>OY982958.1:19253218-29253218 GCA_963890685.1 Plagodis pulveraria | reverse complement strand
CGTTTACATATTACAAGCGTCCATAGGCTACGGTAACTGCTTACCATCAGGCGGGCCGTATGCTTGTTTGCCAACTTACTGGTATAAAAAAAAAACCGTACACACGGATATAGTATAGGTAGGTGCTTGCCGCGTGAGAAGAGATCAAAGCTATGCGTGGCTGTGACAGAAAGAGAGACGCCTTATAGGTGAATATCAATATTAGGTACTCCGTGCTTTTCGAGCTGAAGTGCACTTTATTGTTACGTAGCTAGAGTCACTTATTTATTGGAGTAGCGCTGCGGAGTGATCCTTCTGGTCTTTTTTATTCAGGTTCTAGGTTTGGTAACTATTCTACGCAATTATGTTATTCGCGGGTTTAATATAATATAGTAGTAAAGTAATAATATATATTATCTTCAAAAGTTATTGAATACCAATGTACACCATTCCATAATTTACCCCTAAAACAGTAAAAATATTAAATATGCAGCACGTAATACCTTCGGGTATTACGTGATGCAGTACGTGATACTCACACAAACTAGCAACAGAACCAAAAAATATATAAAATATTAATTTTCTGTCATAGAGAGAAAGATCTGTCGTTCGTCTGAGGAACTCAAATTAAGCAGGTAGGTAAAAAAAGGGTAAATAAGTCCTATGTTTTTAAAGTTTGGAGCATGAAATTCAGTATTAAGACATAAATTGAAAAACTACGGTAGTCGCCTGCAGTAAGAAGTAAACACTTCGTAATTTTCAAAATGATGTGATGTCGCTAAGTTTTAATAATCGTAGTTAAAATCAAAATGAATAAAAATATTCAACGTATTCTTTGATTTTAAGATACTTCTGAATATATAGAGAAAAACAGAACTCTTTGCCACTATTTTGAAAATTACAATGTGTATACTTCTTATTGCAGGCGACTGTACATGTAAATTTTACGACACAAAAATGGGTAAAAAATTAGGAAGTCGTATGTTTGAGCTGAAAACTACTTGATCTATGAAGCTGAAATTTGCCAGATTATTAGTTTGAGTACTACGCGTCAGCTGAGAAAGGGTTTAATGAAAGGGCAGCATTAATGTTTGAATGAAACTCCTATGTTTTGGAAGTTCAGAGCATCAAATTTAGTAGTAAGTTTAATAACATTGAATAAAAAGAACTGCGATTACGCAGATTTTTATACAGCTATCTATATTTTTTGCCCTTTGAAGCTTAACTACGTATCAAAAAAAATACTATAATTATTATAAAAAACGGGATATTTACCTTGTTTTTGATTAGTTTAGACTTCAGTTTACTCGTGATCATAGCGTTTGCAACAGTGCCGAAATATCGAGAGCTCAAATCTAATCAAAAACATGGTAAATATTCCGTTTGTTATAATAATTATAGTGTTAATGACCGTGACAGTTTAAAAAAAAAGATTTCAAAATTATCTCTAATCGCTGAAAATTCCAAGCCCTATGAAGCTTTCAAGCTAAATAAATGCCCTACATGTCAAATTATTGAATTTGACAAGTAGGGCATTTATTTAGAAACTTCAGCTACATAATAATAATAAGTTTTGTGACATATATGTAACAAGATTTACATGATAGAGACGAATTAAAGACTTGACTAGGGATAAGTAGATAATATGTATATCTATGTACCTAGTTAAAAGCTTGAAATTTAGTAATACGTTATTTGACCAAATTTAAAAAAAACCGTGTGCCAAGATTTTTATATTTCGCAGGCATAAAAATGGATTAAAAATTAATAAAATAAAATGAAAGTTAGAAGTAAGAACGGGTTTTTTGAAAGAATACACATTTGAACTGCAATTTTATATGATAATCCTACGCTTCTGCAATTAGAAGTATGAAAATTAGTAGAAAGTTTCGTGATATAAATAAAAAAGTGTTTGTCTAAAAGTTTTATAAGGATTTTATTAAGGGACACATATATCACCAGACACTCGGCTTTCTCGTACTTATTGCTTATTCACTAAAATGATAGAGATATATTGTTGATATGTTTGAATTTTTTACTTTATTGCCTGCTATTTTATAAGCTTACAAAGTCATAACTAAAACTGGTTGAAACCTAGTTTGTGATTATTTCCTTTTATTATGTAAAATAACATAGTTAAGAATACTCATATTACATAAATTAAACCAAAAGTAAACCAAAGCTTTCGCCGAGATTTTTTTTTTCATTGCAGATTTCAATCAAAGAGGAAATGGGTCTTTTGAACACAATCGCAAAGTTCGCATTTAATTTCATTCTCTATCGACTTTGAGAAAGCGAACATTTTCGATTTGTTAAGTTCACATTAAAGTTTATGACTGATACCTACATTACAAAATTACAAATATACGATAGGAAAAATTTAAGTCATGTGCGGGATTCGAACCCGCGTCCATCCGCCCCTTTAGCCGGGGCATGCTCTAACCAATTGAGCTAACATGACATGACGTCATAACTCGAATCTTTCCTACCGTTCATTAACCATCGTATTGGGATGGAGCGACATCTATAGTACCACTTACGTTGTACTACAAACAAGACCAATTTTGCAATTAGTTTTATACTTGTAAATGATGACGCAACCTTATAATTTTTATATTGTTATGATTGCAATAACGCCTGCTATGCGGATTACATTACAAAATTACAAATATACGACAGGAAAAATTTAAGTCATGTGCGGGATTCGAACCCGCGTCCATCCGCCCCTTTAGCCGGGGCATGCTCTAACCAATTCAGCTAACATGACATGACGTCATAACTCGAATCTTTCCTACCGTTCATTAACCATCGTATTGGGATGGAGCGACATCTATAGTACCACTTACGTTGTACTACAAACAAGACCAATTTTGCAATTAGTTTTATACTTGTAAATGATGACGCAACCTTATAATTTTTATATTGTTATGATTGCAATAACGCCTGCTATGCGGATTACATTACAAAATTACAAATATACGATAGGAAAAATTTAAGTCATGTGCGGGATTCGAACCCGCGTCCATGCGCCCCTTTAGCCGGGCATGCTCTAACCAATTGAGCTTACATGACATGACGTCATAACTCGAATCTTTCCTACCGTTCATTAACCATCGTATTGGGATGTAGCGACATCTATAGTACCACTTACGTTGTACTACAAACAAGACCAATTTTGCAATTAGTTTTATACTTGTAAATGATGACGCAACCTTATAATTTTTATATTGTTATGATTGCAATAACGCCTGCTATGCGGATTACATTACAAAATTACAAATATACGATAGGAAAAATTTAAGTCATATGCGGGATTCGAACCCGCGTCCATCCGCCCCTTTAGCCGGGGCATGCTCTAACCAATTGAGCTAACATGACATGACGTCATAACTCGAATCTTTCCTACCGTTCATTAACCATCGTATTGGGATGGAGCGACATCTATAGTACCACTTACGTTGTACTACAATCAAGACCAACTTTGCAATTAGTTTTATACATGTAAATGATGACGCAACCTTATAATTTTTATATTGTTATGATTGCAATAACGCCTGCTATGCGGATTACATTACAAAATTACAAATATACGATAGGAAAAATTTAAGTCATGTGCGGGATTCGAACCCGCGTCCATCCGCCCCTTTAGCCGGGGCATGCTCTAACCAATTGAGCTAACATGACATGACGTCATAACTCGAATCTTTCCTACCGTAATCCGCATAGCAGGCGTTATTGCAATCATAACAATATAAAAATTATAAGGTTGCGTCATCATTTACAAGTATAAAACTAATTGCAAAATTGGTCTTGTTTGTTGTACAACGTTAGTGGTACTATTGATGTCGCTCCATCCCAATACGATGGTTAATGAACGGTAGGAAAGATTCGAGTTATGACGTCATGTCATGTTAGCTCAATTGGTTAGAGCATGCCCCGGCTAAAGGGGCGGATGGACGCGGGTTCGAATCCCGCACATGACTTAAATTTTTCCTATCGTATATTTGTAATTTTGTAATGTAATCCGCATAGCAGGCGTTATTGCAATCATAACAATATAAAAATTATCAGGTTGCGTCATCATTTACAAGTATAAAACTAATTGCGAAATTGGTCTTGTTTGTAGTACAACGTAAGTGGTACTATAGATGTCGCTCCATCCCAATACGATGGTTAATGAACGGTAGGAAAGATTCGAGTTATGACGTCATGTCATGTTAGCTCAATTGGTTAGAGCATGCCCCGGCTAAAGGGGCGGATGGACGCGGGTTCGAATCCCGCACATGACTTAAATTTTTCCTATCGTATATTTGTAATTTTGTAATGTAATCCGCATAGCAGGCGTTATTGCAATCATAACAATATAAAAATTATAAGGTTGCGTCATCATTTACAAGTATAAAACTAATTGCAAAATTGGTCTTGTTTGTAGTACAACGTAAGTGGTACTATAGATGTCGCTCCATCCCAATACGATGGTTAATGAACGGTAGGAAAGATTCGAGTTATGACGTCATGTCATGTTAGCTCAATTGGTTAGAGCATGCCCCGGCTAAAGGGGCGGATGGACGCGGGTTCGAATCCCGCACATGACTTAAATTTTTCCTATCGTATATTTGTAATTTTGTAATGTTATCCGCATAGCAGGCGTTATTGCAATCATAACAATATAAAAATTATAAGATTGCGTCATCATTTACAAGTATAAAACTAATTGCAAAATTGGTCTTGTTTGTAGTACAACGTAAGTGGTACTATAGATGTCGCTCCATCCCAATACGATGGTTAATGAACGGTAGGAAAGATTCGAGTTATGACGTCATGTCATGTTAGCTCAATTGGTTAGAACATGCCCCGGCTAAAGGGGCGGATGGACGCGGGTTCGAATCCCGCACATGACTGAAATTTTTCCTATCGTATATTTGTAATTTTGTAATGTAATCCGCATAGCAGGCGTTATTGCAATCATAACAATATAAAAAAAAAAAAAAAAAAAAATGATACCTACATTTTGTAGAAAAGTAACAGTTTTTTATTATGTTATATTTACTAACTTACAAGTCCAGTCCCAAACTTAAATAAAAACGTATAAACAAAATATAAATATGAAAATCCTACGCTTCTGAAATTAGAAGTATAAAAATTAGTGGAAGGTTTCGTGATATAAAATAAAAAAGTATATGTCTTAAAGTATGATAAGGATGAATTAAGGGACACAAATAGAAAAACCAATATGCTTCTATGTTTAAGCTAAAATTTGGCTTCAACATATCTTTTAACATTGGGTAGACATTACATAAGTAATTTCTTTCAGAAGGGCAAGATTAAAGGGGTAAGGAGGGACTAAGGGTGGGAATACGGGTGAGGGTAACTAGGTACGGGGAAAATTTGTGTGAAAGTAAGATAGTGTAATTGTAATGATTACTAAAGCTCAAAGTCGCAGTAGCAGCAGACGTAGGCATGGAGTTAGGTAAATTTTGAGATAATTTCAATTGAAATATTAATTTGAATGTAATGTTACAAAATATGAATGTTTATATCAAATGTAAAATTAAATTTAAAGGCCATAGCAAATGTTGCCGAATCCGCCGGCAAAAGCTAGTTGTTTAATAAAAGTGCTAGGTAGTACGTACATAGGGGCTTAATAATATATATAATATCAAGGTCTTAATTTATAGCTGCGGTAATATACCTACATTGTATTTTATTTAAAATATGTCATTTATCATTATTATATGCATATTCTATAGCTAATGTAGTCGTGAATGGACTTCAAGAGAAAAAGCAAGCTCCAGTCATGTAAAGTTATGTAAATATGTTTCAGGTCGGTGTCGATTTTAACCCTCAATTCAGGATATTCTCCTTCTATGCGTTTTGGTTCTTCATTACACTAAACTGGTATTCTAAGACTCAATGGTAACAAAGGAGAAAATACGAGAGTGTAACTTTTAAGAAAAAAAAATCTTTTTTTTAAATACCTAGGTATACCATAGGTGTTAAAAAACACATATTAAACATGGCAAGAGTAATCACAGTACTAGTATATAATTAATATATTTCACTATATTTATTTTTCTTTAATATTTTTAACCCGGCACTTCGTGTGGCGCCGGGTTAGAGTTGCACCTCCCCATATCATCCCGTGGGTGTCGTAAGAGGTGACTAAGGGAAAAATACTGGAAGATGGGCAGCAGCGCCTTCTAAAGAACTGCCATCTTACTCTGCTATCCCCAAGCCGCCTGCCAAGTGTGGGGATTATGGCAAATACCCCCTTGATATTGGAGGTAATTAATATTAATTTATACAGCAATACACATCCGGAAGATATTGCTCATAGACAACTAAAGTGAACTAAGAATTTTACATTGAACGTCAAACCTTCAGTATCATAAAGAAAGAATATTAGAATTGGAAATTCTGCCTCCAAAAACACCGTGGCAGCCTCAAAGGCATTTTTAAACAGTTTGCATTCCTTTTCTCACTCGAGTGTCTGAAAACCTTGATACTTTGAATTTAAGTCGTTTTTTTCAGCCGCCAGCGAAATGGAAAGAACTTTATGAATAAGTTAGCTCTTGGGACGCACGAGCCGTTTTCAGAATGACTTTGAGGCGCAAGCTCCCGCACACAGATGTTGATTCATGTATTAAAGTTTACAGGGAGAAGCTCAGCATCGAATTTTTGATGGTAAAGAAAATAGTTCACAAATCTTTAAGAAAAAGGGCCTACTTGTGCGTACCTTCTCGTTTCACAGTTTATTATAAACTAGATTCTACTTAGGCCTGATTTTTTTTATCTTCAGATACCTAGTATTTAAAAGAATATAGTTCTATATCGATTAATATTCGATATAAAATTAAACGAAATTATTTGTTTCATAAAACAGTTCTTTTGTTTTAAAATTGGTCAGTTAAATTTTATCATGGATATGTCATTGATAATAAAATCGAAATAAACAATGCCATTTAATTTACGAAATGTCATTGATAATAAATACGTTAATTTTAATACTGCAACACATACCATCAGCCACTCGGCATTTTCGTACTTATTGCTTATTCAATAAAATGATAGAGATTTATTGTTGATATATATATACATATATATATTTAATTTTTGCTTTATTGCTTGCTATTTTATAAGCTTACAAAATCATAACTAAATCTAGTCTGTGATTGTTTCCTTTTATTTGGTAATAATACGTAGTTAAGATTACTATATTATAAAATTCAAACGAAAAGTAAACCAAAGCTTTCGGTGAGAACTTTTATCATTGCAGATTTCAATCCAAGCGGAAATGGGTCTTTTGAACACAATCAATCTCTTAGCAAAGTTCACATTTAATTTAATTCTCTGTCAACTTTGATAAAGCGAACATTTTCGATTTGTTAAGTTTCCATTGAAGTTTTTGACTGATACCTACATTTTTGTAGAAACGTGACAGGTTTTTTTAATATGGTTTAAGTTAGGGGCTTTTTACTAACTTGCACCAAGCCAAGTTAGTTGCAACTCACGATCACGCATCACGATCCATGAAAGTGACTGTTGGGAAACAAATTTGCAAAATGCTAAGTGCGCCTATCAGAAAATTTAAAAAGTAGACTGCGTGTAATATTTAGGAATCTTAATTGCAGAAATATGTCCTTTGAAAATCACATTAATTACCTAACTAAAAGAGTATGTAAATTTATAAATGTTATGAAAATTTTAAGACCAGCTACTAAGTCACAGGTGATGAGACTAGTATACATATCGCTATGTCAGTCTCTTCTACAATACTGCATTGGAGTATTGGGAGGGGCTGCAAAAATTCATATGATTAAGCTCGAACGGCAAAGTGTTAGGAAAACCACGTCGATACTCAACTGATAAGCTTTATGAAGAAGCCACTGTCCTCTCAAGTACGTCAACTATTCATAACACGAGCCATGGCAAAAAGCGTCCCATATCCCACCAGCACTCAATCGTCTAGGTTTCGATCCATAATGCCGGTAAGACCTGAAATAAATACGACGTTCGCAAGTCGCTTTCCAAAATAAGTGCAAGTATACACCTTCAATGCAGTCTGCACAAAAAAGAATATTAAAAATTGTTCGTCTTATGAAGCTAAAAACAAAATCAAAAGAGACAGAAATACTCGTTAAGAGCGGTGACTTTTAGGCCTCCACATATAGTGATATACTTATAACACAGGCTTGATATATTTTAGTGTAGGCTCAAGAGTCACGGGAACGTAAACACGATTCCAGTGTTATAAAGTAAAATATTACATACCCGTATCGCACGGCACGGCTTGGTTTTATAACCTCCTTACTCTCAGTGTCTGCTTTTGGCCAAAATTCAACAAAGGTTCATCAATCACTATGAATGACAGATTGCTTCTAGGTACATTGGCGCCACAGCATTAATCACACACTGTTCGACTCACTATAATTACATTGCAACTACCAAAATTTTGTCATATTCAACATTACAGCCTAATTGCCAGGTTATTTTTGCTTTCTATATTTTATCTTTTTGTTTATATAAATAATTAAAACATAATTCATATACATATATAATAGTACGTAAACTGACAATCTAGTTTTGCAGGTATCTAACCAAAGCTAACCATAAAATCTCACAAAAGAAAAGTACTGGTATGAAAATGTAAGAACAGGTTTGCGCATGACAATGACTGTTTATAGTCCAGTCTTTGTAGTAAGTTCACCTCCGAGATTCTTACCTAATTTAAGCTTAAATGACTGGACTATTAAATGTAAACGGTAAATAAGGGTACCCGAGACACAGGCTCTGCCTAGTTTGGGACCTACTGATATTCTAATTACCTAATCTCAACATAAAACTATCATAACATTATTTAGTACTCTGTACATCTTTTGGAAATAAAGTTATTATTATTATTATTATAACTTGCAACTAATTTGGCTTGTTCGTAACTTATGTAAACAAATAAATAAAAAAATGGATAAGAGATACGTTCAAATTAAAGAAGTAAGTAGTAGGTAGGAACTATTCACATTTTCTGAGTTATGCAAGGCCAAAGGGCGGTTAATAATATAATGGAGGTATTGACATTTATTGATTGATTGAAATCTATTGATTGAAATTGACTTATTTTCTAATCTATACCTATAATTATTCATGTTTAAAAAATGTCTCGGCACTGGATTGGCATTTGAATGTAAATTCATTGAAAAATTGAAATATTATTTAAGTAGAATCATTTTGTATTCATGAATATATAATTATGTAAGGTAATGTAATTTGCTTATAATAAGTCCAACTTACATTACAAAATTACAAATATACGAGAGGAAAAATTTAAGTCACGAGCGGGATTCGAACCCGCGGCCATCCACCCCTTTAGCCGGGGTATGCTCTAACCAATTGAGCTAACATGATAATGACGTCATAACTCATTTTTTTATCGTTCTTTAACCATCGTATTGGGATGGAGCGGCATCTATACTACCACTTACGCTTTACTACAAACAAGCCCAATTTTGCGAATGGTTTTATACTTATAGATGATGACGCAACCTTATAATTTTAATATTGTTATGTTTGCAATAACGCCGGCTATTCAGATTACATGTACAACCAGTCAACTTACATGTCAAAAAGTTAGAATATGGAAAATTTTAGTATAAAACAGAACTTTCATACGCCAAGACAAACAAAAAAAAACATTTGAATCTGAAATTCAACTCATAGCTCTTCCAAAACTGTTACTCTCAAACAATTTTATTTTAAACTTTTAGTTGATTTACTCTATTACCCAGCGTTCATATTAACAGGCCACAAATTAAACGCTCCATACAAATAATATCCTGCATAGTAAAACCACAGTACGGTTACATATTCCATGGTTACGCATCAAATACTATTAAAGTGATTTAGAATGTTTAATTTGTAGAGTTTAATTAATATACAACATTCTAGCCCTACATTTACAGAATATTCAATTTAATATTAAAAAGTCGTTAAGAACGGCTTTGGGCCGCACCGTTTTGATGGGCTCCCGAAGGGCTACGCCTTTCATTGGTTGTCTGTTGTAATTACGCTCTTCAAGCATTTCAATGTTGCTGAAAATTCTCTGAACTAATTATTTTGTGGGCTAGCACCTTCTACATTGTGGTCGTGGTGGATTAATGGTCTTTACAAATGATTAAAGAATGAGGGATTTGACTGAATAGTTAGCTACTGTAGCTTTTGCTTTCACTTTCCTCGAAATTATGGTAACATTATAAGGTTATTAAAAAGCTTATATTAAATATTTTTTATTGACAATGACTACATACCTACATGCAGAAATAAAGATCGTACTAGTATACCTCCCAAATTTAAAAACTACGCAAACTAAGTAGTGTTTAAATGAAAATGAATGTGTAGTTTTCTGCGGAGCACTGTTCATTTTCATTGAGGGACAGGGAGGAACAAAAAATAAATTCTGCCCTTTTTTTATTTTATTGTGACGGAACAAGCTCGAGGCCCACCTGATGTTAAGCGGACTAACCTCTGCCTATAACAGATGCATTTCGTCACAAGTCACGAATTGCACTGCACCTGTCACCTTGAGACATAATTGTTGTGCCTGTAATTTCACTGGCTCTCAAGGACTGCTGCCGGAACACACCGATATGTGTTTGGCGACAGATTTTCTACTTGAGGGTGGTCGCTAGCCAGGCGGGCATTCGCAAAATGCCCTTCCACGATGCGGTGAAGCTCAAGTCCGTGGAGGGATTCGAACCATGGACCTGCTGCGCGGCAGTCCATAGCCAATGCCATTGAGCCGTCATTGCTTCTGCCCTCTATGAAACACAGGGAAACAGATGTAATTTTTAACATCCTATTTGTAACTCTGAAGTGACTGAATACACATGCGGGAGTATGTTGCTTTTTTCGCCTCGTACCCTTTTACTGGTCCTTTGTAAAATGCTTTTGAACTTTGAAATTGGGTTCGCAATATAATTTTAATGAAATAACTCACCTGACATATCCTTTCCTGGGAGGGTAGTCCTTGTGGAAGACAGAATGGTTGAGGATCATCTTCTCGTCGCCCGTGTCCAGCCACGACCGCTGCAGCACAAAGTCACGGTTCTTGAGAGGAGCTGGGCAGGACACTAGAACAATAGTCATCAGTCTTCATCAGTCCAGCGCCTCTTTTAAACACTAGTGTGACACTTTTTTTATTGCTGATAGGTAAGCCTTTGACCACAACCTCACCTGATGGTAAGCGATGATGTAGTCGAAGGTGTTGTTAACAGGCTTAACCTAGAATTAATGGCCTCTCAAGGACAGCTGCCAGAACACACCGTTAGGTGCTTGGCGACAGATTTTCTACCTGAGGGTGGACGCTAGCAAGACGGGCATTTGCAAAAATGCCCTACCACCATACCACCATACATATTGATAGGAAGCTTTGTGTGAGTTGTTTGAATTCTTCATATTGTAAGTATATTGCGATAAAATTATTTCGAGCTTAATTTCACCGAGCGGTAGTAGGCCCCCAGTACCTACTATAAAGTCACTCCCTAACAAACGCGTTCAGCTGCGTCTGCGGTGAAGTGGTCTGCGGTCGTGATCAGTTCTTTGTATTTTTCAGTTTTTTGAGCGTATATTAATTATATACGCTTTTGATTTGAATGTGTCTATATAATGTGCTCAAAAAACTTTTATGTTAATATAAAAGTAAGTACGTATAAAATTGAACGCCACCGCGGACGTAGCTGAACGCGTTGGTTTGTACCTTCTTATTTCTTATTCTATGCCTTGCACTGACGTCCCGCTTGGGGTGTATTTTGCAAGAAGGTTTCTATCTTTTTTGTGCAGGAAGTTAATTTGACTTTTATTTATATATTTTAATCGTATCAATAATTTTCTTCTAAGAACTGTCTTCTAATGTTTTTATAAATTCAAAATGTTTTTATTTGAGATAATTTTAGCAACTTCGTTATACTTGCGAGCCAACCTGACCAGCGGCAGCGGATGGAAAAAGGACAGGTTGTAAGTACTTTACTATAGTAATGTACCCAGTAACAACCCTAGCTTATTACTCACTTTAGGTACAAAGCCACAGGTACATCTGAATGTCCGTCTGGACGGGATTATTATTAGGCGTGTGCCGCCTCAGAATAGATCAGAGCTATGCAATAGAAAGAGAGACGCCTTGTAGGTGAATGTAAATGTTTGGTACTCCGTGCTTTAGGAGCTGAAGTGCACTTTATTGCTTCGTAGCTAGTCGCTTATCTATTGGAATGGATTTGCGGAGTGATTCTTCTGGTCCTTTTTATTGTGTGCTAGTAATAAGGAGTATTTTACTTATTGCGTTTAAATCTTTTCAAAGGTGTCTAGTCCCTTATCAATGCCATATATTATTCGAAGTATATTTTGATATTGTAATGTAATGAAAATTGTAAACTACCAGATACTATATTATGGCCGTTTACGTTCTATAGGTACCTGCCGCTAAATTCAGTTTCAATCCTTCGTCGTTTAGCTGTCAATCATCACTTCAATTAAAACGTCCGGGAAATATATTGGATAGGTATTCGTGCTCTATTTGCCAGCATCGCCAGCCAGCTTGCATTCAATCACAGCCGAATTGATTTTTCCCGGCTAGTAAATCTGTGTTTTTAGTTTTTCCGTTAGCGAAAGAGACGAGTTTATAACATAGCATTTAAATGTAGGGGTTAAAATATATTTTGAATCATAATTGATGCCCCGGGACGCGCATAATATAATATTATTCTCAAATATGAAATTAGCGTTTTGTCATACTGGTTTATCAAATATCTGGCATTCGATTTGAATTCCAAATTAAAATTTATTTCAAATTTCGGCTTATGTGTTTGTTTCCAATTTAGCGTTTCATTTGTTTTTTCTTTTTAATCGTTCTATTCACCATATGGAATCGTAACTTGTGGTGAAAAATGGATCCTGTACGCTAACCGAAAACGCGCATCACAATCGTTGAACCCAGGTAACTAGCTAAAACCTGTTCTAAGCAAAAGTTGTCTCAGAAAAAGGTAAGTGTCTGGTAGACCAGTACTGCTGTCATCGACTACAGCTTTCAAAGCTCTGACGATTAAGACAGATTTGAATTGTCAACGTTTGGACACCATGATGGAAAAGCTAGCCGTTAAACAACCGAGGTTGGTCAATAGCTCTAGCCCACTGCTGTTTCAGGACAACGATAGACTACAAACTTGACATGACGGTCGCTAAATTAGAGAAGCTGCGATTGGAATTTATCCGACACCCACCATACGCCCCGGACCTTGCTTCAAGAGATTACCATTGTTTCCGGAATTTGGACAATTTCTTGCAGGAAAAAATTAAATACGAAGGAGGCTGTCAAAACCTCCTTCAAACGATTGATTGATTCTCACTGCTACAAATTTTCAACAAAAGAATCAATGAACTACCGATAAAATGGTGAAAATGATATAATGTTTTATTTATTCAGGGATGTGTTCTATATTTTTGTTGGTATGAATTATCCTACGTTATTAACAAAATATTAAAATAAAAGTACACGACATGACGGTTAACTGGAAAGTGCATAGGTAAAAATGGTACATACGTAAAACGAAAGTTTCATATGTAAGAACCTTATATAAACCATATTGAAGCAATGATAGCTGAATGGTAATAACTACAAACTGCCGTGCCGCAGGTCCATAGTTTGATCCCTACCGCATCGTGGAAGGCATTTTGCATATGCTCGCTTGGCGAGCTACCACCCTCAAGTAGAATATCAATCGTCAAGTAACAGTGGGCTGCGGCATCAGTCATTGAGAACCAGAAAGAAATTATTGGCACATGAGACTTAATAACTGCATGTCTCAGGGTGATGGGCAATGCACAGTTTGAATCCATCTGTTATAGGCAGAGCTTACCCCTTAATATCAGGTGGGCATCGTGCATGTTCCATCACAATAACATAAAAAAACAATTTGGACCAAATGTGCCCTTAAACTACACGTGCACATCTACATGATTTTCCCTAAACGCATTTAAATAGGGTAATTATTCTTAACATTCGCTGGGTTTGTACAATAATATACCAACAGTAAAAATTAAAAAATACATTTTTTGGTGATGTAGCGAACCTCTTTGTCAAGACTCAAAACTCAGTGTTAATGGCGCGCTCATAAGATTACCATTTGAAAGCATTGTGAAAGCGCCTTTATAGAAACTTCCAAGAATAATTTGAGAGATAAGAATTCCGGTTTTAATCGGGTAAGCTTAGACTGTAATAAATTGGTTAAGATAATAAAATTACATTTAGCAAGTAGGCAGAACATTTTCAACTTTGTTGACATCTAAAGTAAAAGTTATAAAGCTAGGTTCAAGGACGTAACTTGGCTTTCATTTATTAAATAATTAGCAAGTGCGACAAGGATTTTAGATATCTTGATGGTGTCAGCATTATATACGGTAATTGTACAAATTTAGCGGAATCCTGTTGAACCAGTGGCACCTGACGACATTTACTTCAGCTGAGACAGCATTTCCTTTCGTTATTTAACCAACCCAAAAGGTATTAAATTACGGCATAATATTTGATGACGGTATTTCTTTTAATCTGAAATTGATATCGGATTGCTTGCATTTTTCCTGGTTTGTATCTAATTGAGTTGGGTCTTAGGTGAAAGAAGACCATAGATTATACATTTTTAGCGTAAACTATATTTGTCATAGACAATTACGCACGTAGGTCTGAAAACTATACTAGATGCTCTAAAGCACGCATCGGCGATTTTTAGCCACAAAGAGGGCCACACTGTTTAAATCAATCTAAAGATATGTACGTTTCGTAAAAACTTATTATTTGTATATTACTAGTTAATTGTTTTAAGCTAAGGGTAAACGAAATATAATGGAAAAACTAAAAACGTTTTTACTCCCTAGAAACCTTCTCAAATTTAGCAATTTTGATACATTATCTTTGTGGTTGAAGTAAATCATTTAATCATTCTGTCAGTCAAATAAGATGAAATATAGCGAATAAAGAAGTTCACTATTTATGGTTGACAGAATCAAAGGGCTTCTTAAATATGGATATTTAAGAAGCCCTTTAATAAAGAGGGAACGATAAAGTTGGTTTTATTAATGTGTTTTAAGAAGAGCTTGTTTTTATATGTAAATGCGTTTACGTCCACTTGCATCTGCAAGGACGTAATCGCATTCTAATTTTCCCTGCAGCCTCTTATTCCATATCTGTCAATCTGTATAATTAAGCTAAATGGTAGAATATGATAATCTATTTCAGTTAACTAATAACTTATACTATATTGTATGATATGACTACTTGCTCATATTTTTCACAAATAAATTGAATTGAATTGTCAAAATACAAGTTCTAACAACCAGTGATGATTTAAAATTCCTTGGATTGGATTGTCTAAAAAAAATATTTAACAAGTGAAAATAGTTTTTCAACACTGCTTTTACTCAACAACTGCATAATAATATTTTATACTGAACATCTTCATGATCCTGCTTCTCATCGATCCAATATAATAAGGTACTTTAGAAACTGTCAATGTCATTGTTATGTTAACTCGTGATGTATTTTGAATGTCTGGGTGAACTTACACACTCGTAATATTGTATACAACCACAAGCCACACGCAAATAGATAAATCAATCTAAGTAAGATACGCTACGAGTGCTTTAATGTTCATATATATATGAATAATAACAAATATTTTACAAAAACATCTAATTAATATTTTAATAAAACACTTAAAAAATATAAAAATATATCTAGTGACAATTCCGCCGAATTTTCCTGCTAAGCCGACGTGACGTCACAAACGCCATGCAGCCAAACCGGAAGAATTTTCGACGCGTTTCGCTTCTACACGAAGCATCCTCAGGAGGTCTTGACTCAAGACGTCCTCTCTGAGTCATCCTCAGGAGGTCTTGACTCAGACCTCCTCTCTGAGCCAAGACCTCCTGAGAATGCTTCGTGTAGAAGCGAAACGCGTCGAAAATTCTTCCGGTTTGGCTGCATGGCGTTTGTGACGTCACGTCGGCTTAGCAGGAAAATTCGGCGGAATTGTCACTAGATATATTTTAATATTTTTTAAGAGTAAAATATTAATTTGATGTTTTCGTAAAATATTTTAAAAATATTTGTTATTTTTAAATATGGATTTCCGCAAAGTAACGCCTGAATCTATTTATTACATTAAATATGCTTGAATTCTTCTTGTAGCCCTAAATCCGCAGGGAATACTTATTCTGATTATGTAAGGACTGGATTACCCAAGAGTATACTCGACGATTCGCTAATAAGCTAACTTTGAAAGGTACTTCAACGTGCGTACGTCAGTTACTTTGAAAAGTTTATATTACGATTTTCCTAATACAACATTATACATGCGTACTTTAATGGTTGTGTATGATATTTCATAAAAAAATTAAGTATGTTTTTATGGCACGATTTTTTTTCTTGTTCTTCAGCTAGATAGTAATTGTTAAAGACGCTAATAATTGTCAAATTGTCACAGAGTGCACGTACCGCTCTCCATACAAACGTAGTTTCGTAATATTTAAAATACTTACTAAGTATTTAAATTCTATGAAATTTTGAATACCTATCTCTGAGCCCATGCTTTTGGATTTATTATTTACTAGTGGCCCGCCCCGGCTTTACACGGGTATTTAACAAAAATTGAAACACATAAAAAGGAGTTATTGTGACATAACTGTAATAGTTAGACATATAGTATTGCGGACTTTTTTGTAGATATTGATGCCTTCTATAAAATTGTATTAAATCACTTTCCTCTGTTGTCAACAATTTCCGGAGCGTACATAATATATAATATAATGACTTATTTGGTATTTTTTTCACACTTTGGGTTACATTATCGAAGTTTATATTCAGATTCTTAAGTTTTTGAAAATATTCTCTAGCCTGTGATCATCAAGGATGGAGTAGAATTCTAATGGTAAAAGAATTTTTCAAATCAGTCTCAGTTTTTAAGTTTATTCGTTACATACAAAAATACTAATCTTTCTTATATATAATATTAGTATAGATATAGATTTTATCCCTATATGTGATATAAGAATTCCCATACAAATAGTTTAATCGTTTTTTTTTGATACTTAAATTGATGGATAGCTGGCAGCGCTTTGTAGCATATATATTAGGCTCAACGAGGTGCATGCTAATTTTAATTAACTATTGGCCCTTCTTCTTCGTGTCGACTAATCACATTTAGATGGATGACTGCCAGTACTGGGCTGTAGCCACCCCAAGGGTAGAGGCCTTGTTCAGATCACCCAAAGTGCAAGCATTGGAACACTGACACTCCATCCAACTACATTGAGCCGGCTGAAGAACTCCTCTAGGGCAAAGATCTGGCGTGGCCCACTTGGAAGTCGCTAAACCGACTTCGGACTCAAGTGGGTCGTTGCCGGTTTAATATGGCCAAATTGGGTTACTCTGGCGTAGGAACCCAATGTAGTTGTGGCGCTACGCAGGACATGCATCTTGCGACTTGCTGTCTTGCCCTTGTTACTTAAAATATGGGAAAACTACGTTTGTGTGTTTCGAAGCCTTAAATATTACGGTATCAGTATATTCGCCACTTTAATTATGGTTTGGGCGAGTCTATTGACATGTAAGTATCCACACTCCGTACTTTTTCCTAATTCCTAATAACGCGTGTTCGATCTGGGATTTGAACTTAGTTGCTTGCGATTTGGGCTGGACAATCATAACAAAACATTGATACGAATGCCATATTAAAAACAGAAAGTATGCCGGTATCTGGAGGCCTGTAGAAGATTCAATTGATTACTCTGATCTATATATGCAGGGTTGTACATATCTATATGTTTTATAAGTACCTATGTTATTAAAATACCTATTATAACAAATCAATATGTCGTTTTCTTTTCATTACTGAGAAGCTATAACCTTTGACCGATATCTCACTTGATGAGAAGTGATGACGCGGTCGAAGATGTTGTTCAGGCTTATAGTCTCTTTAAATAAACCAATATTCAAAGTGAAAGCAGGAACTTCTACGACAGTTAAAAATATCTCAGCTTTATCCACACTACAGAAAAAAAACCATGTAACTATTAAATTAATTGCTGAAAATATTATAATGTTTATTTATTACATAAACAAAGCGATATGTGACAAAATTACAAATATACGGAGAGGAAAAATTTAAGTCATGGGGGAAAAAAAAAATTCTTCGTATATTTGTAATTTTGTAATGTAATCCACATAGCAGGCATTATTGCAAACATAACAATATACGCGTATTTTAAATAAGCGATATGTGTATTATAGGAAGAGACATGAGGATACCGGGTATCTTGTAGTATCATAGGATTCAGTTTAGTGCCACTACCAATGGTTTGGCTCTTTTTTTTCTTCCCTTCACGGGCCGCTGCCACGAACACTCGTTTTACAGAGTACAAATACAAAAACGGAGCAGACATGGCAGACGTTATCAGTCGGTGCAGTGAACACGTGAAGTATGGAATAGAACTGTGGGCCAGCTATATATATGTGTCATAGGGTGCATGTTGTGGCACCTATATGTGGGCACGCATACATACCAGCCTCGTTTGATACTGGTTCTACCGTATCAATAACTAGATAAAGAAGCAAGAAAGACGTTTCTTAACAAAACAAAGAAAAATAAACTTTTATTTTGAGGTAGGAAACTCATAATAGAGTTTATTACGTTTGTGTATATTTTATAGTCTTCTTCCAGTCCGTATCTAACTGGGGTCGGCACAACACGTATACTTCCACTGTGTTCTGTTAACTGTATTTAAATTATTTAAACATTTCGTAAAAATTTTGTTCTTAACGCAGTTTTTACACCTTAGACCTTCAGTCTTCATTTGCCCCTGTGTAGTTACCATAAAAAAAAAATGGAAATCGTTATGTCAGTTAAAAAAAATTGAGATTACAAGATTACGTGATGATTGATGCCTGCTTGGGCGATGTGACGCGTAATCAAAATACTGGCACCTATATGGCCCAACGTATAAGCACTAAAATCAACATGACAATGTTGCCAGCATACTGGGCACGCTGCCAACTGGTACTGGCTTGGAGCATTTGGACTGCATGTTAGTCTGCAATGAGTTATGTGCTTTTATTGTATACTTCTAGGTTAGCCTGAACAACATCTTCGACCACATCATTACTTACCATCAGGTGAGATAGTGGTCAAAGGCTAACCTATCAAGCATAAATCCCTCGTATGAGGTTGTTTATGGTGAAACTATTTGTACGTCCTACATATTTTATATCTTTGTACCCGTATTCAAGCAAATAAATGAATTGAAATTGAAATTGAAATAAAAAAAAAACCTGTGGTGTTGTATATAGTTCGATGTATTTTGTTAATGAAGGCATACTAAAAAAATCAAGAAGTAATTAATTTATATATAAACAAAAACAATATATTAGTGTTAACTCATACCTTGGCTTATTAGAGCTAGAATTGTACCCTCCCATCTCTTCCCGTGAGTGTCATAAGAGGCGACTATCGGAAAAAATACTGAAAGGTGTGTAGCAGGCTTCTGAGGAATAATCACGATTAACTGAGATCCCCAAGACGAGTGGAAAGCGTGGCGTTACAGCAAAGCTACCAATGGGGGAGACCTTTTTCCAATGGTGGATGTTCCGGTTTATGAGGTGGTGGTAGAGTACATCAACTAGGTACCTATATAGCTCACACGGATCTCTATCCAGTGAAACACAGTAAAAATAACTAAATCGAAATTGGTTTTACCATTTGGGAGCTGCGATGCAACACACAACACACAATATGTTACTCTTAAAATACTGCTCTTCTTTAGTTCGGAGTTGTGAAGGTATTTCACATACAGGTATTATAGAGACATATACCTATGTCATATGTTACATTTACCTAAAGTTGCATTGAGATTTGTTTCTCAACTTCAATTTGTTTCTTCACATAGAAAAAAATAACCGCAGACCCTAATAAACTACAACTGTCGACTTTTGAGTTAGGAACAAAAAAATAAGGTTAACTTTATTACGTCCTCGAAACGATAATATTTTGGGCACAAAAAATTAAAAACATGTCAAAACGATACCACTTAAGAGGGCTGCAAAATGTAAAAGGCCTCTTAAAAAGTTTTTGTCCGTTGTCCGTTATTAGGCCGTGGGAAATATGATGCGGTTTTTTACTGCGAAAAAGGTCATTTTGAGGTATGCAACTCCGTGTAGCCTATCAGGTGAATGGATAATGTGTGGGATTATTTTATTTTTCTAGGTTGGCCAATGAGACGAGAGAGGTGTGGTTTTGGAACTACTGAAATGTTGAGCTGAAAAGAAGATGAGAGACATTCAATTTGGAACACCAGACGAATACAGACGTAGGGAGCACTCCTGCGAGTCCTTTTTATTTGTTATAGAATCAGTGTTATTGAATTAATTTATATAAAAAAATATATAAATTTTAAATTTAGAATCAGTGTATTTAAAGAAGAATTCTTCGAAATAATTTGGTAAAGTTAAAATTAATTATCTTTAATTTTAATGTGTATATAGTTCATGAAGAGTTTCTCGACATACTTATATAGAATCATTTGAACGATAAAATTACCACTGTATTTTGTATAGAGTTTTAATAATATAATAACTAGTTAAGGTACAATTAAAATTAATTTGCATATTATATGATTAATAAATTCCGTAATATGTATGTTGAGAAAGTCCTTCTTTTAATGTAAATGAATAGTTAGGTATATATTACTTTTGTATGTAATAATGTGCTTGTTTCATGTTTATTTTGTCTAGAAGTAAGCAAAGACGTAAGGTTTTTTAGCTTCGTCAGTCCTATTTTTTGCCTTACATAATTCTAGGAAATGGACGACGAATCGTGAACATATATATATGTAATACATATATATATCTCACGGTTTAATTCACTGAAGAGTTTTGCAAATATACAAAAAGAAATTTATGGGTCATAACAATAAACTACTAATGATCTATTATTACAATTCTTTAATTTTATGATAAGAACCATTCCTATTTGAATAGTACTTGAATACTTCATATACATTATTTCTTAGTACGGTAGTTACCTAGTTATTTAGTGTTCTAGAATATCTTTAGAAAGATTTAAAGTAAAGTAAAGGGATTATATGAAACGTACTTCCTTTTTTAAATCATATAATATAGAAAATCATACCTGTTAAGATCTTGAGATTAACTTATAATTCATTTTGATGGCTAATTTACAATAGTTTAGTGAACTATCAGTAGCTATGAAGTTCAATTAAAGTTTTGAGATTGTAGTTATTAGTATAGTAGGATTCCCTTGAGTATAAAGTATTCTTTAATTAATTTTAAATCAATAGTTCTGTAACATTTCATGAATGGTATGATTATATATATTTAATAAATCATCACCTAGACAGTATTATTGATTTTCTTTAGTAACTAGCCTATATGGGAATAAATCTTGTTAGGACTGTAATATTGAATCCATTGTAGATATAAAATTGGTAGGTCATATAATTATATACATTTAGCCCAGCGACCTGAGGGGATTGAACAGCTGGCATGTTCACGATGCATTGCCGAACTACAAAACAAGGAAAGTATATTAAGTAAACATTAAGTATTTCAGACCATTAGATTCAAGAGTAGAAATGAGCATTCAATACTAGGTTGATAATATTCAAAATTACTAGTGTTGTAGGAGAGTAACTTATATTGTCTTATGTTAGTAACTTAAATTAATCACTATTAGGCCCCCAGCCTAATAGTGATTAATTGTGCGACCTAAATTAAGTCTGTACATGGCTGTGCAAAGTTGTGGTAGTCAAGTACGTCCCAAAAACACGTCCTCTGAAACGAAACGACCTATAGATTTCTATAAGCCTGGCCAGGCAAACACAAATTTTGTGTTGAATCACGTGATAATTGAGATATAATTAAACCCATGGTTTATAAAGGGCTAAAAGAAAGAAATAGCGCTGATTTCTATCTAATTTAGTTTCTAAGCTAATAAGTTAAATTAAGGTCGTTTCAAGCCCTATAACTTGCTTCGAGCAAAGCGTTGAGCCACGCCAGTAGGAATTCCCCTTGACGTTAGTTGGACTAGCAGCTATTGGGGAGAGGCCTTTGTCCGCCCACATAAAATATTGCACTCTTGTATAAACCCTGTCACTTGTAAGGAATGGTCTAAATATAGACAATCTTGTCTATACTATTCTAATGCACACATTAACATGATTACCTATGTTATAAGATCAATTTAATAAACATAAATATAATACTTATGGCCATCCTTCAAAAAAGCAAGCCAGGAGGAATATAGTAGTGATTATTTTATGGTCATTCAGTCTTAATGTACAGAAATAAACTTTGTATAAGACATGAGTGATATTTATAATCACATGTAATTAAACTCTCCTACAATATTGTATCTCTGAATCAAATAATCAACTTCTCAGTATAATATAACTCTGAACTTAGACGATCACGCATAGGCTGTACCACCACAGAGTTCTTAAAAACCGGTACATCCACAGTCATGGTATGAACTCATTTAAACTAGGTTAGTTTATTCTAGGTTACACTGAGAAAAATCTAAAGTCAAAAGCGCCCTAATGACGGCCAATTTATATGGTATGAAGGCAAAAAACCGACCAAACGTAAATACGTACAAAAACGCCTTCCAACTAGAAGGCGTTAAACGAGGTCAGTAAAGGCGAATGTTTCTTTTCGTCTTCATTTAAGGTGTATTTTGTGGTCTTTCTTAAATATTGACTTTTCGATGAGGCCGATTAAGTCGTACGTTATAGTGATAATCACCATATATAAACCGCCGTAAATGTAAGGTATATTTTATGGTCAATACTGCAATTATTATCGTATAACAAGTTCAATTCTGAAAATACTTTACGGAAGGCGTTTCTTGACATTTTTTCTTTTCTTTTTCGTGTTTATTATAAAGCATGGTACATTTTTATCGATTTCGCTTTGCGTGGGGAAAATCATCTTAAGAGTTTTGAATTCACCTTGCGTAGTTACAATTCAACGGTAAAAGGTCAAATTTGATTTAAGCTCCAAAGTCGTTTTTCTCAGTGTAGTCTGAACAACATCTTCGACCACATCATCACTTACCATCAGGTGAGATAGTAGTCAAACACTAACATATAAGGCAAAAAAAAAATAGGCTTGCGTTTGTCCGCAATGATACCTTATGTCAACTCATAATGCGGTCGACGATGTTACAAACTCAGAAGAAGCCAATTCACTCTTGTGATAAATACACACAGATAATATGTGTCCGGAAACATCTCAAAGTCTCGTTTAATTCAGTCCATTCTTTGGCCGTCCGCCTGATAAATATGGAAACGAAACGCTTTTTACAAGTTGTACGTGCAGTGGAATATCGACCGTGTAAATTGTTGATGCGCATAAATGTATTCGTAGGCCTTGTGGCCACAACATCTTAGTGTGGGTGTAAATGCTACTGGTACATACAGTCAGTATATTTATGATCGCTTGTGTGGGGAGTTCTGTATCAGCCACCTCGTATACTGATGAACACAGTCTCCTTCTGGGGAGGCTTGCCATAATCCCTACGCTTGGGGATCGGAGTGTAATATGGCAGTTCTTCAGAAGACGCTGTTGCTTACGTTCTGATATTTTTCTTTAATTCGGATGATACATGGAGAAGGAGCAAATACAAAAAAAAAAAGGATTCAGGCTTACTTTGCGGACATCCATATCTTATAATAATACATATTTCTAAATCCTAAACGGGTCTTTTCACGCACGAATAAACATCAAAATAATTATATTTTGACTAAACTCGACATTTCGATGAAGTTGCATTGACCGTGGTCACGAGTAGACTCAAGAAGCGGGTGTGATCGTCTTGAGGAGCGGCGGGAGCGATTTAAATCTACCCCCGTTTGGTTTTCGTTTATGTCTTTATCACTGTCACCTCGACACACTACACTAACAGTATCGAAACTTGCACACGAAGATTAATAACGACTCGAGCTTTTTTTTATGACAGGATTCCATGATGTAGGCAATTTAAATACATCCTCCCGATTGAAATTTTTGGACTTCTTAATTTCAACCACTTCACGTACAATTCTCGAGTAATAAGGAACTCCAAGGCACACTCCCGATGTGTACCCGGTAATTTTTAACGAGACACAACTGACTTCTAACATAAAATACGCATTATAAGGGATAATTTAAATACTACTCGTCAGATCTCAGTCAAATTTAAATGGGACCACATGACACGTGTATATAAATATAAAAAAATCATCAAAATCGGTCACCCTGTTAGTAATAGTTATGAGATAACACACAACAAAAAAAAATACAGTTGAATTGAAAACCTCCTTATTTTTTTGAAGTTGGTTAATAACAATAAAAATATATAAACTTAACTGATATTCGTATTTTAGTAGATTTTATAGTAAAATAACCAATGATCAACAACCTCATGTGTCTCTCCTCTCCTGTTGTCCTCTATTACATAGCATTTTAAAAATAAACTTAAATAGTACAATCTCTAATTGACGCACCATAATAAAGTTATAATATAACTTATTTAAACACCCGCTCGCCACAAACCGCTGATGTGCTGAAACGTGCGGCAATATCATCCCAAATTACCCTTGATATACAATACTAACTCTAACCGCCTAAACCGAAATAATTATGTAAATTAGTTTGCAAACCGCTGATTAGAGCCTACAATCTGCTTTCTGTATACAGACAGTTCTAAATAATAAGCGTTTTCATCAGTAAATACTGATTTATTTATTAAATAATTATATCAATATACACAATCACGGCATTTTTTTTATATGCATGGTGAATGCCCGCCTGGCACTAGCTACCACCCTCTAGTAGAAAATTTGTCGCCAAGCACCTAACTGTTAGTTCCGGCAGCAGTCCTTATGAGCCAATCATTCTAGGTTAGCCTGGACAACATTCGACCACATCATCACTTACCATCGGGTAAGAAAGTGGTCAAAGCCTAGCCTATCAGCTATAAAAACGTTGATATGGTCTATATACTAAAACTGATTTCAATGTGATGGTTTATCAAACGGCATAACAATACTAATATTACTGTCACTCTTCAACTGCAATGGACGGGCGTGACGCTTAACATTAGAAGGGCGATTAATTCGTCTTATCGTTTTATAAAATCCATAAAATAATTCCCAATGGTTTTTGTTTATCGAATTGCTATTAAGAAAGACTAAGGGTCCGTTTCAGAATGTCCTAATAAAGTATCGGGTTGCTAACCAACACATAAAATAACTGAATGATAAAAATGACAGTTAACATGCAGCGCGTTTCAAGCCTTAACCGATGGATAGGCTAAATCGATGATTGTGAAATGCAAAGATAGTGTTTTATTTATTAAATATGTTCTAGGTAGTATAACCGGAACTTACTCGAACATTCTGAAACAGGCCCTAAACGTAAAACACTATCTGTTCAGGCTTGCATCTCCCTACTCCCGTCATTTCAAAATTCCCGCCTATATCGCTGCACGGCCAATGAAATCAATGGATCCTCCCGCGCATGCAGACGCGTGGCGCCCCCTTCGACGAAAAAAAAAACTACTCTAACTTACGCTGCTCAAGCGCGCCGGCCGCTATCGTGTGTGAAAAAATAAAATTATTAACAGTGCAGTGCAGTGCAACGGCAGATCACCTAAAACTGTAAGTCCTAACTCCTTACCACTCCTGCAGCCTGATTAATGTGTTTTAATTTCAATAACGTCCATTTTAGTGGTCATTTCGAGCCAAATTCTCCAAGCTCCTATGGTGTGCTGGGTTCAAATCTTAGGTACATAAAAGATACTCCGGCTAATAAATATAGTCCAAACAACAGTGCAATCAATATTTCGATGTAATTTATATGTTTACTAAGTTTTGGTTTTACTACTACTATTTATAACCATTGTTAAGTAGCTACATATTATATTACGTACAATATTCGATCTTCGTAAGAGGGTACCCACTTTATATCATTTTCTCAGAGCCAGACCGAACAATATATGGCCTGAGAACTCTTATCGTATTTAGCGAATCTAAGTATTTCACAGTTGCAAACGCATTGCAAAGTTACTTACTAGCTACATAATATATATAACTAGCACCTATTTAGTCATCTTAGCTCGCGGTAATCTTCGGGACACTTAATTTCTAAGCAGGTGCGACGCATTTACATTTCTATTGTAAACAAATTGCATACCTACCTAAGTAGGCACCTATTTCATAATGGATAACGAAAGTAATCTGAAGCTTCTTACTACGAAGATGGAGTACATTTTTCGTGATATACAAATATTGTACGATTTATCTCGAGATATATCGACGGATAAGTCGAAACACGGCCAGTTTAAATGTAGGTTCAAACGCCTAGATACTTTACGCCAAGAGTATTTAAATATTACTACGGAGATACATTCTGTCAAACTTTCGATAAATCCAAAAGCCTCTATAGATATGAAAGCAGTTGAAGCGTTTGACACCATGTACTACGCCGTCATGGAAGTCGCGGACGTTGTTTTTCCATCATCATTGCGCGGGGGCTCTGCCACCGCCGCCGCCGCTATAATGCGCGGGGAGGCAGCGTCGTCGCTGGGCGCGGAAATAAGCAATCCGATACCACAAGCGCGATTGCCTAGAATTGAATTGATTAAATTTGACGGCAACATCGAACAATGGCAAACATTCTATGATACATTTGAATCTCTGGTGCACAAGAACAATAACATTAGCAACATCGAAAAGTTTCATTATTTATTATCGTGTCTCATGGGGCCCGCGCTGTCTATCGCCAAGGGAATTCCTGTGACCGCAGACAACTACCAAATTGTTTTTGACGCTCTTGTTGATCGTTATCAAAACGTTAGAATCTTAGCGGTTAATTACTTAGAAAAAATATGTAATCAACCTATACTTAAGTCCGGTAACTTGCATGATTTACGTCAACTTACAAGTTTGTTACAAGAGTCGGTCAATGCACTCAAATCTGTAAAAATAGAAAATCTCGGTGAATTTATTTTGTTCTATTTATCATCCCGTAAGCTAGATTCGGATACACGTAAACGATTTGAAATACAAAACGATAAGAAGTTACCTACATTTGCGGACTTGTTGTTCTTCTTACAGAACTACGTGAAAGTACTTGAAGCTAGTGAACCGAGCTCTGGGTTTACCTACGATAAAAAAAGTCAGCCGAACGTTCAGAGAAACAATAATAATAATATTTATCGTCGATCAGCGTCGTTTCCCGTTCGTTGCGTGGATTTGGAAAATACAGGGCCGTACTCGGAGTCAGTGCCCATGCCGTACTACAATGCAGAGCCGTACTCAGAAGCAGTGCCGTATTTAGGATCAAACCCTAATTTAGGGTCGTATTCCTACGAGGAGCATTCAGTAAATTATAATGATGTCAACAACGAGTACTATCAAAACACTGATGTTCAAGCGTACGCGACTTCTGGGGTTAATAATAAGTACGTCGATTGCGCGTGCTGTGGATATTCTCACCACACGATCTACAAGTGTCCTATGTTCCATGCGAAGAATGTTAACGATAGAGAAGCCGTAATACAATTTAAAAAATTGTGTTCTAACTGCTTACGGCCTAATCATACAGCGGATAAGTGTTTTTCAAAAGCATGTTGCACCCAGTGTAACGGGCGTCATCACACACTCTTACATCGTGATCAAGGCGTCAGCTTCGCATGTCCGGTTATCTCATCCTCTCCTGCTATTCCAGTAGCATCTTCTGATCCACTTGTGACTACTAATTCTACTAACACTAGCGTTCACTTCGAACACGGACAGTCACTAGTCTTACTAGGTACTTGTATTGTTCGGGCTCGTGGCCCCAACGGTGTTTTAAATATTCGCGCTCTTATCGATAGTGGAGCGCAAGATTGTTTCGTGACTTCGTCCTGCGCTCAGCGTTTGGGCTTACCGCTGCGTCGTTGTAACATAACCGTGGCCGGTCTAGGCCAAAGTGCTGTTCACGAAATAAAAGGTGTGACCTCATTCAATATAAAACCTCAGTATTCAAACAAACCGGACTTTAATCTACAAGCAATTGTCATGAAAACAATTACGCACAAAATGCCTTCAGTAGAAATTTCGGAGACAGTTAAAGCAAAATATAAACACTTGGTATTAGCGGATGCAAACTTTGATAAATCAGCTGAAATCGATCTTTTGATCGGCGCGGAACTCTTCCATAACATTTATGACGGCCAACGGCTAGATGTAGGCCCGGGTCTACCGGTCGCCTTACACAGTGTGTTCGGTTGGGTAATTACGGGGAAGCTTGACTCTGAATGTCGACCTCCAGCATGTACAACGTCTCTATTGGTTTCCACACTTAACTTAGATAATGTGGTGAAACAGTTTTGGGAGGTGGAAGAGCCGCCAAAATTAAAAATTGATAATCCTGAAAATATCAAATGCGAACAGTTGTATAAGAATCTGGTACGACGCAGCGAGGACGGTAGGTACATAGTACCGATGCTGCTTAAAGAAAATTGTGATGAACTAGGTAGTTCGTTTCACACATCTTTATCCAGACTTTACAATCTGGAAAAACGTTTTGACCGCAATGAACAATTGAAGAGTGATTACGCAGCATTCATGCAAGAGTATGAAGATATGAAACATATGAAAGCTGTCGAGTTATCCGGCAAAGACGTAAAATATATTATTCCGCACCACTGCGTGCTGAGACCCGATAGCACTACGACGAAACTTCGAGTCGTATTTGATGCGAGTGCTAAGACTACAAATGGAATTTCTTTAAATGACATCGTGCACGTTGGCCCAAAGCTACAAACGGACATTGTGGATATTATTACAAAGTTCCGACTGCATGAAGTTGTTTTCACAGCGGATATATCCAAGATGTATCGTAATATAGATCTGCGCGCGGAAGATCGGAAATACCAACATGTACTCTGGCGTAACATACCGACTAAAGAGGTGTGTGAATTCGAACTGCAGACAGTTACCTATGGCGTTAGTAGCTCACCATACTTGGCGATCAGGACGCTGCATCAGCTGGCAGATGATCACGGAGACAAATGGCCTCAAGCTGCTTCTATTCTCCGCCATGATACTTTCATGGACGACATTACAGCCGGTGCTCAGTCTCTTGAAGTGGCACTGGATCTGAAACAGCAATTAGTGCATTTACTTAACTGCGGGAAATTTGAGTTAAGAAAGTGGAGCAGTAACTCACCTGAATTTCTTGCGCAGCTTCCTTCTGAACATTGTCAAGTTCCCAAATCCTTTTGTGATGACAGCAACCAGCGTATTCTGAAGATATTAGGTGTCCAGTGGGATCCCACTGATGACGTTTTTACCTACTCCCAAACTGAACTTAGTGCTGGATGTACCAAGCGTTCTATTTTATCAAATGTTGCTCGGATTTATGACCCTTTGGGCTGGCTGACCCCTATGGTACTCATGACCAAGTTGCTTATTCAACATCTATGGCAACTTCAAGTAGGTTGGGATGACCCGGTTCCAGAGGACGTTGTTTATCAGTGGGCAGCCTTTGAGAACGAACTGCGCAACCTAAAAGAAGTGAGGATTCCTCGACATGTTTTACCCCTGGACTCAACTTGTACTCTTATCGGGTTCTGTGACGGTTCTTCCAAAGCGTCAGGGTGCTGTGTATATTTAAAATGTGTAAGTAACGAAAAGGTGTCTGTTAATTTAGTGATAGCTAAGTCTAAGGTGGCCCCAATAAAACCTCTGACCATAAATCGTCTGGAACTTCTTGGAGCGGTACTTCTAGCTCGAGTTCTAAAACATGTGGCTGATCTGCTTCGCCCTCATGTTCGCCTGGAAAATGTGATTGCGTTCACTGACAGCAGTACGGTGCTTGCATGGTTAAACACTGAACCTTACAAGCTAAAGACGTTTGTTTCTCATCGTGTGGTAAGAGTGTCGGAGGAGATACCACCTGCCAACTGGCATCATGTGTCTACTAACGATAATCCGGCCGATCTCTGTAGTCGTGGTCTTTCTTGCTCGCAGTTGATTTCTTCTTCGATTTGGTGGCATGGACCTCCATGGCTTTGTTTAAACTCGTCTGAATGGCCCCGATCTCAAATGAGACTTCTGTCTGACAAATTACCTGAAACAAGAAACTTACCTCACCTAGTTCATGCAGAGGAATCGATCCCAGGCGATGTTAATCATCCTGTAACACAATTATTAGAACATTATTCATCTTTATCGAAGGTACAACGTGTCTTAGCATGGTGCTTACGATTTGGCTCTCGTTCACGGAAACTTACCCGGGTATCCGGAGGTCTTACCACGTTTGAACTGGAAGCATCGTTGTCATTGTTGATTAGGCACGAGCAAAACAAATTCTTTGGAAATGTAAGACGATCTATTGCCGGTCAGGAACCATGTTCGCGACCTGTCCAGAAACTTAACCCGTTTATCGACCACCTGGACCTCTTGCGAGTGGGGGGGCGGATTCAAAATTCACAGCTTCCACTTTCTGCAATTTATCCGGTGTTGTTGCCCAAACTCTCACGACTTTCTATTCTCATCATAGATTTTTATCACAGACTTCATCTTCATTGTGGACCACGTACACTACAATCTATAATCCAGCGCAAGTTTTGGATTTTGGGAATACGTAACCTCATAAGATCGCGTCTCGCCAAATGTGTCATCTGTTTCAAGGTTAACCCTAAACCAGTTACCCCTCTGATGGGAAACCTCCCTCCAACGAGAGTTCAACCTGCTCGATGCTTTCAAAAAATAGGTGTAGACTTCACAGGAGCGTTTATCATAAAGGAAAGTAGACGCCGGAATGCTAGAACTTATAAGGTATACGTGTGCGTCATGGTGTGTCTCGCGGTAAAGGCAATACACCTCGAATTAGTAACGGATTTGTCCACACCAGCGTTCATGGCGGCTTTAGATAGATTTGTTTCCCGCAGAGGGCTGTGTAAGCTGATAATTTCGGATTGCGGCACTAATTTTATCGGTGCAAAGCGATATTTGAGCGAGACTCAGCAATTTCTCAACTCGCAGCGGCCTGAACTGAGTGTGGAGCTGGCGAAACGTAACATCATTTGGCAGCACAATCCACCCACGGGGAGTCATTTTGGTGGAATATTTGAGAGTGGGGTTAAGTCAATGAAATACCATCTCAAGCGGGTAGTGGGTTTACAAATTTTAACATTCGAGGAACTCTTAACTGTGCTTAACAAAATAGAAGCAGTGCTCAACTCGCGGCCGTTATGCGCGTTGTCTACTGACCCTACTGAAGTAGATGTGTTGACCCCGGGGCACTTCATTACTGGAGGTCCATTGGTGTCGTTACCTGAAATCCCGCTTACAGAAACATACTTACCGCCTCGGGAACGCTGGCAGATGTTGCAAAAACTTACTCAACGTTTTTGGAAGATTTGGCATACCGAATACCTTCATACATTGCAACAGAGATCCAAATGGTTCAATGGACAGGCCAATGTTCAGATTGGAGACATCGTTACTATCATTGACCAAAACCTTCCACCTTTAGAGTGGCATTGCGGTAGAGTAACAGAAGTTCATCCTGGTTCTGATGGCGTGGTGCGTGTAGTCACTTTACGTACTACTAGTGGTCTTCTTCGTAGACCTGTTGTTAAAACTTGTCCTTTACCTTTATCTCTTTAACTTAATGAATCCATATATAATACTATATAGTTCTAAGTAAGATAAGTTCACTGTAGTTTATTTTTTTTTAACTTTAAGTACTTGTTAGGGTGATATTTGGACTCAGCACCACATAAGATCGCTTTTATAGTTTGAAATCCCTAGAAGGGTTTCAAGTGGGGGGGTATGTTCAGGCTTGCATCTCCCTACTCCCGTCATTTCAAAATTCCCGCCTATATCGCTGCACGGCCAATGAAATCAATGGATCCTCCCGCGCATGCAGACGCGTGGCGCCCCCTTCGACGAAAAAAAAAACTACTCTAACTTACGCTGCTCAAGCGCGCCGGCCGCTATCGTGTGTGAAAAAATAAAATTATTAACAGTGCAGTGCAGTGCAACGGCAGATCACCTAAAACTGTAAGTCCTAACTCCTTACCACTCCTGCAGCCTGATTAATGTGTTTTAATTTCAATAACGTCCACTATCAGACAATAATATTTAAATTAAAAGCTGTATATTTCTAATACTATGTAAAAAATGTCTTTCACAATACTTTACTGTATAAGATATAAGGTTTACGAAAAAAGCTATTCTCCGCCATAAGGAAATCATTTATTCATGAACCCACAAACCGTCGATATATAAATTTACTTTGAGAATGTATAATATCATTCTCCGCGGATTTTGTGGAGGAAATCCTTAAGCCACAAAGGAAATTTTAGGTACACGGACGAGATTACTGGAGCGAATTCTGTAATCAATTTACATTGATGGCGTAATGCCGGGTGTGTGATAAAATCATTTCAGAAAAACTTTTTCACCAAAGAGATTGGGAAACAAGCTTATGACCCTGTTTCTGCAGCTGCCAATAACAAAGCCCCAACAGTAAAAAAATCGAAGCAGTTATTGTTATAATATAAACAATCTGAACTAACTTAGAATATAGATAGTTGAAATACTGGATTAACTTTTCATTTTTGTTTACGGGGCGCAGCTAGGTACTTTTATAAACGGTAATCATTTAACGCAAATAATATAAATTCAGATTGTTTGCAAAATAATACTGCCTACTTTTTTTTTACAAGGTTGAAATCAATAATATAATTTAGTAGCTTTTATTAAAAATATAAAAATATATATATTCTATTAATCAATAGTGAATGTGAAAGGTACACTAAAATAAATGTTTATAAAGCTATTCATCATCTTTTGAAAGTACTCTGCAATTTTTATACTCGCCTATTATACCTATGCCTTAAATTAAAGTACACAGGGACCCAAATGATATAAAATTTACTATAACTCAATAAATATTAACTAATGAACGTAACTTAATTCTAAACAAAAAAAACAATTCTAAGCTAAAAAAAAGCGTTTAGCTTCATCTGTGTGGAATTTATATAGACTTAACCTATTTAACCAAGAAAATACAATAAAAACCTGAAAGCAACAAACTATCAAACATAAATAACACATTAAACATTAAAACTATGGCTAACATGCATAAAAAATTAAGGCTCTCGAGGACAGCTGCCCGAACACACCGTTAGGTGCTTGGCGACGAATTTTCCTTTACTTGAGGGTGCTGGCTGGCCAGACGGGCATTCGCAAAATTCCCTACCACCATGCTATAAGGACCGCCATCCGAAGATGACAACCGGGACCGACGGCTTAACGTGCCCTCCAAAGCACGGAAGTGCTCAGTAGTTATGTCACTAGCGGTCACCCATCCAACTCATGACCTCACCGGACGTTGCTAATCTTTGCTGATCGGTTAAGAACAGCTAAGCAAACTTCGCTATGAGCGCTTCAAAAGAAAATTTATTCATTCAAAATTAATTCAAAAACAATCTTAATGTCACTCAAGAAGATGTATGGATTCTAACAATACCCAATACATGTTGATCTAGTCAGACATTTAAAAGTAATATTGTAACTAAAATACATGAACCCTAAAAACCTTACTCTCCTAGGCATTCGTGTAAAAAATGAGACCTTTTGACACTGAAAAGTGTGAATGACATTTGTCTACGACATAAACTACTTATCTGAACTATGACTTCAGTAAAGAATGTCTTCCATCACATACTTTCGCAAATACCATTCATAAGCCCCGTAATCAGTATTCCCCTCTGCAAAGCTCATACCTCCACGTGCCATAGTCTTTAATAATTCTCACGCACACGTTGATATTCTCAACTCTATTATCAAAAGACGAAGGTCGATTGTGTTATGTACTGAGTATACTACATATCTTGTCATATGAGGCGATTTCCCGAACTATTTGCGATGTCTTGCTCCAATCTGGAAGCGTGTCACGTGCTTCAAGAATAGAGATATGCTGAAAGTTATATTATTATACAGATGCCTATCAAATATGAGTACTTATGCCTTAGTGATCTGGTAGTAACTTCATAAAAGTTTATAATTTCGTTTGAGGAGTTAACTTCCCCATATTGTATTCGAAACCTAAGACTATTTTATGATAGATTGTAAATGTTTAGGGGATGTTTCATCAACACATCAAATAGTACTAGACACATGTACATTCTTTTTGGCAATTGCCAGAAAATTATACAGATTACGAACATCTTCTCGTGTTGATTTTCAGTATAATCTGTGGAGAGATATTGGTACTTGCGAAGCGAATTCCGCAAAAAATAATAATTTCAAATAAGATGTGTATGTCGAATTTAAAAAAATCTACAGGCATTTGTCATAGATACATTAGTTATATTTATATAAAGATAAGTGTGAAAATTTGTTCTATAAAAATTTGCAAACTACAATTTTAAAACAGCTGCAACGTTACTGTTTTTTTACCTATTTTTCAAACAGCTATGAAAAAATCTTTACCACGGATATGTTGCCAAAATGTCCGCAAAATATGTTTTTCTGAGCGAGTTCACCTTCAAAGAGTCCTAAAATCAGGGAATTGCCTCCAGGATCCTCAGGATTCTGTGCCCCAGGTTAATTTCAATATGCCTGTCTGATATATTTATGACTCGATAAAATTCAGATTTCCACAAATTCCATATTTTAAGAATCACTGCGAGGTGCTCTACACAGACAAATCTCTTGGATCCATCACCACATACGCCTTTAGTACCATTTGAACTTTACCAAGGGTCAGTAAGTTAACTTTTTTAGGGCTAAAGCATATCGACTACCTGTGAGTCTGCAATGACTTGTAGCTGTGGTGTTTTATATAGTTTGTATTATTATGTTAATAAAGGCATACCCAAGTTAAAAAAAAAGTTTACATTATACAGGGTTATTGGAAAAATGATAACAAACTCTTTGGGTTGCCCTCTGCTAGCCCTACAAACATTTTGAGATGATTTTTTTAAAGTTTTTTTTTCTATTTTTGCTGTTTTGCGTTTTTGAGACTCAAAACTTAAACACTTTTAAGTTCTGTGTCTCGTAGTAAAAGACAATGCCTACTCCGAGCTAAGAACGTCCCCCGCGGCAGTACTGGACCGCGCCGCGCTCCGTTTGAATAGAGTTTTGAATATTTATATAAAAATTTGAATAAATTGATGTGAAGTAAAATTATGTGAAATTAATAAGACATTTGGATGTGTTATTAAAGGTGTGGACATCGTTATCCTGAAGCCGTGGGTTTACCTCACGCAAATGCTGATGTGAAAAAGTGTCAGCAAAGTTTACTTGGCAAAAACTAAATTAAGAAATAAACTTGCAATTGGGAGCAAGTTGCATATACTCCATGATACCTTTTTGCGATGAGTACTGTAAGAGAAAGTAAATCTAATAATTGAATGTATGCCGTTGACGACATTTAAGGTCGTGTCGATTCTAAGGACCAAGTTCCGATTGATGAATTAGTCGAGATCGATGTAAATCTTGCCTAGATTTCATGTATATTTTTGTCGCATATTAAGTAAACAAAATATTATTAACGATTAACGAATGAATTTTTATTTTAATTCAAAACAAGAATCGCAGATAAAGTAAACGTATATATGCGATATATAAAATACGTCTAACGTTGTATAATTTTGGACGAATGGTATAATTTTCTATCTTGTATAATTTTTTGAGGGTCTAAATCTAACCTTGACTTCAGTCCACCGCACCGCATCATTTAAAACTGTCGCACACCGCTCACGAAATCACTGGAGTCACTTGTATTAAATTACTCTAGGGATTAAATACCTACCCGATACCTTTACTGACATTTCTTACGTTCTAACTATAAACTGTGTGCTATTCAAGACTATTATTATTTCTGTTAAAATAGTATTATTTCTACTTACATACAGTATTAATTCAAGCAACCTGAGATAGATCTCCTCCTCAAAATCCTACTAACACAGGCAGAGACAGAGTAAATTTTTGAAAATGGATATTATAACAAATACTTTGGAAAATAACTGAATAATAAAAGAAAATATATTTCAAATATCCTGCTAGCCTTACTTAAAACCTTTTTGGTTTTCATCAAGTAGTTTTCGTGCCCTTTTTATACCTTTTTTTGCTATCTTCGTGCTGGCCAGTGAGATTATAATAAATATGAAATCAGTTGGTAGTTTAAATTTATTGGTATAAATAGAATGTTATTTGCTCAGTGGTATGTATATTTCTAGTCGGTAAGTCATAAAGTTATAAGTAAAATTGACGACTCACACTTTACCAGTTTTAACTTATTTTGTATGATTAAATTTCCTTTAATTTGTTGTCTGTTCAAAGTCATATAATAGCTAAATTATATTAAAATTCTCGACGGCAAGGTAACAAATTCATTTTACTACAGTTTTACGGGTTTTTTAATGTTCAAGAAATAATAGCCAGTCGAGCGAAAGTCTAAAAGGTAAATAATAATTATTTCGCACCAACTAGGTATATGAATACTGGAGTTTCGTGAAGCATTATGTCTAATTGAATTTCCCAGACAGCATTTATACCCACGTAGACATTACGTTACAGCGAACCTAGTATGTGTTTATTAGATATTTCATATCTAGTTCATAGACGTGTCTGATCATATTCCTGATAATTCACACTTCGCAGTGGCAGCCCTATCAGTATTCTGAATACACCACGCGCCGGAACGATGCTCGCAAAGACGTGAGGATTCTTTTCTATAGTACATTGTTTTGTTTTTCTTACGCAGTCAATTGTATCGGAAGATCCAGGCCTGTTTGGCAGATTTATATCTTGTAATTGAAAGGAAGCGTGGACCGCAAATCAGGTTTGTATTCTTATCAGAAATAGGTTTACCGAAGATGTATACCATTTTTCTTCAAAATAGAGTTATGTTACTGTACCTAGGTTTACCACAGGTATATCATATTTTTCTTCGAATCAGAGTTATGTTAATACCTAAGTTTACGAAAAAAATATCTATTTTTTTGTTGATGAGTTAGATTATATCAATTCTTTTATTATTATATATATATAGATAAATGATATTGAATTGATATTTAAATATGTATATCAATTCAATATCATTTATCTTCTATGTTACTTATCTTGTGCAGCATTTTTTTGATGTGCCCTGCATTCTTTACCACTAACATATGCGTACTACATATCTATTTCAGAATATCATACAGTGTTATTAACGGACCCACGTAGTAAGCGACAACTTAGCTGACGTTAACGTGCCCTGGGTATTCCGCCACTGATACGCGCAAACCCTACACTGATTGATATGCCGTGCACGTACATTGTACATTGTGACCACGGTATTCCTTCGTGCATTAACCTTGATGTGCCCCAAATGCTCAGCCATCGATATAAGCATGTTACACACCAAGTGTAACTCCGGAAGCATTACACGCTGTGAAGTAGGTATATGATACTCACTTGCGTAGTAACCGACGTCGTTGTTGACGTTGATGTGCCCCGCGTCCTCAGCCGCCAACATGTGCGTGTCCCACACCGAGCGGTATTCTGGGTCATGTAGCACATCGTACAAAGCGTCTGGTTCCACATCTTCAAACTCTGACACCACCTGATGGCAAACAGAATACAGTATGAAAGTGATGAAACTAATAAATTTTCAAAAACTGATGCAAAAGGTCCTCATCCTTTTATCTTTGTTTTTTAAAACTTACGACAGTTTTTGTACTTACACTTTTAAGGGGGTAACAATGGCATGAGTAATATGAAATGAGTATTTCGTTGCCAGCGACTTCAAAATTCACACAAACTACTGATGGACTAAAGTTCATATTAGCGTGCACTGCAACGCAACGTGGTGAACACGTAAAATTCTTCGTCTGGGATACGTGGAAATTAGAAAAAATAATACTATTTATATGGATGCGATGAGTTTTTAAATGATAGGTAAGCCTTTGACCACTATCTCAATTGATGGTAAGTGATGATGTGATTGAAGATGTTGTTCAGATTAACCTAGAATAATGGCTCTCAAAGACAGTTGCTGGAACACACCGTTAGGTGCTCGGCGATAGATTTTCTACTTAACGGTGGTAGCTAGCCAAGCTGGCATTCGCAAAATACCCTACCACCATGCAAATAAATTGTTAAACAGGGTCATAATTTGCTTTCTTGTAAAGATTCATGTGATTTTATGCAGTAGATTCCGATACAATTGTGAATTTATTTCATACTAGCGGCCCGCCCGGCTTTGCCCGGGTATTTAACAATAATTATAAATTGAAACACATAAAAAATAGTTATTGTGACATAACTGTAATTGTTCGACATAATTATGGTATTGTGGACGTTTTTTGTAGATTTTGATGTCCTCTTTAAAATTATAGCACATCACTTTCCTCTAGTGTCAACAATTTCCTCAGCGTACGCGATATAACGATTTAATTGGTATTTTTTTCACACATTCCTAACTTTTTATAAATATTCTATAGCTTATGTTCATCAGGGATAGTGTAGAATTCTAATAGTGAAAGAATTTTTAAAATCATTCCAGTAGTTTTAATGTTTATTCGTTACATACCAAAATATTATAATACAAATATACAAATCATTCCTTTTTATAATATTATATCGGTATAGATATAGAGAAGGTTAGTTTGAGATTTTGTAGAATGAAATTGGAATACATCTTAGAATTATATACAAAACAATTAAAACAAAAACAAATAAAAGTTTTGCGTCTTTAAGAAAGATTTATTTCGAAAAACGATTTATCAAAATATCACGTAAAATAACAATTTCTCCATTGTTCCCTTAACGCTAACATTATCTCCGTAAAATAATAATATTTTAACATTGAGTTTGCAGAAAGCTCGTACGTTTTCAGATTGGATAACCCCGATATATATAAAACAACTATAATACACCAGTGAATGGACTAGCAACATGCGGTTCAAAGTTTTCTAGACTAAAACGCCGCAAAGGTACATGCAACCGCATTTAGCTTTGCCGCACACAATGTTAAAGCCCGCCTGGCTAGCGACCACCTTCAAGTAGAAAATCTGTCGCCAAGCACCTAACGGTATGTTCCGGCAGCAGTCCTTGAGAGCCAGTGAAATTACAGGCACATGAGACTTAACAATTATGTCTCAGGTTACAGGCGCAGTGCAATTCGTGAATTGTGACGAAATGCATCTGTTATAGGCAGAGGTTAGTCCGCTTAACATCAGGTGGGCCTCGAGCTTGTTCCGTCACAATAACATAAAAAAGTGAGTATGCTTGATTTTTAGGAACTACTTTTTTACCCTAACCTAACCCTAAAGAAATAAAGAAAAAGTTGTGGATTACAAAATTTCAGTTTCCTAATTATTTTTACTAAGAGATCTGTGCACGTATATGCCGAGACGGACATCCCGGTGCCCGATGGCAAGTCTGTCCATATAGTTCAGAGTGTTTCCACTGCATGTGTTGCACTGCGCTCAACACTCCGAGACATTTTTTTAACCAACTTCAAAATAAGGTGGTTCTCAATTTGACATTATATTTTTATTTTGTCCTAACTCTTTACAGAGTGCACCGATTGTGATGATTTTTTTAACATTCCAAAACTGGCGCTTGTCTAGTGTTCCCATTCATATTTAAATGAGATCTGAGATAGTATTTGAGTTCTCCCTAATAATTCGTATTAAATGTTTGAAGTCGGGTTTTTTGTGTTAAAATTTTAATTATTAAATCTCGATTGCCTATTTTTATCACTTACAACAGTGCCCTTCACACATAAATACAGCATTCGTTGCACACTGCTGGGTGGAGGTAGAATATCTGACAGTGCGGTGGTAACCACCAAGACGGCCTCTTGCTTAGAAGGTTTACCACCTGGTTTGTCGCCTGATGGGCACCATGCCGGGACTGCGTGTGGGTAATCCAAATCAAGGGAACGTTACCCCCGGACGAGGGTGATCCAGCCCCAAAAACATAATAACATAATTGGTTACATATCTTGATTTGATGGTAAGATCAACTTTGAGCACTTCAAAGTAAGTAAGTGCTACACTTTGTGTTCTCAGCTAAGGTACCTGTACAATTTCACCGCCTCATTAAAACTTGACTTGAAAACGACTGTGTACTTAACTGTGACCTGTTTACGTAAATTTAACTTGAGTAACATACTTGACGAATGGCTAATCTACAAACCATTAATTTGCAATCTATAAAAAACATCTATAGATAGAAAAATAAATAACAATAAAACAATAACATGTTGCTAAAATTGTTAATATATATTAATATTCATATAATATAAATATATATATATATATGTTTTTTGTGTCACTGACAATCATAACGAGGCCCATCAGGTGTTAAGGGTATATTTTCGACAAACGCGCCCCGTACAAACGTAGTTCCAATCTCATTTTAATTAAAGCGAATAAAACCAAATGATTTTTTACCTACGTAATCACGATCCTAATATCTAGGTTTGCGGTGCATCAGATTTTCATTAATTTGTACAGTTTTGAAAAAGTGAAGTGTGAGTACAATTTAATGAAAATCTAGTGCACCACAAACCTAGATATTAGGATCGTGCACTAACACAATAGTTTAAGCTACAATGTACATACAGTACGCAACGTGCTGAAATCTGTTATACACGAAAACTGCGTATTCACCAGATAGCTTTAGTTTTTATGAACACCAATTCATCAAAACAACTTATAACAAGCAACAAAACTTATCCTAAAGTGAACATCATTAAACATTGTCAGGATCTGGTAGGCTTTCTCCACACAAACACGATCTAGTGTGAGTTATTGTATTTCGGGCGGTCTTTACCCACGACATTACCAAGCGGTACTGTCAGTGGTGTCGTAGTGAATATTTTTACCCTTCTATACTACTGACCAATAGTAACACCGGCCAACACATATGTAAGGAACTACAAAGTACTACGAACAAAATTTTTTTTTTTTTTTTGCCGTGTATGCCCAAAACTGTAGGCAGAGATGTTGTCATCATACTTTCTAAGATATCTTTTGGTTCTGTAGCAATCAAAAGCTAGCCTATTTGCCATTGAACAGCTGGTCACAGTGTCTAAAAAAACCTAAGGAACTGGCCGGCCCGTTCTCCATACAAACGTAGTAGGGTGAACACTCCCTTATTTGAGGATTTAGGTCCAAATCAAAGCATAATACCGATTAATCTCGCCTAGATACGCCTAGATACTGACGAGATCAATCGGTATTATGCTTAATTCTGGACCTAAAGTCTCACATAAGGGAGTGATCACCCTACGGCGTTTGTATGAAGAAGCGCCCGGCCAGTTCAACCTTAAGTTTTCACAACAACGCTTGACACCACCTAACCATAACAAATTATTTTTTTAATTTCAATAACTTTCTAGCGAGGGTGAAGCTAAAACAGTTTTGTTTTTGTCACCGATAGGTTATCCTTGAACCACAAATTCAACAGACGATAAGTAATGATGCAGTAAAAGGTGGGAAGGTAGTAAGCAGGCTAAATTGGAAACTGGCTCTCAAAGACAGCTGCCAAAATACACCGTTCAATGTGCTACAGCCAGATTTTATACTTGGAGGGTAGTCGATAGCCAGGCTGGTATTCGTAAAATTCCGTACAACAAAGCCAAATAAATAAAACGCTCAAGTTGCTGAAATAGCAACACTACTGTATCAAATACAAAACAAGTATTTCAGTAATTTTTGTTGCTCTTACTTGTGAAACATAAAGATGTACTAATATATCTACGAGTATAACGTAGGCTTTTGGCTACGGGGCTACGACACATCTACGAAGCTACGACGTCATCCATAGATACTCGTATTATAAACACGAGGCGTTAAGAAACCTTTGTGCGTAAGAATTGTGTTTTAAACATGCTGTTTGGTGTCTGGGTTCGATCCCCGTTTTATTATTGTCTTTTTTTTTTTTTTAAGTAACCTTCGAGGGAAGTCTATGTCTGGTTAATAGCAAAAGACTTATACACGGTTAACATAGCATAAAAGTAGGCCATTACAAATGCGCGTCAGAACAGCTACTCAACTAGAACATCTGTCATGAAGCCCTAACAGTTATTCCAGGAGCTGTCTTTGATGTGTTCTTATTCATCTAGGTTAGGTCTTGATACCTTTGGGTACATTTATTTACTTACAAAATCATAGGAAAACTTACAGCTAGGTGTGTTACTTTAGATTTGTAGACATATATATGCAGCTTAGAGTTATTTTTTTTTATGCCTGATAGGTTAGCATTTGACCACTACCTCACCTGATGGTAAGTGATGATGTGGTCGAAGATGTTGTTCAGGCTAACCTAAGAGTACTGGCTCTCAAGGACAGCTGCCGGAACACACCGTTAGGTGCTTGGCGACAGATTTTCTACTTGAGGGTGGTAGCTAGCCTGGCGGGCATTCGCAAAATGCCCTACCACCATGCTATAACGACTGCCATCCTAGGACGACAACCGGGACCGACGGCTTAACGTGCCCTCCGAAGCACGGAAACGCTCAGTAGTAATGTCACTAGCGGTCACCCATCCAACTAATGACCGCGGGCGACGTTGCTTAACTTTGCTGATCGGTTGAGAACAGCTTAGTAAACTTTGCTACGAGCGCATCAAAAAATTATATATACAGAAAGGCCAATTAAAAGTTTTCACAAGGTTTTCATTAGGAATAGTAGATTAACAGTAACAATTAACGACGGTTATAATAAAGAGAATAAAATATAAATGGAAAAGTATCACAAGTTTACACGCGGACCAAATTGTATGCCTTATTTATGAACAAAGGTAAATATCGTTAAGTAAGCGTTGAATCGTACTTGAGCTTGTATTATATATGTCACACGAACACCTGACTACCAGGTGAGATTGCTATTAAAATTTGGCCTACCAGAAATTAAAAAGACACGCCGATAGGTGTTATTATAATATTATGTTATTTTTACACATCACTTTATCTTATTTATAGATAATAGGTTAGCCTATGACCAATATCTTACCTGATGGTAATTGATAATAAGGTCAAAGATGTTGTTATGGCTAACCTATAGTTATTGGCTTTAAAGGACAGCTGCTGAAACACATCTGTAGGTATTTGGGCAAAATTATCTACGCTTGAGGACGCTTAGCTTACCTGGCGTAGTGGTAGCTACCACCATGCTATAACCACTGTTATCTTAACACAACAACCGAGACCGATGGCTTAATGTGCCTTCCGAAAGCAATGCCACTAGGAGTCACCCATCTAAGTCATGACCGAAGCGGACGTTGCTCAACTTAGGCTAGGCACGATCGCTTCATTGTTTTTCATTTACAATAATCAGAGAAGATTAGTTACTTAAGTAAGAATAATTAAGCATTACCTGGTCCCAGTCTATTGGTCTCTGAATTAATTTTCTTAACAATTTTGGATACTTATTTAGTAGGATTTTATTCCAATGTGTGTCACGTGCATGTGCAGTACCCTATAAGTCGTCATTTATATTACAATGTAAACCTATTCATGGTATAGTTACCTGCACTAATATTGATATAACATCATAATTTTCAATACAAAGCCATTGTGAAGCACTTGTAAAGAAGTTTGCTTAGCCGTTCTTAACCGATCAGCTTACTAAAGCAACGTCCGCCGCGGTCATGAGTTGGATGGGTGATCGCTAGTGACATTATTACTGAGCACTTCCGTGCTTCGGAGGGCACATTAAGCCGTCGGTCCCAGATGTTATCTTAGGATAGAAGTTATTACAAATATTCGTAGGGCAATTGGCATTTTGCGGATGCCCGCCTGGCTAGCTACCACCGTGAAAATCTGAAAATCTGTCACCAAGCACCTAACGGTGTGTTCCAGCGGCTGTCCTTGAGTGCCAGTGATTATAGGTTAGCCTGAACAACATCTTCGACCACATAATCACTCACCATCAGCTGAGATAGTTGTCAAAGGCTAACCTATTAGCAATGTAAAAAAACTTCATAATATGACATTTAGTATGCATACACAAAAATTATGCAATAAGATAAATGAATTGCGAAATAAATAATATTAAATACCTGTAACTACTTTTTAAGAAATTTTGGGAAATATTGTTTTATGGCATGGTTTTGAAAGATAAAGCCTAGTGCACTGTCTAAAAAGAGCTTTCAAAGCGCCACGTTTAGTTACGTCAGAGAGAGAGAGATAACTACTACTTCATCTGTGACTTAAGCTTCCGGCTGCGCTGCCGGTACCGTTGTTCTGTGACAATGCTCTATGAAGCTACCACATCTTTACAAAGGCATTCACAACACGCAAGTTTTATAGTTTTTTGCAATAGACAGAAAGCGTTGTAGGATTTCACAACATAATAATACCCTTAACAAAAATTAAAATTTAAGGACAAACCAAACTTTATGTAATTAAATATTTATTTTTCCCTCCAATAACAAAAAAATACTGTAAGGATCACATAGTGGCTTATATTTTTTTACTGATTTCGATCGCGTGTCGCTTAACCATGCAACGTGAATATCTCACGCCCACGTATGTATCTAATTATAAGGACTTCGCCGTAGAGGCTCGTAGCAAAGTTTGCTTAGCTGTTCTTAACCGATTAGCAAAGTTAAGCTACGTCCGCCACGGTCATGACTTGGATGGGTGACCGCTAGTGACATTACTACTGAGCGCTTCCGTGCTTCGGAGGGCACGTTAAGCCATTAGTCCCGGTTTTTGTCTTAGCATGGCTTTCTTTTCAGCAACGTGGTAGGGCATTATGCGAATGCCCGCCTTGCTAGCTACCACCTTCAAGTAGAAAATCGGTTGCCAAGCACCTAACGGTATGTTCCGGCAGCTGTCCTTGAGAGCCAGTAATTCTAGGTTAGCCTGACCAACATCTTCGACCACATTATCACTTACTATCAGGTGGGATAGTGGTCAAAGGCTAACGTACCAGACATAAAAAAGAAGCATTCGTTCTGCTGAGTCATGTTAAGCCCATTTTTTAACAAAATAATCTCCATGACGAAGCTTAAACTCACTCAAAGTCTACATCAACACCGTAACATAAAAGGTGGTGACTTTTGGCACGCTTCCAGAAGGTAAGCCTCTGCGGTATTATGGCGCAGTCTTGCTGCTATTAACAATCAGTTTGAAGTGTAAAATTCTTAGTGGGGATTGACATTATGAGGCAGACTAAAAAGAAATATTTTTAATAGTGACTACTATTAATTAAAAATTATTAATCGGGATGTATGAAATATACGTTCGTGTTAATGATATGTCTGGGAAAGGGATGAAAAGCATATAGTTGAAGTACGGGAAGAATTAACCCCCAGTTATGTAATTGTAAGCTGGGCAGAAGTGCTTGCTGAGGAACTGATATCTTAAACTGCGATCCCTAAGACGCCTGCCATGCGTGGGGATTATGGCAAACCCCCCCTTAATGGAGGAGGCTGTGTTCAGCAGTGGACAATGCAGCTGATATAGTACAGAATGTTTATTGTCAAGTCACACTGATTAACCCTAAACTTAAGGTACGAACGGATGGTAAGAAAAAAAAAATTAAATTTACTTTACTTGGTATTTTGGGATGGTTCTAGATTATTATCTTTTGTCATTCGTAAAACATATTTTTTATAGAGGGTTAGAGAATAAAAAGAACCAGATGACGTTGGTTTCAAAAACATGACGGTAACGGTACAAAAACAAAGAAATAAGTGGAGCATAGGAAAAGAGCAAAGCACAAAAACTAAAAGAAACTTAAAAGTCATAATTGAGATAGTTCTAGAAGGTAAGAAAGGGGTGGAGGATATTTGGATTTCAAAAGTAATAGATTTGAATTTGGAACAGAAGTAGGGAGTAGCAGAACATGGACACCATGTGGGCCAGTGTTGATTCAAAAGTGAAAGAAGAAGAACAAAGAGAAGCAGTGCAGTGAAAGGTAAATAGCAATTATAAATATTAACAAGACATGATACAAGCAAAGTGCATTAGAGGTACGAAGTCGTTCTGATTTCCTATAAATGTTCTCCTAAAATGTATTATATTTCCATAGTCATCGTCACACAGGTAACAATGTAGATTCAGTGTACAGTTTTCCTTTCCATTAGCATTGGTTTTATCTTATAATTTTTTATTGTTATCTACTACAACACTGCTCTTTTGCCACGATCATCATATTAAGTTTTATTATAACTTATTACAGAGTTTTATGATTCAAAGGTTTATAATTCACGTTTTTGAAAGACTTTTCTATCTAATATATAAAATTCTCGTGTCACAGTTTTCGTTGCCATACTCCTCCGAAACGGCTTGACCGATTTTGATGAATTTTTTTGTGCTTATCCGGTATCTATGAGAATCGGCCAACATCTATTTTTCATCCCCCTAAATGTTAGGGGTAGTCCACCCCTAATTTTTTTATTTTATTTTTTAGACAAAATTTTTAATTTCTGTTTTTTTATGATACTACATACAAAAATACATACAATCCTCAATTTTTACCCTTCTACGATCAACCCTTATTTTTTAAATTATTTATATGGCAAAACAACGTTTGCCGGGTCAGCTAGTATTACATAAAATTATATTTTGTCTCTACCATGTTTCTATGTATCTGAAATCACTATGTTTACTCGTCAAGTAAATTTAATTAAAATAGTATCTATCCCCGTGGACTGCCGGACTAGAATGTCACCCCCCCCCCCCCAAAATTATTGCCTCAGTATAATATCGACGTTATTTTGCCTAATTCTCACGCATGCTTGTCCCATGCTGAGGCAAGGCAATACGATGTTGTTTCGCGTACTTTGTACTACCATATTGAATTAAATACAAATACTACTAGACAGGTTGTAATGAGACGATGCTAGTATGGTGCTAGGTGAATCATAGCACACCAATCGTAACGAAGTCGAAAGCATTTGCTAGAATACAAGTACAAATAATGTACTGTAAGATTTTTATTTTTCGATAAGAGTTTATGTTACGCCGGCACAGCGAACAGAGTCTATTTCTACACAAATATTGGCATATATTAACATATTAATTATAGTCCTGATATAAGTCCGTCTGATTATTGAATTTAAAAAATAAAATTGCTGCGAATAGCGGTACTCTGTTTAACTAAACATGAAGTAGTCTTCATCGAGTTTGAAATACAATTCTAAATAAAGATAACTTGTAAATTCACATTAAACACAGTTTATCTTCAAATTGAAAACTGTTACTATAATTTATTTATTTTATTGAGGATAGGTAAGCCTTAGCTCAAAAGCTAAAACCCAACGACCACAGACAGCGCCGTGACATTAAATTGATTAGATGAGAAATTCGAAGGCTTCGTCATCTGGCGTGGTGGCGACATCAACTGGAAACCAAGATCGTGTGCCTTAACACCGCTTGACTACTTTCTGTGGGGTTGCGTGAAGTCTCTAGTTGATGTCTCCGCAGGCCCCAAAGGGCCATTGCACTGCGGGTGGCGAGGGCCTATAGATCGGTGGGATTCGCGGCGGCGTGCGCTCTGGCCAGCACCCCTCCTTGGGAGCTCGAGGCGGGAGTGCTCGCCAGAGTGTACGAGTGGACGGCGGGGCGCAAAGCCCGCGGGGAACACCCCACCCTGGAGGAGCGAGAGGCCGTCCGGCGTGAGGCGAGGGAAGCTGTCGTCCATCATTGGACGGAAGACCTCGCCGCCGCCGCTTTTGGCCGCCGCACTTTAGATGCTCTCGGCCCAGTACTGCAGGACTGGCTAGGGCGGCCTCATGGGTTCCTCTCTTTCCGTCTAGTGCAGGTGTTATCCGGGCATGGATGCTTCGGCTCATACCTGCACCGGATCGGAAGGGAGGAGACAGCGGTGTGTCACGACTGTGGCACCGCGGTGGACACGGCGCAGCACACCCTAGAGGTGTGCCCTTCGTGGTCCGACCTGCGTCTACACTTAGTCACAGCAGTCGGGCCGCACCTCTCGCTTCCCAGCGTGGTGAAAGCCATGCTGGGGGGCGACGCAGCCTGGGCAGCGGTAGCCTCCTTTTGCGAAGAAGTGATTTCGCAAAAGGAGGCGGCAGAGCGTGCGAGGGAAGAAGACCCCCTTGCTGCGCCACTGCGAAGACGTCGAAGGGGTGGGAGAAGGCGATTGAATAATCACCTTCCCCCTCCCGGTGGTGAGTAGCGAGAGACAGGCGCGGGGGCGTCTTCTCTCCCATTGCACATACTCACCACTTCCGTCGGGCGGGAATGGCCAAACATTCCTGGTCATTCCCGGGCCCCTCCTGCTGGGAGGGGCGTGTAGGCCCCGCTGTAAAAGCGGGCGGTCGTAGAAGGAGGACTGGACGCAAAGGCTCTGCCGGTCTCCCAGTCCTCCTCCACACAAACGATGCTGGAATGTCGCTGGGTTGTTTAGTGGGTATACCGGTCGTCTACCGGGGAGTCCCGCATCCCCCCTCCATCCCCCGATGGGGGGGCATGCGTAATGCATTTATCCCAGCGTCAAAAAAAAAAAAAAAAAAAAAAAGTCTAGTTTATGTAGACAAACCACAGTCAATTACCGCCCTGACGGTCAACTTAACTCGCGCTCTTCGTGAAATTGAGCCCCATTTATGCGAAAACGTCATCTAAAGCCGAGTTTCTTGCCCGTTCTTCTCGCAGTGGCTCTATACAATTTATTTGCTGAACGTGGCAGTACAATGTTGAATATTTCAATACTAAAATTTGTAATTGACCTTCATAAGAGCGTCGTAGACGCCTAAATTGAATAAATGATTTTGACTTTGACTTTAAAATTGGGCCACCAGGATACATACAGCGGAGTCGCGGCGGCCATTGGCTGAAATTATATTCCATACATAATGTCAACGAATATCCTTTGTAATAAAATAAAATTTGTGGCAATATCACTTGAACAGGTTTTTTTTTTATTTTATTTTAAGTTCGAGCGCTCTTACTGAAAAACCCTATACTATGTATACATTAATACAAAATTCAAAAATCCGACTGTAAAATATTTACTTTCGTTAAGTCTTTTATTGCTCCATTGAAATGAAAATTGCAAGTTATATATATGCATGGAATCTTTACTTAGAGCCCTTCATTTTGATACCCAACACAAAGGGATCGGAAGAAAAAAATATTTTACTCATAATATAACGTCTAAAATCCTCCAGTTTGTTTTTCTTTACTTTTTATGTACTTAGTGGCACCTGCGCTATCAAGACAAATCTAATGATACATTACTTTAAAATCGGTTAAGCCGTTTAGAACTTATGGTAGAATAAAGAAACTCACAAACATACATACATGAACCCTGAAAACAACAGTGGGCAGTCGTGCAAAAATGCAAACTTTTTTGGGGATGTATGTGTCTATTTTTGTACCTTTTCACACTGAAATGGCTGATCTGGAAATCTTTGAGTATATGAAGGTTAAATACTTCACACAAAAGAAACTATTATGATCATCATCACTTTTTATCATTGTCTACGCAAATAAAACCGTAGTGTGCAGAAATAAGGGCCATTATAAAACGCTATAGTTATTATATCAACGTAGTAGGTTGGTACCAAAGAGAAATATAACTTTTCTGTTGTTGGTACCTATGGGCCTCTTTCACGACCTTCAAAGTCTCGAGTAGGCTAATTGCCGGTTTAAGACACAAGTAACCGTGTATATGAACTTCACAATGGCTGAGTAGTACTAGCCAACAGATAAAGTGACCACTAACATACTTCTTGGTCTGTCTATCATTTATACAGGTTTCAAAAAAAGTTGGTGTTGCAACCTCCATATTGGGTAAACACTTCTTGATTAACATTATTTTTTACGTATGAATGAGTGACTCTGTTGACGGATTATGTACGGATATTTCATTTGACTTGGAAGATCCTTCAAGTAACCATCGAGTTGTTAATCAGAAGTCAGTTGAAGTTAAATTGTTTTCTATTGTGAAACTAGAAAACCAAAATTGTAACTTTTATTAGGCAAGTAACTTTAACTCTACTTCATGGTCATGTAAGAGGCTCTTAATGTTTATTTATCTTCGTATAATATGTTCATTCATTGTATTTTTAAATTAACATTTATATCATATAATCTTCGTTTTATGATGTAAATACATACTTTAACTCCGTTCTGAATTGTCACATAACAATCTATCTCATCTACTCGTATATAGTACTTTCCTAGAGTTCAATTTTCGTTGGTGGTTACTGCATAACGGGTGCTAGACAAACATCATTCCTATACAAATTGGTTCCTGTCACTTCCAGGTTTTCCCCGCTACGTTAATTCTACGCGTCGCTGACTATTTCGAACGCCTCTTCCCTCCATCGGATTGCCGCGAAACCGTAATGAGCACCATCACTAGTAGCAGCACACCAGTAAGTGCTAACTATAGGAGGTAAAGTCAGACGACCGTACATCCACGTCCTCATAAATTTGTGCTTTATTTTACCCACTGGCTCTGGAATAAATTATACGTTCACAATTGAGATGTCTTGCATTTTGTTCTTACTTTACCCTGGAACTAATTTCCATCTTAAGAAGGAAGCAGCTAGTAAGGTGTCACATCCTTTGTCAGAAGACCACAATAATCGCCGTCGCGGGGATACTACTTTTTAGGATTCCGTCTAGAAAACGGGACCCAATTACTAAGCCTAGGCTGTTCATCCGTCTGTCCGTCACTGCGCCCGTCCAAACTTTAGTGAGTGCAACTCGCACAAGGCCGGGTGTTAAGTTTTCAGTTGGTTATAAATAACTTGATTAAATGATGTCAAAATTTTGTGGAAAACTCTAGTGTCTATTTATAATATGTTATTTTCATAGTGTTTATCTATATCTTCATAAACAGACAAACAAACAGACATAAAAGAAAACCAGTTAATAAAACGTTATTGGCGCTGCTTTAACCGACAATCGTGGCGGTTACTAAATAGAGATGTTTGCCTTCGGCTTTGGAAATAAGTAATATTATTATTTTGGTAATACAATAGATTTATAAACGGCTCCGTTATCCAAATAGAGACAATGTTTCAAATTTATTTTACATGCTTTGCCCCAGTTTAAAAGTTAGTTTACGTGGCATAAGGGAAGTTCCGTAGAAGTTTTGTTGGCAACACTGACCGCGTTTACCTTCAGAAACTAAGTGTAACGGGGAGTTGCGTTTCTCTGGTATCTGTATTAAGTCTGTATTTGAAAACTCCTGAGCGTGTACGCAAAGGCCAATTACTGAATGGATTGATGCGGCATCGTTTTGGTACAGTTCATTTTAGCGTTCACGTGTATGGATAGGCTAAAGAAATACGTTTCATTTAAACTAATAATTCTCATTTTTCACATCCCAACCTTCTTCAACTAGTACATCTAAGACTTTTTTAGAGCAACCTGTTATTATTTATGTGATTTGTAAAAGAAACACTTTCGCAAAATATACATTTTAATATAATGGTAAAACTTGTGGGCCTTCATACAAAAAGTTGAAGAAAACGTGCATTCTGGAGGCATCTTTAATACATTTTTGTCATATTCTTATGACGAGCCACTTCATTGGTTCCGTTGTGCAAATATATATAAATATATAAAGAAGGATAATATGTAGAACATAAAAACATGGTTTGACCTCTTTACTTTACTATAATCAGACATAAACATTACTGATTATGACTACAGCCTGTACACTGAGTGCATATAAAAAGAGAAGGAAGTGTCCATGTACCTGGAGAGTGTCTGTGAAGTGCCTGGAGAGAGTATGGGTGTGAGGTAACATTTTTGCGTTCATGTGAATATATGTGGATAGGCTAATATGCAAATATTTAATCCATTTAAGTATATTCAAAACCAAGAATTTCATTTATAAAATTAATTCTCATTTTCTTTCTATAGTATAGCGTATTACATCGTGTACGACTACTCGTACAGCTATATGTGTGCGTATCTAGTCACTGACGCGGGGGAGAGGGGCTGCAGGCACATGTATAAAGATTCATGTTTTCCAGTACAGCAACGCCCGCTCGAGTATGGAACCGGTTCGAACCAGCTCAGTACGCGGGCAAAGTTTTCGTAGCTTTCATTCTATTCCTTTCTTAATTCATGTGCTTCTTACGATGGGATAAAGATATAAAAAAAGTGATAATAGTTCTTATAAATGAAACGTTTTGTAAACTTTCATTCCTTACCGTTCTTCATTCATGTGTTAAGAAGTATTAACATTTAATTTTCCTCATTTATTTCCCATTCGTTCCTCGTAATAATGTATATAAAATACAAAATATTCGAACCCTTACAAAAACCTCATTTTCTTCTATTCACAGCAAATGAAATCGGCAACTTTGTTCATTTGCAAAATTTGATTCCGTCTGCCAAATCAACCCAAAAAAATAAATCAAAGGATGTCCCTAATAACCAAAAAATATTCCCTTTCCCTCGCTATATCGTATATCAGTCATTTTGCTCTCCCAGTCCTTTATAACCGTATTTATTATGTAAACGATCAATTCCCGGCCATTTGTGTTTAGTGATGCGCACCGAAGCTCGGCATCGATATTTCTTTTTATACCGTCCCATTCAAAAACGTTAATCAGTTTTTCTTTATGCTTGTGTATTGAACTCGTTTCTCAGTTCAGATAAAATATTCTATAATAGTCAGCTACTTTGATTGCTTGAGATTTGTTTATTGAAATTAAGGCGTGAAGCATAAGGGCAAATAAATTAATTATTAATTTAGCAGCTATCTAATATTTTGTATTGTAAATGCCAGCAACAGTGCTTTTATATCGTAATAATTCTAAACGAACTCTAGGTTAGCTTGAACAACATCATCACTTACCATCAGGTGAGATAGGAGTCAAAGGCTAGAATATCGGCTATAAAAAAGGCTATAAACTATTGTGTAGGTATCCCCTATTTAACAAACATATTCTAAAAACGCTGACTTCTTAGGTAATTTTTAAGCTATGACCAATACGAACTTTTTTTTCTTTTACGGATTCTAGCTGCGAGTAACCATACAACTAAGCCCAGTTCACACTTGGCCAGTTTTCATAGTCCTTTCATCTACTACTTGAGTGGTTAAATTCTTGCCGGAACCCGAAGATCCTTTGAAATCTTTAATCGGCTCATACCGATTAGGCCTTTTCATCTCAAACAAAGTTTTCCACCCAAAAACACTAGAAGCAACCTTTAGATTACATGAATAACCTTTTTGTGGTGTTCAATTACCCGGAAGATGAGACGTATATATTGTATAGTAACTGTTTAATAAACTGTGGTTAGCAGAGGAAAACATAGCGAATTAATATATATTAGAATGGCCCAACGTCATCACAGTCATACTTCTATATATGATAAACAAGCAGGTACATATTTGCCTACTACGTTATTATTATGTAGATAATAAGCTTTATAAAAAAACTTGAAATGTTATAATAGGTACTATATAAAAGGTAACTTACCAAGCTATTTGAATTTAGAGTGAGTGTCATGAAAACGTTAGAGTTATTTTCAGTCATATTCAATGCTTGGGTGAAGTTAGTCTCAATAAAGGCAAATTTGTAACATGTTTTTAGAAAGAGTGCACCTTACTCATATAGATTAAATAAATTATATTTTAGAGGATATGACAAAAATGATGTTTGATCCGAAAAAAAAACGAATCCAAGAAACAAATTTGTAGGATATGAGTTATGTACCCAAATTTTGGAAAATTATTTAGAATAATTAAAATAGTAATGTCAAAATATCAATTTAATAAAAAAAAAAATTAACCAAATATAGGCCGCCCTTGTTTTTTCGTAGTGCAAAAAAAGGTTTCCAACCCAAATTTGGGTACATATCTCATATCCTACAAATTTGTGGCTTGACTCCCTTGACCTCCACGGCGACGATATATTTCTCTCGGTAGAATGAAAACATGAAGCTCTAAAATTTCGCTCAATCAAGTTTTGTGTCTGTATAATTACTTTTACCATTAAAAACATTTCTAATTATTAGGTATATAGCAACCACGTGATAAATTATATGAATAATATCCGTTTTAAAAACGTCACTTTAAGGTGAATTAATTAAAAAAAAAGTGCTCATACTTTTAAATGTTGCATTGTTCTGTTTCGCTCACTCACATTCAAAACGAGGTCTTTCCGTCCCACGCCCTCAGTTAGCCATTTTTAAAAGAACACTTCGTATTAAATAGCCGTTCCTTTATTTTATACAAAACCGTGGGAAGTACTGATTGCTCAGAACTTGGAAAATGTCTCTGATTGTGGCTGGAGGCTGAACACAAATGCGAGTATCAACGTGGGGCAAATAGAGTTATGTTATATAATATATAATTTGATAAACTTAAAATTTCAGGCAAATATATGATTATTACATGGAAGTAATTTATATCCCATCTCCTCCGTGGGTGTCGTAGGAGGTGACTAAGTATGAAATACTGGAAGATGGGCAGCAACGCCTTGTAAGGAACTGATGGCTTATACTGCGATACTCAAGACGCATGCCAAGCGATTATGGAAAATTATCGTGTTCAGCAGTTGACATTTGGGCTGATACAGAGTTCTTGAAACCACCAACAAGCCGTTATGCGTGAAACTTGACGCAATTGCGGCGAACCTACTGCCCCTTAGTTCAGAATTTATTCTTTTACACACGCTTCGGTTTCAAAACCTTCCTGAAATCAGAACAGTTTTTACTGTCAATAAAATTATGATATCAAGTCTAAGTTAATACGTACATACATAATAATCAAGCCCGTATTCCCCATAGAGTTACGCACAGGTGTGTAATTACCCACGTTTTGCTAAGTGGGTTTTGGCCCATGTAATAGGGGTTGAGCCTATTGCCATTCACCAGGCACAGTTTCAGGGTCATACAAAATGTTTTCTCTAACACACAGGATGAAACACAAAAACATTATTAAGTACGAATAATATGTTTACGCTAAAAACATATAAAACATAATAACATATAAACACAAGAACATATTGTATGAAACCCTGGCAGGGCACTAAGATGGTATACATCCCTGTTGTACGTCTAATGCCCACAACACCATATTAACAACCACGTGAGAATAGGCATGATGCTCATTTGGCACACTTTTCCCTAATCACCTCTCCCGACTCCCAAGACAAGAAATGGGGAGGTGACATTCTAACATTTCTAACCCGGCACCCCACGGGTTCTAAGGAAATCTGTTATGATTATATACCTATTTTTATCATAAAATGATATTTGTATGTAAAGAAATTATTTCGGATGAAAAATGATAACATTTTTTTCCTTATCCGTTCGATTGCATTTTTTTAGACATTGGCGACATCTACCTGAAAGCATGAAAATATTTATTTAGGCTTCTATCAACACTCAACACCAATTCAACTAAGCCGTGTTATTAATTTGATTATATATTATTTAAAGACTATAGACGCAAACGAAAACTATGATATTATTTCAGATAGAAAATTCGACTGTCCAGCACCCTCTTCCATAGAATAATTGGGAACAGGACGGTATTCTGGGGTTGCGAGTTAATTTGCCGCTAGAAATTCATAATTCATCATTTTCCATGCGAAATAATTTATATGTTTTGGCTTAGCATGCGTCAATGCTTTATATATAATTCTTAGTCAATATTTTTAACTGTTTGTCCCATCACTATGACATTACATCGATGCGTAACGAAAGCTTTATCTTATCAGGCGGTACTTTACGGCGGACGTAACAAATAGTATTAAACAAACCACTTACAGTATCGCGAATTCAGCAACGTTTTAGCTGTATCTACGCGTATCTATTGGAATGCCTTGTTCATCGAGTAATGAATATAAATAGAGCATTGGTTTTGAAACCTTTGAGAACCAGGGTTTATTCGGTCAGTTATTGGGTAGTAGTATTGAGTAGCGTGGTAGTATTTGTTCTATATATTTTATGTATTACTATATATATTATACCCGTAGTTCGTTGAACGATTACATAATGTAATTCGCCAAGCAGGCGTTATTGCAAAAATATAACAATAATAAAAAGAAGATATGTTAAATTGTGCACTTATATTTCGCAGTCTCCGAAATGTATCCGGTAAAACATAGATAAAAATACTGATTGTGGCGAATGTTCCAGATTTTAGAGTTTTATCTTAGCAAGCTTGCAAAACTAAATAAGGGTGCCAGGATGCCCGTGGGGTGCCGAGCTGACATTGGGTTGCTGGGCTGCCCATGGGATGCCAGGCTGCCCGTGGGGTGCTGGGCTGCCTGTAGGGTACCAGGCTGCCCGTGGGGTCACTCGTCACTATTCTAACAAAAAAATATTGATTGAAATCGGTCTACGTGTAAATAAATTATAACTAAGTGTACATTTTGACTTTAATTCTCTTTCCCGAGGGGACCGTGCTGAATTTTCGTATAAAAAGTATACAATATCCGTCTTCGTAGTATGAACTGAAATCGTGCTAATTCACTGAAATAAATTAAGTAGTTCTGGCGTGATGCGCGTCCAGGATACAGCCAGATAGACAGACAAAAATAAAAAATACGTATAGTTTTGGCATCAGTATCAGCTACAGAGTGCTCTCAAATACATTTTTGAAAATATCTTCTATGTACAGAGTTAAACTGTAACAGTTTTATTATAGGTATAGATAATAATTTAATGAATCTGAAAATTTAACAATAATTGATAATAACGTTATATATGGACTTTTTTCTACCGGCGGTATTCCTTTATTAACAAAATACTACGAACTATATACAATACTACAGCTACTACAATAAAAGCACTTAGACAACCTTTAAGTCATTGCAGACTCACAGGCAGTCCAAATTCTCCAGCCAACTATCAGTTGGTATTTGACTCTGGGACTGTGCAATATTGATTATATAATGATAAATAAGATCAAGGTTTTTTGCATGGTGGTAGTGCATTTTGGGAATGCCCGCCTGGCTAGCTACCACCCTCAAGTAGAAAATCTGTCACCAAGCACCTAACGGTGTGTTCCGGCAGCTGTCCTTGAGAGCTTCTAGGTTAGCCTGAACAACATCTTCGACCACATCATCACATACCATCAGGTGAGATAGTGGTCAAAGGATAACCTATCAGGAATAAATAAAAAATAATAACTATATAATTACGTAAATTATATATATGACGACAATAGTCTCAAATGAGCTACAGTTATAGTTTATTTAAATTTTAATTAGAAATCCCATGTCCGCTACTCTTTTTCTGAACTACAAATACTGCAACCGATATTCTGCTGTAGTTACAATTTCCTAAAAAGACTTGTTAATTCGAAACAGAACGCTACCTTGTATCTGGATACAGAGGGTAGATTGCCAATTTTATAGCCATTTGAAATGCTTCGTGTCGAATCGTTTCCTTCCACCTTTTTAAACGCAGGTAGATTCGCAATTTCAAACCTCCGTAAAATGTGGAATGACATACTTACCTACTTGCCTATCTTTTCCCGACTGTAGTACTCGTTCGCACGAAGAATACCTAATGGACTTTCGGCTTTTTCATTAACAGTTTTATTGGAATCTCTAAGATGCTCGAAGCAGAAGAAAATGTATGCGTACTAATTAGGTAAAAACATTAGTTGAAACTGGTGCCTGCAATTGGTTTTAGGTAATTTTATTTTTTATATTAACATGAGCAATGACGATAACCTTGATCCAAGCCGATAAGTTCTCAAGATCAGATAACAATCTTAACACACCAATCAGAACATTAAGATTAGATTGTGATATCAGTTGATAGTGAGGTCTCTAATATCATCGAACGATGATGATAAATGCTGAAATTCTATCACTATTAGACTGCACACGAGGGAAAGTGATGCGGCAATGGTAAACTCGTGATCAGTATGAGTGAAAAACAAAACAAGCCAGTAAGACAAAACTAGTTAATTAAAAAGAAACTGTGAATTAACTTAATAAGTTTTTGCTTTTTAAGTTATTTGTATATCTCTATAAACAATATATATAAATACTCAACATATGTTTGGTGTAAGTGAGATCTAGAGTGAACTTTGCAATTTAATTCCATAGAGAAAATTTTTAGGTAACATGTTTTGAAATAACATGGTCTTAGAGAAGAATTATAACTATATAATAAAAAACATTGTTATTCGTCGGTTGGTAAAGTCAATCAGAACATAGTTTTGCAATGAGTGTCATATTTTAATATCTGAGACGTATAGGCGTTTTTCCATAACTTCGTTACATTAAGTATTACTGTTACAAATTAAATATATTAAATTAAAAACCTGTTCAATAAAGTAATTGAGAATTTGTCAGCATCATAAGATGTTTCTTAGGAGCACACCTAAGGTTGTGATCAGTTTAACAATGTGGGAACTAGCTAAATAAATGGCAAAAGGTTAATGCCTATACCTTCTGATGTTTTACTATCTTAGTGACATTAGAAGTGGGTATGAAAATAAAACAAATGACTGATGTAATAGTTATTAAAAAAGCGTGCGCTACAACGTCGCGGTAACGTCACTACTGTATTTCCTTTCTTAATCAAAGCGTCCAAAATGTTAAAGACACTAGAGCCTTTTATTTCTTTTAATTTAAGTAAGTAGAAAATCTGTCGCCAAGCACCTTAGGGTGTGTTCCGGCAGCTGTCCTTGAGAGCCAGTACTTCTAGGTTAGCCTGAACAACATCTTCGACCACATCATCACTTACCATCAGGTGAGATAGTGGTCAAAGGCTAACCTATCAAGCATAAAAAAAAAAAATAAGAATTTAAAAGATGCATCCAAGAAATGATTTTAAGTTGTTTTTATTTGACTCATATTACACATATTTTATCGTGATACTTTTTATAACACATTTGCTCGTAAGGAGTCTCTTATTTCACCAATTTCAATATCGTATTACGTACTTCTGCGTTATTGTAATGTAAAACTAAGAAAATGTTAAATGCACGAGTTTATTTTTCATAAAGTAAAACGCACGGTTTATCAAGATGCTCCATCTAATACGAAAATTAATAATATAAATCTTAGAAAACAGTTTTTACGTCAGAAATGTGGTCAACATTTTATGAATAAAATTAACTTTTGGAGATAAAATATAATAAATAAACATTTACAAATTGTTCAAATTTTTCAAACTGCTTTAACAGTGATAAAAGATTTATTAGTTTAAGAAAGTCTGAGTTTTATTTCTTTCCTCGCAAATATGTTATAAAACGTCGTATGACATACGTGCGCTTTGATAATTACAGCCTCTGCTGTCTTGTAGCAATATCGCCTCTGCTGTAATTTTCAACTTACAGCACTTATATCATAATGTACTATTACAATACTAGTATTCCCTTTAACAGTTAAAATGTAACCAATGAACAGCTCATGGACTTAAGAGTCCTGTTGCGGAGACCTATAAACAAGGCAATCTATTACGATGAAGCACAACAACTAAAATACCTAACAATACAGTTCAGTTGTTAGGCACTTTGCAGTAAAATAAAGAACTCTAATCTAGTAAAATAGCCTATCTTACGTTATATGTAGTAAACTAGGAATAATGGTATGTAAATATATTCTTAGGTGGTAAAATAATATCCTTTCATTACGTACCTATTTACGAATTACGACTGTGGTCGTTCCGTAAATTGTAAAGGGAGAAAAGGTTAATATTCTCCACACACAAGCATAAAATCTCTTAATGTTAATTTAGCTATAAAATAACAGGGGTTCAGGGATTAGATACTTAAGCATATTCGGGTTCTTCTTCCTGTTCTTGTCACATAATAAGTGAGGTTGGCATATCATGTATTTTTCTTCCCGTCTGTTCTATAACTTGTAATCTCAGTACTGTATGTACTGTATCAGCCGGATTGTCCACTGCTGAGCAGCTTTCTCCATTTAAGAGGGGTTTTCATTATACCCATGCTTGGCAAGCGTCTTGGGCATCGCAGTTTAAGCTATCAGTTCTTCAGAAGGCGCTGCTGCCCATGCACCTTCCGGTATTGTACCTTTAGTAGCCTCTTATGATACCCACAGGTAAAAATGAGGGGGTGACATTCTAACCCACACCCCACGTTTATAATATTTGTCCACAAAGATGTGTACAAAGTTTCTTGCGTCTAAACTAATTCAAGATTCAGTTTTACCAGACTCTTTCACAACCTCATACCTCTCATAACTCTTCCGGTGTCCTGGTGATTTAAAATTAATTCCTTTGAGTTGAGTTTTGACTAAAAGGTATGAAAGTATGGTGCCAAACCATTGTTGTAAGCATCAGCTGTTGGTAAAAGAAGTAGCCCACGAAGCCCCAAAGTTTAATCGGCAATCCCCAATGTTGGCAAGCATTGGATAGTATGCTTGTATTTTAATTTCTTAATAAAATACAAACATACTATCCATGGTGATAAATCCAAATATATGGTTTGTATTTTAATTTCTAAATAATCGTAACTATTCAATATAAAATTTTCCCATATCTTCTCTTTTCTTTGTGGGTTTTATAAGGGGCAAATAAAGGAAAAATACAAGGAGGTGGGCAGCAGCTCCTTTTAAAGAACTGGCATCTCATACTGCGATCCCCAAAATGCCTGCCAAGCGTGAGGTATATGGTACATTGCGCCACAATAGGGAAGACCGGTGTTTAACGGCGGACGTTGCGGTTCATTTGATAATGATGACCAGTCATGTGTCATATAACAAAACTGTCCCTAGCACAACTTTCTGTGTGGAATGGTACTCGTTCTTAATCTTTTCATTCTAGTTACAACACACATCCGTCATATGCGCCTTATTGCTCCAAAATTAGCGGCTCATTATCGGTCCGTATGAAAATCAAATGCACAAACGTTGAAATAAGGTAGCGGCCTATAAGCAATGCTAGTAGTGAATGCTATCAGAAAATTGCAATATATAGGTATAATATACAAATTATTTCCATTAGTACAGATTAAAAGTATTAATTTTATCTATTCAATATGATTATTACTATCTACTTAAGGGGAGATACTAATTTCATTTCGTGTAAACAATTATTGTAATTAAGTTTTAGCGCTACAGAAAATATATAATTATGTTTGAAATGTAATCGACGGTCTGACCATTTTCGATTTATTTCATAAAGAAGAATTGAACGCAATCTATCTTAAATTCATAAAGAAGAATTTAAGATAGATTGCGTTGAAATTCATCTAATTCTCCTCATTTCATCCTTTAGGTGAGTGTTGAAGCGCCTGACAGTTTTGCGTTAGCTAATATCTTGCGCCCGCGTTGTATACGTAGTTTTTAAAAGATGTGAGGTCACTTGCGAGTCTGAAGGTACTCAAAATAAACGTGTAAAAATATCCATTCCTCGTTTTTCTTCATCTCAGTACTAATTTATGGTTAAAACCCCAACATGGTCCTTCGAGCCGGATGTGATTAAGAAGATCTGATTTGAAGAAATATTGATGTTATATACTCAGTGGATTAAATTATCTATCATCATGAGATAAAATTGGAAGACTTGAAGGTTATAATGTTCATCGAGAATGTGGATCGAATTCATTGAATAAGCGGTGTCAAGTGTATATTTATGATTTATATGGCCCAGCACTCGAACAGGTAGTAATTAATGTGTATAGTAAGTATTAAGGATCACTAATTAAAAAGGTTAGTAAAATTTGTAAATTTACCTAAGATTTACTCTGTTCAAACATATGTACTTACCTACGCAACATTCGAACATTTCCATGTATCAGCGATTAATTTGTTACATTTCACTTTAATTAAGTTAAAGGTACTTAGTATTCAGTACAGTAGCACTATATAATGTTATGTGCTACATCATTTTGACTTAATTTTTAATGAATCTTATAAAACTTCTACTCGATGTTTTGATGTAGGTATGTATTACATTTTGCTTGGCCAAGTCTAGCTAGTTATTTGCACTGACATGAAAATTATTATTGCATTAATAATTATAAGTATGTTATCCAATTTGTGAAGTGGGTAAATTTGCAACCACAAATAGGTAATATCCTGTCATTTTACTGCATTTCTGAACAAAAGGTTCGTAGCATTATAAATTAAAGTATTAAGAGCGGCCAACCCGTCTTACTTTTCATACAAACGCTCGTACGTGATTATAGAGTTGTAACAGATCTTTCTTTGAAACTTTTGAGCTAATAGGTATCTTGTGCACTTTATCTAGGTTTTTATGCAAACAAAAAAGTAAAATTTGTAGAAACAACTTCAATATAAGCCTCCAAAAATCAGCTTTTTTGCACAAACTTTACCTGAACTTTGGGCGTTCAGAATGTACTCATAAATAGTAAAAGTAGAGAAAGTATTTTGATAGAAACCTTGAAAATGTAATGGAGATTCTAAATAATAAACATTTATTTTACAAACTTATAAGGATTATTGAAAAACACGTAATTCCTGGATCAAGTTTTATGAATTTTACGCACACTATTTTTCGTTAAATGGTATCTCATTCTCACTTGCTTGTTAACCAAGTGGCGGAAAGAGGTACACGGGGGAAGGAGTGAGACGGAGAATTGAATGCCAAGCGCTGAAGGTGAAAAAAGTTAAAACAACAAGCTTTTCAATCATGCTCGCTTTGACGAAAGACGGACCGGGAAGGGCCCTCTTAAAATTATAAACATATTTGTAATTTGTAAACAAGTAGTGACCATTGTCAAGCATAATTAGTTTTATTTACTGGTTAATTGTAGCAATCATTGTTTTCGTTATTATGGCTTACACTTGTTCGTAATACTTACATGTAAACAGTTCTGAGCGTGATAATAGTACCTATATTGTGCCATTTCATTCAATTTTTACGAACATATTATTGTCACATCGTAAAGTTGTAAAATATATTATTTATATAAGTTAATATTCTTTTGTTATATAAATTCCAGGTTGTCGCCACCAGTTCTCCCAAGTTCCCAAAATGAGCCAGGAAAAAGAATTGATTAAAAAGCGAGGCAGTTTCAAGGGTCGTTTAACTGTCTTTGTGAATTACTTGCAGTCACTTCCTAAACCGTTAACTGTTTCGGATACAAGGGAATTGCAAATGCGTATGGGTAAGCTTGAGGCATTGTTTGAACAGTATGACGAGGTACAATTACAATTAGAATGTTTAGCTGAAAATATGCAAACAAAACTCAATGAGCGCGCCGAGTTTGAATCTTGCTACTATAAAGCTTTGTCTGATGCTCAAGGTTTTTTAAATGAACACAATGATAATCAAAATAGCGATAAGAGGTCCCATACCAGCAATCAGAAGTTAGTTAAATTGCCTACTATCCAGTTACCTAAGTTTAGCGGATCGTACAGCAACTGGCTGGAATTTCACGATACATTTTCTAGCCTCATTCACTCTAATGACGATATAGATGAGATAAACAAGTTTCATTATTTAAGAGCATCCCTGGAAGGGTCTGCTGCTGTGGTCATCCAATCAATTGATTTCTCGGCTAACAATTATTCCGTAGCTTGGAAACTATTATGCGAAAGGTTTGATAATAAAAGGTTTTTGATTCAAAATCATGTGTCAGCCTTATTTAATCTCGACGCTGTTACGAAAGAGTCTTCTTATATATTAAAACAATTAATTGACCAGTTGAATAAAAATCTTCGAGCACTGGAATCTTTAGGTGAGCCTGTTAAGCAATGGGACACATTGTTGATTTACATTGTTACACATAAATTAGACCAAAAAACGTACCGTGAGTGGGAAGAGTTCAAAGGTCAACTGGAGCGGGATAGCCCTATAACCTTTGATATATTTTTACAGTTTTTGCGCAATCGCGCTGATTTAATCGAAACTTTGGAGCTATCACGTACTAGTTCAACAAATTCGCATAATAAATCGAATCCTAAGCTTAGGTCAATGGTCACACAAAACTCATTCAATTCAAGTACAGAAACTACACCAAAAGCTTGTCCGATATGTAAAGGTGATCATTACTTAAATAACTGTCCTCAATTTTTAGCTATGAGTATCGAAACCCGATCAAGAGCATTACCGAGTTATAAAGTTTGTTTTAATTGTTTCAGAACAGGACATTTTGCAAATGTTTGTAAAAAGACAGGATGTAAAATATGTAAGCGCCGACATAACACATTAGTGCATATAACTGAGTCCAAACCTGTCCTGAATATCTGTAAAGATAATAGTAGTGTGTCTGGGCAATCGCCTGCAGCATCAAGTGTGTCCATGTCAGCGACGCCACCCGCGTGTTCCGTTACGAAGCCTGCTATAGCTGCAGCTACCGATAGCCACGTTTCCTTATCAGCAAACGTAGCTTTGCATCAAGGTCACGGCCAGCCACAGCCGTATGACGTTTTATTGTCCACAGCGCTAATTAAACTGTACGATAGTAATAATTGTGAACATATCGTTCGTGCCGTGTTAGATAGTGGAAGTACGTCTTGTTTAATTACGGAAACTTTGAGTCGTAAGTTAAACTTAGCGACAAAGGAGATTGACAGATCGATATTGGGTATTAATAACGTGTCTTCACACGTAGGCAAAACATTACATGTTATGTTTTGCCATCAATTACAAGTAATATACCGAGTCGTGAAATCAACATCTCAGATTTGAAGATACCTTCTAACATTTGTTTGGCTGACCCGCTGTTTTATAAGCCCTCAGAAATTGATGTTTTAATAGGAGCTGATATTTTCTGGGATTTGGTAGGGTCACAACAAATAAGATTAGGTAATAAAAAGCCCGTTCTTTGTGAAACCAAGTTAGGTTGGATTATTTCAGGTCCGTTATACTCTTATCATGTGTCTCTGGTGTCCAATGATTTAAGGTGTAATTTCGTTACGATGAACTCTGATTTCAATAACGATATTGAAAACATCCGAACGGACTTAACGCGTTTTTGGCAGTTAGAAGAAATAGACGTAAAAGCATCTCATTACATGCCAGATGAAAGGATCTGTGAGGAACATTTTGTAAAAAACACTTGCCGTCTTAATGATGGCCGGTTCTGTGTTCGAATACCGCTTAAGCAAAGCCCTGATTTGTTAGGAGATTCCTTTCAGCGAGCTAAGCAATATTTAATTTCTTTAGAGCGCAGGTTATTTAATAAACCTGACCTTAGTAAAATGTATCACGATTTTATGATGGAATACGAAACATTAGGTCACATGTCTGAAATTCACGCGACAGAAGGTGATCACGTGGCGTATTATATGCCTCACCATGGTGTCCACCGCGAGAGTAGTACCACTACCAAGCTAAGGGTAGTGTTTAATGCAAGTAGTCCTTCTTTATCTGGGGTCTCCAGTAATGACCTTCAGTTGGTTGGACCTACGGTCCAAGATGACCTGCTATCTATTCTTCTACGATTTAGACAGCACAAATACATCCTATCAGCCGACGTTGAGAAGATGTATAGACAGATCGTCGTCCATCCATCTGATAGGCATCTGCAGCAGATACTCTGGCGTAATAACTCTTGTGAACCAATTAAAATATATCAAATGAACAGAGTTACCTACGGTACTGCCAGCGCTCCATATCTCGCGACTAGATGCTTAAAACAATTAGGCATAGATTGTAATAATGAAGAGATTGCTGAAATAATACAACACGATTTTTATGTTGATGACCTGCTTACTGGCGGTGATGATCTACATACATTAAGCAAACTACGCACGGAATTGACTGAGACACTTGCTTCAGCTGGAATGCCATTACGGAAATGGATGTCAAATGAACCGCAATTGGTATCTGATGCTGGTAAAACATCCCTTGATTTAAATATTGGTTCTGGTGAGCCTAGTAAGTTATTAGGTCTAGGTTGGCATGCAAGCACAGATAGACTGTGTTTTCCAGTAGGTCCATCAGTTCCCAGTGGCAACTCCAAGCGTGATATACTTTCTGTTATTTCACGCATCTTTGACCCGTTAGGTCTATTAGCACCGTGTGTTATTTTAATGAAAATGCTGCTGCAACAACTGTGGCTTGATAAGTTAGCGTGGGATGAACCATTGACTCCCAAAATTCACAAACTGTGGTTTGACATTGTTCAAACATTACCCTTTTTGAATTTTTGTACATTCCAAGGCGTGTAATTTGTGAGTCCTATAAAACATTGGAATTACACATTTTTAGCGACTCATCTGAACGCGCCTATGGCTCATGTGTCTACGTCCGTAGTGTTAATGATAAAGGGGAGGTCATGGTTGGTCTATTAATGGCTAAAAGTCGAGTGGCGCCAATCAAACCGACCACTATTCCAAGATTGGAATTATGTGGAGCCTTGATAGGTGCTCGCCTCTATGACAAAGTCAGAAGTTCGCTTAGGGTTAAGATCGAACATGTATATTTCTGGACCGATTCAACTATAGTGTTGGGATGGTTACAAATGATGCCTTCTAAACTTCAGCCATTTGTACGCAATCGCGTCGCTGAAATTCTAGATAAGGCAGGTAATTGCATATGGAGGCACGTCCCAACAACTAAAAACCCTGCAGACCTAATATCTCGTGGCGTGGATATTAGCAATTTGCATACGGTGAATCTATGGTGGTCTGGTCCTGATTATTTAAAGGAAGATCCACGTGAATGGCCCTCTAAACCTGATCTTGTTCAGACACTACCCGAGCTTCGACCTGACGTCTCATTAAATGTTGTCTTGGAAGACACTCGCAATACCAATTGTTTAATTGACTTTAGTCGATTTTCTAACTACTTACGCCTTGTGCGTTCTGTAGCCTATGTCTTACGTTTTATCCGATTGTGTAGGAATGCTATTAGAGCGACTACCTTTTTAACAGAGAGTGAGCTACACGATGCGTTAAATATTATCATTAAGAAAAGTCAAGAGCAGTCATTTCCCGAATATACAATGCTTTTAAAAGGGCAAGAATTACCAAAAAAGAGTTCTTTATTAAAATTTAATATATTTTTAGATAAATCTTATATAATGCGCGTTGGAGGACGTCTTGATAATTCTGATTTTTCTTACAACAAAAAACATCCAGCTATAATACAGTCCACACATATATTCACGAAGTTGTTATTTAATTTTGAGCACAAAAGGCTCATGCATGCTGGTCCCCAGTTATTACTGGCATCCATAAGGGAGTCATTTTGGCCCATAGGTGGTCGAAATTTAGCGAAAATCTGTTACCATAATTGCATCCGATGTAGTCGTATGAAGGGCAAAATCGTAACTCCTTTGATGGGAAACTTACCACAGCAGCGACTGGTTCCAGGTGGCTATCCATTTGAAAATGTAGGTGTCGATTACACCGGCACTATTATGTGTGCCAGTCGTCGCGGACGGGGTTGTAGGTTAATAAAAGCGTATATCGCGATTTTTATATGCTTCACAACTAAATGCATACATCTGGAGATCGTAGGCGATTTAACGAGCAACAGCTACCTAATGGCGCTGCGACGCTTTATTTCGCGTAGAGGTAAGCCTAACAATATATTTTCAGACAACGGCACCTCATTTATAGGCGCATACCTTTCTAAGTTTTTAAAAACTAATTGCGATTCCCTTAGTGAAGTTTTAGCTAATGAAGGCATCCGCTTCCATTTTATTCCCGCGTATGCTCCTCATTTTGGTGGGTTATGGGAGGCTGGTGTAAAGTCAACGAAATATCACTTAAAACGAGTGCTGGGGAATTGTAACCTAACATTTGAAGAACTTGACACCACACTGACGCAAATTGAGGCGATTTTGAATTCTAGGCCGCTCACGCCGCTGTCTTCAGACCCCGCAGATTATAATCCACTGACGCCAGGTCATTTTCTCATCGGCCGCCCGCTTACTTCGTTACCGGAGCGTGATCTTCAGCAAATATCCACAAGTTGTCTAAGCCGCTTTCAACGCATATAGCAACTCCGGCAACACTTTTGGGCTCGATGGAGCAAGGAATTTATTGCAGAACTGCAGCAACGGATAAAATGGCGTTCTTGCAAGGATAGCTTGAAAATGGATACATTGGTTGTGGTGAAGGACGAAAATCTACCACCGTTGAAATGGAAACTAGGCAGGGTCGTTGCCATTCACCCTGGTCCTGACGGTGTTGTTCGCGTGGCAGATATCAGAACTTCTACTGGTGTGATCCGGAGGGCATTTAGCAAAATCTGTCCGTTGCCTGTATCATCTGAAACTGGTTGAAAACACGGTTTTCAACGCCCGGGGGCATGTTGAAGCGCCTGACAGTTTTGCGTTAGCTAATATCTTGCGCCCGCGTTGTATACGTAGTTTTTAAAAGATGTGAGGTCACTTGCGAGTCTGAAGGTACTCAAAATAAACGTGTAAAAATATCCATTCCTCGTTTTTCTTCATCTCAGTACTAATTTATGGTTAAAACCCCAACAGTGAGTCTAGGAAAGTTAAATTTCAAAACTGTTTTAGAACGTACGTATGACAGCTATTAATATTTGAGAGAATATGAATAATACTATGCCTGATGAATAATGCATTGAATATGAATAATATGCATTTCGCTTAACCAAGTATTTTGTCTATATATAATTGTATCAGCCGGATTGTCCACTGCTGATCTCAACCTCTTGAACCAATGATGGTATATATGTTCATTATCTAAGGAGAAAAAGTATATTAAGGGTAAATTCTTACTCAATAAGGAAAAATAACGAACCTGTCATTACCATTACGGAGTTTCATTCCGAAAAATAAGCAAAATCATATCCCGAGGGTAACGAAATATATCTCATTTCTATGATGTAACAGGAAGAAAATAAATAAAATATCCTTAGATATAGTCGACCTCTTTTATAAACAATGAATCATGATATATAGTAGGTATTTAAATATTGATACCACCTCTTAAAAAAAGGTTTTATCGTAAAACAGACGGAAAATATCTTGCAAAACTGTACTCACAAGTTAGTTCATCTGACTTATCCAAATAAAATAATGCAAACATCATAGATTTGATAAAAAAAAAAAATAACAAAACATTAACTCGTGCGCTCGAAGGGTCAAGACAATTGAGAATTTCTCGATCGTGCGAAAAGTCAAGACGCTGCCTCGTGCTAAAGTAACACGCGTCGAAAATTCTTCCGGTTTGGCCGCGTGGCGTTTGTGACGTTACGCTGGCTTAGCAGGAAAATTAGGCGGCATTGTCACTAGCTATATTCTGTAATGTTTTCTTAAAATTAAAAAATAAGCAATTTGTTATCATTAAATATAAATATCCGAAAAGTAACGCCTGAATCTATTTATTACCATAGATTTGTTAAACTATGGTTATTACATTACATAATCACAAATGGTTATTACGTTTATGATGCTAAAATAATGCTTATTAATTTTTTTTCATCTAACTAATATTGTAATAACTTTATTAAATACTTAGTATGCAACACATTGTTAAAAGACGTTTAAAAAAATGGCCCGAGTTTCTTGCCCGTTCTTCTCGCAGTGGCTAAATACAATTATTTGCTGAACGTGGCAGTACCATGTGAATATTTAAATACTAAAATTTGTTATTCACCATCATAAGAGCGTCGTAGACGCCTAAATTGAATAAATGATTTTGACTTTGACTTTGACATTTAGTAATTAATACGGGGTAATTCACGTGAATAAGTCAGATAACTCTCACTACAGTTTCGACCATAGAGAAATATAATACTATTCTCTTTTCCGTCTTTTATATAAAGAGACATTAATATAAAAAGTTGGTTCTCAATTCAACATTATGTTTTTGTGTGGTTTACCTCATAACTTTTTATAGGGTGTACCTATTTTGATGTATTATTTTATACTCGATAGCGGTACTTGTTATGTGGTCCCATAAATTTCAGTGTGATCTGACAAGTATTATTTGAGTTATTTGTTATAATGTGTATTTAATTGGCTTCGACTACATTGACGATGTTCTCATGTTCACTTGTCGATGTAAAATTAACAAAAATACTGTAAACGATGGTTTGGTCTATTTTTTTTTCAGTGAATTTTAAATTTTAGAATATTTTCTGTTCGTATCGGGTTTTTTAGTAAATAATGTCCTTGTAAATCTAAGTTTAGACCGAGTTCAGATAATTATTATGCTTGATTGTTACTACAGTACCACTCAAAGGTATAAAAATAAGATAAAAAAAATATTCAATTGATTTAACATGGCATCAGTATTTCGTCATCCCGTGTTAGGCGGGATAACGTATCTAAGTAGCTTAGCTATTCTATCTTTAGACTATTACACGAGCAAAGGAACAAGCATTTGCTAGTTTATAAGTAATTAAGAAGATTTAAGAACCTATCAAGATTTTATTACCTAGGACCGCGTTCCAGCCTTACCCTCTCTCCCTAGACACAACGGGGCACGATTAACTATAGACAACTATGGTTGCTATAATTAAACCTTCCTTCGACCCCACAGGGCCAGCCCTAATAGTTCACCACAGAATAAATTGCAGTTTCTTCTCCGGGGAGCAGGCGGCTGGACGTCAGTTTCCAATTACTATACCAATATCAATTTTGTTCGGGAGCTTTAGAAAGCTGTAGTATAGATGTGGTACAGTTCACAGCTTAAGAATAGGTATATAAAGTGTTTTTTATTTATTTATTATGTTATTGTAACGGAACAAGCTCAAAGCCCACCTGATGCTAAACTGACTAACCTCTGCCTATAACAGATGCATTTCATCACAAGTCACGAATTACCCTTTGAGACATAGTTGTTAAGTCTCATGTGCCTGTAATTTCACTGGCTCTCAAGGACAGCTGCCGGTCTACTTGAGGGTGGTGGCTAGCCAGGCGAGCATTCGCAAAATGCCCTTCCACCATGCGGTGTAGCTCAAGCCGGCTGTGTGGATCGAATCATAGAACTGCGGCAGGGCAGTCACTAGACTATTGTGCTGAGCTCCAAGGCTTCAAAAATGTCATTACATTAAATAAAAACTAGTATTCATAGGTGAGGGAAAACATATTTTTAATATATTTTGTGTTGATCTTTAAGTTTTTTAGAATTGTAGGTTTTTATTTATTGTGTATATAGTTGTATCCTACAACAGTAGTATATAAAATATTAACATAAACTTCATGGTTTTGGTATGACAAGTTTTCAATATCTTTATCCAGGGATGGATTTTATACTTTGGCTGCCCTGAGTCCATGGAAGATTGCCGACCCCTACTCGTCGCCCTTCTATACTCGCTCTAAAGTTCAAAAATTAAAAGTAGTATAGGAATGTATTTAACATAAATAAAACAACTAAAGTAAAGTATAGTACAGTTTACAGAGGGCTCGATTACTTTAAAAAACCAACAAGTTTTTCCGCCCCCTAAGTACCGCCCTAGGCCCGGGCGTACTCACATATAATTATGTATATGTATTCCCTATGGCTGATAGGGAAATCCGCCCTTATATGTATTTTCCCTTTTTCCGTTTGTTTATTCCTAAGATATTTTTAGGAGTAGTATTTTTTTGTTTAGTCTCATTTGCCTGTTATTTTACTGACTCTCTAGGAACAAACTGGTAGGTTCCTGCTGAAAAAAAATCTACTTGAGGGTGATAGCTAGCCAGGTGAGCATTCACAAAATGCCCTTCAAATGCGCTAAAGCTCAAGCTTGCAATAGGGAACGAACCATGGACCTGCGGCGTGGCAGTCCATAGCTATAACCGTTCTGCCATCATTGCTTCAAAAAAAGTATAAAGGTCATAAAGATGACTTTAGATAAGAATTAAACTTATCTACAAAAAAATATAAAAGTATAGGTTCTTAAATCAAAACTCTATTCAAAGGGAGCGCGGCACGGTCCAGTGTTGCTGCGGCGGGCGCTCTTGGCTTGGAGTAGGCATTGTCTTTTACCACGAGACTCAACATAAAACAATAAGTTTTCTAGTACTGTTTGACACTTTAAAGTTCTGTGTCTCGTAGTAAAAGATTATGCCTACTCCGAGCCAAGAGCGCCCGCCGCGGCTACACTGGACCGCGCCGTGCTCCCTTGGAGTAGAGTTTTGAATATGTAGGTACTTTTATTTATTTATTTCAGGAAAAACAAACAGCTGAAGTAACTTATATATATATAACACTTATAGTAAAACGTCTAGACATTACAAACTGTGAGCATTAACAATATCGCTTACGAAACACATTTACATGAAAAAGTAAAATATCCTATATACCTTGGGTAAAAACCTTGAAAACAAAAAATAATAATAAAATAGTTAAGTACTAATACAACAATTAACTTATAATTGAGTTTAAATATCACCACTGAAGAAATTAGTACTCAACCGTTGCGTTGTCTGGCTGAGTTGACGCTCGTACAAAATAGATCTAGATCATTATGCCTGCAGCTTTGATTGAATTGGTTGCTAGATCGCCATATGAATGAATTTTGTCTGTAGTTAGTTTCTACAGTGCGAGTACAAATAGTAGGGTTACATACATCCAGTGATTTTACAGGGGGCGTTAATGCAAACTATCCCGTGGGGTGCCGGGTTAGAATCGCACCTCCCCATATCATCCCGTGGGTGTCGTAAAAGGCGACTAATGGAATAATTATACTGGAAGGTGGCAGCAGCGCCTTCTAATGAACTGCCATCTTACTCTGCGATCCCCAAGCCGCCTGCCAAGCGTGGAGATTATGGCAAATACCCCCTTAATAGGGCAGGCTGTGTTCAGCAGTGGACGATTCGGCTGATACAGTACAGTACAGTTAATGGAAATTTGGCTTAGCAACTCAGAAAAATCAATTGTGTAGTTATTTTTAGTAAAAAATTATAAAAAATACGAAATAATATATTACACTTAATGACAGGCACAACATCAGGTGGCCCTTGTGTTTATTCCGTCAAATACACATAAGTTAAATAATTAGATTGTCCTGAACTTTTATCCAAATTCATTTTTCTATTACTTGTCCTGGTTCCTCGTTCCAGAATTATAAACTTTCAACCCATTTCCAACAAACTTTATAATACAATTGTAGGCAGACACAGTGCTCTCGCTTGAATTTGTAGGGAACACAATATCATATTGAAAGCTGAGCAAATTATCATTAATAAATGCTCACTGCTCAGTTACAAACATTTGATGTATAAGTATAAATAATAACTAGGAAACTTTATGTATCAAGTCTATTCCATGCTTATTTCGCCTTATTTAGCATTAATCAATTAATCTATATCTACATTAAATATAACGTTAAAAGTTTTTAATTTTCTGATGTCATTTCTATTTCAGAAATGTATAATTTGTAAAGAAAGTCATTGTAGGGGCGGCTCATGATTGTTAACGTCACTTTGTTGTTCCTCAGTGACGCTGCACGTGGCAAGCACAGAAGAACTCTTATTAATTCAAAATTCTGTATGTTGTGTTTTCCTGTTATTGGATTTGCACTATGATTTTAATTTTTATACTATGTTGTTTTACTGATGTGTTTGTGGAAGTCTGTTGGATTACCTAATAAATAAAAAATAAGTAAATAAAATTCTGCTGCGGTAGATAGGTATTTATCTACAACACAGTTCTAGCTAAATTAATTATTCTATGCATAGCTGCATTTTTAGATAATGGTCAATGATCTGTAACCTAATTGATTGTTTTTTTTAGTTATTGTGATGAAACAAGCGCAAAGCCCACATGGTGTTAAGCGGTAAACTCTGCATATCACAGATGCAGTTCGTCACAATTTATGAACAGCACCAATTTCACCGAGACATAAAGTTGTTAAGTCTTGTCACTCTAATGCGCCAATCCTTATTATTGGTTTGAGAGATATTTATTGGTTTGCGAGGTTATTATTGGTTTGAGTGGTTATATTGGTTTGAAAGATCAAGGGGAGATTTTTCACCCGTGAAATACCCAGGTGTTCTAAGAGGTGTTCCACGGGCAAGTATCGTTATTGACGTTGGGTGGCTGATTTAATTTTTTAACCGATTAATAGGTATTTTTTACGAGTTTGTAACGAAGTTTACCTTGTCGTTCAAGGACAGCCACTTAATTATACCGTTAGGTGCTTGGCAACATATTTTAGTTTAGAATAGTAGCTAGCCAGGCAAGCATACATAAAACTCCGTACAACCATGCAGGTGAAGCTCGAGCCTGCGAGTGATTAACTATGTTCTGCAAAAATCACTACTTTCATTTTCGCTTGACCGCTAATAGAATATTACTACTAAGCGCTTACGTGCTTTGCCGTCGTTGTAGTACACACTTCCCGTAAGCTAGCTACTATCTTCAAGTAGAAACGCCAAGTACCTACCTATCTTTATTTCGTTCGTATCTAGGTGATGCTTGTTTACCAGATTAAGGAAGTATACCAGTTAGTTTATACCATGCCTCTTTGGCTAATTCACAAAAGCAATCCTTTGTTACTTCTGCAAAGAACGATTAACAACTATTATTTATACTGTTACCCACTATCTAACACGAGAGCAACAGACAATACCTCATTTACAGGAGACCTAAACAAACTGTTGAACCGAGCGAGACACCCGGTCGGGCAGCAATCGTTTAGCTCGTGTTTATTATAAAAATCGATACTTTTGCCTTCATATCATAACACTTACCTACTTAACACCGACATAATTTTGTAATGACTTCTAAATAGAATATGTTTTTAATTCATTAACTTTCACGTAAATTTAATGAATAAAACTTTAAAAATAAAAGCAGAGTAAAGAGACTTGGATACATTTAAAATGAAACGAAGACCAAAGAGGTTAAATTCTTAAACAAAAACAGACCTTGACCGTACGCAGTGCACCGTGCGCTGCATCTTCAGCCCAGACTTTGACGCCATCCTTCTCGTACTCCAAGGTCCAGCCTTCCTCGGAAGCTAGCAGGCTCTTGAGGGTCTGGAAGTCAGAATCGTCAGCAACGCGCGCCTCGCCGCGCGCCCATCCCGCGCCACCCATCCGATTGCGCACATCACAACGATGCGACACGAACTGAACGGATGATACTAGACCAGTCCAGTCCCAGCAAAGCGAGGGAACGTCGATGGTGCAGGGCGCATGCGCTGACCCAGCCACCATTTATCAAGGAACTATGGTTAAGGTTCATTTCCGTGGATCGCGGCCGGTCGCAGCCGCGCGTGATTGATCGCGTGCAGCTTACGCGCACAGCTGATTGTCAATAATTATAGTAAGTTGAGAATTATAGTAAGCGCATGACCGCTCGCAGCCTGCGTTGGTCGTTGGCCGCGCGCGTCTGCGTCTGTCGCAGGCCTCGGAAACGGCGCCATTCATTTTCATACTCTGACTGTTGTCGCATCAGCCGCGCGTATTAGCCGCGTGCGTCACCCGCATGCGATCTAACGCACGCGGCTGCGATCGGCCGTAGTACACGGAAATGAACCTTTAGCTGTTGTAGCCGCTGTAGGGAGGCTATTAGTCATGTGGGTGTACAGTGCGACAGCTTGCAAAGCGGACCGGCTTCGAAATAGGAAATTGATAATACTCCACCTGAGGTTAAACACGTTGATGTTTTGTGTGTTGTGCAAAAAATAAAACAGACTAAAACTGCGAGTTAATTCTACTTTATTATGATTCCGAATCGCAACGAGTGAAAAAAATTCTTGTTTTTTATCACTGCTTAAAAACAAGAATTGGCGTTTTTTTTAGGTATTTGATGATCTAATAGATAAAATACACAATATATCATTGTTTCAATTCCGCGCAGGTAGCGTAGCTTGCTTAGTAGTTTTAAACGATTAAGTTACGTTAAGCAACGCCCGCTGCAATGTCTTAGGTTGATGACCACTGGGGGCATTTACTACCGAGCACTTTCATGCTTTAGGTCGTCGGTCGGTCCCGGTCTTAGGATGTCAGTCGTTACATCTTGGTAGGTTTTTAGCGTATGTCCGCCTGGCTAGCTACAACCTTTTTTATAGAAAATCTGTCGCCAAGCACCTAACTGTTAATTCCGGCAGCTGTCTGTGGCGGCGCATCACTAGATGCTACGCACATCCCTAGAAAAGTTGTCCACGCGACCGAAGGATGCGGTGCGCGCGCGGGAGGCGCGTTGCAGAACTTGCCCCCAGTCGGACGGCGCCTGCGCCAGTGCTACCCAGATTGGTTTCCGCGACGAACCTATGTCGCATCGCCTTACACCGCGCTTAAACTTTCTCTCGCTATATCTCAGTTCTTTTCGCATCATACTTTCTGTTCTTGTGCCTTCACTTACCTACCGCCTGTGTCTATCATACTACCTATCTTTGGACTGTACATATATTGTTTATGAGGAGTAAACTGTGCTTTAAGGATATCGGCATTTTATTTACTAAGAAGCATACAACACATTCGCTCCCTCATATCCTTGAGAGCCAGTAATTGTAGGTTAGCCTGAACAACATCTTTGACCTCATCATCACTTACTTTCAGGTGAGATAGTGGTTAGAGGCAAGCCCATCAGCTTTAAACAAATGTGAATTCAAGAGTTTTTTTATTTTTTTGCCTGATATTTTAGCCTTTGACTACTTGATGGTGATGATACGGTCAAAGATGTTGTTCAGGCTAACCTAGAAGTACTGGCTCTCAAGGACAGCTGTCGGAACACACCGTTAGGTGCTTGGCGACAGATTTTCTACTTGAGGGTGGTATAGCTAGCCAGGCGGGCATTCGCAAAATGCCCTACCACCATGCTATAACGACTGCCATCCTAAGACAACAACCGGGACCGACGGCTATTGTGCCCTCCTAAGCACAGAAGCGCTCAGTAGTAATGTCACTAGCGGTCATTCATCCAAGTCATGACCGCGGTGGATGTTGCTTAACTTTGCTGATCGGTTATGAACAGCTAAGTAAACTTCGCTACGAGCGATTCAAAATTGAGTTGTTGAATTAAATTTAGAGGTGTAGGCGTAATGAAATACCAGAGGTTTTAAGTAACTTCAAAGTAAACATTAATAAACAATAATCAAAATAAATTAGTTTTATCACTCCGTCCTCGTTTAACTTGACATTGCACTGCGCTCATCGCTCAAAGACGTTCGTTTTTTATATCTCGCTCGCTTCACATGTTACAGTACTCTTCACGCCTGAACAAGTAGTGTTTGCATATTTCTGCTTCTAGGCAGAATATCTGGCTTTGTGGTGGTATCCAGCAAGACGGACTTTTGCTTACACGAGATCTACCACCTGGTAAATATTTGAAAGAGGCTCACAAAAAGACAGCGGATCATACCTTTAGGTTTTTGAGAATATTCATAATTTATTATCGAGAACAGTAGCTAAGCGAGCACTCACAAAATACCCATACAAACATATGTGGCATATCATGGGGATAGACTTTAATATGAAACATTCATAATTCGGCTTCAATTACTCTCGTTGATATGAAACTGATAAAGAAACTAACAACTTATCTTTATAATATCATATCACTTGATTAGTTCCATTCACTTTTTTATGGGATAGGTAGGATACGAGCGGCTCACCTGGCAGTAAGTGATCATTGTCGCTCACGAACATCTGCAACACCACGGGTCTCAAAGTGTTGCCGGCCATTGAAGCTGGGGATATGCTATCTTCTTGAAAACTCAGTCGTCTCTATTCGGCAATGCTTCACATGGCAGCTGGTTTCACATTGTGGCCGTGCGAGGCAGATATTGCCGTGAGAATCGCAACATTATTACATGTGACCAGGAGCTGTTTGGCGAAACGTGAGTGTTAAAATATATCTTCTTAACCTTCAAGGATGATATGATAATGGTTCAAGCAGTTTCGTGCTAACGAAAGTGTTCCTTGTTTGTGACATATCCGAAATCTTACCAACTCCAAGGTGTCTTCTAGGGCGCCGCTGATCGGCCCCATGAATACGTGATCAGGTGGCGTCCCGGCGGTCGCAGACGCGGGAAATACCTCATTTATTGGCAGACGTAGACGGGAAATTGGTAAATCATCATGCTTTATCGGGACATACGATTGTGGAATTCAGCTGCAGGTATTAAATGAAAAAGTTCTTCAGAACACTCCCCGTGGTAGGTATTTATTTTTTATGCCTGATAGGTTAGCCTTTGTCCACTATCTCACCTGATGGTAAGTGACGATGTGGTTGAAGATGTTGTTCAGGCTAACCTAGAAGTACTGGCTCTCAGCTCATCCAACTCATGACCGCGCGCGACGTTGCTTAACTTTGCTGATCGGTTGAGAACAGCTAAGTAAACTTCGCTACGACCGCTTCAAAGGTACGGTACTTTTACCGTACCTATCTTAACTAGTGGTTGGTATCAAACGTGGTGTCGCTTGAAGCATATAATTGTTGTAATAAAGTACATAAACCCGTTTCGCTAACAAAATGTTAGGCGGCGCCACATTCGCTAATAACGCAATAGATATTATGACTTATTATATTAAAATATTATTTTACTAATCCATTGGCATCGGCGATAATGATAACCATAGAATTTCATTCATAACTAGGACATAGTGGTCCAGTACGATGCCAACTTATTAATTGCGACAATGATGAAAACATCTACAAGAATCAGATATACTATGTATATACTATAATTTATTTATTTTAAAGCAGTGATGGCTCAGTGGCATTGGCTATGGACTGCCGCGCAGCAGGTCCATGGTTCGAATCCCGCCGCGGGCTTGAGCTTCACCGCATGGTGGAAGGTCATTTTGCGAATGCCAGCCTGGCTAGCGACCACCCTTAAGTAGAAAATCTGTCGCCAAGCACCTAACGGTGTTCCGGCAGCAGGCCTTGAGAGTTAGTGAAATTAAAGACACATGAGACTTAACAACTATGTCTCAAGGTGACGGGCGCAGTGCAATTAGTGACTTAATGACGAAATGCGAAATGCATCTTATTAAATCAGCATCTGTAATGTACGGATGTGACGTAGTCTAGATGTGACGTAGTGTAGATGTGACGTAGTGTAGATGTGACGTAGTCTAGATGTGACGTAGTCTAGATGTGACGTAGTCTAGATATGACGTAGTCTAGATATGACGTAGTCTAGTTGTGACGTAGACTATTGGTGAGTGCCTTTACAACTAACATATTTACGTAACGGGTTTGAGCTCGGATTACTAAAACAAAAGATGCTACTGCAGCATATACAGGGTTATTGTTAAAATGCTAACAACCTCCCTGACTTCTGATAGTCCTCACAAACATTTTGAGAAGTTATTTTTGAAATTTTTTTTATGTGTTCTTGACGGAATAAGAAGGATGGCCACGTGATGTTAAAAGTCTCTTGTGCCCGTAATTTATTAAATCATATTTTTTATTACTTCCGAGCAAAGAGCGCCCGTCGCGGCTGCACTGGACCGTGCCGTTTGGCCGATCCCTTTGATTAGAGTTTTGAATATTGACATCGAACAATGTAATAAAAAATATGAAATAATAAATTACAGGCACAAGAGACTTTTAACATCAGGTGGTCCTCGTGCTTATTCCGTCAAATACACATAAACAAACACAAAAAGTTAAGCAACGTCCACCGCGGTCACGAGTGGGATGGGTGACCGCTAGAGACATTACTGCTGAGCGCTTCCTTTCTTCGGAGGGCACGTTAAGCTGTCGGTCCTGGTTGTTCTCTTAGGATGGCAGTCGTTATAGCATGATGGTAGAACATTTTGCTACCCAACGACCTTCAAGTAGAAAATTTGTCACTAAGCACCAAACGGTGTGTTCCGGCAGATGTCGTTGAGAGCCAATAATACTAGATTAGCCTGAACATCTTCGACCACATCACTTACCTTCAGGTGAGACATTGTTCAAAGGCTGGCCTATCAGCAATTTAAAATGTATTGTGACTATACCCAAACACAAACTTATTGACTATAAAAAGCAAATAAAAAGGTAGGTAAAGTTTGAAGCGCTCGTAGCGAAGTTTACTTAGCTGATCTCAACCGATCAGCAAAGTTAAGCAACGTCGCGCGCGGTCATGAGTTGGATGGGTGACCGCTAGTGACATTACTACTGAGCGCTTCCGTGCTTCGGAGGGCACGTTAAGCCGTCGGTCCCGTTTGTTGTCTTAGGATAGCAGTCGTTATAGCATCTGTTATGAGAGCCAGTACTTCTAGGTTACCCTGAACAACATCTTCTACCACATCATCACTTACCATCAGGTGAGATAGTGGTCAAAGGCTTAACTATCAGACATAAAAATAAAAAAAAATCTTAGTTAGTGTGTTTTTGTTTGTGTATAGGCACAATACATTTACATATGGCTGATAAACTGATCTACATTGCCGAACGGCAAGTTTTTGGCCTTTGCTGATAGTATAGCAATCGGAGATTGCCTGCTTTTTAGGTTAACTGGTCGAGTGCGAGTTGCGACGCTTAAAGTAAGCTTAAGTGACATAAAAAGTACCCTATTAACTTACCTAAAATATAGACATTAGTGATATTGTATTTTATCGTGCTCCATATCACAGAAAACCAGATACATATATTTAGCAAGAAAAAGAAACACACTCCATCCAAAAAAATGTATTATGTTATTGTGACGGAACAAGCTCGAGGCCCGCCTGATGTTAAGCGGACTACCCTAGCCTATAACAGATGCGTAACATCACAAGTGTCACGAATTGCACTGCGCCCGTCACTTTGAGACCTACAGCCTTACTTATAAACGCTACTTAAATTTTAAACATTACTTAGCCGCTGATGAATAGCAAAATTTCTTACTCATAAACGCTACATAACTTTATCCAGTACCTAAGTACTGCTTAAATCAGCTGTCAATTTAAACACCGTCCCACCCTTGTTTAAATTTTAAGTAACAAGATGGCGCCCATATTTCTGATCAGCTGATTTAGTTACAGACCCACCAACTTATCTGTTCAGGTGGCAGAAAAAAGAACTACAACATTCCTTCAAATTGTGACAGTTCGTAGTTGATTTCCTTGACCAGTAGCGCCCTCGAAAACTGCACAGTTAAGTTGGTGGTACTATACAAAGAAACGTATTATATTTACTTTTTAATTTTAAGATATTTAGCACTAGATACATGCTATTTGGCCATTTAGGTCATTCATAATACTTTTTAGTACAATGTTGTCAGTTTAAAATACGTTCGACCTCATTATCCATTGCTTAGCTAAACAGGTGCTATGTAGCGTTTATAAGTAAGAAATATTTAAGCATTCCTTAAACACTGTTTAGTTATCCATTACTTAGCAACTACATAGCGATGTTTTTATAAGTAAGGGGGCTAGTTGCTAAGTCTCATGTCCCTGTAATATCACTGGCTCGAAAGGACATCTACCGGAACACACCGTTAGGCGATTGGCGACAGATTTTCTACTTGAGGGTGGTCGCTAGCCAGGCGGTCATTGGCAAAATGCTCTTCCATCATGCGGTGAAGCTCAAGCCCGCGGCGGGATTCGAACCATGGACCTGCTGCGCGGCAGTCAATAGCCATACTACTGAGCTATCACCGCTTCATTCAAGCTTTAAATTATTATATCTGATTGTTAAAATTTGTATATAATTGAGTACCATTTTTTTTCCATTCAAACCACTGTAAAACATACTAGCGGCGCGCCTCGGCTTTGCACGGGTATTTAAAATAATTATATATTGAAGCACCTAAAAAGTAGTTATTGTTACTGTAATAGTTAAACATATGGTATTGCGTACTTTTTTGTAGATATATCAATATCTTCAATACCTCTTTTATAGAGGACATCAGTCCTCTATAAAATCTATATCACTTTGCTCTATTGTTTAACAATTTCCGCAGCAATTCATAATTGTTACATCGCGTATAACATATTTTTGGTATTTTTTTCACACGTTGGTTTAAATTATCGAAGTTTTCATACGGATCCCTAAGTTTTGAAAACATTGTATAGCTGTTCATCAGGGATATTGTAGGATTGTAATAGTGAAAGAATTTTTCAAATCGGTCCAGAAGTTTAGAAGCGCTCATTACTACTGACATTACTACTGAGCCTTAAATGTCTTTACTGCTTGAGCTCCGGTCGAGTATTACGGCTGAACACTGTAAGTGCTAACCATGCTAACATTTAGTATAATTACGAGTACTTACGTCAGTTTTAATGACAATTAAAAAATAACCTAAGAATGGAACCGACTTCAACACTCATTCTAGGCAAAAAATATGTTTTCTCCCATTTAAGTGACTGTTGCTACTTACGGGACCGATTGTCATTCACTGTTAATGACTAATCATCAAGATCGGAAAACATTTCAATTATTGAATAAATTGAAATTAAACCACACGGGAAGTATTAGCTTTCAAATAAAAAAGAATCATCAAAATTAGTTCACCCAGTAAAAAGTTCTGAAGTAACAATCTATAAAAAAAAACCGTCGAATATTTTCTTTCCTCCGGGAATAATGATTCTGAAAAAAAACTACCAGGGCCATGACCACAACTAACTTGACCATTTCTATGACGATACTTTTGCTTATATTCTTCTTTTATAAAAACAACTTGGAGTGTCGGTACGTTTGAGATGTTCCGATGGAAACGGTCTTTTATACGAAATGGTGAACACAATGTGAAACAAAAGAAGTTTGGTAAGTAGGTTAAAGATAATATAGCTTGTAAAAACAATTATTGTCTATATCTAGCAAAAATAATGGAAAATAACAGAACATACTTTTATTTCGTGAACGAACGATAACGCCAAATAAATTACGATAGTACTTGGGTACTTTAATATGCAAATTGTTTTTAAAGTTTTGCCCAACTAGAGACTAGGTACTATAATATAGTGAAACTAGAGGTATACTTTTGGGTTAACTGATAGATTCAGGAGTTACTTTACAAAAATCCGTGTTAGGTATTAAGATTATTTTTATTATATTTAAAATAAACATATATATATTATATATTCATTTTTTTTACCGGCGGTATGCCTTTATTAACAAAACACTACGAACTATATACAACACTAAAGCTACTAAAATATATTAGATCCCTATAAGTCATTGCAGACTCATAGGCAGTCCAAATGCTCTAGCCCACTACCAGTTGGCAGCGTGCCCAGCATGCTGGCAGCATTGCCCCATTGATTTGCAAAATAGGTGCCATCATTTTGATCACGCGTTGCATCGACCAAGCGCTCTGATAAGTTTTGGAAAATACGACGAGCTCCCGGTCCCCACGGACCCAACGCCTCTACACCAAACGGTTCAAATATGTAACCCATACCGAGGTTAGCATACTTGCGCCACTTGAGTCGCTCCGCCGAAGTAGCCGCGGCGCCAGCCCTCACGTTGGTTTCAGAAAGATGTGACGGCGCTAAAGAGTCTACGCATGTAGCGTCCCACACTAAGGGCCGTCCTAACTTCCATGGAACCAGAGTCATGCCGTCACGCATCAGACCGTCCGGTTCGAGAACAGCTGGAACATTGGCGCTGGTAAAAGCCAGGCGAATGATATCGTTAAGGCTGCCGTGGCAGGAAATTCGACCAGCACTCCAAGAGCAGGAGAGGCCATAGTGACCGAGTTGGTCAACTGCAGTACCACACTGGCTGTGATGTGCAACATGACACCTTGCACCCAAGCGTATGCTAATAGCGAGACGAAAAGCGGAAAGATCTATAAGGCTACCAGTTTTGTAAGAAGAAATGGCTTGTAACCATACAAAGACCAGATTCCCACATAGAAACAGCGAGAATACGAGCAATTTATATATAACAAAATACTTCAATGAGGTTCTATTCGGCTTTGGCTCTTCGAGCGCACGATCGAGTATTTTCGATGGAATTTCAATCATGCGCTCAAAGTCACGACCTCCTCATGATACTTTGTGTAGAATCGAAATGCGTAGTAAGTTCTATCAGTTAGGCGGTTATGACGCCACGTCACTTCAGCTAGCAGGAAAATTTGGCAAAATTGCTCAGAGCAATTAAGTAAGAAAGAGGGAGTCTAATGCAAATCAAAAGTGAAGCATACAATTCTGCCAGTTTTATGTAAGATACAACTCACTCACACAAACGTATCGATATTATGCTAATTTTGCCCTCATTCACGATAAACCGTCGCACATCTCGCACGTCACACATAACGGAATAAATAAATTAAAAATGCCGACCTACTACTACCCTACTTCAACACACGTATATATTGAATTTAAAGTACTTTCTTTAATATTATGCAACGCGATTTACACAGTGCAAACATAAAGTGTTGCCAGACATAAATTTTTAGGTTGTTTCCAAAAGTGTGTAGAGTAGTTTTAAAAGTAGGTTTGCGTAGCACTAACGTTTAATACATTAACTAAACAACCGTATGTTTATAAGGAAAATCTAAGAGGCTATAGTATCCTACAGCGGAAATATTTAGTAAAGAATTTAGTACTTTAAAAATGTCACACCAAAGTTTTGCTTTACAAAGTATGCCAGATGATTATATTGCATAGCGTGAGTGATAAACCCACCATAAAATGATCATATTTTAAAATTAAAAAAGTCCATATCGTGAACTGATTTTGATAAAAATTGCAGTGACTCTTAAGTTGAGGGATACTTCACTTAATATTACAAAAAAAAATGCAAAACAAATATTCTAGATTCTGCGTAATACGTGGACAAATATACAACTATACTGACATACAAACAAACATAAGTACATTTATAATATTTGGCACACATGTTTAGCTTAACATATCCAAAAACTGTGCAGTTCTGACAACATAAATACGGGTCGAATTGATAAAATTCTTTTTTACGTTGGTTGAAAAGATTTACCAAGTAGGTTTTTTCCAACTACAACACCTACAACGAAACCCTTACTAATAAACTATACCATATACGTGACCTGACACTCCCTTGGTCAATTACATTATATTTTCCTAGAGAACGTTAACTCAAGAATATCTTTAAAAAATTGTGAAATATTATTTAAAATAATAAGGCTAGGATTGTTAATGTTAAGTTAAGTTTTTATGAACAGATTTGCTGTAAGTATATCTTGTATATTTATATCTTAAAAATGTGAAATATTATCTTAAAAAAATCCGAAAAATTACATACGATAATAATCGTGATGAGTGTAAAGTACTATTGTGAAGCTAAAAAAAAAATTGCAGGTATATCCTGTACCTATATCTTATATCAATATATTAAAAATTTAAATATGGTTTCCAAAAAATATACAATAATAATCGTGAAGATTGTGCAGTATTGTTGTTAAGTATATTGATGATTTGACTTTATAACATATTTTTCGAAAAGGTAGTTTTATATTTCATAAAAAGGGGTGGTAATTTCTTCACTAATTCTTTTGTATGGTCATCTGATATCTCCGTAAGTTAAACTGATTTTCACAATTCTTTGTTTGCTTGATTAGGTGTATATCTAGTGAACTTCCACACTTTTTCTATTGTGGAAAATCTACTCCTTGAGTTTTATAATTGAGGCCAAATACGTTAGCCAAACGATTGCAATAATGTTGTAAATAATGAATATATTCAGGCGTTACTTTGCGAAAATCCATATTTAATATAAAAATATTTAAAAAGTGATCTAATAAAATAAAACCGGCCAAGTGCGAGTGGGACTCGCGCACGAAGGGTTCTGTACCATCATCTGTAACCTAATCTTGCAAGTTACAGACACTTTTCGCAGTGTCCGATTAAGCTGGGTAGGTACGGCGTAAACCTCTTTTATTGTATGGGACCCCCTCTACTTATTTATTTTATATCGTTTTATTTAATTAGATTTAAAGAGCACATAAAACTAAATATTCTGTGAATAGTTAAAGCGTCCACCTGTCAACGTTATTAGTGTCGAGCAAGAAACGGTAAAAAAATCAAGCTTGTTGTATGGGAGCCTCCCTTAAATATATATTTTATTTTATTTTTAGTATTTGTTGTTATAGTGGCAATAGGAATACATCATCTGTGAAAATTTCAACTGTCTAACTATCACCGTTCTTGAGATACAGCCTGGTGACAGACGGACGGACAGCGAAGTCTCAGTAATAGGGTCCCGTTTTTACCCTTTGTGTACGGAATCCTAAAAACTAAACCAATATTTTAATAAAACACTTAAAAAATATATATAGGGTTATTGGTAAAATGCTAACAACCTCTAAGGGTAGTCCTAGGAAACATTTTGAGGTTTTTTTTTTGTTTTGTATTTAATAACGTTTATATTTTTTTTGTGATTTTTATATGTTTTTGACTGGATAAGCACGTAAGTATTTTACCAATAACCCTGTATATCTAGTGACAATTCCGCATAATTTTCCTGTTAAGCTAACGTGACGTCACAAACTCCAGGCAGTCAAACCGTAAGAATTTTCGACGTGTTTCGGTTCTACACGAAGCATCCTTAGGAAGTCTTGACTCTACGAGCGCACGATTGAGACTAAGCGGCCGGCGGCTCAACACACCTTTATTTGGGCACCAACGTGAATCACTGCTCTTTGTTGTAAAGTAACTTTGATGACCTAATATAAAAAAAAACTGAGCTCATGTATTCACGATTTGAACAAAAGTTATCCTACTTGTCAGTGTTGGAAGTATTTTTTTTTGATTATTTTTCTTTTCCAAAATTAATGCTCCATACACGATTGATTGTATCGCTCAACTGCAATAATAGTAAAAATTAAGTAACCATCAGCAATAGTAACAATTATTAAGTCGTCTAAATGACGCCATAACACTTTTTAATTCAATTAAAATTTAAAAACTACTTTTTATTATTCTTCGACTGTATCATCAAGATAAGTCAATGATACTCGGAAAACGACCGGCGTAATCTACGTATTTACTTTTATGACCTTGGTCAAAAAACTTCGTTGTTAGTCATTGATAATATAATCTTCATTGTATTGCTATATTATCGTCACCGGTTGCTTATTGGCATTGTCTATTAAAATGAGCTATAAGTAGAAGTTTCTTTTTTTTATTGTTGATAGGTAAATGCTTTGACCATAATCTCACCTGTTGGTAAGTGATGATCACCACATCGAAGGTGTTAACAGGCTTAACCTAGAACTACTGGCTCTCAAGGACAACTGCCGGAACACACCGATAGTTGCTTGGCGACAGACTTTTCTACTTGAGGGTGGTCGGTAGCCAGGCGGGCATTCACAAAATGCCCTTCCACCATGCGGTGAAGCTCAAGCCCGCGGCGGGATTCGAACCGTGGACCTGCTGCGCAGCAGTCCATAGCCAATGCCACTGAGCCATCACTGCTTCTGTTGGTTCACCACGAATGTTTTGAGTGGTGGCAGGCCATTATGCCATAGTTTAAAGATCAAATCCTTATCGCCGTTAAACATACTTAGGTTAGTCCAATCGCCGGATTGTTTTTAGACTCGATGTTTTGAAATTTAAGGCTGAAATAACTTCCGTGATTTTGCTCACTCTGTTCGAGATATACTTGTTTGTATTACAAAATCACAATCACATATATTTATTTGTCCCATTTAGATGGTTCCCTTGTAGGCATGACGTGTGACTATGCATTGCTAGAGTCACACCGGGCCCACAATATATGATGTCAAAGTAGTGTAAGGTTGAACTGGCCGGTCACTTCTCCATACAAACGTCGTAGGGTGATCACTCCCTTATTTCTGACTTTAGGTCCAGAATTAAGCATAATACCGATTGATATCTTCATTATCTAGGCTTATATGATGCCGAAATTTTAATAAAATAATTAACTTGAGAATTATGAGCTTCGAAACATTTTCATATAGCATTTTCGAGGCTCATAACTTTCAACGTGATTATCTTATTCAAATTTCGGTAACATACAAGCCTAGATAGTATCGATATTATGCTTTGTTTTGGACGTAAATCCTCAAATAAGGGAGTGATCACCCTACGACGACGTTTGTATGTTCTAGTTGTGATACACAATTTCCAAATGTGGCGAAGAAAATTTTAGGCAAGTGGTGCAACAGTCTTCCAGTAAGTAATTTTGATCCAGGATGTTCATCATCATCAACTGCCGTATAATGAAAAACCAGCCACGATGTGATTGTGATGGAACAAGCTCGAGGCCTATCTGATGTTATAAGGACTAAAACCTCTGCCTATAACAGATGCATTTCGCCATAAAGGACGAATTGCACTGCGCCTGTCACCCTGACATGTCTCATGTGCCAATTATTTTCTGGCTCTCAAGGACTGCTGCTGAAACACACTGTAAGGTGCTTGGCGACAAATTTTCTACTTGAGGGTGGTAGTTAGCCAGGCAAGCATTCACAAAATGCCCTTCCACTATGTAAATCTCAAGCTGTCGGTGGGGACAGAAAGTTAATCGTTAAGTATCTGAGCTGTCCATCGATTTTCTATCAATTTTTCTTAATTATTTCCTCTTTGAGAGTCTCCTATTCATTTTCTAAATTTGTAGGTGAAAGTTAATCCCAGGTAAAATTTTAAATTGACAAGTTTTGGAAAATTAGTTTTGCTGTAACAGCTGAAAGCCAATTTAATAGATTAAAGAGTTTGATATATTTTTGCAGGTTAGGACCTGTCTCCGTTAAACTATTCAGGCTTTAACTACAACCAAACACAATAAAATAGTACATTATACATCGAGGGGAGAAAACAATTTCTCGAGTTGCCTTTAAGCCCTCTGCTGCGCGTCGGGCTTAAACAAACTCTCGAACAGAAATAGAACTTTTTCCCAAGTGATACCTAGTGCTTTTTACTACACCTACGAGGCAAACGACGAAAATAAAATCATTATAAGTTTTCCCGTACTTATACTACTCTTTATATATGTACTTTAGATTTCTCAGGCAGTAAGTTCATTGTGACTTCTTGAGCTGTATTTATTATTTCTGGTGGCATCATCATTATAAAATCGTCACTTTTCGTAATATAAATAAATTAAAACGACTTCAAAATAATGTTATTAACTAAAAAGGGAGAAATAACACGAAAAACATTTTGAAGCAATGATGGCCGAGCGGTAATAGCTATGGACTGCCGCACCGCAGTACCCTGGTTCGAGGCCCACCGCCGGCTTATCTTCACCGCATGGTGGAAGGGCATTTTGCGATTGTCCGTCTGGATAGCTACAACACTCAAGCAGAAAATCTGTCGCTAAGCACCCAACGGTGTGTTCCGGCAGCAGTCCTTGAGAGCCAGTAAGAGTGCACATGAGACTTAACAACTATGTCTCAAGGTGACGGGCGCAGTGCAATTCGTGACTTGTGAAGAAATGCATCTGTTATAGGCAGAGGTTAGTCCGCTTAACTTCGGGTGGACCTCGAGCTTGTTCCGTCACAAAAACATTTAAAAAAAAACTGGGCGACTATTTAAGGAGGTACGTAAACAAACTAATTTTGAGGTCGGTGTCTGTATAAGACTTATTGATAGTTCTGACACCGACCTCAAAAAATAGTTGGTTTACGTACCTACTTAGGTAGATAGGTATCCAGTTTATTTTTCGTTACTAAATTTTTTACTATAGATTTCCGATGTAAGATAAAATAGCCTCTTAGATTTTCCTAATAAACATACGGTTGTTTAGTTAATGTATAAAAAGTTAGTGCTACGCAAACCGTATTTTAAAGTCTACACACTTTTGAATATAACCTAAAATGTATGTCTGGCAACACTTTATGATTGCTTTTTTTACATTTTATTCGAAATTATAATAAAATTGCATTGTATACCTAATATTAAAGAATTTACTTCAATACATACGTGTGTTTAAATAGAGAAGTTGGCAATTTAGATTTATAAATTATTAGCTGTCACGGCTAAAAATATAATGGAAACAAATAAAACGCATCTTAAATATAATATCAGTACGCTATTTTATTATTCATGATATTTAATAATCAATATACAGTGAAGTGTTACCCGAACCATTCTATGGTCTGTGTTGAAATTCAGATTATTTATTATGGTTATGTTTTGGAAAAGTTTTTGATTGTTAGATAAAATGTAGTCGATTTCGTTCTTATAAAGCCCACTAGGCGAGATCCACGTCCATTTTTTCTGCGGTTTTTTTATATAAAAGCTATTCAGAATGCTTAATTTGTTTTCAGTTGCAAAGTTTACTAATCTTGTGCCGTTTTTACTTCTGAAGCCGAATCCATATCTTCCTATGATGTATAGAAATAAGAATAAATGACGAGGTAATAGAATATGTACAAGAATATTATATATCTTGGACAACTTATATCTCAAGAAGACTGCATGCAAAAGGAAATAGAAAGAAGAATTGCTAATACCTGGAAACGGTTCTGGTCGCTAAGCGAAGTGATGAAAAATAAAGACATGCCTATAAAACAAAAGAGAAAAGTATTTAATATGTGTATTCTTCCATGCTTACTGTACGGGTGTCAAACTTGGGCGTTGACAGAAGAACTATCAAAGAAATTAAAAATTTGTCAAAATGGAATAGAGAGAAGTACAATAGGCGTAAAAAGAAAAGACCGAATAAAACTAAAAGACATAAAGAGCAAGACAAACTTTAAGAACGCATACACAACTTACAAACAACTAAAATGGCGATGGTCTGGACATATGATCAGAGAGAAAAAGGAGAAATGGGCTAGTTTAATAACTGAATGGTATCCACGAGATGGTAAAAGGAATAGAGGTAGACAGACTAAAAGATGGGAGGACGACATTATAAAAATAGCTGGTACTACATGGACGCGTACAGCAAAGGACAGGACACAGTGGAAATCTTTAGAGGAGGCCTTTGTCGAAGGACAAGCTGCGATATCACAACCACCGTTTGCCGATATTAATTTAATTCCATAAGGAACTTAGTATTTAAGTCTTGGCATGTTTAAATAATTTGATATAGTTTGTAAAACTAAGAACAGCAATAAAGGCTTTTTATTTATTTATTTATTTTATTTATTATACAGTGAAGTTGACATAAAGTACCTAGATGTTCGACCATGAATTTTTCGTTATTTGGAATATTAACTGGATTACAATAGTAGATTATGATACAAGTGAGCTAAGTTGCTGACTATACACGAGGCTGTGTGATGCAGCCCGAGCCGCAGGCGAGGGCGTAAATCAGCCAAATGTATAATGAGCAAGTTGCTCACGAGTTTCATACGCACTTTTTCAACACCCATGCAAGGAAAACAAATACATATTGCACAAATGCAATACAAACAACATACCTACGAAAATTATGGAAAATAGCGCGCAAGTTTTTTTTTTTTGCGCGCGGAATGTGTTATGGTTGATAACATATAAGCCTCTTTGATGTTACAAATCTGTATTACCCGGATAAATTTAAAATGCTCTGTTTACTCGCATATAATTAGCAGGGTACTAACTTTACTTTGTAGGGATAAATAACCCGATTAAATTGAAAATGCTCTGTTTACTCGCATATAATTTGCAGTTAGGTACTAACTTAACTTTGTAGGAGGAACTCTATTACGCACTAGTGTATAATATTATTATGCACAAGGGTGTTATAGTTCGGTTTATGGCCCTAAGAACGATATAATAAAGCTCACTTTTCGAGCAAGGGTGTTGAAAAATAACATTACTATATATGTATACTCCGTCTGATTATACTAATATCCCGAAGTCTAAGAATATATAATATTTCTATAAGGATGTATATATATTATTTGTGTATTTTTATAGTGGTTTGATTGATTAAAATAGTAGTGTACTCAAATGTTTGCAACGTTATTATTTACAGATTATATAAAATAAACGGTACCCGTTCACGAAGTGTTAAGTCGTTTAGTGCTTATGTATTTTAATAGTATTGTATGGGAAAAGCGTAAATATAACAAAATTATAACACATATTCAAAATTATACACATAATAAGATGAGAAAGGGAATTACTAAGTCTACACTGTCTGTCAGTCATTGTAGCTTTTGAACCGTACAATAATATTATAGTAACAAAAATGGAATATATGTTAGTATGGTAGATTGACCAAGAAATAATACATAATAAATATCTATGAATATATAATATCTCAAATGTATATGTAACCCATGTTAGCTTCTTTATTCGTTAACTTAATATAATATAGCTTAACGTCTGTTCTTGCTGAACGCCAAGTCAAAAGTGACCGGCACTGTCCCTGTGCGGATGTTACGTGATTATGTTGTCATAGAGAAATACTATCGGAAGTAAGTCGTTGAGCGTCAACAGGCAGTTTCTAACCAAATCCATACTTTTAAGTTTTCACTACGTCCCTAAGTGCCAGATAGATGGCGGTAGTGATGCCGTTTTTCTCTTACATATTAATGATTGCTATAGGTGGCGACAACACCCATGAAACATATTATTTTGTTCGACGTTTTTTTCTATATCGTGAAAACGAGTTAACAAGCGACATGCTTCATATGAATAAAGTTATCAATCTTAGATAAATTAACTGGCTAAGTGTTAGTCCGACTCCCGCTAAGGAATTAATAAATTTAAATTTTTCTTAAAGGTAAATTGTGTGTTGGTACCGTACCCTTGGTTTACAAGTATAATTCGCAGTTAGCCGATTTTATTTTTATATGTTTTGTTGAACGTAAAACATATCAGCGAGTAGTACTGTATCAACCGGATCGTCCACTGCTGAACACAGCCTCCCCTATTAAGGGGGATTTTGCCATAATCCCCACGCTTGGCAGGCGGCTTGGGGATCGCAGTGTAAGATGGCAGTTCTTTAGAAGGTGCTACTGCCCACCTTCCAGCATTTTTCCCTTAGTCGCTTCTTACGCCACCCACGGGATGATATGGGGAGGTGCGATTCTAACCCGGCACCCCACGGGGGTGCGAGTAGTAGCAGTACCTAATACCTACTTTATTTGTGGTACCTGTCGGAAATTAAGTAGGTATCTTTTTATTTTCTAATGCTTAGGCCGATTTTGATTAAAACTGCAATTCTTAAATGGTGTGGGTTAGAGCAGTTGTTTTTATTTTATTTCCACTATCTTTGTAATTGAAATAAATTTGAGGTACCAAGTGCCCTAAATAGACTGACCAATATAAATGAATCATGTTCGATGATAAATAATGAAAAATAAGGAAGAAACAGGAATTAATTAGAAATAAAACATGTTACTTTAGTATACATACTCACATATGGTCAAACATACACAGAGCCTTTATATTGGATATTATGCTCTCACAAGCATCGATTTCTATAGAAGGCCTATGAAATGAGTGTAAAAAATATTGCTAAAAAAAAGTTAAATAAATAAAAGCTAATAAAGTGTTATAAAGCTGGGTAAATAGCGCCAGATATTTTATAAAAAATCAACTGGCAGCTATAACGCTTCAGATGAAATGGCCCGCTAAAGTTAGAATTGAAGCACAGATAGTGTAAGCTTAAGCAGACTAGCAAAAGTTAAGAATATTATTATAACAAATATTCTATAAAGTGAGTTTTGGCACTTGGACTCACTATGCAGAACTATTTTCTAAGTTTTATTGCTTAGTCTTTTTGTGGATATAATAGAGGCAATACCTATATTATTTTCATACCGCTTCTTCCAAAATTATAAATCATATAAATTATAATCAAAAAAAAAAAATTTTACTTGTGGATATCAGTATGTTAGTTTAATGTAACTTTCTAGTTTTAATTAATAATGAATCATCTGTCGAAGTAAGTACTTTACTCAAAGATGATCGTTCCTTAGCAATGTATATACATTGTGTCTTAGTGTATTATACATGTCTTACTCAATGATTGGTTTTCTTTCATAAACACCTTAGGGAAATTATCACTATATGTTGTCAAATTGAAAATATATTCATTGTAAATTTTTAGTTATCATATATCTTTAGCTGAAGGTACAAAATAATCATATTTGTAGTTATTATAATAAATCATGTGGTGGCATGTGGTTTGAATTATTTTATTTTATAATTTTCAGTTGTGTTACTTGTCTTCAACCAGTAGTTTTTAAAAATGTACCCCTGTTTTTGAGGGATATATTAGTTCGGCAAAATATTTTTTCTAGGTTTCTATGCTATGGAGCACTATACTTACAGAACAGTGTATACAGAATATTACATCGTTTCTCGAAAATATTTACTATGAAAATATTATTGAGTTAATATCGTATATACTTATGAACAGGGTTAATGGAAAATGCTATAATACCGCTTACTAACAAACATTTTTAGTTGAATATATAAACATTTTTGTTTGTTATTGGATCAAACACGAGAACCACCTGATGTTTGAAGTCTCTTGTGCCTGTAATATATTATTTCATTTGTTTGTTACTTTGCTCGATGTAAATATTCGAAGTACTATTCAACGGGAGCGCGTTCTTTCTCGATCGTGCGCTTGTAGAGTCAAGACCTCCTGAGGATGCTTCGTGTAAAACCGAAACGCGTTTGTGACGTCAGGTCGGCTTAACAGAAATATTAGGCGGAATTGTCACTAGATATTTTTTTATATTTCTTAAGTGTTTAATTAAAATATTAATTTGATGTTTTCTTAAAATTATTTCAAAATATTTGTTATTATTATAAGATTATTTATTATTTTTATGTTATATAATAGTTATATCAATTTAAATCAAAGTATTTTGATTTCTAAAAAGGGAGGTTATTATAATGATAAATATTAGAATAATAATATGTCATATCTATCTTGTGATGTGATGTGGGTTAATTATTCACGATCATTATTTTTTCACTCAATAATGTATAAAGCTAAACTCAGTTTGAGAAATGGCTGAAATGGATATCTGCCATAACACGCATTTAGGATGATAGGTAGCAAATTTTCTTACTCGAGGATAGTGGCTAGCCAGACGAGCATTCACAGAATGTTCTTAGTACCACCAAGCTGTTAATCTTAAGTCAACGGCAACGATTGATCCATGGACTTACATTAATAGGAAAATATATCGCAACCGCTTAACTTTGAAAATTATTATTTAATTTTATCTTTCATACTAAAAAACCGCGGACCTTTATAGCAATATCTTGTTAAATTGAAAATGTATAATTGTTTAAATATGTTATACGAGCTGAAGGTTCAAAATAATTTAAGGAATAATTATTATTATAAATCAATGTGCCATGACTGTGGTTAGATTTTTTTTTGTTTTTAGGTCGAGAAAATCGATATTTTTACTTTTCCTTAGTATTTCATTAACTGTCACACAGGTCACCCTACTGATTGCATATATATATTAATAATTATTTTTCATTATTATCTTATCAACCTTTAGCTAACTTTGCAAACATGATAACGTTCACTTTACTGTGCACCAAAAATTTGTATAAAGAGGCCGTATAAGTCGGATTTTGTCAAACGTGCCTAGCGCTTAGATTTGTTAACATCTCAGAGTAAGATATAAGAAAAAACACAAAATGCTGAAATTGATTGTAGTCGTAGCTCTAGCAATGCTTTGCTTAGAATGTGAAACAAGAGAGATCAATCAAATAGTATCAGTTGCGGAGATTCAAGAACAACAAGACTCACAACAACAAGACCCCACGCTGTATATGGTGAAGAGTTGTAAGTATTGTTTATGTTATTATTGATTTGAGGGTGTCATTACCTCATTGCTTATTTTTATAAATGCTAAAGAGTTTACAAATTAGCAACCCAGTCCTGTGTGTAGAGAAATCGTAAAATGTACAATAAAAATCAGGGTTTAAAGAATGCGCTGCAACGTGATAGACGACATGACGACGAAAAAAGATTGACCTCTGTTCGTAAATGTCACTTTGTGAGTGTCAACAACCTATCTATGGATTTTCGATCGGTATCAGCAATCCTAATTCGCAATCCCAGATATGTCTTTTCAGTTCCTAATCCAAAAATGCAACTTATGTTAATTCTCGTTTTGTTCAATTTTGTCGGCTTTTTGGCAATGTCTAGCGATAATGATCTTGAGTTATTTCGATTCTTTGTTATTAAGTTTTTTCTTTGTTTGTTATCTTACTGGAGTGACAGTGGGCAACGTTTGATATTCATCTTAAATATACTAAATTACTAGGTGCCTGGGTACTTACCTAAAATTGAGAGATCAAAGATGGCAGACAGATGGTTATGGCAATAACGGACGGGTGACCGGGAGCCTGACAGTTTTTGCATTACGTTCCATTCTACTCAGAGTATCTTGAGTATAGTATCGTGAATATATTTTTCACTGTCGTGTAAATATAATAAGTTAGTAGTCCATTTTTTTTAAATAAAAATACACTAAAGTAATAATTTACTGCTCATTATTTCAACTAAAGATAAATCATAATCAAATTGTAGCTTTATTCTCTATGCATAGGACGGAATGGTTGAGAGAGAAGAGATAGCAGGATGGAGAGCCGCCGATCTCGGCACAAAAAAGATTGGGTCTGTTTAGTTTTGTTATTGGCATGCAGATTACAGATCGATCTGTAGACATGGTCTGATCTCGGATCGTTTTCAATCTTGGATTGTCGATACGATATTAATTTCGTGCGTTAGTCTATACTGTCCGTCAGCTATTGATTGTTTTAAAACGTTATAATACATAAGAAACAAAAACTAGTATGGCGGATTGTCCAACAAATAAAACATATGAATATCTATCCCAAATGAATATGTATTCCCATACATGAAACATATTATTTTGTTCGGCGTTTTTTGTAAATCGTGAAAACGGCAATATACGAGTACATAGGCGACAAGCTTCATAATTATGATTAAAGTAATTAATCTTAGATAAATTAACTGGCTAAGGTCTCTCTCATTGGGGGATTTGCAGTTCTAACTTTCTGGTATTTTCCCCTTAGTTGCGTCTTACTACTCCCACGAAAAAAAAGGGAGGTAACATTCCAACCCGGTACCCCACAGGAGTGCTAAATAGGGTGCTATAGCATCCTGATGCTCTTATTAAACAAACCGCAGCTGGGTATATACTACTAACGAAAGCATTCCCAAGAAAGGTTACTGATGACTGCCTTCTAGACCTTAACAATCTTTGTGGAAACGTTACAAAATTTCAAATTCACGAGAGAAAAATGTGAAAACTCCTTTTGGTTAAGAAGATCGCCAAGATATGGTTTAAAGTTTTGTTGTGCATCTGATGTGCAGCAACAACTTGATGTGAGCAGTGTATTCTTTTGTATTGCTGCGCTCGTCGATCGTGTTAAGTTTCATTGAATTCCATTCAGTAGTTTTGGAGTGATGCGTGGCCGGGATACAGACAGACAGACAGACAAAAACAAAAAAAAATAGTTTTGAAATCGGTGCAGCAACAGAGTGCTAAAAATTTATTTTTTGCATAATATCTGTCATGTAGAGAATTGGATCTGTTACAGTTTTATTATCAGTATAGATTCTTCATGTTCAAAAGAGCGATAGTTACTAAATCCCAATCAACCATATTGAACATATCTGCCAATGTCAGATTTTGGCCAAAACTGGTCATACGCGCCCGCCTTGCAACCCAGAGCATTTTCAACGGAGCTTGCTCACGGAGGGTCGAGCATGCTGCCTGCATGGTCAAGCAGTCAAAATATTGTTCGACCATAAGTGAGTGGTTTGGTGTGCGCTGACCGCTATGCAGCACTATTTTCTAAGTGTGTTTTGTTTTGCGCAGTTTAGTCATTTAATGGATATAATAGAAGCAAAACCTATATTATTATCAAACTGCTTCTTCCTTCACCACAATTTAATATTTTTCTCGGTCCTGACGTAGCCTGCATCAATACCGGCTCCGGTACTTGCTCCGGCTCCTGCATCAATCACGGATCTGGCTCTTGCTCCGACTCCTGCATCAATTACGGATCCGGCTCTTGCTCCGGCTCCTGCATCAATTACGGATCCGGCTCTTGTTCTGGCTCCTCCATCAATTACGGATCCGGATATTGCTCTGGTTCTAGTATTTGCCACTAAAATATTAAAAAAAATATATATTAAACATGTGGATTATTATAATGTTAGTTTAACGTACATTTCTTGTTTTAACCAATAATGAATCATCTGTTGTAGTTAGTAGTTTACTTAAAGATGATAGATGCTTAGTAATTGAAATTTTTGTATTGTTAGTGTATTGTAACCCAATGACTGGTTTTCTAAAATAAACACCCTACGGAAATTATCACTATACCTTGTCAAATTGAAAATATATTAGTTGTAAATTTTTAAACTAATATATCTACCGCTGAAAGTAAAATTAATTGTATGTGTATTCATTACAATAAATCAATTTGTCATAGTAGTTTGACTTATTTTATTTTAAGGTCTTCAATTGTGTTATATGGTAAGAACCATTAATTAAAAAAAACTGCTGTTTTTGTGTGATTTAGTGAATTTGTCAGAATATTTTTTTCTGGATTTCTATGTTATTAAATATATTTAAATAAATACATTATTTCCTGAAAATATTTACTATGAAAATATTTTTGAGTTAATATTGTATTAAGTTATATATTTAACTTATAGATTTGACTTCTGTTAGTCCTGATAATCATTTTTAGTAGTATATATATACAGTGGAATCCGATTATAATGACATCGCAGGGAAATGACAAACACGTCATACTAAGCGGACGTCATACAAAGCATTTTGTAGAAAATAAACAATTGGATTCTGCGTTCGAAAGTGATAGCGATTAATTGCGTTGGAGAGATTTTTCGTATTTTTATAGTTTCTGGCTGTTTAAGCCACTGTTTTGATTTATCTTAGTGTAGTACTGTATATTTGTGATATAAGTAAGTTAAATTAATAATAGTTCATTGTGTATTTTTGTAATTTGAGGTTTTCATAACCTATATTCATCCATCATGGATTTCGATCCGACGAATCCTCCTGATCCCCCAGATCCTGTAATGCATCCGACTGCTACTAAGCGACGTATTGAGACCGATGTGCAACCTCCAGCCAAGAAATCTATAATTTCGCCAGATCTAGCTTCCGCTTCCATTGAAACCGTGTATGTAGACCCTTCCATGGTTGTTGGAGGGTTATCATATTCTCTTTCAGACAAAGGCCCTTTTGTGGTCCATGTTTCTCGCACAGAATCCGACCTTTCTTCTGGGACTATGATAAGACCCATCAAATTTGGCCAGTTCCTTAAAACTCATATGATAAATAACATTTGTACTGATGGCATCAAGAGAGTAGGTAGAAATAAAATTTCTGTGGAATTTACAAGTGCATCCGATGCTAACAAATTTATTTCATCTCCTGTTTTGAGTGTGAGCAAGTATGTAGCTACAATTCCTACATTTAGGGATGATTTATATTAGACCGGGCCGTGTCCGGGCCGGGCCGTGGACGGGGCGGGCCCGGGGCGAAGCCCGTCCGTACGTTAGTAGGCGGGCCCGGACGGGACACGGATCAGGCACGGTCTAATATAAATTGCTTCATACAAAATGTATGTAACGTTTCAAATCCGTGCCCCGTACGGGCCACGTGCACGGCACGCCCCGGGCACGGCCCGCTCTAATATAAATCTACCCTTAACATTACTCGGATGGGTCTTATACGTGGGGTTCCAACAGAAATATCGATGTCTGAGTTTGTGAGCTCATTGGAGCTCCCAAATGGGTGTGGTAAAGTTCTCAAAGCTCGTCGCTTTAGTAGGAAAAGTGTGGATGAAGGTAGTAAAGTTACCTGGATTCCAACTCAGACAGTTGTGGTTACTTTTTCTGGGCAAATGCTGCCTAACAGGGTATTTTTATTTTATACCTCATTACCTGTAGAGCTATATTTATTCCCCACAATACAATGCTTCACATGCTGTAGGTTCGGGCACACAAAAATGCAATGTAGGTGTAAACCTCGTTGTTTCCGTTGCTCCAAGGAGCATGCTGGTGATAATTGCAATGTTTCTGAAAAGGATTCTACATGTCTTCATTGCTCAGGACGGCATTTTGCCACAAATAAGGTTTGTCCAGAACTTGAAAGGCAAAAATCAATAAAAAGTGTTATGGCTCGAAATAGTATTTCGTATGAAGACGCAGCATCACAATTTCCTAAGGTATCCCGCTTATATGCAGAAATCACACAAAGTAGCATTTCATCATCATCTTCTTCTTCCAATGTAACTTGTGTACCAGCAAGTTCCTCTGAAGCTATTAATAACAGAACATATAGCAAAACTGTTTCCCAGTCTCGTCCAAAGACTCCTTTTATAAAATCATTTGATCAAACTGCTCACCACAAAATTGTTGCAACTCCTACATCAATGTTACCAAATGGTTGTGCCTTAAATAACAACCAAACATCAGGATCATCTCCTCAGCAGGAGGATATGATCGAAACATTGTTGTTTTTAGTAATTAATATTATAATGATGAGTCCCCAACCCTTACCGTCCAACGTTGCCCACAAACTTACACAATTAGTTTCCATGTCCGGTCAATATGGATCCCTTGATCATGTTACAATGGAACACTCAGAGTATGCGACGCAAGAAACATGAACTTATACACTTGATTGTAAAATATCACCCGTCAGTTATTGCCATCTCGGAGACATGGTTGGTTCCTGGGTCCCACTTTCGGGTTCCAGGATATTACTGTCTCCGGGATGACAGGGCTGACGGGTGCGCTGGTAGTGCCTTATTTATTAAGTCCACTATTCCATTTTCCCAAATCTCCTTTCCCTCACATCAGCAAGGTATCAACATTGTTGGTATCAGATCTTTGAATATATCATTTATTTCCATATATTAGGTCCTTACATATGAAATTGACGTTTTTCGTACTGGCCACTTTAATCACGAATTTCTCCTCTTTGGTAAGGAATTCCAAATTCAAATTTGTACAGCTATAGACTCATGTATTTGTGCTTCGATGATCGTCATTCATTTGTTTTTTTTCTTCTGTTTTTTTCTGTTTGCGTCACTCATTTTACAAAATGGAAAACCTTAAATATCGCATTATTTACGAGTACGAGTTCCGCCGTGGCACTAGTGCTGCGGAAACAACTCGAAGGGTGAATGATGTGTATGGCGGTCGTGTTGCAAAAGAAAACACAGTTCGTTTTTGGTTCCAACGTTTTCGTTCTGGAAATTTCGACCTGCAGAACAAGCCCCGTGGACGGCCTGAGACAAGTTGATAATGAAGAGTTGAAGGCTATTGTGGAAGCGGATCCATCGCAAACCACGTCCGAGTTAGCTGCAGGCTGCAATGTTAGTGATAAAACTGTTTTAATTCACTTGAAGCAAATTGGGAAGATTAAAAAGCTTGAAAGGTGGGTACCTCACGAATTGACTGAAACAAACCGGCAAACGCGCGTCGACTGCTGCGTTACATTACTAAACCGGCACAATAATGAAGGTATTTTAAACCGAATCATTACCTGTGATGAAAAATGGGTTCTTTACGATAATCGGAAGCGCTCAGCGCAATGGTTAGATCCTGGCCAGCCAGCCAAATCCTGCCCCAAGCGAAAATTAACCCCAAAAAAGTTACTTGTAAGCGTTTGGTGGACTAGTGCCGGTATTGTTCATTACAGTTTTTGCAAATCTGGCCAGACTATTACGGCTGATGTCTATTGTCAGGAATTGCAAACCATGATGGAAAAGCTAGCGGCTAAACAACCTAGGCTGGTCAATCGCTCCACGCCACTGCTGCTTCACGACAACGCTAGACCACACACTGCGCTATAGACGGCTACTAAATTAGAAGAGCTTCAATTGGAAAGTCTAAGACATCCTCCGTACTCCCCGGACCTTGCTCCAACAGATTACCATTTTTTTCGAAATTTGGATAACTTCTTGCAAGGGAAAAAATTCAACTCCGATGGGGCAGTCCAAATCGCCTTCAAAGATTTTATTGATTCCCGTCCGACTGGTTTTTTTAGTAAAGGGATCAATGAACTACCTATGAGATGGCAAAAGTGCATAGAAAATAATGGTTCATACTTTGATTAATTAAATATATTTTATTAAAAAATATTCGACTTTTTGTTCCTCCCATACAAAACGCCAATTTCATATGTAAGGACCTAACAATAAATCAGATTCTACTCTTATTCCAGATTTACTCTTTCTGCTTTCTTCTGTTTCTTCCCCAATGATAGTTATGGGTGATTTTAATGGCCATCACACTATGTGGGGTTCTCACTACTCATCTGCCTATGCTCATTCTCTTGTTGATGTTTTTGATGAAGTAAATCTCTGTGTAATTAACAATGGTTTCTCCTACTCGCAGAGTTTATCCATATCAAAATCCGAAAAGTGCAGTTGATTTAACTTTATGCTCACCCACCCTTTCCTCTCTCCTCACATGGGAAATCCTCCCTTCAACTTATGGTAGTGACCACTTCCCTATCATCATTTCCATTCAAAATAGAGTCACACGATACTGTAATCCTAGTCCTTCCCTAAAATACAAACTTTCTGCAGCTGATTGGCTTTCATACTCATCAGCTCTTGACCTTAAATTAGAATCCTCATCTGTTTATCCATTAGATATTGACCCAGTAATTTCATATAACCTATTTATAGATATGATAATATCTTCAGCCTCTCTTCATATTCCTTTGAAGAAACCACCAAAAGATTTTGCAGTCTCCACCCCATGGTGGGATTCTGATTGTACTAAAGCTGTTTTAGGAAGAAAAGAAGCAGAACTAAATTATAACTCTTCTATGACTGAAGTAAACTTTTTAAAGTACCAGGCAGCAGCAGCTACATATAAAAAATTGGTTAGCAAAAGGAAAAAATGTGGCTGGGTATCTTATTGCGAAGGTTTATCCCCGAGAACTCCTTCCTCACTGGTATGGAAACAAATAAAACGTTTCCGAGGTTCCTTTAACACCCAAGTTGTTTCATCAAATGACCCTTTATCATGGCTAGAAGCCTTTTCAGATAAGTTGGCTCCTCCTTCAGTCCCTTCTGCTGATCTCATTCCTTTGGCCCCATCACCGCTTCCTTCTCATAATTGTTTTGATTGCCCATTTACCATCCAAGAATTATCCCTTGCACTAGACGGACTGACTGACTCAACTCCTGGTATTGATGGAATTCCCTATTCATTTATTACAAAGTCCTCAATAAAATGTAAGCAAACCTACTTAGATATTGTTTATTATTTTTTTGAGCATGGTATAGTACCCGATCAATGGAAAACACACAAATAATTCTACCTCTCTTAAAACCTGGTAAAAATGCTTCAGATCCAGACAGTTACAGACCAATTGCTTTATCCTCAGTTTTGAGTAAGATAATGGAGCATATGATTAAGCATAGATTGGAATGGATTGTGGAAAATGGGCTTATTTTAGCAAAGACTCAATTTGGCTTTAGAAAGGGAGTAAGCACCATAGATAATTTAAGTCTGTTGACAACAGACATCAACATTGCATTTAAGGAAAAAAAATACCTTGTTGGAGTATTCCTGGACATAGCATCGGCTTATGATAATGTGCTTCTTCCAGTTCTCAGGAATAAACTTATTCGGATAGGTATACCAGTAAAGCTTGTACGGTTCATATGCAATATGCTAATAGAGCGCACTGTGATAGTAAAATACAATCAGCACTTTCTCCCTCCTAAATATATTTGGAGAGGCTTACCCCAGGGCTCAGTGTTGAGTCCTTTATTGTATAGCCTTTACACCTTTGACTTGGAACAATCTGTTCGATCTCGAATCGATCAAGCAACCAATAAACTAAATACAGCTTTATCATATCTTAACGATTGGCTTTTTGAACATGGTCTTGCCTTATCCGCTTCAAAAAGTTCACTGGTTGTTTTTACCAAAAGAAGAGTTATCCCTCCAGTTGAGTTGTACATATGTAATGAAATCATTCCCCAGGTTAATAATACTACATTTTTAGGCATAAAACTTGATGTGAGAATGTCTGGCACCCCCCATTTTGAATACATTTCACAAAAAGCTGAAAAAAATGTTAATATTCTAAGGTCTCTTTCAGGGGTATGGTGGGGTTCTCATCCATACTCCCAAAAACTTTTATACAACGCCATAATTAGAAGCCATTTTGATTATGGCTCATTTCTCTTGAACACTTGTAACAAATCTAACCAAGCAAAAATTTTCAAGATTCAATCAAAAGCTATGAGCTATGAAATCTTCACCCATCAATGCAATGCAAGTAGAATGTGGCGAGCCACCCTTAAACATTCGTAGGCAATTTCTTTCAGATAGATTTATTTTCAAATTGATTCAATATTGCAATCACCCTCTCATTCCAAAATTAAAGTTTCTTCTTGACCTTTATGATTCTCTGAACATGGATAGTCTCCCATGCCTTGTCATTAGCTATATTAAATATACAAAATTACCAGATCCTCTTTGTCAGTTCCCCATAAATCCCCTTTTTGCAACTTCTTACGAGGTACTTATTTCTGAGCCTAACATTTTACTTCATTTTGGTATTGATAAGGACTGTCCTAAAGCCCGTGTCTTATTCAGTGAACGGATTAATACCCAATATAGAGGTTGGCATTATTTGTTCACAGATGCATCCAAACTATCATCTAATAGTGTGGTTGGTGCAGCAGTATGGTTTCCCTCTTCCAAAATTTCTTTAAGCTTCAAATGCCCTTCATACTCTTCCATATTTTCTGGTGAAGCCCTAGCTTTATTGGAAGCCGTCCTGTTTGTCAAATCACATAATTTAAATAATTCTATAATCTTCTCTGATTCCAAAAGTTGTCTTCAAAGTATATTGTCCAATCCATTTCGTTCAAAATCTCGTTTCCCATTGATTTTAAAAATTAGAGAGTCTCTTTTTGATTGTCATACCCTTGGCATCAACATTGTGCTTGCTTGGATTCCAGGTCATTCTGGAATTCCTGGGAATGAAACAGCTGATTCTTGCGCAAAAACTGCTTCACAAATAGGCACTTCAAAATATACTCCCATGATTTGTGTCTTCTACCAAAATTGCAGCTATTTGAATCTTGGTCCAAATATTGGGAAAATTCCATTAAGTATAGAGGTAAACATTTTGGAGATATCCAACCCACAATTCCAAAAACTCCTTGGTTCTTCAAATTTCGTAAGTCCAATAAAGTAACCACATCAACACTATGCCGTCTGCGACTGGGTCATGCCTGTACTCCAGTTCATTTAATGAAAATTAGGGTTAGGGACCACTCATTATGTGAGTGTGGTCTCGACGAAGGAAACATGGACCATATTTTCTTTGAATGTCCAAATCGTTGCTATTCACTATATGATATCCTCCCTCCTGAAGTCTCTCGTCCAACATCATTTAAATATCTTCTTTCTCTTATGTTTTCCCCAATAATCAACCATTTATTGTGTAAATTTGTAAATATAAACAAAATTAAATTGTAAATATTGTTTGTTACATATTGTATGTAGCTGTATGTACTGTAAAATTTATGCAGGTTAATGTTAGTAATAAGTATTTTAGAGATTATTTTAGTTATGTAGTTGTGTCATTTCTTTGTTTTAGATAAATCATCATGGTCTTCAAAAGTCTGGTCGTATCATCATTCTAAATACCGATCATATTCTAAATTAAAGTAATAACTCCACGTGACTTATGAAACTAGCATGAACGGACATTGGCAGAATTGTGGTAACATTAAACCGCAGAAGCCATTAACAAAGAAATAATAATAATAAAATAAACAATTTCCTGTTTATGTTAGTATTAAAGAAAATCATTGACATTGTCGAATAACCAACCCCAAATTGCTTTCTCCATTTTCTAATCTGCATATTATTGCATCTTTCTCTTCAACCGGAAAAGCTTTATTATGAGATTCAGATGTCATTTTTCACATATCATTAATGCGTGACCTTCAACTATCCATTACCCACCGTACGTCGTCGGGTATGACATGACTCTCCCGAACACTGTAAAGGAAGGAAATTAGGAATCATGTCTGGTCACTATAAGAGGACGCAATTTATAAAAAATGTGTCACAATAAGCGACATGTCACTATAAGCAAAGTCACTATATCCGACTTAGTTAAATAATTTTATATGAAATCCAAACTACGCTGTGTAATTATTTCATGATAAGCTGTTGGTCAATACAGGCGGAGTCAAAATAAACGGATTCTACTGTATAAATATATATTTGTGTTTGAGTCTGATTAAGCACGAGGACCACCTGATGTTAAAAAGTGTCTGTAATTTATTATTTCATATTTTTTATTACTTTGCTCGATGTAAATATTCAAAACTCTGTTCAAAGTCGCATTCCAGTGTTGCTGCAGCGGGCGCTCTTAGCTCGGAGCAGGCATTGTTATATATAGAATTTTATAACGATATTTTGTAAAATTGAAAATGTACAATTTGTACTAAATATGTAATACGAGCTGAAGATTCAAATTAATTTCAAGAGTATTTATTATTATGAGATATATACATATGCCATGTAGTTAGATGTATTTTTTTTAGGTCCTCAATTAAGTATATTAAAATGTTAACACTCAGAAATTCAGATAATAATATAATAATTCCCTTTTGTTCGGTACACGTAAATATGTCCAAGTCCAAGCGGCAGAAAATTAAAAAAAAAATGGTACATTGTCATTTTGTATCTTTGGAGAATGGACGATATTTTGTTTTTGCGGCTCGTGTAAATAAGTTAAAATGTTTTTGTGGTAAATTAACCCTTTTGAAATCGTGTAGTTTGCGACCTGATAATAAAGACTTGTGACTGTGCTCCCTTCATCGGCTTAAGCTTACGTGTGTGAACATTTGAGTTGTATTTGGTGGACAATTGATTGGAATTACATTTATCTTTTGAGTTTTAGTATGACGCATTGGTCTTACGCAAATAAACTTCGTGCATTTCCTCACTTTGATCGCACAAATGGACTAAGATAGTCAATATGGGGATAGAGCGACATCTATATAGTTTAATTGACGTTGAACTATACATATCGTTCAACTGACGTTGAACTATAGATCCCGCTTGATAGAAACAAGACGAATTATTGTCATTAGCTTTAAACATGTTAAGTTGTCTCCCTAATGTAGTTTAAACGGTTTAATATCTATATTAACTATTAATCTAAGTATATTCAAGGTATGGAACAAGATCGCGAAAGACCTTAACTTTCGGAAATAAAAGACAAAATCCAATAAATGGCGAACAGTATGCTGATTGCTGGGACGAGAAAAATCTATTACATTTCGAGTTTTCGTATGTGACGAATACCCACGTAGCTAATATCATAGTCATGGTAACTTGAATTGGCCATCCAGGGTGACAAACATGGTGAGCGGTTTGGATTTTTTCGATATCGGTACCTAGTAATATCCCAATGCTAGGTCGAATTGTAAAGCACTCGTCTAGATAATTGCGCTATTTCATCGTCAATTATCGGTATATGACACCGCTCTTTGATGGTAAGGGAATTAAGCGAATGGATGTCTACGCACACTTTAGAACACCATCTTTTTACGCATGAGTATAATCGGAATTGCAAACTCAGATGTAAACTCCCTCACAATACCCGCTTCAAGAATTTTACCATTCATATCCCTGACATGTTCTCATTTCTTGTATGACATTCTATAAGGATGTTATACAACGGACCTGCTATTGCTCAATTCTATCTCCATCTCTGCTATATATGTACACTCTAATCTCTATAATTTCGATGCAAAACAGTATTCACACTTTTTTAATAATGCAAGTAGCTGTTGTCTGAGCGTTACCAACTTTTACCTTACCAACCTTAGCCAATTCAGTATCATCATGCTGAACGGTAGGGATATCAGCGGACGGCAACCCTATTCCATTCTATTCTTGTACTGCTTCTTTTAATACCACGAGTTATGATGATGCCTTCGTGTTGAATAACGGCCTCTGACAAAGTTGTCAATTTAGTTGTATAATTTAGATACTAATTAAGCCATCCTTAACCTGGTGCACACCTTTGTTCACCATTAACTGTTGATAAGGTGGTCCAATTACCTTTGACTATACGAATTGGACAGTAATCCAACAAACACATGTAATGACATCCTGATTGCTTATCAGAAATTGAAGAACTTGCTCGGGTTGGTCGCACGTGAATTCCTTGTTTTGTCGTTTAGTCCATGAATCAAATAGTCTACCACAAGATTACCGGAAATGTGACTAGCCAATAAAGCCATCTTAACGTAGTAGTATACGTCAAAGGATACAATAATCACTGTACTTACTTTTTCTTCGCAGCATAATCTCTAACAATTGGCCATAATTCTGCTCGCAAAGAAAAGCACTTATATTTTCTGTTGTCATTTCTGCCTTCAGGAGACACTTATTTTGAGATATTGTTGTGAAATTCTCAGGGTGGATTCTAGTGGGCGAAAAATGTATAAGAAAAAATAAAGGTAAATATTACAGACCTGAAATTTTTTGCTGTTATATAGAACATTGGTTGCCAACTTAGTGATTTTACTTACAGGACAAAAGTATTTTTGTTGTGAATTTACTCGAAAAACATAAAATAATCTGGCAAACGTTTATTTACAATAATTAAATAAGGCAATTAATTAGATACAAATAATAGTGCCTTGAAAAAATAAACAGTAAATATTTAGGATATGATTAAAAATAATCAACTAAACTAAACATATTCTTTATAATATTTTATTAGTAAACTATCATGTAAGTAATCACCAAATAGAAAAGTTTACAAAAATTAATTGAACACATAAACAAACCAATTTTTACACCGATAATTAATACCCTAAGGAGAAGCCAATGCTCCTTCGCCTTGGTTGACAGCTGATGTAAGACTGTTAATGCACAAAAAAGCTATCGCTAAATTTAAATATAAGCGTTCTCCTCATAATGAGAATAAATCAAAATATCATTCTGCTCGTTATCACTGCAACAGGGTATGTAGAGATGCTCAACGCCTTTTCATCCACGAATCTGTAAATAACGAAGATCCAGCTAAGGTCTGGAAATTCTTAAGAGGCATTTTACATTTTAATGCGGTATACGAAGATTTTAAGCGCTTAATTTACTATCAATGGAAATATCTACAAGTTGTTTAATAATTGATAAAAATAGAATGATCTGTTCTCTTTTCAGTTAATGTACCAGATTTACAAACATAACATTAATTATTTTGTAGTGACCAATCTCCCGCACCTTGTTTTACGAATTAAAGTACACATAGCCAATTTCAGAGTTCTATCTCTTGTATAAAGATTCATCAAATTAACTAAAAAAAAAAACTGTGCATCAGGCATATAATCCTGTTGACACATAGTGTACTAGAATAACGATTATTAATCGTCATTGTAGAAAAAAAAATAAAGATCTTGCGCCAATTTCCACGAGTTATATCAGCAGTTTACCACGATATATTGCGTTTAATAAAGTGTAATTCCAAACAGATATTATATGAAAAGAAAGTTCATTCTTTAATTAATCTGATCTTTAATAAATTGTGATATTAACTCTGTTTTGTTAGACAAGAAAAAATATTTAACATAACTCGAAATGCTCATAAATTGAAATGTACAAGCGCGAGGCGATCAGTACCGCGCGAGCGCCCATCGAGGTAGGACCTGTGTTCGTTTTGCCTTGCTCTGACGTTTCGTACGCGGAACGCTTAGACGCAAGTTTATAGTGCGACCACAGAGTTTTGATCATGTCTTTATCTTTTTAAGTAACAAACTATACTTTATATTTGTTGTCCATAATATTAGTATTGTTGTCTTGTTAAGTAACTACATTTTTAGTTTCTGTTCATCCATTATGTTAAAAAAGGAAACGTCACAATTATGCAGCCTTATATAGCGTTATTGGAAAAATGCAAACAACCTCAGAGGGTTGACTTCTTCTTTTTGGTCTGCTAGTTTTTATATTATTCTACTTCACTTTGGAAACTATCGCGAGTTTTATCCATATTAACTTATTAGGAACCGGCTAGGACCCGCGTAACTCTAGTTACGCGCTGAGGCCCGTGCTCGTCGCTTCGCGCAATCGTGACTCCCAGACGAAGGACTTCAAAACAGTCCGAAACTGGTCGGGATCTTTCCGGTAAATATAACGCGGGTCCTAGCCGGTTCCTAATAAGTTAACATATTATTCTAGTTTAAATTAGTAACTCACTATAACTTTTGTTTTAGGAGGATAAGATGACAGGCGAATAATTGATTTCCAATATTTTTGGATTCAGTTAATGTCTATAAGTGAACATAGCGATAACTTCAGCTGGAAATTAAACTACCTTCCTAATTTGTACAAGCCGGCCTCCCGGCTTTTCCATCATTTGTACAAACCGCGATACCAGTTAGCGGTCGATAGTCGTATTTACAAATTTACCATAAAATCTGCGTAAGTCCGACTTTTATAATCCAGATGGTTTTCAAAAGGATGCATCCTTGCCCATACAAGAAAAAATCCATATTTTTCTGAGATAACGGAAGTAATTTATGTTTGGCGTAAAAATTTGTTACAATTCATGGCTAAAGAACAATAGTAAATTATCATATTAAAAGAAGAATCAAAGTTCTACGTAAGTTAGTTACGAAAAAATAAAAATAGCAATTAAATTACTATTTCCCACCATTTTTGTCGTGTGTTGAAACCCCATTTCCAGTATTTTTTTTCTATAAAAAGGTGTATTATCATTTATTTTCCATAGAGAAAATAGTGAGCATAAGAGTATATAGTGAGGATTGCATTGGTATCAAGAAGTATATATGTTGATTATAGATTGCATCAAAGATATTCGTTTTAAAAACAAAAAACCTCAAAATCTGTAAATATATATTTACATTGCGCTGTTTGGTCTACTCAAACTAAATGGATGAAAATGTTATTTTTTTAATGGTATAGGTGATATATTGTGGTATGGGAATATGAGGGTGACATGTTTAAGTAATGGAAAACCAAAAACGTCATGGGACGTTTGTGGTTGGTACTAAGTTGTTTTCCGGATGCACAGAAAAATAAACCTCAATCCTATGCATGGTCATTACGGCAGACAGTGTTAACGACTGGATATAGATACTGAAGAGTGTGAACGAGGAAAAAAGCAATTTTTGGAAAATTTAAAAGAAAGAGCTTTTAGTCCGCAGTTTTTAATCAATCCCGTTACGTCAAATATTTATATAATTTTAAGCTGTATAATTTTTTAATTATTTAAGTTTATTGTTACAATAAATGATTCAAACATATTTGTTTTTTATTCATCAAGGATGAAATGTAAATATACGATTCACGATGTAGGTTGACTATTTAATGTACATGCCTACTTCTTTTCTATAACATTAGCAAGTAATCGACAAGAAATTGATTATTTACTCATGCCAATCACACAATTTTTAAATTCGCAACTTACATTTCTCTATTAATGAGTGCTAGTATCAAAATATGTTACTCACAGTCACGCTATTCCGTCGTCACTTCTTTCGCTTGTGTAAGCGATGCGCTGGCATTTACCTAAACTTCAGTAGCGTGATTTTGTGAAATGGCTCTTAAGGGAGTTGGTAAATCACAACTAGGCTCTGTCCTTCATGACTTAGACATAAATTCTCTCAATAAAAACTTTTCTACAACACCTTATATGAATACTGCTACTAAAGCAAATACTCTGTCTTCTTTTTGCCACGTCAACTCCCGCTTATACTCCCTTTGGTTTTATTCAATTTTCAGCTAGTGATGTAAGGAAGAGCGTACTTTCTATGGCGTCTAATGCTGTTGGTATAGATGGCATTAATGATATGAATAGATGTAATTGGTTACAACAATTTACAGAACATGAAATATACAATACTGGCGGTGTTATCGCTATAAGTGATGTCTTTCAGACGTCCAGTTACGTAACAGATTGTTAAAAGAGAGGGCGCCGTGGGATATATATTTGTTATAAGAAATACTTAAAAGTATAGTAAAAAAAACTAGCCTATTTAAGATGTTGCCGGTAAAAATGAAATATCGGCGGACATCATTTAAGTTTTTTTTAACTATATATTAATATTAATAAAGGTGTCTTAAAATTTTCATTTAAAGCAATTTTACGCAAGTGAATTTACTAAAAACAACTGACAGGTCGAAATAGGCATAGGCATATATAGGCATAGTTCTCACAGCGCTCCACTGTTAGTACGCGTGGCAGGCTGCTGTCGTTCACCTCGTAGCATCTTTTAGCTAGGTGGCGTACGATCTTTAACATTTTTTTTCTTTTTATTGTTAGTAAAGATACTTTAAAGTTATATTTTTTTCAAATCTACCAAAAATGGGCTTTGTTACCATATTTTTTCTTAGCATAAAAAATCACCGGTTTAATATTTACGGTAACATAAAACAAAAAATAAAAAACACAATTAAACATTTAAACAATTAAATATTGTTATTTTTATTTATGCGTAATAGGATAGCCTTGGGCCGCTATCTCACCTGATGGTAAGTGATGATGTGGTCGAAGATGTTGTTCAGGCTAACCTAGAAGTAAATTATTAAGAAACTGCACATGAGATCTCTTTTTTTGGATCAAATAAGAATTAGAATTGTTTCCGTATAAAACGACGTTATCGTTTATATAGATATAGTACAATAAAACGGTGACATATATACTATGCATGGCAACGGGATTCCCGCCGTCCATTCCGTCTCGCTCATACAACCACAGATAACTAATAATAGGCTGCGTTCCGATTCACGCCAAAATCACTGCATGATAGCGCACATTCCCGTTCTGAAGCACCCATTCTCTGATTGTCGCGAAATTTAAAATGGTTTAGATTACAATACATTTGTAACTTCAGATGGGCCAACAGCAAGGGCGGGGCGGGGCACACGCGGCACGCGGGCCGCATGTTGAGTATAGCGGCTTCAGAACATTCGTTGCAAGTGTCAGGATCATAGTAGCATTTCTGTTAGATCCAGATTGAACATAGTCTTACGCGTGATATAATAGCTTCGCTTTGCTTTATCTCCGGTACTGTCATCTGCATAGCTATAATAAGTAAAAAACTATTAGGTTTCCACATCAACATAGTTGAAGCGCTCGAAGCGAAGTTTGTTTAGCTGTTCTTAACCGATGAGCAAAATTAAGCAACGTCCGCCGCGGTCATGAGTTGGATGGGTGACTGCTAGGGACATTACTACTGAGCGCTTCCGTGCTTCGGAGGTCTCGGTTGTCGTCTAAGGATGGCAGTCGTTATAGCGTGGTGGTAGGGCAATTTGCGAGTGCCCACCTGGCTAGCTACCACCCTCAAGAAGAATATCTGTCGCCAAGCACCTGACAGTGTGTTCCGGCAGCTGTCCTTGAGAGCCAGTACTTCTAGGTTAGTCTGAAGAACATCTTCCACTACATCATCACTTACCTTTAGGTGAAATAGTGGTCAAAGGCTAACCTATCAGGCTAGATTATAGAAAAAAAACACAGCTCTCTCGTATGGGATACCCATATCGACTAGCTGTGTGGTAAGCTGGGCCGCTCATGTTTCGCACTGCGCCGCGCGTCTACCGAGTCGTGCGCCGTAGTGCGGTCCTGTTACTTAGCTACCGTCCACAGCTCACTGAACTATAGTGTGGAGATCTGGGCAAGCGCCGTGGATACCCAGAGGGCGTTCGTGATACAAAATCGAGCAGTGCGTGGAGTACCAGATGACGTCTCTTCTAGATACTTTTTTTACGAACCAGCCAGTTATACTTAAAGGAAAATTGTGTATACCGTACCCAGAGGGCGTTCGTGATACAAAATCGAGCAGTGCGTGGAGTACCAGATGACGTCTCTTCTAGATACTTTTTTGAAGCGCTCGTAGCGAAGTTTACTTAGCTGTTCTCAACCGATCAGCAAAGTTAAGCAACGTCGCGCGTGGTCATGAGTTGGATGGGTAACCGCTAGTGACATTACTACTGAGCGCACCTAACGGTGTGTTCCTGCAGCTGTCCTTGAGAGCCAGCACTTCTAGATTAGCCTGAACAACATCTTCGACCACATCATCAATTACCATCAGGTGAGATAGTGGTCAAATGCTAAAATATCAGTAAAAAAAAAAAAACTATTTCAAAGAGCTCAGCATCCTCCTGGTGTCATGCGAGCTTACGCCAATATTGACACATTCCAAAAGGTTAATGCTTACGCAAACCGTATACAGTAAAGTCTACACTTTTGAAAATAACCTTAAATGTATGTCTGGCGACACTTTATGATTGCACTTTTTACAATTTTATTCGAAATTATAACCTAAATTGCGTTGTATAATATTAAAGAAAGTACTTAACGTCAGTCGTTGTATCTTTTAAACTGTAATAATATCATAGTTACTAAAATAGAGTGTTAAGATTCCAGATTGCCCAGGCAGGGATTGTTCAGTGGAAACCTTCCACCTGGACAATCTGTTTTGAATGCTTAACTCTGGCGAGTACACCGGGAAGGCTGAAAAGAAAGGCTGAAAAGGACAAGTTGAAAAATCAAATATATATATGTTAGTCTGGCAGATTGTCTAACAAATCTAATAATAATGAATAGATATATATCTCATAATAATAATAGATAAATCTAATAATAAAAAATACATAATGAATATCTGTCTCAAACGTATATGTAACCCATACATAAAACATATTATTTTGTTCGACATTTTTTCTATATCGTGAGAACGGTATTATACGAGTACACTGGCGACAAGGTTGATATGATAAAAGTAATGAATTTTAGTTAAAATAACTGGCTGGTTCGTCTGACTCCCGCTAAGGCTTCCAAAATTAATGGATTACTTACTGATATGAAGTTTGGAAGCCGTGGCGGGAGTCAGACGAACCAGCCATTTATTCTTAAAGGAAAATTGTGTATACCGTGCCGTTGGTTCGTGAGTATGATTTGCAATTAGCAGTTTTTTTTAATGATTTGTTGAACTTGTAACGATTATCAGCGAGTAGTAAAAGTACCTTCCAACTTCATTTGTGGTACCTGTCTGAACTTATGTAGGTATTTTTTATTTTGTTAATTTTAGGCTAATTTTGATTAAAACTGTAAATCTTAAATAATGTGGGTTAAAGCAGTTGTTTTTAATTTTGTTTTGACTATCTTTAAAATTGAAATAAGGTTGAGGTACCTAGTGCCCTATTGAGACTGACAGTATAAATGAACCATGCTCGATGATGAATAATGAAAAATTAGGAAGAAACAGGAATTAAACATTTTATTTTAGTATACCTACTCACATAATGATGAAACATAAACAGAGCCTTCATATTGGATATAATGATCTCTCAAGCATCGATTTCTATAGAAGGCTCATAAAATTTGAGAAAGAGTGTAAAAGTTAATAAAGTATTACAAAGCTAGGTAATTAGTGCCGAATATTTATTAAAAAATCAACTGGCAACAATTACGCTTCAGATGATATAGCCCTCTAAATTTAGGATTGATGCACAGACAGCGTAAGCTTTAGCAGACTAGCAAAAGTTAAGAACACTATTATAATAAATAATTATTAACTGAGCTTTGGTACTTGGACTCACTTTGCAGAACTGTTATCTAAGTGTATTGCTTTGAGCAGCTTAGTCTTTTTATGGAAATAATAGTGGCAATACCTATATTATTAACATACTGCTTCTTCCTTCCCTAAAATTTTATATTTTTCTCGGTCAAGGCGTAGCCTGCATCAGTACGGGGTCCGGCTCTTGCTCCGACTCCTCCATCAATTACGGAACCGGCTCTTGCTCCGGCTCCTGCGTCAATTACGAATCCGGCTCTTGCCAGCATGTGGCGCAAATACTGCAATTACCGAAGGTCGCCAATAGGGCGTGCCATTATTTGCCAGCATTTTACTATCAGGCGCCAGTCCCGCACTGACAGGCGCCTCAAGCTATCGCACCGCTGCAAGTCGTGGCCACTCTCGCCACAGTGGTGGCAGCCTCTACCGCTGGTGGCAGTTACCGTGGCCACCACCCGGTTGCCTCCCCTCCATCGTGAGACGGCCCCACCAATCCCTACGTGAGGGCCGGCTCGACCCGATGGGCCGGTTTGAGCACGCACAGTTTAGCACGCAGGGGCGTGCTAAACTGCTTATCTTCCGGCTCCACTGCCTCCGTCACCCTAGCTTCCCACTCCAGGAAGCGTAATAAGTCCTGGAAGCGCGGCAAGTCAGTGGGTCCTTCTGACGGACCGCCGCCATGGTCACGCTCAAACCTTGAGCGCAACTCTGCCGGTAGCTTGCCCAAGACGATATGCACCAGCAGGAATGACCATTCCTCCACTGGCAACCCTAGTGTGCGCAGCGAGTTACATGCCACAGTAACCGGCTTCAACAAATTTGTTTTCAGGCACGCCCCATTGGCGACCTTCGGTAATTGCAGTATTTGCGCCACATGTGCATCTGCTAATTGCCGAACATTGTGGTAACGTGAGTTCAGTATCTCCCACGCAGTTACATAAAAGTCGTCCTCGACCTTAAGGTGGCCTATTAGGGACCTAGCCTCTCCATCTACCGACGAAAGTAAATAAGCCATCTTTTGAGCCGGCTTCAAATCCCGCCTAGAATCCACCAAAGACGTAAACATATTTTTAAAGGAGACCCACTCCTCCATTTTGCCGCTAAAATGGTGTAACTGTAGGGTCGGTAAGCGTAATTTTTCCTATCGTATATTTGTGATTTTGTAATGTAATCCGCATAGCAGGCGTTATTGCAAACCTAACAATATTTTTTTTATATTTTTTGTATTATATGCTACACACTACAGACTCGTGGTCCGTACTCTTATTTGATTTTAATTTGTTTTTTTGTTACAATTAATAATTTTAAAAACATGAGTTCATTCTCTAAACTTATCAATATTCTTCCTGATGGGAAGTTAGCCTAGTGTTAGTTAAAATATCTTATAGCTAAAGTGAGTCCATACTTATATATATATATACAAATTATTTTTTTTCTCCTTATATCTAGTTGGTTAGTGTATTACGCTGTGCATTTACCGGTTTAGTTTGTCGTTGAAGGGCCGGTTACAGATTCCGGCGATGCCCTTGTTGTTTTAGTTAGAGCCTCCACGACCTCTTCGTTTCTGTTTTATATAGCCATTTTCGGGCTGTAGTCGACTATGGTTTTATAGTTAGCCTCCGTTGCCCGCCTGACGAATCCTCCAATGGCATCCAACAATATTAAAATTATACAGTTGCGTCATCATTTACATGTATAAAACCAATTGCAAAATTGGTCTTGTTTGTAGTACAACGCACGTGGTATAGATGTCGCTCCCCATCCCAAGACGATGGTTAAAGAACGATAGGAAAGATTTGAGTTATGACGTCATGTCACGTTAGCTCAATTGGTTAGAGCATACCCCGGCTCAAGGGGTGGATGGACGCGGGTTCGAATCCCGCACATGACTTAAATTTTTCCTATCGTATATTTGTGATTTTGTAATGTAATCCGCATAGCAGGCGTTATTGCAAACCTAACAATATTAAAAATAAGGTTATCTTCTGTTAATCCTAACAAACATGTTTGGTAGTTTTTTTTTTATGTGTTTGTGGTGAAATAAGCACGAAGACTACCGAATTTCAAAAGTGTATTGAGCCTGTAATTTATTATTTCATATTTTTCTATTACTTTGCTCGATGTAAATATTCAAATCTCTATTCAAAGGGAGCGCAGGTTGGTTCAGTATTGTGTCTTCGACTGCAAGAATCAAGAACTTAATCATTTAGCTTTTCTAGTACTATTTGACCCTTTTTAGTTCTGTATCTTGTAGTAAAAGACAATGTCTAATCCGAGCTAATAGCGCTCCCCACAGCAACACTAAACCGCAACGCGCTCCCGTTGAATAGAGTTTTGAATATTTACATCGAGCAAAGTAACAAACATATGAAACAATGTATTACACGTATGTTGCTGCTTGCAGTATGAACTGGCAAGGTAGGGTGAGTATTTGAAAATTAATGAACAGTTCCTTCGCGGGGTGATCCCACTCAACTTTAGACATGATTCGGACGGCGCGCTTTTGAGCTTTGAATATTCTTTCCCAATCAGCTGCTACCCCCCAAAATTCAATGCCGTATAGCATTATTGAGTGGAAGTACCCAAAATATGTCTTCTTGGTATTGTAAATATGGAGAATACCGGTCAGTCGAGAAAGCGCAAAACACGCTGATGAGAGCTGTCCATAGGTTGCTTCAATATGGGGACCCCATGTCAACCCTTGATCTATTGTAAATCCTAAATATTTTTCATTCTGTACCTGAGGAACGCTCATTCCGTTATAATAAATGATTAAGTTTTCAATATGTTTGCCACTAATATTATAGTGAATTATGTGCGTTTTCTCGACATTCAGGGCCATTCCGTTTGAGCTGAACCACTGCAAAACCTAACTTATTACACCGCTTACCTTTATTCTCAGCATTTTGAGGTTACCTGCAGTGACTATAAGGCAGCGTCCGCAAATAATACAAATTCAGCGTCAGAAGACCCGGTTGTAATGTTATTCATTCGAACTAGAAATAGATAATTTCCCATTATTGAGCCCTGCAGGACGGCGTTATTACCTATCAGCTCCAAGTCAGACTTGACTCCTTGCACCATCGTAAGCTGCATTTTTTCTTTAAGAAAAGATTTTACTTACTATTCAGTGAAATAATTTCTGACACACCAATCGATCATTGATGCATAAAAATTATACAATTTGACATATAAAACATTATATTATGATAACTTGATACTATGATTAGTTATATGAAATGACCTGTAAGATATCTTATTAATAAATAATTCTAATTCTAATTCTTTTCAAGTTACCAGAACGTGCGCGGGTCGCTAAACTGGTTAGACCTGTCGCGCCCACGGTGATCTGCATCTGCTTCACCCCTTCAAAACCTGTGCAATATCGCTATGATGTCGTCTTAAGTGTATTGATCGTTCTAAACCGACAGTCTCATGAGCCAGCGATTCACCCATAGCCGAACCCATCCCTGGTGTTACCCTGAATATGTCTTTAAAGAGATCAGCGATCATTTTATGATCAGTCACATACCTATACTCACGGGGAGGCCAGGCTTAATATTAAATTTATTTGTACCTCTCCAGAAATTTTCAAACTCTTTGGCACGACATTCTTTGACGTCACAAACGCCATGCAACCAAACCGGAAGAATTTTTGACGAGTTACCCTTATACACTAAGCATCCTCAGGAGGTCTTGACTCTACGAGCGCACGATCAAGAACTTGTTGTAAAGACAGACGCACTACTAACATCATACCATGGCCTAGTAGCACCAATTCTAAGATATGGCTTCATTTTTTGGGACAATTCTACACACAATGATGATCTTTAAAGTAAAAAACGTTGCACTAAGTCAATGTTTGGACTGCAGGTAATCGATAGGTGCAAACCGAAATTTACAGAACATAGAATCCTCATACTTCCGTCACTCTACACATATGAAGTTTCCACATTTGTAGTATCTAACAGACATCATTTTCCTCTATTATTTGACACAATTGAACGTAGCAGACGTGATAAATATATACTACGAGCTCACTAAGCAAGAATGATTTTCTGTATGGACCAAGAATTTGTAATAAGTTACCGAGATCAATATGGGAGCTATAAACAAACCTTTTTAAAATTAAGCTAAAGAACATTTTAATGACCAAGTGCTATTACAGTGTAAACGAATTTCTGACCGATAATAATCTGACATAATATCATCTTTGTAATCCTTAAAAGCTTGACATAATAATTATTACGACATTCTATGACATTTAAGCATAAAACCAATGAAATTAGATTGCATGTAAAGTAATGTATGAGTTTTACACTATTGGATTGAATTAATATTGAATGTTGTTTTTCTTTTATGCTTTGTATAATTTTTCAACTTGCTTTCTCTCTTCAATTTGTACGCCAAAATATGCAAAACATGATGAACTGAATAGTTGATTATCCATCAATGTGGGCACTTATCTTGTGTGTGTATAATACTCACGTTTAATTTATTAAACGATTATATTATTCTTATCTTATCTTATCTACTTGTTGCGAACACTTCACTGATCAATTTAACCTTTTCAAGACCTCTAGTATAATTAACTATATCTTTAAATGCTAGATGATATTACTTTTAATTACATTTTTATAAAATGAGTATGGAATATAGCCTTCTTTCCACTGAATCTATCTATTCCTTTCAATCCATGTTTATCTTCTCACTCAGTCAGCACAAAGTTAAAGAATGGAAGCTTTATTAAATAAACCTGTAATTAAATTCCCTAAGTGATTGCTAAACTATAACTAAAATTTCTATTACAATAAATTCTTTTTTATCAGTTTTTAAATCGTTGCACTTACACTATGCTGATGACATGGTGCTGTTGAGTGCGTCGGTCTGCGGTTTACGGAAGTTGATCCGTATCTGTGAGGAGTACACAGGTAGTCACGGACTTATTTACAATGTGTCTAAAAGTCAGTGTATGGTTTTTAAGGCTAGTTCTAAATGTCCTCTAAATGTGCCACCAATTTATCTGAACACTGTTCCATTAGACTGGGTGGATCAATTTAAGTACCTGGAGCACGTAATTACAGCTGACCTTAGGGACCACGCTGACATTGAGAGAGAGCGGAGGGCTCTGTCGATTAGAGCAAATATGATAGCCCGTAGGTTTGCACGTTGTTCAACCGAAGTTAAAATAACGCTCTTCAAAGCGTACTGTACATCACTATACACGTGCAGCCTTTGGGCTAACTATATGAAAAGGATCTACAGTGCCCTCCGCGTCCAATACAACAATGCGTTCAGGGCGATGTTGGGGCTGCCACGTTTCTGCAGTGCCTCGGGGATGTTTGCGGAGGCACGCGCTGACTGTTTCCACGCGACTATGCGAAAGCGTGCTGCGTCTTTGGTGCGCAAAGTACGTTCCAGCTCCAACATCCTCCTGGCGATGATAGCAGACAGATCAGACTGTCCATATGTTCAGCAAGTAGTATATTGCCCCGACGTGTGTCGCAGCAATGCTGCGACACACGTCGCTATATATCGCTATATATGAGTAATGATGAATTAATCATTATTCATTAGTCCTAATACTAATATTTTTTTTTGTATATGGGTGTATGCCTGAAATAAATGTCTTTTATTTATTATTATTTAAAGCATTTTTGATAATTTTCGAATAGTATTGGTGAGAGACTTGTACTCTATAAGTATTTAGTTTACAATAAGACAATTTGCAGCTGTGTTATCACTTATTAGAAATAATTGAGACGTTTCTATTTTTAGACGTACAGGTCCAGTTTAAATTCTAATTTTGTCTAGAACAATGTTAAATAAATAGAGTTGATTTTTCTTTAGAACTTACAAATATGTCTTCCAATGGATCTGAAGGAACGTTGTAGTAAGAATGACGAAACTTCGTATATAATTTATATAATATACTGTATTTATATTCATTAAAGTTTATTTTTAGTGCATCATATGGATAGTACTGAGAATGATTTAAAAAAAATACGTTAGTCATATGACAATGATCAAATATGAAACTATCTCTGTCTGTCTTATTTTTTCTATACGTTTGCAAACCGTATATGACATAATTAAGTTTTTCCAATCGTGAAGCTGTTTTCACGGAACATGAATAATTGGGAGTTTTAGGTAATAATGGATATATCATAACGATCCCAATTTCTAAAAGCTATTTGTATAGGTTTATCCTTTTCTAATTATTTGAGTAAAATAATCCTTTCCCGATCGGATCTTTTTATATGCGGCACTCGCCATTTAACTCTTTGCATATTAATCGCAACATTATCATCCTTATCAACAATTACACTTTTTTATGCTTGATAGGTTAGCCTTTGACCACTATCTCACCTGATGGTAAGTCATCACTTACACATCATCATGTGGTCGAAAATGTTGTTCAGGCTAACCTAGAATTACTGGCTCTCAAAGACAGCTGCCGGAAGACACCTTTAGGTGCTTGGCGACAGATTTTCTACTTGTTATAAAGATATAAAGAAGTTTTATTAGCCCTTTAGTATTTTTAAAATTGATTGGTTTTTTAATTGGTTTTCCTGCAGAATACTTTTCAGTCACAGTAACACGTCCTTCGATGTAATTAGAGCTGACAGATGGAAGTACATATACTTCCTATACAAATATCTTGTTGTTTTTTTTATGTTATTGTGACGCAACAAGCTTGAGGCCCACCTGATGTTAAGCGGCCTAACCTCTGCCTATAACAGATGCATTTCGTTACAATTCACGAATTGCACTGCACCCGTCACCTTGAGACATAGTTATTCAAGTCTCATGTGCTTGTAATTTCACTGGCTGTCAAGGAGTGCTGCCGGAACACACCGTTAGGTTCTTGGCTACAGATTTTCTACTTGAGGATGGTCACTAGCCAGGCGGGCATTCGCAAAATTCCCTTCCACCATTCGGTTAAGCTCAAGCCCGCGGCGCGATTCGAACCATGGACCTGCTGCACGGCAGTGCATAGCTAATGCCACTGAGCCATCACTGCTTAAATAGATATTCGGATTTCATAATTTTCTTTATAACTGTTGCTGTACAGATTGTGCGTGTGGATTTCGTAACCTCCAACTGAATTATCGAAATGTGATAAATCATGCATATTGAGTATAATATATAATCTTTTGGATTTAAAATATAAAAAAATAGTTTAAATCCAAGAGCTCAAAGAAACTATTTTTTTTTGGTAATCTTTTTACTCCTTACACGTCGTCTCCTTCTAAATATGTTCGATTGAATAGTGATGTCTAGATTAGTTCTTGAAGTTATAGACTTATTATCATTATTTTATTCTTATTAATGAAATTATCACTATTTAAGTTGAACACGATCTTTCACCTCATATATTATTTAAAGCACAATTAGACACAGAATGAACGAAAACATTCCTTACATAATCATGAAACTGCTTGCAAGATGTTAAATTTTTCCTGCAATACAGAGAACATTAACCATAGTTCCTTGATAAATGGTGACTGGGTCAGTGCATGCGCTCTGCACCATCGACGTTTTCTCGCTATGCTGGGAACGGACTGGTCTTCTCTTCTCTGGTCTATCTTCCGTTCGTCATTTCAGTTCGCCTCGCATCGTTGTGATTTGCACACTCGGATGGGTGGTGTGGGATGGACACGCGGTGGGGCTCGCGTTGCTGATGATTACGATTTTCAGACCCTCAAGAGCCTGCTATATTCCGAGGAAGGCTGGACCATGGAGTACGAGAAGGATGGCGCCAAAGTTTGGGCTGTAGACGCACGGCGCACTGCGTACGGTCAAGGTCTGTTTTTGTTTAAGAATTTAACCTTTTAGGTTTTAGTTTCATTTTTTATATCCAAATATCTGCATTTATTTTTAAAGTTTTTCATTAGTTTTACGTAGCAAAGTGAATGAAGTAAAACACATATTCTATTTGGAATTTATTACAAATTTTGTTGTTAATTTATTTGGAAGTCATTACAAATTTTGCTGTCAATTACTCGATGTTAACAAATAACACAATTAAAGACCTTAAAATAAAATAAGTCAAACTACATGACATATTGATTTATTAGAATACTTACACATATAATTATTTTCTACCTTCAGCCAAAGATATATTAGTACTATCAGTTTACAATAAATAAATAAATCTTTATTCGGAACATCAACATATGAGCAAAAGCAGATGAAAACGATAATACTCGCGAAAGTTTTAGATAAAAAACTGTGTTGCGAATATCAACGCCCTCCTCCTTAACAACGGTACAATTAGTTCCACAGAATACATAGAATCAAAAAGTCTTAACCATATTGTTAATCTAATTTAACTGTGTGTGTGTGATAGAGTGTCTGTGCATGTGTGTATGTATTAGAGTGTGTTTTGTGTGTGTGCGTGTGTAAGAGAGTGTTATGTGTTGTATTGTGTCACATGATAGTAGTAGTAGCTCTTAAGTTTGAAAATTTACAATCTGCTCAGTTTCGTCGTATGTGAGAGATTGTAGCCATTCTGTAACATTCAGTTTTGATTTCTTTGATTGTAGTGGGTAAATATTTAGAATTTGATTCAATCTATTATATAACGAATTACTTATACAATAGTAATGACGGGATGTTAATGTAGTGCGATGTGACTTCACCTTACATACCCTGTCAGATCTACGCTTGGATTGAACAAGTAGAGGGTCATTACTTAGTTCCAGATGCTTTCGCTGCACAGTGTTCAGTATGAATAAATGTCTGACGGTAAGGACTGTGTGAAAATCTGCGAGGTTTTTTTTAAATCACTTTGAGAACTGACCTTTGTGCTCTTTCAAGATTCAGCATGTGTGTTTTAACAACTCCTCCCCAAGACGTTATGCAATATGCTAGGACTGATGATTGAGTTAATTCAAAGTACACATGACAAGGTATATTGATAATTTCCGTAGTGAGTTTATAACAGAAAACCAGTCATTGGGCTACAATACACATACAATACGAACATTTAAATTGCGAAGCATCTATCATCTTAAAGTAAAGTACTTACTTCAACAGATGATTAAATATTGGTTAAAACAAGAAAGGTACGTTAAACTAACAAACTGATATCCACATGTTAGATATATATTTTTTTATTATAATTTAGTGGCAAATATTAGAATCAGAGCAACTTCCAGATCCGTAATTGATGGAGGAGCCAGAGCAAGTTCCAGACCCATAATTGACGCAGGAGCCAGTGCAAGTGCCGGATCCGTAATTAATGCAGGAGTCAGAGCAAGAGCCGGATCCACGATTGATGCAGGAGTCGGAGCAAGAGCCGGATCCGAGATTGGTGCAGGAGCCAGAGCAAGAGCCGGATCCGTGATTGATGCAGGAGCCGGAGCAAGGACCGGAGCCGGTACTGATGCAGGCTACGTCAGGACCAAGAAAAATATAAAGTAGTAGTCAAAGAAAAAGCAGTTTGGTAAAAATATAGATACTGCTATTATTATATCCATAAAAGGACAAAACAATACACACTTAGATAATAGTGCTGCACAGTGCGTCCAAATGTCAAAAATCACTTCATAGAAATATGTGTTGTTCAATTGAGGGCACAAAAACTTGCTTTACTGTCCTAGGGTCACATAAAACCTCTGAGTTTTATGTTCGATGCGAGTTAACAATGCTTCCACTCCTTTCAAAAGATCTTTAATGTATATAGTGTTTTTATGCCTCATTATTAGATGATATATCTAAATAAATATCAAATATCTAAATTTAATCTAGCTCTAATGGAAATTAAATAAATAAAGAGCTAACAGCCGGTTTCTAAAACGCAAATTAGTGATAAATTACGTTAAATGCTTGTTAATCCATTGTCAAATGCAAATTGGGTTGCTGAAAACTTCATGTGACTGTTTGTCAACACTGATGTCAAATCTCCGATTAAACGCCAATTAATTCAATTTTGGGTTTCCGAAAAGCCTTTTTTGTATGTTAACGGTTTGTCAAAGTGAATTGTGCTAATTTCCCAAAATCGACCAATTATTCGAATATTAACATCTTGAAATCGTAAAGATATATAAAATATGGCTTTTAAAATGGTTTTAGGAGTAGCTACCTAAATATTTCCTCTAATAACTGATACGATAGTACAAGTACATAATTATACCAAATATACATATACTACACATATTACTACTACGTAAATATGGTATTAAAGTCGACGTGATTTTTTAGTGTTGCTGCTCATTAGGTTTATCATCATCACCACATCAACCGGAAAGTCCAGCATTGAACAAGGTCTCCCACATTAGGAGATTTGCAATCCCCACGCTTGGCAGGAGTCTCTTGGGGATCTCAGTAGAAATTGTCAGTGTATAGAAGGTGATGCTGGTATTTTTCCCTTAGTCACCTCTTACGATATCCACGGGAAAAAATGTGGGGGGTAACATTCTAACCCTGCACCCCACAGGACTGCTCAATACGGTACTATAACCTCCTGACGGCCTTATTATACAAACCCCAGCTGTATATACTACCAACGAAAGAATTCGCTTGAAATCTTATGTATGACCGCCTTCCAGAACTCAACAATCTTTGAGGAAGCACCTTTTGGTTAAGAAGGGCGTTAAGATATGGTTTAAAATTTTGTTGTGCGTCTGATATGCAGCAATAACTGGATGTGAGCAGTGTATTCTTTTGTATTGCTGCGCTGGAGATCCATGGTTAGAATCTCAAACCACATCACAAAAGAATGGACTTACATTTCGCCGCATGGTGCAGGTGCATGGCGGGAGTTTTTAGAATGCGTTATTTGTTGGCCCTTAAACAGAAAATCTGTCACCAAGCATCTAATGGTGTGTTACGAAGGCTGTTCTTGATGAAAACCTATTCTAGGTTAAACCTGTTTAGATTTTTCGAGTACATAATCATAAGACATCAATCACTTACCATCAGTTGAGATTTTTATTTTTTTAGGCCTGTTAGTTTAGCCTTAGACCACTATCTCACCTAATGGTAAGTGATGATGTGGTCGAAGATGTTAGGCTAACCTAGAACTACTGGCTCTCAAAGACAGCTGCCGGAACGCACCTTTATGAGATTGGCGATTTTCTACCTGAGGGTGGTAGCTAGTCAGGTGGGCATTTGCAAAATGACCTACCACCATGAAAAACAAAGCCAACAACAAAAAATGCTGCTGTTTCACTTTTACCTAAATCGACTTTTGTGATCATCCGACCAAAAACCAAAACGTAGTGATTACATACTCATTGCAACGGTGGAACATTCCCTCGATTAATAAGCTGGTAACCATGGCAACGGCGGCGAAGCACAGAAATGATTTGGCATTGATTTCATGTCAAAACAAAAGAGACAACGTTATGCGTTAAATAAAGACAAAATACTACAGAATGAATGAATATGAACGACTTTTTCAAACTTCATGTTATCATAGATAAACAAGCATGTATTATGTAATTTTAAGTTAATATGCGTTTCAGAAACCCGTTGAAAGTTAGCAGATTGTTAAATGTGACGGCTTGTTAGATGAATCGAGTTTTGACACGCGTACGGGAAACCGGCGGTAAGTTTACCGACCATCCTGATGACATACGGCAAAACATGTCGGCAAAAGCTCGAAATAATAAACGAGCTTGGTTTTTTGAAGTTTTGTCGTTACAATTTTTTCGTATGGAAAATAATATACACCAAATCATTGTCACTTGAATATATTACTTGGGGTACACTTTGGTGATCTGACATCGACCTCTTCAATGCTATATGCCACTATATTCATATATAACAAAAAATATGAAAAGAATATTAGTCCTTTGAGGTCAGGCTTTAAGCGAAATTCCCTTTTTATGGAAGATGTACGACATCTCGTACGTGAATAACACTTTGAAAAATACAAAAATCAACGCACCGTTGGATTTGCTCCGTTTAATTATAATATAGCTAGGCATTGATAGAAAAACGTCACATGTGTTAAGTTTAATCCAATACACTAATAACAAATTAAACTCAATGACCGGGAGCTCATCGTATTTTCCAAAATTTATCAGAGCGCTTGGTCGATGCGACGCGTGATCAAAATGCTGGCACCTATTTGGCTCGATGAATAAGCATTGCAATTCAACGGGGCAATGCTGCCAGCATGCTGGGCACGCTGCCAACTGATAGTGGGCTAGAGCAAATGGACTACCTATGAGTTCAAATCCTTTTATTGTAGTAGCTGTAGTGTTGTATTTAGTTTGTAGTATTTGGTTAATAAAGGCATACATTAAATTTCAACACATAATATACACAACTGGAAAACGTGTCTTGGCGAGACCTACAAACTTTTATGCGCACGAGATTACAGCAATTTTCACGGTAAATATTTAATTTGATTATTGAAGGCTGAGCGTATATGAAATATAAAAGCGTAAATTTATATTAACACAAAGCGTATCATAAAAGGTTTTATGAAGCAACATACATATGATAAGATCATAACTACTTATGTCTATATAATCAATACATTAAGTACTACACATTAGTATGAATACATGACTTGACTTTACAATGACATTGCAATGAATAGTGTAAACTTGCTTAATAAAACCACAACCATCTTAACAACATAATTGTGAGCTAGTAGATTTTGATTGAAATATTAAAGGGCTGTAATTTCAATTTTCTTAGAACTAAATTCAAATCGTATAGGGATCATAATAAACTCTTAGGTATTTAGGAAATTCTTCAGAAGACGTTAGCAACGTTTAATTTAACTTTCTACTCTTAACATCCTGAGCTCCAAGAATGAACTCTAAGTCGGAGTGTCAAGAACTCCTGAAATTCAAGGTTTGATGCATGAGTTGCCAGCTTGCCTTTACCAGTTTTAAGTCCTCTTTTAATGCAAATTTATAGATTTTATTTTCTTATATAGTAACAACACTGTTTTAAGCGGACTAACCATTGCCTATAATAGATGCATTTCGTCACAAGTCACGAATTGCACTGCGCCCGTCACCTTGAGACATAGCTGTTAAGTCTCATGTGCCTGCAATTTCACTGGCTCTCAAGGACTATTGCCGGAACACACTGTTAGGTGCTTGGCGACAGATTTTCTACTTGAGGGTGGTAGTTAGCCAAGCGGGCAATCGCAAAAGCCCTTCCACCATGCGGTGAAGCTCAAGCCAGTGGTGGAGAACGAACCAGGGTACTGCGGCGCGGCAGTCCATCGCTATTACCGCTCGGCCATCATTGCTTCAGAATATTAATTCATTATATAACAATTGGGTCCAATATTGTTATGTTCGCACTAACGCCTGCTATGCAGATTACATTACAAGGGTTCGAATCCCGCACATGACTTAAACTTTTCTATCGTATATTTGTAATTTTGTAATTGGATCCAAATCATTAAATTACATAAAAAGAACGTATGTACTTAACACATGAAGAGTTAGATTTTGATTATGATTAGGTATTATTTCAACATCTTTTTGGGTTGGTTGCAACATGGTTCATATATTATAGGTACTTCAACTCTACGAAGCAGTATTTAGTTTATTTCAACTTCAAAAATAGTTGATACAAAATAAAAACACCTTTTTATCCTACATCATTTAAAAATTACTATTTAAATCATAACTCACCGTAAATTAATAAAATAAAACAACTTTTACCACAAATAAAGAAGGTCCTAATACCTTCTTTTTACTTCTATTACTCGCTCATAATCCTTACACGTTGATCAAATCAGTTTAAAAATAAAACCGGCTAATTGCGAATCATACTCGCAAACCAAGGGTACGTTAACAACACACAATTTACCTACAAGAATAATCGTAATTTTCCATACAGTTTGGAAGCTTTAAGGGGAGTCATACTTATACCTAGCCAGTTAATTTATCTAAGATTGATCACTTTAATCATATGAAGCTTGTCGCCTGTGTACTCGTATATTACCGTTTTCACAATATACAAAAATCGTCGAACAGAATAATATGATGACAATGCGCCATACTAATTTTTGTTACTATGGTATTATTACGTTTCAAAAGAATGGCTGACGGACAGTGTAGACAAAGTAGTTCCGTTTCTCATACGGAATCATATCAAATAACGTTATTAAATATAGATTGGATTTCTTTCAAATATTTTTGAATATCCTTTTTTGGTAGAACCCTTTATTACTTTAAATATGATTTGGGTCTTAAAAAATATGAACACGTAGTTTGAATGTGGATTACATTTGTTTTATTTGCGTTTAATAATAACAAATATTTTCAAAATATTTTACGAAAACATCAAATTAATATTTTAATAAAACAGAAAATTTCGTAAAATTCCGATTTGGCTGCGTGGCGTTTGTGACGTCACGTCGGCTTAACAGGAAAATTTGGCGGAATTGTCACTAGATATATTTTTATATTTTTTAAGTGTTTTATTAAAATATTAATTTGATGTTTTCGTATAATATTTTGAAAATATTTGTTATTTTTAAATATGGATTTCCGCAAAGTAACGCCTGAATCTATTCATTATTTTATTTGCGTTTCAAACCATACAATACTATAAAAATTCATATGCACAAAACGACCTAACACTTTATGAACGGTTACAGTTTATGTTATATAATATTTAATTGATAACGTCATATACATTTGATTATAATACTAATTTAATAAATCAAACCAATACATAAATGCCTATTAAGAGAAATACTAACCGGATTCATTTTATTCTTGAATATGTCCGTTGTGTTATATGTCGTAACTATCACGTTGCAGAGCGCTCTTTTTACCCTGATTTTAATTGTACAATGTACGATTTCTATACACACAAACTAATTTGTAAACACTTAAGCATTTATAAAAATATGCAATCAGGTAGATAATCACATCCTCAAGACAATAATAACATAAACAATACTTACAACGCTCTAACCTATACTGCGTGGGGCCTTGTTGTTGTGAGTCTCGTTGTTCCTGAAGCTCCACATCTGATACTATTTGATTGATCTGTCTTGTTTCACATTCTAAGCAAAGCATTGCTAGAGCTAAGATTATGATCAATTTCAGCATTTTGTGTTTTATATTATTATATTATATATACTCCGAGATGTAAACAAATCTAAGCGCTGGGCACGTTTGCCAAAATCCGATATATACGGTCTTATATACAAATTTGTAGGTGCACTGTAAAGTGGACGTTATCATGTTTTGCAAAGTTAGCTAAAGGTTGATAAGATAATAATGAAACATAATTATTTTTGCTTATGTACATTCAGTATGGTGACTGTTTGACAGTTAATGAGATACTTAAGATAAGTAAAAATATCGATTTTCTCGACCTTAACCTTACCTTACCTAAACCTTGAAAAAATAATTACTTCTTAAATTATTTTGAAACTTCAGCTCGTTTAAAACATTTAAACAAATAAAACATTTTCAATTTAACAAGATTTTGCTATAAAGTTTCTTGGTCTTTTAGTATGTAAGATAACATTAAATAACAATTTTCAAAGTTTAGTGGTTGCGATATATTTTACTGTTAATGTCCATGGATCAATTCTTGCCGTGAATCACAAATACACGATAGGAAAAATTAAAGATTTGAGTAATGACATCATATCATGTTAGCTCAATTGGTTAGAGCATACCCCGGCTCAAGGGGTGGATGGACGCGGGTTCGAATCCCGCACATGACTTAAATTTTTCGTAACGTATATTTGTGATTTTATAATGTAATCCGCATAGCAGGCATTATTGCAAACATAACAATATTAAAATTATACGGTTGCGTCATCATTTACAAGTATAAAACCAATTGCAAAATTGGTCTTGTTTGTAGTACAACGCAAGTGGTACTATAGGTGTCGCTCCATCCCAATACGATGGTTAAAGAACGATAGGAAAGATTTGAGTAATGACGTCATGTCATGTTAGCTCAATTGGTTAGAGCATACTCCGGCTCAAGGGGTGGATGGACGCGGGTTCGAATCCCGCACATGACTTACATTTTTCCCATCGTATATTTGTAATTTTGTAATATAAACTTATTTATTATATTTATGTTATATCATAGTTACATCAATTAAAATCATAGTATTTTGATTCCTAAAAAAGAAGGTTATTATAATGATAGATATTACAATATTAATAGATGTGGGTCAATCATTCAAGCTCATAATTTTTTCACTTCATGCGAGGATATTGTTGGTACGAGTATAAAGCTGAACTTAGTATGAGAAATGGCCATAACACGCATTAAGGGTGATTGGCAGCAGATTTTCTTTTTCGAGGATAGTAGCTAGCCAGACGAGCATTCACAAAATGTTCTTAGTATCTCCAAGCTGTTAATTTTAAGTCCACGGCAAGAATTGATCCATGGACTTACATTAACATTAAAATATATGGCAACCGCTTAACTTGAAAATTGTTATTTAATATTATCTTTCTTACTAAAAGACCGAGCAACTTTATAGCAATATCTTGTTGAATGAAAATGTATATACGATTTGTTTAAATTATACGAGCTGAAGGTTCAAATTAATTTATTAAGTAATTACTATTATAAATCAATGTGCCATGACTGTGGTTAGATGTATTTAGTTTTTAGGTCGAGAAAATCGATATTTATTCTTTTTTTAAGTATCTCATTAAATGGCAAACAGTCACCATACTGAATGCACATGTAAAATTTTAGAGAAAATCAATAGATATTTAAACTATTCTCGTATCGCGTTAAATGTCGAACAGGTCACCCTTCTGATTGCACATATATAAAAATAATTATGTTTCATTATTATCTTATCAACCTTTGCAAAACACGATAACGTTCACTTTACCATGCACATTAAAATTTGTATAAAAGGCCGTATAAATCGGATTTTGTCAAACGTGCCCAGCGCTTAGATTTGTTAACATCTCAGAGTAGGATATAAGACAAAACACAAAATGTTGAAATTGATCGTTGCCTTCTTAGCTCTAGCAATGCTTTGCATAGAATGTGAAACAAGACAGATCAATCAAATAATATCAGATGTGGAGCTTCAGGAACAACGCGACTCACAACAACAAGACCCCACGCAATATAGCTTGAAGCGTTGTAAGTATTGTATATGTTATTATTGAATTGAAGGTATTATTACACCTGATTGCTTATTTTTATAAATGCTTAAGAGTTTACATAGTTCCGTATCAGAAACGGAACAACTAAGTCTACACTCTCCGTCAGCCATTGATTCTTTTAAAACGTAATAATACCTTAGAAACAAAATTTAGATTGTCGGCAGCAGCACCTTCGGAGGAACTGATATCTTAAACTGCGATCGCCAAGACGCATGCCAAGCATGGGGATTATGGGAACCCCTCTTATGGCGGAGGCTGTGTTCAGCTGTGAAAAATCCGGTTGATACAGTTACAGGGGCTTCTAGGATGCATTTTTGCAACTTGCTCTCTTGCTAATACTGTTACGTGTATGGGACACCGTTTATGTTGTATGTGGTTGGTTATAACAGTAATTAGTTCCTAAAGATGCATGAACCTGAGAACGATGAATGTGAGGCTGGTTCTAGCTCGGCTACGAATTATTACACATAAATATTTTCCATCCGAGTTTTTTATATTGTACGTCTTATTTCAAATATATAGATTTTTGAAAATTTAGTTTTCTACTGTGATCAACTGATCAATAAACCACGAAACAAATGATCCATCGCTCGACTTTGGGCTTGCACGAACTTTGAGAACCTGATGTATGTACAAGTTGTATTGATTTAATTTGCTTTTTATTAATTATAATATTTAATTTATTTCCACAGTTAAACTATCTCTATGAGAGTAATAAATGGTGCGTTAATAAATATAGTAATTTAACGTATGTAAACATCTTGTCTCTTTTCGAGGGTGGTTCATTTCCAACCAATTTACTTTTTATGAGCACAGAATATTATTTTATTCATGCAACTTGCAATTTTGCTGTGGACTCTACGAAAACTGTTTTGGGGTTGAAGTGAAATTGAAGTATAGAAATATTTTTTGATTCAATTTAATACCCACAATCGCTTTAGGGTTCAAGGTGGAATGAATGTATGGACCGCAGAGTTTTGAGAGTAATGGCTTTGGGGTTTAATAGAATAAGCCCTTCCAAACTGTATGGAAAATTACAATTATTCTTGAAGGTAAATTGTGTGTTGGTACCGTACCCTTGGTTTGCAAGTATGATTGGCAATAAGCATGTATTATTTTTTTAAAGATTTGTTGAACGTGTAACGATTATCAGCGACCAGTAGAAGTATCCAATACCTTCTTAATTTGTGGTACCTGTCGGAGTATATGTTTTTTTTTGTCAATTTTTGGTGAACTTTATTGTAAACAATAATTTTTAAATGATGTGGGATAGAAAAGGTGTTTTTATTTTGTATTGGCTATCTTTATAGCTAAAATAAACCGAATACTGCTTCGTACAATTGAGGTACCTAGTGCCCTAGTGAGACTGACAAGATATATATGAACCATGTTCGATGATGAAAAATGTAAAATGAAAAATTAGGAAGAAACAGGAATAAAATGAAAATAGTACGTGTTATTTTTGTATATATACTCACGTAATGATCAAACATAAACAGATCTTTAATTTGGATATTATAAAGTTAGTTATATAAAGTTAGGACTAACGCACACACAGCGTAAGCTTAATCAGACTAACAAAGTTAAGAAATCCAATTTCACGAATATTCTATTAAGTGAGCTTTGGCACTTGAACGCACTGTGCAGCACTATTAACTTATTATGTATTATTTTGAGCAGTTAAGTATGTGTATATTATTATCGAACTGCTTTTTTCTTTACTAACATTTTTTATTTTTCTCGGTTCTAACGTAGCCTGCATCAATATCGGCTCCGGTACTTGTGCAGACTCCTGCATCAATCACGGATCCGGCTCTTGCTCCGGCACCTGCATCAATCACGGATCCGGCTCTTGCTCTGACTCCTGCGTCAATTACGGATCCGGCTCTTGCACTGGCTCCTGCGTCAATCACGGATCCGGAACTTGCTCTGGTTCCTCCACCAATCACGGATCCGGACCTTGCTCTGGTTCTGATACTTGCCACTAAATTAGAATAAAAAATTATATCTAATTTCGGGATATCAGTATGTTAGTTTAACGTACATTTCTTGTAACCAATAACGAATCATCTGTTAAAATAAATACACTCGAGAGCAATGAATCCGGGTCACTTAAAGAATCCTAAAAATCTCGGAAACTAAAAATGCTAGGTTAATGCAATAAATTGTATTTAATAGACAATGTAATACTCCTTAAATGAAGGTATTAAAACTTCTTAGTTATTGTAAAGTTATATATCATAAAAAAATCAAATTTGAAAAAGGGCCACTTTCGAAGATGGAACTACGAAATTACAGCATTTGGTTTTGCTTTTGTTTGTAATCTGTCATTTATGTGGGTACATAAACCATGTTGATAGTGCTCTATATTCATTATTCAAGCTGAAATTATGTCGCTTACGCCTGAAGAATGCACCAGAATACTTACAATGCTGGAAACCGGCCGGAGTCAGCGCGATACAGCCAGGACTGTCGGTGTGTCGCTGTCAACAGTACAAAGAGTTCTCCGACGTTACGAAGAAACTGGTTCTAACCTACGCAGACCAGGAACGGGCAGAACCAGGTGTACCACAGCACGAGAAGACCGATACTTGGTGAACACCATGCTTCGAAATCGCTTTCTCACAGGAACTGAACTCACCAATCAGTTTCGACGCCTCGGAGGAAGTAACCCAAGTGCATGGACAGTAAGACGTCGGCTTGCTGAATCTAACTTAAAACCCCTTAGACCTGCAAACGGCCCTAAACTGGAGCGTGGGCATCGTATTTCGAGACTAAGATATGCCCAGAGCCACGTAAATTGGAGTATTGAAGATTGGTCAAAAGTTATGTTCTCCGACGAATCAAAATGTATGCTCTACAAGCACGATGGAAGACACAGAGTGTATCGAAGACCAGGGGAAAGATTCAAGCAAGCATGCATCGAAGAAAAAGTAGCCTACGGTGGTGGGTCTGTACTTGTGTGGGCCGGAATTTCTTCTGAAAGTCGCACAGAGCTGGTGATCATAGAAAACGGCTCTTTAACTAGCGTAAGATATGTGGAAGAAATCCTCAATGATCACGTTGGTCCATTTATGGTCAATTTAGGTGAGGATGCTATATTTATGCATGACAATGCCCGACCTCATACAGGTAGGATTGTGAATGACTACCTTCAAGAGATGAACATTACTCGTATGGAGTGGCCAGCGCGAAGCCCGGATATCAACCCGATCGAGCATGCTTGGGACGAGCTAGGCAGATGCGTAAAACAACGAAACCCTCCCCCAATCACGCTTCGTGAGCTCAAAATTGCTCTCACAGAGGAATGGGAGAATATTCCCCAAAATCGTATAAGGAACTTGGTGTACAGCATGCCAAACCGCGTAAACGCAGTAATGGAAGCACGAGGAGGCAATACGAAGTATTAAAATTCAAGAAAATCGTAATAAAGTTCAAAAATTTCATGTTTCCTATTTTTGTTTTAAGGAGAGATCAGCAGTTTTTTTCTTTATGTAATTTTGTGTTAATAAAATGTATGGTGACTCATATTTTTTTTACTTTCATTTAAGGAGTATTACATTGTCTATTAAATACAATTTATTGCATTAACCTATCATTTTTAGTTTCCGAGATTTTTAACATTCTTTAAGTGACCCGGATTCATTGCTCTCGAGTGTACTTTACTTGAAGATAATAGATGCTTAGCAAATAACATCAAGAGCACATGCTCATAATGTTAGTTATTTGCTATCCAATGATTGATTTTCTATTATAAACTCCCTTCAAAAATTATCACTTTACCTGGTTAAATTGTAAATATTTAAATTGTTAATTTGCATATAGAATTAGTAGAATTTACAAATTAATTGTATGAGTTATTATTTTAATAAATCAACATGTCATGTAATTTGACTTCTTTTATTAAAAGGTCTTCAAATGTGTTATTTGTCAACAAGCAGTAATTTAAAAAAATAAGGTTAGGTGGGGTAAGAGGGACGACGGGGAAAGAGGGTCACCATATTGTCGTTGAAAAACTAATGGGTTTAGCTCTACGTGTACTCCTCTGATAAAACAATTATAATAATGTAGTTCCACTGTTTAATATAGATGTCGCTACGACATCGCTTTTAGTAAAAAAGAGAGAAATAGTATTAAGCAGACAACGAAAAATATCAAGTTGTTGGAGTTAAAATAAAGTTCCCAAACATATTACAACGCTCACAGAAGGTAAATTCATGTTGCACGTGAAAAACATATTGATTGAAAAATTCTACTACACAGTTTCTGATTACTTAAACGACAAAATGCCTGGAAAATTCTGCCTCTGCCAAGCTATTGCCTGTCACCTACATAATTTAAAAAAAATATTGTAATAAATTTATTATATAGTAAGTATGTAACACATTGTTAAACGATGTTTAAAAGAATGGCCCGAGTTTCTTGCCCGTTCTTCTCGCAGTGGCTCTATACAATTTATTTGCTAAACGTAGCAGCACAATGTAGAATATTTCAATACTAAAATTTGTAATTTACTTACATAAGAGCGTCGTAAACGCCTTAATTGAATAAATTATTTTGACTTTGGCTTTGCCTTTGCTGAAATTAGTTCTCTATACTTATTTATGTAATCAGGTAGTGACTTAACAAGGGATGTTATAGGTATTTACGTTAACAATATGACATGACACGACGGAGTAGTAAAACACAATCTAAATTAATTGAAGAACAAGAAAAGTTGCGAATAAGAAAAGTAACGGCTTAGGAACATGACAAAACAGTAAAATTGACAATCTACTGACGAACAAGGAAACTTGCGAACCAGGAAACCAACTTAATAGAGAAATTGACAACTTAGTGAAACTGGCAAATGAGGAAATTGGCGAATTCAGAAACTGTCTAATGAGTAAACTGGTGAATTATTGAAATTGACGAGTAAGGATACTGGCCAGTGGGTACGCTAACTCAAATATATCGCAACCGCTTAACTATCTTTCATACTAAAACACTAAGGAACTTTATAGCAATATCTTGTTAAAATGAAATTGTACCATTTGAATAAATGTGTTATACGAGCTGAAGGTTCAAATAAATTTAATGAGTAATTATTATTATATATCAATATTACCTGTATTTTATTTTTAGGTCGAGAAAATCGATATATGTTAAAACTTTTCTTAAGTATCTCATGAACAGGTCACCCTACTGATTGCACATATATATTAATAATTATTTTTCATTATAATCTTATCAACCTTTAGCTAACTTTGCAAAACATGATAACGTTCACTTGACAGAGCACCAAAAATTTGTATAAAAAGGCCGTATAAGTCAGATTTTGTCAAACGTGCCCAGCGCTTAGATTTGTTTACATCTCAGAGTAAGATATAAGAAAAAACACAAAATGCTGAAATTTATTGTTGTTCCCCAAGATATACAAAGCTGGGAATTAGACAAATTCTACAGCCCGTCAACAGCATTTAGGCTTCGGGTTCAATTATTTAATGTTCCAGTTGGCTTCCTTTTCAACCAATTCAAAATGACCATGATTTGTTTTTGACTGAATATCACCTGTACTGTTACGTTATCCACGTCTCATGACTCTTTTTCATTTATTCATTTATAGTCTTGCGAGAATAGGTATACTACAAGTAAGTCTTAAAAAATTTTTTTGTCCGCTATCTCTGCTGTCATTGCATGCAAGATATTAACATAAAAAACTTAAAAAAGAACATGAAATTATTATGACTACCTTACACATACCATATTTAAACGAATAATTCATTATAACATAAAATTTCTAACCGATACATTTATACACAATAATAAAATTAACTAATATTTAAACAAATAACAATATTACACTTTAATATAACAAGAACACAAATACTTATAATTTATCCTTTAAAAATTCGTCAATATTGTAGTAAGCTCTCTTTGCTGCCCTTGTATTTCTGACACCATTAATGAAGGAACTACATCACTTATTTAGCAGTGTCTTATTCTGAGCTATCGAAAATTTTGGTGCTGTCTATCAGGTAATAGATTACAAAGGATAGACGCCTTGAATAAAGAATTTTCATCCGTTATATCATAGTTGGACTCTTTTAGCATCTAATACATATTGTGTTCTGAAATAAGGTTAATATGATTTATTTATTATATTTATGGAATAAATAGCTAATGGCCCTTTTGTAAGACATTGGTTGTCTTCATATCATAATCTTAATTGGCAATGAATTTACTAAAAATAGTGCATAGAAAAATAAAGCAGTGTCACACACAAGTTTTAGACTTTTTACCAAAAATATGTTGTTTCTCGAATAAATAAATCGTTAACAAATACATTCTAACAAAGATATAATGAAAAATAACATTAATGACTAAGATAATTAGCAGTACAGTTACTTAGAACTTAGAAGCACGCGCGTTCAGATAATGAGCAAAATGCCATTTTGCGACAAGTGACTCTCGACAAACTCTAACAAACATATTTTTTTTTGGTTCACTATTACACTATTGTTTGTGCTAGATATACTTTTTAGGGTTGCGAGTGTTTATGTCTGGTATATATTATTTTATATTTTTTTAGGCAAGTCAATGTCCTATGTATAAGACGCTGGTTAAAGTGCCAACTGAACAAGATTGTCTGTTTGATTTTCATAAGACCTGGGTCATCACCAACTCGAAAACGACAGAATCCCCTCCGGCGGCTTTGAACCTCTCTTAATTGACAGATTTTGATATCGAGTCACGAGGTGTCTTGTTCATCATTGTAGAAAATTACTTGGTAGTCAAGTTCAAGGCCTTCACTGAAATTTGCGACTAAATTCTTACTTAAGTTTAAAATGCTTACGTTACGTAGCAGATTTTTGTGACGGACATTTTGAAGCAATGATAGCCGTGCGGTTATAGCTATGGACTGCGGTGCCGCAGGTCCATGGTTCGATCCCCGCCGCCGGTTTGAGCTTCAATGCATAGTGGAAGCGCAATTTGCGAATGCCCGCTTGCTACCTTAAGTCGAAAATCTATCGACTTAAGGTAGCAAGCGAGCTATAAATAACATAACTGTAAAAAGGTACTCCGACTGATTTTTTTAAGAATATTTATTATTTCATTAAGGTTCGTAAATATACATTAAAATGTATTTATATTGTGTTTTGATTGTTAATAAGTTGGCATCGTCAGGACCACTATGTCCTAGTTATGAATGAAATTCTATTGTTATCATTATCGCCGATGACAATGGGTTAAATTGATAGTACACTCACATGTTTATGACGTTAATAATAAAAATAAAAAAAAATAAACTGTGCACGTTCCTAAAGTGTTAGGTCGTTTCGTGCATATTTATTTTAATAGGATTGTATGGTATGAAGCGCAAATATAACAAACAATAACCTACATTATTAATTTACGTAACTCAAACTATGTGTACCTACATAATATTTATGGACCAAATAATAAAGAAGCAGGGTTGGCTCAGTGGCATTGGCTATGGACTGCCGCACAGCAGGTCCATGGTTCGAATCTCGCCGCGGGTTTGAGCTTCACCGCATGGTGGAAGGGCATTTTGTGAATGTCCACCTGGCTAGGGACCACTCTCAAGCAGAAAATTTGTCGCCAAGCACCTAACGGTGTGTTTCGGCAGCAGTCCTTGAGAGCCAGTAAAATTACAGGCATATGAGACTTAATAATTACGTCTCAAGGTGACGGGCGCAGTGCAATTCGTGACAGACGAAATGCATCAGTTAGTCCGCTTAACATCAAGTGGGCCTCGAGCTTGTTCACACACATAAAAAAAAAACAAAAAAAAATGGTCATAGAAGAATATTATTAAATTACCTATAACAATCCAATCTATATTTCATGACCGTGATTGATATGGTTCCGTATGAGAAACGGAATTAATAAGTCTACACTGTCTGTCAGTCATTGTATCTATTAATAATACAAAAATAGTGTTAATATGTATTATTATGGCGGATTGCCAAACAAATAATACATTTGAATATATATCCCAAATTTATATGTATCTCCATACATGAAACATATTATTTTGTCCGATGTTTTTTATATCTTGAAAGCGGTAATAAACAAGTACACAGGCGACACGCTTAGTATGATAAAAGTAATCAATTTTAGTTAAATTAACTAGCTCACCAGACAGTCTGACTCCGACTAAGGTTTCCATACGTTATGGAAAATTACGATTATTCTTGTAGGTAAATTGTGTATCGTAACCCTTGGTTTGCGAGTTAGATTAGCAATTAGCCGGATTTATTTATATATGATTTGTTGAACGCGTAATGATTATCAGCGAGTAGTACAAGAACCTAATACCTTCTTTATTTGTGGTATGCAGGGTTATTGGTAAAGTGCTAACAACATCATCCTAAGAAACATTTTCAGATATATTTTTTTTGTTTTAATTTTTTTTGTTAATTTTGCAATTTTTTTATAATTTTATTTTGTGTTTTTTTATATTATTTTGACTGAATAAGCACGAAGACCACCTGATGTCAAAAGTCTCTTGTGCCTGTAAAAAGGGACCACGGCGCGGTCCAGTGTTCAAAACATATCCAAATGTGGCCTTTAGGACTAGCAGAAGCCAACCCTAAATGGTTGTTATCGGAATTTTTGTATTTTTTTATTATTTTGATAATTTTTGGCTAATATTGATTAAAACTGTAATTCTTAAATGATGTGGGTTAAAGCAGTCGTTTTTATTTTGTTTAGACTATCTTTGAAATCGAAATAAGATTCAAATACCTGCTCTAAAAAATCTGACAAATTAAATAAACCATGTTCGATGATGACTACTAAAAAATTTGGAACAACAAGAAATGGCTTGGAATTAAAACGTGTTATATTTGTATATATACTCGCATAATAATCAAATATATACTGAGCTTTAATTTCCACATTATGCTCTCACAAGCATCGATTTCTGTAGCAGGCCCATAAATGAGTGTAAAAAAGCTATTACAAAAGCTACTAGTGGTAAAAAGCTAGGTAAGTAGTACCAAATATTCTATACAAAAATCAAATGGCAATCATTACGCTTCAGATGATATTATAGCCCTCTAAAGTAAGGACGCACAGACATCGTAAGCTTAAGCAGACAAACAAAAGTAAAGAACACTATTATAACTAATATTCTTTTAAGTGAGTTTTACTTACTATGCAGAACTATTTTCTATTATCGTAAATTTTCAAAACTCTATTCATAGGGAGTGCGGCGTGGTCCAGTGTACTGCGGCGGGCGCTCTTAGCTCAATGTAGACATTGTCTTTTACTACGAGACACAATACTTAAAAGTGTCAGACAGTACTAGAAAACCTTTATGTTTTTAATATTATCTTTCATACTTAAAGACCATAGAACTTTATAGCAATGTTCTGTTAAATTGAAAATGTACTAAAACACGCTCATGAAATTAATTTATTAATTGTTATAAATCATTGTTCCATGTGGTAAAATGTACTTTAATTTTAGGTCCTCAGTATGGTATATTAAAATGTTAATACTCAGAAAATCCGATATAATAAGCTAGTGGTGTGTGTGGATTGTAATTGTTTTGTGCTGAAATATATTTTCTTGTTTTCTGTTGTACTTTATTTTACCGTCCGTGAGCAAGAATTAGAAGTGAAATTTGATCATGGTGAAATTGTTAAAAAATATTTTGATTAGATGCAACTCTAAATAAGAAATATTGTGTGATTAGGTATTTTCTATTAAATAAAATGTTTTGTTTAGTTGTTAAATGTGGAACCACCACCTGGTCAATAGTGTACAGTGGTCTGAACACAGTTAGTCAAATTAAATGGTTATGAACATATTCATTTTCTCAAATCTATTCATAAGTCAGATATTATTTAAATACGTATGACTGTGTAGATATAGTATATATGTTTTACAACCAAAACTTTTTATAGCAATTGCAGTAAAGGTTACCTTTTAAGAGAAAATATTGTGATACTGTGGTTTGAAATTTTGGTGGTAAGGATGATATACAAAATTTTGAATGGGCGTCGCTTAGGTAGTCACAGAATTAGCAACTGTACGCAGTGAGCTTACTAGAAAGTAATTATGGAGTCTTGAATACGAAAAGAGATATTTTTGACCAGTTGGTGGAGACCGAAACGTGACTGAAAGTAAACGACAAACAAACAATAATTAATATCTTATGAACTATCAGTAAAATAAGTAAATTCTTTTTTTTAACTAGTTCTTATACTTGTCTTAACAAATAAAAACCACTGTTGATCGCATCATTCTTTTGAATAAAAACTTTAAAAGTGTATAGAAAATAAATGTGTGTGGCTTTAACTATTCTAGATTAGACCTTTAAGTGATACTAGTCGTAAAAATGTAAACTAAGTTTTGTTACATTTGAAATATATTTAAAATTTTCTTGTTTTTATTTATTTATTACATATTAGGAAGACTATTGACTAATTACTTAACCTAGTTAACAAACATATATAATGAAAAGAGTCATTTACAAGTCTCCACAGGTAGAACCAAAATAGCTTACATAAGAACGTCCTAGTAATAGAAACTAAGGAGATAATTAACATATATATATTTTTTTTATATTTTTTTTTATGCCGGATAGGTTAGCCTTTGACCACTATCTCACCTGGTGATAAGTGATGATGTGGTCGAAGATGTTGTTCCGGCTAATCTAGAAGTAATATAATAAATATAATATTAATATAAAGGTAACAGGAAAACATATTTAAAAAATAATATGAAAAATAAAACAGATACTGCACTTACAGCTATACGTTGATCGATATAGTTAAATTACTTGAGTGAAAAAAAAAATTGCTTCTTTATTGACGCCAGATTGTATACGAAAAGATCGATGTCAAGATTATCTTAATACTAAATTGTATTAAAAGTTTTGCACGCTCGGTTTTCTTGCGGTAGTTAGTCTTAACTACAAGGACATATAGTAAGGGACTTTTCCGAAAGAATCAGGACGGTATATAAATATTAATTTTACTTAAAATTTCAGGGCAGTCAATGGATGAGGTGACAATTTTATTAAGAAATAATATGTCTGAAAAATCATCTTTATATCGTTCGCGTTAAATGTCGAACATGTCACCCTACTTATTGCACATGCATAGAAGTAATTATTTTTCATTGTTATCTTATCAACCGTTAGCTTACCTTGCAAAACATGTTTACGTTCACATTACAGAAAGTACACCTAAATTTTCTTATAAAAAGGCAGTATACGCCAGATGGTCTCAAACGTGCCCAGGGCTTGGATTTAATTACATATAACAGAGAAAGATATAAGAAAAAAACACGAAATGCAGAAATTGGTCGTAGTCGTAGCTCTAGCAATGTTTTGCTTAGAATGTGAAGCAAGATGCATCAATAAAACAGAATCAAATGTGGAGCTTCGGAAACAACGAGACTCACAACAACAAGGCCCCACGCTGTATAGGTTGAAGCGTTGTAAGTACTGTTTATGTTATTATTGACTTAATTGGAATTTGGATTGGATATGATTACATGATTGCTCATTTTTATATTGCTGGCATTGCTCAAGAGACTGCAGTACGGCCCAGGTTTCAATTGAATCGCAGGCTTTTTCACCGGCAGTGCTGAAATTTCTTGAGAAAACGTTGTTGAGAGTCGGCACATACTTGTGTTTGAAGTGGAGACCAGGTTAACAAATGTTTCGAAGTGGGGCCAACTGAACTAAGTCCAATTTAACCCTTAGAAAACACAACTTTGTACTTAATTATCCCCTTTGTAGTATCCCTCTATTTGGAAAATACTCCCCTAGCTTCATCAACTAGCATCGGAGTACTTGGCGTCGACATATCGAACGTCCTTCAATTTCACTGTCACTTGGAAGGTAAGGCTAAATTAGCCTCCAAAAAGATGGTGAGCTCGGAGATACGTCGGCCCATTGCCTGCAACGTTATAAAGTTCAGGTTCAGCCTCATATTGAGTATTGTTCTCTTCTTCTGAGCTTCTTCCATTTGACCGCATTCAACGCAGTGACTAGTATCGTCGACGATAAAATTTTCATTTCTGTTGCGCATATTCATGGGCGATGGTGATCACTAACCACCAGGTGAGACGACTGCAACTCCATCCCATAAAAAAATTCAACTATTGCGTTTCAGAAGATATAACCCTCTAAAGTTAGGAATGACGCACAAACAGCGTAAGCTAGAGCAGACTAACAAAATATAAAAAATATATTAGTATGTATTATTTTGAAAGTGTGTATTATTTTGAGCAGTTTTACCGTATTATGGATATAATTATGTAAAGGTACCTGTAATATTATCAAACTACTTCTTCCTTTAATACAATTTTATATTTTTCTCGGATCTGACGTAGCCTGCATCAGTATCGGCTCCGGTACTTGCTCCGGCTCCTGCATCAATTACGGATCTGGCTCTTGCTCCGACTCCTGCGTCAATTACGGATCCGGCTCTTGCTCCGGCTCCTCCGTCAATTACGGATCCGGAACTTGCACTGGTTCTAATGTTTGCTACTAAATAAAATAAAAAATACTACCTACGTTAAACTAATATCACTATGTTAGTTTAACGTACTTTTATTGTTTTAACCAATCATGAATCATCTGTCGAAGTAGTACTTTACTTAAAGATGATATTCACCATCTTTAAGCTTAGCAATTTAAATGTTCGTAATGTAAGTGTATAATTGTAACTCAATGACTGGTATTCTATAATAAACTCTCTACGAAAATTACCACTATACCTCATCAAATTGAAAATACATTAATTGAACAAAATAATTTTGTGACTATTTATTGTATTAATCCAATATGCCGTCTGGTTTGACTTATTTTATTTTCTTCAATTGCGTTATAACAACTTGTAATTTCAAAATGAATGTTTGCCTGAACTACTGGGGGTATGCCTTTATTAACCAAATACTACAAACTATATACAACACTACAGCTACTACAATACTACAGCTACTATACAAAAAAAGCATTTGGACTCATACGCAGTCCAAATGCTCTAGCCCACTATCAGTTGGCAGCGTGCCCAGCATGTTGGCAGCATTGCCCCGTTGAATTGCAATGCTTATTCTTTGAGCCAAATAGGTGCCAGCATTTTGATATCACGCGTCGCATCGACCAAGCGCTCCGATAGATTTTGGAAAATACGATGAGCTCCCGGTCCCCACGGACCCAACGTCTCTACACCAAATGGCTCAAATATGTAACCCATACCGAGGTTAGCATACTGAACTAAAACCTAAACTACTTAATCTTAGCTACCCCTGTTTTTGAGGGACTTAGTAGTTTAGGCAAAAAAAAAAACTGGATATCTATAGTATGGAGCACTATACTTATAGAAAAACATAAATAAAAAATACGTTGTTTTTTGAACATATTTAGTTTATAAATATTGTTGTATATACAGGGTTATTGGAAAATGTTAACAACCTCTTAGATTTGACTTCTGTTAGTCCTAACAAACATTTTTAGAATTATCATTTTTTTTGTTTTAATGTTATTGTGACGGAACGAGCTCGAGCCCCACCTTATGTAAAGCGGCCTATAACAAATTAATTTCATAACAAGTCATGAATTGCACTGCACCCGTCACTTTGAGACATATGTAGTTGTTAAGTCTCATGTGCCTGTAATTTCACTGGCTCTCTAGGACAGCTGCCGGAACACACAGTTAGGTGCTTGGCGACAAATTTTCTACTTAAGGGTGGTCGGTAGTCAGGCGGGCATTCAAAAAATGCCCTTCAACCATGCTGTGTCTTGTGCCTGTAATTTACTACAGGTATTATGACAATATTATTTTAGACCTTTGTGTGCTGGGCTAGGATGTAGAATAGAATAGAAAATATTTTAAAGAATTTCATCCCTCATCTCTTCCCGTGGGTGTTGTAAGAGACGACTAAGGGAAAAATACCGGAAGGCGGCAGCAGCGCCTTTTAAAAAATTAACATCAATAACTGCAATCCCCAAGATACCGGAGAATAGGTACGATTCCCTGAATTCCTCTCTACAATCAGATATACCGTTCCAATTTAAACGCCTACAATTTCCAGTATAGAAATCTTTCGCAGTGACCATTAATAATTCGCAGGATCAAACTTTCAACGTTGCAAGTTTAGATTGGAGCGTTGAGTGTTTCTCACATGGCCAATAATATGTCGCTCTTTTGAAAGAGCCTTTGAGTCTTTACCCTTGAGGGTAACTTGTAAAGAAAACATGTTTCTATTGTTAAATGACAAAAAAGCTTTTTGTATGCTAAGTAAAGTTGTATATTAAGACGTTCTGTAGTATATTGAGTATCAGTATTGCACCCGTGCGAAGCCGGGGCGGGTCATTAGTAACATATAAACGTCCACTTACAAAACCACCAGCTCCGTATACTTTCGATGGGAGTCAGTAACTTGCGGCGGCCTCACTAGCCGGTCAAGGCGGCACACCATCAATCGAATTAAAGTCCTTAGTGTCAGGACGCAAACTACATGTATAGTTCAAAGTTTTATAAAAAAACAAGAGACTGACGACACTTTTCAAATTTATTTTACAAAAATTCCCCCATCACAATAAACTCATAAAGGGCAGATCAAAAACAAGTTTATTCTTACGCAAATCATTCAGTCACGCCACAGATCATAGTAGGTCTTGCGGCCTGGCATAGCGAAAAAAAATTCCGGAGCGCCTCCCGCGACATTAAGAAACATCTACCCGCCTCAGACCGGGATAACGCCACTAATCTATCAATCAGGCAATCGTGCCAAGGTTGCCACCCTCTTTAGGACTGAACCGTTCACCAGGACCTCAGCAAATTGAGGGACACCATCGTTTCCAAACACCAAGCTGAGTATGCGCGCCTTTTTTTTTTTTTTTTTTTTTGACGTGTGAAAAATGCATTTACGCATTCCCGTCCACCCCGGGGAAGGTGGCCGGGATATGTCGGGCTCGACACCAACTACTCCCACAGCAGCAAGTGCCCCTACCGACTAAATAACACACGGTGTTCCATCTCTACCGCTTCTCGGCGGGATCGCAGGGTCGCTTTAGCACTCAACCACGAACCCGCCACGGTTGTCCGTTGCCGGACCCCTCCTGGGGTGCTACCCCTCACGACGCACCAGAACACATGGCACGTCGCTACCACCCGGGGACCAAGCCCGCAAATGGGCGTCAGACGACCCCGCTTCCGACGCCCAAAGTCCCCCTGCGACGGGTCAGATGAGTAGCCCCGTCGCCTGCTACTTCGGCCGCAGAGGATAGGGAGAGCGGCGCCTTGCTATACCAACACTCCTCCTCCCCTGCGGCCCCTCCGCGTCCGCCATCCAACGGTGGCGGCCCCGCCGTGGCCACGGAAGGTAGGGAGAGCGGCGCACCGTGATACCGGCACTCCTCTCCCGCCGTGGCCCCTCACCGTCAGCTGTGGTGTCGCCCATACAACACCACAGCCCGCCTCAGATGCGGTGCTGCCCATACAGCACCGCAGCCTACCCGTTGCCGCTCCAGTCTGGACTTAGAGGCAAAGCCCAGTGGAGCGGCCCCTCTGGGGCCGGCTGACTGCCCAAGCCAGCACGGCCCCTGGTTCCTCTTCGCTTCACCGTGGGTGACGAAGCCACGGCTACTAAGCCCCACCGCCACGACAAGGCGGGAACCCTTCGGGGGGTGAGTATGCGCGCCTGCGCCAACTAAGTGGAGGAAGGTTAGCATCCTTGACCGAAATGCGTTCTCCAATTTTGAGAACACATATTTTATATTTATTTGCTGGATGTAAATATTCAAAACTCTATGATAAGGGAGCGCGGCACGGCCCAGTTTTGACGCGGCGAGCGCTCTTAGCTCAGAATGGTATTGTCATTTGCAAGACTCAAAACCTAAAACATTAAGATTCTCTAAAACTGACTGACACTTTTAAATTCTGTGTCTCATAGTAAAAGACTCCTACTCCGAGCTAAGAGCGCCTGCCGTGGAATCACTAGACCACGTCACGCTCCCTTTGAATAGAGTTTTAAATATTTACATCGAGTAATCATCATCATTATCAGCAGCCGGAAGAATTTTGAAGCGCTCTTAGCGAAGTTTGCTAAGCTGTTCTTAACCGATCAGCAAAGTTTAGCATCGTCAGCCACGGTCATGAGTTGGATGGGGACCGCTAGTGACATTACTACTGAGCGCTTCCGTGCTTCTGAGGGCACGTTAAGCTGTCGGTCCCGGTTGTTGCCTTATATTATTATCAGTCGTGATAGTATGGTGGTAGGGCATTATGCAAATGGCTGCCTGGCTAGCTACCAACCTTAAGTACAAAATCTGTCGCCAAGCACCTAACGGTGCGTTATAGCATCAGTCCTTGAGAGCCAGTAATTCTAGGTTAGCCTGAACAACACCTTCGACTACATCATCACTTACCATCAGGTGAGATAGTGGTCAAAATCAGACCTTTCAGGCATAAAAAAAGTAGACTTCCACTGCTGAACAAAAGCCTACCCCATAGAATGCCACAAAGAACGGCTACTAACCGCTTGTAACCATTGGCTACTAGCCACTTTAAAGATGTCGTCAGTCCACCTAGTGGGGGGCCTGCCAACTCTATGGCTTCCAGTGTAATGGGGTAACCACTCGAGAACCTCTCTTCCCCATCAGTTATCAGTTCGTTAAGCAATGTGGCCCGCCCAATGCCACTTTAACGTGCAAATTTTGAAAGCTTTGTCGGTGACTTTGGTTTTTTAGCGAATAGCCACGTTCAGGTTTTAATCGCACAAAGAAACTCCGAGTATAGCTCTCTCCACAGCTCGTTGAGTGTTTTTGAGCTTGTCCATAAGGGCCACAATAAAAGATCACGTCTCAGACCACGAATCGACATTGTGGCGCTCCTATACAAACACTTCAGCGCTTCGAGGTACCTTAAGTCGATTTGGCATCTCTGAAGAGACTGCAGTAGTTGAATCGAAGGCTTTTTCATAGTCAACAAACGCTAAATATAATGACTGATTCTGATCCTCAGTTTTCTGTACAATCTGGTGGAGCGTAAGGATTTGGTCTATACTGCTAAAGCCTTGTCGGAACTTGGCTTGTTCGGGAGGCTGGAAGTCACTAAGCCTACGAGCAAGACGATTCGTAATGATTTTTGAAAACAGCTTATAGAGATGGGTCATTAGTGAAATCGGCCTGTATTTCCTCGTCAAAGTCTTGTTACCTTTTTTGAAAAACAGTTCTACCACAGTCATCTTCTACACGCTTTTGGCCTTTTATTTTCAAGGATGACGGAATTAAATAACTTCTGGAAGACTGAGAGTAAGTACCGGTCTTCCACCCGCTCTCAGAAGTTCTGTCGTGATTCCGTTATCACCTGGCGCCTTGTCATTGTTAAGCCGTTTCAGAACCATTCTAATCTCTGACTGAAAGGCTCTGAAAAACTAAGAAGGAAAGACAGAGCCCGCTAGAATATCAATTTTATATATGTGTTTGATGGAAGTGTTGCCATATGAAAGAAAAAAATACGTATTTGTGGGATTTATGGCAAATACATTTTTTATGTAATAAATATACAGAGTATTATTACAACAAAATCAGTTAAAGAACAATAATAATGCACAATCTTCACGATTATTAGCGTTTATTTTTTCCCAAGTTTATAAAAGATATTTCATATTTTTGCAGATGAACATGGGGCACACTAAAAGTTTTGCACTTCTAGCTAATCGGAACTATTTGAATTTTGAATGTTATAACAGACTAACTAAAAAGTTACAATTTGATTATGAGATTCTGTATTTAACGTTCTCTAGGACAATAAATATTTGACCTTGGGCGTGTTAGGTCACGTATATGAAAGGGTTACAACGCAGGTGCCGTAGTTGATAAGAAAACTACTTGGCGAGTCTTTTTCAACCGACTTTTAAAAAGGAGGTCATCAATTTTAAATTTATGTTTGTATTGTTGTTAGAACTGCACAGTATTTGGAAATGTTAGTCTATACAAGCTTCTCAGCATGTTGCCAAATTTCATAAGTGTATGTATATGTGTGTGTTAATATATTTGTATGTTTGTCCACGTGTTACGCAGAAACTAGAAATTGTACTCAACAAATCCTTGTTTTCTTGAATAAAGCCTCTCAACTTAGGAGTCACTGTCATTTGTATCAAAATCAGTTCAGTAGTTTTGGACATCTAAGAACATTTATGGACATATTTATTTAAAAATATGAGGGTTTCAATGCAACTACTGGGCGGATTTGAACGAAATCCGGTAGTTTAATTACTCAAACTATGCAATAAAAGGATTGGGTATGTTTTATAATTAGAGTTTCCCAGAAGAGGTGTCATGTTTTGACTTTGAAGTTTAAGAGAGAGAGAGCGGGACCCCCGATCTGGTTGATACTTGGCCCAACAGATCTCCTTGGCTAAACAGCGGGGTAATGCGGCGAGTGTGCTACGTACATTTGGACCGAGTGTCAAGTGCGGGACTCAAGTATAAATTGGACTGAGACTTAACGTCGATGCTATCTCATCTGACCCATGGTTTAAACCTCCCCGTCGCCGGCCGCGACAGGTATTGGATGACCCGGATGACCCCATCGCAGCCATTACGTTGGCAGCTTTAGCGTTGTTCGCAAGTCGTCCCCGTAACATCCCCAGGTGTGCGATAATCAGAGGTTACACAATCAAACACAGAGCTTGCCGGCCCAATTAGTATCTCTCCAAATAGTCACAGAGTAATATTCAGTAGGGCCCATTTTCAACGGTACAACACTGTAGTTGTACCGGGGCATTTAGTTCCGATTCCCCCATTGTCTCTCGGCAGCGAGACAAGCCGAGGTCCGAACCACAGTGGTGCCCTTGAGCTCGCTCTCACCCCTCCCGATAGTAGCGGAGCGTTTTCAGCGCCCGCAGGAGACGGGGGTATAAGGCGCTTTTTGCCTTATGCGCCCGTCACGGGAGAAATGCCTTCGGCACTTTTCCCTGCCGGGCTATAAGAGGGCCTTTCCTCGCCTAAAACCGGGTAGAGCTGGACGTCCGCTTAGCGGTAGTCAAAATCTATGTCCTCCCTAAACAAAAACGTCGATGCTATGTTTAAATTTATGTTTATTATTTAAATTATAATCTATTAATTAAAAATATATAATATATGTATTTTGGGAGTAATAAAACAAATATATATTTGCATTTGTGACCGATTAAGCACGAGGACCACCTGATGTTTCTTGTGTCTCTTGTGTCTGTAATTTATTACTTATATATACATACTTATACATATTTTTGACTACTTTGCTCGATTTAAATATTCAAAACTCTATTCAACGGGAGTACGGTGCTGTCCAGTGTTGCTGCAGTGGGTGCTCTTGGCTCGGAGTAGGCAACTCGGACCTGTGGATTGCAGGTCATCTTCTGTCATACTTGTGCCACAATTACGGGAGCCACTGTGTCCAAATTGAGCCTTAATAACGTCGCATCATCATCTTACTAATCTACTTGAGGTGATTATTATTTCTGCAACCAAGCTTTCGTAATTTCCGGAATTATGTGCAATTGCATTAGCACTAGTCTACAGAATACAATTATTATAACTTAGCAAATTCACACGATGAAGTGTCACGGCTGTTATAACGTTATTAACGACTCAAAATTAATAAAATGCAATACTTGCGCTTCCGAATATTGTTGTGAATGCCTTAATATATCAGCCGAGTGTAACAAAATGTTAGATAAGAAACAAATGTTGGCATTAAGCTGCCCTTTTTGCCAAAATGTAAATAGGCGTAAAAATGATGATAGTACTCCCTGCCGCCAACGGCGTAAAACGCAATCCCCTAATGAGACGATGAACATTTCTCAAGCATCTAGCGAATTGCACACAAGTATTGACATGCACACTTCTACAGACGCCGATTTGCAAATCGAGCCCGTCACCATGGTAAGCATCAGAAACTATTTGATTTGAAATTGTCACCGGACTCCGATATAATGACTGCTTTGAGAATTGCCCTCAAAAATGATATGAAGCCCATGGTTTCCGCGGAGGTCATTGTGCGGTCCAAAAGCTCAAAGTGACTTTACTACTACGACGGATTATATATCTGCGGGGCAAAAGGATATTAGGTCGGAAATAAATGACAAGTTTTGAAGCAGTGATGGCTCATTGGCATTGGCTATGGACTGCCGCGCAGCAGGTCCATGGTTCGAATCCCGCCCAGAGCTTGAGCTTCACCGCATGGTGAAAGGGCATTTTGCGAATGCCCGCCTGGCTACCGACCACCCTCAAGTAGAAAATCTGTCGCCAAGCACCTAGCGGTGTGTTCCGGCAGCAGTCCTTGAGAGCCAGTGAAATAACAGGCAAAATGAGACTTAACAACTATGTCTCAATGTGATGGGCGCAGTGCAGTTCGTCACTTGTGATGAAATGCATCTGTTATAGGCAGAGGATACCGCTTAACATCAGGTGGGCCTCGTGTTCCTTCACAATAAAAAAAAAAAAAAAAAAAAAAAAAAAAAAAGTGAAAATCAAACATCTGGAAGCGGAGCAGTCTAAGACGCTAACTTTTTTTCTATCACTATTAAAAATATAAACGGGAATATCAGCCGTCGAAAAGATTTCGCGTTATTGTAACCTGGAAATTCACGAAGTGCCAGAGAATAAACGATACGAATAATGAAAATGTCATGGGCCTATTCATAAAACTCTGCAAGTGCTTGAAAATCGTGGTACCAGACAATGACATAAGGACGTGCCACCGCGGCTGGTTGGAATCATCGCCGCATGCGACTCCCCGTTCCGCACGCCCGTCACTCGCGGCTGCCATGTACCACTCTTAAGGAACATGCACATCCTAATGACTTTATTGTGACGAAACAAGCTCGAGGCCCACCTCATGTTAAGTGGACTAACCTCTGCCTATAACAGATACATTTCATCACAAGTCATGAATTGCACTGCGCCCGTCTCTCTGAGACGCAGTTGGTAAGTCTCATGTGCCTGTTATTTCACTGGCTCTCAAGGACTGCTGCTGTTAGGTGCTTGGCGACAGATTTTCTACTTGAGGGTGGTAGCTAGCCAGGCGGGCAATTGCAAAATGCTCATCCACCATTCGGTGAAGGCGGTCAGAACGGCGGTGGGGATCGAACCAGGGACTATTACCGCTTGGCCATCATTGTTTCAAAATAACGGACCTTGTGCCTACACCTATATAATTTTTGTAAATAGATAGTAGTTTATTTTAATAATAGTATAGTTTAGATTATATTAATTGTTTATACATATAACTATTTCGAAGATTAAGCATTAAGTTTTTTTTTTTTTTTTTTTTTTTCATTTATTTACTTATTCATTTCTTATACAATGTTTTACTTAAAAGCATTACAAAAGCCGCAGATCGGTTTGTATGAATGCTCATAGCATCCTTAATAATTAGCTTTATTAAGATAACAACAAATAAATCTTAACTAAAACATAAACCATGTAATTATATGATAGATAGGAACAGAAGTAGTACAAACTATTAATCTATTCTGTGTTAAAGGTAAGGCAGGTAGCTAAAATAGCTAGCAAAAGTAACACAACAGATAACAATGCGATTACGCACACTGCTGCGTTGATGCCCAGCTCCTACAAAACCGGTTCACTGCTAATACAACACACTTAGTTCTGCTTTAAACATTGAACTTTATACGGGATGTACAAAATACTTGAGAACTAATGGTGAATACTAAACATATAGTTTGTTTTTTTGTAGCAAATCGTGAAAGTATTTTTTGTATTTAATTACATAATTGGTATCAGTAATCTCTGATAAAACTTTAGCGGGTATCTCATTCATAAATTTAGGTATTAAGTATTGTGTTGTACGTTTACCGTAATAATTTTTAGCATTAGGTATTTTAAGTTTAAATCGATTAATTTCTCTGGTTTTTCTGTCACTATATTTTATTTGTACTTCTTTGTTGTGAAATTGTTCGATGAGGATTGACATTTTGAATTTAGTATGGACGGGCAGTATTTTACAATATTTAAATATTTCTATCATATTTTCTGCGTTGCAGCATAGGTTGTTTCTGGTATTTTTAGGTAAAATGATTTTTAAAATTCTTAGTTGTAAATTGTAAATTTTGTCTAGGTATGTTTTGAAGGTTCGACCGTAGCTAGTAATGCCGTAGGAAATAATGGACTCAGCGAGCGCATTATACATATTTAAAAGTAATTTGAAGGGGACTTTATATTTTAGTATGGAAAATTTTGCTATCATTGCCCTCAGCTTGTCACAGATTGTATCTATGTGATGGCCCCAATTAAAGTGGTCATCTATAGTGAGCCCAAGATATTTGTATTTTTGTACTTGCTCAAGTTTGTCACATCTGCACTGGATTTCTCTTGTAGTGATTGCATGTAAACATGCGTGGTTATGTCCAGTTATTTGCAGTTTTCTATTGACATTGCGTAGATAATTTGAACGGACGTGCATGATTTGGGTTTTTTTATTATTTATTACAAGTCCCATATCATGAGCCCACTTACAAATGTTTTTAAAATCCTTTTCAACGTGTGACTCTGCAATTGATATGTCTTTATTTGCCGCGATTAGACATGTGTCATCAGCGTATTGAAAAACTGAACAGTAGTCTACGATGTTCTCCATGTCATTCACATAGGCTAAGTAGTGAATTGGACCCAATACCGATCCCTGCGCGGTTCCATTTTCTACTGATATTTCATCACTGAGTTCATTTTCAAGTTTTACACAAAATTTTCTATTATTAAGGTAGTCTTTGCACCAATTTAAGAGAGGACCACGGATTCCTGTGTTATTTAATTTTTTTATTAGTGTGTCATGGTTTAATGTATCGAAGGCCTTACTAAAGTCTATAAATAATAATATCACGTGATTTTTTTCGTCTAGGTACTTATTTATTTCGTCTGTAAATTTTGTCAGAAGCAAAGTGGTGGATTTATTTCTTTGGAAACCGTATTGGGCTTCGGATATAACATTATTTTCTTTATAAAACTTCAATATTTGATTACCAACGTATTTTTAAAAGATTTTGTCGATAACTAGGAGAATAGTGATTGGCCTATAGTTCTCGTATGCTGAATGTGATCCTTTTTTATATATTGGTCTTATTATACCTGTTTTTAATTCAGTTGGATATTTGCCTGTGTGAATGCTTGTATTAATGAGTTGAACTATAATCTTTGTAATTTTTTCGCAAAGTGCCTTTATATCTATACAGTGAATACCATCTATACCAGGAGCTTTATTTATATTTAGATTTTTTATAATTTTCGACACGTTACTACATGTAGCTTTTTTGAACAACATCGATTTGTTTTCGGGGAATATATAGTCTGATTCATTAATTAAAGTTTTGTTACAATTTGGTATGATTTTTTTAACATTGCTATCGAATTCTTTTCCAAAATTATTAGTTAGCTCTTTGACTGACAAATTATTTTTGTTAAATGATTTTAATATGGCCGTATCTATTGATTTATTTACTCGGCCTGATAATGAGTTTAATATGGCCCATAGTTTTCTTGGATCTTTTTTGCAATTGTTTATCTCATTATAATAATATTTATTTCTGAAATTTTCTATTGTTTTTCTCACTTTATTTCTCAGTTTGTTGTATTCTAGTTTAAGTATTTTATTATTAGAGTCTTTTATCCATTGATTAAACATGGTGTCCCTTTTTTGACATAAGTTGTTAATATTATTATTAATCCATGGCTCTTTATTTCTTTTACTTGTTTGTTTAACTATTGTCGTATATTTACATTGATCGTAACAACTACGAATACTGTTTTTGATAAAACTGTAAATTTCATATGGACAATCAATTTCATCTGCTTTGCTCCAGTCTAAAGAAGACAGTAAAATTTGCAATTTAAATTTATTTAAAAATTGTTTTGATTTTGGATCACCCCGTATTATGCTATTTGTCTCAATCCCTACGCATGACAACACAGTCATGCGGTGATCTGCTATAACCGTGCCGAGCACTGCCGAGTACAAGTCTAGCGACCGCGATCTTACAAAAATATGATCAATACAACTGCGAGTGATTATTTCGTTTCGTTTTTCAATTCTTGTATAATCAGATATCGCGCTCGCTAGGCCGCACTCAGCCATGCAGCTCAAGTAGCATTCACGTCTGCTGTCGAATGACTTTAGGTCGATATTTATATCACCAAGTACATACAAGTCAATGTTTTTAAAGACATCATTACAAAGTAGTTTCTTTAATTCAGTTATAAATAAGTGTTAGCTTTCGCCAGGAGGCCTATAAAGTGCGCAGATGTGAGCCGTGTAACAGTGTGAGGTTTTAAGTGTTCCTATTAATGATTCACAGTAGTTTAACGTTAGATTATTTATAATTTGAAAGTCGTGACTACTTTTAGTGTATATTATGATACCACCTTCTCTTCGCTGACGACGGAGCACACTGCACATTTTATAGCCGTATATATGAAACATTTGTTCGGTATTATTACTAGCTGAAATACCTACTTCCGATAGAATCAACAAGTCTATATCTATTTTAGAACTATTTATAAACTGTAGGACTAAACAAAAGTTTTTTATTATGGATCTAATGTTTATGTGAACTATATTTAATGTGCACTGGTTTTTTGGAAGGTAGGTACTAAAGTCACTGATATTAGGAGAATTGAATATTTCTATGACTTCTGCTGAATCGCCCGGAACTAGAACTTAGGGTAAACTGTTATCGCTTGTTTTTCTTAGCCACCATTAGTTTCTCAATGTCGTCGACACTTCTGATGACCATCGGCTTATCGTTCTCACTTTTACGTGCAAGAACTCTGCCTTCCTGGTACCAAACGAACTTAAAGCTTTCTTTTAGTTTGGTCTTGGCATTCCATAGCAGAGTTTTATTCGCGCTGGTAAGAGCACGGCGTATATATACCTTAGTATTGGCCATGTCGGGTTGGATACCAGTGATAATGTCTTGTACAATAACCCTTTCTTTTTTTGCAGCACGTACCCATTGCTCAACCTGATCTTCTTGTGTAAAACATATATGTATCAGACCTTCTTTCCCGTTTTTTCCCTTCAATCTTCTGACTATATTTATATATCTTTGCTCCAAATTGAGTTTAGAGGCTACTTTAGCTGTTATTGTATTGAGATTCTCACCTTCTAACTCAGGTATGCCTGATATCTCACATATGTTGTTCATTTGTTTCTGTTCATAATTTTTTATTTGCTGGTCTAACGCTTCCACTTTCAACTCTAAATGAGTATTTTGATTTATCAGATAAATATTTTTCTTTTCTATTTCTCTGACTTTGTTTTTGTACTCTTCCAACGTATCCATTATCTCCTCCATCTTATTACAGAAAGAGCTAAGTGAATCATTGACTGCAGCTAATTCCTTTTTTACAGCTTTCTTTACTTCTGCCGAAATGTCCTTTAGTAACTTATTTATAGCTCTTGAACCACTATCACTCATCTGGTCTGTATTAGAATCCTTTTCATCCTCATCATCATCCTCTTCGGGGACTACAAATGACTTACGCCGTGGGGAATCTTTGAGGCATTCTTGACAAGTCCATTCCAGATTTTCAGCATTACGCAGAGCTGACAGCTGTTTAGATGATAAACCTGTACACAGTTGGTTTGCATGCACAACACGTGTACATTTATTGCACTCTAAGCCTGGACTTTTTTTGTTAATAACTTTGTCACAAATATCACACTTCGGCATGTTTAAAAGAGTAATAAAATTATTTAGGTAACGCGGGTAGGTAAGTTAGTTACTTGTTGTTATCGCGCAACGAGCTGACCGTATAATGCGACGGCTCGCGAGACACTAACCTTTACCGGCGGTATGCCTTTATTAAACAAATACTACAAACTATATACAACACTACAGCTACTACAATAGGTACTACAATAAAAGCATTTGGACTCATATGCAGTCCAAATGCTCTAGCCCACTATCAGTTGGCAGCGTGCCCAGCATGCTGGCAGCATTGCCCCGTTGAATTGCAATGCTTATTCTTTGAGCCAAATAGGTGCCAGCATTTTGATCACGCGTCGCATCGACCAAGCGCTCTGATAAATTTTGGAAAATACGATGAGCTCCCGGTCCCAACGGACCCAACGTCTCTACACCAAACGGCTCAAATATGTAACCCATACCGAGGTTAGCATACTTGCGCCGCTTGATAGTTGCTCTGCCGAAGTAGCCGCGGCGCCAGCCCTCACGTGGGTTTCAGAAAGGTGTGACGGCGCTAAAGTGTCTACGCATGTAGCGTCCCACACTAAGGGCCGTCCTAACTTCCATGGAACCAGAGTCATGCCGTCAGGTCTTTTACCATCGTCACGCATCAGACCGTTCGGTTCGAGAACAGCTGGAACATTGGCGCTGGTAAAAGCCCGGCGAATGATATCGTTAAGGCTGGCGTGGCGGGAAATTCGACCAGCACTTCGAGAGCAGGTGAGGCCATGGTGACCGAGTTGGTCAACTGCAGTACCACACTGGCAGTGATGTGCAACACAACACCTTGCACCCAAGCGTAAGCTAATAGCGAGACGAAAAGCGGAAGGATCTATAAGGCTACCAGTTTTGTAAGAAGGAATGGCTTGTAACCAAAGACCTGATTCCCACACAGAAATTAAGTTTAAGTTAAGTTTTTTTTTCTTTTTTAAACAGCATTAAGTTATAAGGTATATCTTTATTATTATTAATAGTTATGTAACGTTTCGTTACAAAGTAGAAGAGGGAATTAAGTATATAACTGTTCCCTATTCACGCAGTATTCGCTCAAGGCCTTTTAGATTTATGTCAGCCATGGGAATTAATTAATTTGATAACAGGATCCCAAGCAGTCGGTACTTGCCAGCCATCATCTCTATTAAAATTTGGGTACTTTTTAATTTCAATAGCCGCACGTAACCGGGTCTCTTTGGCAAGGATTTGTGGATTGTCGAACCGAAGAAATGTAGTGGTTAGGCTTGTCCTGAGCATGTTCACTAACTGCAGACTTGGTCAAGCATCTGTTCTGCATGTCAGAAATGTGTTCTTTTACTTGGATGCCAACGCTCCTATATTTATTGTTGTCTTAGGTTTTCGCGATTATTACACATAGTAATTAAACAACTTTAAACGGGTTAATTCGCGTATATTTATCATTATTTTTGTCCCGACGTTTCAAACACTTTGCAGTGATCGTGGTCACAGGGTCACCCCGTCCAATGTATGACAGCCCACATTCACAATCAAGTTCGTAAACACCTGCATCTTGTAGGAGAATATTGCACTTGAGGGGTCTTAAAAATTGGTTGATCTTCTTGTGCGGCTTGAAGTAAGTTTTTATTGAAGCAAGTCTTCAGATATTTATATAAAACGCTTTACGCGTACCACGCGGCGTCTTGAGGGGGGGGTTACAGAGGCCGCGTGGTTATGTGGGACTCCCCGGGCAAATTGCCCGGTATACCCACTAAAAACCCAGCGATGTAGCCCTCGGCGTCTGTGTGGGGCGGCGCGGGTTCGCTGTAACATTCTACCGCAGCCGCACCGATGCTATTCGTCTAAGCCTACGAGGCACTATGTCCTGGCCCACTTATGGTGGGTCCCAACCACATGGTTGTGATCCCCAAACTCACACACAAGTCATCTAGGGTGACGAAAGAAGGCACGCATAGCGGCGCCTTCTCCGCCCTGGTCTCTTTTTTCGGATCGGGTCAGCGAGTACATTCTCCTCCCTGACCCGCTCCGCAGCCTCCTTTTGTGATATGATGTCTTCACAAAAAGAGGCCATTGCTGCCCAGCACCGCTCGCTGCCGAGCATGGCATTTAGCAGGCTCGGCAGCGAAAGGTCATTACCGACCTCCGCTGTCAGAGTGCGCCTTTGGGATTCCCATGTGGCACACTCCTCCACAGTGTGACGCGCCGTATCTACGGGCGCGCCGCACTCATGACAGGAGGAGGTTGTCTCCCGTCTCGCAACCCGGTGCAGGTACTCACCGAAACACCCATGCCCGGTCAGTACCTGCACCATTCGGAAAGAGTGGGAGCCATGCTGTCTTAACAGCCATTGCTTTAGATGGGGACGAAGCGCCTCCACCGTCACCAGACCGGCTGTTGGTGACTGAAGGTCCTCGGCCCATCTGTGAATCAGGGCGGCTTGTGCAGCTTCCCTGATTCGCACAACCTCTTCGGGACCGGGATGTTCACCTCGGGATGTCTGTGACATCCTTGATGTAAGGTAAGATGGCAGGTTGTCGCTCATTTGTGGAAGGCTTGGAATTTAATTGCTTGATTACTTTGGGGAAGGTACGCTTTTCCATTTGGATCACCGGTAGACTTCTAACAGACGTAATCAGCCAGTACTTAAAACAACGATTACTACAAAGAGGTAGCCTATGGGCGTCAGTGTGATAAATATAATCTTTTTATTAGTTTTTATACAAACCATTTAGCCATTTATCCATAGTAAAGCACACAAAACTGACAAAGAGACATATAGAAATAAGTAACTTTAACAGAGTTTATGTATAAATAAACAACACAAGACAATCACAAAATACATTTCATTTACATATATTTGTACAAATATATGGAATTTATTTGGTGGTTGTTCGTTTTCAGAACGTCCATGAAAAAACAGGTTTATTACTAATCAAGTAGATATTCCAAATTACAGTCAATTAAAAAAAAACAACAGTACTTTCATTGTTTTTTTTAATGCTTGTAGGCTAGCTCTGGCCACTATTATACCTGATGGTAAGCAATGATCCGGTCGAAGATGTAGTTCAAGCTATACTAACCAACCCAGAGGACACACCTTTAGGTTTTGGCTACAGATTTTCTACTTGAAGGTGGCAGCTAGCCATGTGGGCATTCGCAAAATGCCATACCGCTATGCATAATAAAAATAGTCAGATAAAGCAGCTTACTAATACACAAAACTAAGATTTTATGAGTTTACACAATATGAACACTAATGGCAGGATCCGTCTCCTCTATTGACGCATGTGCCGGAGCAGGAGCCGGAGCCGAAATTGTAACAGTCATCAGCGCTAGAGCCGGAGCCATAGTTGTGGCTGGAGCCAGAGCTAGAACCGGAGCCATAGTTGTGGCTGGAGCCGGAGCAAGAACCGGAGCCGGTGGACACGCAGGTGCCCGAGCAGGAACCAGAGCCAGAGGCAACGCCTACACCAAGAAAAATATTTAGTTGTGGTAAAATAACTAGCAGTTAGACGACCTGATTATAAAATATTGCAACTGCCATGCTCATGGAAAATAGAGACTGCAGTAACTACCTTCTTCTATCCCATAATTAGTATTGTCAAATAACTGGTGAAATCTTTTTGAGTTACGCAACTCCTTTTTTGATATAACAGCATTTCTTAGCGATGTAATGCGACTTAATACCAAACCTCTGTCGTGCAATATTTGTGCAGCCTTCTAATAAAATACAATATTTTTTTATCAGAAAAAGTGAACAAATTTTATTATACAGGTAGTATAGTTAATTAAAAATATCAGTCAAAACAGATTTCCAGTTGACTCCAAACCAAGCATAAGGCCTGTCTCTCCGGGCCCAAGTAAACAGATAACAAAATCGAGGAACTATAAATTTACTGGAATGGATCAATCCATTCCAGTAAATTACTCAAGTATACACACGTAATTAATGCATGTTTCATTATTTTCATTGTTCCCATCAGGCAATCTTTACCTCCACATACTCGTATATTGAAAACGTGATACTTTATGTCACGTTTTCAATATACGAGATTGCTCTATCGCTACCTATCATTTACGTATTTTTTTTGTAATAATCTTCTACCCAAATATACTAGTTGCGTGGTAGAAGAGCTCGTAGCGAAGTTTGCATGAAGCGCTCGTAGCGAAGTTTGCTTACTAAGTTAAGCAACGAGTGACATGACTACTGAGCGCTTTTGTGCTTCGCAGGGCACGTTAAGCCGTCGGTCCCGGTTGTTGTCTTACGATGGCAGTCATTACAGCATAGTGGTAGGGCGTTTTGCAAATGCCCGCATGGCTTGATACCACCCTCAAGTAGAAAATCTGTTGCCAAGCACCTAACGGTGTGTTCCAGCAGCTGTCCTTGGGAGCAATAATTCTATAGGCTAGCCTGAACAACATCTTCGACCACATCGCCACTTACCATCAGGTGAGATAGTGGTCAAAGGCTAGCCTAACAGCAATAAAAAAAAACGAATAAAACAGTGAGCGGAAACATAAAAAAAAATGGCAGTGGTTTGGTGTGCTACAAAAGTTCCATCCCCTTTATTCCTGACAGAAAGCATCAATAGCTCATATAGTCAATAACAAATATCGAAAAATCACTACCGTATTTCAATTGTTTTGCTATTATCCTCCCCTCCTTGGTCATAATATAAAATACTTACAACGCCTTATTCTTTCTTGAGGGGAGTTTTGTTCCTGAAACTTTCTTTCCACGTCAATTTTATGAATGTAGTTCGCATTACATTCTAAGCAAGCCACTGCTACAGCTATTACCACAACCAACTTCAGCATTTTGTGTATCTTTTCTTTAAAAAGCACTATAAGATGTAAACAACTTCAAGTTCCGGGAACGTTTGAGATAAACCGAATGGACCCAGCCCTTTTATATGAGACTTCGGGTAGTTTTTAATGTAAAGATAAACAAGTTTGCAGATTATTTATAAAGTAAATGTCAGTATCAAGCCTTGATATGTTTCATAAATTTTTAATGCAAAATTACAACAAAAAATATAGAAAAATATATAGATTGGTGTTCATACAACTGTAAAACAATGGAATGATGATTTATTGAACCTAATATGTCAATAAGTACATATGTTTGATATACTAAAATGACAATATAACAGTAAAAATAAAATTTGACGTCAAAAGTTCTTTAACCATAATATCACTGATTCTAAAAATGACTCGCTAGGCTGCCTTCGAAAATAAATACATTGACATTCTATCCTTTCTTCCGGTAAAATACCAGGATATTGGCTGCAGATCCTCAGAAGGCGCTACTGCACCTTCCAAGGAACGATCCCCAAGACGCCTGCCACGCATGGGGATTACGGCAATCCACCCTTTAATGCAATAGTATAATTCAAGGCAATAAATATAAGTGATTGTATTTTGAGTTTTAGTCTTTATTTTGCTTTTAGGTTAGCCTTTGACCTCTATCTAACCTGATGGTAAATGATGATGTAGTCGTAGATGTTGTTCAAGCTAACCTAGAATTACTGGCTCTCAAGGACAGCTGCCGGAACACACCGTTAGGTGCTTTGTGACAGCTTTCGGGGTTTTTGACTTGGACAGAGCTTGGAGTTTATCAATCACGACTTCGCAAGATTAACATTGATATTCAATGCGGTTCAGGGTATTTTACACTGTTGATCACAGACATAATTTTAAATCTAAATTATCATTTTGAGTATTCGCTTCTTGGTGGTCATAACGACCACATGGCCAGTTTTTATATATTATTGTTGTATATTAGATATATAACAATGGCATGTGGGGTGCAGGGCTAGAATGTCCCCCTCATCTCTTCCCGTGGGTGTCGTGAGAAGGAGAAAAATACCGGAAGGTGGGCAGCAGCGCCTTCTGAGAAATTTACACGAATAACTGCGACCCAAGACAAGCGTGGGGATTATGGAAAAACCCCCTTTTTGGCCTTTGTTCTACAGTGGACGTCTTCCGGCAGATGATGATGATGATGATACGAGTATTAGATATTGGACTATGGTCATACAAAGTTTGACGCTTGTATGTTTTAGCATTTCGCGATAGAGCAAAACGAAAAATACAAAAATGGTTATAATAAATCACTTATCTACATATTACGGTTTTCAATTTTTTCCTTTACATGAGCTGCTAAATGCTAAATATTATAATTTAAGGTCAACAGGAAGTACTCTTTATATGTAATTTTGTAAAGTACTGCTTAGGATTCAATTTTCTTGTAATATCGCAAAATATGCGACATAAGCGGTCATATCTTTTGATCGCGTTAATTTACATAATAGTAGTGCACCGCTTGTTTTCAATTTTAATATTTTCTACAATAAAGACGCATTTTTGTTAAAGTATTCTTAGTGGCCTTAAGTTATTTTTAGACGCAAAATATGTTTAACTAATTTAGAGAGAAAAATATAGTACCTACAAACATGAGGTTTTTTATTACTTTCAGCTATAAATGTCAACGTCACATCACTATTAGTCAGTGGTATCGTTTTACTTTAAAAGAGCCACCGTACCACCAGTGGTATGGCCAGGGGTACGGTAGGTCTGTCACGAATTATAATGTAGTTTGATAGCACACGTATTAAAAGTATTAACTGTTATTTTCCATCATTACCTTATTTACCTTTGGCATAATTTGCACACAACATGTTTACCCATTACAGATTACTTAAAATTGATAGTATAAAGGCCGGGTCGGTTTGTATCAAAAGTTCTTGACCCTTGCAGTTGTTTACTTACATCTCAGAGAAATGTCTAAAGAAAATACGCAAAAGCTGAACTTGGTTCTGGCAGTGATTTGCTTAGAGTGTGAAGCGAAACCCATCGTTCAGATTGGTAAGAATATTGGATAATCAGAAGGGAGACCTTCAGCAGCAAGACTTCCCAGAGAAAAGAGTGAAACCTTGTAGGTAGATTTTTATTTATCTAAAACTAATAGCGTCGTCCTTATTATATACTAGCAGCCCGCTCCGGCATCGCAAAGGAAGTAAAATAAAAAAATATATACACTCACATAAACCCTTCTATTTGAGTCTGGTTACTAAGAAAAGAAAGGAAGAATGTTTGAATATAATAATTTTCATTAACTTTTATATTTATTTATTTTTTCTTATGCTTTTTTATCGCGCAAAATCATTAACCTCTTTTTGCGTAGTTCGATAAAAACTATCCTATGTCCTTCCCCGTGTCTCGAACTATTTCCATAGGTACCAAATTTCATCCTAATCGGTCTAGTAGATCGGGTATCGCGCAAAACCATTAATCTCTTTTTGCGCAGTTACATAATAACTATCCTATGTCCTTTCCCGTGTCTCAAACTATTTCCATACCAAATTTCATTTTAATCGGTCCAGTAGTTTCAGAGCCTATTCAATGCAAACAAACGATCAAATCTTCCTCTTTATTATTTTCCTGTCCTCTTTTTTAGTTTAGATATATACGTTTCAATGTAAAGGTAGTGGTAGCAGGAGATGGTTGGTCAATAGCATCACAACGAAAGCCGCGTGTAATACTATAGTAGGTGCTAGGGTTACACATGACGTCAGATGGTCAGACTATCATCCTCTGAGCATCGAATGTGGTATTGCAATTGGGTAGGCTATGTCATGAAAAACAGACGCACTTAAATATATTAACTGGGACGAGAGATATAATTAAACATATGGTGAATTTTGTACCTAGTAATAATCAAGATATGTTTTCTGTTTCTGTTCCATGAATAATTATTTAACTCTTATCCAATAAAATTACCTTTGAGGATCGGCTGTGAATACATTAACCAAATTTTATTAAATTTCTATTGTTAAGAAATAGATTTCGATGTAAGAGTTAATTCTTCTAATTTTAATAAAAATATAACGATATTGGTCAGGTAAGAAAAAAATAAGCCATGTGCGTCATATTTTGGCGTGCGCTGTAAAAACCTTAAGGGTATATTTTAGACAAACGCGCCCCATACAAATGTAGTTCCAATCTCATTTTAATAATAGCGTATAATACTAAATTATTTTTGTACCTACGTCATCACGACCCTAATATCTAGGTCTGTGGTGCATCAGATTTTCATTAAATTGTACAGTTTTGAAAGAGTGAAGTGAGAGTACAATTTAATCACTATATACAACGAAAATATTTATCTTATTTTTTACTACAACGTACATTTACTTACAAATGTTTACGTTTAAAACCCTTATCTTATATGTGTAAGTCGTTATTGCCAATATAATATAAATTGAGTGCCTTAAATAGACTGACAATAAAAATAAACCCTGTTTGATGATGAATAATGAAAAATCAGGAGGAAACAGGAATTATTGGGAAATAAAACGTGTTACGTATTATATGTATAAAAAAAAATTATACACTCACCTATTGATCAAACATAAACGGAGCTTTCATTTGGATATTATGCTCTCACAAGCATCAGTCCTTATAGCAGGCTCATAAAATGATTTTAATAAATATTGCTCAAAAAGCTATTACAAAGGCAAATAAAGTGTTATAAAGCTAGGTAAGTAGTGCCAAATATAAAAAAAAAATCAACTGGCAACTATGATGCTTCCGAAGATATAGTCCTCTAAAGTTAAGACTGACGCATAGACAGCGTAAGCTTAAGCAGACTAACAAAAGTTAAGAAATCCATTATAACGAACATTCTTTTAAGTGAGTTTTGGCGCTTGGACACACTAGGCAGAACTATTTTCTAAGTGTGTTTTATTTTGAGAAGTTAAGTGTTTTAATGTATGTGATATGTTGTGGCAATACCTATATTATTATCAAACTGCTTCTTCCTCCACAACAATTTTATATTTTTCTCTGTCCTGACGTAGCCTGCATCAATACCGGCTCCGGTTCTTGCTCCGGCTCCTGCGTCAATTACGGATCCGGCTCATGCTATGGTTCTGATATTTGCCACTAAATTATAATAAAAAAACTATATCTAACTTTTGGTTATCAGTGTATGTTAGTTTACTGTACCTATCTGGTTTTATCCCATATTGAATCATCTGTTGAAGTAAGCACTTGACTTAAAGATGATAGCGATTATGTTCGTAATGTAGGTGTATTGTAACCAAAGGACTGGTTTTCTGCAATAAATACAATATGAAAATTATCAATACACCTTTTCAATTTGAAAATATATAACTTTTAAATTTTTATTTTTATTTGGAACTACTATAGATATATAAGTTTAGTCACATACAATTATTTTGTACTTTCAGCTTAAGATTTAGCTGAATGTACAAAATAATTGTATGTGCATGATATAAATCAATAAGTTATGTGGTTTGACTCATTTTAAGGTCTTCATTTGTGTTCATTGTTAACAATCAGTAATAAAAATAAATCTACGTCTTATTTTATGGGATTTAGTAGTCGGCAAGAATATTTTTTCTAGGTTTCTATGCTATTTCTATGGTATGGATCACTACATTAATAGAAAAATATATTAAATGATTAAATAAAAAATAAATATACAATTATTATTATTGAGTTAGTATATACTTATATACAGGGTTATTGGAAAATGCTAAGAACCTCTTAGATTTCACTTCTGTTAGTCCTAACAAACATTTTTAGTACAATATATAAAATATTATTTTTTCTTATGTTTGTGACGGATTAAGCACGAATATCATCTAATGTTTAAAGTCTCCAGTGCCTGTTCTTTATTATTTTATATTTTTATTACTATGCTCGATGTAACTATACAAACCTCTATTCTACTGCTGCGACGGGCGTTCGTAGCTCGGAGTAGGCATTATATTTTACTACGACACACAAAACTTAAAAGTTTCAAAGAGATACTAGAAATCTTTTATGTTTTTAAAATTATCTTTCATACTAAAAGACCAAAGAACTTTATAGCAATATGTTGTTCAATTAACATTTTAATTAATACGTAATACGACCTGAAGGCTAAAATTAATTTCATAATTAATTATTATTGTTAATCAATGTGCCATGTGGTTAGATCATTTTATTCTTGGGTCCCCAATTTAGTATATTAACACTCAGAAAATCTGATTTAATACGATAGTGTGGATTTTAATAGTCTTGTGCTAAAAAATATTTTCTTATTTTCTGTCGTACCTTATTTTAATTCGTCCGTGAGCAAGAATTAGAAGCAGAAATTTATCATGGCGAAACTGCTAAAAATATTTTGATTAGATGAAACTCTGAAGAAGGAATATCGTGTAATTAGGTAGTTTCTGTTAAATAAAATGTTATGTTTAGTTGTTAAATCTGGACCCACCATCTGGTCAATAGTTGTAGCATGGTCTGAACACAGCTAGCAAAATTCAATTGTTATGAACATATTCATTTTCTCAAAACTATTCATAAGGCAGATGTTATGTATCACTGTGTGGCTAAGCAATCCTAAGCAAATACAACCAACTATTTTTTTATTAATTGCAGTGACGGTTACTTTTATACATAAAATATTGTCTTATTGCTGTTTGAAATTTTAATGAAAGGATGATACATAACATTTCAAGTGGGCGTCGCTTAGGTAGTCACAGAATAAGTAGTAGTAAATTGTGAACTTACAAGAAAGTAATTATGGAGTCTTGAATGTAAAAAGGGTTATTTTTGACGCAGTGGATGGTGACCGAAACGTGATTAAAATAAACGACATAAGCGACAAACATACAATAATTAATATGTAATGAACTATCAAATTAACACAAACATTTATTTATTTTGACTAATTCTTATACATGCCAAAAAAAATGTACTATTAGTCGTATCATTCTTTTGAATAAAAACTTTGAAAGTGAATAGAAAAAAATTGTGTTTGTGGTTATATTTATTTTAAATGAGACCTTTCTAGTCGTAAAAATCGGTACTTAGTTTTGTAAAATTTTAGAGAAAATCAATAGATATTTAAACTATTCTCGTATCGCGTTAAATGTCGAACAGGTCACCCTACTACTGATTGCACATATAGAAAAACAATTATTTTTCATTGTTATCTTATCAATCTTACGCTTGCTTTGCAAAACATGTTTACGTTCACATTACAGTACGCCTTACTTTTCTTATAAAAAGGCCGTATACATTGGATTGTCTCAAACGTGCCCAGGGCTTGGATTTAATTACATCTTAGAGTAAGATATAAGAAAAAAACACGAAATGCTGAAATTGGTCGTAGTCGTCGCTCTAGCAATGCTTAGCTTAGAATGTGAAACAAGACAGATCAATCAAATAGTATCAGATGTGGAGCTTCAGGAACAACGAGACTCACAACAACAAGGCCCCACGCAGTACAGGATGAAGCGTTGTAAGTATTGTTTATGTTATTATTGTCTTGAGGGTGTGACTACATCATTGCTCATTTTTTAAATGCTTAAAGAGTTTACAAATTAACAATCCATTCCTGTGTGTACAGAAATCGTACAATGTACTTTTAAAGTCAGGTTTATAAAAGCGCGTTGCAATGTGATAATTACGACATTTTACACAACTGATAGAACTGAAAAAAAAGCTGTTTGTTTTCTTATTAAGTAGTTTTATATAATTACTACCAATTCAACCAAACCATTATATTATAGTAGTTGAGTATTTTTGTACTCCATACTGTATCCCCATACTGTACTGTATCAGCCGCATTATCCACTGCAGAACACAGCGTCCCCCATTATACGGGTTTTTGACATAGCCTTCACGATTGGGAGGCGTCTTGGGGATCGCAGCGTGAGGTATCAGTTTCTCAGAAAGCACTGCTGCTCACCTTCTGGTGTGTAATACTTTAGTAGCCTCTGACGACACCCACGGGTAGAGAGGGAGATACACATTATAGCCCGGCACCCCACGGTAATATGTTTCATGTATGTATCCTTATACATGAAACATTATTTTGTTTGGCGTTTTTTCTACATCGTAAAAAAAGTAATATCCAAGTACGCAGGCGAAAAGCTGCATTTGATTTAAGTAATCACCATCATCATTATCACCTGGAAGACGTCCATTGTTGAGCAAAGGCCTCCCTTATAGAACACCACAAAGAACGGTTATTAGCCGCTTGTAACCATTGGCTTCCTGCGACTTTTACCATGTCGTGAGTTCACCTAGTGAACTCACGACATGGTAAAACCATCTTTATGTTTTCCAGTGTAATGTGGTAGCCACTTGAGAAAATTTCTTTCCTATCGGTTATCAGTTCGTCGAGTAATGTGACCCGCCCATTGCCACTTCAACATGCAAATTCTGAATGCTATGTCGGTGATTTTGGTTCTTTGGAGAATATCTACGTTCCGGATTTTATAGTGCAATGAAACTCCGAGCTCTATTGGCTCTATCCATAGGTCGTTGAGCGACTCTCAGCTTATCCATAAGAGCCACAGTAAAGGACCACGTCTCAGTGCTATAAATCATTCCTGGCAACACAAACTGGTTGAGGACTTTGGTCTTCAGGCTCTGCGGAATCTTTGACGAGAAGATGTAACCTAACTTCCTGAACGCTGTTTGTCCGAGTTGGATTCTCCGGGCAACCTCTTTGTTTAAGTTTGACCAACCTTACTGGACAGTCTATCTCAGTTAAATATAATTGTAATCAACTTCGAGCATATCATTCCCAGTGTTACGGTTTTTTTTCAAGGTTGTGAACGCACCCCGCATTCTTTTTAATCTGTTCTGCGACAAGCTGAATGTCCATCAAACGCTAACTAATCTGTGACCTACGAATAACGATAAGTAACGTGGGTGGCTAGCCCACGTGGTGAAGGTGCATGCGGACGCAGCCAGTTTCATTTCACAGGAAAATACGGAATTACGTTCGCAACAATAGGGCCTATATCTATACATTTAACACGTGCGCAATTGAGAAAGCTTGCATATTCGGGTTTAGCGACGGCGCGGGCTTAGGGGCCACGCGGTCTAGCAATTGCGGAGCTTCACTAGAAAAATTCACGAGACGAAACACTGGAATTTAGCCCGGCGTTGCAACCTAAAACTTCGCACAAAAACACTGCACCGAAAATACTCAAACACTTTACTAACCTTTTGGGAATTTGGAAGGCGCTTGTATCTTAACGATGACACGTCACGTCTCTCACGGGAAAAAGTCGCCTCCTTGGACGTTATTTCAGCCGGTATGTATAGTCCAGAATTCCGAGATGCTTAGTTGAGCACTGCCCTGACGGTCCAGCCCTGAAAATATCGAAAATTGTTTGTGAATTTCCAAACCTAAAAGCCGCTAGGGCATACTGCTAGAATCAAGACTTACCTCGTAGCAGGCAGCGCTGTTCCTGACTTGCGGGGCGAACGAAAAGACTCAAACTCGGCTCTGCAGCCCTATTTACGGGGCCGCGGCCATCGAGAATCTTCCTTTAGGAGGGGGCTAAAAAAACAAAGATAATACCACTTACCAATAAACTTTCAGATAAAAATAAGCCTTATTAATCTGCGCCTAGGTATGCCAGGATGGCGGCAAGGAAATACCCAATTCCTACCGAGAGGGTCTCCTCAAAAAGGGGAATCTTAACTTCGTGTTACTGCGCTAGGAGCAATGGTGGACGTCGCCAAGCAGGGTTTCACTTCCGCCATCGTCCTGGAACGAGCCTAAACAGGGACAAGGCGCTAAATGGGCAACAAAACCTCAGTTGACTGAAATGAAGACCAAAGGCATACACTACCGGGGCTTCTACATTCAATGCAATGACGAACAACAAGTTTCGCTTCGTGCGAGGTGGGATTCCACCGCAACAGAATTTTTGGTAATAACAACAATGTTATAAAAAAAAACATCCCCATACAGTCTCCACCCGATAAGTGAGAAAATTCAATTCAGCTGGCAACACAATGCCATTACTTATCATAATTCGTAGGTCACAGATTAGTTAGCATTCGATGGACATTCAGCTTGTCGCAGAACAGATTAAAAAGAATGCGGGGTGCGTTCACAACCTTGAAACAAAAACCGTAACACCAGCTACTACTGGTACGGGTGCAACATGGACTTTTGACACTTTGCTGCGGGTGGGTGTATCTTTACGTCAGAGAGGATATCTGTGCTCGTCGTTTTAGCAGCCTTGAAGGACGGCGCCTATCTGACATTTGGTTGCGCGTAGACTGAATTCCATGCTTGAGCAGATCTCCACCGCAGAGATCGTGATACTTGGCGATTTCAACACCCGCCATGCCAAATAGCTTTGTACGGCATTTCCGACCTCGCACTGCCACAATTTGGAACCAGCTGCCTTGGAAGTATTTCCGAAAAGATACGAGTTAGAAGCCTTCAGGATCAGAGCATTTTACCGCCTTAAAGGCCGGCAACGCATCTTCTAAACCGCTGGTGTTACGCATGTTCATGGGCGATGGTGATCACTTACCACCAGGTCAGCCACCTGCCATTTGCCTTATATCCCATAACAAAATGTCAACTATAAATAGACTATAAGATATAGCCCTCTGAAGTTAGGAATGATGCACAGATAGCGTAAGCTTAAGCAGAATTACAAAAGTTAAGATATCTGTTATAACCAATATTCTATTAAGTGAGTTTGGGCGCTTGGACACACTATGCAGAACTATTTTGAAAGTGTATATTATTTTTAGCAGTTTTATATATTATCAAAGTGCTTCTTCCTTCACTCCAGTTTTATATTTTTCTCGGTTCTGACGTAGCCTGCATCAGTATGGGCTCCGGTTCTTGCTCCGGCACCTGCATCAATCATGGATCTGGCTCTTGCTCCGACTCCTGCGTCAATTACGGATCCGGATCTTGCTCCGGCTCCTCCATCAATTACGGATCCGGAACCTGCTCTGGTTCTGATATTTGCCACTAAATTATAATTAAAAAAAAAACTAACTTGTGGATTACAGAATATTAGTATACACTGAGAAAAACGACTTAAAGGCTTAAATCAAATTTGACCTTTTACCGTGGAATTGTAACTACGTAAGATGAATTCACAACTCTTAAGATGATTTTCACCAATCAATAAAAATGTACCATGTTTTATAATAAACACAACCGTCAAAAACGCCTTCCGTAAAGTATTTTCAGAATTGAACTTGTTATACGATAATAATTGCAGTATTGACCATAAAATATACCGTACTTTTACGGCGGTTTATATACGGTGATTATCACTATAACGTACGACTTAATCAGCTTCATCGAAAAGTCAATATTTAAGAAAGACCACAAAATACACCTTAAATTAAGACAAGAAACATTCGCCTTCACTGACCTCGTTTAACGCCTTCTAGTTGGAAGACGTTTTTGTACGTATTTACGTTTGGTCGGTTTTTCGCCTTATACCGTTTGGCCGTCATTAGGGCGCTTTTGACTTTAGATTTTTCTCAGTGTATCGTCTCTTTCTTGTTTTAACCAATTACAAATCATGTTGAAGTTTATAAGTAACTAAAACATGATAGATGCTTAGCAATTTAAATGTTCGTATATATTGTATCCCAATGACTGGTTTTCTATAATAAACATTTTACGAAAGTTATCACTATACCTTATCAAATTGAAATGTATTAATTGAACAAAATAATTTTATGACTCATTATAGATATATATAATAAATCAATATGCCATGTGGTTTGACTTATTTTATTTTAAATTCTTTAATTGCGTTATAACAACCAGTAATTTTGAAATAAAGCTAGCCCTGTTTTTGAGGGACTTAATAGTTTGGGCAAAAATTTTTTTCTGTATTGCTATGGTATGGAGCACTATACTTATAGAAAAACGTATACAAAAAATATATTGTTTTTGAAAATATTTAATATGAAAATATTCATGAGCGAATATTGTAGATACTTGTATATAGGGTTATTGGAAAAAGGCTAACAACTTTTTAGATTTGACCTGTTAGTCAGATCAGTTCTGTTAGTAGACTAATTTTAGGAGAATGTTTTTTTGGACTGAGTAAGCTCGAGGTCCACCCGATGTTAAAAGTATCTTGTGCCCGTAATTTATTATAGTCATATGTAAATATTGTTGCCGGTTGGGTGCTGAGATAAGATGAGAATAGAAAAGAAAATATTTTATTTGTGATATAACAATACAAGAAATAAAAATGAAAAACAAATCAAAGCTATAGAAATAGCACAAAACATGTGACTGTCACAAATTGGCTCCAACTCAGCATAATATCAGTTCGCCAGCTCTGATCCATTTGGTGAATTTGGGTACCGGCATACACACAGTACAGAATAAATACATTTATAAATCAAATTTACCATATGACTAAAATATACTTTTCCAAACAATACAATAAACAGAAATAATATTGATTTTATTTAAAGAATGTCACCCCTAACTGTTCCCGTTGGTGTCGTAAGAGATGACTAAGGGGAAAATACCGGAAGGTTTTCCCATTACTAAGGGATTACGAGGGCGGAGCAGCGGCTTCTGAAATTAACATCAATAACTGCGATCCCCAAGATATCGGAGAAGATGTACTGATTCCCCAAATTCCTTCAATACCATTTACCGTTCCAATTTAAAAGCCTATAATTTCCAGTAAAGATATCTTTTGCAGTGACCATTAATAAGTCGCAGGATCTAACTTTCAACGTTGCAAGTTTAGATTGGAGCGTTGAGTGTTTCTCACATGGCCAGTTATGTCGCTCTTTCAAGAGTAACCTTTAAAGAAAACATAATTATATTGTTTAACTAGCTGTACCTGCGACTTCGTTCGCGATTGCCGTACCTGCAAAATAATTATCATCACATTTGAGCACTGTTTGTCTGCGGTGAAGCACTCCTAGTAAAGCATAGCTCAGAAAGAAGCTTCTTACTTTGGGTTTGAAAACTCCCGGGTTGTATTTTCCAGAAGACAGTAGTAAAGTAAATCAGAGAGTTCCTTCGCGGTTCAAATAATTGAAATCGGACTTCATAAATTATAACTAAGTAACATTTTGACTTTCATCCCCTTTCCCGAGGGACCCGTGCTGAATTTCGGGATAAAAAGTATACAATAACCTTCTTCGTGGTATGAAATCAAATCGTGTAAAATTTTATTGAATTCCATTCAGTAGTTTTAGAGTGATGCGCAGCCGGGATACAGACAGACAGACAGACAAAAAAAATAAACAGTTTTGGCATCAGTGTCAGCTACAGAGTGCTCACAATATTTTTTTCAAAGTATCTGCTAAGTATTGAATTGGATCTGTTACAGTTTTATTATAAGTATAGATAGATGAAACTATGAGTGACTATAAACGTTGTATATTAAGACGTTTAGTAGTATATTGAGTATCAGTATTGCTATCGTGCAAAGCTGCTGTAACTAGCGACCTGCCCCGAGGTCGCTAGTTACAGATAAACATGCACAAAAAAATACACACACAAAACCATAAGCTTCCTTTTATTTTGATGGGAGTCACTAACTCGCGGCGGCCTCACTAGCCGGTCAAGGCAGCACACCATCAATCGAATCAAGGTCCTTAGTGTCAGGACGCAAACACCATGTTAAATTCAATGTTATATAAAAAACAAGAGAATGACGACACTTTGTATGTTAATTTTACGAAATTTTAAAATTGTTACGTTTGCAAAAACGCCTGCTATGCGGATTTTATTTAGTTAGAGCATACCGCGGCTAAATAGGTGCATGGACGTGGGTTCGAATCTCGCACATGACTTACATTTTTCCTATAGTATATTTGTAATTCTGTAATTTTACGAAAATTCCACCATGACAATATATTCATAAAGGTCAGATAAAAACAAGTTTATTCTTACGCAAATCATTCAGTCACGCCACAGACCAGCGTAGGTCTTGCGGCCTGGCATAGCGAATAGAAATTCCGGAGCGTTTCCCGCGACATTAAGGAACATCTACCTGCCTCGGACCGGGGTAACGGTCCACTAATCTATTGGACATCGTGCCAAGGATGCCACCGCTCTCTTCAGAATTGAACCGTCCACCAGGACCTTAGCAAATCAAGGGACATCATCGTTTCCAAACACCAAGCTGAAGATGCGCCCCCTGCGCCAACTTAGTGGGGGAAAGTTAGCAGCCTTGACCAAAATGAGGTCTACAATTTTGGGAACACACATTTTTAATTTATTTTGCTCGTTTTAAATATTCAAAACTCTATTTATTGGGAGCGCGACGCGATCCAGTTTTGCCGCGGTGAGCGCGTAGGTTTTGTCTTTTGCGAGACTCAAAACTTAAAACATTAGGTTTCTCTAGAACTGACTGGTACTTTTAAATTCTGTGTCTCGTAGTAAAAGGCAATGCCTACACAACTAAGTGGGGGAAGGTTAGCAGCCTTGACCAAAATGAGGTCTCCAATTTTGGGAACGTACATTTTTATTTTATTTTGCTCGTTGTAAATATTCAAAACTCTATTTAATGGGAGCGTGGTGCGGCCCAGTTTTGCCGCGGTGAGCGCTCTAAGCTTAGAGTAGGTTTTGTCTTTTGCGAGACTCAAAACCTAAAACATTAGGTTTCTCTAGAACTGACTGACACCTTTAAATTCTGTGTCTCGTAGTAAAAGACAATGCCTACTCCGAGCTAAGAGCACCCGCCGTGGCATCACTGGACCACGTCGCGCTCCCTTTCAATAGAGTTTTCAATATTTACATCGAGCAAAGTAATCATCATCATCTTCAGCCGAAGATGTCCACTATTGAACAATAGCCTCCCCCGTGGAACGCTACAAAGAACGGCTACTAACCGCTTGTAACCATTGGCTACCAGCCACTTTTACGATGTCGTCAGTTTACCTAGTGGGGAGCCTGCCAAGTCTACGTCTTCCGGGGTAATGTGGTAGACACTCGAAAACCTTTCTTCCCCGTCGGTTACCAGTTCGTCAAGCAATGTGGCCCGCCCATTGCCACTTCAATTTGCAAATGCTGAAAGCTATGTCGGTGACTTTGGTTCTTTGGCGATTTAATCACTCAAAGAAACTCTGAGTATAGCTCTCTCCATTGCTCGTTGAGTGACTCTGAGCTTGTCCATGAGGGCCATAATTAAAGTGCACGTCTCAGACCACGTGTTCAGTGGCGTTCCTATACAAACATTTCAGCGCTTCGATGAACCTAAAGTCGATTTAGAATAGCTGAAAAGACTGCAGTATGGCCCAGGTTTCATTTGAGTCGAAGGCTTTCTCATAGTCCACAAACGCTAAACGTAATGTCCGATTACACTCCTCAGCCTTCTGTACAATCTGGTGGAACGTATGGATGTGGTCTATAGTGCTAAAGCTTTTTCGGAACTAGACTTGTTCGGGAGGCTGGAAGTCATCAAACCTACGAACAAGACGATTCGTAATGACTTTTGAGAACAGCTTATAAACATGGATCAGAAGTGAAATCGGCCAGTTTTTCATCGTCAAAGTATTGTCAACTTTTTGAAAAACAGCACTACTACATCTTATTCTCCACGCTTTAAGCGTTTTATTTACAAGAATGACGGAATTAAATAACTTCTGGAGGACTGAGAGTACCCGCTATGTTAAGTTTTGTCGTGATTCCGTTATCACCTGGTGTCTTGACATTCAGGCTCTGACAAACTAAGAAGGAAAGACAGAGCCCGGTATAATTTCAAACTGAAGCCACTATTTTATACATGTGTGCGATGGAAGTGTTGCCATATAAAAGAAGAAATAACGAATTCGTGCTGCTCACCTTCACTTCTTGACTTACTTATTGTATCTTCTCCAATGCATGTTGCTAAGCATGGTCAATGTTCGGCTGTTTTTTTTTTTGTATTACGATATAATCTTATTATCATGCAAAGTTCGTTCTCCTAAAGCTAAACCTAAAACTATATTGCAACGCAATTTTGGTGGCATGGACCTTGGAAAACTTCGCAGTGACGTAAAAAATATTGATTGGTCATCATTGTTAGACACTGTATCACTCGTCTATAAAATTAATAATGTTAACAACATTACTATGCAAATTTACGACATTCATGCTCTCTTGAAACCTGTAAAGTGGAAACATTTTCCTGCACCTTGGTTGTGAATGTAACTTGTAAAATTTCAAATATAAAGTTTCATCATAACTTAGGTGAAATCTTGGAAACTTTTGTTGTTTCACCAATTGTAACATATTTAATGTATAATATAGACCCCAAAGGTTATGCTGATGTATGATTTTCCCATTATTTGTCAAAATTTACTTGAAAATTTGCATATATTAAGTTTTCCTATAACTTGGGTCAAATAATGGAAACTGTTTGTGTTTCACAAATTCTACCCTATTTAAACTATAGTACAGACCACCCTGGTTGTTTTAATATATATATTTCCATATAATTAATTAAATTTAGTTGGAAAATATCATAAATTAAGTTTGTTTCATAACTTGTGAAAAATAGTTGAAATTATTATTCTTCTGTTAGGTTCATACTGTTTAACATCAAGTATAGACCACCCCCGTCGTTTTGATATCTAGTTCACCCTTATATTGCTTGCCAATTTTCTAAAAACTTGATGATTCAGTTTATAACTAATACAAGCTGGTTTTGTCCCTCTGTCTTTTTATCTAGACCGTGTCTGTATCGAAACAATTAATTTGTTTCAGGGTTTTTTTATGTATAATTACTTCTAAAAAGAGTTCCGGTTCATCAATGTGAGGCTTCCCCCTGGACTTCCACGGACAATGACCTAGGAGTTACCAACCTGTTCAATGGCAGCGATGCTGGAGTAACTCTTTATAATTTAATTTATTAACTGGTGCAGGAACCAGGTACCATTTTGTTTTGGTTTTATGTGTGGACGTTGAGTTTTCGTCACACCGAATGATAATTTATAATTAAATTTATTAACTGGTACAGGAACCAGGTACCATTTTGTTTTGGTTTTATGTGTAGACGTTGAGTTTTCGTCGAACCAAATGACAATTGTTTTTTTAAAATATTTGAACATAACAAATATTAGAACGTGACAATTTGGCGTTCCGAACAGGGACTATTAGTATAATTAATAAAATTCACACGGTGACGCCGTGTGACAATTTGGCGTGGAGTTAATTTATTAACTGGTACAGGAACCAGGAGCGTTCCCTGACAATTTGGCAGCAGGTGCGGATACGTGAGCGTTAAGTTGTCGTCTCACCTAATTTTAAGTTAGTCCTAAGATGTACTATTCGTCATAAGTACGTTTAATTCGACCAGACGTCACCTACAATTACCGTCCCATAACTTTTAACCTTAACCTTTTTTTTTATTTCAAATCTTTAACTACGGTGTTAACTTTTTTTTGTTTAACCACTCGTTCATTTTTAAAGTTTAATTGTGTAAACTAATTTACATTTCCTTTGCATTCTTTATAACGTGATATAATGTAACAAACCTCCAAATAAAGACAACTTGATGAACCGGATTGGTTAGTTTTATTAACACCCCGTTAGGAGTTGGAGGTAATCCCCTGGAACCCTAAGGAAAACCGCGGTTACGGCGGATTAACGTGACAAGCTGGACCTTCATTATCAACGGATTCATATATATGTCGGCTTTGGGCATCTCTACACACCCAAATGCAATTATTTCGAGCTGAATTGTATTTAGATTTATTCACTTCTCCAGGATAGTGTTTATATTTAGACTTAGCAACATCTTTTGTGTGCATCAATAATATAATATCAGCTGACAACCAAGGTGCAGGAAAATGTTTCCACTTTACAGGACACAAACTTTATATTTGAAATTTTACAAGTTAAATTCAACAAATGTTGACAAAATGGCATATCAGCATGACCGTTGGGGCTAATACTATCTGATGATCCATGTAAACAATACGAAATACTAATATTTTTCAAGATTTTACACAAGTTTGGTTGATGAATTTTTACCTCAAATGGATGAAATTATAGGTTTAACTACCATTAGACAGTCGAAGAGGGTGAATCTTCGCATGATTAAAGGGGAATCATGAACATTTAATAAGAATTTGGGTGAAAAAAAAGCATGTGCTCGGTGGGGGAATTTCACAAGTTCACTCACCTTACGGGTTTATAAAAGCATTTTGCTTAAATGGCTCTGCGCCATCGCCAGCGTGGTGGCCTTCTCCCAATCCATCGCGGGGTTTTAATTGGAGTAATCTTCAATCAATAGATCGGTTTGCCGACCGTCGTGGAAGAAAGAAATAATCCTCCAGCAAACACAGTGATGTGGTATCGAATTGCACCAAGCAAACGGAGATCAATAATCGATACGAGAGTCAATTTGTTCTTTACAAAAGCATTGCAATCCGAGGGAATTCGGTATAGAACATTCATACATTTAAAAGGAAGTATATTTGGTAAACAAATACAATTTGTTTATTAAATATTTTGAAGTTAAACGAATAAAATTAATGGAAGGAGTCATCGATAACCAACATCGAAAGACCAAATGTATCAAGCAAAATTAATATTTGAGGACAAAAGAAACCGTAAATTAGTTGTAGTCACCTGGCACGAATTACTATGAGAACTAGACATTTTAAGAATAAGTAATATTTACATTAACGATTTTTAAAAGAAAATTATTATTTATGGAATCGAGTTAAATATTCTTATTTAATGAGTTATTGACCTGAGCAACCATTTATCTGTAAAGTTAGGTAGCACAACGACAGATTTAGTGGGATTCTAACCATTTCAATGAAAACATAAATCAATAATTTACAATCGGTAAGTAATCGATAATGGGTACGATCCAAACAAACATGGATCCCTATAACGCAATCAATAGATTTCGCAAGCACTAGTTTACCATGAACAATTCCCGAGTACAGAATTAAGTTTCATTCCACGAATGAGAAGAAAATATTGATTAGCGGTAAACATGAATCTAAACAAAATGAAAAAAAATGAAATAAATTGAGATTGTGACGTTACAAGCTAAAGTCTGGAAATTTCTAAGGTACTTAGTATTGGGTAAACCAAGACAAGATTCTATTCCTGACAACTTGGACATTGATGCCCTTAACACATATTTTTTCAACCACTACCATTATGGATGTAACTGCTAAAGGCAATACTCTTAAACTTCTTTCAACCACGACAGCCCCTTTCTCCGTTCAGTTTCACTCAATTTTCGGCTTGTGATGTTAGAAAGAGCGTACTCTCTATTACGTCAAATGCTGTTGATTTCGACGGTGTTAGTCGTAATATGATAGTCCCAATCCTTGATCTTATCCTTCCTTTTCTATATTACATCCTTAACTACTCCGTCACGAGCGGAGTTTTCCTGTAATTACGGAAGGATGCTCTTATGATTCCATTGAGTATTTATTCTCCGGTGAAAGTTGGGTATGGCATGAAAGTAGAATAAATGCAGTGGAGATGAGAGCATTGGGAAGCATGATTGGAGTCAAACGGAATGACAGGATATATATCATATCTATGGGTTACAGCAGCATTGGCCGGCACGACCGGGGAAGTACCACTCTCCCACATGATATCGACGTGAAGTAGTGGCTTTACCATTGCGTTTCAATCGATTTGTGGGAGTCCCGGAGACATTGACATTGAGTATCATTACCAAAAAATTGAAGTGGGTGTGCCACATTGCTTGACGAACTGATAATCTGGGAAGAAAGGTTCTCGAGTGGTTACCACATTATTCAAAACTCTACTCTGAATTTTGGTACCTATATAGGAAGTCTAACACCGTGCTTCGTTCAAGGCTAGAGTTCAATTTAGTAGTCTAAATTTTTGTTTATTATTTCATTGTGCAGGTTGATTTCCGAAATTAAATTTCTGCAGTTCACGGTTTGGAAATGGCACCCTAAATCTAAAAGCCAGTCAGTAGTGAATTCGCACTGAAATTGAAACTAATACCAGGATTTGTGATGTTAGTGATGAGATTTCTAGGTAAGCCTGAAAAACATCTTCGACTACATAATCACATACCATCAGGTGAGAAATAAAAACAAGGATTTTGGTACAACATTGCTATTATAATACCGTGCATACTTTTCCTCATATTATATTGGGCGTGGAATTTAACTTCCTCAATAACACTACTAAGAGGAGCTTCCGAAGTGACGGGAGATTTTAGTCGCACTATGCGCACCATAAGGACACGTTTAGAGACGTATTATTATGAAACTTTCGCAAGCTTCAAATCATCATCCTCTAACATATGAACTTTCGAGATGTATAATGACCGAACACTTTTTATCCAAAGTCTAAGTAATTATCACCGGGTTTAATTTTCATGGATTTAGGTTTAAAATATGTACATTGTTCACTATGCAGATCTCCAAAATGTTGTTTCAATAACACTTTCAATGCAATCCAAGTCACATCATCCTCAAGTTCCGATTATAAACAGGCTTATCATTTAAACGACTTGTTACAGATTGGTACACCTATAAATCCTGAGCATTATTGCCTTTATACCTGGTAATTACTTATTCACATTTTTAATTAAGAGAGTTGATTGACCCTTGTCACCTCCATAGATGGGAATCAGGTTTAACATCTCACGAAGGATCGGCACAATAGTTTCGTCCTGAGACATCTTTAGTAATTGGTAATGAGCAGGTTGGATAGTACACACAATAAAAGTAACACAATAGTAGATTATGATACAAGTGAGCTATGTTGCATTATACACAAGGCTGTGTGTTGCAGCACGAGCCGCAGGCGAGGGCGTAAATCAGTGTATAATGAGTAAGTTGCTCACAAATTTCATACGTACTTTTTCAACACCCTTGCCACCTTTTTTTTTGCGCTTGGCGAAGTTTAATAGTCGCTTACATATAAACCTCTTTGATGTTACAAATCTGTATTACCCGGTTAAATTGAAAATACTCTGTTTATTCGCATATAATTTGCAGTTAGGTACTTATTTGACTTTGTAGGGATAAATTACCCGATTCAACTGAAAATGCTCTGTTTACTCGCATATAATTTGCAGTTAGGTACTATGTTTTCAAGACACTCGCTCGTAACGGGCCTTTAAATGCACCAATTTTAGTGTCATAATATAGTCTATTACGCACTCATAATTTTTTAACTTTGTAGGGATAATTCTATTACGCACTAGTGTATAATATTATTATGCACGAGGGTGTTATTGTTCGGTTTATGGCCCTAAGAACGATATAATAAAGCTCACTTTACGAGCAAGGGTGTTGAAAAATTGTTTTCAAGACACTCGCTCGTAACGGCCTTTGAATGCACCGATTTCAGTGTCATAATATAGTCTATTACGCACTCGTACTTTTTTTACTTTACCGCACTAGTGTTTTAAATATAAAAAACAACAACGTTTCCACACTTCTCACCAAGGAGATTGTAGTTTGTTTCGTTCGTTTTTCATATAAAAACAAACCAAAGAGTTTTCTACCTACTGAAGTAGAACTTAAGACGATTTAATTATAAACTTTCTTAATCAGATTATTATTGCTATCAAAAAGATCAAGAAAATATTTTCGTACCGAAATCTCTTCTCCATTTAGGCAAAAACCGTCTCCTTTTTAATAACCAACTTCGCGCACTTGTTGCATATTGTACTATTAAACATCTGTACTGTTCCTACAGTTTTTAATTCTACATTCGTTTCTTATCGCTGATAATGACACACTTAGTAGAGTTTTATATTGAGTCACCAGATACGTTATAATGAGCAACGTTTAATCTCAAGAATAATAATTAAAAAGTAAGAGAGGATTTTGGAAAGTATGGCAAAGAGTATGACTCACCAACTGACCGCTCCCATACTGCGTGTCCCGTAGTCGACGAATTTGTTTGGTTCGAGGATTCACTTTGGATCTGCGCCGCGTATCCGTGAACATGTAAATTTGGATACCAAGAAATTAGGAAAGCCAGAGCAGCTTTAAACGAGCAAATTCTACCGGCTGCGCCAGTCCAATTTGGGGAGCACCCAAAAGGCTTTTAAAAACTATAATTAAAAATATGTGTTACCGATACTGCGGCTTTAAGACTAAGGAATAATAAAAAGGAACAAAAAACTTAATGTTAACTTATGTCTACATGGTGGTCCTAGCAGAAATCTTACTCAGCGTTCACAAGAAATGCACGGGTGTTTGCGAAATAAACCCCCTCTAGTCTAAGGCTGAAAGGCGAGAGGGATGCATAACTATCTACTAAAAAAAGTAAAACAAACAAACTTCTTTATTTTACTAGTTATACTTGACTAAAAATGTGTATGGAAACGTACTGCTAATCTTTTCATACTTCTGAATAAAATTGTTAAAAGTTTATGGAAAACAAATCTTTCTAAATAGCTTTAATTTTAAAATCTGAGATAAGTAATCCTATAGTAGTAAAAATCAAAGTTTTCATAAAACAAAGTTCTATGAAACTTGAGATAAAATCTATGTATATTTAACTTTTCTTAAGTATCGCGTTAAATGTCGAACAGGTCAGCCCACTTATTGCATACAAATAGAAGTAATTATTTTTCATTATTATCTTATTAACCTTTGGCTTACTTTGCAAAACATGTTTACGTTCGCATTACACTGCCCCTAAAGTTTCGTATAAAAAAGGCCGTATATGTCGGATCGTCTTAAACGTGCCCAGCGCTTGGATTTGTTTACATCTCAGAGTAAGATATAATAAAAAAAAAACACAAAATGCTAAAATTGATTGTAATCACAGCTCTAGCAATGCTTTGCTTAGAATGTGAAACAAGACAGATCAACCAAATAGTAGCAGATGTGGAGCTTCAGGAACAACGAGATTCACCAAAACAAGGCCCCATGCTGCAAAGGTCGAAGCGTTGTAAGTATTGTTTATACTGTATTTAATTTGAGGATGTTATTACCTGGTTACTTATTTTTATAAATGCTTAAGAGTTAACAAGTCAGCAACCCATTCCTGTGTGTACAGAAATTGTACAATTTACAATTCAAATCAGGATTAAAAGAACGCGCTGCAACATGGTAGTCAAAACATATTACACAACGGATACATACAAGAATAAAATCTATCAGGTTTGTTTTCTTAAATGAAAGTCAAAGTCAAAATGATTTATTTTACCTCCAAGGAAACATATAACAATATTGTTTTACCTCCAAGGAAACATATAAGAGACACGTATAATATGAATATTATACGTGTCTCTTATACGTACGACGAAATGATTGCCAAAACCAACAAGACATTGATAAGCGGCTTAGTTAATTTCAAAATAGTCTCTATCTTTTTAAAGTTATTCTGACGGATCAAGCTCGAGGCCCACATGATGTTAAGCGGACTAACCTCTGCCTTTTACAGATGCATTTCATCATAAGCCACAAATTACTCTGCGCCCGTCACCTTGAGACATATTTGTTAAGTCTCATGTGCCTGTCCTTTCACTGGCTCTCAAGGGCTGCTGCCAGAACACACCGTTAGGTGGTTGACGACAGATTTTCCACTTGAGGGTTGTCGCAAGGCGGGCGTTCGCAAAATGCCCTTTCACCATGCGGTGAAGCTTAAGCCCACGACGGGCGGTCCATGGTTCGAGTCCCGTCGTGGGCTTAATGAATGCGCGGCAGACCATAGCCAATGCCACAGAGCCATCACTTCTTCAACTCAATCCAATCATTTAATCCTTAAGATCAATTCCACAAAGGCCTGTGGTGTTGTTTTGAAAGATTGGAATAAAAAGTTCCATGTAATTGACCTCTAACTATTGCCCACAAAGTGGTCTATCGAAAACAATTTGAAAAATACTTTTGCTTACATCTAGAGCCTCACCTCAATCGGAATACACAATATTGAATATAGACTTTCGAAAATATCGTCCATTATGTTCACTAAAAGAATACTGCAATCTCTTCCTCTGCGTCTATCCACCATATTATAGCGTTTAATTCTTTAGTGAAACCCTATTTAATATACCTAATTTCAACATCTAACATAAAATACCTACAGCTGCAAACCCTGCTTCTTGCAAGAAAATGTATTTAAATTCAATTAGGAAGCTTATTCACTACAGTGAATTTTCCATTAAATAGCAACCAATGAAATATCTCAGTTTGCAAACAATCTTTCTTGAAAACTACTGGTAATTTTTTGTGAACCCTCAATTCTTGCAAATAGTTTCATTTATATACCTACTCTACAAATTTTCCTCCCTGTAACAGTAAAAATATATTATTTAATCAATAATCTATCCCATTATAATTAACCCTCCATTTACACAACAAATGCGATAATTATAGGTCCATAACTAGCTGCCGTAGAGGTGAAATTGAACAACTAACAATTTTTCAAAATGTATTTTATAGAATTTTAATAAAGTCTAAAGTAGGCCGCATTTTTTGATATATGTTACTCTTGCTTTAATATTCAGTTCATTCCAAAGGTATTAAAAATAAACTTATATAACAGAAATGAATATAAAATAATAGATGTGTAATTGAGAGGAAGAAATTGACAACGGTCAAATTTCCTAAATTCGCCATTTTAGTGGCAAATTTAATGCATAATGCTTGTTATTCAGTTTTGCCTCAACGCAAAATTGAGGATGGTAATAAAAACATGTAAACAAAAAAGATCAACGTATATTATCTTCTTTTTCCTAATAAACGAGTTATGTTAAAAAAGAATTTCAAGCACATAAAATTAATAATATTTTCATGACTTAAGTTTGAATTACTAACATTTATTGAGTTTTGAAATAAATGAATGATTGTTTTGATATAACTCTACAGAATAAGATATTATTAGTATTATAAGTAAATATATTTAAAAAAATATTTCAAATTAAGCCAATACCCATCAATTGTTTCTATAGATTTTTAATATATTCAATTTGATGTTAAATGAGATTTGATTGCAGTAATGGGTGACGTTTTGTAAACTTACTCAATTTTGAGTTTTCAGACGAGATTTAAAACATTAGCTACTTTTCTTCTTATAAGAAACGTCAAATGCAGATGATGCGCTTAAGAATGAAACCACGATCATAACAAAGAAAAGAAGCATGTTTAATATTAAAATATATTAATGAACAAAGGTCCGAGAGTGATGACGTTTCATTGTACCACGATGGACAAGTTATTTAAGTTGAGTTACTTCAGATTGTCTAATGTTCTATTGTCTCTGGACTGGGACTCTGAAGCAGGGAATTTCCACGCCTGCACTTTTAGTTTTATGGTATAGGAGGGCAAATGATTAAATGGCTCACCTGATGGTAAGTGATCACCATCGCCCACGAATTCGGTGCAACACCAAAGGTCTTGAAGATGTGTTGCCAGCCTTTGAAAAGAAAATACGCTCTCCTCTTGAAGGCTCCTAAGCCGTATTGGGTCAAACATACTTCATATGGCAGCTGGTTCTACGTTGTGACAGTGCGAGGCAGAAAATGCCATGAAAATCGCAAGGTAGTGGAATTGATGAAACATAATGCATTTTCCGGACGTCCGACGACGAAATTCAGCAGCAGGTATTAAATCGAACAGTTCCTCAGACCACTCCTTGTTATAGATACGGTAAAAGATGCAGAGTGATCCAACAACTCTACGCAATGCCATAGGGTTGAGCCGATCGAAGAGAGCTTGATCGTCGACGATTCGAGTCGCTTCGCGTTGAATGCGGTCAAATGGAAGAAGCTGGTACTGGGGAACTTCCTTCCAGATGTGAGACCATCACTTCATGTGAGGCCAAACCTGAGTCGTATACAGTTGCAAGCGATTGGCCGACGTAAAGTACCATCTCGCCTTTCCGAGCACACCAAGCTTTTTAGAGGCTAATTTAGTCTTATCTTCCAAATAAAAGCAAAATTTAACGACGCCAATATATCAACGCCAAGTACTCCAATGCTATATGGGATAGCAAGGGGAGTGTCTTCAAATTGAGTGATACAATAAAGAGGGATAGTTTTGCGGTAAACGCAAAAACTTGTAAAATCTTCGGGTTTAATTAAACTATGTTCCGTCGGCCCCATATACATACAAATACAGGCAGCGGCTGTTTGGTTTTGGTCCCCTGGGGTAGGGCATCCGACCGCTTCAAACGGCTGCGCCGATGAGTAGGGGGGACGAGCAACTGAAGTGCTCATGGAAATTCCACTTGTGATCGTGGACGAGTCCCAGATAATCGATCGATCTTAACCTGAGTTAACCGATAGAGATGTAACAACCTTACATCTCTATCGGTGCACCCGCAAAGGGCTGCAAAAACACACGGTCTCCAACTTATTGAGCGCGACCGGTTCTAACAACCCTATCTTACCGACAACAAGTGCCTACTTTGGCAAGATGGGCAGCCTCCTCAAAGGTCTCGCTTTGGTCAGTCACCAACGTGTCTCATACATAGCAGTTCAAGTGCGCATTTTTTTTTTCACCATTCACCCTGATTTAGATTTCCCCACAATACCTAGTCGTAACCACAGTTCCCAGGAGAGTGGTCCGAGAATCCCTGTGGAACACTGCATGATATTTCCTGCCTCTGTTTTCTACCTCCGGGCCCTTGAATTTCTCTAACAGGTAGACCCTAACAATTCAACAGATATGAGGCACATCATGAAACTTCAGTGCTTCCCTGACACACGTCCACCGAAAGGAGTTAAACGCAGTAGAGATGTGAAGTGACACCGCAAGCAAAACCTTACCGTGGGCAGTCGCACCGAGAACGCTAAGAGAATTTGGCGATAGGTGGAAGGAGACTCCGCAAGGCACCCTTAGATTTTCAGAAGGACAAGCTGCCCAATATTTTTAATTAAGTAAAAATTACATTGAGTATTGCTATTTTTTCAGTGTTTTTATTTTAGGTAATTCTAAATTAAATAAAAATTTTTACCAAAAAAATAGAACCGACTTCAACACTCAAATGTGTGAAATAACTTGTTGAAGTCGGTACCATGACGGTTCAAAAGTACCTATCATCACAATATTGTGCGCATGGTACCGACTTCGACAAGTTATTTCACACATTTGAGTGTTGAAGTCGGTTCTATTTTTTTGGTAAAAATTTTTATTTCGCTCTTTTTAGTGACCCTTGCTACTTATGGGCTTATGTTTAACTTACCACCAGATATAGTAACATATAACAGACTTAAATTATCAAAATAAGACTTGCTTGCAGCATAATACACGTTTTATCTTCCTATCCAAAATTTTATTTCTATCTAATACCGTTGAGGAAATATTACTGTGTTACCACCAAATTTGAGCTTCGATGAGAATTCATCATGATAGGAAAATACTTTTCAGTTATTGGGGTGTAACTCAAAAACGGCTTGTCCGATTTTGATGAAATTTAAATGGGACTACACGGCAAGCATCAGCTTTTAAATAAAAACAAGGTTATCAAAATCGGTTCACCCAGTCAAAAGTTCTAAGGTAACAAACATTGATTATAATATCAGGACAGGAAAACACTTTTTCAGTTTTTGGAGTGTAACTCAAAAACGGCTAAATCGATTTTGATGAAATTTAAATGGGACCACACGGCAAGCATCAGCTATCAAATAAAAAAAGAATTATTAAAATCAGTTTACCCAGTCAGTAGATATGAGGTAACAAACATAAAAAAAAAAAAAAAAAAAAAAAAAATACAGACGAATTGAGTACCTCCTCCTTTTTTGAAATCGGTAGAAAATGCAGGACTTTTCTTAGATTTCCTTTGATTTTGTTACTTGTAGAAAGTGTATAGATGTTTAAAATAAAATATTACTGCAGTGAAATAATTGAATAAAGGTATTTATCGCGTACATAATCAATTTTATATTTATTCTAACAACAGACAAAACTGAACAACTTAGACAATAAAGCAGATACAACATGTTAGTTCCGAAAATTTAAAAAAGCAAAAATAGATAGCTTTTGTCAGAATTTTAGCTCTTCTTTAAACTAACTTGTGAGATCCATAATTATCTCAAAAGATGAGCATTGAACCTTTGCATGAAGTCCAAAAATACCTATATATTATTCGTAGTCATACATTTTTTGCAGTTTTGTAAAAAAAAATTACTAAATCATGTTTTTTTTACAACACTGGTTATGTTTGTTATCCTATTTCGCTTCTACGGCAGCAATAATGTAGTATTATCAAATTATTTATCCACGCAAAAAATAATAAATTTATTAGTATTAGTAAATAGTATGCGCATATTTCATTTTCATTACCTTAACCAAGCACTTAATCCACTTAAAAATTATCCGATAAGTTATTCTCGACAGTATTCTCATCTTGAATGCAGCAACATAGACTCAGGGTGACATGCGGTCAGCAGCGACTGTTGTTTTACAACTATTCTGTTTTTATACTTATCTCTCTATTATCTTTTTTTTTATACCTATTTATATTTACTTGTAATACCAATTGTTTCATGAAACGACCACTACTGTGTACTGTATCAGCCGGATCGTCCACCGCTAATCACGGCCTATAAAGGCGGTATTTGCCATAATCTCCACGCTTGGCAGTCGGCTTGGGGATTGCAGTGTAAGATGGCAGTTCATTAGAAGCTGCCCACCTTCCAGTATTTTTCCTTTAGTCGCCTTTTACGACACCCATGGGATGATATGTGGAGGTGCAATTCTAACCCGGCACCCCACGGGGGGCATGGATAAAGTCAATGTCACGTTCAAATATAGAGTGTAGCATATGAAAAGCTCCGGTAGCACTTCATCTAAATAGCTTAATTAGTAATGTTTGATACTCAACTTCTACACCAGACAGTAAAAACCTACTTTTGCACAAATGTTATTACAGATTTTTCGATTTTTTGTGTTGCCTTTGTTTGTTTCCTTTTTGTATGTTGTTTTTGTGTCCAGTAAATTGCGGCCGTTGGTTGCGGTCCGTTCTGCGTTGGTTTTGGCTACATAGGTTCAATAGTGTCAAAGTTATTGCTATTTTATGGCTAATTTTATTCAAAATTTCGTGTTTTTCGGTTATATAAAATTCATTTTCAAAAACATTCTATAGTTCCGCGCGGGCCGCGATCTCCGACCGTTTTCCGTGTTTGGGCGCGATTAGAGCTATAGTTTTTTCAATATTCATATAACAACAACATTTGCCAAAAGTGAGGATAGTCAATAAAATAATTAAAACAAATATATTCCACTGTTTCTAATGTCTTATCTAACTGCGATACATGAAACCAATAACACAAAGATATTATATATTTTTTTAATATATGCAACCTCTTCAGCGTCTGCAATTGTATACTGCGTATGTACAAATGACTAGCAAAAATCTGTTGCCATGAATAATGTTTTACGGTATATGACCAAATGAGCCAGTAATTGTAGGTTAAGTCTGTTAACACCTACGAGTTACCATCAGATGAGATTGATGTCAAAGGGCATCAACAATTAAAAATATCTAACCGTGCCCGTCAGCTGGCAACCGATTCGCCTCCATTACAATGGGCCTCTCTGGGACTGTCTATTAAAAAAATTATGAGCGCTATCGCAGGTATTTCGAAAAAGTTAGTGTAATATAATTTTTTATATAATATTTATACAATAACGCATGATATGCTGGGTACCTTACAAAATTAAAACTAGAAGCAAAATTATAGTCATGTGCGGGATTCGAACACGCGCTATCCACCCCTATAGCCGGGGCTCTGACTGCTAAGCTAACATGATATAGGACTCATGACTCTAACATTTTCTCTCTTTCTTAACCATCGAACGTTGTAACGAGACTAATTTTTGCAACTTGTTAACGATGACGCAACACCAATATTTTTTTTAATTCCTTTTAGAGTTATGAGTTGTCATATTTGCTTAGCGGTCACAGCAAACCCCGGCTATAGGGGCGGATGCCGTGGGCTTGAATCCGGCACATGACTATAGTTTTTCTTCCCGTTGTAATTTTGGTATTATAATAAAGATGTTCGTGAATTAAAAATGAGCTATTTATACACAATTTGGTCGTAAAAAAATGAACACACAAAGTCACTTTAGTAAGAAATAAGACATTTTACGATTGTACAAAAATATATTTAGGTGAATAACAGGACTTTGCAGTAATCTCGTCATACAACAAGGCAAGGAACCAACGTGTGAAGCAAGGGGCCGTAACCTAGCCTTCATATGATTAATGTAATCAATCATAGTTAAACGAACTGGCAAGTATGACTCCCGCTAAGGCTTCCAAACTATATGGAAAATTTCGATTTTTCTTGTAGGTAAATTATGTGTTGGTACCGTACCATTAGTTTGCGAGTACCTATAATTCGCTATTGGCCGCTTTTAATCTTAGATGATTTCTTGAACGTGTAACGATTATCAGCGAGTACTAGAAGTACCTATAATACCTATTTTATTTGTGGTACCTATCGGTGTGTTGTTTTTTTTGGCATTTTTTGGCTAATTTGACCAAAACTGTAATTCTGAAATTATGTGGGTTAGAGCATTTGTATTTACTTTGAAATTAAAATAAGGTTGAGGTACCTAGTGCCATAATAAGACTGACAACATAAATGTACCATTTCCGGTGATGAATAATGAAAAATTAGGAAGAAACAGGATTGAATTAGAAATAAAACGTGTAATTATTGTACGTATACTCACAAAATGATCAACTATATACAGAGCTTTAATTTAGATACCATGCTCTCACAAGCATCAATTCAAATAGCAGGCTCGTAGAATAAATGTAAAAAATATTTCTTAGTGAAAAGCTTATACAAAGGCTAGTAAAGTATTATAAAGTATTAGTATAAAGTAGGTAAGTAGTGCCTAATATTCTATAATAAAAAAAACAATTGTCAACTACTACTTTTCCGAAGATATAGCCCTCTAAAGGTACGCACAGACAGCGTAAGCTTAAGCAGACTAACAAAAGTAAACAAAAAAAATATAACGAATTATATTTAATTAAAATAATAATTATATATATTAGGTGGATTTTGGCGCTTGGACTCAAATACAGAACTAATTTCTAAGTGTGTATTGTTTTGAGCAGTATAGTCTTTTTGTGGATAAAATGGTGGCAATACCTATATTATTACCATTCTGCTTCTTCCTTCTCTAAAATTTTATATTTTTCTCGGTCCTAACGTAGCCTGCATCAGTACCGGCTCCGGTTCTTGCTCCGGCACCTGCATCAATAACGGATCCGGCTCTTGTTCTGACTCCTGCGTCAATCACGGATCCGGCTCTTGCTCCGGCTCCTGCGTGAATTACGGATCCGGCTCTTGCTCCGGCTCCTCGATCAATTACGGATCCGGATATTGCTCTGGTTCTTCAATTTGCAACTAAATTATAATGAAAATATTTTTTTTGTGGATATCAGTGGGTTAGTTGAACGTAACTTTCTTGCTTTAACCAATAATTAATCATCTGGTAAAGGACGTACTTTACTTAAATATTATAAATACTTTGTAATTTCAATGTTCGTTATATAAAGGTATTGTAACCCAGTGACTGGTTTTTCTATAATAAACACCCTATGGAAATGATCACTATACCTTGCCAAATATATAATATATGTGAGATGAATTTCTTAACATTCCTTGGATTCACCGTGCGGGTGCCTGGTCCATAGCGTTGCAGAGAAAGAAGCTAGACACGCCTGGGACTTGCAACCCAGGAGTAGGGTTAAGGGGCCCCTTTACGATGTCATCGATGCTCCCCTTCACTCTCACAACCAGATTAACAAACTTGGGCGTCTTCAAAACTTTTCAAAAAGGTTCATATTTGGCTTGCGCAAATATTACCATGTTTCTGAATTTCGCACCAAGCTTTAGCTTGGTGCGAAATGCGTGGCTTCCTATATGACATCGTTGCTACAATATATTGTTCAACCCCTCTTAACCCCATTCGTTAAAGAGCGTTTTGAATACCTTAAAGTCTCTAATTCTCTTTGCGTACGGCCATCAGAGAATCTTGCTTAAATTCCCTTCACACACTACTTTATTTTATGACCGTTCGTTTTCGGTTGAGGTAGGTTCGGTTGAAGCAAAAGTCGTAGGAGCCGCGGCCGCCTTGGGGAGGCTGCTGCCCAACGTGGGTGGCCCGAACGCCAACTGTCACCGCTTATACTCCGGAGTGATCTGGAGAATGGCCCTGTATGGGGCACCTGTCTGGGTAGACGCCCTCAACCGCGACAATAAAATCGCACGGTCCGCTGCGCATTGTCCTGACGAGGGCGATTCACCCGCCTCCTCCATTCTCCGTGGTGGGGTCACTGATGGAGTGTCGGGGGATCCTCCACCAGCTTGCATAGCCCCACAAGTCTAGGGGCGACCTTGGTGATCAAGGTTGCCCCTTCACAGGGTGGAGGCCCGGTTGGTTTCGGGCCTACCGTTGGGATGAGATGGTGACTGCTAACGTGACCCCATCTTGCCCCTCCTGGGTGGAGGACTGCTCACGGGGGGGTTTTAGTGGGTACAAGTCCCACACATCCCCTTCTACCACCCCCGTGGTGGAAAGGAAGTGCGAAGGCATTTCCCCCCCAAAAATAAATAGGTTCGGTTGAAGCGATCTCCGTCCTGACTAAGTTAAAGCTCTTTACCTGTCGATCGTACTAGCATAAACTCAATGCATGTAAATATAATATTTATATATTGTATTTGTATTTTTATACATACGTGTATGTATTTTTGTATGTATACATAAATTGTGTAGGAACATATTTATTATTTATATTGTATATTGTACTGTAGATATATATAAATATCAATACTAATAAGTATATTGTACACCGCCATCCCTTGTCAAAACTTGCTTCTCTCCATTCAAAGGTTGTCTGAAAGAGATCGCTTTGAGCAATAGGCCGCCTATTTTTCATTGTTATAAGCTAAATATTTTTAATTTTGGTTTAGTTTAAGGTGTTCAATAAAGAATTAATCTATCTAACGCATTAGAGATGTGAAGTGAAACCGCAAGCAAAACCTTACCGTGGGCAGACGCCTCGTTCGAGAACTCGCTCAAAGAGCTTACGGCCTCGCACAATCGGGCAATTGGCGCAAGGAGACTCCGCAGGGCACCCTTAATTTTTCAGAAGGACGAACCTACCCAATCTTTTTAATTAAGTAAAAATTACATTGAGTACTCCTTTGTTTCAGTGTTAATATATGAATTTTAGGTAATTTTAAAATAAAAAATGCAGGACTTTTCTAAGATTCCCTTTGATTTATTTACTTGTAGAAAGTTTATAAATGTTTGAAATTAAATATCACTGCAGTAGAATAATTGAATTGGTACTTATCGCGTACATTTTCAATCTTATATTTATTCAAACTACAGACAAAACTTAACATCTTAGACAATAAAGCAAATACTTCATGTGAGTTTTGAAAATTAAAAAAAGCAAATATAGATAACTATGTCAGAATTTTAACTCTTCTTAAAAATGACTTGTGAGATCCATAATAAACTCAAAAGATGCACATCATGAACATGCATGAAGTCCGAATACACCTACATTTAAATTATTCGTAGTCATATATCTATTGCAGTTTTTGTAAAAAAAAATGACTAAATCATGATTTTCTCGAAACACTGGTTGTGTTAGTTATCTTATTTCTTCTACGGCAGCGATAATATAGTATTTTCAAATTATTTATACTCGTAAAAATTTCATTAGTTTATTAGTAATCAGTAAATAGTATGCGCATATTTAATTTTCATTACCAAAATAAAGTACTTAATCCTCTTCAAAATTATCCGATAAGTTATTCTCGTCAGTATTTACACCTGTCTTTAATGCAGCAACACGGACTCTGTTTACGACTGTTGTTTTACACCTATTCTTTTTTTTACACCTATTTATTTTACTGGGCTTACGACCCCGGAATACCCGAAATTCTATACCGATTGTTTCTTGAAACTACAACTACTCTATAGAGACCAATAAACGATAGGAGTAGCATTTTACTGTTGCCTTCATTTTTAATCTAGGATTTGTAATCTTGACAAGGTCTCCCTAATTATCTACTCGAGAGGGATGTTAATTTTTGTCAAAGCATTATTTTTCCTTCCCTGTTCCACATCTAGATTGCCATAAGTTGTTTCATTCATTGATTATATATCTATATCTTCTCTGGTGTCTGTTATTACTTTGTTCAACCAATGATCTATTTCTATATATATTTTTTTGCTTTTATACTACATCCAACCTACACTTCCGCTAGTTTTACATGTGGTCTTTTGTTTGTTATAATTTAAATTCCATTGAAAGGTTCTTACCCTGTTGCCCCACTCTTTTTCGTCTTGATTATGGTTTTAAGCTTTATGTGATTCTAAAATCGTACAGTTGTACCAAAAACATATTGTTTGAATACTTATGACGTTAAATACGTTCTACGATCACTAACGATGCTGGCAGAATTTTATAATGTAAAAATGTCTTCTAGAACATTTGAAATTGAGGGTGCTCGCTAGCCAGGCGGGCACTAGCACTGGCAACTATTACTTTTCAGAAGATATAGCCTTCTAAAGTAAGGACTTACGCACAGACAGCGTAAGGTTAAGCATTCTAACAAATGTTAACAAAAATATTGTAACGAATAATCTATTAGGTGGGTTTTGGTGCTTGAACTCAAATACATAACTAATTTCTAAGTGGGTATTGTTTTAAGCAGTATAGCCTTTTTATGGATATAATAGTGGCAATACCTATAATATTATCAAACTGAATCTTCCTTTACTACAATTTTATATTTTTCTCGGTCCTGACGTAGCCTGCATCAATACCGACTCCGGTACTTGCTCCGGCTCCTGCATCAATCACGGATCCGGGTCTTGCTCCGACTCCTGCGTCAATTACGGGTCCGGCTCTTGCTCTGGCTCCTCGATCAATTACGGATCCGGATATTGCTCTGGTTCTGCAGTTTGCAACTAAATATAATTAAAAATATAAGTATGTTAGTTAAACGTACCATTCTTGTTTTAGCCAACAATTAATCATCTGGATAAGTAAGTAATTTACTTAAATATGATGCTTAGTAATTGAAATGTTCGTAATGTAAGTGTGTTGTAACCCAATGACTGGTTTTCTATATCAAACACCCTATGGAAATGATCACTTTACATTGTCAAATTAATAATATATGTAATAAAACAAAATAATGTTATGTGTAATTGTTATAATAAATCAATATGTCATGTGGTTTGCTTATTTTATTTTAAGGTTTTTAATTGTGTTATTTGTCAACAACCAGTGAATTTTGAAAAAAAGCTTTTTCTTTTTTCGTCGGAATAAGTATGTAGTTTCGGCAAAACTAATTTTTTAGGTTTCTAAGGCAAGGAGCACTATACATATAGAAAAAATATATAGAAGCAATCCTTTTTCAGCCGAATGCTTTTTAGGCGTTTTGTTGTAATAATAACAAGGACCACCTGATGTTAAAAGTCTACCTACCTCGAGCTAAGAGCAACCGCCGCCGCGGCAACACTGGACAGCGCCGCGCTCCCTTTGAACAGAGTTTTATATATTTACAACATGAAAAGTATTAAACTATATGAAATAATAAATTACAGGCACAATGGACTTTTGACATCAGGTGCTCATTGTGATTATTACGTCACAAAGACATAAAATACATTCCAGTAAAATATTTGTTAGGACTTACAGAAGATAGCCCCTTATATTACAATAATGTTTGAGTTATATATCAATTTAAATTAAAGTATTTTGATTATTTAAAAATATGGTAATAATTATAATGATAGATATTACAAACAATAAATCTGGTTATAGACATGGACATAGACATGGACATAGACATAGCTTTATTTATCTATGTGGTATAGTAGTTATCTATGTGTGGTCTAGGTTAGTCATTCAAGATCTTTATTTTTTTCACTAGATGCAAAAAAATGATTGTTACTTTATACTCATAAAGCTAAACTCAGTATGAGAAAGGGATGAAATGAACAGCTGCCATAACACGCATTTAGGGTGATTGGCAGCAGATTTTCTTACTTTAGGATAGTAGCTAGCCAGGCAAGCATTCACAGAATGCTCTTAGCACCACCAAGCTGTAATTCCACGGCAAGAGTTGATCCATGGACTACTCGGCACGGCTGTCAACAATCGTTTAAGACGACAATTTTTTTAACTTAAATGCATTAATAGTAAAATATAATGCAACTGATTAGTTTTGCATTAAAATTTAATATGTTTCATACTAAAAGACCGTAATAGCATTAATTAATAGCAATATCTTATAAAATTTGTAATAAATATGTTATATGTTAATATGTTATAAATTAATTTCATGGGTGAATATTAATATTAATCAATATGCCATGTAAATATATTTAATTTTTAGGGCTACCACCTGGTCAGTAGTGTACCATGGTCTGAAAGCATTTAACTAAATTAAATTGTTATGAACATATGCATTTTCTCAAAACGATATATATATATTATAAGTAAGTATTTTCGATATCCGCAAAGTAACGCCTGTATTTATCAATTAACAGCTAAGTATACTTCGCTACGAGCGCTTCAGAAGAAAGTTTTATTGAGAGAGTCGCGACTCTCTTGACGTTCCTCCGTTTTGGATAACTGTAGTAGAGTAACAATTATTACAGTTAACGAGTGCACTTGGCATTCACTGCCAAGGCCAAATTCTGGAAGTCAGTTATTGCTATACCTGAATGTTGATCTGTAGGTAGTGTAACACGGTGCTCCGTTCCAGGCTCGAGTTCAATTTAGTAGTGTGTATTTTTGGTTTATTATTTCATTGTGAAGTTAACTCAACAGTCTTTAATATTACACTGTAATATACCAACTCCGATATTATTAAGCTTATGTACCATATATTTTTTTCTTTTTGAGCTATGAATAAATTATTATTATTCATGTCCGAAATAACATCTCTGCAGTTCACCGTTTGGAAATGGCGCCAGAAATCGAAAAGCCAGTTGGTTGTGATTGCGCACCGAACTGGAAACCAATACTAAGAAGACTTAGAGACGTATTATTATATATAGAAACTTTTGCGAGATTCAAATCATCATCCTCTTATATATTAACTTTCGAGACTAATAATGATCGAACACTTTTTATCCGGCTAAAAGTCAAAGTAATTTTCAACGGGTTTAATTTCAACGATTCAAGTTCAATTTTTAACATTGTTCACTATGCGGAGATCCGCATAGTGAACAATTTTAAACAGTTTTAATAAAACTTTCAATGCCCTCCAAGTCACAACATCCTCACGTTCCGATAATAAACAGACTTATCATTTAAACGACATGTTACAGATTGGTACACATATAAATCCTGAGCATCATTGTCTCTATACCTGCTTATTACTTATTCACATATTTTAATAAAGATAATTAATTGACCCTTGTTACCTCCATAAATGGAAATAAGCTTAAACATCTCACGAAGGATCGGCACAATAGTTTCGTCCTGAGACATCTTTACGTATAGAGTAATGAGCAGGTTAGATAGTACACACAATTAAAGCAACACAAAAATAATAAGAACACAAAATACACAGTTCAAACATAAAATGAGCAGATAGATTTTTGAAGCAATGATGGCTCAGTGGCATTGGCTATGGACTGCCGTGCAGCAGGTCCATGTTTCGAATCCCGCCGCGGGCTTGAGCTTCACCGCATGGTGGAAGGGCATTTTGGGAATGCCCGCCTGGCTAGCTACCACCTTCAAGTAGAAAATCTGTCGCCAAGCACCTAACAGTGTGTTCCGGCAGCAGTCCTTGAGAGCCAGTTAAATTACAGGAACATGAGACTTAACAACTGTACGTCTCAGTGTGACGGACGCTGTACAATTATTCGTTGACGAAATGCATCAGTTATAAGCAGAGGTTAGTCCACTTAACATCAGGTGGGCCTCGGGTTTGTTCCGTCAGAATAAGATAAAAAAAAATAAAAAAATTTGTAGTTAAAAAATAAACACTTTACGGAAAAAATTTAAGAATGTATGAAAATTTCAAATATTTAAAATTGTTTAAATTACTTTTAAATTACTTCACTACAATATTAAGATAAATTTTGGAATCGGAATTATAGATCTATTTAAATCATTATTTTATTAAATCAAAATCTTTTAACATCTATACTGTCTCTACAGTTTTTAACTCTACATTCGTTTCTTATCGCTGATAATGGCACACTTAATAGAGTTTCATATTGAGTCACCAGATACGTTATAATGAGCAACGTCTAATCTCAAGAATAATAATTAAAAATTAGAGGGGGATTTTGGAAAGCATGGCGAAAAGTTTGACTCAACAAATGACCGCTCCCATACTGCGTGTCCCGTAGTTGACGAATTTGTTCGGTTCGAGAGTTCACTCTGGATCTACGCCGCGTATCCGTGAACAGGTAAAACTGAATACCAATAACACACGGAAACTAGAACAGCAATAAACGAGCAAATTCTACCGGCTGCGCCAGTCAAATTTGATGAACACCAAAAGGCTTTTAAAAACTATAATTAAAAATACGTGTTGCCGATACTGAGGCTTTAAGACTAAGGAATAATAAAAAGAAACAAAAAACTTAATGTCAACTTATGTCGACATGGTGGTTGATCGGACCAATCAACTTAGCGGCAAGGTTCTGAACGGCCCGCTAGGTAGTCGTCTATTTTGATCTGTGGATTTCTTGTGTAAAAAAAGTTGAAGTTTTGCTTGTCGCTTTGTAGTTGGTTTTTACTTTTGATTTTAATTTGCATATAAATTTGATTGTTGCTTTGCGCGTATTTGTTTTCTCAACTTACACTACGCGATCTATAAATTTGTAAAAATAATTAAATTTGTGATGGTGCCCGCCTAAGGATTTTGTGAAGAGCCTCGCCCACGCGTGAGTACAATCAAATATTTTGTCTTGGCCAATACTAAATATTCAGATACACTCTAGTGGGATCTCTCACGCGAATTCCTTCCTGTGTAAGTCTTATTGTTGTTGTGTATTTGTAGTTTATTCTTTTCAGCCCGGCGAACGGCCGGCAAGTTAAGCATTTTAAACAGATTGTCTAGGTAGTAGCCTACAATGCCTATCTAGGCAATCTGGAATCTTAACAGTGGTCCTAGCAGAAATCTTACTCAGCGTTCACAAGAAATGCACGGGTGTTTGCGGAATAAACCCCCTCTAGTCTAAGGCTGAAGGGCGAGAGAGATGCATAACTATCTACTAACAAAAGTAAAACAAACAAACTTCTTTATTTTACTAGTTCTTATACTTGTCTAAAAATGTGCATGGAAACGTACTGTTAATCTTTTCATACTTCTGAATAAAAAAATTTAGAAGTAAATGGGAAACAAATCTTTGTGAATGGCTTTAATTTTACAAGATAAGATTAGTATTCCTTGTCATAAAAATCAAAAGAAAGCTTTATGAAACTTGAGAGAAAATCGATGGATATTTAAACTTTTCTTATTTAAGTATCGCGTTTAATGTCAAACAGGTCAGCCCACTTATTGCAAACAAATAGAAGTAATTATTTTTCATTATTATCTTATTAACCTTTAGCTTACTTTGCAATACATGTTTACGTTCACATTACACTGCCCCTAAAGTTTTGTATAAAAAAGGCCGTATATGTCGGATCGTCTCAAACGTGCCCAGTGCTTGGATTTGTTTACATCTCAGAGTAAGATATAATAAAAAAAAACAAAATGCTAAAATTGATAGTAATCACAGCTCTAGCAATGCTTTGCTTAGAATGTCAAACAAGACAGATCAATCAAATAGTAGCAGATGTGGAGCTTCAGGAACAACGAGATTCACCAAAACAAGGCCCCATGCTGCATAGGTTGAAGCGTTGTAAGTATTGTTTATACTGTTATTAACTTGAGGATGTTATTACCTGGTTACTTATTTTAATAAATGCTTAAGAGTTCACGAGTCAGCAACCCATTCCTGTGTGTACAGAAATCGCACAATTAAAATCAGGGTTAAAAGAACGCGCTGCAACAAGGTCGTTAACACATATTACACAACGGATCCATACAAGAATAAAATCTATCAGGTTTATTTTCTTAAATGAAAGGCAAAGTGAAAATAATTTATTTGACGGCCTAGGAAATATATAACTATATGAATACTATACGTGTCTCTTATACGTACGACGAAATGATTGCCAAAGCCAACAAGACATTGATAAGCAGCTTAGTTAATTCCAAAATAATCTCCTTCTTTTTAAAGTTATTGTGACGGATCAAGCTTGAGGCCCACATGATGTTAAGCGGACTAACCTCTGCCTTTTACCGATGCATTTCATCATAAGCCACGAATTGCACTGCGCCCGTCACCTTGAGACATGTTTGTTAAGTCTCATGTACCTGTCATTTCACTGGCTCTCAAGGACTGCTGCCGGAACACACCGTTAGATGGTTGATGACAGATTTTCTACTTGAGGGTGGTCGCTAGCAAGGCGGGCGTTCGCAAAATGCCCTTCCACCATGTGGTGTAGCTCAAGCCCGCGACGGGACTCGAACCATGGACCGCACAATGGCACAGAGCCATCACTTATTCAAATCAATCCAATCATTCAATCCTTTAGATCAATGCCGCAAAGGCCTGTGGTGTTGTTTTGAAAGATAGGATTAAAAAGTTCCATGTCATTTACCTGTAACTATTACCCACAAAGTTGTCTATCGAAATCAATTTGAAAAACACCTTGGTTTACATCTGGAGCCTCACCTCAATCGGAGTACACAATATTGAATATAGACTTTCGAAATTATCGTCCTCTATGTTTCACATAAAAGTATACTGCAATGTCTTCCTCTGTAGACTCACCATATTATGGCGTTAAATTATTTAGTTAAACCCCATTTATTTTATCTAATTTTGGCATCCAACATTCAATACCTAAAATGCTTATATAACAGAAATGAATATATAATAATAGATGTGTAATTGAGAGGAAGAAAATGACAACTGTCAAATTTCCTAGATTCGCCATTTTAATTGGAGTTTGAACTCAAATACATATCTAATTTCGAAGTGGGTATTGTTTTGAGCAGTATAGCCTTTTTATGGATTTCATAGTGGCAATATATTCCTTCACTACAATTTTATATTTTTCTCGGTCCTGACGTAGCCTGCATCAGTACCGGCTCCGGTACTTGTTCCGGCTCCTGCATCAATTATGGATCCGGCTCTTGCTCCGACTCCTGCATCAATTACCGATCCGGCTCTTGCTCCGGCTCCTCGATCAATTACGGATCCGGATATTGCTCTGGTTCTGCAATTTGCAACTAAATTATAATTCAAAATATATATTTTATTTGTGGATATCAGTATGTTAGTTAAACGTACCATTGTTTTAACCAATAATTAATCATCTGGATAAGTAAGTAATTACTTAAATATGATGCTTAGTAATTTAAATGTTCGTAATGTAAGTGTGTTGTAACCCAATGACTGGTTTCCTATATCAAACACCCTATGGAAATGATCACTTTACATTGTCAAATTAATCATATATGTAATTAAACAAAAAAAAATTAATAAATAATTGTCATAATAAATCAATGTCATGTGATTTGCTTATTTTATTTTAAGGTCCTTAATTGTATTATTTGTCAACAAGCAGTAAATTTTGAAAAAGAGCTACCCCTGTTTTCATCGGATTAAGCAGTTTCTGCAAAACTATTTTTTTAGGTTTCTAAGGTATGGAGCACTATACATAAAGAAAAAATATATAGAAACGATCCTTTTTCAGCCGTAGCTTTTTTAGGCGTTTTGTTGTAATAATAACAAGGACCACCTGATGTTAAAAGTCTACCTACTTCGAGCCAAGAGCAACCGCCGCCGCGGCATCACTGGACCGCGCCGCGCTCCTTTTGAACAGAGATTTATATATTTACAACGTGAAAAGTAATAAACTATATGAAATAATAAATTACAGGCACAATAGACTTTTGACATCAGGTGCTCATTGTGATTATTACGTCACAAAGACATAAAATACATTCTAGTAAAATATTTGTTAGGACTAACAGAAGATAGCCCCTTATATTATAATAATGTTCTAGTTATATATCAATTTAAATTAAAGTATTTTGACTATTTAAAAATATGGTAATAATTATAATGATAGATATTACAATAATAAAACTGGCTATAGACATGGACATAGACATAGGTTTATTTATCTATGTGGTATAATAGTTATCTATGTGTGGTCAGTCATTCAATATCATTATTTTTTTCACTAGATGCGAAAAAATGATTGTTACTTTATACTCATAAAGCTAAACTCAGTATGAGAAAAGGATGAAATGAACAGCTGCCATAACACGCATTTAGGGTGATTGGCAGCAGATTTTCTTACTTTAGGACAGTCGCTAGCCAGGCAAGCATTCAAAGAATGCTTTTAACACCACCAAACTGTAATTCAACAGCAAGAGTTGATCCATGGACTACTCGGCACGGCAGTCAACAATCGTTTGAGACGACAAAATTTTAACATAAATTTATTAATAGTAAAATATAATGAAACTGATTAGTTTTGCAATAAATATCTTTCATATTAAAATACCGTTATAGCATTAATTAACAGCAATATCTTGTTAAATTTAAGATGTACCATTTTTACTAAATATGTAATACGTTAACGTGCAATCAATTAATTTCATGAGTGAATATTATTATAAATCAATATGCCATGTAGTTGGATATATTTTATTTTTAGGTCCTCAAATAAACATTTTAAAATTTTATTACTCAGTCATCCCGATATAATAAGCTTCCCTTCGTAAGCTTAAGATTAACCTTTGTGAGTGTGGGTTTTATTTGTTTTATGCTTATATATGTTTTTCTTATTTTATATCGTACATACATCTACTGTCTGTGAGCAATAATTAAAAGAAGAAGTTTATCAAGGTGAAACTGAAAAAAAAAAATGATTTGATGAAACTCTGAATTAGGAATATCGTGTGAATAGGTATTTTCTATAAAATAACCTGTTATGTTAAGTTGTTTAATGTAAGGCCACCACCTGGTCAATAGTGTACCGTGGTCTGAATGCAGTTAGCCAAATTAAATTGTTAGGAACATATTCATTTTCTCAAAACAATTCATAAGTCAGATGTTATTTAAATGCATATGACTGTGTAGCTATCTAAACTATGCAACTAACACATTTTTATCAATTACATTAGAGGTTTACTTCATACAGAAATAATTATGATATTGTGGTTAGAAATTTTGATGGTAAGGATGATATATAAAATTTCGAGTGAGAGCCGCTTAGTAGTCACAGAATTAGAGCAGTAGTACGAGGCGCTTACTAGAGAGTAATTATGGAGTCCTGATTGCAAAAAGAGAGATTTTTTGCAGTGGGTAGTGATCGAATTGTGATTGAAAGTACACGTCATAAGCGTCAAATAAAAAAATATCATTATCTTACGAATTATCAAAGTAAAACAAAAAAACTTTTTAATTTTGACTAGTTATTCAACTTGTATAAAAAAATATTTTAAAATGTAACTGTTAATCGCTTCATACTTTTGAATAAAAAACCTGAAAAATGTATGGAAAATGTATCTGTTTGGCTTTTAATATTCAATATTTTGCCTTTAAGTTAGCCCAGTCGTACAAAACAAAACAAAGTTTGGTGACATTTGAGAGAAAATCGATAGTTATTTAAACATTTCTTAAATATCGCGTTTACTGTTGAGCAAGTCACCCTACTGAATGCACACCAATATAAGCTATTGTTTTTCATTATTATCTTTTAACCTTTAGCTTACTTTGCAAAACATGTTAACGTTATCAATATAGTGCACCTAAAGTTTTGTATAAAAAGGCCGTATACGTCGGATCATCTCACAAGTGCCCAGCGCTTGGATTTGTTTACATCTCAAAGTAAGATATAAAAAACCACATAATGCTGAAATTGTTCGTACTCACAGCTATAGCAATGCTTTGCTTAGAATGTGAAACAAGAATCATCAATCGAAACTTATCAGCTTTGGAGCTTCAAGAACAACAAAAGTCACAACAACAAGAACCCACGCAGTATAGGTTGAAGCGTTGTAAGTATTCTTTATGTTATTTTACCTGATTGCTTATTTTTATAAATGCTTAAGAGTTTACAAAACAGCAACCCATTCCTGTATGTACAGAAATCGTACAATGTACAATGAAAATCAGGGTTTCAAAAGTGCGCTGCAACGTGGTAGTTACGAAAATCGCTCCATCCAAAATATTACACAACGTACATATTGAATAATAAAATATGTCAGGTTTGTTTTTATATATGAAAGTCAAAGTCAACATGATTTATTCCTTCTCTGCGGAAATATATATCTATACGAATATTATACAACACGTGTCTCATGTATCTTGGCACTTTTTTGACGAAATGATTGCCAAAGCCCAACAAGACATTGATAAGCAGTTTAGTTAGTTCCAAAATAATCTCCTTACGATTATTGCCGCAAAGACCTGTTATGTAATTTCAAAAGCTTAGAATAAAAAAGCACTTACCTCTAACAGTTGCCCAGAAAGTTGTCCAACGAAAACAATCTTAAAAATACCTTGGCTTACATCTAGAGTCTCACTTCAACTGGAATACACAATACTGAATATATGCTTTCGAAATTATCGACTTTTATGGTTTACTAAAAGGAATAGTGCATTGCCTTCCTCTGTCCATCATTCATATGGTGTTGAATTCTTAAGTGAAACCTCATCTATGATACCTATTATCGGTATTTAACATTGACTACCTATAGTTGCAAACTAATTGCATGTTAATGTATTTAAATATTAATTATAGAGCTTCTGTACTAGAGTGAATTCTCCAATCTCAGACGAATTTACTTTGCATTCCATGTTGCAGAGGAAGAGGCTCCAGTCCATTTTTAAATTACTAATATTTTTATTACGTGACAAAATTACAATGAGAGGAAAAATCATAGTCTTGTGCGGGTTTCGATCCTGCAGCATCCACCCCTATGCTCCTATGCACATAGAGCATACCCTGGGGTATACTCTGACCGCTGAGCTATCATGACAATAAGATTTATGACTCTAATTTGTCCTCTCGAACCACAGCGTAATCTGTGATTGTGTATCTATTGGTTTAATCCACTAGATTCCGCATTACAAGATTTTTATTCGGATCCAAGCTCACCAAAGTTTGAGGTAGGAGCGAGTTGCGGGGACTTAAACAAAAGCGTTTTAATTGGCTATCAAGGTCGCACTAGTTTTTATACCAAGCGGAAACTCATCGAAGGGATAGGCTGAGTCGTAGGAAAATATTTTACTTGCGATAATTACGTTTGAACGATGTCGATAAAAATACTTTTTATATTTTTACCTAGAATCCTTTGAACAAACCAGGTAGTTTTCGTTCTGCATATTTAAAAACTATTGGTTTAAGAATGTTGTAGGTATTGCATTTTGTGCAAATACTTGTTGACTCTAATTTGTCTGTATATGTGTGGGTATATTTTTTATATACAACTTAGGTATATATAAAATTTAAAATATCGATGTAAAACTCGTTAGAAAATTAAAGAACAATTAGATTATTTAATTATTTACATATACGATACACAGAGAAAGGTCATAGTTATTTGCATTTTTTTTTTTTACTTTCAGTAAAAATACTCCATTGTACTTTTAGTAGTATTTTTACTGAAAGTAAAAAGAAAAACAATGAAGTTATTTAACTATTACAATATAATTTTGATAACAAACCAATTACAGTTATGGGCAAGGAAAGGAATAGGACGAAAGGACAGATAGACGGACGGGCAGACAGATTATCAGACAGCATACAGCAGAATCTCGTTAATAAAGCTCCATTTAGCCTTTTAGGTGCGGAAACTCAAAGCGTTAGTTTTTCTAAACTCGCTGTGAATAACTGTATGTATACGGTTTAAAACACTTTTAAGTATAGCAGTGGCCATGTTTTAGTATTAGGCAGTCTTACTGCTTGTTCTGTCACTACAATTAAATATTTTCTCGGTTTTGGCATCGCCCTTGGATCTGGTACCTGCTCGGGAACCTGCATCACTACAGGATCCGGCACTTGCTCCGGCTCCTGCATCAATACCGGCACCGGCACATGCAGCGGCTCTTGTATTAATACCAGCTCCGGCACCTGCAGCGGCTCCTGCGTCAATAATGGCCGCGGTACTTGTGCCGGCTAAAAAGATGAAGAGAGAGAAAGAGAGAAGAAACAAATTAAATACATCATAATTACGTTATTTTATAATTCAAGTTATGTAATATGCAATATAAAGTGAAGTTGACATTAAGTACTTAGATGCTCGACCATGAATTTTTCGTAATTTGGAATATTGACTGAATTACAAAATAACATAACTGTAGAAAGGTACTCCGTCTCATTGTCTAGGAATATTTTACATTTCATGATGTAAATATACATTAATATGTATTTGTAAAGTTGTTTGATTTATTAAGTCGGTAGGATACTCAAATGTGTATGAAGCTATTAATTAAAGTAATATAAAATAAAGTTTTGCATGGTGGTAGGGCATTTTGCGAATGTCCGCCTGGCTAGCTACCACCCTCAAGTAGAAAATCTGTCGCCAAGCACCTAACGGTGTGTTCCCGCAGCTGTCCTTTTTTTTATTAATTTATGCATTTTACCCTCCGAAAAATCGAGAGACCTTAGTTTCCTTTTTACTTATTTACATCATTTACATAATTTCTCCTACATTTTATTATAATATACACAAATTATCAAAAATCTAACTTTCTATACACTATATAAAACATATCAAATGTTTTCTTTCTATTAAATTATATGCATCTTTACAGATCAATGGGCACTAGCTGTATATGTCACATATGCAGCAGTGCATCCTATTTTTGCTATTTATTTTTATTCACTACTTTTATTGCTATATATTTACATTACACTATGAATTTATCTCTTATTTCATTATTTTCTAATATCCTATGCAGATTTTCTGTATTAATATCTATATCTATTTCATTTTCTGTATCGAACCTACGTTTGCCGTATAGTGACAGTCAATTATTACATGCAGGACACTTTCCTCTACCTCTGGTGCAGCTGTCCTTGAGAGCCAGTACTTCTAGGTTAGCCTGAACAACATCTTCGACCACATCATCACTTACCATCAGGTGAGATAGTGGTCAAAGGCTAACCTATCAAGCATAAAAAAAAACTGTACCCGTTCATAAAGTGTTACGTTGTATTGTGTAAATAATTTATTTATGGTATGAAGCGAAATTATAACAAAATAAACCCACATTCTTAATTTACTTAACTCAGACCATGTGTTCATAATTTTCAAAATCATATTTAAAATAATAAAGGGTTCTAGCTTGAAAGGACATTAATAAGTTACTTTAAGAAAAATCAAATCTCAATTTATTGACATAATTTGATATGGTTCCGTATCAGAAACGGAATTACTAGGTCTACAGTGTTCGCCAGTTATACCTTTAGGCACACCTATAGACATAACTACATATGATAAGAGTAATAAGTTATAGGTAAATTAACTGTCTGGTGTGAATCTGACTACTGCTAAGGCTTCCAAACGTTATGGAAAATTACGATTTTTCTTGAAGGTAAATTGTGTGTTGTTAACGTACCCTTGGTGTGCGAGTATGATTCGCAGTTAGCCGGTTTTATTTTTAAATGATTTATTGAACGTGTAACGACTATCAACGAGTAGTAGAAGTACCTAATAATAACTTTATTTGTGGTAACTGTTGAAAGTTATGTTTTTTTTTTTATGTTGCCAATTTTTGGTAGATTTTGGTCAAAACGGTAATTATTAAATGATGTGGGTTAAAGCAGTTGATTTTATTTTGGAAAAGTAATTGTAAGTTAAGGAAGTTGAGGTACCTAGTGCCTAAAAGAGACTGACAATATAAATAAACCATGTTCGATGATGAATAATAAAAAAATCAGGAAGAAACAGGAATTCATTCGAAATAAAACGCGTTATTTTTGTATAATACTCACATTATGATCAAACATAAACAGAGCTTTAATTTGGATATTATGCTCTCATCAAAAGTTAAGAAATATTTTATAACGAATCATCAGTTAAATGAGTTTCGGTGATTAAACTCACTATGCACAACTAATTTATAGGTGTATATTGTTTTGAGAAATTAAGGCTTTTTATGGATATAATATTGATAGTACCTATATAATTATCAAAGTCCTTCTTTCTTCACTAAAACTTTATATTTTTCTCGGTCCTGACGTAGCCTGCATCAGTACCGGCTCCGGTTCTTGCTCCGGCACCTGCGTCAATTACGGATCCGGCTCTTGTTCCGGTTCCTGCGTCAATCATGGACCCGGTTCCTGCTCTGGCTCAGGCTAAATTAGATTATAAACATATAATATCTAACTTAAGTACTCGTATAACAAATATTTATGTCATCTGTTGTTAAACAAGTTAGATGCATAGCAATTTGTATTTTCGTTAATAATTATATTTACTCTGTACGTATCATAACTTAACGACTGGTTTTTTTTAAATAAACGCCCTACAAAAGTTGTCGCAATATCTTAATAAATAAATAAAAAGAATAAATATAATGTTAGTACATTTTCTTCCTACATCTATTTTATATGAAAAGTGTATTTGTTGGTTTGTCCTTATTTCACATAGCGAAAGAATAACGGATTGAAGTAAATTTTGATATATATAATTGTTCAATAATCATGTCAACATTCGCAATGGCAACATAAACTTTCCCGCATAAAAGCCTTTTGGCAGTTAATGCAAGTTATTGATTCAGTCCTGTTCAAAATTTGTCGCCAAGCTGATCAGTGCAATTTTTTCGTAGATATAGTACCACCAACTTAACTGTGCAGTTTTCGAGGGCGCTACTGGTCATGGAAATCAACTACAAACTGCCACAATTTGAAGGAATGTTGTAGTTCTTTTTTCTGCCACCTGAACAGATAAGTTGGTGGGTCTGTATCTCGTTATTTTCTCGTTCTCGTTCCACTTAACACCGCGAATCAAATTATACGTGTGTTACATTATCGCCATCGCAGCGTGAGAATAGCAGTAACCCGATTCCTGGAGTCATCCCGTTTCTGCAAGCCAATTACGCAGTATCATCGTCGCCTGAATGGGTAATGTGAGGATCTATAGTAAAAGGGCGCCCTAGTTACTATTTTACTTACATCCCCGGTAAGGGTATATATCATTTATATATCACAGGATACATATCGGCGAGTCAATTTATTTTGTTGTTCGATCGATTGGTTAATCAAAATTCCACCTCCTTTTAAGTATAATCTACAGTCCGCTACAAAAACTGAACAATAATAAATAGTCTTGACCTTAAGCTTCTTTCCATCTCCAAAAAAATTCAGGTCCTGTAGGATATATACCTACATTCTGAATGTCATTATGAAATTTAAAAAGTAAGTTCCCTGGACATGATGGTATTAGTTTTGAGCACCTACTCAAATTTGAAACTTGCCAACCTGCGTGTATTAAGAGTCCTTGCAATGTTCTACTGGTTGAGCGTGAATCATTCATCTTTGAACTGGCATCTTGCCATCTGAGCTCATGAAAACAACCATAGTTAAAAATTGAACTGGAAATATTCCTGATAAAATTGGCTTATATCTCTTGCTACGAGTACGATCGTTGCTGTGTTGTTTGTGCGCTATTAGCTGCAATCCTATCCTTATCATTTTGGCTAAGTGTAAGATTTAACTACGTGCCTCGCCATCCTGCCCACCACGCTGCTACGAGAAAATGAGGTAATTCAAGACGCCAACCATAAAGAGGCATCAGGTCAGTTTTTTTCTCAATCCCGTGGTCATTCTAATTGCATTACCCGCATTTTTTTTGTGGCGGATTTACATTTCATATTTTTGGTACTATTTCGAGCCAAATTTGGATATGAACCGGCTCCGTCAGCATTGTTTTTTTCGCACTATAATTACATTTGTACGTAATCCTGCTCATAATTATCGGAGTTATACTGCATATTATTACAAATCATTTTAATTGCTATTATGCAAATAAAAAATAACTCATAATTTTACTAAAATATGTATTCAATTACAAAATCACAAATGTACGATAGGAAAAATTTATAATAGTCATGTGTGGGAGAAACTTAAATTTTTTCTATCGTATATTTTTGATTTTGTAAAGTAATCCGCATAGCAGGCGTTATTGCAAACCTAACAATATTATAAATATATATTCAAGTTAATTCGAAGCTAACTACGACGCTAGCTGTTAATTCGATTTTTTGTATAAGTCATCAAATATTGAGAAACTTTATGATGAATTTAATATATTGTGCGTTGAGTACTATACATTAGTGTGTACTATACAATAGTACTCACCGCACAATATATTAAGCGGGAACAGGATATTGAGTTTAAGTTAGACAATAGTCAGTGGTTATCATTTTAGAATTTGTATTCTGATATCAAGCAGTTTAAAGCGCAGTTCTGTGAAAATACTAGTACTTCTTCTTCTGTACAGAACAAGAAAGAAGCATCATTTGATAATGTGTTATCTCGCTGTGAATTATCTGGTAGAAGTGAAACCTAGGCCTTTATTCTATGAAAGTTTTAAAACAAATATACTTATTCAAAATCGACAAATTCTCAAGGAGTGCAATAACTAATTGGTAAATTAAAAGGAAATGCTTTGTCTGTTTTCGCTGGAATATTAACTTAAAACTACAACTCCATTTGGCAGTTAGATAGTAACTCAGTATATAAGTATCAGGATAAAAGAGCACTTGCCGCAGTTTGTCTGAATAACATTTTGAACTGAAATATGTTTATAGTCACAGTATCCAATAAAATGATTTTATTGAAAGATTTGAACATACCAAATTTAGCTGATTTTAGATATAAATACATATTAATAATATATTTACAAGCCGAAGAACCAAAGTTAACGACGTAGAGTTGGTAGGCTTCCACTTGATGGACCGATGATATCGTAAAAGTCGTGGTTAACCAATGGTTACAAACGGCTAATAGTCCTTCTTTGTGGCGTTCAATGGGGCGTTTGTTCAACAGAGGACGTCTTCTGGCTAATGATGATGATACCTAAGGATTTTTTTTAAATATCACGGTTTATTTATTTTGTCAATTTTATGAGCTATATATAAACTAAATGAGGGAATCATTTGGGTTTAACATAATTATTGTAGAAATAATAACAAAATAAAAAAAAAAAAAAACAAGAAGATATTGTGAACATTACAAGAAAGATTGTAATTATTATACGAGTAGACTAAATAGTAATGATGCCAATAATGACTACTCATTATTGAGATTATTATACACAGCTAGATTTTTTATATTATAATGGTTACTACACGATTCTTGCTGTCACAATTAACACGATAATTATTGTAACGTTCACCAGAACTTTAGTTCTAACTATTTTTTTTCTTCCGTGGAGCTTTGACCAAAGTATAAGAATTAATATATGTTAGTTTGCTCACCCAGCTTACTACCATCCTAAAGAAAAATAAAACTGCCGCCAAGCACCTAACTTCATGTAATGGCATCTGTCCTTTTCAGCGTTTTCCCGTATTAAGTATTTTAAGACTGATACTCGTTATAGATTCAGCAACAAAGATGATAGAGGATTATCAGCCCTGATTTATTTATACTAGTTATAGCTTACGACTGTTTTTAGGGTTCCGTAGTCCTGACAAGGAACCCTTATAGTTTCGTCATGTCCGTTTGTCTGTCTGAGGTTGTGCTAAGAGACCGTTTGCACTAGAAAGCTGTAATTTAGTAGGAGTATGACTAATAATTATGCCGACAAAGTGGTTAAATAATATTTTTAAAATTATCTTGCGAGGGTAGATGCCATACATGTGATTTCATCGTCTACTCCATCGTGTGGAGTATCGATAAATAGGTCTTTTAAAATTTTTCAGTGTTGCTAAGATCCCATTTTTCGATTTAATGCCCCATTTACGAAATATATAACTTTTTGCAAATTTTTGTTCGAGTAGGGCGTCCCCCCTTCCCCCCTCTTAAAGCTAACCTGCTAGCTTGAAAATTTTTAAATGAAATCTTAATAAAAGTGCTGTTTAAACACTTTAAAGAAAAATTATAGCAGTTAAGATAAATTTATTAGTTTAGCAGTAATAGTCGTTGAACTTGGGCGCTGGATTATTTTGTACACAAAACAATAAAAAATGTTTAGAATAAATCATTTAAAGTGACCTTTAAAGATGAAGTAGTTGCTTGTTTATAATTGGTATAGACTTGCATCAAAACTTAATCTAAAATAAAAAAACTTGTTTTAAACATTTCCTGACGACGACGATTTGAAACGCTCGTAGCGAAGTTTGCTTAACCTAATATCCAGGTTTGTGGTGCATCTGATTTTCATTAAATTGTACAGTTTTGAAAGAGTGAAGTGAGTATTTTTTTTTTATGTTATTGTGACGAAACAAGCCCGAGGCCCACCTGATGTTAAGTGGACTAACCTCTGCCTATAACAGACGCATTTCGTCAACGACGAATTGCACTGTGCCCGTCACAATGAGACGTCCAGTTGTTAGGTCTCATTAGCCTGTAATTTTTCTGGCTCTCAAGGACTGCTGCCGGAACACACCGTTAGAGTGTACAATTTATTGAAAATCTGATGCACCAGAAACCTAGATATTAGGTGAAGCAAACTTCGCTACGAGCGCTTCAAATTGTCGTCGTCAGGAAATGTTTCCTTTTGCGCAACAGAGCACAAATAGTTAAACTATTCATTCAGCTGCTCGTTTACAGTTAAATTGCCGAATAGCTTAGTTTTACAAACATTTTCACAAAGGCGAATATTATTTGGATTCAATCGTGTTTAAAATAGTCACTAAAATTAAATATAGGTTCTGCCATTGCCAGAGGCACCGCTGTAAATTCAGGTAAATCCTGGTTATGAAACTTATTTAGTGTAAGCAATACATATCAATTACAAAAATTGGAGCTTGACCGTCACAACTCGAAATCGCGAAATTGACTGGCATTTATACCTCTAGATTTCGTGTTAGCAGGATATTCTTTAATAGGTACATATCGCCATGAGGAGTGTAATGAGATCAAAATAATTTCAACAACTTTATGACCCAGTTACAAAAGTTTTCACCTTACTGATGTTTACGTATTAGTAAATTCAATTGAGTCCACCTCCATTTCGGATGTATTTTAATAGCTAAACTGATTTCCACTTTTCAGCAGTAGTTCCGATGATAGATTCTTCTTGGGTACATAGCAGTCTGGACTAATCTGTTGAACCGTGCAGTGCCATGCCGTCTGTTATGAAAGCAAATATGGCTGACAAAAATGGTTGGGCCAGCCATGCTGTATCGTCTATTAGTACTATATAACTTGAATATATCAGTAAGTACGCTAACTTATTAGATAATTTATGCAATAATCAGTATAAAGTGAAGTTGACATTAAATACATGCTCAACAATTGATTGAATTACATAGCAACATAACTGTACATACGCCGTCTGATTTGCAAAATAATACCCGTTAATTTTATGTACGTTAGCAAATATAAATTTAAATATGTATATAAAGTTGTTTGATTTATTAAATTAGTAAGACACTCAATAGTAAGTATATCATGTGTACGAGCTGCACCGAAACAATATTATGATAAAAAAATTATAAAACTTGCTAATAATTGAACTGGTTTATCAATTACATGAGTCTTGAATAGAAAAACTACAATCGTAGTGATTTTATTGACTTTTAACAGACGCGCACTTTTTTTGGATGGTCACTTAGTTCGTTTACTGCACTGCCACTTGCATGTGCTGAAGGCTGTGAATCAGTGCTGCAGCTGAGGGCAAAGACACTCACTTGCAGCGGCACCGCACAAGGGCAGCAACAATTCCCGCCACTAACACGAACAGGGCATATATGATCACATAATAGTGGACATCATGTCAAGAAACGCTTTTTTCTACTAATATGTTCTATGCGTTTCATGACATCCAACTGCTATCTGATCTCTCGTAACTGAAGTTAGATCATATTATCAAATCCATTATTTGGTTAAAGTGTTCTAGTAAAGTGACATTCAAAAGACGGTTTATGGGCGAGATCTCTGGTAATGGTATTTTAGAGCGGATTCTCAATTATTTGTCTCACATTTATGCGAATATAGGAAGAAATCTGATTTGATAATGCAAACTTGATTAACAGTAAAGAGGCCAGTGAAGATCAATTGCACTGCGGTAACTTGATCTTCGCATAGTAACTTCAACAGAGATAGATTACAGCAATAATGTGTGTATTTTCTGCAGTTCCGTCAATTTATTAAAAAAACGGACTGTTGATAATTTGATTAATTTCTTGAATTTGGTAAGTTCTGGCTCTGGTCATCTTGAATGTGGCTTTTTGAATAGGACTTTTAAGGTCAGAATTTCTATTTAGGGATAAGTTTAAAGCCTTATCAGATATTTGCACGAACGCATCTGTCTATAGGTTTATGGCGACATATTCTGCTATAGGTTTTATAGTTTGCTGGTTATGTTGGTCTAATTTGTGAGGAATCGGTACCTACTGGTTTGTATTACTCGTCTGCTTAAACCTCATACATATATCTGCTGATAAGTGTGATCTTGATCTCGAATATAATGATATTGTATGTAATTCGACTCGATTAGCAGTGCTAAAAAATAAAATCTTTTGGGAGTTGAGCTGATCTAACATTTAAGTATAGTCTGATCTGGTCTGACGACAACAGACGAAAATTAAACTTGCCATTGCAGATATCTGGCATCGTATGAAATAATAATATTTGTTGTCTTTTTTGAGACTGTATAAAAGATAGTTTGCCTTTACGGTGGCGTAGAGAAATTCTGTAGTTAAGGAAATGTCTTGAAGTGCAAAATTTGCTTTATTTATCGCATTTTCTAACTGAATAATAATTTTTTTGATGTTTTTCATGATGATTTTAGTGCGTTTTAAAACTTTTGATAGGTTAAATTCTGCCTTACCACAGAGCATTACACATTCTGCCACAGAGTTGCAAAGTGTCTTTGATTATTGTTGATTAATGATTTTTTGGAAATTATTGCAGTGTTTTCGATTATCCTTGATTGATTAAATTAAAATTTAATTTTTTTAATAGTTCCCGAAAATACTGTTTGCAATATATCTATAAATCTACGATACTTCAGCGGCGGCGTTGGCGCAAGCAAGTGTCGAGTTTCTGATGTATTAATATGTTATTGCATCATTGATGTTCCGTGAACTTGTGCTGCAATTGAGGAAGGTTATCGTCCCTGATACAGTATCGTACTGTAGCTTTCCTCTACGTTACGATGTGGCTTTTACCATCTACTTCTAGCTATTTACTAGCTAATAGTTGAGTCAGGTACTTGTTTAACAATCGATCCCAAACATGCTTATATTTTTTTGGGTCAAATGCCACTTGGTTCTCATATCTTTTTCTATTTCGTAGATGGTTAAGGTAGGGTAACTAAGAATCAGCTGGCGTAATTGCGGAGTCATTGGACTCTTCGGTTTAAGGGCATAGCAGTCTTGAATTCAGACTTTCCTGTAATTAATTCAGGATGATGCTGAACTCTTCAAATTTCAGTCTTTGCTCATTTATCTCTTACTTGAGATGGTATATGAGGCTTTTGACCGCAGCTTCCCAAAGTTCACCTGCTGACGGAAATGAAGGAGAGTTAAAATGTCATCCGATGCACATATTTGTTACTTGTGGTAAAAATTCTTTGTTTAGGTTACTATTTAATATTTCATACTCTTGTTGGAGGATTTTGTTGACCCCTGTGATGTTCTGCCCTTGATCGCAATATATGTGACCGGGTAAACCTCTTCTAATCGCCATTCTCTATATATGAGAAATAAACATAAATATTATTATTAATATTATTCGACACAAGGCTGATAAAAATGCTGTGGTTGTTAGATCCGAGACCTAATCCGAATCCTATATGAAAAGCTTTAGTTGCAAGTATACAAACACGGCTCCTATATTCCGGCAGCTGTCCTTGACAGCTAATAATTCTAGGCTAACCTGAACAACAACTTCGACCACATCATTTCTTCCCATCAGGTGAGATATGTCAACGATCAGCCTATCACCTATAAAAAAATGGCGATACACATCCCTTCATCGTTTTGATACCAAAGCCCTTGTTAGCTTTGTTTAGCTTTAGCTTGCAGTTGTAACTACTTTAATCAACCTCTGTGTTGATAAATGAGCGGGATGAATTACATCGGGATGATGACAAGTCAAAAACATCAACACATATAGCAAATCTGATCATCACGTATTACTCGGGACGATAGCGGGATATTTTGTTTCCTGTTGTACATTAGCATGTTTCAGCTAGCCATACTATTGTAAAACTTTCTGTTCGTCTAATATAGGATTGAATTTTATGATCATATTTCTTGTTTTAGCAACTGTTTACATAACACATACTCTTTAGGAATTATTGTTTTTTTACAAACTTTATAACACATGCAAAATATTTTGATAGTTTTTGGTAAAGAACTGTTTCTTGTCAGTAGGACTTTTATAATAGGTACTGGTATTGTATGTTAGTTGTGCAATATATATATAAAGATTTGCTCTTACAACAAACTTCAGATTTTGCGTATTTTCTTTAAACATTTAATTTTCTCTGAGATGTAAATAAACATTTGCAAGGGTCAAGAACTTTTGATACAAACCGACCCGGCCTTTTTATTAACAACTTGAAGTAATCTGTAATGGGTAAACATGTTGTGTGCAAATTATACCAAAGGTAAATAAGTTAATAATGGAAAATAACAGTAAATACTTTTAATTGGATTGCTATCAAACTACATTATAATAAAAGTAATATGTACTTTACACTAAGAATATTTTTAAGGACGTATTTACAAAAATGCAAGTCTTTATTGTAGGAATTATTCTTTAAACTTGTTTACAGAATAAACTACCCGAAGTCTCATATAAAAGGGCTGGGTCCATCCGGTTTATCTCAAACGTTCCCGGCACTTGAAGTTGTCTACATCTTTTAGTACTATTTAAAGAAAAGATACACAAAATGCTGAAGTTGGTTGTGGTCATGGCCCTAGCAGTAGCTTGCTTAGAATGTAAAGCAAACTTCATCGATAAAATTGACGTGGAAAGAGAGTTTCAGGAACAAGACTCCCCTCAGAAAAGAATGAGGCGTTGTAAGTAAAATATATTACCTATGATCAATCATCCTTGGGCAAATAGCAAACAATTGAAATACGGATGGTAGTGATTGTTCAATATTTTTTATTGACTATATGAGCTATCGACGCTTTCTGTCAGGAATTAAGGGGATAGAACTTTTGTAGCGCATCAATTCGCCGTAATTTTTTTTCAATATTTGCGCTCATTGTGTTATCAGTATATTTGGGTAGAAGATTCTTAGAAAAAAAAAGACGTAAATGATCACGTTTTTAATTTGTTTATGTTTTCACGACGGAACATTTTCGGGCCCACCTGAAGTTAAGCGAACTAACCTCTGCCGATAACAGATGCATTTCATCACAAGTCACGAATTGCACTGCACCCGTCACTTTGAGACATAGTTGTTAAGTCTCATGTGCCTGTAATTTCTGTAGTTTATGTGAAGGTAAAGATCATGAAAACAATGAAAATCATTAAACATGCATTAATTACGTGTGTATACTTAATCCATTCCAGTCAATTAATAGATCCTCTGTTTTGTCTTAGGTTTTCGCGATTATTACACATAGTAATTAAACAACTTTAAACGGTTTAAATCGCGTATATTTATCATTATTTTTGTCCCGACGTTTCAAACACTTTGCAGTGATTGTGGTCACGGGGTGACTCCAATATACGCGATTTAAACCGTTTAAAGTTGTTTAATTACTAGATCCTCTGTTTATTTATCTATATATTGTCCATATTGCAAGAAAAAGCTTTGTTACTAAATCGCATTACATCGCTAAGGAATGCTGTTATATCAAAGTAGTTATGTAACTGGAAACGACTTCACCAGTTATTTGACGGTACCAATTATGGGATAGAAGTAGGTATTTACTACCGTCTCTATTTTTCAATCAAGTCTTCTAACTCCTCGTTGTTTTACTACAACTAAATTTTATTCTTGGTGTAGGCATCGCCTCTGGCTCTGGATCCTGCTCTGACACCTGCGAGTCCACCGGCTCCGGATCTTGCACCGGCTCCAGCTACAACTCAGGCTCCGGCTCTAGCACTGGCTCCAGCCACAACTCCGGCTCTGGCTCTAGCGTTGACTCCTGCACGAACAGCGGCTCAGGCTCTTGCTCCGGCACATGCGTCAATCACGGCGACGACTCCTGCCACTAAAACATATAATAGAAACACATAAAATCTAATGTGAAAAATTGTAATTTAGATCTCAGTAAGTTTTTTTTTTATTCCTATATAGGACGATAGGTTAGCTTTTGACCACTATCTCACCTGAAGGTAAGTAATGATGTGGTCGAAGATGTTGTTCAGGCTATTTTAGAAGTACTGGCTCTCAAGGACAGCTGCCGGAACACACCGTTAGGTGGTGGTTACCGTTGGTGGCAGATTTTCTATTTCAGGGTGGTAGCTAACCAGGCGGGCATTCCAAAATGCCCTACCACCATGATATAACTTCTGCCATCCTTAGACAACAACCGGGACCAACGGCTGAACGTGATCCCGAAGAACTGAAGCGCTCAGTAGTAATGTCACTAGCGGTCACCCATCCAACTCATGACTTTGCTGATCGGCAGAGAACAGCTAAGAAAACTTCGCTACGAGCGCTTCAAAACTATTTTAACAGTATAGTATAACAGCTATTTTAACAGTTTTTGTAATATTCAATAAAATATAACTATTGTTGATTTTTAGTACACGCACAAAGATTAAAGTGTTTGTAATTTAGAATAATAACATACAAGTGCAGTTGCAGTCTCACAGCGCAGGCGCGCGCAACTTGCAGTGCCCCAACGCGTACAAACCAGGAGTCATATCTATCAGACACGCTACACATAGGTTGGAATAAATGGAAATATTTCCGGGTCATTGGTAAAAATAAGAGTACCTCAAGAATACATTTTAGGACCTTTTCTATTTCTAGCGTTACATGATGATCTGCCTTGCATGGTCAAAGATTTTTGCAGTATTGTTTTATTCGCAGTTGATACTTAACTGATTTTTATGGTACAAAGATCAGATAATGAACTAATATAAGTACATAATGTGCTTCTATGGTATCTAAATGGTTTGTGGATAATAACGTTCTTTTAAATAAATTTACAAACAAATATTTCAAGTTTTCTTTACCAAATGTTACTTATGTTGAACCAAACATTAAGCTTGGCCTAGATAAACTTTCTACTGACATTGTGACAGTCTTCCTGGGAATCAAAATTTATTTTAAATTTACAGTTGGATCTTCATACGCATGATCTATCCGGAAGACTAAGTTCTGCTGCATATACAGTTCGTAAGATAAAACAGTAAACAGACGTAGAGCTACTGCTAGGATAGTTTATTGCACGTACTTTCACAGTATTATGTCGTATTATATAATTGGTGTGCGAAGCTGCTGCTGCGATAGAATCAATCTTTATCCTACAAAAGCGTGTAATTCGAGCCACATTTAAAATGGATGCTAGGAAACCTCTGAGGGATGTTTTTGAAATAAAATGAAATATAAACTTTACCACGTAGGTATACCTTTAATTGAAATTATTACGTTTGTTCGTGAAAATTTTGAGCAAATTTAAATTAAACATTGACAATCACGATTACCACACCAGGAATAAAGATAAAATAGCAGTGCCAGGTTTTAGATTAGCAATGACAAATAAAAGGTCCTTCTTAGGTAATTGTGTGCAGTTTTATAATTAAGTTCCTAAATACATACGCCCCACAAAAGGAAAATTCAATTTGCACGAGAACATTTTGATTTAGAAATCCTACACAGTTTGTGATTACGGAAATGGCCATATGCTAGAATGTACGGAGCGAAAAAGTCCTAAGTCTGTGGAAATCGCAAAAATGTTTAGACAATAACTATATAATATAGTTTGTAACATATTTCCATTGTTAAAAGACGTTCATAAGAGTTTCGAGTTCGTTTCGTGTCTGTTCTTTACGCAGCGTATCTATATTTTTTTGCTGGACGTGGCAGTACTTTTGTTGAACATTTCAACATGAATGAGCAGCATTGATTTGTTGGTTGGCTTTGCTTTGACCATAATCTCATCTAATGGTAAGTGATTGATTTATTATGATTAGTTAATTAATGAATTATTTACTATCAGTTTTAACCTATAATAGGTATGTCATCAAGAACAGCCGTCGTGGCACACCATTAGATGCTTGGTGACAGATTTTCTACATGCGGGCCAACAAATACCGTACCAGGCATTATAAAAACTCCCGCCCTGCACCTGCACTATGCGGCGAAATGTAAGTCCACGTTGAGAGTCTGACAATGGACCTCCTGTGCAGCAATACAAAATAATACACTGCTCACATCAGGTTGTGCTGCACATCAAATGCACAACAGAACTCTAAACCATATCTTAACGCCCTTCTTAACCGAAAGGTGTTTCCTCAAGAGGGCTGGGGTCCGGAAGGAGGCCTTCTTTTCTTGGGCATGCTTATATTGGTAACATATATCCAGCAGCAGTTTGTTTAAAAAGGGCATCAGCATGTTATAGCACCCTATTGAGAATAATTTGTGCCATTGGCACTAATATTTTCAAGTCTCAAGCTATTTAGGTTTTGGATCTAAGCTCAAATCAACGTGTAAGCTAGCTCATGCTGTACAGCTCTAAAAGGCTAGATTACTATTTAATAGTATAAAATGTTGGGTAGAATTTGTGCCATCGGCACCAAATTTTCCGAACAATGGGCCTCATAATTTTAAGCAAAAACTTTTCTAAACTCCCAATGAATGTAGCTGCAATCTGCATAGAACCCTATTTCTATTGCGTTGAACTTACTGCTTTCACGATAGGTGGATGAACTACATAGACTAAGAGCAGGTGTTGTGTAGTTTGACAACCATTTTATGCCAATATTTACAAAATAAAGTAGTAGGTAGCCATCAAAGTATCAATTCGGTCCTGGCGGTCCACTAATGCAGCCGCTAAAGACAACCACCTGACCTGAGCGGCGATGGCGTTCACCAAGGCTTGCAAATCCCTAGACATTGTTAAGCCGTATGAACAACTGTTCAAACATAACAATTACTAATAATTTAGATTACATATTTAAGGTTGACACAATATTTAAACAAATTAATTATCAACACAACTTTATAACAAACTTATAATTCAAATACGATTCCAGAAAACTTGATGACTTACTAATTAGGCAATAACAATAAAAAAATTATTATCAAATGTACTGGACTGTTTAAAGTTTTATACTGAATGTTTTCTTAGGTTTTCGCGATTATAACACAAAGTAATTAAACAACTTTGAACGGTTTAAATCGCGGATATTTTCGCGACGTTTCAAACACTTTGCAGTGATCGTGGTCACTGGGTGACTGACCAACCAACGAGTATTTACATGATCTAGCCGGCCAAAATTACATTTCTCAGAATTACGCTCAGGTAAAAAAAATGCATTCCTAGAAGAGCCAAGTAGTTGGGCGACCCAACCCTATTGTTATTTTTTTTACCCACCCCAAATTGAACAAGATATAGTCAGTTGAAACTGAGACATTGCTCGAAGCGGTTGTTTATTTTCAATATTCGTGCTTTAAAACTCAATTTTAACTATTTTTTATTTTATGTTGTGTTGTGAATAATCCAAAATTGGCTATGGATTCTGAAACTGCTGGTAAGTGACTTATTTTACATATTTAAAATATTTAATTTTGTGACGGGATTATATTATTTTTCGTCATTTGAAAAAATACCGGTTTAATTCCCTAATTTTTTCAAGAAAATTTAGTTTTACGAGGCTTTTTGTTTTAGTGCCCGGCATTACCCGGCTATAATTTTTATATATTCGTAATATATAGACTTTCTACTTTTAAAAAAGGAAAAAATTGGTTCCTACTAATTCCTACTCCGTCATCTGGAGCGATTTTAGATATCGTACTTAAAAATGTTAAATTTAATTTAGTTTTTATTATTTCAGGACCATCTGGAAGTACTTTAATGACTCGCAAGGAGATATTTGGTCTAATGAGATCACAAAATGATCTCAATTTTAACGACCAATTAGAATATGTTGAAAATTATTTGATTTCACATAAGTCGTACTCGGAAGAACAAATAAAGGACATAAAGCGTAATTTTGCACGCATGAAATCAGAAATGAAGCATCGATGGGTAGCAGCAAAATATAGAAGTGATCTATTTGAAAAAACCAACGAAAAATGGCTGAATGGGACTTTTGAATTACCTCTAATACCCACAAGAGCAGGTAGACCCGCTAAACCGTTTGAAGAGACTAGTGAACGAGGCAAAAGACGTAAAACTGAGACAATACGTTTGTCGGATAGCCCTGAGAAAATAATATATGCAGCTCAAATGGAATTGCGAGCCCAGGGCAATAGAATTGCTTCAAATATTTTGAAAGAGATTTCGGAAAATAGAGACCGCGCTAAGGAATACCGGAAGTCAGTAGACCGTGACATGGCACATGTTAAGCATATCAATCCAGAAGAAGCGCTGGCAATGTTTGTAGATGCGAATCTTTCAAGGTCCCAATATGAAAGGATCAGACAAACCACAGGAAATCTTCCATGCTATTCAGTTTTGCAGCTGTATAAGAAACAATGTTATCCTTCCAATGAATTTTTTAGCGTAACCGAAACCTGTGCCGAAGTGAATTTACAAGGAATAATGAATCATACTGCCGAAAGATTACTTATTCACTTAGAAGACGTTTTAAAAACCCTTAGCGATAATGAGAGAGATCTTCAAATGATCTGTAAATGGGGTTGTGATGGCTAACAACAGGCTCAGTTCAAACAAAAGTTTGAAAATGATAGCGGATGCGGCTCGCACATTTTTCAAAGTTCATTTGTGCCTCTATGCTTAGTGTATGGGGAAAAACATAAAATATTATGGCATAACACAACTCCATCATCGCCCCGCTACTGCCCAACTAGCACACTAGTGGAAATAGCAGCCTATTTTGCAACTTTTAGCCGTACAGTAGCGCTTTAGGGGTTCAGAAAGTGGTTTTAAGTTCTACTATTGCTTCCGTAACTGCTCATAGCTGTAAATATCACTAGGGGTAGCAGGAAGTGAACCAAATGCCACTCTAGGCTTTATAAGAGTGCATGTTATAACCCATTTGCCGTCTATAGCTTTAAAAGAGAATTAAAACACGTACGTTAAAGCTTAAAGCTGCTAAAAAGCCGCCATTGCCGCAGCTGTACGCTTCAGAATTGCACAAAGACTTTAATTGCAGACTTTTTAACGGAACTGTATAAAAGATATATTTATCACTGTTCTACCACTGAAAGTTTCATTGCAGAAATGATTTGTACTTTTGCGCAGACTTAAGTTGCAATTCGATCGACTGTTTTACTAATAGCGACATTAAGGCTTCACAATAGAAGCAGGAGCGTAATTGATATTGCCTTTTCATTTGGTTACATTCTGCTATTTTTATTGGAAAAATACAACATTTTATAAAATATTAGAGCCAGTTTAAAAGAAATATGGATGTGAAAGCATGGAAGTTCAAACAAAGGACTGGTGGATATCGCAAGAAAGTACGGAGAGTTTATCAGAATATGCAGAAATTAAAAAAGACAACTGTGTGTGAGAATACTGTAATGGAAATATTAAATAACACGTAAGTTTTGTTAAACTCAATAACGTAAGAGTAATTTAACTTTCATTTATAAATATCTATTCATTTAATTTGTTCTTTAAGGGATTCATTGGAAACAAACAAAAATAATGCGCCAAGTTCGAGTTCAACAAACACAAGCGAGGGTCCCGTAGATTTTGTTTTCTCAATAAGTGATAACAGAACAGTTACAGAGGAAAAGTAAGTTATAGCTTGGTGTGGCATATTATAAAAATAAAGTAAAATAAATTTCTTGTTTCTTTCTTCTAGATGCAATCATGTGGACTCGGAAAGCGATAGTGAATCTAAACAAGAGTATGTCGAATGTGATAGAAAATGCAGCTATCGCGAGCAAATACGGATTTGGGCGCTCAAACACAAATGTAGTCATGTAGCTTTAAAAGACTTATTTCAAATTTTAAACCAAATTACTCCTAACGCTATGCCTAAAGATCCACGCTCACTACTTGGAACACCAAGAGAAATTACAATAAACTTCGTCGATCCTGGTGAATACTGGCACAATAATTTGAAAAATAGTATTATAAAAAGTTTAGAAAATTCTAAAGATATACTGGAAAAAATATCGATTTTAGTAAACATAGATGGAGTACCTATTTACAAAAGCTCCAAACAACAATTTTGGCCTATATTGTGCAGTATTTTTGAAATGCCTCACGTAAGTCCTATTATTTGTGGAATTTATCTAGGTTCAGCTAAACCAAAAGATTTTCATGAATATTTAAAAGTTTTTATTGAAGAAATGGGCAGTATGCTTCACGATGGCATTAACATACGAAATAGAAAAATTTCAGTGTCATTGAGATGCTTTGTATGCGATTCTCCTGCTAGAGCTATGATAAAAGGTATGTGTACACCTGTATCTACTTGTTATCTGCCATAATACTTCGATAAATAAATGGCCCAGAGGGGGTGTAGAGTGCTTAGCTAGACATCAGGAAATTGAGTATGTTCGCTTCCTAAGCACACTGAACATATTTCTGAAGGAACCGCTTGAGATCTCGCTCACGAACTCTAGAATTGATTTATTAATAGAACTATAATGTATTATTAGCAGTTAGAGAGAAGATTTCGTTATTCTTTATTACTATTCTTTCGTAAGTCTTTCTAATGATTATGGGATTTTGTTGTAACGGCCGTGTTTATTCAAGTTTATGTCATTATTTACTAGTGTTTACAGTTTTTCGGATCTAGTCTCTCTTGTATGTTTTTTTTTCAGGTGTGTGTAATTACAATGGAAAACATGGTTGCCTTAAGTGTACAGTTGTGGGAGAATATTCGCATGATTCGCACACTGTGATATTTCCTGACACCAACTGTCCACTACGGAATGACAAGGATTTTAGAGAAAAGAAGTATGGAAACCATCACAAATTCGACTCACCTTTATTAAAACTACCGATCGACATGATAGAAGCATTTCCTGTTTCCGATTCGCTGCATTTGATTGACCTGGGTGTAGTAAAAAGATTGCTCGTAGGATGGCGAGATGGCAATTTCAAAAAAAAGGTTACTAAATGGTGTTCGAGTGATATCCACGCAGTGAATATTTTCTTAAACTCTTGCAAAACTCCAACTGAGATCCATAGAGCTGTTCGAGGTTTGGACAGTTTAAGTCATTGGAAAGGATCAGAGTTTAGAACCTTTTTTCATTATTTAGGTGTGGCGATATTACAAAAAGTATTAAAGAAAGATGCTTTGCAACATTTTCTCACATTATTTTGTGCAATAACTATATGTTCTAGTGAGGAATACATTCCATTGCTACCTTTGGCAGAGGAACTTTTGGAATACTTTACGAAACATTATAAGGATTTTTACGGTATTGAATATGTAACTAGCAACGTTCACAACTTAACTCATGTTGTTGCTGAAGTTCGACGTTTCGGAACGTTACAAACATACAATGCATATAAATTTGAAAATAAATTATATCTAATAAAAAATTTGTTAAGACAAGGTAATAAACCACTATCTCAAATTGCTAAAAGACTTAAAGAGTACGAAATTTTGGATCATGAACAATTTATTGACCAGACACGTTCTAATTACCCGTATGTAAAAAAAAGCACAAAGAATTCAGTTTTACATTTCAATGATTTTATTTTATCTAATCAAAGGGCAGATAAATATTTTTTAACTATTAAAAAAGAAGTAATGGAGGTGATATGTATCAAAGTTGAAAAAAATCAAATATATATTAGTTGTAAGAAATTTGATAATTTAGTGAATGCTTTTGACCTTCCAATATTCTCCTCTTATCTAAATATTTTCAAAAGCAACTATAAATCAGTTTTAAATTCAGAGTACGTGTGTTCGCCGTGTGATGTTAAATGTAAACTTGTGGTCACACGATATGAATCGGATTTATATTTTGTTCCTTTACTACATACACTGTAACTAGTAGGTAGGTACAATCAAGCAAGCCTTTTGTGTAATTGTATTAGTGAATTGAAATAAAAAATATTTGAGACAAAATCAACATGTTTTATTGGCAAATTGGCCCCATTTGACATTATTAATATAATTTAAGAAGGTACATTCTAAAATATATATAAAATAACAACAGTATAAACAATATAAATGTGTTTGACATGGTGAATCGAAATAGACCAAATATTTTAATCAAAATCAACAAGATCTTTGGAAAATTGGCCCTTACATTACATAATTGACATAAACAACACGTTTATTAATAATAAAAATCAATATTGCGGACATTTCACTCAGTTTCTGTCTTTTGTGACTATTTCTGCAAGTCGATGATCTTTGTAATTTAGAGTTTTTACGCATTGTAGTGTTTTTTAGAACCGATTTAAAAAACTTCTCATTGCCAGCAATAGTGTAGGTACGGTCGCATTCGTAAATCAGTTCAAAAAACATTTGTAAAACATTTTTATACTGTTTTAAACATACTTTTGTGCCTTCACCTCTTGCGCTACCAGACCAAGAACATTTGGTTAGAAATTCTCTGGAAAAAAACACATCAACTAGTTGATATGCGCAGTTTTCAGCTTTTCCTGGTTGGCACACAATACTATATTTAATTTTATAGTCCTCATGCACCTTGACGTCGTTTAATATTGCCTCTAAATTGGATAGTTCTTCGATATTTTGCATAGGTTTTAAACAAAATCGGTTATTATCAGGTGTTTTCTTCATAGCATCATTTAAATTAGTTACTTGTGGTTCATATTTTCCAGTTATAAAAGTATCAAATTTCACTGATATATGAGCAATGGCCATCAATATGTTTTCCTGGTTTTCCAATACTTTTTTATAGTCATCTTTTAGTAATGTCAGATCATTCAAAATTGCTTCCTGATTTTTGTAGATCTCAACTTGGTTGGTTGTAATTTTCTCCAAATCTGAAGGGTCAATAGCTACTACGGGAAGAGAAGTAGTTTCATTGTTTACAGTAACTACAGATATAGGTTCATTTACAGCAACAGCATATAAGGGTCCCTGAGACTGAATTTGTTCTGGCGGATTAGACACTGTAGCAGCACCACGATTTAAGGCCTAAAAATAAGGAAAACATTTTCATTGTAGTCAAAAGAAAAAAAATTACATAAAACGTACCATTTGCCAACCATTTGAAAGTTTTAAAGTAATAACACAGAGAACATGTGTAACAGAAACTCAGCAAAAGACGTGTGAAAACGCCATAATGTGTATAGATACTGACTAAAATAAGGTAAGATATAACGTTACATTCGCAGCAACGGTTTTGTTTAAGTTTTAAAAATCGTAACGTGATCTGTGATTAGTAAACAAACTATCATTACAAGCACGGCGTTTGTTCTTGTCTCGGGCACATGTGTAAAGTAATTAAGATAAGGTGTGAAGTGCTAATAAAGGCGCGTTTAGACGACACGCGCGTTCAACACGCTTTGAAATTTTATATATTTAATTTGAGTCTTATGACTGTTATGACATATCAATAGATCTCAAATTGCCACGCTCACGCCCCGCGCTTGCGCTATATCAGTATAAGCGGGCGCGAGGCGTGCGCGAGTCGTGTGCGAGGCGTGCGCGTGTTGAGCGCGGGCTCAACGCATGCGCGTGCTCTACGCGTGTCGTCTGAAGGCACCCTAAAGCTGAATCAGTTGTCTTAAATAAATACAAATAATACCCAACTGCGTGAAAAGGAGAGTAGGTGATGTTTTTATCGAGATTATGCGCTTAAAGAAATTTAAATTAATTTCAAGTTTATACCTGTTGGGCTATAATGTTAAAACTTTCAAGTTTTTTTGTTGGTCCAATAAGGTTTGGCGAGGGTGCTGGTAAGGGTTCTGTGGCTTCTTGCTCTGTTGTCGAACAATCTAACATTTCTGTCAACTGCTCGCTAGCAATGTCGTATGACATAATATTGTTCCTTTTAACTATGCAGTTTATTTTAGTCCAGTTTGGTTGTGGAGTTGAATCTTCTATTTTACATAATTTTTTAATTTTTTTGTTCGGCCAGTGTAACACTCCATGTTTTTCCCACGTAGATGGACAGATGCTAAGTTCATATAGATTTTGTTGTTCATTATACGTTTGAATTATTTTGAAAGGCATTCTGAAAACATGGTAAGACATAGTAAGTGTTAAACAATTGAAAGAACGAAAAATATAGAAGCAGCTACAAACGATCATCGTACTTTAGGATTTTCAACGAGTGCTACGGATCTCTAAACAAATAACCATTCATGTGGTTCGATACCTGCAGTAAGTACGAAATAAAAGTGATTGTAAAGACTTGAACTGCATTATTGGCACAGGTATTACTTGAACATTCAAAAGAGTGAAACTTAAGGCTTTGAAGCGCAGAGAGGAAGTATTAGGGTTGAAGTTGCAAGTTAAAGCTGCTTCTCATAGACGCCATATTTACAAGACAATTATTTATCGTTACTTGGGAAATTTATAGGTTTATCACAATTTGTAGTATAATATAACTAAATATAGAACCAGCAACTTAGTAAATACAAATGTAGTCAAGTATGTAATTTCAACATCGTGTAGGTTTGTGATATAATTATTATTTATATAATAATATTTACATATTTTACGATATTCTGAGGTAATTGTTGATGCCTGTTAAAAATACTCCAATAATATCAACTATCTGCACGATGAACTGATCTGCGTTTTTAGCCACTTGTATATAATACAAAATATCAAAAACACTTACCTTCACTTCACTTATTATTTATTTGTATTCAGTAATGTCTGACTCAGGAACAACAGATGTGATTTTAATAAACGAGAGACAAGGTGAATGATCAGTGATTTATTCGTTCAGTTAAGCCAGTCATTCATTCTAAAAGCGCCACAAGAGCTTTAGTGTGGTGTTAATTATTAGTTGGAGCTCCTGTAGCACTTTTATGCCAATATTATGAAGTTCTAATGGACATGAAGGTTGCAAAAAGTTGTGCCCCTTTGGCTCCAAAGCGGATGCTTATGGTCTGGAGTGCACGCTCTGGCGCTTGAGCTTGGCGCCTTTGGGAATAATCGGATTGGCTCCAAAGCTCTTAAGCAACTAGTTTGTGCTACTTGGGTGTAGACCTATCCGTATATGATTTTTAAAGGAAACAGTTGATATAACGAACGACGAAATCAACAATGTGGAAGCCGCAGCTAAAAAATTAGAAACTATATCAGTAACAATCGGTGGAAGATCATATGTTGTTAAAACCAAAATGATGCTAACAATGATAGATGCAAAAGTGTGCAACGCGGCAACTGGGACAAAATCTACAATGAGATGTTACATATGTGGAGCAACATCAAAAGATTTTAACGATTTGAATAAAACAAATATAGTTAATACAGATACATTGAAGTTCGGCTTATCTACTTTACATAACAGAATTCGGCTATTTGAAAATTTATTACATATTGCCTACAAGCTCGGTGTGCAAGATTTGCCACCAAAATCTGAAGCAGACAAACTGCTAATACAAAAAAACAAAGAAAAAATTCAAAACGAATTTAAAAATAAACTAGGTCTTCGGGTAGATTTTCCTAAAGCTGGATTTGGCAATACAAATGACGGAAATACCAGTCGAAGATTTTTTGAAAATCCAGAGTGGGGCTACTGTAGTAGAAGATGCACTTTTACCAATAGGACAATTATCTGAAGAAGCAGCAGAAGCAAGAAATAAACATTTTCGTTTATACAGGCAAAACTTTGCAAGAAAATTCAGCAGATTAGAATGTAATACAGATGTTTTGAATAGATTGTTGTTAACATCAGATCCCCTACTTGCATCAAGAAGAATTGTTAAAAAAATAAAACAAAATCATTTTATGAAGGAAACATTAGAAATGTTAATATGTGAAGAAAGTTATGCCTAATTATTATTTATATTTTAAGTTTTTAAATTTGTTTTGCGATAGTTGTTTATTATAATTATATTTATACATTATTTTGTGTTATAAAATATATTTTCTTATACAAAACTACGCTTTTTTTTCTACCGCATCTTTTTGTCTCTTTATTCAAATTTAATGTATGAATTTGTCCTGTCACTGAAGGTTAAGAGTATGTATACACTTGTATTTAAGGTTTTATGAGATACTGAACCATTTCTAATTGATTAAGAGCGATAAATAATTTTGGCCAGCTAGATGTCTCAAATACCCCTCTGTGCAACGTCACACCGTGACCACGATCACTGCAAAGTGTTTGAAACGTACAAAAATAATGATAAATATATGCGATTTAAACCGTTTAAAGATGTTTAATTACTGTATGTACTGAACGCTAATTTATGTAACAGTTTGCAATATTATACTCTCAGTGTTATCAACTTTTTATGTTTCAGCTGTTCTCAATATTAGCAGCTTATCACAATTACACCATAATAGCTTCAAAATGTATTTATGTTTACAGGTTATATCTGTGAGTTCAAACTCAACTTTCCAATGAACGGGGTGAACTTACAAAGCATATATTTCTATCGCTTACTGCTACCAAAAAATGTTCCCGTCCGTGTCTGACTCCTGCAGGAAAACTGAAGGTGTAGTGGGAAACCCCTCATCTATACGAGACCAGACGGCAAAAAGGCGAAAACTAACCACGGTGCATGGAGCTTAGGAATAACTTATAAGCCAGAACACAAAATGAATTACAACAATGATGACTGCGGTCTTCCAATTTGCACCCTAACAACGCTAACTGGCCAGATACGAAAGCTAGTAGACTGAAATGTAGGGTAACATTGCAATTTCCTTTCAGGGTGCGCAGTGATGTGCACAAAAATGTACGTAGCACCAAATTCACACCTCACATTATCATTGTTTTATTTAAATCTCACAACGACCCAATTAAAATTATTTTTAGAACGAGCAAAGCTGAATGTAAATTGTTTTGAATTACTTAGGCATTATTCTTTTTTATTTTTAGTTAGTTATTCTAAGCACCATACAGTATTGTGTATCACTTATTATATCATTTGTAACTCAAAGACAACATCAAAAACCATTAAAAAATATATTTTTATTTTTTCTTAGTTATTATATAATTATGTACCCATCACGCCTGTCGCGTATCGCCAGTTAGTTACCAATAACTTTGTATAAAATCAACTAAATCAGGTATGTTCAACTGTTTCAATGCGTTAAATGAAGAAGATTTTTTAAATAAAATCATTTAATTGTTTACTGTTATTTAAACATTTTTCACTTCAAAAATGTTATTCAGATAAACTGCGACATGTGATATTTTGTCCTGGTACTTATCTACTAAGTTACTTATGACTGCCAAATGGAGTTGTAGTTTTCCTCAGTAGTTAATATTCCAGCCAAAACGGACAAAGCTTTCCCTTTTAATTGACAAATCAGGTATTGAGCTTTTTGAGAATCTGACGATTTTTAATTACTATGTATATTTTTTTAAAACTTACATAGAATTGTTTTCACTTCTACCATCGAATACAGGTAATTCACAGCTATATGTACATTTATTTGATAACTATACAAAAACCCTGCTTGGTACGCGTGTCTGCCTCTGAAATTTTCTTGGTAAGGGAAAATATTTAAGATGTTGAAAAATAGACTTTCTTTGGGAATCATTGACTTTGAATTTGATTTCTGCCATATAAGGCTAAATATGTAAAGTGGCAGAAATTAACTATTGAAACTAAATACGCGGGATGCCAAAATAGCATTGAATTAACTTTAGTAAATTATAAGTTTTCTTTTAAACATGCATATTTTTTTTTTAATTTCCTTTAACCACTATCTCACCTGATGGTAAGTGATGATGTGGTTGAAGATGTTGTTCACACTAACCTAGAATTACTAGCTCTCAAGGACAGCTGCCGGAACACACCGTTAGGTGTTTGGCGACAGATTTTCTACTTGAGGGTGGTAGCTAGCCAGGCGGACATTCGCAAAATGCCCTACCACCATGCTATAAAGACTACCATCCTTAGACAACAACCGGGACCGACGGCTTAACGTGCCCTCCGAAGCACGGAAGCGCTCAGTAGTATTGTCACTAGCGGTCACCCATCCAACTCATGACCGCGGTGGACGTTGCTTAACTTTGCTGATCGGTTAAGAACAGCTAAGTAAACTTCGCTACGAGCGCTTCAACTATCAGCAAATAAAATGATTTGTATAGATACAGTATTATTTCGATGATTATGAGCAGAAACACGTACTAATGTAATTATAGTGCGAAACAAACAATACCGATGGAGCCGGTTCAAATCCAAATTTGGCTCGAAGTAGGACCAAACATATTATGGAGCGTAAATCCACTGTGATAAAGGATGTGAAAAATGCAATAAAAATGGCCATGGGATTTAGAAAAAAACTAACCTGATACCTCTTTATAATTAGCGTATTGAATTACCTTATTTCCTCGTAGCAGCAAAGTGGGCAGGATGGTGAGGCACATAGTTTAATCTTACCCTTGGCCGAATATATAAGAATAAGATTGCCGCTATAGCGCACAAACACCGTCAAACAATTTACCAACAATCGTAGCAAGAGATAACAAGGGCCTATAGTCACTTTTGCCAGAAACATTTCCCGTTTGTTTTTTAACTATGGGCACTACGATTGTTTTCATGAGCTCAAAACTAATACCGTCATATCCGGCGAACTTACTTTTTAATTTCATAATAACATTCAGAATGTGTGTGCAAAGAGTTTTTAATTGAATAAATGCAATATTGTATTGTTAAGTGTCTTCATAGTTATTATTGGACAATTAGGTTGAAGTTTCAAAGTAGTTATGCTGTCCTACAGGATATGAAAAAAGTCGGGCTAAAAAGTAGCTTAAGCTACTCTCTTATGAATTATATTTGTGATAAAATTCACGTCGATCCGTTACTCTGTCGCTACGTGAAAGGAGGGCAAACCAACAAAAACACTTTTGCATATGAAATAAGTGTGGGGATATAATGTACTTATATTATTCAAATAAATAAGATATAGCGTTAACTATTTCTAGGGTGTTTAATTTAAATAACCAGTCATCAAGTTATGATAGGTATACAGAAAATATAAATGCATCTAACTTTTTTTAGTACTAAGGTACAGCTGATATAAATATTTGTTATTATACTATCATAATCTGTTAAAGTAGCTAACTGTTATACATTATTTACATATAATATGTTTATAATCTAATTTAGTCAGAGCCAGAGCAGGAACCGGATCCAAGATTGACGCAGGAACCGGAGCAAGAGCCGGATCCGAAATTGAAGCAGGAGCCGGTGCAGGAGCCGGCTCCGTAATTGTAGCAGGAGCCGGAGCAAGAGCCAGACCCATGATTGATGCAGTTGCCGGAGCAAGAACCGGAGCCGGTACTGATGCAGGCTACGTCAGGTCCAAGAAAATATTAAGTTTTAGCAAAGAAAGAAGCATTTTGTGAACAATATATACAGTAATAATATATATGTATAGGAATTCCCATAGTTATTTCCCTAAAATGACTTAACTGCTCAAAACATTCAGACACACTTAGAAAATAATTCTGCATAGTGAGTCCAAGCACCAAAACTCACTTAATAGATATTTTCTAGGAGCCTGCTATAGGAATTGATGCTTGTGAGAGCATAATTTCCAAATTATAGCTCTGTTTATGTTTGATCATTATGTAGTATACAGGGCGGAAACTTTCAGCATTTTACACAAAGTAGCCATTTTACACAAAAACATTTCTTGATGCCAATCGATCCTGTTTCTAATATTCATCAAAAACTTCTATTGGATCAACCATCGTTGGAATATACTAAAAAAGACACAAATCGCAAAAAAAAAAATCCCTAACATTTTGTAAAGAATTTATGTAACTGAAATACGAAACATAAAATAAAAGACAAATGATCACGCAGAATTTTACACATATCAAAAAGAAGGCGTATTAGTTTTATTTTAGGCGTTGATGTTATTCTTATTTTAAATTTTTCAGTTTCTTGCCCTACAATATCAAGTGCTCGAAGTGACCGCCATTTTGGCGAATACATAAATTGATTCGTTTCTGTACCGACCTAGTGGCTGCTGACAATTTATTTGTATGATTTCCATACAAAATTGTGGTTAACTATAGTGTTCAAGAACTTAAAGACTCACTTGTCTTTAAGTTCTTTAACACTATCGTATTGCTTTTTTTAACCTCAGTTTTCAGGTAGCCCCATAAAAATAAATCTAGAGGCGTCAGATCTGTACTACGCGCTGGCCAAGAAATAGGACCATGTGTCCATTGATTACCAAACTGTCAAGATTGTTTTATATTTAATAATAACGAGTTCGAAATTTAAATTGTTTTTAAACTTATCTTTTTATTCAGTCAACAAAAAGATCTCAACCGTCACTTAAAAAGCTTTTGCGTAAAATTTTCATACGAAATGTGCTGGAAAAGTTTTTTGCAATTTGTGACCTTTTTGAGTACTCCAACGATGGTTGGTCCCATAGAAGTTTTTGATCAGTATTATTAAAAATCATTTTACCATCCCATCTGACTGAGGGTGACCAAGCATTGTTCTGGTCATATTTGGCTAGCGCAAATATGATCACGTGTCTAAGTTTTGTTCTGAGCTCAAGTGGCTCCCAATAGGTCTTCCCCGGACTAATATTCTCAGTCTTATTTACAACATATTGTTTTATCCTTTTTTTCCGTGCTATCTTAAAGAACGTTTTGACTTCCTTCATCATACACATGGCGGTCATCAGAAAATCTCACACTCATAATTTACCAACATACAAGTTCGTTTTATAGCAGATCATTTACAATACAAGCTGCCCGACTGTGGAATTTTCTACCAGTATGAATAAGACGTGCACAGACATTGAATATATTCAAAGTTTAAGTAAAAAAATATATTTGACCATGTATTACCAGTATATTACTGCATTGCATCATCCTAAGGTGTCCTGGTAGAGATCACTTTTAGTGATAAGGCCGCCCCTTGTAACACTACTTATTTGTTTGTTTTAGTCAATACGTTTTTTTATGGCGTAACAACAAAGAGTATTCAATTCTATTTCATTGGTTATGAGAACGGAGAAATCACTCTAGTGAAAAACCTCCATATTTGAATTAAAATACATTATAATGCAAGAATGAGGATTTGCAACTGTAGGTATTCAATATTTAATACCGAAATAAGGTATAATAGATGAGGTTTCATTTAATAATTCATCACCATATGAATGATGAAAAGAGGAAGAGGAAGACACTATCCTTTTAGTGATCCATAAAGGTCTATAATTTCGAAAGCATATATTCAATATTGTGCATTCCAGTTGAAATGAGACTGAAAGTTGCCCAACGAAAAAAATCTGAAAAATACCTTCATTTACATCTGAAGCCAAGGTGTTTTTCTGATTGTTTTCGTTGGACAAGTTTCTGGGCAACTGTTAGAGGAAAGTGCTTTTTTATTCTTAGCATTTAAAATTACATTACAGGTCTTTGCGGCAATGATCGTAATGAGATGTTTTTAGAACCAACTAAGCTGCTTATCAATGTATTGTTGGGCTTTGGCAATCATTTCGGCAATATAAGTGCCAAGATACAAAAGACACGTCGTGTTGTATAATATTCATATAGATTTACATGAATTATATATATTTATAGACATTTTCATGAAGAATGAATAAATCATGTAAAAAAAAACTACGAACTATATACAACACTACAGCTACTACAATAAAAGCATTTAGATCCCTTTAAGCCATTGCAGACTCATAGGCAGTCCAAATGCTCTAGCCCACTACCAGTTGGCAGCGTGCCCAGCATGCTGGCAGCATTGCCCCGTTGAATTGCAATGCTTATTCTTTGAGCCAAATAGGTGCCAGCATTTAGATCACGCGTCGCATCGTCCAAGCGCTCTGATAAGTCTTGGAAAATACGATTGAAAGCTCTCAGTCCCCACGGACCCAACGCATCTACACCAAACGGCTCAAATATATAACTCGAGGTTACCATACTTGCGCCGCTTGAGTTGCTCCACCGAAGTGGCCGCGGCGCCAGTCCTAACGTTGGTTTCAGAAAGATGTGACGGCGCTTAAGTGTCTACGCATATAGCGTCCCACACTAAGGGCCGTCCTAACTTCCATGGAACCAGTCATGCTGTCAGGTCTTTTACCATCGTCACGTATCAGTCCATTCAAAAAGAAAAAAAAATATTATATTATAATTATATTAATTACTTAAATTCGATAAATCATGTTGACTTTTGACTTTCATATATGAAAACAAGCCTGATATATATTATTCCTCAATATGTCCGTTGTGTTATATTTTGTTGTTAAACATTTGGATGGAGTGATTTTCGTAACTACCACTTTACAATCAGATAATAACATCCTTAAGTCAATAATAACAAAAACAATACTTACAACGCTTCAACCTATACTCCGAAGAGTCTTGTTGTTGTGAGTCTCGTTGTTCCTGAAGCTCCACATCTGATATTATTTGATTGATCTGTCTTGTTTCACATTCTAAGCAAAGCATTGCTAGAGCTAAGAACACGATCAATTTCAGCATTTTGTGTTTTTTTTCTTATATCTTACTTTGAGATGTAAATAAATCCAAGCGCTGTACACGTTTGAGACAATCCGACGTATACGGCATTTTTATATGAAACTTTAGGTGCTGTATTGTGAACGTCAACATGTTTTGAAAAGTAAGCTAAAGGGTAATACGATAATAATGAATATTAATAAATTATATTGGTGTCAAATCAGTAAAGTGACCTTTTTTATGTTATTATGACAGAATAAGCTCGAGGCCCACCTGATGTAAAGCGGACATACCTCTGCCTAGAAAAGATGCATCACAAGTGACGAATTGCACTGCGCCCGTCACCTTGAAACATAGTTGTTAAGTCTCATGTGCCTGTAATTTCACTGGCTCTAAAGGACTGCTGTCGGAACACACCCTTAGGTGCTTGGCTGCCCGTGGGGTGCCGGGCTGTCCGCGGGGTGCTGGGCTGTCCGTGGGGTGCTGGGCTGTCCGTGGGGTGCTGGGCTGTCCGTGGGGTGCTGGGCTGCCCTTGAGGTGCCGGGCTGAAACTGGGGTGCTAGGCTGCCCGTGGGGTTTCAGGCTGCCCGTGGGCTTTCGGGCTGCCCGTGGGGTTCCAGGCTGCCTGTGGGATTCCGGGCTCTCCGTGAGGTGCCGGGCTAGAATGTCACTCCCACCTCTATCCGTGGGTGTCGAAAGATGCGACTAAGGGTAGCACTACAGAGGGTGGGCAGCAGCGCTTTCCAAGGAACTGATATGTCACACTGCAATTCCCAAGACACCTGTCGAGCGCGGGGATTATAGCAAACTCTCCCATAGTGGAGGAGGCTGTGTTCAGCAGTGGACAACTCACCTGATACAGTAAGGCAAGCTTTGCCTTCTTGAGCCTCTTGCCTCGTTGCCTCTTAGTTAATTCAATAGTCTCTTAAATCTATAAATTCTCCAATAATACAATGGTATTTTCGTAGATGCCCATGAATAAAAAATATTGCTTAAGTAATAAAAACCATAAATAATATTATGTCCTAAGCTTGCAAGAAAATGTCAATAAAGAGATATAAGGAAGCTCAGCCGAATGAAAATAAACAAAACACAGTTGTTTCTAACCTTAGCTGCGCCTAAATGGACTCTTAGTATAGAAAAGCTGTTTATTTATGATTTAAAGGTTACCCTCGTGATAAAAGTTGTTGGTGAACAGGAATATATATTCCTGTTCACCCTGTATAAGTATTCAATTTCAGCAATGTGACCCCATATTGTGGCCGTGTTACCTTTACTTACAGCTTTTGGAGTGGTCCGACTTTGACAATAGATCTATCTATTATGCATATACGATAAAGTGCGAGTGCCAGCTTAAGATGTGCCGTACGTTCAAAGGTTCCTGTACGTTTCGGGTTTCAAGTTATTTTGAACGAAATATTTAGGTTGTGATGTCTGTCATTTCTGAACCACAAAAACGATGACTTAAAAGACTTTTGAAGCAGTGATGGCTCAGTGGCAATGGCTATGGACTGCGACGCAGCAGGTCTATGGTTCGCCATGGGACTGAGCTTCACTGCATGGTTAAAGGGCATTTTGCGTATGCCCTGGCTAGCGACCACCTTTAAGTAGAAAATCTGTCAAAAGCACTTAAGGACTTCTCAAGGACAGCTGCTGGAACACACCGTGTGTTCCGGCAGCTGTGTTGGAGAGCCAGTAATTCTAGGTTAAGCCTGTTAACACCTTCCACCACATCGTCACTTACCACCAGGTGAGGTTGTGGATAAAAGTTTACCTATCAGCAATAAAAATAAATTGAAAATCTATCGCCAAGCACTTAACGGTGTGTTCCGGCAGCAGTCCTTGAGAGCCAGTGAAATTACAGGCACATGAGACTTAAGAACTATGTCTCAAGGTGACGGGCGCAGTGCAATTCATGAATTCGTGACTTGTGACGAAATGCATCTGTTATAGTCCGCTTAACATCAGGGAGCCTCGAACTTGTTCCGTCACAATATTAATAAAAAAAATGGGCTACGCTTTAGTAAATGACAACTATGTGTATATTTTGACTTTCATCCCCTCTCTAATGGGAACCGTGTTGAATTTCGGGATAAAAAGTAAATAATGTCCTACCTCGTTATATGAACTGCAATCATGCTAAGTTTAATTTAAATTCACAAACACAAAAAAAAAATTTTATATAATTATATTCTATTGTTTCTTAAGACTAACAGAAGTCAATTCTAAGAGGTTGTTATTAATTTCCAATAACCCTGTAAATAAGTATATACAATATAAACTCAGAAATGATTTCATAGTCAATATTTTCAAGAAACAATGTATTTTTTAAATGTTTTTTATGAATAGTTATGCCATGGAAACCTTAAATATATTTTAAGCAAAAGTACTAAATCCCACAAAAACGGTGGTAGATTGAAAAATAATCTGGTTGTTATCAAATAACACAATTAAAGACCTTAAAATAAAATAAGTCAATCTACATGAGATATTGATTTATTATAATAATTACACAAAATTATTATGTACCTTCAGCTAAGGATGTATTAGTACTAAAAAAATACAATTTATATATTTTCAATTTGAAAGGTATAGTGATAATTTTCGTAGTGTTTATTTTAGAAAACCAGTCATTGGGCTACAATACACTGAAAATACGAAAATTTAAATTACTAAACATTTATCATCTTTAAGTTAAGTACTTACTTCAACAGATGATTCATTATTGGTTACAACAAGAAAGGTACGTCAATGTAACATACTGATATTCACAAATTAGACATATTTTTTTTATTATAATTTAGTGGCAAATATTAGAACCAGAGCAAACTCCGGATCCGTAATTGATGGAGGAGCCGGAGCAAGAGCCGGATCCGTAATTGACGCAGGAGCCGGAGCAAGAGCCGGATCCGTGATTGACGCAGGTGCCGGAGCAAGAACCGGAGCCGGTACTGACGCAGGCTATGACAGGACCGAGAAAAATAAAAAAAATGTTGTTTAGGAACAAGCAGTTTGATAAAAATATAGGTATTGCCACTACATATTATATCCATAAAAATATTAAACTGCTCAAAATAATACACACTTAGAAAATACTTCTGCATAGTGCGTCCAAGCGCCAAAACTCACTAATAGAATATTCGTTATAATGGATTTCTTAACTTTTGCTAGTATCTTTTGTTAGTAGCTAACTTTAGAGGGCTATGTCTTCTAAAACGAAATAGTTGCTTAAGAATTTTCGGCACTACTTACGTAGCTTTATTACGATTTATAAGCCTTTGTAATAACTTTTCTCTGAGCAATATTTATGCACTCATATATTGAGCCTGCTTTAGGATTTGATGCTTGTGAAAGCATTATATGCAAATTATAGCTCTGTTTATGTTTGATCATTATTTGAGTATATACACAAAAATAACACGTTTCATTTCTAATTAATTTTTATTTCTTCATATTTTTTCAATATTCGTTATAAAACTAGGTTCATTTATATTATCAGTCTCTTTAGAGCTCAGGTACCTCAACCTTATTTCTATTTCATAAATAGTAAAAACCAAATTAAGGCAATTGCTGCAGCAGTTCTAACCCAAAACATTTAATAATTACCGTTTGAGCCAATATCCAAGAAAATTGCCAAAATGAAAAGAAATACTCCAACAGGTATCACAAATAAAGTAGGTATTAGGTACTTCTACTACTCACTAATAATCGTTACACGCTCAACAAATCATCTAAAATTAAACCAGCTAATTGCAAATCATACTCGCAATCGAAAGGTAAGTACCGCACACACACAATTTACCTACAAGAAAAATCGTAATTATCCATACAGTTTGGAAGTCTTAGCGGGAGTCAGCCTCAGAAGTGACTCATTAGCCAATTAGTTTATATAAGATTGTTTTTTTTTTTAATCATATGAAACTTGGCGCCTGGGTTTACCCGTTTTCACGATACAATAAAAATGTCGAACAAAGTAATATGTTTTATGTATGAGGATGTATATCCATTCGGGATAGATATTCATATTTTTTATTTGTTGGACCATTCGCTACACTAATGCATTTTCGTTGCTATAGTATATAACGGTTTAAAAGAATGAATTACTGACGGAAAGTGTAGACTTAGTAGTTGCGTATACGGAACCATATCAATTAACTTCATGAAATATAGATTGGATTTTTAAAGGTAATTTATTAATAGCCTTTCTAGTAAGAACCCTTTATTAATTCGAATATGATTTGGGTCTTAAAATTATGAACACATGGTGTAAGTTAAGTAAATTATGTTTATGGGTTTATTTTGTATATTTGCGCTTCATACCACACAGATGCACAAAACGACCTAACACTTTATGAACAAGTACAGTTAATTTTAAATAATCTTTATTTAATAACGTCATATACATTTGATAAAACTACCAATTCAACCAAACCACTATATAAAAATCATTTTAATAAGAAAACAAACATAATATATTTTTGTCTTGAATATATCCGTTGTGTCAAATGTCGTAACTACCACGTTGCAGCGCGCTTTTATAACCCGGATTGTAATTGTACATTGCACGATTTCTGTACACACAGGAATGGGTTGCTAATTTGTAAACTCTTAAGCATTTATAAAAATTAGCAACCAGGTAATCACACCCTATAGTCAATAATAACATAAACAATACTTACCACGCTTCGATCTATAGTGCGTGGCTTCTTGCTGATGTGAGTCTCGTTGTTCCTGAGGCTCTACATGTGATACTGTTTGAGTGATGTCTCTTGTTTCACACTCTAAGCAAAGCATTGCTAGGGCTAAGACTACGACTAATTTCAGCATTTCGTGTTTATTTTCTTCTATCTTTCTCTGAGATCAAAACCAAGTTCTCGGCACGTTTGAGACAATCCAATGTATACGGCCTTTTTATACGAAACTTTAGTTGTACTGTAATGTGAACGTAAACATGTTTTGCAAAGTAAGCTGTGGGTTGATAAGATAAGAATGAAAAATAATTACTTTTATTTATGTGCAATCAGTAGGGTGACCTGTTCGACATTTAATGCGATACATGAAAAGTTTAAATATCTGTCGATATTTTCTCAGATGTTACAAAACTTTGTTTTGATTGTTACGACTAAGGTCTCATCTAAAATAACTGAAGCCACAAACAGATTTAAAATCCATACACTTTTAAAGTTTTTATTCATAAGTATGAACCGATTAACAGTACATTTTAATTTTTTTAGGCAAGTATAAGAACTAGTTAAAATAAAGAAGTTTTTTGTTTAACTTTGATAGTTTGTAAAATATTATTTATTGTTTGTTTGTCACGTATGTCGTATACTTTCAATCCATTTCGATCACGGCCAAGAATCACGATCTCTGCAGTGGGGATCTGCTCAAGCACGCGAATACGCTAAAGCGAAGTCGTGAATAGATCTCCCTGAATGATCGGTGGTGCGCGAACCCAGTGATTTGGCATGGTGGGCACTGGAATTGCCAAGTATCGGTGTGGATCTGCTCAAGCACGGAATCTGTAGCCATGTGCAGGTGCTCCATGAATCGATCTATTTTGGCATTACCGTTGATATGGGACCTATACAGGTACGCGTAGATTCGCTGATGGTCATCGCAGTCTACGCGCAACCAAACGTCAGATAGGCCCCGTCCTTCAAGGCTGCTGAGACGACGAGGACAGATAATATCCTCTGTAAAGACACACTCCCGCCCGTGGCAAAAAGGAATGCTCCAGTTTGTACCCTGGGTATGTGAGGAATGAGGTGTCTTTCGGAGAGCATATCTGTGTTTCGGTCAAAAAGAGCAAGCCCGGCTTAGTAAACCTCAGGCGGTAGTGGACATCGTTCAGGTTAAAACGGAGACCCCGTATAGTCCACAGCTAGCATAGTGTGGGATGACTTTAGTCTCCTGATTCGTTTGCCTTGAGCAGCAGAAATAGGTAAGGGCACGGTTTTGCACTCTCTAGAATACGCAGGGCAGCCCTAGCATCCACCTTCAGGTTCAAGTCCTGAAGGTGAGATCTCCAGTTTTTTGGCAGATTGGAGAGCATCAAGGTCGTTATAGACGGTGCATGCTCTGACTTGAAGCTATTTAATGCTGGCATTCCGCAAGGCTGTGTGCTATCTCCGACTCTATTTCTCTTGCTCATGCATGACATGCCGCAGCTCAACGACATTCATTGCTATGCGGGTGATAGTACCGGAGATGCCTGTTACACTCGGGAAAACGTTGTCGAGAGTCGGAACAAAGTTGTGTCTGAAGTCGAGACCATGTTGCCAAATGTTTCGACGTGGGACCAACTGAACTTAGTCCAATTCCCTTCCCTCCGGACCTCTGAGGCGATCAGACGTGTGTTGAGTTGAGACCGTAATTAATTTTTATTTCCAAAAATTTATAAAAGTTTAATATCTCAAAAGTACTTCGGATACCAGGAGCGCAGCAAGCTATAAGAGGTTTCAATACAAGTATCCACAGCGCTGCACACATTCATACAGTATACACGTGAGTGCCTTAAGATCTCTCATATATCATTGCTTTACACACAAGCCGGCTTATTAGCTCGGAGGTCTCGCTTATCTGGACGGATAGCGTTTATATATGAAATCCTCGATCGCTGACCAGTCACGGTGAGCTCCCGTAGAACTGCTTATTTCTGTGTCAGTGTTCTGTGACTTTGTTTACTTTCATCGTTGCTTGAGGGTAAAATAACTGCCAACTAAACTATGCCGCTTAAAAGATCTCCGCCGGTGAAAAAAGCTGCTCGCTCTTCTGACAACAGACAGACGTCAGAATCCAGCGATAATTATTGTGAAAAAAGCGAAACTCCTACGCATAAGAGGAAGCATGATCTAGTCAAAAGCCCAAATAGGGACGACTTAGAAGGACTCAAATCTGCATTTGAAAGTTATAAAAAGCAACAAGAGACCAAGCACAATGCACTGATACAAAAATTAAATGAGGTCAAGGAAGAAAACAAAATCTCTCAAAATGCCGTTGAATTTCTGTCTAAGGAATATGATGATATGAAAGAGCAAATTAAACAACTTCAAGCTGAGAAACGAGAGGACACGGCGTTTATTCAAACGCTGGAAGACAAAATTGCAATCTTGGAGAAAAACTCCCGTTCTAGTGGGTTGGAGATAAGGAATGTACCAACTCAAAAAACTGAAACGAAAGATGAACTCTCACAGTACATTGTTAATATTGGGAAAGCTATCAAACAGCCGATCGAACTATCTGATATACGTGATGTATTTCGCACAAACACCAAAAATGCATCCAACAAACCCATTATCGTGGACTTCACATCTACTGTTAAGAAAGAGAAGTTCCTGAAATCGGTCAAAACATTTAACAAAGAGCGAAGAGACTCACGCCTTAACTCATCCCACCTGCGCCTGCACTTAGAAGGGCCTGCAAAACCAGTTTACATATCAGAGAGTCTATCCCTAAAAACTAAGCGTCTTTTCTCACTGGCTCGTGAATTTGCCAAAACAAACGGGTACACCTTCTGTTGGGTAGCACATGGGCAAGTCTATCTCCGCAAGAAGGAAGGTGCCCCGTATACACGCATATCGACAGAGGCTGATCTTCCGAAGACACTGGAACAACAATGACTATTCTTAGCACACTCATTCTTATTTGTAAATTTCTATTTTTTATATTGCATACTTTGCTTAATTTGTATCTTCTATAGAAAATGTATTAAAAACACTCAAATCCAAACAATCTCACATTACACACCAACTGCTGAACACATACTAAGACGCAAAACTCATAACCCACACCCTATTTACGAATTATTTAAAATCATAAATATGTGCATTGTAATTAGCCTATATAATTTTGGAAACTATTTTTCCGTGAAACATAGATTGACCTCAAAGATTTTTACTTATTTTTATTATGGATGACATATATAATATAAGTAATGAACTGGAGGCGCTAGAAGTCTCAAATGCATACATCAGCTCACCTGAAAATTGTTCTAAATATTTTCCAAGTAATAATCAAAGGTCTTTGTCAATTCTTCAGGTCAATATTCGCAGTATTAACTGTAACTTCGACAAACTTTGTATATTTTTGGAGCGCCTAGATTGCCAGTGTGACCTCATTATTCTTACGGAATGTTGGTTAAGTAAAGTTCCGGATGCACCACCGTATCTTCAGGCTTATAATTCCCATAAATCAAAACATGCATCACAAAATGATGGTGTCGTCGTATATGTAAGACAAGAGCTTGAATGTAAAGTTATTGAACCGGACTGTAGAGAATTGAACTGCCTTATTGTAAAATATGGATGTGAACTCGCAGTAGCAGCATGTTATCGATCTCCCTCTTTTCGAAATCTAGATGCTTTTGAAGAAAGTCTAGAAACAATTTTAACTTCTCTTAAATCATACCCGACATTAGCTATAATCGGTGACTTAAACTTTAACATCTCACCCGAAAATTACTGTGATGCAAATGCGGCGCGTTACTTGAACATGTGTGCATCTCATGGCCTTTTGCCTGCGCACTTGTATCCTACCAGATTTCAAAACTGCTTGGACCACGTCTTGCTCAAAACCAACAAATTAACAACAACAATAGTATTTGATTCTTGCTTCACAGATCATGCACCAGTTCTTTTCCATGCAAATGTCACTCGCGTGTCCCCTTTCAATAATCCTAAAAGTAGTGTGGAACGTACTAACGTGCGCTCTGTTATATCAGATATAAAATCACTAGACTTTTTAAGTGTTTTTAATTGCTTGGATCCTAATTTAGCCGCCAATATATTTGTTAATATCATTATGAACATTGTAAGAAAACACACTACCATTGCTGAAGTGTCATGTAGAAAGCGTATTAGGAAGCCTTGGATCACAGTGGGCTTACTAAAATGTATGAAATTACGTGATAGACTTCATACGCAAAGTCGTAAATTACCCCAAAATATGATAGTACAAATAACTTATAGACGCTATCGTAATTATTGCAATAACCTGCTAAAAAAATTGAAGTGTACTTTTGAACAAAATGAATTTGAAAAGGCTAAAAACAACCCAAAAAAAACATGGAGAGTAGTTAAAGAAATCACTAACATAAAAAAAACTTGTGCCCCAGCCAAAGAATTGTTAAGTTTATCATCAACTGAAAAGTCATCTGCAAACTTTGTTAACAACTTTTTTGCAAATATAGGTAAAAATTTGGCATCCCAAATTCAAACCCAGCAATACTTCAACAATACTAATACATTTCCTTTAAACTATATTTCAAATGCAGACGGTAACTCCATGGCACTCTTTAGTGTCGATGAGCAGGAAATAGATTCGATAATTATGAAGCTTCGAAATGATTGTGCGGTTGGATGGGATGGCATTTCTAGCTCAGTTATAAAATCTTGTAGGTCTACCTACACTCATTCCACCATTAAAACATATAATTAATATGTGCCTTACGGAAGGTGTATTTCCTATAGCTTTTAAGAAAGCTTTAGTACATCCAATCTTTAAGACTGGGGACAGAGATCGCGTAACCAATTACAGGCCTATATCAGTGTTAACATCCTTCTCAAAAATCTTAGAAAAAGTCCTAAACAAGCGGTTACTTTGCTTTTTGGAAAAAAATAACATACTAGCTCCTAACCAATTCGGATTTAGAAAATTAAAATCTACTGAAGATGCTGTAATGGAACTTACCAATGAAATAGTTACAAATTTAGATACAAAAAATAAAACGGTAGGTATTTTCCTTGATCTGTCAAAAGCATTTGACACTGTTTCTATCCCCCTTCTTATAGAAAAGATGGAATACATTGGTATCCGGGGGCCTTCTTTGAGAATTTTCCAGGATTATTTAAAAAATCGAACTCAAACTGTCAAAATTCAATCAGTTACAAGTGATGAAGAAAATTTAAGTGATTTTGGCGTGCCTCAGGGAAGTGTTCTTGGTCCCACTCTTTTCCTTATTTATGTTAATAATTTATGCCAGCTAAATATCCCAAACTGTAAAATTGTAACTTACGCAGACGACACAGCACTCGTAATAAAGGGAGACAGCTGGGAAAATGCTCGTAAAAATGCGGAAGGAGCTTTGGCGATTGTTGTGTCGTGGTTGAGTTCCAATTTACTCACTCTTAATATAAACAAAACAAAATTTCTAACTTTTTCTCCGTGTATCTCGTCACAGCCACCATCTTTTTCTATCAAAGCTCATCAATGCCCCTCATATCTAACACGACATCATTGTAATTGTCTTACCCTAGAAAGAGTTTCACACATCAAATATCTCGGAGTATATATTGATAAAGTTCTTGATTGGCAAAAACAAATAGATGTTCTTAGTAGACGCGTTCGAAAATTAATATTTACGTTTAAAAAACTTAGGTCTTCAGCAAATTTGCATACTCTCAAGTTACTATACTTTGCTTTGGCTCAGTCCATAATGACATATTGTATTACTATCTGGGGTAGCACATGTACTACGTTTTTGTTAAAATTAGAAAGAGCACAGAGAGCCGTCTTAAAAGTTATGTACAAAAAACCCATCTACTACTCCACGAGTGAACTGTACAAACTAAGTGAAGTACTGACCGTGAGACAACTCTTTGTACTCAATACTACTGTGAGACAACACTCAACCTTGACATATAACCCCGTAAGTCGTCAATTTAAACGTCGTAAAGATAGAGTATGTAAGTCAATTTCCTACAGATTACAACTTGCAGCCCGTCACTTTAGGATTCTAGGTCCTCGTTTGTATAATCGTTTATGCCAATACCAGGATATATATCCTCTCTCAAAGAGAGAGTGCAAACGAGTTGTCATGAAATGGCTACAAAAAATGACCTATGAAGACACAGAAAACCTGTTCAAGTTTCGTTCATAATATTTTATTCTATTCTAAACCTTAAATTGTTCTCATTAGGCTTGATATAATATCTTAGGTATTTATTCTAATTAGGTAACCCTGTCACCACACGACCATCAGATTCATAAACACACAGAAATAGTCTTCACGAACTTTCACCCTACACAAACTCTCAACTTCACGGTACGTTCACATACACACAAACACACGCACACATATACATACCTCTTCACACATACACACACAAACACACATCTTTCTCACCTTTTGTATATTACATGTCAGTCTGTATTATGATATAATATAAGGTTTCGGTGTAGCATGAAATACAGTGTCATAAATAATTAATTTTATAAGTTTTCAATAGTTTATGGGAAGGAACTGTAACCCTGTAACACAGTTAATACTAGTACAGGGTACAGGGATTTGGATACTTACATGTAATTATGAAATAGATTTATGTCAGTAATATATTATGATTTATGATATACGAAACATAATTGTAACTAGTTGAGAAATAAAATGTATTAAATGTATTAAATGTAAAAAAAAAAAAAATTAACCCTAAGAAGACACAAGTTTATGCGTGAACCGCTAAATTATCACCCAAATTGTCACCTCAACTAGCATCGAAGTACTTGGTCGACATATCGAGCGTCACCCAATTTCGCTGTCTTTTGGAAAATAAGGCTAAATTAGCCTCTAAAAAGCTTGGTGTGCTCGGAAAGGCGAGGCGGTAGTTAACGTCAGCCTATTGCCTGCAACTTCATAAGGCTCAGGTTTGGCTTCACATGGAGTACTGCTCTTACCTCTGGGTGAGAGGAGTGTTCAGAGGAACTGTTCGATTTACTACTTGCAGCTCAATTTCACCATTGGACGTCCCAGCCAGGCATGATGTTTCATCAATTTCATGTCGACGTCTGGAAGTCCAGTTGCAATTTTCACGGCATTTTCTATATTGCACTACAACAATATGGAACCAGCTGCCAGGTGAAGTATTTCTGAACAGATACGACTAAGGAGCTTTAAAGAAGAGAGCATATTCCCTCCTGAAGGCCGACAACGCATCCTCGAGACCTCTGGAGTTGCAGTCATCATTAGATGCTTTAATTATTTTGCTTACTATTTGATGTTGACTTATCAGGGGATAGTAGTTAATACATAGTCAATGTAAAATGTCAGTATTAGAGGCTCTAATACGTCCTCGGATAACTGGCCCACAGGCAGAGGTAACGTTAGTACAATGTCGCTGCTTTAGCTAACTTTAACTGCTAACCTTACTTTACAGGACGAGCAAAAAACAAAATAATTAAAAATAAATTTGGATACTAACTTTTTTGTTCTTATAGGTATATTGACCCTATTAAGTGAGATTTGTTAATTTGTTGTGTTCTTTGCAATGGAAAACCTTATTGTATTGTTAGTCTCTTTGTTTAGAAGATAGCGCGGATTTACGACCAATTTTTTTTTTATAAAATGATTTACACGCCATAATTATTTGAATTGTAACATTGTAATGAGTCGTAAGTAGATGTAAGTCGATGTTATTGACGCCACAAAAAAACGGCTATATATATACTTGCAACCATTGGTTAACCGAAACTATTATGATGTCGTCAGTCCACCAGGTGGGGGGCCAACCAAGTCAACGTCTTCCAGTGTAATATTGTACTAACCACTCGAGAACCTTTCTTCCCCATCGGTTACCGTAATTAAAACTTTACAAATAATATTTGACACAATTTTTTTTACATGAGAAGACGCGCGGTGTGTTAAATGCCGCTTCGCGAAGACCGACGGTAACAACCACCTCTTCAAGCGGCTGATCGCACACTGGTGGCGTCCCGCCTTTCGGCACGTGTAGCGAACAATAATGCAGCTACTAAAAAGCGTATTCTTCGAGCGCAATAGGGTAGTTGACACAGTCTAAAATAAAATACAGTGTAACGTTAACATGATAGTAGTTGGAGCACATAACTCGATGAAATGAACAAATTATTTATTCGGCATTGGATTACCTTTATTTTGAATAAACAAAATGTGTTTAAATTTTCTTTAAGTCACGTGATCTCAAACGGAAGTAAAGGCGGAAATGATGTCATAAGGACAAAAACAAAGCCACAGATTAAGTAATAGTAATCATGAGAGTTTGCTACCAAAGGTTTTGACAGTGACAATTGACATTAGTAATTGCTAATAGCAAGCAACCCACAAAATTTCGCATCACTATCGATTTACTACTTAGGCCCCTATTACACTATCAAATCCATTGGATCCCATATATTTAATAGTGTAATACGTACATTTGACTCACTTAACTTTGATCATATTTCGCCGTGAGATTTGATCAAAGATCAGCATAGATAATAAAACCCAAACTCGGAACAAGAATCTATGGAAACATTTTGCAATTATTACTTATAGTAATACAACAACTTTAAACTGTTGGAAAAGCTTATGTTTATCATTATTTTTATTCCGATGTCACTGCACGCCATTGTCTCGATCTCTCACCCCTACACTATGGTACATGTTCTGCCGATCAACCTGTATAATCGATTACGCACGACACTACAACAAGCAAGCAAAACGTATTACATTTCAGCACTATTTGTTTTTGTCCTAGTGACGTCATAAGCATACAGGCCGCCATTGAATGATGTTTTAGCGCCAATTTTAAAAGTTGAAATAAAAAGATGGATTTCTGGTATTTCAGGACTCCTAAAAAAAATATTAAAAATACTAGATGTATATTTCAGTGTTCTAAATAATTTAACATACTTTAAAAAAACAAGTCAACAACCCTATTCTATTTTACGAATTTTTAAAGTAAGTTTTTTTGACGCTGGCAAAATGCGCATATCGCGCCCACTCTTAGGATCACGTCTCAGTGCCATTAGGCATCACTGGCAAACACACTGGTTGAAGCGAATATTACATAACTTATTATAACTATTTAAAACTTGGGTTACAAAACCATTATACTTAAATACCTCACTGTACTTACTAGTACCTATGTGTCACTAATATTTTTTTTTTTAATGATGAATTTGCCGAAATCATTACATCGTTTTTGTTTAATAGAGTAGTTTTTACTCAAGAAAACGTAAACACAAGGGTAATGATACGACACAGTGATATATAAGTAATAATAGAATTATACCTGTAAAAATACGTTCGTGTATCGTTGCGGCAATTGAATAAATAGTTCACAATTTATGTAACCATCAATACAGTTACTCGGAGCATCACTTATTTTGAACAAAAACATTAAACTTTGACGGTAAACTATGTTTATATTATTTTTCATCTTGGGCATCTCCATCGTATTCATCTGTATCTATAAGGCAGTCTTGTAAAGATTCTTAAGGTACGAGTTAATTAAAATATTCATGTTATATTCATGAATATTTTAATTAACTTAAATTTACTATATCAAAACCATAACATATTCATGGTATGGTTTTGATAAAGTTCTTTTTTCACATAAACTTTTCAAATATTTATACCTACATATTTTGCAAATGAAATGTGCAGCCAACGGTCATACAACTTTCGCAATACCAGTTTTTCGCCTTGGACATAATTTTGTTCACTATTTATGTCGTCGTCGTTATTATGAATTCTTCCTCTTCCCTTTCTTTTGAATCTTCTTGTTCCTCTCCCTTTCCCTTTTCCCTTATTCCTTTTTGTATATTCTTTATAAAGATTGATTCTTTTTTCGATTGCGTCTCTACACATACAGTACTTGGTATCTATTTTATTTGTACTTCTTTTTTAAATGTCGCAATCCTGATTTGAAGTTTTTTTTGTGTTTTTTCGGTATTTTCTCAGTGATGAAGTTTTCATGTTCCAAAATATTGACTTGGTAGGCTCGAGGACGTTTTCGTGCATAGGAAATGTTAAGTTGCCATTGTGAGGCGCAATCGATAAGTAACACTACAGATGATAAAGGAACTCCAAAAACGAAGCAAATACAAAACGTCACAGATTATTGTTTAAAAGGTTCTTTGATCGCCATACAATTAATGTCGTATAGTAATTTTGTATTACTTCTTTGATAAATAACAAGGTGTTGGTGTAACTCATCGATTGCTGCGGTGGAAAACAAACTGAATTCATTACTGACAAGAAGAAGAGTATTTCAATCAATGTTAAAACTGCGAAATTGAAAGCCAAAAAGGTATGTTTGTTAAGCCTACTTGTTTTCTTTATTTTAGGTTCCTTAGTGCTTTTGATTAAACAGTATTGATTATTAAGTACCGATGTGCTATACAGTATTACTAACTTATCTTGCCCGGTGACGTTACTGTTGAACTTAGTGGTTAGAATAAAATGACAGTCATTTCAAAAACGGCAATATTTTTAACCACCGTCGCAGGGCTAAAAACGTTTTTGACACTACAGATAATATGATGATATTAGTAACCTATATATAGTGTTATCAATATTAGCACCAGTGTAATAATAAAATTATGCCTTAATACAATATTTGAGCAGATAATTTATATCAATAATGTAGATAAATACCCAGATAACCGTGGTGGTAACGAACACTAGTCAAGATACATGGTTTATACACCTTTTATCCTTCCAATTTTTTTGTTTTGACGGTATTAGGGACATATACGACGCAGTTTACTATTTCTCAAAGCTTTTTCTTCTTATTTACTTTTTGCTTCCAAAAGACAAGTATTTTCAATAATTTTTTTTTTTTTTTTTTATGCCTGATAAGTTAGCCTTTGATCACCATCTCACCTGATGGTAAGTGATGATGTGGTCGAAGATGTTGTTCAGGCTAACCTAGAAGTTCTGGCTCTCAAGGACAGCTGCCGGAACACACCGTTAGGTGCTTGGCGACAGATTTTCTGCTTGAGGGTGGTAGCTAGCCAGGCGGGCATTCGCAAAATGCCCTACCACCATGCTATAACGACTGCCATCCTAAGACAACAACCGGGACCGACGGCTTAACGTGCCCTCCGAAGCACGGAAACGCTCAGTAGTAATGTCACTAGCGGTCACCCATCCAACTCATGACCGCGGGCGACGTTGCTTTACTTTACTGATCGATTGAGAACAGCTAAGTAAACTTCGCTACGAGCGCTTCAGATAAGTAATAATAATAATAATTAATGGTTATTTATTTTCCTAATATATAGATGAATAAAAGGAGATAATTTAGTTAGCATCTACCAGGATCGTCACTGGGATTCCCAGACTATCTTTCCCACCACATTGACTCCTGTTAGAGACAGGATCTACAGTTGATACCATTAATGACAAAAGCCCAGTCAAGTATTATTTAACTCGCAATCGTTAACCCGCAGTTGACTATTAAATATTAGGTTTATTTAATAAACTAGTCTTAATAATAGTAATTAATAGTCCTAATATACTGAAGCACTCATAGCGAAGTTTGCTTAGCCGTTCTGACCCGATCAGCAAAGTAAATCAACATCCGCCACGGTCATGAGTTAAATAAGTAACCGCAAGCGACATCACTACTGAGCGCTTCCGTGCTTCGGAGGGCAAAATAAGCTGCAGTCCCAGTAAGGTAGGATGGCAGTCGTTATATCATGGTGACAGGTCATTTTGCGAACGCACGCCGGGCATGCTAATATTCTCAAGTAGAAAATCTGTCGCCAAGCACCTAACGATGTGTTCCGGACGCTGTCCTTGAGATCCAGTAATTCTAGGTTAGCTTTGAACAACATTTAAGACCACATCATCACTTACCATCAGGTGAGATAGTGGACAAAGACTAACCTATAACGTATAATTTTTTTTACTACAGACTGAATCACGAACCACAACGAGGTAAGATAGGCAGATACAAAAGTATTGCAAGCATGAAGTTCATAGGAACTGGAAAGAGATACCCATGATTGTAAAATAACCCTTATTTTTAAGCAATCATAACGTCTAACATTTTTGCTACCATCGGCGGCTCTCGGCGGGTTGATGGTTTCAAAAGTGTTTTTTCTAAGTATTTACTTCATACTGAAATTAATTGTAAAAAATGGGTGTAAATACTTTACTGTCAGTTGATCTGCTTTTGAGCTTTTCCAAGATAGTTTTATTTTGTTTTAGAAGAACTAACATATTTTTAACGCTGAGCGTTTAAATAAAGATTTTGATATCTTAAAGATATTCTTTTGTACTCATATTTATAGGGACCTTAGTGTAATGGTCGATAGAGACTGTGTTAGGCGAAAAATATATTTAATAAACTTCTTTTAAAGGAACATTCGGCATTACCGACTATACAATTAAGGAAATAAATATATTGTTTTTAATGATTTAAAGTAAAGTAAAAGTGTAAATTGTTATTGATATTCATGCTACATAACTTTCACTAATGATAGTTAAAATTTTAATTACATAGGTACAACGTTTGTTATTTTATTTTATGATTTAAAATTTGTCCTTTTGAAAGAAGTATCGGTTTTATACATAAAATGAATAAGTATTTAAAATAAGGATAGGTAGACACTTTTATCATCATATTTATTGAAATATTTTTTTCTCTCTTTATGAACCGACAAGGATATTTCAAATATTAAAACTAAATTCACACGAAGTAAAATAAAATAATAAAAAACCGGTAGAATACTTACTATGTATGTATATAGTATACGAAAAAAAAAACAACAGTTACTCAATTATAACCGAATGCTCCTTGCAAAGAACAATTACTTTGCATACGAAAATAATCTTAAAAAACTGCATCAAATGGTTAAAATTTATAAAGCTTGCTTGTTAAGCGGTTATTTAACGTTAACTATACTGACTTTTTTTACAATGAAACTACGTTAACATAAAAAAAAACTAACAATTCATTCACCATGTCTGCTTCTCCATCCACTTGGCAGAAAAAAATGGCGATGTCACACATCACATAAAGTTTTTGTAAGTTGTCAAGTTCGGATACATGAATTTCGACAGTTAAAGCTACGGACTACGATATTTCTTTTTCCGTTAGTGCGAATTTTTGAAATCAAATTATTCGTAAAGTTTTAGTTTTTCTGGGTGTACATCCGGCGTTTTTTCAACTTGCTTTCCAAAATACCTCGGTTTTAATGACTACTAAGTCAAAATCATTTATTTAATTAAAGCGTCTACGACGCTCTTATAAAGGTCCATTACTAATTTTAGTATTGAAAAGCTCTATGCAAATAAATTGTATAGAGCTACTGCGAGAAGAACGGGCAAGAAACTCTGGGCTATTTTTTTAAACATCTTTTAACAATTTAACAATGTGTTACATGCTTACTATATAATAAAGTTATTACAATATTTGTTTAAATTATGTAGGTGACAGGCAATAGCTTGGCAGAGGCGGAATTGTCCAGGCATTTTTGTCGTTTAAGTAATCAGAAACTGTGTAGTAGGATTTTTTAATCAATATGTTTTTCACTTGCAACTTGAATTTCCCTTCTGTGAACGTTGTAATATGTTTGGGAACTTTATTATAAAACCGTACACAATTACCTTAGTAGGACCTTTTATTTGTCTTTGCTAAGTTTTAGTTCCTTCGAGGATATTTTCTATGGTAAATGCTATGTTAATACTGAGTTTAAGGGAGTTTGTCCATTAACATCCTTATGTCAATAATAACATAAACAATACTTACAATACAAAATTACAAATTTAGGAGAGAAAAAAAATATAGTCATGTGCGGGATTCAAACTCGCATCCATCCACCCCTTTAGCCCTTTAGTTTAGAGTCATTGTGTCATGTTAGCTCAATTGGTTAGAGCATACCCCGACTTAAAAGGTGGATGGACGCGGGTTCGAATCCCGCACATGACTTTAATTTATTCTCTCGTAAATTTGTAATTTTGTAATGTAATTCGCCAAGGAGACGTTACTGCAAACATAACAATATTAAAAAAACTCACAATTCTTCAACCTCTATGTACTCCGTGGAGTCTAGTTCTTGTGAATTTCGTTGTTCTTAAAGCTCCTCAACTGATACTATTTGCTTGATCTGTCTTGTTTCACATTCTAAATAAAGCAATGCCAAGGTTGCAGCTATGATAAAATTCAGCGTATTGAGTTTTTTTTTCTTATATCTTTCTGGGATGTAAACATGTCCAAGCGTCGGAATGTTTAAGACGATCCGACTTCTACAGTCTTTTTAAAGGAATCTGTTATCTGTTATGTGAATATAAACAATTTTTTAAATTAGGCTAAAGGTGAATTAGATTATAATAGAAAAAATATATTTTTAATTGGTGTGCAATCAGTAGAGTGACTTGTTCAACAGTTATCGATCAAATCTTCACTCAAAACATTCGTGGTGGTCGAACAGAAGCTTCTACTTATAGCTCATTATAACAAACAATGGCAAAAAACAACCGGTGACGATAACCTAGCAATACAACGAAGATAATATTATCAATGACTTAAGACGAAGTTCTTTGTCCAAGGTCATAGAAGTAAACACGTGGATTATGCCGGGCGTATTCCTGTGTATCCTTGACCTTTCCCATGGTGATACAGTTGAAGAATAATGTGAAGTTGTTTTTAAGTTAACCTATTACCATGATTGTAGATGAGTGAAACAATCAATCGTTAATTAAGGAAAAGAAAAAATTACTTCCAACATTGATAAGTAAGATAACTTTTGTTGAAATCATGAACAAATGAGCTTAGTTTTTTTTTTATTTTGGGTCATCAAATTTACTGTACATTATAAGATGGAAAGAGAAAAAGAATACCATTAATGCAACCGTAAGCTACGCTAATCGCCATCCCTATATATCCACCAGACTTGCATAACATCTACTCGCTCTTGCTTCTTTTAGCTATCGTTTTTAAACTCCCACTTCATCAACCTCTAAAAGAGAAGGATTTGATGTTGAGGGCTTAGATAAAGCCACTCTTATAAAGATAAAAAGACAATCTTATTGACAACCCTATACCATTAATTTTAGAATTGATTTAAAAAATATGCAAGCGAGTCCTTATATAATTTTGAATTACAACATTCTTGCAATCGTTTTGATTTTGACATATTTGGCCTACATTATAAAACTCAAAGGGTAGATTTTCCACAATAGAAAAATTGTGGTACCACACTAGCTATACATTTAATCAAGCAAAGAAAGAGTTGTGGAAATCAGTGTTTAACTTACGGAGATATCAGATAACCATAAAGAAATAGAATACTATTCTCTTTCCTGTGCAGATAACTATACAAAAAAAAATGTGCAGAAGTTATCACCTCTTATTATGTAATATAAAACTACCTTTTCTAAATTTATGTTATAAAGAAATAGGTTTTGACTACAGTTTAATATGTTTTAATTGAAGCAAAAGTTACCAGGAAGCAGAACAACATGCCTTCACACAGTTTGTAGTGTAGTGTAGAGTCCAGGTCCGCAGATTTCTATCGTAAAGGATTAAATGATCTTCCTATTAGATAGCAGATATGTATAAGGAGCATTGATTAAATAACTATATTTAAACCTGAAAATAGTAAAAAATAAAATATGTTTTTATTACGCAACAGTAACTTCATATCTTAACCGCTTGTAATATAATAATAACAACTATTTTAATAACATTTTAAGAAAACGAAAATAATTTGTAAAAGCATATGAATAATATAGTTACAATATTTCCTAATTTTCCTGCTAAGCCGACGTGACGCGTTATCATAACCGCCACTTAACCTAACGGAAAGAACTTTTAACGCGTTTCGGCTTCACACGAAGCCTCAGCAGGGGGTTTAGACTTTGAGCTGTAACTGTAACTGTTACAGCCGGCTCGTCCACTATTGAACACAGCCTCCCCTATTAAGGGGGTAGTTGCCATATTCCCCACGCTTGGCAGGCGGCTTGGGGATCGCAGTGTAAGATGGCAGTTTTTTAGATGGGGCTGCTGCTATGCCTTCCAGTATTATTCCCTTAGTCGCCTCTTACGACACCCACGGGATGATATGGGGAGGTGCAAGCCAACTCGGCACCCCACGGGGGTGACTTTGACTTGACTTGACTTGACTTTGAGCTCATGGTTGAAATTCCATTGAAATTTCTCGATCGTACGCTCGAAGAGCCAAAGTCGAAGAGAACCGTCTTAAAGTGTTTTGCTTCATATTAATTTAAAGTTGATTTTAAATATAAAAAAAGTATGGATATAAAATACTAAGTATGGATTTTTGAAAAGTAACGCCTGAATCTATCTATTAACCCAAAAGTATACCCCTAGTGTCACTATATTATAGTACTATCTAATTAAGCATAACTTATCTAACAATTTGCTTGTTAAAATACCCAAATGTTAAAGTAACAAATACTGTCTTTATTTATTTGGCGTTATCCTCCGCACACCAATTAAAAGTATTTTCTGTTATTTCCCATTATTATAGCTTGATACATACAATAATTATCTGTAACAAGCTATATTATCTTTAACCTACTTTCCGAATCCAATACTCCCCGAAGGTCAGGCAGAGCAGTGGTAAGTATTTTTAATTGGCATTAAAACTAACGTAAGTGCTCTTAATTATACTAAATGTTGGCATGGTTAGCACTCACAGTGTTCTGTCATAATCCTCGACCGGTGCTCAGGCAGTAAAGACAGTAAAAAATCAGGCAGCACAAATACCAGCACTTATGTGAGTCGGAATAAAATATCATGGCTACATTTTACAAACGGATAGATACTATATGGAAAGCTGTTCAAACACCGAGTCACTGGTAGCAGAATATGCTGCGTTCAAGTTTTTTTTTTATAAAGACCCTCCGGTTACTGCAAGGTCAGATACGATTTCTGGCTTAAGAATCAGATTGGCAGGTGATGCAGAACAGGCTTAAAATTCTTGTGCTACATGGATGGCATTCCCAAAGATGTAAAGGAAGTAGTCACTGAAGTTCCTACAAAGACAGTTTTAGAGTACCTGAAACAGTTTTCGCATTTATTGAAATACATCAGACGATGTCAAACAATGGGTCGCACAGGTAACCCTGACAATCCAAGGCCACTTATTATGTATATTTTGATATTTCTCTGTGCAGGATAAGATCTGGTCGGTAAAGGCTAAAAGGTATTGGCATAACAATCTCGGAAATTTTAACGACTTGGCAGAGATTGATTATACGACAAACGACATAAGGCCACACAAAAATGTCTTCGCGTCGCTAGGTAATAGACGAGGGATGTCTACGTTATCGGCACCGATGTGTTTGCAGTCGCGCGGACTCTCACGAAGAACTTGACGCAATCCTAAGGGAGGCCCCGAAAGTCGTAAAGGACACCGCAGCTACCAAGGAACCCTCAGCTAGCCATAATTATCATGAAGTCTGTCGATTGGCTTTATTTCACGGTATCTTGCCTTTTTTCTTATACTTTCAGTTAGTGGGTACTTACAATATTCTCGTTTTTTTAACTTATATAGGTAGGTGGCAAAGATTACAGAGTCTCCAGATAAGTAGCCATAATATAAAAGGTTATTTTATGGTAGGGTACCTACTACTACTATCTACCTCCACACAGCTCATATTATCACTTTTTATTCATGTTTTAATTTTGGTTTTGACGGCACTAAAATTTGTATACTGTCAATGTCATCTTTCAACCCCAATGTACTCGTATATATCTCGAGGATCTTCTTAGTAATAAATACAACTGGATCGAGCTTGTTGTCAAAGAAGTGTGCCGAGCGAGAGGCTCTAACTGAGTGCATTGTCTTTGTTCAGACTAGGATGACAATAAAATGCTTTTTCAAGGTATACATTCTTACTGTCATATTTAATTGGCATCGGCGATAATGATAACAATTGAATTTCAGTCATAACTAGAACATAGTGGTCTCGTTGATGCTAACTTATTAATTATTATAAATTAACTGACAAAAACACTCACTACAAAATTATAGGCGTTATTGCAAATATAAAAAAAAAAACATTCACGTTAGGAATCGAATACGTCGACCCAGGTTTCCCGCATATCAGATACTCATTATCAGGACAATCACGCAGCTGCGTCTGCGAGCTCCCGGTGGGCGCTGCCTTTGCCGGTTAATTTATGATATTTAAATATGTGTGAAACTCACAAGTAGTTGACAGCTCAAAACTAAAAAGATTGTAATTGTTGTTTTTCTTAGTTAGAACTGCGTTTTCTCATCAAAGCTGTGCATCAAAGTTTGCGCGTCTGTTGTAATCGGCTTTCTTTTCTAAATAATAGTGAAAACATCATCGTGTCAATGTCCAATCTTGCATCCTTTCATGTTCTCAGCGACGCGACGTGTCGCTGTCCGTCACGACGGTGGTTTGAAGCGCGGCTTTCTCGCGGTCCGCCTTTTTCTGATTCCCAGACGTCGATAATAGTAATTCAGAAGGAATCATAATTTATTAGCTCGATGGTATATCTATCTACTATCGCGGTCTGTATGGAAGGTCGTGCAATGGCCCACGATGAATGGATAATCGCAATTCGAGCCATATAATATTATATGAATTCTAGTGAATTTCGGAGGAATCTTTTTAAAGAAATTGATATAATAACTTTACCAAGTCTGTATACATTTGAAAAATAATGTATGTTCGTAAAAATCTGAGAAATTTAAATTAAACAGTGACAATCACGATCACAACACTAGAAATAAAGATAAATTAGCGGTGCCAGGTTTTAGATTAGCAAAGACAAATAAAAGGTCCTTCTTAGGTAATTGTGTACGCTTTTATAATAAATCCCAAACATATTACAACGCACAGAAGTGAAATTCAAGTTGCACGTGAAAAACATGTTGGTTGAGAAATCCTGCTACATAGTTTGTGAATACTTAAACCTACGTAAAAATACATGATTGTATCTAACTCATACGCGCTTCTGACATACGCACTTACACATATTATACACTCTCAACGCATACATAAACACACAAAACTAACATACTTACATCTTCACAAACCTTATCATTAAAACATACCTCTGTATCTACCAACTTATTTCACAATAAGATTATAGGATAAGTACATAGATTATTATATATATTGGATAAATTAAAGTAGAACTTACCAATGCATTCCACGGTAACTACCAATATTGTGAAGTCGAAGGAAGCAAACGCCCTCGATTCAAGATTTTTCTTAGTGAGGGCTTTGCAAGTCATGTATAATTTAGTGAATAAAACATATCATGTTACTTTGAACCTCTTAAGGTTGAACTGGCCGGTCGCTTCTCCATACAAACGTAGTAGGGTGATCAATCCCTTATTTGAGATTTTAGGTCCAGAATTAAGCATATTACCGATTGATCTCGTCAACGTGTTTGTATCGTAACGAAATTTTAAAATGATACTTCAGTTAAAAGTTATCGTCGTCGAAAACTTAATATGAAAATATTTCAAGGCCAATACCTCTCTAGATAATATCTAGATAATAAAGAGATCAATCGATATCATGCTTTGTTTTGGACCTAAATCCTGAAATAAGGGAGTGATCACCCTACGACGTTTGTATGGCGAACTGACCGGCCAGTTCACCCTTATGTAATGTATTGTATTTTTGTGTGTGTTTTAGTGAACAATAAACTTATTATCACTACTAATCAGTTGCCAACTTACGGAGAGACTCGTATCAAGAACGTAAACAAAGATACATGACGCGTCAAATGTTACCTCTTATGTTTCCTATACCTATTATGACCACCTTATGTTTTACCTCTTTTTATAAGTCGGGTAAAAATAAGTTTGTCTAAATGGGGATGAGAAAATTGCCCGGAACATATTAAACAAAAGTTTAGCAGTAATATATAAACAAAACTAGCGGCCCGCTCCAGCTTCGCACGGGTATAAAATATATAGCCTATGTCATTAACTGAAAAAATTATAAAAATCGATTCAGTAGTTTTGATTTATTTAATTATTTAAGATTAAGAATATAAGAAAAATTTAGAAGGTATTTAATTAGATAAGGATTCATGCTGTATTGGTTAAAATCGCTTCGAAAATTAGCCATTATTTGTCGTAAAAAGTAAATGAATTTTTTTTTTATTGTCGGATATATCCATAATAGATATATATCATAGCGGAGTTTTCTGTAGAACTTTTCAATGTGTACAATACTGAGTACATTATTTTGATAAATCTTGTAGGGTTCAGCCTGCGTTTGCAATGTAAGCGGAAAAAATGTAATTATTTACGACATCACATTAGAAACCTCAAAATAATAGTATTTCTCCACTATTTAATGGATGTTATTATACATGTAAACCATTCTCTTGAATCATTCTATCTATTAAAACAAAACGCATCAAAATCCGTTGCTTAGTTTAAAAGATTTAAGCATACATAGGGATATAGGGACAGAGAAAGCGACTTTGTTTTATACTATGTAGTGATAGTGATGTAGTGATGATAGTGAAGAATCGTTGATTTTTTCACAAAAGTATGTGTTTATAGCTTACTCTGTAGCAAATTTCATCAGAGACCCTGCAGTCATAAATATAAAACTAACAGACTAACAGAATTACAAACAATACAAAGAAAACAAACTTAACTGTGATTTTCGTTATGGGCTGGTAGTAACCTGGTCTAATATAAGGGTGGTTTGTAAGTTGAAAATGACTAGCAATTTAATTATTTTGATTACTAAATTGGATATTTCGTATATTTTTTAATAAAAATTGATGTTTTATTTAGATTTTTCCACTGCGTACTGGTTTAAAGTTTTTGTTCGTATTTTCCATTAAACGTTTATGATAATAATAGGGACTTGATACAGACACATCTTTAATAAACAGTTTGCAAACTTGTTAATACGACCTTCACCTTAAAAACTACCTGAAGTCTCGTATAAAAAGGCCGAGACCATTGATTTTTCTCAAACGTTCCCGACACTTGAAGTTGCTTACATCTCATAGTACGATTTAAGGAATTAATTCACATAATGCTGAAGTTGGTTGTATTCCTGGCCCTAGTAGTGGCTTGCTTAGAATGTAAAGCAAAACACATCGATCAGATTGACGTGGAGGCAGAGCTTAAGGACCAAGACTCTCCGGAGGAAAGGATGAGGCGTTGTAAGTATTTTTGTAACATTATATTTAGGACTACATATTGCGTATTTCTTTTTATGTCTTTTTTATGCCTGATAGGTTAGCCTTTGACCACTATCTCACCTGATGGTAAGTGATGACGTGGTCGATTATGTTGTTCAGGATAACCTAGAATTACTGGCTCTCAATGACAGCCACCGGAACACACCGTTAGGTGCTTGGCGACTCATTTTCTGCTTGAGGCCATTCGCAAAATGCCCTACCACCGTGCTATTACGACTGCCGTCCTAAGACAACCACCGAGACCCACGCGTGGGTCCCGGTTGTATCCCCGTGGCCACGGCTTAACGTGCCCTCCGAAGTACGGAAGCGCTCAGTAATAATGTCACTAGCGGTCACCCATCCAAATCATGACCGCGGCGGACGTTGCTTTAGTTTTTTTTTTTATGCATTATAGTTTAGCCTTTGACCACTATCTCACCTGATAGTAAGTGATGATGTGGTCGAAGATGTTGTTCAGGCTAACCTAGAAGTACTGGCTCTCAAGGACAGCTGCCGGAACACACCGTTAGGTGCTTGGCGACAGTTTTTCTACTTGAGGGTGGTAGCTAGCCAGGCGGGCATTCGCAAAATGCCCTACCACCATGCTATAACGTTAAGAACTTACTTTAGTTCGGTTAAGAACAGCTAAGCAAACTTTGCTATGAGCGTTTCACTATATTATATGTATATATTTAAAGTGCTGCCGAGTTTCAGCTAAAATAGCAGCTCGTTACTGGTAGTTAGTCACAAAAGTTAAAACAAAGTGTACTAGAAATAAGGTTCATGACAGCGCGAGCTTTAACGTGGCAGTTACAAAAATCGCAACGTCAAAAATGCGTATATATATTATAAAATAGCATTATTATCAATATTTATACAAACAAAAGCTGTCACTAAAGTGAAAGCATTATCAAGCTCGATTTTTTATTTTGAATTCCCATTTTTTGTGCGTTACAGTCGATATGAATGCGTTTGCAGTTAGGAAAGTTCTGCAGTTAAAAACGTTATAGGTTTATCGTCGTGTTGGTGAGAAAATCTGTAGCTGGAAAGACCTGTCGTCGAAAGCGTCATAGAAAGGTTCTGTAGGTGAAGTGTCCGTAGGTGAAAGACTCTGCCGAATAAATGGAAATAAATGAATCATCCTGTCCACGATCCTGTCTGCAAATCGGTCTTAGAAGAACGGTTGAGGAATCTTATCACAGTAATGCGGGCTACCAATAATTGGGGCAATAAGTACCGAAATGGACACTATATTCTTTTTTAACATCATGTATCTACTTACTCGAGTAAATTGCACCCGAGAAGTATTTGAGGAAGGTGTTCTTTTAGTATTTTATTGTTAAAAGAATTTGTAGTTTTGTTTTTAGTTGAAAAACTGATCTTGCAACTCTACAAGTTTGTTCCGACTCTCCATAACGTTTTCCCGAGAAATTTTAGCACGGCCGGTGTAAGAGGCATCTCCGGTACTGTCATCCGCATAACAATGAATATAGCTGAGCTGCAGCATGTCATTGATGTGCAAGAGAAATAGAGTCGGAGATAGCACACAGCCTTGCGGAACGCCAGCGTTAATTGGCTTCAAGTCGGAGCATGCACCGTCGACAACGACCTTGATGCTCCGATCTGCCAAAAACTGGAGATCCACTCGCACAATTTCTCGGAAAGCCCATAGGAAGGAAGCTTCGAAAGAAGCGCTTTATGCCACACACGATCAAAGGCCTTCGCTATGTCCAAACTAGCCGCCAACGCCTCACCCTTGGAATCCACCACCTCCGCCCATCGATGCGTAAGGTATACTAAAAGATCACTAGCTGAGCGACCGCGACGAAAACCGTACTGGCGATCGCTAATCAGCTGGTGCTCCTCTAGATACTGCAAGAGCTGGTTGTTGATAATGGATTCCATTATCTTGGAAAACAAAGACGTTATGGCTATAGGGCGGTAGTTGGACGGATCTGAGCGGTCACCTTTTTTAGGGATCGGGTTGCACCAAGGCCGTCTTCCATGTTTTTGGGACAACGCCTGATGTGTAGCAGAGCCGGAAAAGACGCGTTAGAACCGGAGTCAATTCTGGAGCACTCAATATATTTTTCTTTCGATCTCGTATAATATAATTCAGTGATATAGTTCTAATTCAGTGACTATTACTACATATAAAAACATGTCCTGTGGGGTGCCGTGCTAAAATGTCACCTTCCCGGCTACTTAAAATTGTGGCAACTGCTAGTACTCTCTCTGTGATTTAATATTTTTCTCGGCTTAGGTCTCGCCTCTGGCTCTGGTTCCTGCTCTGGCACCTGCGAGTCCTCCGGCTCCGGCTCATGCTCCGGCTCTAGCCGCAACACCGGCTCCGGCTACAGCAGCGGCTCCAGCCGCAACTATGGCTCCGGCTCTAGCGCTGATGACTGCACCAATTACGGCTCCGGTTCCTGCTCCGGCACATGCGTCAATCAAGGAGATGGCTCCTGCCATTAGCCGGAGGGCTAAAATATTGTGTAAACTCATAAAAGCCAACTTGAACTAAAAGCAATAAAAAATTATGAAAGTAATGTTGTTTTTTTAATTGATTGCAATTTGGAGTATCTGATGGGTTAATAAATAAACCTGTTGTTTCATGGAATTTCTAAAATTGAACATCCACAAAATAAATGACATATACTTGTACAAATGTATGTAAATAAAATGTATTTTGTGATTTTCTTGTGTTGTTTATTTTTAAAATTATTATGTTACTTGACCGATACATATAAGTGTACACTTATATATATCGGTATATAATTCATTACAGAAATGTATTGTTGTCTTGTGAATATATTCACAGCCGATCCCCAGCTGTTAAAACATACTTTCAGAAATTATGTTATACAATCTACACTAGTTCGTTTCTCATCAATTAATTTTATTTAATGGTAGTATATGTAATAGAGCGCGATACCATAAAATAACAGGAAAAAAATCATCACCTTATTTTTTCATAAATCCACATCCTCACGTACGTGTCTTGTCTTGTCCTGTCACAATAACATAAAAAAAGTATTATACGTATAATACTTTTATTTTATGTTATTGTGACAGGACAAGCTCAAGGCCCACCTGATGTTAAGCGGACTAACCTATGCCTATAACAGATGCACTTCGTCACAAGTCACGAATTGCACTGCGCCCGTCACCTTGAGACATAGTTGTTAAGTCTCATGTGCCTGTAATTTTACTGGCTCTCAAGGACTGCTGCCGGAACACATCGTTAGATGCTTGGCGACCGATTTTCTACTTAGTCGCTAGCCAGGCGGGCAATCGCAAAATGCCCTTCCACCATACGGTGAAGCTCAAGCCGGCGGTGGGGATCAAACTAGGGTACTGCGGCGCGGCAGCCCATAGCTATTACCGCTCAGCCATCATTTCTTCGTTTAGTAGTGAAACGTAGTCAGAGATATTAGATTGTGTAGTTCCATTGTACAGCCTCTGTACAATCTTTCTATTGTTTTTCAGGATATCTGCAATGTAAAGAAATGAACCTGTTCCAGTTTTCTGTTACAAGTATATATATGTATGCATCTCAAATTGTATAAATATATTAATACAATTTGTGATGCAGTTCAACTTACGTTAAAGCACCTCGACTACTTTTTTATACCAAAATTATTTCCGATGGAAGAAGATAACTTCTAGCGGGACTTGAACCAGAACTGCAAACTGAGAATACCGTCCGGGTGCATTTCAAATAATTATGCTATGGAAGCGAATGCTGGCCAGTCGATATTTTTCCATCCGTATGAATACAGGTCTTTTTGACGTTGACAGCATCTACCTAAATAGCAGAATATAATTTGCTTAGGCTGGTTGGTTGATATATGATCAACACTTAACACCAAATCGAAAGCAGTTTTTTTATACCCATCAAAATTAATTTATTTATTTTAATGATTTATTATTTAAAGAATACATCTATCCTCACAGGTTCCTTATACAATAGAGTAGTTTAATCATCAATATACGATTACATCAATATTTAACACATTCATAATAACAATTAATCAATTAATTAATAACACATTTAGTCAGAGGCCTTACAATAACAAAAATAATATAATGCAGCCCTCACGAACTCGCTCAGTGATCAGTGGAATATGTCAACGTTTTCCGCCACCAGATTTAGAGCTCGTAAGGTGGTCGTCATTGGTGCTTTGTTGAGCAGGTTAGTTCTTCCGCGAGGAACCTCGAACAAAGGTGGCTACCTGCGCCGCCCCACGTACTCATCTGGCACTTTCAGCCTCTTCATTTCTAAGATGGTCGGATTGGTCATGATACCCCGAAACACCTTAACCACATACACCGAAAGCGCCACATCCCTTCTTATTCCCAACTTGTTGTAACCAATCATGCCCAAAACGAACAAAGTTGGATACATCAAGGGGTAGAACGGGTAGACGCCATATATCTTCCAGTACAGGTATCTAGTGAACTTGTTCTGAATGCGCTCCAACAAATCCAACAATGCGAACTATATTTAGCTTCATTAGGAGCCCATACCGAGGCCGCGCTCTCCAGCTGGCTTCTTACCAGTGCCATACATTGCTGTTAAGGCCTTACAGTTGTTACAACCGTTCGCTCGGCGTAAAATAAAACCAAGATTTCTGTACACCTTTTTGCAAACATCAACTATATGTCCTCTAAACCTCAAATCCGAATATAAACAAACCCCAAGATACTTTACTGATTGAACTCGTTTCAACTGCGCTTCCCCAATATTGTAGTCCTATTTGAGCTTTGAAGCAATGATGCCCGAGTGGTAATAGCTATGGACTGCCGTGCCCCAGGTCCCTGGTTCGATCCCTACAGCCGGTACGGCTTGAGCTTCACCGCATGGTGGAGGGGCAATTTGTGATGACCAGCCTGGCTAGCTACCTCAAATAAAAAAATGGCGCATGAAATGAAATGCATCTGTTATAGGCAAAAGTTAGCCCGCTAAGATTAGGTGGGCCTCGAGATTGTTCCGTCTCAATGAGATAAAAAAAATATAATAAGTATCTTGAAACCTCTAGTATTGTATTTTACTCAATATTTTTTAAATACGGCCCAAGCGCGGAGGAGGTACGCACGTATCGGTGTACGTTCCGTCAGAAATTTTAATCTAAAAATTCAACAATGGCACCAAAAGCCCAAGCACTTACTTTACGTGACATGATGAAAGTTATTAGTGAGTTAACAAGTAAAATCAGTGTATTAGAATCAATAATACTTGATCAAAAAGTGATAATATTAAACCAAGCTGAAGACATCAAAATCATTAAGGCAGCGATTGTGGGTAAGCCGGAGAAAATAAACGAAGCAACGTATGTTACTAGCGAGCCGACACCTACACTGCCACCACCGGTAACTCAGCGACCCGTGCGTCAGGCGCGCGCTAACGCTGCCATACTCAACACTGTGGCGACACAGAAAACTGTTGGAAAACGCCGGCCATCATTGACTGAACATACTACAACGCCCGTGATAACCGGGCATGAGACAAGACTCAAGACCCCTCATGTCGTTGTTACAACGACGTCGAACGCGACGACATTAGCGGACAAAAAACCTGTCACACCTAAAAAATCTACTGAAATTGTAGGCAACGAGTGGAAGGTGATCGCAAAAAAGTCTTCTGTAAAGCGTAGAATAATTGCAGGTACAGGTAAAGAAGACAAGGACATTCAAGCTGTTGAAAGACTAAAGTATATTCAAGCGTGGCATTTCAAACCGGAGACTACGAAACAAAATGTTTTGAACTATATTAACAAGGTTGCTCAGTGCGAAGAATATTATGTCGAAAAGCGGCAGACTAAATCCAATTGGCATGCTGTGTTCGTTATAGGTATTCCTGAGCGGTTGTATCCATTGTTCAGCTCCCCAACTCCCCAACATCCTTGAGGCCATGAGGCCTCAAGGAGTGTGTGTTAGCGACTGGATTTTTCGCGCACAAGCCTCGATCATCCACGACTCACGCTAACTGAGCCGACGCCGCCGCCAGACTCACTGGCCACCGTCCGCCGTCGCACTGCTCACAAAAAACGAAATAATCAAGGATTGAGTTGCTTACAATGTGGTTATTTCACACAAGTGTCGAACGTAAACGAGATAAATGATAAATATCATTCGAAAAACAGAAATGTTATTGCATCTCAAGAATGTTTAGTTATATGCCTGCAGAACATAGCGTCAATTAATGGAAAAACACTAGAAATGGAAGTATCACTGGCCGGAGAACTCAAATGCGATATACTTGCGCTGACTGAACAATGGCTATCAGATGAAAAACTTAAATGTGTTGGTATAGCTGGTTTTAAGCTAGCCTCCAGTTATTGTAGAAAACAAACACAACACGGCGGGTCTTGTATTTATGCGAGCAATAACATAAAGTGCGTAGAAAATATTGACTTAACACAATTGTCAGTGGAACGGTACTGTGAAATATCTGCAATTGACTTGCTAGAATACAATGTTTCTGTTGCTTGTATATATAGGACAAATTTAGTGTCAGACAAGGATTTTCTTGACAATGTGGAACCTCTGCTCGATAAAATCAGTGAACTTGGCTTGAACTGTATTTTAGTCGGAGATTTTAATATAAATAGTTTACGCAAATTGGACAGCGATTTGAAGCGTCTCAACGATATAATGGCATCCCATGGCATGTTGAATGAGGTGAGTTTTCCCACACGTATCACTGCAAACATTGCCACCAGCATAGATCACGTCTACTCGAATCTCCCTACGGGCTTGATGAGCGCGGCGCCTCTCGCCACAAAGCTCAGCGATCATCTCGCAGTCAGGAGTCAGGTGCGGTGCGAGAAACAGGTTTTGTCCCAAGCCTCCAAATTTTCGCGAAATTTCTCGCAACAAAATAAAATCAATTTTGCCGCGTCTGTAGATAGTGTCGATTGGGAGAGGATTAAGGAACAAAATCGTCTATCCTCAGATTAAGCTACAGCTATTGTTAACATTGTCAGAAACAAATTTGAAATCTGTTTCCCACTACGCAAAACTTCTATTAGGAAGCATGACTCAGCCTGGATAAGCCAGGATATTAAAGATTATAAATCATTATTATTTGACATTATTAATGTGGGTAAATTATTCCCAGACATTGACGCAATAAACACAATTATAAATGACATGAATCAATATTATATTAATTTAATTACAACTACAAAATATGACTATTATAAAAACATTATGGCTACAAATTCAAATCCATCAAAAGCTATGTGGAATGTTATCAACATAGAAAGAGGAAAATCAATTTTTTCTCATATTGACTTCACAGAGGTCATCCAAACCTCAAATGGGAAAAAAATCTCTTGCAAAAAGTGTGCCGTAGATACAATGAATCGTATGTTCCTAAACGCGGCGGCTGCGTGCGGCGCGCCTCGCGCTGACGTCGCACGTGCAGTGGGCGTGCTGCGCGCGGTGCGCCCCGCAGCCGACCGCTCCTTGAGACTTTGTTTATTTAGTGCTGATGAGGTGTACCGGATTGCAACGACACGGATCCCGCCTAAAACCTCGAAAGATATTTACGGTATGTCGATGGAAATAGTAAAGTTAATAATACAAACTCTAGCTCCAATCCTTGCTGACCTATTCAACAGATGTTTGGCTGAAGGGTCATTTCCGCTTATCTTTAAGATCAGTAAGGTATCGCCTTTATTCAAGGGAAAGGGTAAGCGCGCGTGTTTAGAGAACTATAGACCCGTGTCAATAATTCCCATACTAGCCAAATTTTTTGAAAATGGATTGAGTTCTCGTCTTACTGCGTTCTTATCAAAAACAAACGCCCTATCTGATCGCCAATATGCCTACAGAATAGATCGGTCTACAACTAGTCTTACCCGAGAAGTGGTGAGATGCATTTTGGCTGCCCGAGAAAGACACCAGCAAGTAGCGATCCTGTGCTGTGATTTGTCAAAGGCGTTTGACGTTGTTGACCACACCGTACTTGCAACTAAATTGCAGCATTATGGGATAACTGGGAAGCCGCTTGCCTTGTTAGCTGACCTGTTGCGGGATAGATCGCAAGTTGTGGTAGGGTGCGCTGGCGCAGTCAAATCAGAACCGTTGACAACAGACATGGGAGTAGCCCAAGGATCATCTGTCTCAAACATTCTGTTTTCGTTGCTAGTCAACGACCTGCCGGACGCTGTCAGCGATGCTGATATATTTATGTACGCTGATGACGTAGCTGCAGTGGTCACAGCGACCTCTCATAGTCAACTAGAGCAAAAACTAAACGACATCTCCTCACTACTCTCTGGGTGGTTTCAGGTGAACGGACTTTCAATTAACCTCATGAAAACCCATTTCATTCAGTTCTATCTAGCAGGGTCTCCACCAAGACCTCTAGCAGTTTTTATGAATAATGTTAGGATTAAGCAAGAGGTATCTACTATTTTCCTAGGGTTTGAGCTAGATAGAGGCTTACAATGGGATAGGCACATTAATAAAGTATGTAGCAAGCTTGGGAGTGCATGTTTCGCCCTGAAAAGACTCGCCCGAGTTGTTCCCTCTGAGGTGGTACGTAGTTGCTATTTTGCGACAGTGCACTCACAGCTGCAGTACGGCGCGGAGCTCTGGGGGCGGGCTGCGGACTGGTTGCGAGCATTCAGAATGTAGAAACGTGCCGTTCGAGCGATCGCAAAAATCCCACAGACTGACTCCGCCCGTCCATATTTTAAGAAGTTAGTTAGCGTTAGTATACTAACGCTGCCTGCAGTTATTATCTTCCAAATCGCTGTGTACGTGAAGCATAACCTTGCCTCGTATTCAAAGCACAGTGATGTGCACACATACAATACTCGTGGTAAGGACAAACTCGTGGGTGTAACTCGCTCGTTGACGAAGTCCACTAAAATTTCGCATGTCATGGGACCAACTATATACAACAAACTACCCAAAAATATAATAGCATCCCCGAATATGAGCTGTTTCAAGTTTCGATTGAAACGCTGGCTTGTCAAGCAAACTTTTTTATAGCATTGAAGAATTTTATAACTGTTAAATTTAAGTTGTTAAATGACTTGACAAAGCATTACTTGTAGTAATGACATAGTTTTAGAATTTTCTATTGTAATGTATTATTATCAATTTTATATATTTTTTATTAAGTTCAATATTATTTTAATGTGACATTTTATTAATGTTTATTTTAATGAAAATTGAGATGTATTCTTACGATGTAATATAAATTAATGTATGCTTTGACGTGTAATTTTATAATTACCAATAAATTGATTTATGATTTATGATTAAGCAAAAATACTAAATAAATAAAATTAAAATTCTTCATATTAGTTCTTGAGGTGGTTTCACGGTCAGATTTCTTTTTTCATTACTTGTACATAGTGGCGAATGTTTGTGGATCGCCTATTGAGGAGTAAGAGAAAGCATCGTTTATATTGCTATGGTTAGGAAATAGGTTCTAATGCGATCGAATAAATTTTCTTAACTCTAAAAATAAATCAGAAATATTTCCAAAGAAAGCTTGTCTAATATTACTTATATAATATAGTTCCCCGTGGTGTTCCGGGTTAGAATTGAACCTCCCCATATCTTCCCGTGGATGTCGTAAGAGGCGACAAAGGGAAAAATACTGGAATGGGCAGCAGCGTCTTCTAAGGAACTGTTATCTTACACTACGATCCCCAAGACGCCTGCCAAGCGTGGGGATCATGGCAAATACCCCCTAAATATGGGAGGCTGTGTTCAGCAGTGGACGATACAGCTGATACGGTAATATAGTTATTTTTGTTTTAAGTAGAAGACACCGAAGTTATCTAGCAATGATTACAGAATGTAAATTTTACTTATAAACTTTACAAATTTATAATTATTTTTTAAGTGTTTGTGTAAGCTAAGATATGTTAGTTCCTAACATCACTTGTCGAAGCAATGATAGCCGAGCGGTAATAGCTATGGACTGCCGCGCCGCAGTACGCTGGTTCGATCCCCACCACCGGCTTGAGCTACACCGCATGGTGGAAGGGCATTTTGCGATTGACCGCCTGGCTAGCTACCACCCTCAAGTAGAAAATCTGTCACCAAGCACCTAACGGTGTGTTCCAGCAGTAGTCCTGGAGAGCCACTGAAATTACAGGCACATGAGACTTAACAATAGTGTCTCAAAAGTAACGGGCGCAGTGCAATTCGTGACTTGTGATGAAATGCATCTGTTATAGGCAGAGGTTAGTCCGCTTAACATCAGATGGGTCTCGACCGTGATCCGTCACAATAACATAAAAAAAATGATGGCAGACGGCTGAATCGTGCTGACGTGATTCTTTGGCTTATACTGACATCACCTTCACTCATCTTATCTTGGTCTTAAAGTCCAATGCACGAAGGGTTTGACCATGAGAACAATTCCTCTGTCGTCGCTGAAAACTTGCAGATGATGAAGTAATGGTAATAGAGTAGGTACGGTTGACAAATTATTTAGGATTGTTTTTTTTAAGTTAGGCATTTATACCTAAACATAAAAATCATTTTTAGGCCATAGTAGAAAATTGGCCAGTTCAAAAGTGCTTCGGTAAATGTAATCTTATATTAAGTCATATATATATTTTATAAAACTCAATATTTACGTAAATGCATCTCATAATGATTGAAATGTTTATATAATCAAAGATGAACATGGCGTGCAATCTGATATCAGTAAGAGCGACCGTTATTATCTTGTACAAATCTAATAATTAAAAGCTGATTCCCTACAACACATTTTAATTTGTCACGTAGTTTGTAGGTCCTTCTAATTCATTATAAATTCGACATCAATCAAATTTTCTAATAAATACACATTGACCACTATGACGTCACATATCTTAAGAACTGTTCAATTGACATTTAGTTTCTTGTATACTACTTAACTAACGCGATTAAATCAAATCTATCAATAAATAAATTATATTTTGCGCTAAGTCGGGAAATATGGAAATAAGTGCATGTAAAAACGATTTTTAGAAACTCACTAATACATTACAAAAAAAAATGTTTCGCTGTATTTAACGTTATTTTTTAACCGCATTACTTTAATCATCTGGTGTTAAAAGCTACTTCATCGATCGTACACATCCTACATATCCTATATATTGACGTGTTTTACATACTAGCGCCGAATACTTTTATTACAAAAATCCAAATAAATATATGCTTTAATTAAGATTTTTGTGACTTTTACGTTGTCATTATGTCATATCCCACAAATATTAAAAATGCCAAAGTTTTTGAGTGAAGATGTGAGTAAGTTTGTTAATCTTTCATGAAATGGCTGAATCGAAAAAGATGAAACTTTAAAAATAGATTGTTTTGGTCCTGGATCAACTGAAAGGTTCATCATTATCACCATCATTTTTCATCACTGTCTACGCGGGGTAAATTACTGTATGGCACATCTGGTTTTAAACTAAAATAATAAAACAAAAATAAATGAACATTGATGGAATTATTTCTATACTTGCTCTCTTTACATTGATTACGCTATAGACACCAGAATAAACTACGGTTAAACACCTGTTAATTTTAACATTAATAGACGTAATCAAAAACAATGCCGTACTGTTTCCTGGCATAAGATTTTTGGTCCTTTCCATACATCATCACTTACCTACAGGTCATATAGTGTTCAAGCGCTTTCCTATCATTTTTAGAGTGAATCCGATTAGTGAATGAGCCAAGTAAGCTGCATGCCACTAATATTCACTTTGTTAGGGGCGACAGCTAACAAAAAGAGCAATCTCATGGGTGTTTGTGTCACAAAAGCATCCGCCACAAAAACCAAAACTGTCTTACAATAATTTCTGGCATCATCTTTTGCTTTATCAGAGAAGACATTGAAGAAGAAACTCATCCCAAATATCTGGGAGAAGCATAGAAAGATAATGAATTGAAAAATATTGTTTAAGGTTTCATTCATTCTTCGCTTTATTTTCACAACAATTTTTGTAGGTAATTAACACAATTTTATATTTTTTATGTATATAACTAATTCTTTAAATAATTACAATATAGCCAATTTAAACTGGAGGAATTTTTTCAATTGAAAAGGGCCAGCAATTATAAAATTAATTTGGTTTACATGTTGGTTTTTCATGAACCTATATTTTTTATAAAACTATAATTAGTTCGTACTGGACCCCGCGGTAGGTCAACTAGCAACTCTTGCATGTACATTTTATAAAGATAGGACAGATGGTACGTTTGGCATACAAACATAGGCGTTACAGTACATTAACCTTTTAAGTAGGATAAACGATCTCTAATACATTTCTGCATTCACTTGAATACTTATAATCATAGAACATATAATAATAGTAACAGTGTCCATGTCACACTTTTCCTTTGTTTATACGTAACGCATTACACTTTGTTATAGTGTACGCTTTACAATATGATACGTCAGCGTGCCATCCCATAAATAAGTGCATTTTGAAGTCAAGATGGCACCACGTATTTTGAGCCATTTTGGCCAAGTAGTTTTGGAACTCAAGATTACCCGAGTTCCACAACTACTTGGCCAAAATGGCTCATATTCGAACAAAAAAATCTATTGGCCTTATACACAAAATACATACAAAAAAGTTTCACGGTGATAGGACAAACAGTCCTTAGGTTATAGTCAAACAAAATATCAATAAAAAAATAGGAAATCGCTGATTGTTTCTAGTGGACTTAGAGATCTATTAATTTTATTTAATTATTTATACTATAAGGTATAAATTTAAAAAAAACATTATGTTAATTTAATTGATATTTAATAAAATAATTAGATTTTCATAACATGTTGGTTAAAATAATCAAAAAACAAACTGTGCCTACATGTAATCATGGATGTTGGTTGATTGATTGACATAATACATACATACATATGGGCATGTGACTTTAATGAGAGCCCTCTGCGCTCTTTCAACAGTAATGAAACTAGTTTTTCCAACACTGCCCCAGACAGAGATGCAGTATTGCATGATTGATTAGCATAAAGCCGAATATACTAAACGTAGCACGTCTAATGGCGTGCAGTCTCTAAGCTTTTTCATTATGTAATATCAGCTTCCTAAGCCTACCACACAAATCTTGGATGTGTTCTTGATAAGAAAGGTTCTCGTCAATAACGACGCCTAGGTATTTGATTTTGCTGACACGATCAATGTGGCTACAGGAGCATTCTCCTTACATTCTTACCTCTTTTTATAAGTCGGGTAAAAATAAGTTTGTTAAACAGGTGACTATGAGAAAATTGCCCGGAACATATTTTACAAAAGTTAGCAGTGATATACTAAAAGAAAGTTTGTTTTTTTCATTAAAAAAAATGTGAACTTACTCTATACCGAATTTCATCACAAATGCCTGTCGTGAAGATATATCAAACAATACAAAGACATACAAACTTAAGTGTAATTTTCGTTATGGGCTGGTAGTAAACTTTTTTTTTTTTTTTTTTTTTTTTGAGGGGGGGAAATGCCTTCGCACTGCCCATCCACCACGGGGGTGGTGGAAGGGGATGTGTGGGACTTGAACCCACTAAAACCCCCCCGTGAGCAGTCCTCCGCCGAGGTGGGACAAGATAGGGTCGCTTTAGCATTCACCATCTTGCCCCGGCGGTAGGCCCAAACTCCGTCGGGCCTCTGCGCCTGTGGAGGGGCGGCCTTGCACACCAAGGCCACCCCCCAAACGTGTGGGGTCGTGCAATCTGGTGAAGAATCCCCCGTCTCTTCACCAGTGACCCCACTACGGAGAAGGGAGGAGGCGGGCGAACTGCCGCCTCCTCACCCCCGTTCGTCTGCGCCGGAGCGGGGCAGCATGGGCATCGCCCTCCCTGACCCGCTCCGCGGCCTCCTTCTGCGCCATTACCGCTTCGCAGAAGGAGACCACCGCCTGCCACGATCTCTCTCCTCCGAGCATGGCGTTAACAACGCTCGGCAGAGAGAGATCCCCTCCTATGAGGGCTGAAAGTGTGTGCCGCTGTGGGCCCCATGCGGCACACACCTCCAGCGTATGGAGCGCCGTGTCTTCAGGCGCCCCACACTCGTGGCAGGCTGGGGTCGCCTCCCGTCTTGCGATCTGGTGCAGGTACTTCCCGAAACATCCGTGTCCGGAAAGCACCTGCACCAACCGGAAGGTCAGCGACCCGAACGGCCGCTTTACCCACCTCTGGAGGACCGGGCGGATCGCCTCCACCGTCCACTGCCCAGGGACCGGTGGAGCCAGGTCCTCCGTCCACCGCCGCAACAGGGCAGCCCTGGCCTGCCGCCGCATGCGTGTGACCTCCTCCCATGCTGGGGGCTCCCCACGTGATCTCCTCGCCGACACGAAGTGGTAAACTTCGGCGAGGATTTCCGCTTGGAGCTCCCATGGCGGATCACCGGCCAGCACGCAGGCTGCCGTCCAGGACACCGTCCGGTATCCACGTATCGCCCTCGTCGCAATAACCCGCTGCGGACGTCGCAGCAGGGTCTTGTTGTCGCGGTTGAGGGCGTCCGCCCAGACAGGTGCCCCGTACAGGGCCATACTCTGGATAACTCCAGAGTATAAACGGCGGCAGTTGGCATTAGGGCCACCAACATTGGGCAGCAGCCTCCCCAAAGCGGCCGCAGCTCCCACGACTTTTGGAGCTAACCGGGCAAAATGGGCCCTAAAAGCCCACCTCCCATCCAGGATGAGACCCAGATACTTCATCTGGGTCCCAACCGGGACCAGAACCCCCTCCAGTGATACCCGCGTTCCTGGAGGGGGTCCACCCCGAGGCCCATGGAACAATAGGGCCTCGGTCTTGGAGAGGGCTACATCCAGTCCCAATGCACGTATACGGTTGACCACGAAAGCTGCACCCACTGTGGCCAACCGCACCGCCTCCCTTAGGTCCCTCCCCTTGGCTACGACTAGGGTGTCATCCGCGTAGCACACTACACGCATACTTGCGGGAAGTGTGCCACGAAGCACCCAGTCGTACCCTACGTTCCACAGGAGTGGCCCCAGCACCGACCCCTGTGGAACCCCGCAGGTGATGTGACGACGGCTCAAACCGTCACGCCCTTCTACCAGGACCCCGCGGTCCTGAAGGTAGTCAGCCAACAGCCTTTGTAGATACAGGGGCACTCCGTGATACCGGAGTGCCTCCTGTATTGCTCCGTGTGGAAGGCTGTTAAAGGCGTTGGCTATGTCTAGAGAAATTGCCAACGCCTTTCCCCCCCCGCTGACTGTATCCTGCGTCCATTCCTTGAGCCAAAGCAGGGCGTCTATTGTTGACCGCCCCGCTCTAAATCCGTACTGGGCCTCCGACAACTGTGGATGGGCTGGTAGTAACCTGGTCTAATCTAAGTGTGGTTTCTAAGTTGAAAATGAATTTAGCATTTTATTTATTTCAATTACCTAGTAGTATATTTCGCATATTTTTAATAATAATTGATGTTGTCTTTAGATTTTTTCACTGCGAACTGGTTTAAAGTTTTTGTTCGTATTTTCCATTAAACGTTTATGGTAATAATAGGGACTCGATACAGACACATCTTCAATAAACAGTTTGCAAACTTGTTAATACGACCTTCACATTAAAAACTACTTGAAGTCGCGTATAAAAAGGCCGGGCCCATTGGTTTTTCTCAAACGTTCCCGATACTTGAAGTTGTTTACATCTCATAGTACGATTTAAGGAAGAAATACACAAAATGCTGAAGTTGGTAGTGTTCCTGGCCCTAGTAGTAGCTTGCTTAGAATGTAAAGCAAAACACATCGATCAGATTGACGTGGAGGCAGAGCTTAAGGATCAAGACTCTCCGGAGGAAAGGATGAGGCGTTGTAAATATTTTTTGTAACATTATATTTAGGACTACATATTGCGTATTTCTTATTGTGTTTTTTTTTGCCTGATATGTTAGCCTTTGACCACTATCTCACCTGATTGATGACTTGGTCGATTATGTTGTTCAGGCTAACCTAGAATTATTGGCTCTCAAGGACAGCTGCCGGAAAACACCGTTAGGTGCTTGGCGACAGATTTTCTACTTGAGGCCATTCGCGAAATGCCCTTCCACCATGCTATAACGACTGCCGTCCGCCGTGGGTCCCACTTGTGTCCCCGTCGTGCCCTCCGAAGCACGGAAGCGCTCAGTAGTAATGGCACTAGCGGTCACCCATCCAACTCATGACCGCGGCGGACGTTGCCTAACTTTGCTGATCGGTTAAGAACAGCTAAACAAACTTTGCCAAGAGCGCTTCACTATATTATATGTATATATTTAAAGTGCTGATGAGTTTCAGCTAAAATAGCAGCTCGTTACTGTTAAGTACCAAAAATAAAACGAACTGTAGTTGAAATAAGGTCTATCACAGCGCGAGCTTTAACGTGGCAGTTACTAAAATCACACCATCCAAAATGCGCAAATACATATTACAAAATAGTATTAACAAAAGGTGTCACTAGGGAGTGAAAGCATTATCAAGCTCGATTTTTAATTTTGAATTCCGATTTTTTGTGAGTACTATCGATTAGAATGCGTTTGCAGTTAGGAAAGTTTTGCAGTTAAAAACGTTATAGGTTTATCGTCGTGTTGGTGAGAAAATCTGTAGCTGGAAATATCTGTCGTCGAAAGCGTCATAGAAAGGTTCTGTAGGCGAAATGTCCGTAGGTGAAAAACTCTGCTGAGGAAATGGAAATAAATTAATCATCCTGTCTACGAACAGTCCAATGTCGAATCGGTCTCTGAAGAACGGTTGAGGAATCTTATCACAGTAATGCGAGCTACCAATAATTGGGGCAATAAGTACCGAAATGGACACTATATTCTTTTTTAACATCATGTATCCACTTACTCGAGTAAATTGCACCCGAGAAGTATTTGAGGAAGGTGTTTTTTTAGTATTTTAATGTTAAAAGAATTTGTAGTTTTGTTTTTAAATGAAAAACTGATTTTGCAACTCTTACTTACTTTGGACCTTATAATAATGAATAAACATAAGCGTATTTCTTGTTTATTACAACTTGGTTGAAAGTTTTTAGAACAGTTGCAGGTATAAATGACTGCTTCGTAACTGTTTTAATTTAAAAAAATAACACTTAATATATTTTTCTTTCGAGCTCGTATAATATAATTCAGTGATATAGTTCTAATTCAGTGACTATTACTACATATGAAAACATGTCCTGTGGGGTGCCGGGCTAAAATGTCACCTTCCCGGCAACTCAAAATTCTGGCGACTGCTAGTACTCTCTCTGTGATTTAATATTTTTCTCGGCTCAGGTCTCGCCTCTGGCTCTGGTTCCTGCTCTGACACCTGTGAAACCACCGGCTCCGGATCTTGCTCTGGCTCTAGCCGCAACACCGGCTCCGGCTACAGCAGCGGCTCCAGCCGCAATTATGGCTCCGGCACTAGCTCTGATGACTGCACCAATTACGGCTCCGGCTCCTGCTCCGGCAGATGCGTCAATAGAGGAGACGGCTCCTGCCATTAGCCGGAAGGCTAAAATGTTGTGTAAACTCAGTTTTTATGAGTTAAACTAAGAGCAATAAAAAAAACACGAAAATACTGTTGTCTTTTATTTAATTGATTGTAATTTGGAGTATTACTGGATAAATAATAAACCTGTTCTTTCATGGAATTTCTAAAAATGAACATCCACAAAATAAATTACATATAATTTTTTTATTTTTTTTATGCTTGATAGGTTAGCCTTTGACCACTATATCACCTGATGGTAAGTGATGATATGGTCGAAGATGTTGTTCAGGCTAACCTAGAATTATATAGATACTTACATTTTATTCACATACAGATACTTGTACAAATGTATGTGAATAAAATGTATTTTGTGATTTTTTTGTGTTGTTTTTTTTATAAAATTGTTATGTTACTTGATTGTGGTACACTTATATATATATCGGTATATAATTCATTACAGAAATGTATTGTTGTCTTGTGAATACATTCACAGCCGTTCCCCAATTGTTAATATATACGATCAGAAATGATTTGAAACAATCTACACTAGTTCGTTTCTCATCAATTAATTTTATTTTATGGTAGCATATGTAATAGAGCGCGATACCATAAAATATCAGGAAAAAAATCATTATCTAATTTTTTCATAAATCCACATCCACACTAATGATAGCTTTTTTTCTATGTTATTGTGACAGGACAAGCTCACATGATGTTAAGCGGACTAACCTATGCCTATAACAGATGCACTTCGTCACAAGTCACGAATTGCACTGCTTGAGACATAGTTGTTAAGTCTCATGTGCCTGTAATTTCACTGGCTCTCAAGGACTGCTGCTGGAACTGACCGTTAGATGCTTGGAGACAGATTTTCTACTTGAGGGTGGTAGCTAGCCAGGCGGGCAATCGCAAAATGCCCTTCCACCATACGGTGAAGCTCGAGCCGGCGGTGGGGATCGAACCAGTGTTCTGCGGCGTGGGAGCCCATATAGCTATTACCGCTCGGCCATCATCTTTGAAGCGGAACCTAGTGATACTTTCTTATAATATTTCAGCAACCTGTAACCTAGGACCACAAGCTAATAAAATTTCATTTCGTTTGGTAGTAAAAAGTAGTCGGAGATATTAGATTGTGCAGTTCCATTGTACAGCCTCTGTACAATGGAACTCCCTATTGTTTTTCAGGATATCTGCAATGTAAAGAAATGAACTTGTTACAGTTTTCTGTTATAAGTATATATGTATGCATTTCAAATTGTATAAATATATTAATACAATTTGTGATGCAGTTCACCTTACATTAAAGCACTTCGACTACTTTTTTATACCAAAATTATTTCTGATGAAAGAAGACAACTTCCAGCGGGATTTGAACCAGAACGGCAAACTCAGAATACCTTCCGGGTGCATTTCAAATAATAATGCCATGGAAGCGAATGCTGGCCGGTCATTGTTTTTCCATCCGTTTGAATACAGGTATTTTTGAGGTTGACGACATCTACCTAAATAGCAGAATCTTATTTGTTAAGGCTGGTAGATTGATACACGATCAACACTTCTCACCAAATCGAAAGCAGTTTTTTTATACGCATCAAAATTTTTTGAAGCAATGATGGTAATAGCTATGGACTGACGTGCCCCAGGTCCCTTGTTCGTCTCCACCGCTGGCTTGAGCTTCACTGCATGGTGGAAGGGCATTTTGTGGTTTCCTGCCTGGCTATAGCTACCACCCTCAAGTAGAAAATGGTGCATGAAATGAAGTGCATCTGTTATAGGCAGAGGTTAGTCCACTTAAGATCAGGTGGGCCTCGAGAGTGTTCCGTCTCAATGACATAAAAAAAAGTATCTTGAAACCACTAGTATTGTATTTTACGCCACAATATTTTTTAAATAAGCAAAATTACTAAATAAATAAAATTAAATTCCTGTATGTTAGTTCTTTAGGTGGTTTTTCCGTCAGATTTATTTTTGCATTACTTCTACATGGTGGCAAATGTTTGTTGATTCGTTTATTGAGGAGTAGAAGAAAGCATCGTTTATGTTGGTATGGCAAGGAGTTAGGTACTAATGTGATCGAATAAGTATTCTGAACTATAGAAATAAATCCCAAAAAAATATTAATAAACATAAAAATATTCCCAAAGAAAGCTTGTCTAATATTACTTATTATAGTTCCCCGTGGGGTGCCGGGTTAGAATTGCACCTCCCTATATCTTCCCGTGGGTTTCGTAAGAGGTGACTAAAGGAAAAATACTGGAATGGGCAGCAGCGCCTTCTAAGGAACTGCCATCTTACACTGCAATCCCCAAGAAGCCTGCCAAGCGTGGGGATCATGGCAAATATACCCTAAATAGGGGAGGCTGTGTTCAGCAGTGGACGATCCGGCTGATACAGTAATATAGTTATTTTTGTTTTCGGTAGAAGACGCCGAAGTTATCTAGCAATGATTACAGAATGTAAATTTTACTATAACAAAGTGTTTTTTAGTTAAGCTATGTTAGTTCTTAAGACGAGTGACAGACGCTTGAATCGTGCTGACCTGATTCTTTGGCATAAAGTGACATCACTTTCACTCATCTATCTTGGTCTTAAAGTCCAACGAACGAAGGGTTTGACCATGTGAATAAGTCTTCTGTCGTCGCTGAAAACTTGCAGATGATAAAGTAATGTTAATTGAGTAGGTACGGTTCACAAATTATTTAGGATTGTTTTTGTTTCGAAGTTAGGTATTTGTACACATCAGAATAAACTACGGTTTACTGTTAATCTTAACATTAATAGAAGTAATGAAAAACTATGCCGTATAGTTTCCTGGCAAAAGATTTTTGGTCCGTTTCATAAATCATCACTTACCTACAGGTCAGATAGTGTTCAAGCGCTTTCCGATTAATGAATGAGCCGATTAAGCAGCATACCACTAATTTTTTAAGGGCGACAGCTAATAAAAACAGCAATCTCATGGGTTTATAATATTGTTAGGTTTGCAATAACGCCTGCTATGCGGATTACATTACAAAATCACAAATATACGATAGGAAAAATTTAAGTCATGTGCGGGATTTGAACCCGCATCCATCCACCCCTTGAGCCGGGGTATGCTCTAACCAATTGAGCTAACATGACATGACGTCATAACTCAAATCTTTCCTATCGTTCTTTAACCATCGTATTGGGATGGAGCGACATCTATAGTACCACTTGCGTTGTACTACAAACAAGACCAATTTTGCGTATATTTGTGATTTTGTAAAATCTCATGGGTGTTTGTGTCACGAAAGCATCCGCCACAAAAACCAAAACTGTCTTACAATAATTTCTGGCATTATCTTTTGCTTTATTAGAGAAGACATTGAAGAAGACACTAATCCCAAATATCTGGGATAATCATAGTAAGATAATGAATTGAAAATTATTGTTTTGTTTCATTCAGTCTTCGCTGTATTTTCACAACAACTTTTCTAGGTAGTTAACACTTACAAAGTATTTGTTTTATTTTATTGGATTTTACGGGTGATGAATGGGGATACTCATACAAAAAAATCGACCAATCCATCTTTCAGGGTACAATGACATTTTGCCTTGGACGTGAGAAACGATTTAAATCAAAGATACCCTGAAAGATGGATTGGTTGTTGCGGCCGAGGTGACGCCTGGCCTCCACGGTCCCCCGACCTAAACCCCATTGTTTTTTTTGTATGGAGATACTACAAAGACCTCGGCTACTAGAGAGAATGCCGCAATTTGGACGAGTTAACCCGGAAATTGAGAGTAGCAGAAGAAACCGTTATAAATAATAGAAGTGCATTCAGACGTTTAAAAGACAACTTTTTCCGGCAATGTCGCACTTGCATTGAGCATCAGGGGGACCATTTTGAAAATGTATTGTAATTAAACACCTTGTAATTGGTTTTCCTTTGCTTGCATTAATCATCGTGTAAATTAAAATTTTGCACCTACCACATATAGATATAAATTTTTTGATTGAAGCCTTATGAAATATAATATAATCTTTTTCTATCAAAGCTCATCAATGCCCCTCATATCTAACACAACATCATTGTAATTGTCTTACCCTAGAAAGAGTTTCACACATCAAATATCTCGGAGTATATATTGATAAAGTTCTTGATTGGCAAAAACAAATAGATGTTCTTAGTAGACGCGTTCGAAAATTAATATTTACGTTTAAAAAACTTAGGTCTTCAGCAAATTTGCATACTCTCAAGTTAGTATACTTTGCTTTGGCTCAGTCCATAATGACATATTGTATTACTATCTGGGGTAGCACATGTACTACGTTTTTGTTAAAATTAGAAAGAGCACAGAGAGCCGTCTTAAAAGTTATGTACAAAAAACCCATCTACTACTCCACGAGTGAACTGTACAAACTAAGTGAAGTACTGACCGTGAGACAACTCTTTGTACTCAATACTACTGTGAGACAACACTCAACCTTGACATATAACCCCGTAAGTCGTCAATTTAAACGTCGTAAAGATAGAGTATGTAAGTCAATTTCCTACAGATTACAACTTGCAGCCCGTCACTTTAGGATTTTAGGTCCTCGTTTGTATAATCGTTTATGCCAATACCAGGATATATATCCTCTCTCAAAGAGAGAGTGCAAACGAGTTGTCATGAAATGGCTACAAAAAATGACCTATGAAGACACAGAAAACCTGCTCAAGTTTCGTTCATAATATTTTATTCTATTCTAAACCTTAAATTGTTCTCATTAGGCTTGATATAATATTTTAGGTATTTATTCTAATTAGGTAACCCTGTCACCACACGACCATCAGATTCATAAACACACAGAAATAGTCTTCACGAACTTTCACCCTACACAAACTCTCAACTTCACGGTACGTTCACATACACACAAACACACGCACACATATACATACCTCTTCACACATACACACACAAACACACATCTTTCTCACCTTTTGTATATTACATGTCAGTCTGTATTATGATATAATATAATGTTTCGGTGTAGCATGAAATACAGTGTCATAAATAATTAATTTTATAAGTTTTCAATAGTTTATGGGAAGGAACTGTAACCCTGTAACACAGTTAATACTAGTACAGGGTACAGGGATTTGGATACTTACATGTAATTATGAAATAGATTTATGTCAGTAATATATTATGATTTATGATATACGAAACATAATTGTAACTAGTTGAGAAATAAATGTATTATATGAAATTTTCAGGGTAGCTACCTGATAGATAGAGCAAGTTTTTAAAAGCCAAATGTATTTTTTATATGTTATTTTAAGGGTTCTTGAAGTTGTGTGCATACTGGGTAATTTTATCTTTCTTGGCATTTAATTTGTTTTTTATTCCATTCAAAGATCTAACAATAGTAAATGTTACCATATTGAATTGGCCTATCTATCAGATTAGCACACAAAAAAAAACAAGCATCTACCGCAATAATTCACTTCACCATAAATAAAAATCTCATCGTACTCGACGATAGGTGAAAAATTAAAGAAAAAAGTCACAACACCAAAAATACGAAAAATGGGGGGATTCAGATAGCCCTCTAGGTCTTCTACCTCCCAGCTTCAGTATAACACTACTTTTTGGGACACCTTGTATATTAAAACTATCCAATAGATATGTTCATTTCATTGATATATGTAATAATTAGATTGTCATAACAGGTTAGTTAAAATAATCAAAAAAACAACCTGTACCTACATGTAATCATGGATGTTGGTTGACATAATACACACATACTACGTATGGGCATGGTAACAATAATCAGGTCGTTTGGTTAGATTTACGTAGCGACGTGGTTATAAACTCAATTATAAACAAAAAATCAATAAAATTTACCAACGCACTTGATCAAACCAACCAATATAGTCAAGCATTTATTATTTCATTTTTTTTAAGTAATTTTGTAAACTAAGCCAGCGGTACGGTTATTTTAAATATAGTCTTATTCCTAGTGTTTTAAAACCCAAGCTGGTAGATTGTAGTTTTAGTTTTTTTTTCATTTCTTGTCCTTCAAGCTATAGGACATACTTATGGAAACAATGTTGTTATTTATAACTTTGGTCGCATTCACTGCACATTTTCAAAATGTCTATAAAGTTTAATGCCAACATTATCCACTCATCAATTGAAAGTAAATAATTACTTTAGCAACAATAATATAATGTATTATAAATAATTATAAAATTATTATTGTGTATTTTATTATTGTAGTTTTAATACACATCAATTAAAATTATTCATTGTAATTTTTCATTATTATCTTATTAACCTTCAGCCTACTTTGCTTACTTGTTTACATTAACATTACATATTTTAAAGATTTTGTATAAAAAAGGGTTTCTATCGGATCGTCTCAAACACTCGAGTTGTGTATATTTTAGAGTAAGATATAATAATATATACACAAAATGCTGAAGTTGATTGTGGTTTTGGCTCTGGCAGTCTTAATACAGAATGTGAGGAGAGTTTGCAGCATTGTAAGTATTTTTTAATATTGTTTTGTTTGCAATAACGCCTTATATGCGGATTACATTACAAAACTACAAATATAGGTATTTGTAGTATAACGTAAGTTGTACTATAGACGTCGCTCCATCCCAATACGAAGGTTAAAGAACGATAGGACAGATTTAAGTTATGACGTCATGTCATGTTAGCTCAATTGGTTAGAGCATACCCCCGCTTAAGCGTATATTTGTAATTTTGTAATGTAAGTATTGTTTATGTTATTAAGGACGCGAGTTACATTCATGTAGTTAGTATCATGCTTATTAGTTAATAGTTAATAGTACAAATGCTCGAGATTTTCCAAGATTCCAATTGACTACCGCGAGTACAAAAAAGAGAAATCTGCAGTTGAAATCATGTTTGTAGAAGCGCGCGCCGCATCGTGATGTTAGTTGTTCTGTCCTAAGTTGACAATAATTAAACAAATTATTACAGAACAGTTACGCAAGAGGACAACAAAAAATCATTTTTTATCCATTAAATTCTCTATAATTATAATATTTTAAATGAATAAAGCAGGTACGTATTAGCTTACAATTATGCATGTGAGTATATTTTTATGATCTGAAAATATTTAATGTTTTTTTTTTTGCAAACGACAGCTTGGATGTAGGACAAAGAGATAACTTTTAAGAAGCCCAATTTTTAATACATAACAAATTAGTCTTGAAATATATATAACGATATAGCCATGTTAATGGAGGTAGAAACACCGTGGGTGTCATGGCTATTTCGATGACGTAATTTTTAAAGCAATTGCGCCACAGGTTTGTTAATAATGGGCACTGATTTTAAGCACGTAAAAATTAAACATGAGTCGAACACATTCAGTTATAGATTCCATACCATTATCCTCAGTGCTGTTGACAAATATATATCCCCCTTATAAATACTTAAACCGCGTGTGGGATTGAAATCCAGCGCACGTATATACATACGTGATCAGCGTGGAAAGTGTAAAGTCATTAATAAAAATATTCAATAATTTAGTTTTGTCGCTAGACATAATATGGTTTTAGGTATTTAAGTTATTTTAAGTGTAGAGTGTTTTTTTTTCCTTAAAGGGGTATGAAGGCACACGATCATGTAGCTCACCGTAAGTAGTAAGTGATCAGCATCTCCCACGCATATCCGCCATACCAGAGGAGGACCAGAGGAGAGAGGCCGCAAACGCGTCTTTGACGCGTTTGCGGCCGTTGAAAGTGTTTACGGAGACATACACACACACTTTTGATGGTTATATCAGTTATAATATCCTATGAACAGGCTCCTGTTGCTCGTTCTTTCACTACAATTAAATATATTTTTTCGTTTTGGCATCGCCTCTGGCTCTGGTTCCTGCATTGGAACCTGCATCAATACTGGCCCCGGCTCTTGCTCCGGCACCTGCATCAATACCGGCGCCGGCTCCTGTGCCGAATCGTGCATCAATACCAACTCCGGCTCCTGCTCCGGCGCCTGCACCAATCACGGAGCCGGTTCCTGCAAAGGAATTTGCATCAATCATGGATCTGGATCCTGTCGTTGAACCAGCTAGAAATATTATCAAAAACACTAAAAGCAAACTTTGCTAAATCAGTAAGGTATTTTGCAGACTCTTTACATATTAAACATTCAATTAAAGTTGACATTTAGTTCTCAGATGCTCAGACATTGAATAGTACGTCGTTTAGATTGGATGAAATAGGTGTCGTCCAAGTTAATTAGAATGTCTGCTGAATTTTATAATTTTGTACTATGACTGTTTCTCTAGAAAAAATACACCTAATTAAAGTTACCACAATTCCTTGTTACTTTATATTTAATCTCCTGGTTTTATTTATAATGTTCTTAAAATATAAAAGGTAAACAATGGGAAATTATTTAAAACAAGCTAAACCCGTTCGTGTGGGATAAGGTCGTTGTGCGTTCAATTGTATAAATGGTATTCTATGGTATGGTTATAGCAATTACAGATACGTAATTTATCTTCATAGACAGGTACCAAACGCGGCTTATATGCACGCGTGCCTGTAAGTACACGCCACATCATGCACACTATGGCAACTATCTAGCTGGCCAAACATGTGCTAGTCGAAGCCACAAAGTAGCCGTGTGGACCCGTGACACATTCACTCACCAATTCCACCACTCGGCGATTGGAGCCACCTGCCAGGTCACCCCCGTTCCATTTGTTTCATCGTGCTGTGCAAAATGAGTGTTTGTGGCAGTGGTCGGCGAAAAAGAAAAGTAAAAAGTAAATAAGAGTCGAACTTTCCAATCTATAACATCTTATTACCGGCACTAAACTTAATCCAGTGATTATACGGTATCTCTGGTTACCTCATAGCTTTGTTTCACAATATATATCCTCTTCCTACATCGCTAAATTACACTTAAGCACTCACTTTATTATATTTTTGAAGCGCTCGTAGCTAAATTTTCTTAGCTTTTCTTAACAGATCAGCACTCCTGACTCCTGACTTAACTAGCAACGTCCGCCGCGGTCAGGAGTAGGATGGGTGACCGCTAGTACCATTACTACTGAGGGCTTCCGTGCTTTGGAGGGCACGTAAAGCCGTCTGTCCCATGGCATCGCATGGTAGTAGGCATGGCATTTTGGGAATGCCCGCCTGGCTAGCTACCACCATCAAGTAAAAATCTGTCGCCAAGCACCTACCGGTGTGTTCCGGCAGCTGTCATGGAGAGTTAGCAATTCTAAGTTGGCATGAACAACATCTTCGACCACATCATCACTTACCGTCAGGTGAGATAGCGGTCAAAGGCTATCATATCAAGAATAAAAAAAAAACAATTAACGCAAATGATAAAATAACAAAAATGGCAGCGAGTCTCTATATCTGAGTATTTCTGTCTAAGCATAGAAATCACTATATATTTTATCTTTTATTTATAACTGATATGATACAACTATCTCAACTGAGGTGGTAGGCCACCATGCACTTAATGATCAATTGTTATAAAATAGGTACCTAATGATTAAATTGAGCTCATATATGACTTACCTAAACAAGTGTCTTATTTACTTTAATATAGATATCTATTATCAAAAATCTCTTTGTAGTGCAGGTAAAGCTGTGAAGTTTTACCGGGTTGTAGACAAGGACCCTGTTCCACTGTAAATATTAATTTATTTAAAGTCCGTATAATTTCATTACTAACAATCTAAAAATTGTATCTTCTCGATGGGAAATAATTGTTTCTGTGGGTAGCTACGTATTTTTTTGTTTTTAAGATAAATACAATCCTGAAATATATAATTTGTATGGATTTATTAATGGTGAAAACCGCACTATAGAGATGCTGTTTCAGAGAGGTTCGGCGCGGACCTACAGAGCTGTCTCCGAAGGCAACTTGCGCCACGCCGCGCATTTGCAGCAAGTGCGTTTTACCTTGCGGCACAGGAGAGACGCAGCGCAGTATAGTATCCAGTCAGTTCACGTTTCAACAATTCACAGAACCTCTTTTTACAGTGTAAAATTTGTGTGAAAGCGATTATTATCTCTGAAGAGTCGTAAAAAAGAGAGTTTTTTGAACAAGAGTTTACCCAAAGTAGCAGTCTCAAAATATTATACAATGCTTATGTTCGTAGTGTGTTAGAGTAGACCGCTGTGGACGCAGTGCCGTCTGCCTCCAACGCGTTGACGGTTGCCGCCGACAGGTGGCGACGGCTGCAGTTTCGTCTGCCGTTGGCAAATGCCGTTCGTGTGTAAGGGCGCTAAGTAGGTACCACTAGATCAGAACCCTGTAATTATTATACGATAGTTCTTACTTTTTTTATGTTACAGTGAAGGAACAAGCTCGAGGCCCACCTGATGTTAAGCGGACTAACCTCTGCCTATAACAGATGCATTTCATCACAAGTCATGAATTGCACTGCGTCCGTCACTTTGAGAAATAGTTGTTAAGTGCCTGTAATTTCACTGGTTCTCAAGGACAGCTGCCGTAACACACCGTTGGCTAATTGGCGACAGATTTTCTACTTGAGGGTGGTCGCTAGCCAGACGGGCATTCGCAAAATGTCCTTCCACCAAGCGGTGAAGCTCAAGCCCGCGGCGGGATTCGAACCTGCTGCGCGGCAGTACATAGCCAATGCCACTGAGCCATCACTGCTTTAAAAACTATTACCAATAGTTAATGTTTAATATTCATGTCACTTAGAACAGTAGTATATGCGTAGTTGAGTAGGTGCTATCTACTTTACTACAAGCCCAGGTACCTTTGGCGATTTATAACAAGCATGTCACAAAAACATTTTGTATCAGTACCATTCTCAGCAACCAGAATGTGCACCCATCTTCCACGTTCAACGGAATGTCCTGCGACACGTTCATTATGTTCTTTCTTCACTCTTCACTCGCCGTCTTTAAAGCAGTACAAGTCCATTTACACCGTACACTTAATTTTTTTGAACTAGCTACATGTTGGTCCTTGTTACACATAATTTTTGACTTGTTGACATTTGGTTACAATGGTGTTTGTATGATTTTTTTTTTGAAAATAAAAGCCATTGAACTCTTTAAGTATTTTTTATTATTTTTGATACATTGTGTGTGTGTGCGATTTCAAACTCAGCTGTGAATATATTGACTTAACCCAACACCTTGATTGGTTGTAAATTTCATCCACATTTTTTTCTGAGCCCTGAGGGTAATCGATTATAATGATTTAAACCTGATTAGAATTATATATGAATATATATCATATAAATCCAGATTTTTAGAAGCACTAATAGCCAAGCGGTTATAGCCATGGACTGTGGTGCCGCAGCTGCATGGTTCGGTCCCCGCCGCTGGCTTGAGCTTCAATGCATAGCTACCACCAAGAGGAAAATGCTGGAAGGGCATTTTCCTCTTGGGCGGGAATGCCCGCCTGGTTGGCTACCCTCATGTATAAACTCTGACGCCAAGTACCTAACATTGTTTTCCGGCAGCAGTTCAAAAAATACAGGCACGTGAGACTTAACAACAGTATGTCTCAGTGTGACGGGCGCAGTGCAATTCGTCAGATGATGAAATGCATCTGTTATAGGCAGAGGTTAATCCACTTAACATCAGGGTCAAGGTTCAAAGTCAAAGTTCAAAGGTAACCCTCGTGCTTGTTCCGTCACAATAACATAAAATGGGCATCTTTATCTAATCATTGATGTAGAGAATGTTTCTTTGAAACAATATGCGCACGAAATTCGATCAATTTCTTGCACTGCCATTGCGCTCACCTTGATAACGTAATTGAACATTATCTAATTATTTACAATTATTTCGGTAAGTTACTGCAATTACAGTGATATATTAGTGTTTTTACTACAATTAGACATAGCACATATATGAGTTGTATGTTTCTGATAAATCAATTGGAAAGTGTCGCAGCGAAAACGACCAGCTCACGATTGGCCATAGGTGCTATTTTCCGTAACAATGGCCGCCTTTTGTTCTCAATCCAGGTACATTTTATTATTATTATATACATAATAATATGTTATTTTTACCGTTACAGTAGTAGTAGAAAAATATATTGAATGATTCTGTGTAGAGCATTGTTTTTGCATCATAATGCATATATTTATAAAAATAACACCTGCTGATGCGCGGAATTAAATTGGAATGCACCGATAGCCGAATCTCATTATTAGAGCTTTTTTGCTCTATGTGTACAAAACCCTGGAAAATATACATCTGCCAAATATGGAGTTTAAAATGATGATTTCAAAATAAATAAATATATGTGTCATATATTAATTATTTTGTGAACATTACCGGATAAAAAGAGGAACATTCAATTATTATGATATTTTATGGTAGTGCGCTTGTTTCACAAAATTCCTTACTGTTATCTGTTTTATATCTATATAAAAACACGAGATAAAAACATATTCTATATTTACATTTTTTCTATATTTTTGCATGGTGGTAGGGCATTTTGCGAATGCCCACCTGGCTAGCTACCACCCTCAAGTAGAAAATCTGTCGCCAAGCCCCTAACGGTGTGGTGGTTCTAGGTCAACCTGAACAACATCTTCGACCACATCATCACTTACCATCAGGTGAGATAGTGGTCAAAGGCTAACCTAACAGGCACAAAAAAAATAAAAAAAACATTTGCATCTGTAGGTACATTGACAGGCGGTAACTTATGGTTGGTATTTTGAAGAAAATCATTGAAAATAGGAACTAAAATTGTAAAATTTATCAGAAATTCTAAATTACGAACAATTTAATTGTAATATAATATTCAAATAGAGAAAAGTTGACTTTAGTATATGCTCAATTCAAAAGTTGAGCATCTACTTAAAGACAACTTTTCTTTTTTTTTCAATATTATATTACTAGTATGTTAAAATACCGTGTAACTAACTTAATTATTTATGTGTATTTATGATAGTTTTAGTTGGTTCATTGACAGGAGCCAGATCCTTGATTGATGCAGGCACCGGCGCAGGAACCAGAGCTTGTATTGATGCAGGAGCTAGCGCAAGATCCGGAGCCGGTATTGATGCAGGAGCCAGCGCAAGAGCCGGATCCAGTGTTGATACAGGTTCCCAAGCAGGAACCAGAGCCAGAGGAAATGCCAAAACCGAGAAAAATATTTAATTGTAGTGAAGGAATGAGCAATTAACCACCCGGATAGTAAGATATTGACACTGCAGCTGCTATACCCGTCAAAAGTATAATCCTTTTAAAACACCTAGCACTTAAACTACAGTTATGCATAAATAGCTCAAGCGCCAAAACCGACTTTTAACGTTTTAATCAATAAGAATGAAAACGCACTCTCTTTTGGCACTTGCGTTGTAACAATGCGTTCTCTTAGATTGAGGCACCATCATATGGTAATAAACTAGCCTTATTTTAGAGTTCCCTAGTGTGGCTGTACTTGAATATTTTGTTTAATTTTCGCGATTTTTTGTCGGTGTAGAGTTACAGCGCGTGTTTTTATGAACCTGACTTCAATTTTGCACACACTGGTAATGAGCTGCAAATTGGCAAGTATGCTATAAGGTATCAACATCGTCGGATCAATAAAGTTGGTCTTCTCAGCGCTTTCTATGCAAACGTAGTTTTGTCGTATTTTAAATACCAAGTATTCAAACTTGGTGAAATTTTGCAAAGGTCCTTGAGCCTAATATATATGCTTCTGGTTTTTTTCGGTAAAAATATGTTTTCAAAATTAATCGGAATAAAGTTTTATATGGGCTGTCTTACTTTTTAATTTAAACATTAAATAAATAAGTAAACGAAAAACTGGCAAACCAAAATTACAGGCACATGAGACTCATGAACTATGTCTCAAGATGACGGGCGCAGTGCAATTCGTGACTTGTGACGAAATGCATCTGTTATAGGCAGAGGTTAGTAGAGGTGTCCTCATAACATCGGGTAGGCCTCGAGCTTGCACCGTCACAATAACATAAAAATAAAAAAATTCAAAAACCGTAAGTATTATTAGGCTCAAGGACATTAATGCCAAATTTCACCAGCTTGAGTTACTTAGTATTTGAAATATGATGAAACTACGTTTATATGGAAGAGGCTATGTAGACACTAGCCTTAATAACTTAATCAATACTTACAATGGTTCAAATTATCCCTCCCGGAAGCTTGTTTTTGAAGCTTCACGTTGTGTTGTTTGTGTTTTGTTTCACATTCTAAACAAAGAACTGCCAGCACCACGACCACTAACAACTTCAACATTTCGTAAAATTTTCTTTATTTATACCTATACCAAATGAATAAATAACCGTAATTTATTCATGTGCCTATACCCTGAGATGTACACAACTACAAGCATCGGGAACGTTTGAGACGATCCGATGTTTATGGCCTTTTTATACATCATTTTAGGTATTCTGTAATGTGAATTTAAACTAATTTGCAAAGTAGGCTAAGGGGATATAAGATAATAATGAAATAACAAGACATCGTTTAAATTGTTGTGTTATCAAGCTACAATAAAAAACAGTAATAAATACTTTTAATTGGTGCGCAAATAACGCTGACAAAAATTAGACATTTAAAAACATGCAGTGCGTGTGATCTTAATAAGAATGTGCTTATATTTCCGTTATCTTATATCGTTATATCTTATTTCTGTAGCTGTATTGACCATAAAGGAAAAACAATCAAAACTACCAGGTTTTAGATATATAAAGCCAAAAAAATAATTATCTGACCTCCCTTAAAGTAGAATGCAAATATCACAGCCAGAAAATGTACTCGGTCACAAAAATACAAACAAAGAACCACACCAACATAGACTTATTATATCGACGAATCTAAAAACCATAAAAATAGGTATGTAAATACTATTCTCTTATCTGTGCTACAAACACACTGTACGCCGAGTGATATAAAACAATCAGAGAATGCAAGGAACTCAAAAACTAACATGTAATTTTTTTATAAGTTAAGTTATTTTGCTCATTTTAATATAGCTATCAAATACCATACTATAAGGGCCTGTTTCAGAATATTCGAGTAAGTTCCGGTTATACTACCCAGAACATAAAATAACTGAATGATAAAAATGACAGTTAACATGGAGCACGATTCAAGCATTAACCGATGGATAGGCTAAATCGAGGACTGTGAAACGCAAAGATAGTGTTTTATTTATTAAATATGTTCTATATTATACACTCGAGAGCAATGAATCCGGGTCACTTAAAGAATCCTAAAAATCTCGGAAACTAAAAATGCTAGGTTAATGCAATAAATTGTATTTAATAGACAATGTAATACTCCTTAAATGAAGGTATTAAAACTTCTTAGTTATTGTAAAGTTATATCATAAAAAAATCAAATTTGAAAAAGGGCCACTTTCGAAGATGGAACTACGAAATTACAGCATTTGGTTTTGCTTTTGTTTGTAATCTGTCATTTATGTGGGTACATAAACCATGTTGATAGTGCTCTATATTCATTATTCAAGCTGAAATTATGTCGCTTACGCCTGAAGAATGCACCAGAATACTTACAATGCTGGAAACCGGCCGGAGTCAGCGCGATACAGCCAGGACTGTCGGTGTGTCGCTGTCAACAGTACAAAGAGTTCTCCGACGTTACGAAGAAACTGGTTCTAACCTACGCAGACCAGGAACGGGCAGAACCAGGTGTACCACAGCACGAGAAGACCGATACTTGGTGAACACCATGCTTCGAAATCGCTTTCTCACAGAAACTGAACTCACCAATCAGTTTCGACGCCTCGGAGGAAGTAACCCAAGTGCATGGACAGTAAGACGTCGGCTTGCTGAATCTAACTTAAAACCCCTTAGACCTGCAAACGGCCCTAAACTGGAGCGTGGGCATCGTATTTCGAGACTAAGATATGCCCAGAGCCACGTAAATTGGAGTATTGAAGATTGGTCAAAAGTTATGTTCTCCGACGAATCAAAATTTATGCTCTACAAGCACGATGGAAGACACAGAGTGTATCGAAGACCAGGGGAAAGATTCAAGCAAGCATGCATCGAAGAAAAAGTAGCCTACGGTGGTGGGTCTGTACTTGTGTGGGCCGGAATTTCTTCTGAAAGTCGCACAGAGCTGGTGATCATAGAAAACGGCTCTTTAACTAGCGTAAGATATGTGGAAGAAATCCTCAATGATCACGTTGGTCCATTTATGGTCAATTTAGGTGGGGATGCTATATTTATGCATGACAATGCCCGACCTCATACAGGTAGGATTGTGAATGACTACCTTCAAGAGATGAACATTACTCGTATGGAGTGGCCAGCGCGCAGCCCGGATATCAACCCGATCGAGCATGCTTGGGACGAGCTAGGCAGATGCGTAAAACAACGAAACCCTCCCCCAATCACGCTTCGTGAGCTCAAAATTGCTCTCACAGAGGAATGGGAGAATATTCCCCAAAATCGTATAAGGAACTTGGTGTACAGCATGCCAAACCGCGTAAACGCAGTAATGGAAGCACGAGGAGGCAATACGAAGTATTAAAATTCAAGAAAATCGTAATAAAGTTCAAAAATTTCATGTTTCCTATTTTTGTTTTAAGGAGAGATCAGCAGTTTTTTTCTTTATGTAATTTTGTGTTAATAAAATGTATGGTGACTCATATTTTTTTTACTTTCATTCAAGGAGTATTACATTGTCTATTAAATACAATTTATTGCATTAACCTATCATTTTTAGTTTCCGAGATTTTTAACATTCTTTAAGTGACCCGGATTCATTGCTCTCGAGTGTATATAAATGAAACTTACTCGAACATTCCGAAACAGGCCCTAAGTGATTCTAGATGCTTATGACCACATACTTACATACTGGAAAATAACACGTAAATTTCACGTTATTATCTAGAATCAAAGTTTGTGTGTAAGATGTAGGAATAATAAGGAATTGGGGTTTCTTGTGTTGTATCCCTGTACAAGATTATTATCGATTTTATATAGCTAGCACTTCCTTGAGGCTGTGCTTGCTGCCTTGCCTTGCTGCCTTGTTATTTTATTAAAATAAACGCAAGCTTAGTCAACAAATGGACGGTGGGGTGCCGGGCTAGAATGCAACCCCCCCCCCCTCCATCTCTACTCTAATAACTGTGGTCCCAAAGACAGAAATACTTTTGCATGTATATTATTATTGTAGATGTATATTTTGCTTCGCTGTCCGATCCGCTGTGGATCGGCCGTAATATATTCACAAGATAAAAAAAACTGCATCTAATTCATAACAAAATATACATTTATTTATGTTTTTATGAATTAATTTTTATTCGGCAACAGATTGTATATTTGAAAATAGCAAATAGTCAGCTGGTACGCATAAAATACCATACCGCTATGTATGCAAAAAAAATCATAAAACAGCTTACTGATATTTACACAAAAGTTGGATTTTATGAGTTTACACAATGTCTTTTAGCCCTCCGGCTAATGGCAGGAGCCAGCTCCTTCATTGACGCATGAACCGGAGCAGGAGCCGGAGCCGTAATTGGTGCAGTCATCAGAGCTAGTGCCGGAGCCAAAATTACGGCTGGAGCCACTGCTATGGCCGGAGCCGGTGTTGCGGCTAGAGCCGGAGCATGAGCCGGCGCCGGTAGTTTCGCAGGTGTCAGAGCAGGAACCAGAGCCGGAAGCAAGGCCTAAGCCGAGAAAAAAAAATACAGTAAAAGTAGGAGCAGTTAAACAGCCAGATAATAAAATGTTGTTGTTGCTATGCCCATTTAAGGTGGAGACCGCTCAAAATATCAAATACTAATTATGCATGGTTAGACCGAGCGCCAAAACTAACTTTTTGCATATTCGCTATCGTTATGAACAAAACTATAACAGTGTTACATATTTGATTGAAATTTTCATAATTATTTCAATGTTTAAAAAATTCTGAAATCAGTTGTGAAAACGGCTTAAAAAAACGATTGTACACATTGATAGCGAAAATATAAACTTAGCTAAGTATATAAGTTAGTTATTGTAGCACCTTTTGTAGTAGTATTTAACGATACCCATTCCATTCGCCATACATAAAAATATATTTGAGACAACACATTATCCAATAGTATTTTAAATTAATCAAAAAATATTGTAACTGTAAATATAGGGGATAATAAAGAAACCGATACGGTTTAATTTTCAAATTTATCAAATTACATAGAAACTTGCATTTTTTGTTTTTTTTTGTCATATACCTGTATTTATCTTTTATTTGATCGTAGTCGACCAATATATTTTAGTAAGTCATTGAAATAAAACCAGTGATTTTAAATCTGCTATGGCGGACTATAACCATTTATATACAGTTCTAAACTTTGACATGAAACGGGCAGAAATGTCTTAATGACAATAGCCACAAAAACTTTATTAAAAGCTGGAACTAGAGACTACATGACTGCTTCATGTCCATAATAATACACTGCTTTGTAAAATTTAGATACTAACTCAACTTAGTAAAAAAATTGTAAAATATATATAAAAAATTTGAGACGAAAAATTTTCTATTTAAACTTGACATCATCAACCTGACAATAATCTAATATTTAACTGACATTAATTTTAAATTTATATAATAATTATCATTTACTACCTGCTTAAAATATTGTAAGTTCGCATGTGGACAAAGCTATTGACACTATTAATTATAATTTAAGAACCCATTGTAACATACTTTAACAATAAATGAATCTGAATCTGAAAAGATATCTTATTATCCTTAGCATTTGATTTAAACTATGGAGAAATAACGAAAAACACAAATTTAATAATATACCCTGCTTTTGTTACAGGCCAAGAGAAACCCAACATTTGGACTATTACACGAGATCAAAATATTGACTGTATTAACATAAAAAGTATGTTTTTTTTTAATTGATACAGTTTATAATGCAGTCATTTCAACAAGAGTAAAGGAAACTTTCAATCATGTTCAAGTTTGCATGGTGGTAGAGCATTTTGCGAATGCCCGCCTGGATAGCTACCACCTTCGAGTAGAAAATCTGTCACCAAGCACATAACGGTGTGTTCAGGCAGCTGTCCTTGAGAGCCATGGTTTCAATTCTAGGTTAGCCTGAACAACATCTTCGACCACATCATCACTTACCATCAGGTGAGATAGTGGTCAAAGGCTAACCTATCAGGCATAAAAAAACAAAAGTTCTATTGAACAAAAAACGTTTACGTGCAATCGTTATTATAAGGTCCAAAGTACGTAAGAGTTGCAATATCAATAATTCAACCCAAATAAAATCTCCATATTCTTTCAACATTACTAAAAAAAGCACTAAGACTAAAAAAATAAACATCTTCCTTAAATGCATCTGGGCTACAATTTACTGCATTAAGCAGCTACAAGATGTTAAAAAATAAATGTAACGAACATTTCGTTACCTATTTCCCCAGTCATTGGCTACCACAGTTCTGTGATAACATTAAAATTATGGTTAAAATAAAAAAGAACATGCGCGATAATCTATTATTACTGTTTTGTGATATTAGATTGTGGTTTGTAATTTTTTACGGTGTGATTTTCATAACCACCAAGCTCGCGGTGTTATGAACCTTCATCTACAGTTTGTTTGATTTTCATACTAAATAGTAACATCAAATTTTGCCGAAAATCTGTCGCCAAGCATCTTACAGTGTGTTTTGGCAGCAGTCCTTGAGAGCCGGTAAAATTTCAGGCACTTGAGACCTAACAACTGTACGTCTCAGTGCGACGGGCGCAGTGCAATTCGTTGTTGACGAAATGCATCTGTTATAGGCAGAGGTTGGTCCTTAACATCAGGTGGGCCTCGGGCTTGTTCCGTTACAATAACATAAAAAATAAAAAAATTAAAACTTGAAATATTTTATAAACATACGCAATATGGTATAGGTCATAAATATACTTAAAAAACTTACAACGCTTCATCCTTTCCTCCGGTGAGTCCTGTTCCTGAAGCTCTGCCACCACGTCAATCTTATCGATGTGTTTCGCTTCACATTCTAAGCAAGCTACTGCAAGGGCTACGACTACAAACAACTTCAGCATTTTGTTTTTTTATTAAAGCCTTCTATAAGATGTAAACAACTTCAAGTGCCGGGCACGTTTGAGACAAACTGATGGTCTTGGCCTTTTTATATGAGACTTCAGGTAGTTTATAATGTGAAGGTAAACAAGTTTGCATATTATTCTTAAAAGAATTGTCAATATCAAGTATTGACGATTCTCATAGATGTTGAAAGAAAAAATCCCAATAACTACATTAAATTAGTGTGCATAAAATGTCGCCACTGAAATCTATATAGACGTTATCTAACATTTAGCAAACGACACCATAATTAGTACTAAGAATTAACTTATATCCGTAACTTATTTCTGGTGATAAAATAATGGAAATCACCAGCTTGTTTGCAGTATACCAGAACCTAAAATCTTTTGGGTTTACTGAAACCAATATATTAGTAAAAGAAATAGTTTCAAAGATCCTTCAACCATATATTATAGATGATTCTAGAAACGACCGCCGCGGTAAAGGTACAAGTTATGCAGTTAATCCCAGGTGATGCAACTCAAGAACAATCATAGCCATAAAAATCATCATCTGATAACAACTCAAATGCTATACTCGTTGATTACTATTTTAATTATATTTAGATAATAAGGAGCGATTTCGCTTCACTTACATATTATTATTTAGTTGTTCTTTTTTATTTTATTTGCTAAGTATTATGTTGTCTTAGGTTTTCGCGATTATTACACATAGTAGTTAAACAACTTTTTGTTTTTGTTACAGAGAGCACATGGCATCTGCGACACTGACCATCTCAAGTAGGAGCTTCAGCATGTAAAACAAGTACTGCGAAGCAATAATCACAAGCTCCCACGGATATGTCACAGAAGCCGGCCCAAGCCTTCCTCAGTTGAGTGACAACCTGCCATCTTACCTTACATCAAGGGTGTCACAGACAAAATTGGTAATATCTTAAGACGAGCTTCAATAAAAACTTACTTCAAGCCGCACAAGAAGATTAACCAATTTTTAAGACCTGTTAAGTGCAATATTCCCCTACAAGATGCAGGTGTTTACAAACTTGATTGTGAATGTGGGCTGTCATACATTGGGCAAACAAAGAGGAGCGTTGGTATCCGGGTAAAAGAACAAATTGCTGACATGAAGAACAGACGCTCGACCAAGTCTGCAATTTGTGAACATGCCCAGGACAAACCCAACCACTACATTCGGTTCGACAATCCCAAAATCCTTGCCAGAGAGACCCGGTTTATGCCAAGAATGTTACGCGAGGCTATTGAAATCAAAAAGTACCCAAATTTCAATAGAGATGATGGTTGGCAAGTACCACCTGCTTGGGATCCTGTTATCAAATTAATTAAATCCCAAGGCCGACACAAATCTGCAAGACCTCTGGACACTGTGAGCGACCAATAATTAGTCACCCCGTGACCATGATCACTGCAAAGTGTTTGAAACGTCGTCGGGACAAAAATAATGATAAATATACGCGATTTAAACCGTTTAAAGTTGTTTAATTACTATTTGCTTAGTATTAGATAATTTTTATTTAGATTTTTACAATAACAGGCAATAAACCATGAATCATTGTGATATTGTTAATAATTATTAGGAAAATAAGCAATTTCATAGTTTTGTCTATACTTACATCTTAGTGGCTCTATTTTGTATAAATAAATCATGTCATGTCAAATAAACATTTTTTTTTTATTTTTCTCTTTTTTTCAGTATAGTCGGTACTTAACTAGTTTTTATCCATTTGTATATGACTGTACGTTATATGTGCGCGCGAGTTGACGACAAAAAAAATAGGTTACCTCCGAAGGTGCCAACTCGCGCGCACTCGCGAGTTTCACGCTCGCCAGTTGACAAATAAGTCGCCTAAAATTGCAATCTATCACCAAGCCGCCTGCCAAGCGTGGGGATTATGGCAATTACCCCCATAATAGGGGAAGCTGTGTTCAGCAGTGGACGAGTCGGCGGTTACAGTAACTATACCTACATAGACGATGCTTACTCTATAAACGAATCTACAAAAGCTGACACTGTAGATCGAGTAATAAAAAAAAATCAGACAATGCAAGTAACTCAACAAAAAAACATGTATATTTATTTATTAACTTGGTTAATTTGCTAATTTAAATTTCGCTATGAAATACACTACTTAAATAAAATACTTAAGGCTTTGGCCTGTACATACAGGAAAACATACGTAACTTTTCCGTTACTGCCCAGAATTAAATTAAACTTTGTGTCCAAGAAGTAGGAATTATATAGAATATATTTTCTTATGTTGTATTACTCAACAAGGATATATTATCGAGTTTATTATATACAAACTTTTCTTTGACGTTTTGCCCTTGTTATTTTAATATAATAAACAAAGGCTTTTTAAACTGTTTTTCGATATAACCATTGAAAGCCATTCACCAAAATGTATTTAACTACTTAATTTATTTTTTTATATTGTTATGATTGCAATAACGCCTGCTAAGCGGATTACATTACAAAATTACAAATATACGATAGGAAAAATTTAAGTCATGTGCGGGAAAAATTTTTCCTATCGTATATTTGTAATTTTGTAATGTAATCCGCTTAGCAGGCGTTATTGCAATCATAACAATATAAAAATTATAAGGTTGCGTCATCATTTACAAGTATAAAACCAATTGCAAAATTAGTCTTGTTTGTAGTACAACGTAAGTGGTACTATAGATGTCGCTCCATCCCAATACGATGGTTAATGAACTATAGGAAAAATTCGAGTTATGACGTCATGTCATGTTAGCTCAATTGGTTAGAGCATGCCCCGGCTAAAGGGGCGGATGGACGCGGGTTCGTATCCCGCACATGACTTAAATTTTTCCTATCGTATATTTGTAATTTTGTACTTAATTTATTTATATCGCTAAAAACAAAAGACCACATACATACTAAAGTCATGGCATTAATTAGACTGTACTGATTCTATCGTGATACTTTTTATGTTGCCAAGCACCTAACGGTGTGTTCCGGCAGCTGTTCTTGAGAGCCAGTACTTCTAAGTTAGCCTGAACAAGATCTTCACCCCATCATCACTTACCATCAGGTGAGATAGTGGTCAAATGCTAACCTATCAGGCATAAAAAGAAAAAATAACTGATTATACTACTCAAAAATCTTCCTTCTGGACTTGTTAATGAATTGGAATTTAATAGCTAGATTATTTGGAGTACTTTAGTACCGATACGCCACTCAATGTACACCATGAGGTGCTTGGCAACACATTTTCTACACACAAAAAATGGAATTTAAAATAAAATAACAAATCGTTAGTGCTTTTATCCAAGTAGAAAGTCTGTCGCCAAGCACCGAAAGGTGTGTTCCGGCAGTAGTCCTTGAGAGCCAGTGAAATTACAGGCACAATGAGACTTAACAACTATGTCTCAATGTGACGGGCGCAGTGCAATTCGTGACTTGGGATGAATTGCAAGTGTTATAGGCCGTCACAATACCATAAAAAAAAATGCATAATATGCTTGCCAGCGGCGGAGGAGAGGATTTAAAGTGACGCTCCGCCCGACTTTATTCTAAAAGTTAGAACTGTCCATGTTTTGCGAATAGGTCAAGTGCGGTATCGTTTTCGTATAAAACGATAACGTAGAATTCATTTCTGATATAAAAAAGAAGACATTTCATATGAAATTTCTTAATAATTTAACAATATTTAGAAATGTCAACTACACTTTTTAATTTCATAGCTTGAAAACTGTTAATATTACATGAGTGATTTTTATGCAATAAAATACGACAATAAAGCCCATTCTATGCAGATTTGAAAAAGTATAAGTTTTAGTTATCTTTGCTTACAATAAATAACGAAAAACAATTGTTAAAGGTCGTGCGCCACCAAGCTAAAAGATGCTACGAAGTGAACGACAGCAGCCTGCCACGCGTACTAGCAAGAGAACTATGCCTGTTTCGATCTGTCAGTTGTTTTTAGTCTATTCAATTGCGTAGGTACACACGTTTTTCTTATCTCAGTATGAAAAATGGTTTCATTGAAAATTTTTAGTCAACTTTACTAACGATAAATAGTTTTAAAAAAACTTAAATGTCGCCCGCCGCCATTTAATTTTTACCAGCAACATCCCAAATAGGCTAGTTTAATTTTACTATATTATATTTTAATATTTCTTATAATAAATATATATACCACCTTGCCCTCTCTTTTAACAATCCGTTACCTACTTATAGCGATAACACCGCCAATATTGTACATCTCATGTTCTGTAAATGGTTGTACCTAACTGTTTGTTTTGTATGCAACAAAGAATATCTGTATATGTAAATAAATATATAAAATATGTTTTTGTATCATACTTATCATAAAATATATAATGACACAGAAACCACAAGACATCGAAACTTCTCATTAAGTACTCATTATTGATGATCACTATGTGTTAAACTTTTTAGTTGAAAAATAGGATAAATAGTTTTGTTAGTATGTACAATAACGAAAAAAGTTTTTACTATATTATATTAATTAACGTTGTATTAAAATCAACTGTAAAGAGCTACTGTTTGGGCTGAAATTCTTGAGCACTTTATACATATACGCATTAGGTTGTAAGTCATAAATAAGTAAAATAAAAATACTTTTGGCAAACCACATTAGCAAACACATTTTGGCAAACCACTATCTAGGGCACTTTAAACTATTGAACAAAACACTATATAAACTACACACAATACTAGGAAATTATGTAAACGGAAAATCACAGATTACATTCTTATATTAGGACTTAAAGGTACCGAAAATTTGCCTAACATCTAAACATTCACAAATAACAAACACCAAAATAGTTATGTTAATTTAGACGCTAATGGAGTGAACTCGCTCTCACATATACAGGGAATCCTACCGTGAGAGATTGTTATTAACATGTTATCTTTCTGAAAGTTTTAAATTGCAAACATTGTCTAATAGTTTTAAAATAATTACAGCCAATATTTTAGAAGCAAACGAATAAAATAAATTTGAATTAAAAAAAAACTACAATCAAGCCAAAACTACAACCTACTTCAGCATTTTGTGTATTTTTCTGAAATCGTACTCAGATGTAAACAACTTCAAATGCCGGGAACATGCAAGACAAACCCATAGACCTGGCTTTTTTTAAACGTAGTCTTCAAGTAGTTTTTAATGTCAAGGTAAACAAGTATGCAAATAATATATACAGAATTGCCAGTATGAAGCCTCAATAATTTTCATAGCTGTTGTATGAAAAATAACTACAAAAACTTTAAATTCGTGTGCAGATAATAACGCTATAGATATTTAGAAAATGGCACCAAAACTAGGACTAAGAATGAGCACTTGTTTCTGTAGCACGATGGACAAGAAAATCATGAAAATCGTCTGCTTGTTGGTTTATGCAAAAACATCAATACACCTATTTGATCTGCCAGATACAATATTACAGTAAAAAAAGATTCCTTAAACATACCTACTTATATATGATTTTACAAACAACCGCCACTGAATAGGTACAAGTGAAAAATTAAAATGGTAAATCCCAGATGATGCAACCAACTCAAGAACTAACTAACAGAATTTGTAAATCATTTACCGTATGTCATGGACAAATTATGCAAGATCCTAAATGAAAAAGGAGAGGGGAAAATATTAAGAAAGTACAATCAATGTAGATTAGACTATGTTACTACCAGCACACAACAAAAATCACACTAACGTCTGTTAATTGTCTTCTCTTCACTCTCTCTCGACTGTGAAGATATCTGATGAAATTTGTTAATGAAATATATCATAATAATACAATAATAAATCTTATAATAATAAATCTTTTATTTTATCTGAACATTTTAACAAAATTGAGGTAGGGTACCTTTTAAGTATAGAATACCTGTGTCAGGTAGACCCGCTCTTCCTTATCTTAACATGAAGATTTATACATTTATATTTAATTTAATATTTAGATTACAATTTATATAAAACAATCTAGTAGATACCAACATAATATATAACAAATAAACAGGAGGTATACTTAGGTATAACGTCTAACTAAATTAAAATACAAGGAAATAAATTATATACCTATAAACATCAAAGTTATATTATATTCCAGAAAAATCAATGATTCACTGGTATATCACTATTTACATACCCGGTTTCATTGTTCCGGGTACACTTTGACATCACCTGTAAAACGAAGTTTTTATATATGTCCGTCACCAGAACGGGACGATCATCTCCGATTGGACTCAAAATTTCCAAAAAGTTATATGTTCCATTCTATTTGTGCTGATTTGTGCTCATAGTATATGGAGATTTTAATCAAAAGGTTGCACCGCCAGAGTTATGTTTCTTTCAGGATGGACAATGCAGCGGGCTGAAATCATCAATAACTGTGACCCACTGTGGCACGTTGACCAACCTACTTCAAATTTTCCAGATCATTTGTGCCTCAGTTTGTGCAATTCATGCAAAAAAGTCATCCATCTACGCCTACGCCCAGTAGTTTTTGCTCGTTTTGCAAAAGAAAAACTGCTGGATAGTGTGTGACGTTCAGTTGAGACGACATCTAAAGCCTCATGACGCTCAATTTGGTTTTAGACGGGGGCTGTCGACGAAATCAGCGATACTGAATCTCAAACATAGCGTCCAGTACATTGACAGAAGCACGCCATCTACATCTGCTTCTTAGATTTACTGGTGGTTTTTGATCTACTTGCGTACAATAGGCTGTGGCAAAAGTTGTCGGGTGATACTTGCCTCCCAATAGAACTCATTTGCCTCTTGAAGTACTGGTATGGTAATCAAACAAATATGGTGAGATGGTCAGGGTCATTATCGGAAGCGTACAGGTAGGAATGTGGTGTGTGGCAGGGTGGGCTGACATCCCCAAGTCTTTTCAACCTCTATATGGACCGCCTGGTCCATGAGCTCAGCAGTGCTGGTGTTGGTTACTCAATGATGCGGACAACATGGTGCTGCTGAGCTCATCGATCATTGCCCTCAGAAAACTAATTGTTATTTATGAGCATTACGTGGAGGCACATGAACTCAGATACAACCCGATCAAAAGTGAGCTCATGGTTTCCAAGGTTTTTTTAATGTTATTGTGACTGAACAACATGAAGCGCACCTTATCTTAAGCGGTATCCTCTGCCTATAACAGATTCAACAAGCGACAAACGTCACTGCGCCCGTCACTCTGAGACATGCAGTTGTTAAGTCTCATCATGTGCCTGTAATTTTACTGGCTCTCAAGGACTGCTGCTGGTACACATTATTAGGTGCTTGGCGACAGATTTTCTACTTGAAGGTAATAGCTAGCCAGGTGGGTATGCGCAAAATGCCATAATGTTTTGCATAGTAAAAAATAGTCAGATAAAACAGTTTACAAAATATTTTTTTTATTCGTTTCAGCAAAACGTTTTAGCCCTCCAGTTAATGGCAGGAGCCGTCTCCTTCATTGACGCATGTGCCGGAGCAGGAACCGGAGCCAGAATTGGTGCAGTCATCAGCGCTAGAGCCGGAGCCAGAATTGCGGCTGGAGCCACTGCTGTAGCCGGAGCCGGTGTTGCGGCTAGAGCCAGAGCATGAACCGGAACCGGTAGACTCGCAGGTGCCAGAACAGGAACCAGAGCCAGAGGCGAGACCTGAGCCGAGAAAATATTTGATTACAGTGAAAAAAGGAGCAGTTTAGCGACCTGATAATAAAATATTGCCATTGCCATGCCCATGAAAACTAGAGACCTCTAAAAATATCCAATACTTATCACACAAATACGCATAGTGAGACCCGTTGACAAAACTCACTCTTTGCATTTTCGCTATCAATATGTAATACAGTACAACAGTGTTATACATATTCATAGCGAAAAAATAAACTTAACTAAGGATAATAGTAAGCTATCAAAGTTATTGTAGCAACTTTTGTTGTAGTATTTTACTACGCTTATTTATTCCATTCCACATTCATGAAAATATATTGTACAGACACATTTTCCAATAGCATTTGAAATAAATAAATAAAAATATTAAATTAATCCTTTGAATATGTCGGAATTATTTCATTACATTTAACAATTATTTTATTTAAAATTTTTGAAAGAGAATATTTAAGGACACTTTATTAGTTTTTAATGTCAATCATGTCACATGAAAATATGCATATTTAAAGATTTTTAGGCATAGTTATATCTTATGTTTGATCTTAATCGATTGATTTATTTTAGTAATAGTCAATGAATATTATTCGGAATATAATATACATTTCTAATCTTTGACGTGAAACGGGCAGTAATGTCTAAATTACAATAGCCAAAAAATTACTGGAACCCTCCAACTGCTGGAACTAGAGACTACATAAATGCTTCCCATCCACAATAAGGGTAGATTTATATTAGACCGGGCCGTGCCCGTGGCGTGCCGTGTACGTGGCCCGGACGGGGCATTTTGTATGAAGCAGTTTATATTAGACAGTGCCTGATCCGTGTCCTGTCCGGGCCCGCCTACTAACGTACGCTCCGGCCCGCCCCGTCCTCGCCCCGGCCCGGACACGGCCCGGTCTAATATAAATCATCCCTTATGCACTGCATAAAAAAACTAGCCCAATATTTTTTCTCCCTAGAGACAACTAGGTATTATAATACTATTTTATAATATGTGTTCATGGGCGTTGTTATTTTCGTAACCGCTCGCGCTGTTATGAACCTTATTTCAACTACAGTTTGTTTTTTTTTTTTTTTTAGCTTGATAGGTTAGCCTTTGACCTCTATCTCACCTGATGGTAAGTGATGATGTGGTCGAAGATGTTGTTCAGGCTAACCTAGAAGTACTGGCTCTCAAGGACAGCTGCCGGAATACACCGTTAGGTGCTTGGCGACAGATTTTCTACTTGAGGGTGGTAGCTAGCCAGGCGGGCATTCGCAAAATGCCCATCCACCATGCAATTTTATTTTCGTACCAAACAGTCACGAGCTGCTATTTTGGCTGAAACTCTTCAGCACTTTAAATACATACGCAATATGGTATAAGTCATAAATATCTAACATAATTAAAAACTTACAACGCCTCATCCTTTCCTCCGGAGAGTCTTGATCCTTAAGCTCCGCCTCCACGTCAATCTTATCGATGTGTTTCGTTTCACATTCTAAGCAAGCCGATACTAGGGCCAGGAACACAACTAACTTCAGCATTTTATTCTTTCTTTTTAAAAGTCTACTACGAGATGTGAACAACTTCAAGTGTCGGGAACGTTTGAGAAAAACCAATGGTCCCAACCATTTATACGAGACTTCAAGTAGATTTTAAAGTGAAGGTCGTATTAACCAGTTTGCAAATAGTTTATAAAAGATGTGTCAGTATCAAGCCCCTATAATAATCATAAACCTTTAATGGAAAATACGAACAATAACTTTATATTTATGTGCAATGGAAAAATCCAAAGAAACACCATTGTGTTTTATAAGACAAATATGAATAGCAGAAAAAGGTAGTTAAAATATATTAAATGCTATTTGCAACTTAGAAACCACCCATAGATCCACCATGCTATGACGAAAATCACAATTAAGTTTGTATGTCTTTGTGTTGGTTTTAATTATGTGTACCAACTACTCGATTTTATCACTACATCGTCATTCGTTCCCTTATCACACTATTCCTTATCATATCACAACATTTGACTCCAATTATGCATCTCCATGCTCTCATCTCCGCTGCCTTTATTCTACTTTCCTGCTTTTTCTACCATACCCAACCTTTACTACAATACATTGGTGGGGAACCAACACTAATAGTATATGTATTGTATAAATATATGTATGTTTGTGTTTTTCTTGTACACCGCCATCTAAACGTTTTTAAATTTGTTCTGTCCAATCAGAAGTTTTCATTAAGAGATTGCTGTAGCGATAAGAGCGCCGATTGTATACTAAACATAATATATTTTATAAGCTAAATGTACTTCACATGCTTTTTCTATATATATAATGGTATGCAATAAAGAGTAATCGTATATATACCTAATGCTCTTACGATACAAAGAACATTATGTTTATCTTCGAAAATGTTGAAATGGGCAAGCAAGCGAGCTGGATCAATGCGGGGTATTCAATCTGTCATGGACTTAAAAACCTAACAAGCACACTATATATATATATATATATATATATGTAAGTTAGTTCGTGCTGCGCTTCAAAAAATACAAATGAAACGCTTCCTCAACTAGTACCTTGCCCAATAGCTTAATGGATGTTGAAATGCCTAAAACCAGCAGTTCAGAGTGAAAAATGTGTTCTGTGTTTTTGATTTAGATCATTTGGTTTTATACTAAAACTATGAGCCACCAAAAAAACAAACCAAACGTTTTCATGCAAGATTCTGGCTCTGAATCCAATTATAGCATACCATTTTCGCAGAAAAGTTTATGAATAAGATTAGTTTATAGTAGTAGTAGTAGATAAGTATTATAGTAGTAGTAGATACGATTTTTAAAGCAGTAATGGCTCAGTGGCTTTGGCTATCGATTGCCACGCAGCAGGTCCCTGGTTCGAATCCCGTCGTGGGCGTGAGTTTCACTGCATGGTGGAAAGGCATTTTGCGAATTCCCGCCTGGCTAGCAACCTACCCTTCAAGCCTACCCTCAAGTTGAAAATCTGTCGCCAAGCACTTAACGGTGTGTTCCGGCAGCTGTCCTTGAGAGCCACTAATTCTAGGTAAAGCTTGTTTAACACCTTTGACCCATCACTTACCATCAGGAGAGATTGTGGTCAAAGCCTTACCTATCAGCAATAAAAAAAATAAGAACACTTCTTTGTTTGTCATAAATCTTATTTCTTAGTTAGCTCCATAAAGTAACTTTGTATTTACTGGTTAGCTCTTTATGTCTTTGCTACATGGCACAAGTTTAAAAGATATTAAAATAAATAACAATGAATCTAAACTGAAAAAAATATATAGCAAGGTACATTTTGTATTGTGTTTACTGTTTGTTGACCCATGAAAAAAAATGGTGTAAAGAAAATCTATGAAATAAAAAGTGCTCTAAATTGAAATAATTCGTATATACGTATTGTTATACGTATTGGAAATTGTCATGGCAGGAATAAAAAAAAATTCTATGCAATATTTCTCAAAAGACTGTTGCAATAACTTAATGATGGCAATAAGGAGTAAACATTCTGAGTTAGAAACTGATCAGAGCTAAAAGCGAAGAATAATTTGAAAGTGTTTTTTGTCGATATCATAATTATTAATTTAAATGAAAATATTTTATGGATTTCATATTGCGTAGCGAAAAATTTTGTAACGTTACGCAGTTATATGAAACGGCTCAAATAGTAATTTAAACTATCGTAATTGTGATGACTTCGAGTAAAAAAAGTTCCATATGCTACATGGTACTTAAAAAATTATAGATTTTACACAGTGTAACTGATTTAACGATTAGATTATTTATCGACATTGTAGTAAATCATTTAATGGGAAGACTGTCTAAGTTGTAAGGTAGGTTAATTTTATTAATACAAATGGTATTTTGATATTATGATTTCTTGACTGTTGTGATAGAATAAACGATTTTAGATTCAATTTATTTTTTCAATGTAATAAAAATATCATACTGAAAATCTTCAAATATATATTTATTCTAAGTTTATTAATGAATAGTACACGATAGAAGAAATTAATAGTACTGCCAATTATGCCTTTTCATTGTAACAGATTCAAAATACACAAGTACAGATACAAAAATATTAAAATGATAAGACACATATGGATAATTGTGCCTTTCTGTTTAAATACTTTTTTTTTAATAAGATAAAATTGAAACGATTTTAGTTTTTGATAGTCTGTGTGCACAATATTCCCTTCTTCCACTTTACGAGCTAAAAATATATCAATATATCAAAACTCGGTCTATAGGTTTTGTTCAGTTAGTGTGGTAACTTCGTTAATTCTGAGTTTCAATTTGGCATGCATACTTTCATGGCTCTTTGGTAGTTGAATATTGTTTATTTTCTCAAGGACTATAGTTAAAGTAGGTACATGAGGAAAAAAGAACAATGTACAATCTTCACTATTTGATAATGCTCTTGAGGAGTGCTGTGGATGAAGTACTGTCCAAGCCACTTTATCATATATTCCAACTGTGTTACAAAAATGTATTTTATCCGGAGGTGTATCACGGTTAGGGCCGATACCGAGGGGTACGGGTAACGCAATTGATTTCAGGTCAATTACGGTGTTGTCAGTTTTTGGCACATTGTTCGAGTCAAATTTGAAATGTCGAATTAGTAGGCAGGTAGCAGAAGCCTAGCAAGCATGGTTTCAGAAAGGGTCGGTTCACCTCCTAGAATCTACTTGTTTTCTTGTCATACACAGTAAAATCTGTTGTCTTTGGCTCACAGGTGAACGCGGCTTGTTTTACAATTTGTAATTTCAAAATTTACAATAACATACTTTTGCGTAAACTATCGAGAGTAAAATTTACTCCTAATTTGCACCGCTTATTCGGTTCATGTTTGCGACTATATTACCGACTAAGGGAGACGGAGTTAGTTTTGCTTAAGTGTGGATGTTGAAAATTTCGAATAGGAAAAAGATAACTTCCACCAGGTATTGAACCCGCTACCACAGAATACCGTTTTTTCGCATTACTAATTATGAGGAAGTTGATGCAGAGCAGCGAAAGTGTCTTCGTATGTTTGAATTTATGTGTTTCTGATGATAGACATATCTACCCTAATTGTATAAAGCGTGATATTAGATCATCGCATTAGCATGCGTCAAAACTGTTTAAAAAATACTAAATTAATTAAAAATGGCGTCATTGAATTGTTGTAGAGTGTTAATCGAATACCAACAAGGTTGTATTCCGAGCGACGTGGTCAACTGCAACTGCAGGCTGCAAATGCCACGGCTGTATGCAGTCGGTCGCAGCAGTACTATTGGTTGTGCAACTGCACTTGCCACGGCGCTCGGAACTCATTTCATAGAATAAAGTTTTGATTTTGAGCGACGCGGCTGACTGCAAGGTCTACGCCTGCATGCAGTGGGCCGCAGGATCAACTAGCTTGTATGCGATGCGGTATTGTAAGTTGTACGAGCCAGCGCTGTGACACTGCAACTTCACTTGCAGCTGCCGCGGCGTTTGGAAATCATTTCAAACAAATAAATACAAACCAGTAATGCCACTGCAGCCGACTGCATACAGCCACGGTACTTGCAGTCTGCATTTGCAGTTGGCAGCGTCACTCGGAATAGAAACTATAAATTCAAAACAGTAATGTCGCTGCAACCAACTGCATATGCCGCAATACTTGCAGTCTGCATATGCAGCTGGCAGTATCACTTAGAATAGAACCTATGAATACAAACCAGTTGTGCCGCTGCGTTCAATTGCATGAAGCCGCGGCACTTGCAACCTGCAGTCGGAGTCGGCAGCGTTGTTCGGACTAGAAGCTTTTTTAGATAGTTTCAGCTTGTTTTGTCTTGTATAACTTATTTGCCATATCTTTTTGTTAGGGAGTTTATAGATAATCCGTAAAAGAACATTAATAAAGTCAGTTTGTTATTATTCTAAATTACAAACACTTCAATCCGTGGGCTTGTGCAGGCATATTTTATTGAATATAATGAAAACTGTTAAATTAGCTAACTGATATCGTTATTACATAATTCCAAATTAGATTTTGTGTACTTCTATATATTTTAGTGGCAGGAGCCGTCGCCAACATTGACGCATGTGCCAGCACAGGAGCCGGCGCCGGTGTTGGTGCAGGAGCCGGCGCTAGAGCCGGAGCCAGAGTTATGACTAGAGCCGGAGCAAGATCCGGAGCCGGTGGACTCGCAGGTGCCTGAGCAGGAACCAGAGCCAGAGGCGAGGCCTAAACCGAGAAAAATATTAAGTTGTTATGAAATCAAGCAGTTAGACAACCTGATTATAAGATACTATCACTGCCATGCCCATAAAAATAGACACTATAGGGGTTAACTACGTACTTCTATCACGGTAAAATCGTTTTGAATTACATAAGTACTTTCATATATATCATTCCGCCGGCTTGAGCTTCACTGCATGGTGGAAGGGTTTTTTGCGATTGCCCGCCTGGCTAGCTACCACCCTCAAGTAGAAAATCTGTCGCCAAGCACCTAACGGTGTGTTCCGTTAAAAGTCCTTGAGAGCCAGTGAAATTACAGGGGCACATGAGACTTAACAACTATGCCTCAAGGTGACGGGCGCAGTGCAATTCGTGACTTGTGACGAAATGCATCTGTTATAGGCAGAGGTTAGTCCGCTTTACATCAGGTGGGCCTCGAGCTTGTTTAGTCACAATAGCATAAAAAATATAAAAAAATATATAACAGCATTACTTAGCGATGTAATGCGACTTAGTAACAAAGCTTTTTCGTGCAATATTTGTTGAGTTTTCTAATACAATACTTTTTTTTATGAGAATAACTGAAGTAATTTTAATTTACAGGTAGCATAGTAGATTTAAAATAACAGTTAAAATAGATTTCCGGCGGACTCCAAACTTAGAACAAGGCCTGTCTCTCCGGGCCGAAGTAAATAGATAAATAAACCAAGGAACTTTTAACTGACTGGAATGGATTAAGTACATACACGTTATAAATAAATTTTCAATGATTTTCATTCTTCCCATATGGCAATCTTTACCTCTACATAAATTGAAAAAGTGTCATTTTATGTTAATTTTTTTCTGTTTGTAATAATCTTCTACCCAAAAATTCCAAGAAAACAGTGAGAGGAAACAATTAAAACAATATGGCGGTGGTTTGATGTGCCTCAACGGTTATTTCCTTTACTTTAATGACAGAAAGCATTGATAGGTCATATATTCAATAAAAAGCTTTGAACAATCACTACCGTATTTCGATTGTTCTTCTTTTTGCTTCCTGAGATCATAATATAAAAATACTTACAACGTCTCATTCTTTCCTGAGGGGAGTCTTGTTCTTGAAACTCCCCTTCCACATCAATTTGATCTATATATTTCGCTTTACATTCTAAACAAGCCACTGTTAGGGCCATGACCACAATCAACTTCAGCATTTTGAGTATTTTTTTCCTAAAAGAATAGGTACTATGAGATGTAAATAACTTGAAGTGCCGGGAACGTTTGAGATAAACTGGATGGACCCAGCCCTTTTATATGAGACTACAGGTAGTTTTTAATGTAAAGGTAAACAAGTTTGCAGAGTATTTATAAAATAATTATCAGTATCAAGCACTGACATTTCTCATAGACAAAAACTATATTGATATGCTAAAAATGTCGCCAAAGAAATCTTTATAAACGCTCTTTGCCAAGTAGTTAATGTAAACAAAATTAGGACTAATGTGTTTATATATCTGAAACTTGTTTACACAGCACAATACACATAAAAATAAAAAAAATGGAAATCAATAATGAAATGATGGTTTATAGAACACAAACACATCAATAGGTAATACGTCTCTATAAGTTAATAATTTAAATTCTAAAAAATATGTAACTATTGCCATTTCCGGTTACCCACGCAATATCGCCGGTGCTGCCATCGGGCGGAACATGAAATGACAATTCAGTATCGAGACTAGGACGTGAAAGGTTCTGCTAATTGGAAAAGAATAGAGGATGCTAAAAGTTTTCACATGTTTGCTGTATTTCCTCACTTGTAATATTTTCTACAAATTGTACACATTTTTATTACAGGATTCAAATGAATTGTATAAATCAAAACAAAGTAAGACCAACCTGTTCATTAACAATAAAAATAAAATTTAAGTAGACAAAAAACATTTTTACCCTTGGGTACTTGGAGTACCCAAAAGCAATCAACGGGTAACAAGTAAGAAAAGTAAGACCAACCTGTTCATTAACAATAAAAAATAAAATAAGTGGACAAAAAACATTTTTACCTTTGGGCACTTGGAGTACCCAAAAGCAATCAACGGGTAACATGTATGATTTTATATTGATTCTGCAAAAAAAGAGCCAGTTATTCACCCCCACTTGCCATCCGGTGAAATAATTGTTAAAGAATATACGGTACTTAATCAGGTACAAATAATTCGTTTGTGAATTCTATAGGTACTCGAATAAAAACGTAACAATAGCGTGATTCAGAATCCGTTATTACATTGCCATCTAGCAATGGCAGCTTTGAGTAGCATGTTTTTTTAAGGACCAATAAACGGAGTCACTTTTTTTTAAATATTAGAGTATTAAATAAATAGATTCAGGCGTTACTTTGCGGAAATCCATATTTTTAAAATATTTTATGAAAACATCAAATTAATATTTTAATAAAACACTTAATAAATACAAAAATATATCTAATGACAATTCCGCCTAATTTTCCTGTTAAGCCGACGTGACGTCACAAACGCCACGTATAGCCAAACCGGAAGAATTTTCGACGCGTGTCACTTCTACACTAAGCATCCTCAGGAGGTCTTGACTCTACGAGCGCACGAATTCTCGATCGTGCGCTCGTAGAGTGGCAGCACCGGCGATATTGCGTGCGAAACTGGAAATGGCAATAGTTACATATTCGTATTTGTAGAAATTTAAGTTATTAATTTATAGAGACATATTACCTATTGATGTGTTTGTGTTCTATAAAACATCATTTCATTATTCATTTCCATTTTTTTGTAAACAAGTTTCAAAAATATATAAACACATTAGTCCTAATTTTGGTTACATTAACTGCTTGGCAAAGAGCGTTTATTAAGATTTCTTTGGCGACATTTTTAGCATACCAATCTATAGTTTTTCTCTATGAGAAATGTCAGTGCTTGATACTTATAATTACTTTATAAATAATCTGCAAACTTGTTTACCTTTATATTAAAAACTACCTGTAGTCTCATATAAAAGGGCCCGGTCCATCCAGTTTATCTCAATCGTTCCCGGCACTTAATTAGGGAGGGAGTCGACCCAGTTCCCCTTTTATTAGCGGAGGTGGGAAAACTCCTTTCCTGCCGCTAGGTAGCATGAATTGGACCCACCACGACGCCGCGACGCCCAGGCCCCAAGGGCCGGCCTGGACGCGCTAACATCTCGTCTCCCGAGCGACTCGCTCACTGGGCTTCCCACCAGAGGGATTAACCCGGTGGGCTGAGGGCGAGTAGGGAGACTGAAGATTCCGGATTGACTTATTACCCCCGAACGAGACGAAGGTGACATCATATGGTGATGACACACACCCCGCGACCCAGTTGTGATGCACAACTGGCGATGGACTGCCGCGCAAGGGGCCACCAGTGCCCGAAGGCGCGTCCGCGCCGGCACTAGTTGCCGCGCGAAGAAGAAGACGAGGTCCCGGCACTTCAAGTTATTTACATCCCATAGTATTCTTTTAGGAAAAAAATACACAAAATGCTGAAGTTGGTTGTGGTCATGGCCCTAACAGTGGCTTGTTTAGAATGTAAAGCGAAATATATAGATCAAATTGACGTGGAAGGGGAGTTTCAAGAACAAGACTCCCCTCAGGAAAGAATGAGACGTTGTAAGTATTTTTATATTATGATCTCAGGAAGCAAAAAGAAAAACAATCGAAATACGGTTGTGATTGTTCAAAGGTTTTTATTGAATATATGAGCTATCAATGCTTTCTGTCATTCAAGTAAAGGAAATAACCTTTGAGGCACATCAAACCACCGCCATATTGTTTTAATTGTTTTCTCTCACTGTTTTCTGAGTATTTTTGGTTAGAAAATTATAACAAACAAAAAAAAATAACATAAAATGACACTTTTTCAATTTATGTGGAGGTAAAGATTGCCATATGGGTAGAATGAAAATCATTGAAAATTTATTAATAACGTGTATGTACTTAATCCATATCAGTCAATTAAAAGTTCCTTGGTTTATTTATCTATTTACTTCGCCCCGGAGACACAGGCCTTGTTCTTAGTTTGGAGTCCGCCGGAAATCTGTTTTGACTGTTATTTTAAATCTACTATGCCAAATGTAAATTAAAATTACTTCACTTATTCTGATAAAAAAAAAGTATTATATTAGAAAACTCAACAAATATTGCACGAAAAAGCTTCGTTACTAAGACGCATTACATCGCTAAGTAATGCTGTTATATTTATTTTTTATTTTTTATGCTATTGTGACGGAGCAAGCTTGAGGCCCACCTGATGTTAAGCGGACTAACCTCTGCCTATAACAGATGCATTTCGTCACAAGTCACGAATTGCACTGCACCCGTCACCTTAAGACATAGTTGTTAAGTCTCATGTGCCCCTGTAATTTCACTGGCTCTCAAGGACTATTGCCGGAACACACCGTTAGGTGCTTGGCGACAGATTTTCTACTTGAGGGTGGTAGCTAGCCAGGCGGGCAATCGCAAAAAGCCCTTCCACCATGCAGTGAAGCTCAAGCCGGTGGAATGATATAAATGAAAGTACTTATGTAATTTGAAACGATTTCACCAGTTATTTGACAGTACCAATTATGGGATAGAAGTACGTAGTTACCTCCTATAGTGTCTATTTTTATGGGCATGGCAGTGATAGTATCTTATAATCAGGTTGTCTAACTGCTTGTTATTTCATAACAACTTAATATTTTTCTCGGTTTAGGCCTCGCCTCTGGCTCTGGTTCCTGCTCTGGCACTTGCGAGTCCACCGGCTCCGGATCTTGCTCCGGCTCTAGTCACAACTCTGGCTCCGGCTCTAGCGCTGACTCCTGCACCAACACCGGCGCCGGCTCCTGTGCTGGCACATGCGTCAATGTCGGAGATGGCTCCTGCCACTAAAATATATAAGAAAACATAAAATCTAATTTGCAATTATGTAATAATGATATCAGTTAGCTAATTTAACAGTTTTCATTATATTCAATAAAATATGCCTGCACACGCTCAAGGATTGAAGTTTTGAAATATAGAATATTAACAAACTGACTTCATTAATGTTTTTCGACGGATTATCCTTAAATTCCCCAACGAAAAGTCATGGCAAATAAGTTATTTGCACTTGTTGAAGAGCAAGACAAAACAAGCTGAAACTATCTAAAAAAGATTCTAGTCCGAACGACGCTGCCGACTCCGACTGCGGGTTGCAAGTGCCGCAGCTTCATGCAATTTAACGCAGCGGCACAACTGGTTTGTATTCATATTCCTGAGGATGCTTTGTGTCGCTTCTACACGAAGCATCCTCAGTAGGTCTTGACTCTATGAGCGCTCGATTGACCACATATTGAGTAAACATTTTTGTGACTTAGAGAAAGGTTTAAAGTACAAAAGTTATTTAACCATTTAAATAGTTGATATATATATACGAAAGAAAATAAAAAAGGATTCACCAATAAATGCAAGTAAGCTTTTAAAAGACCTATCACACTATATATAGGTTATCAGTAATATATATTATATGGCTTCCTGTCTTAGTATTAAGAAGAGCAGGGTAGGGATGAGTTGATTTACACAAGTACAACAAGGAGGATCATCACGAGTGATCATTGACGCTACCTTCGAGCAGATCCAACAAAAACCTCCTAAAATAACTCACATACTCGTAAAATATGTCGATACAATTATGGAAACGAGTATTACAGGATTCTGTCATACGACACAGTGGTGATCGCTAACCAGCCTTGGTACGACAGGTGGGAACAGCAAACACTTTTTTTGTACGGCGAAAATGAGGTCTAAAAGTACCTTATATTGAAGCTCATCGATCAACTCTGTACAGTTATGACTGTATGTAATATGTGTATAATAATATGTTTTTATGTATTATCACATAAGTCATACAGAAGCATAACATCTAATTGTTGTCTCCTAGAGTTTAATTCATATTATTTATATTTGCTTAGCATTATGGTATAATTTAAAAATAGTTGTTATAAATACAGACTAGGTTTTTTTTTTAATTCTTCAATATCATTTATATAATCTCATTCGGTAATATTCTAATTATGAAATGAAATACAGACTTTTATTGGTATGTTTTATTTACATACTTCTTTAAGCAAAAGTTAAATTAAAGCATTATTCTCCTAACCAAACAATGCTTCAAAACATTTTTTTAATTATTAAAGTACAATGTGGACCCAGGAGGTTTCAATTCAATTTAAGTAGACATTATCTTAGGATGGCCTTGGAATAGCTGAAGGACAGCAAGGCGCCTGGTAATGACGGAATCACATCTGAGCTCATGAGAGCGAGAACACCGGTATTCAAAGTCCTTCAGAAACTCTTCAATTCCGTTCTTATTGGAGTTACAACGCTACAACTCGAAGTTGTTGACAAATATGTTTACTTAGGACAAACAGTCCAGCTAGGCAAGTCCAACTTTGTTAAAGGCGTCAATAGTCACATTTTTCATATCAGCTCTTGTTAATGAGAAAGAAGCTTGCCAATTTCAATACAGAATACAAGCGAATCACCGTGTCATTAATCGGTATCTTTCATTATATACTCACCGCATATGTAACAAAACATATCAGGATCGTTAATGCAACTTCTTGACTTACTTACCATCATAAATTTATACGATTAATGTCATAAAAGTAGTTTTAACATGGACTGATTTTGAATAAACCGTAAAAAAGTTAAAATAAGAATTGTAGGTAAACCAGAGCTGTCAGCTGACATCTAGCAGCAATGTAGTTCATACTACCTACTTTACCGACTACAGATGCAAACAAAGCTGCACCAAAACAATATTTTTTTTCTAGGCCAGTGTAATATAACATTTGTAAAGTGGGTTCCACACTGCCACAGCTTATTCCAACTGAGATCGAACCACTGACTTATATAACAATAAATACGTTAATTCGTTGTTGAAGGTACAAGAGGACCTTATGACAAATATAACATTTTTAAAATAACTGTTAAAAAAATTTCTACCAAAAAAATTTACATTAACGTATTATGTATAATTTGTCGTATTATGTATATATATTTTTTTTTTTATCGAATTATGTATAAATTGGATAGAATGCTATTGTACTACTAACGCCATCTGTTAGAAAGCCAAATACTTAACATCGCTGCTACATAACTAAACTCAATACTCAAATACATCGTAGTCAATCTACTAGATGACACAACTAGAATCAGGTTGTAAAATAAACGTGAGCACTCACAAAGCTCAGCTTTTTGCTGGTATTATGTTACCGTGGTGAGGCGGACAAGTTGCCCACCTGATGTTAATCGTCACGCCTGTCCATAGTGTCCAGGTCAGTTTTAGTTTTACCGTTCTGGTTTTGATGGATACTGCACTGCGTTCGTCACTCGACGCCGTTAGTTCTTTCATGTCTCGTTCGCCTAAAAATTTCACTGGCAGGAATGCCCTTCTCAACTGTTTACTTACTACTTTGAGGCAGATTATCTGTCACTGGGGAACACGCCGAGACGGACTCTTGCCAATGACACCTATATAAGAACATTAAGCATGTGATTTCAAGTCCCATATTATGCAATACAACTATTTTTAACAGTTTTTTTTATTTCCAATTGAGCGTCAGCAGATTGACACCAAGGGTTTTATTAATTTTCGTTACGGAAACCAAAGACGTTTTCCAGGGCTATAAGAGGCTCTTCCCTCGCGCAAAGTCCGGTGGTGTTGGACGGCTAATAGGGGTAGCCAACATCTATGCCCTCCATAAAAAAGGACGTTTTATGTAATGTATACTTCTTATAAGGTCCTTGAGGAAAACATACCAAGGTGTTTCTCACATCTGGAGTTATAGATACAAATCACATATAAACCTCTTTACTATTGACGATATGATGCGATGAGTTACCAATGGCCTTTATTTCCATATTTTTTATGAAATCAGCTCGCGCATTTTTAATTTAAAGATATAGTGATTATACAAACGAGCTTCCTAACATGTGTATTAAAAATAGTCGTCAATCTCGGCTTGAACTCTTATAGCCATCCTCTACGGCTCGGGCATATATAATATAATAGCCTTATAATTCTACCCTCGATTAGGATAGCATATCACAGAGTAGGTTTTATTATAAACTCTCGCAATTTATTTATGAAGGTGCTCTTGAGATAACGGTAAGTAGGTAAATATTAGTATAAGTACTGTTATTGTTGATAAACATGTTGTAATAAATACTTTACTTTTCATCATACATGTTTTGAAAATAAATCGTTTGTAAATTATAATTATTATATCCTTCCTAAGTTCCTACCCATTAAAGTAGATCGAAACAACATGCTTTGGGTATCCATTAAATATGACAAAGTACGACAAAACAACATATAATTATCACTAACAACACAATAGACTATACAAAATTATAATATAGAAAGTTATGGCACTGGTTAGTACTTTATTTATTTAACTAAGGTGTGCCTTTATTCATCATCAGCTGAATGTCTCCCACTGTTGTACAAAACCTTCCCCTATGGAACACCACAAAGAAAGAACAGTTATGAGCCGCTGGTAACCATTGGCTACCCGCGACTTTTACTTTTTTTTTTTATATATTCTTGTGAAGAAACTAGCGCAAGGCCCACCTGATGTTAAGCGGTATCCTCTGCCTATAACAGATGCATTTCATCACAAGTGACGAACTGCACTGCGCCCATCACCTTGAGACATACCTGTTAAGTCTCATTTTGCCTGTTATTTCGATTTCGTCAGTCAGATTCGATGTCGTCAGTTCACCTAGTTGGGGGCCTATCAACTCTACTTCCAGCATAGTGTGGTAAGCACTCAAGAACCTTCCTTCCCCGTCGTTTATCAGTTCATCGAGGAATGTGGCCCGCCCATTGCCACTTCAACTTGCAAATTCTGAAAGCTGTGTTCTTTGGCGAATATCCACGTTCCAGATTTTATCGCGCAAACAAACTCCGAGCATAGCTCGTTGACCGACTCTGAGCTTGTCCAATTTATCACTGCCTTTATTATCAGCCTTTATTACTACGCTTTATTAACAAAACTCTACCAACAAAACTGCTACTACAATGATGGCAGTCCAAATGCTCCAGCCTACTACCAGCGTACCCAACAAGCTGGAACATTGCCCCATTCACCATTCACGTTTATATTTGGTACTGTAAAATAACAGTTTATATTTTAAGTTTTATTGTAACTGCCTTCTGAACCTAATAACAACAGTAGTTATAATAATAGTCGTATTAGGAACTTATAATTATTTGTAGTAAATTTTAACTATTAGTCTTAATCAGTCTCGTATGTTGCGACTGTTCAAAATTTTAATAATAAAATACTACGAAAAACATGCTTATAAGAAAGTAAAAGAATTAAGTTGTAAATACATGCATAAATAAGATGGAATCAGCCCCTTTGCAATTAACTCTTTCAAGTCTTTCTTTTAATTATCCCTTTTCTCCTGTTTTTGCGTGTATGTTGCCTTCATGGTTATTCCTGAGACTGATTTCATCTTCCTTCGCTTATGTCGCACAGTAATTTTTCGTCCTTGTAAAATGCTTTAAAGTAAAATAGAAACAGATATTTTTGTGACCTGTAACACCTTTATTTAATTTCAGTTTACATTTTGGCAGCTTTCACCTGTACCACAACTGTACCTCTTGTAACAATTGAATATCCAGAATATTGTCAAATGTTAACTCTTGGACGTTGATCGGGTGGTTACCTTTTTGCGTTTGTAATTAGTGTTATATATTGAGCTGGGGTATAGATTGGACTTAGGATTTTTTTAACTTCTTTTTTTGTAAGACTGTGTATTTTGTCTGCTTCATTCTGCGTATGCCCTCGGATCATGAATTTATGAAGGATGCCTTGGATGGTAAAAAGATAAACTGCATACAGATTGTCATTATAAATTTATATTTATTCTGGCCTGCACAGTTGTCAGATTAAAAAATAATGTTCAATCGTTTATTTGCGTCCTTACCAAATTTCTTCCAGTATTTCCAAACACATGCAATACATTCCATTCCGTCCAAAAAATGCTATGAACTCAGTTAGTACCAACTGACCACTAAGACCTATAATATTGTCAGTCAGATAGATGCGCTAAGTACAAACTGTCTCGATATTTAGCACCTGTCCTGCAACATATCACAAGAAAACCCCAATCATACGTAAAGGATTCCAGACATTTTGTTAACTTGCTAGGTATACTGCCGACGGAAATAATGATAAGTTTCTATGTGACATTACTTTTCACGAATGTGCACAAATGTGCATGAAGCTATTAAAATCATTGCTAACCTGTTCCACGTGGTTGGTCTGCCCAATGACTACACGGAGTTGAGTAAATGTTGTCTGAGATACGGTTCTTTGGCGGGGTAATTATTACATGCAAGTGGAAGGACTCACCATGGACTCCTATAGCGCCAATTGTGGTGAATACTTATATGCAACATTTTCAGGAAGAAGTCTCATGACTTCTTCTAGAGCGCTGCTAGAGTGCTAGCGAAAAACATCGTTGCTGGTGGCATTACGTGGACGATGTCTTCAATGGTCTAGGAACCGTTGCCGTTATTTAACGCCCATTTATAATCATTGCACTCAAAAATACAGTTCATGGGTTGAAGAAGAACGTGATGGTAGTGTGCCTGTCCTAAATATACGGGTATATCGTGAACCAGACGGTATATTTTAGCAATATTTTTTCAGTTTAGCTTTTTTTCTACTCAGTATCTTTTCCTCATGATGTTGGTCATATTTTTCTTTAAGCCCTTGTTTTTGGTCCAAAGTTGAATTTTCAAAAGATGGCATATTTATACGCATACATGTTATAGATCGGAAGAAAGATATGTTTATGTGCTCTTCAATATATTTTATTAATTCTGGATTATAGTGTGGTGAATGTCGCTCCAAAATGTTCAAGGTTTTAGAGAATATAATTTGTTGATTATCAATAATAAAATAATAGCTTTCTTGGGTTTCGGAGATTCTCTGCGTTCGTACATTGCTATCTTGGCATAACATCTACCATAGATGATTTAACCTAAGGTCTTTGTTGGTTCAAGACACAATTCCCCGATAAAATTTGAACATCTCGTACCTAGAGTCATTACCAGTTTTATTTGCGTATTTAAATTTATATTTGTCCGTTTACGGTGGTTGAAGACAGTGACTTGGATTTTATTCCCTTTTTTTTGATACAGGCTTGATTGACTGACCACTGTTACGTAAACATTCTTTGAAGTGTCCCTTAATCGTTTTCGTGGTATGGTGGCCCTAGCAACCTGAACTTTCTGAATGCTGGAGATTTTGACGTGGCGGCCTTGACTTCTTGCATGGTGAGCACCATGCAAGAAGTGAGACCTTGTATTCCTTGTTGGCTGTGCTAGACTTTATCGTCTGTTTCATTAGAACAAACTCTTAAATAAATAATACCCAACATTAAAACGCTCAGTTAATTCAGAGAATATTACGTTAAAATGTATTATGGATAGTGTACCCCGAGTGTAAGATTGCAAGAGAGTAAACTTAACTTTTTTTTATTCTTTATAGTTTAGCCTTTGACCACCTTCTCACCTGATGGTAAGTGATGATGTGGTCGAAGATGTTGTTCAGGCTAACCTAGAAGTACTGGCTCTCAAGGACAGCTGCCGGAAAACACCGTTAGGTGCTTGGCGACAGATTTTCTACATGAGGGTGGTAGCTAGCCAGGCGGACATTCGTAAATGCCCTACCACCATGCAAAATTAACTGTTTCGTTTGTGTTAAAATTTGACTAATAGATCATAATGCTAAAAATATAAGGGTAAGAATAAAAATCTTAACGCAAACGAAATAGTTACGTTTACTCACTTGAAAATTTACAGTAAGAGGTACTGCACTTGTAAAGTCAAAGTCAAAGTCAAAATCATTTATTCAATTTAGGCGTCTACAACGCTCTTATGAAGGTCAATTACAAATTTTAGTATTGAAATATTCTACATTGTACTGCCACGTTCAGCAAATAAATTGTATAGAGCCACTGCGAGAAGAACGGGCAAGAAACTCGGGGCCATTCTTTTAAACATCTTTTAACAATGTGCTACATACATATTATATAATAGAGTTATTACAATTATTTGTTTAAATTATGTAGGTGACAGGCAATAGCTTGGCGGAGGCGGAATTGTCCAGGCATTTTTGTCGTTTATGTAATCAGAAACTGTGTAGTAGGATTTTTTAATCAATAAGTTTTTCACATGCAACTTGAATTTCCCATCTGTGAGCGTTGTAATATGTTTGGGAACTTTATTATAAAACCGCACACAATTACCTAAGAAGGACCTTTTATTTGTCTTTGCTAATCTAAAACCTGGCACCACTATTTTATCTTTATTCCTAGTATTGTAATCGTGATTGTCACTGTTTAATTTAAATTTACTCAAATTTTTACGAACATACATAATATTTTCAAATATATACAGACTTGGTAAAGTTAAAATATCAATTTCTTTAAAAAGATCCCTCACAGATTCCCTAGGACCCATTTTATATATGGCTCGAATTGCACGCTTTTGTATGATAAAGATTGTCTCTATCTCAGCAGCAGTTCCCCACAGCAATACGCCATACGACATAATACTGTGGAAGTACGCGAAATAAACTAGCCGAGCAGTAGCTACGTCTGTTAACTGTCTTATCCTAAGAACTGCATATGCAGCAGAACTAAGTCTTCCGGAGAGATCATGTATATGTGGATCCCATTGTAAAGTGGAATCCATTTTGATTCCCAGGAAGACTGTCGCTTTGTCAATAGGGAGTTTATCTGGGCCAAGCTTTATGTTTGGTTCAACATAAGGAACATTTGGTAAAGAAAACTTTAAACATTTCGTCTTTTTTGAATTTAGGAGAAGATTATTAGCGGCGAACCATTTACAAATCTTAGATAATACATTATTTACATGCGTCAGTTCACTGTATTTCCTATCTACTTTAAAAATCAGAGAGGTATCATCTGCGAATAAAACAATATCGCAGAAATATTTGACCATGCAAGGCAGATCATTAATATATGTTAGAAACAGAAAAGGTCCCAAAATTGATCCCTGTGGTACTCCCATTTTTACCAATGACCCGGAAGAAGTATTGCCACTTATTCCAACCCTCTGTAGCCTGTCTGACAGATATGACTCTATAAGATTCAGAGCTTTTCCACGAATACCATAGTGGGAAAGTTTACGAATCAGAGTGCAGTGCTCTACACAGTCGAATGCCTTGGAAAGATCACAAAATACGCCAATAGCATCATGTGAACTCTCCCAGGCTTCCAGTATATGCGACATCAATTGAACACCTGCATCTGTTGTGGATTTGCTCGATTGTAACTACGTAAACACGGCGTTACTTATATTTCAATTAGCTTAAAATTATTCGTAGGTACATCCAACATTATTTCTCAGCATTATTACTTATTCTAAGACGTTTTAGGCGACGCGTCCTATTTGCAGACGTCTTCTTTAGGATTAAAACTATGGAACTAGAAATTTAATACTCTATTAATAGTAAGTATTTAAAATAAAATTAAAGTACATTTTGTAATAAACTGCAGCAATTGCTAGAACACTTTTAGACTTGAGGATCATTTAAAATATAAACCGAAATAAATCCAAGTATTATGTAAATCTGTCGATAGTTTTGGTAACAAAGTGAAATAAAATTAATTGTTTATCGAATTAAAGTAATAATTTTATACTAAAACGCACTAATACGTAATGTTTCTTAACTATACCATTATAATTAAATGATGAACTGCGACAAGTCTAAATAGTACATGCTGTATTAAAACACAGTTTTCAACTAAAGTGATGTAAAACGAAAACATACTAATTTAGAAAAAAAAACAAGTAGAATAGTTTGACCTATTTTTGAAAAAACAACCGAATTATTTTAGCTTACTCCACCGAAGTCGCAAAACAACGACACATATCTCACATCACGATCGCCGCATTACTGAATGATTCTCTATGGTATGAAGTGCATTTTCGCGTGCTTTTGTAGAAAAGAGAGGGGTGATCTAACAATCGGCCATTGTGGTCTGTTTCATGGCTGGGATTGTACACATAGATTCTTCTATCGGAGTTAGTTCGTTTTATTAATAAAAGTGGGAATCCTTAATTTTTGACTTATTCCGGTTTATTATTAAGCGTGCGATATGCTTTTTGGGCATACACGTTACATAAACGTTTTGATGATGTCTATAATTTTCTGGCCCAAGTGGCCTGGATCACGTTATTTTTCAAAAAGAGTATGGTGAGAGTCATTACCTACGCCTGGCTTCTCTATCATAGTCAACTCCTATAGTTTTTTTTTTTTTAATGTTTTTGTGAAGGAACAAACGCGAGGCCCACCTGATGTTAAGCGATATCCTCTACCTATAACATGCATTTCATCACAAGTGAAGAACTGCACTGCGCCCATCATCTTGAGACATACCTGTTAATTCTCATTTTGCCTGTTATTTGACTGGCTCTCAAGGACTGCTGCCGGAACACACCGTTAGGCGACAGACCTTCTAGGTACTTGAGGGTGGTCGCTAGCCAGGCGGGCATTCGCAAAATGCCCTTCCACCATGCGGTGAAGCTCAAGCTCTGGGCGGGATTCAAACCATGGACCTGCTGCGCGGCAGTCCATAGCCAATGCCATTGAGCCATCACTGCTTCAAAAGGTAATTAGGCACATTTTAATATTGTGCTCTGTTTATTAGATTGTTCATGGGGTCTCCATGCCTCTTTTTTCAATTATAATTGGCGAACCTTCAACGGAATTGCTAGCGGTGTTCGCGCATTCCGATTGAAGAGTCTGTAAGTGTGTGAAAACTGTACTCTTGTTGTCTATACTTTCCGCAAACTGCCCCTGCGTAAAGTGTTCATAATTGTGTATTTTGCTCTATACAAATGAATTTAGTGATAACTGCTTTCAATGTTTATATCAAACTACTATTAAACCACACAGGGTAGTTTTAATATACTCGCTTAACCTTTAGAACATACTATGTGATAGAATATTTAATAACATCGTTAAAGACCATGACCATTTACATCTGTGCATTTCAAAAACAACTGATCCCAGTACAGTCTTTATTTATTTATTGCAACATTGTTTGCTTTCCTAAAACTTTTGATTGGTTTATCATTGTTATATAATAAGCAATCTTTAAACGAAATAGGAACAGTATGACTATAGGGGGATGATGTTTGTTACTTTTTTATACCCTTAACATATAATAAATCAAAAAACAAGATAAATACTCATTAATTTATATTTGAAGCAGTATATAAAATTAGCATAAAATTTGTTCGGTATTTATTTTTAGAAAACAATTATAAGAAATTCAGTATACATATTATAATCACGAACAATTCGATGGCTGAGCATAAACTACGTAAATGTCAACATTCCTTTGTTCGAATTTTATATAAATAGTCGTCAAAATACCTTACTGATGTATCTAAGGTAGTTTTTTATGTTTTAATAATAATTTTTAATTGGTTCCATGGCAGGAACCGGGACCGTGATTGATGCAGGTACCAGTGCAGGAACCGGAGCTGGTATTGATGCAGGAGTCAGCGCAGGAGCCGGAGCCGGTATTGATGCAGGAGCCGGAGCAAGTGCCGGAGCCGGTACTGATGCAGGTTCCCGAACAACCAAGGTCACAGGCTATGGCGAAAACAAGAAAAATATTAATAGTAATGATGGAACGAGCGGTAAAGCAGCCTGCTCACCAAAATATTTTTTTTTTGCATTGCGTTATCAATGAGTTATATTGCAAGTTATAACGCAGCTATAGTAATCAATGTATAGCCCTTGCTTAGCTTTTCTCTTAGTAGCATTTTTCGACACACTTTCCATACGCCTTCTATACAAAATAATATTTGAGTTCCCCGTGGGGTGCCTAGCCCCCCGCGGGATGCTGAGCTGGAATTGCACTTCCATATATCATCCTGTGGGAGTCAAGAGACGAAAGGAAAAATACCAGAAAAAGAGAAGCAGTGCTTTCGGAAATCCTATCTTACACTGCGATTCCCTAGACACCTGCCAAGTGTTGGGATTATGGCAAGTCTTCTAATTGGGGAGGTTTTGTTTAGTGGTGAATGGTATGCCTATTACTGTGATATCCAAATAATATTATTTTGTAATATCAAAAATGTTCCAGGTAAAAATTATGTAAAATCATCTAAACATTTAATTTTTTAGTCTTTTAAAGCTGAATCTGAAAATCTGAAATCTTGAAAAGAAAAAACTGTTACAGCTAATTATAACTTCTGATAAACATATTGTCCCGAGCGCTGGATTCTGGGTAATTTGACTATATAGGTATACTGACTACATGAACAGGTGTTCACGTCATACTGTAGTTCAGCGGTATTGAGCTTCAATTTTAGTAACTCCTGAGCATTTACACAAATATGCAATAAAATCGGGGTCATTATATATACAATACTTACAAAGCAATGCCAGGACCGCGATCACAATTAAATTAACCATTTCGTGTTTTTTTTTCCTTATTACTCTGAGATGGACGCAAGTGCAGGTATCAGGAACGTTTGAGACAATCCAATAAATACGGCTTTTTATAGAAAACTTAACATATTCTGTTGTGCATGTAAACAAGTTTGCAAAATAGGCTAAAGGTTTATAAGATAATAAAGAATATTAACAATAAATTATTTTAATAGGTACAATACTACTACAATAATGGCATAACAATGATAAATACTTATAATTGATTGCGTTGTTAACATCGCCCAAACAAGAAGCGGTACCGTAAACCGGGTACCTACTTTGAACTCCGGGATTACTTAGACCAACACTTCTTGCTCCTATAAAAATGCAATTTGAGTGGAACAGATCGCTTTTTTGTATAATTTTTCTATATAGTTGCATCACTTGATTATGAAGCGCTCGTAGCGAAGTTTACTTAGCTGTTCTTAACCGATCAGCAAAGTTAGGCAACGTCACCCGCGATCATCAGTTGGATGGGTGACCGCTAGTGACATTACTACTGAGCACTTCCGTGCTTCGGAGGGCACGTTTAGTCGTCGGTCCCGGTTGTTGTCTTAGGATGGCAGTCGTTATAGCATGGTGGTATGGCATTTTGCGAATACCCGCCTGGCTAGCTACCACCCTCAAGTAGAAAATCTGTCGCCAATCACCTAACGGTGTGATCTGGCAGCTGCCCTTGAGAGCCAGTACTTCTGGGTTAGCCTGAACAACATTTTTGACCACATCATCACTTACCATCAGGTGAGATAGTGGTCAAATGCTAACCTACCAGGAATTCAAAAAAAAAACTAATGATATGTTTTAATATTGTTAGTTTTGCAATAACGCCTGCTATGCGGATTACATTACAAAATCACAAATATAAGATAGGAAAAATTTAATCCCGCACATGACTTAAATTTTTCCTATCGTATATTTGTGATTTTGTAATCTAATGATATGTTGAACAGATTTTTGCGAGTGCGCTGGACATGCATGTACGGGTCGGGGAAAAAGGGAATTATTGTATATTTCTGTGTCCGTAGTGTGCCCCGTGGGGTGCCGGGCTAGAATGTCACAGTTGCTACCTGTGGGTGTCGTAAAAGGCGATTAATGGTAAAATACCGCAAGCAACGCCTTTTGAGTCTTCAGTAAAGTGCGATCCTCAAAATGTCTGCGAAGCGTGAAGATTATGGCAAATCCTCCCATTATGGGGAGGCTGTGTTCAGCAGTAGACAATCTTGCTAATACTCGTACAGTACAGTACAGAAAAAAATAATGCTGCATAACTTCATAGTAAATCAGCACATGTGAGTATTAGTGAATTTGTTGCAAAATTCTATAAGACAGCCTATATTCAGAAATCTAAAATAACGGTTGATATTTTTCTAACCTATCCTATATACAATTTTATTTTTATTTGTGTGAGGTATCATTGATCAGTTCAGTGGAGCAACATTGATCATGTGATCAAAGTTATCCCAGCGTTCATATATGAACTAGATTTTTTGTCTTATTTCATTTTGTTCATAGTACAATGTCGAGGATCTATAAAAAGAAACTTGGGTCTCGGGACAATAAATATTATTCAGAAGCCCAAATAAACGAGCAAATTGTTGATGGAAAATTTAACATAAGAGGCGCTTTTGAAACATATAATCTCTAATAAATAAACAAATAACCTGATTAACCTAACCAATGTAAAAATGATTTGATCTAGTATTGATTATTTTTAGAAATATTTTTTTTTTTACTAAGATTTTAATACTGTTAGGGTCCGTTTCAGAATGTCCTAATAAAGTATCGGGTTGCTAACCAACACATAAAATAAATGAATAATAAAAATGACAGTTAACATGCAGCGCGTTGCAAGCCTTAACCGATGGATAGGCTAAATCGATGACTGTGAAATGCAAAGATGGTGTTTAATTTATTAATTATGTTCTGGGTAGTACAACCGGAACTTACTCGAACATTCTAAAACAGGCTCTTAATGTATTAAGAGTTCATAGTGCCTTATTTTGATACTCAATGTATAATTTGATTAGAACAAAAACAAACGTTATTTCTTGAAGTTTAATTCCAATCAATAACCCCAAGTAATTAAAATGCCTATAACTTTTTTCGTGTTGCCAAATTTTATTTATGTTTCTAAAAAAACGGTGTTTTAATAAAGATTAGTTTCAAATACCATATTAAAAATAGGGGTTTCAGAGTTACCTCAAAATAAATAATACTAGCACCGTTTTTTTAGTTTTTTCATAATGTGACAATATGTATCTAGTTTTTATAAAATAATTCGAAAGAAGTTTATAAACCGATTATTTGATATTTTTATTGCTCTCATAAGTATTCAATTTAGAAAATATATAGTTTTGAATTTTAAAATTGATCATAGTAATTCCGGTTTACGGTCCTTTAGTGCAATCAAATTTATGATTAATGAATAAGAATGTGCTTATGTTTCCATGGCTATATGGACAAAGAAATTAAAAAACAATGAAATTACAAACATGTTGGTTTTCAAAAGAAAAAATAACATCTCCTAAAATCAGGATGCAAATATCACAGTCAGAAAATGTACACGATCGCAAAAGCACCCCTATCACATCTACTGAATAATACTTCCTCTATTACAAGTGACGAAGAAAATTTCAGACGACGTAAACGACTCAAGAACCAACAGGAAAAACGTTTTATTTTATTGTTTTATGTAGTATACTACTTTTTTTTAAGAGATTGTGTTGAAACTTCCATTAGGCCCACCTATGACAGCGACTGAAAAGTGTGTGACAACTTGCTGGACATGGATTATATAAAGGAAACTTCAGATAGATTATATTAGATGTTTAAACAATATGTAATAGTAGATTGTTATACAAGGGTCGAAGGGAATCAATTCCCATACGAGGTATTTAGACTAGGAATGGCTGACTTTTATCCATGTTAAACACTCTACTTTTCACTACGAATGTAAGAAAAAATGGCAGTTTTATTATAATATTTAAGTGATAATAATAATAACATGAGTAGTAGTTAAGTATTTTTAAAATTAATGCGGTTATAGTCCAAGTAAGAATTGGCAATTTTCATCAATGTAAATTACTCTATTTTTCATTTAAAATATGAAAATAATTATAAATAGTAACTGAAAATGATAACGTGTAGTAATAAAATAAATGGAGCCGTGATAATAATATGTAAACTTTAAGTAACATTTTTGTTATTTTCTTTTTTAAAGTACCGTATAAAGTTACCTTATATTTAGTTACTACCCCGCCAAATTATATAGTCTTTTTCACATTTTAAATATGTAACACAATGTGTTTCCTCCGGGGGCTACCCCGCTTAATAGGTACCTAGTTTTTTTATTCACACTGCTCCAAAACATAATTAGTGACTAAAATTTTTATATAACATGCACAACTTGAGGAAGTCCCATTAATTATGTTATGAACTCGTTCTTTTAGCCTCTACATAAACACAAACGTAGTTGTTTTTGGTTTATTACAGCAGAGTATTTTAGAACGAAAGAACATAGACGTCTAATCTTTTTTACAACCATGGTTACAATGCAGCCGAGTGTTTTGGAACGAAAAAACATAGATATTTAATTTTGTTTACAACAATGGTTGCCCTGGTTATAAGTCATTCCAGCCCTAGAGAAGAAAGCATTTACTATAAGTTTTTCCACCCTTAGGTGGGAAGTAACGTCTTCCACCCGCTATTCAGATCAAACACACACTACTTTCCTAGTATAAGAAACGAAAAAGGTATATTATATGTATGAGTGTGAAGTGAAAAATAACTTTGTCATCATCTTGTCTATACTCGAAGATAAATGGGAACCTTTAAATTTTATCGATACTACCAAAACAAAGCACAAATTAATGCGATGCTCAAAAGTGAAAAACATCGCTGCCAACATTTGGTTAACTTAGTTGAAATTGTTTTATTATGTCATATAAGTTTGATCTAGTAATAAAACTAAAAATGGATATGAACGAATTCTACTAGCGGAATGGAGAAAGGTACATCAGTGTTGACCCACTTGGCATGGGACTAGAGCAGGAACAAGAAAGGGTCATATAACTGAACGGAACCGCTCTGTTGTGTGGTCTATTCATTTGTCTTTAAAAGGTCACAAACACATTTATTTTAATTAAAAAATATTATTTAATAATTAACACGACTTACTGAAGTTCTTACAACTCACTTTTAACTACTAATTTGGGCAGAGGTTCGATCTGAAAGGTGTTTTGAGGACTGAGTATTACCTACTTGCTCAGTGGATTGAGTTTGATGACTCCTATCACCACAGAAAAGAGAAAGCAATATTTTTCTCTACGCCTATCACTATAAAAATTTGCACCTTAATTTTGAAACATACAGCTGACAGCGCACAAAGAGGTTTAGTACGGTTTTGAGCCTTAAGGCCTCTTTCACGACCTTCAAATAAAGTCTCAAGTAGGCTAATTGCCGGTTTAAGTCACAAAAAAAATCTAACTGTATTAACCCACAGTTAAAGTGACCACTAACTTACTTTTGGTTCATCTGCCAATTAGCTTCTTTATCCGATGAGTAACATAAAATGAATTATTGATTTTTAATTATAAGTGGAGTCTTTTTTATACATTAGGTGTTCAACACCAAGTCATGTTTTTACTGAAAAACAATATTTTAATAAATACAGTTGTTTAGTTATGTTTTGCAACACATTTATATTCATCAGTTATAGGTAATTAAATTTAAAAAAAAATTATTAATCTCTGAGTATTTAGATCAATTATGAATTCGTTTTTCTAAAAAGACATAATAAGCCATATCCAACCTAATAAACTAAACACTACGTGAAGTACAAGTCGTTTGAAGAGGTAAAGTAGGATAAGATCATTATTATAGGTTTCAAAAAAAGGTTAGTATTGCATACTCTATATTGGGTAGAAACTTCTTGATTAAAATTGAATAAATACGTAGTTGAAAGATTTTAAACGAATTTTAAATTTACTTTGAAGATCCATCAATCAACTTTCAAGTTGTTAATCAGAAGTTTTGTGCTGTGTAACTGTAAAACCATAATTGTAACTTTTATTAGTCGGGTAACTTTGACCAGGAAGTAACTAATTGTCACTTTACTTGAAGGTTTTTTTTATATTATTGTGACGGAGCAAGCTCGAGGCTCACCTGATGTTAAGCGGACTAACCTCTGCCTATAACAGATGCATTTCATCACAAGTCACGAATTGCACTGCGCCCGTCACTTTGAGACATAGTTGTTCAGTCTCATCTGTCTGTAATTTCACTGGGTGTCCAGGACAGCTACCATGAATATGTCATGTAAGGTCATGAATATATTCAGTGTAACAGCTTGTAGCATAGTTTAGTAGGTGACCGCTAGTGGCTAGTGGGTACTGAGTAATTCCGTATTGTGTGCTTCGCAGACGGCATTATTTTTTAAATTGCTGATAGGTAAGCCTTTAACCACAATCTCACCTGATGGTAAGTGATGTGGTCGAAGGTGTTAACATGCTTGACCTAGAATAACTGGCTCTCAAGGATAGCTGCCAGAACACACCGTTACGTGCTTGGCGATAAATTTTCTCCTTGAGGGTGGTCGCAAGCCAGCCGGACATTCGCAAAATGCCTTACCACCATGCGGTGAAGCTCAAGCCCGCGGCGGGACTCAAACCATGGACCTGCTGCGCGGCTGTACATAACCCAAGCCACTGAACCAACAATGCTTCAAAATTAGTTTAAAGCATGGTGGTAGGACATTTTTCGAATGTCCGCCTGGCTAGCCACTTAGAGTAGAAATTATGTCGCCAAGCACCTAACGGTGTGTTCCGGCAGGTGTCTTTGAGAGCTATTAATTATAATCAGGTGAGATAGTGGTCAAAGGCTATATCAGTTTTCAGCTGACATCTACGTATAAACCTACATGGTCATCAGTATCAGACGTCAGTCATCAGCCTCATAAGTTTATTGCTCGATGTTTGTGCTCATTCTTTGTCAATAAAAGGTTCATCGAGTGGAGCTAACCTTGGTCATGCACCTTTGTATATTTGCATAATGGTTACTGCAATAACATCATGAGTCATCGCGGAAAAGGATTAAATTATACCGTAGCCTTGTTCTTGTATATAGTACTATATATAGTTTATAAGTTCGTTAACTCCTTAGAGATACTTTTTTTTTTTTAATGCATGATAGGTTAGCCTTTGACCACTATCTCACCTGATGGTAAGTGATGATGTGGTCGAAGATGTTGTTCAGACTAACCTAGAAGTACTGGCTCTCAAGGACAGCTGAGAGCCAGTACTTGACGACAGATTTTCTACTTGAGGGTGTTAGCTAGCCAGGCAGGCATTCGCAAAATGCCCTACCACCATGCTATAACGACTGCCATCCTAAGATAACAACCGGGACCGACGGCTTAACGTGCCCTCCGAAGCACGGAAACGCTCAGTAGTAATGTCACTAGCGGTCACCCATCCAACGCCTGACCGCGGCGGACGTTGCTTAACTTAGCTGATCGATTTAGAACGGCTAAGCAAATTTCGCTACGAGCGCTTCAACAAACTTCGCTACGAGCGCTTGTTTGGTATCCTTGATAGCATGGATGATCTCGGTTGGGGCTACATTCCAGCAATTTTTTCATAGTACCTAAAAATCTTGGATCACTTTATCTTATATAATAAGACATAAACCTTCGTCGAACCAAAACAAACATATTGACAAGCAACAGATATGGATTTATCACTTTGTTGTAATGTTTACACGTAACAAAGATTTCATTTCTTATAAAAAGGCTGCGTCCTGCAGTTTGTTACACACGTTCCCGACTTTGACTCGTTCACATCTCAGACGATAAAATAAAGAAAAATACACAAAATGATAAAGCTGGTTGTATTGGCAACACTGGCAGTGCTTTGCTTAGAATGTGAAGCTAAACACTTCGATCGTTGCGGACTGGTGAGGGAGCTTCGGAGACAAAACTTCCCGGAGGACAAGATGAGAAATTGTAAGTATATTTTATTTTACTAAGGTTTAATCCAGGCTCAGAACATTATAAACAGCCATACTGGGTGATAGCTGTGATATCCTCTCTCTCTCCGGATTGTCCACTGCTGAACACAGCTTCTTCCATTATGGAGGAATTAGCCATAATCCCCACGCTTGGCAGGTGCCTTGGGGATATCCTTCAAGAAGAGAGCATATTCCCTCCTCAAAGGCCGGCAACGCATCCTCGAGACCTCTGGTGTTGCGGATGTTCGTGGGCCACGGTAATCATTTACCACCAGCTGAGCCGCATGCTCGTTTGCCCTATCGCATAAAAAAGAAACTGTTCCTCAGAAGGCGCTGCTGCCACCTTCCGGTATTTTACCTTTAGTCGCCTCTTACGACACCCATAGGTAGCAATGGGGGGAGGGACATTCTATCCCGGCACCCCACGGGCTTTTATATTTGACATTTATTTTTATTTTTATATTTGACATTTAAGCTATTTCCGCTTCTTGTCTATCATGCCACTGCACCCATTCGCAAAAATGGATAACTTTGTCGTCTTTCAGCTTATCTGTCTATGCCTACAAACAAGTTCGTTAACTTAATTAAAATCTTATTGTCTTAAAACTGTTGGTCTCGTCTAGTGGGCACGTTAAAGTGATCCACTTATAACCTTGGGTTCGATTTCCAGGATGGACAGTGCTGAAACAGACGTATTAACTTGTAACAATATGTTTTTTTTATATCTGTTAGGCCTTTGACCACTATTTCAACTGATGGTAAAAGTGAAAATGTGGTCAAAGGTATTTTTCAGTCTACTTAGTATTACTGTCCCTCAAGGGCAGCTGCCGGAAGTTGCTTGGCGACAGATTTTCTAATTGAGGATGGTAGCTAGCCAGGCGGGCATTCGCAAAATGTCCTACCACCATGATGTAACCACTGCCATCCTAAGACAACAATCCTGGAAATAGAAGCAACTACTTACGTTGATTGCTAAGTACACCTACTTACTTGTTTCATGGTAAAAGGAAATAATGGCCTCGTACGAGTAGTTAAATTGATATGGGATGAAGCCTTAACATTCTTTAAGAGTTCCCGATATATCAGCTTCATTGCCAGCGCCTTAATCCAGGACTGAGAACGGAAGTGAAATATCGAAATATTTTAGCTTCAGTTCCAGCTCAGCCACTGAAAAGCGAAAGCAAAATTTTATGTTCAATACTAATATCAGTATTCGTGTTCAGTAATGTAGCCATGTAACATGTCATTGTGTTCCAGGGGTGTGCCTGGTCGAAAATGAGAGCAACCGATACACCGACAAGACCAGCCGCAACAACAACGGCTCCCAAAACTATGGCCTGTTCCAGATTGACGACAGGTATTGGTGCAGCAACAGCAACAATCCTGGCAAGGACTGTCATGTCACTTGTTCTGGTGAGTTTACTTCATTACTTTTTATCACTCGTTATTACGGGTGTAGGTACTAAGATTTGCTTTATACGCTACGTTAGTTACATAAGCTTTACTTAATCTGAAAAGAGTTGTTTTTTTATTTTTTTTATAGCCGATAGGCTAACCTTTGACCACTATCTCACCCGATGGTAAGTGATGATGTGGTCGAGGATGTTGTTCAGGCTAGCCTAGAGTTTCTGGCTCTCAAGGCCCACTGCCGGCCGGAACACACCGTTAGGTGCTTGGTGACAGAATTTCTACTTGAGGGTGGTAGGTAGCCAGGCGGGCATTCGCAAAATGCCTACCACCATGCTGTAACGACTGCTATCGTAAGACAACAACCGGGACCGGGCTTAACGTGCCCTCCGAAGCACGGAAGCGCTCAGTAGTAATGTCACTAGCGGTCACCCATCCAACTCCAGATCACGGCAGACGTTGCATAACTTAGCTGATCGATTAAGAACGGCTAAGCAAACTTCGCTACGAGCGCTTCAATAGCAGAGTTTCCATGAAAGCAGATGAGCTCACGATATAGGTAGGTAACATAAAAATGAAACATTATTTGCGAGATTACAATTCTATCTCGCATAGAGTACATTAATAAAGATATTCATGGGAAAGAGCTTCAACGAGAAAAACTTTCCACTGCACTTTACTGTGCTTGTCACTCTGAGATTATTGTCTCACTGAACACGAGTATGTAAAAACAAGAACTTTTGCACGTGGAACAAAGCTATTTTGTGTTTTAATAGTCAATATTTTTAATGTTTTCCTTTCAGAGCTCCTGACCGACGACATCACAAAAGCTGCTCAGTGTGCGTTGTACATTTACCAACGCCAAGGTTTCAACGCATGGTACGGCTGGAGGAACCATTGCCAGTCCCCTAACTCCCTCCCTGACATCAGATCTTGCTGATCTTGCCTTCATAGTAATTTACTTTCAACAACGGAAATATGATAGTGTATTCTATTAAGGGCGCTTAGCAAGGAATCAGTTTGAGGGATGATTTGACAATATATAATGCCATAGAAAACTTAGAGCTGTTTTTAAGTCATGATTCCCTACTGAGCATCCTGTAGAATACAATACTTAGAGGACTTAATATTATATAATACTTGACAACAATTGCTAGAAGACCTGAGTTATTTTATTATTGGATTATAAATGTTCTTACGAATTGTATCTGTTAATTTATATATTAATATTTAATATAATAATTACAAATTACAACAATAAATTACATACAATTTTAACCGACTATCAATGTATTAATTGCTTGTATGTTTCATATTATGTTGATATACTGGTAAGTAAAGTTTAGAAGATACGTACCTTAAATTAGGCCGTGAATCGTAGGTTACCATTTTAAGTTAATGGAAATCCAAAACTATTATAAACTATATTTTAAATAATTTATTACTATTAAATATTATTGGAGCACAAAATTTATTGGTCCGGACGGGAACCGAACCCGCCGCCTCTGATTTCGCGCCGGATGCCTATTCTACACGGCCACCGGAAGTTTCGGCTCGAAAGAGTTGGGACTCTTCCGAGTCGAAACTTTCCTGCGTTCCAATTGTATTACCAATTGTTTCCTGCGTTCCAATTGTATTACTTTAACCGTCATCGAAGGACGTGCGTGGGTTTGCTTTCAGACCGGAACAATAAATACTGAGCTCCAAATATTTATAAATGTGATTTTCGCTCAGCACGCGATAGTGCTATCAATCCTATTTAGAAGTTTTCCAGAACATTAAATATACCAACCAATGGTTGCTCGTTTAAAGTAGATGACATGCTGGAAACATGCCTGAAAAACAGATTGAGAGGGAGAGATACTCGTACAATTATATGTTTACCTCATCATAACGATTCCTATCATTTGACACGTCATATAATACTCATGACAGATTAATATTTTTTTGATTTTCATATTTCTAACAGGTGTTTTTTATCTTTCTAATTATACCCCTAAATGAAACTCCAAGGTTTATAGTCTATTTATACACGATATACGCACCTAATATATAAATAACTATACTAAAATAAATAACTTTCCGCACACTTTTCATTGAATCTCTACCAACAGATATCAGACGAGAGCTCCGAATTTTCATCAGATATACCGTACCCAAAACATTTGATTATAAAAAGAACTCCAAAACTATTTTTATATTTATATTATGAATTGTCGAATTCGATTAATTTAGTATAACGATTACTAAGGTAACTGTTGTGTATCTCAAACAATTCTTTTTGTTATTTACCTACAATTTGAGAATTGTGGTTTACATTTTTCTAACTTACATATTCTAAGAACGTATATAACAATATAATGAAACACAAACCTTCGCTGATCCAATAGTGAAGCTAATTACCTGAAACAGAAATAAACTTCTATAATATAATACTATGTACTCATATCTTACATATAACATACTAGCTGCGCCTCGCGTTTACACCCGCGTGGTGATGGTTGATGATGATAAAAAGTATCCAGCGCCTCATCTGTTCCCATGCCAAATTTCATCAAAATTCGTCCAGCCATCTGAGCGTGAATAAGTAACAAACATACAAACGAACTCCCAAACGTTCGCCTTTATAATATTAATTTGATAAGGATCAATTTGTTAATACCAAATATGCATTGGAAATAAGCTGCCGGAACACATGGTGAGGAGCTTGACGACAGACTTTCTACTTGAGGGTGGTAGCTAGCCAGGTGGGCATTCGCAAAATGCCCTACCGTATGCTGTAACGACTGCCATCGTAAGATAACCGACGGCATAACGTGCCCTCCGAAGTACAGAAGCGCTCAATAGTAATGTCACTGGCGGTCACCCATCCAACTCCTGACCGTGGCGGACGTTGCTTAACTTAGCTGATCGATTAAGAACGGCTAAGCAAACTTCGCTACAAGCGCTTCAAAAAGTTTACAAAAATACAAACAAATATAATAAAATTTAATTAAATATTATAAACATGTCAAACTATGGTTTAAAAATATATAAATATTACATGTTTGCTATTTTATCATCAAGATATTCCTTAACTGTATAATAGCACTTAGATGTCAACAAATAAAACAATATAGTAAGGTTCTCCGATTCCAGTATTGTCTTTGGCAAATTATTATATATTTTTGGACCCTTACCAAATACACCTTTTTTCAGTCGACAGTCTATGACGAGGCATACAAATTTTATTTTTGTTTAGCTGTCTTTCATAAAATTGAAACCCTCTCGGCGCGTTATGTCACATTCACGGTATGTCCCGCTTGAAATTGAAACTCTCTTCATGTCCCACTCGCACAATGCCACACTCGCAACCTCTAAACATGTTAGTATTATTTCTTATGAATAGCACAATTTCATATATGTTAAGACAGGGAAATGTCTTAATATTTAGTTTTATAAAATATGGTTTGCAGGAATTCGTTGATTTCAAATGGCACACAGATCTAAGACATTTCTTTTGCGCCCAAATTTTTTTTTCCTATTTGACGCTCATTAAATTTTGGACAATTCACACAATATCTTTATAAATTATATCCTATGTGTTATTCGGATGTAGAGAAAACCATGGACCGCCGAACGCACCAACGTATCTATCCTCTCACAACTCAAAGTGAATACGCGCATGTCCATGATATGCCACCAACGCGTACTTACATATTTTGGTCACGTAATACGAAAGGGCGATGGGAACTTTGAGAAACTCATTGTGGTTGGGAACACCGACGGAAACGCTCACGAGGTCGATCCCCAACCAGATAAACTGATCAGATTAAGGACTCATCAGCGGTCAAGTTCCATGACAACGTGCGAGATGCGATGAACAGAAGTCGACGGAGACAGATCATCCGATCTAAGTACAGACCATCTAATGATGACCACGATCCTCAGTTATGACGTGACGACTACAGAGAGAGAGTTATTCAGATGTATAATATTACATTATGACGTGTTGAATTGATTACCTCTATTATGAAGTCGGTCAATTCTTTGAAGGCATGGATTCTGAAGTCTTATGCCAACAACCACTGTTTAGATTGTAGTTTATTTGGAAGCGCTCGTAGCGAAGTTTGCTTAGCTGTTTTTAACCGACCAGCAAAGTTACGCAATGTCCGATGCTGTCATGAGTTGGATGGGTGACCGCTAGTGACATTACTACTGACCGCTTCCGTGCTTCGGAGGGCACGTTAAGCCGTCGGTCCCGGCTGTCGTCTTACGATGGTAGTCGTTATAGCATGGTGGTAGAGCATTTTGCGGCCGTCTGGGTAGCTACAACCCTCAAGTAGAAAATCTTTTGCCAAGCACCTAACGGTGTGTTCCGGCAGCTGTCCTTGAGAGCCAGTAATTCTAGGTTAGCCTGAACATTATCTTCGACCACAGTTATAAAGATATAAAGAAGTTTTATTAGCCCTTCAGTATTTTTTTTTACAGGCAAGTCCAAATTACATTTAACACATATAACTACTGAAATAATTCTAATTAGGTCTATGTAAATAATTGATAAAATTTTTATAATCATAATATTTTTACACTTTATATAGTTAAATAATTTACAGTTATCACGTTTGCACTTGTCCTAAGAACAAAGATTCCACAAGCTGCATTGACATATATTCTTTTAATGTGTAGAAGGGATTGTTTTCAAAAAAGTTCTTAAGTTTTAGTTTGAACACACTATATTTTAAGGTAGTCAAGCTTTTTGGTAATTTATTATACATCAGTATTTTCGAATAACGACCTTGTTTCTGTACTTTAGCTTATCTGATTTTTGGTACAACCTGAATTTAATTAATTTTTATAATTTGCTTGTCGTTATTACGTTGTCGTTATTACGCAGATTGTAAGGTAAAACTGTTTCCAGTTTTTCTGGAATATCCCTATCCTCATGAATTTCTCATAAACAATTATATGTGTAAAGAGAAACAACTATCATAATTTTGTCTTTCTTAAAGTGCTCCCTTGCAGGGCTACGCTTTTACAGTCCATTAATTGTTCTTATTGAACTTTTTGACATTTGAGAACTCTTATTATCTCTGTAGCATTACCCCAAAACAGTGATGGAGCATCTTATTATTGAATCATCTCTTACCATTAGGTGAGATAGTGGTCAAAGGCTCACCTATCAATCATAAAAAAACACGTCTTATTTAGATCAACCCTATCAATTCCGGGTTATTCTGCTAGGATATAGTCGGATATCAGTTCTTATACTTTCAAGCACTATCGCATGCCAAACGAACATCACATTTACAATTTTTTTTGCATAAAGCCGAGAAGCGAGAGCTCGTATTCCACTCAAAAATAAAATATACATAAACAATTGAAAATCTTATCATTATTTTTTCAAACGCTCGACAAAACATTATCTTGATGATTACAATAAATTAAATGCATTTATGTTAAAGGGAGCGCTGTCATAACAAGCCCCTTTTAAATATTAACAATAATTTATGCTCGACGATCTCTGAACATATATTTTATTGAAGAGGATGTTACAATAAAAGATCTAGAATACTGTTTACTCCAGCATTTAAGGTCAAGGGCAGCTGAGCGTAGGCTGTTGGCTGTCAGTGTGCCTCGAAACTCCGAGTTGCACTTAAATAAATGTAAGGGAACTTTAAAAATGTGTAACTACAATTATAATGACCTACTATAATTATTAACCAATTTCAGAAAAGGAGGAGGTACGATTATATGTTGTTTGTATGTTTGTTACGCAATTACTCAGCCAATCATAAGTTAATCTTGACGTTTTTTGTTTAGTTTGGTTGGTTCAGTTTTTTTTATGCCTGATAGGTTAGCCTTTGACCACTATCTCACCTGATGGTAAGTGATGATGTAGTCGAAGATGTTGTTCAGGCTAACCTAGAAGTACTGGCTCTCAAGGACAGCTGCTGGAACACACCGTTAGGTGCTTGGCGACAGATTTTCTACTTGAGGGTAGAAGCTAGACAGGCGGGCATTCGCAATTTGCCCTACCATGCTATAACGACTGCCATCCTAGGACGACAACCGGGACCGACGGCTTAACGTGCCCTCCGAAGCACGGAAACGCTCAGTAGTAATGTCACTAGCGGACACCCATCCAACTCATAACCGCGCGCGACGTTGCTTAACTTTACTGATCGGTTGAGAACAGCTAAGTAAACTTCGCTACGAGCGCTTCAATAAATTTTAGTGTCCAATAACGTATATCAGAATCATTTCAGTTGTTTGATTTTTAAGTCAATATAACTGTAAATATGCTTATGTTATCCAGAGCAATAAAACCAAATTGCGTTTAATACTTTTTGTTGAGGAAGTTTTTTTTAAACGTGATTATTTGTTTTGATACGCCAAACTGCACACAGACAATATAAGCACGGAATTAATTTTATTACGGCAATTTTTTTGGTTTTGAAGCAGTGATGGCTCAGTGGCATTGGCTATGGGCTGCCGTGTCGCAGGTCCATGGTTCGAATCCCGCCGCTGGCTTGAGCTTCACCGCATGGTAGAAGGGTATTTTGCGAATGCCCGCCTGGCTAGCGACCACCCTCAAGTAGAAACTCTGTCGCCAAGCACCTAACGGTGTGTTCCGGCACCAGTCCTTGAGAGCTAATGAAATTACAGGCACATGTGACTTAACAACTATGTCTCAAAGTGACGGGCGCAGTACAATTTGTGACTTGCGACGAAATGCATCTGTTATAGGCAGAGGTTAGTCCGCTTAATATCAGGTGGGCCTCGTGCTTGATCCGTCACAATACCATAAAAAAAAAACTAAACATTGGCTTCTGAACCAAAAAATTTATAAATAAGTTTAGTAAGTACGTAAACCAACAGTACCTATACTTGCCCACATTTTAATTAAAATACATTTGTGTTGGTTTTGACAAAATTTACCTACGTGGATATTATGATAAGAATCATGGATGTGCCTACTACATTTTCAACATAGTTCGGTTGCCTTATTTTACATAATGATTTCCACAGCGTAATCTCATATAGTGTATTGTTGTGTGGAGCAGCAGCTGATATATATACCATCTTTATCTTGCAAAAGCGGGAAATCCGTGCCATATATATATTGAATGGATTCTAGCAAAATACTAAGGTGTTTTCAAAGAAATCATCATAATAACATTAATGTCTTTATATTCTTGAAAATATATTGTAAGCTCGAAGACGGCGACCACCACAATTACAACACTAGGAATGAAGATAACACAGTTATGCCAGGTTTTAGATTTGTAAAAACAAATAAAAGTCTATATGCTATAATTGTATCATTTTATAAATTAATTCCTAAAGATATTAGTCTCATAACATTAATGTCTTTATATTCTTGAAAATATATTGTAAGCTCGAAGACGGCGACCACCACAATTACAACACTAGGAATGAAGATAACACAGTTATGCCAGGTTTTAGATTTGTAAAAACAAATAAAAGTCTATATGCTATAATTGTATCATTTTATAAATTAATTCCTAAAGATATTAGTCTCATCGAAGGAAAGTTCATGCCAAATGTAAAAAATATTAATTTATAAAGCGTACTATAAAATTGTTAGGATGATAAAAATGCTTGTGATATTCCAGATCTGCCAAGCCACCGCCAGTCACCTAATAAATATTGTAATAGTTAATGTGTTTAAGTCGTTAATAGTGTCTTTAAAAGCCCGAAATATTGTGTGTAGAATACACACCACTGCTTACCCCTTTGCGGAATAAAGGTGTAACGATATGTATGTTTACAAATAATAATGGTCGCACTATCTTCTGTACGTAAATAGAACAGCAGATAGCGGATCACCTTGAGCGATCGACATTCCAGGATTTGTACGTAAACAAGTGCTATCAAGTACTAGTTTTATAAAATCTTTCCATAATTACCTGAGCTATAAACAGACCCTGGAACCAACACCAATCAGCAGGCTTATTGTCAACTAGATATACTCGTAACCCAGATAAACTTTATTTTCTAGAATGGTTATGCGGTGGCCTTGAATATACTATTTATACAGGGTAAAATGCTAACAACCTCTTAGGGTTGACTTCTGCTAGTCCTAACAAACATTTTAATAAAATTTTTTTGTTTAATGCCTACTCCGAGCCTAGAGTGCCCACCGCGGCAACACTGGACCGCGCCGTGGTCCCTTTGAATAGAGTTTTGAATATTAACATCGAGCAAAGTAATAAAAAATATGAAATAATTCATTACAGGCACAAGAGTCTTTTGACATCAGGTGGTTCTCCAGTCAAAAACATATAAAATAATACTTAAGAAAAAAAAAGTTTTTCTGTCCTGGAGGGCCAGGACTTAATTCTAGGTTAAGCCTGTTAAAACCTTCGACCACATCATCACTTACCAATATTTGTTGTCGTATCCTATAAAGATAAAATGTTATTTATAAAAAGTGACTGTTTCCTTTAAAAAAGCCGCCGTGAGCAAAGCCACTGCATTACAAGCGTACCATGGTTGGGTACGTCTCGTCTCTCGTCTCCTCTCTCAATTTGTTATGGGGTTATTAAACAATTTTCTTATCAATACCTGATTTTATTTATTCAATTTCGTGTTTTTATAAATGAGCACCAGCCAGCTATTATACTATTTATCTGAGATCACTTACTCTTGAAGCCACTGAAAAATGAAGTCAGCGACTCTTAGCTATCCGCTTCTAAAAACTTTTATACTTCAACAGGTATACCACCCGAAGGAAATCCACTACTTCGTGGTTAGACTTCCTATACACTCACATATAATTAATTTTGACGGGGACTCGAGGAACATAATAAATCCAGGATGGATACATTTTTGGTGCGCTTGTAGCGTTGCCTGCTTGTTTAATCGTTCCAACCACGTTAGGCAACGTTTGCTTCGTTTATGACTTGGATGGGTGACCGCTAGTGGCATTGGATTACTTCTGAGCACTTCTGAGGTTTGGCGGCCACATCCATCGTCGGGGTAAACCAACTTCTGGTATTTTTCCATCTATCACTTCTTACAGCTTCCACTGGAAGGTAATGGGGTGGGGGTGCAATTCTAGCTTACCTACTGCTATGATTAAGTATATTAAGTATACACAAATTACTTCTATAATAAAGTATATGATAGAAAATTGTGTTTTGAATCTGGTGGGGCTATATACGAGTATATTTTTGAAGCAGGGATGGCTCAGTGGCATTGTCTATGGACTACCGCACAGCAGGTCTATGGTTCGAATCCCGTCGCGGGCTTGAACTTCACCACATGGTGGAAGGGCATTTCACGAATGCCCGCCTGGCGCTAGCCAGGCGGGCATTGATGGTCGCTAGACCACCCTCAAGTTGAAAAATCTATCGCCAAGCACCAAACGGTGTGTTCTTGCAACTGTCCTTGAGAGCCAGTAATTCTATGTTAAGCCTGTTAACACCTTCGACCACATCATCACTTACCATTATGTGAAATTGTGGTCAAAGGCTTACGTATCAGCAATTAAAAAAAATATTTAAATAAAAAAAATTATAAAATACAACTCAATGTTTGAAAAACTGGGCCTACTTTAGTTAGCCTTATAAATACAAAATAGTACATTGTGCATCGAGGGGAGAAAACGATCTATTTCTGTTCGAGAGTTAAGCTAGTTAAGCCCGACGCGCAGCGGAGGGAGGCAACTGGAAATAGAACTTTCTCCCGAGTGATACATAGTGCTTTATACTACACCTACGAGGAAAATAAAATCATTATAAGTTTTCTCGCACTTATCTCGAGACTTCTTAGGCAGTAAATTCTTTATGACTTCTTGAGCTGCATTTCTTATTTCTGGTGGCGTCATCATTATAAAATTGTCACTTTCACTATCAGATGACATTATGGAAAATTATTTACAATAATTAAAAGCGTACTGTTCAAATATCAATTTACTGCGAGCATGCTGGGCGCGCTGCCAACTGGTAGTGGGCTACAGCATTCGGATTGCCTATGAGTCTGCAATGACTTATAGGGATCTAAATGCTTTTATTGTAGTGTAGTGTTGTATATAGTTCGTAGTATTTTGTTAATAAAGGCATACCGCCGGAAAATATATATAAACTAAATACATTTTGCTAAAAACTGTTCAAGTAAAGCTGTTTAGCACTTGTCAGCGCCTTAACATCCAATGACATTATAATATACAACCGTTTCTTACATGGTGACGACATGTAAACAACTAAAGGCAGAAGGCCTATGGGCTAGTGATCCCGAATTCAAGGTGAGTTCTGAACATCGAGAAACTAACCTCGAGAGTGGAATTCATGGTTCGGTCTATCTGGCAACTAGTGTGTTGTATCGGACACACTCCAAATTTAAAATATCCTTCCTCCTAGTGTTGTGATTACGCTTATGGTGGTGTACATCGATTTTATATAGATAATTGTCGATATTATGTTACCCTTCTTATGGTAAATTTTCGATTCCAACCATGGAATTTCTACACGGAAATTCATAGTCATCTGGACCATCACTGCTTCTAAAAGATACAGTGGAATTTAAAGAGATATCGTACAACTTATTAATTTGTATCTATATACTTTTGTCTTACATAGTTAGTAAAATATCTACTACACCTATACACTTATTATATAGGCATTAATATTATTATTCAATTTATTATATGTATTGTATAAAAGATCTTTATTTTACTTGTTTGAATTAGTTTTATGTATATCTAAACACACTCAAATACTTTTTTTATACCTATACCTGTTACACTTCGAAGGAAACCTTATATAATAAACCATTTTTAATATTTTCAAATACCGAATTTCTTACTACTCAGCAATCTAATTTTTTCAATAATGTCGTAGTTTGATATTTGATTAGGTTATTTAGGGAGTCATTTAATATTTTACTTATGTTAAGAGATGCGAATCATAGTAATTACTTTATTTATAACCTATATATATAAAACTTAATGCTTATAAAACAATATTTGGTAAGCTAGAATGAGTTTGGTAAAAATATAAGTTAGAATGAGTATTCAAACTTACAATTTTTTCCGTTGTTTTAGTCTTTCTTTTATGTAATTGTGACGGATCAAGCACGAGGCCCGCCTGATGTTAAGCGGACTAATCTCTGCCTATAACAGATGCACTTCGTCACAAGTCACGAATTGCACTGCGCCCGTCACCTTGAGACATAGTTGTTAATTCTCATGTGCACGTAATTTCACTGGCCCTCAAGGACTGCTGCCTGAACACACCGTTAGGTGCTTGGCGACAGATTTTCTACTTGAGGGTGGTCGCTAGCCTGGCGGGCATTCGCAAAATGCCCTTCCACCATGCTTCGAAGCTCAAGCCCGCGGCAGGATTCGAACCATGGACATGCGGCACGGCAGTCCATAGCCAATGGATATATATGCACTGAGCCATCCCTGCTTCATATTTCTTCTGTATTTTATTTTCCCTTATTGATAGCTGTGAAAACTAAAATATTAAGATAAGATAAGATAAGATAATCGTTTATTTGCATTAAACATGAGTATTATACACACAAGGAAGGTAGGTATGCACATAGATGGGACTTCAACAATTCAGTTCATCATGTTTTGCCTATTTAGGCGTACAAATTTGAGAGATAAAGCAATTAGAAAAATTATACATTTTAAATAAAAAATTATAACATTCAATATTAATTCAATCCATTAGTGAAAAACTCATACATTACTTTACATACAATCCAATGTCATTGGTTTTATTCATAGATGTCAAAGAATATCGTAATTATTATGTCAAGCTAGTAAGGAATAGAAATATTAGATTATGTCAGATTATTATCAGTCAAAAATTCGTTTACACTGTAATAGCACTTGGTCATTAAAATGTTCTTTAGCTTGATTTTGAATAGGTTAGTATTTAGCTCCCGTATTGATCTCGGTAACTTATTGTAAATTCTTGGTCCCATACAGAAAATGCTATTACTCATGAAAGTCTTTCTAGCTGAGTGAGCTCTTAATATATACTTATCACGTCTGCTACGTTCAATTGTGTCAGATAATAGAGGAAAATGATGTCTGTTAGATACTACAAATGTGGCAACTTCATATATATAGAGTGACGGAAGTGTAAGGATTCTGTGTTCTATAAATTTCGGTTTGCAACTATCGATTGTCTGCATTCCAAACATTGACCTAATGCAACGTTTTTGTGCTTTAAAGATGTCATCATTGTGTGTAGAATTGCCCCAAAAAATTAAGCCATATCTTAGAATTGGTGCTACTAGGCCATGGTATGATGTTAGCAGTGCGTCTGTCTTTACAATAGGTGCAAGTCTGTGGAGAGCATAAGCTGAACTACCTAACCTTTTTTTCAAATCCTTAACATGTGCTTTCCAGTCTAATTTTTTATCCATGATAATACCAAGAAATTTGGCGGTATCGGCTTCACCTACTTGTTCATTTAGATATTTTACTTGTATGTCAGATATATAATTAAGTCTCTGAGAAAATTGCATTAAGTTAGTTTTGCTGATATTAATTTTTAAATTATTGTTATTTAACCATTTAATTATTGAGCTCAATGTATTATTAATGTCATTTTCATAATCGTCTCTATTTTGGCAAGCAATTGTCACAGTGCTATCATCAGCGAATAGTGTCATTGGATGTTTGGTCACTTTTGGCAAGTCATTAATATAAATAATAAAAAGGAGTGGACCCAGTACGCTACCCTGAGGTACTCCAAACTTAACAATACGTTCACCGGAAGTGTACGTTTCTTCTTTTTTTGTGTTATTGTTAAGTCTTGTAATATTGGTTACTTGTATTCTATTTGTCAAATATGATTTAATAAGGTCAAACACATTACCCCTAATGACATAAGCTTGAAGTTTGCGCATTAAAATGTCATGGTTCACGTAATCGAACGCTTGGGTCATGTCGCAGTAAAGAGTACTGACTGCATTGTTCGTATCTATATTTTGCATCACATTATTAAGAAATTCGTAGACTGCTAAATTAATGTTTTTTTTCTGTCTAAAGCCTTTTTGTTCATTGCAAAGTAAGTTAAATTTTTCGAAGTAGTTATACAACTGTTGATAGTAGTATTTTTCAAATATCTTAGATATAATAGGTATTAAAGCAATGGGTCTATAGTACTCCATCAGAGTTCTATTTTCTTTTTTGAACAGAGGTATAATGACAGTTTTCTTAACTTACATTATGTGGATTAGCTAAAATGCGCTGACTTCATTAAAAACAGACTTAGTGGAATAGACACGGTGAGTGACTCATGTTAATTTATAAGTGTTAATTGATAAGTATCCCGTGGGGTACCGTGCTAGAATATTACTCCACCATTGCTATCGGTGTCATTGGTGTTGTAAGAGGTAACTAAAGGTAAAATACCGAAAGGTGGGAAGCAGCGCTTACTGAGGAACTGATATCTTAAACTGCGATCCCCAAGACGCCTGCCAAGCGTGGGAATTATGGCAAACTCTCCCTAAATGGTGGAGGATGTGTTCGGAAGAGGACAATCCTGCCAATACAGCAGTTTATAAGTGTATTTGACGTTATAATTTGCTAACATTAGGTTTTGTAACACAGTAGTTTCCATTGTTTACCTACTTCTTACAGCCAAGCGTAAATAGAATTCACACTCAACGCTTAAGATGTTTATAGATATATTACCACGTTGATGTTCTAAATATGCACTATATCGATATCGATTAAAATTGCACATTCGTTCCGTCCCATCACTATAAATCACGTGGTCGTGGCTTAGCCAATTAGAACATGTTTCGATATGAGAAAAATTGACAGAAATTTGTTTCTTACAAAGCTAATAGAATGGCGTCTCTTCGGGTTACTTTCTCGAAGGTTCTGAACATCGACAAAACATACAACTAAAAAGCGACTGTTGCTTGCAATTTCTTACATCTACCTCGTCTTGGCAAAATGGTGTATCAATTACTACGACATTTAATTCAGTATCAATAATTATCAAGATGTTTTTTGAATAAGTAATGAATTCCATGTTTTTATAAAGATTATTTTAACCGTTATAGGCCGAACGTAAACAAAATGATTATAATGGCGTTTTCATTCCTTCTTTAAGATTTTTTATCATAATAATGAGGGTCTCCCTGGTTATAAGGCTTCGTTCGCATAGGCGCTTTTAGGTGATTGTTTTGCGCTCGAAGTAAATGGCACATATACCGATCGAAATAAAATGCGTCCGCGTGAGAACACACACAAAAGAAGACATTATGGTCTATGCCATGGGTGGCGAAGACGTCAACCGAGGTTGACTGGTCGACCACGAAGGTATTTTCGGTAGCCCGTGAGAACTGTGAGCAGCGGCAAATCGAAACATTGCAATAAAGATGAACCAATTAATGGCAAAGGACAACTCATTTTTAAGAACAATTTACACTTATTTTTCTTGATTTATGGTGTTTTCTTTCATGCGTCATCATCGCTGCTAAATAAGTAATTTTCGGTCAAGGAAATTAGGTGAGACATCTTATTGAAAGGAAAAGCATTTGACTGATGTATCAGTTCTACGTGACAGCAGACATAGAACTGATATATAAAAAAAAATGCCATGCTTCCGAAAACTTACACTATTATCTTCGACAGTATTTTTTAGATCCTAGAATTTGAGATCTTTGAGAATAGGAATAGGATATGTTCAATTATTATTACGATATAAATATCACGAGCATTTGACTTCCCGTTTGCGTATTGCAGTTAGTCATACACTGTGCAGCTTGATAAGCTTGTGGAAACTGTGCAGCGCAAAAAATCTAGCCAAGGATATTGTTGTTCAGTATGTTCAAAAGTGAATTATAAAACTTATAAGTTAAGTAGGTTAATTTTTTATGGCTATATAAACTTTGTAAGTAACTTAATTACCTAATATTGTATAGAATTACCAATAACGAACAGTTTTGGCATTTTTTATCCATTGCTGACGGTTGCCCGTGGAGTTATTTTAAATTATAATGTAGACCGCATGGTTCAAACGTTTGGTCATAATAAGGTTTGTCAATAATAAAATTAAAATATTTTTTTAATATCGAAATGAGCTACGTATTATAAACAAACAACATTGTCTCTTGTAAAAAATAAAATGAAATGTCAACATGTAAAGTATACTCCTAAAATAAATAATTATTTTATGGTCGTAAATGTTGGTGTCTGACTCCTTGACTATAATTCGTGGACATCTTGTATAAATAGTTTACTATTCATATACACAAAATAAAAATAAAAGTAGGAACCAAGAGCGAAACCTTTTAATGAAGAATTTTAATGACATTTTCTTCCCTGTTTTTTTTTTATTCACCTTATTACATGTGCCTTTATATCACCTATGAAATGAACAAAAATACGTGCATCATCTAAGCAGTGAACCCATTTAACTTGAAAAGGAATATAAATTTAATAACTTGCATATTCATTAACGTTTTATTCATCTAATCATAAACTTAAAAACCTTAGTATGTGGGATTATCTGTCAACAATTTCTGCACCAATAGAGAAATAAGTTAGTCACGTTGCAACATACGTATGTATTGAATGTTGAACACTGTTTTTCAGTTCCATACTTTGTATTGATTCAACACAGCCTAGTAATAATATTATTTTCGAGTGTGGTTTCAACACATCTATTTACCTTCACGTATAAAACAACTAATATCGTAGGCAGCTTCAAAATTTTGTTGGTTTTAAATGAATGAATAAAACACTATGCTGTAAACGACATTTTCTGCCTCGCGTTGCCACTATATGGCACCAACTGCCATTTGGAGTATTTCCGAACCAATACGATTAAGGAACCATCAAGAAAAGAGCAAGATTCTAAATTAATTGACAAAAATATCGTCGACCTAAGCCAAGTTGGCGGTAATGCCCGAACGTCTACAAAGGGATCGGATGACTACAACAAGTTTGTGTAAAAAAGAAATCTCTCGCAAGCCTTACTTTACAGCGAATACCCACTACGCTACTACTATTAGACTACGTGCTGGTCGTGCATAGTGAAAAACATTCCGAACGTATAGTCGGATTGTTAATCAGACGGAGTAAAGTGCATTACGGGTGTTGCTACTTTTTGAAGATACAAAAATAGAGTTGTGGTAAAATGATTTAGTTCTTTCACTTCGTCACTTCAGTGAGCTGTATATTTTTTTCAGAATCTTCGTAAGTCATAATTATTGTCCTAAGAGAGATTTTACTATACCAGCTATTTATATTAAAAAACACAATCTAGTTCCGCTCATAGAAACTAGAAACATCACTATGATTTGAAGTTTTCAACTATATTTTGAAATGTGACATTTCGGTCTGTCAGTTTACTCCGTCTGATTAAAAATTTGACTATATTCAATGTACTTATTCGCACCACAAAATTGGTTCCCCGTGACTCATATCTAGCTACAACGATATACGAACCAACGTAGATGTGCCTATATAGGCTTGAGGAAGACATTTTACTAACCATGCACAATACTGAGGCTCTCTGCGCTAGTCTGTCAATAATTTGTCAAATGGAAGCAACCTTGATCAAACTCATTACGATTTGACCAATTATGAACTCATTTTGATCGGTCTAAAGAGGAATGTTTTTAGGATTCTGAACTACGAAACGGGACCCTATTACTAAGCCTCGGCTGTATATCCGTCCTTATCTTAGAAGGGTTGTATTGTTGGATCTGTCATAACATAGGAAAGTCGTTGAAATCTTAACAGAATGTGTGTTAGAATGGCGGGTTGTCTAAGAAATAATAGCAAAATGATAAAAGTTAAAGAGGATATCCATAAAAAACGTATTATGTGATAAAGCTTCTTGTTTCTGATCTATTCCAAAATCGGTTATGCGTCGCACTTTGTATGATTGTAGTAAAACTGTTCAAGTGCTAGACTCAGACTTCGGCAAAGGATTTCTACGTGTATTAAAAAACAACGATTTTATGGCACATTCTGTGTTGGTACGGAAACCTCGGTGTATGAGTAGAACCTGCACTTACTCAGAACAACGGCCAGATATTATTTGGTATGATTATTGCGTTGGCTACATTTTACCACCGCCACCGTCACCTCAATAATATTGGCTTCGAAAAACAGTTTTCTTGGATTGGGCGAAAAAACGTTTGGGATCTTTACAGAATACATAACATTTTTGGGGGGTCAGCGGGGTAAATACAAACTCCTCATATACATATATATCCACTCTTTCAAATAATATCGTGTTCTCTTCACTGTCACATAATCACCACATCACTTTACACTAATTTATAATTTAGTAAATGAATTATAGATTACTCTTATAGCATTATTACTCTTAGCACGACCGTTCTGTTCGGCACCGAAAGCGAGACTGCCTTTTGCAATACTCGTGTGGTGGCCATCGTGGCTTTACATGAAACGTCACGACGGCGACACTTTCTACTTTCGTAGTCAACTTCGCTTCTTTTAAGAATACATAATATTTTAGTAACGAAATTAAATGAGTAACCTAACAATATACAAAACAGTATGTAATATGTATAAAATTACTAGAATAACTAGAAGGTAGGATAGAAAAAATTGCCAGACTCAGTCAGAATTCCGCTAAGGATTTGTACTCTTACTTAAAAACAACGTTTATGCGTGTTTTAAAGTTTGCCAGCGACATCTAAGCAAACTTTGAGTAACTAACTAAATAGTAACATGCTCCTTTAATGCTTTTAAGATTTATGCCGATGAACGAGTCAATTGTGAAGTACTTTAGGTCAAATTGATAGCATCACAAGTTTCCAATCAGGTGTATTATTTATAAACGAACTGGTATGGAAACCATTCAAATATTGAAAGAAAGGGTAACAACTTCTACTAATTGTAAACTAGAATGTGGCATTCGGTAAGGAGGACTCACTTCTCCGGACCGTTTTAGTCTATGTCTTAACGACTTGATCGATGAACTGACTCCTCAGATCAGTTCCATGATCGGATGTTATCCATATAAGAATTATGTATTACATATAATAAATATATGTAATAAATGTGTTTACAACCTGAGTTGTGCAGATAACATGGTGCTCGTCAGTCCTTCAAAATAAAAGGTTTTACTGGTATTAATCTGTGAGCGATATATTTGATCTCCATAGATTGAAATTAAAAGTTTAATTCATGCTTAAAATCAAACAAATAATGGTGCTTCTAGCTGCTGTCCTTGAGAGTCAGTTTCCCTTATACCTTACTTTAATCGCATCACTATTTAGTATCAGATAAGCTTAAGTTCAAAAGCTTGTAATAAAAAAAAATTGCATGACAGGAACGAGTCAGTAACTGTTTATGTTTTGATTTCACATCCACGCGATCAGAATATAAGTAGAATTGCTCAATGTTTTTTTCCTGTGTCAATATTAGATTATTGTGGAGTGGAGATTAGGCAATGGCGTAAGTCTATCTTATCTTCGGCACGTGATGAGACATAATATAATTAGAATTGGTACTTTATTATTCAAAAACTATCAAGCCTTATTTTTGATGTTTTCATACTTATTATTTTTTTTTATGTTTGTTAGATTAGCCTTTGACCACTATCTCACCTGATGGTAAGTGATGATGTGGTCGAAGATGTTGTTCAGGCTAACCTAGAAGTACTGGCTCTCAAGGACATAAAATAATTAAAATACTTGTGGGTAACTTGCAAAATTACAGCTTTCTGGCACAATTAATTTAAAAGTAGTCACGAGATTATTATGAGGCTCCATATTCACTGCAGATGTTTGAGAAAGATGAACAGTGTGCGGGGAAAAAATCCTCCAATAGGACCTCTGTGCTCAGCGAAGCTAGGAAAATGATGCGATTCTATTGGTAGTTTTTTCTTACAGTGTTGCAAATCGACACCGAAAACAAGCTATGCCTCCTACTACGAAAGTTGTTATTTGGCCCAAACAACCCAGACAACTCGCCATGAATACTTGGAAGAACTCTTTTATTATGCAATACATTCAGAATAGTGACTAACTGATTGTTAGCCATCCTTACTTCCATGCTGTTATACCCTGGGCACCCATGAAGGAACTTTGTTGCCACATAGCCCTGGAAGTTCAGATAGTCATCCAATCTAATCCTTGATACTGCAAATGTGTTTTTAAGTACTTAATAATATTGTTTGTTTTCATATTATTGATTACCTGAAGTTTCGTATAAAAACGTTGTATCTTTCAGATTGTCTCATACGTTCCCAACGCCAGGAGTTGTTTACATCACAGAGTAAAAAATAAGGAAAATTATACAAAATGCTGAAGTTTGTTGTATTCGCTGCCCTGGTGGTGCTTTGCTTAGAATGTAAAGCGAAGCACGTTGATCAGATTGGCGTGGACGGAGAGCTTCATAAACAATACTACACAGAAGAAATGATGAGAAATTGTAAGTTAGCCTTCTTCTTAACATCTAGGTTAGCCTGAACAACATTTTTACCATCAGGTGAGATAGTGGTCATAGGCTAACTTATCACGAATAAAAAAAATATAAATTTTAAGATAAATGTATGTTAGTGCTACTATAAAATTCATTCTACCGCTATTAAAATAGTTCATAAATATAATAACTGGCCATATAAGTTTTTTACGTAGGATTAATTATATTGTGTAACTTTTGCGCATTTTGGCGGAACAATTTTACTGACGTTATTATCACGTTGCACTGCGCAGTGATACTGGTATAAAAATAATTTCTACAGTTGTTTGTATTATATTCGTATTCAATGAAAATTAGCTGCTATTAATAAAGCAACTATTTAGCTCTAAATCCACCAATGTCCCAAAATATATCACCACTCAGGAGGCCTTTTCTTGGAAATTTATTTATATGGAGTTTGAAGACTTCCTTGTCTATCAACGTAACAGAAAATATAGAAACTTAATTCCTAAAGAGTATTTACTGCATAAAAAAACTGTCAAAAAATATGAAACACATGTTTCATATTTTTTGGCAAATATAGTTGAGATGTACAAAAATAGAATCTATGAGTGGAAGTATGTTATTAATTGCCTATTAATATAATTCAGATGCATTATTGGGTTCTGAACTCGCAAAATAAAGATTTTATGTGTCGATATTTATTTCAATATAAATATTAACCTATTTAAAATGTAACGAAGCTCATAATTAATTCCAATTATAAGAAAATATATATATATATATATATATATATATATATATATATATATTTATTTTCTTATAATAAAATATAATATATATATAATATATTTAAAGTAATAATATATTAATTACTTTAAAAAAAATAAGGACTCCCACAGCGCGGGGTAGGGGCTGGTTTATAGTTTGTTTATGGTAAGCAGGTTAATTGAAACCTTGATTACAAAGGTATTTTCCAAACAGAAATGGGGCTCTTAATTGAGGCTACTAAAATGTATATGTACATACCATAGCTTTCTCTACCATCTCCCGTAGTTGGAGTCTCCTTTGCAGAGGCGTCGGTGCGGTCACTTTCCACGCACGTCACTAATATCACGTTGCATAGTAAAACAGTTCTAATAAAGATAACACGGGCAGTGATGCGGCAATATATGCACTTATTTTAAATAAAGAATGCGACACCGTCGTGGTGTGTGGAGCGGAGCGCGGTCCAACGACGACTCTCAATGGTACTGGTTTGCCGCGGCGACACGAAGCATCATTCGCGGCTTGTTGCGGGTAGTATGAAAAAACTATGCATGCATACAAATATAAAAATAACTATGCATACATACAAATAGTAACCAAAACATAACTATGCATACATACAAATAGTAACCAAAAAAAGGACCAAATAGAATTATAGACTGTATATTATCAAAATCGGTTGATTTGTTTATATGTGACTTTAGTAGTAAAAGTTCGTCTAGCTTTTAAATAATTTAGTAAGATACGCAGTTCAAGTCTCTTTTTCGTATACATGTGTACTATAAACAATAAAGTATTTTTTTTATAAACAATATTATAGTATTTTGTTTATAAATTTTAATACATCTTTTTTTGATGTTAGCGTGACTGAACTAGCTTGCGGCCCGCCTGATGTTAAGCGGACTAACCTCTGCCTATAACAGATGCATTTCATCACAAGTCACGAATTGCACTGCGCCCGTTACTTTGAGACATGGTTGTCTAATAAGTCTCATGTGCCTGTAATTTCACTGGCTCTCAAGGACAGCTGCCAAAACAATCACTGTGTGGACTGAGTGACCACATTTTTTTTTTGTTTATTTTTGTTAAGTTAGTAACTTCAAGATTTAGTAAAAGTCATAATATAATTTGTAAAATGCGAACTGTAATTTGTAATGAATTAATAATAAAGTTATGACTCATAAACTATGGTCTCTCAGTTCACACACTCAAAATTCCAAATCTGCGTAAATACATAACTTATAGTCACGTATTGTATACAGATATTTAGTAAAACATATTTTAAAGTGTTTAGAAGATAACAAACCACAACGTGGAAACTAAAATTGCAAATTACAAAATTCTTCCTGGTGTCACTGAGAGACCACTTATAAAACACATATACTTTATTAATTATGCCACAAAAACTATATATTTTAACTGCTAACTTTAGTAAAAGTTACATGTAAATTTGTAAAAGTAAAATAAGAGCACCGTTTTTGGCTACTTTAGTAAAATTAACATTTAATTGTGGTCACTCAGTTCACACATGGTGAATATGTAAATTAATTGAAAGTTCTTGAATTACAAGTAATCGATTAAAATTAAATATATCAGTATTTAGTAAATCTTTTTTACTACAAGGATGTTATTTTTTATCATGTATTGATTGCTCTTAAGATCAGATAATTGCTATTTAATATTTTCAATACAATTTATGTAGTAGGGTGACCACACAATGGAAATTCATTTGAGTTATTAAGCTTATTTACGCTAAGTATTTCATTACTCAGAACCGCCAGGTTCGCCAGTAATGAAATACGTTGATGACGTTTTTAATAATGGCATAAATACATTTCACCACGTGACATCACACACACTAATACCTGTTATAAAACTGATGAAATTCACGAATATGGGTATGTTTATATACCTACATATATATATATACACATGTGTATATTTAGCCAGTGTCATGTTTTAGAAATGACAGTTTTACAGATATTTTCAAGTACAAAGTAGGTTAAGTCAAAATCAGAGCTTAGTAAAATATTGTGGCCAAGACAAAGGTGAGTCATTCATGCCTTCTTGAAGTGGTGGAAATATTACAGGAATTTTTCATGGAGCTCAGAATAAATCACCAAACGTTATGTTTTCTACGTTGTAGTACTTGCTTACACTTGTGCACGATAATGAACACTCAATGAATCATTCTACATCATAATTGTACATATCAAAACTCAAAGGAACACTAGTTTCAGTAATAAATACAAAGTCCCCAATATTGACTTTTCCTCTCGTACTCTTTCCCGCCTAAATCTTCCACTAGATGTTTTGGAGGGCAGTAATGAGATTTGAATTTGGAACATGTAATATAGTGCCTTTATGCCCTCTACGAGATTATTCGAAAATATAGTATGAAAAACTTACTGACAATTTTGAACACTGTAGGTACCGTCGTCGCTGGGTCGGTATGTGTAGTAAAAAAAAAACAAATCAAACGCGCGAGCACCGAATACCTATTTCAAACAAATTAATGACGCGAAACTTTCGTTCTCAAGTTTAATAAGAAAAATTATAACGACAAAGCAAATATAACCAAATTAGACTCTAATGTTAAAAAATTGTTTAAATTAGGTTTTCGCGATTATTACACATTGTAATTAAACAACTTTAAACGGTTTAAATCGCGTATACTTATCATTATTTTTATCAAATTAGTCACCCCGTGACCTCGATCACTGCTAAGTGTTTGAAACGTCGGGACAAATATAATGATAAATATACGCGATTTAAACCATTTAAAGTTGTTTAAATACTACGAATTATACTCACTGAATTTAATATTACGATAAAATGATATATGGAATAAAATATAAAATAAAACCGGCTTCTTATACTAAAAAGCGTAAAATTACTCGTGAAAGTCGGTATCATATCGCTAAAAAGGTGGATCTCAATATTCTGTTCGATACTGAACCGATTTTAATGAAACTTGCACTGTACCCTAAAAGTGAATACCATTAAAAATCGTCACATAGTTGTGGAGAAATGCACGGACAAACATACATACAAAAATTGAATACACCTATAAATTCTCGTAGACAGGTAGGTACTAATGTTTGTATGGAGGCCCATAAGTAGTTTCTATAATTTTACAAAAATATGTGTCTAACTATTAACCTAATTTCCCAAGTCTGTTGAAAATGTCAAGGATGTAAAAAAGCAACTATTAGACAACGGCAGTAAGAACACGAACACAAAAGCCATAAAAATAAAAAAAAATACCTGAAATTTGGCGCCATTAGGAAAATAGCACAAAAATCTTAAAACTTACAAAGAAGTGTTAAAATACGAATAATTATTGCTAATAGCATTGGTTTTACACATTGTAAAACAGTAAAGTGATGCAAAATATTATCACGGGTTAAGAAAAACCCAAATTGTATTACTAAATCACTTGCATAGTAAATTGTCAGTGTGGTCACCCTACTTCATACATTTTATAGAACATATTGAATAGCAGTTATCTTGTCTTAAGAGCAATCAATACATGATAAAAACACACATCCTTGCAGTAAAAAATATTTACTAAATACTGATATATTTAATTTTAATCTACTACTTATAATTCATGAACTTTCAATTAATTTACATATTCACCATGTGTGAACTGAGTGACCACAATTAAATGTTAATTTTACTAAAGTAGCCAAAAACGGTGATCTTGTTTTACTTTTACAAATTTACATGTAACTTTTACTAAAGTTAGCAGTTAAAATATATAGTTTTTGTGGCATAATTAATAAAGTATATGTGTTTTATAAGTGGTCTCTCAGTGACACCAGGAGGAATTTTGTAATTTGTAATTTTAGTTTCCATGTTTTTGTTTGTTATCTTCTAAACACTTTAAAATATGTTTTACTAAATATCTGTATACAATACGTGACTATAAGTTATGTATTTACGCAGATTTGGAATTTTGAGTGTGTGAACTGAGAGACCATAGTTTATGAGTCATAACTTTATTATTAATTCATTACAAATTACAGTTCGCATTTTACAAATTATATTATGACTTTTACTAAATCTTGAAGTTACTAACTTAACAAAAATAAACAAAAAAAAATGTGGTCACTCAGTCCACACGCACACGCCAAAACACAGTGTTAGGTGCTTGGCACAGATTTTCTACTTGAGGGTGGACGCTAGTCAGGCGGGCATTCGCAAAATGCCCTTCCACCATGCGGTGAAGCTCAAACACGCGGCGGGATTCGAACCATGGACCTGCTGCACGGCAGTCCATAGCCAATGCCACTGAGCCATCACTGCTTCAAAATTATGTTAAGTATATGTTATGATACTTTTTTTTTTTTTTTTTTTTACTGGCGGTATGCCTTTATTAAACAAATACTACAAACTATAAACAACAGTACAGCTACTACAATACTACAGCTACTACAGTAAAAGCATTTGGACTCATAGGGAGTCCAAATGCTCTAACCCACTATCAGTTGGCAGCGTGCCCAGCATGCTGGCAGCATTGCCCCGTTGATATATGATATATATATGATACTTGAATAGGTATATTAAAATGTTAAGAATCAGAAATTCTGTGAAATATTCGTGTAGGATTTAGTTGTTAAGTGCTAAATTCGTTATATTTTGATCCGGTTTCCTATGGTATGGAGTGCAGTATCATACAATACCAGACTATAAATTGCAAAGACATATAAATGGACTGCTTATGCGTGACTGCATATTTATAGTGTGAAGTGTGGTGCGGCTTAGGTTTTAGACATAACTATGAGAAGGTTTATATTATCAGGTAGGCTAACTGCTCGTTCCTTCACTACAATTCAATAATTTTCTCGGTTTTGGCGTTGCTTCTGGATCCGGAACCTCCTCCGGCACCTGCGTGTCATCAGGCTCCGGCTCTTGCACTGACTCCTGTGTCACATCCGGCTCTGGCTCCTGCTCCGGCTCTTGTACCACATCTAGCTCCGGTAACTGCACCGGCTAACAAGGTCACAGAAACAGATAAATTTCAACTTGTATATCAGTAACAAAATTGTAACCTATTCTTGTAACATTCAATATTATTTAAGGCTGCTATTTGTCGTCGAAACTTGATATTTAGTAAATAACCTTACCATCTCATTGTTTCTAAGTTAGACTATGTACTGAGTTGGTTACATACCTACTTCATTGACTGTTTTATAAACAATAAATACCAAAGTATTGAATAATTTAGTTAAAAATGTAAAATTATATGGAATGGAAGGTGTTAATTATTATGATGTGTAATTACATAATCTAACTTCTAATTGTTTTGTTTGATTTAATTTGTACGGTCCTCAATTGAATAGTTTTTTGTGCTATTGTAGCACGGGTCACCTGGTGTTAAGCGGTAAACTCTGCCTATAACAAAACTGTGCGTAACTTTATTCCAATGACCCTAATAAAGGATCTTTCATTAAGCGTGTCCTATCTTTAAAATTATATAAAACAAAGTGTGTGTGAGATATTATCAAAATTATTTATTTATTTGAAAGATGTAGTGATGCCATTATGTTTGGAATATGTCAACATTCAAATGTCCGGCACGGCTTCTCTGGGTGGAGCGCATGCGAGATATCCAATTTTCCATGACTTTTGCGCATAAATCAGGCTGAATTTGACCTATGGCATAGGTTATGTTGGCTTTGAGGGCCGCTGTGCTTTGTGGTTTATTCGCATAGACCTTCGTCTTAAGAAAACCCCAAAAGAAAAAGTCTAGCGGGGTTAAGTCACACGATCTCGGTGGCCAGTTCACATCAGCTCCACGTGAGATGACCATGCCCTCAAATCTCTCATGCAGAATATTCAATGTGGCATGAGTTGTGTGGCACGTAGCGCCGTCTTGTTGAAACCACACGTCGTTGGTGTTCAGATGATCCAGTTCATGTCAAAAAAAGTTGGTAATCATCGACCTATAGCGTTCGCCGTTGACAGTGATGGCCTGGCCAACGTTTTTTTCAAAGAAATATGGCCGATGACGCCGTCAGCCCAAAACCCACACCAAACTATAACTTTTTCGGGATGCATTGGACGCTCTTGGATCTCATGTGGATTGGTTTCGCCCCAAATTCGACAATTTTGTTTGTTTACGTACCTATTCATCCAGAAATGGGCCTCATCGCTGAAGAAATTTTTTCTGTGAAAATGACGGTTTTGGGTTCAGTTGCTAACTGCTCCAGTGCCCATTCAGCGAACACACGTCGTTATCTATGGTCGTTTACGTTCAATTTCTGGGTGAGTTGAATTTTATACGGGTGCAAGCTCAAGTCACGACGCAAAATTCGCCCAGTTGTGGTCTGTGAAAGGCCGAGTTCTTGTGAGCGACGCGAAATTGACTGCCTCGGATTCTCCTGCACACTCTCACGGGCAGCGGCAATGTTTTTGGCAGACCTTGCGTTTCGTTGACGAACGGGCGTTGATCAATCATTTACCAAACCAGTGGACTCAAATTTATCCACCACACGACGACTAGTCTTCTCGGTAGGACGATTATGGCAAACGTAAAATGGATGAAGCGCGCGATGCGTTGCCCGAACAGAACACTCATTTTGATAAAACAATTTTATCATTTGCACGTATTGTTGAATGCTATAGCTATCCATGATGATTTGGCAAAACAGAATGAATAAATGACAACCAATTTGACAGATTAACTTCAACAAGATGGCCGCTACCAACTGTCAAAGTTCGGACGTGCTTATTGGAAGACCCTATATTAGGCAAAATTCATATTAATAAATCAGGCACAAAGCAGGAGTAGTCTTATCCGAAGAGGTTTAGTTTCGGAGCAAATTAACTTCCTACATTCAGGTAGGTTTAATTTGGAATTTATATGACATATAACCCCAATAATAACGTGTTTCATGTGTTTATTATAAATTTATTTTTATAAATATTATTTATTCAGTTAATAGCCTCGTTTATCGCGTCTGAAGCGAGAATATATTATGGAATACTATTGTAATCAAGACCATAGACATATACAAGAAATAAATTAGGTACCTACCTTGAGAATGTATAAAACATCAGAAAATTGAAAATTTTGCAGATGTTGAATTTGTACAACAATAAACATATTCCAAAGCAACAGTCATGTATTGACTATCATTGATTTAATTAAAAATTTGCTTCACGACAAGGGGGTGATGGAATCCCAAGTTTTGACAGTCATCATCAGAACGGGCTCAAAGTGATGTAATAATTCAATGAGAGTTTTGTCTGCGACATAAGGACGGCTGAAACCTCGACATTTAAAAGCAACGATGTCCAGTAGCAACGGTGATGGACTGCCGTGCAGAAGTTCCATTGTTTAAAAATCGCCGTGGTGGGCTTGAGCTTCAACGCATGGTCGCATTTGCGAAAGCCCACCTGGATAGCCACCACCCTCGAATACTGTAAATCCCCGTGGAAGCTGTAGCACGCCTTGTTTCATATTAAAGGTTTTATGTGGGTTACATTATATCTTATACATTTAATGATATTTCACAATAGCTAATACTACTTGTTTACAAGTTTGGTTAGTGATGATATGATCAAAGACGATAAACAAGCTCAAGCTAGAAAGCAATTTGCCTCAAAGAAAGCTGACAGAACTTAACGTTAGTTGCTTGACGACCCTGACGGTGTGTTCCGTCTGGCAGCTGTCCTAAAGAAAATTGATCTTTTCTAGGCTAACCCTATTATTCCTGTTAACGTCTTCAACCACATCAGCACATACCAACAGGTGAGATTATGGTCAAAGTCTAAAATATGAGTAATAAAAAAGTAAACTGCATGATAGTAAGGCATGCCCGCTTGGCTAAATACTACCCAAGCAAAATCGATCTTCAAGCACCTAACGGTAAGTTCTGTCGCTTTCCTTGAGATTGATTGCTTTCTAGTTGAGCTTGTTTATCGTCTTTGATCATATCATCACTAACCAAACTTGTAAACATTAGTATTAGCTATTGTGAAATATCATAAAATGTAAAAGATATAATGTAGCCCACATAAAACCTTTAATATATATGACACATGGTGTGCTGCAGCTTCCACGGGGATCAAGCCTGCACATGAGTGCCAGACGAACCCGTGCCTAGGCTAGGCACAGGTTCGTCTGGTATCCCTGCGGCAGGTCAGATGAGTAGCCTCGCCGCCTGTTACTTCAGTCGTAGATGACAGGGAGAGCTGCTTACGCCATACCGATGATCCTTTTCCCCTGGATCGCAGTGTAAGATGGTAGCTGTTCAAAAAGCGCTGCTGCCTACCTTCGGGTAATTTTCCTTTGGTCGCCTCTTATGACTCCCACAGGAAGATTGGGGAGTAGGTGGAGGAGTATTTACAAAAATAACTCATATAATACTAATCTATAAAAAAGGGTACTGTTAAGATTCCAGATTGCCCAGGCAGGTATGTTCAGCAGAGGGCCTTCCACTTGGACAATTTGATTTTGCAAATAGAATATATCGATTTTGGGTCAGCGGTGTTTAATTTAATTGAGTGTTTTTGTGTTTTTTGAAGACCGCCTGATTGGACCCTCGCGTTTGTTTGGTTAACATTACCTATTAAAAGTGTTGTGCCCTCGCAAGGCAGCAGACCTGGAACCATCTTCGTCGCCTAGGCAAGTACCGTCCTAATAGAATCGGCCGATTACGTTAGGTAGTTAAGCGCTAGGCTTGGTTCGTCCAAATCGATGAGACTTCACTTTATGGTACGTGTGTATATGTTACAGCCAAAGTAACAAATCTGGATATTATATATACTGTCTAGCCATTATATATAATGTCTACTTAATTTAGATGAAGTGATAATTGACACAAAATTTTGATATTATTCATGAGACTCATATTTCTATTGGTCACGGAGGGCGCACCAGAATGGTTAAAGAGCTTAAAAATAAATATAAGAATTGTAGTAATTTATGTGGCGCATCGCCGGCCGCTGCCGCAGCACGCTCGCTTCGCTCGCTCGGCTCGCGCGTTGTTGTAGTCACAAGTAACCTAACGCTCCTCCTCGCTTCGCTCGTCGTCGCACCTAAATATGACTTTGCCCTAGACTAAATGATATTTAACCCCTTTTTATAACTTTTACCAATATGTGTCGTGAATTATTAATAATTACTACTAAAAGTAATACATTTCGATCGTTTATTCACATTTACCAAAACAATTTTGTGTCAATTATCACTTTATCTAAATTGAGTAGACATTATATATTAGGTCCTTACATATGAAATTGGCGTTTTGTATGGGAGGAACAAAAAGTCGAATATTTTTTAATATAATATATTTAATTAATCAAAGTATGAACCATTATTTTCTATGCACTTTTGCCATCTCATAGGTAGTTCATTGATCCCTTTACTAAAAAAACCAGTCGGACGGGAATCAATAAAATCTTTGAAGGCGATTTGGACTGCCCCATCGGAGTTGAATTTTTTCCCTTGCAAGAAGTTATCCAAATTTCGAAAAAAATGGTAATCTGTTGGAGCAAGGTCCGGGGAGTACGGAGGATGTCTTAGACTTTCCAATTGAAGCTCTTCTAATTTAGTAGCCGTCTGTAGCGCAGTGTGTGGTCTAGCGTTGTCGTGAAGCAACAGTGGCGTGGAGCGATTGACCAGCCTAGGTTGTTTAGCCGCTAGCTTTTCCATCATGGTTTGCAATTCCTGACAATAGACATCAGCCGTAATAGTCTGGCCAGATTTGAAAAAACTGTAATGAACAATACCGGCACTAGTCCACCAAACGCTTACAAGTAACTTTTTTGGGGTTAATTTTCGCTTGGGGCAGGATTTGGCTGGCTGGCCAGGATCTAACCATTGCGCTGAGCGCTTCCGATTATCGTAAAGAACCCATTTTTCATCACAGGTAATGATTCGGTTTAAAATACCTTCATTATTGTGCCGGTTTAGTAATGTAACGCAGCAGTCGACGCGCGTTTGCCGGTTTGTTTCAGTCAATTCGTGAGGTACCCAACTTTCAAGCTTTTTAATGTTCCCAATTTGCTTCAAGTGAATTAAAACAGTTTTATCACTAACATCGCAGCCTGCAGCTAACTCGGACGTGGTTTGCGATGGATCCGCTTCCACAATAGCCTTCAACTCTTCATTATCAACTTGAGTCTCAGGCCGTCCACGGGGCTTGTTCTGCAGGTCGAAATTTCCAGAACGAAAACGTTGGAACCAAAAACGAACTGTGTTTTCTTTTGCAACACGACCGCCATACACATCATTCACCCTTCGAGTTGTTTCCGCAGCACTAGTGCCACGGCGGAACTCGTACTCGTAAATAATGCGATATTTAAGGTTTTCCACTTTGTAAAATGAGTGACGCAAACAGAAAAAAACAGAAGAAAAAAAACAAATGAATGACGATCATCGAATCACAAATACATGAGTCTATAGCTGTACAAATTTGAATTTGGAATTCCTTACCAAAGAGGAGAAATTCGTGATTAAAGTGGCCAGTACGAAAAACGCCAATTTCATATGTAAGGACCTAATATAATGGCTAGACAGTATATATAATATCCAGATTTATTACTTTGGCTGTGACATATATATTAATTGTATTGCTTGTATATTTTATTGTTTTCAGCCCCGTGGATCACGGGCAAATGTTAAGCATTCAAAACAGGTACCTTGTTAATAGTTAGAGGTAAATTGATACCATCCTGGTTTACAGAAAACCAAGCTAGCGTACTAACTTCGAATATGTTGGTTTCCTTTTTCTAACAATCTGGATAACCATGTCCATTATTTTTTCAGTGTCTTGTCCGTAGAAACAATTTTTGCAAACATTAGCACATTCTAATTAATACTGTACTGTACCAGCCGGATTGTCCGGCTGAATACAGCCTCCCCATTATGGGGGCATTTGCCATAATCCCCACGCTTGGCAGGCATCTTGGGGATCGCAGTGTCAGATATCAGTTCCTCAGAAAGTACTGATTCCCACCGTCTGGTGTGGTACCCTTAGTCGCCTCTTATGACACCCACGAGTAGAGATATTGCTGGGGTGATATTCTAACCTGGCACTCCAGGGGCATTATGTCACACGTAAGCCTGCACCGAGGCAATTGTGAAATACTTACGTTCATTTGATCCCTTGCTGTATCTTTTAATTTTGAGTTATGCAATTAATATGATATTTACGGATTCATTCCATAAATCATACACTTTAGAAACACGATTACTTTAAGCCTCGTCGATAGAAAAAAAAAAGTTATATCTAAACAATTAAATAAACCCTTAGTACGGCGTAAATACTTCACGGAAAGTGATACAATTTTTAATAATAAAGAAAACAACGTGTTTTCTTTAACATATACACATTAAATTTTTCAAATAAGTATTTGTTTTTATTATACGAAGCAAATAGCTAAATTCACGAACGTTCCGCCCATTTTAGCCAGAGCCGCGAAGCTTTCTCCCGGTCCCCTTTTAGTACAGCTTCGGCCGTCGGACGGGGACGGATGCTGGCGACGTGTCTTACTCACGCACACATACGCAAATATCTTAAAAATTACGGTACGCTCTTATTAAAAATTGTTGAAAAGCAAGCAATATAACCATTGAACAAAAGCCTCCCCTATTAAGGAATAAGGTAGGAGATTTCATTTAGGTGTCGTAAAAAGTGACGAAGGAAAAAATACCAGAAGGTGGGCAGCAGAATCTTCTCAAGCAAATGTCATCTTTCACTGTGATCTTGTGACGCTTGCCATTATTGAACTTACCCTGGAACAAATGCCTCTTCTATTAAGGAATAGCTACCCCGAGATTATTATTATAATTTATATTAATCACGGGTGGGCCAACGCATTACTATGAAATGCTAATTAAATAATGCAAAGCTATATCAACTTGATCTAATATCAACCTGCCAGCTTAAGTAGATACCGTCTTGTTGTTTTGTCTAAATCTCACATGGGTGCAAATTATTTATAGGTACTTATTTGGCATAGGCATACTTTGTGGTACTTGATTACAACCAACATAAAGTAATGCTAAAAGTGTATAAATAATTTGCAGCCATGATAACAAGACTTTCTATGGTGATGATATAATGTAGATATTCTGAATTACAAACACTTCAGTGGTTGATGATGCATTCAAAATCAACAATATTTTTTATTGAATATTACGAGTTCTCTTAACAAAGCTTATAGATATACATAAATTAGATTTTATGTGTTTTTTTATAGGTTTTAGTCATGGCAGGAGCCGTCTCCGACATTGACGCATGACCCGGAGCAGGAGCCAGAGCCGGAATTGGAGCAGGAGCCGGCGCTAGAGCCAGAGCCGGAGTTGTGGCTGGAGCCGGCGCTAAAGCCGGAGCCAGTGTTGTGACTGGAGCCGGAGCAAGAGCCGGAGCCGGTGGTCTCGCAGGAGCCAGCGCAGGAACCAGAGCCAGAGGCGAGGCCTAAACCGAGAAAAATATATTATTGTAGCGAAATAACGAGCAGTAAGAGGACCAGGTAATTAGATATTACCACTGCCCTGCCCATGAAAAGTGGAGACCGCTCAAAATATCTCACAGTAACCATATAATTATGCACAGTGAGTAAACATACAACTTTGCATAGTCAGTGAGCAATTGTATTATAAGGTCTGCCTTTGTAGGCTTTCATAGTAGGTATTATTTTTCGAAACCCACTTAATGCGTTTTACATAAAAATAATATATGAAAGAGCACAATCTCCAAAAATATATTTATTTAATAGTGCGGGATGATTTTTTTATTTTAATAATATTTCATGATGTATTGCGGTTTTCATGCTATTTAGACATTTATATGTTAAGTTTGTACTCATTCAAAAAATAATTAATAAATTGAAAACTAAAAGAGGAATTTTGTAAAAAAATAACTGTTAACATTAAATTAATTATTATTCAAATTAATGACAACAAAAGTCACCAAACATATGAACAGACCAAAAGTGACATTTCTTTTTACAAGGGAAGCATAAACAATACCTATTTCTTGCCCCAATCTTTGTTTGCAACAACAACACATCATGTGTTCTAATCAATTGTTACTCACAAAAAATTAAGGAAATTAAAATAAAAAAATACAAGCCCGATATTTATTTTATTCTGTAGTGTGAAAACAAAAATGACAAAACAGAGATGTTTTGTAATTTTTGCTTTAGGACTAAAATCCCCGTTAGGATTTTGAAGTAAATGCAATGTGCATGTCTTGTAATTAAACAAAAGAGTATATGCATTAAGAGTTGTTTCGATATTTCAAATTTATCCAATGATATGTAGCAATTTTTATTATTGTTCAGTTACTATGAAGTTGAATCAGATCGGTTAGCAGGCCACACCTAAAATGTAAACTGGTCGTTGAGCACAGTACAATTCCATTTTAGTTCTATTTTGTGAAAAATAACAAAATTGACACCATGATCAACTTAGCCTGACCACCACCGCACCATATTAGACAGAGGGGGAAGTAGGCCATCTCCGGCCCAATCCGCGATATAACTACTTACCATACTTGCCTGTCTCAGGGTTGTTCCTAATTTATAATGTATTTATATGCTAAATTTTAATTCCGTACTTACCTAGAAATAGGCTAGGGCCGGGAAGTTGTATTTTTTACTTGTGTCTGGGTTCAGGGTTAGTGAGGTCAGTTTTACCTAAACGATGATGAAACCTTTCACGATGAAAGAAAGAACGACAAGCGATCCCTATGTGGTTGCGGGGAAAGAGTCGAGCGACGCGGGGCATACCTACGTAATACAATAAAAAAATACGTAGGTATCTCACTCATCATCAAGTAAAAATGATAGGTATGCTAGAATAAGTGACTTGCCTACTTTTCCTGTTCAGTAGGAAATCTGAACAGAGACAACTCTGGCATCGATGAATTATATAAACAGCCGAACATACAGCAATAAGGTCTCTCCTGCGATTATCAAACATTTTTCATTTATTTAGCGGTGCCGAAAAGCCGTGACGCGCGAATTTGTTCAGTGTTAGCCCTGGCTGGCGCACTGAGAAACGGGTCGAGATTGTGTTTGAGTGTCCGTGCGGCGACGCATAGATAATATGGCGCACACAAACAAGCCGTGCGCGGTGCGTTTGTATGAAGATAACTTACTTCCCCACTCTTTCTACTATGAATGCACTTCTTACAACATGCTTTTGAACTTACCCGTCGGATTCATTAAAAAACTGTGCACGCGTTCTTAAAATTGCAGACTATATCATATCTTTTAAAATAGCTTACGGCTTAATGTGTTTTTATAATATGTTTTAGTCATGGCAGGAGCCGTTTCCGTCATTGACGCATGTGCCGGAGCAGGAGCCTGAGCCGGAATTGGTGCAGGATCCGGCGCTAGAGCCAGAGCCAGAGTTATGGCTGGAGCCGGAGCAAGATCCGGAGCCTGTGGACACGCAGGTGCCTGAGCAGGAACCAGAGCCAGAAGCGAGGCCTAAACCGATAACAATATTCAACTTTAGTGAAGGAAGAGTAGGTAGACGACGAACACAGGATATTTCCCATATCTCACAATTGTCAATAACTTAATTTAGTATTAAGAAATGTATAAATTAGGACTATTTGTAGACTATTAGGACTAAAATTACTTAATAATGAAAATAGTTTCGGCCTAGGTTTCGGGCATGCGCCATGACCTTTGAAGTCGAAAGTGTAGACTAATTTTTATGAGTTAGTTGGTTTCAGTTACATTAAAATGTGTCATACTCATGTTAAAAGTCCAAGTGATAAATTTTGTTTATACATCCATATATATATAGGGATATATTTAAAAGAAAGCCTACTGCTGTTGTTAACATACAGCCAGCATTAAAGATATAATTTTGTGTTTAACATCTTTTTAACTTCATAGTTTGTTTTTGGAAGAATAAAACATTACTCATATAATCACAAAGGTTTCATTCAACTGACTACATATTACAACTTTAAAAACCCGCAAAGCATGAATATCAGTCTGGCTGTATCCTGATGAACCTTGGCCGGTGGGGGAAGGTACCCTCGGTTGATTACGTTACCCGATTCGTGCTTATGTACGAATTTCATTCAATGATTTATGCCATTCTCCATTGTAAAAAGTACTTAATTTAGAGAAAAGAAAACATACAAGTTACCAGGACTAATTAACAAAAACAGCTTAATATACTTTTAAGTGTAGATGAATGAAAAGAAAAGTTACAAAACATTTTTTTTATTGCGGTTGCGTGGTGCCATTAGGTGCTTGACGACAGATTTTCTACTTGAGGGTGGTCGCTAGCCAGACGGGCATTCACAAAATGCTCTTCCACCTTGCGGTGGCATACTACTTTTACTACTAAAGATCTACTCGTAGTATGTCTGTTTTGTAATATTTTGTGTATTTTTTGTGCATTTTGGACGTTGCAATTGTCAGCACAACTACGTTAAAGCGTGCGCTGTTATGAACCTGTTTCAACGGTGGCTTGTTTGATTTGTGTGCCTACTGAAAACGAGCTGCTGACTTATCTGAACTCCTGAGCATTTTATACTACAGTTACTGACATACCTGAGCATTTATAAATAAGTTATAAGTAGTAGGTAAATAACCTATTAAACACTTACAACGCCTCATCCTTTCCTCCGGAGAGTCTTGGTCCTTAAGCTCCGCCTCCACGTCAATCTGATCGATGTGTTTTGCTTTACATTCTAAGCAAGCCACTACTAGGGCCAGGAACACTACCAACTTCAACATTTTGTGTATATTTTCCTTAAATCGTACTATGAGACGTTAACAACTTAAAGCGTCGGGAACGTTTGAGACGAACCGATGGACCCGGCCTTTTTATAGAAGACTTCAGATAGTTTTAAATGTGAAGGTGAACAAGTTTGCAAAGTATTTATAAAATAATTGTCAACATCAAACCCTGATATTTCTCAGAGACGTTTAATCAACAACAACAAAAACACTCTGAATTAGTGCGCAGAAGATATCACCAAATAAATCTAAATAGGCACTTAACATGTAGTGAATGTTACCAAAAGTAGGGGTAAGAATGTTTATGTATCCGAAGAAAGGATTTATTGTTTTCAGAGCATATTAGATAAACATGAATATGGAAAAACAGTAGAAATGACGAGCTTGATGGTTAATGGAACCATGGAACCCAAAGACATCATACACATAGATGCCAACATCACAGTAAAATAAATACCTCAAAGGTACTTCAACCATACCAAAAAATATGTAGATGGTTTTACAAACGATCCCTTGGTATGCCAACATAGGTGCCACAAGTGATTGGTTCAGTAAATACCTAATATATATTTAATGTATTATAAATTACTCTCTATATTCATTGCGCTATTGATGATAATATTGCACATGCTCGGGTGCAATATTTATATTTTATTTTTAAATATTGTGGACAAAATCACATGATTTATTTCTAATTACACGACTGCCCAAAAACAAGAAGAGTTATGTTTCAGGTTTCATGTATGAATGTTTGTATATATGTTTGTGAGTTTCTTTATACACCATAACTCCTAAACGGTCTAACCAATTTCAATGTCAGATATATCGTTGAATTTGTATTGACAACGCAAGTGACACTATGAACATAAAAATGAATAAAAACAAATTGGTGGAGCTTAGACGCCACATTGTAAATAAAAAATATCTTCCAAACCTATCGAATGGGAACCTATGAAATGTAGGGCTTAAAACACGTTTCCATATATATATAAAAAGTTTTATGTTCAATAGAACGACAAAACATTTAACTAAAATATATAATTTGTAGTCGCGTTTTTTTTATTTCATACTTGTTTTAATATTTTATACATTTGTGCCCATTAAATAGATATTAAATTTCAAGACCGGTAAAATCTTTTTTATTCGGAACCAGAGCAGGATTTGGAGCCTGAAGTACGGCAGGAATCGGAGCAGGAGCCGGAGCCGGAAGTGTGGTGGATACGCGCGTTCTAGCGCTATATAGGCATTGTAGGACAAGAGTGTGTGTCCTAGGCTTCTATTTATATCGTAGTGAGAGTATTCTGATCAATACACACATTTTTAGCAAATAATGGCACCGACTTCAATACTCAAATGTGTGAAATAACTTGTTGAAGTCGGTACCATGATGGTTCAAATTACCTATTATCACAATATTGTGCGCATGATACCGACTTCGACCAGTTATTCCACACATTTGAGTGTTGAAGTCAGTGCAATTTTTAGTGAAAAAAATAATTCTAGTGCTATATCCCATAATATGATCGATTGTCATTCACTGTCAATGACTATATCATCAAGATAGGAAAATACTTATCAGTTATTGGAGTGTAACTCAAAAACGGCGTATCTGGTTTCCCCAGGTTCACCCAGCCAAAACATCTGAGGTAACTTACATAAAAATCTTCCACCTTGTTTTTGAAGTCGCTAATAAATACACATAGACAGATGGTACATATTACAAGTATAACTTAATTAAAAATCAAAAACTTGACTACAAGTTATTTATTTAGTAAAATTATAACCAAACATCTTGCTATAACTCTTCTGGCGCATCGCCGGCCGCTGCCGGGGTACGATCGCTTCGCTCGCTCAGCTCGCGCATTGTTGTGGTAACCTAACGCTCCTCCTCGCTTCGCTCGTCGTCGCACATAAATATGACTTAAGTACGTCATTCACTCATCATCATTAACTTCATTTGATGATCATTTACATATGGTGTTCGATTACAATTTTTTGGTAAAAGTACTTTTTGCAGCGCTCGTAGTGAAGTTTGCTTAGCTGTTCTTAACCGATTAAGTTAAGCAACATCCGCCGTGGTTATGAGTTGGATGGGTGACCGCTAGTGACATTAGTACTGAGCGCTTCCGTGCTTCGGAGGGCACGTTAAGCCGTCGGTCCCGGTTGTTGTCTTATGATGGCAGTCGTTATAGCATGGTGGTAGGGCATTTCGCGAATGCCCGCCCGGCTTGCTACCACCCTCAAGTAGAAAACCTATCACCAAATACCTAACGGTGTGTTCTGGCAGCTGTCCTTGAGAGCCAGTTATTTAAGGTTAACCTGAACAACATCTTCAACCACATCATCACTTACCACCAGGTGAGATAGTGGTCAAAGGCTAACCTATCAGGCATAAAAAAAAGTTAAACATTTTATAGTGATCATTCATCATATTTAATCCATTAAAAAACTGTTCCAAATTAAAGAGCTTTAATTTTCAGATAAAAAGTGTACAATAACCTTCTTCGTAGTATGAACTCAAATCGTGTTAAGTTTCATTGAATTCCATTCAGTAGTTTTGGAGTGATGCGCGGCCGGGATACAGACAGACAGACAAAAATAACAAAAGATACAGGTAGCGCGGATTGCTCTCAATTTTTTTTTCAAATTTAGTATTATATATTAAAAATCTGTTACAGTGGTACTCTTACAGCCAATATTTTCTTTTTCATGTTAACTTTATGACAGTAATAAAATACACTTTTATGGTACCTAGATAAATACCTACATATTAAGTTTGCCAAAACAAAGCTGATAATGCAAAAATAATCCTAAAACATAACTGAAAACGATACGAATGGTTTAACTTTCAAAAAAGTAGGCTTCAATAAGTATGTATATTATGGTGCTGTTTTGATGTTACTTACTCCATAACTTTCGACCACCAAAATTATTGTTTCCAAGGTTATATCTAGTATAGAAATAGTAATAAGCGAATAATGGAGCCTAAATTTAAATAACTATTATGTCGGTACACGCTTGTAAGAATACCGTAGAAATGTTAATTATATGAATCGGACATAGGTAGGTACCAGAGGCAGAATATGATTTTGAAAAAGCCGCAGCAACCGTGTTCCACCGGGTTGGGACAAAAAAACGTTAAGTTTTGGCATCTCTAGTTCGTGATTGTTGTTCCATGCTTTTTTAAATCGCTTGGGGGTTGCTTAAAAGATATAATGATATAGAATATTTTGAAACTGTTTCTACAATCTTCCCATATAACAGTTAATTCTCATACCTAGAAAGTTAATTTTACTTACATGTACATATCTTGAGCAATTATTGATTTGCACTGCAAGCTTGCTCTACGATTCTTCATTTTTTTATTAAATGATAACTTCTGACTTTGACTCCAATATATTTAAAAAAGGACCAAACAACTCTCTCAAGTATTCCTTTAAGAACACTGTAAATGCTGGGCGTAATTTATTGTCCATCCTTTAAATATCTTAATTTATGTTGATATACTCAAATCCGATATTTTATGTCAGTATGTTAGTTAGGTATTCCGCGAAGATTCAAATTCAAAGCCTCAGATCACGCCCTTTCATAATGTGCTTTGTTTCATAATGTGCATTTTTTTCAATGTTTGTTCCTTTCTAGCATAATGATACCAGACAAAAAAAACAAAGATGTCGAACAATATTTGTCTATGGCTGGAGGTATAAAGTTACCTCCAGCCATAGACAAATATTGTTGGAGTACGTATTGAGCTATCGTTCGTTCTCAACTGTGAACTTAAAACTCGTGAAACCTGGAGTTCGAACTCCGGTGAGACCGGTCGAAGTAAACTCGACCCACTGTCGCTGAATGTTAGCCTCACTCTTCTGCGGACTTGAGTTTCACCGTATTGTGCTAGGACATTTTGCAAATGCATACCTGGCTAGCTATTACCTTCAAATAGCTGGTAGCCTGTCTTCTGGGGCCGGTAATGCACCAGTTTTTATTTAATTAAAAATATAAAGTTTTATTACTCAAACTTTGGTTTTAACCGAATGAAGGAACCTTGAAGATATGAGCATTTCCTCTTCAAAGGCTGGCCACGCATCCTTGAGATTATGTAATATTGGCGGTCGTTTTAATTTTCTATTAGGTACCCAATGTATTCATTTCAATGTACGTCTTTCTGGCGGTGGTTAAATCTACCCCAAATCTTATGATGGTTAATATTCGGCTGACGCATTACCATGAAATGCTGATTAAATAATGCAAATCTATATCAACTTGATCCAATATCAACCTGCCAGCTTAAGGAATTACTTAAGTAGATACTTTCTTGTTGTTTTGTTTAATCTTTATAGTGCTTGATCAAAATCAATATAAAGTAATGCTATATAAGTATAAATAATTTGCACCCATGCGAGAACTATACTTTCTAAGGTGATGATATGATGTAGATATTCCGAATTACAAACACTTTAATGGTTGATGATGTACTAAAAATCAACAGTATTTTTTATTGCATATTACGAATTCTATTAACATAGCTTACATATATACTTAAATTAGATTTTATGTATTTCTCTAATATACGAGTATTTTAGTCATGACAGGAGCCGTCTCCGACATTGACGCATGTGCCGGAGCAGGAGCCGGAGCCGGTATTGGTGCAGGAATCAGCGCTAGAGCCAGAGCCGGAGTTGTGGCTGGAGCCGGCGCTAAAGCCGGAGCCAGTGTTGTGACTGGAGCCGGAGCAAGAGCCGGAGCCGGTAGACTCGCAGGTGCCAGCGCAGGAACCAGAGCCAGAGGCAAGGCCTAAATCGAGAAAAATATATTATTGTGGCGAAAAAACGAGCAGTAAGACGACCATATAACTAGATATTACCACTGCCGTGCCCATGAAAAGTGGAAACAGCTCAAAACATCTCACACTAACCATATAATTATGCACAGTGAGTAAGCATACAACTTCGTATAGTCAGTGAGCAGTTATATTAGTTATATTTTATAACTACGTCTAATTATTTAAACAAGAAAGCAGAACAAAAACTGCCCAAATCGTTGTTGGCAACAACAACAAATGTGTTCTAATTAATTGTTACTAACAAAAAAAAAAAAAATAACAAGCCCGATATGTTTTTTTTTCTCTAGTATCTCTGTTTTGTAATATTTGTGTAATTTTTGCTATAACACAAAAATCCCTGTTAGGATTTTGAAGTATGCGTAATGTGGTGTCTTGTAATATAAAAAAAAATATGTGCACTATATTATATTATGATATAAATATGTAGCATTTTTTATTATAGTTTAGTTATAATGAAATTGAAGCAGATCTGTTGGCAGGCCAATCCCAAAGTGGAAACTGATCCTTGAGCACACCAAAATTCCATTTTAGTTCTTTTTGTGAAATATAACAAAATTGACACCGTGATCACCTTAGCCTGACCATCACTGCACCTCTTACACCATACTTTTGAACTTACCCGTCGCATTCATTAAAAATATGTGCACGCGTACTTAAAATTGCAGACTATAACAAATCTCTCAAAATAGCTTACGACTTAATGTGTTTCTATAATATGTTTTAGTCATGGCAGGAGCCGTCTCCGACATTGACGCATGGTCCGGAGCAGGAGCCTGAGCCGGAATTGGTGCAGGAGCCGGCGCTAGAGCCGGAGCCAGAGTTATGGCTGGAGCCGGAGCAAGATCCGGAGCCTGTGGCAGGTGCCTGAGCAGGAACCAGAGCCAGAGGCGAGGCCTAAACCGATAACAATATTCAACTTTAGTGAAAGAAGAGTAGTAAGACGACCTGATAACAAGATATTTCCTATATCTCACCCATGAAAAGTGGAGAATACTCAAAATGTCACACGCTAAGCATAAAATTATGCACATTGAATAAGCATAAAATCATGCCTGTTGCGTTAGCAATAATGTTTTATAACTTAGCCGTTGCTATAATTCTGCTCTCATAGAAGTTTTATTTTAGGACCCCATTATATGCGCCTTATATGAAAATTTATATTTTTACATCATATTGTTTAGGGGATAAATATCTATATTTATTGGCTTTTATTTTCAATTTTTATTTATTTTAAATACACCTTTAAAGGCATAGTCATATGTTACTTAAACATTGTTATACTCATACTACTTATATTGTCAATAACTTGATTTAGTAAAAACAGTTAAACTAACTAAGTAATGAAAATATTTTCGGCCTAGGTTTCGGGCATGTACGAGCAAACATGTAGACCAATTTTAATGAATAAGTTGGTTTCAGTCACATTAAAATGTGCCGAAGTCATTTTAAAAGTCAGTGATATTTTTTTTATACATCCATTTATTTATAGAGACATATTTAAAAGAAAATCATCTGCCGTTGTCAACATACAGCCAGCAGTAAAGAAATAATTTTGTGATTCAATATCTTTTTAACTTCATAGTTTGTTTGTCGAAGAATAAAACATTACACAAATAATCAAAAGGGTTTCAATCAGCTGACTACATATTAAAACTTTAGAAAACAGCAAAGCGTGAATATCAGTCTGGCTGTATCCTGAAGAACCTTGGCCAGTGGGGGAAGGTATATACGCTCGGTCAATTACGTTACCCGATTAGAGCTTATGTTCAAATTTAAACTAGGTACCTATTATTAAGCTCAATATTATCTACTATGATAACTGGCTATATATGTAAATACTATTCCAAAAGCCGGGATTGAGATACTTTGAATACTCAATTTAGAGATAAGAATACATAAAAGTTACCGTGACTAATTAGCAAAAACAGCATATACTGAATGAAAAGAAAAGTCACAATATAAATATCGATTAATAAACTACACATTATATCCTCATTTTGTCAGAGGCAGATATAAAGTAATATATATGAGTATATTGCCTCAATCATTGATTACTCTCAGTTTTGCAATAACAACAAACTGCGTTTTAACCGATTGTTACACAGAATCACTATCACTACATAGTATAAAACAATGTCGCTTTCTCTGTCCCTTTATACCTATATATGCTTAAATCTTTTAAACTACGCAATAGATTTTGATGCGTTTTTTTTTAATACATAGAGTGATTGAAGAGAAAGGTTTATATGTATAATAACATCCATGGAATAGTGGAGAAATACTGTTATTTTGAGGTTTCTAATGTGATGTAGGATAATTACATTTTTTTCCGCTTACATTGCAAACGCAGACTGCACCCTAAGAGAATTATCAAAATAATGTACGCATTTAAAAGGTTTACAGAAAACTCCGCTATGGTACATGTCCATCTCTTATGGATATCCCACAATTATTTTTTTGTCATTTACTTTTTACGACAAATAATGGCTAATTGTCGAAGCGATTTTAACCAATAGAGCATTAATCCTTACCTAATTAAATACTTTATCACTACAACATAGTATAAAACAAAGTCGCTTTCTCTGTCCCCATATCCCTATGTATGCCTAAATATTTAAACTTCGCAACAAATTTTGATGCGTTTTTTTGTAATAGATAGAGTAATTGAAGAGGAAGGTTTATATATATAATAATATCCATAAAATAGTGGAAAAATACTGTTATTTTGAGGTTTCTAATGTGATGTCGTAAATAATTACATTTTTTCCGCTTACAATGCAAACGCAAGCTGAACCCTACGAGATTTATCAAAATAATGTACTAAGTTTTGTACGCATTTAAAAGTTTTACAGAAAACTTCGCTATGGTACATGTCCATCTCTTATGGATATCCCACAATGTTTTTTTTTTGTTATTTACTTTTTACGACAAGTAAGGGCTAATTTTCGAAGCGATTTTAACCAATACAGCATTAATACTTTAAATACATTGTTGGTTTAATATAGATTTATATGACCCTTAACAGCATATGATTTAAACATATATTTTCGAAGATATTACAGATAAAAAATTGCGGGACGTAGCGTTTACGGCGGTTCCGGCCGGCCCGGGCGGCGAGAGCGTGTAGTAGTGTAAAAAGTAAATAAGAAAAAAATTTGTGTATGAATTTAGATATTCCAAAGATAGCAGGAAATCTTCATGGCTTAGGGAAAAAATAATTGTTTTACTCTAAATTTAACGCGTGCGGGCGCGTAATGAATAAATCAAAACTATACTGGATCGATTTTAATCATTTTTTCAGTGAATGACATAGGCTATATATTTTATACCCGTGCGAAGCCACAGCGGGCCGCTAGTAAAATATATAAAAAAACTAGCCCGATATTGCTTTTACTACAAGAGATCTAGTATGTCTGTTTTGTAATATTTTGTGTATTTTTTGTGCATTTTGGACGTTGCAATTGTCAGCACAGCTACGGTAAAGCGTGCGCTATTTTGAACATTATTTAAACGGTGGCTTGTTTGATTTTTGTGCCTACTGAAAACGAGCTGCTGACTTATTTGAACTCCTGAGCATTTCATTATACGCAATAAGTTGTAAGAAATTAAAAACCTATTAAATACTTACAACGTCTCATCCTTTCCTCCGGAGAGTCTTGATCCTTAAGCTCCGCCTCCACGTCAATCTGATCGATGTGTTTTGCTTTACATTCTAAGCAAGCCACTACTAGGGCCAGAAACACAACCAACTTCAGCATTTTGTGTATTTTTTTCCTTTAATCGTACCATGAGACGTTAACAACTTCAAGTTTTCAAGTGTCGGGAACGTTTGTGACGAACCGATGGAACCGGCCTTTTTATATAAGACTTCAGATAGTTTTAAATGTCAAGGTGAACAAGTTTACAAAGTATTTTTAGAATAATTGTCAACATCAAACCCTGATATTTCTCAGAGACATTAACCCCCTTACTTATAAAAAAATACACTTAGTACGAGTAGTTGCTAAATATGGATTGTAATGTTTAAATATTTCTTACATATAAACGCTACCACCTATTTAGCTAAGCAATGGATAATGAAGTCGAAAGTATTTTAAACTGACAACATTTAACTAAAAGGACTGGAATGAAAGACCCGAATTGCCAAAAAGCATGAATTTTGTGCTAAATATCTTGAAATTAAAAAGTATTAAAATGCTTTGTAAGTACTGATTTTTGTTCATATTTTTAGGTGTACTGAAGATTTTTGTAGCGAGTTTTTATTTCGCAATATGGTAAATTCAAAGTGGCCTATTATTCTATGAATTCGATTGGCCAGCAACCGATTCCATAGCATAATTGGGAATGCATTCTGGGGTTACAGGTGTAACCCTAGTCCCGCTGGAAGGTATCTTTTTCCATCCAAAATAATTTCTATGCCCGATTACGTTTTTTACTATGAATCCCAGTTTCCAACCTTCCCTTTTTTAGGGTTCCGTACCCAAAGGGTAAAATCGGGACCCTATTACTGAGACTTCGCTGTCCGTCCGTCTGTCACCAGGCTGTATCTCAAGAACGGTGTAAATAGACCGCTGAAATTTTCACAAATGATGTATTTCTATTGCCGCTATAACAAAAAATACTAAAAATAAAATGAAATAAATATACAACAAACTTGTTTTTTTTTTACCGATTCTTGCTCGATACTAATAACGGTGACCGAATATTTAGTTTTATGTTCTCTTAAAATGTAATTAATTAAAATAAGAAATAAATAAAAATTAAGGGGGCGCCCATACAATTAAAGAGGTTTTCACCGTACCTACCCTGCTCAGTCACTGCGAAAAGTGTCTGTAACTTGCAAGATGAGGTTTCAGATAATGGTACGGAACCCTTCATGCGTGAGTCCCACTCGCACTTGGCTGTTTTTTTTGTTTAATAGCTGTTCTTTACATCTTAGTAATATTATAAAGGCCGTAATAATTATGCTCTTGTCCAGTGTGTTAGAGAAAACATTTGTATGACCCTGAAACTGTGCACGGTGAATGCAATAGGCTCGCCCACTTTTACATGGGACCAAAACCCAATTGGCGAAACGTAGGTGTTTACACACATCTACCTACCCTTTATATTATCCACACGTATTCCCCACAGGCGTGCTTATATTTATATGTATGTATGTAAAGTTTATGTGTATGTGTTTTTGTCTTCTATTCTACCGGCTTGAGGGTTTGGATGAAACAACGTTAGTTAGTGTAGGTCTTCCATACTTTCATCATCATAATCTGTTTAAATCATTGTCTACGTGGGCGAAACCGCGAGGTGTAGCTAGTTGATAAGCAAATTACAATGAGTTCGATCACCGGATCGGATCAGATATTGAGTTTTTCTGAGAAAGAGATTTTCAGTAACAGTCCGTTGTCTAATATGTACCATTAAACGGTAATAAACTCGCACCCTATTAAATGACACCTTTAACACAAATAACAATATGTAGACTCCTAAATTAAAGTTTAATTTGCCGAACTGAATCCACTCCCAATTCTCTGGTAAAATTCGCACTTAAGTACCCAATTTTGGTGTTAAATTGAATCTCTAGTAATATTATTTACATCTTCTTACCGGTATTCTATACTATATCCCCTAAGCTATTCAATCTTCATTTTTTTATTTTTACGTGTTTACAAAATGCATTTACGCATTCCCGGCCACCCCGGGAAGGTGGCCGGGATATGTCGGGCCGTAACTTGGTACCTCGGTACCCGGTAAATATCACACGGTGTTCCACCTCTACCGCTTCTCGGCGGGATCACAGGGACGCTTTAGCACTCAACCACGGATCCGCCACGATTGTCCGTTGCCGGCCCCTCCTGGGGTGCTACCCCTCACGACGCACCAGAATACATGGCACGTTGCCACCACCCGGGGACCAAGCCCGCAAATGGGCGTCAGACGACCCCGCTTCCGACGCCCAAGGTCCCCCTGCGACGGGTCAGATGAGTAGCCCCGTCGCCTGCTACTTTGGTCGCAGAGGATGGGGAGAGCGGCGCCTCGCTATACCGACACTTCTCCTCCCCTGCGGCCCCTCAGCGTCCGCGATCCAACGGTTTTGCTAAATAGCGGCTATGTAATGCTTAAAATTTAAGTAGCGTTTATAAGTAAGACTATAAATGTTAAACAACTCTGAATTGGTGTGCTGAAGATAACGCCAAAGAAATCTAAATAGACGCTTAACATGTGGTAAATGTTACCAAAAGTAGGGGTAAGAATGTGTTTATGTATCCGAAGAAAAAATTTACTGTTCCACAGCACATTATAATAATAATAATTATAACTTTAATTCGCAAATTAATGGCATAGGTAGAAAATCTTATATTATTTAGGTAAACTAGTAATAAGTAAAACTAAAGTAATTAATACCTAGACATTTATTAGTTGCGTCAGTCTCCGAACAAGGTGCTCTGATTCTCGGAGCCGATGGCCTACATAGGTTAACCCTATATTTGACATCATTTATAGACCATTAGGTCTGTGATAACCTTTCCCTTCGACGTAACGTATTAAAAACACATAAAGAAATCATAGTAAAAAAACACGAGCACATTTAATTTGAAGCGGCGTTAGCCGAGTAAGCTACAGTCATATGCGGTATTCGAACCTGCGTCATCCACCCCTATAAATTTTATTTTTTACTTGGTGCATTATAAACACAAACTTCTGCACTGACACTAAACGAACGTTTTCAAGAGATATTTCAGGGTTTGCCATGTACATTTGGCACGGTATCACCTAAAATGGCAGCAATGGCTCTGTAATAGGCATCGCCTTAAATTAGGTATTTCGCAACGACGATGCAGCTATTGGTTCTATCATTGTTTATGATATATTTTTAACAAATGCTTATACAAATGTCATATAAATGGTTTTTGTGCGGCTATTGAATGGCAAAAATGTTGACAATATCAATACAAATACAATGACAATGGTACTCAAACAACCAAACATGTGTCTTGGTTGGCTAAACTGTGTTTCAAACAACTTATGAACGATTTGCATTGATTAATGTTAGATATGTAATGGAAACAATTTAATTTAGTTGATATTTCTGTTGTTTCTTAAGAATAAGTATCAGGGTTATTACAAACATGTACGCTTTTTGGTCATCCTAATTAATATATTTAGTTTGCATGATTGTTTCATTCCATTGAACCTGTCGTGCGCGATTAACTACTCTTAACAACCACACGGGATCAAGCTAATTTAAAATATTAGCTAACCCCATCCCGATACATCATTAACCAGATTAATTTATAATATTGAACCTACTCAGCACAAATAATCACTATTAACAACCTATATTGATCCAGTCAACTTACAATCCTAAGTCAAACCAAACATCAGGAGTTCAACCCGAACCATGTTCTTAATAGATTCAAACAAATACGCGGCCCGCGGGAGTCCCCACTACTCTCCTACCATCGCGCCGCGCGCTGTGCCGTCACAACATTTACGTTCGTGCCATAATAAACTCTGCAACTGTTCTGTAATCAGTTAATCAGTCATTCTTAAGAATTATGAAATAATATTACATACAGCTCGGCCACCATACCTTTACGTAAACTTTAAACTATGTATCGGAAAACTCCCTTTCGGATAAATTTGTGTAGTTTATATAAAAGCACTAGCAAAAAGAAAAGTGCTGCTAGACGAAGTTGAGGAACTTTTGAGGATCTGGGAGCTACCGAATCTTTTCCCTGTATTTCTCGGTAAGTGTTTACATTAATACTTAAAAGTGTAACATTTCATTTACATAGTTACCATATGTAGTATTCGTTGTATCTAAAAGCCGTACCTACCTGTAAAACAAATTGGTTATAGCCAACAGTCAAAATTACCTACAGCTTTTGTAGTGCTCGTAGCGAAGTCTGCTAACCTGTTCTTAACCGATTAGCAAGGTTAAGCAACGTCCGCCGCGGTCATGAATTGTATGGGTGACCGCTAGTGACATTACTACTGTGAGCTTCTGTGCTTCGGAGGGCACGTTAAGCCGTCGGTCTCGGTTGTCGTTTTGGATAGCTGTCGTTATAGCATGGTGGTAGAGCATTTGGCCTACCACCATGCTCAGGTACGTGGCTAGCAAGACAGATTTTATTTGCACTATACTCTCACTTTAACCAATCCTCCACAAACTGATCATGATCATTATTTGCCATTTGCTATAAATATTAGGATCACTTCTTTGAAGCACTCGTAGCGAAGTTTACTTAGCTGTTCTTAACCGATCAGCTAAGTTAAGCAACGTCGCGTGCGGTCATGAGTTGGATGGGTGACCGCTAGTGACATGACTACTGAGCGTTTCCGTGCTTCGGAGGGCACGTTAAGCCATCGGTCCCGTTTGTCGTCTTAGGATGGCGTCTTAGGATGGCAGGCATGGTGGTAGGGCATTTTGCGAATGCCCGCCTAGCTACCACGCTAAAAGAGATAAATAGACTGTTTAATTGAAATATAAATTAGTTGGTGTAAGATAAAATAAAAAACCTAAACTTATTACTTTTCTTTATTATCACAATACTTATATATATCATATTCATTATAAACATCATTTGCCTCAACCAATTCAATGCACATAGTAATATAACAAATTTGTTTCAATTAAATACAAAAACGTAAAGATTTAGTCTTGTCACACAACTAGTTGATGATTGTATGACAGACAAACAGAATACAAAAAATAATAATATAATAATATACTTCCAAAATACACGCTTCCCAAAATGAGCATTTTCCATGTATAACACACAATAATTAGGACCACTGGTGGCTTAAGATAAATCATAATAAAGAATATCAATCGAGGTGCCCCCATTTAATCAATTCTAACGCGAATTCCACCTAATTTTCATGCTAAGCCAACATAACGTCAATGCCACATAGCCTCACCAAAATAATTTTCAATGTGTTTTGATTCTATACTTAGCATCATTACAAGATATTGACTATTCCAGAACACAATCGTGAATCTGCAAAACAAGAAAATTACAATGTCAAAATAGATAATTCTTTGGTATTTACACGATACCTAACCAGTCAGAATGCTGAAATACCTGTATTGACATTGCCACAACAAGATGTGTGGATGGACAAGAATAATAATGATCTAAGATGAAAAGTTACTGGTTAACTTATATGGAAATTACCATGTACTTATGATATTTTTAACTGACCTAGCCCTGACGTACTCAAAACACCTTACATTCACATGAAGTGCATAAACCCAGTTAAGTTCATAAGTTTATCAAAAACTAGACCACCAGTTTTTTCAAGGTTAGGCATGCGCTTTCCAATGGCAACTGAATGTCTGTTGTTATTAATTTATTATCTAGGTTTTTTTATGCCTGATAGGTTAGCCTTTGACCACTATCTCTCCTGATGGTAAGTGATGATGTGGTCGAAGATGTTGTACAGGCTAACCTAGAAGTACTGGCTCTCAAGGACAGCTGTCGGAACACACCGTTAGGTGCTTGGCGACTGATTTTCTACTTGAGGGTAGCTAGCCAGGCGGGCATTCGCAAAATGCCCTACCACCATGGCTGCCATCCTAAGACGCCATCCTAAGACGACAAACGGGACCGATGGCTTAACGTGCCCTCCGAAGCACGGAAACGCTCAGTAGTCATGTCACTAGCGGTCACCCATCCAACTCATGACCGCGCGCGACGTTGCTTAACTTAGCTGATCGGTTAAGAACAGCTAAGTAAACTTCGCTACGAGTGCTTCTAATATTTATATCAAATGGCAAATGATGATCATGATCAGTTTGTGGAGGATTGGTTAAAGTGAGAGTATAGTGCAAATAAAATCTGTCTTGCTAGCCACGTACCTGAGCATGGTGGTAGGCCAAATGCCCTACCACCATGCTATAACGACAGCTATCCAAAACGACAACCGAGACCGACGGCTTAACGTGCCCTCCGAAGCACAGAAGCTCACAGTAGTAATGTCACTAGCGGTCACCCATACAATTCATGACCGCGGCGGACGTTGCTTAACCTTGCTAATCGGTTAAGAACAGGTTAGCAGACTTCGCTACGAGCACTACAAAAGCTGTAGGTAATTTTGACTGTTGGCTATAACCAATTTGTTTTACAGGTAGGTACGGCTTCTAGATACAACGAATACTACATATGGTAACTATGTAAATGAAATGTTACACTTTTAAGTATTAATGTAAACACTTACCGAGAAATACAGGGAAAAGATTCGGTAGCTCCCAGATCCTCAAAAGTTCCTCAACTTCGTCTAGCAGCACTTTTCTTTTTGCTAGTGCTTTTATATAAACTACACAAATTTATCCGAAAGGGAGTTTTCCGATACATAGTTTAAAGTTTACGTAAAGGTATGGTGGCCGAGCTGTATGTAATATTATTTCATAATTCTTAAGAATGACTGATTAACTGATTACAGAACAGTTGCAGAGTTTATTATGGCGCGAACGTAAATGTTGTGACGGCACAGCGCGCGGCGCGATGGTAGGAGAGTAGTGGGGACTCCCGCGGGCGGCGTACTTGTTTGAATCTATTAAGAACATGGTTCGGGTTGAACTCCTGATGTTTGGTTTGACTTAGGTTTGTTAGTTGACTGGATTAATATAGGTTGTTACTAATGATTATTTGTGCTGAGTAGGTTCAATATTATAAATTAATCTGGTTAATTATGTATCGGGATGGGGTTAGCTAATATTTTAAATTAGCTTGATCCCGTGTGGTTGTTAAGAGTAGTTAATCGCGCACGACAGGTTCAATGGAATGAAACAATCATGCCAACTAAATATATTAATTAGGAAGACCAAAAAGTGTACATGTTTGTAATAACCCTGATACTTATTCTTAAGAAACAACAGAAATATCAACTAAATTAAATTGTTTCCATTACATATCTAACATTAATCAATGCAAATCGTCCAGAAGTTGTTTGAAACACATTTTAGCCAACCAAGACACATGTTTGGTTGTTTGAGTACCATTTTTGCAGTGTATGATGCCATAAGTGGAAATCAAGCAAACAGTCCTCCTGATAGAAAGCAATCACCGTCGCCTTGGATATCCCCGGCGCATCACACTCTACGGACGGACTTGAGTTGCTTTTTGAAGAACTCCGTGTTGTAGCTGATTGGAATTATCATGGAAGGAAGCTTATACCACATTCTGCAGGTGTAAGGCAGAAAAGATCACGCCCATGGCACAGTATGTGATCTTCATGTGTCTGTGATATGTGGATTTGCTTTCTAGCGATGGCGACTAGTGCGATGATAAAACCGCAATACCGGCATGAGGTTGAATAATTGTTCAGAACACTCCTCGTTATAAACGCGATAAAAGGTTTAAAGAGATCTAATGTGTGATCTTTGCGCATATTGAGTTGTTTTATGTGTTCGAAAATTTTGAAGTCCTTGTCAATTCTGATAGCTCTAAGCTATAATGCAACAAGAGGTCCAAGCTGATACTTGGCTGCTCAGTTCCAGCATTTTAGCCAATTTCCATTAAACAATAAGCCTGATACTCGTAATATGTTCAGTATAATTATGTATGTACCAGATGATTAATCAAAAATGCCTTATTTATATTTGAATATACTACCTACTTACTTTGATTCAAAATGCCCCATTGTTATTATAATATTAAAATAAAACAAGAATATCCTGTTTTTCTGATATTGCATGATAACAGGCTCCATTCAATAACAAAAAACAAATCCCACATGAACGGGTGCAGTTTGTTCCAAATTGTTAACATTTTCATAACTTACATTACATACAAATTTAAATTTTTAATATCACTTAATTGCAATAAATTTGGTTAGGTGTTTATTTTTAGGAACATTATCAAATTCCGTAGAATTTTCTAAATAAGGAACGTTTAGATGATTGAGCATTTACTAAAAGTCAAATACTGACACAATGGCAGGAACCTTACGTTGATTATTACAAGAATTATTTGTAGACATAGATGATAAATACAAATTCGATTCTATGCGTGTATATGTTCTTCTTTTAGTCTTAGTTAGCGCAGGAACCTACGCCGTTATTGATGCAGCTGCCAGAGCAGGAGCCGGCGCCGTTATTGATGCAGGTGCCGGAGCAGTGGCCGGAGCCGTTATTGATGCAGGAGTCAGAGCAGTAGCCGGATCCATTACTGGTGCAGGTGCCGGAGCATTTCCCGGGGCCAACAGCAACGCCTATACCGAGAAAATGATTTAATTTTAGCAAATAAATTATGAGCAGTTGGACTGCCTGACTATAGATTTTTCCACTGTTATGTCCATGAAAACTATTTACAAGTCAACACTTCACATTTAGGATAAAAATATGCTTAGTGAGTCTACGCCAATTCGATTTTTTATGAAATATTTACCAACAAGTATCAAATGATTTAATGACTTATAAATACATGATATGTATGAATTCGATTATCTTATATAAGTTACTTAGCTTGTTAATAAAAAATATTAGCTTGTTCTGGAGTTTTTTTTTATTCCTGATAGGCTAGCATTTCATCACTCACTTAGTATCTCACCTAATCGTAAGTAATGATTTGGTTCAAGAAATTGTTCAGGCTAACCTAGATATTAGACAGATAAACCATTTTTTGCTCTAATAATTTATACCTATATATCACCCCCTTATTCAATTGTAGTTAGATGGTTTCAGTACTTGCTGGTGCCAAAATGCTAAGTAAGCAAATATTGAACATTGACACAGAAGCAGTAAAGGTATTCATAAGTAATTAAATATACTTACAACGCCTTATCCTTTCCCAGAGGGTTCCTTGAGTCTGCAGCTCCTCCTCTGCGTCAATAGGATCAATATGTCTCGCTTCACAAACATTTAAGCAAAGCACTACCAGGGCCGTGACAACAACCAATTTCAGCATTTTGTGTATTTTTATATAAACTCATAAAAATATACTAGATGTGAACAACTCCAAATGTAGGGAACGTGTGAGACGAACCGAAGGACTCGTTCTTTTTATACATGAGTTCAAGGTATCTGTCATGTGAAGGTAAACAAGTTTGCATAGTGCTTAAAACATAATTGTCAATTGTGGCTTACAGTTATCATAAATAGCAACAATAACTTTTGATTCGTGGGCGAAATATGTCGGGAAAAATTGTAGAGGTATGTCTGATTCAGTATTTATTAGTTTAGTAGAAGCACAGAATACAAAGAACCATTAAGCTTAAGAAAAACCTTGGACTTTCGCAAACAATTCCAAAAAAATAAACAATTCTTAGGAGTAAAAAAGGACTCTAATGTTATTAAAAACTGGGTTTACTACTTGATTTCGAATGTCATGTGCCCTTACGGTAAAAAGCTAGCACATTTTTCCCGTTTAAGTTGTCTTCCTATACTTCATTCTTAGAGAAGCAATTTAGTAAATCTTTACTAACCTCATTACCCCATATCAGGGGTTACAGGAGGATTAAAAATTACTGGGGAAATTCCCTCGAAGTCCGCTTTACCCTCAAATTGGGCCGTTATCTTTAGGTTTCACTTGCTTCAGTGCCCTTCACGCCTAAACACATTACAATGCCTAACACAAGTGTCTGTACGACTGAGGCAAAATATCTCGCACTGCATTACTCACAAAGATGAACTCTTACTTAAGAAACTTCAGACTTGGTAGGTCTTAAGTAGTTATCATTTATGATTTAAGAATATGTTAATGTTGAAAGTAGTTGAATATTTAAACAACACTATTGTGAACCAGAAAATCGAAATGAATTAAATATCTACATAGTTTGTTGGACATAAGAACCAAAATTTTGTCTATTTTCAACAACACTAGTTCGATTTTCTGTATACCAGAATATATATACACATAAACAACTGATTTACCTATAGGAATACTTTACCGAGTATATAGAACTGCTTAAACAAGAAGGGAATCGAGCCTTATTGGGCTAAGTGAATCAGTGTTGAAGATGTAATAAATGGTCACTCCAAAGTTGTTTTACTGCTTAAAGACCCATCTCTACAACACGACAAATTGAACAATCAACAAGAATAGAAACAGTGCAAACTAAGACACATAATATAACATACACATTGACACAAAATCATTTTGTAAATACCTATTTTATCTCGTCGCATCGCGAATGCTGGCCTGGGCCGCTACTACAATTCAACGAAGTTTCGTTTTTCGTGTTCGAGCGACGATTTAGGGTAGATTTATATTAGAGCGGGCCGTGCCCGGGGCGTGCCGTGCACGTGGCCCGTACGGGGCACGGATTTGAAACGTTAGATACATTTTGTATGAAGCAATTTATATTAGACCGTGCCTGATCCGTGTCCCGTCCGGGCCCGCCTACTAACGTACGGACGGGCTTCGCCCCGGGCCCGCCCCGTCCACGGCCCGGCCCGGACACGACCCGGTCTAATATAAATCATCCCTTAGACAATCAAAATTGAATTTGCTGTACGAAGTTCGTTGTTTGATTTTGTCTATGGTTGGACCGCATCATTCATCCTCAAATCTTGCCCGCTATGGAATCTCCCATACTACTCTGGGAACGCTATAATGCTTCAATCAGTTTTAAGTCTTCATACAAAGAAATTAAAGAACATTTTCCCCTGTTAAGTCGTTAAGACGATGTCGTCAGTCCACCTGGTGGCCTACCAACTCTACGTCTTCCGGTGTAGTGTGGTAACCACTCGAGAACCTTTCTTCCCCTTCGGTCATCAGGTCGTCGAGCAATGTGGCCCGCCCATTGCCACTTCAACTTACCAATTCTGAGAGCTATGTCGGTGACTTTGGTTCTTTGGCGAATATCCACGTCCCGGATTTTATCGCGCAAAGAAACTCCGAAGCTCTCTCCATAGCTCGTTGAGCATCCCTGAGCTTGTCCATAAGGGCCACAGTTAAGGACCACGTTTCAGTGCCATATGTCATCACTGGCAACACACACTGGTTGAAGACTTTGGTCTTCAGCCTATGGTTACCTGTTTCTTAATCATTACCATTTATTTTTATACGAAAGGTGACAAACAAGCAGACGGTCCACCTGATGGTAAGTGCCATCACCACTGCCTATGAACACCTGTATTATTCGCAGCATTACTGGTGCGTTGCCTACCATTATGAGAAAGGACTCTATTCACGCCTCTTTTGAAGCTGTTTATATTGCAGACCTGAGGAAAAACCTCAGATGGAAGAGCATTCCAGAACTTACAGGTACGTGGCAGAAACAGACGATTAAATTGAATTATTACCGAAATTCGAATAATTACCGAATCGATAAAAATAATAGCATGATAATAATTGCGCAGTTTTTAACTGTATAATATTTACTATTTACCTCTCTACGGATCCCTGATAATTATGTAGCTGAAACAATACATTTTTCTCTCGTCTTAGAAACCGTTATTTGTTTATCTCTCTAATTGAGTTATTTGACTGAGTAGAGTTGATTTCAGTATGGTTGAAGTAATGAAATAAATGTGAACTTAATTTAAATGATTCATTTCGTTTAGCATATCTTTATTTTAGACCCCAACTAAAGCTGAAGTCGGCAGTAATATAATGATTGACTAACTAAGAGAGCTATGTGGCTAACATCCTCAAAATATTTCACAGTATCAATAAGCTGAAAAAAGCATGTCATTTATATTTTAATCTATTGTTTCCCCATTGACACCTTACTTTCAAATAGGCAGATATTTTTAAGGAGTTCCGTACCAAAAAAGCTAAACAGACACCTATTTAATGCCACTGCTGTCTGTCTATTAGTTTGTCCGTATTTCTTAAGTGTATTCTTATCTAGGTCGTAAACGGAATGCATTACAAACCTAAATTCATATTGTTTGTTTGTATTACACATACAATATGCATATATTTTACCCAACACCAAATAAGGAACCCTTAAAGAGCGAAGTCCTATTTTCTGTACATAAATAAAACAGCAGACAGTGGATCACCTTGAGCGATCGACATTCCAGGTACGTAAACAAGTGTTACCAAGTATGTAGAGTTTTATAAAATCTTTCCATAAGAAATTACTAGTATAGGGCGATTACGTCTTGACATTGGTTTACTGTAAACAAATAAATGACATAATGGTTTCGGTTCACTGACCTCTATTAATACGCGCACGCTGGACTAGTCTTGGTTTTTTTATTTTAGATGTTGTACAGGCTTACCTAGAAGTACTGGCTCTCAAGGACAGCTGCCGGATCACACCGTTAGGTGCTTGGCGACAGATTTTCTACTTGAGGGTGGTAGCTAGCCAGGCGGGCATTCGGGAAATGCCCTACCACCATGCTGTAACCACTGCCATCCTAAGACAACAACCGGGACCGACGGCTTAAAATGCCCTCCGAAGCACGGAAGCGCTCAGTAGTAATGTCACTAGCGGTCACCCATCCAACTCATGACCGCGGGTGACGTTGCTTAACTTTGCTGATCGGTTAACTACAGCTAAGTAAAGTTACGCTACAAGTGCTTCAAATTATTATTATTCCTGAATCTTAGTACTTGGTGACATGAGCGTTATACCGAATTAAGTTATTAGCTGTTTCCATAGGCTTAGCGTAGCGAAAAAATCCTAGGTCTGTGGCTGTTTCAGTTTCGTAGAACACCTTTGTTTTTAAAGATTAGGACCAGCGAACTGTGTCATTTATGTAATGTAGGTACCACATCTCTTACAACCACTGATTAAAGATAATAAAGCCATGATGTTTGTAATCTAGTTATAATAGCAATCTAAGTAATTCAATTTTCACAGATAATCTTATAATTTATTCGGGTGCACAGATAAAACACAACTCTATGTAACTGGGTCAACTTTAGATTAGATATTAAAACGCATAACTTAATTTTTGTTAACATCTGACTTTATAATAACTATGCGACCTTACACGGTGAAAAAAGGAAAACAACTAAAGGCGGTAAAAATGTAACCTTTGGGTTTAATAGTTAGTGATCCCGAATTCAAGGTGAGGTCTGAACATCGCCAAACAAACAACTAAAAAGCAACTGTTCCTTGAAATTACTTACACCTATCTCGTATTGGCAAAATAATGTATCCATTTTATTACCAAAACGTTTTTTGAATAAGAAACTATTTCCGTATTTATATATAGATTCATTCATCTGATACGGGCTGGACGTAAACAATGAAAACCATTTAATCATTGAATGGTTTTCATTCCTTCTTTTGGATTTTTTATCACAGTAACGAGTCTCCTTGATTATAAGTGCCACTTGTGCAGTGTCTGAATAAAAAACTGCGTGACATTGCAGTGCGCTACATAATTCCTTATGTTGTGATTTCATTATCGAGTGTATACTATTAATTTTTTTTTATAGCTTAATGACAGTTTTGCAGGCGGCCCATCTGATGGAAAGTGTTCACCAATAAACGTTTGTAACACCAGAGAGGTTACCGACGCGCTGCCGACCTCTTAGGAATCTTATGACCCTTTTTAGGGTTCCGTACCCAAAGGGTAAAAACGGGACCCTATTACTGAGATTTCACTGTCCGTCCGTCTGTCACCAGGCTGTATCTCAAGAACGGTGATAGCTAGAGAGTTGAAATTTTCACAGATGTATTTCTATTGCCCCTATAAAAAAAATATTAAATAAAATTAATACTGAAGGGGGGCATCCCATACAATAAACTTGTTTTTTTTTACCGTATCTTGCTCGATTCCATATTAACGGTGACAGGAGACGCTTTAACTATTCACAGAATATTTAGTTTTATGTTATCTTTAAATATAATTATTTAAAATATAATAAATTAAAAAATTAAGGGGGCTAATAATAATTCAGAGAATTTTAAATTGTTTCGACGAGTAGAACGTCAGTCGATACGCGGCCGCGCGCCACGCTAGTTTCTTCGGGAATGCGGGAGCGCCGAAAACGCTGGAGGCGTTTCAATAATCGCGTGATATAGTTAAACACTTCTATTTAATATAGTGAAAAGTATAAACTATTATATTCTCTAGTGTGTGAGTGTAACAATGGTGCAAAAATCAAAATGAAATTGGAAAGTTTAGTGCTTTCAATACAAGGTTAAACTTTGCGGTGCTCGCAATCGTCCTCGCCGCATTCAAATAGTAAGAATCAGTTATGAATTTTTGAAATGACGAATAAAATTTAATAGTTATTATTCGAAAATCATTGTAGTATTTGATTATACAATTTGTTTTTTTCTAACGTCAGTATTTTGACCGTAGGGAGGCAAAATGCATAAAATACCTAGGTAGCGCAAAAACGATGCCGTGCGCTATGACGTAGTTTGTGACAGGTATATGATGACTATTAACTAAGTAATAATCCAAAAATTATATATTTTTGTGAAGTGTATATTCTCATCTGTTCACTAAAGGTACTTTTATCTGGAAATACTTACGTTTACTATGTCATAAACCGCTCGAAACAATTTATTTACAATAGTTTAATGTTTTACGGCTTGTTACGTATTTATGCCTCTGTAGATAGTTTATTTTGATTTTCATTTTAATTGTACTATATACCTATTTTTGAATGTATTATCTAGATAATTGCACAAACAAATATGACAAAAATGCTATAAATAAAATCCAAATAATGGTAGATTATGATACAAGTGAACTAAGTTGCTCATTATACACGAGGCTGTGTGTTGCAGTAAATCAGCCGAGTGTATAATGAGCCAGTGGCTCACGAGTTTCATACGCACTTTTTCAACACCCTTGCGCTTTATGCTTCAATCAGTTTTAAGTCTTCATAAAGAGAAATTAAAGAACATTTTCCCATGGTAAGACTGAAAATCCTAGTTATGGAGCTCAGCGAGAGGTGTCGCTACTGTTTTAAAAAATACAGGTTAGGTTAGATGTTTAGAATTTAAGTTAATATCTTTGTTCTCCATAGGTATTTATATCATCATTAGTATTTGTGTTCTTTCTGTATATTTACAACTCGACTGAATAAGCAAAGCAAACAAATAAATTATAATTTCATATTTGGAAAATGTACAAACCAAACGAATCCGATTAAAATAAACAGAATCTACACAGGCAAATGCTTGCAAGTCGATGCTACGAAACAAAGTTAAACAAAAGTAATCCAATACGTGGTTTGCGGATATATACCTTACTTTCGGACCCGAAGTTCGATACTTCATCGTATTGTAGTAGCGGCTCTGGCTAGCTACCACCAGTAAAAAATCTGTTGCCAAGCACCTAACAGTGTGTTCCGGCAATCCTTCGTGGTCATCCCCTTGAAAACGTCAAACCCGACGAATCATCAGGCTGTCCAGTCCACAACGCGAATAGACGCGGGAAGGATCCATTTTCAAAAACTCAGTGACACCTATCTATGGACCCTTATCAGTCGAAGTCACATTTATGGAAAGGTCTTGAACTAAGCTATTGTAATATGTATAAATTAAATGTCTTTTTGTTTATTTTAGATAACACAGGCGTCAATTACCGCTACTAAAGGAAATATTCGAAAAAAAAAAAATTTGAAAAATATGTAATGAAATAAAAATATATATATATTTGAAAATTGTCTATGACCAATCAAATTGACAGGTCAGTAAATTTCAGATTTTTTACAAAAAAAAATTAATTTTATTTTCAGATAGTAGATAGGCATTATCTGCCCATCAACCGCATTCTTCCTCTTGGAATTTTGCGGGGTATTGTTTGTAGGGCTCCTGTGGGCCTCTGTAGTTAGTTTCATTAGCTTATTAATTTCTAATCGGTTATTTTTTGTTTCCATGGCAACACTGCCTGCGACACCTGCGCACTTCGGACTTCGACGACGTTGTTGACGCGAGACTTCATCCGGGTCGAGACGTCACCCTAGAGATTCTAAGATAAGCTTTGATTTATTTTGTAAACAATGCTTTGTACCCAAACAATGAATGCAGTGGTTGGGACCTTTGTATCGCAAGACAGCCAGATGTTGTGTCCGCAGTGCCCCCAGGCTCGATATTTTAAAGGTCAAAAAGGCCTCAAAATTCACCAAAAAAGGTGTCATAAAAGTTCGGAAATTCCCCTTTCGGCGCCAATAAATAATCAAACAGTAAGTAGTAGCAGTGTTGCGAGCCCTGCTACCCCTGCCAAACCGTTTTGGGAGGTTTTAAGCTCGTGGGGTCACCTCAACAATGTCATTATTTTGTTCAGGAGAGTCGGGAAGGTGGAGACCTGCAGTTGCAGGCGGATGCTTTTCTATTAGGGAAATCAACGTGTCAGATGTGACAGGGGCGATTGTATCACTCGAAAACAAGATGCGTGCTGCGTTTTTGATGTCACATCATTAATTTTGTTATCTACTATTTTAATAGTAGTTGAATCGACATTATTTGTTTTTGTATTCCGCCGCAGTGGCGGAATTATTAAAGTTGAGCCAAAAGATTGCTCTTCCCGTGCCTTGTATTTCACGCAGTTTTCCTTTACTCTAGTTGTAAGGGATTTTTAGTTAGAAGGATCAAAATTTACGTGAAATACGTGGTACGGGAATGCTAGAAGATGCTCCCAGGCTTGCCTAGTATTAGTAGCCAAAACGTTTTTAATCGAAGAAGATAACGATTGGGCAACAGAAATTCTCGCACCCCGAGGTATGCGTTTTATAACGGGAATATTATTTTTGTACGAGCTTGAAACCTCCCAAAACGGTTTGGCAGGGGTAGCAGGGCTCGCAACACTGCTACCACTTACTGTTTGATTATTTATTGGCGCCGAAAGGGGAATTTCCGAACTTTTATGACACCTTTTTTGGTGAATTTTGAGGCCTTTTTGACCTTTAAAATATCGAGCCTGGGGGCACTGCGGACACAACATCTGGCTGTCTTGCGATACAAAGGTCCCAACTACTGCATTCATTGTTTGGGTACAAAGCATTGTTTACAAAATAAATCAAAGCTTATCTTAGAATCTCTAGGGTGACGTCTCGACCCGGATGAAGTCTCGCGTCAACAACGTCGTCGAAGTCCGAAGTGCGCAGGTGTCGCAGGCAGTGTTGCCATGGAAACAAAAAATAACCGATTAGAAATTAATAAGCTAATGAAACTAACTACAGAGGCCCACAGGAGCCCTACAAACAATACCCCGCAAAATTCCAAGAGGAAGAATGCGGTTGATGGGCAGATAATGCCTATCTACTATCTGAAAATAAAATTAATTTTTTTTTGTAAAAAATCTGAAATTTACTGACCTGTCAATTTGATTGGTCATAGACAATTTTCAAATATATATATATTTTTATTTCATTACATATTTTTCAAATTTTTTTTTTTTCGAATATTTCCTTTAGTAGCGGTAATTGACGCCTGTGTTATCTAAAATAAACAAAAAGACATTTAATTTATACATATTACAATAGCTTAGTTCAAGACCTTTCCATAAATGTGACTTCGACTGATAAGGGTCCATAGATAGGTGTCACTGAGTTTTTGAAAATGGATCCTTCCCGCGTCTATTCGCGTTGTGGACTGGACAGCCTGATGATTCGTCGGGTTTGACGTTTTCAAGGGGATGACCACGAAGGATTGCCGGAACACACTGTTAGGTGCTTGGCAACAGATTTTTTACTGGTGGTAGCTAGCCAGAGCCGCTACTACAATACGATGAAGTATCGAACTTCGGGTCCGAAAGTAAGGTATATATCCGCAAACCACGTATTGGATTACTTTTGTTTAACTTTGTTTCGTAGCATCGACTTGCAAGCATTTGCCTGTGTAGATTCTGTTTATTTTAATCGGATTCGTTTGGTTTGTACATTTTCCAAATATGAAATTATAATTTATTTGTTTGCTTTGCTTATTCAGTCGAGTTGTAAATATACAGAAAGAACACAAATACTAATGATGATATAAATACCTATGGAGAACAAAGATATTAACTTAAATTCTAAACATCTAACCTAACCTGTATTTTTTAAAACAGTAGCGACACCTCTCGCTGAGCTCCATAACTAGGATTTTCAGTCTTACCATGGGAAAATGTTCTTTAATTTCTCTTTATGAAGACTTAAAACTGATTGAAGCATAAAGCGCAAGGGTGTTGAAAAAGTGCGTATGAAACTCGTGAGCCACTGGCTCATTATACACTCGGCTGATTTACTGCAACACACAGCCTCGTGTATAATGAGCAACTTAGTTCACTTGTATCATAATCTACCATTATTTGGATTTTATTTATAGCATTTTTGTCATATTTGTTTGTGCAATTATCTAGATAATACATTCAAAAATAGGTATATAGTACAATTAAAATGAAAATCAAAATAAACTATCTACAGAGGCATAAATACGTAACAAGCCGTAAAACATTAAACTATTGTAAATAAATTGTTTCGAGCGGTTTATGACATAGTAAACGTAAGTATTTCCAGATAAAAGTACCTTTAGTGAACAGATGAGAATATACACTTCACAAAAATATATAATTTTTGGATTATTACTTAGTTAATAGTCATCATATACCTGTCACAAACTACGTCATAGCGCACGGCATCGTTTTTGCGCTACCTAGGTATTTTATGCATTTTGCCTCCCTACGGTCAAAATACTGACGTTAGAAAAAAACAAATTGTATAATCAAATACTACAATGATTTTCGAATAATAACTATTAAATTTTATTCGTCATTTCAAAAATTCATAACTGATTCTTACTATTTGAATGCGGCGAGGACGATTGCGAGCACCGCAAAGTTTAACCTTGTATTGAAAGCACTAAACTTTCCAATTTCATTTTGATTTTTGCACCATTGTTACACTCACACACTAGAGAATATAATAGTTTATACTTTTCACTATATTAAATAGAAGTGTTTAACTATATCACGCGATTATTGAAACGCCTCCAGCGTTTTCGGCGCTCTCGCATTCCCGAAGAAACTAGCGTGGCGCGCGGCCGCGTATCGACTGACGTTCTACTCGTCGAAACAATTTAAAATTCTCTGAATTATTATTAGCCCCCTTAATTTTTTAATTTATTATTTTTATTATATTTTAAATAATTATATTTAAAGATAACATAAAACTAAATATTCTGTGAATAGTTAAAGCGTCTCCTGTCACCGTTAATATGGAATCGAGCAAGATACGGTAAAAAAAAACAAGTTTATTGTATGGGATGCCCCCCTTCAGTATTAATTTTATTTAATATTTTTTTTATAGGGGCAATAGAAATACATCTGTGAAAATTTCAACTCTCTAGCTATCACCGTTCTTGAGATACAGCCTGGTGACAGACGGACGGACAGTGAAATCTCAGTAATAGGGTCCCGTTTTTACCCTTTGGGTACGGAACCCTAAAAAGGGTCATAAGATTCCTAAGAGGTCGGCAGCGCGTCGGTAACCTCTCTGGTGTTACAAACGTTTATTGGTGAACACTTTCCATCAGATGGGCCGCCTGCAAAACTGTCATTAAGCTATAAAAAAAAATTAATAGTATACACTCGATAATGAAATCACAACATAAGGAATTATGTAGCGCACTGCAATGTCACGCAGTTTTTTATTCAGACACTGCACAAGTGGCACTTATAATCAAGGAGACTCGTTACTGTGATAAAAAATCCAAAAGAAGGAATGAAAACCATTCAATGATTAAATGGTTTTCATTGTTTACGTCCAGCCCGTATCAGATGAATGAATCTATATATAAATACGGAAATAGTTTCTTATTCAAAAAACGTTTTGGTAATAAAATGGATACATTATTTTGCCAATACGAGATAGGTGTAAGTAATTTCAAGGAACAGTTGCTTTTTAGTTGTTTGTTTGGCGATGTTCAGACCTCACCTTGAATTCGGGATCACTAACTATTAAACCCAAAGGTTACATTTTTACCGCCTTTAGTTGTTTTCCTTTTTTCACCGTGTAAGGTCGCATAGTTATTATAAAGTCAGATGTTAACAAAAATTAAGTTATGCGTTTTAATATCTAATCTAAAATTGACCCAGTTACATAGAGTTGTGTTTTATCTGTACACCCGAGTAAATTATAAGATTATTTTGAATTACTTAGATTACTATTATAACTAGATTACAAACATCAAGGCTTTATTATCTTTAATCAGTGGTTGTAAGAGATGTGGTACCTACATTACATAAATGACACAGTTCGCTGGCCCTAATCTTTAAAAACAAAGGTGTTCTACGAAACTGAAACAGCCACAGACCTAGGATTTTTTCGCTACGCTAAGCCTATGGAAACAGCTAATAACTTAATTCGGTATAACGCTCATGTCACCAATGAAATGAAACATTTCTATCAACAGTAGTAACTTATAATTACTTCCACAATAATCTGCATATAATTTATAAATAAAGATATACATATAGACCACAAAAACTTAATCTTTACTACGTCTTGACTGAACCAGAGCTCTGCACGGAATGAGCCTCTAAAACTACCTACGCCTCCGAACGTCATCTTTCTTTACGGAAATCAAATGAATTACTTTTAAAATGAAATATTCTTAATGCGAGTCCAAACAGTTTCCGTCAATAGAACACCTTTTAAATAAATAGTATCAATAAAAACACTGATATCATGACATTCGGCCATCCGACAACTGTGATGCCTCCCGGCATTCACCTAATACAATCTAAACCTAGGTATATGAACATAATAATCACCTTAAACACTATTAAGAAGCTCCCCTAACAATTACTTAAGTATGAATCAAAAATATGATAGAAACTAGTGAATCACTGCACAATCTAATTATATAACCTTATTTAATAAACACTTTACTTACTTAACTATTACATTAATAAAACACTGAAATCATGACATAAATGAAAAATAAATTAAAGTTGGTAATAATCGTTGATATTGAATTACAGTACACAATTTCACTTACGTTGTAAAATTAACAAACGAGCCCTTAACATTAATAGACACAATCGATGATCCTCTCATTGCAAACTACAATTGATACACTTAAGTAGATGTATAATGTAAAGTTTTATTTCAGATTTGTATAGTTTTCAAAGGACGAAAGGTCTGTTACGGGTTAATAATATTAACGTGACCGACATTTTGTTCACGAAACGGAATGGCCCTAGCTACCAAAATATTTCGTTTAAGGGTGATGGTCCAGGGGACAGATTGTTATAACCACTTCTCCTTTTCTATCAGAGATATTGAAAGAACCTTGCAAACGATTGCAAACGATGCCTATTCCCTGGATAGATTGAATAACATCTGTTAATGAACAAATCTCCTGGAAAACTGGAGTCAGTATGAACGGGTATGACGCCAGTTCCTTGAGATCTCCACATTATCAGTGACATAAAGTTTCAATGCAGCCAACAAAAGAGCTACATCCTGGGCTTTTATAGAACATTAGTCGAGAGCTATCCTTCAATATCGTTACAAACGGTAGCTCGGTGAAGCTTTGGTCAATTATGATTGCTGTGTACATGTTATTAACAACCAAAACCTCTATAATAGACTCGACTTCATCAATCTTGACTTGACCTGCACATGACTTATATATAAAGGCACCACTGATGATTGACCAAAACCTTTCACGACCGTGATGCCGTCGTAAATATTCTGTTATGACATTAATTCGGCATCAGACCTACGTAAAAGTGTGTATTCGCTTTCAAAATTAATGTAGGCTTTGACCGAGCGTTCGTTGACTATGATAGTTTTGAATTATTTACCATTAAAATATTTACTTATTATTACTACTACTAACTATTTACCATTATACATTTACTAATTATTTACCAATATACATTTAATATAATGAGTCAATTTTTAAAGTTTTGGTCAGCATTATTTACAACCTGAAGTGGTTTAAGATTTAGACTTTTACGGACTTCTGGATTGCAATTTTCTGAAATATGCCCCAATTTATTACATTGGCTGCATCTCACGACCGGCTTAGGACATTTAAAGCATGACAGTTAAAGTAAGTGATTGTACTATAAACTGGGCGAAAAGGACTTGTACCGGGAAACCTGGGGTTTCATGACTGTCAAAAATTTTACATGAAGACATATCCATGATTGATAAAACTTTAACATGAAAAACATTCATGATTGATAAAACTTTTACATGAACAACATATTCATGATCAATAACAATTTTACATGGGAAACATATTCATGATCGATAAACTTTATTGATAAAACTTTAACATCAAAACATATCCATTATTAATAAACTTTATCACGTAAAACATATCCATGATTGATAAAACTTTTACATGAACAACATATTCATGATCAAAAACAATTTAACACGAAAAACATATTCATGATCAATAACAATTTAACATGGGAAACATATCCATGATTGAGAAAACTTTACCAAGCAAAACATATCCATGATCGATAATTATTAACATGGAAATCATATCCATGATCGATAAACTTTAACATGGAAAACATATCCATGATCGATAAACTTTAACATGGAAAACATATCCATGAACGATAAACTTTAACACGGAAAACATATCCATGATCGATAAAATTTTAACATGGAAAACATATCCATGATCGATAATTATTAACATGGAAATCATATCCATGATCGATAAACTTTAACATGGAAAACATATCCATAATCGATAAACTTTAACATGGAAAACATATCCATGATCGATAAACTTTAACATGGAAAACATATCCATGATCGATAAACTTTAACATGGAAAACATATCCATGATTGATAAAACTTTTACATGAACAACATATTCATGATCAAAAACAATTTAACACGAAAAACATATTCATGATCAATAACAATTTAACATGGGAAACATATCCATGATTGAGAAAACTTTACCAAGCAAAACATATCCATGATCGATAATTATTAACATGGAAAACATATCCATGATCGTAAAATTTTAACATGGAAAACATATCCATGATCGATAAACTTAAACATGGAAATCATATCCATGAACGATAAACTTTAACACGGAAAACATATCCATGATCGATAAAATTTTAACATGGAAAACATATCCATGATCGATAATTATTAACATGGAAATCATATCCATGATCGATAAACTTTAACATGGAAAACATATCCATGATCGATAAACTTTAACATGGAAAACATATCCATGATCGATAAACTTTAACATGGAAAACATATCCATGATCGATAAACTTTAACATGGAAAACATATCCATGATCGATAAACTTTAACATGGAAAACATATCCATGATCGTAAAACTTTAACATGGAAAACATATCCATGATCGATAAACTTTAACATGGAAAACATATCTATGATCGATAAAACTTTAACATGGAAAACATATCCATGATCGATAAAACTTTAACATGGAAAACATATCCATGATCGATAAAACTTTAACATGGAAAACATATCCATGATCGATAAACTTTAACATGGAAAACATATCCATGATCGCTAAAACTTTAACGTGGAAAACATATCCATGGTTTCTACATAATGACATATAAAAACATAGTATATCATCATGTTCCCTAGCCGCTTTCGGCCACGGGAACCCAAGTTTCTGTAGTAAACTATCGGAAATTAACTGTCAAATAAAGTCCAGGCGTCAATCATGCGCTGTGATAAGTTGGCATCGGACTGGACCACTATGGCCAATTTATGAATGAAATTCTATTGTTATAATTATCGCCGATGTCAAGGGGTTAATATGACTGTGATATCCTATTTTGTCCTTAAACGTGAGTTAACAAATGCCACACGTTAGGACATCCTGAGATTCGAAGGTGGTATATTTTGAGGTTTGTCTCGTTTATCATCTAGTCCTCGCCTCCTGTCAACTTCAAAAACATACACATTTTACATCACCAACCGCACTCTTCGCGGTTTTGATCAAGTGCCTCCCAACGATAGGGGTACATTTTTCACCTCTTAATGTTTGACACATCTTCTGAACATTTTTGTATCTCAAGAATTGGCTACCTCTTTTCCGCTTGCCATTCTCGTCACATGGTCACACCAACGTAACTGGCGTCGCAATAAATAAGCCTCTATTCCGCCAACATTGGCTTTTCTTTAAACCTCCGTGTTACTGACACGATCTGACCACGATATATTCAGTATATCATGAAGGTATCGTATGAGCTTTCAATACAGTTTCATTATTATATTTCATACAATTATAATTATTATTATTATTCGTCCACCTCCTCACACACACACACTATCTTTGAGAGATACTGAAAGTTTCGTGCGACTTAAAGCCATGACCTCAGTCTTCTAGACGTTGATTTTTAAGCAGATTTTTTTTAAGTATGAAAATTTGTCATAAGTTCTTGCAGGATGTCCGGACTACTGGGAACGATGCAGAGATCATCAGCATGCCTATCACCGCTACCCTAATGATACCAGCAGCCCTAATGATATCAAGTGAGCATTTGGTGAAAGCTCTAAATATCCCAAGGTTGAAGAACTTAACGTCTGTTCTGAAGCGTATATGAATTTCATTAGAAGATGTTTCGTAGCTTTTTCAACGACCATAGAGAAAGAAATACAGCGCAAGCAGTGTCGGAGCTAAAACACATTCCTGCTTGACACCACTATTGGTCGAAATACAACAGTCCATACCATCATGTACCAGCCTCAGAATACGGACAAACTTTTCCGTACATACTAATTTAAGCAGAACCATCCCAAAAGCCTCACGGCGAACGCTATCAAAAGCCTTTTCCAGATAGACAAAGCAAGGATATAGCGGCTGCAACTGCACTTTGCAATGATCGGACGGAAAATATAGCATCACAAGTTCCCTTACCAGGGCGAAACCCAAACTGTCTCAGGTAGTATTGTTTTTGTTAATTGTATGGCACAAACTACTTCTGGAAGTGTAGGCTCATTATCTTAGGTAATTGTGTACAGTTTTATAATAAAGTTCCCAAACATATCACAACGCTCACAGAATGGAAATTTAAGTTGCCCGTGAAAAACATATTGATTAAGAAATCCTACTACACAGTTTGTGATTACCCAAACAACAAAAATGCTTATTTTCCGCCTCTGCCAAGCTATCGGATGTCACCTACGTAATTTAAACAAACATTGTAATAACTTTATTATATAGTAAGTATGTTAAAAGCATTGTGTAACGCATTGTTAAAAGAGATTTAAATGAATGGCCCCGAGGCTCCCGCTCGCAATGGGTCTATACATTTTTTTTTTTGTTTTGAGCGTGTCGATACAATGAAGAATACTTCAATACTAATAAAAGCGTCGCAGACGCCTAAATTGAAAAAAAATATGTTGACTTTGAGTTATCGTCTAACTGAAGGTTTCGCGGGTAATCAGGCAGTGAGTCAATGAAAGAAAGATCCTCTGAACGAAAAACTTTCAATAAATATTGGAGATGATCTGCCCACCGCTGTAATGCTTCTTTCTTTCCCGATATCAAGCATCCATCATTATCTCTTAATGACACATTAACCCTGTACTGTAGCCCAGATAACTTCCGCACCTCACCAATGAAAAGATCAAGCTGATTTGTATCCGAAAGCATCTGCATATAAATAGCCTTCTCTAACCACCAATTATCCTTGATAGTTCGCATAAGCACTCAGCCTAACTCTCTCATTATGGCTAACATTATCAGTTGCATAGCTTTGTCTTTTTATCTCCAGCAATCTATCAAGTCTTTTTGTGACCAGCAATGGTTTTAACAAGGACCTCATTGTTTTCGTCAAACCAGTCATCATTAACTCGCTTTTGGAACCCAAGCGTGTCAAAAGCAATTTTAGTTATCCGATTTGTAAGGTCATGCCATTTTGGTTGAAGGTGTACATACTCAACGTCCAGTTGCGATGCGCGTACACTTAGTTATTGTTTATAGCTTTCAAGTACTTCACCAACTTGCAGCTTGTACTACAGGTGGTTCAAGAGTTCAAGCTACGCTTGAACTCTTCCAGATCGACAAAGAAGGTGAAGTCTTATTTGTAATTTACAAACAAAGCCGCAATTCTTTACACGACAATTCAAAAACACGGTACCAGGGATTCACCCCGACCAATCGTGTCAAATGAGTATGTTGCCTTCCATAGGTACTACATAATATATTAAAATAATGTATAATGGCTTTAGAAAATGTATATTAGCACTGCCAGAGAGTAGCCCTAGCCATGTGCTCGTATACAGTCTCCTTTTTTGTGAATCCTACAATAAACTAGCAGAGAGTTGCCCTGCTCAAATTTATTGTACTCCACATTGCCACAGCAGGATATGAATATAAAGAATAACAGAAAACATAAAAATAATACGCACGCCAAAAACACGATATCAGAGAGTCGCCCTGACCAATCGTGTTAAATGAAAAAGGCGCCTTGCATATGTACCACATAATATACAAAAATAAATGTATAATTGCCTTTTAGAAATGTACACTAGCACTGCCAGAGAGTAGCCCTAGCCACGTGCTCGTGAACGGTTTCCTTTGTAGTGAAGTCTACAATAAACTGGCAGAGAGTTGCCCTGCTCGAATTTATTGCACTCCACATTACCATAACATGTATATAAGATTAATAGAGAGCATAAAAAGAATGCGTACGCTTCACTGCCAGAGAGTAGCCCCAGCCACGTGCTGATATACATTCCTTTTATTATACTCTGAACTACATGCTGTCAGGGAGTCGCCCTGGCCAAGCATGAAATCCATCATGGCTTAGAACGCATAAAAAAGAAATATCACTGCAAGATCATAGGTACATATAATTTAAGTAGTATATTATAGATAAAAATAAAATATCACTAGGAATACAAGATGTTATCCATAATATCCATTTTCGGTTCCTGTCAAATTAAATTGTTCACTTTACCTTGCGATTGGTGTATCCCACTTCTGAAGTGAAATGAAACATTTCTATCAACAGTAGTAACTTATAATTACTTCCACAATAATCTGCATATAATTTATAAATAAAGATATACATATAGACCACAAAAACTTAATCTTTACTACGTCTTGACTGAACCAGAGCTCTGCACGGAATGAGCCTCTAAAACTACCTACGCCTCCGAACGTCATCTTTCTTTGCGGAAATCAAATGAATTACTTTTAAAATGAAATATTCTTAATGCGAGTCCAAACAGTTTCCGTCAATAGAACACCTTTTAAATAAATAGTATCAATAAAAACACTGAAATCATGACACCAAGTACTAAGATTCAGGAATAATAATAATTTGATGCACTTGTAGCGTAACTTTACTTAGCTGTAGTTAACCGATCAGCAAAGTTAAGCAACGTCACCCGCGGTCATGAGTTGGACGGTCCCGGTGGTTGTCTAAGGATGGTAGTCGTTACAGCATGGTGGTAGGGCATTTCCCGAATGCCCGCCTGGCTAGCACCACCCTCAAGTAGAAAATCTGTCACCAAGCACCTAACGGTATGTTCCGGCTGCAGTCCTAGAGAGCCAGTGAAATTACAGGCACATGAGACTTAATAACTATGTTTCAAGATGACGGACGCAGTGCAAATCGTGACTTGTGACGAAATGCATCTGTTATAGGCAGAGGTTAGTCCGCTTAACATCAGGTGGGCCTCGAGCTTGTTCCGTCACAATAACATTAAAAAAGTAGATTTAAGTTTAACTTAACAAATGATTTGGTAAATTATTATTTAATACTAATGTTGCTGTGCCAGAAAGGGTCCATTGTACTATGTGCCTATAAGTTTATTAGGTATATACATTTTGTACTATATGGAAGCAATAAGGAATCTTGAATCTAGTCAAATCTTTTTTTATTGTATTTTATTTGTTTAATAGCTGGGTAGCTATTAAAAATAAATACTACCCAAATAATTATAAAAAAGAATATGAAAATATGGAAGATTCATCTACGACAACAGCTATTAGGTTAAAAACAGATTTAGGTTTTACTCCTCGAAAATTGTGTTGAAATAATAATGTTTTTATACCTAGTAATATAACCTTTTTAACGTCGGATCATTACACGTGAGGTGAGCATTTTAAAACAGCGTGGTACTGACTTCAATACGTTATTTCATACATTTCAATGTTGCAAGTCGTTGGGTGTTTTTTTAAATACAGTTCGAGACTTCGAGTTCGACCCGCGCTTGGCCGGTTTGTGTTATTGTACTTTATAATCACACCAAGTTTGACGCTTGTCTGTCGGGTTACTCCCTAAGGGCCCCAATTACTTTTACTGTTATAAATTTTTCTATTATTTTCAATTTTGTAAGGTTGCGGTAAAAGTGTATTAAGTAAATGGACTTAAAACGAAATACGTATTTCTAAATGTTGTAGGTACATATAAAACATAAGTCCAATAATTAGAGTACAACATTAAATGAAAACATAACAAAATCATATTTCAAAATTTATCTTATTGAGAATAATTCTAGCCTGGCCCGTGGGGTGCCGGGCTAGAATGTTACTCTCCATCTCTACCCGTGGGTGTCGTAGAGGCGACTAAGGGTAACACACCAGAAGGTGGGCAGCAGCGCTTTCTGAGGAACGGATATCGCACACTGCGATCCCCAAGGCACCTGCCAAGCGTGGGGATTATAGCAAACCCGCTCTATAATGGGAGGCTGTGTTCAGCCGTATATCTTTTTTTATTTTTCTTTTTAAGTTTTTCTTTCTTCTTCTGTTTTCCCTTAGTCTGTGTTCAATAGTGGGCAAGCCAGCTGATACAGCACAATACGAGTGCAGTACAGAATTGACTCAAAACAAGAACTTTTATTGGTGATTTACTTCAGAATCTGTATTATGATCACAACAATATATAAGCTTCTTAACCGTTTCTGCTGTAGAGCAAAATAAAATACCTTGAAAATAACACGTGTCTTGTATGATGCACCAGCCATTGTATTTTTATTTATTTTAATATTCTGTTATTAATACAACAAGCTAAATTTTGCTATTATTGTACAATTATTTATAGCTGATAGGCTAAACCTTTGACCACTATCTCACCTGATGGTAGGTGATAATGTGGTTGAAGATGTTGTTCAGGCTAACCTAGTATTACTGTGTCTCAAGAACAACTGCTGAAACACGCCATTAGGTGCATAGCGACAGATTTACAACTTGAGGATGGTAGCTTGCCAGATGGACACTCGCTAAATGTCCTACCACCGTGATATAACGACTGCCATCCTGAGACTACAGTCGGGGCCGACGGCATAACGTGTCCTTCGAAGCACGGAAGCGCTCAGTAGTAATATCACTAGTGGATTCCAATCCAAGTCATGTTTGTTATAGCGGCAATAGAAATATATCTGTGAAAATTTCAACTGTCTAGCTATCACCGTTCTTGAGATACAGCCTGGTGACAGACGGACGGACAGTGAAATCTCAGTAATAGGGTCCCGTTTTTACCCTTTGGGTACGGAACCCTAAAAAGGGTCATAAGATTCCTTAGAGGTCGGCAGCGCGTCGGTAACCTCTCTGGTGTTACAAACGTTCATTGGTGACCACTTTCCCTCAGATGGGCCTGCGAGACTGTCATTAAGCTATAAAAAAAATTGAACAGTATACACTCGATAATGAAATCACAACATCAGAAATGATTTAGCGCACTGCAATGTCACCCAGTTTTTTATTCAGACACTGCACAAGTGGCACTTATAATCAAAGAAACTCGTTACTAAGATAAAAAATCCAAAAGGAGGAATGAAAACCATTTAATCATTTTGTTAACGTCCAACCATCAGATGAATGAATCTATATATAAACACGGAAATTGTTTATTTTTAAAAAAACATTTTGGTAATAAAATGGATACATTATTTTGCCAAGACAAGATAGGTGTAAGTAATTTCAAGGAACAGTTGCTTCTTAGTTGTTTTTTTTGGCGATGTTCAGACCTCACCTTGAATTCGGGATCACTACATATTAAACCCAAAGGTAACATTTTTACCGCCTTTAGTTGTATTCCTTTTTTCACCGTGTAATCCACGGTCACATACCTGTAATATAAAGTCATTGGATGTTATAACAAAATAATATGTTAGACGTTTTTATATCGCTAACTAAAATTGAGCTAGTTATATCAATCTTTAAGTTGTGTTTATCTGTGCACCCGAATAAATTATAAGATTGTTATGAATTACTATTATAACTAGATTTCAAACATACGGCCTACATACATACTTCAAACATACTTAGATTACAATTTTAACTAGATTTCAAACATCAAGACTTTATTATCTTTAATCAGTGGTTGTAAGAGGTGTGGTACCTACATTACATAAATGACACAGTCCGCTGGTCCTAATCTTTAAAAGCAAAGGTGTTCTACGAAACTGAAACAGCTAACAACTTAATTCGGTATAACGCTCATGTCACCTACTATGATTCAGAAATAATAATAATTTTCAATGACTAGTCCAGAGTGCGCGTATTAATAGAGGTCAGTGAACTGAAACAATTATGTCATTTAATTGTTTACAGTAAACCAATGTCAAAATACGTAATCGCTCTATACTGGTCATTTATTATGGAAAAAAATTATAAAACTCTACATTCTTGGTAACACTTGTTTACGTACCTGGAATGTCGATCGCTCAAGGTGATCCACTGTCTGCTGTACTATTTATGTACAGAAAATAGGACTTCGGTCTTTAAGGGTTCCTTATTTGGTGTTGGGTAAAATATTTGCATATTGTATGTGTAATACAACCATATGAAAATGTCTTTTTTGTAACGCATTCTGTTTACGACCTAGATAAGAGAAATACGGACAAACTGATAGACAGACGACAGCAGTGGCATTAAATAGGTGTCTGTTTAGCTTTTTTGGTGCGGAACTCTTAAAAAATGTCTGCCTATTTGAAAGTAAGGTGTCAATGGGGAAACAATAGATTAAAATATAAATAACATGCCTTTTTCAGCTTATTGATACTGTGAAATATTTTGAGGATGTTAGCCACATAGCTCTCTTAGTTAGTCAATCATAATATTCCTGCCGACTTCAGCTTTAGTTGGGGTCGAGGAGTCAAAATGTTATCTCTTACAAAGCAAAAGATTAGAAGCAGTGACATTCAAGCGGTAATAGCTTTTAAGGACTGCCATGCTGCAGGTTCATGTTTCGGTTCCCGCCAGCACCGGCTAGAACTTTAGCGCATGGTGGAAGGCAATTTTGCGAACGCTTGTCGAAGTTACCAAGTAGTCAATATATCTCAGAGCGCCAAAAGTACTTATGATTTCTAAATATATGCTGGCACCCGAATCCATCTAAGTAGGGAGTATATCTGAAACATGCCAAGTGACTGCACCAAGAAGTAAAATCTAATATATTTGAATAAAATCTATCAATATTAAAGTGTGAAAGTAACGATATGAAATTTGATATAGGATTAAAACAACATCTTATCTCTAAGGATTATTATTCAGTAGATGAAAATCTTAATGAAAATAGAAAATAGAATTTTTGAGACAGTGATGGCTTAGTGGCATTGGCTATCGACTGCCATGCAACAGATCCTACAGATCATGGTTCGAATCCCGCCGCGGGCTTGAGCTTCACCACATGGTGAAAGGGCATTTTGCGAATGGCCGCCTGGCTAGCACCACCCTCAAGTAGAAAATCTGTCACCAAGCACCTAACGGTATGTTCCGGCAGCAGTCCTAGAGAGCCAGTGAAATTACAGGCACATGAGACTTAATAACTATGTCTCAAGATGACGGGCGCAGTGCAAATCGTAACTTGTGACGAAATGAATCTGTTATAGGCAGAGGTTAGTCCGCTTAACATCAGGTGGGCCTCGAGCTTGTTCCGTCACAATAACATAAAAAAATAGATTTAAGTTTGACTTAACAAATGATTTGGTAAATTATTATTTAATACTATGTGCCTAAACGTTTATTAGGTACATCTTGTACTATAAGGAAGCAATAAGGAATCTTGAATATAATTAAATCTTTTGTTATTGTAAGTTATTTGTTAAATAGCTTAGCTATTAAAAATAAATACTACCCAAATAATTATAAAAAAGAATATGAAAATATGGAAGATTCATCTACGACAACAGCTTTTAGGTTAAAACAGATTTAGTTTTTACTTTTCGTTAATTGTGATGAAATAATAATGTTTTTATACCTAGTAATATAAAACCTTCTTAACCCAAAAAGCTGGTGGTCCTTAATTCAGCTGTATGTTTGGTCAGGAACCGACTTCAAAAACTGAAAAGTTTGAAGTAGCTTGTGGAAGTGGGAGTATTATAATGTGAGGTCAGCGTTTTGAAACAGCATGGTACCGATTTCAATAAGTTATTTCATACTGTTCAGTGTTGCTTGTCGGTCGGTGTTTTTTAAATACAGTAGGAGATACTTTGGAGGAGTCCAACCCGCGCTTGGCTGGATTTTGTTTTTGTACTGTATAATCACACCAAGTTTGACGCTTGTCTGTCGGTTTACTCCCTTAGGGCCCCAATTTCTATAAATTTGATTACTTATTCTGTTATTATTTTTACTTACTATTGTTTTCAACTTTGTAAAGTTGAGGTTAAAGTGCTTTAATGTATGATAACATGTTTGTTTGGTAACGGCCCGTGATATAGTAGTTCCAAATGGAAATAAGAGGACTCAAAACGAAAGTAGGTTTTCAAAATGTTCTAAATATAAAAACATAATTTCAACAATTAAAGTATAACATTAAACGTGATATATGACAAAATCATATTTCAAAACTTAAATTATTCGTTTAATTCTAGCGTGGCCTGTGGGGTGCCAGGCTAGAATGTCACCCCCTCTGTCTCTACCCGTGAATGTCGTTAGAGGCGACTAAAGGTAGCATACCAGAAGGTGGGCAGCAGCGCTTTCTGAGGAACTGATATCTCACACTACGATCCTTGAGACACCTGCCAAGCGTGAGGACTACGGCAAGCCCCCTATATAATGGGAGGTTGTGTTCAGCCGTGGATATTTCTTTTTTTTCTTTTTTAGTCTTTCTTTCTTCTTCTCTTTTCCCTTAGTCTGTGTTCAATAGTGGGCAAACCAGCTGATACAGCACAATACATTTTACAGTGTAAAGTGGTCCCCCGTTTTTGCAGTGCTTCCACGATGTTTGCGCAGGCCCATACCGATGTCTTTCATGCCGTTCTTCGTAAAAAGGTAGCATCATTGATGAGGAGAGAGTGAATTTATTGTTAAACCTTATTGTATATCTGTAAGAATTACTTCTGGTCAAAATACATTAAAAAAACTGTTTGGTTGATACATTTCAATGGTGACATTTGATTTCTATTTACTACTTTTACATTCCAAGAAATCAAAGACGGCAAAATTTATTTTTAATGCTTTTATTCATTGTAGGTCCGATTTAACTTATGTATATATAATAACGATATTCACTAGAAAACTTTTGTGATTCGATGGTTGAGATATTATATATATATATATATATATATATATATATAATTATAATATCTCAACACAAGATACAAAAGTTTTTCTAGCGAATATCGTTTGTATAACTTGTAGTCGTCCTTTAAGAATTGTATTCTATGAAGAAGCTCAGTAGTGAATCCTTACTCAAGGGCAGGACTAATTTACCATTACCATACGCTATAAAAATGAATATCAATAAGAAACGTACTATAAAATCTAAAAAAAATAGTATTGAACGCCATCTTGTACTCCACCGTGGACGCAGCCGTATAGCATTATACTGTTATTTCTTAACTCAAATCGAAAGTCCCTACTGAGCATCCTTCTGAAATACATCTCCTTGGTTATCGGTATCTGACGATGTGAAGGCCAGCTTAGCATGATCTGATGTCAGGCAGGGAGTTAGCGGTTTGGCAATGGCTTCTCCATTCATCCCATGCGCTAAAGCCTTGGCGCCGGTATATGTACAACGCGCATTGAGCAGCCTTCGTGATATCGTCGGTCAACAGATCTGTAATAAAAAAATTTATATTAAATTATTACATTTTGAAATCTGAAATAAAGCTTTTTATTTATTATGTTTCCCGACGCTTCCAATACTTTGCAGTGATCGTCACCTCTCTCTCACTCACTCAGCGATGAGGTGTTAAAAATAAATCTTTTATCCAAGTTAAATCTTACTCAGCAATTTCTTTCAATTAGTTAAAATATATTTATTTATAAATTAAAATTTAGGTGTGCAATAACTCCTTGGCCACCGAGATGGTGGAATGGGATGCGAACTTTGTGCTTTATTTAACAATCATTGTTAATCGTTGCAAAAGGTTTTCCAATCATATGTCAATATGCCAATGATAACTTCACGTTTAAACTCTAGAAAGTAAAATTTTTTTGTCAGTAATGTTGAAGCAGTGATGGCTCAGTGGCATTGGCTATGGACTGCCGTGCAGCAGGTCCATGGTTCGAATCCCGCCCAGAGCTTGAGCTTCACCGCATGGTGGAAGGGCATTTTGTGAATGCCCGCCTGGCTAGCGACCACCCTCAAGTAGAAAATCTGTCGCCAAGCACCTAACAGTGTGTTCCGGCAGCAGTCCTTGAGAGCCAGAAAAATTACAGGCTAATGAGACCTAACAACTGGACGTCTCAGTGTGACGGGCACAGTGCAATTCGTCGCTGACGAAATGCGTCTGTTATAGGCAGAGGTTAGGCCACTTAACATCAGGTGGGCCTCGGGCTTGTTCCGTCACAATAAATAAAAAAAAATAAAAAAAATATGAAGATAAGTATATTACATATTATTTTATTGTTGACAGCTTATCTCTTGACCACTATCTCACCTGTTGTGGTCGAAGGCGGTAAATGGACTAGGCACGGAATTACTAGCTATCAAGGACTGCTGATGTAACACACTATCAGGTGCTTGGAGATTTCCTACTTGAAAGTAGTAGCTAATGTATAGCTTATGCGTAGCATGCCGAAAAACTTAAGACTGGAGGGAAATCTCGAATTTTCATACAAAAAGAAAATACCCGATTTTGATGATTTTTGGAAATGTTATAGATATTTTTAATATCCAGGTTTACAGGTTTTGATTTTTATCCTTACATTAAAGGAATTTGAATTAAAGGGTATTTAAATACCGATATTTTCTCAATATATGTATCTCTTGTTTGTGAATTATTTATAGGAAAAATAATGATAAATAAAGAAAAAGGAAAACCAAGGTTATTCTGTCAGTTAAAAATAAAACCAAAATTTTTATATTTGATTAACGTTTACGATAGGAGAATTTTTTTCTCCCAGAACGCAAATTATGCGCAAATTCTAAGTCAAAACTTGAAGAAGCTGCAATTGTCCTTATCGCACTATTATGTTCGGGCGTTTAGCGGCGAGACATCATCACTTTCTTAAAATACCTATTTTTCTGTAGGAGCTTCTCTTCCCGTTCCTCTTAAGCTAGCGCAGCAATGGGGATCTAACCATTAATTTGCGACACTGGAGATGGACTCCAGTGTCGCAAATACCGAAAGCTAATACCGCTCCGCTATCGAAGCTTAAATTTATTTCATCGATATTTTGCGAGCATGCTTCTTGGCACACTTACAACTCAGACTTGTTTCTAAAGTAGCGTATAAAGCACAACATCAAGAGTAACAAAAAGTAATGAAGTAAACTCACCAGCACAAGTGACATGACAGTCTTTTCCAGGAGTGTTATTGTTGCTGCACCAGAACTGGTCATCGATCTGGAATAGACCATAGTTCCGGGAGCCGTTTTCGTTGTTACTGGTCTTGTCGGTGTATCGGTTGCTCTCATGTTCTACAAGGCACACCCCTGGAACATTAATGATAAAAATGTACCTTTTTTATGTTATTGTGACGGAACAAGCTCGTGACCCACCTATTAAGTGGACTAACCTCTGCCTATAACAGATGCATTTCATCAGCCGGCTGAATTAGTAAACTAAATAAATTATTTATAAACATATTTGCACACTTTACTGAAAATGAATGCTGATTTAAAACGACTTTGGTGTTTATCGAAAAAATCAGTAGCTATTATTTGAGTTTATGGTGCTTTCAAGGTCAGTTTGCATTTATGGCGCTTGTAATGGAGAATAAATATTGGGTACTGTATAAACTGGCAATGACGGTAAGCTCTAAATTAAAACAATAAGAAAAAATATATATCTTCCTTTAACATTTACAGATTTTGACGTCTTTAGGAAACGTAGATTCATAATTGTATTGTAAAGACTTTTTTGATAAAATAGTATGCCACTTAAATAAAAAATATTAATAGATTAAGAAAAAGGAAAAACTACACGTTTTCTGGTATACTACTAACAAGAGCATTCTGAAGGGGTTGGCGTCAGTAAGGTAGCCTTCGTAGTATTATTCATCCAAGCATAGTTTCGTCATATTTTATATAATCAAACTGATCAAACTCAGTAAAATGCATGCATATTTTTGAGCATATTATATATGCTACTGGTTTGCCAGTTTTCCGTAAAATTATGTATTATCAAAAATTATTCGGAAAAAATATTTTGTATATGAATTCTTATTTCCACATTTAGAGATAAAATACATAATAAAAACTCCCACAGAATTGAACCCGATAGAAATACGCAGTTAACCTTATTTTTAAAATCATTACTAATATCTGGTATGGTCTTAGAATTGAACAATGTTTTTAAGTAACGTCTACCATTTTGTATGGTAGACAAAGAGTTGACAATGCTGTATTCTATACCTCTTAATAACCACCGGAGCAAAAAGGGAACCGAGGGCACAGGCGGATGGAGCCTAATAATATTTAAAAAAAAACCCTGTACTGAACAGTGCCACCCATGCCTCTTAGTACCGAATTACGGTTCAATAGATTGACCTTTAGTTATAACATAAAATACTTACATTCTCTCATATTGTTCTCCGGGAATTTTTGTCTCCGAAGCTCTGTCACCAGGCCGCACCGATCGAAGTATTTCGCTTCACATTCTAAGCAAAGCACTGCAAGGGCCGCGAATGCAACCAGCTTCAGCATTTTGTGTATATAACCTTAATTTTTCTTCAGAGATGTGAACGAGACCGAGTGTCGGGAACGTGTGACATAAACCGATGGACACGGCTTTTTAAATGAAGCTTCAGGGTTCTTTATTCATGTGCTTTATGTACTATATGTTGATATATGTAATGTGCAAGCTGTGTGTATGTAGTACATATTATAGAGATATATTTATATCTCTTTGTTTCATATCAGCATCTTAATTATGAGTCAGTAAAGATTTGTGTTTCGCTATATTCATAAAGTAGCAAAAGCTAGAGTTGTCAATCTAGAATTGCACTTATATATATCTTCGAACACGACTTGTCAGAAACAAAAAAGTGAAAAATACTACACGGTGGGCGGCAGCGCCTTCTGAAGAACTGTCACCTTACATTGCAATCCACAAGATGCCTGCCAAGCTTGGGGATTATGGCAAAACCCCATAGTGGACAGGCGTTTATTGAACCGTCATCATCTGACTGTTGAGAGCAGACTGTTGATATGAAATAAACGGGAAAATATAAAACACACTGTACTGTATCAGCCAGATTGTCCACTGCTGAACATAGACTCCCCCATTTAGGGGGGTTTGCCATAATCCCCACTCTTGGCAGGCGTCTTGGGAATCGCAGTATAAGTAAACAGATCCTCAGAAGGCGCTGTTGCCCATCTTCCGGTATTTTACCTTTTATCGCCTCTTACGTCACACAGGTTGTAGGTACCTACTGGGGGAGTGACATTCTAGCCCGGCACCGCACGGGGATAAAACACACAGTTCAGAATTACTACCTTCCCATGACTATTTATAATGACAATTCAATAAACATATATAGGGTTATTGGTAAAATGCTAACAACTTCTTAGGGTTGACTTTTGCTAGTCCTAACAAACATTTTGAGCTTTTTTTTTTTATTTATGTTTTATTTTTAGTTGTTTATGTTTATATGATTGAATAAGCACGAGGACCATCTGATGTTAAAAGTCTCTTGTGCCTGTATTTTTTATTTTATATTTTTTATTACTTTGCTCGAATAATTAGGGCGTAGGCTGGCCGAAAGGTCGGGTGACTCCCGCTCCGGCTCATTCCTGGTGCAAAGGATGGCCATTGCCATCCAGCGCGGCAATGCAGCGAGTGTTATGGGCACTTTTGCACCTGAAATGATATAAGGGGCGGGTTATTTGATTGACTACATTATCTGTAGTGTCTATGTAATTAGTTTAATTATTTAAGGAGATATCAGTTATTATTTAAGAACCTAACTGTAATAAATATAAACTTTGCTCGATGTAAATATTCAAAACTCTATTCACGACCCAAGAGTGCCTGCCGTGGCAAAACTGGACCGTGCCGCGGTCCCTTTCAAAAGAGTTGTGAATATTTACGTTGAGCTGAGTTATAAAACATATGAAATAATAAATTACTGGCGCAAGAGAATGTTGAATCAGGTGGTCCTCGTGCTTATTCCGTCATATACACATAAACCAACACATTATTTATTTTATTTATAACAAAATAGAATTCTTCAAAAAAAAATTATTAATTTTAAAATATTTGTTAGGACTAGCAGAAGTCAACCCTAAGAGGTTGTTAGCATTTTATCAATAACCCTGTAGAGAGGTACTTTTTTATATGGACAATGGACTGCCGTGCTGGAGGTCCCTGGTTCGATCCCCACCGCCAGCTTGAGCTTAACGCATGGTGGAAGGCTAGCTACCACCCTCAAGTAGAAAATCTGTAGCCAAGCACCTAACAGTCCTTGAGGGCCACAAAAATTACAGGCACATGAGACTCAACAACATGTCTCAGTGTGACAAGCGCAGTGTAATTCGTCACACGACGAATGCATGTTATAGGCAGAGGTCAATCCGCTAACATCAGGTGGGACTCGACCTTGTTCCACAACAATAAATTAAAAAGAAAAAGTTTTATTGATGAAACCACAATAATAGCTTTTGCTAGCTCGTAAAAGCTTTATTACGTAAAAAAAATATTGTGGGATATCCATAAGAGATAGACATATACCATAGCGGAGTTTTCTGTAGATCTTTTCAATGTGTACAATACTTAGTACATTATTTTAATAAATCTCGTAGGGTTCAGCCTGCGTTTGCAATGTAAGCCGAGAAAGTTGAAATTATTTACGACATCACATTAGAAACCTCAAAAATAATAGTATTTTTCCACTATTTAATGGATGTTATTATACATATAAACCTTTCTCTTGAATCACTCTATCTATTTAAAAAACCGCATCAAAATCCGTTGCGTAGTTCAAAAGATTTAAGCATACATAGGGATATAGGGATACAGAAAGCGACTTTGTTTTATACTATGTAGTGATAGTGATGTAGTGATGCAATGTCTGTTCTATTTTTTTTATTTTTTTTTATGTTATTATGACGGATCAAGCACGAGGCCCACCTGATGGTAAGCGGACTAACCTCTGCCTATGACAGGTGCATTTCGTCACAATTCACGAATTCCACTGCGCCCGTCATCTTGAGACAAATTTGTCAAGTCTCATGTGTCTGTAATTTCACGGCCTCTCAAAGACTGCTGCCGGAACACACCGTTAGGTGCTTGAACTTAACGCACTTATATCATAATGTACTATTATATGTATTTTAATTATTAGATTCATCATCATCATCAGCTGGAAGACATCCACTGCTGAACAAAGGCCTCCCCCATAGAACGCCACAAAGAATCACGACGTCGTCAGTCCACCTGGTGGGGGGCCTACCAACTGTACGTCTTCCGGTGTAGTGTGGTAACCACTCGAGAACCTTTCTTCCCCATCCGTTATCAGTTCGTCGAGCAATGCGGCCCGCCAATTGCCACTTCAACTTGCAAATTCTGAAAGCTATGTCGGTGACTTTGGTTCTTTGGCGAATATCCACGTTCCGGATTTTATCGCGCAAAGAAACTCCGTGCATAGCTCTCTCCATAGCTCGCTGAGTGACCCTGAGCTTGTCCATAAGGGCCACAGTTAAGGACCTATATTATTAGATTAGTCCGCCAAAAATGATTTCATCTCAGATTTTGACGATTATTTTTTTGTAAAGTGGAATATACCTACAAATTACTCCCATTTAAATTTCATCAAAATTTGTGGGATGGTGTTTATAAGATATTACTGAAAAAAACATTTTTTTTTGTTAATTTAAAAAAATTACAAGTTACAAAATAATAAATTTTAATTTAAAAAATTTGCATTACTTTATTAAGTACCTAAATGCGAAGAGCTCCATGAAGCGAAAAATTTATAGACCAATTATTTAAAATTTTATGCCGTTATTTATAAAAACAGAGATTGGAATTTTTTTTGTTAAATAACAATGGTGTAACTTTTTGAAAATAGATATTTAATTTATTTTTTACCATAATTTTTTCAAATTTTTATATTGTCATTTAATATGATTAAAACAATATCAGGTGATATACCGGCTTTTTAGACGGCGCGCCTATGTCGTAACGACATAGGCGCGCCGTCGCGGAGCCCTATTTTCAGCGTTAAAAAAAATATAAATAATAGAGATAGAGTTCCGGGAGTACGGATTTTTTTATTTGAAATTTCCTCCTCTTTCAGGATCAAAATTCCTTAAATATCATTAATTTCGAAATCATTAAAGAAAAGCTAAATACCTATTTTATTATCTTATTTTGTTAATAACAATCGCAATTTTTTATGTGCTAATATACCCTTAAAAACATTGTTCTAGACGTCATTCCGAATCGAATGAGCCATCGCACATATCTTTAGGAGCTTTATTTCTATTTAACACGTTTTTGAACTTGTTGACTAGACTATTGGCTTAAGGCCAGGTTATAGTCAATCAGTAGGCAAATTTAGCGTGCGAGAGTTGCGAGAGTTGCAAGCTATGGACACGCGGTACTGCGCTCTAGTAGCACAGCTCGCGTCAAGACGCTCACTCGTAGTCCCCAGCCGCACGCTATTAGCGTCACAGTGTAACTAAAATTGTTGATCAACTTTAGGTATCTGCTACTAATTCCAGAACTGCATCTAAGTAATTATTTAATTAAATTACCGAGTTTAAAGTAAGGTAGTTAAGTACTTACTCTTCAAGTGTGTTTCTTTTTGTAAATACTCCTTTAGAAAAAAATGATTTTATTGTTGATTGGTATGCTTTTGACCACAAATCTCACCTGATGGTAAGATTCGGGCTTTTACCAGCGCTAATGTTGCAGCTGTTCTTGAAACGAACGGTCTGATGCGTGACGATGGTAAAAGACCTGACGTCATGACTCTGGTTCCATGGAAGTTAGGCCGGCCGACGCTACATGCGTAGACACTAACGTCCGTCACCGTCACGTTTTGAAACCAACGTGAGGGCTGGCGTATTTAAAAGATCATTCCGTGCTAGCTTAGGGGCTGATCCCACTGTTTCTGAGATGACAACATTTTTGGGAATTCGTTATTTGGACAAGCCAGTCCCCATGTGGTTTTGGCCTCAGCCAAATATGCTACATCAAAAGAGCCTAAAGATGGTGCAAGAGTTTTTTCTACTAATTTGTGTGTACTGTGTACAGACAAAAAAGCTGGTAATGCCACACTAGAAATTTATGTATCCCTATGCCCCCAAACCTCACAGGGAGGGAAGCTTGCACCCAAGCCCTATCATCCATCTCAACATTCAAAACCGAAATTAACGTATCTTTTAATAAATTGTCTAAGCTTAAAAGAAGCTCACTGTGCCTCCACAGCTGACAAGACTGAGCGTTTGAGTTTGTCAAGATAGTTTGTTAGTATTTTTTTATTGCTGATAGGTTAGCCTTTGACCACAATCTCACCTGATGGTAAGTGATGAAGTGGTCGAAGGTGTTAACAGGCTGAACCTAGAATTACTGGCTTTCAAGGGCAGCTGCCGGAAAAGACCGTTAGGTGCTTGGCGACAGATTTACCACTTGAGGGTGGTCGCTTGCCAGGCGGGCATTCGCAAAATGCCCTTCCACCATGCGGTGAAGCTCAAGCCCGCAGCTGGATTCGATCCATGGACCTGTTGCGCGACAATCCATAGCCAATGCCACTGCTTCAGATCAGATCTAGGTATCTTTAAATAGAAACAAAAGTAAAAGAAACTTAGCAGAAAATCTACCTATGTTTATTAGTTACGCTTCTGTTACGTGTATACTGTGATATTAAAGATTGAGGCCAATTCGATCAACTCCAAGAGACGGTGTTTTTTGATTCGCTATAAATGAATTGTTATAATATGGCCATAAGTTATTTTTGATGTGAATCAAATATCAAATTTGTGTGTGCAACTGATACAATTGTGATATTTGCCAATCGTTTTTTACCAATATTCAAAGTAATCACAAAATTTGCATTTGGCAATTGTGTCTCTAGTTGGAAAGCGCTAAAATCTGTATCGCCCTGTGAACGCAAAATTCTGTAGTACTCTTAAGTAAGCTGTGGCAGTGAACGCGATTCTCTGCCGTACTATTGCATAAACTGTGGCGCTAGCAGATAACTGACGAGGCAATGCAGCGGGTCGGCAAAAGCGACACAGGTCCTACCTCAGACACGTCTGCCATACGACTGAAACAAGTCAGACGGGCCGCTCTACTATATATAATATTGTATTAAAAAATATAAACCATTTTGAGGAAAAGTAACCATAAAATAATCTTCTAAACATCATTGCCTTTTTTTGACATATTTTTTTAAAGTAAAATAATAATATAATATACGTACGACCTAAAAAACGATCAAATTTCTCTCTTTTCGTGTTTTTTTATGATCGAGTGCAGTTATAATAATCGTGTTTTGAACCATAAAATAATCAAGCAAGTATATTGAACTACACCATATATTTTTGTTTGATTAAAAATCAAAATATTTGATTGTTTACGGGTGAATTAAAAATAGGTTGATTTTGAATTACCTGGCCTCAAAATGTTATCGAATTTCCGGTGGAGAAGCTTCATGTCTCAAACAGTGGAAGAGACCGTCACTTATCGCCGGATAGCCAAGCATCAAGATACTTAGAAAGTGAATAGTGATAGCAAGAAATCCTTTACCTTTACTTTTCCAAAATTATCTTTTTTCTAATAACCCCGATCTAGGGTGAGTGATTTTCTCTACTGCTTTTACTAAAAACTAACCTCACTTATTATTCTTTCTGTGTAATTTCTGTGCAAATACTGTTTGGTATGTAATCCTTTATACTACTTGCTCAAGTGAAATATTATGTGTTTTAAGATGCTGATAGCTCTTCAAGCTACTAGCATAACGTGTCTTGTATATGTACCGAATCCTTTCTCTATTTTTATTGTATTTAACTTCATGTAACATTTTTTTCTACCTTCGCCCTTAAGGCAGAAGTCCTTCAGACTACAAGGTGTTGCTGGTAGATCGCAATTCACGAGGGACATAGGCTTAGTCCCTTTATGCACGGTAGTGAACGGACCTCGTGGATTGTGAGCCCACCTAACCAGTAACATTCCTTTTTTTAGCCCTTCAGGCATTCTAATGCTGCTGATGGTTCACATCCGCGAAGCGTCAGCGCTGGTCCCTTTATGTTTGGTAGTGGAAAGCCACAGCGGGTGTGAACTCTAAACCAGCAGCATCCCTTCTCACTCTAGGCCCTTTAGGCACCCTAATGTTTACTGGTAGGCCACATACTCCAAGGCCCTCTGCTTTTCCCTACATGCTCGGTTGCAGAGGGACAGTGGAACCACCAGCTCAAGAATGTTACTAGAACTAGTGTAACCCCGTATGTGGCTGCCTTTAAGTACGAGGCTGACTTACTGCACCAGGCTTAATTCCTGCACCTGACTACCTGTTCCTGAGTGCAGTGAACTACGAGGATTGAACCTCTCCAGCCTGTTTGTTGAGCATCTCCTTACCGCTAGGGACCTGGAGATAAGTTCTTCTACAAGGAAGTCTACCATTGCCAAATACCTGTCTGAACTCCACGACCCCTTTTTGCTTATACGTCTACATCTGTCCTTCTCTTCCTTCTTTTATGCACCCAACTACCCTAGCTAGGTAGGAATATGACTAACTACATATATAGAGCGTGGAATTTTGAATTTATATCCTAAATACCTAGAATTTCTTTCGTATTCATTCCAGCCTTTGATTGTGTACGGCATAATTATGGTTTCAAACTTTGCTAGCATATTATACGTAAGTACAGTAATAAGACTTTTAGAGATCGAACGAGTTGTATATGAGTTCTCCCTGTAATGCTTATTTAACGCTTGAAGTCGGGTTTTTTGATCCTTGTGCATGTTTATTTGGTGTTATCATCCGCACACCTATTTGTTATTGTCATTAAAGTTACTAATTGTACATCAATTAAATTATGATTTTTCAATATTATCTTTATTACCTTTTGCCTTCTTTCCAACTTGTTTACATTCACATTAAAGATTACGTAATGTTTTGTATAAATAAGCCGAAAACATCGAATCGTCTCACACTTTCCCGAAGCTCAGAGTTGTGTACATCTCAGAGTGACCTACAAGAAAAAGTTACAAAATGCTGAAGCTGGTTGTGGTAACAGCCTTGGCAGTTCTTTGTTTTGAATGTGAAGCGGACCAAAACAATCAAATAGTAACCGCGGCGCCTCAGACACATGACGTCACGGATAATACCTTAATGGGTTGTAAGTGTTTAAATGTATATCATTATTGACCTGAAAATGCTAATATCTTAATAATTTCTTGTTTTAAAATGACCACGAATTTCAAAATAACTAACCTATTTCACGTGTATATGAAAATCTAATAATCTAGCGAGGGGGTGGTACAACGTGCCAATTACAACAACTTTACTGTTCCATCTTAAATATATAACTCCCACATAAGTTACTCAACGAACACACTTGGGAATAAAGCCCGTAGGTAGAATTCAACAAAAGACCGCATCCCGTCCCAGTCTGCACTCTGCAGACCTGTTGTGCTACACGTGACCACAGACTACTACACAAAATCGAGTTAGGCATGTGACCAGCATTGAATTCTGGATCAGGCAATGGTGCGTCGATATGAGGGGAGCATAATGACACTGAAAGACAGTGGCTGTTCGGGTGAGCAGAAGGTATAACAGCGTGTTTTGATCATCCTTTTTGCAGAGTTGAAACAAATATGATTTCAATCTGACACGAGAAAAACACATATTCAGTGTTGCAACCGTTGCAATAATATGCAAATCATACAGTGGTGAAAAAAATAAGAACTGGAAAAAACATATAACTTGAATATATTAAAATATCACAGCCTTAACGACAAAATATCCTATAGCTCGAATCCATGCCTTAGTTTGCCTTAAAAAGGCTGAGACAAACAATATCTGTTGAGGCCGCCTTAGCCGCCTACCATGGCTATGTTTCATCGATTCTTGGTTACGGCCTTATTATCTGGGGAAACTCTGTTGAGTTAGATAAGGCTTTCAAGGTACAGAAGCGGTGTATCCGAGTCATAAATAAGGCTTGGTTTCTTGACAGCTGCAAACCACTATTTAAAAATAATAATATACTGCCCCTACCATGTTTGTATATAAGAGACTTGTGTATCTTTGTAAAGGCAAATCCAAGCTATTTAAAAAAAAAAGTGATGTTATTCCAAGACAAAAAAGACCTAAGTATAAAAACTTGTTATACCATCCTCTATGCCAGAAAGTTATTTATGAAAAAAATAATTATAATATGGCTATTACTGTTTATAACAAATTACCGGAAAACTTGAAAATTTTGGCCGGAAACAGCTTCAAAACTAAACTGCACAATTGGTTATTGGACAATTGTTTTTATAGCATGACAGAATATTTGTATAAAGTTTTATTATGTAAAAACAATTATAATATATTTTAGGAATAAATACTAATATTTGTACGCCTGCTTGCAGGTTGAATGCATTGCTATATATTTTCCTAACATATGAAATTGTAATGATTGTGTATTCTGACAAATAAATGATTGATTGATTGATTGATTCATGAATGTAATTGTTGAGCATCAAAAATTTAATATTTTACCAGAGAAGCTCATTCAAACTATTAATAATACAAATCTTTAAGAAATCTCGTAACAGAAAACTGTTTATTACATATCATTACAGGTTCAAAATTTGATTATAAATATGCATCCTATGCTAAGAGATTGTTTTCTTCTTACTTTTATATGTACTGGAAGCCTCCAGTAAATAACTTAATCGAAATTATATTCCTTTATACATATTTGGATCAACGTCTACACAAAATATCTGAATTTCAAGTGTGTATCTTATTCAGTTTACGAGCTAGACACTCGTGACATACAGACGGACGGATGTACGGGCCGATGGATATACAGACAGATAGAGAAACATATAAATAAACAGACAGACAAGGGAGTCTCATTAATAGGGCTCCGTTTTGTCCGTTGGATATGGAGCCCTGAAAAGTGATTTTGGTTGGGTTCTAGTGCGCAACTGTACTTAAAAGGGTAAAGCACGGGCTATACGTTGTTTTTTTTTATGTTATTGTGATGGAACAAGCTCGAGGCCCACCTGATGTTAAGTGGACTAACCTCTGCCTATAACAGTTGCAATTCATCACAAGTCACGAATTGCACTGCGCCCGTCACATTGAGACAAAGTTGTTAAGTCTCATTGTGCCTGTAATTTCACTGCTCTCAAGGACTACTGCCGGAACACCCCTTTCGGTGCTTTGGCGACAGACTTTCTACTTGAGGGTGGTAGCTAGCCAGGCTGGCAATTGCAAAATGCCCTTCCACCATGCGGTGAAGCTCAAGCCGGCGGTGGGGATCGAACCAGGGTACTGCGGCACGGCATTCCATAGCTTTTACCGCTCGGCCATCATTGCTTCATTTTAGTGACACAAATAATAGGCTATTTGTGTCTCTAAAACTATACGTTTATTTAATACAATGCCTTTATTAAACAAATACTACAAACTATATACAACACTACAGCTACTACAATACTACAGCTACTACAGTAAAAGCATTTGGACTCATAGGGAGTCCAAATGCTCTAGCCCACTATCACTATTTAATACAATTAATTATTTTCTCGGTTTAGGCATCGCATCTGGCTCTGGAATCTGCTCGGGATCTTGCATCTCTACCGGCTACGGATCTTGCTCCGGCTCTTGCATCTCTACCGGCTCCGGCTCCTGCTCCGGCTCTTGCATCACTACCACCTCCAACGCCTGCTCCGGAACTGGAATAATGACGGCCCCGGTACCAGCTACGGCTTAAAGAATTACAGAAACAAATAAACTCTGACTTAAGTTTATCAATAAGCTATTTTAATTTGTGATATTCATGTAAAATAAAGTTGTTTTTGGTAGTACATCTGCTTTTCTTGCAACATTCGCTGTTTTGGTATGAACGGGAACTATCAAAGCAGTTGTCACTTATTACTTTATTATTTATTTTATCCTTAAATATAAAAATAAAAATTAACATAATGTTTTTTATAATTTTGAATTTTTTACTAAAAACTCAGAAGCATAGCATAGATATAAACTCAAAAACATTCCACCGTATTTGAACACTTCGTATTTAATATATGACGAAACTACGTTTCTATGGTAAGCGCTATGTAGACCCTAAGTATAAAAGAAGATAGATGATTTGGTACTTAAGAGCCATTAAATAACGTACGAAAACACGTTTTAGAAAAATTAAGTCTGTCTATCTATATGCACAAGCATTTATTCTTTTTTTTTTAAATAAAAAATAGAAGGTTTTAATAGGCTTAACCTAGAATTATTGGCTCTCAAGGAAAGCTGCCGGAACACACCGTTAGGTGCTTGGCGACAGATTTTCTTCTTGAGGGCGGTAGTAGCTAGCCAGGAGGGCATTCGCAAAATGCCCTTCCACCAAACGGTGAAGCTCAAGCCCGCAGCAGGATTCGAACCATGGACTTGCTGCGTGGCAGTCTATAGCCGCTGAGCCATCACTGCTTCAAACATCACGTCAAAACTACTGAATACGTTTTCATAGAATTGGGTATACACATACAATGTAGTCCAAGGATCATCCAGACACAGGTTTATCAGGGTTACGCATCATAAACGGAACCATTTCACTAAACTTGCGACTACGTCTATACTCGGTTTACTTAAAAAGAGACGAACTTTTCATTATATAAAAGCTGACCAGTTAAAATTATGCATCCGGGATGTTTGCGCGCGCTGGAGTAGACGGATTCCATGCAATTAATACAAAAAAGGTTCCATCGTCTGCGTGGTAGTTCCAACAGTAATTTGCAAATTATTGCTGCCCGGCTAGACTGCCCAATCCAAAAGCATTGGGTTGGCGTAATCACGAGTAGGATTAAATAATGTGTGAATTACATCATTTAGTTTTAGTTTACTAACTTAGTTTTTATACACATGTACTAACACTGCTATGGGTTTTGTGTCCGAAATAAATTATTTTATTTTATTATAGCAGATAACTTCCAAAATAATAAAATAAATATGAAACAAAATTTCGGGGAAATACTTACAAACTAATATGTTCTTCTACTTTTTTTGACCCATCGAAAAAATGGTGTTATTAACAATTGATGATGTTATAGTATAAACATAATTATAAGATAGCAAATAATAGCATTTGTTCAAGACTGAGATGGTCACCCAGTAAAGATATTTTTTTAATGGGATTCTGACGGAACGCGCACGATGTTAAGGGCTACCACTTGATGTTAAGCGAGAACCTCTGTCAACAACAGATGAATTTCGTCCGTACATACATACTGCACTGCGCCCATCACCCTGATAGAGACAGTTCCTAAGTCACATGTGCCTGTAATTTAATAATTTCTTTCCTGCTCTCAAAGAATGCTGCCAGGACACACTGTTAGGTTCTTAGTGACAAATTTTCTACTTTACGGTGGTAGTTAGCCAGGCGAGCATTCGCAAAATGCCCTTCCACCATGCGGTGAAGTTCAAGTCGGAACAAATGATTGAACGATGGATCTGCTGCAGTCCATAGCTATAACCGCTGGGCCATCACTGCTTCAGAAGAGAAACCCCTCCCCTTCCCCCTAAGAGTCTCAAGGATGCGTTGCCGGTCTTCCTAAGCCTCAAGGATGCGGTGACAAAACCTGAGCGTACTGAGCAGGGCCGGAAAGAAAAGCTAATTGGTAGAATGGGTCTTCCTTTTTGAAAATTTACCCACGAAAGTTAAGAATAATCGAATGGTAAGAAAATGGTTGTGTTTTTTTCGGCCTATCAGAATATTACATATCAGTATCGTTTGAAGACCAAAGGACAGTGACCGCAGATTAGTACGGCAACAATTGCTTGCCATGAGGCTTAGAAAAAGTTCATGAAAAGCGTCCTCAAAGCAATGTCGTTCGTCACCACGATAACGCGTCCTCACGTTCTGCTAGGTAAAGGAAGCATATTTGAAGCCATACACATCTGCCATACAGTACAGACATCTTTACGACTTCTTTTTGGTCCTAAATTTCCCTGAAACGGCTGTGAATGCGATCCATGAATTCACTGCAGAAGTCCCTAAGGAAGACTGGTCCAACTACTTTTTACAATGGTTCCAAGGAATGCAAAAATATATAAATTTGGAGGGCATATACTTTGTAAAACAGTGAGTACACAAGTCTAATACCTATCTGTTCATATCTACCGGAATCCAGAAACTTTCAGTATGATCTAAGTATATTCAGTGCGCTCAATCAAAAAAGGATTTGAAATAAAATGGACTCCGAAAATGATAATACTAAAAATTATAAAGGTAATTAAATAATCTTTGCATGACCAATACACGTTTTTTTAACTCTCAAGACCAGCTGCTGAAGGACACCTTGGTGACAAATTAATTTTCTACTTGGTGTTAGCTAGCCAGGTAAGCATTTGCAAAATGTCTTAACACAATGCGGTGAAGCTCAAGCCCGCAGCAGATTAAAAATCATGAACCTTTTGCGCGGCACTCTATGTAATTATCAATAGATAGTAGACCAAGTAGTTTTTTTACTGCGCTTATTTGAATCCTGATTTCTGCTCAAACTGATGTGTTAAGAGCATTTATTTTTAGGGCTTATACCAACAAGCTGATAATTTCCATACTTTTCCACAGAGCTGTTTAATGAGTTCCGGAAATGTTTATAGGCACACTTTAACTCATGCGAATGGTAGACAATTATAATAGAAATGGACGATATTGTCCAATTTGGATGCTAAGAGGCCAGGGAACACCTTTGTGATTGCATTCAGTGCACGTTAAATAACTAGATTTCGGCGACATTTTTTGCATTCCGATTCATAGTATTTTATTCTTATCTTTCATTATTGAGGTCGATACTGACATTTTTCTAATAAATACCTACTTTTCTCATTTTAAAGTATTCGTAGTATCAGGTATATTTTTTTATATTGTAGTTTGATACCAAACCGATTAAAAGTATTTACTGTTATTTTTCATTACTATCTTATTAACCTTTGGCATAATTTGAACACAACATGTTGTTACCCATTACAGATTACTTAAAGTTGTTTATAAAAGGTCCTTGTCCATTGGTTCATATCCAAAGTTTCTGACGCTTGCAGTTGTTTACTTATATCTCAGGGAAATAAAACACGTAAAATGCTGAAATTGGTTGCGGTCGCAGCGCTGGCAGTGCTTTGCTTAGAGTGTGAAGCTAATCCCATAGTTCAGATCGATGATGAGGGAGAACTTCAGCAGCAAGACTTCCCAGAGGAAAGAGTGAAGCGTTGTAAGTTTAGTTTATGTTACCTTAGACTAAAAGTGTCGTCTCTTCTGTATATAATTATTATTTTATGAAATGAGGAGGAAAAACCAGTCGCCCTGATGGTACGCCTCACGCCAGTCTATTGTATTTTTTTATGGGATAGGAGAGCAAACGAGCAAGTGGCTCACCTGGTAGTAAGCGATCGCCGTCGCCTACGAACATCCGCAACACCAGAGGTATCGAGAATGCGTTGCCGGCCTTTGAGGAGGGAATATGCAATTACAGTGTTATCATCATATTGCTGCACCACACTACAATACGCTCGTCATTCAGAGACTTTAGTACTTGTCTCGTTCGCTCAGTAATTTCACTTGCTACAGTGCACTTCACGCCTAAATACTAGTATCATTTAGGGTTTGCACACTACTGATTTAAAGCATAATATTTGATGATGCAGTGGCACCCACCAAAACGCATTCTTATCGAAAAGACCTAACACCTTGTTACTGCAGAGATGTGCCTGTAATTTACTAGGTATAAGGGTTTCAGAAGTCAAATAAACTTTGCAATTATTTTGTGTGGATTTTATTTTATTCAAATGTTATACTAGACACTTTAGGTTTACGTCTTTACTTGTCGGTTGCTACGAACAGACTAGCTGGCTCTGTCATCATGCTCTCAGTCTAGTCGGCTGTTGAAAATAAGCAGAGTGGGGATGACGCTTTCATATTGGTAGAAACAAGTAAGAGTTCAAGAATAGGCCTGTACTCATCAACATAAATATATTATACCATTGAGGTCCTTTTATGTTAAAATACCTACCTCCAAATAAAACGTGATTATAGCTTAAATATCCGATCCAATCATCGCATGTTTGCCTGATGATAAAATTGGGTTTCTTAACTGTTGGCCTCGTCATCTTCTATGATCGTGCGGGTACATGTTTGATAACTAGTGCGGGGCACTCGTTGCAGATGGGTGCTATAGAATATCTACTGCTACTATTTAATTATAATATTATACGAATAAAGTTTTTTCCTTTCGTTATTGCTGGATGAAATTATTTATTAATTAAACAATTATAATCTGGCCTATCTATAGTACTCTTATACAATAAAATCCTTCATAAATTCGTCTGGGGAAGTACTGTCACCATATTTATTTCTATCGCCAAGCAGAAATGTTCGCATTACTGTATTCCGGTTTGAAAGCACACGAGATTTAACATGTTTTTAACAGTCGCCACTTGGACGAACTGCATCTGCAACTCTCGCCATCGACGGGGAATCCAACCCCACACATTGAAACCTGAGTTGTTTCGTACTGTGCGGGCTCAAAGGATCTTGCATCTCTACCGGCTACGGATCTTGCTCCGGCTCTTGCATCTCTACCGGCTCCGGCTCCTGCTCCGGCTCTTGCATCACTACCACCTCCAACGCCTGCTCCGGAACTGGAATAATGACGGCCCCGGTACCAGCTACGGCTTAAAGAATTACAGAAACAAATAAACTCTGACTTAAGTTTATCAATAAGCTATTTTAATTTGTGATATTCATGTAAAATAAAGTTGTTTTTGGTAGTACATCTGCTTTTCTTGCAACATTCGCTGTTTTGGTATGAACGGGAACTATCAAAGCAGTTGTCACTTATTACTTTATTATTTATTTTATCCTTAAATATAAAAATAAAAATTAACATAATGTTTTTTATAATTTTGAATTTTTTACTAAAAACTCAGAAGCATAGCATAGATATAAACTCAAAAACATTCCACCGTATTTGAACACTTCGTATTTAATATATGACGAAACTACGTTTCTATGGTAAGCGCTATGTAGACCCTAAGTATAAAAGAAGATAGATGATTTGGTACTTAAGAGCCATTAAATAACGTACGAAAACACGTTTTAGAAAAATTAAGTCTGTCTATCTATATGCACAAGCATTTATTCTTTTTTTTTTAAATAAAAAATAGAAGGTTTTAATAGGCTTAACCTAGAATTATTGGCTCTCAAGGAAAGCTGCCGGAACACACCGTTAGGTGCTTGGCGACAGATTTTCTTCTTGAGGGCGGTAGTAGCTAGCCAGGAGGGCATTCGCAAAATGCCCTTCCACCAAACGGTGAAGCTCAAGCCCGCAGCAGGATTCGAACCATGGACTTGCTGCGTGGCAGTCTATAGCCGCTGAGCCATCACTGCTTCAAACATCACGTCAAAACTACTGAATACGTTTTCATAGAATTGGGTATACACATACAATGTAGTCCAAGGATCATCCAGACACAGGTTTATCAGGGTTACGCATCATAAACGGAACCATTTCACTAAACTTGCGACTACGTCTATACTCGGTTTACTTAAAAAGAGACGAACTTTTCATTATATAAAAGCTGACCAGTTAAAATTATGCATCCGGGATGTTTGCGCGCGCTGGAGTAGACGGATTCCATGCAATTAATACAAAAAAGGTTCCATCGTCTGCGTGGTAGTTCCAACAGTAATTTGCAAATTATTGCTGCCCGGCTAGACTGCCCAATCCAAAAGCATTGGGTTGGCGTAATCACGAGTAGGATTAAATAATGTGTGAATTACATCATTTAGTTTTAGTTTACTAACTTAGTTTTTATACACATGTACTAACACTGCTATGGGTTTTGTGTCCGAAATAAATTATTTTATTTTATTATAGCAGATAACTTCCAAAATAATAAAATAAATATGAAACAAAATTTCGGGGAAATACTTACAAACTAATATGTTCTTCTACTTTTTTTGACCCATCGAAAAAATGGTGTTATTAACAATTGATGATGTTATAGTATAAACATAATTATAAGATAGCAAATAATAGCATTTGTTCAAGACTGAGATGGTCACCCAGTAAAGATATTTTTTTAATGGGATTCTGACGGAACGCGCACGATGTTAAGGGCTACCACTTGATGTTAAGCGAGAACCTCTGTCAACAACAGATGAATTTCGTCCGTACATACATACTGCACTGCGCCCATCACCCTGATAGAGACAGTTCCTAAGTCACATGTGCCTGTAATTTAATAATTTCTTTCCTGCTCTCAAAGAATGCTGCCAGGACACACTGTTAGGTTCTTAGTGACAAATTTTCTACTTTACGGTGGTAGTTAGCCAGGCGAGCATTCGCAAAATGCCCTTCCACCATGCGGTGAAGTTCAAGTCGGAACAAATGATTGAACGATGGATCTGCTGCAGTCCATAGCTATAACCGCTGGGCCATCACTGCTTCAGAAGAGAAACCCCTCCCCTTCCCCCTAAGAGTCTCAAGGATGCGTTGCCGGTCTTCCTAAGCCTCAAGGATGCGGTGACAAAACCTGAGCGTACTGAGCAGGGCCGGAAAGAAAAGCTAATTGGTAGAATGGGTCTTCCTTTTTGAAAATTTACCCACGAAAGTTAAGAATAATCGAATGGTAAGAAAATGGTTGTGTTTTTTTCGGCCTATCAGAATATTACATATCAGTATCGTTTGAAGACCAAAGGACAGTGACCGCAGATTAGTACGGCAACAATTGCTTGCCATGAGGCTTAGAAAAAGTTCATGAAAAGCGTCCTCAAAGCAATGTCGTTCGTCACCACGATAACGCGTCCTCACGTTCTGCTAGGTAAAGGAAGCATATTTGAAGCCATACACATCTGCCATACAGTACAGACATCTTTACGACTTCTTTTTGGTCCTAAATTTCCCTGAAACGGCTGTGAATGCGATCCATGAATTCACTGCAGAAGTCCCTAAGGAAGACTGGTCCAACTACTTTTTACAATGGTTCCAAGGAATGCAAAAATATATAAATTTGGAGGGCATATACTTTGTAAAACAGTGAGTACACAAGTCTAATACCTATCTGTTCATATCTACCGGAATCCAGAAACTTTCAGTATGATCTAAGTATATTCAGTGCGCTCAATCAAAAAAGGATTTGAAATAAAATGGACTCCGAAAATGATAATACTAAAAATTATAAAGGTAATTAAATAATCTTTGCATGACCAATACACGTTTTTTTAACTCTCAAGACCAGCTGCTGAAGGACACCTTGGTGACAAATTAATTTTCTACTTGGTGTTAGCTAGCCAGGTAAGCATTTGCAAAATGTCTTAACACAATGCGGTGAAGCTCAAGCCCGCAGCAGATTAAAAATCATGAACCTTTTGCGCGGCACTCTATGTAATTATCAATAGATAGTAGACCAAGTAGTTTTTTTACTGCGCTTATTTGAATCCTGATTTCTGCTCAAACTGATGTGTTAAGAGCATTTATTTTTAGGGCTTATACCAACAAGCTGATAATTTCCATACTTTTCCACAGAGCTGTTTAATGAGTTCCGGAAATGTTTATAGGCACACTTTAACTCATGCGAATGGTAGACAATTATAATAGAAATGGACGATATTGTCCAATTTGGATGCTAAGAGGCCAGGGAACACCTTTGTGATTGCATTCAGTGCACGTTAAATAACTAGATTTCGGCGACATTTTTTGCATTCCGATTCATAGTATTTTATTCTTATCTTTCATTATTGAGGTCGATACTGACATTTTTCTAATAAATACCTACTTTTCTCATTTTAAAGTATTCGTAGTATCAGGTATATTTTTTTTATATTGTAGTTTGATACCAAACCGATTAAAAGTATTTACTGTTATTTTTCATTACTATCTTATTAACCTTTGGCATAATTTGAACACAACATGTTGTTACCCATTACAGATTACTTAAAGTTGTTTATAAAAGGTCCTTGTCCATTGGTTCATATCCAAAGTTTCTGACGCTTGCAGTTGTTTACTTATATCTCAGGGAAATAAAACACGTAAAATGCTGAAATTGGTTGCGGTCGCAGCGCTGGCAGTGCTTTGCTTAGAGTGTGAAGCTAATCCCATAGTTCAGATCGATGATGAGGGAGAACTTCAGCAGCAAGACTTCCCAGAGGAAAGAGTGAAGCGTTGTAAGTTTAGTTTATGTTACCTTAGACTAAAAGTGTCGTCTCTTCTGTATATAATTATTATTTTATGAAATGAGGAGGAAAAACCAGTCGCCCTGATGGTACGCCTCACGCCAGTCTATTGTATTTTTTTATGGGATAGGAGAGCAAACGAGCAAGTGGCTCACCTGGTAGTAAGCGATCGCCGTCGCCTACGAACATCCGCAACACCAGAGGTATCGAGAATGCGTTGCCGGCCTTTGAGGAGGGAATATGCAATTACAGTGTTATCATCATATTGCTGCACCACACTACAATACGCTCGTCATTCAGAGACTTTAGTACTTGTCTCGTTCGCTCAGTAATTTCACTTGCTACAGTGCACTTCACGCCTAAATACTAGTATCATTTAGGGTTTGCACACTACTGATTTAAAGCATAATATTTGATGATGCAGTGGCACCCACCAAAACGCATTCTTATCGAAAAGACCTAACACCTTGTTACTGCAGAGATGTGCCTGTAATTTACTAGGTATAAGGGTTTCAGAAGTCAAATAAACTTTGCAATTATTTTGTGTGGATTTTATTTTATTCAAATGTTATACTAGACACTTTAGGTTTACGTCTTTACTTGTCGGTTGCTACGAACAGACTAGCTGGCTCTGTCATCATGCTCTCAGTCTAGTCGGCTGTTGAAAATAAGCAGAGTGGGGATGACGCTTTCATATTGGTAGAAACAAGTAAGAGTTCAAGAATAGGCCTGTACTCATCAACATAAATATATTATACCATTGAGGTCCTTTTATGTTAAAATACCTACCTCCAAATAAAACGTGATTATAGCTTAAATATCCGATCCAATCATCGCATGTTTGCCTGATGATAAAATTGGGTTTCTTAACTGTTGGCCTCGTCATCTTCTATGATCGTGCGGGTACATGTTTGATAACTAGTGCGGGGCACTCGTTGCAGATGGGTGCTATAGAATATCTACTGCTACTATTTAATTATAATATTATACGAATAAAGTTTTTTCCTTTCGTTATTGCTGGATGAAATTATTTATTAATTAAACAATTATAATCTGGCCTATCTATAGTACTCTTATACAATAAAATCCTTCATAAATTCGTCTGGGGAAGTACTGTCACCATATTTATTTCTATCGCCAAGCAGAAATGTTCGCATTACTGTATTCCGGTTTGAAAGCACACGAGATTTAACATGTTTTTAACAGTCGCCACTTGGACGAACTGCATCTGCAACTCTCGCCATCGACGGGGAATCCAACCCCACACATTGAAACCTGAGTTGTTTCGTACTGTGCGGGCTCAAAGGAGCTTCCTTCCGCGGACACTCAGGTTATGGAACGAGCTCCCCGCCGAGGTTTCCCGATGGAGTACAGCATGGGGTTCTTCAAAAAGGGCGTGAAGAGATTTCTTCAGGGTCGGCAACGCGCGAGTGATACCCCTGGTGTTGCAAGCGTCCATAGGCTACGGTAACTGCTTACCATCAGGCGGGCCGTAGGCTTGTTTGCCAACTTAGTGGGATAAAAAAAAAAAAAAACACCTATTGCCTGTAAAACTGATGTCTTAAGGAATCATTAGCCCGTTAAAGAATAGACCAGACACCAAACCTACAATGCTTCGAGCTACTGATAGAAGATACAACGTGAGTTATGGCAATCACTCCGCCCAAATTTCTAGAAAATATTGAACCTAATACTTTTAAGATGTATATACAAAATTGATATGTATTACGGTCGTATAATAAATCGATGAGTGGCATACATTTTGTCTATCGTATTTAGAAAGGGATACGAACTTTGTGCGATGCATAACTCAATAAAATTTCATTTCAAACACCAAAGTTTTATTACAAAATTACAAATATACGAGAGGATTTTTTTAATATTCACATTATAGGCGTTATTGTAAACATAACAATGAAAAATAACACCAAAGTTTTACTTGAAAAGTATTAATGTACAACGCCAAAAACTCCTACCAGAAGCTGTTACAAAAGCGTTTTATAATTAGGTAAATTGCGCGTGGGGTGCCGGGTTAGAATGTCACCTCACCATTTCTTCCTGTGGGTGTCGTAAGAGGCGACTAAGGGAAAAGTGCGCTAAATAAGCAGCACTTCTCACGTAGATATGAGTAGCGTGTTATGGCATTAGACGCACAACAGGGCTGTATATGTATACCATCTTAATGCCCTGCCAGGGTTTCATACAATATATTGTTCTAGTGTTCCTGTCTTAGGTGTAGATATATCATAAACATATTATTGCTAATATGTTCTTGTGTTTCGTCCAGTGTGTTAGATAAAACATTTTGTATGACCCTGAAACTGTGCTCATGGCAATAGGCCTGCCACCTATTACATGGGACCAAAACCCAATTCACGAAACGTGGGTGTTTGCCCTGTTACCCCTTCAGGGAATATAGGCGTGATTATGTGTATGATATGTATGTAAATTGTGCTGAATTCTGTAAAAAATTCAACCCGCTTCAAAAGAAGCTTAATAATGTAAGATAGGATAGATACACAGGCAGCAGGTTGCATAAGCTTGTAAAAGTAAAGGAGTCGCTCGATACCAAAAATGCATATAATTAAGTTTTGACACTTAAACTCTCTATGCAGAATAGTTTTCTCAATGTGTATTGTTTTGAGCGATGTACAACTTTTGTTGCAACAATGCTTCATTATTCACTACAATTAAATATTTTTCTCGGTTTCGGCGTCGCCACTGGCTCTGGGTCCTGCTCTGGTACCTGCATCAGTACCGGCTCTGGCTCTTGCTCCGGCTCCTGCATCAATCACGGATCCGGCTCTTGCGCTGACTCCTGCGTTAATTACGGATCCGGCTCTTGCACCGGCTCCTGCATCAATTACGGATCAGGCTCATGCTTTGGTTCTTGCGTCAATCAGGGATCCGGATCCTGCCCTGGCGCTGGCTAAAAATGATTAACATACTTTTAAAACTTAACTGGTTTTGCTATTTTTCCATACTTTACTTGAAATATATATTAGCTATAACTAGCTTTTGTAGTAGGTCATTTACCTTCATAAAGTAGAGGCTTAACTATGTAAATGTTCGTTTTAATTAATAATTATTACAATATGTCATAGCTTAGTGACTGAATTTCTAAAATAACATATCCTTTGCAATATTTTTTCATGCTGAAAATAAAATTAATATGTAGTTTGAGCTTATTGTACACATTTATATATTATGTTATAAATATAACAACTGAATAATATATCATATGGTTTGATTTCATATCTTTCAGACAGGCTACATAAGGACGGAATAAATTGCAACACTTCTTCCGGGTTTTCGGTGAAAATAGAAGTACCGCGAGGATCAATTTTGGGACCTTTTCTGTTTTAGCGTATATAAACAATCTGCGTTACATGGATAAAGAGTTAATAGGTCAATGTATTTTGAAAAGGTAGCATACTATGAACACAATATTAATAATAAAATAAATGATCCAAAAACATTATGGAAAAACTTAAAGTCAACTCTCGTGCAATCAAATAAGGATAAAGAACTTCCGAGTCATTTCAGCGATGCTAATGCAATAAATCAACACTTTTTAAATGTTGATGGTAAATCGGATGTTTCCATATCACAGCTAACGTAATTTGAATTTGCTCGTTTCAACAATAACTTATTCTGTATCAAACCTATAAACTCGAACACAATCTACAATATCGTTAAGAGTCTTTAATCAAATGCAGAAGGTTCTGATAACATATCATTAAAAATGTTGCTTATGACATTACCGCACTCTTTGAATGCTCTCACAGCAATTGTGAACACCTCCATTTTTCCTGATGTCTGGAAAACAGCAATTGTTCGGCCACTACCAAAAAACAATATTCCTGCTAACATCAAAGATGCAAGACCAATCAGTATTCTTCCTTGCATTTCAAAAATTTTAGAAAAAGTTATTTGCAACCAGCTAACAGATTATTTAGAAAATAATCATATTCTTCCAGAATTTCAGTCTGGTTTTAGGAAAACGCGAAGTACTACAACTGAGCAGTTCTCTCGATGTAACTGACAACATTTTACTTGCTCAGGATGATGGTATGTGTACCTTAATGGTTTTATTAGATTTTTCCCGGGCTTTTGATTCCATCAATATAACACTTCTGCTCTCCAAGCTTAGCTTCTATGGTTTCGACTCCAAAGTCATTAAATGGTTTCATAGCTACCTAAGTGGTCGTAAACAATATGTGGAGTTGCGTAAATCTGATGGTGCTTGTCTGTTGTCAAGCCAAACAGAAGTACAAAGAGGTGTACCACAAGGTTCCATATTAGGACCTGTTCTTTTTATTCTATACAGTGCTGACATTGTCAGATGTATAAGACATTGTAAATACCACATTTATGCAGACGATCTACAACTTTACATACATTTTAGCCCTGGTGAAATAGATAGTGCCCTTAAGAATATTCACGAAGACCTTGATAGAATAGCGTCATGGTCTGAAGCTAATAGTCTTTTACTTAATCCAACAAAAACGAAATATATGGTTTACGGCAGTAAACATAAGTTGAGTTCATTACCTAGGTCTATAGTAGTTTCATTAGCGGGGCAGACTATAGAACGCGTGTATGAGACACGTAATTTGGGTCTCAATGTTGATACAGCATTGAGGTTTGAAAAACACATCGCTGATTCCGTACGAAATTGTTTTTATAGGCTCAAAATGTTGTATAAGCTTCGTCCATACCTTAATAAAAAACTGCGAATGCAACTGGTCGAATCCCTTGTGCTTTCTAAGCTTAATTATGCTGATACTGTGTACGGCCCTAGGTTACAATCAAGCACACAGCGTTTAATTCAACGAGTCCAAAACGCTTGTGCCCGATTTTGTTTCACAATACCTCCCCGAAGTCATGTTACACCTTTTTTGAATCAGCATTATGCCCTCCGAATGAAATTTCGGAGAAAGCTTCATTTAGCATGCCTTTTGTTTGGTATAATTAATAACAAAACACCTTCGTATTTGTATAATAAGCTTAATTGGGTAACCAGTGGCAGGCAATGCGCTACGAGACACTGTTCCAAGCAACTATCCATTCTTCGGCACCGCACAACGGCATTCAGAGGAGGGTTCATTTATGCGGCGACCAAGTGCTGGAACAATTTGCCATTAGGAGTCTAAATAAATTAAACACTTTTAGATCCAACCTGAGAAAGTACCTGATGTGCGAACAAATAAAACATGAGGACATAAATATGGACATGTCTTTTTTATAGTTGCCATACAATTAAAATTTTTAGTGTATCTTTGAACCTAATATCAACATTTAATATCCGTTCAAACCCTTATTACACTTTCATAATCGAATTATTGTATTTATATATATATATATATATATATATATTATTTTACTTATATTTATGTATTTGTTTGTTCATATATGTATAAATCATATATGTATGTATAAATATATATGTATATGCATATCTATTAATCATTATTCTTTAGACTGATATGTAATAGAAATATTTTTATTGATATAACATATTAATGTAAAATGTAGTTTTTCCTTATTGACTTCTTGTTTTAAGTTAGTGCCAACCGCTTGATGGGTTCATCTGAAAACCAGCGTCGAATGTCTATGACACTCGGCATTATTCTGAGATGAGTCCAATTTGACACATTATGCTTGATCTACAAGTATAACAACTTATCAACTAATATATATTTTAATAATTGTCGTAATTGTTATGTATTTGTAGATGTTTTTTTTTATGTCATGTATTTTTATTTCTCTGTCAAATAAATAAATTTTCATTTCATTTCATTTCAGTTGTGCGATAATGTTTTATTGCCGTTAATGGGTATCTCTCTGACTTTTTAAGTACATGGAAAAGATAGGGAACTACTTTAAGTATCTAAATAATGTGTTGACTATGATCTCTAAATGATTCACCGCTGATATTTTTCTATTGAATTCAAAAATTACTAAATATTTGAAGTTTTCTTTACTAAATGTAACTTATGTTCAACCAAATACTGAGCTTAGCCAAGATAAACTCACTTGAAAATGCAACAATCTTCCTGGGAATCAACTCTACAGTGGGATCCTCATATGCATGATCTATCCGAAAGACTTAGTTCGGAAGATAAGACAGTCAACAGACGTAGCTACCTACTGAAAGGCTAGTTTATTTAACCGACTTCCACATTATTATGTCGTATGGTGTATTTCTGTGGAAAACTGCTGCTAAGAAAGAGATAATCTTGATCTTACAAAAACGTACAATTCGAGCTATATATGATCCTTGGGAATTTTGAAGAGATCTTTTTAAATAAATTAATATATAATATGACTTCACCGAGTCCGTATACAATATACATAGTAAAAAAATCGTAAAGATTAGTAAAGTTAAATTAAATAGTTATAACCGCTTTATAGCACAGAAAGTTAAACAAAAGATCCATCTTAGAAAATCGTGTGCGGTTTTATAATGAAGTTCCCAAAGATATTACAACGCTCACAGAAAGAAAATTCAAGCTGCACGTGTAAAACATATTGATCCAGAAATCCTACTACACAGTTTGTGATTACTTAAACGACAAAAATGCTTGAACAATTACGCCCATCATGCTTATGCTATTATATGATGCTTATGTTGTTTCGATTATTCGTAACGGGATAATTGGGCTAATGCTTAATATATGCGCATATTTTTTAAAGCGGTATTTTTAAGCAGTATTCTGGATGAAAGAGATTGAGTTGTGTAAACCAGTTATTAAATCTCGCTTACTTTTAAGGGAAGTATCTGCATACCGCTTTCCATATAAACGTAGTTTTGTCATATTATTAATACTAAGTATTCAGACTTGGCGAAATATTGTGTGTAATATACTGTTAGTGGGCTAGAGCATTTAGACTGCCTATGAGTCTGCATGTCTGCAATGACTTATAGGGATTTAAATGCTTTTACTGTAGTCACTGTAGTGTTGTATATAGTTCGTAGTATTTTGTTAATAAAGGCATAACGGTGGTAAAAATAAAGAATAATAAAAAAACTAAAAGTACATATTTTGAACATACATAAGTAATTCTTAATTTAAATATCCACGTTTATTTTGAATTGCCTTTATATAACAAAAACAAAAATTGATGTTATGAAACATCTAAATTAATTGACCAGGATGACTTTTTTTAATTGAACTCAAAATGTCGTATGTTAAATCATTTGTGAAAATTATTATTGTCAAGACGTAGTAATGTATAAACCTGCGTTGAATCCTTGAATTTTCAAGATTGTGTTTAGACTTGAGATAGATGCATTAAGCCATAATATAATTTCATACATCGTTTGTAAAAACATACACGTACATAGGAGTAAGGAAGAAATGATTTTGTTTCTCCTCAAAGCCGGTCAATTTTACATACCGCACTTGAAGCAAAAATTTTTATTTTTTATTTTTATTTTTATTTTCATCGGAAAACTTACAGCCTAATTATTACAAACAAATTAAAATCTAAGGAGTTGAAAACTGGGCCAATTACAAGTTTTCACCTTTACGTGAGAATATAAAGTAGTACTAAATAATCATTAACACATTGTAGCATATTTGGATACAGAATGTTATCAAAATAACAAGTAAATAATTAACAATATTGACAACATAGTTATATCACCACTATCATCATCTCGTCCCATACTTTTGTCGCCCTAAGCATTTTTACTGTTTATCCAGACAGGCGTTCTCAGCTAGACCACACACTAGGAGTAGACGTTTTGATGATGGTGCATTTGTGCTCTAGTTCTCTTAAGCTTTAATGTAAGTTAGTTCGTAGTTTGTCTTCACATTGAACAGTCAATATTAAATTTAATTCAACTTTAATTAAATTAGTATTTTTTAAAAACACTTTCACGGCTTTTCCCAGTTTGACTGGCGCAGCCTTGTGGATTTTTCGCGAATTTTCCGACCTCAACTATCGGAAATCACTAAATCGGTTTCGTGAGTAGTGTTGTGCTCGGAAACGCGGAAACACGAACCAAATAAATTCGTCTCCCTTGGGAAACCAGCGTGAAGTGTTGTGTCGACTGCTACGGCTCAGGAGGATCATGGGATCGAGCGGCTGGTGAGTAAACCTTTTCACTTCCCGTCTTTCATTATCCCGGTCTATTCCATATTTTTCCCCAAACTACATCGTTGGGCCTATTTTGCTATCTTGCATTTATCTGATTTTGTTTGCACTGTAATCGGCAATTGTGTTTTAGTATTAAAGATATAGTATAACTTGTATTAGATAATATAACTGTGTGGAGTTTAGTAATTAATCGTATATAATGGAGGGAATTCAGACAATTCCAAAAGAAATCTTGTGTATAATCCCTAAGTATGACGGTGATGAGAAGTTATTGAATCTTTTCATATCGAAATGTGAATATGTCTTAGACGGTAGCAGGGTCAGAGGAAATGCAACACAAGAATTGTATTTATTCCATTCTGTAAGCAGTAAGTTAACTGGTAGAGCTGCGTCTCTACTTAGCGATAACCCGCACATAACATCATGGGAAAGGTTAAAAGAAATACTTACGCAACATTTTGGCGATCCGCGTTCGGAAGAGTGCATAGCGATCGAGCTCGAAACTATGAAACTCAAACAAAGCGAGTCGTATATTCAATTTTGCCAAAGAATCCAGGCTACAAAAAGCGCCTTAGTCGCGAAGGTGAATCGACTTACTGATGAGGGGGTTAAGGCAGCTAAAATGATTATATATAATAATACAGCTTTGAACATATTCCTATACAACTTACCAGAGGACTTAATACGTATTGTGCGATTAAAGGGCTGCTCAAGTCTTGAAAACGCGTTAAGTATCGTAACCGAAGAAGTAAATTTCCAGTTTCAATACAGTGCTAAAAATAAATTAGCAAAACAAAATACAATACAACCATCGAGTTCACAAAATGCACTTAGACCTCTCCCTATGTTTCAAGGTTTTAAGCCTGCATTTAGCGCACCGCCACCAAATAATAATTTTAGGTTCGGTATTCCCCAGAATAATAACTTTAAATACGGTGTCCCTACAAATCAAGGGTTCCGACCAAACTTTGTGCAATCGAATAAGTTCGAACCACCTCAAGGTCAGTTTGGACAAAATCAAATGCAGTCGTATAGAATGCCACAGGGTCAGTTTGGACAAAATCAAACGCAACGTAATTTCGGTTTGGCACCTTTCCGTCAACCGCGCGCCCCTTTCCAACATAATGGGTTTAGATATGGTATACCTCAACAACAAGGTTATAAGTTCGGTATTCAAAACCAACCTCACTCGAACCCTAACCAATTTAAATTCGGTATCCCAAATCAACAGCAGGCACCTAGAATGCAGGAGTCCGATATTTCAATGCGTACGGCGCCTGTTAGGCAAAATATGATAAGTAACGACTTATATTATATGGAAGAACCAAGTTATTGTCAGGAGTACAACCCTGAAACGAGTTATGATAATGACCAGAATTTAAATGAAGCGTGTGGTGAGTATGTTGTATCACCGCCGATAGAAGATTGTCACTACTTGGAGAATTATGTCGATTTTGAACCCGTATCTCAGGAACACGACTCTGAAAATTTTCAGGAAACAGCCTCGAAAAACACAGCGAGATAATTAACTTAAACTATTGTGACAGTATCCTAAAGCTACCGCATATTGAGATCCCTGAGATCAATTCTAAGTTTCTTATCGATACGGGCAGCAGCAGATCTTTTGTTAGCCCTGCAATAACTGAAAAGTTCTTTAGTGACCATAAGTATTATGAACCATTTACTGTTGTAAGTACTCATGCTCAGAGCATGCACAATGAAGTGATCTATATTCCACTGCTAAAAACTTTTAAGAGCCCACTTCCTCACAAATTTTACGTTTACGATGTAGATGGACGGTACGACGGATTAATCGGTTCTGACTTATTAAAAAAATTAGCAGCAAACATTGATATGCGAAACCAAATTTTGCAAACACATAACGCTGCAATACCCATAATTTATAACCCGCCTTACGAGTTGAATATACCACCGCGATCTGAAACACGTGTTAGGATTCCAACCAATCTACAACACGGCGATGCCATCGTTGAATTCGTTCAATTCCAAGAAGGTGTGCGAATGCCTACTGCCCTTATTAAATGTGACAACTTTTTCGCCGAAACAATAATCCAGAACGCGTCGGATTGTGAATCCACCATAACATTTAAAGACCCATTGGAAGTTACGGTATTTGAAAGTGGAGAATGTGAGGTTAATGTTGCGAGTGACGACTGTATGATTGATGAAGTTCTAAAAGAAAACTTATGTAAGATACGCATGGACCATATGAATAAAGAGGAACGTGAGTGTATATATAAACTATGTAGTGAATATAAGGATATATTTTATTGCGACAAATTACCTTTATCATTTACAAACGAGGTAAAACATAGCATCCGCACTACCAACGAGGACCCAATTTATATTAGGCCTTACAGACATCCACCTTGCCAAAATGAAGAGATCCAAAAACAAGTAGATAAATTATTGGAGGACAATGTAATTCAAGATTCTCACTCACCTTGGAGTGCACCAGTGCATCTTGTTCCTAAAAAGCTAGATGCATCTGGCGAGAGAAAATATAGGATGGTAATCGACTACCGACGCCTAAATGAAATAACGGTAGACGATAAATACCCTTTACCAAACATCACCGACCTCTTTGATAAGTTGGGTAAGTCCCAATATTTTAGTACGCTTGACCTTGCTAGTGGGTACCACCAAATAGAAGTCAGGGAAGCAGATAGAGCCAAAACTGCATTTACTACTCAGTCAGGTCATTACCAGTTCAAAAGGATGCCGTTTGGCTTAAAAACGGCGCCTGCTACGTTTCAGAGGGCCATGGATAGTGTGTTGCGAGGTCTTCAAGGTATACACTGCCTGGTGTACCTTGATGACATCATAATTTACTCATCAAGTCTCCAGGAACAAGTCGATAAACTACGTAAAATCTTTGACCGCCTCAGGGCAACTAACCTTAAAGTTACATTAGACAAATGTGAGTTCCTACGGAAAGAAGTCCTATATTTGGGTCACACTATTACCAAAAATGGCCTCATGCCAAATAACGATAAGATACAAGCAGTATTAGACTTTCCATTACCGAGAACATCTACAGAAATTAAGAGTTTCCTTGGGCTGGTAGGTTATTACCGTAAGTTTATAAAAGATTTTGCGAAACTGACTCAACCTTTAACATCGTGCTTGAAAAAGAAAAATAAAATAGACTTCACAAAACAGGAATATATAGACGCATACGAGAAGTGTAAAGAACTGTTGACCAATGCACCTATTTTACAGTTTCCCGATTTTTCTAAGCCATTCGTTCTTACAACGGACGCATCAAATTTTGCGCTAGGAGCAGTGCTCTCACAGGGTCCTATTGGTGGTGACAAGCCAATAGCGTACGCAAGCCGTACTTTAAATGACGCAGAATCTCGGTATAGTACGATTGAAAAGGAGTTGTTGGCCATTGTATGGGCCACTAAACATTTTCGACCGTACTTATACGGAAAAAAATTTACTATATATACCGACCATAGGCCCTTGGCTTGGCTAAACTCGATAAAAGAACCTAATAGTAAACTCACGAGATGGAAGTTGCGTTTGGGAGAATTTGATTATAACATCGTCTATAAGAATGGTAAGCAAAATTGTAATGCGGACGCGTTGTCGCGAATCAAAGTTAACGCTTTAGGCGAACATGACGATATTTCAATGAAAGTCAACTTAGATGAGAGAGAACAAAAACTTCAAAGACACATAGCCGATTTAACAAACGAAATAACGCGGCTAAGTCAAGATCAAAACAGTGCCCCTCAGGCATCTACATCAAAGGAAAGAACTCTTACACCAATCCCAATCGACGATTTCTATGATTTGGATAAAACCATTAGCATCACAGATTCGGAGAAAACTATGAGTATCGCATCTGTAGCAGGTGACGGTCGACGTTCACCATATTCAATTCCATCTCCGAGCAGTAGTACCGTAACAGCATCAGAAAAACCTAGTAGCGATAGTATAGGTACAGTGCATTCAGCTCGAGACTTAGATACGGACGGCATACTTATACTACAGGAGGCTATAGACACTAAGCCAAATCAGGTGTTAGTATTTACTTGGAACAGAAACGATCTAACAGTTAAAGATTTATCTCGATCTAAACAAAAGGTCATGGAAATTCATTTACCTGAAGATAATCCAGATCTAGTAAAAAGGTTCTTAAAAGAGTATATTCGCCCTAAGGTAAAATATTTCTTTTACTTTGAAAGTAAGACACATCGCAAACAGTTTTCGGACGCTACCATAAAGCTCTTTCAGAAAGGAACTGTAAAATTTTATGAGTGCGCCAAAAGGGTGGTTTATGTTGATGATGAGAATGAGCAGCGAGACATTGTGCTTAAATATCATGTAGGTAAAAACAGTCATAGGGGAATTAAAGAAACACTGGTTCATCTTAGACGAACTTTTTACTGGAATAACATGGATCAAATGGTCGCAAGCATCATAAATGGTTGTGACGTCTGTAAACGTATGAAATATGAACGTAAACCTTTTAAACCAGAACTCCAACTATCACAGACTCAAAATAAACCATTCCAGGAACTGTTTATGGACACTTTTTCAATTGAAGGTAAAAATTACCTCACAATAGTAGATGCCTTCAGCAAGTTAGGCCAAGCAATCGAAATTAGTACTAAATCCACCCCAGAAGTAGTAAGAGCCCTTCTAAAGTATTTTTCAATGTACGGTATTCCAAATAGAATCAGTTCAGACCCTGGAGTAGAATTTAATAATGCACTAATCAAAGAAATGCTATCATTTTACAAAATTGACTTGCACATAAGTACGCCACACAATCCTAATTCTATGGGCATAGTTGAAAGATTCCACTCGACCATTATAGAAATATATAGAATCGCAAAATATGAACGTAAAATAACCGATGCGGCGTCTGTAATGACCTATGCAATAATGTCGTATAACCATACAATACACTCTGCAACCGGTCTTACACCATTTGAAGTAGTTTTCGGTCACACTGAATCCAATAACGCATTCTGTGTAGACTTCAACAAACAATTTACGCAACAGTTGGTCAAAGAACACGCGAGGAAGACGAAACACCTGTATGAATATTTGACGGATAAGATGATTGATAAAAAGACGAATGTAAAAGAGAAACGTGGAGGAGAAAAAGAGTTTGGTTTAGACGTAGGAGATACGGTATACATTAAGGGCGTTAACACTAGACGTAGTAAGGATAAAGCAAGATATCAAAAAGCTAAAATCACGGGAGAAATTAAGAGGAACGTTGTTCCTGTAACAACACAAAATAGAGATACCAAAGTCCCAATTAAAGATATCAGGCGTGCTCCACAGGTTGGTTCTTCTGGCAACGCTAACGATCCACAGCCAGGCTCTTCAACTGCAGTTGATTGAGAAGAACCCAGGGCTGCTACCTGTGAAGGAAGGTCAAGCGGTCGTAAGCCATGATATATGGACTATTATAAAAGTTTTAGACTTAAGGTTAATTTACGAACAATTAGAATTAAACATTGACAATTACGTAAAACTTCGTGAACATGTACAAAGCTGTTTTAATTATAAAGCATTTGATTCAGATTTCATTGAAGTCGAATCACAAACTGAGTACGCCATGAATATTACGATTGAAAAATATAAGCAATTGGTTCCATCTCTGATAAGAACCAAACGTGGTTTACTTAATCCCCTAGGTTCATTGGTTAAGATGATTACAGGCAATCTTGACAACGATGATGCCCTAGAATACGAAAGATTGATGAATAAATTAAAGACAAAACAGGATAGGATCGCACGAAAAATAACAATCGTTGCCGAAATGTTGGGTAAACTTACAAATATAACAAATACCACATTAAACAACTTCATTCAAATAGATGAAGCTCTTAAGGAAATTGATCATAGTTTCAATGAGTCCAAGCTGTTCCAAACAAGTAATAAGATTATTCATATGTACAATACTTTAACAAACAACTTTCAAACCCTTTACATACGACTTGATGAAATTGAAACAGCTCTTGTTTTTGCTAGGATTAAACTGTTACATCCATCCATTGTGGACACAGATGAATTGATATTGCTCTTACAGGAAATTGAGAAATCTGCAAAATTAGTGTATAATGCTAACATAGAAAATATTCTTAAGATTGAACAGTGTATAGAAATAAAAGCATATGTAAAACAAAATCAGATTAAATTCATAATGCAAATTCCGTTGATTAGAAATGATATTTTTAACTATTACAAACTGATCCCATTACCTATATATAATAACACTAATGGCCTCACTACCCTTATCCTACCCAAATACCCTTACCTCCTTGTGAAAGGTTTATATACCAAGTCGCTCTCCCAGCCTTGCCGTGAAATAGAAGAAAGTCGCTTCCTGTGTTTTGAGAACGACGCATCACTGCTGATCAAAGACGAGTGCATTACTGCACTGGTACAATTTTCCACAAATGTTTCAAGTTGCCATCCAGTCCCAGTTATCATCGATGATGTAAAAGCCGACCTTATTCAGCCTAATCGCTGGGTAGTTTACGCAAAAACAGAAACATTAATCACCAAATATTGCGATTCAGAAATTATGCAAGAGAACATCTGTGGGACCTACCTGTTAACCCTGGATGATGATTGTCAGTTAAAGATAAAGGACTTGAATTTTAAAAGGCAACAATTTCAAGGGAAAGATATTTTTTACACAAGATTACCAATTTTCAATTTGCCTCGAATGGTAACCAGAGAATCCGATGCACAGAGAAGACCAGTCCATCTCAACGGAGTTGATCTTGTCAACATTCAACAGCTGAACAATTTATTGCAGGAAAGTGAGAGTGAAATTACTAGTGAAAGTGAAATGTATTACCAATTCAAGAGTTTTTATATAGGAAACATAGCATTTTACATAATTATTATAACGTTCTTTGTATTTTTAGCCTATAAGTATAACATTCATAAAATATGTGACAAAGATGTAACTCAAGATAATCCTCATAATTCGGATAATCTTGAACTTACGGAGGGAGGAGTTATATCACCACTATCATCATCTCGTCCCATACTTTTGTCGCCCTAAGCATTTTTACTGTTTATCCAGACAGGCGTTCTCAGCTAGACCACACACTAGGAGTAGACGTTTTGATGATGGTGCATTTGTGCTCTAGTTCTCTTAAGCTTTAATGTAAGTTAGTTCGTAGTTTGTCTTCACATTGAACAGTCAATATTAAATTTAATTCAACTTTAATTAAATTAGTATTTTTTAAAAACACTTTCACTGCTTTTCCCAGTTTGACTACATATGTTAATATTATGTGTCGGGAAATTGTGTTGAAATATTAAGTTTGAGAGCCAAAAAATTCAGAAGCAAAACTACGACTAATTGAACGCACACCATCTGAGAATATATCAAGTTCACTATTACTCTTCATGAATTCGTTTATCAATGTTGGGGTTCTGCAAAAGAAAGTGTTTTGTTTATATTTTGTCTTAACAGGTGGAATAGCTAGTAGAGGCGTAAAACGCGAATTAAATGTTGGCACTCGAAGATAGATTTTTTCCAGCAATTCAGCACTATCAACTTGTGAGTTCAAAATTTTTAAGTAATACATGACATCTGAAACATTTCGCCTTGTTTGGAGCGGCAGTAAGTGATGCCGTCTACAGCGCTTTTCATAAGTGTCATCATAACATCGCGAGCGGTGTTGTAAGAATCTTACGAATTTCTTTTGAACTTTTTCGATGCGGTCTATATGACATGCATAGTGAGGACTCCAGACCTGTGAGCAATACTCAAGCACAGTACGAACATAAGCACAATACAGGATCTTAAGCGTCTTGATGTTATTAAAAGGTACAGATACTCGCATAATAAAGCCAAGAGTATTGAGCGCTTTAGTAACTATACTATCAATATGATGTACGAAGGTTAGCTTAGAGTCCTGGATTATACCCAGATCACTTATGACCTCTACGCGGTTCAAGTTACTAGTTTTAATTACATAATTATAATTGATATTTATTAATTTTCTTGAGAATGTTAAAATAAAGCATTTATCTACATTCAGATCCAGTTTATTTAGATAACAATAGTTCGTAAATCTATTGAGATCCTCTTGCAAGTTCAGGCAGTCTATAAGAGATTTGATACGAGTCAGAATCTTTAAATCATCAGCAAATAGATAAAACCTTGAGTGTATGAAACAGGAACTGATGTCATTTATAAAAATTACAAAAAGTAAAGGGCCCAATAGAGATCCCTGGGGAACCCCAGATGGGATATCTATCCACGCCGACCTAAAGCCGTTAAGAGCAACAGTTTGAGTTCGACGCTCAATATAAGAACTATACCACCTGAAGAGATCACCGTGAATGCCCATAGACCGCAGTTTACATAAAAGCACAGTATGATCAAGTCTGTCGAACGCTTTACTATAATCTGTAAATATACCATCTACCTGGAAGCCCGCAGCCATCTGGTCATTAATATATTCGTTAGTAAGAAGAACATTGGAAGTTGTGGACCGGTTTTTAAGGAAGCCATGCTGCTGGGGTATAAGTAAAGTCCTAATAGCGGCATACGTTTGATTATAGACTATCTTCTCTAGCAGTTTGGCAAAGATGCACAACTTGGAGATAGGGCGGTAGTTTTTAACTTCAGATTTTGACCCCTTCTTGTGAATAGGCGATACTAACGCAGATTTCCATAGAGTGGGAACTACACCTTCATCCACTGACCTTTTGAATATAACACCAAGGGGGAAAGTTAGGCTACGTGAGCATTTAACAATAAAAACTGGTGGAATGTCATCGGGTCCGGCCGATTTATTTATATCCAAAGATTTTAACATTTTTTCCAGAAACTCGAGCGAAATCTCTATAGAACCAATACCAAAAGAACTGTCAATGGGCCAACCAGAATGGCCAAGCATCGTCAAGGGCGCATTAGAAGCCGGCTGAAGAAACGTAGATTTAAAAAAGTTTGAAAATAGTTCACAGATACCTTCACCAGTACTAGCACTATTACTACCATAGGTCATAGTCGAAGGAAGAGATGAGCTTTTCGTTTTACTTTTCACGAACGACCAGAAGGATTTAGGCGAGGTCACAATTGAACTCTCTACTCTTTCAATGTAATTATTAAAACAAATGTTTTCATAGTCTTTAACACGGTCACGCAGTATCGAAAAAGCCACATAATCAGACCTATTGCCATATATTCTGTATTTGTGAATGTGTTTATATTTTTCAGCTAACATTTTCTTAAGCCGGAGATTAAACCAAGGCGGTTGCTTAGTCTTATTGGTTAAAGTTTTCGATTTGATATACTTACTCCTCAGTTCATATAAAACATTATAGAAAAATTCAAGGGCATGTTCCAACGATGCTGTAGATAACATTACTTTCCAATCAATTATGTCAAGCTCATTACATAAATCCACATAGTTCCCAGATTCATAGTAATATTTGAGCCTAGGCTTATGAGGGCAGCACTTCTGCACAGAGATATTTAATTCTGCAAGCAGGGAAGGGTGGTGGCGATCCTCATGAACAAGCCAATCCACACAGGAGTTTATGTTTAATGGAAAATTCGAAAATATCAAATCTAAGATGCGATTGTTGTCATTTTTTATATAATTAAATTGGGATAGATTACATAAGGTGATGATGTCAAAAAAATGTGTAACAAAATTTCCTGATAGATTAGAAGGCAGCAGTGTTGAGTTATCTTGGTACGGAAGCCATTGGACATCCGGTAGATTAAAGTCACCTACAATAATGTACATATCTTCCGAATTACGTGTAAAAATGTCTTGTAGTTTATCTGCAAAATGTCCCAGTTGGGCAGCTGCTTTAACAGTCTTACCTTGATTGCAAATATATATGCAACAAATATTCAACTTTATTGTCCCGCGGCCTCGACTAGGCAAAGTTAAAGTGACCCAAACGTCTTCAGCGGGAGAACACCACTCAGTGTTAGCGACGGCAGCAAGTTCCCGTTTAATTGCTATGAGGGTACCGCCTCCGCGCACTTGGGAAGTAAGAAAAAAGTCCCTATCCCGTCTAAAAATGATGTAAGAATCGTCGAAAAGTTCTTCGGATTTAATACCCGGTAAGAGCCATGTCTCTGTCAGGCATATAATGTCATAGTTGTTCAGTTGAAGATTCCTATAGAAGTCACCAACTTTTGTACGTAAGCCTCTAACATTTTGGTAAAACAGTTTCAACTTATCCATTGAGCATGATCATTATTAGAGTAAAATAAAAACCGACTCTGTAGAGAATAATACCTATTAAAAATAAAAAATACGAAAAATAATAACACTAAGACATAAAACACAAACGTTCGTTTGAATCCATAAAACTCATTAAGAGGTGCGTAATTTATAATTGAATTAGTATTCAGATTGAAAGCGTTGCAAAAAAATAATTTATTCAACTTAGAAGTCAAGAACGTATATTTAGACATAGAACGTAACTGAGAATAACAAGTATACTCAAATTGCTTATATCTTACCATTTGTGCATTAATCACGTAGGACTCGAGTATCGCTAATACAGAACAGCAACGGTAATCACCCACTATAGTTATAGGTACACGCGGAAATATTATGTAAATATTAAGAAACAGTCGTCTATATGAAATATTAGAACTGGAAAGCAGTTTTAGGCTCATATCTATTAAATCCACATGTAGATTAACACAGAATAAGTAGTTTGTCTGACAGTTTACATGAAGTTTAAAAATGAAAATCGATAAGGTCATTAGTATACATATTAGATTATAACGATATCTGTATTTACGGAAGAATAACACACTAAGGAAGCAAACTGTACAAAACGGATGATTTGCATATTTTTTGTCCTGGTGAGTTATTATAAGCTTTAATACAGTGACATTAAGTACTGATTCCAATAGAAATGACAACGAGTTGCATTATTATTTGTAGGTTAATACAAAAAATGCTATGGCATTATAATGTTATGTTTTCATTCGATATTATGGTGTTATTGAACGGAAATAAATATATAATACTGTTCAGTTGGCGGATGTTGGTAATGGCAACACCAAAGCGACAGTAGCACCACCATTTGATGGGATGAAACATACGACACGCTCTGTTATTGGCAGAGTGATGTCCCGCTAAAACGAGTGTTAACACGAAGTGAAGAGCGGAGGAGTGGGGCATTCTTGAGACGACCACCAGACTGGAAACATCGGAGCCGAAGTACTGTTCTGTTCATTACAATATCAATAACATAATTCGCTGGTTTTCTATTGCTATCTGCCGGACAAAGCTCCAGACTTTGGATTGTTACTGAAAATTTCTTCGTCAGAAAAACCCAACAGCTTATCCAGCTCGGTCAACTCAAGATCTCGGGATTGCAAAGTGGCCCTTAATACCGACGCACCACCAACGAGGCAATCATGAAAACTCTATAAAGTCCAAATCATTTATTTACTGGAATATAGCTATGTACCCGTAATATTAGGATTTTGAAGCGCTCGTAGCTAAGTTTTCTTAGCTGTTCTTAAAAGATTAGCAAAGTTAAGCAACGTCGCACGCGGTCATGAGTTGGATGGGTTGGATGGTTATTATCATTACTACTGAGCGCTTTCGTGCTTCAAAGGGCACGTTAAGCCGTCGGTCCCGGTTGTTGTCTTAGGATGGCAGTCGTTATAGCATGGTGGTAGGGCATTTTGCGAATGCCCGCCTGGCTAGCTTCCACCCTCAAGTAGAAAGTCTGCTGCCAAGCACCTAACGGTGTGTTCCGGCAGCTGTCCTTGAGAGCCAGTACTTCTGGATTAGCCTGAACAACATCTTCGACCACATCATCACTTACCATCAGTGAGTTAGTGGTCAAAGGCTAACATATCAGGAAAAAATAGACGGAAAAAAAAAGAAAAAGACTGCCAGGACCATGATTATAACTAATTTCAGCATTTTCTTCATTATTCCTTTTATTCTTCTGAGACGTAAACAACTTCAAGTGTTGGGAATGTTTGTGATGATACGATGAAAATGGCTTTTTATGCAATACTAATCTATAATGTGACTCTACTTTTCTTTAAACTCTCGTGAACTTCGTGCGTGAAAAGACCCGTTTAGGATTTAGAGACAATATAATGTGACTGTAAACAAGTTAACAAAGAAGGCAAGAGGTAAATAAGATAATAACAGTACACACTAATTATTGATGTGTAATATCAAACTACAATAACAGAAATAACAACTACTATTTACAATATTATATTATTTTCAATTGTAAATTTGCTTTATTCAGAATTGATGATGGTTGAAAAAATATATACTAAAGGTAAATTTCACCAAACTAGGGCTTAACTTTTTAATTTGCCATGTTTTTTTTAATGTTATTGTGACGGAACAAACCCGATGCCCACCTGATATTAAGTGGACTAACCTCTGCCTATAACAGAAGCATTTCGTCAACGACGAATTGCACTGCGCCCGTCACACTGAGACGTACAGTTCTTAGGTCTCACGTGCCTGTAGTAATTTTACTGGCTCTTAAGGACTGCTGTCGGAATACACTGTTAGGTGCTTGGCGACAGATTTTCAAATGCCTTTTATGAAACTTGAGAGCAGGCGGACCACTGTTTGATTTTTATACCGACTGGGTAGGATTTGACCACTACCTCACCTGATGTGAAGTGATGATGCGATCGGTTATGGAACGCGCGTACCCAGAAGATAACTATTCACTCGCGTTTTGAAGACCCCATATATCGCTGTATGGCTGCAGCAGAGGGAAACAAGATATACAGGTTTTAAAAAAATATGCCGTTAAAATTAGTGGTATTAGGCTACATAATATGGCCACTTAGCTTTTTTTTTTATCCCTGATTGGTTAACCTTTGACTACTATCTCACCTGATGGTAAGTGATGATGTGGTCGAAGATGTTGTTCAGGCTAATCTAGAAGTACTGGCTCTCAAGGACAGCTGCCGGAACACACTGTTAGGTGCTTGGCGACAGATTTTCTACTTGAGGGTGGTAGCTAGCCAGGCGGGCATTCGCAAAATGCCCTTATATATTTATTAGTTTATGTAACTAGGCTTGGTAACTATTGTATATGATCATGTATCTTTATATTGCTCATCATAATTTTGAAAAGTAATTGAATATGCAAACCATTAAAAACAAAATCCATCAAACTATCCGAAATATTGAAAATTGCCTTTAGTCATTAATAAATGAATCAGTTGCTTGGGTATATTTTGGAACATATTTTATGGAACCTTATATATCATAAATCTTCATGAGATCCCTGTATAGTTTTTTTTTAAGTCTGTATATCACATGATAAAGAACAAAAAGCTTATACAACAAAACACATATGATATAATGAGTTCCCTACAAAACATTTATTTAATAAAGACATAACATTATTTATTTTGTCATCTAATTTTGATTTACATTTGTCTCTCAGTCCAATATGTTTATTTGCTGACGATACACATATTGGACTGAGAGACAAAAGTAAATCAAAATTAGATGACAAAATAAATAATGTTATGACTTTATTAAATGAATGGTTTGATGCCAATGGTATAATTCTGAACTCCGATAAAAGCATTATAATGCATTATCAATCGCGGCTAGGCATTAATGGTAATGAGACTTCTGAACAAAATATATTTTTAGGATACACAATAGACAACACAATTAGTCACAAAGCACATATTGATAATATTTGCAATAAAATGACGAGCGGTAATTACGCTCTCTGTAAAATTAAACCATTGTTAGACAAGAAATCGCTTATATCCATGTACTACCTTATATATCATAAATCTTCATGAGATCCCTGTATAGATTTTTTTAAGTGTGTGTATCACATGATAAAGAACAAAAAGCTTATACAACAAAACACATATGATATAATGAGTTCCCTACAAAACATTTATTTAATAAAGACATAACAATATTTATTTTGTCATCTAATTTTGATTTACATTTGTCTCTCAGTCCAATATGTTTATTTGCTGACGATACACATATTGGACTGAGAGACAAAAGTAAATCAAAATTACATGACAAAATAAATAATGTTATGACTTTATTAAATGAATGGTTTGATGCCAATGGTATAATTCTGAACTCCGATAAAAGCATTATAATGCATTATCAATCGCGGCTAGGCATTAATGGTAATGAGACTTCTGAACAAAATATATTTTTAGGATACACAATAGACAACACAATTAGTCACAAAGCACATATTGATAATATTTGCAATAAAATGACGAGCGGTAATTACGCTCTCTGTAAAATTAAACCATTGTTAGACAAGAAATCGCTTATATCCATGTACTACCTTATATATCATAAATCTTCATGAGATCCCTGTATAGATTTTTTTAAGTGTGTGTATCACATGATAAAGAATAAAAAGCTTCCGGTGATATACAACAAAACACATATGATATAATGAGTTTCCTACAAAAAGTAGCGTTCATGAAAGAGCACATGTATTAGAATTATTTATACTTATATGTTTTCTTTGAAGCGTTAGCTCCACATCAATAAGTAACTAAAGATATAGCCAATAAGGATGTAAACCGGTTGGTATCAGTTGTATTTTTCGCACTAATTAAACCATTTGATGTCAAGAGTAATGAAATTCTGTTAAAAAAGTTGCATAATTGCGGAATAATAGGTAGATATAGCGACAACCACCTCATATTGTTTTATTTTTAACCGGCGGCGGTATGCCTTTATTAACAAAATACTGAGAACTAGGAGTATATACAACACTACAGCTACTACAATAAAAGCATTTAGTAAGTCGTTGCAGACTCACAGGCAGTCCAAATGTCAGCCTACTACCAGTTCGCAGCGTGCATAGCATGCTATGAAATTATTTATTTACTATTGCTGGTACTTGTATAATGTCATGGTTATTTAAAGGCAGACAATACAACATCAAATTCGTAATTGCAAACTTTAAGTGTCAAAATGTTTTAGGTAAATATACTAGCGAAGAAATAGGTGTAATTAAACGTGTCATGTCATTGTGTATGAATGATTATGATGATCTGTTTCATGGTTTGGGCAGATTGCCCGGTAAGTACAAGATTGTTTTGGAACAGGACGCAAGCCCTACTGTGTGCCCCGTTCGTAAAATACCGATAGGTATTAAAGATAAATTATTAGATTCCCTTAATAAAATGGAAGAAATGGGTGTCATTCGAAAGGTCACCCATCCAACGCCTTGGGTTAACGCGATTGTTTTAGCTGCTAAAAAGGATGGTGATTTGCGTGTTTGTTTAGATCCCAGGCCGTTAAATCGAGTTATTCGTCGGTGTCACTATCCTCTGCCAACGTTGACAGACATTGCCACAAAACTTGAAGGGGCGACTGTGTTCAGTAAACTTGACGCTAGGTCAGGTTTCTGGATGGTTGAAATTGACAACGAGAGTGCGGACCTCTGCACGTTCGGAACTCCTTTCGGGAGATATCAGTACCTACGTCTTCCGTATGGAATTAATTTTGCATCAGAAATTTTTCATGCTAAGGTCAAGCAGCTGCTGGAAGACCTCGAGGGTGTAGAGTCCTTTATCGATGACGTCATTGTCTGGGGCCGGACAATCGAAGAACACGACTCGCGGTTGAGAAGCTTGTTAGAAAGAGCTCGGGAGGTAGGTATGCGTTCTAATAGGGAGAAATGCGCGTTCCGCGTAAAGGAAGTTACCTATCTGTCACACGTTTAGCGCCATGGGCATGCAGGTTGATAAAAAAAAACTAAAAGCCATTTTAGAAATGCCGACACCAAACGACAGGTCGTCTCTAGAGCGATTTTTGGGCATGGTTAATTATCTATCAAAATTCATTGCTCATTTTTCAGAATTAGCAGCGCCTTTAAGATGTTTACTGAAAAAGAACACCCAATGGACGTGGGACTCGGTACATGACAAGGTGGTTTGGCAGCTGAAAGAAGCGCTGTGCAGTGCGCCAGTGCTCGCACTGTATTCATGTGAGAAACCGGTCTTGATAACAGTGGATGCCAGTTCAATCGCGCTTGGGGCAGTCTTGTTACAAGAAGGCCGCCCAGTCGAGTTTGCGTCTCTAACACTCACCGATACCCAGAAAAGGTATGCTCAAATCGAAAAAGAGATGCTCACGATTGTATTTGCGCTCGAGCGTTTCCATCAATACACTTTCGGCAGAATAGACGTTACCGTGGAGACTGACCATAAGCCTCTCGAGGCGTTGTTCAAAAAGTCTCTGAATGCAGTGCCAGCGCGCCTGCAACGCATGATGCTCCGCGTGCAATGTATTTTCAAGTCGTGTATAAACCAGGAAAGTATATGTTTTTAGCAGACACTTTGTCTCGCGCCGCGCTTTCAGAAGTATTAAACGATAATGTGTCACAAGAGCTCGACGAACAATCATGTTTTTTAATACAAGATATAGCAAGGTTCAGCGTAGATAGATTACGCTGCATAAGGGAGGCGACAGTTAAAGATGAAGAGTGCCAAGCGTTGATAAGATATATAAAAAACGGCTGGCCGCAGCATAATGGTACCTGCTGCAAAAGTTCACTGGGCCTATAGAGAATGTTTTGAATACGTGGATGGAATAATATTCAAAAATGACCTAGTTTTCATTCCTAAAGAGCTTCGGAACGAAATGGTGGAACGCGTGCACGAGGGACTTACTTACTTACTTGGTACTTGGTGTGCGGGCTCTTTTCCGCAATTTTGCCGCTTTGCACGAGGGACACCTCGGTATCGAGCGCTGCTAGCGTCGAGCACGTGACGTCATGTTCTGGTGCGGGATGTCGCGAGACGTGGAGGCAGCTGTGCGCCGGTGCCGCGCCTGCGCAGAACACGCTACGCGACCTCCTCGGGAGCCGATGATACCGCACGCCGTGCCGAGACTACCATGGACCAAGGTTGGCTCGGATATCTGTGAGTACGCTTCCAAGTACTATTTAATTCTTGTAGACTATTTCTCGAATTTTATCGAAGTAACCACTCTGAATGACATGAACTCCAAGGTGGTCATTCGAGCACTTAAGGAGCAGTTTGCCCGTCACGGCATCCCTGAGGAGCTGGTGACAGATAACGGACCGGCTTACTCGTCAAAGCATTTTCAAGAATTCTGTAACGAATGGGGTCTAGTTCATACTACGAGTTCGCCTAATTACGCGCAATCCAATGGTTTAAGTGAGAGAGCGGTGCGCACAACAAAAAACATTATTAAAAAGTCTTTATGTACCGGTACAGATTTTTATCTTGGGCTCTTAAACTTACCGCACACTCAGGGATGGAATCGGTTCGCCGTCACAATTGTTGATGGGCAGGAGATTGCGCACAAAGCTGCCGGCACATGACAACAAATTACAAGCTGAACGTGACAAAAGTACTGACTATTTTAATAGAATTATGTTTTTTTAATATTGTTTATCCCCAAGACACCTGCCCTATGTGGAGATTACGGCTAACCCACCCTTTAAGGGGGAGGCTGTGTTCAGCAGTGTTCCTCCAGCTGATACAGTAATATGTTTAATAAGGTTAACCAGTAGGGCAAAAAGGAAATCTATATTTTTGATACTTATTTTATGGTATTGCGCCATAAAATATCATTTATATGTATTAAAAAATCAATACACGAGATACGAGTAAAAGCATATGAATTTATATTAACAACCGTACATAAAATTAAAATAAAATGTAGAATGTTTTGACAAACCTAGTCAAGGATTAAAATTACGAAATACTGTAAACATTCGTATTTAATAACAATACAGTTATTGAGCATCTACTATATCGTCGCAATTAGAATGAATATCTAGTACATACTTTGAAGCTAATATTTCAGGATGCAGAAAAAACGTCTAGTGTATAATTTTTTGAAGACATAATGTTTCGTAAAGGGTTTATAAGTGACCAAAATTAATAAGGTTTTAGATACTACAATGCAATATTTAATATAAGTATCCTAAATATACTGGATTTCCTCTTCTTTTCGTCAAAAGGTATTTAAAACAAATCTCTGCTCTATAATTCTAATGTACGAGGTTATCAATGAAAGTAAAATAAAAGTTTTTATAATACTTTTTTCATATCATAATAACCATAAATCAACAGCGTTTATTTATTAACTTAAAGGAACATATTTTATGTTTCTTTTCTATTATTTTTTATGCATAATTACAAGGTTATTATATTGTCACTACAATAAACTTGCAATATCTGTGAAATTATTAGTTTTCCCTGTTCAAATATATATTTAAAAGATAAAAGAGACTTACCTTAAAAACGGTACACACTATTACACTTCAAAATTTACTTTTTAACTATGTTTTGATTAATTTTGTTTATTTCTATCCTGTCTTTACAAGGTTATCGCAGCAATCTGAGAACGGCTAGTTACGAGGTGCTCTTTAAAGCTCACAGATTGCATAAGTAGTATCAAATGCTCGTGGGAGCAAAATGTGAAGGTGCGTTATGAGGTTTTCTTGCGAATAAAAAAATAAGCCATAATTGGTAAAAAATGCATTACCAAGGTTTTCATTCAACGGCGACGATAAGTCAACTTTAATTTAATTTAATATAATCTTACTGATATATCTAAGCTAGTTTTATTATGTTTTATATAGTAATTATAATCTGTATTAGCTGGTTCAATGGCAGGAGCCGGAGCCATGATTAATGCAAGAACCGGCGCAGGAGCCGGAGCCGGTATTGATGCAGGAGTTAGCGCAGGAGCCGGAGCTGGTATTGATACAAGAGCCAGCGCAAGAGCCGGAACCGGTACTGATGCAGGTTCCCGCGCAGGAACCGGAACCAGAGGCGATGCCAAAACCGAGAAAATAATAAATTTAATTGTAGTGAAAGAACAAGCAAGACGACACCTGGAAAGGGTATTAAAAACCAATAAGGTGGCAATATCTTACTATAAGTTATTGGGGTACAAGATAATAAAATATTGCCTCTGATATTCCCATCAAAAGTGTAAACCTCTGAAAACACAGATACATATGCATAAGACGACTAATAATGAGATAAATTTTACTTTGAAAACTATTGCGAGTTTTATCCATATTAACTTATTAGGAACCGACTAGGGCACCGCGTTGTTTATATTGCTTCATGTGAACTCTCTCAAGCTTCAAGTATTATGTGACATCGATTGAAAACACTATCGTAGATCTGCTCTTCGTGAAACCAAACTGATTTCCCTGCAATATATCGTCAAAGAGCTGTCCTTGAGAGACTGTAATTCTAGGCTAGCTTGCACCGCATCTTAGACTATCTATATCATTACTTACCATCAAGTGACAGAGTTGGTCAAAGGCTAGCCTACCAGTAATATAAAAAGCACAATATGCGTTCTCATTAATTGTAGCACCTGAAAATGGGAATTATAATATATAAATCCAGCTTGATTTTATGTCACCTAGCGTGACTCTTCTGTAATATTATTTCGTTTCATTATCACGGGTTTTGGACGGATTGATTATCGTAAACGTTGTGGTGTGCGCTCTCAAGAACCTGATTTCAATTGTTGATTGCTCAATTAGTAACAAACTGCAAATTTGGCAGCTATGGAGCATTTATACAAGAATAACATCTTCGGGTCATTAATAACATATGCAATACTTACAACGCTGCAAACTACCTTCTGCGGAGTTTTCTTTCTGAAACTCGGCGCTTACTATTTGGTTGTTTTGTTGTGCCTCACATTCTAAACAAGTAACTGCCAGGGCCACAAGCACAACCAATTTCAGCATTTCGAATATTTTTCCTTGTAGCGTACTCTAATATATATCTACACAACTCCAAGCGTCTGGGACGTTTGAGACGATTAGAGAGTATTCGATCTTTTTATACAAAACTTTAGGTAATCTAAAAGAATGTAAACAAGTTTGCGAAGTAGGCTAAAGGTAAATGAGATAATTATGAAAATAACTATAAATATTTTTTATTGGCGTGAGGAGCACAATAATGCAATAAAAATATGTGGTTGTGTCGACAAATAATCTAGATTGACACTTTAAAACATGCATTAAAAGTGGTCAAAGTTATAAATAAAAATGAGCTACCCGTTTAAAAACGATTAAATATAATAGTCAGTCCGTTTAAAATATTGAAAATTGCGTTTACGTAAACAGTTATTTGCGTATATTTCGGAACATACATCATGAGATCCTTGTATAGATTTTTTTTAATTTCATTTTTCATTTAGGATGCATAAAAAACGTCTGGTGTATAATTTTTCGAAGACATAATGTTTCGTATAAGGATTAAGTGACCAAAATAAATATTTTTGAAGTCTACAATGCAATATTTAATATTAGTATCCAAAATTTACTGGATTTCCTCTTCTTTAGTTCGTCAAGAGGTATTCAAAGCAAATCTCTGCTCTATAATTCTAATGTACGAGGTTATCAATTAAAGTAAAATAAAAGTGTTTACAATATATTTTTCACATCGACAATCATAAATCAACAGCATTTATTTATTGACTCAAAGAAACATATTTTATGTTTCTTTTTTCTATTATTTTTTATACATAATTACAAGGTTTTATATATCACTACAATAAAATTGCAATATCTGTGAAATTATTAGTTTTCCCTGTTCAAATACATTAACGTTACATTCAAAGGATAAAAGAGACTTACCATAAACACTAAACTATGTTTTGATTAATTTTGTTTATTTCTATCCTGTCTTTACGAGGTGATCGCAGCAATCTGAGAATCACGGCTAGTCACGAGGTTCTCTTTAAAGCTCACAGATTTCATTAGAAGTATCAAATTTTTGTGGGAGCAAAATGTGAAGGTGCGTTATGAGGTTTTCTTGCGGATAAAAAAATATGCCATAATTGGTAAAAAATGCATTACCAAGGTTTTCATTCTACGGCGACGATATGTCAACTTTACTTTCATTGAATTGAATATAACTAATCTTACTGATATATCCAAGCTAGTTTTATTATGTTTATATAGTAATTATAATCTGTTTTAGCTGGTTCAATGGCAGGAGCTGGAGCCGTGATTAATGCAAGAACCGGTGCAGGAGCCGGAGCCGGTATTGATGCAGGTGTCCGTGCAGGAGCCGGAGTTGGTACTGATACAAGAACCAGTGCAAGAGCCGGAACCGGTACTGATGCAGGTTCCCGTGCAGGAACCGGAACCAGCGGCGATGCCAAAACCGAGAAAAATAATAAATATAATTGTAGTGAAAGAACAAGCAAGAAGACTCCTGGAAAGGGTATCCAAAACCAATACGGTGGCAATATCTTACCATCAGTTATTAGGGTACAAGATAATAAAATATTGACTCTGATATTCCCATCAAGAGTGTAAAACTTTGAAAACACAGGTACATATGCATAAGATGAGTAACAATGAGAGTAATATCACTTTGAAAACTATTGCGAGTTTTATCTATATTAACTTATTAGAAACCGAATAGGACACCGCGTTATTTGTATTGCATCATGTCAACTCTCTCAAGCTTCAAGTATTATGTGACATCGATTGAAAACACTAACATAGTTATTAAAGGCTACCAGTAATATAAAAAGCAATATGCGTTCTCATTAAGTGTGGCATTTGAAAATGTGAATTTTAATACATAAATCCAGCTTAATTTTATGTCACCTAGCGTGACTCTTCTGTAATATTATTTCGTTTCATTATCACGGATTTTGGACGGATTGATTGTCGTTAACGTTGTGGCGTGCGCTCTCAAGAACCTGATTTCAATTGTTGATTGCTCAATTGGTAATGAACTACAAATTTGGCAGCTTTTGAGCATTTATACAAATATACAAGAATAACATCTTCGGGTCATTAATAACATATGCAATACTTACAACGCTGCAAACTGCCTTCTGCGGACTTTTGTTTCTGAAGCTCCGCGTTTACTATTTGGTTGTTTTGTTGTGCCTCACATTCTAAACAAATAACTGCCAGGGCCACAAGCACAACCAATTTCAGCATTTCAAATATTTTTCCTTGTAGCTTACTCTAATATCTACACAACTCCAAGCGTCTGGAACGTTTGAGACGATTCAATGTATTCGATCTTTTTATACACAACTTTAGGTAATCTAAAAGTATGTAAACAAGTTTGCGAAGTAGTCTAAAGGTAAATAAGATAATGATGAAAATAACTATAAATTATTTTAATTGGCATGAGGAGTTTTAAGTTAGTCATTAACTTATTTTTATTGCATTATTGTAATGCAATAAAAATAAGTGGTTGTCTCAACAAACAATCTAGATTAACACTTTAAAATATGCAGTAAAAGTGGTCAAAGTTATAAATATGAATGTTCTACTAGTTTATAAACGATTGAATATAATAGTCTGAAAATTAACCTACAATGCGATGTTTCCTACATATACCTACGAATTTGTAATCATCACCATGTACAAGGTATATGGTTTTCGGCATACATACCTTGACTATAGTGACATAGATAAACAAACTAATGATTACTCTTGGCTAATAGATTATTTTTGCCACTGTTTGGCGATAAGTCTCGTAGATCCATTTAGGCAATCTAACAGTAACGTAACAAACAACTTTATAGATTATGATATTCACTTTCTTAAGAAGTTAAGAAGTTCATGTTTGGATATATCGTGGAATTCGCGTTTTACTGCCTTTAGCTCTGGACTGTAGATAATTCGGTTATGAGGCATTTATTCTGCAATTTACAAGGATAAATTATAGATAGCCATCTTCGATACACATTTAAAACTAACCACCCGTTAAAACGCGGGTATATAAATTAATAAAAGTGTTTTAAAGGATTTTTATCCTAATGAGGTATATCAACATATATTTGCATGGTTGAAGGGCATTTTGTGAATGCCCGCCTGGCTAGCGACCACCCTCAAGTAGAAAATCTGTCGCCAAGCACCTAACAGTGTGTTCCGGCAGCAGTCCTTGAGAGCCAGTAATTCTAGGCTAGCCTGAACAACATGATCGACCACGTCATCCAGTAAAATTACAGGCTAACGAGACCTAACAACTGGACGTCTATGACGGGCACAGCGCAATTCGTCGTTGACGAAGTGCGTCTGTTATAGGCAGAGGTTAGTCCACTTAACATCAGGTGGGCTTCGGGCTTGTTCCGTCACAATAACATAAAAAAAAAATACTTACAGGTTTCTAAATCATTCCATTTACAACCTAGACACGTGTGACATACGGACGGATGGACAGATACAGACAGACACACAAATAGAGGTATTTCATTAATAGAGCTCCATTTTGCACATTAAGTACGGAACTCTCAACCTGATATTCCTGCGAATGGCATTATGTAATAAATTATAATTATAGTTTCATACAAAAAGAATGTGTATCCATATTTTTTATATGTGAATATGTATTAATCTTATGCTGTATAACTTTACAACATTATTATCAAGTTTATTTTATACTAGGTTTTCCTTGAGGCTTACCATGATATTTTAATAAAATAAACGAAGTTGAGTGCTGATACACATACAGAACAGACCATTATTTCAGGACCCTAATATTGCGTGCAAAGTTCATATCCATGTCTAAACACAATATTGTATACCAGTTCAAGTTTTAAATCATCTTTATTCCTCAAATTCAGTTTCCATGTTACTGTTTTTTGTTACAAACAATGCCATTCATCATATCTCAAAATATCTTAATTTTTATACCGCTTTACATACCACCAAAATAATAAAGACATGAGCATATACAAAATATATTTATGAGCAGGCCTATTACATTGCACATATTGTGTTCACTCCAAAATCATACATTGGACTAATGAATAAATTGGAATTTAATGCCTAAATTATTTTGCAGTGAGGTGCAACTTTATTGCAAAATAATTTAGGCTCTTGCCTCTTTGAATCACCTGTATACATATATGCGAGATGTCTCCAGCCAGTACCTTAAACACCTATAACTACTTAAATTGTATAATAGTAGCCTATGGCCATGAGACATAAGTTTTATGGCCATAGGCTACTATTATACAATTCTGCACATAAGTATCTTGATTATAAGATTCTGCACAATATAAGTGCAGAATCTTATCATCAAGTATTGAAAGAAAGTAAACTAAATTTATTCCGTACAAAACACAATATCACAAAACAAAAACTACATGACAAACATACATAAAAGTACCAATTACAACCTAATGTTACGAGTGTTTGTGTTTTATCATCGGACAACAAGGCGATCTGATGGCCGTTATCCTTTCATAGTTGACAGTCCTCCAGTTCGCTCGAATCGTTTCGATTCCACATTTATCATCCTTACAGCGAAGGAGTGGAACTCATTGCCCGCTTCTTTGTTTCCTGAACAGTATAATTTTGGAGTCTTCAAGTCTAGAGTGAATAGGTATCTTCTAGGCGAGCATCTTCGGTCGCATCATCCCTTTCCTGTAGGTGAGATATCGGCCAAATGCTTGCCTATCATGCGTAAAAAAATGTCAGGAATAAGTTCTGACTCGGCATACATTAGGGTTTCCCCAAGCACTGATTTTCACTATAAACTCATTTCTGACTTCACAAACACACAAATAACACAAAACTAAATATAAATTGAGGACATGCTAACGATCATTGTATGACTACCACAGAGAACAGTGAAGTGGTTTTTTCTCCTATTTTATTTCAATTCGATAAGATGCATTTAGCCACAAAAAGTATACAAACACACCGAATGACAGACTACTATAATAATATTTAGTATGGATGTGAATATATAAATGATAATCAATTTCTCCCTGGGCCCCAACTCCCACCTTTTAAAAACTATTATGGAAAACCAACATCATTATTTCAAACTTAAAATATTGATACTGAGATTCATACCACGGCCGTCACGAAGCAATAATGTTCATATAGCGCTATCTCTATCGCACAAATGTCTTGATTCAATGCATGCAGCCCTCTCTCACTTTGAAGTTCTGATGTAAGTTTACTATAGTGACATGTGGTAGTTCAAATTAAAATTGTTAATTTAAGGTTAAAATAAGACTGAATTAAGAGATGGAAGTTGGCCCCCTGATATTATATGGAATCTCAGTACACAAAGAATTATTTAAAAAATATAAAGGTGCTACTTCTTTATTCTACAGTCTACACAAACGAGTGCAGTTCTATTCACATAATTTCTGGTTGTGTGTTTTTTTTTTTAAACACGAGAAAAACTCATATTCATTATTTTATTTTTATTTGAAGTACAATGAGTAATTGATATAACTTAAGGTGGGTTTCCCTTGTTAGAAAATCCGTGGAGCACATACCAAATGTCAACAGTACTTTTATAGTTTCTTTTTAATGCATATTACAAAAAAGTCGATTGAAATAGCATTCAAATTCAAAATCATTTAATGCATGAACATAGGTACAGAAAATAGTTAAGATGTAAATAAACCTTAATTGCTCACTATATAGGGTGTCCAAAATAAATTGTATCACATATGTATGAATATGTATCACATATGTATGAATATGTCACGTACATCCAAGCTTATTGATAGGTACATCCAAGCTAGATTTTATGGGTTTTTAATATATGTTTTAGCCGGCACCATGGTAGGAGCCATCTCCGTCATTGACGCATGTGCCGGAGCAGGAGCTGGAGCCGGTGCTGGTGCAGGAGCCGGCGCTAGAGCCGGAGTTGTGGCTGAACCGGAGCATGAGCCGGAGCCGGAGCTGTTTCAGGAGTCGGTGCTAGGGCCGGAGTTGTGGCTCGAGCCACACGATCTGGAACCGGTAGTCACGCAGGCACCAGAGCAGGTACCAGCCCAGGAACCAGAAGCAGAGGCGACGCCTAAATCGAAAAATATTTAAATTTAGTAATAGAATGTGCAGTTCAACGCCCTGGGGGCCAAATCCCATCACTTAATTCAGTCTTATTTTAACCTTACATTAACAACAATTTTAATTTGCACCCTCACATACCACTATAGTTAACTTACATTAGAACTTTTACGTGAGAGCGAGCTGCACGCATTGAATAAAGTCATTTGTGCGATAGAGATAGCGCTATAAGAACATTATTGTTTCCTGGCCACCGTACGAATCTTTGTATTCATATTTTAAGTTTAAAATAATGATGTTAGAACATAATAGTTTTTAAAAGGTGGGATTTGGGGCCCTGATAATAGTCTTGCCTTTGAATAGTAGTTATTTATTATGCAGGGACGCTGCCTCATGCCATAGATAAATGAATCTCTATGCTTATGCAGATACGCTGGAACTGGGAACTGTTTTGACTGCTGTACAATAATGCCTTAGGTACTCCATTGTAAAAACTACTGAACTAAATGAGAAAAACTATTTGAATTCATAAAATCGTAAACTTTTTCCAAAAAAAGTAACATATTGAAGATTAATGATAATATAAAAATAAATAAGTCGACCCACCTTTTTTCAAAGCTAGAAAGAGAAGTGCGCGTCCAGTAAATAGATTAGTACTATTATGTCTCATCGAAAGATGGCAACTAGGATTTTTATTGTCTAAAAAAAATATTTTGTCCAAATCGGACTACTATCTAAAAAGTTATGCGTTGTCATACATAAAAAAACAATATTCGCGTCTAATTGACACCTTCCTCCTTTTGGAAGTCGATTAAAAATAAAATCAGTCCAATATAGTACCAGTATGATAAAAAATTACAAGAGAAATTGAAACTTATATACAATTTATGATGTCCAAAACAATTGTCTACATTAATTTATGATACCTATCAGGTCCAAAGTAATTGGCAAATCAGTTTATGAACTGAAAATACACACTACAAATTCTTTCAACATTAAAATATTGTAACAAAGACAATTCATCTTCCTTTAATGGAACCGGGGTCAATTTCATTCTAATATGTAGCTAAAAGAAATTAAAATATAATATATTTGTATATTTTGGTACTTATTGCCCCAATCATTGGTTGCCCTCAATTTAGCGATTAACGCCCGAAATTAATAATCGATCTCAATCTGTTTTTAGCTATCTAAGATAGAATAAGCAATCCATTTTAAGGTTTTACCGTGCCAATAAGTTATCCAGAGATTGAAATTTCTATCTGTGGAAGCAATCTATCGCTGGCTGTAAATGTCACTTTGTGCGTGTCAATAATCTATCTATGGATTTTGGATCGGATTTGGACAGAAATATTACTTGCTCAGTGGCCCAGATAGTATGATTGTGTTGCCAGATTGGTAACTTAAAAATTATTATCATAGTACACTCAATCATTGCTCGGTATAAAATCAATACATCAGGTGTTCGCTTCCATTGCCACATCTTCATGCAGCCTGATCAGCTATGCAATTATATAACAGTAGTTGTTTTATGACAGTTTCGGCTTTTTGTTTTTATGGAATTTATTTTAAAAAAATCCTATCTCATTTTGCATTTGTTTGGATTGCCATAGATAATATAAAAATTATATTCGGTTCTGGTCCGAGTAATATAAAAATTACTTGGATCAGAATTCGTTGTAAAATTATCGTGTAAATGAAAAAAATATCGTAGTAATTTGATTAAATATCGTGCGATACGTCATTATTATTTTTTATCGCATGACACTCAAATATATCGTGGATCTAGGATAATTATCGCATGTCTGGCAACACTGGGTATGAATGGCAATAACGGACGGGTGACCGGGAGACTGACACATTTTTGCATTACGTTCCATTCTACTCTGACTATCATTTCCATTCTACTAGGAGTATCTTGAGTGTAGCATCGTGAATATATTTTTCACTTTTGTGTAAATATATTAAGATATTAGTCCAATATTTTATAAAAATACACTAAAGTAATAATGTACTGCTGATTATTTCAACAAAAGAGATTGAATATTACCTAAAAGTATAATAAATCAAACTGTAGCTTTATTCTCTATGCATAGAACGGAATGGTTGAGAGGGAAGAGACAGCAGGTTGGATTGCCGCCGATCTCGGCACAAAAAAGGTTGGGTGTGTTAAGTTTTGTTATTGACATGCATATTACAGATCGATCTGTGGATATGGTCTGATCTCGGATCGTTTTCAATCTTGGATTACAGATATGATATTAATTTCGGGCGTTAAGCAAATACGGTCTAATAAATACAAAAACAGGATATTTAAAATTGCAATAAACAAACCCGATAGTACTTTTATTCCCCAGAGACATCCTAGCACCTAAAGGTGTGTTCCGGCAGCAGTCCTTGAGAGCCAATGAAATTACAGGCACATGAGACATAACAACTATGTCTCAAAAGTGACGGGCGCAGTGCAATTCGTGACTTGTAATGAAATGCATCCGTTATAGGCTGAGGTTAGTCCGCTTAACATCAGATAGGCCTCGAGCTTGTTCCGTCAAAATAACAATTAAAAAAGACTAGTTGTTGTTTCCGTATTTTGAACGGTGCGATTTAAGTAAGCGCTACGTTAGAGCATACGCTATTAAGAACTTTATTTTAACCATAGTTTGTTTTGATTTTTGTACTAAACGGTAACAAGCTGCTGTTTTGGGTGAATATGTCCATTTTTTTTGTTTATTTTTTATGTTATTATGACGGAACAAGCCCGAGGCCCACCTGACGTTAAGTGGACTAACCTCTGCCTATATAACAGATGCATTTCGTCAACGACGATTTGCACTGCGCCCGTCCACACTGAGACGTACAGCAGTTAATTTTTGAAGCGCTTGTAGCGAAGTATACTTAGCTGTTTTTAACCGATCATGCAAGGTTAAGCAACGTCGCCCGCGGTCATAAGTTGGATTGGTGACCGCTAGTGACATTACTACTGAGCGCGTCCGTGCTTCGGAGGGCACGTTAAGCCGTTGGTCCCGGTTGTCTAAGGATGGAAGTCGTTACAGCATGGTGGTAGGGCATTTTGCGAATGCCCGCCTGGCTAGCTACCACCCTCAAGCAGAAAAATCTGTCGCCAAGCACCTAACGGTGTGTTCCGGCAGCTGTCCTTGAGAGCCGATACTTCTATGTTAGCCTAAACAACATCTTCGACCACATCATCACTTACCATCAGGTGAGATAGTGATCAAAGGCTAAACTATCAGGAATATAAAAATGAAAGTTATGTCTCATGTACCTGTAATTTTACTGACTCTCAAGGACTGCTGCCGGAACACACTGTTAGGAGCTTGGCGACAGATTTTCACTTGAGGGTCGCTAGACAGGCGGACATTCACAACATGCCATTCCACAATGCGGTGAAGCTCAAGCCCGCGGTGGGATTCGAACTATGGACCTGCTGCACGGCAGTCCATAGCCAATGCCACTGAGCCACTGCTTATGAGTTGTAAGTCATAAATATGTAACGTAAAAAATACTTGCAAGGCCATATTCTTTCATCCGGTGGGTCTTCTTTATGCTCCCCCTCCTCCTCTAACTGACTCGCGTCTTTCGTTTCACATTCTAAGCAAGTCACTGCTAGGCCCACGAGAAGAACCAATTTCAGCATTTTGTGTATATATTCTTAAAGCCTACTATGAGATGTAAACAACTTCAAGTGCCGGGAACGTTTGAGACAAAACGATGGACCCGGCCTTTTTAAACGAACTTCAGGTAGTTTTTAAAATGAAGGTTAACAAGTTTGCAAACATTGACCAATATGTACTAGACGCGACATCTCGAACGAGGATAGTCGACCAGTGCCAGTATGCCGGACGGCATACTCTCCCCCACTCGTAGAGATTACACGCGCTTTACGTTCGAAATTGTGTATCCAAAATACACAATTTTCGAACATAAAGCGCGTGTAATCACTACGAGTGGGGGAGAGTATGCCGTCCGGCATACTGGCACTGGTCGACTATCCTCGTTCGAGATGTCGCGTCTAGTACATATTGGTCAATGTTTGCAAATTATTTATATGGGAAATGTACTATCAAGTCTCGACAAGTCTCATAGCTGTTTAATGGAAAATAACAACAAAAGCTTTAAAGTGTAGTATCTATCCTAACCTATTGTATTAAAGGAGTTTTATGAAAAAAAATTAGGCTTATTAGGCTAGCCACCCACACATGGAATCCTAGTGTGATGGCTAGTGTTATTAAGATAATAAGCACCACCTGATAATAATATGTAAGTACTCAAACAACTCAATCTAATTAATAGAAACACATAAAACTTGTGTTTAATTATAATGTAATATGTCTAGTGTTAGTTTATTGCATAGTTTATTGACTTGACGGAAGCAGTCCAATTCGTTACTTGTGATGAAATGCATCTGTTCTAGGCAGAGGTTAGTCCGCTTAGCATCAGGTGGGCCTCGAGCTTGTTCCGTTACAATTAAATAAAAAGAAATAAAAAATATATTAAGTGACAAAGGAAAAACGGTTAAATTCGAGAAAACATCATCGATTAATTTAAAAAATATTGCTACCCTCTCAGGGTCATATGACACGTTAAATATATGCTTAAAACCTATATATAAATGTTGCAATAAAGTTTTGCGTTTATTAACTTGTCTTTTATTATGTTATTGTGACGGAACAAGCACGGGGCCCACCTGATGTTAAGCGGTAACCTGTACCTATAACAGATGCATTTCGTCACGTAACGAACTGCACTGCGCCCGTCACCCTGAGACAGTTGTTGAGCCTCTTGTGCCTGTTTTTTTACTGATCTAAAGGACTGCTGCCGGAACACACTGTTAGGTGCTTGGTGACAGATTTTCAACTTGTAGGTGGTAGCTATCCAGGGTGGGGATCGAACCATGGAACTGCGGCACCTCTGTCCATAGCTATAACCACTCGGCCTTTATTGCTTCAGATTTAATCTTTATTGTCTAGTTTAGTGATAAATAATATGCGTACCTTTCTGGCGCATCGCTGGTTGCTGCCGCGATAAGGCCGCTTCGCTCGTTGCTTTGGTCACCTAATACCTTCGCTTCGCTCGTAATTGCACCTATGAATGACTTTGCCCTAGACTAGGCATTGTATAAATGGCCTAAGCATCAGCCATTAAACGTTGTATGAGGCGTTAAGGCTGAATTTCACACAGGGGCGTTTCCGTAGAATGTCTAAATGTTATGTAAAAAGGCTTCTTTTATGCTATAGGAGCATTATCTAGAAAGAGAATAGAGGAATACGTTTGTATGTAGAATAGCACCCCAACGCCTCTTAAGCATTGAGTTGAGACAAATGGTAAAATTTTCTTAAAAAATACTTACAACGCCTCATCCTTTTCCCTGGGGAGTCTTGACCATGAAGCTCCCACTCAACGGCAATCGGTGTAATGTGTTTTGCTTTACATTATAAGCAACGAACTGCCAAGGCCCCGACGGTAATCAATATCAGCTATATGTGTACTTTTCTCTATTAATACTTGAAGCGCTCGTAGCGAAGTTTACTTAGCTGTTCTCAACCGATCAGCAAAGTTAAGCAACGTCGCGCGCGGTCAGGAGTTGGATGGGTGACCGCTAGTGACATTACTACTGAGTGTTTCCGTGCTTCGGAGGGCACGTTAAGCCGTCGGTTAGCTACCACCCTCAAGTAGAAAATCTGTCGCCAAGCACCTAACAGTGTGTTCCGGCAGCTGTCCTTGAGAGCCATACTTCTAGGTTAGCCTGAACAACATCTTCGACCACATCATCACTTACCATCAGGTGAGATAGTGGTCCTAGGCTAACCTATCAAGCATAGAAAAAAAAATAAAAAAAAATGTAAGCAACTCCAAACGTCGGGAACGAATGCGTCGGACTGAAGGACACGGCCTTTTTATACAAAAGTACAGGGAATTTGCCATCTCAAGGTAGACAAGTTTGTCTTGTAGTTTTATAAGATAATATATACATTAAGCTACACTAATGTATAACATTGACTTAAAATTTGATAAGAAACTACAAAAATAATGGTCATAATTATCCAAATTGTTAGACAAAGGCAGGGAGTTGAAATACTTACGACAAAAGAACCCAAAATAATCGAGACTAACACGCTAGCTTGATTTGCTGAAAGTCAGGATATAAATAGGTATAAATTGATATATGGTATATAGGTATATATTGATAATAAGTCTATTATAGTAGGTATACCCTTTTTATAGATGCATATACATGAGTTGTATATGTAGATACTGCTCCGTGGGGTCCTGGGCTATACCCCCCCCCCTCACATAACTTCCTGTAGGAGTCGTACTACCAACATAGGTATATTTGTACTGCCAAGCGGCAATGTTCCCGGTACTGTTTTCAGGCTAGAAGGAAATTGGTGCCGATGAAATTACAATCACATGAGATTTATCAACTTTATATTTCAGGGTGATCGGTGCAGTGCAGTTCGCCACTTGTGACAAACTGCATCTGTTATAGGCAGAGGTTACCGCTTGACACCAATTGGGCCTGGTGCTTACTCCATACCGCCGGGGCAAGATGGTGACTGCTAACGCGACCCTATCTTGCCCACATTACCCCCGTAGTGGGGGGGCAGTGCGAGGCCATTTCACCCTCAAAAAAAATGGTGCTTACTCCATAACGATAGCACAAAAACTATACAATTTAGGACCTTATAAATAAAATCAAACAAAACACAAGATGAGAAGGTAGATTATGTAATTACATATTATACTAGTTATAACCCTCCAAACCATATTATTTTACACTTTTAATTTAAAAAGAATTATTGATTACTTTGGTAGGGTTTTTGTGAGAGCCAGTAGTTTTAGGTTAGCCTGTACAACATCTTCGACCACATCATCACTTATCATCAGGTGAGATAGTGGTCAAAGGCTAACCGATTAAGTATAAAAAAAGAGTGTGATTATTCAAATTCAAATTATTTAGTTGCCGTTTTCCATTTATCGTTTAGAAAAACAGTCAATGAAGTAGGTATTTTACAAATTCAGTGCATAGTCTAACTTATAACAATTAGATGGTTAGATTAGTTACTAAACTTCAAGTTCCAACGACAATAGCAGCCTTACATAATATGACAATACTGCTGGTCGGTCACTGCGCTGATACTTTACTGGAAGTCATGCGCAGCAGGTGATAGGTAGAGTATATCAAGGCCAGAGACCTCTTATAACAAAATGAAATGACATGACATGACATGACATGAATTGAGACTGTGTGATAAACATCTAATTGTAACGTCCCCAAGATACAGGCTTTGCCTAGTTTGGGACCCACTGCAAACGCTTGACATACCTGATCTTTAACTGTAAGCATTTTGTAATTTAGTCTAACTGTCATTAATTGTGTTTTTGATAAAAAAAAAATCTTATTTACTCTCATAAGAATAGTGGGTAACAATTACAGTTTATTAGTAGAATCTTACTGATATACAAATTGAAATTAGTTTTTTTGTAAGCTTATTAGCCGGAGCAGGATCCAGAGCCGGATGAGGTACAAGAGCCAGAGCAGGAGCCAGAACCGGAAGCGACGCAGGAGCCACTGCAAGAGCCGGAACCAGATGACACGCAGGTGCCGGAGCAGGTTCCGGAGCCCGAGGCGACGCCAAAAACGAGAAAATTATTTGATTGTAGTGAAGGAACGAGCAGTTAAACTATCTAGTAATATATATACCTACTCGTAGCTATGTCTAAAACGTAACGTAAACGTTTAGTACACTTCACTCTATAAAGATATTGTCATACATAGGCATTCTACCAACATATTTTTAATTTTTTTTAGAGCATTTAACACTTATATAATCAATTAATTATTTGCCGTATTTTTAGTTGTATTTTTGGTAATTATTACTTAGATGAAGTGCGTACTCAAGTATTAATCTGATTCACTCATAACGATATCTTCAAAGTTAATAAAATAGACCAGTATTTATAAACTCTAACTGCTCAATTATTTCCGAATTCCAAACGTCCATTGGTCTCAGATATACAGAATGTAACAAACACTAAACTAATGAATAGATTTAGGCGTTATTTTGCGGAAATCCATATTTAATGATAACAAATATTTTTAAAATATTTTAAGAAAACTTCAAAGAAGAAAAGAAAACATTGTTTCGCGATCGTGCGCTCGTAGAGTCAAGACCTCCTGAGGATGCTTCGTGTAGAATCGAAACGCGTCGAAAATTCTTCCGGTTTGGCTGCGTGGCGTTTGTGACATCACGTCAGCTTAGCAGGAAAATTAGGCGGAATTGTCACTAGATATATTTCTATATTTTTAAGTGTTTTATTAAAATATTAATTTGATGTTTTCTTAAAATATTTTAAAAATATTTGTTATTATTAAACACTAAACTGTAAAGATTAAGTTCACAATAAGAAGACTGATTGTGCACGTCTGATATTAAGCCTATGTTTGTTTTAAAATACGCTGCAACTGGATGATAACGTCAATCGTTCGGCCTAATTGCGCAAAAGTAAGACACAATAACCAATCAATCATTAAAAATCTTACATGACCAGTTTTGTATTTATGAATACCATAATGAAGGTAGAATCAATTCAAAGTTGAACTAACATATATTGGTCCTAAAATGTATAAAATATACTTACAATCTCTCATAATTTCTTCCGTGTAGTATTGTTTCTGAAGCTCTCCCTCCACGCTAATCTGATCAACATGCTTCGCTTTACATTCTAAGCAAAGCACCACTAGGGCAGCGAATACAACAAACTTCAGCATTTTGTCTAATTTTCCTTAATTCTTACTCTGTGATGTAAACAACTCTTGGCGTTGGGAACGTATGAGACAATCTGAAAGATACACGTTTTTATATGAAAATTCAGGTAATCTGTAATATGAAATAAACAATATCATTAAGTAGGTACTTTAAACCGATTGGCAACATCAAGGATTCGATTGAATGACTTACAGTGCTGTGGAGCAAAGTTCCGTCAAGTGTGCCCAGGATACAACAGCATGGAAGTAAGAAGAGCTTACAATCAGTTAGTCACAATGCTTGAAGTACAGCATTGGAAAATAGATTTTCATGGTGAACTATCTGGGTTGTTTGTTCCAGATAACTACTATCGGAGTAGAAGGGAAAAACAAGTTTTAGGTGCCGGTTTGAGATACTGTCGCCCACGCTCAGTCACCAATACTGCGTACCCTCGCTGCTTTCAATGCCCTCCTGGACATTGAAAGCAGCAACGGACGCAAAACAGAATGCAGATCTATATGCTGAAGAATGGAACGTGATCATGTTTGATTGTTTGTAACTTGGTGAAAAAAGAGCTGTATATATTATATATATACAGCTATTTTATTTATTTTATGCTTTCCGGCCGCGGTTCCGCCGGCGCATACAGTTTTATTTTTTTATTTTTTTCCGATAGGTTAGCCTTTGACCACTATCTCACCTGATGGTAAGTGATGATGTGGTCGAAGATGTAGTTCAGGCTAACCTAGAAGTACTGGCTCTCAAGGACAGCTGCCGGAACACACCATTAGGTGCTTGGCGACAGATTTTCTACTTGAGGGTGGTAGCTAGTCGGGCGGGCATTCGCAAAATGCCCTACTAATATGCAACCACATATATCGGCTATCACGCAAAACCACCTATAACCCTATCTACCTCTTTATGGAGCAGTTGGATAAAAACTATCCTATGTCTTTTTATACCAAATTTCCCCGGGTTTCAAACTATTTTATACCAAATTTCATCCAAATCTAATCAAAAATACAATTAGTCTTTCCTCTTTAAAATATTAGTGTACTCGTAGATTTTATATGTTAATTCTTTCATAATTTAGTTAATGCATAAATTATTCTTTATACAATTAAATATTTAGTGCATGCCTCGTATGTGATGACCAACAAGGCGCACTTGTATCATACACTATGAACCTGCTCAAATTACATTTTTGTGCCAAAATACGTGCGAGTGTGAGATGTAAAAAAATAATAATCTACCATTATCTAATAATATTAAAATAATCCATCAATAGAAACGCTTCATTTTCCTAGCCTCGCTCAGCGCATTGTTTGATTTTTTGCTCGTACGTTTATCTGCCTCGAACATCTCTAGTGGATACACAGCCTAATAATAATCTCGTGACTACTTTTACACTAATTGACCTAGAAAGTTGTAATTTTGCATGTTACCAAAATGTTAATAATGGTATTAAAAATCAATGATAAGGGTTAATAGTTTCTGTATAAAATAATAGACCAATTCGAATTATGTTGTGTTTCATCACGTGCCCAAGATAACCTAGACTTACGCCAGTGCCTTAGCTCCACTCCAAAATAATCTCAATATTGACACAGAGAAAAACATTGAGCAATTCCACTTATACTCTGTCTGATCGCGGGGATGTCGAATCAAAACATAAACAGTTAGTGACTCATTGCTTTCATTGATTGGCCTTTGAACACAAGCTCACCTGATACTAAATAATAATGCCATTGAAGGTGGTAAGCAGTCATAAGGAAGAATGGGAACTGACCATCTACAAGATGGCGGAAGGCGGGGGTGACCATGTACAAAACTCTATTTTACCTAAGTACTTTCAATAATTTGTGCATGAACGGTGGCCTAGCTATGCGGAATTACATGTGTAAATAATATATTTATTCCAGGATACTTATCTGGATTCTAGAATGCAAGGTGCACAGTAGGGGAGAATGGGGGAATTGGAGCCATGTAAGGAATAGTTAAAAAGAAACGTTTTTGAGTGCTAATTATTTATTTTTTGAGATGCTAATCAGTCTTACAGGTATTTGGCCTTAAGATTTTACTAACAACGTCTTCATAAACTTGCACATTGTTAAAAAAAATACCGTTTTCTTTAATATTACTTTCGCTCTTATTACCCCACATATCGGGCAATGAGAGCTAAATAACCACTATATGTCTAATGAGAGCCATAACTTAATTCTAAACAAATGCAACCTTTATTTAGTGCTCGTAATAGGAAATTAAACAAATAATAGCAACAAATCACAGCAACATGATGATTATGTTGTGTTGAATACAACAATCAACAAAAATAAAGGTAATTTAGAGTTTTTTTGTTTTTAGATAAATACACAACATAAATCATCCTAAGGGTCTAAACAAAAATTACAAATGTTTTCATTTGGGTCATCACAACCAGAGCACTCAGAATGAGCCCATTTTCACAGGCCGTTGCAGGGTTACAGATGATGCACTCATTTTCTTCTACTGAATAATCAGAATTATCATCACCCATAATATTTTCATCGACAGATGATTCCTCAGTTGTGCTGTCTTGGGACAAATTTCTGGTAGCCTTCTTTATATTTTGTTAAGCCGCCTTTAGTGGACCAAAAAAAGTCACATCTAATGGCTGTAAGCGATGTGACGAACGCGGAGGAATAGTCAATACTTGTTCGTGTCATCTAAAAAATAAAATAGAACATCATCAATAAGAAACATTTGTTCGAAAGGGGTAATAAGAGCCATGGCGGATAATGGGAGCGCGTCTAGCTCTCATTGCCCGAAAGGTAAACATATCAAACGACAAACAATAACATAAAAACACATTTACAAATCACCTATCTTGTACTTGAATCTAAAAATGTATGAAATAAGGCAGTTAATAAACACATAACACGATATAATAGCTACAGTATAGGTACTTACTTGAATGAATTTGTTTTGTTATTTTTTGTAACGATGACTCGCAAAACAAACGACCTCCTCTCGCCGCCAAACGCGTGCCACTGAGCCGGCCAGCGGTGATCACGTGGTATAACCGATAATTACCGAAGCCGTTCGTGTCATTTCTGCGCGAGTTGTACGTTCCTGTCTGCATAAATCGAAGTAGCTCCTATTACCCGCTAGCTCTCATTACCCCGTTCTCCCCTATTAGCTATAATAAAGTAGGTATTTAGTCAGTCAACTGCCCCAACGAGGTGGAAGAAGAAGCAAGGAACTTTTAACGTCCTATCAAAGAAGAAACAAATAAAAATGTTATTCATACGGCATAATGTTTTATTCATTCATTTCATACCAACAAAACTTTGAAATAGCCTTAAAAATGAGTTGCTTTTGTAATTGGTGTAATTAGGTATGTTGAAACCATACTCAAAAATTATATTTTTATCAGACTGTGTTGATACACAAAGTATGGAACTGAAAAATAGTGTTGAACGTTCAATACATACCTATGTTGAAGCTAGACTAACTTATTTCTATGTCGGTGTAGAAATAGTTGAGAGTTAATCCCACATAGGTACTAAGGTATAACCACCTAAGTTTTTAGTTTATCAAAAGATGAAAAATCGTTAATGAATATTCATTACATATGTAATATACCAAACTAATTTTCCGCTTCAAGTTAAATGGGTTACCTACTTAGATATTGTATTTGTGTTGATATAATAGGTGATATATAAATACATGTAAAAAGGTTGTGCATAAAAAACTACAGGCAATAAAAGGCCCATAAAAGGTTTCGCTCTTAGTTCCTATCTTATTGTCTTTATTTTGTACTATAATTTATTTTATTGATATAATAATATTAACTTTTACTGTTTATACAAGACGTACAATCCAAACTAGATGTCTTAGTCCAGGAGTCAGCAACCAATGTCTACGAAAATAAAATAAATATTTATTTGATGAGTACACTATACAGGTTGACATTTCATTTTATTTTTTTTACAAGAGAAAAATGTTTATTGAATTAAATGCGTAGGTCATTGCGATATGTAAAAAAAAAGTTTTTATGTGTTTATTGCATATTATGATCCACATATGCAATAAATAAATTTATTCTTCGCTAATACGTTAAATCTTACGCTTTTAAAATTACTAATGTAATATATATAATATATTTTAAAAGCGTAAGATTTAAAAATTACACATATCGCGCAGATATTTTTGTACAGATACCTACTACAACTGTGACACTTAATGCTCCGATAACACGAGTGCTTTTTCTTTGTTTAACGCGCGTTATTTTGACGATTGGAAAAGACCATATGACTTCTACTGTGTGTTCGCACACAGACGCTTTTTACGTCGGTCGCGCCATTTAAAACTAAGGCCGTATTCCATTTGAGTTATTATCGATAATTTTGACCACTATTTGCGTCTATGGATCCACATTTAATATGAACCATAGACACAAAATGTGATCAAAATTATTTAAAATAACGAATTTAGCGTCAAATGGTATACGCCCTAAGAGCGCAAAGCAGTCAACTAAAAGCGCTCATGCGAACGAAGCCCTATAATCCGGGGACCCTCGTCACTATGATAAAAAATCCAAAAGAAGTAATGAAAATGCCAATTTAAACATTTTGTTTACGTACTACCCATAATAGATGAATGAATCTATATAAAACATCCTTGTTTTATATAGATCCATTCATCTATTAACAAACGTTTCATTATTAACAAAACGTTTCATCTTCAAAAAACATCGTGATAAACATTGATAATGAATTTAATGTCTATGTAATTGATATATTACTTTGCCAAGACGAGGTAGGAATAATACATTGCATGCAACAGTTGCTTTTTGTTTGTTTTGTCGATGTTCAGACGTCACCTTGAATTCGGGATCGCTACTAAATCCGAAGGATACTTCCGCCTTTAGTTGTTTTGTAGATGTGTGTAGGTAATATAACATGCTGCCAATTTGGTGCATTGTACCCTTAGCGCCTCTTTCACGACAAGTCTCGAGTAGGCTAATTGCCGGTTTAAGTCACAAGTAACCGTATATAAGAATTTCACAATGGTTTAGTAGTACTAACCCACAGTTGAAGTGAAGACTAACTTACATCTTGGTTCATCTGTCTATAATTTATACAGATTTCAAACAAAGTTTGGTATTGTAAACTCCATAGGTATTGGGTAAAAACTTCGTGATTAAAATTATTTTCGACGTATGAATGAGTGACGTTGTTGACAGATTTTGAACGGATATTTGAATTTTCTTCGAAAATCCTTCAAGTAACCATGGAGTTGTTAATCAGTAGTCCGTTTTCTATTGTAAAACCGAAAAACCATAATTTTAACTTTTATTAGCCGAGTAATTTTAACTAGGAAATAAACAATTGACCCCTTACTTGAAGGTCATGAAAGAGGCCCTTAGTCTAGCTCCTTCATCAACCTAGTAAGACGGAACTGTGTCATTCTGAAGCTGGAACTTTATCTAACCTGCTCAGTGGTTACGCTTGCCAGAGCGGTCGTGGTCGTCATGTAGTTTTAGTGGGGGCATATGTAATGCGCCTCACAATGTCACGCCATCGCCCTCAATTCACGGTCATCCTAGTGCACTTATGCAAGGGACCCCTCACCGCAGATTTAATTTGGTCAATCCATCGCATGGGTGATCTAACCTACCTCTTATAATATTCAGGAACTCATAAAAACTATCTACTCAGGAAAAAATAAAAAAGTACCTAAGATTTGTGATTATAAAAAGCTGTGAAAGCCCAGTGGCAAAAATGGACATAGTTTGAATATCACCGCGGGCTTGGGCCTCCTTGTTGTATAGGACATATTGCGAGTATGCGCCTTGCTAGCTACCAGATGCGTTACATCTCCAACACACCTTACGATAACCCTGTAGTCTGCTTAGTGTTAGTTTAAAAGTATAGTAGAAATGTTATAATGCAATACAATATATTATGTATAATTATTACTTATAATGTTAGATATTTTAGTGTAACCAAATATGTTTTTGGCACAAAAACATATAGTGCATTATTACTCCAGATTGCAACAAGATCACTGTGAAAGTAAATATTAAAATTTATTTTAGGTATTTTTAGTAGCTAAAACTTTGTAAATTGACAATAGTGTGTTACTGTTATCAATTTACAAAGTTTTTGCGAGTAACTTTTCTGTGACTACGTATTTAAGGTTGACTATTATTCTTTTAGTTTGCTCTCATAAACATTCAACGAATAAATTGTACAGCTTGCATTTATGTCCTGCTTCAAGATATAAATGCAAGCTGTACACTATATACCAATATAAAAAAAACGCATGTAAATATCTTATACTCACGAAAACTTCAAACTAAAATTTACTTAGTAATCGAAGACATTTAGCGCAATATTAGTCACATAAAATACAGCTTTGACTACTAGGTACTTATGAATTCCCTTTTTAACATTCAGGTCTATTATTACTTTATCTAGTTATTTTGATTAAAAGATCAAACACCTGAACTGATTCAAATTAAATTTATTTGGCCAACGAAAAAAAGTATCATCAAAATCAACTTATAAATTGGCTGAACAATCATGTTAAAAAAATATACAAAAAGCTATAATCAAACCTCCTCCTTTTTTAAGTCGGATAATATGAATCATATTATAATAATATATATGTTGGGCGTTTAATTGCACATGTACGAAGCTGCCATTGTTTCGTACATTGGTATTCCGAGGCACACTGACAGTCAACAGCCTACGCTGTCCTTGACCTTGAGTGAATTTAATTCTAGATATTCTTATTATAACGTCTTCTTCGTTAAAATAAATGTACAAAGATCGTCGGTGATCATTAATGTTTTTATTTAAAAGGGACTTCTTATGGCAGTGTACTCTTTAACGTATTTCCATTTTACTCTTAATGTATTTATTGTAACTATCAAGAGAAAAATAATAACAAATATTTTTAAAATATTTTACGAAAACATCAAATTAATATTTTAATAAAACACTTTAAAAATATAAAAATATATCTAGTGACAATTCCGCCTAATTTTCCTGCTAAGCCGACGTGACGTCACAAACGCCACGCAGCCAAACCGGAAGAATTTTCGACGCGTTCGCTTCTACACGAAGCATCCTCAGGAGGTCTTGACTCTACGACCTCCTGAGGATTATTAATTAAAATATTAATTTGATGTTTTCGTAAAATATTTTAAAAATATTTGTTATTATTAAATATGGATATCCGCAAAGTAACGCCTGAATCGATTCATTATCAAGAGAATATTTTGCTAACGTTTCAAAGAGAAGGTTTTATTTAAACTAATTACTATTATTCTTGAGCGGGATTCAATCCCTCATTTCCCGCCTTTATGTACCGGGTGCGCTCTAAAAATGTGTAAACATGATGTTTGCTTGTTCTCCCACACCGGCTTGATATTCACCTTTATTTACACCTTTTGCTACAAGTGAGACTAGTAGACAATCTGTCGCCAAACACTTAGCAATGTTTCGGTAGCAGTCCTTGAGATCCAATCTTTAATCATAAAATTCCAGGCACAGGAGACTATAAACTTATACATGTATAAAATCTATTTTATACATATATATTTTATAAATACAGGCGGTATGCCTTTATTAACAAAATACTACGAACTATATACAACACTACAGCTACTACAATAAAAGCATTTAGATCCCTATAAGTCATAATTGCAGACTCAAGATAATTAAGATATTTTCGTTACAATCGTAATTTTCAGTCAACGTTGTAATTTTATTCTTTCTAGATAATTTTAACGAAATGTGTTTTGTAAACTTGGTGTTATAGAACGCAATCAAAATAAAATATAGTTTTCATTAACTAAATGTATTATGCTTAAAATCTGTTCAAAAAAATAATTTCAAAGCAATGATGGCCGAGCGGTAATAGCTATGTGCTGCCTTGCCGCAGGTCCCTGGTTCGATCCCCACCGCCGGCCTGAGCTTCACCGCATGGTGGAAGGGCATTTTGCGATTGCCCGCCTGGCTAGCTACCACCCTCAAGTAGAAAATGTGTCACCAAGCACCTAAGAGTGTGTTTCAGCAGCGGTCCTTGAGAGCCAGTGAAAGTACAGGCACATGAGACAACTATGTCTCAAAGTGAAGGGCGCAGTGCAATGTGTGACATTGTGATGAAATGCATCTGTTATAGGCAGAGGTTAGTCCGCTTAACATTAGGGGGCCTCGAGCTTGTTCAGCCACAATAACTTAAAAGAAAAAAAAAACTATTTAGCCATTCGAGGCTAGAGTGCACGTAGAACTTTTAGTAAAAACGCAATTTCGTCATATTTTATATTTTTATTATTATATCTACCGAGTGATTAAACTTGGTGATTTTTTTACATGCATATCCCTGAACCTTATATCTATGCTTCTGATTGGTTTGTTTTTCAATTTATCATTTATTTTATCCCTAAATGTAAAAATAAGAATTCCAATACAAAACGATTTTTCCGTATATGTATCTTTGAAAATATTGTTATGGAAAACTGGTTAACCAACACAGATATTAAGCTCGAGGCCATGATGGAAAATTTCACAACACTTTTGAACTTTCTTTGTATTTAAATATATGACGAAACTACATGTTGTACTGAAAGCGCTACGCGCACTCTGGCCTTATAAAAACTCTTAAAAATATACAAAACTAAAAAACTTACAACTCCACCAAGCTAAGTTTGCACCTCAGTTTTTTGTGTATATTTTAATGTACCTATGAATAATATAATGTTAATAACAATAAATACAAAGTAAAATCTAACATAAATTTGTTTACTTTTTTTAAGTCATAGCGAATCCTTTTTTGCAGACCGTACCTAAAAGTTAGTGCGACGTAATCGACGCAAGGTGCGAACTTAGTTTTTGTTTTTTTTTATGCCTGAGATTTTAGCCTTTGACCACTATCTCACCTGATGGTAAGTGATGATGTGGTCGAAGATGTTGTTCAGGCTAACCTAGAAGTACTGGCTCTCAAGGACAGCTGCCGGAACACACCGTTAGGTGCTTGGCGACAGATTTTCTACTTGAGGGTGGTAGCTAGCCAGGCGAGCATTCGCAAAATGCCCTACCACCATGCTATAACGACTGCCATCCTAAGACAACAACCGGGACCGACGGCTTAACGTGGCCTCCGAAGCACGGAAGCGCTCAGTAGTACTGTCACTAGCGGTCACCCATCCATCTCATGACCGCACGTGACGTTGCTTAACTTTGCTGATCGGTTGAGAACAGTTAAGTAAACTTCGCTACGAGCGCTTCAAGCTTGGTCGAGTTGTACTTACTTCTCTATAAAAAAATCTTTAAAGTTAGATGTCTTATAATCTACTGGGAAGCAATTGTAGAACTGGCTTGAATAACTTACAATTATACTTAGAATATAATATTCTTCATGCGATAACATGTAGATGGTAGGTACTTATCAAATCGGAAAAGCACTTTCATAGATTACAATGCAGAAACTTCTTTATTTCTGTATTGCAACCTTCCGTATTTATTTTGAACTGCGTATGTAAAGCCTAAAAATTACGCACTACGAGTATCTTATCATACCATTGCAGACAAGACCAGGAGCATTAAGATGCTGACAAGTGCTTAATAGCTTTACTTGAACAGATTTTTAGCAAAATTTAGTTTGTTGCAATAAGAAAATTATATGTGAATCTTGATCACATTGTCTAAGGCCAAGAAAAGTTTGAAACACGTTTCCTTAAAATTTTCTCGATATAATAAAATTGCCACCAGGTGGACTGACGACATCGTGAAAGTCGCGGGTAGCCAGTGGTTACAAGTGGCTAATAGCCGTTCTTTGTGGCGTTATATGGGGGAGGCCTTTGTTCAACAGTAGACGTCTTCCGGCTGATGATGATGATGAATAAAATTGCAAAGTTGACTCTAAATTACGCTTGTAACCTACGAAAAAATATTCGTAGCTTGTAACATAAATATCTTAATTATTTACGTATGAATGTGTATGAAAGTATAGTAACATAAAGCAAAACCTTCTCAAATGGGATAACAAATGTTTTATTTTCGATTTACGTTAACAGTTTTGTGTTATTAAGCTTACTTTCGGATTTTACCTAAACTGATTTCGATTACATCATCGCAGCCTCTCTTTCACGCATACGCAGTCCGATTGTGACAACACTTCAGCATTTGACAGCGTCTTAACAAGTTATATCCCTTCAAAGTCGGATTGGTTCTGTTTAACAATCCAGAATAAATAAATTATCCATAGATTACCAGCCACCAGACAAAGCCATGCCGCCAAGCGGTCCCGTTACGGCATGATGCTTGGTGAAGCCACTATGGGTACGGGTCGGAAACAGTTGCGCTTATTACTTTTTTTTTTAATTTTTTTTATGCCTGATAGGTTAGCCTTTGACCACTATCTCACCTGATAGTAAGTGATGATGTGGTCGAAGATGTTATACAGGCTAACCTAGAAGTACTGGCTCTCAAGGACAGCTGCCGGAACACACCGTTAGGTGCTTGGCGACAGATTTTCTACTTGAGGGTGGTAGCTAGTCAGGCGGGCATTCGCAAAATGCCCTACCACCATGCAAAACTAGTTACTATAGCTAGTCGTGATACATTGAAGGTTAATTTACCTGGCAGCAAATCTTGGAGAGTAGGTAGTGGGATCCGAGGCACGGTTCTCCGCTGGCCAACCGCAGATAGTTGGGGGTCCAAGTAGTGAGCTAACTTTTGAACGGCAACCCTGCTATCTTGTGATAAATCCCGGAGGTGCATCATCGTGCTGGTTGGCGACCAGACGGGAGGCCCCGATGGACACCTCTGGGAGGCTCGGGCGTCCCCGTGGTCCGTTTCCACAAGGTGGAGTTGAGTCAGGGGTTGGTAGTATGCGCCTTGTTTCCACTTCCGTTTCCCTTTATCTATCTTCACTCCTCAGCGACCACCCTCAAGTAGAAAATCTATCGCCAAGCACAGAACGGTGTATTCCGGCAGCTCTCCTTGGGAGCCAGTAATTCAAGGTTAAGCCTGTTAACACCTTTGACCACATCATCACTTACCATCAGGTGAGATCGTAGTCAAAGGCATAAAAATATATACAGACATTAAAAAAAAACAAACAAATATTGTAATAATAATATTACATTGTAATTCAAACATTCCTAAAAGACGTTTAAAATTAATGGCCCTGAGTTTTTCCCGATTTTCCCATCAGTGGCTATATCATATTTTTTTTTGCTGAACCCTGGTGTAATAAATATAAATATCAAAATTTGTAGTTGATCTTAATAAGAGCATCAAAGACGACTAAATTTTATAAATTATTTCTTTGCTTTTTTTCAATACCCGAAGCAGCTTTCATAAAGTAGGCTCTTCTTTTCTCATTGCATAAAATTGACAAATTTGATCCGTATAGCGCACTTGTCAAAATTATTTATTGGTATAGTTTTATTTTATTTTTAGTTATTGTTGTTATAACAGCAACAGAAATACATCATCTGTGAAAATTTCTACTGTCTAGCTATCACCGTTCTTGCAGATACAGTCTGGTGACAGACGGACGGACGGACGGACGGATAGTGAAATCTCAGTAATAGGGTCCCGTTTTTACCCTTTGGGTATGGAACCGTAAAAAAGAAGCATAATCTATGCTTATAATAATACTTAATAAAACAATATAAATACAACGTTCTTCCAGTCAGTTCTGGCATCGTTTGCATCGGCTGAAAATTTCTCCGTATCTTGTATGTGGTGGTGATTGCTTATATATATTCGTATGGAGAAGAAGTTTTGTTTAATATGTGTGATAGGGGTGTAGGTACTTTTGGGATCGATTAGGTACATTTTCTGACTGTGCATCCTGTTTTTAGGCAGGGGAATGATGTTTTTGTTTTGAAAACCAACACGTTGATAATTACATTTGGTAATAACAAATATTTTTAAAATATTTTAAGAAAACATTTAATTAATATTTTATTAAAACACATAAAAAATATAAAAATATATCTAGTGACAATTCCGCCTAACTTGCCTAACTCTACGAGCGCACGATCGAGAAATTTTTCTCGATCGTGCGCTCGTAGAGTCAAGACCTCCTGAGGATGCTTCGTGTAGAATCGAAACGCATCGAAATATCTTCCGGTTTGGCTGCGTGGCGTTTGTGACGCCACGTCGGCTTAGCAGGAAAATTAGGCGGAATTGTCACTAGATATATTTTTATATCTTTTAAGCGTTTTATTAAAATATTAATTTGATGTTTTCTTAAAATATTTGTTATTAGTAAATTTGGATTTCCGCAAAGTAACGCCTGAATCTATTCATTAATTACATTTGGTTTTTTCATTTCTTGCCTATGTAGCTATGGAAGCATAAGCACATTCTTATCATAACTTTAATAGCTTTAAAATACTTACTTACTACATGTTATTTTGGCGAGGTTAACAACGCACTAATTATAGCTATTTATCATTGTTATTCCATTATTGTAGCTTGATAACACACCAATTAACTTTATTTATTTTCATTATTATCTTATACCGTTAGCCTTCTTTACAAACTTGTTTACACGTTTGTAACAAATAAGGTACCTTAAGTCTTGTATAAAAAGCTGTATTTATCGGATTGTCTCAAACGTCCCCGATGCTTGCGGTTGTGTCCATCTAACAGTTATATAGGTACAAGAAAAAAACACGAAATGGTTAATGTAATTGTGATCGCGGTCCTGGCATTGCTTTGTAAGTATTGTTTATGTTATTAATAACCCCGATCTTATAGCTTATTTGTGTAAATGTTCAAGAGTTATAACACTGTAGCTCATTACAGGTAAGTATGAAATCCGAATTTGTGGTCGTCAAAGTGGTAAATACGGGGTCATCCCAAACAAAATCCTTTTTTATGGGATTTTGACTGTACTTGCTTCACTAAGTTCACCTGATGTTACACGGTAACTCTGCCTATAGCAGATGCATTTCGTCACAAATGGTTAAATGCACTGGGCCCATCACCCTGAGACATACAGTTGTTGAGTCTCATGTACCTGTAATTTCATATTTTACTTCCGAAAAACACTGTTAAGCGCTTGACGACAGATTTTCTACTTTGAAAATTTGTCGTCAATGCCCGCCTGGCTACCTACTAAGGTAGCGAGGTGGGCTCGGTTTAGGCATTGTCTTTTACTACGAGGCACAGAACTTAAAAGTGTCAGACAGTTCTAGAAAACTTATTGTTTTAAATTTTGAGTCTCTCCGAGCCAAGAGCGCCCGCCGCAGCAGCACAGGACTACGCCGCGCTCCCTTTGAATAGTTTTTAAATATTTACATCGAGCTAAGTAATAAAAAATATGTAATTTTAAATTACAGGCACAAGAGACTTTAAGCATCAGGTGGTATTCGTGCTATTTCTGTCAAATACACAAACAAAAAAAAAACATCTCAAAATGTTTGTTAGGAATAAGAAAAATCAACCCTAAGAGATTGTTAGCATTTTACCAATAACCCTGTATAGAGAATATAATTACTGACAATCATAAAAGGGTTGCGTGGAGATAGCTACGAATAAATTTGCTTTAGTATATCTGTACATATAACATAGACATCCATAAAACTTTGAGATATGAACAACCTGCGTATCCAGACAGTTCTACTTTTATTAAGGCCATACCGTCCACTGAACTAATTTCTCCTCCATTTAGGGACTTGCTATAATCACAAATTTAAGTCATGTGCGGGATTTGAATCCGCGTCCGTAATAATGTAATCCGCATAGCAGGCGTTATTGCAAACCTAACAATATTAAAACTTGCTATAATCCCCACACATGGCAAGCGTCTAGGGGATTGCAGTTTAAAAAAAGAATTTTCGAGGCTGCTGCTTCGTACCTTTTCGTATTTTCCCTTTCGTCTTCTCCTAGGACTCCCACTGGATGATATAGGAAGGTACAACTCTAACCCAGTATCCCGCTTGGGGCACCTCACGGGGAATCGGATATATGCTCTCTAAAATATTGTTTCGGATAGAAGGTGTATAATATGTCCAAAAAATTCACTAAGAGAAACGCTAAGTAAAGGCTATAATATTATATGGCAGGCTATACCTGAGTTATAACTCTTATTATAACACGTAATGAAAAAACAGAGTTTTGGCGAGCAGGCAGCCTAACTGCTCGTTCAACGAATACTATTAAATATTTTTTTTGGTTTTACCATAGCTTCTGGTCTTGGTTGTTCGGGAACCTGCATCAGTACCGGCTCCGGCACATGCTCCGGCTCCTGCATCAATACCGGCTCCGGCTCCTGCGCGGACTCCTGCATCAATACCAGCTCCGGCTCCTGCACTGGTACCTGCATCAATCACGGTCCCGGTTCCTGCCATGGAACCGATTAAAGATGATTTTAGAAACATAAAACAATCTTCTATAATAAATCAGTAATGTATTTTAACGACTACTGGTAATACAAACAAATTCATGTTGACATTTACTTAGTACATGCTCAACCATGGAATTGTTCGTAATTATAATATCGAACCAGAATTTCTGATTATTTGTTTCTAAAGTTAAACACCCAAATGTCATCTAATTCTATGCACGTTTTCGAAAATAAATTAATGTGTATTTATATTGTGGTTTGATATATTATATATTTAAATTATTAAACAGTAACATTTAGTAACTATGCGAAATAAGCTACAGACCCACCAACTTCTCTGTTCAGTTGGCAGAAGAAAGAACTACAACATTCCTTCAAATTGTGACAGTTTGTATTTGATTTCCTTGATCAGCAGCGCCCTCGCCAACAGCACAGTTAAGTTGGTGGTACTATACATTCATGTTTAGGGGTGCGGTCCGATTTGCGCATTTGGTCCCGATTGCACGCTCACAGCTGGTTTGATGTGCCACAAACGTTTGCATGGCTGATAGGTGTGATGTCATCGATGACGTCACCACTCAGCGCTAACAGTACTCAGGGCCCCGTGTATGGGCACCGTAAGCACTCCGTGCCAATAGCGCTCTGAGCGCATTTCGGATCGCGCATTAGCTTACTTAAGTATCTGTGGCTCAACTGTCACAACAAATGTAAATCTGAGAACATATGCAGAACATTTACAATTGTTTTACAGCTCGTAATTTTCTCTTTCAAGTACGCTGTCCAATAACAATTTAAATCTCTTGGATAGGGTTGATGCCGTAGCAGAATAGGAGAGGAAGTCTGTAAAAGTAGATATAAACTGTATTTAATAAATGTACCTAAAATGTACTATTTGGTACTCCCATAATTAATTTAATGGTACCACATGGTAATAGGGTATTTTTTGAATGCCCGCCTGGCTAGCTACCACCCTCAAGTAGAAAGTCTGTCGCCCAGCCCTAAAGGTTCCGGCAAATTTCCTTGAGGGCCAGTAACTCTAGGTTAGCCTGAGCAACACCTTCGTTACACTTACCGTCACTTACCGTCAGGTAGGAGATAGTGGTTAAAGGCTAGCCTGTCAGCTATAGATAAAAAAACGCTTTCAACCCTGAGAAATTACAATATCAAAGGTAGCTGCCATTTTGATATCAGAATAGCGGGTGAACCCTTAGGATTCGATCATTAATATGCCAAGATGTAGAGTAGCGCTACAATCGCAACAAATACAACAGGCCAGGTTTGAAGCGCTTGTGTGCTTCAAACCTGGCGTATGCGAAGCTACTATTGTACCTCAAGTCTGCGAAGCTACTATTGTTTTCAACACCCTTGCTCGTAAAGTGAGCTTTATTATATCGTTCTTAGGGCCATAAACCGAACTATAACACCCTCGTGCATAATAATATTATACACTAGTTAGATAGATAGTATAGAATTATCCCTAATATACTATTTAGATCTGTATTTTGTCATTATGCTTATAAATTAAGTTTACGCGTATATTGGCTTCAGAACTTAAAACAATCTAAATTTTTAATAAAGGAGAAGAGAGAGACCGACTTCGAATAAAGGAGAAGGTTTTTAAATTCTACTGTATTTTTTTTTAATGTTTATTACCCCAGAACTTCCGAATGGATGAACCGATTTTGTTTTTTTTATATTTAACTGCTGGTGCTTTCTGTGTGGTCCCATTTCAATTTCATCAAAATTGGTCAAGCTGTTTAGAGTTACACTTCAATAACAGAAAAGTGTTTTCCTATCTTAATGATAGAGCCACTGACAGTGAATGACAATTGATCCCCTGAGTAGCAAGGGTCACTAAAAAAAAGTGTAAACCGTTCCATTTTGAGGTTATTTTTTATAATTTAAGTGTTGAATTCGGTTCCATTTTGAGTTTTTTTTTTGTAACCTAACTAGGTAAACAGCCCTTTTATGATATTGTCTTAGGTTTTCGCGATTATTACACATAGTAATTAAACAACTTTAAACGGTTTAAATCGCGTATATTTATCATTATTTTTGTGTAAAAGGCGACTAAGGGAAAAATACCGGAAGGTGGGCAGCAGCGTCTTCTGAGAAATTTACACCAATAACTGCAATCCCCAAGTCGCCTTCCTGGCGTGGGGATTATGGCAAACCCCCCCTTATAAATAGCACAAAAACAACTGGGTTTCATTGATATTTATTAATTTTCAGTACGTTGAGTGCATACTACTTTGTAATCAGCACCCAAGGAACCCCGAAATAGACCTAGAGATGTCAAATTAGTACAAAAACAATATCCATCGCCTTGGATTTAAAATAATATTATATTCATATTTCGTATCCAGCACCACAAGAAACAACATTTTCAAAAGTCTATACTTTTGAAAATGTTGTTTATGTATACGCCTTGGCTAAGAATTTTTAAAGCAAATTCTCCTTGTAAAGAAGTGAACGCCATCTCTTGGAATTCGTGGTCACTAATTTCAGCGCCAGTAACACGTGGTACAATTAATTGTACGATTTAGCTATTAACTATTATATAAGATATCTAATAAGGTACCGGTGAAAGTAATGGCACACAAGACTTAGCACTCTTACGTCTCAGAGTGATGGGCGCAGTGTAGTTTGCCACTTGTGACGAACTGCATCTGTTATAGGCATCATACGGCCTGTCCTTACGAAGTAATTTTTAAGTCAAGTCAACCATATCAGTATATGACATCATATGTTTAAGCAGACAAAATACTTTATTCAATACTCACTTGGGGACAAACAGGCAAAACTACGGTTAAATGGCGGCTTAAAATCTCGAAATATATATTTTGGTATTTATTCCTTTTTTTTTAAATTAGCTAACCTGATACATTGACGTATATATACTAGATGCGACATCTCAAACGAGGATTGTCGACCAGAGCATGTAAGCCAGCCGGCATACTCTCCCCTATACGCAGCTAGGCACTCGTAGAGATTACACACAAGCGCGTGTAATCCCTAGGAGTGCCTACCTGCGTGTAGAAAGTTGTGTATTCAAAATACGCAATTGATATTACACAATTTTCGACCGTAAACCGCGAGTAATCAATACGAGTGCCTAGCTGCGTGTAGAAAATTGTGTATTCAAAATACGCAATTGATATTACACAATTTTCGAACGTAAAGCACGTGTAATCTTTAGGAGTGCCTACCTGTGTGTAGAAAATTGTGTACTTAAAATACGCAATTGATATAACACAATTTTCGAACGTAAGGCGCGTGTAAATTCTACGAGTGCCTACCTGCGTGTAGAAAATTGTGTACTCAAAATACGCAATTGATATTACACAATTTTCGAACGTAAAGCGCGTGTAATATCTAGGAGTGCCTACCTGCGTGTAGAAAGTTGTGTATTCAAAATACGCAATTGATATTACACAATTTTCGAACGTTATGCGCGTGTAATCTTTAGGAGTGCCTACCTGCGTGTAGAAAATTGTGTACTCAAAATACGCAATTGATATAACACAATTTTCGAACGTAAGGCGCGTGTAAATTCTACGAGTGCCTACCTGCGTGTAGAAAATTGTGTACTCAAAATACGCAATTGATATTACACAATTTTCGAACGTAAAGCGCGTGTAATCTCTAGGAGTGCCTACCTGCGTGTAGAAAGTTGTGTATTCAAAATACGCAATTGATAATACACAATTTTCGAACGTAAAGCGCGTGTAATCACTTCGAGTGCCTAGCTGCGTGTAGAAAGTTGTGTATTCAAAATACGCAATTGATAATACACAATTTTCGAACGTAAAGCGTGTGTAATCTCTACGAGTGCCTAGCTGCGCGTAGGGGAGAGTATGCCGGCCGGCTTACATGCTCTGTTTTAAATGTTTGTTGTTAGGATAAAATTACACGGTTTTAATTTGAGTATTTCTATAAAATAATGTTTATATAAAGTTTACGTGACGATGGTATGTAATTTTTTCAGTTGTTTTCAATCGTCCTTTGTAATCCCTGCACATTTTTATAATACGAATCGACATTTTTTCGAAACTGTAGTTCGGGCTATGCCATTATTAAGCATCCGAGATAACAAGAACAATATAATTTTATTCATAAATGGCCGATGTCGTCCACGCGGATGCCAATGGGTTTAAAATGTTTACATAATATAGTATTTATTTTGTGTTTGAACGTGATCAATGGCATTATTTTGCAGTAAAAAAGAAGTAGTTTCTCCTCCTTATTTTTGTTTTATTGGAGGGGAAGAAAACAACACCGGAAGCACAAAAATTTAATAGTGTTTTTTGACTAAAGTGACGATTGACATAATTAAGCATTTTAGTGACGTGATATCAATCAAAGTACTGTTGTTTACAGTACAGTCACATAGAACACACTGATAGTTCTACCTTCCTGGCATCAATCTCAAATCTGCATCAATGTTTTGATTCCAAATATGTTATTATTTTTAGTATGAGAAACTCGTTAAATGGTTAAAATAATTGATATCGTGAAGTCGCGTGTCAATAGTATTTTATCACATATAAAACTTTATTGTCTCAGCAGGACTGAACTTAAAAATGCATTTGGTGGAGAAGCACCTCCTTTGAGCACCAAGGCGTTGGTAGACAAAATTTGATCGTGGCCGTGTTTCTGTCCATGATAATATTCGTAAAAGTTCTCCACTGCGATGACTCTGGAGAATGTGGCTACTGTCGGGCAACTAACATTAGTCTTAAACATTGCACATTTAAACGTGACAACTGTCAGTGCTGTCACTGCTGTCAGATTTGATTTAAATAGAGCTACGGTTACGCATCAAAATCTGTCAAATACCTTCTAAACTAGTATTTGACAGGTTATATAGGTTATAACAACACACTATGAAAAGAACGAGCAGCTTATTGAACGTCACAAGAGTAGTTGGTTAAAATACCAGAGAATTTATGATTGTAATTAATTTATTATATTGGTATATAAATTAAATTATTCGAAGCTGCAAGAGTTGGGCTCAAAATTAACCAGGAAAAAACGGAATATCTCCACATTAAACGCTATAAAAACACCAGGCAAAAACGCGAAGACCTGCTCGTGGATGATATTCCGTTTAAAGGGGCTGCAAAATTTAAATACCTTGGATGCACTATAACAGACACAAACACCAGGGAGGAGGAAATTGATACCCGGATTCACAACGCCCTCCGTTGTAGTGCAGCGCTTCACAAGGTGTTGGTGTCCAGGCTGTCACCTACCTACCTACTCAGGGTAGAAGGGAGCATGAAAGAAAGAAGAGAGAGTTCAGTATAGAGTATAATCAAGAGAAAGGGTCGTGGATTTCAGACAGGTTTATCAATTTGGCAAGCTTCCTTGTTTAAGGACTTAGCTCCGGTCCGCTAGTATCCGAGTTGATGCTCAGCAGCAGGTCTGCCGTGCAGGGCTCGGCTCCACACCGCCGCGCCGGTAGAATGTCCCAGCTAGATGCTGTAGAGACGTTTGGCCGCGGTCGGTGCTGGAGGTCAGAGGACGGCCGGAGTTCAGAAGTAGTGTGTAGTACGGAAAGTTCTCCGTCTCGTACTGGCAGTTCAGCCTCGTACTTGAACCCTGAAAGGCACATGTGCTCCGGTTACAATGGGTCCAGTAAAGTGTTGAGCTGGTGGGTCCACTGTCCCTCTGCTACTGAGCATATTAGGGACTCGCAGAGGGCCTTTAGGGATGTGGCCCGCCAGCAAACAAGAGGTATGCCATAAGGGCCAAAGAGGTAGATGCTGCTGGTGAAGAATTCGCCTCCGCTAAGGCTTCCGCTACCGAGCAAAAGGGACTAGCTAGGCCCTAAGCGAAGGCGAACCACCAGCCGCTCAGAATGCCAGAAGGGCGCAAGTAGGTATGTTGCCGGTAATGATGCTCACAATCCACGAGGTCCGTTCACTACCGAGCAAAAAAGGGACTAGCCTAGGTACCTCGTGAATTGCGAGCTACCAGCAACATCCTTTAAAGTTTGCCAGAAGGGCGTAAATTAGAAAACAGTTGAATGTTGAGAAGGAACAGAAAAACACATAAATTCAACAAGAGAGTTAGCAGGTAAGACACACAATAAAGTACAGCAATTAAAATAAGATTACATACCATAGGTTTTTAGGTTAGATTTTAATGGGGTGGTCAAGTACACTTTCACTTTAAAACACAAACTTACCCAGATTTTGGGGCTTGTAAGAAGATTAGAATTGTAGATGTAGTTAAACTGAGTCTTTAGTAGTAGTTGCACAGAGGATGGCTGGGGTCAAAGTGATCGCGATTCCTCGTTGAGGAAAGACATCAAGTTGGGCGGATGTCGGGGGCGAATTTCATTACCATATATGGTAACGAAAAAGGCCTCCAAAACCGTTGTCGTCGCAAAGCCAATGACTGCACTTGATTTGAAAATATTTAAAATGCAACGTTCCTCTAGCGGAACTCAAAAACCACCATCATGGTATTTTCTGACAGACTGGATTGACATTTATTTTAACTGTCAATAGTCTAATTGAATGGAGGAAAGGAAGAAGAAGAAGAATGTTACTACCAGACTTAACGTTGTGATTGTTATGCGCGACCTCTATTGGTGAGTCGCTGTACTACCTCAGCGCTCGGCAAAGGTATTTAAGCTTATCGCTTTATAGGTCTTTTCTAACTTCATATGGAATTTAGATAGACGTTTGGTCGTTTGCCTACAGATGGCGCGCTGATTTAAATTAATATTTAGTGAAATTTTTAATTATTAAGTTAACCGATATTTTTAGATCGGTTACATATCTCCCCACCCAAGAAAGAATTTTTTTACTAGAAAAAAAATTCACTAGCCTTGAGCAGTTCTAAGAAAAAAATACTTGACCTAAGACCTAACTTTGAGTATCTTATATAAGCTACAGAAACTCCAGTATATGATCTTAAGTTATTAACTATGTCTATGTGCAGATACACACCTAAGTATCTCCTAGAATTCCCCTCCATCGTTTGGATTAGATATCCCAAGAAACGATTATTGACAGCAATATATTGAGAGGAATGGAATTTGTAGGCTGCAGAAGTTAACTTCTATGAACAGCTAGCTACATTATAGGTATGAATAACACACTAGAACATAGTCAAGTTAAGTACTTATAGTAGACATTTATGGATTATTTTTTTAAATATAAGTTCCATAATTGCCTAAGTTAAATTAAATTTTAAGACAGAGAAGTTAAACAAAAGGAAATTTTACATTAGGCTTCTTTTAAGAGTCTGTAACCCGCTCTAGATAATGGCTTGTTTAGTGAGTTATCCACCGCTCAGTACAATAGGCTTGTTTTTAAAGTGTTTGTACAACCGCACTCTATTTGAAGAATTACCATCTGGCACGTAAAAGGATGATTTTAGCAATTTTTTTTATAACACTATTCCATTGAAAGTGGACAGTGACAAAGAGTATTTAAGGAAGTTAAATTAATTCAGTATATAAGTTAAGATGTATAGTTTGTAGTACAATGTATGTATTGTAGTTAAGTTATAATATATCTTATGCCATCATTTTATATAAGATATAAATAATGATCAATATAAGCAAGGATCACAAGTTATTAGATTACAAGAAGTATATAAGATACTGTTACCTATAAGATTAGTTGTATATAAGGATTTATTTTTCCTATATAGATAAGAATATTATAGGAGATTATTAAAAAGTTGCACTCTATGAGTTTGGTTTTATTTACCAATATATTTTAGTTATTTAAGATACATAGAATATGCGTTTTAGTTGTAAGATTGTATATTTAAAGCTTTAATAAATTAATTCATAGTATGAATTTGGTTTTATTTGAGAATTTCTATATATTTTAAGTCGACAACAAGTTATTCAGTACAAAGATTTGCAATTGTTAAGAAAGTGAAATAAATACTAGGATATGTATTTACTTATTTTCAAATCTTAGATATGCCAAGAGCAGTATATTATGCAAGCAAAAACTAAGGATCAAAAAAAAAAATTTTTCAGTTAAGTCATATACAAGAAAAGTCAATTAAGTATAAATGTGACATTTTAAGTTTTTAGTGATAAGTTTTTCAGAAAACGTATTATTTATATTATTGTGATAGTAAGTCATAGTATTAATGTAGATTTCTATAATATATTTAATTCAATTTAGTTGAATTTTAGATATTCAGTTGAACATTTTTCATATAGTCAGTCGTTAAAAATAAAAGAAGTTAATACTGAGATAAGTATTAACTAAAAGAACTTTGATATGTCATAAGTGTAGCCTATGCATATCAATAAGTTCATAGAATAGCAGTAAAAGATAAGATTTAAAACGACATTTGAAAAATTTAGAGTTCAGTTGAACTTTGGAGAATGGTATTCTCCGTTGCAAGTTTATAGAAAATAATAAGTTATTATGTAGTGCCACTTCATATGCAAATCCAGCTATTTGCATAGATAAAAAGTTAAGTTGTAGACTCATGTTTGAAGTAGTGAAAGTATACTTGACCTATATACCCAATGACAACAGTGTCATACAAGGTCAAATAAAAAAATATTTAAGAGGGTACAATTTTTTCCAGATGAAAAAAACACGTGGGTAGATATACAAATGAGGTGTGTGCTATTTATAAGTTGAATAGAGGTTATGAAATAGAATATTAGATATTAAGTTAAGAAAATTTATTAAATTGTCAAAGTTTGTAAAAAAAAAACTAAAATTTAATTTTAGAAAAAAAACAAGTTCGTTGAAGACGATAATGGGCGGATTTCCTACCACCTGGGTATAACCCTGTCTATTAGTCGACTCTTACGACATGCAGAGCTGCAGCCGGCTTATTCTTAGGCCCCGGGCCAGCACAGGGCCAATCACAACTTATAAATACCACACACAAAAGGAACACAAAAAACACAGTATAGAAAGTACAAAACAAGTATGGCAGAGCCACACCCAAGAAAGATTGCCAAACCGACCCGTCTGATCCTAATTGTATGGGCGCCAATGTCACCTACCTACCTACTCAGGGTAGAAGGGAGCATGAAAGAAAGAAGAGAGAGTTCAGTATAGAGTATAATCAAGAGAAAGGGTCGTGGATTTCAGACAGGTTTATCAATTTGGCAAGCTTCCTTGTTTAAGGACTTAGCTCCGGTCCGCTAGTATCCGAGTTGATGCTCAGCAGCAGGTCTGCCGTGCAGGGCTCGGCTCCACACCGCCGCGCCGGTAGAATGTCCCAGCTAGATGCTGTAGAGACGTTTGGCCGCGGTCGGTGCTGGAGGTCAGAGGACGGCCGGAGTTCAGAAGTAGTGTGTAGTACGGAAAGTTCTCCGTCTCGTACTGGCAGTTCAGCCTCGTACTTGAACCCTGAAAGGCACATGTGCTCCGGTTACAATGGGTCCAGTAAAGTGTTGAGCTGGTGGGTCCACTGTCCCTCTGCTACTGAGCATATTAGGGACTCGCAGAGGGCCTTTAGGGATGTGGCCCGCCAGCAAACAAGAGGTATGCCATAAGGGCCAAAGAGGTAGATGCTGCTGGTGAAGAATTCGCCTCCGCTAAGGCTTCCGCTACCGAGCAAAAGGGACTAGCTAGGCCCTAAGCGAAGGCGAACCACCAGCCGCTCAGAATGCCAGAAGGGCGCAAGTAGGTATGTTGCCGGTAATGATGCTCACAATCCACGAGGTCCGTTCACTACCGAGCAAAAAAGGGACTAGCCTAGGTACCTCGTGAATTGCGAGCTACCAGCAACATCCTTTAAAGTTTGCCAGAAGGGCGTAAATTAGAAAACAGTTGAATGTTGAGAAGGAACAGAAAAACACATAAATTCAACAAGAGAGTTAGCAGGTAAGACACACAATAAAGTACAGCAATTAAAATAAGATTACATACCATAGGTTTTTAGGTTAGATTTTAATGGGGTGGTCAAGTACACTTTCACTTTAAAACACAAACTTACCCAGATTTTGGGGCTTGTAAGAAGATTAGAATTGTAGATGTAGTTAAACTGAGTCTTTAGTAGTAGTTGCACAGAGGATGGCTGGGGTCAAAGTGATCGCGATTCCTCGTTGAGGAAAGACATCAAGTTGGGCGGATGTCGGGGGCGAATTTCATTACCATATATATGGTAACGAAAAAGGCCTCCAAAACCGTTGTCGTCGCAAAGCCAATGACTGCACTTGATTTGAAAATATTTAAAATGCAACGTTCCTCTAGCGGAACTCAAAAACCACCATCATGGTATTTTCTGACAGACTGGATTGACATTTATTTTAACTGTCAATAGTCTAATTGAATGGAGGAAAGGAAGAAGAAGAAGAATGTTACTACCAGACTTAACGTTGTGATTGTTATGCGCGACCTCTATTGGTGAGTCGCTGTACTACCTCAGCGCTCGGCAAAGGTATTTAAGCTTATCGCTTTATAGGTCTTTTCTAACTTCATATGGAATTTAGATAGACGTTTGGTCGTTTGCCTACAGATGGCGCGCTGATTTAAATTAATATTTAGTGAAATTTTTAATTATTAAGTTAACCGATATTTTTAGATCGGTTACAAGGCTACTAAGCAGGAAAACCAAGATCCGCATATACAAAACTATCATAAGGCCGATACTAATGTTCGGATGCGAGGCCTGGACACTGACCCTCAAAGAAGAGAACAAACTTCTAGTGGCGGAGAGGAAGATTATGCGCAAGATTCTGGGCCCGGTCCAACGTGATGATGGCAGCTGGCGTTGGCGAAAGAACCAGGAGATCGAAGACCTGATCGCCGAGCCCAATATCATGGGAGAGACCAAAGCCCAAAGGCTCCGCTGGGTGGGCCACGTACAGAGAATGGGGGAGGATCGCAATGTCAAGAAAGCATATCTTGGAGTTCCAAGTGGCCGCCGACCCGTCGGCAGGCCCAGATATCGCTGGATTGACGCTGTGGAGTCGGACCTGCGCGAGCTACAAGCTGCCGATTGGCAAGAGGCAGCGCGGGACCGAGACCGATGGCGTTCTCTTGTATCGGAGGCCAAGACCCACTTTGGGTCGCTGCGCCAGAGGAGTAAGTAAGTAAGTAAGTATATAAATTAAAAGCTGAAGTGATATAGATGCAATTTATTAGGACATTATAACATAATAACAAATAACACAGATGTTCTAGCAATAATTATCGGCAGTATTGTATAATTTGGAGTACTAACGTCACTCAGGATTGTATTTTACAAGGATGCTCAATAATAAATCTGTATGTGGCATTTTGTATGACATTTTACTGTCAATTCTTTACTCAAATCGAGTTACCATTGAGCGCCGTATAGAATACACTCCCACTTCTCCGTTTGTTAGCGGTAATTTATAATGACAGCAAGTTTAGCAAGATCTGATATCAGGGAGGGAGTTAGGGGACTGGCAATGGTTCCTCCAGCCGTACCATGCGTTGAAACCCTGGCGTTGGTAGATGTGCATCGCGCACTGAGCCGCTTTCGTGATGTCATCGGTCAGGAGCTCTGTAAGGAATACAACAACATTATTTACTTTTAATATTGTTAGGTTTGCAATAACGCCTGCTATGCGGATTACATTACAAAATCACAAATATTCGATAGGATTTTTTTTTTCCAATACGATGGTTTGAGAACGATAGGAAAGATTTGAGTTATGACGTCATGTCATGTTAGCTCAATTGGTTAGAGCATACCCCGGCTCAAAGGGTGGATGGACGCGGGTTCGAATCCCGCACATCACTTAAATTTTTCCTATCGTATGTTTGTGACTTTGTAACATTATTTACTTTTAAATACTAAAAAAAGCAATCTGCCACATGAAAATTTTGTTATTCTAATCTTATTAATATTATAAACAAGCGTTTTTTTAATTTATAATTTCTGACTTTCACGTGCACGCTGGGACAAAAATGACTCTAGTGACAGGCACTGAGGACATTAGAATACTGATTTTGCAAACCATGTGTAATTTTATTACAGCAAAAGTAACAAAAGTACTGAAGTAAACTCACCGGAACAGGTGACATGACAGTCTTTGCCAGGAGTGTTGTTGTTGCTGCACCAATACCTGTCGTCAATCTGGAACAGGCCATAGTTTTGGGAGCCGTTGTTGTTGCGGCTGGTCTTGTCGGTGTATCGGTTGCTCTCATGCTCGACCAGGCACACCCCTGGAACACAATGATAATATTAAATCCTAATTTTGAAGTAAATCATATTTTATTAAATTTATTTGTAATGGCACTAGTATTTACCAACAAACAATTATTTATACGTATTAACCATTCGCTTCTGTTTCAGTTTTCAACTGATATTTCGGCTATTTTTAAGATCAGTGCGCGATCATGGCGCTTGAAAAGAAACTTATGTATCGGGGACTATAATTTATTTTATATATACTGTAAAAATTAATGATTCATGCAAAATTTTCATATACTATTGCAATTGTCATAAAACGAAACGTAGAACCATGAATCCACGTTTCAATGAAATTTGCACTAAATATTTATAAATAAACATTATAGAAGCATTTATTTTTCCTTAAATTCAGAGTAACAGTGCTTCACAAATTAATCCTCTTCCACATCACACGACCTCTCGGCAGATGACGCACGACTAGAATAAAAATTAAGAATTTGGCGAACCGATTTGGATCTGGTCACCGCCTTCCACCATAGGTGTAATCCAAATCTTACCTGGTAAAAATGAGCTGTGAAAAATTTAAGCTTACACTATGACGAGCGAGAGTGATGTTGCGTCAGCGCGATGTAGCCGTCAGTCGGTCATTTGAAGGTGCCATCTAGTCATAAGTTAGGAGCAACAAATGATAGCTAATAAACGCGCTAGGTAGCAATGTGCGTCAATATATTGAATAGTAACTTCTCTGCATACTGGACTTCTAACCAATATTCTTAGTTGTCACTATTAAGATTTCGGTTGATTTTAATTTACAGCTCCTGAGGACCTAATCCTGATGGAAAGCACCGGCTGTCGCCACGACTCCAGCTCTCTGAGAGGACGGGGTGTGCGAGCCTTATTGGCTTTCCATCGTTCCATCCGCACTCTTCCGAGGGAAGAGAGAGATCCTCTCTCGGATCTCTCTCCCTCTCCTGCTTTTCCAACACCATCTGCTAAACTGTTCGAATCCACCGCCTTCCACGTACGACGTATCGTCATCGATGACGATGTGATTACTGTACTACACCAACATGATTTAATATGATATGATTTGACCTAGCTTAATAGCCTTGTAGCCAGACAAACAAACAACAAAGTACTTGGTATATTTTTTTGCAGCCATGTTTTATTTTTATTCATAATAGGTTCGCGTTTGACCACACCCTGCCTGTTAAGATGTGGTCTAAGATGGAGCACGCTTACCTAGAAGAAACCTATTTACTCTCGATTTGAAGACACCTATGTTGTATCCATCGGGAACAACAGACGATGGTAAGGAGTTCCACTCTTTCGCAGTACGCACGAAAAAAGTGGAACCAAAGCGCTGCCTGGTATGAAATGGTATGCTACACACTGAGAAGACAAAGGCGTGACTCAATATCCCTTAAAAATATTCATAAAAGCCCTTAAAAATATTCATAATGCGCTTTACATTTAACTCAGCTTTGGTTGTTTTGAAAATTTTGAACCAATCATAAATAATATAAAATATACTTACAATTTCTCATCTTGTCCTCCGGGAAGCCTTGTTTCCGAAGCTCCCTCACCAGCCCGCACCGATCAAAGTGTCTAGCTTCACATTCTAAGCAAAGCACTGCTAGTATCGCCAATACAACCAGCTTCATCATTTTGAATATTTTTCCTTATTTCTTCGTCTGAGATGTGAACGGGCGAGAGAGTCGGGATCGTCTGAAATGAACTGCTGGATACGGCTTTTTATATGAAATCTTTATAAGAGTAAACAATGTGTGCAAAGAATACATTATAGAGATTATTTCATATCAATTGCATGTAAATATTTTTGTTGTTGATCGGAAAAGTTTATGTCCTATTTGATAACGTAATGTGCAACGAAGTTACATTTGTATATTGCAAAAAATATTACTAACAATTTTGATCAGATAATGACAGTAAAGCTTCCCTAGAAAAAAAAATAATAACGGGCTGCCTCAGGAAACAAAAAAATAGAGTATTAATGAAATGTTGGCCAAACGTTTTGCGTAAATGCCCTGAACTAATCGAGTAAGTAACTGAAACCAGAAAGTTACACCATTCAATTTGTTAGTAAAAACATTTAAAGATATTTTAATTTTGTCACTCTTTCTAAGGGATAGTAACGGAACCCACACCTGATACTGAAATAACCCTGAAACATCACATGGTAATTTTTTAAGAAATACTTGTTTTTTAGTCCCGATTTTAAGCATTCGCGTTTTATTTATAGATAATCCTTATTTTTACACCACTAGAATCAAAAAGTAAAAATGCTTGCAATAAAGTGTCACAATGGGCGGCCTTATATTTAATAGTAATCTTCCATGCAACTAATGGATGGAGAGGAAATACAAGAATAACAAGACGGCCAATCAAGACGATACTAGTTGACTAAATAAAACAACTTATATGGATCATATAAAAAAACTACTAACACTTTTATTTAAATATATATGTACATACAAGGTGTCTCAAAATTTTCACCCATTCTCGGGACTCGAGCACGAGACCGGAGAATGGGGCTGGATAACAATAGTGTGCATATGCTTTTATGCACACTATTATCAGCTAGACCTAGTTCTACCCGAAAATAATCGGCTTACCTGTACTAGATTTAACCAAGATTCAACCCGGTCAAACGTTCTAACCGGGTCAAACTAGTGGTAGCTGCGCTTTCTCGTATATATAGATGTGCACATAAGCTATGATTAATAATACTTTACTCTGCGTTATTATTATGAAAGAAACATGTTATTGTATAATAACTAATCGATTAATCTTTTATTGACTATAATATACAACAACACGGGGCAAAGAACTTAACAGTAGCGACCGATCAGATAAGATCCGTCAGACAAGAAACAACGTCCGCCGCGGTCATGACTTGGTTGGGTGACCGCTGGCTAATGCCACGGAACCACTCAGTAGTAATCTACTGAGCGGTTCCGTGCTTTGGAGTTTAAACCGTCGGTCTGGTTGTTGTCTTAGTATGGCGTTCGTTACATTATGGTGGTTTGAAGCAGTGATGGCTCAGTGGCATAGGCTATGGACTGCCGCGCAGCAGGTCCATGGTTCGAATCCCACCGCGGGCTTGAGCTTCACCGCATTGTGGAAGGGCGAATGTCCGCCTGGCTAGCGACCATCCTAAGGAAGAAAATCTGTGGCCAAACACCTAACGGTGTGTTCCGGCAGCTGTCCTTGAGAGCCAGTGAAATTACAGGCACATGAGACTTAACAACTATGCCTCAAAGTGACGGGCGCAGTGCGATTCGGGACTTGTCATGAAATGCATTTGTTATAGGCAGAGGTTACTCCGCTTAACATCAGGTGAGCCTCGATAACATAAAAAAAAACAAAATAAAGTATTTTGAGAATGCCCGCCTGGCTAGCGAGTCCGGAGTAGGAAGCAAATTTGTCAATCCGTAGAATTTTTTCACGTAGAATCTAGTATGTTTAGTATTTAAGTGCTCATAGCGGCGCTTCCTTAGTAGTCCAGTACCTAATAGTACAATGGAAACTTATGAATATATAAGATTCAAATAATTTTACACGGTTGATAAGTTACATGTTTATTAAGCTTTTATCAAAAAGTTACAAAATGTTGACCTATACTTTAGGTATCTATAAAAGTATGAATATACAATTAGAATCGAACAATATGCTCTTAGGACATTGGTGTATTGTGTTCATTAACTTTTTAGAAATATTAGAGACTAGGAACATAGGTAATCTAAAAATTTCATAACTTGCTTTCAGTAAAGTAGAATGGCTGGAAATTTAATTATATTTATTTATAGTTTATATATATTTTATGTATATTGTTACATTCTGAAAAAATATTAGAAAAATATACAATGTGCTTAACGTTATAAGTGAAGTTTTTCTATGTTATCGTCCGTAATCTATACTTATAATAAAATTGTAACAGATCCAATTCTGTACATGACAGATATTTTGAAAAAAAATTAAGAGCGCTGACACTGATGGCAAAACTGTATTTTTTAGGGTTCCGTACCCAAAGTGTAAAAACGGGACCCTATTACTGATACTTCGCTGTCCGTCCGTCTGTCGCCAGGCTGTAACTCAAGAACGGTGATAGCTAGGCAGTTGAAATTTTCACAGATGATGTATTTCTATTGCCGCTATAACAACAAATACTAAACATAAAATAAAATAAACTCATACAACAAACTTGATTCTTTTACCGTTTCTTGCGCGATACTAATAACGGTGACAGGTCGACGCTTTAACTATTCGCAGAATATTTAGTTTTATGTTCTCTTTAAAAATTAAACAAATAATTAATAGGGGCTCCCATACAATGAAAGAGGTTTTCGCCGTACCTAACCACCTAAATCGGACACTGCGAAAAGTGTCTGTAACTAGCAAGATTAGGTTACAGATAAAGTTACGGAACCTTCGTGCGCGAGTCCCACTCGCACTTGGCCGTTTTTTTTTATTTTTGTCTGTCTGTATCCCGGCCGCGCATCACTCCAAAACTACGGAATGGAATTTATTGAAATTTAACACGATTTGAGTTCATACTACGAAGAAGGGCATTGTTTACTTTTTATCCCAACAATCAGCATGGATCACTCGGGAAAAGGGATGAAGGTCAAAATGTACACCTAGAAGTAATTTATTAACGCGTAGCTTGATTTAAATTATTATTTTTTTGTTAAATTAGTGACGAGTGAGCCCGGCACCCCACGGGCAGCCTGGCATCCCACGGGCAGCCTGGCATCCCACGGGCGGCCCGGCACTCCACGGGCAGCCTGGCACCCCACAGGCAGCCTGGCACCCCACGGGCAGCCTGGCACCCCATGGGCAGACCCGTTACCACACGGGCATTTCGGCACCCCACGGGTAGCCCGGCACTCTCATTTGATTTTGCTAGCTTGCTAAGATAAAACTCTAAAATCATTCGCCACAACATTTTAAAATCGAAATTACAAAGAAACGCACTAAGTACTTTGCTTTAACATTTTTTTTTTGTTATTGTGACGGAACAAGTTCGAGGCCCACCTGATGTTAAGTGGGCTAACCTCTGCCTATAACAGTTGCAATTCATGACAACTCACGAATTGCTGCGCCCGTCACAATGAGACATAGTTGTTAAGTCTCATTGTGTCTGTAATTTCACTGGCTCTCAAGGACTACTGCCGGAACACACCTTTCGGTGCTTGGCGACAGACTTTCTACTTGAGGGTGGTCGCTGGCAAGGCGGGCATTCGCAAAATGCCCTTCCACCATGCGGTGAAGCTCAAGCTCTGGGCGAGATTCGAACCATTGACCTGCTGCGCGGCAGTCCATAGCCAATGCCACTGAGCCATCATTGCGTCTAACTCTGCTAACCGCGAAGGAAATCTCTGAGTAACTTAACTACTGTCTTCTGGAAAATACGACACGGGAGTTTTCAAATCTAAAGTAAAAAGCTCCTTTCTGCGCAATTTTATACCAAGAGTGCTTCACCGCAGACCACAGCGTTGCTTAGTATGAGATAAACAGTGGTCAAATGTGAATAATTAGTCTGCAGGTACATAATAATTATTGTGATTGTTCAATAATACAACTTCTATACTATAGTATTTTAGACGTTACTAATATAGATTATATAAGCAATAAAAGCAATATTGTACAAATAATCTGTGATTATAAACCTTCTTTGTATAAGAATTACTGTAAAATGTGATATTTCACTATTGTAAATATATGAGAGATTTTATGGAGGTGCAAAGTATAATATGCTAGTGAACTGGTGGTTTAGATTCATATAAATAAGAAATAAAGACTGATTAATCGACCGAAATTGCCCTAATCAAATGTATTTATTTCATTTTAATGCAAATAATTACTTAAGGGGATGGCTGGCCTTTTTGTCCAGTTAAATGGTTAAGGGGATTTTTGGACTTATTGTCCAATTATCCCCTTCCAACACTCAAAGACGACGCGCAGGGGATTTGCTAAGGGGATTTCTGGAATAAGCCACGGCAATCGCGAACAAAGTCGCAGGTATAGCTAGTATAAAATAACAATTCATAGATTGGTGGCTATAGTTATATTTAAACACTATAAATTAAACCGGTAAAAACACTCGCGTCGAGGATCGAATACGTCAACCCGGGTTGCCCACCGGGAGCTCGCAGACGCAGCTGCGCACTCGCCCTAATGATGAGCATCTGATATGCTCGAAACCCGGGTCGACGTATTCGATCCTCAACGTGAGTGTTTTTTGCCGGTTTAATTTATAATATTTAAATATGTGTGAAACTCACGAGAATTTCAATTCAAAAATAGCATCTGATATGCTCGAAACCCGCGAGATGTATTCGATCCCCGACGTGAGTGTTTTTTGCCAGTTTAATTTATAATATTTAAATATGTGTGAAACTCACGAGAATTTCAATACAAAAATAGCATCTGATATGCTCGAAACCCGCGAGACGTATTCGATCCCCGACGGGAGTGTTTTTGCCGGTTTAATGTAAAATATTTAAATATGTGTGAAACTCACTAGGATTTCATTTCAGCTATAGTTATAGTTTAGTGGATTATAACAATATACCTTATCGGCATACAAAATACTAGAAAAATACTAGAAAAATAATTGTGGTGATTTAAAAATATCACCATTCAGAAGTGGTGAAGCGCGAGCATTAAGTGAAATACACTTAAGTTCCACAGCAGCCTATAGGGATTTCTATTGCTTCAGGCAAAAAAACTAGACTAGACGTCGTTCGGATCAGCTAGTATTTAGACATAGAAGTAGGTGATAACCTACCTATCACCTACTACAGGACTATATGGTTGACTATATGGACGCCTAGAGTTAACTCTAATTAGGTAAGACATTAATTTTACCACACTTCTGTAGGTACCTACCTATGCTTATTTAACTTATTTGTAAATAAAGAACTTAACGAGATTTGTGTATGAGTTGAGGTAATACCTATTTCAAAACTTTGTTATAAATATCAGTGGACATGTTACGTTATGATACATTCTCTTCACTTTTCTATTTCGTCTTTATTTAATACCTGATAGGCTCGCCTTTGACTAATATCATCTGATGGCAGGCTATGACGTGGTCGAAGATGTCGTTCAGGCTAACCAAGAATAACTGGTTCTGCCGGAACACACCATCAGGTTAGGTTAGGTTACGAAATACTTAAAAAGGAAAATGAAGTACCTATGTTTCTATTGTTATGAAGTGAACAAGGAAACTTGATAGGCAGTACAATATAAAGGATATCATTTATAGAATTTTCATGCTCCGTTCAGACGACGACGCCACAGCCGAGCCGCATGCATTGCGATTCACTAACTAAAATATAACACGATGGGTACCAGAAGAGCCAGTTGAAATTAATAGGTTACTGATCAACGTTTCAAGTTACATTTGCTAAAGTCATGTGATTAGTTACTATTGATGGTTCAGTTCTGGAATTTCCCTATTATTAAAAATGTTCAGGCTAACCTACAATTACTGGCTCTCAAGGACAGCTGCCGGAAAACGACAGATTTTCTACTTGAGGGTAGTAGCTAGCCAGGTGGACATTCGTAAAACGCCCTACCACCATGCTATAACAAGGGCCATCCTAAGACGACAACCCGGACCGACGGCTTAACGTGCCCTCCGAAGCACGGAAGCGCTGTATAGTAATGTCACTAGCGGTCACCCATCCAACTCATGACCGCGGCGGACGTTGCTTAATTTTACTGATCGGTTAAGAACAGCTAAGCAAACTTTGCTACGAGTGCTTCAAAACTATTTCACATTTAAAGCTGTAGTACTATGGAAGCAATTTCTCATGGAATAAATAAAACAATAGATAAATCACACAGGTCTACTAGAGATTGTCGTTTATTAATTGTACAATTTTGAGTCCGTTTCCACGGAACGTATTTTCTAAGGATGCTCTGGTCATCTTGACTTAAGGACAGATTTAACTTTTTGTATGGCATACACTATCAAATCTTATCTCAAATCAAGAGTTTCTTCTGAGCGTTGAGAACTTTAATCTTCGTAGTTCGTGGTAACTGACGATAAAGGTAGTTTATTAGAAGCTGATATCAGGCAAAGAGCAAGGGGGTCTGGAAATAGTTATTTTAGCCGTTCGATGCGTAGAAGCTTTGGAGATTGTGGATCTTCATTAGCGGCCTTCATGATATCGTCAATCAAGAGATCTGTAATGAAAATATCAGTAAAATAACATATACGAAAATATCTAGAGACAATTTCAATGACTATGTCTAGTCTCGATCGTGCGCTCTAAGAGTCAAGACCTCCTGAGGATGCTTCGTGTGGAAGCGAAACGCGACGAAAACTCTTCCTGTTTAGCTGCGTGGCGTTTGTGACGTCACGTCAGCTTAGCAATTAGGTGGAATTTTCACTAGATATGTTTTTTTACATTTTTAAGTGTTTTATTGAAATATTAATGTAATGTTTTATTAAAATATTTGTTATTATTAAAAAAGTCTTTATTCACGAATATTGTGTAAGTAGAAAATCTGTCGCCAAGCAGCTAACGGTGTCCGCATCCGATCCAATCCACATAGCAGGCGTTATTACAAACCTAACAATATTAAAAGCTAACGGTGTGTTCCGGCAGTTGTCTTTGAAAGCCAGTGAAATTACAGGCACATGATACTTAACAACTATGTCTCAAAGTGACCGGGGCAGTGCAATTCGTGTCACTTGTGATGAAATGCATCTGTTATAGGCAGAGGTTAGTCCGCTTAACATCAGGTGGGCCTCGAGCTTGTTCCGTCACAATAACATACCGGTATCCTCTGCCTATAACAAATGCATTTCATAACATGTGACGAACTGCACTACGCCCATCACCTTGAGACATACCTGTTAAGTCTCATTTTGCCTGTTATTTCACTGGCTCTCAAGGACTGCTGCCGGAACACACCGTTAGGTGCTTGGCGACAGATTTTCTACTTGAGGGTGGTCGCTAGCCAGGCGGGCATTCGCAGAATGCCCTTCCACCATGCGGTGAAGCTCAGGCTCTGGGCGGGATTCGAACCATGGACCTGCTGCGCGGCAGTCCATAGCCAATGCCACTGAGCCATCACTGCTTCGAATTGCCATATTGCACGAGATCTCTAAACCACCTTTCAAACGTGGGATTATGGCAGTCCCCCCTTTAATGGGCGAATGTGTTTACATTGGATTTTCTATGGACGATCCGGCTGATATAGTAGTAAAGTACAAAAGATGATAAACGATTTGATTTGATATACGACAGGTGGAATTTCCATGTGTTATGAATGTACAGGGGACTAAACTTATTATCATGCATCACCATGACTTTGTTCTGAACAAGAGGGAAGCAGAGACGAGGGCATGATTGCCAATAGAGGTGCTGGTGGCATCAGGGTGCTCAGGCTGGATATTTGTATTGTCCTTCCTTCACTTCGTAGGGATTGACTATGAATGTTACGTATTGACAAGATATATAGATATAAAATAGCTATGATTTTTTAATTTATTCTTAAACCTCACCACGTATCACCAAAGGGGAGGCGGGTATTTAAAAAATGCTAAATAGACATCACGTAATTAAGGACCGGCCCCTAAATAGAGCCCAAGACTGAAATGAATAAATGAATGCACTAGAACTAATCAACTTCTAGTGCATTCATTGACAGAGAAGCTAGGCATAGTCATCAACTCGTACCATACTTTTTGTAGAATTACTTGATTCAAGCCACTCGGACCAGAATATTTAGCATCAACGTTATGATTTCATCATAACGTTGATGCTATTCGGTTCGAAGCCGAAGATTGAATCTTGGTGAATCACTCCTTAAAATTATGTTAATCTTTGTTTGTTTGATCAAAACCGACATAGACGAGCGAAAGGATGATAAGCACGATAAAATTTGGTATTATACCCAACTGTACAAAGGACTCACGTGTTTATTAGGAATCAAAAGCCGGAGCCGATGATGGATCTGGGGCCAGTGCTGGAGTCGGAAATGGCAATAGAGCTGGAACTGGAGCCCGAGCCTGATCTCGAGCCAGAGCCAGAGCCGGATCCTGAGCCAGAGCCAGACCCAGAGCCCGAGCCAGAGCCGGACCCAGAGCCAGAACCAGAGCCTGAGCCAGAACCAGAGCCTGAGCCAGACCCGGAGCCTGAGCCAGACCCGGAGCCTGAGCCAGACCCGGAGCCGGAGCCCGAGCCTGATCTCGAGCCAGAGCCAGAGCCGGAGCCTGAGCCAGAGCCCGAGCCAGAGGCGGACCCAGAGCCGGACCCAGAGCCAGAGCCTGACCCAGAGCCAGAGCCTGAGCCAGACCCAGAGCCTGAGCCAGACCCGGAGCCGCAGCCCGAGCCTGATCTCGAGCCAGAGCCAGAGCCGGAGCCCGAGCCAGAGCCGGACCCAGAGCCGGACCCAGAGCCAGAGCCTGAGCCAGAACCAGAGCCTGAGCCAGACCCGGAGCCGGAGCCGGAACCAGAGCCGGAGCCGGAACCAGAGCCAGAGCTGGTGCTGGAGCTAGATGATGAGCCCGAGCTAAAGCCAGGCCCGAAGCGAGACCCGCAGCCAGCTTCATCGTCGATTGTGGTTCCCTTTACTGTAATGTTTAAAGTGTATTAGATGCAATTCATTGCTGGGGAAGCTACAGTAAAATGCTTAAATGAGCTTTAAATACTTCTAAACAGCTATTTTGACACTACTGAGCCGAAATATCTAAATAATACTACAAAAGAGGTTTGTTACAAATCTAGTGGCTCTCCGAGCTGTAGACCTCTCTACCCTTACATAGCTTACAATTGAAGAGACAGAGAGCCTATCACTTTTAGCAACTGACGTGCGTATCAGGTCATTGCTGTTAAATTAAGCACAGGCATCCATACTTTCAACATATCATCATGTATATCTCCGTCATTTTGAAAAATTTCCAAAAATTGAATCGACAAAAATGTTATAGACTCATCAAACCTGCTCACAAAATTTCGTGATAATCAGTTGAGAAATGCGACCTGTAGAGGAGAACAACCGGACAATCCAAAGCATTTTTGTCTAAGTTGAAGCAGAGACGCTTCGCTCGAACTAAGTTCTCGCTCGGTCAACTACTTATTAACCCAACCGGGACAGAACGTGTCCCTCGAAGCACGGAAGAGCACAATAATAATGTCACTAGCGGTCACCCATCCAACACATAACCGAAGCGGATGTTGCTTAACTTTGCTGATTGGTTAAGAACAGCTAAGCAAACTTGGCTACGAGCACTTCACTCAAATCAAAAACAAAAAACAATATTTAATAAAAGTTTAAATAATATGGAGGGTCTGTTTCCCTAATTGTTTTGAATGAATGAATTTGTTAGTGATTATAATACTATTAGCTATGGTGTGCCTCAAGGAAGCGTACTTGGCCCGACATTGTTTTTGATTTATATAAATGACCTCTGTAACCTCAAAATCAAGCACGGGAATATTTTTACTTATGCTGATGATACTGCAATAGTCTTCACTGGCGCATCCTGGCAAGAAGTTAAAAAAAGAGCCGAAGAAGGACTACTTATCACATCTAAATGGCTTACCCGGAATTTGCTTACCCTAAATATCTCTAAAACTAATTTTATGACTTTTAGTAAATATAATAACAGTCAACCTCATTCAGAATATGTCCTCAAAATACACAAATGTAACTTCAATGACTCTTCTTGTGACTGCCCCTGCATTAATAAAGTATCAACCACAAAATATCTGGGAATCATGATTGATCAATGTTTGACCTGGCATGCTCACGTTGAACTTCTTATGTGTAGGGTTCGTAAATTAATTTGGATTTTTAAAATTCTACGTCATGTTGCGCCAAAAGATTTAATTAACCAAATCTACATATCGTTAGCACAATCAATTCAAAACTACTGTATACCAGTCTGGGGAGGAGCTATCAAGACAAAATTCTTGGAACTCGAAAGAGCACAGAGATCTTTATTAAAAGTAATATATTTTAAGCCGTACCGATACTCTACAGATGTGCTCTATCGAGAGTCCGGATTGTTATCAGTCAGAAAACTCTACATCCTAAATGCTGTTTTAAAGCTACATAGATCTCTTGAGTGTAACCCAAATAACCTGACTAAGAGAAGAAAAGGTAGGGTAGCTGCTAAAGTCTCTACTTGCTCTCGATTTGCATCGAGACAGTATGTTAAGCAATCTGCCTACCTCTATAACACTATAAATAAAACTTTGGATATATATCCCTTGAATAATTATAACTGCAAAAAATCCCTCAATAACTGGCTATTGAAACTGAGTTACGAGGAAGTTGAAAAGCTTTTAGAAGTTGTTTCATAACATGCATTTCAATGTAAACTTCACACTTTCATCAAATCATTCACTATACTACTACTCACATCATTATACTCTTACTCACATACTCTCCACCCTCCTAACACACAATTACACAAGCCTAAACTTACAACTACACACTCGCATACTCACATTCTAATATACACATACATACACTGTCTCACACTCCACATATACAAAAAAAACATAAATATACTTAAACTAATATAAAAGTAAAACATATATACTATATACCTTAATTCTTAGTATTATTTGATTGTAAATAGCATTTTTTCACATACTAATTTTAAAACCTATGTAATTTATTACTTAATCACAATTACCTTAATACGGAAGAGCGAGGCCCTCTAACACAGGTATGTCAATACTTAAAAGAGGGTCTCAAAATATATAAAATGTAAATTAGATTAAGTTTACCGAAATAAATATTTTGTATTTGTATTTGTATTTTTGAACAGTATATTAGAGTAGAGTATATTCTCGTGTCGTCTTTTGTGCTAAAAGCATTAAATAAAACATAATATTAATTCGACCAATAACATTGTCATTGGTTTCCATCTACTTGCATGCGATAAGAGTAGGAAGGTTATAATGATTTCAAGTCAAGACCTACTTTCAAAGCATGAGTGATGAAAAGAAAATACTTAACTGTTTGAAGATAGGAAACAAATACACAATAACAATATTTATATAAGTACCTACTTATTAATGTTATCTCAAGTGCACTTACATAAAGTTCGAGGGCTTATAATAGTATCATAAAGTAGGTAATTATGATATGAGTGCGGAAAGTTAATTATTCCAATCAGGTTATGTAAGCCCGAGCCGTAGCCGAGGGATTACAAGGGTTTATGCCCGAGCCGTAGACGAGGACTATAATGGATCGAGTCTTGATTGGAATAATTAAAGTAGCACAAGTATCTTACGACTATTCTCAAAACACTTGTTAGTAAATTCGTACATAAGTATCACTAACACTTTAATTACAAATGCGGGCGCAGATTTTATGAAAAAAGGCCATTGTCTTTTTTAAGTTATCGATATATGCCGCCAACAGTAAAGAGGTTCCTAATTATGATAACAAGCACAATCGAGTGCTAAGCGAAAATCATTTGTTACAAATTAAGTAAGCACAATTTTTTTTGTCCCGGGTGGGAATCGAATCCGTGTCCTCCGATTTCGCGCCGGATGCCTAAACTACTAGGCCACCTGGGCACGCTCTTTCGAGCCGAAATTTTAGTTTAGGCATCCGGCGCGAAATCGGATGACGTGGGTTTGATTCCCGTCCGGGACATAAAATGTTGGGCTACAATAATTTGTAAAATGAGTAAAGAGGTTACTAAGTGATTTGTATCTTTAATTTCGAATGTGAGAAACTCTTGGGTTGATTTTCATAAGAGAAATGATAAAAACTCAATAACCTCCTTGGTTTCAATCTGCTGGCAGCTAATTTAAACTGAACTAGAAAATAAAAAACACGTGTGCGGAAAAAAACACATTTCGATACAAATGACGCCTACGTAATAGAGGTTTTACGAGGACGTGTGTATTATAGTATAGTACATTATGCAACAAGTGGCGAAGTTATTTATTATAATCGAGACGGGTTTTAGGCCTAAGATCGAAGGCCTAAATGGAGTAGAGATTGTAATAAACAACGCGCACGAGTTTCATACGACGTTTTTCAATACACTTGCGAGGAACGAATACGAACATTTCGATACGAAAAAAAATTCTAGGTCTTTTTGATAGCAATAATAATCTTTTTTTTTTTTATGTTATTGTGACGGAACAAGCCCGAGGCCCACCTGATGTTAAGTGGACTAACCTCTGCCTATAACAGACGCATTTCGTCAGCGACGAATTGCACTGTGCCCGTCTCACTGACACGTCCAGTTATTAGGTCTCATTAGCCTGTAATTTTTCTGGCTCTCAAGGACTGCTGCCGGAACACACTGTTAGGTGCTTGGCGACAGATGTTCTACTTGAGGGTGGTCGCTAGCCAGGCGGGCATTCACAAAATGCCCTTCCACCATGCTGTGAAGCTCAAGCTCTGGGCGGGATTCGAACCATGGACCTGCTGCACGGCAGTCCATAGCCAATGCCACTGAGCCATCACTGCTTCAAAATCTGATTAAGAAGGTTTATAATTAAATCTTCTAAAGTTCTACTTCAGTAGGTAAAAAACTCTTTGGTTTGTTTTTATATGAAAAACGAACGAGTGCGTAATAGACATTATGACACTAAAATCGGTGCATTTAAAGGCCCGTTACGAGCGAGTGTGGTGAAAAAAACTTGTGTTGCCGAACGGGACTTAAAATCACATGCTGATGTTCTTATATGACCCTGTCACATGATAGAGGACGAACCTTTTACCATCTGAGCATTGTTCCTTAATTTCATACTCCTACTGAGCAAGTAAACAAGTCAACACTTCCGTATGTCATCAAATTGTCAATCCTGGGATTGAACCCGGGACCTTGCAGATTTACCAAGTGGTAGATATCTTGAGCAAGAGGATTTTGGAGTGTACCACCAAATTGTCATATACCACCTCTTCACTGTAACGTAAATAGTATGAAAAAAGGTTGAACGTCACACTCAACCACTAGATTAGACCGACATTATTTGACACGCTTAGGCTGACATTCACAGACGAGTTCGAGTTTAAACTCAAACTTTTTTATGTCAAAATATGAGTCTAGACTCAAACTCCAAGCAGTTTATTATTCACAGTCGAGTTCGCCCTAATGGAGTACGAGTATATGCTCAGCGGAGAATGAGACGGGCTGAGTCGCGAAATCGGCGACTCCAGCCGAACTCAAACGACGCGCGGCGCCAAAACGCCGTCATCTTTGCTATATAGTTGGAACTGAGATATGTTTTGTATTTAATATTTTTACGAAAGTGAATAATATCGATGAAGAATTTCCGGATTTAGAGCAAATATATAATTTCGATCATTTTGATGTTATTGATGAACAGTATAACCTGCCAAGATTTTCCAACATGTACATTCGCACTATAAAGGATTCCTTCACATATTATGACGCGGTGTTCAAAAACCGTTACAAGTTCTCAAAGGCTTCCCTTTCGAAATATAATACTGTTTTCAACACTCTTGCTCGTAAAGTGAGCTTTATTCTTAGGGCCTTACCCGAACTATACCTAACACCCTCGTGCATATTAATATTATAAACTAATGCGTAATAGAATTATCCCTACAAAGTTAAGGCAATACACTTGGCTGATTTATGCCCTCGCCTACGGCTCGGGCTGCAACACACAGCCTCGTGTATAATGAGCAACTTAGCTCACTTGTATCATAATCTACTATTACACAATACCTGCGCTGTAATACTGTTTATTCACATAATTCCTTTTTTCTTTGGGTTTTATGGTAATGACATTGGTAGTAAGTACCTAGGTGCCAATGTCACATTTTTTAATAAGTACCTAATTTAATTTTCTAGGTTGTTTTTGGTGACCTACACTTCATATCTCAGCCCAGTCAGCCGAATAATTAAAAATATACCTGCCAAATTTGCTGGACTAGCAAATTAATTTTAAACTTTCCTGCAAACTTAAAAGAGGTATTTAGTAACTTCCAAAATCAACTTGAAGGCACTTTAGTTGGAGACAGCGGCCACGTATATATTGACACCATTCATTAACCCAACTACGCCACCACAAATTAGAATCAATTATGTGCAGGTAGTACACGCACTAGGAATAGTAGGTAGTTAGTTGAGCGGTTTTTTGGTATATGGAAAAAAATATTACCTTGCCTTCAAATCGTTCTCGCTACAAAATTTACAACATCCACAAATATGATAGTGGCTCGTGCGGTGTTATACAACATGAGGATGAACTGCAAAGAATTTGACAACACATTTGACTTGGAAGTGGCAACCAATAGTTTATCCATCCGCATTTCAAATATAATAGCTGATAATGATTACTATACAATGTTTTAGTAGGATAGTATTATTGGAAAATCATATTTAGTCCGAAGTATCTTTCTATAAAATAAATTTAATATTTCTGTACCCTTATCGTAGAAGTTTAAAGTTTGCGATAGCGTGTATGATAATTTCTTATTATGTTAGCTGTAAAGAGTGTGTCAAAATAAAAAAATACATCATATTATGTAGAAACAAAAAGTTATAATTAAGTATGACATTTAGAAATTTCCTTTCAAATTAAAAAAAAACTAAGCTTTTTACCTAACTGATCTGAGACAAGTCTGAGCACTGTACTTTTTATCTAGTTATAAAAAAAAATAAGAAGATCTAAAACCTACCGACTTTGACGGTCGTAGATAGTTTGTGACCATTTTAATATTTTATTTTAGAGTTTATCTCAGAAATAAATGACAATTTTAAAGTAGGTATACTATGTATCATCTGAGCACGCAGTACTATAATATATTTTTAAGCTGTAATCAGATCGGTTTTTTGTCCTGGGACTTATAGAGCGAGCCTTTACCGCCGTTTAGTTTATGTAACTTAACACATCAGCAGTAATTTGGGGGATTTCTGTTTTCCTTATCACATAATACCAAAATGTATTGAAGATTATCATTGTACTAAATACTAATCCGTTACTATCATAAAATTATACATACCATCGAAAATTAAATATTAATTATTGCGTTATAAAACTGAAATCTCCTTTTGCATACATTGACGTATCTCGATGTTTGCATACCAGTTGTAGGCTTTACTAACTTTAAGGTAATGTGTACCGTTGTGTAGCACAATCGTACCCTTGGAAAAAAAACTTTGAACTTAATAATTTCAAGGTCTTAGGCTTGGTTTTCGATGCGGAAACTTGAACTAGGTTTTTCTGCCAAAGATATTACAGACTCGCACCTATTTCATGGAACTTGAAAACATTACTAACGATATGTGGCTACCCTTATCCTTGTCATTACCATAATTATGTATTTGGTTTTCATAAACTGGGTCATGTTATATAGCTGACGCTTTAGTTCACTTTCTAATTTTACAATAAACAGTAGTTACAAAATATTCCATCTTAAAATAGTACAATCGATGGCCTTATTGCTGGCTATTTATCTAGTATGAAAATAGTAATAAGATTACGAGTATTGACAGTCGACATCCCGCCAAACGCATAATGGCGCCAAAATGTAGATAACTGTAATGTAGGTACACGCTTGTATAAATACCCTAAAAATGTTAATTATATGAAACGGACATAGGAAGATACAAGAGTCAGCATATGATTTTGAAAAACTTGCAGCAACCGTGAATATCTGGGTTATATACTAATGATAGACTAGCATTATTGTTTTATAATTTGCTAAGTTTCTTATGTTCTTCCTCAGCTATATACAGTAATCTTTGTTTGTGCTTTAATTCAATTAACAGAATTTTCTCTTGAATATTATTAGTTTTTCTGAAATGCAACATCTTTAATTCTGGTTAATTAGGTAGGTATGCCGCAAAGATTCAAATTCAAAACCTTAATTCGCGCCCATTCATAATGCTCTGTTTCACTTACTCTCATAACTTTTTTTCTATGTTTGTTCCTTTCTAACATAATGATACCAGACAAGAATAAAGAAAATTATAACAAAGAAGTTGAACAATATTTTTCTATGGCTGGAGGCAAACTCGATGGAATAGGTATGGAGCTATCGTTCGTTCTCAACTGTGAATTTAAAAAGGCGGAGTAAACTCGGCAAACCTGGAGTTCGAACTCCTGTGAGACCGGGCGAAGTAAACTCGACCCACTGTCTCTGAATGTCAGCCTTAGAGCCTGTTTCAGAATGTTCGAGTAAGTTCCGGTTATACTACCCAGAACATAAAATAACTGAATGATAAAAATGACAGTTAACATGCAGCGCGTTTCAGGCTTTAACCGATGGATAGGCTAAATCGATGACTGTGAAACGCAAAGATAGTGTTTTATTTATTAAATATGTTCTGGGTAGTATAACCGGTACTTACTCGAACATTCCGAAACAGGCCCTTAGACCAATAAAAAAATAAAAGTACCACGCGAAGTGAAGCCAAAATAACCACGCTCCTCTCAAACTGTCCCTACTGTGCCTATTTTTTTTTTATATAAGTACTTGAAAGGCTAGCCTGACTATGACCACAATCTTACCTGATAGTAAGTGATGATGTGGTCGAAGGTATTAACCGGCTTAACCGAGAATTACTGGCTCTCACGGACAGTTGACGGAACACACCATTAGGTGCTTGGCGACAGATAAAAATGCGCATAAAAGGAACGTTCCTACTCATGAACTTGGGCAGTAACCTGTTGGATAATTAAAACTACTTACACTCTCTAATCTTGCTCTCCGGGAAGCCATGTCTCCTAAGCTCCCTCACCAGGCCGCACCGGTTGAAGTATCTCCCTTCACATTCTAAGGAAACCACTGCCAGGGCCGCAAACATTATGAATTTCAGCATATTGTTTTTTTTTATTTACTTGTCTGATATGCTATCGAGTCGGAACGTCGGGAAAGTGTGAAACGAATCTCTAGACACGGCTTTTTTATAGGAAGTTTCAGGCTGCCTGTGTTTGTGTGATAAGTGTAAACAACATAACTTATATAATACATAGCTATACTTTTATTGGTAAGGCTTTATGTTCGATTGTATAATCTATGTCTATCAATCAAAGATTTTTTTTTCTGAAAGAGCACGGGAATTTACGTTACTTAAAATATTTAGTTTATCTACATTTGGCTAGATTTAGGATTTGTCTACTGTGTTGTACTATATGTACCTACCTAAACACGTTTAACTAGGATTATTTTCATATCAGTATCAACATTGCTCATTAAATATAAATAAAAATTAAGAGGTTTTATTGCAAACTGACAAATAGACGGAATTTTTCTGTTTGAATACATATTAAAAACGTAATCTCCTATGTACTACAATATCCGACTGACTAAATAATTTGTCACTTATTTTTGCATCATCATAAGAATCATCTTATTTTTTTTTACTGTTCCTTGGACGAATTAATTATTCAGATCTATCCATAATGATTGGTCTTACAATAATTTGTCCTGCATTTATCCCTCTTCTCACGACCCGGTCAATGTGTCCATCTTTTCGTATCATTGAATAAAGGTACCTAAAATTGGAACCGTCTGATATAGGTTTTAGCTAACCTTTTTCAGTCTGACATCAATTGTTCCAATATTTTTACTTCATGCATTAATTTCTCGAAATATCTTTTTCATATTATAATTAATCTGCTCTGGATGGTGTTTTGTCATCCAGACCAGATATACTCAAAAAAATCTAAAATGCATAGTACATATAGAACTTACTGTGGCGTGGGAAACAAACATACCTAAAGACCACACAATGAAAACTAATAAATATTATGACTTAACAAATGAATTAACCAAAAACGGTTATGTGGTTAATTTATAAGTATGCTGTAGAAGTTGGAGCAAGGGGTATACCAGCGAAATCCCTATATAACCTACTTAAAGACCTTGGCCTACCAAGAACAACCGTAACTTCCATCCTAGAACGTGTATCTAAGGCGGCATTAGTAGGATCTTATCAAATTTGGTTAGGTAGAGGAGGAGGCTCGAGTGGTGAAGGAGAGCATTGATGCATCATAAAGGGGCCCCTTAATCCTACTCCTGGGTTGCAAGTCCCAGGCCCCTCCAGCCTCTTCCTCTGCAACGCGATGGACCCGGCACCCGCACGGTGAATCCATGGAATGCTAAGTAATTCGTCTCTCCTTCAAAGAGCCTTTCAAAACATTGCCGCCCTCCTATTCAGTCCGCTCGTTACCACGACCAATGCAATGTGGTTGAAACGTCTAAGTATACAGGTTTTTATCACGATTAAGTAAAGTTAAATACTTATAACTAAAAATATTTATAGTAGCAGTTTAAATTTACTTAAAATACTTAAATATGTTTTTATTGACAATTGAGAAATAGTAAATAAAGCTGCTATAGGCAATCAATTGAAATAAATTAACACAAAAAAATATACACTGTTTTTTTATTTAAAAGTATAAAAAGAATTGGGATAACCCTAATGGCGTAAATTATTAGTCAAAGTTTTGTCTTCTGTGGTGTTGTATCAAGGTTTAATAACAAATACCTTTTAGCGCATTAATTTCTATATAATGGGTACAAATAAGATACAAAAATTGTCGGTTTCAAATAGCTGTACCTATAGTAAGATCGCTAACTTTCTGTGATTTGTGACAAATTGTTCTGTTCAAGAATTGTGAAGAGCTGAAATTCAGTCTATATTTTGATATTAACAACAACAAAGCCTTAGTATAAGAAGATCCCACATTTATAGATTAAAGTGATAAAGATGCAAATTCTTACAACATAAGTAATCCAATAAATAAATCGTCACATCAACATACGTCTTCTAGTGATTATCATCTCGTATTGTATATTTTGGGGTCATTTTCTACGGATCGTATTCTTTAAGGATGCTCAGTAGTAAATCTTAGCTTTGTATGGAAATCCAACACTGTCAAATCCACGCACAAATCTGTTCCTGCTAAGCGTCCCTCTAGAATACACACTAACGTCTCCGTTGTTATCTGTTAGTGACGATGATGGCTAGTTTAGCAGGTGCTGATGTCAGGCAGGGAGTTAGGGGTCTGGCAATGATTCTTCCAGCCGTTCCATGCGTTGAAACCCTGGCGATTGTAGATCATCAACGCGCACTGGGCAGCCGTCGTGATATCGTCAGTCAAGAGATCTGTAAGAGAAACACGTGAAATATTAAAAACTAAAACACACTAGCTCGCGCACCGTGTTTTTTATTTATTAATTTGTTTTTATTATTGCTGATAGGTAAGCCATTGACCACAATCTCACCTGATGATAAGTGATGATGTGGTCGAAAATGTTAACAGGCTTAGCCTAGAATTAGTGGCTAACAAAGAAAAAATAATATTTTTAAAATAAGTTAATAATATTAATTATATATATAAAAATACCTCAGCATGACAAGAACAGGTAAGTGCCAAGGAGAACATCACACTCTGTCATGGAAATCGCTTATTGTTACCTGTGACGCGACTAGAAATGCACTCGTCTAGCACATTATCTATGTCTGTAAACATACATAACAAATTACCGAGAGATCTTCTGCGTGAAGAAAATAACAATATTTTTATAAAAAAAAATTAAACAGCTTCTTATTAAAAAAGCATATTACTCAATTGACGAATTCTTATGTGAAAAATGACTAATTAGATCTACTTATTTCTGACATTATCATAGATTATCATAAGAATCTGAATCATTGTACGTCGTAGACCTTTATTGCTATACCTACTGCAACATTGACCAGTTGCTTATTTGGGGTGCATATCTCGAAAACGATGTGTCGCGCGTTCACTACCTAACCTACCACTTAGATTAGGTATTTTTTTATTACTGATAAGCCAACAACTATTTCACCTGGTGACATGAGATGCCGATCAAAGATTTTGTTAAGGCCAACCTAGATTTACTGGCTTGAACAGTTGCCAGAAGACAACGGTTGTTGGCTTGGCAACAGATTTTTATTATAGAATGATAGGTAACCAGCTGAGCACTCCCAAAATGCTATGCCATTGTGCTATAACGACTGCTAACCTAGCTCTACAACCGGGATCGACGTAATGTCGTGGTCTCCGAAGCACAGAAGTACCCAGTAGTAATACCACTGACACAAGCAGTCATTCATCCGAATTATGACCACAGCGGACGTTGCTTAACCTAGTTGATCGATACAGAAATGGCTAATCAAGCTACAGTACGAATGCTTCATAATAAAGATACATGTAACTAACAAAACGTTTATAGCACTCCTAAGTACATCCGTGAACAGGTGCACCTACCAAGTGATACAAAGTGAGATCGAGAGACACAAAGTTACTGAAGTAGACTTACCACCACAAGTGACATTACAGTCCTTGCCAGGAGTGCTAGTGTTGCTGCACCAGAACTGGTCGTTGATCTGGAAGAGGCCGAAGTCCCGAGAGCCGTTGTTGTTCTCGTTGGTCTTGTCGGTGTATCGGTTGCTCTCATGCTCTACTAAGCACACCCCTGGAACACAATGGCAAAATACCAGTTTGGATAATATTTTGAATATTTTTTTATTAGCACCATCATACTGTACTACGCGAATGCTGATTTTATTCGACATAAGCATTTAACAGCATTTCACATTTTTAATTTCCTTTGCTTAATTTTGGTAATTTAATGTTTCGGTTCCATTCAAAATCAGTACGCGATGATGGCGTTTAAATTTTTAAATATTTTTTATCTAAATAAAAAAAGTGAATTGGGAGCCAAACTATGAGCCAACAAAGTCGTAAATTTTAGACTATTTTTATTACGTCTATCTCAAAAGCTAACACTCTTAATTTTATAGGTTTACTATGTACAAAGGTTGCCTGGAAGATATCGCTTTTTTTTATGTGATTGTGATGGAACAAGCCCGATGCCCACCTGATGTTAAGTGGACTAACCTCTGCCTATAACAGACGCATTTCGTCAACGACGAATTGCACTGTGCCCGTCACACTGAGACGTACAGTTGTTAGGTCTCATGTGCCTGTAATTTTAATGGCTCTCATAAGAACTGCTGCCGGAACACACTGTTAGGTGCTTTGCGACAGATTTTCTACTTGAGGGTGGTCGCTAGCCAGGCGGGCATTCGCAAAATGCCCTTCCACCATGCGGTGAAGCTCAAACCCGCGGCGGGATTCAAACCATAGACCTGCTGCCCGGCAGTCCATAGCCAATGCCACTGAGCCATCAAAAAATGCATGCTTTCTTCTGCTTTTTTTAATAAAGCTGTCTCATTGTTATAATGCAGTGTTATTACAAAAAGCGATACCTTTTTCAGTTTTATGGTATTCTTTTATTGTATGTTAAGTTTAGAGAGCAGAAAGAGTTTTTTATCGAACTATTTGTCTATACAGCTAGGCCTAGACAAATGGGCAAACAACAAACCACTGCTCCGTATTGGCTATTTGGAATATTTTGAGTCTTAATCTTAAATCTATAGGTACTCATAATAAAACTGTAACAGGTCCAATTAAGTACATCGCAGTTATTTTGAAAATATTTTTTTAGTAGCTGATACTGATGCCAAAACTGTATTTTATTTTTGTCTGTCTGTCTGTATCATGGCCGCGCATCACGCCAAAACTACCGAATGAATTTCAATTAAACTTAGGACGATTTGAGTTCATGCTACGAAATAGAACATTGTATACTTTTTATCCCGAAATTCAGCACGGTTCCTTCGGGAAAGGGGATGAAAGTCAAAATGTACACTTAGTTGTAATTTATTAGCGCGTAGTCCGATTTTAATCATTCTTTTTTTGTTAGAATAGTGACGAGTGACTCCACGGATAGCTCGGCACCCTACGAGCAGCTCGGCACCCCATGGGCAGCCCGGCACCGCACGGGCAGCCTGGCACCCTTATTTAGTCTTGCAACCTTGCTAAGATTAAACTTGAAATTCTGGAACATTCGCCACAAGCAGTTTTTTTAACGATCTATCTTTTATCGGATACATTTCGGAAACTGCGCAATGAAAGTGTACAATCTAATATATTTTCGTTCTACCGCCTCGACAAAAAGACTCCAGTTTAAAATTTAAATTCCAAAGAAACGCACTTACTTTGCTTCAACATTTATAGTGCGAACCGCGAAGGAACTCTAAATTACTTAACTTAGTCTTCTGGGAAATACAACCCAGGAGTTTTCAAATCCAAAGTAAAAAGCTCCTTTCCAAGCAATGCTTTACTAAGAGTGCTTCACCGCAGACCACCGCGTAGCTTAATATGAGATAAACAGTGCTCAAATATGAGTAATTAGTCTGCAGGTACGGCAATCGTGAACGAAGTCGCAGGTACAGCTAATATTTAATATAAGAAATACTTACACTCTCTCATCTTGTCCTCCGGGAAGCTTTGTCTCCGAAGCTCCCTCACCAGGCCGCACCGATCGAAATACTTCGCATCACTTTCTAAGCAAAGCGTTGCCAGGGCCACAAATACTACCAGCTTCAGCATTTTATGTATTTATCCTTATTTCTTTGTCTGAGATGAGGAGTAGTCCGAGTGTTGGAAAGTTATGACATAAACCGCTAGGACACAGCCCTTATATATTTAGTTTCAGGTTATCTAAGCCGAGGAATATACCCGTACCTTTGAATCACTTTATGTTGTTTATTTACTTTGTCTAATGACCGTGAAAATCTAAGTAAACATTATAAGTATACCTAATACTGTCTACCGTGAGTAAGGCGTCACATATTCACTTGGAGTTATTTTTATTGAGTTGGTATGTTTTCCAGTAAATGTAATATTAATTGAAATAATTTAAGTTTATGTAACAGCCGGATTGTCCACTGTTGAACACAGCAAACCCCTATACAGGGGGGTTTACCATAATCCCCACGCATTTCAGGTGTTTTGGGGATCGCAGTTATAGAAAATAGTTCCTCAGATGGCGCTGCTGCCGATCCTCCGGTATTTTATCCGCCCTTTGGCTACGGAACACTAAAAACAAGAAGTATGACAATAAAATCAGCTGTGGGCTGGTCACCTTATTTACACCATGTATTAAATAGGGTGTACTTGGTGGATGCCGGGCTAGAATGTCACCTCCCACTTTTACCTATAGATGTCGTTATACCGGAAGGAGGGCAGCAGCGCCTTTTTAAAAATTTGATATCTTAAACTACGATCCCTAAACGTGGGGATTATGGCAAACCCAAGGCTGTGTTCAGCAGTGGATTATCCGACTGATACAATACAGAACCGTACACGGTTTAAGGTTAGACCTACTGTTAGACCTGATCTAGGAGAGAAACCTGTTGACGATTATAAGATTATTCTCCGTTTTTTTAAATCAGTTTTATCTCTAGACTAGTTTTTAACCGGTGAAGCTAAATAAAGCATTTGATTCTACGTACGTTATATACATTTGATCAGACATATAAGTCCATTGCTCCATGTTGTTGTCAATTATTGTCAATAAAAGATTAATCGATTGGAGCTAAGTTACTGGCGAAGCACCTTGGTCATGCACCTAGGCATATTTGTTCGACGATAAGTTCAAATAGGTACAATAACATGTTGCCTTCATAATAATATAATAACACAGAGTAAGGTATCATATCAAGTTTTGTATGTAAACTTACCTATATGGGCAAATCCTAAAACAATTAGGAAATCATAGAAATATATACTTATACGAAAATGAACTAAAAATAGATTAATAGATACATTTTTCAAACAAGGCTCTAAGTTATTTTATGTATTTTTATCAATATTCCCTAGTATATGAACCAATTCATTCAGGATGATGTCTAGGAGGGATTCTAAGGATACCCAAATCTGTGCAGGCATTTAAAAGTTCTGTTTTTATCTTCAATTAATTCCTTAATTGTTACATTCGTTGCGCGTAGTGAAAGCTCTGCGCTCATAAATATTTGAAATTCGAATGATTTATATTTTTTAAAACTTATTTTGACATTTTAGACCTTTAATTTGTCCAAAAAATACGAAAATAAGAGAAAATAAAAGTTTTCACATGGAGGCGGTTGCCTGAATTAAAAATTTTCAGCACGGATTTGTTAAGGATAGAATTGGTCACATTTTAACCTGAGTTAGATGAGAAAAGTCACTATCGTAAATGAGGAGTTCCACAAAATAATTTTAAATAAGCTGCATTTCATAATTTTTTTCATCTCTTAATGAAGAAATTATTTAAAAAAAACGTTCAACACGGATTTGTTGCTCACATGTTCGTACATAGTTATATTTTTCTGAATCCATATAATTATCCTCTGAAGAGGAGTTAACCTTCTAAGTGACCAAAATGGCTCCCTTGTGGTAGAAGCTTGAAATTAAATAATGGATAACCTCGCGCTCAACTCGTAGGTAGTAGGTACCAACATGGTTTTTTTCACTCTGTTTGATCATGCATATTGATTCTAGTGTGCAGTATACATCAAATTCATTGTTACTCGCCTAAAATACTATTCACCATCGACAAGAGTTCCAAGATGTAAGTGTATCGTCCCTTTAACACCTGTTATATTGAATCTCCTAATAGGAAAACATCCATCAGCAGGCCTTCACCTTCTAACACCACTAGTACAAAATGATGCTGTTGTTGAGGTGGCCCTACGGGATGTTACTGCGGCTGTGACATCCTTTCAGAGTGGTTTTTTTTAGCTCAGAGTACCAGTAGTCACCGTAGCACTATATATTTTAGTTCTAGTGAGGTAAGCGAGGCACTTCTGAGGGATGAGATGGCTTTGGTAAATTTTTATTTGTTTGGTCGCGTCAACAACAACATCATCAAAATGATCTAAGGTTATTGGGCTTTAAATAAAAAAGTAAATAGAAAATACATGGGATCGGCTTGTTCAAATACTGACTATAGTTTTGTTCTCTCCAGATACCCAGATTGGACCCTCTGCGAACTAGCATGGAAAGTTCTTAGATATTTCTCCTAGCATCGCAGATCGTGCTCGTACTCTCGCTGTTTCTGTGTCAGAATCTGGTCTTTGGTTACAGGCCAGGGGCCCGATTTTCTTAGCTATTGAACGGCGTTAACGCAACTTAATTGCATGAAAATTGCAGTTTTTGACAGTATTCGTAGTCTGCCGGCTATTTAGGTTCGATCGCAAGTCAGTGGCTTGCTATCCATAGTTTTTGACATATTTGGTATGCTGTAAGCTATTTTGTTGCGATTGCGTTGCTACAGTGGCATAAAATACTTTGGAGGATTTTAAATAGAAAAATAGCTAAATGATTTGCATTTATTTATTTAATGAATTGTTTGCTAGAAAACCACTATATTAATGTTTTGACTGATGCTTGATTGATAGAAGTTTTCATTATTATTTCAGTGGCAAAATTTGGCAGCCATACGATAGCGACGCGATTGCTATACAACTGCGATTAGGAGCTAGAATTAGCAGACTACCGAATTTGACATTAACAGCAGTTCGATCGCAGAATCATCGCAGTAGTGTGGCGTTTGGTCAATAGCTAAGAGAATTGGGGCCCAGTGGCCACTACTAAGCCACTACACTAACCTGTAAATACTTTTAGCCTCCTTTCAATACTGGTAACCTTATAGATCCATCCGCTTTTCATCTCGCTATAAGCTTACGCTTGGGTGCAATATGTTGAGTTGTCCATCATTGCCGTGTGATACTGCAGTTGATCAAATCGATCACAATGGCCTTTTTGCTCTCGAAGTGCTCTTGAATTATAATTATGTTCAGAAAGAAAGTAGACTTGGGATTTGACATCAGGATTGTTCCACATTGATAATAATGATAAATACTATGAAGATATCGTAAATTTTATATCAAAATATGACACCGATGACGAGAAAAAGGCAACAATGAAAATATAATGGTTATTTTAAATTTTAATTAGAAATTCCAAGGCCATTCTGTCTGAAAATACCATTACGCTTATCTTCATGTTTTGGGCACTATTTTCGTCCGGTAGACTAAAAGAAAATATACTGTGACAGGCAAAAATACAGGCAGACAAGCGAGTACTTAATCCTTTATAGATTTAATTTTGTCTTATGTAAGGAACCTTAATGAACAATAACTGTAATATAGGATTATAACCATAGCACACATGGATGTGTGACATTACATGAATTATCCTCCTTTATTTTTTAAGTTAAACCAGTTTAAACTTATCGCCGAAAAAACACTTTTGTTGTGAATTTGTTTTCGAAACATAAAAATATGTTGCTTTTTAAAATCAACTGTAACTTTTTTAAATAATTTGGAAATAATAAGGAACAGTTTGACGTTCTTTAAATTTAATAACGCGAATGGGGAAAATCATGACACACCCAATCGATTTTTCTCTTAAAGAATAACCATGAGAACCATGTGTCAGGGTGATGGACGCAGTGTTAATGTAATGACTCTGTTATAAGCAGAGGTTTTTAATGTCAGGTGCTCGTTCCGTCACAATCCCATAAAAAAGCGATAAACTTAAAATGTATTTATATATATAACTACACGTTGAATAGTAGTAGAATTGAATGGTTCCCAGTTACTTCCTCTATTAGCCCTGGTGGGCATTTACGCAAAACTTTAGGCCAACATTGCATTAATACTTCAATAGTTTTTGGTTCCCCTGATGCGGCCCATTTTATTTTTTTCTAGGAAAGCTTATCTTACACGAACAATCATAAGCTGATGAAAATTGCAAGTTACAATTTGTGCAATAATCAATTCTTACTTCGCTGCACATTACGTTATCAAATAGGACATAAACCTTTTCCGATCAACAACAAAAACACACATGCAACTGATATGATGTAATCTCTATAATGTATTCTTTGTACACATTGTTTACACGTTATAAAGATTTCATATAAAAAGCCGTATCCAGCAGTTCATTTCAGACGATCCCGACTCCCTCGTTCGTTCACATCTCAGACGAAGATATAAGGAAAAATATTCAAAATGATGAAGCTGGTAGTATTGGCGGCACTGGCAATGCTTTGTCTAGAATGTGAAGCTCGACACTTCGATCGGTGTGGTCTGGTGAGGGAGCTTCGAAGACAAGGCTTCGCGGAGGACAAGATGAGAAATTGTAAGTATATTTTATTTTATTTATGGTTATGGCCCAAAATATTCAAAACAACCAGAACTGAGTAGAGGTAAAGCAAATAAATAGCTTTTATGAATATTTTCAAGAGATATTGAGACACGCCTTTGTCTTCTCAGTGTGTACCATACCATATCATAACAGCGCTTCGCTTCCACTTTTCTCGTGCGTACTGCGAAAGAGTGGACCTCCTTACCATCGTCAGTTTTTCCCGATGGATACGACATGGTTGTCTTTAAATCGAGAGTAAATATGTTTCTTCTAGGTAATCGTGCTCCATCATAAACCACGTCAATACTTAACATCAGGCTGGGTGTGATCAAACGCGAACCTATTATTAATAAAAATAAAACATTGCTGCAAAATAATATATCAGGCACTTTGTTGTTTGACTGTCTAGCTACAAGGCTATTAAATTAGGTAAAATCATATCATATTAAATCATGTTCGTGTAGTCCAGTGATCACATCGTCATCGTTAAGATGGTCGGTGACGAGAGGTCGTGCGTGGACTGCGGTGGATTCGAACAGTTTCGCAGATGGAGGTGGAAGAGCGGGAGAGGGAGAGAGATCCCAGAGAGAATCTCTCTCTTCCCTCCGAAGAGTGCGGAGACGATAGTGAGCCAATCAGGCTCGCACTCCGTGTCCACTTAGAGGGCTTGAGGCGTGGGTTGTGGGGACAGCCGGTGCCTTCTGGATTAGGTCCTCAGGAGGTGTAAAGTAAAATCAACCGAAATCTTAATATGGACTAGTTAGAACTCCAGTATGGAGAGAAGTTACTGTTCACTATATTGGCGCACATTGGCACCTAGCACGTTTATTAACTATAATTTGTTGCTCCTAACTTATCACTAGATGGCACCTTCAAACGAACGAATGACGGCTGCATCGCGCTGGTGAGTTTCTCTGGGTTTTAATGTCATTACTCTCGCTCGTCTTAGTGGAAGTTTAAGTTTTTCACTGCTCATTTTTACGAGGTAATATTTGGGACTGGTCACCGCCTTACACCTGCCGGTTCGCAAAATTTTAATTTTTTATTCTAGTCGTGCGTCATCTGTCGCCGAGACACATCGTGCGATGTGGATGAGGATTAATGTGTGAAGCACTGTTGATTTTAAGGAAAAATAAATGCTTCTATAATGTTTGTTTATAAATATTTAGTGCAAATTAAACGTAAATTCATGGTTCTATGTTTCCTTTTTGAAAATTGCAATAATATATGAAAATTTAGCATGGATCGTTGATTTGTTACGGTATATTTGAAAAAAATATAGTCCCCGATATATCAGTTTCTTTTCAAGCGCCATGATCGTGGACTGATCTTGAAAATAGCCGAAATATCAGTAGAAAACTGAAAGAAAAGCAAATGTTTAATACCTACAAATAATTATTCGTTGGTAAATACTAGTCCCATTACAAATAAATTTAATAAAATATAATTTAGTTCAAAATTAGGATTTTATGTTATCATTGTGTTCCAGGGGTGTGCCTGGTCGAGCATGAGAGCAACCGATACACCGACAAGACCAGCCGCAACAACAAAGGCTCTCAAAACTATGGCCTGTTCCAGATTGACGACAGGTATTGGTGCAGCAACAACAACACTCCTGGCAAAGACTGTCATGTCACCTGTTCAGGTGAGTTTACTTCAGTTACTTTTGTTACTTTTGCTGTAATAAAATTACACATGGTCTGCGAAATCAGCATTCGATCTGACCAAGAGCTGCAACGTGCAAAGTTGTCCTCAATACTTGTCACTACGAGTCATTTTGTCCCAACGTAAAATTAATGACTTTAAAAAACGCTTGAAAATATATTAATAGGATTAGAACAACAAAGTTTTTAGTAAACGATGTTCATGTATTCCTTACAGATCTCCTGACCGACGACATTACAAAAGCCGCTCAGTGCGCGATGCACATCTACCAACGCCAGGGTTTCAACGCATGGTACGGCTGGAGGAACCATTGCCAGTCCCCTAACTCTCTGCCTGACATCAGCACCTGCTAAACTTGCCTTCATTATAAATGACCGCTAACAAACGGAGACGTGAGAGCGTATTCTATACGGCGCTCAATAGTAACTTGATGTGAACGAAGAATTGACAATGTTATGTCGTACAAAATACCACATTTTTACAGCTGTCCTTAAGTAAGGATTAATCACTGAGCATCCTTGTAGAATACAATCCTGAGCGACGTACATTCTCCAAATCATACAATACTTACCGATAATTGCTAGAATATCTGTGTTATTTGTTTATAATATTATATGTCCTGATAAAACGCATCTATATCACTAAAGCTTTTAATTTATATACCAAAATATAATAAGTAAATTACTATCACAATAAATATCTGAAATTTTCAACGACTATTCTTGTAACGTTCAATAAGCTGCTCATTATTTTCATATTGTGGTGATATACTAGTTTAGACGGCACTTGACAGGTTTTGATGCGTAACCGTAGCTCTATTTGAATTGAGAGCACTGACAGCTGTCACGTTTGAATGTGCAATGTTTAAGACTAATGTCGGTTGCCTGACAGTAGCCACATTCTCCCTAGTCATCGCAGTGGAGGACCTTCACGAATATTATCATGGACACGGCCACGATCAAATTTTGCGTGATAACCTTCGCGTTTAAATGAGGTGCTTCACCACTAAAAGCATATTAAAGTGCAGTCTTGCGGAGACAATAAACTTTTACTTGTGATAAATAAAATATTCTCACGCGACTTCACGATATCAATTATTTTAATCAATGAACGAGTTTCTTATATTAAAAATAATAACATATTCGGAATCAAAACATTGAGGAGTGGCCAGGAGGCCAGGACTCTCAGTGTGTTCTATGTGACCGTACCGTAAACAACAGTATTTTGTTTGATATCACGTCACTAGAATGCTCAATTATGACAATCGTCATTTTAGAGCTTAGTCAAAAAACACTTCAAAAAATTTTTGTGCATCCTGTCTTGTTTTCTTACCCTCCAATAAAATAAAAATAAGGACAAGAAACTAGTTCTTTTTTACTGCTAAATAATGCCATTGATCACATCCAAACACAAAACAAATGCTATAAATTGCCATCTACATGGACCATATTGGCATATTGAAATTATTTTGTTCTCGTTATCTCAGATTTCAAAGGATGGCATAATGGCCGTTCTTTACGTCCCTGAAACACGCCCTCTTAACAGAAAGGATCCATAGTCTTCTGAAAGCCTGGCCAGGCAACACATCTTTTATGTTAAATCGAGTGATAATGAGGCATAAATAAATCCATGGTATTGTAGTATGTACACTTAATGTATGTACATACAGTTGCTCCGCAGTCTCGCGGCAGCGTCCAATAAACGCACACATATTTCGGAACACGTAGTATTATTTGAACGTCACCTTCTGGTAGACAGTAACTCCATATATAGTAAGTGCAATATTCTAAAAAGCACAACAGTATAAAGGGCTAATAAATTATAGCGTTAATCGCTAACTAAACTATCTTTGATTCTTAGCATGTTAGGGTAGTTGGATCGTTTCAAGTGTTTGTTAAGGCGTATAGAGTCGCCAATGGCCTTGAGCATCTGGCCCCAATCGAGATCACCTTACCGACGCATCGAAGCTCATAATCATTGTACGTTCCGCGCTCGCTACACCAATATAACGGTCAAAGAATATGCAGGTACGCAATGCGCCGGTGCCTTTACACTTTATATGCATACCGTACGTTTCTAGTGAGTATCCGCAGTTGCAAGGTGGATGTTTCTAGGTAGGTAGGTACACTTTGAATTTTTATACAGATCTAAGCATGTGCTTACTTACTATTATATCACAGGACTTTTTTTCTCATTTAAATAGAGGGGTTAAATTAAAATAATTTATGTAGAGTAACAAACATTTACAAAAATTTTACGTACTTACGTTGCTTAGAATGTTTAAGTAGTCATATGATTACAAAATTATATTTAGTAATTATTACACGTAGCAAGTACACGTAGCTCTAGGCAATCTATCTACAGCTATTTTATAAAGATCGGTTCCACCGTTAAATGGTAACCGAGTTACTTTCTCGTTTATTAGGAGATTGAATTAAAATAGTTTTTCTTCTCTTATTCCATAATATGCGAGGTCAGGCGGTGCATTATTTTCTCACGCAAAAGACAACTCAAGAGCAAGATATTGTAATAAGTTTTTGGCACCTGGGTTTTGGTTGCCAACCGATACCAAACCCTTTTCGGTAATGCTTTTGTTGGTAGTATGGCCGCTAGGTTTTTGTACACAATGAGAGTTCATGAGAATTCCAGGCGAGCATTCGCAAAATACCCTACTACCGTGCAAAATTACTGGTTCTCAAGGACAGACACATAGCGGTACACGCCGTTAAATGCTTGGCGACAAATTTTCTACTTGAGGGTAGTTAGCCAGGCGGGCAATCGCAAAATGCCCTACAACCGTTAAAAATAACCAACGCTTGCGCATGACTGCCGCCCGCGTACGCGCAGTACACCTCGGAATCGCTAGCGTTCTGAACCTGAATAATTAGACATTTTTTTCGAAAAAATTCATTGAATTTACAAATGCTATGTTGCAATTGTAGTATTTTAAAATTTTAGGGTACAAATTATTTTCCAAAAATCGTAGCGGTTTAGAAGGAGTTCGCAATATAAGTCAAGAAATGGTATATTGTTTGATTTTTTTTAATGCAAAGTAACAGTAATGCGGTAAAATCATATGTTGTAAATGTTGTACTTGAATTCATCTATGAAATATATTTTTTTCACATCTTCAACTTCAGCAGTGACCGAGGAGTTCTCTTTAGAAAGTACGCATTTGACGATACTAAGGCCAAGGATTGCCTTGAAATTGTTGACTGGCAGCTATTGGGGACAGGCATTTGTTCGCCCACATAAAATATTGCATTCATATACTAAACCTTGTCACTTGCTAGGAATGGTCTAAATATAGACAATCTTTGTTTGTAAACTATTCAAATGATACACACATATATATGTAACACATAAAAGTGATATAAAGTTCAGTTTAATTGATTTAACTAAAATACTTTTGACTGTCCTTAAATAAAACAAGTCAGGAGGAATATAAAAGTAATTATTTAATGGTCATTCAGCCTTAATGTACAGACATATACTTTGTATAAGACATGAGTGATGTTGAACAATCATAGTAACTACAGCTCTACTACTATATTGTATCTCTGAACAAAACAATTACCTCCTCAGTGTAATTTAAACCTATACTTAGACGATCACGCTATGCTGTCCCAGTCCCACCACAATAGGTAGGTACCAGAATAGTCAATTGAAATAGGTTACTGATCGACATTTCAAGTCATATTTGCAAAAGTCCTGTGATCAGTTATTATTGATAGTTTTTCAGTTCTGTAAATTAGTCATTTTTAAAAACAACATCAATGTCTATGTATAGTTACTATTTCACACATATAGCTGAAGTGCTATAGATGCTATTTGTCAGAAGATAAATAAAACCATAGACAAATCTAGGTTTAAAGAAATTTACTCTCAAAAAGACTACATAGTCACTTACATGAGAACAAGAACAAAGCATATTTCTTAATATCGTTCGTTAACAGCTATAATACAAAGTACTCATTTAACGTACAAAAATGTAGGTAGGCATTATATCAACGCCTTGTTTATAAGATATCATTGTTACCGATGACGACGTGTTGAGCTAGTTTAGATTTAAATACGTAAAATGAGCTTATTTTTTTTATCTTTCACGGTAGTTTATTAAACAGTTGTGCACCTTCGTATGTAAACATTTTTCTCCCGTAATTTGTTCTTATCTTGGGTAGCACTAGAAAACTTGCTCGGCGAGGGATTCGTTTTGTTGTCTGTTTCAACATAGCAAAGGATAAATTAGTATGGATAGAGCTTATCAATAGTTTTCTGACAAGTATGCATGAGTTAAAAATATATAATTGTTTAATATTCATTATTTTAGTTTCGTTGTAAATTTTAGAAGTACTTAGGTTTAAGTAATGGTAGTGGAATAGGGTTTTTATATCTTTATTTTGTAGAATTTGTAGATTAGCTAGTTTTGTTTTGCAAGCACTGCCCCTAATTTCAATTAGGTAAAGTAGATGAGGTTTGACAAGGGAATTATAGATAGTGTAGCGGATTTGACGTGGGATACAACGGACGATGCGTCGAAGGGATCCAGTAAGAGTACTAAGAAATCTACTAGAGATTGTCGATTATAAATTGTATTTCGTTTTCGTTTCTGTAAATCGTATTTTATAAGTATGTTCAGTAGTAAACCCTGACTAAAGGACAGATTTGACTTTTTGCACACTATTAAACTTCCAAATATTCTCAAATCAAGAGTCCATATCGAACGTTGCGAACCTAAATCTCAGTTGTTAATGGAAACTGACGATGATGGAAAATACTAGTTTAGTAGAAACTAATATATCAGGCAAAGAGCAGGGGGTCCGGAAATAGTTCTTTCGACGCGTAGAAGTCTTGGAGCTTATAAATCTTCAATGTGCCCTTCTGTGATGTCGTCGGTCAAGAGATCTGTAACGAAAAAATAAGTAAAGTGAAATATAAAAAAGATTTATTCTACAAAATATATATTCAGGCTATTTTTTTAACCTATGTTCACCGGTTTTTGGCAAACTCGTATACGAGACGAAAAAGTCCCACAGTGATATGCACAGGGAAGATCGAGAAATAAATATAATGCCGCAGCTCCAGTATACTGCAATGTCGATCTGCTACAACATTCCTGCCCTGGATTGCTGGTACAAAATTACACCTAACTAACGTGACAACTAAACATATAAACTAACCAGAAGACAAGCCCCGTGAGGTTCCGGGCTAGAATTGCACCCGCTCCCCCCCATATCCTCCTGCGGGAGTCATAAGAGGCGACTAAAGAAAAAATTACCAGAAGGTGGGCAGCAGCGCTTTCTGAAGAATTTCTATCTTGCACGCGATCTCCAAGCTGCCTGACAAACGAGGGAATTATGGCAAACCCCCCTTGACCCTTGATAGGAGAAACGTCACAAACCTCACGACGGAAAAATGTCGAGTAACACAGTTGTGTTTAGACGTGGACGTCTGGACGATTCAAACAGTACATAAGACGATATACGACAGACTGCACTGGCTTTTACTCGACATGTGGAATTTTCTCATCTGTTATGGATGTAGAGGGGGCTGAACTAATTAATGATTTTGATGATTCACCATGACTTGATTCTGAGCAAGAAGGAAGCAGAGACGAGCGCAGGTTTGCTAGTAAAGGTGATGGCGGCCGAAGCGCTCAGCGGGTGCTCAGGGTGGATATTTGTATTGGCCTTCTATCACCACTACGTAGGATTGTAGTGGAGTGCAAGCTGCATCTTGAAACTTAAATGCATAGATAAAAAAAAACGCAATTGTGAACATTATAGGGCATTAGGAAAAAGTTATCACACGCTTACAGAAACTTCAATCGAAATGCATGAACACCGCTAGCCATTTGAAGATTCGGCAATGTTACGTATTGAGAAGAAGAGGCATGAAGGCCCCAAGAAAAATGTAATAAATACAGCACAAGCCTAAAATGTAGTTAATTTTAACAGAGAAGCCAGGCGTAGTTACTCGTATTAACTCTCTCTATACTCTTTTAGTAGAATTACGTGATTCAGGCCACTCGGGCCAGAATATTATAGACATCATCATCATAACGTTGATGCAATACGGTTCGAAGCCCGACACCCAAAAAAGTTTGAATGATTTAATTAATCTTGGTGAATCACTTCTTCGTATTCTGACCTGTTCTATCGTTGTTTGTTTGATCAAAACCGGCATAGACGAGCAAAAGGATGATAAGCATGATTAAAGGATCACTCGTACTATTACTATTTGCAAAAAAATGTTTACAAATTATTATCTAACTGTAAAAATGACTTAACTTGCAGGAATCAAAAGCCGGAGCCGATGACGGAGCCCGGGCTAGTGCTGGAGCCGGAGACGGTAATAGAGCCAGTACCGGAGCCGGAGACGGCAATAGAGCCGGAGCTGGAGCCCGATCCAGAGCCGGAGCCCGATCCAGAGCCAGAGCCAGAACCAGAGCCAGAGCCGGAGCCGGAGCCGGAGCCAGAGCCAGAGCCAGAGCCAGAACCGGAGCCGGAGCCGGAGCCGGAGCCAGAGCCAGAGCCGGAGCCAGAGCCAGAGCCGGAGCCAGAGCCGGAGCCAGAGCCAGAGCCAGAACCGGAGCCGGAGCCGGAGCCGGAGCCAGAGCCAGAGCCGGAGCCAGAGCCAGAGCCGGAGCCAGAGCCGGAGCCAGAGCCGGAGCCGGAGCCAGAACCTGAGCCAGAGCCGGAGCCGGAACCAGATCCAGAGCTGGAGCTAGATGATGAGCCCGAGCTAGAGCCAGCGCTGGAACGAGACCCACAGCCAGCTCCATCTGCGATTTCGGTTCCCTGTACTGTAATGTTTAAAGTGGAATAGATGCTAATTAATTGCTGGGGAACAGCTGGAAAATGCTTAAATGAGCTATAATCATGTTCGGAATTCGAACACGTGCTATCCACCCCTACGGGTGGATGGGGTATGCTCTAACAGCTACCTAAGCCAGTATGACATAATATGACACATTACTCTAATTTATCCGTTCGTTCCTAACCATTGCATAAGGATGGAGCGACATCTATAGTTCAACTTACGTTGGCGTGGTCAAGGTCGAAAGAGAAAAACCAAACGTTTGCAAGATCGCTACATTGTCAACTGTGCTTTACGTAACCGCACCACAACTACAAGAAATCTTCAACTAACTAACAAAACACACTAGGAATAGCTACTGGTGTCAAAATTAAATTAAGAAAAAAGCCAATTTTAATATCACGCCAACTGGTTCGGGCTGTACGTCTAACTATTCAACATAGACAAGCTCACTGACGGTTCGCGTAAAATCACCGCGCAAAATCACGCTATATTTGGTTTCGAAAAACGGCTTTAAACTTCGACATTGGAGGCCAGTGCTTTTTAATGACGAATCACGATTCCGTCTAACACCGTCTGCAATGTTCGTTTCCGTGTTTACAGACGCGAGCAGGCGAGCGGTACAGTTCAGCGGCAGTGTAGGAATATGACAAATTAGGATGTAGCTCTGTAATGGTTTGGGTCGGAGTTAGTTTCGACGAGCGCACAGATCTCGCCGTTGTTCCCGGGCGGGTGTCTGCTCAAGCCTACAATAACACATTTGGAACTTGCTTGACAGTCGCATCCAGAAACGTCCTATTACACATCAAACACTGCAGCAGCTCACTGATGCCGTGATTGCAATATGGGAGCGAATTTGGCAAGAAAATATTTGGAGGATCATACGGAGTATGCTGCGTCATTTTCAAGCTGTAATTGAGCTCATGGGCTCCACAAACGTTACTAAAAGTGACTGAAGACGAATAGTTAATTCATATAATAATTTTTCGTTGACGGATCTTTTTTATCGCTCATATTTTTTTTCCTACAATGTCCAATATTTGTTTTATAAATAAAAAAAACTTATTGAGAGTTTGTATAAAAAAAAAATTAAAAGACTTTTGTGCTAATAAGTATTGGATAAACATATTGTTTTGAAAAAATTAATGACATTGTCATTGGTTTCGACCATATTTATTCGTATATTACAACCTTCGATCATTGATTGAATTTGTCTAGAGAGCGAGTTTGAGTTTCTAAACGCCTAAAAAATATCATCCAACTGTTGGCTCATAAGCTTGCCCCGCCCGCTCAGTGGTGACAACTTCGTTTTAAGGAAAACACGCATTCTCTGGCAAAGAAAAATGACGATTTGCGTTGACAACCCAAAAAATTACATACCATCGGCAAGTAAACTTTATATTAACTTTATATTTTAAAAAGACCAAAATTAAAACCGTGTAATTTTATCCTATCATCAAACACCAGTGAAGCCATATTTCACAGGGCTGCCCTGTTCTTTAAATTATAAGTTTCCCATATCAGGGTAATATGAAAAAAAAAGGAACAATTTCGAGATTTTAAGTCATTTTACCATAGTGTTGTCTGTTTGTTCCCACGTGAGCATTTGATAAAGTACTATGTCTCCTTATGCATATGATATCATATATATATGATGTTTGATATGTTTGACTTGACTTATAAATTACTTCGTAAGTACAGGCCGAACGATGGCTATAACAGATACAGTCCGTCACAAGTGACAAACTGCAGTGCACCCATCACCCTGAAACGTAAGGACGTCTCGTGTGTCTGTAACTTCACCGGCACCCATACCCTTCAAACCGGAACACAGTAATGTGAACATTCCTGTTTGGCGTTAGAAATAGGCATGGCAACAATGCTTCCCCGTACCAACTCGTACAAAGAGTTCTACTGCGACTAAGTATTTTATTTGAAAACTTGACATCCTTGCGCTTCTTTTAAAATAATAATATCAATAGTAATTAAACAATTCGTTGGAGGCACTAACTATTTTGTAGTAAAGACTGATCATGTTTGCAGTCTTCTGCATCAAGTGAGTTTGAAGACTGATTGAAGATAAGACTGGTTGTGGAAAAATACTTCAATATGAATAGGGTGTATGCACGTGTATGATTTTTTCCGTATCTCTTCAACGTTCATATATTGTGCCTTTTACAGTCTCCTTTTGAATCCCTCTTCTCTGCGCTATCTCTGACAACATATTTCGTATTTTCATGAAACAAGCGAACTATTGCTTAGATTATCTGAAAATCTGGTACATGTCAATCCAGTATGTAAAACAAAGTTTTTTAAGTCCTCCTTCACTGCTGAAGCTGTTAAGCTTTGGAACTCTTTACCTTTTGAAATTACAAATTAGACGTGCACCAACTCTAGAAACTTTCAATCAATGTGTCAAAGCTATTTATTTCCTTAAATAGCTGCTGTAAGTTACGTCGAAGCCTATGTGGTAGAACTAGGAAACTTTTCGTAGTTGATTATATGTATATATTATGTATTCTTTGTTTAGTGGATATATGTAGATATATGATAATATTAAGTACTAGCTGTACCTGCGACTTCGTTCGCGATTGCCGTACCTATTCACATTTGGGCACTGTTTATCTCATATTAAGCAACGCTGTGGTCTTCGGTGAAGCACTCTTAGTAAAGCTTAGCTCAGAAAGGAGCTTTTTACTTTGGGGTTGAAAACTCGCGAGTTGTATTTTCCTGAAGACAGTAGCTAAGTAACTCAGAGAGAGCGCAGTTCGCACAATAAATATTGAAGCAAAGTACTTTGTGCGTTTCTTTGGAATTTTGATTTTAAAATGGCGACTTTTTGCCGATGTGTCTATCTAATCTAGATAAATAAATGATCGAAGGTTTTAACCTACTTTTATGTGATAAGGGTAGGAAGGTTGAATAATACCTACTTTCAAAGCGTGAGTGATGAAAAGTAAATACTTAACTGTTTGAAGATAGGTAAACCAACACAATCACAATATTTATATAAGTACCTACTTATTACTGTTATCTCAAGAGCATCTACTTACATAAATTGTGAGAGCTATAATAGTACCTACATTATGATGAGTACTGTATCAGCCTGATTGTCCACTACTGAACACAGCCTCCCCCACTAACGGGGGCCATAATCCCCACGGTTGGGAACGGCCTTGGGATCGCAGTTTAATAAGTTGGCATCGTCAGGACCACTACGTCCTAGTTATGAATGAAATTCTATTGTTATTTTTATATTGTTATGATTGCAATAACGCCTGCTATGCGGATTACATAACAAAATTACAAATATACGATAGGAAACATTTAAGTCATGTGCGGCATTCGCACCCGCGTCCATCCGCCCCTTTAGCCGGGGCATGCTCTAACCAATTGAGCTAACATGACATGACGTCATAACTCGAATCTTTCCTATCATTCATTAACCATTGTATTGGAATGGAGCGACATCTATAATACCACTTACGTTGTACTTTAAACAAGACCAATTTTGCAATTGGTTTTATACTTGTAAATGATGACGAAATTATAATGGATCGTGGCGAGATTGGAATAATTAATGTAGCACGAGTGTTATACGACTATTTTCAAAACACTTGTGAGTAAATTCTTCAACAATTACTTGCTCAGTGTTCTTCAATTTAAGTATCACTCTCTCTATGAATGCGCGCTCAGATTTTATAAAAATCCATTGCTATTTTTAACTTATCGCAGCATACCGCTAACAGTAAAAAGGTTATTAAGTGTTTCGTATCTTTAATTTAATAGGTAAGAAACTCCTTGGTTGGTTTTCATAAGGCAAATGAATAAAACTCAATAACCTCCTTGGTTTCAAACAGCTGACAGCTAATTTAAACTAAACTGAAAAGTAAACAGCATGTGTGCGGAACAAAACACAATTCGATACAGGTGATAAAAATATACACGCATAATATACAGGTAATAATAGCCTACCCCATAAAAATATTACTTGCTCGGTGATAAAGCCTTTACGAGGAAGTGTGTTGAAAATAAACCTTGTTTTGCTTAAGTTGGGACTTGAAATCACATACTGATGTTCGTAGTAGGTACCAGTATGTGATAGAGCATGAACCTTTTACCATCTACCGAGCACAGTTCCTTAATCCATTCGCATCATAGATAATGAGAACCATAGAATTTCATTCATAAATAGACCCATATTGTCCTGCTGGTGCCAAGGGGTCCAGACTCCTACTGAGGAAGTAAACAAGTCAACAATTCAGTTAGTCATCACATTGTCTATCGGGAATGAACCCGGGCCCTCGCAGATTTACCAAGTGGTAGGTATCTTTAGTAAGAGCCCATCTTGGTCACAAGGTCATATATTCTGCCTCGAAGTAGTAAGCTATTAGTACGGTGTTTAGGCGAGAAGGGCACACAAGCAAGTAAAATTACTAGCCGAACAAGACATTATAAATCATTTAACGTCGTCGAGTGACGAGCGCAGTGCAATGTCCATCAAAACCAGAACGGTAACACTGTCATGGACAGGCGTGAATAACATTTGGCGAGCGACTTGTCTGTCTCAACACTGTAATATAAAAACATTTACAAATTAGTCATTTGTCTATGATAATAATAATAAATAAAAAAGATTAAACGTAACATTCAACCACTAGAGACGGACATTATTTTACACGCTTAGACCAATAAAGAAGTTAGAGCACAGCACGCGAAAGAAGTGAAGCCAAAAATAACCATGCACTTCTTAATCTGTCTCTTTCACGCTTGCCTAAGTAGAAATGCGCATAAAAAGAACGTTCCTACTCATGTACTTGGACAAGTAACCCGTTCGAAAACAAAAACTACTTACAATCTCTTATCTTGCTCTCCGGGAAGCCATGTCTCCTAAGCTCCCTCACCAGGCCGCACCGGTTGAAGTATCTCCCTTCACATTCTAAGCAAACCACTGCCAGGGCCGCAAACATTATGAATTTCAGCATTTTGTGTTTCTAATTAATTTTTCCGAGATGTTATCGAGTCGGAACGTCGGGAAAGTGTGAAACGAACCTCTAGACACGGCTTTTTTATAGGAAGATTCAAGCAGCCTGCGTTTGTTTGTAATGTGTAATCAACATTATTTTTATAAAATATACCTAGCTATACTTTAGTTTGCAAAGTTTAAGTTTGATTGTATAATCTATGTCTAACAATCAAACACAACATCTGTGCTGAAAGTAAGCCGGAATACCCGAAAATTACACCCATAAGTTTATTATTTGGCTACATTTAATATATGTCTACTGTACCTATACACCTTCAAATAGGATTATTCTAACAACATTTTTTATGTTATTGTGACCGAACAAGCCCGAGGCCCACCTGATGTTAAGTGGACTAACCTCTGCCTATAAAAGATGCATTTCTTCAACGACGAATTGCACTGTGCCCGTCACACTGAGACGTACAGTTGTTAGGTCTCATGTGCCTGTAATTTTACTGGCTCTCAAGGACTGCTGCCGGAACACACTGTTAGGTGCTTGGCGACAGATTTTCTACTTGAGAGTGGTCGCTAGCCAGGCGGGCATTCGCAAAATGCCCTTCCACCATGCGGTGAAGCTCAAACCCGCGGCGGGATTCGAACCATAGACCTGCTGCCCGGCAGTCCATAGCCAATGCCACTGAGCCATCACTGCTTCAAAATAAGAGGCGAACAGACAGAAAGACTATATCTAAATAGAAAAATGTCTAACCCCTCGTTTTAAAGAAAAATTACCTAAACTAATATAGCACCTGGTGATTTCAGGTATGTATAGTAGTTTGTCTGAAATACCTATGTAGGAATAGTAGTAGCTAGCCAGGCGGGCAATCGCAAAATGCCCTTCCAACATGCGGTGAAGCTCAAGCCGGCGGTGGGATCGAACCAGGGTACTGCGGCACGGCAGTCCATAGCTATAACCGCTCGGCCATCATTGCTTCATAATGCATTCTTCATGCAGCTAACTAAGGTCCTATCAATTACTCAATAAGAGAGAAGTAAGATAAAAACTAAGAGATTAACTTCGATCATAAATATGTCAAGATGGCGTGTAGCGCTACGATCGCAACAAAAATAACAGGCCAGGTTTGAAACGCTTGTGTGGGTATCACGCACACAAGTATGCAAAGCTACTAATGTTCTACTAACGCGATACGGTCATGTATTTTTTTTTAATTTTTTGGCAACTGGATATGGACATGATTGTGTGCTTAGTGATACCAGGTCTGGAAAAGTCACAAAAAGTAGTGGAAATATTATATGTTTTGATTTTAGGCAATTATTAATATATTTTAACATGTAATTGTTTACACATACTAGGAATTTGTGCTCATGGATTAAAAGTAGATTATTATTATTAATAGACATGCGCGATTATTATTTTTTTGTATTGTTTACCCAAAAACCAGCTTTACTGAGTGTTACTAGGTAAAATAATAGGGGTTGAAGTGTGAAACTGCCGTTTTATTGTAATTCTATACTAGCCGACTCGTCCCCCGCTGAACACAGCCTCCCCTATTATTTATTTAGTACTTGCCATAATCCCCACGCTTGGTAGGCGGCTTGCGGATTGCAGTGTAAGATGGCAGTTCTTTAAAAGGTGCTGATGCCCACCTACCAGTATTATCCCTTAGTCGCCTATTACGACACCCATGGGATGATATGGGGAGGTGCAATTCTAACCCACTTCGAATTGACATAGAACCTTCATGGTTTGAGATATTTGAATGTTTTTTTTTTTTTTCGGAAAACCCGAAGAACATATTAACTAAAAATTGCCTTGCATGGGATCGCACCCTTTATTAACCTTCGACGCTTTTGGTTAATTACAAAATACAGATCTTTGGCATGAAAATGATCACAGCAAATAACTGTTGTTTAGCTGGTTGCATTAGACTCTCTTTGCGGCTTTTTCTTATAATTCTTATCCACTTACTTTTTAAAATAGGATCATTAGAAATTGAAATAAAATAATATTATAAGTTACGTTTACGCGATATTGGCTTCAGAACTTAAAACTTACACGGTTTTTTTACAATTTTATGGTACAATTTAATGGATTCGTACTTTATTAGTTATTAATGATATTAGTAATTATTGATATTTATTTGTTTTCAGTACGTTAATTGCATACTACTTTGTAATCAGCACCCAAGAAACCCCGAAATTGACCGTGTGATCACCGTGTGATGTCAGATCATTAGAAAAATATTATCCATCATTTTGGATTTAAAATAATATTATATTCGTTTTTCGTATCCAGCACCACAAGAAACAATAATTTCAAAAGAATAAATACGCCTTAATTAGAAATTGTAAATCAAATTCTCCTTGACGTGAAGTGAACCCCATCTCTTGGAATTCGTAGTCACTAAGTTCAGCGTCAATAACACGTGGTACACGAAATTGTACGACTTAGCTAGTTTGGTGTTTGTTGAATTATTTTTCAAATTAGCAAACTTGATTTATGTAACATTGATTTAAAGAACAGGGCAACCCTGTGAAAAATAGCGTCAATGGTGTTTGACGTTAGGATGAAATTTCACGTTACACGTACAATTTTAGTCTTTCTGTAACATAATTTACTTACATATAAAGTTTACTTGCCGATAGTTCGTAATTTTTTCAGTTGTTTTCACTTGTCCTTTGTAATTCCTGCACACTTTAGGCAATGGTAGGACTGCTAATATGTATTAGGTTTACTATAATTTCATATTCATCAGAAGAGTGGACTTTGCTCCACTGGAGGTATGACCAATTTACGTGCTTACGTGCAAGGCGCGCTCTTCGATGGCCTGCAGTTAATTTCGGCACATTTGCTAGCTTGCTTGTGTGGTACCAGTCCACGTTTTTTCAACCTTCTTCTAATTGTAAAGTGACTCACAGCTACCCTACGTGCAACATAAAGATGCTGCTGCAGTTGAAAAGAGTTAAGGCATCAATTTTATAGATAAGTTGTTACAATAAATCGATCATATCACTCAGAAGTGACCTGATTCTTGCCAGATCATGAACGACGGCGTGTGCGTTTGTAGACTCTATGAACAGATGACAGGCTTAGATGCAATCTTTCAGCCACAACATTCTAAGTCCAGAATCCAGCAATGCCACTACTTGTGTGGCTTTTGCGGGCGAAGTATGCATATTAAACTTTATTCAGTCACAGTAAATAAATAAAAAAACAAAAAGTGTAAAGATAAGCGCTAATTATTAGTTTTTAAGGGTTAAATGTACTCCAATTCTAAACACGTTTTTCTCAAAACAGTGATTCGATTCATTAATAGGATAAACAAATGAAATTCTAATTTAGAATTTTTGATTACCACTGTAATAGCCAAACTACCAGCAGTTTTTCATGGAATGAAAACTCGTTTTAAATTAGAGAAGAAACAATAAAAGGTGTTTCGTTTTTTTTTTATGAGAAGTGTATAATTGCGGCTGTTTTCATGACATTCTTATTATATTTCTTGTATCTCCATCTGTTATTTATTACAACCACTGCGTTTCGTTTAATTTGCTTTGTGTGATTATTGCATTTATGCACACATGCTTTATTTATAATAAAAAGTAAGATAATGACGAAACGAGTAAGTTGCCAATCTAAATTATATTTTACTGCAACGGAAGTCAGCCAGAAGTATTTTTTACGAGGTACGTAAATGTTTCGACCAAGTTGCATTGGTAGTGGTCACGCGGTTTTACTTTTATTAAAACCTGTGAATGTTGTCACTGTTGCGTGTCGAGACGTTTCATATCTGGATTAAATGCGGGTAGTTGGAGAAAATACCTGCCTATCAAGACATTGACACCCGCCTCTTCAGTCCGTTTGTTACCGATTTACGACCAAACGTCGAGGTAAATTATATACATGTATATATGGCGATTTAGTCCCGTTAAATACTAAGAACTAAAATTATTCACAGAAACAAAGTTTAGTGTTACAGAAAATACTAAAGTAAATACATTTTTAGTTAACATTGCGAAATAGTACCTAAAACTGATAGAGGTAGTAAATGGAAATAAATCAAAACAAACATATATGCACTGCTTTTTTTTATTTATGTAGGTACAAAATAATTGGGTTAACCCTAATGGAATAATAACCGTAAATTATAATTCAGAGTTTTGTCTTTTTATTCAGTGGTTTTGTATTAAGGCATAGATACTTTTTTCAACATACTTGCTCATAAAGTGGCTATAATTTCACCGCAATTAGGTACTTAATGACACCTGTAATCAAACTGATTTTTTCATCACTATTATTCACAAGTGTGTTAAAAAAAGTCGTATGATACACGTGTGTATTGATGATTACCGTAAGACCTTCAGGTTCGGGTCATAATGGCGCCTGAGCGATAATCACCACTTGTACCATAATCTACTATATTATACACTAGTGTAATAAACATATTATATTTATAAATAATAGGTACAAAAAAAATACAATAATTGTCAGTTTCAAATAGCTGTTTAGTTTAATCGCTAACTTTCTGTAATTTGTGACAGATTGTTCCGTAGGTACAAGAATTGAGGTGAAGAGCTGAAATTTAGTCTTTATTATCAAAAACAAAAACAATGCCGTAGTATAAAAAGATACCCACAATTATAGCTAAAGTTATATAGATGCAATTTCTTACAACATAAATAATCCAATAAATTAATCGTCACATCAACCTACATCTTCTAATAATTGTCGTCTCGTATTATATAATTTAGGGTCATTTTACGGATTGTATTCTACAAGGATGCTCAGCAGTAAATTTTAGCTTTGAATTTTGTATGGAATTATACTGTCAAATCCACACTCAAATCGAGTCACACTGCTAATCATCCCTCTAGAATACACACTGACGTTTCCGTTAACTGTTAGTGACAATGATGGCTAGTTTAGCAGGTGCTGATGTCAGGCAGGGAGTTAGGGGTCTGGCAATGATTCTTCCAGCCGTTCCATGCGTTGAAGCCCTGGCGATTGTAAATCATCAAAGCGCACTGGGCAGCCTTCGTGATATCATCAGTCAAGAGATCTATAAGGGAAACATAAATATTAAAAACTAAAGAACACTAGCTCGCGCACAGTGAGATAAAAAGCCTTTGCAGGGCAAGAACAGGTAAATGTCAAGGATAACACCGTAGACCTTTATTAACATACTTACTTCAATACACTGACCAGTTGCTTATCTGGGGTGTTTATCTGGAAAACGATGTGTCGCCTGCATACAACTTTTGCGCGCTCGCTACCTACCACTCAGATTAGGTATTTTCTAATTGCTGGTAAGCCTATAATTTCACCTGATGGCAAGTGATAGTGATCAAAGATGTGGTTCAAGCTAACCTAGAAATACTGGTTCTTAAGGACAGCTACCGGAACTCACCGTTTGGTGCTTGGCAACAGATTTTTTATTTAAGATGGTAGCTAGCTAGGTAGGCACTCTCAAAATGCAGTGCTATAACGTGCAGCAATTACCACAGTGCTATAACGACTGCCATCCTAGGTCTACAACCGGGATCGACGTATTAACGTGGTCTCCGAAGCACAGAAGTGCCCAGTGACACTGACACTAGCAGTCATTCATCCAAATCATGACCACACCGGACGTTGCCTAGTTAATCGATTCAGAAATGGCTAATCAAGCTACAGTACGAATGCTTCATAATACAGATACATGTAACTAACGAAACGTTCATAGCACTCCTAAGTACATCCATGAACAACCTACCAAGCGATACAAAGTGAGATCGAGAGACACAAAGTTACTGAATTAGACTTACCACCACAAGTGACATTACAGTCCTTGCCAGGAGTGCTAGTGTTGCTGCACCAGAACTGGTCGTTGATCTGGAAGAGGCCGAAGTCCCGAGAGCCGTTGTTGTCGTTGTTGGTCTTGTCGGTGTACCGGTTGCTCTCATGCTCTACTAAGCACACCCCTGGAATACAATGACAATATGCCAGTTATGATAATCTATTTTTTTATTAACACTATCATACTATACTACGCGAATGCTGATTTGATTCGGCATAATTTTGTATATATTTTGTAAAGCATAATCTCCTGTGCTTAATTTTGTAATCAAAATCAGTCCGCAATCATGGCGTTTGAATTTTTAAATAATTTTTATCTTAATAAATAAAGTTAATTGGGAGCCATCAAAGTTGTAAATTTTAGATCATTTTTGTTACATCTGGCTCAAAAACTAACACTTGATTTTATAGGTACACTTCGTACAAAGGTTGCCTGGAAGATATCGCTTGAGGCAATAAAGTCTAATTTGTATAATGCAGTCTTATTACAAAAAACGATACCGTTTTCACTTTTATGATATTCTCTTTTTGAATCTTAAGTGTACAGAGTAGAAAGAGTGTTTATATCGAACTATCTATCTATACAGGTAGACCTAGACAAATGGGCAAACATCAAACCACTGTTCAGCACTGGTTGTTTGGAATAGTAAGTCTTAATCTTACATATTTAATATAAGAAATACTTACAGTCTCTCATCTTGTCCTCCGGGAAACTGTGTCTCCGAAGCTCCCGCACCAGGCCGCACCGATCGAAATACATCGCATCACATTCTAAGCAAAGCGTTGCCAGGGCCACGAATACAGCCAGCTTCAACATTTTATGTATTTATACTTATTTCTTTGTCTGAGATGAGGAGTAGTCCGAGTGTTGGAAGCTTATGACATAAACCGCTAGGACACAGCCTTTATATATTTCGTTTCAGGTTATCTAAGCCGCGGAATATACCCGTACCTTTGAATCACTTTATGTTGTTTATTTACTTTGTCTAATGACCGTGAAAATCTATGAAAACATTTTATAAGTATACCTAATAATGTCTACCGTGAGTAAGGCGTCACATAATCCCTTGGAGTTTTTTTTATTGAGTTGGTATGTTTTCGAGTATTAGTAATATTAATTGAAATAATTTTAGTTTATGTATCAGCCAGATTGTCCACTGTTGAACACAGCCAGCGCGGTTTACCATAATCCCATGCTTCATTTAATCAACGCTTGGTAGGCTTCTTGGGGATCGCAGTTTTGAGAAAGCAGTTCCTCAGAAGGCTTTGCTGCCCACCCTCCGGTGTTTTACCCTTAGTCGGCTCTTATGACACCCACAGGTAGAAATGGGGGGCTGATATTCTAGCCCGGCACCCTACGCGACGCGACAGCCCGGCATCCCGCGGAGCTATAATTTAAGTTATTAAACATATTTTTTTCTTGAATTCTACTCGTTACCAACTTTGCCCAGTCAGTGCCCAATTTAATTTCAGTCACATTCTTGTCCAAGTTTATTTATAGTAGATGAAGTGGTAGCTCATAATTCAAAATTCAAAATAGGTAATCAGATTTTTACAAAACTACGCAAATATCAGGATCTGGTTTCAAATAAGAAAAAGTTGATTTCCCCATGTGACTTACAATAGCCGAAACAAGACACCGTTTATTTTACAAATATACGAATACAATGCATGTATGGTTGCAATAGATAGTTTCGCTAATAAGGATTAGGGTCCAGCTACTGGGAAGTAATACTTACAAACTACAGAAATCCAATTCGGTTTGGCCTCATTTTTGTTACTTTCTTTCTCTATTAAAAATTAACACACAAGTGGTGCTTTAGCGTCATTTTGTTGTATACCTACCTAGAATATGATAGATATGGTGATGATAAGTTTCAAAAATAATGTAGTCAAGCTTGAAATGAGAATGCTTGATTTTATTTCTATATACTTAGGTACATATTACCTATACATTCATTAATATTATAATAAGTAAACATTTTATTTAAGAAAAACTAGTACATATACTTATATATGTGGTGTATGACCTGACGATTCCTTTTATTTAAGACGTCATATGATGCACTTGAACATTAATTATATAACCTTTTTTTAAAATTACAAATATACGATAGGAAAAATTTATGTTCCCGCACATGACTCAAATTTTTCCTATCGTATATTTGTAATTTTGTTATGTAAACCGCATAGCAGGCGTTCTTGCAAACATAACAATATTTAAACCTTTTTTAATTTGCTTCTTAAAATCAGAATCAAATCAGGGCTTTAATATAGCTTAAATTTATCCTTTTGTTCCTATTGTTTAACCGTTATTTGTAACGAATAAGCTTACAAAATTAGAACGAAAGCGAAATGTTACAATGTTAAAATTAAAATTACAATGTTAGGATTTATTATAATATACCTAGACCAGGTTTCAACTTTACCCAGTCAGTAGATTCAGAATATATTATACGCCAAGCAGCTACGATAATGATCATATATACGTAGGCACGACGTCAAATTGTAGTACGTAAAATTCATTTCAGGCGACTATGTGGTGGAACGAATATCGCCTAGACTGAGGCTTTGATCCTTCAAATCTAGACCCATTCTTCTTCATCCTAGGTGTTAGTCGGTGCTCAATATTGACCCCTCTATTGTTTATGATAAACAATACTCCTTCTACACTAGAGAACTAGCACTCAAAATATTTTCTTTAAGCAGATGTCTTGAAACTCTGGCCAAGTTCAGACTGCTGCAGACCCTACAGCGGGAAGTCGATACAATGCTTCCGTGGAGTCGCCTCAACGAGAGGGAATTCAATACCTTCAAATGTCACATTGACTTTTACCCGAATACAGTACCCAGTTAATGATGACTGGAAAGTCCCATTCATGCAAGTGCCTGTGGCTACTTTGCAAATTTTACTTCTGTAACTTATCACATGGGAAATGGCAAATGTACTAGCCGAATAAATCATATTAGAACTTAACCAAACATTTGTAGCTATAGTAAAGATCTTAAATACCTAAGAGAATGCCCAAAGTGCTACCAAGACCTTCACTAGTACCTTAGCTCCACTCGACTAATCTTTTATTGACACAAATGTAGACAAATATGGATCGATTCCATTTGTGTCTTATTACGAGAAAGTTCCTATATGTACCTACTTTCTGTCTGGTACTCTTAGGATATCTATGATAGACTCATCCTATCCTAATCTTATTTAATTCAATAACGCCTTATATCTGTCTTAAATTCTTAAGCTTTCACATATCTGATACATGTACTCGTCTTTTTCGTCTTCCCAACACTCAGATGTATACATCGGGATAGATCTTTTATGATTTAATGATTTTTTTATTACTTTTCCTTCGATCTTCAGGGGCATTTGCGGGTCATATGACCACATCTCAGAGACCTGTCCCTTTTTATGTGATAGGTGGTCAAACGACCAGGCGGCTCATCTGGTGGTAAGTGAGCACCGTCGCCCACGAACATCTGCAACACCAGATATCTCGAGGATGCGTGGCCGGCCTTTGAGGAAGGAATATATAATATGTCCCTATTTCATCCATCCTGCATTTATTCTTCGTCACATCTCAATTAATGTTGGCATCAGTTTGGAACAATAAGCTCCTTTCATCCACCTTGCAGCCGTCGTTGCCCAAATTAGTATACCTACATACATTTCAGCCCATACGAGATTAGAATGGCTCTCAAACAGCTTAAGGACAACAAGGCGCAAGGGGATGACGGAATCACGACAGAACTTCTGAGAGCGGGTGGAAAACCGGTACTCTCAGTCCTCCAGAAGTTATTTAATTCCGTCATCCTTGAAGGTAAAACGCCAGAAGCGTGGAGCAGAAGTGTAGTGGTACTGTTCTTCAAAAAAGGCGACAAGACCTTGTTGAAGAACTACAGGCCCATTTCACTTTTGAGCCATGTTTATAAGCTGTTCTCGAGAGTCATTACGAATCGTCTTGCTCGTAGGTTTGATGACTTCCAGCCTCCCGAACAAGCCGGGTTCCGAAAAGGCTTTAGCACCAAAGACCACATTCATACGCTCCGCCAGATTATACAGAAGACTGAGGAGTATAATCGGCCATTATGTTTAGCGTTTGTGGACTATGAAAAAGCCTTCGATTCAAACGAAACCTGGGCCGTACTGCAGTCTCTTCAGCGATGCCAAATCGACTATAGGTATATCGAAGCGCTAAAGTGTTTGTATAGAAACGCCACCATGTCGATTCGATTATAGGACCAGAGCACGGAACCAATCTAACTGCAACGAGGCGTGAGACAGGGAGACGTTATTTCTCCGAAACTGTTCACGAATGCGTTGGAGGACGTTTTTAAGCTCTTGAACTGGAAAGAATTCGGCATCAACATCTATGGCGAATACATCACTCACCTTCGTTTCGCCGATGATATAGTCATATTGGCAGAATCGCTTGAAGAACTCAGTACAATGCTCAGCGACCTCAGTAGAGTTTCCAAGCAGGTGGGTCTTAAAATGAACATGGACAAGACGAAAATTATGTCTAATGTCCATGTTGCACCCGTACCAGTAGTTGTTGGGAACGATACACTCGAAGTTGTTGACCATTACATTTACCTGGGACAGACTATCCAGTTAGGTAGGTCCAACTTCGACAAAGAGGTCGCCCGAAGAATCCAACTCGGATGGGCAGCGTTCGGGAAGTTACGCGACATCTTCTCGTCGAACATCCCACAGAGCCTGAAGACCAAAGTCTTCAACCAGTGTGTGTTGCCAGTGATGACATATGGCACTGAAACGTGGTCCTTGACTGTGGCCCTTATGGATAAGCTCAGGGTCGCTCAACGAGCTATGGAGAGAGCTATGCTCGGAGTTTCTTTGCGTGATAAAATCCGGAACGTGGATATTCGCCAAAGAACCAAAGTCACCGACATAGCTCTCAGAATTTGCAAGTTGAAGCGGCAATGGGCACATTGCTCGACGAACTGATAACCGATGGGGAAGAAAGGTTCTCGAGTGGTTACCACAATACACCGGAAGACGTAGAGTTGGTAGGCCCCCCACTAGGTGGACTAATAGCCGTTCTTTGTGGCGTTCTATGGGGGAGGCCTTTGTTCAACAGTGGACGTCTTCCGGCTGATGATGATGATGATGATGACATACATTTAGATTCTAGAAGCTCTCGGGGATGTAAACCTGCGAATGGGTCACAAAATCCAAAAATCATAGTGATATTCCGAAAACTGATGAAATTAATTTGATGTGACACAGGTAATTTGCGTTTCTTCATTACCGATTCTGTTTTCACGAAGGGTATGGAACCCTTCTTGCGCTAGTCCAACGCGCTCTTAGCCGATTTTTGTGTTTGTTGTTATATCAGTAACAGAAATGATGTATATCTGTGAAAATTTCAACTGTCTAGCTATCAGTGCCTTTTTTATGTATTCGTGATGGAACAAGCACTAGGCCCACAAGGTCTTAAGTGGTAACCTCTTCCTATAACAGATGCAGTCCGTCACAAGTGGCCCCGAGTTCCTTGCCCGTTCTTCTCGCAGTGGCTCTATACAATTTATTTGCTGAACGTGGCAGTACAATGTAGAATATTTCAATACTAAAATTTGTAATTGACCTTCATAAGAGCGTCGTTGACGCCTAAATTTAATACATGATTTTGACTTTGACTTTGACTTTCCAAGCTGGAACCTAGTAGCCTTTTGACTGATCCTATTTCGTGTCTTATAATGAGAAATTAATCAAATTGCGTTAAATGATTATGTACCGTTTGTGCTTGTAACACTCGCATATGCTTGCGCATAATATAATATTGGTACCTATTGGACGACGCCCTACTGGAATAAAAATGTGCACTTTAAAGTTGAATATTTCGTAAATGGGGCATTAAATCGAAAAATAGTATCAGCAACCCCCAAATCATTTTAAAAGACCTATTCAATGATATCTCATATGATGGGATAGACGAAGAAAAAAAATTCATCCCCACATCACTTGTATGGGAGCTACCCCAAAAAAAAATATTTTTCTAAATTTTCTTTTACCACTTTGTCGGCGTGATAAGTTTACATACGCTTACAAAATTGCAGCTTTCTATTCCAAACGGTCTCTTAGCAAAACCTTGGACAGACAGACGGACATGACGAAACTATAAGGGTTGGTACAACATTATATTGAATGGTACAAGAATGGCTGATAAAAATAACTTTTTTGTTTTAATCGCAAACTTTAATAGTAAATTCCATCACATTGTTGTAATTGAGGATGGAGGTTAGTTTAGCAGGAGCTGATGTCAGGTAGAGAGCCCACGGCCTGGCAATGGTTCTTCCAGCCATACCAGGCTTGGAACTTTTGGCGCTTGTAAATCTTCAACGCGCTTCAATTTGCTTCAATTTGCAAGTTGAAGTGGCAATGGGCAGGCCACATTGCTCGACGAACTGATAACCGATGGGGAAGAAAGGTTCTCGAGTGGTTACCACAATACACCGGAAGACGTAGAGTTGGTAGGCCCCCCACTAGGTGGACTGACGACATCGTTAAAGTCGCGGGTAGCCAATGGTTACAAGCGGCTAATAGCCGTTCTTTGTGGCGTTCTATGGGGGAGGCCTTTGTTCAACAGTGGACGTCTTCCGGCTGATGATGATGATGATGATGATGATGACATACATTTAGATTCTAGAAGCTCTCGGGGATGTAAACCTGCGAATGGGTCACAAAATCCAAAAATCATAGTGATATTCCGAAAACTGATGAAATTAATTTGATGTGACACAGGTAATTTGCGTTTCTTCATTACCGATTCTGTTTTCACGAAGGGTATGGAACCCTTCTTGCGCTAGTCCAACGCGCTCTTAGCCGATTTTTGTGTTTGTTGTTATATCAGTAACAGAAATGATGTATATCTGTGAAAATTTCAACTGTCTAGCTATCAGTGCCTTTTTTATGTATTCGTGATGGAACAAGCACTAGGCCCACAAGGTCTTAAGTGGTAACCTCTTCCTATAACAGATGCAGTCCGTCACAAGTGGCCCCGAGTTCCTTGCCCGTTCTTCTCGCAGTGGCTCTATACAATTTATTTGCTGAACGTGGCAGTACAATGTAGAATATTTCAATACTAAAATTTGTAATTGACCTTCATAAGAGCGTCGTTGACGCCTAAATTTAATACATGATTTTGACTTTGACTTTGACTTTCCAAGCTGGAACCTAGTAGCCTTTTGACTGATCCTATTTCGTGTCTTATAATGAGAAATTAATCAAATTGCGTTAAATGATTATGTACCGTTTGTGCTTGTAACACTCGCATATGCTTGCGCATAATATAATATTGGTACCTATTGGACGACGCCCTACTGGAATAAAAATGTGCACTTTAAAGTTGAATATTTCGTAAATGGGGCATTAAATCGAAAAATAGTATCAGCAACCCCCAAATCATTTTAAAAGACCTATTCAATGATATCTCATATGATGGGATAGACGAAGAAAAAAAAATTCATCCCCACATCACTTGTATGGGAGCTACCCCAAAAAAAAATATTTTTCTAAATTTTCTTTTACCACTTTGTCGGCGTGATAAGTTTACATACTCTTACAAAATTGCAGCTTTCTATTCCAAACGGTCTCTTAGCAAAACCTTGGACAGACAGACGGACATGACGAAACTATAAGGGTTGGTACAACATTATATTGAATGGTACAAGAATGGCTGATAAAAATAACTTTTTTGTTTTAATCGCAAACTTTAATAGTAAATTCCATCACATTGTTGTAATTGAGGATGGAGGTTAGTTTAGCAGGAGCTGATGTCAGGTAGAGAGCCCGCGGCCTGGCAATGGTTCTTCCAGCCATACCAGGCTTGGAACTTTTGGCGCTTGTAAATCTTCAACGCGCACTTAGCAGCCTTCGTGATGTCGTTGGTGAGAAGATCTGTAAGGAAATTATTGAGTTACTCGACCATGAAAATTATCAGAAACCTAGATAAAACGTTAGTTCTGACTCAAAATTGTATGCTTAATATGTGTTCTGTTGAGATTTTTGACTATTTTTAATACCTCGTATGAAACGTCTCGACGTGACAAGCCCTATAAATTAACAGCAATATTCTGTATGTTACAGCTTTAGGTATCATACCTACTGCTACAAGCTAGGAAGGATGTTTCGCAGGTGAACATCTTAACAGTTTAGTAAATTCCACTGCACTAGTGCACCTTAAAGTTACGGAACGTTAGTAAGCAATTATACAAATAGTGTGTGATGGTGACAATTTAGCACTAAGTTATGCTCCCCAGCAGAAGTGACACGATAGACTCTGCCAGCTAGTGCAGTGTTGCTGCGAAGAGTTACTCTCAACTTAGGGAACATATTGTTCGGCAAACTATTAATTATGGTTGAACCTTATCTCTAGGTGTATCGGGTTCATATTCGCGCGCCAGCGACGTCGACTTCTGGACCGTGGGAAGTTTATGCAAATAGAATCCCATAGATTTATTTAACTGCAGTTAGAATAAGTTAGGTGTTTTAGCAAAATAATCGGAACAGCGGAACGCTCAGCGAGCCGCTAGTTGGTGAGTGGATTACCGCTAATTATAATTGTTCCCCCGTATTCACATACATAGATCGACTGATGTCCTCCTGTGACTTCCAGGAGTCCGGTCGAATACACCACGACGTCCGTGGTAAACTTTAGGGTTACGTAGATTCTGGAGAAAATCCCCCTGCCCAAACACATATCATTATACCAGATGGCAGGTGTGGGTACCACCGCAGTGTCAGATAGATAGTATTGGTTTTCTTTTTACTGGTGATGACTTCTACAAATTTTATAGAACACTACCTCTACAACAATAAAAGCATTTTGGTAACCTAAAGGCCATTGCAGGCCCACAGGTAGTCCAAATGCGCCAGCCTAGTACCAGCTGGCAGCATTGCTCCGTTGGATTGCTTGTTGTTGGGGTGCTGGGTTAGAATGTCCCTTCCCCTCCCCTAAGGGAAAAATACCGGGAAATGAGCGCCTTCTGAAGAACTGACCACATCTACTGCGATTCCCAAGACGCCTGCCAAGCAAATTCCCCCGATGGAGGAGACCTTGTTAAACTGTGGACATTCCGGTTGATGTGATGATGATGATGGCTCATATATGCTCACCAGCACAAGTGACATGACAGCCCTTGCCAGGAATGCTAGTATTGCTGCACCAGTACTGATCATTGATCTGGAACAGGCCATAGTCCCGGGAGCCGTTCTTGTTGTTGTTGGTCTTGTTGGTAAACCTGCTGCTCTCATGCTCCACCAGGCACACCCCTGAAACATAGTTCATCACATATCTATAAAAATATTAACAGAAAAACCTCAGCACAAAGTTAGAGTACCAGCAGATATAAAACCAGTGACAAATTTATATAGAAGCCAGCCATATAATCATTGTAATAGCTATAAGCTATTAATGATAAACGAACACAAAAATAAATTACTGACCTGACTGCCCCAAAAGGCCTTAACAAGATTAAGAATTGCGCATAAAGTTTAGTTGTAACGGAACGAAACCAATTAATTTTCTTTTGGCTTATACTAGGATCAAACTGAAAGTTCTCGCCACCGGGCACAAAGCTTCCTGACCGCTAAATGTTCATGGAGGATTGTGCACTTGACTCATACCAATGCCTAAGCTTGTCCGAATCTGGTGATAGGTCACTCTTCTATCAGTCTCTATCATACGCCGCACAACACTGATGTTCTCTTCAGTCGTCGCCGTAGAAGGGCGTCCCTCACGCAGATCATTGCTGAGATTAGTGCGACCACGTTTAAACTCATTAAACCAGTTGTAAACAGTGGCACGAGATGGGGTTTCATCGTGGAAGGCCAATCGTAGTCTATCATAACTTTCTTGTTGACTTAAATGATACCTATCGAGTGTCTTAAAAAATCATGGCTTGAAAATTTTCTCGCGAAAAATCCATGCTGACGTGATACAGAAAATTTTCAATATGCCGCGAAATCGTAAAACAATTGACAAATAAATAAAATAAATACTCAATAATTTGGCAAAGAGTTCCATTTTCAAAATTTTAACTTTCTTATTACATTGTTTACAAGTGGTCGGTTCCAAAAACTTTCAGTGTAGCCCTCGTATGTGCAATAGGATCCCACCTGCTACGCACCCTATTTAATGCGGGATTCTCAATCTTGTTTCGATATTGTTAGTGCAGTCGCGTTTTTTTATTGACCGCGCGAGAACTTAGTTCGAGCGAAGCGTCTCTGCTTCAACTTAGACAAAAATGCTTTCGTATGTCCGGTTGTTCTCCTCTACAGGTCGGATTTCTCAACCGATTATCACTAAATTTTGTGAGCAGATTTGATAAGCCCATATTTTATTTTGTCGATTCAATTTTTGGATTTTTTTCAAAATGACGGAGATATACATTATAAGGTGTTGAAAGTATGGACGCCTGTCAGTTAAGCACGTCAGTTGCCAAAAAGAGATATGCTCTCTCTCTTTCGCTCGTATAATCAATTATTTATTTTCCATGTTTTTGAAGCCAGTATACCAATTCGAGATAAATACGAAAATGAAAAATTATTGTACATAATCATTTACTACTTACCTACCTATTTCCGATACAACTAGCCTTCGCTGGGGCCCGCGAGTTATTGATTTTCTTAGACATAAGTCCAAGAAAATTATTTATTATTTACATTACATATCTAGATTTTTGGATATTTTCTTGAGCCATTCTCCCATTAGCATGCGCAGTGAACCTTATTTTACCTTTTTATTCAATTGTAAGCTATGCAAGGGCAGACTCGCGAGGTCTACAGCTCGGAGAGCCACTGGTATTTTTAAATGTCCCAGAACACATAACATACCTACAACTTAAGTATATTTTTTGATCCTTTATTATTTTCCATGATTTTGATATCCTACTCTATAGGTTTGGTTTATTTACTAACGCATTATTTTACTATTTCGCCAAAAACCGCCTTTTTTTTCTAAGGATACTTGGGGTTTTAAGACGAATATATACCATATAACCATACATTAACTGTCGAAATCTCTTTAGCCTTTGGAAGATATGAGGTTATAAAGAAAACAAACATACATACATAAAAGATATGCGCGAAAAACATTACCCCTCCTTGGCAATAGGGTAATTTTTTTATTATTTTTATAGCTGATATGCTAGCATTTCACCACTATCTCACCTGATGGTACTTAATATATAAATATATTATATGATAATTTGGAAGAAGATGTTGTTCACCAAAAGGTTTTTGTTATTGTGACGGGGGGAAATCTTACCAGACACCTAGGTGCTATCGGGAGCATTCCGGGTTATGTGGGGCTTTCACCCACTAAAATCCCCTCGGTGGCTATCCTCTGTGACTAGCTAGCGGGGGGGCCCCGGGTTCTCCTCAGGAACGAACCGGAACCATCCTGTCACATTGTCCATAGGCTATGTTCAGGCTAACCTAGAATTACTGGCTCTCAAGGACTGCTGCCGGAACACACCGTCAAGATAGATACATAACACTTTATTGCACTTTTAAAAGTATTCATACTTGTTACAAAAAATATTAAAATATTTTTAATATATCTAGTACAATCGACAGCCTTATTGCTTCACAGGCAGCAATCACATCCAGGCAACCGTGCTAGGCAACATAATTCTTGAGGGTGGAAGCCCGAGGCCCACCTGATGTTAAGCTGACTAACCTCTGCCTATAACAGATGCATTTCGTCATAAGTTACGAATTGCACTGCGCTCGTCACCTTGACACATAGTTGTTAAGTCTCATGTGCCTGTAATTTCACTGGCTCTCAAGGACTGCTGCCGGAACACACCGTTAGGTGCTTGGCGATAGATTTTCTACTTGAGGGTGGTCGCTAGCCAGGCGGGCATTCGCAAAATGCCCTTCCGCCATGCGGTGAAGCTCAATCCCGCGGCGGGATTCGAACCATGGACCTGCAGCGCAGCAGTCCATAGCCAACGCCACTGAGCCATCAATGCTTCAAAAAAAAATACTCACAGTCTCTCATCTTGTCCTCCGGGAAGCCTTGCCTTCGAAGCTCCTTCACCAGCCCGCACCGATTGAAGCGTTTCGCTTCACATTCTAAGCAGAGCACTGCCAGTGCCACGAACAGAACCAGTTTCAGCATATTTTGGTTTGTATTGTTTCTAAGTCTGAATTGTGAACTAGTCTGATCGTCGGGATCGTATGAGACGAATCGCCAGACGCTGCCTTTTTATAGGAATCTTTATGCAATATGCATGTGCAAGCAACGGATGTGTAAACAGTGAGTGCGATATGAGGATTATTCCATACCTGTCGCTTACCACGCCTGTATCTTGTTCAAGGTATATAAAAATGTGTCGAAACACCCACGCTGCGCCAGACATATTTTGATACCATGTAATGGGGGCAAGCAAAAGGTTTGCGGACCAGGCGCACCCCTGATATTAGGCCAATAATAAACAAATGTTTACTTATATATGGCTGAACTAACTATATTACGTGTGCAATGACAGTAACAACGTAGATAACCATAAATATTTATCTAAACTAGATATAATGCCGGAGTTACTCAAGCATTTTTTTAATGTCAATACATAAATAACCATCGTTATTAATATTTTAAAATTCATAACCCCCATTTGTTTAGTTTTTAGGCTATAAATTTATTGTTATTTATTGTTTTATTATATTATGTTCACTACTTATTGTGTTTTAGATGATCTTACTCGCTGGGATTCAAAAACGGTTTAGTTTCGGTTACGTTCAAAGGTATAGAAGCACCCTTAAAAATAATTTAATTGGATACAATAATACCATATCAGCAGCACATATATTTGTTGAATCAGCATTCTTAAAAAAATATCTAAATTTCAGGTTTTGCCCTTTCGATATGGAGGGAGCGCTAAAAGTTATTTTTGCGTAATTTCAATCAAATCTTATAAAACGTTATCTGTGAAAGTATCGCTTCTGAATGCCCTGTGAATAGTAGAATACGGCATTGATACATAATTTTGTTGTGCTGTATCAAACTTTGGATAGAAATTTGAGTAGCTTACGCTACTTCTTGCATTAAGCAGACTTTAAGAATCACTTCCGTTATATCCAAAAGTTCAAAATTCTCTTTAACTTATTTACAAAAAACGCGCGCCTTCCACATGCGGTGAAAATACTCGCATAACAAACCAGCTAGATGATGTCCGTGGAAAACGCAACTCTTAATTTAAATATTCCGCTAATTCATGAGTTGATTTTAATGATTCCTCATTGTCTTTTCGGTTGAATTAAAGAAGAAAAATAATTTTACTAATACTAAGGTGGATATCAGTAGGTACTAGGCAATAAGCGTACAAATTCAGTAACTACCATATTAACACAAATTCTGTGAAAATTTCAACTGGTCACCTATTAACGTTCTATATACCTAGCCATGAGAGTACGCAGGGGAGAAGGGCATCTACCTTCCCCCTTCTTAGGAATCGCAGTGTAAGATGGCAGTTCGTCATAAAGCGTTGTTCCCAGCATCGCCTGGTACTGTCCCAATGACGCCTCTTTTGACTCCCATGGGAAGAACAATACGAGGTATGCGGCGAGGGGGTGGGTTGCCTACTGCTCGCAACGCTCACACGCACATTAGACAGTGATGACCAAAGCAAGCGGCCCCGCCTCTCCACCGCTCACATACCTAAGGCGCGGCCAACTAGTTCCGCGCGCACTATAATACTCAGTAGTATACCATTTAATCAAGTCAAAAAGTGGGAGAGGAGTCATTGCATCAAGTTCCTAAGATAATTTGTCGACACACGTCTAGACTGAAAGAACATGTCGAAGCTATAAGTAAATGAAAGCGCTGAAGAAACTTATTCTAAAAAGGCTTTGAGAGTGCAAAAATGTGACCGATTGATCAATAAGGCATGCTTTCCGGGCAGCTTCGGTGGCAGTATATTTATACGTAATAACGTTTAATTTTATGTTTAATTATATATTTTGTTTTTTTAATTTTCTGTTGATGATTAAAAGAATTTTATGCATTTTTATCCAACGCCATCCTACATAATATAATCTTGACAACGCAAAAACTGAAATGTAATTTATTTTGTACTAATATATACTGGATCAGCCGGATCGCCCACGGCTGAACACCCTTTTAGGATGAGTTCGCCATAATCCCTACACTTGGCAGGCGTTTTAGAAATCGCAGTTTTTCAGAAGCCACTTACTGCCTTCCTTTGGTAATGGGAGTCGAAAGAGGCGTAACTGTGATAGTAGCAGTAGATGCGGGCAGCAACGCTTTATGAAGAACTGTCATCTTACACTGCGATCCCTAAGACGCCTGCCAGGTGTGGAGATTATATCCTCTTAAGGGAGGAGGCTGTGTTCTGCAATGGACGATCCGGCTGATACAGAATAGACCACGATCTCTCCTGATAGTACCTACCTATGATGTCAAAGATGGTAAACAGGCCTTACCTATACTAGGATCTGGCTCTCTAGAACAGATGCTGGAACACGCTAGTTATTATGTGCTTAGCGATAGAATTTCTACTTGAAGGACCACCTTCAAGAAGACAATGTGTCGCGATCTCAAGTAAAAAAATACCAATGTCTTAATCGACAGCTATAACGTCCACTGTTCTACAAACGCCTCCCCATCAGGGGTGTATGCCGTTATCCTCGCGCTTGGTAAGTGGTTTGGTGATCGCAGTTCCATAAGAAGGACAATCCTAAGCTCGGCACAACACGGGGGTGCCATACCAAGATGCAAACGATAATCAACATTAGCAAACAGTTCAGTGATTTCTTACAAAACATTGTGATAAATACACAGCATGAAGTTATTCGCTTATTGCGCTTTTTTGTTTGCAATAGATAGGAGTTATCTTCCACTTGACACAAAATAAGAAATAATAAACTTATGTCTTTTTTATAACATAAACATACTCGAAGGATATAGGTAGGTAAGGATTTGACCGCAGTCTTATCCAGCCATACGTGTAATACACATAATATGTACCTACCTATGTATTACTAATATAACACAGAGGTACCTATACTACTCCAGCCGCTGGCTTTCTACAATGTGGCGTCGTAACAAGTACCGAGTAGCAAAAAAAGAGGAGGAAGGTTATCTACTCCATGCGTATAAATAAAATATTATTTTTAATTATTACCACGATATTACTTTTCACCTCACCAGCTCGGAAAGGGATTCATTATCATTAAATCTGCGTGGAAATGTGCTTTTTTTACCCGTAAGCGTGGAAAATGTTTTCAAAATTCGAATCTCTATAAAAGTTTCAGAAAAATGAATTTACTTCAATATTACCAATATTAGTAAATTTAGTTTAATATGGAATAATTATATATAATAATATAGCTATTTGCTGGAAAATATATGGAATATATTTTCCAGCAAAAGCACAGTAGCAAAAATGGAAGCGAAGTCTCCGTCTAAGCTTCGAAATCATTATAATATAGTACTCCTTATGAAAATAGGGACTGAATGATGAATTTGAGCTCATATACCAAATTATAGAGTTACCAACTATTCTAACTTTAAGTTATTCAACTTAATGGTTAGAAATGTATTTTTTTGCAGCTTAAGTAAATTTTCTACCGTGTCGTAGACATGTACCCGCTGCAAAGATTAATTTATAATTATGCAAATATAAAAACAAAAATCTTAGAGACATAGACACCCCTGCGTATTCGGGCTAGAGTATAGTAGATTGTTATACAAGGGTTGAAAGGAATCAATTCCCATACGAGGTATTTAGACGCCCGAGCGTAGCGAGGGTGGCTATAGTCCGAGTAAGAATTGATGACTTTCACCCGTGTTAAGCACTCAACTTTTCATTTCAAATATAAGGAAAGTAAAAAATAGTAGATTTTCTAAATTATTCATTAAAAATAATAACATGAATAGGCACCTATTTATAATTAAGTAATTGAGATGTTAGAAATATTTGTGAAATTTAAAGTTAAATTTTGCTTGCAATATTTACAGACGGCTATCGTCCGAATAGTAATCTATGACTTTCACCCTTGTTAAACACTACTTTTCACTACGAATATGAGTAATATAAAAATTGTTTTTCTATAATGTTTATTGATAACAAGAACATGAGAAGAAACTATTTAAAATTAATGCAGTTATAGTCCAAATAGGAGTAGAAAACTTACATCCGTGTTAATCACTCTACTCTTCAATAAAAATATAAGAAAAGTAAAATATAGTAGTTTACCTAAAATTCTATAAAAAAATCTAAAATATTAGTTTATTTTTACATTTATTTATTTATTATTTTAGAACGAATAAATATAGACGTCTAACTACTATATCAATGAAGAATTAGAATTCAACTTTACAGTGGGATCCAAATATACATGATCTCTCCGGAAGACTTAGTTCTGCTGCATATGCAGTTCTTAGGATAAGACAGTTAACAGACGTAGCTACTGCTCCCCTAGTTTATTTCGCGTACTTCCACAATATTATGTCGTGTCAATCTTTATCCTACAAAAGCGTGCAATTCGAGCCATATATTAGGTCCTTACATATGAAATTGGCGTTTTTCGTACTGGCCACTTTAATCACGAATTTCTCCTCTTTGGTAAGGAATTCCAAATTCAAATTTGTACAGCTATAGACTCATGTATTTGTGCTTCGATGATCGTCATTCATTTGTTTTTTTTCTTCTGTTTTTTTCTGTTTGCGTCACTCATTTTACAAAATGGAAAACCTTAAATATCGCATTATTTACGAGTACGAGTTCCGCCGTGGCACTAGTGCTGCGGAAACAACTCGAAGGGTGAATGATGTGTATGGCGGTCGTGTTGCAAAAGAAAACACAGTTCGTTTTTGGTTCCAACGTTTTCGTTCTGGAAATTTCGACCTGCAGAACAAGCCCCGTGGACGGCCTGAGACTCAAGTTGATAATGAAGAGTTGAAGGCTATTGTGGAAGCGGATCCATCGCAAACCACGTCCGAGTTAGCTGCAGGCTGCAATGTTAGTGATAAAACTGTTTTAATTCACTTGAAGCAAATTGGGAAGATTAAAAAGCTTGAACGGTGGGTACCTCACGAATTGACTGAAACAAACCGGCAAACGCGCGTCGACTGCTGCGTTACATTACTAAACCGGCACAATAATGAAGGTATTTTAAACTGAATCATTACCTGTGATGAAAAATGGGTTCTTTACGATAATCGGAAGCGCTCAGCGCAATGGTTAGATCCTGGCCAGCCAGCCAAATCCTGCCCCAAGCGAAAATTAACCCCAAAAAAGTTACTTGTAAGCGTTTGGTGGACTAGTGCCGGTATTGTTCATTACAGTTTTTTCAAATCTGGCCAGACTATTACGGCTGATGTCTATTGTCAGGAATTGCAAACTATGATGGAAAAGCTAGCGGCTAAACAACCTAGGCTGGTCAATCGCTCCACGCCACTGCTGCTTCACGACAACGCTAGACCACACACTGCGCTACAGACGGCTACTAAATTAGAAGAGCTTCGATTGGAAAGTCTAAGACATCCTCCGTACTCCCCGGACCTTGCTCCAACAGATTACCATTTTTTTCGAAATTTGGATAACTTCTTGCAAGGGAAAAAATTCAACTCCGATGGGGCAGTCCAAATCGCCTTCCAAGATTTTATTGATTCCCGTCCGACTGGTTTTTTTAGTAAAGGGATCAATGAACTACCTATGAGATGGCAAAAGTGCATAGAAAATAATGGTTCATACTTTGATTAATTAAATATATTATATTAAAAAATATTCGACTTTTTGTTCCTCCCATACAAAACGCCAATTTCATATGTAAGGACCTAATATAAAATGGATCCTAGGGAATCTCTGAGGGATATTTTTAAAGAAATTGATATTTTAACTTTACCAAGTCTGTATAATTCGAAAATATTGTGTATGTTTGTGTACATTCTGTACATGTTTACTTTGATGATGAATCAAATTAAATAAAGTAGTAACTAATAATATGATTTTGGAAGCGCTCGTAGCGAAGTTTACTTAGCTGTTCTCAACCGATCAGCAAAGTTAAGCAACATCGCGCGCGGTCATGAGTTGGATGGGTGACCGCTAGTGACATTACTACTGAGCGTTTCCGTGCTTCGGAGGGCACGTTAAGCCGGCGGTCCCGGTTGTCGTCTTAGGATGGCAGTCGTTATAGCATGGTGGTAGGGCAAATTTGCGAATGCCCGCCTGGCTAGCTACCACCCTCTAGTAGAAAATCTGTCGCCAAGCACCTAACGGTGTGTTCCGGCAGCTGTCCTTGAGAGCCAGTACTTCTAGGTTAGCCTGTACAAGATCTTCGACCACATCATCACTTACCATCAGGTGAGATAGTGGTCAAAGGCTAATCTATCAGGCATAAAAAAAAATAAAATAAAAATATGATGTGAGTGCGTTAATTCATATAAATATGATGTGAGTTGTTATAATGACCGTTAATTCCGAAATGTTGGTTGCACTCGACCGCAGTGTACGTACGTAAATGCTCGAAACGGAATGGTGATAGTCACTACATCCGATAAAATCGCTTAACGGAAGGTCTTTAGACATAATCTATATTATGGATGATCGATGTTGCATAAACATCGATGATGACATTGTTATTTTATACAGGCTGTCCCAAGAACTAGTGATATGCCTCCACGGTCCCCCGACCCAAACCCCATTGATTTTTTTTGGTATGGGGATACTACAAAGACCTCGTCTACTCGAGATAATGCCGCGATTTGGACGAGTTATCCCGGAAATTGAGAGTAGCAGAAGAAACCAGCAAAAATAATAGAAGTGCATTCTGACGTTTAAAAGACAACTTTTTCCGGCGATGTCGCACTTGCATTGAGCAACAGGGGGGCCATTTTGAAAGTTATTGTAATTAAACACCTTGTAATTGGTTTTACTTTGCTTGCATTAATCATCATGTAAATTAAAATGTTGCACTTACCACATTTTTAGATTTGAATTTTTTTATTGAAGCCTTATGAATAAGAAAATGAAACTTTCAGAGTTGCTACCTGATAGATAGAGCAAGTTTTTAAAAGGCAAAAGGCATTTATTTATGTGATTTTATTTTTTTAAATGCCCTTGAAGTTGTGAACATACTATGTAGGTAATTTTATCTTTCTTGACATTTAATTTATTTTTTATTCCATTCAAAGATCTGACGATAATAAATGTTACGATACTGAATTGGCCTATCTATCAGCATAGCACACAAAAAAAAATCAAGTATCTACCGTAATAATTCACGTCACCATAAATAAAAATCTCATCGTACTCGGCGACAGGTGAAAAATAATAAAAAAAAGTCAGAACTCCGAGAATACGAAAATTCGCGGGACATACATAGGGGTGATTGAGATAGCCCTCTAGGTCCTCTACCTCCCAGCTTCAGTATATCACTACTTCTTGGGACACCCTGTATACAGCTCAACATCATCGGTGATCGATGTTTATCGAACGAAACAGTGATAGATAGTACAACTTTGTCCGTGTTATGGTTGCATTTATAATTTGAAAATCTGTCAACATCACGGAGCCCCATAGGCAGCTTGGTGACAGACAAGTGTCTTGTTTCAACCTTGGAGATGCAATACAACTCAAATGTCAAACTTGGTAGGGATATGAAAAATGTAAACGTTTAATATGTAATATGATTAAATGCCTTTCGATCTTGAATGCATTCTTAGCATTTTTTCTATATGACATCAATGACTTGCCGTGATACTTAGTAAGTAGGTACCTACTTATGTAGTTAAAACAGAAAATATTAAAACACTTTAAGATTTCAAATATTTTTATGTATCGATGTCATAATTTGAAATCGATCGAGTTGTATGAAAAAATTAAAAATACTTAGATTTCAATACGTTCATAAAAAAAATGTTACGCTGTGACATCGATGTTACGATATATGGTATGTTGTTAAATCGATGTTAGAACTCTTACAGAATAGTTTTGCTGCAAACATCACAAATCATCAAAAATCTATGTTCATCGAACATCCCTAAATTTGTGACAATTGCATGGAAGTAATAATAAGTACTACGTACAACAGGAATGAGCTGTTGTCGTAAAATTGAAGCCGAACGAGACTTCAGTAACTGTACCTCTTATCCCTTTCTGGCGATGGTGACCATATTGAAATATGATTTAAGGACAATAATTACAAAAACTGATTTGTGATATGACGTCAGCATATCATTGCTTCAGATGGGTTTTAACCGAAGATGCTAATGATAAACTTGCCCTATAAATACAAATAAATGCCAATACAAATATTTATTTTTTAAAAATCACATAGAACATTTTTTACTATACATTAATTACAATAACGTTGATTTAATGGTATATGATCTAATTTATATTTTATGGTATAGTAATTGACATTGACAACTGTGCTACGTCGTACCTGTGTTACAGTTGTCAATGTCTTCCTCCAGTGCAGCAACATTCTTGGGTATTTAAAATAGGCACATAAAACATGTTTTTTAATAAACACATCATCCATCTCACTGGAATAAAAAAACACTTTACATGTAGGGTAGACAATTTAACAGCAACAGTAAACTGTATAAGCTTAGCAATACTCCGATCGTCCCATTACGGCAGATAGCAACATTTGCCTATAGAGCACTATACATTTCCTGTTTTTGCTTGCTTTTCACACTCGCGTCATATAGGCAGGCCTGGTGCACTCCGCACTTTAGGTACAAAGCTACAAGTACATCGGCGGCTGCAACACGTCGCGTTTACTCTACAAGGGTTGCCGGGCGCCGCCCGGAACGCACGTCTTCTCACTTCAACGCGTCGTATTTCGTGTTGGTGTTTGTTAGGCTGTTTACGTACCTAGTAGCACAGAATAATAGGTTAGTACCTATTAGGTAGGTTGGAATGAGGGCAAGATTATACAGCATTGCATTTGGCTGCATAAATAATAACACAGGTCTGAACATCACTTTTTTCTCAATTTCAAAAGACATCGAAAGGTAAGGAAACGTACGCCTTCCTAGTCCAGGTATTCCAATATAGTCCAGGTATATATAACCTATTGTTTCTAATGTTAACTTATTACCTACTATTTTAAGATTTTCATACACCTAGGTAGTGCCAGTTGTGCTTTAATGGGGACAATAAGTGTAAAGTACGCAAAGCAAAGTTTACTTGGCCGTTCTTAACAGATCACTATTCGCAGATTATACCTCTCTGATTTTTAAAGTAGATAGGAAAGACAGTGAACTGAAGCATGTAAATAATGTATTATCTAAGATTTGTAAATGGTTCGCCGCTAATAATCTTCTCCTAAATTCAAAAAAGACGAAATGTTTAAAGTTTTCTTTATCAAATGTTGCTTATGTTAAACCAAACATAAAGCTTGGCCCAGATAAACTCCCTATTGACAAAGCGACAGTCTTCCTGGGAATCAAAATGGATCCCACTTTACAGTGGGATCCACATATATATGATCTCTCCGGAAGACTTAAGTGTGCTGCATATGCAGTTCTTAGGATAAGACAGTTAACAGACGTAGCTACTGCTACCCTAGTTTATTTCGCGTACTTCCACAGTATTATGTCGTATGGTATATTGCTGTGGGGAACTGCTGCTGAGATAGAGACAATCTTTATCATACAAAGGTGTACAATTCGAGCCATATATAAAAAGGGTCCTAGGGAATCTCTGAGGGATCTTTTTAAAGAAATTGATATTTTAACTTTACCAAGTCTTTATATATTTGAAAATATTATGTATGTTCGTAAAAAAATGAGTAAAATTAAATTAAACAGTGACAATCACGATTACAATACTAGGAATAGAGATAAAATAGCGGTGCCAGGTTTTAGATTAGCAAAGACAAATAAAAGGTCCTTCTTAGATAAATATGTACAGTTTAATAATAAAGTTCCGAAACATATTACAAAGCTCACAGAAGGGAAATTCAAGTTGCATGTGAAAAACATATTGATTAAAAAATCCTACTACACAATAAATTCGACGACGACACGGAGGCGAATGTGTCGTGGCCTTGAAGCGCGAACTAGCCATGGATGTGCGCGTACGTATTGTCCAACAACTGATACCGATTTTCAAAAAGCGTTCCAATCTTGACGGAATTTCAGCGTATTGTTTTAAAAATAACAACTTTAAATATAATTAAATGTAAATCTATTATTTTAATCGTAATCCAAATATAAGCAATTTTACATATGTGTTATGTGATTCTCACCTGGACAAAGTTGACATCATAAAGGATTTAGGACTAATATTAGATAGTAAATTAATCGTTGATGTAAATATTCAAAATATAATTTTGGACACGTATTTATTTGTCATAAGGATATTTAGTAACTTCAACAATCAAATAACGTATTTACTTTCTGCAATAACTCATAGAGACAACCTATGAGTTATTGCAAAAAATGCTTTTTATTGAAGTAACAGTAGTGTTGTATATAGTTTGTAGTACATAGTTTGATAATAAAGGCATACCGACGGTGAAAAAAATTTACGTATTTATTTATTGTTATATAAGTCACTGGTTCGATCTCAGTTGGAATACGCTGTGGCAGTGTGGAACCAACATTACAAATGTTAGCTATGTCTAACTCACAAAAAATGTTACTATGTACATACTTAATTTGTGGTCAACGATGTTGGTCTCACAATTATTATTATAAATGAAGACTTTTACAAGAAAATATCATGAGTCTGTTTGTTGATCGATAAAATAAATATATATAATATGTTTCACAAAGCTGCCGCCAAATGGCAATGTACCTACGGATTCTCAATCGCGCTATTGTTGCGTTTTCATTCGAGTACCTATAGAAGTCACAAAGGAATTTTCGAATTACTATTGAAATAATAACTTGGCAGCAATTGTACTCTTATATTTTATCTTTGACAGGAAGAATGTGGAAGAGATAAAAAAGAACAACAAAATCGTTCTATGTTATGATAACGGGCTACTATGGAACCCTGAATTGCGCGTGGCCCAACACGCGCTTGACCGTTTTTAAATATAATTAAACGTCTATATATTTTGCTAGTTCCCACCAAAAATCGATATTTGGGGTTATAAAACAACCGGGTCGTTCCGAACCTTGGAGTAAGTTAAAACAACCAAACAACTACACTATGAGTCTTGGAACGAGGCCCAGCATTCTTTGGGTAAGTACCATTTGGAGTTAAATTCGCCAAAAACGATCACACTTCCTAAAAGTTGTTCCACATGGATCTTGGCGTTATTTTCGCCATTAACGCTATGAAGCTACTGGAACAGTTTGAATTACCTACATCTAATGTCAAAAGTGACAGAAGTGGCACATTTTAGTGGCATTCTTAGCGTTCTTATCCTAAATGGAACAGGGGGGAAAAGTTACAAACGATCACAGTGATCCATGGAAGTAATAAGTACTACGTACAACCGTAGTACTTAGATATTACTTCCATGCAGTGATCACAACCATAGACGCAACTGTGATCAAAATTATCGAAAATAACGAAATTAGCGTCAAATGGAAGAGGCCCTTTGCTTTGTAATCTTTGAATAATGAAACTTGAAATTTTAGCGCAGTAGCTATTTCCCCGCAGTAAATGACAGGCATATATTATCTGTGGAACCTTGCATAGATAATATAAAAGATTGAATGAACCCTGTAAAACTGAGTGCGTGAATGGGCAGCTTTTAATAGTTTTAATTATTTGCTTTTTACTGACGAAAAATAGCTGTGGGAGCATAGAAATATCCCAAAGTTATTGAAAAATATTTCATTAACAATTCCCTTTGCTTCTTTTTTCGTTCCTTTTGATTTTTGTATAAACATATTATGTTCACAGTGTCCTAGATAAATACGAAATCTGAATATTCTAAAAAATGGCAATATGGGTGCCCGGAGTGTCAGAAATATGTGTATGTGTGTATGTATTTCTTTGAAAGTGTTAAGGTTTTTGTGTATGTGTGCTACTGCGTGGGCAATGTTTTGGCTATTTCCCCGCAGTACCAGCATAAAATAACCTTTGTCACCGTTCGCCTTTCTAGATTGTAGGGGTCTTTTAGACTGGTTCTTTTATAGTGTGCTGTATGTATAAGGCTTTTACGTTCTTACGAAGATATACGTTCCGTGACACGGAAGAGTTGTTCTTATTCTTTACGAATTTTGTTTTAGTAAATATATGTAAATGGCTTTTTAAAAGGATTAGGTATAAATGTATACTTAAAGTAAAGTAAATTTAGAAAATATAAGAAATTCTATAGACATAATATTATATGAATACTAGCTGGCCCGGTATATAGTACCACCAACTTAACTGTGCAGTTTTCGAGGGCGCTACTGGTCATGGAAATCAACTACAAACTGTCACAATTTGAAGGAATGTTGTAGTTCTTTTTTCTGCCACCTGAACAGATAAGTTGGTGGGTCTGTACGTTGTTTTGCCATATAAATTTTAACTAGTGAATATTATGTTAGTCACATAAAAATGACTAACTTATTTTATGTAAGTAAGTAAAAAAAGGAAGAGGAAAGAAGCGCTATTAACGATAACCGCATATAAAAATAACAAAACACCAAAGATACATTTCTTGAATTCATTGTCCTTTGATTATCTTAACTACCAAATAAATTTTAAACTACATCTCTTAGTCTACATTGATATTTTCAATACAAAATACAGCCTTATTTTGTATTGCGTTAATTCTTTCATTCACAATTACTTGCAAGTTTGCTGCTCCTCATCGTACTCAACATGCTATGCTATTTTGGATATCCGTGAACTTTTGTGCCGTATAGATAGTGAAATTTTAGGAAATAAAACTGTTCAAGCCCTAAACTTTAGAAAGTGATAGGAAGCTTATTGTGTGCATAAGACAGGAGTCCTGCCTACTCAATGCTGTTTACGGGGTGAGAAGTGACACCGATAGACGCCTGGCGGGAATAACAGAACGAGTGGTAATAGCAGCCCTAAAACGGCCACAGCAATTCATCTCTGGGCAATTCATTTCCTGATCAATTATCGACCGCCGAGAGTAGAAAATTATTAAAGTACCTACTTGTATAGCTATTAAAAATAGGTGTTGGTGGTAGAAGGGTGAAATTTTAGGGTTTATTGTATTTTAATGCCAAATCGTAGATAAATTAAAAAAAAGGGTTTTTGTCCGAAAGATAAAAATAAAATGTTGGGTATGAAAAATAGTTAACGTCCTATTCTCAGACCTACTGAATATACCCACAAAATTTCATAGGAATCGGTCAAGCCGTTTCGGTAGAGTTTGGTTACTAACACTTTGACATGAGAATTTGATATACACTACACATACACTAATTAACCGACCGAGAACTTAATTCAAGCGAAGCGTCGCTGCTACAAATGCTTTCGTATGTCCGGTTGTTCTATAAAGGTCGCATTTCTCAACAGATTCTCACGAAATTTTGTGAGCAGGTTTGATAAGTCCATAAAATATTTTTTACGATTAAGTTTTTGGAAATTTTTCATAATGACCGAAATATTTATTTCATTTATTTAGATACACAAAACAAATCACAGATAATTATGTCATACATTATCTTATGTCAATTATAACTGTTATACAAATTTTGATTTAGATTGTAATTTAACATAATGTGTGTACAGAAAGGTAAAGTAAATTATATTATGATTATACATTATATTATGGTGTTGAAAGTATTAACTCCTGCGCTATATTTAATGGCAATGTCTCGGATACGCACGTCGTCAGATGCCTATAAGTGATAGGCTCTCTCTCTCTCTTGTACAATCAATTATTTAATTATGATGTTTCTGTAGCCCGTATATTATTTGTAGTTAATTAAATAAAAAAATATATATGAATTGAGTACTTCCTCCTTTTTTTAATGTTGGCAAAAAAAATTACAAAACTCCAAACATACATTTCTTGATTTCGTTGTTGTTTTATTTATTATTCTTGCCTAACAAATTTTAAACACAATCTTTTGGTCTATATTGATATTTTCAAAATACAGCCGTATTTTTTAACGACTTCAAAAAAGGACGAGGTACTCAATTCTTCAGTATTTTTATTTTTTATGTTTGTTACCTCAGAATGTTGACTGGGTAAACCGATTTTGATGATTCTGTTTTTATTTGAAAACTGATGCTTGCCGTGTCGTGCCATTTAAATTTCATCATCGGAAATCAGAAATCGGATCAGCCTTTTTTGGGGTACACTCCAATAGTTGAAAAATATTTTCCTATCTTGATGATATAGTGATTGACAGTGAATGACAATCGATCCCATAAGTAGCAAGGGTCACTAAAAAGGGTGAAAAATAATGTATACCAAAAAATGGAACCAACTTCAACACTCAAATGTGTGAAACAACTTGTCGAAGTCGGTACCATGCGTACAACATTGTGATAGTAGGTACTTTTTAACCATCATGGTACTGACTTCAACAAGTTATTTCACACATTTGAGTGTTGATGTCGGTTCCATTTTTTGGTAAAAGAGATCCAGGGAAGGACGTAGAATAGTTCTTTCCAATTGCGCAAAACGATAACTGACATACCTACGCGCGGGCGGAGTCGCGGACGGAAAGCTAGTATTAGATATTTTCATTACGTACATTATTTTAGTTTCAATTTAGTTCGATTGATATACAATTTGAGTATTTTTATCCCATCAAAAAATCATACATAAATGTTTTATTATATTAACATACAAATAGGGTAGTGAGAATTTGTGTACACTAGTGAAATAAAATGTATATATTTTACTGTTTTTTTTGTTGATCATGGCCTTTTTCCTATCTTGTTCATTTCATAGGCATCTCCGGTATTTTTGAATACATTAATTCTTGCGCATCATAGGTAATGAAAACAATTGAATTTCATATGTACCTATGCCTGAATTCGGGTGCCGATGCTGACTTGTTAAGATGTAAATGTATGTTCGATATTTGGAAATTCAAACCATTTGACATTACGTAATGGTAATAATTTATTTTATCTATGTATTTGTTCACAAGTTATGTAGTCACAATGCTTCAGTTTCCACCCACGACTTCATACACGTGCACTATGCACTATAGGCTGTGGCTATCCCACAACATCACTCTTCCGGGAAGATAAGTACCCCATGTGCTCTATATGCAAACCCTAATATATTCTTATTATCCATTACTTACTAATATAAGATATTTATGGGGTTTACCTATAGCAGGGCCGAAGCTTTTTTGAAGCAGTGATGGCTCAGTGGCATTGGCTATGGACTGCCGTGCAGCAGGTCCATAGTTCGTATCCCGCCGCGGGCTTGAGCTTCACCGCATGGTGGAAGGGCATTATGTGAATGCCCGCCTAGCTAGGGACTACCCTCAAGTAGAAAATCTGTCCCCAAGCACCTAACAGTGTGTTCCGGCAGCAGTCCTTAAGAGCCAGAAAAATTACAGGCTAATGAGACCAAACAACTGGACGTCTCAGCGTGACGGGCACAGTGCAATTCGTCGTTGACAAAATGCGTCTGTTATAGGCAGAGGTTAGTCCACTTAACACAGCTTGTTCCGTCGCAATAACATTAAAAAAAAAAAACTATTGAGCTTTCAATCGACGACACGACGCCAAAAGCTGATGATAGTAACTAACGAAGCTGTAGGTCAAACTCATGAAGTTCTAATAACATTCACTCGCCTAAAATAGTGTTCATCGTCGACAATAGCAAATACCATTAAATCATCCAGGTAAGCGAATACATTTTTCAATTAATTGACTATAACATAATTATAAACTATTCAACCGATTTTAATGAAATTTATACGGGCCCAACATAATGGTATATCCTTTCTAATAAAAAAAAGAATTATTGAAATCTGACTACAATCTGTTAAAAGTTATGCCTTCTTTCCGTGACTACACGCACATTCTTATGACAATAACAATGTTTGGCTAAATTGTTTCAAGTTCTTTACTTCTTTGAACCTGTGAAATCGCGTGTCTTGTAAGTGAGTTCTCCGTTTGGAGCTATCATCTATACATGTAATAAATCTGTAATAAACGTCATGTCTATACATGACAGATAATTGAAGCACACGTAGCGAAGTTTGCGTAGCCGTTCTGAATCGATCAACTAAGTTAAGCAATGTCCGCCGCGGTCAGGAGTTGGATGGGTGACCGCTACTGACATTACTACTGGGCGCTTTCGTGCTTCTGAGGGCATGTTAAGCCATCGGTCCCGGTTGTTGTCCCACGTTACAGCATGGTGGATGGGCATTTTGCGAATGCCTGCCTGGCTTGCTACCACCTTCAAGTAGAAAATCTGTCGCCAAGCACCTAACGGTGTGTTTCGGCAACTGTCCTTGAGAACCAGTAATTCTAGACTAGCCTGCACAACATCTTCGACCATATCATCACTTACCATCAGGTGAGATAGTGATCAAAGGCTAGCCTATCATAGATATAAAAAAAATATTAAAAACATTTTTCTTGGTAATATACCAACAAAAATCTTTTTTAATAAATAGGAAGGTTAGATACTAATATTTTTTCTTATTTCTAATACCTATATATTTATAGGAGTCATGAGGTTTAGGTTTTTGTTTTATCTAAATCAGTCTACCCAAAGATAAGTTATGGGATTAAAACATGATACTTATATGCTTAAACAATGGTAACGGAATATGGATAACACTTTGTTGATGTCATACTACTAATGGGCAATGGAAAAGGAATAAATAAAGCAGTTATTACAGGAAGAGTTTAATATTTATAAAGAATTTCTACATAGTAAATTATTTAGGTATTGAAACACAGGCACATTGATATTATCACAAAAACGTTACAGGAATATGCTTGACTGTACACAGGCTTGACTAAAGACTTGATTGAAGACGTCAATGGAGAAAGATTTTACGTTCCTGAAAAAGAATGGAAATTATATTCATCAGTACCTATGTCTCAACAAGTTCTTATTGACTGCATACAAAGCTGCGATGTGATCACAGCACACCACTGCTATCATAGCCCTAGAGCAATAGCACACATCTTATTCAACTGGCGTAATAAAATCTGTAGAGCAGCATCAAGTTGTGCCTGAAGCTAAGCACCACGCGTGCTCCCGTTGCAATGTCACCCAGGAGCTTAGATCTGAATACGAGCGTGCACTGCTCTGCCCTCGTCACTCCAGGTTTGTTACTGGAGTGACGGTTTTGGTTTTACGTTACTGGAATATAAAATCTCTACATTATAGTCGGCTTGTACACCTACCCCTACCAAGGTTTCCACTTCAATCTACCGGTTGTGACAGATGTTAACTTAAGTTCATTTATCCCTATGTATGAATATTATTTACTATATGTATGTCTGTTAATGATAGCAATTACATTATCACCTAGCCACGTTTATTAGCATAATTATAGAGTATTGAAATTATAGACTATTATAGACTATTGAAATTAAATTGATAAAGTTAATAAGAAATACTGAAGGTATAATCTAGCCCACAAAAAATATCACCAAAAACATATGATCCAGTTAGTGTAGTTAACTAACCTAGATGCATTACTATGCGTGGTTATACATAAAAATCAATCGTGACAGTACAACAATGAAACCATGTTTTGCACTTTAACATAGTACCTTTTGATAGGTTACATGGTATCTTATTGTACACATTCCACAATCACAGTATGCATACCATTATGAAGAAGCACTAAGTAATACTTTTGACTTTGTTTTTAGCATGCTGGTAGGGCATTTTGCGAATGCCCGCCTGGCTAGCAACCACCCTCGAGTAGAAAATCTTGTGCCAAGCACCTACCTTGGCAACAGATGTTAGGTGCTTGGCAAAATGAGAGCTGTCCTTGAGAGCCAGTAATTGTAGGATGATTAGTAAGTGTGTGCCTTCCTCCTTTGTCCGGGCTGAGGACCGGCATCATAACTGTCAAAATTGAACATTATGAGGCGGAGTTACACAACCACTCACACAGCTCAATTGGTTAGAGCATACCCCGGCTCAAGGGGTGGATGGACGTGGGTTCGAATCCCACGCATGACTTAAATTTTTCCTATCGTATATTTGTGATTTTGTAATAACACCTTATTTACTAGACATGCAGCCTGAGGAAGCAGAAACCCCTAAGTAAAGGTTCCTTGTCAGGACTACGGAACCCTAAAAATGTAACAAAAAACTCATTAATATTGCTCTACTATAGTTTAATGAATAACAGTATAACAAATCACAGATTAAGTAATTGTACCTATATACATAACTATGTTAGATTAATATTGTTAGGTTTGCAATAATGCCTGCTATGCGGATTACATTACTTAAGGGTGGTAGCTAGCCAGGCGGGCATTCACAAAATGCCCTACCGCTATGCTATAACGACTGCCATCCTAAGACGACAACCGTGACCGACGGCTTAACGTGCCCTCCGAAGTACGGAAGCGCACAGTAGTAATGTCACTAGCGGTCACCCATCCAACTCATGACCGCGGCGGACGTTGGCGACTGGCTAGCTACCACCCTCAAGTAGAAGATCTATCGCCAAGCACCTAATGGTGTGTTCCGGCAGCTGTCCTTGAGAGCCAGTAATTCTAGGCTAGCCTAACAACTCCTTCGACCACATCATCACTTACCATCAGGCGAGATAGTGGTCAAAAGTCTAACCTATCAAGCATAAAAAAAACTAAAAAAACTTCTGATATGCAGTATAAAGTACATTAGCTTAAAATCTCGTTCCTTTTGTTTGTACATGAATTAGTGTAAAATACAAACAATATCTTTCTACCAACACGTTTCTACAAGTAATTTTATTAAAACATTGGAAAAGTACCCTCGTTATGGCAGTAGTGATTAAATTCACAACATACACCAAACACCATTGTCGTCGAATCAAAATACAGGTAAATCATTTAATACACTTGAAGTTCTTGTACAAAAATAAGTACCTATTTATATAATTATTGTAAATAGTTCTAAGAACCTTGAAACATTGCCTGATAGACTATTTCATTTACATGTTCTGACTGACACTGAACTTATAGTTAATGAAAGCACTTAGCTCAAATGTTAATTTAAAATAAGTTATTGACTTAAGTACTTTGCCGACTAAAATACTATATATGAGTGTGTGTCTACTGACATGTAACAAAACATCAACACATGTTGACCATTTTTTAATACATTTTTAAAGAAAATGATGTGTAAATAACCTCTGCCATGGTAAAAAAAACTTGTGTACAAGGGTTTTGATTGTTATTAAAATCTATCTGACAAAGACGCTTGATTCCACTAATTCAAACTTGAATAAGTTTTAGACCAGACACAAGGACAAAATCCCGGCATATGCAATCTAATGTAATAATTACTGCAATCTAATGTAATAGTACATAATATGTGGATGGGGGAGGCATTTGTTCAAAATTGTAAGTCTTCGGCTTATGATGATAATGATAAACAAACATACCTAAAGACCACACAATAAAAACAAACAAATATTATGACCTAACAAATGAATTAACCAAGAACGGTTATTTGGTTAATTTATATGCTGTCGAAGTTAGCCTTACTCCATCTTAGGCGCAGCTCCCGATTGGACTCTTTTGATAGACATGTATGAAAAACATTACTAAATTCCTGAGGATGTTGGTGTTTCATCATCCAGACCGGATATATTTCTATACACAAAAAATCTAAAACGCATAGTACTTATAGAACTTACTGCGCCGTGGGAAACAAACATACCTAAAGACCACACAATAAAAACTAACAAATATTATGACTTAACAAATGAATTAACCAAAAACGGTTATGTGGTTAATTTATATGCTGTAGAAGTCGGAGCAGGGGTATACCAGCAAAATCCCTATATAACCTACTAAAAGACCTTGGCCTGTCAAGAACAACCGTAACTTCCATCCTAGAACGTGTATCCAAGGCGGCATTAGTAGGATCTTACCAAATTTGGTTGGGCAGGGGAGGAGGCTCGAGCGGTGAAAGGGAGCATTAATGCATCATAAAGGGGCCCCTTAACCTTACTCACTGGGTTGCAAGTCCCAGGCACCTTGACTTGGGCCTCTTCCTCTGCAACGCTATGGACCCGGCACCTGCATGGTGAACCCATGGAATGCTAAGTAAAATCGTCTTGTCCCTTGTTTCATCTTTATTAGGAATGCCATTTTGGATGGTTGCCTGCACACGCTGTGTGGGATCAATCCTGACTGGTGTGGAGCTGTAGTTAGCATAAGATGAATATCTTATGCTAACTACAGCTCCAAAGTTGACCCAGGCACATATCTCGTCTCCAAGGCGAGGGGTGAGATCTGGGTTGTTTCAGAATCTTAAGCTGCCCACTTGACCAAGTTTACGTTTCATGGGTTACCGGAGACGTCTGGTATATCACTCGCGCCTTTGAGAGTGAGATTGTATGTTAATCCGTGTATCGCGAGACGGTGATTGAATTTTAGGCATTGCCTTGATACTAGTTATGTTTGCAGTTGACCAAGTAGTGCACCAAGGAGCGCCACGGGCTTACCGTGACTTCGCGGCAGGATGGGTGATTAGGTATACTCATCTTGCATTAATATCTATAGGAGGTGGATGTAGAGAGCAGGCTGAGACACAACAACAACCCATAACCAAGGCGAAGCAGAAACAAAGAATTAGCAGCCTACAGGAAGACGAATCCAGATATGAGAAATACATTAGTACATCGCGAAGCTATAACCTCATATGTATTTTATAATAAGATAGATAATAGGTATGGCAAGTTTTGCGACACTGGCCATATAGGTTATATTATTATAGGTGACCAATTGACTATTAGTAACGTTTTCAACTGACCTATTTCGAGATTAGGAGGGCGTTTCATTATTAAAAAATAAAAGCATCTCTTTATTAATGGCAAATTGTTAGTATTTGCAGTGATTCCTACCATGCAACAGTTACAGGTTTTCATTACGACGTTTTGTTGTATTATACTCGCTTACTTACATTTGATATGGGATCGGACTTGACGGACGATTTCTAAAACAATCAATCTACATTATCTTTTATATTTAGAGAACTTCAGAAATTCATAAAATACAATAATGTAAACAAACCTAATCTTAAACAGACGTTTAACACAGATAATAAATCGCTTTGCAAAGCATCCCATTCACGGTTACAAGTCAGTTGTATGGCCAATACTGAGTTACTTGAAAATCTTAGTAATGGTAACATTACACTGAAGAACGAACAGGTATATTTAGTCTGTGCTAAAATTACTGCGGGGAAATAGCTGCGGCCTAATAATATAACCTATATGGCCAGTGTCGCAAAACTTGCCATACCTATTATCTATCTTATTATAAAATACATATGAGGTTATAGCTTCGCGATGTACTAATGTATTTCTCATATCTGGATTCGTCTTCCTGTAGGCTGCTAATTCTTTGTTTCTGCTTCGCCTTGGTTATGGGTTGTTGTTGTGTCTCAGCCTGCTCTCTACATCCACCTCCTATAGATATTAATGCAAGATGAGTATACCTAATCACCCATCCTGCCGCGAAGTCACGGTAAGCCCGTGGCGCTCCTTGGTGCACTACTTGGTCAACTGCAAACATAACTAGTATCAAGGCAATGCCTAAAATTCAATCACCGTCTCGCGATACACGGATTAACATACAATCTCACTCTCAAAGGCGCGAGTGATATACCAGACGTCTCCGGTAACCCATGAAACGTAAACTTGGTCAAGTGGGCAGCTTAAGATTCTGAAACAACCCAGATCTCACCCCTCGCCTTGGAGACGAGATATGTGCCTGGGTCAACTTTGGAGCTGTAGTTAGCATAAGATATTCATCTTATGCTAACTACAGCTCCACACCAGTCAGGATTGATCCCACACAGCGTGTGCAGGCAACCATCCAAAATGGCATTCCTAATAAAGATGAAACAAGGGACAAGACGATTTTACTTAGCATTCCATGGGTTCACCATGCAGGTGCCGGGTCCATAGCGTTGCAGAGGAAGAGGCCCAAGTCAAGGTGCCTGGGACTTGCAACCCAGTGAGTAAGGTTAAGGGGCCCCTTTATGATGCATTAATGCTCCCTTTCACCGCTCGAGCCTCCTCCCCTGCCCAACCAAATTTGGTAAGATCCTACTAATGCCGCCTTGGATACACGTTCTAGGATGGAAGTTACGGTTGTTCTTGACAGGCCAAGGTCTTTTAGTAGGTTATATAGGGATTTTGCTGGTATACCCCTGCTCCGACTTCTACAGCATATAAATTAACCACATAACCGTTTTTGGTTAATTCATTTGTTAAGTCATAATATTTGTTAGTTTTTATTGTGTGGTCTTTAGGTATGTTTGTTTCCCACGGCGCAGTAAGTTCTATAAGTACTATGCGTTTTAGATTTTTTGTGTATAGAAATATATCCGGTCTGGATGATGAAACACCAACATCCTCAGGAATTTAGTAATGTTTTTCATACATGTCTATCAAAAGAGTCCAATCGGGAGCTGCGCCTAAGATGGAGTAAGGCTAACTTCGACAGCATATAAATTAACCAAATAACCGTTCTTGGTTAATTCATTTGTTAGGTCATAATATTTGTTTGTTTTTATTGTGTGGTCTTTAGGTATGTTTGTTTATCATTATCATCATAAGCCGAAGACTTACAATTTTGAACAAATGCCTCCCCCATCCACATATTATGTACTATTACATTAGATTGCAGTAATTATTACATTAGATTGCATATGCCGGGATTTTGTCCTTGTGTCTGGTCTAAAACTTATTCAAGTTTGAATTAGTGGAATCAAGCGTCTTTGTCAGATAGATTTTAATAACAATCAAAACCCTTGTACACAAGTTTTTTTTACCATGGCAGAGGTTATTTACACATCATTTTCTTTAAAAATGTATTAAAAAATGGTCAACATGTGTTGATGTTTTGTTACATGTCAGTAGACACACACTCATATATAGTATTTTAGTCGGCAAAGTACTTAAGTCAATAACTTATTTTAAATTAACATTTGAGCTAAGTGCTTTCATTAACTATAAGTTCAGTGTCAGTCAGAACATGTAAATGAAATAGTCTATCAGGCAATGTTTCAAGGTTCTTAGAACTATTTACAATAATTATATAAATAGGTACTTATTTTTGTACAAGAACTTCAAGTGTATTAAATGATTTACCTGTATTTTGATTCGACGACAATGGTGTTTGGTGTATGTTGTGAATTTAATCACTACTGCCATAACGAGGGTACTTTTCCAATGTTTTAATAAAATTACTTGTAGAAACGTGTTGGTAGAAAGATATTGTTTGTATTTTACACTAATTCATGTACAAACAAAAGGAACGAGATTTTAAGCTAATGTACTTTATACTGCATATCAGAAGTTTTTTTAGTTTTTTTTATGCTTGATAGGTTAGACTTTTGACCACTATCTCGCCTGATGGTAAGTGATGATGTGGTCGAAGGAGTTGTTAGGCTAGCCTAGAATTACTGGCTCTCAAGGACAGCTGCCGGAACACACCATTAGGTGCTTGGCGATAGATCTTCTACTTGAGGGTGGTAGCTAGCCAGTCGCCAACGTCCGCCGCGGTCATGAGTTGGATGGGTGACCGCTAGTGACATTACTACTGTGCGCTTCCGTACTTCGGAGGGCACGTTAAGCCGTCGGTCACGGTTGTCGTCTTAGGATGGCAGTCGTTATAGCATAGCGGTAGGGCATTTTGTGAATGCCCGCCTGGCTAGCTACCACCCTTAAGTAATGTAATCCGCATAGCAGGCATTATTGCAAACCTAACAATATTAATCTAACATAGTTATGTATATAGGTACAATTACTTAATCTGTGATTTGTTATACTGTTATTCATTAAACTATAGTAGAGCAATATTAATGAGTTTTTTGTTACATTTTTAGGGTTCCGTAGTCCTGACAAGGAACCTTTACTTAGGGGTTTCTGCTTCCTCAGGCTGCATGTCTAGTAAATAAGGTGTTATTACAAAATCACAAATATACGATAGGAAAAATTTAAGTCATGCGTGGGATTCGAACCCACGTCCATCCACCCCTTGAGCCGGGGTATGCTCTAACCAATTGAGCTGTGTGAGTGGTTGTGTAACTCCGCCTCATAATGTTCAATTTTGACAGTTATGATGCCGGTCCTCAGCCCGGACAAAGGAGGAAGGCACACACTTACTAATCATCCTACAATTACTGGCTCTCAAGGACAGCTCTCATTTTGCCAAGCACCTAACATCTGTTGCCAAGGTAGGTGCTTGGCACAAGATTTTCTACTCGAGGGTGGTTGCTAGCCAGGCGGGCATTCGCAAAATGCCCTACCAGCATGCTAAAAACAAAGTCAAAAGTATTACTTAGTGCTTCTTCATAATGGTATGCATACTGTGATTGTGGAATGTGTACAATAAGATACCATGTAACCTATCAAAAGGTACTATGTTAAAGTGCAAAACATGGTTTCATTGTTGTACTGTCACGATTGATTTTTATGTATAACCACGCATAGTAATGCATCTAGGTTAGTTAACTACACTAACTGGATCATATGTTTTTGGTGATATTTTTTGTGGGCTAGATTATACCTTCAGTATTTCTTATTAACTTTATCAATTTAATTTCAATAGTCTATAATAGTCTATAATTTCAATACTCTATAATTATGCTAATAAACGTGGCTAGGTGATAATGTAATTGCTATCATTAACAGACATACATATAGTAAATAATATTCATACATAGGGATAAATGAACTTAAGTTAACATCTGTCACAACCGGTAGATTGAAGTGGAAACCTTGGTAGGGGTAGGTGTACAAGCCGACTATAATGTAGAGATTTTATATTCCAGTAACGTAAAACCAAAACCGTCACTCCAGTAACAAACCTGGAGTGACGAGGGCAGAGCAGTGCACGCTCGTATTCAGATCTAAGCTCCTGGGTGACATTGCAACGGGAGCACGCGTGGTGCTTAGCTTCAGGCACAACTTGATGCTGCTCTACAGATTTTATTACGCCAGTTGAATAAGATGTGTGCTATTGCTCTAGGGCTATGATAGCAGTGGTGTGCTGTGATCACATCGCAGCTTTGTATGCAGTCAATAAGAACTTGTTGAGACATAGGTACTGATGAATATAATTTCCATTCTTTTTCAGGAACGTAAAATCTTTCTCCATTGACGTCTTCAATCAAGTCTTTAGTCAAGCCTGTGTACAGTCAAGCATATTCCTGTAACGTTTTTGTGATAATATCAATGTGCCTGTGTTTCAATACCTAAATAATTTACTATGTAGAAATTCTTTATAAATATTAAACTCTTCCTGTAATAACTGCTTTATTTATTCCTTTTCCATTGCCCATTAGTAGTATGACATCAACAAAGTGTTATCCATATTCCGTTACCATTGTTTAAGCATATAAGTATCATGTTTTAATCCCATAACTTATCTTTGGGTAGACTGATTTAGATAAAACAAAAACCTAAACCTCATGACTCCTATAAATATATAGGTATTAGAAATAAGAAAAAATATTAGTATCTAACCTTCCTATTTATTAAAAAAGATTTTTGTTGGTATATTACCAAGAAAAATGTTTTTAATATTTTTTTTATATCTATGATAGGCTAGCCTTTGATCACTATCTCACCTGATGGTAAGTGATGATATGGTCGAAGATGTTGTGCAGGCTAGTCTAGAATTACTGGTTCTCAAGGACAGTTGCCGAAACACACCGTTAGGTGCTTGGCGACAGATTTTCTACTTGAAGGTGGTAGCAAGCCAGGCAGGCATTCGCAAAATGCCCATCCACCATGCTGTAACGTGGGACAACAACCGGGACCGATGGCTTAACATGCCCTCAGAAGCACGAAAGCGCCCAGTAGTAATGTCAGTAGCGGTCACCCATCCAACTCCTGACCGCGGCGGACATTGCTTAACTTAGTTGATCGATTCAGAACGGCTACGCAAACTTCGCTACGTGTGCTTCAATTATCTGTCATGTATAGACATGACGTTTATTACAGATTTATTACATGTATAGATGATAGCTCCAAACGGAGAACTCACTTACAAGACACGCGATTTCACAGGTTCAAAGAAGTAAAGAACTTGAAACAATTTAGCCAAACATTGTTATTGTCATAAGAATGTGCGTGTAGTCACGGAAAGAAGGCATAACTTTTAACAGATTGTAGTCAGATTTCAATAATTCTTTTTTTTATTAGAAAGGATATACCATTATGTTGGGCCCGTATAAATTTCATTAAAATCGGTTGAATAGTTTATAATTATGTTATAGTCAATTAATTGAAAAATGTATTCGCTTACCTGGATGATTTAATGGTATTTGCTATTGTCGACGATGAACACTATTTTAGGCGAGTGAATGTTATTAGAACTTCATGAGTTTGACCTACAGCTTCGTTAGTTACTATCATCAGCTTTTGGCGTCGTGTCGTCGATTGAAAGCTCAATAGTTTTTTTTTTTTAATGTTATTGCGACGGAACAAGCTGTGTTAAGTGGACTAACCTCTGCCTATAACAGACGCATTTTGTCAACGACGAATTGCACTGTGCCCGTCACGCTGAGACGTCCAGTTGTTTGGTCTCATTAGCCTGTAATTTTTCTGGCTCTTAAGGACTGCTGCCGGAACACACTGTTAGGTGCTTGGGGACAGATTTTCTACTTGAGGGTAGTCCCTAGCTAGGCGGGCATTCACATAATGCCCTTCCACCATGCGGTGAAGCTCAAGCCCGCGGCGGGATACGAACTATGGACCTGCTGCACGGCAGTCCATAGCCAATGCCACTGAGCCATCACTGCTTCAAAAAAGCTTCGGCCCTGCTATAGGTAAACCCCATAAATATCTTATATTAGTAAGTAATGGATAATAAGAATATATTAGGGTTTGCATATAGAGCACATGGGGTACTTATCTTCCCGGAAGAGTGATGTTGTGGGATAGCCACAGCCTATAGTGCATAGTGCACGTGTATGAAGTCGTGGGTGGAAACTGAAGCATTGTGACTACATAACTTGTGAACAAATACATAGATAAAATAAATTATTACCATTACGTAATGTCAAATGGTTTGAATTTCCAAATATCGAACATACATTTACATCTTAACAAGTCAGCATCGGCACCCGAATTCAGGCATAGGTACATATGAAATTCAATTGTTTTCATTACCTATGATGCGCAAGAATTAATGTATTCAAAAATACCGGAGATGCCTATGAAATGAACAAGATAGGAAAAAGGCCATGATCAACAAAAAAAACAGTAAAATATATACATTTTATTTCACTAGTGTACACAAATTCTCACTACCCTATTTGTATGTTAATATAATAAAACATTTATGTATGATTTTTTGATGGGATAAAAATACTCAAATTGTATATCAATCGAACTAAATTGAAACTAAAATAATGTACGTAATGAAAATATCTAATACTAGCTTTCCGTCCGCGACTCCGCCCGCGCGTAGGTATGTCAGTTATCGTTTTGCGCAATTGGAAAGAACTATTCTACGTCCTTCCCTGGATCTCTTTTACCAAAAAATGGAACCGACATCAACACTCAAATGTGTGAAATAACTTGTTGAAGTCAGTACCATGATGGTTAAAAAGTACCTACTATCACAATGTTGTACGCATGGTACCGACTTCGACAAGTTGTTTCACACATTTGAGTGTTGAAGTTGGTTCCATTTTTTGGTATACATTATTTTTCACCCTTTTTAGTGACCCTTGCTACTTATGGGATCGATTGTCATTCACTGTCAATCACTATATCATCAAGATAGGAAAATATTTTTCAACTATTGGAGTGTACCCCAAAAAAGGCTGATCCGATTTCTGATTTCCGATGATGAAATTTAAATGGCACGACACGGCAAGCATCAGTTTTCAAATAAAAACAGAATCATCAAAATCGGTTTACCCAGTCAACATTCTGAGGTAACAAACATAAAAAATAAAAATACTGAAGAATTGAGTACCTCGTCCTTTTTTGAAGTCGTTAAAAAATACGGCTGTATTTTGAAAATATCAATATAGACCAAAAGATTGTGTTTAAAATTTGTTAGGCAAGAATAATAAATAAAACAACAACGAAATCAAGAAATGTATGTTTGGAGTTTTGTAATTTTTTTTGCCAACATTAAAAAAAGGAGGAAGTACTCAATTCATATATATTTTTTTATTTAATTAACTACAAATAATATACGGGCTACAGTAACATCATAATTAAATAATTGATTGTACAAGAGAGAGAGAGAGCCTATCACTTATAGGCATCTGACGACGTGCGTATCCGAGACATTGCCATTAAATATAGCGCAGGAGTTAATACTTTCAACACCATAATATAATGTATAATCATAATATAATTTACTTTACCTTTCTGTACACACATTATGTTAAATTACAATCTAAATCAAAATTTGTATAACAGTTATAATTGACATAAGATAATGTATGACATAATTATCTGTGATTTGTTTTGTGTATCTAAATAAATGAAATAAATATTTCGGTCATTATGAAAAATTTCCAAAAACTTAATCGTAAAAAATATTTTATGGACTTATCAAACCTGCTCACAAAATTTCGTGAGAATCTGTTGAGAAATGCGACCTTTATAGAACAACCGGACATACGAAAGCATTTGTAGCAGCGACGCTTCGCTTGAATTAAGTTCTCGGTCGGTTAATTAGTGTATGTGTAGTGTATATCAAATTCTCATGTCAAAGTGTTAGTAACCAAACTCTACCGAAACGGCTTGACCGATTCCTATGAAATTTTGTGGGTATATTCAGTAGGTCTGAGAATAGGACGTTAACTATTTTTCATACCCAACATTTTATTTTTATCTTTCGGACAAAAACCCTTTTTTTTAATTTATCTACGATTTGGCATTAAAATACAATAAACCCTAAAATTTCACCCTTCTACCACCAACACCTATTTTTAATAGCTATACAAGTAGGTACTTTAATAATTTTCTACTCTCGGCGGTCGATAATTGATCAGGAAATGAATTGCCCAGAGATGAATTGCTGTGGCCGTTTTAGGGCTGCTATTACCACTCGTTCTGTTATTCCCGCCAGGCGTCTATCGGTGTCACTTCTCACCCCGTAAACAGCATTGAGTAGGCAGGACTCCTGTCTTATGCACACAATAAGCTTCCTATCACTTTCTAAAGTTTAGGGCTTGAACAGTTTTATTTCCTAAAATTTCACTATCTATACGGCACAAAAGTTCACGGATATCCAAAATAGCATAGCATGTTGAGTACGATGAGGAGCAGCAAACTTGCAAGTAATTGTGAATGAAAGAATTAACGCAATACAAAATAAGGCTGTATTTTGTATTGAAAATATCAATGTAGACTAAGAGATGTAGTTTAAAATTTATTTGGTAGTTAAGATAATCAAAGGACAATGAATTCAAGAAATGTATCTTTGGTGTTTTGTTATTTTTATATGCGGTTATCGTTAATAGCGCTTCTTTCCTCTTCCTTTTTTTACTTACTTACATAAAATAAGTTAGTCATTTTTATGTGACTAACATAATATTCACTAGTTAAAATTTATATGGCAAAACAACGTACAGACCCACCAACTTATCTGTTCAGGTGGCAGAAAAAAGAACTACAACATTCCTTCAAATTGTGACAGTTTGTAGTTGATTTCCATGACCAGTAGCGCCCTCGAAAACTGCACAGTTAAGTTGGTGGTACTATATACCGGGCCAGCTAGTATTCATATAATATTATGTCTATAGAATTTCTTATATTTTCTAAATTTACTTTACTTTAAGTATACATTTATACCTAATCCTTTTAAAAAGCCATTTACATATATTTACTAAAACAAAATTCGTAAAGAATAAGAACAACTCTTCCGTGTCACGGAACGTATATCTTCGTAAGAACGTAAAAGCCTTATACATACAGCACACTATAAAAGAACCAGTCTAAAAGACCCCTACAATCTAGAAAGGCGAACGGTGACAAAGGTTATTTTATGCTGGTACTGCGGGGAAATAGCCAAAACATTGCCCACGCAGTAGCACACATACACAAAAACCTTAACACTTTCAAAGAAATACATACACACATACACATATTTCTGACACTCCGGGCACCCATATTGCCATTTTTTAGAATATTCAGATTTCGTATTTATCTAGGACACTGTGAACATAATATGTTTATACAAAAATCAAAAGGAACGAAAAAAGAAGCAAAGGGAATTGTTAATGAAATATTTTTCAATAACTTTGGGATATTTCTATGCTCCCACAGCTATTTTTCGTCAGTAAAAAGCAAATAATTAAAACTATTAAAAGCTGCCCATTCACGCACTCAGTTTTACAGGGTTCATTCAATCTTTTATATTATCTATGCAAGGTTCCACAGATTTATTTATTTATTTATTTATTTCATTTCACAAAATCCACAGATCTTAATTATTGTAAACAATAACATAATATTTAAATCATACATCCAATTACGGATTTACATTATATAGTGTTAATTTTAAAGAGAGCAGGAACTTAAAAGTTAGTAAAATGTAATTTTTATTGTATGTACTTAAACGAACTTGTTATAGTGTATGGAGGTGAGGGGTTTGGGGGGGGGGGTTATGTATGTGAAAATAACAAATAAAATAGTGTAGCGAAATAGGAAGCAATACACTCACTTTATTACATCACAAGACTTTTATGTACTTCATGTTTGAAACTTTGTTTTGAGCTATTGAAAAGGTCTATTGAACTAAATCTATCATTATATGTCTTCTTTATTCTAATGATTACAGAATTAGAGGAGTACTTAGTATACGAGTGCGGTATGTAGAATAAATTAGTATGTCTGGTGCGGAGCGTAGGGGCTGCAAGCTGTAGGAACAGTTCTGTGAGGTCTGTACTGTCTATGTCACCATGGCAGACTTTATGGAGAAAAAGCATGTCCAACAATGTGCGCCTATCTTTGAGAGTCAATAAATTATGAAAATCACACGACTCTTCGTAGTCAATGTAATTGTGTCGCGTCCGATAGTTTATATGTTTAATAAATTTACATTGTATCTGTTCAAGATCTTGGGTATGGGTAATATATTGAGGGCACCAAATATTGCTACAGTATTCAAGGATGCTTCTAACGTATGAAAAATACAGTATTTTTAAACATTTGATATCCGAGAATGGTTTGCATGTTCTTAGGATAAAACCTAGGTTTTTATACGAGCTACTGACTATATCGGAAATATGCTCATTAAAGGACAATTTGTGATCTAATAAAACTCCCAAGTCTCTAATGAGCTGTGTTTTTTGAACAACAGTATTTTTAAACTTGTATTCAAATTTAATTGGTGATGTCTTTCTTGTAAACGACATGAACCTACATTTATTAATGTTTATAAAGATTCTGTTGTCGTCATAGTAATTATGAAGTCTGTCTAAATCTTGCTGGAGTTTTGTGCAATCAGTTTGGTTTTTCACGTTATAGTAAATTTTAGTATCATCCGCGTACATAAGATAATTACTAAATTTGAAACATTTTCCGATATCATATAAGTAGGCCGCATAGAGTAACGGTGAGAGAATAGATCCCTGGGGGACGCCCGAGGGAACATTAATAACATCAGACCGATGTCCACCCACGATTACAGCTTGACAGCGGTTGCGTAGGTACGATTCCAGCCATCTTAGTAGATCACCACATATTCCTAACTCTTGCAATTTGCGTAGCAAGATGATGTGATCAACACGGTCAAATGATAATATATGCCTGTCATTTACTGCGGGGAAATAGCTACTGCGATTTAGTTTGGACCGCAGCTATTTCCCCGCAGTAATTTTAGCACAGACTAAATATACCTGTTCGTTCTTCAGTGTAATGTTACCATTACTAAGATTTTCAAGTAACTCAGTATTGGCCATACAACTGACTTGTAACCGTGAATGGGATGCTTTGCCAAGCGATTTATTATCTGTGGTATAACACAGATAATAAATCGCTGTCTGTCTGTCTATGATTAGGTTTGTTTACATTACTGGAGTGCGTTCCGAGGCTCAGAGTGTAGTTGTTTGGTTGTTTTGCAACTTACCCTGAGGTTTGGAACGACCGGTTGTTTTATAACCTCAAACAAATTGTGACATTGACAGACTTACATCATTATCGTAATAATAATTGCTATTTAACACCATAACAAATTTGTTTTCCATTTTTATTTAAGTTTTATATTTTGAGAAATGATATTAGTATTTATATTTTTTGAGATTTATGGGTGAGCGCATCAGATTGAATACGATATAAACGCCAAAGTCATTTTATGTCACGCGTTTTATGGTTAATAAGTTGCAACCTTCAAAGGTTTGGAACGGTCCAGTTGTGACAACCGAACGTTCTACTCGAAAGTTGTGAACGACGTTAGAGTGAAAAGTTGCACTCCGAGTGCGCTCTAACCAAGGTTCGGAACGCACCCCTGTATTTTATAAAACTGAAGTTCTCTAAGGGTATGTTCCATTTGTCGCTAAGAACGTTAATTTCGATAATTTTGATTACATTCTGCGTCTGTGGTTGTGATCACTGTGATCGTTTGTAACTGTCATCCCCTGTTCCATTTAGGATAAGAACGCTAAGAATGCCACTAAAATTTGCCACTTCTGTCACTTTTGACATTAAATGTAGGGAATTCAAACTGTTCCAGTAGCCTCATAGCGTTTATGGCGAAAATAACGCCAAGACCCATGTGGAACAACTTTTTGGGAGTGTGATCGTTTTTAGCGTTTTTAGCGAATCTAACTTCAAATGGTATGCACCCTAAATATAAAAGCTAATATAGATTGATTGTTTTAGAAATCGTCCGTCAAGTCCGATCCTATATCAAATGTAAGCAAGTCCAGTATAATACAACAAAACGTCGTAATGAAAACCTCTAACTGTTGCATGGTAGGAATCACTGCAAATACTAACAATTTGCCATTAATAAAGAGATGCTTTTATTTTTTAATAATGAAACGCCCTCCTAATCTCGAAATAGGTCAGTTGAAAACGTTACTAATGGTCAATTGGTCAGGTGACCAATTGACCATTAGTAACGTTTTCAACTGACCTATTTCGAGATTAGGAGGGCGTTTCATTATATATAAGATAATAATATAACCTATATGGCCAGTGTCGCAAAACTTGCCATACCTATCTATCTTATTATAAAATACATATGAGGTTATAGCTTCGCGATGTACTAATGTATTTCTCATAGTAAGAACGTAAAAGCCTTATACATACAGCACACTATAAAAGAACCAGTCTAAAAGACCCCTACAATCTAGAAAGGCGAACGGTGACAAAGGTTATTTTATGCTGGTACTGCGGGGAAATAGCCAAAACATTGCCCACGCAGTAGCACACATACACAAAAACCTTAACACTTTCAAAGAAATACATACACACATACACATATTTCTGACACTCCGGGCACCCATATTGCCATTTTTTAGAATATTCAGATTTCGTATTTATCTAGGACACTGTGAACATAATATGTTTATACAAAAATCAAAAGGAACGAAAAAAGAAGCAAAGGGAATTGTTAATGAAATATTTTTCAATAACTTTGGGATATTTCTATGCTCCCACAGCTATTTTTCGTCAGTAAAAAGCAAATAATTAAAACTATTAAAAGCTGCCCATTCACGCACTCAGTTTTACAGGGTTCATTCAATCTTTTATATTATCTATGCAAGGTTCCACAGATAATATATGCCTGTCATTTACTGCGGGGAAATAGCTACTGCGATTTTTTTCAGTTGTACAAAAGTGTTTTCAAAACAAACTGTCATACAAAGATTACAGAGCACGCAGTGGGCCGTTCAGAACCTTGGTTAGAGGGCAGCATAGATGAAGTAGAATATATACTACGTAGGAGGGCAGTGCGCGCTCGTAGTGCAACTTTTCGTTGTTCCAAGTAAATTTTAGGGTTGCCGTATCTCAACCTCATAGTTTCCGTATTTCAGGGGATATTATAAATACGGGCCATATATTTAATATTTTGTACTAAATGCTTACAAAGAAGAATGCATGATTTTAACAGTTCCGATAAAAAACTTGTGTTATTTTCTGCTACGAACGTACTGAATCATAAATATTAACTGAAAAATTAAACAATAATTGCGGTTCAAGTTTAAAATAATATATATTTAAATAAGCGCAGTCGTAAGTGTCGTGACTAGATACAAATATACTTATCACATTATACAAACATTCAACTACATACAAAATAATATGAATAAACTAAGAGACTAATTAGAAAGTCGCTAGGGTAGTATATATTATATTTGATATATGGTGTACACACACTGGTAAAGTACATACGTGTCGTTTTGTTTTAATAGCGTATTATGTGTTTAAGGCTTAGATTAGGAGAACCACCAGCTAGAAAGAGTCGGTAATGCGTTCTGTAACACGAAGAAAGTCAGTTTTGTCAGGGCTTCCCATTCCGGCCGTATAATTTCATACTGTTGAAAATAGATTTATTACTTGTAATTTCATAGTCTATGATTAGTAACTAAGCAACGGTTGTTAGAAAATTTTCCTATTGACTGATGTAATGTTCTTCTACAAATAAAATACGTTTACAGCTTTATCACAAGATTTTAATATCCTATTGGCCTTTTACTGCGCTGCTCCCAGCCCATGTCCATCAGGTTATGGGCCCAGCCATAGCCAAGTGATAAAGGTATTAAATTACAGACATGCAGAGTCCAAATTTTACAAAGTTGTCCGGCCAGTCCAACTATGGGACTTGGGCATTTGCCATGGAGATGTTCCTGATTGACTGTGACCTATGGGACTGCATACAAGGTACTGTAACCGAAGTAAACGATTCGACAAAGAAGCGGGATGCTAAAGCTCGATCAAAAATTTGTCTAATGTGTGCTGAGAGTATTTATCCTCTTATAGTAAACGCACAAACAGCCCAAGAGACGTGGATAGCCCTAAAATATGCATATGCAGACAGTGGATTGACACGGAGGTTGTCGCTACTACGAAAATTATTCAGCATTAAATTAAATGACTACCCGAACATGGAGGTTTATTGTACAGAAATACAAGCGACTCAGCAAGCCCTACAGGCTATAAAGGCAGGTTTAGAAGATGAATTTATTGGAATTATAATGTTAGCTGGACTTCCAGAAACATACAATCCATTAGTAATGGCTTTAGAGCATTCAAGTGTCAAAATCACATCAAGTAGCGTTGTGGCTGCCCTATTGAAGGAGGGCCAACGCAAGGTACATGATAATGGTGATTCTGTCTTAATGTCAAAGACAAATAAGGAGCCTATGAAGAATAAGAAGGTGATAATATGCCATTTTTGTAATAAAAGGGGGCATTTCAAGTGGCAATGTAAGCAGTACCAGGAATCCAAGAAGGGAAGAAATACTGCGGCTACTGCAGGACCATCTATAGGAGAAAGCAGCATGAGTTGTGCAGAGACAGCTGGCATTGCTAGACAGTCAAGTGAGTGGATTCTTGATTCTGGTGCGTCATCGCACATGACTTCTAAAAGAGATTTGTTGACAGATGTTAAAAACGCCCAACGTTGCATCAGTACAGCTGGTAGTGAAAATGTTGTTTCCATTTTACAAGGGAACATGAAAACAACTGTAAATAACAACGGACGACATGTCAACATAAATTTTAGAGATGTTTTGTATGTACCAGAAATTTTGATGAATTTACTATCTGTAAGTAAAATTGCTGCACATGGTCATATTGTTATTTTTGATAAAAAATCTTGTAGAGTTTTTAAAACAGAAGATGTTTCTTTACATGTAGGTAGGGCGTTGTTAACAGCATCAGTTAAAAACGGGCTCTATGTTTTAGATCAAAATATTGATAAGGCAATGGTTGTTCTTGATGACAGGGTGAAGATGAGTGCACACGAACTATGGCACCGGAGGCTTGGTCATCTTTCCAGAGTACAAATGCGTAAGTTGAAACCATTAGTACATGGACTTAACTTTGGAGCGGAGAACACTGAGCCATGCGGAGCATGCTGTAAAGGGAAACAATGCGTAAAGAAATTCCCAAAAGGAAAAGCGAACAGAGCCAAGGAGCTTTTGGAGATAATCCACACCGACCTAGCAGGACCTATGGAAGAAGTGACATGGGGTGGAGGTAAATATTGCCTAATTTTTGTTGATGATTATAGTAGAAAAGTTTTTGGCTATTTACTGAAATCTAAAACTGAGGTACTCGGTAAATTCAAAGAATTTAAGGTTTTGGTGGAAAATGAGACGAACAAGAAGATAAAATGTCTCAGAAGCGATAACGGGACTGAATATACTGGAAACGAATTCCAAACGTATTTGAAAGAAAATGGAATACGTCATAAGACGAGTGTAGCTCACACTCCTCAGCAAAATGGAGTAGCGGAACGCACTATCCGCACTATTGTTGAGAAAGCGAGGTGCATGCTTCAAGATGCGAAATTGCATAAGCGTTTTTGGGGTGAGGCAGTCAACACAGCCATATACCTAAAAAATAGGTCACCTTCAATGGCAATTTCAACTGTACCTGAAGAGATATGGACAGGAAAGAAACAAGATGTGTCTCATTTAAAGATTTTCGGAAGCAAGGCACACGTTTTAATAAAGGGCAATACAAGAAAGAAATTTGATTCTAAGTCTACTGAAATGATTATGGTTGGCTACAGTGAGAATCAAAAAGGATACAGATTTGTAGATAACATAAATAATGTGAGGCGAGTAACTGTTGCTAGAGATGTTGTATTTGTGGAAGGAGTGTCGTCCAACACTGAAGTGTCAGATGAACAAACACCTCAAACCGTAGATATCTCAGAAATCCTAGCAAATAGACCTGAACCAGTAGGAAGTATAATCCCAACTGAATTTCATGAAATTGAATGTTCAGAACGGGAACAGGTCAGCATAGAGAGGGAACAGGAGAGTTCAGAGAGAGATGGAGAAGAAATAGACGATGCTGATGATTTCCAGGACTCGATAGATATAGGTTTAGATCAGCAATTAATAAATGAACATAGTATTACTAATTCAAATGATACTGAAATTGAAGAAGAGCCTGAAATTCGTGAAATCGTAAGTGATCGCCGGTATCCACTACGGGAAAGACGCCGAAAGGAAGAAAAAGACATGGTCTATAACTTTCATGTTTCGGACGATCCAGACCCGCAATCCTTACAAGATGCTATGGACAGGACTGATAAAGAGTTGTGGTTTTCAGCTATGGTGGATGAATATAATTCTCTGATCGAAAATGAAACTTGGGATATTGTAAATCGACCATTGGACAAAAATGTTGTTAAATGCAAATGGGTCTTCAAACTAAAAGTTGGAGCAAATGGTACAGTGCAGCGTCATAAAGCTCGATTGGTGGCACGAGGCTATTCTCAGAAGTATGGAGAAGATTATTTTGAGACATTTGCCCCAGTTGTTAAATTGTCTTCCATACGTCTTTTGCTCGGACTTGCAGCTGAAATGAATTTGGATATTCACCACATTGACGTCACAACAGCGTTCCTAAATGGTGACCTCAATGAAGATATTTACATGGAACAACCTCCGATGTTTATAAAGAAAGTTGATGAAGGAAAAGTATGTAAGCTCAAGAAGGCCATATACGGATTAAAACAAGCGGCTCGTTCATGGAATGTTAAAGTACATGCACACATTATAGAAATTGGTTTTACAAGATCCAAATATGATCCTTGCGTTTACATAAAGAAAAGTAAAGAAGTTTTTATAGTTATTGGTCTATATGTTGACGATTTTTACATATTTACAAATAATGCTAGTGAAGCTTTACATTTAAAGAATGAACTTGGTAAAGTTTTTAAAATTAAAGACTTAGGTGAAGCCAAAGAGTGTCTAGGAATGAGCATTGTGAGAAACCGTCAAGAGGGGGAAATTTACCTAGATCAACGAAACTACACAAGGAAATTGTTGCAAAAATTTGGAATGGAAGAATGCAAACCAGTTGGAACTCCAATGGAATGTAATCTGAAACTTGCTAAAGGGAGTAATACAGAGAATACTAGATATCAAGAAATAATTGGATCTCTAATGTATCTGTCTACTTGTACGAGGCCAGACATATCTTTTGCTGTCAGTTATCTAAGCCAATTTAATTGTTACAATGATAACATGCATATGGCAGCATTGAAACGTGTGTTACGGTATCTCAAAGGTACAATGGATTATGCCCTTTGTTACAAGAAAATGAACAAGCCTCTGGTCGCATATGCTGATGCAAATTGGGGTACCAATTCGGACGGCCATTCATTTTCTGGTTACTGCTTAGTTTTTGCTGGTGCTGTAATTTCGTGGCATGCTCGCAAACAGCAATGTGTTGCGTTAAGTACTGCTGAAGCAGAATTCATTGCTCTCTGTGAAGCTGCTAAGGAAATTGTTTTTATAAAAGGGATTTTTAATGAGTTGTGTACAAATAGTAAGCCTGTAACTGTGTACAGTGATAGTCAAAGTGCTAGCAAGATGATTTACAATCCAGTCACTCATAAGAGAAGTAAGCATATAAATATAAAGTACAATTATGTTAAAGAGTTAGCTGAGGCAAAGGAAATAATTATAGATTACTGTGAAACTAGTTCCATGCCTGCTGATGCTTTAACAAAATCTGTAAACAGGGTTAAACATAATTTTTGTTTTAACTATATGGGATTACAAAGACTATAAACTTAAGTGGGGGTGTTGAAAATAGATTTATTACTTGTAATTTCATAGTCTATGATTAGTAACTAAGCAACGGTTGTTAGAAAATTTTCCTATTGACTGATGTAATGTTCTTCTACAAATAAAATACGTTTACAGCTTTATCACAAGATTTTAATATCCTATTGGCCTTTTACTGCGCTGCTCCCAGCCCATGTCCATCACATACAAATGTTATACGGCTTTGAAATGGCTGCTGTAAGCCGTCTTTTTGATAGTTTAGGCGCCCAATTGCCGTATAAAACGGCAATTGCCGTATCCAGAACAACGCTGTTATAAAGTCTCCAGCTGTCAGCGTTTTTTTTCCTTCTTGGCCATGAAGAGTTTTGCGTATTGTGCCAGTTTCATGTTGTTGTTTTCTTGCGAAAATATCCATTTTGTTACGGCTTTTGTTTGTAAGATCTTTGTTTAGTTGAACGGTTAACCAGTGCTCATAACCACCGGCCACGGAATGACCTGCTTGATAATTGGCGACCCAATATTGCACGACCAAATACTTCAAGGACACAGTCTACTTCAATTATCATGACGGTATTTCATGAGCTGTGCATTATAAGGCTGAGATATCCACCCATAACGCGATATCAGCCACTGACCTCCATTAGTGCTGGCAACTAATTCATTGAATATTTAGTTTAGAGTAAAAAAGGAAACTTAACTTTTTAGTGTTCGGCAATGTAATAAAACGAATAAAGAAAAAAGTTGTATATTCATTTTCTAGAAGATATAAGGCTCATAATATTAAAAATTATGTAGTAGTTTACATCATTGTATGTTTCTTACTAAAGAGATGGCAAGCACAGGCCTACCCATCACACAAAGCATAAAATGGTCACTTTATGAAAAGGTATTACACCTTCCATAGTTGCGACTTTGTGTTACTAGATAGTGATACAACGAACATGGATAGATGTGTGATGCACACAGTGCGGCGGTCTCATACGTAAAAACGGAGTAAAAATTTAATAACCTATTATAACTATAGGTATATGGACATTTTTTACACGGACTGCCCAAAAGAAGGAGTGCTATGTTTCCAGCGTTTGTCTATGTATGTATGTTTGTAAGTTTCTTTATTCCACCATAACTTCTAAGCGACTCAACCGACTTTAATGTATGAGATATCGTTATATTCATCTTGATAGCGAAACTGACTATGTTCATATACTTATACCAACTAAGTCTTGGAGGAGCTGCACCATCAGAGCTCTCCGAAGAACAGTCGACTACAAAGAGAACCACCACCACGCCAGGAGCTCCTTCGACTATTGCTGCCCCACCGGCTACGCTCGACTTTCCCGTGTTAACAGCAATAATCAGGAGCAGGCCTGACGCCAGGAGGAGCTGTCTAAGGACTGGTCCTTAGGCAGCGTGGCTTAAGGAATAACTAAGATAGGACAGAGACAAGCAAACCCGTCGCCAAGAGGAGCAGACCCTTCAGATGAAACGTTAAATAACAAAATTTTGATAAATTTTAACTACCAAGAACGTAGAACTTTTCCCGTACCTTTTTTTCCTACATACTTTTACATTTAATATATATTCGGTAATATCATAACATCTCAATTATTTTACAGTTTTTATCAAAAATATATTACACAATTTTGGTGAAATAAAACATTTCTGGTATCACTACACATTTTGACTCTCCATATCAACTATTAAGGAAGCGTACCACTAGAAGTTAAATTCGCCAAAAACGATAAAAAAGATCACACTCCTACAAAGTTGTTCCACTTGGGCCTTGGCATTATTTTCGCCATAAAGCTACTGAATCAGTTTGTAGTACTAACATCTAATGTCAATGTCAAAAAAATGTCACTGAGTATCGTGGATCCATTTTTAAGTTGTGGAGTTACTTTTGCATATTACGAATACGACTCACGTCTAGAGAAAATGGAAACAAATTCTAGAGCTGGATTTGCTTAGCACACAACAATACCTATTGTTCTAAAAGTTACAGCTTTGTATATCTAGCTAATAAAAATTATGAAATGTATGAAAAATGGTAACAGAAAATTTCGTTTTATTTTGTATCATGACGAGAACTGTCAAAACTGACAGTTACAAACTATCCCCATCAACGTGGGATGGACAAAAAGGCAAATTTTACTGGCATTCTTAGCGTTCGTATCCTAAATGGAACAGTTACAAACAGTTTCAAACGATCACAGTGATCACAACCATACACGCAAAAAGTGGTCAAAATTATCGAAAATAACGAAATTGGCGTCAAGTGTAATACGCCCCAAGTAACCACACTGGATACAACTCCGCCAAGCTAAGTTTGCACCTCGCTGGAATGGCAGGGGCCCCACCCGCTTCCTCGCTCACCTTCCCGCTATCGCCCCGTCGTCGCGTCAGTACGGTTAGCATCTGTGTCACCGACACGCGTCTTTACGTTTATAAGAGTTTTCGTGTCCTTATCCGTTGAATTTTAAATTTTTTGAACTGTTCTTGTTTTTTGTTGAAGTTTTGTTGTTACCACTGTGTTGTTATATTTCTGGATTGTTTTTGTTAAGTTTATGTTGAACTTGTTACTGAACGGTCAACGTTCATTTTACCTCGAGTGGATTGTTGTGGTCGACCAAAATGAAAGGAAAGGTGATACACAGTGAAGCGAGAAACATAATCTTAACATATCCTAAGAAATATATTCTTAGTCCAAACATAAGTTTTTCAAAGAAGAAAGAGCTAATAAAAGGATGACCTATCCGGTTGATAAAGTTATTAGGCGAACTAGTGCCGCAACCGGCATATCTAAGAGGACGCTAATGAATATAAAAAAGGAAGCCAAACAATTATCGCAGCCAGCTGCTTTACCAGCTACAAGTTCTTCGCCATGTCCAAGTACTAGTGCCCAATTAAGTCCAGCCAAATTATTGACACCAGGTATAAAACTAAACTGAAATCGTCAAAACGGGAACCTAGTAACTACAGGCCAATAGCGCTCTTGCCTACTTCATCTAAAATTTTTGAAAAAGCAATTAAAGCCCGTGTGCCTTCATTCTGTGAAAAGTTTCATATATTTGATGACACTCAAAACGGGTTCCGAAAAAACCGTTCGACTATTTCAGCCGTATATAGTTATATTCACAAAATCTTGACAATTTTAGACGATAAAAAATACGCAATAGGCATTTTATTAGATATGACAAAGGATATGATAAACTTCGGTACGACATACTATTAAATAAATTATATGACAAAGGAATACGCGGCATAGCACACAAATGGTTCAGCTCATACTTAAAAAATCGCAACCAATTCGTAGAAATAGATAATTTTGACTTTAACACCGGTGAAATAAGTACAGTCAGATCTACTTCTATACAAATTAACCATTCGATTCCCCAAGGATCTGTGATCGGATGTATTCTTTTTTTATTATATATTAATGACCTTCCCAAAACAATTGACGAATCGTGTGTACTTTTCGCGGATGACATTTCTATTTTGACATCTTGCAAAAATAATTCTAATATCAATTATAACCTTACTGACATTTTTAATAATATAACTAATTGGATGACATATTATAATTAAGAATTGAATTTAAAAAAGACCGCGTTAATGCAATATAGACCCTATCAAAAAGCACCCCTTGACATAAATTTCTCTTATAATAATAAATATATAGAATGTGTTGACGTATCGACTTTACTAGGCATAGATATTGACACGCATTTAAATTGGAAAAGCCACATACAGAAATTAAAGTCAAAATTATCAAGCTTTACTTATGCGCTTAGAGAATTACGAAAAGTAACAAACGTAGATACAGCTCTAACGGATTATTATGCATATTGTTTCTCCTGGATCAGCTACGGCATAATACTTTAGGGAAATAGTGTAGATGCTACAGATATCTTTATCATCCAAAACAAGTGCATTCGAATTTTAGGAAATATAAAGCTTCCCGATATAAATATAGAAAAATTTCATAGGCCCTACTTTATTACATTTAAAATATTAACACTGGCATCCATATATATATTAGAAAATTGTAAGTTTGTAAAAAAATATCCCCAACATTTTACAAAAATATCAGATGAGCGAAACTACCCAACACGGTCTAATTATAAACATAATCTGGTTGTGTCTACCTCGAGACTAGAAATGCATAGTACAGGACCAAACGCAATGGCCGCTAAAATTTATAATAAATTACCGGTTCAAATCAAAAGTATAGAAAATGTACACAAATTCCTCCGAGTCATAAAAAATATACTGCTCGAAAAGTGTTATTATACTCTTGCAGAATTTTTTAAGGATGCCTCGATTATGGAATAGATCGTTCCCTTCCGCTACACATTGCTATACCCTATTAGGGTCATTATGTACCATTCCACCTAATTTTGGTTTGTTTATATAAGACATGTAAACCGCATTTGTATGTACTAATGATTGCAATAAATGATTGAGTATTGAGTAGAAAACTCAGCTCCAATCGCTGTCAAATCACGCTATTGCTGCTCAGCTTGCATACAGCTCGGCTGCCGCTGCTCAGCTTGCATGTAGATCGGCTGGCGCGCTGTCTGTGTACTCGATGTACTTGGTACCGCTGCGTCTCGTGGTGGTGCTTCCATTAACGCATGATGTTCCATTATGACACTCTCTATGTTCACATCCTCATGTCGACTTGCCGTTGTCTGGTAGTCTCTTGCTTCAGAATCCCCGTGTCTGGCCATGCTGGTTCTCTGGAGCTGGCGTCTCTTGTAGCGATGTTTATTCTTCTTACTTTTAGCCCTTTTTTCTCGACTTGGCCTCGATCGCGACGCAGATGATTGGCTGTCAGTACTGGATCGGTGTTGACGGCGACGTTTACGTGGGCGGGAACGCCTGTCTTGGCTTTGGGAGCGCTGTGCAAATCGTTCATCTTCGTCATCGCTCCCCATTTCGTTCGATTATCCCACTTCTGATATTGGATCAGAAGTGGTAACTCAAACTATTATTAATTTTTCAATGAGTATATTCCAAATATTTCACAATCAGCACAAAAAGTATCACAAAATTATACACTGTTAATACACTATTAAGTCTAAAAATAATAGTAGTTAGACTTGCACTATTTCTTAAAATAAGTATTCGTCCGTTAGGATCAGAGGATATAGGAGTCAGACTGCCACCCGAGTTCCCGACCCCTCCGCAGGTATGCTAGTACTATCGTCGTTTTAACTCTTATTACCGATATAAAATAACCTATCATAATAAAATTGTATATTAATATAATTTGAATATAACATAAATAATAATTATTTTATATAAACATTTCATAATTTTATCGTTTGTTAATTATATATAAGTCGTTCTGTTTTCTAATCAATACGATACTTTTAATAATATCAAAGTATCTACGAAAGTACTAGCATATCTACAGCTTAGCAACAAAATAATATAAATCCTAACATGAGTAACTTCTGGTAACTTATTTACTTAAGATAATTGAAGCTTAACAAATATATGATTCTAACACGCTCATAACGTGGCCTTTGAAGAAAATATGACTAAGAGGGAGTTGTTTCAAATTATAATAAGAAGCAAACCACCGAAAAGATATGTTATCTACGAACTTATAACAGCACACGGCCGCCGAATTCTGCGTCTGCCACCCTATCATTGCAATCTAAATCCAAACAAAAACGTGAACCAATCGGAAAAAGAAATTTAAAAACTTACGCGGGACGCTATAAATTCAATCACACCTGCCTATTGGAGAAAAAAGGTGAACCACGTCGAAAGGCTACTATTTTTTTGTGTATATTTTAATGTATTCACAAAAAAATTGGCATCACTATACTTAATAAAATATAATGTTAAAAACAATAAATGCAAAGTAAATTCTAACAAACATTTGTTTACTTTTTAAAGTCATAGCGAATCCTTTTTTGCGGACCGTATCTAAGCGTCAGTGTGACGTAATCGACGCGAGGTGCAAAATTAGCTTGGTCGAGTTGTAATCGAGTGTGTGTAGGGAATACGTCTTTTATTTCGCAATGATTCTGGGTATATTCCATTAGTCGCTAAGAACGTTATTTTCGAGAATTTTGATCACATGCTGCGTCTATGGTTGTGACCACGTGATCGTTTGTAACTGTCATCCCCGTTCCATTTTTGGATAAGAACGCTAAGAATGCCACTAAAATTTGCCTCTTCTGTCACTTTTGACATTAGATGTAGCATTTAAGGCGAAAATAACGCCAAGACCCATATGGAAAACTTTATGGGAGTGTGATCCTTTTTAGCGTTTTTAGCGAATCTCACTCAAATGGTAAGCACCCTCTGTGAACATTTTGGGCGTATACCATTTAACGCTAAATTCGTTATTTTAGAAAATTTTGATCACATTTTATGTCTATGGTTCATATTAAATATGACGCAAACTGTGGTCAAAATTATCGAAATTAACTCAAATGGAATACGGCCTTTATTACTACTACCGGATTATTTATTACTCTGTGGTTTATGAGATCCTCTTTGGGGTTGTGGTTGTCGCAAATGTCAACTAGGGTTGTTGATTCTCGACCAAAGAAATCGATTCAAATCGAACTTGCCCCAACAATTTTTGATCAACTCGACATTCATAAGCGCGATAACCCAAAAATGAGTTAATAGAGTCTGGCCAACGAAAGCTGTCCACGTATTATTTTCAGAAGTTTTGATATGGCAATAATTTAAGACTGTCAAAATTGACACTTTGACGTTTCGTACTTGAGTCATCTTCTGTTTACGTTGGTTTATGTGCATCATATTTTCATTGATTTTGTCTAAAATAATGCCGAGAACAATTAAAAGTTCGACGAGGAAGCTTCTATTTACTATGATTGACAAATATAAGGACATAAAAAGTGATTTAAATCAGAAATCTGCAGAGAAAATACTACAACTGGATTCAATCCTTTCACTTTCAGGTTAGTTTATTGAATTTCTAATGAAACATTTTGATACTTTTAGACTATTTAAGACAAATCGCAATATTTTTCATGGTGTATCTACTTTTCAGGAAGTATTAACGACGAGGAGACAAAACTTAAAATTGTGGAAGCAGTAAAGAAATTTAAAACTCTCGAAAAAAATGAAATGGCGACTTCTAAGACACATTATTTAGAAAACATATCTTCAATGACAGGTATTACTTTAGAAATGATAGATTTTAACAGTTACTTCGAAGAGTTATATAAATTTATGACAACGTATGGATGGCTAAATTAAATAATATAATATTATGGTTTTGTAATAATGTCTTTGTATATTATTATGGTTTTTGACTTAAATGACTGATAATTAATAATATACTGTTACATACATAATTTATTGTATTTGTTATCTTCAGATGTCAGTGTGAAGACTCTAAGAAGAATTAACATTGAAGGGTCTAAAAATCAAGAACAGTGGAATACTCCGGGGAAAAATCGTCCACATTCAGCAACAGTTTCCAATTTGGATAATTTTGATATTTCAGCTATAAGAAACAAAATAAACGAATTTTATGGAGTTCGAAAACAAGTCCCAACACTGAGAAGCCTGCACAATGAGCTGAGGGAAGCAATTTAATTTAAGGGATGCCGTGAAACCCTTAGAAAAAAATTACACAAGAACTGGTTTGAGTTTCAAAACAATAAAAATGAACGGGCTTTACTTACAGAAAAATATGGAATTGCGGCATGGAGACATAGATTCTTGAGGACAATACATAAAAAGAGGCTAGAAGGTAAACAGATTATTTACCTTGATGAGACATATGTACATCAGAACTATAAAGTTAAAAAATCATGGCAAGGACCTTCAACAAGCGGTGTCACTACTAATATATCATCAGGAAAAAGACATGTTATTGTACATGCCGGATCGGAGGAAGGGTTTGTGCCAGGTGCATTATTGGTATTCAGCACAAAATCCAAATCAGCTGACTACCATGATGATATGAATGCTACCAACTTTATGAAATGGTTTGAGGAAATGTTGACACCTAATCTCACTAAACCTAGTGTAATAGTGATGGACAATGCAAGTTACCATGTGAAACAAGTAAACAAACCCCCTACTATGTCTGATTCTAAAGCTAATCTCCGAATATGGCTTCAAGAAATAAAATTCATTTTGAAGAATATCACACCAGAGCTGAATTAATGTGTTTGGTGAAAGATAATAAACCTGCCGTTGTTTACGAAGCAGAAGTGCTTCTAAAAAAACACAGTCATATCCACAATCACGAAATTTTGTTGCTACCACCGTATCATTGCGACCTCAATGCTATTGAGCTTGTATGGAGTCAAGCTAAGAGAAAAGTAGCAAGCAAAAATATAGGAATACTAGGGTCTGAAATGCAAAATTTAATAAAAGAATGTTTTCTACCCATAACTGCTGATTACTGGAAGAAGTACACTGATCATGTACTAAATGTGTAAAATCAGTACAAATTAAGGGACCGTATTACTGAAAACGAACTTGAACCATTCATAATACATGTTGGGGACAGTAGCAGTAGCAGCGAAGAAAGCAATGAAGCTGATTCAATATCAGGTGTGAGTTTTTGGAATCCGATTTTAACTATGACTCATAGCTCCTATATTTGTACGGCTCCTCGGGATCTTCGACTGTATATAAATAATGGATTATTTGAAAATAATAAAAAGACAGAATTAAATGTAATCTTTTATTTGATATTCTTCATAATACATTCGAAAATTTCAACAACAGTTGCTAACAAAACAAAATTTTTACAACTCGAAAAAAATATACTTGCTGAAAAATAAATAGTATCAACTCCGTTTATGCAGTGTATAGCCAGGGTTAAAAGCTCTTGATTTTTTAAAATTCCCGCCTTTTTTCTTGGACAGCTTTCGTTGGCCAGACTCTAGGCTCGGATTTTTCTTATATTTTGAAGTTTCCAGATAATTATTTAATGCCACTTAATTTTTGTTTTAATTTATCTCATGTGCAGCAGTGCCGCAATGTCGTGTGGCAGATCGGTGGCAGAATGAATGGTGGAAAATGGAAGGATGAATGGTGTATTTCACCAGGTGACAAACCTTTGCATCTGGGTATATTTCTTTGAAAATAACACATACTCGTAAGACATACACAACACAACACAACACAAATATAATTAGACATAATACTGGTTATATATACATTTTACCAGTGTCGGCATTACCTAGTTTTTAGGATGTGCGTCGCACACAGACGCTGGAGGGGGTGCCAAGCACCACTTGCGCCTCCAAAAGCATACGTTGGTCGTGCCGCTCTCAAAGACCCTGCGCCCGTGTTATTTCCCCGCAAGTGCAATACTTGTGTGGCTCTTAAAGAGAAAGAGATATTTGTGTATGTGAGTTGTTATGTTGATAACATAATATGTCAAATATCTATCAGAAAAATAAACAATTATGGTGATCATTGTATACAATGTTTTATTAAATAAATCAGGAATATGGAGACTTCCTCGTAGAATAGCGTGTAGTACGGGTTTCAAAAGGTTATGGGCCGCCCCATATTCCTTTTTTGTGTGTTTCTGGTACGTATAGTAAAGGTAACTAGGCACCTACTTATTTAAGTTATATATTTATGGCTGGTAGTAAAGAAATAATAATGTACAAATAAGAAGACAGCGTGAACTTCTAAAATTGGAAATTAAAAGTAGAATTATTGCTAGAAGAAAAGTATTAAGTGATATTTAAAAATGTAGCAATGTTAAAGAAGACCAGAAAAAAGTGATGCAAAAGCTCGTTCCATCATAGACTTTGGATGAAAAATTTCAATACTTGATGCAATTAAGGTTAAAAGAGTAAGCACTTCATACCAACTTGCAGATATTATGACAAAGGGTTTGCCTAAGCCTAAATGTACTGGCTTAAGAGAATCATTTGGAATGATTCTTCCTCTGCGTATTATTTGAGAAATCTTCAATGAGGGAGAGTGTTAGAACTGGCCTCGAAGACACCAGCACTGGCCATTGAAGTTTGTATTTAGATTATAAAGAAGATAGTGATGGTTTTGTCGTTGATCTGTCAAGTGTAAATAAAAATGTATATGTGTGTCAAGTCATAACAAATCTAGTTTTCTTTATATTTATTATCTCCATTTATTTTTTCTATTATGTTTTCCGCTATCCCAAGCTTCCACTAAACAGCATATCTCATCATATTTCAGTTTTTAAAATACACATAAATAGTTTATAGTTGTGTATGACTCGATTACAATCGATATTCGCTATTCAAAATTGACATGCCTACCTACCGGCGGCATGCCAACCATAGAGAAAAGTAATAAACTGGGAATGCCAACTCTAGACCATGGTTGCCAGATTAGGCTAATTATCGCCATTTAGGCTACCTTAGGGGGTCAAATGGCGACCAAAATAACCAATCGGCTACCAGTAGCCATTTAGGCTACCTAGGAAAATAAGAACGTTCGGTTTAGGCTACTTCAGGATAACTACAATTCTATTAAATTCTTGCTACAATTCTATTAAATTATTTCATAATAACTGAAAAGTGTAATGAAAAGTAATAGACACGTCCACCGTTTTTTCATCAGGGTCTTTCCATGCTGCTTGCTTTATTTTAGGTATTGAATCTAATATATGTAATAGTGAGATAGAGACAGATTCATCCGGGTAGTAACTCATTCTAACTTGCTGTATAGATACAGTTCAAAATCAAAACACGAAATTGAGAGTATAGAAACGCTACTAACTTCATTCACAAATTGTAACTAGCCGCGCGCGAAATTTTATATCACTAGTTTCCTAAATTCTTAATTAAGTTGAATGGGAGAGAATTCTTTATTACTTAATACCTTAATACAGTCAAAATTTGTATATTTACATCAACCATATTATTTTGTATGGCATAACATAAGCATGAAAACATGAATAAGGCATTCAGTTACGGTCGTAATTGTATATGATAATTACCTAAAAACTTTAGTTCTACAGATGAAATGATTTACTCGAAAATGATGTATCAAAGATGACCGATTGAAGCGGCTGGGTCAACTTCTTCCGCTACCACTTCTAGTAGGAATGAGGATTTTCCCATCTATGGAGATGGGGAATATCTGCAGAAATTTATTAAATTATAACAACAGGAAATATTTAACAATTATAATGCCTAGTACGTTAAGTCGGTATCAACCTACATTAATATATATTTTTTACAATATAGGTATACCTAATTTGTTTTTATTTGAGTTAAATATAGGCTACTTTAACAAAATCTTAGGTGAATTAGGCTACTTGTCAAAAAATATAATAATAGGCGATTTAGGCTACTTGATAGGCAAAATTAGGCGACTTGAGTTAGCTGATATCTGGCAACCCTGCTCTAGACAGCAAGATAGTGGATTGTTTTGGGCCGCAGCTATTTCCCCGCAGTAATTTTAGCACAGACTAAATATACCTGTTCGTTCTTCAGTGTAATGTTACCATTACTAAGATTTTTAAGTAACTCAGTATTGGCCATACAACTGACTTGTAACCGTGAATGGGATGCTTTGCCAAGCGATTTATTATCTGTGTTATACGTCTGTCGATGATTAGGTTTGTTTACATTAATGTATTTTATAAAACTGAAGTTCTCTAAATATAAAAGCTATTAAAGATTGATTGTTTTAGAAATTGTCCGTCAAGTCCGATCTTATATCAAATGTAAGTAAGTCCAGTATAATACAACAAAACGTCGTTATGAAAACCTCTAACTGTTGCATGGTAGGAATCACTGTAAATACTAACAATTTGCCATTAATAAAGAGATGCTTTTATTTTTTAATAATGAAACGCCCTCCTAATCTTGAAATAGGTCAGTTGAAAACGTTACTAATGGTCAATTGGTCACCTATAATAATATAACCTATATGGTCAGTGTCGCAAAACTTGCCATACCTATCTATCTTATTATAAAATACATATGAGGTTATAGCTTCGCGATGTACTAATGTATTTCTCATACCTGGATTCGTCTTCCTGTAGGCTGCTAATTCTTTGTCTCTGCTTCGCCTTCGTTATGGGTTGTTGTTGTGTCTCAGCCTGCTCTCTACATCCACCTCCTATAGATATTAATGCAAGATGAGTATACCTAATCACCCATCCTGCCGCGGAGTCACGGTAAGCCCGTGGCGCTCCTCGGTGCACTACTTCTCGGTCAACTGCAAACATAACTAGTATCAGGGCAATGACTAAAATTCAATCACTGTGTCGCGATACACATAAAATCTCACTCTCAAAGGCGCGAGTGATATACCAGACGTCTCCGGTAACCCATGAAACGTAAACTTGGTCAAGTGCGCACCCCAAGATTCTGAAACAACCCAGATCTCACCCCCCCCCGCCTTGGAGACGAAATATGTGCCTGGGTCGACTTTGGAGCTGTAGTTAGCATAAGATGAATACCAGTCAGGATTGATCCCACACAGCGTGTGTAGGCAACCATCCAAAATGGCAATCATAATAAAGATGAAACAAGGGTATCAAGTTAATACATGATACACCGAATAGACCGTAAGCACACACGTAACAAACCGCAAACAAACATGGTTACCAAAGTTATACACAGCTTGCGAAGAACTCCTGCAGTCTATCTTCCAAGTGTCCTTCCAAGTCAAAAATGAAATAAATAAACATTAGCCTTTCCTAAAAAAGTTACTCAAAGATAGCTGACTAACGTTAAGTTTACTTCAACACCCATATTTAGCCATAACATATTACCATACTGTAGGTAGCTCATTTTCGCATCTTTTGAGTGAAATTATAGGTAGTAATACATTTGTACATTTTTGTTACATGTCTTCAAAAATTTTGAATAATAGACAGGTCAAAAGGTCTAAAGCTAAAATCAATTTATTTTACATAACACAGGGTGAGCGGGTTCTTTCCATGGGAAAAGTTAAGTGAATTTAATTTTTATATCTAATATGCACACACCATATGTACATAAAATCTGGCTTTTGATGCAAACCAGTAAAGAAACGGAATAGAGGCAAAGGAGTGGACAAAATGTTTTTGTTTTCTTGTAGGATGGGCACAGGAGCATAAAGTTAAATAAACAAAACATTTATCAGCTTTTTATTAAAGGACGATGATAGAAAACTTTCTTATAAATTACTTACTGTAAATAATTATTTTAGTCATTTTTATTTTTCATATATTTATTGTGCCTTATATATAATTGAATGATAAATTCTAAATCTACATACAATTTTTAAAGCCCTTGCATGGCTTTTCAAATATACACTCTTGCATGCGTTTTAGTAGGAATACCAATATTTGAAAAATAAAAAATATTATTTCTGTAGGTGGTTTAAAATCATGAGTAAATTCATTGAACAATGAACAAATTTAAATTTATAAGCAGATATTTATACTTGGATGTGCTGAACTTTTCTCTGCACATACGGCACATGTGATTAAACCGTGGTTTGTTTTTTTGCGATACCAATGATACTAAATATATTGACTATTCTTTTTATTTTTTTGTACCTGATAGGTTAGCCTTTGACCACTATCTCACCTGATGGTAAGCGATTATGTGGTCGAAGATGTTGTTCAGGCTAACCTAGAAGTATTTTTTGTAATAGGCTGGTTTGTTTGTGGTAGGTAGGTAGCTTGTGTGTACGTAGATAATCAGTTATTTTTCTGTATAAGTAGTGAAGCATTATTTGTACAAGAGACAAATTACTTAGCATTCTATGGATTCACCGTGCGGGTGCCGGGTCCATCGCGTTGCAGAGGTAGAGGCTAGAGGGGCCTGGGACTTGCAACCCAGGAGTAGGGTTAAGGGGCCCCTTTATGATATATCAATGCTCTCTTCACCGAGCCAGAAGGCTCGAGCGGTGAAGGGAGCATTAAGGGGAGGACCCCTACCTAACCAAATTTGGTAAGATCCTACTAATACTGCCTTAGATACACATTATAGGATGGAAGTTACGGTTGTTCTTGGTAGGCCAAGGTCTTTAAGTAGGTTATATAGGGATTTCGCTGGTATACCCCTTGCTCCAACTTCTACGGCATATAAATTAACCACATAATCGTTTTTGGTTAAATCATTTGTTAGGTCATAATATTTGTTTGTTTTTATTGTGTGTATAGGTATGTTTGTTTATCATTATCATCATAAGCCCGAAGACATACAATTTTGAACAAATGCTTCCCCCATCCTCATAATATGTACTTAATTATTACATTAGATTGCATATGCTGGGATTTTGTCCTTGTGTCTGGTCTAAAACTTATTCAAGTTTGAATTAGTGGAATCAAACGTCTTTGCCAGATAGATTTTAATAACAATCAAAACCCTTGTGCGCATGTTTTTTTTACCATGGCAGAGGTTATTTACACATCATTTTCTTTAAAAAATTATTAAGAAATGGTCAACTTTAGTTGATGTTTTGTTACATGTGAGTATAACACACTCATATAGTATTTTAGTCGGCAAAGTACTTGAGTCAATAACTTATTTTAAATTAACATTTGAGCTGAGTGCTTTCATTGACTATAAGTTCAGTGTCAGTCAGAACATGTAAATGAAATAGTCTATCAGGCAAGGTTTCAAGGTTCTTAGAACTATTTACAATAATTATATAAATAGGTACTTATTTTTGTACGAGAACTTCAAATGTATTAAATAATTTACTTGTATTTTGATTCGACGACAATGGTGTTTGGTGTATGTTGTGAATTTAATCACTACTGCCATAACAAGGGTACTTTTCCAATGGTCTAATAAAAGTACTTGTAAAAACGTGTTGGTAGAAAGATATTGTTTGGATTTTACACTTATTCATGTACAAACTAAAGGAACGAGATTTTAAGCTAATGTACTTTATACTGCATCTCAGCAGTTTTTTTAGTTTTTTTTTATGCTTGATAGGTTAGCCTTTGACCACTATCTCACCTGATGGTAAGTGATGATGTGGTCGAAGATGTTGTTAGGCTAGCTTAGAATTACTGGCTCTCAAGGACAGCTGCCGGAACAATCTATTAGGTGCTTGGCGACAGATCTTCTACTTTAGGGTGGTAGCTAGCCAGGCGGGCATTCGCAAAATGCCCTACCACTATGCTATAACGACTGCCATCCGAAGACAACAACCGGGACCGACGGCTAAGTTAAGCAACGTCCGCCGCGGTCATGAGTTGGATGGGTGACCGCTAGTGACATTACTACTGAGCGTTGCCGTGCTTCGGAGGGCACGTTAAGCCGTCGGTCCCGGTTGTCGTCTTAGGATGGCAGTCGTTATAGCATAGTGGCAGGGCATTTCGCGAATGCCCGCCTGGCTAGCTACCACCCTCAAGTAATGTAATCCGCATAGCAGGCGTTATTGCAAACCTAACAATATTAATCTAACATAGTTATGTATATAGGTACAATTACTTAATCTGTGATTTGTTATACTGTTATGCATTAAACTATAGTAGAGCAATATTAATGAGTTTTTTGTTACATTTTTAGGGTTCCGTAGTCCTGACAAGGAACCTTTATAATGTCGTCATGTCCGTCTGTCCGAGGTTTTGCTAAGATACTGTTTGTACAAGAAAGCTGCAATTTTGTAAGGGTATGTAAACTTATCACGCTGTTAAAGTGGTAAATATTTTTATTAATATTTTTTTTAAGGTAGCTCCCATATAAGTGATGTGCGGATGTTTTTTTTTTGGTCGTCTATCCCATCGTGTGGGGCATCATTGAATAGATCTTTTAAAATTACTTCGGGGGTTGCTTAGTATTAGCAACCCCTAAGTCTATTAGAAGAATTTTTGTGTTTATTGTAATGTTGCTCCTGTACAGTAACGCGGCTGAACGGCAATGCAGGCTAGATCTTTGCAGTATTATGTTTATAATGCATGTTTCTGTTTCAACTTACTTAGGGGGCTCTGCTTCCTCAGGCTGCATGTCTAGTAAATAAGGTGTTATTACAAAATCACAAATATACGATAGGATAAATTTAAGTCATGGGCGGGATTCGAACCCGCATAGCACGCGTTATTGCAAACCTATATTAAAATTATAAGGTTGCGTCCTCATTTACAAAGTATAAAACCAATTGCAAAATTGGTCTTGTTTGTAGTACAACGCAAGTGGTACTATAGATGTCGCTCCATCCCAATACGATGGTTAAAGACCGGTGGGAAAGATTTGAGTTATGACGTCATGTCATGTTAGCTCAATTGGTTAGAGCATACCCCGGCTCAAGGGGTGGATGGACGCGGGTTCGAATCCCGCACATGACCTAAATTTTTCCTATCGTATATTTGTGATTTTGTAATGTAATCCGCATAGCAGGCGATATTGCAAACCTAAGAATATTAAAATAAGGTGTTAGTATATACTTGGCTTATAAAATTATAAAAGATGAGTGTTTGTGTAACTCCGCCTCATAATGTTGAATTTTGACATATATGATGCCGGTCCTCAGCCCGGACAAAGGAGGAAGGCACACACTTTACTAATCATCCTACAATTACTGGCTCTCAAGGACAGCTGTCATTTTGCCAACCACCTAACATCTATCGCCAAGGTAGGTGCTTGGCGACAGATTTTCTACTCGAGGGTGGTTGCTAGCCAGGCGGGCATTCGCAAAATGCCCCACCACCATGCTAAAAACAAAGTCACAAGTATTACTTACACACGTTGTGCTGTGACAGATGTTAACTTAAGTTCACTTATCCCTATGTATGAATATTATTCACTATATGTATGTCTGTTAAGACAGACAGCACAACCGGTAGATTGAAGTGGAAATCTTGGTAGGGATAGGTGTACAAGCCGACTATAATGTAGAGATTTCAGATTCCAGTAACGTAAAACCAAAATCTTGGAGTGACGAGGGCAGAGCAGTGCCACGCACGTATTCAGATCTAAGCTCCTGGGTGACATTGCAATGGGAGCACGGGTGGTGCTTAGCTTCAGGCACAACTTGATGCTGCTCTACAGATATTATTACGCCAGTTGAATAAGATGTGTGCTATTGCTCTAGGGCTATGATAGCAGTGTTGTGCTGTGATCACATCGCAGCTTTGTATACAGTCAATAAGAACTTGTTGAGACATAGGTACTGATGAATATAATTTCCATTCTTTTTCAGGAACGTAAAATCTTTCTCCATTGACGTCTTCAATCAAGTCTTTAGTCAAGCCTGTGTACAGTCAAGCATATTCCAGTAACGTTTTTGTGATAATATCAATGTGCCTATGTTTCAATACCTAAATAATTTACTATCTAGAAATTCTTTATAAATATTAAACTCTTCCTGTAATAACTGAACTGCTTTATTTATTTCTTTTCCATTGCCCATTAGTAGTATGACATCAACAAAGTGTTATCCATATTCCGTTACCTTTGTATAGGCATATAATAATCATGTTTTAATCTCATAACTTCTCTTTGGGTAGACTGATTTAGATTAAACAAAAACCTAAACCTCAGGACTCCTATAAATATATAGGTATTAGAAATAAGAAAAAATATTAGAATCTAACACCTTCCTATTTATTAAAAAAGATTTTTGTTGGTATATTACCAAGAAAAATGTTTATAATAATTGTTTTTATATCTATGATAGGCTAGCCTTTGACCACTATCTCACCTGATGGTAAGTGATGATATGGTCGAAGATGTTGTTCAGGCTAGTCTAGAATTACTGGTTCTCAAGGACAGTTGCCGAAACACACCGCTAGGTGCTTGGCGACAGATTTTCTACTTGAGGGTGGTAGCAAGCCAGGCAGGCATTCGCAAAATGCCCATCCATCATGCTGTAACGTGGGACAACAACCGGACCGATGGCTTAACATGCCCTCCGAAGCACGAAAGCGCTCAGTAGTAATGTCAGTAGCGGTCACCCATCCAACTCCTGACCGCGGCGGACATTGCTTAACTTAGCTGATCGATTCAGAACGGCTAAGTAAACTTCGCTACGAGCGAATTCAATTATCTGTTATGTACAGACCGACGACTCTTAATTGCGATTTCAATGCTAGCAATTTACTGTTTCTTATTTCGCTGTTAGGTGGAAAGTCAGTCTGGTATTTTAAATTATTATCAATTGTACTTCCCCATATCTTCCCATGGAAAAACACTTGAAGATGAGCAGCAGCGCCTTCTAAAGAACTACGATCGTAGACTGCGATCCCCAAGAAAGAAAGAAACATTTTATTAGGTACTTACACAATATAGAACACAGAGCCAATATCTAACAAATGAATAACCAAGTGGAACACACAAAGATACATATGTACATAAAGTCACGCCTGAACCCTGGAGGGGAAGGCAGACAGAAACTACGGTTTTAGGTAACTTCCGCTCATCTCATATGTGTTTAAATACTTCTGAACGCAAGTACCTACCTAACTGGTGTTCAGCTCAGCATGTGTTGGGTGTATTACAAACACCCAACGCTGGTTTTCAGCTGTAACCAAGACGCCTGCTAAGCGTGGGGATAACAAAAATACCCTCTAAATGGGTAGGCTGTGTTCAGCAGTGGACTATCTAGCTGATACAGTACAGTAAATTGTACTCCAAAGAAGTAAAAACATATCACATTCACCAAGAAACTTTATTGGTATTTGTTATTAAATTTAATAGTATTTGCTATTGTCCACGATGAACACTATTTTAAGCGAGTGAATGTTATTAGAATTTCATGAGTTTGGCCTATACAGCTTCGTTAGTTACTCTCTTCAGCTCTTCGAGAAAGTAACCCGAGGTTAGTTTCTCGATGCTTCAGCTTTAGGCTCGTGTCGTCGATTGATATCTGAATAGTTTTTTTTTATGTTATTGTGACGGAACAATCCCGAGGCCCACCTGATGTTAAGTGGACTAACCTCTGCCTATAACAGACGCATTTCGTCAACGACGAATTGCACTGTGCCCGTCACACTGAGACGTCCAGTTGTTAGGTCTCATTAGCCTGTAATTACCTGCTGCCGGAACACACTGTTAGGTGCTTGGCGACAGATTTTCTACTTGAGGGTAGTCGCTAGCCAGGCGGGCATTCACAAAACGCCCTTCCACCATGCGGTGAAGCTCAAGCCCGCGGCGGGATTCGAACCATGGACCTGCTGCACGGCAGTCCATAGCCAATGCCACTGAGCCATCACTGCTTCAAAAAAGCTTCAGCCCTGCTATAGGTAAACCCCATAAATATCTTTTATTAGTAAGTAATATATAATAAGAATATATTAGGGTTTGCATTGTAGACCACATGGGGTACTTTTTATCCCGGAAGAGTGGTGTGATGTGATAGCCACTATGCACGTGTATGGAAACTGAAGCCTTGTGACTACATAACTTGTGAACAAATACATAGACAAAATAAATTATTACCAGTACCTACGTCATATCAAATGGTTTAAATTTCCAAATATCGAACATGTACTTACATCTGTATGTATTCAAAAATACCGGAGATGCCTATGATATGAACAAGATAGTAAAAAGGCCATGATCAACCAAAAACCAGTAAAATATTTAAAATTTTATTTCAATAGTGTAAACAAATTCTCCCTTCCTATTTGTATGTTAATATAATTAAACATTTATCTATGATTTCTTGATGGGATAAAAATACTTAAATTGTATATCAATCGAACTAAATTAAAACTAAAATAATGTACGTAATATAAATATCTAATACTTTCCGGCCGTGACTCCGTCCGCGCGTATGTAGGTTATCGTTTTGCGTAGTTGGAAAGAACTATCCTATGTCCTTAACATTATTTTTCACCCTCATTAGTGACCCTTGCTACTTATGGGATCGATTGTCATTCACTGTCAATCAGTATATCATCAAGATCAAAAAAGGCTGATCCACTTTCCGATTTCCGATGATGAAATTTAAATGGGACGACACGGCAAGCATCAGTTTTCAAATAAAAAAAGAATCATAAAAATCGGTTTACCCAGTCAAAATTTCTGCGGTAACAAACATAAAAAATAAAAACACAGACGAATTGAGTACCTCGTCCTTTTTTGAAGTCGATAATATGTTGATTGGAGACTGCCACAAATAAACTCGATTAAAAAACAAAATACCTCAAAATCTGGAAAAATATATTTTTATTCGCTGTTTGATCCACTCAAACTAAATGTATGAAAATGTTATTTTTTGTATGGTATAGGTAATATATTGGGGTATGGGGATGTTAGGGTGACATGTTTAGGTAATGGAAAACTACTTAGTACTACAAAAAAACGTTACGGGGCGTCGCGGGATAAAAAAACGTGAGCAGTTTGGACGATTTCGTCATAGGAGGTGGACAGATTGGACGCACGAGGGGTTAATTAGTGTAGGTAGATATCAAATTCTCATGTCTGAGTGTTAGTATCAAAACTCCTCCGAAACGGCTTAACCGATTCCTATGAAATTTTGTGTGTATATTCAGTAGGTCTGAGAATATGACGTAAACTATTTTTCATACCCAACATTTTATTTTTATCTTTCGGACAAAAACATTTTTTTAATTTATCTACGATTTGGCATTAAAATACATTAAACCCTAAAATTTCACCCTTCTACCACCAACACCTATTTTTTAATAGCTATACAAGTAGGTACTTTAATAATTTTCTACTCTCGGCGGTCGATAATTGATCAGGAAATGAATTGCCTAGAGATGAATTTTCTGTGGCCGTTTTAGGGCTGCTATTACCACTCGTTCTGTTATTTCCGCCAGGCGTCTATCGGTGTCACTTCTAACCCCGTAAACAGCATGGTGTAAGCAGGACTCCTGTCTTTTTCACACAATAAGCTTTCTATCACTTCCTAGAGTTTAGGGCTTCAACAGTTTTATTTCCTAAAATTTCACTATGTTCACAAATGTTCACGGATATCCAAAATAGCATAGCATGTTGAGTACGATGAGAAGCAGCAAACTGGCAAGTAATTGTGAATGAAAGAATTAACGCAATATAAAAAAAAAGGCTGTATTTTGTATTGAAAATATAAATGTAGACTAAAAGATGTAGTTTAAAATTTATTAGTTAGGTAAGATAATAAAAGGACAATGAATTCAAGAAATGTATCTTTGTTTTGTTATTTTTATATGCGGTTATCGTTAATAGCGCTTCTTTCCTCTTCCTTTTTTTACTTACTTACATTAAATAAGTTAGTCATTTTTATGTCACTAACAAAATATTCACTAGATATAATTTATATGGCAAAACAACGTACACCGGGCCAGCTAGTATTGATATATGTCTATAAAATTTCTTATATTTTCTTAATTTACTTTACATTAAGTATAAATTTATTCTTAATCCTTTTAAAAAGCCATTTACATATATTTACTAAAACAAAATTCGTATAGAATAAGAACAACTCTTAATTCCGTGTCACGGAACGTATATCTTCGTAAGAACGTAAAAGCCTTATACATACAGCACACTATAAAAGAACCAGTCTAAAAGACCCCTACAATCTAGAAAGGCGAACGGTGACAAGGGTTATTTTATACTGGTACTGCGGGGAAATAGCCAAAACATTGCCCACGCAGTAGCACACATACACAAAAACCTTCACACTTTCAAAGAAATACATACACACATACACATATTTCTGACACTCCGGGCACCCATGTTGCCATTTTTTACAATATTCAGATTTCGTATTTATCTAGGACAATGTGAACAATATATGTTCATACAAAAATCAAAAGGAACGAAAAAAGAAGCAAAAGGAATTGTTAATGAAATATTTTTCAATAGTTTTGGAATATTTCTATGCTCCCACAGCTATTTTTCGTCAGTAAAAATCAAATAATTAAAACTATGAAAAGCTGCCCATTCACGCACTCAGTTTTACAGGGTTCATTCACTCTTTTATATTATCTATGCAAGGTTCCACAGATAATATATTCCTGTCATTTACTGCGGGGAAATAGCTACTGCGATATTATTATAGGTGACCAATTGACTATTAGTAACGTTTTCAACTGACCTATTTCGAGATTAGGAGGGCGTTTCATTATTAAAAAATAAAAGCATCTCTTTATTAATGGCAAATTGTTAGTATTTGCAGTGATTCCTACCATGCAACAGTTACAGGTTTTCATTACGACGTTTTGTTGTATTATACTCGCTTACTTACATTTGATATGGGATCGGACTTGACGGACGATTTCTAAAACAATCAATCTACATTATCTTTTATATTTAGAGAACTTCAGAAATTCATAAAATACAATAATGTAAACAAACCTAATCTTAAACAGACGTTTAACACAGATAATAAATCGCTTTGCAAAGCATCCCATTCACGGTTACAAGTCAGTTGTATGGCCAATACTGAGTTACTTGAAAATCTTAGTAATGGTAACATTACACTGAAGAACGAACAGGTATATTTAGTCTGTGCTAAAATTACTGCGGGGAAATAGCTGCGGCCGAAAAAAATAATGTGTTTTGATTGTAAATCTTGTTTATTGTAGCCCTAATATTACCATAATAATTAATTAAAAAGAAACATACGTGTCGTGTATTCCAAAGTGTTATCATAAATAGGGTGGATTCTGAATAACACACTTGCATATAATACTCTATGACCTACAATTTAAATCAAGTTCAACTAAAAATAAAGTGCGCTGGGTCTTTCCTGGTATAAGTGATAGACTTAGATTATTGATGGGTCTCCGCGCGCGCTCCGACTAGATACCGCCGGTGTCTTTGTAAAATGCGGCAACTAATACTACGCCGAAGTCGGCGTACCCGAGCCAGTTTCGCCTTTCATTAACCTTTATCTTTCAAACAATGTACGCCTACTACCTACATATAATTATAATTATTTTTAATCATATTATTTAAATATTAGTTAAGAGATGTAAATAATAAAATAACTGTTAAAAATGAGGCCTTCAACTAATTAAAATCTTATTTAATTGCCTTGAGTTGCCGCATTTACGGATCTATTGTTTTCAGGTAGCGCGGTATCTAGTCGGAGCGCGAGCGGAGACCCATCAATAATCTAAGGTGATAGATCACTTTAGATATCAATTAACACCTGCCACATAATTTTTCATCTACCACGCTATGGAGAGAGGTAGGTATCTGCTACTTTTTGTTGATAATTATTGCCCCACAATGAATATTGTTATGTACATCTTATCCTTCCTAAAACATTGTGCTTATGTATAAATTCAAACCTTATTAACTAAGATTAATAACATTTTAACAGTTGAAACTTTTCTGCGTTGTTGGAACGGAAGCTTCCCGCATAATACTCTGACAGAATTGGACTTGAAGAAGCCTGATGCGTTGATGGGTGCGATGTTTCAAGTGTTTGACAGGCTTGGCATTGAGGAGGAAGCTGTTACTGCTGTAAGTTTGATTTACATTCTATTATTTTTTATAAGGAAATAGTGATGTAGTTACGCAGAGGCTACTTTGTTTGTAAAGTTTGAGTACCATCAAACCCCCTAATCTTGCCTCTAACTATACCTGACCTAAAATGTCAAACTCTTCATTTAGGATTATATCGAAATTTTTATCTTATTATCATATCAACATAACTAACCGTGTCTGTGAGACAACATTGCCAGCGCTTCTAGCAAAAGAGTCTATAACTAAAGTCCAGCCGCTGAGAGAATGTGTTTGACAGTTTGTGTTTGTATTGTAGTTGTGGCTTTTAAATGAAGTAAAATATACCCTATTTTCAGATACTTAAATGTTTGACTAATACAATATTATGCGGTCAGATTATTATGTTACTTTGAACTGGGGAAAAAATATTCACAAAACAAACTGTCAAACGCATTCTCTCAGTGGCCGGACTTTAGGTAAATAATTTAACATATATTTCATTATATATTATTATTTTTATTATTGATGGGTGTCCACTATTTATTTCAAATTATTGAAATATAACACAACAGGATAGGTTTCTCATAAATCAAAGAAAGTTGTTGAGTCCATCATTCACTCAAGAAGCAGTAAAAAAAACAATAGTCATGATTAAGAAACACAGATCACAAAGTTGTACATACATATTTTTAATTATTCAAAAGAGACATCTCAATGTGAGAGGGAAACTTTTACTGAACACTATTAATAATAATAATAATAATAATAATAATAATCTTTATTTTTCCTTCCACAATAGTTTCTAGAACCATAAGATAATGCTGAAATTACTTTGGAACTACTAACAAGAAATGTCTTGGGAAGGAACAGGAGCCCAAACTAGGTAGATCCTGTGCTATGGCACTCCTGGCCCCCCACCTCGAACCTTTTTCTGTTTTTACAAATAAATAATTTCGTAGGTACTAAAAGATATTATAAGAATTATATTAGCGTACTAGGGAAAGAACAATTACAATAGTATACTAAAACTAAAAAACTTGGTTAGTAGATTTCTTACAACTAAAAATATAAGAAGTACACTTCCCGCGTATCCGTAATCAGCATCTCAAAACTTATATGGCACATTATCCTCACAATATCATTCGGTTGTTATTTTTATAAATTATTTAAAAATATATTAATATGTTTAGGCAGTTAGATTCTTAACAAACATACGGATGTAATTAAAAATTATATTCTCAACAGATTTTCTTTTATATAGCTTACGGTTAGCCATGGACCACTATTTTCTCACTTGATGGTAAGTATGATGTGTTCAAAGAATGTGTACAGGCATTACTATAATTACTGGTTCTCAAAATATTTTTATGTAATTGTTCTATTTATCACAAATTTAAGCTACTCCATCACTGCAAGTAGGTTTTCGGTTTCATCATACGTGTATGCTTGTAACCATTTACTAATAATATTTTTGGTTTCTTTTTTTGTTAGTGCAAAAATAGAGTGTTTTCTATTAGCAAGGTTATATAATCTACTTCCTTGGTAACAGAAAAATCTATGCGGAAGTTTACTCTTAAAAGCTTTATTTCTGCAGACTTCATATGACCTCCTTTTTTGGTTTGAGGTTGGAATGTATGGTATTGTCACATGTTGTTTTAATATCAAAGCCAGGATGTATAATTGTCTCGCTGTCAATAATCCTGTTTCACTATATAACTTTACGGTGGGGAATAATCTGGGCTTGAAAAGACTTATTTTTAAGATTAACCTTTGGGCTATTTCTACTGTTAACATGTGTGTTTTTGGCATCCCACCCCATGTTAAAATACAGTAAGAAACAACTGACTGACAAAGTGTCTGGAACAGTGTCTTCATAAGCGTTTCTTTCGCTACATGTCTTAACTTTTTAAATATGTGCGATACTTTACGTATTCTTTGGGCGAGATATTTTGCATGATCTGCGAATGAAAGGGTTTGGTCAATAATTACGCCTAGATATTTTACGCTTGTTGTTTGTTTGATTATTGTGCAAGTACAATTCTCAGTCGTTTTTGGAAAGCAAGAATGTGCCTTAATAATATTACCTACGATTTCACAAGAAGGTGGATTTCGAGCAGAAAAAGTAATAAATTTAGTTTTATCAGCGTTTAAAGTTAAAGAATTCGCTGCTAGCCAGTGGCACACCTTATTGAAACCTTCTTGAGCTGTAATAAAAACTTCCTCCCAAGTATCTCCATAGAAAGTAAGGGTGGTATCATCTGCATATGCTATAATTTTGCAGTTACTAAGATTAAGATCACACAGTTCATTTATATAGCATAGAAACAGTGTAGGGCCAAGTATGCTGCCTTGTGGCACACCACAATTGATTTGAGAGTAAGAACTCATTACTTCACAAATTTTTACAGCTTGTGTTCGACATGTTAAGTAGCTTTCTAGCAATGTAAGTTGTGTTCCTCTTACACCCAATTTATATAGTTTATTTAAAAGCTTGGGAAAAGAGACTGTATCGAATGCTTTTGCAAGATCGATAAAGATAGAGATACATTTATGCTTTTGGTCAAGTTTATTTACAACAAAATCAGTAAAATCGTGGACGGCGTCTTCTGTCCCTCGTCCTCTGCGGAAACCATACTGGGCATCTGATAATAGGTTTTTGGACTCTAGATAGTTTGTTAGTCTATTATTTATAATTCTTTCTAGGACTTTTGATATTATCGGTAATAGTGAAATAGGTCTGTAATTATTTATACAGTCTCTTTTCCCTCCCTTATGTATTGGTATTACTATTGATTTTTTTAGTGCATCAGGGAACACGCCTTGCTCTAAACATTTATTAAAAAGTGTTGTGAGAGTGGGCACGATCGAGTGCTGCATAGTTTTTAAGGCTATAGCGGAGATTCCATCCCATCCCAACGAGCATTTATCTTTGAGGTTTTTTATCAATGTCACTACTTCTTCACAAGTAACTTCAAACAAAACAAATGAGCCCGGGACATTATGACTAGTTGTAAAAAGAGGTATATTGGATGGTATTTTATTTGCCAGCTCTGTCCCTATATTAGAGAAGAACCTATTAACTTCATTAATGGATGTTTCATGCGTACCTTTAATTTTGAGTAAAGCCGAGGGGGACTCTTTAGGTGCGTTCATATTTGTAATATTTTTGATTGTAGACCATAACTTTTTATTATTATTTTTGGCTTTAGACAATTGCGTTCGTTCGTATTCTTGTTTACATTTCTTAAGGATATTATTGCAATAATTTCTGTAACGCTTATATGTTAGTCTTAGGGTATCGTTGTTAGGTTCTCTTTTTAATTTTATATGCATCCTATCCCTGTTACGAATACACCTTAATAGCCCTACTGTTATCCACGGCTTTAGAGTAATTTTATTTCTGGGGATAATTGATCTGATTGTATTTTTCAATATAAGTGATTGCATGTGCTTCAGCAAAATATTTGTTGATAAATTTATATCATTGTTTAATAAAAGGTGGGCAAAATTTATATTATTACAGTCGTCTTTCAGTTTACTATAATTGATTTTAGTATAGCTACGAGATATTGCTTGTCTATTATTGCAAGAATTTAAACAGAAGAGTACACTTTCATGGTCTGTAACTGATGTTTGTAGTAAACAGACTGTGGATTTGAATTTAGATTTTACCATTACGTGGTCTAAGCAGCTTTTTCCTCGTGTAGGGGCATCGTAAGCAGCAATTAGCCCGTGAAAACTCAACAAATCAAGATATTTAAGACAATCAGTATTACTTTCAGAAATATTTATATTAATGTCGCCAATTAACATAACATTCTTGAATGAAGTAACGCTTGTTAGAATAGTTTCCAGTGATTTGAGGAAAGGTTCAATGTTTTTAAAACAATAAGGGCGATAAACAGCTATAACTGCCACCTCACAGCTAAGTCTAATAACTAGGCAGTTTGTTTCCAATGAAACTGGTTCATCCACCGTAGTATTTGGAAAAATATCACTTTTAATGTATATCACTACGCCGTCATTTTGATTGTAGTTGTTTGTCGTATGAAACGAATCATAACCGCGTAGAATAGGAATATTATTTACGCATGAAAGCCAACACTCCGATAGTACTATTATATCACTGTTAAAATTAAGTTGTTGTAGCAGGACACAAAAATTATCAAAATTTTTATTTATACTACGTATATTTTGCTGTAAAATTTTTACGTATTGGTTGGGTTTATTTAATATTGACAGACATTCTCTTGGCTCACAGGTATAAGACTCGATAACAGTAAAATTGTCTATTTCTGAAATAAATGTGTTATCAGCCATAATAAAGTATTACAAAGTTTGACTTCAGGACGCACAATACGCGTCTGACAGTCATATAAAACTTAACTGCCATCGGATATCCTATACCTGTTAACTCACTGCGTGAATAACGGTTATCATTTATCGAGCTCAAGATTAGCAAAATATACATAATATTTTTCTGTATAAACTGTGAGTAGATACAGTTTACTAGATAAGAACTACTTGACGGGTGAACATGTAAGATCACGTAAAAAATAATAGTACTCTGTAAAACCTTCAAGATTGAATAAATTTTAAAAGTAATTGTTTTATAATAACTGTAAATAACTCTTTGTCCTACTATGGTTATCATAATATCAAGGTTTACGTATGAGAATAGTTTACTCCTCTTTACGTAGAAGTCAGTTAAGTAAAATATAACGAGGTAAACAATATGTTTTGCTGTTACGGTATTGAAAGACAAAAATAGATGCCGTGCCTTACTTTTATCGTAAATCAATGAGTACCAACGGTGTTTTTCAAAAAATAATCTACCTAATATCGTAGTAAAAAGAATGTAAGTATGACTTCTTAATGATCTGCAATGAATACTATTGAAGTGAATAATTGTGTAACATAAATTTAGTGAGGGTAGTTCGCCATTTAGTTGAGAGTAAACATACACTTCGAGTGAGTTACGAACATAGCATGCGTTATCGCGCTGCCGTTGTGTATCAGTAGTGGGATTAGCAGTGTGGGGCCATGAACTCAGCTGGTACACATTTAGAATGCGGGATTGCGATATAATCTTAATAAAAAAAATGTTAGTAATTATTAAATAACTTAGGTAGCTTATAAGTATTATAAAAATAATTAACCTTAATGGAAAACTCTTACTTATACATTGTTGGTAAATTAGTCATGTAGGCTTCAGAGTTTCTAGCTCACTCTCTTCGCGGAGTAGAATTCGAGGCGATCTTTCACATTTCCGTAAGTAAACTTTCCCATATAAAGTCCAGCAAAATTTGTAATTATATTTTTTTGAAAATTCCCGGCCCAGATAATATAGCCTCCTATTTTTAGCAGTTAAAGCTTCCGATATGAATATAGGCATACAGTTTCCTTTTAAGCCAATACTTGACGTACTTAGCTTATTTTGCCCATTCTGTTTATTATACAGTTTGGCGCTATGAATCACACGATTTTTCATCAGCACAGACCCGAACTCAGCTACAATAACATGTTTGCTAGATTTAGTGCTCAAACGAAACACATCTCTTAAGTCTTGTGTTTTTATATCCACGTTGAGCACACTGCAGGTCTTTCGTACAAGTTCGGCTAAGTCTAGCTGGCTTTCGTTTTCTGATACAGGCACATTTCTGATTTCGATCGTGGATGCTTTTAGGCATCTCTGCAAATCATCCACTTTGCTTTCTAATGTTTTGATGTAGGTTAGATGCTCGTTCCTTTCATTTTTCATCTCTTTAATTGTTTGTTTTAAGTCTTCGTACTGTCCCACCAGGCAGGCTATAGTCTTTGACATTTCTTGATTGGTCTCTTGGATCGTGTTATTCTGGTTTTTGACCTCTTCCATATCTTGGGTAATTTTATTAAGTGCTGACATGATATCATCCTTGAATGATCGAGCAAGTGGTTCTTCGTCATCCGAGCCTCGCAACCTTTTGTATTTCTTTTTGGGGTTACTTTGTTTCGGTCTTTTATCATTTTCCGACAGTGCATGTACATCAGGTTCTGAGCTACACGTACTCTTTGGTGGAGTCCGGTGCATTGCTAGTAGCTACTTATAAAAATGTAAGTAGTTTCGTCGCAGATTTTGTGGCCACACACGGTCCGTGCGTAATACTTCTTGTCAGTTCGTGCGCTCCTAGTACACTCGTAGGCTTTTGCGCGACATAAGTTTTGAGATTTAATTAAATAAATGCGAAAATACGGGGGACACGACTTATCGCTTTCGCGGTCCGAGGGAGAAGGGGATTATATACTATGCTCTCGTTATGCTCAAACTTTATATAATTTCTCCCTAACCATTAATGAGAAAACATAAATGAAAATTTGAGTTTCCCAAAATAACATGGAACTTGATAAACTCAACATATCTAAGTACATTAATAGACAGTCACCTACTAGAGAACATGAATGAGAAAACTACACAATAGTAGCTCTTTATTATATCTGTAGGAGTAAGCTTAATAAGTTGGCTAGCTTAGAAGGCTATAAGATAATAAGTGAATCACCAGCAGTATTTTTGTTGTATTTTATTGGCATTTTGACGAATCAAGCACGAGGCCCACCTGATGTTAAGTGGACTAACCTCTGCCTATAACAGATGCATTACGTCACAAGTCACGAATTGCAATGTGCCCTTGATACTTTGAGACATAGGTGTTAAGTCTCATGAGCCTGTAATTTCACTGGCTCTCAAGGACTGCTGCCAGAACACACCGTTAGGTGCTTGAGGGTAGTCGCTAGCCAGGCAGGCATTCGCAAATTCGCCCTTCCACCATGCTTTGAAGCTGAAGCACGGGGCGGGATTGGAACCATGGACCTGCGGCACGGCAGTCCATAGCCAATGCCACTGAGCCATCACTGCTTCAGTTTTTTGATTTCCACATCACTACACTCTCAATTTGGTAGTTCATCTTTATCTCAAGTGTCTTCCTCAAAACAGGTCTAAATAACATAATTTAATTTGCAAATTGCTAGGCTGGTTTTATTTCACATCTTAGGTTAGAAAACATCTCTACACCAAATTCTATGCGGCCGCCCTCTTTCGAATCAGTGAGAGCTTCTGACTAGATACTGCCCCTGACAAGTGACTGTTTGTTCCACATGTATCTCTGCTCTCGCGCTTCTATTCCCAAGGATTCCTTACTCAAAATGCAAACAAAGTCATATTAATGAGACTGCCCTGTCAGTCAGTCCGTCCATAAATCACAGGTCTCTAGCTCAAAAATAAGTTATAAAATCACAAATATACGATAGGAAAAATTAGAGTCATGTGCGGGATCCCGCATATTTGTGATTTTGTAATGTAATCCGCATAGCATGCGTTATTGCAAACCTAACAATATTAATAAATAAGTTATAAACTTAAAATTTAAATAATTTGTGAAGAAGACCTAAAACCGAATAAGTATAGAAATTCAATTAAATAATTTTGTTAGGGGACTCCAATAAATGAGAAGGTAGTTGAAGAAAAAATTCATTGTACCTTGCATGTGGTTTCCTCTAGACCATATTGAGTAGAGTACAACAGGTACTCATTATATCTCTTAGTAAAAATAAAGAAAAGTAATGGGGACCGTCCATGGTTTTGATTGTTTATTTGTTATTAAATTCAAATTAGGTAGTTACCATTTCTTTTATCTCATTTAAAAAGAGTGATCACTTCTTTATTAGAGATTTTAGGTCCAGAACTAGCCTGATAATCTCTTCATTGTGTCGGATTACATTATTGCATATTTGTAAAAAGATAAATAATATCATTGAAAGAACCAATAGATTGTTTCAATGAGTTATTGACAATCATTTCTGTTATTCACTGACAGAATATGTAGCGGATGGGGAGGCATGTCCTATCAATGAACGAGGAATTGTTTTGCTTATAATGTTATGGTGACCATCCTTTGTTATGGAAAATTAAATTGAAATACTATTTAAAAAGGTTTTGCACTAAGATACAGTTTTTTTTCTATTAAAAATGGTTTTATAACATTTTTGTTGCATCCATCTATGTCATTTACAGACTCGCCTTTGGCCAGGGGTTTTTCATAGTTTGTGTTTTTATAATATCTACATTTGTTCTATATAATAACCTAGAATTACTGGCCCTCAAGGACAGCTGCCGGAACATATTGTTAGTTGTAGAGGAGCCCAGGAGGAGATTTTGGGATTCACTCAAGCATGGCAGATGAACACAATGGGGCATTCCATGCTTCTTGTTGGATACCTCCACCATATGTAAAACATCTATATAGGGGCGCGCGTCTAGGCCAGCGGATAAGAATAGTAAAACGATAGTTAGAAATACTTTAGCTCTCCATATATGAAGACATGGTGAGTTAATTCCATGCTAGAAAGTGTACATTTCAATAATTTGACAATTTGAAAAAAAAAACGTCACATGACATTCTCAAGCAGTCATAACTTTTCTTTGAATCCCGTAGTTCTTGTGTTTAGTTATGTTTTGTGTGATACTCACACATATCGGACGAAAATATTACCGTGGTGTGCGCTGAAATGATCCTTATTTCTTGTTGGTTCATTTTCGTACTTACTGATAGTCACCTGCTAATATTTCAGCTATGAGGCCCTTAATGGGAATAGTAATTCTTATTAGTATTGATGTTGAATAAGTATGAACGAAAGAAGTAAAAAAAAATAGGTTTTAAAAACGGTGAAAATCACAATCACATGTAGAAGTATGAAAATATGAGCTCAGAGTGTCTTGAATCAGCAACTTATTTCATACTTTTCAGTGTTGTAACTCTCTTTAAATTAATAATCAAAAATATTTTTGTTGTCATGCAGATAATTATAAAATATTTTTTTTCAAACCGTCAGAATACAGGTATCTCTCCATATAATCGTCAGATTATGGACCAGCACGACTAGGACATCAAGCTGAACCGTATGTACAATAATCTGATACACTCGAGTATTTCAAAATAGCAATTTTTTATTCCATTTTAATAAGCCTCCACGAGCTTTTGTTTTCATTGAATCGTCAGTCTTTTGAAAGGGAGCCTACGTCTGGTTCATTTAACATCCCCTATGAAATCAGACGCCCTTGAATATTCTTCTTACCCTTCCGTATGTCTGTCCCCACAATGCCAACTGGCAGATTAGCATACCTCCGTAGTCAGAGACACGTGGGGCATATACACTAGCAATATCTGACGTGCTCGAGTATTTCGATACAACAGTTTTTGTTGCATTTTTGTAAGTCTTGACAGTCCATCCACATTGAAAAGCGTATAATATAACCATTTTTATTTCTACCATCTAATCTTTAAAATCCAATGCAAGGTCTCACTTAGCATCACGGGTCCCACTATAGGTGCTAGGCGACAGATTTTCTACTTAAGCGTGGTAGCTAGCCAGGCGGGCATTTAGAAAATGCCCTAGACCTATGCAGTGAAGCTCATGCCCGTGTTAGGATTCGAACCTTTGATCCCCTGCGCGGCAGCACATAGTCATTGCCACTGGATCGTCACTGCTTTCAATTAAACTGCTTGTAATTTAGTATACATTTATTTTTGTTCTATTCACTTACTAGAAGATTACCTATATGAATACAAACTGTGTAGGTAAAATTAATAACTGAAAACATGTACCGCATCATAATATTTATTATGTTCGTGCTTGTATGATAAATATTATGTGTGTACATTTGCCACCGAACTGATACGCAGGAACCATTTTCCAAGATGTCTAAAAGTAAATAATTGTTACAGTATTTATTTTTCCTCTGGTTGATGATAAGACACTCCATGGCGAGAACATTACCTACCATTTATATTTCCATAAACCTCTATTCTTAAATAGCGCCACCTATCCAAACTTTACTACTTTGAACTACCGTACCCAACAACGATAGCCGACGCCATACTTAGTTTCTCGTGTTGTGTTCTCGTGTCTCAAAGGCGCTGCTCTTTGAGACGACTGATTCCTGAATCGCGCTGACGAGATTTTCCGGCGAAACATGAGTACGTTCGAGCCAATCAAATAAGAATACTTACCTGGCACAGGGGACTCCGTGATTAAGAAGGCGGTTCCCCCAGAGAGGCCTTTCCATTGCAATGCGGTTGGGTTGACCTCTGCGATTATCCCTGTTGTGGGACTTGTGGGTAACTCGGGTACGTTATTTTCCGAAAATAACGTACCCGATTTATCCATCCATCCACCCGACCCGAGTTATCTAATATGGATAACTCGGGTTTTCCAGTATCCATAATAGGGTAGGGACCGCGTACGGTACGAGCCGTCCCCCATGTAACCCTCTCATCTCATACGTAAATCGACTGTCCCTACGTAGACTATCGAAACTAAAAAAAGCGTTTTTTTTCTACCGTCGCAACTTGTTTCTACCACATTATATTACAGTGTAGATTAAATTTATTTCAAATATTATTAATATATTCAGTTTTTGCAAGTTGTAAAGTATGGAATGTGACGTCGCTGGTCCTCGTAAACTCACGAAACTTAAAATTCGCGAGATTTAGTTTCGATAGTATACGTAGGGACAGTCGAAATGTTATTGCGATTTTTCTACTTACTCGAATATCGAAATGTACACTAATCATTCAAAATCCTTAAATCGTCTGAGTAGTCTTTCTTGTTGAAAAGCTACTCGATATCAGTATCACTATGTTGCCAAGCAGTAGCGAATCAATAGTTGGCAATTCCTTGAGCGAATTGAAATATCTGAGTAGCTTGTGAAGGTAGAACTATACTGATCCAAGTTAAATTTTTTCTATATTGGAGTTAAATGCAAGGAAAAAAATATTCAAGTGATGCCACATTGATCCAAGTACAAAAAGCGCCTTATATTGCTAGAGGACCTCAATTTTTCACTTTATCATTATACTTACTTTCAAATATATCCTGCTATACTGATACAATTTTTATTTTTTTATCTGGTTTTTTTCTGTAGAAACCAACATTTTGACTACTTTTAATCAAAATATTTTATTATAGATTTCATATTAGCCATAATTTCGAATAAGATTATAAATCACGTATTTTTATTATATTTTATTTTTAAAACAAGTTTAAACGCGTTTGTTTCCTCCTTTTTTTCAATATAATGAAAACGATTCTTGGATCAGTATGGTTCTACCGTCGCCAAATGTTATTTGAATGTTTTAAGTGTATTTTTTTTAAATAAACAAGTATATTGATAAAGGCCTACGAAAACATAATTTAGTAGGTATGTTGGTCAGTTACTTTCAAATGTATGCTTGCAAATGTATGCTTGCTTAATGCAGAGAATATGTCGTCAAGCACCTACATTGTATTCTGAAGAACCAGTTCATATTCTATGCTTAGCCTGAACAACACTATCACTTATCCACAGGTAAAATATAGTGGTCGAAGGTGGTTAGGGTGGTGGTGTAAGCAATAAAAAAAACTGTTTTAAGACTATATCATCGATGTAATTAAAATACGGGAGATGCGGGACACTCTTAGTGTCACGTAAATATAGTTAGACCAGAAACAACTACTCGCAAAAACACTCACTCCACCGAGTTATCGTCGTAAATTTGCTATAAATGAGATAGAGAGACATAAACAGACAAGCGTGAACAAGATAGCAATATACGTCACTGCTACACAAACAAAAACGATTCGGATATCCTCGGTGAACCGATAATCACACAGACCTAGGATTTTTTCGCTACGCTCAATAGACCTACGAAGTGTGTGAGTGAAAGGTCCAAAGCTGCTCCAAACCGTCGCGAGAAAAAAAGAGATAGTGAAACAAAAAGACGGTATGTCATTTTTACTCGGGTAAGAGGCCATAGCGTCCCGGCCTCTTCCAAGTCGGCGCGAATTTTGTGTATTTGCTCAAATATCTTACGATTATAATATAAAATATGTATACTGCAAGCATGGTGTCTTGTTCAGTGAGTGAATGTGAGGTTACAAGACACAGTAACCCGAATATATACACGTTTCACAGGTAATTTATGTTTATTTGTACTGCTTTTTGGATAATCATTATTTTGTAATTTTGTTTTAAAATTAGTTATATGAACTATGGAAATATTAGATAATAGGTTTCTCTTCATACTTATCATCAAATTACATTGCTAAATGAAGAATTGGTTGGTATTTTACGAAAAATACAAAAACATTTGTTTACGATAGGGCTTGACAAAGTCCTGACGTCACAAGTATCGATAAAGTCGATAGTTTATGTCTGACCTGTAGCTTCGACGTGAATGCTCGGGTACATATTCGAACCTCAAAAATAACCGGTAGTTAGTTATTCATAAATTTGTTTAAAAATAATATAATTACATAATAATTAGCGAGAAGTTGACAGATCAGTTTATAGCTTATTGAGTATTTACGAATAAGGGAGTAAATATTATCACAAGATATGTTATTCAAAATTTATTATGATGTTTTTTGTGAAAAGTTCCCCTAACTCTCAATAAATAATTGGAAATATCTCTTACTTCTATCATAAAATATTAGTATCTTTATACAAATGGCTATTTAACAGAATTTGAAATAACTATATGTTGTACAGAATTTGAAATAACTATATGTTGTGCATAATGTTTGTGTTCTTACAGATTACCAACAAATTTTCAGTATGTGATAAAAGGGTTCGGATTATTGACGAAATCTAAATAAAAACTCTACAGTTTGTAGTGAACTTTGAATCAAAATGCTTCATACAAAGAAAACATCGATGTATACTAATGAAAGACTCAATACCAACTTTTAATGTCCCTGAATGCATAAAGCTGTGGAAATGGTAGTCAATAGCTTTAGGAAATGATGACACAAGTAACGTAAAGTTTAATTTGTAGTAAAATACATGGTCAAATAATTTTTTACATGTAAAGACTGTAGGATATATTGAGTCAATCTAGTAACCCTTCCCTTAGCGTCCCTGGTGCAATAAAATCTACAATACTCGCTTCATTGTAGCGCTGGATAGCTATGGCTATCCTGACACAAAATAATTTATTATTTTTCCTTTCAGATCAAATTGAAAATAAGACGGCCCTGACCTTACTTAAATAGAGATATATTACCACCGTTAGCCATTACCTGCCCTTCAAATCAAGTACTGTCTCCAAGAAAAAACTTATTAACTTAATGTTCTAAACTGTGACAAAAATTACAGAAAAAAAATTGCTCTTAAGAAGTTTAAAAGCTGAAACAAAAATAATGATAAAACGGCTTTTAGACTTAAAAGCAGACTTTAAAGAATTATATTTTATGTAGGCCAGTTAGTAAAGATGATCGAAATTATGTACACATCGTCATTTCTACAGCCCAATGAGCTATGTTTACACAAGGGACAAATTCGACCTTTGCTTACCACATGTGAATGCTTTACGCAAATGGTATTCAGATAAATGTAATTTAATAATTTACAGTACCTGTATATTTGCAGCTTAATGATTTTGTTAATGGTAATCATAATACTTAGTAATTGTAAGTTTTATTTCATCTTGTTACGATGAAGTTATAGTAGTTTACTTTTAAAAGTGCTGTACCATTTTAGACCTACAATAAATGCATTTGACTTCAACTTTGAATGAGTTTTAACAGTTCAAAAAGGGAGCAGGTTCTCAATAAGGTTGTATTCATGTTATGATATTTGATTTGATTTTCATTTGAAAACATCGTATTTTGTTTGAAAGGATATACTTTAAGGTTCATCCCTTTGAAATTTCATCATAATCAGTTAAGTAGTTTGGTTTTTAAATCATAATAACTTGAAAAATAAGTTGTTCAAGTTAATGAAATTGCATATATTGCATTTCTGTGATTTCAGTGTTGTTTACGATCATTACAATAGTCTCAATGAACTATATAGTGCATAATTTCAAACGAATGTGTCCTAAGATTCAACAAGTAAAACTGTCGATAGTATTACGCTCGCGTCATTACAACACTATGTCACTCACACATTTACATTTCATTTTTTGTTACACCATTCATCCGTCACTGTTGGTCTTGTACATCCTAAGCCTATGGATAATCATGTATTTCTATCTGTCTGCAAATGGCGTTCAAAGAGCGATGTAAATCGGAAGAAAATTAAAGAAATAATTAGATTTGTTAGTATTTACGGGTGAAAAGTAATGACGTGATACTTGTAATTAATTTTTGAACTATTTGTGCACATGTTAAATACCTACACATGATTATTCCTCTCTTTTTACACAGATATAAGGTGATTTCACGTGACGTGATACGCAAACGCATGTTCGATTGCGACTAACGTCAATTGTGTCCCTGGGCCTAATTTATGCGGTCCAAGTCAAAGATTGTGTCCCGCATCTTCCGTATTTTAATTACATCGATGGACTATATACATACTTTTACATAACTACTATTACGATAAGATGCTTAGACTATACATAACCTAGGTTATGTGTAATCGTATTATCTTAGAGTAGATATACACATTCTAGGTATATACCTACATAATCTCTAAGATAAGACAAATATCTAAACGAATTTTAAACAGATAAACGATGTGAACGCAATAAAATGAAGCAATGTAAGTAAGTATCATTTTTATATGTTCACAGTTACAATTATTTTCGTATTGTATCGATTCTAAACTTAACTAGGTAAATAACACTAGCAGAATTTCATCCTATACATAAATAACAAAATGAATCTAAATATCTAAGACTACTTTTTGAAAAATATAAAACATAACGTACAAACATTCAAATCATAATATCTTAAAACGTAGGGTTTATCTGTCAAAAAATCTAATCGGAAATTTACAGCTATATTATTTATATATTAATTCGTAAAAAAAATTATCAACTAAAACCAGGTATGGAACTTCGACATTGTTGTTTCAATTACAGTCAATTCGAACCATGGACTTCATTTGTTTTTCAGTTAGTAAAGATTCAGACTAAATTATCACAAGGGGGAGGGGCGTGATTTAAGATATCACGTATATTTATTTTTTCGTCAATCGCGCGTTTTCTAAACTAGAAAGCGGCGTGTAGTGTGAACTTGACTCGCCGTTTCCGGGCAAAGAACGAAGTCCTCGCGAAGATATCAGGATTAAATTAAATTACATTTTTTTTTGTTTAGGGATACCGGCAAATGAGTAAGTGATCACCGTCGCCCACGAACATCCGCAACACCAGAGGTATCGAGGATGCGTTGCCGGCCTTTGAGGAGGGAATATGCTCTCTTCTTGATGGCCCCTAATTCGTATCCGTTCGGAAATACTGCACCTGGCAGCTGGTTCTATATTGTGGCATTGCGAGGTAGAAAATGCCATGAAAATCGCAAAGTTGTGGACTTCCAGACGTCGACATGAAATTGATGAAACATCATGCTTTGTCGGGATGTCCGATGGCGAAATTTATATTATATAAAGACAATATACTTACGAAACATTTTAAGATTCTTTGTAGGTACTAAAAACTACACGTGATTTTTGGGAGGTAGTCTTAAATCTCACCACGTATCAACAGGGGAGAGGGGAGTTAGCATTATTCATGTGTTAACATTTCCAGCTGCCTCCAGAAGAAAGCCGCAACAAATCGGTTCAGTTCTACTGGGATCTTCTGCCGGTGATCAACATGGTGCGCGTGACGAACCAGGTGGTGTCCGAGACGCAGGTTCCAAGAATCACCATAGCACAGCTCCTGCAGCCCACCGTCTCCACCTCCAACTCAATCCTATTGCTGCTCTGGAATTTGATGGTCTTCAAAGAGGCGACGCTTAGGGATATTGAGCCACACGAAGAAGAACTTTTCTCTAAGATTGAGCAAGTAAAGTTCTTAATTTTCTAAATTTATTACGACCGCCCTTTTTATGTACTATTCTTGGTCATGAATAATCACTGAAACTGTCTTCATGTCATGTCATAGATACTTACTTTATTCACTATCTCACTTGTTTGTAAGTGATTATGTGTGTCGCTCATTGGTCGATGGGTATCAATGACGCGATAAGTGACCAATGACCGTTTAGTATTCAGTCAGTTATGAGATCGAGATTTTGATAAACCTTGCAGCCACTGGAGTTATTGCTCGTATTAATAAATTAATCTAAAAGTTGAGATTGATCGTAAGATGCAGTTTTGTCATTAATTGTATGGCTATGCAATTTTGTTGCACTAATAATTACATTTATATTTTATTACGAACACAAAGAAATGCTGTATGTGTTGTAAAGGGTTTTTCAACAAGAACTTTGTTTTCGAAAACAAAATAAAACAGAGAATTTTCATGAATATGATTCAAATTTTTATTGTATTACGAAGATAAATATTTGGCAATTAAGAATGAAAAATGATATCTGGCAAATGTCCACCACGAGCACGCTGACAGATGTCGATTCTTTCATCAAAGTGTTTAATCACTTTTTGGCAAAATTACCAGTGGTATGACTCACAAGGAGTCTTGAAAGTACAAAGGTGATCTCTATTCATCGTAATACCGTACCGTTAGAAATCAAAATTTAAAATCTTATTCATTTCTATTTTTTTCATTCTACAGCTGTGACGTAGCCATTAAACCTCTCTTACAAGGGGTGGTTAGCCATAATCCCCACGTTCTTTAGAAATTGCTGCTGCCCCCCTTCCTCTCACGAATCTTACAGGAAGATATGGGGGGGGTGGGGGTTTGCAATTCTAGTCTGGCACCCCAAGGCGAAATTCATATAATTATATTCAGTAGCTGTTATAATTAATTACAGGTGAAAATATTAGAAGATGGATTGCTTAAATTGAAAGAGTTGCTCAACGTACAAGCTCAAGAAAAAGGGGAGAGAGCGGACAGATTGGTGAAGGTATATTATTTATGTTTATAAATGACAGCCGGATGCCTGTACGACGCGAAATCCGAGGACGCGGGTTCAATTCCCGTATGGAACAAAAAAAAATGTTCTGCGATAATTTGTATATGTGATTTTCGCTCAGCACGCGTTAGTGCTTGTAATCATATTTAGAAATAAAGGTATGTTATGTTTTGATTTGTAATTATATCATAAGTCAAAGTATATTTATTGCTGAATTACATGTGTAAAATGATGTTGTAACTTTGAAAAGTAATGTTGGCACGGAACGGTCGGCTTTCGAAGGTTTGAGACGAGACTCTTTGGATTAAGTCCCCACACTTTATGTTATTGTGACGGAACAAGCTTGAGGCCCACCTGATGTTAAGTGGACTAACCTCTGCCTGTGACAGTTGCAATTCATGACAACTCACGAATTGCACTGCGCCCGTCACATTGAGACATAGTTGTTAAGTCTGATTGTGCCTGTAATTTCACTGGCTGTCAAGGACTACTGCCGGAACACACCTTTCGGTGCTTGGTGACAGACTTTCTACTTGAGGGTGGTAGCTAGCCAGGCGCCCTTCCACCATGCGGTGAAGCTCAGGCCGGCGGTGGGGATCGAACCAGGGTACTACGGCACGGCAGTCCATAGCTATTACCGCTCTGCCATCATTGCTTCAAAGTTGGGTCTGCTCGTGATATATACATATAGTATATAGTACCATAGATGTTTCAAATGCGGTTACATAAAAATAACAGACAGTAAACAAGCCTTGTATCAATTGTGATTTGTAAAGAAGGTAAATGGTTTTAAAATAGTTCCGACGCGACTTGTGAAGTGGAGTATCTGACTTCAGGTTGGAGAATAAAAGCAGTCTTAAAAAAGAAGTTCCTTGCCATATATTTTCGCTAAGCTTAATCTATTTGGTAATAAATGATCTGTGACCGTCCACAGCTCGACCACGATATTCAACAGTTCGAAGAAGAACTGAAACAGGAGCAGGTCCTCCACGACGAAGAAAAAGAAGAACTGGACGCTCTTCTTAAAGAAAACCATCAAACTTCGAAGTTTGTAGAGCAGAAGAAGACTCTGCTAGAAGGTCTTTTAGCCGAAGCGGCGAACAAGAAGGCCCTCAGGGTGTACGATGCAGAAGATATAAAGGCACAGGCGGAACAAGCGACGCAGAGCATGCAGGAAGAGGAGGAAAAGCTAAATACCCTCCGAGCGACGCTCATGCAGAAGGAGAACAGCCTCAAGAATCTGCAGAAAATCAAGCCTAGCTTGGATACTGCCAACAACTTCCTGAGAGAGATAACGAAGCTGAGCGAAAGTTTGAAGTAAGTTACAAGTACATAATGACAATAAGATCTATTACCTATATACTTTGTCATTATATGTCATATAATAACAATCTCAATTATCTAACAGAAATAGTAATTTCAGACACACCCTTTATTTTACAGAGACCTGGAGTCTGGTGACTTGGAATGTGACGGCAAAGACGACGAGATCGTCGTGCTGAACACTGACCTGAGCGAACTGCAGGAGCAGTTGACTGAACTGCAAACTGCGCACGCGGAGGCAGCCGACAGACGGCGCGACAACTGCCATAAACGGCAACTGGAGAAAACTGCACTGCAAAGGTACGCGAATACTAATCTTTATGCTACTATATACCTACAGTAAGCATAAACGGCAACTGGAGAAAACTGCACTGCAAAGGCACGCGAATACTAATCTTTATTCTACTATATACCTACAGTAAGCATAAACGGCAATTAGAGAAAACTGCACTGAAAAGGTACGCGAATACTAATCTTTATTCTACTATATACCTACAGTAAGCATAAACGGCATCTGGAGAAAATTGCACTGCAAAGGTATACGAATACTAATCTTTATTCTACTATATACCTACAGTAAGCATAAACGGCAACTAGAGAAAACTGCACTGCAAAGGTACGCGAATACTAATCTTTATTCTACTATATACCTACAGTAAGCATAAACGGTAATTAGAGAAAACTGCACTGAAAAGGTACGCGAATACTAATCTTTATTCTACTATATACCTACAGTAAGCATAAATGGCAACTGGAGAAAACTGCACTGCAAAGGTACGCGAATACTAATCTTTATTCTACTACATACCTACAGTAAGCATAAACGGCAATTAGAGAAAACTGCACTGAAAAGGTACGCGAATACTAATCTTTATGCTACTATATACCTACAGTAAGTACGTGAGTTGAGTGCAGAAATGAGGAATGCGCTAGTGTAATGAACTGGTGACTTGATTTCCTCTAACGACGGCACTCCCAGCTAGATTTTTTGAGTGCGATATTTTTTATGTTTTATTGTTTTACCAAATACTAATATTTACACACACGCTAAGATGTCGTGTACAAACGATGCCTACCCGTACAAATGCGTACGCCGTATATTTTAATATAAATGGTGGTATTTAATACGCAATCATTTATAGTTTTATCTTTTTTATTTTATTTTATCGCTAACTTCCGCCAATCCTTGTTGCATGAGAAGTCTTTTTAGTTTTATAATAATTCGTATTTTCTTTGTTTGATTTAAAAATTTTAACAAAAATTTATACCTAAATCGACATCCGGTTGATCATTCCTGCTTCACTTCCGCAGACTACCTCCTATTTATGGTTGGTGCGCATTGACCCACCCGGCACCGTTTCTGCATCGCCTTCACTCAAGCCGTTCAGTAACATATTCTAACTGATATACCACTCCCCTATATAGGATAAATACCTACGCATTTAATCACTTCGGCCTACCTACTCTCAGATCAGCACACGCAAAAACGTGTCTTAATTTCCTTGAATTAGGGCTACTTTTATCGTACACCGCGCGGTATGCTATCGGCATCCCCCGATTGCTCTGAGTGTCAAGTAAGGACTGAATCACTGAATCGAAAATGAAAGTTGTATACATTTTAACTATTACACTTAACTTTACGTTCAATATAGGTGGACTGACGACATCGTGAAAGTCGCGGGTAGCCAATGGTTACAAGTGGCTAATAGCCGTTCTGTGGCGTTCTATGGGGGAGGTCTTAGTTCAGCAGTGGACGTCTTCCGGTTGATAATGATGATGACATTTAACTTTATCGGTTTCGTTTCAGTGCATTGCGTGAGGCGGAAGAGAAGGACAGGAAATGCCGCGAGCGTTGCAACAAGGCGATCCAACACATCGAAGAGATCAAACAAATCATACCCAAGTACGAAGAGCAGAAGTCTAAGGGAAAAGAAGAATTAGTTCAAATAGAAAACGACTATGATTCGGAGGTAAGAATGCTTCCCTATGGTATTGAGTTTAAAAAATAAGGTCGATCGCATATTCATTGTATATAGTTTTACCCAAGTCCCCTGTAAGTAAAGGCAAGTTAAACCGCGTAGATATCCACGGCGATATACAAATACGGTCAATACATACACTAATTCATCGAAGTTTCGAACTTCGGGTCCGAAAGAAAGGGATCCGCAAAACACGTATTAGCTTACTTTTTTTAACTTCGTTCGTAGCATAGACTGCAAGCATTTGCTTGTGTAGAATGTAGATTCTGAATAACACATTTTTTAAATCGGATTCGTATGGTTTGTACATTTTCCAAATATGAAATTAAATTATTCGTTTGCTTAATAGTGGTCTAGTCTAAGTCGAGTTCAAAATATGCAATAAGAACACGAATACTAATGAGGATATAAATACCTATGGAGAACAAAGAAATGTAAATAAATGTAAATTTAAAATTTATAACCTGCATTTTCTAGAACAGTAGCGACATCTCTCGTTGATATATAACTAGGATTTTCAGACTCTTCCCATGTGAAAATATTCTTTAATGTCTCTTAGTTAAGACTTAAATCTGATTGAGGCATTATAGCGTTCACAGAGTAGCATCGGAGATTTCATAGCGGGGCAAGATTTGTGATAACCGATGCGATCCGACCATTGACTATATGAAACAACGAACTTCGTACCGCAAATTCAATTTTCGTTACCTAAAGTGTGGCGAAACACAAAAAACTAAACTTCGTTGAATTGTAGTAGCGGCCCTGGGGGGCAATTCTCAAAATTGGGATAAATTTATCGATTCTCGATATTTATCCCGTGTCACATACATACTATTAATATCCCAAAAATATCGACTTTTCACAAAAATTATATTCTCGCGAGTGGTAAATATAAAAACATGTCCACAGATGAACTTGTGTTCATGTGTATAGAAAGTATAATGATAATCCCGATATCGCAATGTTGCGTGTCGATCGCTAGGGATTGATAATTATCGATAGTGATATTGCGAGAATAACACAAAACTACACGACTCGATATTCGCCATGTTTTCTCGATATTTATCTACTATGATATTCATATCACTGCACGAGAATCGCCGTCCTGGTGTAAGTCGACGCGTTAACGTGAAGACATTATATCGATTACCGTTTAGCTTTCAATACACACTCTCCTCTCATTCTTTTAAAAGGTATGTCTTTGTAAAATGATATCGTATTTTACAGAAATATGACAGGATTTACACACATTTAGAAGTTGGATCGCTCTCTCGCTAGTTTGAGTATTTTCTTTGAAGCAATGATAGCCGAACGGCTATAGCTCTTGACTGCGGTGCCGCAGGTCCATGGTTTGATCCCCACCGCGAATTTTGCTAATACTCACCTGGATAGTTACCACCTACATGTAGAAAATCTGTCGCCAAGCACCTAACTGTGTGTTCCGCAGCAGTCCTTGAGAGCCAGTAAAATTACAGGGAATAGGTTACCGCTTAACATCAGGTTAGACTGGTTGCTTGTTCCGTTAAAAAAAAGTATTTTCAAATGCAAGCCGAGTCTATGTGCTGGTTTGCCGTTCACCTCTAATGTGTGTCCACTGAGGATGAAAGTTTTTTATAATAATTATTATTTTAGTTGACAACTCGTGATCCTTTAATGAGTAACCAACAGTTATAGGTAGTTGTTGTATTATTGCATGCAGGTTATCAGATGTGCGCTCTATATTCTCTCTCTCTCTAGACAGCAATGTCTCTATATTGCTGTCTAGAGACTGTTACTCGAATATGTTGAGTCTGTGTTGTTCAAGTCAGGTTATGTGAGCATAGTGTGCTATTTTTTGCCATCGATTTTCGTTGCCTGTAAGACCGAGTCTGCTTTAAGCTGGTCACAAGTAGAACACATATAATTTATGTTATTCAGCTCTTGATGTCAGGACTTTCCGTTGTGAAAGTTCGTCTTGTGTCCCGAAGTATTCATGATACAGATTCTTGGAACTTCTTGTCTACTTTTAAATGTCTTCGTGGTTATCATTGACTGGAGAGTTTACTAACTTGTTTGGTTTAGGTTGACATGGTGTATTAGTTGAAATTTATTTATTCTTGATTGGCTGGTCTTTGACCACTATCTCACCTGATGGTAAGTGATGATTTGACTGGAGATTTTGTTCAGGCTAACCTAGAATTGCTTGCCTTCAAGAACAGCTGCCGGAACACACCGTTAGGTTCTTGGCGACAGATTTTCTACTACAGGGTGGCATTCTCAAAATGCCCTTGCAAAAATAACTTCAGATCACTTCCAAAATAACTATGCTCTCGATTAATTATACAGCAGCAGTTCGTTTAATTGTCTTAAGGGTGAACTGGCCGGTCAGTTCTCCATACAAACGTCGTAGGGATCACCCTACTCCCTTGTTACAGGATTTAGGTCTAAAACAAACATGATATCGATTGATCTCTTTATTATCTAAGCTTGTATCGTAAAATATTTTTAATAAGACAATTAACTTGAGAGTTATGAGCCTCGAAACATTTTCATATAAAGTTTTCGAGGCTCATAACTTTCAACTTAATTATCTTTTTCAAATTTCGTTACGATACAAGCCTAGATAATGACGAGTTGTAACGAGTTTGTTTGTTGTGACGAGAGTAAAGAATGACTTCAAACAAGAATAATCTTATAATAAGCTTTAAATGACATTATAAATTTGAAATTGCTTCGTAAATTCAACATTTTATTTAAGGTTTTTTCATTTCATATTGTTTCAGCTGAAATCCTTGGAGGAAGAGTTGACGCGCACAATGGAACAAATAAGTAGAACGATGGATCTCAAATTGAAAAAGATGCTTGAATAGAACCTTACAGTGGCCTTTATTTATATTTCATTTTAAAATTAAGAACAGTTACCTGAGTAAATAATAAGATTTTTCTAATATTTTCATCTTTTATTTAACAAATCAAAGGCAGTTACAGTTTACATGGGGGCTAACGCCCGGCTCCTGTGATCAACATGTCGCCTTCGGTTACTCTAAAATTTGTGATGACGATACCTTATGATGTGAGTCGTAAACAAACGTTTCACATTGTTCACACTCGGTAGTTGGTTATCGAGTGGTATTAGCTATGAACTGCCGTGCCGCAGCTCCCTGGTTCAATCCCCACCGCGCCGACTTGAGCTTCAACGCAGGTGGAAGGTCATTTTGCGATTGCCCGCCTAGCTACCACCCTCAGGTAGAAAATCTGTCGCCAAGCACCTAACGGTGTGTTCCGGCAGCTGTCCTTGAGAGCCAGTGAAATTACAGGCACATGAGACTTAACAACTGTCTCAAGGTGACGGCCGCAGTGCAATTCGTCATTTGTAATTAAATGCATCTGTTATGGCAGAGGTTAGACCGCTTAACATCAGGTGGGCCTCAAGCGTGTACCGTCACAATAACATAAAAAAAACATAGTATAACCTGAAAAGTAGTTTTGACTGGAAGCCCGTAGGAGATTTAAATGCTTACTCGAGTCTGGATACACAATGTCCATACCTCAAAGTTTTATAAGTATATATGTACAGGTACGAGTATACCTACTAAAGCAAATCAATACCTACAGGCACGACTTTTATTGTAATTGATTTGACTTTCCTTAATTATCTCAATATACACTATACAAATTAACTCCAATAGCCACACGGTTGCAAACAAACTTACCTTTTCCAACATGTGTGTTGGAAAAGGTAAGTAAGGTACACACACCCTCTCACTCTCACACAAACACCCACCTTTATACCACATATATGTATATATTATAGAACTGAACCGATACCCAAAAGTTATATTTTTTTGTTCTTAATTTTTTTTAATTGATATTCTGCTCATCTCCTAGGTACTTTTAAGTAATTTAAGATAATTATTTTTATCCTATTTTGGCTATATTGTAGTAAATAGTAAACTAAGTAATATTATTTGTAATGCTGTATGGATAACTAAATAAATAAATAATTATATTCTCTATACAGGGCTATTAGTAAAATGGTAACAACCTCTTAGGGTTGACTTCTGCTAGTCCTAAGAAACATTTTGAGATGTTTATTTTTTGTTTTTGGCATTTATTTCAAGCAAACAAGAACCTACATTTATTTTTACCGGAATTGATACATACCTTTAATGATCATAGTTTATAATAATTATATTATTTTACAGAAAATGCGATAGCTTTGGTACAGTGTTTATTGTTTATAGAATACTTTTATCACTAAAAATACCTTATAATAATAATAATAAATCTTTATAAAAAATGCGATAGCTTTGGTAGAGTGTTTATTGTTTATAGAATACAGTTATCACTAAAATACCGTTATCTTAAAACATTCAGTATAGTCTAAACAAATGCGATATATGGTTACGCATCCTATATATATATATTTACTGTTACTATGTAGGTTACGTCATTAACATTATATCATAGAATTCTGATTAAATACCTTAAACTGACATAAATATTGATATTACTATTTAATAGTTTTTGATTCATAATTTGTGATCTAGCATAGTTGTGAAGTCGGAATCTAGACATTAGATACTTATAATAAAAATGCCTTATCATATCATACATCAATCTGTTATCATCAATTTGTTAAACTTAGGGCCTGTTTCAGAATGTTCGAGTAAGTTCCGTTTATACTACCCAGAACATATTTAATAAATAAAACACTATCTTTGCTTTTCACAGTCATCGACTTAGCCTATCCATCGGTTGAAGCTTGAAACGCGCTGCATGTTAACTGTCATTTTTATCATTCGGTTATTTTATGCTCTGGGTAGTACGAGTATAACCGGAACTTACTCGAAAATTCTGAAACAGGCCCTTAAGATAATATGTTTATCTTAAGTTTAACAAATTGATTTGATATAAATTTGAGTCCGAAGACTACATACCTGTATTCTACTAGGTTGCTCAGTAACTAGTAAATAATTAGGAATATATCCTGACCTGAGACAGGCCTAACAAAGTTTAGTGCTGACTATTATTCCGCCATTTCGCCGTCTAACGGCTAAGTAGAGAATGCGCCGCAGTGCTGTCAAAAGTTCTGACACATATACGCTACTAATCAAATCCGGTCCCTGCTGTGTTCTTTTGGAATACGGACCTTCTCCGTTGTTGGCGGTAACTGATGAAAGTTATGATAAAAGCTAATTTAGCAGGAGCTGATGTCAGGCAGGGAGTTAGGGGTCCGACAATGGTTTTTCCAGCCGTACCACGCGTTGAAGCCGTGGCGCTTGAAGATCTTCTTCAACGCGCAGTTAGCGGCCTTGGTGATGTCGTCGGTCAAGAGCTCTGTAATGAAAATATTTGTAATGTATTAAAAACATAAAACAATTTCTATAATTTGAATACTATCATTTTTATTTTTTTTATGCCTGATAGGTTAGCCTTTGACCACTATCTCACCTGATGGTAAGTGAAGATGTGGTCGAAGATGTTGTTCAGGCTAACCTAGAGTACTGGCTCTCAAGGACAGCTGCTGGAACACACCGTTAGGTGTTTGGGGACAGATTTTCTACTTGAGGGTGGTAGCTAGGCAGGCGGGCATTCGCAAAATACCCTACCACCATTGTATAACGATTGCCATACTAAGACAACAACCGGGACCGACGGCTTAACGTGCCCTCCGAAGCACGGAAAAACTCGTTTTAAACTTTCAGGGATTTTATTAGACTTGCTCGTGCACAGACTGAAAAGCACAGTGAAGAGCCATATATAATAAACTTATTCACACTGCAACATTTCAGGCGGGGTAGCATTTACCTGCCGAACGTCTTTTCATTACAATGAACAAAAAAGGTTGAGACTCACCAGCACAAGTGACATTACAGTCCTTGCCAGGAGTGCTAGTGTTGCTGCACCAGTACTTGTCGTTTATCTGGAACAGGCCGTAGTCCCGGGAGCCGTTCCTGTTGACCTTGCTGGTCTTATCTGTATTTCGGCTGCTCTCATGTTCCACCAGGCACACCCCTAGAACAAAATGTGTTAAACATCACCGAACATAACTTTACGTACTTTGTTACTTAGGCTCACATAGGTAGGTATATAAGTAGGTCCATAACAGCATGTTGTCCTACTAATAACACAAATGGATAATATTCATATCATAATGTTATTTCGTCAACGTGACCTGTTGTAAATTACTTGTCAGGTCGTACAAAATGTTGAAAAAATAGCAGATCTACATATCAATTGTAACCTTAACTTCTTCCTTGTGCATTAGGTAAGTAAAACATTAATAAGGAAAGAAAAAGCTGAACAAATGGAGTCTCAGAAAATCTTTCTATATCATTTTCATCAGAGGTTCCTCTAGTCTCCCTCAGAGCATATTTTTTTAATGATATCGTGTTGACACAAGCTGAAGGGCCACCTGGTGTTAAGCGGTAACCTCTGCCTATAACAGATGCAGTACGTCACAAGTGGTGAACTGCACTGCGCCCATCACTCTGTCAGTCTCATGTGCCTGAAATTTCACGGCAACCATACCCGTCAAACCAGAACACAGTAATGTTAATGTTATTGCTTTGCGGTAGAAATATATATGTAAATAATTCATAATTAATATGTAACCTCTAAAATACTTACAATCTCTCATCTTGTCCTCCGGGAAACCATGTTTCCGAAGCTCCCTCACCAGTTCGCACCGATTGAAGTGTTTAGCTTCACATTCCAAGCAAAGCACTGCCAGGGCCGCGAATACAACTAACTTCAACATCTTGTTTAATTTTCCTTATTTCTTCGTCTGCGATGTGAACGAGTCCGAGTGTTGGGAACGTATGAAACGAACCGCTGGACATTGCCTTTATAAAGGAAACTCCAGGCAATCTGTGTGTGTAATAATTTGCACAATGTATGAGGGGATTCCTTCGTATCTGTTGCATTGTCAGTATCTTTGTACTGGGCTGACCTGTTACAAAGATACTGACTGAGGTCATATTTGTATTTTATTGTTAATAGGTTATAGATATAAGTGTACCTACTTATATCTTGTAGCTAGAGGAAGTTTAAAACCATGTAAGTATTTGCGACTATAATGGTGGTCAGATTTAGAGCATACGTAAAGGATTATCATCGCAAGCTGTGGTAAATTATACAAATATTAATACTCAATATGTATAACTTTAATTTATATTGAAATTGTAATTTAAAATTTGATTTTAATTTCCATTCACCGGGGCAATGTTTCCAGCCTTTTGGGTATCCTACACATGGAGTGACCTGAGCTCTGTTTTCTACGTATGATTGCCTCCTGGTAGGAAACGGACTTCACAATTTTTCTCTAAAATGTGTAGTAAATATATATACATACATATAGTTACAAGATGCCTACTTATATTTCTTGTGTTGCCGTTCACTTTATTTAGTTTTATTATTAATAAATATGTCGTACTTTAATCTTACATTGTAATTTATACATTAGCGCCTGCTAAGTGCGTAAGATTACTAGAAAGCTAATATTAAAAACAAAACATATACATATAACTTTACGCCTATACACATCCCCCATGAAGTAAAACCAAAATTTTAAAAAGCAAAGCATTTGTCTATTTGTATAGGTACTAGCGATTGGGCTTTAAATTAGAAATTTTAGTCTGGAGGAAAGTGTGGAAGTCACCTTAACGAAGAATTGGGCTTTAAATTAGGAATTGTAATCTGGAGGAAAGAGGGAAGACGCGCCGTAACGAAAAAAGATTTAACGAGCAAATTTGATGCCAGGAGAGTACATAGTTATTATACTTAGCTCTATTATTATACCTACTACACAGCGCTTCCTCAGCACGGCGATAGCTGCATGAGCAGCAAATTCTTCATAGTCATAACGGATGATTAGCGACCGTATCAAACAAAAGCAAAAAACCATCGTGAATCAGGACATAATATTATCCTATTGCTCTAATAAGAACAAATGATAATTTGTTTGTAGTTTCTCTAACGATGTTTACATTAGCTGTATACACTATAATTAATATTTATAGTGTTCACTTATTCTAATGCTATCGGTGATGACCTATAATTGGTTTTATGTTTCTATTTGTTCATGTATATGAAGTTTGTCCTAGGTGTTGGTCATCCATAAAAATAACAAATAAATAATATATTCGTTAGAACCCGTAATTGGATTTCTAGTGCTAGGTTTTTGTACTTGTTTGACGTAGTAACTTAAGATTTTCGCGGCTTGAACACATATTTATAAGTAGGTATTTAGGACTTAATCGCGATAAAACATTTATAAATTTATTTATTTACCTCGACGTTTCGACCAAGTTGCATTGGTCGTTGACTGAAGAGGCGGGTGTCAACGTCTTGAAAGGCGGGTATTTTCTCCAACTACCCGCATTTGACTTAGAAACGTATCGTCTCGACACACAACACTGACAACATCCACAGGTCTTAAGGAAGGTAAAACGCGTTTGGTGCATTTCCTTATCACTAGATTCCAGGATGCAGCTAACTTAAAACCATCCTCTCTATTGAAATTACCATATTTCCATATCTCAATAGCTTCTCGTACTAGTCTGGAGTGGTAGTGACGTTCCGTTGACGTAAACAGCTGTTGATTTTCCAATTAAATAACAAGTATAAAATAATTAAACGTTTTTTTAAATCTTTCCTTTTGATATCCTATATTGCATGGGTTTGGAAGAAAAAATATTATATCTCACAATAGGCGTCTAAAAACTGCCAGTTTGTTTTTTTATTGTATATACTCCTACCTCGTGTCACTATCAAGACTAATGTAACGATATCTCATAAATTAAAATCGGTTAAGCCGTTTAAAAAATATCGTGGAACAAAGAAACTCACAAACATACATACATGAACCCTGAAAACAAAACACTCCTTTTTCTCGACAGCTGTGTAAAGTATATTACAGACGTCTACTTACATATAATACCTATCAATAATATCTGATAAGCATGGCAACATACAAGCAATTAGTTCAATGATTTGTTACTCATTGCATTTTATAGTTTGCAATAGATATGGTTATGTAGGTTGAGACACAAATTAGGAGCAGGTGTGCATAAACCCACGCCTTCGGCTGCGTCCACGGCGGCGTGCAATGTGACGACTTTTTTTTTGTGCTCACTATTTGCATGGTGGTAGGGCATTTTGCAAATACCCGCCTGGTTAGCTAACACCCTCAAGTAGAAAATCTGTCGCCAAGCACCTCATGGTGTGTTCCGGCAGCTGTCCTTGAGAGCCAATACTTCTAGACTAGCCTGAACAACATCTTCGACCACATCATCACTTACCATCAGGTGAGATAGTGGTCAAAGGGTAACCTATCGGGAATAAAAAAAAGCGTTTTGTAATGTTATTGTCTGTTGGTTTCGCCATGCATATTCGTAGTATATCCACTTAGGTTCTTATAAACGTCACTTTCCTTCTATATACAGTACTTACTCTACTTACTCAGTAGTAGGTATGTAGACATCTTGAGGTCTCAAAATATTAAGTTTTGTAAGGATTCCTAATATTTTAACGGAGAATTCGGCGAAACGTGGGAGCTTAGATACCTTAGTCTACGACTTCGGGAATAAACAGTCGGGACGATATCTCATATTTCGTTTATTAAATTAAAGAAACGAGTGGAATCTAGTTTATATGTTATTAAGTTTGTATTTAGGTGTGAAGGGCACTGTAGCAAGTGACTTTACTGGGCAAACGAGAGAAGTAACATCTCGCAGTGATGAGAGAGCCCCTGGCACTGCGGCATCAAGCAGAAAGAGGATGGTGACACTGCATTTGTAATGGACAACCGTGACCACTTACCATTAGGCGGGCGACAAGTCCATATTATCGCTTTATAACATTAAAAAAATTACAATATTTCGAGCCAAAAAGATTGCCCAGTATTTTGAACATCGTCATTAACTGATAAAATACGCTGGCACGTTAAGCCGTCGGTCCCGGTTGTCGTTTTAGGATGGAAGTCGTTATATAATGGTGTCAGGGCATTTTGCGAATGCCCGTCTGGCTAGCTACCACCCTCAAGTAGAAAATTTGGTGTGCGTGTGCATTGAGTGAGCACCCTCAGAAAAAAATCAATAAAATAGGATAATTTAGTAAAAGCTCTAAAACAATTGTAAAACCAATATCCCTTTTTGTAAAAAGGTAAAACAGAAGATAAATCGTTTACAATCTGCTCACTCAGTCCTCACAGAAAATCGTCAATATCTTCAAATCTATTGAGTTTACAAAAATAAATTGTATACTAGTTTTTAGTAAAACTTGTGAAGAATATAAGTATCAATGGACAGATTGCCTAATGCCGTATTTAAAAATTTACGAATAGATAATTATGCTCACTCAATCCTCCATTTTCGCAAGGGCCGATTGCTCTCTAATAAACTATATAATTAAACTCCGTTATATTACTCGTGTTTAGTACATGTTCAATAGGATTTCGTAACATACTAAACGAAAGTCTATTGTGATACATATATAAGTAATAAATAATTTTATGTGCTCACTCAATCCACACATTTATGATAACCAAAAAACATGAATATCTTCTGATTTGTTACCATTACAAAAAGTCCAGATAGCTCATGTTTTAGTAAAAATTTTTACTAAATATCTGCCATTTCACTTCTAATTAAACTTGTTTACTTTATGAGATATACTTATTTTATTGTTTGTATGAAATTTCGTACTATAGGGTAACCATATTTTATGTATAAGTTTGTTCCAATGTTTTTTTTCTTTTATAATGGCTTCACATATCCCCATATCGATTAATATGATCGAGTTCATTTGTTCTTAAAGAAGTTCCGATACAAAAAAGATCGTGTTCAATAGTACAAATAAATTAATGAACCTTTTGTTTGCTCTTTTCATACAACTTCGTATTTAAATCGATAATTTCAAATTGTACGTGTTAATAAACAAAGCTTTTCCCAAATATAACTTTTATTTTCTCTGCATTAAAGAAAACTTTGAATTGCCCATTTCGTACGTGGCTAAAACGCTATACGCAAAAAGCCAAAAAAAAAAAGGAAATTCATTCTTTAGTCCATGGCCAATCGCCATGCGGTGGCATAGGAAAACAGATAAATTTTCCCCGCCATTGCAAAAAATTATTCATAACTCGTTTTCACTGTTGAAATAATACTAATTATTAATTAATTATTATTTATTAATAATTAATCAGCATACATTAATTATTAATAAATTAATATATGCTGGGCACGCTGCCAACTGATAGTGGGCTAGAGCATTTGGACTGCCTATGAGTCCAAATGCTTTTATTGTAGTAGCTGTAGTGTAGTATATAGTTTGTAGTATTTTGTTAATAAAGGCATACCGCCGGTAAAAAAAAATATGATAAGTACTAGATATGTAGAAAGTTATTTTTTAGTACTATTTCCTTCACAAGTGTGTTGAAAAATGTTGTATGGTACTCGTGTGTGTGGCATTGATGATTACCGTCCTCGGCTCTCTGAGGGCTAGGGTCACAATGGCGCCACAGCAGTAATCATACATTACAAACACGTGGTACAAACCACAATGTAACCCACAACATTGACTTTTCATTTACCCGACTAAACTCGACCTACATAATGTATGGTGTTACTTTGTTTCTGTAAATTACAGAATTATATTGTATTGTCTATGTTATACTGAAAATAGAGAAGTATAGGCAAAAATATTTGTAGGTACTAACTTAGAAGAAAAACAAAAAAACCGTAGGCCAAAAAACCTAAAATTAGCTACATAATGAAAATGAAATAAGATTTTTTGAAAAAAAAATCTGTCGTGGATATACTTTCAAGCATATCTTAAAAGTACTGCACAGATTTCAATGAAATTTGGTTTATGGATAAATATTAGAATAGATCCCGAAGCTTATGAACTTCCTTTTTATTTTGATAAAATTTGATTGCGATGATATTTGATACATAATTAGGACATGGAACACACAGGCTACTTTTTGACCGAGAGAATGTGACTTAATGAATTTCGACAGAAAATTAGCTTATACTAATAGAATTTGCAAGTCCGTATATGAGCTAAGTTGGTTGGGAGGTTGTTGAGATATAGAATTTTTACTGCGAGCGCAAATGTCAAAGTTGCAAGTACCTAATTGTTGGAATAATTTGAATCACGAAAAGCCGTGTGTCACTTGCCTACACTCGTACACTAATGCCTACGCTCGTAACACACTTAATGGTTGATTATCCACCATAATTACGTATAAAATCTAAGAATCAATATTTTCGGAAAATAATACAAAATTCACAATGTTGACACTTTCCCTCCTCAATTCCTAAAAAAAACATAGGTATTAAGTTTGGTTACTGCGACAGTTTTACGAAAGTAGTGCTGAAGTGATATTGGTAATAGATAATAACTATCGATTGTAAACATTGACACTACTCAAATAAAAATCAACATAATTCGTGAATTTTTTTTTACAAGGAATTCGAACCAACTTTTAAATGTGTGAAATTACTTGTTGACGTCGCTCGCCACGTCGTCGATACCACGATAATTCAAAGGCAACTATTACGAGTATGACAATTTTGTGCTCATGGTACCGACTTTGAAAACGCGTTCGAAGTATATCATTTTAAGATAAAATTAAAAGGTATTTACTATAGTGGATCTGCGGCAGAGCATCATACAGTTATTTGACACATTTTTAATGTTGAAGTCAGTTCCATTTATTGGAATTTTCTTTTCATATTCACCCTTTTCATTGAACCATGCTACTTACGGGATGGATTGTCAGCCACCGTTAATTAGTAAGTAATAATAGATAATAAAAGCAATAACATTTAAAAACTAATTAAGTCTCAAAATAAAAAGAAAGATCATAAATTTCGGGATCTATTCTAATATTTATCCATAAACCAAATTTCATCGACATCTGTGCAGTACTTTTTAAGATATGCTTGAAAGTATGTTCAAGACAGTTTTTTTTTCAAAAATCTTATTTCATTTTCATTATGTAGCTAATTTTAGGTTTTTTGGTCTACGGCTTTTTTTGTTTTTCTTCTAAGTTAGTACCTACAAACATTTTTGCCTATACTTCTCTATTTTCAGTATAATATAGACAATACAATATAATTCTGTAATTTACAGAAACAAAGAAACACGATACATATGTAGGTCGAGTTTAGTCGGGTAAATGTAAAGTCAATGTTGTGGGTTACATTGTGGTACAAGTGTGTAATGTATGATTACTGCTGAGGCGCCATTGTGACCCGAGCCCTCAGAGAGCCGAGGACGGTAATCATCAATGCCACACACACACGAGTATCATACAACGTTTTTCAACACACTTGAAGGAAATACTTAGTACTAAAAAATAATTTTCTTCATATCTAGTACTTATCTTAATTAATAATAACCATTATTTTAACAGTGAAAACGAGTTGTGAATAATTTTTTGCAATGGCGGGGAAAATTTATCTGTTTTCCTATGCGCGCGCATGGCAATTGGCCATAGACTAATGAATGAAGTTTCTTTTTTTTTACTTTTCGCGGATAGCGTTTTAGCCACGTACGAAAGGGCAATTCAAAGTTTTCTTTAATGCAGAGAAAATAAAAGTATATTTGGGAAAAGCTTTATTTATTAACGCGTACAATTTGAAATTATCGATTTAAATACGAAGTTGTATGAAAAGAGCAAACAAAAGATTCATTAATTTATTTGTACTATTGAACACGATCTTTTTTGTATCGGAACTTCTTTAAGAACAAATGAACTCGACCATATTAATCGATATGGGGATATGTGAAGCCATTATAAAAGAAAAAAAACATTGGAACAAACTTATACATAAAATATGGTTACCCTATAGTACGAAATTTCATACAAACAATAAAATAAGTATATCTCATAAAGTAAACAAGTTTAATTAGAAGTGAAATGGCAGATATTTAGTAAAAATTTTTACTAAAACATGAGCTATCTGGACTTTTTGTAATGGTAACAAATCAGAAGATATTCATGTTTTTTGGTTTTCATAAATGTGTGGATTGAGTGAGCACATAAAATTATTTATTACTTATATATGTATCACAATAGACTTTCGTTTAGTATGTTACGAAATCCTATTGAACATGTACTAAACACGAGTAATATAACGAAGTTTAATTATATAGTTTATTAGAGAGCAATCGGCCCTTGCGAAAATGGAGGATTGAGTGAGCATAATTATCTATTTGTAAATTTTTAAATACGGCATTAGGCAATCTGTCCATTGATACTTATATTCTTCACAAGTTTTACTAAAAACTAGTATACAATTTATTTTTGTAAACTCAATAGATTTGAAGATATTGACGATTTTCTGTGAGGACTGAGTGAGCAGATTGTAAACGATTTATCTTCTGTTTTACCTTTTTACAAAAAGGGATATTGGTTTTACAATTGTTTTAGAACTTTTACTAAATTATCCTATTTTATTAAATTTTTTCTGAGGGTGCTCACTCAATGCACACGCACACGAAAATTTGTCGCCAAGCACCTAACGGTGTGTTCCGGCAGTTGTCATTGAGAGCCAGTAATTCTAGGTTAGCCTGAACAACATCTTCGACCACATCGTCAACAACCATCAGGTCAGATAGTGGTCAAAAGCTAACCTATAAAGCATAAAAAACAAATATAAAGTTTGATACGACCATGTATCAAAGTATTTTGAACTCTGTTTCCAATGACATAAGAGTCGAAACCTCAGCTTCTGAATCTGTACGCTTACGATCCCCATTTGAGGCTTGTGATTTTGTTAGTTCTTATAGAGAACTCATTATTTTCTCTGAATAAAAAGTTTCAGAAATGCATTTTTTAAAACAGGTACCTTGAAACGAATACAAAGTGATTTTTTTGATATAAGTATTTTTTTATTCGATTAATGACCTTCTACCATGCCGGTGAAGCTCAAGCCCGCGGCGGGATTAGAACCATGGACCTGGATTTATCTGGTAGTATTTGGCTGACACGCAAAGCGTGTAAGTCTGAAGTAAAAGGTCCCATGTTTGACGCACTTGTATTTTTTATATTAATTATTATTTGCTAGGCGGATTGTATATTGCCGAAACCGATACCGAAACCATACCACCTTTATAGAATGGACGGACGGTTAGACTAGGTTTACTAGGTAAGCTTAGTTTCCCGTTTTCTAGTACGGTACCATAAAAAAGGAAATTTTTGCCATAGTCACATTTTACGATATCTTACACGAGCCTAATATTTTTAAGCTGTGTAGGTACTTATAAAGCATATATAAAATAACTACCTTAATGGAAATATCTTCAAATAAGAAGACAGTGAGTTTCGTAAATTAATGGTTTCTTTTTATTTGTATATACTTTATGATGCAATGTTAGAAGACATGTCATTAGTTATATATAACTTACCCAAACTACCACACATGGCATTATTTTACACTTTTATTTTACATCATATACAACAAATGAATAATATGTGCCTATAAGTGCTAATGATTACGCTGTAAGCAACTTTACATAATTAAAATAATACTTCATCGTTAAAGTATTAATTATAATTTACAACAGTTTTAAATGCTTTTTATTAAAAACATAACGGTTGTTTCCTTCATAAAGTAACTTTGTGGATACGTTTCCATCTCTAGATACAAGCCAATGTATAGTTGAATAGTATGGGTCACAGCTGATTATAGAATCAGTTTGTCAACTTTCATCTGTGTGCTATTTGTTTATGTAAATAATCTTAGCATATCATTTTTTATAACCTTCATATTTTTTTTATCTCTACTCATTGAAATAATTTTAATGAATCTGGACTAGAGAGTAGGATATAGCACAGACGACGGGATAGAAGAATTCTTTACCCTACATAATATGTATAATTATTATACTACCTACGATGATTTTAGTTATACGCACGCGTGCTTTTTTTTTTACTTTAGGTATTACCGCACTTGTGGTTTATATAGAAAAATTACCGTACGCTCTGGTACGGTAATTCAGTCCAAGGAGATTATCTTTTGTTTCATTTGTTTTCCTTATAAAAACATAACAATAAGTTTTTTACCTACTTCGGTAAAACTTTAGACGAAATAAATATTAACCTCCAGATTTCAGGGAATGTTGTTGCTATCAAAAACTAATACAGTGATTCATTGAGTATTGTACCTACTATTTGACAATAAATTGGTTAGGGTAGATTTATATTAGACCGGGCCGTGCCCGTGGCGTGCCGTGTACGTGGCCCGGACGGGGCATTTTGTATGAAGCAGTTTATATTAGACAGAGCCTGATCCGTGTCCCGTCCGGGCCCGCCTACTAACGTACGCTCCGGCCCGCCCCGTCCTCGCCCCGGCCCGGTCTAATATAAATCATCCCTTAGACAGTGCCTGATCCGTGTCCTGTCCGGGCCCGCCTACTAACGTACGCTCCGGCCTCCCCGTCCTCGCCCCGGCCCGGTCTAATATAAATCATCCCTTAAGGATAAATTATTCAGATAATTAAAATTAAGACTGTTCAGCGTTTTTGTAAGCGCCATCTGTACACGTTGAGCTAACTCAATCACAGACAACGCGCGACAACAGAAAAAGGGCGCCATTTTTAAATAAATGTACTGTTAACCATAGACTTGGATGATCCAGTCAAAAGTTACGCATGATCAATTATTAGTCATAAATACAAATGTAAAAAAAACTTGTAGGCTTCGACTTTTTTTTGAAGTCTTAAAAAATACATCAATTCATAATTCTTTCTAGGTAAGATTTTTTAATTTGAACCTTATCTATTCTTAAATAAGACTTTAGTTATAAACTCAAGCAGTCTGCCATCTGTGGCTAGGGGAAGTCCTGTATTTCAATGATAATTGAATCAACACGCAAGTTTTCCTTATTGCGGTTTGATAAATTCTATAACTGTACTGCACGACGACTCATCATTTGTTTTTCTTCAAGTTCAGGAATATACCAAGACAGGAATTATTCGTAATTTACCATAACATAAATAAAGTACTAGGTATACCTATGATGTAAATACCCCAAAACATAACAGACAAAAAAGCAGGAGGTTCTCAAATCCACTGAATGTTTTTTTTGTTTTTGGGTAGTCTACTACGCGTTGAAGCGCTCGTAGCGAAGTTTGCTTAGCTGTTCTTAACTGATCGGCAAAGTTAAGCAATGTCCGCCGCGGTCATGTTTTGGATGGGTGACCACAAAGTGACCGCTAGTGACATTACTACTGAGCGTGCTTCGGAGGGCACGTAAAGCCGTCGGTCCCGGTTATCGTCTTAGGATGGCAGTCGTTATAGCATGGTGGTAGGGCATTTTACGAATGCCCGCCTGGCTAGCTATCACCCTCAAGTAGAAAATCTGTCGCCAAGCTCCTAACGGTGTGTTCCGGCAGCTGTACTTGAGAGGCAGGAATCCTAGGTTAGCCTGAACAACATCTTCGATCACATCATCACTTATCATTTGGTGAGATAGTGGTCAAAGGGTAGCCTATCAATCAATAAAAAAAGTACCGGGAAAAGATCTATAATACTCGTACGTACACAAAATGTTAGTTATTGAATACCTTCAAAGTGTGCTCCTTCAGCAACGATGCACTTACACCAACGTATAATAACGTATAATACAATCATCAAAACATTTTCAACCCCATTACACACGATAATTTAAATAGTTACTACTTTATTTTCTTAAGCAAGATTTACTTAAGAGGCCTTTTACATTTTGCAGCCCTCTCACTCGCACTTTTAAAGATTATTTCAAATAGCAACAATATGGTTTATATTTTTTTAAATGTAGTCAATCATTATTTCGCTGCATGCAACTATAGATGTTCTCAACATATTTTTACGTGTTGAGTCTAATTAGAATTAGAGGCCCAAAATTTAAAATAACTAAATTACGCGTTTTGGATCCCCCATAACAGATATCAAAATGAAAATTAGTAGAGAACATCTATAGTTGCATGCAGCAAAATAATGATTGACCACATTTTAAAAAATATAAACCATATTGTTGCTATTTGAAATTATCTTTAAAAGTGCGAGTGAGAAGGCTGCAAAATGTAAAAGGGCTCTTAAGAGTTTCTGAAATTGTTAATTTGTGGAATTATATCTAAAGATGTTCATAATGTGTAGGTATTTAACGATGTATTTTTGTGCAATAAACAAGATATTTTAGTAGTATTTGTTAGTAGGAAGGGTAGACGTAGTCGCGGGTTTTGTAGTGTCTTTTTTTGGTTCTAATCAGCGTTATCACAATGACCCTTTCAATAAAAAATTGTGACGTAACAAAATTACAGTTATTACAGTTCCTCCGTGGTGGTTTTAACTGATATTAGTGTGACTTCTGATGATTTGCGTACATGAGTCCCGCTTAAGTAAATATTTTTCCCTTTCAATGTTGAATGTGTTACCCAATGTTTACTAAATGAAAGGTCAAAAGCAGAAGCTGCTTGGAACAAAGCCCCTTCTTAATGGTTGCAGTTTCCATTGCCCCGAGAAAGGAAAATAAAATAGCAAAATATAAAATAAAATATATAATAAATTTGACTTACATATTGTAATTATTGTAAATATTTATTATTATCGTATACAAATCTATTAAATAAGCATACTTTTCAATTTCATGTACATCGTTTTACTTATTTGTTCCATAGTTTGCATACACTCGTTTTCCAAGGATTTCAGCTGAAACAAACAATATTATACTAGTGAGTCTATCCTTGCATAGCTTACAATTGAATAAAGGTTCACTGCGCATGCTAATGGGAGAATGGCTCAAGAAATCCAAAGATCTGGTTATGTAAGGTAAACAATAAATTATTTTCTAGGACTTATGTCCAAGAAAATCAATGACTCGATATACAATAATTTTACATACTTAGTAATGCATTTATCTCGAATAATTGATTATAATAGAGAGGCTATCACTTTTAGGCAACTGGCGGCGTATCAAGGCATTGCCATTAAATTAAGCGCAGGCGCCCATACTTACAACACAATATAATGAATATCCCCGTCATTTTAAAAATTTCCAGAAACTGAATCGGCAAAAAAAATTATGGACTTATAAAATCTGTTCACAAAATTTCACGTGAATCGGTTGAGAAATGCGACGTGTAGAGGAGAACAACCGGACATACGAAAGCATATTTGTCAAGTTGAAGCAGAGACGCTTCGCTCGAACTAAGTTCTCGCTCGGTCAATTAAATTTAAAAAAATTACACGCAAATCATTTTTATCTTTCGTTGGAAGTTATCCTTACGACAAAAAGTTTCACCTGATACCACATTTGTCCACAACATCTATTACCAACAGGCATGATGGTGATCAAAGGGGCTAACCTATCATAAACTGTAACTACTCGCAGCGCTGGAGCCGCTGCTATGTCAATATAAATTATGCCTTAGAGATAAGCAACATTTCTGTATTGCAGCAACCAATTATAGCCCGGATAATACTATAACTACTTGAAGCAGTGATGGCTCAGTGGCATTGGCTATGAACTGTCGCGCAGCAGGTCCATGGTTCGAATCCCGCCGCGGGCTCGAGCTTCACCGCATGGTGGAAGGGCATTTTGTGAATGCCCGCCAGGCTAGCGACCACCCCCAAGTATAAAATCTATCGCCAAGCACCTGACGGTGTGTTCCGGCAGCAGTCCTTGAGAGCCAGTGAAATTACAGGCACATGAGACTTAACAACTATGTCTCAAGGTGACGGGCGCAGTGAAATTCGTGACTTGTGACGAAATGAATCTGTTATAGGTAGAGGTTAGTCCACTTAATATCAGGTGGACCTCAAGCTTGTTCCGTCACAATAACATTAAAAAAAAATTACAACGTGGATAACATTTGTGCAGTCTCTAAAACTCAGTTAAAACCAGATAAAATTGCGCAAAACTTCTTTTACGCCTTTTGTCTTGCTTGTAGTATAACGTCAGTAGAACTAAAGATGTCGCTCCATCCCTGATAACGATGGTTAAGAACTAAAGGAAAAATTAGAGTCATATGTCATGTAGGCTTAGTGGTTAGGGCATAGCCCGGTTATAGGGGTGGATGGCGCGGGTTCTAATCCTGCGAATGACTATAATAATCCTCTAGTTGTAATTTTGTAATCATTCGGGTGGTAGAATACAAACACAATTTTTTTTTGGAATGAGCCAGTTGTGCGTCGCCCCACAAATACAAACCCATTCAGTAAACTAAAGCCATTGTAGACAGCAATTGACGCGCAAAAAGTTAATGTATGATGTGAATGTAAATAAATAATATTAATATTATTAATAATACATTACGTAGGTCAAATTTTTACGCGGTCACCCATCCAAGACATGACCGCGGCGGACGTTGCTTAACTTAGCTGATCGGTTAAGAACGGCTAAGGAAACATCGCTATGATCGCTTTAGTCACCTGATGGTAAGTGATGATGTGGTCGAAGAAGTTTTCGGGCTAGCCTAATGTTACTGGCTCTCAAGGACTGCTGCCGGAATACACCAATCTGTCGCCGGTACTTGGCGACAGATTTTCTACTTGAGGGTGGTAGCTAGACGGGCATTCGCAAATTGCCCCACCACCATGCTATAACGACCGCCATCCTAAGACAACAACCAGGACCGACGGCTTAACGTGCCCTCCGAAGCACGGAAGTGCTCAGTAGTAATGTCAATAGTGGTCATCCATCCAAGGCATGACCACGCCGGACATTGCTCAACTTAGCTGATTGAGTGAGTTTCAGACCTTTGTTGTTATTTATGCCAGCCAAATACAATGCAGCATGATCTTGCCCTCATTTTGACCTAACTAATAGATACTGGGCTTACTATTCTGTGCTTCTAGGTACGTAAACAGAGTAACAATACGAAATACGGCGCCTTGAAGTGAAAAGACGTGCGTTCCGGACGGCGCGCGGCAACCCATTGGGCCTCATTGTTTAACAAAATGGTAATGGAGGTTAACTTTACCTTCGTCAAACAAAGATGTCGCTGTCCTTTGAAAACGATTCCCATTGTGGAGTTTGAATTGCAAAAATAACGATCATTTTAAATTCCAAAGAATGAATATGACAATAGGGCCACAGGCTAGTAGTCAAAGTCAGTTCAATGGACTTCTGCAATAGCATGAGATTGAAGGTAGCAAACAAAATACAGTGAACACTTTCATTTAATTTTCATTATTTACAATGCAATGGGCAAGGACACTATACACTACCATTCGGAAAGCATGTTGGATTCGCAACTCATTACTATGGAAAAGTACTCTTACCTCCAAATCATAGTCGTTTTCTATTTGAACTAATTCTTCTTTTCCCTTAGACTTCTGCTCTTCATACTTGGGTATGATTTGTTTGATCTCTTCGATGCGTTGGATCGCATTGCTGCAGCGCTCGTGGCATTTCCTGTCCTTCTCTTCCGCCTCACGCAATGTACTGAAACGAAAGGAATACAGCTATATCAATTAAGGATTGTAGAATTTTTGGTTCTTAGAGTTAATTTGTAGAAGCGATGTGAAAACTGACGTCTTGGACCGCATATTTCTTTTATGTGAGGTTGATAGAATATGTTTTATCTGATTAACGATATATTACAAAAATATAGTTATTCTACATACATCTAATGGTTTCAATCGCATTTATTTTTTGAAAATTAAAGCGCTCTTGGAATAGCTCACTTAGTTGTTTTTAACTGAGCAACTAAGTTAAACAACGTCCGCTGCGGTCATGACTTGGATGGGTGACCGCTAGTGGCGCTACTACTGAGCGTGCACGTGCTTCGGAGGGCACGTTAAGGCGTCGATCCCGGTTGTTGTGTTAGGAGGGCAGGCGTGGTGGTAGGGTATTTTGCGAATGCACGCCTGGCTTGTAACCACCCTCAAGTAGAAATTCTGTCGCTATGAAAACGGTGTGTTCCGGCAGCTGTCCTTGAAGGCTAATAATTTTAAGTATTTCTGAACAATATCTTCGATGAGAACGGATAAGATACGAGATTTATCAGTAAAATATGTTGGTACATGAACCATACAATTTAATTACCGCTATACTGTATCAGCCGGATTGTCCACTGCTGAACACAGCCTCTCCTATTAAAGGGGTATTTACCATAATCCCTACGCCTGGCAGCGGCTTGGGGATTGCAGTGTAAGATGGCAGTTATTTAGAAGGCGCTGCTGCCCACCTTCCAGTATTTTTCCCTTAGTCGCCTCTTACGACACCCACGGGATGATATGGGGAGGTGCAATTCTAACCCAGCACCCCACGGAGAAATTACCGTTACAAGCTCCTAATTGATCTAAAGCACCCCCTGAATTATTAGAGAGCCATTAATTCTAGGTTAGCCTGAACAACATCTTCGACCACATCATCACTTACCATCAGGTGAGATAGTGGTCAAAGGCTAACCTATCAATCATAAAAAATAATAATACAAAAAACCTGAAAATATAAGTACCTACCTTTTTTCTAAGATATTCTCTGATAGATAGACTCGTGACCCAGCAGTGAGGATGTGATGGGCTAATACGGTAAACAAAATATTATCTTAGCATTTTGAATGTCAGACAATGGAGGGCCGCGCTGCTGCTTTGTAAGATTAATAAATGGAAAATCCAGTGTAGCAGGCCTGTTTTTTTTTGCAATGGCTGTTTCTATAAAAAATTACTAAATACAGGTATATGTAAAAAATATATTTATGCCCTAGAAATGAAGGGCTCCGCTAGCCAAATATTTTTTTTATACTAGTTTATTCAATTATCTGAAGAATACCAAATCTGATATTTCTGATTGAGATATTACTAAATGCATAGTAAATCATAGTAACATCCATATGCGCGTAAACACCCAAGGGTAAAAGGGTCAATAAACTTATGAATCGTGGTAAATTATCCATAAAAAACAAATTTATTGGAGCAGCATTTTAACACAATATTTCGTGTTCAAAAAATACAAGACATCTTTCGGGCCTGTTGCGTCGATGAAGTTCAAATTTATCGGCTTTAAGTGTCGAAGCCAACATTTCCAGGCTACGAGTCAGCGCCATCTGGATATAATACAAGATTTGAGCTTATTCCGGCGTACGTTGCGATTGAAACTCTTATTAGTACTTTCTCTATGATACTAGTTAATTCAATTATCTGAGGGATACCAAATCTGATATTTCTGATTAAGATAATACTAAATCAATAGTAAATAATGGCGACGTCTATATATGCGAACAAGCGGGGGGCCCGCTATACGGACATGTTGCATTATACCTTTGCAGTGCAGCTTTTTCCTGTTGCCGTTTATGGCAGTTGTCGCGCCGTCTGTCGGCTGCCTCCGCGTGCGCAGTTTGCAACTCGCTTAACTGCTCCTGCAGTTCACTCAGGTCAGTGTTCAGCACGACGATCTCGTCGTCTTTGCCGTCACATTCCAAGTCACCAGACTCCAGGTCTCTGTAAAATAAAGTGGGTGGTATATCACTTTTTTTGTTAAATAATTGAAATTATTATTATATGATATATGACAAATATTTAAGTAATAGATCTTTTTTTAATTTCACTATGCACTTACTTCAAATTTTCGCTTCGTTTCATAATCTCTCTCAGGAAGTTGTTGGCAGTATCCAAGCTAGGCTTGATTTTCTGCAGGTTCTTGAGGCTGTTCTCTTTCTGCATGAGCGTTGCTCGGAGGGAATTTAGCTTTTCCTCCTCTTCCTGCATGCTATGCGTCGCTTGTTCCGCCTGTGCCTTTATATCTTCTGCATCGTACACCCTCAGGGCCTTCTTGGTCGCCGCTTCGGCTAAAAGACCTTCTAGCAGAGTCTTCTTCTGATCTACAACCTTCGAGGTTTGATGGTTTTCTTTAAGGAGAGCGTCCAGTTCTTCTTTTTCTTCGTCGTGGAGGACCTGCTCCTGTTTCAGTTCTTCTTCGAACTGTTGAATATCGTGGTTGAGCTGTCGACAGTCAAATGAAGTATGTAGTTACCAGTCTTAGTTGTAAGTATTTCTTAGAGGTCCGTATCTCAAAAGGAACCCTTATAGGATTACTTTGATGTCTGTCTGTTAAGACCCTTTTTCTCAAGAACGTGTAGAGGTATCAAGTAGAAATTTAATCAAATAATCGGGTCTACGGTATCTTTCGGTTGTAAAAAAATCAAGAAGTTCATCAAACGACAAATGAGTCCATAAATCCGTCTTAAAAAAATTACTTTATAGCAGCGGACATAAACTTCGTCAACTGATTTACATTGAAAATGGTTTTAATTCATTTGTAAAGCTTTAATATGACGACTAATCGAATATAGCAAAGAGCGCTTCTTTCAAAGCTTATTCTTTCCTATGGGCTACTCGAGAAATGCTCGAATTAATCCTGGCTTTAAATAACATACACTGGTCAATTGTCGGTCTGAGTGAAATACGACGTCTAGGAGAAAAAAACCACATATTGATGAATTCATTGGTATCTCAGAACGTATTGTTATACTTAATTTAAAGCTACCGCCTAAAAATGAAAAGTGGTAAATTTTTCAAGTCTACTCCCTAACTGAAAATTCTAGCCAATCAGGAATCGAGCCCTTGTATTCCGTACTAACAGATGCAATAAAAAACGACTCGCACAACAATTTAATACTGAGAGATTTTAATGCTAGAACGGGGGAAAGAAGAGATGGAGAGGAATTTGTACTAGGTCGATACTCTTCAGGAAAAAGGACAAGGAATGGTGAAATGATGATACAATTGGCTTACAAAAATACGCAGAACAATAGATGGACATGGATAAATCCAGATGGTTACCATAAAAACGAGATAGACTACATATTAACGAATAAAGGAAATAACTTTCTAGATTGTAGAGTTATAAATAATATTAATTTTAACAGCAACCACAGAATGGTTAGAGCAAAATTACAACTTCATACATTTAAAAAAAACCGACCTATTATGGTGAAGAAAACCAATAACTTAGCATTGGAAAGTACTGAAATATTAAAAGAAAAAGTAGAACATTTCATGAAAACCTCAAAATATTCTGATATATAAAACAAATACAACAAGTTTGAAGAACTTCTGTACCGGAATAAACAAAGCAAGCAAGAAGGCGAAAACAAGAAAATCAAACTAAAGAACTCTTACAATCAAGAGCAAAACTAATATCAAACCCTAAGAAGACAAAAATCATAAGAAAGGAAATAGCCAGGATAAGTTATAAAATTATATCACAAATGAGAAAAGACCATCAGAGATAAAGATTGGAACTACTGGAAGGAAGCATTAAAAGAACTGGAGGCATCAAAAAAGCAACCAAACAACTATTAGAGAAACAGAACTGGATACTAAATCTAGTAAATAAGAACCACAAATGTGAATAACGTCGTCCAGAAATCATATCTATAGCTACTAGCTTTTTCACGGAACTGTATGAAAGGAAAAATACTATACAACCAACAACCATAATGGGAGGTAGCAAAGTACCAGACATAATCTCGGCAGAAATAAATAAAGCTGTGGAAACTGTAGGTTAGGATTCTGTACTAGAAAACGGGACCCTATTACTAAGCCAGCTGAGCCTATCCGTCCGTCCGTCTGTACGACCTTTAAAAGACTGCATCTTTGGATCGGTCATAGCATACGTAGCCGGTTGAAATCTTGACAGAATGTGTGTTATTATGGCGGATTGCTTACAAATAATATCAAAAATTAAGTTATAATAAAAGGGGTTCGTACAAAAAAGCGTGTTTTTTAATGATTTTGCTTTTGTAGACTCCAGCTAAGGATCTATTTAAAAATAACGATTTTATGGTACATTCTGTAGGGAACCCTTCCCTCCGGACCTCGACATAGAGTAGACGTGTACCAGAACTGTGTCAATTTATATTAAATTATTTATTTTAACAGTAAAAGTTAAATTAATACGTGTACAAAAAAATAGGAGTGCATAAACCAAAAGTAGCTTCACGTGTGACGACATTCGACAACGCTGCGATCATCCTAAATAGCAGCCATATTTGAAGGATTGACTCCGCCTGCGCCTACACTGCCATCTTGAACAGCAGGAAGCCCCGCCCACATAAGGCCTACGCACACAAGTAAAGCGACCAGTCACACGAGAGTTCATTCACTACTACGCAGCCATACGTATCCGGTCAGTACAACAAACATTTTTTTTTTTTTTTTTTTTTTTTTTTTTTTTTTTTTTTTATTTATTAATCTACACTCCACAGACTCCAGGGTCCGTGCCTTTTTTTTAATAGTGACATATTTTTTTTTTTAATTATTACTAGAATTAGAAAATATACATACAACATTCTAAGAAGGAACAGTGCTAAAAGAAATTTCTTTTTTTTTCCGGTTAAGTCATTGGCACTAGCATTCAGAACAGACCGGTGTTCTCTAGCAGCACCCGCTCACGAGTTGACGCATGTGCCAGCCATCGCCTTCCTCAACCATTTCTGAGGGAAGATGGCGACCCGACACACAACACCGCCGCTAGACAACACCTTTATGTGAGCATGACCGCTCTGGATACCCGTGCCAACGATTACAATTATTCCACATATTTATAATTTGGGACTACAATAATATTATATATATGAAAATAACATACAAAAATTGACTTTTTTTTTTTGTCATTCTCCCACGTCACATTTTAACAAGGTCTCTATTACCACGCTATTTCGATCTTTGATCGCCATTTTGAGGTTGTAATCATGGATAGCTTTTGGTGTCGCAACCATCGCCTTCCTAACGAACCGTCCTATGGCGTCTTCTTCGTCATCTGCGTAATATCTGAAGGTTCCAGTATGACGTGAAACTGCAACGACTGCGTGCGGGACGCTCTCGTGCAGCTTCATGCTGCTCTTGGTCTTGATGGCGATGACCGACTCGTATGTAAGTCCCTGAGCCTCGTGGATGGTAAGGGTGCGTGATCCCTTTCCCTCTCCGTAGCCCTGGCTTGTTAGGGCCTCCTTTTCTTCCTGAGTGTGAACCAGGAATAAGGTGTTCGGGAGGGATTTGGGGATTTTTGCACCCGTGTACCTTTCAAGCTCAAGTGATTTAATACGGGGAGCTGAGGAATATATACCAGAGTATATTTCCCTCAGTGCGTACGCGACATCCATTGGGTTCCGATGCGTGCATAACAACTCCTGGGTGATGTTTGTGACCAGGTTAGGGCGGTTGTACCTTAATACGAAGAGATTATCTCTATCGATGTAAGGCAGCTGATTGATATCTCCGATGAGGACAAGTTCACCAACTCCAGCCAGCCTGGAAGCCATGACTATGGCTCCGAAATGGTTCATGAGAGCTTCATCCACTGTGAGGCGGCTGTAGCTCTCAGTCCTTTTAAAACCATTTACGAGGACTGAAGCCATTGTGCGCACCTTGGTTTTCACCAAGTCTCCGATTCGGTGCGCAAGCTTCTCCCTCAGGTCTTTCGCTGCTTCTGTGGTTGTTGTGATAATGATGTCCCTGTCCACATCGAATTGCCTTACCACCCAAGTTGTTTTGCCACATCCTGGAACTCCATTTACCCATTGTATTTTCGGTACTTCCCAGTGTTTCCAGAATGCTTCTATGTCCGATCCCCCCGCAATAGATTTAGCCATTTCGAGGATACGGTCATCTAACATTATTTTGGTGCACTGGGCCGTTACTACTATTGGGTCGTTTTGTGGTGTCGCGTATTTAGGCCTCCCTAGTCGCTCCGTTGCTCCCTCGTCCAGGGACACAAATCCGCCTGTTGCATTGTATGCCGCCATATACTTACCTGACATTTTCCCCTTGATGACCTGGGATGTGTCGTTGTTGTATATAGCGGCTTCTGCCTCTTCTAGTCTCACCTTTAGAAGGTTTTCATTTTCTAGCCTGAAGGACTGCAAGATGTTTTCGCAGTTTCTGTGGTTGACCTCTCTGGTTGCCCTTATAATGGCTAGAAACTCTAGGATGGCATTAGCTGCATGGCTCGTTGGTTCCTGTGCCGGGATATATCGGGGCGGACTGACCTGTCCCATGTTGGCTCTCGTCCTGGTAACCTTTGATGGTGCTTTGCCACGGGGTGGTGGTTTTGTGGGCATTGGGTTTCGGGGTTGGGATGGGTATCGGAATAAGCTTCCTACTGCTGTACCGAAAGCTGTCAGGAATGCGGCGACTCGCCCACTATTCTTTTTTGGGCTACATTCCTGGCTTCTTTCTGCCTCTGCTCTTTCTTGGAGCCTTTCTGAGCCACTTTTGGTAACTGAACTCGGGATCGGATGTCCCCAACAATCAGTTGCATTGTTGTGTATGGGTTTTTTGAGGTAACTAAGATTTTCTCCTCTGTCTTCATACACAACTACCTCATGGTGTTCTGAGGCTTTAATGCAACCAAGTTGGTCAGCAACTTCTCCCTTTGAGTGTTCTATTACCATTGCGTCTACGCTTATCACTCGGGCTCTGTCGGCATTTTCTGCAATACTTGAGAGCAACGAACATGCTTGAGCAAAGGGTGTCCTGTCCGTCCACTCGATTAGTACGACCGTCCTGTTTTTCAGTCGCAATAAACGACATGGATTTCCCATGACAACCTTCACAGGCATCGCGTTGTAGGTTTTACGCTTCATAGTTGTTTTAAAGCTGCTCCCATTCAGCAAGCAAGCGAGCCCGGGTGATAATCGGACGCGGCTCTTGGCTCCAGCATGACAGAAGCTTATTCCGAGTCTCTCTTTACTGCCTTCCATTTAGAGAGCAACGCCTCGGATGCGAATCCCAGGCTCTCCTTGCTCTCCATATGCCAGCAGTTGGGAAATTTCTGTGTTTTTTGGATCGGGGATGTGTGGGGCTATGATCGGGGCAGGAAGGGTAAGAGGGGTACTAGAGCGGGGGGGTAGATTCGAGTTGCTCTTCACCGCTGTTTTGAAGGACCTCTCAACGAAAGACAGGAAGTGTGCTCTGCTATCTGTATCTGCTAAGATGGTGGGCAGATCAGATTCTAGCAGTTTCCTGCTAAGCAAGATTTCGAGGTCCTGTCTGGCAGTGGAAAAGCGGGGACATTCTAAAATTATGTGCCATACCGTCTCGGGGATGTTTGGATCGCACTCGCATCCTGGGCTGTCCTTCAGCTTGAACCTGTGGAGATATTCGGATATTCCCCCGTGTCCTGTCATCATTTGCACTGCAAGGGGTGACAGTTTCACAGTCCGCGTCAGTTGGTATGCCTTGGTGACATCCGGTAGAAGCTTTTTTGTGACTGCACCTGTGCTTGAGGTCTCATACCGATCTTGCCATTTCCGGATAGATTCCTCACGGATTTTTCTTCTGACATAAGACAGGGGGATTTTGTCATAGTCTTGGGAGGCATCTGCGAGTGCCGCTGATTTTGCAAGTTCGTCAGCTCTCTCGTTACCAGCGGTCCCCACATGGGCCCTCAACCAAAACATGCGAATATCTCTACCTTCAGCTTTAATCTTACCAATGTTCTCTTTTATGCTTTTTGCCAGGGGGTGACTCGTTTTGGGACTTTTGAGCAGATCTAGAGAGGATCTTGAATCACTAAGCACGTTGACTAGTGGATCTCTGCTCATTTTCACCTGTTGAGTTGCCCTGTAAAGAGCATAAAGTTCCGATTGGAAGACTGTGCATTCAGGATGGAGCCTGAACTTAGAAGAGCTGATCTCTTTTCCTTCCTCCCACCAGGTAAGGGCAGCACCTACTTTCCCCTCAATTTTGCTGCCGTCTGTGTAAATTTGGGGTCCGGTGATGTGGCTGGTGTCGGTTTCGAGAAGCTCGTACTCCACGGATGTTCTCGTGGACGGGTGGGGTTGGTCCATAAAGCGCACGCTTTGTTCGAGCTCCTTTTCCGGAGGGAGGTAGTCAAGTGAGAGGTTCTTTTTCGCTCGGTACAGGCTCGCTACTTCTTGGATTCTCAGGTCTATTGGAAGCAGACCTGAAAGGGCGAGTGCTGAGGTGAGAGAAACAGTACGGTAGGATTTGCATATCTTTTGGGCAAAACCTCTTTGTAGGGCAAATAGCTGTGATCTGTTCATTTCGAGGTCCACTGCCTGTGCCCACACATTTGCGGCATAAGTTATGATGGGTTCCACCACTGCGACATATATCGTTCTCGTAATTTCGCCGTTCAGTCCCCAATTCACCTTCGCTGCACACAACAAACATTTTATGATCGCCTGGTAATCTGAAGGAACAAGTGATTCGTATTCTTCACGCCTGTATATCCCTGAAAGGGTTGGCTGATATACATATTTTATCTTGTGAACATAATTGTCACTAACCGGCATTAGGAGCCGTTATTATCATCAACTGTAATTATAACACGAATAGCTAAAATTTACTCCTTGGGCCTTCTATTCTCCTAGTAACTAAATCCACTCAAAAATATGTATCACTCACCACCTAATTCTCAAACACAAGACTCCGCAGTAGCAACTCCGCCGGTTCGCACCAAACGTCAGCGACCTAATAGCTCTCCTAACTCTCCGGTGGCAGACCCGAGCATGGATAAACATGAGGAAATGATGGCATTATTAACAAAAGTTCTCTCCGAAATAAAGGAAGTTCGTAAAAGTAATGCCGACATTCAAAAAACACATTCAGAACTGCAAAAATCTCTTGATTTCTATATGCAAAAATATGACGAGATGAACGTGAGGGTAGCTGCTCTTGAGGGCGAGAAAGTGACGCAAAATAGCCATATTATGAGATTGGAAAATCGAATCGAGGAACTTGAAAGATTTTCCAGAAGTACTTGCTTGGAAATACGAGGAATTCCATTTAAACCAAATGAGTCAAAACAAGACTTAGCTTCTATTGTGGAAAAATTGCACTCAAAAATTGGGGCGGAAGCCCATCAAAACGCAGTTACAGATATTTATCGCATTAAGGGAAAGCCAAATGGTGAGCGTCCAGTAGTGGTACATTTTGCCACCAACCTGCAAAAAACCAAAACTCTTCTAGCCGTTAAGAAATATAATGCCTCTAACACCACGAATAGATTGAACACAACTACATTAAGTATAGAAGGTGTAAAATCCCCCGTATTCGTATCGGAATTTTTAACACCCAAAGCGAAAAGACTCTACTTTCTGGCACGTGATGTTTCAAAAACATGTAGTTACGACTTTTGTTGGTCTGCTAATGGAAGAGTTTTTCTGCGAAAAACAGAAGGCGCGCCTCCAATTGTTATCACGAGTGAACAGCAGCTTGAGGAACTCAAACAAAAAAACTAGTTAGTAAACCAAGTGCCTTTGTTATTGCTGTATTGTATACAAAAAAATGTACTATTATTATTAATTTAGAAGTACCACATAATATCATAGTAACATACCACTATCTATCACACATTATTGCACACATTTACATGTTCCTTATTAGGGACAAATCAGACACCACATACATTTTTATTATAAAGACTTACATACATTATTACACATACAAATCACCTTCAATCATATTAAAGGATGTTAGAGAAGAAAATTGTAAAGATATTCTTTGCTTAATGTTGTTAAGCAAATCTCTTAGGACCATTAAAAGTGCACATTTATTCTATCATATCAATTATGGATAAATCCCCCCAATATGAATTATGCCACCTTATAGATAATTTGTCTATTGCTCAAGCTAAATCATGTACCCCAGAGTCGTGTAAACCCCTTATCTCAATAAATAATAAATGTATAAATATTCTTGCGTTGAACATAAGGAGCATTAACAAGAACTTCCATAAATTGGAACTTCTCCTAGTCAGGCTTGGTTTTAATTGTGATCTTATAATCTTAACAGAATGTTGGATTCAAAACGACAAACCCTTTCCTACTCTTGAAAACTATAATTCGGCTTATACAAGAAATTGTTATAACAAAAATGGTGGCATTGTAGCCTATTCTAAGCCTAGCTTAGATATATTTATTGAAGAGCCAGATTTCGAAGAATCCAATTGTCTGCTAATTAAAGTAGGACGCAGTACTGCAATAATTGCATTGTATCGGTCCCCATCATTTACCACGACAGAACGTTTCTTGAATTCATTAGACAAAATCCTTCTGAAATCCAAAAGATATCAGACGGCAACCGTAATAGGAGACATAAACATTGACATTAGCCCAGATAATATGGACAAACACTCTGCAGGATATTTAGAGTTGTTGGGTAGTCACGGATTTTTGCCAAGTCATAACATACCAACTAGAGGTAGTTCTTGTTTAGATCATATAATGCTAAAGAGTAAGAGCCAGTGAACAGCAGTTGTGATCACCACAGCTGTAACAGATCACTATCCTACTTTACTCAATATTAAAAATACATCAACATCACCTTCCCCAAATAAATTTGTAACAAATATCTTTAAATAGACTTTTAGGATACTCTTAAAATAGACCAGCAAATAAAAGCGCATAGCTTCTCAGAGGTGCTACAGTGTTTAGATGCTAACATTGCAGCTGAATTATTGATAAACAAATTAATTGAAATTATAAAGCTTAACACGAGTACTTTCAAAATTCCTCTAAACCAGCGTATAATTAAGCCCTGGATCACACCAGGAATCCTTCGTTGTATTCGCACACGAGACAAGATGCACATATGTTTAAGAGAAGACTTGGCAGACCTTAAAGAAAATTACATGTTCAGAAAAGTCAAGAAATTCTAATGAAGTTTTGTTGAAAATTAAACATACTCCTAATGATTCTATTAACTTCATCAATAACTATTTTGCTGATATAGGAAAAACTCTTGCTAGTAATATTGACAGCAGGGATGATTATTTTACGAATGTAAATGAACTACCATCGCAATCAAATTCAATGGTCTTATTAAAAACTGATGAAACTGAGATACTCAGTCTTATAAAAAGTTTGAAAAATGACTGTGCATGTGGATTTGATGGTATCTCAACAAAAATGATAAAACAAGCAGCGCCGATACTGGTACCTATAATTAATCATGTTTGCAACTTAAGTTTAACTTCTGGAACATTCCCAAATATTTTTAAAACATCCATTGTTACTCCCATTCACAAGGCGGGAAGCAGAGACGACGTCGAGAACTACAGACCTATTTCAATATTACCTACTATTTCTAAAATACTGGAAAAAATTATAAAGACACGACTTATTTCTTATATCGATAAATATAGTATCCTTTCCCCAAATCAGTTTGGATTTAGAGTTGGTAGATCGGCTGCCGATGCTGTGTTGGGAGTTACTGACTTTATTGTTAATGAAATTGACAAGCATAATAAAGTCATAGGGATATTCTTAGACCTCGCCAAAGCTTTTAACACCGTCTCTGTTCCTATACTTGTGAAGAAGCTTGGACAAATTGGCATACGAGATAAAGCTTTATGTCTCTTGGAAGATTACCTCAGGGAAAGAACTCAGAGGACCAAAATAGGTGATAAAATTAGTGATACAGCAACAACTAATTATGGTGTTCCCCAAGGAAGTGTTTTAGGCCCGAGCCTTTTCTTAGTGTACGTAAACGATCTCTGCAATTTAAATTTGGATCATGGAAATATTTTTTCATACGCAGATGATACTGCCATACTTTTCGTTGGTAAAAGCTGGGAAGAGGCACAAGTGAGGGCTGAAAAGGGACTGAAAATTGTTAATGAATGGCTACAAGATAATCTTCTCTCTCTGAACGTACATAAAACTAAATTTATAACATTTAATAATCCTCGTCTTCCGCTACCTAATATAGAACATATAAAGATACATTCAAGGGAATGTGTGCCTTATATTTGTCAATGTCCAAAACTGAAAAATGCCTCCTGTATAAGGTACTTGGGGGTAACCATGGATTGTAGAATGACATGGAATGCACATATTAAGACGCTTAGTAGCAGAGTACGTAAGCTAATCTATGTCTTCAAAAACTTAAGAGAGGTTGCAGATAGAAAATTAATTATTGACGTTTATAGCGCACTTTGTAAATCGATCCTTACATACTGCAATACATCTTGGGGAGGAGCATACAGTTGTTACATGATAACACTAGAACGCGCGCAGCGAGCTATTTTAAAAGTAGCTACTAATAGGCCAATCTTGTACTCAACGTCTGAACTTTACAGAGACTGTAAAGTACTGACTGTTCGCCAATTATATATACAGGAAATTATTCTAAATCAACATAAACAATCAAATCAGTCCAACAACAAAAGAAGGAAAGACCTAGTATATGTTAAGCCAAAACTTAATACCAAATTTGCCAAACGCTATCTACGTTTTATGGGCCCTCACTTATATAATAAAGCTAGCAATGTAGTGAAAAATCTCGTATTAATGAACAAGAGAAACGGAAAACGTGCACTATACGATTGGCTGCTTAAACTCAGCTATGATGAAACTGAGCAATTGTTAAAAACGGTTGGATAATCCTGTGCAAACTGATAACCTTTTTCTCATTCTATCTCTCGCATACATCCTAACTTACGATATCCCTTAAACATAATATATTTTTACTATAACACACACACCCTCACACATACACACACACACACACACACACACACACACACACTGACACACACACAAACACACACGCACATCACAAACACAACTTAACATTTACTTAAAATACATTCCATAACTTTCATGTTATTTATTTACTTTTAAGAGGTAATTCTCAACTTCACGTAGTCATATACTGTAATACTAATTTGATGTAATTGTTTCATTTTTCCTATTATGTTATCATGTTTAATATTATTGTTCACATGAAGGGTATGCAGAGCCTACAACACAAGAAATAATTTTCTTAGTGTATATTTCTGTGAGAATAACAGACTAGACAAAGATACAAGCCATAGATTTAAATGTAACAATTAATAATATTAAGAACCTTATTTAGTTTGTAACCAAATTGTGAATTATTTGTGTGAAATAAATAAAGTATTATTATTAAAAAAAAAACCCTCGGTGTGTGAGTCCAACTCGCACTTGGCTGTTTTTATTATTGGTTGTTGTACGTTCTTGACATGATTCTTGGGTAGGCTATATTTTGCCGCCGCAACTGTCATCACAAAAATGTTTGCTTCAAAACACAATTGTCTTGTTTTTAAACAATTTTAAAACCGATTTCACTTATGTTAAAACCGCCGAGTAGTTCGATCTCGACCGGTTTCGCGACTATAATGGTTATAATTAATGGTGAAGTTCAATCCATCGCTCTAAAATCTTAGATATAAATACATAATATAAAATTAGTTTGAAAATAAAATTGACAGGGTAAGGATTGGGAGACCTGGAATTTTAAAGGAGGTTGATCAAAGCTAAGGAAAATATGGGTACTCTATAACATAAAAAAGACCCCCAAATGCAACCCTTAAATCAGTCAAGTCGCGTAGATTGGGCACGCCCGGCTATATTTCCTTTGTCTTTTAAATTGATTCTTATCGCATGAACAAGGTTTCATGATGTATTTTGTCATTATTATAATACATACCACCTTTTTCTTGACTGTAAGTCACAGTTTCGCCTAGTACGACCAATCTTTACATTACTTTTTGTCAGTGCCCTTGCAATGACTGTGACTGGCCTCCCGGTCTATATGGTAGACAACTTACCTTAACCAATCGGTCTGCTCTCTCTCCCTTTTCTTGAGCTTGTTTGTTAAGCAATTCTTTCAATTTGTGCAATTCTTTTTCTAATGTTTTCACCTGCAATTCAACGTTTAACAAATTATCATTTTAGTTTCAATCTCTGCTATAATTTCAAATAAATGCCTGTGAAATATTGAATGAAATGCCAGAAGTCCCTGGTATATATATAAATGTCACCAAGTACTTTATTTAGTGAATTAGGGTAGATTTATATTAGAGCGGGCCGTGCCCGGGGCGTGCCGTGCACGTGGCCCGTACGGGGCACGGATTTGAAACGTTACATACATTTTGTATGAAGCAATTTATATTAGACCGTGCCTGATCCGTGTCCCGTCCGGGCCCGCCTACTAACGTACGGACGGGCTTCGCCCCGGGCCCGCCCCGTCCACGGCCCGGTCTAATATAAATCATCCCTTAAGGTACCTTATTTACCACTGGCGGGGGAAATACACAAAACACGCCACGCGGGACGTCAGTGCAGGACCTTATTTTTATTCTAATTGGGGGCTCCCAATTAGAATAAAAATAAGAAGAAGGCGCCTTGTTTAAATTATTGGAAATTAAGGAATAATGTTCTCATTTACATGCATTACAAATTATAACTCAAAACAAAATAATCATGATGATCTGATATTGGGCAGTCTCTTATTTATCTCTTATTATAATTATTACATAAATAAATAATAATTTTCAACAAATGGCATAATGGCCTGTTTCACATGGATCTACCTCGCAAGCGTGATGTTTATTGGTTACTAGTAAATTACACACTCATTGTACAATCTGCCACTTCAACTTTTGACAATACAATACTTTTTTTTTGCCAATATCCAATCTGGTTGTTGTGACACAGTTTTGTGCACAGTCAATGCATCAATTTGGCTCCAATTAATAAAGAACTGTTGACCATGTAGTCTGCATAGTCCTTAGGTATACATGAGTAAGTGCATGATATAATTACCTGCTCAATCTTAAAGAAAAGTTCTTCTTCATATGGCTCAATATCTTTAAGTTTCTCATCTTTGAATGCCATCAGGTTCCAAAGCAGCAGCAGTATGGAGTGGGAAGAAGTGACAGTTGGCTGCAGGAGCTGCGCTATGCTGATGCCAGGAAACTGCATCTCGGACAAAACCTGATTGGTTACACGCGCCATGTTGATCACTGGCAGTAGGTCCCAGTAGTATTGCACCGATTTGTTGCGGCTATCTTCTGGGGGTGGCTGGAAATGTGAACAACCAAATTCAATGTCTGATTTTGACTCTTATTAAATTTTTCATTCAAACATACATTATTTGCCATGAAGGAGGATGTGAAAAGATGAAACTCTGGATCACTGGAGTAAGAACTACAAGAGTCATTCTCACTCCACTGAAGCAGCTATGCCAAAGTCCCTAAGTATTTCTTTGCTATATTAAGGAGTTGGGATGGCTTGAATAGAAGCTGGCCTGGGAAATGCACAAAACACTCAAAGCGGGATGTCAGTGCAGTACATATGACCCCCCAAATAGAATAAGAATATGGCTGTCCACAACTTGAAGTATCCTTGTTGCCCCCTGAGTGAAGTTTAGAGTAAACTTATGTGCATTTATTTCAGCTAGTGTCTAGTCTAGATCAGGGTAGACAAATCATGTTTATTTTTATTACTGACAGATTTTATTGGTTTATTTTTTTTAAAGCAATGATGGCATTCCATATGGACTGTCGCACAGTGTGGTATTCAACCTCAAAAGCTGGCCAAAAATGATTTTTTTAATGGTTAGTTGGTGGTTCTGGTTCCTGCCCGTTTTTGCCATTTCTTCGGAAAGTTAGATACCTGCTGCAACAAAAGACGAACCCTACAAAGTGCTAGCATAATTGAGCACGCCTCACTCTCAGTCGGAAGTTACCGTTCGCTTAGAGTGTCGTGTGATTTGTCGATGTGCTCAGATTTTAGTGTTTCTCTATAAATTCCTGTGATTTCGTGCATAAGGAATTTACTGTTTTTTTGTGATGGATTATTCTGACCCAGGTATGTACTTTATGTAACACTACTTTTTTTAAATGAAAATTCAACCAATTTTACTTAGTATGGCTGACAACTTAGGTGTGTTCAACTGTTTGATATATGTGTAATTTAAAATATTTACTAAGGGTTTTGTTATATTTCTGAACATTTCTAAGCTATGAAAACTATTGTATAACATATAGCGATTAGTACGTAACCCATTTATAAAAAAACAGCCCCCTATTTTTAACGATTTTTTTTTATGTACTCTGTATGTATGATGTTTCTTTTATATTTAGTTTTTGTTGTATTGTCTTATTAACAGGGCCTTCTGGATTGAGGTCTATGACTTGAAATCAGTTATATACCATCATGCAAAACTCAAATGAAGCAACATTTGAAGGAAAACTTAAATTTAGGGAGCAAGATGTATTAAATAATTATGCTGAAAATGAACCAATGCTCCCTGATGTGAAGCAAAAGCTTTCCATTATAAAACATCAATTCAAAGAAAAATGGTTAGTTGCTCGCAAAACAAAAGCAAGGTTTGAAGAAAACAATGCTGATTGACTAAACGGAACTATCTGCTTACCTGGTACAGGTACGTAAAAACAATGAAGGCAAACCCCTATTATTCTTTTGCATATTTATGTGTTTTTGTACTTAGTGCAAAGACACTTCACGTTTTTGTGATTATGACAGTTATGTCTAATTATGTTTATTGTTATAGGACTCAGTCCTGGTCGTCCTCAGAAGTCTTTTATAGACTCAAGTGAAAGAAGCAAAAGACGAAAAACCCAAGAGCTTCGATCAAAAGACATGGAAGAGTTGACCTATGCTACACAGATTAAATTGCGAGAGTCAGGCAAGGTCGATGCTTCAAAAGTGGTAAGGGACCTTACAAAACGTCCTAGAAGAGCAACGAAATATCTAAACGCGATGAAAAAAGTTTTGAAGAACAAGAGCAACCTCATCACTTGTCGCCTTTACTGCTTTGTGTATGTTCACGGAAGCAGGACCTACTAAAGCGCAATATGAAATAATAAGGGAAACGAACAAAAGCTTTTCCCAAGTTACTCTGTCCTCCAGAAAGAAAAAAAAATTGTTACCCTGAACTTCACAGAGTTACCGAGACATGTGCGGAAATACAAGTGCAAAAGTTGATGGATCACACGGTAACACAACTAATCGAACATCTTAGAGAAGCTGTAGAAGTTTTAAGTGAAGAAGAAAAACAATCTTTAACTTTAATCAGTAAATGGGGTTGTGACGGCTCGCAGCAAATGCAGTATAAAATTAAATTTGATAATGAAGCTGATTCTGATGCAAATGTGTTTCAAAGCTCTGTAGTTCCACTTCAATTAATTTAAAATACTGTGGCAAAATCCAACTCCATCATCACCTCGCTACTGTCGACCTATTAGAATAAGGTTGCTGTTCTCAACCGATCAGCAAAGTTAAGCAACGTCGCCCGCGGTCATGAGTTGGATGGGTGACCGCTAGTGACATTACTACTGAGCGTTTCCGTGCTTCGGAGGGCACGTTAAGCCGTCGGTCCCGGTTGTCGTCTTAGGATGGCAGTCGCCATAGCATGGTGGTAGGGCATTTTGCGAATGCCCGCCTGGCTAGCAACCACCCTCAAGTAGAAAATCTGTCGCCAAGCACCTAACGGTGTGTTCCGGCAGCTGTCCTTGAGAGCCAGTACTTCTAGGTTAGCCTGAAAAACATCTTCGACCACATCATCACTTACCATCAGGTGAGATAGTGGTCAAAGGCTAACCTATCGGGCATAAAAAAAAAAAAAGTTTGTCAAAGAGACAACTGATATAACTAATGAAGAAATAAATTACATTAAATCACAGATCACAGCACTTTCCAGCACTGAAATCGACAATATATCCATAAAACATAGAGAGAGACGAATTACTTAGCATTCCATGGATTCACCGTGCGGGTGCCGGGTCCATCGCGTTGCAGAGGAAGAGGCTAGAGGGGTGCCTGGGACTTGCAACCCAGGAGTAGGATTAAGGGGCCCCTTTATGATATATCAATGCTCTCCTTCACCACTCCAGCCTCCTCCCCTACCTAACCAAATTTGATAAGATCCTACTAATGCCGCCTTAGATACACGTTCTAGGATGGAAGTTACGGTTGTTCTTGGCCAGGCCAAGGTCTTTAAGTAGGTTATATAGGGATTTCGCTGGTATACCCCTTGCTCCAACCTCTACAGCATATAAACTAACCACATAACCGTTTTTGGTTAATTCATTTGTTAGGTCATAATATTTGTTTGTTTTTATTGTGTGGTCTTTAGGTATGTTTGTTTCCCACGGCACAGTAAGTTCTATAAGTACTATGCGTTTTAGATTTTTTGAGTATAAAAATATGTCTGGTCTGGATGACGAAATACCAACATCCTCAGGAATTTTGTAATGTTTTTCATACGTGTCCATCAAAAGAGTCCAATCGGGAGCTGCGCCTAAGATGGAGTAAGGCTTGGATTTAGATTTTGTAGATGACCATTCTTTTACAAAATCGACGTGTCGTTTATTCGTAGTCAGACCTTTTTTTGCTCTAGCTACCGAGAGACTCGCGGCTTCACGTATGATTTCGAGGACTCTATCATGGCGACGTGAATAATGACCCCTATCAAGGAGCACCTTGCATCCTACCAGCAAGTGCCTAGCTGTACCGATCGCCTCCCGACAAATACCGCAAGACTTTTCGGTGGCTTTCCCCCATCTTACTAAGTTACTTTGGTCTGGGAGGGTCATCTGAAAGGCGTTTAGTTAGAATTTTAATAAGGCAGGAGACCAGTCGTATATCAAGGTGCGCCACTTTAACGCCAGAGGGATACAAAATTCACCTATAGTTAGCCATTCGCTCTGCATTTCTAAGCTCATTGCATGCACTTTATAGCTATCATTTTCATCTTGCTGAAGAAAAGATTTTACAACGTCTTTATCCTCTATTTTCTTTTCCGACCCAAAACCCGCTTTGCTGGTCTGTGCACCTATCATAAATTGTTTGTGGAATTGAAGCCTCGAGTCAAGGTCGGAGGCACTTTTGTCTTTTGGGAGAGATGCGACTATATCGTCTTGAGATTTTGATAAGACGTGCGTTTTGGTAACTCTGAGGTGTTTATAGAGCTCCGATGGTTTCTTTAATTTCATCCCAAAATTAGTTTGATCCCTAAATAGAGTAGATGGGTCTGCCGAAAGTGCGAGCCCCAACCAAGACTTCAATGCCCTTATGACGTTTACATCCAGCTTTGTTAAAAGTGATTTTGTAATGTCGTAAACTAGAAAAGGCCAAGTCAGACGTGATGTTAAGTAGTTGTCGTATATCCAAGCTTTTTTAATGTTATTTATTGGTTATGGTCTACCATACTAAGATCTTTTAGAAAGCTATCGACAACTGCGTCTAGAGATGGTGTGCGACCTTTGTGATCAATCTTTCTACCAAGAAATTTAAATGGCACAGATTCAGCAATTGTGGAAACACATTCTCTTCCTATCAAGAGTCCCGGATCATAAGAGGTAAATTTGGTATTCCGTCTGCCCAGACACAGACAGTGGCATTTACTTGGTTTTGTTCTCAACCCTTCAGACCACGCACAGAACTCATCCACTTCTCGTAAAAGTTCCTGACATTGTTTTGGATTATGTGTCAGTATTGCAATGTGTTTTACTATGGTAGACGGAAAGGTATGCAATGCCGCTACGCATACCAAATCCACGATGAGGTGCTATATATGTGATGCCAATTCATCAGAGTTTAATGACTTAAAAAAGATGAGGCCGTGTAAGAAAGAAAATTTGAGTTTCTCTCCTTATTACATGCTCGCATTAGATTTTTCTAGACTATTTTACATGTAGCATATAAGGTGCCCGTAAAAAAAATGGAACGTCCGTCTTACTGATGAAGAGAAACAACTGGTGCAAAACAAAAAGAAAGAAATTCAAGATAATTTCAAATACCAGCTCAGGCTTTTAGTAGATATTCCGAAAGCCAATTCTGGTAACACAAATAATGGCAATACCAGTAGGCGATTTTTCGAAGAATATGAAATTTCAGCAGCCATAACAGGAGTAGATAAAACTTTGATTTATAGGCTTAAGGTTATCTTGGATACTTTATGTTCCGGGTTCAAAATCAACACAGATCCATTTGAAAAATACTTTCAAGAAACAGCTGAACTATATAGTGACGCTATATAGTTTCTATCCTATGTCCCCAACTTTGCACAAGGTACTACGACATGGGGCTGAAGTCATTGAGGACGCAATACTTCCTATAGGGCAGTTATCTGCAGAAGCTGCAGAAGCCAGGAACAAAGACTTTAAATCATACAGATTAAATTATACAATAAAATTTTCACGTGTGACCTGCAACCTGGATGTTTTGAATAGGCTTCTTTTAACTTCAGACCCATTAATAACAGGAATGTGTTCGTCTTCAAACAAGAAATAAAAACCATTATTAGTTGATGTTTTAAATTTGTTGTGTGAAAGTGATTTTACAAATAATAATGTTTTAGAATATAGTAGCAGTGAAGAATGCAATGTGTTTTCATTATTAAATTGTTGTTTAATTATTTTTCATTCCATAAAATGTACATCTGAAGCTGTTAGTGGTATAAAATATTTTTGGCCAGGATTTGAGGTCGAATACCACACTGTGTGTCGTGCAGCAGGTCCATGGTTCGAATCCTGCTGCGTGCTTGAGCTTCACCGCATGGTAGACTCAAGTAGAAAATCTGTCGCCAAACAACTAACAGTGCGTTCCGGCAGCAGTCCTTAGAGCCAGTAAAATTTCAGGCACATTAGACCTAACCACTGTACATCTCAGTGTGACAGGCACAGTGCAATTCATTGTTGACGAAATGCAGTTGTTACAGGCAGAGGTTAGTCCTCTTAACACCAGGTGGGCATCAAGCATTTTGCGAATGCCCGCCTGGCTAGCTACCACCCTCAAGTAGAAAGTCTGTCGCCAAGCACCTAACGGTGCATTCCGGCAGCTGTCCTTGAGAGCCAGTACTTCTAGGTTAGCCTGAACAACATCTTCGACCACATCATCACTTACCATCAGGTGAGATAGTGGTCAAAGGCTAACCTATCAGGCATAAAAAAAAAAAAAAAAAAAGCTTGTTCCCAAAATAACATTAAAAAAAAAGAAAACCAAAAAATCCATCGCTCATAATTTTTCTCTAATGTATTTCAACCAAAATAATTCCAATATATTTTACATTAAGAAATATAATTATCAAAAAAATTAACTGGGATTAAATTAAATAATAACTTGATTTTATTTATGATTTAAGACATAATTTCTATATCATTTAGTTTAAATTGATCGACCCTGGTCTAGATATGGAAAAAGCCCCTCTTACATGTAAGTCCCCCCAAAACACGAGCAACAGTATATTGCTGTGGTATATCCACCATCATACTTATTACAGTCCATGAGATTAGTTGAGACCTGGTTACTGTGGATACCAAAGAATGTACTCCTTAAGATCTTCAAAGATGCCACAGTAGTCATGTGTGAATATGCATACCCTTGTACAAGGCTCTTCATTCAGACATGTATTTTACCTCATTTAGATGCCTGGTGCTGAGCTCAAGGCCTCAGCTCAGAAGTGGGATTAGGTTGGACTGTAAGCCTCTGATTGATGTTACAAAGGTACTCTTTTGAGAGAGAGGATATAATGTGAAGAAATTTTCTGTCGGCCCTTAACTTACAAAACATTTATTCTTCTTCTTGTCATGTGCAAGTTGGTCTCGCTCACTAAGGGTTTGTACCAACAGGCAAAATAATTGTAGTATTTGTTCACAAAATAAAAGAAAGTTATTTTAGCATGTATAATTGCACTTGACCAATATTTATTATGTGTTGTTAGACTTTAGAGTTGGTACTATAATCAATAATCACAACAATTTTGTTGCTTTTAACAAATATTTACACAATAGGACAAAAACATTAAAATATACACAATAAATCACAGTGTGTATGCTACGATTTTCCCCTTGCAGTGCCGGGTTAGAATATCACCCCCATTTCTATCTGTGGGTATCGTTAGAGGCGACTAAAGGTAAAATACCGGAAAGTGGGCAGCAGCTCTTTCTGAGAAACTGATATCTAAAACTGCAATCCCCAAGACCTAACAAGCATGGGGATTGTGGCAAAACCCTCCTAAATGGGGAAGGCTGTTTTCAGCAGTGGACAATCCAGATGATACAGTATGCTATGATTACCAAATAAACCATAACTCGGTACTTACTTGAGTAATAGGAATGTAAATTTGTGTGTATAATTTCCAAAAAAAAGAGAACATATATCTATACAATCACTAGTTTGTTTGATCATTTAAAGAGATTTGATATTACAAATGGCACTTACAGCAGTAACAGCTTCCTGGTTGATGCCAAGCCTGTCGAACACATGGAACATTGCACTCATCACTGCATGAGGCTTCTTCAAGTCCAACACCGTCAGGGGACGATCCGGATAGATTCTGTTCCAAAGGCTCAAGGTAGCTTCAACTGTTGAAATTTTAACATTTTGAGTTGACAAGTTTTGAGTAGGTAAGTGCCTGAATCAGACCGCACGAAATAAGCACTGATACAAACAGAAAAATAGCCTATACCATTCTCCACGGTGTGGTCAATGTATTTGAACATGATCAATGATGAAGCAGTACAATCCAGGTGTACAAATTACTGTACAATTTTTGTTCTGGTTTAATCACTTCCTGGGAGCAGTACGAATGTTTTCTATGGAAAATAAAAGTCACGTTTTAACTGTGCAGTATAAATACTTGAGCCAAAATCCACAGTCATTCACTACGTTATTCTGTAGGAAATATAATTATTTCTTTTTAGAGATACTGCGAAAACACAAAAGCTTTTCAAATTCAAATCTAACAACATTCAACAAACATTCAACTTAAGCAGGGCTACGTTCCGAGCCTCAGACCTCAGAGTGTAGTTGTTGGTTGTTTGTCAACCTACTCGAACTTCGAAGGTTCGGAACGACGGGGTTTTTTGTAACTTTAAATATTGATTTTTGGCAAAAACTAGCAAAAAATATATTCATTTAATGGTATTTTAAATGCATAATACCACCACCATTACCCAAATTAAAATATGAGTGCCTATAATTCTGTCATCGATATATGTCAAGGTCATGTATGTTATGGATCCAAACTGTGTTGGTGGTGGTCATGTCTGTTATGGATCCAACTTGACCGATTTTGTTAATTAAAAAGTTGCAACTTTCAAAGGTTCGGAACGGTCGAGTTGTGACAACCGAACGCTCTACCAACTTAACTGTGCAGTTGGCGAGGGCGCTGCTGATCAAAGAAATCCATAGACATAATAAATACTTACTGTTTTTTCTTATCTCTATGAAGAAATCAACCACAAACTGTCACAATTTGAAGGAATGTTGTAGTTCTTTTTTCTGCCACCTGAACAGATAAGATAGTGGGTCTGTAAGAAGGTTGTGAACGACGTTAGAGTGAAAAGTTGCACTCCGAGTGCGCTCTAATCAAGGTTCGGATTCGGAAAGTGGCCCAAGTGTTGTACCAAGTTAAATTTTGATTTTCAATTTAGGTATATCAAACTCAAAGTTGCTGTATTTAAGTATAATTTAATACAAATGTTATACGACTTTGAAATTGCTGCCGTAAGCCTTATTTTTGATGATTTACGCGCCTGAGAGCCATATAATACGGCAATTGCCGTATCCGGAACATCCCTGATTCAGATGGACTATCAATGAGTAGGGCGTTTTTATAGCCTACTGTTAGCAACATGTATGAATTAATTTAAAATTAAAAAACCGATTACATGTTATCATTAAACGTTTTATCTTTCTATTGAAATTAAAACTACAAGTTATATATTTATGGAATCGTTTCATCCCTTCATCCCGATACCCCGCTCGATGGGATCCGGAGAAAAAAAATATTTTTCTTACATTATGGTGGAATAAAGAAACTCAGAAACACATACAAGAACCCTGAAAATATAACACTCCTTTTTAGAGCAGTCGTGTAAAAATATATTGTGGCCCATAAAGCATGCAAAAATGATCACATTGAGTGTTTGTTTTGGGGACGTTCTAGGCAACAATTGCGTTTTCTTACACTAGGCTATGTTCAGAACCTCAGAGTGTAGTTGGTTGGTTGTCTTTCAACGTACTCGTAGGGTCAGGAATAACAAGGTTGTTTTATAGCCTCTAATATCGATATTGATATAATATCTACCTTTTCTATAGTGTTTGTTGTGTTTTCTTTTGAGTGGGGAAGAAGCAAAGAATACACCTACATGTTTTATGGTATTTGAAAAAACATAACTCCATCGTTACCGGCAAAATTAAAAGGAGTACCTATAACTCTATCATGAACAAATGTCAAGGTAATGTCAGGTAAGTTAGCGACCATAATCGACTGATTTTTATAGTTAAAAAGTGGCAAGCTTCCGAGCTTCGGAACGATCGAGTTGTCAACAAACGAACGCGAAGTTGTGAACGACGCGAGCCTTTCAGTGCCACACACCAACGCGTTAGTGTGAAAAATATGTTAGAGGCAGAACCTGTGTTAGATGGCACTCCAAGTGCGCACTAAGATGTTCAGAACGTACCCCTGCTCGGAAAGCTGTGAAAACAGTTACATCAGGATATATGAATTATACAGTGTATGATCGAACATTGTACATTCATGTCTTGAAATGAGAAATTAAATTGGGAAAGGACGACGTACATTAATACATGTATTATTATAGGTATATATATATATATATATATATATATATATATATATATATATATATAAACTATATATATATATATATATCTAAATCTAAACTAATATAATAAAGGCGAAAGATTTGATTGTTTCTTTGTTTGCATTGAGTAGGCTCTGAAACTACTGGACCGATTAGGATGAAATTTGGTATGGAAATAGTTTGAGACACGAGGAAGGACATATGGTGCGGACCATTTGAGTGAGATTCGCTACAAACGCTAAAAACAATCACACTCCCAAAAAGTTTTCCACATGGGTCTTGGCGTTATTTTCGCCTTAAACGCTACATCTAATGTCAAAAGTGACAGAAGTGGCAAATTTTAGTTCTTATCCAAAAATGGAACGGGGATGACAGTTACAAATGATCACGTGATCACAACCAGAGACGCAGAATGTGATCAAAATTATCGAAAATAACGTTCTTAGCGACTAATGGAACATACCCATAGTATAGTTTTTATCCATTTGCGCAAAAAGATGTAGATGATTTTGCGCGATAACCGATCTACTAAACCGATTAGGATAAAATTTGGTATGGAAATAGTTTGGGACACGAGGAAGGACATAGGATAGTTTTTATCCAACTGCGTAAAAAGAGGTTAATGATTTTGCGCGATAACCGATCTACTCAACCGATTAGGATGGGTATGGAAATAGTTTGAGACACGGGAAAGGACCTAAAATAGTTTTTATCATACTGCGCAAAACGAGGTTAATGGTTTTGCGCGATAACCGATCTACTGGACCGATTAAGATAAAATTTGGTATGGAAATGTTTTGAGACACGGGGAAAGACATAGGATAGTTTTCATCCAACTACGCAAAAAGAGGTTAATGGTTTTGCGCGATAACTGATCTACTGGACCGATTAGGATGAAATTTGGTATGAGAATTGTTTGAGACCCGGGGGAGGACATAGGATAGTTTTATCTACCTGCGCAAAAAGAGGTTAATGATTTTGCGAGATAACCGATCTACTCAACCGATTAGGATGAAATTTGGTATGGAAATGGTTTGAGACACGGGGAAGGACATAAGATAGTTTTTATCCAACTGCGCAAAAAGGGATAATGGTTTTGCGCGATAACCGATCTACTGGACTGATTAGGATGAAATTTGGTATGGAAATTGTTTGAGACCCGGCGGAGGACATAGAATAGTTTTATCTAACTGCGCAAAAAGAGGTTAATGATTTTGCGAGATAACCGATCTACTCAACCGATTAGGATGAAATTTGGTATGGAAATGGTTTGAGACACGGGGAAGGACATAAGATAGTTTTTATCCAACTGCGCAAAAAGGGATAATGGTTTTGCGCGATAACCTATCTATCTCCCTGAATTTGGCCCGGGCAAGCCTGCCCGGCTATTATATATATATAATATAATGTACAATAAAAAAGAAGGCAAAATATTGAATAATAAGAACGAGTTCAAAATTTTATTAAATAGAATTGTAATATTATTATTTACGATCATAAATATGTCAAGATGGTGTATAGCGCTACGATCGCAACAAAAACAATAGGCCAGGTTTGAAACGCTTGTGTGCGTCTCACGCACACGACAAGAGAACCCCAATATGGTCGCGGTGCTGGGGATGCAGTGTCTACCTGTGGCTGATATCTTCACATTCCAAGTGGCATTGGAAACGCCATCAGCCTGGACGAAGCGGACGGTTCTGTCCACCATTGCGAGGATAAGCTCGGTGATCTTCATGGCGAAGTGTCTGCTGCAACAACTTTTAAACTATGCATTTGGGTTGAAGCCCTATCTCTAAGCGTATAGGGTTCATATTCGTGCGGACACGGGTACGGTTTACAACGATATTTTGAACGGGAATGCCTGTAACTGTCTGCCCGTGCTATAGCTGACGTGAGGACGCGTCGAAAATTCCTGTTCCGTCATACTTACTGTGCGAGTGTTTGATTATCAGTGACTTGAATTTTGAATGTGATATAATTAACGTGAGGTCACGTAATAAAACTTCGTTAGTGTTGTGAATGTGAATTCGGATGCCGGGCATCAAGACTTGCACAGTGGATTTTATGGTGAACTTCGAGCCTACTGCACAGCTACGAGTTGCCGGCGGAGTCGGCCTTTTGGATAAAGGGAAGTGTTATCTAAATAAACCATACTAAGTAGTACTGCAGTCCTAGGAGGTTAGGGGTTTTAGTATAATACTCCCTATGAGTAAACGGGCTACTAGTAGGTGAGTGGATTGTTCCCCGTATTTACATATACACATCGGCTAGTTTCTTCCTGTGACTTCCAGGAACCCAGCCGAATACGCCACGACGTACGTGGTAAAGGTTGAGACCAAGGGGAGAATCAAAAAACCCCATTGCTCACGCGTTTTTAGAAGCAGTTAAAGGCTTTCTCAAACAAGTGTTGTCACGAAAAGTAGCATTGACCAAAGCCGCATTCTCGCCTTTTTCATGCAATTGAAAGAGTTTACAAAATAACAAGGAAAGGAAAAAAAATAACTACGAGCGAGAGGGATTCGAACCTTCGAGTGGCGATCATCCCTATAGCCGCGACATGCTCTTCTTGAGCTATCATAGTAAGTGAGTGCAATCTCAAATTTAACCTTTCTCTCCTATCGTTTTACCATCTTCCTCCTCCTTGCGTCGTATACCTCAATGCTGAGTGTCCACCCTTCTGTATCGCTTTCTCTCGCACGATCTTTCTTCATCTGTTTCTGTCTCTGGCGTTGTGAACTGAGAATCAAGAGCGGTGCGGTTCTGGTCGGACCAGCGCAATGGGTTGCGACCATGCGGTCTTTTCCCATCCACTTTACCGGTCACGATAAGTCTCTCTAGGTTGTTTCCATCTTTCCTTGCAATGTGACCGAAGTTTTCAAGAACTCGTAAACAAACAGCGTAAACAAACCCGTTAACTCTGCTAAGTGAATATAAGCTATTGTAACGAAAGGTAAAATTTCCTTCCTCTTAAGAAGGTAGACTCTTAGGAGGAAGGAAATTTTTCCTTTCGTTACAATAGCTTATATTCACTTAGCAGAGTTAATTCAAAAAATTAAATGTTAGTAACTGAAAGAGTTGTCAGCACAAACGCAGAAGAAGCACATTATTCATATGGTAGAAGGGAGACGGGTTAAGGCTCAATACCAAAGATTACAGAAGTGTCAACTTACTACGGCTAGCTGTAGAGAAGCCAATGTCGACAGCTACTCCAACAGATTAAGGGCCTGTTTCAGAATGTTCGAGTAAGTTCCGGTTATACTACCCAGAACATATTTAATAAATAAAAAACTTGAGAGGTGTCAAGGCACATCCGGATGGAACGAAGTTCCTTTCGATTAATTAGTGAAGGAAATGTAATAAAATTTAATTTTTTTAGGTTAAATTTTTTTATTTTTATTATAATGTTTTATAAACTAAATATTAACTTAAATGAAAATAACTGGCTTGCTTTCTATGAGAGAGAGAGAGAAGAGAGACAGACAGAGAAACACGCGCACGCCGCCGCACGGCTTACAACTATAGCAAAAAGTGTCATGACAACTTTTGCTGTTTATTTTTTCCCTCTAGCCCCCTTTCGCAACGCGCGGTAAGGAACTTCGTTCCAAAACACTCTTTGCGTTTCACAGTCATCGATTTAGCCTATCCATCGGTTAAAGCTTGAAACGCGCTGCATGTTAACTATAATTTTTATCATTCAGTTATTTTATTTTCTGGGTAGTATAATCGGAACTTACTCGAACATTCTGAAACAGACCCTAAATTCAGAAGAGTTTATTCGGTCACTAAGAGTCAGTGTATTCTATAAGTGTAAGCTTATATTTTCCGGTCCGGTTCTTATTCTTACTGGGTAAGAATTGGAACCAAATTTTCACCTTAAACCTATCGGTTCACCCAATAGTTCATTGTAGTCGTGAGTCGTGACCCAGCTGCCGCCGTGAGAGGTCGTGCGATATGGACGAGGATTACTTTGTAGAGCACTGTTACTTTGGTTTAAAGAAAGAGAAATGTTTTTATTACTATATTTATATACTAATTAATGCACACTTATGTAATTATATTTTAAACATAAAATTAGCGTGACTACCATTTCAATATTAATTGAGAGACACTTCTAACAAAAATGATCACTATTCGCAAAGTGACAGAGTTCAGAATACATTGACGCCGGGGCAACCGGATGGGGTTAATGATTCGTTTTACACTTCAAAATTTAGACCAGGTACTACCACTAAGGCGATGTAATTACACTATAGAGATCATTCTAAAGATAATCCAGTAAATAACCCGGGTCATATAATTATTGTCATCGTATTATAATGTGGGGTCCGTCTACATAGCCCGTATTCTGCAAAGATGTTTAGTAGAGAATTCTGCCTTGAGGACATTACTTCTAACTTAAACTTCGTATGCTGATTGTTTAGCAGGCACTGATGTCAGGCAGGGAGTTAGGGGATTGGCAATGGTTCTTCCAGCCGTACCACGCGTTGAAGCCGTGGCGCTTGTAGATCTTTTTCAAAGAGCACTGAGCAGCCTTCGTGATGTCGTCGGTTAGAAGATCTGTATGGAATATCAGATATGTAAATTATTTGCAACACAGTATTTCACATTGCAGTTGAGAATGTTCGAAATGGGGAATAATATTTTACAAGTTCCAGCGATTTTTGTTTAGCTCTTACACATAGTTATAGGAAAGTCTCGGAATGACAAGAAAGTAGATCATGATGGGACGATGTTTTACTATTCAGCCCAATCATATTTATAAAAAAAATATAAGTAGAATTGTACTATAAGCGTTTAATGTAGGTATCGTGGGTATAAAATACAATTTTGAATCTCTACGACGCGCGCGACGCGACGTTCGAGTTGTCACTCAGCAAACTACATTCTGAAAAATCAAGCGGGTAGCTTGAGAAAGTTTACTACAGAGCTGGCAATACTGCAATTACTGACAATTTGTGCTGTTGGTTATATAAAAAAGTACTCTGTGGTTGGTATACTGTGGCAGTTTAAGTAAAGTTGGCCAACATAGCAAAGAGACGCACTGCGGTTCATAATTGGTTAGTTGGTAATTGAAAAATATAATTAGATTTTGATAAAAATATCGGGTAATTTTTTTACCGAAAATATTTGTCAATATTACCAACCAAATAATTTTAGTTACTAATACTTTCAAAAAAATTTGCAATAACATACAAATTAATAAGTCTTTAAATTGTGATAATTTTTTTGACTGTTTTTGAATTTTGTTTGCAAGTGATAACGTATTGATTAAATATAGTAACCTCACCAGCACAAGTGACATTGCAGTCCAGGCCAGGAGTGCTAGTGGTGCTGCACCAGAACTGGTCGTTGATCTGGAACAGGCCGTAGTCCTTAGAGCCGTTCTTATTGGTGTTGGTATTGTCAGTGTATCGGCCGCTCTCGTGCTCTACCAAACATACCCCTGGAAAGTGGAAGAAAATGTGTAATTTTTATGAATAAATATCTTCTGGTTTTACAGTATCATACGATATCTATTTCCACCGGATATCAGTAATTTTCGTATAACTATGTTCCTGTTTGAAGGTTGTGCCAGTGAAATCAATTCGTCACTTCTTTTAAGGCCAAGGGGCCGACATCTCTTTTAGGGCCAAAGGGATATAGCTACTTTGGTCCCTACGAAGACCCAACCAGGTATTTTTGAACAGATGTGAACTATAATAAAACCTTAGTAAATATACATATATTATTAATACCCATGGGGTGACGGCCTAGAATGTCACCCCCCTCTCTAACCGTGGGTGTCGTAAGAGGCGACTAAGGGTAACAGACCAGAAAGTGCGTAGCAACACTTTCTTTGGAACTGATATCTTACACTGCGATCCCCAAGCCGCCTGCCAAGCGTGGAGATTATGGCAAATCCCCTCATATTCGGAGATACTGTGTTCAGCATTCAGGCCTTCATAGGCCAACTAGGTACAGATGTTATTATATATTGTATTCAAAATAGCAACTCACGCCTTGCCGATAAATTATTATTTTTGTCATACAATTAAATACTACGTAGGTACTAACAAAGATTAAAAGGTAAAATTCATTTAGGCAATTACTGACAACACTAGTCTTGCGTGATGATTATAATAGGTATTGCATTCCAATTGAAAATATCGATTCCTAATCTATTTGTTATTAGTAAGTAACAGATAAATTACTGTCTTATCTGTGAAAGTAATCCCTTGACACTTATTTGTGTTATTTTTATAACATTTCATCACACAAGATAGCATTATTTTTGGGTTTAGCACGCGCGCACATTTAATGCACAAAAAACATTATGGTATTGTGACGCATGAGAATCACCAAGCCTTCTGCCTATAACAGATGCATTTCGTCTCTAAATGACTGATAATGACTGCATATCACCCTGATGCATACCTACAGTTGTTAAGTCTCATGTGCCTGTAATTTCATTATTAGAGACTATTTAAATAAATAATATAGGACTGCTGTTGGAACACCCCGTAGGTGATTGGAAACAGCTTTACTACTTGAGATTGGTAGCTAGCTAGGCGAGCATTCCCATAAAATGCCCATCCGCCACGTAAATTGTCGAAGTTTTCAGGCCATCCGAAGTTCTCCATAAAATATTCTAGATATTAGTAATACATAAAAAAATACTTACAGTCTCTCATCTTGTCCTCGGGGAAGCCTTGTCTCCGAAGCTCCCTCACCAGGCTGCACCGATCGAAGTACTTCGCTTCACATTCTAAGCAGAGCACTGCCAGAGCCACGAATACAACTAACTTCAGCATTTTGTGTATTTTTCTTTATATCTTTGTATGAAAAGTGAACGAGTCCAAGCGTCGGGAACCTATGAGGCAAATGGCTGCAAAACACGCTCTTTTTATAGGTAGCTTCAGGTAATCTGTAATATTTAGGCATATATCGTCGGTCAAAAACAGTACCAAATCGTTTTAATATGTGATGTTTTGGGAATATATAATAAATAAATAATTGAAAAAATATTTATTTGGCAAAAGAAGATATATTGTGCAGAACATAAGGGAGCAACTAACTAGTTCATAAACAAGACTTAAGACCAGTGAAAAGCTCTTGCGAGGACTCATAGGAGGTTTTAGGTGGTAGGTAGGAGGAATAAAATGTACAGAATCTATGTTACCGAATAAATATAATCTAAATTATATTTTTTGGGTAACATGGGTCGTGGGCTTACGTTCACTTTAAGTATTATATGTACGATTTATCGTTACTACCACTCTCCTGCGCTATATCGTTCGAGCAACAGAACGCGGGGTAGTGTGGGGGTAGTATCGTAGCCGACTGTATTAGATTTTCTATAAATCAGCATAATATACAGGTTTATTGGTAAAATACTAACAACCTCTTAGGGTTGCCTTCTGCTAGTCCTAACAAACATTTTGAGAAGTTTTTTTTGTGTTTGTTTATGTGTATTTGACGGAATAAGCACGAGGACCACCTGATGCTAAGTCTCTTGTGCCTGTAATTTAATATTTTATATTACTTAGCTCGATGTAAATATTCAAAGCTCTATTCAAAGGTAGCGCGGTGCGGTCTAGTGTTGCCGCGGCGGGTGCTCTTAGCTCGAAGTAGGCATTGTATTTTACTACCAGACACAGAACTTTAATGTTTCAGACAGTACTAGAATAACTTATTGTTTTAACTTTTGAGTCTCTCCGAGCCAAGAGCGCCTGCCGCGGCTACACTAGGACCGCTCCGCGCAACCTTTGGATAGAGTTTTGAATATAAACATCGAGCTAAGTAATGAAAAATATGAAAGATTTAACTACAGGCACAAGAGACTTTTAACAACAGGTGGTCGTTTGTGCTTATTCCTTCTAATTCACATAAACAAACACAAAAAAGGACATAATTTTATCTTAAAATGTCTGTTAGGACTAGCAGAAGTCAGCCCTAAGAGGTAGTTAGTAGTTTACCAATAACCCTGTATAACTCAAAACACATATTTTCGGAGATAGTACGGTTCTGTTTTTGACCGACGATATATAAAGTTTGTAAGGGGATTCCTGCATATCTTTTGCACGTCAGTAATGTTATCTTCTATGGATCAGCTGCGGTAGGTAAATATTTATTTATTGTAAAAATGTATTTTATTGCTCCTTAGTAGATAGAGCGAAAATCATATCTGTATGATACGATATCATAATGGTCGTAGTACCATGTAATACATAAAGAGAATACATAATATTTCACAGCACGCTTCATATCAATACCTAATGCTGTGGTTACTATGGATCTACCGCGATAGAAGCGAACGGGATAAGCTTGCAAAGAACGAGTCGGGCTTCGCTGTTTTAGGGTTCCGCGATGCAACAGCCCGTAAAAGAGGAAACGTTTGGTGGTTATGATCATAACTTAAAAGCAACATTTAAAAAAGAAGAAAGTTCTACATTTTTGTTGTATGTGTTATCTCATAACTTTTTAATGAGCGTACCGATTATGATGATTTTGGTTACAATGCGTATTTTATTGGCTTCAACTACAGCTAAAGATATGTTTATTGTGCAATACCTGGGTACATTATTCTTGAAAAATAAATCTTATATGTAAAAACTTAAAAAGAAGTCCAGGTCGGGAACATCATGTCGTTTGTTAAAATTGTTAAGTGACCTAAGGAGAAAAGTGGTAGATCTGCAATGAGTACAGCTGTGTGGAACTTGAAGCGGGATTGATTGTCTCTTGGGCCTTGTACGAACTCCCTAACTTAGAAAAGGTATGGCGAGTCCACTTTTGATGATAACGTTATGTCTGCTATATTTCGCCTAACATCGAGAGGCAGTATATCCTCCTGAATCTCTTTCATAATCTACATCGTACTTAGGTAGGTATAGGTATTTACAACTTCATAAATTTGCGTTGAAAAGTTATTAGCCTATTGATATAAAAATAATACGAGGGTCAAGCTGAAAGTTCTTAGAAAATCAAAACTGATTAAACTAGCAAGTCATTCGTTTTATTATATCTTTTCACAATAGTGTCATTCATGTCAATACATCGCTGCATCGAGTTTTTGGGCCTCGGTCAAATTATGAGGTATCCACCGGACACAAATCTTCCTGACATGAGTGATCGGTAAATGTTCATGGAGGATTGTGCACTTGACTCATACCAATGCCTAAGCTTGTCCGAATCTAGTGATAGGTCACTCTTCTGTCAGTCTCTATCATACACCGCACAACACTGATCTCTTCAATTTAAAGTTAAAAAAATCTTGCGTTATATTCATGCTGACGTGACACAGACAATATTCAATTTTTCGCCAAATCGTAAAACAAATGACAAATAAATAAAAAAAAAATACTCAATAATATTGCCAAAAAGTTCAATTTTCAAAATTTAAACTTATTTTTTTATTATATTATTTACTAGCTGTAGCTGCGACTTCGTTCGCGATTGCCGTGCCTGCCGACTAATTATTCACATTTGCGCACTGTTTATCTCATATTAGGTAACGCTGTGGTCTGCGGTGAAGCACTCTTAGTAAAGCATAGCTCAGAAAGGAGCTTTTTACTATGGATTTGAAAACTCCCAGGTTGTATTTTCCAGAAGACAGTAGTTAGGTAACTAAGCGAGTTCCTTCGCGGATCGCACAATAAATTTTTAGCAAAGCACTTTGTGCGTTTCTTTGTAATTACGATTTGAAAACGGCGCCTTTTCGTCGAACTTCCCCTTGTTTGGCGGTAGGACGAAAATATATTAGATTGTGCACTTCCATTGCGCAGTTTGCGAAATGTATCCGGCAAAAGATAGATACTTAAAAACCCTGATTGTGGTGAATGTTCCAGATTTTAGCAAGCTTGCAAAACTGAGTAACGGTGTTGGGCTGCCCGTGCCCCCTACCTATTACCTATATTTCAATTGAACATTCAACATACGAGTAAATACCTATGAAGGGCAACCGACAGTGTTCCAGCATGCTATATAGCTGTCCTTGAGAGCCAGTAATTATAGCTTAGTCGGAAGTTCAGAACATCTTCGATTCACTTACTAGTACCATCAGATGAAAAATTAACAAACATATACCTAGTTGCCAACGATACCTTCGTTCGTAAATGCCAAGCTACCTCTAACCTACTCACGTAGGCTAAGAGCAGCCCACCAGGCGTTCCTACCGCAGCTGGCCACCAGTATCTCAGCTTCTTACTTACCAGATTTTTATTTGGAAAATTCACAGTATCACCAAAGTACAATTTGATACTTACAATTTTAAAATATATTGTATTCACGTAGGTGATGAATAATAATTAAATTGATGCACCTTTTACACACTACACACTGCAGGCACTGTGGAAGTTTTTGTACTGTGCTACGAGCTTATGAGCACAAACATTTCTAGGTATTTATATGTAATCTATAATTTCTGATAAGCTTGCCAAAAATGTATGATTAACATTATATATAAGTTCAATAACTTATCGTTCAGGTATGTATTTTTTACTTACCAGATTTTTCTTACTTATATGTGTTTTTTATTTTTATTGTCTTGTTCAATTGTACTCACAGTTTGTATTTATGTGTAGCTGTTTTTTAGGAAACTACGTAGTGTGATCGCTCACATTCATCCTCTTTCACTATACCTATCTCGGCGAACACCAGCCCGAGCACAGGGGTGCACTGAAAAACAGCGTCGCGAGTGCATGAAAATGTCACGCGGCTTATGCTGAGTGTAACCCTATTGCCCGCAATATTAACGAATCACCTTATTTTTAGTTTTAATCTTATTCTGTATAGTTATATGTAATTTGTGTGGCAATAAATAGATATTTCATTTCATTTCATGTAACCCGATTGAATAAATAAACTACTAAATATAAGATGGCACCGAAAACCATTGCCTCTCGCTTGCATATTTATTTATAGCTGATAGGTTAGCCTTTGACCACTACCTCACCTGATGGTAAGTGATGATGTGGGCCATGATGTTGTTCAGGCTAACCTAGAATTACTCGCTCTCAAGGACAAGATTTTCTACTTAATAGCCAGGCGGCAATTCGCAGAATGCCCTACCACCATGCAAAATTATACGTCACCATTATACGTCTTTATGCTAGAGAGAGATAATGGTTTACGGCGCAATTTTGGATTACTTTTTTTTATTAAACCGGGTTAACCAACCATATTAGGTTTTGATAGCATTAGTGATCGGTCAAATAAGGAGGTTAATATTTTTTTCGTTAAGTTTTTGTTTTTTTAAGCCAAACGAATGACTCAATCACCAATCTCCTTGGTGCCTAGAAGGGTAGTGTTTTTTTTCTTTACAAGTACAAGTGAAATATAAATATATAAATCGGTCGCCAATCACCTAACGGTTGGTTCCGGCAGCAGCCCTTGAGAGCTAGTGAAATTACAGACAAATAAGACTTAACTATGCTCATGGTAACTATGTCTCAAGGTGATGGGCGCAGTGCAGTTCGTCACTTGTGATGAAATACATCTGTTATAGGGAGACGATACCGCTTAATAACAGGTGGGCTTCGTGCTTGTTCCGTCTCAATAACATAATATATATATAAAACAGGCTAGGTTGTTTGTTTTTTTTTTTAATTTTTTTTTATTAAAATGCCTTTATTAAACAAATACTACAAACTATATACAACACTACAGCTACTACAATACTACAGCTACCTACAGTAAAAGCATTTGGACTCATAGGGAGTCCAAATGCTCTAGCCCACTATCAGTTGGCAGCGTGCCCAGCATGCTGGCAGCATTGCCCCGTTGAATTGCAATGCTTATTCTTTGAGCCAAATAGGTGCCAGCATTTTGATCACGCGTCGCATCGACCAAGCGCTCTGATAAATTTTGGAAAAATTTAATTTAATTTTTTTAATTCACCACAATCAGCTTTTTTTAAACCATCTATCTTCTTCCGGATACATTACGGAGACTGCGCAATGAAAGTGCACAAACTAATATATAATATCTTTGTTCTACCGCCAAACAAGGAGGGCATCGGCGAAGACACCGTTTACAATCGAAATCCCAAAGACGTAATGTTAGTACTAAAGGTGTGAATTGTAAAATTGAGATAAATAAATTATTATTAAATATTATTATTTCAACAAACTTTTACACAAAACTTTGTTTCGGAAACACGTACGTCATCCACGGCTCAAGCATTTATTAGTGATAAGCTGCGCCATGCGGTTTCACCCGCGTAAAAACTGATGAAAGTATGAGTTAATCGAGGACCTGTACTGTACCATATCAGCCGCATTGTCTTGGGGATCGTAGTTTAAGATACCAGATAGGCGCTGTTGCCCACCTTCCGGTATTTTACCTGTAGTCGCTTCTTACTACACCCACAGGTAGCAATGGGGGGTGACATTCTAGCCCAGCAATCTCGGGTCACTATAACATTAATCGAGGTCATAAACTATTTATATTCTAGGTTTCATATTATATCAGCCGGATTGTCCACTGCTGAACACAGCCTCCCCCTTTATGGAGGGTTTGTCATAATCCCCACGCTTGGCAGGCGGCTTGGGGATCGCAGTGTGAGATATCGGTTCTTCAGAAAGTGCTGCGGCCCACAATCTGGTCTGTTACCCTTAGTTGCCTCTTACGACACCCACGAGTAATTCTAGCCCTAGCTTTTTGACTGACTCCCTTGACTTTTTTTTACTTATAATATAGTAAGTGACAGTTGTCACTACAATTGGCATAGTTCTGAACAAAATAATATAAACATCGATTGGTATAATTTATTTTATGTTTCAAAGAAACATATTAAAATAAAAAAAAGAGGATCAAAAATTAAAATAGATTACCTTTTAGTTGGTATCGATTAGAAAATTAACTTAGAACTGGTTGATATTTCACAATTATATAATAACAGGCTAATTTGGGCTCGAAATTTATGTAGGTACTTAATTGTTCTTCTGAAACATGTGAGAACTAGAACGTCAGTTCAAATGACCCGGAGCATCCCGCTCGCCCTTTTACCCAAGCAGAGGGCTACATTTAGGTACAGTTACCTAATTATTTTCAATAATCCATGGAATACATTGAACAAAATGTTTGTCTCGACCATAGACGACAATGTGTAAACCTTCACAGAAACTAAGATTTGTTTGAGTTTTTGTGTTATGTTTACTCTGCTTTAACCATCGAGAAACTTTACTTTCTCGAAGGCTTTAACTATTTATTCAGTTTATCAGCAATATCCTGAAGAACATCCACAAGTCTGTAAAAATAAATTATACATTTATTATCAAAGAAATCGAATGGACGCTAAGTTAATAAATTGTTTGACTTCTTTGCTAATCAAAACATTAAGCTCAGTTATTCACAACAAGTTTTAGTTTTAATGATGTTACCTATTTAGAACTGCATTCTTATTTTCAAGAATTGTGTTGCGTGCCTTTTCAATTTTAATTTTTTCTTCTTCAAATTTCAACAATTTTGTGTTAAAACTATCTGAAACAAAAATAAACAAATTATCAAATATATTATTCGAACCCAAGAAGGACAAAATATATATCAGTTGCTCCTGCATACCTAAAACGCAGCGAGTCTAAATCAAATTGTGCCTAAAATATGTCATTTCTAATAAACATTTGCTTTTATTTATTACATTGCCCATGTCACCCGACACAAATATGTCACTATTTGTTAATTTCTTACATAATAGGATTTTAGCTTGATATTTGTATTATGTCAAACAAATTCAATCCAAACTCATTTTAATATCATAATAATTTTTGTCTCTTTGATTTACATGTAGGTGAAAATGCGGGATGCAGCTTTTAATCACTAGTCATATATCCCTCTTATACTATAAATCAATAGAACTAAGTCAGCCTATAGGTCTATTTAGCTATTGATTGTAAATTCGATGGACTTGATTCTCAAAATGCTAATCTTGCATTTGTTTTTAGACAGAAACTGATTAGGCACACTGCATTTTAGGTATGCAGGTAGCAAACAATCATAAGTTATTAGAAGCATTTATAGCACATCTTGCCTACTCATTCTTAACTGATAAAGAACAGGCACTACTTGTTTAGGCGACCGCTAGTTGTAAGTACAACTGAGTACTTCTGTACTTGTATTTCTGTGTGGTTTTAAGCACCAAAGATTGGCAAACACAAATTCGCACAGAATAAGAACAGATTCAATTGTTTTACATAATTACTGATTTGTTAACAGTTAAGTTGGTCTTTAGACTATGTTGGATGCCTTGAAAAGGACTAAAAGCCTTGATACTAGGACTGGGGAACTAGCTGCTGATCAGTCCAGTTAAGGTCAGCGTTATCTGCAATGATCATTTCAGGCAGTTATGGCAAGTAGATACATACTTGTCCTAGTCAATGAAAAGAAAATATACTTAGTGTATTTTACCTTGTATTTTTGCAATACGCCTTCGTTTTCTAGTAACATGCCTGGAATTTGATGTTGGGCTGTGTATTATATCTGTAGGCAGGTCATCTGCATTTGATGCTGCTAACAGTACAGGTGATTGATCAGCTTCATTTTTGTGTCCTGTCATTGGCAGCGGTGGAGACAGCCGTATGTCTGATGGTTCTGGGCTAGGTGATGCAGACGTTTCTCTAGTTGCGTGCTATGAATTAATGTAAATTTACTTATTTAGACTTATAAATATACTTCAATTAAATTACTTGTATCATTGAACTACCTCAGTTACTGGAACATCCTTCATACGATATACAGCCACAGGGCCTATCAATGAAACAACTTGCTCTTCAACCTCTTCAAGTTCTTTGACAGTGGAAGGACCATTGCATATGCTTGCAGGACTATAGTCATTTTTGTTGTATACAGCCTTCTTTTTTATATTGTTTCTGAGGTCTCTCCATGCCTAAATTTAAAAAAACATGTACTTATTTTAACTTAAAAGTCCTATATTTTCCAATGACAGAAATTAAATGACTGTAAGCTTATTGTTTTTACTAACATCATTTGAATTAGCTACTACCTGCTAACAATTGTAGAGCACAAAGTAGTTTACTAATCATACAATAGTTTATTTAGGTTCATTGTTTACCTGTTTCCATTTTCCCACTGTTTTTATTGGGCCTCCGAGGGAATTTAGTTTGGTAGCCAGGGCACTCCATTTTTGCTCAAAGGCAAACCGACCTTGCAATGATTTAGTAAGGTGCCCTGAAGCCATATCTGAGTGTGCACTCATGTATTCACTCAAATACGAGAGTTGTGCAGTGGAGGCTTTAGTTCTGCCCATTTTAACAGCAAATAAAAGTAGGTAGATAAGTGCCTACCTTAGTAAGTACCTTACCAATTTTAATATGAAACATATTATTACAAGCTACACAAATACAAGAGTTTCTACAAGTTGATCAAGTTTTACGAATCAATGCTTCCTACAAGCGACACAAATAAAATAGTTCCTTTATAGAAGCAAGTTTTACGTATCGGTACATCATATTTTTATAGATGCTAGTTTTAATGTTATCTTAGGTTTTCGCTATTATTACACTTAAGTAGCTATCGTTTAAAGTTGTTTAATTAATAGATGCTACTTTTGTTTAACACATATTCCAAGCAAACAAACGTAAGGTCATAAGATAAAATTGTACTGTAATCGATTCAATATTTCTTAGAAATCTAAAAGCTTCTCTTTCAATTTCCCACTAAAATTTGGCCGCAGCTATTTCCCCGCAGTAATTTTAGCACAGACTAAATATACCTGTTCGTTCTTCAGTGTAATGTTACCATTACTAAGATTTTCAAGTAACTCAGTATTGGCCATACAACTGACTTGTAACCGTGAATGGGATGCTTTGCAAAGCGATTTATTATCTGTGTTAAACGTCTGTTTAAGATTAGGTTTGTTTACATTATTGTATTTTATGAATTTCTGAAGTTCTCTAAATATAAAAGATAATGTAGATTGATTGTTTTAGAAATCGTCCGTCAAGTCCGATCCCATATCAAATGTAAGTAAGCGAGTATAATACAACAAAACGTCGTAATGAAAACCTGTAACTGTTGCATGGTAGGAATCACTGCAAATACTAACAATTTGCCATTAATAAAGAGATGCTTTTATTTTTTAATAATGAAACGCCCTCCTAATCTCGAAATAGGTCAGTTGAAAACGTTACTAATAGTCAATTGGTCACCTATAATAATATAACCTATATGGCCAGTGTCGCAAAACTTGCCATACCTATTATCTATCTTATTATAAAATACATATGAGGTTATAGCTTCGCGATGTACTAATGTATTTCTCATATCTGGATTCGTCTTCCTGTAGGCTGCTAATTCTTTGTTTCTGCTTCGCCTTGGTTATGGGTTGTTGTTGTGTCTCAGCCTGCTCTCTACATCCACCTCCTATAGATATTAATGCAAGATGAGTATACCTAATCACCCATCCTGCCGCGAAGTCACGGTAAGCCCGTGGCGCTCCTTGGTGCACTACTTGGTCAACTGCAAACATAACTAGTATCAAGGCAATGCCTAAAATTCAATCACCGTCTCGCGATACACGGATTAACATACAATCTCACTCTCAAAGGCGCGAGTGATATACCAGACGTCTCCGGTAACCCATGAAACGTAAACTTGGTCAAGTGGGCAGCTTAAGATTCTGAAACAACCCAGATCTCACCCCTCGCCTTGGAGACGAGATATGTGCCTGGGTCAACTTTGGAGCTGTAGTTAGCATAAGATATTCATCTTATGCTAACTACAGCTCCACACCAGTCAGGATTGATCCCACACAGCGTGTGCAGGCAACCATCCAAAATGGCATTCCTAATAAAGATGAAACAAGGGACAAGACGATTTTACTTAGCATTCCATGGGTTCACCATGCAGGTGCCGGGTCCATAGCGTTGCAGAGGAAGAGGCCCAAGTCAAGGTGCCTGGGACTTGCAACCCAGTGAGTAAGGTTAAGGGGCCCCTTTATGATGCATTAATGCTCCCTTTCACCGCTCGAGCCTCCTCCCCTGCCCAACCAAATTTGGTAAGATCCTACTAATGCCGCCTTGGATACACGTTCTAGGATGGAAGTTACGGTTGTTCTTGACAGGCCAAGGTCTTTTAGTAGGTTATATAGGGATTTTGCTGGTATACCCCTGCTCCGACTTCTACAGCATATAAATTAACCACATAACCGTTTTTGGTTAATTCATTTGTTAAGTCATAATATTTGTTAGTTTTTATTGTGTGGTCTTTAGGTATGTTTGTTTCCCACGGCGCAGTAAGTTCTATAAGTACTATGCGTTTTAGATTTTTTGTGTATAGAAATATATCCGGTCTGGATGATGAAACACCAACATCCTCAGGAATTTAGTAATGTTTTTCATACATGTCTATCAAAAGAGTCCAATCGGGAGCTGCGCCTAAGATGGAGTAAGGCTAACTTCGACAGCATATAAATTAACCAAATAACCGTTCTTGGTTAATTCATTTGTTAGGTCATAATATTTGTTTGTTTTTATTGTGTGGTCTTTAGGTATGTTTGTTTATCATTATCATCATAAGCCGAAGACTTACAATTTTGAACAAATGCCTCCCCCATCCACATATTATGTACTATTACATTAGATTGCAGTAATTATTACATTAGATTGCATATGCCGGGATTTTGTCCTTGTGTCTGGTCTAAAACTTATTCAAGTTTGAATTAGTGGAATCAAGCGTCTTTGTCAGATAGATTTTAATAACAATCAAAACCCTTGTACACAAGTTTTTTTTACCATGGCAGAGGTTATTTACACATCATTTTCTTTAAAAATGTATTAAAAAATGGTCAACATGTGTTGATGTTTTGTTACATGTCAGTAGACACACACTCATATATAGTATTTTAGTCGGCAAAGTACTTAAGTCAATAACTTATTTTAAATTAACATTTGAGCTAAGTGCTTTCATTAACTATAAGTTCAGTGTCAGTCAGAACATGTAAATGAAATAGTCTATCAGGCAATGTTTCAAGGTTCTTAGAACTATTTACAATAATTATATAAATAGGTACTTATTTTTGTACAAGAACTTCAAGTGTATTAAATGATTTACCTGTATTTTGATTCGACGACAATGGTGTTTGGTGTATGTTGTGAATTTAATCACTACTGCCATAACGAGGGTACTTTTCCAATGTTTTAATAAAATTACTTGTAGAAACGTGTTGGTAGAAAGATATTGTTTGTATTTTACACTAATTCATGTACAAACAAAAGGAACGAGATTTTAAGCTAATGTACTTTATACTGCATATCAGAAGTTTTTTTAGTTTTTTTTATGCTTGATAGGTTAGACTTTTGACCACTATCTCGCCTGATGGTAAGTGATGATGTGGTCGAAGGAGTTGTTAGGCTAGCCTAGAATTACTGGCTCTCAAGGACAGCTGCCGGAACACACCATTAGGTGCTTGGCGATAGATCTTCTACTTGAGGGTGGTAGCTAGCCAGTCGCCAACGTCCGCCGCGGTCATGAGTTGGATGGGTGACCGCTAGTGACATTACTACTGTGCGCTTCCGTACTTCGGAGGGCACGTTAAGCCGTCGGTCACGGTTGTCGTCTTAGGATGGCAGTCGTTATAGCATAGCGGTAGGGCATTTTGTGAATGCCCGCCTGGCTAGCTACCACCCTTAAGTAATGTAATCCGCATAGCAGGCATTATTGCAAACCTAACAATATTAATCTAACATAGTTATGTATATAGGTACAATTACTTAATCTGTGATTTGTTATACTGTTATTCATTAAACTATAGTAGAGCAATATTAATGAGTTTTTTGTTACATTTTTAGGGTTCCGTAGTCCTGACAAGGAACCTTTACTTAGGGGTTTCTGCTTCCTCAGGCTGCATGTCTAGTAAATAAGGTGTTATTACAAAATCACAAATATACGATAGGAAAAATTTAAGTCATGCGTGGGATTCGAACCCACGTCCATCCACCCCTTGAGCCGGGGTATGCTCTAACCAATTGAGCTGTGTGAGTGGTTGTGTAACTCCGCCTCATAATGTTCAATTTTGACAGTTATGATGCCGGTCCTCAGCCCGGACAAAGGAGGAAGGCACACACTTACTAATCATCCTACAATTACTGGCTCTCAAGGACAGCTCTCATTTTGCCAAGCACCTAACATCTGTTGCCAAGGTAGGTGCTTGGCACAAGATTTTCTACTCGAGGGTGGTTGCTAGCCAGGCGGGCATTCGCAAAATGCCCTACCAGCATGCTAAAAACAAAGTCAAAAGTATTACTTAGTGCTTCTTCATAATGGTATGCATACTGTGATTGTGGAATGTGTACAATAAGATACCATGTAACCTATCAAAAGGTACTATGTTAAAGTGCAAAACATGGTTTCATTGTTGTACTGTCACGATTGATTTTTATGTATAACCACGCATAGTAATGCATCTAGGTTAGTTAACTACACTAACTGGATCATATGTTTTTGGTGATATTTTTTGTGGGCTAGATTATACCTTCAGTATTTCTTATTAACTTTATCAATTTAATTTCAATAGTCTATAATAGTCTATAATTTCAATACTCTATAATTATGCTAATAAACGTGGCTAGGTGATAATGTAATTGCTATCATTAACAGACATACATATAGTAAATAATATTCATACATAGGGATAAATGAACTTAAGTTAACATCTGTCACAACCGGTAGATTGAAGTGGAAACCTTGGTAGGGGTAGGTGTACAAGCCGACTATAATGTAGAGATTTTATATTCCAGTAACGTAAAACCAAAACCGTCACTCCAGTAACAAACCTGGAGTGACGAGGGCAGAGCAGTGCACGCTCGTATTCAGATCTAAGCTCCTGGGTGACATTGCAACGGGAGCACGCGTGGTGCTTAGCTTCAGGCACAACTTGATGCTGCTCTACAGATTTTATTACGCCAGTTGAATAAGATGTGTGCTATTGCTCTAGGGCTATGATAGCAGTGGTGTGCTGTGATCACATCGCAGCTTTGTATGCAGTCAATAAGAACTTGTTGAGACATAGGTACTGATGAATATAATTTCCATTCTTTTTCAGGAACGTAAAATCTTTCTCCATTGACGTCTTCAATCAAGTCTTTAGTCAAGCCTGTGTACAGTCAAGCATATTCCTGTAACGTTTTTGTGATAATATCAATGTGCCTGTGTTTCAATACCTAAATAATTTACTATGTAGAAATTCTTTATAAATATTAAACTCTTCCTGTAATAACTGCTTTATTTATTCCTTTTCCATTGCCCATTAGTAGTATGACATCAACAAAGTGTTATCCATATTCCGTTACCATTGTTTAAGCATATAAGTATCATGTTTTAATCCCATAACTTATCTTTGGGTAGACTGATTTAGATAAAACAAAAACCTAAACCTCATGACTCCTATAAATATATAGGTATTAGAAATAAGAAAAAATATTAGTATCTAACCTTCCTATTTATTAAAAAAGATTTTTGTTGGTATATTACCAAGAAAAATGTTTTTAATATTTTTTTTATATCTATGATAGGCTAGCCTTTGATCACTATCTCACCTGATGGTAAGTGATGATATGGTCGAAGATGTTGTGCAGGCTAGTCTAGAATTACTGGTTCTCAAGGACAGTTGCCGAAACACACCGTTAGGTGCTTGGCGACAGATTTTCTACTTGAAGGTGGTAGCAAGCCAGGCAGGCATTCGCAAAATGCCCATCCACCATGCTGTAACGTGGGACAACAACCGGGACCGATGGCTTAACATGCCCTCAGAAGCACGAAAGCGCCCAGTAGTAATGTCAGTAGCGGTCACCCATCCAACTCCTGACCGCGGCGGACATTGCTTAACTTAGTTGATCGATTCAGAACGGCTACGCAAACTTCGCTACGTGTGCTTCAATTATCTGTCATGTATAGACATGACGTTTATTACAGATTTATTACATGTATAGATGATAGCTCCAAACGGAGAACTCACTTACAAGACACGCGATTTCACAGGTTCAAAGAAGTAAAGAACTTGAAACAATTTAGCCAAACATTGTTATTGTCATAAGAATGTGCGTGTAGTCACGGAAAGAAGGCATAACTTTTAACAGATTGTAGTCAGATTTCAATAATTCTTTTTTTTATTAGAAAGGATATACCATTATGTTGGGCCCGTATAAATTTCATTAAAATCGGTTGAATAGTTTATAATTATGTTATAGTCAATTAATTGAAAAATGTATTCGCTTACCTGGATGATTTAATGGTATTTGCTATTGTCGACGATGAACACTATTTTAGGCGAGTGAATGTTATTAGAACTTCATGAGTTTGACCTACAGCTTCGTTAGTTACTATCATCAGCTTTTGGCGTCGTGTCGTCGATTGAAAGCTCAATAGTTTTTTTTTTTTAATGTTATTGCGACGGAACAAGCTGTGTTAAGTGGACTAACCTCTGCCTATAACAGACGCATTTTGTCAACGACGAATTGCACTGTGCCCGTCACGCTGAGACGTCCAGTTGTTTGGTCTCATTAGCCTGTAATTTTTCTGGCTCTTAAGGACTGCTGCCGGAACACACTGTTAGGTGCTTGGGGACAGATTTTCTACTTGAGGGTAGTCCCTAGCTAGGCGGGCATTCACATAATGCCCTTCCACCATGCGGTGAAGCTCAAGCCCGCGGCGGGATACGAACTATGGACCTGCTGCACGGCAGTCCATAGCCAATGCCACTGAGCCATCACTGCTTCAAAAAAGCTTCGGCCCTGCTATAGGTAAACCCCATAAATATCTTATATTAGTAAGTAATGGATAATAAGAATATATTAGGGTTTGCATATAGAGCACATGGGGTACTTATCTTCCCGGAAGAGTGATGTTGTGGGATAGCCACAGCCTATAGTGCATAGTGCACGTGTATGAAGTCGTGGGTGGAAACTGAAGCATTGTGACTACATAACTTGTGAACAAATACATAGATAAAATAAATTATTACCATTACGTAATGTCAAATGGTTTGAATTTCCAAATATCGAACATACATTTACATCTTAACAAGTCAGCATCGGCACCCGAATTCAGGCATAGGTACATATGAAATTCAATTGTTTTCATTACCTATGATGCGCAAGAATTAATGTATTCAAAAATACCGGAGATGCCTATGAAATGAACAAGATAGGAAAAAGGCCATGATCAACAAAAAAAACAGTAAAATATATACATTTTATTTCACTAGTGTACACAAATTCTCACTACCCTATTTGTATGTTAATATAATAAAACATTTATGTATGATTTTTTGATGGGATAAAAATACTCAAATTGTATATCAATCGAACTAAATTGAAACTAAAATAATGTACGTAATGAAAATATCTAATACTAGCTTTCCGTCCGCGACTCCGCCCGCGCGTAGGTATGTCAGTTATCGTTTTGCGCAATTGGAAAGAACTATTCTACGTCCTTCCCTGGATCTCTTTTACCAAAAAATGGAACCGACATCAACACTCAAATGTGTGAAATAACTTGTTGAAGTCAGTACCATGATGGTTAAAAAGTACCTACTATCACAATGTTGTACGCATGGTACCGACTTCGACAAGTTGTTTCACACATTTGAGTGTTGAAGTTGGTTCCATTTTTTGGTATACATTATTTTTCACCCTTTTTAGTGACCCTTGCTACTTATGGGATCGATTGTCATTCACTGTCAATCACTATATCATCAAGATAGGAAAATATTTTTCAACTATTGGAGTGTACCCCAAAAAAGGCTGATCCGATTTCTGATTTCCGATGATGAAATTTAAATGGCACGACACGGCAAGCATCAGTTTTCAAATAAAAACAGAATCATCAAAATCGGTTTACCCAGTCAACATTCTGAGGTAACAAACATAAAAAATAAAAATACTGAAGAATTGAGTACCTCGTCCTTTTTTGAAGTCGTTAAAAAATACGGCTGTATTTTGAAAATATCAATATAGACCAAAAGATTGTGTTTAAAATTTGTTAGGCAAGAATAATAAATAAAACAACAACGAAATCAAGAAATGTATGTTTGGAGTTTTGTAATTTTTTTTGCCAACATTAAAAAAAGGAGGAAGTACTCAATTCATATATATTTTTTTATTTAATTAACTACAAATAATATACGGGCTACAGAAACATCATAATTAAATAATTGATTGTACAAGAGAGAGAGAGAGCCTATCACTTATAGGCATCTGACGACGTGCGTATCCGAGACATTGCCATTAAATATAGCGCAGGAGTTAATACTTTCAACACCATAATATAATGTATAATCATAATATAATTTACTTTACCTTTCTGTACACACATTATGTTAAATTACAATCTAAATCAAAATTTGTATAACAGTTATAATTGACATAAGATAATGTATGACATAATTATCTGTGATTTGTTTTGTGTATCTAAATAAATGAAATAAATATTTCGGTCATTATGAAAAATTTCCAAAAACTTAATCGTAAAAAATATTTTATGGACTTATCAAACCTGCTCACAAAATTTCGTGAGAATCTGTTGAGAAATGCGACCTTTATAGAACAACCGGACATACGAAAGCATTTGTAGCAGCGACGCTTCGCTTGAATTAAGTTCTCGGTCGGTTAATTAGTGTATGTGTAGTGTATATCAAATTCTCATGTCAAAGTGTTAGTAACCAAACTCTACCGAAACGGCTTGACCGATTCCTATGAAATTTTGTGGGTATATTCAGTAGGTCTGAGAATAGGACGTTAACTATTTTTCATACCCAACATTTTATTTTTATCTTTCGGACAAAAACCCTTTTTTTTAATTTATCTACGATTTGGCATTAAAATACAATAAACCCTAAAATTTCACCCTTCTACCACCAACACCTATTTTTAATAGCTATACAAGTAGGTACTTTAATAATTTTCTACTCTCGGCGGTCGATAATTGATCAGGAAATGAATTGCCCAGAGATGAATTGCTGTGGCCGTTTTAGGGCTGCTATTACCACTCGTTCTGTTATTCCCGCCAGGCGTCTATCGGTGTCACTTCTCACCCCGTAAACAGCATTGAGTAGGCAGGACTCCTGTCTTATGCACACAATAAGCTTCCTATCACTTTCTAAAGTTTAGGGCTTGAACAGTTTTATTTCCTAAAATTTCACTATCTATACGGCACAAAAGTTCACGGATATCCAAAATAGCATAGCATGTTGAGTACGATGAGGAGCAGCAAACTTGCAAGTAATTGTGAATGAAAGAATTAACGCAATACAAAATAAGGCTGTATTTTGTATTGAAAATATCAATGTAGACTAAGAGATGTAGTTTAAAATTTATTTGGTAGTTAAGATAATCAAAGGACAATGAATTCAAGAAATGTATCTTTGGTGTTTTGTTATTTTTATATGCGGTTATCGTTAATAGCGCTTCTTTCCTCTTCCTTTTTTTACTTACTTACATAAAATAAGTTAGTCATTTTTATGTGACTAACATAATATTCACTAGTTAAAATTTATATGGCAAAACAACGTACAGACCCACCAACTTATCTGTTCAGGTGGCAGAAAAAAGAACTACAACATTCCTTCAAATTGTGACAGTTTGTAGTTGATTTCCATGACCAGTAGCGCCCTCGAAAACTGCACAGTTAAGTTGGTGGTACTATATACCGGGCCAGCTAGTATTCATATAATATTATGTCTATAGAATTTCTTATATTTTCTAAATTTACTTTACTTTAAGTATACATTTATACCTAATCCTTTTAAAAAGCCATTTACATATATTTACTAAAACAAAATTCGTAAAGAATAAGAACAACTCTTCCGTGTCACGGAACGTATATCTTCGTAAGAACGTAAAAGCCTTATACATACAGCACACTATAAAAGAACCAGTCTAAAAGACCCCTACAATCTAGAAAGGCGAACGGTGACAAAGGTTATTTTATGCTGGTACTGCGGGGAAATAGCCAAAACATTGCCCACGCAGTAGCACACATACACAAAAACCTTAACACTTTCAAAGAAATACATACACACATACACATATTTCTGACACTCCGGGCACCCATATTGCCATTTTTTAGAATATTCAGATTTCGTATTTATCTAGGACACTGTGAACATAATATGTTTATACAAAAATCAAAAGGAACGAAAAAAGAAGCAAAGGGAATTGTTAATGAAATATTTTTCAATAACTTTGGGATATTTCTATGCTCCCACAGCTATTTTTCGTCAGTAAAAAGCAAATAATTAAAACTATTAAAAGCTGCCCATTCACGCACTCAGTTTTACAGGGTTCATTCAATCTTTTATATTATCTATGCAAGGTTCCACAGATTTATTTATTTATTTATTTATTTCATTTCACAAAATCCACAGATCTTAATTATTGTAAACAATAACATAATATTTAAATCATACATCCAATTACGGATTTACATTATATAGTGTTAATTTTAAAGAGAGCAGGAACTTAAAAGTTAGTAAAATGTAATTTTTATTGTATGTACTTAAACGAACTTGTTATAGTGTATGGAGGTGAGGGGTTTGGGGGGGGGGGTTATGTATGTGAAAATAACAAATAAAATAGTGTAGCGAAATAGGAAGCAATACACTCACTTTATTACATCACAAGACTTTTATGTACTTCATGTTTGAAACTTTGTTTTGAGCTATTGAAAAGGTCTATTGAACTAAATCTATCATTATATGTCTTCTTTATTCTAATGATTACAGAATTAGAGGAGTACTTAGTATACGAGTGCGGTATGTAGAATAAATTAGTATGTCTGGTGCGGAGCGTAGGGGCTGCAAGCTGTAGGAACAGTTCTGTGAGGTCTGTACTGTCTATGTCACCATGGCAGACTTTATGGAGAAAAAGCATGTCCAACAATGTGCGCCTATCTTTGAGAGTCAATAAATTATGAAAATCACACGACTCTTCGTAGTCAATGTAATTGTGTCGCGTCCGATAGTTTATATGTTTAATAAATTTACATTGTATCTGTTCAAGATCTTGGGTATGGGTAATATATTGAGGGCACCAAATATTGCTACAGTATTCAAGGATGCTTCTAACGTATGAAAAATACAGTATTTTTAAACATTTGATATCCGAGAATGGTTTGCATGTTCTTAGGATAAAACCTAGGTTTTTATACGAGCTACTGACTATATCGGAAATATGCTCATTAAAGGACAATTTGTGATCTAATAAAACTCCCAAGTCTCTAATGAGCTGTGTTTTTTGAACAACAGTATTTTTAAACTTGTATTCAAATTTAATTGGTGATGTCTTTCTTGTAAACGACATGAACCTACATTTATTAATGTTTATAAAGATTCTGTTGTCGTCATAGTAATTATGAAGTCTGTCTAAATCTTGCTGGAGTTTTGTGCAATCAGTTTGGTTTTTCACGTTATAGTAAATTTTAGTATCATCCGCGTACATAAGATAATTACTAAATTTGAAACATTTTCCGATATCATATAAGTAGGCCGCATAGAGTAACGGTGAGAGAATAGATCCCTGGGGGACGCCCGAGGGAACATTAATAACATCAGACCGATGTCCACCCACGATTACAGCTTGACAGCGGTTGCGTAGGTACGATTCCAGCCATCTTAGTAGATCACCACATATTCCTAACTCTTGCAATTTGCGTAGCAAGATGATGTGATCAACACGGTCAAATGATAATATATGCCTGTCATTTACTGCGGGGAAATAGCTACTGCGATTTAGTTTGGACCGCAGCTATTTCCCCGCAGTAATTTTAGCACAGACTAAATATACCTGTTCGTTCTTCAGTGTAATGTTACCATTACTAAGATTTTCAAGTAACTCAGTATTGGCCATACAACTGACTTGTAACCGTGAATGGGATGCTTTGCCAAGCGATTTATTATCTGTGGTATAACACAGATAATAAATCGCTGTCTGTCTGTCTATGATTAGGTTTGTTTACATTACTGGAGTGCGTTCCGAGGCTCAGAGTGTAGTTGTTTGGTTGTTTTGCAACTTACCCTGAGGTTTGGAACGACCGGTTGTTTTATAACCTCAAACAAATTGTGACATTGACAGACTTACATCATTATCGTAATAATAATTGCTATTTAACACCATAACAAATTTGTTTTCCATTTTTATTTAAGTTTTATATTTTGAGAAATGATATTAGTATTTATATTTTTTGAGATTTATGGGTGAGCGCATCAGATTGAATACGATATAAACGCCAAAGTCATTTTATGTCACGCGTTTTATGGTTAATAAGTTGCAACCTTCAAAGGTTTGGAACGGTCCAGTTGTGACAACCGAACGTTCTACTCGAAAGTTGTGAACGACGTTAGAGTGAAAAGTTGCACTCCGAGTGCGCTCTAACCAAGGTTCGGAACGCACCCCTGTATTTTATAAAACTGAAGTTCTCTAAGGGTATGTTCCATTTGTCGCTAAGAACGTTAATTTCGATAATTTTGATTACATTCTGCGTCTGTGGTTGTGATCACTGTGATCGTTTGTAACTGTCATCCCCTGTTCCATTTAGGATAAGAACGCTAAGAATGCCACTAAAATTTGCCACTTCTGTCACTTTTGACATTAAATGTAGGGAATTCAAACTGTTCCAGTAGCCTCATAGCGTTTATGGCGAAAATAACGCCAAGACCCATGTGGAACAACTTTTTGGGAGTGTGATCGTTTTTAGCGTTTTTAGCGAATCTAACTTCAAATGGTATGCACCCTAAATATAAAAGCTAATATAGATTGATTGTTTTAGAAATCGTCCGTCAAGTCCGATCCTATATCAAATGTAAGCAAGTCCAGTATAATACAACAAAACGTCGTAATGAAAACCTCTAACTGTTGCATGGTAGGAATCACTGCAAATACTAACAATTTGCCATTAATAAAGAGATGCTTTTATTTTTTAATAATGAAACGCCCTCCTAATCTCGAAATAGGTCAGTTGAAAACGTTACTAATGGTCAATTGGTCAGGTGACCAATTGACCATTAGTAACGTTTTCAACTGACCTATTTCGAGATTAGGAGGGCGTTTCATTATATATAAGATAATAATATAACCTATATGGCCAGTGTCGCAAAACTTGCCATACCTATCTATCTTATTATAAAATACATATGAGGTTATAGCTTCGCGATGTACTAATGTATTTCTCATAGTAAGAACGTAAAAGCCTTATACATACAGCACACTATAAAAGAACCAGTCTAAAAGACCCCTACAATCTAGAAAGGCGAACGGTGACAAAGGTTATTTTATGCTGGTACTGCGGGGAAATAGCCAAAACATTGCCCACGCAGTAGCACACATACACAAAAACCTTAACACTTTCAAAGAAATACATACACACATACACATATTTCTGACACTCCGGGCACCCATATTGCCATTTTTTAGAATATTCAGATTTCGTATTTATCTAGGACACTGTGAACATAATATGTTTATACAAAAATCAAAAGGAACGAAAAAAGAAGCAAAGGGAATTGTTAATGAAATATTTTTCAATAACTTTGGGATATTTCTATGCTCCCACAGCTATTTTTCGTCAGTAAAAAGCAAATAATTAAAACTATTAAAAGCTGCCCATTCACGCACTCAGTTTTACAGGGTTCATTCAATCTTTTATATTATCTATGCAAGGTTCCACAGATAATATATGCCTGTCATTTACTGCGGGGAAATAGCTACTGCGATTTTTTTCAGTTGTACAAAAGTGTTTTCAAAACAAACTGTCATACAAAGATTACAGAGCACGCAGTGGGCCGTTCAGAACCTTGGTTAGAGGGCAGCATAGATGAAGTAGAATATATACTACGTAGGAGGGCAGTGCGCGCTCGTAGTGCAACTTTTCGTTGTTCCAAGTAAATTTTAGGGTTGCCGTATCTCAACCTCATAGTTTCCGTATTTCAGGGGATATTATAAATACGGGCCATATATTTAATATTTTGTACTAAATGCTTACAAAGAAGAATGCATGATTTTAACAGTTCCGATAAAAAACTTGTGTTATTTTCTGCTACGAACGTACTGAATCATAAATATTAACTGAAAAATTAAACAATAATTGCGGTTCAAGTTTAAAATAATATATATTTAAATAAGCGCAGTCGTAAGTGTCGTGACTAGATACAAATATACTTATCACATTATACAAACATTCAACTACATACAAAATAATATGAATAAACTAAGAGACTAATTAGAAAGTCGCTAGGGTAGTATATATTATATTTGATATATGGTGTACACACACTGGTAAAGTACATACGTGTCGTTTTGTTTTAATAGCGTATTATGTGTTTAAGGCTTAGATTAGGAGAACCACCAGCTAGAAAGAGTCGGTAATGCGTTCTGTAACACGAAGAAAGTCAGTTTTGTCAGGGCTTCCCATTCCGGCCGTATAATTTCATACTGTTGAAAATAGATTTATTACTTGTAATTTCATAGTCTATGATTAGTAACTAAGCAACGGTTGTTAGAAAATTTTCCTATTGACTGATGTAATGTTCTTCTACAAATAAAATACGTTTACAGCTTTATCACAAGATTTTAATATCCTATTGGCCTTTTACTGCGCTGCTCCCAGCCCATGTCCATCAGGTTATGGGCCCAGCCATAGCCAAGTGATAAAGGTATTAAATTACAGACATGCAGAGTCCAAATTTTACAAAGTTGTCCGGCCAGTCCAACTATGGGACTTGGGCATTTGCCATGGAGATGTTCCTGATTGACTGTGACCTATGGGACTGCATACAAGGTACTGTAACCGAAGTAAACGATTCGACAAAGAAGCGGGATGCTAAAGCTCGATCAAAAATTTGTCTAATGTGTGCTGAGAGTATTTATCCTCTTATAGTAAACGCACAAACAGCCCAAGAGACGTGGATAGCCCTAAAATATGCATATGCAGACAGTGGATTGACACGGAGGTTGTCGCTACTACGAAAATTATTCAGCATTAAATTAAATGACTACCCGAACATGGAGGTTTATTGTACAGAAATACAAGCGACTCAGCAAGCCCTACAGGCTATAAAGGCAGGTTTAGAAGATGAATTTATTGGAATTATAATGTTAGCTGGACTTCCAGAAACATACAATCCATTAGTAATGGCTTTAGAGCATTCAAGTGTCAAAATCACATCAAGTAGCGTTGTGGCTGCCCTATTGAAGGAGGGCCAACGCAAGGTACATGATAATGGTGATTCTGTCTTAATGTCAAAGACAAATAAGGAGCCTATGAAGAATAAGAAGGTGATAATATGCCATTTTTGTAATAAAAGGGGGCATTTCAAGTGGCAATGTAAGCAGTACCAGGAATCCAAGAAGGGAAGAAATACTGCGGCTACTGCAGGACCATCTATAGGAGAAAGCAGCATGAGTTGTGCAGAGACAGCTGGCATTGCTAGACAGTCAAGTGAGTGGATTCTTGATTCTGGTGCGTCATCGCACATGACTTCTAAAAGAGATTTGTTGACAGATGTTAAAAACGCCCAACGTTGCATCAGTACAGCTGGTAGTGAAAATGTTGTTTCCATTTTACAAGGGAACATGAAAACAACTGTAAATAACAACGGACGACATGTCAACATAAATTTTAGAGATGTTTTGTATGTACCAGAAATTTTGATGAATTTACTATCTGTAAGTAAAATTGCTGCACATGGTCATATTGTTATTTTTGATAAAAAATCTTGTAGAGTTTTTAAAACAGAAGATGTTTCTTTACATGTAGGTAGGGCGTTGTTAACAGCATCAGTTAAAAACGGGCTCTATGTTTTAGATCAAAATATTGATAAGGCAATGGTTGTTCTTGATGACAGGGTGAAGATGAGTGCACACGAACTATGGCACCGGAGGCTTGGTCATCTTTCCAGAGTACAAATGCGTAAGTTGAAACCATTAGTACATGGACTTAACTTTGGAGCGGAGAACACTGAGCCATGCGGAGCATGCTGTAAAGGGAAACAATGCGTAAAGAAATTCCCAAAAGGAAAAGCGAACAGAGCCAAGGAGCTTTTGGAGATAATCCACACCGACCTAGCAGGACCTATGGAAGAAGTGACATGGGGTGGAGGTAAATATTGCCTAATTTTTGTTGATGATTATAGTAGAAAAGTTTTTGGCTATTTACTGAAATCTAAAACTGAGGTACTCGGTAAATTCAAAGAATTTAAGGTTTTGGTGGAAAATGAGACGAACAAGAAGATAAAATGTCTCAGAAGCGATAACGGGACTGAATATACTGGAAACGAATTCCAAACGTATTTGAAAGAAAATGGAATACGTCATAAGACGAGTGTAGCTCACACTCCTCAGCAAAATGGAGTAGCGGAACGCACTATCCGCACTATTGTTGAGAAAGCGAGGTGCATGCTTCAAGATGCGAAATTGCATAAGCGTTTTTGGGGTGAGGCAGTCAACACAGCCATATACCTAAAAAATAGGTCACCTTCAATGGCAATTTCAACTGTACCTGAAGAGATATGGACAGGAAAGAAACAAGATGTGTCTCATTTAAAGATTTTCGGAAGCAAGGCACACGTTTTAATAAAGGGCAATACAAGAAAGAAATTTGATTCTAAGTCTACTGAAATGATTATGGTTGGCTACAGTGAGAATCAAAAAGGATACAGATTTGTAGATAACATAAATAATGTGAGGCGAGTAACTGTTGCTAGAGATGTTGTATTTGTGGAAGGAGTGTCGTCCAACACTGAAGTGTCAGATGAACAAACACCTCAAACCGTAGATATCTCAGAAATCCTAGCAAATAGACCTGAACCAGTAGGAAGTATAATCCCAACTGAATTTCATGAAATTGAATGTTCAGAACGGGAACAGGTCAGCATAGAGAGGGAACAGGAGAGTTCAGAGAGAGATGGAGAAGAAATAGACGATGCTGATGATTTCCAGGACTCGATAGATATAGGTTTAGATCAGCAATTAATAAATGAACATAGTATTACTAATTCAAATGATACTGAAATTGAAGAAGAGCCTGAAATTCGTGAAATCGTAAGTGATCGCCGGTATCCACTACGGGAAAGACGCCGAAAGGAAGAAAAAGACATGGTCTATAACTTTCATGTTTCGGACGATCCAGACCCGCAATCCTTACAAGATGCTATGGACAGGACTGATAAAGAGTTGTGGTTTTCAGCTATGGTGGATGAATATAATTCTCTGATCGAAAATGAAACTTGGGATATTGTAAATCGACCATTGGACAAAAATGTTGTTAAATGCAAATGGGTCTTCAAACTAAAAGTTGGAGCAAATGGTACAGTGCAGCGTCATAAAGCTCGATTGGTGGCACGAGGCTATTCTCAGAAGTATGGAGAAGATTATTTTGAGACATTTGCCCCAGTTGTTAAATTGTCTTCCATACGTCTTTTGCTCGGACTTGCAGCTGAAATGAATTTGGATATTCACCACATTGACGTCACAACAGCGTTCCTAAATGGTGACCTCAATGAAGATATTTACATGGAACAACCTCCGATGTTTATAAAGAAAGTTGATGAAGGAAAAGTATGTAAGCTCAAGAAGGCCATATACGGATTAAAACAAGCGGCTCGTTCATGGAATGTTAAAGTACATGCACACATTATAGAAATTGGTTTTACAAGATCCAAATATGATCCTTGCGTTTACATAAAGAAAAGTAAAGAAGTTTTTATAGTTATTGGTCTATATGTTGACGATTTTTACATATTTACAAATAATGCTAGTGAAGCTTTACATTTAAAGAATGAACTTGGTAAAGTTTTTAAAATTAAAGACTTAGGTGAAGCCAAAGAGTGTCTAGGAATGAGCATTGTGAGAAACCGTCAAGAGGGGGAAATTTACCTAGATCAACGAAACTACACAAGGAAATTGTTGCAAAAATTTGGAATGGAAGAATGCAAACCAGTTGGAACTCCAATGGAATGTAATCTGAAACTTGCTAAAGGGAGTAATACAGAGAATACTAGATATCAAGAAATAATTGGATCTCTAATGTATCTGTCTACTTGTACGAGGCCAGACATATCTTTTGCTGTCAGTTATCTAAGCCAATTTAATTGTTACAATGATAACATGCATATGGCAGCATTGAAACGTGTGTTACGGTATCTCAAAGGTACAATGGATTATGCCCTTTGTTACAAGAAAATGAACAAGCCTCTGGTCGCATATGCTGATGCAAATTGGGGTACCAATTCGGACGGCCATTCATTTTCTGGTTACTGCTTAGTTTTTGCTGGTGCTGTAATTTCGTGGCATGCTCGCAAACAGCAATGTGTTGCGTTAAGTACTGCTGAAGCAGAATTCATTGCTCTCTGTGAAGCTGCTAAGGAAATTGTTTTTATAAAAGGGATTTTTAATGAGTTGTGTACAAATAGTAAGCCTGTAACTGTGTACAGTGATAGTCAAAGTGCTAGCAAGATGATTTACAATCCAGTCACTCATAAGAGAAGTAAGCATATAAATATAAAGTACAATTATGTTAAAGAGTTAGCTGAGGCAAAGGAAATAATTATAGATTACTGTGAAACTAGTTCCATGCCTGCTGATGCTTTAACAAAATCTGTAAACAGGGTTAAACATAATTTTTGTTTTAACTATATGGGATTACAAAGACTATAAACTTAAGTGGGGGTGTTGAAAATAGATTTATTACTTGTAATTTCATAGTCTATGATTAGTAACTAAGCAACGGTTGTTAGAAAATTTTCCTATTGACTGATGTAATGTTCTTCTACAAATAAAATACGTTTACAGCTTTATCACAAGATTTTAATATCCTATTGGCCTTTTACTGCGCTGCTCCCAGCCCATGTCCATCACATACAAATGTTATACGGCTTTGAAATGGCTGCTGTAAGCCGTCTTTTTGATAGTTTAGGCGCCCAATTGCCGTATAAAACGGCAATTGCCGTATCCAGAACAACGCTGTTATAAAGTCTCCAGCTGTCAGCGTTTTTTTTCCTTCTTGGCCATGAAGAGTTTTGCGTATTGTGCCAGTTTCATGTTGTTGTTTTCTTGCGAAAATATCCATTTTGTTACGGCTTTTGTTTGTAAGATCTTTGTTTAGTTGAACGGTTAACCAGTGCTCATAACCACCGGCCACGGAATGACCTGCTTGATAATTGGCGACCCAATATTGCACGACCAAATACTTCAAGGACACAGTCTACTTCAATTATCATGACGGTATTTCATGAGCTGTGCATTATAAGGCTGAGATATCCACCCATAACGCGATATCAGCCACTGACCTCCATTAGTGCTGGCAACTAATTCATTGAATATTTAGTTTAGAGTAAAAAAGGAAACTTAACTTTTTAGTGTTCGGCAATGTAATAAAACGAATAAAGAAAAAAGTTGTATATTCATTTTCTAGAAGATATAAGGCTCATAATATTAAAAATTATGTAGTAGTTTACATCATTGTATGTTTCTTACTAAAGAGATGGCAAGCACAGGCCTACCCATCACACAAAGCATAAAATGGTCACTTTATGAAAAGGTATTACACCTTCCATAGTTGCGACTTTGTGTTACTAGATAGTGATACAACGAACATGGATAGATGTGTGATGCACACAGTGCGGCGGTCTCATACGTAAAAACGGAGTAAAAATTTAATAACCTATTATAACTATAGGTATATGGACATTTTTTACACGGACTGCCCAAAAGAAGGAGTGCTATGTTTCCAGCGTTTGTCTATGTATGTATGTTTGTAAGTTTCTTTATTCCACCATAACTTCTAAGCGACTCAACCGACTTTAATGTATGAGATATCGTTATATTCATCTTGATAGCGAAACTGACTATGTTCATATACTTATACCAACTAAGTCTTGGAGGAGCTGCACCATCAGAGCTCTCCGAAGAACAGTCGACTACAAAGAGAACCACCACCACGCCAGGAGCTCCTTCGACTATTGCTGCCCCACCGGCTACGCTCGACTTTCCCGTGTTAACAGCAATAATCAGGAGCAGGCCTGACGCCAGGAGGAGCTGTCTAAGGACTGGTCCTTAGGCAGCGTGGCTTAAGGAATAACTAAGATAGGACAGAGACAAGCAAACCCGTCGCCAAGAGGAGCAGACCCTTCAGATGAAACGTTAAATAACAAAATTTTGATAAATTTTAACTACCAAGAACGTAGAACTTTTCCCGTACCTTTTTTTCCTACATACTTTTACATTTAATATATATTCGGTAATATCATAACATCTCAATTATTTTACAGTTTTTATCAAAAATATATTACACAATTTTGGTGAAATAAAACATTTCTGGTATCACTACACATTTTGACTCTCCATATCAACTATTAAGGAAGCGTACCACTAGAAGTTAAATTCGCCAAAAACGATAAAAAAGATCACACTCCTACAAAGTTGTTCCACTTGGGCCTTGGCATTATTTTCGCCATAAAGCTACTGAATCAGTTTGTAGTACTAACATCTAATGTCAATGTCAAAAAAATGTCACTGAGTATCGTGGATCCATTTTTAAGTTGTGGAGTTACTTTTGCATATTACGAATACGACTCACGTCTAGAGAAAATGGAAACAAATTCTAGAGCTGGATTTGCTTAGCACACAACAATACCTATTGTTCTAAAAGTTACAGCTTTGTATATCTAGCTAATAAAAATTATGAAATGTATGAAAAATGGTAACAGAAAATTTCGTTTTATTTTGTATCATGACGAGAACTGTCAAAACTGACAGTTACAAACTATCCCCATCAACGTGGGATGGACAAAAAGGCAAATTTTACTGGCATTCTTAGCGTTCGTATCCTAAATGGAACAGTTACAAACAGTTTCAAACGATCACAGTGATCACAACCATACACGCAAAAAGTGGTCAAAATTATCGAAAATAACGAAATTGGCGTCAAGTGTAATACGCCCCAAGTAACCACACTGGATACAACTCCGCCAAGCTAAGTTTGCACCTCGCTGGAATGGCAGGGGCCCCACCCGCTTCCTCGCTCACCTTCCCGCTATCGCCCCGTCGTCGCGTCAGTACGGTTAGCATCTGTGTCACCGACACGCGTCTTTACGTTTATAAGAGTTTTCGTGTCCTTATCCGTTGAATTTTAAATTTTTTGAACTGTTCTTGTTTTTTGTTGAAGTTTTGTTGTTACCACTGTGTTGTTATATTTCTGGATTGTTTTTGTTAAGTTTATGTTGAACTTGTTACTGAACGGTCAACGTTCATTTTACCTCGAGTGGATTGTTGTGGTCGACCAAAATGAAAGGAAAGGTGATACACAGTGAAGCGAGAAACATAATCTTAACATATCCTAAGAAATATATTCTTAGTCCAAACATAAGTTTTTCAAAGAAGAAAGAGCTAATAAAAGGATGACCTATCCGGTTGATAAAGTTATTAGGCGAACTAGTGCCGCAACCGGCATATCTAAGAGGACGCTAATGAATATAAAAAAGGAAGCCAAACAATTATCGCAGCCAGCTGCTTTACCAGCTACAAGTTCTTCGCCATGTCCAAGTACTAGTGCCCAATTAAGTCCAGCCAAATTATTGACACCAGGTATAAAACTAAACTGAAATCGTCAAAACGGGAACCTAGTAACTACAGGCCAATAGCGCTCTTGCCTACTTCATCTAAAATTTTTGAAAAAGCAATTAAAGCCCGTGTGCCTTCATTCTGTGAAAAGTTTCATATATTTGATGACACTCAAAACGGGTTCCGAAAAAACCGTTCGACTATTTCAGCCGTATATAGTTATATTCACAAAATCTTGACAATTTTAGACGATAAAAAATACGCAATAGGCATTTTATTAGATATGACAAAGGATATGATAAACTTCGGTACGACATACTATTAAATAAATTATATGACAAAGGAATACGCGGCATAGCACACAAATGGTTCAGCTCATACTTAAAAAATCGCAACCAATTCGTAGAAATAGATAATTTTGACTTTAACACCGGTGAAATAAGTACAGTCAGATCTACTTCTATACAAATTAACCATTCGATTCCCCAAGGATCTGTGATCGGATGTATTCTTTTTTTATTATATATTAATGACCTTCCCAAAACAATTGACGAATCGTGTGTACTTTTCGCGGATGACATTTCTATTTTGACATCTTGCAAAAATAATTCTAATATCAATTATAACCTTACTGACATTTTTAATAATATAACTAATTGGATGACATATTATAATTAAGAATTGAATTTAAAAAAGACCGCGTTAATGCAATATAGACCCTATCAAAAAGCACCCCTTGACATAAATTTCTCTTATAATAATAAATATATAGAATGTGTTGACGTATCGACTTTACTAGGCATAGATATTGACACGCATTTAAATTGGAAAAGCCACATACAGAAATTAAAGTCAAAATTATCAAGCTTTACTTATGCGCTTAGAGAATTACGAAAAGTAACAAACGTAGATACAGCTCTAACGGATTATTATGCATATTGTTTCTCCTGGATCAGCTACGGCATAATACTTTAGGGAAATAGTGTAGATGCTACAGATATCTTTATCATCCAAAACAAGTGCATTCGAATTTTAGGAAATATAAAGCTTCCCGATATAAATATAGAAAAATTTCATAGGCCCTACTTTATTACATTTAAAATATTAACACTGGCATCCATATATATATTAGAAAATTGTAAGTTTGTAAAAAAATATCCCCAACATTTTACAAAAATATCAGATGAGCGAAACTACCCAACACGGTCTAATTATAAACATAATCTGGTTGTGTCTACCTCGAGACTAGAAATGCATAGTACAGGACCAAACGCAATGGCCGCTAAAATTTATAATAAATTACCGGTTCAAATCAAAAGTATAGAAAATGTACACAAATTCCTCCGAGTCATAAAAAATATACTGCTCGAAAAGTGTTATTATACTCTTGCAGAATTTTTTAAGGATGCCTCGATTATGGAATAGATCGTTCCCTTCCGCTACACATTGCTATACCCTATTAGGGTCATTATGTACCATTCCACCTAATTTTGGTTTGTTTATATAAGACATGTAAACCGCATTTGTATGTACTAATGATTGCAATAAATGATTGAGTATTGAGTAGAAAACTCAGCTCCAATCGCTGTCAAATCACGCTATTGCTGCTCAGCTTGCATACAGCTCGGCTGCCGCTGCTCAGCTTGCATGTAGATCGGCTGGCGCGCTGTCTGTGTACTCGATGTACTTGGTACCGCTGCGTCTCGTGGTGGTGCTTCCATTAACGCATGATGTTCCATTATGACACTCTCTATGTTCACATCCTCATGTCGACTTGCCGTTGTCTGGTAGTCTCTTGCTTCAGAATCCCCGTGTCTGGCCATGCTGGTTCTCTGGAGCTGGCGTCTCTTGTAGCGATGTTTATTCTTCTTACTTTTAGCCCTTTTTTCTCGACTTGGCCTCGATCGCGACGCAGATGATTGGCTGTCAGTACTGGATCGGTGTTGACGGCGACGTTTACGTGGGCGGGAACGCCTGTCTTGGCTTTGGGAGCGCTGTGCAAATCGTTCATCTTCGTCATCGCTCCCCATTTCGTTCGATTATCCCACTTCTGATATTGGATCAGAAGTGGTAACTCAAACTATTATTAATTTTTCAATGAGTATATTCCAAATATTTCACAATCAGCACAAAAAGTATCACAAAATTATACACTGTTAATACACTATTAAGTCTAAAAATAATAGTAGTTAGACTTGCACTATTTCTTAAAATAAGTATTCGTCCGTTAGGATCAGAGGATATAGGAGTCAGACTGCCACCCGAGTTCCCGACCCCTCCGCAGGTATGCTAGTACTATCGTCGTTTTAACTCTTATTACCGATATAAAATAACCTATCATAATAAAATTGTATATTAATATAATTTGAATATAACATAAATAATAATTATTTTATATAAACATTTCATAATTTTATCGTTTGTTAATTATATATAAGTCGTTCTGTTTTCTAATCAATACGATACTTTTAATAATATCAAAGTATCTACGAAAGTACTAGCATATCTACAGCTTAGCAACAAAATAATATAAATCCTAACATGAGTAACTTCTGGTAACTTATTTACTTAAGATAATTGAAGCTTAACAAATATATGATTCTAACACGCTCATAACGTGGCCTTTGAAGAAAATATGACTAAGAGGGAGTTGTTTCAAATTATAATAAGAAGCAAACCACCGAAAAGATATGTTATCTACGAACTTATAACAGCACACGGCCGCCGAATTCTGCGTCTGCCACCCTATCATTGCAATCTAAATCCAAACAAAAACGTGAACCAATCGGAAAAAGAAATTTAAAAACTTACGCGGGACGCTATAAATTCAATCACACCTGCCTATTGGAGAAAAAAGGTGAACCACGTCGAAAGGCTACTATTTTTTTGTGTATATTTTAATGTATTCACAAAAAAATTGGCATCACTATACTTAATAAAATATAATGTTAAAAACAATAAATGCAAAGTAAATTCTAACAAACATTTGTTTACTTTTTAAAGTCATAGCGAATCCTTTTTTGCGGACCGTATCTAAGCGTCAGTGTGACGTAATCGACGCGAGGTGCAAAATTAGCTTGGTCGAGTTGTAATCGAGTGTGTGTAGGGAATACGTCTTTTATTTCGCAATGATTCTGGGTATATTCCATTAGTCGCTAAGAACGTTATTTTCGAGAATTTTGATCACATGCTGCGTCTATGGTTGTGACCACGTGATCGTTTGTAACTGTCATCCCCGTTCCATTTTTGGATAAGAACGCTAAGAATGCCACTAAAATTTGCCTCTTCTGTCACTTTTGACATTAGATGTAGCATTTAAGGCGAAAATAACGCCAAGACCCATATGGAAAACTTTATGGGAGTGTGATCCTTTTTAGCGTTTTTAGCGAATCTCACTCAAATGGTAAGCACCCTCTGTGAACATTTTGGGCGTATACCATTTAACGCTAAATTCGTTATTTTAGAAAATTTTGATCACATTTTATGTCTATGGTTCATATTAAATATGACGCAAACTGTGGTCAAAATTATCGAAATTAACTCAAATGGAATACGGCCTTTATTACTACTACCGGATTATTTATTACTCTGTGGTTTATGAGATCCTCTTTGGGGTTGTGGTTGTCGCAAATGTCAACTAGGGTTGTTGATTCTCGACCAAAGAAATCGATTCAAATCGAACTTGCCCCAACAATTTTTGATCAACTCGACATTCATAAGCGCGATAACCCAAAAATGAGTTAATAGAGTCTGGCCAACGAAAGCTGTCCACGTATTATTTTCAGAAGTTTTGATATGGCAATAATTTAAGACTGTCAAAATTGACACTTTGACGTTTCGTACTTGAGTCATCTTCTGTTTACGTTGGTTTATGTGCATCATATTTTCATTGATTTTGTCTAAAATAATGCCGAGAACAATTAAAAGTTCGACGAGGAAGCTTCTATTTACTATGATTGACAAATATAAGGACATAAAAAGTGATTTAAATCAGAAATCTGCAGAGAAAATACTACAACTGGATTCAATCCTTTCACTTTCAGGTTAGTTTATTGAATTTCTAATGAAACATTTTGATACTTTTAGACTATTTAAGACAAATCGCAATATTTTTCATGGTGTATCTACTTTTCAGGAAGTATTAACGACGAGGAGACAAAACTTAAAATTGTGGAAGCAGTAAAGAAATTTAAAACTCTCGAAAAAAATGAAATGGCGACTTCTAAGACACATTATTTAGAAAACATATCTTCAATGACAGGTATTACTTTAGAAATGATAGATTTTAACAGTTACTTCGAAGAGTTATATAAATTTATGACAACGTATGGATGGCTAAATTAAATAATATAATATTATGGTTTTGTAATAATGTCTTTGTATATTATTATGGTTTTTGACTTAAATGACTGATAATTAATAATATACTGTTACATACATAATTTATTGTATTTGTTATCTTCAGATGTCAGTGTGAAGACTCTAAGAAGAATTAACATTGAAGGGTCTAAAAATCAAGAACAGTGGAATACTCCGGGGAAAAATCGTCCACATTCAGCAACAGTTTCCAATTTGGATAATTTTGATATTTCAGCTATAAGAAACAAAATAAACGAATTTTATGGAGTTCGAAAACAAGTCCCAACACTGAGAAGCCTGCACAATGAGCTGAGGGAAGCAATTTAATTTAAGGGATGCCGTGAAACCCTTAGAAAAAAATTACACAAGAACTGGTTTGAGTTTCAAAACAATAAAAATGAACGGGCTTTACTTACAGAAAAATATGGAATTGCGGCATGGAGACATAGATTCTTGAGGACAATACATAAAAAGAGGCTAGAAGGTAAACAGATTATTTACCTTGATGAGACATATGTACATCAGAACTATAAAGTTAAAAAATCATGGCAAGGACCTTCAACAAGCGGTGTCACTACTAATATATCATCAGGAAAAAGACATGTTATTGTACATGCCGGATCGGAGGAAGGGTTTGTGCCAGGTGCATTATTGGTATTCAGCACAAAATCCAAATCAGCTGACTACCATGATGATATGAATGCTACCAACTTTATGAAATGGTTTGAGGAAATGTTGACACCTAATCTCACTAAACCTAGTGTAATAGTGATGGACAATGCAAGTTACCATGTGAAACAAGTAAACAAACCCCCTACTATGTCTGATTCTAAAGCTAATCTCCGAATATGGCTTCAAGAAATAAAATTCATTTTGAAGAATATCACACCAGAGCTGAATTAATGTGTTTGGTGAAAGATAATAAACCTGCCGTTGTTTACGAAGCAGAAGTGCTTCTAAAAAAACACAGTCATATCCACAATCACGAAATTTTGTTGCTACCACCGTATCATTGCGACCTCAATGCTATTGAGCTTGTATGGAGTCAAGCTAAGAGAAAAGTAGCAAGCAAAAATATAGGAATACTAGGGTCTGAAATGCAAAATTTAATAAAAGAATGTTTTCTACCCATAACTGCTGATTACTGGAAGAAGTACACTGATCATGTACTAAATGTGTAAAATCAGTACAAATTAAGGGACCGTATTACTGAAAACGAACTTGAACCATTCATAATACATGTTGGGGACAGTAGCAGTAGCAGCGAAGAAAGCAATGAAGCTGATTCAATATCAGGTGTGAGTTTTTGGAATCCGATTTTAACTATGACTCATAGCTCCTATATTTGTACGGCTCCTCGGGATCTTCGACTGTATATAAATAATGGATTATTTGAAAATAATAAAAAGACAGAATTAAATGTAATCTTTTATTTGATATTCTTCATAATACATTCGAAAATTTCAACAACAGTTGCTAACAAAACAAAATTTTTACAACTCGAAAAAAATATACTTGCTGAAAAATAAATAGTATCAACTCCGTTTATGCAGTGTATAGCCAGGGTTAAAAGCTCTTGATTTTTTAAAATTCCCGCCTTTTTTCTTGGACAGCTTTCGTTGGCCAGACTCTAGGCTCGGATTTTTCTTATATTTTGAAGTTTCCAGATAATTATTTAATGCCACTTAATTTTTGTTTTAATTTATCTCATGTGCAGCAGTGCCGCAATGTCGTGTGGCAGATCGGTGGCAGAATGAATGGTGGAAAATGGAAGGATGAATGGTGTATTTCACCAGGTGACAAACCTTTGCATCTGGGTATATTTCTTTGAAAATAACACATACTCGTAAGACATACACAACACAACACAACACAAATATAATTAGACATAATACTGGTTATATATACATTTTACCAGTGTCGGCATTACCTAGTTTTTAGGATGTGCGTCGCACACAGACGCTGGAGGGGGTGCCAAGCACCACTTGCGCCTCCAAAAGCATACGTTGGTCGTGCCGCTCTCAAAGACCCTGCGCCCGTGTTATTTCCCCGCAAGTGCAATACTTGTGTGGCTCTTAAAGAGAAAGAGATATTTGTGTATGTGAGTTGTTATGTTGATAACATAATATGTCAAATATCTATCAGAAAAATAAACAATTATGGTGATCATTGTATACAATGTTTTATTAAATAAATCAGGAATATGGAGACTTCCTCGTAGAATAGCGTGTAGTACGGGTTTCAAAAGGTTATGGGCCGCCCCATATTCCTTTTTTGTGTGTTTCTGGTACGTATAGTAAAGGTAACTAGGCACCTACTTATTTAAGTTATATATTTATGGCTGGTAGTAAAGAAATAATAATGTACAAATAAGAAGACAGCGTGAACTTCTAAAATTGGAAATTAAAAGTAGAATTATTGCTAGAAGAAAAGTATTAAGTGATATTTAAAAATGTAGCAATGTTAAAGAAGACCAGAAAAAAGTGATGCAAAAGCTCGTTCCATCATAGACTTTGGATGAAAAATTTCAATACTTGATGCAATTAAGGTTAAAAGAGTAAGCACTTCATACCAACTTGCAGATATTATGACAAAGGGTTTGCCTAAGCCTAAATGTACTGGCTTAAGAGAATCATTTGGAATGATTCTTCCTCTGCGTATTATTTGAGAAATCTTCAATGAGGGAGAGTGTTAGAACTGGCCTCGAAGACACCAGCACTGGCCATTGAAGTTTGTATTTAGATTATAAAGAAGATAGTGATGGTTTTGTCGTTGATCTGTCAAGTGTAAATAAAAATGTATATGTGTGTCAAGTCATAACAAATCTAGTTTTCTTTATATTTATTATCTCCATTTATTTTTTCTATTATGTTTTCCGCTATCCCAAGCTTCCACTAAACAGCATATCTCATCATATTTCAGTTTTTAAAATACACATAAATAGTTTATAGTTGTGTATGACTCGATTACAATCGATATTCGCTATTCAAAATTGACATGCCTACCTACCGGCGGCATGCCAACCATAGAGAAAAGTAATAAACTGGGAATGCCAACTCTAGACCATGGTTGCCAGATTAGGCTAATTATCGCCATTTAGGCTACCTTAGGGGGTCAAATGGCGACCAAAATAACCAATCGGCTACCAGTAGCCATTTAGGCTACCTAGGAAAATAAGAACGTTCGGTTTAGGCTACTTCAGGATAACTACAATTCTATTAAATTCTTGCTACAATTCTATTAAATTATTTCATAATAACTGAAAAGTGTAATGAAAAGTAATAGACACGTCCACCGTTTTTTCATCAGGGTCTTTCCATGCTGCTTGCTTTATTTTAGGTATTGAATCTAATATATGTAATAGTGAGATAGAGACAGATTCATCCGGGTAGTAACTCATTCTAACTTGCTGTATAGATACAGTTCAAAATCAAAACACGAAATTGAGAGTATAGAAACGCTACTAACTTCATTCACAAATTGTAACTAGCCGCGCGCGAAATTTTATATCACTAGTTTCCTAAATTCTTAATTAAGTTGAATGGGAGAGAATTCTTTATTACTTAATACCTTAATACAGTCAAAATTTGTATATTTACATCAACCATATTATTTTGTATGGCATAACATAAGCATGAAAACATGAATAAGGCATTCAGTTACGGTCGTAATTGTATATGATAATTACCTAAAAACTTTAGTTCTACAGATGAAATGATTTACTCGAAAATGATGTATCAAAGATGACCGATTGAAGCGGCTGGGTCAACTTCTTCCGCTACCACTTCTAGTAGGAATGAGGATTTTCCCATCTATGGAGATGGGGAATATCTGCAGAAATTTATTAAATTATAACAACAGGAAATATTTAACAATTATAATGCCTAGTACGTTAAGTCGGTATCAACCTACATTAATATATATTTTTTACAATATAGGTATACCTAATTTGTTTTTATTTGAGTTAAATATAGGCTACTTTAACAAAATCTTAGGTGAATTAGGCTACTTGTCAAAAAATATAATAATAGGCGATTTAGGCTACTTGATAGGCAAAATTAGGCGACTTGAGTTAGCTGATATCTGGCAACCCTGCTCTAGACAGCAAGATAGTGGATTGTTTTGGGCCGCAGCTATTTCCCCGCAGTAATTTTAGCACAGACTAAATATACCTGTTCGTTCTTCAGTGTAATGTTACCATTACTAAGATTTTTAAGTAACTCAGTATTGGCCATACAACTGACTTGTAACCGTGAATGGGATGCTTTGCCAAGCGATTTATTATCTGTGTTATACGTCTGTCGATGATTAGGTTTGTTTACATTAATGTATTTTATAAAACTGAAGTTCTCTAAATATAAAAGCTATTAAAGATTGATTGTTTTAGAAATTGTCCGTCAAGTCCGATCTTATATCAAATGTAAGTAAGTCCAGTATAATACAACAAAACGTCGTTATGAAAACCTCTAACTGTTGCATGGTAGGAATCACTGTAAATACTAACAATTTGCCATTAATAAAGAGATGCTTTTATTTTTTAATAATGAAACGCCCTCCTAATCTTGAAATAGGTCAGTTGAAAACGTTACTAATGGTCAATTGGTCACCTATAATAATATAACCTATATGGTCAGTGTCGCAAAACTTGCCATACCTATCTATCTTATTATAAAATACATATGAGGTTATAGCTTCGCGATGTACTAATGTATTTCTCATACCTGGATTCGTCTTCCTGTAGGCTGCTAATTCTTTGTCTCTGCTTCGCCTTCGTTATGGGTTGTTGTTGTGTCTCAGCCTGCTCTCTACATCCACCTCCTATAGATATTAATGCAAGATGAGTATACCTAATCACCCATCCTGCCGCGGAGTCACGGTAAGCCCGTGGCGCTCCTCGGTGCACTACTTCTCGGTCAACTGCAAACATAACTAGTATCAGGGCAATGACTAAAATTCAATCACTGTGTCGCGATACACATAAAATCTCACTCTCAAAGGCGCGAGTGATATACCAGACGTCTCCGGTAACCCATGAAACGTAAACTTGGTCAAGTGCGCACCCCAAGATTCTGAAACAACCCAGATCTCACCCCCCCCCGCCTTGGAGACGAAATATGTGCCTGGGTCGACTTTGGAGCTGTAGTTAGCATAAGATGAATACCAGTCAGGATTGATCCCACACAGCGTGTGTAGGCAACCATCCAAAATGGCAATCATAATAAAGATGAAACAAGGGTATCAAGTTAATACATGATACACCGAATAGACCGTAAGCACACACGTAACAAACCGCAAACAAACATGGTTACCAAAGTTATACACAGCTTGCGAAGAACTCCTGCAGTCTATCTTCCAAGTGTCCTTCCAAGTCAAAAATGAAATAAATAAACATTAGCCTTTCCTAAAAAAGTTACTCAAAGATAGCTGACTAACGTTAAGTTTACTTCAACACCCATATTTAGCCATAACATATTACCATACTGTAGGTAGCTCATTTTCGCATCTTTTGAGTGAAATTATAGGTAGTAATACATTTGTACATTTTTGTTACATGTCTTCAAAAATTTTGAATAATAGACAGGTCAAAAGGTCTAAAGCTAAAATCAATTTATTTTACATAACACAGGGTGAGCGGGTTCTTTCCATGGGAAAAGTTAAGTGAATTTAATTTTTATATCTAATATGCACACACCATATGTACATAAAATCTGGCTTTTGATGCAAACCAGTAAAGAAACGGAATAGAGGCAAAGGAGTGGACAAAATGTTTTTGTTTTCTTGTAGGATGGGCACAGGAGCATAAAGTTAAATAAACAAAACATTTATCAGCTTTTTATTAAAGGACGATGATAGAAAACTTTCTTATAAATTACTTACTGTAAATAATTATTTTAGTCATTTTTATTTTTCATATATTTATTGTGCCTTATATATAATTGAATGATAAATTCTAAATCTACATACAATTTTTAAAGCCCTTGCATGGCTTTTCAAATATACACTCTTGCATGCGTTTTAGTAGGAATACCAATATTTGAAAAATAAAAAATATTATTTCTGTAGGTGGTTTAAAATCATGAGTAAATTCATTGAACAATGAACAAATTTAAATTTATAAGCAGATATTTATACTTGGATGTGCTGAACTTTTCTCTGCACATACGGCACATGTGATTAAACCGTGGTTTGTTTTTTTGCGATACCAATGATACTAAATATATTGACTATTCTTTTTATTTTTTTGTACCTGATAGGTTAGCCTTTGACCACTATCTCACCTGATGGTAAGCGATTATGTGGTCGAAGATGTTGTTCAGGCTAACCTAGAAGTATTTTTTGTAATAGGCTGGTTTGTTTGTGGTAGGTAGGTAGCTTGTGTGTACGTAGATAATCAGTTATTTTTCTGTATAAGTAGTGAAGCATTATTTGTACAAGAGACAAATTACTTAGCATTCTATGGATTCACCGTGCGGGTGCCGGGTCCATCGCGTTGCAGAGGTAGAGGCTAGAGGGGCCTGGGACTTGCAACCCAGGAGTAGGGTTAAGGGGCCCCTTTATGATATATCAATGCTCTCTTCACCGAGCCAGAAGGCTCGAGCGGTGAAGGGAGCATTAAGGGGAGGACCCCTACCTAACCAAATTTGGTAAGATCCTACTAATACTGCCTTAGATACACATTATAGGATGGAAGTTACGGTTGTTCTTGGTAGGCCAAGGTCTTTAAGTAGGTTATATAGGGATTTCGCTGGTATACCCCTTGCTCCAACTTCTACGGCATATAAATTAACCACATAATCGTTTTTGGTTAAATCATTTGTTAGGTCATAATATTTGTTTGTTTTTATTGTGTGTATAGGTATGTTTGTTTATCATTATCATCATAAGCCCGAAGACATACAATTTTGAACAAATGCTTCCCCCATCCTCATAATATGTACTTAATTATTACATTAGATTGCATATGCTGGGATTTTGTCCTTGTGTCTGGTCTAAAACTTATTCAAGTTTGAATTAGTGGAATCAAACGTCTTTGCCAGATAGATTTTAATAACAATCAAAACCCTTGTGCGCATGTTTTTTTTACCATGGCAGAGGTTATTTACACATCATTTTCTTTAAAAAATTATTAAGAAATGGTCAACTTTAGTTGATGTTTTGTTACATGTGAGTATAACACACTCATATAGTATTTTAGTCGGCAAAGTACTTGAGTCAATAACTTATTTTAAATTAACATTTGAGCTGAGTGCTTTCATTGACTATAAGTTCAGTGTCAGTCAGAACATGTAAATGAAATAGTCTATCAGGCAAGGTTTCAAGGTTCTTAGAACTATTTACAATAATTATATAAATAGGTACTTATTTTTGTACGAGAACTTCAAATGTATTAAATAATTTACTTGTATTTTGATTCGACGACAATGGTGTTTGGTGTATGTTGTGAATTTAATCACTACTGCCATAACAAGGGTACTTTTCCAATGGTCTAATAAAAGTACTTGTAAAAACGTGTTGGTAGAAAGATATTGTTTGGATTTTACACTTATTCATGTACAAACTAAAGGAACGAGATTTTAAGCTAATGTACTTTATACTGCATCTCAGCAGTTTTTTTAGTTTTTTTTTATGCTTGATAGGTTAGCCTTTGACCACTATCTCACCTGATGGTAAGTGATGATGTGGTCGAAGATGTTGTTAGGCTAGCTTAGAATTACTGGCTCTCAAGGACAGCTGCCGGAACAATCTATTAGGTGCTTGGCGACAGATCTTCTACTTTAGGGTGGTAGCTAGCCAGGCGGGCATTCGCAAAATGCCCTACCACTATGCTATAACGACTGCCATCCGAAGACAACAACCGGGACCGACGGCTAAGTTAAGCAACGTCCGCCGCGGTCATGAGTTGGATGGGTGACCGCTAGTGACATTACTACTGAGCGTTGCCGTGCTTCGGAGGGCACGTTAAGCCGTCGGTCCCGGTTGTCGTCTTAGGATGGCAGTCGTTATAGCATAGTGGCAGGGCATTTCGCGAATGCCCGCCTGGCTAGCTACCACCCTCAAGTAATGTAATCCGCATAGCAGGCGTTATTGCAAACCTAACAATATTAATCTAACATAGTTATGTATATAGGTACAATTACTTAATCTGTGATTTGTTATACTGTTATGCATTAAACTATAGTAGAGCAATATTAATGAGTTTTTTGTTACATTTTTAGGGTTCCGTAGTCCTGACAAGGAACCTTTATAATGTCGTCATGTCCGTCTGTCCGAGGTTTTGCTAAGATACTGTTTGTACAAGAAAGCTGCAATTTTGTAAGGGTATGTAAACTTATCACGCTGTTAAAGTGGTAAATATTTTTATTAATATTTTTTTTAAGGTAGCTCCCATATAAGTGATGTGCGGATGTTTTTTTTTTGGTCGTCTATCCCATCGTGTGGGGCATCATTGAATAGATCTTTTAAAATTACTTCGGGGGTTGCTTAGTATTAGCAACCCCTAAGTCTATTAGAAGAATTTTTGTGTTTATTGTAATGTTGCTCCTGTACAGTAACGCGGCTGAACGGCAATGCAGGCTAGATCTTTGCAGTATTATGTTTATAATGCATGTTTCTGTTTCAACTTACTTAGGGGGCTCTGCTTCCTCAGGCTGCATGTCTAGTAAATAAGGTGTTATTACAAAATCACAAATATACGATAGGATAAATTTAAGTCATGGGCGGGATTCGAACCCGCATAGCACGCGTTATTGCAAACCTATATTAAAATTATAAGGTTGCGTCCTCATTTACAAAGTATAAAACCAATTGCAAAATTGGTCTTGTTTGTAGTACAACGCAAGTGGTACTATAGATGTCGCTCCATCCCAATACGATGGTTAAAGACCGGTGGGAAAGATTTGAGTTATGACGTCATGTCATGTTAGCTCAATTGGTTAGAGCATACCCCGGCTCAAGGGGTGGATGGACGCGGGTTCGAATCCCGCACATGACCTAAATTTTTCCTATCGTATATTTGTGATTTTGTAATGTAATCCGCATAGCAGGCGATATTGCAAACCTAAGAATATTAAAATAAGGTGTTAGTATATACTTGGCTTATAAAATTATAAAAGATGAGTGTTTGTGTAACTCCGCCTCATAATGTTGAATTTTGACATATATGATGCCGGTCCTCAGCCCGGACAAAGGAGGAAGGCACACACTTTACTAATCATCCTACAATTACTGGCTCTCAAGGACAGCTGTCATTTTGCCAACCACCTAACATCTATCGCCAAGGTAGGTGCTTGGCGACAGATTTTCTACTCGAGGGTGGTTGCTAGCCAGGCGGGCATTCGCAAAATGCCCCACCACCATGCTAAAAACAAAGTCACAAGTATTACTTACACACGTTGTGCTGTGACAGATGTTAACTTAAGTTCACTTATCCCTATGTATGAATATTATTCACTATATGTATGTCTGTTAAGACAGACAGCACAACCGGTAGATTGAAGTGGAAATCTTGGTAGGGATAGGTGTACAAGCCGACTATAATGTAGAGATTTCAGATTCCAGTAACGTAAAACCAAAATCTTGGAGTGACGAGGGCAGAGCAGTGCCACGCACGTATTCAGATCTAAGCTCCTGGGTGACATTGCAATGGGAGCACGGGTGGTGCTTAGCTTCAGGCACAACTTGATGCTGCTCTACAGATATTATTACGCCAGTTGAATAAGATGTGTGCTATTGCTCTAGGGCTATGATAGCAGTGTTGTGCTGTGATCACATCGCAGCTTTGTATACAGTCAATAAGAACTTGTTGAGACATAGGTACTGATGAATATAATTTCCATTCTTTTTCAGGAACGTAAAATCTTTCTCCATTGACGTCTTCAATCAAGTCTTTAGTCAAGCCTGTGTACAGTCAAGCATATTCCAGTAACGTTTTTGTGATAATATCAATGTGCCTATGTTTCAATACCTAAATAATTTACTATCTAGAAATTCTTTATAAATATTAAACTCTTCCTGTAATAACTGAACTGCTTTATTTATTTCTTTTCCATTGCCCATTAGTAGTATGACATCAACAAAGTGTTATCCATATTCCGTTACCTTTGTATAGGCATATAATAATCATGTTTTAATCTCATAACTTCTCTTTGGGTAGACTGATTTAGATTAAACAAAAACCTAAACCTCAGGACTCCTATAAATATATAGGTATTAGAAATAAGAAAAAATATTAGAATCTAACACCTTCCTATTTATTAAAAAAGATTTTTGTTGGTATATTACCAAGAAAAATGTTTATAATAATTGTTTTTATATCTATGATAGGCTAGCCTTTGACCACTATCTCACCTGATGGTAAGTGATGATATGGTCGAAGATGTTGTTCAGGCTAGTCTAGAATTACTGGTTCTCAAGGACAGTTGCCGAAACACACCGCTAGGTGCTTGGCGACAGATTTTCTACTTGAGGGTGGTAGCAAGCCAGGCAGGCATTCGCAAAATGCCCATCCATCATGCTGTAACGTGGGACAACAACCGGACCGATGGCTTAACATGCCCTCCGAAGCACGAAAGCGCTCAGTAGTAATGTCAGTAGCGGTCACCCATCCAACTCCTGACCGCGGCGGACATTGCTTAACTTAGCTGATCGATTCAGAACGGCTAAGTAAACTTCGCTACGAGCGAATTCAATTATCTGTTATGTACAGACCGACGACTCTTAATTGCGATTTCAATGCTAGCAATTTACTGTTTCTTATTTCGCTGTTAGGTGGAAAGTCAGTCTGGTATTTTAAATTATTATCAATTGTACTTCCCCATATCTTCCCATGGAAAAACACTTGAAGATGAGCAGCAGCGCCTTCTAAAGAACTACGATCGTAGACTGCGATCCCCAAGAAAGAAAGAAACATTTTATTAGGTACTTACACAATATAGAACACAGAGCCAATATCTAACAAATGAATAACCAAGTGGAACACACAAAGATACATATGTACATAAAGTCACGCCTGAACCCTGGAGGGGAAGGCAGACAGAAACTACGGTTTTAGGTAACTTCCGCTCATCTCATATGTGTTTAAATACTTCTGAACGCAAGTACCTACCTAACTGGTGTTCAGCTCAGCATGTGTTGGGTGTATTACAAACACCCAACGCTGGTTTTCAGCTGTAACCAAGACGCCTGCTAAGCGTGGGGATAACAAAAATACCCTCTAAATGGGTAGGCTGTGTTCAGCAGTGGACTATCTAGCTGATACAGTACAGTAAATTGTACTCCAAAGAAGTAAAAACATATCACATTCACCAAGAAACTTTATTGGTATTTGTTATTAAATTTAATAGTATTTGCTATTGTCCACGATGAACACTATTTTAAGCGAGTGAATGTTATTAGAATTTCATGAGTTTGGCCTATACAGCTTCGTTAGTTACTCTCTTCAGCTCTTCGAGAAAGTAACCCGAGGTTAGTTTCTCGATGCTTCAGCTTTAGGCTCGTGTCGTCGATTGATATCTGAATAGTTTTTTTTTATGTTATTGTGACGGAACAATCCCGAGGCCCACCTGATGTTAAGTGGACTAACCTCTGCCTATAACAGACGCATTTCGTCAACGACGAATTGCACTGTGCCCGTCACACTGAGACGTCCAGTTGTTAGGTCTCATTAGCCTGTAATTACCTGCTGCCGGAACACACTGTTAGGTGCTTGGCGACAGATTTTCTACTTGAGGGTAGTCGCTAGCCAGGCGGGCATTCACAAAACGCCCTTCCACCATGCGGTGAAGCTCAAGCCCGCGGCGGGATTCGAACCATGGACCTGCTGCACGGCAGTCCATAGCCAATGCCACTGAGCCATCACTGCTTCAAAAAAGCTTCAGCCCTGCTATAGGTAAACCCCATAAATATCTTTTATTAGTAAGTAATATATAATAAGAATATATTAGGGTTTGCATTGTAGACCACATGGGGTACTTTTTATCCCGGAAGAGTGGTGTGATGTGATAGCCACTATGCACGTGTATGGAAACTGAAGCCTTGTGACTACATAACTTGTGAACAAATACATAGACAAAATAAATTATTACCAGTACCTACGTCATATCAAATGGTTTAAATTTCCAAATATCGAACATGTACTTACATCTGTATGTATTCAAAAATACCGGAGATGCCTATGATATGAACAAGATAGTAAAAAGGCCATGATCAACCAAAAACCAGTAAAATATTTAAAATTTTATTTCAATAGTGTAAACAAATTCTCCCTTCCTATTTGTATGTTAATATAATTAAACATTTATCTATGATTTCTTGATGGGATAAAAATACTTAAATTGTATATCAATCGAACTAAATTAAAACTAAAATAATGTACGTAATATAAATATCTAATACTTTCCGGCCGTGACTCCGTCCGCGCGTATGTAGGTTATCGTTTTGCGTAGTTGGAAAGAACTATCCTATGTCCTTAACATTATTTTTCACCCTCATTAGTGACCCTTGCTACTTATGGGATCGATTGTCATTCACTGTCAATCAGTATATCATCAAGATCAAAAAAGGCTGATCCACTTTCCGATTTCCGATGATGAAATTTAAATGGGACGACACGGCAAGCATCAGTTTTCAAATAAAAAAAGAATCATAAAAATCGGTTTACCCAGTCAAAATTTCTGCGGTAACAAACATAAAAAATAAAAACACAGACGAATTGAGTACCTCGTCCTTTTTTGAAGTCGATAATATGTTGATTGGAGACTGCCACAAATAAACTCGATTAAAAAACAAAATACCTCAAAATCTGGAAAAATATATTTTTATTCGCTGTTTGATCCACTCAAACTAAATGTATGAAAATGTTATTTTTTGTATGGTATAGGTAATATATTGGGGTATGGGGATGTTAGGGTGACATGTTTAGGTAATGGAAAACTACTTAGTACTACAAAAAAACGTTACGGGGCGTCGCGGGATAAAAAAACGTGAGCAGTTTGGACGATTTCGTCATAGGAGGTGGACAGATTGGACGCACGAGGGGTTAATTAGTGTAGGTAGATATCAAATTCTCATGTCTGAGTGTTAGTATCAAAACTCCTCCGAAACGGCTTAACCGATTCCTATGAAATTTTGTGTGTATATTCAGTAGGTCTGAGAATATGACGTAAACTATTTTTCATACCCAACATTTTATTTTTATCTTTCGGACAAAAACATTTTTTTAATTTATCTACGATTTGGCATTAAAATACATTAAACCCTAAAATTTCACCCTTCTACCACCAACACCTATTTTTTAATAGCTATACAAGTAGGTACTTTAATAATTTTCTACTCTCGGCGGTCGATAATTGATCAGGAAATGAATTGCCTAGAGATGAATTTTCTGTGGCCGTTTTAGGGCTGCTATTACCACTCGTTCTGTTATTTCCGCCAGGCGTCTATCGGTGTCACTTCTAACCCCGTAAACAGCATGGTGTAAGCAGGACTCCTGTCTTTTTCACACAATAAGCTTTCTATCACTTCCTAGAGTTTAGGGCTTCAACAGTTTTATTTCCTAAAATTTCACTATGTTCACAAATGTTCACGGATATCCAAAATAGCATAGCATGTTGAGTACGATGAGAAGCAGCAAACTGGCAAGTAATTGTGAATGAAAGAATTAACGCAATATAAAAAAAAAGGCTGTATTTTGTATTGAAAATATAAATGTAGACTAAAAGATGTAGTTTAAAATTTATTAGTTAGGTAAGATAATAAAAGGACAATGAATTCAAGAAATGTATCTTTGTTTTGTTATTTTTATATGCGGTTATCGTTAATAGCGCTTCTTTCCTCTTCCTTTTTTTACTTACTTACATTAAATAAGTTAGTCATTTTTATGTCACTAACAAAATATTCACTAGATATAATTTATATGGCAAAACAACGTACACCGGGCCAGCTAGTATTGATATATGTCTATAAAATTTCTTATATTTTCTTAATTTACTTTACATTAAGTATAAATTTATTCTTAATCCTTTTAAAAAGCCATTTACATATATTTACTAAAACAAAATTCGTATAGAATAAGAACAACTCTTAATTCCGTGTCACGGAACGTATATCTTCGTAAGAACGTAAAAGCCTTATACATACAGCACACTATAAAAGAACCAGTCTAAAAGACCCCTACAATCTAGAAAGGCGAACGGTGACAAGGGTTATTTTATACTGGTACTGCGGGGAAATAGCCAAAACATTGCCCACGCAGTAGCACACATACACAAAAACCTTCACACTTTCAAAGAAATACATACACACATACACATATTTCTGACACTCCGGGCACCCATGTTGCCATTTTTTACAATATTCAGATTTCGTATTTATCTAGGACAATGTGAACAATATATGTTCATACAAAAATCAAAAGGAACGAAAAAAGAAGCAAAAGGAATTGTTAATGAAATATTTTTCAATAGTTTTGGAATATTTCTATGCTCCCACAGCTATTTTTCGTCAGTAAAAATCAAATAATTAAAACTATGAAAAGCTGCCCATTCACGCACTCAGTTTTACAGGGTTCATTCACTCTTTTATATTATCTATGCAAGGTTCCACAGATAATATATTCCTGTCATTTACTGCGGGGAAATAGCTACTGCGATTGTTTTGTTGCCTGTCGCGTCGCTACGTCGACGATTTTCACTTCGTAATAAAATTCAGTCAAAATCGTATGAAATATAAATATTCAAGTGTACAATCATGAGGATCACAAATGTAAGACGCGGCAGAATCGTCCGCATGTCTGCCGCTTGCAGTATTCTCTTGCTTTTGTTGTTTGCTCTTCAGAAGTGGTCCAGCGAAAATATCTCTGCTGAACCTGAGGCTGCATTACTTTCTGACTCACAGGTTGGCTTTTATAAATCCCATCCTGATGTATACCCTGTGATAAAGACAGGTAAGCTTATTTTTTCATGAAAAAATATTAAGAAAGAGTTTTGCAAAAGAGTAGGAAGGTACTGTTATGTGGCCCACAATGCCGGCGTCCACAACGTATTTCTTACGTCAATGCACGGCACGGTCCATGCACTTGCTGTGCGATAGCATAACATTTGAATAACAGCGCCACTGCCGTTAACTATGTTTACACAATTCATTTTTACTCTCACATTCAGCACTTACCTACCCTTCCAGTTTGTCACAGCACCGTCAGCCCTTACAACATTCAATCCAGACATTAGCTCCATCCATAGTCTGCCTGCTACACTAGTAGGATTTCGGGATTATTTCAAAATAATTAAGCAATACAGGTAAGTACCTGATTGCTCAATTACTTTTCAGCACTTGTACTTTAATGTTGGGTAAGTATAATGGACCTGGTGGACAGTATACCGAGGTTACCATCACAATACTGCTGATTACACAAAACAAATGATTATTAAAAAAATAATTTATCATATTTACTACTCAAATTTAATTTGATTTCACAAGACAATGATTCAACCAATAGTGATACCTGTATATATATATTTGACTGCACAGTAAATATAAATGCATTTCCAGTGTCAGGATTAAAGTCTGGGGCTGGGGACGGAATAGACCCATGGGAAAATATATATGGTAAATATTTATTAATGAAACTATAATGGAGAAAATCCCCATGAAATCTTAATGTAGACAAATGGAGTAATTAATGTTCTATGTACCTGTAGTTGTTGTTGTATTGGTTGTACCTACTAATTTCAAATAAAGCTCCCATTGCTTTCCAAATTATGTATCTGTCATGGATAAAGTAATAGTTACACAATCTGATTGAGACCATTAGTGATTGTGCCTAAGGCTTTGAATAAGATGATTTGATTTTAAAGAGACCTGTTCACTCACGAAGGCGCAATGCGAATTAATAATATACTGTGGAGACCCTTCCACAGTAGAAGTAATAATGTCCCTCCTATTAATTCACATTTGTACAGTGTCTTAGTGGGGGTGAAAAATAATAAAATATGAACTCTTGAGCAGGCAGTAGTAGTTGCAACAACATGCACAAAATATGGAGAGGCATGCTTTTCTCTCTAAGTGTTTAGGTCTCTAGTTTTTTGTAGTAGGTATGTAATGCAAAAACATATTTCACTCCTATATTCCTGAAGGAGGGGCGGAGGTGTCACTTAATGAAAATATGTGTACCTAGGTTTTGCTAGATATGTTTAAGTAAATAAAGAATAATAATAATGACAATATACATTTAGGTATGGACATTGGTCTGTTAACCGTGTTGACAGTCCTAGATTTCAGCAGTACCTTTGAAATGTTTGACTTCAAATCAAATAAAATTATTTACTTGCTAAAGTACATGTAACATAATATCTTATATTAGTTGTTTAGATACAATGTATTTAGTCTGCAAGCAGATGTGCAAATTCTTATATAGAGGTAGACTTTCATGGTCTTCTCGCAAGTCTTCGCTCAAACAACATGTCTCCATTAAAGATTGACTGGTGTCATTCTTACCTTTACTGTTTGCAGCAGCTGGTTTGTCTTGAAAAGTGATTTTCTTAATGGGGCGACACCTCTGCCCGTGTGCCTCGGGGCTTGTTAGCTCCTTCTCATTTAACTATTGTTTTAAATTCAATATCTCAAAATATTTCTTAGTACTTAAATCGTTATACAGTGACTATTACCTTATCCATTTACAAATACTCCTAGTGTGATCCCAGCTTAATACATTATATGAGTTAATTGTGGCCTGGTATGCTTTAATAGCACCTTGATCAAGTATTACACCATGGATGTTTGCTACACATTCTAAATGACTTCATTCTTCAGCGTGCATTTTTAATTTGGATGTATGTTTTGTTTTGTACTGTTTGTTACCTTACAACTCCGTTATTTGTGAACCATTTTTTTAACCAATATACTTACAGATTGGTCTCTTATACATTTCATAAAAATCAGTTCAGTAGTTTGGTTTTTTAATCAAAATAACTGGGAAAATAATTTATGTCATCCAAGTAAATAAAGCTAAACTTTTAATACTTGGCAATTGTGGAAGTTGTTTTTGTTATAAAGTTTTTTATAGTTAGCTACTTTTTATCCCAGGACAGTGCACGATATCAGTGGATAGTCATGAACAATGTGGATTTCCACCTTCACAAGGCTAGTTAAATTAATGACAACTAATTATTTTTGTAGTCTAATTATGTAATTTATCACTTTAATTGCCCATCAATAATTAATATGACATTACGTCTGTAGACTAGTTATTGTTGAGTTAAGTATCAATATGCTCAAAAGCAGCCACCTGAATCAACAGTGAAACATGTAAGTAGGTATGAACTATGTGAGATATGTACCATTTTAATGTTGTCATTGTGAGCAGTCAATATAAGCGTGTATATTCATTAGTTAAGTGTTTATTTAGTAACTGACTTCACACATTTTTTGTATTTGTTGCTAATTAATCATTTCATAGTCATTGTCAGTCATGGAATAGTAAAATTTAGTACAAGCTTCTATGAAATATGCTATAGCAAATAGTTTGAACAGTAGGAGTAATTATTCATTCCGAGTGCACAACATTATTTTCATAAGTAGAGAGTTTTTTGTAAGTGGGAAGTCATTTGATATAAAATTTCATATAAGTATTACTTTTGTTGTAACTAATCTAGTGGTATTTTAAATAATAAGTTTAACTTAAAATTATGGCATAATATTATGCCTCAAACTAGATACAATTAATCTATATATAATATTACCATTCATTGGTAAACATTTGCACTTCATCATACATAACATTCATAATATTGTCCTTTGCCCAACCTTGCTTGAGGAGTATTTTATGTAGTGTAATTTTTTCATGTAATATTAAATATAGGTAGTAAATATAATATTATTTTATATGTCTATACATATAAAATAAATATAATATTTATAGGATAGGAGGACAAATGAGCAGGAGCTCCACCTGACGATAAGTGAACACCATCTCCGACAGACATCTGTAACACCAGAGATATTAAGACGGTTCTGGCCTTTGACGAGCCAATATGCTCTCTACATAAAGCCTCATAGTCATAAAGTAGCAGAAGATGGGCCAACGTGAAGAACCGTCTCGTAGTCCCCACTACGAGACTTGACAACAGGGTATCAACTTCATGAGACAAATTTCTTAGCATTCCATGGAATCATGCGGGTGCCGGGTCCATAGTGTTGCAGAGGAAGAGGCCAGAGGGGCCTGGGACTTGTAACCCGGGGAACCCGGGCCCCTTTATGATGCATCAATGCTCCCCTTCACCGCTCGAGCCTCCTCCCTTGCCTAACCAAATTTGGTAGGATCCTACTAATGCCGCCTTAGGTACCCGTTCTAGGATGGAAGTTACGGTTGTTCTGGTCTTCAAGTAGGTTATACAGGGATTTCGCTGGTATACCCCTTGCTCCCACTTCTACAGCATATAGATTAACTACATAAACGGTATTGGTTAATTCATTTGTTAGGTCATAATACTTGTTTGTTTTTATTGTGTGGTCTTTAGGTATGTTTGTTTCCCACGGCGCAGTAAGTTCTATCAGTACTATGCATTAGAGATTTTTTGAGAACAGAAATATGTCTGGCCTGAAGACGATACACCATAGATTAACTACATAAACGGTATTGGTTAATTCATTTGTTAGGTCATAATACTTGTTTGTTTTTATTGTGTGGTCTTTAGGTATGTTTGTTTCCCACGGCACAGTAAGTTCTATCAGTACTATGCATTAGAGATTTTTTGAGTACAGAAATATGTCTGGCCTGAAGACGATACACCAACATCCTCAGGAATTTCGTAGTGTTTTTCATACGTGTCCATCAAAAGAGTCCATTCGGGAGCTGCGCCTAAGATGAAGTAAGGCTTGGATTTTGGTTTTGTAGATGATCTTTTATAAAATCGACGTGTCGTTTGTTCGTGATCAAAACTTTTTTTGCTCTAGCTACCGAGAGACTCGCCGCTTCTCGTATGATTTCGAGGACTCTATCGTGGCGACGGCAATAATGACCAAGGAGCACCTTGCATCCTACCAATAAGTGCCTTGCTGTACCTATGGCCTCCCGACAAATACCTCAAGACTTTTCGGTGCATTTCTCCCATCTTCCTAAATTACTTTGGTCTGGGAGGGTCATCTGAAAGGCGTTAAAATAGAATTTTCATAAGGCAGGTGACCAATCGTATATCAAGGTGTGCCACTTTAATGCCAGAGGGATACAAAATTCACCTATGGTTAGCCACTCACTTTGCATTTCCAAGCTCATTGCATGCACTTTATAGCTATCATTTTCGTCTTGTTGTAGAAAAGATTTTACAACAGCTTTATCCTCCATTTTCTGTTTCTACCCCAAATCCGCTTTGCTGGTCTGTGCACCTCTCATAAATTGTTTGTGAAATTGAAGCTTCGAATCAAGGTCGGAGGCACTTTTGTCTTTTGGGAGAGATGTGATTATATCGTCTTGAGATTTTGAAGACACAAGTTTGTTGCAACTACCGTAAATTCCTCGTTAAACTTTTGAACAGCTGGTATATGAGGCATCTCCGGTACTGTCATCCGCATAGCAATGATTATCACGAAACTGCAACATGTCATTGATATGCAAGATATAGTCGAGTTAAACTAAAAAATATTACTCATAGAGTTAAATCTCATAGAGTTCGAAATAGCACAACCTTGCGGATTTATCCGTCGACAAAAAAAAACTGGAGATCTACATAGAGATTCTGCATAATTACTCGAAAAGCCCGTAGGAAGCTTTGCAAGGAACATTTTAAGTCACACCCGATCAAAGCCTTCGCTATGTCCAAACAAGTCGCTAAAGATTCACCCATGGAATCTACCAGTAATATCTCTTGATTTTCCTTTATGGTATAACATATATAAAAAAAATTCAGCAGCATCATTCGCGGGGTAGTTGAATAGAATTTGTATAAAATACAACCGCGTGTAAATTCCTTTAAAATCGGTGGAGAAACCCGATGCCCGACCTAATCACCTATAATATTATACGATACGAGTGACCGCGCATAAGCCCGATTCGGGATCGGCCGATTGCATTAAGACTCACATTAACCTATTTTCTATTATACTAACTGAACTATAATTATTATACCGGGCATTCTTCATTTAAACCATACAATTGCCACACTCAGACACTGGCAGAAAAATGCCAAGCAGCGTTTAAAAGCCAAATAAATAAGAAGACGAAGACTCACATTTAAACTAACTAATCAGTACATGTATGTTATGTTATGAGCCACTTTCTGATACACCTGTCAATAGAGCTGTAGCGAGCTCATTCAAAATATTATTGATGTGCAATATATGTCTGATCATTTATGTATTATATATTGTAATTCATTCAAAAAATAAACTCAAGCAAGGTTGACAAAGCTAACTAAACCATATAACTGAATATCGTATATATTATGTTCTTAATACTTTTAATTATTTATAGAGCTCGGAAATTTTGAGCCAAAGCACCACAACAAAGTCCATGGCCCAGGGGAAGAGGGCATAGCTTACCACATGTCTCAAGAGCGGGCCAATGATATAGCAGAGTCAGAGAGTGAATATGGGATGAATATCGTTGGATCAGATGACATCGCTATGAACAGGTAAGAGTTTATCATTCTCTTTCAATCACTAGTAGCGATAGTACCTTGCTTCGTAAGTAGCTAAGCATCTAACGGTGGGCCAGCAGCAAACAAGGGAGAGTTGCTTTCAGTCCGAGTTTGTTCACATAAAAGTGTCGCCACGTCTCTCCGTTTCACTCAATCATCAATAAAAGCAATACGTATGGCACGGCACACATACGCACATTTTGCCACGCATTCCAAGGTATTCGCTGCAAACTAATACACTAACTAATGTACACATTCAAAAATGTGTTGCGCTTCAGCCTGTAGCTACGGCCATTAGTTACACAAACAGATAAAACTATTAAATCACTGATCCATTGCGTCGTTGGAAGACCTGATTCGTTTGTTGATCTGTACCAAGCAAGCAATGGATTTTGTATAAACAAGCCGGATTTAGGCCAGATGCCTTGTTTCCTGATTTGTGGTTATCTGTCATACAACGAGTATTTAGTGTAAATTTCAATCCGCTACCTATTACAATTCAAAACTATCTCACATAAAACTCCACCCCAAGCAATTTGTCAATTGTCGTACATAGGAAAGATCCCGAACATGATACGATGGAAGGATGCGAACATCGCGCGCACGCCGCGTTGATGCTGGTCAAGCGTTGGTGGAGCGCGAACGCTCGACAAACGCTACTACGAGTAGGACGGGCGGATATTAGTGGCCCGTGTTTTAATACTGTATCAACTGGATTGTCCACTGCTGAACACAGCCTCACACATTAAGGGGGTATTTGCCATAATCCTTACGCTTGGCAGGCAGCAGGTCTTGGGGATCGTAGTTTAAGATATCAGTTCATCAGGAGGCGCTGCTGCCACTTTCCGGTATTTTACCTTTAGTCGCTTCATACGATACTACCCACTAATGTCAGATAGTAATGGAGGGGAGGATATTCTAGGAGTTGACATTCTAGTTCGGCACCCCACGGTTGTATTCATACGGATCCCTAACTGATATATCTGACTTCACACCTAGACATTGTGTATTCCAGATTTACTTGTGCAAGGTTTTTTTAAGGTTTGTATAACAAAGTTATGTTCGTCGTAGATCGATCCCCGACACTCGGCTGGACGAGTGCAAGTACTGGCACTACCCGGAGGCGCTGCCGCCGACGTCGGTCATCATCGTGTTCCACAACGAAGGGTTCTCCGTGCTCATGAGGACCGTGCACACCGTCATTGATCGCTCACCGCCCAGTATGCTGCATGAGATTGTTTTGGTAAGGGGAATGCATGAATGCCTAATTATTTTTAAATTCTTAATAGGCTTGCGTTGAATGCAATCTCACCTGATGAAGTGACAATGCGGTCGATGATGATACACGCTCGCTTAGAAGTTGCATATTCATTGTACCATTTAAAGAAACCCAGATTATATGTGTCAGGGAACACAGTCTTACCCGAACGAAGCGATTTGCTTCTTCGTTCATCATACGAACCGCCAGGGAATGGAACACCCTGCCTGAGTCTGTGTTTCCGGTTAAGTACAATATGGGGGTCTTCAAAACGCGAAGTACAATATGGGGGTCTTCAAAACGCGAGTGAGTAGATACCTTCTGGGTAAGCGCGCTCCATCATTGATCGCATCTTCACTTACCGTCAGGTGAGATAGTGGTCAAGTGCTACCCAGTTCTAAATAAAAAAAAGTCTTAGGCAATGCATTCCACTTTTTGGCCGTAATCCTGATAATGGGAGAAGTGAACCGTTTTGTACCAGTAGTACGTGCTGGTTGGATAATATCAACCATGTAATTAGGTCGCATTGCCGCCTGTCTGATTGTTTGGAGATGAAATGGGAACGGTGAAATTAAATTATGCAACTCCAGGGCACACCCTCGAAATGTATCCGGTAAAAACCGATACTCTAGCGACTACTTAAAATAAGTTTATTGCTGTATCAGCCGGATCGTCTACAGCTGAACAAATCCCCGTTTGGAAGGGGGTTTTTGCCCTAATCCCCAGGCGGCTTGGGGATCGAATTGTATGGTGGCAGTTCTTCAGGGTGATGTGAGGGAAAATACGGAAAGGTGGATAGGAGTACCCACCTTTCCGTATTTTTCCTCATGTCACATCTTACTACACACCCAGGAAGATATGGACGATGCAATTAGATGCATTTCTAACCCGGCACCCCCACTGGGACCTAAATTTATATTATACTACAATTATATGAACGTTGTGAATAGTGAAAATAGCTCAGGTAAAGAAACGAATTTATATTTTTATGAAGTGTGTACAAACTAAAAATATTGATAATTTTACTGTTTTCGACTTTTTATTAATAAACGTCTTTAACGGCCAGGATAGATAGTTTAGGTTACTCGGCGGTTGCTTCTTCCTCCCGGGTACATAAAATGAGACTCACGTATCAAGTGGTAATCGTAGTATAATCTCACTGCACACAATTAGGTACATACAATAACAACAATAGGTAGATAGGTATGAACATAATATAAGAAACGCTAGCGCAAAGAGTGTGGCGCTGTAGACGACTACCGACTCACCCGGTGGCGCGGGCGGACTCGCTTCTCGAACGATCGAGGCGTGCGGGTGAGGAGGGGCGAGAGGTAGGTGCGAAACGCGGAGCGCAGGCGGCATCGATGCATGTTGGTTCGCGTATTACCTACGTTCGTATAACAAACTATGCGCGCACTGTTACACGTCTATATTTTTCCGAGAATTTCAACCCATTTTTAGCCCTCTGGGGGGTAACGATTGTATTTTTTATAATAAAATACTAACATGCATGAAAGAAACACCTAAATCTGTTGACAAATATTAATACTGATTCGGCCTTTTATAACGATTTTTATATATTATTTAACATTTATTTTAAAGTTGTAAAAATGTTCTGGAATTTAATTCCTAATTTCACCACATTAGGGATTAAAGTTTAAAGATTATGTATGGGATCGGACAAAAGAAGAATTATCCAAAGTATATACATATTTCGAAACTTGATATCAGGAAACATCAGACATAAAAAAGTGATGTTATAAAATCTCAGTTTATTGGAAGTTATTAAAAAAAATAATAGCTGTCTTCTTAACTTGAAATTCTACCATCTTGTGCGACAACGATATTATTCAGTATTGCGAAAGCCTAACGAGATCTCAAGGACAAAATGCTTTCTATTTAGTTGGAATAGATGCGGAGTCAAAACGCATCGAATGTATAAAATATAGCCTAAGTCGTAAGTACACAGAATAAGTAGCAGTAGCTCGCAATGCATAAATCGAAATAAAAGTTGATAAGTTGAATGTACAGGCTGTAACCAAAACCATGTCCTGTTTAGTTGTCGTATAATCGTGTTTACATTTACTTACCATTATTTCCAAACAAGTTTATAGCGAACACGTAAAGTTTATCAACTCGTATAGACGCTGGGCTATTTCTTATTTTGATAATGTTTTCATTGAAGTACTCAATCGGAATTCATATTGCTGATTGCCTTTGATCAAAATATCACATATAAGGGATGCTCGACTGAATATATTTACAAGATAACAATACATTTGTATTGTTATGAAGGTGGGTTGTGTGGGGGCATAAATTAAAACAAGCAGCATCCACTTATTGCTTTTAACCATTTATTAAATAATTAATCTTGCGTGGTGCCAGGGCATATTGCGCATGCCATTCCACCATGCAATTTGTCGCAAAGCACCTAACGGTGTGTTTCGGCTGCTGTCCTTGAAAGCCAGTAATTCTAGGATAAGCCTGTTAACACCTTCGACCACATCATCACTTACCATCAGATGAGATTGTGGTCAAAGGCTTACCTATCAGCAATTAAAAAAAAAGAAACTGCGTCTTCCAAAAGCTTTGTTGGTCTTCTGTCTCTTCAGTCTCCCTCTCTCGCTTTTACTTCCGCTACGTTCCTATCCACTCATATTCATTACGTTCCAATACCACATGAATTAGATACCGATATGTGAAGGTTAATGGAAGTGTCCTCCCTTCCTAGCACTTTCTATACAAACGTAGATGTCATATATTTTTTTTTTTTTTTTTTTTTATTATATAAATCTACACTCCACAGACTCCAGGGTCCGTCCCTTTTTTTAATTATGACCATATTTTATTTACAAACTAGATACTTACAATATATAGGAAACATGCAACATTCCAAAAGAGAACAGTGTTAAAAGAACATTTTTTTTTTCGATAAATGTCATTACCACTTGCATCCAGAGCAGACCAGTGTCCTCTAGCAGCACCCGTTCACGAGTTGACGCATGTGCCAGCCATCGCCTTCCTCAACCATTTTTGAGGGAAGATGGCGACCCGACACACAACACCGCCGCTAGACAACACCTTTATGTGAGCTTGACCGCTCTGGATACCCGTGCCAACGATTACAATTTGGGATTACTCTACTTTTTTGTGTCATTCCCCCACGTCACATTGTAACAGGGTCTCCATTACCACGCTGTTTCGATCTTTGATCGCCATTTTGAGGTTGTAATTATGGATGGTTTTTGGTGTCGCAACCATCGCCTTCCTGACGAACCGTCCTATGGCGTCTTCTTCGTCATCTGCGTAGTATGTGAAGGTTCCAGTATGCCGTGAAACTGCAACGACTGCGTGCGGGACGCTCTCGTGCAGCTTCATGCTGCTCTTGGTCTTGATGGCGATGACCGACTCGTATGTCAGTCCCTGAGCTTCGTGGATGGTAAGGGTGCGTGATCCCCTTCCCTCTCCGTAGCCCTGGCTTGTCAGGGTCTCCTTTTCTTCCTGGGTGTGAACCAGGAATAAGGTGTTGGGGAGAGACTTGAGAATTTTTGCACCCGTGTACCTTTCAAGCTTCAGGGACTTAATACGGGGAGCTGAGGAATATATACCAGAGTATATTTCCCTCAGTGCGTACGCGACATCCATTGGGTTCCGATGCGTGCATAACAACTCCTGGGTGATGTTTGTGACCAGGTTAGGGCGGTTGTACCTTAATACGAAGAGATTATCTCTATCGATGTAAGGCAGCTGATTGACATCTCCGATGAGGACAAGTTCACCAACTCCAGCCAGCCTGGAAGCCATGACTATGGCTCCGAAATGGTTCATGAGAGCTTCATCCACTGTGAGGCGGCTGTAGCTCTCAGTCCTTTTAAAACCATTTAGATTATGACATTTAGATGTCATATTAAAATGTCAAGTGTTTAAACTTAGTGAAATTTTGCATGCATGTCCTTGACTCTAATATCATGGTTCAACTAGCATGGTGGTAGGCCATTTTGCGAATGCCCGCCTGGCTAGCTACCATCAAGTAGAAAATCTGTCGCCAAGCACCTAACTGTGTGTTCCGGCAGCTGTCGTTGAGAGCCAGTACTTCTAGATTAGCCTGAACAACATCTTCGACCACATCATCGCTTACCATCAGTTGAGATAGTGGTCAAAGGCTAACCTATCAGGCATAAAAAACGACCCGGCCATCGAACCTAGGAACTTTACTAGGAGTAGTTATTTAGCAGGCAATAACTATAATTTTTAGATCGTGACACCGGAATAAACGCTGGCATTAGTAAACATTACGTATTTAATCATAGATATTTAATGACTCAGATAAGAACGTTCTTAAAAATCTGTTGATACAATCTACTTTCAATAAAGCTTAGCTGAGTGATAAAAACCATTTAATGGCTTTATCGTTTTATCTTTTCTGTGAAAAATTTGTACTTAGCTATTTTTAAATCGGTATTTCTAACATTACTACTACTATTACAGCTATCACGTCCACCGTTAAGGTTGAACTGGCCGGTCACTATTTGAGATTTTAGGTCCAGACTTAAGCATATTACCGATTGATATCGTCATTATCTAGGCTTGTATGATGCCAAAATTTTAAAAAGATAATTAAGTTGTAAGTTATGAGCCTCGAAAACTTTATATGAAAATATTTCGATGCTCATAATTCTCAAGTTAATTATTTTATTAAAATTTCGGCATCATACAAGCCTAGATAATGACGAGATCAATCGGTATTATGCTTTATTTTGGACCTAAATCATCAAATATTAAAGTGATCACCTTACGACATTTGTGTGGAGAACGGGTCGGCCAGTTCACCCTTAAACAAAGCCTATTGCATTATGGAGGATTTGCTATAATCCCCACGCTTGGTAGGCGTCTCGAGGAGATAGCAGTCTTCAGAAGGCCTACTGACCATCTTCTCTTATTTTATTTTCGTCACCTCTTACGAGTTCCACAGTAAGGTAAAGTTGGGGCATAATTCGATCCCCACAGGTTAATCCTTATTTGTTTTAATGAAATTAAAATACTGATATGACTTTATACTACAAGCTCAATAATAAAATGACTGTCCATCCAATAGGAGTTCGATGTTGTAAAGGTGACTAGGGGCCGGTTCTTCAATTATGAGATATGTAGTTACTATTTATAAGAATAAATACATACACAATGATGGAAAAAAATGTTTGGTTTAGATGTGGTCGGTTAACGTTACGAGTCTGATATTTCTTATCTGATTATTGAAAAACCAAGTCTTAAGGGAAATAAAAAGTATACGTGTCTAATAGGCATCATGTCACCACTCGTCTGTGGTATTGCTGTTCACTGGGCGCAAATTAGGTCTCCGTATCATCTTAACAGGCAAGCAGGTCACAATTGTACGAAGTTGTAAGTTTTTGCACTATGTTTGACTTTGTGGAATGCTAAATAAAGAATATGAACTGCCTCTCAAGGATAGTAGCCGGATCAGGACGTTAAGTGCTAGGTGACAGATTTTCTACTTGAAGGCGGTAGTTATTAGGGTATTCACAAAATGCCGGTATAGCTCAAGCTAGTGGCAGAATTCAAGCAATAAACCTCCTCGACGGCAGTCCGGAATATTTGTCATATTACCATCATTGCCTTATATGGCTATTATCATCCGGATCGTCCACTGCTGACACAGCCTCCCCTATCAGCGGCTTGGGGATGGCAAATGGGATGGCTTCTTCAGAAGATGCTGCTGGCCACTTTCTAGTATTCTTCCTTTAGCCGACTAAACGACTCTTACGACTTCCAGAGGAAGTTTAGAGTGGTGGAATTAATAATAATAATATTTATTGTCCAAAAAACTTTACATAGGTTGTTAAGACAATAGTACTTGCGCCAACGTAAAGTCGAGTTAATTCGGTTTTTGTATGAAAATTTACACTTAATTCGAGTTTAACTGGCGTTTCCTCGTTGGCGCAAGTGGGCCTTATACTAATAAATAGATAGGTACCAACTTACACTATTTTAGATATAACCTTATTATTAAATACTTAATAAGATTTAGTGGTTTGACATATTATTATCAGGTGGTGCTTATTATCTTAATCACACTAGCCCCCACACTGGGATTCCCTGCGTTGTGGGTGGCTAGTCTCTTGTGCATAATATATGTAAATGTAACTGTAAATTCATTATTCGTGTGTGACACCATCAATAAATGTGTATTTTGTGATCTGCACTTTTTTAAAAACGGGGGTAGGCTAAAAAGTGAATATTAGTCCGAGATCTTGTAATAGATGTGTGCTATTATAATAATTCTAGCCGGGCACCTCACGGGGCTTTATATATCCAAACTATTATCTAATCTGTGGCATTGTTTCAGGTTGACGACTTTTCAGATAAGGACAACCTCAAAGGCAACCTCGACAACTACATAAAGCGATGGAAGGGCAAAGTGCGACTGATTCGAAACTCTCAGCGCGAGGGGCTGATTCGCACCAGGTCGAGAGGTGCGCAAGAGGCCACGGGAGAGGTGGGTACTGGTCATCGAACATGATAATCTTGTAGAGATGTAGGACAGCAATATAACCCATCTGAAAGAGTTAGATATAGGTAGGTACTTCCTCTCCTTTTTCATGTCAATGGTTCAAGGGATGTGTCCTCAAAATTACATTGTATTGGCCAAAAAATTAAGTTTTCTGAGCTACAATTGTCTGCGATAATACACATCTATTGAATATAATAATGATCCTTATACTCCCTCCTAATCAATTATAGCGTGTATTATCTTAAATTAAAATTATCTAGGCTATGGTAGTTCTTATTTTGTTCAGACTAAGAACCAAATTCGTATAACTAACAATGTTGAGTTTGTTTTTTATGATTTGTGGTTATGGAATTTTGTAAAATCTATATTATTGAAGCGCTTATTACTTAAGTTTGCTTAGCCGTTCTTAACTAATCAGCTAAGTTATGGGTTGGTTGGTACGTTCATGAGTTGGATGGGTGACTACTTGTGGCATTACTACTGAGCGCTTCCGTGCTTCGGCACGTTAAGCCGTCGCTCGGTCCCGAATGTTGTATTATGATGGCAGTAGTTCTAGCATGCTGGTGGGCATATTGCGAATACCCGTCTGGCTAGCTTCCACCCTCAAGTAGAAAATCTGTCGCCAAGCACCTAACGGTGATTTCCGAGAACCAGTAATTCGTGCCCTCCGAAGCACGTGCACGCTCAGTAGTAAAGTCACTGACTCTCACCCATCCAACTCATGACCGTAGCGGATCGGTTATGAACGGCTAAGCAAACATCGTTACCTACGCTTCAAATGGGTAATGGGTAAAGTAGTTTTAATTTCGATCGTAACCACAACTGCGAGACGTAATTAATTCTCAAGCGAATGCGATATAAGACTCGTTACTATTTATACTCTTAATAACTCTACTAAACCTACTTTCATTCACCAATGTTTTATTGATGTAAAGGCAAGAGGGGCATCGAATTTTGGCACAGTATGTCATCGAGTTGAGAACAAAAATTAGACATCATAACATCCTAGCCGGCACCTTACGGGCTACCCGGCACCTTACGGGCTACCCGGCACTCCTCCGGTACGGGACTAGTTTAAAGTTATTATTATTTCTTTGCTAATGGTTTCTGCAGCTTAATCTTACCACAATCCCACCAATGTCAGTTCATGCTAGTTGCAATCAATTTATTAGTATGCATAAGTACATGTCAGATTTATATTAGTTGTTTAGATACAATGTATATTTAGTCTGCAAGCAGACATGCAAATTTTTGTTTAGATATTTATAAAGTGTATACATAATGACTTAAATTCTTTACACTATAAAACTGTTGATGAGAAAGACTAAAAATTAACCAAATGTTTTGGTGTCGTAAGGCATACTTTTTATATAAATAGATAAAAATATTGTAAATACTTTTATTATATAAGTCCTTCTTGGCACTAGGTTTATATATATGTTGGTAAACTTTGCTCTTTTTTTAGAGCATAAACATCACCACGATTCTTAAAAAATCAGGGTGGTGTTTAGTGAAGACACAAATGTCTTTTATGTACACACACGGTAGAGGAAGTATGTTACATGCTTTTCATAAGTCACGTGGAGTTATTACTTTAATTTCGAATATGGTCGGTATTTAAAATGTAGAATCTGTCAGACTTAAGACCATAACGATTTATTAAAAAAAGAAAACACAATTCCAGAACTATAATTATCTTTAAAATACTTATCACTAACACTCACCTACATAAATGTTACTGTAAATACAGCTATATACATATAAGAAACAATATTTACATATTAATTTTATTAATATTATGAATTTGCATTCCACAACACATATTTGATTAATGGAAATAATAAAAAGGAATACATAAGTCAAAGAAGACATTTAATGATACACGAATGACTAAGACAGTGATAGTTATAAGTAAATCTTTTTTGTACATTGATTTTGGAAAGAATCAGTGAATTTTCGCTTTTTGGCATACTATCGTAGTGACGTAATAAAATGACTTCTGCGACAAGCATATCAACGCCAATTTAAAAGTTTATTGATTTGCTTAATACTTTATTCCACAAAATTTAACAAATATAAATTAATTAAAAAAGTAAAAAACCTCATCTTAGTAAATAAAACGGTATAACTCACGTGAATAAGTCAGATAGCTCCGACTATAGTTTCAACCACATCCGGTGGCTCATTCACGTGAGTTATCCCGTATTATTTACTAAAATGCGTGAGACCCACATTAGTTTTTATAGTAAAAAACCAGACTGAAAATTAGAAAGAAAGAAATTAGAAGAAGTTTAACGTTCCATTGAAATGAAAACTGATAGTTATATACATTTATGGAATCGTTTATCGTTAAAGCTCTTCATTTTGAAACCACACTCCATGGGGTTGGAAGTTTTTTTTTTCATTTCACTATATTGTATCAATAATTGGCCAGATTATTTATTTATTATGTACCTCGTGTCGTTTGCGGTATCAAGACGAATCTAACGATATCTCTCACATCGAAAACGGTTAAGCAGTTTAGAAGATATGGTGGAATAAAGAAACTCACAAACATACATAACAGACACATGAACACTGAAAACGACTGTCCTTTTTTGGGCAGTCGTGTAAAAATGCAAAACAGGAAAATAGTGATTAATATTAAACTTTATATTAATTACTTTTCTGTTTCCTCCGATGGATATATGGTAGAGAATGCTTTAGCATATAAAAATTACCAGATATACAGAAGGTGACTTTATTATTAAAACACATTAAAACATTAGTCCTGCCTATCGTTTCTCTTCAAAGCCTTTGCGATATAATTCTTCCACATACAACAAGATACATAAATTACAGGTGATAGTTTTCTTGGACGCCCACTGCGAAGTGAACGTGAACTGGCTGCCGCCACTGTTGGCCCCCATCTACAGAGACTACCGCATCATGACTGTACCCGTTATCGACGGCATCGACCATCGGACCTTCGAGTACCGCCCGGTTTACCAAGCCGGCGCTAACTACCGCGGCATATTCGAATGGGGCATGCTTTACAAAGAAAATGAAGTTCCGGACAGGGAATCCAACCTCCACAAACACAAATCCGAACCCTACAAAAGTCCCACGCACGCTGGAGGTCTTTTCGCTATTAACAGACGGTATTTCCTCGAAATTGGCGCGTACGATCCTGGTCTACTCGTGTGGGGCGGGGAGAACTTCGAGCTGAGCTTCAAGATATGGCAGTGCGGGGGAAGCATCGAATGGGTGCCATGCTCTAGAGTGGGACACGTGTATCGCGCATTCATGCCGTACTCCTTTGGCAACCTAGCCAAGAACCGCAAAGGATCACTCATAACCATAAACTACAAACGTGTCATAGAGACGTGGTTCGACGAGGAACACAAAGAGTATTTCTATACGCGGGAACCGATGGCCCGTTACTTAGACATGGGGGATATAAGTGAACAAGTGGCGTTGAAGGACAGGCTGCAGTGTAAGGACTTTGGTTGGTTCATGGAGAACGTTGCATACGATGTGTACGATAAGTTCCCCAAGTTGCCCAAGAATGTGTACTGGGGTATGGTGAAGAACAAAGCTACTGGAGCTTGTATGGATACTATGGGGAAAGCAGCGCCAGCATATATTGGTAAGTTATTTTTGCCTTAAATTTGTTTGTGTGCTGAGAAGGATGGTAAGCGTCACGACTGTCCGTTACAGTTTCACCGTCTTCGTTCTGTCTACACTGTGCTCGTCACTCTCCACAAACGTTAATTCTTGTCTCGTTCGTCCAGTAATTTCACTATCTACAGTGCCCTTCTCGCCTAAGCAAATGCTTGCGTACTATTGGTTCGATGCAGGATATCTCACACTGCGACGGTAGCCACCAAGACGGACTCTTACTAAAGAAGCCTACTAACTGGTAGTTTGAGGTTAAATGCAATGGATAAATGTATTTAACATCAGATAGGTTAGCCTGTTACTACCATACCATTTGTTAGTTAGTGATGAAGGGGCCGTAGATTATAAACATACACCCCCTTACTTATAAAAACATCGCTATGCAGTTGCTAAGTAATGGATAACTAAACAGTGTTTAAGTAATGCTTAAATATTTCTTATTAGTTAGTGATGAAGGGGCCGTAGATTATAAACATACACCCCCTTACTTATAAAAACATCGCTATGCAGTTGCTAAGTAATGGATAACTAAACAGTGTTTAAGTAATGCTTAACTATTTCTTACTTACAAACGCTACATAGCACCTGTTTAGCTAAGTAATGGATAATGAGGTCGAACGTATTTTAAACTGACAACATTGTACTAAAAAGTATTATGAATGACCTAAATGGCCAAATAGCATGTATCTAGTGCTAAATATCTTGAAATTAAAAAGTAAATATAATACTTTTCTTTGTATAGTACCACCAACTTAACTGTGCAGTTTTCGAGGGCGCTACTGGTCAAGGAAATCAACTACGAACTGTCACAATTTGAAGGAATGTTGTAGTTCTTTTTTCTGCCACCTGAACAGATAAGTTGGTGGGTCTGTAACTAAATCAGCTGATCAGAAATATGGGCGCCATCTTGTTACTTAAAATTTAAACAAGGGTGGGACGGTGTTTAAATTGACATCTGATTTAAGCAGTACTTAGGTACTGGATAAAGTTATGTAGCGTTTATGAGTAAGAAATTTTGCTAATCAGCGGCTAAGTAATGTTTAAAATTTAAGTAGCGTTTATAAGTAAGGCTGACAGGCTTTAATTTATTGTATGAGCGATACTTTTTTGGTTTATATTATTGTATGGTGGTTTGCATGGTGGTAGGGCAGTTTGCGAATACCCGCCTGGCTAGCCACCACCTATATAGCTATAATCTGGAAGTCTTCAAGTAGTCTAAACTAATCTTCAAGTAGTAAAAAGTCAAACCCGCGTTCCGTACAAATGTAGTTTCTTCATATTTTAAATACCAAGTCTTCAAACTCATTGAAATATTGCATACATGTCCTTTAGCTTAAAATGTATGCTTCTTGTCTGTCAGTTTTCCGTAAAAATGTGTATTCTAAAAATGTTTTCGAAAAATCGTTTTGTATGGGAATTCTTATTTTCACATTTAGAGATAAAATTAATTATAAAATGAAAAATTGGCGAACCAAAAGCATAGATTTTAGGCTCAAAGACATGCATGCAAAATTTCAAAGAGTTTGAAAACTTGGTATTTAAAATGTAATGATACTAATTTTAATATTGGTTTGCAATAACGCCTGCTATGCGGATTACATTACAAAATCATCCCAATACGATGGTTAAAGAACGGTAGGAAAGATTTGAGTTATGACGTCATGTCATGTTAGCTCAATTGGTTAGAGCATACCCCGGCTCAAGGGTTGGATGAACGCGGGTTCGAATCCCGCACATGATTTAAATTTTTCCTATCGTATATTTGTGATTTTGTAATGAAACTAAGTTTATCTAGTCTACGTAAGTCATTATTATCATTGGCCTAACTCGGGGGCTATTTGTAGAAATAACAGAAACATTGTCGCATATAAAAATTTAACCTATCACTATTTATGACAATATTATCACGATTGAAATCAGATTCATATGTTAATGATAACCGGTAAATGGTGTAACAGTGTTGTTTAGTATCTTCGATTATAAATTTCGTAGTAGCACATAAAACGATAGTAATGTTAGAGATATAAACAGATTGATAATATAATTTATATACACGGCTCCTATTGCCTTTAAACATTCCTAAAAAAAATTAAATACCTTGTCTCAATATTACAATTCTAGTTAAATAGTTTCTTGCCTACGAAAAAGCGTAAATGCTTCGCTCTGATCATCTATAATGCTATCATCCGTTTCCCGTCTGTTATGTGCGTTTTTAGGGTTCCGTACCCAAAGGCAACCGTCCGTCTGTCTGTCACCAGGCTGTTTCTCATGAACCGTGATAGCTAGACAGTTGAAATTTTCACAGATGGTGTATTTCTGTTGCTGCTATAACAACAAACGGTTCGGTCACGTGCGAGGCGGACTCACGCACGAAGTGTTCCGTATTCTTCGTGAACACTAAAAAAAGGCTAAAATTATTAAATGGTATATCTCTTCCATCTGCAGGCACGTCTACGTGTCACGGGTCAGGCAACAGTCAGCTGTTCCGTCTGAACGCGGCCGGACAGCTCGGCGTGGGCGAGCGCTGCGTGGAGGCAGACGCCGAGAACGTGAAGCAAGCCATCTGCCGGCTCGGGACTGTCGACGGGCCCTGGAGGTATGTACTGACAAAATATAAAAAAAAAATTTCACTATCAATATTACCGACTATAGTAAATTTACTCTTAATGTTTAGTATAATTAACAGTAATTTACTACATACACGTATTATTAAAGCTATTTATATTGCAACTAGCATTTTCCTCTGTGTAGTGTGGTGAAAAATTGTGCTTCACTTGCTGTATTATAGTACATTGTACATAGATGGGAGAAAATGAAAAGAAAAGTTTAAAAATGATCGAGTTTCCTTTTCAGTTAACTTTTAAAACATCCTTTCGAAGAGAAATATAACTTTCTCCCAAGTGATACATAGTTGTTTATACTACACCTACGAGGAAAAAAAACTTTATAAGTTTTCTCGTATTTGTCCCGGTACTTCTCGGGAAGTAAGTTCTTCATGACTTCTTGAGCTGTACTTTTTATTTTTGGTGGCGTCATCATTATAAAAAATCATTCAGGTACATAGTTTAAAATGCAAAATTTGTTTATCAGTTTCGACGCGGACACTGGTCACCTGACCCACCGGCTCCACGGGTACTGCCTCACGCTGCAGCCGCACTCGAGGCAACTGGGCCTCGCGCCTTGCGATCCCAACAACACTTACCAACAGTGGACCATCTCTCACAAGAAACCCAACTGGTGAGAACGTCTACTCACTATTATGTACTACTAGATAATAATATGCTCGTAGTAACGTATAAATTTGCGATTTTTCTTAAAATGCAGTTTTGACGTATAATGTATGAATAATCTGTCAAAAACAGCATTATAAGATCAATCTCCCTTTTGAGAGCCAGTAAAGAAGTAATGTATGGAACACGATACACTTAACGATCTGTATTTGGGCGGAAATCTATAAATTGAACTTAAAATTGTCTACTCATACTAAATTGTCTTTTTAAAATTCTTGATAGTATATATTTTGACCACTAGTGATAACGTGGTTGGAGTTTTTGAACCTGGTCAAATGGAAACTACCTAGAACAGGATTTTGAACCAGTTTAATCCAGAACGGGAACTCTCAAGGTTAGGATTTTAAACCAGGTTAATCCAGAATAGAAACTCTGTACAACAGGATTTTGAACCAACTTAATCCAGATTGGGAATTCTCGGGAACTCTCAAGGATAGGATTTTGAACCAAGTTAATCCAGAATGGAAACTCTGTAGAACAGGATTTTGAACCAGTTTAATCCAGAATGGGAATTCTCTAGAACAGGATTTTGAACCAGTTTAATCTAGAACGGGAACTCTCAAGATTAGGATTTTAAACCCGGTTAATCCAGAGTGGAAGCTCTGTTGAACATGAATTTGAATCCGTTTAATCCAGAATGGGAACTCTCTAGGATAGGATTTTGAACCAGTTTAATCCAGAATGTAAACACTCAAGGGAAGCTATAGGTAGACTAATGAATCAAATGTCCAATTCATAGTCTTAACAAGCTAACCATTAGCCAAAGGTCAACACAGCAGCATGTTCCGTTACCGCTTTAGTATACAAAATATTTTGTACCTTCACTTTTGTAAGTAAAGGTTGAGATAGTCTAGGTTTTATGTATAGATTTCAGCCTTAAACTATCCGTGTCGTGTTCCATAAGTTTCTGTATATTACAACTCTCTCTAGCCTCTCAATGGAAACTCTAAGCATGGCATAAAATAAAGTTCATTTTGTTGGTACTATGTATATGTTGGTACTGTGATAAACGACAGCACTGATTAAAGTTATATGTACTTAGGTGAGACTCTACGTAGATCTTAGAGGGAGTTGAGTTGATAGGTTCGGTGCTGACTCCTGAAGTCCTCACTATGGGATTTGAGATTGAACAGTATTGTACAATTATTTCTTAAACTTTAACAATTCTGGTTTATTATAGACACGGTTGGCGTGGGTATTACAAACCTTGCGACTACGACGAGTTTTAGCGATTACCACATAAAAAAAAAAAACTATTTCATAAACTGAAAGAGTATGAATAATTTAAACTCGAAAAGGAGTCATATAAACTTTCGGAACGTTTATGATTCTAATAAAAAGAACCCATAACATAATATCTTACTGTTTTATATCTCATTGGTAAGAAAAGGTAGCTAAATCTCAAGGGTAAGAAAAGGTAGCTAAATTAATGTTTCGGTTATACGTTTTAAGGGTCGAGCATACTGCCTGACATACTTTTAAACTTTGGACTTCTATTGAAAATTTATTTGTTAGAAACACCCAATCCAATAACTGTCCGAGACGGGATCGAACCCTTGAGATTCCGAAGCGATATTTTATTCACTGAACCAACGAAACAAAAGAGTCGTTAAATATATTTTACATTCTTCAGTTTCGGAAGTTGGTTGATATTTTTTGATGAGGATTCTATTCTATTATTACTTTGTCATATCCCCTGTGAATAAAACTCACACGATAACAATAAATTTCTATTACTTCAATTATTACCAGTCTATATAGATGGTACATTTTTACCTAAACAGTTATCTGTGCTGTCGTTTACAAACTTCAATGCGTGGTAGAGTCGGATTGTTGATAGCCTATGCCATGTTATGTGGCCGACTGAGCATATACCGGTCGATATGCAATTGTATAAGTGTAAGATTTAGTTTGGACAATGAGCTTTATTGATTGGGGCGAAGAAAAATCAACCGAAACAACCAACCAAACCAAAGTATCAAGGAAAATAAATTTCCGCGAATATATTCTATTCCACAGCGGGAAACCGCCTCAAAATCCGTCCAGTGGTTTTCAATATATATCTGTATTGATGTCTAAAAATCACGCAATCGAGCATTTTGATGATCAGTACGTATTATTTGTGTATTCATACCGCTTTTCATACATGTTTTCGTAATATTTTAAACAATATATTGTATATATAAAGTGCTGAAATTTTGCATGCAAGCAATAGTGCTTGCATAAATGAGCATCACTTGCGATACTAAAACTATTCCTTCTTGTCTAGCATACACGTACCAAGTTTAAATTAAGTAAACTATTGAAATTACCTTCCTTGTCGCTTTCGTGTGTTCAGGCAATACATGAATTTGGTATAATTTAACGATACTTGATATAAACAAAACCGGTTATTTTTTAGATATGAACCGGTTGGTGCCGGATACCGATACTAAAATTGGCACCCGTGTCTTCTGCAAGTAAAAGTGATACATGAGTATCATAAATTATACTAATTCTAGTTTTACAGTAAGATTATTAAAATGTAAGTAATAGAATGCCTAATGATTAATTGCGAACTGGAAATAGTTAATGGATTAAATGTGACATGCATTGTATGATATTAATATAATATATTTAAGTATAATATTATAAATAAGCATAATATCTGTTAGAAAATATGTCATTTAAGTGATATTTTAATATGCATAATTTTTTGTTCATATCTCGCCTATTTTATAGAACTAATTTTATTTTTATTATGTCATGTTAAAATGTAACAGTCAATTGGAACCCATTACCGATATCCAGTACCAACATTGAATAATTTGTGAGCTGTAATATGTGTAGAAAAAATACATTCGTAAAAGTTTTGTAGGTATAATTTTTATTGCTGTTTGTCCCCCTGATTGGACAAAGAAGCAGACGGTGATAATTCGTTTTATCCCTCTCAGTGGCGCAACAATAAAAAGAGAGGACAACATAATATATTAGCAACTAAAGATTTGTTACACGTCTTTATAAACGTCATATAAATATTCTTATGAATAACGGGGAAATTTCACCTGTTTTCTTACACGTGTTAAAGTTTATTTTAATAGATGTACTTGAAAAATATGACTGACTTTTTATATCAAATGTACTCAAATGCAAAAAACTGTAATTTCTATCCATTTCATTATTTTCGTATACTTTCCGAATTTTACTATTTTGGATTTCGTAATTTTCGTTATTGTAATGGTAGAGATTTATTCTAATTGAATAATGTCAATGATGTTTCTATCTGTCAAAAAGTGTTGATATTTTTCAATATGAGTTTTAATTCGTAGACTTTTAAAACTATTGCCATGAATAATTTATATAAAATTTTACTTTTACCAGATTAATTGAATAACTAAAGCGCAGAATAGCCAATTAATTCCTTTTTGTAGTTTTTCTCTTTTATATTAAAATGAGAATAAACTTAGTTACTCGTCAACTCTGCCATACTAACTCACTATTTAGTTTTCGTAGTCTACGTACGATTTGAATCGTATTAATCGTACTCATTCTGGGTGGCAAAAATAATTATTACATTCAATTAAATAGAAAATTGCATTCGTTATAAATAAACAAGCCGCAAATTTATTTCGAAGAGTGGCTGCGCACATTATACCGTATAAAAGTAGTACTTCAAACATGAAGACCTAGATTTATCCTAGGCTAGGTATTTTCGTACTTAAGTCTAAAGACATTCCTTTATTTCGTGAAGTCCATTTTATATTGTGTTCTTGGAGGTCGGCACTAATAAGTATACTTTTCTGTTATCTAATACTCGTCACAATTATAGTTTTTGTCAATGTAAAAAGAATGATTTTGTTTAATAAGTAATGACTATAATAATTTGAATAACGGATAAATAAGCTTATTAGAATTGACTGACAATCGTATCCATTGTGTGAGATTTATAAATAAAATATGTAATGAAATTCAAACAAATTGTAATAATTATTAAAACTGTGGGCGTGCGTGATATGAGTTATTTTGAAATTAATTATATTTAGAGTAAGTTAAATATGCTAAAAATGCAATAATATTTGTTGTTACTTAGATAAGTTTTATCTTAATTATTATATTTCCCCCATAGTCACCGAAAATTGTCGTTAATAAAGTGGAAATTAATGTGAAGAATCTCATGATAACTGCATAACAATTTTATTATGAAATTATTTTCAGTTAATTGGTCTAAGTATAAAATATATATTATCTTATTTTACAATTAAGCGAGTAAAGTAAATTCGTGAATAAAGGCGCTGTTTCACTGCTGCGCGCGGACACGCTAAGCATATGCACGTATGTAACATCGTTTGTTATAAAAGGTAGGTGTGATGTGACTTCACTTCTGCAGCTACGGGCATGCTACACACGAAGACATGATAGTTGACGTCACATACAAACGCACGGGTAAGCTGTCCACGTAGCTAGACGCTACGCAAGAGTATATGCACTACACGACAAGTGTACGGAGGTGTAGCTTCTTAATGACAGCAGGTGGTGTACCGACTGACACCTGTACTAGTAGCGTTATCGTGGTGTGAATATGTAGATAGCAGAGGCATAGATTGACATTTGACATTCGTGCGCAGTGAGCTCTGGAGTGTGTTCAATTATATCGTTCGACGACGCACCGATTGCATTTTGATGTCCGTACCGGACGGCGCTAACCGAAGTAGGTAGGTATCATTATCGTACCTCGGCGAACGTACACACCGATGAGCCTAAAAAACAGTACCTACGGCTAAAATAGTTCTGTGTGATTTTGGCATACAATACGTCAATTGGATCAGAAAAGAGAAGCAAATTTATGAATCTGGCGAATTTGTTTGTTTTGAATTAAAATTTGCTAGTGATAATTTAATATTACTTAATTTGTTAATTTTGTTGTTATAAAGCCAGTGCTTGGATGACCTATCGATTTTTGTCCGGACGAGTTCGACACCGAAAACTTACACAAACTGAACAATTTAATAGTCGACACACGCATCACAGCAAATTATGAATCTTCACTGACATGCGCTGCGTGCCCCTGAACAGCATGCGCAGCTGTGAATTAGCGCCTTATTTATTTTTAATTAACTTGACCGTTTAATAATGTGAAAAACATATCTACTCGTGTGTAAAGAATATTCTATATTTTTTCTGTAGTTTCATATGACCACTTGCCAGATTGTCATTGCAGAGCAGCCAGAGATTGCCAGAGTCCTAATAATTACTTAAATAACTCGATTTAATATAAAATCATTTATATTGCGTTATATACAGTTCCGATTTTATTTTATTTAGTAGTTGCTTATCGCTTCGGTTGCATTTCTTATCTGTATTTATGTGTAAATTGTCATTATTTTATGTTATTTTTCATTTGTTATGTTCATGAACTCTATGCATATGATGCATTTTTTATTATTATTTTGTTTTTAATTGCGTGTTTTTTTTTCAAACATGAATGTAGCTAGTTATATTGTAGAAAATTCACTTTTATTTCTTATTAGTCTTCTAAGGAAAATGCTCAAATGCCTATGAACCTTTTAACCCCGACCGACGATATCTTAGTTGTGTAAGCTGTGTATTTGTATTAATTACATTTATATGTTTATTATTTTGTCAAGAACTTATTTTAGTTTGTTTTTTGTTTCCTTCTATCCTTGGGCGTAATCCACTTGACGCCTATTTCGTTATTTTCGATTATTTTGACCACATTTTGCATCTATGGTTCCACATTTAATATGAACCATACACAAGATGTGTAACGAAATTGGCGTCAAATGGCATACGTCTCTTGTAAATAAGAAACATTGGATTTTATAAATGTATCACACTTGGATGCCTTTCCTTGTACAGATACCTACTATGTGTAAAATTACTGTGATTTCTGTGGAACTTTGAAATTTTATATATTTCTAATGTAGGAATAAATAAATATTTATTGTTATGACTTGTTTTAATTATATACCTTAATCACGATTAGTTTTGCATCAATTTCAACTATATATAATGGTTTTTCCTTTTTTTATTTCCTGTAGGCTAGTCTTTGAATACTGTTTCACGTGATGGTTGGTGACGATGAGATCGAAGATGTTTAAGGTGGAATTACTGGCTCCCAAGGACAACTGCCGGAGCACATTTTGGTTAGGTAACTCGGCGACAGATTTATTTTAAGCCATAAACTATTTTATGTTTCTCACATAAGTCCGAAAGCTAGAAATTTTAAAGGTGTAATAATATGTACTTAGGTCAATACTATAAACTTCTAGGTTAGTCTGAAAAACATCTTCGACCACATCATCACTTACTACACTAGGTGAGATAGTGATCAAAGGCTAACCTATCAAGCATTAAAAAAAATACATATTTAATTTTTTGCTTCTTTTACCATAATGACTAGCAGAACAGTCTCCCTCGTGGTCTTACCAGTAGGACAAATTATTAGGACAACGAAAATACGATGAAGCTGGTATCAACTCCACAAAAATCTCTATACTATGGCAATTCTTATTCTGTTCACATTAATATCTACATTCGTGTAACGGTAAGTGATGATGTGGTTGAGGATGTTGTTCAGGCTAATCTAGAAAAACTATATTTTTTTATTTTATTGTGACGGAACAAGCTCGAGGCCCACCTGATGTTACCTTGAGACATAGTTGTAATCTCATGTGCCTGTTATTTCACTGGCTCTCAAGGACTGCTGCCGGAACACACCGTTAGTTGCTTAAAAATGGGACAGATTTTTTAAAACACTTGTAAATTATCGATTTCTTATAGCTAACAGTTTTGTGAACGCAATACTAGGTAGAAAATCTATTATAAAAAAACTTAATTATATTTAGTAAATTAGGCTTCTATCAATGGCAACAAATACCCATTACAGATATAGATCCCCACCTATCCCAGACTAAAGGGGTCTTGATCACCGAAACTCTTGCAGTTCCCTGTAATGCTGACCAAGGCTTCTCGGTGGTCCCGTGGTAGGCTAAGATAGTTGGTAAGCTTCTTTGTTAGAATAATTACTCATATAGTAGCCTTCGAATCGGCAACACATTGTATTGAACTTAATTGACCGAGCGAGAGCTTAGTTCGAGCGTATAGCATCTCTGCTTTAACTTACACAAAAATGCTTTCGTATGTCCGGTTGTTTTCCTCTACAGGTCGCATTTAATAACCGATTCTCACGAAATTTTGTGAGCAGGTTTGATAAGCCCACATTTTTTTACGACTCATTTTTGGTTATTTTTCACCATAAACAAAAAATATCTGGTGTTGAAAGTATAGACGCCTGCTCTTAATTTAATGGCAATGTCCCTAAGCACGTTGCCTGTACATGATAGTCTCTATCTCTCTCTCGTCTAATCAATTATTTATTTTTGAATTTTCTTTAGGTAGTGTATTAATGCGAGATAAATACGGGAGAAAATTAGATCACAAACAACAAAATTGTGTTATTATAACATTACCAAGTGTGAAATTAATTGTATGTTTACTACTTACCTACCTACCAATTTCTGATACAACTAGTTTTCGCTGGGGCCCGCGTGTCATTGATTTAAGTCCAAGAATAGTACATTGTACATCGAGGGGAGAAAACGATCTATTTATGTTTGAGAGTTTGTTTAAGCCCGACGCGCAGCGGAGGGCTTAAAGGAAACTCGAGAAAAGAAATAGAAGTTTCTCCCGAGTGATACATAGTGCTCTATACAACACCTACGAGGAAAATAAAATCATTATAAGTTTTCTCGTACTTATCTCGAGACTTCTCAGGCAGTAAGTTCTTATGACTTTTTGAGCTTCATTTCTTATTTCTGGTGGCGTCATCATTATAAAATTGTCACTTTCACTATCAGATGACATTTTGGAAAATTATTTAGAATAATTAGAAGCGTACTGTTAAAATATCAATTTAATAAAAAAACAATATTTAACCAAACATAACAAATTGCCGCGCTTTTTTTCTCGTAGTGCAAAAAAAGGTTGCCAACCTTTCATTGAAAATCGAGTACAAACAAAAATCACACCTCTTTTTTCTAATCATTTGATATAAAACCTTTTTGAGATCGAATTTCTTTACGTAAAAAGTAAAAACAAAAGAACGCTAACAGGGCAGGTATGGATTTTCATACAACATTCCTTCACTGCTACGGAGTGAAGTAATGAAAATCCGTATAACTTTCCACGCCGTACATTTATAAGGGAGAAATGACGAACTTTATAACATGTTTTTGAACGAGTAATGAGACGTTTTTTGAGTGGGTGTGGTATAAATATTTTTTATTTATTCTACATCTATTTGATTTTTTAATTATTTCGGTAACATTGATACATTTACACCAAACTTTGTGTGACTACAAGAAGTATTGAAATTGAAAATTTAACTAAAATCAGCAGATCGTTTTCTCCCCTCGATGTACAATGTACTATATTTTTGTTGTGGCATACAATCTGCATAATAAAGAGTTAAGCTTCACGGTACGGTTGTAGGATATTTTGCAAATGTAAATAATATCAGATGGAAAAGATAACCTCCAGCGGGACTTGAACCCGCAACCGCAGAATACCGTCCTGGTGCATTGTAAATTATGCTATGGAAAAGGAGGTTGGACAGCACATTTATTTTTTGCACGCCAGCTACCTCACCAAGAAGCTAACTGTGTGGTGCGGCAAAATCTAGCAAAATAATTCCTTCAGCTTCATAGCATATTCAGAATTCAAGTGAGGAAGTTGGAGACAAATACATAAAATTTACAATTCTGTGCAGGACCGCTCTACTTACTCGCGCGGCGTTTACGTCGCACGTGACGCTTAAGTTAGGCGAACACTGAATCCATCCAGCTTGCATCCAGCACAGTATCACCATCGCCTTAACTCAAGCCGTTCATTATTTAGAGTGTAGCGAAGCTAAGTCTGCGTTGTCTTTAAGAAATCAGGATGGATCTGCAGTTTCCATCACATAATGTCTAAAATCCACCCCACTGCCAACAAAAATTGTTGATCGAAGTGTTGCATAATGAGGGTCTACATGCTTCCCTTGTTTCATCCCGCTACCCAGATTTTGTTTTAGGACAATGACAAATAAATATGACAATTCAGTCTATTAATAAGTACATACCTTGAAGCCTCAAGAATTTCTTCCCATTAAGTTATTTTTGTTTGAAATGAGACTACTAGGATCGATTTTCTAACAAAATCTTTATTACATAAATAAATTAAATGAATAAATGCTATGTAGTTATGCACTAAGCAAGTTACATGTATGGCTCAAATTGATTTCAAATAATTGCAAAGTAGAATAAAATAGCAATTTTATATCTGAAAAAATCATTCAAAAGTGTAGGTAGATTAGGCAAGGTCACTTGTTTGTTTTGATAAGATAAAGCAAAATAAAATGGTGTAAATTAGTAGTTGCAAGTTTGGAAGTTATCCATAACTTTAGATATAAAATTAATTGGTTACATATTTCATTACCCTATCTATTATTGCATTATTATTTTAGGAAAATTAAGTTTACATTAGAAATGCTAATATTAGGGGGTTTTAAACCACCAGTCATCCCATGTCTTCACTCTTTGTCCAATCTCCAGTATGGACCAGTTGGGAGAAGGAATGTCAGGCGCCAACCAGTTGAAGTCATCCAACTGGTCCCAGTTATTAATACTTTTATTCAATGATGAAGCATTGAAGTGCTTTTCCAGATCATCATACTGCAAATTGTATGGAGCTGTTCTTATTTCTGAGCAATCTTCAACAATACCCTTACTGGTCACATGAAGGTATATGTCACACTTGGTCGATGTATGCATTCTCAGTTGTTGACAAGCTGTTATAATCCTACAGTTATTGCACTTCTCAACAAAAACGGATGATGTCACAGGTCCGGATAGAATTACACAATTTTCTAAATTAGTCATGTGTAAAGTACCCATGACACCTTTCAGCCCAATTGTGCAATTCTTGAGGTTACGTAAAGCTACATCTCTTTGGAACAATTCCTCATTTTCTAAAAGGAGAATTTTGTTTTCCTGTTTATCAAATCCAAAGAATTTTTCATCCCATTTATTGCAATCTTTGTTAACTCCATCATTTTCATCCAAAGAGTTCTGTTTCTGATTGTCCAATTTAGGCAACTTTTTCTTGGAAAAGCCAAACTTCTTCCTCGGAACGTATGTGGCTTCTAGTTCATAGCATTGTGTCTGTAAATTCTGTATAATGCCTAAGTACTTGCGCATGTTAAACTCTTTAAGGAAGAATGACGAAGTGATTACATATTTCTGTAATTCATTAACTTCTTTTTTGATATTGTCAAAGTGTGATGGCAGTATGTTTGTCTCTAATGTTGGTATTTGCGATAGGAGATCTTCAATATATTCAGATTTAATTTTGAAAGCCCCAGAAAAGTAATCTTCATTTTCATCAGTGGCGTCTACATCTTCCCTTGCCTTGTGAGCCTTTTGTAATTTCTCTAAGCGTTGTGCATCTCTTCTACTAAGCCTTTCTAATATGGTATTTTTGTCACTCATTTTCCTTTCTTTATCAAATCCTCAATTTTCTTGTTAAGTTCAGAATTTTGATTTGCAGATTCTTTTAGAATTTCTAAGGTTTTATGTGCTAATTTTCTGGTATCAGTATGTTTTGATTCTTGGTCAAACTGAAAAATAATAAAGGGTTAAAAAAAACACTGATTTATACCTTTGTGGACTCAAATGGATCAAACTTGATGATTATTTACGATGAATGAAACTGATGGACATATTTTTATAAGAAATCACTTATTATGATTTTGACAATGTGCAAGGTTTTGTTAAGTCAAAAATATTAAAAAAGTAAGGTCTGAGATATAAAATAACTAACAATAAAGACATTTTAAGAGAAAGACGGTGTAAAGAGCCCAAGTCATTTTTTAAAGTACAGGCAGGGAGAAATCTTCTTCAAAATAGATTTCATGGCTTAAACTGGAAATTCCTATAGGGAAAGCCTCTCAAATGAGCTTAAAGACCTATTTTGAATAATATTGATTTTCGAAAAAAAGTTATCTCTTGATTTAAATAAAAATAACACAAATGTAGGTTCTATACTATGCAAGTTGTCAGTCTTAAGAATTGAGAGGTGAGGGCAAGATATATTAGGCTAATTACAAACATTTACCATTTCCATAAGTTTGCCGCATCACAATACTTTGCAAAATTTGAACTAACTACAACTAGGCACACTATAGACTGGTTCATTAAACAGGATGTGTTTTTTATTGCAAAATCAATGGAACTCATTTGCTACCAAAGTAATGTTTGTTTTTCTGCAATCAAATATACTTTTCATTTTTAATAGAGATGTCAATGTCTTTTGCTGACCAGCCGTGAGGCCATCTGGGCATTTATATTAACAAAAAGACCAACTAGTCAATCTTTAGTACATTCCTTTTGAGTAAGTTTAGGTGGCATCAGTTATGCCTCTAGCACTTTGTTTACAGCTGAACTGCTTGCAATAACCATATATTAATATTGAAAGTGGTCTTTGTTTACTTAACATTATTTCCTGTTGTTTTTTGGTTTAGAAAGATTTAAAAAACAATAATTAACTTTGACAACTTATAGGAAGATTATTTTGAAATATATCACAAAAAATAAATTGCTAGTTTGGACTTTCTTTGATGAATTGGAGGATGATTCTCAATATACAAAGTTGTGTAAACAATGTGAAGCAGATATTTCTTGTGGTGGGCAGTAGCAAAAAAGCTAATAACAGTGTAGCAAATAATATCAAATCAGACATCCACAGCTGTTGCCTCAGTTAGATTCTGTGGTTAAATGTAGTTCATCAGAGAAGCCATCCCTGAGTAGGCACCATATAGACACACCAGTGTGGCACGGTTCCTCAAAAGAGCAAAAATCCAACTATGAAGAGTTCGTATTCCTATAATAATTTTTATTGTAAATTCTAACAACAACACAATAAACCCATTTTCTAGCAAGAAATATATGAATAAAATGTAATAATAATAAAGAGCAAACTAGTTGGCCTCATAACTCTTGAACAGTTATTGCTATTATTTGTAGTTTTAAGTCATTTTTAACTTTTGTTTGAAAATTTCAACCTGTATATGTATATTAAAAAAATGCTGAACTTGTTATAAACACAAACATTATTAACACAAAACAAACATGCACATTGATTAGTTCTAAATTCCAACCCAATACTGTTTACTTGTGTTGTAGCAATACATAATAATGACCTGCTTAAGGAGTTCATCATCAGGTTTGACCAACTTGAACAGTGCATAACCCATGGATCCAAAGGTGACGATCCAGAATGCGGATCTAATAGCTATACTCATCTCACCAAATTTTTATAACTGCCCTTCACTATTCCAAACTTTAAGATCGAATTCCCGAGTCTTCTGGTCAGCAATCTTTTCACCGAGTGCGTAGTAGCTTTCTAAGACCCAGTTGTGATTTTTGTACATGTACAAACGAAAATCTGAAATGTCAGTGCAGTGTTGTTAAAAATACTTAAAAAGCAACGAATCCCCGAAATCGAGACTTAAAACACTATGCAATAACCCAGAGCATCTGTTTACTTTTTGCAAAATTTTGGCAATTGCTGGGATTTCGTACAAGTAATTAGGTATTATTTAGCACCAGAACTTTATAAACGACAACAATTATACGATACAAATGTAAATAAATTATAGATTGAAGGAAAATCATGAGATGGACTATTTAGAATTCGACTTCGAAGTTCGACGTGAAGTGACACATTACACTTACTGCGGAAACCTGTACATAAATAGTCCAAACACAGATATATCAGTACCTAGTGACTGTAAATAACTCCGTAAGAAGATTCGAGTCTTTAAGATTTGCAAAATAATAAAAGAATGTTTTTACCTACCGCGATTAGTGTTGAGTTTGTACCACACACCGAATGAAACAGCGAATGCGGCAGCCTCAAACAAGAATACGGCTTTTAGAGAATTATTAAAATATCTCTTGAAAGTAGATTTTGGTGACTTTGTTAACATAATAAACGAATAAATCCCTTAAAATAGGGTTCTGCAATTAAAGCAAATCGCTTATCGCATGAGAAAATATAAAAGAAAGTCTGCCGCGATGACGTAAAGGGTTACATCCAAAGATTACAAAGGGCGTATACATACCATAACCAATACAAAAATTTACTTTATGGCACAGATCACAGACACCTCAGAACGCTTAGGGTGCTTACCATTTGAAGTTAAATTCGCTAAAAACGATCACACTTCCAAAAAGTTGTTCCACATGGGTTTTGGCGTTATTGTCGCCATAAACGCTATGAGGCTACTGGAACAGTTTGAATTCCCTACATCTAATGTCAAAATTGACAGAAGTGGCAAATTTGTGTGGCATTCTTAGCGTTCTTATCCTAAATGGAACAGGGGAGACAAACGATCACAGTGATCACAACCATAGACGCAGTATGTGATCAAAATTATCGAAAATAACGTTCTTAGCGTCAAATGGAATATACCCTTACAAGTCTTGGCCGAAGGCTTGCAGGAGCGAACCTCCTCTAAATCTCGCAACAATCCGTCGCGTCATCCGTCGCCCACAAAACACACTACACGAACACTCAGTCACTTGTGAACATTGGTGAGCCATCCATGATGTTGGTCGCTATTCCACGGATGCCGCTATGCGCCATCTGTAGTCACAGCCCAAAAGAAACTATTACGAATGATTGTCAATATTAAACATACCAATACATGCAAACCCCACTTTATCCTTAGGCGCGTATCCTCCGGCCTGCCGGATTTTCTCTTATGTGTCCCAACCGGCCTGCCGGTTAGCGGTTAATAGTCGTGTTTACATATTCACCATAAAATCTGCGTAAGTTCGATTTTCATAATTCAAACGGTTTTCGTGAGGATGGATCCTTGGCTATGCGAGAAAAAATCCATAATATTCTGATATAACAGAAAGTATGTTTAAAATTGATATGAAATCTGAAACCAGCTCAAATTACATTTTGGCGCCAAAATTTTGTATAGATTTATGTCATTTAAAAATAATCTCGTAACTACTTCTAAAGTAATTAACCTAGAAAGCTGTAATTTTGCATTTGTATAGGCAATAAGTCAATAACGATGTTAAAAGAAATTAAAAGGATAAGGATTGATAACTTTTTTTTTATAGATTTTTTTATTTGACCCCTGTTTTTGTTACGGCTGGAATTCCGGTGGTCTAAAAAAAAGGTTTAGTGTAAAGCTTGTATTTATCCGATCGTTATTATTTAAACGTTGTTAGTAAGCTACTATCATTGGCTATACAACAAAAAAAACCGCATTACTCCATGGTAACGAGAAGTTACTCAAATCATGAAATGAAAAAAAATAACTTTCACTCGATGCATTTTGCCGCGCAAACACTCACCGATCGAAATTTACGTAATAAATAATCTCGTAACTACTTTTAAACCTGTAAATCTAAACATCTGAAACAATTCAGGTGTATAGATTACATCTGAATAATCATATCAAAAGAAAAACCAAATTCGTAGGTGGTATAGTTTTTGAGAAAAAAAATGAAATCCGCTTATGTACAGTTTTCCCGCCAAAATTCTTAAAAAAAATCGCGTTGTTTTAATCTCGTTACTACTTATAAAATATTTATCCTTACAATCTGGTATTATTCATGGGTAAAGAACCATAATAAATACACACATTAAAAAAAAACAAAGTTGTAGGTGGAATAGTTTCGGAAAAAAAAATAAAAAAAATATATAAAAAATGCCGTTTCCCGCCATTTTCGTCGTCTGTTCAAACCCATTTTCCTGTAAAATTTTCCATGAAAAGGTCTGTTTTCATTTCTTTTCCCGTAAAGAGAATATGATGAGGATTGCATTGGTACCAAGAAGTTTATATGTTGATTGGAGACTGCCACAAATAAACTCGATTAAAAAACAAAATACCTCAAAATCTGGAAAAATATATTTTTATTCGCTGTTTGATCCACTCAAACTAAATGTATGAAAATGTTATTTTTTGTATGGTATAGGTAATATATTGGGGTATGGGGATGTTAGGGTGACATGTTTAGGTAATGGAAAACTACTTAGTACTACAAAAAAACGTTACGGGGCGTCGCGGGATAAAAAAACGTGAGCAGTTTGGACGATTGTGTCATAGGAGGTGGACAGATTGGACGCACGAGGGGACACCATAAAATTCTTACCCTTCCACGTATATATATAATAGAAATCTGTAAATTTGTAAGGAAATAGTCAGAATTTTACGTGAAACGTGAAATAATATCTAAAAAATATTCTTTAAGACATCGCCGCAGAAAATAACTTGCAGCACCACCTTCCCGACTAAAACTGGTATCATCTGGTCCGCCGGAGATGTCTGTAAAAATATATAATCACCTACCTACCTGGAACAATAAAAAATGTAGTGAAAGGCAAAGAATGTATCAAACAATTAAAATATTTATTACTTATAAAATGCTACTATACAGTTAATGAAAATATTAATGACAAATTGTAGTACAATTAACACTCAACATTACTATAAATACGTAATATCATAACATGCAACCAACCTACATTAAAGGTAGCATAAACACTTGGTGATATAGAAATGATATATATAAAAGTCGTTAACAATAATTAATATATAAACATTGATGTTAAATTGTATTTTATAGCTATAGTCTAGTGTGATTAAGATTATGGTTTTAAAGAATAATGTACAATGCGATTAAAATAAGAATAGGACGGGCTCTCGGCTAACTTCACTCATATTCACTCTAATAAGTACAATCAGCAGAACAAACTTAAAAATAGAGCAGTGCCATATATTTATACGTAATTTTAAATGCCGAAATTGTTAATTTTAATAAATTCATATTTTTAAAGTTGAGAGCACCGACGCCATATTGGTTTGATGAAAACGCGGGCGTCAGGGTCTTATTTCTCCGACACTGTACTACTACGCGACACGTGTCCGAGTGTTTATTGATGTTCTCGTTTAATTTGTTTTTTTTTTACTGTTTAATATGTTTTTGGTGATTGTTATATTTGTTTTTGTTACCCGTTACGATGATAACGATGAGTCTGACTCAGTGGGCCATCAGGACATGCAGCATCGAAGAGCTAAGCGATTCAAATTAAGATACCTAAGTACAAAATATTGCTAACAAACGAAAATCAGTTCAAATTATTTCTGTGTTTGCTGTCTACAGTCTCCTACAACTTCGTTTATAGTACCACCAACTTAACTGTGCAGTTCTCGAGGGACTTGTTTTTTTACAGGACTGCCCACATAAACGTGTGTTAAGTTTTCAGGTTTCATGTATGTATGTATGTATGTTTGTGAGTTTCTTTATTTCACCATAACTTCTAAACGGCTTAGCCGATTTTAATGTACGAGATATCGTTAGATTTATCTTGATAGTTCAAGTGACACTATGTACATAAAAAAATTAAAAACAAACTGGTAGATTTTAGACGCCATATACATAGTGAGAAAAACAATTTATTTTTTCTTCCAAAGCCATCGTGATGTGTATCAAAATTAAGGGCTTTAAAAAACGATTCCATAAATATATTAACTTCACGGGGTCACCCCGTGACGACGATCACTGCAAAGTGTTTGAAACGTCGGGGCAAAAATAATGATAAATATACGCGATTTGAACCGTTTAAAATTGTTTAATGAAAATAAATTATTTCCAGTGGAGTTTTTTATTTTCTTTATTAAATTTATATTTTAATATTTTTTCATTTGTTTTTTTGCACACTGTGCGTAGTTCTAGTTTTGACGTCACAACATGGCGCTAGGCCGATCTTATTCTTATTTTAATCGCATTGTACAATCCAATATTAATACTGTCATATAATCGTCTGCGTCGTATTGTTTTGTGGCACTGAGCTAGTTCAATCCGGTTTTGTACCCGAGTGGATACCCCTGTAACCCCCGCGCGCCCTGTGTGCACCTCTTTATTCATGTGCCAGAGGTAGCGATATAAAAAAAGTGGCTGTATTTTCCTCTTAGTTTGTAGCTTTAGTTAGTTTTAGTGTGGTGCGGGTCGTATTTTTTAAGTGGGATAGGACGGCAATCGAGCATGTCGCTCACTTGGTGGTAAGTGATCACCGTCGCTCTCGAACATCCGCAACACCACAGGTTTCGAAGATGCGTTGCCAGCACATGAGAAGGGAATATGTCGTAATCGCGAAGCTAGGGTACCAAAAAAATACCTATTTTTCTTTTATTCAGTTCGAATTTATCATGGCGTGAAGCAGACTCAAGCATGGCCTTATTTACAATTAAAATGCTATTTAAAACGACAAACTGGATCAAATTTCACACTTGTGAGTAAAAATGGACTGCAGTCTGCAATCCTATTCCCGTCAGCACGAGTAGCTTGTTGCTTCGCATTGGGCGCAAAGCAAGTGTTTTTCATTAATAAAGTCGTTATAATAGTTAAACGAACTATTATTACGACTTTATTAATGAAAAATACAATCCCGGGCATTGATTGAAGTCAGAAAAGCCGTCAAAAATGCATTGCCATCAATTGGTGAAGCTCAAACCTGCAGCGGGATTTTATTTTCAAACCATGGATCTCCTGAGCCATGCACATTCATTGCCACTGGGCCATCTCTGCTTCAAGAAACAATATATACAGGGTGTCCCAAGAAGTAGTGATATACTGAAGCTTGGAGGTAGAGGACCTAGAGGGCTATCTGAATCACTCCATGTGTTCTGCGATTTTTCGTGTTTTCGGAGTTATGACTTTTTTTTTAATTTTCACCTATCGCCGAGTACGATGACATTTTTATTTATGGTGACGTGAATTATTGCGGTAGATGCTTGATTTTTTTGTGTGCTAAGCTGATACATAGGCCAATTCAGTATGGTAACATTTAATATCGTTAGATCTTTGGATGGAATTAGGGTAATTTTATCTTTCTTGGCATTTAATTTTTTTTTATTCCATTTAAAGATCTAACGATAGTAAATGTTATCAATTGTTTGGCACAAATGTTATACTGTAGATACAATCTATCACTAATACGATCAAAAAGGTTTTAATGATAAAAATACGGACCGCAACCGGCTAGAGCGCACAGGATTACGCAAGGTTGCGTCATAGTAGAAAGAGTGGGGAAGTAAGTTATCTACATACAAACGCACGGCGCGCGGCTTGTTTGTGTGTGCCATAGTATCTATGCGTCGCCCACACAATCACAATCTCGACCCGTTTATCAGTGCGCCATCCAGCCGGGGCTAACACCGAACAAGGTTCGCGCGTCACGGCTTTTCGGCACGGCAAAATAAATGAAAAATGTTTGATTATCGCAGGATAACTTATTGCTGGGTGTTTGGCTGTCTAAATTTTTGTTTTTTTTTAGTGTGACGGACCAAGCCCGAGTCCCACCTGATGTTTAGTGGACTAACCTCTGCCTATAACAGACGCATTTCGTCAACGATGAATTGCACTGCGCCCGTCACATTGAGACGTACAGTTGTTAGATCTCATGTGCCTGTAATTTAGCAAAATTTTATATAATTCATCAATTCCAGAGTAGTATCTGTTCAGATTACCTACTGAACAGGAAAGGTAAGCAAGTCACTTATTCTAGCATACCTATTGTTTTAACTTGATGATGAGTGAGATACCTACTTATTTTTTTGTTGTATTAGGCGCGTTGCTCGTCTCCGGCCCCGCAACCACATAGGTATCACCTGTCACTCTTTCTTTCATCGTGAAAGGTTTCATCATCGTTTAGGTAAAACCGACCTCAATAACCCTGAACTCAGACAACACAAGTAAAAAATACAACTTCCCGACCCATATCAATTTCTAGGCACTGAATTAAAATTTTGCTAAAAGTGAAAACCCTGAGACAGGCAAGTATGGTAGGTAATTATATCGCGGATTGGGCCGGAGATGGCCTACTTCCCCACTCTTTCTACTATGACTGCGTGGACTATAGTGCACGCGGAACTAGTTGGCCGTGCCTCAGGTATGTGAGCGGTAGAGAGGCGGAGTGCTTGCTTTGGTCATCACTGTCTAATGTGCGTGTGTGCGTTGCGAGCAGTTGGCAATCCGCCCCCTCACCTCGCGCCGCCCCCGAGCCACCTAAGGCGTGGCCAACTAGTTCCAGGCGCACTATAGTCTTCAGTTCAGTCTAGTGACGACTGACGAGCACCGCTACGAATCAGGGTAGGATTCAGACCGTCAAAACAACACATGGAAAATCAAATTAATACTATGAAATAATGGAATAAAAATTATAATTATACTACGAAATCCAACGCTGCTTCAAATAGCAGTCGCTCCCTGCTCCTTTCACCTTCACGCACATAGGTATTTGAAACATATGATATATTTAAAATTTCATCAATAAGTTCTATATAGTTGATCAGAATATTTATTTTATATACAAAAGCTAGGTTATAAATATTCATGTAACGTTACTTAGGTACATATATTCAAGTAAATGTTTATAATAATAATAATTCTTTATTGCACACACAAGATCCATAGACACACGATTAAACATACACATAATTTATACTTAAATAATATAATTAATAATAATAAAATATATAATAAGTATTTTTTTATTAGTCCTAGTTTTTTTTTATATAGCTCAAATTTGTAGCCATCGTCCAAACATCGGCGTCAAAAATATTCTATCTGAGAGACTCTTTATAATAATATGATTTTTTACACTTCTCAACTCTGGTCAGAAAAGTAGCAATTCGGTTTATTTAATTTTACAATTAATTTACTATTTTTATAATTAAGCGAGTCAATGTAGATTAGTGCTTGGGTAACGATACCACACTTCACTTAGCAAACCGTTCTCTTCGTAGCAAATACGTCTATTACAAATTGCTTTTCACAAAAAAATAAGGTGATGGAGTGAAATGTGTGTAGGTACATCTAACTCCATCACCGTAGTAGGTGGCAGTGAGGTAGCAGGGTTGTCCGAGTGATCTCGTAATGTTAATTTTATGTTTTAATTGCACCTATTTGTATCATATCATTTACATATTATTTGTAATGAATACTATCTAAATGATATTATAAATATGATATTTATAAGCCATGGTGTCATTATATATATATTTATAAAGGGATCTTTTGATTTAATGGAAAAATAAAACATAAAATACAGTAAAATATATTTGTATTAATTTATAATCATTATATTTCATTTTCTGCCCCAATAATCTTTCCATGATGAACGCGATGCTGAAAAATAGAAAAATATGTTTCTTATAAATATTATAGAAAAGAGTAGGTGCTTACTTACCTAATAAGAAATGTAATAAGATACAGAATGTATTAAGTAGAAAAACAATTGGATAATCCAATAATGATTGAAATTTGATGTCAATATTTATTTTATTGCCTCATGGGACCAGTGGTGAAAAGCGTCGCTTTTCAAAGATTTGATTTAGAATCAGGGCCGGACGGTTATTGGGTTTTCATATAAATAAATTTTGATCAAGTAATGGTCTGGTCTACCCCGTGGGGCTCCGGTCTAGAATGTCCCCCCCCCCCATCTCTACCAGTGGGTGTCGTAAGAGGCGACTAAGGGTAACACACCAGAACTTGGGCAGCAGCGCTTTCTGGCGAACTGCTATCTCCCACTGCGATAACCAAGACGCCTGCCAAGCTTGGATTATGGCAAACCCACCATAATGAAGGAGGCTGTGTTCAGCAGTGGACAATGTGGCTGATACCGGATACAGTAATGGTCTGGAATTGCCTGATAGCTCAAGCTAATTAAAAAAGTGAAGGCAGCACTCTGTGAACAGCGAAGTGAGGCTTTATAAAACTGTCCCTCCCCATTTATGTAACTACATACACAACTACACGTACAATGAAACTTTATACTGAAAATGGCGAATTGTGTAAGAAGCAATCTTCAAAAGATAAAAAGCAGGATGGCATCACATTTTACACGTAAGTCGGTATCGTGGTAACGTTGCACACATGTTAAGAAAACCGGCCTCACTTCGCTGTTCGCAGATTGCCGTCTTAACTCTTTATTTGGCCTGACCCAGGTAGGTGGCAATAGGGTCTCACCCCCTATTATATGGGCCCAAATCATACTTACTATACCCTTCGGGAATATAAAACATATAACATATTGTAGTATCGAAGGTTCATCCGTATGGGCCTTTAAACCAAAATGAAATACGTCGATACAGGGTACTGTACTGTGTAACTTCAAAGACCGCGAGAACCTAATATCCAAGATAGCTGTCCCCTCCATCAAACCATATTCTGAGCATAATGAATAAAGATTCACTTTAATTACTATGTATAGTTAGCGATATATATATGATATGTATATTTATTTTACTTTATTTATAACATTACACAACACTTGGTCAAATGTGGCTAATTAAATAATGTACCTTCTGGCTCACTATCCTCTTCTTCATCTTCTTCTAAATTACTGCCACATTTGTCTTGGCAAATCTCGCTATCCATCTCCGAATAATTATCCATGCAATACTGGGACACTGGTGAATCCTGGAAATCATTAAATATTTAGTTGCTGCTTGTGATCTCGTCCGCATGAGATTTGAATATACTGCTCTCGCCCTGAAACTGGAAGATACGTATTAAATTGGGAACATAGTATCCTATGTCCGTCCCTGGACCAGGCTGTCTCTGAGTGGTTCTGTGGTTTAGGCACAAAGAAACAGATGGACAAACTTAGGTACTTTCGCATTCTTGATAATAATGGAGGATAATAATTCGGATTTATATAGGTAGTGGTATGAGTAGCGTCCGAGATCGGATACCAAGACCCGAAACGGAGACAAGAGATCAAGACAATCACAAATATGCGATAGGAAAAATTTAAGTCATGTGCGGGATACGAACCCGCGTCCATCCACCCCTTGAGCCGGGGTATGCTCTAACCAATTGAGCTAACATGACATGACGTCATAACTCGAATCTTTCCTATCGTTCTTTAACCTTCGTATTGGGATGGACCAGGCGTTATTGCAAACCTAACAATATTAAGATCAAGACAACTTGACTTCAGGAATTTGTTTGCATTCGGTTCGCAAATAAGATGGAGATAGGTAAACCGCGACGTGATACAAAAGACAACCATCGCTGTGGCTGTCAACTTTCAATAACACTATAGATTAATAACTGAAGAAGCAGTGATAGCTCAGTGGCATTGGCTATGGACAGCCACGCAGCAGGTCTAAGGTTCGAATCCCAGCGCGGGCTTGAGTTTCACCGCATGATGGAAGGGCATTTTGCGAAATCCCGCCTGGCTAGCTACCACCCTCAAGTAGAAAATGTGTCGCCATTCACCTAACGCTACGTTCCGGTCGCTGTTCTTGAGGGCCAGTACTTCTAGGTTAGCCTGAACAACATCTTCGACCACATCATCACTTACCATTAGGTGAGATAGTGGTCAAAGGCTAACGTATCAGGAATAAAAAAAAAAGAAATTAGTGAGTATCTTTTGCCTGGTATCCCAATTTAAGTGGGATCAGAATAACATGTGCGTTTTCTCCATTTTGTTCAATTGTTCGTCATCTTACTAAGTATATACCTATACAGAACATATGCAAACATGTCCCTCTTTTTTGACCTTCATTTACCACTATATCCTTCCATATCCATACTGAACTCAACACTCTTCTGTTACATATTTTTCGTTCCTCTTGATATCAAGACAATTTTAAATGAGGAGGTATCTACCAACTTAAATGTATATACGGACCATAGAAGATATAATAATACTACGTATACGTACATTATCGATGTCCTTAATAACGTTGCCGTCGACTATGTGATAGCGGAAACGTATCTTGATGCCAGTGACGGTCCCATTGACACAGACCCCGTCGCATGGCTTCCATTCCTCCCAATTGGTCATGGGACATCTATCTGACGAGTCTGGGTCCACAGCTGGTGGTGGTTCCTCACTGCGTAGCAAGAAAATATATTTCTACATGGGAGGAAGATGAAAGAACGAGCGGTAACTAAAAAGCGATTACCGGGCAAAGTAGAAATACTTTGGAAGAAACAGTACATTATCATCGTGATGCTTGCAAATATTGCGTAGTATTATTTATACGTTCTGTATCAGCCGGATTGTCCACTGCTGAACACAGTCTCCTCCATTTAAGGGGGGTTTGCCACTATCCCCACGCTTGGCAGGTGTCTTGGGATATCTATTCCTCAAAAGGCGCTGCTGCCCACCTTCCGGTATTACCTCACCTAACTTTAGTCGCCTCTTACGACATTTTGCTTGAGAGTGAGCGAAACGAACTACGCAATGATTACGAAGAGAGGACGACTTTTTTAAATAAATTCATTGAAAGTGATCATTTATAAAACGGAGAACATCTTCAGGTAGTTTATCAGACGGTTGCTACATAGAAACAAATTTAGTGTTGATACAATTTACTATAGAGACACAAAACTTGCTTATAATAAGCGCAATTTTAATAATGGAATTGACTTACGTGGTGGTAGTAGTAGTGCGTGGAGCAGCGTGAGAAGGTTTGACTTCTTGGCTTTCCTTAGAATCTTCATCATCACCATCTTTATCATCACCACCTTCTTCTTCGCCGTCATTTTCATCCCCCTCGTCTTCGCCACCTATAAAAAAAATAAATGATTAACGGGCCAAAACAGAAGCACTTCCAAAAAAATTACAAAAAAAAATCTACCGGAAGCACGATCACCTAAGGACTTCTGAAGAGAGATCGCTGTCTCCGGCATTGTACTTATGTCAAACAATGTAAGAATTTACACACTAAAAGAAGTTTTAGTGAACAATTATATAATTTTTTATGCAGCAGCGTTGATTAAATTAATTAATTTAATTTCGTTGCAGCTATTCTCTAACCGAATGGTCTGATGCGTGACGATGGTAAAAGACCTAACGGCATGAATCATGGTTCCGTGGAAGTAAGGGCGGCCCTTAGTGTGAGACGCTACATGCGTAGAAACTTTAGCGCCGTCACATCTTTCTGAAACCAACGTGAAGGCTGGCGCTGCGGGTATTACGAATAAGTATCATCAATAACAGTTCAACGGGGTAATGCAGCCAGCATCCTGGGCACGCTGCCAACTGGTAGTGGGCTGGAGCATTTGGACTGCCTGTGAGTCTGCAATGTCTTATAGGTTGTCTAAATGCTTTTATTGTAGTAGCTCTGTATTGTATATAGTTCGTTGTATTTTGATAATAAAAGCATAATAATAGCAGCTATAATATTCGCTCTGTATTTTTTGTGTGTATAATATATAAGTTCACAGATTATAACATGATATAGCGATACTATAGCGGTTCTGCTGCAATATTTGTGTGCGTGTTCTTGAGAGAAGGCGTGCTAATCTCTCGCCAATTCTGGGAAAGGACCTGGAGGCAAAATTATATTCCTTTTTGAGATCGCTGGTATTTAAATCCTTAGATGCCACTGAGTCAGCCCAAGCTTGGTAACGCTCTCGTTTTTGGCCAGAGGCCATTTTACAAGAACGACCAAACCAGGGCTGGGACCTGCCACCGATGGGAACTGCAGAATATGGAATAAAGATTTCCATACCTTGAAGCACGACATCAGCAACATAGTCAGCAGTGATATCTAGATCATCCGGCAAGAAACAAACTTGCCCCCATGGGTAGGATGCAAAAAAGAACCGCATCCTGTCCCAATCTGCAGACCTATAGTGTCACACGCGACGACAACCTACAAAACGGGGTCGAGTTGGGTGTGTAACCTGCACTGAACTCCGGATCAGGCAGTGATCCGACGACCCGAAAGGAGCGCTACCGGATACTAGTACGAGTAGTTGTCCGGATGAGAGGTCAGCAGAAGGTCCAACAGGGAAGGTGTATGGTCATCCAGATCTGGGACACGCGTAGGCGAGTCGACCAGTTGTGTAAGATCATATGCCAAAGCGAAGTCGTGAACAGATCTCCCCGCATGATCTGTGGTGCGCGAAACAAGCCATTCGGTATGGTGGGCGTTGAAATCGCCAAGTATCACGATCTCGTTGGTGGGGATCTGCTCAAGCACGGAGTCTGTAGCCATCTGTAGGTGCTCCATGAATTGATCTATTTCGGCATTACCGTTGCTATGGGACCTATAAAGGCACGCGTAGATTCGCAGATGGTCATCGCAGTCTACACGCAACCAATTGTCAGATAGGATTTGGATTTGGACGTCGTGTCTGTGGTGACAACGGTCTATCATATTTTATTGGTTACAGAGATTAAAATTATCCACGTAGTTTCTACCTAGTGTGGTGAAATTGGCCATAAATATGTAGATGGATCAAAAGTTTTCAAGGATCAATTCATTATTTTTTATTTATGATGTTCAAATGTAACATAAGTACCTACATATTTTGTTATCATTTAACCGTCGGCCACGATAACGATGCCTGGGGTCGAATAAGGAGGACAATATGAAAACGAAGGAATAAATTCCCAAGACTTCTTCAGCACGGCAGAGTATGCCCCACTCCCAATAGGGGATGGTTGTAACTTGGATCCCCCTCGTGGTTAAATTTTTTCCATTCATTGTATTTTTTTAAGCTTAAACATAAATGTCTCTTACGTAGATAATTACGTAAAATAGATTTCTCTTACCTTGTTCTTCAGTAACAGCAGGCTCTGTCGCACAATCTGGCGTTGTGTACGTTCGCACAAGATTGAGATGTAGTTTGGCGAAAGGTTTCATATCTTCCTTTTGCGTTTTCCCTTTATCTGTTTCTGTTTTAATTATCGCTTGAGAAATAGGCTGCGGAGGCGACTGCTCTTCGTTTGAAGCCTGTATTGAGAAATTAAATAAGAAAGGTATTTAAAACTAATACCCAAAACTAATACATGGCTAGAAATTCAACTTCATTCGTTTCAGTAAGGCTCTAATACATGCTAAGTAATAGGGTAGCCGAAAATAAATATTTTTTTGTGGTGTTCACGGTCAGCATCAAAGCTGGCCACACCACACCCTCCGCCAACATCAAGGGTGATCAAGGCTCTCTAAATTAAACCTTATTCCAACTTAATAATTGACTTATTAACCAGAGATGGTGCAACAAAACCTAAGGGCCTGTTGCAGAATGTTCGAGTAAGTTCCGGTTATACTACTACCCAGAACATAAAATAACTGAATGATAAAAATGACAGTTAACATGCAGCGCGTTTCAAGCTTTAACCGATGGATAGGCTAAATCGATGACTGTGAAACGCAAAGATAGTGTTTTATTTATTAAATATGTTCCCCAGAACATATTTAATAAATAAAACACTATCTTTGCGGTATAACCGGAACTGACTCGAACATTCTGAAACAGCTTAATGTTAAAAAAATAAATACCTCAAAATGGGATCCCTTGTCAGTGCCAGCGTCGATAGGATACAGGTTGAGCCTTATGCTACCAGCCCACTTTGACTGGTCATTACAGAGTTCCAAGTTGGAGACACCGAGGAACCAGTCAGGCGAAGGCATGATGCCAGCCGCTATAGTCAGCCGGTGATGTTCACGCGTGGCTCTGAATGACGTCACAGTTGACATGTTTGTTTGCTCGGGGCTCGTTGCCTTTACCACAGTGCGGACAGCTTTAGGTAACTAAGTACATAAAAAGATACTTGTGTAATTTTAATAAGTTTTTTAATTGACGCACACTATAGCGCGCTAGTATGTTATAAACACATGTTACGTTTTTTTTACTAAATTGAAGCCTGGCTTTCCAACTATCAGATAAAAAATATCTGACTGATAATATGTTAAATAGACAAAATTTAAAACAAATGGAGTTTTTTGAATCAATCAACATTAGTTCTTTTGACAATTAATAGATTCAGGCATTACTTTGCGGAAATCCATATTTAATAATAACAAATATTTTAAAAGTAAGGAAAAACTAAATCAATATATTAATAAAACACTTAGACAATATAAAAATATATCTAGTGACGATTCCGCCTAATTTAGTCTCGATCATACGCTCTTAGGGTCATTACCTCCTGAGGATGCTTTGTGTAGAACCGAAACGTGTCGAAAATATTTCCGCTTTAACTGCGTGGCATTTGTGACGTCATGTTGGCAAATTAAGTGGAATTGTCACTAGATATATTTATTAAGTGTTTTATTAAAATATTGATTTCGTTTTCCTTAGAATACTTTTAAAATATTTGATATTAATAGTTCTTTTTTATATTAGTTGTGTATAAGTAAGGTATAAGTACATATAAATTCTCATGAATAGCGACTATCTAATGATTGAAACATCGGACCTCATTCAGAAGCAGTGTTTTACCTGATTCTGTATTTCAATCTCAAACTGCGTGGTGTTCCCTTGCTCTGCTAACATCTTGATGCCTACAGAGGCTTCCTTGGCGAACTTGAAGAAGCTGGTTTCGGGGCTGTGCGAAGCGCCAACCACGTCGCTGAATCGTGGCAGTTGAGTCGGCGGGAACATCGTGGTGTGAGTGTTGTATGACCATAAACCCTCAAAGAGTAGCTGCATGTGAAGAGTTGGACATACTTTAAAATATATATATATTTTTTTAATTATTTCAGTACCTACATACAAAAAATATGTTAATGATTAAAGTGACAGTTTTTTTGCGCTTAGGTAAAGCAAAATTTGGTAAGCATTGTATATGAACATGGTATTCGCGAATTTATATTATAATTTACAAAGGATAATATTATTCGTATCATCTTAAAAAGTTATTGAACCACAATGCTTATAATTCCATAAGTTACATTAACAAATTATTGGTGTACACAATGTTTTGTACAGGACGGGAATCGAACCCGCGTCCTCCGATTTCGCGCCGGATGCTTATTTCATTCGGCCACCGGAACCGCACCGCAGTACCCTGGTTCGATCCATACCGCCGGCTTGAGCTTCACCGCATGGTGGTAGAGCATTTTGCGATTGCCCGCCTGGCTAGCTACCACCCTCAAGTAGAAAATCTGTCGCCAAGCATCTAACGGTTTGTTCCGGTAGTAGTCCTTGAGAGCCAGTGAAATTACAAAAACAACACAAAAAAAGACCGTCGCTCAGCACGCGATTAACATATTTAGAAATATAGAAGGGTAGCAACATCATTGCGGGAGTAGTGTTTGTAAAAAAAGCACACTTCTTTCCATCAGATGATGTCTAGTAGTCTAGTTGATGATCGCGCACCGTCCTCAATAAATTACCCCTAAATCCATATAACCCATTATTTAGTAGTTCATTATTAATAAAACTAAAGCAAACACTAGACTGCTTTATCATTCTTTGGATGGCTTTGGGAGGCCACGACTTGGGACACAGTCGTGGCCTCCCAAAGCCATCCAAAGAATGATAAAGCAGTCTAGTGTTTGCTTTAGTTTTATTAAGAATGAAGAAGCTCAGAATCTTCCAGACTTTGAAAACAATGTCCGTAATCATAGATTATAGATAAAATACTTCTATGCACTGTGTAGGGATAGCTTTTATTTATATGGTATAAACAAACAAACGTTTTGTCATAGACTAACTTCGTATCTGGCATCCTCACAAACTTGGCAATCACCATCAATTTCCGTCGGCGGCATGTCATCAGATTTTCTTGGGTCCTCGCAGACTCTCTTGGACAGCGGGTTTTCGAAGCTGTACCACACGTTGGGCCTTGACGCCACCACCGCAAATATCGAAACGCATTTGTTATCCTTAGGTGGAGCCTCCCATATTGCCTGTAAATATACGAAAATACGATTAAAATTATGATAAGCTCAAAGCCTGTGTCTTCCAGACTATAAAAATTGTATATGGAAACATAAATTCTTGCAGTTTTCAGACAATTTTGAATGTTGATTTCAAATGTTTTTTCGAAATTATAATTAGAAGTGAATGCATATTTACCTAGTCTAGAGAGAATGGCAATGACATTTTAGGGAACAATATATTCAGCTCAAAATCGAACCCATGCTGGCCCATGAGCTCGATCGGTTTTATGCACCGGGAGATGTGGGTAGTGCATAAAATCATATAAAGAAATATACAGGGAACCCTACATCATTAAAAAGGACTTTTTTCGGTCAGTTGAAGTCTTCTTCGAAGACTTAACCGTCCACTATCAAGGTTAAAACTAACAAAGCTAGAGCAAAAAATCGCATCTTAGTCCACCTGTCCGGGCGGGCAAATGGTGAAGGCTCCCGGTGCATAAAACGGGAGACGCAAGTTCTATTTCAGCACGGATAGAAGTAAAGTGCTTAAAAAAATAATAATATGATGTACGCTTAGTTTTTAATACTACCGGCGGTCACCCATCCAAATAGTGACAACAGAAAATATTGAGTGAGTCAACGAATGGGCGTGCGTCTCAAAAACTCCAAATGTACTCAAATACTCATGTATAAGTCACTAACAATCCAAAAATAATTATTTATAAAAGTATTAAGTACCTACCTCGACGGATGTCTTAGCAGTAACATCGGATTCCACAATCGTGTTGTTGCACTTAGTGCTGGATTTGGTAGCAGTAGAATCAGGACTCGGCAGAAGCCTTCCTGGATTCAGATGGATTGGTTTCCTCGCGTTAATCGGATTTGACGCCATGTCTTCTTTCAAAGATATCGTAAACGCAATGAAAGTTGATTTCCCATCTCTTGAACGTAAACGAACTGGAATTTTATATCACAACTATTTTATTTATGTATAACGTATAACCATACCAGTAATCAGTAAACCATGTAGTTAGGTAGGTACTTTACCTTACGAGGTGAATTTCACCAATCTGAGGTAGATATATATATATATACGAGGACAACTTTAATCTCTGTAGCCAAAGTTCCAGCTTCCAGTTTATTAAATTTACCATGTTATTGCCTTTTATGAAATATGACTTAATCTATTGGCATCGGCGATAATGATAACAATAGAATATAATTCATTACTAGGACGTAGTGTTCCTGACGATGCCAATGAAAAGGCAGACAGCTGTAGCAAAGGAAAAGAACTAATCCAAGATTTAAATATTGCAACGTCGAATTTGGCAGTATAGCTACATAATCTAAAAACAAGTATGGCTTATTTGCTACCCTATTTCTATCTCTCATCTGTTCACCCTATTTCTATGCCTACAGCATACATGTCATAAAATTCAAAGCGATGAGTTTACCTTTTTCCAAAACAGAAATCTAGCAAATTCAAAAACTGCTACAAGGTTTGACGTTTATTTATTTAAGATGCACCAACAGTGTATATTATTAAAAAAATACATTATATAAAAATTCATGACCATTAAATCATGACAAGGCCTGATATGTACACCTCTTACAGGTGCATACATCATTCGTAGGTAATAATTATACAGGGAAGGACATAAACTATAGGCAGGTTCTCGCGTTACCTACAGTCACTATTGCTAAAATATGTTTTATGACCTTTTGATGACTTGACTTCTTTTTAGTAAATAAACATTGTGAGCAAGCAATTCAGATGATATTTTAAGTAGATTCGACTAGTAAGTTAACAAGAACTGGTTTGAAAAAAAAATAAAAACATTTATAATTCTATATATGGTATAAAGTTATCCGGGTATATTTAAACCCAAGATTTGTGAAAGACAAAGACATTGGTATTTATATATCTAATATATATATATATATATATATATATATATATATATATATATATATATACTCGTACACACTTGTGAACTTGATAAGTCTGCAATATATATTCATATTGATATGTACTTATCTAAACTACAAAAAATGCAAAAAACATGAGAAATTTAGAGGAAAAATATTATATGTACCTACTTACCTTTATAGAACCCTTTGGGTATGTACTTATCTTCTTTGATGTCGTCTATTTCCAACAGGAATTGATTGTCGGGGGGTAAAGGGTCGCTTTTGGTTCCGAGCGGCCTTCTGTCACACACATCATCGTTACCATTGCCATATTCTATCAGAAATATTATGAAAATACCTAAAAAGACAACACTGACAGTTATTTATTCCAATTATTGTCACACGAAACAGACATATGGGATAATTGCGTGCACATTACCTACTCATAGTTTTATGGAAGTTATGATATTATGATGACATTGATAACATAGTGGTAGGGTCCGTTCTGGATGTTGCCAGGGCATTGTTAGGGCGAGCGAAGCGATAAACGCGAGCCCTCACAAAGCTCAGCTTTTTTCTAGTAGATATATTATATGCTCACTTGGCTAGCAACTTTTTTTTGTTTTATTGTGACGGAACAAGCTCGAGGCCCACCTGATGCTATAACAGATACATTTCATCACAAGTCACGAATTGCACTGCGCCCGTCACTTTGAGGCTTAATTAGTTGATAAGTCTCATGTGCCTGTAATTTCACTGGCTCTCAAGGACAGCTGCTTGAACACACCGTTAGGTGCTTGGCGACAGATTTTCTACTTGAGGGTGGTATATAGCCAGACGGGCATTCGCAAAATGCCCTACCACGCAGTGAAGCGCAAGCCCGCGGCGTGATTCGAAACGTGTACATTTTTTTTTATGCCTGATAGATTAGCCTTTGACCACTATCTCACCTATGGTAAGCCGTTAGGTGCTTGGCGACAGATTTTCTACTTGAGGGTGGTAGCTAGCCAGGCGGGCATTCGCAAAATGCCCTACCACCATGCTATAACGACTGCCATCCTAGGACAACAACCGGGACCGACGGCTTAACGTGCCCTCCGAAGCACGGAAGCGCTCAGTAGTAATGTCACTAGCGGTCACCCATGCAACTTATGACCGCGTGCGACGTTGCTTAACTTTGCTGATCGGTTGAGAACAGCTAAGTAAACTTCGCTACGAGCGCTTCATGCTGTGCGGCAGTCTATAGCCAATGCCAATGAGCCATCACTTTTTCAATAAGCCTACTACTAAACTACTCTCAAGTAGAAAAAAAATCTGCAAGCACCTAACGGTGAGTTGGGGTAAAAGTATTTGGGAGCAAGTCTAAATTTACTTAAACAATTTACCTAACAGTGACGATCGTATAGTGCATTGTCAAATTTAACGAGAACGGTGACTCTGAATTTGTAATGGTAGGCTAACCTTCAGGCACGCGACAGGTCCGACTTATCACCTCGAAGATGTTTTCTTTTTTTATCTTAAGGTAAAAAAATAATAACCGGCCAAGTGCGAGTGGGACTCGCGCACGAAGGGTTCCGTAACTAAATATTCTGTGAATAGTTAAAGCGTCTACCTGTCACCGTTATTAGTATCGTGTAAGCAACGGTTAAAATAGATATTTTATTTTTAGTATTTGTTGTTATAGCGGCAATAGAAATACATCATCTGTGAAAATTTCAACTGTCTAGCTATCACCGTTCTTGAGATACAGCCTGGTGACAGACGGACGGACGGACGGACGGACAGCGAAGTCTCAGTAATAGGGTCCCGTTTTTGCCCTTTGGGTACGGAACCCTAAAAACATCTGCGAGGACATCATCGGTTATCAGCAGGTACGGAAATGGCTACGCCTATCGGGAATTAAAAATTTACATTAGATTATAGTTCATTATGATATAAGTGCGGCTGTAGGTAATTATCATGCAAAGTGCACGTATGTCATACCACGTTTTCAACCACTTGCGAGGAACAAATACAAAAATCCGATACGAAAATATTTACTCTATCTTTTTGATAGCAATAATAATGATCTCAATAAGAAGGTTTATAATTAAATCTTCTAAAGTTCTACTTCAGTAAGTAAAAAACTCTTTGGTTTGTTTTTATATGAAAATGTAATGAAACAAACTACAATCTCCTTGGCGAGAGGTGGGGAAACGTTGTTTTTTTTTCAATTTAAAACACAAGTGAGGTAAAATCACTGGGCAAATGGTAAAATATAAAAAAGCAGGAGTGCGTAATAAAGTAAGTACATTATGACACTAAAATCGGTGCATTTAAAAGTCCGTTATGAGCTAGTGTGTTGAAATAAACATTTTCAGGCGGTATACACTATACGTAGTGTAATTTGCCGGGACAAGTATAATGATGAACCTCCAGCGAGGGATGGGCGGAGTCTGCCATATTTTCACGCTTTGCAGGGCCTTTTAGGGTATTACAAAATTAAAACGCAAGGAAATATTTGAACTACGAGCGTGATTCGAACCCGCAACCATCCGTCCCTGTAGTCGGGACATCGCCAATTGAGCTATCATATAGAGTGAGTCCTAGCTGAAAATTTTCGTGTCGTTCCTATTGTTTAACAGTCGGACAGGGGACGAAGCGACATCTGCAGCTAGGTACAAACAAGATAAATTTTTCAAATGACATCTGCAGCTAAAGCAAATGTAAGCTTATTTGCAAATGCAAACACATTAGAATGTTAGTAATTTTAGGTTATACTTCTATACAGGTGAAAGCTCTACAATACTATTATTGTAGAGCCCTGCCGGTCTACTGTTTGATGCGGTAGTCGGTACCCACGGAAAGGTCTGATTATAGCCTAATTCCATCTACTTCCACCGCAGTGTACATATACAGTGTATAGCAAACAAGGAGATCTTCACGTCACGTCTTAGAAACAACTAACGCGATTAAAAATGATGTTGGTATTGGGGAAATAACGTCCTTTTTTAATCTAAAAAAATAAATAATAATAATTCATTCTAACTTAATATCAAACACACAAACTAAAGTTAAAAAAACAGTAGAACTCTTTGTGAACGAGTATTTCCGAGGAAATACTATATATCTATATATATACTATAATCATACTTATTTTTAGCCCATGGGGTGCCGGACTAGAATGCTACCTCCCCATCTCTATATACCCGTGGGTGTCGTAAAAGGAAACTGAGGATAACAAACCAGAAGATAGGCAGCAGCGCTTTCTGAGGAATCGATATCTCACACTTTTATCCCCAAGACGCCTGCAAAGCGTGGGGATTATGGCAAACCCTCCCATAATGGGAGAGGGTGTGTTCAGCAGTGAACATCTGGCTGTTACAGTATAGTACAGTACTTATTTTTACCGCCAAGCAATAATGTTCGCGTAACTGTGACCCAGTTTGAAAGGTATTATAGGTGCTGGTGATATATGTACATGTACATGAGACTTAACAGCTTTATGTTCCAGGATGATGGGCGTAGTGCAGTTCGTCACCTCTGGCGAAATGCATCTAAGGTACCTGCGGGTTATAAGGGCCGGCGTATAAGTAGGGGCACTTCTATAAAAACACACTTCCGACATTTTTCAATAGATTCCACACACGCACACATATAAAGGACCAATAGTAAGTCTACCATTCGCGGTCCCGTCGCTGTGCGATCCGCCATCTTGTCAGTCACCGCGAGTCCGTCCATGGAGTTGGTTTGTATTACTCCACAATAAAATAATCTCCACATAACCGACAAATTGTGTAGAAGATAGCGTGATATTTATAAAATTTGCAATTGTATAGTTAAAATCAGGGAACTGTGTTGATTTATTAAAGTGAGTTTATTAAATACATTGTTGTTTATGAATTTTACATTCGATCTTATAATATGAGTCTCATGTTCTAATAAGGGCCACCTACATAGCGGATTAATAGGGCCGGCCCTTATTAAACTTTTAGTTAGTCTAGTATTAGCAAGCACATTCGATTAAAATTTTATTTTTCTATTATTTATTTGGACCATTACATTATATGCCTCTTTAACAGGTATAAGTAGGTGATGCCTTTTATTTTACTTCGTTATCTTAGGCACAATATTTATTTTTTAAGGCCGCAATTATCGTTCCTCCAGCAAAAAAGCGTCGTGGCCTCTGGTCACTCCAACAATTGAAAGACGCAATGGCTGCAGTTCAAGGAGAAACATTATCCCAACGTGCAACGGCTGCGCGGTATTCTATTCCTAGAAGAACATTGACAAACCATTTGAAATCTGGAAAAGCAGAAAAACAAATAGGCCGCCGAACAATATTAACCACGGACCAAGAAAAGGATTTGGCGTCAAGGATCAAAAGGCTTGCTGCCGTAGGATTTCCCTTAACCCCAAAAGTTATACGCCATCAAGCATACGTGTTTTGTGAACAGCACTAAATTCCAAATAATTTTAACCAAAATACAAAGCAGGCTGGAAAAGATTGAAGATTGTTTTTAAAAAGGCACTCCGATTTATCAAAGCGTAAGGTTCAGATTTTAAACCCAGGTAGAGCACAAAAGCTTAATAAGAATATTGTGATGCAGCACTTTGAAGAATATAAAAAAATATACGAAAAACTAGACATCGGAAGCCATCCACAGCGCTTGTACAATATGGACGAAAAAGGCTGCAGACTGACTATTCACAACCAGCCAGTGGTATTAGCACAAAAAGGCGCTAAACGAGTGCATATGGTTGCGCCAGAACATGCAGAGAACGTTACAGTGGCTGTTTGTGTAAATGCATTAGGTAGTCCGATACCTCCTATGATAATATTTATGGGACAAAGACTAAAACCAGAATTTAAAGATAATTTGCCTGCAGAATCCCATGTAAAAATGGCTCCAAAAGGAACCTCTATCACTGTTTGTAGAATTTATACATCACTAAGGACATTAATATACAGTACATCTGAAGATGAAAATGCTGACTCGGTGCCAAGACATGAGCGTACTCCCATCAAACAGATCAATACTTCGTGTGTCAACATGGGCGTTATAATGCAACAGCAGCGTGGTGGCTTTTCGACAAGTGATGAATCGAAAGACAACATACCACTAGGGAGGTTGAAACCCCAAAAAAACTTTTAATCTCCTTTCCAGCAGTTAATACCAACGCCAAACTTTGCTGTGGTAAAACAACACAAGCCAAGACGGAAAGCAATCAATTATAAAGCCCTGATAGTAACAAAAGATTTGTTTACAGAAAAAGATACTAAGAAAGATATGCAGAAGAAACAACAACAGAAGAAAAGCATAAAAAAAAAAGAAATTATAAGAAAAAATAAGGACCCGGTAACGCGAATCGAAAAAACGCGAAGTAAGACAATAAAAGGCAAAAAAAATAATAATGAAAAAGTAGATGCCGATGATAAATGGTACTGCCACGCATGTCAATGTCCAGTGTGTCAAAGATGGTTCCATGAACAATGCGTGGGCCTGACAAAAGAGGATGTTGAGTTTAAATGCCCGATGTGCGATTAAGAGCCATTTCACAAAATCACGCTACTGAAGTTTAGGTAAATGCCAGCGCATCGCTTACACAAGCGAAAGAAGTGACGACGGAATAGCGTGACTGTGAGTAAAATATTTTGATACTAGCACTCATTAATAAAGAAATGTAAGTTGCGAATTTAAAAATTGTGTGATTGGCATGAGTAAATAATCAATTTCTTGTCGATTACTTGCTAATGTTATAGAAAAGAAGTAGGCATGTACATATTTATGAATGAAATTCTATTGTTATCATTATCGCAGATATCAATGGGTTAAATAGTCAACCTACATCGTGAATCGTATATTTACATTTCATCTTTGATGAATAAAAAATAGATATGTTTGAATCATTTATTGCAACAATAAACTTAAAAAATAAAAAAAATATACAGCTTAAAATTATATAAATATTTGACGTAACGGGATTGATTAAAAGCTGCAGACTAAAAGCTCTTCCTTTTAAATTTTCCAAAAATTGCTATTTTCCTCGTTCACACTCTTCAGTATCTATATCCAGTCGTTAACACTGTCTGCCATAATGACCATGCATAGGATTGAGGTTTATTTTTCTGTGCATCCGGAAAACAACTTAGTACCAACCACAAACGTCCCATGACGTTTTTGGTTTTCCATTACTTAAACATGTCACCCTCATATTCCCATACCACAATATATCACCTATACCATTAAAAAAATAACATTTTCATCCATTTAGTTTGAGTAGACCAAACAGCGAAATGTAAATATATATTTACAGATTTTGAGGTTTTTTTGTTTTTAAATCGAATATCTTTGATACAATCTATAATCAACGTATATACGAGAGTAGAGGAGAAGCTTTAGCTGTCAGCTTGGATATTGCTAAGGCTTTCGATCGGGTCTGGCACAGGGCACTTCTTTCGAAGTTACCATCCTACGGTCTTACCGAGGGCTTCTGCACTTGGGTCGCCAGTTTTTTATCTGGACGGAGCATTCGCGTCGTTGTCGACGGAGCTTGCTCTGATCCCATGCCGATTAATGCTGGCGTCCCTCAGGGATCAGTGTTATCGCCTACGCTATTTATTCTGCATATCAATGACATGCTACAAATCTGTAACATGCATTGCTATGCAGATGATAGCACGGGCGATGCGCAATATTCTGGCCGTGCTAATGCCCCTCGCATCGAAGTAGAAGGAAGCAGAACTGGTCTTGTGTCTGAAGTTGAGGGTTCATTGGAACTCGTCTCTCATTGGGGACAGCAGAACTTGTCCAATTCAACCCCAAAAAAACTCAGGCATGCGTTTTCACCGCGAAAAAGACCCCCTTCATCATCGCTCCGCAATTTCAGGGTGTTCCCCTAGAAATCGCAGAGAGTATTGGAGTTCTGGGCGTCGACATTTCTAAAGATGTCCAGTTCCGCTGTCACATCGCGAGTAAGGCTGGATTGGCTTCCAAGAAACTTGGTGTGCTTAATAAGGCAAAGCGGTACTTCACGTCGAGCCAGCGACTTCTGCTTTATAAAGCACAAGTTCGCCCTGACATGGAGTATTGCTCTCACCTCTGGAATGGCACACCAAAGTACCAACTCCAGTCTCTCGATGCTATTCAGCGTCGAGCGGTAAGAATTGTCGACGACCCCGAGCTCTCTGACCGCCTTGAGCCACTGAGCCTCCGTAGAGACATCGGTTCGCTCTGCATACTCTACAGGCTCTATAACGGGCAATGCTGCCAAGAGCTGTTTGAGCTTATACCGGCATCGCGATTCTATCATCGTTCCTCGCGTCACCGGTTAAAAGCTCATCCACACATAATCGAATCCTGGAAGTCTCACACAGCTCGATTTATGCGCTCCTTCTTACCGCATACTTGCAAAATGTGGAATGATCTTCCATCTAGCGTTTTTCCGCAGGGCTCCAGTATGGATTTCTTCAAAAAAGGTGTTAAAAGAGTCTTACAGGGTCGGCAACGCATTGGTGACGCCCCTGGTGTTGCAAATGTCCATAGGCGACGGTAACCGCTTACCATCAGGTGGGCCGTCTGCTTGTTTGCCAACCCATTACATAACATAAAAAAAAAAAAAAAAATATATATATACTTCTTGATACTAATGCAATCCTCACTATATACTCTTATGCTCACTATTTTCTCTATGGAAAATAAATGATAATACACCTTTTTATAAAAAAAAATAGTGGAAATGGGGTTTGAACACACGACAAAAATGGTGGGAAATAGTAATTTAATTGCTATTTTTATTTTTTGTAACTAACTCACCTAAAACTTCGATTCTTCTTTTAATATGATAATTTACTATTGTTCTTTAGCCGTGAATTGTTACAGATTTTTACGCCAAATATTTTAAAGTAACAAGATTAAAACAACCCAATTGTTTTAAGAACTTTGGCGGGAAAACTATATTGGAGAGCAATATCTTTTTGTGAAAAACTATACCACCTACGGCTTTGGTCCTTCATTGATATTATTATTTACATGTAATTTATACACCTGCATTATTTCAGATTTTTTGGTTTAGAAGTTTAAAATTAGTTACGAGATTATTTAATACGCAAATTTGCATCGGTAAGTGTTTGCGTTGCAAAATGTATCGAGTGAAAAATGACTTATACATATGCAAAATTGCGGTTTTCTAGGTTTATAACTGTTGACGTAGTTACGAGATTTATATGAAATGACGTAATATTTTGGGGCCAAAATGTAATTTGTGCTGGTTTCAGATTTCATCAAAATATTCAAAATACTTCCGTTATCTCAGAAAAATATGGATTTTTTCTTGTATGGGCAAGGATTCATCCTTTTGAAAACCATTTGGATTATGAAAGTCGGACTAACGCAGATTTTATGGTAAATTTGTAAATACGACTATCGACCGCTAACTGGTATCCCGGTTTGTACAAATGAGGAAGGTAGTTTAATTTCCAGCTGAAGTTATCGCTGTGTTCACTTATAGACATAAACTGAATCCAAAAATTTTGGAAATCAATTATTCGCCTGCCATCTTATCCTCCTAAAACAAAAGTTATAGTGAGTTACTAATTTAAACTAGAATAATATAAAAACTAGCAGACCAAAAAGAAGAAGTCAACCCTCTGAGGTTGTTAGCATTTTTCCAATAACGCTGTACAAGGCTTCATAATTGTGACGTTTCCTTTTTTTAACACAATGGATGAACAGAAACTAAAGATGTAGTTACTTAACAAGACAACAATACTTATATTATGGACAACAAATATAAGGTATAGTTTGTACCTTAAAAAAATAAAGACATGATCAAAACTCTGTGGTCGCACTATAAACTTGCGTCTAAGCGTTCCGCGTACGAAACGTCAGAGCAAGGCAAAACGAACACAGGTCCTACCTCGATGGGCGCTCGCGCGGTACTGATCGCCTCGCGCTTGTACATTTCAATTTATAAGCATTTCGAGTTATATTAAATATTTTTTCTTGTCTAACAAAACAGAGTTAATATCACAATTTATTGAAGATCAGATTAATAAAAGAATGGACTTTCTTTTCATTTAATATCTGTTTGGAATTACACTTTATTAAACACAATATATCGTGGTAAACTGCTGATATAATTCGTGGAAATTGGCGCAAGATCTTTATTTTTTTTCTACAATGACGATTAATTATCGATATTCTAGTACACTATGTGTCAACAGGATTATATGCCTGATGCACAGTTTTTTTTTTAGTTAATTTGATGAATATTTATACAAGAGATAGAACTCTGAAGTTGGCTATGTGTACTTTAATTCATAAAACAAGGTGCGGGAGATTGGTCACTACAAAATAATTAGTGTTATGTTTGTAAATCTGGTACATTAAATGAAAAGAGAACAGATTATTCTTTTTTTATCAATTATTAAACAACTTGTAGATATTTCCTATGATAGTAAATTAAGCGCTTAAAATCTTCGTATACCGCATTAAAATGTAAAATGCCTCTTAATTGACCAAAACAAATTGAAACCGATCATGATCTCATTACTATTTCGTTGATCTCACATAGTTAAAGATTTTATAACATTATTTGTTAAATGAATATGTTGATTATTGCACTAGCTATAATAATAGTTTATTACTGTATTCATATACTTAAATATGTTTTCTACTGATAGATGTTAAGTAGTTTTAGTAATGTGAAAATTTTTTTAGTTTAATAAGTTTTGGCCTATAATATTATTTTATATTATCCATTGTAATTTTTGAGAGCAATGAGGGCAATTTGAAAGCCTGCACAAAGCAGTAAGCCTGATAAAAGAGGATGTTGAGATTAAATTTGTGATGTGCAATTGACCAAAACAAATCGAAACCGATCATGATTTCTTAACAATGTCGTTCTTCTTACATAGTAATTTGTTAAATTAATATGTTGATTAATGCTACAGCAATAATCAATATTTATGATAATAATAGTTTATTTCTATGTTCATCTATTAAAATATGTTTTCTACTAACAGACGTTAAGTAGTTTAGGTAAGGGGATACGTTTCTTTAGTTTGTTTAGTTTTGGCCTTAAATGTTTTTTTTTATATTCTCATTTTTTATTTTTAAGAGCTAATAAATTCATTTTTTATATTATTACTATTATAGTGAAATAGTTAATAGAATAACTGTTTATTAAAAGTTCATTGAAACATGATCACGTTAGTAATCGTACATTTCAGCTCAGTAGGGTAGTAAGGGCCACGATTTTTAAAAAAATATTTTTTTTGTTTTAATTTATTTTTGCTGTTACTGATTTAATTCCAGTGATGAATAACTTGTTTAGAAATGTGATCATTTTATAGGTAATAAGTCATAAAATACTTAAAATTAAAATAAAAATGTTGCCTTAGTTTAATGTGGCCCATTTTATTTTTCTCTTTAATTAAGACTCACCTAAAATGGCATTCAATGATAATTGATTAATATAGCTTGTGTAAAACAAATTCTTCATGTTTATAGGTATTGATCCCAGTATTTTTTCTCATTTTGATGTGGTCCTTGTTAACGTACCTATGTTTAATAAGGGCCGTAGAGAGCGTTTTAAAAATCTTAATTTATATAAAAGATTGTGGAGAACTATCAAAAATTTATACTTTATTGAACTGTTAATAAATAAAGTATTATCTACAAGGCCTGGTTTTTATTCATACTCTTTAATTTTGTTAAATATTTAAGTTTGGATTAAGGTGGCCCTTGTTTACCGCAAGTACCTTATTATAGGCAGAGGTTAACGCTTAATACCAGGTGGACATCGAGCTTGTTTCGTCACAATCACATAAAAATATAATAATAACATTTCATCGTTTTATCATAAAAGAAATACTATTTACCTATTAATATCCTAGAAGACATTTTCTTCTTTAAATTTGATCCGGACTATCTATATATAGCACTTTAGCAACACAAAAGTAACCTAAGAATTACACAACGACTTTTGAAATGTACCCAATGGTCAATTGCTCGTTAGAGACTAAATGGACATCCACAATAATAATTAGTGTTGAATTACGGCCGCTTTCAATTGCAACTGCCATGATAATACTAATTCCAATTAACACCACTAACACTTGCCACAGCAAATTAGGTCATACTGCTTCACTTCTATACTGGACATTGTGAGGAAAATATGACTGAAAAATAAGATGTATTTATTGCTGTTGGTCTGAAAGACTAGGATTAAGCCAAGGGTTTTCACTACTGGCTGACTGGGCTCTGTCAATCAGATATAAGGCATGTTACGAACGAAGCGCCTTCTCTGAGGGTGGTCACTTCCACCGTGACTACTCCTTTTTCCAGTTCTAGCAGAAACTCACGGTTTCGTAATATCTTCAGGTTGCCGAAAAAATGTCGTCGTCTCCTGATTTTCGGAGTTAGATTTTTGACAATATGCATTTCAAGTCTGGAGCCCCTATTTTGTTAAAGACATTGAACTCCTCGATAAGGTACAACGCAGCTTTACAAAAATACCACGAGCCCTAAAACGACAGCCATATGAAAAACGCTTAAAAGTATTGAAACTCACAAGTTTAAAAGATCGCAGGGATCGTGGAGATCTAATTGAGACATATAAGATCTTACATAGACATTATGACCTTCAAGATTTCGAAAAAATTTTTATACGCAATGATAATGTGCATCTAAGAGGCCACCACCTTAAGTTATGTGCCAGCTCTTCAAATAACGATGCTCACAAACATTTTTTCAGCAACCGAGTAGTCGATGCATGGAATAAACTTCCGGAAGACGTAGTTTCAGCCCAAACTGTAAATCAGTTCAAGAATCAACTCGACAAATATCTTAATGTTAAAAAAAACTAGTAGAGAGTAGCAGGATACAGGCAACTATCAGTTGTTACAACTGTCTGCCTGATAATAAATAATAATAATAATAATATCCCATGAACATTGAACTTGCCAATACTCTTGCGGCAAATTAAGTTTCTTTCTTGTGAACATAATCAAATTCACTGTTAGGTGCTTGGCGACAGATTTTCTACTTGAGGGTGGTCGCTAGTCAGGCGGACATTCGCAAACAGCCCTTCCACCATGCGGTGAAGCACAAGCCCGCGGCGGGATTCGAACCATGGACCTGCTGCACGGCAGTCCATAGCCAATGCCACTGAGACATCACTGCTTCAAATGGTGTTGATAATAACATATTATTACACGTCCATCTTAACACTTATGGTCTTATTATGTTTTCATTCTCAACTTATGTCTTCGACCCTCCATAAAAACTTAAATTGAGAGCCACGTTTTCGTCCCTGAGATTGTTGGATATCATTTTATATATACTGTAATGATCTCGTTAGGTGTGACCCTTCCACGCTAACATGTCACTAAGTATATTATGTATGTAGTATAAGTACCTAAGGATATTATGTTTTTCAAAATATTACCAACGTGTGGATGTCTCTAACCCAACTAAAGCGTGATATATTAAATAAAGAATGATAAATTTTATTGAACATAATATTTTCACTGCGATATTTTATAATTGATACAGTTTTAGACAAATAAAAGCTACTTTATTAAAAATGTAATTGCATGATAATAACAAAATTAACATTTCAACACAAATGTTACAGGAAAATTTAACATATATTTTCCTTATTACTATTACTTACTACTATCTGTACTTTCCTTACTACTATTATTATTACTCCATTATAAAATATATGTGAGTAGATAAATATAAGTATCACGTAAAGTCTAGAGTAAAACCTATTATATGTTCATCTTGGTCACATCTCTCTTTTTGGAAAAGAACATAAAGCCATTCTTGTAGGGTCCCATTATTCTTCGTTCAGCTGAAACCAATCATTAGATAAATTTGATTGACTTCTAATTCCTTTTACATCGGATCAAATCATTCATTCATTTTACAAATATTATCATTCGGAAAGATAAACTTAGAAAGATAAGTGAGTTAAATAGTCTTTTTTACGAGTAGGTACATAATGGTATTATGCCCGTGGGGTGCCGCGCTAGAATGTCACAGAGGCGACTAAGGGTAACAACCAGAAGATGATCAGCACTTTACTTTACTACACTGAGGCACTGATATCTCACACTGCGATCCCCAAGCTGCCTGCAAAGCGTGGGGATTATGGCAAACCAAACATGAAGCTGTATTGCAGTGGACTTTCCGGCTGATACAGTAAAGTACATAATGCTATTGCGGGTACACCCCAGATAGGATATAAAAATGGCCAATCAGCAGTATCATTGTAAACAAAAAATAGAAGACATACCGTTTCCTTCTTGGCTTTCAGGTTCTGAACAATCTTCTTCACAGTCGCCCCTTTCAAAATCATCAAAATGACTCTTACAATACTTTGATACCTCTTTTCTGTGCGAATGTCTTGCCTGAAATACAACCATGGAAAATTAAGTTATTGATTTATGGTTACCAAATAACGTCGTACTAAACTAATATACACATGCCAAAACCATAGTATTATCATTGCGCGTTAGCAAAGCGTCGCGCCGCTTTTTAATCTCTTAGTCTTGGGTTCAATTCGGTCCCCGGGTCGTAAATAAGTTTAAAATTATCAGCAGCAGTGCGGAGACTGGCACAGTGCACCACCGTAGATAGCAATAAGCTCGCTCTCATCATCGCCTTAACATGACACCAACACAAATTGGGCGAAAGGTGGATGTTTAGAAATCACTACTTAACTTTTCGGGTATATACAGTCATGATGTGATTTTGATAATTTGCAGATTACCCGATAATCATAATTTTGGTACTTTTTTTTAAACAATGATGGCCGACCTGTGATAGCTATGGACTGCCGTGCTGTATGTCTATGGTTCGATCCCCACCGCCGGCTTGAGCTTCACCGCATGGTGAAAGGTTTTGCGAATGCTCGTCTGGCAAGCTACCACCCTCAAGTAGAAAATCTGTCACCAAGCACGGTGTTCCGTGCTTGGTGACAGATTTTCTCCATGAGAACTATAGTATAAAATTACAGGCACATGAGACATAACAACTGTGTACATGTATATATGCCGCAGTGCAATTCGTCACTTGAAACAAAATGCACCTGTTATAGGCGGAGGTTATGTACCTGTTATAGAAATCAGGTGGGCCTCATGCTTGTTTCGTAAGATTACCAAAATAGAAAAGTATGGACTTAGTACATCGATGTAATTAAAAATTACATCCATGGCTTAGTACGATAATGTCTGCTATATTGAAATATACCCTAAAGTGAAGGTCAACACACGAACATATGAATTATTAAGTTTTCGCTAATAACACAAAGGCCATACATAAATGTAAAAGGTTTGGCTTTGGTTTGTGGCATGTTAAGGCGGTCACCTCCCCTATGCCAACTCTCCGTGGGTATGCTCCGTGAAAAGGACGCCATTGTGCACCCAATGGGCAGCATCAACATCGACGCGAGTAGCGGAATGCGCACTGTTTCCCTTAGGACGTACAACCTACGACAGTACGTTTTGGAATAGTTTTTATATTCTTAGGTTCCAACCTAAAATATAAAAACTACATCTATATTTTTTTTTAACTGTACGTCTATATTATTTAAATTTTTTTTATTGCTGCCTTTGACCACAATCTCACCTTAGTGATGATGTGATCGAAGGTATTAACAGGCGAAACCTAGAATTACTGGCTCTCGAGGACAGCTGCCGGAACACTCCGTTAGGTGCTTAGCGATTCTATATAATATAATTTTTTTTATTTATTTTCTACCGACTTCAAAAAAGGAGGAGGTTTGTTACCTCATATCTTCTGACTGGGTAAACTGATTTTAATAATTCTTTTTTATTTGATAGCTGATGCTTGCCGTGTGGTCCCATTTAAATTTCATCAAAATCGATTTAGCCGTTTTTGAGTTACACTCCAAAAACTGAAAAAGTGTTTTCCTGTCCTGATATTATAATCAATGTTTGTTACCTTAGAACTTTTGACTGGGTGAACCGATTTTGATAACCTTGTTTTTATTTAAAAGCTGATGCTTGCCGTGTAGTCCCATTTAAATTTCATCAAAATCGGACAAGCCGTTTTTGAGTTACACCCCAATAACTGAAAAGTATTTTCCTATCATGATGAATTCTCATCGAAGCTCAAATTTGGTGGTAACACAGTAATATTTCCTCAACGGTATAAGATAGAAATAAAATTTTGGATAGGAAGATAAAACGTGTATTATGCTGCAAGCAAGTCTTATTTTGATAATTTAAGTCTGTTATATGTTACTATATCTGGTGGTAAGTTAAACATAAGCCCATAAGTAGCAAGGGTCACTAAAAAGGGCGAAATAAAAATTTTTACCAAAAAAATAGAACCGACTTCAACACTCAAATGTGTGAAATAACTTGTCGAAGTCGGTACCATGCGCACAATATTGTGATGATAGGTACTTTTGAACCGTCATGGTACCGACTTCAACAAGTTATTTCACACATTTGAGTGTTGAAGTCGGTTCTATTTTTTTGGTAAAAATTTTTATTTTATTCCTGATAGGTTAGCCTTTGACCACTATCTCACCTGATGGTAAGTGATGATGTGGTCGAAGATGTTGTTCAGGCTAACGTAGAAATAAATGAAATAGGCTAATATAAATATAATTCTATATATATTACTTTTGCTCATTATTACTATTATTATTTCTTATATATTTGACGATGACTGTACTGTAGAGTTAAATTTAATTGTAACATGTATTTTGTAGTTGCTTTGTGACATAATATTATGTCTTGACCTTTTTATATTAATAATGTGTTATTGTAATTATCTAATTAGCGTAATTGGTTTATCCGTGTTAATTAAGTAAATAAATAAATAATAAAAATATATATCACATACGTTAGGATCATATTTCTCAACAGCAACTCCGTCGACTAAGTGGTATCTCTCCCTCCACCTATATCCTCTTATCTTCCCTTCTTCACAAGCCCCCTCGCATGTACTCCACTCGCTCCACTGAGACATGGGGCATTCTTCTGATGACTCTGGATCGGTTATGACAGGACCTTCGGTCGTTCTGCCAAGATTCAATTTACATTAACGTGTTAAGTGCCATCAATAGTTGTTCTGCGTGTTTTAAATGAAGATATGATAATATCCGAGACATTTTACGACTGCAAAGCAGAGCTTGCAGCAGCTTTCAGCAGACTTTGACTGACTTACTAAGAAGAGGACGTTCTCCCAATAATATGCGTATTTTTTTTATATCTGTATCGTATGTTAAAGTGTAAACAGTGAATGGATTCATATGTTTTTTTTCTTTATTCAATACGCTCAATAACACAAATAATTTTTGAAAAGCAAGCCAAGTTTGTGTAATTGGGATTCCAAATTGAAATATAAGATAAATAAAAGAATAGAATTATTATTATCTAAATAGACAATTCTGCTTGTTTGATATAATAAATTGAATTTACAGGGGTTAGTCAGATTTCACGACATGGCATCCAACTGTCTTTTCAAGAAAAAATCATTCTCATTCAAGGCCAAGGGGTTCAAAGTTGTGACAAGCAAAACAATATCAACTGATTATTTGTTCCTTAGATATTACATAATTGACGCTTTTACAATATATTTGTATAAAAATTAAATCGTAAGTTCAACCCCCCGAGGGGTGGGAAACGGAATGAAATATTTAGCCCACGTAGGTATTCCGATAATCTTGTGATTTTTAAACCAATACATGTTATTTATATTTTAATCGGTAATAATTAATATAGATCGCGTCATTTTATACATTTTGCTGACTAATAGCTAATTGTTCTGCAACGCTGCAAAGTTGTTATTTGGCGCGAGTATTTATTGAAACCTGAGGACGCGAAGGAATTGAACCACGAGCAAAGCTAGCCTGAGCGTAACAAAGGCTTCAAAGCTTCGATACGCAAAATAAATTTGCTGCTGAGCGCAATACACAATTTTTAACTTTACTTCAGCGAGGAAAATGCTAGTTGCACGAAAAGCAGCACTATGTTATTAAATTGCTATAATTTATATTAATAACAAAAAGAAAAATTACAAAACTTGTAATATTTAAAGTTAATTCATTTTTCTGAAACTTTTATTAAGTTCGAATTTTAAAAACCTTTTCTACGCTAGTGTATAAAAAGCACGTTACCGCGCAGATTTCCAATGATTAATAATACCTTTCAGAGCTTGCGAGGTGAAAATACTATTATTGCTTTCCCACAAGGGTCATAAAAACAAGATAGGTTATGATACTTTGATGTATGAAAATATTTCATTCTTTAGTATTTTCCCTGATACCTTGATTTGGCATGAATCAAAGGTTCTGTAAAAATCGGCCTATTTTGTTCAATTGAAAATTACAGAAGTGCGAAATCCTCCAATTTTCTTCACACAAAGTTTGTTATTGCGAACATTATTTTAAAAATATTTGTGCAACATAGAACATTATGTTCAGTGAGATGGCGTGGTCATTAGAAAAAGTGTCAAAACAAGCTTTATCCTTAAATAGAGCTTATTTTACCACTTCTTGTATGGAATGAGACTTGTGAAATGCTGTGAGTGAAGAATATCAACTAAGCCTCACCCCCCGAAGCCGCCGGAAGCAATGTCAGGGTTTTGGTACCTGGATGGCTCTTCCGGCTCCGGCTGTTTTGTATCCGGTTCCTTACTGCCTTCTTTGTCTTCTTCTTCTTCTACTGGGGTTTCTTTATTACCTCCTTCTTCAGTGGCTTCTTCTATATGAACGATAACGCGAAATGGAACAGCAGGTATTTGTGAAAATCAAACATTAAAGAGGCGATAAAAATATTGACAAGTATGGGATTTATTAAAATGTATTTTTTTTGCCGTATCGTAGTACTGAGATATGAAACTTACCTGTAGTTTCTTCACAATCTCTATGGTAAGTCCTGATGAGTTTTATGTGCAGTTTTCCAAAAGGATGCATGTCCTTCATATCCATCTCATAAAAAGGGGAGTTTTTGTCGTATGAGCTCATCTGGACTCGGGCGATTGCGTCTTGTGGTATTGTTGCCATATTCGGTGACTAAAATGTAGGTAACTGCATGAATCTACTGGCTTTTACAATTAGATGCAAGAAATTATATATATTTTTCACACGCTACAGCAAATAATGATGGATGTCTAATTGTGTTATTTGTAAAACATGTCATCAGTAATAATTTACAACAAGTAGATAGTATTCTATAAGATGAACTTGGATTACAATTATATAATTGTTTTACCTCATAACTAATTCCACCATCTGTACCAGCATCCCATGGGTACAAATTTAACTCTCTCTCAGGCAGCCATACGTTGTCTTGACACAGTTCAAACCTGGTTACTCCCAGGAACCAATCAGGAGAAGGATATAAACCTACAGCAACCGTAAAGAGATGGTTGTCTTTGTCTGTACGGAAAAAAGAATACGTAGGCTCTCCCATCTTACGATAGCCGTGCCCTTTTCCTTTTATCATTGTGCGGACACCGTCGCCAATCTAAAATTTGCAAGAAAACAGACTAATAAAAGCTCCACAATATTTTAATCTACATCAACAAACAAAACTAAGTATCAGGTATCTAACTTTGAAAAGCAATTCTTATGTAGGTACATTGAATCACCTTTTCTCTGATTTCTTCTTCAAGTTTAGTAGTGTTAGCATGTTCAGCAAGTTCTTTCAAACCATCTGAAGCCAAAGAGCCAGGAGTCCACAAAATGAAATCAGCTGAGTGCGAGGCTCCGACCAGATCGCTGTATCTAGGTACCCAGTCATTTTCAGGGTATAATCGGGGATGCGTGTTCCTTGACCAAATACCTGTGAAGGATACCTGTAAAAGTTTTGATTACAATTACGAGTACATGATCACCTGAAACATATGCTAAGTTATCATCTATTGTAAATCCACAGCTATAAACCTACTTATATATCTAACAGTATACTCGAATAATACTAATTCAATAGCAAAAATACTAGGTACTAACTATATACAATACTACAGCTACTATAATAACAGCATTTAGACAACCAATAAATCATTGCAGACTCACAGGCAGTCCAAATGCTCCAGCCCACTACCAGTTGGCAGCGTGCCCAGCATGCTGGCAGCATTGCCCCGTTGAATTGCAATGCTTATTCGTGGAATCAAATTTAAATTAAATAAAATTAAAAAAGTGTTTTTAGTAAAAAATTAGAAAGTTACGAACTTCATACTTAGCTTCGTCACAAATGTTACACTCATAATTGACTTGTGGCGCAACATCATCTGGTTGCCGCATGTCTTCGCATATCTTCTGCGTTAGGGGAGCTCCATCTTCGAACCAGAGCTCGTCGTTTTCCACCACCATAGCACGGAGAGTAATACAACCGTTGCCGGACTGAGGTGCTTGCCAGTACACCTGAAGGAATATGGAGTTTGTTTATATAACAGTTAACTTACCTTCCACAAATAAACTTTATACTAAGTACCTACTGCAACTTTATTATTCTGGCTGAAAACCGAGGTGTGATACTTTTGAGATAACAAAAACCAACGTTGAAATAAAGCACATGTCTGTGCAGGCAGCAACAAAGTTACGGTATTCTGTATTATATCAGTCGCGATTGTCCACTGCTGAACACAGCCTTCCCCATTAAGGGAGTCGCTCTGCAAGGAACTATAGCAAATTTAATTCTATTTAACGCGATTTTATCGAGCAATATCTCGATGGGAATAGTAGGGTTCTTAGCATATTCTGGAAGCAATGATGGCTGAGCGGTAACAGCTATATGGACTGCCGTGCCGCAGGTCCCCGGGTTTGATCCCCAACACCAACTTGAGCTTGACCGTATGGTGGAAGGGCATTTTGCGATTGTCCGCCTGGCTAGCTCCCACCCTCAAGTAGAAAATCTATCGCCAAGCACCTAACAGCGTATTCCGGCAACAGTCCTTGAGAGCCAGTAAAATTAGAGGCACCCTCAAAGTGATGGGCGCAGTGCAATTCGTGACATGTGATGAAGTGCATCTGTTATAGGCAGAGGTTAGTTCGCTTAACATCAGGTGGGCCTCGAGATTATTCCGTCACAATAACATAAAAAAATGTTATTTTTTATGCCTGATAGGTTAGCCTTTGATCACTATCACACCTGATGGTAAGTGATAATGTGGTCGAAGATGTCGTTCAGGCTAACCTAGAAGTACTGGCTCTCAAGGACAGCTGCCGGAACACACCGTTAGGTGCTTGGCGACAGATTTTCTACTTGAGGGTGGTAGCTAGCCAGGCGGGCATTCGGAATTTGCCCTACCACCATGCTATAACGACTGCAATCCTAAGACAATAACCGGGGCCGACGGCTTAATGTGCCCTCCGAAGCACGGAAACGCTCAGTAGTAATGTCACTAGCGGTCACCCACCCAACTCATGACCGCGCGCGACGTTGCTTAACTTTGCTGATCGGTTGAGAACAGCTAAGTAAACTTCGCTACGAGCGCTTCAAAAAAATGGATTCGCTAAATACTTAGGTAAGGTACATAGGTACCTACGTCATTTTGAAATAGTCATTATTTATAGGATAATTACTCAATGCCACACACATTTTTAAAGCCATTAACAATAATAACATAGATTACCTCTACAGAAGATTTCATCGAGTTCATAGCGTGTTCAACGGAGTAAGGGCAGCGTTCGCTGAACTTGGTTATGGTCGGATTTATAGGCCTTATCTCACCGGGGAACAGCGCTATCACTCTTCTAGGATTATGGGGGTCCTGTTTGGTGTCGCCCTCTGCTGATATCATGAACCCCGTGAATCGAGACTCGTCATCTGTTGCTGTTATTTGGACTGAGGAAAAATACAAATGCATCAAACCATACAGTTAGCTGTGTAGATAGAAATATGGCTTGCCTCTGTACTCCCCAGCTGCTATGGTTTTCAATTTGCTATAGATATACCTGCTAAATTTGGTTTAAATCAATCATGAAATACATCAATAGATATGAAGTTCACCGTTGAGCAAATGCCTCCCACTTAATGGGGGGTTTGCCAAAATCCCTACGGCTTCCAGGCGTCTTGGGAATTGCATTGTAAGATGTTGTCATCATACATTTATAATATATGTTTGGCAGACGTAAGTTATTGCGTATTTTTTTTATGCCATTGTTCCGGAACGAGACACAAGCACAAGGCCCAACTGATGTTAGCGGTAACCTCTGCCGCAGATGCATTACGTCAGAATTGACGAACTGCACTGCGTCCGTCACCCAGACACATTCAGTTGTTAAGTCCCATGTGCCTGTAATTTATAATTTTACTGGCTCTCAAGGACTGCTGCCGGAACTCACTGTTAGGTACTTGGCGACAGATTTTCTATTTGAGGGTGGTAGCTAGCCAGGCGAGTACTAGCAAAATGCTCTTCTACCATGCGGTGAAGCCCAAGACGGTGGCGTCAAACTATGGACCTGCAGCACGGCAGTCATAGATACTATACATGGCTATCATTGCTACAAAAATTGTATCTATTATTTAGATACATTATAAATAACTTACTCACCAATGTAAAGTTGGTCAGGGATGTAAGCATTGTCTTCGGCTCCCAAAATATTTAATTTAAAACGGCCATCAGATGGAGTCACTTGCACGGTCGACCCATAAGGTCTACGGTCGCACCGGAAACTGGTAACCTTATTTAAAACTAGCAATGTGTAGCAAAATACTACTTTCATGAAGTATTCTTTCATGGTAATAGCCGATACTATAACTAGAAAATCTTTAAAATATTAACAAATAGTAACCTAGATGATGTATATTTCTTGTCCTCGTCTAAATGAATAGTGCTGCTGAATTATAGTGCAAGATGATGATATTGTGTTTCAACTCAATTGTTTCAATTGTTAGATTTAGGGCCTGTTTCAGAATGTTCGAGTAAGTTCCGGTTATACTACCTAGAACATAATATATCTGAATCATAAAAATGACAGTTAACATGCAGCGCGTTTCAAGCTTAAACCGATGGATAGGCTAAATCGATGACTGTGAAACGTAAAGATAGTGTTTTATTTATTAAATATGTTCAGGGTAGTATAACCGGAACTTACTCGAACATTCTGAAACAGGCCTTAAACAGTGTTTTTCAACCTGTGGATAGCGGCCCCTGTGGGGGTCGTGGAACATATGCAAAGCCTTCGCTTATAATAGTCACTAGCTCTCATAAAATTTGACATGTGCGAGTCGGACTTGCAAACCGTGCGTTCTGTGTTTGTTTAATATATTTATTTAAAAAATCATTACAATTTCCTATTTTTTTCATAAAATTGCACTGCAATGACATATACTAATCTGCCTGGAAGCAGAAGTGTGCAAAACATATTAAAGTTAGAAGGTCACTATAGCAAGTGTAATTACTGGGCGAACGAGACTTAAGAACTAAAGTCATAGTATATATGTATAAATAAACGTTTCGGAGTGACAAGCGCAGTGCAGTATCAAGCTGAAGAATAACGAGACACTGCAACTGTATAGGATAAGTGTTTAGCTTACTATCTGGCTAGCGACCTGTGTATCTTGTAACTTCTTAACAGATATATATATATTATAGAAAAAAGTAAATTCGAAATTTAGCTAGAGTGCGAGCGCTAGTTTGGCCCGCAATTATATTATTTGGTTTATAATTTGTCAAAACAGTTGATTTTTCTGCTACCTTATCGTATAATGGAGTCCCAAAAAATGGTTTAATTGAATTTCTAGTACTATAGTCGCCTCTCACAAAATATATGAATTGCAGGTTTGTAACGTCCCACACGGACGGACGAACGCACGGACAGACTGACAGACAATGGAGTCTCAATATTAGGGCTCCATTTGCCCTTAGGGTACAGAACCCTAAAAAAGAATACCAGAAATTCCAGAGTACTCCAGTCGCAATCAATTTATTAACTTTATATACGTATCTAACATCAAACCAGTAAAAAAATGGTCAGAGTACCTACCAGAGGTACCTACCTATCTAATATACTAACCAGAAACAGTTTGTAGTAACAATTTATATGTTGTAAGAGGTAAAGCAAGTATACCAGTGAACTCCCTTTATAACCAAATGTAACGTCTGTAATGAAGAACCGTAACTTCCATCTCTGATCGAATATCCAAAGCAGCATTACTAGAATCTTATCCAATTTAGCCAGGTAGCTCGAGGAGTGAAGAAATGTGATGCATGCAAGTGGACCCCCTCCAAAATGTGGGTTATACACATTGTAAAAGGGTCCTTGGGTTGTCAGCCTCTTCACTTACAATTTGATTGATGTAACATCAAAGTCAACATCATTTATTCAATTTAGGCGTCTACGTCGCTCTTATAAAGGTCTAATGGAAGTCTAAGCATGTAGTATTATTATATGTTCTATGGTCTAAGGAAATATTTTACATTGTACTGCCACGTTCAGCACAAAAATGTATAGAGCCACTGCGAGAAGTAAAAGCAAGAAACTCGGGGCCATTCTTTTAAGCAATAATAAAAAACAAAATATAATTATTACCATATTTTTTAAATTATGTAGGTGACAGGCGATACCTTGGCAGAGACGGAAATGACCAAGCATTATTGTCGTTTAAGTAATCGTAATCACCAACTGTGTAGTATTTGGATTAATCAAAACGTTTTTCACGTGCAACTTCTCTACTGTGAGCGTTGTAATATGTTTGGGAACTTTGTTATGAAACCGCACACAATTACATAAGAAGGTCCTTTTATTAGTCTTTACTAAGTAATCGTATAAGTAACCTGGCACCAATATTTTATCTTTATTCCTAGTGTGGTAATCCTGATTGTCACTGTTTAATTTAAATTTATTCATTTTTAGGAACATATTACGTAATATTTTCGAATATATACAGAGTCAGTAAAGTTAAAATATTAATTTCTTTAAAAACAATCATATGTGGCTCGAATTGCACACTTTTGTAAGATAAAGATTGTCTCTACTCAGCAGCAGCTCCCCACAGCAATACACCATACGACATAATACTGTGGAAGTACGCGAAATAATCTAGCAGAGCAGTATCTTCGCGGCGAATTCATAAAATCGTGAGTAATTCGTTTCTGTTTACTTCTGCTTACGAGTAAGTAAACTTTTACCAAAGTAAGAAAGCAACGATGGCTCAGTGGCGTGGCTATGGACTGCCACGCACGGATCTAATGTTCTAATTCTGCCGAAAGCTTAAACTTCACCGCGTGGTGGTATGGCCTTTTGCGACTATTTGCCTGATCTGCTACACCTCAAGTAGAAATTCGCCAAGCACCTAACTGCTGCTTCCGGTAGCTGTTCTTGTTTTTAATAGACAAACCTAACTTTAGGTTTAGCTTGTTAACCTTCGACCACGTCATCACTTCTCTCAACTTTATCGAACAGTTGAGATTTTGGTTTAGACTTTAGACTACAAGGCTAACCTATCAGGAGTTTAATAAAGTAGTTATATTTGTATGTAGATGCGCTTGCTGCCCGCTTCTAAAAAGGTTCATTCATGCACACGTAGTTTGCTTCTCTCACAACAAGAATCTAGCCTAACTAGCACCCACAAGTAGAAAATTTATCGCCAAGCATCTAATACTGGTGTGTTCCGGTAGCCATCCTTGAATGCCAATAATTCTGAGTTATTGGCATTTGTTGTTCAACATCTTCGACAACATCCTCGCTTACCCTCAGGTGAGAAAGTAGCCAAGGGTTGGCTTATCAGCAATAAATTTAAAACATTCGTAATTGAGCCGTGAATTTCAAATGTACAAACCACATGAGTCTAATTGATAAACTAATAAAAACCGTGTTGACTTGACAGACATCCGAAGAAGTCAATGTCTAATAATAACCGTCAAAAGCGACAGTCAAGAAGATGAATTAAAGAAAAATAGCAAACCGCAATCAACTAGTAAAAGCTGAATTTGCGAGGTGTGGTGTGTTGTATTCATCGTTATCAAATCAAATGTTCACTAAATGTCTACAAAACCAATAAAGATGCCGTCGGCAACGAAAGAGAAAGATTCCACGATTCTCAAAATCGCCGTGGAAATGCTAAATGCACCCGACAAAGTGCCACAGCTGATAGAGTTTGACCAAAGTCAGCCTTTGTCCAGTATTATTCAGCTTCTTTGTAAACCCTGGGGTCTGCCTGACCCTGAAAATTATTCTCTGCAATTTTCTGAGAGCAACAATCAAAACTATATCACTGAGAAGAATCGAAATGAAATAAAAAATGGATCGGTTTTGCGATTAGAGTTGTCCCCCGCAAGGACCGCACAAGATATCCTCACAAAAATTAACTCTGGCTTGGAAAGTGACCAAATTGCGGCCCTAAACAAACTGTCAGTGCTGAGCAGTGATTTGACCTTTGCACTCGAATTTATCAATAAAAAAGGTTGGACTCTCATCATAAATAACATTGAAAATGCAAAATTCAAAGGAGATTCCTTAAAGTATGCACTCGTTACTTTCGTAGAGCTCATGGACCACGGTGTAATTTTCTGGGATGTGTTAGAAAATCAGTTTATCAACAAAGTGGCAAGTTTTGTTAGTAACCAAGCAAGTGCACAGGATCCCAAAGTTATTCAGTGTTGTTTGTCTATACTTGAAAATATAGTTCTCAACAGTTCAAAAAACTCACATGTTGAAAAAGAAATAACCATTCCGAACTTGATATCCCACTTGCAGAATTCTCATCAAGATAAGGTAATAATCCAGCAGAATGCCATTGCTCTTATTAATGCTATATTCTCTAAGGCAGATTTCACTAAAAAGAAAACCATTGCAGCTACTTTATGCTCCAAACAGGTCAGGAATGTAATCTATGAGAACTTGATTGGTGCAAGTGAATTCAACAAAAACGGCACAAAGGAAACTCTTGGCACAGAGCTTGCACATCAATTATATGTCCTTCAGACATTGATACTTGGGCTACTAGAGCCTAAAATGAGGTCTAGAGCTGATTCTCAGGAACAAGAATCACAGGAAAAAATTAAAGAACTACGAAAAATTGCTTTTGAGAATGATAACAATCCAACCTTGGAAGTGACCATGAGACGTCCAGTAGGAAGCTACTCCAAAGACTTCAAGAAGCTTGGCTTCAAGTGTGAGATAGATCCTATAAAAGATTTCAATGAAGTTCCACCGGGTATTTTAGCCCTTGACTGCATGTTGTATTTTGCTAGGAATTATCCAGAAGATTATACAAAAATTGTTTTAGAAAACAGTTGTAGGGCTGATGAACATGAGTGTCCCTTTGGGAAGACAAGTGTGGAATTGGTAAAGACTCTTTGTGACATTTTGCATGTGGGAGAAGCACCCAGTGAGCAGGGACAGACTTATCATCCACTATTCTTTACACATGACCATCCCTTTGAAGAACTCTTTTGCATTTGCATAGTTCTGCTCAACAAAACTTGGAAGGAAATGAGAGCAACCATTGAAGACTTTGTCAAAGTATCGAGTGTTGTTAGAGAGCAAATAAGCAGGGCATTATCATCCTCTCCTAGAGGCTTTGATAAGTTTAGACAGAAGATAAATCAGTTAACATATGCTGAAATCACACAAATCTGGCTGCAAGAAAGAACCAATAGGGAAGTGTGGGAGTCCCATGCTAGACCTATTGTTGAATTAAAAGAAAAAATTACTCCTGAGATTATTGAGTTAATACAACAGCAGAGGCTGGGGGTCTTAGTTGGTGGGACAAGGTTCAAGAAATATTCAACTAGAGGCCAGAGAATAAAAGACAAGTTTTGGTTCATCCGTCTCTCACCAAACCACAAAGTGTTGCATTATGGGGACTGTGATGAGAAGAGTACTCCAAGCTTGGAAGAGCTTGGTAGCAAATTAGCAGTTTCAGATATAAAATGTGTCATCACTGGCAAAGACTGTCCCCATATGAAAGATTTAAGAGGAAGAAAAACAACACCTCACTTGGCATTTTCCTTGATAAACAAATCAGCTGAAGAAAGTTCTTTAGACTTTGTAGCTCCCGATGAACAAATATTTAACTACTGGACCGATGGCATCAATGCATTATTAAAAGAGAAGATGACTAGTGAGTCTTTTAAGAATGATTTGCAAACTTTGTTATCAATGGACATCAAAGTTAGGCTACTCGATGCAGAGGGTATTGACATACCTCAAGATCCACCACAAATTCCAGATGAGCCAGAAGATTATGACTTCTATTATGATAATAATTAATACTTTCAGGTTTTAAGCTTTATTGTACATAAATTTGTAGTTAAATGTCATTGGAGATGCTAATTTCCTGGCGACTTAGATTTATCTGGTAAAAACTTTTAAAGTAATGGTGACAATTTTAGCAATTATAGACAGTATTTTGTTTAAGAATTCAAGTAGCAATTGAATGAATGTCTGGCTACCAACTAGGGCAAGTTGGTTTTCCTGTGGATGTGACATCACATTTGATGGCAATCTGCACATACTAATGAGATTGACTTTATTTGGTGAAGTGACTAATGTCTTCGCTATGTATTCCATTAGTTTATGAGATACTAGTTTTATATAATATTTAAAAGCAATTTTTTTAATTATAGCAAAAAGTATTTAGTAAGTTAAAAAAATATTTTTAAAAGAAAATCTGTATACTTAATTCTATTATTGCTGTATTGACTGAACTTCCAAAACTTCCATTTTATGTAATCTATGGTGGCCATATACCAATATTATATTTTATATACCAAAGATCATGTCTAAAGAACAAAATATAATTATTTAAACATGTACATCTATAAATAAAAACTTTGAGTAATGAATGTGGTATTTTTATTTCAATTATTAGACACTAAAAGCCAATAAAATTTATAAATAAAAGTCGAAATCACAGTCACATAATACTTTATACACTTATTTAAGTAACTACTGCATTTTGGAGACTTCGAATTTCGTGTTAATGATTTCTTCATCAGAGTCGAGGAGCGGCAGTGTGCTTGTAGGGATATTTTCCTCGACCCAACGCAGGTCTGAATCAAGGGAGTTGCTACTGGGGTCCGGTGCTGATAATTCCCGGCCTTCACCCCCATTTTCTGCGCTGTTCAGATTGGAGCCACGCATCTTTACCCCATATGCGTCATTCACAAATTGTTCTTCTTCCTCTGCAAAAATATTTTGTGTTATTGTAACTAAAAGGTATTAGCTCATAGTAATACATATAGTCATAGTAAGATGTACAGTATGACATCTTACTATCAAGGGTTGCAAAAAGAGAATAGCCATATATTATTTCCTTCAAACTTATGAGGACTGATATTTTTTGTTGTAATGACAACTTATAAGCTACAGAGTTTAAAATAATTATTTTTAAAAATAAGATGTAAAACATTCTGTTTTATATTTCAACCTTCACTAATATTGATAAGCTGTCACAAGCATTCTTTATTAAGCTGTAACATCATTATACATTAAATCTAAAAAAAAAAAAAAAAAAATTCACTAAAATATGGTAGTTCTTATCATGCTCCTAAAAAAACACATCAATGGAGCATTCAAAATGGCTATTCTAAAAATATGATTATTCTTATTCAATGTAGTTAATTTACGATAAGTTTAGAGAGCACCAAAATCATGACTACTAAATTTGCGTGAAACATACATAACCACAATTGAACACAAAAGTCAACTTTAAGGACTGTCAGTTGCAAGCTTTATACGAATTTGAATTTGAATACAAACCGAATAGGATCTACCATATTTTCTAGAGTGTTCATAGAATCGACACCAACTAATTAAATATTCGTCAGTTTAGATCATTACGAGGTGCGTCTGAATGGGAGCGAGGAAAGTTATGAAGCTGTTGAGAAAAGGTCTGCAGAGGATAAGCTTTTCTCATCCCTGTGGACGTTAGAATGAGGAGTGAAAAGTAGTATACCGTCGTCGTCGTCCTCTGCATTGTCGAGCAGTGGTGTGAAGGCGTACCGCTGGTTGTTGTTGGTGGGCCGCCACAGTACCATGATGACGGACAGTACGCCTGCAAACAGGATGTGCCAGTACGCCTCGTCCATCCACACCTCCTTCCATTCCTGCACCAAACAAAAATGTTACTAATACTATCAGCCCGGAATGTCCCATTGCTGGATAAATCCACGGTCCATGAGTTTTACGGGGTCCTTCCGTTTGGCAAAATATGTTTCGTCAAATTTTACTTACCAAAAAACTTATCGCGCTAGTTTCATTTCCCAAAGAGCCGAGCGAGCAAAGAGAGCGTATCGCGGAAGCAGCCGGCGAAGCGCATTGTTTAACAACAATATACTTAATTATGAAGAAGAAAGTTATACCTACCCACTAAATAAAATAACCCACCAATTTCTTTATTTTCGTAGAAGCAGTGATGGCTCAGTGGCATTGGCTATGGACTGCCGCGCAGCAGGCCCATGGTTCGAATCCCGCCGCGGGCTTGAGCTTCACCGCATGGTGGAAGGGCATTTTGCGAATGCCCGCCTGGCTAGCGACCACCCTCAAGTAGAAAATCTGTCGCCAAGCACCTACCGGTGTGTTCGACTTAACAATTATGTATCAAGGTGACGGGCGCAGTGCAATTCGTGAATTGTGACGAAATGCATCTGTTATAGGCAGTGGTTAGTCCGCTCAACAAACAAAAAAATCGCAACAGGCGAGCTATATGCCAAGTTTTTAATGCAGTGAATTCCCAATATTTTGGGAAGAGCATGTTATACCAAATCACATTTGACTACATAATACTTAATTATTTATTTAACAATCAATTGCCGAAAATAGTATTGCTAACAGTCAAATTGCAAAAAGTTGTTTTGCCAAATGTTTATTTGCGAAATGAAAATTTGGGAATCATACTTTGGCATGTGATACTTTGGGAAACGTTTTTGCCCAAAAATTTGTATTCCGAGTTTCAAGAAGTGTGGTCATACTATAGAAATGGGGATACCATTTACAGCAACTTTTTGTGTATACACAGTGCCAAATAGCATGACAATAGATTTCGTATATTTTAGAGTTGTTTATTTGTACCTTTGCGTCCTAGTAGGCCCTGTACCACGAAATTCTAGCGATACGAGTTTAGCAATAGACCATAATTAGGTTTCGTGGTACAGGGCCTACAAGGACGCAGCGGTGCAAATAAACAACTCTAAAATATACGAAATCTATTGCCATGCTATTTGGCACCGAGTATAGTTTCTGAGGGAAAGACACGACACGGGGATAGTAAAATAAAAGAATATTACGAATACTTACAGTAATGCACGGCAGTACCCGGTACGACTTGATTGAATATAGCATGAACACGACGGACGATATCACGGCGAAAATCAGCGTGTTCGTGAAATGGCGGTATAGTGATAGTTTGATCGTGTTTCTGGAAAAAAAATATGTAAAAAATGAAATAATGATAAAGAAATTATGAATAAAATTCAAGTGGAGAAAGCCTAGAAGCCGTGCCTAACTTTGCAGCACGCACTCGTTATTTAAACTACTGCCGGTAACACACATCATATCAATTAATTTAATACTTTTATACTTTTACATTGTTTAATAATTATAAGATTTTTTTTCACTTGACTTGTATTATAGTATTGACGTTGTAATATTCTAATAAATTGCATGCTGTAATGTCAAAAACATGCACGGATATCCCTCTACCTGTCAACCGTGTAGATGTAATATTTAATTATATATATTTTTTTTTTATGCCTGGTAGGTAAGCCTTTGACCACTATCTCACCTGATGGTAAGTGATGATGTGGTCGAAGATGTTGTTCAGGCTAACCTAGAAGATTGTTACCATGGTAAGCAAATAAACATTATTATAATTTGATAACTTCACGTCTATTGTCACAAATCTATAAGTTCCATCAGCACAATAATTTCGTTGCAGAGCTTGAACTTAACAAAATTAAAAAAAATATTTAAAAATATTTGTTATTATTACCTAACGGTGTGTTCTGGCAGCTGTCCTTGACAGCCAGTAATTCTAGGTTAGCCTGAACAACATCTTCGACGAATGGAAAAACCTAACAGGCAAAAAAAAACCGCCGAAGCAGTCCTTTATTGGCTCTTCAGCGGTACTTATGGATGCACTTGCCGACGGCTCGAACTTATCAGCGGGCGAGGCAACAAAGCATGCTATTTCACCTATACCTTTGTGGGAAAGGGTAAGACTCCGTGATGAGTAGTAAGAAGATAGTGCTCGCGCATCACACACCCGTATTGCATCTACGCTAATTACGCACACTTGTTTGCGATATATCAATGAAAGCCGAACCATGCCGAACGAATTACGATGTTTGACGACGGACGGAGATAGTGTCTCAAGCTACGTCACGACGTGTGTAGGTATTTCTTATAAAATAATATTATATATTCACAGAGGAATACATTTTGGTTCGGACAGTAGGTACCTGTTGTTATAATTTTCGTTCGTTTTATAATAACATACTGATGTTATTTCACCTATAGTAGGTAAATATTTAGTAAGTAGGTACAATGATTTGTAGGTACATAGTATATGTATTAGTTTGTTCTTTTCATATTGATGTAGTAAATATTTACCTACAATAATTATTTATTACATAATTAGCAAGTTACTGCTTTTACTACAACATATTTTGTAAAGCAGTGACGGCTCAGTGGCATAGGTTATGGACTTCCGCGCAGCAGGTCCATGGTTCGAATCCCGTCGCGGGCTTAATCTTCACTGCGTGGTAGAAGAGCATTATACGAATGCCCGCCTGGATAGCTACTACCCTCAAGTAAAAAAATTAGTTTGTTCTTTTCATATTGATGTAGTAAATATTTACTTATAATAATTATTTATTACATAATTAGCAAGTTACTGCTTTTACTACAACATATTTTGTAAAGCAGTGATGGCTCAGTGGCATTGGTTATGGACTGCTGCGCATCAGGTCCATAGTTTGAATGCCGCCGCGATATTGAGCTTCACCGCGTGGTGGAGAGTTCGTAGCGAAGTTTACTTAGCTGTTCTCAACCGATCAGCAAAGTTTAGCACCGTCGCGCGCGGTCATGAGTTGGATGGGTGACCGCTAGGACAATACTACTGAGCGCTTCCGTGCTTCGGAGGGCACGTTAAGCCGTTGGTCCCGGTTGTGGTCTTAGGATGGCAGTCGTTATAGCTTGGTGTTAGGGCATTTTGCGAATGCCCGCCTGTATAGCTACCACCCTCAAGTAGAAAATCTGTCGCCAAGCACCTAACGGTGTGTTCCGGCAGCTGTCCTTGAGAGCCAGTACTTCTAGGTTAGCCTGAACAACATCTTCGACCACATCATCACTTACCATCAGGTGAGATAGTGGTCAAAAGCTAACCTATCAGGCATAAAAAAAAGAGCATTTTGCGAATGCTCGCCGGGATAGCTACCCAAGTAGAAAATCTGTCACCATGCAACTAACGTGAACTCAGTGGCATTAGCTATGGACTGCCTCGAAGCATGTTTATGGTTTGAATCCCGCTGCGGGCTCGAGCTTCACCGCTTGGTGGAAGGGCATAGGGCATTTTGCGAATGTTCGCCTGGCTAGCCGCCATCCTCAAGCAGAAAATCTGTCAGTAAGCGCCTAACGGGAAGCAGTGATGGGCCAGTGTCATTAGCTAGTGACTGCCGCGCAGCAGGTCCATGGTTCGAATCCAGCCGCGATATTGAGCTTCCCCGCGTTGGTGAAGAGCATTTTGCGAATGCTCGCCTGGATAGCTACCACCCTCAAGTAGAAAATCTGTCAGAAAGCACCTAACGGGAAGCAGTGATGGCTCAGTGGCATTAGCTTTGGACTGCCACGCAGCAGGTCTATGGTTCGAATCCCGCCGCGGGCTTGAAATTCACCGTTTGGTAGAAGGGCATTTTGCGAATGCTCGCTTGGCTAGCTACCACCCTCAAGTAGAAATTCTGTCACTAAACACTTAACGGGAAGCAGTGATGGCTCTTAGCAATGGACTGCCGCGCAACAGGTCTATGGGTCGAATCCCGCCGCGGGCATGATCTTCACCGCATGGTGGAAGGTTGTTTTGCGAATGCTCGCCCGGCTAGCGAGCTTTGAGATGAGAGTGTGTCGTACCGATTTCAAAATCTGTCTCTAAGCGGTAATGTACGATGGCATCATGGATCTACCAATCCTGGTAGAACACATTTGGAATAAAAATTCTCTACCTACCCGTAACTGATTTAAATTATTTCCAATAAAAATCAATAACTAATCATAGGTTATTTTTGATTAGGTAAGTGCCTACAATCATCGCTAAGTTTACCATATAAACTTTCGTACTACCTTAGGTATAAGTACCTACTACAAATATACATACTTATTCTACTAATTTACGTAGGTAGATACATAGTACTAACTTTATTATTTGTTGTGATCTTATAGCTATGTAGATAGGTATGCAATGTAATGCGCGCCCGCGAATGTCGATTTGACATCGCTGACAGTTGCGTGCCTAGGCAGGCCTATATGATAAATGATAATTATATCGTAGATAGGTAGGTATCTTCCATTGAGCTTCTAATTCTAACCCTTTACTACTTTGTGTTAGGTAGGTACTTTCTCGAAGTTATATTACTGCTTAGACTATATTCTAAAAAGAATGCGGACTACCTACGTCCATACCATATCTAACCAAATGCAGCTTTTTATATTGTCTAAGTGTTGCTAAAATGATTAGGTACTCACCATAGCTATCATGACCTGCGTATTGACTAATACCTACTAGGTACTAACTTAGGTGAGAGTAGGTGAGTACCTAGACATAGTAACGTATTTATATTACCCAAGTACCTATCTATATGGATTATGGCGTCCGACACTTACTATCACGAACAAACTAATCAAATGCGAAAGAAAACCGGTCCCCAACTCCCAACATATGTAAATATATATATATATATATAAGTACGTAAGTAGGCATAGGCACTACATATTGGTAGTGTATACATACGTGCACACCAAAAAGCAACAGGGCATTCCTTCAATATAATATTATGTTCTAAGATCGCGGCGCGGTGCACGTGACTTTTGGTAGTGTGCGTTTTGTTAATTATATATTAGTGTGCTGCGCATGAGACCCGCCCGCCCGCTTCCCTCACCGCGGAATGGAAGTATTGACATGAGATGCCCAATATTTTGAACGAAAAACTAGCGCGCAAAACTATGTGTGCCGACCTTTGGCTCTAGGATGTTTATGATTATACTACTGGATGTATTTGTTTTCCAAAATGTTATCTAAAATGATCATGAACTGAGCTATGCTTCTATGTAAATAATTTTAGGGATTTCATGCTCTTATTCTTATTCTTATTCTAATTGGGGGCGATATGTCCTGCACTGACGTCCCGCTTGGGGTGTATTGTGCATTTCCCCCGCCAGCTTCTACCCAAGCCATCCCAACTCCTTAACGTAGCGGAGAAGGACTCTGGGTCGCTGGCATAGCTGCTCCAGTGACGTGTGTGGTGGTGGAAAGGATTTTGATGGTGAGAATGGCTCACATAGACCCGTTTCAACTCTTATTTGTTCCGTGGCTTCACAGTGCAATAGGACGTGCTCCACGGTCTCTTCTTCACGCATACAGCCTCTACATAGAGGACTGTCTGTTGCTCCCGTTTTATGCAGAAAGTAGTTCAGGTTGCAGTGACCCGTAAAGAGGCCTACAACAAGGCGCAATTCATCCCGCTGTAGCTTTAGCAAGTTATTTGTCAGCTTCTTGTTTAGAGTTGGAAACATGGCCTTCGTATGTTTACAGTCTTCTAACTTATCCCACAGGTTTTGTTGTTCTCTCTCGGTGTGACGACGCAATAGTTCTCGTATTTCCATTACTGATGGTTTGCAAAGGCTCTTTGCGTCATCACATACCTGTTTTTTTTGCCCCGTCTTTGGCCAAAGTATCTGCCATGGTGTTACCCGGGCACATGTTATGTCCCTTCGTCCATGTTATTATTACTTTGTAATTGTTTGATAATTTTTGTAGGGCAGCATGGCACTCAGCAATAACTCTAGACCTGGTTACTGGTTTTCTGAGTATTACTGCCGCACTATCCGTAGTGAAAAGTAGGAGCTTACCCTCTTGCTCACTTTCTGAAATGGGTTTTAAATCTAGACGTAATAATGCCCTCGCAGCTAGCAGTAATCCCATAGCCTCTGATTGCATTACTGTTGTCGTCTTATAAAGTCCCTTTGAGTCCAGGATTCCAAGTTCCGGTGAGTAGTAGCCACAGCCTACACCTGTTTTGTTTTTCGCGCCATCTGTGTAAATATTGTATGACGGTGATATGTCTGCCGTAGCGCTATTTTCAGTAACCAGCTTGTACTTCTTGTTGTCAAGGTAGGTACTAGCTATTTTGTCAGTGCCTTGCCTCGATTCCGGTATTATTTTTGTGGCCCTATCTAGTATTCGACAATGGTTTGTGATTTGACCCGTGCCTATCCACTGATCGGTTGACTTTATCCTTAGGGCTGCCGCCATTGCCTCTTGCTGTATATGAAGATGCAATGGCGTCAGCCCCAGGATCGCATCAAGGGCAACTGATGGTGTTGATTTTATACAGCTGCTGATCAGCGAGCAAGCCAGTCTTTGGGTTTGCTGCAGTTTCTTTATTGTAGTTACCAGTCTTGTTCGTGGCCACCACACTACGCAGCCGTAGGTGAGGACAGGTCGTACTATGACTGTGTAGATCCATCGACAGAGCTTCGGTTTAAGACCCCAGTCTTTCCCTACTGCTCTAGTGCTTTGCATCAAAATTTTTGTAGCTTTTGTTGTGATATGCTCTAGGTGTTTTCCCCACAAAAGCTTACTATCTAGCCAAATCCCTAGATATTTGACCTCCTTACTTAAGGTCAATTTTGTTCCAAACAGCGTGGGAAGTTTGAGATTCCCTAACTTTGTTTTTCGTGTAAACATAACTAACTCTGTCTTCTGTGGGTTTACAGATAGACTGTGGCGTTTACACCACATCTCGACTACGCGAAATGCATTCTGCATTTTTTCGCATAGAGTTGCCTCAAATAGTCCAGATACCATTATAACAAGGTCATCAGCGTATCCTATTGTGACCATGCCATCTTTGTTCAGGAGTTCAACCAGTTCATTCACCACTACTACCCATAGCAGAGGTGACAAAACCCCCCCCTGTGGGCATCCTCGTGTTACACGACAGCGAGTGGTCCCCGAGGTTTCTATACTCGCTGCTCTCTTAGAGAGCATGTTGGTGACGAAAGTGTTCACCCCATCATCAACACCCCTGTTTCTCAGTGCGTGATTGATACTGGAAAAGGTGGTTTTATCAAAGGCCCCTTCAATGTCAATAAAGGTAGCTAAGCAGGACTGCTTGTTTTCCAGTGCTGATTCGATTTTGTGTACCACATGGTGGAGGGCAGTCTCTGTAGACTTGCCAGATTGGTACGCGTGTTGATTTTTGTGGATGGGATTTTCCGCTAAAGGTCCACTTCTTAAATATTTATCACAGAGTCGCTCTAGAGTTTTCAACATAAATGAGCTTAGGCTTATCGGCCTGTATGACTTTGGATGTGTAATCTGTTTTACCTGGTTTTGGTATAAACACAACTCTGATTTCCCGCCATGATTTAGGTATGTACTTCCATGCTAGACATGACCTAAAGATGGCCAAGAGGTGAGTTTTTATCTTGTTCAGGCTCCACTGCAGCAGCGCTGGGAAGATTCCATCAGTTCCGTGAGCTTTAAATGGCTGGAAGGTACTTACTGCCCATAATAGAGCTTCTTCCGTTACAATTTTGTCCGCAAAGGCCCAGTCTTCATTGCCCGGCCTCTGCATAGTTTCAGTTTCCCATTCCCCTTCATTGTCTATCCGACAATCTGGAAAGTGGGTTTGTAGGAGAAGTTCAAACTGTTCCTGGTCTGATATTGTGTAAGATCCGTCAGACTTCTTCAACGTTCCTAGCTTTGCATGGTTGTCACTTGATAGTACTTTTCTAAGTCTACCAGTCTCACTTTCCGATTGTATCGAGTTACTGTATTTTTTCCACGATTTCTTCCGACTCTCTTCAACTGTGATTTTGAATCGATGCCGTGTTATTCTGTATTCTTGCCAATCTTCATCAAGATTGGTGTTCATTGCTCGGTTGAAATGGTGTCTCATATTTTTCCTTACTTTGCGGAGTTCTTTGTTCCACCATTTGTCCTTTTTGTTCAGTATTTTAGTACTTTCCCTTTTTAGGGGGCTAGATTTTTCGTAGCTTTCCTTTAAGGAGTGTACCACGAGATCCAAAGTCTCTTCAATATTTTGTGGCGCCAACTCTGAAGTCGCTTCGACTTGAGGCACTGTCTCTAGTGCCTTCTCTAATGTTTCTCTGAAGAGTGTTCTATCAGTATTCTTGGGGTTTCTGTAGGTGCGTGGTTCATGCTTACTTACTTGTAAGCTGAACCTTATCCTTCTATGGTCCGATCCCGAAACCTCATTTGTTGCTACCCGCCAGTCGTTTATTGTCTCTGCAATTCCGCTGGTAGCTAAAGTGATATCAACTATAGTTCTGGCATTGGACCTAACATAAGTGGGTTCAGTGCCTCTATTCAGAACTTGAAGATTGTTTCTTAGGATAAACTCTAGTAAATCCTTACCTCTATCGTTTGTGTCTGGGCTTCCCCAAAGAAAGCAATGGGCATTACCATCGCAGCTAATCACACATTCTAGTTTGTTTGCTGCACAGAAGTGCAGCAATTCTTCAACCGCTGGAGGTGGTGCTTCTGCCTCGATATCCATGTACACCGAGGCCACTACGATAGTGCTTTGTGGCCCTTGCAGTCCCGTCTCCAGCTTTACTACAGTAAGGTCATCGTTGCATAAATGTGTTATCATTGATGCTTTGTATAAGTTAGGTACGTAGACAAATGTCCGCGTTTTGACATACACAGGAGGAGTGAACAATTTGCCCCGTAGAGCGTTGAAGCCGCTGCTTTCATGCTCTATAAGTCGTTTATTTACGACTAAAGATGCGCTAAAATTCGTGATATTACAGGGATGTTTCGAGGCTTATAACTATCATGTGAAGATTTTTTTTACAAATCGGTGCCAAGACAAGCCTAGATAATGAAGAGATAAATCGATATCATGCTTAGTTGTGGACCTAAAACCTCAAATAAGGGAGTGATCACCCTACGGCGTTCGTATGGAAAAGTTACCGGCCAGTTCAACCTTATGAGTCTCAAGTGGGTAGTTGCAGTATGCCCTTGTGTGCGAGAGCCAACGTGGCATCAGCAGAATTGCAGTATGTCCCAGCCAGAGAGATTTACCTGCAAAGTTGCAGTATGCGGATGTGTGCGTGAGCCAGAGATGGCTTACCTGCGGGATCGCAGTATGCTCAATCACTTGTGGGAGTGGGAAGAGCGTGTATGTGGGTGTGTGTGCGTGCGTTGTCTCACCTGCGGAGTTGCAGCGTGCGCATGGTGTGTGCGAGCGAGACGAACACCCACCAGCAGATGGCGGAGTCGACGAGCGAGAGCGGCACCTCCGAGAGCAGCAGGTCGCGGTTGGACTCGCTGGCCTTGTGGTGCAGCCGTAGCCACGCGTTGATAGCGGCCAGCACCCCCCACACCAAGCCCGCGCCCACCACGCGCTGCAGCGCCGGCCCTAGTCGGGGCCTATAGCAAGCGGACAAAGGTTACATGCCTGATTACAATCGATGTACATCACTACAAATGTTCTTTTAATGATTTTTCCCCACGGGCTACTCAAGCCCGTGGGGAAAAATCATAATATAGTGCCGTGATTACTTGGCCACTGCCAGGCATTGATTTCAAGTTTTAACGTTAAGATCATATTTTACTTCAGCGGTGGTTACCTGGGTAGTTAACACTATCAGAAAGCCGTGGCCATTAAGGAAATGAAGATTTCTTAACTAAATATCAAGAGAGAATATGCCAGTCATACTTTTATAACATTGCTTCTAGCCCCGAGACCAATTACGGTTTATCCCATTCGGGCAACTAGCAAGTTATTTCCTAATACTATATATATCATAGTATGAGGGCACATAAACACTACGCGACCCGAAACTAGATATATTCATACGTGTCTGTAAATAAAAAATATATTTTACTATCGCGGCCATTTAGTGCAATAAAATTGAGTTCCATTAAATTGTGTAGAAAAAACAGCAAACATCAAATTATAAAGCAGATGGAATTACCTTCCACCAGTAAGTAAAATTCATCATTTAGGTAATGTATAAGATGTATGGATGCATTTCACTCCCACATATTGCGTCACAATAAAAAAGAATGGTTTTGATTTTGCCATATTATGTAATCATAATGATTTTGACGAGCTGGTCGCAGGAAGAAGTCATGGCTGCGAAACATCAGAGAGTGGACAGGGATTGCGAGTGCTGCTGAACTTTTTCGCCTCGCCAAGGATAGAGACGGGTACGGAAAGCTGATTGCCAACCTTCATTGATTGAAGAGGCACCAAGAGAAGAAGAAGAAATGATTTTGAATTTGGCATATTATGTAAACATATAAACTTACTTGACAATACCGAATCCGAGTGAGACAATAATGACTAGCATCCTCGCGAGCGCGCGCTTCGCTATCGACACCCACACAGCGAACATGTACACGTTCACATTGAAATACCTGCAAATAAACATTACATAGTTAAAACAGTTTAGGCCAAAGAGGTTACATGGAAAATAATAATAGAAAAACCTGGTAAAGAGAATTTAAAACTTTCCGACTGTTAACTTATTATTTTCCTTTCTCAATTTATTATTTTTTCTTACTAGTGCGCTTTTAAATATTTCTTTTCTTTTACTTATATATTTATTCAGGTAAAAACAGTCGTTTACAATTATTATTCTTTCACACAATAAGCACTAAAGGACCTACTTTACCATAACTTGTTACAAATATTAGTATTTATTATTGCTAATACATTAAGAGCCATTTCACAAAATCACGCTACTGAAGTTTAGGTAAATGCCAGCGCATCGCATACACAAGCGAAAGAAGTGACGACGGAATAGCGTGACTGTGAGTAACATATTTTGATACTAGCACTCATTAATAAAGAAATGTAAGTTGCGAATTTAAAAATTGTGTGATTGGCATGAGTAAATAATCAATTTCTTGTCGATTACTTGCTAATGTTATAGAAAAGAAGTAGGCATGTACATTAAATAGTCAACTTACATCGTGAATCGTATATTTACACATCATCCTTGATGAATAAAAAATAGATATGTTTGAATCATTTATTGTAACAATAAACTTCAATAATTAAATAATTATACGGCTTAAAATTATATAAATATTTGACGTAACGGCATTGATTAAAAGCTGCGGACTAAAAGCTCTTTCTTTTAAATTTTCCAAAAATTGCTATTTTCCTCGTTCACACTCTACACAGTATCTATATCCAGTCGTTAACACTGTCTGCCATAATGACCATGCATAGGATTGAGGTTTATTTTTCTGGGCATTCGGAAAACAACTCAGTACCAACCACAAACGTCCCATGACGTTTTTGGTTTTCCATTACTTAAACATGTCACCCTCATATTCCCATACCACAATATATCACCTATACCTTTAAAAAATAACATTTTCATCCAATTAGTTTGAGTAGACCAAACAGCGAAATGTAAATATATATTTACACAGTTTGAGGTTTTTTTTGTTTTTAAATCGAATATCTTTGATGCAATCTATAATCAACATATATACTTCTTGGTACCAATGCAATCCTCACTATATAATCATATGCTCACTATTTCCTCTATGGAAAATAAATGATAATACACCTTTTTATAGAAAAAAAATACTGGAAATGGGGTTTGAACACACGACAAAAATGGTGGGAAATAGTAATTTAATTGCTATTTTTATTTTTTCGTAACTAGACTCACCTAGAACTTCGATTCTTCTTTTAATATGATAATTTACTATTGTTCTTTAGCCATGAATTGTTACAGATTTTTACGCCAAATATTTTAAAGTAACAAGATTAAAACAACCCTATTGTTTTAAGAACTTTGGCGGGAAAACTGTATTGGAGAGCAATATTTTTTTCTGAAAAACTATACCACCTACGCCTTTGGTCCTTCTTTGATATTATTATTTACATATAATTTATACACTTGTATTATTTCAGATTTTTTGGTTTAGAAGTTTAAAATTAGTTACGAGATTATTTAATACGCAAATTTGCATCGGTAAGTGTTTGCGTTGCAAAATGTATCGAGCGAAAAATGACTTATACATATGTAAAGTTGCGTTTTTCTAGGTTTATAACTGTTGACGTAGTTACGAGATTAATATGAAATGACGTAATATTTTGGGGCCAAAATGTAATTTGTGCTGGTTTCAGATTTCATCAAAATATTCAAAATACTTCCGTTATCTCAGAAAAGAATGGATACTTTCTTGTATGGGCAAGGATAAATCCTTTTGAAAACCATTTGTATTATGAAAGTCGGACTTTTTTTTTATTTATTTTTTATGTCATTGCGATGGAACAAGCGCGAGGCCCACCTGATGTTAAGCGGTATCCTCTGCCTATAACAGATGCATTTCATCACAAGTGACGAACTGCACTGCGCCCATCACCTTGAGACATACCTGTTAAGTCTCATTTTTGCCTGTTATTTCACTGGCTCTCAAGGACTGCTGCCGGAACTCACCGTTAGGTGCTTGGCGACAGATTTTCTACTAGAGGGTGGTCGCTAGCCAGGCGGGCATTCGCAAAATGCCCTTCCACCATGCGGTGAAGCTCAAGCTCTGGGCGGGATTCGAACCATGGACCTGCTGCGCGGCAGTCCATAGCCAATGCCACTGAGCCATCACTGCTTCAAAACTTAAACTTACGCAGAAAACACTTACGCAGATTTTATGGTAAATTTGTAAATACGACTATCGACCGCTAACTGGTATCCCGGTTTGTACAAATGATGGAAAAGCCGGGAGGCCGTTTTGTACAAATTAGGAAGGTAGTTTAATTTCCTGCTGAAGTTATCGCTGTGTTCACTTATAGACATTAACTGAATCCAAAAATATTGGAAATCAATTATTTGCCTGTCATCTTATCCTTCTAAAACAAATATTATAGTGAGTTACTAATTTAAACTAGAATAATATAAAAACTAGCAGACCAAAAAGAAGAAGTCAACCCTCTGAGGTTGTTAGCATATTTCCAATAACGCTGTATAAATCTGCATAATTGTGACGTTTCCTTTTTTTGACACAATGGATGAACAGAAACTAATGATGTAGTTACTTAACAAGACAACAATAATTATATTATGGACGACAAAAATAAAGTATAGTTTGTTACTTAAAAAAATAAAGACATGATCAAAACTCTGTGGTCGCACTATAAACTTGCGTCTAAGCGTTCCGCGTACGAGACGTCAGAGCAAGGCAAAACGAACGCAGGTCCTACCTCGATGAGCGCTCGCGCGGTACTGATCGCCTCGCGCTTGTACATTTCAATTTATGAGCATTTCGAGTTATGTTAAATATTTTTTCTTGTCTAACAAAACAGAGTTAATAGCACAATTTATTAAAGATCAGATTAATTAAAGAATGAACTTTATTTTCATATAATATCTGTTTGGAATTACACTTTATTAAACGCAATATATCGTGGTAAACTGCTGATATAATTCGTGGAAATTGGCGCAAGATCTTTATTTTTTTTTCTACAATGACGATTAATTATCGATATTCTAGTACACTATGTGTCAACAAGATGATATGCCTGATGCACAGTTTTTTTTTTTTAGTTAATTTGATGAATCTTTATATAAGAGATAGAACTCTGAAGTTGGCTGTGTGTACGTTAATTCGTAAAACAAGGTGCGGGAGATTGGTCACTACAAAATAATTAATGTTATGTTTGTAAATCTGGTACATTAACTGAAAAGAGAACAGATTATTCTATTTTTATCAATTATTAAACAACTTGTAGATATTTCCTATGATAGTAAATTAAGCGCTTAAAATCTTCGTATACCGCATTAAAATGTAAAATGCCTCTTAATGACGGTCCCAGAAAAATGAGAATAGGTTTTTATACTTAACTAACAATGTCAGTAAATGTATACAATCAATTCGTAAGAAATTACCTTTATGAACGTAAATTTATTAATATAAATGGTATATGATGTTTAAGTTAAAAACAAGTTCACAATAAGTCTACCATTGAAAGATTTCATAATTAATTAGTTTTTTTGTTCAGTTTACTCATAACATTATCATTTAGTGACAACCAGGATTATATTATAAAACTAGGAATAAAGATAAGCAGTGCCAAAGTTTTAAATTAGCAAAGACAAATAAAAGGTCCATCTTATATAATTGTGCGCGTTTTTATAATAAAGTCCCCAAAGATATTACACGCTCCTAGAAGCTTCCGGCAGTTGAATGTGAAAAACATTTTGAAACAGAAATCCTACTATACAGTGAGTGGTTACTTAAACGACAAAAATATTTGGACAATTCCCCTTTTGCCAATCTATCACCTACGTATTTTAAACAAATATAATAATAATTTTAAAACACATTGTGAATATCCGTTTGAAAAGAGTGGCTCCAAATTTCTTGCCTGTTCTTTTCGAAGCGTCTACCTAAATTGAATAAATGATTTTGACTTTGACTTTATGTTCATATCTACCAGTGAAAACTTGTTATTGGCCTTTAATGTATCTAAATATTTTCAAATGTACTCACTCAACCGCATGAAATATAATTGTACCCTACCTAGCTGTAAGATTTCAATAAATTATTTTAAAAGAAAAACCATGGAATGGGATAAGTTTTTGGATAAACATATTTATGTAATTTCCGTATGTCTCATATTTTATCACATGGAAACTACTAAAGAGATCAAACAACTTGAAACGGTTCAAATCGCGTATATTTATCATTATTTTTGTCCCGACGTTTCAAACACTTTGCAGTGGTCGTGGTCACGGGGTGACTGCAAAGTGTTTGAAACATCGGGACAAAAATAATGATAAATATACGCGATTTAAACCGTTTAAAGTTGTTTAATTACTATGTGTAATAATCGCGAAAACCTACGACAACATTATTAAAGAGATGTTATCTGTAACTTTGTAGGTACACAGAATAAAATGTAGTTTGGAGCAGATGAGCATGCTATGTACTATTTCAATCCGTCCAGTATATACAAGATAGCAGTCCCATATAAAGCGACGTTGTGTGGGATGATGTGGGAGATAACGTAGAAGTTCGAACTTCTACTTACCAAAAAATAATAAGGACAAAAATATTACAAATTCCAATGTGTGTTGGTCACAATCAAAATGCGAATTGGAATTATATCAAACATTTTGACAACTGTAGTATTTTAATATCGTAAAATATTTTTGATATTGTTCGGTTTGCAATAACGCCTGCTATGCGGATTTCATTACAAAATCCCGCACATGACTTAAATTTTTCCTATCGTATATTTGTGATTTTGTAATCGTAAAATATTATTGAAAGGCCATAGAACCATTGTCACACATACTTTTACTTATTATGTTTTTAAGTTTGTAAATTTGTATTGTGTTATGTATCTATCTACCTAACGTTGGTGCCTTATTTACCCGTCTTTTTTATTATCGTTTCCGCTTACGGTTTTCGTAACATATGGGTAGAGGACTTTTTCCGATATATTTGGAGGTAATGATCGCCATATTTTTTTTATTCATAATAGGTTCGCGTTTGACCACATCCTGCCTGATGTTAAGCATTGATGTGGTCTAAGATGGAGCACGCTTACCTAGAAGAAACCTATTTACTCTCGATTTGAAGACACCCATGTTGTATCCATCGGGAAAAACTGACGACGGTAAGGAGTTCCACTCCTTCGCAGTACGCACGAGAAAAGTGGAAGCGAAGCGCTTCGTACGAGTCCTGGGAATATCAACCATGTACGGATGGCGCCTCTCAGTTTGTCTGGACGTTCGATGGAAAAAGGGAGAGGGCGGAACCAAGTCGTGCAGTTCTTGTGCACATTCTCCGAAATGTATCCGGTAAAAGACCTATGAGGACAATTATTAAAATTGCGTGCGTATACGCATTGCAATGTATTAAAATAATAGTTTCCAGATAGATGATAAACTTAATTTTTTACAAGGTAATAATGATATTGGTTCAAAATAAAACTGCTTTTAACAATATTTCAGTGATGAAATCCCATCACATCCATAAAAAATGCGCAATTTAGTATGCAAACGATACCTGTTCTACAGCCAGATTGTCCACTGCTGAACACAGCCATTAGGGAGAGTTTTACATAATCCCCACTAGAGGCCCGATCATAGGCGTCCGAGTAGACAGTACAGTCCACAACTCACCCCGATCTGTTGATGGCAGAGTAGACCCCGTAGTAAGTGGCACTCTCCACCATGCCCATGAGAGCGACGCCGCCTATCCAGTACTGTATCCGCAGCAGGTCCCTCCACTGAAGGCCGCAGACTATCAGCCAGCACGTGCATAGCACTGTATACACGCCGCACATCGTGCCGAAGAACTGGGGATCAAAATAATTTCGTCTCATTTTTTTTACTATATACAACAATTGTCTTGCATTAAAGTTATTAGTATTTAACGGGACGCGATAAAAACATGTGTATTATTTATCTCGACGTTTCGATCAAGTTGCATTGGTCACGAGCGGGCTTGTTATTATTTATCACGATTCTAGTCGCGAAAGCCTTAAAGTTACTGTTGTGCGTTCGTCTCGCTAAAGGTACAAGTTGGTAGCGGACGACATGAAGCGGCAGCAAACGACGTGTCGCAGCGACACTACTGGTTCCTACGTATTTCTATGAAATTCCCTCCGTCGTTAGCGACATGAAGCTAGCGACGCGTCGTCGAGCGGCAGACGGCAGTGTCGTCCGACCGCAGATCAGTAGTGCCGCTGACGCCGGAGCAACGACACGTCGAGCGTGTTTCTTTTTAGAATGGATTTCTTTCATATCGCTTTTCTAATGGTTTTTGATCAGTATTGAATAAGTTCCCTCACTTGCTCTGCATTTAAGCATAGGACGTGTGGATTTTCGTCTTTTTCAGTATAATAAAAACAAGTCATCAATGTCATCATCGTCTTCTTCTTCTAATAAAATGCGATCACTATTCTCTAACACGTCACACATATTGTTTGACGGAGCACTCAAAACCAACTGGTTGCCATCTGCTGTTACCGTCTGCAGTCGGGTTCGAAATCATGACTGCAGCGACATGTCGTGACGACATGAAGCGACGACATGTCGTCTGCTGCTGCTGCGTGCAGTCGGCTACAATCTTGTACCTTTAAACACGAAAATGGCTCAAGCGACTAATTTCTTTTAATATTCTCTTCTATACTTTTTTGGTTTTGTAAATAAATAGTTACAAAATAAATTAAATAAATTAGGGAATCCCCAAGAAAAATTCGGATGTTTCTTGGTGATCGAAAAAATCTAAATGTTGGATGGGAAATATATAAAAATCAACTATCATGCGTAAGTATCTCAAGAACTCTTGAAAAAAAAAGCAACCCTATAAAACTTGAACTATACGTTCTCTCTACTCTCTACTCCATCCCCATACGACGGTTAAAGAACGAGAGGACAAATTAGAGTTATGAGTCAAAATTTCATGTTAGATTAAATGGTCAGAGCATGCCCCGGCTATAGCGGTGGATGGCGCAGGTTCGAATCCCGCACATGACTATATTTTTTTTTCTCGTCAATTTTTAATTTTCTGTTCTTGACCGGGACATAAAATTTTGTGCTCCAATAATTAGAAAAAATACCATTATAAAATTCCGAAAAAATAATAATAAAAGACAAAGTTTGCTTTTGATAATGTTCATGCAATTTTTTATTTAGATCAGCTCAACCTTTTAAATTCTTGATATTTGAACCCCATTTGCACCACCCGAAGGGTCGAAATCTTGAAACTATTATATAGCACCAAATTGGACCAAACACCATATCTAACAAATAAAAAACCATTAATATTGGTTCAAAACTTATGGAACAACGAGTTTTACCCAGTTGCGGACTGAAAACAATGTAAAATCTTTTCAGGCATTCGATGTATGTGATGAATAACCGATAACTAACTAACATAGCATGTCCAACAAGTTAATTCTATCAATTATAATGCTTAGCTTTGAGTAGTTCGAGTATACTGAAGCTGAAGACAAAGCCCTTGTTAGGGATTAAGAAGTGTTATGTAGTTAAACGTGCGATAATTCAAAACTATTTCAACAACATTATAAAGTAATAAAAGTATAAAGCAATCAAAGTGAAATAGTAATGAATAGATTCAGGCGTTACTTTGCGGAAATCCATTTTTAATAATAACAAATTTATTTTATTATATTTATATTGTTATATAATAACAATATTTTAAAAGTATTTTAAGAAAACATTTAATTATAATTATTTAATAAAACACTTAAAAAATCTTTATAAAAATGATATATATCTAGTGACAATTCCGCCTAATTTCCTCACACAAACGCCACGCAGCCAAACCGGAAGAGTATTCGACGCGTTGCGCTTCTAAACGAAGCATCAGGAGGACTTGACTCTACGAGCGCACGATCGAGACTCGATCGTCACTAGATATATATCATTTTTATAAAGATTTTTTAAGTGTTTTATTAAATAATTAATTAAATGTTTTCTTAAAATACTTTTAAAACATTTTGTTATTATTAAAAGTGAAATAGTGTTTACTCACCGGCAATAAGGGCCATATTGCCGCGGAGAGGTACCCCGAGGGCGCCACCATCTCGATGTGCACGCTGCCGTTGAACTTGACGTTGCTCTGTATCGACATGTGCAGCACATAGATACCTTCCCTCTCGACTTTTAGAAGGGGGGGTAGTCTCTGTAACAAAAAGTAGTGAAATAGTGAAATTCCATTCTTTAAATTGATGAATAAACAAGACCTATAAATGATCACTCGCCTGTGTCTGTCTGTCACATCATTATGTTCTCCAAACTTACCAACTTTTTGCACACCATTGGTAGAATGTTATGGATATGATATTTTTGTAAAGCTATACATCTGCTGTATCTGCACAACATTCTTGTGAATAAATGATTTGATTTACTGTATCAGCCATACTGTCCACTGCTGAACCAGCCTTTAAGATATATTAGTGCCTCAGAAGGCGCTGCTGCCCACCTTCCTGTATTTTAATTTTTTTTTTAATTGTGACAGAACAAGTTCGAGGCCTACCTGATGTTAAGCGGACTAACCACTGTCTATGACAGATGCATTTGGTTACAAGTCACAAATTGCACTGCGCCCGTCACCTTGCGACATAGTTGTTAAGTCTCATGTGCCTGTAATTTCACTGGCGGTTCGAACCCCCCCGCCGGCTTGAGCTTCAACGCATGGTAGAAGGGCATTTTGCGATTACCCGCCTGGCTAGCTACGACCCTCAAGTAGAAAACTACTGTCACCAAGCACCTAACGGTGTGTTCCGGCAGCAGTCCTTGAGAGCCAGTGAAATTACTGGCACATGAGACTTAACAACTGTGTCTGAAAGTAACCGGCGCAGTGCAATTCGTGACTTGTGATAAAATGCATCTGTTAAAGGCAGAGGATACTGCTTAACATCAGGTGGGCCTCGAGCTTGTTCCGTCACTATGACAAAAAATAACTGTTTATAATACAAATAAAATATAGTAAAAAGACTCACCTTCGCTGGCACGCCGCTGTTATCCACATTGTCTGTGTTGTCAGCTTTAACAACTGCATTAGTGTTGCTAGTGTCATCTATTGTCTTTGTCTCGTGACTGTGACAAGTCTTCACCATTTGTACGCTTACTGTTTTTCCGGCGACTGTACTATTCCCGTCTACTAGTACAGCCGGCCGATTTGAGCACTGGACTACTTCCTGTTTAAAAAACGGATAATTATTATTTTTTTCCACTATAGGTAAACATTGACGGGATTTTATTTTATTTATACCTGATTGGCTAGCCTTTGACCACTATATCACCTGATGGTAAGTGATGATGTGGTCGAAGATGTTGTTCTGGCTAACCTAGAATTACTGGCTCTCAAGGACAGCTGCCGGAACACACAGTAAAGTGCTTGGCGACAGATTTTCTACTAGAGAGTGGTAGCTAGCCAGGCGGTCATTGGTAAAATGTCCTATCACCATGTTATAACGACTGCCATCGTAAGATAACAACCGGGACCGACGGCTTAACGTGCCCTCCGAAGCACGGAAGCGCTCAGTAGTAATGTCGTTAGCGATCACCGAGACCGCGGCGGACGTTGCTTAACTTTGCTGATCGGTAAAGATCGGTTAAGCGAACTTCGCTATCAGCGCTTAAAAAAATATATAGTACTCGAATATTGTTCTATTTAAAGTTTAACCATATCTATTGATCTTTATTTGCGAGTTTCATCTTAAATTAGCGATAACTATGTAAGAATTATTTAAAAAAAAATATGGGATAGGGTAAAAAAACAGATAAAACTGTGGCACTCATGGTAGTATCATCATCATATCAACAGTCATAACGTCCACCGTTGAACAAAGGCCTTTACCATAAAGTGGGTTTTCCAGAATCCCCACGCTTGACAAGCGTCTAATGGATCGCAGTGTAAAATGTCAGTTCTTTAGAAGGCGCTGCTGCCCACCTTCTGGTATTTTTCACTACCTCGCCTGTTACGACACCTACAGGATTGTTTTTGAAGAAGTGCATTATTATCCGAAATGTCTGAGGGTTCGTCTACGGAGACGCCACGTATTGTGCGGTTCATCGTGCAGGGCGTCAAGTCTACTAATCAATATGAATCTATAATGGACTCGGCCTGGTCAATTTTGACAGTTTTGGTAGTCTACTAACTTCATTCAACTTCAATGTTTCATATGAAAACGAAATGAAATAATAAAATAATAACGAAATTGTTTTCTGAATTACCTTACTCTTCCCTTTTTATTTTTTGTTGGCAATATCGTCGAACCAGCCTAGTTTGATCATAGATTTATACATTCATATGGGATCGGCAGACTACCGATTCTGTCTTGTATTAATCTCGAATTAATCTATGCTGAATATGAACATGTAATTAGCAGACTTGGCCCCCAGTGCGTCTTGCAGATTATTCAAACGTGTATGAGAGCGTTGATGTACAAGCAACTAGTCTTGCCCAAGCGGTAACTACTGCTCGACGTTTCTCCATAGACGAGCTCTTATCCTCGTAACTAAGTATTAACATAACGTGAATAATGTAAATAATTGTTATGTAAATGTTTTTTCAGAGCAACGGGACCAAGCTAAAATTCTAATCTGCTAAGAATTCTTTGCCTGACAGGAACAACCGTAAATTATTTTAAGAACAATTATTCAAATATGCATTACTGTTACAGCCGACTCGTCCACTGCTGAACACAGCCTCCCCTATTGAGAGGGTATTTGCCTTAATACCCACGCTTGTCAGGCAGCTTGGGGATCGCAGTGTATGATGGCAGTTCCTTAGAAGGTGCTGCTGCCCACCTTCCAGTATTTTTCCCTTAGTCGCTTCTTACGACACCCACGGGATGATATGGGGAAGTGCAATTATAACCCGGCACCGCACGGGGGGAATATGCATTAGTATAGGAATTTTAAAATCTGCGAGGTAGAGGAGGATGTTCAAGGAGTGAAGGCAAGCGTTGACATATATCGTAGAGAATGTCTCGTTAACGCTACACTCTGGGTTGTCATTCCCAGACATGACTGTACCTTAAGGCGTATGTATACACATGACTGTAGCTGGCACACTTGCATAAAAGCTGCTTGCACATGCCGCCCAGTTTCACGTATATACGCTAACTGGCATGCCTGTATTTGCCACGCAAGTAGATAGCACAACATTTGATTTACTGGCATGCAACGTAAGGGGCCGAGGTGGCTGTCTCGTGAACTGGTTTGTGTATACGTCTTGCAAATTCATCAAGACGCAAATACAAGCAAGTTTTACTTGAAGCAATGATGGCTGAGTGGCATTGGCTATGGACTGCCGCGCAGCAGGTCTATGGTTCGAATCCCGCCGCGGGCTTCATCTTCACCGCATGGTGGAAGGGCATTTTGCGAATGCCCGCCTGGCTAGCCACCACTCTCAAGTAGAAAATCTGTCGCAAAGCACCTAACGGTGTGTTCCGGCAGCAGTCCTTGAGAGCCAGTGAAATTACAGGCACATGAGACTTATGAACTCGAAAAAAAAAGTCTCAAGGTGACGGGCGTAGTGCAATTCGTGACTTGTGACGAAATGCATCTGTTATAGGCAGAGGTTAGTCCGCTTAACATCAGGTGGGCCTTGAGCTTGTTCCGTCACAATAACATTAAAAAAATGCAAATCTATCCACATTGCGCCAGTAACTTATGCCGTTAACAAGCCTGCAAGCTACTATTCCATTCTACAGGCATGTGTATCCTCGGCTTTATACAAATGAAACATAAATCTTACTACACAAATAATAGAACTGATAATCGAACAACTGGTACTGGGACCATAGGTGCGTTGCTTCTCTTAATATTATTTGGTATTAGATACTAATGTAAATGTACTTACTTGTTCAAAATAGTGCATATAATCTGGTGAGCAAATAGTCTGGAACCATCTGTATTCGATGGTTAAATTTGTGGGGACAGTGACGCCACATTGTACTGAAAAATAATACAAAATTTTAGTTTTTAACTATTAACAGACCACTACAGTAGTTGTATTACTGTCAAAGCAGGTGTTTATGCAAAAAATACATTTTAAGTTTTGATGATTTGCTTATAGTCCAGTTATTAAAATGTCATGCCCGCGTCATAAGATTTTAATTCAAGGTCAACATATTCAAAGAAATAGTTTTTCCTCAACATATCGTTTGCTGCATTCGCTGTCACAAGTTAAATGAACTTAACTAATAAATTAGTTCCGAGTTTCTGCTGAACGTTTTTTGTCATACCAACCAATATCAATAACGTTGGTATGATATAGGTTTTTTTTATTTTTTAGTATGTACTTATCCTTAATTACGTTACATAATCACAAATATACGATGGGAAAAATTTAAATCAAGTGCGGGATTCGAACCCGCGTCCATCCACCCCTTGAGCCGGGGTATGCACTAACCAATCTAACTAATCCATCCCAACACGATGGTTAAAGAACGATAGGAAAGATTTGAGTTATGACGTGTTAACGGAATGTCATGTTAGCTCAATTGGTTAGAGCATACCCCGGCTCAAGGGGGGATGGACGCGGGTTCGAATCCTGCACATGACTTAAATTTTTCCTATCGTATATTTGTGATTTTGTTATGTAATCCGCATAGCAGGCGTTATTGCAAACATAACAATATTAAAATTTATTACGTTAAATTATTGTGTCACCGTAAACAAGTTTAAAGCTAATCGAATAAAAATCTTGTTCGTAGTTTAATTCAGTTTGGCTGCAGTTGTCGCTTCGTCCCCTTAAGACGGCTAAACGATAGGAGCGAAGGGATAAATTTAAGCTATGACTCACTTACTACGATAGCTCAGTTGGAAGAGAACGTCCCGGGTATAGGGACGGATGGTTGCGGGTTCGAATCCCGCTCGTAGTTAAAAAAAAATCTTTCATTGTAATATGTTTGTCAATTAAATTAACACAAATGAAAATCAAATTCGCTTACAGTAACTCATTCGTTCCAGATAGGTACCTAGTATGTACTTCCATCCATTCGCAAACATATCACATTCTTTATATATCAAAAAACTAGGCAAGTATACGAGTCGGGTATCGTTATTTTAAGGTTCCGCATTCCATGAGACCATAAACAAAATAATATTGTTTGTTATAATCACACCTTCAAAACTGCATTATAAATCTTGTCTGTAAGGGATTGCTTTAGCGATAAGACCGCCAATTGTATTACCACTTTACAGCATTTTCAGTATTTTTTGGTTAAATAGATGTGATATTTTGAAGCACACGTAGCGAAGTTTACTAAGCCGTTCTTAACCGATCAGCTAAGTTAGGCAACGTCCACCGCGGTCATGACTAGGATGGGTGACCGCTAGTGGTATTATTGAGCACTTCCGTGTTTCGGAGGGCACGTTAAGCCGTCGGTCCCGGCTGTTGTCTGAGGATGACAGTCGTTATAGCATAGTGGTAGGCCATTTTGCGAATGCCCGCAAATAACGGTGTGTTCTTGCAGCTGTCCTTGTGAGCCAGTAATTCTAGGCTAGCCTGAACCACATCTTCGACCACATCATCACTTGCCATCAGTCGAGATTTAAAAAAATGTGAATATAATTAATATAAATTATAATTTTCTAAGTAATCGACAATCCTTTTATTTATAACCTTTTCAAATATCTTAGATAGCGATGTCAATAAAGAAATAGGCCGATAGTTGTTAACAATTTGTTTATCTCCTTTCTTGTGAATCGGTACTATAATGGCATGTTTCAAAGCCTTAGGAAAACATCCGGTGCGAATAGATATATTTATTAAATGCGTTAGTACTGGAGCTAGACTTTCTTTACTTTGGCGAAATATGTTAGCAGAAATATTGTCCCACCCTACCGCACAATCAGGTTTAAGGGAATTTATGATAGTCGTTACTTCTGTATCGTCTGTATCCAACATTACCATAGAGTTGATGCAGCTTGGGTCTGATGACGTACTAGGAAGACTTTGATCTGGTATGATTTTTTGTGCTAGATTTTTACCAACATTTGCGAAAAAGTTATTGACATGGTCTACTGATATATCAGGAGAATCTCTTATTTTCAAAAGATCATCTGACAAGGTAGGGGTGGTTTTGTAATTTGTTATTTCTTTAAGCACCTTCCATGTCATTTTTAAGTTTTTACTTTTACTTGCTGTTTTGAGACGCTCTTTTTCATAATTAGATTTAGCTTTTTAAAAAATGGCTTTACAAAAATTTCTGTATCGTTTATAGGTTTTTTCCAAAATTAAGTTTTCTGGTTGCTTTCGAAGTTTTAAATGCATCTTGTCCCGATTCCTCATGCATCTTATCAACCCTAACGTTATCCATGGTTTCCTCGTGATCTTATTTCTAGGAATAAACGAAGTGATTGTGTTACTACATATAATTTGGGAAATAATTTCAATGAAACAGTCAGTTGCAACATTACAATCTTGTGTTGAGAATATTTTTGAAAAGTCAGTACATCTTAAGGATTTGCTTATTTGAGGGTAGTTATATTTAGTCATGGTTTTGGGGGTAGTTACACTATTGTTCCTAGTATTAATGAGTAAAAGTATAGTGTAGTGGTCTGTAACTGTATTTTCGACAACTAAATTTTGACATTCAAATATTGACCTTAACATGAGGTGATCTAGGCAGTTTTTTTCTCTTGTGGGAAAGACATGAGCAGGTAAAATACCATGCAAAGATATTATGTCAAGATATTCTGAAGCATATTTATCAAGTGGATCTTTTGAAATATTTATGTTCAGGTCTCCGGAAATGATCACAGTTTTATAGTTTTTATAAGTGTTCAATAATTCATCAAGAGAGTTCAAGAAGGGATATATATTTTTAATTGATGGAGAGCGGTAAATAGCTATTAAAATAATATTTTTATTAATTTTCGTAATCAGGCAAGTAGCATCTGTAATTATATGTTCATTTGTTTCATGCGTCAATTCGTTTTTGCAGTAAGTGATTATGCCGTCGTTTTGATTATAATTTCGATTTGAACTATGTGAGTTGTAACCAGGTAATACTGGCACGTTGGGGATTGAAGAAAGCCAGCACTCTGTAAGAACAATGACGTCAGGACTAATACGTATTCTATGTAAAAGGATTAAAAATTCGGAAAAGTTACATGACACACTTCGAATATTTTGTGTTAGTAATTTTAATTTATTCTCTGGGTATGATACAAGAGCTTTACATTGTTCCGGCGTACATGTGAGGGATTGCGCAGGAGTTATATTATCTACATTATTCATCAACTGTGATATTTTATCCATGTTTGCATATAATTAAATATTTTAGTTTTTTTTTTTTTGTCAAGAATGAACTGATGAACTTCAATGTAAAATGTGGGTTTTATGTAAAATGTATAGTTAAATGCTTGTTTTTTGTTTTTATATACGTTATATAGACATCCAATGGTACCTTGCATCGAACACATGTTATTTTTTACAGTACGAGTATATATAATATAACTTAGTATAATACTATTAATTATTTTGCTTACTCTTGTTTTATTTTGAGATAAAATCAAGCTTTGACTTAGCATTATTATGTACATAAAAGCAAAATATAACGAGTTTTTGTTAGTGGCTCGAGCTATTATAAAGAAGTTTACAATACGATTCACAGGACAGACGAGATATTGTATGCCCTTATGACCTTCAATATCTTGGGTTGGGACGCGTGGAAGCGATACCATATAATTATGACGTATAATAGCAATTCTTAAGAAAACTTGAAACAAAGGTACACATATGCAAAAAAAAACAGCTATTGGTCTTTTATTCCGAGATTAATCCATTAATTATTGAAGCGCTCGTAGCGAAGTTTACTTAGTTGTTCTCAACCGATCAGCAAAGTTAAGCAACGTCGCGCGCGGTCATGAGTTGGATGGGTGACCGCTAGTGACATTACTACTGAGCGTTTCCGTGCTTCGGAGGGCACGTTAAGCCGTCGGTCCCGGTTGTTGTCTTAGGATGGCAATCGTTATAGCATGGTGGTAGGGCATTTTGCGAATGCCCGCCTGGCTAGCTACCACCCTCAAGTAGAAAATCTGTCGCCAAGCACCTAACGGTGTGTTCGGGCAGCTGTCCTTGAGAGCCAGTACTTCTAGGTTAGCCTGAACAACATCTTCGACCACATCATCACTTACCATCAGGTGAGATAGTGGTCAAAGGCTAACCAATCAGGCATAAAAAAAAACTATTTTGAAAATAATTATTTCATACATAACTAGCCTCTGCCTCTTGTTGAGAAGAAAAAAGATCATCTTAAGGTCTGTTTTTTGGCCCATAATTTGACTCCTGACATGCGTCTTCAGTACATCATCAGTTACCATCAGGTGAGATATTGGTCAAAGGCTAGCCTATCATGCATAAAAAAAAATTAAAAAAAATTAGCTTGAATATACAACGTCGGGTCTTTTCCCAGCAGTGGTGGAAGACCACGAATTTCTACTAGATTTAATACTAGCATACCTCTCTTGCTACATTCACTCCCATCACATTCAATTATATCTTACAGCTAATGAATCCTTTGTAATTTTATAAATGATAAGATAATGTTAGAATACAAATCAAATGTCATTATAATATTATGTTATCTGCTATCAATATCTAATATCTAAACATCAAACAAACATTTATGATAAAAATTAATATGAATTTGTTTCATAACACATATATAACGCCTGTATATATTTTTAATATGTTATATTTACGGAACAAGCTCGAGGCCCACCTGATGTTAAGCGGACTAACCTCTGCCTAGAACCGATGCATTTATTTTTATTTTTTTATGTCTGATAGGTTAGCCTTTGACCACGATCTCAACTGATAGTAAGTGATGATGTGGTCGAAGATGTTGTTCAGGCTAACCTAGAATTACTGGCTCTCAAGAACAGCTGCCGAAACACACCGTTAGGTGCTAGGCGACAGACTTACTTGAGGGTGGTAGTTAGCCAGGCGGGCAATCGCAAAATGCCTTTCCACCATGCGGTGAAGCTCAAGCCGGCGGTGGGGATCGAACCAGGGACGGCATCAGTCCGTAGCTATGACCGCTCGGCCATCATTGCTATACCTGAAGAGTTATACTGAGTCCAAGTAGGTACTCCTATGTTTCTCCGATGTGTTATAATCCTATTAAATAGCCAGCGAGCATATTTTGTATTTATCAGCCACAATTCCATACTGCTACTGAAAATTATTTGTCGGAAAAACTCAATAGTTGCTTGTACCACCCGGAGATCGATCCTAAGATCTCGGTGTCTATCAAAGCGACACTATTCCATTCAATATATGAGACAGATGAGTTGTTTCTTCTATCGTAATGGACCATTTTAACGAGGACAATTTACTAAGCTATACAATACTCTCTTTTTTAAAGATGTTCTGACTATCACTCAACTCTATGGTTATGTCATTGTTTGGATATTTTCGATACATCAAACAAAACTGAAAAAAGTTTTTTCTTTCCTAAATTGTAGTCAACGTAAAATATTGTAAATAAAAATGTTTAATAGTTATATTCTTAAGTATCGTAAGTGTATAAAGCATGTAGTGTTCATCTCGAGAAGGACGTGCATTTGACAGCATGTTCATATTGATATGTTCTTCTTAGTTTGTTAAGTAAGTGTATTGTCCAGTTTGATGAACCATAAAAAAATAAAAATAAAATAAAAAAAAACTGATTTCTAACCACCGGCCGTGTCAATTGACTAAAGCCTAGTGTGGACTGATAAAAAATATTTTTAAAAACAACGTAAGCGTCTCCTAACTGTAAAAAAATATGAAATAACATGAAGTATGCTTACAAGATACTAGACACTCACCTAAATTACTGTAAACCAACAAGGGTTGCAACTACATTTTTAGTTCACTGACTATAAATCAAAAACTACTTATCCTATTTTGTTAAAATTAATAAATGGGACCAACTTGGAGGCATACTACACCCAACAAAAAAAAAAACAAAATCAGTTCATAATTGGGGGAGTAATCGCGTATAATAAATCGCGTATAATAAAAAAAAACACAGCAGACTGAGAAGCTCCTTTTTATTTGAAAGTCGGTGAAAACATCTAGCAATATGTAGGCACTTATGATTAAACACCTCTGCCTACCCGGTCGCTGCACGATTGAGGTTTTCCTCAAGAAATCGGAAAATACCAAACCTACTAATATATTTGCAAAGAAATTTAAGTCTAGCTCAAAAACAGCAGAACGCAAATATTACCGCGGCGGACGTGGTTTCCGGTCGCTGTATGATTATGGTTTTTGACGCGACCAATCGGGTGCGACCATTTCTGATCGCCTAACCGATTTGCCAAATCCAATTGAATTTGGAAGATTGTGCGTGTTTTGTTAATTGTGAACTTGATGAGTCCGAAATCAAACTAGTAACTGTATGAGAAAGTAAAGAAAAAAAAAAGAAAAAGAGAGAAGTCTTCTTTACATATTTATTCATGGTACGAAACAGATTTATGATGACATTTTATACTCTGACATTATGCTTGCGCTACTTTTTATCCTGGAAACTATGAATGAGTCAAAATATTGATTTACTGAATAAGTTTATGAGACATGCAGATAATAATGCCGATTAGATAACAGTTCTGTCCAGTTTGATGTCATAATCTTTAGCTGTAGGTACTAAACTAACACAATATGTTCTACTAAGCCTCATCAGTTTTAATTTATTTCTGGGTCCTTGCGCATGTCGAATTAATATTTAGCAAAGTTTTTATTATTTTAAAGTAATTGTGTTAGTTTTCCTCTTTTGTAGTGGTAATTTGGGGTATGATGTGTATGCACAGCTAACAATCACTCACTTCTAAAAAATGTGTAGCCAAGCAAATAACGATGTGATTCGGTAGCTGTTCTTGAGAGTCAGTTGCCATTTTAGGTTTGGCCTGTTTAAATTCTACAAGTACATCACTTTCCTCAGGTGGTCAAAGGCTAACCTATCAACTACTCACTGAAAAAAATTTATCAACTAGTGGACTATTTCCCTAAGAAGTCTACTGCTATTTTAGTAATGATAACTCTTTTGAAAAAACTATTAAAGGCAATAGTATAAGAGGATATACACCACTACAATATTTTATGGAAAACTAGCAAACCATAGAATCTATGATATAATAATAATATCTATATATATAAGAATCACAGTCCTGGCTCACTGACTGACAGAATACGCACTGCCTAAACCGCCGGTAGAAGAGACTTGAAATTTGGAGGGTGTACTTGTTTTGATGCTTAGACGTGTACTAAGAAAGGATTTTTTTTAATTCAACCCCTAAGGGGATAAAAATGGGTGATAACGTTTGTATGAAAGTCCTTTTTTATTAACTAACTGTTCTGAAAATTAGTATTCGGATAGATCGTACAAATAAAAAAAATTACTAGACCGATTTGAAAAACTCTTTCACCATTAGAATCTAACACTGTCCCTGATGAACATAGTCTATAGAATATTTGAAAAAAACTTAGGGATCCGTATGAAAAGTTTGATAATGGAACCCAACTTGTGAAAAACAATACCAAAAAATCGTTATATTACGTACGCTGCGGAAATTGTTGACAATAGAGGAAAGCGATGTACTATAAGACTTTTTTCATATAAGATTTCATATAAGACATAAATATCTAAAAAAATAATGAATACTATATGTCTAACTATTACAATCATGTCACAATAACTACTTTTTATGTGTTTCAATTTATATTTTTTGTTAAATACCTGTGCAAAGCCGCTAGTATTAATAAATATACTAATCTATAATATCTGATATCATACTTAATAAAATAAAATAAAAAATACATGTATAATAAAAAGAAATTTTGTGCTCTAATTGTATTACATTAACCGTCATAGGGGACTAGGTGAATATGACTATTATATTAAGGTCCCTATAAATATGAGAACAAAAGACTATCTTTAACATAGCAAAATCTTTATTTTAACAGGTCGGCGATAACGTCGAGCTGTTAAAATAAAGATTTTGCTAATTTCTAGTCTATAAAGACTAGAAATTATTTGTTCTTCTGAAAGCACATTCGGCGTTACTTTAGATCTCAGCAAAATTATTTTCGGTCTTACGAGCATAATAAGCCTAAAAATAACATTTGAGTCTTTGCTAGCGCTTACTTTCAGAGCATCTTGATTCCTGTGGATTGCCTTTAATAAATTCACAAGATCACAATAGATTTCTTGACTTAGAATTAGTAACTGATTTATAGGGATTAACATATTTTCGCAAAACTGGCTTATTATTTGGGTCTCGGATTAGGACATAGAATCATTTTTATCTCTTATCCTGATGTACTAATAGACCATGATAAAAACTAAGTATATGCAGGAAAAGCAGCATGTGGAAAATCACTACATTGTATAAAACAAAGTCGCTTTATTTGTCCCTATATCTTTGTATGCTTAAATTTTTTAAACTATGCAACGGATTTTTAAGCGGTTTTTTTTAATAGATAGAGTGATTCAAGGAAAAATAAATTTATGAGGTTTCTAATGTGATGTCGTAAATAATCATTTTTTCCGCTTACATTGCAAACGAAGGCTGAACCTTACGAGATTTATCAAAATAATGTAATAAGTATTGTACACATTGAAAAGATCTACAGAAAACTCCGCTATGGTATATGTCTATATCTTATGGATATCCCACAATATCATTTTTTTGTCATTTACTTTTTACGACAAATAATGGTTAATTTTCGAAGCGATTTTAACCTATACAGCATAAATCCTTATCTAATTAAATACCTTAAATACATTGTTGATTTAATATAGATCTATATGGCCCTTTACAGAATATGATTTAAATGAATATTTTCGAAGATATTACATATTTACAAATTGCGGGACGTAGCGTTTGCGGCGGTTCCGGCCGGCCCGGGCGGCGGCGGGAGCGTGTAGTAGTGTAAAAATGTAAGTAAATAAGTTAAAATGTATTGTATGAGTTTAGATATTCCAAAGATAGCAGGAAATCTTCATGGTTTAGGGAAAGAAGAATTGTTTTACTCTAAATTTAACGCGTGCGGGCCACGGGCAGTAATGAATAAATCAAAACTACTGGATCGATTTTAATAATTTTTTCAGTGAATGACATAGGCTATATATTTTATACCCGTGCAAAGCTGGAGCGGGCAGCTAGTAGAGTATATAATAAAGTGCTGGGATGAAAAGCTGATTTGCGTTTTTATACAGTCTCATGTACAGATTGTTTCAAAATATCATTGAAGGTAGTTTTTTTTTTGTTATTGTGACGGGACTAGCTTTGAGCTCCACGTGATATTAAGCGGAGTAACCTCTGCCTATAACAGATTTTGCATGGTGGAAGGGCTTTTTGCGAATGCCCGCCTGGCTAGCGACCACCCTCAAGTAGAAAATCTGTCGCCAAGCACTTAACAGTGTGTTCCGGCAGCAGTCTTTGAGAGCCAGAAAAATTACAGGAACATGAGACCTAACAACTGTATGTCTCAGTGTGACGGGCGCAGTGCAATTCGTCATTGACGAAATGCGTCTGTTATAGGCAGAGGTTAGTCCACTTAACAACAGGTGGGCCTCGTGCTTGTTCTGTCACAATAACATAAAAAAAAAATAAAAAAAAAAAATGCATTTTATCACAGGTAACGAATTGCACTGCGCCCATCACCTTAAGATATAGTTGTTAAGTCTCATGTGCCTGTAATTTCACTAGCTCTCATCCTTGAGAGAACTATGTCTCAATGTGACGGGCGCAGTGCAATTCGTGACTTGTAACCAAATGCATCTGTTATAGACAGTGGTTAGTCCGCTTAACATCAGGTGGGCCTCGAATTTTTTTCTGTCACAATAAAAAAAAAGCAGCGCCATCTGAGGAACTAGTATCTTAAAGGCTTGTTCAGCAGTGGACAGTATGGCTGATACAGTAAATCAAATCATTTATTCACAAGAATGTTGTGCAGATACAGCAGATGTATAGCTTTACAAAAATGTCCATAACATTCTACCAATGGTGTGCAAAAAGTTGGTAAGTTTGGAGAACATAATGATGTGACAGACAGACACAGGCGAGTGATCATTTATAGGTCTTGTTTATTCATCAATTTCAAGAATGGAATATCCATAGGATTGCTGGCGGAACACACCATTATGTGCTTGGTGACAGATTTTTTACTTGAGGGTGGTAGCTAGCCAGGCAGGCAATCGCAAAATGCCCTTCCACCATGCGGTGAAGCTCAAGCCCGCAGTGGGATTCGAACCATGGACCTGCTGCACAGCAGTCCATAGCCAATGCCAATGAGCCATCACTGTTTCATGTATGTGTGTATGTGTACACTACAATGAATATAATTCATAAAGTTCTGTAAAAGCATACATATATTATACTACTTCCACAAACAGCTTTGCTGATGTGTAATACATTAAGACGCAATACATTAATTGCGCACACTCAAGAACAACTCATGATATCACCATAAAAGTATTCTATGATCTAATCTACTAAGAGGACTACATTTTTATTTTATTTATAGCTGATAGGCTAGCCTTTGAACACTATCTCACCTGATGGTAAGTGATGCTGTGGTCGAAGATGTTGTTCAGGTTAGCCTAGAATTACACTACACATAATACAATTTACAGAATACTAAACTTCATCAGGTAAAGGTTTTATTCATTTAGGCATCTATGACACTACTGCGAGGCCATTATTTTGTAAGTACTGTAAGTTATATTCTGCTTATAAAATCTTCATCAAAATTTGTTCCGCTGTTTTGGTAGTAAGTGGCAACAAACATTAGTGGACATGATTGGTGGTGTCATTCACTAAGATCTCACTATGGTACATTTAAGACTAATGAATTATAAAGAGAAGTTGTTAGTACTTACAATGAATGAAGAGCTTTGTGTCCTTAAATAATGACTTAGCCAAGCCATACACACAATTTTCCTGAAAATTTAAGGAACAAAATTATCAAGATTATTGAAATTTATAAACAGATTGGCATTGAGAAAAGAAGTGTAACTACACAGACTTGGTATGCATGGTCTATACAGTATTTTGATCATAAGTCAGGGAGTGCTTTTTCATTATAGAGAGTATGATATATATAATAACAGTGATGATACACAGTGAAAGACTACAACATAACATCCACTATTATTATCATAGGCCAAGGAGTGGTTTATCATAAAATCTACAGACAAAACCAGGCTATGTTTAATTCTGATCCCAATGTCCTTTTATGGAAATATTATATTAAAAGTAGGGATGAACCATGGCTTACCCCGCTCAGCGGCAAATCCCAGGCTCCTACGTCGGAAAAACCGTACGTTAACTTGATCGCGGTTACCACCAATAATATAATATTTTGGAACATTTTAGCTAACTCATGTGCTATCGTTTGCTTATTCTTAAATAATATGAATAAAAAAGTGACAAATGCCCATCATATTTGAACAGACGTACAAAAAAAGTTGGGAAAAATCGCAAATTAAAAATTTTTGGGAACCCCAATAGCGCATATCAACACAACCACATTCACCCACATTTGCCACAATTGTCATTTTTCATTTTGGTGTTGCAAATGTCCATAGACGACGGGTTACCGTCGCCTATGGACATTTGCAACACCAGGGGCGTTACCAATGCGTTGCCGACCCTGTAAGACTCTTTTAACACCTTTTTTGAAGAAATCCATACTGTAGCCCTGCGGAAAAACGCTAGATGGAAGATCATTCCACATTTTGCAAGTATGCGGTAAGAAGGAGCGCATAAATCGAGCTGTGTGAGACTTCCAGGACTCGATTATGGGTGGATGAGCTTTTAACCGGTGACGCGAGGAACGATCATAGAATCGCGATGCCGGTATAAGCTCAAACAGCTCTTGGGAGCATTCCCTGTTATAGAGCCTGTAGAGTATACAGAGCGAACCGATGTCTCTACGGAGGCTCAGTGGCTCAAGGCGGTCAGAGAGCTCGGAGTTGTCGACAATTCTTACCACTCGACGCTGAATAGCATCGCGAGACTGGAGTTCGTATTTTGGTGCGCCATTCCAGAGGTGAGAGCAGTACTCCATGTGAGGGCGAACTTGTGCTTTATAAAGCAGAAGTCGCTGGCTCGACGTGAAGTACCGCTTTGCCTTATTAAGCACACCAAGTTTCTTGGAAGCCAATCCAGCCTTACTCGCGATGTGACAGCGGAACTGGACATCTTTAGAAATGTCGACGCCAAGAACTCCAATACTCTCTGCGATTTCTAGGGGAACACCCTGAAATTGCGATTGATGAAGGGGGTCTTTTTCGCGGTGAAAACGCATGCCTGAGTTTTTTTGGGGTTGAATTGGACAAGGTTCTGCTGTCCCCAATGCGAGACGAGTTCCAATTAAACCTCAACTTCAGGCACAAGACCAGTTCTGCTTCCTTCTACTTCGACGCGAGGGGCATTAGCACGGCCACCAGAATATTGCGCATTTCCCGTGCTATCATCTGCATAGCAATGCATGTTACAGATTTGTAACATGTCATTGATATGCAAAATAAATAGCGTAGGCGATAACACTGATCCCTGAGGGACGCCAGCACTAATCGGCATGGGATCGGAGCAAGCTCCGTCGACAACGACACGAATGCTCCGTCCAGATAAAAAACTGGCGACCCAAGTGGAGAACCCCTCGGTAAGACCGTAGGATGGTAACTTCGAAAGAAGTTCCCTGTGCCAGACCCGATCGAAAGCCTTAGCAATATCCAAGCTGACAGCTAAAGCTTCTCCTCTACTCTCGACTGCATCAGCCCAACGGTGAGTGAGGTAAACCAGAAGATCACCAGCCGATCTGCCCCGACGGAAACCGTATTGACGGTCACTGATCAGTTGGTGATCCTCTAAGTAACCTAGGAGCTGGTTGTTTACTACACGCTCCATCACCTTACAGAGTAGAGAAGTGATTGCTATAGGCCTGTAGTTGGATGGGTCTGTACTGTCACCCTTCTTGGCAATAGGGTGTACGAGAGCAACCTTCCACGAAGACGGCACGCATCCGTTGGAGTAGGAGAGCATGAAAAGGCGCGTTAACACCGGAGTCAACTCAGGAGCACATGACTTGAGGACAATAGCTGAGATGCAATCCGGCCCGCTCGACTTTCGCACATCAAGGGATAAGAGTTCCTTCCGTACCGCTCTCTGCGAGAAACGTACATCTGGCATGGAACTCTCACATCCGTGGATTACCGGAGGTGTTGCGTCCCTATCATCGAGAGTCGAGTTAGAGGCAAAGAGAGTACCCAAAAGGTCGGCTTTCTCTTTAGCACTGTGGGCCAGAGAGTCATCCGGCTTACGTAATGCTGGTAAGGAGGTCTGGCAGAAATTACCTTCAGCAGCTTTAGCAAGAGACCAATAAGCACGACTTCCTGAGGGAAAAGTTGCTAGTTGGTCGCCAATTCTGCTGATGTACTCAGACCTTGCCTTAGCGATTGTCCTCTTATTAGATCTGGAGGCAGCATTCATTTTCTTCTTCAACTCGGCCGTATTCGGATCTTTACGGGCAAGTGCTTCGGTCTAGGTTTTATAAGCAGCGTTTTTCTGACCGGATGAGTCAGCGCAAGACTTATTAAACCATGGACGGCTCCGACCACCAACGTGCACTACAGATTTAGGAATGTAACATTCCATACCCTGAAGCACGATGTCAGTGAAGGAGTCTGCACACACGTTTGGATCATCCGAGGAGAAGCAAATCTGCCTCCAAGGGTAGGACGAGAAAAATTCTCTTAGTCCATCCCAATCAGCTGACTGGTAGTGCCACACCGTACGACTCCCGAGAGGCACGTTACGATGGTTGCGCACGATCGCTACCTTAGATCGTACCAGGCAGTGATCAGAAGAACCTAGGGGCGCTTCAACTGTAACCTGGTGCTGATCCGGGTGAGAAGTCAGCATCAGATCCAATAAAGATGGTGTATGGTTCTCGACATCTGGTATTCTGGTTGGTGTGTTAACCAACTGCGAGAGACCATACGCCAAAGCGAAATCGAGAGCAGTACGGCCGGCGTGATCTGTAGCTTCGGACCCCAACCACTCGATATGGTGAGCGTTGAAATCTCCAAGTACAACTAACTCCGCCGAAGGGTACTGCTCACCGACCTTATCAGCTTCTCTAGCAAGGTGCTCGAAAAGAAAGGTAGTGTCCATATCACCGCTATATGGATAGGTCTTTGTCTTCCACAGTATGGACCCTGTATGGAACCCACAGTATGGATAGGTCTTTGTCTTCGAAACCATTAAGACGCCGACAGCAAATATCGTCCCTGATGAAGACACAAACCCCTGCGCGACGAATAAACGCGTGCTCGAGTGTGTAGCCTGGATATAACAGGTACGAAATATCTACCGGGCTTATACTAAGCCCGGTTAAGCGTTGGGTTTCCGTTAAAAAGAGAAGGGCCGGCTTAGCCGTTTCAAGGTGGTGATGGACGGCATCTAGGTTGGAGTGGAGGCCCCGAATGTTACAAAAGTCCACAGATAAAATGGAATTGGAAGCCGCTGAAAAACATCTCTTTTTTGTTTTATCTGTCATTAGGTAAAAATTAGAGTTGGGTGGTGTGACCTGTACCAATCCTAACGATAGGGCAAAAAAAAATAAGACTTGAGGCTGCAACATCAACTACAAACGGTGGTGTGAATGGCTGGCACGGGGGACGGAAGGGCCCCCGGTCCCCCCTGGAACTAACTGACGGGATCCACTCCGGTCTCCTAATCCGGCACGTCAGATGGTTTACAGGATTATGCGCCGGTTGGCGGGACAGCCTCCCCGGGCGGAGATTAAAAGCAATCCCCGGGGTTCGGGTCCCCTACTGACCATCGGGCGGCCAGCGGTCAGCCGTTTCACCGGGTCTCCCTGGACCCCGCGCCAACCTCTCACGACCGTTCCGCAGTTAAATGTTGCTTAACTCACAGTACGGCCCTAAAACTTAGGACAAGTACAAGTCACACGGGACTGGTACTCCCGCAATAGTACCGGAACACGCCCAAACTGCTGCATGGACATTTGGCGTTACACTTTAACGGGAGGGTGGTAGTTAACCAGGCGGACCATAAGGCCCTACCACCACGGTGGTTCTTCGAGTGGAGTTGCAGCCCTCTGGGCCGGCAAGGGATGCGACGAGCACGCCTCCACGCTTATCCCTTAAAAACTTGAAACAACTTGAAAGTTATGAGACTCAAAACATTTTCATATTAATTTGTCGATGCTCATAACTTTGTACTTAATTATCTTTTTAAAAATTCGTTACGATACAAGCCTAGATAATGACGAGATATATCGATATTATGCTTAGTTCAGGACCTAAAACTTCAAATGGGGGAGTGATCACCCTACGACGTTTGTATGGAAAAGTGACCGGCCAGTTCAACCTTAACGTCGTTCACAACCTTAGTGTAGATCGTTCGGTTTTTGACACCTCGTTCGTATCCACTGAAGATTACCACTTTTTTTACTAATAATAATAAGTATATCGGAAAAACCATAACTAATTTGCATCCACATTATAATAAGATTATTATAATATTTATTTTATTTATATTATTGTTATATATTTTATTATAATTAGTTTATTAAGTTACAAAAGCTATGTCTACCCAAAGTGCTAACCTTTCATACTTGAATGAATTGTGAATGACTTTTACTATTGTACTTTTTTTAAATAGAATATCACTATTTAATACTAATGTACTCTCTAATTTAGGCGTTAACAAGTCTAAGCTGCACTCAATAATGACAGGGAAGTGATCAGACCAAGTAACCTCGTTATTTACAAAAACATTACAAATAGATTGTTTCGCAGATTCAGTCACTAAGCAGTGGTCTAACCAGCTGCACGAACTATGCGCTTCACTATAAAACGTGTATGTGTCTGACTGGATACCTAAAACTTCTACGTCTATACACGACCACGATCGCCCGTTACAAAAGGCTATAAGTTCCCTATAGAATAGCTCGGAAGGATCTGCATTAAAGTCCCCCATAATGTAAACAGATTCAACTCCGCATTCTTCTATTAAAGCACTCACCGCACCTAAGCAATCCTGAGTTCAGGTAAGTTTTCTCTTGACATGGTCGGCATGTTTATACTTATCACTACAATAGGCCGGTTACGTGTCATCATTTGTACAGCGCACACACGAGCATTATCACACTTTAACACGGACACCTGTGGGAAAACGCTATTCTTCCACAGCAAGGCAACACCACCAAAAGGCCTACCGTGCAGTATTCCCGCTGATGTATCTACCGCCGACGTACCCGTGTAACCAAACTCGCCGTCGATCGTGCTGAGGTACGGAATGTCCTCCGGGTACAGCCAGGTCTCCTGCAGGGCAATTAGACTACAGGCCTGACATAGCAGTTCGCTGCGAGCGCTTGCTGCGTGCGCATGTGCGGTATCTCGACCGGTGCTACTCAACGACGCGTCTCAAGTGACCGCGACCGTTGCGTTATTTTTGTTTTGAATCGCGGGTGTGGTAAATTGTTTGGACAATGTCGTTAATCCAACTTTCCCCGGATGATCTCCCAGCGATAGTGATTCGCATGGACAGCATGGAGTGCGAAATAAGGACCCTCCGAAAGATGTCTTCTCAGCAAATCGAGCTAATTCAAGCACAAACTGTTACGATACAGGAATTGAAGGACGTAGTCCTGAATCTACAGAAGTTTCTTGTTACAACTGACTTGATGACTACTGGTCCAAATGAGGTCCAACTAGTGTCCGAACCGTTGCAGACTAGCAATCAAACACCTAAACGTACCTCGAACGCTAAGAAACTGATTACATCGATGGAGCTACCGTCGCCTGTGCCCAGGATGAGTGATTCTTCCCTACCAGTTTCTATTCATATTTCTTCACGCCGAAATCACCGTAGTGATCGAAACAATGTGATGATCTACTCGCCTAATACCTCGCCTTCCGACGCCAGCGCACCAAAGCCTGCCTCGGAGACCAGAAAGACCAACCCAGCAGTCGACTGTCAAGTTCTTCCTCCGCAGCGCCCTGAAAAAGCAGATTTACCTACTCAATCTGCTACAGCCCTCACTGCAAACGACTGGACGGAGGTACGCCGTAAAAAAATACGCCCGTCATCGGTATCGAAGCGCTGCATAGCCGGGCCTACAGTGACGTCACTAAAAGCCGTTGAGGCCAGGAAATATATCCACTTGTGGAACATGGTATCTGGTGCAGAAGAAATTAAAGAATACCTAAACCAACTTTGCCCAGAAAAAGCGTGTACTGTCGAAGAACTAAGAACTCGTAATAATTACAAGTCCTTCAAGATCGGAGTTCCTGAAGACTGTCTCGATAAATGCATCGCTATTGACGTTTGGCCTGATAATGCCAGAGTAAAGCTCTGGATTAATTACAAAAAGCGCACTCCACAGGGTGATACATTTCGTCACGAAGTCGGCGACAAGCGAGCCGTGCACATCAGTACGTAAATATTGTAGCTTCCTGTACCAAAATGTGCGAGGTTTAAAAACTAAACTTCGCACTTGGAATACCAGTTTGTTATTGACGGACCACTTGATTGTTGCCGCCACGGAAACATTTCTAGACAGCTCAGTCGAAGATGCTGAGGTAGTCCCTGACGGCTGGTCGCTCCTACGGCGTGATAGGCCAACTCCCTGTGGCGGAGTTTTGCTGGCTTCAAAACCTGGAGTAACCCTGCGACGTCAATCTGAACTCGAGACTGCAAGCGGCGAGGACCTGTGGGCCTCGTTCTCGTACCGCGGTACCGTGTTCTACGTTTGTATTGTTTACATTAAACCGAGTGCTACCGATGAATGCTACATGGATTGGTTTTGTAAAATAGAATCGTTTATTACGACCCTAAAGGGCAATATAATGATATTCGGTGACATAAATTTAAAAAGTGCTAGTTTAAATGTAAATAATTATTTTTGCTATTTTTTGACATACTGCAATTTATTTGATTATAATAATGTTATCAATTATTATGGAAGCAAACTTGACGTGGTGTTGGCACCGGAATGCATTGATGACGCGCGAGCGCAACAGGTATGCGTTGTGACAGCTGACGGCCTCGTCCCTCCCGATAACTACCACCCCCCGCTTGAGATAACGGTGAGTTTCAAGTCACACAATGCTCGTGATGTAAAATTGTTGCCTTCTAATATTGACCCGTCTTGTGATTGGAATTTTAGTAAAATTGACATTATATATTTTAAACAGTTACTCAATGATGTGTCATGGGACTCTTTCTATGATTGTAACGATGTTCGTTTAGCAACAGATATGTTCTATGACGTCATTTATAATGCCTTTGACCAGTGTGTACCTAAGAAGCTTCGCCGTGCTACTGCGTCGCAAGTATATCCAGTTTGGTTTACGTCTGATATCATAAAAGATATTAGACAGAAAACTTATCTACATAAGATTTGGAAACACTCGAAATGTGAGGTAACATATAAGTGTTTTTCAGATCTACGTGCTAGTCTTAAAAAGCGCGTAGCGGACGCCTACGACACGTATACCGTTTCTATCGAAAAACGCTTAAAAAGTCGTCCACAGGACTTTTGGCGTCACATTGCCAGCCTCAAGTCAAAAGGTGGTTTCGAGCCTTGTGTGACTTATAATGGACAGTCTCATGTTGGTGCAGAAGCTTCAGAAGCCTTTGCTGATTATTTTTCTAGTGTTTTTGTTACACAACCTCCCTCGTTAACACTTGAACGTTTAGAGCATGACCCTGGCGGCGGCTATGTCAGTATCCCCCACGTCTCCCCTCAAGAGGTTGCAGTTGGCCTTGGTAAGCTGAAGATGTGCGGTTCAATGGGGCCTGATAATATTCCAGCTTTTATTCTGAAGTCTTGCCAAAAATCGTTAACACGTCCCCTATGTCACATTTTTAACTTGTCTCTTAGTAATGGATTTTACACCCCACAATGGAAGCTGTCCCGAGTTACCCCCATCCCAAAGACCAGTAACAAAAAAGCAGTCGAAGGATATCGTCCTATAGCCATATTAAACTCACCTGCTAAAGTATTTGAATATGTTCTCCATAATGAAATCCATAGTCAGGTTCATAGGTATCTGGGTGACGAACAGCACGGTTTTAGACCTGGTAGGTCAGTTAATACTAACCTCTTAAGCTTAGTTGACTATACGTCGGCCTGTATGGACCGCGGTTCACAGGTCGATGTATTATATTTTGACTTTCAGAAAGCCTTCGACAAAATTGACAATGACGTGTTACTACAGAAACTATATGACATCGGGTTCACCTCCCAACTGCTTCGGTTCTTTGCCGACTACATGCGTGATCGTAGGCAGTATGTAAAGCACGGCTCACACGTTTCTGAGCCATACTTAACCCCTTCTGGGGTAAGTCAGGGCTCAGTCCTTGGGCCGTTGCTGTTTTTAATCATGACAAATGACCTAGCCAGTGAAGTACGTTTCGCTAGATGCCTCCTATATGCCGACGACCTTAAGCTGGCTCTGGAGATTAGATCAGAAAGCGACTGTACGATGCTACAAAATGACGTGAATTCTATTTATAATTGGACTATAGCGAACAAAATGTATTTTAACCCTGACAAATGTTACATTATGACCTTTGACCGTAAGCCTAACCCTATTCGATATAATTATAAAATCTGTGACAATATCATACAAAGAGTGACTACTATGAAGGATTTGGGCGTGACGTTTGACCGCGGCCTAATTTTTCATGACCATGTAACAGATACCGCAAAAGAATCTTTCCGGCGTCTTGGTTTTGTGTTGCGGAATGCACGCGACTTTAATGACCCTCACGTCATCAGGCTTCTGTATACCACTCTCGTAAGAAGTAAGCTTGAGGCGAGCGCGGTGGTCTGGAACCCGTATCACGTGACATATACCTTGATGCTGGAAAAGGTGCAGAAGGCCTTTTTGCGGTATCTGTACAAGCGGTTGTACGGGTATTACCCGTTTCTTTATCCCACCAAATTTCTCTTGGGACAGCTTAGTTTTCACTCGCTGGAAGTTAGAAGGTCCGTTGATCAGCTCTCTATATGCTGCAAAATATTAAGAGGAAATATCGACTGTCCTAGCCTCCACAATATTTTGTGCTCATTGTATGTGCCTGACAAATATGTATATCACAGGGCGAGCCATACACTCAAGCTCTTCGCCACTCCCCGTAGTCGCACAGTGGCGCGAACCCAGTCCCCTCTGTGTCACTCTCTGAACGTCCTCAATGAATTCCTTAATGCTAACACCGATTATGATTTATTTTGTGACAAATGGCAATGTATTCTTGCATCGCTAGTGAAATTTTGTGAAAAAATATGATTTTTTAATTCCTGACTAATTTATTTTATTATATTATCTATTTAAACAATATGATTTATTTAATTCATTGACATTTTTAATTTGCGACATGATCATATTTATTCATAATCTTATTATTTTTATATTATTATTTGACATTTTTTCATTACTTTGACAAAATTGTGCCTGTTTTAATTATAGTTTTTTATATTTTAATTTTGTGTATGTACGTGTAATAACTTTATATAATGTACAAATTAATAATAAGTGTAATTGGTAATTCCGTGCTTATTATAATAAATAAATAAAATAAATAGCTCCCTGACACTATCCAAGGATCGTTTTACACCCTTGCAGTTAAAGCTCGCAAACTTGTAAGGTATATTACTGTTGTGTTTGCTTAGGCTGTTCACACACACAGATTTTGCGTTCGATCATCGGTGCTTAAAATTTACAAAGCGACGAAAATAAATACCCTTCGGCCATAACTGCTCATCTAAATACATAGATAGTTTTGCCTCGCTCACAATGAATTTGTAGGCTTTATGGTCTTTCCACTTCATGGTATAAATTTTTTGAAGGGCAATAGTCTCTTTTGTTCTTGACTGTACGTATTTAACGATGTCGTCTTCATTTGTGTCCTTGTGAACATTTGTGATAAAGACGGCCACGTTCTTCGCCGCTGCTCTAAAGTTACTCTCTAGATCACGTGCAATCCCAGATTTTCCGAGGTAACGATATTTCCTCTTTTTGCGATTAGTAACAGGAATCCACGGGCTATTATCATTGTCATCAAATCGCAGTTTTATTACTGTTTCCTTCGTTACCTTGCTACGTGTGTCCTGCGCTTTAGCATTACCGCTGTTATCACTATTCGCCGGCTGTGGCTGAGTAACATTCCGAGCGAGCGAGTGTTGAATGGGTGACGTCACCCGAGGCACGGAACTGGTATCGGACGTCTCTCGGCTCGCTACCGTGGGCCTAGCCACAGCGCTCGAACGTTGTACCGGTGTTGATTCACAGGTGGTTTGTTCTGCAACTACCCTCATTTCGGCATGATTGTAGATATGACTCTTATTTATGCAATCAGGTGATTCCTTGCTACTGTATGAGTCATTAACCGTACAATTATGATTGCGTGAATTCTCATTGGGCCGCTATCATTACCCACGCTCCCCTGCGTAGATTTACGTTACATACTGAGGTGGGCGGTAATGAATCATGTTTCAATTTCAGTAAACCCTTTTTCAGATCCTGTAATTGTTCGTTTGTGGCATAAGTCTCTCTAACTTCATCGAGTTCTGTTTGCAGTCGTTGTCGGTCTTTCAAAACCTTTGTACAGTCCAAATTATTCCATGTTAATGGGGGTAGTTTCTCTAGTTGCCGCGCCGTAAATACTGGTATTATATCAGGTTAAACTGATTTAAACAAGTTGATGATGTCGGCTAAATCCCTTTCCTCCTTCCCCTTCTTCTTCCGGAATATTTTTCGATAGTCCGACGGAACAGAGTCGAATAATAATGACTTCGACTTTCTGATTTCTTCGCTTGAAAACGACGACGTACACAGTCTCACTAGTGTTACCTCATCTATCACTGATATTTTATTTTGCACATATGCTAATAATTCATCAATGACGATGTTACATTCATTACACTTTAACACGTTCGTCATATTGCCGCACGCACGAGTTTCGTAAGTGCAACCGAAAGCTACGCGTCAACAGCGGCTGGCTGCGCGCGTGAGACTGATTAATGACTTTAAAAATTCCTTTACATCAAATCGATTTTTAATAATGGAAGCGGACTTTTAACTTTAGTGGTCGATTCCCTTTCAGATATTTTATTAAATGAGTGGGGCAAAATAAAAAAAAGAGAACCACAAACAATTTACAAACAATCCAATAGACCGCAGTCCCAACCACTCAGCTGCTGCCGAGCCCGTTAACCGGGAGTAGCGCACGAAACACGGCGCGGTGCGTGGATGCAGGCTAAGGCGCCGAGCGCATCAACAGCATCGGCTGCGCTAGGGGATCCACACGCGGGAGCGCGTGGAAGCGGCAGCGAGTGGTGCTGTGGCGCGGGCGGGCTCGGGTACAAACACGATGGTATTGTCGATAGTTCCCACAGGGATAAATTGGTATTATTTTAATATATATATTAGTAGGTACCTGTTATAAATAAGAAATAATTTGGTGATATTCTCAACTCTCAATATTTTGAACCAGATAAGTAGGTAATTTTATTTATATATTTTACAGAAAGATTAAGAATTTGACAGTAATATTTATAACAAGTATTTAGGAGTAGGTTTAATTATATAAAAGTATAAATTGACAATCTCTTTAACAATTAAAATAGGTAGCAAATAATAGAAAGAACGATAGTTAAGCTAGACACAAACTAGGTTCAGCAAAGTAGGCGTTGAAAAGTAGGTATTAGGTGATAAATATTTGCAACTAAGGTTCTTTAATTAAAGGGTTTGATGTAAACTGATAAAATGAATAAAATGTGAACGTGAATCGGCCGGCATATATTGGTAGGATGGCTGTTTGTTTAGCGTGAATTACCGTAATTAATAAGTATATTATAGGAAAGATAAGTACGCGTTAAGCTAGATACCTTCTAATACTTTGATCGGTTAGCATTCACTTTGAACAGCAAATAGAAGTTGAAAATAGTATGTAGGTAGGAAATATTGAAAGGAATGTAAGTGTTTAAAGGAACGGGCTTACTTCCTTTTTGCGAAGAGCTCTGATGCTCTGCAAGTCCATGGTGTCCTGTCACGGTCACCACTTATGTTCGGGAGTAGTCCAAACACATAATTAAATTTAATTTAGTATATTTGACGTAGAATAGGTAGTTTTAGGTTACAAAATTAGTAGCGTTCACATGAACGTAAGGCTGGTGGCCGATTGGCGAGCCCCGCTCGTCCGGCGGCGTTGGTCCCCTCTCCGTGGTGAGACGCCCCCGCACCTGAACTGTTTTGCAGCGCGAACACTGGAAAAGTAACGGATGATTCATGTGCAAAAACTTTAGAGGAAGTTTGATTATAGACTCATATTTTGACAGGTTGAAGTTTGAGTCTTAGCTCGAACACTTCTTTGAATGTCAGCCTAGTTGCTCCGTAAAAGATACACCCCCTTACTTATAAAAACATCGCTATGTAGTTGCTAAGTAATGGATAACTAAACAGTGTTTAAGTAATGCTTAAATATTTCTTACTTATAAACGCTGCATAGCACCTGTTTAGCTAAGCAATGGATAATGAGGTCGAACGTATTTTAAACTGACAACATTGTACTAAAAAGTAATAAGAATGACCTAAATGGCCAAATAGCATGTATCTAGTGCTAAATATCTTGAAATTAAAAAGTAAATATAATACTTTTCTTTGTATAGTACCACCAACTTAACTGTGCAGTTTTCGAGGGCGCTACTGGTCAAGGAAATCAACTACGAACTGTCACAATTTGAAGAAATGTTGTAGTTCATTTTTCTGCCACCTGAACAGATAAGTTGGTGGGTCTGTAACTAAATCAGCTGATCAGAAATATGGGCGCCATCTTGTTACTTAAAATTTAAACACACCCTTGTTTAAAGTTGGACGGTGTTTAAATTGACAGCTGATTTAAGCAGTACTTAGGTACTGGATAAAGTTATGTAGCGTTTATGAGTAAGAAATTTTGCTAATCAGCGGCTAAGTAATGTTTAAAATTTAAGTAGCGTTTATAAGTAAGGCTGACAAATGATACGTGTTTGTAAATTGTCAGCTTTGTTTGACGTATTTGTCAAACAATATAGGTACATTTGACACGTTTGATCTTATTCGATAAATCTTTACGTGTTTGTCAAACATGTTTGAAGGTGCGCGGCGCTGTTTGTCAAACAAGATCATTAGAGTCGTCCGTCACCTTGGCAAGGACACTAGCATGGAAGACAATCGGCTGAGAGGCACTAAGGGGCGGCATCTTTGATTTTACCGGGTTGGTCACATAATACTGTTTGATCGTTTACGTTAGTATTTTATAAGTCTTTACTCCACAGACTCCAGGATCCTTGACTTTTTTTAATCATGACGTTTTTATTTAAATCTAGAAACAAGAAATAGGAAACACCAACACTCTAAGGGAAAACAGTGTTAAAAGAAAAGTTTTTTTTTCCGGCAAGTCATTAGCATCCAGGAGCAGACCGGTGTCCAACATGACAACATGAATATGACTATGAGACCTAAATTATATACCATAAATCTAAAATACTCGTTAAGCTGTGGCTTAAATTGTATTATAATCTGTTGTAATAATTCTTCTCTTCTCCAAAAAACAGAGAAAAATATTCAGTTTATACCGTAGTCCGCACCGAGCGAGTGACACGGCGCCGGCGTAGTACAGGTCGTCCCACGGCGATGCCACATGGAGAGAAAGTACCTTGAATATTGTAGATGGAACATTTTACTGAAAGAAGACATTATTTAAATTTAAAAATCCATTTAAACTGCATTCATAGATATTTAAATAATTACATGATTGAACAGGGAAAAGAAACCGTTACATGAGAAAAAAAATCACCTGTAGTTCTATTATACCGATCGAAAGGTTGCATAACAAGGATTATTTTTTGCTAAATAACAATGTCAGAAATAAAAGGAAGATCATGAATTTTAACATTTGATATGAAATCTTGTTCAGAAAAATTAAAAGCTGACATTGCCATAAGGACATACAACTGACATTGTCATAAGTACCTATTACTAATAAATAAACTCACTTGAAAATAATTTCTATATTATAATTTAAGTGCATGGTAAAGAGATACGTAATTAGTAGGTACCTGATTGTATGCAACAAATCGAGCCGTGTCCTGAGCCGAAAGACGCGTAAATTATTTTGTCCATCGCAATGCGGCTGGCTGATTATAAAGAAATAATTTCACATCAAATGTTAAAATTTACGGTCTTCCTTTTATTTCTGACACTATGTTATTTCGCAAAAAATGAAATCTTTCGATCTTTATGATAAAACTGTAGGTGATTTTTTTTCACGTGTAACGGTTTAGATTCCCCGTTCAACCGTGTAATTATTTAAATATCTATGAATGCAGTATAAATTGTATTTTTAATTGAAATAATGTCTTCTTTCAGGAAAATGTTGCATCTACAATATTCAAGGTACTTTCTCTCCATGTGGCACCGCAGTGGGACGACCTGTATGGGTATATGCCATTTGTCGCTAAGAACGTTATTTTCGATAATTTTGATCACATTCTGCGTCTATGGTTGTGATCACTGTGATCGTTTGTAACTGTCATCCTTCGTAACTGAAAGCCTTCGGCCAAGACAAATTTAGGCCTAAACGCGGATACACGCCGTTCCACCACTCCAACCGAGCATAATTTGATCCAGACAAGATTTGATCATACCCGTTCCGGCGACCTGTCAGAGCTAATAATACTAGTATGTCTAGCCAAAAGTTTACTACCTTTTGAATCGGCCAAATCTTGGCTAGCTGTCAAAAGTGACAGATTGTACAGTAAATAATAAAGTTTGTACAAACAAGCTAAGCCAAGGGTTGGTGATTACAATGCTACCATTGCTTAATTAAATTAGCCCCATTTCCAAAACATGTAGAAAATATTTTATCACCTAAAAACATTGCAGTCAATATATATTTTGAAACTAGCTCTAATCTAAAGGTCGTTCCAGGTACCTTGGAGCAAATCTAGCTCGACCAATATTTGGCCCGGCCTTACAGGAACGCGCCCCTGTGAATCTTTGCTCCGCTGCAGGAAACGCAGGAAACTTGAATTATTTTGCCGTTGTCTTAGGTTGTATACAAGTAAAATCAATGAGGATACAATACTACGTAGTAAAATAATGGACAAAGTATTTGAAAACCCCGTACAATTGGCTGAAGGTGTAAATTTAAAGTAAGTAGCTGAGGGTGTAAATTGTACCATACATTTCTTCCTCTAAAGTTAAGCTGTTGTGAGATTGTGATTGCACTTGGTGCATTGTATGGGACTGATATTCTTAATTAGTGGGTATTTTAGTATCAGCAAAATCTATATCTGCCGAGTTTAATACAAAATCCCGTGCACCAGATCACTATACTTTTTACGGCCCATTTTGCGTTGATATAAAGTAAAACAACCTGGAATGATAAAGGTTCATATATTCTACCTTGTTATCCAACAAATTTCTCAGCATCTGTTGCAATGATAACAGCTGTTTGATCACCCTTTTATGTCTAATAGGAATAAATAAGTAAGCACCGATAAATAGAAAGTTATACTTTAATAGTAATATTTTGTATTGTATTTACATAATACAAATGCAGCTGTGGTTCAGACTGCAGTTGCAATTTGTAGTACTATTACAGTGTAAATTCTATATAACGACAATCAAGGGACTGTGCATTTTATGGCGTTATTGAGAGTTGTTGTTAAATAGGGAGAAGAAAAATGTTTGTGAGCAACTATGATTAAGATAATGTATAGATAATCCATGACTCGTCCTTGTTAGTTATGGTCAATAACAGTCTACACATGCAAGCAATCCCAATTTGTGAACAAAAGAACGAATTGCTTAGAAAGTTCCGTATGCATGATGCCGACAGTTGAGTTTATTACACGCTAGGATAATAAAGCGACAAGAGAGAACACAGCTGCGCAGTTTTTACTAGTTGTGGCAACTTCAACAATGGTACTTTTTATTTTTTCCTTAACACTTTGAGGGCCAATCATGTGTATAGACGTGATGTTTAATATGTTCTCATTCGCCGATCACGTCATGACGCGTTATCCGACTTCCGTATTTTTTAATTGGAATATCACATGTTTTGATGCATTCGGACTTTATTTAATAGAATACCAAACACGTTAGGATCACACATGCGTAGTTATAGGCGCGTAGCTCTTCGAATGTGTGTGTAAAGAGGACTAGTCCGAACATGCTCCTTGCGCTCACGCCAGTGTGGCATGTGTGCTGGGTGTAAGACTTCTTTTTGTTTTTGAAAAAGCATGTGTTATATCTGTCCATATGAATAAAAAACATAATAAAATTCTATTGTTTTATATCATTAATCAAAAATATAAATATCAATGTTAAATAAATAAAATAAATATTTAGCTATCTCTTATAGTTTTCTAATGGAAAGCCCCCCAAATAGTGCGAAAAACGCTGGAGAAACAGTTTATACCGCATTATAATGGCCTGGCCCTCAAAGTTTTAATTGTTGTCATTATTGAGAGTGGGTGTAATGCTATAGAAAGTGTGTCATTGTATGGATGACAAGTTAAACCAACCAAAGCAAAGTGGCTTTGAGGCTTTAGGGACTTCATCGTTAAATTGAGTGATTTTACTTGGAGTTTACACTGTATTTACTATACAAGATATTATTGAAAAATAATTTGTGAAACATGTCTTCTTAATGCCTGTCTACACAACAGAGGCATGAAATGTTTTTGGGGGAGGAAGGACTAAGCATTAGTGAAATTGACAAGGAGCTGCAAACAACAGTAAGTTTGTTGTTCAATTTATATTTTGGGAGAATTTATGAATTGGTAATATGGGCTCAGGTTTAGATTATAAAACATCAATTTAAGTAGTGTGGGGGCGGGTGCAGTGGGATGGTGGGGTAGACCCCCCATTCACTGGGGGGTCTATACCAAGAAACACTCCCCCTAAAATCAATGACTGACAAAAGTGAGGTTATAAATTAAAAATAATCATATCTCCGAAAGAGGGGGAGGGGGATAGCATTATTGAATTTGTTAACTTTCCTGCTGCACATTTGGATAGATCTATCATGACCCCAACATTTTAAAGTATGTATGTAATAAAGCTTTTTTATGTTAAAGTAATTTGGCTTGCTCAACTTATTACAGTCTTAGCTAAATATTAATTACACTATTTATGCAAATTATTTAATTTATGTCCATTCTCTAACACACCTAATTAAAAGTTGTAAATATCTTTTTTTTGCTAAGTGAAGCTAATTTCCTTTTACCAGTGAAATACTGTTTCTCTGTGGCTGGTGGTCCAACAATTAAGGGCATATGCAAAGCCAGCCTCCACCCATTATTCTCCAGTGTTAAACAAGTGGTTTACATTTATGAAGAAAAACCATATGCACCTGTTTAAAGAAGAATTTCACTGCACCATAAAATATAAACAACTAGCTGTACCGGCAAACATTGTTACGCCATATAAATTGATGCTAATAAATTGTATCTTATATGAAATGTTTGTATTTTTAACATAGCGCCATCTATTGAATACTTACTCAGTTCAGTCAATGAATTGTAGCTTATTTGTTATTAATAATTTGGAGCTAACAGATAATTGTGACTGTCAACTAATAGACAAATAATTTACAATAAAAAAATATTGTGACTATAAATTGAGATGTAAGCTATCCTATCTTTCAATTTGGATCAAATTGCACATGTTGTGCAAATCAAATTTAAAATCGGTTCAATAGTTTAGCAGTGTATCGCGGATAAACAGCGTGACACGTAATTTTTATATATAAAGATATACCTACAATAGTTCAGAATGCATTACATCAGTGGGAATTGATCTAAGTGAAGCTCATATGTAGGCCACGCCATCTATAGTCTGTTATTTTTTTGTTTTAAAACCTAAGATAATAAATTAGTATTCATATTTCAATAAAAAAAAATTATGAATAGATACAGACGTTACCTTGCGGAAATACATATTTAATAATAACACATATTTTAAAATTATCATAAGAAATAACTAAATCAAGATTTTAATAAAATACATAAAAACTATACCTCCTGAGGATGCTACATGTAGAATCGAATGCGTTGAAAATCCTTCCGGATTGACTGCATAGCGTTTTTGACGTCACATTGGCTTAACAGGAAAATTAGGCGGAATTGTCACTAGATATATTATTTAAGTGTTTTATTAAAAGATTTAGTATTTTCCTAGAATACTTTATTTTTTTTGTTATTATACAATTTATGTTAGGCAAGGGTGTAATTTTTTTATCATGTCAGTATTTAAAATAACTAATTAAACTTAAATATACACCCTTAACCTACCGAAACCAGAAAGGCAAATAATTATTTACACATAACCAGTTTAATATTTCCATCACCATAAAATATTAATAATGATATATCAACTTTTACTTTTTAAGTTAACACACAAAACAATGAAAATTTTTTTTTTTTTTTTCAATGGCGGTATGCCTTTATTAATCAAATACTACAAACTATATACAACACTACAGCTACTACAATACTACAGCTACTACAGTAAAAGCATTTGGACTCATAGGGAGTCCAAATGCTCTAGCCCACTATCAGTTGGCAGCGTGCCCAGCATGCTGGCAGCATTGCCCTGTTGAATTGCAATGCTTATTATGCGTTGAAAATATTAAATATTAAATCAAAAAGCATTCCAACTATGGTAATGTTTACCAAGTAACTATACTACACCCTGAATAAACCTTTTGGGTGTAGTAATGCTGCACTAAACAAAATATGCAACATATGCTGGTGAAAAAAGTTTCTGTTAAACTATTATTAGTATTTCCAAAGTGTAAGTATGTGGCAATTTTTTTTTGGTGGATACACACACGGCTTTAGAATGAACAAAAAAGGATATCAATATGATGGCACAAAAATATGTTTCAGTAGTGCAAATGCAAACTGAAAGTAATGCAATACCATTGGTTGATAAGCATATGTAAGATGCTATAGCAGCTCACCTTATTAAGCATTAATAGTCCTTACAGTGATCAGATATGGATTTTGCTGATGTAACTAGAACTATTTTGAAAAGAATTATTTCATACATAACTAGCCTCTGCCTCTTGTTGAGAAGAAAAAAGATCATCTATCATCTTAAGGTCTGATTTTTTGGCCATAATTTGACTCCTGCTATGCGTCTTTCAACCGCCTTTTGCTAGTTTCTCTCTATGATTATTTGCAAAATGACAACAATAACACACACTTATTACACGATAACAGGTAACTTACAAGCAGGTTATAATAGTAATATTATTAACTTTTGTTCAGACATCAATACATACAATAAATAATGTAACTAGCAAAAAGAGCTTTCTCAGGGCTCATGTTTATTTTACAACCTCATTCTAGTGATATCATCTAGTATTATGTAGATTCACTACTATGTATTTAAGTATTGAGTTTAGTTCTGTTGCAGCGATGTTAACTCTTTGGTTTTCTAACAGATGACGTTAGTAGTACAATAACATTCTATCCAATGAGTACAAAATTGTTATTATTTTTTTTGTTGGTTACATAATTATTTTTTTGACAGATAACACATCTAGATATGAAGTTAAATTACTATGTTAAAGCACAAATCTATAGACGTAATTGTTTTTCAGTAAAAGGGTCCACAAAATGTTCAAGATGTGGGATAGTGATAGGACTCGCTTCGCTCGCCCTAATTATTTAATCAAGTTAGACATCATGTTATTTAAAAGCATTTGTGAATTAATGTATCTGAAGTGTTGTATCTTCGCCTGTTATTAACAAAGTCCTGCTTGAGTTGCCTGTACACTATTCTATCCTTGCCTGGTCAGCTCCATATCTCTCCAGCTACAGTCTTGATGATAGCTGCTAGAACAGACTGTTAAGTACTTAGCAATAGTCTGCTTCTAAAGAATGGTCTGGTTGGTATCAGCCGGGTTGTGCGCTACTGAACACAGCCTTCCCCATTAAGGGGGGATTTGCCATAATCTCCATGATTGGCAGGCGTTTGGAGGTCGCAGTTTAAGATATCAGTTCCTGAGAAGGCGCTGCTGCCCACCTTCCGGTATTTTACCTTTAGTCGCCTATTACGACTCCCATCAACGGCAGCAATGGGGAGGGGTGACATTCTAGCCCGGCACCCCACGTCGACTTTCTATCCCGGTACCAGATCATTAATTATGCATTTGTAAATGTAGTCATGTTGTAAGCATACAAAACTGTAGTATGTGCCTCTATGATTCTGCATGTGACCTGCCTGAACAAGCAAATCATAGTAAGGTCACACATACATGAAAAAATATTTATTATAGTATAATTTATTGTATTTTATATTTTTTTTCAGAAATCTGCTCTCATCACATTCAGAATTTCAAATAGACCTCGACTTCAAAGATGCACCCAACGGATTAGATCTGATGACTGATGACAATGTTCTTAATGGTGATGATGAAAGGTGTATATTTTGTTTTAGGTTTTTGCGATTATTACTAAAAGTAATTAAACAACTTTAAATGGTTTAAATCGCGTATATTATATCATAATTTTCGTCCCAACGTTTCAAACCATTTTATTAAATTTAAATATAAATTATTTTTAGCGACTCTGAGGATGACGTCTACAAACATTTGGAGGCAAAGGCGGAAAAAATGATGCTCGATTCACCAGAATACCTGTCTTTTAAAGAGTTAGAGACAAAAATGATGGAATGCCATGTTGTCAATGTGACAAATGGTGCTGTTAAATTACATGTTATGGAAGAAGGTGAGAAAGACTCAAATATATAAAGAAGTATGCAAAACCATGGTTTGATAATAATTTGATATGTATAATCGATGATTTTAGAAGAAAAAGAGATAGTTGCGTAACCTAAACCACATTCGATGTTTAGAAGTGGCACGCTGCATGATCGCACGTATATAAAACGCTTAGGTAGGTATTATACGTCACTCAAGGCAGAGTAAATGTGGGAGAAGAATGTACTTACTTATAGCGACGGCTATAGTTGGGGCGCAAAAACAAAACTTCGTCGATGACGCGACGACTGAGCTGAGGTTAGGCAATTAGCAAGGTGTTGATGTGCCACTTCCGGTGCCCGTCTACCTCTTGTTGCTAATATCATTGTTTATAGTAAAATGTATATTACACTAGGTGTTATTCGCGACTTCGTCTGCTTGGACGTAACATCGTACGCCCTGCGGTTTCGCCAGCGTTGACAATGATGAAAAGTAACGGTGATGATGATGATAACAACGAAATAATAAATGTGTTAATCTAGGACATAAACAATCCGTAGTCCAAAAGTTTCATCCAAATTGGTTCAGTCGTTTCAGTGAAGGAGTAACAAACATCCTCACTAAGGAAACCGTTACGAAAAGGGCCATGTTAATATGACATTACTCCTGTTAAAAATGTTACTTGTTTCAGGCAATGGGCCCTTGGTGCCGCCTGACGCAGAAGTGACTATCCATTATGCTGCTTATTGGGAGAAAGGGAAGATACCCTTCGACTCTACTCTCACTATGAACGGTGGAGTGCCTATGGTGAGTCTTCTGTTATCAATGTTTTATTTATCTACAAGACTTGTCAATTAAAGTCATTTTTACAAAAGTTTTTGCATGGTGGTAAGGCATTTTGCGAATGCCCGCCTGGCTAGCTACCACCCTTACGTAGAAAATCTGTCTGTAAGAAGTGCTTTTTCTAACAGCTAACTCTCGCAGTGATGTCGCTACCCTTCTATATCTATACTTATAATACAACTATAACAGCTCCAATTCTGTACATTGAAGATATTTGGAAAAGAGTTTTTGAGGGCACTCTGTAAAAACTCTGTGTGGGAGTTTTCAAAACCAAAGTAAAACGCTCCTTTTTGAGCTATGCTTTACGAGCTTCACCGCAGACCACAGCGTTGCTTTATATGAGATAAACTGTGCTCAAATGTGAATAATTAGTCTGCAGGTACGGCAATCGCGAACGAAGTCGCAGGTACAGCAAGTTTCTAAATATGATTGCTAACACTATCGCGAGTTGAGCGAAAATCACATTTTCAGGACGCCTTGAGAGTTCAATTCGCGGTAGAGGTGAAATATTTTGTGCAAAATCTTGTAATCAGATATAGAAGAGATAAAGGAATACTACTAGTATTATAATTTATAAAACTTTTATATTTTTTATATATCGAGAAACAGAGACGTGTATAGGGTGTTCTGTAATTACGAATAATGAAGCTAGAATAAACGCGTGTAGTGCGTATTGCGTACATAATTTTGTTTCATCATCAGCAGTATGGTTCGTTTAACAGCGGCTTCGGCTCGGCGCCGGCAGATGCCTCCCCGGACTGGAGATAGCGCTGACGCACGTGAAGGGTCCCACTTGCAGGTTCCTGGCGCTGCTGACGCCGGAAGTGGCGTGGGGCCCCCGCGGCGTGCCCCCGCGCATCCTGCCGCAGCCCGCGCTCTTCGTCGTCGCGCTGTACGCCGTGCATGAGAGGGACATTGCCCACAGGTAACTTATATTCATGAGCTGTGGTGTTGAGTGAAACCAAAACCGGTGACAAGGTAATATTTATTGAAAACCAATCATAGTTTGTGAGGATGTACGGCTGAACTAGGATACATTTTAAAGTATTCATCATTGTCTAAAATTAAGACCCTGAATTGTCACTAGATTTAGTTTTATTAAGTTAGTGTTTATCTAAAATATAAATTGAATGTTTTCTTAAAAAAATGTTGCTGTTTTTATTAATTTAGTATACGTATTTCCGCATAGTAAAACCTGAATGTATTCATTGGTAAAAAATAATGCCTCATAATATTATTTTTTGCGTGTTCCACTCCTAGCTCCTGGACTTTAAATAATCAGCATGTATTATACAAAAAATCTTGTCACAAACTATTTAAAAGATAAACTCAAAAATTGCGATAATTTGTGGGTAATCGGAGATTTGACAATAGCGTTCACAAGCAGCTGGACACGTTGCCTACTGGTAGTGGGCTGAACCATTTGGATTGCCTGTGGCCCTGTGTATATAGGCGTTCGTGGGAGTAGCTCTACTAGTGTTGTATATAGTTCTGTAATGCTAAAGGCACACCGCCAATTCCCCGGTATATTTTTGGTCGTTATAGAATAATTTTATTAGAATTGAATTGAAAAATATATCCACATTTCCGCGTGATTGGGGGCTAGCTTATTGTCAACTCCGGTAGATATCAATAAGCTAGCCCCAAACTGTTTCTGAAGCTTTGTCAGAAAAACCCAAAAAAATTATTGGTGACCGCTAGTGACATTACTATTGGCACTTTCGTGCTTCGGAGGGCAAGTTAAGGCGTCGGTCCAGGGTGCTGTCTTAGGATGGCAGTCGTTATGGCATGGTGGTAGGGCATTTTGCGAATGCCCGCCTGGCTAGCTACCACCCTCAAGTAGAAAAGCACCTAACGGTGTGTTCCGGCAGCTGTTTTTGAGAGCCAGTAATTCTAGGTTAGCCTGAACAATATTTTCGACCACATCATCACTTACCATCAAGTGAGATAGTGGTCCAAGGCTAACCTATAAAGCCTAAAAAAAAACCTTCCAATATGATAGACTACATTCAAGAATCCAAAGCAACACTATGCGCCGTATGACCAGCGATTTTATCACTGCATTTTTCTATATATTTTCTATTTATATTCTATTTTCAGATTTAATGACTTACCATCGGAAGAGCAGTCGAAATTCGAGACCACCATACGCACAGTACAAGCGATACGTAACCATGGCAAAGATCTGTTTAAACGAAAACGTTACCGTCAGGCCATCAAAGACTACCAGCAAGCCATAAATGTCCTTACTTTATCAAGGCCGGAAAACGAAACTCAAGAAAAAGAACTAAAAGAAATAAAAATCAAAATATTCCTCAATCTAGCAGTCTGCTATTACAAATTAGATAAACCAAAGTATATTCTAAGCATGATAGACCATGTTGATACCATAGTTGATGTTGAGACGCTGCCTAAAGGTTTATTCTATTACGGCAGAGCTTACCAAATGCTCGGTCAAACAGAAAAAGCTATAAATTACTACAAGAAAGCACTGAAATTAGAACCGAAAAATAAAGAGATCGGCGATACATTACTACAATTAGACCAGCAAAACAAACAATTTGCACAAAATGACCAAGTTATGTGGCAAAAAGCCTTCAATGCAGTGCCTAAAGAAAAAAAAGTAACTTATTCAGTTGATGAAGATTTTGAAAATGGAGTGCGGGAAATGTGCGTGGATTTGGCGGGTAGAAACGAATATTCCAAATTTGATTTGCCACCTGGTTTGACCAACGATGAGGTTTTATGCATTCAGACTCTGGCCAGCAAGTTTGACAAATTGATTGTTGCTGAAGATGGAACCGGAAAGAAGAAGAAAGTGACAATAATTAAACAACATTAATGTTGCAAAGGTTAAACGTCGACAGACTGATAGACGGACGAGCTGCCGGGGTTTCGTAAAAACCTAAAAAGAAGTCTATTTATATATATATATCAGAATTATTCGCTGATTATTATGAAGATAAGAAATCGTCCATAAATGGCCAATTGAAAGGAAACCAATTTTTTTATGTTATAAAGTGACAAGATAGTCGCTCACCTTACGGTAAGATTCAAGCGCGGACTCCACTGGATAGTGGATGTATTTGTTTTAAACAAACAATAGAATTTACATATTTCTTCTCTGCTTAGCTTTTTTTTTTTTTTTTTTTTTTTTTTTAATGCCGGATAGGTTAGTCTTTGACCACTATCTCACCTGATGGTAAGTGATGATGTGGTCGAAGATGTTGTTCAGGCTAACCTAGAAGTACTGGCTCTCAAGGACAGCTGCCGGAACACACCGTTAGGTGCTTGGCGACAGATTTTCTACTTGAGGGTGGTAGCTAGCCAGGCGGGTATTCGCAAAATGCCCTACCACCATGCTATAACGACTGCCATCCTAAGACAACAACCGGGACCGACGGCTTAACGTGCCCTCCGAAGCACGGAAACGCTCAGTAGTAATGTCACTAGCGGTCACCCATCCAACTCATGACCGCGCGCGACGTTGCTTAACTTTGCTGATCGATTGAGAACAGCTAAGTAAACTCCGCTACGAGCGCTTCAAAGCTTCATTGGATATGGTTGAGCAGGAAATAGCGATGTCTCATATTTGTATTATCAATATAAAAAACGCAAATAGCTAATCTATCGAACAATCTATATGAATATAATATTCATATAATGCTGTAATCATTATTTTCTACATCTGCTCTACTTCACACATCACATATCAAACAGTTTTCAAACGGAATGCTGTGTTACCAATCAGTACAATTTTTCAACATGTTCAAAGTTGATTAAAATTTAAGGTTTTTATTTTGCTTCAACTAATTCAAATTAAAGTGTGAAGTGTGTAAGTGAATGTGTTAAGAAAGATTTTCAAATGTTTTGCTATGATATTTTGTTGGGCGACTGGTTTTTTTTATAGTCTACTTGGTTCACGACTATACTGGCGTCTAAGTCATGGTTCTCGGCATCTTAGATGCACCATTGAGTTTGATTAAAAAAAACTTTCTTGAAAATGCAGCTACGTTAGACCTCGGAAAATCTGAAATTATTGGCTGTTCGTAAAGCTAAAATAAAACCAGTTATTACTCCAATCCATTTTCAATACAAAAGCACCACGTAGCACGTAATGTTGTTGAAATGAGGGAGACCGCGATTGTGTAAACGCAAGTTCGCGTAAACGTAAACTAGTCGTCCTTTTTACTGGTGCTCAAAATATCGCTGCGGATGCGAAAGTGGCGAGTTGCGAGGCGAGCAGCAAGGCGAGTCACAAGCGTGATGTTAACTTAGACGAAGTATCTTTGGAAAATGTCAGACAGAGGGCCTTGGACGGAGAGAATGCGTTTAACATGCTAGTGAGCGAAAAATTGAAATATTTTAAAGAGCTCAATTGAGCTTTTTCACAAAAAATCCTGCATGTATGTATAGCAATGTAATAATCAGAAAAAATAAAATTTGTTCTGATACGATTTATGTTTAGTACAGCACTTGATTAAGGGAAATGTTATCTGTATCGATGTTTTTTTTAAATATATAGAATCGCATTTTCGGATCAGGCATAGTATTCGTCATATCATAGAAAATTATATATTTTATTCACATCAGTTTCTTTCAAAAAATATGTGCAATATTTGCCTTTTTGAGACTCACTGCACCTTAAGCGCCTCACCGCTCGTCACCGCACTTGTGCGATTATGTAAAGGCAGTTTAATAGATTTAAGGTACCTATATTTTATTGTGTAAATAGCGTACTATTTTGAAGATTTTATAAACAAAATTTGGACTATCTTTATGCCGGTAAAGGCCAACAGTAGCTTTTGTAAGTTCGTATAAAATACGAGGTAAATGTGGCCTCTTGTTTTTTATCATTTGTAGTATTATAAAGTTCTGCTGTGATTTAAATATGTTTAAAACTAAGTGTGTATGTCTCCAGCTTACTCAATTGAAATTACTTAAGAGACCTTTTACATTTTGCAGCCCTCTCACTCGCACTTTTAGAGATTATTTCAAATAGCAACAATATGGTTTATATTTTTTAAAATGTAGTCAATCATTATTTCGCTGCATGCAACTATAGATGTTCTCAACATATTTTTACTTTGTTACATGTTGAGTCCAATTAGAATTAGAGGCCCAACATTTAAAATAACTAAATTACGCGTTTTGGATCCCCCATAACAGATATCAAAATGAAAATTAGTAGAGAACATCTATAGTTGCATGCAGCAAAATAATGATTGACCACATTTTAAAAAATATAAACCATATTGTTGCTATTTGAAATTATCTTTAAAAGTGCGAGTGAGAAGGCTGCAAAATGTAAAAGGGCTCTTAATTCTGGATATGCCAATATTTAGTGCAATTATGAATACCAACTCAAAATTTTGCTGTCAAATAAACTTCGATGCTACATGTGATTATTAGTGTGGAAGCTGACGTTATGGTCTCCAGCTGACACATGCTATATATGAAACGGCTGAAGATGTGATTATATAATATAGCCAGGGATTTAGAGCAAAATTTGTGCCAGTGGCACAAAAAACTTGAAACGTCCTACTTGAAAGCCGTAGTAGTAATGACCCGATTACAACGTGTAAGCTGGAGACCACTTGTCTACATCTGCTCATCTGTATCTCTTAAAAGAATCGACCTACGTCTTTGTTCAATATGTCAAAATGGAGACCCATGTCCCCAGCTAGCATATGCTGTACAGCTTAAACGGGAAAGGCTAGATTACTGACATTAAATGTAGGGTATAATTTGTGCCATCAGCACTAAAATTTTCAAAACATTGGGCCTTTTGTGTAATAAGCAAAAACATTTTATTTATATTAAGATTACATAGAATAAAGTTATTTCAATTGAGTAAGCTGGAGATATACACACTAAAATTAAACGTTAGTAACATGGTGTTACTTTTTGTAAAAATGTATATGATTTTATAGTTCTAAAAATCTAGCTAAGTAGGTACCTACATATTCAATTTATTAAAGGTTTTAATATTTAGATATTTTTATTTTGTTGTTGGTTGATTTGCTATTACTTGTAGTAACGTGATATGTATGCAGTTAAAAGATAAAGATTTTTATGATTTTGTTGTACTTACGTAATACTTACTTAATACCCACTCGTAGCTTGTACCTGCACCTTCGCGACATACAATAATATGTCTTACGCCCCGTAATTATGCTTTCATTACTCACTGTTCAATAACGTTCACTGTGCTGTCTGCTTGTTAACTTTTCAGACCATTGTATATTGATTCATAATCACAATTCCGAAATAACATTAACATTGAGTTATGCTAAAATCCACGCGAAGGCAGTTTCGTTGTCGTGTAATTGTGTATATATATGTACATGGCAAGGCATAGTTTACACGACCTTACTTAGCTGTTCGCTGACTTCTTATCTTTTATTTTGTCTGAGGTTACAAAAGGACCCTCTCCTAATGCTAATTAAGTTTACTAGCTTTATGTTAGTGTGTCAACCAATCAGTAGAGTATAAGGACTTACTCTTTTAGGTATTAAGTACTACTGTAAACTGTTATACAAATAAAACAGGTTTTCACATAATCTACTTTTTCTTATTCATACCTTGTCTATTACGTTTATTTTTATATTAGTGCAAAAGCTTCGTGTATTTTAAGTTTTTTGTACATTTTCTGAAAAGTTTAGACGACAACTCTTACGTCTCATGTATAGAAAAAAATTATTTGAAATGATCACTTATTTTTGTCATGAACGTTACGGAAGTGGAAAATGCATTTTAGCTCCAGTTTAGACATCGTTAGACGATTACAAGTAAGGCATAGGCAAGCATGTTTCACCGTCGATCACGCAGTCGGTTTTCACAAGGAGTGTGCGGTCAAACGCTTGCGTATCATACGTTTGATATGGCCTCTACCACTACCATCGCGTTAGACCTTGATGGGACCAATGACTCTAACTTGTTGGGAACCGCGTTACCACGCTGAAGACCGTGTTCGCCGCTTCGCGCAAACATGACTCGTCTTCTAAGAATCTTTGCGGTGAATATAACGCGGGTTCTAGCCAGTTCCTAATAAGTTAATAAATTCGCGATAGTTTTCTAAGTGTAATTGACGCTTTGTTAATATTTCAGGGGCCTTATTGTCTAAAAGAAGCCCCTTGGGGTGCCGGGTTAGAATGTCATAATTGGTCCGTGTGGTGTCGTAAGAGGAGACTAAAATACCGGAAGGTGGTCAGCAGCGCCTTCTGAGGCACTGATATCTTAAACTGTGATTCCAAGACGCCTGCCAAGCGTGGGGATTATGGCAAACCTCCTAAATGTGGGAGGTTTTGTTTAGCAGTGGACAATCCGGCTGATACAATATTGTCTGAATGGTAGGGTAATGGCGATGAACTTCATTTAGACATATTCCCTTGAAAACGATGCTTTTTATGAAGTTCAAATTTCAAAGTGAAGATGATTCCTCTGAATTAGACAAGGCACCTGTTTTTAAAAATGGACTGAGGTTCTAACAGCATGAATCAATTTATTCGAACAGAAGTAATAATGAGCGCAAGATGAAAGTTAAACTAAAAAACTAAGTAAAACTAGTAAACCTAGCGTTTAGCATATATAGCGGCATAGTAGCTTTAATGGCGGTGCTATATTCTGTGTTGGGGGTACATTAGCAATGTCAACACTCATTTGGTCACATTCGATATCCCAACACGAAAAGAGCAACAGCAAATTTACCACCAGCATTCATATAATAAATTACCTGAAACTTAAGATAATGAATAGATTCAGGCGTTACTTTGCGGAAATCCATATTTACTTACAGTCTTGACTCTACGAGCGCAGATCGTGCGCTCGTGAGGATGCTTCGTTTAGAATCGAAACGCGTCGAATACTCTTCCGGTTTGGCTGCGTGCCTTTTGTGACATCACGTCGGCTTAACAGGAAATTAGGCGGAATTGTCACTAGATATATATAATTTTTATAATGATTGTTAAAATGTTTTATTAAATATTTAAATTGAGGTTTTCTTAAAATACTTTTAAAATATTTGTTATTATTACCTGTAACTTCTAATATGACAGGCAGTCTGTATGCAATGGCTTTAAACCCCGTTTAAAAGGAATATCCTATTTTTAGTAATGGCAACATGATCAAATTTAAACCTATAAAACGGGGCTTCATGACCAATTGTTCAAAATGGAGATCAACAATTGAAATGAGAAACTGTTATATTTTTCAACGCCGTTACAATTTATTTAGATTTTTGTCTGTAGATTCGAATACCTAAGATATATTATGTATGATATTTATCTACCTTCTTTAATAAACCTTACCATAATATAAGGGGGCGCGCGGGCGGTGAGCGCAAGAGTGTAGTATATTTTCCAGACAATTAAAATCAATCTGTCCCCGTCAGGTGCCGGTGTAGAATAGGAGTCGTAAGTCGGAAAAGGGAAAAATAATAGAACTTCTGAAAAACAGTTACCTAACATTGCGATCCCCAAGCATATAATAAGCAGATTATAGCAACGGACGGATGTACAGGCTCGTATGGAACCCCAAAATATGCATCAAGCCAACACCACGGCTGACATGTAACAGCAACATACATTTTAATAATCTAAGAAAGCAGTACAGCCGGAAGACGTCCACTGTTGAACTAAGGCCCCGCTCATCAAACACTACAAAGAACGGCTATTAGCCACTTGTAAGCAAGTCGCCGGTATAGCCACCCGCGACTTTTACGATATCTTCAGTACGGCGACTTTCATCCTAGTGCCCCCACTAGGATGAAAGTCACCGAAAGTGCCTACCAACTCTACATCTTTCGGTGTAACGTGGTAAGCACTCGAGAAACTTTTTTCCTCATCGGTTAACAGTTCGTCGAGCAATGTGGCCTGCCCATTGCCACTTCAACTTGCATATTCTGAAATGTCGGAGACTTTGGTTCTTTAGCGAATATCCTCTTTCCTGATTTTATCCCGCAAAGAAAGTCCGATCATAGCTCTCTCCATAGCTTATCGAGAGACTGAGTTTATTCTAGGGGCTACAGTTAAAGACCACGTCTGAGTGCTATAAGCCATGACTGGTAGCACACTCTGGTTGAAGACTGCTCTTCAGGCTCCTGCCGGGTGTTCAACGAAAAGATGTCACATAACTTCCCAAACGCTTCCCATCCGAGTTGGATTCTTCGGGCGACCTTTGTCGAAGTCTAACTGGACAGTCTGCCCCAGGTAAGTGTAATGGTCAACAACTTCGAACGTATCGTTGTTGTCCATGTTCAGTTTAAGACTCACCTGCTGGGAAACTCTAGATACTGAGGTCGCTAAGCATTGTACTGAGTTCCTCAAGCGACTTTGCCATTATGATAATGTCATCGGCGATACGGATAAGGTGCGTGATGGATATTCGCCATAGATTTTGAAGCCGACTTTTTTCCAGTTCCGCAGCGCTTAAAAACGTTCACTTCGTTAACAGTTTCGGAGAAATAACGTCCCTCTGTGTCGAAGCGTCGATGCAGCTGGTTTTTTTTATTTTTTATGTTATTGTGACGGAACAAGCTCGAGGCCCACCTGATGTTAAGCGGACTAACCTCTGCCTATAACAGATGCATTTAGTCACAAGTCACGAATTGCACTGCGCCCGTGAGACATAGTTCTTAAGTCTCATGTGCCTGCAATTTCACTGGCTCCCAAGGACGGCTGCCGGAACACACAGTTAGGTGCTTGGCGATAGATTTTCTACTTGAAGGTGGTCGCTAGCCTGGCGGGCATTAGCAAAATGCCTTTCCACCATGCGGTGAAGCTCAAGCCCGCGGCAGGATTCGAACCATGGACCGCTGCGCGGCAGTCCATAGCCAATGCCACTGAGCTATCACTGCTTTAAAATGATTGTTAGGATTGGTTCCGTGCTCTTGTCCTTTAGTCGATTTGAGCTTTGCTGAAGAGACTCCAGTACAGCCCAGGTTTCGATTGAATTGATGCTTTTTCACTGTCCACAAACGCTAGATATAATGGCCGATTTATTTCCTCAGTCTTCTGTATAATCTGGTGGAGAGTATGGATGTGGACTATGGTGTTAAAGCATTTTCGGAATTCGCCTTGTTCGGAAGGCTGGAAGTCATCAAACCAACGAGCAAAACGATTCGTATTGACTCTCGAGAACAGCTTATAAACATGGCTATGAAGTGAGATTCCTTGAGAATGAGCATCTGTACTGCTCGAACACCAGTCGAAGATTTCGAGTGAGAGTCGGAGACTAAACACTGTGATTGCTAGTCAGTATATTTAGTTAATAGTTAATTTTTTTCTATAGAAATCGGAGCAAGCGATATTCCAGCGAAATCCCTATATAACCTACTAAAGCCTGTAAGCATGGCCCCTCCTCTCCCCTCCAAGATTCATGTGACTAATATACAATTTTAATATGAAGTGATTTGATGTTTTACTTAATAATATCATAAGACCAATAAAGATATTTAGTGTGTAATTTTGAATATTTAGTAAACTGAATGATGTTTATTAGAAAAAGTATCTCCCATCTACGAATTTAAAACAGATGTCATTTTCATATCAGCATACCAAAAAAAAAATATTATGGCTTTTTTGGTGATACTGACCCTATAAACCTTGTTATTCTTATGAATTCTGCCGGCTTAAATTTAAAATGGCTGCCGTTTTTCAAAGAACAAACCCCAAGAAGCATAAACTGACACCCATATAAGTTTTTAATTTCTGAGTTTTTCTTCATTCTCATCAACTATTACCTAAATTGGTGTAAACACAGTAATTTTGTTGAGCAAAATGGTGACTTGTGACTACAAGTCATTATATTACAAAATAAAGGCTAACAATGTGTACCATAAGAGACATCATACTGCACACATTGTTAGCCTTTATTTTTTATTGAAACAAATGCACATTAGCTCTGAATGGTGTGTCTGTGACTACAAACTAAGTATGGTGGCCATGTTGTATGAGGTGGGATGGAATCTCCGCATATCATCCCTCACAACTTACACTATTGCCCTCTCTAGATACCTTTGCTTTTTGTTAGGGTTATGAATAGCAATATTTGGCATATTTACCACATTTATAGTAATAGAAAATACCTCTTAACCCATTGGCATCGGCGATAATGATAACAATAGAATTTCTTTCATAACTAGGACATAGTGGTCCTGACGATGCCAATTTATTAAAGGCTTATAAAACCTATCTGTCAAAATTATAGATATGTATGAGGTGAATCTGTATCAAACTCTGTTTCAACAAAAATGTTGGTTACTCACTTATAATTAGCATGACAGCCCAGTTCAACTATATGTTCACCTGACTCACTATTCAATGACTGAATGAAAAAGAATGAGGACAGTTGAAATGTGAAATAACCACATTTATATGCACTGTTTAATCTTAAATCAAATACTTCACTATTTTACACCCCATATAAAGCATGGGCACAAACAACTTAAAAGTGTTCCCTTACCCACAAACATGTGATCAACATATAAAATTTATATACATTTATAACATTGTACTATTGGACTATTATTATTCAAATGTAAAATTATCTCTACAGTTTAAAGTCAGTCATTTATATAAAATATTGTGTCAATAATTAAACATGATTAATTTGTGAATGAGGGAAAACGATCATCTGATACTAAGTGACATTGCAAAGTATTGTACAAACAGTGCATTGCTACATGAAAAATGGCTTAAATGCCAATAATACATGTATTAGGAACCCGGTTCAGGTTCCTGATCATCCATTGATAGTGCTCTGGGAGGAGTGTGAGCATTCAACTGGGAAAAAACTTCTTTTTCTCCTAAAGCTAAAGGATCAGGTTGTGAAGCAGGATTAGGTGCATAAACCATCATTGGTGATGGTGAAACTGGTCTCACTATGCCAGGCCCTGATGCCTCTTGTTCCTCAAGGAATCGGTCCATATAATCTGTGTGTCCCGGATGCAAAGTATACTTTTTCTTTTCCAAACGAGCTTTATTAGCAAATATGTCATGTCTCTCTGTCTTTTTCCAAATGTAATAGAACTGCACCAACTCGCCAACTGATCTAGTTCGAACTTTATTTTGTCTTATTAAATGAAAGTCTTTCCCATGGGCTTTAAGACCATTTTCAAAGTTGCGGCATTCCTCTTCAGACCACAAACTGGCATGTGCAGGAGTTTGTGAAGAGATCCTCCGTCTTCTCAAAGCTTCTTCAACATTATGACCACATTGCTGCAGTAAATACAATGCTTCTTCATCATCACGAAGCTGTTTACCTCGAGGCACAGCTTCTACACCTGTACCAGAATTCAGAGCACATACTTTTCTCATATACTCTTCAGTTATTACTTCATCTACCATACTTGGATTCCATAGTAATTTATCTTCATTTTCATATGGTAATGCATCATCGTAACTGCATAAACCCTCAGGTATGACTGCCTGGTAATCACTACCAACCATAATAATTTTTTTCCATTCTTCTTCATCTGGACTGTAATCATAGTCATCTTCTTCTTCTGATCTGGATCCAGAGCGGAGCCGTCGCGACGCCTCAGCTGGGTTATTGTTATCATTTTCTGTAGTCTGTTCAATGTACAACTGTTGTAAACCCGTTGGTGTCAAGGAGTTGTGTGTTTCAATATCTGGAACAATTTCCGGAACAGGTTCTTGATTGGGTCGATCCATTTTCTTGTCGTAGCCGTATAAAGCTAATAATTCTTCCAAGGGCATATCACCTTCCTTCTGCAAACTATTCAGCTCGGCCTTGGGGTCGTGCTGTTCACCTGCCGCTAATGCTTCTTCTTCGTCTAAAGTTCTCTCGTCATCAAAGTCATTTACCATCATATCAACAGTGGGCTCAAACAGAGACTTATCGTTCCCCACGTCCATGCTACTAGCATCGTGTTCGCTTACATTGGCTACCAGCGCGCAATCTGGCATGACTACCTCGGGTCGCGATTATGACGAAACCACGATAAGAACATCACATATATTCCATGACATCAACAACACTTCGTGTTTTTTAGTGTTAAAATAAAGACAAAACATCACATATAAAACATTATTTCCGTATTATTCTACGAATAAATGCTATGAACAAAACATAAATATTTTGACACGACATCGATCATAGAGAATAACACACCAAGAGAATAATATACCAACTGCCGGGGTGCGATCCAGTAAGGCCGGGCCAAATATTGGTCGAGCTAGATTTGATCCAAGGTACCTGGAACGACCTTTTGGCGCTATTGTCACAATATGAAATTGACAGCGATGTTCTTAAGTGATTAAATATTTTCTGTAAGTTTTAGAATGAGCCCCATTACGTAATTAAGCAAAGACAGCATAGAAATCACTAATCCTTGGCTTAGCTTGTACACAATTTATTATTTATTGTACAATCTGTCACATTTGACAGCTAGCCAAGATTTGGCCGATTCAAAAGGTAGAAAAATTTTGGCCAAGTAGAGCAAAATTAACTCTGACAGGTCGCCCGGAACGGGTATGATCAAATCTTGCCAGGATCAAATTAAGCTCGATTGGAGTGCTGGAACGGCGTATATCCGCGCTTAGACCAAAATTTGTCTTGGCCGAAGGCGTGCGGGACCGCACCCCCGTAGAGAGTATACTTTGGGGTGCGTTCCGAGGCTCAGAGTGTAGTTGTTTGGTTGTTTTGCAACTTACCCGGAGGTATGGAACGACCGGTTGTTTTATAACCTCAAACAAATTGTGACATTGACAGACTTATATCATTATCGTAATAATAATTGCTATTTAACACTATCACAAATTCGTTTTCCATTTTAATATAAGTTTTATATTTTGAGAAATGATATTAGTATTCATATTTGTTGAGATTTATGGGTGAGCGCATCAGATAGAATAAGATATAAACGTCAAAGTCATTTCATGTCACGCGTTTTATGGTTTAAAAGTTGCAACCTTCAAAGGTTTGGAACGGTCCAGTTGTGACAACTGAACGCTCTACTCGAAGGTTATGAACGACGTTAGAGTGAAAAGTTGCACTCCGAGTGCGCTCTAACCAAGGTTTGGAACGCACCCCTGTTTACGCCTAGGATCAATAGGTTTACGCCTTCTGCCTATTGTAGTAGGTATATGTCCCACATAGAGGATTTACCTTAGAATATAGAATTTATAAATATATAATACTAATACTAAATAGTGTAGGTAAGAATTATACAGTAGTGAGTGGGCATCGAGAAACTAACCTCGAGAGTGGAATTCATGGTTCGGTCTATCTGACAACTAGTGTTGTATCGGACACACTCCAAATTTAAAATATCCTCCCTCCTAGTGTTGTGATTACAGTGCTTATGGTGGTGTATATCGATTTTATATAGATAATTGTCGATATTATGATACCCTTCTTATGGTAAATTTTTGATTCCAACCATGGAATTTCTACACGGAAATTCTTATAAAATACTTTATTTATAACCTATATATATAACTTAAAGCTTATAAAACAATATTTGGTAAGCTAGAATGAGTTTGGTAAAATTATAAGTTAGAATGAGTATTCTAAGTTACAATTCTTACGATTCTAGGTTAGTCTGAACAACACCTTCAACCACATCATCACTTACCATCAGGTGAGATAGTGGTCAAAGGCTAACCTATCAGGCATAAATAAAAAATAAAATAAAAAAAACCGTTGTTTTAGTCTTATTTTTTATGTAATTGTGACGGATCAAGCACAAGGCCCGCCTGATGTTAAGCGGACTAATCTCTGCCTATAACAGATGCATTTCGTTACAAGTCACGAATTGCACTGCGCCCGTCACCTTGAGACATAGTTGTTAATTACATAGCCTTTGACCACTATCTCACCTGATGGTAAGTGATGATGTGGTCGAAGAGGTTGTTCAGGTTAACCTAGAATTACTGGCTCTCAAGGACAGCTGCCGGAACACACCGTTAGGTGCTTGGCGACAGCTTTTTTACTTGAGGGTGGTCGCTAGCCTGGCGGGCATTCGCAAAATGCCCTTCCACCATGCTTTGAAGCTCAAGCCCGCGGCGGGATTCGAACCATGGACATGTGGCACGGCAGTCCATAGCCAATGGCACTGAGCCATCACTGCTTCATATTTCTTCTGTATTTTATTTTCTCTTATTGATAGCTGTGAAAACTAAAATATTAACTTACATTATGTGGATTAGCTGAAATGCGCTGACTTCATTAAAAATAGACTTAGTAGAATAGACACGGTGAGTGACTCATGTTAATTTATAAGTGTTAATTGATAAGTATCCCGTGGGGTACCGTGCTAGAATTTTACTTCACCATTGCTATCGGTGTCATTGGTGTTGTAAGAGGTAACTAAAAGTAAAATACCGAAAGGTGGGAAGCAGCGCTTTCTGAGGAACTGATATCTTAAGCTGCAATCCCCAAGACGCCTGCCAAGCGTGGGAATTATGGCAAACTCTCCCTAAATGGTGGAGGATGTGTTCGGAAGTGGACAATCTGCCAATACAGCAGTTTGTATTTGACGTTGTAATTTGCTAACATTAGGTTTTGTTACACAGTAGTTTCCATTGTTTACCTACTTCTTACAGCCAAGCATAAATAGAATTCACACTCAACGCTTAAGATGTTTATAGATATATACTACCACGTTGATGTTCTAAGTATGCACTATATCGATATCGATTAAAATTGCACATTCATTACGTCCCATCACTATAAATCACGTGGTCGTGGCTTAGCCAATTAGAACGTGTTTCGATATGAGAAAAATTGACAGAAATTTGTTTCTTACAGAGCTAATAGAATGGCGTCTCTTCGGGTTACTTTCTCGAAGTGAGTGGGACATGAATAAATAACCGTACAGAAGGAAAGCTTAACTACTACACGCACAGCTATATGTGTGTAGACTGTAACGACAAGACGCGCGGGGGTTGCAGCGGCGCTCGCCCGGTGCTTGGGACAGGTTTTCTACTTGACGGTGGTCGCTAGCCTATGGTGGGCATTCGCAAAATGCCCTTCCAGCATGCGTTGACGTTCAAACCCGTGGTGGGATGCGAACCATGGACCTGCTGCACGCGAGTCCATAGTCAATGCCACTGAGCCATCACTGCTTCAAAACTTATTATTACAATATTGGATTATAAAACCATATTAGAACCACACAAATAGTTTGTGTTACTTTTTTGGTTTGATATTGTTCTTAAAAATGACAAACTGTTGTAAATATTGTTTGCTCAAATAATAGTAGGGAATGAAAAGAGATTGCTTTTTTGGGTTTCTGTACTGGAAAACGAGATCATCTTACTAATTCTCGGTCATCGGTCTGTTCGTCTGCCCGATCTTTCGTTCATTTGTGTTGTTGAAGTGTTGTTGTAATCTAGTAAGGCATATAAGAAGAAAACATGGTATTATAGAATTACGTCGCGAAACCATGAATTTACCTTTAAATTCAATGCATGTACAACCAGACCCAGTACCATCCACATCGCAAACACAAGAGCTTCAACCAATACAACAAACAAATACTAATTTAATCACGAATTATACATCTAGTACAAGACCACTGCCAATTCATCGTTCCAAACAGATAGACAAACAGTTACTGAAAATGATTGTCAAAGTGTACCATCCCCTTAGGATTGTAGAAGACCCAGAGTTTCGAAATTTATTTTATTTAATTTTTTTTACTTTGTCCAACTTACAACATTCCAACAAGGAAAACAATATCGTCCAGCTTATTGCCTGCAGCTTACAATGAAGTAAAGGATGAAATAAAACCAATGTTAAAGTCAGAAACGCCAGTTTGCCTAACAGCCGATGGATGGACTTCACAAAATAATCAGAACCATTTCTATGCTATCATTGCGCATTTCATTGGCGAAAATACCGTAGTATAAAATGTTCTTTTGGATTGCATACATTTTGAACTAAGACACACATCAGGAAATATATCCATTATGCTGAAAAATGTGGTAAACGAATGGAACCTACAAAATAATATTACTGCTATCGTTACAGATAATGCAAGTAATATGTTAAAAGCTGTGCAAAATTTAGGCTGGAGACAAGTATAATGCACAGCACACTCCTTAAATTTGTCTGTTACTTATGGTTTACAACAACGCTGTATAAAATCCATAATTTTAAAAGTTAAAAGTGCTGTCGAATATTTTAAGCGTAGTTCCTTTTATTTGGCAAAACCAATACATAAACTTAATCTGCCCAACTTAAAATTAAAGCAGGACTGTGTAACTAGGTGGAACTCAACATTTGAAATGCTTGACAGATTTAAAAAAATGAAAAATGCTGATATTACAACTCTAGCTATAGAGAACCCTGAACTGAATAATGTTACAGTAGATGAATGAGAAACTTTAGATAAGTGCGTAAAATATTTCAAATTGTTACCGAGTCCCTTTGTTCAGAGAAACATGTTTCTCTTTCAAAAGTCCCAATATATGTGTCGTCAATGCTAGAAACATTAAACAAGCATATAACAGGACAATGTGACAGTTCCATAATACAATTGTGCGAGACAATTGGTGTTGAAATTCGAAATAGATTTGGTGACGTTGAGACGCAAGAACTCATTGCTGAAGCAACAATTCTGCATCCAAGGGTGAAGTCCCATTGCCTGTCCAGTAGAAATGCAGAACGAGCTATCTCTAGCTTAAGACAAGCATGCGCAAGAGTTAATATAGATGAAAACCATAGCCTTGCTCAAGTAGAGACTACCAATACAGGTCTACATTCTGAACACTTGGGGTAAACCATGGGGTAAATTTGATGACAGAGTCAAAAATCTTGTTGCTCCACAGAATCCCACTGCCTCTAGCATTATTGAAATCGATAAATATCTAAATGAGGTCCTACTTGACAGGAAACAAGATCCTTTCATATGGCGGAAGCAACGGAAAGATATTTATCCATGGCTTTATTAAGTAATGCTGAAACGTCTTTGTATCACGGCTACGTCGGTACCATGTGAACGGTTTTTTCCCAATAATGGGTCAAATAATAAATGATAGACGAAGCAGACTCAAACCAGAGAAGTCATCCCAAATTACATTTCTAGCTCATAACTTTAAGTAACTTTCTTTATGTATTAGTGATTTGATTGTTTCACTTATATTTGTCTAAATAGTTTTACAAAGAGTATTTTTTTATATTGCCTTTCAGGTCTAGAATCTCTGCTCAATCTATCTCGCTAACTCACGTGCATATTTAAATTTTTTTTAGGATATAAAATGTTTCAGAAAATTGCAGAACTCACGAAAGTTTATTTTTTTTATTTTGAAGTGGTCTACATTAGGTATGGATTGTTAAATTTGGGCATAAACATTCTATCCAGATTCCGTAAAGAAAAAGTATTAGAATGTTTCATAAGTTTATAGTAAAGATATGACCGAGCCACTTTGTTAAAATTCTAGCTCAGTATTTTTGTGAGAAAACGTGCGAGCGAGATGGCTGTGGCCTAGACCCCGGGCCCTAATGTTATTATTAATAATTGTATTTTTGTTTTCCGGCGGTATGCCTTTATTAACCAAATACTACAAACTATATACAACACTACAGCTACTGCAATACTACAGCTACTACAATAAAAGCATTTGGACTTATAGGCAGTCCAAATGCTCTAGCCCACTATCAGTTGGCAGCGTAATTAGTACGAAGCCAGTACTTATAAGGGTTATTTGTGCCATACTCATAGAAATAAATAATTATTATAAAATTGATTAAGGTATAATTATTGACCTACCTACCTTTAAGTTACATACCTGCATATCTTCATTGATCAGTGATGTTACATAACCGATATTGAAATGGTATATACATAGTAATAAATGTTTGGTATAATTTAAGCTATTGAATTTGAATCACTGTTCTGTGGTTGCATTGTTCTCGAAGACCCACGCTCCCGCAGTCCGCTGATCGTATTGAGTAGCCGGACCCATATGGGTGCAACGGACACGGGACCTGGATGTAGGACTTTAGAACTTGATGTATTTCCGGCAGGGCGATCATGTATCTTCTGTAGCAATGAACTGCTGATTGCAACATTCAAAAATGACAGTTTTGACCGAGTTTGACAAAAGTCAAAAGACAGATAGGTAACAGACCTTCATGCGCCCAAACGTTAGTCACCGACAGTTTTTTTTTTCTTTTATACCTGAGACGATAACTGGCATTTACTTTGATCGAATTTAAAATTTCGTACCATCCATTTTACTAAAGAGTTTGCATTAACATAGTATATATACAGGTTGTACTCCCATGGTCAGTATTTCCTTATATTTCTTATTATTATTATTCTAAAATCTAATTAAAACAAAATTTAAGATTTTTCGCATTTATTTTAAAATTCAAGTAGTAATTTCTTCTTCCTCCCTTAACACAAATTAGCCCAATATATATCTTCCGCCACTCCGCTTTAATTATAGTGTGTAATGGCCAATGGGTATCTACACTTTGGATACTACAACAGGATTTATACGCTTGATTGTAAAATAAAACCAAATATCATAAAAAATATCTGTAAAGCGACTATGATATTTTTAATATTTTTATGTTTTGCAATAACCCATGCTATGCGGATAACATTAAAAAATAACTAAAAAAATTACTTTATCCGCAGAGCGTTGTAGCATGCGCTATTAAAATTGAAGCGGAGTGGAGGAAGATATATTTTGGGCTAATTTGTGTTAAGTGAGGAAGAAGAAATTGTATTTTAAAATAAATGTCAATAGAAACTTAAATTTTGCTTTAATTAGATTTTAGAATAATAATAATATGAAATATAAGGAAACACTGACCATGGGAGTACAACCTGTATAAATACTATGTTATTACAAATACTAGTTATCGTCTTAGGTATAAAAGAAAACAAACAGTCGGCGACTAACGTTTGGGCGCATGAAGGTCTGTTACCTATCTGTCTTTTGACTTTTCATTTCATTGCCACAAACTGTCATTTTTGATTGTTGCAATCAGCAATTCATTGCTACAGAAGATACGTGATCGGCCCTCGGATGTAACTCCGAAATATCTCGGACCTACCCATCTCTACTACATATAGATAAAAGATTAAAACAATGAGGATACAATACTACGTAATTAAAATTTAAATGCATCTGGCAACCCGGATCCAGTTCCAACAAAGGGCGTATACCACTTGACGTTAATTTCGTTATGTTCAATAATTTTGATCACAATTTTGTGTCTATGGTTCATATAAAATGTGGATCCATAGATGCTAATGTGGTCAAAATTATCGAAAATAACGAAATTTGCGTCAAGTGGAACATGGCCAATAAATTCATGACCATCTACATCTATTCTATGATCAACGAACCAGACGCAGGAATTATATTGTACGATATAATATTAAGATTTCGAATTTTATTAGAGCGATCGGCCTTCAGGACTAAGGCCAATTAAAGTGACTACGGTATAACAAGTTTGTACATATGTGGCATCGACTTAATTGTTAGTTATTTCTATGCAAAAAAACCGGGTGACTGTGTCTGGAGATATGACTGCCAAGGAGATTCTCAACGATTATAAAGAAAACTACAACAAAGTCCGTAAGCTGCTGGACGAGGATAGTAAAAATGACCCAGAAAATGAGCCGTACTTCTCTAAGTATAAAGCTAAAGAAATACTGTTGAACATGTATGAGTCTCTGAAGACATTTGTGACCTCTGAGACAATCATGGATCAATGTAAGCTTGATGCAATGTTGGGTGTTGTTTTACTAAACATTGGGGTCATAGATATGGAGACAGAAGAACTTACTGCCAGTGAAAAGGTATTAGTTGAAGCAGTAGTACTACTCTCGCCCAATGCATCTAAACCTGAGGTAGTTGTGACTCTAATCAACATATATAATAACCTGGGTATACTTTGGAGTAACCGTGATGAACCCGATAATGCTAAAACTTACCTTCTTCAAGCTAAAGAGTTGTACGAGACTTTTAAATGTACATTGCAGATGCCTTTGTCCATAGAATACATTATTAACCCAAATGGAGAAACAGATGTAGGTGATTTCATGATTTTAGAAAAAGCTTACACACTTACCTTATATTATTTGGCTCAAGTTTATGGTTCTCTGAAGGCGAATTTGAAATCTGCAGTATACTGTCATGTTACACTGAGGAGGCAGCTACAGTATAATGATTTTGAGCCAATTGACTGGTCTCTGAATTCAGCTACATTATCTCAGTTCTTTGCTGAACAGAATGGTTTCTTCCAATCAAGGCATCACTTGGCGGCTGCTTCTAAAATCTTGGAACAGTATGAAGAAAAACTAAGAGAGGTAGATAATAGTGATGAAGTAAATTTGGCCAAGTTAGAGATATACAAACACCGTTCAGCAGATGTTGCACGGTGCTGGGCTAAGTACTGTATATTACTGATGATGGCATCTAAGACCAGGCTGATGAATGATTCAGAGAGAATGACTGAAGCTATCACAGGTTTGTCTTATTACATTAACTACATTCAATAAGTTTTAACATTTATTTCATGCTGTAATAAGTTTAGTTGCATATTATCACATCACATACATTTCAATTTGTGGTACATACCTAAGTAACAACTTTAAAAATCTATTAAATGCAACATAAAAAGCTTGAATATGCATGATAAGTGTCAATGTGCAACTTCATGTGATAAAAAAACATAGTTACCTATTAAGAATATTTTTAGTAATTTAATTTAAAAAGTAATATAACATAATATAAGCTTTTAATTAGTATTTGAATAAGCATTGCAATCTAAAGGGGCAGTGCTCCCAGCATGCTGGGCAAGCTGTTAAATGGTAGTGGCCTGGAGCATTTGGACTGCCTGTAGGCCTGCAATGGCGTTAAGGTTGTCTAATGCTTTTGTTATAGTAGCTGTAGTGTTGTATTTAGTTTGTAGTGTGTTGTTTATAAAATTAAATATAATATAAATATAAGCTATTGAGATAAATAGTTAACATAAATAAAATTGCAAATTTGACATACCTAATATAACTAACAATGTTATAAGGTCAATAAATGAAATATGAATATGAACAATTAAATAAATCTAAGTACATTTTAAAATTATTTATTCATATTTTTTTGTTCAAATTAGTAATTTTTAGAAAAAGTATTGTATAGATATTACATATTATGTCCTTACATATGAAATTGGCGTTTTGTATGGGAGGAACAAAAAGTCGAATATATTTTTAATATAATATATTTAATTAATCAAAGTATGAACCATTATTTTCTATGCACTTTTGCCATCTCATAGGTAGTTCATTGATCCCTTTACTAAAAAAACCAGTCGGACGGGAATCAATAAAATCTTTGAAGGCGATTTGGACTGCCCCATCGGAGTTGAATTTTTTCCCTTGCAAGAAGTTATCCAAATTTCGAAAAAAATGGTAATCTGTTGGAGCAAGGTCCGGGGAGTACGGAGGATGTCTTAGACTTTCCAATTGAAGCTCTTCTAATTTAGTAGCCGTCTGTAGCGCAGTGTGTGGTCTAGCGTTGTCGTGAAGCAGCAGTGGCGTGGAGCGATTGACCAGCCTAGGTTGTTTAGCCGCTAGCTTTTCCATCATGGTTTGCAATTCCTGACAATAGACATCAGCCGTAATAGTCTGGCCAGATTTGAAAAAACTGTAATGAACAATACCGGCACTAGTCCACCAAACGCTTACAAGTAACTTTTTTGGGGTTAATTTTCGCTTGGGGCAGGATTTGGCTGGCTGGCCAGGATCTAACCATTGCGCTGAGCGCTTCCGATTATCGTAAAGAACCCATTTTTCATCACAGGTAATGATTCGGTTTAAAATACCTTCATTATTGTGCCGGTTTAGTAATGTAACGCAGCAGTCGACGCGCGTTTGCCGGTTTGTTTCAGTCAATTCGTGAGGTACCCACCTTTCAAGCTTTTTAATCTTCCCAATTTGCTTCAAGTGAATTAAAACAGTTTTATCACTAACATTGCAGCCTGCAGCTAACTCGGACGTGGTTTGCGATGGATCCGCTTCCACAATAGCCTTCAACTCTTCATTATCAACTTGAGTCTCAGGCCGTCCACGGGGCTTGTTCTGCAGGTCGAAATTTCCAGAACGAAAACGTTGGAACCAAAAACGAACTGTGTTTTCTTTTGCAACACGACCGCCATACACATCATTCACCCTTCGAGTTGTTTCCGCAGCACTAGTGCCACGGCGGAACTCGTACTCGTAAATAATGCGATATTTAAGGTTTTCCATTTTGTAAAATGAGTGACGCAAACAGAAAAAAACAGAAGAAAAAAAACAAATGAATGACGATCATCGAAGCACAAATACATGAGTTTATAGCTGTACAAATTTGAATTTGGAATTCCTTACCAAAGAGGAGAAATTCGTGATTAAAGTGGCCAGTACGAAAAACGCCAATTTCATATGTAAGGACCTAATATTTATGTTACATTTTGCTAATACTTAGTGTAAACATAAATGACATGAAATGAGATTAGGTCTTCTATTACTCTGGGGGATGTGGCGGACAGTGATAAAGCGTGCTGGATATTTTCGTTACAGTCAAACATTCATCCGCCCAATATATAAAAATATAATTTTTCATAATGTTTTAAAACCTGGGTCAAGCCTAAACATTTTAAATCTACTTGATAATGAGGGGTTCACTGATCATATATCCCACTCCACTTGGTCAGTAATCGCACATAGTTACAGTTAGCGGTTACACTGTGAGTTTGTGATACATCAAAGTAATCACTATTAACAGCAAATTTAATCATCAATCTACATTGATCATGATTACTACCTTAGGTATACCAATAACCTTATAGATTTAAACTCCATCCTACATACAAAATCTACTTTATCTAAATTATCAATAATTTACTTTCAGACATGTCCAACTTAACACTAGAAGACAATGAAAATATTTGTGGTGGTGATATGAAGAGTCTCATTTTCCCCAATTTGGATGTCTCAACATATGAAAATAAAATTGGTGACAAGTTTCTTCTCACATACCAAGATGCTCGAGAAGTCTTCTTGTGTTGTCAGATATGGCTGAATAAAGCTAAAGAATATTACAAGTTAGAATCTTTAGCCTCTGATTATATAGAACTTGTCCAAGATAGCTCTCAGTCATACAGCTACCTGGCATTCTTTGAAGAAGACGATGACAGAAGAGCGAAGATGCACAAAAGGCGTACTGACTTGTTAGAGGACTTAATAAAAGAAATCAATCCATTGTATTATCTTCAGTACTGCAGGCAACTATGGTTTGAACTTGGAGAAATATACTCTGATATCTTAAACATAAAGTTAGATAAATTGAATAAAACTAAACAGAAACCTACACCACATGCATTAAACAAAATCAATACTCTGTGCGAGAAAAGCATTGAGAATTATGACCACTTTTTGAATTCCGTCAAAGACAAAAACAATCAGATGCCATTGAAACTAGATTATGATGTTATAAGGCCAGTAGTCAGCGCTTATGCATTTATTGGTAGGAATAGTATGAAGAGAATAGCTGTAGACAAGACTGTTCAATTAAAACATGTTATGAAAAGCTATGATTCATACCAAGCAGTTGTAGACATATGTACCAGAGACAAAGATGCTGCTAAGATGATGCAGGAAGAATTCAGTCTTTGCCAAGAGATGGTTAATATTCTGCCAATAAAGATTAAAAAGCTTCAGGCAGATATAGCATCAGGATAAGATATCATACAATATATAAAACGCTTGGCTTATGCTGTTCAATTAAGTTAAAATAATCACTGAATATGTGTACTTTTTAATTTTTTAATGATACACATTTTTCCAAAATATGTAAACAAGCTTTAAAAATATATTGTTCTATAAAATGTAACGGTTGAAAATAATGTTATAAAGCTGGCTATATTCCCAAGGCAAAATGTACAGCCAGAAACTTACTAGTAGGATGAAAGGTGCTCCTTGACAATCAATAGAATTTTTCAGTGGTAACTAGAGCACTGTATGGGAGAGCCTAGAACAACTAGGAGTATCCTCAAAATACATCAGAATCGTCAAGAACATTTATTCGAACAGTGAAGCTAGTATACAACTGGAAACCCTGGGCAAAAAGTTCAAGATCTTGAGGGGACTTAGACAAGGAGATCCCTTATCACCAAAACTGTTCTCAGCTGTTCTAGAAAGTATCTTCTGCAAATTGAACTGGGATGCATTCAGCCTCAATATACAAGGCGTCAAACTAAATCATCTAAGATTTGCAGATGATATAATACTGTTCAAAGAAGATCCGGCACACCTTGAAGAAATGATCAAATCACTTATTGTAGAAAGCACAAAAGTAGGTCTCCATGAATATGGGTAAAACTAAACTTCTGACAAACTTGGAGTTTGCCAAGTGACAAGCACCTAAGGAGGACCATAAGGTTCAAACTACCAAAGAAGTTAACAGACGAATAGCCAATGGATGGAAGAAGTACTGGTCATTGAAAAAGATCATGAAATCAAATGAGCTCAGCATGTCAACGAAAAGGAAAGTTTTCAATACCTGCATACTTCCAGTCATTACCTATGGTTGTGAAACATGGGTACTCACCAAACTACACAGAGCAAAGCTGGAGCGGTCTCAAAAAGCCATGGAGAGAAGCATGACAGGATTAAGGAAACAGGACAGAGTAAGAAGTAGTGAAATAAGAGAAAAAACAAAAGTAGCAGATATTCTCACTCAAATAGACTAACTGAAGTGGAGGTGGACCGGCCACATGATTAGAGACTTAAAGGGAAAGTGGAGTACCACTGTCTCTGACTGGTATCCTAAAGACAGCAAACGAAACAGAGGACGTCAACAAGTGAGATGGGCAGATGACCTGAGGTTCACCGCTGGACACCACTGGAGACGAGTCGCAAGAGACAGAACTCAATGGAAAGCACTAGAGGAGGCCTGTGCCAAAAGGCACAATGAATTGCATGATATTCTTTGAAAAAAAACCTGTACCTGTTCAAACAATATGTAATTCGGAATAAAGAGCTTATTATTATTTTATTATTATTAACTAGAACACAAAAAAGGTTTGACTTTGTAAAAGAAGTACCTATGAAATTAATAATCAAGTCAAAAATAATTTTTAATATTGTTAGGTTTGCAATAACGCCTGCTATGCGGATTTCATTACAAAAACACAAATATAGGATAGGAAAAATTTAAGTCATATGCGGGATTATCTTCCTGAGGTTGCTTCGTGTATCGTACATGACTTAATTTTTTCCGTATATTTCTATATTCTTATAATATAATATTATTATAATATAATATTCTATATATTTATCGTATATTTGTGATTTTGTAATAAAGTCTTACTTAGTTTTAGTATCGCTTTCAACAATTGAGCTCTTATGACGGGCACATAAAATTACTAAGATGATGTCAGTGTTTCATTATAATTGTATATTTCTGTAATCAAAGGAACCAAAACATATAGAGAAAAGAACTTAGAACTAACTGTACTGAAGGAAACAAACACCCTTACAATATATGAAAACAAACAAATATTATGACCTGTAGGGTAGCTATATTGGACCAACAACCTCAAATGTATATATTAGGTCCTTACATATGAAATTGGCGTTTTGTATGGGAGGAACAAAAAGTCGAATATTTTTTAATATAATATATTTAATTAATCAAAGTATGAACCATTATTTTCTATGCACTTTTGCCATCTCATAGGTAGTTCATTGATCCTTTTACTAAAAAAACCAGTCGGACGGGAATCAATAAAATCTTTGAAGGCGATTTGGACTGCCCCATCGGAGTTGAATTTTTTCCCTTGCAAGAAGTTATCCAAATTTCGAAAAAAATGGTAATCTGTTGGAGCAAGGTCTGGGGAGTACGGAGGATGTCTTAGACTTTCCAATTGAAGCTCTTCTAATTTAGTAGCCGTCTGTAGCGCAGTGTGTGGTCTAGCGTTGTCGTGAAGCAGCAGTGGCGTGGAGCGATTGACCAGCCTAGGTTGTTTAGCCGCTAGCTTTTCCATCATGGTTTGCAATTCCTGACAATAGACATCAGCCGTAATAGTCTGGCCAGATTTGAAAAAACTGTAATGAACAATACCGGCACTAGTCCACCAAACGCTTACAAGTAACTTTTTTGGGGTTAATTTTCGCTTGGGGCAGGATTTGGCTGGCTGGCCAGGATCTAACCATTGCGCTGAGCGCTTCCGATTATCGTAAAGAACCCATTTTTCATCACAGGTAATGATTCGGTTTAAAATACCTTCATTATTGTGCCGGTTTAGTAATGTAACGCAGCAGTCGACGCGCGTTTGCCGGTTTGTTTCAGTCAATTCGTGAGGTACCCACCTTTCAAGCTTTTTAATCTTCCCAATTTGCTTCAAGTGAATTAAAACAGTTTTATCACTAACATCGCAGCCTGCAGCTAACTCGGACGTGGTTTGCGATGGATCCGCTTCCACAATAGCCTTCAACTCTTCATTATCAACTTGAGTCTCAGGCCGTCCACGGGGCTTGTTCTGCAGGTCGAAATTTCCAGAACGAAAACGTTGGAACCAAAAACGAACTGTGTTTTCTTTTGCAACACGACCGCCATACACATCATTCACCCTTCGAGTTGTTTCCGCAGCACTAGTGCCACGGCGGAACTCGTACTCGTAAATAATGCGATATTTAAGGTTTTCCATTTTGTAAAATGAGTGACGCAAACAGAAAAAAACAGAAGAAAAAAAACAAATGAATGACGATCATCGAAGCACAAATACATGAGTCTATAGCTGTACAAATTTGAATTTGGAATTCCTTACCAAAGAGGAGAAATTCGTGATTAAAGTGGCCAGTACGAAAAACGCCAATTTCATATGTAAGGACCTAATATTATAGTTTGACCATTTCCGCTGTAGCGCCTTGGGAAGGCGCGGTGAGGCGGGGGCTGGGAAGGTAAGAGCATGAGTTCACATGAGATCGATATTGTCGGATAGATCTCTTACGATATCAGTTGACAGCACGTCAGTTCTTTACATGCCAGTTATACATATTCAATTATTTAATTAAATAGGAATTTTAAGAAATGATGGCCGAGCGGTAATAGCTATGGATTGCCATACCGCAGGTCCCTGGTTCGATCCCCGCCGCCGGCTTGAGCTTCACCGCATGGTGGAAGGGCATTTTGCGATTGCCCGTATGCTAGCTACCACCCTCAAGTAGAAAATCTGTCGCCAAGCACCTAAACATGTTCCGGTAGCAGTCCTTGACAGCCAGTGAAATTACAGGCACATGAGACTAAACAAATATCTCTCAAGGTGACGGGCCCAGTGCAATTCGCGACTTCTGACGAAATGCATCTGTTATAGGCAGAGGTTAGTCCGCTTAACATCAAGTGGGCCTCGAGCTTGTTCCGTCACAAAAACATAAAAAAATAAAATAAAAAAAGGAAATTTATTACACCTAAATATTTCATATAATTTTACTATATGTCTTATAAGTACTATACTTAGTTTATTAAATGTAACCGAAATAAAATAAGCAGGTGATGAATAAGAATTGAATAATAGAAATAATAGAATTTTCAATTTATGAATTACCCGCTTTAACACATTTCTCACGGTTTTTTTGCCTTAGCCTCCGCAATGATTGAGGAAATACTTGCATCACTTTTAAATTCAAAGCATACCTTTCTTATAATATTCGGCCACCTTAAAAATGACGGCGTTAACATCACGAGATAACGAACGACCCGTCTTTGAATATTTATCTCATGTGCTTTTGACTTATACAGTCCGGTACAAATTACACTCCCCCCGTCTCGCCGCGCGCATTCCTAAGGCGCGGCACAGCGGTAGTAGTCAAACTATAATATGGACATGACACCAGGGTCCCAGGATTTTAAATGTATTGAGATATTTAAAGAAAATTGTTAGAGTTAAAAATTGTTAGTTATCTAACATCAAATAAAATGACTGGATGTATATGCATAATTTTTTTGTCACTGTTGCTATACTGTTCCAAGATGTAGTAAGCAGTAGAAGTCTCATTTTGCCTGTTATTTCACTTGCTCTCAAGGACTGCTGCTGGATCACACCGTTAGGTGCTTGGCGACAGGTTTTCTACTTGAGGGTGGTCGCTAGCCAGGCAGGCATTCGCAAAATGCCCTTCCACCATGCGGATTCACTAGAATCCATGCTAAAAGGGTTTAAAAACAGTTTCTGATCAACTTTGTTTCTGTAAATATTCTGAGAAGTAACGATTGAATTCATCAATCGACATTTGAAGAGGTTTCCTTTTATGTCTGTCACTCCGTTTTCCACCTCTTGGTCCGAGCCCCACGCGCTGTAGACTTTGTTCGTGGACCAAAGTTTGACTCCTGTAGGGACCACCTGTGTTCCGCGGACCACTGGTTGGGAACCGCTCATCTAACCAAATATTGTTAGGTTTTAAGTTTATTCGATTTAATTGCTTTGCTACTGTTAAAATTATAGTTACGTAGTTTATTTTTTCCATAGCTTAGGTAAGATAGTAATATTTTTGTTGCAGGTGTCTTTGATTAAATTTTTTTGTATGTAGAAATGTAATGGTAGGTATCTGTAAGATAATTCCTAGGTTATATTTTTCAATTAGTATACGTAGTTGATAGTTTTAGGTGAATTATTTTAGCTGTGTTGTTAATAAATATATATAGCTCAAGAATTTGGTGAAATGGTTAGCCATACAATTATACCAATTGTGGGAGATGGGGCTTGCCTCCTTCGATCCCTGGCCTATTAATTCTATGAGATTCAGAAACGGGCAATGTACGTAAAGAAATTGTCAGCCATGTTGTGGCTAAGTGGCACTAATTTGCGATATTGTTTATGATACTAATGTAACGGAAAAAATGTCACCACTGCGGCTCCCATGGGCAATTTTATGTAGCCTACTTGCGAGTAAGTTCACCTACTTCGCTCATCAGTTTAGCTCCTCCAGATAGACAAGTAAAAAACATCGTTCCAACCACATTTGCTGATGATACGGCGATTCTCACTAGCGACCAAAACCCGGCAAAAGCTTCTGCAACACTCCTAAATGGACTGGATGAGATAACCAAATGGTTAAACAAGTGGAGGATCAAAGCAAGCACAACCAAGTCTGTACAGGTGACATTCACTCTCAGAAAAGGTAACTGCCCACCTATACAACTAGAAAATGCCATCCTCCCACATGAAGACAAGGTGAGATACTTGGGACTCCACCTAGACCGACGTTTAACCTGGAAAGACCACATCAAGTCTTAAAGAGATGAGCTCAACCTGCGGTTAAGGGCTGTACTGGTTACTTGGACGAAATAGTAAATTGTCAATTGAAAATAAATTATTAATTTACAAAAGCATCCTCAAGCCGGTCTGGACTTATGGAATCCAACTTTGGAGCACTGCTAGCAACTCCAACATATCAATGCTGCAACGAATGCAGAACATTATTTTAAGAACAATTAATAATGGACCCTGGTACATAACTAATTATGAAATACACGAAATCCTGCAGATGCAGACTGTTAAGGAGGAAATCAGCAAGTCAAACACAATCTACCAACAACGTTTGAGAAATCATCCAAATAAGCTGGCTATCCAACTAATCAATCTAAATTATACACCCCGTCTGCGAAGAAAGCAAGTGCTTCCCTCTGACTAGGAAGCAGACAGAAATCAAATGTGGAGATGTTTTCGGTGGAAGACTCACTCTGCATAACAAACATACCCACAGACAATCTTCTGAAAGTAAAAACCACTGATAGGAGATAAAAACGCAACAAAATAAAATGTGGCTGATTGGCAATAATTTGCGATATTGTTTATGATACTAATGTAACGGAAAAAATGTCACCACTGCGGCTCCCATGGGCTATTTTATGTAGCCTACTTGCGAGTAAGTTCACCTACTTCGCTCATCAGTTTAGCTCCTCCAGATAGACAAGTAAAAAACATCGTTAACAATAAAGTTTTCTTTGATGTTTTCAATTTACTGCTGGTGGTACCAGCAGCATATTATTATATGTTTTATGCCAGCAGTACATTTCCTACCTTTCCCAACGCTACCCGTGAGAGGCCATACGAGGTCAGTTTTGTCTAGCGGCCTGCGGTGATTTCCATACTCTCCCTGCCCATCACAATGCCACTATAAGAGGACAATGCACGAGGCCAATAATTTGGCTCGCCGCCAGCGGTGATCTCAATACTTTCCATGCTCTTCACAATGCCACCACTTGAGGTCACTGCACGAGGCCAGTTTTGGCTGGTAGCTAGCGGTTATCTCAACACCTTCCTTGCCCTTCACATTGCCACCATGCGATGTCACTGTCCAAGGCAAATTTAAAAAAAATAAAAAGGATTATCAAATCATTGACCTACATATACAGGTCAATGTGTCAAATAACTTATTTATTTATGACACTTTATACACGGCACCCAAAAAGGAGGGTTAAGTTAATTTTATCCTGCAAAATAAACGGTTCCCGAGGGATAGTCCACGCGAGCAAAGCCGCGGGTAAAAGTTTATTATGAATTAAACAACGTCAATTATTTGTTACTAATTTATTATGAATTATTTAAACACTTGGTTAACAATAAATAACTAATAGTTATCACATTTTAAATTCATTTATACTAGAAAATTCTGATAATGTCAAGAAAAATATAGTTGGCTAATTCTAGAGGACTTTTAAAGTGCTCTTTTATGTATTGGAATTTTGGTAATACGTGTGCATACTATACTTATAACTTATACCTCGTATATAAGTAATAGGTACATACACCATTATTTTGGCGTTAAATTTAGCTATAATAAATGAGAAATTATTCAAAATTAGATTTATAATTTTACTATAAAGTATTGTATCAAATTTTTCCAGTTAACATTCACTAATAATAAAACCTATACCTACCAATTGATTTTTCTAAATGCTACAAGGACAGTATCCTATGAACCACAGATGAAAGGCACAGATAAATAGGTATAAAGAAACATTCAGGACCTTCTCGTAGATATGCGGCATAATAGTATATTTCATTTACTATATTTATATAAATTAAAGTTTCTTATTCCTTTTTTTAGTTATTTACATGAGCTGCAATGACGTTTGGTACAGTAGAGTACTTACTTATTTCCGCCACTACTCCTTCAAGACAGCATTAAATAAAACGACTACTAGCACCATCTCTCGCTGTGGTATGTAGACTTGAAATCAGCGCTATGTTGTATGTTTTCAAAATATGTTACTGATTATAGTTCCATAATATGACATCTAGGTGTCGTTGTTCGTTTTCAGTAGTTACCTAGGGAATCGAAGATCGTCCAGGACGTCTTTGGATGCTATATGCATAAAGTAACTTTGTATTATATGGTCCTAAAGTCATAGAAAAGGCACATATTCTCTCTTCAAAAGTTGGATTATAGAATCCGCTTCACCTTATAGGGCGTGTTCCATTAGTCGCTAAGAACGTTAATTTCGATAATTTTGATCACATTCTGCGTCTGTGGTTGTGATCACTGTGATCGTTTGTAACTGTCATCCCCTGTTCCATTTAGGATAAGAACGCTAAGAATGCCACTAAAATTTTCCACTTCTGTCACTTTTGACATTAGATGTAGGGAATTCAAACTGTTCCAGCACCCTCATAGCGTTTATGGCGAAAATAACGCCAAGACCCATGTGGAACAACTTTTTGGGAGTGTGATCGTTTTTAGCGTTTTTAGCGAATCTAACTTCAAATGGTATGCACCCATAGTTGAAGTGGGTAATTGAAGTTAGTAGAGCCATATCTATAACTACTTATGTACCTAATATCATAATGAATAGTTGTTTTAGTCATAAAGCAGGAACAACATATCTACCGCAAAATCATCATTACCTTCCTACGGCTATTCACTTTAGTTAGTACACTACAATTTACCTAAACTTATCAACCCAAATAATTTAATACAAAATCAATATCTATTGAAAAGTAACATCTCAAGCAAACACGCATCATTGAGATTTAACACGTGCGTGCTGCGTGCTTAGATGAAGAATTCTCTACCTAAATACTAATAATAGTTACCTATCTGGAACTTAGCCAGTTCTGTTGTTAATGTAGCTTCTCCTTGCCATTAAAGCTGCCGCTAATAAATCGAAGGGTGACCATTAAAATAGTCTTTATAATAACGAGTAGGAGCAATATGACGGCGATGACTGCAGCCGCGACGTCTAACAGTAAGTATTGATAAAGGGGAAGATCCCTTGCGACGGAGTGGAGCTGGTCCGCGTGACCCCATCGGATGACCCTCTCTGTCCAGTAGACTGCGGTGTCCATCGGGTCATTCTGTCTATCTTTCCAGATTTTTGAGGCTCTTCGCGCGCTTTGCCGCATTCTGTAAAGAGAATACATGATATATCAGGTTTTGATAATATATTTTTTAGTCATAGCCAGAGGAGCTTGGAGTATTCAATCATACCAGTTTATTTTTCTCAGGACAGGTCAAGTTGACCAAACCAGAAAAAAAAACCTATATACCTACCTAGTGGTATCTAGGTGAGTAGATACCTTGAGAGTCTACTAACAGCGACAATTTTGCTGTTGTGCTTGTAACAGATACTTTAGATATAGGTAAACCTTGGTAATGTAAGTCAGTAATATGGAGTATATTCGATCGGTTAGATAAGCGCTCGTAGCGAAGTTTGCTTAGTCGTTCTTAATCGATCAGCAAAGTTTATTCAATTCTACCACTCTTAAGTAGAAAATCTGTCGCCAAGCACTTAACGGTGTGTTTCGGCAGCTGTACTTGAGAGCCTGAAATTCTAGGTTAGTCTGAACGACATCTTCGACCACATCATCACTTACCATCAGGTGATAGTAGTCAAGCGCTAATTTATCAGGTTATAAAAAAAAATATGTTAGACTAGTTATTTTCGTTCCTGTTTTTCATATTGATTTGACATTCAGAATTTCATAGAAATTAGTATAATCGCATTAACAGTAGTTCTGCAATTAACTACCTCCAGTTCTATAGTTCGCCTTCCAAGCGTGGGGATTGTGGCAAATACCCCCTTGATAGGGGAGGCTGTGTTCTACAGTGGACGATCCGGCTGAAACAGTACAGTTCTATAACTCCATCTTAGCCGTTATACAAAAGCGGCCAAATACGAGTTGATTTCGTACACCAAAGGGTTCAGTAGCAATGCTCCAAAAAATTATATATTTCCATACAGTTCGAAATCCATAGCTGAGTAGTTCGACTCGCACTTGTCGGGTTTTTATGATTTGTTGTTATTGAACTATAATCATACTAAGATTAAACATTAAACGCTAATGTATGTAATCTTACATTAGTATTAATTTTATTGACTATGATTTTACTGTACTGAAATAAGTATTGGTGAGGTAGGTAGGTACGTATACCTATTACATTTACTTATTAAGGGCTTCGAGCCTGCCATTGTTGTCTTAGGATGCCAATCTTTACAGCATGGTGGGATAGGTTCTTTGCGAATGTGCGTCTGGCAAGCTACCATCTTCAAGAAGAAAACATCGCCTAACGGTGTGCTCCAGTTCAGTAATTCTAGGTTAGCCTGAACAACATCTTCGGATAGGTAGCTTATGGTGAGACAGTGGTCAAGGCCTAGAATATTATATCGGCTATACAAAAAAATAGGTATTTGTTTCTTTTTATTAGAGAAACGTGTTTTAAATACCAATACGCTCGTGTCAACACCCTCGCATGCAACAATGCAATTTCAATGAGTCGTTCACCCTAAATATTAGGTAGGTACTTAGGTAGGTATTTACCTTACATTTCATTTTGAATTCTCAAAGCATGTAAACACCAATGCGATGATTCTGAATAGGTATCTATCTATATTTTATTAAAAAATCTGAGTAGTATATTATTGGGAATTCTGTCCCACCTTGTCGCTCGGCGAACAAGTTCGCCTTCACGACGGTGTGTCAGAAATTCCCAATAATATACGTTCGATTTCATTGAATTATGAAACAGGAAGTCATCAGTTTCTTCTTTCATAAATGATTATGTTATTATAGTGCTTGCTCATTACCAATCAAACCGCAACACGCATCAAACATGAGATTTGTCAAACAACCCCATTCATTGCAGATAAACACAATCTGCGATGATTTTCCTAAGTTTGATTTTCGGCATGGAGAATTATTACCAAACACAGTTCGGTGCATTATTTGTGGACCGTCAAATTGTGGAAAAACAAATTTACTGATTGGACTTCTCTTACACGAAAATGGTTTAAAATTTCAAAATATTTATGTTTATTCAAAAACTCTGTACCAACCTAAGTATATATTTTTAGAAAAAGTTTTACAACAAGTGCCCGGTGTTTCACTTCAGAAATATCAAGGAAGTGAGGAAGTATTAAAAGTTCAAGATGCCCAACCCAACTCAGTAATAATATTTGACGATGTTGCCTGCGAAAATCAGAATAACATGCGTGATTACTTTGCTATGGGAAGACATAAAGGCATTGACTGTTTTTACCTAAATCAAACTTACAGTAAGGTCCCTAAACAATTAGTGAGAGATAATGCCAACCTAATCATACTTTTTAAACAGGACGAAATTAATTTGAAACATGTTTATGAAGAACACGTTAATACTGACATGAGTTGGCTTGATTTTCGTGAAATGTGCTCAACGATATGGAGTGAGCCTTTTAACTATGTTGTAATTAATAAAGATTGTTCCAAAAATAACGGATGCTATAGAAATAAATTGGACACTTTTGTAGTCTTTGATCAATAATATATATTTAAGGAATACTACCTTCTCAATATCTTTATTCTTCAGACGACTCTTAATCGATTACAATCTTTTTACTATTATGGAAAAAATGTTGAAAAAACAGATCGTTGATGCTGCAGAAGCTGTAAAAAGAAAAGTTCGAAAAATGAGAGACTTTGAAATCGAAAATAATCAAGCGCTGGAATCAGTTTTCAAACCTGTAACAGAACCTCTCAACGTAATAGCTAACATCAGTAAGCAAACTGCTTTTCCTCGTTATCCAACAGAACCTGAAATTCCTCATATTGAAAAAAAAAAACAGGACGAAAACTGTGATAGCAAAAGAAACATTGTTGACGATAACGAGTCAGATGAAAATGAATCTGATAGTACGAGTAATATTTCATATGAATCAGCTGATGCTATTGAAGACGACGATACATCATCCGGGTTAGTTTCTCAAGATGCACCGATAGATATTCCATTTGGTGTCCGAACCGAGCGCAAGAAACTCATGTTAGGCTCTGCTTGTATTACAATCAGCAACGATTATATCATAGTAGCGGAACGCAAATACCAAAACACTCCTGGTTTAAAACAGTTGTTGTTGAAAAAGGAAGTAGACTTAAATTTGGTTACTGAAAGTGATTTGCGATATTATAAGTCCATGCTACTTGATACGAATGCACATCGTCGAGATTTTGACCCTACTAAACCAATCAAAAGTAATAAAGGACAAAAGTATATGCAAATTATCAAACCTCTTTTCACCTCACAAAATAAGAAACAAGATGATCAATATAAGGGAGAAGGCCTACCTTTGACTAAAATGTGGAAGAAAAATGTAGATTTTATATATTGGGATGATCCGAATGAACTAGTAGATCGATTAAAGTTATTGATTGCATCTCGAGATGCTGGAAACACTGGCTTAGATAATGAAATCATATCTATCATTGAAGAGTTACGTGAGAGTAAAATTATTAATAAATAAATGATATATTATGTGCACTGTTCATTTAATTATCAACCTTTCAATACAATACATCTTAAATATGAATGTAGATAAATTCGGACACTATATCCATAAAAGAATGCGTTTATCAGAATTATTTGAGTTTAGTGATAACGCTTTGTTAAAATCAGAAAACGGAGATTTCGATTTGAAAACGTCTAGGTTGAGAGGAATCAGACTGCCTCTAGAAGCAGATGATGCTGTTAGCAAGGAATATGTAGATCAAGTTAGAGATACAATAATACAAGACGTTAATAAACTGATTGGCTCATTACGCTCAAGAATTATATCAGATGCTCGAAGTACTACTGAAAATTATTTAAAAGCGAAGACATCTGAGATTTTAACTCATTTGGAAGAAAAATTCTACACCAAAGCAGAAGTAGAACAATTGTTTGAAACAAAACATTCAGCGCAATGGCAAAACAAGAAATTATAAATGAAATTCACAAATCAGCAAGGAAAAATTTTCTTAGACGTTCTGTTATACTAAAAGGGATCGATGACTTGTGGCAAGCTGATCTTATAGACATGCAAAACTTAAAAAGTTATAATAAAGGCTATAATTACATTTTAGTGGTAATCGATTGTTTCTCAAAGTACGCTTGGACCGAACCATTAAAACTAAAAAATAAACACAGTGTTACTCAAGCATTTGAGCGAATACTGGCTATAAGCCAGCGTAACCCAGTTCACTTACAAACTGATTTAGGAACCGAATTTTATAACGCGGAATTCCAAACGCTTATGAAAAAATATAACATAAATCACTACTCCTCTTTTTCTACTAAGAAAGCTTCAATTGTAGAGCGAGTAATTAAAACTATTAAAAATAAACTCTTTAAATGTTTTAGCCTTAATGGAAACTATACGTGGTTAGGCAGAGAATTGAAAGATACGCTGGATACCTATAATAACACAAAACATCGTACAATAAACTTTAAACCAATCGATGTTAAAAAATTTAACGAGTCTATAATAAAAGCCAATATTAAAAAATCACACAAACATGTATCCGTTCAATGCAAACCTAAGTTCAAAGTTGGTGATAATGTTCGAGTCAGTAAATACAAACATATTTTCGAGAAAGGCTATACTCCTAACTGGTCAACTGAACTATTTAGAATTAAAAAGATCAATAAGACTATACCAGTGACCTATCTTATAGAAGATCAGCAAAAGCAACCAATATTAGGAACTTTTTACGAACAAGAACTTCAAAAATCTTACTGTCCAAATATCTATTTGATAGAAAAGGTTTTAAAAAAAAGAGGCCAGAAACTGTATGTCAAGTGGTTGGGTTTGAGCAACGAAGAAAATAGTTGGATTAACAGATCAGCAATAGTAGGCTAGTAATATAATTAATATTTTTGACAAATTTCTTTCATTATACTTCAAGCAATGCAAGGTGGTGGACTAGTTAATAGTTTAATTAATAATCTACCGTTTGAATTACATTTACCTGGTTACAACTATTGCGGGCCGGGTACAAAACTTCGAAAACGATTACTGCGAGGTGATCGAGGCGTGAATAAATTAGACGAAGCTTGTATGCATCACGACATTGCCTACGCAAGCCATCCTGACTTAATAAATCGTCATAAAGCAGATTCACAACTATTAAACATGGCCAAACAAAGACTTAAATCAAAAAACGCTGGGAAAGGTGAAAAACTTAGCTCATGGTTAGTGAGTAAAATTATGAAAGCCAAGTTAAAGTCAGGTGCCGGTGTTAAAACTTTTAACAGTTTTGTGTCAAAAATAAGATCAAAAATTAAAAAAATGAAGTCTAAGGGTAATAAAACTTTAGTAAACGCAGCTTACTCAATTGCAAAAAGAATCCAACGCATTCCTAAAATTCGAGTACCTCGAGTAATACCGATACCGAAAACTGGAGGAATTCTGCCGTTAATCCCAATTTTTGCAGGCTTATCGGCTTTAGGAACTTTAGCTGGTGGTGCAGCTGGCATAGCAAAAACCGTGAACGATTACAAAGCAGCTCAAGAAAGTTTGAAAGAAACAGAACGACATAATAAGACTATGGAGGCTTTAGCCGTAGGCAAGGGTTTATATATTAAATCATATAAAAATGGTAAAGGTTTGTTTATAAAATCTCAAAAAAACTGAATACAAAGCTACCCAGTCGTGCCTTAACTAATGTAGATATCCAAATGCACGCTAGCGACATCCCCTACTTTCGAGGAGTCTACATGAAAGATCAGTTACCAAGGACGCCAAAACGAAGAGAATGTGGTATCGTTAACCTAGATGATTCAAAAAATGAAGGAACGCATTGGGTAGCTTATGTTAAAGTTAATAAGTATTGTGAATATTTTGATAGTTATGGTGATTTGAAACCTCCAATGGAATTGATGCGGTATTTTAAAAATTGTAATGTTTATTATAATTACATAAGATTTCAGAAATTCGATACTATAAATTGTGGTCACTTATGTTTAAAATACTTACAGAATTTTTGGAATAAAAACGTATAAATCTTATGATTTCTTTTATTTCAATCATTAGCAAAATGTCTCTCACATTGTCGATAACAGGAAATTCGTCAGATTTAACTACTTACTATCCTAACTCGTTGCAGTTATACGGACAGTATGAGTGCGCCTTGTTACATTTCTCAACATTTAATTCTATTCCAAACATTGACACAAGAAACAATAAGCTGTATTATGGTTCCAGTGAATTAATTGAAATACCAGAAGGCAGCTACGAGTTACAAGATATTGGTGATTATTTAAAATCTGAAATAAAAGATGCTACAATTAAACTACAGTGCAATAACAATACTTTGAAAACTACCTTGTACTGTTCTAAAAATATTAATTTTACTAAAGATGATACTTTTAGAGGTTTATTAGGCTTTAATAAGCAGATCTTGAAAGCAAATAAATGGCATGTGTCAGAGTTTCCAGTCAACATTTTGCCTACGACCGTGATCAGGATTGAATGTGATATTGTTAGCGGCTCATACATAAACGGAGAACCCAGCCACATTGTGCACGAATTTGCTCTCAACGTACCTCCCGGATACCGTATTATAGAAATCCCGAAAAACGCAATATACTTTCCAATCAATCAGAACAACATAAGCTGTATACATATCAGGTTGCTTGACATAAACAATAGTTTAATAAATCTACGCGGTGAAGAAGTACAGCTGTATCTACATCTGAGAAGAAAAAATGATTGACTACAATAAATATGAGCACCAACAATCTAAAAATATCAGTGCTACTCAAGCTATCAAGCAAAGAAGAGATCGCTCTAAAAAGAAAATAAAATTGACAAAAGACAATAAGGCGTTTCTTAAGGCAATCGGTTTGCTAAAATGAATATTTTAGATGTATTATCCGCTCCAACCTATGACAACACCGTCGAAGGAATTGAATTTCATTCGTACAAGCCATATGTAACAAGTTTCAACAGGAATGATGAAATTCGGATACCTATCAACCAACAAGATCTATACATACTACCGTCAGCAAGCACTCTTTATTTAGAAGGAACTGTGATCGTTAAGAAAAATGATTCAAAGGATATCGCAAGTAGCGTGCAATTCACGAATAATTCTCTACTCTACTTATTTCAAGATATAAGGTATGAACTAAACGGAGTGGAAATTGATAATGTAAAAAATGCAGGTGTTACAACTACGATAAAATCGTTAATATCGATGAACGAGAGTGAGTCAAAAATATCTCATGCTTGGGGTTGGAATATAGATGGTATAAAAAATATTCATGGTGGTAATTTTTCTGCTTCCATCCCTCTTTGTAATATTTTAGGCTTTGCTGAAGATTTTAAAAAGGTCGTAATAAATTGTAGACATGAATTAATATTGTTGCGAAGTAATACTAACTTGAACTCTGTAAAACTTAACACTGGTGAAGTAGTAGAGGACGTTCAGATTAATAAAATCATATGGCGTGTACCGCATGTTAAAGTGTCAGACAAAGAAAAAATAGGCTTACTTAAAGTCTTGGAAAAAGATCGACCACTTCAGATGATTTTTAGAAACTGGAATTTGTACGAAAACCCTGTATTACCTAAAACTACAAAACATACGTGGTCTATCAAAACTTCATCGCAAATAGAAAAACCAAGATATGTAGTCATTGGTTTACAGACAAATAGAAAAAACCATCCGACTGCTGATATGTCTCAGTTTGACCACTGTAATATTCGCAATATTAGAGTCTACCTAAATTCATCCTACTTTCCATATGAAAATCTAAATGCAAATTTTGCACATAACAGGTTTGCTTTATTATACGAGCAGTACACAAGATTTCAACAGTCGTACTATGGACGTCGTTCGGAGCCTTTACTAAGTGAAAAACAATTTAAAGACATAGCGCCATTGTTTGTAGTAGACTGTTCGAGACAAATAGATAATCTAAAGGCTGGTCCTGTTGTGGATGTGAGAGTGGAAATTGAAAGCAATACGGATATACCCAATCAAACTTCTGCATATTGCCTTATTTTGAATGACTGCATAATTGAGTATAAGCCGTTGAGCAATACTGTGAAAAAACTATCATGAATCCTGATACTATTATATTGGATGTTCAAGGCTTTAAAGATTTACATAATAATTTTATAATTAAAGAATTAGCTTTCGCCACTCATGACTATACACAAACGTTTTTGATAAAACCTCCATATCTGTTTAAGTATTTGACAAGAGATGAAAAGAAGCAAGTTAAATGGTTGGAAAGAAATAGAGGTATTTACTGGAGCGAAGGATATATTGACTACAGAGAATTCCTACGTTTAATTGTTCCATACCTAGAAAATAAAAAAATTTTAGTTAAGGGTTTGGAGAAAGTAAAATGGATAAATAACCTAGGCGTGCATAATTGTAATATATCAGAACTTGATGAAAATCAATGTCCTAATTTAGCTGAACTGCATAAGAAATACTGTGGAAGAAGTAATTTAAATTGTATTATGCATTCAAATCAATGTGCGCTTAAAAATGTATTATGTTTGAGAAAACATATAGAGCAAAAATAAATGTGTACCTATCTTGCTAGTTTTAGATAATGAATAAAACAATTTTTAAGTAAATAGTTTTTCATTTATTTTACATACTTCATTATGTAAGGTATTTTATAAAATACAATGCAATGTAATACTAAACCTATATAACTACAGGTTGTAGAAATCGTTGTCAATTAAAGACTTAGATATTTTCTTAACTAAACACTCTGTTTCATCCATAACGCTATCAACAACATCTTTAACAATGTATTGTGCCTTTATCAAAACATTTTCACTGTCACTGTCACTGTCACTGGCTTGAACGTTATTACACAGGTCTATGACCTGAATTTTTATTAGCTTAAGTCCTCGCTGATGGAGCCGACTCATAACGAAAGATTTTAACGAATTTGGTTTTTTTTGTTTTTCTCGACGTCGTTGTTTCAGGCTCTTATCTTTCGTCCCCAATTTTAATTTCGTACTGCACTCAGCTTCATGGCAACGCATCTCGTTAAACTCAGCTTCATTTAAATAATCCTGATCCTGGGCATATTGACTGAATATTATATTGTCTGATCCTTGAGTAATCTGAAACAAAGAGTTAATAAATTTATAAATGTATTGTAATGTACTAAGCAGTATTGTTATATACACTTCGTTACAATCATAGTGTTAATTCGAATTAAATAAATAACTTTATTATTATTAATTAACTTACCGATGTCATGATTATGATGTGCTAATCAACTACTCGAAGCCAGTGATATTTACGAAATAACAAAAAAATACAATTACAGTGATTATTGGCCCTGCCTTGACTTGATAACCATAGATCAATAAAAAATAGATACCGCATATATACTCAAATTCATGATTGAAATGAGAGACTAAAATATTGCAAAAATCATATGCGATTTTTAGTTTTAGGCAGCCTATAAAAGTGTAATTTTATATAGTTATAATTCATCTTCTAGTGATCAATCATCGGTAATATAGTAGATCGGTCATGCATTTTTTAACGCATGTCATATCTATTTATTATTAATCGTTGGCACTACCTATGAAAAAGCTAACTAAGCATTTATGTCTCAAAGCCGGAGGACAATGAACTGACCTACTTAAATATAGATACGATGTATATTATGCTCTCTCTATCTATTACATGGTACTGTAAAATAAACGTCTTATAAAAGAATGACTTTACTACCAGTATACTGGTTTATCGTACTTAGTATTATAAATTTGTAAGATTCTCTGTCTGTTGGTTGCATCATCACGAATAATCAGTTAAAATGATCATGATCGAATTCGGTAGAGAAATAAAAGAACCTGTAAGAAAGTATGTAGACTATTTATTATCAACATTATCGTCAGCACTTTCTAACTGCAATTTAAGTAATAAAAATCCTGCTATTCGTAGGTATGTTTGTTGAAACTTGATATAAGATTGGTTAAATTTTATTAAACAAATGAAGCATACCTAGCGGTTATAACTTAACACGGATAGATAAATAAGACAATATTGTTATAATTACACAGACACTTTATTTACAATTGGTTTATATATACAATTACATTTAAACACCTACACATATTCCTCGTTAATTTTACCTATTCTAAGATTATATCTAAGTTATATAATACAAGGATAGCTTACATTCTATTATTGTTTATTAAAAATATTTACACATCTTTTAGCATAGCCGAGTGACCCCAGGCAAGTGTGGATACCTTATCTACAGATATCGCACGTTTGTCATCGTTATTTGATAAAACAATTTTGTTTATACTCTGAGTGAATATCTCGTGCTTAATTGATTTGAACATCATATATTTTTTGCGGATTATACCACCATTAAATAAAATATTTTCATAGTCTGTGATGCTTAAATCTTTCACTACGCACGATTTTACTCCCTTTGCTTTTTTAATGATTTTATCATGAGTCTTTATGGAATAAAGTTTCGATCGTAACCCGACAAAATTTGAAATATACTGTCCTCCCATTTCATCTTTGAACAGCCCGGGTACTTTTTTGTTTTTTAAAGGTATGTTAAATTCATTTTCATCGGTGTAGTTACTAGTGTCAAAATATTGCAAAAAATTGTATTTCAGATCGTGATAAAAATCATTGGTATAAATTTTGTAGACAAACGAATCGGTATCTGTGTAACACAGCTGCACTCGATCTCCGTAAAAAGGTTTGACAACATTGTAATGAAAGTCATACATATGTGACTTAGAAAGCTCTAATACAGTGAATCCAATATAAATAGGTTTATCTAAAATGATTCGATCTGGTTTCATTTGTATTGCAACTAAATTTTCTGTGAGGATACATGCACTATGGAAATAAGGATTAGCTATAAGTCTCTCAGCGGATATAGATTTTTTTGTCTTGTTGTATTTATCACACCACTTACTAACCAAATGAACACATACTCTATTTTCGGTATTTTCTAACGTCTTACCAAAGACGCTGTTATTTAACAATTTGAAAAAGTCTTGTTCGAATGAATTTTTTGCGTTTTGTCTTAACTTTGTATTTAATTCTATATACTTTTTTAAATAGGGACTCTGTCTAAATGTAATAACTCGGTGTACTTTACGTAAAATTAGACCGTGTTCTAGACACTTTTTTAAATGAACATAGTGAATCACATAGTTATATTTGTTATACAAATTTGCGATTAATTTTTTTGTTTTACCTCCAGGGGGTACACATTTTTCAGGGCAAAATGGTAAGTCGTTGTGAAGCTTATGCAAATGTTCAGGATACAAAAGGTCAACTTCTAATATAAATCCCCATTCAGCATCGCTTTTAATTTTCTCAATACATAAATTATCCATTTCATCTTGACTAAGAAATCTAAAACTAGAGTAGGGTAAAGCTTTACAAAGCGAAAAACCATATAAATTGCAACAGTCAGCATAGAATATAAAACAGGAGGGCTTTGCAGCATCATATTCTAACATGTATTTATGATTGGCTTCTGCATATCGATGGGAACACATGCACAACCCCCCTCGAATACCGCTTTGAATCATCCTCACGATAGCTAAATCTGATATGAGTTCTAATTGTACACCTGTTTTGAGTAACATTGCATCAAAAGATAGGCTAGGCGCAGTTACATAAAACGCGGGGTCGAGTTTATAATGTTGCTTGCATGTTTTTCGGAAATTCTGAAAAATATCTGTCAATAAAAGTACATCCGTTTTTAGGTATAAATCAGTATATTCACCCATATTTGTAATGTTGAATTCACTCCAAACAATTTGAGCATGTTCATAGTCATCATTCGAAATATTTTCGTTAGTCAAAGAGTTATGAAAACTGTGCTTAGGCGGTAACGATTTTTCATCGTAACTTGTCCAATGTGACATGAAGTCATACGGGTATACGCCTTTTCGTGTTAATAAACTAAATTGTTTTTTATCAGGAAAATGAGACTGTAGATAAACAAAATCGTCTGTCTGCATGGTTTTCGCCAGCTTATCTAAACTTGATGCTAAAAAGTTAAAGGAATCTAAAAATCTTAGCTGTATAATCTCATTAGCACTAATAGGGATGAACTTTGAGAATGTTATATATTTTTCCTTAGTCTTAGGAATAATTTTAATTTGACCAGGGAGTTCAGCTAACTTTTTAATGAATAAATGACAATCATATCCGCATAAATTATGAAAAAATATTGGAACAAATTTAGGTGTTTTATACTGCAGATTACAATGACGATGTGCTGCGCCTCGATATCGACCAGTTATATGACAATGATCTCTAACTCTATCGTTCCACAGTAAATTTTCACATATGTGACATGTGATAGCATGTTCGAAATGCAGAGCATCTTTTTCTGTAAATATCATGTTCTCGGTTTTGGACAGAGTTCTATGTATTGCTTTAACATCTTCAATTAAATATTGTATAAATTTCGAAATACAATCTTCCCCCCGATAGCTCCTAAACCCATCGACTAAGTTATTTGATGATGAAACAACATTATAGGCAAACGCGGCTGGCACGTGTCGTTGCAAGTATGACGTATTGACGGTGTCTAATGTCGAGTCAACGTTGGGTACAAGCAATGTTTCGAAATCAGCATATATGACGAATGGAATATTTTGTTTTCGCTCATAGTTATTAAACTTTAAAATTGATCCCTGTTCTGGTAAAACTGTGGCAACTCCTCCACACAAATGTGTTTCGATTTGATGCAAATCAGGGAAAAATAACAAACAGTTTTCACAAAAGTATAATTTACCATGATGTTTGCTTATCTGACATCTGACTAAACGAGAAAAGTTGGTAATTAAACAGTAATGAGAATCAGTATTATTTTCTAAATATAGTAGATGGATGCTTCTAGATTTATTATTTGATGTTTTATACAAAGGCCCAGTTACTATCTTGTCATTTTTTAATCCATAAACAAAAATATTTAAAAAAGGATTATTTTTTTCAAACACTGCTATATCAGAAAATGTAATTGGAAAAGACAAATCATTAATATTTAAAACGTCTCGAAAATGTGGATATGACGAAATTCTTTCAGGATGACTATTTGTAGGATACAAAGCTGCTACAACACTCCATAAAAAGCAATACTTATCTCTGTTTTGAATATTCAAACATGCCTTTTTATTCCTTATATATTTTGGTAAAGAAATAAATTTTGATCCGCTGAGAGGCTGATACTTACTAATATTTATTTCTAAATGTGAATTGCACAGAAACGTCCAGCCACTATCTCTCTCCTGAAACTCTTCGATTTTCTTTAAAAGGGTCTCGATTGCTGGTTTATAAATTAAATCAAAGTCATAATGTACATGTATGATAAAGTTTTTTGTAGAAAATGATTTCAATTCCTGTTCATCATTTTTATACAAAAGAAAATAAGAAAATAGTTCTAAATTAATCTTAACACCTGTATGCTTTTGTAGCGACCTATCTATAAGGTTTTTTACATGTTTACTGATGTTATTAAGAAATATTTCAGGGAAATTATTTATTTGTTCATTAGTTGCAGTGATCCGGTAACTTGTAATTCTTCTTTTGAAAGAAGAATCAATTATTTCAACATTGTCATACATCAGAGTTTTGCTATTATTTTTATGAACATTACTACGTAAATGACCGGACCACCGACGATTATCTATATCTACTTTACAAACCGAACAATGCGGCATTTTTACTTTAACTAAGACCTACGACTACTTTTATACTGAATTTAACCTTAAATAGATTATTAATACTTACTATTTTTATGAGTGCCTTTTCTTGTTTCAGAAATATTAGTTTAAACAATTAAGCATAAACAATTAAGTAATGCACTAGGATTTCTTATCACCAAACCAGGACTGCTTTACGGTCTTCCGTAGGTTAACACTTTCGGTCAAAGTAATCGAAGATCCTCCGTGATGTTCTTCCTAAAATTGTAAAAAAATAATAATAATTAGCATGCGTATGTAATTGTAGCGAAAATTAAAAAAAGATTTACTATAAACAATAACTTTAAATAAAAAAATTACAATATAGGTACCTGATAATTTATCCAAGTTCCAATTTAGGATTATCCCGATTTTTTGGTCACCAAATCACATCACCCAATCGTAGTGAAATTTTTGTCCTAAAAACAAAAAAATTATAGTTTCTATATAATGGTGAAAAAAAAAAAAAAAAAAAAAAAAAAAAAATTTAAAATGATTTAATCTATTACAATGGTGTTAAAAATATATATTACCTGATAATTAATAGATGCACGATCCAATTCAAGGTTCAAACCACAGCCGTGAACGTTACAGAATTAATCTTGTGATCAAGTAGTCTAAGTGGTTGTATCTAAAAAAAAAAAAAAATTATATAACATAGCTTATATATACAAATAAAAAAATGTGTAACAAAAAAAAAAAAAAAAAAAAAAATGCTAAATATTACCTGCTGATTTATGCGTCGCTCTTGAACTTTATTAATTAATTGAATTTATTATTTATTTTATTTACAGCTGCCTGCACAGCTTTAAATTACTTTTAAAACTGTGCAGACAGCTGTCTTTCAAAATAAGCAATAAATTATACCGAACCGACACTTGATACTTGCCTTGCCAAACGTGATGTCGAAATATCCGCGAGCGTCGGTCAGCAGTTTCAGGTAAGGATGTCGCGCACTCACATACACATTGTCTTTGGTATTTGTTTTGCTTTAGTTTACGCAATAATATAAATATATCAACCCTAACTATTTCGCTGCATCGACAGTTGAAATAATTACTTAGTCATTATTTTGTTTAAGTTTAATACGGCAAAAAAAAAGAGTTGGTTTTTACAATATCACCTAAACATTAGCGATGATTTTTAATATAGTGAATTATCGCGAGTTTTCACCTTATAAGCGGCTCATTTTCTTCAATACGTATTCGTCAACGAATCGAAGCCTGCAAGTGATCCAGTAATCTGCAAGAAGTCATCATAGAAGAACAGAACCAGCCCTGAAGAACGAATCCCTGCCTCCTGCGCTATCTCTGCTGCCATTGGGACCATCAGTCTTCAACGACAGTCCTGCGCTGCTGCCAGCTGACCCGTCAAGCAAACATTCAAGAACGATCCGCTGTCACCCACCGAAGGCTGCACCACCAATCCATCAATCAGTTACTTATCAAGTTCACTGGAAAATGTAAGTACCTTCAGACGTATTACCGTAGCCTGCTTAGTTTTTTTTTTTTTTACTTCAAAGTCACAAACCAGATTAACTTTGTTTTTGATGCTCACCCAACCTTAATAGTTAAGGTTCTGAGTAAGAGGGCTTGGGTTGGTGGGTGGGTGGACCAGGCTCACCTTTCAAATCGTGAATTTGTATGCTACAGCCCTAACACACGAAAATCTTAGTGGAGAGCTACAATACAATATAACTTTATAGCACATCAAACAATATGGTAATATAAATATAAGTAGTAACATTTCATTTCATTGGGCGACCTTATCACTTGCAACGATTTCTTTCAAGCAACAGGCTATGAGCTATGAGTGTGAAAGTGTTTATTTTGACATTATTTATTTTTACCATAATATGATTGCTTTATACGCTTCAACATATCTGATGGCAAGGAATTAGAACGGCTCCTCGCCACAACCGGCTTACGTAGTAGCTACGGACCTCCCGTTTATGTTAAGTAACTTTATCAATTGCGTAAATAATTACATCTTAATTCTTTATTTCAGGTCTGAATCTGAGTGCGAATACTATCAATCATGCTCGAGCGTGGAGCCAGCAGGGAACACCAAACCCACTCGCAAACCCGCTGCAGACAACAGTAAGAAGCGTAAGCCGCGTTCATCAACAACGGATTCAACTACACCAAGGTAAATTTGACTTATAAATTTGTACTATTTTTATTACCTTATCTTATGATAGCTAAAATAACGTTACTTAACATAGGGAAGACCCGGACTCCGGCCTGTACCAATAGGTTCTTTGGAACTTATGTACGGATCATACCACTAGCTTTTCGGTGAAGGAAAACATCGTGAGGAAACCTGCATGTGTCCTGAGAAGAAATTTAATAGCACATGTGAATCCACCAACCTGCACTTGGCCTAATCGCCCTTTGAGGGTAGGCCTATATCCCAGCAGTGGGATGCTAAAAAGGCTGATACAGATAGGGTTTAGGCCCTATCCAAGACAGAGCACGTTTGATATGAACGAGCCGATTCACTTTCGATATGCAAAGGCTTGGAGATTAGGGATTGTATCAACCAAAGTACAGATGATCAAACAGCGAGTTGTACAGTGCGCACATAATAGGTCTACCATTCAACATAATTTTCTATTGATATATATTGTATGCTAACGATGAACAGGTGGATAATATAAAGAACATTAATTAACAAAGGTTTTCTTGCTTGTTTCAGTAAAAAACCTCATACTGTCTCCGATATATTCGGAGTCAATCAAAACCGCGATCCCGCCTCAACGCACAATGAAGATGGAAACCAGCAGCTGCCTTCATTTTTCGTCAATCGGGTGGGCAACAGGTGCGAGCGGCGTACGACGACTACAGACGGCGACTACTACGTCGACTGTAAAGTTTATAAGACGGAGGACGCGCGTGCCGCCGACTCCCTGGAGCTGTGGAAGAAGGCGCTCGTCCGCATCAAAGTCCAGACGAACGCTGAGTCTCCGCAGTGGCGAGCACTGCAGAAGTTTGTATTATCATCGGACTTGTTATTTCCAAATCCACCGCGATTTTTTGATAAGTAAAAATATGTACATAATATAATAAATGTATCTAATCGTTAATCGTTTTTTATATTGGATTTATATATACATCCATACATATATACATTTTATATATCATACAAGGTTCTTGACTATACTTACAAGCAGGCACTTACATTTAAACTTTTACTTAAATTTGCATGTTTAAGTAAAAGTTTAAATATTTGGAAAAATTACTAGGTTTGTCTATTTAAACATTTAAATAGACAAACCTAGTAATTTTTCCATACTTACAGATTAATTTAATCTAGCTGATCGTGTAAATTTACACATTCTGAAGCTTCGTCGCGAATGAAATCGAACGTATAATAATGGGCATTTCTGTCCCACCCTGTCTATCAGCGAATCCTGTTTCAGTTACATTTTTTCAATGAAATCGAACGTATATTATTGGGAATTTCTGACACACCGTCGTGAAGGCGAACTTGTTCGCCGAGCGACAAGGTGGGACAGAATTCCCAATAATATACTACTAATCTGTATGTGCATAAAATAATTTTACGTGAATCTAAATCTGAATCTAATATTAGAAATGAGGAACGCAGTGATTCAGTTAAAAATATCCTACGGAAGATAATATTTTTATATCCTTAGATAATGAAACAAAATTATATTATTGATAGGTATATTTTTTGCATTGTGTGTCCAAAGGGCAAAACAGAGCCCTCAGCTGTCTGTCTGTATACGTCCGTCTGTTCGTAGGTCATTGCACAGATAAATAATACATTATATTATATCTATAAACACGGGTCTCATATATCAGCTCGTAAACGGGATGAACGTGAACTTTTGATAGATACTTTGTGTAGAAACTTGACCCAAACGCCATCAGGGAAACTGCCATGCCGCAGTTTATTAAATTCTCAAATTGGGTAAGTACCTAGATTTTTTTAAGAAATCGCGATTTTTGCTAGCTTAAGTAGATAGGTACTTTTAATATTGTTTTGTTTGCAATAACGCCTGCTATGCGGATTTCATTACAAATATACGACATGAATAAAAAATTCTGCACATGACTTAAATTTTTGCTATCGTATATTTGTAATTTTGTAAGATAGGTACTTACTTCCATCACCAATTGTTTTGATTTCTGTTTTTTGATATATGGTGGGTGTAGGTACACCTACACCTATTACTTATTTTGTACAATAACAATAAGCTACCTACTTGCCACATGACTGTACATAATTATACTTATTAACCACCGAATTCATGATAAACGTGACCTAACTGCTGACTATTAAGTTAGTCATTCTTTACTTTTTGGAATACCTACCTACACCTTGAACATTATTTCGTGTACACCTAACATGTTGGGAGATTATCGAAGTATGCTCTAGGCACAGTCTATTATTATGGATCCCGCATATCGATAAAAAAAACCACCATACCAGAATGGCACAATTAATGATAGGTAAGTTATACCATGTTATATATTCATATACATTTTGGATTAGGAATAGAAAAAAATATGCTGATAAGACTCTTGATTAGACTTGCAATTCAATGCATTGAACCTACTTTTACTTACTGTTCTACACGGTAGGTGAACCTTATACCTATCACTACTACGACGAAATAATAAGTCTATTTATTCGTAGTATGACTACGAATAAATGATATTCGTAGATCTATCTCGATGCTCGGCAAGTCAGCCCGAGTGGAAAATTCAATAATTCAATGATTTGAAAATTTTAACAAACCGAAACCGACATCAAATAGAAAATATTCTAAAACAAAATTATGCATTAAAAATAAATAAATGATGGCTGCAACCACGACAGATTTGTTGTCATTTATTGTATGTCTCCAAAGAACTTCATCAGAACATCACTAAACTACCACCACGAAATACTACGATGCTCTTTCAAACCATTTGTTTACAGTTTTTTTTATTCATTTTACATCCATGCCATCTTACACTGCGATCCTCAAGACGCCTACCAAGCGTGGGGATAATGGCAAACTCCCCTTTATGGGTGGTAGATAGTCATACTGGCATTCGCAAAATACGACTGTCATCCTAAAACAACAACCTTGACCGACGCGCTGCTGAACGTTCTCTCCGAAACACAAAAGCGCTCAGTAGTAATGCCAAACGGAAGGAAACATATGTTATTGCAACGAAAGGTCAAACATGTATATATAGGGATATTGGAAAAATGCTAACAACCTCGTAGTAAAAGACAATGTCTACTCAGAGCCAAGAGCGCCCGTCGCGGCAACACTGGACCGCGCCGCGCTCTCTTTGAATAGAGTTTTGAATATTTACATCGAGCAAAGTAATAAAAAATATGAAATAGTAAATTACAGGCACAAGAGACTTTAAACATCAGGTGCTCCTCATGCTTATTCCGTCAAATATACATAAACAAACACAAAAAAAATAAAAACAGAAAATAAAATTTCATCTCAAAATGTCTCAAATGTTAGGACAAGCAGAAGTCAACCCTAGAGGTTGTTAGCATTTTTCCAATAACCCTGTAGGTATAAAGAACATGATTTGAGCGTTATGTTTAAGAGAGCAAATTCGACAAAGAAAATTCTTGGATTTTGCACCACGATAAGGCGTCTATATACAAGGCCATCATTGTGAACGAAATTTTTGACCAAAAACTCAACAAATACTCGTACCATCGAGCAACCATCTTATTCACCAGATATGGCTCCAGCGGCCTTCTTCCTTTTTCCTAAACTGAAATTAAGAACCACTTCGTGGCACCCGTTTTCATTCGAGAGATGACATAAAAGAGAATTTATGGCGAGAACCCACAAAAAGCGGTTAAAAATGTTTTGATGATTGGATTATTCTTTGGAGTAAGCAGTGATGGCTCAGTGGCAGTGGCTATGGACTGCCGCGCAGGTCCATGTTTCGAATCCGAATTATCGTGGGCTTGACCTTCACAGTGGAAGGGCATTTTTCGAATACCCGCCTGGCTAGCTACCACCCTCAAGTAGAAAATCTGTCGCCAAGCACCTAACGGTGTGTTCCGGCAGCTATCCTTGAGAGCCAGTAATTCTAGGTTAAGCCTGTTAACACCTTCGACCACATCATCACTTATCAGGTGACATTGTGCTCAAAGGCTTACCTATGGACAATAAAAAAAGAAGATGTCCTTACTAGGAACCCTAATCCTAATCACGACAGTTTGACGACATGCATGTCGAGGACATAAAATAATAGTTGTTAGGGATAAGTATTATTTACAGTCCGTTCTCGATACTTTATTCATATAGCTACCTATTATTGTCATCTATCACATCACTCAGTCACGTATCATCACGTCATCAAACACAGTGTAAACGCGGAATCGTGTTGGTAACAGTAACAAACATGCTTATCTTCTGCCTTATCTATATAAGTATCTAACAACAATAAACAACATTATTTATTGTTAAGAGACTGTCTCTGATATCAAAGTAATGAGAAAATAATACGCCCTAGTTTTCTTTTGAGTGCACGAGGACATTATTATTATGGAATACATATTCTTATAAAAAAATACATGTAGTAGTAACCATAATAACATATTATACGTACATATTATGTTCAATACTTAAAAATATTGGTGTGAACCATAAATGTTACAAAACACATACCTATATTGCGGAGGTACAAGGGACGGACGGACTTATTAGTTAGGTACTTCTTAGACAGCCGAGTCTTTTAATTTATTAATATGGCTCCATTTTGCCCTTTGGGTACGGAACCCTAAAAAGGGGCACAAATTAAGAGTTCATGGTCGTAATCAGTCAGTATTAATTTTATCATAAAAATGAATCAGAAGAACGTATAGGTAGAGCACAGAATAAAACTATAAGGGTTCCTTGTAGGTACTACGGAACCCTAAAAAGGACTAGTAGGGTAAATCCAGCAAAGCAGAGTAAATGTAAGAGAAGGATGGTGTACTTATAATAGGAACAGCAATTAGTTCGGGCGCAAAAACAAATCTGAAAATACGTGTAACGCCTTCGATAATACGACTGAGCTCAGGTTAATCAATTATCAAGGTTTTAATGTGAAACTTCCGGTGCGCGTATAACCTATCTCCACTTTTTTTTCTAAAACCATTGTTAGAAGTATTTACTTAAAGTGCATAGCCTCAAGTGTACTAAGTAATAGAACAGGCACAGTATATGAATATTAAAGAAGCCATGATGGCACAGAACATATATGATGATGGCCCAGTGGCAGTGAGCATGGACTAAATATATATGAAACAGCCGAACTGACCGCGCACTGATCGGGAAACTGTGGTCTAATTTTATCAGTAGGTTATTTTTATTACATATTTTTATTCTGTGCCCTTAGAGTTAGTTCCTATTATATGATTATCCCTGTAGAAGTTGGCTGGAGCCATATCTGATGAATAAGGTGGTTGGTAGATGATACGAGTCAAAAACTAACCTACCAATAATATCAGCAATAAATAAGGGTCTATACACTGAAGTACCAATTTTTTTTTAATAAGTACCTCTGTCTATATACCCTTTTTAGGGTTCCGTACCCAAAGGGTAAAAACGGGACCCTATTACTGAGACTTCGCTGTCCGTCCGTCCGTCTGTCACCAGGCTGTATCTCAAGACCGGATAGCTAGACAGTTGAAATTTTCACAGATGATGTTTTATATATTGCCGCTATAACTACAAATACTAAAAATAAAATAAAATAAATATTTAAGGGGGGCTCCCAGACATCAAACTTGATTTTTTTACCTTGTTTTCTTGCTCGATACTAATAACGGTGACAGGTAGACGCTTTAACTATTCACAGAATTTTTAGTTTTATGTGCTCCTTAACTATATTTTCTTAATTAAAATAAAAATTAAGGGGGCTCCCATACAATAAAAGAGGTTTTCACCGTACCTGCCCAGCTCAATCGGACACTGCGAAAAGTGTCTGGAACTTGCAAGATTAGGTTACCTACAGATAATGGTATGGCACCCTTCGTACGCGAATCCCACTCGCACTTTTTTTATTGCTGATAGAGCACTAATAGGTTAGAGTTAGACTATGCCATTATCATTATCACATATTGACAGGGATAAACCTATATAAAATGTAAGTTGTACTTAATAAAAAACAATATATTTGACTGGAAGACATCACTTAAGAAGTACCTAAGTAATAAGTCCGTTCGTCCATCGTACCTCCGCAATATATGTATTATGTATGTGTTTTGTAAGATTTATGGTTCACACCAATATTTTTAAGTATTGTACATAATATGTACGTATAATATGTTATTATGGTTTAAAAAAGTTGTTAAATGTTAATTTTAGGCCAGTTTTATTCCGGGGTCTATCTCAAAAATAACAGTAGCTAGGAATCTCCAAACGCCATTTTACAGTAATTAGTGTGAAACTGACTGACTTTCAAGACTAAAACCATTTTTTTTATTTGGTCTGTTGCAATGAACGCACTTGGCCAGTTCTTTTTCGTATGAACCTAGACAGTTGTCAACAATCACTTCTTTACCATATTTATAACTCAATTGTGTTTCTTATTACTGTAGTATAAGTAACTGAAAAATCTGCGCAATTTTTGTTTCAAATCCTGAAGAGTTTGAAACAAAAATTATTAGATTAATATTTACAGCACCTGATTTGCTACAACTTACTGAAATATATATATGGCGCACTTACTGTAAATTTCGTTTCATAACTGATATTTCTTGAATGGGACGATCAATACAAAACTATAGATGAAAGTAATAATACGTTTTGTTATTGAATAAGGTATTATTTTTAATGCCTGATAGTTTAGCCTTTGACCACTATCTCACCTGATGGTAAGTGATGATGTGGTCGAAGATGTTGTTCAGGCTAACCTAGAAATGCTGGCTCTCAAGGACAGCTGCCGGAACACACCGTTAGGTGCTTGGCGACAGATTTTCTACTTGACGGTGGTAGCGAGCCAGGCGGGCATTCGCAAAATGCCCTACCACCATGCTTGGTATTTTAAAAGTGTATAGTTGTTTTTGTCTTATTATTTATTACCTATTGCGTTTTATTTTAATCAGGCGCGCTGATAACACATATAGTAAAAAAATGTTTCAAGTAAACAATATATTAATATAAAATATAAAATATTTCAAGTAAACAATATATTATTTATCACGGCGCGCACTTTTCTCTTTTTAAAAATGAGCTTAGCGCACCAGTTTACAAATTTCATAGTAAACATGATTATTTTGCAATTGGATTTCATTGACATTGAATGTTGTGACAATTTATCACAGAATAATACAAATCTGAAAACTCGAAACCGATTTTGAAAACACTGAAAGTATGAAATAGCTTTTTGAACTCCGACGACCCATACATATCTAATTCATAACAATAGAAATTTATTGCTATCTTGTGAATTTATTCCCAGCCGATTGTCAACGGTTAAATCACTGAGCTCCCATTTCCTTGGTCCGACTTCCACATGTGTCGATGCGATAAGTGTGCGTGTAGAGTGCTCGGAGCGCTCTCCATACAAACGTAGTTTCGGAAATTTTGTATTCATATTGTTGAGCCTATGTCTATGCCTCTGGTTTTTCGATTTATTATTTATTTAATCACTAAATGTCAAAAAAAAAAATCCATACAAAACGGTTATTCGAATTATTTTACAATATAATGTTATAGATGTTATCAATATCCAGGTTTATAGGTTTTGATTTTTATCATTATAAAAGGAATTTGTATTCATGGGCATTTAAATACAGATATTTTTTCAAAACTTGTATCTTTATTTTGTGAAATATTTATAGGAAAAATAATGATAAATAAAGAAAAAGGAAACCTATTCTGTCAGTTATAAAATAAGACCAAAATTTTTATATTTAATTAATGTTTACTATAGGAGAAAAGTTTTCTCCCAGAACGCAAATTATGCGCAAATTCTAAGTCAAAACTTGAAGAAGCTGCAATTGTCCTTATCGCACTATTCTGTTCGGACGTTTAGCGGCGAGACAGCATCACTTTCTTAATGTACTTATTTTTCTGTAGGAGCTTCTCTTCCCGTTCCTCACGGAAATCTGGCAATCCGGAAGCATAGAATTTAGTCTCAAGGACATATATGCAAAGTTTCACCGAGTTTGAACACTAAGTATTTAAATTATCACGAAACTACGTTTATATGGAGAGAGCCATGAGCACTCTACTCTTAAACATCATAACATGCATGGTCATCATACTCGTATCATGCATGAGACTCACAAAGATCTGAGTGATACCTTATCTGGCTAATGATATGTTGGTACTTGTAATATGCACATTGCCAATAGAGATTACGTTATCATTATTTATCCTTGTTATTACAATAATGACAATGACTTGTATAAATATGATTGCTGTGTAATTAACTAACGATGCTCTGCTTAAGTCTTAATTGATACAAATAAACATTGAGATAATACGTTTCACTAGAAAAGTCATTGGAGGCAAAAGTCGTTTCCACTTTTGCAAATTTTAAACATAATGCGCTTCAGCGCTTTACAAGATAAGACGGCAGCCTAGAAGTAATTATATCGTCTAACCAAACGATCCTAATACGCAGCGCAACAATGCTTGTGGGCTAATGTTTACCACAAAAGTTCGCTTACAGCGCTAAAGCTAATTGCATCATCTAACCAAACTATTCAAACATGCAGCCCTAGAGCTATTCTGAGTTATGCTTTTTCAAGATCAAAGACTATCAGCACACAGAATGGACATAGCTTTTGTACCTACCACAGAGATCTATAGAGAGGTAATCTTACGCGCCACGCGAGACACCTATATGCAGCGTCCACGGCATACAACGAAAATATTACAAAAAATCCCGTCAGTCGCAACCTGTTCGATGTGAGCGTGCGAGCAGACGACATTTATTAAAATTCCGTATTGTTCAGTGATTGTCTACAAAAATCAAAGCCAATATGTAAACTACAAGAACCATGGTGTCACCTATATGTATTAAAATTTCAGATATTTAGAGTAATAATCGCAAATATAGCTTGAATTATTTTAGTTAGACCATTACCAAGGTACAGCTTATACAAAAAACATGATGCGCATACATTGCCGTTTAGTTGTATAAGAACTTAAGGCTAACTTCGTTTCGACCACGCAATGAATATCGTTTTAAGTGATTCGTAGTTCGTACACATTAGAGTGTGCATCGAGATAAACACGCTTGTGTGTATAAATTCGAGAACGTGGTAGTGCGTATTTACTAGCATATATTGAAGAAAGCACTCAAGTGTGAGCGCTCAGGAACAGGTGACTTGTGTGGCTGTGTAATTGCAATTTGTGTAACTATTGGCGTTTACGTGTAGATGTGATATTAAGTGGGGAGTTTTGTAGGACATTAGTTCTCAGCTGAAACGAGACGTAAATCTCTCGATATCTGTGGTACCTACCAAACTTTGTAAAAAGTATATTAGTTAAAAAAATTAGTTAAGATACAATTGGTTCCAGTTACTTACTACTTTATACAAGAAACAAAGTGGTACCTACTTTCTTTTTTTATCGAAATTTTATATTTTGTGTATCGTATTTTGCATACATTTATGTACAATTATATTTTTAATTATGGTTTTGTAATATTTTTTATTCAAACAGAATTATGCATAACAACGCTACAGTTACTAAACTGAAATAACTTAGGCAACCCAAAGGCCATTGCAGGCCTACAGGTAATCTAAATGTTCCAACCCACTACCAATTGGCAGAGTACCCAGGATGCTAGCAACATTAATTTTGGAAACATTCCCGTTGGATTGCAATGCTTATAATCGGTCATTTGAGAGTTATGATGATAAACAGACACGTCAAACTTTTTTCGTCGAGAGTAAAAAAATAATTATTGACCCATGTTGCTATTTGTCATATCTGTCAATGTAATCTACGAATTTCACTCAATAACAAATCGACAAAATAATAATGTATTCAGGGGTCCTTCCCAAAATATGAATTCACTTGTGAAAAGTGATTCCATCGATTTTGTCTGTTTTTTCAGATTGGTTTTTGCAGGATAGAATTTTTAATACACAATTTTCGAACGTAAAGCGCGCGTAGAGAATTAGAGATACGAGTGCCCAGCTGCGTGTGTTTGAGAGTACGCCGGCCGGCTTACCTGCACTGGTCGACTATGCTCGTTTGAGATGTTGCGTCTAGTATATAGGTATAGGTCAATGCAAATAAACCGCTTATTATCTTACTTGTCCGAAGGGCGAAAGCACAGATTAAATACGTAAAAGTACGGCCATTTAGGATATTAACTAGCATAAAAAATATAGGTTTTCAATTTGGTTGACCTATTCTACCTACCTACGATTGTGGTACCTATAGTTTTAGTGCCTCAATAATCTTCCTGAAGGTTTTCGCGCGTAGGCATCTTATTATGCGTAGTCTTATTATATGTATGTTAGTTTGTACATTTCTTTATTACCTCGTATCTTCCAAACAGCTGGATGGATTTCAAAAATTAAGTTTGGTTATATTCGTCTTAATACTGAAAGTATCCTTAGAAAGGTGATCGAAAAAAAAAACACAATATGTTTGGTACGAAATGGTTAAACGAAATTTAAAATTTAACCTAACCTATCGAGTAGGGTACAAAATTAAAGGAAATTGAAAGGGAATTACAAATATATATAATTAAATAAGTTGTATGTTTAAATTTAATGGGACACGAAAAAGTACCAGAAAAAAAACTTTAAGATTAAAAACCTGACTGCAATAAAAATACCTAACAAGATTGAGAGTTTAGTACCTAGTCTATGTGGGAACCAATTGCAATTAATGTGTTCCGTTTGCAACTAAACCATAGAACATATAATAATACTAAACTGCGGGATTTTCGATCTTGCTTCGGTGATTTCAGTGCAGTCGAGTTATAAATTTATTTTAGCCGGATCGTCCACTGCTGAACACAGCCTCCCCCATTTAGGGGGCAGGGGGGTTTGCCATAGTCCCCACGCTTAGCAGGCATCTTGGGATATCAGTTCCTCAGAAGGCGTTGCTCCCTACTGCTCGCCTCTTACGACACCCACAAGTAGCAAACATATTATTTTTTTTGCGTCTCAATTTTTATGTACAGTCGCCTGCAATAAGAAGTACTTATACACTTCGTGATTTTCAAAATAATGTGATGTCGCTAAGTTATAAATAATCGAAGTTAACATTAACATGAGTAAAATTATTCAACTTAATCTTTGATTTTAAGATACTTCTGATTATATAGAGAAAAACAGAACTCTTTGCCACTATTTTGAAAATTACAATGTGTATATTTCTTATTGCAGGCGACTGTACATGTATTTTTATAAATACGTTCACAAAACAAACAATTGTACTTTTTTGCAAAGTGGGCTGCAACAGCTCATATTATAAGAAACTACCTTTGGCCGCGGCTCCACCCGCGGGTATATCGATTATCGCGCAAAACCATTAACCTCTTTTTGCGCAGTTGAATTAAAACTATCCTATATCGTTCCCCGGGTCTCAAACTATTTCCATACCAAATTTCATCCAAATCCGTCCGGTAGTTTCAGAGCCTATTCAATGCAAACAAACAAACAATTTAATCTTTCCTCTTTATTATATTAGGTCCTTACATATGAAATTGGCGTTTTGTATGGGAGGAACAAAAAGTCGAATATTTTTTAATATAATATATTTAATTAATCAAAGTATGAACCATTATTTTCTATGCACTTTTGCCATCTCATAGGTAGTTCATTGATCCCTTTACTAAAAAAACCAGTCGGACGGGAATCAATAAAATCTTTGAAGGCGATTTGGACTGCCCCATCGGAGTTGAATTTTTTCCCTTGCAAGAAGTTATCCAAATTTCGAAAAAAATGGTAATCTGTTGGAGCAAGGTCCGGGGAGTACGGAGGATGTCTTAGACTTTCCAATTGAAGCTCTTCTAATTTAGTAGCCGTCTGTAGCGCAGTGTGTGGTCTAGCGTTGTCGTGAAGCAGCAGTGGCGTGGAGCGATTGACCAGCCTAGGTTGTTTAGCCGCTAGCTTTTCCATCATGGTTTGCAATTCCTGACAATAGACATCAGCCGTAATAGTCTGGCCAGATTTGAAAAAACTGTAATGAACAATACCGGCACTAGTCCACCAAACGCTTACAAGTAACTTTTTTGGGGTTAATTTTCGCTTGGGGCAGGATTTGGCTGGCTGGCCAGGATCTAACCATTGCGCTGAGCGCTTCCGATTATCGTAAAGAACCCATTTTTCATCACAGGTAATGATTCGGTTTAAAATACCTTCATTATTGTGCCGGTTTAGTAATGTAACGCAGCAGTCGACGCGCGTTTGCCGGTTTGTTTCAGTCAATTCGTGAGGTACCCACCTTTCAAGCTTTTTAATCTTCCCAATTTGCTTCAAGTGAATTAAAACAGTTTTATCACTAACATTGCAGCCTGCAGCTAACTCGGACGTGGTTTGCGATGGATCCGCATCCACAATAGCCTTCAACTCTTCATTATCAACTTGAGTCTCAGGCCGTCCACGGGGCTTGTTCTGCAGCTCGAAATTTCCAGAACGAAAACGTTGGAACCAAAAACGAACTGTGTTTTCTTTTGCAACACGACCGCCATACACATCATTCACCCTTCGAGTTGTTTCCGCAGCACTAGTGCCACGGCGGAACTCGTACTCGTAAATAATGCGATATTTAAGGTTTTCCATTTTGTAAAATGAGTGACGCAAACAGAAAAAAACAAAAGAAAAAAAAAACAAATGAATGACGATCATCGAAGCACAAATACATGAGTCTATAGCTGTACAAATTTGAATTTGGAATTCCTTACCAAAGAGGAGAAATTCGTGATTAAAGTGGCCAGTACGAAAAACGCCAATTTCATATGTAAGGACCTAATATTTATAAAAGTTTAGACTAGAAACACAGAAACAGACTTTTACCAAGAATTATATAAGAAAAACTGCAGATATCTATTTTAAATTTTGTGTTGAACGTTGGACTGTTAGCTAGAAATTCAATTAAGCGAAAAAATTGTTATTTTTATAGGTACCCAAGCGGGGTGTCATTATGTAGAGCTAGTTGCATATAGACCTACTATAATGCTACTCTACACCAACAAAAAAAAAGAATAAGGAAATAAATAAATGATGGGCAGGCAAAGTTGTAAATTTTTATTACTGGTTCTATCTCAAAACTAAAATGAATAGTTAGAAATTAGAAACATAGTTTCGTCATATTTTAAATACTGAGTGCTCAAACTCGGTGAAACTACTCTACGAGCTAAATAGAGACCCTTGACTTACAGGCGGACGAACCGATAATTAAGTACTTAGATTTTTTGATCACATTTTGATAGCCTGATCAAGGAACCTGGTGCGAAAACCTGACGTGTGCTAAATATACTATTCTACTGGATATAATATATTGAGATTGAAGATAATTTATGGGTCATTAACTGCATTATAAATTGTGATTATAGCTATGGTATACTGTATCAGCCGGATTGTCCACTGCTGGTCACAGCCTTTTCCCATAATTTGCACGCTTGCCTGATAATTGAACAGATATCTTACACTGCGACCTGCGGTCCCAAAGACGCCTCTTTGGAACCGCAGTGTAAGATATCAGTTCCTTAGAAGACGCTGCTGCGCATGTACTTTACCCTAAGTCGCATCTTCCGATACCCACAAAAAGAGATGGGGGGTGTGACAGTCTAGCTCGGAACCTCACGGGCTTAACTTCATATTAAATTTATACGAAAACAAGATTAGTACCTTGTAGTATTTGAAGCAGTGATGGCTCAGTGGCATTGGCTATGGACTGCCGCGCAGCAGGTCCATGGTTCGATTGCCGCCCAGAGCTTGAGCTTCACCGCATGGTGGAAGGGCATTTTGCGAATGCCCGCCTGGCTAGCGACCACCCTCAAGTAGAAAATCTGTCGCCAAGCACCTAACGGTGTGTTCCGGCAGCAGTCCTTGAGAGCCAGTGAAATAACAGGCAAAATGAGACTTAACAGGTATGTCTCAAGGTGATGGGCGCAGTGCAGTTCGTCACTTGTGATGAAATGCATCTGTTATAGGCAGAGGATACCGCTTAACATCACGTGGGCCTCGCGCTTGTTCCATCATAAAAAAATAAAAATAAAAAAAACCTTTTAAACTTTTGTCCGTGGGATAAAATCAATTGACTTACTCAGCACTGAGCACGCTCTGCAGCCCTTCGTACAGCGAGTCCTCAGACAGTTCTGCGTACGAGATGGTCTTCCCAAAACCGATCTCCTGCGCCTGGATCCCGTTGTAGGGCTGGTCTCCAAAGAACGGCACCACCAGCATGGGCTTCCCTGCCGAGATGGCCTCAGTCATACCGAGGAGGCCACCGTGGCCGATGAAAGCGATAACTTTGTTGTGTTCTGGAAAATGAAAGGGTTTTTTATCATCATGTTACCGCCATTTCTATTTTGTTTAAACAGCAATGCTATTTACCAGTTATTATCAAATACTACTACATGAATACGTAAGCTTCTATGTATATTACATCCACGTAAGTACACGTTCCTTAAGTCACAGACTAAGTATATACATATTAGTTAGATATATATAGTCCCATACATAGTCAATCGTAAAATGTCGCTCCTAATCTTGAAGTCTGGTCCTGGATTCCCAGGACGGACATATTATTGTTTTTTCATGTTGTTATGATTGATTAATAAATAGAATCACATCTCCTAGAGAAAACTGTACTCAATGCTCGATCAGCTCGGGGCAAACGAGTCCAGATGACCCCTTACCACGCTTGCCATGAACTTTTGTAACATACGGGGTTTCCGTTCTGATTTTGAACGCCATCCGTTACCACCTGCAGGCTGCTAAGACAGCCATGCTCTTTCTGACTCAAACACAGATATGCTCTCAGAGATATACTTCGTTTCTCACCTACCTGAGGTAAAAACTTGATGTTGATCAACTTGATCATCCCTTTTTGCCGTGGCTGGGTGTATGTATTTGCGTGAAGAGGATATCTGGGCAACTCAACTTAGGACGGGACCTATCTATAGCGCGTTAATATTTTAATGGGCTAGCTTCTCTTTGTGTGTAGGACGGGTAGACGTGGTCGCGGGTTTAGTACAAGGTTTCAGCATTTTGATGCGAAACCCAAAAAAAAATGGCTAAGATCTTTGGACTACTTTCTATATGTTGGTAAGTATACCAAATTCTATCAAAATCGTTACAGTAGTTATGAGGTGAAGCAAGTGAAAAGGCAGAAGTTTTTGTTTTCCTAAATGTTTTATTCCTGTATAATAGATTGTAAGGCTAATTTATATTATTATAAATTGGCTTATTATAATACATTAACAATATATTGAGTTAATTTACATTACATACTGTTATGCCATATGTATTTGTAAATTAATATTCCATATCAGCTTTTTGGCTATTAATCCTTTATTATGAGTTATAAGTATATAGAAGATTTTATCTCTAAATGTAAAAATAAGATATCCCAGACTAAACCAATAAAAAGATAAACTTTGTTTCGTAAACAAAAACACATAATTTTACGTTACATAGAAAGCGCTATGTACATACTATCCTTTATATGGCTCCGTTTTGCTCTTTAGGTACGGAACCCTAAAAACAGTTAACGTTTTTAACATCCTGTCACAGAAGCGCGTTTGTTATAGTGTCTATCTACCTATCTATTGTAGTTTTACAGATTATTTCTGTCTTATTATTCTATTGAGTTCATGTATTTCTTATAAATACCTTCATATTCGTAATATCCTGTTAGATTGCGGTTGCAAGATTATTTGAATCCATATGAATCAAAATAAAAAATATAATGGTTATTAGTCTAGTATTTCTTGCAAGTAGTTTCATTGGAAATAGATAAGATCTTATAGGTATTATCTATATCAAATAGAAATTAAAGTGAATCCATCACGTATCCAGTAGTTTCAACGAATCATCTAAGAAGTTATCTATGTACTTACCTATATAGGTAAGTTTATTGACGCAGAACTGCGTAAGACTAGATTACAGAAAATCACGTTCAACCGCCATGGAACGTGAGCTTGGTGGATTTTGCGGACATAATGTTGGTGCTAGATAACCTATATATACCGAGTATTTGCAGCTCTGGTTTGCATGGTTTCATGAAACGATGACTCTTGTATAAATATATTGATGACTTTCTAAATCAAATCAAAATAATAGCTATATATTTCTAGACGTTGGCAAGTGCTAAATATTACTTGAACAGTTGTTTTTTGCAAAATATCTTTAGTTTGTAGCAGTAAGAAAATCATATATTAACTGTGATCATATTTGCTAGGTATTAAGTTCAAGATACGTTATTTTTAATGTTACTTATACTAGAATGAAATCGTAAAGTCGACTCTTAATGTCTTAATTACGCTTGTAACGAAAATATCTCAATTATTTATGTACTTTACAAAAATACAAATTTACGTGAAGAAATATTTAAGTCATTTGCGGGAATTTTTTCCTCTTCTTTTCTTCTCCTAAATTTGTAATTTTGTAATGTTATCCGCAGAGCATGCGTTATGGCAAACATAAAAATATTAAAAAATAATATCTATGTATTTTTATACATATACCTATGTAGGTATATGTATAAAAATATAACAATGAAATAGAAAAATATTAACATGAGGGACAAGTTTAAAAAGCTCGTTTTTACTCAAACCTATCACGATTTCACCGTCATTGCCTCTCTTTCACTCATAGGCGGTCCGAATGCAGGCGGAATTTCAGCGTTTGATATACATATGTTTTTTAACTACTTTGCTGTACAATAGGGTTTTTTTTTGAGGAAATGGCCTATCAAATCTCGCAGTCCATGGCTCGATCATCTGGTCAAACAGGTAAAGTTTTCTTTAGTCTGATCCCAGATTTATCAATAGGCTCACAACCTATTACATGAGACTTAAGTGTACCTGTCAGATAAACGAGTTACACACCTGTTTAGCTTACCTTATTAGGCATATCTATACAGCCGTGATAACACGTAGTTATTCAGAAAATAAATATGATCCATATACGATCCGATTTTACCCCAACAACGCAATTATGTTACTACAATTTTTCTAATGGAAAATTTATGAAATTACCCACACTTAGGCATGCAATACGAGCAGTGCTCATTACAGCCATTTGCTGTTCTCTCTACTCTAGAACTGATTAGTGCACTACGGATAAGGTATTACTTACCTACTAATACTACTAGCAACAATTATTTCCAAAGCCTGCCATAAATCTCAAGGCAAAACATTTAGAACATGTACCTACCTACCTAATATTTGTTGTTAATAAATGCATACCATACTAAAAAGGGTAATAAACTAATTATTAGTTAGGTCATAGGTTAGCACGTAAAATACTTCTCATCCCTATTTACGGTTAGACAGTGATATAAACAAACCATATAGTGGCAAGCCTCGGTCTAAAGCAAGTTATACAAACTAATAAATAATATACCTATACTATGTGCGGCAGCATAAAAACTTTTTTGTACTCGGCAGAAAAGTAGTTAAACAAAGGTAACAAACAACTCGCATCCCGGAAGGCAAAGTATAAAAGAGAAGATTAATCAATTAGATGTCCTGCTGACGGAAGTCGTAAGAACAATTCGACAGTGCTCTATAGCAATAAGAAACTTATTTATGTACCTTCGAGTAAGTACCTACCTACATCTTTTATATGCAGTAAGCACGTATTTACTTCCTCAAATAATGAATAGATAAATGATGCAAAACACGCTCTTTATTAGAAACAGAAAAGTGAAAACCGGTATCGACTCCGGACACTGTAACTTTTGGAAGAAAGTGTGAGGAATCAGCATGGTACCGAACCACCGTATTTTTGGAAAAAAACACTCCTAAGAGGAACGGGTAGACAAGCTCCTACAGAAAAATAGGTATTTTAACAAAGTAATGCTGTATCGCCGCTAAACGCCCGAACAGAATAGTGCGATAAGGACAATTGCAGCTTCTTCAAGTTTTGACTGCGCATAATTTGCGTACTGGCCGAAAACTTTTCTCCAATAGTAAAACTTAATCTAATCTAAACATTGTGGCCTTATTTTATAACTGATAGAATAAACTAGGTTTATAGGTTTTCCTTTTTCTTTATTTATCGCTATTTTAATCCAATAAATAATTCACAAACTAGAGATACAAGTTTTGAGGAAATATCGGTATTTAAATACCCATTAATTCGAATCCCTTTAATATATTGATAACAATCAAAACCAATAAACCTGGACATCTATAACATTTCCACAAATCATCAAAATCGGTGTTTGTTTAGGGGGGTAGAAACGTTTCCGCTTTTTGTATGAAAATTCGAGACTTCCCCCAACCACTATACAAGGTTACTGCTAATTAACTGGCGATACGCGACAGGCGTGATGGGTATCGAAAACAAAACCTAAAAAAAATGAAAAAAAAAATTTTTTTTTGAAGAATTTTTCATCTTCTCATTGCGTTTTCAATGAGATAATAAATGATACACAATACTGTATGGTGCTTAGAATCACTAACAAAACAATAAAAAAGAATAATCACTAAGTAAAAGCATCAGCTGTTTTGAATGAAAGACGCTCGCGCACCCACCCGCTCCGTTGCGATCGCTTAGTGATTGAAACGGCTGCCGCCGCTTGACGTCGCTGGTTCGAAGTGCAGCGCGCCGCGGAGTAGCGGTGGCGGTGTCGCATGTCGGTGTGCTCCGACGTTCCATCCATCTTTTGTTTTAGCTACTTAATCCATCCACGAAATATCATGTCCATCACTCTAAGTAAGCGTTACATCCTATCTGCTCATAACAAGCCAAACGAAATCCCGACATGTAGGTATGTACCTAACTTATTCATCATTAAACTTCTGTTGCCGCCAATAAATAATTTAATCACACCTTTTGTCAAACGACCACATTTACACTAAAAATAAAACAATTTGAAAAGCGAGAGATTTAAAATATGGAATAACAATATTAATTATTCATTACCTACATTGAGCTACGATACACAGGTCAATGATTACCTACCATAGGTAATTAAAATCAGCTGCTTTTTGTGGATAGGTAGAATACTTTGTAGGTACTACCTACTCACATCAATTTGTTAAGATACATTTTCAGGAAACTTGAGTAAGTAGTAGGTAACTACTTACTTACCTACCTACCTACCTACCTAATTAATTTCAATTAGTTGTACATCACATCTTCACAAGAAAAACTATTCTAACACGTAGGTACCTAGTAGGTATAAGGTGCAAAATGACCTATCGGCGATTCGAACTCAAGCGTACGAAAAACAGTAAACATGTAAAAACAGTTTCTAGTTGGTTACTAACTTGTGTAAGCATGGATTACATTTCCATACAAAACCACGCATGTTATATTTATTTATTACCTACTATGAACGTATTGATCTTAGTACCTACTTAAAAGCTATCTGCGCACGAGTAACGTAGGTACCTACCTACTCACCTAATAAATGAATAACGTTAAAAATACACAAACGTTTAACATATGGTTCAATATGATATTAATGCCCCCCAGGCTAGCTACCACCCCTAATTAGAAAATCTATCGCCAAGCACCTAACGGTGTGTAGGTAGCTATTCTTTAGAGCCAGTAATTCCAGGTTGGCTTATAAGCAGTAAAGAAAAAAAATGGCTCGGCGCAAAGCAAGTACATAAAGGTAGATCATACCTACTTTTTAATTGAATCATAATCGTATCAACTTAAATTTTCCACCACACTTCACCCAGGCATGGACTGGCACGCTGCTTTAATTAGGTATTTCAGAAGCCGTGAGGTAAATAACGCCTAGGTAGAAAGTAGATTTTGCAATAACAATGAAACCCACAGATTATTGTTTTAAATAAAATCTCTACAGACAAACTCGTACTCTCTAGCTACATACCTACTAATATGTAGTATACCTATGTAGCCTTAATGCACCTCGATGCGGTCGCGCGCCAGTGGCGATGTTTTCCGAGCTTGTCCGATCGCGGGAAGCCCGGCGGCGGATGCGGCGCGCGTAGCGCATCAAAGATGATAGAAAATAATAGGTAACGTAGGTATTAAGTGATTTTGACAGGGAGGGTGCGGGGGTGCGGGTGCGCAGTGCCACTGACATGGAACCCTTAACTAATTATTTTGAAATTAGTTGTTATTGCATCGGGAATGCGTATACACGCGAATCATCATGTCATGCCGTACCGATATACGGACAGACAGTACACCGACATGGTGATGTGTTACGCAGCAAGTGGGTGTATTTTGGACGCTGCACGTGATAGGTACCGTGTACCTATGTACACGGTACCTATATACCGTGTACCTGTATACCTATGTACCGTGAAATGCACCGATTCGAACCGGTACCAGCTAGAGGAACCATACTGGGGGCCGTTCAGAGGTTGCGGGACTTCGGGTTTTCCGATGTTAAATGTTGTGTATTTTTAACGTTATTAATGTATTCGGTAAGTAGGTAGGTACGTACTCGTGCGCAGATAGCATTAAAGTAGATACCTTAGTAAGTACTAACATCAATAGGATCTAAATAAAAACATTCATGGTTTTGTATGGTAACGCAATCCATGCTTACACAAGTTAAACGGTAAATAAAAAAAATAAAAACTGTGTCTAGTTTGTATACTGTTAACCTACCAAATTTTTCATTCGATTGAGAACGTATCGTTGACTATCGTGCCGATAGGTAAATGAACCTTAGACTACGTGCTTTTCTTGTGAAGATATTACCTACTAGGTACTAATTGACATTAATTAGGTACCCAGGTACCTACTACTTAGGTATCTTGAAAATTAATCTTAACAAATTGATGTGAGTACCTACAAAGTATTCTACCTATCCACAAAAAGCAGCTGATTTTAATTACCTATGGTAGGTAATCATTGACCTGTGTATCGTAGCTCAATGTAGGTAATGAATTAATAATTAACATTGTTATTCCACATTTTGAATATCACGCTTTTAAAATTGTTTTATTTTTAGTGTAAATGTGGTCGTTTGACAAAAGGTGTGATTAAATTATTTATTGGCGGCAACAGAAGTTTAATGATGAATAAGTTAGGTACATACCTACATGTCTGGATTTCGTTTGGCTTGTTATGAGCAGATAGGATGTAACGCTTACTTAGAGTGATGGACATGATATTTCGTGGATGGATTAGGTAGCTAAAACAAAAGATGGATGGAACGTCGGAGCACACCGACACCGCCGCCGCTACTCCGCGGCGCGCTGCACTTCGAACCAGCGACGTCAAGCGGCGGCAGCCGTTTCAATCACTAAGCGATCGCAACGGAGCGGGTGGGTGCGCGAGCGTCTTTCATTCAAAATAGCTGATGCTTTTACTTAGTGATTATTCTATTTTATTGTTTTGTTAGTGATTCTAAGCACCATACAGTATTGTGTATCACTTATTATCTCATTGAAAACGCAATGACAAGTTGAAAAATTCTTCGAAAAAAATAATTTTTTTTTTCATTTTTTTTAGGTTTTGTTATCGATACCCATCACGCCTGTCGCGTATCGCCAGTTAATTAGCAGTAACCTTGTATAAATAAGAAATGTCCCATTAAAATAAAATATAGCTCTATAAACTTCAATATCCAATATTGGTATGGGTTCAAACGAAATAGCTCAAGGAGCGTCTAAAAATACTTACGCAAAAGCTCAAACTGCGGCAGCCATCGAACTTTCAAGATGTTTCCCTGAAGAGTTCCCTCTTCCGCACTGTCTTCGTACTTCCAAATGACTCTCTGCTTCAGTTTGGAGAGAGCTCTCACGATTATGTCTTCCTTGTACTTGGGGATCGTCGCAGTCTTTATCAGAGACCCGAAGCTGAACAGCACCACGCCATGTTCTGACTCGTTCAGGAATCGCTCCATATACTGCAAGAAGAATGTGTTCGAAATGATTAAGTTGCCCGAGGGTTTAAAAATACCTACTGATATGAACGGACTACTTAATATATATAGTAGGTACAGACAGAGACGACGTAACATCATAACGAAAAAAAATATATATTAAAAAAATTTAACCGATTTCAACACTCAAATGTGTGAAAAAACTTGTTGAAGTCGGTGTCGGTACCATGATGGTTCAAAACTACCTATTATCACAATATTGTGCGCATGGTACCGACTTCGACAAGTTATTTCTCACATTTGAGTGTTGAAGTCAGTTCCGTTTGTTGGTAAAAAAAAACAGCCTTTTAGTGACCCTTGCTACTTATGGGATCGATTGTCATTCCTGTCAATGACTTTATCTTCAAGATAGGAAAATACTTTTCAGTTATTGGAGTGTAACTCAAAAACGCCTTGACCGATTTTGATGAAAACCACACGGAATGCATTAAGTACATTTCAAACAAAAAAAGAATCATCAATATCGGTTCAGCCAGTCAAAAGCTATGAGGTAACAATCATAAAAAAATTAAAAACAGTCTAATTAAACACCTCCTACTATTTTTAAAGTCGGTCAATAAAAAAACAGCCAAGTGCGGGTCCCGCTAAGAATCTCGAACTATATGAAAACTATAACGATATTTTGGTACATTTTGTGTTGGTAAATAAGTGCGGAACCATCGGTGTGCGACTCGCACTTTTCCAATTATTTGATGGCGGTAGGTAACCCTCATCAAGCATCCATAAACATAGCATATACTTAATCATCTTTCATCGACATAACAAAATATAATACAGATAAACGGTCGCTGACCTGAACGCTCTCGTCCTTGTCTCTGAGCCAAGATAGATTTGTGCATCAATAAAATACACCTTGAGTTTACATTATGTACACTCAGAGAAAATACATCTGTGCCAACGCCAACTCTACCTGTGCAGGTATTTTTAAGGAATTTTGGCGGAACACTCCTGAAGCCCACCTGATGTTAAACGGTAACCTTTGCTAAAACATATGCATTTCGTCATCACAGGAAAATTAGGCGGAATTGTCACTAGATGTATCTGTATGTCTACTTATTTGTTTTTTTCTTAAAATATTTGTTATTTTTAAATATACATAGATTTCCGCAAAGTATCTATTCAGCAAACACAAATTTAGTGAAAATTTAAACTGGCTACGTCTAATAGTTCTAAAGATCTAAAGCACAGTCGGATGGAAGGACCGGCTTTTCTGGTATGGAACCCCAAAACTTCTATAGAAAGATAGATGGCAGCATCTTGCTTTGAAACCTGCGGCAAGTTTCATACGCATATTAATTAAACGCATGAGAATACGCAACAGCGAATTGGTTACCTTTGCAAATGTCGAATTCTAAAGTTTTTTGAGGTTGAGATTACTAACTACACTATTATTGAGAAAAAAATAATAATTACTTAATTACAAATTAAAAAATCCGACTGCACATTATTTATTTTTGTTAAGCGTTTTATCTTTCCATTTAAATTAAAACTATATATATATTTATGGAATCGTCTTTAAAGCCCTTCATTTTGATACCTCAGTTTCGATGGGTTTGGGAGATAAAGTATTTTTTTTCTCACATTATGGTGTCTACAATCCGCCAGTATGAGTATTTATTTATGTACCTAGCGTCACCTGCGCTATCAACACGAATCTAATGTTATATATTGCATTAAAATCAGTTAAGCCGTTAAGCAGTTATAGTGGAATAAAGAAACTCACAAACATACATACTTACATAAATCATGTGCGGGAAAAAAACCTATCGTATATTTGCGATGTTATAATGTAATCCGCATAGCAGGCGTTATTGCAAACCTAACAATAAAACTAAAAACAAAAAAAATACATACATAAACCCTGAAAACATAACACTCCTTTTTGGGGCAGTCGTGTAAAAATACGGGATCTTTAGGAAGTTGAAAGAATGAAGAATGAATGAAAATAAATGTAACTAGTTGGAGATACACTACTCAAGTCTAACTATTCGTAGTATTTTGTTAATGAAGGCATACCGCCGGAAAAAAAACAATTAAGAATCATCAATATCGAATAATTTCTATTCACTATGTGATCACCGATCAGCGATCACACATAAAATAAATACGAGTTGTCTATCTAAAATTATAATAAATTTACAGATAACTGACTGAGATCAATGTACCAAATTTTACACTGCTTGGCAGCAGAATTTCTGGACCGTAACTCTTTAAGCTACCGTTTATACTGCGTAGTCCATAGAATTGACAATTCAATTTATATGCCTATCTCCATAGCCGACTTCATCGCCAGAAGATCTCCATTTAAAAATCGATATCTTATTGCCTATCTCACCAATTTGAAATGGTCAATGATTCAATGACAATGATCTTTGGACTTGGCTAATAGAAGCCAATTTATAATCTAGTTCTAGCCATTTGAGCACCATGCCACATACTGGGTAGGAATAGCTACTCGTACTACAGATTACTAAATAGTTACTACGTAATTGGTACCACGAAGCGACCGAACGACGAACATATTCTTACACCATTGACCTATATATACTAGACACGACATCTCAAACGAGGATAGTCGAACAGTGCAAGTAAGCCGGCCGGCATACTATATATATACGGTGTATTTTGTAATATCTACGAGTGCCCAGCTGCGTGTAGGTGAGAGTATGCCGGCCGGCATACCTGCACTGGTCGACTATCCGCGTATCAGATGTCGCGTCTAGTATATACAGGTCAATGTCTTACACGCTGTTTTCATCCACTCCCACACAAAAGGCTTAAGGCAGCCAAGGAAATTATACTTATGGCTTCCCATTCATTGACAATCTATTGCTGTATGCTGAACGCACATAGTTATATAATATTATGCAAGCGTACAAACGTGAACAGTGAAAACACGTGAAAACTCTAACAGCCGCATAGCATAGATATCTTTATTATCTATTTATAGGTATATGGGTCAAGAAAATAGATTAACGAATAACAATTACTAGAACGATAATGACAACGCTATAGTTAAGCTCGTTTCGTAATGTCGAATCTATTACGAGCAGTATCGTTGATTAGTAGGTAACCTACTAGTAATTTAATTGCTTCTTTACACAGGAAACAAATGTTTAGATGTATTCTTTGGTAATTTGACGGCCATATGGTATACAAGGTATTCCTTTGTTTTTTTATGCCAGGTAGTTTTGCCTTTGACCATCTTTGACTTGACATGACTATCTCTCCAGATGGTAAGTGATGATGTGGTCGAAGATGTTGTTCAGGCTAACCTAGAAGTACTGGCTCAAGGACAGCTGCCAGAACACACTGTTAGGTGCTTGGCGACAGATTTTCTACTTGAGGGTGCTAGCTACATCATGCAAAAATATTTTACAATATTTACTATCTTTGTGGATATTGAATGAAGTTTGTCATAATTCTCATGCGTCCGGTGTCTTCAAGAAAATAAAAATAAAATATGTAAGAGACGAATCAAATTGCACAAATTAGCAAACAGGAGTTACAAAAAATTTGTACTGCATGTGTGCCTGCAATGGCCTTTAGGTTACTTAATTTTTTTCGTCGTTGTATTGTATTATAATTTGTAGTGTTTGTTAATAAGCGTCGGTAAAAAAGAGGCTAGTAATATAAAGCCTATTTAAAGCAGAAACTTGGCATGTATGTTGTTAGATAATAAAGGATATAAATTAAATACCTAAGCAATTTCATTCCACGTGGTCGAAATCGTTACTCAATCGGTATGAAATTTGATGACAATTATATGAGGTGCGAAATTTGCGTAATGCGAAATTACCTAGCTACAAAGTAATTTTGTATTACCTACTGCCATAGAGAATCTATGCTACTGCTTAGTCTCCAGGCACAAAATCAAATGATTTTGTTTAGAAATAAGATACAGTTCCTTATATATTTATTTTGTGATGTAGGTGTAAATAATTAAAATAGACAGATAGAGCAACCTTCTTTACCATAGACCTAGGATTTTTTCGCTAGTACATCCTAAGCCTATGTTCTTTACTATACAAGGAAAGGGATAAGAGAATGGACTGTCATTGACATAGCATGGCGTGCTTGCTCCAAACCATAATTTATAAAGTATATTTTTATTCAATCAACATTATCTTAAATTATTTGTAACATTATAAGCTAATGTTCAATATACTGTAATTCCTCGAACTATTACTGTCATCTCATCACTGATTACGTTGAGTATTTACAAAATAAATTGATTCGGTACTGATGAAGTTGCTTTCAAACAGTTATGGAATATTATGAAGTGCAGTTAATTGGCAGATAAGCTTGTTCAAGCACTGAACCACGGTATATGTAAAACTCAATGTGTACGCCGACTGAACCACGAATGACAGCTGTAAATATTTTTTATCTTCTTGCTATTGGGTCCACTGGGACAGTGACAAGAAGCTAGGAAACATTGTCAACAAGTGACAATATTTTCTAGCTTCTTTTCATTGTGCCCACTGGGGCAGTGACAAGAAGCTAGGAAACAATAACCTAACCTAATCATGGACTGCCCTGCTGGAGGTCCATGGATGGAATTTCAGACGCAGGCCTCATCGCTTGCTAGTATAGGGCATTTTGCGAATGTCTGGTTGTCTACCACTCTCAAATAGATTTTCCACCAAGCACCTAGCAATGTTCTATGTTTATAATTCTGATAGAAATACTGATACTCGTATAAATAAGCATGAGGCTATTGAAATAATAGAAACAATGGAGAGAGCACTGCAGTGCTCTGAATGTACGCTGAAACACAGGTCATGAACCTAGTTGGGCAACAGACGCACAATAAATTTTTTGTATAACTTTTTAGCCACATAAGTTTCACCAACTGTATTTGACATAAACATAAATAAATTATTATTATTATAGAGTAGGTAAACCTCTTTACGATCTCAAAAAAATCCTGCTATCCACTAGGTACATTATGACTTAACATCAGATGGGATTTTGCCTGCCAACTAGCATATCCTAAGAGAAAAATATAGGAGTAGGTACCTATATAAAATCACGGAGTTACAAACCAATTGTGACACAGGCATAACACAAGCGACACACAGGAAATGCACGCCCAGTGTCCACACAAGTTCCATGTCAATCTAGAGCTCGATCGCAGTCATTATTGAACACGATACAATACGCCATGATATATATATATATATATATATAATTATATACAATACGTCAGGCATGTTTCATACTGCACACTATGCTTGTTTACATTTTGTAGCACACTGAGAAGTAACCTCCTCGTCTCTCATTGCTCTGACATTGGACCTGTGCGTGTCAACGCACGGCCCAACAACATGTTTGTTAGTGTATTAGCCAATTAATAAAACCTTATTTTCTGAATTCTTCTTCGTGGTCAAACTGGTAGTCTAAATGATTTGTCCAGCAGCTTAAAAATAGCTATGGGTAAATTGTCCTCGTGACAAATACATAGTCAAAATCTTTATGTAGTCATTTAAAGATGTAGTTGCTATTGGCCCAGCTACGTAATTAACATAAAGTTTTTTTATAGACAGAAACTATTGCATCTGGTAATTTATTGTTTGCAGTACAATTTAGACACAAATTTGTATGCTATACAACAATAGTTGGATTATTCCGTTTCCATCTTCCAAATCCATAGTTTTTGCGAACGCTCGCCTGGCTAGCTACCACCCTCAAGTAGAAAATTGACGGCTGCCATAGTGTGTTCCGGCAGCAGTTGTTGACAGCTAGTAAAATTCACAGGCACATGAGACTCAACAACTGTATGTCTCAGTGTGAAGGACGCAGTCATTCATCAATCATCAACTCGTCACTTGTGACGAAATGCATCTGTTATAGGCAGAATTTAGTACACATAACACCACGTGTCCCCTCGGGCTTGTTCCGCCATAATTACATAAAAAAAAACTAATAAGTACTATCTCGGGGTAGCGAACGCGATGTAAAAAAAAGAAAGAAAAAAAAGAAGGAAAAAGTGCCGTGAAGAACATTTAACCACAGTCTAAGAATCATAATTTGTGCTGGGGTCTAACTGTGCGAACAAACAGCGAATGTTTATTAAAAGGAGACCGTGGTCTGCCACGAAACCCTAAAAACTATGACATAAAATAATATATTCTATTAATTATATATATAATTATTTTATTTATGCTTTATGCATAAACTTTTGCGAAATAAGATAGACTGTCCATTACTCTTAGAAAAAGTTAACTTTAAGATTCCATATAGATATCCCCGGTGTAAAGTGTATTTATTGTATCCACCACTCAGACGTACAGTATTAGGTTCTTGCTCACCATTACCTCGTTTGTGTAAACTATATAACGAACACGATGATTTCGATATTATCTTTGATCAAGCCCTGCAAAGCTTCGTCCCCTTTTGTTTGTTTGTTCCTAATGTCATATCCACAAATGTCAAAACCCAATTTAACTGCTAATTTACAGTTTACTTAATAGTAGACGTTTTATAGCAGAGATGAATAAAAATAATTTTATCAATTGTTATTCATCTTAGAATTGGCCAAATGTGCTTTAGCATAAATAAGATGAGTGGTAAAACTCACTTTTTAGTTTGTAATGCATGCTGGGTTTGCTTTTAATTGCTAGTGCACGTAGTATAAAACCATATTGCTAGTATGAAATATCTTGAACCCGTGTAACTAGTATTAGCAAACCTATTTAATAAATGAATAAATATATATTATAATGATACTAAATACCTAATTATTGTAATTTATAGCTAGTGCGTGAAAAACACGTAATAAAATTCATAGTATACTATATTTTAATAATATAACTAGGTGAATTGAAGGTCGTTTCAAAATCAGACATAGTTAAAACTCTTGCTAAATGTAGTACTTATGCATTGACTGTTGCTAGTAACCTATTGAAATGACAAATGAGCGTGAATTTGAGTTAGCATGCACTTTTACTTCTAAGATTAACATTGCAGTCAACCAGATATAACTTGCTACTGAAAATGTACTAGTGGATGCATATTTTGTTTGATGACCGTACCTATGCTATTGTTGTTATATTAATATGATACTTTGTTGCTGTGAACACCTCAGTTGATAAACCTAACTAAATTTTTTATCCCCCATAGCCCATTGAATAAACTCTGCCATTATAACTATGTCATCGGCGAAACGAAGGTGAGTCATGTATTCGCCATAGAAGTTGATCGTTCCAGAGCGTAAAAACGAAGTTGATGTCTTCCAACGCGTTCGTGATACGTTTCGGAGAATTAACGTCTCCCAGCCTCACGCCTCGTTGCAGTTGGATTGGTTCGTTGGCGAATCGATATGGTGGTGATCTATACAAACATACACGTCAACGCTTCAATATACCTGTAGTCGAAATAGCATCATTGAAGAGGCTTTAGTATCGCCCTGATAACCAACTTAACAAAAGAACTGTTTTATAATAGTTTTTTTTAATATCTCGCCAATCACAAGACTTTTTACAGCCGGGAACAGTAAGTACCTCCTACCTTACGACGAAAAGTTTAAGTGAATTATGTTTCGTGCAGTCAATAAAACAAAAGTGACAGGTTTTCCACCCAGAACTCGTCTGCTACAAATAAACGACTGTCACTTTCACGAGATTGACTTTCCATTAATGTCAGTAGGTAGGTACTTGTTATTTATGCCATGACGATAAATTGCTCTTGACGATTGGTTTGGTACAATTTGTTTCAGCTATTTTCAAGATATGTTGGCGTCATGACCTTGTTCAGCAACATTACCTACATGTAAATACATACTTTGCTAGTTTCAAAAAATAATTGATGGTTGAAAATTAACAGATCTCTTGAATCTTTAGCACCTCTGTATCAACTTCAGTAACGTGCTGAGACCGGCGGCGGTGCTCGCCGCTGTGCACGATTTTGATTCGTGACTCCCAGGTCTTAGACGAAGATGGTTGTACTTATAAGTTATCGAATTTATTCCCTAACTGGTCTATATTTCGCGAGTCGAAGTAATAATTAGCAACTCGAGGGTATTAAACTATACCTAGTAGGAATTGGAAATCGTACCTTATTTCTTCTTTTCCCTTTTTAATGACATGGCAGGTTGTAAAACTTTGTGTTTATTTGCGTGATCTCTAGGGACATTAAGTTGAGGTCTTGCTCCTATGATCTCATTACGTAAACTCTGTCTTGTATTGCAAGGTAGCTACATATAGAAGGTATAATTTCAGAATAATTTCCTAATAATTATGTACCATTATATGTAGGTGATTATATCGAATATTTGTTAACAACGTAGTATTTCAATGACTATTACTGCATGTTTTTTTTATTGGATTTGTCGCTAAGTAAAGACTAATAATTACCTAATATTAGGTATGTGCTTACCTCATATCTAATTCGCAATTTTGTACAAAATTATTTAAATATTAATTGTCAAATCAGAAGCGTCGGCAAGGCTTCAGAAAATGCATGCAAAATTTCGCCGAGTTTGAACATTTGGTATGTATGATATGACGAAACTACGTTTAGGTACCTTTATACAATTATAAGGAAATCGAAACGTACACATTACACACAAAACATGTTGAATATCCAACTAATATCATCTCTCAAACAGGGACACAGGTAAACACCGAGACAATTCTTATATGTTCATAAATAACACCAATTTACCAATAATATAGTTATACCTATAGGTTACCTTTAAATATCTATGAACTAAACAAGTTCCCGTTTAGCGAAACATTTTCTTATTTTATTTACAAAGGTGCGAAGCGCTTTTTCTGTTGCATGTGGTAGTTTATCTCCATAAAAATAACGGCATGATAATAATGATGTGAAAAATATGATAGGTATGATTTATGATAATGAGGACCCACTTACCAGTGGTATATTTTCTGGTCTCCTACTGTGGTCTAAGTGCATTCCACCCACTTCCACAGTCCCCGGTAGCAGCGGCCGAACGCCATTTAGGCTGTGGAACACGTTCACAAGCATCATAGTTATGTTTTTCGCTAAGTCTTGAAGATCTGGGATATTTCTCCCGAAGTGCTTCTCTATTAACTGTTCCTCCTTCAATTGTATAGAATACCGGAACCACAACTTGTAGTACACGTTCAGAATGGCGTTCTCCAATCGCTGTCTAAATGTCATCTTAGCTGAATAGTCGCCGCTGACGATAGGGACATGCGAAGGGTTGTCGGAAACTCCGATGCGGGCCGCTGACCAGTGCATCATAGTACTGGATAGCAACGAAACTATGGGCGCTCGCATCCCATACACATGTGCTAAACCCAACATACAATCACTGTTAAAGTTCTCCACTAAGATCACGTCGTAGTCTTTTTTCAAAACCTCCGCTAACGGCTCGAACTTCACCAACTTAGAACACACATCTAACGCCATAGAAGCCAAAGGTTCAAATTCGAATAATTGCACCATAATTTTCTCCAAGCCTAACTCCCTTAAAATTTTATTCGTGTTCTCGTAATACGATAAATCCAAAGTTTCCAACCCTAGGCTGGCTATGCCTTCGAGGCTGACGTCGGTATAGTTGGCGGGTGGGTTTTTAACCGGGAAGAAAGTGACTACGGTGACGTGATGTCCTCTTTCTGCTAGCCGTCGGAGTAGGGGATCGAAGACCATTTGGTGGCTCTTTCCCGTGTGTGGGAAGAGACCGAGAACGCGGGCCGTTTCCGCATCACGCGCGATTGTGATTGCCGCGAGAATAGTTAGTAGGGAAAGCATCGCGTTGCGGCACGAGCTCTGCCTTGCAGCGAGACGACTAGGCGACTGCACTGGAGGGCTCAGAGGGCTGTCGCATGCCGTCCGTTCGCCACCGATGCGATAGCAGGCTGAGCTGTCGACGACGTGGACGCGGCGGCTCGTCGTTGCGTCGTCGGCCAGCTGCGTACGGTACCCTCGTTCGAACGCGGACTATTTTCAGCGTGTGGTTACGTGTTAATCATTAGGTTAACAATGGATTCATACTATATATGTACTTTAAATCCAGGACCCATTCAAGGGTCACTTTGACGTAGACATTGTATTATTCGGTAACCTACAAAAATGTACGCGATGTCTTGAGAACCTTTCTTCTTATTTTTTGAAAGTATGTTAAAATAATATCAATATAATATTTACTTAATTGTAATGAGTATTTAAAAAATATAAGTAGGTAGGTACCTATATTGCTAATAAACACTTCTTTCCCATGCATCAAAGGTACAAGCAATATTCATATTCATTTAAAGCATATTTGGTTATCACGATATTGCGGGCTGTATGTATAGACAAAATACAGGTTAGAAAAATATTTTTTTTCTCGTAATTTTGCAAAGTTAAGGAGAGGCTTTCCTTGGACTTTAGGTATTTTTCGCTACCTCAGGCCGCACTTTGGGAGCTCGACGTATTCATTTACGCGACACAAAGTTGTGGCGATGCGCCGCGCGCATGTCTTTTCGCTTTCGGAATTCTGTTCTATTGCAATTAATCACGATGAATTATTCTTATACATATCATATTCATATGTTTATAGAACATCGATGTATAATCAATATATCTTTGCACCCGTAAATTTTGTTCCTATTCCTTCCCTGTTCATTATCAATCTAAAGAGGTTAGCACATTGTAACTATTGTAAGTTAATTAAATAAATCAGAGCGTGATATGGTCAGAGGTTATTGTACCAACACAAGTATACTAATAAACGATCTGGTATCATCATATATTATACCTACCTACATAGGTACGTAGGTATCTCTATTCATGATAAGTAATAGATAGTAATTTGTGCATACATTCCATAACAACGTTCGTCGTGACTAGATACATCCAACCTAGTTCTAGATATATTAAGTACTAGCTCTCCGGACGCGGCTCCGGCCGCGCGCATGTTGGTTATCGCGCAAAACCATTAATCTCTTTATGCGTAGTTGGATAAAAACTATTGTATGTCCTTCCCAGGGTCTTAAACTATTTCCATACCAAATTTCAGCCAAATGGGTCCAGTAGTTCAACGACGAAGAGAGAATCAACTTAAATTGATTCGTTGCATACAAAAATACAAATGTTACCTCTTTATAATTTTAGTGAAGATAGTAAGTATATTAAATATTTTATAGAGTGCTGATTAGTTCACCAGCAAGCCTTTCTTTGTGCCTTGGACCACAATCATCTGATCTTAAGTGATGATGTGATCGAAGAGAGAATAGGTAAGGTCAGTTGTAAGAACATTTCAGATCAAACCATTATCTGCTAGGTGACAACTTTTTTAATTACATGAGGGTGGTAGTGCAGCTAGCCAGGCAGCTATTCGCATGACTACCACCAAAAACTTCTGCGCGGTAGTCCATGGATATAGCTACTGGTTCATCGCCACTTTCGCGTTTGTAAACATAATCTACTTACTAAAATTTAATAAATTTTCCTTGGTGTTTTTAGATATCGACCTATATACATGTGGGATCAGGGTAAAAATATCACGATCTTTCTATCCTGCGAAGGGATTTATTTAATTTGTGGGCAAATACACGGAGAAGAAGAGAAGAGCCCCGTGGGTTGCCGGTCACCCCCCCCCCCCCCATTGTTGGAATGTCACCCCCTATTTTTACCTGTGGGTGTCGTAAGAGGCGACTCAAGGTAAAATACCGGAAGGTGGGCAACAGCACCTTCTGAGGAACTAATACATTGAACTGTGATATCCAAGACACCTGCCATGCGTGGGGATTATGTCAAACCCCCCTAGATGCGGGAGGCTGTGTTCAGCAGTGGACAATCCGGCTTACGCAGTAGGTACATGGAGAAAACATAGCTCACGCTTTGACGTATTAGGTTTACAACCTAACGTAGGTAATTAGAGTTGTAACGATTATCATTTTGACGATTACGATTTTTTTTATCAATAATCACTAATCCCGGATCCGATTCCGATTATCATTGTGTGAAAACTGAAAATTTACTAACCAAGCTTTGGTACAATAGTATTATTTTTAAAGGTATTTTCTTTTTTTTACTACCAACTACCATCACAGAATAATGACTTGTTTCATAGTAAACTAAAGAACCCTATGTGCAATGAAAAAGCTTGAGAAGTATTTGAAATTCAATTAAGATATATATCTGTAATGCTTTTAAGGGACTCCAATAACAGAATGAAATGAGCCCGTATTAGGTACCCTGCTGCGTGTTCTATCATTTTTTTAAGCTGTCTCTTAATTTTCTAAAATGTTGCTATAGGTAATATTAATCGGTAATCGGCAAATAATCGTATCATTAATCAGGTTTTCCGATTAAACGTAATCGGGCTGATAATCGCCGATTAATCGCATCGTAAACGGTTGCATCCTTTAAACGTAATATGTCATCCGGACACGACCGCGACGTCGTCGTTATAATAGGTTTGCCAGACATAGGTAGACATATAACACGTTACACATATAGTATTGCCATACTATGACGTATCAGCCGCTAAAACTGTGGTATGGGAAGCCATTCTAAGTAATTCTAACGTACACGCGATATGGTTAATTGCCTTTCCAATCCAAGCCAGGCCAGCAAATTGTGCTGATAAAATAAAACAGTTAAGGTCAATGAACCTTGCGGCAAGCATGCCTATTGTTACATTTTCTTTTCTGTTTTAATTTTTCACCAAGAGATAGTAAGCTGTCAGAGGATAGTCATAGGTTAACCCATGAGCAATAAAAATCCGGCTACGTGCGAATCGATCTCAAACCCCGACGGTTTCGTTCAATGTTTAAAATTTAAACAAATAATAAGTTGCAGATATTAAGCTATTTCTTTACTTAGCTGGAATAGTCGCATCGCGACGTACGTATGATAGGTCGTACTTCACTGATTTTTTTAAATTTGTTTAGTTTCTGTACAGAGTCATGTCATTTATTTAAAAAAAAATATTTTGTCATTTATTTTAAAAATATATTTTACAAATCTATAAGTTAAAAACTATGTTATTATGAATGGGTCAAAAACATAAAAGCTGTAAATAACGATGCTCTTATATTACCGGATGTATTTTGTGAAAAAAAAAACAACCGGCTATAGGTAGCTCATGCAGTTCAAAAGTGGACGGAGACGGATGATAGACAGCGAATAGGCTTAGTAATAGAGGATCCTTTTTATGCGTACGGAATTCCAAAAGACAGCAGTGGGTATTACATTGTTAACTATTTTTATAAATTTATATAATATCTAAGTTATGCAAAGTCCGCCGAGGTCATGACTTGGATGGGTGACCACTAGTGACATTACTACTGAGCTCTTCTGTGCTTCGGAGGCTGTCGGTCCCGGTTGTTGTCTAGGATTGCAGTCGTTATAGCATGGTGGTAGGGCATTTTGCGAATACCCACCTGGCTAGCTACCACCCTCAAGTAGAAAAACTGTCACCAAGCACCTAACGTTTCGGCAGCTGTCCTTGAGAGCCAGTAATTCTAGGTTAGCCTGAACAACATCTTCGACTGCATCATCACTTACCATCAGTTGAGATAAGGCTCAAAGGCTAGCCTATCAGCTATAAATAAAAAAGAAACTGCTACCAATTTCTATATATGGGTGCAAAATGTAGTGTCTAATTAATGTGTGCGTAATGCGCAGCAGCACTCAATCATCCCGTAACGTGAACAAGCCGAAGAAATAATTGGACAATCGCCTTTTACGACCACGACCAGCTGAAACAGTCATTTAAGCTGCTAAAGATCGGTATTATATAACAACAAATTTCGTGTTATTCTGTGCGAATTACGAGCAGCTTACTTCCTTTACTATGTTCGTATATTAAAAGTATTAGTGTTTTTGCCTTACAAAACCCTGATTATTTTCTGAAACGCAGTTAGGTTTAAATAATAAAAAAGATCTAAATTTTTTAAGCTTGTATTTGAACGTCTTGCTGCAAATATTTATACTTAGCTAATCGCTTATTATATCGCTATCAATTTATAACTGCTTACTCAAAAGCATAAAAATACTGTCTGGTAAATAGATTTGAAAAAGAGTGGAGACCATAATTATTATTTCTAAATAATTGATTTTATATTGTTTGATAATTTAAAGAATATAAACGTAACAAAAATACTTTAGTTCAGACTGTAACTTATAAAATATTCAACCGATTTTGATGGGATAAATCGGAGGCCCCTTCCCAGTAATAAAAAATATAAAAAATTGGACTACTGTGTAAAAATATTATAAAAAAATATATGCTTTGAATTGAGAACTTTCTCCTTTTTTAGAAGTGGGTTAAAATCATATTATGTAAAATATAAGATTTATGTGTTATATGATTATGAGTACGACTGTGTGTAGATTAATTATTTTTATAAGATCTTTACTTGTATTCTTGCAAATAAAATATGTACTTTATATGATTTGACTCGCATTCGCTAATCTTTAATGAAAATATGAGGATATGTGACAAAATAAATATGTATAAAATGTTTACATATCTAATAAATAAGTAATAAGCTAGTAGTCAGTCGTCCAAATAAAAAATGGTTTCATCGATTTGGTGTTCAGTCATAGAATATATAATAATTCAGTGTTGATCGTATATGAACCTACAAGCCTAAGTAAATAGTCTTCGGTAGATGTCGCCAACGTCAAAAAGACGTGCATCCAAACTGATGGAGAAGATTCGACTGTCCAGCACCCGCTTCTAAAGCATAATTGGTAATGCACCAGGACGGTATTCTGGGGGTAGCGGGTTCAAGTCCCGCTGGCAGTAATCTTTTTCCATCCGAAATAATCTCTATGTTTTCGCTTAGCATGCGTCAATGCTCTTGTAAAATAATGGTAAGTTAGGTATAAGCTAGTTTGTCCAGTTTTACAATAAGTGGCAGGTTTCCTACTCACAACTCGTCTAATACTCCGTCGGCCAATCTTACTTTCACAAGATAAGCTTTCCATAAATAATTACTTATTTTATGCATTGGCGAAATGATTCGTTTGAGTTTGCTGCTTATAAGGCGGAATAAAGGCATGACAAATGTATAAATTATTTGTTGTTAGTATAAGTACATTAAATCGATTTCATTTGGTAATGGAAAATACTTATGGGTGAACTGGCCGGCCCGTTCTCCATACAAACGTCGTAGGGTGATCACTCCCTTATTTGAGGATTTGGGTCTAAAATAAATCATAGTACCGATTTATCTCGTCATTATCTAGGCTTGTATGATGCCGAAATTTTAATAAAATAATTAACTTGAGAATTATGAGCCTCGAAACATTTTCATATAAAGTTTTCGAGACTCATAACTTACAACTTAATTATCATTTTAAAATTTTGGCATCATACAAGCCTAGATAATGACGAGATAAATCGGTATTATGCTTTATTTTAGACCCAAATCCTCAAATAAGGGACCATATCATTCGGTTTTATGCTCAAGTCTGGACATAAAATCAAAAATAAGGGAGTGATCATCCTACGACGTTTGTATGGAGAAGTGACCGGCCAGTTCAACCTTATATCGTAGTACCTATCTGTAACAACTGCAACTTGTGCGAGCTAACATTACATACTCTCAACTCTCAAGGCCAATTACGAACTAATTTTGATGATGCTATGTTTATTGGGTAGAGCATTCCTCCAAATTGGTCCTATTTAAATTTCATCTGGATCATTTAATGTTACACTCTCAAGGCCAATTACGAACAAATTTTGATGATTCTTTGTTTATCGCATAAAAAATTACTCCAAGTTGGTCCTATTTAAATGTTATCAAAATCGGTAAAGTAGTTTTTAAGATATTGTCAATTAACAGAAAAATGTATTTGCATACCTTGACGATTTAATCGTACTTGCATTTCTTGTTGGTGGCGAACATTGAACTTATAAAAACAGAAGATGCGGCGTCCGTACCGCAAACATGGCAATGTCATATCAGGTGACGTCTGCTGATTGAGTCTCTGTAGTGTGCGTGAGTGCGTCTAATACATGCTTGTCTTCCTCATTCATTAAAACGTATCATATACAATGGAAGTGTAGCTGTGTGCATTATATGCTTGTCCCTATCTACCCTCTCTTCTTTTTAGTTAAATCGGTGATGGTTACAGTATTTTAGGTTAGTGAGTGATCTTGTAAGAAGTATGCATCACTAAAAAGAGTGAAACATACAAAACATAAAAATGGAACCTCCAACACTAAAACAATAACTTGTGGAAGTTGGGCCATGATAACGTAAGGTCAGTATTTTGAATGAGCATGGTACCGATTTCCACAAGTCATTTCAAACTTTATAGCGTACGATTTAAAATTATATATATTTTCTAGCTGATATGATCTTTTGAACACAGTCTTACTTGCTGGTAAGGTATGATTTAGTCCACGATGGTAAGTAGGCATAACCTAGAAGATACCGGTTAACAGAATGTATAAAATAAAAAAAATACTTATAAAGCTTCAATAAATCACTTACCACTGGTATATGTTCTGGTTTCCTGCTATGGTTCAAGTGCATTCCACCGACTTCAACGATCCCCGGGAGCCGCGGTCGAACACCATTTAGACTGTGGAATACGTTCACAAGTATCAAGGATACATTCTTTGCTAAGTCCTGAAGATCAGGAATCTTCCTCCCGAAGTGATTCTCTATTAACTGTTCCTCCTTCAGTTGTATAGAATACCGGAACCACAGCTTGAAGTACACATTCAGAATGGTGTTCTTCAGTCGCTGTTTAAATGACATCTTATCTGTGTAGTCTCCACTAATGATAGGGACATGCGAAGGGTTGTCAGAAACTCCGATGCGGCCCGCGGTCCAGTGCATCATATTGCAGGATAGCATTGCAACTATAGGCGCTCGCACCCCATATACATGAGCTAACCCCAACATACAATCACTGTTAAAGTTCTCCACTAAAACCACATCGTATTCTTTCTTCAAAGCCTCCGCCAATGGCTCGAACTTCACCAACTTGGAGCACACATCCAACGCCATTGAAGCTAGAGGTTGAAACTCTGTTAATTGCACATGTAACTTCTCCAAACCTATAGCCCGTAACATTTTGTTGGATTTCTCATAAAATGATAGATCGAAGACTTCCAAGCCCAAGCCTGCTATACCTTCGAGGCTGACGGAGGTGTAGTTAGCAGGTGGGTTTTTAACCGGGAAAAAGGAGACTACGGTTACGTGGTGCCCCCTTTCTGCTAGCCGTCGGAGTAGGGGATCGAAGACCATTTGGTGACTCTTCCCGGTGTGTGGGAAGAGGCCGAGAACACGCGCCGTTTCCGCATCACGCGCGAACGTGATTACCACTAGAACAGCGAGTAGGGAAAACATCGCGGCGCGGCGCAAGTTTGTCTCGCAGAGAGACTACTAGGCGACTGGAGCCACCGACCGGTGGCAATTCTGGATTATTTTCAGCGCCTCATAGTTACGTGATAAACATTAGGGTTACGTGTAGATGTTATGCTAATTATAGGTAGGTACATATATACATATATTATATACGTGTGGTGACAAGGTCTCATTCGTCCACTTTGATACTAGTTATTATTATGTTTAAGTCTTTTTTTTGTTGTATTTTATTAAACTTTTTAATTTATTTTACTTACTAACCTAACCTATCTGCTTGAAAGTTTTACAAAGTGAATTAAAAAAAATTTTGGTGCTTTACTTAGGTATATCATTCGAAAAACTTACGTATAAAAACGGGCTAAGTTTGTGTCGGACCACGCTGTTCTAGTGTTACGAATTCAACAGCCCGTAAAGGAAAAAACAAATGTATTAGATTAAAGCTTCTAATCTACACGCATCAAAAGTGCCTAGGGATAAAGTACGTTTTCGAGTATTGTCGCAATAGAGGATTTTATTCGTGGAGCTTTTCCGACGATTCTCGATATGCGGCCTGATACAAGACGCACTCGAGTTTGGAGGAGGATCGGTAGGAGAACAGATCTCATTTGGATCCGGGGAAACCGCAATGCTCAGATTTATGCAAAGAGTATTGTTTCAGAAGTGATCCCTTTGCGAAGGCATTTGGATAATTCGTTTCATCTAATGCACGTCCACACACGTAACTCGCACTCTTGCCGATGCTCGCATAAACGTTCTGCCGTGGCCTACTCAATCGCCAGACCTCAACCCCATTGAACATGCATGGGATATGCTACAAAGAAGAGCTCTGCCAAGTATGGATGCCGCGTATAACGCACAACAGCTTTTTAACTTGGTACAAAGAACGTGGGCGGCCATTCCTCAAAGTGATTTTGATGGCATGCCAAATCGCTGTGCTTGTGTGATTGGTGTAAAAAGTAAAACACAGATTATTAATTAATATTTTTTTTCAATAAACATAGCAATGATACTATTTTTTTTTAGTTTTTCTGCCATTTGATTGACTAGCAAAATTAATTTAATTAAATAGCAAAATATAATATTTTTCTTTATTCATACTTACATTCGGGTTCGTTGTTAACTTACACATAGGAATTAAATTAATAACCCAGACTGTATACTTTTTTTTGTTTTATGCTTGTTAGGTTACCCTTTGACTGCTATCTCACCTGATGGTAAGTGATGATATGGTCGAGGATGTTATTCAGGCTAACCTAGAATTCTGGCTCTCAAGGACAGCTGCCGGTACACACCGTTAGGTGCTTGGCGACAGATTTTCTACTTGAGGGTGGTAGCTAGCCAGGCGGCTATTTGCAAAATGCCCTACCACCATGCTATAACGACTGTCATCCTAAGACAACAACCGGGACCGACGGCTTAACGTGGCCTCCGATGCACGGAAGCGCTCAGTAGCCTAATGTCACTAGCGGTCACCCATCCAACTCGTGCCCCGCGGACGTTGCTTAAGTTGTTTTTTTTTATGTTATCGTGACGGATCAAGCTCGAGGCCCACCTGATGTTAAGCGGACTAACCTCTGCCTATAACAGAAACATTTCGTCACAAGTCACGAATTGCACTGCGCCCGTCACCTTGAGACATACCTAGTTCTTAAGTCTCATGTGCCTGTATTTTCACTGGCTCTCAAGGACTGCTGCCGGAACACAACGTTAGGTGCTTGGCGACAGATTTTCTACTTGAGGGTGGTCGCTAGCCAGGCGGGCATTCGCAAAATGCCCTTCCACCATGCGGTGAAGCTCAAGCCCGCGGCGGGATTCGAACTATGGACTTGCGGCACGGCACTCCATAGCCAATGCCACATACGTCATAATTAGAATAAAAACATTAGTGTCAAATCAATTCATATCAAAATAATCTGATAGTAGGTACAAACGGTCCAGAACATAAATCACATCGGACATCTCACTTAATCAGATCAATAATATTAGCACCGGCATTGGTTTTACGACATGTCTCTTTCGCAGCATTGCCAAAGGTTTACCTAACTTCAGTCCAATCTGACCGCAAGCATCTTCATGATAGTGTCGGAGCTGGCCCAAACTCTGCGCATCAAGGATGCTGCACGAAAACGCATGATCGAATGAAAGCGTCTGCAAACATGCCAGCGGCGCTGAAGAATCGGGGCAGGCACAACATCCTAAAGGTAAGTAACTAATTACAGGACACCGACGTCAGTGTACACGTGTAGAGGGATGTCAGAACGTTCTAAAAGTGTAACCTTGCCCTCTAAATCTGCGGGCTATCATATTCGCTCTAATCGACAGCGCCCTCCGCTGCCTCTCAATATCCTTGTTGTCTTTTAGGTCGGTGGGGAGTATTTGTCCCAGATAATTAGATCTAAGATCACTCGACCCTTTCTAGGTTAATGCTAATGAGCAAGATAGGAAGGGATTTTCCTACGGACTCAAATATCATCCACTGGCTTTTCTTTATCTGTTCACGGATTATACTGTTATCCGAGGCCATGCAGAGGCGTACTCTTCGCATGTTTGAATCAGCTTCCTTAATCTGTCATTCCTCCTTCGTTTTTGCTTTAAGCAGTACCGTAAAGGTTGTCTGGAAGAGATCGCTTTTAGCGATAAGACCGCCCTTTGTACCTTACTATTGTTATTGTTTCTTTGTAATTTCCTGTTCTTTGGTGTCAATAAAGAGTTATCGTATCGTATCGTATCGTACCATGTCGTCTGCGAAATAATAGAGTAAGCGTTGAATTACGCTGGTTGTGTGCGGCGAAGCAGGTAATTCCTTCCTATTGCCACAGTTTTACAAGTATTAAACTGTAGTAGTACGTCCAATGATGCCCATTTGTCACCACAATTTTATTTATCTCAGGATTTTTTATCCTTTTTCATACCTCGACTCTTTACGCTTAGGTAGTTACATATAGCAATATGTAACTATATATATATATAGCTATATAAAGGGACAAGGGTGTTAAAAAAAACATATAAAATGAAAACCTCTTCTAAATTGGTGAGGAGTTAGGTATCCTACAGATTCTATCAGCATCAGGTCACGGTTGTTATGTCTGGCATTTGAAATAACACGATACTAATTTTCGAACCGATCAGACTTGTAGAAGTTGCTCACATCTCTTTATCAACTATCAAAGAGATCATGGTCTTCAAGCGCCTTCAAAGATTCGATCATAGTTAATAACAACACGTCACCGTCGTCGTGAGATTGTGGTCAAAAGCTAAGCTCTCGGAATTGAACTTATAAAAAACAGGAGAAACAGCAGCCGTAACTCGAACATGGCAATGTCAAATCAGGCGACACGCGGACTTCTCTTGATTGAGTCTCAGTAGTGTGCGTATGTGCGTCATTAAAAAGTATCATATACAATGGAAGTGTGTACATATAGATACAATGTGCATCATATGCTTGTGATAAATTTTTTGAACATTATATTGTCGTGATATTAAAGCGTATCCCATCTCCCTTTTTTATTTAAATCGATGGCTATCGACAGTAAAAAACAGTGCACGATTGATATTATGTTTTTATCGGATACTTCTCAAGTATCAACGCCCCCCTGATAAACAATTTTATTGAATTAGTATAGTCCAATATTCGTCTTTGTGCCCGCGTTATCACAAAACGTGCATATTTTAAGTTTTTAAAACTCTTTACGTTATACACTAGAAACCCGTCCTGATACGTGACAGAGAGACGTCAGACGAGTCTCATCAATATAAGGTTACCAGAGGGCTTACCCTTTGGGAACGGAACCCTAAAGAGGAGGAATATACTTAAATCAAAGGATACAAATAAGTTAGGAAAGTATTAAATTATATAAAATAAAGCACTGACCTAGCTACAAAAAACTCAGTAGGTTACCTACTTACTATCAGCGAGTTGCGGTTCATCATAAATTGCGTGACTAAGAGAGATCGATTTTTTGTCGGTTTCAGTTATTTGTACCACTTTTTATCTCTAGGTATACGTAGATACCTACTTTTATTCGCAAGCGAGCATAACACCGTTTAATTATGTTCTAAAGAAAGAAATTTGTTTTACCCATTGACCTGTATATACAATGGTTTTACCACCATACAAATTTCTCACGTGCTAGCTTACACCCTTAGTAGAAAATCTGTCGGCAAGCACCTAACGGCGTGTTGCAGCAGCTGTCCTTGAGAGCCAGTAATTGTAGTTTAATCAGAACAACGTCTTCAACCACATCTTCACATACCAGCAGGTAGCATAGTGGTCAAAAGCTTAGCCTATCAGTTATAAATAAAAATAAAACAAAGCAATTTTGAACAGTACCTATTCAAATTGGCTTCTATATATTTATAAGATTTACTTATTCAGTGATAACACTTATAAGTTATTACAAAACTAAAACAAAGAAACATTTAGACCGTGTGGGGCTAATTACACTACCTGTGGGTGTCGTTAAAAGCCACGAGCGAAATGATACCAGTAGAGCAGTGCTTTCTGAAGAACTTACATCTTACGTTTCGTACCCCAAGACACCTGCCAAAAGTGGGGATTATGGTATGGAGATGTTTTTTCAAAGGTCTTCCGGCTGTTGGCGTGGTAGGTTTATCCTGTTAATGTATAGACGTTCAGCGAGAGAAGAAAGTGACATATTACCAACCTGTGATTTTTGACTCGTAGAAGTCCTATCTCGTTTCAGGAGGAATAGACGGTTGCTCGAGTTATCCCAAACTCTCCCCTTCGATCTCCATCGGAATAGGTTATACTAAACGTAAAAAAAATCGTTCCGTAACTTAAATTGTGCCTGATGGATGGCAATTGACTCGCCACCTATGAATGTTAATTCAATGGTTATTAGCTGTTATTATGCATCTATTTGATTCTATCCGTGTTACTTAAATCCCCCACCCTTTTAGGCTTCGGGGTGAATAAACCGCATACGCGCAATACAAATCCAGAGAAGAATTGCTCTTTTCTTCCCATGAATATCGTACTTAGACGATATAAGGTGGCAAGATTTTTGAGACGCTATTCTAAATCAGAAAGGATCACTATGAAAAAGACGGTTAATTCCCAACGGCCCCTACTAAAATGGGCACCAGTAGAGGACGTGTTAGGAGAATGTATTATTTTTGTGTCAATGGGCGCCAGTGGCGCTCGTCCGGGCATTAGAAAAAATAGATATTGGTCTCAACGTCCCCCATACCAACAGTGGCGGGCGCGCGGCTGGGTGGAACTCTTGTGTTATAGATTAAAATACCACAGTAAATATTATTTACTTTTTTTATGTTATTGTGACGGAACAAGCACGAGGCCCACCTGATGTTAAGCGGTAACCACTGCCTATAACAGATACATTTCATCACAATTGACGACCTGCACTGCGCCCGTCACTCTGAGGAATACAGTTCTTGAGTCTTATGTGCCTGTAATTTCACTGGCTCTCAAGGACAGCTGCCGGAACACACCGTTAGGTGCTTGGCGACACATTTTCTACTTAAGGGTGGTCGCTAGCCAGGCGGGCATTCGCAAGATGCCCTTCCACCATGCGGTGAAGCTCAAGCCCGCGGCGGGATTCGAACCATGGACCTGCTATGCGGCAGTCCATAGCCAATGCCACTGAGCCATCACTGCTTCAAAACTACTATAACCAAACAGAGAAGTAAAGGGCAAATCCCAATATTAAAATAACTATGAGGAACAAAATTGTTTTGCATCTTCTGCTGATCTTACTGCGTTACTCTAGGTTCTCTACCGAAGTGGTCTTTTGGGGCCCACTTCGCCAAGTTTGCGCCAAAAGTTGTAGGAGCTGCGGCCGCCTTGGGTAGGCTGCTGGCCACGTGAGTGGCCCGAACGTCAACTGTCGCCGCTTATACTCCGTTGTGATCCGGAGTATGGCCCTGTATGGGGCACCTGTCTGGGTAGACGCTCTCTACCGCGACAATAAAACCCTGCTGCGACGTCCGCAGCGGATTGTCGCGACGAGAGCGATACGCGGCTACCGGATGGTGACCTGGACGGCAGCCTGCTTGCTGGCTGGGGATCCTCCTTGGGAGCTCCAGGCTGAGATCCTCGCTGAAGTTTATAACTTCGTGGCAGCGAGGAGAGTTCGGGGGGATCCCCCAATGTGGGAAGAAGTCACACGAATGCGATGGCAGGCAAGGGCCGCCCTGTTGCGGCGGTGGACGGAGGACCTGGTTCCACCGGTACCTGGACAGTGGACGGTGGAGGCCATCCGCCCGGTCCTATGGAGGTGGATGAGGCTGCGGTTCGGGTCGCTAACCTTTCGAATTGGTGCAGGTGCTTTCCGGACACGGATGTTTCGGCAAGTACCTGCATCGGATCGCAAGACGGGAGGTGACCCCGGCCTGCCACGAGTGTGGGGCGCCGGAGGATACGGCGCTTCATACGCTGGAAGTGTGTGCTGCGTGGGATCCACAGCGGCACGCACTATCATAGGAGCTATAATATCATCATATCACTTTCTGCTATCATAAAAGTGGATCTCACTCTACCGAGCGTGAATGCCATGCTCGGTGGGGAGAAATCGTGGCATGCAGTGGTCTCTTTCTGCGAAGCGGTAGCAGAAAGAGACCGCGGAGCGGGTGTCAGGGAAGACGATGTCCGAGCTGACCCACGCCGGCGAAGACGAACGGCAGTTCGCCCACCTCCTCCTTTCTCCGTAATGGGGTCACTGGTGGAGCTTGCATGGCCCCACATGTCTGGGGGGCGACCTTGGTGACCAAGATTGCCCCTCCACAGTACGGAGGCCCGGTCGGTTGCGGGCCTACCGTTGGGATGAGATAGTAAATGCCAACGCGACCCTATCTTGCCCCACCTTGGCGGAGGACTGCTTCTCTCGGGGGGGTTTAGTGGGTTCAAGTCCCACACATGCCCTTCCGCAACCCCCGTGGAGAAAGAGAGGTGCGAGGGCATTTCCCCCATCAAACGTTAAAAAAATCGCAACCATTTACATTTCAGTTGAAACGATACAGTTAGATCTACAAGTAGGTTAGCTAAGTTGCAGATGTTTCTTATCATTTATCTATGTCAACAACACGTATCTGTCTTATCTTAGTCACAAGGCAAATCTGCTTTAAATCTTCAATGAGAGTGCTATCATAGTAAAATCAGAAATTTAGTCTGGTTGGAGCCCATAGGAGATTTAAATGCTCACTCTAGTCTGGATACCAATGCATTCTGGACATGCTAGAATTGCGTTTGGTACCGCCATCGGCCACATTTATACCTCATAGGCTAGCCTTTGTCGTGGCTAACTTAGCTGATCGGTTAAGGAAGGCTAAGCAAACTTCGCTACGAGCGCTTCAATTAAACATGAACGGTACAGTATTAAAGCTTCACTACCACACTATAGCCAGGTATGTGTGTACCTAACTAGCCACTTACGAGACGCGCGAAGGTTGCAGCGGTCACAGCGACGCCCGCTCGGGTTCGGATCGGAACCGAACACCGCACCTATTTGACTACCAACTCAGTAAGCGGGCAGTTTTCGTAGCTTTCATTCTGTTCCTTTCTTTATTCATTTGGTACTATAAAGTTTGTCTGGTTTTGCTACAGTGACTTTGTAATTTAGTTATATTTGAAGCAATGATAACTGATAGTCGAACGGTAATAGCTATGGACTGCTGTGCCGCAGGTCCATTGATCGATCCCACCGCCGGCTTACGCTTCACCGCACGGTGTGACGACATTTTGAGAATGCTCGCCTAGCTACCTCAAGTAGAAAATCTGTCGAGAACACCTCTAAGTGTGTTCCGGAAGCAGTCCTTGAGAGGCAGTAATTCAAGGCCTAGTCCGTTTACCATCCTCGACCACATCATCACGTACCAAAAGGTGAGATAGTGCTCAAGGGCTAGCCTAACAGATGTAAAAAAACCCAAGGAAGTAACTAGTGAAACCATAGGCTTAGGATGTACGTAGCGAAAAAATCCTAGGTCTGTGAGTGAAACGGTAAGTATCTATACCAAAAGGTCCTTGGTGTTTTTTGGCAGTAGCAAAATCTGTAACAGACAACTTAAGTATTTTTTCATGCCTGTTAGATAAGCCTTTGACATCTATCTCACCTGATGGTAAGTGATGATGTGGTGGAAGATGTTGTACAGGCTAACCTAGAAGTACTGGCTCTCAAGGACAGCTGCCGGAACACACCGTTAGGTGTTTGGTGACAGATTTTCTACTAGAGGGTGGTAGCTAACCAGGCGGGCATTCACAAAATGCCCTACCACCATGCTGTAACGACTGCCATCCTAAAACAACAACCGGGACCGACGGCTTAACGTGCCCTCCGAAGCACGGAAGCGCTCAGTAGTAATGTCACTAGCAGTCACCCATCCAACTCATGACCGCGGGCGACGTTGCTTAACTTTGCTGATCGGTTAAGTACAGCTAAGTAAACTTCGCTACAAGCGCTTCCAATAAACAAGTGGCAATAAACGGCTTATTCCAGAATCCCGTTCCGTTTTTGAGTGTTAGATGGGGATAATTGGACAATAAACAAGGTTGGTATCTTGGCAAAGAAATAAATCTTACCCTTATGTACGAGGGTGAATCAAAAAATTCTTGGAATCAATATTAAAAAATGCAAAGATTTAAATAATAATATTTTATTTTTCTACATAATCTCCCTCCAATGCAATGCATTTAGAATAACGCGTTTCTAACTTCCTTATTCCTTGTGAAAAAAAATTATTTTCTTTGATTCTCGAAAAAGTCCTCTACGGCAGCTATAACCGCGTCATTATCGTGAAATTTTGTTCCACGAATTTCCTCTTTTAATTTTGGAAACAAGTGAAAATCACTTGGGGCTAAGTCCGGAGAATATGGTGGGTGGTCAAGGAGATTGAAGCCAGCACAGCGGATTGCGTTGACCGCAACTTCCGATCGATGAGCAGGAGCGTTATCTTGAAGGAACAACACGCCCAACGACAGTTTTCCACGACGTTTTTCTTTAATCGCTTCACGCACTTTCGGGATTAAATTTGCGTAATAGGGTCCAGTAATCGTCTGGCCTTTGGGCATGTAATCAATAAAAAGGATTCCTTCACTATCCCAGAACACAGAGGCCATAACTTTGCCAGCGGTAGGAGCAACTCGAAATTTTTTAATGGATGGAGAGGATGGTCGTTTCCAAGACATGCTTTGTCTTTTAGTTTCAGGATCAAAATGGTGGACCCACGTTTCATCCATGGTGACAAGACGACGGCAAAAATTATCCGGATCACGCTGGAACATTTCGAGATTACGCTTGGAAATTTCCAAACGTCGCTTTTTGTTTTCGTCGGTTAACATTCGTGGCACCCATCTTGCAGACACTTTTTTGAACCCCAGTGAATCAATTAAAATGGATTGAACGCTACCAAAAGATATCTTTAGGATCTCAGCTATATGTTTTATAGTCATTCTTCTGTCTTCCAAAACCAGATTCTCAACCTTTTTGACATTTTCTTCTGTAACGGAGGTTGAAGGCCGCCCAGAACGCGGGTCATCTTTACAGCTTGATCTACCTCTTTTAAATTCAGCCACCCAGTACGCAACCGTAGAATAGGGTACAGCATCACCCCCTAATGTCTGCTGAATGTCCAAAAAAATTTCCTTCGTAGACATTTTTTTCAAACTGAGATATTTTATCACCGCACGTAACTCACTTTTATCCATAATTTTGACTTTTTAGCAACTCGTTGCACAAAAAAATTTATTACATGCGAACGAACTGACAAAAATAAGTGACAGTCTGCATAAATATAGTGTGATAGACACTCTTTAATTTGAATATCGAACTTGATTAAAAAAGGTTTCATATATATGCACTTCTAAGAACTTTTTGATTCACCCTCGTACTTATCTCACACGTGAGAGGTCAGTACAATATTGTTTTCGCTTACAGCACAAATATACATATATTGTTTTCTCTTAGGAACATAATATATTATTGTAAGTATATAGTTATGGACAGCGCCCGCCTACCTGACGTGAACCCTTCTCAGGAATTCCAGTTGATAGTAAACTTCTTGAAAGTATTTGGCAAAAAATTGCGAGTAACACGGCATTTTCGTATCTTGAGATAGTGAAACATAAAAAACCAGCGTGAGTAGTGGTATGCTGCTCATTCGTGGTTATTGACGACCATCCGAATACGGAACAGTGATGATAAGCCGGATACTGCATAACTCAAGAAATAATAAAACCACAGCAGACAGAAATATTAAACTTTATTATCAAAATACTGAATCACATCAAAATGGGCACATCACTTGTTCATCGATATACCTAACAACCAAACGTTCAGGACTAACAATAAATTATGACTTAAAGAGTAACTAGTTCTGAGTAGAATTATTAATTATATTTAGTTACCTATTAAGTAACTACGCCGCAATCAAAACCACGATCATTCTGAAACAGAAAGAAAATACACATTATACTAATTATCATTTCGCATGCTTTGACCTTTTCCAATGATAGCCTTAGACCTTAATATCACTTGATGATAAGTGATGATGGGGTCGAATAAGGTAAATAGGCTTTAATCTAGAAAGGAAACGGACACCTGCCGAGACACACTATAAGGCGCTTGGCGCCAAAACTTTCGGAGTGCTCTAAGCATGTATAGTTGACAAATTAAAAGAAAAAAAGCATGGGCAGTGCCTTCAGGGAAAAATATATTTTAATAATTATATACCCACACCTGGAAGTGGCTACTCTTGTGCAATATGTATACTGAAAATAATTAAGCTAAAAAATTACCTTTGATAATTATCTAGGTTACAAACAATTGAAATGTGTGCAGGAAGTAAATTCCCTATTATTGGTTTTATACCGCGCCAATTGCACGCAATGCCACAGAATAAAAAAGACAATGCTCAAAGTGCCCATTATGGCAGCAGAGTTACTGCGCTGAATAGCCAGATAAATTTACTGGATCAAAAACCACCCAGAATCTCCTTCCTTTCTCCCTCAGACGCTGTCCGATGTCTCCTATAAAGTTCTTGGCCTCGGCACACCATAGGCCCGCTGTTTCAACGGCAAAGGGGACAAAGTCGTATGCCAGGGCTAAAACAGTATATTTTAAACGTCTACCCCATGCGGCAGCCATTGCTCCGGAACCGGCACACTGCTAGGATCCACGGAGATGGCAAACGGCGAAGGTGTACACACACGTCGCATCCCATACAATACACCGACCCCTCTGCCACGGTACCAGTGGAGCCCGTCTGACGCTAACCATCTAACCAGGACAACCTCGTTCCCTGACAAAAAAGCTCGTGAGACTCCCGATCTGGCTTTGTTCCGTGAAGTCACACAATATCGTCCCAACTCCTTTGTCTCCTAGGCTTAGTTGGTCCCCCTGACAACCAGCTGACCACACGCTGTACGTGTATTGAATCTGTATTCAATACGCGAGATCTGTATCTCGTAACCAATAAAAGTGGAGGGGTCCCTCCAACTCACGCAGACGACACATACCTAAGCCACCGTATCGAATAGGCAGGCTGGCCTGGCTACGAATCATCTAGTCTGACATTAAGCGTCTCTAGGATTTGTTTCAGGATGTCATCGTATCGCTGCACTACCTCAGGGTAGGAGTAGGAAATGTAGGAACCGTTCTTATGGCAAAAGGTGATCATAGGCCTCGCGAAGCACTAAGGAGTGTCGGCGAGACATGTGCAGGGAGAAACAAGTAATTAAATAAGTTGTATGATACCTGTTAAATTATATAGAAAATCTCTTCATATATCATCTTGGTTAATATCCAAATAAAATAGTTGATTGAAGCTTTTACTAGTGTTTCTGTATTTTTACTTCACTTATGTTCAGATAAAACCCCAACTAGTAAATTGTGCACACAATAGACAATATATTTAGCATATTCATATGTATTGTTGTGTGCAGTAAATTTTGAAATGAATTGGTAGTTCTGTTTAACAATAACTACAAAATAAATAGGATATAGTAAAATAGTAATAATTCTTTCTTCATTTGCAAATGAATAAGGAGTCCATTGTACAGATGTTAACAATCGTTACATATAATGCTTACTTGTTTACATTCTAACATAACAAGGCATCATACATAATGGCTAAAGAGAGAAAAATTTTCGGTCCTGCTAAGATGGATGTATTAATAAGCGATCATTAAATGACTGGATCCTACATCCCTAAAAACAAAATATTTACATAACATGCTAATGGGCCAAATAATATAATAAAATAGAGGGGAAAAACCAAGGCCTGGATCAGGTAGCAAAATAATGTTCTAATATTATTATGATTAATTAATTACTTATTTAGATATAGCACGATTTTCTAGGTTGATAGGCAAATAGTACTTTTTACACTTGTATTGTTGTAAATAGGCTACATAGATCCTCTACAAAGAGGTACTAATCTGGTAGCAAAGTACCTTTTTTTTTATTTGTGATAGGTTAGCCTTTTATTAGACTACATTTTGAAGCAATAATGGCTCAGTGGCATTGGCTATGGACTGCCGCGCAGCAGGTCCATGGTTCGAATCCCGCCACGGGCTTGAGCTTCACCACATGGTGGAAGGGCATTTTGTGAGCGCCCGCCTGGCTAGCGACCACCCTCAAGTAGAAAATCTGTCGCCAAACACCTAACGGTGTGTTCAGGCAGCTGTCCTTGAGAGCCAGTGAAATTACAGGCACATGAGACCTAACAACTATGTCTCAACGTGACGGGCGCAGTGCAATTCGTTACTTGTGACGAAAAGCATCTGTTATTAGGCAGAGGTTAGTCTGCTTACCATCAGTTAGGTCTCAAGCTTGTTCCGTCATAATAACATTTTTTATTTTTTATTTTATTGTGACGGAACAAGCCCGAGCCCCACCTGATGTTAAGTGGACTAACCTCTGCCTATAACAGACGCATTTCGTCAACGACGAATTGCACTGCGCCCGTCACACTGAGACGTACAGTTGTTAGGTCTCATGTGCCTGTAATTTTACTGGCTCTCAAGGACTGCTGCCGGAACACACTGTTAGGTGCTTGGCGACAGATTTTCTACTTGAGGGTGGTCGCTAGCCAGGCGGGCATTCGCTAAAAATGCCCTTCCACCATGCGGTGAAGCTCAAGCTCCTGGCGGGATTCGAACCATGGACCTGCTGCGCGGCAGTCCATAGCCAATGCCACTGAGACATCACTGCTTCAAAACATAAAAAAAAACTATCTCAGCAGTTGGTTAGGTGCACAGCAACAGATTTTCTACATGAGTAAGGTTGCCTGGAAAGATTGTCTTTAACAGTAAGGCTCATTGTAACACTTTTCTATGTTGAATCTTTTTATTTTAATGTTTAACTTTTGTGTTGTGTTACTATAAACAGTTGTGTATCTATATTGCGCAAGTCTTTAACAGGAAAAATATTATTGATATTCACACCGTTTAACTATATTTCATAAGTAACCCCACATCTTATCAAGAACAAAGTGACCAAATAAGGAAAACTACCTATTGATAAGAGACCTTTTGTTGTCAACTTTAAATACCAAATTGTACCGAAAACAATAATACATACTAAAAATTTATTACTTTGCACTGGTCTATGTAAAAGTTTTAATACTGCTTAATCAAACTGAAACTGAAATAAGGATATTCTGCCCAAAAATCTAGTGAGTTGAGGGTGAAACAATACTTGAGAATATGTACAGTCCACAGCTTTGTTAATATCGTAAAATTATTATGTAGACTAGGGCATGCAAAAACTGGATGGTTTTAACAAACAAAATTTTCATTTTTACTAAAAAAACTGAGTTACATATTGGGTTTTTTTGGAGTTGAGTTGGGTCTACTGAGTTTTTGGATTAAATATCCAAGTAGATATTTTCCAGAACACTATTTATGACTACTTATTTGAGCACTATCCACCACCAACTGGTTACTTGGCTGAAATAGTAAATTGTCAATTGATAATAAATCGTTAATTTACAAAACCTTCCTCAAGCTGGTCTAGACTTATGGAATCCAACTGTGGAGCACTGCTAGCAACTCTAACACATCAGTGCTACAAAGAATGCAGAACATTCCTTTAAGAACAATTAGTAATCGACCCTGGTACATAACTAATTATGAAATACATAAAACCTGCAGATGCAGACTGTTAAGGAGGAAAGCAGGTCAACCACAATCAACCAACAACAATGGAATAATCACCCGAATAAGCGACTACCCAAATAATTAATAAATCTAAAGTAAACCACCCTGTCTGCGAAGAAAACAAGTGCTTCCCTCTGACTAGGGAGCAGACAGAAATCAAATGAGATGTTTTCGGTGGAATACTGCATAACAAACATACCCACAGACAATGTTCTGAAAGTGAAAACAACTGATTGGAGATAAAAATGGAACAAGAATAAAATATATATATAATTTCCTGTGACCAATCACTATAACAATGTTTTCAGACCAGATGTATTTTTTTACACTTAGTTTATTTCTGATCTAATTTAGCACTTGAGTGCAATAGCATAGTAGATGTGCAGTGACTATGTTGTTGACCCAAAGAGTTCTGTGAAATGTGAATTCCAGGAATGTGTGTTATTTTAACAATAACTTTTCTTCAACATTTTTGGTCTTTAATTTTGGTTGGTGTAAATTAGCATAATTTGAGAGCTTGCATTTACATTTACTTTGCCCTGTTTGTCCAACAAGAGTATATTGATATTGAAGGCAGTGTCTTTGTATTCAGTATCCAAGTCCTTTCATAGCTGATGCTTTACCAACATTAGTTTTTCTAGTGAAAATTCAATGCAATTAACTAAGGTAATACGAAAGAAACTTATATCTTACCCATAAAGATACAAAAAGAATGACAGCAAGTAAAATGCCAGCTTGATCCAACCTTCCCGCTGGCATGTGGTCAAAACATCAGCATTCATTATACTTGTGGGATCATATAGCCCAGGGCCAGACATCACAGGCCTTGTGTAGTATCTGAAATGAATAATAACGTATCATATTAGTCTGCATAATGAAATGAGTTACTTATTTAAAATCTTATACAAACTGTGCGAAGGTGAATGAGCGAATTATATTCACATGGTTACATTGAGTACTCAATCAGTGTAACACTATTCAAACTGATGTAATCTATATATAATACTCAGGATGATAACAAATATAAGTTTTAGATTTGATTCAGTTTTTGCTTACCTGTGAATGTGATATAAAATTAGTGGAATGTTTATCAATAGCGAGAACCATTCTCCCGACAAAAGGAACAGCACGTTGATCAATAAATGCAACAAATATTCTGGTAAAACTAGCTGAAACATTGAAGGAAACAAAATTAGTGAAGGTCGAACTTCTAGTAGTCATAGGTTATAAACTCAAAGTCACTTACTGGATTTAAACTATTACATTGATCTATAGGATTTTTATAATCAGTCTTGAGTTCGTCAAAGGCTATGACATGGAATATTGAGAAAAATATGAGAAATGCGTCAACGATGAGCGCTATAATATATGAAAACGCAGGAAAGCTAAACGCCATTTTTCGAAGTCTACTTTCATCAAAAGAAACACAGATTACATACGCAAGTGCACAGACACAACAATAGTGCGCTCGGATAGCCTATTGGTTCCAAAAATAAAACTCACAAACTCTAAAAATTATCACACAGGCCGTTCGATTTGGGACTTCGTGAGCGAAAATTCGTTTTCGCTCACCATTCGGACAGCTTTGAAAACGCTACAAATGACAGAGAAAAGTGATATTTTTGACCCACGTCTTACCGTGGGATCGTTGGAATCGTTTTTTGACAACTGCTGGTTTGACAGTTGTATTTGGCGCGATTGAAAAGTTTCAAAAGTTTATTTATTACACTTGTTTTATGAGTTTTAGATACTGATTCCTTGTTTCATCCTGTATTTTCAGTTATTATTTAGTACCTAATCTGGGTATGTTTGTCAATATTCATAATATATTGCTCTCCTGCAATGGGCTTTCAATGCAGCATCGCTGTATAAGTATACAATAAGTTCCACGTAATTCGCCGTTCTGGCTCTCAAGGAAACCCTTTTCCGTTACTTCAAAAACTCTAAAAGGTCATCTTCCGAGGAATCAGTAGTTGATGATTCAACTAAGTCAACCTTTCTCTTTAATAACAGTGAAGCAATATTTTTTCAATTAGCCATTGCTTGGAATCATTGGTCACCACAAACTATTTTGTCACCTAGGCTCAGACCAAAATAGAAGTACTCGGCCTGAGTACATAGGTTAATAGATCTCTATTTTGAACGTATGGGCACTAGTAAACAAAAGATATTCAAAAGTTCCAGAAAACGTTATTTTCGTTGACGGTTGTCAAAATATGCTTTTCGGCCGTTCGGATAGCATGCAGTCATTAGTGGTCATAAATAGCTGAAGCTTCTATCCGGACGCTAAGATACAAATGCCCACTTTAGAAACTGCTACAAACGCAATGGAGCCAAAACGAACGCACCTCAGCATACAACTAACGAGTGCTGCCAGATGCATTAAACCTTTTATCTGTAGCTGAAACTACAAAAATCTGTATCTATACGGACAAATAAACTATAAAAAAACCTATTTACCTTAAAGGAGTAAGGTAGCTATTGTATTCTAATTCTTTTGAAAATAAATATTAGGTTTAAAAAAAAATACCTTCACAGTATTAATTCGTATAGAGATAGAGACAATCTTTATCTTACAAAAGCGTGCAATAATCAAAAATATTGCAAAAATCTCTTGGGGATATTTTTAAAGAAATTTATATTTTAACTTTACCAAGTATGTATATATTTGATAATATTATGGTTTCCTCTAATAATAATACATACATATATATATATATATATATATATATATATATATAAATTATTAGAGGAAACCAGACACGCCGAAGCTGGAGGGTATATAAGGCCGTGAAACCCACGTGCCTGAATCTTATAGAGTCATATCGGTCAGACGGGCTACAGAATTTTGGAATAAATGGCAATACTTCTTCCGGGTCACTGATAAAAATGGGAGTACCACAGGGATCAATTTTGGGACCTTTTCTGTTTCTAACATATATTAATGATCTGCCTTGCATGGTCAATGATTTCTGCGATATTGTTTTATTCGCAGATGATACCTCTCTGATTTTTAAAGTAGATAGGAAAGACAGTGAACTGCCTCATGTAAATAATGTAATATCTAAGATTTGTAAATGATTCGCCACTAATAATCTTCTCCTAAATTCAAAAACGACGAAATGTTTATAGTTTTCTTTACCAAATGTTCCGTATGTTGAGCCAAACTAAAAAGCTTGGCCCATATAAACTCCCTATTGACAAAGCGACAGTCTTCCTGGGAATCAAAATGGATTCCACTTTACAGTGGGATCCACATATACATGATCTCTCCGGAAGACTTAGTTCTGCTGCATATGCAGTTCTTAGGATAAGACAGTTAACAGACGTAGCTACTGCTCACCTAGTTTATTTCGCGTACTTCCACAGTATTTTGTCGTATGGTGTATTGCTGTGGGGAACTGCTGCTGAGATAGAGACAATCTTTATCATACAAAAGCGTGCAATTCGAGCCATATATAAAATGGGTCCTAGGAAATCTCTGAGGGATCTTTTTAAAGAAATTGATATTTTAACTTTACCAAGTCTGTATATATTTGAAAATATGATGTATGTTCGTAAAAAATTGAGTTAATTTAATTAAACAGTGACAATCACTATTACAATACTAGGAATAAAGATATAATAGCGGTGCCAGGTTCTAGATTAGCAAAGACAAATAAAAGGTCCTTCTCAGATAAAAATAATATAAAAACTGTTTTATACAACACCCGTTTTGTTGATATGAATGTAAATAAATGTCAAGTTTAAGAAATATGTTTTATGGTTTTATTACATTAGTACAGACCTTTTCACTCACGAAGGCGCACTTGAGCGTAGTTGCAATTACTACTGCCTACCCAAGTTATTTAAAGTTGAAAAGTTATTATAATATTTAACATTTTATTTTTTTACTGCATGGACCGTTAGATTAGGCACCGTGCCGTGGCCTTCTTTTGTGAAGAGATCATCTTCTTAGGTAATTGGGTACGGTTTTATAATAAAGTTCCCAAACATATTACAACGCTAACAGAAGGGATATTCAAGTTGCACGTGAAAAACATATTGATTAAAAAATCCCACTACACAGTTTCTGATTACTTAAACGATAAAAATGCCTGGACAATTCCGCCTCTGCTATGCTATTGCCTGTCACCTACATAATTAAAACAAATATTGTAATAACTCTATTATATAGTAAGTATGTAACACATTGTTAAAAGATGTTTAAAAGAATGACCCCGAGTTTCTTGTCCGTTCTTCTCGCAGTGGCTCTATACAATTTATTTGCTGTACGTGGCAGTACAATGTAGAATATGCGAATGACAGGCGGGCATTCGCAAAATGCCCGCCTGACTATCTACCACACTCAAGTAGAAAATTTACCGCCAAGCACCTAACGGTGTGTTCTGGCAGCTGTCCTTGAGAGCCAGTATTTCTAGGTTAGCCAGAACAACATCTTCTACCTATCAAGACTAAAAAAAAAGATCGTCAAAGTTGAATAAATTTAAATTATCAATGATACCACATTTACAACACTAGGTATAAAAATAAAATAGTGGTGCCAGGTTTTAGATTAGCAAAGATAAATAAAAGGACATTTATAAGTAATTGTGTGCGGTTTTATAATAGAGTTCCCAAACATATTATTACAACGCTCACAGCAGGGAAATTCTAGTTGCACGTGAAAAACATTTTATACCACTAATTTGGCAAACAAGCATACGACCCGCGTGATGGTAAGCAGTTACCGTAGCCTATTGAAGAACCCCATGCTGTACTCCATCGGGAAAATCACGGCGGGGAGCTCGTTCCACAATCTGAGCGTCCGCGGAAGGAAGCTCCTTTGAGCCCGCACAGTACGAAACAACTCTGGTTTCAATGTGTGGGGTTGGATTCCCCGTCGATGGCGAGAGTTGCGATGGTGGAAGGTAGCCGCTCCATCCCAATACGATGGTTAAAGAACGATAGGAAAGATTTGAGTTATGACGTCATGTCATGTTAGCTCAAAAGTGTAAATTGTCATACAAAAACCAACTTAACCCGCTTTAACACTCGAATTTACGTTGGCGCAATGAGCACTTAGTGCGCACTCGGAGTGCAACTTTTCACCCAATGGCCGTATACCATTTGACGCTAAATTTATTATTTTCAATAATTTTGATCACATATTTTGTCTATGGTTTATATTACATGTGGATCCATAGACACAAGATGTGGTCAAAATTATCGAAATTAACTCAAATGGCATACGGCCTTATGGGTATGTTCCATTAGTCGCTAAGAACGTAAATTTCGATAATTTTGATCACATTCTGCGTCTGTGGTTGTGATCACGTGATCGTTTGTAACTGTCATCCCCGTTCCATTTTTTGATAAGAACGCTAAGAATGCCACTAAAATTTGCCACTTCTGTCACTTTTGACATTAGTAGCGTTTAAGGCGAAAATAACGCCAAGACCCATGTGGAAAACTTTTTGGGAGTGTGATCGTTTTTAGCGTTTTTAGCGAATCTCACTCAAATGGTACGTACCCTATGTCGACTTTGGCGTGTATCGGAAGTCAACTAAGATTTTTGAATTTCTACTACTTCTGTACTCTCTGGATGGCAATCCCATGAAATGAATGACTTAGGACGTATACCATTTGACGCTAAATTCGTTATTTTCGACAATTTTGATCACATATTGTGTCTATGGTTCAAATTAAATGTGGATCCATAGATGCAACATGTGGTCAAAATTATCAAAAATAACTCAAATGGAGTACGACCTTACAGAAATTGACAAATGACAGGATACCAGCTCATTGGATTCGTATATATTCTATTTGATCTATGGGATTCATTATCCGGATAAAATAGGGTGCATATTTTTTTACAGAAATTTGGTTTCGCTTCCAAGTAATAAGTGTAATAAGTGTATACCATCTGAAGTTGTCAAAATAATATACTCGATTGAAAAATTGTTGTGTTTTTATGCTCGAATATTCAAGTATTTTGTACATTTCGCTAATTATGCGCGTGTAATTTAAAACAATGAATAATTTCGTCATTGTATTTTTAAGTTCATTATGTCTTGCGTGGTGTATTGAACATGATTTCAAAGGTTTCGACGATACAATTTTATTTGGTATAAACTGGCCCGGAAAGTCTGAAAACCTTCAAAATTTCGTCGATGGGGAAGCTGTTCCTCCTCAGGTACCTTTTTATAATAGTTCACAATTATTATACAATGTAAGAAAGAAACTAAGTATACTAAATAATATTAAGGATTTTATTAATAAGTTCCTACAAAACTAGTGTAGCTGCCATTATTTAATTAATTCAAACTATTCCAAAATGCATCTGTACATGTACTCATGTAAAAAATATTTAAACAACAAAAAGGTTGTTTAAAAAATAGGTTATGGATATCATGAGATAGGTTGTACTGTAATGAAAGAGGGCTTAATATAAGGTTCTTCTAAGCACCTTGTAACGATGCAGAAATTCCCAGCGACAGTGATGGAAAAAGTACATAGATGTGCCGAATCATCTTTATTTATTTATTAAAAAAAAAAAAAAGATGATTCGGCACATCTATGTACTTTTTCCATCACTGTCGCTAGGAATTTATTAATAAGTTCCTACAAAACTAGTGTAGCTGCCATTATTTAATTAATTCAAACTATTCCAAAATGCATCTGTACATGTACTCATGTAAAAAATATTTAAACAACAAAAAGGTTGTTTAAAAAATAGGTTATGGATATCATGAGATAGGTTGTACAGTAATGAAAGAGGGCTTAATATAAGGTTCTTCTAAGCACCTTGTAACGATGCAAAAATTCCTAGCGACAGTGATGGAAAAAGTACATAGATGTGCCGAATCATCTTGATCATATATAATTCACAATCTCTCAAGTTTGGTTAGAAAGGCATGAGATCTAACACTGTCGATACTAATAATCTCGTCTCAGGTTTTCGCCATTATTACACATAGTAATTAAATAACTTTAAACGGTTTAAATCGCATATATTTATCGCGTGTGATGTTTCAAACACTTTGCAGTGATCATGGTCACCGGGGGTCTCCCCGTGAATATATGCGATATAAACCGTTTAAAGTTGTTTAATTACTACATGATACTAATGTTTGTAAAAGGAAAATAAGTATACCCTGGGTTGCAAGTCCGAGGCCCCTCTGGCATCTTCCTCTGCAATGCTTTGGACCTGGCACCCTCACGGTGAATCCATGGAATGCTAAGCAATTTGTCTCATCATGATAACTTTGAAGATGAGATATGTGATATGTAATGGCAGACATGCCACAGTGATAATGAGTTATGACCAATAATGAACAGAGTGAGATTGTAAAGAAAATGTTTAGCAAGGTGAAGATGCGAATGGCTATAGGGGCAGGGCAGAGGTTATTTTCACGTTAAACCCCCACTAACCTGTAGCACAGCCTGGACACTCGACTCATTCTCTATACAAAAGCCGCGGTCTAACTACCTATTACACAGATACTACACAAACATTGTTTTTGTACACGCGTAAATGTGTGCGTGAAGTCTAAGGTTGTCATCTTATATCGTATGAATAATTATTGCTGTACTTACCTACCTACCAATCTTTTGATGCTATTAATATGACTTATTTAAATTTCATAGGTTACCTTACCTACCTTCAGAAACATTTAAAATAACAAAAATCCAACTCCATGTATGACGTAAGAATATGCACCACAAAACCAAGTAGGTAGGTAACATTACTTCACATTTCACTCACATTACTTATACAATAAAAGATACCTACACTATACAAAAAGTATCATTACAAGTTCACATTTTGTGCAAGTAATGATAATAATTACAATCACAATAATAATTTATCTTCTACTCGTATAATAAACAATCATGAGGTGTGCCGCGTGTCAACCGTTGTGAAGGTCGGTATGTGTATTGCTGTTATCTATGGTAGGTATAGGTCTTGGTTACAAAGACACTTGTTTTGCTGCAAACGAAGTCAATATCCATGGATATTTTTTGCAAATGAAAATTATCTAAATTAATCATTATTTGAATAGCAGTTTGAATAAAATACAAAGATATATATATTATGTATATTATAGATATAGTATTATGTTTGTATTTTTTCAATACCTACTGTAAATTAACGGTTCTCATAAGTTACCTACTGTATAACTGAAGAACAACAAATAGGTAGGTACTTAGTGTAGGTTACCAAGAATGACTTTAGGAAATCTATAAAAACTCCTATCCATTTCTAGTTTAGTTGATAAGCAACCATGAACAGCATAAAAGTACCCCATTCTTAACTTTTAAAATACTCGTACAATCGTCACGCTTCGTAGTCACGTCACGTCGCGAGCGCGAGTTGCACGTCCTGTACTCAAGTCAGCTCAGCGACAGCTCAGAATCGGTGGCGGGGTGAGGAAGGCCCGTTTTGGTGGGGGGTGTGGAGTGTCCATTCTATACGTAGTATTATTTTATATTCTATGCCGGTAGTAAAATATTAAATCAAGATTCAAGGATGTTTTAGTGTCATATGTATTATGTATGCCCACATTATAAAAGCTCTTACCTTTAACCTGACAATGAAATGATATGCAATAAGCTACAAATACAATGAAAAAGAAATAAACATACAATTCATCATCATCAGCAGGAAGACGTCCATTGGTGACCATAAATCTCCCACATAGAATGCCATGATGTATGGCTATTACACTTGTAATTTTTGCTTATCATTATGAGAGAGTTTATGACACCATTCCTAATAGAAGTTAATGTTGTTTTTTTTTTTTTTTATGCTTGATAGGTTAGCCATTGACCACTATCTCACTTGATGGTAAGTGATGATGTGGTCGAAGATGTTGTTCAGACTAACCTAGAAGTACTGGCTCTCAAGGACAGCTGCCGGAACACACCGTTAGGTGCTTGGCGACAGATTTTCTACTTGAGGGTGGTAGCTAGCCAGGCGGGCATTCGCAAAATGCTCTACCACCATGCTATAACGTCTGCCAGCCTTAGACAACAACCGGGACCGACGGCTTAACGTGCCCTCCGAAGCACGGAAACGCTCAGTAGTAATGTCACTAGCGGTCACCCATCCAACTCATGACCGCGCGCGACGTTGCTTAACTTTGCTGATCGGTTGAGAACAGCTAAGTAAACTTCGCTACGAGCGCTTCGTTGTCTTGGGAATCAACAAACAACTACTTTAGTTGCATATTTTACTTGCACTATGTATAAAATTATAGCTTCTGGCTGAATTTTGAATTGCTTAGTAAATAATTTATTTGGCACATAATATACTATATGCTATCTATATGGGTAGCTTGTTTCTTTTACTTGTCTCTGTCTTCGAATCACCTTGTAAGCTAACAAAAGGGGTACTGTGTGTTGACCGGTTAAGGGGCTTTACTTGAATCATCAAGTCCTTCAAGTAGTCATTTGCATATAGGTATTGTTCAAATTATTGTATATAAGGAGAAAAAAGAGGTTATTCTGCTACTTTAGAAATGTATTCATCTGAAAGTGTTTCTTAGGACTAGCAGAAGTCAACCTAAGAGGTTGTTAGCATTTTTCAAATAACCCTGTATATGGTTTAATTTTTTTATCATTACTTTAATTCATATGCAATATGATTTTAGCCATTAGTAAAAGTTATTTATCTTTTTTTTATAAATTGTGATATGTTATTTTTTCTTAACTTATAAAACTTTTTATTTAATTTGTTAAATATTAACCCAATTATTGAGCAATTACTAATAGCTAAGACCAATATTGTACCTTTAAATATTGTTTTGTGTTACATTAAACAATTTTAATATAAATACAAAGTACCTGTATAACCATAATTAAAAAAAAATTTTGTTTATAAGCCCATAGGGTGGCGGGTTGGAATTGCACCTCCCCATACCATCCCGTGAGTGTCGTAAGAGGCGACTAAGGGAAAAATACTGGAAGGTGGGTAGCATCGCCTTCTAAAGAAATGCCATCTGACGATCCCCAAGCCACCTGCCAAGCGTGGGGATTATGGCATATACCCCCTTTATAGGGGAGGCTGTGTTCAGCAGTGGATGATCCGCCTGATACAGAACAGTATAGTTGTTTATGAGCTGCATGTGATTAAATAATTTAAAGTATAATTATTAAAAAATATATATTTTTTTATTTCTGGCAACATAACTACATCCTATATATATATCAACTGTGAGTGCCATGTACATTTACCTTGATCGGTACCCATACTAATATATATACCCATTTTACTTCACAAAACACTCAAGTGTCGGCCACAGGTATTTCAAAGTTATTAATGTCAGTTTAAATACAAACGACTTCTTCGCCTGTGAGTCAGTGTCCTTGTTCTTCTTGATAGGTACTAAAGCTTAGAATTTGTATGATGAGCAATATAACATTTAGTATTATTATTAATCTATTATTAACCTTTCAGTTACAGAACAATGAAATCCTCAAGGTGACCACTTCAACCAAAGAGAACTATGAGTGCCAAATACCAGAACTTAAAGAAGAAGAATCAACGAACATCGCTGAGTATGATGGGCCATCTCCAATACATTTGTTGAAGCCATTGTTTTCGCAAAAGATATGTTCGTATCGTCTAGAAAGCTACTGGAGCTATGAAGTCTGTCATGGCAGGTATATCAGACAGTACCATGAAGAGAGAGAAGGTAAAAATCCTTATAAACTAATTGTCAAGAAGGTACCTAGTGAGGTTTATGGGAAAACCAAAAAATATAGTACATGAAAATCTCAGTGGAGATTATGGGAATACTGTTTAAAATTTTGTAATCCCCACCAGTGATTCAGAATGAATTATTTTCAAATATAAATTGAAGCATGAGCACACAATAGTTTGAAGCAATAATGGCCGAACGGTAATAGCTATGGACTGCCGTGCCGTAGGTCCCTGGTTCGATTCCCACCGCCGGCTTGAGCTTCACCGCATGGTGGAAGGGCATTTTGCGAATGCCCGCCGGGCTAGCGACCACCCTCAAGTAGAAAATCTGTCGCCAAGCACCTAACGGTGTGTTCCGGCAGAGCAGCCGGAGCCAGTGAAATTACAGGCAAAATGAGATTGAACAAGTATGTCTATAAACGTGATGGGCGCAGTGCAGTTCGTCACTTGTGATGAAATGCATCTGTTATAGGCAGAGGATACCGCTTAACATCAGGTGGGCCTCGTGCTTATTCATCACAATAACATAATAAAATATATATATTACAATGATTAATTTTTATAAACAGAACAATGAAAATGAATGCGAAAGAAAGAATAAGGGTGAAGCGCTGTTATAAAAATAATTATAATATATTGCAGGTAAACAAGTAAACACACAGGGCTATTACCTTGGACATTGGAGCAGTGACAAACAAGCCAAGCTGGAAGCTGAGATGAAAGCAGCAATGGAATCTAAGGCAACTCCCAAAACTACCAAGGTTGATGGTGGGTCCTTACCTTACGTGGAAATGGCTATGGATGACGGTAAGAACTAATCTTCTTAAAGAATGACAATTCACATAACTGTCTAAATCATTTGTCTATATGATCCGACACCATAAGCCTAAAATGTAACCCTTATATAGCAGATAGTGTAAGTAATTAACGTGTGAATAGATCCTTTTTCGATAGATACTTCCCCGTGGGATGCCACCTATAGAGAAAAACACCAGAAGGTGGGCAGCAGCGCCCATTGTCCCCCAAGCCGCCTGCCAAGCAATTATGACAAACACTCTTACTGAAGGAGGCTATGTTAGCAGTGGACGATCTTTCTGATACAGTACAGTACCTGTACATATATTATATATATACTAACCATTTTATTCAGAAGTATTACAAAACTTTATCAACCGGCATATATTTAGCACTACCTACTAGAGTTTTGACTTATGAATATACTATTTTTGGACCTGGTTAAATCTAAGTGCCGAGAAACTAAACCCAATAGTGAAATTGACGGTTTACTCCAGTCAAACTGGCAACTATTGAATCTATTGAAACTATTGAAATAATTGGTAATTCATAGTTTTTCGTTAAATTGCTTTAAGGTTAACCTTTCACCATAATCTTACATTATGATGTGGAAAGTATTAATACGCTTTATACCTAGAATTACTGGCTCTCAAAGACAGCTGCTGAAACACATCGTAAGGTAAAGGGCGATAGATTTTCAACTTGAAAGCGGTACTGACCACCCTCAAGTAGCTAGTTAGGCGAGCATTCGCATGTTTATGCGCATACACCAGCAGTTAAAGACTGTTAAAGTCTGTTAACTCCCTAACTTATAATCAATGTTTAATTTAATTGTGATAATAATGCTAACCTCAGTATGGGTTACATATTTGAGCCGTTTGGTGTAGAGACGTTGGGTCCGTGGGGACCGGGAGCTCATCGTATTTTCCAAAACCTTTCAGAGCGCTTGGTCGATGCGACGCGTGATCAAAATGCTGGCACCTACACTCGAGAGCAATGAATCCGGGTCACTTAAAGAATCCTAAAAATCTCGGAAACTAAAAATGCTAGGTTAATGCAATAAATTGTATTTAATAGACAATGTAATACTCCTTAAATGAAGGTATTAAAACTTTTTAGTTATTGTAAAGTTATATCATAAAAAAATCAAATTTGAAAAAGGGCCACTTTCGAAGATGGAACTACGAAATTACAGCATTTGGTTTTGCTTTTGTTTGTAATCTGTCATTTATGTGGGTACATAAACCATGTTGATAGTGCTCTATATTCATTATTCAAGCTGAAATTATGTCGCTTACGCCTGAAGAATGCACCAGAATACTTACAATGCTGGAAACCGGCCGGAGTCAGCGCGATACAGCCAGGACTGTCGGTGTGTCGCTGTCAACAGTACAAAGAGTTCTCCGACGTTACGAAGAAACTGGTTCTAACCTACGCAGACCAGGAACGGGCAGAACCAGGTGTACCACAGCACGAGAAGACCGATACTTGGTGAACACCATGCTTCGAAATCGCTTTCTCACAGGAACTGAACTCACCAATCAGTTTCGACGCCTCGGAGGAAGTAACCCAAGTGCATGGACAGTAAGACGTCGGCTTGCTGAATCTAACTTAAAACCCCTTAGACCTGCAAACGGCCCTAAACTGGAGCGTGGGCATCGTATTTCGAGACTAAGATATGCCCAGAGCCACGTAAATTGGAGTATTGAAGATTGGTCAAAAGTTATGTTCTCCGACGAATCAAAATTTATGCTCTACAAGCACGATGGAAGACACAGAGTGTATCGAAGACCAGGGGAAAGATTCAAGCAAGCATGCATCGAAGAAAAAGTAGCCTACGGTGGTGGGTCTGTACTTGTGTGGGCCGGAATTTCTTCTGAAAGTCGCACAGAGCTGGTGATCATAGAAAACGGCTCTTTAACTAGCGTAAGATATGTGGAAGAAATCCTCAATGATCACGTTGGTCCATTTATGGTCAATTTAGGTGAGGATGCTATATTTATGCATGACAATGCCCGACCTCATACAGGTAGGATTGTGAATGACTACCTTCAAGAGATGAACATTACTCGTATGGAGTGGCCAGCGCGCAGCCCGGATATCAACCCGATCGAGCATGCTTGGGACGAGCTAGGCAGATGCGTAAAACAACGAAACCCTCCCCCAATCACGCTTCGTGAGCTCAAAATTGCTCTCACAGAGGAATGGGAGAATATTCCCCAAAATCGTATAAGGAACTTGGTGTACAGCATGCCAAACCGCGTAAACGCAGTAATGGAAGCACGAGGAGGCAATACGAAGTATTAAAATTCAAGAAAATCGTAATAAAGTTCAAAAATTTCATGTTTCCTATTTTTGTTTTAAGGAGAGATCAGCAGTTTTTTTCTTTATGTAATTTTGTGTTAATAAAATGTATGGTGACTCATATTTTTTTTACTTTCATTTAAGGAGTATTACATTGTCTATTAAATACAATTTATTGCATTAACCTATCATTTTTAGTTTCCGAGATTTTTAACATTCTTTAAGTGACCCGGATTCATTGCTCTCGAGTGTATTTGGCCCAAAGAATAAGCATTGCAATTCAACGGGGCAATGCTGCCAGCATGCTGGGCACGCTGCCAACTGGTAGTGGGCTAGAGCATTTGGACTGCCTATGAGTCCAAATGCTTTTTTTTGGACTGTAGTAGCTGTAGTGTTGTACATAGTTCGTAGTATTTTGTTATAAAGGCATACCGCTTTATAACAAAATACTTTGGTAAAAAAATGTGATAAACGTCATATAATAAAGTACAAAGTAAAACTCTTCCTAGTTGAGGCTCAAGTGATTTCTAAGTAAACAATTTTCTATAAACATTTTCAGGCACAATTTGCGACTTGAGCGGCAAGCCTCGCCTGACGCGTGTCCGGTATGTGTGCTACCCACATGGAAAGCATGAGGTCTATTCTTTTAAGGAGACCTCCACCTGCGAGTATGAGATCATTATCCTATCCCCACTGCTCTGCGATCACCCCCTCTTCAAACCAAAGGACGTCGGAGAAAACATCATCAATTGCTTACCAGTTGATGATGCACCAAAGAAGCCGAGGAACCTACTTAAAATGGAAGTAGATAGTTTGAGGTTCCATCATCAGACAATTAGATTGTTGAACAATGTAAGTAATTTTATTTATTTTGAGTTGAGTGGTAATAAACATAGTACAATTATGTGGTTTAGATAACTGCAAGGAAATTTATCTCTGTTTTGAGTGAAGCTACATTTGCATGACCACTTGCCGATAACAAAAAAAAAATGATTGCCAACGAAATTTCTACATCTTGCAAATTACATTACAAAACTAGAACACATTATAAAGCAATATCTGCTACATTTAGCTGCAATAACATTTTCACATACACGGCATACATTTTATAGGCATTGCTTTACATCAATAATCCTTGTTTTAAGATAAAAGATCGCGTCCGACTAATATATCCAATAACATGTAAATCAAGTCAGAATTATCATAAATGATTTGACTTACATAGATTTAACATTATTATTTATTTATAACATCAATATTGATTTAGTTATGGTTTCATTCATTACGTACAAACTTTATTGAGTTTTAGTTGAGTGAAAGAAGTTATAATATCACCTTACCACCTTAAGCGTAACAAAATGTTATATATAAAAGAAATGTTTGCCTGAAATAAGACCGTAATATCTACTAAATCCAAATCTCCTCAAAACAAAAGCACAATTCACGCTTAATCATTTTTCATTGTATTGTATGGAACAAGTAGGCATATGTCCACCATCGACACTAATTTAAGATTTTTTAAATGATGCCACATATTTACACTTTTTTATATTATCAATAAAAGTCCACAATTTGAAGTTATTTCAGTACTTTCACATGATCCATTAGTTTTGTCAGTTTAAATTGTAGCTATTATAACATAGTCCACTGTTTCGTCCATTTTCACTAACTTTGTACTGGTTTGTGTATGCAAGCTAATTTTACATTTGTTTTATAGTAGTACCACTAGTGCTTGAATAACTATTCCGTTGCCTTCAGGATCAGGATCCTAAGGATGTTCTAGCTGTGTTGAAAGTTGAGAAAATCGAAAAGGTAATATGTAGTTTTAGTGTTATTAGATTTTAATGCTTATTGTTTGTGATTTATATTTGTAGATAGGATTCAGAGTTAGTACATTTTAAGTTATATCTGTAATTGTTTTATAGTTGGCATTTACTGGTTCTTAGGTACTATTATTGTTTGACAGTATTTTAGCTAAATAAATAAATCAAGTTCATAAGGGGGAAGCCAAAATGCAAATAGTAGGGTTTATCCTAGGTCTATCCTGCTAACTACCTTACGGCATCGCTAACCACCGAAATATGAGTTTGTGGTCATAATGTTCCCTAGCAGTTGACAAGGAAGACTAGCTGTAAACAGGATTTTGCTAGTTTATCAGTGTTTTGTCGAGTACTTTATGTATACCATAATAAGTGGGAACGAGCGTTAACCGTTTTTGTCGATTCGCGTAAGGGGAGGTTCAACTTTGCATACAAAAAATTACGCGTAAAACGGGGTAGCGTAAGTCGGGGTATTACTGAATTACATCAATTATTTACATACGTCCCCCTACCCTTTTTTAAAGTTCATACTTCATAGCCTTTGACCACTTTCTCATCTGATGGTAAGTAATGATGCGATCGAAGATGTTCAGGTTAACCCAGAATTAATGTTTTTAAATAATTAAATATTATACATATACTTTCTACTTTTGTGCTTGAAGCGGGCGCTATTAACTTATGTGCATAGGCACATAGATAATAGTTACTACATAAGGGTCCAAGTGCTAAGGTATTAAATAAATAAAATACTTGCTTATCGACGCCATGTCTGTCAAGAGATCTGGTGCGTTCTATCTCAGTGTCGATACAAAAAGTCAATGAGAAAATGCAGCCAGTTCTTGTGGTACCTTGTCAAATTATATTTGTATACAAATATAAATTGAACAGGTATATATAAGCGTCCGCCTTCGATTCCATCGCCAATCATCGATATTTGGAATACTTGATACATAAATAATGCACTACTTTTCGCATGGTGGAAGGGCATTTTGCGATTGCCCGCCTGGCTAGCTACCACCCTCAAGTAGAAAGTCTGTCGCCAAGCACCGAAAGGTGTGTTCCGGCAGTAGTCCTTGAGAGCCAGTGAAATTACAGGCACAATGAGACCTAACAACTATGTCTCAATGTGACGGGCGTAGTGCAATTCGTGACTTGTGATGAATTGCAACTGTTATAGGCAGAGGTTAGTCCACTTAACATCAGGTGGGCTTCGAGCTTGTTCCGTTACAATAACAAAAAAAAAATGCAGCCAGTTCTTGTGGCACTTAGTCATATTGATTTTTTTGTAAACAAATATAAATTGAATAGATATATAAGCGTCCGCCTTCAATTCCATCGCCAATCATCGTTATTTGTAATTCCGGAATACATAAATAATGCACTACTATACACTTATTATCAAATACATTTTCCTGTGGATTATCTACTTTGACAAGACTATATGACAATATTTTTTGAGGAATGAATTGACTGTTCACTCTTTATCAAGTGTTTAATATTTCAGGATGGAAAAACACAATTGAAGTTTGAGCTTCACCCGCTCAATGAAGAAGAAGACTTCACGGAACATTCGAGCATGCCGTCCGCGCCGCAGATCGCCGACAAATCTACAACACCGCCGACGACGCCGATTACTGACGACTCGCCTGTCAGAGCGTTCCTAAACGGAGAAAATTGTTTAAATGGGGTGAGTGGTCATTGTGTGCACGTAGCGAGGCGCTTGCCTTCACTGCATCTAGCTTGTGCTAAACCTTTCTTCCCCATTAGTAATCGGTTTGTCGAGCGCTGGACTATTCATTGCCTTTTCATCGACCCGATTAGGATAGATATGACCGTGACTTTCGTTCATCGGCGGTTTAAACTACTATTGCCCATATTAGGGAATTTTTGCTAGTAGGTACACATGAGGACGACGCACCACACTTTAACACAGACAGAAAAACGTCAAGGCGGCAAGGAGCGTAAAAATCCATTACGTATAATTATTACCCATTTATTTTCCCTTCTTTAACTACGTGCTTGTATTTGTGAGAATTGCCTTTACCGGTTTCTGTTTATTTATAAATATGACTTCAAGCATTGTCGTATGCTATATAAGCTAACATCAAATATACACAATTTTAGAGCACTCATTTTTTGTCTGGATTGGCTTTATTTAGGTCTTGCATTCCCTGGTTTTAAGCATCGGGTGCCTTAACTGCTCGGCCATCGAGTCCAGCTGGAACGACGTGAATTTTGTGTTCGAATTTGATTATTTTAATAGCCGCCATAGGGTCGGTGCTGTTCAACCAGACTACTGGACTACATCTGACCGAAAGAAGTGCTGTTTCAATTAACTCTCCTACTGATGTCGCAAACCGCTGTTATAATATAAATATACTTGAGAGTGTATTTACATTTGTTTCTTATATTCGTTCGTTTTCCAAGACTATTACTACGAAATTTATTACACAATTAATCAGGGTATAAAATGTCTTTTGAGAGATAATTGTACGATAGATATCAAACCGATATAAAATTAGCAATCATTGTGTAGGTGCTGGTTTTTTAATTGACTATAATAATTTACTGTATCAGCTGGATCGTTTACTACTTAACACAGCCGCCCCCATTAAGGGGGACGACTGCCAAGCGTGGACATTATGATCTCCAAAATTGGCAGGCGTCTTTGGGATTATAGTATAAGATAGCAGTACCTCAGAAGGTGCTGCTGCCCACCTTCCGGCATTTTTCCTTATGTGTTAGTTTACATTAGGCTTCTTATGATGATTCAGGATGGATATTTTCTCTTATCTAATCTAGTCCTACCTGCCATATTCCAGGGTACGGGATGGTGGAAATACGAGTTCTGTTACGGGAAGCACGTAGTCCAATACCACTTGGACCGAGACGGCGGTAAAACTACCCTCCTTCTGGGAGAGTTCAACGAAGCCGCTCATCTCAACTGGATCAAGGAAAACAAGGGGAAGGCACCCAAGCCAGTCGGTAAGCTATCATTGCAATTAACAACATATCATTTTCCTGCCATTATCCCACTCATGGGGGGTTGGCACAGCATGTCTTCTCCAACAACACAGGAGGAAATAAGAACATATTTTCTCTAGCAACACAAGACAACTCAAGGATTACCCCTAGTATGAGTTTTTGTAGTTTATGTAGGACCACAAAAGTCTACGTATTCTGCCATACATATTTTAGTTTGCACTTTGCTCACGTTTCCGTAAGAGGAGCCGATAAAAATATATGTGTAAAACGAAATTTAACCTTCACGGCGAGGTAAAAACGCGTAATTATGAAAACTGAAGACTTTACAATCAGTTATTTAAGGATTGCAAAAAAGATTTTGGCTTCGGTTTTGTAGCTGGCCGTCTGCCTGACGCCCTCTCTCTTTGGGAATGCTCTCATTGCTAGTATCGCCGTGCCTTTACAGCAAGAAGGGTTTTAAAGTAGAAGGAAATGCGTCATGCGTTCGATGATCAGCCACCCGACTCCCTGCTCCCTCACATCATCAGCGTGGTGTGACGCCGATGGTGTGTTGCTCTTTACGCTCATTTTCCATAAGCAATGCGGTAGGAAATATATAAAAAATCGTAGCAAAACCTGTCCCCAGCTTCACTACGGTTGCGATAATGTGCTATCATAAATGTATTATATACATTAGTAGATAAAAGTTAGCTCTCTCTAACACGTGTTGGGGAGCGAATAAATTGCCCCAAACGAGACAAAAGAACTGATGTCTCGAAGTGACAAGCGATGCGCAGAGTCACACAGAACTTTGAGACTTGGCTGAAGAATTGTCCGTCTCCTCGCTTCAAACAATATTAAAAATCGATATGTTTTTAATAATTAACTTTTCGTGCCAGTTTATATTTATTTTCATACTACCTGTTCGGACCGATCAACTTAGCGCGGGCAAGGTCCTGAACGGCCCCCTAGGTAGTAGTCTACTTTGAGTCTATGGACAATTTGAGTGAAAAGAGTAGAAGTTTGTTTTGTCGCTTTGTCGCTGGTTTTGGAAAATTTGAGCTTGGACCATTTTAGGTTTTAAAAAGATTTGTGAAAATTGATAGGTAGCTTGTGGTAATATAAATTTGTTTGATTTGGTATTTTGTGATTGTGCCCGGATTATTGTGGTGACGTCGGGATTGTGAAGAAGAATCTCGCCAAGATCCCTCCCTCGTCATACCCCAAGCGTGAGTAACTTAATTATTCTTTGTTGGCCAATACTGAATTGTTAGGTAGCTCTAGGGTTATTAGGGATCATCAACGCAAGAAGAAAGAATCATAAGTTGTATGTAAGCTTCATGTATTTCTTTTTATTGTTTTCAGCCCCGTGGATCACGGGCAAAAGTTAAGGATTCAAAACAGGTTGTCCAGGTGGAAGAAACTCTGCACAACATACATACCCATCTGGGCAATCTGGAATCTTAACACTACCCTTTTGATGTTACGTACTTAAAGAGAAAACTGAGACTATTGTCTGTCTCTCTACCGTCTATTAGTGAAACATCGATCCCATATGCCTACGTTGACGAAATTTCTAAAACTTACTTTTTTTTCTACGATGAATGGTGCTAGCTATACAATAACGCCTGAGTAACAAAATAGCGAACGCCTAAATTTTTTTGCATTTGCTAAATGTATTTTGTAGTATAGTGACTATGGAGTTAAAAATACAGCTATATTCATGTGTAAATGTAAAATGGCTTTTCCAAACCACATCTTGGCGCTCTCAGATCTAAGATAAAATAAGATAAGTATTTCAAATTCGATAATTTAAATTTTTATATTGTTAAGATTGCAATAACGCCTGCTATGCGGATTACATTACAAAATTACAAATATACGATAGGAAAAATTTAAGTAATGTGCGGGATTCGAACCCGCGTCCATCCGCCCCTTTAGCCGGGGCATGCTCTAACCAATTGAGCTAACATGACATGACGTCATAACTCGAATTTTTCCTATAGTTCATTGACCATCGTATTGGGATGGAGCGACACTACTTACCACGTACCACTTACGTTGTACTACAAATTATTTGTAGTACAACGTAAGTGGTAGGAAAAATTCGAGTTATGACGTCATGTCATGTTAGCAGGTTAGAGCATGCCCCGGCTAAAGGGGCGGATGGACGCGGGTTCGAATTCCGCACATGACTTAAATTTTTCCTATCGTATATTTGTAATTTCGATAATTTAAAATGTACAGGCACATAAGACCTAACAATTTTGTGTCAGGGTGATGGGCGCAGCGCAGTTCGCCATGTGACGAACTGTATCGGGTATAGGCAGAGGTTACCGCTAAACACCAGTTGGCATCGCACTTAGCATAAAAATAACATTCAATTTCTTGTCTCTTTCACACCTATGGAAAAATGTCGCGCACTCATTTATAAGCTAGCAGACCTGCATATGAATGACTGATGGATGTATGGACGAATATAATCCAAGCTCCAAATTCAATGCAAAAGAGCACCTTAACTTCATGTTATTAAAATTCAATTTCATAATTAGAAAGTCCTATAACAAGTTGGGAATTTAATCATGCTAAATTCAAAAGATCTTAGAAGCATGTAATATGTATAAAAAATGCAACGTTTGTTTTTTAAGTTTGGCATGGAATTTGTTTGGATGTCACTCAATTATTTTTTAAGTATGATCGATAATTTTCTCGTATTTCTTTATCTAGTTTGTATAACTTCTAAACACACTGTACATTTTTATTTATGTTATATGGCTGAAAACTTTTCAATCGACCCACGTATAATTATTATGTTCGACGTTAAGTATAATTTTCCCCACAGATTCCAAGGTGAGCACCACAACGACTACCACGACCCACTTCCAGTCTCACTTCCAAGTCCACTCCGACTCCGTCTCCCGCTCCCACTCCCACTCCACTTCCCACACCTTCTCCACTCCTCAAGGTAAAATATGTGAAACAAAATGATTATGAAGCAATGATGGCCGAGCGGTAATGGCTATGGACTGGCGCGCCGCGGTACCCTGCTTCGATCCCCACCGCCGGCTTCACCGTATGGTGGAATGGCTTTTTGCGATTGCCCGCCTGGCTAGCTACCACCCTCAAGTATAAAATCTGTCGCCAAGCACCTAACGGTGTGTTCCGGTTATAGTCCTTGAGACAGTGAAATAACAGGCACGTGAGACTTAACAACTATGTCTCAAGGTGACGGGCGCAGTCCAATTTGTGACTTGTGACGAAATGCATCTTTTATAGGCAGAGGTTAGTCCGCTTAAACATCAGGTAGGCCTCGAGCTTGTTCCGTCACTATAACATAAGAAAAAAAATTAGTAATACTAACTGCCGCACTCAAAGACGTCAATTAACTTTTTAGTTTTTTTTTTAAAGTTGATATGTATACCTTTAACAACAATCTCACCTGATGGTAAGTGATGATGTGGTCGAAGGTGTGGCTTAACCTAAAATTACTGGCTCTCAAGAACACAGCTCCCGGAACACATCGTTAGGTGCTTGGCGACAGTTTTTCTACCTGAGGGTGTTCGTTAGCCAGGCGGGCACTCGCAAAATGCCCTTCCACCATGCTCAAGCTCGCGGCGGGATTCGAACCATGGACCTACTGCGCAGAAGTCGATTGTCTAAGTCACATTTACTCATTTTAGTGGCACTCGTTCCTCGTGGTTACACCGAATGTTAGACCACGGTACAGATCGACCATCGATTATCGCAGACGAGCAGTCGCAAAATGTCCGCCACCATGCGGTGAAGCTCAAGCTCGCGACGGGTTTAGAACTATGGAGCCCTAACTACTTACAGCAGCCTCGGCACATTGCTACTGACACATTTTCCATGGGTCGCTGATCATTTTCCTTGCCTCCCTGAGGGTAGCAATCACAGCCGTAACCAACAATTAAATATAATCTTTGAGGCAATAATATGTCAGTAGCAATGTCCAGAGATATCCCACTTATAACCTCACTGGCTTATCAGCAACATAGATAAAAAACTGAAATTCTCCTGTTTTCAGAGCAACGCACTTCAGTTTCCCATTTCTACTCCGGTGGCGACATCTGTGACAAAACAGGAAAACCTAGACAAACTGAAGTCAAACTGAAGTGCCTAGAAAACTCCTCAAGCCCTGCCCAAGTGTCCCTCTATCTGCTAGAGCCTAGAACGTGTCACTACATCCTTGGAGTCGAGTCGCCTCTCATCTGCGATATACTCCCTCTAGCGGATGAAAACGGACTTATCAAATCTGCGAAGCCAGTGCTGGCAAGGCAAGAGAATGTTCCAGAGTCGAATGAGGACGATAGTGATTTTAAACACAAGTACGTGGTTAAGCATGATAATGATTAATAATTGATGATAAGGTATTGATATAGTCAATAAATGTTGGTTTATTTATTTTATAGTACCTAGTTTTATTTAATTATTATTTAGTAACCGGCTAGGACTCGCGTAATATTTACCGGATATTGCTCCGACCAGTTTCGAACTTATTTGAAGTTCTTCGTCTGGGAGTCACGATTGTGCACAGCGGCGAGCGCGGGCCTCAGCACGTAACTGGCGTTGAGACGGTTGCGCCGCAGCATGGTTTTATTTAGTCGAAAGGTAGCGTTCCATAGTATTGTTAGACAAATAATAATGTCGTCATCTGTGAGCGTTGTAATATGTTTGGGTACTTTATTATAAAATCGTACACAATTAAGAAGGACCTTTTATTTGTCTTTGCTAACCTACAACCTGGTACTGCTTTTTTATCTTTATTCCTAGAGTTGTAATCGTGATTGTCACTGTTTAATTTAAATTTACTCAAATTTTTACGAACATCAAATATATACAGACTAGGTAAAGTTAAAATATTAATTTATTTAAAAAGATCCTCAGTTCTCAGGACGCGGGTTCGAATCCCGCACATGACTTAAATTTTTCCTATCGTATATTTGTGATTTTGTTATGTAATCCGCATAGCAGGCGTTCTTGCATACCTAACAATATTCAAATTATAAGGTTGCGTCATCATTTACAAGTATAAAACCAATTGCAAAATTGGTCTTGTTTGTAGTACAACGCAAGTGGTACTATAGATGTCGCTCCATCCCAATACGATGGTTAAAGAACGACAGGAAAGATTTGAGTTATGACTTCATGTCATGTTAGCTCAATTGGTTAGAGCACACCCCGGCTCAAGGGGTGGATGGACGCGGGTTCGAATCCCGCACAATTTTCCTATCGTATATTTGTAATTTTGTTATGTAATCCGCATAGCAGGCGTTATTGCAAACCTAACAATATTCAAAAAAAAGAAAAAGTACTTCAGTGATTCCCTAGGAACCATTTTATATATGGCTCTAATTGCGCGCTTTTGTAGGATAAAGATTGTCTCTATCTCAGCAGCAGTTCCCCACAGCAATACACCATACGACATAATACTGTGGAAGTACGCGAAATAAACGAGGCGAGCAGTAGCTATGTCTGTTAACTGTATTATCTGCATATGCAGCAGAACTAAGTCTTCCCGATAGATCGTGTAAAGCTGAATCCATTTTGATTCAAAGGAAGACTGTCGCATTGCTAATAGAGAGTTTATCTGGGCCAAGTTTAATGTTTAACGAGTAAGTAACATTTGGTAAAGAAAACTTTAAACATTTCGTACGAGAAGACAATTAGCGGCGAACCATTTACAGATCTTAGATAACACATTATTAACATGAATGAGTTCACTGTCTTTCCTATCTACATTAAAAATCAGAGAGGTATCATCTGCGAATAAAACAATATTGCAGTGATCGTTGACCATGCAAGGCAGATCATCAATATACGTTAGAAATAGAAAAGGTCCCAAAATTGATCCCTGCGGTACTCCCATTTTTTCCAATGACCCGGAAGACGTACAGGGAATGTCGGTATAGCGGGCAAGCCCCGAATGTTCGTTTCCGTGACAGTACCTGGTCTAGATAAATTGTTAGGTACCAGGTAGTGAGCAGTTGATATTAATAATTATCCCTATAATAGTATGTTATGTACCTTAGCTACATTCGTAGGTACTAAGGGCCCGGACACATCTCCACGAGCTTTACTTGGACAGATGTTCAACAAAATTTATTTAGTTTATAGAGGTAGCAAATTTGTATGTTTATCTTGATCATATTATATAAGGCCAAGAAAAGTCCGAAACACGAATGCTTAAATTATTTTCAAAGAATAAAATTTCAAAGTTGACTCTAAATTACGCTTGTAACATAAATATCTTATTTATGAACGTATATATGTGTATGAAAATATATTAATAAAATAGATAAACCTTATCAAGAGGGACAGTTACATTTTCGATTTACGTTACTAGTTTTGTGTTATTATGCTGTCTTCTTAACGTACGTACTTAGTACATCCATAACTTCAGAAGTATATTAAATTGGCGAAATGGAATGTTTGTTTGGTGGGATATAATCACTGATTTCTGAACTGAGCTAATGAGAAAAAAATCCCATTAGGTGTTCATTTGCTAATGTCTCCCACCTTCTCCGACCCTGCTGAAGCTCGGCGCGGAGCATTAGGTATATCAATCAACTGAACAAAAGAAAAAAACAATCTCACTAGTTCAGTCAATTCCACTTGTCTAATAGTAGTAACTGAACTCGTGGGAGTAGATGGAAAATATACGGTGACTCACCGCTACGCCGAAATCGCCTCGCGAATCTCAGAATAGGTATCAACCTATCAATCTATCTATCAAGATAGAAGATCAGAATAGGTCAAATGATATCAGACAGGTATTCGGCAATACCGGAACGGACGTATCCTTTTTCTGCACTGGGACGCCGCGTGAATACCTATGTGGGACTGCCCGGTATACCCACTAAAAACCCAGCGGTGAGCCTCTACGTCTGTGTGGGGTGCGCATTCTACCGCTATCACCACAACGCTAGGCCCGCTTATATAAAGTCTTATGGCTTTTCTTTGGCACTCTCTGGCGAATAATGATGAAGGGCAAGGAAGAAGAGAGGACAATTCTAAGGTGCGGAAGTAGGTTTGCATAGGGGCGCCTTCTGCGCCCTGGTCTCCTCCTCCTGATCGGGTAAGCAAGTTCACTTTCCTCCCGCTCCGCGGCCTCTTTTGTTATATGATCTCTTCACAAAAGAAGGCACGGTGCCTAACCTAACGGTCCATGCAGTCACAAAGCAATGTAAAATATGATAACTTGGGTAGTAGGCAGTAGTAGTTACAACTACGCTCCAATAATATGGAGCAGACATGTACTTTTACAATAAAACCATACAACATATTTTTTAAACTTGACATTTATTTACATTCATATCAACAAAACGGGTGTTGTATAAAACAGTTTTTATATTATTTTTATCTCCACCAATTTGTATAAACTACTAAACATGTGCCTCGATTTTTGTGTAAAAATATTATTTTTTTGCGTTTGTATTTCATAGATATGCTGGTTCAATGCTTACCGCGACTCTTTGCACAAAGCATGAGTTTTGAAAAATATAAGATACAAAAGGCGTTCATCAAAGAATTTAAATCGTCAAAGCATCGACACTAAATAAAAATTCTGCTCAAACAGCAATAATTTCATGGATAATTACTAGACTCTCTGCTAGGTTGATACCCAGGTGTCAATTCCAAATTTCTTTGCTAAAATAGCTTGACGAAAGAAATTCTTAATTGCTAGTCAGCAACAGCATAATATGACAAAATATTTTATTTTACAAGCCAGAGACCAATTGGCATCATTACATCGGCCAAGATAAGGAAAACAATATGAACAAAACCATGAGAAATGTAGTCTGAGAGACTAACAACATAAACTTACTTTTCTGTAATGTAAACAATTCAATGGCCACAATCGGTAACTCAGCTGGCTATAATCGACATACATCAGTATTGTTCAAAAACCATACTTAACACATCAAAAATGAAGTATATATCAGCAACAACAATGAGGTTTTCGTCTAATATACCTAGTAAATTGTAGGTAAAAAATTCTATTCACATTTATTTTGATCTTTATCTAAAATCACACATTGTCAAGAGGCGTTTTGCGTTCCTGTGTCTAGGATATTCAGCTTCATCCGTTTTATTTACATTAATATTCCCAATGTCCTTTATTAACAATACGTACATTCCTTTATCAATAATTTATTTACCTTAAATAACAAAGAAAAAAAATATATAAACATTGAAAGACGAAAGATGATAAAAGTTTCACTAAATGAACTTACTAAAGGAATCACAAAAGGTTCAAAAACTATTACATTTCCATTCTGTAACAACTAAAGGAAACTTATTCAGTCTAAATATTGTCTTTCATTAGACATTCAAAAAAAAGTTGACTAAAATTATAACTATTATTATAATCCGCCATCTTTGTTTTTTTTAATTAATACAATATAATACTCCAACTAAACTAATTTTAAATAGTATATATAACTTTGATGTTCTCATACTACGTCAGTTCTTTTTACACGAAAAAAGTAAATTTAAATTGGTCGTATAATTTCTTTAAACAAACGCATTGGCACAAGTCAATAACAAAAAACAAATATTGATTAAAAAGTAGATTAATGATATTTCATTACAGATAATTATAATTTAAGGCTATGTTACATACACGACAAGTTCACGTCACCTAGCGAACACTAGCGAAGTCACACATCTTCAAATTACAATTTATAAGAAAGGAACAAATGGCTAAAGGCTTTGTTACGCGCGTATCAGGACGCAGTGTAAACGGGGCGTACGTTCTGTCACAGAAAGCCTTTGGTTGTTTACCTGCGTACACAAAACTAGATTTATCTATTTAAAAAAAAAACTTACGTAAGGGAGAAAACTTAGCCGACCTGCGGTATGGAGTTAAGCTAACAGCTTGTTCTCGTTTCATCCAGGCATTTTACAAAATTGTCAGCATACTCTGATCGAAGCAATTGACTTCCGCTACCTTCTACGAGAAAATTATATTGTGGTGAAGGCCGTCATCAGGCAAAACACGACGATTTTGTGCCTGATGTCAGTTCAGTTCGGTATCTCCATCGAAGACTGCAAAGTTTAGTCTAAACCGGGTCAGACAAACGGACATATGTGACTTGTAAGAATTCTTAGTACAAATGTTATTTTTCATCTCATAAATTATGAAAAGTACCTTCTAAAGGTAGGCAAGTACTTGAATTTATCAATTTTAGTTTGACAGTGTAGCCGGAAAAAATAGTAATAATCTCGATACTATTTCCGAATTTGGTTTACCGTTTCGGACCTTATGAACGCAGTACACGTTCTAGTGCAGATTTTATAAGCTATGAAATAAGTCGTCAGATCTTTCAGTCTAAAAATGCATGCCCCTCCACCAAACGTGATTATTTAAATGTGTGCAGTGCTTTTACTGTAAACTTGGACACGTCCGCGCATTCCGCACACACACCACGATAGCTGAAAAGCAATGGAATTGTCGCGGTAGCGTTTGTTGCGTCACCGTGCCACACGTATACATTCTTTTGCATGTCAGGGTAAAGACATTGGAGGGGCGTGCATTTTTAGACTAAAAGATACATATAGAACATAATGTTTTCCTCCGTGTTTGTATTATTATAAATAAATCTTGCGATTTACTAATACGGCTTCCGGAAAAGAAGACAATTAGACAAGTCATGTACAAAAAATATTTGTACATGACTCAGGAAAAGACCGCACCTAATTTAGGTTCAGTTAGGTTTGCCGCTTTCGGCAATTCTATAAACCGTAGCTATATTTTTTTTATTCTAAAATATAATGATAAGTAGATATGATAGGTGACGTGCTAATGTGTGCAGATTTTGCCATTCCATCTATCTCTACCCTATCGACTTATACACACACCTGGTAGGGATAAATGGAACGTGTACCTTAATGCCTTTGACTTGACCAGATTGTTAGCTTCTGCCTAAAATATAGCAATTATAATAATGCTTACTTATTAGTTTTTCCAAATAAAGATTTATATTTATTTACGATTGAGCGTCTCTTTACTATACAAGAATATGTTCGAAAACATCACCAATAATAATTCTTAGTAGTTATGTTACGGAAAATCATTGTAACTATTTTTGTTAAATTTCTTTTAATAATGAGTGTGAATTTTGATATGTTTGTGTTACGATTAAAACACGTCTGTAGACTGTAGACAAGTTTTAAAATAAATTATTACATATATATTTTATACCTATATAACGAAATAAAGAAGTACGTAAGTAGTAACACTTTTCCCGTATCATAAATGACCTTATATATTTTTGAAGAAGAAAAATGTGCCCACTGTGATTGACGAAATACCTATGAGATAAAAATTATTTAAATCTGAAAAAAATAATAACGGTAAAGTATACCAAACTTACACACAAAAATATTAACTATAGTAATTAAATACTTATATACTAAAGAAGAAAACATTTTTGACTAAAGGGCCAGTGTTCGATGTGTTAAAATTGTAGATGACTGTGGTAAATTATACCTACATTAATATTCACAAACAAGCACAATAAGTAGGTTAGACAATTTATGCGCGTAGATATTTCAGAAAATATTTTACATGGTTTAGAAAAAAGTACCTTACCTACTGAATATGAAAGTAAACTGCTGTTAATACATTTCTAAAGAAAAGTTTTAGGTAGGTAGGTTTATAAATATATATTAGTATCACTTGATGAAGGTGCATTTCTTTAATTATATTTATTACTCATGGTGTAGTTATATTAATTAAAAAAGTGCTAGCCAAGCATCCCTCAATAAATTGGTGAAAAAATACCTTGATTTTATTAAACGTTTGGATCTGGTATTTATGTTGATTGTAAACCTACTTATAAAGCATCATGGCACTTCATATCAAATAGTTCTTGAACTCTTGAAATATCTACGCGCTATACTTTTAAGGATACCTCTTTTCACACATCAAGAGATCCTTCAAAGTTTTAAGTACACTATTGACAACAAGTAATGTAAACAATAAATACACTGATCACTTTGAGATCATCTTCTTTAATCTAGACACCTTAATTTTTTAAACAAAAGCGGAGACTGACTTTTTAAACTGACAATGGCCACATCAAATATTATAAAATAACTCCTTTAAAATAACTATCCAAGTGGTAACATAAAATATAGATATTGTAACAAAAATTGAACGACTACATAAATCTACAGCAATACTTGTGTGGTAGGTACTTACAGTACAGTAAAGACGCACCATGGATAACTCCCGGGTGCTGTTATTTCAACTTTTCCGCCACAGACATTGTTCTTAAGTTGGTACCGGCTCTTTGGCGACAAAATAACTGTATATCGGTTTCCGAACGTATACAACTTATATCTTAAATGTGACTAAATCTTAATTAACAAAACATTAATTAATTGTAAGAAATAATTAAAGAATTTGGGGAATACTTTGGAAACGATAAATCCTTTGACACAAACCTTAACGTTATACTTATTAGATAACAACTGTGCACGTGGACTCGCGTTACGAACGAACCGCGCGTTCGGTTCGTGTGCACCGGATACATCACAACAAACCTTCTTACAACCTCTTTGCAATTTCTTTTTTTTTTAATTTTATCTTTTTTTGTATTCACTAGGAACGAGTTCTTGGAATTTGTTCTAGTATGGTCTAGAGAGTTCTTTAGAACGTTTCAATTGAACTTTGAGTCTCTTTGTACCTATTTGGAAGCCGTTCATGGCTTGTATGGCAGCCTGGGCGGAGGCCGCGTTGTCGTAGGAGACGAATCCGAAACACTTGGAGAGATTCGTCTGTTTGTCTATGAACACTTTAGCCGATATCACGTGGCCGAACGGCAAGAAGGTGGACGCGAGGTCCGTGTCCGTGAACTCCTGAGGAAGGTGGTATATGAACAAGTTCCCGCCTTCTGGACCTGGAAATATAGAGATCAAGATTAGAGTGAGTTTTTAAGATTGTAGTAAGTTTGTAAGATCGTAGTACCGTAGTTTTCGTATATGTTAGATTTATATACCTACTCTGAGAAAGTACAACAAACATAGGTGGGATCCTATACTACTACAGCATTGGAAACGATGACAGTAGTGGGGTTTGGTCGATTGGATTTTGATGTCTTTCGAAGAAAACAAGTGATGGAAGTCTTATTGTTCTCGCATCTCGCCCATTAGAAGTATATTCAATAAGAAGTCGAGTTCAGTCACAATATATATACAATACCTACCTTCTAAACTTCGCTGTAGGTATCTATTATCATACATCAAACACCAACCTACAAAATCACGCCCCATTATCTCGGGCTATATAACTAATTAATTTTATTTCGAACGATATCGATGTGTTTCATTGCAGCTTGATGACATTCACAGAAGTGGCACAAACATTATTGGAAAATAGTTCATTATTGTAATCTATTGTGTTATTTTTATTTTATGTCAATAAACCTTTATAATATTTTTGTCTACAGCATCGCTTTAGTGCAAACTGTAATGGTGTCTGTTATACTTATATATTAAATAAATTATTGCTATTGTTCGACATATTGCCATTAAAATGTAAAATCTCTACTATTGAAATTCACGAGGTTAAAGTGGCTGAATGTATAGTACTGGCCAACGGTTAGCAGGTAACTATCCTGATGTAAGAGGTATATTCATGAATAATGCCTACTACATATATGACTTGACTGAGATAAAAAAGGACTTGGTATGCAATGACGATGTTTCGAGAATGATTTATTCAATAATACCCTTCAGAACTAAGGTCCAAAGATGTTGATCGAGGCATTCTAAGTATACCTAGATTTAGTAATAATCTAGTTTTACCTTCGACTTGCTTGCCCGCCGCCGCGGCAGCCGCCGAGCCGAGCACCGAACCGAGCGGCGCGGCTGCGAACGCGCTGCCGAACTGCGCGGCGTACGCCGAGCTCAATGGCTCTGCTGTGGACCCTGCAATATTACCACACAAAACTTCGTATACTGACACAAGTTCAGTCTTTTCAGATGTTTATGTTACATATTTTTATATATGCTATCTAATTCTTGTTGATTTGAAAACCCTTTTGGTATCAGAAACGTCAATACTGCTTGTTATGTGTAGGACATATATAAAAACCAAGATAGGCTTCTTTGATTGTTCAGTACATAAACATCTCTGCGGTGAACAAACTTTTTCAAAACAGACGTTATCTTATCTATATTAGTTCCAGACAAGAGATTTTGTCGTTTTTGTAGGCATTAAAAGTTTATCTCTCTATATCTCAGAGAGAGAAACCTTGTCATTTGAATACTTACAACGTAAAATAAGTAGGCACTTAATGAACTTTGTAAACACAAAAGTCACTACATAAAAAAAACTTTAACCTTCATGCAGACATAGGTAATACAATTGATGTTGTAATTCCACACTAAAGTAGCAACTTAATAAGTATATTTACATAATTACATAAGTAACTTGTTATAGCAAAGGTTTCTCCGACAACTTGAATCATCTTTCACTAAATAGAGAAAACTAAGCACATAGAAGTATTTTAAAATAAAGTATAAAAGGCAGCGCCGTCAGTGGGAATAAAATTAGTTGAATATGTTTTTTTTTAAATCTGATAAAAGCATTTTAATATTGTTGTGTTTGCAGTAACGCCTGCTATGCGGTTTACATTACAAAATTACTAATATACGCCTCTCGTACATTTGTAATTTTGTGATGCAAAGCAGGCGTTATTGCAAACATAACAATATTAAAATAATAAGATTGCGTCATCGTTTCAAGTTTAAAACCAATTGAAAAATGGTCTTGTTTGTAGTACAAACGTAAGTCGAACTATAGGTGTCGCTCCATCCCAATACGATGGTTAAAGAACGATAGGATAAATTTGAGTTATGACAAGAGTAGCTCAATTGATTAGAGCATACCCCGGCTAAAGGGTTGGATGGACGCGGGTTCGAATCCCGCACATGACTTAAATTTTTCCTCTAGTATATTTGTAATTTTGTACTGATAAAAACATGTTTCATTGTCTATCACAACCTTGAAGTAAATTAGTTTACTTTTGTAGTCTTTTGCCATACCTACCATAACCAAATATATTTTTTCTTTCCCATAGAATAGAAACTTGTTTAAATTCATTAAAATACTATTACATCACTATTAAGTGTTTTCTTATGCAGGCAATGATAAGTTACTTGTTAACATACAAATTAGTTAGATATAATCAACACAGAAAAACAACAAATTATTGTGACAACCAAACAAAACATAAAACAATTCTTTTGTTAAACAGTGAGTCAAATCAGCTTTATTTGAATGCAATAAAAAAAAATCATCCAAAACAGTGACACGTCGAGCTGTTATTTCGTTTACAAAACATAGAAATATGGAAAATCCAACATGGCGGTTTTACGCCGATTTTATCAAACGCAATACATAGTAAGGCTATGCAAAGCCAAGCATCGACAGGCAGACTACCATCAACGATCAACATGAAGTCAACCAAGCCGAGATCTTATTGTTGTGATAAATGAAGAACTTGTGTATGTGCCATATTCTTTTTCCAAATTAGTTAGTTTTATTTTTGGCGTCTGTGACGGTCTCATGAAGGTAAAAAAGTACTTCGTTTTATATTAAGCCAAACTGAAACGAGTCGAAAATTATTCCGGGGTTACGTAACGTTTTTGAAGTCGAGTTAAATAAATGTTACGTAAGTTGCAATTTAATTATTATTTATTGATATTACTTGCTTCAAATAGTTTGCCGCAAAATAACGCCTTAATATCTCAATTATTTAAAATATAATACTGAAGGCAGGCCACGAGTCGACGTCTGAAGTGCTCTTTTACATTCAAGCAGTGACACTGTTTTCCTTATGCCTTCACAAGACGCTGTCACGTAGACGGTCCATAAAGAAACAACGCCATATTTCTCTAGACAATGGCTGACATTATTAACTGCCCCTTCAGATAACTATATTATGAATTATTTATATGTTTTTCAATGGGCAACCAATTGAAAACGTTTTACATTGTTTTACTCTTTTGTTCCAATTGAACAAAACAGTACGATTTGTTACTGCAGCTAATAATATTGAAGCTGGTTATCTAAATACGTTATCTTAGAGTATTTAAATACTTCTACAACATGCGATCGATCTATCTAGGTAGGTACACAGAATTAATTATAATTTACTGGGTATATTACTTATTTAATTGAACATTACAGGTTATTTTTATCTTCTTTGGTGTAGCTTATGAATTTCGCCACACATTCTCAAAAAATTCAAAATTCCCCATTAAATCTTAAAGCAAATTATATTGTATCTACAGAAACAAGAATACAATCCAGTAAAAGCAACCTATTTGTATATCTAAATACGAAATTAAGCGTCATGCAACGAAAGCTAAATAAAGTGGCACGTTCTTCATTTATCACATCAATCTAGATGCCCATTCTTGCCTGAAAAAGTACTTCTGAAGAAAACATTCAATAGAAAACAATAATAGACTTTATGTTCGAGAGTATAAGCACCCCAACTTTGTTAAGATTAAAACTTCCTCTGATAATATTGTAAGTCGAACATTATTTTCTCATGAAAGTCATCTCCATGGCTTTTTAGGCTGAATAGGCGACGTTGACAAAGCCAAATATCATTCCATTAAAAAAAACAAACACGGCGCTCATATTGAACTGTTTACCTGTGATGTTAGTCTTCCCGAGAAGACCTGAAGTATGAAAAATGTTCATCGTTAATAACCTTTTTTTTAACTTTCAATTTAAGTCCAACCTGAAATAGGAAAGGTTGCGGACTTAATGGTTCGTTACAGATTTTTGTTCTACATTCCAATTAAGGATTTGTTCGGAGCAATTTGTGGGGAACATATTGGAGTTTGAATTGCGCTGACCGCGCGGTGAACGGGGAAATTACAATCATTGCTAATGGCTTTAAAAAACGAAACGAGTAGGTCTTAGCTTTGAGAGTTGGGACCTAAAAGCCATTAGATAAATTGTCTAACATGGTAAAATAATAGGATTCTAGCGGGAATCGAACATAAATATTGGAAAAGGGGTCAACCACATTTGTATGGAATGCACTATGGAAAAATTATCTTACATATTAATGAATTTACTTAGGGTCTGTTTCAGAATGTTCGAGTATGTTCCGGTTATACTACCCAGAACATAAAATAACTGAATGATAAAAATCACAGTTAACATGCAGCTCGTTTCAAGCTTTAACCGGTGGATAGGCTAAATCGGTGACTGTGAAACGCAAAGATAGTGTTTTATTTATTAAATATGTTCTGGGTAGTATAACCGGAACGTACTCTAACATTCTGAAACAGGCACGTAGTGTAAAACCTTAGCATATAAAGAAGGCTCCACTTACATAACTGTTGCGGTGCTGGCTGCGGCGCAGCGGCTTGCTGCAGAGGCGTGGCTTGGGTGACAACGGGTGGCTGCGCAATGGCAGCCAATGCAGCCAAGTTCTGTACCGACACGGGCGCCAGCAACCCCCCCAGCTGTTCCCCTCCCACCCCGCTCACTGCACCCCCGCTCAGTCCTGCACCATTGAAACCGATATCCTGATAGTTTACACCTGACAAAGGATACAACAAAAAAGCGCGTAAATAAAAAAAATGGGTTAAAACAAATAGGGATTGGGATCCGGATTAAAGAAGCATTAAAACTAACTACGAAAATAAATAGATATTTTGGAAAATAAATCGCAAAGTTGTATAGAACATGTTATTAAAAATTATGCCATATTTAATTATAATTAATGTTATAATCAATAAAATAAACAAAAAATAAAATTTAATTTTCAAAGTTTAATGTACTGTACTCTACGAATAATAATGGAAAGAAATGTAATTCAGGCTCAAAAACAACAGAACGCAAACTATACCGCAGCGGGCGTGGCTTAAAAAGTGTACCGCGCGGCCCTGTCAGTTCGCCGCGTGGGCTCGAGTCATGCGGTTGTACCGCGGGAATTTTCAACTGAATTTATAAATGTTCTTCTGCGTTGTTTAATTCTGCAAAAATACCGTAGTTTAAAATAAAATGGTTGAGAAGCCATACGGATATAAAAAAACAGGAATACCTTTTATAAACGAGTAAAAAACACAACATTTTCGAAACCCATACTTGACTACCCTGGATAGTTTTATGCAACATGAATTTTATATTAAATCAAAAAAATACTTTGAAACATTGTTAGTCTTAGAACATTTTATATGAAAACAATTCTAATTTTTTTTTATATTCTTAATTTTGTATGTCAAACATGTGCTAGAAATGTCATAAAATACTTTGAAAAAGGTCCTCAATTCTAATTTACTATTTGTGCTACTAATGACATAAAAATATCCTAGAAGTAGGGCTTAGGTCTGCCAACTGTCACAGTGTCAATTGATGTCGTGTTTTTCAGTATTGATTTCATTTTGGGGATACAAACGACATAAAAATTACAAATAAGTTGATCTTAGGTCTTATAACTGTCATGCTAAAGATCTGTTTCTAGATAACTATTTTATCATTTGTAGCCAAAATAAAAAATTATAACAGATAAATACGACATCAACTGTCACATTGATAGTTGTCACACCTATGGCTGCGGTATTGTTAGTTCTAATAGGTATATATAATCCAACTACTTCATTTGGTACAATGGAATACTAGAATAATAGATCTGAGCATGCTGGGCACACTGCCAACTGGTAGAGGGCTGGAGTGTTTACACTGCCTGCAAGCCTGCAATGACAGCTAGGTTGACTAAATGCTTTCGTTGTGGTAGCTAAAACTATTTATAATAGATTGCAGCATTTTGTGAAAATACATACCGCCAAAAAAAACTTGATGTACTTATTAATGTAATACACGCAATAAGATTTTTTTTAATTCAAATTTAATTGTAAATTATATCCAGATCAATATCAACTTGACTAAAAAAATTTACTTGAAATCCATTTCTACTCTTTTAGCGCATTATATATACCGACTTTTAAATTATAGAATATTATTTTCAAGAAAGTATTTTAGTAGTATTCCAATCTACGGAAATAAATTGCATGACAAACCATAAATCAATTTTATTGAAAAAAGATGTAATAGAAAATGAATACGTAAACAAGCTAATATATTGTGGCATAACGCCATCCACGCGACTCTAAAGCTGGGATCGCACTACAGAGGTGCGGCGCGACTTGGTATCTGAGCGACCATCACTACCTAATGCATTTACGGAGGTGCAGAGCAGTGCTGCAGCGAAGTATAAGTACTGCGTTCGTCCAAGTAGCTACTAAACGTAAAAAAGTTCAATTAAATTTAAATACCTTTCGAACAATAATACTTCCGAACTGAAATCCATCTACTATAAGTCATTCTAAATTCACCAGAAGCATAAAAATAGAAAACTAGGTACTTGTACCTAGAGACAATAACGTATACGGCAAAAGAATCTCTCAATTCATAATTTCTCACCTCATTAATAATCTGCCGTGTACAATTAAAGATAAAATCACAGCAAAAAATATTAAATATATTCTATAAAAAATATTTAGTAACATAATTTGATAGCTATATAAAATGTAACATCCTTTGTAGTGCGTAAGCGCAAACAAAATCAATTTCACTGATACACGTCAAACAGCCGTCACACAACTGGGCCGCTACTACAATTCGACAAAGTTTCGTTTTTCGTTTTTCGAACGACACCTTATACAACGAAAATTTAATATGCGTTACGAAGTTTGTTGCTTGATATAGTCAATGGTGGACCGCAACGTTCCACACAAACCTTGCCCCCTATGGGATCTCCCATAATACTCTGAAAACGCTGGTATGCATGTTTCAATCAATTTTAAGTCTTAAAACAGAGAAGTTAAAGAACATTTTCACAAGGTAAGAGTCTGAGAGTCCTGTTTGGATCAGCGAGAGGTGTCGCTACTGTCAGGAAATACAGGTTAGATATTTAGGATTTAAGTTTATGTTCTAGATACGGCGTGGCTTCGGCTGCACTAGGTTCTCCATAGGTGTTTATATCCTCATTATTAATTGTGTTCTTTCTGCATATTTAGAACTCGACTTATAGGCAAACGAATAAATTATATTTATATTATTTCATATTTGGGAAATGTACAAACCATACGAAAGCAAAAAAAAGGATATTCAAAATCTACACATGTAAATGCTTGCAAGTCTATGCTACGAACGAAGTTAAACATAAGTAAGCCAATACGTGTTTTGCGGATACCTTTCTTTCGGACCCGAAGTTCGATACTTTGGCGAATTATAGTAGGGGGCCCTGGTTCGTATTAGTTGTATGCTCAGTGAGTAGCTGCTTACTGCACATACAATAAAATAACTCATTGAGTGCCTGAGATAACAGCTATTTGTGTAAGCAAAAGTAATGCTTGACTCTAAAATCTAAGTCTATATAAAATCTATCTTTTTACTGTTTTGTTTAGTTTTGTTATTTTGTTCGTTATTTGGCTGTGTACGTAACACATTGTAAGATATAGTGTGATAATATATACCTATTTTTATCGAGAGTTCAATGTCTAACATAGGTCTAACCTAACATAGGTTTTACGACATTAGTGACAGAAAGCATCATGTTATTATAATTTTTTGGATAATAAATTAAAAAATAATGCGCCTTTTTCGTTCACTATAGCAATGCAGCGTAGAAGGACGGTTCTTTCAACTAATGGCAAAAATTTCAAGTAGATGAAGTCGTCGAAGGAGAAATAATCGTGGTGTTTTGCAAAAAGGCAAATAGAGCTGAAAAATTAAAAATAGTTCTATTTGGGTGAAAGAAACCTAATTCTCGTTTGTATAAAAACTTTTTTCCACGACTCTTCAGGAATAATAATCGATTTCACACAAATGTTTGAATAAGGTCTTATTTAAAAATAAGGTCTTATGAATTTCAAAATTACAAATAAATAATCTTTTGAATTGTTGAAACGTGGGTGGACCGTGAAATGATGATAATTTATTACACCGCGTCTCTCTGGTGGTACCGCAAGATATAGTGCGGTTTACGCCATTAATAAATCCATACAAATTAATATTTCTCGAGCCGCGCCGCTTCGCTGCAATGCTGTGCCGCAGTAGTGCGGTTTGGCCCTAGGCAATGACGGCGGTGACAACATCACCTTGACGCGACCAATCAGATGCGATCATTTCTAAGCGCCAAATCAATTAACCAATCAAATTGAATTTGGAAAATAGTGCGTGTTTTGTTACTTGTGAAGTTGATGAGTCCGAAATCAATGCGGTCACTGTATCAGAGTTATACTTCTTTACATTATTTATTCGTAGACTGTACTGTATCAGCCGGATCGTCCACAGCTGAATACAGCATGCCCCATTAAGGGAGGGTTTGCCATGATCCAGACACTTGTCTTGGGGATCGCAGTGTAAGATGGCAGTTCCTCAGAAATGGCTGCTGCCCACCTTCTGGCGTTTTGCCTTTCTTCACCTCGTACGACTCCCTCAGGAAGATATGGGGGTGCAAATCTTGGATGGTCCACTGCTGAACACAGCCTCCCCCGTTTAGAGGTGGTTTGCTATGACGACGCTTAGCTGGCGTCTTGGGGATCGCAGTTTCTCAGAAGGCGCTGCTGCCTACCTTCGGTATTTGACCTTTAGTCGCCTCTTACGACACCTTCAGATAAAATTAGGGGAGTAACATTAGAATGTTACACGGCACCCTAGGGGACATAAGTACCGATGTGTATTATTTTACGAATCTTAATGTGTATTTATTTATAGTGTAAAAATCCAGAATTTACACAAGATTCCGATGAGAACTTCATAAAATCCCAGGAATATTACATTTCCAAAGTATGTAAAAACATAGTCCAGTTAGAATGGCTAAGCATACAATATAATTATCAATTCATATACTACCTACCTAGGTACCTGAAGTACATAGTACATTGCAAAAACAATTAAATAAATAGAAAATTAATACACAAGGACGTTTAATGTTAAATAAGACAATTAGCTGTATATGAACCATTAGCGTCAGTCACGCTGATGTCACACTATTGTTCTCGTCGTGCTTTGCATTCCATGACATTCTTCACGGTTCGATTTGCTATACAGTCGTGTAAACTAATTATATATTGTGTGATATCATATGTAGAGTATAGATGTCGCTGTGCCCAATTTCAGGAAATTGGTTCAGAAGTTTATATACCACATTGAAGATTTTTGAACGTTAGAGGCAGACCGGTCATAACTAACATTCTTATTTTAATTTTGTTGTAAAACTCTTTGTGATGAGTCTGTGGAAGTACTGCCACCGATACCTTTGTCTACTGCCAAGCAGTAATGTTCGTATTAATGTATCCCTGCCTGAAGAGTATGGATGTCGGTGAAATTACACTGTGACTGTGACGTGATGGGCGCAGTGCAGTTCGTCACTTGTGATCATCGTGAGGCACATTTGTCTCATAGTTGATGCCGTTGCTGTCATACTTTAGCACAGCAACTCAAGCCGCGCATTTATGCTAACCACGATCGTAGTGGTAACGTGTTTAAAAACGTTATGCACATATTAGGTCCTTTAGAACCCGGGAAATTATACGAACCACATCACACTTTTCTAAACTTATCACTTATCAGATGGCTAATGGAATGCGTGATCGGATAACTAGCGTTGCAATCCCACGTGGCATTGCCACATGCAAGCTGCAGCATTTAGATTGCCTTTACGTCTCCAATTGAAGTTAAGTTGCTCATTTCATTTCCTTGTAGTAGATGTGGTATTGCTAATAGTTTGTTGGGTTTCTTTACAATAAAAGGAAAAAGGGGTTAACTGAAAAGTATGTGCATTAAGTAATATAAAAAAGCGTGAGAACTAATGTCACCGTGAAGCAAATAGGATATTTAAACGAATATGCTTAGAGCAACACGATCTCCCGCCGCCGTTCTGTACAACACCAAGCACTTTATGATAAAAGTATTCTCGATTTTAACTATGATGATAAAAAATATTGTAGCACTTGAGTTTCAGTGATTTTATACACAATGTTTGTTTGAACAGTTGTCAAACCTTTCAAGGTAAATTAAATTGTTGCCACAAAGATGATTTGAATACATACCCATGAAAATATTGAAATGATGACTTGGACTAGCCGAATATAAGCTTTCAATTCACCATTTTATCATTTCCACGAGTAGGTAATCCTTAACCTAGTAATGGTTTACCTTGCAGCAACGTAGACCCCTGTCCTTGCAGAAGCTGCTGCTGCAGTCCAACTGCCTGCAGTTGCTGCAACAGCTGCAACTGCGTGGCTGGCGACAACGCCGCCTCCGACGTTAGATACGCCGTTGGCGTCACTGGCGTTGGCAGGCCCCACAAGCTTGCCTGCATCGCCTGCATCTTCTTCTGTTCTTTTTCTTTCTGGGTGTCCGCAAATTTGACAACTAGGGGCGCGGAACAGCCTTCCATTGTCTGACTATGGTGCAGCGCCTGGAAGATTTTCATTAGGAGAAATTAGTTTGCGCCTCTAACTTTATGGAGTAAGTTTACTTTTATTCCTATGAGTTGCCAGTGGGTAGGGGTCGTAGAAAGAGTCCCTTGATAGGTACCACCGCAGTTTCAGATATTTTGTCTCAACACTACGCAAACACTACTGTGTTTGGGCGTGAAGGGCACTGTAGCAAGAGAAGTTACTTTGGGTGAAGAAGAAATAAAAACTAATGTCGCGAAGTATCGACCACAGTGTAAGTAGTTTCACGCTCAAGAAGAAAGGTGACACTGCAACTGTTCTGACGCTTTTTAGTAGAATATGTGCTGTGGGTACTGCCTTAAGTACGTATAATAGAAACGGTAATAGAAAAAGTATACCTACATCATCAACATACTTATTTCTTTCATATAGCTAGCTAGCCTTTGACTATTATCTCACCTAATATTTAGTGATGTGTGTTCGAACATGTTGTTCAAGTTAACCTAGAGTTACTGACTCTCAAGGATAGCTGCCGTCTGCTACGGTAGCTAGCCAGGCGGGGCTTCGCAAAATGCTCTACCGCCATGCTATAACGACTACGGTGCAGGTACCGTGCCTACCGAAGCGAGGTGAGGTGTACTCTTAGCTTATTCCCACTTTAACTTATAGGTTGACGATGAGTCTTCTATAGAAGTTCTTCTATAGAAGAACCAGCCAAGTCTTCTCAAAAGCGAGTTGGACTCGCCGACACCGACTGTTCCGTACCAACACAGAATACAATTATTTACCAAAAATTCGTTTATTTTGTTTTACTACTTGCTCTGCACAGGGTTCGGTGCATATATAACTTTTGTAGAGTTTTCTGGCATAGTTTAATGGCTCTTAGAAAACCAGTCTCCAGATACCTAGTAGTACTACTACACTAGAGAACCTGCGTTTGCAAGAATCTCTTATACCTTGATAGCAGCGATGGCGGCTTGCTTCGACACGAAGGTAACAAAGGCGCATCCCTTGCTCTGTCCCTGCGCGTCCCGAAGCACCGTGCACTCTTCTATGGCCCCGTGACCGGCGAAAAGCGCGCGGACGTCGTTCTCAGACAACTTCTTGTTGAGCATGCCGATAAACAACTTGCGTTCTGTGGACAAGATAAATGGATATGTTTAAAGGCTATTAGATATTTTTTTTCGCACATATACTTTAGCTCTGTGGGGACTGGTAACTACTGTTATTAAACAGTAAATTTTATAAAATTTCTCACGTAAATTTGTAATGTAATTCGCCAAGCAGGCGTTATTGCAAACATAACAATATTAAAATTATAAGGTTGCGTCATCATTTACAAGATTAAAACCAATTGCAAAATCGGTCTTGTTTGTAGTACAACGCAAGTTGAACTATAGGTGTCGCTCCATCCAGATACGATGGTCGAAGAACGAGAGCAAAAATTAGAGTTATGAGTTAGAGTCATTGTGTCATGTTAGCTCAATTGATTAGAGCATACCCCGGCTAAAAGGCTGGATGGACGGGGGTTCGAATCCCGCACATGACTACAGTAGTTGTAATTATATTTTTTTTAATTTTTTTTTTATATACATATTTGTAATTATATTGTATTGTAATGTAATGAACAGTAGTTTTTTTTATTTTTTTTTATGCATGATAGGTTAGCCTTTGACCACTATCTCACCTGATGGTAAGTGATGATGTGGTCGAAGATGTTGTTCAGGCTAACCTAGAATTACTGGCTCTCAAGGACAGCTGCCGGAACACACCGTTAGGTGCTTGGCGACAGATTTTCTAATTGAGGGTGGTAGCTAGCCAGGCGGGCATTCGCAAAATGCCCTACCACCATGCTATAACGACTGCTATCTTAAGACAACAACCGGGACCGACGGCTTAACGTGCCCTCCGAAGCACGGAAGCGCTCAGTAGTAATGTCACTAGCGGTCACCCATCCAACTCATGACCGCGCGCGACGTTGCTTAACTTTGCTGATCGGTTGAGAACAGCTTAGTAAACTACGCTGCGAGCGCTTCAAAGTAGTATTGGAAATGACTGGCAATGTGATGTTTGTATACTAAACAAGTTGCCAAATGCTAGGGGGCTGAAATATTTAAACTACCACCAGGGTGGTAGCTGAATACTTGCTTGGACTGTCTTTATTATAGTTTATTTTTATATACTTAGTATTTGATAGCAGTTGTAAACTTAATCAGAATAGGTAATCATTCGTATGTAATTTAGTTTGTACCTATCTTGATAGGTACAAACTAAATTGATATATATATATTATCTTGATACCTATATTGAGTACACCAAAATCGACGTCAAATTATAGCACATAATACCTACTCAGTATTATGTCCATCAGAACGTTTACGAAATTCGCGTGTGCTTTGAGCAATAGAGGAAGCGAGTTTCCTTTATGTCGCTCACAAGCCGAGGCATTGAACATTTATGTCAAAGCTACGGCAGCTATTCAGCACTCGCATCACGTTCTGAAACCGGCATAATCGTCGGGTCGCCACTGTCGACGCTGCATCGAACAAAACATCTCTCTGACAGAAATCTTCCCTACACGACCAGAAATATGGACTCCACAACCCAACTCTCGGCGCTAACTGCGAATTTACGACTCTCGAAGCACCACACCGCCATAAAACATCCTTGCTTCCGTGCATACGAATATTTGATGCCTTTTTAATCTCACAAAAAATATTCGAATGTAGGTCATTAAAAAGGAAGCAACGAGGGAAATATTTGCAGATATTTCAACGTCAAAGGTGCAAAACAAAACGCAATTTCGTGTATTACGAACGCGTAAAATTCAACATTCGACGGTTTCAATCCCCTGCGGGCCGCGCCGCGCCGAAATTGAAAAGGTACCAGCGGCGTAGCTCACGCCGTATGGTTGCAAATATTTCATGCCCGCAAAATCAGCACTCTCGCGCTCGCGCGGAGATTAGCATGAAAATGGTGCGAGAAAACGACCCGCTGAAAAAGTCTCGTCAGCGAGCGAGTGTAGGCACCCTAATTTCCGACAGGGTCTCACTGCACACCCCATGAATGTTTAAACTTGAGATCAACGCTCATCACGTCTCGAGTCGCGATGTTCGCTTTAAACACTGAATAGGGCTCATGGGAATTAACGTGCTTGATTGCTCCACGCTCATTTTCTGATTGCTATCATCAGTCATTACGTGTACTTACGCAACGTCTTGCAAAGTTATTTCTTTTATTTTAATCGTGACGTGCACAAGGGTGAAAATTAGAGAGCGCTGAAAGCTGTAGACTAATAAGAATGTAAGTGAATCTTGGAGCTGGCGAGTAATCAGTTTAAATGCAGGAGTGATTGTATGCTTTGTACAAATAAGGCTTTTAAATGTTAATGCGTTAAGTGCGCCATCTAGACGGTAACGGCTCCGTTCGTTAAACAATTTACATAACCTCTTGGAGGTAGGGGTCGGAGGAGGGTAGGCAGGCCGGAGTAACCTGGGCTAACAATGGCCCTGTTTATTTTTACACAACTCCCTGCAAATAGGTTTGCTTTACTCCCCTAAAGATGTTTAACAAGATGCTGTAATGTGAATCTTTATAGGCAATATACGGACCGAAATATTGTATAGAAAATGTGAACATCTGGGGCTTTCTTTGAGTTAACTTTATTATGTGATCTTAATGAAATTTATTCGCCATCAAGTAAGTAAGTAAGAACTAAGTACATCATTTAAACAAGGTGATCTGAAATGAAATATGAAATCATTTGGATCAACTTTATACGTAGGTTATATATCTATGTATAGATATAGGTAAGTACATTTAAAAATTATGCTGTTACACTTCTATCATCATACTAGATTATCTATGGTCACTTACTATTTTTTAGACAGCATAGACGAATGCTAAGCGAAAAAAAAAGAAATTTTCAGATATGATTTTTTTTTGCAAAATCTCAGCGGGACTGGAACCCGCTACCATCGACATAATATAGCCAATGCCTTATATTTATTTGTTTTTCTCTTTTTTGAACCATTTATACACCTTCTCTTATATGAAAGTGATAGATACCAACCCAATAACATTTAGGTAATTGGTTTGCAACTTCGTAGCGAAGTTCCATTATGTTCATGGCATCAAATTAGTCACGTGGTGCTTATAAGTTTCAAACTAGTACATAACTATCTATGAATTGCAATTCACCCCAAATTCACCGAAACTGAATTCATGCACTTGGCTTACAGAGGAGTAACTATATTAATCTGTGACTATGAGTAAGTACAACCAACGTAAACTTCAAGCTTGAGATGGAGACAAGAAACTAATTTTCTCGACACTAATTGAGTAGCTAAGTAGTTATAAAATTGGTTAAATAAAACTCATTACAGTCTCGGAACAGTTTGCTTTTAAGTTAGGCAGCGGCTTGCATACAAATTAACTAAACTTAATAGTGCAAGTTTAACTGGATGTTTTTTATGTACTTAGGTACCTATAAAAAGTCGCCGGTTGAACTCGGTATTGGAACGTAGTGCGAGACTTTATAAGCGCAAAAAGCATTTATTTTGCTGAAAAATTCCGCCTTTCGCGATAGATTCCTGCCAGTTTCCAAACTGAGTGGAACGGAACGGAACTCTTCGAAATTACCGCGCAAACACTGCACAATGGCGGCGCATTGTTCGCGCACGGCACAGCTCACAGCCCTATTTATCTTTACTACCTACTACGGCACGTACTTATTCGGCGAGACTTTATTATGTGCGCTAGCTTTACAGTACAACGAAAATACATCCTCTTCATTCCTACTCATCGCTCTGTAAAGAAACAAAGCCGTTTGTAGCGGTTCGGAATGTACGATTAATATTAAATTGCACTGTCCCAATTTTCTGCGATGTAACATTACAAATAAGCTAGAAGAAGCTCATTTATTATAGAATAAATTTGATATTCACGGAAACGGCAATAGGAAGAATAACTAATAAATAGATTCTGTTATGTACTCTTAACCATGTGTGGTTCAAAGAATAGTCTGGTCTGAAGAATGGAATTGCGAAAACATTGACGGATCTAGGAAAGTTAATAAAATATTAAAGCTTCGAACGAACAAGATGGTTTCGGAATCCAGAATCGTGACAAGAAATCGAAATTGTTAAAACGCGTCACCACGCGCACCGCCACCCGCCGCGCCGCCCGCAGCCCGCGGAGGAAATTCACGTCAATCACTTTGTCAAAGTTCTCTCAAGTGTGTAGATTTGTTTTGATGAACAAGCCCTCTGTTACAAGTTTCGCCGAAATATAACAAGTATATCAATTTAATAAACATACGTTGAAGACAAAGTTAAATTATTGATACGCCCCAATATTTTTTACATTAAGTACTTGCCTTCCTCTCATTAGGAATTTTTAATATTAAATCTGCGTCAATAAACACTTATCCATACACATAAAGAAATTGAAAAGATAGATAGGGAAGGCTTTGGCGGATGTAGATATACAAACCAAGTTAGAGATGGTCTGGGAAAAGGCCAGGTCTTGAGTAGATAACCATAACTGACGGCGGTATAAATAATGTAATGAGAGAAGAAAGCCAAGAAGATCATGCTAAGATCGTAACAACTGAACGTTATTTCTCTCTACCCAACATCCCTGAATATAGGCGTGTCGTTATGCCCATACGTTTAGGTTAAAAAAAAAACACTGTTTAGCCATATATCGGAAATCGGAAAAATAAAATCAATATAATTTTTTCAACTTTTGTTTGAGTTATATAATATGCCACAGATACTTCTATGTTTACCTACTTGATTCGATAAAGTATTTATAGTTATCCCAGGTTTAATCTGTCCTTGCACATAAAATAGTTTTTATGCAGTCAGTCTTAGTTTCAGGTTATAAACTTAGCAACCCTACCTTTCGGTTCAATCTTTGCTCTCATTCCGCGTCTCTTTATAAAAACGCTTACGTTCAGCAAAAAAAACTTTCCAACCCCTAACATTTCGATTGCACGTCCCCTTCAGGTACATTTCACAGACAGACAATCTCGAAAGACAAAAAAAGCAGCCACTTGAAATCCAAGCCGGCGCATCCAACTATGAGCGAACGAGCCGGCGCCGAATGTTAATAGAGTAGGAAGCGAGTAGGATGTGTTCGCCGCACGCTGAGACGTTTCATTTCACTCAGATCGTTTCGTCAAATTGAATAAATTTGAATGCTGAGTTGGGGCGCCAAGGGCGGCCGCACAGAAGTAAGTAGTAAGCGACTTTTCCGAGTCCATTGTCAACTTATATAACTGCAATCCGAATCAAAACACTGTTTGCAGCAATTTTAAAGAGTTAATAGATAAGATATTCAAGTTGATTTTAAATAATTTTAATTATTGATTGAAGTAGGTACAAAATAAAGTCACAGAACTAATATTCAAAGTTGAGCTGCTAGCTGCTTTAGGTACAAAGCTCAAAATAAACTCAAGGGGATCTTAGATCTTAGCTGGCGTGCTAATATTTCCATACAAATATATTTCCCTATTACCTTGTTGGAGTTTTTTTAGATCATTCCTATGGAGCAATCATTTTTCTTCATATAATCTAGGTCAGCTATAGACACGCCCCGGTGATTTCCTTTTTTTCAGCTACTACTTATTAAATGTGACCCTGAAAATCACAAAAATGCTCGTTCTACCGCCATCATCAGATGACCACAAGACAAATTTGAAAATTGTAGGAGCCTAGAAAATATTGATGCCAAAACGTAATTGAATCAGCTCAGTTTCAGAGGAGAAACAGGGGAGGGACACGTTTCTTTTATTCTAAGAAATAAGAAGAAATTTCTCGTAATATACCTTATATTTCGTAAATTTTCTTATTATTCCCCGTACGGATCTTTCCGTCTTAATAAACTTAGATATGACTTCGGCGATTAAATTAAACATCGCCATTTTTCTGTGACGTTAGTGATCTCATTTCTACTAATAGTCGCTCACTCTAACAGCCTTGCGTGATGTCAAATTCAGCAAATCTTGAGTTAATATAAATGATAATGACTGTAGTTAAAAGGTTTTGTTAAATTAAATGTTTAGTGTCATTTTAAAATCCGTGATACATTTGTATCAAATTTTATTCCAGCTAACACAAAATGTATCGGGTGTCATATATCCAAAACATGACAATATTTTTTAAAGTATTACTCACGTATATATTCGGAAATAAAAACGACAAAAACAATTTCGTCTATATATCCCGCTTAATACATCGCGATGTAATCCATCTATCATCTCCGTACGCCAGCTACAAATGGAAAACAGTTTCATATTTTTATTTCGCTCAAATAATAAATATCGCTCGATCCGCTTTTGCCAATGCCGACGTAGTGAATCGATGTAGCAATTTCATCGTAAATTGGAACGACTGTATACGACTACCTACAGGTGTCTAAGTAACTACGTGAAACGGAACGCAACGCAGCACCTTTGTCGTTCTTTGATGTGAAAAGAAACGAATTTGCGTTTAATACAATAAACGGGCAATATTACACCGTAACACCGAAAGCCTTTGGGAGGAAATAATGTGCGAGCGAAAAGAAGAATAAGCCTTTTCATGTCAACAAAGCAAGTGGAAAGGTAATGTAATTTTTTATTTACACGTGTCACGAATAATTTGGTTGATTGCTCACAGAGAAGCCTTTGGGTACGAGTAGTCTCTTTTTTATTAAGTAACATATAATATTGCGTAGATAAGCTGCAATTTCTCTTCTCTTCATCTTTTGTTTCTAAGACATATTCATTACTTATTAGGTTGAATCTTTTCCTTCGAAATTCGGAGTGTACTTTTTGACATTTTAATATTCACTCGTAGGTGTCGACATAACTATTTCCACCGCCAAGCAATAATGTACACAATACTGTGTTCCAGTTTGAAGGGTGACAGTAAAATACAGCCACATTTCTGTCTCAGGGTGATGGGCGCAGTGCAGTTCGTCACGTAAAAAATATTACTAATTTCTTAACAATATAATTTATCTAATTAGGTATACCTACATAGTACAATTTTGTTAGCATTGTGCACCTTCGATTTGATCGAAGTTGTGCACTGTTGTGTTAAATAATTATTTGACAAATACCTATCTACTCGTCTTCCATTTGGTTTTGTTCCAAAGCATAAATATCGGCTTAACCAAGTGAAAAGATATGAAATTCGTTCGAAATAGACCCACAATAGAGAGCTATTGTGAGAAATTTCGCTGCGATCGCGATATTCGCGATTGCTTTCGTTCGTCTCAGTATTTACACTACACACATATCATGAGGTATGCATGCAATTTTACATAAGTTACAATACATTTTATTCAGCTAGGAAAATGTTACAATTTCCTACATATTTAAAGCTACGTTAAGTTCTTTTAAATTAAAAAAAAGTGAAACAATTTTTCATAAACATTACTTATTACTCTATTGACCAGCTTCTAAAAGACATACATTTATAATAAGGTGTAGCTAATGTATATTAATTTTTGATCTTTTTTTTCAATCGTCAGGTACAGAGTTATTTGATGAATTAAATGTTATCGTACTTAATTAAAACAAAGCTTCCACATGTCATTGCTATATCGACAATTTGTGCAATTTAATTGGCTACAATGGACTTTATTGTATGAAAAAGTCACTCTAATTTAATAATTGAAAAACCGGTCCTAATTCAAATTTTCAGTGGTTGTCAATATCTTTATCATAAAATACTTACATAATGTACTTTAGATGTGCACGACGTCAATATTGTACTAGTGTATATATAGGTAGACTCTACTTACTTATTTAGTATTTATTACACATAAGGATAATTAATTGGGGGACAACAGGAATAATATGAATATGATGAATATAATATGAACATATTTACGTAGTAAAACATTAATGGATGCTAAACATTATAAAAAATTCGTGGGTAATCCTCACCTGATTACATCTGAAAAAATGAGTTTTCTAAACTGTTTTACTTTTTAGTAAATATTGATATACCAATACAACATATCATTATGTCTTTATAAATGTATTTTTTAAACTGATTTTCTTTTAACATTCACACGTACACAAGCAAAACAAGTACTACACTAGAAGAACAACATCTATGACGTCAGTTGAAACTGCCAATGCCTCATCAGACGTTCATGAATCACATACAAAAGCCATTACCATTGTTGTTTGGAGACGCGCAGCACCCTCGACGGGCGTCTGTCAAACCGCCATGTATGATGGAAATTAATTAAATACACGCCGTAGAATACTAATACCTGATACTTCGCACTTGCGCGTAGAACTGTCAACCCGTGAGTCGCGATCAAGATCGCGAATGGGTACGTAAAATGATAGACATAGACAATGCAGTCATCATTATTCGTATATAAACGAAATAAATCACTTTCGTGTTGTGTTGCAGGGAGTGGCAATGTTATTTAGTATGAAAATCTAATAATATTAATAATGGATATATGAAAAGCTTGATTCGAAATCGGACTTCAGTTTGGTGTTTGCTATTTGAGCTAAAAAACTTTCGCGAGTTTTGTCCATAATTATTATGAAGACTGTATTCCGTCCACCCGGACAGCTGCGTCAACTTCTCCGGTCTCCTAAGGACAAGGGTACCCTGAATTGCCCTGGAGTGTACAAGATCCCATGCGATTGCGGCAAATCGTATATAGGCGAGACTCGACGCAATGTTTCCACCAGAGTGACTGAGCATATCAGGAGTATCAAAAACTTGGATACCGTGAGGTCGGCGGTAGCAGAGCATTCCCAAATCCCAGGCGCACACTATATCCGCTTCGATAGGGCGGCCGTACTAGCGCGAGAGAAGTTTTTCGTTCCGCGCAAAGTACGAGAGGCCATCGAAATTAGACGCCACCCTAATTTTAACCGGGATCGTGGGTGGAACATTCCGCCGTCTTGGATACCAGTCCTCAATGTTTGTGATACGGCATCAGAGTTGTGGAACCGCGAAGAGGACAGTACTAGTGTAGTGTGTCAACCATCTTATACCTGTCAAAACGACGGTGACAGTCACAGTGATAGTGACCGAAGTGACAGTTCGGACGGAGGAATTCTGACTTTGACAGCTGCGGCGCAACCGTCTCAACGCCAGTTACGTGCTGAGGCCCGCGCTCGCCGCTGTGCACAATCGTGACTCCCAGACGAAGAACTTCAAATAAGTTCGAAACTGGTCGGAGCAATATCCGGTAAATATAACGCGAGTCCTAGCCGGTTACTAAATAATAATTATAGGTGTTTGCTAGTTTCGAGAATTATATGTAAATGTTTTGAAATTGATCCTGTATATGACATAACCTATCGAAGTGCCTACTAAAATTATTGAAGTCATTCATGTATAAAACGCGAGACATTCCCTACTGCACATACGGATTCTAGGTACATTATGATTACGTTGTGAGCAAAATGCGTGAGAAAATTAAACAACGACATCTCAAGCTTTCCATTTCACTTGACATTATGCCACCAGCTACTATATATACTTAGATACCGCCACAAATTATACCTACTTCCTGTTGTGGCACTGTGCCTGTTTTGAGTCAAGTAGTGTATGCGATTGCGTAAAACGGAACGTATATTTATAATGTTATAATGACAATAAGCAATGCTTTTTACGTACATATTCCTTTTTGCTTTATAGCGATGAAAATGAATCGCAGCTATATTAGATAGGCACGTATTTTTTTACTGATAGGTCAGTCTTAGTTAGGTTGTAGTTAAGCCTTAAAAAGTGATGTAGGTAGTCACTTAGCTAACAATAACAGGTGAACAGCACTAACCCAGCCTTAAATAATCTGTGATATATCGTTTTCCACCTCCGCAGTACCAACAGCTGAGACCCAGAGTTCCAGAAATTACTACAAAAGATCACAATATTCAACAGATTATCTTTACATAGAATGTAAGGATTTCTGAGTACTTTAGGCATATTTTATATAATCCCCAGCTAATATCGACTCGAAGTGATAAATGATGACCCTATACTCTAGGACTCTACTGCTCGTAATTATATTTGGGACTCCTTCCAGCGTTGCGTAATGTGCTTGGTAACGCCGAACTCGACAATGACGAGATGTAGAACAAAATCTTGATTCGATACATTGCAAGTATGTATGCAAGTTGGCCAACCATGGCCTTGATTGATTTTGACTAGACTATACAGGGTTATTGGAAAAATGCTAACAACCTCTTACGGTTGACTTCTGTTAATCCTAACAAACATCTTTCGTTTAAGTTATTTTTTTTTATTTTTCCATACATTAATTTGCTCCATCTAAATAATCATAACTCTATTAATAGGAAGGCGACCCGGTCAGGTGTGGCCACGGCGAGCACTCTTAGCTATGGGGAGGCCTTGTTGAAATTTTCATTTACTATGAGACAGAACTTAAGTGTTAGATAGTACTAGAAAAGCTTGATGCTTTTTTCTGACATATGTTTTAGGTTTTCACCAAAGATGTAGAACTTAAGTTGTTTGTTCAAAAGTGGTCTAGAAGCGATATTAGCATAGAAAAAAATCCAATAGCCCTGTATATAACAAACATACGGGAATGTACTTCAAGTCAGTACTAGCCTATTGCTATCTGCACAGAACAACTCCGGACAGCTACTGATTTTTTTCTTGGTCAAAAAATGAACCCGGGTTTGAAACCAGAACCTAGATAAGAGAAGTTTCCGGCAACTAGTCCAACCTGGTAGTCAGAATATATATCACATATCAGATATATCTCTCACTCAGTGACCTACCCTAGAGGATCAGTGCTCACGTCCGCTTTGGCGCCTCGTCCCGATATCAAGTGTCAATATTTGGAATCACCGGTGATCCGAGAGAGTATCGAATAGCTTCGATAATTCAGGGTATCGAGAGCGGCTTAATTGGGATCGAGTCGCAATCGAATCGCGATTGAGTCGCGTGGTAGTGCGCAGGGCGATGAGCCGATGAGCGAAGCGGAAATATTTTTTTCCAAGGCAAATTTTTATGTATGAGAGTCGTGTATGCGGATTGATACAAAACCCTATAGAAACAGACTGAATTTGTGCCAGGCTGCCAGGGAAGTTTGTAGACACAAATAGTATCTGCTATAAATAGTGTGTTCGTTTTAAACTTCGCTACTATATATATTATCTAAAGTGTGGGGTGCCGGGTTAGAATGTCACCTCCCCATTTCATCCCGTGGGATTGTCGTAAGAGGCGACAAGGGGAAAAGTGCGCCAAATGAGCAGCATGCCAGTTCTCACGTGGATGTGAATAGGGTGTTGGTGCATTAGACTGCTGTATACCATCTTCGTGCCCTGCCAGGGTTTCATACAGTATGTTCTTGTGCTCCTATATATATATAATTATTATGTTATTAGCGTAAACATATTATTCGTAATATGTTCTTGTTTTACATCCAGTGTGATAGAGAAAACATCTTGTATGACCCTGAAACTGTGCCCAGTGAATGGCAATAGGCTCGCCCCCTATTACATGATGATGATGGCTTATATAAAATAGTCATATAGAATTTGAATATGTGTATAAAAAAATTGATAAAGGTGTTTGAATCGAGATCGAACTATTTTTTTTAAGCCTTTTTGTGCCATTTTGCAACTACACCGCGACACGCTCCGACTAGCCTCTGAGGACAACCATGTGTCATAAAATTGGACAGTTCTATAGTATTTGATAGAGTTACTGTCAATTTGGCAAACGAAGGGTACAAGTTACAGTTTCACTCTCTAGAAACATTTTTGATAGTTTAATATTTGGAATGTTTGTACATTCCAAATATTAAACTATCAAAAATGTTCAAAAATCAAAAATGCGCCTCTCAGTAGGTATGGATTAAGGTGTAATAAGAAAAATTATCTTGAAGTTTTATTTGATTTTAGATAGAGATTTTTGTGACGTCACGTCGGCTTAGCAGGAAAATTAGGCGGAATTGTCACTAGATATATTTTGTATTTTTTAAATGTTTAATTAAAATATTAATTTGATGTTTTCATAAAATATTTGTTATTATTAAATATGGATTTCCGCAAAGTAACGCCTGAATCTATTTATTATCTATTTATTATAGAGATTTTATTTAAGACATGCTTCTGAATCTGATAATAAAGATTCTAGATGTTACCTCCACTTTTCTAAAGCCTGTGCTGCCACTCCAATCTGACACAATAAAAACACAAAGGGATAAATTAAATATTATGGGAATATAACATTGTAATAAGTGTTTGAGCAGATTAACACTCAGTATAACTACGGTTGTATGGAATGCACAACGACACAGGTTGTATTAGCACTAATCGCTCGTAGCGAAGTTGACTTAGCTGTTCTCAACCGATCAGCAAAGTTAAGCAACGTCGCGCGCGGTCATGAGTTGGATGGGTGACCGCTAGTGACATTACTACTGAGCGTTTCCGTGCTTCGGAGGGCACGTTAAGCCGTCGGTCCCGGTTGTTGTCTTAGGATGGCAGTCGTTATAGCATGGTGGTAGGGTATTTGGCAAATGCCCGCCTGGCCAGCTACCATCCTCAAGTAGAAAATCTGTCGCCAAGCACCTAACGGTGTGTTCCGGCAGCTGTCCTTGAGAGCCAGTACTTCTAGGTTAGACTGCACAACATCTTCGACCACATCATCACTTACCATCAGGTGACATAGTGGTCAAAGGCTAACCTATCAGGCATAAATAAATAAAAAATCTTAACAAATATAAATGTGTAAAAGAGAATATAAAAACAAATAAATATAAGTTACTATATTTTTGGAGGTCAATGTCAATGGGCACTGAGCTTCAACAGCAGCAGAACCGACAACATCACATTCATTGACATAAAAATTTACTTACGTAGTACCTACAAAAAGTTTAAACCTTAACATCTTTTTATAAAATTTACTTAGTGATTTTAGTACAAATAGTTTAAACCAAAATATGTTTTCATAAAATTTACTAAGTGATTTGCCTATTTACCTTTCGACCACCTCGACTCCATTTCGATATAAAACATAAATAAATACGTTATGTGTCGCAGCTCGATGTTTATATAAAATTCGTTCCCATGGAACGTGAATTTACTTTAAATTGACAATGTATTATTCAAGAGGTAAGTACTTACTGCTTCAGAATAACTGCCGTGAGAATAAATTGTACACAAGTATAAACTGTACTCACGCTTTTGATCTAATGTCACTATTCAATTGTTTCTGCAAGGAATCTGCAGATAACTTCAATCCTATATACTCGTATCCTATACTCCTAATAAATATATAATGAAATGTAAGTCAAGCTCAAAAACAGCAGAAAGCAAACCTTACCTCAGCGGGTGTGGTTTAAAAAGTGTACAGTGCGGCGTAACAACATTACCTTGACGCAACCAATGGCACGTGATAATTTTTTACCGAATTAAAAAAAAGGAGGAAGTACTCAATTCGTCTATATTTTCAAAAATTATGTTTGTTTCCTCCGAAGTTTTTTTTATTTATGTTTGTTACCTCAGAACTTTGGATTGGATAAACAGATTTTGATGATTCTTTTTTGTTTGAAAGCTGATTCAAAAATTGCTTGACCTATTTTCCGACCGGCAAGTCGGTCAAACAATTTTTGAATTACACTCCAATAACTGAAAAGTATTTTCCTATCTTGAAGATATAGTCATTGACAGTGAACGACAATCAATCCCATAAGTAGCATGTGTCACTAAAAAGAGTGAAAAACAAATTACTACCATAAAATGGAACCGACTTCATCACTCAAATGTGTGAAATAACCCATCGAAGTTGGTACCATGCGCAGAATATTGTGATAATAGGTACTTTTGAACCATCATGGTAAACGGAACCAACCGACTTCTAACACTGACGTATGAAATAACTGGTTGAAGTCGGTTCCACGCTGATGCCAAAAGTAATTCAAACTTTTCAGTGATGATCGTCGGTTCGGTTTATTATTAAAATAAAATAAATTTGTTCACCCTTTTCTTTTAATGATACATACTGCTTACATAAACCATCGACAAGGCAGATTATACAAGGTGTCCCAAGAAGTAGTGATATACTGAAGCTGGGAGGTAGAGGACCTAGAAGGCTATCTGAATCACCCCCATGTATGTTCCGCGATTTTTCGTATTTTCGGAGTTATGACTTTTTTTTTAATTTTTCTCCTATCACCGAGTACGATGAGATTTTAATTTATGGTGACGTTAATTATTGCTACGATGAGCAACAGCATTATGAAAATTTATTGTAATTAAACACCTTGTAATTGGTTTTATTTTGCTTGCATTAATCATGTGATAGCAAAAAGCCATAAGCAAAACACCCATATCCAATAGCCAAAAGCCAAAAGTACATGGGGGTGATTCAGATAGCCCTCTAGGTCCTCTACCTCCCAGCTTCAGTATATCACTACTTCTTGCGACACCTTGTATAGTACAAGTCCTGCAATTACCACGTCACCGAGGTATAGGCATATTGGCAAATACTTTTTTAGTTACTTGAATGTCACTAAAAAACTACTTAACCGTTGTTAATGAAATTTAAATGGGACCACCTCTTAAGTATTACCTACCAAACATACTTAAAATAATACATCAAGACTCGATTTATAAGTGTTTATAAGTTTATAAAGCACGCTTTCATGCAATCTGATCCGATTGCATTCTAAAATAAAATCAAAAACCCATTCAATAACAAAGTCGTACAAAAAACCATTTGAACATATTATCGTATTTCAGAGGTAACCGCGTGACGTTTATTAGTTAACTTTTAGTTTTAACGGCACAATGAGACATATCCATTTAATTAACCCTGTTAAACCTGAGCGTTGAGGGAGTTAGCCGTGTTTGTGCACGGCGAGATTAATTCATTTTGTTTTAGTTCCGCGCTGTATCAGCTCCAGTAGGCAAGCACGTGGGGAATAAATAAACATTGCTGTAGAAAAAGTAACGTAGCTATTCGATTTGTTTCCTTTTTACGATACCTAGACGTATATTACGGCATAGATTTAGATTGAGGGCTTAGGACTGGTTTTGATTGCATTTTTTCGTAGAAGTTCGTAGCAAAGTCTACAAAGAAGATTACAACTTGCATGCTACGCTACGACGTAGCTGCTACGATATTTAGATCAACAATGTGGCGATTTCGGTCACAACTCTGTGATAAGATGACCTATTTTTTTTGCTGTTTATTAAGATATTTTTTTAACAAGTTCTTGTGTTGTCAATTGTGTTGATAAAATGGACAAATTGTACCGAGTGTGCTTGAATGGATCAGAGTTAACATTTGAAGAATAGTGGTCTTAGATGTTTGCAAGCTTGGACTAGAAAGATAAGCATACCGTATGGTTACTGCCTGAGTTCCCACGAAACAATAGTCCAACGAACACGCGGCTGTGTAATTTTATAAACGAAAGTGATAAATTACTCACCCGCGCTCGGTTCATTTGTAAACAGCTTGTATACTTGTATTCAGAGCGTAATAGAAACTTTGCTCGAGTGAAATAAATTGAAACGAACTCCTCGTTGCAATTGGCCCCACGTATCACTGCAAATGCCGGGCTACATGACTAAAATATGTTTTATATTGCACAAGTGTTATGTTTAACTGGCTGTGAAATGAGAATTTCATGGAGTGCATCTCTAAACTATTGGTCCTATATGAGTGATGAATGACGCGATGCCATACATAATTAATATATTAAAGTACTCGTAGATGTAGGTATAGCTGGCGACTTTGCCACATTTGTGGATAGCCTTCGGTGTGGACGACATGCAAAGTGAATTTGTTTTTTGTGCGGCGTTACGCGTTCATGGATTGGTTCTTAAAGTAAATCTTAATTTATAAAGAGGAAAGATTTGTATTTTTATATGTAACGAATAAAAAACTACTTAACCAATTTGAAAAATTCTTTCACCATTAGAATTCTACACTATCTTAAAACTATAGAAAATTTTCAAAAACTTAGGGGTCCATATGAAAACGTCGATTATGAAACCCAAAATGTGAGAAAAATACCAAAAAAATCGTTATATCGCTTACGCTGCGGAAATTGGTGACGATAGATTACTCTATTGTCAACAATTTCCGCAGTGATGTACTAAAATTTTCTAGAGGGCCTCAATATCTACAAAAAAGTCTACAACACCATATGTCTAACTATTACAGTATGCCACTATAACAACTTTATGTGTTTTAATTTATATTTCTGTAAAATACCCGTGCAAAGCCGGGCGGGCCGTTATGTTATAGTTGTTTTCTTTAATCTTTGGTTATATTTTGTTCTAAGTTCAATGATTGAATTTATGAGTTATCCAGTAACAATTTATTTACCCATAACATGCCCATAGTTACATTAAATAATAAAATGAATCTTACGCTAGTCAGAAACGACACGTATAGTATTGTATCGTTATAAGTTATATCGCTCCGCGTTTTGTGTCACGTAGGGCAATGGGTAAGGTAATACAAAATCAGGATATTCTAGTTTTGATTGTCATTTTTCTATTGGAATTTCATTAAATAAATTGCTTAGATAGGTATAGAAAAAATTAAAGATATAGAATTAATGATTTTATAACTATTCATTTGAATGCATAAATAGACTTCCCACATTTCTCATAGTAAATAAAACAATATTTTTGGTAAGTTAGATGATGAAATAAAAATTATTTCGCGACAACCGAGTAAAGATTACTTCGATGGATTCCAAAGTCTTAAAATTGTTTTTTTTTGTTGTAACGCCTACGCGAATGAACTTACAAAATTGTAACGAACGGAAAAGTTTCAAATCCCGCTTGTGATTCAAAATTTTCCTACGTAATAAAGAGTAGTACTAAAAAAAATTATTTCGCGACAACCGAGTAAAGACTACTTTGATGGATTCCAAAGTCTTAAAATTGTTTTTTTTGTTGTAACGCCTACGCGAATGAACTTACAAAATTGTAACAAAAGGAAGAGTTTCAAAACCAGCTTGTGATTCAAAATTTTCCTACGTAATAAAGAGTAGTACTAAAGACTACATAGTATACAGACTATGTTCAATCCAACAAAACTTTAATTTCTAATATCTATTCTCACATCTTCCTTATCTCACCTATCATCGATCGATACCTGCCACAACACAATCCACGGCCATTCAAGCGAACCCAGGTGCTCAACGAGTACACCTCTAATCCTCCCGTCCGACTGTCGTGCCCTAACAGGATCGAATCGACGTCTTAAAGGGTATTATCGGTTATTAGTGGATATCATCCGTCCGATAGATATAAATCGCCTTTGCAATCGCTCCGTTGAAGAGTCCAATTAGTTTGTTTAGGAGGGTTGAAAAGGGGTGAATGAGGTCTCGTCGTCATGGCAAAAGAGGATACGGTATTGATTTGGTTTCGGCTTCAACGATAAAATTTGTTTTGTCTCTTTATTTCAATATTATATTGGTAGTTGGTGTTATGATTGGAAAAACAAACTAAATTCTTATGATTTTGATGTAAGTACTACTACTTTGAATCTACCAGTAATATACCAGTAATTTCATCAAATAATATAATTCAAACTGTTGGCATAATTGGATTGAATTCTGGGTTAGCCTGAACGATATCTTCGACCACATCATCACTTACGCGAGATAGTGGTCAAAAGCCAAACCTGTCAGGAATAAAAAAAAAAGATTAAGCGTCAATCACAAGACAGAGAGAAATAACAAAAGTCCTACTATATATACGTACAGTTTATAACCTGTCCAATTTTAGATATACTAGAGAATCACTGCAATGCCAGAACTTGTTGAATTTCTCTAATATATATTAATGTAATTTTGTGGTCCATGCCATGAGGGCGTTGCTGGAAAAATACTTAAAGTTGCTGGCATTATGTAATTAGTGCAAACAACTTATGACATCATATGAAGCAATGATGGCTTAGTGGCATTGGCTATGGACTGCCGCGCAGCAGGTCCATGGTTCGAATCCCGCCGCGGGCTTGAGCTTTACCGCATGGTGGAAGGGCATTTTGCGAATGCCCGCCTGGCTAGCTACCACCCTCAAGTAGAAATCACAAATCTGTCGCCAAGCACCTAACGGTGTGTTCCGGCAGTAGTCCTTGAGAGCCAGTGAAATTACAGGCAAATGAGACTTAACAAGTATGTCTCAAGGTGATGGGCGCAGTGCAGTTCGTCACTTGTGATGAAATGCATCTGTTATAGGCAGAGGATACCGCTTAACATCAGGTGGGCCTCATGCTAGTTCAGTAACAAAAACATAAAAAGAAAAAAAAACAAACGCATATTTTTATTGATGGTTGTAGTGGCCAAAAACCACACAGTAGACGATAGATTTATGTCCAGTCTAGTATCCACGGAAGTCTATTAAGGTATCGAACAATATTTCCCCATAAGAGGTCACTCTTTCTTACATCGGTACAGAAACTGCCATTATTTAAGGATAATTCGGAGGTGAGACCTGTGTTCGGTTTTACACCAGCACAACAGAATTATAAGAAATGATGGCGAAAATATTACAGGAAGAAAATGTGCTCCAGCGAGTAACTTGGGCGAAATGTGGCAAAGACTTAAAAAAGTTTGTATCAATATTAGCTAATTCAACTTCCACCACAATGAAAAGTCAGATGGAATTGTTGCAGCCAGGATTGGAGGCCTTCACTGTCGCTTCTTCGGTAATTGTGTGCGGTCTTATAATAAACTTCCCAAAGATATTACACTGCTCACAGAAGGGAAATTCAAGTTTCACGTGAAAATTATTTTGATTAAGAAATTCTACTACACAGTTTGAGAATACTTAAACGACAAAAAATCATGGACATTTCTGTCTCTGCCAAGTTATGACCACGTAAAAAAACCATATATATCAATAGTTTTATAATATACTTTGCAACATATTGTTAAAAGACATTTGAAAGGAATGGCCCCGAGTTTCTTACCCGTTCATGTTGCAGTGGCTCTATACATTTTTTTTCTGAACGTGGCAGTAAAATATAGAATATTTTAATATTCAAATTTATACTTCACTACCATAAGAGCGTCTTCGACGGCTAAATTGAATGAATGATTATGACTTTGAGCTCATTGTTAAACTTAAAAACATCTAGGCCCTTATGGAATTTCCCACACAACCTCTAATATAAGAAAATCTTATAATAAACAAAATAAAGAAGACGCATATTCTTCACATACAAGAATAATTGAAAAATCTATGACATATGACACATAAAAATTAATTGAAATAAATAAATAAAAGCGATAGAGAATGTGAAGAATATGAAAAAGCAGTAACAAATTAAATATTTTTTTACTTATAACATATTAAAGTACCTTGTTAATGGAAAACAAAAACTACAGTTTTATTTATGTATTTGGAAACCATACAAATCTATCGCTTTTAAGGTTTTTTTGTTAGAAGGCTTAGGTAATTGATTAATGCGTTACTTTACGAAAATCCATATTTAATACTGAAAAACTTATTAATATACTAAAGTTGCTAATATTCTAGAAAAACGTCTATTTAATTATACCTACATATAAATAATTTATATCTAGTGACAATTCCTGCTTATTCTCGTGCTAAGCTGATGTCAGCTTTCGTGACGTCAAAACAAAAGCGCCACTTAGTTATCAATCACGGGTTTTCCAAATTTACAATTAAACTCGTACCTAATCTTGGATAAACTTGTAATAAGTAACAAATACCTGTACTGGCGTCAATTTACCTACTATGTATGTGACTCTGTGACCTAGTAAAAAATACCGTTAATTTCAACACCTGTTAATCACTTCACTAATAAGTTCTGACATTAATTTGACTCAATTATTCCTTGGATTCAATTAACACCACTTTTTTGTAGTTAATGTATACAAAAATATTCAAATATGTGTACCTAAGTGAAACGGGACGGTGATAAAAAAAGAAATTATCGCGTGGAAATTCGTGTCGTCGGGGCGAGAGGTAAAAGGTAATATCGCGTAAAATCGGAGTTTAATATTAATTAGACGGAGCCGCGGGCCCGGACCGCAGGACCTTTGAATATTTCACGGATGCGGCCCTTTCCGGCGGCTGACACGTTTATTTGCAGGTAGGTCTACTGTAGACTTTGTAAGATTTCACTTAATCTATTTAATATGCTATTTCGATTACTTCAGAATTTGGTAACACGAATCTGAGTTTAAGCAAATATAGTTAATCATATCAGACAGGTTTTTATGTAACCAAAAATAAATAAAATCATTTTTTGAATAACACGAAGCCAGTCAGGTATTCCCATCTTCTGGTATTTTCCTCTTAGTCGCCTCTTACGACACCCATGAGAAGAATTGGGGGGAGGGTGACATCCTAAACCCCACCACACCAGGTAATGAACTAAAAAAAATACCAATAGGTGGAAAGCAGCGGCTTCTGAAGAACTGGCTTCTGAAGATCTGACAAGCGTGCCTGCCAAGCGTGGGGATTAGGTCAAATCCTCCGAATAGGGGAAACCTTGTTCAACGGTGGACGTGCTGGTTAATGTGATGATGATGATTACGGTATTATTGATTTTAGTTTTAACCAGAAGAGCACAACAACCCATGAAATTCAAATATTATATATACTTTTATTAAAACGTTCAATCTGTAAAAAATGTAGAAACAATTTTCAATTACACGAGTAACATTGACAGAAAACTTGAAAATATTCCAATCGTCTGAACCGATTTCAAGTAAAGAAAGCTAAGGACTAAAATAGGCTTTTATAAACTAAACAGCTTCGAAATTGGCTCGGTTCTTTTATCTTAGAGATTCTCCAATTTGCCCTAACACAGGTATACATTCATAGACTTTGGTTACATACAAATACCTTTCAAGTTTATCTAATATCTGGAATAGGTACGTCTAACATACGCACGAAGATTATGAGATATTGTGGTTATCCTATTGAACTATCCTGAATGCGGGTCAGATCAGGTCAGGGAAAACCTACAAGCAGTAGGTAATACCTATTGATGTTTCCCATATTGTTCGGAGCTTTCTGTTTCAGAGGTATTTGAGGTTACACATAGAAGAGGTATTATGTTGCGCCTCAAGATGTGGTAAAGGTAATAATTTAGTTACGGCACAGAATAACTAATAATGGTAAGGGGATATTGAAATCTTATGGTAAGGCTTTAGAACCTTCGCCAGCATAATATGAATAGATTGGGGCGTTAACGTATATAATCAAATATTTCGGCAAACACTGTAGAGTACTCGTAAGTCGAAATTTCCTGAGGACCGGCATTTATACTGCTCAAACTTGGATCAGACATTACAATTAAATATGTTTTAGCTATTGATATACTTATCTAGGCGCATAATAATATATAAATTACTATACAGTATTCTGTTCTCCACCACCAAATAACCAAAATTAACTTAAGTACGAAAGTTCTCATTCTGTTGACCAACCCATAATAACCACATAAACCTTTTACATATTTCTATTAAATTTTAAGTCAAAGTAGTAACCAGCAAATGCGCAGAATATTTCAGTTTAGAATGATTATTTTTTATTTCTATAGTAATTTGTACTTTAGCGCAAACATAATAGCAACTTATTTAAGTATATACATATATTTTTAGTTTCTAGTGAACAACAGAAATACGTCCATTACGTATGTTTGGATGCAAGGTGTTATGTTGACCATCACTGACAGGATGTGGTCTGCAACTGATAAAAACTGTTACATTGCTTTTTTTTCATGGTAAATATCTAGAAGAAAAATCTGTCGCCAAGCACCTAACGGTGTGTCCAAGCTGCCCTTTAGAACCAGTAATTATAGGGTAGCCTGAACAAAATACCTTCGACCACATCATCAGGTACCATCAGGTGAGATAGAAGTCAAAGACTAGCCTATCAGCTACAAATATATAATTAAAGGTTCATTTCCTCCTATTATGTCCATAAACTCTTTTACTGCCAGAGATACGATGCATTGTCTTTTGCAATTTTAATTTAATTTTATTACTGTTTCAGGCTGCCCATTGAGCCGACAACAATGGCACTTGTATCCAAAATAACCAAAGTCCCTCTCGCAAACGTCCCCTGATGCTAATCAGCACACAACTTCAAAATTACACAAACCCTCATGTTATCATCAGCGTGCCGATATTCATAATGCAGGGTTGTCACGACCGAGGACGATTGTTTGCCGTCCCCAACATCGTCGTCCTCACGTCTACAATAAGTCCCAACATTACAATAATCGTGTCAACAAAGTACAATTACAAGAACTTATCAACGTGGGTCCCTTGACAATCATATGATGCGGCGGTCCTTGACATAATGTTACGAGAGCTACCGTCCATTCAAACTAAGGGCTGTAGATAACAGACCTGATTTAATAAAAGGATATTTATTGTTTAACAGATAAAAAAATAATTGAGCGTCAATAATATGATAGCAAAGGCTCTGTAGTAATCTTTGTGGTAATCAAAAATTTAGAGCTTAATTTGTAAACGACGTTTTGTATATTATATTACCAGGAGAACTCTTTGCGAGTTCGTCCGTGGAAGGACAACACCATACCTATGTCTGCCTGCCAAGCGGTTGCGTAGAGTATACCTCCAAGTTGATCCCATTTAATTCGTTATCAAAATCAGTTGAATGGTTTTTAAGACATAGTCAATTTAATGGAAAATGTATTTTCATACTTGGATGATTTAAAGGTAAGTAAACTGCTTCATAAGAAGCAGTTTGCATCACTAAAAATAATGAATGAAAGTATTTATTAAAACACGCAACGTTTAACGAACATTCGGGAGAACAGTCGAATGACACCTGTCAAATATACAAAATGGCGGATTTCAAGATGGCCGCGATACAAAGTGTATGGTGGACGTTAAAGTATGAAATAGCTTGTGGAAGTCGGACCACGATAATGTGAGATCAATGTTTTCAATCAACATGGTACCGACTTTAACAACTTATTTCATACTATTTTGTATTGGAAATCGGTCACTTTAATCAAAAATATTTTTCTTATATTTCTAAAACCTCCTATTCTACTCCGGTATCAATGATATTCGCACCTAAGCAATTACGTGCACACAAATAAAAAGTAGGCGCTCGCACACACACGTACGAAGGGGCGTAAGTACTCCTAAGTATGTCGTTTCAATCGTAGGTGCGAAGTCAGCATAACAGTTGAATTGTTATCACCCTCATGTGACGCATGAAATTAGGGGTGTCAAAGACGAAGTTAAATGAGTAACTGTAACACTCAAATGTTGCTTATTGTGTTATCTATAAGACACGCAAATTAATTTAAATCACTTTAAACAAACTTAATAAAATAATAATCTTAGTTATAACTGGCACAAGGTGTACAAGTATTATGTAGATAAAAGTGCAGCAACTTAAATTTTCTTAAATCTAATTTGTCTGAACAAAATTAGACACTATATTATAACCTTTTACTAAAAAAACAATTGCAAATTGCCTATGGCGTATCATATTAATTTCAGCAGCTTTCGGAATATAACTATGTTTTTTAGATTTTGTGATCCATTCGCCCATCAGTGTGCGCAGTGAAGTATTATTTAATTGTAAGCAATGCAAGGGCAGAAATCCTTCGTGAAAACCTTTTTAGTTTTCACGAAGGATGCGGAACCCTTTGTGTGCGAGTCCGACTCTCACTTGGTTGATATTTAGTATTGGTTGTAATAGCGGCAACAGAAATACATCATCTGTGAAAATTTCATTTGTCTAGCTGTCAGTACCTAACGCCTTAAAGGGAAAAAGTAACGAACAAAAGCTATATAGTTATGGTTTGGTAATGGGCATTGTAGATAAAGCTAATAAACAAAGTTATAAGTTTATGTCTTCTATAGTACTGGTGAAACAAAAACCATGAGATATACCTATTCCAAAACTGTTTTAAGTTTTCAAAACCCATATCTACGACATTCTGAAAAATTTCAAAACCTGAATCGACATAAAAAATATGGCAATATTGAAACTGCTCACAAAATTTCATGAGAATCGGTTGAGAAATGCGACCTCTAGAGGAGAACCACTAGACATACGAAAGCATATTGTGTAAAATAAAGAAGAGACGCTACGCTCGAACTCGTTTTAAAATTAAATATTAAAAAAAAAAACATATAACTCTAGTCTGATTTCTTATTGAAATAAGAAAGAGTAATTTGGTATTTTGCTAAAGCTCTTTAGACACAGCCCTATGTTTGTAGCGCATACGTTCGTCGAATTACTAACACGCACGGCACACATACAGAGTTAACCTGTCAACACATGCATACCATCTTATTCTCTCTCTACATACAATTACAATTATGTCCCAGTAATAGAGCTGTAATGTTATTAAAATTGGAAGCTTTTAGAATTTATAGACAATATTTGAAACTTTTTTAATGGAGTCGTTAATACGTGATATATCCACTTACTTCCTCTTATATTTAAAACATTTTGCAAGGCAGTACACACATAGAAGGATCCACTAGCAGAACCACATTAAAATCTTACTTACGTAATGGATGGTAACGATATGCCTGTTTATGTCATATACCTAAGCTTAAATAGAGTTTGTTTCAAGTTTGTTAACTGTCACATATTGACTGTACCACTCTTCATTACAGGTTAAGTAACAGTTACTTCACCTAGCTCTACATTAGCCAAACAATGGCACGTAGTAGGCATGGGGCGATGTGACGCTCACACACACATACACGTAGCCGGTATGTATTTAGCATAACACTAATGCATTTGAGACCACAAACGTTCATACTACTTGATTGATATCACCGTAGGTATGAAGCTGGAAGATTATTTAATAAAAAATACAATAAAACGTTATATATAATTAATTAAGGTACTTAAATCTACATATCTTGTTAGATTCATATTTTTTGTACTGGTATGCACTTTTTTTGTTATTTAAAAATCCTGTAATATAAAAATTTCGTATATGTTGATGAATAATCGATTTTAGGAATTTGAATACTTATTAAAATGAGATACAGTGTTCAAATATGAATGCTGATATAAGACATTTTCAAATATTATATACCTTTCATTGCTCAACCAGCACTCAGCAACGTCCAGTGTTAGGTAAGCTTCAAATAGGCAAGCTATTAGAATAATAACAATATTACTATTATAAACTTTTGATGAGTACCCCGAGATGTCCCGAGGTCACGCATTCCTATCAACTCAAAAACTAGTTTATTTAGTAGATTGCATTGCTTTACAGAAAGCTGAAATACGGTTTTGTCCAGATTTCTTATTAGAATTTATTTATGTTTATATTAGAATTGATTTACACATATTTACTCTAAAGTAAGAAAGATACGCAGAAAATCAACGCGCTTCCTCACGTAGCGAAAACGTTGCAAAAACAAACTGGTCCGCAATAAGGCGTTTTAAAATATTGCCATCTCTAATGAGCGCCCGGCAATGTTCTGACGTCACGCATTTCCTCTAATTCAAGTTGTTTTCCAATTAGGGTAATTGCTATGGCCAAGTTTAGCGTTGCCATGAGATCTTCACGGTGCTTTTAATTTGGGACAGGAATGACTTTAAGACGTTACGGCTATTAGTATTATTAGATTATTTAATGTAAATAAGGAGGGAAGTTAAAGGTACTGTGGCAAGTGAAGTTAGGTACTGGGCAAACGAGATATGAGAACTGACGTCTCAATGTGACAAGCACACTGCAGTGCCAAGCAGAACGAGGAACTGTATCAGTTGTGATGAACAGACGGAATCTGGCGTGGGTCTGGTCATTCTCGTCATTTCATAGCATATAAAAATATTATCTCTTAGCTGTGTTATTTTATTTATAAACATTTTTTTTTACTGGATTGTGATGGAACAACCACGAGGCCCACCTGATGTTAAGCGATAATCTCTGCCTGTAACTGATGCAGTCGGTTGTTAAATCTCTGTACTGTACTGTACTGCTGGAACACACTGTGGTGACAGATTTGGTACTTGAGGGTGGTAGCTAGCCAGGCGAGCATTCGCAAAACGCCTTTCCACCATGCGGTAAAGTTCAAGTCGGCAGCGGTGGGAATCGAACCATGGACCTGCGGCAAGGCAGTCCATAGCTATGAACACTCGGCTAACATTTTTTCATAACTTTATTGATATTTAATATATTATTACTAAACACAATACATTCTCCAAATCCACTTATACAATTTACTATAGGTTATTAGCTTGAAGACCGTCAGTTTTCTCGCATGGAGATCGATTATTTCGAGTTCTCTCGGGTTCAGTATATTGTATCCCATTTCATTATCGAGGATATAATGAATATGCCTATGATTTTGACGTTTACTTTGCCCTCTACAACCTGCAAAGTCTCTTCAAAGTTCAAGTCATTTCAAAGTTGAGTAGCAATCAACGCTCACACTTACTTAAAGGCTTCCTTCTGACGTCACTGCAACCAGAATCCAGTAGCTTAGCTTTTTCAAAAATAAGACTAAATCGCTGGTTTTTTGAACAACCGTTCTACAGTTTTGATTCATATACAGTTTACTTTCGTAACATAAATAATAATTAATAACTATTATTTTATTATGAAATTTGGTTGTTATTAATTACTTTTTCTTATCTTTTGTGTTAAAAGAAAATTATTGACTAAATTTATTGTTATATTTTTGAAATTAAATTCTCGTGAGTTTCACACATATTTAAATATTATAAATTAAACCGGCAAGTACACTCACGTTGGGGATCTAATACGTCCACCTAGCGCAGGGCGCAGCTGTGCACTCGACCTGATGATGAACATCTAATATGCTCGATACCCGGGTCGACGTATTCGATCCCCAATGTGAGTGTTTTTGTCGGTTTAATTTATAATATTTATTATTATGTTACTAATTATTTGAATTTTTAATAATTCAGAACATTGATGTTTTTTTTATTAATTGTAAGAATCTTATGTCTCATCATGACTTATGTAAGGTGCATAACGTGTTTAAACTAAACGCATTAATTTCATACACTTATTTTGTCATAATTGACGTGTAAACTATGTATATTAATAAATTGGAGTATTTCACTATTTGGATAATATAACGCACAAATGTTGTGTAAAGAATACAATCAATATATAATCAGGTCAGAATTGTAAACGTATAGAATCGCTAACACCCGCGACTTCAGCAGTTAACTCAAATAGGACAATGGGCCGCTCTAGGCACGTAGGTGTTAAATTACCGACGTATGCTTAATACAAATATACTACTATTATGAAGCAGTGATGGCTCAGTGGCATTGGCTCTGGATTGCCTTGCAATCAGCAATCAAGCAGGTGAAATGGTTCGGACACCGCAGCTGGCTTGAGCTTCACCGCATGGTGGAAGGGCATTTTGCGAATGCCCGCCTGGCTAGCTACCACCCTCAAGTAGAAAATCTGTGGCCAAGCACCTAACGGTGTTTTTCGGCAGCAGTCCTTGAGATCCAGTAAAATTACAGGCACATGAGACCTAACAACTGTACAATGTGACGGGCACAGTGGAATTCATCGTTGACGAAATGAATCTGTTATAGGCAGAGGTTAGTCCACTTAACATCAGGTGGGCCTAGGGCTTGTCCCGTCACAATAACATAAAAAGAAATAAAAATACAAATCTAGGTTCAAGTGTTTCTAACCAAGCAATGACGACATTAATAATAATATAATACGGTAAGTTAAGCGTTAAAACAGGTATATAATTAATCCCCTCCTTTTTTGAAGTCATTTAAAGATAAACCCACATACAGCTATGTATATAAATGGAATACCTTAGGAGCGTTCTTGACACAACCTCAATTCAAAAGTAAACAAATACTTAAGTTACACACTTATACTTCCCTGCAGTTGAGGTCGTAGTCAAGTACTTTCTATCTTGGGAATAATGCAAGTACGGTACTTTCATTTACACCAATAATAGATTCAAATACTTTTGGTATTTACTATGTAGGTATAGCCCCACGCTAATATCGCAAATAACTTTTTAGTTCTAATTAACACAAGTTTATTTAAAATGTTCACATCTATCATAGATAATTGCCCCAACTCAGGGATTAAGCTCTCCAAAGTTATTTATAACGCGTTTTAGAATGTAACAAATTGGTTTAAGTTTGACATTATACTCCTAGTTTCTAAATTAAGGCAATAAATTCTTTTTATGAAACTCAATTGAGTTATATACGATTTTTTTCTGCAGTTAAGCTCTGTTTTCACTTTGCATGGTACTAAGTGTCTGCGATAAAATCTTGTTTATTGGACAATGTCTATGATTAAAATTTACTTAGAGTACATTACGTAGAAAATATTTTGGTAAAAATCTATTTTCCTGGAGAGGGAACGAGATGAGGAATAGGAAGATTCACGTGATCGCCGTTTCATATTCTCCTGTTTTCTCCTCCAAAATTAAGCCATATTAATTGTTTTGTAGCATTCGTTTTTAAGAAAGAGTATAGCTTGATCCTTTCATATTCTTTTATATATTTTTTTTATTTGTTTGGTGGTTTTCAGGTCATGACGTTAATACTAGGCATTATTTGTGATTTTCATATCATATTTTCCAATTAGTTGCTGAAACTTCAATGTGGTTAACATAATTATCCTGAACGGTTCAATACTCAATCTAAATAATAGGTATTTTAGTTTTTAGGGAAAGCCAACGCGTTTAGCTACGTCTGCGTCCACAGCGGCGATCACATCGTTTTATAAAGTTTCTGCATATCATTAAGGGACGTTCAAATAAAACCTAATTATTAATATACACTCAAAAATTCTAAACAATATAATTAAAAGGAACTGATAACCACTACGAACCCTACCGTGTGCGCGGTTGAATGTATTGGTTTGACGTGTAACGATTACTTTATTACTATAACTCCAATCAACATAGTAGTAGATAAAACTAGATTGTATACGTATACTATACATATCGTACTTATACTACACTGCCAAGCAAATAACTCTAGCAACAAATATATATTTCAAAATTTGAAATATTGTTTAGAAACTAATAGCGAGCGAAGTTGATCTATTTTCGTAAACTAAACAAGAACCATTTATATAATGTGTCAAAACACTGCAAGGGGCCAAACTCGAGAGTTGACACGTTTCATCCATCGTCAACTTACTTAGAGATATTGATGAATGGATTCTGTACACCAACGTAGTTCCTACCTCATAATGTAGACGGTTTATTCCTCAAGACGTCACAGTTTACACACTTTAGGTGCAGAATAGCTACGTAATGATCCGTATTTTGTTATTTTATCCTTACGTACTTTCGTAAAATTCTGTATATGAATTTTCATGCCGATTTAAAAGCGCCCACCGCGGCAACACTGGACCGCGCCACGCTCCCTTTGAATAGAGTTTTGAATATTTACATCGGGCTAAGTAATAAAAAATATGAAATAATAAATTACAGGCACAAGAGACTTTTAACATCAGGTGGTCCTCGTGCTTATTCTGACCAAACACATAAAAAAAAACAAAAAAAAAACTTGAAAAAAAAACATCATCTCAAATGTTTGTTAGGACTAGCAGAAGTCAACCCTAAGAGGTTGTTAGCATTTTACCAATATCCCTGTATATACTGCTACTCGTATACTTATGGAAGTATCTTCTCGAAAGAATGAAGGATATGCTTGAATGTTATAAGAATGTTTGGAATTGCCTATGCGTTATTACTCTTTTTTGTGGTCAAATACATAAGAATGCTTCAAAGTTGTTAGCACGGTTATATATACCTACATCTTTATATGCATATCATCACTTGTACTAATACACAAATTGCACCAAAAATGTTTAATAACTAGCACAGAGCCCGACTTCGGACTGTTGCTAAACATATTTTACTTATTATTTTTACTGAACAATTATTAATTAAACCTCTAGGCATTAATCACTTAATCAGGGGTAAAACCAACTGTACCTAACATAATTTTCCTTCAGTAATAATACCTACTACTACTTCAGCCTTAATGTTTTTTTTATAAAATTCCCATGTATTATATACACCGTGTCCCAAAATTCAACGATAAGCCGGCATCGGTGCATAGACCTACTCATGACTCCTCGGAAAAAAAAAAAATAATTATAACTGTTTTTTTTTATTAATTACAGAGACTTTTATAAATTTCATCGATATTCGATACCCATTATGCTATTTTCAACTACCATGACCACAATTTTTGACATATTTTTGATATTTTTTGTGCATTAGCAACCTAAGAAGGACGGCTATCTACCACAATCCTTTAAAATTACAGAAAGTCTGTAGTTTATTTACAAAAATCAGTAAAAAAAAAATTTTTTCTTATAATTTTCAGAGATTTTAACATTCTATGCACTTTCTATAGTCTGGGTTAAAAAAAAAGTATGGACACTACCATGGCAAGTTTTATTAAAAGTTGGCGCAACTTTATAAAAGTCTCTGTAATTAAAAAAAAAAGAGTTATAATTTTTTTTTATTTTTTCCCGAGTAGTCATGAGTAGGTCCATGCACCGATGCCGGCTTATCGTTGAATTTTGGGACACGGTGTATATGAATAATTTGTATCCAATTATTTCACGTAAGTAAAATCGCAAACAAAAGTAGGTTTATAAAGTAGGTATGTTTAAAAATTTGTTGACTGGATGTATTGGATTCCCTAGGTATATTATTGTGAAACATTTTAACTAATTGATCATGGGAACAACGTATTGTAATTGCAAATTTGCTTATAATTTTAACATGATGCGACAGAGGGTATATTATACAATAGTTTAAGAGCTGGAGGCATTGCTATTTTTATCCCGATTTACTAATCACTTGTCGAGAGAACGCTATAGCACTCATACCAAGTGGTAAAAGTTAAACGACGTAAACAAATAATTAAGAATAAACATTTATACAAACACATATGCCTACGTAGATTGGTAAAATATTTTAATGTAGCAGAATAGCGTAATGAATGGAGTTTTTTTTAATTTTGAATGTATCTGTAGGTTGGTGGTTTGAAAAATACATTTCAAAACTAATAAAAATGGCGAATATCCATAGTTCCTTTTTTGAATATTATAAATAAGCCTAATATATTAAACTGGGACAAGACTTATTTCACATATGCGTCGTAATCCTAAAATATTTACTATTTGTTTTGTTTTGATTCATCAAGTTGTTTTCGGGGATAGCTACGAAACTTATGTAAGTTTTTTGATAGCGAAGTCTGGTATTAAAACTAGAACATAAAAATAGTTTTCAATAAATTCATTACAAACACTTTAAGATCGACTTCGCGTTGTATAAACGGGGAACAAATTAAGGAAAATGGTAATTGTGCTGTCCGCTGAGATAAAATTTATTGGACAAGCCGATTTCAATCAGCTGCCAAGAGCTCGCTAATGACTGAATTGATGGCTCACTTTGAATATAACAAGCTATTTTGTTAGGATTTGGTTAGGATACACGTAGAGAACATTTAAAGTTTTTCAAATTTAAAGTGATATAAAAAATAAATGGATGTAAGAATGATGGAGTTCCAATTTATTAAACATTTTAATAGGATCTCCTTCATTACGTTAAAGCTCTTTACATTAGCTTTGTTTATATTATGTACAAATAACGTTCGGACGTTTATAACGCCCGCTCTGAACCTTGAAAGGATGCGAAAAGCATCTAATATGCATTTGAAAACAAAATCATCTATATGATAATCATAATCGAATATATTATTAGAAAAAAAAAGGAATCAATAAAAAAATTCAGGCGTTCGTTTTAATTTTGCCGATTAATAATGGTTGGTACTTACTTATTCTAAAATGTGTATTTTAAAAGTTGCGCCGTTAACAAATAATATTTATCAACACTATGAAATACATGTATATCGGTAGATGTTTCAACAATAGGCAAAGTATATGTTTGAATTTGTACCTACATATTTTAACTATTCAATTTCATTTAAAACCGGAGAAATTCAAAGTGCACGTAGCTTTATAGGCTGATATTATAATCAAAAACGGTTTAATTCTTGTAGCTAGAATAATTAGTAGAGTTAATTTAGCTAGAGAGAAATCTATTATTCGCCAATTTCAAAAATAATATAAAAATATATCTGTGTGAGAAGCATAATACGAATAAATGACGCCGTAAGAATTATTTGAATTTTTTACAGCTAAATTTTAATTTTGTATGTAAATTTTAATGAAATCCCCTCTTTCTAGGTACAATGATTAATGAAACAATAGAGTTCAAATTATGACACTGCGTGCGTGGTATTTCCGATTAGCGACAGATACGCTTCCTATGAGGACGTATTAAGGAAAAGTAACATCATTATTTCAAGCTTAAAATATTGATACTGTGATTCATACCGTGGCCGTCATAAAACAATCATATCCATATAGCGCTATCTCCATCGCACAAAGGAGGGGAATCAATGCATGCAGGCTCTCACATTGAAGTAGTAACGTAAGTTAACTATACTATAGTGATATTTGGTAGTGCGAATTAAAATTGTAAATGTAAGGGTAAAATAAGGAGTTGACCCCAGACCTGTTCTCTCACACTGCGACAGCCAGGCTTATCCCTCCACAGTAAATAATTGATACGCATTTGTGCGGGTAGTCCTCTTTGGTACACTACGTGTTAGTGTAGGCACAGAATAAAAAAGACCAGAAGGATCACTCCGCAAAGCCATTCCAATAAATATGCGACTTTAGCTACGTAGAAATAAAGTACATTTCAGATCGCAAAGCACGGAGTACCTTATATTTATATTCACCTACTTTTTCTTTTTCTATCGCATAGTTACGCATAGCTCTGATCTCTTCTGACGAGGCACGCACCGTAGAAGAATCCCGTCCGGATGGATACGCGGACGGACATGTAGCTTTGTACCTAACGTCAAGCCTGGTGTGAGTAATAATGCTAATGATGCTAACAGTAAAACAATAAAATATAATGTACGATAGATTGGGTATCCAGTAGTAGTTGCAACTACACTCAAAAATATGGAGTGGCACGCAATTGTGAGTAGAATAATCTGTATGGTTTATTTAAATCATGAGAAGTAAGAGTACACATATCGTTTTAGTACACACTCAATGACATTAAAGCTAGACTGATAGTAGGTACCGCCGACATTTTGTATTGTGAGTTATCTAGGTAAAATTCACTGAGTGTCTGATCACTTCCCAGGTACCTTATTTGACTTTTTACAAGCATTTACGCATGCAGAAGGATAATGTGAAATGAAGTGAGATGAAAAAAAAATGTAGCAGCGGAATTCGAACCCGCGACTCCATGACTTAGATCATGTCGCTTATCGTAGCACGCACCAGTTATCTTAATTTAAGGTAACCTTATAATCCGCCTATTAATGTACATCTCATTACCATTAATTAACATCATGGACTTAATTTCTTCTTGGTCTTTCTAGTATATACCTATTACTCGCATCTTTTATTTAATTTCATAGAGGATTTTTTTTTACACTTTATAATTAACACTTTTCTAAATATACCTATACCTAGTTCGTCGTCAGCAGCGGGACAATGCCCAAGCTAACGATACGAGGGCTGAATAGTGAGGTACCTCCTGATTATGAGCGCCGCGTCGAAGAGAAATACTTTCTGTAAATTGCATTACTATTATTATGTGGTATAAGCCATAATTCAACAAAATACCATCCGCCAAAAGCGTTCGTGAATCAATTAAGCCGCATATAGGGAATGTTCCCGGTCATAAAAGATCCTATTGTTCATTTCGGTTCCAAACGCACGTACTTACAGCCAGAAGCGGACTAAGGATCGGTAGGGGTTTCATGCATTGTGTTATGTAGCCGAAATATGCCTTACTATATCGAGCTCTAACATCACAGTAACTTGGAAATCCCAACTAGAACAAACACAAAATTAAGAATAAAAATGCAGAGCTCAAAACCAAATTCACGGTCATTGCAATATAAAAAAAAAAAAAAAGTTTTATATTATAGCTTGGTACTCTGCAAAGGATAACAGCGGATCAGTAAAAAAATCAATTATAACTGAGAAATCTCTGTAACCAACAAAATAATCATGATAAAATAATAATATTTGAATGTGATTCCAATATATATGTTGATTTCTCAGTTCTAGTAACCACTACATTATTTCCAGAATAAGAGTTACCAAAATTAAATATGGTAGGGAATATGTAATCAAAGTGATGAAAGTGGAAAACTCAAGATGCGTAGATCGTAGGGTAAGCCATGGTCTACTCTTACCCCTCCGGGAAACGCATAGGCAAATCTGAATGAACCTGAATTAAATATAGCTTATAGGCTTACGCTCGTTTATATTTATAGTGCAATTGATAACTTACCTGCTGAATCTAATATAACTTTGTGTTTGTGTCTAGAGCTACAATCCTGGTTCCGGCTCTGTCCACTGAACCTACATACCTACAGAATACTGATGAGTGAAGGAAAAAACTCTTTATTCACGATTCCATCGGTTTTTATTCTACTATGAGGCAATATTGGGGATAATGCGTTCGCTGGAGATTTGTTCATGGAATATTTGTTAGTTTGACGTCGGTTACCAACGGTGGATTTGGTTTTATGATTTTGTGTGACGTTTGAGCTTTTTTATTTTTGAGTCTTATTGAAGGTTGGTTATATCGGTCTACAGAGATTTGTCAGAGTTACTTATAGAACTTTATTTTATTACATTGAAATGCAATAAAATAAAGTTCTATATATTTTAAATTTGACGTTTCGCATTCGTGTTAGAATAACAGTAGGTTATTTTTCTTTTTATTCATGTTCATAATTGTTCATGGCTTCCACGTTGTCATTTTAGCTCAGTCGGGCAGAGCATATCCCGGCTATAGGGGTGGATGACGCCGGTTCGAATCCCGCACGCTACAAATTTACGAGAGGAAAATCTATAGTCATATAATCTAAACTCAAGTTGGTAATGTGTATCAGGGAAACAATAATAGAACATAAAAGATTACAAATTTACGAGAGGAAAATCTATAGATTTTCCTCTCGTAAATTTGTAATCTTTCGGAAAATCTATAGATTTTCCTCTCGTAAATTTGTAATCTTTTATGTTCTATTATTGTTTCCCTGATACACATTACCAACTTGAGTTTAGTAGTAGCTATTATTTAATTTGTCAAAAGTCAAAATCAATTATTCAATTTCGGCCCCTACGATGCTCTTATGAACACTGTGGTATATATATAAAGAGTAGAGTTTATTATTTAATATAATTTTATATCAATAATCACTTATCTTTTGTGTAAGAAAACATCATAAAACTTTCAATAAGCTTTCAAAAAACACCTAACATAATCACTATGATGAAATAGAACTTGAGAAATATACAAAAATCTACAACAGTCATACGCCCTTTTGTGTCGTCACAACTCAGCTCGTCCCCACTTTCTCGTTTTATGACCGGCAGTTCTATATTCAAGAGATAAGGAGGAACACATCCCTACCAGTAGTAAGTACACAGAAGAGATGATAACGAAAATAGTGAAGCAGAAGATTTTTTCAATATTTGCCTATAAGCCTAACGACTAGCAATAACTAACACGAGAAAAAAGAAAGAAACCTACGAAAACTCTGCCCCCTACTGAGCTGCATCCCTCGCGCGTCATGTCAGTGACTAGTTACGCACACATAGCTATGCGTGTAGTAGTGAAGCTCTCATTCTGTATCATTATTTATTAATTTGCTACTAGTCCATATAACCATACTTCAATACTAATGAAACTTAATTTAGATTATGGAAGTATCTAATTACTCGACGACCGACGTAGTGTCTTTAGTTACTAAAACTCCGCCAAAGCCACTTAATTAACTAAAACACAAAGTTTCTCATCCCCTTTGATACTTAATTTCCCCTTCCTACAGGATTGATAGGCAGTGATTAGCATCCCAATCGGTTGTTGTTCCAATTTACCCGACCGGGATCAAAGACAACCAATTGCGGTACATTAGCTTGGTTAGCGCGTCGCAATGCAAAATACGTTTGCCTCAGAAACGCTTTAATTGATTTCAATAAGGTGTGGGGCGAATGGATCGTGTGTCATGCCATGAGTCAAGATGGCTACGCAAATGTAATGTTCTTCTACTATGTGACAGAGTAAAATAGTGTAAGAGGCGAGAGGTGCGGCGGTGGAGGCGTTTTGATAGGAGGCAATGTATAGTGGCCCACAGAATGACGTACAGTTCCGGGTTTAGGAATATAGGAACGGTTCCTTTTCCTACTGTAGTGCGTATTAAAAGGTGACTTAAAAAAACCTTTAAATATAATTCATATAACAAATTAACCTTCTAAAGGCTTCGTCATCTGTGACCGGACACTGTATACTTGAGGACATATATCCTCAAATTGCTATTCTCTCTATCTCAATACAAAAGAAATTTGCATAACTTTGTGTCAGGCGCCTAAGCATATCCTGCGTTATTACTACATGAGTCACAGCCCACAAGTATGGTGCCTTCAAGAAGTTCTGTGAACTTGTTTTATATGCATCATTAAACAAAACCAAGTTTTCTTTTTATGCTATCGTGTTGGAACAAGCACTGAGCCTACCTGGTTTTATACGGTAACCACGGATGCAGTTCGTCACAAGTGGCAAACTGCACTGGGCCCATAACCCTGAGACATAAATAAAGATGTTAGGTTTCATGTGCCCATACGCCACCCATGCCCTTCAAACTGGAACACGGTAATGTGAACATTACTGCTCGGCGGCAGAAATAGGTATGGTGGGAGTACTTCCCCGGATGAACTCGCACTAAGAGATCTACTCTTTACATAAAACAGTTAGCATTGTTTGTTCGTCAGAATCTTGACATGTTTGTTAAATGCCAAGAGATGCGCCAATGTAATCTTCGTACTAGAAGTGACAACTTGATGTCATTGCCGAAATGCAAGCCTTCTCTAAAAAGAAATGCCCATTATATGGCAGTGAAGGTTTACAATAACTTGCCAGATGACATTAAAAATATAAATACCAACATGTTTCGGGTTGGATTGCGTAAGTGGTTGGTCAAGATGTGTTTTTATTCAGTGAACGAATTCTTTAATTATAGAAATATTGCAACAAAATTTAAATATAATTTCATTGCCATTTATTTATTTTCACATCAATTAATTTAATACTTTTATATTGTTTAATAATTAATTAGTTTATTTTTCTCTGTCATATTTATTATATAGTATTGACGTTGCGATATTCTAATGCTATTATGGCAAAAAACATGCACGGACATCCTTCTATCTTTCAACTGTATAGATGTAATTATTATTTTATTAGGTACATTGTTACCATGTTTTTAACCAAATAAACATTATTATTATTATTACTGCTTCTAAAAAAAAGTAAAATCACAAAAAAATATGATTACAATAATTACTATCGCGTGTTAAGCTAAAATATATTTAACAAATTATTGGAGTACAAAACTTTATGCCTAAGTCGGAATCGAACCCGCATCCTCCGATATCGCGTCGGATGCCTAAACCTCCTCCGCCACCTGGACTCGGCATTTCTAGCCGAAATTTTATGCTCCAATTGTATTACTTTAAGCGTCATAGGAGACGATGCGCGGCCATCAACCAGACTACTAGACTTCAAGTGATCGAAAGAAGTGTTTTTTCAAACACCTACTAAACAATATTTTTCAAGCGCATTACTTGTACGTTTCAATATATATACATTAATACGTGTTAGGGTCAATTATGTAAAATGTACAAATCCGGCCAAACGCAGGGCATCTACATGAGCTACATCCTAAGGAGAGGGGGAGGGGGGAGTCTCAATTAGAGATTTAGTCGGCGAGTACTTTATAGTGTTTCAAGCTACTGTCTTTGAGAGATTTTTCCCATTTATAGTCATGCCTGACACCGTTTTTACATATAATCAATTCAGGTCTGTTTGCTGTCAAAGGAAAATATAAGATATATATACCTACTCGCAAAAAAATATTTCGAAGTAATATTTCGAAGCGCTCGTAGCGAAGTTTACTAAGCTGTTCTCAACCGATCAGCAAAGTTAAGCAACGTGGCGCGCTGTCATGAGTTGGATGGGTGACCGCTAGCGACATTACTACTGAGCGTTTCCGTGCTTCGGAGGGCACGTTAAGCCGTCGGTCCCGGTTGTTGTCTTAGGATGGCAGTCGTCATAGCATGGTGGTAGGGCATTTTGAATGCCCGCCTGGCTAGCTACTGCCCTCAACTAGAAAATCTGTCGCCAAGCACCTAACGGTGTGTTCCGGCAGCTGTCCTTGAGAGCCAGTACTTCTAGGTTAGCCTGGACAACATCTTCGACCACATCATCACTTACCATCAGGTGAGATAGTGGTCAAAGGCCTATCAGGCATAAAAAGAAAAAATATATGTCTGCAAATATATCAAATACATTGCTTAGGATTAATAAACACATATATATGTATAAGTTTTTATGTAACGTAATGCCCTACTTCTAAATTGCATCAATTTAAAATAATATCTTAACCAGCATACATTCACAAATTGCTCGCCCCACTCGCAAAAAGCATAAAACCGTGAAACTTCGCATGTAACCTCTTTCCATATTATATTACGTACGTATATACGCTCTTTCAGCGAGTATCAAAAGATTTCCTTCATTTGTCATTCGACTTTTGGCCCCGTTTCATTCAGATGTTTCGAATCCTGTAACTGAATAAATGAATGAATTGAAACGATTCCTTTATGTTAATAATTGCGTATAAATACGTTTTAATACGAAATACGAACACTTTCGGATCAGAGAGAGATCTTCAAGTTTCAGTGAATGACGCAAAACAAGGAGGTGCGAGTTGAAAGCTTTTCCAAGATTTTCGGCAGATTTAATTTGTAGAAGTTAATGATGATTGAATTAAGGGAACCAATTATTTTGTTAACGCTAAGGATACAATTCTACGCTAAGTATAGTAATTACATCTTTAATAATAACAAGTACTTATAAAATATTTTAAGAAAACATCAAATTAATATTTTAATAAAACACTTAAAAAATGTATCTAGTGACAATTCCGCTTAATTTTCCTGCTAAGCCGACGCGACGTCTCAAACGCCATCGATTTCTCGATCGTGCGCACGTAGAGTCAAGACCTCCTGAGGATGCTTCGTGTAGAAGCGAAAGGCGTCGAAAATTCTTCCGATTTGGCTGCGTGGCGTTTGTGACGTCGCGTCGGCTTAGCAGGAAAATTAAGCGGAATTGTTACTAGATATATTTTTATATTTTTTAAGTGTTTTATTAAAATATTAACTTGTTGTTTTCTTAAAATACTTTATAAGTATTTGTTATTATTAAAAATGGATTTCCGCAAAGTAACGCCTGAATCTATTCATTAGTAATTACATCCGCGTCTTTTGTAAAACAGGAAGCATAATTTTCGCAGTTATATGCTGCGTTGTAGCGAAGCACTATCAGGGTTCCCTGTAAAACAAATAGCATATTTGGTCCTCACGACACAGGGAATTCTAGTATGGAAACCAAGCATCAAGTTTCATTTCGAAAGAACAAGGTCCCGGTGGCAGAAAGGGATAGCCATCCGGTGCGAAATTAGAGGACGGGAATTCGATTCCCGTCATAATTTGTAAATGTGATTTAATGACATAAAATTACTTGTCAAATCATAAAACGGTAGTATAGAAGTGACTACAGTCATATATGTGTGTGTAGGTTAAGAAAGGTTAGGTCCTAGAAAGAAGTAGGATTTAGGCACCCACTTTTCCTGCTTTCCTCGTCACCAAGTCTAAGCCACTATTCTCGCAACGAGAAAATGTATCTTACTCGTATATGTACATGGTTTTCATCATAAGAGCTCTCAAAACTTACAAAAACTTCAAGGTTTTCTTTTGACTTAAATGTTCACTTCAAGGTTTAATCGTGAGTCTCGTGACTCAAATGTGTATTTACTGTACTGTTGAATACAGCCTCCCCATTATCGGGAAGTTTGCCATAATCACCACGCTTGGCAGGCGTCTTGGGTATCGCAGTGTGAGATATCAGTTGCTGCCAACCTTCTGGTGAGTTACCCTTCGCAGATTTTCAGTCGCCTCATACGACATCCACGGGTAGAGATGGAGAGGGGTGACATTCTAGCCCGGTACCCCACGGGACTTTACGGTATTATTATTTCTTCAAATACTTATATCTAAAATTATATGAGTACTCTCTGCGCCCCGCGGTTTTGCCTGTCAAGTCAGTCAAAGTCAAAACCATTTATTAAATTTTGCCGTTTGCAACTCTCGTATGGACGTCAATCACAAATATTCTACTGCCGCGTTCAGTGAAAATGGTATAGAGCCACTTCGAGAAGTACGGGTAAGAAACTCTGGGCCATTCTATTTATATGTCTTTACTCATAAAATGCTTACAATATTTGTGACGTAGTTTATTACTTTGCATGGACAATCTTAAAACTGATGATAAAAGATTATATAGTTCCAGGACTATGTATTATTCCAAGACCGAAACTATTTACCTTTTTTATCCAAATCATTGCAGCAGTTTCAGGGTAAAAGGAGTTACAAACATACGCTATAGGGTGTGATGTATGATCTAGGAACCTTCAATAGCAATAAAGCAAAGAGCATATTCTCTCCTCAAATACTGGTTATGCGTCCTTGAGACCACTAGTGTGCTGATGTCCGTGGGCAACGGTGATCACTTCGCTATAGGTGAGCCGCCTATACCAAATACCCTCAATAACCGTGCAATTATTGACCGAGCGAGAGTGAAGAACGAGCGAAGCGTCTCCGTTTCAGCTGGTTCTAAAATGATTTCGTATGTCTGTCCGATGGATGTACGGCCCTAAATTTCTCGACGGATTCTTTTTTTTTTTTTTATATGTTATCAAGTGGCAAACAAGCAGACGGCCCACCTGATGGTAAGCGGTTACCGTCGCCTATGGACATTTGCAACACCAGGGGCGTTACCAATGCGTTGCCGACCCTGTAGTACTGTTTTAACACTCTTTTTGAAGGAATCCATACTGTAGCTCTGCGGAAAAACGTTACATGGAATTCTGTGATTATTAAATAGAATTATTTTGCCGTTTCAGATTTTCCCTTATTTTTTTTCAAAAAGGCGTAGGGGTTGAAAATGTAAAAAAAAACATACTTCAGTCACAAGGTCTTCAGGAGACAGTCACAGAACCTCTAGTTATATTAGTGTAATAGCTGATATTCAGATTTCTAACAATCTTGTAGGGCTTCTCTCTCTCTTATTGTATTTAAATGCGATGTTAAAACAAACTGAGAATCTTTCCAAGTCAGTGAATATTGGAGATAATCGTAATCCAAATCACTGAACTCTCCGTTAACATGTTTTGAATCTCGCCTTGGGAATCGGGACTTACTTCATGTGGACAGAATTTACTATTTACGTGTTCAGAATCATCTGAGTAACTATGTTCACACTATAGTAAAGACAATAGTTCTTAAATGGTTGTGTTGTGGCCACGACACGGCACAATCTGAGTTATAATTGCTGTTTACCGGATGTGTCTTATAATAAAGTAAGTATATACAAAGTCTGGTATCAGCAAATGTAACTGAGATTAAATTGTTAACTTATTTTTGCGTACTTACACGTTTTTTAAATGCGTTAAAAATATTTGCATATGCTTTATCATATTCTTAGCCAGGAGATTACACGCATGGTTTGCTAAAATTTTATGTGAGATTGTTTAAAAAACTTTACTTAAGATAGTGATATACATTGTGATTTTTATTTACTAACCGACTCTCAATATAGACGAGGCTCTTATTTTGGACGCCCATTTTTTCATATCATTGTATCTGTTTATAAGACAGCTATTTATCTGGTAACATGCTCAGATGACTATAAAAAATACGCGCTAGACTTATTCTAGCTCTTTTTCATAGTTATCGGATACTCCTCTTCCTTTTTGAAAGTAGTTTAATAAAAAATTATAAAAAAGCATAATAAATTAAAAAAAAAATATTATAGATTGTTCATTATATTTGTTCTTAACAGAAAAGAAGATCGATAGATAATTTGGACTATTATTTCTTTGATATATATAAAACGCCATCATTAAATATATTTCAAAATATTTTTGTTTAGGTATTAATTTGTTTATTCCGGGAGCAGTATAATAAAATTTGCTTACACTTCAAAAAAATCTAATACATTTTCAGGGTAGGTACAGTTCACAAGTTTTTTTATGGTATTGTTTTTGTAGTACCTGTGTTAAAGTAGGTATGTATTACAGTAGGGATTGATTCAATCTGACCTTATTTTGTCGATAATAATTGTAAGCAATCGTTGAAGTTGTACGATTGTAAGTATTTTAACCAATATCGTCAATCGTCAGCCACGTTTCACCAGCGAGTTGCGCGCCACGCACCGAGCGGACGCATGTATTCGACGGGACGCGTGCGCACGGGCATGGAATATTAACTAACAACGAAAGGATCAATAACCTAATGGTGCTGGTGAGATGCGGTGATGGGAATCCGTGACGTGTCACAATGGGCATACTTTACTTTGTTTCCTTTTGCTTACAAAAATCCAATACAACGTGCTTTTAGGATCATTTTTGCATTTTGCGGTCTTGCATAATTAAGAAATCATTTATTTTTCTATCGCTTCTAATTCTTTAATCAAATGAAAGTTTTTTGTGGCATTGTAATGGAACACGCACGAGGCCTACCTGACGTTAAGGAGTAATTTCTGCCTATAACATATGAATTTCGAACTGCACTGCACCCATCACATAATTGTTAAGTATCATATGCCTGTAATTTCATATTACTGGTTCTCAAGGACCCATGTAGGTGCTTGGCGACAGATTTTCTACTTGAGAGTGGTAACTAGCCAGGCGAGTATCAACATAATGCCCTTCCACCATGCGGTGAAGTTCAAGCCGTCAGTGAGGATCGAACTATGGGTTGCGGCAAGGCAGTCCATAGGTGCCGGGGCGAGACTGCGACTGCAGACTGCTCATCCCGGGTTTTTAGTGGGTAACCTCACTTGGGCCCCTCAGGCGAGGACTCCCACATAACCACTCTGCTCCCCCCGAAGCCGGGTGGTATCCATAATGGATTTTCCCGGGTCAAAAAAAAAAGGCAGTCCATAGCTTCTACCGCTCGGCTATCACTGGCTCAAAACAATCTACTATTATTGGTTGTTAACAACCCGGTATCGTGGGAAACAAACTATTATCGTTATTTGTTTCAAACGCTACAAAATAGGGAATCTTTGGCATAGGGGGGGGGGGGGGGGAGGGTTACATCATTTGTAAACTCTTTATATATTCCAATACAAAGTTAAAAAATGGCACGGATTTTGGTGTATGTGGAAAGAAGATGGTTAGTAAAAAAAACTTTCAAGTAGAACATCTACTCGTACGCAAAGAAGGTGTATTCCAGAAGTTGTCCTCGAGTGCCGGTTCCGGTAGGTGTTGTCGCCCAAACATCACTTTCTTTTAGGTGAGATTATGGTAAAAGTTTGCATATCAGCTCCTAACAAATTTATAGGAGTACAAAATTACAAACGAGAGGAAAAGTTTAAGTCATGTACGGGATTCGAACCTGTATACACCCCTTTATATAGCCGGGGTATGCTCTAACCAATTGAGCTAACATGACAATGAGTCATAACTAAATTTTTTCCTGTCGTTCTTTTAACCATCGTATTGGGATGGAGCGACATCTATAGTTCAGATTAGTTAGTTTTGTAATGTAATCCGCAGAGCATGCGTTATGGCAAACATAAAAATATTAAAATTTATAGGAGCCTTCAGCGTGCGACTTCTACACGTACTGGGTCAGTTTTATTTATAAACTCGAACTTATATTGAAACTATTCACTAATGAACAATATGGCCGCTCATTATCCGCATTTACCGAAAGCTTATTCCAGTTAGCGGAATAATTGATACTAATTCTAGTCGTTAAACGAGACTAATACAAAGCTGTCGGACATTTCAATAGATTATTCACAATGAACGTTTTTAATCGGAAATCAAGTACACAGGGTATTAAAAATTTATATTTTCTCATCATCGTTGTCGGTGAAATGCAGGTCCTTTGATTCTTTTTACATATTATTATATAGGTATAGACCTAATACTACGTGTTATAAATTGGTACAGATTTTGTACACATCAGCGCAGCGGTTCGATCTTTAAAATTTATTAAATTACATTTTATTTATTATGTATAAAATGAATCGAATACGATATACACTCGCTCTAAATAAAATAGCAAAATAGATTCAAAATTCTTCTTTACTTGGTCCTGCTCCCGTTGCAACAATTGAAGCGCAGTTGGCGTAGATGTAGTTAGATAGATATACTATCTCTCTTACATTCGTACTTGTCATATGTTCTTTTGCATTCATCCGCAAATCTTTTAAACAGTGCACTGGATCCAAAAATGCCATTTTGATAGCAGTAATTTTACGCTCTAATCAATATTTGGGAATTTTACATCCGAACACTGTATGTGATTTGCACACTGTATATTTCTAGGACAACTATGACTCGTAGATATTAATGATTTGGAGAATAATGTTATATTTGAACAAATTATTACTTACTACATACGTACGGACATTATCCGCAAGATAAATAGTGATATTGAGATCTTGCAAGGAAACTTACCTGTAACAAAGAAAATCAAAATTAGGACAATAATATATTTTATTTCCTATAAAAACTTTTAAATTTCATTCATAAATAAACTTTCTTCTTTGCTGTGGAATGATAATAAATTTAAAACATTTCTATCTCATAAAAATAATAACTATGTAGTCGTATATTGAAACAATAATGTTTTAAAATGTACAAATAAATCCATTTTATGTAATATCCATGATTGCATTAACTATTTATGTTTATTAAAAATGTTCTTCTTGTAACATCTCAACATTAAGTGACGATGATTCAGCTCGATATATAACTGAAAAACTATATTTATGAAATCTTAGATAGATTTCATAAAATTCAGTTCAGGCGTTCTAAAATAATCGACGGAAAAAAATACATTTATTATGTATTAATTATTATAGATTATTTTTCCATAGAGAGTATTTTTAATTGCCCGTGGGGTCACCCCCCCATTGCCACTGTGGGTGTCTTAAGAGGCGACTAAAGGCAAAATACCGGAAGGTGGCAGCAGCATCTTCTGAGGAACTGATATCTCACACTGCGATCCCCAAGACGCTTACCAAGCGTGGAGATTATGGCTAATGCCCACTGCTGGTCTCACTCCGGATGATCCACTGCTGAACGAATGGCTTTGTTCAGCAGTGGACAATCCGGCTGATACAATACAAATACTTTTCCTAATCTTCGTTTCCTTTGCGCTCTTATATCCCACGTTAGCCAGGCCGACATGCGTAGATTGTTTTAACAAAACTAGTTAAATGCATTGATTTCCGTTAAAATCACAGCGATTTCTCAGCTGACCGCTACGTTTTATTGCTTTTAATGGTCGCTCCACCGCACTTATACGCACTTCAACTAAACTGTAACTAGTCCTAGAGTACGTCAAAATAAACCATCTGTTAGCGGAACACTTAACATCAAAAATAAGTAACTAATTCGTTATAATTTAATAGAAATATTTAATAACCTGCATGCTTAAAAGGTCTGTTGAATTGAAAAAAAAAAACGCGATTGTTATTTGAGAAACATTCAAGTTGAAGAAAATTAAACATTACATCAAAGGTTTTCATTCTAGGTATTATTTACAGAAATTTTTTGGACTACGGTCTTGCCTTTAAATAAAATAATAAATCTAATCAGGCGTTACATAGCGAAAATCCATATTTTATGTATAGATCTAAATTAAAAAAAAAAAACACTTAAAAATATAAATTTAAATAGTGACAATGCCAACTAATTTTCCTGTTAAGCCGACGTGACGTTATAAACGCCAAGTAGCTAAACCGGAAGAACTTTAGACGCGTTCACTTCTACACGAAGCATCATTAGGATGTATTGACTCTTCGAGCACACAATCGAGAACATTCTAAAAAATATCGCAGTAATCCTATAAACTCGTGAATGTTGTATTAAGCCTGGAGACCTTTATGCTTACACTGCTGTATTCGATTATACCACATCATATCAACAATTGACACACCTAGTGGGTTAAAAGCTACATGATCTATCAGTAACAAAAAAAACGTATGTCTTTTTGTTATTTTGAACCTAAGTTCAGATTTATTCAATCACTTAGTGAAATATACGTCCAAATGCAATATACTTAACAGCTCAGTCTCATGCTTAGCAATGAAATAAACATCTGATATCATAAAATCACCATCATTCATTATAAAGTAAATATATAAAAACACATAAATTCTTAAAAGAAACCTCAACGACGCTCTTATGAAGATCAATCACAAACCGTATACCAATAAAGGTATAACCGTAGTAGCCACCGCAAGAAAACAATAAAGACAAGAAATCAACACATTCGGAACCATTCTAGACAAAACAGATCGCACCTCATGCAATTCGCAACATGAATAAAAAACAACTGACAGCACATTTATGCAATTTGCACGATGAAATAATAAAAAGACAGAAGCGACAACACATTTGTGCAGTCGACTGTGCATACGTTGGCTTTAACTAAAATAAACTAAACTAATAATAAATCACGAAAACAACGCGCGACTCCACTATTGTACGAATGAACGCGTTTTCGGCATTCGTTACGAGGAATGTTATTGTTAGAAGGAAATATGTTAATATGAATATTTTTGGATTCATTTTTATATAGTCTAAAAATATGCAGCGAAGTCTTTGCGTACATTTGTTTATAAAGGATAATAGTCAAAATTTTATCGTTTTTATTAGCCTTTGTGATAAGAGGAAAATTTGTAAATTGTTACTCCACGCTTGGCAGGCGTCTTGGAGATCGCAGTAATAATTATAGCAGTTCCATAGAAAGCGCCACCTCTTACGATTCCCACTGTAGCCACATAAACATATGGGGAGCTGCTATTTCAGCCCAGCACCCAAGGGAAATTGAATATTAAAATATCAATGATTGAATGAACAGACAATTTTTTTTCTATTTTAGTCTATCATTGTATTGTATTTTAGTAACGATAATTTTTATAGTAAGAATATGTTCCTATAATTATATAATCTACCTACCAATCTCAACGGTCATTCAAGATATATTTAGCTTACGTAATACATCGAAAAAATAAAAAGTAATCTGTGTTTTCTACTCGAAAACCATGATACAAATTTAAATATCTTTTGATTGTAGAGTTAAATTTGATATTAAGTACATGTCTAACGTGTTGTGTGACGTGGTCAGAATAAAGAACTCTCTATCAAGGACAGCTGCGGACACACGTTAGATGCCTGGCGACAAATTTGTAGCTAGTCAAGTGATGATTAAAATACCCTTCCGTCATGTTGTGAAGTTCAAGTCGAAGCGCTAAAGGCTAATTGATGTTGAACAAATTGCGGGTACATTAAAATTAGAACGAATCGACGGACTCAGGAAGTATCCATTAGCAGGGTGACGTTGTTCCTGGGTCGGCAATTGAGTCGCACCTCCGCGGCTACTAACATATTATGGGGCCATAAAAATACAAATGGCTTGTTTATAACTTGTGTGTTAGCGACCGGATATTGCTCAGTAGCTTGCATTTTAGCGAACGTTGTCAAACACAGCATGTAATGACATGTAACCAGCAAATATATCACGAGTAAATTAGCTATTCATTGAACTTAAGGTTGGACTGTCCGGTCACTTCTCCATACAAACGTCGTAGGTTGATCACTCCCTTATTTGAGATTTTAAGTCCAGACTTGAGCATGATACCGATTGATATTGTGATTATCTAGGCTTACATAAGGCCAAAATTAAAAAAAAAAAGTAATAAGTGATGAGCCTCAAAACATTTTATGAAAATGTTTCGAGGCTCATAATTTTCAAGTTAATTATTTTATTAAAATTTCGGCATCATACAAGCCTAGATAATGACGATATCAATCGGTATTATGCCTTATTTTGGACCTAAATCCTCAAATTAGGGAGTGATCACCCTACGACGTTTGTATGGAAAACGGGCCGGCCAGTTCACCCGTAAGAGTAGAGTGCACGGATCGCGTTCCATACAAACGTAGTTTCGTCATATTTTAAATACCAAGTGTCAAACTCGGTGAAATTTTGTACGCATATTGCGGAGCCTTATATCTATACTTCTGGTTTGCGACTTTTTCGATTAATTATTCATTTTATCCCTAAATGTCAAAATAGTAATTGCGATTCAAACGATTTTTCGAATTATTTATGTACTTATTTTACAGCAATCTGGCAAACCAGAAGCATAGATCTTAGGCTCAAAGACAAACATACACAGTTTCACCGAGATCGAATACTAAGTATTTGAAATAGGACGAAACTACGTTTGTATAGAGAGCGCCACTAGCACTCTAGCCTTATATGTATATATATATATATATAAATTTAATACTAGTAACTGATAACAAATTTTTTTGTTTAGAACTATAAATATTGCAAGTACTTATAATTCATATCAAAAAACTCGTACCACTAACGACTGTCGTTTAAGCGTTTAATCTCGTGATTTTTATTATCTGTTCTCCTTTATATTATTAGACAATAATTTGATATAATTTAATATCAACGACAGCTGCTTAATCCGACAAATGTTCGCCATCGGCATATGTAATGATCTGAGATATTTTTATAAAGCTATATTTATTAGTTCCCGATTTTGTAAAAACATCGATTTTAATACAGAGAATTCTAGTTCAGCATAAAATAAAATATCATCATAATGACGCTTTTATATCCCAGAAGGTTTCGGAACTCCAATATGTCCAGTGTAAGATGGGTGTTTAGACACTTGCCCCTTCTGGGATAAAGTCAAAGTCAAAGTCAAAATCATTTATGCAATTAAGGTGTCTACGACGCTCTACATTGTTCTACCTATATTTTATTTTATTCTGAACTAGAATTATCTGTATTCAAATCAATATATTTACAAAATCGGGATGATGTCGCATTATTATAATTTTGCCACGTTATTGAGTTTGAAACTTGACGGCTGTAGCAAAAGGAAATAATCTTTTGCAATATTAAAAAACATACCATCGAATTTGGCGGTATAGCATCAGAATCTTCAACAACCTTGGCTATTCTGCTACAACTGATTACATTTAACTTTATTTCTATGTCCACGCTGCTGTCACTCGTCATAAAAATCCAAACCAAGAAGCTTCCTTTCTTAACAAATCTAACAAATTTAAATACCTGATTTTTGTCATATGTCAAGCGGACTAACCTCTGCCTATAGCAGATGCATTTCGTTACACTGAGACATACAGTTGTTAAGTCTCATGTCTCTGGAATTTTACTGGCTCTGAAGGACTGCTGCCAGAACACACTTTTAGGTGCTTGGCGAGAGATTTTCTACTTCAAGGTGGACAACTAGCCAAGGTAGCGTTCGCAAAATGCCCTCCCACCGTGCGGTGACGATCAAGCCGGTGCGGTGGGGATTGAACCATGAACCTGCGGCGCGCCAGTCCACAGCTATTACCGCTGAGCCATCATTGCTATTATATTATAGGTTTGGCGTTTTATGATAGCAAAAACCTACCAAATTTCAATGGTTTATGGTATAAAGCTATCCACATATTAATTAAACGCTAGATTCAGGAAATAGGGATTTAGACTGGTACATTATGGAAATATGCTTCTCAATCTAAACACATAACAAACTAGTTATTTTAATATTAGCTTACACTCCTGCACGTACACGAAAACTTAGCAGTTTTTATCAATTATGATTAACATATTCGAATTTCAATAGGTAATTATGTTATGCCATAGATTAATAACTAGTTAGTCTATTGTTATACCTATCACATTACCATTGTAACTCCATAAATAGCTTTTCTAAATGTAGACACATTATTTTTCACGTGTTTTGTAATACGTTTCCGAAATTATTTGTAGAACAGAGACACATCAAAGAGGACACTGTGAAATTGAATAATGAAAGACCGTTTCCATCATCGCCTTACCGAATTAGTGCACTAATGATTCAAAACTCTTTTTTTGGAATATGTTCCTACGACTTGAGTACGGCAAGTTTATTGGAACACATTGTGGCTAGTACCCTTATTATCGTAAGCCAGCCTTCCTGTGAATTCAATAAAAGAATTGGTTTTGGTGAATATATTAATTTAGACGAACAATGACGTCACATCCCGGCGGGGTGTCAAGTTATCGTAAAGTACTTATTAAATACTAATAGTTTGACCACTACCTCCCTTTTCAGACATTAGTATATCTTGATGTGGTGAGGATAGTGATAGGCTATATTTACCAGACCTTAAAGTCAGTCAACGAAAAACACCCTTAGGTGCATGGCGAGAGAATTGCTTGAGGACCAGCTAGCCAACGAGGCTTCAAAATGATCTCCCTCTATGATGTGAAAGCCAGTTTTTTTATTTATATTTCATAGGCTAGCTTTTGACCACTATCTCACCTGATGGTAAGTGATGATGTGGTCAAAAATGTTGTTCAGGCTAACCTAGAATGATTGGCTCTCAAGGACAGCGGCCGGAACACACCGTAAGGTTGTTGGCGACCGATTTTACACTTGCAGGTAATAGATAGCCAGGCAGGCATTCGCAAAATGCCTTACCATCACGCTTTAACGACTGCCTTCCTAAGACAATAACCGGGAGTAATGTCACTAGCGGTCACCCACCCAACTCATGTCCGTGGCGGATGTCGCTTAACTTAGCTAATCGGTTAAGAACGTCTAAGCAAACTTCGCTACGAGCGCTTCAAAAAATTCAAACGATTCAAAAGTGATAAATTAAAAACGGAAATTTTTAATTCATTATAATTAAACTATTTCTTTTTAACTTGCAATAGACAGAATAAATCCCAAAGGTCATTTATAAATTCACGCTTGATCGAAATTCAGCTCATCCGATCAGGTCGATAGAACATTGTAAGGCGTTGTAGAAATAAGAGCTAACACATTTTTTGACAAAGGTCGATTGAAAAATGTGATCATAGAATTTGTAATTTACTTACTCCATGTTATAGTCATATGTCATAAAACCGTGATGGCATTGACATTACACGCATATTATATTCATAGCTGGTTATGTTATGGACAGAAAAATAAAACAATTTAATGGTATATATAACGTATTGAACTCGTGTGAAAATTTGTCGAATTCACACATAAATTACTTAAAAAGGAAACTTGTTTTTATAAAGTCTTATGACAAATACAGCGAGTCATGTGCCTCGTCTGTATATATTCAAATGAGATAATTATAGTAGTATTTTAGGCGCTTCATTCCTTACTTCCTACTTAATTAAAACCATTCAAAGTAAATTCTGTTCACAAGTTATTTTATAACTTTCAGTGCTGGAAATCAGTGTAAATATAATTTTACTCTTTAGAGTTATGCATATTGCTCACAAGATCATTCACTAGCTGAAAATAACCATTAAGTTATCTCGTTATTATAACTTAAAAACTACACAACTAAAATTTAAATGGGTATAATCTAGCCAACCAAAAACGATTGAAGGTATAAAAAGAATAAAATAAAACAAAAATAAACATCAAAATCAGTTCATAGTTGGAGTAATAGCGTAACAAACGTATCAAAAAAAAACAGTCTAATTAAGATCAGTGATCACCCTTCTTTTTTTTTTTTTTTTTTTTTTTTTTTTTTTTTTTTTTTTATGTTATTCCTTCTGTTTTGAAAGAAGATTTAGAAAAATATTAAATGAATAGGTACAAATATTAGAAAACTAAACTATACAAAAGTATATGTAGGCAATTCGGCCAAAATTTCTAACTAAACCGAAGACGATTTGACCTAAGAATGTCAGACACACACGTCAAACGTGAGCGCTGACGTGCTGACGTTTTCGCAAAGTAACGTCTGGATCTATAAATTAACTGTCTAGTACTTTTTGCTGCTTCGATGTGTGATATGCAGGTATTGTGGTGATAGTTTCAATACTAATCGAACCTTGCATCATATTCATATAGGTATATCAGGCGTTATTAACCATGAAATCATTGCGTTTCGCTGGGTTTTTTAGTATGTTTAACACCTTACACAAACCAGCCAGCATTCTCTTCCCTGACACACATCGTCCAAATATCTAATTGCTGCCAAACCCACCGAGTGACAGCATCGTGTCAGTTTGACAAGACAGCGGCGCTGCGAGATATGCATGCGACGTCACGCTGCAATGGAATCTATGTGCAATCGTCATTGATAATTGGGCAGAGGTATGATGCAATGTCAACGGAATAATTAATAGTTTTAACACAGATTTAATCTAAACTAGATCTAATATTTTAAACGATACACAATATACGCACTACAGCTCCTCGTCGTCATATAAAGTTGTGGTGAAGCTAGTTGTGCTAATAATAAGTGTTATTAGTAATAGGTGAGTGTGAGTGGTTCTGGTGATGGGTTGTGTAGTAGTGATAGATCTTAATCTACCTCCTCAAAATACGTGGCTGCTGGACTTGCAGTTAACGAATTCTGATTGTAGATGTAGATCTGCTTTAGGCAGTAATAAGCGTCTATGGCAACAATCAAACATCTGTCAGTTTCTATGAGATTTGAATGTCATATTTAGTTTCCTATAGTTATCATGTTATTTTGTTAGTAACGTATTCTGATTGAAATCGTAATTTTGAAAACGCTACTATTCGTCATTTTGAAAACGCTACCTTTATACATGATTAAACACTGGACATTATTGAAGCCCGTAAATGACAACAATACATTTTGATATGGGAACTAAATTTGTTATTAAAAGTACCTCATATTGGCTTAGGAACTGACATTTTCCCTTATAATTAAAATTGTCTTCAGGAAAAGCAATATTTTTACAACTGCTATTCCAGCGTTCGAGTATTCACGGAAACTATTTTTGACATTTTATTGATATAATGATACAATTAGCCAATAAAATCTCAGTTGCTAACTATCCTTGTCAAAATGACGATTTCAATCAGAAGCTGAAGTAAAGTTAAATTTCCGAACATCAGTATACAGGTAAGTTATTTCATTCCAGTGCTGTCAGAATGACAAATTCTATCAGAAACTTACGCAAACTAGTAACATGATTGCTGCGAGTAACTATCTTGTTAGTTGTTGTAGAATTCAATGTAGACCAAAAGAAGTTATATTAAACCTATTGCTTCAGGTGAAATTAACTATTTGGATTTGGAAATTCGAGATGTTTTTATGATCTGCGTTGATTCACCGCGATTATTGTGAAGCCTTGGCCGACGGACCTTGAGCAACGTTTTCTAAAACAGCGAGAATGATAGATTAGAGAATAATCCGTGTCGACATAGTCTAAAAACAGGTACCTACTTGTATTATTTTATCATACTATCTTATTTTGATTTTTGCACTCTCAACCAAAAATGTTATAGGTTTAAACCTTTGTATGACTGTGTGTGTATTCTGTCTCGTGAAATCGTAGCTCTAAAATGGCTAATAGTTTTTTTTTTACATGGAACAAGCTCGTATCCTACCTAATACTAAGATAGATAGATAGATAACTCTTTATTGACAACACCATAATAACAACAGTAAACTTATTACTAAAACATAAAATCAAGTGTATCAATGGGCGGTCTTATCGCTTAGAGCGATCTCTTCCAGACAACCCATCAATAAGGGATATGGTCCAAAATATTGGTCAGGGTGTCTTATGGTATACATAATTCTATGCATTAATAGTTGATGTTACCAAATTATTAACCAATTAAATAAAAACTACATGAATAAAGGAAAATAAATAGATATAAAAAAATTTAAAAAAAAATTAAGAAGTAACCTTTCCCTATAACAGATGTATTTTGATACAAGACGAACTCACTGTGACAAGTCACCCTGAGAAATACAGTTGTTAAGTCTCATGTGCCTGTAATTTTACTGATCTAAAGGACTGCTGGTGGAACACACTGATTACAAAATCACATACAAAATCTGTCGCCAAACACCTTAGTGTTTGGCGACAGATTTTTTACTTCGGGTGCTAGCCAGCCAGGGGAGCATTTGCATTATGCCCTTCCAACATGCGGTGAAGTTCAAGCTGGCGGCGGTGGGGGTCGAACTATGGAACTGCGGCATGACTGTCCATATCTATTCGACTATCACTGCCTCATTATATTTACTTCTTCGGGCGAAGGAATTAATGGATGGTTTTTAGCAACGTTAGACGATAATCCTTTCTAGTTATTTATGTTTAAGCACAGCCCGTGCTCCTGATCTTGGCGGATCTAGCTATTACAATAATAGATGTTTTGGGTTTGAATCTAGATTTCGGTACTAAATGCAAGTAAGGTCGTTATAGTCTACATACGAAATAGGAATGCTGGATTACATAGAAGCCGTAGCGATAGTTTATCGAGAAGTTTTTATCTAGACAATACTAGAATAATCTACTACTAATCACAAAAGTGATCAACACTACCCAACCCGAATATCTTCTCTACAGAAAACATCACTATAACTCCAGACTAGTCCGAGAAACCATTGCAATAAATAATGCACAAGCAATCCATTTACAATCGAGAGCTTGCTACCACGTGGAATCCAATGATTAGAAAAATGCTCTAGTGCTGTTTTATCTACAGAGAAACCTGTGGATGTTGTTAATGCCGAGGCAATAACACCGTAAAAACATATGAGGGTAAAAAATGAGTAAAATTCATTTGTATAATCGAAGCGCTAATAAAATCCATCTATGAATGTTAAAAACTCTACCGTCGTGTTCAGCAAATAAAGCAACAGTGTTTTGAAAGGAGATTTATATTTGACAATTTAGTACTTTATATATACACACACTTTATAAACAAAATCAAGTCCTTACGATCAACTGTTCAGTGTTCATATCGCGAAAATAATAACTGTATGTTTAGAAGCGCTCGTAGCGCTTCTAAACATACAGTTTGCTAAGCTATTCTTTTTACGCGTTTGCTAAGCTATTCTTAACCGATCAGTTAAGTTAAGCAACGTTCGCCGCGGTCATGACTTGGATGGGTGACCGCTAGAGACATTACTTCTGAGCGCTTTAGTATTTCGGAGGGCATGGTCCCGGTTGTTGTCTTAGAATGGCAGTCGTTACAGCATGGTGGTAGGGCATTTTGGAAATGCCCGTCTGGCTAGCTACCGATGTGTTCCGGCCTGCTGTCCTGGAGAGCCAGTCATTCTAGGTTAGCATGAACAACATCTTCAACCACATCATCACATACTATCAGGTGAGATAGTGGTCAAAAACTAGTCTATAACCTATATATAAATAAATGATTTCGTGATTTAGATCGCGATCCTGATCACCGTGTGGTATAATACGCCTTATGATTAACTGTTAATATCGCCAAAGTATACTTGTATGCACATATGTACATAATATTATATTAACGATGCTTTACCACAGCACATCGGTACATTAAATGAACATATGTATTGTTTCTCCAACGTCCATTGTCTTTAAATACATAAAAAAATAACATAACATGACGCATAGGTCATTAGTAGACGGGACTTTTAGACGTCCATCTCTCTGAGATCTCTGAGGGTTGCCTGTTCAGTTGTAAAATTAGTATTTGCCCAGGTGTTGCGAGGTCTTGCGAGCTGGTCGAGGGTATAAATAGTGATGTCAGTTAACGTGCGAGAGGAGTCTGTTCCCGAATGCCGATCCAGGAGTAATGTGGGACGTCGGACGTCAATCTTCGCGTTGTGGGCATAGACGCGCGAAATATACACGTTTTATTTATTTTTGCATTGCGCTTCTCTGTTGTTGTTACGTACTGGGGACTGGCTAAGAAACGATCATAGTAGTGTCTAATACGTAATCTGTGCTATGGTTAGGCATATTATTACATTAGTCTATATAATAACAATGCCGGCAGTTTAATTCGTAATACGATCGTATCGAATTAAACTGCCACACTTAGTCTTACGCCGCACTAACAGGTATGTATTGTACTCGTAAAGCACTGTTTTTTTATATTGGAGATAGGTATGCCTTTGGCCACAATCTCACCTGATGGTAAGTGATGATGTGCTTGAAGGTGTTAACATGTTTAACCTAGACTTACTGGCTCTCAAAGACAGCTGCCGGAACACACCGTTAGGTGCTTGGCGACAGATTTTCTACTTGATGGTGGCTAGCCAGGCTATTCGCAAAAAGCCCTTCCACCATGCGGTAAAGCTCAAACCTGCGGCGGGATTCGAACTATGGAGCAGTTGCGTGGCAGTCCATAGCCAATGCCACTGAGCCATCACTGCTTCAAATGTAGTTAGTCTATGTTTAGATAATACCTTGACTCAAGCAAGTAAATATGTAAATACTAGAATACCTTTAATTGAAACAAAGACCGAGTATAAGTACCAAGAAATAAGTACGAGTTTCGATACATTTAATTCAATCAAATTTTCTTTGAATATTTTGTATATAGTTAAGTAGATTATAAATATGTCACATAGGTATGGCTTCTGATATCTTATCACAACAATTATAGTTTTTTTGTTAACCTGTATAATATAATGTTAGTATTTTATTAGTTCATTGAAACAAAAACTCATTAAGACAATAACGACATATCACGGTGATGGCGGTGTCTGCACCCCACGCAGAGTAAGTGACGACTGATTAACTATGTCAATCGAGAACCAAACGATCTTTGGACTTGGTTGATGAAAATTTAATCTCGTCTATTATGAACAATCTATTTAAACAATCACATATCGTCACATATGTATCCCTGAAGTAGTATTTAAGGGATCTTTCAGAACGAGAGCGGTCACGCTTTCACGAGTTTTGCGTTCCTTACAATGTGGTAGGTACATGTTTTCATATAGCAGGCATTCTGAGCAATGAATTAGTCCGAAATCAGTACAAGTACAATATGTGAGAAGCAGCGGATGCTTGAACGCATAAAATATTTTTTGTCTGAAATTACCCTTAGCCGGATGTTAAGGTTAATTACAGACAATAAATAATTAGCAAAGGATGTTTTGTTTTAATTAAATAGGGGTCGAGCCTGTCCACCTACGGGTCTTTTACCTAGCACCTATTGGATTCTGTGACGAAGAAGAAATACTCTAGCGGTTTAGCCTGGAACTGTGTTCAATAGCTAGTTGAAAATAGGGTTACTGTATAAGTTAAGTGAGAATGGGACTAAAATCATACACGTAGTTCTTTAAATCGAAAGTGCACGCGCCTACAATGTCTATAGTAGTAGTCTTAGTGTAGAAGCAATACACGCAACTTCGTCAGGAATGTCAGGATCTATATACATCTATATACATAGCTGTGTGTGCGCGGATGTGTCGGAGTTCAATCCTATTTTTTTATAGGGAGGACATTCATTTTGTCTACCACTGTCGGCCGTTCAACTTAAAACTTAAACACCGGACTTTGGGCGAGGGAAGGCTCTCTTATAGTCCTGGAGGAGGAATTGCTGAAGGCACTTCTCTCGCGACGGGCGTAGAAGCGCTTTCTACCTCCGTCTCCTGTGGTCGCCGAACACGCACCGCTACTATAGGAGGGGTTGACAGCGAGCTCAAGGGCACCACTGTGGTACGGACCTCGGCTTAAGTCGCTGCCGAGAGACATTGGGAGGGTCGGAACTAATTGCCCCGGTACAACTGCAGTGTTTGATCGTTGAGAGTGGGCCCTACGCGAATGAACTCTGTTAGTATTTGGAAAGACATTAACCGGGACTTTTTTTTGCCGCAAGCTCGCCGGCAAGCTCGTTGTTTGATTGTGTATACGAAATACACATTTGAGTAACAACATTCAGTGGCAGTGTGTGCATTTTTAGACTAAAAGATCTATCTTGTTATACGTGGGGTTTAGACACCCCTGTGGGTTACAATAATGATGATATGATTTCATATTAAAAGTGACTTTTTTATTAGGTCGCTTTAATTGGTAGAGTAGGTTCAATAAGATAAATACAACGATTTATATCCGAATATCTGTTTATAATTTAATGTGGGCAAAATATACGAAGTACTTTTTGAAACATTTATAAAAAAAAAAACAAATGATGTTTTGTTTTGAGTATATTATAACGCCATGTAAGTTTTGAAATGCTGTTTACGGATACGCGAAAAGTGTCCTTAAATATATATTAAGTTATAAGAAATTTATAACAAGTTTCTAGTTTTAGTACAGAATATAATATTGTAATGCTCCTTCACTTCTGTAATAGTATGTACTTATTTTAATATTATGTATGTATGTAGCTTTCTAAGATTTTTTTCAAGAACAGCCAAAATATGTATAAAGTTTCGAGGTGGCGTCCAGGAGAGCCATAGCATGGGGCTCAACGTAGTTTTGGCTCCTATTCTGTCCCAAGACATTTATTATTATAAGTATGATACATCACGTAAGTGCATTTTGAATTGTCAGTAAATAGTTATATAAACTATTGTGGAAGAATAAATATAATGTAGTACTTTAAGCATTGTAGCAAGGCAAGCTAACAATAATACTTATTCGTATTTGTCCAGCTAGGTTCATCGAGATAATATATAGAGATCAATGGCTAGGTTTGGATTCCTTATCAAGTATTCTAATGTTTCGGGCGTCTCAGATGCCCTTCAAGGTGAGTTTACATCACGTGACTAAGTCACTGCAACAACGAAGACGCGCGGACCTCGCTCGAGTCGAGTTATCAAGCTGCTAGTGTAGTCCCCGCGAATCTGCAAATTATTTTTCACACCTCGCCATTGTAAATCAGACTTTATATGTTAGTAACTATGTATCTTTTTTGCGTGTCAACGATTGTCTTGCATAAGTATGAATCAGATTGTTCTAACATTCACACCTTCAGACGTCCCGTACTCTCCTTGAAAATGACCACCGGATGTGTTCAAACTATAATGGGAATAAAATATTGCATGTCAGTTATTCTCAGAAGTTAGGCACAGCGTCAAAGTGAAATGTCCATTATGGTATAGCCGTAAATGGCTACTGTTTGAAAAGGCCGTATCGTGCATGCTATATCCGGGGCATATAGCATTCAGGATCAAGTCTATAAATCATGTTCATCTATAAATGCTTAAAAATCATATTCGTTATATAAGGCGCTGTGATTGTGTCACTCGTTTTAGCGTACTCAACTACGAAATATTGAATTTTGAAAAAGTAGTGCTGAAATCGAGCACTACTTTTTTATTTATATTTCATATGCTAGCCTTGACGTGGTAGAAGATGTTGTTCAGGCTTATCTAGACTTAGTTACAAAACAATGACACAAAGAAGGATAATAGTGCTCTGATATATAATATATAGTATATATATAGTTTGGTGAGTTCGTTGTAGTTCATTCAAGCAGGAAAAATAAATGTTTTTCCGTTCAAACCACAACTTTAAGTATTTTAATTATATTTCTTCAGTTTATTGATTAATTACACTCCAAAAGAAAATACAATAGCTCAAAACTTTCTCCTTATATAATTTTTTTTAAACAATGCCCTCTTTAATTTTCGAATGATATGTCTTACCAAGTACCTACTGCGAATATCAAAACGCGATTTGCTTTAAATGGTAAGTGATAAGTTGGTATAATATTTCAACAATTCATTTGTTGATACGACTCATATTTTAAGTACATGTATCATATTTCAATTAAACATACTCCAACAATATTTTATATCGCACTAATTAATCTGATCACTATTTATTTACGTGAAGTCTGTATGTGTATACTTATGTCTACATCCTTATAAGATATTATGTATGAGGCTAAGATTGCAATAGCTTTTTATTACTATACATAAACGACATAGCAACCGCGTTAATGAGGTATGTTGTATAAGAACAAAGTAATGAAAGTGAATGAGGTGATGCAAGAACAATATAGCAGAATCTTCATAGATTAGTTGATAGTTGCTACGTGAATAGTAGCAAACGGAAATCCACTGGCTTGGCCTGTAATTTCCGGCAACGGGTACAGGTGAGATATTATGTACTTGTTTGTTTTTTATACTTGACAAGTTAGCCTTTGACCACTATCTCAACTCATGGTAAGTGATGTGGTCAAAGATGTTGTTCTCAAAGACAGCTGCCTGAACACAACGTTAGGTGCTTGGCGAACTTTTTTCTACTAGAAGGTGGTAGCTTAGCAGAACGCTACCTACCACCATGCAAAATTATGAAATGAAGAATCTGGGTCATAAAATTTGTTGTAGCTGAAGGGTATTCATAAAACGAGACTATGACCCCATACCGCAAAGCAGAGGCATTATTGTCTAATTCGAATGGCAATGAACATAATCTTCATTTTGAAAATCGAACTCCATAATGGATATCGTTTTCAAAGGAAAATGTGAAAATTAAGTTCATTTTCATTAACATTTTGTTACGACGATAAGGCTCCAGGTATCTACGATACTTGTGACGATACCTAATCAGTTGAAGTTACTATTCCAAACGTCAGGCAATGACGTAGTTACGACTACATCATTAAAACAGGCGAAGAAGGATGTTATACACCGGCAAAAGTCAACAATTCAAAGCGTTCAGCTCGCGTCCGGTGCCGTCTAGTCCATCAAATAGATAATGATATCAACAAAATACGCGAGCACTGTACCGTATCAATCAACGTCTGGCGAGCACGCCCACCTTGGCAATCTGGCTGAACTGATTACTACGTTATCTGTTCTGTAAAAACTGCTTATTAAGCTACGGCATTGAGAGCATAGCAGAAAGTAAAGTTTTATGTTTTTGTGAAGGAACAAGCGCAAGGCCCACCTTATGTTAAGCGGTATCTTCTGCGTATAACAGATGCATTTCATCACAAGTGACGAACTGCACTGCGCCCATCCCCTTGAGACATACCTGTTAAGTCTCATTTTGCCTGTTATTTCACTGGCTCTCAAGGACTGCTGCCGGAACACACCGTTAGGTGCTTGGCGACAGATTTTCTACTTGAGAGTGGTCGCTAGCCAGGCGGGCATTCGCAAAATGCTTCCACCATGCGGTGAAGCTCAAGCTCTGGGCGGGATTCGAACCATGGACCTGCTGCGTGGCAGTCCATAGCCAATGCCTCTGAGCCATCACTGCTTCAAAAGTTACTAAATCTTGATTGCACGGAAAAATATTAAAATATTTCCCACCTTGGCTGTGGTCCAAGAGACTGCAACGTTAATCTTTTCAACAAAACTGCTCATTATGTTTAACTAGGCGTTGAAAGTATCAGTTCTAGTTAATATTTCTTCTATGTTTGTACGGTAGTCACTATTATTAAATCTGTGGTTATGATTCCATCCCTCCTTATCTTAGGAGTCCTTAGAGGCGATTACAGGAAAAATAGTAGAAGGTAGGCAGCAGCCCTTTCTGAAGTACTATCTTGATCTGTGATTATGACTAACTTAACGATCCCATGATGCCTGCCAATAGGGGAGATCAATCAATCATTTATTTGTCAGAATACACAATCATTACAATTTCAGATGTTAGAAAAATATATAGCAATGCATTCAACCTGCAAGCAGGCGTACAAATATTATCTTTATTCTTTATATTATTATTCTTTATATTTTATAACAAACCCTCCAAAATTGGGGAAGACATTGTTCAACTAAGGACGTTATGGTATGGATATTGATGATATGTGATGTCCTTGTATGACTTTTGCACTCTATAAAGGATTGTTAGGTACATACGTACTATTCGCAGCAATTTTCCTGAGAGGTTTTTTTTTTGCAATGTATGGATTTGGAGCACTTAACCTAATTTTTATAATGTAAGTTGTGCGCGACTTACTCCAAGGATTTCGAATACACCAGACTAACTTAGTCCAGCGTACTCCCTCTGTGTATTATTGGTTATCATGACTTATGCAAAAAGTTACTTTGAAAAATATATGTTCCTCATATTTATATTGACTTCGAATAAATTTCAACTCTATTCGTAAAATTTTATTGACCGTCAGGAAGTTGAAAGAACTACGTATAATTTATTTTTAAATCCATTATTTTAAACGTGTCCAATTTCCCAATACATAGAACCTACATTCAACGCAAATACAACAGCTGTAGCGTGTCTAAAACCCACAAACCTACTAACAAATTCAACCACTCAATGAAGAAGAAAGCATTAAAAACGTCTCTCGTTGTAAAAACACACACGAATATCTTAATGAAACTCTACTATCTTACTACGGCGCTTAATACAAGGCAAACACATCTTTATAAATATAGAAATAAGTGCGATGTTGTGTGCATGTCATTTTGGAGGATAATCCGATCCGACACGGCGACGACACGTGACGTAAGAGAGCGTCATGACGGATTACATCTGCGTGCTGAATGCGGGGAACATACGCAACTCTATGCTATACAGGGGGAGGCGAAATTATCGGAAATGAAAAAAGTCTGTACCAAATTTTGTTTTAAATTTCTAATATATGTTTTTTTTTTTTTTTATGCCTGATAGATTAACTTTTGACCACTATCTCACCTGATGGTAAGTGATGATGTGGTCGAAGATGTTGTTCAGGCTAACCTAGAAGTACTGGCTCTCAAGGACAGCTGCCGGAACACACCGTTAGGTGCTTGGCGACAGATTTTCTACTTGAGGGTGGTAGCTAGCCAGGCGGGCATTCGCAAATGCCCTACCACCATGCTGTAACGACTGCCATCCTAAGACGACAACCGGGACCGACGGCTTAACGTGCATGCCCTCCGAAGCACGGAAACGCTCAGTAGTAATGTCACTAGCGGTCACCCATCCAACTCATGACCGCGGGCGACGTTGCTTAACTTTGCTGATCGGTTGAGAACAGCTAAGTAAACTTCGCTACGAGCGCTTCAAAATGTAACAGGAGAGTTTCATCTAATGCAGAACAGTTCCCGGATATGCCGTAAAAGATGACAATGCATATACTACCCACGAAAGCATTTTTGAGTAGGTAGGCGTCTGGTTTTTTTAGAAGGATGTGTAGAAGTGACACAGGTGTATATATAAATGAAACTATTGATAGTTTCGGAATCGATTGAGTTAGGAATACTCAATAAAAGAATATTAATATAACAAGCAGGCACCATTATGCGACATTTAATTGTTTGACTAAGATTTTTTTAACACATTTGCGACGTACTTTCTTCAATTGTACCAATAGGTAATAGCAAATGTAATTCAAACACTTATGTTAAATCCAAGACTTGTGCAAAGACATGAACAAATATTTTTTTCTTTACAGTTTTTTTATGCTTGATACGTTAGCCTTTGACAGCTATCTCACCTGATGGTAAGTGATGATGTGGTCGAAGATGTTGTTCGGGCTAACCTAGAATATAATGATATATTCTCCTCGCTAACAGTGGCCCAATCGAGCTTGTTATTAATTAATTTCTAATTTATTATCTATGATACCTAGATTTTAATTAACTAATACACTAAGTACTTAAATACGCACATACGCAATTCCCGTATAATATCTTGCTTGTCTCATCCTGTGATTTTATAATATACTAAATGTGACTATTATGTAGTCTAACATATACACTGCTTTGTGTTTGTGACAGTAACGCTCAGTAGCCCAAGCACGAATAACTTGCGAAATCGTAACCGTTTCGTAAACGTATCGAAATGTCACCATTTTGTATAGGATTTGATCAGCGCCTCTACAGTGCGTAAAAGGAACTAAATTTTGACAGAAAAAAAGGTTTTGACAACTAACGTGTCGAGATTTTAACGTGAATGTTTTGTCACGTAAAAAGTTTTGTATGAAATCGCGAGCACGAACCTAATTCTAACGTAAGCTCGAAGGCTGGCTATCGAGGATCTGTCAAAAATCTACGAATGTCATGTCACTGAAAAATTTTCAGTCAGATGGCTGACGTAACGTATTCAATTGTGGTAAAACTTCGAAAATTCATGTTATTATTGTGTTTGTTCATTCATAATTTACCTATGAAAAGAGTTACAAACATGGCAGCAAAATTAGAAGTAGTATTGTACCATGTCGTTTACCAGGCGCAAAGTAGGTATTTATTAATTTATGGCACTGGGGGGAAGTGATGCTAATATACGATGAACCCAATTCAGGACATTTTCCAAAACTCTGCATCAAACAGCGTCCATATTCCACCGTTCCAGCCCACATTTACACCAATTTCGCTCGTTGGATATGTCTTGCGGCGCAATAATGTTGCTATGAAATTCTTCATTGTGCATGGTCAAATTGAAAACAATAAGGCTCAAAGAAGATCACCTATCCATTCAAGATTTCAAGATCAACCAAAGCTGTCAACAAATGCACCAGAAGAACACAGGCAGCGACACGAAAGGAATACCAAAGGATTGTCAGACTAACTACCTACGAACTCTGAGGTGATGACCATGCTCACGCCAACATTCTAACCACTACGAAGAAGAAGATTTTAATGTGAAACGTAGAAGCTGTGTTATTGGACTTTTGGTTCTTAATAAAAATAAACGAAGTGCAATTGTGCGTTTCATTTATTGGTACCTATATACCGAACAGTTCGTGGGTTAGGGATAATAGGATATCTCGTTGGATGTTGTGAAACGCGACTAAGACAAAATTCGTGGCAGCATGCCACTACTAAGGTCGGTGTGAGTGGGATGTTGCCACGCATTGAGCATACAACAGTGATGATGAGATGGATCAGTGTGTGCTTCTATTGGTGGCGCATAAAAGACTATTGGGTGGCGAACTCATAGCAGGGCCGTGAGAAGCATTTTTCTTCCCCCTCTGATCTTATAGGCTAGGTAAGTTCGATATCATGCTCGTTTGCCACACTATTCCTTAAAAATAAAGGAAAGTAGATGAATAAAAAGACAAAACTACACCAACAGTTAAGTAATTTCTTTATTTTTGGTAATGTAATAACAGACACAATCATAACCCAAAAAAAAACCAACCATAAGCTGACTAATACAAAATAAACGCTTTAATTATCCTAAAATTAATATGAACTTAAAAAAAACTAAGCCTAGACGGTTACAAGTCACAGCACTCCCGATTTGTAGTAACGGCGCATTCATGAAATGCTACGTGGTTTGTCTTTGCAAAACTGTTAGGTAGGTACATTACTACGCACTCCAGGTTTTCACAGCATTCTTCTTTCCCAGAACAGACGGTAAAATACCGCTGGAGACGAAAGTTCTGTCGGGAATCACCTTTAGTGAACAATTAGAACTTATAGAATGCACTGCTTGAACTCAATAGCCTATTTTTCTGCTAAAACACCATAAAATTTAGCGCAAAATACACTTCACGCCGGCTGGCGGCCCTTCAGGGTTTCTTGAAACTCCTCCCTCTGTGTGTAATAGTAGCTGTTTGTAATTCATATAGTAAATTATCAGTGGCGTAGATTCTTGGCTTGAGAATTTATAGCTCATAATTTATATATAATGTTTTATTTTAATACCTCTAATGATGTTACAATAAAATTTGGTTCACTGAGCAAGTAACGCATAGAGAAAAGTAACATACCGGAAAAAAGTATGTTTGGTTTTTACCAAATAAAAAGCTAAATTTGACGAATATCAATCATAGAGGAACCAGTCCAGCGTCACCAACCTTAAAATAAGGCAAAGTATTGCAGGTGTACCGATTTCTGTCCAAAATTACCAAATACGATACGAGTCATTGTCACCTTGACAACTCAACTGGACTGTCATGGCTATAGACTAATCATATTGTTTCCGGTATATTACATTTCTCTATGTCATAATGTATGTCATGGCACTTAGTAAATATATCACCTCAAATACATTTTATTCAAAAAAATTAATATTTCATAGTGAACATCAATACAATACGGAAATCGCAAAGAAAATGCGAAGTCTGTGGTGTCGAAACACAAATAAAAATCTTTAAACAATAGATTTCCATGAGATCCAGAACCGGTGAGTTGATGAAAATATGTCACTGAAATTACATTATTGTTTCAGAGCTAATGATCGCTTGGTTTTTATTGTAATTTAAGTAGGTATGTGTTATCATGCGAATTGCTGTACTTACATATATTTGTATATAAATTACAAATATTTGCGTAACGTAAAGTAAGTTTAGTGTTGCTCAAGGAAAGTATCGATACCTTTGTAGTATCGATTTTTTATAATGTCAGTGGTATGGGTATATATACTTTTTCATAGTGTCAATAAGTTAGGAAATATCATATTCGATGCTGGTGATCATCAACCATCACGCGGAATGTTTTATTATGCCACGAAACTTAACATGTGTATTTTAGGGACTGTTATTTACATCTTTAGCTCAAAAGCATTTTGAAACACCAGGTATTATCAATTTTTCTCTACATAACTGGCACAGTACTTGCTAACTGAACGGCTAGAGCAATATTTATTATCTAACATATGTAAATCGACCTAAATATTATACAATTAATAATAAATAGCGTAAATAACGTCATATCTATGCTTGTGATAATAATCTAAATTGTTTTTTTTTCAGTTCATTTAAACAAAACTCCGTCGCTTATATACTTTCAAAGTAAATGCTGAATCGATAGAGCTATGGCATGGAATTTAAGGTACTATGTCACCTCAATACTATATAAAAATCAACATGTGTATCAACATACAATCCCAATTATTTAAATACTTATAATACTATACTCTACATTGTTTGATTTTAAAATTAACCAACTTTCGAGTGCAGTTAAATAAACTATTTTTGTGATTTCAGATATGCATATGTTACGCAGAAAAATATTAATTGAATCAATAAATAAAACAAATCAGTGCAGAAGAAGCTCCTTGCAATACAAATGAAATAGATCAGCTGCAAGATTAAATTAAATATCTATATAATTCAACTACCTACACCAAAAAAGTTTTTAAAAGTCAACAGTCTATATATAATTAAAAAAGGTGCGTCAGAAATATTACATTTTATGATTGAACTACAAATAATAATAATTGTTAACAGTTGATGACAAGTTTACTAGTGCAACTTACGTGCAGTATTTTTTACTTTTACATATACGACAGTTAGAAAATAAGTATTATATATTGAACACTGTTATGTACAATGAAAAATATGTATTGTAAAGATGTTCTAGTACACAAATTACTTTGGAACTATGTATACATACCCCAATAATACGGTTTTCGATACTAGCGAAGATATATCGCACGATAAAATATTTTGATGATTTTGAATAAATTAATAAATCTGTGTGAAATATTTGTATTATTTTATATTTCCTTAACATATATTTTATAAACCTAACCTTCTTATCATTTTTTCCTATATCGATTATAATGGAATCGATTTCATTGTAACTAATCGATTTTAGGGAATCAGTAGTACAACACTCACAAATGTCACTATTATTGTGTTGGAAATATAGTTTTCATTTGTAATGGTTGGTATAAAATAACTTCAAATCTGAGTTTCAAAGCAACAAGGTCCGTGCCAACTCTTAATATTACTTGCTCAGTGAGAGGAACTTTTATAGGCAAAATAAGACTTAAAACCTCTTTTCGAATGAGTTGTTAGGTCTTAGAAAAAAGGTATGATTGTTGTGATTTACGCTGGATGACGTCACTTTTGCAATCCTATCGAGTTCACGTTAGCCAGCAAACGATGCGGCGTACTGTCAACCATTGCCTCCTGCGTAAACGGGCGGTGAACTCGATACGATAACGTTACGGACTATCGAAATGTTTGTGCTTGGGCTACAGATAATTAATGAAGCTATTTAACAACTACATTAGTATGTACGTATAGTATAGTAGTAATATAGAGTAACTATTCTAGTAAAGACGATGAAATAGAAAACAATACCTTATCAATTCACATTAATATACTGAATACCTACTTGGTGACATTGTAAATACGCCGCTTTTGAATCGAAAGGTCGTGGATTCGATACCGGAAAAGTTATATAGCCATCATAGAAGTCAATGAATAAGAAAATATGTCATTACTTGAGACCGATTTGGATGACATTTGGTATGGTAATAGTTTGAGACCCGGGGAAGGATATAGAAAGTTTTTATCCAACTGCGCAAAAAGAGGGTAATGGTTTTGCGCGATAATCGACATAGGCGGAGCGGCAGGTAAGCTAGTATATGATATATTTTGAAGCTGTGATTAAAACCAACAAACATTTTTCTTTAATAGGCTGTTGCTATGCGGAACCCGAGAGAAAAAGAGCTATCCGACTCGCAAATGGTCAGTTTTCGAGCCGATATAATAAGAGGGAGAAAATTGATATTTACTGTACGCAGGTTCCGTAAAGGAGAACGGGATCTATCGTTGGAAAATTTTGTTGCCGAAACACTCGCAATAAATAAAATTTTAATATTATAAGCCTCCGGAAAAAATGGGCTATCGAGTTGACCATGATTCACGGTGTTATAATTCAGGGGCTGAGGGGAGAGGGGTGTGATGGGGGTAAATAGGGGTAGAGGTAGCGTTATTGGCAATATTAAGCTTCGAGAGACGTGTGTTTGTTTGTAGATGGTGAATTATGACAACCTTTATTGACACCGATATTATATAAGGTGTATACTATAATACAAGGTGTGGTATGATAAAAGGTTTTGAGGAATATATTAGAAGATTAATTTGATTAGTCATAGTCGAATTCCTCCCGTATAGGCTGCCGTGTTAGAATGTCACCCCCTATATATTTATGTGGGTGTCGTAAGACGACTAAGGGAAATATACCGGAAGGTGGGAAGTAGCGCCTTCTGAAGAACTGACAATTTCTTCTGTGATCTCCAAGACGCCTGCCAAGCGTGGATGTTATAACTTAATATCTAGTATACAATATATAATTTTTATAATTTAACAACTAACCAAGTATATATAGCTCTATATAATTCTTGAAGCAACAGGAGTCCCTGATTCAAATCTAGCGCGGGCGACGCGGATGCTGACAAATGCTGAAATTCTATCACTATATCAGACTGCGTAGGAGTGAAAGAGAGGCATCGATGGTGAAAACGCGATCAGTTTGGGTAAAAAACGAAATAAAGCTTATTAACACAAGAGACATAAGTAGGAACATAAGACAAAGTGGTTTTTGAAAAATAGACAGTAACGTATCCCGATTTCGTCACAGGTACTTATTTATATTACTCGCACCCGTGGGGTGCCGGGCTATGTCACCATTGCTACCCGTGGGTGTCGTAAGAGGCGACTACCGGAAGATGGGCAGTAAGTGCCTTCTGAGGAACTGATATCTTAAACTGTGATGTCTTAGACGTCTGCTAAGCGTGGGGATTATGACAAGACCCCAAGAGGGAGGCTGTGTCTAGCATTGGACAATCCGGCTGATACAGTACTTATCTGTAGAAACCAATTATAGGTAGATACGACGATTACGTTAAAAACACGTTAAAAATATAAATCATATAGGTAGGCACATATTTATTCAAATTGCACGCAGTAAATGCTCGATTTAAATCGCCTAACACAATGCAAAAAATAAACGGTTTTTATTTCGAATCTCCGAATATCAGACCTAATGGCCACGGGGAGCATCCGGTGAATTTCGATGCGAACAAAATAAAAAAAAAAGAAGCCCCTCGTTTTCCGAATAGATTTAAAGACATTACTGTAAATATGCGCATAATATCTCTGCGATAAGATCGGTTCATTTGATTTCATGATTGTCGGGGTGGATGAACGGGGATGCCAACATACAAAAACTTTTTATTTAGTCAAGAATTTATAAGTGTCCGTTTTATTTGATCGATACTTGACGAATTGTATGTTCTTTCTTTTTTTTGTATTGCTAATAGGTAAGCCTTTGACCACAATCTCACCTGATGATAAGTGATGATGTGGTCGAAGGTGTTAACAGGCTTAACCTAGAATTACTGGCTCTCAAAGACAGCTGCCGGAACAGTTAGGTACTTGGTGACAGATTTTTGCTTGAGGGTGGTCGTTAGCCAGGCGGGAATTCACAAAATGCCCTACCACCATGCGGTGAAGCTCAGGCCCGCGGCGGGATTCAAACCATTGAAAATTTGATGCACAGGCACAGTTCCAGATTACGGACTATTACCAAGAATTCGTTCGGCAGATATACTCATTAACTCGACTCAGGGATTGAACGCGGAACCTCGAGATTAAAAAGCGATGCTTTCGTCACTCCATCAGCCACGACGTAGAATACAATACGTGTTCCAATTAACCATCCGAATGTGGTTATTAGTTATTATATTATATTGGGGATAATCCATGCTGAATTTTCGCATGAATAGTAATGATTTCGTAAACAGATTTTCGATGAGAATTATCCTCGTTGTAGACTATAATGAATGAGATTAATGAGTACAGAGAACCCTATTGTATTGTGATTGTGTTACATCTCCGAATATTGATTTTTAAATTACTACGATATTGAAAAATGAAGCAAAATCAATAAGTAACACGAATTCCAACTTAATATCTTGTACTGATATTATTAGGGAATCTAAATTTTTGTTTGCTGTTGGGTAATATGCTAGTGCGGTAATTTCAGAATCTGACAAAATGGTGGTGTGGAGTTTTGCGAATATACTTCAGAGCCATTATTTCGAAGGCTTTCAATATTATACCTTATGAGTATTCATTTTAAAAATACAAAAGAAATAAGATATAAGCAATTCTTTTATTAAATTAATATAAATAACATAGTTACATATAGGTATGCCATTTCCCCCGTTTGGGTGCCAGGCTTGAATTCCAGCCTCCATTTCCTTCTGAGGGAGTTGTTAAAGGCGACCAAGGGAAAAATATCCGAAGATCGGTCTCTGAAAAACTGGTCAACGTATAATGCGATCTATAATACTTCTGCCCAGCATATATCATATTATACGTATTATCTGAACAAAAATAATCATAACGATCGAAGCAGTGATGGCTCAGTGGCATTGGCTGTGGACTGCCGCGCAGGTCCATGGTTCGAATCCCGCCCAGAGTTTGAGCTTCACCGCATGGTGGAAGGGCATTTTACGGATGCCCGCCTGGCTAGCGACCACCCTCAAATAGAAAGTCTGTCGCCAAGCACCGAAAGGTGTGTTCCGGCAGTAGTCCTTGAGAGCCAGTGAAATTACAAGCACAATGAGACTTAACAACTATGTCTCAATGTGACGGGCGCAGTGCAGTTCGTGAGTTGTCATGAATTGCAACTGTTATAGGCAGAGGTTAGTCCACTTAACATCAGGTGGGCCTCTAGCTTGTTCCGTCACAATATCATAAAATGCCTGTACGATAAGTACGCATGCGATGTGTCTCAAACTGACGTGCGTCGACGCGAGTAAAGGTAAGCTGCACATTCAGCAAATTATATCGCTTTGTGCTTGGCCTTATGGCTATGACGCAAATTCAAATGCCTAATACCTAGTTTTATATAGATATATATTTATGTCATTATGAACGTATTCGTGTACTAAACAGTTGTCACCGCAATTTTAACAATTAAGCAACAAAACCATAAAATATTATGATTGCAGCACCATTGTTCTTGCTCCTTAGCTTAACCTTATTGCATGGAAGGCTACTCACTAGAAAACGGAGGTCGTATTGCAAAACAAGTTGACGACCGTATTGGTGACTGGATTTCCATTGATTGAACTATGATGACATCATTATTTAATCCAGAAGCGATGCAAGCTATGTACTTCGAAGACGGAATTGGAGTCTGATAGGGGTTCATAGATGTATAATAGATTGAGGCGTTACTTATATATATATATATACTTGAGAGATATATATATATATATATATATATAATATATATATATATAATATATATATATATATATATATATATATATATATATATATATATATATATATATATACTTGATAGGTTAGCCTTTGACCACTATCTCACCTGATGGTAAGTGATGATGTGGTCGAAGATGTTGTTCAGGCTAACCTAGAAGTACTGGCTCTCAAGGACAGCTGCCGGAACACACCGTTAGGTGCTTGGCGACAGATTTTCTACTTGAGGGTGGTAGCTAGCCAGGCGGGCATTCGCAAAATGCCCTACCACCATGCTATAACGACTGCCATCCTAAGACGGCAACCGGGACCGACGGCTTAACGTGCCCTCCGAAGCACGGAAACGCTCAGTAGTAATGTCACTAGCGGTCACCCATCCAACTCATGACCGCGGGCGACGTTGCTTAACTTTGCTGATCGGTTGAGAACAGCTAAGTAAACTTCGCTACGAGCGCTTCAAACTACTACTTCTACATTGCGTAAATCCATTAACATCATTAATATTAACATCATTATTCATGATCGTGCGCATTCAAGAGTCAAGAGCTTCTAATGATGGTACGTGTAGAAGAAAAACGCGTCGAATATTTGGAGTACGTGGCGTTCATGACTTCACGTCAGCTAAGCAGAAAAAATCAGCAAAATTATCACTAGATATATTTTTTAAATGTTCAACTAAAATATTATTCAATATTGTCTTAAAATATATTTTTATTTAATTGTTGTTAGTATTGTCAAAGATTTTATTTATCTGAAGAAGTGTTTCGCATTCATAAAGAAATCGTAGCATTGGTTGTCTGGTGGTTTGTTGCTGTCATTACTTTAGTACATCACCTAGAAATAGAAAATCCATCGCCAAGACCCTATCAGTATCTTGCAGCATATGTCTTGAAGAGCCAGATTACATTCTAGGTTAAGCCTGTATAACAGCTTCGACTACATCATCGCTTACCATCGAATAGGATTAAGCTGTAAAAAAAAGAATTTAGAAACCATGAGCCAATCTGGACAGCGTAAGTTGTTTGCCTATCTATATTACGAAGAAGGTACACTCAATATGCGCCCGCTCAGGCCTTCTGTTCCTATTAGCGCAGCCGTGCCAAGTGGCGGTGCACGGATACGTGCTACTTAGGTAGGTAATAACAAAATTATATTACCATTTAAATTATTACTTATGATTATTTGTCTAAATATTTTGTGTTACAATTTGAAATATATATTTGCTCTTTAGTTTAACCTTGTGAAACGTAGTTTTGTGTTGTAAAGAGTTTTTCTCTATTTTATCTATCTATTCTATTTAACGTACAAACGTATTCGTGTATATTATTTGACGACTTTATGCGGCCATCAAAATCCCTTTCTCAGATAGCTCAGTTACTTTCTTTAGGTTAGAAACAATGTTTGTCTGTCAATTTGTTCCATACATTTTCCAGTCAATATTGGTGGATGGATCTTTAAACAAATATAGCAGTCTAAAGATGGAGAAAGAAGGGGGAGAAGGTATCTAAAATCATGAAAACTGATTTTATATACCTTCATGAGATGAGTAAATGACTGCCGCGTCAATCGAGTGCTACAAAGCATCGCTTTAGGATGTCGACATCCTGGTTCGAATCCCTGTTTGGGATACTCCTTAGGATTTTATGCAAATACAATTTCGGAGTCTGGATTAATACCTCGTGGATGGCAGTTTACGTATGTGAGACCAAAGTGATTACATGAGATCAAAAATATCTGGCGAAACGTGGATAAATATGGAAGGTTTTTTTTTTCTGATCTGATGCGGTTGTACGAAGTTTTGCAGGCTTACCTGAAATTACAAGCTCTCTAGTAAAATTGCCAAGAAACACCGTCAGGTGCTTGTCGACAGAATTTAATTGAAACTAGAAATGCCTTACTACAATGTAAAATGATTATGATGATAAAAACAACCCACGCAACATGGCCGTAGTTGAGGGAGCAGCTAGTCCTCAAAATAATTATTTTAAATTAATTCGAACAAAGTTTTAAGTCGAAATGTGATTTCTGAACGGCATAATTATTTCTGATTTAGTAAATTACCCGACTCCAGAGTAACACTATACGCTCTCTATTATTCAAGTGAACCTTTAAACTTAATTACTACAGCTAAGTGATTATAATTAAACTATGCGTAATTATTATAACTTAATAGCTTATTCTGCAAGTAATTAGCAAAACACACGCAGGTGGAGTTAAGTAATAGCTTCGTATTACCTGAATTTGGAGGATAATAGAAATTTCTATATAATCTTACTGTACAGATTCTACGCTATTATTTTAATAAGTGGTACTATTTATTAATTTTCGCCAGGTATAGTGTGTCTCATAGTCAAACATATATAATGTTGGCATCGAGCAACCTCAGACCTCAGTGAGTTTACGTAGGTCTAAGTTATACTATGATAGATACTTTTAAACAAATTAACGTGTATTATAGTACATTATGCAACAAGTGCACGTTGTTTATTACAATCGAGACGGGTTTTAGGCCTGAGATCGAAGATCGAAGTCCTAAATGGAGTAGAGATTGTAATAAACAACGCGCACGAGTTTCATACGACGTTTTTCAACACACTTGCGAGGAACGAATACAAAAATTTCGATACGAAAATATTTTCTTGATCTTTTTGATAGCAATAATAATCTGATTAAGAAGGTTTATAATTAAATCTTCTAAAGTTCTACTTCAGTAGGTAAAAACTCTTTGGTTTGTTTTTATATGAAAAACGAACGAAACAAACTACCATCTCCTTCGTGAGAAGTGTAGAAAAGTTGTTTTTTTTATTTAAACACTAGTGCAGTAAGGTAAAAGAAAGCACGAGTGCGTAATAGACTATATTATGACACTAAAATCGGTGCATTTAAAGGCCCGTTACGAGCGAGTGTGTTGAAAATTATGTTTTCTCTATCTCACAAGAAAAGACAAGAGAATCTTTCAGTTTTAAATTCGGCAGCCCTTTCGTGACACCAAACCTCCTTGGGCACGCTCATGGTAACTTTACCTTTTGCCTTTCGTGTAATAAAGTGATCTGTGGTGCGCCTAATGTGCAGCATGACCCTACTCACGTCGACAGAAGTGGTACAGTGGAATCTCAAAATGTTTTATAATATCTCCTGACCCACCTGGTGTTAACCGGTAACCTCTACTCATCAGAGATGCAATTGGTCAGATTCGAATCCCACGTGACGGCTACTGCGCCCATCAACCTGAGACCAAAAGTTGTTAAGTCTCGTATACCTGTAATTTCTCCAGCATCCATGCCATTCAAACTGGAACACAGTAATGCGAACATTACTGCTTGGTGTTTGCTGCTGTAGTAGTACTTCCCCGGACGAACTCAACATTTGGTAACAGAACGGTGTTTCTAATAGATTTAACCCATCAATTAATGAGAAACGCTGATTTCCTAATCAATGCTTAACCTACTTATATGGGCGGCAGCTTCCTGCATAGCAATAATTAAAAATCGATACCGATCATAAAATAATTCGTAATTTGATAGTGTAAGTACATACTCGTAACTTGCCTTATTAAACAATCCCTTCATTAATACGAAAATAATTTAATTATGTTACATTTTAGATAATTTATTTAATTACAGTTAACGTTTTCCTTTATATATACATTGTATCTGTTTCGCAGATACAATGGATTTCTGTTTTTTTTTAATGCGATAGATTTTCCCTTGACCACTATCTCACTTGATGGTAAGTGATGACGTGGTCGAAGATGTTGTTCAGGCTAACCTAGAATTACTGGCTTTTAAGGACGGCTGCCAGAACATACTGTTAGGTGCATGGCGACAGATTTTCTACTTGAGGGTGGTTGCTAACCAGGCGGTTTGCCCATATCTTGTAATATCTCTTCTGCTTCATTCCCGATATGCCTAATGCTTCTGACAGAATGTCCCCAAGAGCAAATACTCTCTCAACCTACTACAGGTATTTGATTGAAATCATATATTCAGCATGTTTTTACTGTTGATAGGCTAGCGTTTGAACGTAATCATTCTCAACTGATGGTACGGTGGTAATGTAATCGAAGGTGATAAATAGGCATAAGCTAGAATATGCCTAGTAGAACCTGGCCCAAAGTTTCTTGCCCGTTCTTCTCGTAGTGGCTCTATACCTACATTTAGTTTTGCTGAACGAGGCAGTATATTGTAGAATATGATGATATAAAATTTTTAAATTGACCTTCTTTATGTTACCACAAGAACGTAGTTGACGCCAGAATTGAATGCTAGTTGTCAGATAGCACGAGATTGTTCGACTTGGTAGTTAGCCATTTGGACATTCGCAAAATACCCTACCACTATGCAAATGATATGTGGTTATGTTACATATCTATATTAAACACATATATCCATATTTGTTATATGAATAAAAATAATTTATTTTTAATTTCAACAAAATCAATATTATACTTTGATTCGTTCCTTGTACTGTTTCGTCCCACATTATAAAAGAATCCTTTACCGCCTAAGTTATTGTTTATTCTGGTTTCGCCCCATTTTTAAATCACAGATAGCACGAGTAAAATTTCCAATCCGGTAATGATTTTATTTCAGATTATTATGCTTCTAAAATCAATGTCTTACTAAATATAGGTACCACCTACTGTACTTTTAATGTTCAAGTCTATAAATGAAGCTCTACTAGCTTACGTCCATATATTGTTTAGTCGTGTAAAAAGAACAACAGCGTGTGTGAAAAAAAAACATTGCATAGGCACTATTTATATTCTTTACGAGGTGCATCCCTACTATTCTTTTTAATATATTACATAAAACAGCAACAGTAATAGCATTAAAAAATGCACATACGTTTACTTTACTGCAGCCAAGATAATAATAACTCCGTAAAAACTAGGTAAACTCAATTCAACTAACTTTGCTGCAACCAATAAGTTACATCAAAGTTATAATAGCCGCTATTGAATAAATTTACATACTTTAAACAACCGGAAATGTACTAACATAGACTTTAATATCCGTAACATATAGAGCATAGACACGAAAGACGCCAAGACAGTACGCCAGCGCGTGACGTAAGCAAATGCTTGCACAGAGTAGATATGTAACGTGACCGCATGTCTGCTGTGCAGAGTAACTGACGATTCAGAGACATCAATAACAACATACAGTGTAACTACGTTAATGTGTCGCAGGTGGGGACGATGCGGTGTGTTTTAATTGAACAAAAAACGGTAACAGGTTGGATTGGTATATATCATAATTATATTTACCATAATTTATTAATGAAAATATGGTTCAACGAATAAGCATTGCAATTCAACGAAGCAGTGCTGCCAGCGTGCTTGGCATGCTGGTAACTGGTAGTGGGCTAGAAAATTTGGACTGCCTGCGAGTCTGCATTGACTTATAGGTTGTTTATATGCTTTCATTGTCGTAGCTGGTGTTGTATACAGCTCGTAGTATTTTGTTAATGAATTCATACCAATAGTTAAAAAAAGCAAGGGAACACATATTGTTTTGATTTCACATCTTTTACGTATACCTACTACGCTAATCATACGAGATTACATATTATATATATATATATATATATATGATTAATAACGAGCTCATCCCCTCCTAACTGTTGCCTTCACATAATTACAACAATCGTACGATTAATAACAAAAAAAAATAATTACTGTAGCCTAATATAAATATTTATAAAAACCATAAATTCATATTTTAAAGAAAACACTTAAAAAGTTTAAAAAATATATATCATGAATTTTTTTTCTTATATTTTTATATGTTTTATTAAAATATTAATTTAATGTGTTTTTAAAACATTTGTTATTACTAAATATATATTTCCGCAAAGTAACGCCTGAATCTATTCATCACATATATTATGCCTGCTATTAGGTAAGCAATTCGAAAAATAAATTATAATATCTCTATGAAAGTATAGTGTCAGTCTAGTCAAACCCGTCCACAGAACATTTAATAGTAGAACCTCACGCGAACAATGTATTACCGGCGTGGAAATGGATATTTCACGTCAGAAATGTAATACGCGAAATTTACCGATTTTTATTGCCGCATCCACGATACGGCACATGGTTCCGGGGAGGCGAAGATTAACTGCGCCCATCATCGTTTTCTTACTATACATCGTAAGATATGGACTGCCGTGCAGCAGGTCCATGGTTCGAATCCCGCCCAGAGCTTGAGCTTCACCGCATGGTGGAAGGGCATTTTGTGAATGCCCGCCTGGCTAGCGACCACCCTCAAGTAGAAAATCTGTCGCCAAGCACCTAACAGTGTGTTCCGGCAGCAGTCCTTGAGAGCCAGAAAAATTACAGGCTACTGAGACCTAACAACTGGACGTCTCAGTGTGACGGGCACAGTGCAATTCGTCGCTGACGAAATGCGTCTGTTATAGGCAGAGGTTAGTCCACATAACATCAGGTGGGCCTCGGGCTTGTTCCGCCACAATAACATAAAAAAAAAAAAAAAAAAAAAAAAGATAACTTTTCGAGGTATATAATATACTTACTGCTTCGTTGGTTTGTGTGCTTTGTGTGTAAAAGCGTCGCTTTCCAATCTCGAGGTCTTGAGCAACATGACACCACTCACGTTAGCGTGAGCGGGCGTTACTGTTCATTGCCCTCTAACATAAAAAGCTACTATCTGCGGCCAATGCATTGGGCTTCTTACCATCTTAATGCTAACTGGAGAGGTAGCAGGCCTGTTAGCACTTTGATAAGTGTTTAGTGGCGCTGTTTAGTGATTAGTGTTTTCTAGCTGTGTTCAGTGCGAGTAGTGTCCAATACTGTTTAGCTGTTGTGTTTAGTAGATTGGTATCGGTCTCACATCCAATACTGGACATGTTATTTAATTAAAACAATCAATGTGCAACCGGCCCTTAAACTAAACCTTCAGGAAGGAGGCAGGCTATAAAACCAAAACGATTTTTTACAATCATTACGTCCTCATTTTTTTGTATGTTGATGACAAATTTTACCCACCCCTCATGATTGGAAATAGGGTAGGAAGATAGGTATAGCTTCTTGTCGGCGAAGTTTCTCTATTGTAAGCCTCATTCAGTGTGCTTGTGTAACCCAAGCTAATATAACCCCATTCTAGTTATATCGTGGTATCTTTCAATTCGAACGACCCAGTTTACAAAGCGACAATCGATTGTGCGGTGTTGCATCGATGCACGCGAACATCCGATCATTTTATAGATGAAGGTAATCACACTATATTATTTTTCATTTTAATTCAATTGAATCGTAGAATAGGGTATGTCTTATTAAAAAAGGTTGAGGTTGTATTTATTGCTTTGAGGAATACAATTTATTTTGTAAACAGTTTACAAAAGAACTTTACAATATGAATAATTTTACACGATGACAGAAATTTTAGAAGAATTGAACCCGCGTTGTTTTGCGGAACGAACCGGACGCGTTTATATTTTAGTTAACGTGATCTATAGCAGAGACCTAAATTTTGCGCGCTAAGGCTTTGTTGCATTAAATTTGATTATAGTATTATAATATAGTAGTATTCTAATATAATGTTAAATTAGAAATTCAACCTTGTCACAATAGCATAAAAGTGTTGACGGAAGATTTGACGTTAATCAGAAATGGAGAAACTAAGCCTAATTGAATTTTAACCGGTGACGATGCGGCCATCAACCAGACTACTAGACTTGGCCTGGTCGTAATTGTTTATCCATCTTTTGTATCAAAATATATAGTTAGTTGATAGCGTGACCATAAACTGAAGAGTAGAGTGCACGGACTGATTTCCGTTGCGTCATATTTTAAATACCAAGTGTTCAAACTGGGCGAAATTTTGTACACATATTGCTGAGCCTAATATATATGCTTCTGGTGTACCAGTTTTTCGATTTAATAAAAATATAATATTTTGTTATTTGAAAGAACCTTAAACAAGCATCATACTTGTAAACAAATATCTAACATTCTATATACCTGTGTGAAAATGTTGTATACTAAATATTCTATAATGTTCAAATTCAAATCCGCGCTACTTTAAAGCATGACATAAGACAATCCATTGCGCGCTGTGCAACGATGCACGCGATGGTTCGACATTCGGATTATTGATAGATTCGATTATCCGACCGATTGAGTCGTTCTGTCGCAGAAACGACATAACGTAACTGGATGGAAACGTTTTAAAGTTATTGCTTGCTCGAACTTCGAATCCTTTAGGTTTAGATTGGAACGTTGCAGCAATCGCTACTTTGTGCTGCATGAAAACTGCACTTTATCGTCAGCTACAAAAAAGTTTTGGTACTCAACTAAAGAGAAACAAATCCTACTCACAGAATATACCATTAGATTGAATAGGTTTATTCATTTCCGATAATTCGTCACTTAATTTTTTCAATAATATTAATAATAAAATATATGATTGATGACGCACTACTTAGTATGTTCTCATGTTCCTATAATATGAAAAAAAGTTATCCCGTATTATTTACTTAAAACAAACAGAAAATATTCTAAATCAATAAATGCACTAAAAAGTTAAATAAACCAAACCATCGTGTACAGTTTTTTGTTCAGTTATTGATAAGAAAATGAAAACATGATAAATGTAGTCGAAGCCAATTAAATACGCATTATAAGGGATAACTCAAATGCGACTCGTCAGATGTCACTCAAAATTGAATAGGACCACATGGCAAGCACCCGATTTTTAAAATAAACATCAAATTTGGTACAGCATGTAAAGAGCTATCAAGTAACACACACAAAAAATACATTCGAATTGAAAACCTCTTCCTTTTTGAAGTCAGTTTAAAATAAGTTCGCACCTAAAATAATATATTTATTTTAACTTAATTTCTAATTAAATATTCGGTTTCGGGTCAATTTAATTATGTTTCTAATAAAATAGATTGAAATCGTCGGGCGCTCATTCTTGATCAAGAATTAAGTGTCAAGACTTCTTGAGGATGTTTCGTGTAGAAGCGAATGCGTCGTGAATTCTTCCAGTTTGGCTACGTGGAGTTTATGACGTCACGGTGGCTTAACAGGAAAATAAAGCGGAATTATATTTATATTTTTCAATTATTATTCTTAAATATTAATTTAATGTTTTCTTAGTATTTTATACAATATTTGTAATTTTTTATTTTGACAGCACTAAAAGTAAAATAAAGTCTGTGTCGCCATCTATGGAAATAAGTTGTAAACAAAATGAATATGATATGCAACAAAAGTAACACTACAAGTTTTAATGTAGGCGAGAGGTCTTAGGTAAGCTAGCGGAAGACTATCAGTTATAATACAACCTAGGGAATGCTAAGTATGCCAAGGAGGATGTTATAAGTAAACATTATGCATATGAATTACCTACACAAGGTACGTATGTGTGTGTTTGACACACATTGACAACACGTTTTTATCGCTTACTAGTGGAATAGATGGAACTTAAGGGGCTTACAATAATAGCATCATATTAACAGTTTTTTAGTATATTAAATATAGTTTGTAGGAACAGTAAAATAATAATAAGTTATGTTAATCTTAATCATATTTTGAAAATGATAATGAAATATTATACCTACATTTCTTAACATATATCAAAAATGATACCCAACAAAATGTTTTCTAATAAATTTTAGCAGTTTTTTTGTTGCGTTCGTAATTTAGAGTGATTTTTGGTAGATTATTGCTAATTTAAAAACAATTTAAATTGAATTATCTAGCAAAAATCACTCTAAATTAAGAACGCAACAAAAAATTGCTAAACTTTATTAGACAACATTTTGTTGGATATATTTTTTGATTTATGTTGTTAGATAAATAGCTAAAACCGAAGTCTAAGTTTTTAGAATTATACCTGGTTTTGACATTTGGCTTTAACAATATTATTAGGTAATATTGTAATAGCAACCAAGGGTAAAAATGTTGATTATATTCAGTTTAAGCCAGTCGAATGACCATTAAAGCTATATGTAGTAAATTTGTTATTAATCTGTTGAAGTAGTTTATTTCATTGTAAATATACGTATTTGAGAAATGTACGTATTGTATGAGGGAAAATTAAAATTAGAAGTTATTCATCATCATCATCATTATAATCTTCATTAAAGTGAAATTTGGTAATCAGTTAGATTGTGAATTTAATTTAGGTCTTGCATTGACTTTTTGATACTAATTATCGCGATTTATTTGATTTACTCTATACGTACCAAGAGAGATAGATATACATCCGAAGCAGAGCGTGCTGTAAGTAAATTTAGAATTTGAAATCTGGATTTGCAGCAGTGCCCACCAAGACAGATTCTCGGAGAATAGGCTTACGAGCTAGTCAGTTCGCGTTTCCCTGTTTTTAATATGAAATAAATCGCAAATCGTCTGTTTTGTCCCGATTGCAAGTGGTCCCATTCATAAATGGATTAATTCCGAAAATGCCCTTTTCACAAACGCTCTCAAACAGTTCGCATGTGGTCCTATAGCAAACGTTTCTATTCACCGAGACCCACAACCGGTCCCTTTCCGCCAACACCTATATTGTAATAAATTATTCACAAAGAAATCGATCGTATCGATAGATACCCACCACTAGTCCTTTTTAAGAAACGGCACACATACCTGAATACGTGCTTTGTTTATTATCACATCGGTGCTGCGATTCAAATGCAGCACTACCACGCTAACTCGAATGATTAGCGACTGACACTAGTCTAGGGCACAGCGAGTTAGCACAACTTATATAAATGATGTAGACTATTATTATTATAAGGTAATGGATGCTGAAATATAAACAGTTTCTTGTATCAAAACTTATTTGGGAACGTGTATGACGAAGAGTGCAAAACCTACATATTATTAGGCAGCATAAGGATGTAGTTTGCCTCTGTGACAATACACTGGGCGTGAGAGAAGGCTCTCACGCCCAGTGTATTATATCTATAATGGGTGCAGAAGCCGTGAAGCGTCGTCTTCCTCCGACTTCAGCAGGTGAAAGCGCACCACTACAAAAATAGGAGTTGACAATGGGCTCAAGGGCACCACTGTGGTACGGATGTCTGCTTGAGGAGTCGTTGCAGAGAAAATTTTTGGTGGTCGGAACGTATTGCCCCGGTACAACTAACTGTTGTTGTTGTACCGTTGAGAATAGGCCTTACACACGGCCAAGATATACCAAGACATACTAATCGGGACTTTATTTTTGCCTCAAGCTCGGTGTTTGATTGTGTACCAAACGTACCTTGATAGCAAGCTTCAAGGTACCGATATTCCTATGACGGAGATACTTGTTCTTTCTAGTTCACAAGGGTCAGTGATTGGGGATTAAACCAATTATAATACCGTCGTTATCTTTGAAATAGCCTACGCATAGATTTCAGTAAACATATTTCCTTTGATATGAACTCTAATCTTGTCTATTACGCAAAGAGTTCCTGAGCTTTCAATAAAATACTGAAATACTTTAACATAATTAATATTCGTCAACACGCGACAAATCGATTACTAATCCAAAGAATACTAAATATCACCATGTGTCATACCGCAGGAGGCCGTTCCGAACCTCGGTTAGAGCGCACTCGGAGTGCATCTTTTCAGTCTAACGTCGTTCACAACCTTCAAGTAGAGTGTTCGGTTGTTGCAACTTTTTAAGTATCAAAATCGGTCGTCAAGATGTTGTATTTTTAACTGATATAACCTTGACATTACTTGATGAAAGAATTACAGGCACTTTTTTGTATTTTGCAGGTAGCGGAAGTTATTGCTTTTTAAATATCAATAAACTTCTATATATTTTGCTAGTTCCCCACCAAATATCGATATTTGAGGTTATAAAACAACTGGGTCGTTCCAAACCTTTGAGAAAGTTAAAACAACCACACAACTACACTCTGAGGCTTGGAACGAGGCCCTGCGTCAGTCCTAATTGAAATGGGTCGGTGAAAAAACAAACAGTCCAATCAAAAAAGATCTTAGTATCCGTCCTTATCAAGTACTTGTAAATTATCAACACAGTTATGACCACCAAGCAGTAATGTGCATTATTGTGTTCCAGTTTGATGGGTATGGGCGCCAGCGAAATTACAGCCATATGAGATTTATTTACCTCAGGATACTCAGTTGTGATCCGTTATACGCAGAGTTCATAGTACCAAGTGGGCCTCCGTGCGAGTACTGTCACAATCCACAAAAAGAAAAACAATTGCTCGTAACAGCTTCATTACACAGTGGATTGAAATGTGTGTCCATTCGCACGCGTGGTTTTTGGTAGTAGATTTTGTCATTATTATTTTGCCTTAGAAAACTATCAAGAAGTCTCTCTCTAACTTAGTTAAAGATAAGAATCAGATAATATATAACCTTTTTACTTTTGGCGATGCAGTGCGATGTGCCTAATGTCGCCTTGTATTTGTTTTTAAGTATCCCGTGCGCACAGCATGTACAATGTACAATTCAAATTCCTACGATAACCCAGCAAAGAGTTTAAAAGAGAGACGAATTACTTAGCATTCCATAGATACACCGTGCGGTTGCCGGGTCCATAGCACTGCAGAGGAAGAGGCCTAAGTTGAGGTACCTGGGACTTGCAACCCAGGAGTAGGGTTAATGGTCCCCTTTACGGCTATTTACAAATTATTTTGTAAAACATAGTCGTAAAGGTTAATACTACATTATTTTACAAATATGTTTGAAATGTCGTTTGACACTAGCACTATATTCTTTAATCCATTTCATTTATACGCTTTCGTAATTATGCTTTGTTTAAAAGCCGATAAATTACTAAAGCGTAGCATCGACTGAAATAATTAACCTTTTGCACTTGTGTCATACTTTACTCATAATACAACACTCTTAACATCAACATTTTAATTACCTACCTACCAAATAACTAATATGTTAACTATTTAATAAGTCAAAGGATAAATCATTGAATTTATTACAAGGAAAACATAAAGCCTACATAATAAAGCCTTTAATTATTTATTAAAAGTGTTTATAAATAACTCTACTATAAACAACGGTTAACTATAAACTATGTTGAAATAGATGGAATAGTAGTAATTACGCTGAATGTTTAGCAATTTTGCAATTTCGTATAAGGATGTGTTCGGAAAACCCACTGACCAATTTATTTGGACAAATAATATATAGAATATATATATATATGTATATAATCTTATAGTGTTTATGTTTCGTGCGTAGAAATACCTTAACACGTTATTGTTAATGATTTAAGTAAACCACATATGCCACTGTTGATTTTTAGAACATGCCACGGTCAGATGACCGTTCTGTCATTGAGATGTTTGCTGCTGCTGGCTGTATTGTAAATATAAATGACATGAATATTTACTAACCTAGGAATTGAATGTATTGCACAAACTTACTGCATAGTAAGTTAATATAAACATATGTGCAGGAGTTTATGCAATCTTGTTACTTTGCAAATTACTGTTTCCTACAGTTTGAATTGTTGACAAAAAAAGTATTGATTTTTGAATATATAATGTGGATGTGGTAGGTATAATAATTAAACAATGGCTATAAAATAATTTGATTAGGTGGATGACGGTTTCGTGTGTTACATCCAGATGGAGATCACGGGCCCATCAAACAATAAAACGTCGTTTATTATATGTGTACTGAAATTAATACTCACACATACATAATAAATATGATCTATAAAACATAGCTCAGCCGCATATGCAGTTCATAAGATAAGACAGTTAAACAGACGTACGTTAACAGACGTAGCTACTGGCCCGCTAGTTTATTTCGCGTACTTCCACCAAGGTCCTTCTTAGGTAATTGTTACCGTTTCAATAATAAAGTTCCCAGACATATTAAAACGCTCACAGAAGGAAAATTCAAGTTGCATGTGAAAAACAGTTTGTTTAAGAAATCCTAATAGACATTTTGTGATTACTTAAATGACAAAAATGATTGGACAACTCCGCCTCTGCCCAGCTATCGCTTGTCATCTACGTAATTGAATCAAGTATTGTAATAATTTTATTATATAGTATGTAGCACATTGTATAAGGATGTTTAAAACAATTTCCCCGAGTTTCTTGCCTGTTCTTCGCGCAGTGACTCTATATTTTTTTTTGCTTAACATGGCAGTAAACTGTAGTATCATAAGGTCAATTACAAATTTTAATAATCATTATTAAAATTTATAATTGACCTTCATAAGAGCATTGTAGATGCCTAAATTAAATAAATGATTTTGATTTTGACTTTAGAAATATTGACCTTTTTGCTATATTCATTGTGTCTAAACTTTATCTCTAACCACCATATCGATGTGACGGATGACGACAAAAAAACAAATATTCGCAGACTGAATACTATATTACAAAAAGCATGGCATGTAAAAAGTTTTATTTCATGCATAAAAAATATTACTTTACATCGTTGAACCAATTCATAAAAGTAATTTTCCGTACAGAACTGACACAGAAATGAGGCAGGTATAAAATATTCACCCACGATTCGGGCTCAATGCAATTCGGTGAAATTGTAACGTACACTCATAAACGTCTGAATAAGCCCCGCGGCTGCAGAATGGATCCTACTGGCTAGCATTGCGCTACTGTCATATGTTTCATACCAGTTACAGAATCAATAGCCTATCCCTTTTGACTTAAAACTAGTAGTCAGTACGATATATATACTCAAACGCTATAGTCGCAATAACATTTGTGCGTGTCCAGAATTTGGTGTAGGTATCCCTATTCTGAGGTAGACAGCGTATTGTATATAGCCTTGATGAAAAATTGGCTTAGTTTATCTGTATATTTGCCCATATAGAAAGTATATGCTTTCTGAAGCATCTTCAAGGCTGATACATAAATCTACTACCGATATACGAGTATATGCAGGTGATAATGAAGAACGATCTTCCGGCCATAAAACATAGTTCAATAAATACTCTTAAGGATTAAAAATATAGGTGGGGATATAATCGAAGCTGCAAGTTCTATTCAACAGTTTTTAAACTCTAAATTCTATCCATCGAATGTGCTATGTCCAAACACGTCCGAAAGGCAGTCGTAGTTACCCCCCTCAAGGTTTTGCAGCACTGTCAGATCAACAACAAAAAAAATCACCATAGAGTATCTCCGCTTTTCTAAAATGTCCATTTCGTCCGGTAAGTAAATTTGAGACGGACAATCAAAAGCTAATCACAATTATTTGCGCGCGGATCTCAAATAGGATGCAAAAAGTTTGGTTTTTATTTTTTCCATGTATAAAAGTACAATATGGTAGTGTGTGTGTGGTAACAGATGTCTTTTCATACAATGTTCAGACGCAAAAGTGTCTGCGGTACCACAAAGGTCGATAATGAAACAAATTACAGATGTGAACACAACGTTCTCACTTAGCCATTCTATACAAAACGGAAAAGTCCAAAACAGCCTAGAAGTTCTTTCAATTTAAATTTTGTTCACTGAATGTACTGTAAACTCTATCGCAGTACCTCTTCCGAAAGTCAGCCGTAGTTCTGTCTCGAGTCGCTCGAGGCGCTGCCAGTTGTAAAGAATGCAGAATCGACGACAATACTTCCACCCCCGATTTTGTTTAAGACGTCCCCTCGAAAGTTTACGAGTTATGTGTGGAAGTTTTTGAGAAAATGCCTGAGACGGCTTTAACTTTGCTAAGTTTCGGTACATCGAATAAAAACTTGATACTTATTGGAATATTTTGTATAATGAAAACCGCTCTTTTGTGGTATTTTCAAAATCTTAGTTTTTTTTTAAGTTGATGTGATGGACTGGTCCATTTATCATTTGTTTCAGTAATGATATCTTCTGAACGGATACTACATAGTCTAATGCTTATTTGCACCAACACTGATGTACGTTCGTTAAGTCGATTATTCCGTAGGAATAAGGTTGAGTTTAGAACATTTTTCACAAATTTAACGATAGCTAAATTTGCTGCTATTCAACTTTAGTTGCACCGTCTTCGAAAAGTTTTTTTTTAATGCGTGGGTATAAGATATCCAATAAAATTTTCTAGTGATATCAAATAGTAAATAAAATAGTAAACGGATACAATAACCCAATAATTGGAATAATTGTGTCTCATTATTAGTCATAATATAATACAACATTTTACATTGCAAATGTTATTACATACAATATTTTTCTAGGTTCTTTCTGGTTCTTTCGCTATCGCCATTTCCTAAGGGTTTACATTTACGACACTTTTAAAATATTGCAATAAGTATTAGATATCCGGCAGGAGTGCACTTCAAACGTTCAACTTCAGTATCGCAATCGTTCGATATTAAATTGTGTCCCCCAGCGGGCAATACTCCCATAGGGTTGTCACTTCATACAAAAAATAGCTGATTATACCTTCATATTCGTATAAATATGAAGTTTCAGTTTAAAATTCATATTTATACGAACAGTATGTCAGTAGACGGCGCGTGCTGTTGCGAGTGTGCTATGTTTTATAATTAACTACTTAAAAGTACTAATAACACTTAAATAATAGTTAAAACAATAATAGTTTGATAACAACATATACTAATCGTATTCACAGACGATTTTTATCTCCTTACAGTTAAAATAGGGCTAAAATGTGTTGCTCTCCCTTTTTATTGTGAAGTAATGACATATAACACGTATACAAATCATTTTTTTTCATATAGTTGGAGGTTTTATAGTTCGATTGATGTTAAATATATCACAAATACGTGTATTATTATCGTCTGAAACAATGAATGCACTGAAGTCGATGGTTGTGTCGTGTGTAATCCTCACCTTGAGCTTCGCATACCACATGGTGTCAGGGGACTTTGCAATGTTTGCCTACCTACTACCCTCAATGAGAATCCTATCACCAAGCACCTAACGTTATGCTGGAAATTTCAATATTAAGTTTCAGTTCTAGGTTTATCCTAATAATATCTGCGATAACATCATCAGGTAACAACAGGGCTAGTTAAAAAGCAACTGAAAAGTTTATTTCCTCGAACGAGTTCACAAAAAATGCAGTTGTAGCATTATTAAAAAAAATTTTTATTGCTTTTAGGGTAAGCCTTTGACCAAAATGTCGTCTGTTAAGTGACGAGGTGGTCGAAGGTGTTATTAGAGCAAATTAGTATGATCTCTCAAGACAATTGCTCTTAAGGACAGCTGCCAGAACATATAGTTATGTGCTTGGCGATACAGTTTACTTGTGGGTGCTAGCTAGTCAGGGTAGCATTCGCAAAATGCCCTACCACCATGCGGTGAAGCTCCAGCACGCGGCGGGATTCAATCCATAGACCTTCTGCCATTGACACTAGCCCAACATTACTTTAAACCCACCTTTATTCTGTTATTATCATAATTTAATAATATGGGAAATGTTTATTGTATCTTTGTGCAGTTTGACTATAACTGTCATTGACAGCTAATCAAGAGAAAATGCTTGATACGTATACTGGCAATTTTTTTTACATTCCAAAGAGACAAGGAAATCTGGTGCGCTGGGTTACACTAGGTTATGTATTGCAATTAACAAAAACTGAAATTATTGGCCAATTATTATTATATTGGCAAATAATTATTATTGTATTTTATAGATAAAAGGCAAATGCCAACCCTAGCTTAACAGTGGCTTGTGCCAACAGTGTCACGGAAGAAGTACTCGGAAAAGATAAGGCACATCGAATGTTTGAGCCTGGACCACACGCCGGTATACTGCCTCGCTTATCGCAGGTAGACGAAACTAAAAAGTGCAAATAGATGCACGACTTGCAATTACAAAATATGCTTGCATGCCGTATTCTGTGATTACGTTTTGTTTTGTGACGACATGCAGGAGTAATGAAACTGTTAGTTCAATGTTCGATGTTAATAATAGGTATTATTAAATCACCTAGACGACTGGCGCGTCTGGCACAGCTAAACATAACACGCGGATTCGATTCTGGTCACAGATACATGCATTCAGAAATACCGCTTTGATAAATTTATTGCGTGTTGAAAAGCTTACGTATAAGTTTGGTGCATGTTGCAGTAAAAAAAGATGTCACCTACGGTAGCAAAAAGGCTTACCGATATAACTAGGACTTTTAAATGACTATGCATATTATGAAAGGCATCAAAAATGGAACATTTGTTTGTACTCACACTGCCGGTTGTCGGACTATTATCATGTTTTATAATTACGGAAACCACAAAAAAAACAGTCTAGCATTGACAAAAATCTAGAGATAGGTTCAGAAACTTTCAATTCTCTTATTTGTGGTCCACGTTGCAACGTTGTTTTACAACCAATTCATTTTAAACCAAAAACAAATAAGGTCAGTGGTAAATCCAGATGATACGATTCGATGTCAACTCGTCTCAAGCAGTCGGCTACCGCAGTCACTTCACCATTACAATCCGCAGTGGTTCCCGAGTGCCTCTCGAAGGAATTGAGACCAAGTATCTATCTACATTATAGTTTGTAAAATTATTGTTCGTAGAGCAAGTTTAGATGTCGTACATGAAAAAGGATTAATAGATGCGGAAAAATAACTATCATAAAAAAACTGTAAGATTGGTCAATGCTTTGATCACATATTGTAATTTTTTTGTAATATTTAAAGGAAAATAAGTAAAATGTTTAGACACAACTAAGTTAAGTGGTCACGGCGTGACTAAGTTAAGATTAGTCACCCCGTGACCACGATCACTACAAAGTGTTTGAAACGTCGGGACAAAAATAATTATAAATATACGCGATTTAAACCGTTTAAGGTTGTTTAATTACTATGTGTAATAATCGCGAAAACCTAAGACAGCACAATCATGACTTCACCATTCAAGAACATAATTTATAGATTATACCAAGATAAGATTTTGTTGGAAAGTTGAATTCAACAGAGATGTATCTTCCACAAACAAATACAAAATCATTGAATGAGATGAAATCAAGTTTACCGTAACATACGATATATATATATGTTTGAGATACAGCACTACAATCTCACATCTAGTTACACAAAAATATGATATCATTTAAACACATCATTTAAAACCTCCATACCGCATCGACATGCGCTTGAAATCCTTTCGACCGGTAGCCGTCCGTGTATTGTTTTAAAGTCAATTAAAAGTTGCTGGCTCGCACATAAGCGCCGGGCAGGGGTCGTTAGTAAGTTCTGAAATACATCCGTCTCCGAATCAAAGTGGATTCCGGAAGGTGTAGCAGCTTACAGGTTACGTTTCAAATTCAAACTTCAAAGAACACCGGATTGTTGGGACAACATTTGGCACAAACATTTATATTTGGGTAAGCAGTACTTCAATTAAAAGAAATATTTTTTATAGAAATAAAAAACCAGCCAAGTGGGAGTGGGACTCGCGCACGAAGGGTTCCGTACCATTGCCTGTAACCTAATCTTGCAAGTTACAGACACTTTTCGCAGTGTCCAATTGAGCTGGATAGGTATGTCGAAAACCTCTTTTATTGTATGGGTTAGCCCCCTTCATTATTTAGTTTATTTTAATTAATTATATTTAAAGTGAACATAAAATTAAATATTCTGTGAATAGTTAAAGCGTCTACCTGTCACCGTTATTAGTATCGAGCAAAAAACGGTAAAAATATTAAGTTTGTTGTATGGGAGCCCCCCTTAAATATATATATTTTTATATTTTTAGTATTTGTTGTTATAGCGACAATAGAAATACATCATCTGTGAAAATTTCAACTGTCTACCTATCACCGTTCTTGAGATACAGCCTGGTGACAGACGGACGGACGGACAGCGAAGTCTCAGTAATAGGGTTCCGTTTTTACCCTTTGGGTACGAAGCCCTAAAAAGAGCATTTTCCTGATCTTTTTACAAATAAAATAGATAACAGTCATCAGAACTTTGAAACAATCATTTGGTGGCCATACTTTGCTTTTGTATGCATGGAAAATTATTTTTATTATCTATTTATTACACGCCCGTATCACATACTTGAACTTAATGAACAGGAAATCAATTGAGTTTCTTGTGAAAATCATTATAAATACGCAAATGATTGCTCTCTAATTTCTTAAGACCAGTTATATTATAGTCGTTCGTCTTTTGTTCCAAACTCAATTAAAAGTTGCCGGCTCGCACGGACGCGCCCGAGACGGGTCGTTAGTAAATTCTAGAATATACCCGTTTCTAAACCAAAGTGGTTACCAAAATATAAAACAATATTTTTTTAATTTTGTACCATAAAGACGAAATATACATTTGAAATTTTGTAATGTAATCCGCCGAGCAGGCGTTATTGCAAATATAAGAAAATTTATAAAAATATAAGGTTGCGTCATCATTTGTTTATAGTACAACATAAATTGAACTATTGGTGTCGCTCCATCCCAATAAGATGGTTGAATAAAGAACGTGAGAAAAAATTGGAGTTATGAGTCATTGTCATGTTAGCTCAAGCGGTCACAGCATATCCTGGCAATAGGGGTTGATGTACGCGGGTTCGAATCCCGCACATGACTATATTTTTTTTCTCGTAAATTTGTAATTTTGGGATTTGTGTATCTGCTTTAAGCTGTACTATTTGGACAAAACTTTGGAAAGTTTTGATTGCTACTAAAGTTAAATAAAATGCCTCATTGTGCAGATTTAGTGAAATGTTTGTCAATTCTGTTTAGGCACATACGGGTGAGCTGTGAAATGGTGGTAAAGTGCAGCAGTAGATTAGTAGTCGCGTCACAAATTGAAGAGAACGGATGCATCAGGAAATTTTGCCGACTAATGCTAGAATGCCGAATAGGGCTGTGACGCAAAAAAAATATTTACAACTTGACAAAAACATTCTATAATTTATACAAACTTCGAATTATCTGACTAAACTAAAACCGTCTCCATTTTTCAGTACAAACTATGAGTATATCCCTACAGAAACATCCAGGTGGGTTAAGTTTAAAAACCGGGAATAGTGAAAATCAAACTTGTTTAGATTATTTTGATTGGATTAAGAGTTTCCGGACTGGATTCGAATACCTGCTGTAGCTTTATTACCAAATAAATAACTCTTTTATCAATTCATTTAAATTGAAAAAGAACTACAGATTTATTTTTTACTACAAATTATAGGTATGTAGGTGTTAAATGCTTAAAGTTATTTGAGTAAAACGTTAAAACAACAATTTAATTTCCCCCAAGCATTACGATACACTGAACCAATATTAACGAGAACAACGACTGCGGTAGACATTAAATCGTAAACAGTTCAGCAAATTGACTTTCTATGAGCGTTAATGGTTTGAAAATGACTGCGGCCTGCGACTATTATACGTAGGAAAGCGTAGTCATATTGTATACCTACTTTAATATATTATATAATGGAAACTGATAATAAATAATTTGCGTTATATATTATTGTTTTCTCGTATGTAGGACAGAAAGATGAAGGTATACTTTTATAATTCTTTGATGGCAGAAATTTTCTGTTGCGTTTGCATTAGTAATTAATTTCAGTTCAAGAACAACAGATACCCTAACTAGCCAAAGATACGAAACATCACTTTGGTATATATATGATAGGACTATATGTTGATAGAGTTATCATTAAAGCTGCGCCTAGTGCCAAGCTCGATATAGTATGACGCGTTACTCCACAGTTATTACACTTAAATCGTAAGAAAATTTTGTAAACGACGAAGACAAACTGATTTCTTTTTAACAGACTTGAAAGGGAGGAAGGGGTTGTCAATTCGTCTCTTCTTTTTTGTTTGTTACCTCATAACTTTCGACTTGTTGAACCAATTTTGATAATATTTTTTCATTTGAAAACTTTGTCGTGTGGTCGGCTTGACCAATTTTGATGAAATTTAAATGGTTCATTTTCATTAAAATTGCTCAAGCCGATTTTGAGTTACACAATGAAAAAAAATCCTATCTTGATGATAAAGTCGCTGACTGTGAATGACAATCGATCCCGTAAGTAGCAAGGGTCACTAAAAAAGAGTGTTTTTACCTAAATATGGAACCGAATTCAACACTCAAAAGTGTAAAAAACCATGTACCATGCGCACAATAATGTGATAATAGGTACTTTTGTACTATCATGGTACCGACTTCAACAAGTTATTTCACACTTTTGAGTCTTGAAGTGAGTTCCATTTTTAGGTAATTTTTTTGTATTTATATGTATTAAAAGTAATAGGAATTCATTCAGATAAAGACACGAAATCAACGGTAACAACCCTAGCTATCGTGATGTGACATAAATCACGGCTCAACGTATTAACTATTGTTTAATCTACCCAACTGCCTCCATTCGACATTTTGCAGGACTAAACATTACCATGGTTCGCTTAGCACCTACTATTTACAACTAAACGGTCACGAACCAGCAATGTACGAGTAGGTACGTTTCTTTGGACATTGTTTCGTGTATATCATGCATCTATTCGTGCATATTATGTTAGTAGTATTAAAAACATTTTCATTGCGGCCTACATTAGTTCTGATGCGGGAATATCAATAGCTTTTGAATAAATTACTCATGGAACATACAGCTGCTAGCATAAACTAATAAATATGGTACCTAATCCTTCTATGTATATGTCATTGTATGTAGAGTTATTGTTATAGTCATAGATTAGTCACAGATACATAAACAATACTTATTATAGCAATGCAATATGCATCAATATGCAATTCTATATTCGCAACTTGGTACTTACTTATAATCATATTATCTTACTATAAGTACTCGTAAGTTATTTATTAGTTACCTTGGAGATGTAAACAGTGATGGCTCAGTGATATTGGCTATGGACTGCCGCGCAGCAGGTCCATAGTTCAAATCCCGCCGCAGGCTTGAGCTTCACCGCATGGTGGAAGGGCATTTTGCGAATGCCCGCCTGGCTAGCAACCACCCTCAAGTAGAAAATCTGTCGCCAAGCACCTAACGGTGTGTTCCGGCAGCTGTACTTGAGAACCAGTCAAATTACAGGCACTTGAGACTTAACAACTAGGTATGTATCAAAGTGACGGGCGCAGTGCAATTCGTCAGTTGTGATGAAATGCATCTGTTATAGGCAGAGGTTAGTCCGCTTCACATCAGGTGGGCCTCGAGCTTGTTCCCTCACAATACAATAAAATAAAAAAAATTAAACAATGAATATGTTATGGACATTTTATTTACAACTTTTATTAACTTTTATATGTTAATCAGAATTACTTCTCTTTAAATATTATGATTTTTATTACCACCCTACTTGTGGTATCATTGTCGTCATCTGCATTTTTAGCACGATAATAACAAATTACAATGGCAGTCAATTTTATTAATTTAAGTATATTTTGAATTCTATTAAACAAAGTACCTTCATCTAGATTTGCCCACAATATCTTTAAAAAAAAACAGACGAATTGAGTACCTCCTCCTTTATTGAAGTCGGTAGAAAATGGCAACATTGCATAATGTCAGTTACTATATGGCTTCAATAAGTTTTTTTTATTGGATTAAGATGGAATAATCACGAGGCCCACCTGGTGTTAAGCGATAACCTCTACCTATAACAACGCATTTCGTCACAAGTGTCGAACTGCATTGCGCCTTTCACCTTGGGACATAAAGTTATACATGTCACATGTTCAACTCTTTTCTTACCCACAACGTAGGTATACGTATCTACTTACTCATTCGTAATAGTGAGTCATTAGCCACGTTCAAACAATGGATATCGTAATGTTTGTTTTAAAACTAAAAACTCGAAGGCAAACGCAGCCTTATAGGTACGTTATCAAGTTATGTCTATGTGGCACAAATGTCATTGACTTAGATATCAATTAAAACCCAATCATTGTTCTCATTAACAACCTGTGAAGTTACTCAATAGAATTCTGATATAAAATTCTTTGTAATATAGAATGAGCTCTATGTGTTATAAAGTGAATTTTAATGCAGTTATAAAGATAAGCAAAAACAGGTAGCACAATTGTGGTTAGATTAAAAGAAAATAAACGGTAACTAATTTGTGTGAAATTGAACAAGACGCGTTGATTGCCGGAGTTCTTAAAACCCATATTGCTTCTACGGCGCCAATCCAAACAAAACTCTCTAAAGTGCATTTTGATTTAAGAAATAAAGATATTATTTATTAAAATATTTCGATCGATATGAATTATTAAAAGTCACATTATTATTAGAATGTGGAGAATTTTATTTATGTTATTGTGACGGAACAAGCTCGAGGCCCACCTGATGTTAAGCGGACTAGCCTATGCCTATAACAGATGCATTTCGTCACAAGTCACGAATTACACTGTGCCCGTAACCTTGAGACATAGTTGTTAAGTCTCATGTGCCTGTAATTTCACTGGCTCTCAAGGACTATTGCCGGAACACACCGTTAGGTGCTCGGCGACAGATTTTCTACTTGAGGGTGGTAGCTAGCCAGGCGGGCTATCGCTAAAAGCCCTTCCACCATGCGGTGAAGCTTAAACCGGCGTTTGAACCAGGGTACTGCGGCGTGGCAGTCCATAGCTATAACCGCTCGGCCATCATTGCTTCATTAGTTGCTTTCAGGTCTTATAGCATTTTGATGCAGTCTCTCTAAAACTAGCTATAACTAACTAGTACTTATACAAGTTTTCAGTCTCCAAGGAAAATGATTTATTTAACAGTAACGTAATACCAACAAAATTATATCCCAAGAAACAATTTCAGATAATAAACAACATCTCAATCTCATACTACATCTAGCTATAGGATAAGGCTTAACTCATTGTTTATAGGCGTTATTCTACGTAATCGTAAGATGTTTATCGCACGAAGGCTGCGCGCGCGGCGGTCGGCTGTACCTACGGCCCGGGTTGTGTCGTACCGGCGCGCGCGCAAGGCCTCTGTTTGAACAAGTGATTCTTACGTAAACTGACACTGGCATTAAAATGCGATGTTTTGTGTTGCCATGCCTGTGGCGAAGGCACAAAGGATTTATGGGGAACTGTTTTAATAGGTACAGGTAGGTACTATACTCCAAAGAAGTTATATAGCTTTTAAAGTGCCTCCGTGTAATGTTGTTATGCTATCCTACAGAAATACTGTATTATCTTTAGTTAAAATAAAAACAGTATTTATCCTGCTTCAACTCAGGATAGTTAATCAGCATATGATTAAAAAGAAGCAAGAAGCAACAAATAAAACAGAAACTTGCGCATTTTTACATTATTTGTAAAGAGGTCGTACGTAGTGGCCAAAGAACTACAGAGAAGATATTTATAACACTTCACATAGAAAATATTATTAATAATTCACAACTAGTTGAATTTCACAGAGAAAGATACTTTCGTTCTTCATATGATGACATGAAGAGTTAGTTATTTGATTTCATTCCGATGCTTGAAATAATATAATGTGTGATAAAATATAATTATTCGCATTTCATTAGTACTACGTTTAATGCAGATAATAATTAGTCCTATAATATACACATTATAATGTAATACACCAAATATACAGTATTAAAGTGACACTGAAGAATGCTCTTATTTTCATACATCCGCACCGATAATTTCAACTTGTATCAACAAAAAGTGTCTATTTTTAATCTAAATTTTATTCTATTTCGCTTTCGACCGAAGGAACGTATAAAATATTCCAGCAATATTTATGTCTGCGAGTGTTCGAAAGATAAACATACTCGTTACATGTAAATAATTGTGATACCTCGATACAATATATAAATAGATATATTGTAAAATGTAACCATTTCACGGTTGAGCGCGTAACGTTTCTTGATTTGTTAGGACGATCAATATATTAGGTCCTTACATATGAAATTGGCGTTTTGTATGGGAGGAACAAAAAGTCGAATATTTTTTAATATAATATATTTAATTAATCAAAGTATGAACCATTATTTTCTATGCACTTTTGCCATCTCATAGGTAGTTCATTGATCCCTTTACTAAAAAAACCAGTCGGACGGGAATCAATAAAATCTTTGAAGGCGATTTGGACTGCCCCATCGGAGTTGAATTTTTTCCCTTGCAAGAAGTTATCCAAATTTCGAAAAAAATGGTAATCTGTTGGAGCAAGGTCCGGGGAGTACGGAGGATGTCTTAGACTTTCCAATTGAAGCTCTTCTAATTTAGTAGCCGTCTGTAGCGCAGTGTGTGGTCTAGCGTTGTCGTGAAGCAGCAGTGGCGTGTTGCGATTGACCAGCCTAGGTTGTTTAGCCGCTAGCTTTTCCATCATGGTTTGCAATTCCTGACAATAGACATCAGCCGTAATAGTCTGGCCAGATTTGAAAAAACTGTAATGAACAATACCGGCACTAGTCCACCAAACGCTTACAAGTAACTTTTTTGGGGTTAATTTTCGCTTGGGGCAGGATTTGGCTGGCTGGCCAGGATCTAACCATTGCGCTGAGCGCTTCCGATTATCGTAAAGAACCCATTTTTCATCACAGGTAATGATTCGGTTTAAAATACCTTCATTATTGTGCCGGTTTAGTAATGTAACGCAGCAGTCGACGCGCGTTTGCCGGTTTGTTTCAGTCAATTCGTGAGGTACCCACCTTTCAAGCTTTTTAATCTTCCCAATTTGCTTCAAGTGAATTAAAACAGTTTTATCACTAACATCGCAGCCTGCAGCTAACTCGGACGTGGTTTGCGATGGATCCGCTTCCACAATAGCCTTCAACTCTTCATTATCTACTTGAGTCTCAGGCCGTCCACGGGGCTTGTTCTGCAGGTCGAAATTTCCAGAACGAAAACGTTGGAACCAAAAACGAACTGTGTTTTCTTTTGCAACACGACCGCCATACACGTCATTCACCCTTCGAGTTGTTTCCGCAGCACTAGTGCCACGGCGGAACTCGTACTCGTAAATAATGCGATATTTAAGGTTTTCCATTTTGTAAAATGAGTGACGCAAACAGAAAAAAACAGAAGAAAAAAAACAAATGAATGACGATCATCGAAGCACAAATACATGAGTCTATAGCTGTACAAATTTGAATTTGGAATTCCTTACCAAAGAGGAGAAATTCGTGATTATAGTGGCCAGTACGAAAAACGCCAATTTCATATGTAAGGACCTAATATATCTACTTATTATGATGGATAGGGCACTTGACTATTCTATACTTGTATTTTAAGGGGACCATTCCCTGATTTTGGCTATTTTGAAGGTGAACACCTCTTCAGACGATCATTGTTTCGATTCAGAAAAAATAAATATTATGAACGAAAATTTTGACAACGAATCCGTGCTGAAGGTATTTTGATAACCGAAAAGTAAAGTAAAAGTTTTCTCAGCTCATTGGGGCCTTGACAGGTTACCCAAACGAAGCCCGCATGTAACTGTGGCAGAACTCGTGCCCTCCCCCACCCAACTACATTAAGCCGGCTGAAGAACTCCCCCCGGGCAAAGATCTGGCGTGGCCCGCTTGGAAGTCACTAAATCGTGCCCGGACTCAAGTGGGTCGCTGCCGGTTTAACATGACCAAATGGGGTTACTCTGACGTAGGAACCCAATGTAGTTATGGCGCTACGCAGGACGTGCATTACTTGCTGTCCTCTCCACAGTGTCCATTGGGACACAGAGAACTTTTGCACTTTGGGTGACATGTATGAAGCCTCTACTATCTTGGGGTGGTTATCGCCCAGTTGCCAGTATTGGGCGGTAACCACCCCAAGTCATCATGTGAATCTCAATCTTTCAGAATGTGAATCGTCGACACGAAGAAGAAGACCGCGTTGTATACGTGGGATAATGTAAGGAACATGATTATTGATGTTGATCACTTAGATACTTATGTCGGTGTCTTCGGAAGTCAGGTTGAGAAATATCCCTTGTAATGATCCACAAAGACTAACATAGTAATAGCTAAAAAGGAACTAAAGTAACCAATTGATTTTTCATCCAAATATTGTCACTTCAAATTTCTTTAAATCATTGTTTGTTTACAGTATACAGAAAGTATACATATACAATGACGTATGTAGGAATGTCCAATTGTCGCTGATATGTAAACAAATCACAAGACTAATGACGATACAAAGCCGTCACCGGGCGCAATCGAAACATTTTGATAGCATTGAAATTTAGTCGAAGTATGAATTTTTGGATTATTTTCGATAGATATTAAAAGAAAACTAAGCCATGTAAGTTCTGCTGAAAGTTATCTTTTTCCATCCGAAATAAATTCTATATTTTCGCTTAGCATGCGCCTACGCTATTTAAATGAATACTACTCAAATAATGACTACACTAATAATATTTCGAAATTATACAAATTTTGTAATTACTCAGTGCTGAAACAGGTCATCGGAAATTTGAGGAAAAGTTGTACAAACTACTCTAAAATGACAACTCTTAATCCAGAGTTGTCATTTAGACGTGTCAAGGATTTTGTTCATTAAAATTAAAGCAGTATATCTTAAAACATGATAGAGTACGTTGATGTGCTATTTATATTAGTAATTTATTAATTATTAATTTATTTTAGAGGCATTATACTGTTATTTATTTTAGTCACTAAACAGTCTTAAGTATATACAAACCAAGGAATGCTATTAAGGTACTAGTATTTTATTTGTGCTGTGGTAAACAGTTTGGTGGTTAGTGAATTCGTATACTTGCCTAGCTACAAAGCCCATACGTTTAACGTTGTAAATATGTCGCTAGGTACTTTAGATAGCTTATACTCTCTATTATGTGTTTCGATCTGAGAGAATGCTCTGATAGCCCCTTTACAATTTAAATCTTTCCTGCCTCTGTCTCCATCATGGCTTACTATAAAATATTTGGTGTTCAATATTTATAAACAGTGGATAAAAGATAAAGTCTTCGATTTATAAATTAAAAAGGTTTGATAACGGTCCTATCTGATATGATCAAAGTTTCTAACACAACATAAACTTTATATCTATTACTTAATTTCTTTTATTTGCCAGCTACATTTTAAGGACCTTATGAATTCTATAAGAACATGTCCCTATAGCAATCTCCCCGACAAAGTACCAAGTCAAACAAGATACAGAGAATACATGAATGTAGAAAACTACTATATTTCATCACTTTGGACAACGATAAGTAAAACCAGTTAACTCATAATACTTGCATGTACCTTACAAGCTTTGTGATAAAGAGGGTTTTATAAGTGCCATGTTTGTTTATTACGATATCTTATCAAAGAGCTAAGCAGCATTAAGGTAGGGCAGAGGAAGACGTCCTTATACGGGGTCGTAGGAGGACAATAACTTTTAATTTCTTTACGGCCTCTTGAATTACACCTTGGTATAAATTAAGGTTTTATTCACTTTGTCGTGCGCGACATTCTTGTTAAGGAAGACACTAGAGTAGCACCGATTGTTGTATAAGTAAGCCTCCGATTCACATATTAGAGATTAGCTTTTGTTCATTCACCTGAAGTGTCAGATTTTGTACTTTAGAGCGGTGGCACTCGCAAAAAATCCTAAAAATCTACCTGTGAAGCTCAAAATTTAAACCTCGCGGCGGCATTCGATCCATAGACTTTCTATGCGACAGTCCACAGTTATATCACTGGGCCATCATCGCGTCGAACCTCTTGCCGATTCAATGTATTGTTAGAACTGTATTTGTTCTTGAAGCGCTCGTAGCGAAATTTGTTTAGCCGTTTTTAACCGATCAGCTAAGTTAAGTAACGTCCGCCGCGGTGATTACTTGGATGAGTGACCGCTAGTGACATTACTACTGAGCGCTTCCGTGCTTCGTAGAGCACGTTAAGTTGTTGGTCCCGTTAATTGTCTCAGGATTGCTTTCGATATGGCACGGTGGTATGGCATTTTGCGAATGTCTGTCTGGCTAGATACCACCCTCAAGTAACCTGTCGCCAAGCAGGTAACGGTGTGTTCCCCCAGCTGCAGCTGTGCTATGTGAGAGCCAGTAATACTAGGTTAGCCTGAACAACATCTTAGACCACATCATCACTTACCATCAGGTGAGATAGTGGTAAAAGTGGTAAATAAATATACCGTAACACACCCTAACTTCGCCTACATTTTGATACATTTTCATATATTTTTCTTAAACTATGAGGAATTCCAAATATTGGTATATACGAATGCTTCCTTTTGTTTTGGGATACATGTCAATATCAAGAAATATACTAAATTTAAGCATTTTCTTCTTTAAAACCGACTGTAAAGACGGTGGGCGAAGTTTGGGTCATTTTCCTAACTTCGCCTGCCCCTATTTGTGTGGCCCTTGTGAGAAATATATTAAACTTAGATACCACTTTTTACCAAAAATGGTCTTCACAAATGATTTTTAATCTTATTGAACAGAAAATAAGGTGTGTTTTCAAGAAAATCGAGGTAGGCGAAATTAGGAACCCTTTGGAGCATATCTCAAAACATCCAATACATTGAACGCGGCATAGTCAGGGTTGTCACAAACAATTTTTTATTAAGTATTGAAAAGGAGACAGGCATGGTCGTTTGCTTAGAGCGGTGGATTGAAAGAAAGTGCTACCATCTACAAAATTAAACGATAATTAACAGGCAATCAGTTTTTGTTACTTTAGTTCAGTTTATATTTATTAAAAAAGGACATATTTGTTCCAGCTGAAATGAGATCAAAAAAAATTATATATTTTGCCGTAAAAATTTTTTGTTCTCATTTCAGCTTATTATAAAAATAATTATTAATAAAAAAAAAGTATGTACGTAGGTATGTATGAAGCTAAGTCATGAAGTAGGGACCTATTTGTTGAAGGAATTATTAGTAGAACATTTGAAAAGTAAATTATAGGACCTAGGTCCTATAATTAACTTATGTATGAAACATAATAAATTTTAATAATTTTGAATACATATTATTATCAGTAGCAGCATCTTAACCTGAAATAAAAGAAAAGCCCTTATTACTATAATACTTAATATAACTAAGCAAAAACAGAATGAACCTAAAATTGCAGGACACACTAAATGATAACATAATTATAAACACATTAAATGTTTTCAAGCAATTTTTGTACCTTTTTATGAATGTATATTAATTTATAAACAAACATTTTTACAAAAAAAAAATTGCTGCTGAAAATTTTTTAAAATGTTGATGTCAAACAGCATGATGTAACGTTAACATGCCAAGTGCCAACCCTAGGCCCAGGCGAAGTTTAGAACAAACATAGCTGCATCTATACTTCAGACTAATAAAATGCTGTTTTAACCAAAACCATTGAACTTATCATGCAAATTAATATCTTGGGAGAAAGCTGATGACTTAGCTAAACGGCAACTAATAATCTTACCTCCTTATTGCCTCTGACTTACGGTCAAAGTTTCAGGAAAGACACAAAATTTCGTCACCATTGAACTCGCATAAAAATGCAATTGCCATCTAACATATGAAGTTGGTTACAAAATGTTTGTTAAATGCTGCCATTTAATAAAAAAGCCAACTAATTTGTAGTTTTTGAGACGTTTATCTAACATACTAGACTATGTTATGACCATTCAAAAAATTTGGGCGAAGTATGGGTTACTAGGCGAAGTTCGGGTGTTTTACGGTATATATATATATATTATTTATTTATTTATAGCTGATAGGCTAACCTTTTACTACACATTTTTATATGTGGCACAATGAACAAGATAAAAAAAAACACATCAACACATGCAAATCAAAAACAGTGCCGTATAACGTATTTGAAACGGTCTGTGTTTGATTCAGACTTGGGTAGGCTGGGGGGCAGAGGAACTCTACTTTTGCTCTAGCGCGGCAATTCGGTGGGATGTGATTTGGATTCTTCTAGTTCCTCAGCAGCAACTTATTAAACTGTTTAAGATTATTTTAAGTACTTCTCTGTATAATAAGCATCTCCATGACAAATTTTACAGAAAAGTGTCAGACAGTACTAGAAAAACTTCTTGTTTTAAGTTTTGAGTCTCGTAGTAAAAGACAATGCCTACTCCGAGCCAAGAGCGCCCGCTGCGGCAACACTAGACTCTGGACTGCGCCGCGCTTCCTTTGAATAGAGTTTTGAATATTTTTATCGAGCAAAGCAATAAAAAATAAATAATAATAAATTACAGTCTCAAGAGACTTTTAACATCAAGTGATCTTCGTGCTTATTCCGTCAAATACACATAAATAAACACAAAAAAACAAAATGTTTCTAAGAACTAGCAGAAGTTCAACCCTAAGAGGTTATTATCATTTTTCCAATAACCCTTCAGTTCCAATAATTCCAAATGAATTCCAATAACTAGTTCAGTTCCGAGCTCACGCATAACCTGGATCAGAGTATGTGACGATTCAGGAAGTACTAACAAATAACTCAATAAGATAGTTCACTTATATCATACGGCACGTACTTACCGACGGCAAACCAACAGTTAAATATAACTGGAGTTTAAACGGACACCGCACCTCGGCACGTGAAATTACGACTTGTCGTCCAACTAGTGTGACTTTAGTGCGACGTTAAAATCTAATTAACACGTTTGATGTAGGCAATCGGGTTAAGCGTTTGGATCGTTATTCTTTTATTTTTGTTTGCCTATTTGAGGTAGAGTTAGAGGAGCGGCTGAAATTAAGTCTTGTTAAGGTTTTAAGCATTTATGAAATATAAAATGCTGGTCAAGCTTTTAAAGTCAAAATACTTTATTCAATGTATTAAAATATATATAATACAGCAAAAATGGTATTCAGCTACTTTGACAAGAACGGGCACGAAACTCGCAGCCATTATTTTAATATGAACGTACTCTTATACAATTTTCGCAATATTTATAGCATAGGTGATTAAATTAAGGAATATATTTTATTTGTTTTGCAATTCTAAAACCTGGCATCGCTTTTTTTATTCCTAGTTCTGTAAGCTTCTTGATAAAAATATATATTCCAAAGCAACAACTCGTAGAAAATATGTAATTGTTGATCACAATAATTGCAATTCTCGTCAACTTCAAACATATCAGACGACCCGGGTTTCGAGCATATCAGATGCTCGCAGACGCAGTTGCGCACTCGCCCTGATGATGAGCATCTGATATGCTCGAAACCCGCGTAGACGTATTCGATTCCCAACGTGAGTGTTTACAAAATAATAAATTTTCAGTTTTGTAACTAATGCTGTTTATTCAACAAGCGACAGGACAAAACGTCTATGGCCAAACCCAATTTTAAACGTATTGGCAATTACAAGCACATATCATGAGCGAAGCATTTATAAGTTTTCTGAGCTAAACTGTCTCACGTTCACAGCAGAGATACTAAATGAAAAGTCTCATGCGCCAATTTCGTATATTTGCTGGCAAATTGGCAGCTGAATGAAAAATTTGTTTGCAATACATGTCCTTTTATATATTTGACTTCACATATTTACAAGTGAGTGAATAATCCGAACATAATTTGTCATATGGCCCTAAATGGTATACAGAACAGAATTGAACTCAAAAGTTATAACATGATACATACAAAAATAACATTGTATGATCTCTTTATATTCATAAAAAATATTTATAAACATCAAGTAGGTACTGCAGTAGTAGATAAATAGAACAGCACACTTCAAAATTCAATACAAACAACGTCTAGTTGTAATATTTTCGCTACGTTTCCTAAGAGATCATTCATTTCAGATTTAACTAGTTCCTAAATCTGTCATGCGTCGCATAGTGTTTGTTTCTGATATTCAATTTATATAGAACCTTGCTTTGCTTTATTTCTTTACTGTCTTGTCTTTGAACATCGTTGATACATTTGCTTCTGTCATCATATGCACTAGAACATTGTAATTTTGAGTATCGAGCCAGTTATAAATCACGTTTTATAATAGCCATTACCGTACTTATTGTTTGTTGGCGTGTTATGTTGAAATTACTTACAATGTAGGTGCTGTTTTGTTTTAAAGAGATTAAACACTGATCGGAGACAAAATCTGAAAGTGATATGACACCGCTACTACGAGCTATTGCCGCTGCTTCGAGGTTAAAATATATGTAATAATTTTTCTACGCGTTACATAGCATGTAAATGCAGCCATAAAATATAATAAAAAACTGTAATTTCGTGAAAAGACCTAAGACTTTAGAACGAACGTCATGAACTGGTTATTATGAAGATTATGAATAATATAAAACAGCATATAATTTTTCAAATTTGTAGAGCACACAATCTTCTTTCAAATCGGTTCAATCGATACAGCACTAAGAAGTGACCAACATCAACACTCACATCCACTTGCATTTATAATACTAGTGTGATGTACAAGCTTAACAGCGAAATAGCGAGGTAATAAATGGAAATAAAAAAATCGCCAAAGTGCGAGTTGGACTCGCGCACGAAGGGTTTCTTAGTATTATATTTACATTAGACACTATATAATAACCTGTTTTAACTCTTTTTAGTTTTTACGAAGGGTACGGAACCCTTCGTGCGCGAGTCCGTTTCGAACTTGGCCAATTTTTGTATTTGTTGTTATGGCGGCAACAGAAATACACCATCTGTTAAAATTTTAACTCTAGCTATCACGGTTCATGGTATATAGCCTGGTGAGAGACAGAAAAGACAGCGGAGTCTTAGAGTTAGGGTCCCCTTTTATACGAGTACAATGTAGAGTATTTCAATACTAAAATTTGTAATTGACCTTCATAAGAGCGTCGTAGACGCCTAAATTGAATAAATGATTTTGACTTTGACTTTACGGTTTGTGTACGGAATCCTATAAATAACTAATTATAATACGCATAACCTCATATACAGTATCAGTGCAGGACATAATGGCCCTAACACGCATATATTTACGAATTAACGGTTAGCGTAAACATAAAGCAACACACACGCAAGGAGGATAATTGCAAAACGAGGAAACAAACAGATTTATTTCAGTACCACGGAGACAGGAGTTAACAATAGTCCGATGTTAGTTTATCTAACAGTTAATGCTAATAACTTATAGTAAATTATTAGCAACATTGACCTTCTTTGTAGAATAAGACAGTGAGAGAATACGGAATGTATGAATTAAATGTTAAAGTTTATGCAGATACTTACTAGAATTGGAAAATACAGATAAGAAAAGATTTTTCACAAATATACCTATGTCAGTTGAGGGAAAGTACCTTAAATATTGGTGATATTAAAGTTTAAGCCTACTTTAGACACACTCCTTATTATAATCAGTAAATACAGATAAGAAAATAATACTTTATCGGTAAAGTGATAGTACCTATTGATTGTATTAATATATAGATCTGCTTTAGACCTGTCATTTCCTTATTATCGGCAACTAACTACTAAAGAAAATATGACACAGAATATCAGTAAAAATGCCCTATTTTACCGCCATAATCAGAGGACCACCAGACAAATTTGATAAGAATTTAACATAAATATATATATATATCTTAATTTTTTAAATGATATGAAAATGTGCTTGAATCGGCTTAGTTTTGGAAGAGAAAACAGAAGAATAGAAAAAATCGATTTCTTAAATTTACTTTTTAAGCTACAACTTAAACTTCACCTCCTCCTCTTGAACTAAATACAACGACACCTCCTTTCATTATGGTTCTTTAAATTTGGTATAACTTCTTACAAAAGCTTCTGCAAGTTTTCTTGACGCACGAATGCAATGAAAGGTACAATTACAATTATGGCCTCTACCAATATTATCAACGACGAATGCCATAAAAAATTCAGTCCAATTGAGAACTCCTCCTTTTTTGAACATCTTTGACCGCACCATCACTTACCATTAAGTGAGGTATTGGCTATGTCTATAAGCTATATAAAAAATATATTTTTGGATATATTAAAGGGACGGTTCATCGGTAATATAATATATAACAAGAAAATGTATGATTAGTGTACTTCTACCATTCACATTTTTTTCGGTTGATACTCGCTCGGAGTGTGTTTTAGTGAGAGTGTGTCTTTAGTGAATGTGTCTGAGTGCATCGCAATTTTCCGTTGTTTAGTAGGGAGTGTAATCACACTGATCACTAAAATATGTACACTTCTTAGATTGAAATTCAATTAGTTTAAAAGTAGGGTTTAATAAACTCATATAATTTATAAGACTTCATACAATTATTATTTTACTACTAGTACCAGTATCTATGTAGTATATAGTGATAGATTTGAAAATCTGTCGCCAAGCACCTAACGGTGTGTTCCGGCAGCTGTCCTTGAGAGCCAGTACTTCTAGGTTAGCCTGAACAACATCTTCGACCACATCATCACTTACCATCAGGTGAGATAGTGGTCAAAGGCTAACCTATCAAGCAAAAAAAAAAAAAAAAGAATACAAACATTATTTTAACATTTTATAAAATTTTGCCTTATACATGGTCCGGTGTAATCGTCGCCTGTTTTGCCTGTTTGGTGACAGGAAAAAACCGTTTGTCGACACATACGTACTCAAATATGAAATACCGCTATACTCAGACTTACGCATCCCCATAATGTTTGCTCAACAATAGTATGCAAAGCAAAGCATTGTATGCTAATCACTGCCTTTTACGTCCGACAAAGTAAAATAAATCAATCAGCAATAAGTTTTTAAAGAAAGGTAACGCGTCTATCTTTTTTTTATATCATTGTGACGGAACACCACTCGATTTTTATTAAGCGGTATCTTCTGCTATAACATATGCATTCGAACTGCACTCACCCATCACCCTGAGACAGGCAGTTGTTAAGTCTCATGTGCTAGTAATTTCTTACTGACTCTCAAAGACTACTGTCGGTACACATTGTTAGGTGTTTGGCGACAGATTTCCTACTTGGGGGTATTCCCTTCTACCATGAGAGATGCTTAAGCTGGCGGTGGGGATCGAATCATGGAACTGCGGCACGTCAGATCATAGGTATTATCGCTTGGCTGTCATTGCTTCGAATCTAGGCTATGTAACAGCTGACAATTTTGCCTTTTTTCTCTATCTCACCTGTGGGTAAGTGATGAATGGGACCTTGATCACAAGGACATCTGCTGGAACACGATATACCACTGTTAGGTGCGTGGCAGCAGAATTTATTTTTACGTGACCTCACCTACCTATCAACCACTCTAACACCGTGCGGCTTCAGCCCAAGACCACGGTGAGATTAAAACCATGAAACTCCAGCGTGGCAGTCCATACTTGTAGCTATTGCCACTGGACCAATACTACTTCAAAATCATTCCATCTACAGTCACGCTTTAAATGACTCATACAAATATAATCAAAACAAATAAAAGATTTACAGGTATAAAGATAAGTACAAGAAAGTATCGTACGCTCAAGTAAAATTACCTTGCCATTAGCAATAATACTAAAGATTTAAAAAACGCTGTAAAATGTAAATGGACACGATTTAAGAACTGTTCTTACTCATTTAACTAATAAATGTCCCATTAAAATCATCCTTGACGATCGTAAATCTAAAATATTCTCCGCTCCATTTCACCAGAAACTGAGCAGTAACAGAGTTGTGGATATATTGTTTTTCATCGTGCATATCGGTCAATGCCAACGATTTCCATTTCAGATGGGTGAAAAAAACGTCTGCAGTGACTCTACGTAGACGGCGAAATAAAAAAAAAACTCGGTTTACCCGACAACGTCATTCAACGGCCATAATGAACACGATGCGGTAATTATGAGGATAATTACATCTAATGTTGGTCACGGACAATGTTTTAAAACCACTTAAAAATTACGAGGTTTCAGCTTCTGTACAAAAGTAGGTAGAGCAACATGAAATTCACATTTTCCTGTATTTTAAATTCATTCCAATTACACTAACTATATGCGGGCTGAATGATAATGATTTCAACGTTCCCTAACAATAGCTAATAAGTTTCACTGAGAACCTTGAGTCTTATTTCATAATCATTATATTTATTTTTCTGAGAATTATCTGTATTTCTTATGAATCATGTATTCAGGTAAGTATGCTCCGTTATCACAATTCAAACATTCTAAACACTTCCATGCGTTTAACTTCCAAGATATTCTTTGACACGTTTAGAGTACTAAGTCTATCACCACTACTTAGTAACTACAGATAAAACATTACAGCGAAGGCTCATTCAGCATGCTTCGAGGTATCACCGTTTCATGTCGAACTTAAGGTCTATTTTTGCAAGTGATGCACTCTTGCATGCTGCATGCGTCTCCGAGTTCCGCGAACCTGGCACATGGTAGGGGGTGGGGTTAGACGGTGGTAGCCAGTAGGCGGCACTGATGGGCGGGTAGTTGCTCCCGTTCCTTGCCGGGCCGGTCTTGCCTCGCGCGCCGCCGGTCTCGCCGCGCATCCTTTACACTTCACCTCACTTCACACATCACATGACGCGTCTGCATTCAAGCACGGCCGCGAGTCAACTAGTGGCGTGGTGGTTTGAGAACCTGCGCGCGCGCCGGTGATAGACGAGCAATCAGTCACTCCTCGTGGACCGTGTGTCACGACGCTTCCACTCCCCCCTCAGTAATGAGCTGCGTCCGTTCTGAGCACGTTCGCTATTCACTTGCAGTTGCTGACTGACTACAGTTTAGCTGCCCTTAGCTATACACTAATCTATGTCTGTTGCTGCAATATTTTCGATCAATAACTGAAGGCTACAGTCACAAATGCGGAAGAAATTTGAGACAGATCAAAAATTGTCTTAATGTTTTCAAGGCAGAAATAAAAAACATACCCTTTGAATAAAACAAAAAAGCATGTATACCAAATCCCAAAAACACTATCTTCGTTTCCCAAATATCATCAACAGGATTCATAATGCCTTTGAGTATGAACATATAATAACCGTTATAATATCTATATCTACTGACAAAAAGTAATTTTTGGCCTTTTACGGTTACACAATTCCGCAGGCAGCTGAAAGCCTTCACGGAGAATTAGCGTTGACAAATTAGTACACGGTGGCTAAACGAACCCGACTCTCTCACAGTTTGGCTAACTTTATTATGTCGCCTTGGAAAAAATTACGACGTAGACTGTGACCAAGTTTTTTTTATTCTTAGATTACGCCAATCAGCCAGACATCAATGAAAATCACACCTAAAGAGTTCATCAGACGATGAAAATGCAAGTTTGTAGAAAACATACAGTTACCTAGGAACATCATCAATATTCACATAACGATATTCTAGTTATATAGAGAAAGTTGTCTTTATTAAAAGGTGTGAAATTCTGTCCTCATCATCATATCATCACACCTGTATATCCCTGAAGTGGCACGTGAGGTGTCTAAGCATCAACATTACACGAGATAGGTTTCACTGCCATATGTTAGGGGCTGAGCTTATTGCCATCTTCATTAGGGAAATACTTTTACTATCCGGCTCGGTGATCTGCTTTTGACCGAGATTTTAAAGTTGAAAGACCAAAGAATCAACGAAACATTTTAATTGTACTGTAATAATAGTCAATAATTTCGAAATATATATTTAAATATAGGTCAAATAAACGTTGGACGACTTTAAATAATTGAGGAAATCAAACAATATTACGTATTCTCATTACCGAATCACAATATACCTGACCTTACTTGTATCAGTCTATTGGGTACATCAATTTGGCATATTGCCTCTCTGTCTAATTAATCAAACACATGCGATTCAGATTGTAGAGACATTCAATTATTGCTCTATCAATGTTATAGAGACGCTATTGTCTTGTTATAATTTAATCAGGTAGAGTTTAATGATGTATTTGTATGTGTGCTTAACAAAATGAAGGTAAAGTTTGTTATTGGGTTTGAATTTCAAACATCTTAAGGTTGAACGGCCGGTCACTTTTCTATGCAAACTTCGAAAGGTGATCACTCTCTTATTTTAAGTTTTATAATTTTATTAATAATTTGAATTTAGTACTTTAATTCGTCAAATTTTATTTTATGCTAATGATTAATCTCCCATTTCCTTAGCTTATATATATTTTTGTCTCTATTTCATGTTTTGTGTCAAAGCAAATATGTACAGTTATTGGCACCATAATAATAATTATATATTAATATAGAACTAAGTAATTAGTGACATACGTGCACCCAAAATACAGGCTATGCCTAGTTTGGGGTTAATTGTAAACACAATTCTTAAAATAATGTATAATTTTAAGAATTGTTATTTGTGAACTCAACTCAAGTCTATTTCTGGACTAAAAAACATACAATTTGGTATAGAACTAAGCATGATATCGATCAATCACTTAATTTTCTAGGTTTGTATCGTTACGAATTTCCAAAAAGATTTTAAATAGCTATGGGCCTCGAAACATTTGTATGTCAACAACATATCAAGTCGGTAGAAAATGGTCCGAGGCGCATAACTAATTCATTTAAAAAAAATATTACTATAGAAGCCTAGATAATAAACAGATAAATCGAAATTATGCTCAGTACTGCACCTAAAACCTTAAATAAGGAAGTAACCACCCTTCGACGTTGGTATAGAGAAGTGACCGGCTAGTTCAACCTCATGGATACAAATTAATCATTTTGAGTTCAGTTGTACTTGTAATCCCGTGGGATGCCGCGCTAGATTTGTACCTACCAACCATATATTTGTACTCTACTCTGGGTTCTATTTAAATCCCTACATCACATTACACTCTACATACTAGAGCACGAAAAAAATATTTATCGATACCCTAAGATGTATGAGACGTTTCTAAAAATAATGTTATTATAATCTAGCTCAATACATGCCTGTATTGAGCTATATTACATAAACCAGGTAAGTATTCGCAAAATGCTCCTCCAGCAAGTGGGCATCGAACTATCGAAGTACGGTAGTCCATAGCTTACCGTTCGGCTAGCATTGCTTCGAATCTCATGCAGTTTACGAGTTATGTAGATACAGCAGAGTGACATTAATGATTTCGCTCTCTGCGTAAGGAACCATTAAAACTAAGCTAAATACCACTGCCTGTTACAATGTGCTAATACTATATTGAGTTGAATTATTCGGTCATTCCCAGTAGACATGCCCACGATACTACTGACAAGTAGGTCAGTAGTTAAATCGTGGGTATTCTACACTACTATATAGTGTAGAAGGGCATAAATATTCCTCCTTGCTAAACATATGGCACATAACTAAGGATGGCAGTCGTTATAGCGTGGTGGTAGGGCATTTTGCGAATGCCCGCCTGGCTAGCTACCATCCTCAAGTAGAAAATCTGTCGCCAAGCACATAACGGTATGTTCCGGCAGCAGCCCTTGCGAGCCAGTACTTCTAGGTTAGCCTGAACAAAATCTTCAACCACATCATCACTTAACATCAGGTGAGATAGTGGTCAAAGGCTAACATATCAGGATTGATAAAAAAAACAGATTTGAACAATATTATTTATTTATTATCTATGGGTGTCGTTAGAGGTGACTAAAGGTGAAATACCAAAGGGCAGCAACGCCTTCTGAGGAACTGATATATTACACTGCGATCCCCAAGACGTCTGCAAAGCGTGTGGATTATGGCAAACCCCCCATAAGTGTTCAAATATCTCACAAACATGATAAAGATGGCGGATCACCACGCGGAACAAACAGATACCTTCTTAATTACCTATTATGGATAGACAGAGACATCAAAGAGCATGGAAATTGCAATTACATCACTACCACAGCATTAGCAATAGTACTATGTAGCACAACTAAGCTATAGAAGTTGCAATATTATAAAGTAACCATCCAATTGGCGTGCTACCACTTGAACTCGAAGAATCGTCACGCGTACCACTCAGGTTCGAGTAACCCACAGACGTGGTCAGACTTTCAACGACTTTGTTACTTATAGATTTGTACAGACGAGCCGCATCACGAATGCATGACGTTCTCGTTTCGCAGTTGAATTATTTCAATTCTAGAACAGCAAATTAGAGCGTTTGTTCACCGAAGCTGTCAACGAGAACGACATTATTTGGGGCCGAGTTCAAGATGACCGATCTCGGTAGCTCTTGTACGTTAGAAGGCTTAGTGGATGCAATGTATTTTTGATTTATCCGATAATACGTGGAAGAAAAGCCACAGGGAAGCGTTTTATATAATTCACGACAGACAGCGACAAAAAAAAAAGTTACTTTTTATAAACTTGCCAAATCTTTGTTGGTAGAATACCATTCTGGTTATCAGTTCGTTAAGTTTTTTTAATGGTATTGTGATGGAACGAGCATGAAGGCCCACCTGATGTTAAGCGATAAGCTCTGCCTATGGAGACGAACTGCACTGCTTCCTGTATGTCTGTATGGCTGTGAAGGACTGCTGCCGGAACATACTGTTAAGTGCTTGTGACAGTCCTTCTACTTGGTGGGTGGAAGTTAGCCAGGCGAGCATTCGCAAAATGCCCTTCCTCCATGCAGTGAAGCTCAAGTCGGAAAACCGAACAAGGACTTGCGGCACGGCAGTTCAAAGCTATTACAATTTAAGGTAGTAAGAAACCTCGTTATGCGCCAGAAGTGCAGAAAAACCTTCATCAGCATCGACGTGATTGGAAGACTGTGTGTCTCAATAAAGAACGTCTGTAGAAAAGGAGCTTCCTTCCGCGGACGCCCAGATTGCGGAATGAGCTCCCCGCCGTGGTTTTCCCGATGGAGTACAGCATGGGGTTCTTCAAAAAGGGCGTGAAGGAGATTTCTTCAGGGTCGGCAACGCACAAGTCATACCCCTGTTGTTGCAAGCGTCCATAGGCTTTCATAGGTAACTGCTTACATCAGGCGGGCCGTATGCTTGTTTGCCACCCTAGTGGTTTAAATAAAAAAACAAATGCAGTCGTATCGTAGTTCGTCTGCGTAGCCCTGAAGGAGTGTGCAGGTAGGTTCGTTCCGGCGATCGACGCGGTTCCTACGGTTCGGACCACCGAAATAGGCGTGCATTACTGGTTATGAATAAATAATGTGTATGCTATAGAATTTGTAAGTTTATCGATCGATTAATTTCAAATATAGATTCAAGTTTACAGTAGGGGGAAAAATCAAAGGAAACTAGTCACTACCAAGTTGTATAAGTATTTCACAGCGTTGCTTTTGAATCAACAGGGCCTGGGTTTGATACTCGAAACAGACAGTTACGAATCAGGTTTGTTCTGCGAAAGAACACTGCAGCTGTTTAAAACCTGGAACTGTGCCCGTGATAGCAATAGACTCGTCCTCTATTGCATGGGGACAAAATATTCTGGCATTTCGTAGGTGTTAGGTTTCCCTACCTCCTTCGCGAATATACAAACGTGATGATATGTATGTACCTACATATAACCTACATTACATATGTTAAACCTATATTATATTTTTTATTTATGCTATGTAATAACGCGACGGACCAGTCGCACGCATGATGGTAAGCGTCACGCCTGTCATTACAGTAGCATTGTCAACTTCTTTCTGCTTGACACTGCACTGCGCTCGTACACTCCGAGACGTTAGTTATTATGACTCGTTCGCCCATTAATTTCTCTTGCTATAGTGGCCTCATAGCAATTTTTGCACACTACAACTTCAACACAATATCTGACACTGTGGTGATACCCACAAAGACGAGATATGAAGAGACCTACCACCTGGTTTGTCAAACTGTTATTTGCACTGTACTGTACTGTATAAGTTGGATTGTCCACTGCTGAACACAGCCTCCCCCATTTAGGAGGGGTTTGCCTTGATCGTAGTGCCCTACTCGCAAAATGCCCTACCAACATGTTGTAACGACTGCCATCCTAAAATAATAACCGGCACCGATGGCTTAACGTGTCCTCCGAAGCACGGAAGGGCTCATTATTGATGTCACTAGCGGTCACCCATCTAAGTCATAACCGCGGCGGACGTAGCTTAACTAAGCTGATCGGTTAAGAACGTTTAAGCAAACTTCGCTCCGAGCGTGTTCGAAACGCAACAATTTAACGATATACTATTAGTACCACAAGTAGACTTCAAAATAAAAATATCTTCTACATCTCAAATAACGTAATCTATCTCTTATTCTAGGATTAGATCGTATCGTTTGAGCCTCAATTACTTAATTCGTTGTATCGTCAAACTAAACCCTCCATACATAATGTACCTGATAACATTGATCGATGTCATGCGAATAGGCCACAGTTTATGTAACAGTTACAACGCAAGATAGAGCTAACCCATCTGACTATTGTATACATAATCCTACACGTGTGTTAGTATGTCACTATCAATGTGTGAAATGATGCTTTGAAACGAAGGCCTAGACTATATGGAGACAAAGTTGATATCATATTGATGAATCATATAATATACGTAATCTTATACATTATCCAAGTATCTGGGTGAATCTTTTTTTTTCTTTTTTTTTAATGTTATTGTGACGGAACAAGCTCGAGGCACATCTGATGTTAAGTGGACTAACCTCTGCCTATAGCAGTTGCAATTCATCACAAGTCACGAATTGCACTGCGTCCGTCACATTGAGACATAGTTGTTAAGTTCACCATGCGGTGAAGCTCAAGCCGGCGGTGGGGATCGAACCAGGGTACTGCGGCACGGCAGTCCATAGCTATTACCGCTCGGCCATCATTGCTTCAAAATGCTTCAAATCTACGAATAGTTGCCAGATAGTATTATTTTGCAGTAGAACACTTTGTGCGAGTTCTTTCGGGGAAGTACTGCCAGTTGTAACCATATCTATTTCTGTCGCCAAGACATTGTTCGCATTATTTACGTTTTTATTTTTTTATTAAGTTCCGGCTTGAAGGGAACGGGTGTCAGTGAAATTACAGGCACATGTGACTTAACAACTTTATGTAGACTCAGTGCAACTCGCTACTTGTGACGAGCTGCACCTGTTAGAGGCAGAGGTTACCGATTAACGCCAGGTGGAGTTAGTGCTTGTTTAATCACGATAGCAAAAAATATGTATATTGCAACTAAGATTTAAAAATATTAGTAAAAATATAACCAAGATGTCTCTAACAACCAAAATTATTACACCAAGGCTGTGGAAGGAAGAAAAAAAAGGAAAGTAAAATTATTACATGGTTAACAGATTTAAAAGTGAAAAGACAACCTGAACTTCTGAGATTGATTGAATTTATAATTGCGATACGTTACACCTTTTGACGAGAATTAAGCAAAACGTACCTTTTTTGTATACCGACACTTATTTTCCGCAAATTTTGACGGCGGTGTAGTTTTATAAAATAAAACAAAATTTCGTTTTCATTATTACTTATGTGTTATGTCTACAGTACAACATTGACCAACTGCTACTTTCAGTGACTTAAAAAAGTTCTTGTATCTTTACTCACGAACAATTCTTAAAAGTTATTGCTACAGATTTTCATCCAGAGATGAAAAGAAAGGAACGAGAGAAGAAAACTCTTTACTTTAATTTAACGTTTTTTATATATATATTTCCAAAATTTCTGTATTATTAATATAAAAAAGAAATGAATAAAAAAAATTTAACCATGCCCAAATCGAAGAAATTTTACATTTTGCTGACATTCTGACTGAAGTCGAAGCTCTGTAATAATAGGATTCATTAGAAGAACTAGGGTAAGAGGAGAGATTATATATAACGCGTATATATTCGATTATAAAAATCTAGGAATTTGATATTTTTTTTAATTGCCATTAGAAACATACAACATAGTGTTGTATTGATTTCAGGTGTGTTTGTGTGTGTGCCTTCGTTGTAATGCGATAGCATTTGAATTGATTTGTCATGCGGCCTGTATCGTGGTCCTTGAAGGCTCTTACTTGTTATACTCGAAAGGAATTTAAACTAGAAAACTATACTATGTGAATTATAATCCCCTATTTTATTCCTAGATAATGTCTCTATAGTAGAGCAATATTTTTTTTACCCAAAATGTACTTAGTTTCTCACTTGGAGGTTAATCTTCCTTCTATATATTTATAACTGAATTTTTGCATGAATTCTATACACGAAAGTTAATAGTAGAGTATGTTTTATCGTGAACAGCTAAACATTAACAGAATCAATAACATATTGATGTTTCTACCTATACTGAATCAATTTTATCAATGTAAATACGTTTTTTACACGCACCTCAGTCTGCAACCTTGGTTACTCATGAAAAATGTAAACAGTGAATTGACACTCCTATGCTATATACTCATTTTGTTGGAAACTACGCACTTACGAATACCTTGAAAGTCGATGAGATAGATAGATAGATGAGCATTTTATTGAAACACCATAATTTATACAAATATTACAAATAATTGAGAGAGAAAGATGATGTGACTGAATAATAATAATATCAGGTAGATGGTATAAAAGTTGTAATGTACTCACCGTTCCTATTTTCACTGTCAGCCGGCTTCATCTGAATCGGATGGTGCATCTGTAAATAAATAAAAAAATACTATGTCAATCGAAATTTCATAACAATGATAGCAGAGCGGTTAAAGCTGTGGACTGCGCTGCCGCAGGTCCGTGGTTCGATCTCCACCGCCGGCTTGAGGTACACCACTTTGTGTGAGGGCATTTTGCGAATGCTTGCCTGGCTACTAGTAGAAAATCTGTTGCCAAGCACCTTACAGTAAACCGGCAGCAGTCCTTGAGAGTCAGTAAAATTACAGAAACATGAGACTTGGCAACTGCATGTCTCAGGGTGACGGCCGCAGTGGAGTTCGTCACTTGACAAAATGCATCTGTTATAGGCAGAGGTTACCGCTTAACATCAGGAGGGGCTTGAACAAGTTCCGTCACAACCACATAAAAAATATTATGAAGATTTATAAAGAAAAATATATTTTCGTGTACTTTTGTTGCCCTGAGGCCATATTGTCTGCTTAGAATGTTAATTAATGGAGATGAACATCATTTCGTAAATAATTCTTTGAAAATAAAGAAAGTCCACTATGGAGTTCAAATATAAATACGTTCGCCTTTAGTTAAAATAGTAATAAAAAACTTAAAAACTATATAATCAAGTAGGCTTTAGAAGCGCTCGTAGCGTAGTTTGCTTAGCCGTTCTTTTAACCGAACAGCTAAGTTAAGGCTAGTATTTTCATAACGCTTTCCATACAAACACAGCTTTTTATATATTTTTTTTACTAGCCCTTAAGTCCGCAGCGTCATGATTTGGATGGGTGACCGCTAGTGACATCACTACTGAGCGCTTTCATGCTTCGGAGGGCACGTTAAGCCGTAGATCCCCGTTGATGTCTTAGAATGCTGGGAAAATTGTGCGAATGCCCGCCTGGCTAGATACTACTCTCAAGTAGAAAATCTGTCGCCAAGCAGCTAACGGTGTGTTCAATCAGCTGTCTTTGAGAGGCAGTACTTCTAGGTTAGCCTGAACAACATCTTCGACCACATCATCACTTACCATCAGGTGAGATAGTGGTCAAAGCTAGCCTTTCAGCAATAAATATAATATAAAAATGGTATCATGCTTCAGCGAGCTGAATATAGGTACTAAAACAGAAAACATTTTAATTAAACTTTTTAAACGGACTTCGGAAATATTGTTATAAAATATAATAAATGATGTACGAATATATTATACAATTTAACAGATTAGTCAGACATCTGTGAAACCCCAATAAAAATGTCTATTTGTATGTAAGCGCTGATTTTATAAATATGTTGACAAGACAAATGTGTCGAGATTCTTTCGAATGGTATTCGTACGAGTGTTTAAATAAAAATATGTAATGTTTCCGTTTGAAGACACAGAATGGTGATTAACTATTTAATTTTATAATTTCATCTGTATGAACTTCCGGGAATCCAAAGCTATACGCTTTGTGAAAAGTATCTTTCGAGTTATAATATTATGTAAACAGTACTTTTTAGCGGCACTTTAGTTGTAAATCTTTTACGAAAAGCATACAAATGGTAAATATTTTTTTAAGTAGGTTTTTTATGTTATTGTTATGGAAAAAGCCCGAGGCCTACCTGAAGTGGACTAACCTCTGCCTATAACAGATGCATTTCGTCAACGACGAAATGCACTGTGCCCGTCACACTGAGACGTACATTTGTTAGGTCTCTTGTGCCTGTAATTTTACTGGCTCTCAAGGGCTGCTGCCGGAACACACTGTTAGGTGCTTGGCGATAGATTTTCTACTTGAGGGTGGTAGTTAGCCAGGCGGGCAATTGCAAAATGCCCTTCAACCATGCGGTGAAGCTCAAGCCGGCGAGGATCGAAGCAGGGTACTGTGGCACGGTAGTCCATAGCTATTACCGCTCGGCCATCATTGTTTCAAGTTGTTAGGCGTTTATGAAAAGTATAGAAATGGTAAATATTTTTATAGGTACTTTGTGTGAAGTGTTATAGAATTTGATTGGCTTCTATGTAAGAATTTCAAGACTTGGTCTTTGTTTGACTTGTCTTTTCAATTTACGCTACTACACACCCACCCTAATTAAACAATTAAAATTACCTCCTTACAAAACAATTTATAATAATTTTATGAGAAACCAAAATCAGAATGTATAAAGAGTGGAGAAACTTTATCGTCAGCCTATCTTACAACGATCACGGGTATTTATGAAGTTCAATTAAATGTTTCACTATGAAAGGATATTATTTCAGAAATGAGTAAAATATGAATTAAATATTTACATGTAATTTTATTCCAAGGTATAAATAACTATTTTTTAAATAATGTTATTAGAGTCGTACAGTTTGTACATTTGCGAAGTAATAGCCGTGTCCAAGTCTAGTAAGGTATCCAAGCCTAATAGCATCACTAAATCTTCATAGAAATATTGGGCAAGAACACAGTAGTTGCATTTATTGTGTTATTCGCCTGTGCTTGTAACGTTCACAAACTGTTTTAATCGACCATTATTATATTAAGGGCCTGTTTCAGAATGTTCGAGTAAGTTCCGGTTACGAGTATACTACCCAGAACATAAAATAACTGAATGATAAAAACGACAGTTAACATGCAGCGCGTATCAAGCTTTAATCGATGGATAGGCTAAATCGATGACTGTGAAACGCAAAGATAGTGTTTTATTTATTAAATATGTTCTGGGTAGTATAACCAGAACTTACTCGAACATTCTGAAACAGGCCCTTAGTCACTGTAAAGAAATACAAATATCATAATGTCGAACGTTACATTTCGGATTTTCAGTCGCACCAATCAAAGGTGGAGAGAAACATGACAAAAATATTTTATCATACTGGCAACACAATAGTGACAAACATTAATCTGTCGTCACGTGGCAACTACAAAAACCCTTATGTAACAAAAGTTTTTCAAGCCAACAAAACAGATGTAAAAAAAATCTGCCTTGGAGAATTGCAAATCTGAAATTCTAGCAGACGGCGTGTAGATCAATCTAAATTCCATCACAACATCGTGTCACACGTCGACATCACTCAATCAACAACTCCATATACCTATCCGATATTCAACGCACACATCGATATACTGCATCGACTTTATGCATAAACAATGGCATCGTGTTGAACTAATAAATTAGTAAACATATTAACCTCATTAGACGTTAATTCGACATTAAAATATTGTCAAATCATCGACGAGTTATACGAATGTCGGTATCGGTATGCATTATTTACGCAATGAGATGGTTCGCAAACAATTCGGAAATGTTCGAATTATTCGTAAACATCGCCTCGATGTATCGGTAAACACGATCGGTATGGCGTTGATGATCAAAACTCACCGTACTTTAAAGCATTAAAAAAATGGAACGTCGCTCAATTTTTATATTGTTCTAGAGTTAGATACGATACAATAAGATATTAGTAATTAAACAACTTTAAACGGTTTAAATCGCGTATATTTATCATTATTTTTGTCCCGACGTTTGAAACACTTTGCAGTGATCGTAGTCACGGGGTGACTCTCAAGCGTCGGGGCAAAAATAATGATAAATATACGCGATTTAAACCGTTTAAAGTTGTTTAACTACTATGTGTGATAATCGCGAAAACCTAAGACAACAATAAGATATTATTAAGAGCTTGATACTTACATTATTATACCTATTTCAATGTATATTCTTTAGCTAATATTAAACTGCAGTTCAATAAACACGTGCCTTATTATACAATACCGCACTTTTTCCTCCTACAATTTGCTAATACGTGTATATAATATTTTTTCTCGCGTGTGTAGAAAAAAACCGTCGTTTAAAACGCGATTAGAAACGGTGATAACACTCACTATACTACACTACCTCAACGGCAGTCCATATTAATTTCCACATGGCCATCACTAAGACAGCTTCCCTGCATTTGGTATGGTTTCAGTTTTGTTCTAGTTAAAGAATGTGTGAACACTATGTGCATGCCAAATTTCATAAGAACTAACGCTGAAATTGAGATCAAGATGATTAACATGTTCTCCCCGGAAGCGTCTGAATTCAGGACTTATAGATAATAAATCAGTGTCTTTCTAGCTTTTTAATGTGATTATTTGTACATGAGATTTAAAAACAAATGTCTTTGGCGTGTGTATCTCACGAAGTATTAGGCCTTTAGGAAATGTATTTATTCTGAACAGCCTGTATATTATGATGGGCAGGTTAAAACTTTGCAAACCCTGAGGAATATTATCGCTTTCCTTCACATAATGGCTTTTCACAAATCCTTTGTCCTAGGGACCTTAGTCCCTAGTCCCGGCTATAGGGGCGGATGGTAGCGGGTTCGATTCTCGCTCGTAGTTATTTTTTTTCCTTTTGTTGTAATTTTGTAACTTTTCGCTTAGCAAATGGAATAATTACAATGTTAGAAAATATAGTTTTCTTATCACATCTACTTGAATGATAGCATATTGCACATAATATGCTATCATTCGTATAGATCGGAACACGAAAAGTAATTGAAATTCAGTCTGTATTTATAACCGACTTCAAAAAAGGAGGTTCTTAATTTATCTGTATTTTTTTTAATGTATGTATAAATCTTTTTTTTTATTTTTTATTAATGCCTGTTAGCCTTTGACCACTATCTCACCTGGTGGTAAGTAATGATGTGGTCCAAGATTTTGTTCAGGCCAACCTAGAAGTCATATTTACAGTTTGTATCGATTTTGATGTTTTTTTGTATACGAAAGATGTTTTTTTTTTACGTTTGAAGTAGTTTGTTGTTTAAAGTACTTGTTTTTTGGTATCAATTGATCGGCTCTGTCAGTTTTGACCCTAACGCAGTCACACGTGATCGATATTTGTATGACAAACAGACGACAGCGAGAAGCCAGGCGTCGAATTGCGGCTCAATAGCGATAGGTGACGTTGTTCTGTCACCGATCAAATAGAATATATTTCATATTAAATTAGACCCGTGTTGGTTTGAGATTTACCTTTTGATGGAGATAAACAAGGCACGTTTATGGAATTCTATGTTCTCGTTATTCTGAGCATTCGAGAACGGTAGTTTCTCAATATTGTGATTATTGCCTGCTGGTTTTGCGTTGGCTTGCGCCTGCTAAATAAGTCTTTACCACGAAATTCTACATTTTTAATGGAAAATAATGACAAAACGAACAGCCTGTTTCCTGCCTCAGACCAATGACGCTATGGTATGGAGTTAATCCAGCCGATACTTTCCGGAACATATCATCACGCGTGAATATCTCTGAAGGGATAAGTAAGATATGCACATTTATATAATTATTAAGTTGTATTATTTTTGAAGCAATGATAGTCGAGCGGTTATAGCTATGGACTGCGGTGCTGCAGGTCCATGGTTAGATTCCCACAGCCAGCTTGAGGGAGGGAATTTTGTGTATCCTCGCCTGGTTATTTGGTACCACTACAACTAACAATATGTCTCGGCAGCAATCCTTGAGAGCCAGTAAAATTACGGCACATGAGACTCAACAACTTATGTCTGAGGGTGACGGGCGGTGATACAATTCTAGACTCCAGAATTATATTAACACAGAATTGAACTGTAGGGAAATATAAAATCAGTCACCCTGGGACCTTGATATGAAAGTGCTGCACTCTACGCCAGTCAATACGGCACCTTTACGGAAATACATATTAAATTACAAATTTACTATATATTTTTTCTAGTACAATTGTAATTTTGTAATGTAATCCGCCGAACAGGCGTTATTGTAAACATAATAATATTAAAAATACATATTATATTACTGAAATATATTTATTTAAGTGATTAGTGATTTATGCGCTAGAAGAGTTATAAGCTATTGTCCTGTATATAATAGTAGTAATAGTTAATAATTGAAGTACCTCTTACAATACGGAAGAGTTATCACTTCTTACAGAGAATCCTGTAAATGTAAATTGTTCGTAAAGTGGTTCTTCATATACATATTTAGGCATGTGTAATGTGTAATGCAGCTTATAAAATAAGCGTGCTTTTAACCGACTTTTAAAAGGAGGCATTTATTTCATAATATATCTGTATGGTGTGGGTCGATTTGAATGATTCTTTCTTGATTCGATAGGGCGTCTGCCTAGCTTTGTACTACCAATACATTTTTGGAAATTCAGCTACAAAAGTGATGGTGTACTAAAGCGTTAAAATTAAAGCGAGAAAAAATACCACCTTCAAATTGCAATTCAGCCTCAAGTGTTACTTAACTCAACTGTATCACAATATACTGTTCTTCCTCAGGTAACAATATAGTCTTTCAATCCAGAACTAAGCAATTTACTACTTGGTGCCAAAATTACATAACTACATTACTTATTTATTAACTACATTACTTATTTATTAGTAGGTATTCGCGGTAATCGCTAGTATCCGATTGCAAGCAGCAATCGGATACTAGCGATAGTAAAAGTGCACTCGCGTGGCACTATATCGCGATCCCTCGTAAAATACTGAATTGGGACCAGAAGTATCCTATGGGTATTACCGGGTCCAACCAATGTATTTTTTTAAATCCATTTTCCGTTTCTGAAACTACTAGTTACAGGCACACACAGACACGAAAACATTTTCATAATATATTATGCCTATTACTGTAATTTTAATTCAGGCGCTCTAGACATCTTGCATACCACTTAACTAGGTGGCAGGCGTTTCAGCAAGAGAAGTCCGTCTTACTCTGTGCTATAGAAGAGTTCAGATAATCTTCTAGCTTTCAAACACTTGTTTATTATTTTTTTTATGTTATTGTGACGGATCAAGCCCGAAGCCCACCCGATGTTAAGTGGACTAACCTCTGCCTATAACAGATGCATTTCGTCAACGAGGAATTGCATGTTTGTTCAGTCTCATGTGCCTGTAATTTAACTGGCTCTCAAGGACTCAAGGAGATTTCCTACTTGAGGGTGGTAGCTAGCCAGGCGGGCATTCGCAAAATGGCCTTCAACCAAGCTCAAGCCTGCGGCGGGATTCGAATCATGCCTGCACGGCAGTCCATAGCCAATGCCACTGAGCCATCACTGCTTTATAAGTGTGGGTTTAGGCTTGTAAATAAATTACTGGAAGAAACGAATAATGTCTCGGAACTCAGAATGGCTAGCGCTGAATAGTGTCACTCAGTACTGTGACAGTGCATCTGTGCTGAGAACAGTCGCAATCATCAGGCAGGCTACTTGTACGCTACTACTGGTATTAACGATAAGAGGACAAATCTTTCTGCGCGGACGTCACACAAAGATAAGTTAGCACCTGAAAAAAATATAGTATTTTAGAAGAATTTACATTGCTAAATAATCAAATAAAACATACTTTTTTCTTTATAATACTTTTTATTTCACGTAAATAGAATAGCTACTTTTCCAATTATTCGCATTTTACGAAGTGATTACGATTTTGCCATTTTGAGTCTGAGTGTGAAACTATAATATTAGGTCCTTACATATGAAATTGGCGTTTTTCGTACTGGCCACTTTAATCACGAATTTCTCCTCTTTGGTAAGGAATTCCAAATTCAAATTTGTACAGCTATAGACTCATGTATTTGTGCTTCGATGATCGTCATTCATTTGTTTTTTTTCTTCTGTTTTTTTCTGTTTGCGTCACTCATTTTACAAAATGGAAAACCTTAAATATCGCATTATTTACGAGTACGAGTTCCGCCGTGGCATTAGTGCTGCGGAAACAACTCGAAGGGTGAATGATGTGTATGGCGGTCGTGTTGCAAAAGAAAACACAGTTCGTTTTTGGTTCCAACGTTTTCGTTCTGGAAATTTCGACCTGCAGAACAAGCCCCGTGGACGGCCTGAGACTCAAGTTGATAATGAAGAGTTGAAGGCTATTGTGGAAGCGGATCCATCGCAAACCACGTCCGAGTTAGCTGCAGGCTGCGATGTTAGTGATAAAACTGTTTTAATTCACTTGAAGCAAATTGGGAAGATTAAAAAGCTTGAAAGGTGGGTACCTCACGAATTGACTGAAACAAACCGGCAAACGCGCGTCGACTGCTGCGTTACATTACTAAACCGGCACAATAATGAAGGTATTTTAAACCGAATCATTACCTGTGATGAAAAATGGGTTCTTTACGATAATCGGAAGCGCTCAGCGCAATGGTTAGATCCTGGCCAGCCAGCCAAATCCTGCCCCAAGCGAAAATTAACCCCAAAAAAGTTACTTGTAAGCGTTTGGTGGACTAGTGCCGGTATTGTTCATTACAGTTTTATCAAATCTGGCCAGACTATTACGGCTGATGTCTATTGTCAGGAATTGCAAACCATGATGGAAAAGCTAGCGGCTAAACAACCTAGGCAGGTCAATCGCTCCACGCCACTGCTGCTTCACGACAACGCTAGACCACACACTGCGCTACAGACGGCTACTAAATTAGAAGAGCTTCAATTGGAAAGTCTAAGACATCCTCCGTACTCCCCGGACCTTGCTCCAACAGATTACCATTTTTTTCGAAATTTGGATAACTTCTTGCAAGGGAAAAAATTCAACTCCGATGGGGCAGTCCAAATCGCCTTCAAAGATTTTATTGATTCCCGTCCGACTGGTTTTTTTTAGTAAAGGGATCAATGAACTACCTATGAGATGGCAAAAGTGCATAGAAAATAATGGTTCATACTTTGATTAATTAAATATATTATATTAAAAAATATTCGACTTTTTGTTCCTCCCATACAAAACGCCAATTTCATATGTAAGGACCTAATATATGAAATCACACCACATTAGAAATGTAAGGAATGTCTGTAACACGATTATTAGTTTGAGACATGTGCAAATGTCGTCGCCAGTGGGTATAGAAACCATTTCACGTCACGTAACGCCTAGAGCAGATTCCTCGTCGGGCGTCAATCAGCTCCCAGTTTATTTTTACACGCACGCATCGGCTCGCGACTCGTTATTGAGTAATGGCTTTACCGACGTATTGGCAGCTCTAATGTGGGAGGGGCTTGGTGATAGCTCTATCTTTATTATCTTTAGTTACTTTAAATCTTACGAAGCGCTCGTAGCGAAGTTAACTTAGCTGTTCTTAACCGATCAGCAAAGTTAAGCAACGTCCGTCACGGTCATGAGTTGGATGGGTGACCGTTAGTGACATTACTACTGAGCGCTTCTGTGCTTCGGAGGGCACGTTAAGACGGTCCCGGTTGTTGTCTTAGGATGGCAGTCGTTATAGCATGGTGGTAGGGCATTTTGCGAATGCCCGCCTGGCTAGCTACCACCCTCAAGTAGAAAATCTGTCGCCAAGCACCTAACGGTGAGTTCCGGCAGCTGTCCTTGAGAGCCAGTACTTCTAGGTTAGCCTGAACAACATCTTCGGCCACATAATCACTTACCATCAGGTGAGATATTGGTCAAAAGCCATACTATGAAGAGCAAAAAAAAAATAACTCTTAAGAAATTGACAATAATTAACTTCTTCACCGGCGTGCTCTTTAATTCTAGCTGACACAAGGTTGTATCTTAAAATTGATATGGCCATATCTAAATTATAATAAATCATTTAATAGAGGCGTTTTGTTGAGATTTCTGAGCCATGTTTATGTACGTGAAATACTTACTACCAGTGTGTTAAAAAAATATTACAACCTTGTGTGAGCAAGGTTGTATCTTAAAATTGGTATGACCATAATATCTAAATTATAATCAATCATTTTATAGAGGCATATTTATTTAATTTTCAGCGACATGTTTACGTATGTGAAATAATACCAGTGTGTTCTAAAATTATCATTATTCTCATCATTTATATCTAAGTAACTGGTTGACTAGATTTAATTGCTTTAGGCGATAATGCTGCCTTTTTACAAAACTTTTTGTAAATATACCTATAGAAACTTTTATTGTAATTTTATTTTTATATAACTTGTGCAAATAAAGGGTTATCACTGTATCTATCTTTAAATCTTTAATCATCAAATAACAAAAAAATACAAGTATTTAATGTTTAAAATCCCATTTCTTTATGAAAGTGTCGTAAAAACACAAAATAATCAACGAAGAGCATTATTTAAAAAAAATCTTATCTTTGACAACGTCGTTAACATATGTTGTGAACGATACACTGGCTAGCATCCTCAAAATAAGAAAACTATCGGTAAGGCTGACAGCGAGTTCTGGCTGCTATCTTTATTGTAACTCATCAAATGCTTTGGCTGTATAAAAATCCTCCACCACATGAGCACTTACCAACTGATTATACGTAGATTCTCAAATATGACAAAATAAAAATACTAAAACAAAGAGGAAAAATCTACACGTATAAATAAACAAATTTACGAGCGGAAAGACAAACGTTGTTTTGTATTAAGAAAGCCATTTCATTTGAACCGTTGATATACATTACATTGTAAACAACGAGTGTTATAACGAATTGTATTCAATGTAACACAACATTTTAAGACCTATTTAGAGTGCCTAGCCCACGACAGATAAATTGTGTAATTTCGACACTTGTTTAAATCAATGATGGCCGAGCGGTAATAGCTATAGACTGCCGTGCCGCAGGTCCCTGGTTCGATGGTGGCCTTAACCGAATGGTGGAATAGCATTTTGCGATTGTTCGTCTGGCTAGCTACCACCCTCAAGTAGAACATCTGTCGCCAAGCACCTAGCGGTGTATCCCGGCAGCAGTCCTTGAGAGCCATTGAAGTTACAGGCACATGAGACTTAACAACTATGTCTTAAGGTGACGGGCGCAGTGCAATTCGCCAAATGTGATGAAATGCATCTGTTCAAGGCAGAGGTCCTGATGTGTTTTTATTATTTTATTGTGACGGAACAAGCTAGAGATCTTGTTCCGTCACAATAACATAAAGAAAAGATTTTGTACCGAGTCAGTCAGGTGAGCATTTGCAAGATGCACTACCATCATGCTTTAACGACTGCCATCCTAAGACTGCAACCGGGGCCGAGGATAACTGGCCGGTCACTTCTCCATACAAACGTCATAAGGTGACATAATAACAAATATTTTTTAAATATTTTAGAGAACATTTTAGTAAAACTCTTAAAAAATATATCTATTCGCACGATCGGGACATATGACACACATAGTCCCGATCGTGCGCTCGAAGAATCGCGTCGAAAACTCTTCCTTGGTTTGGCTGCGTGGCGTTTGTGACGTCACGTCGGCTTAAGAGGTAAATTAGGTGGAATTGTCTCTATATATGAGGCCATAAGTACCATAGTGGCCTATCTTTTGCAGACACAATTGATTTCCATTGTGTCTCAAAAAGATAGGCCACTATGGTACTCATGGCCTCATATATCTTTTTATATTTTTAAGTGTTTTCCTACAATATTTTTTAAATATTTGTTTTAAAGGCGCAAAGTAACGCCTGAATCTATTGACTATCGTAGGTTACTAGGCACTATCTTATTTTTAGGTATATATACTGAGAATGTTAACGATCTATTTCTTAATAATCTAAGCTTGTATCGTTAAAAAATTGTAAAAAGATAGCTAACTTAAAAATTAAGAACCTCGAAACATTTTCATGAAAATCTTTCGACGCTGATAGCAATTAAGTTAATAATTGTTAATAATTTTTAACAATTTCATTACGATACAAGCTTAGATAATTAAAATACCGATGAAAATGCTTAGTTTTTCACCTAAAAGCTCAATGCTTCGACGTTTGAATGGAGAAGAGACCGACCAGTTCAACCTTAACGCTTCTTTCAAAGCAATATAAATGTCACTAGCGGTCACCCATCAAAATAATCACCGCAGCGAACACAGCTTTATCTAGTTAGTTTGAATCTGAGAACGAGGCAAGTTCGCCACGAACGCTTCAAAACAATAAATCACACAAATACGTGAATGAAAACATTACGAAAACAGTGTTATACGCCAAGAGAAAAAGCTTCGCGTAGTCACTTTGCATGCCGGAACGAGCATGTGGGAGAAAAATAGAATTTCCTGGCACAGTACGGAACAAACGTAGAAATATGTAACACGGGCATAATATCATCATGCTTTCTGCACGTTGTTTTGCTTTTAACAGCAAACTAGGTATAGCCAAATAATGCTGTTATTGAATTAAATTAAGCAGTACGGTGGATTGCTTCGAATTAATTTAATTAGTACTTATTATAATTACTGAAAACTTTTGTGTGTATGTACTTATTGAGTAGAACAATTATTTATATTACAGCCTTTGATGATGGTGGCTTACTTGTTTATAACTGATGATATGATCGAGCATTAAAGCCTTATCTTTGAAGTTACTGGCTTTTGATAAAATATGAAATTCAACAACACCATCCTTACCCGATTATCGATACCCGTGGGTTTACATGGGTAAAGCCCTCTGGTGCGCCAATTGTGCAGCAACACCACACTCTCATTGAAGTGAGCTTTCTTTGTATTATTGTGATGGAACAAACCTCGAGGTCCACCTGATGTTAAGCGGACTAACCTCTGCCTATTACAGATGCTTTTCATCACAACTCACGAATTGCACTGCGCCCGTCACTTTTAGACATAGTTGTTAAGTTTCATGAGCCTGCAATTTCACTGGCTCTCAAGGACAGCTGCCGGAACACACGCTGCCAGAAAATCTGTCAGATTTTCTACTTGAGGGTGGTCACTAGCCAGGCGGGCATTCGCAAAACCACCCATTCACCATGCGGTGAAGCTCAAGCACGCGGCGGGATTAGAACCATGGACCTGCTGCGTGGCAGTTCATAGCCAAAGCCACTGAGCCATCACTGCTTCAAAGCAGAATGGTGACATACTGCTCTTTTGGTGCATTCTTTCCCTTAGTATAAAGCTTTTTATCATCATTCAACGAGAACATATGATCCTTAGATCGGGAACTGTCTAATCATAATATATATTCATTGCTTAGTCATATCTTTATTTATTTTTGTTTACTTAAGATGTTCTGAAAGACGAGAATTTTCTTCATCTTATCTAATTCCACTTCCATTGATCAAGAAATCCACCACCGGATGCATAAATTACCATCAACGACACAGCATCTCAAGAGACTACACAACAAATCACGTCCCTTATCTAATTAGCAGTAAGTGATCATCCATCAAACAACGGTCGTCGTCGCAAACACTGTACCGAACATACGGCAATTTGTCATGCACTGTTCTCAACATGACGCTCTAGTTGATACCTATGAATAGTAACTTGTATGGAGATAAGTGGAATGTAGGTCGATTGTGCTAATATTATGCATGTAATATTAAATCTTTCAAGAACAAAACGTGCTTTTTATGATAACGTACTCGTATTTGCAATAATTTGGGTATTATCAATATTTATGGCAGCGGCAGTGCCCATTTAGTAGTAATATCACAAACTCATTCATACGGATTTTAAGGTGAATAAAAGTTATCTAAAACTGACAACTTTTAAGAAATAATGAAGCGCTCGTAGCGTAGTTTACTTAGCTGTTCTCAACCGATCAGCAAAGTTAAGCAACGTCGCGCGCGGTAATGAGTTGGATGGGTGACCGCTAGTGACATTACTACTGATCGTTTAGCCGTCGTTCCCGGTTGTCGTCTTAGGATGGCAGTCGTTATAGCATGGTGGTAAGGCATTTTGCGAATGCCCGCCTGGCTACATCCCCCTCAAGTAGAAAATCTGTCGCCAAGCACCTAACGGTGTGTTCCGGCAGCTGTTCCGGAGAGCCACTACTTTTAGGTAAGCCTGAACAACATCTTCGACCACGTGATGACGTAAGTGATGACTTACCATCAGGTGAGATAGTGATCAAAGGCTATATCAGGCATAAAAAAAAATATTAAAAAAACATTTCTTGATTTTTTGACATTTTGACACACAAAATATCTAAATATCATGGTTGTAAATAATTCAATGTATGATCTTTATGGTGTCCCGTGAAATTGATGATTTTCTTGCGTACCATATTAAAAATAAATAATGGAAATCGTGGAAATGAAGATAATATTTAATTTCTAAATTATTTTTATGTAGAAGTCTTGGTAGTGAAACTATGAACTTTTATTTTTCGTGAACAATGGGCTTTGAAAGTCTAGGAATAAAGCATACATACAAACATACAGACAGACAGTACAATGACATTAATTAGTCACGATTTTGTCTTTAGCCTATAAAATCCTCCCAGTAATGTTTGGTTTTTGTTTTGTGCAACTCCAATGTAAAATAAATAAATATAACCGAAAATCTCACTACCCCCATATTTTAGGTCTGAAATATACTTTGTTTAAAGCTCCTCCAACAAAACAAAATACTTAATGAATATGAGAATTATTATCAATCTAAGCATAGAAACGAAATGTTTTATGCTCAATGCTATGTATTACCAGTATTCAATTAACAATAATCTAAAAACAGCTCAATAAAGCAACATAATATACGTGGTACTAAACAACAAAGAAATAGCTCAGAATAAAATAACTCGCCTATAAACATCAACTTTCAGATGACTTCATTTTCACAATCCATCAAACAATTACATCCTCAAAAGAGTAAAGCACATCTAGTAAGTCTTAGTACCGAGAGAGTCGACTCTACCAGCTCCATTTCACTCGGTCCAATATAAATTCCGCATCGACGGGAACGGCATTTCTCTGCGAGTGTACCTAGAGTACTTCGGTACTGTGTATTATGTCAAAGTACAGTTAAGTACAATATTATATTTATTCTTAGAAGTGATGGTTTCGCATCAATGAATAAATCTTGTTCATTATAACATACGATTATTCAGAACACATTTGTCCTACGCGGTACTACATCGTATTAACCAACGAGGATTTTAGAATATATATTGTGGCTGTAATTTCTGTGATTGGTATGTTAGTTTGAGTTCAACGGGTTGTCTTTTTTATTTTATTTTGAAAGTTGCATTAAATAGCGATATATCAATGCTATGTTGTGTAAGGTATTTTATTAACACAATAAAATAAGTTTAAAAAAAAATAGGTTCGTAATTTTTTTAATAGCAAATGGAAAACTAATAATTAACTACAAATAACATATTAACTTAAAAAGAAACGCATTGTAATTAAATTCGCAACGAATATTATTTTATAAATATTAACATATTGCTCACTTGATTCGGCTTTATTATAACAGAACACAAGTTTATAAAAGTTGCGATGACTTTCCTACCTCTCTGTACCATCGGATGGATGGGCAGTTTAAAAATAAATGAGGTGTGACGGTTCGCGCCAAGACGCAACGTTCTCATCATTACTGACACCTATTTAATTTATAGCTTGTAAACGCGGTAGTTACGACTCTTTCACGAATTAAAGTTCACGAATTACTTTTTTATTGCAATTTAAGCGTATTTATTTACAAATATTACATGTTCATGCTCCGGTAGTATCATTTTGAAAAGGAGAACATTTCTATGACGTTTATTTGTAATAGCAAATGCTGCGTAGCCAGTCCTTTCTGTCAACGCTGCCGCCACGGGCTTAAAAGTAAAGTTCACGGAGCGCTTTCCAGACAAACGTAGTTTCGTCATATTTTAAATACTAGTTACTAATTTGTGAAGTTAATTACTAGTTTGTGAAGCGCTCGTAGCGAAGTTTACTTAGCTGTTCTCAACCGATCAGCAAAGTTAAGCAACGTCGCCCGCGGTCATGAGTTGGATGGGTGACCGCTGTCACTAGCGGTCACCCATCTACTGAGCGTTTCCGTGCTTCGCAGGGCACGTTAAGCCGTCGGTCCCGGTTGTCGTCTTAGGATGGCAGTCGTTATAGCATGGTGGTAGGGCATTTTGCGAATGCCCGCCTGGCTAGCTACCACCCTCAAGTAGAAAATCTGTCGCCAAGCACCTAACGATGTGTTCCGGCAGCTGTACTTGAGAGCCAGTACTTCTAGGTTAGCCTGAACAATATCTTCGACCACATCATCACTTACCATCAGGTGAGATAGTGGTCAAAGGCTAATCTATCAGGCATAAAATAAAAACTAAGGTTTGGCCAAAGGCCATTGCGCGGGGGTTTATTTGACTGAGTTACATTAAGTAACTATAGTTTATTATTAGGTATTATAATTATATTTGACTCTGTTTTGACTAATAATAATATATAAACATAATTTTTGTAACTGTATATTAGTAAATATATTTTGGTTGTAACACGAATAAAACAATTCATAAAACTAAGTGTTTAAACTCGGTGAAATTTTGTACGCATATTGTTGAGCTTAATATCTAAGCTTCTGGTTTGCCAGTTTTTCGATTTATTATTTATAATATCCCTAAATGTCAAAATAACAATTCCCATACAAAACGATTTTTCGAATTATTATTGAAAATACTTAATTTTACGGAAATCTGGCAAACCAGAAGCATAGAGAGGTCAAGGATTTACATGTTAAGTTTCACCGAGTTTGAACACTTAGTATTTAGAATGATGAAACTACGTTTGTATGGAAAGCGCTACGTGAACTCTACCCGTAAGCTTCACCGTTAAGTAGGTAAGCATTTCATGAATGCTCGCTTGTCTAGGTATCACCAACAAGCAGAAATTCTGAAACCTAACCGTATGTTCCGGCAGGTGTGCTTGAGAGTCATCAATTTCTAGGTTATGCAAGTTTACCATTTCGTCCACATTATCGTTTATCATGTATGGGTGCTGGACTATAACTTCATCCCCCCATATCATCCTATGTGAGGAAGAAGCGATAAAGGGAAAATATACCAGAAGAGCAGCAGTGCCTTCTAAGGAACTGCGATCCCGAAGCCACTTACCAAGCATGGGGATTATGCAAAATCCCCTCTAATGGGGAGGCATTTAATCAACAGTAGAAGTTGAGACTGTTGATATGTGATGCTAAAAAGGTCAGATAGTCGTTAAAGACTTATTCTATCACATGAAAATTTATAAATTAAACAAGTTTTTGTTTATTGCTTTTTAGTTAGGTAAGCTTTTGTCCACAATCTCATCTGATGGTAGGTGATGATGTGGTCGAAGGTGTTAACAGGCTTTACCTAGAATTGCTGGCTCTCCAGGACAGCTGATGGAACACACCGTTAGGTGCTTGGCGACAGATTTTCTACCTGAAGGTGGTCGCTAGCCAGGCGGGCATTCGCAAACATGTCCTACCACCTTGCGGTAAAGTTCAAGCCCGCGCTGGGACTTGAACCATGGACATGCTGCGCAGCAGTCCATAGCCAATGCCTCTGGGCCATCACTACTTTAAAAGTCAATTATAAACTATTTTTTTTTGTTAAAAGGATCATTGATGAAAATGAGTCTTTACATTTGTACTTTATTCATAATTGAATTAGTTTTGATTTGATATTACATATTTTAGTCTATTTCAGTTTGAAAATAGTACTCTTTCATAAAATACTGTTAAGTCGAGTCAATACAATAATTCTGTGAAAACTTTTATCATAAGGCTTTATGTCCCGCAAGATTCTGATCAAATATTTAAATATAAGGATAATCTCACTTTGAACTTTTGTACCCAACTTTCCTTTGAACTAAAACCTTTCCTTTTAAGTTAAACCAGATCGTAAACTATTTTTATATCAAACGACAAACCCTTAAGGTAAGAGAAAAATGACTGACAAAAAAAAACAAAGGAAAAACTTAATACCTTTGTGGAATATCTATCTCCATGAGCGGTCAAAGTGGTATCTGAGATTTGACATTTTTAGATCGTTAGTCCCCACAAAAGGTGAACGGCGGACCACATTTAAAAGGGAGTGGAATCAAAGGACCTCTTTGGCTTATTATACGGTTCGAAGGACCAAAAAAAATCTCTTATTTTATACCGAAATGGGAGTAATGCAACGATTACAACGCGGCGAAACAATGGAAATGGCCGTGGACAGTGTAATGTGCTGAAAGAGCTCCTTTGATGATAATTACATGGGTAGATGTTGTGCCTAAATTGGATGGGGTTGGAAGTGTGTAATTATGGAAAATGTTTTGCCACGTAGTGTTACATTAGGCTTTCTGTAACCTACCCACATAAAAATAAGTCACTTTGACCACGGTTACTGCAAAAAGTTTGAACTTTCGGATGAAAATAATACTTGATTGAAATATAGTAATTAAACAAGTTAAAACGGTTTAAATCGCGTATATTTATCATTATTTTTGTTCCGACGTTTCAAGCACTTTGCAGTGATCGTGGTCACGGGGTGACTGGTTGAAATAGTTTGAGATAGTTTAAAGTTGATAAATTACATAATAAAATGAATTGAAGCAATGATGGCCGAGCGGTAATAGCTATGGACTGCCGTGTCGTAGGTCCCTGGTTCGATCCCCACCACCGGCTTGAGCTTCACCGCATGGTGGAAGGGCATTTTGCGATTGCCCGCCTGGCTAGCCACTACCCTCAAGTAGAAAATCTGTCGCCAAGCACCTAACGGTGTGTTCTAGCTGCAGTCCTAGAGAGCCAGTGAAGTTACAGGCACATGAGACTTAACATCTATGTCTGAAGGTGACGGGCGCAGTGCAATTCGTGACTAGTGATGAAATGCATCTGTTATAGAAAGAGGTTAGCCCGGTTAACGTCAGGTGGGCCTCGAGCTTGTTTCGTCTCAATAACATAAAAAAATAATAAGAATAGAACTATTATTAGTTTGATGGTAAATGAAGACTGAGTTTTTTTTAATTATTTAGCAACCGCCTTGGGCTTGCGTAAAATTTACCGGTCCGGTAGTCCTAGCCGGTTGCTAAATAATAATTATGGGCAAAAACGTGTTTTAGGTAAAAAAAAAACATTATGAAAAGTATAGTTACAACATTAATAATTATAGTCATGTGCGGGATTCGAACCCGCGTCATCCACCACCATAGGTGGGGTATGCTCTGACCGACTGCGTTAACACAACTCTTAATTTTCCTCTCGTTCTTTAACCATCGTATGATGATGGAGCATGACATGACCATAACTTTTCCTCTCGTAAATATCTTATTTTGTAATGTAAACCGCAGAGTATGCGTTATTGAAAAAATAAAAAAATCGAAAAGTATAGTTCTTTAAATATTCGGTAACTAGAACTATGCAATTTCACATGGTGGTAGGGCATTTTGCGAATGCCCCTTGGCTAGCTAATACTTTCAAGTAGATAATATGTCGCCAAGCACCTAACACTGTTATCCGGCAGCAGTCCTTCAGAGCCAGTAACTCTAGGTTAGCATGAACAACATTAACACTTACCATCAGGTGAGATAGTGGTCAAAGGCTAACCTATCAGGTATAAGAAAAACTAACAAATACGGGTATAAATGGTTATTTAAATGGTTATGTTCATAACCACTGTATCACCATGCCTTTGTATCCTCAAAAGGATAAGCAATGTTTTTTTAATATTCTTAGGTTTGCAGTAACGCCTGCTATGCGGATTACATTACAAAATCACAAATATACGAAAGGAATTTTTTTTCCCGCACTTGACTTAAATTTTTCCTATCGTATATTTGTGATTTTGTAATAAGCAATGTTGTCTAAAGAGCCAAGTTTCAGCATTATAATGACAAATTTATCATTTAAAATAAATCTTCTTCCCTTTGAATAAAACACTTTAAATTTAATAAGAACCCAAGCACATTAAACAATTCAACAAGAACATTAATATTACAAAGTTTTAGTTAATTGTTAAGTTTTCTTTGGCCGACTTCGTTGTTGATTTAAAACATTTCGCGTGACTCATTCAATGTTGATGAAGTTTTAATCAGCCGAGTTTCCTGTTCAAAACAACAACACAAGAAACTTGCTTTTACTGAAAATTGTATTTTACTATAAAAAATCTTTCTAGTAAATTCAACACTTTTTCTTTTGCAACAGAAGTAACGAGAATTAAGGGGTAAAGTTTTTTAATTTTTTACCTGTTGTGAATTCTATTCAAGAGTATTACGTTGTCTTACCAAAAGGTTGAAATCCCAATACATCGACTTTTTTGCTATTCTGCACAACGTGAACTTGATAATATGTTGAAGTCGGTACCATGGTGATTCAGAACACTGACATCACATTATCATGGTCTGACTTCCACAAGCAATTTCATACGCTTCACGTATAAAGTTATCGTAAAAAAAACAGAAAGATCGTTCACTTGCCTAAAACACTGTTCACCAACAAAAGTTGCAATTATCATTAAATCATCCAGTATGCAAATGAATTTCTCAGTTGACTATATCCTAAAAACTTCTGATACAATTTTAATGAAATTTTTATAGGAGCAACTTAAAAGTATATTCTACCCAATAGAAAAGAATCATTAAAATCAGTTGTCAATTGGCCGAGTAATCACGTATTAAAAATAGGTGCAAAAAATACAGTAGAATGAAGGAGGTTTTCATTCTACTGTATTTTTTTTGCACCTTCTTTGGAAGTCGGATAAAAAGGGGTTGTCATCAGAGAGGTAGTCGGTCGTAAGGCCAATTCCGAAGACTTTATACTATTTAATTGTGTCTTAGGTTCGAGGTTGGTAAGAGTGAAGTAAGTAAATTCGATAGCCAAATTTAGAACTGCCATAATAACTACGCTTGGGGATCTCAGAGATAGAAATATAAGATGGCAGATCTTCAGAAGAAAAACCATAAGGTGCCTGTTATGATTCCCACAGGAAGATAAGGGGGCTGCAAGTCTACCCCGACACCACGAGCAGCTTGGCTTCATAAGTACAAATCACAATTTAGTTCTTGAGCGGAGCTACGAGATCTCAAATCTAATCATTCTGAAAACTTAATTCCCGACGCAAACATCCGACGAGTTTGGACGTGTCGAGTATCAGTCTGCATTTCTCCACTGTGGCTGCAAACTTTGACCTTGTTTATTTGTTAAGTAAATTGTATCGTGTGCCGACGAACCCACCAAACACGGATGGAGTTGTGATTGTGACTTGGGATAATTTCCCCCGGCGAGAAACTTCTCATTTCCAGCTTGTAGCTTGCGTGCGGCAAATGTTTTCTTTTTTTGCACGTGTTCGATGGTATTTTTCGAGAGTTACCAGGAAAATGTATTAAGTAATCGCATTTCTTGAAACTGTAACTGTGTTACGTAATTCTGTTTCCTGAACAAACTATAACCGTTTAGGAAAGTTCTCCAACGGAATTCATGTCTTGCAAACATTTGTGAAGACAAAAATACTATTACAGAACGGTGAGCAGGATACAAAACCTTAACTGAATACGTTATTCATAATAATATATAAACATGAATGGTTGTGTTTGTTTTATGTGTATTATTTAAAGTTGAGTAATTTAAGTTTTCTCAGTAATTTTCATCCATAACACTTATATATTATGGAAGCAAATTACTTAGAAAACAAGAGAGAGAGAGAGACAGAGTAAAAACAACAATCACACAATTCCAAAATAATTCACTTTTTTCACCATTAGCGCGCCCACTATTCCCGTAATTGCCAGTAGATTTATTTTCTTGGAAAACAAAACCATTTACGTTCCTAACGTTTCCAAAAATAATTTCATACAGGGTTTCTTTATATAAAAATGTTGCAAACTGACTTTCTACTAGAAAAAGAACTAATCATTAATATAAATCAAATATATTTAAATCATATTAGTATAAAGGCTTGATTTTTTATATGAATATAAGTAACTAAGCCTAATTAAGTTACGCCTAAGTAAACTACTGTGTTAATTACGACTTAACATAAACAATGTTAACTTGTTGAATCTTGTGGCGTCAAGGACACATACGACTGCTACTATGTAAAAAAAATCTAAGAATTTGGCCAAAAACTGCCCCTTATTTAAAAGTCAGGTACAAATAGCAGAAACGACTATCCTTTTTGAACATGAAAGCTTTGAACAAAGTGTATGCGTTTTTTCCATGAGCGTGTTATTGTTTACATACATAATGAACCCAATTTTCACATGACCTACTTCGTGTTCAGCGAAAAAGAGCAGTTCATGCAAAAGAATCCATCCAAAAAACTCTTGTGATCCCTGTTTATTTTGGACGAGTGAAAGAGCTATGGGTCCGGGGACAACGAACCGACCTCCGAAAGTTAGAGGGTCGGAAAAAATCGGCCCGAACTAATGGGCCGGACGACTGGAATGAACTTTTAAAAGTTGCCAACCTTTTTGCGTAAAGCTCGGCATTCACTTGCGATTTTACGCTTCGAACGTGATGAAGCCTGACAGACAGTGCCGATGTGGAGTGGTGGTGGAGTTTAGTGATATTACAGAAACGTTTATTTTAGGAAATATGATTTTTATTTGCGTATTCAGTGTTACGAGTATTTAAGTTTTAAAATGGTAATGGTACCAATATCAATAAATGACTTTTTTAGAGACCTTTTTTACCGGTGGTATACCTTTATACAACATTACAGCTACTACAATAAAATCATTTAGATACCCACAAGTCTTTGCAGACTCATAGGCAGTCCAAATGCTCCAGCCCACTACCAGTTGGCAGCGTGCCCAGCTTGCTGGCAGCATTGCCCCATTGAATTGCAATGTTTATTCTTTGAGCCAAATAGGTGCCAGCATTTTGATCACGCGTCGCATCGACCATACGCTCTGATAAGTTTTGGAAAATACGATGAGCTCCCGGTCCCCACGGATCCAACGTCAAAGTTAAATGTTTTTGACGAAGAGCGTCATCGTTATAAAGTCAGTTATAATTTTTATGACAACCAATAACGACAAGGTATTTTGTAACAGTTTACAAGCGCTGAAAACTCGTACAATTGCGAGCATCAGCACTCCTAAGAATTCATAGCGAACATTCTCGAGTCATAATTTTCCAAACGATTTGAGGAAAGCACCACAAAGTGCAACGGCTCCGTCGCAGCGTGAATGTACCGCATTATTACGCTTGACGTGCGCGGCTTTTGAACGGCAAATACTCAGTAAAAATAACAATTTCAACTATATTCCACAATTGTATGGCGGTTTCATTGATCTGACTTGATTTTTATGGTGAACGAAATAGCTATACAGTTGCTGCATCAGGGTTATCTATTCTGTTTTAGAAGACTTAAGAGTATAGCGATATAACTATTTTCGAATTTTGTTATAATATATTGGAACATCTACGGTAACATTGAAAACTATTATTATATTAATTACTAACACTATTAACATTACGTTTAAATTAATTATTATGTTATTTATTTTTGCAATGACGCATGCTTCGCGAATTCCTGAATGGAATTCGCATGCGGGACTATATCTCGCTCAAATTTTTCAATGTGTTCCATATAAATATAACACTACTACAATGAAAGCGTTTAGACAACCTAAAAACCATTGCAGCCCTACAGCTATACCGAATGCTCCAGCCCACTATCAGTTGGCAGCGTACCCAGCATGCTGCAACATTGCCCCGTTAGATTGTAATGCTTATTCGTTGAGCCAAGTAAGTGCCAGCTATATGCTGTATATACATAGCCATCATGTTCCTGGTTTGCCGATTTCCCACCGTATTGTTTTATCTCTAAATGTAGAAATAAACCCGAATCAAAACGGGGCAATGCTGCCAGCATGCTGGGCACGCTGCCAACTGATAGTGGGCTAGAGCATTTGGACTGCCTATGAGTCCAAATGCTTTTATTGTAGTAGCTGTAGTATTGTAGTAGCTGTAGTGTTGTATATAGTTTGTAGTATTTGGTGAATAAAGGCATACCGCCGGTAAAAAAAAAAATCAAAACGATATTCTTGTTTTTGGGCTTCCGTACCTTAAACATTTCACCGTGTTTGCACGCATGGTATTTAAAATATAACAAAACTATTATAGAAACGGTTCCCATACAAACGGAAACCGTTTTCACGCGCTACGCAGACATTTAAAACAATTTTAACACAATTGTTAACCTTACAAAATCACAAATACACGATAGGAAAAATTTAAGTCATGTGCGGGATTCGAACCCGCGTCCATCCACCCCTTGGGCCGGGGTATGCTCTAACCAATTGAGCTAACATGACATGACGTTCCCGATAAGAACGCTCAATTCAATCAATTAATTAGCTAAATTGGTTAGAGCATACCCCGGCTCAAGGGGTGGATGGACGCGGTTTCGAATCCCGCACATGACTTAAATTTTTCCTATCGTATATTTGTGATTGTGTAATGTAATCCGCATAGCAGGCGTTATTGCAAACCTAACAATATTAAAACAATTGTTAACCATTAAATGTAATACTTATAACCATTGAACTTAAAAAAAACTTCTAGGTTAGACTGAACAACATCTTCGACCACATCATCACTTACCATCAGGTGTGATAGTGGTCAAAGACTAAACTATCAGGCATAAAAAAAAAAAAAAAAAACGGGAGAAAAAGTGTTAAATTATCTCCACATTATATTGTCCTGATATTAGAGCGTACCCAATCTTCCTTTTTATATATAAATCAATGTTTTAAACAATTACAATAGGCACATACGTACTTCTAAGACAGGTAACGGCTGTACCTACGTCTCAGATATATTATGGTTACCGGGTAAGAATATATTTCAGCGCACCACTGCAAGGAATATAAATTCCTTGAGAGAATGTAGAGAACGGTTGATAAATGTTACAGAACCGGTTAATGGTCCAATTAGACATTTTACTGAGAATAGCTTGGAAGTTAACGAGTTCTAGTGACTTTTTAACATGTAATTATTGTTAGCTAAGCGAACGGAGAGAAGTTTTCATTGCGGTAAAATATAAGAAGTATAGTTTGCTCCAAGCTGTTTACTGTTTAATGTATCGAAGAAATGAAACTGTTACATAAAAAAATAAACAAGAATCAACAGACTTCAAACATAAACTACGGATAACTCAAATAATACTCGACAGATCCCACTTAAATTTTAACGGTACCACATCTACAAGCACCAATTTTCGAATATCAAATAAATAAAAAAAAATGCTCTTATTGTAGTAACTGTAATGTTTCATATTATAAAAATTTACGCTCATATTTATATTTTATGTTTGAAAACACGGGTGTTTGAGCGTGATACAACTTACTGTGAGTCGATATGAATGAAACGTGACGCGACCGCGGCGGACGTACCACACTCAATATCCTGAGGAAGGCTTCCGGTAGAAGCCGAAGACTGTCGATAGTCATATCGACTCACAGTAAGTTGTATCAAGCTGTAATGTTGTATATAGTTCGTAATTTATTATTACTAAAGGCATACCGACGGTTAAAAAAAAGAAAATTATCAATACACCCACTAAATGGTTGTGAGGTAACACACGGGAAAAGAAACCAGTTGAATTTTTTTTTAGTTTTTCATACTAGATAACGGTCTTAGTAATAGGAAAACTAGTTTTGTATTTAGCATAAAAAGTTCATGTTTCTTTGTTTTTTAATGCTGATAGTTAAGCCTTTGACCAAAATCTCACCTAATGGTAAGTGATGATGAGGTCGAAGGTGTTAACAGGCATGACCTAGAATTACTGGCTCTCAACGACAGCTGCCGGAACACACCCTTAGTTGCTTGGCGATAGACTTTCTACTTGAGGGTGGTCGTTAGCCAGGCAGGCATTCGCAAAATGCCCTTCCACCATGCGGTAAAGCTCAGACCCGCGCTGGGATTCGAACCATGGACCTGCTGCGCGGCAGTCCTTAACCAATGCCACTGAGCCATCACTGCTTCAAAACTGCTCTTTGAACCTAAACACTATAGGCAGAATATCTGTCACTGCGGTTGTACCCACTATAACAGACTCTTGTGAGTGAATTGTCAATCAAAATACAAGCTCCTTTTTTATCTTGTCATATAAGTTAAATCGGAAAATCCAATTCAATTTGTAACATTAATAAAAGGACCTTTTCGATCTAGCTATATGGAATAACAGACACTATTATCAACTGTCGTAGCCTCTTCCAAAGGCCTTTGATAGTTCACTGTCAGCCCGATAAGAACGCTCAAACATCTTATCTAGCTCTTCAGTCCAGACGCATCTCAAGACTCACGTAAGTACTACAAAAGGCTTTCGTCGAGTGAAATCTAGCTCATAATGCTTTCAGAGTTCACTTTCCTATATTCATGTTCGATGGGCTCCTTGAATGATGTAAAGGATCTCCGTGGCAAAAGATATTCTGCTTAGGATTTCGCTCAATAGTAAAATAGTTTGAGATGCCTGTGTAGGGTTTCTAATTTTGTTAACGTTATAATATGACGTCGGCGTTAATCCAACCTTCAAACGACAACATTTATATATATTATTGTTTTTCGGTAATGAAAAAGAAGAAGATAATTTAATTACCGTCATTTACCGATCTCGTACTGTCACGTGAGACAGCGGATAAGGTTAAATTAGTGGCATTAAAAACACTTTACAGTATAATTAATAGAATCAGGCGTTACGTTGCGGAAATCCATATCTAATAATATCAAATATTTAAAAAGTTAAAAAGAAAAGTGTCGAGCGCACCAGTGCCTCGCACAACTTTTTAGTTGTGTAAAAAAGACATATAGTTGTGAAGTCTCATGTGCCTGTAACTTTACTGGCTCTCAAAGACTGCTGCGGGATCACACTGTTCGGTGCTTTATCATCATCATCAGCCGGAAGACGTCCACTGTTGAACAAAGGCCTCCCACATAGAAAGAACGACTATTAGCCGCTTGTAACCATTGGCTACCCGCGACTTTAGTGATGTCATCAGTCCACCTAGTCTAGGTGGACTGATGACATCACTAGCCTAGGGGGTCCACCATATCTACGTCTTCCGGTGTAGTGTGGTAACCACTCGAGAACCTTTCCCATGTGTTATCAGTTCGTCGAACACATCCTGAAAAGAGTTTTGAGGTACACACAATAATGCATCATAGCTTTTTTTAAATTACTAAATATATTATATATTAACGTGTTTATTAAAACTCTCTACTACTCTCTCGTAATCACTGTACAAATACTTTTGAATGTCGTTAGAAATCCCTTTCTATATTTTTTGTCGAACATAAAGCTGTCGGATCTCTCACTAGAGCCATTCAGGGTTCCATCTCCTACGGCCAGCACAAAGGCGTAAGCAGTCATGAACGTCGAGCTTCAGACGTGTTTGCCGTAAGCTTTGCCGCTGCTTGTAATATGAACTCAAGGAAGATTGCGAGCGATCTATAAGATATACTGTATACAGACCGATGCAATATTGTCATGCTTTACAGTTCTTTTGTGGTGGGATCGAGTGTACAATATATTTTACCTTACACCCTACCTTACTTTTTTATCTTGGGAAGTTGTTTATCATGTAAATCTGCGTAGAAAAGTGCTTTTTATGCGCTAGCGTGGAAAAATGTTTTGGAAATTCGAAACAAAGAGACTTTTTTTATGTTATTGTGATGGAACAAGCACGAGACCCACCTGATGTTAAGCGGTATCCTCTGCCTATAACAGATGTGTTTCATCACAAGTGACGAACTGCACTGCGCCCATCACCTTGTGACATACTTGTTAAGTCTCATTTTGCCTGTAATTTCACTGGCTCTCAAGGACTGCTGCTGGAACACATCGTTTGGTGCTTGACGACAGATATTCTACTTGAGGGTGGTCACTAACCAGGCGGGCAAAATGCCCTTCCACCATGCGGTGAAGCTCTAGCCCTCGGCGGGATTCGAACCATGGACCTGCTGCACGGCAGTCCATAGCCAAAACCACTGAGCCATCACTGCTTCAAAAATAAACAACAATAGAACAAGGTTCTAGAATTTACTTTATATACTACCAACTTTAGTAATTTTACTATGAATGAACGCAAATGCACAAAATTATTATAAGTTTTTCTTACACCTATTTTTTTTTTTTTTTTATTTTTCTATTTTGCATTTTCCTTGCTGAAAAGCATATCCTGCGGTGAAGGGTGATTCGAAGAATCAAGCTCGCTGGAATAAGGAGAAAATTGGTATGTTTTGTTTTTTTTATTGCTTATAGGTAAGCCTTTGACCACAACCTCACCTGATGGTAAGTGACGATGTGGTCGAAGGTGTTACAGGCTTAACCTGGAATTACTGGCTCTTAAAGACATCTGCCGGAACACACAGTTAAGTGCTTGGCAGTCGGTTTTTTTTTACTTTTTTAAATAATTTATACTTGTTCGAACTCCTGAACTATATTGAAATTTCACATTTAACTTTCGCTAATATGTGACCAATTATATCCTTAACAAATTCGTGCTGAATTTCGATCATCGATTCCATGTGAAAAGTATTATTTTTTCTTATTTTCGCGCGATTCGGACAAACAAGAGGTTGTCGCCGCAACGTGGAGTGCGGATTGAGATTGAATTTTATTTAACTCATGCTTTCTTTTATTTTCCACTAAAAGCTTCCAATTGGTCTATATCACTCCCTTACAGCAACACGAAACGGAAGATATCTGTGTTGCTCTGAGGTTAGTAATCATATCCTTCTTATTCTTCTCTAAGTGCCTCTTCATTTATAAAGGTTGTCAGTCATCTTTTTCAATCTTATTCATGTAATTCTTAACCCATGCGCATTTTAGATAGTTATAACAATAGAAATGGACAATTCATCCAATTATGAGGTAAATGATAACCTTGGTACAACTCTATTGGATCAACAGGGTCAGATATGTTTTTTTTTATATGCTCAAGTATATTGTTGTAGATTGGAGTATATATAATATAGGTGTCACTTTAACGACGTTTATTAATAAAAACTAAAGATAAATTCTAACAGTAAATCATTACCACGATAGCTCAATTGGTAGAACGCCTGTTGTGTCAAGTGACATTATAGTCGCAGATTTGAATGCCGCCCTTGGGGAAACTTTTCCTTTCATTATTTTTTTTTAATTTCATAAAATTTGTAATATAAGACCATATATTATTGGCTGAACGGTAAAAATAGTGGTCAAAAGCTAGCATATCACTAATAAAAATTTAATTATTATTTGGTATGCCCGATTTCAGTAAAAGATGAATGATATTAATAAGCAAACAAAAAAATAGATTTTTCAGAGTAAGGTTGTTTTTGTACTCTACTAACTTAAGTTTACAAAGCCAAAGTTTAATCTATAAAAAACCTGAACGAACAGAATACGACAGATTGTATAGACGTCACAACACAAAGTTACCCTCTTCCCTTTCGACAGAACTCATATTAACGAAGGCGCGACAAGGGATCCTGAATACGTCACCCTTATTTTCAATATGAATTATTTGATATGGACATGTGGACATAGGCTCGCTTTTCATAATTAAATGCGCAGCAAAAACAGTCCAGCCGTCCATAGTGAAATTCACATGATTTTTTATGTTATTGTGACGGAACAAGCTCGAGGCTCACCCCATGTTAAGCGGACTAACCTCTGCCTATAACAGATGCATTTCATCACAAGTCACGAATTTCACTGCGCCCGTCACTTTGAGACATAGTTGTTAAGTCTCATGTGCCTGTTATTTCACTGGCTCTCAGGGACAGCTGCCGGAACACACCATTAGGTGCTTGGCGACGGATTTTCTACTTGAGGATGGTCGCTAGCCAGCTGGGCATTCGCAAGATGTCCTTGTACCATGCGCTCAAGCTCAAGCCCGCGGCGGGATTCGAACCATGGACCTGCTGCGCGGCAGTCCATAGCCAATGCCATCACTGCTTCAAAGACTGTCGGAGACCGATGATTTGTACAAGAAAATGCTGTATAACTTTCGGTGGAAAAATTTAAACGCTGTATAGCCTATATTCTTTACGATATTCCCCGAGATACAGGGCTAGACGATGCGTGGGTTATGCCCAAAGTCAAAGTGAAAGTCAAAATTAAATAAAATATTAAATTTAAGCGTCTAGGACACCCTTATGAAGGTCATTAGTCAGATCAATTACAAATTTTAATAATAAAACATTCAACATTGTACTTGTATAGTACTGTCATGTTCAGCAAAAATATGTATAGAGCCACTGCTAGAAGAACGGGAAAGAATCTCGGAGCACAAAACTAATATCATTGGAATGATTGACCAGATATTCGTAAATTATGACTAAATAAAATAAAAAATATTCTAAATTGTTTTACCCTTTATAGAAATACGACCATGACCACAAATTTAAAAAGGTTTTCAATTTCTAAATTCTTGCATATATAAGCATGATGGTAGGGCATTTAGCGAATGCCCCCTGGGGTAGCTACTTAACACCTTCAAGTATATTGGTCGGCAAGCACCTAACGCAGTGTTAAGTCGGCTGTCCTTGAGAAATAGTAATTGCAGGCCTGTCAATTTCGACATAGCATCAGCACCTGATGGTAAGTGATGATGCGGTCGAAAATGTTGTTCAGGCTAACCTGGAATTACTGGCTCACGGTTAGGTGTTTGGCGACAGATTTTCTACTTAAGAGTGGTAGATAGCCAGGCAGGCTTTCGCAAAATTTCTTACCACCATGCAGGCTGTTGATAGGAAAAGTGACGAATTGTACAAATTACATTTTTTATGGGATGTGAGGTAAAACTGTTTGATGGCTCACTTGGTGATAAGTAATCACCGTCGCCCATGTACATACGCAACACCAGAGGTATCAAAGATGCGTTGCTGGCCTTTGAAAAGGGAATATGCTCTTTCCTTCAAGGTTCGTAAGTATTTTTTTTAACCCACCTGATGTTAAGCAGGAACCTCTGTCTGTAACACATTCATTTTGTCAAAATTGATAATGTGTCACAACTGCACAGCGCCGTCGCCTTGAGACATACTATTGTTGAGGCTCATGTGCCTATATTTTAATGGCTCTCAATGACTGCTCCCGGAACACACTGTTAGGTACTGGGCGATAGATATTTGGTACCCGGGCGAGCATTCTCAAAATGCCCTTCCACCATGCGGTGAAGCTCAAGCCGGCGGTGGGGATCGAATACGGACCTACGGCACGGTATTTGGCAGTCCTTAGCTATAACCGCTATATTCAATAAGTTAATCGATTTGGAAATATATCAGATAGCAAGCAGTTTATTCCACAAAGTGGCAGTACTGGGAAAAAATGCCGTGATAATTGCACACATATACAGTACTTATTTTTTACTCGTAGTATTTCTTATACTTATTTTTTACAAAAAATTATCAACAGTTTATGTATTTTTTTATATTATTCAACAATGACAATAAAATTCATATACAACGTCAAGAAATACCCTCATTAAAACGGTATTCGAAAACATATAGAAAGAAAATCTTCATGCTCGCAATTTCCTCTGTACGGTGAAGATACAATTACGTTTATTCAGAGCACCCTTACATCACTCGCTACTACCTACTTCAAGTATGCTACATTTTCTGAAAGACTCCGTGTTACAGCCTTGTTAAAAATGTAAGTTGATGCGTGGCATCTGAATACAGGTGCTTTATGTAAAAAAATACGAGTATATATGTCATAAATATTAAGATATGCGTGACTTCACAAACCAACATCACAGATTAGCTAGGTGAGTATCCGTCCAATGACGGATAGTGGGACTTCACTTTAAGACCGATGCTTAGCTACTTTACGATATTTCAGCAATACAGCCTTGCCGCAAGTAGTAATAGCAAGTATTATTAAATACCTTATTTTATTATTATTACCAGTTTTAATTTAAATAAAGATATGCGTATTGCTAGCAATTTTTTTTTCTCTCTTTTTTTCCCTCGCAATTGAAGTGAAAATCCGAGTGTATAACTCATAATTTAAATCCATTTTAGCCTCGAATTAAATACCAGCCCTGGCTTTTGGCCCGGGCGAACACAAAATCTCGGTTGAAATTTCTTGATTTATAACCTACTATTCTTTCCCATTTTTTTTTTTGAAATATATCTATAGACAATTCGGCCTAATTTACCTGTTAAGCCGACGTGACGTCACAAACGCCATGCGGCCAAATTGGAAGAATTTCCGACGCGTTCTCGATTCTACACGAATACCCTCCAGGGGAATAACCTCCAGGTCTTGACTCTACGAGCGAACGATCGAGCGATATCTCGATTTTTTTAAAAGTGTTTTATTATATATAAATTTAATGTTTTCTTAAAATATTTGAAAAATATTTGCTATTATTATTTGGTCTGGGCTCTTAATTATCTTTATTTTGATCAAGAAACACTCAATACGCGATCTATAACTCTTCAGTATTTCATCGTTCCTTTACTTCCGTCGAGTGTTTTCACTAAAAGACCGTCTACAATTTCTCTTCACTTGAAAGCTCGAACGAGATCCTTAAAATAATGAGTTTTGCTTTTAAACATTTTTTAGTCTTCTTTCGCCCTTTTCATTTCTTGAATACCTTTTTTAAACACAACCTTGTATAATAACGAGTCATCTGTCTGTCTGTTGCCAACAAAGATATTATTTTTATGTGTATAAATTGTTGCTTTTGTAAAGATGTACTAAAATTGCGCGTTTTTAATGAAGAGTAATGTTCTCTTTTGAACAATGGTCTAGGCTTTTTTCATAATGATACCATCATTTTAATATCACTTAAAAATGTTATTTAGGTGAAGAAACCGCTGTAGGTGTCAGGAACAATGAAATAAGTACACGTGTTTTTTTCAATAAACTAGATCGTATATTTCTAGAGGTTTGTGACTAAATTATGCATTGTATTTTTTATTCATAGCTGATATTCTAGTCTTTGCCCACTATCACACTCGGGTGCGATAGTAGTCAAAGGGTAGACTATCTCTACTATTAATATATAAGTGTGATGATGTGATCGAAGATTTTGTTCATGGTAACTTCTGTGCTTGGCGACATATTTTCTACTTGAGATTAGCGACCCATGCAGCCAATCGCAAAATGCCCTAGCACCTTGCCGTAACGACTGCCATCGTAAGACAACAAAGGGGTTTAACGTGCTCACCGTAGCACGTGCACGGTAACTAGCGTTCACCCATCTAAGTCATGACCGCGGCGGATGTTGCTTTACTTAGCTGATCGGTTAAGGACAGCTAAACAAACTTTGCTATGAGCGCTTCAGAAATTATGGCAAACACCTTTTACTGTGGAATCATTTGTTCAAGGGTTGAACGTTATGGATGTTGATGATGGATCTGATAAAACTCCTTAAGTGAAAAATTTATCGTTGCATTCCGAAGCTGTCCTTTAAAATTTTGTAAGCTTAGTCGTTAATGCAAAAACTACAATGCTGGGACCGTGTTATAATGTGTTGACTTAACTTATGTGTTCTCGCATTTTACTCAGTTTCAAATTACTCGATACAGTGATGATAGAACCATGACCAGTATTCTCCAAATCACGAGTATTCAAATCAATAGTTATACAACTATGGATTAAATAAAAAAAAACGGCCAACTGCGAGTCAAACTCGCGCGCGAGTTCAGTACTTTTACAATTTTCACGTGTGGGAGTTCAACTCGCACTTGTCCAATTTTTAGTATTTGTTGTTATAGCGGCAACAGAAATACATTATCTGTGAAAATTTTCACTGTCTAGCTATCACATGAGATACTGCCTAGAGACAGACAGACAGACAGACAGACGGACAGTGGAGTCTTAGTAATAGGGTCCAGATTTTACCCTTTGGGTACGGAATACTTTACTGTATCAGCCGGAAAGTCCACTGTTGAACACAGCCTCCCCCAATATGGGGGCGTTTGCCATAATCCCCACGCTTGGAAGGCGGCTTGGGGATCGCAGTGTGAGATAACAGTTCCTCAGAAAGAACTGCTGCCCACCCTCTGGTATGGACTCTACTCCTCTCTACTCTGGTACGGAATATTAAAAATGGGTAAATTTTTAATTTCCTGCCATATACATCAGCGTCTACCGAGACCATAACTGCTTTTTACCATAATTTTACGTTACTCTCTACTTACTGGTAAGTGATGTCATGAGTAGTAGATGAAGTTATATGACTAAAATATATCATCATACAATAAGAATCATCAAAAGGACAATGGCGCAAACTGCTTGACTACAGTTGTCTTAGGTTTTCGCGATTATTGGCCGCCCTGTTGCAGCGGTGGACAGAGGACCTGGCTCCACCTGTCCCTGGACAGAGGACGGTGGATGCCATTCGCCCGGTCCTTCGGAGGTGGGTAGGGCGGCGATTCGGGTCGCTCACCTTCCAATTGGTGCAGGTGCTTTCCGGGCAGGGATGTTTCGGAAAGTACCTGCATCATATCGCAAGACGTGAGGCGACCCCCGCCTGTCACGAGTGTGGAGCGCCAGAAGACACGGCGCTCCACACGCTGGAGGAGTGCGCCGCGTGGAGTCCCATGCGGCACGCCCTCACAGCGGTCATAGGCGCAGATCTGTCGCTGCCGAGCGTGGTTAACGCTATGCTCGGCAGCCACGGATCGTGGCAGGCGGTGGTCTCTTTCTGCGAAGTGGTGATGGCGCAGAAAGAGGCCGCGGAGCGGGCGAGGGAGGACGACATCCTTTCAGACCCGCTCTGGCGTAGACGAACTGGTGGAAGGAGAAGGCGATTCGGGCGCCTTACCTAGTGCTGTGCGGATCATCGGTGGAGAGTCGGGGGATTCTCCACTGGCTTGCACGATCCCACACGTCTGGGGGATGGCCCTAATGAGCTGGGTCATCCCTCCATTGGCCGGGGCCCGTCACCGGTGACGGGCCAACCGCCGGGGCGAGATGGTGAATGCTAACGCTACCCCATCTCGCCCCGACTAGGCGGCAGACTGCTCATCCCGGGTTTTTAGTGGGTGGTTACCCACTAAAAACCCGGCCTGCCGCTCCTGAGGGGCCTTACTACCCCCCCGTGGGGGTAGTAAGGCCCCTCAGGTGAGGACTCCCACATAACCACTCTGCTCCCCCCGGAGCCGGGTGGTATCCATAAAGGATTTTCCTGGGTCAAAAAAAAAAAAAAAAAACCACGATCACTGCAAAGTGTTTGAAACGTCGGGACAAAAATAATGATAAATATACGCGATTTAAACCGTTTAAATTTTTTAAATTACTATGCTTGGCTACAGATTTACTTGGGCATGGGTAAGCCACGTGACCACATACAAGATGCCACCATTGTGTGTAGCACTCTCCACAATCGTTTGCAAAGATGCACCGACCGAGAGGGTACTATGTATTGAATATAATAGAAATGACGGTATGACGGTAAATGTATCGACGGAATCGTATTCGGCTCACGTACACACTGGCGGATTGAAATTGTATTCTATCGATTCGCAACGAGTTTCGTTTCGGTTACCTCTAGTGGTAGCATCAGAGCTAACGAATTTTGATTTGATATCGTTAGTGATTAATAGTTATTTATTATGCAAGGCTGCAAAGTTGACGAAGCGAAGGAATCTAGGATTGAACCTGGAGCAAAGCGACTGGTTCAAAATAATACTGAGCGTCAGAAAATTTCAAAGGTCTGAAACAGAAAATAAATATGCGGCCTAGAAACATAAAATTTTTCTCCTCACTACACCAAGGAAAATGCAAGAAGAGTGTAAGAAAACCAGCTTAAAAATGCCATACATTTGATACCTACTTTTAGTAAAGTCAGTGATATTAAAGGTCAATATTTTTTTCTGGAAATATTAGAGGTGTATTATGAGAGGTTCGTATTTCAAAAAACATTTCCACACTTGCGGATAAAAAGCACTTTTCCACAAAGATATCGATTGATAAACAACTCCTTTCCGAGCTTGTGAGGTGAAAAATAGATTATTTAGTTTTTTGTTTAGCAAAAAGCATTAATGGCTCAGTAACAATGAAAATATAGACTATCTGATATACGTACATAGGTATACAAACGTTATCTCAAAACGATCTTAACGATTCTTCTTCCTACGTCTAAAATGATCATAACTTTCCATCTTCTTGGACTGACTTCGTCCTTTTATTATTCCACGCAAGTGCTTGCGCTGTATTTGGTATGTTGCCATCTCAGTGCATACAACTTTAGTAAAAATAATTCTTCACGCATTCCATCCCCATATTTTCTACCTATACATCCGTACATGTTTATATTCACAAGTTTTCTCGTTATATGTTTTTATTTATTTCTCATAACATAAACACAAGTGTCATATTGATATTCAATTAAAATTTAATTTTCCATCAATGCGGTGCGTGCTCATTTCAAGGATCCTCGGATATAATAATAACAAATATTTTAAAAGTATTTTAAGAATATATCAAATTAATTATTTATTAAAACACTTATAAAATCTTTATAAAAACTATATATATCTAGTGACAAAAAAATTATGTATATGAAGTGGTTTATTATTTAATTAATGCGATGTTTTCTTAAAATACTCGTTATTATTAAATATGGATTTCCGCAAAGTAACGCCTGAATCTATTCATGATCGTCTGATATATTCATTGTGACATATAAAGCAAGATGTATACTCATCCTTGATTATAATCGCATTTCTTTACTCCAGGAACAGATAACACAAATTCAAATTTCCCGCAGACAACCACGATTACTTCGATAAAACGTATTCGACACCTAACTTCACCCTAAAATATGGGTCAATTCGCACCCCCTACCCAATTCCGAATATTTTTGTAACAAGGTCCCCACGACACGAAATCTGCGGATTTATTAAAATAACCGCAGACCGGGCCTAACCCGGGTCCCCTTGTAACCGTGTACCCAGTTATTGGTTATCGGCACCGATCGGCCGAAGGCGGGCAAAATGATGCATGGCCGGATAAGACAATGTAGCGGAAGGGAAAGGCGCACCCGGCCACCCGGTTACTCGGGTCGACCTTTCAATTTCCTTGATTGTTCTGTACGACGACGGCCACCGGGTTTATTTCTTTATCTACACGACCGCGATGATTTCTTATGGTGAGTACACGATCCATTGGAATTGCTAGGAGTGCTTTTGTTCGACCCGGATAAGGGTAAATGATAATTGCTTTGTAATAGAGCGTGTGGTCGTGTTAGTTTATTTCACTGTGAGCGTATGGCTTTATTTTAGTTAGTTCTATATTGGTTGAGTTACAATAGCGAGCAAGATTAATAATTAATTAAGAACTAATTCTAGAAAAGCCTGAACAAAATCTTCGTCTACATCATCACGTAACATCAGGCGAGAACTATCTCACGTTAGCTTTGACCACTAGGTCAAAGCTCACTTATCAGGCGTAAAAAAAGGGATGAAATTTGAAGCAATCATTCTCAATTAAATTGATTTTTGAAGCGCTCGTAGCGAAGTTTGCATATCCATTCTTAACCGATCAGCTTCACCGCGGTCATAATTTGGATGGGTGACCGCTAGTGACATTATTACAGAGCGCTTCCGTGAGTCGGAGGGCACGTTCAGCCGTCGGTCCTGGTTATTGTCTTAGGATGGCAATCGTTACAGCATGGTGGTAGGGCATTTGCTTACAAATGCTCGCCTGGGTAGCTATTACCCTCAAGTAGAAAATCTGTTGCCTAACCTAACGGTGTGTTCCGACAGTTGTCCTTGAGAGCCAGTAATTCTAGGTTAGCCTGCACAACATCTTCAACGACAACTTCAATTATCATCAGGTGAGATAGTGGTAAAAGGGTAGCCTATCGGGTAGGAATAAAAAAAAAAGATTCGAATCAACGTTCATCACTAATCCATTCATATAAGATTAATGCAATATATTCTTCTCTAAGATCAAAATATAATATCTAATATATCTCGTAAAATATTTTCAGACGGCCGCCTATCTGACCCCGAATCTTTTTGAAAAGTCTCGTTGGTATGCAGCACACCTGTGTAACAATCATTGAAGACAAAAATCATCAGAGTAAGTCTAATTCTTAAGACTTACTTAAAGACTTCCAAAAAAAGGAGTGTTATGTTTCAGGGTTCATGTATGTATGTTTGTGAGTTTCTTTATTTCACCATAACTTCTAAACGGCTTAACCGATTTAAATGTATAAGATATCATTAGATTCGACTTGATAGCGCTGGTAACATTAGGTACATAAAAAAAAGAAAAAAAACAAGTTGGCGGACTTTAAACAGCATATAGTGAGAGAAAACATTTTTATTTTCTTCTAAACCCATCGAGTGGTGTATCAAAATGAAGGGATTGACAAAACTATTCCATATATATATATATTGCAGTTTTGATTTCAATGGAACGATGAAAGAAAATAAATAATTTGCAGTCGGGTTTTTTACTATTTAATTAATTTATTCTTTTGTATGTGGAATTATGGAAAAGATACAAAAAAATAACGCAATAGGCAAATTAAACCGTAGAAGTCATACTTATCGTCGAAGTGTGATTGCAATTTAAATCACTCAGATCAGATCAGAAGAGTACAGTATTTACATTCGGCGTTACGAATTTATTTAACCATGTCGTACATTCATACAGTGTTTGAGTTACCTTTGTGCCCATTTGGAACTAACACGTGAAAGGCTGTGAGCTAATTCCCCTTTTGTTAGTCACTTTGCGACTTTTTCGACTGCGCTATCGATTCTATTCGAGCAATTTCGCTGTGCTTCTCTCAAATTGGTATGCTTAAATTTTTGTTCCAATTTTACAGAATATTCATATGAGCGTCGTCGTAGATGTAGGTAAAATTTTTGCTGAAAATTGACTTCTCTTCTAAATTATATTTCTTTATTAATATTATACATCTAAATGTACACTAATACTAAAAAGAGAAAAAGATTTGTATTTTTGTATGCAACGAAAAAACTTAAAAACGACTGAACCGATTTGATGAAATTTGGTATGGCAATAGTTTGAGACCGGGAAAGGACATAGGATAGTTTTTATCCAACTGCGCATAAAGAGGTTGAAAGATTTGCGTGATATCCGATACATGCGCAGGCGGAGGCGTGGCCGTAAATCTAGTTAGTCTATATTAAAGAAATACAATTTAGAGGGCAAACATCATATATCCCTTTTCACTAAAAGAGCTGGTAAAATAATATAACTTGTTAAACTACTTGAACCAGCAGTGACACTCGAAATTAGGACGATGGTGTACACTGCTCTGTGCAAATCTATATTTCTATACTGTATAAGAGTGTGAGGACACTCTTAAAAAACTGTAAACTGCTTCATGATTAAAGCAGAGCGCGTTCGACGAGCAGTTAAAGGCCAAGGGACAGTAGACTTTTTATTCGATATGTATTTCAGCTTGATACCTCCACGCTTTCTTAAGAAAAAGGGTCTTGACAGACAGACAGACGCACAACAAAGTGATGCTAAAAGGGTTCCGTTTTGTCCTTTTGAGGTACGGAACCCAAAACATATCATTGTTTGCTTATTATAATATAAGTTACTGAAATCAAAACGAATATCATACTACCGCATTTATATTTCAAATATACGATTATATGGCGATTGACTGTCTTGTTATTATAATCGAATTGCATTGACATGCTGGATTCGATACCCAGGAGCGTAGTTATTGGGTTTTACTGACAATGAAGTTTTCAGAACCAATCTGGAATCTAGTGACCCGTGGATACCAATAGGCGCGTTCCCTATTATAAAAGTTTGGAACAAGCACTAGGCCTACCTGGCGTTAAGCCTCTAACAGCCTCTAACCTCTGCCTGCATAACAGATGCATTTCGTGATAAGTGACGAACTGCACTGCGTCCATCACCTTGTGGTACAAAGTTGTTAAGTCTCATGTGCCTGTCATATGAATATATACCACCGTCGGCTTGAGCTTCATCGCATGGTGGAAGGGCATTTTGCGATTGCCCGCCTGGCTAGCTTCCACCTTCAAGTTGAAAATCTGTCGCCAAGCACCTAACGTTGTGTTCCGGCAGCAGTGACGAAATACATCGATTTCAGGCAGAGGTTAGTCCGCTAAGTCGAGGTGAGCCTCGAGCTTGTTCCGTCACAATAACAAAAAAAAACGTGGTTTCTTAGACACATCTTTGACTATATAAACTTACATGTTTATATATTATAAACACATAATTTTTTATTTTACAATATTATTATAACGTAACAAGCTCGAGGCCCACCTCATGTCAAGCGGACTAACCTCTGCCTATAACAGATGCATTTCATCACAAGTCATGAATTGCAATGCGCCCGTTACTATGAGACATAGTTGTTAAGTCTCATGTGCCTGTAATTTCAATGGCTCTCAAGGACTGCTGCCAGAACACACCGTTAGGTGCTTGGCGACAGATTTTCTACTTGAGGGTGGTGGGCGGGCAATCGCAAAATGCTCTTCCACCGTGAGTTGAAGCTCAAGCCGGCGGTGGGGATTGAACCAGGGTACTGCGGCACGGCAGTCCATAGCCATTACCGTTCGGCCATCATTGCTTCAAACATTAATACAAAGACAATACGAGTATTATGCGAGACAGCATAAGAGGCAAAAGACTTACGTTTCTTAGGATATTTCATATTAGTAAGAGACCATCAGATAAGGCTTAAAACTGCTGTCAAAAACTCAAAACAATGAATCACGTTTCTGATATCAAAAAGTACTCCCTTCATGATATGGTTGTCCTTGAGGCAAATCGACCGGCATTTTCAATTCTTTGCGAAAATATTGCAGTGGTTGCGACGACACGGCCACCCGTCGACCCTACGATGATTGATGCCGGACCGAGTCGGACCGGATAAGACAATGTACCGGAAGGAACGACCGACCCGGTACAAAGCTACCCGGGACATGAGAAGCTATTTGTGACGTACCGACCGTTCCGCAGCCGGATAATTTCGTACGTCATATTGTATGGAACGGGAGAGATAGAGAGACGAATGGTTGGTTTTTGATGTTGTAGATCTTGTCTTGTGTTTTATGGTTGGGATCTCTAATATACTCTTACTTATCTCTGAGATCTCTACTAATATGATACAGATGGCAGGCATGTTTGTAAATTTTTCTCACATAAGCTACTGATCCGACACTTACATAAAGCCAGGCGGGCATTCGCAAAATGTCCTATCACCTTGCTATAAACGACTGCTATTTTACGACAACAACCGGGACCGACAGCTTAACCTGCCCTACGAAGCACGAAAGTGCTCAGTAGCAATGCTACTAGTGGTCACCCATCCAACTCATGACCGCGGCGGACGTTGCTTTAGTTAGCTGATCGGATAAGAACGGCTAAGCAAACTTCGCTACGAGCGGTTCAACATCTGGTCCATTATTTTCATGTGGCTTAAGCGTTATAGTTACAGGAAAGCGTACCTAGGATAAATTTTTGAGATATTCTGAAATGCATTGGATTTGATTCGATTAAAACTGAAACGATTTTGTTGGTGGATTTTTTTCTCTTACCGCTCATCTTTCTCACATATCTATAGTGGGTACATAGCCTTACACCTCGATGACATGGTAATTGCAAGTCTTGCCGAGGGTGATGAGTACTCTGTATTGTGGGATTTGTTGGTGAGTGTCAATTTTGCAAGCATTATGTATCACTTCAAAATTGCCGGAATAATCGGGTTACAGACACGCAAAATAAAAATACAGTCCTTTTTATAGTTGGTTAAAATAATTTTGTAACTAAATAATATGCAGATGGACCATAGATAAAGACTACCGCGAAGAAGATCTATGGTTAAAATTTCAAAGAGGGTTTGTGCTTCACCACTTTGTGGTCGGGCATTTGTTTTTGGGAAATGCATACATTGGCTGGGAGAGACTCAAAACTTAAAACAATAAGTTTTTCTAGTACTGTCTGACATTTTAAAGTTCTGTGTCTCGTAGTAAAAGACAAAGCCTACTCCGAGCTAAGAGCGCCCGCCGCGGCAACACTGGACCGCGCCACGCTCCCTTTGAATAGAGTTTTGAATATTTACAACGATCAAATAATATAGAATATGAAATAGTAAATTACAGGCCCAAGAGACTTTTAACATTAGGTGATCCTCGTGCTTATTCCAACAAATACACAAAAACAAACACAAAAAATTTAAAAAGAAACTTCTCATTCTGTTTGGTATAGCAGAAGTCAATCCTAAGAGGTTGTTAGCATTTTACCAATAACCCTGTATACTATACGACACATTCCTAACGGAATGACCAAATTCATGTATTATTGAATTACTTACACGGAACAAACAATATACTTGACTATGAGAAATAATTTGCACTAGATACTACGAAACTGTCATCCTTCCTTCATAATTCAAGCAGGGCCGGACCAGTTAAGAGAAAATACCGGAAAGAACAATTTGCATGGTAAAAGAAAATAAACCCGTCCTTGGCCTAGAAAACAAAAATCTATTAACTGTATTCAAACTCAATATAACTTGTAGAATAGACAGAGAATTGAAAAACAAACTGTGCTATTACACGATATAGACTCCATTAAGGTAAAGCGAGTTCTGGCATCGTTTATTGTCACGAATAGCTGTCACCGTTACTGAAACTTTGGTACAGTAACTAATAATAACAAATATTTTAAGTAAACATCAATATAAATCTTCATAAAACACTAAAAATATTAAATAATATCATCGTCAACATTATCATCAGCCGGAAGACGTCCACTGTTGAACAAAAGCCTCCCATTGAATGCCACAAAGAACAGCTATTAGCGATTGACTACCCGCAACTTTAACGATGTCGTCAGTCCACCTGGTGGTAGGCCTACCAACTCTACGTCTTCCAGTGTAATATGGTAGCCACTCCAGAACCTTTCCTCTCCATCAGTTATCAGTTTGTCGAGCAATGTGGCCCATTGCCACTTCAACTTGCAAATTTGGAAAGCTATGTCGTTGACTTTGGTTCTTTGGCGAATATCCACGTTCTGTTTTTATCGCGCTGGTTTTTTTTTCTTTATAGTGACAGTTCCGCCTAATTTTCCTATTAAGCTGACGTGACGTCACAAACGCCACACAGCCAAACCAGAAGAATTATCAAAAAAATTATAATAATATTTTTTGAAAACATCATATTTATATCTTTTCGAAACACATGAAAAATATAATCAAGTGATAATTCCACTTTTATTTTCCTGTAAAGCCGACGTGACGTCACAAACGCCATGCAGCCAAACCGGAAGAAATTGACGAAAAGTAACGCTTCTAAAAGTAAGTCTTATTTGACTCAACGTATAAGTAGTGCAATACAACATGGTAATAAATGTTAACTAGAGTGAGCTGGAGCATTAGGACTACCTGTGGGCCTACAATGGCTGCCTAAATGCTTTCGTTGTTCTAGCTGTAGTTATTTTTATATCATTTGTATTGTTTTGTTAATAAAAGCATACTGGGGGTAAAAAAACATCCCATAACATAAACATTATATACAGGGTTATTATATTATATATAATTTTATAATTAATTCGTTTATATATTCTTTAACCATCACCGCCCCTGTTTATAGTTGATTTAGAAAATCTATTATTTTTTGTGAACAACCTACTTACTATGAAAGTTTCGTACGTTATTTACCTTCAATTAATTCAAACAAAACAATCTTTGAATCATTATTTTCGTTGTTAACTAGCTCATCTTATAACATAACAAACAAACACCTACAATATCAATGTTGAACTATGCAAATTGTGCCTCTACAAATATAACTAAGCCAGGGATACTAATAAACATATCAAGAATCAGGAGACCATGTAAGATCTCACGAGGGGTCACCCGCCGTGCCCCCACCCTGTTATCGCGGGTAACGGAGCCCGTTCTGAAATATGAGGGGCATTTCGCTCGATATTCATATTAAGGGGTCCTCGGCTAATCTCTGACTGAGCACGGAAATAGCTCGTTCCCGTTCAAGATAGGGGTTATTTTCGGAGCAAAATACAATTAAAAAGTGAGAATACATTCTTTCATGAATTACCTGCAGAGAATTCGTGTTATTATTAAATTTTGAAGCAGTGATGGCTCAGTGGCATTGGGGATGGATTTCCGCGCAGTCCATAGTTCAAATCCCGCCGCGGGCTTGAGCTTCACCGAATGGTGGGAGGGCATTTTGCAAATGGCCGCCTAGCTAGCGACTACCCTCAAGTAGAAAAGTCGCCAAGCACCTAACGGTGTGTTCCGGCAGCTGCCCTCGAGTGCCAGTGACATTACAGGCACATGAAACTAAAAAACTATGCCTGAAAGTGACGGGCGCAGTATAATTCGTGGCTTGTGATAAAATGCATCTGTTATAGGCAGAGGTTAGTCCGCTTAACATAAGGTGGGCCTTGATCCTGTTCCGTCACAATACATTAAAAAAACCTTATTATTTTAAAGGCGATATAAAACTGAATTGTTTTGAGTATTTTAAGTGGACACGTCGAAGTCGTTATCTCAAAATGCAAAGAAAATGAGGCAGATCTTTAAGAGCCTGAGAGCGAGGAGAGGCGAAGCTAAAAATAAACTGTTTTAATGATTCTCTGTTACGCTTTATTTTTATATCCTTTGTGAACGCCTGTTTTGAAGTTGGGAAAGCATTGCTTTCGAACTACAAGGTTCTCAGTTCCCTGGGTCGGGCAGTTGTTGGGTTCTCCAAAGAAATACTTAGTATCAGTCCGGGGTCTGCAATTGTGCTCCTTCTTAATAATTTATTCAATTAAGGTCAATGAAACATTTTAATATGGAAATATGCTATATTGTACTGCTACGTTTACCAAAAAATATGTATAGACACTGCGAGAATAACGCTAAGTGGATGGAAAAAGACACTCACTGAAAACCAAAATCTTCGTCCAATGTTAGTTGGCCAGCATTGACTTATGGCACTGAGACGTGGTCCTTAACTGTGGCGTTTATGGACAAGCTCAGAGTCACTCAACTAGCTGTACACAGCATACATGCTCCAAGATTCTTTGCGCGATAAAATTCGGAATGGAGATTCACTGAAGAACAAAACTTACCGACATAGCTTTCAGATTTTGCTTGAGGTTGAAGTGACAATGGACCATCGCTCGTTGAACCGAAAACCGACGTGAAAGAAAGGTGAGTGGTTACCACATAACGGAAGACGTAGAGTTGTTAAGCTCCCCAGTATGCGGACTGACGACATCGTCAGATTCATGGGAAGCTGATGGATACAGGTTGCTTACAACCGTTTATTATGGCGTTATATGTAGGAGGTAATTGTTCAACAGTGGATATCTTTCGGCTGATAATGATCATGGTGACAGATGGAAAATGAGTCGCTTGTAATACATAAGATCTAAACTTGTCTGACGAAACATGAGTGTTTATACATTCCCTATCGGGGATGCAGTCGTGACTATATATGTATTTTATCTCTTTAAACTCACTAGTTAACACTCTGTGAGCTGGCGACTAAAATATGTTCTTTTTACGTTTTCAACCCATATCTACGATGTATTGAAAAATTTCTAAAAACTGAATCGACAGTAATGTTTTATATGATTATCGAACCGGCTCACAAATTTCACGAGAATCGGTTGAGAAATGCGACATGCAGATGAGAAGAACCGGAAATACGGACTTCCAGACAGACGCTCGAAATATTTTTTCCAGAGATGAAATGGAGACGCTTTGCACAAACTTCAGGCTCACTTGGTCGAAATCAATACCTATTTGTTTCTAACCCTTTTCATTATTTAGTAGAAAACTTCGAATTTGCTACATTGTTTTCTTTCAGTCGGCTTTTATGATATCATTTATGTTTTATTTTAATGTTATGAACTGATGAGATGTACAAGTCGCACGCCTGATGGTAAGCAATCATGCCTTTCAATAACAGGAGTAGTGTCATCATCCTCGTTATGCTTTACACTGAACACAGCAAAAACCACAAATGGGGGGTTTGCCATAATCCCCACGATTGGCAGGCGTCTTTGGGGATCGCAGTTTAAAATTTCGGTTCCTCAAAAGGCGCTGCTGTCCACCTTCCGGTTTTTACCCATAGTAGCCTCTTACGACACCCACAGGTAGCAAATGGTGACATTCTAGCCCGACACCCCACGGGGCTGTAGTGTTTGTAATCTACTGTTTTGAGGCAGCAGTTATAATTCTTAAGAGTCGAGAACTATACAAAGCACCTAAAAACTAAGTTAAGCTATACCATAGATATACTTTCAAATGGCATCGTTCGGATATAGGACACTGGAGAATTATTGCCAGAGAAGGTGAGTTGAATCGTAAAACTTTATAGTCACTCTGTTTTATTACTTTAATTCTTTTCGATTTTATAGCGTCTTCAATTTCGATTACCTTTCGGCGATTGTTTTAATATAAAATGAAAGAATATTAAAACTTATTACAGGAATTACGTAATCGCTTTGGTATAGATCTGACATGACAAGAATATTATATAGTATTCTATTTTCATTATATTTAGTGCTAAATCGTTTTTTTTATAGGCTACCCTTCGATCACATTCTAACCTTAAAATAATCTAAATCCATTGGACGGGTTATGTCTTTATTAACACAAATTCTAAAAGTTTAGTTGTCGATGACAGTGTGACGCCAAAATGAGTAGGTTAATATGGACCTTTTTTATGCCCACAGTAGCTAAAATATCTAAGTCTTAAGCATTTAAGGATAAAGACAAGCATCTTCTTCCTACTTCTGAAGTCGGATCAACATTATGTACTCCTCTTGCACTCTCTCATATTACTGGCCATCAAGTAGAAAATCTGTCGCCAAGCACCTAACGGTGTGTTCCGGCAGCAGTCCTTGAGAGCCAGCGAAATAACAGGCAAAATGAGACTTAACAGCTATTTCTCAAGGTGATGGGCGCAGTGCAGTTCGTCACTTGATGAAATGCATCTGTTATAGGCAGAGGATACCGCTTAACATCAGGTGGGCCTCGCGCTTGTTCCATTACAATACATAAAAAAAAAAAAAAAAAAAAAACTTTGTAGTACAAAGTTGTACTCCTTGTTTTTGCGTATATTCTTTCACGCTCATAGACAAACTTTTTAAATATTTGGGACATTACATTGGTAACTTAAACCATGATTATACTACAAACATGAACACGATTAACAATATCTGAATACCTCCTAGTTTAAGTATCTAATCTGTAAGGTATGGATGGTAAATAAGGTCAAACAACTAAACAGATACGTTTTCAATGTTGCATCGAAGTTTGGCTAGCAAATAGTCAACGAAGAGATGGCATAAGTGCATACGCAAAAGCTTCATCGATAGTAACGTGACGGGTGATTTTACATAATTATATACTTTTAATACATCGTTTGGTTATTAGTTTAGTTACAACGACATTACATTTTACTAGTAAAACTATATTTTTTTCGTTATAAGCAATCCACATATTTTTGCGAAACAAGCCATGCTATGTCATTAATAATAATAATATTAATTGAATAGAAACAAAACGAGCAACCCTAACAACGTTGTCGCGAAATTTTTATTAAAAATTGTGTATGGTGATATTATAGATACTAAACGATGTTCACGATAATAATGTCATAAATTAGTTCCTTGGTCTCAGTTGTTATTGACGGAATTATTTTAATTATTGTATACTTGAGTTGCCTTCAGAATAGTGAATGATAAGATATTTCATCGATAAAATCAAAGCCAGATCCATCACATCCCTACTCTGAGGTGAATTATTTTAATTATTGTATAATTAAGTTGTCTTCAGAAAAGTGAATGATAAGATATTTCATCGATGAAATCAAAGCCAGCTGCCGTCACATCCCTACTCTGAGGTCAGCCGACCACAGAGAGTGGTAACACGCACGTGAGGCGCCCACTAATTGACTAATTGGGTTACAACAACACCTATAGCACAACAATATACAATTACACACCTAAAGCACACTTCAGATCCCAAAGGAGTACTTCGATTGTCGACATTGTATATTAGATCGCGGATTACGTGACAAAAATATGCTTACTGATTTTTTTTGTCATAATAAGGAAATGATGAGCTATGTTATTGTGATGGAACAAGCTCAAGGCCCACCTGATGTTAAGCTGATTAACCTCTGCCTAGAACAGATGCTTTTCATCACAAGTGACGAATTGCACTGCGCCCGTCACCTTGAGACATAGTTGATAAGTGGTTCATGTGCCTGTAATTTCACTGGCTCTCAAGAACTACTGCCGGAACACACCGTCAGGTGCTTGGTGGCAGATTTTCAACTTGAGGGAGGTAGCTAGCCAGGCGGGCAATTGCAAAATGCCTTTCCACCATGCGGTGAAGCTCAAGCTGGCGATGGGGATCGAACCAGGGACCTGCGGTACGGCAGTCCATAGCTAATACCGCTCGGCCATTATTGCTTCAAAACCGTTCTGTTCTTCCTTTGAAAAATTGCCTAAAAACATTAAGTATATAAAAATGAAGTCGCCGCTTACCAAAAGATTATATAGTGGACAAAGTCTCGCTGATCAGAAGGATACCAAAGATATCTGTACGTATTTTTAAACTTAAATATTGGTGCGTCAACATCTTCAGAAAGTTTGGGCTATCTTTCAAATCGATTACGAAACATGGCAATTGTTTCCAGAAAAAAATACTTGTTAAATGAATAAAGTTTCGAAAAGGCACAAATCTGATAATATCTCAGTCAATGACACTGGCTCCATTTATCTTAACATAGATTTGTATTAGGTATTTTATATCTATATAGAATCCTGTTAAAGTTCCATACGCAAAGGGCAAAACGGAGCTTTTTAAATGTCACTCTGTTGCAGACAGACATCGAGTAGGGTTTCAAAATGAAGGGGTTTAAAAAAACATTCTATAAATGTCTATAACTTGCAGTTTCTATTTCAATGGAACGTTAAAACGCTTAAAGAAAATAAATAATTTGTAGTTGGGTCTTTACTTTTTTAAATTATTTATACTTTTTTGATATTGGGTGCTTGTCATAAATACTAACGCAGTTAAAAGTTTCTGTATATTAGGTACTTACTTGTATACAAAAGATACTAAAAACAGTCAAGTGTGAGTCGGACTCACGTAATTAAGCGATGTTTTATTTTTTTATTGCTGGTAGGGTTACCTTCAATCACACCTGATGGTAAGTGATGATGTGGTCGAAGGTGTTAACAGGTTTAACCTAAAATTTACTAGCTCTCAAGGACAGCTGCCGGAACACCCTGTCAGGTGCTTGGCGACAGATTTTCTACTCGAAGGTGAAACCATCATTCAAATGCCCTACCACCATGCTTTATATGATACTTATACATAACATGAAAATGAAACTATATTAGGTGTGACATAGAACACTTAAAGCACGAGTCCAACTCGTACTTACCAGGTTTTTCTATTAGACGATTATATTTCACTAGGCAGTAAATCAACAAGCTACAGAAAGTACATTTGGATGAGTTAGTAACTGTGCTCAACATGAACGGCTGGAAGCAATGATGTTAAACGATTAGTTACTGCCTGTTTTCTTTTTTTAATGCGGATTAAGGTGCAATGTATGTGCTGTTAAGCATAACGGTAATAACAATCGTTATGTTAGAAATGCTCAAAAATATGAGTATATAATAGTTTTTCATATTGACACAATAATTGCATTTCAAATTTGATATCAGTGTAACAAAAAATAATGTTCAAGTGTTGTTTTTACTAGGATAGTTTTTGTGCTATGTGTTATATACAATTTATCTATTTTAATTTTATCAATAAAATTTTAGGTACTAGATAGATATAGTTACATTATTGAATTATTTGTGTGTTGTTTCTTTTACATAGTTCTGAATCAAAATGTATGAAAATAGTATCAACAATTTTAGTCATAAGTTAAAAATTAAGTAAAGTATTTTATGGTCCTTGACAAAAATATGTAAAAAACGAACAACGACTGTTGAAATGAGTTTGAAAGTAATTTCATTTGAATTGAAGTGAAATCCTTCATGTTCTTTCTTTATGAACATCATATAGGCCTGGCTACCTTCGCAATTTAGGTACAAAACAACAGTTACGTCGGCGTATCCGTCTGTACGGGATTATTATACGGTGCGTGGCGCTTTATTGCTTCGTAACTAGAGTACCTTATTTATTTGAATGGCTTTGCGGAGTGGTTCTTCTGTTCTTTTTTATTCTGTGGTGTAACGCGATTTGCAGAGAAGATTTTGTACTAACGTAATGAAGATTTTAAATATTACAGGTTATCGTATTTTTTTAGATTATAAGTGTAACAATACTTTATACTGATATTTCGTCTAAAAACGTGACAGCGCAGCAATTTAAAAATTGTATATTGCTTTCCCAAAAAACAAATTTTAAGAAGCCTAACCAGTAAAACAAACAATTATGCTTGTATAACTTTCTAGTTAGCTATTTATTGCTTTAGTGACGTATAATCTTGGTTACTTGCACCAAAACTGGATCAATATAAACTGAAAGATGTCAGAAACCCAGCAAGTAATTTGTTTCAACATGCCAGTCGAGGCGGCAAGCGAATTTGAATTTGCGGTCTGACGCCGCCGCCTCGGTCAACTTTGTTTTATGGATAGACGCGCTCTGTTGATTTGTTTTATTTTTGCCTAAAGTTTTCTAGAATTTGGACACTTTCGGTAAAAGATTCCATACAAGATGTAAAAATATTTGGATAGAAATTTACCCCTTTTTGAAAAGGTAACCTTACTTTCTTTTTTAATAACAATCAACAAACTATATATACCTACAGCAACTACTGCGAAAGGTTTAAGGCAACCTAAAACCCTTTTTGCAGCAGTGATGGCTCAGTGGCTTTGGCTATGGACTGCTGCGCAGCAGCTCCATGGTTCGAATCCCGCCGCGGGCTTGAGTTTCACCGCATGGTGGAAGGGCATTTTGCGAATGCCCGCCTGGCTAGCGACCACCCTCAAGTAGAAAATCTGTCGCCAAGCACCTAACGGTGTGTTCCGGCAGCAGTCCTTGTGAGCCAGTGAAATTACAGGCACATGAGACTTAACACCTATGTCTCAAGGTGACGGGCGCAGTGCAATTCGTGACTTGTGACGAAATGCATCTGTTATAGGCAGAGGTTGGTCCGCTTAACATCAGGTGGGCCTCGTGCTTGTTCAGTCACAATAACATAAAAAAAAACCTAAAGGTAGAGCCAAGTATACAAGTATCCAAATGCTCCAAAAATATACACTTTTGAAGCATTCATAGCCGAGTGATAATAGATATGGACTGCCATGCAGCAGAGCCATGGTTCTATCCCACCGCCGCCGGCTTGAGCTTATCACAAGGTGGAAAGGCATTATACTAGCCTGACTCTAGCTACCACCTCCAAGTAGAAAATATGTAGCAGCAACGGAAGCAGTCTTTGAGAGCCAGTAAAATTAAAGGCATATAGGACTTAACAACTGTGTGTCTCAGGGTGACGGGCGCAGTGCAATTATTCACTTGTGACGAAACGCATCAATAATAGGAAAAGGTTACCACTTACAATCAGACGAGGCTCGTGTTTGTTCCGTCACAATAGAATATCAATACTTAAAAAAAAAATTGGCATTTTTATGTAATTCATTTATTAGCTGCAGCGTTGTACTGTAACAGCTTGTAGCTAAGTATAGAAATCGTTCAAATATAAACGAAGGTGTAAAATTTAATATAATAGGACTTTTGATATAAATTAATCATATAAAAGGACTGTTTTAATATAAATTATAATGATATATTATATAAAATTATATGATATGTCAATTTTGTATATGCACCCAATAATATGAAAAAATGTGGAATAAATTAAAACATTTTTATATAATAATAAATATTTTAAGAAAGCGTTACATAAATATTTTAATACCACACTTTTAAAATATTTAAATAAATATCTAGTGACGATTGCGCCTAATTTTCTTGTTAAGCCACTGTGTCAAGGTCAAATATTCATGATATGGAGTCTCTTGAATAGAGGTTTGCAGCAGCAAAAAGCCTCTTTAATCCTGACCGAGTTTCATCAAAAAAGAAAACAGTGAAGACACGTGCAAAAAAGGGATAAGAAACACATATGAACTTAAGTATACAAATACCGTTTTGTGCTAAGGTTTTAGATATACAATGACATGAAACATTGTGTAGCAAAGGATTTATTTCTTTCCGTAACAAGCTTCATTGTCAAATTAAAACAAAATATTAACTCCTGTGTCATGTGTAAACAGAAAAGCTTTGAATTCAATAAGGATTATGAGCTTTCGAGTATTATTAAAAATATTAAATAAGAATTTTTTTTTTTTTTTTTTTTTTTTATGCCTGATAGGTTAGCCTTTGACCACTATCTCACCTGATGGTAAGTGAAGATGTGGTCGAAGATGTTGTTCAGGCTAACCTAGAAGTACTGGCTCTCAAGGACAGCTGCCGGAACACACCGTTAGGTGCTTGGCGACAGATTTTCTACTTGAGGGTGGTAGCTAGCCAGGCGGGCATTCGCAAAATGCCCTACCACCATGCTATAACGACTGCCATCCTAAGACAACAACCGGGACCGACGGCTTAACGTGCCCTCCGAAGCACGGAAGCGCTCAGTAGTAATGTCACCACCCATCCAACTCATGACCGCGCGCGACGTTGCTTAACTTTACTGATCGGTTGAGAACAGCTAAGTAAACTTCGCTACGAGCGCTTCAAACAACAAGCAATATTATTTAATGCAAGTAGTTTTTTTTCTACTCTGTATTCTCTCAGTGGGAGTGAAACGCGTCACCCACATCGTCAAATGCATAAGTCATATAAGATCCTATTAATAAGCTATATAAGACCTAGCGAATTCATCATTTGGCAGTTCAACATTTTAGAATTCAACGATTAACATCAACTTTATAAAAATACAACATTTTGGCAAGTTCAACTTTCCGGGCGACAAGGTATTTTCATACGTAATCAATAATTACAAAAATAAAAACATAAAACAACATAATAAATGTTGAAATTATATTTATTCAAACGCACTCACGCTGTAATATACTAACGAGACCGTTTATTCACAACGAAACTTCCTATAGTATTTATCTAGGTAATAGCTCTAAACGTCAAACTATTGGAACATCAACGCAACTCAAACATTGTCCCGCGGACTTGGAGCTCGCTCACTAATGGAGCCAGTCAATTACTTAAGACCGGGGAAACTCGATCATAAATCCGGGCTATCGATCAAAGTTCGCTGTGTCCGGGGCGGGCGGACGCTTCCTGGCGAGGGTACCGAGAAAAGGCAGGCAAAGTGATATGACAGTCGGATACAAAATACAATAAAAAATTGTTCGTTCCAAAAAGTATTATTTTTTCTAACAGTATCATGCATTTGTTGTTATTCACGACATCGATAGACCCACATGTTTTCAACTATTTTATGTATATAAAACCATCTCAAAGGCGATTTTATAAACGTTCGTAAGTAAAACGTTCGACCAAAATATGAGTAAAATTTTACCTGATTATCGATTTCCACATTATAATTTGTTTTTTAATGTTCTCTATCTTTACTATCACTTTAAAAACAAGCGCAAGTTTATATATGTATTAAGTTATTTGGAACCGACTAGGACCCGAGTTATATTTACTGGAAAGATTCCGCCCAGTTATAGACTGTTTTAAAGTCCTTCGTCTAGGAGTCACGATTGAAAAAGCAACGAGCATGGACTTCAGTGCGTAACTATGATATAAAAAAGGTACTGTTTATTAAACATGATATTAGGTAACAATGACATTGACAAATTTTGGTATCTACTCTCTACAAAGTGATCGTGGTCGTCACTTCCAGGTTGCTCACAATCTAACCTCGTTGTTCTTGAACTACGACACTTGGCATGCATGGTGGTAGGGCATTTTGCGAACGCCCGCCTGGCTAGCTACCACCCTCAAGTAGAAAAAAATCTGTCGCCAAGCACCTAACGGTGTGTTTCGGCAGCTGTACTTGAGAGCCAGCTCTTCTTGGTTAGCCATAATAACATCTTCGACCACATCATAACTTACCATCAGGTGAGATAGCGGTCAAAGGCTAAACTAACAGAAATAAAAAAAAAAAATTACTTATCGTGCATATAATCTCAACATAAAAACTCTCGTCATCTTTTATTATAGTCACCGTTAGTTAAGTGTACTTTGGAGTTGTTATTTGCCTATAATTATTAACCTAATATATTTAAGTATATAAGTTATTCTTCTACGAACGTAATTAATTAAATATACCTTCATTCATGTGTTAAGTTAAGATTTAAATAAAATAAATACATTATTCTTAAAGTTTCTTATGTTGAAATTATACAACCAACAGTATACATTTGAGTTTCATAGTACCCCTCCGTCCGGGCACAAATCGACCTGTATTATATGCCTTTGTGGACTTACACCCGCTTCTCGCAAAAGATAGATTGATTTATTGCAGCTTTGGAAAGGCTATTCCAAGGGTCAATTATTGAATTTCTACAGGTTAAAAGCTATCAGACATATGACAAATTACATTTGATATATTAACATGACAAAGAGAGATAACATTGAAGGAATCGGAGTCAAATATGTTGAGGTAGCACGTTTTAATAACATATTTTAATTTTGAAAGTGTTTATCCATTTCTCTCTGAGCCGTACTCGACTCGTTAGCATATCAAATCAAATGCACATGTTTAAATAATCTTTTGCGTATTTTTCACAGCTGTTTTTGTTAATGTTCGATTAGAATCTCACATGCTGGCAAGTGTGACAAATTGCTATATGCTGCACTGCGTCCATCACCCTGAGGCATACATTTATTAAGTCACATGTGCCTGTAATTCACCGGCACCAATACCCTTCGAACAGGAACCCAGTAATGTGAACATTATTACTAGGCAGTAGAAAGGTATGGAGGCAGTAGTTCCCGAGACGAACTCACACAATAATAATAAAAAACGTTGGACTTGTTAACCAAAATTAAGAAATTTCTATAACACTACAAAGAAAGAAAAAATTCTTTATCTATAATCTCCAAAATTATAATTTTAATTAATCTTCGGAAGTGAAACTTTTTTTTTTTTTTCAAACAAATTATTTTTATTGACATAATATAAGATACAGCAAATACAATGAACCCATAGGTTCCCGAACTAGTGTTAAACTGTATTTCAGGAACCAGTGGCTTCTCCCTTAGTTATTTCAATACAAAGAAAAACATTATGTCATTAAAGTGTCTGTTCGTGTTTAACTAACCGTGCTTCTGAGGGCACGCTAAGCCGTCGGTCATGGTTGTTGTCTAAGGATGGCAGTCGTTACAGCATGTTGGTAGGGAATTTTGCGAATGCCCGCCTGGCTCGCTACCACCTTCAAGTAGAAAATCTGTCGCCAAGCACCTAATGGTGTGTTCCGGAAGCTGTCCTTGAGTGCCAGTACTTCTAGGTTAGCCTGAACAACAGCTGTGACCACATCATCACTTACCATCAGGTTAGATAGTGGTCAAAGGCTAACCTATTAACAATAAAAAAAAATGTTTTATTTCTATTGGTACTATAAGAAAATAATAGTCGAATTTATACATACTCTAGAAACTTATATATTTATTACAAATAAATAACTTATAACACAGTTACTACTTACAAAGTAATCCCATTAAAAGTTACCACGTACGCACGAGCTAACACGTGCTACGAGAAGCTACGACGTAGAGTTGCTACGCAGTTTTCGCAGCTACGATACAAGTTACAGAAATCAAGGAATAAGACTGTCTGCATAATTTAAGAGCTGATGGAAAAAAAAATATCAGTTATAGGATCAGTGAGCGAGTGTATTGCTAAAATATATGTAGCGAAACTTTAGCATTATTAGCCTACCTCTTCGGTGATATAAAGACGTTGATGATACTCGCATTTCTTTAAAATATTTTAGTTCGGCATTTCTTTTTTTTAATAACAAATATTTTAAAAGTATTTTAAGAAAACATCAATTTAATTATTTAATAAACACTTAAAAAATCTTTATAGAATTATATAAATCTATTGTGACCATATCGCCTAATTTCCTGCTAAGCCGACGCTACATCACAAACGCCACGCAGCCAAACCGGAAAAGTATTCGTCGCGTTTCGCTTCTAAACGAAGGATCCTCATGTCTTGACTCTACGAGCACACGATTTGTTATTATTAAATATGGATTTCCGCAAAGTAACAACTGAATCTATTCATTATTTCTTTTTAAATTAATACTTGGTGTTTTTTTTTGTATAAATAGATCTATGGCCTGTTTTTCTTTATTAATTTATCAAAGACGAAGTCGTAAGAAACGGTTAGTTTATCGAAAAGATTTATCACGTCTGAGTCTACAGCGCTTATTGAATTATTCCTATAAAGTGGCATTCCTTGTTCTCTTATAAAATTCAAGAAAAAGAAGGTAATATTCTCAATTTATTCCAATAAAGATCCTTTGAATTCCTATGCAACCTAACCTAGGTCAGGCTACGCATGAAAGTTGAATGCCAGGATGTAGTGTTCTACAGAAGTATAACTTTAAGGAAATTAAGTAATAGAAGTCTTTCATTAAATGCAGTTAAATAACAGGGTGAGAAAGGTTTGACTTCCAATTGAACATTTTTAGGTGTAAGAATAGAGAAACCCACATGCATACTGTTAAACCCAGATGTCGCTTAGTGTTTGTTACCTTGAAAAAGTAATTTTATAAAATATAGACCTGTATATATCGTTTGTCGATAAAAATAAGTTCACAAGTACCTGCGTATTTCATACTGTATCCGCATACTGGATTTTCCACTGGTAAACACAGCCTCCCCCATTAAGGAAGCTTTCTTGTATTAAAGAGTATTACTTTTTAATTCCAACTTCTCTTTTATGTGGGTGATATGCTTATAAATTACCGGATAACTCAAATTACTAGTGATATGCAGAAAATTATCAAGACTAGTTTGAATACTAGATTTCAGCCTATAACATACAGCGCCCTCTGTGAAAAAGTTTTCAGTAGCCATTACTGATTATATAATGACAGCTGTCCTTGAGATTTAATGCTCACTCTAGCTTTAACCAGCTTCTGCTTTCCACCATATCATCAATCACGAGAGAGATGGTGATAAGATCTATAGTAAAGTAATAAGAAAAAAATAGAATGTTCTAAAAAATAATATTTAATATTACTATAAATACTTGAAACATGTATAAGGGATCTCTTTATCAGATATACTAGACGTAGTATTCTGTCACAAACTCTTGATACCATTTAAATTGCCTAGGATCGCTGAGTTGATTTTGTTTAGAGATCCTACAGAATTTCCCTCTTGTACGTTCATACGTACAATATACGTATACGTCATTTTTCCCACATATTTCTTAGTCGGAAACTCTGTGGTTCCCGAATTAAATATAGGTCTTTATCAAATTTTGTATTAAATTTAATTTAATAGGTCTAATTCACCACAATTGTGGCAAAGCAGCTGATGAAAAAAAAACTAATCTCATAATCATTCAGGGTTAGTAATAAGGTTAAGCATTGTGTTGACTGCTGAGACCTGATTATAAATGACGATGAGTTCACAGAGTTTGTTCAATTTTAACCTAGAATTACAGATTCACAAAGACAGCTGCCAGAATACACTGATAGGTACGTGGCGGCAGATTTTCTACTTTTGAGTGGTATTAGGGGCATTCGCGAAATACTCTACCGTCGCGCTATGACGACTGTCATCTTAAGATAACAACTGGCACCGATAAGTTGACGTGTCCTCCAAAGCAGGGTTTGCTTATGTTCTGAATAGATTAATTGTCAAGTTCTTCGTATATAAAAGGATTGTTTACAACTTGTATATTGTGTATAAATTGACTAATGATTACTCAGCCAAAGTGAGGGTAAAAATGACTTTACACTAATGGAAAAACGTACAACTTCTCTGCCAAGAAAATAATCCCAACAAATCAGCATAGACTCGGACAGGTCTAACTCAGTCAAAAGTTTTGCTACCGCAATTATTTTGTACTGTGGTCTTTGGAGCACAAACTATGTCAAATATTTCGCTCAATACATCACCGAGGACCACTTTGAGGGTCAGTGTACATTATAAACTTGTTTTTGACGTTGAACAACTTTACAACTATGCGCCTGAAAGACGCAAAAGCCCACTTAGAGGTTACCTACGAAGTTTACACATGCCTAATTACGACGCCAAAAAGTTTTGGTTCCAGTTTCGGCAATTTTGTCACATTTAACGCTGAAAATTTGTGGAAAGGTAGACATTACGTATGAAAGGAAGATCGACGTTAAGGACATACAGATAAAGGGATTAAAGAACACGGTAATACATACCAATGTTAGATACTGAATCAAATTGTATTAGGAACTTCTGTGTAACCATATTACAATTGTTGGTATGGGCACTTCCTTCTCTAGAAGTAGTTGGTATAAAGTCCGAGGAGATCCTGGTCACCTTGCCTTTGGTGGACGGGAATACGTAAAGACAAAAAAAAATATAAAAAGATAAAAAAAGTTTGTTATAGTGGTTTAGTTTAACAATTAAATTGGCATAGCATTACTATATCTAAATATTCTATAATAGCGAAGCGAAGGCGTCGAATTTTAGAGGAAATCAATTTTCTTTTTAGTAAAAATAGCTATGGTAGGTATGTGTCAATAACTTTGAAAACTGTCAATAACACAGTATATATTGACGATTGAAATGTTTTACTTTTTCATATCACAAGGAGGTTTGATCACAAATTTGAAAACAAATAAATCGTGCTTATCGTTAATAAGGTTTAAATGAATTCGATACTTTCACACTCAATACAACCACTCTATGTCTATACAGAATAAGTGTAAGGCTGCGCGTTACTAATAAACTCATGATAAGCCGAATGCGGAATAACTTCGTCATAAAGAAATACCAATCCTTAGTTTACGTTGAAGCGCTCGTAGCGAAGTTTACTTAGCTGTTCTCAACCGATCAGCAAAGTTAAGCAACGTCGCGCGCGGTCAGGAGTTGGATGGGTGACCGCTAGTGACATTACTACTGAGCGTTTCCGTGCTTCGGAGGGCACGTTAAGCCGTCGGTCCCGGTTGTCGTTTTAAGATGGCAGTCGTTATAGCATGGTGGTAGGGCATTTTGCGAATGCCCGCCTGGCTAGCTACCACCCTCAAGTAGAAAGTCTGTCGCCAAGCACCTAACGGTGTGTTCCGGCAGCTGTCCTTGAGAGCCAGTACTTCTAGGTTAGCCTGAACAACATCTTCGACCACATCATCACTTACCATCAGGTGAGATAGGGGTCAAAGGCTAACCTATCAGGCATAAAAAAAAAAAAAAACTTATTCACCAGAAAAGAGCGAGTAAAATTACCGGTGTAAGGGAAAAAATCCAACGAATAGAATCGCTTAATTTTCCTAAGAACATTGGTATAGCCATTGACAGTTTCTTCATGAAGTTATTCCGCATTCGGCTTATAACGCGTTTATAAACGATAGTCTTTTGGGCTATTCGAACTTTATATTATGCACAAACGTTTAAACAGACTTTATTGGTAACATTGGATATTTTTTACACGACTGCCCAAAAAAGGAGTGTTATGTTTACAGGGTTCATAAATGTACGTATGTATGTTTGTGAGTTTCTTTATTCCACTATAATTTCTAAGCGGCGTAATCAATTTTAAAGTATGATAAGTATATCATTAGATTCTTAATAGCGCAAGTTACAATAGGTATAAAAAAAAAGTAACAAATTGTTAGATTTTAGACGCAATATTGTGAGTTTTTTTTTATTTCATCCCATACCTATCTAGTGGTGTATTAAAATGAAGAGCTTTAAGAAACTATTCCATATATATATCACTTGCAGTTTTAATTTCATTGAATCGATAAAACGCTTATCGAAAATAAATAGTTTACAGTCGGGTTTTTTACTTTTTAATGAATTTATTCTTGTTTTGAAAATATATGCTTATCTATCCAGGACCAAAAATACATTTTACAGATTAAAAATTATCACACGATCACAAACTTTTAACTTTAACTCTTCATTAATAATTTGTCTGCAGCAATAGTGGTGCTTCACATCAATCATTCACGAGTTAAAGTTAGCGCTTTCCGTTCTTATTTATTTAGGATAGAGAGGATCGGAGTTCAGAGAAGTTTCTCCTCGCTTCCGCTCTTTTAAGGTTGAATTAGACATGGCGATTGGAGTTTGAAAGCTGTTGGCGTTCAAGGCCCCAATTTTCATTTAAAAAAACATTGGTTAATTTTAAATTTTATATTTATTAATTTTATTTTGCAGAAACAAGCACGAAGTCCACCCACCTCAAGTAAAGCGCTAACCTCTACCTACATGCAATTTGTGACAAGTGACGAACTGCACAGCGACCGTCACACTGAGACACAGTCGTTAAGTCTCATTTACCTGTAAGTTCACTGACTGTCAATGAATGCTGAACACTTTGTTTGGTGCTTGCCGACAGATTTTCTACTTGATTACTAGCCAGGCGACCATCCGAATGCCCTTTGTTCGATATGCCCTTTAACTATGCGGTGAAGCTCATCCCAACGGTGGGAATCGAACCATGGATGGATCTACAGCACGGCAGTCCATAGCTATTACCGCTCGACTATCAATGCTTCAAAATGAATTGATATAACATACCTAGTTTGTATTATATGAAAAACGTCAGTAACAATATATGTACCTACTCTTGAAAGGAGGTGCGCTTGTTGCCATATACCGTATACCGTTCTTTTTTTAAATGCTGATAGAGTAGCCTATAACCACCATCTCAGCCAATGGACACTTATTATACCGTTGAAGATGTTGATCTGGCTGTCAGTCGAAGACAAATAATAACCATTCTGTTAAGACCAATAATTTTTGCAATCATTTTGTTGTGAACAAGAATATATTTTTTTTATGCCTGATATGTTAGCCTTTGACCACTATCTCACCTGATGGTAAGTGATGATGTGGTCGAAGATGTTGTTCAGGCTAACCTAGAAGTACTGGCTCTCAAGGACAGCTGCCGGAACACACCGTTAGGTGTTTGGCGACAGATTTTCTACTTGAGGGTTGCAGCTAGCCAGGCGGGCGTTCGAAATGCCCTACCACCATGCAAAAAATATAATAATAAAATAAGTATGTATGTATTTTATATTTAAAACGGAAATGTACCTAGTAACCTAGTTTCCAGTGTAACCATCCGTTCAACACCAATATTCAATGTAATTTGATCTAAACATTTTACAAGGAATACCGACCTAAAAGCTTTCCTAAAAGCAACATGAATTATGACACTGTCAGTTCTATTTCCTCAAAGACAAGATCACACACACATCGCATCACAATTATGTTCGCAATTCATCAAACAAAGAGAAAAACAATAATGATACGTCAAATAAACTGCCGTCGTCTATACAAACATTTTTATCGAGTTATAAATCGATATCGTACACGCCCACCTGGCACTTCCATCAAAAGAGCGTAGCCGAAATCAATCGAGAGAGAAAAAACCCCGCGGTAATATGATAGAATTGAATTATCGCCGGGATGAAGACGAATCGGGGGGAAAGGAGCGCTCCAAAGTCGGCTAATTCGATTGTATTCGATAACAATCGGGTATCGAATCGATGTTTGTTTCCCTTTCCTACTTTCTTTCTGTGCGGGTGCAATGAATCAAGACGTATTTAGTATTCAACAGGTATGAAAACGGAAGTTTGCAGCTAAAAATGAATGTATCAAATAACTAATCGGCTTACACACATAAAAAATAACTATTTTTAGATCCAATCTGAGAAAATATCTGATGTATAAACAAATAAAACATGGAGACGTATATATAGACCTGTCTTTTTTGTAGTTACCATATAAATAACATTTTTGCTTAATATTTGTACATATTTGTACCTATTATCAACATCAATAACCGAGCAAACACTAAATACACTTTATAATCGAGTTAATGTATCTAGTATGTATGTAAATATTTTTTTGAATGTATACTCATGTCTTTTTTAGACTTAGGTATGTATTAATTATAATAATATGGAGTTTTCCTAATTTACGTGTCAGTTTTAAGTTAGTGCCAACCGCGTGATGGGTTCATCTGAAAACCAGATTCGAATATCTATGACAGTCGGCATTATGCTGAGATGAGTACAATTACACATTATCTATTTAATCACATAAAGTATGTTTTCTAAAAGTTTGTCGTGATGGATACATTTGTAAACGTTATGTTTATGTCATGTATTATTATTTTTAAAAATTTATAATTTTGCATTTAAAATGTTTAATAAGGAATAAAAGGTCGGTAATTAGAACTTACCGTATTGATTAATGATTACGTTGAATACATTATTATCGCAATTAGAATTAGTAAGTTTGCTAGATATAAACAAAATAAACAATAATCAAGTGGTGATCCAGTATATACGTCAAAATACATTAGTATTTAAAAATGTATAACAGTGTATTTAAGACATTGACCTATATATACTAGACGCGACATCTCAAACGAGGATAGTCGACCAGTGCAGGTAAGCCAGCCGGCATACTCTCCTGCATGTGGGGGACAGTATGCCGGCTTACCTGCACTAGTCGACTATCCTCGTTTGAGATGTCTCGTCTAGTACATATAGGTCAATGATTTACGATCACAGTTCAGTTGTAGTTCCAGTAATATCATGACTTTATAAATGTATCGCATAAATATAGTTATTTGCGGGTAGGAGAATTTAGAAACTAATAATTTGATTAAATAGGTATTTCCATAACCCCAAATAATCTCACGAGTTTACAAGAACTACCAATACAACATATAAAGATAATAACATTTAAAACGCACTTACCCCGCTCAATGTTTTGATATTGTGCAAAGCGTCTTGGGCTTTCAACGCCGCTTTGCGCGTGAAAAACGTCACAAAACAGCACCCTGGAACAGAAGCGCACACTTACATATACATAGCACGCACACATACGACGCAATCACATTTAAACACAACATAGCATCACAAAGAACAACCGTACTACTATTACTAGTTATAGTACAAGTACTTTCGAGATTTCAAACTGAATTGAAAGCTAACAAAAACAAATGAATGTCAATAACTGACCTTTAAAAGCGTTTAAAGAAAAAACGATACATTCAATTTGGAAAGATCGCATCTCTTTTTACGCGAATGCCCGAAAAAAGGAGAGGTTCATGTATGTATGTATGTTTGTGAGTTTATTTCACCATAACTTCTAAAGGGATTAACCGATTTTATTGTATTAGATATCGTTAAATTTGTCTTGATAGCGCAAGTGCCACTAGGTACATGAAAAAATAATAAAAAACAAACTGGCGGACTTTAGACGCCATATTTTGAAATTTTTTTTTCTTCGGACCCATCTAGTGCGGTATCAAAATGAAGAGGTTTAAGATACGTTTCCATAAATATATCTACTACAGTTTCAATGACGATGAAACGTTTAACGAAAATTAATAATTTGAAGTCGGGTTTTTTATTTTTTAAACTAATTAATACTTGTTACCATCAAATGCTCATAAGTGAACACTACTGATTAATTGTTTATTCTCAGCAATCAATTGAAAATTTAATTTGGTAACATTTGAAATGCTATGCTATGTATTACAATATGTGATTGTGACAAAATACACAAATATTATAACGTACAAAGGGTGACAGCCTACGATACACACACACATACGAACAGTACTGACACTCTACTCAAACAAACGTCACACACATAAACAACTGAAATCGGACTATACTTAGAATAAGCACGTATAAATAATTGACGAATGATTAGACACACTTTATTGAAAAACGGTTACAAAACTAAGTAAACAAATACATTTAGAGAACTTGACAACCTAAAAACTGACGAAACACATTATTATCTATAATTCTATACTAATATTATAATGAGGAAAGATTTGTATTTGTGTATGTTACGAATAAATATAAAAAACTTCAGGACCGATTTGAAAAATTCTTTCACCATTAGAATCCTACATTATCGCTGTTGAGCATAAGCTATAGAATATTCAAGAATATATATTTAAATGTTTCTTTAATACCCGTGCGAAGCCAAGGCGGGCCTATGGTATGGTATAGTATCAAATAATAGCATATTAAAAACAGATATACTCGTTTGTGGTAATTTAGCCTAGAAAGGAGTTTCCAAACATTATGTATAGATGTCGCTATAAAAAGGAATACTTAAGGTTGAACTGGCCGGTCACTTCTTCATACAAACGTCGTAGGGTGATCACTCCCTTATTTGAGATTTTAAGTCCAGACTTAAGCATAATGCCGATTGATATAGTCATTATAAAGGCTTGTATGATGCCAAAATTTAAAAAATATAATTACTTTGTAAGTTATGAGCCTCGAAAACTTTATATGAAAATGTTTCAAGGCTCATAACTCTCAAGTTAACTATTTTATTAAAATTTCGGCATCATACAGGCCTAGATAATGACGAGATCAATCGGTATTATGCTTTATTTTGGACCTAAATCCTCAAATAAGGGAGTGATCACCCAACGACGTTTGTATGGAGAACGGGCCGGCCAGTTCACCCTTAATTACTGATGTGCCACTATATTTAAATAAAGTTGAATTTTATTATTTTTGAAATTTCTCAGCACTAAACTAATTTACCAACTTTCGAAAATATATATTTATATATTGTGGAATGGACATTTTCTTTGAAATATTTACTTAATATTAAAACGAAAGTGAATGAAAGACTCAAAGCGTTTCTTAAACATAATTATTTCGAATTTTGTCTGAGTGTCTCATTTATTAGGTACTCAAGTAAATAATGAGAAGCAAAAATACTTTATGAATTAAATAAACACGTAATTATTGCAAAACAAAATGTTCTTATCTATAAATAAAAGTGTTATTATCTATAGAAAATAGTATTCTATTGACATTATTATATTCTATGACATATTTGTCACAGTTAATGTTAGGCGGCTGTTATTAGCCTTTGCCCATAATAATACAAACAACTCGAATCCCGTTTTTTTTCTTCCTATGTCTGGATATGGTCTCGCACGTCTTGTCATTTCGGATCACGTTAGTAGTTCGCATGTAAATAAATTGGCTATCCTAAAAGGAAATTCAGACGAATAAATTCTCAGAAGTAGTTTGGAGTATATCCGGTAGATGTCAATAGGCTCGGCACTCGTACATGCCAAAAAATATCTACTACTATTACGTAGATTTAAAGCAGAGACTATATTATGTTTTAAGTTGTCGCTGATGTATATTTTGGGAAATTAAAACTTATATATTTTTTTGTTAGTTTATCTGTGTTCATCCCCCATGGGGTGCCGGGCTAGAATATCACCCCCATCTCAACCCGTGGGTGTCGTATGAGGCGACTAAGGGTGGCACACCAGAGGGTGGGCAGCAGCACTTTCTGATGACTGATATCTCACACTGCGATCCCCAAGCCGCCTGCCAAGCGTGGGGATTACGGCAAACCCCCCCCCCATATTGGGGGAAGCTGTGTTCGGCAGTGGACTTTCCGGCTGATAAAGTACAGTTCATCTGACTATTATACTTAATCGCGTAATACGCGATATTTAAACAATATATGTTTAGATACCTATTTTAATTTGTTATTCAGAGCGTTTGGTCGATGCAACGTATGATCAAACTACTGACACATATATGACTCAATGAATAAACATCAATACAATCCAAAGCATCAATGCTGCCAGCATGCTCGACACATTACCAACTGGTAGTGGGCTGTAGCATTTGGACTGCCTGTAGGCCTGCAATGGCTCTCAGGTTGCCTAAATGCTTTCGTTGTATTGCTGTTGTTGTTAGTTTCTGACTGTGTTGTTGATAAAGGCATAGCCTAGTTATCTATAATATATGGAATTGATTACATCTGTTTAAACGTAATTTTTTTTGTTAACTTATTAAATCACGTGCATTGTTGTTAAGTAACTTTATACAGGGTTATTGGTAAAACGTTAACAACCTCTTAGGGTTACCTTCTGCTAGTTCTAAGAAACATATGTTTTTGACTGAATAACCTCGAGGACCACCTGGTATTTAAAGTCGCTTGTGCCTGTAATGTATTATTTCATATTTTTATAACTTTGCTCTATGTAAATATTCATAACTCTATTCAAAGGGACCACGGCAAGGTCCAGTGTTGCCACGTTGGGCACTCTTGGCTCGGAGTAGGCATGAAAACACAAAAAAATATATAAAAAAATTAATAAAAACATCTTAAAATGTTTCATAGGACTAGCAGAAGTCAACCCTAAGAGGTTGTTAGCATTTTACCAATAACCCTGTATAATACGTGCTATATTACCTTGACGTGAATTGTATAATAATGTAGGATGGTTACCAAATTGAACTACATACGCGATGAAACTTTAAATATTTCAATATGTAGTTAATGATATATTTAGAAGTAATATTAAAAAGTGCTTTCTATACAAATAAGCTACAAGACATCCAAAGTATCCAAGACATCCAAAGTATCCAAGAGTCTAAGAATGAATAATTGTAAAGAAATGTAAGTGAAACTCAAAAACAGCAGAACGCAAACTTTACCGCGAAGGTCGTGGTTTAAAAAGTGTACCGTGCGGCGCAACAACATTACCTTGACGCGACCATTCATCGACTGCGATCATTTATAAACGCCAAATTAATTAACCAATTTAGTTGAAATTGGAAGATTGTGCGGGTTTTATTAATTGTGAACTTGCTGAATCCGAAATCAAAGCGGCAACTGTATGAGAGGTACTTCAAAATAAAATTCGTAGCCACAAGTATGAAAAAACTTTGAAGTTACCGCTAACAAGATTTGTGATTCAGGTTTGAACTGTCGTGTTTGACTGAATCATTCCCGACCACAATGCAATCACGGTAAAAAGCTCTGGCACCGCATGAAACTTTGCCATTTTCCAATCTTTTTTACACCGTTTTCCATATGCAACGTGGCGGTGTGTGAAACGTAATAGGATTATTGGGTGTGTAGTGAGCAGGGGTTGTGATTGTACTGTCCATTGAAGCTTGTGTTACCTCCAGAACTATAGCTTATTTTTTGCTTAAAATTAGATGTTAAAAATACTACCAAAAAGCTGAGTTTAGTGAGGGCTCGCGTTTATTTTACAAACTGATTATAGTGGTGTCATCTAGTATTAAGTAGTTTTTTCCTTTTTATGCCTGAATGTTTACCTTTTGACCACTATCTTACCTGATGGTAAGTGATGATGTGGTCGAAGATGTTGTTCAGGCTAACGTAGAATATATAGAATACTGGCTCTCAAGGACAGCTGCCGGAACAAGCTGCGGAAACCGTTAGGTGTTTGGCGACATATTTTCTACTTGAGGATGGTACCTAGCCAGGCGGGCATTTGAGAAATGTCCTACCACCATGCTATAATGACTGCCATCCTAAGACAACAACCGGGACCGACGGTTTAACGTGCCCTCCGAAGCACGGGAATGCTCAATAGTATTGTCACTAGCGGTCACCCATCCAACACATGAGCGTGGCGGATGTTGCTTAACTTTGCTGATCAGTTCAGAACGGCCAAGTAAAGTTCGCTACGAGCGCTTCAATAGATTAACCACGATGTATTTTTGTATTGAGTTTAGTTGTGTTGCAGCGATGTTAATTATTTGGTTTTCTAGCAGATGGCGTAAGTAGTACAATGACATTCTATCCTAAATATTAAAAATAGCTAATTACATTAATGCCTAATTGTGGAATGACGTTTCATAAGTTACGGAACAAAATGACATTGAAAATTCTCTTAAGCCGATCGATAAATACTTAATACCTATAATAATCTTGCATTTCAGATGGAACGTAATTGTTACCATGGTTGTCACGTTGCAGCATGCGCTTCAGCTTTATATTCAAATATGGGACTTATTTCAGCGTCCCGACGGTTTGATTTTCATACTAGCCGGCAACGAACAATTAGTTTGGGTACTGTAATGTCCTTATAAAAGTAAAATAAAGTGCTGTCAAAAATGCAAGCATTAAAAAATTGCCTATATTTTTTTCAAATGTAAATTATAATTATGCCTACATTTGTCAAGAAAACACACCCAACTTTAACTATGCGTTTGGAACAAAATAATCTCAATTCAAGTAAGAAATACATTTCCGTATTTTACTAATAATACTTCCGCGTTTCGTTGAGTAAAATATATAATGGAGAAGGCTGTGTTGAAAGAATTTTTCAAATCAGTCCAGTAGTTTTAAGTTTATTCGTTACATACAAAAATACAAATCTTTCCTCTTTATTATATTAGTATAAAAGAACAATCTATACATGTTTTAAATTGGGCACTACAGCTCATACTATCACTTTGCTTCTATATAAAATATACAGAGCAGTCAGAAAGGCGTCAAGTCAGCCGTCATTAGAAGCCAAGGTACTTGTTTATAACACGCAAGCACTTAATTATTGCTAACTGCTAATGTTTCGTGCTAAGCACGATTAAAGTCACTTCAAAGGCGAAGCTTAGCATGATTATAAAGTACGGTTCAATGCCTTATAATTATAGTTAAATATTTTTATTATTAGTTAAGTATTTGACCTCAGTCTTACCTAGCGCCATAGCCTTATTGGCTAACTATAACGATAATAGATATACTTTATTTTATATTATATAATAGAGATACTTCTAGAAGTTTATTTTATCATTCTCCTTTAACACACAACGCCCATTTCGAAGTTCATATGCAAAAATGAGTTTAATTTTAATCTCGTTAGACATTAAGGAACCATGGTGTGAAGCAATACCGTGGTCTACATTAGAAGATGCTTGTCTAGAAGCAATGATGACCCAGTGGTAAAGACCATTGGCGCAGGATATCCATATTTCCAATCTCGCCACGGGCAAGAGATTCACAGCATCGCGCTAGCTAATACTCCCTAGTAGTGCGCATCTTCTAATGTCTACTTGAGATAGTGGATGCTCGCCTGACTAGCTACAACCTTCAAGAAGAAAATCAGTTGTAAATCGCCTAAAGTCAAATCGGATAGTAGACTAAGGTTAGCATTAAAACAGGTACCAATTTAACCTGCATTTTAAAGCTCCCAGATCATATCCTCCAGCTCCTGCGCCATTGGGAAAAAGGGAACCTATTAAAGTGAACCCTAATTTGACCCTAAGTTTAAAAATATGTACACGCCAAGCGCGCTTCAAACTCTTTGTATATGGTTATACAGTCTTACATTCTACATACAAGTTGTTAAGACTATGAGACAATATTGACAGTGATACACGTTACAGTACAGTGTTCATTTCATGTTTTAAATTGTCCGTAGAGTTGACAGGGCCCTACTAGGTGAACTGACGACATCGTAAAAGTCGAAGGTAGTCTGTTGTTATAAGTGGCTAGTAACCATTCATTGTAGCGTTCTATGGGGGAGGTATTAGTTCAAGAGTGAACTTCTTCTTGATAATTACGATGATGAAGCTGCCCTATTAGTTATTGGTAGTAGCAAAATTGATTTTAAACTTAGTAAAAAAAAATCTTTATATAGTCACTCGGGAGGAGGTCAAGATTCTAACGATACTCAAAGTTTGAGGGATTTGTAATGTAAATTGAAACTTAGGGGTTGAAAGCGGAATACCACGCAAAACGAATGCTGACAACTGGCTTTTATTATCAAAAAATTTAAACACATTCATAAAAGAATCTAGAAAAAGTTATTTGTTTTGACATAATGAGAGGAACAAAATGTACTCGTCATAATATTAGTCATAAAAAAACAATACATAGCGAAACGTACAGAATTATAACTAAAGGACACGAGTTGCAAACGAGGCTAATGCGGACCTCGCATGAAATTCTACTGTGGACGTACGCAATGTTGCCCCTTACAAAATAGTGATGTGAAAGTAACTTAACATAAGTTATAACTATCGATACCTAAATTAATTTTGTACAGACAGATATGGCTAAACCAATGTTATTATCATATGAAGCTGCGAATTTCGAATATTTATAGTGTATGTTTCAATTAAGAAGTAAACATTATAGTAGAAAAAAGTGCGATTGAGAAAATCACAGAAATGATAAAGGCTCACAAGGTGGTGGGCGCACAGTATGTCAATATGACCCGCAACATATTCTCAATAATTGGAGCGAATAGACCATATTGTTTGTTTTAATTTCATTTCAACATTTCAATGCCATACAATGTGCATTTTTTATGCATGTTTTGTCATTATACAGTCACAGTTGACGTCACGGTCGCTATAACGTCAGTGTACACACGCACAATTTTAAAGCCGTAAAAATAGTAAATCGCCTCAATTCTCCTAAAGCTTATTGTTAAAGTGTTCTTCTACATTCAAAGAAGCTGTGTGAGTGTTTGCGTTCGCTTGAGTGTTCTTGACAGTGCATAATTAAACATAAAATTTAGATCGGTGATAGAGAGAGATATCAATATTTAGTTTGAATAGATTGTATGTTCCAATTTTGATTGGCAAAGTAATCGGTAGTCAACATAGATCTTCGTTTTACCGCCATCTATCGGGTTCTACCAGTACTGATATATTACTCAGCTTTCAACTGTTCTGTTTATATTTAAACCTAGCGATGGCTAAATGTTCAGTATGCGGGAAGTTCCTGAAACTAACGTCAGGAGGCGCTGCATGTACCAAATGCCGTTGTATTTATCATCGAGGTTGTGTCTCGATTCCTGATGAAGAAGTGATGTGCAAGGATTGGACATGCCCGGAATGTGAAAAAACACATCGCAAAGGGGATAACATCTGTACCCAAGTTGTAGACATCTGTGGGGCTCCCAATCTCTCATCCAAACGCTGCACTGATCCACTTCGGGGAGAGACAAGACCGCCCCGTGATACGGATTATATAGGCGACTCGGAGATCCGAGCGATGCGATGTGAGCTCGCAGATTATATGGCTGAGGCCCGCGAGTTCCGCAAAGAAATTCGTGAATCATTGGCGGGTATGGGCCAGCGAATGGACGGATTTGAGCGGCGACTTGAAGTGATCGAGTTGAGAGAGATGACACTCGCGTCAACTGAAGTTAATGAGCTTAAGCAGTCAGTGGCCCAGCTCAAGCACGAGCTTAACGATCGGGACCAGGAAGCTCTTCTATGCGATCTGGATATAGGGCATCTCCCGGAGCAGACTGGGGAAAATGTAGTACACACTATCACAATCCTCTCCGCAAAGCTTGGGGTCCCAATTGAAGAACGAGATATTGTGTTCGCTGAGCGTGTTGGAGCAGTCGACTCGAGCGGCAACAGTGCAGCGGGAGAGGTAAAGAGCCGAACGCGTCGCGTCGTGGTGCGCCTGGCGCGCCGTCACCTGCGCGACGAGCTATTACGTGCAGCGCGCGTTCGCCGCAATTTTACTACAGCCGATATCAGTCTGGAGGGGCCGCCGAGAAGGGTGTACGTAAACGAGCGCCTAACAAGGTACAACCGGCAGCTTTTCCACCGGGTTCGTGAAGAATGCCGTAAACGATCGTGGCGCTACTCCTGGACGAAGAGAGGTCGTGTTTTCGCGCGGCAAAGCGATGGAAAGCAGGTTTATATTTTTCGCTCAGATGCCGATATAGAGCGTGTTTTTGAAATCGCATCTGTTTGAATTGGAGAGCTACATTTATAAGTTTATCTATATTCTGTATATTTTTACATACATCATTTTTAGAATATATAATAAATTAATGAGTGCTAGTAAGGTAATAAGTTTAGGTTATTCAGTAACAAAAATGACAAATTTTATTTATGTGATATCTCAGTGGAGTTTAATCTACGAACATTTTTTTTTATTTTTCCTAAAAATTTACTTTGTTGTTTCTTATGTTTTTTATAAATCGTTGGACAAAATTATTGTCCATTATATTGCATCGTGTCTGCTTTACTTCTATGTAACGCTTTTTAACTATGATAATGGTTAACAAACTATTTAAAATAGGTTTGTTTAACGCAGGTTCTCTCGGCACAAAACACGATAATTTTATAGAATCTGTTATAAGGAATGATATCGACATACTAGCTATTAATGAGACCTGGCTCAGAGAAGGTGAAGAGGGGCGCGCCCCTGCGGTACCCAATTATCGACTTCGTCATATAGCAAGAGGAGAAGGCTCTCGTTCGAAAGGGGGCGGAGTCGGTTATTTTATCAAAAATGATATAGCCGCTCGCACTTTCCCTCATCCAGTTGATCCCTTGCACAAGTCTGTTGAACAAATGTGGCTCACAATGACCCTAAACGGAAGGAAGCTTTTGATCGGTACGGCATACCGACCTCGGTGGGTAAATGTAGATCTATTTTTTGACGCTCTTACGGACACAATCACTTCTATCCCACATTACGATCATTTAATTTTGGTAGGAGACTTTAATATAAATTTATTCTGCAAGGATGATGGTAACACCAAAAAAATGTTAACGTTTTTATCAACTCTTAATCTCACTCAAATGGTGAATGAGCCTACACATTTTACGGATACCAGAGAGACACTGATAGATGTAGTATGTACTGATTTACAATTAAAAAAAATTGCCTTAGATCATGTAGGATCTCTTTTTGGACATTGTTTGATAGTGTGTGAATTTAATATAAAACGTGTAAAACCTAAACCATTTACTATAGTGTACCGGCCCATAAAAAATATTAATGTAACTAAATTTAATTCTGACTTGCATTTTTTAGCGTGGAACTTAATACCAAAATTAAATGACGTTAACGAAAAAGTCAATACCTTCATTAACTATGTCTCATCCCTATTTGATGTGCATGCGCCCCTAAAGTTGATTACGATTAAGGATCGATCCTATCCATGGATTACCGACACAGTTAAAATAATGATGAGATTACGTGATGAAGCTTGTGCGCAATATCATACAAGCAAATCTGATACTAAAAAAACTTATTATAAGACACTAAAATCCACAGTTAATCAAGCCATATTTAACGAAAATCAAGTTATTTTAAGTTTAATATAAATAAAAAATTGAAGGACCCAAAACTGTTATGGAAAAATCTTAAAAAGAGCCTGTTGCCTAAGAAAAATAACGACCTTCCTCCAAATTTTAATAACCCCCACATCATTAATTGTCATTTTTTAAATATACCCGGAGCAGAGGACATTTGTATTTCTCAGTTAACCTATTTTGAGTATCACAGATATACTGATGCAATATTCAATATAGAGCCAATTAGTTTAGATAAATTGATTAAAATCATTATTAGTTTAAAATCGAATGCAAAAGGTTGCGATAATATAAGTTTGGAAATGCTCATCATGACATTCCCAAATACAATTGACACCATTCATGATATGATAAATACATCAATAAGTACATCAGTGTTCCCTGATATTTGGAAAGTTGCCATAGTACGGCCATTACCTAAAACTCCTAACCCGACCAACTTGAAAGACCTAAGGCCTATTAGCATCTTGCCTTGTCTATCAAAGATTATGGAAAAAGTGGTGAGTGCACAGTTAACAAATTATCTTGAGGAAAACTGCATTCTGCCCGAAGTACAGTCGGGTTTTAGAAAAGGACGCAGCACTGTTACTGCTCTACTTGATGTGACCGACAACATTCTTACCTCTCAAGACAAGGGTATGTGTACAATACTAGTACTACTAGATTTTTCCCGCGCATTCGACTCCTTAAATATTAACGTATTAATGTCTAAATTGAGTTTTTATGGTTTTAGCTCTAAAACTTTAAAATGGTTTAATAGCTATCTTAGTAATCGCTATCAATATGTAAGGTTATGCGGTGACGATGGTAGATCATTAAACTCAGAGAAAATGGCAGTTAAAAGAGGAGTTCCTCAAGGGTCTATTCTCGGACCGCTCCTTTTTATTTTATACTCAGCCGATATAAGATTGTGTATTAAACACTGTAAATTTCACATTTACGCGGATGATGTACAAGTTTATATATCTTGCCAACCTGATGAAATTGACAGTGCTATTTCCAAACTTAACGAGGACCTTTTGAGTATAAGTACCTGGGCAAATAGTAACTGTTTATTGCTGAACCCTCTCAAAACCAAATACCTTATATTTGGTAGTCAACACCAGCTAAAGAGTCTCAGCATGTCTGCAACTGTAATGCTTATGAACAATCCTATAGAGCGGGTATACGAAGCGCGCAATTTGGGATTGCAAATGGACTGTGACTTACGGTTTGAAAGGCATGTTGCAAAATCAGTCCAGAATTGCTTCTATAAATTGAAAATATTATATAGGATGAGGCCCATTTTAGAAGAAAATTTGCGTATTCAGCTGGTGGAGGCACTTGTTTTATCGACATTAAACTATATGGATGCAGTTTTTGGTCCTCGTCTGCTAGCTAGAACACAAAAGCTGATTCAGCGAGTCCAGAATGCCTGTGCACGTTTTTGCTTCAACATTCCGTTTAGGGCTCACGTGACCCCATATTTAAACAGACACTACCTTCTTAAGATGAAGCACCGTCGCAAATTACATTTAGCTTGCCTCCTATTTGGAGTAATTAAACATAAAGCTCCGGCTTATCTCTATAATAAATTGTCATGGATATCTGGTCGAAGTTCAATTAGTTCCCGGCATTGTACTATGCAACTCTGTATACCACATCACAAAACAATGGCTTTCAGAGGTAGTTTCCGCTACGCCGCGACTAAATGTTGGAACAATATACCACCGCCAATGAGGAACCTGCTGAGTTTAAATAGTTTTAGAGTTCAATTAAAGAAAAAACTAAGTCTGCATCAAAAAAATCAGGAAACATTAAAGCATGACACAAGCGCAATATAGATATACTTATTGCGCCATTATTTTACATAAATTTGTCATTACAACTAAAATAAAAAATATTATTTATAGAATTTGTAGAAGAATGATATGTATTCATTATTGATTTTGCATCTAATATGTATCAATCTTTTTGAGGTATGTTGTTTTTTTGTTGTATTTGTCATTTATAATTTTAATATGTACCGAAATTTTGTAGCATTTTGTTTTTATTTTTTTATCACCGCTGTAGACGTTATGCTTCGGTGACGTCACACACGGGGTCCATCGGAAGACCAGCGCTGGTTTATAACTAGCATATGCTGAGATGGTTCCAATTTATGACGGGTAGCATTAAATTAATGTCCACCTAATGTTGCATGTTCAATACTAAATTACTTGTAAATTTCTAATATGTGTGTTAATTTGGTGTTACAAGCTGTCGTAAATAAAACATATTTCATTTCATTTCATTCATTTCATTATATATTTTTTGTATGTAGGCTACATTAAGTAGTCATTAAGAATAGTTGTCTAAGGAAATGATATGTAAATAAGTATATACAATTTGGTACAATTACAGTTCTATTAGACATTCAGTATCTATTATGTATATTTGTTTTGTACTCTCTTAATATCGTTAACAAAATAAATTGATTTTAATTAGTTTTTGTCCTATGAAAATCTTTTCCGTTATAATGAATAAAAAAAAATTGTTATGATAGAATCCTGATATCCGTTAAATATAAAAATATTGGGTATTTTTTTCGGGTAATCCTGACTCGACGCATGCTCATCAACATACTCATTTTAATAATTGTAAAAAAAGACCTTTTAGTATAATATGTTTGATAATTTGGTAACGTTAATAAGTTATTATTATTCCTAATGAAATTCAATTAATATTTTTTTAGTCTACTGACGCCGGGTTAACAGTATGTATTTTTTTATTATTAGTCCACTTAGCCAGCAAAAGTTAAAAACTTTAAGTCAAATAATTCGTTTATAATAAAATAGAACTATGTTTGTTGATCTTTAGCAACTATCAGTGTCAAATTAAAAAAAAAGTATCTATAGTTAAAAAGAAACCTTTATATAGGTACTTCTAATTACCAAAAAGATTTATGTTGTGTTTTGTTCCCTACGAAAACGAGAAATCTCTTTTTGTTTTCTCTTTACAATTAACAAAAAGGCATATTGTCTCAAAAAAAAAACAAGTCGACCCACACAAGGCAGCACATCACTACGCACACACAAAAGAGTCCGTTTGCATGAAAACTGACAAAAGGAGCTTTTTCCAAACAAAAGACGGTCACAAAACGGTACAAACAAAAATGTCAACATATATTGTAACATACGGGACCACCTTTTGTGATGTTTCTCTGTAAATTAAACAATGATACTATGAAAGCTACTAACAGAGGGTATATTTTATTAATTAAAAAAAACAACATGCAATATAACTAGTGTAGGTTCTTTTGTGTGTGTCATGTCCACATTAAATAATTTTATTTACTTTATTTTGACTTGTTCTTCATACAGTTGTTTTTGAATACATAATTAGTATGTAAATGTACTAGGAATGTCGTAAATATGTGAGAATAAACAGTTTTGTTAATGTAGAATCTTTTCTTTACAAATATTGACCATTGTATATTTGGATAAAATATTGCTCTATGATTTGAGATGTTTATTGAACACCCTTCAAACAAACAATTTTCCTACCTATTCCATAAATTATTACTCAACTTTTTATTTAAACTAAATTACCATTGACTTACAAACTGGTAGGCATGCATAAATACTTCAATGCTTTATACTGCTGGAAGCAAGCCTACTAAAACTATTAGAGGTCAGTACTGTGAGGTCAGTCAATTGAAATAATTACTGACATTAGATATATAACAATCAGTTAAGTCAAGGTACATTGCTGATCTAATCCCTCTGATCCAATAATTATATTTGTATATGTTGAAAGCTTAAATATATTTATTTTTTGCAATTAATAAGTGCAGTCTCAGGATTGTTAATAGACTGAATGTCATTTTATATAATGTATTACTGATGAAGTTTTTAAGAACTATATAAGCACTGAATGCATTCAGTGTGCCGCAATCATGGCAATAGTATGCTTATCTGAATATTGTAGTACATAATAGCAATTATGAGAAGAATTTGGATCTAAATAGTTCGTATTTAAGTTTGTAATGAGAACATACTCTACGCCAATGTGACTAAACAATTATATACATATATACATTTAATATATGTTTTTAATATATAACGGCTTAGACTGAGATGAAGATAGAGAGCACAATCCTCTAACAAAATATAAAAAACCGCGTTTTATCAAGAATGTTAGGAATAATAAACTATCCAAATGGCATGGATAACGAAAGTTTAATCAACTTTTATTCTATCAATCAACTACTAGCAAATAAGTTATCTGACCTATTTGCAAAATTATAAGTTATAACAAGACGGTAACTGACAAACATGCACTTAAATTTACCGTGTAGTGTACGCATCATTATATGTAACAAACCACCGTACTGCTTTTTAGTCGGAATAATTATTGAATATTTGGTTTAAATTTACTAGATCAACCCTGGATATAAATATTATAAATTAAACCGGCAAAACACTCACGTTGGGGATCGAGTACGTTTCCGCGGCTGCGTCTGCGAGCTCGCAGACGCAGCTGACCATTCGCCCTGATGATGAGCATCTGATATGCTCGAAACCCGGGTCGAAGTATTCGGTCCACAACGTAAATGTTTTTGCCGGTTTAATTTATTATATTTAAATACCTGGATGTAAAGTTTTGTCTTAAAATGTTTTACCTTTACTCGCGCCGGTGATCTTATCCCGGAGCACGTTGATCTGATGCACCCTTCCGAACTCCTCGAACATCAGCCGGAGGTCGTTCTCGTCCATACTGCGCGGCACTTGGCCTACGAACATCTGGAATGAAGAGCGGATAATTTTTTAAATAGAGAATTCAACAACGCTTTTCTGAAGATGATTACATAGTGGTAAAACCGTGAACCCACATTTAATAAAATTTCCCCCGGGTATTTATTATATGTACTATAACACTAAGAGTCCAGTGGCAATGACTTTAGGCTACCATTCAGGGGCTTGGTGGTTGAGACCTTGCTACCGGCTTGCAAGTTTCATCGCATGGCTGTCGATCATATTGCAACGCTTTTAGAAGGTGGCTACATAGAGTGTTAAAAGAGTGTACAATCATTTAAACCTGAAACCGGAAATTCGTTACAAGTCTACTAACACTTTTATGAAGCAATTGACAATGACTTTGGGCTATCACACAGGAGATCATTGGATCGGATTTGCTAATAGCTTGCAAGTTGCTGTCGGGCATATCGATAGCCGGGCCCATCTACCGCTCCCAACTATAAAATCTGACACCATACCCATAACGATGTGCTCCCGCTACTGTCCTTCATCGCCAGTTCCTTTCTAGGTTTAGCCTGTTTAACATCTTCCAACCCATCTTCATTTACCAACAGGTGATATAGTGGTCAAATGCTAGGCTGTATTTTAATGGTCTTCGATACTTTCATCGATTTTTAATTGACTACCGATATAATATATATATATAGGTAATATATCATCACTTAGTATTTATCATGATGTCAGATACGGTTAGATCATCTATTTATTTGAGGACGATCAGTTTTACATATTATATTTATGAGTATGTCTTACTAATTATTCTATTTAGTTAGTCGGGTCCAAGTAATTTTATATTCTATTCAAAACTTGATGAAGAAACAAAAATAGTTCCAACATATTCAATATGCATTGATTTAACTAATTGAAAATAAAATCACTTCATTCAAAAGCAAAACAGTCACAAGCCAAAAGTAACAAATCGAATAATAATAAAAAAACATTCACATTCGGATCAGACTCAGGCAAAATTAATTACCAGCCAATAAATATTCAATGTGACACTCATTTAAAAATATATTGCAGTATTTGAGTTGTATTTATAGCAAAATTAAGTTCTTATTATGTCTGTACGTAATAAGTCAGGGGTGACAAACATGGTGCGAATAAAAGCAATCATGAGTCGTAATTGGGCGCGTGCCGCGCGGCGTCGCTATAGGTAGTCGTACCCACTAACAGGGTTGCCGCAGCAGTTTTACGACCTGTTTATACCAAATTTAATATTTAACTAGGGCACATAATAAAGTTTATATTACGAGCCAAGGTAACAAAGTTCACTCTTGATAATGGATTTTGTTGAGCTTCGTACAAAATATTGTGTAAAATAAATAAAAAATCTTTCGCATAAGGAAACTTGAATGTATAATATTAGTTCCCAGATCATATTTTATGTCAACATGAATGTTACGGTGGCTTGACTTTACACATAAAATTTTAAAAACAAAATAAGCGTCTTACTTTTTAATGAAGTGGCATCGTACAACATGAACATTGTAAAATTGATGAAAGTCCACTAGTGTAAGCGACAATTTCAAATTTATATTCTATTGTAGTATTATATTTTGTAATTATTACCATACTCATTGAAGTAGGATGCTATGAGACTATACTTGATAAGCCAAACAATTAAAAAAACTTTAATATGTTCTAATAATTGTGTCTAAGTTTATAATTTTTTGTAATGTAACAACCCTATCGCGATAAGTAGTACTGCCACCCGACTGGAACCTTTTTAATTATGTCAGTATATCACTTCATTTACGAATTTAACTTCGTTGCATTTGCTGCAATACATTAAAAAAAAACGTGCACATTATGAGTTCGAATAGTATGTGTGAAGGTGAGCTATGAAAAAATGATGATGGCCGTAATAGAAGGCTGTAATAGCGATGGACCACCATGCCGTTCGATCCCCATTGCCGGCTTCAAAATTACCGTATGATAGAAGCAAATTTTGCGAATGCTCGCCCGGCTATCAATCAACCTCAAGTAAAAATCTGTCACCAATCACACACAGTGTTCCGGCAGCAGTATATGAGAACTAGTAAAATTACAGACACATGAGACTTAACAAGTGTATGTATCAGGGTGATAGGCGCAATGCAATTCGGTGCTTGTGACGAAATGTATCTGTTATAGGCACTTCACTAACTGCGCCTCGTGCTTGTTCCGTCATAACAAAAATAAACTGTTCGTTTTACAGTGTAAAGTGGTAATCACGATTTCAGCGTGTTTTTGTATTATTATTTTACATAACGCTATTTGTTTTCTCTTGGGAAAATATTAGTTTTATGATTAAAATTATATGTCAAACGAATAATGTTAAAGAAAGTATCGAGTCGAGACTCTCGACCTATCATTTAGTTTCACAGAAAAATCATTCTAATCGATTCGACAATTCGGTCATTTATTCTTATCAGCTCAAATGTAACTTTAAAGGTGTAACTTATAAGTACGCCGTTGAATGAGGTCATTGACACCGTGATTTAGGTATTTGCTTAGATGATACCTCGGCGTTTGAATAAGGTGACTTATTCTACAGGTTGTTTAACTGTGCTAACATTTAGGTAAGGAATGTCACTCACGGCATGTGCTTAGTGCACTCACAACTCTGGAATGATGTAACGCTTAGGCTTATTAGATTGCGTGAAATGAAGTGGTGTTTGAATAATGATGGGTTGAGGGAGTAGGAACGACGGAGAGACCTCGTTTCGCCTGCGTGCGAGTGAAACAGATCTATACAATTTTTAATTGACTTAATCGTATTTTTTAAATAAATTCATCAATAAAAGTGAGCTTTATGAAATCGAAAAAAATCTTTTATGTGCCCGTACATGGTTGCTACACAATAACTTACATTGATACGATTTACTATATACCAAGACACAAAGATTGACTATGCGAAATTTTAGAGCTGTATTTATTTCTTTCTATCTGACAAAATATACGAAATCGTGTTTTCGGATCAGGCAAAGTATTTGTCATATCCTTTAGAATAGAAAATATTGTGTTTATCTCTGTACGGCGTAACTCTTTCTAAAGGCCAAGTAATATTACTTTTTGCAAAAAGATGTGGTATGAAAATGGGAAGAATTGGAAGTTAACATTTTCTATTCATATTTTATAATTCGTTTATATTTCTTCTGGGGCGCTGGTAAACATTTTATCTAGAGAAAATAATTTCTTTTATTGTTACTTAATACGATTACTTTACATAATATGTCGCCTAAATCGTCGTACACTAGACGTATATATGAGTAGGGATCTTACAAAACTTGGGTCTTTAAATAGATATGCCTTCTTTATGGGGAAAAGAAGCGTTACAATTGCTTTCTAATATGACCTCGATCCACGGTAAGTATAAAATTAACTAAACAAGACGTATATCATTAATGATAACCGATATTTTAAGAAAACATTGAATTAATAGTTTAATAAAACAATAAGTATATATATATATATATATATATACATATATATATATCTCTAGTGACAATTCAACAAAGATACACCTATTAACACATTATTTTTTAATTTTTTTAAAGTGTTTTCTGAAAATTTTATTAAAATGTTTGTTATCATTAAATATGGATTTCCGTAAAGTAACGCATAAATCTATTCATTATCTTAAGTATATAATTCATATTAACCTTGATGTAATCGGGATCCGGCACGTCAGGTTTCTCCTCATTGTTGTTGTTGTTTATACTGGTGCTGTTGTTGTTGTTGTTGATGTTCATGTTGATCCCACTGAAACAACACAAACAAACATTTCTATAACATTTATATATGTAAATATATTAAACGTCTACGATGTATGTACTTGAAAGATGAATTTTAATGACCCTAAACGCTTTTCATTATGCCAACGGCCAAAGTAGGGAACAACAAGCGAGCAACTTTATTTCCCGATAGATATACCATTTTTTTCTAACCCGGCACTCCACGGGGGTGCCGGGTTAGAAAAAAATTGCAAGAAATTGCACATCCCCATATCATCCCGTGGGTGTCGTAAGAGGCGACTAAGGGAAAAATACTGGAAGGTGGGCTGCAACACTTTCTAAAGAACTGTCAACTAACACTGCGATCCCCAAGCCGCCTGCCAAGCGTGGGGATTATGGCAAATACCACCTTAATAGGGGAGGTTGTGTTCAGCAGTGGACGAGTCGGCTGTTACAGTATACCATTTTTATGGGGGAGGAGGACAAAAGAGTAGGCGGCTCCTGGCCTGTCTGTCTGTGTCAGAGCTATCACTAGAGGTATAACTGTCGCCAGAGGTATCAAGAATGCGTTGTCGCACCTTTGAGGGGGGAATATGTATGATAATACCTGGGGGAGTCTTCAAGTGCATAACAAAATTCCAACAAAAGGTATTTTTTACCACGAACTTACTTATTTTTTTGCATGGTGATAGGGCATTTTGCGAATGCCCGTCTGCCTAGCTACCACCCTCAAGTAGAAAATCTGTCGCCAAGCACCTAACGGTGTGTTGCGGCTTCCTAGAGTGCCAGTACTTCTAGGATAGCCTGAACAGCATCTTCGACTACATCATCACTTACCATCAGGTGAGATAGTGGTCAAAGGCTAACCTATCAGGCATTAAAAAAAAACTTGTAGCTATCACATACAATTTTTCTTTTCGTTGTAATTTTGTAGTGTTATTCTCTAAGCAGGGGTTGATGCACAACTTGCAATGCTACAATGTTCCAGCATCAACTAAGTGAGACTCACTACGCTAGGTAAGACTGTGGAGTAGTATTGCTTGTTCAAGGACTACGGTCAATGGCCCTTCGAAAATATAAGCTCTAGTCCGTGCAACGATTGGAATATATGAACGTCTCAATTAGCTACATAAATATTTATTGTGATCCGAATTTGTGAACGAGATTTTGTAAATCCTTGTCTGGGTATACAACATTCGAACGGAGAATCTGTTTCGGTTCTTAAGGGGGAGGCCCTGACTTCAGATTACTTTGAAGGTAAATTCTACATCAGAGTTTGGTTTTCTTAACCATAATCTTCTGCTAGTACATTACAAATTGACCAAATTACTAAGAACGTGGTACTGATGAAGATGTACAGCATGTACTAATGGAATATGTCCAAAACGATGAGATACGACGGAGCTCACTACTAATTAATGCCAATGTTGATGCTTGCAATAGTACTAAGTAGTTGAGTAGTACTAAGATTATACATGTTTATTTACAGAGGAACAAGTCCTAGTTAAAGTAATTAGCTATTAACATGATGTGAGACTTACGGAGGTGACAAAACAATCTTAAATTGATGATTCGACTTTCTATGCCTGTGCATAGAACGATAACTTGTTGGCGATATACTGTGTACTTAATAGTAAGAACATACTTTTAAGTCATATATATATAAAAATAAATATAGGTCTACAGCTGATATATATATAATAAACATATAAAAGCCCATGGTCAGGCGAGCATACCGTTAAGAACCACTTTGAAATATCATAATCAGAACGATTAAAGAAGTTGTGTCGCTTATTCCCTGACGTAATGTAACATTTATTTTAAAAATATATCTAGTGACCATTCCGCCTAATTATCTTATTAAGCCAAACTGGAAAATTTTCAAGACCTCCTGATAATGCTTCGCGTAGAAGCGAAAGTATCGAAAATTCTTGCAGTTTGGCTATGTGACGTTTATGACGTCACATAGCCAAACTGCAAGAATTTTCGAAACGTTTATGACGTCACGTCGGCTCAACAGTAATATTTATTGCCTACACGAATGTATGTTCACGAACATTTAGTGCTCAATAATCCACCGTTCCACATAAACACTCCAACAAACACACGTTTTAGAAAACAATAATACAAAAACGCACGTTTTCGTATTATTATTATTACACTTTACCCACCAATCTTACTTGGTTGGAAGAGATCAAAAGATTGTGCTGAGCTTATAAAACATTTTAATTAACTATTTAATATTTTCAATATCTAAATATAACTTCCAAAATGTGTAGTCTCAATGTAACATTGAGATTGGACGATCAAGTAAAAAGTCACGCGTGGTCACACATATAAAATAAAATGTGTGCTCGTAGATTTACGCCACATTTTGGAAGATATATTTAGATATTAAAAATAATAAATACTTATTTAAAATGTCGTTGATCAGAGTTTTCCAAGTTGGTCCCATTTAAAATTCATCAAATTCGGTTAAGCAGCTGTTAAGTTATACTAAATGAACTAAAAGAGTATTTGTCTATATACCTATAAGAAAGATGACAAAGTATTGCATTCGATGGTGAATTGGTGACCCATATGGGGGAGAGTGAAAATCAATCTTGTAATAAATTATGTATCACTAAAAAGGGGTGATAAAATTAGAAGGAAAAAACGGAAACAACATCCAACACTGAAAAGAATAAAACAGCTTGTTAAAGTTGGACCACGAAAATAGGAGCTCAGAAGGTTTTGTATTAGCTTAGCACTATAATGAAACCATTTAGGCTGTGTTGGTACCGACTTCTTCACGTTATATTACAAAATTACGAGATGAAAAAATAATATAGTTATGGTTCGGGTTTCAAACCCGGGCATCCGCAGAGCGTTGCGTGGTTGCGTTGCGTTGTTGAAATATAAAAATATTCATCAAGTTAATTCATAATTACTACATATATAACTTTCCGTATTTGGTAAATGCTGGTCGGTATTTACTTTAACGTATTTTGATATTTTTTTTGTGAAGAGAAGTGATCTATTCTCGTAATGGGTTATGATTTACAGAGAGGCTTAACGTAACCTACTCTTATTCTTCTTATGTAGCTAGTATTGTTTTTCGATTACCGTTATTTATTTATCGATAAGCTGTAATCACTTCGATAGATCGTTTATATTTTAGCAACATTTTGTAGTTCCTTTTTCAGAGTAGAATCTGGATGGGTACTCCTCAAGCACCAATAAACGTTGCAATATTATCGTAGTGGATTAACAAGGTGGCCAGTGTAATAAGAGAAAGAAAACAACTCATTGAAGTTAAATAACTCATTGAAGTGTTTTGAAGCAGTGATGGCTTAGTGGCATTGGCTATGGACTATTGCAGAGCAAGTCCATGGTTCGAATCCCGCCGCGGATTTAAGCTTCAACGCGTGGTGGAAGGGCATTTTGCGAATGCTTGCCTGACTAGCGAACACCCTCAAGTAGAAAATCGGTCGCCAAGCACCTTACGGTGTGTTCCCGCAGCTGTCCTTGAGAGTATTTCTAGGCTAAGCTTGTTAACACCTTCGACCACATCATCACTTACTATCAGGCGAGATTATGGTCAAAGGCTTACAAATCAGCAATAAAAACAATAGATTGCCCGTGGGGTACCGGGATAGAATGTCACCCGCTCAACTATTCCCATGGGTGTTGTGCGAGGCGACTAAGAGTAAAATACCGGAAAGTGGGCAGCTGCGCCTTCTGAGGAACTACTATCTTACACTGCGACTCCCAAGACGCTCGCTAAGCGTAGGGATTATGGCTAACCACCCTTTCAAATAATAATAATAATTTATTTGCCAGAAAAGTATTAAGTGTGTATGAATCTTGGCGACCCAAATGAGGGTGACAAGGTCCAACCTTGACACTCACCTTATGATCATAAATTAAACTATGGCCAGTATAGTCATAAGTTGTCCTATGCTGATCCATTACATGAGTGTCACAGCTACACCATGTCCCATCGAACCAAGATTTACCAAAGGAGATATGGCTTTAATAGGGGATACTGTGTTCAGTAAGGAACTATCCAGTTGATATAGTACAGTAAATACAATACTTATTTCTAAATACTGAGTATAAGACATATACTCGTACAAATCAACTGTAAAACTTTACTCTTTGACACATGTAATGACACAAACTATTCACAGTCATATATCAAGTGTATACCATCGAACATCTCTATTTACACCAAAAAACTTTGATAAACAGAAGAAAATAAATTGAAGATATAAGATGGAAGATGAATAAAATATGATCAAAACATTATAAGTCAACATCTTCAACAATTTGACTTGTTAAATAGGTTATGATACCTCCATGTGTAAGAATATCCATAGCTCTCAGTAGATAGTACTATATTCCTTGATCCGTAGTTCCACTCTCCATATTGTGCGCACTTGTTTGCCATGACGTTATCACTGATAAGAGTGTACATTGCTCGATTGGGCGGCTCGTTATCTTGTTATCAAACCAACAACAGAACGCGACGCACCACTTGAGCCGGACACAACTCGCACGTATGTGCGTTAAACGTAGGTAGGGAACAGTTTTGCACGCTACCCGCTCTGGCATTTAATTTTTGAGCTGCAACTTATTAGCTGCTACCCGGCAAGAATAAGTTCGTCTAAGTTCCGTTACGTATAGTACCACCAACTTAACTGTGCAGTTCTCGAGGGCGCTACTGGTTAAGGAAATCAACTACAAACTGTCACAATTTGATGGAATGTTGTAGTTCTTTTTTCTGCCGCCTGAACAGATAAGTTGGTGGGACTGTACTGTCTGTTTCTGATTGGTTTTTATTTGACAGTAACTTTATCAACTGAAAAGGTAAATTGGTGGATTTTTGTACAAGTCTGTGATGAAAGAATGCGTTTACGAACGTTATTCAAGTTGAGTGACTTTTTCAGGTGCTTTTGTGCGGTGTTGCCGCAACTTTGCCAATGTCTCATGAAAAGAGAATAAAGCAAGATAGGTTAGGTAACTTTCGTTTATTTTCTTGGGGTTTCTGCGTGGCTTGTGTTGTGAAAGTGAAATAATGTGGCAGTGGTTAAATCTTTATGTGATATTGATATTTCATATTTTGATTTTATGAAGTATGACAATTGGTATAGCCGACCAAAACATATACCAAGTATACCAATCCATTACTAGTAATAAAATAATAATAATTGATGATAGCATTTAGGTAAAAACTAATAATTCTATTAATAAGAGATTAAATTCAAGCGTTAATTAGCATAAATCCATAAAATATATTAACCATTTAGAAAATATATATATATATATATATAATATAGCTAATAATTCTATTAATAAGAGATTACATTGAATGTAATCTCTATCTAGAATCTCTCTATCTAGAATCTATCTATCTCTCTCGCGTATATTAGAAACAATTTTTTTTTTATATCTAAACTAATATATTAGAGAGGAAAGATTTGATTGTTTGTTTGTTTGCATTGAATAGGCTCTGAAACTACTGAAACGATTAGGATGAAATTTGGTATGGAAATAGTTTGAGACACGGGGAAGGACATAGAATAGTTTTTATCCAACTGCGCAGAAAGAAGTTTATGGTTTTGCGCGATAACCGATATACCCGCGGGTGGAGCCGCGGCCGGAAAGCTAGTATTTTATAAAACCTTTTATTTAATATTTAAACTTAAACCTAATTTACTTAGTAAACACAAATTTCCGCAGTACTAACAAATTTTCTGCTAATTTGATGTGACGTCCCAGGTCTGCAGATTCCGACATCTCGACCACACGATTGAGAAATTTGATTTGAACAATTCGATTAGGACAAGATAAGTCGATAGTGACCACCTGATGAAGCTTCGTGTATAGGGGAAATACATAAGAGATTCTGGCAATTGAGCTACGTGGCTTTTATGACGTCACGTCAGCTAACAATACAACGGCATTTCAAATCTCGAAGAAAAAAACCATCAGAAAATATTTTCTTTTCATTTTTGGGATTTCTTTTCTCGAAAATTTGACTTTATTACTGAGCCTCAGTTATCTGTCCGTCTTTGTCATGGTAAAAGAAAGCCGATCAAAGTTTGAAAAAAAATTGTAACTAATAGTAAAGATAAAAACGGGGTCTCTCAATAATTGAGAAACATCGAATACGAAGTTTTTGTTTCTGCTCTATCGTAGAAACAGTAATAGATACAATTGTCTTACTTGGTACGATTATAGTCCAATATCTTACGTACAACAACTAGTACAAAATCTAGCCAAATGCAAGTCGGACGCAAAATAAAGATCTTAATCTGTATAAAAAAAATAACGATTTTCTGTTACATAATGTGTGGGTACGGAACCCTTGGTCTTGCATTCCAACTCGCACTTGACCGGTTTTAATCACATACGTACCTACTGAACGCGTTTTATCAAAATAAGTATATAGATTTCTTTTGTTTTAGACTATTACAGAATCATTTCTGAGCGACTCGTAACCAAAGTATAGACGAGCGAAGCTTCATTATATTATTATAAGTGGATATAATTATGTAGTGTGGCGTTTCAGATACAAAACATGACAGCTTTCAAAGTAACATGCCAAAATAATTATGTTGTTTTATTTACAATCACATATTTATTATGTCACACTGTAGATCTACCTTTTCAAACTTCGCTACGAGCGCTTCAATGTATTAAATTTGGGAATTTTTAAATAGCGTATCTCACGTTATGCGCTTAGGGCCCAAATTAGAAGCTTGTTGCCGGCTGGTATGAAAATAAAACCAACTAACGTTGAACTCATATCAGCGCACGCTGCAACGTGATAGTTAAGGTAATCGATCATACTTACGTACGGATCAATGATTAAGTTTGTCTTTGTGACGGAACAAGCCCGAGGCCCACCTGATGTTAAGTGGACTAACCTCTGCCTATAACAGTCGCATTTCGTCAGCGACGAATTGCACTGTGCCCGTCACACTGAGACATCCAGTTGTTAGGTCTCATTAGCTTGTAATTTTTCTGGCTCTCAAGGACTGCTGCCGGAACACACTGTTAGGTGCTTGGCGACAGATTTTCTACTTGAGGGTGGTCGCTAGCCAGGCGGGCATTCACAAAAAGCCCTTCTACCATGCAAAACATGACATGGTTTTCAAGAAAATCTGCAATATCCTTTATAAAAAAATACGGATTTCGTTCCATAAATTAACGAAAATAAATTTCACAAACAAATTTTTAACTCCAGCAGTTATGGCGGTCCTGACAAAGTATACGTTGAACATGTAGTTATAGATCTGACGATTATAAATATATTTCACACATTTTGAATACATTTTGACTTAGTAGTTATTTTTTATGTTATTGTGACCGCACAAGCTCGAGGCCCACCTGATGTTAAACGGACTAACCTCTGCCTCTAACAAATGCATTTCATCACAAGCGTCACGAATTGCACTGCGTCCGTCACTTTGAGACACAGTTGTTAAGTCTCATGTGCCTGTAATTTCACTGGCTCTCAAGGACAGCTCCTGGAACACACTGTTAGGTGCTTGGCGACAGATTTTCTACTTGAGGGTGGTCGCTAGCCACCTGAAATGCCCTTCCACCATGCGGTGAAGCTAAAGCCCGCGGCGGGATTCGAAACATGGACCTGCTGCGCGGCAGTCCATAGCCAATGCCACTGAGTCATCACTGCTTCAAAATAGATAGCTAAAGTCAACTGTGATTCGTATTTGACTCTTATATACCTACGCCTTAAAGCGTTACCTTGAACCGTGACCCTCTAAATCTATACACTAGAGATGTATATCTGACCATAAAAAAAAAAATGCTCATTATATCAGTTCACAAGGTTCAAAACGCAGCAATAATTAATAATAAACTCTAATTGAAATGTTCCGGAGAAATTACTCAACTTTATGTCTCAGGGCGATGGGCGCAGTGCAGTTCGCCATGTTTGACGAAATGCATTTGTACAAAAACAAAGAGGGCATCGTATTTAAAAAGAAACACGTACGCATTCACATGAAAAATGTCCAAATCTAAACGCTCAACGGCCCTGTGACGATCAAACAAACTGTTATCTTTATCTATTGATCGAACGTTTAACAATGGAGTGGCCATTACGAAAATGGGGCTGCCATTATCATTACAATATTTTTGTCCTATCTTCATCTGCTTACAACACCTTTTGTGATGTTTACCGATGGTAAATAATACTTAATGATAACATAAAACAGGGCTCGTAGTCAAAAATATTATTCTCCATTAATATTCAATGTTTAAACTGCAACATTATTAAAAACAGTGGTGCCATAATTTCTCTGGTGACATTACTATTATTATACTTTCGTCGTATCTATTTATACAATATCATTGACCATTTCATTTGAATAATGTTTGCACTGGACACGATCTATGATTAGTCTTACTATTGTCATTAATCTTGACTAAATAGTCATGGAGCCTGAATTCATTTTAACACACCTTCAGATGCAAGGTGACAAATTTTCTACTTGAGAGTGGTAGCTAGCCCGGTAGCCTATCGGTTACTCATCCCAGGAATGACCGCCGATTGATTGGTTAAAAACGACTTGGCAAGCTTCGTTTGGAACGCACTCACTCTTCATATATATCATATTTATTAATCATAAGACTTGAAAGCTGGTCCAACTGAGATTTGGTAGCACTAGTTGGATTAACATTGCCGGACTTTTAAATAGTCTCACAGGTTGATTAATATTGGTCTTGAGTTATATATTTCTTATACCAGACAACAGGCTACCTGTGCTGAAATTCAACACAATTGGTGAAACAGTTTTAACGTGATCAAGTAACAAAAGAACGAGCTAGCTGACAGGAAAACTTGCAGTGACATTTATAATTGGCAGAGCGAAGCGGAATAAGAGCTTGAATTGCACTTAACATTCGTATTGTTTTGAAATGTGTGTGATATTTCCAAATGTGATCTCAAGCACTATCATAGCTATCATGCCATGCGCATATCACAATATTCAGAACACAAAAAAATTGCTTCGTGTGGGATTCGAACCCGCGTTTTACGCACCGCGTGCTTCAACTGGTCGGCCATCGAGACTATTCGAGACTTGCCGTTTAGATAGCTCTAAGTTTTTGAAAATGTGTTTTTTTCTTTTTGTGGGACTGTGAAGGAACACGCAAGACTCCAGTGTCTATAAATATAGAGGAAAGATTTGTATTTATGTATGTAACGAATGAAATGAATTTTAAAAATTCTTTCAACATTAGAATCTTTTTTTTTTGAGGTGGTAAATGCCTTTGCACTGCCCCTCCACCACCTCCACCAAGGTACGGCAAGATAGGGTCGTTAGCATTTACCATCTTGTCCCGGCGGTAGGCCTAAACTCCGTCAGGCCTCTGCGCCTGTGGAGGAGTCACTTTGCTCACCAAGGCCCCACCAAACGTGTGGGACCATTAGAATCCAACGTTGTCCCTGATGAATATAGGCTATAGAATATTTTCACATTTATTGTTTTGGTAGTTTTGTTAAATACCCTTAAAAAGCCGCAGCGGGCCGTTAGTGGTAGTAATAGCTCTTTTTCCATGGGATTGTGACAGCCTGAGTACTAATGTTCGCACAATGCGAATATTAATACTTGGGGGTAGAAATAAATGTGTACAAAGAGTACACATTTATTTCTACTACGAAACTAATCCACTAGCTTACGTCTTTCAATCACAGCAACAAAAACAAACCAATATATAAGTCGTTAAAATCATTCCAAATTTGAGACTTGCAGCGTTTGAACATATTGTACAAAAATAAATACATAACATTTTCAAAATTTCTCCGTAACCAACCAGCTCATTATCTAGGAATCACGTCACACGCAAGGCACTTCATATCGACACCAACGGGGACTCCAGGGGGCCTCTAGGGGCCACTGGGGGACACAACAGGGGGACGTTTCTGTACACCCGTCACACGTACCCGGAATAATAAGCCAAGCGAACATATTATGCAGCAATATGTGGCTACAATCAGAAGTTTAACTGATAACGCGTCGGAAATAGTAATACGGACGTTTAGGGATATACAATAGGTTAGATCAAACGTTTATCATTTCATTATGTAAAGTACAATATATTCAAACACTGGCTGTACTCACTCATATCACATTCTAATTTTTTTTATGTTATTGTGACGGGAGCAGCTCGAGGCCCACCTGATGTTCAGTGGACAAACCTCTGCCTATAATAGCTGCATTTCAGCCGTCTGCGCCCGTCACCTTTAGACAGCTGTTAAGTGTCATGTGTGCCTGTAGTTTCACTGACTCTCAAGGACTGCTACCGGAATACTTGGCGACAGATTTTCTACTTGAGGGTGGTCGCTAGCCAGGCGGGCAACCGCAAAATGCCCCTCCACCATGCGGTGAAACACAAGCCCGCGGGGGAATTCGAACCATGAACCTGCTGCGCGACAGTCCATAGCCAATGCCTCTGATCCATCACTGCTTCAAAATTCATGTGCTCATATTTCTCGAACCCGGTTTTTTTCCGCTCGCATTATCCTGGCCTAGAGGCCGCAAGCTAACATCTGCTACTGTGATTTACGTGTCAATCCATATTTTCACTTTTTAACAACGGTTTTTTAATTCTGTTTTTTTTTTATATAACATAATAAAAAGTTATTAACCGAAGGTTTAAAGTTAACGTTAACCGTATATTTCATGAAATTTGTAGGAGCCTACTCCTCAAAGTCAAAAACAATTTGCCACAAGGCGTACAAAATTTTGCATAATTTTTTAGCTTCATTCAAAATCAGCCTTATATTAAGCGCTCGTAACGGAGCATGGTGGTAGGGCATTTAGCGAATGCCCCCGCCGACTAGCTACCACCCTCAAGTATTTATCTCTGTATTTCTGTGTTATATCTGAATATCTGTTGCCGCAGCTAACGGTATGTTCCGGCAGCTGCCCTTAAAAGCTTAGTAGCCTTAGTAGTTAGCCAGTAATTATAGGCTAAAACCTGAACAACATCTTTATTCGCATCATCGCTTAAGATCTGGTAATTAATTAATTAATTTATCAATGCTTGGCACAATATGATTTAAGATATACATATACATTATTTTTTCATAAATTTACATCTATATCGATTTAGCCGTTTCAACGTGATGGAGTAACTAATATAAACACTCACATCCACACTCACACACTTGCACATTGTGTGCATAAACATCACACTAAGGTAGCTATTTACATTGTGTATCTGTATTCTAAATTCATCCAATTTGGTTCAGCCGTTACAGCGTAGAGTAACAAATATAACACACTTTCACTCACAAACTTATACATTTATAACATTTGTGTGCAAAAAAAGGTAAATTTCTCAAAATTGTTTCTAAAATTTCCACGTTTTAGAACATTTTACAAAACTGTTCCAAAAATTTCCACGTTTTAGGTACTTGTGTAGTTAAAGTAGGCTATCATAGATACCGCTATGGTCTTGCTCGCATCACAATAAGGTGGCTATTTACATTGTGCCGTTGATAACGAGAGATTGCACGTTATCGCAAACACTTTGATGTGTTGTACTAGCGTTCATAATGTGCAGTAATATTTTTGTATTACGTCTGTGTGAATATCACATTGTTCACAGTTTAAGGAAAAATAAGGTATTAATTACTCCATATTTTTTGCTCATATAAAGGACTATATAAAAAAAAATTGTTTGACAACTATAACTCTTTTATAAAGTCAGTATGAATTTTCGCTTGAAAACTGCCGAAGACAAGGCCGAGAAGCCATATTGACCCCAAAGCTGTTCCTTTATTAGGTAGATCTTTGACCGTCATCTCAATTTTTCGTCCTTGGAGCAGTTATACCAATGACTTAAATAATTTAGTAGCTGTACAACTTTTTTGTGGACGTGTTCGTCCGTGGAAGTACTGCAACCATATCTATATCTACAGCTAAGCAGTCATGATCGCATTTGTTTCGGTTTGAAGGGTATGGGTGATGATGAAATTATAGCCAACTTTATGTCTCAGGATGATGAACGCAGTGAATTTTGACACATAACTAAATGCAACACAGGCAGCCTGTTATAGGCAGTTACCAATGAACACCGGTTGGGCCTCGTGTATGCTTTATAACCCCATAAACGTGATGATATGGTAAAAAATCGTAAACAGGCTTAACTTAGAAAAAACTGTCTTTCAAGGACATCTGTCAGAATACACAACAGTACTTTGCGACAGATTTTGTACTTGAGGGTGATAGCTAGAAATCGAAAAATGCTTTCCCACTTCTCAACATGTCACGTTCGTAACATGTCACCCTCGGCAAGATGTCAGAGCATCGCTTGCTTGTTCACCAGCTGTGCTGTCATCGAGATACCCAATCAGTATATCATTTATACGCAGCATGAAGAAAATAGCCAGAGCGAACATACTCTAAGGCATGGATGCCCGATCGCCATCGGTTCAATCGCCCCTTTGCCAAAGGGGCGATCGAACACCCCTTAAAAATTCGTACGTCACAAATCGTATCGATTTATGTAAAAAATAAAAAAAATAAGAACATAAACCAGTTTCCTTACGAAAATAGTTTTAAAAAGACTGTTGTACCAGTCTCTGTGAAAGGCCTAGTGACGGTGAGCTTACTGTTAAATACAGCTTCAGATGTAAAAAGCATACATGAGAAGACCACCGGTTACAAAAAAAAAACATATTGTCTACCCCTGAGGATATCATTTACTTCCAGGATGTCAGGAAGATAATATTACATAAATTTTTGGTTATTAAAAAAAAAGTGTTTTAACCGTGGCCGCAAACATGTTTTTTGTATTGTGACCGCAACAGTCCATTCATATCGTTGGTACCCATAAGTAAAGATAAATGTTATTGACAATGAACCAGCAAAGACAAGAAGCCAGCTTTGGGTGAGTTTACATAATTACAATTCCTGGAAAAAGTTACACAATTGCGAGCTTTCCAGATTTCGGCATTATCTCCGTCTCTATTCCATGGATTTCTAGAGAAGGAGGAAAGGATGTGTCACTACAGGGATCAATTAAGGTATACACGGCTTTAGGACTGACGGAAATGCTATTGAGTGTACTGGACTTTATCACGTTCAAATTGAGTAGCATTTTACAGGCTATGGTTTTTAAGTAATAAGTAAATAAAACTTTGGATTATATATATATTATAGATTCCTCGTATCCCGGTTGGCGTGTAAGTGTTTCAATTGCAGTATCCGATGTAAAAACTCCACAAAAAGTAGCGAAAATCTTCGTTTACTCAAGGGCAGCAAGAGCTAATGATCTGTCTAGGTTTAATAGTGGAGTACCCTACGGTAGGGTGACTGGAGTTGGATTTGAAAGATTTCAGTCCTACCTGCAAAGTATGATTGTGGAGTCACCGGAGATACGCGAGTAAGATGAGCGGTATAAGCGGAGAAAATCATCAATTGAATTGCTTCATTTTCCTAGCCACGATTAGCGCAGCTCTAGTGGAAATGTTCTAGCAGAGTATGCATATATGCCAAAAAACGAGGGACGTGTGCAAGAGACGTGAGTTAGAAATGAGTGCGAGATACATAACGAAGATGTGCGCATAGAGACACCCCGCACAACTGAAAGGAGTCCGCTACGCATCCTCGCATCGATCAGCTACACACCGTTTTACAGCCTCCCGACGCATTCTCGTACCGCTCATTTTCTTCTGGTGGATACGCAGCCTAAGAAGTGACTTTGGACCATGCTGGGCTAATGTGAAGAAAACGCACCCTTATCAAAAGCCTTCTTCCATGATTTCGAAGCCTTGATAAAGCTCTCTTATACATAAAATCCTAATCAAGCCTATTAGACCAAAGATTAGGTTCTAGTACAAAATATGTGCCCATATATAGAAAGTAACAAGTCATGGAATATTTCAAAAGAAAACCATTTTCGTACAAAAAGCACTTCAATCTGGAATGGTCTATTTTTGGGTAAAGTAGTTGTGACGTGTCCTCACAATCATCCTTCGGCAAATATTTACCGAAGTGATAGATTAGGAGCTAGTCCCAGATCGAGGTGACACGGGCAGAATATGAAATCACCTACTGACGTCATCAAACTTGTGTGCGTGTTTTATGATAACGGGTGACGAAACACGCAGGTGCCTGTTCGATGTTAAGCTTTCGTTCTTAGCTTATAGTAGGGACTGCTCAGAATAGGTATGGAGCTTAACCCGGGGTCAGTATGGAGGAAATATGTTACACTGATAGATTGGGTCAATATGACCGTATGAAACACGCCCATTGCTAGGATTTCGTGGCATCTTTGGTTTGAGATTTATTTCAGAATGTTTTCAAGCACGAAGCACATAATTAAATGAACATCACGTTAAACAAATTATGTGTGGTAAAGGTGTGTAAATTCGGTGGACAAGGATATGAATTAAAATGAAGATAAAAGATTTGTGCACTAAAAATTTGTTGAGTTCTTTAATTAGAATATTTTCGGTGACCATAGAAATAAGTTGTAATTTTTATATTAAAAATTTACTTAGTGTGTACGAAACGGAATAAATATAAATATTCAAAAACGTAAAAAACTAATCCCGTACAAATTGATATATTAAAGTATTTGTTTTACGTATAACCAGTTTTTGTACACTTCGTGATAATAACGGTCTAAAATTTACAACTTTGACGACGTTCAATATATTTATTTCGGATTAAAATATGATTGTACTCTACTCAACGAGCTCTAGACGATGACACCTTGTGAGGTGCTAGGGTGCATTTAAATTTTTTTTCGCGGCTATCTTCTTATATATTGGAGCCCACCTCAAAATAATTTTCTGCTAAGATTTACCCCAACAGTCGGCTTTAGGTCAACGTTTTACACAAAATATCAAAACGTCGTCTTTGTAATTCATCCCGTTTACGAGCTGGAGATCCGTGACATACAGTACAGATGGAATAACTGATAGACAGTGGAGTCTCGCTAATAGGGTTCCGGTTCTGGATACGAAACCGTGAAAACAAGTTAATTAAAAATCTGTTTTTGATTTGCTATCGGCTACAGCGTAGTAGTTAAATATAAAAATGATTTGTAAGATTCTTAACGAGGACTTTACCTGCTTTTCAGTATATTGTTATGTCTTCGGGAACGCGGTATTGCCGTTGACAGCTTTGCGAGGAACCTGACGGGTGTTCCCTCTGTATTAAAGAACCCCCTAAGATGAAGTAAGAAGGTGCATCTCTAGCCCAGAACCCCGCGAAGTATTAATAATTAGTTACAATTTATTTTAGTGTTATCAGATATCTATAACAGTATTTTTTATTTTTAGCTGATACCTTTGACTACTATCTTGCCTTATGGTAAGTCTGACTCTCAAGGGCAGCTGCCGACACACACTGTAAGGTGCTTGGCGATAGATTTTCTACTTGGGGGTAGCTTGCCAGGCAAAATGCCCTAGCACCATGCTGTAAAGACTGCCCTACTAAGACAACCACCAGGACTGACGCCTTAACGTGCCCTCCGAAACACGTATCAGCTCAGTAGTAATGTCACTCTAGCGGTCACCCATCCAAGTCATGACCGCGGTGGACGTTGCAAGATCGGCTATGAATGGCTAAGCAAACTTCGCTAAGAACGCTTCATATATTATCTATAATTCAGATAATGTATATCATCAGACCTTTGAATTTTAAGGTTAGCCTGAACAACATCTTCGACCACATCATCACATACCATCAGGTGACATAGGTAGTGGTTAAAGGCCAAAAAAAGTTATTTTGTGAAAGAGTGTATAAACACCTAATGTGCGCCATAATATGCGGTTCCATGTTGAAAAAAAAATCATTCCGTAGTTTTATCATACCGATCAGAAGATTTCATCATAAGAATTATTTTTCAGAAATAAAAGAAAGACCGTGAATTTTAACATTTGATGTGAAATTTTGAATTATTTCTTTACATTCAGCCAGCCGCATTGCGATGGACAAAATAATTTACGCGTCTTTCGGCTCGGTTTGTTGCATACAACCAGGTACCAGGTACTAATTACGTGTCTCTTTATCATGCACTTAAATTATTATAGGGGAATGATTTTCTAGTGAGTTCATTAATTAGTAATAGGTACTTATGATAATGTCAGTTGTATGTCCTTATGGCTTTTCATTTTTCTGCACAAACTTTCACATCTTATGTTAAAATTCATGGTCTTCCTTTTATTTCTGACACTATGTTATATAGCGAAAAATATTCATTGTGATGAAATCTTTCGATCGGTGTGATATAACTACAGGTTGATCATTTCACTAGGTATCATAAGGCAACAAGTAGACGAAAAACAAGCAGAGGTCTTGATGAAAAGTGGTCACCATCGCCTATCATTATTTCCGATTTTCGAGGGCAACTGATGCGTTGTCTTTTCAGAAGGTCTTTTGTTCATGAAACGAGCCATGTTTTAGCTTTGGCGAAAAGCGTCATTTCTCGATCCACATATTGCAAGTCTTATCCTGGTCCAATTGATCCACCATTCGGGAACTAAACAGTAAAAACTTTTGACTTTGCTATGTATGATAAGAAAGAATTTAAATGTTGTAATCATACCAAATCAGTGATTCAACAGACTGTATAGATAACGGCAAAAACATGAAACATGTGGAAAATACTTGTTGGGACTGTTCACTATCACAGATTTTTTTATGAATCTTCAACAATCTATCTGTAATAACTATCAGATCAGATTTTGTACGTTTATACTCATCTCATTTAATTAAAAATTTTATATGAAATTCAGAGGAATATTAGTTACTTTTGTAAAAAAAATGGTATTTCGAAACTTCACGCAAAGTAAAGAGGAACCAAATCAATGTTATTTTTCGTTTGTACAGTGCTCCTGGTACATATACATTTTTGACTGCTGTCGCTGACGTTATCAATTTCGCATATTTTCATTTTCTCGTGCACGAGAGGTTTTCTTTTTACATTCTTTTTAATAGATATTGCAGAGAACTGAAATAATAAATGGTCACTCACAGGATTTTATAAACGTTTCAAACTTTCTTAGTTAAATATTCTACAGAAAATCAACCTCGAAAAAAATTAAGAAGGTATTGTTATTTTAAGGAAAAAGTTATCTGTTTCATTTTGGAGGCAATCCACTGCAGTTAAGACTTAAACACTGATCTAAGCTTTTCTTCCCCTCACTTAGGACTTGTAGATAATTGATAGAAACATTTTGCAGTGATAGAACTTTCCAGCGAAATGAGTAAGCACCGATTTATAAACATTGAAGAGTATTCTGAACTAAGTACCTACTTTAAAACGTCTACACAATCAAGATGAGATAGTATGGAGAAGACTTACTTCGGCTTGGCGTACGGCGACGAGGGCGACGACGCCTTGTGGTGGTTCCTGTTTGGATGCGTGGCTCGGTTAGCGTTCGAGTCGCAGCCGCCGCCCGGCGATATCTTGCCGGCGAGTGCGTTCAGAGAGTGAAGCATGGCGGGCGGCGGCCGCTCACACTGCGGCCTGGTCACACCGATGATTCGACTCCCTTTGCCGAGCTGCCTCCTTCGAGCCACGGTGCCTTATCTCCTGATAAGAGGCGCGGGGGCACTACCGCCCCCCGCCTCATCGCCACCTGACACTGTCACACGCTCACACACACACACACGTTTTATAATGTACAATTTTTTCTATTAAACACCGATAGGGGTCAGCGTCCTGTCCGCCTCATGAATTTTGTTGACATTTTTTCATCACTATTCCTTTGTTTTGGTTTTAGTTTTGTTGCACTGTGTCTTTTGCACTGATCACTTTGTATATTACTGATGAATATTTGTGAACTGTTGGATTTGAGATTGATTGAGTAAGCGTTGCGATATTGAGCGTTTGTTGGAGAATGTACGGCGATATATTTCACGAAGATGAAGGAAGAGACCGTGTAACCATGGCTTAACAGTGGAAAACAATTTTCCGACTATGTTTTATATTATAAATAGTATTTCTTACAACACGGTTTAATTATCCCCGTTATTTTGTTCCATTCTTAAGCATGATCATAAAAACAAATCAAAATTCCTTCTTGACATTATTTTCTTTCTAAGGAGATGAAGATAAAACAAGTGAAACAAGAGACAAGGTGTAAGATTTACAAAAGCGCCTGAACAATAACGAATAGCAGAGTACATTCAGGCCGTAATGAAATATGTGACCGCAGGCGTTTACGTGAAGGCTTTTATTGCTTTTTTGCTCTTTTTGTATTAAACTGCCAGAACGTGAAATTGTTTCATGAGCTTAGCTGTATGCTGTAGTTATTTGTACGCTTATTTGTTTTATTAATGTTGGCAGAAATGAAATTTAATTTCAGTTATGTTGCTTTTATGTATTTTTGATCGTGGCTCAGAGTTAATCTTATTTTAAAATAATATTGTAGCATGTATGTGTTATAACTCGTTCACGGGGCGCGCGGTGTTAAAAACCACCTAATTTCATTTTATTTAACTTTTCATTTTAAGGTTTTATAGCTCGTGTAACTCGTTCGAAAAAGTTTAGTAACCATTTTATATGATCATGGTATTATACATTTCAAATTATGTTACTAAATACACTTATTTAATTTATTGAGCGATGCTAATAAAAGTTTACCTTAAACCGTGAATAATATTAAATAAATCATTTACCGGCTTAAGATATGTATCAATTCAAATATATTTTAATTATTGTAAAATCTCCTCCGAAAAGCCATTATAACGTGGTGAAGCCAGTCAAAGTCAAAATCATTTATTCAATTTCGGCGTCTACGACGCTCTCATAAAGATCAATTACAAATTTTAGTATTGAAATATTCTACATTGTACTGCCACGTTCAGCAAATAAATTGTATAGAGCCACTGCGAGAAGAACGGGCAAGAAACTCGGGGCCATTATTTTAAACATCTTTTAACAATGTATTACATACTTACTATATAATAAAGTTATTACAATATTTGTTTAAATTATATACGCACAAAATATAGGAGAACTAGCAACAAAAAATAAACCCGCCAGAGACTTCAGCGTTTACCTAATGTCATTTTGAATCATGAGATCTTAAATTCTCGGCTTATCGGGTATATTTAATATTTAATATTATGACATTATCGGGCTTTCCTGACAAAACATTTTTCAGTAGTAGGAGTTTGGAGCGATATCCAGAACACAGATAAGACTCGCCGCCTACTACAAGGTACTAAACATATCTAGCGAAATGTGTGATCCTAACTTAACCTTTCGGATATACACACCATAAGCTGGTGCCATATATTTTTGGTTTTGGATAACTTAATTGAAATTAAATAAAATGTAAGCTGATCTGCCAGTCACAAATTGCCTGAAATCGGTACATCCGTAACAACAGCGGGTGTAGCCATCTCAGCAGAATCTAGCCATTTCGAAAACAAAGCCTGCATTACTACATCCCATCCAAAACCGTAAACCGGACACCCAATTAGTCCAAATTATACTGGCGCCCTCTAATCAAGTCATTAATACACAACCGCCGTCGGCCACGCATTAGCGACCCGGTCCCGGACCTCCGGTTACGTCCGGAGCTCTGCCGTTATAAACGGTAAAATTAACCGGGCACATTAACCGTCCACGGTATCGGAATTACATCTGAATCGGGAAAAAAACGGGCTGTGGCCGGCGACGGGCAGTGTTTACCGCAAATGTGCATAGTAATGAGACTTTATTCTGATTGAATTTGTTGGAACGGTCTCTTTGGTAAAGCAGATAATAGGCAAAACACGCTTTGTTCCTGACGACCTATATTATTTACTAGCTTTTGAACACAATCACCTGATAGTGAGCGACAATGCGGTTGAAGGTGTAAACAAGCACCTAGAATTATTGGCTCTCAAACACAACTGCAGCACATTGTTCGGTGCCTGACTAAAGACTTTGTTCTTGAGGTGAGTTCAGGTGGCTAGCAGACAGAAATGCGATAATGGCCTTCCATAATGAGGTGAAACTCAAGCCCTTGGCGGGATTCGAAATATGAACCTGCAGGGCGGCATTCTATTGTCATTGCCATAAGGCCTTCACGGTTTCATAAAAACGTGCATTGGAGTTATTCTCTGTTGACCATGCAACATATGATACTTCTTACCCTCACTACACTCACGGGGATGTATTGCTACGTTTTTGATAACTGGAGCGTCAATATGTTAAGTAGTCCTATTCAGCGCATAGCGTGCAGCAACACCCTACTTTTACATATTATATTTTACTTTTGGCACATTATTTATGTTATTTTTCTAGTCAATTATACGAAATACAAAAGAAAATATGAAACAGACTTCTTATTTTTAAGTAAAATATGATTCACACTCACCAGAAAAAAAAGCATAAGCATGGTCTGAAAGTTGTGAAGATAGGGTGTATTTTTTTATATATACTTATTTATGCTAAGATAGTCGAAGTAAGAAAATATAGAACAGACGTAAAACTTGGCTTTATTTCTTTGGTATTAATTTATTTATATATATATTATTTAATAAGGTAACCAACTTTTACTTACGTAAAAAGAGACAGTCCTGAATGCATGATGTTTTATAAGATAAACTAAGATAATCGACGTAAGGAAAAAAATATACTACCACTGAAAAGTATAAAATAACTTGTTGAAGTCGGTACCATGCTGACACTGACTTTCGTTGTTTTATACTTTTCAGTGGTAGAAGATATAACGAACCTCCTTCTTTTTGGCAGTAGGTTAAACAGAGACCCACAGTTAACATGGGCCGTCCACATCGTACATACTGGTATTATGTGTACTCAAAGTAAGACAGACTTGAGCTGAGTTAGACCAACTTTCCCAAAGTTGGCGTTGCATCTGTTGTGCGCTTGGATTTGCATGATGTGTGCAAGTTTTCGGTAGTTGACAACATTTCGTGGAAATAGGACGGCCGGTTGGGTAAACTTATTTTTTTAAGATTTCGTTAGTGAAAACGGGCCCTATTACTAAGCCTACAGCGTTCGCCCGCCCGGACTGCGGCCACAGTAATAAGGGGCCTGTTGAGATTTTCACAGCATGGGCATGTGTTGTTATGACGGATTACCTGATGTCCTGATTTAATAATGAAAACACAAAGGGATTTTGAAGCAGTGATAGCTCAGTGGCATTGGCTATGGACTGCCAAGTAAGTATTAATTTACATTAGTAGGTTTTACGAGTGCAAAAATATTTTAGCCAAGATGTTTTACATCCTGGGTCAAAAGCCAGGGCTGATATTTTATTCAAGGCTAAAATGGGTTTTTCGGTTTGATTATCATTTTAATTGCGAGGAAATGAAACAAAATTAATATAAATATTATCACCTAAAATGAAATCGAACCTAATATATGAACAATGTTCTATTTAGAGTGTCATTGTTTCGATAAAACATCTGGGTCTTAAATAAAACCCCTTATCTATGGGTATTATGAAAGATCCAGGCAACATTTCGGCATGTAATTTTAATGTACCTGAACCTCATTGAACCATTTTTTAATTAAATGCACTTGTGCTTTAAGAGCAGGCTTTAAGAAGTAGATAGTTTCCTTTTACGTTCCGTTTTGTATCCAAAGGTCTCAATATTGTATTTCCGTCTGTTATCGCCATTCAACGGAACGAATGACAAACCAGAGCTTTACATATTTTGGATAGAATTATGCGTCAAAAACGAATATTTGACTAGTTAATAAATTTGATAAAATTTAACTTACCTTTTTTTGCAAAAAGTCATTTTAGGGGCCTCATAATCTAGAACTCAGTGAGCTTACAGAGTGATAATTTTATATTTATATAAAGTTATATTTTAATTTATAAAAAAATAAGAAGTAGTGTTCCGTCCGTTATGTAAATTGTAGACCATATTTGTTACGTTATCTCAAAAACTGAACTAGTTAAGAATTTGTTTATTTACCATGATATGTAACCAAAACTACTGAATACGCTTACTTGTAATACAGTTTTAAAACTGTGGCGAAAACTAACACACATTCATTTATTAACGGGCTCTTAGAATGCGGATATATATCCCCCACATAGAGGCCGCATCAGCTCTTAAGATTTTTTTATACTGTGTGCCAATATCGTAGTCTACAAATAAAAAGTCTTGTCTAGATTACCTGCTTTTAATCTAGACATAGCATGTCTCATATAAAATAGCCAATCAACATTTGATTGCCTATTAAATAGGCAAACATATCCCAAAGCCAAAATATCTACTCAAGTTCACGTCAATGTATGTGATTCGGCACTTAAACGTGTCATAACTTTTATTTTACGACGACACGGAACCGAAACGGTCACGGTAAGAATGCATAACCCACTTACAGCTTTGGGGAACAATAAAAATGTTTATTTTTATTATTTATTTATGTCGCAATATAAACGTAAAAGCGAATATTATGACGCTGTTAAAGTTGTTACTGTTACAGGTGAATATTCAATGGGAACGTGTAAACTTGTCTGTTCTATAAAATTAATAGTAGATTTAGATATACTGTGTAGGTCATATTTCAAAATATAACGTGGTTAATAATAAAAATATTTTAAGAATACATTAAAATAATATTTTAGATAAACATTAAAAAATATATCTAGTGTCATTTTCGCCTAACTTTCCTAATAAGCATCAAATCAAAATGACGTTATAAACGCCACGTCTCCAAACCGAACAGTTGTCGGCTTAAGAGGAAAATTAGGCGGAATGGTCATTAGTTTTTCTACTAGTGTTTATCTAAAATTTCTTTAGCATTAAACTCTTAACTAAATGTTTTCTTAAAATATTTGTAATTATTATATATGGGTTTCCGCGATGTAACGCCTGAATCTATTCATTATAACGTAGTTCAGTTTTTTTAAGATTTGAAGCACTCGTTTTATCTAATAAAATCATCATGTATGGTTTCCATGCGTTTTGGATGGCAGTTCCTCAAAAGGTAAACAGATAAACAATTTATTAATAATTATTACAATTATAGGTCAAATAATTTTTGTTTATTTATACATTCATATTACCAAAAATCACATAAAATTAATAATATAAATAAATATATACATTTAAAATACATATTTCGTAACTGAATAATACAATTGCAAAATTATTAAAATATTATGGTCAGGTACAATATTGTGAACACTCAATATGAGATTGAAATAAAAAAACTTACTTACGTCGTACTTGTAAAATGGCCTCTAGCCAAAAACGAGAGCGTTACCAAGCTTGGGCCAACGCAGTAGCATCTAAGGATTTAAATACCAGCTATCTCAAAAAGGAATATAATTTTGCCTCCAGGTCCTTCAAAAGAGTAATCGCAAAAGCGAAGTCGGAGCATATCGGCAGAATTGGCGAGAGATTAGCCCGCCTGTCCAGGGGAATTTTTGTGAGTCATCTCTACCGCCCCTGCACAGAGAGAATGACACACTGGCCCACACCGTAAAGGAGAAAGCCGATCTTCTGGGCTCTCTCTTTGCGTCAAACTCGACTTTGGATGACCAGGGGAACTCACCACCGACTATACCACGGTGTGATACCTCGATGCCGGATATAAATTTCCGGCAAAGTGCTGTACGTAAAGCACTGTTCTCCTTGGACGTCTTTTCCGGCTCTGCTACACATCAGGCGTTGTCCCAAAAACATGGAAGACGGCATTGGTGCACCCGATCCCTAAAAAAGGTGACCGCTCAGATCCGTCCAACTACCGCCCTATAGCCATAACGTCTTTGTTCTCCAAGATAATGGAATCCATTATCAACAACCAGCTCTTGCAGTATCTAGAGGAGCACCAGCTGATTAGCGATCGCCAGTACGGTTTTCGTCGCGGTCGCTTAGCTGGTGATCTTTTAGTATACCTTACGCATCGATGGGCGGAGGTGGTGGATTCCAAGGGTGAGGCGTTGGCGGCTAGTTTGGACATAGCGAAGGCCTTTGATCGGGTGTGGCATAAAGCGCTTCTTTCGAAGCTTCCTTCCTATGGGCTTTCCGAGAAATTGTGCAAGTGGATCTCCAGTTTTTTGGCAGATCGGAGCATCAAGGTCGTTGTCGACGGTGCATGCTCTGACTTGAAGCCAATTAATGCTGGCGTTCCGCAAGGCTGTGTGCTATCTCCGACTCTATTTCTCTTGCACATCAATGACATGCTGCAGCTCAGCGATATTCATTGTTATGCGGATGACAGTACCGGAGATGCCTCTTACACCGGCCGTGCTAAAATTTCTCGGGAAAACGTTGTGGAGAGTCGGAACAAACTTGTGTCTGAAGTCGAGACCATGTTGTCTAATGTTTCGAAGTGGGGCCGACTGAACTTAGTTCAATTTAACCCCAAGAAGACACAAGTTTGTGCGTTCACCGCTAAACTATTATACCCCTTTGTCGTATCCCTCCGTTTTGAAGACACTCCCCTTGCCCCCTCAACTAGCATCGGAGTACTTGGCGTCGACATATCGAGCGTCGTTCAATTTCGCTGTCACTTGGAAGATAAGGCTAAATTAGCCTCGAAAAAGCTTGGTGTGCTTGGAAAGGCGAGGCGGTACTTCACGTCGGCCCATCGCCTGCAACTTTATAAGGCTCAGGTTCGGCCTCACATGGAGTACTGCTCTCATCTCTGGGCGGGAGCTCCCCAATACCAGCTTCTTCCATTTGACCGCATACAACGCAGAGCGACTCGAATCGTTGACGACCAAGTTCTCTCCGACCGGCTCGACCCTTTAGCACTACGTAGAGATGTTGGATCACTCTGCATCTTCTACCGCATCTATCACGGGGAGTGTTCTGAGGAACTGTTCGATTTACTACCTGCAGCTCAATTTCGCCATAGGACGTCCAGACAAAGCATGATGTTTCATCAATTTCATGTCGACGTCTGGAAGTCCACAACTTTGCGATTTTCACGGCATTTTCTACCTCGCACTGCCACAATGTGGAACCAGCTGCCAGGTGCAGTATTTCCGAACGGATACGACTTAGGGGCCTTCAAGAAGAGAGCATATTCCCTCCTCAAAGGCCGGCAACGCATCCTCGATACCTCTGGTGTTGCGGATGTTCGTGGGCGACGGTGATCACTTACCACCAGGTGAGCCGCCTGCTCGTTTGACCTCCTATCCCATAAAAAAAAAAAAAAAAAAAAAAAATACAGTAGTATTTTAATGGTACCTACTGCACCCCAACATCTGGTATTTTTCCTTTTGTCGCCTCTCTCTACTCGCACAGTATGATATTAGGGAGTGCATTTCTAGCCCTGAACCCCCCGGAATGGAGGAAACTTTGGCTCAGGAACTAAAAATATCCAGCTATCTCAAGGAACTCCACCCACTATATCTGGATTACGTGTGCTTCATTCCATTCATGATTGCATGTCCAAAGTTAGATTTGACACAGTAACTTAGTTACTTCCTTGAAAACACGAGCAATATATTCGACATAACATTCTTGTTTGCGCTTATGACTTAAACTCCATCCGCCCCGAACCGTAATATTATAATAATAATAATTCTATTATCATAATGTTTAATACTTTCGAGTGGGATTGCGAGCCAAATCGCGGCTGTTGTGTTCCGGTGCCAAATTGTTTTCATGCTTACTAGCACTAAACGATTTTTTTATCTATGGTATGTTCATTACTAGCAGTTATATTCGTGATAGATGACATTTTATGTTTGGCAATGGTATTCGATATAATAATAAGGTATATTACCTATATTATAAACGCGCCCTAAACAACACCGTAGAAACGAGTAGAGTTTACTTAGTTATAGTCATCTTTACTTGGCACAGGCATTCATTTGCGACATTTGAAGCGCATTTGTTTTATGATAGCTATCTCTCTCACTCTTATATTGATCGTTTCTTCTTTCACACTCATCGATGAAGTGCTTAGCAGGCTAAGGAAGAACGTGTGGCCCCTGTGAGGAATAGTTGAATTGGTGAATGTCAATTGTTCGGACCGATCAACTTATCGGGCAGTTGTCGAACGCACCCATTTGCTAGTCGTCTATTTTTGATCTGTGGATTTTTGTATATGAAAATAACTTGAAACTTTTTGCTAATCATTCTCTTGCACATTTTGAATTGGAAAACTAGTTAGTTGTACCCTTGATTTAATAATTTGCTACTTAGCGATTTCATCTATAAAATTGTCAATACTGTGTTGTGTAATTGTGACGGTGCCGTGTCCTGAAGTTGGAATCTCAAAGGACTGGATGGTAATCGTGAGTAACCCTAGTAGAAACTAGCTGGCTAGTTAGGTATTCCTAGGGCACGATAGGCTAGAGGGATCAACGACGGAGCGGAGAAAACCCTGCATCATTCTGTAGGTAACCTTATTGTGTATATGTACCATACTTTTACTTCGTGTTTTATTTCAGCCCGGTGAATCGCCGGTTGTTAAGCATTCAAAACAGATTGTCCAGGTGGAAGGCGCCTCTGCTGAACGATCCCTGCCTGGGCAATCTGGAATCTTAACATCAATTGTTCCTAATAGGAGAGAAGCTTATTACCATTTACCGCTGGGTACAGTACAGGTATTTTATTGATATTATAAAAATATTTGATGTTATTAAAATATCTTGATGTTATTATAATATTGCGAAGAAAAATTCTTGGTTTTATATTTTCAAACATTCGACGTTTTATAGCCAGGAATCAACTCAAATTTTACATCCGTACGTGAGAGTTAAAAATCACTTAGCTTAGGTATAAAAGCACAACAAAGTATTACGTCGGCATTTGAAAATTACATCCCCCAGGTTTGCGTTTTTATTACGAAATGAAATGAGCGACAAGCGGTGGAAGCGTCAGGGACGCAGCAGGGTGGGGATGTGTGGTGACTTCTTTTTATTTGATTTTAATCCACAGAATGTTTGATTTCCATAATAGTATCTTGTATATCTTTTGAAGTATGAATTAATATTGAAATGAAATATTGAATTTAAAATCTAAAATATATACGTATAGGTACAAAAACGATATTGCACTCATATACAAATTTGGTATATATATTCCTCTTTATTTTTAATTGTGCATTGACTCTATAACTTTGTATTTAAGTTAACTAATTCTATATGTGTTAACTCTCTCTCCAGTAGCTTCGGAAAGTATAGGTTTTGACAAACGGGCAGACGAGCCGATGTTTCTTCGGATATACATTACCCTTTTTTACATTAGAACAATTTTCTTTAACTGAGTCCAGAAGGGATGTAAATTACCTTAAAAGGCTAGACTACACAAAGTTAAATAGGTAGGTATAATTTGTAGGGTTATCATATCTTATCAGTCAGAAAATATGAATCACGTGATTTGTTTGGTATTCAGAACTCAATATTGACATGATTGTGGTTTGGAACGTTTTTCAGGAACTACGTCCAATTATGAAACTGTTAAAACTTCAAACCTGTTATTTGACCCCATAAACAAAATGCCTGGCTACGTCCATAACAAGCGATAGGAGCTTTCGCGAATTACCCGCATTGCCTGCCTATTACGTGAACATAAATTGAGATTTTTTTTTATTGGGCACGCCAAATCGACGACGTCACGAATAGGGTGTGTGCCCTTCCTGTGCCAAACTGCGTCGGTTTTTGGTGTTACGAGGCCAAATTCTGATGGAGCATTTTGAATTGCAACTGAAGTTTATAACTTTTCAAAACACCGATATATTCTATTATTGTATGAACTTTTCTTAATCTTATTTAGATGCCAAGTTTATAATATAGGAATTAAGAAAGTAAACATAAAGCCTCTTCAAAGGTTTCTTTCCACCAGAGTTGTGCAACGAAGAAAAGCGTTGAGCGGGGGAAAAACGCTAATAGCATTCTTAATTTTCATAGGATAGGAATATGAAGTTATGACATGAATAATTCATGTTTCCATGGAAACTACGTTACGTGTACTGCTTATTTTTATTTATAGGCTAGCCTTTGACCACTATCTCATCTGATACTACACCTATTACTGATAGTAAGTGATGAGGTGCTCGAAGATATTGTTCAAGCTAAACTAGAATTACTGGTTCTCAAGGACAGCTGCTGGAATACAACTTTAGGTGTTTGGCGACAGATTTTCCACTTGAGGGTAGCTAGCCAGGCGGGCATTTGCAAAATACCTTTCCCCCATGCGGTGAAGCTCAAGCCGGCGGTGGTGGGATACCACCTTGCTGTAACGACTGACATCCTAAAACAACAACCGGGACCTTCGTCTAAACGTGCCCACCGAAGCAGGGAAGCCCTCGTTAGTAATGTCACTAGCAATCACCCATCCAAGTCATGACTGCGATGGACGTTGCTTAACTTTGCTGATCGGTTAGGAACAGCTAAGCAAACTTTGCTACCAGCCCTAATTCACCACGTTGTTGTGTGCACCAGCAGGTTTTTACCTTCGCAGCATGACCACGCTTTATACTAGTAATGTGAAGGCATCCACAGCTGTTGCACTAATGCTGTTATTCGGCGGATAATACACGAATGCTGTCTAAAAGATGCCCAAAAGTTATTTTTTTTATTATAATAATTAAACAACACAATACAGAATCGTGGTCCGTACTCTTTTTTGATCGTTTTTTTTTAATTATATTAATCAATTTTTACAAAATCGTTCTCCATTCATTATTGACTTTTTACACTTAGATGTTAGTTAGTGTAAAGGTATTATATCTTAAAACTAAGTGAGTCTATTTTTTTTGTAACTTTTTTGTTTTTCTTTCTTTTTTTTGTTTAGTACCTATATTAAAATGTTTTTATCTCTTATTCTAAGTTTAATCAGTTAGTTGATAGCATGCTTAATATATTTAGTAGTAGCCTATAACTTTCAAACTTTAACTCAGAATGACTATCTGCAACCTGAAAGTTTTATTAGAAATACTTTTATAAAGCAGGATTTTAATGAAGATCTTCATTGATTGATTGATTTTCTTTTTATTTATTTGACTCTATTTTACTAACTGTTGTGTATAACTTAAGTAAAACATTTCATACCATCTTGCACTACTTAAGTATTGTATTTATTATATATATAATATACACCGTGTCCCAAAATTCAACGATAAGCCGGCATCGGTGCATGGACCTACTCATGACTACTCGGGAAAAAAAAAAAAAAAAAATTATAACTGTTTTTTTTTATTAATTACAGAGACTTTTATAAATTTCATCGATATTCGATACCCATTATGCTATTTTCAACTACCATGACCACAATTTTTGACATATTTTTGATATTTTTTGTGCATTAGCAACCTAAGAAGGACGGCTATCTACCACAATCCTTTAAAATTACAGAAAGTCTGTAGTTATTTTACAAAAATCAGTAAAAAAAATTTTTTTCTTATAATTTTCATACATTTTAACATTCTATGCACTTTCTATAGTCTGGGTTAAAAAAAAAAGTATGGACACTACCATGGCAAGTTTTATTAAAAGTTGGCGCAACTTTATAAAAGTCTCTGTAATTAAAAAAAAAAGAGTTATACTTTTTTTTTTATTTTTTCCCGAGTAGTCATGAGTAGGTCCATGCACCGATGCCGGCTTATCGTTGAATTTTGGGACACGGTGTATATATAATAAATACAATATATGTGCGTTTGTTAATGAACATTAAACGTTATTATTATTATTATTTGATTGTATTAAAACTAGGTTATTTCTAATCAAAGATTAAATAAATGAACTGTTATTTAATTTTGATCCCATTTTCTGAAACTGTACTGTAAAACATATCGAGCAACGCTACTAAGTGCAACTGCCTAACTTTGTCGTTCAGCGTCCTGACTTCACGAAAAAAAACCGTAGAATTTTTGGCTCATAAGATGGGATTATAATAATATTATTTTCAATATAAGATACTCTTCTTGCCTCTGTCAAACGCCTAATATGTGGAATTTTAAATGTAAATAGTTCATTACATAATCAGCACATGTATATCCTGCCGCGAACAGATTACCAATTTGTTGTGGAGAGTTTTAGCAATTTAAAAGTTTTTTTAGTAATAAAACAAACCCCTCAGTGCAAACAGCATTAATTTATTACAATGTTTGGTTCAATTTCTCAAGCGGGATGAACGTTAAGGCCGGGCGTAGGGCGGGCGAACGGTCGAAGTTTGCTTCCTGGCCGAAACACATGCAATATCCAATGCACATAATTCAACAACGCGAACCCAGCCTTGGGCGGCCGAGATATAAGGTTACTGCACTGTAACTTATGATAAACAGGAATCCGACTCTATCTTCCAAGCTGGGGAAGTTTTTATTGAATGGAGTTGAGAAGTTATGATTAGATTAAGTTATATTCTATGTTACGAGCGGTACATTGTGTTGTGTTAGTCTAGCGTATGGCTTACATTTTAGTTAAGGTAGGGAAGACGATGAAGATATGTATTGCAACAGTACACATTAAATTATCCCCCGTGGGGTGCCGGGTTAGGACTGCACCTACTATATATTTCTGTGGGAATCAAAAGAGGCAACGAAGGGAAAAATACCATAAGGTAGCCAGCAGCGCCTTCTGAATAACTGCCATCTTACACTGCGATCCATAAGATACCTGCCAAGCTTGGAGATTATGGACTCTTTACCCATTTCAAGGAACAGGCATTTGTTCTATTGTACACATCATGGCCGTTGATGAACTCATTAAATATTTTTTTCAAATCAGTCTTTAATTAATAATTTTCTTATCTGATCTTTTTTTCGTCTCACATACATACATACTATTTCTTATTATTTTATTTTATGAATAAAGTTCATATTAAGATCTTTCTAAAGCCTGTGTTTTAACAGATTACTAGCACAGACTTAATAGTAGATACCTATGGCTAATTAATCACACAATATACGCTTATTACTGAAGGTCTATATTCTATCGGGTGATTTATAATCTGAGGAGTTGAACCACAAAATAAAAATAACAAGCGGTATATGTACCTTTAGGCCACTCCTTGATTTGTCTGTGCGGTGCCTGAATGCGGCATTTTTACTACCAATAGCTTACTATCTCGCCTGTGCAAAAGTTTTTTCCCGCCCAAGTCCTGCAAATACTGCCCAATATAGTGATATATACGCTCGGTAAATAATGTTTCAAATCGGTCCAGAGAGTACCATTTACTCGATACCGCACTAACAGGTCAGGGAAACAGCCTTATGAGTTAACCAAACACAGATATTAGTAATAAAATAAATATTTTTTCACAGAAAACAGATGCCTGTTTTCTATATGGTGGACTCCGTGAGCCCACTTTATAAACCCCGGACGCTCTAAAGTGGGAATTTCATTAATTTTCGTTCGGGAAAACTTTCACCCTGCGTTCTACATATGCGCTATGGCTGCATTTGAGCCTTGGCCTGGTTGTAAAGCGCCGCGTGAGCAGTAGAAATACAATAAGTTACTTTTTTAAACTTACACACTTTAGACCACTAACAACTACCGTCCCTCATTAGGATGACTTTGCCTTAATCCCCACGCTTGGCACGTGTCTTGGCGATCGCAGTTCAGTTTAATTTCAGTTCAGTTCGTCAGAGGATGCTGGTGCCCACCTTCTGGTATATTTAGTGATGGCTCAGTGGGATTGGCTATGGACTGCCGTGCAGCAGACGGTTCGAATCCCACTGCGGGCTTCAGCTTCACCGCACAGTGGAAGGGCATTTTGCGTATGCCCGCCTAGCTAGCGACCACCCTCAAGAAGAAAATCTGTCGCCAAGCACCTAACAGTGTGTTCCGGCAGCAATACTTGAGAGTCAGTAAAATTACAGGCACATGAGACCTAACAACTGTACCTCTCGGTGTGACGGGCACAGTGCAATTCGTCGATGACGAAATGCATATGTTATAGGCAGAACAGCATCTGAGAGGTTAGTCTACTTATCATCAGGTGGGCCTTGGCCTAGTTTCTTCACAATAACATTACAAAAAAAACGTCGCCTCTTATGATTCCCATAAGAAGACACGTGGGTATACGATTCCGGCACCCTAAAGGGCCACGTGCTTTTTAAACATTCACGGTAATACAATTTATTCACATTTTTACTTACGGTTTGAAATCCCCGATAATCAATTTCGTTTTGGCACTTCTAACTGCTGGTAGTTATTATTTCGTAATAATTTATCACGGATTTTACCGTTGGTAACAATACCAATAATAATAATAACGCCTCACAAAACATTTTATCACATTTACTAATTATTAGAGCACAATATTTATCCCGAGTGGAATTCGAACCCGCGTCCCCCAGATTCTCGCTAAGTGCCCTAACCTCTGGGCTTTCAGAACATGCTCGACTGAGCCGAATTTCAGAGAAGAATTGTGTGCTGCAATAATTTTAGCTTAGCATGCGATAGTGCATGTAATTATATTTAGAAAAACATTTTATGTTTTTATTTAGCTGAGGAACAACTCAATATTTTAATATTATAAATACAAAAGTAAGTGTGCACGAGTGTATATGTTATCATCTGAAACGGCGGACCGAAATTTTATTAAACTTTGCATCATATTTTCCTAGATTAAGATAATAGATAATATATATAGATACTTTTTATCCCAGTTACCGAATACTTCTCAAGAGATCGCGATTTAACCTATTTATTACAATACTATTATTTTATATTGTCTTTTATAAGAGCGTCGTATACGGCTTAACTCTAAAAAGTTATTTTAATTTGATTCTGACTTTAAGGTCACTGTAGCATTTTTGACTTACAAGAAGTTAGTCAAAAATGCTATTCTGATCAAGTTGCATTGATCGTGGTCGCGAGAAGACCTTAGAGTACGATAGTTATTATTATCTTATTAAGCTTGAAGTAAGTGAGAAGTTGCTGGCATCATGTCATTTTGAGAATATGAATATGTGACCACCTAATAACTTATTAATGTGAGTGGGAAAGATATACTTTATTTAGTATAGCGTGGGTAGATGTGGGTTTAATTCCCGGGCGCTAAGAGATCTTAATTACGTAAGTACCAGCTTTTCTAGCAAAAACAAATTTTATTTATAGAAGTAGAATTATATTACATCATCCCATTTTTCGCTTGCGTGACACACACATTTTTACTATGAGAGTTTGCACACTAGGTGGCGCATCATGTATTACCAGCACGCAATGTATTTGTTGCATGTAGTTACTTATTTCCAAACAAAACAAAAACACAAAGTTCAGCATCCGTTTGATATTCACACGTTTCTTAGACATATTATGCTTAAATATGTGTACATATCCAAGGTTCATACCTAAAATAGTTCTAACGATACATCAATTCAAAGGTATAAATAGGAATGATGCATGGTTTTCTCGTACGAAACTCGAAAAATTGTGATCTTTGCAGACGCTAAGATAAGAGTAATAAACGCTATTGGTACTCCAACGTATTGCGAAATTTTATCACTACGCTCAGAGCCTTAGAGCTGACTCTCTGTTTCAGATTTTACTACGTACAGTCTAGCGGCAGTATTTACCGGATGGACGCCTCCGTTGCGAGCTGCAAGCTGAACTCACTTTCGAGAAATCTCACCAAGATGTGATTTCTAAAGCAAGGAAATTTAACTTTGCTTTGTGTCGTCGTTGTCGAAATTTGTACACTAATTGACTTACCCGCAATGTTGATAACGTGTGACTTTGATGCTTACGTCAAAATGTCGAAACACTTATTTTATCATAAAGTTATATAGCACTATTAGTTATATTGATTGGATGACAAAACGACTGAACATTAAAATCAATGAAATTCTATTCAATATTCTTAATTAACTTGGTAAGAATGGATTATATTATCAAGGTTTCGATATAAGTGAAAGTATAGTATTAGATTGAGGGTAAGAATTATGGTTATCTTAGCAGTACTGCATTTCAAATATTGTTTTTTTTTTAATGTCACTGTGTCGGATCAAGCTCGAGGCCCACCTGATATTAAGCGGACTAACCTCTGCCTATACCAGATGCATTTCGTCACAAGTCACGAATTGCATCACGCTCGTCACTTTGAGACATAGTTTTAAGTCTCATGTGCCTGTAATGTCACTGGCTCTCAAGGACAGCTGCCAGAACACACCGTTAGGTGATTGGCAACAGATTTTCTACTTGAGGGTGGTAGCTAGCCAGGCGGGCAATCTCAAAAAGCCCTTCCTCCATGCGGTGAAGCTTAAGCCAGCAGTGGGGATCGAACCAGGGTACTGCGGCGCGGCAGGCCATAGCTATTACCTCTCGGCCATCATTGCTTCAATTTGCATCTGCATGCCAGGTCAAGAGTACACAACTTTTAAGTCGTCTTTACGGTTCATACCATGTCAGAGCAAGAATATATCATATCTACCTAACGAAACTACACATACTGATTTTTTGTTGTTTATATCCCGTGGAGCGCCGAGCCCGAATTGCACAATATCTGCCTGTAGGACCTGTAAGAGGCGACAAAGGATAAAATACTAGAAGGTAGGCCGCAGTGCCTTCTGAAAAACAACCATCTTACACTGCCGACCAAACGTGTGAATTATGGCAATAAAAATGTTCGTATGAAGGAATGTTTATATTTTGCTTTCAAATCACTTCCCAAGTTGCCGGATAAAAATCTTTTCTTTTGTACTTCATCATCATCAGTCAGCTCGCTGCTGGCAAGATGTTGGTTAGAATTAACCATAATTGTAAACACCCACTCCTTCAAACCGACTCCCAAAAAAGGAGCAGGTTCGCATTTGTATGTTTTTATTATTATTTGTATCTTGTGCGAAATGTCATACCTGGATGATTTAATGTAAATTGCAACTGTTGTCGATGATGAAACGTATTTTAGATGATTGATTAGATATATGATGATCTAAATTGCATGAAATCCAATCAAAAGTAATACAAGGACAAGAAATGTATTTAACTATCAACTATATCTGAAATACCTAACAGATACTTTGATGGGTACAAATATTAAACTAAAATAGTCAAACAGCTGTAATGAGATCCGATTTGTGCAATGAACCCGAACGCCACCGCCGCAAGGATGCCGACCTATATAAATATTTTGATTAATCTCCATTCATTCAAAGTAATTTCAGTAGAGGCCCTGGTTGGCAAACTTTAAGAGAGTATTCGAAAGTTTAGTACAATTTTATCTCAATTAGAATAGAAATAATGAAGAATTTATATTTTGGCTGCTGCTTTGGTATTTCAGCGATTTTATTTGTGGTTAAAGTCAACATTTTAATGGTTGATCTTATATTGAGAAATGTCACTGATATCAAAATATATAATGTTTATAACCCTTTGAATGTTGCAACTCACAACCGGCAGGCCGGTTACACGAATTAAATATTCCAAATAGTAAAAGGCAAGCTCAGAGTCGCTCAACGAGCTATGGAGAGAGCTATGCTCGGAGTTTCTTTGCGCGATAAAATCCGGAACGTGGATATTCGCCAAAGAACCAAAGTCACCGACATAGCTCTCAGAATTAGCAAGTTGAAGTGGCGATGGGTGGGCCACATTGCTCGACGAACTGATAACCGATGGGGGAAGAAAGGTTCTCGAGTGGTTACCACACTACACCGGAAGACGTAGAGTTTGTAAGTCTCCCACCAGGTGGACTGACGACATCGTGAAAGTCGCGGGTAGCCATTGGTTACAAGTGGCTAATAGCTGTTCTTTGTGACGTTATATGGGAGAAGCCTTTGTTCAACAGTGGACGACTTCCGGCTGATGATGAACATAACAAGTGGATATTAAAAAAAAAAGTGCGAATTACGGCAAATATAGTTTATTAAATTATATTATATTATAGTTTATTCAACAGTGGATCTCGTGGCTGTTGCCGCTGCTGATTCTATATTTATACGCTATTTGTATTTTTTTGTGGTTAGCTTTCATTCCAATTAGTTATTGGTTCTTAAAGTAATGTGAATATAGATTACCACTTTTTTTTTTAATTTTGTTTACTCTTGTTATTTCTGAAATTCGTCCGAACCATTGCTTTTTGTCTGGCTTATTTTGCCTCTTGAGTATATTTTTTTTGAATAATCTTATCATAGATACCGAATAAAAATTAACTATAATACCTAACAGATATTATGTTATTACAATTTTCACGTCCATACCAAATATATTTCTCGGCCTAATTTCCCCATTGCCATGGCAACATGTCCGCCCTTCAAGGCACATAATTTTCACGCGTTGATTATCCGGCAGCCAATTACCAAGTAGAAATTGCCCTGATTCGACTGTCACCGTACATTTTATCATAGTGAGAGAATATAATTGGATGTTGTTGTCATAGTTTATATGAAATCAGTAGAACATATACCTACTAATTGTATAAATGCAAAAGTATGACTCTATGTTAGTCCCTCACACCAAAAATGTTATAATATCTTTATTCTATATAATTTCTAATTCAAATCTACAAGAATATGATATAATTTAAAATTACTTTTATTTTACAGTCAATATACTTCTCAATGGATCAAATCACAAGAATACGCAGATGCAGTTATAACAGCTTTAATACGTTAATAACAATATAAATTTATTTCACTTCACAAATATTTTACATACGTCACATATGTTACCGTAGATATTAGTAATGTATCAGCCGGATAGTCTATTGGGGAAATACAATTCTAACCCGGTACCGCACGGGGAATTAGTACCACTTGTTAATATGAAAAGGTATTTTCTTGAAAAACTTATTTTTGCCTTACCTATTGTAATTTAACGGGAAGGTAGTTATTTTTTTCGGAAGCTTTTTACATTTTGGTTTTGATAATATGTCTTGCTGATTTATAATGACAAAAATATGCATATTTTTCATGTAGGTACGTACTGTTATTACGTAATAAACAGCGTGATAATTGTGCAATAACGCACATTTTCAACTTGATCTACTATATACATTGCACTATGTCACTGACACCGCCCTTTAATTTCTCTTTGATCTCGTTTACTCGCGATACACGGCCAACTAGATTTAGATATACGATTCGTAATTTGCTAACGAGTTTTTCTGCGAATCTCATTCGTGACTTGCGTTGTTACTGTAGTGTTGACACGTGAGAAAAAAATACTGTATAAGAATAAAAATAACTTCCTTGAAAGTTAAATTATTTTATTACGGCCCAATTTCACCAATGTAAGGTTTAATCTATACGTGGATAACTTTATAACTAAGCAGTTATAAAGTCACATTTTAATATTATAAAATATTAAAATGTGATAAGCATTTGCTGTCATAGAACGTCAAACTTAGTTTTTTTTTTATTTCTGACAGGTAAGCCTTTGACCACAATCTCACCTGATGATATGTGATGATCAAAGGTGTTAACAGGCTTAACCTAGAATTACTGGTTCTCAAGGTCAGCTGCATAAACACAGCGTTTGGTGCTTGGTGACAGATTTTCGACTTATAGCAGATTTTATATTTTTTGGATTCCTGCCATGGCACACAGAAAATAAATAGAAATATTCATTGTTTTGGATCTTACAGACACGTGACAGCAGCACACAGAAATATCATGTCATATCAGCTGTAGAAAAATTGCCATATCTGTTTATAAAGATATAACGCCAAATTCAACGGTATAATTTTTTATCTCATAAAAGATTTTTTCGTTTTTACAGCCGGTCAGCCTGATGCCATAGTTCTTAAAAGGCAATACCATGACAAATTTAGAATAATGCATCACCATTGGACGTCTTTGGTAACAAAAGACTATCGTATATGGATTAAAGTTATCCTCGTGCTAGTTATCCCTAGTTTGGTGAAATTAGCCCTTTAAAATATATCGTCAATTTTACGATATCTTTCGCTAGAAAAACATATCTACGTATACGTCATTTTGTTGTCGCTGAATTAAAAGCAGCAGCTTTTTTTCTCTACAACATAAAAATAGTTAACATAAAAATAAATTGTCATACAAACAGCTAATATTTAATTGCAGAATATACATAGAGACTAAATAATACCATAATAACTAAGGCCTGTCGTGCCGCAGGTCCATGGTTCAATCCCTACTACCGCGCCGGCTTGAGCTAATGCTCACCTGGCTAGCTACCATTCTCAAGTAGAAAATCTATTACTATGCACCTAACAGTGTGTTCCAGCGGCTGTTTTTGAGAGCCAGTAAGTAATTAATTAAATTACAGGTAAATGAGATTTAACAACTCTATGTCTTAGGGTGAGAAGCGCAGTGCAGTTCGTCACTTGATACAAAATGCATTTTTTATTGTTTGGCATACATCTTTTATGTCAAACGACGTTTCAGCTTGAACGTGTTGATCACGGCCTTAGATCTATGATCTGAGATCACGGCTATCGTGCATATGGCATGGGGACGCTCCCTGTCAGCATGCCGGCAATCTGACCCTATTATACGTGCAGCGGCTCTGCGCTACCCTTAGTTGTTTAACAGATTCCAAGTGGTTTACGCGTTTTAGATACTTTAATATAATGCTTAATTGGAAGTCTGCAAATTAAGTAGGACCACAACAACTTTAAGACAAGTTTTTTTTTTACATTAATACATATTTTTTGGCAAAAAAGGGGTAACACTGGAACGCGAAAATTATTTATTGAATAATTTAGCCGGCATATATATATATATATATATATATTTGGTGACGGCATATATCGGATATTCGTAGCAGTAAAACTCAGAAATAGCAACGCAAATATTGGCTTCAAAAGCAGCATACCGCTTAATCGAGCGCTTTCAAAACTTGGTCGTCTAAACAAGCGTAGTCTTTCAAAAATTCACAATAAACTTAGTCGATATGTATAATTAAGTCCTCACAAGGGAGCTTATTCGCCAGACCCGTTAAACTTCTATATCTCTCATCTCTAATTATTTCCGGGTTAAACTCTAGAGATTCCTTCTCTAAATAAACTCCGTTAAAACATCAAGACTTTACAGAATTGAATTTTGATTCGGGATTCCAAAGAATCTTATATATATTCTGCAAGGGCCTTTAAGATAGAATAACTTGGAAGAGATATCTTTATAGATATTTTCTAGGATATATGACTCTCTCGGGAGAGAACGGGGAAATTTTACGATATTTTTATTTATATTTTATTGATTTGACGGCAATATGGTAACGTGAGAAGTAAGTAAAGTGTTTATATTCTTTGTTATAAAAAAAATATTAAAATAACAGTCAAATAACTAATGTAACATGTTGTTCGTTTGTGTAATATGTTAGCAGTATTACATTAGCGATTATTTTAAAAATATCTCAAGAAAACATTAATATATTATTTAATGACAAATATTTAAAAAAATATTTTAAGAAAACATTAAATTTATATTTTAATAAAACACTTAAAAAATATATTTAGTGACAAATCCGCCTAATTTTTATTAAAATATTAATCTAATGTTTTAAAATAATATTTTAAAAATATTATTATGATAAAATATGGATTTCCGCAAGGTAGCGCCTGAATCTATTCATTATATTAATATATTATTTTAGAAATACACTTCGAAATATGTGTGTGACAATTCCGCCTAATTTTCCTGATATAGTTGACGTGACGTCGCAAACGCCACGCAGCCAAACCGGAAGAATTATCATAGCGTTCTTATAATAAATTTGATCGTTAATCTATAGACTCAACTACATAGCACAGCACTTCGCCAAGGTCGTTCGGCACGAGTTTTTAATCCGAGATCTCTTAGTCAAATAGTTGCCGAAGCGCGTCCGGGAAAAGCTAACTGCAGCCCGGCGACCGTCCGGCGGCGGTTTACGGTTAATTAACTAATATTTACATTGGACGGGTGAAACAATTTCTCTTGAGCACCTGGCTCGCCGGTCGTCGGAAACTAAGGTTTACAGATGCCGTTTCGTGAATATATGAGCAAGTTTTTATTGAAAGAGTTGCATTTCCTTTGGGTACAGTATGTTTCAGACATGACAATAGAACTTTATCTGTATATTTTTACTATTCTAAAGTAATCTATTACAGAGAATTATGACTAGAGATTTTAAGCAATATATTAACTGCGTTGAAAATGCCATCCTATTCATAATTTTCATCTAAACAATCTTATTGTGAAAGAACAGCGTATTTATCTTTACAAATGTCGATTCAAGTAAAGTAGTAATTATGTTTATGCACTATGATGTGAAATTCTTTTATGTCGCGCTTACTCGAGGACTTCTCATATTAAAAGTTTTATGTAGAAAAATCGGAATAAAAAGTGTTTCATCTCATAAACCAGGAAAAAATAAATTTTGAGACTGATTGGCAAAAAACACGCACACCATTTGGCATTGTTAATATTAATGTGAAGTGATATAATAAGCATATAAAAGAATTCACAGGTTTTGAATAAATTTCAATCACTCATTATTATTTAAACAGCATTGACGCACGCTAAGCGAAAACATAACATTTTGAATGATAATGAAAAAAGATAGCTTCTAGCAGGACTTGAGCCGTAATCCTGGGATACCGTCCCACCAACCTAAGTAGTAAACATTATTTGGGTATTTGTCACCAACGCCATAAAAACATATTTTAATATTGTATGTCCGAAATGGACGAAACTGTTGAGACTCAATAAACATCATTTTCTGTACACCCTATGCAATAAATGATTCCGATTCTGAAAACATCCATTCAAAACGCATGGAAATCAACTGTCCAGCATCCAGTTCAACTATTCCTTAACTACTATAAGATTTGGTTAGATTCCTGACCTTATTTATTTTTATTTAACCACCAAACCAGGCAATAAGATTTGGACCACTTTCCGTGTCTATATCATTTAAATATCCGATATATTATTAGGCACTTTTATGATATGACATTTTTATTACGTTGAAAAATTTGAGGCGCTCGTAGCGAAGTTTACTTAGCTGTTCTTAACCGATCACCAAAGTTAAGCAACGTCGCCCGCGGTCATAAGTTGGATGGGTGACCGCTAGTGACATTACTACTGAGCGCTTCCGTGCTTCGGAGGGCACGTTAAGCTGTCAGTCCCGGTTGTTGTCTTAGGATGGCAGTCGTTACAGCATGGTGGTAGGGCATTTGGCCCCCCGAAGGGTTCCCGCCTTGTCGTGGCGGTGGGGCTTAGTAGCCGTGGCTTCGTCACCCACGGTGAAGCGAAGAGGAACCAGGGGCCGTGCTGGCTTGGGCAGTCGGCCGGCCCCAGAGGGGCCGCTCCACTGGGCTTTGCCTCTAAGTCCAGACTGGAGCGGCAACGGGTAGGCTGCGGTGCTGTATGGGCAGCACCGCATCTGAGGCGGGCTGTGGTGTTGTATGGGCGACACCACAGCTGACGGTGAGGGGCCACGGCGGGAGAGGAGTGCCGGTATCACGGTGCGCCGCTCTCCCTACCTTCCGTGGCCACGGCGGGGCCGCCACCGTTGGATGGCGGACGCGGAGGGGCCGCAGGGGAGGAGGAGTGTTGGTATAGCGAGGCGCCGCTCTCCCTATCCTCTGCGGCCGAAGTAGCAGGCGACGGGGCTACTCATCTGACCCGTCGCAGGGGGACCTTGGGCGTCGGAAGCGGGGTCGTCTGACGCCCATTTGCGGGCTTGGTCCCCGGGTGGTAGCGACGTGCCATGTGTTCTGGTGCGTCGTGAGGGGTAGCACCCCAGGAGGGGTCCGGCAACGGACAACCGTGGCGGGTTCGTGGTTGAGTGCTAAAGCGACCCTGCGATCCCACCGAGAAGCGGTAGAGACGGAACACCGTGTGTTATTTAGTCGGTAGGGGCACTTGCTGCTGTGGGAGTAGTTGGTGTCGAGCCCGACATATCCCGGCCACCTTCCCCGGGGTGGACGGGAATGCGTAAATGCATTTTTCACACGTTAAAAAAAAAAAAAAAAAAAAAAAATGGTGGTAGGGCATTTTGTGAATGCCCGCCTAGCTAGCTACCTCCCTCAAGTAGAAAATCTGTCGCCAAGCACCTAACGGTGAGTTCCGGCAGCTATCCTTGAGAGCCAGTACTTCTAAGTTAACCTGTACAACATCTTCGACCACATCATCACCTATCATCAGGTGAGATACTACCATCAGGTGAGATAGTGGTCAAAGGCTAGCCTATCAGGCAAAAAAAAACAATCCGATTGGAAATTAGTCGTAAGGTTTATGAAACACTCTCATTTACACACAATTTTCACATCCAAATTAATAAGCTCAGCTACTTGGATTAAGGTATAAGCTGCTCAGAAGAATATCCCCTGCAGAGTCATCGCACATGTTTCCAACTAACTGCATAACATTTAACTGCACAATAATGGGACGCTAGTGCCACGATCTGCGATACAAGTGTCGTTTTAAACTACAATCCAAACGCAGTTTAGAGTTAAACTAAGTTAAAGTTTAAATTCGGTATTTTGTCTTGCGTTAATGCAACCGCGCAGTTCAGTTACGGTATTTATTCGTATGCCCTAGAACTGCATATACTGGGTGCATATCTTTGGTTAAGTTTTATTTTATGGGATGGGCTAAACTTTAAACACTATCTAACCTCATGGTAAGCCATGATGTGATCGTAGATGTTGTTTACATAATCTAGAAGTACTGGATCTCAGGGACAGCTGCCAGAAGACACCGTGTTAAAAGATAGATTTTCTGCTTGAGAGTTGTAGCAGACGGTCATTTGCAAAATGCCTTACCACCATACTATAACGACTGCCATCCTACAAACAACAAGTGGAACAGCTTAACGTGCCCTTAGAAGCACGGACGTGCACTTTTAAAGATATAAACGTTTACCCATCCAAGTCATTACCGCAGCGGACTAAAGTTGATCGGACAAGAACGACCTACGAGCAATTCAAGTTTCTAAGTGGTCTATTTAATGAATATCGCCATGGCAGTATTCCTTGAAAGGGGTTAGTCAGTTTTACCAGACATTTTGATGCCGTAAATTTGCAGTAGCAGTTTGGAACTTTACGCGGAAGATAGCAAGAAACTGGCCCACTATTGTATGAGACCAAAAAATATTTTGCAAAACGAGGATGTGTAAACAACTTTGACCCTTTCGTGGACATAAGTCTAGCGTGATAACAATTTGCGTTTTTTTTATTATTTTTTATTTTATTTGCTTTCATTGTACTTTGTTGCTTATTACTTTAGAAGTACTATTTATATGATTTTTTTTAAATTTCACAAACCTGATAATTTTTGCAATAAGGAACATATACGAATATTTATAAAATTATATCGTATGATATAATAACAGCATATCTATAATATCCTTTGTTGCCTACAGAAACAAGTTACTTTTCATACAGTAAAATTTTCATTTAATTTACTATCTTTATTCAACAAGCAATTTAAATAGCTTTTCTACAAGTATTTCTAACTGTAAAAGTTGCCCTACAACAAATCGACGGCATTAATTTTCCTTCCAATTTAGTTGCCAAGCACCAAGTGAAAGGTAACTAATTTGTACCGCACTCAAAAGTCTAGACTCATCTAAAACCAAACAAATAATGTCTGGGCGTCCTTACTGATTTTTATTAAGTCCATTAATTCTAAAGAAATACATTGATTATTTTTAGCTATCTTAATTTAAAATTCTATGAGATTTTCTTTCGTAGCTTTGGATATATTCAATGTTAATTAAAAGTTAAATACTGTTTTTACGACATTTGATGATGGTGAATTATCCGTTGAAGGCCATGTGTTTTGCACGGTGAAAGGATATTTTGCATTTGTTTGCCTATCTACCATTCAAGTTGGAAGTCTATCGTCAAGCATGGAACGGTGTGTTCTAGCATCTGTCTTGAGATACAGTTCTAAAGAAAGGTTGAAATTGCCATGTATATACACTTCCATAATCCCACTCCTCTTTCCTGGAGGGGAGGCAGAGATTTCCATTTGTTACGTTCTTGACATACTAGCTTATTTCAATATTATTACACTCTTCACAAACGCCAGTCAGTTAAGAGTACATACTCAACAAAAATATGATATTGAATACCGACGCAAAATATAGAAAAACAATACGACTCTAATAACATTTCTATGTAAACACGGAAAAATATCATTTCGTTCAAACAAAAAGGAACCAATAAAGAGAATTCTAACGTAAGTATATTATTTTATACGTAACGGGACCTCGACGCACAAGTGGCTAGGGCAAACAAAATTCTGCACTAACCCCCACAGGAATCTTATTAAAACTTGCCGTCTCTATACGTCCATTTTGTTTAACTTTTATACCCCGGGGAACAGTCCAGTCTTGAAATTGTTCCGGCTCTACCGGTACGTATTAGTAAAGTCAATTATGTTTTTGGTTTGTGATTTTTGCAACCATCAATTTCATTGCATTGACTTAAGATGTTCTTTACGTGACAATGAAAGAGACGAAATGAGAATGTGAGAATATAGAACACTAGCTTTCCGGCCGCGGCTTAGCCGGCGCTTATGGTGGTTATCTGACAAAACCATTAACCTCTTTTTGTTAATTGGATAAAAACTATCCTATTTCCTTTCCTGGGTCTTAAACTATTTCCATACCAAATTTCATCCAAATCGGCCAGTAGTTTTTAAGTTTATTCGTTGCATACAAAAATACAAAATAAAAATCTTTCCTCATATATTAAATAAATATATGAGGAAATAGTACCTATGCTAAGCTACTACGCGATATTATATTTTGAGGCAGATATTACAATCTCCATAATCCTTTCCAGTCCGGTTTCCAACCTGGCCACAGCACAGTTACAGCCTTGATCAAAATATCTGACGACATTCGTTTTGGTATGGAGAATGGCTTGTTAACTGTGTTAACTCTGCTCGACTTTAGCAATGCATTCAATGCGATCGATTTTGACATCTTATTAGGTGTATTACGCTCCATTAACATATCTCCAACAGTATGTGACTGGTTTCATAGTTATTTGTACGGACGACGACAGCGGATACGCCTTGATGAAAATGTTTCTTCATGGTGCGATCTGACTGCCGGCGTTCCTCAAGGTGGTGTGCTGTCTCCACTCCTTTTTGCAATTTTCATTAATTCAATTTCTAATCAGTTATCTTCTTCCTACCACCTTTATGCAGATGATCTCCAAATTTATTCTCAATCCCCCCTTGTTAGTATATCTGATGCTATTACAACCATTAACAATGATTTGCATCACATAACTGAGTGGAGCACAAACTTCGGACTAAGAGTGAACCCAGCAAAAACTCAAGTCATCATTATGGGTAGCTCACGTTTAATATCCAAAATTGACTGGAATACTCTTCCACCTATAATTTTAGATGGAATCACTGTCCCATATAGTATGACAGTCAAAAATCTCGGCATCATATTTGATCAGCAGTTGACATGGAAACCTCAGCTTGAAACCGTTAGCTGTAAGATGTTTGCTTCAGCAGGTTCATTACGACGACTTCGTAACTTTTTACCCACTGCTACTAAAATTGCACTTGCACAATCTCTTCTTCTCCCTATTCTAGACTACGCTGACGCCTGTTATCTTGATATCACTGAGGATCAGTTAAACAAACTTGAGCGACTTCAAAACTTCTGTATTCGGTTCATATTTGGCTTGCGTAAATATGACCATGTTTCTCACTTTCGTAAAAAGCTCAAGTGGCTCCCTATTCGTCTTCGCCGGAATACTCATATCCTCTCCCTTCTCTACAGTGTTCTGTTTAATCCCTCGGCCCCGCGTTATCTTAAAGAACGCTTTGAATTCCTTTGCTGCTGCAATGATTTTAATCTTCGGTCATCAGAAAATTTTCTATTGAAGTTACCTACGCACACAAGTTCTTTTTATGACAAGTCCTTTACTGTTCAAGCTGCTCGCCTTTGGAACTCTCTACCAGTTAAAATTAGAAAGATCACATCGCTCCTTTCATTTAAAAGTGAAGTTAAGAATTTTTACCTCTCTTCAATTCATAATGATTAACTATCCAACTTTGCAAGTATAATTTTTATTTATATTATTATTATTATTGTTTATGTATATTATATATACACTATATATTACAATTTGGTATAATGTATCTATTTTATTTTATTTATATTTGTATTTTATTGTACTTGGTTTATCTATTATAGTTTATTTATATTATATAGATATTTATTAACGTATGTTTTATATAGTTTAAATATTTTGAGTAGTAATAACTATGATTTATACATAATGCACTTTAGCCTATACCTCCATCTAAATTAATGTGTTTCAATTCAGCCTACGGTTGCCTGGAAGAGATTGCTGCCTAGCAATAAGGCCGCCGATTGTACTATTTTTAAGATATGTTTTAATCTTGTAACTAGTATTAATAATTTTAAAAGTGCAATAAAGAGTTATCTATCTATCTATCTATCTATCTATTACTGTAATTTTTGGCATAGTTTACAGAATTTTTCATAACCAGTTAATACATTCACAAGATAAACCAGGTGAATAGAGACAAATCATTCATCTCTTTCAGCTTAACTGAAAAGTTGTGCTAGGGCCCTTATCTCTCTGTGGACCCCTCAATCCCGCCCGGTCAGCAGGGAAGACAAACAATACTACCAGCAATTAATACTGCCATTATACTAACGACCGTTCTGGAGGATCAGATCGGATACAAAGGAAAAACTTGGGGGATTACATCGATGATGTCGTGTTCAACAGCTAAAGAGCTCTTTACCCGAGTGTTTGTTGTTTTACTCACACACACTAACTCAACCCCAATTAGGTTTAACAAATAGAGATTCTAGATGTGTATGTTATAATAGCGGGTACTTAAATTCAAAAGCTTATCATAAAACATTCATGTCAATTTAGAGTTTTAAAGTACTTAGTGTAAGTAAGAAAGTACTCCATTATTTCTTGTGAAAAAAAAAATTGGGTTTGCCCGGAGCAACAAAAATATAACGCAAACCAAACAAGTACAGGATTGTGACGTAAAAGCAAATAAGCTGGCATAGGCTATAATAATAATAATAATCTTATTATCGGAGCTGGCATAGGCTATACGTATATTGATATCATTAACTGTTACTGACAGTTAGCTTAAGTTTTTATGCACTCATAAAACTTGGTAAGGAATTGTTACAAAATTACAGCGATACGTGATTGAATTTTCTTAAACCCTACTACAAGTCATTATATGATCACCGAACGAAAAAACACGGGAAGGATTCTAGAAAGACTTAACTTTATTGTTTGTTAATATGATTTCAAACCCTTTCATATGCTAACCGATTTTTTTTAATGTTTTACGGCAGATTTTCTAACTGAGGGTGTTTAGCCATGCGGGCATTCGCAAAATGTCCTTCCACCATGCAGTGAAGCTCAAGCCCACGGAAGATTCGAACCATGGACCGGCTGCGCGGCAGTCCATAGCCAATGGCACTGAGCTACCACTGCTTCAAAATTAAATTGTTTGTTGTAATGTGCCCGAATTAGAAACCATAGTAAATAGTCCTACAAATTTTATGACAACGTCTCAATCAAAAAATTAGTGATTTAATCCATTTCAAGTAATCTCAGTACAATTATGGAGCACATAAACTCTATATTTCACTTGCTAACAAAACATCTGCGATCGTAACACCACTGACCAAAACTTTATCGAAATGTTGTAAGAAAAAACATAGTAATTAAATTTGTTGTGGATTTAAAATGCGACAGACGAGATAATAATGAAGTTTAATAAAATACAAAATGGCGAATCCAACATGGCCGCCATACAAAAGTGCTCCATTCTTACTAAACGCTGCTGTAAGGCCCCAACTTTAGTGGGGTACATTTACAGCAAAAACATGGCAACTTTGCAAAATAAGAAATATGTCATGCGTAATAACAATAACAAATATTAAAAAAAAAATTAAGAAAACATCAGATTAATATTTTAATAAAACACTTAAAATATATTAAAAAATATCTAGTGACAATTCCAGTCTTGATCGTGTGCTCGAAGAGTCAAGACATCTAGAGGGTGCTTCGTGTAAAAGAAAAACGCGTCAAAAATTCTACCAGTTTGTCTGCATGGCGTTTGTGACGTCACGTCAGCTTAACAGGAACATTCGGCGGAATTATCACTAGATATAAGTTTAATTTTTAAAGTATTTTATTAAAATATGCTACGCCATTTACAAGTGAATAGAAGTACTTAAAATTACGAATGTATGTATGCTAATGACTACATACATTCGTATTATAGTTAATTTTCCACAAAAGTGACATGTGTCCGTATTATAATAATTTTCATACAAACCTTATGTACTGCCTGACTGATATACTATCGTCTGTCTGACTGTCGATGGACGACGGGGCTGTGTGAAGTGGTGCTTAGTTTGAAATGTTACTTGTAATGAGGACGGATCTCGCCCGCTTTTGTTTATGAACAGCCTGTTGTTCTATACAATGGAATATTTGCTCGAATAAGGATCAGTTTCTGGCGTATAGGATCAGTATTATGTGTATTACTCGTATTTGTTTTTGATGAAACGTTACACGGGTTTAACAGTTGATGTGCAATTGTTCTCTGTTGTCGTTCCCTATATTATTTGAAAAATTCGTTGTCAAATGTTTATTGAGTATTTTTTTAGACGTCAAATTTTATGGACCTTTGACGTTAAGAAAATTCCTGTTGTGGAGAGACAGTAAAAAGTTGTAAACTTTTTTATTCTATCAATACAGGTAAGTTTTAAGGTAAACTCTCAATATAGTACAAAGTGATGAAATCTACTATCGTTACTACGCCTTTGAAAGGTTAAACGCTGTAGTGTCTCCATGTTTAATATTTATTTTATATTGCTCACACATAAATATAAACAATTAATATATTCAGTTCAAACATTCTGAAGCGTTCACATCTCAAGCTTTACGTTAATCGGACGATCTCTCAACCTAACGTTGACAGCGAAATCCCCAAAACAACATTTACATTTCCGCCCTACTATTAATCATATTATTCAAACCATTTTAAAAACATTTTCCGTGCTTCGACCTCGTGCTACGCCAGACCGGAGAAATACCAAGAGAACAGTTTAAACTACGCTGGAAATTATAAAAAAAAACACGAAGAATTTTTTTGCTACAAATTGAATATGAAAGTTAACTGAAGTCAGATGAACTGAGAGGGGAATTAAAAATGTGTCTAGAGCTATGCCAGAGCCCTTTGGCTTGCTTAATTAAAGTCTTTCTAATTAAAATACCGTTCGTCTGTCTGGAAAATGCTAAGCGTCTCTCTCTCTCACATTTGTGTCGGACGTTGTTTTGTTTCCTGAAGAAAATTTTATTGTACAAGCTCTTCAGCGACATTATTTTATGAAATATTTAAATTTATTTTCGCTCTTTCGTTTTTTTTTTAGATTTTCCGTTTTATAAAGTCGAAATGTAATGGAAAAATACTACCTGCAATTAACTTTCTCAATTATAGTAACTTACATTTTTTTATGAATTTTCCACACCCTTGCTCGTAAAGTGAGCTTTATTATATCGTTCTTAGGGCCATAAATCGAACGATAACACCCTCATGAATAATATATACACTAGTGAGTAATAGAATTATCCCTACAAAGTTAAGTTAGTACCTAACTGCAAATTATATGCGAGTAAACAGAGCATTTTCAATTTAACCGGGTAATACAGATTTGTAACATCAAAGAGGTTTATATGTAATCAACCATCAAACATTTGCCACGCGCAAAAAAACTTGCGCGCTATTTTTCATAAATTTCGTATGTTGTTTGTATCGCATTTGTGCAATATATGTTTTTTTTCCTCGCAAGGGTGTTGAAACTCTTGAAATATTGAAACCAGCATGAGTTCAGTAGTATTTTTTTTACTAAATGCTGTCTTAATTCTATTCATCTGGTTAGTCGAGAGTTCAGTAGCATTTATACTACCAACAAAAGCATTTCCAACGATAATTGGCGTCAGGTATAGTCAGTACCTGACCATAAAATTGAATAAGAGTAAGAAAATGGTTGTCTAAATTATTGTTTGAATATTTCGAAAACAAACCTACTGTAAATTCCTTAATAAGAAACTTCTTCTAAACTTCAAATTCACTTACTAACTTTAATATTCATTGTATAATCAAATGAATAAATAACTCAGTGTTGAAACGCAAAACTTGCTTATATTTTTTAAAACTTCAAACCTAATAAATATAAATGCGATACTGATCTTAAACGAAGAAAGTATATTTATTCCGAAGTAATTTCTATTCAGATGACAATTTGCCTCTTTTATTTTTACGAATAAATATTGAAATTAAATATGGGTTTAAGAAACAACTTCGGTTTCATGCGTTCAGTCACATCGCTCGACGACGCACTGATCGCATTTTGGCGTTCAGAAATTCAGTGTCTGCGCCTAATCGCATAAGTAATTATAAATTTTATATGTGTACGCATTTGTTTTCTCCAATTGCAACACACACCACAGATATATACCTATTTCATTCCTTCGATCCTTCCTTCTGCTATATAAACCATTCTAAATTCAACGGTCACTTTGAAGAAAAAAAAAATTACCGAGTAAGCCGCGCGCTCTAACACTAACTGTCCTGCCACTCTCCGCAAATCTAAATCAGTCAAAAAATCGCGAGTGACTCTATGCCGCATCTGGATGTATAAAGAAGGAAGGGAAATCGTGAAAAGCATACGTATGCTTCTATATTTCATTTTTAAACAGGGCGATTCAGTCCAAAATTTGAACTTTAAACTTGAATAACTCGGTTGTTGGTAGAAGAAGGTGAGCGATGGCGTTTGATAGCCAATTGACGTGGATTTTTTACACGCAATTGTGAACCGATTTTGAATTATTTTTTTATTGGGTAGAGTATGTATAGATATATAGTTTTAATTAGTCAAATGAATATTTCATCAACTTCAAGTTTTCTATGTGTTAAAAGAATTTCTATGTGTTCCCCTTAATCAAGTCTAAAGAAATCCAACAATGTTTTTCTTTTAACACAAACGTCTCCAACAAAACCATTACAGGTACAAAGTTAAATGCAATCGCTACGAGTTTTACTGCTAACTATATTTCGGTTCAAGTTTCCTTCCACCGGATATCTTGCTTACTTGGAAGTTAATACTGTTTATTTGGGAACAGATCGACTTACTTTTTAAGACAGAAATTCTTAAATGTTTATAAAACTATACAAGTTTTCTAAATAGTAGAACAATCATCATCATTTTCCTACCCTTGTCCCAATTCTTGTGGGGTTTATCAACTTAAAAGACGTGATGCAAGAACATTATTAATGAATAATATATTTCCTCTACCAAAACAATATACAGAACGCTATAGAATCGCTATAAGCGATAAGGCCGCCAATTGTAACTGTAATGTTATTTATGTTTTTAAAAATAATTATATATCTGCACTGCGGTTTTTCAACACAACACATCATCTATCTAAAAAAAAATAAGTTAACGTTTTGGCTTCGTTTTTTTTGCCAGACTTCTGGTGACGCCAACCCTCCTCTCGCTGGTATTTAGTTAAAACGTGTAACGTGTCCTGATATGTGGCCAATGGGCAGCCACAACTTATTCACGTTGACTTTAGTACTGGAATACTGTCCATTCTGCGCATTTTTCCTTGAGTCAATTATTTCAACTTTAATATTACAATAACTTACGGGTAGAGATGGGGGGGGGGGGGGGGATGACATTCTAGCCAGGCATCCTATGGGGCCTGGTGTAAAATATAATATAAGTATAAAATGTCAAAATAAGTACAGTAAAAATAAATTGTACCCGCAAAGCATTTTCATACATAGCTCAATACTTGTGTTGTCAAATTTACTTAACTCTATGAAATTTAAACTTAAATATTCGGCAAAAGACAATTCAAAATCTACGACCTTGCAATACTTTCAAAACGCACCCAAAGAAATAATCATTATTTATAGTAAAGATTACTCATGACACTTGATTAATTAATCCGTCCAATTTATACTATAGAATAATCTTCAAAAATAGCTTTTTTTACAAAAGGTAATTAAGTTCAATGTCTGATCCTCGATCGTGTGCTTTTTTAATCACGTCAATATATAAAGATAGACTTAACCACCCAGCCCTCTTTGATGTAGTAAACTTAATCCTTGAAAATTAATCAAATGCTTAACTTTACTACCCTATTGTGCAGTATGCAACGAGGGTTCCGTATATGTAAATACAAAATAAAATTGCTTCTCTAACACCGACGGTGAAATGAGAAAATTTTAATCAAGCACTTATAGGTTTTACCCCTTATAATATGTTTTTGTGTTTCGTCCGTCGTTTCGTTGGTAGTAACGTATACCAGCTAATTTTGGTACTGGAATTGGTGTTTTTTTTTATGTTATTGTGACTGTTCAAGCACGAGGCCCACCTGATGTTAAGCGGATTAACCTCTGCCTATAACAGAAACATTTCGTCATAAGTCACGAATTGCACTGCGCCCGTCAGTTTGATACATAGTTCTTAAGTCTCATGTGCCTGTAATTTCACTGGCTCTCAAGGATTGCTGCCGGAACACACCGTACTGCTAATAGGACGAATTGCTGTTTTTTTTATTTCTGATAGGCTAACCTTTGACCATCATCTCACATTATGGTGAGTGATAATGCGGTCGAAGATATTGGTCAGGCTTACCCAGAATAATTTTATGTGCCCACTGTGCATCAACATCTCACTCATCGACCTCAGTGCTAGTACTCCACTCGTTCAACGCATTTTATCCTTAAGTGGCCTTTTACGACATCTATCAGAAAGATATGGAAGTGTCCTTTTATTATTATACCAGGAACTCAATATATTGTTATAATATATTTTTTTTATGCTGGCACCTATTTGGCTCAAAGAATAAGCATTGCATGTCAACGGGGCAATGCTGCCAGCATGCTGGGCACGCTGCCAACTAATAGTGGGCTGGAGCATTTGGACTGCCTATGAGTCCAAATGCTGTTATTGTAGTAGCTGTAGTGTTGTATATAGTTTGTAGTATTTGTTTAATAAAGGCATACCGCCGGTAAAAAAAAAAGTTGTTTTAGTATACTTCATAGATAGGTCTGTATTTTTTTTAATCAATTTGATTAACTTTAAGTACCGATATCCCATTTGATAATTTACTGGCGAAAATGTCTTGATTTGATATGAAAACTAAAACCTTAAATTTACTTAAGCTTATAACTGATCTGCATATTTCTTAAGAGAAGAGTTCACGGAGCGGTTTTCATACAAACGTAGTTTCGTCATATTTTATATACTAAGTGTTCCGACTCAGTGATACTGTATGTATATATATCCTTGAGCCTAATATCTATGTTTCTGGTTAGCCAGATTTCCGTTAAATTGAGTATTTTCATAAATAATTCGGAAAATCGTATGGAAATAGTTTAATTGTCATTTAAGAAAATAATAAATAGAAAAACTGGCAAACCAGAAGCATAGATATTAGGCTCAACAATATGCGTACAAAATTTCACTGAGTTTGAACACGTGGTATTTAAAATATGACAAAACTACGTTTGTATGGAAAACACTTTGTGCACTCTACTGTTAAAGCGCAGGTATATATCATCAATATCGCCTTCCTACTCAAACATATTAATTAGGGTTCCGTGCCCAAAGGATAAAAACGGGACCCTATTATTGAGACTTCGCTGTCCGTCCGTCCGTCCGTCTGTCACCAGGCTGCATCTCAAGAACGGTAATAGCTAGACAGTTGAAATTTTCACAGATGATGTATTTCTATTGCAGCTATAACAACAAATACTAAAAATAAAATAAATATTTAAGTGGGGGCTCCCATACACCAAACTTGATTTTTTTACCGTTTCTTGCTCGATACTAATAACGGTGATAGGTAGACGCTTTAACTATGCACAGAATATTTAGTTTTATGTTCTCTTTAAATATATTTAATTAAAATAAAATGAAATAAATTAAGGGGGCTCCCATACAATAAAACAAGAATTCGCCGTTTATTTACTAAAAATAATAATAATGAAAACGAGATAATGTTACGGAACCCTTCGTGCGCGAGTACAACTCGCATTTGGCCGGTTTTTTTTAAATTCTAATTAAAACAAAAGTGTTTGGGTATATACAGGTTTGAGATCATGGACTATTTCAAGATAAATATCATCAAACAACGTTCCATCATACTAGTTTCTGAGTGATAATGTGGTTGAAAATATTGTATAGTAGAATTGGGTCGTCTAAGCTCCTAAATATAGCTACCGGAACACACTACTGGGTGAGTGGTGACAGATTTCTTTCTTGAGGTTAGTATATCACCAGACTCGCATTCGTAAATTGTCTAATACCAGCACGCGGCAGTAATCGAATCATGGACGCCTTGCGTAGCAGTCCATAGACATTACCATCTAATTTTATTTGCTGTTAACCAAAAATAACAATTTTACTACTACTATATGTATTAATACTTTTGAGCTAACAGCCTAAGTAATTAAGCTTCAATAAACTGAAAAGAAAAACTTACCTGTTCATTAAAACATAAAAATACAAATAAGAGGCAACGGAACCCTAAAGTTCGTCTACGAAAAGAAGTTTATTAATTTTCATTTACTTTTCTCGATCTAACTTTTGTTTTAAAATTGTTCAAATATTTAAATTAAGATTAGGTTTTTCATTTTAATATGTATTAAATAAAATTTTAGTTGTTTCGTAGAAAGGAATAAGCCGAATGCGAAAGTTTTTCAGTGAGGATGTGCAATGTATTTGTTTGTCTCTTCCACGTAAAAACGGCTGAATGAAATTGGATAAAACTTGGAATATGGATAGTTTTGGTCACGAATTAAAAGATAAGAAACTTTTTATTATCACCATCACATTTCATCATAGTTTAAGCGGGTGAAATCGCGGGTAGCAGAATCAAAACTTAAGTGAAGTTCATATTATAATATAAATAATTAATATTTGAATCACAAGTGAATTGAATGTTTCGAAAAGTTCAAGAAAAGAAATAATAAACAGAAAAAACAGGTGAAAAGGACAGCTGCTTTTCACCTGTTTTTTTCTGTTTATTATTTCTTTTCTTGACATTTTTTTGTCTGATTAATTGTGATATAGTCTGATCTCACACTGAACAAATATCAAAATCTCATTTACAATTTTTTTTGTTCTCCAATAAATTGTAAATGTGATTTTCGCCTAGTTCGCGATAGTACTTGTAATCATATTTAGAAATATAGAAGGGTCATATAATATGAGTGACATCATTGCGAGAGTTAAGTGAAATTACAGGCACACTTGAAAAGGCACTTCGTTTCATCAGATGAAGTCTAGTAGTCTGGTTGATGACCGCGCACCGTCCCCTATGGCGGTTAAAGTAATACAATTTTAGCACAAAGTGTCGGCTCGAACGAGTAAGGTTCCGGTGGCTGAGTTGAATAGGCATCCGGCGCAAAATCACAGCGTGTGGGTTCGATTCCCGTCCAGAACAAAAAAAAATGTGTGGTCCAATAATTGGTAAACGTGATTATCGTTCAGAACGCGATAGAAATCATATTTAGAAAAACAAATAAAAGTACATCTTCTTAAAATTACTGATTTTCTAAATTTCTTTGTTTCATCCACCATTCAGTTTTTACATGTGATTTTGTAAGGTTATGCGCATAACCGGTGTTAATACAAAATTACATAATTATATCATAGAAGATGTTTAATACTGGCGAGCAGGAAGTTAAATTCTATACCCAGTGTTATTCTTTTAAATTAGTTCAAATACATGCCTAGCGAGTGAAATAATAAAATATTTGGTTGAATAATGTAATGAGATACTTTTTTAATGATGTTATATTTAGTATTATTCATATTGTTAGGAATAATAGTTCATATCAATACGAATCGATTTGGTCGTGCTCATTGGAAAGGTTTGTCACTGCATTTTTGAGTTACAAAAAATATTGTTCCTAAATCATGGTGTTCATGTCTCCTTCTGGAGCTGCTGTTAACAGTTCTTCAGTAATGATGAGAATCGAAGATGTATACATGGAGAGTTCTGCATTCTCACAGCAATAAATATGTAAACACAAATAGTGATACTAACTAATTTTTAATTAAACTGATGTTTGAACAATGTTCTACTTTAAGTTCATTTTGAAAAACATATTTAGGTCTTTAATAATGCCTCTGATCTATGCGTATTACTAAAAATGACCCAGGCAAACTTCTTTTAATTGAATTATAATTACATTACAAATTGAACCGCCTTCATCAATTAAAAAACCAATAACCTCTGCCAATGTCAGATGCATTTCGATACGAGTGACTGCGCCACGAGACATAAATTTGTTAAGTTTATGTACCTTGTTAAGTTTATGTACCTTGTTAAGTTGATGTACCTAATACATCAATCAAGCCGGAATATAGAACATAATCGTTTTGACACCCTATCACGGATATAAATTTATTATTATTTTTTTTTCTCGCTATCGCAATATTATCTAAACTCAACTGATCTCGTCGTCTCGACGTCCCAAACTCTCGTTAGGTCTTTGTATACTCTGTTGTAAAATTAAATTACAGTAATGTATCAGTCGAACAGCCGAGATGGGTCGAGTTCAAAAGTTGCGAGTTAATACTCATTCGAACTTTATCAATTTTCGGTATAGCAAGCCGCCGGCGACTTCCAATTTGAATCGATTCAAATCGGTTTTCGGTTACGAAACTCTTGTGTTCGGGAGATGTTTAGGTTATGTGTATGGTACTTTGTGGTTGGTTACGGAGACTTTGATTGACATAATTGAATAGTCGTCATCTTCCTATCTTTATTCCACTTACATGGTGTTGGTACACTATGTCTTAGATCTTACAAGAAAAGAAATAAGACATAAAATATACCTATATTTATATGGTCTCTCTAAAGTAAATTATACTGTACGTGGGAGGTTCTAATAAAGAAATCAGGCACTAGTCGAGCCTAGTTAAGTATAGGTTCATCGTTTTGTGATGTCCTATGTTTTCATATGACATATATGTTGTCGCTAGCAACAAAAGCACATTTATTGCTAAAAGTTTTGGTTTCGTTCTTATTACCATTAAGATAAGATAGATATTATAAATAAATAACTCTTAATTGAAACACTACAGTTTGGCACAATTTGGCAGCCTCATCGCTTAAAGCGACGTGTATACAATTTATTACGAACTTAATATATAATATTATAACATTAGGTTCGTAATAGTTAAAATAATCTCCGTATTATTTAGAAAAGAAAATAAAACGGCAAGCAAGGAATACCATTCGATCGCTAAAGAATCTGAGGGCAACATTTTTTTTTAAATAAAGGGTTATGTGACTGTGACATAGACAATGACAAACTATGTGATGTATATAACATAATTCAAACTATTATATTCAAACTCTGAGTGCTCTTTACTATGAGTTTCAGCTCAAAAATGCATGAATAAATAAAGTTTGATTTTCTTAAAGCAGATTGATGGTAGAATTCTTGAAACACTTTAAAGCCAAGTCAAACAGTTAAAGTTTCAGTGCGCCTGAAAACCTCTAGACACAGTGCGACTTACGACATTCATTCGACACAAATTGTCACCGCCTGTCGCACAGGACGTAGTAAAATGTCAAGACAGTAACAGAACTTAGTTGTTTTTTTAGTATCACCAAATTCACTAAAACTTTTGAAAACAAAAAACGCTAGCACTAGATAAATTAATTCAAACACGAGGTACTTAAAAAAAAATTGATAATTTATTTAAGTATTGAACATTAATTACACTATTTAGTGGTATGAAATTATCATTACATTAAGTCGCTAATTTCTTGTATATTTTTATATATAAAAAAAACTAGCTTTCATATTTATATAATATGTGAACCGTTTAAGCTATATTGTATCCCTTTGTGTGTTTGTGTGTGTGAATTGAATCCCAATCTTATCTATTGTACATTTTTATTTTTTACATTTGGTGGGATTTTGGTTCCTAATTGGAGCTTTGTAACTGTTCTACAGTGTAAATTAAAGTCGACCGCCTCTGTTCCGCCGAGGCACCGTTACTGCGGACAACTTTCACCATAAACATTATCACGGTACCGCCTTTTGGTTCGCGTTTGGTCTAAGTAGATTGCTGGTACACAATGAAGTTGGACCTCCGAAGATAGCTAGGAAAATGATGGGATGGTTTTAAGATAGCATGTTATATACTTAGCTAGCTTAAAACAATAACTTTTAAATAAGATTTGGTTTTCTCTTTAGATCAACGTATCTCATTTTCATTATCACATCAATCGGAACTTCCACAGTTGAATAAAATGTCTCCCTCATTGGGCGGGATTTGCCATAACCCTTATGTTTGGCAGGCGTGTTGGGGATCGCAGTATAAGATGGCAGTTCTCTAAAATGCGTAGAAATGGTTCGAAATACGTATCTATTTCATCACAAAATTTGTAAAAGATATCGATCCATCTAGCGGTTGTTATTGAAAGAATCGTACTGAAGGCACGTTATGAAAGGTAATGTGCATGCGATGTCCCATTCGAAGTTGCATTGATATTTGTAACTCGATTATTCGACGAAACATTTTGACAAACACTCGAAATCGTATTATAAGGGTAGTTACTTTGACGATGATGGTTTCGACACAATCGCGGGCCATTTAGCGATTGTCATTTTGTTCGAGGCCGCATATTATATATGTATATATATAAACTAATATGCTTTTGTTATGCATGTTTTGAGGTTTAAGAGGGGCTTGCAAAGTCTGATAGAAAACAAAACTTTTAGTTAATAAAAAATATTAGATTTATAACATAATATTTCACTGAATATTCGCTGTTTAGTATTGCATATATAATTCAAACTATTTTTTGAATGACTGATAGTAACAATTACATAATTCATAAATATAAAATTGGATATAATTCATGCACATGAGAAAGTTCTTTATGAAAACAATGTTATATGTAAGAAATAATCTATATGTACACATCAATATCCAAAACAAACTGGTGACACAATACCCTGTAGGTACCTCACGAGAAATAAAATAAACTGGGAAAGAGACCACATAAAATCGCAGCATCAAACCGCACTTTCTCCAGAACACACGTATTCATCCAGTGTCACCATGTTCGAGTAACAGCGTAAAGTTTATGACTTCCACCCAAGAATATTCGCCCAGACCGTTTCTTCGAGACGAAGATTTTTATACGACGTCGCGCTCCGTTTATTGCTTAAATAAGTAATTTTGTAGGACGAATCTGCATAATGCGAAGAGTAGAAAAAACAACTTGTTTACTTTTCCCGTCCCTTCGACCTTCTTGGCTTTAGGCCTCCAAGTCTAATGTAAACAGTCGTAAGTAGGAGAGAATATATTCGCGAAAAATGAGCTGAAGAAATTTGATGTTTTAAATTTATGTTGTTTCATAAAATATTTGGATACTTTTTTGTTTACAGAAACAACAATGGATCTTTTTTTAAGATCTTCTAATCAGAATTACAACGTATTTTAAAGTTTTGTTATTAAAAGTTCAGTTTCTGTGTCTTAAGGAAGAGTAGCATGCAATAGTAAAGTGGTAAAGCCTTTGTTGTTCGAACTTTATAGTTTAAAAAACATTACTTTATGTATATTATTTTAATAACAAATAAGTCTAGTTATCAAAAACGTATATCAATATATAATTAATAACCTACATTAAAAATATTTTATTTATAGCTTAATAACATTCTTAAAAATTCAACGTTAGAAGGAAAAGCGATTTTTTTATAATGAATTGTGAAGGAACAAGCACGAGGCACACTTGGTGTAAAGCGATAATATATTAATATTATAAATGGGAGATAAATAAAAAATTCGAAATATTTATTTGCGTAATAAAATAATAAAACATGTCATAAAAAATATTTGTTTTGCAGTACTGTCCCAAACAGAAGTTATCGACTTCTATAGTAATATCGCTGTAACAAATGACCTGTCGTTAGTTTAACGGCAGAATTAATCGGTGTTTTGTCCACTGCCCACGGCCATCGCCTGATTTATAGCCCGGTGTCACTGCCTCAGTGATTAAGCATTAATTTAACGTTCAATAATAATCACGCCCACTGATGCGAACTACTATAGTATGACAAGCTATGATGGCTATGCGGTACCTCTATCTAACCTATGTAGTTTTTCGAATCTTTTAAACTTTTTAACTTTTTACTCTCGTAAGAAGGTATGGTCATGCAGGAACATTCAAAAAGTGAAAGCTGATCGAAATCATCATAACTGCATTTAAAAATTATAGTGTATTATTGTTAACTGCATATATTCCTACTTTCTTATTACTAGCCCGATATAACTAAGCTAGATATAAGAGAGCTAGATAATACTAGCTCTCTTATAACTAGACGGATACATAAACCTGAATAATATAATAAAATTTCAGTAGGTGGTATCGAATAGTTGTTCATATTGCGAGGACGGAACTTGGTAAAAAGACTTTTCACTACTGCCATTTTTATTTAATGAATACCTAATACTATTTACATTCTCATATAGTCTAGCGTAGATAATTATTCGCAAGATATTTTAAGATCGTCGAATGAAATTACTGAGTGAACGAGACATAAGAACTAAAGTTTTTTACTATGGACCGTAGTGCTGTGTCAAACCGAACGAGAAAGGTAACAAGCGTGACACTTACTACCTACGATGACGACGGCGTGACGCTTATCACCTTAATATGCCTAGTAGTCATTATATGAATCAGGTTTTTTTTAATACATACATACATACATAAAATCACGCCTCTTTCCCGTAGTGGTAGGCAGAGACCACGGATTTCCAGTTACTACGATCCTTACATCTCTTTCGAACGAGAAATGTTTTTTTTTTCATATAGGTACTATTCTGATGAAATAAGCACTTTTTTATGTATTAGTGACGGAAAAAGCTCGAGGTCCACCTGATGTTAAGCGAACTAACCTCTGCCCATAACACATGCATTTCAACACAATACACGAATTGCACTGCGCCCGTCACTTTGAGAAATAGTTGTTCAATCATGTGACTGTAATTTCGCTGGCTCTCAAGGACTGCTGCCGCAACGCACCGTTAGGTGCTTGGTGACAGATTTTTTTACTTGAGGGTGGTAGCTAGCCAGGCGGGCAATCGCAAAATGCCCTTCCACCATGCGGTGAAGCTCAAGCCGGCGGTGGCGATCGAACCAGGGACATGCAGCATGGCAGTCCATAGCTATTACCGCTCGGGCATCATTGCTTCAACATGATTTAATTATACCTTTTTTTTTTTATTCCTGATAGGTTAGCCTTTGACCACTATCTCACCTGATGGTTAGTGATGATGTGGTCGAAGATGTTGTTCAGGCTAACCTAGAAGTACTGGCTCTCAAGGACAGCTGTCGGAACACACCGTTAGGTGCTTGGCGACAGATTTTCTACTTGAGGGTGGTAGCTAGCCAGGCGGGCATTCGAAAATGCCCTACCACCATGCAGAATACCTCTGCCTATAACAGTTGCAGTTCGTCACAAGTGACTTCACATCACCCCACATAAAGTTGTCAAATCTCATGTGGCTGTAATTCCACCGACACCCAAAACCCTTCAAACCGGAACACAGTTATGCTAACATTGCTGTTTGGCGGTAGAAATAGATATGGTGGCAGTACTTCCCTGGACGCATCCCGCACAAAAAGTTCTACTATAAACTTAAACCAGAATTTGGCGAACAGGTTATTTCAAGGATGCGTATTTCCGTGAGCAGGCCTCTTTAAGAATATTATTTAGGTGAAGGGGCATTTTTTTAAGAATTTTAAGCAATCATTCAGAGAAAACGACTTTATTCGAAGCATTGCAGAGAGAGAAGCAGCTCAGTGGCATTGGCTATGGACTGCCGCGCAGCAGGTTCATGGTTCGAATCCCGCCGCGGGCTTGAGCTTCACTGCATGGTGGAAGGGCATTTTGTGAATGCCCTATGGCATAGCGACTATCCTCAAGAAGCAAATCTGTCGCCAAGCACCGAACGGCGTATTCCGGCAGCTGTCCTTGAGAGCCAGTAATTCTAGGTTAAGCCTGTTAACACCTTCGACCAAATTCACTTATCATCAGGTCATATTGTGGTCAAAGGCTTACCAATTAGCAATAAAAAAAAATTAAGAGAAGACCTTTTTGTAAGTAGATGTCGATGTAACTAGTACAACAATCTTATTTTGGTTCAACTGTTTGACAAAATTGTAAGCTTAGATACTGATCATTGTGAAATGTGTCGCATGTTCCGTTAGATAGACGACCACTATAATATTGTGTATTTATCTACATGTAGATTATTGTGCGCTTATCTTAACTGTTCAGACAATGGCTGCAAATTACTGCAGGCGATTGCAGTTGCCAAATAGTCTTGGTGTACCGTTTAACTCACAGCTTAACTGGTGATATAATGGTTACAGATTTACTTCTGCGCTCCATCGTATGAAAAATTAGTTATTTCCATTACATTAGTTATTTTATGTAAAAAAGATCCAGTACTTTGTGGGTTCTGTACACATACGATTTTAGTTCTGCACCCCAAAAAATTAATTAAGTTCCCAGTGCAAGTTTGACTTATACTTGGGCACTTTATATTATTAGTCGATTAATTTTAGGTGTTTTACAACAGCCTTGTGAAAGTGCAGGTTAGTCGGATGAATAACCTGCACTATACTGTCATACATAGTTAAGACTCAGTTTGTCGTTTGACACGGTACTATAAGTCTTAGTTACATTATGCCACAATAACTATTTTTTATGTGTAACAATTTATAATTTTTGTTATATATACCAGTGTAAAGCCGAGTCGGGCCGCTAGTATAATATAAATAGAACACGGCCGTTGATAACAAATACATAAGCAGTCGTACATATAACAATATATCATGTAATATACTTAGCAGAGCAAGTATTTACCTCCCGGGGAATGACGACAACTGTGCAAATTCCAGTTGCATCATTTACCACGAAATAGGTTACTAGGACAATCGAGAAAAGCAATTCTGCAGACTCTGAAATAGTACCAATTTCCAACGTCGTCGTTCAATGAATGAAACAGGGCAAAGTTCTAATTTAAACACAACCTGAATAAATTTAAAAGTTAAAATGCAATTAAACATTTCCCACAAGCCAATGAACAGCTTCTTTTGTTAAAACGACCTTTATATTAGAGGTGGCGTTAAAGAACATAGTTTCTTTTCCCTCTTCTACTTTAAATAGCGGCAAAGTTGCGAGGAAAAGTTCTTGTTCGTTTTGAGTCTCGCTCACAATTGACAAGTTTGCGTTTGACTTTATCGTTGCAAGTTTCTTAAACCAATTGTAGTTTTCATTGAATCGTTCTTTTCATTTAAAGAAACAATCAGTTGCGCAAAACATTCATTCAGATATGACTTTTCTTCAGTAAATATTGGTGAAAAGAGAAGCATTTACTTCCTTGATTTAGAAACTGACCTGACTGTCCTATATATTTTTTTGTTCATTTTTTTTTCTAATTAAACTGATCTAGAATATTCTTCAGTTTCCTGAATTTAGCCGGTATGTATATATATATATATATATATATATATATATATATATATATATATATATATAGATATGTATAGATGTATATATGTATATAGATAGCCGGTATGTATAGATATATAGACCAGAGTCTATATAGTCCTTTTCTATTGTTATAATTATTTACGACACGCATGGGTTAAGGTGTATGAGGCCTTTTAAACGGTCTTTACAATACCAATGAAAAGTTTATTTGAATCAGGAGATGATATGGCATACGTATATCTCTCATCTCTTCTATTTAAATGTAAACATGTGAACAGTTTAACAGTCAACAAAATTAGGACTATTGATAGTAAATTTTAATCACGAACTTTATTCAAACCCGCTACCATCCAGGCTTGGCACCCAGGGATGGCTCCACCAATCTGAGCCCCTTTGGTGTAGATGAAATCATACTTCAAATGTTAAATTAACAGAGCAGCCCTGGCTCTGAAAATGTACTCTACGCGTATCAGAACGTTACATGTGGGAAAAAATAGTTCATCTCACATACTTTGAAAGTTGTTGTATATTATTCAAAATAAGCTCAGTAAATTGCTTTTTAACCACTACCGTAGAAAAGATGTATTCCGGTTTAAGAACAGTTCCAAAAAATCATCTTATTTTTAATATTACCAATTAAAGTAATTGTAATATAAATTATTACTGATTTACTATATTACATCAGTAATAATGTTAAAAGTTTTTCTCGCTGAAGTGAGGCAACTGTTTATGTGTTTCACTCGGCAGGAAATTAATTTTGCGTCATGTACCTTTGAAACCCTCGTTAGACTCATGATTATATATAACCTGGAATTCTTCGCGTCCTCAGGTTTCAACAAAAGTACTCATGCCAAATAACAACTTTGCAGCCTTGCATAACAAATAACTGATTAAATTTTGTAAGCATATCCGTTTAGCGGGTAATGCAAAACGACTATTTAGAGTTGAATACCCACATGCCTCGACGCGACTTAACTAGTACTATATTCCAAGGATAAAAGCTGATTTACCATGTCACTTGCAATCACCCACCCATGTAAGTGACACCGAGAGCTTTGTGATCTTATAAGAGCATCTTGGCAAGTTTAACTCTAAGTACTCTCTAACATTGTTATAAAAATCTTAAACAATCAAGAGATGTCCAAAAAATATATTTTTTGGTTCTTAACTCTAATTGTGTATATATTATGTAAAGAACTTATAGCAAAACTATGTTTTATATTTTTTAGTACTTTATTCATATAATTGTATAGTCATAACGCCACGTTTGTTTCCCGGAATAGTAGGAAGAGACCACTGCTTTGAACTTGCTGCGCTCTTGACATATCTCTCTTGCTTAGTATATTCTCAACAGGAGGAGCATTCTTTTCCAAATCGAATCGTACTGAAAATGACCTACATTGAAAGCCAAACTCGATGTGCATCGTTTACAAAGGAAAATGTCAAATTTATATAAAATAAAGTTCATCTAGTAATTAAACAACTTTAAACGGTTTAAAGTTGTTTAATTACTATGTGTAATAATCGCGAAAACCTAAGACAACATAAAGTTCATCTCTTTTACCACCCTAGTAACATAATAAGGCCGCTGGTCAGAATGCGCCTACCGAGGTCTTCCCCTTCAAACTGTCTCATTTATACTAGTTTTATCCTTCTATCATCCCTCATTTAAATGTCTTATAATTGTAATGATTTAAGTTTCAAGCTAGCAAAATATTTACATTAAATACTATATATACTTTTGAAATTTAATACAAAACTGATATTGTTTTAAGTTTATTATCATTACATTAAAGTAATATACGTAATTAAATAAAAACAAATTAAAATGACAATTAATTTACAAAAGGCAACATGGCGCACGTAAAGGACTCAAAAGTTAATTCGATTTCTAGATTACAATTAACAAAGTTAACCATTAATGGGCTTTAACACGAAATAAATTATGAAATCGCGTGACTTTTGTGCAATGCTGGAGCCCTTTTTCAACTCCACACTTGGGGTCCTAATTAATTTATACAAGTCTTAAATGTTATAGACATTTGCAATGTCATTGTGACATAGTGAATAAGTAAAAGTTACTCAATTTAATTTTTATTTGAATGATACGAAGTGACGAGCCTGATGGTATGCATCACGCCACTACAGTTGCAATCTCAGCGTTCTACGAGTACGTAGCGCTGCACTGGGTACGTTTTTTCGAACGTTTTTTCGAAAGTTCTTATGGCTTGTTCACTCAGTAATTGCTTGCTTAAGTGCCCAATATTCACGCCTAAACAATGTAGCATTTGCAACTCTTTCGAGGCCACCTTACACCTGGCAAGACTCTTTTGAAACTGACCTAGCAAACCATTAATTGGTAAGTGTGTTACGTTTCATAGTTATCACTAGAAACGGGATGTTATCCCGCCCATATGAAACGCTTATATATATATGTATATATACGCTTCTTCATCACATTGACAAAGCAAAATGCCCAAACGTGATACACACTACTAAAATAAAATAAGCCTAAACATAATTTTTTCCTAAAAATTACAGGTTTACTTTGCTTGATATCTATATGGAAAATATAATTAATTTTACATTTACCTAAGTCATTCTGCAAAATAGACAAACCTTAAGCCAAAGTTGTAACGTCAACTCAACTTAGCAGATAAGTAATAAAAAAAGGTTTGTTTGTTGCAAAAAACTTTTTTATTATACATTTGTTTTATGGGAAAGATATCAATAAATTACCCAAAACGTTGAAGAAACCAAACCTCCGCAAACATGCCTTTGTTACGTGAAAATTTCAGCAAACAAAACAACGTCATAAATAAAACAGATATGAAAAGCAAGCGGGCCTTTCAAATTTACATTTTTTTAGTGCTTATTTATCTCTAAAGTAGAATCGTTGAAAGCTAACATCAAGTAACTAAACTTTATTTTGGACTTTGTTACCATGGGCTTAGAGTTTAATATTGGCAGATGTTTTTTTTTTCTGGTTACTTAGAGGGTCTACCTACTGTTTCGAGTCACGATAACTTAAGTTTAGGTCACACAGATGTCAAATTTTACTCGATATACAAATTATTGAGATATCGTAGAAACTTCAATTTTTTGTGTTTTCTTTATTAAAATGTGAAAATTCAAATTGCTGGCGTGGCGATGAAAGCTTTGTGTGGATTGATTAGTAATAACAAAAGCTTTGACTATACAGTCAGACAATAGGGTCGTACACGTTAACATGACCCGAATTTTACTGTTAATGGGCTATCCTTTGACCATATTCTCATATTTGATGGTAAGCGATGATGGGATCGAAGATGTTGACAGGCTTAACCTAGAATTACAGGCTTTCGAGGACAGCTGCTGGAACACACCGTTAGGTGGCTGTGCGTCAGATTTTCTACTTGATTGCATTCGCAAAATTCCACCATGCGGTGAAGCTCAAGCCCGCAGTGGGATTCGAACCATGGACCTGCTGTGTGGCAGTCCATAGCCAATGCCACTGAGCCATCACTGCTTAAAATGTGAAGGTGCATGGCAAATAAGTATAAACTCTAATTAAAACTGGTTTTCAAGGACCAGTTCCGAAATACACGGTCAAGATTTTCTACTCGAGGGTGGTAGCTAACTAAGCGGACAATCGCAAAATACTAGTATGCTAAATCGACTAACGTCCAAGGGCCCACATCTTTTACAAAGCACGCAAGCGCTCAATAGTATGTGCCAGTAACGTTCACCCATCTAAGTGATGACCCCAGCGAACATTGCCTAAGATAAGGTTGCGATCCATAATGAAAAGTGTAGCATTCGCTTTAAAGTCAACGTTATCGAAGAATGCAAAGGGTATGTGGCCATACCTATATATATACCTTACATATAGATTTCAGCCAAGTATTACAGTAAAACGGTCATAAATATTGTCTCTGCTCAAAGAAAACTAAAACTGACTTGGATTATTTAAAAGCAACACAACTTTGATTTGTGATCACGCAATTTCTCTGTTTGTACAAAAAAGAAGAAACTTTGTCTGCGACCACTTCTAGCGTGAAAGTGATTAATATTTTTTACGCCTTGCGAAAATGTGAAAGAAACAATAAATATATATTTTAACTTCTTTGCTATTGTTTTAGGTGGTTTGATTTTGATATAGACATATTTTTTTTATGTTCAGCCAGTTAAGTTTTTTAGCTATTTTATGTCACTTAAATAATGAATAAAAATATCACAGTATATCCAGCTAGTACACAGGTACCATTGCGTTATAATTACATTCAAGGGTTCAAAATTTAATGGTGCCATGATTATAAATCACGATGAAAAATCATCGCTATCACTGGTGATTTACCGACGGTAGTATTGTAGTATCGTGATTCATTGCGATTTCAAGCTTACCAAATATTCGATACTAATATTGTATTGTACACATTTAGTAGGTATATTCTACATAATGTATATGTTACGGCTAGAACACGAAGCGCGGGTACATAAGTACCTATATAAATTCTTTACCTATATAAGTATATAATTTCAATACCTACATAAGTATATATCTTCGTTACCTACATAAGTATCCATACTTAATAATTTTTTTATACTACTTTATGAGAAGTCAGTAGTGGTATTGATTACTTGTCATTATTTTGGGAGAAATGTAAAAAATAACGCATCTTATAACATTCTTAACACAACTACAATGTGTGCCGGCAGCAGTACTTGAGAGCCAGTAAAATTACAGGCATCATGTGACTCAACCACTGAATGTCTCAGAGTGACGGGCGCAGTGTAGTTCGTCACTTACGACGAAATGCGTCTATTATTGCTAGAGGTTACCACTTAATATCAGGCGGGCCTCGTGTTTACACTCGTGCGAAAAAAAAACGGTATTGCCTCACTAGAATTTTGAGAGACTTATTTACAGTAACGAGGGCTCTCAGAGTCCGGTCAGCGTCCGGGGGCTATCCGGACACGTGACGGGAAGGTGAAATTACAGCGTCCGATTTCCTATTCATCGGGACACTGCCACTGATTCGTCATACACATAATTCTGTTTCAACGGTCTTAAATAGTGATGGGACATGCTGTTAATCCGTAATTTAAATAAAAACGGAATACAATTTAGTTGTGATCATTTTATTACTAGCAGGTTAAGTTGTTTTTAATAAGTGCTTAAATATATTCTGGAACCCTCGGTGTGCGAAACTGACACGTACTTGACTGGTACGTGACTGGTTTTAACGGTTCCGTACTAAATAACGAGAGTCCGGCCTTTAAAGAGCTGTATTTTTGGAACCGTAATAAGTTGATATTTACACAGAATGTGAGTTACTACATCGAACTACCAAACGTGTAAGAATAATAACAAAATCACAATTATGCGATAGGATAAATTTAAGTCCTGTGCGGGATTCGCGTCCATCCACCTCTTGGGACGGGGTATGCTCAAACCAATTGAGCTAACATGACATGACCTCATAACTGAAATCTTTCCTATCGTTCTTTAACCATCGTATTGGGATGGAGTGACATCTATAGTACCACTTGCGTTGTACTACAAACAAGACCAATTTTACGATTGGTTTTATACTTGTAAATGATGACGCAACCGTATAATTTTAATATTGTTAGGTTTGCAATGACGCCAGCTATGCGGATTACATTACAAAATCACAAATTTACGATAGGAAATAATTATTTATTTTTTAATTTATCCCGCACATGACTTAAATAGACTAGAAAAAAATAATTACTTAAACTTAAAAAAAAACCTATCGTATATTTATGATTTTGTGATGTAATCCGCATAGCTGGCGTTATTGCAAACCTAACAATATTAAAAAAAAAATAAGAATAATAACAAAAAGTTTACAATTAAAGATATCCCCATACAAGAAGCGTATTAAACGTTTTTCTTATTGCTCTATCGTAAAAACGGTGATACGTAAAAGCATCATTCTTGGTACGATTATAGTCGAATATCCAAAGTTTAGCTAAAACTATTAAAAACGGACCAAGTGCAGTTTGAATTCCCGCTAAGGATCTCGATCTGTATCAATCAGAAAAAAAACTTTATTTTGGGACATTTTGTGTTGGTACGTTATCTTTGATGTGGGAGTCAAACTACAACTTGGCAGGTTTTTATTTTTATGTCCTAGTGTATAATTATACGAATTTTAAATTATTAATTATTGAAAAAAATATTCAGGCATTACTTTCCTTAAAATATTTTTCCTTGCATAAAAAATAAAAGTGTATTGTATCCGTAACCTATCATTGTAAAATTGACATCTCTAGCACACGTCCATTCACCCGTCCTCCACTCCGTATTGCGAGCGCACCGTCGAGCCTAATTTGAGCCCTCTCACGTTTCCGATTGTACATAGCTACACCCAATGTCTATTCTAACCATATACAATACGGTAAATAATGGCAACGATGCAGTTCCTACTACTGTCACTGTATTTCTCACACAAAATCTTCTATTCTGTCGTTTATATCTTCAAAATATCAAAAGAACGGTTTGTAATATAAAATTTGGAATAGATAGATATAATTTATTGACTGTAATTGAATTTTTTATTTAGTGAATTACGTTAGCTATTTTATAAGAACATACTAGGAACATAAGTTTGCATACAAAAAAATTAAACTTTATTTTCGCCATAGACCGGGGCTGAACTCGCTTCATACTAAATTTACTTACTCAGAAATGAAAGTTTGTCTACAATCTAGTTTGTGATCTATCAGTTTCTGTCGTGGTTATTGAACTTTCAAAAGCGCTGAAGTACCGATATCACGGTAAGTTTCTACTGTTAATGAGAATATAATTCTATTGTCAGCGAGCGTGTAAGTTTGAAAACTTATACAACCTACATTATATTAATTTTATGACAAAACTTGTAGACAATTTAAACAATTTTCAATCAGTGTGGCTCGCGGTAAATTTTGCCTAAAAGTAAATCACCATATATTATTACAATTATTGTATATGATTGTACGAACAAAAAGAGCTGGATTTGTCTTTGAGAGTGAAATGGGGCTTGTGGGGTGAATTATAACAACGATAATTAAAATACCAGCCTGCGAGATCGTTTGTGTGACACTTATTACTTTGAAGCAGTGATAGCTCAGTGGCATTGGCTATGGACTGCCGCGCAGCAGGTCCATGGTTCGAATCCTGCCGCGGGCTTGAGCTTCACCGCATGGTGAAAGGGCATTTTGCGAATGCCCGCCTGGCAAGCGACCACCCTCAAGTAGAAAATCTGTCGCCAAGCACCTAACGGTGTGTTCCGGCAGCAGTTCTTGAAAGCCAGTGAAATTATAGGCACATGAGACTTAACAACTATGTCTCAAGGTGACGGGCGCAGTGCAATTCGTGAATTGTAACGAAATGCATCTATTATAGGCAGAGGTTATACTGTTTAACATCAGGTGGGCCTTGAGCATGTTCCGTCACAACAACATTAAAATAAAACATAATTACATATTTTATAAACTCCAACAAAAAATCTGCCTAATCTTAAAAACTAACTCTAGAATCTCATGTTAGTTTATATTATTAACGTTTTTTTTTACCGGCGTCCTGACTTTATAATCTTATTACCACGACCTATATACATATACTACAATAAAACTACTACTACAATAAAAAGCATTTAGACAACCTAATACCAATTATAAAAGTCACTACAGCTGATACCCAATATTTTTGTCCGTAACATAAATATTCATTTAGAACTAATAATAATACAACTACTTGTTCACCCTTCACTTGCCGTTGATCGTAAGCCCAAGTTGCCCCCCGTTGATATACAAGTTTACAACGACTTGATCACTGGATCGGCAAGTATATATTTTTTTGTTATAATTGTCTGCTATAATGTTGTAAAAATATTATCTCCTTTTTATAGCAGTATTGGACATGCAACAGCCAAAAACTGTGAGTTATCAAACCCATCAGCTGGACAAGAGAAGCACCAACACAGCCGTAAAGCGTTTAACGTCCGTTAATTATTCATTTATCGTAGCCCGACCGTTATTTACGACGACGCTCCGTTTAACGGTTGGCCGCCTCTCCGAGCGCTACAATGCTACGGTGCTACACCGTAGCCATCGGCTACGGTAATAAACTCGATTGAGATTAATATTTTTGATCTTCAACTGCTCACTGATATATTAAAGCAATTTTTTAACAAATATTTTTAACAGTTGCAGTATCTTTATTGATTTCCTTTTTACTAATGAGACTTATTGAAAACTGACAAAGCGTAGTGGCGTTATGCTGATCCCCCAAAGATTTTTCTATGTTATTAAGTGATGACACGAGCAAGTCACTCACATGTTGGTAAGCGTCACGCCTGTCGATTACAGTTTCAGTGTCACGTTACTTGTTCTGCTTGATACTACACTGTGTAGTCACTTCAGGACGTTGTTTCTTATGTCTCGTTCGTCCATGTAATTTTACTTACTGCATTACACTTTATGCTTAAATATAGTAGTACTTACTCACAACTACTTTAAGGCAGAATTTATGACACTGCAGTGGAACCCACTAAGATAAACTCTTGCTAAAGAGACCTACCACCCGGAAGTATGAGATAGCGGCAGAAAAAAACAGTAGAACATATTTTTTTTGCCACTGTGCTGCAAATTCGGACCGTGAACACCGAAATACAATAGTTAAAAAAAGATCACCAAAATATATTCACTTAAAACTTTCTTCAATATGACTTTGTGACGTCCATTGTATTGTCAGATAAATCATATTGTACCTCACATACATGAGACAAAGGTAAGAAGATGTGTAATAATCGTCCAATACTTTGAAGCATACCACGCAAACTGTGAGGCCAGGTGTGGCGCATTTCAGATGATAATAGTTTGTACATTTTGTAAACGACCGAAGAAATGTTATAGCTTATATTGAAAACGTTCCACTTTTAACGCTTGTATCAAAGCTGTTAACGTTATAACAAAATATTTCGGTGCAAGTTATTAAGTATAATTAAAAGTATTTCTATTTTAATTTTTGAAAATACATGACTAGTGTCACTGTGAATCACTTATTTGATGGCCTTAACCTGAAATTATATAGCTCTTAAGCGAAGAAAATAAACATCGCTGGTGTGTACCAACGTACTGAAACCAAATGCTTCTATACAAACGAGGTAGAAGTGCCCCACGCACTAAAATATGAATCGTCCAAACGATGCTAATTAGCACCGTTACATATAGCATGTAGAGAGGTCATACTGAAGCGCGGTCGGGTCGTCCGTATTACAGGTTGAGGATTTATTTTAGAACAACGTGTGGTTGGTAGAGCATATCACCTACGTCATTTATATAGAAAACTTTTGACTAAGACAACAAATGTATTTTTAAATTACACCATCTATCACATCAAAAAGCCCGCCCGGCAAACACAAGCCCGTAGAGTGTAGCAAAGCAATGGCGCCCACCCTCAATTTGGGCAATTGAATTCGTTATCGAGCAACCACAGCCGAGTGAGCCCGGAAGTTGCCCTTACTGTCTCACGTGAAATTGTTCGGCTTAATGAAATACAGTGATAGGGGTGAACAATGTCCCATAAAATGTGATGTAGATGCGAAGCTAGATTTTGTTACACAACAATGTTAGCTGCCCACGACTACCCTGGCATGGACTTTAATCTGCAAATATAAAGCAGTGATGGCTCATTTTCAATGCTCTGCCATGCAGGGGTCTCGTGCTTGAGTCTTATATCTGTAGCCTCTTTGTAGAGAAGCTCAAGACCTGAGATAATTCGAGTTTTTCTCAAACCATTATTTTTATGCAAGTGTTTTTAGTCAATAAATAAATAGTAGTAGATATAAAGTCAAAACAAATCTACGACCATTTTTCATCACATTCTTCAGAACAAACAAACGACCGCAACTGGCACCAATTACTTTGACGTGAATTAATTTAAATCACCGAAACAATCGCACTAACGGAGACTAATAAGGTTAAGACACAGTAAAAAAATTACTTCAGTAAATGAAGTATGAACAACACAATAACAACAAGTATAATAATTACGAGTTTTTGAATGTGTCAATCCACTAATATCGGAAGATATGGCATGGGAGCATGGCACGTATCGCTAGCATGCAGTCAAACTGATTCTATGTTCTAGCGGTGCCTATGTGTTCCACTTAGCTGCACGAAAATTCTTAGTAAGTTATGTCTTTTAAATACTTTAATATAATGCTATATTGGTCAGTAAAAGACGACAACTATAACAAATCTTAAACAAGAGTTTTAATATTGGTGTGAGCAAGGCAACTAGAACGCGGAAAATACATAGTGAATTGGTGATAAAATAAATAAATAAATAAATAAAGCCATTTATTCCCAATTCTTACTAAACATTGGTTTCTAAGTTATTTTTATTATCTTAAACTTATACTAAATTAAATTAAATTATCATTTTTGTTGGACACCCAAAGTTGGGCGTAGGCCTCCTCCATGCTGTGCCAGTTGCTTCGGTCCTGCGCCAGTCTCGACCACGCGCTACCCGCTGCCTCAATGAGGTCGTCTCTCCACCTCCTCCTCGGCCGCCCTCTCGATCTGCAGTCTTCCATGGGGTTCCAGTGTAGGATCCGCTCGCTCCAGCGTCCATCTGTCACCCGCGCAATGTGTCCAGCCCACTTCCACTTTAGTTTGCACAGCATACTCACAGCATCTGTTATCTTTGTCTTTTTCCGTATGTCATCGTTCAGATTGTCAGTGAATTGGTGATAGCATATACCAATCCCTCGGATATTTTGTGGCTCAATCAATAGAGGGCTTAGCTTTGTGATTGCTTATTATTAGCTTAATGTGTTCAATCCTATGTAACTATTTGTCTTTTTCACCAAACTTTGCAGAAAATAAAACCTGTATGACGATTCCTAACTGGATGTTGTTATACACTGGCATCAAACACACCGTGTCATGCGATAAATAACGCGTGTTTACCGTTCAACGAATAATTGATTAAACAAATGGACGCTACGACTCCGCTTCAGTTTAGTACATAGTAGTAGGTACATATTCTGTAATTACAAGTTGCTACGGAATAATGTCGAAGAAGTCAGTTTTAGGAGTATATTAAACTCAGCAAATGAAAAAATAAACAACTGGAACAAAATTTAAAGTTTATACACGTTAAATCAATTTGTGAAAAGAGTCTTAAATAAATCTACTATTAAAGTTAAACGTTAAATCAGTAAAAATAATATTTTGAATTTGAACATTTTTTTTAAATAGAAATTGCTTATTTATCGTGTATTTATAACGATAAAGGTGAGGTAAGAAGAGGTACCACGTTCTTTCATTATTTATCCAAATCTAATTAATTATATTGTATGTAGAAGTTTTTGTTGTGAATTTGTAGCCGGCCCCCTATATAACGCAAACCATCCGTGGTAATATCTCCTCTGATTATATAAACTTACAATGTAATATTTATATACCATTTGAATAATATGCATTGAGACAGTTAAAGGCTCTGGTTGGTAGCCTAATGTGCATAAACACGGTGAATATACACACTGAATAATGCATTCAGTGATGAGTATTGAACCAGGTGATGGTGGTCTCTACAACAAGATTCCTTCATAGGTGGTAACACCGCATTGTCATTTATTCTGCTTTGAAGCAGTGATGGCTCAATGGCATTGCCTATGGACTGCCGCGCAGCAGGTCCATGGGTCGCATCCCGCTGCGGGCTTGAGCTTTACCGCATCGTGGAAGGACATAATGCGGATGCCCACCTGGCTAGCGACCACCCTCAAGTAGAGAATCTGTCGCCAAGCACCTAACGGTGTGTTCCGCCAGCTGTCCTTGAGAGCCAGTGAAATTACAGGCACATGCCACTTAACAACTATGTCTCAAAGTGACGGGCGCAGTGCAATTCGTGACAATTGTGATGAAATGCATCTGTTATAGGCAGAGGTTAGTCCGCTTAACACCAGGTGGGCCTCGAGCTTGTTCCGTGACAATAAAAAAAAACATTGGTGTGTAAAAACTTTTGTGTTAAGCGTGAAGGACACTTAAGTATACGAAATTGGGAAAAACGATACGTAAGGACAGTCTAAGAATATCAAGTGAAGGACAGTGTCAAGCAGAACCGATGATGACACTGGATGGTGACACTGCACTGCGACGGTAATGGATAACCGTAACACTTACCATCAAGCATGCCATTCGTCACTACATAAATAAAAAAAGTAGTTTAATGTCCTTTTCCAGCCCATAAAACTACTCGGTGATAAGTTGTTTACTACTTAAACCCCATGTAGTTGTGCTGTCAGGCAAAAGGAGCTAGACAAATTAATTATACATGTACAACCGGCTCGGAGGCGACGAAACAAATACTGGTTTTGATAATCTAGGGTTGGCTCCTCGACTATCATTTACTCTAAACGCCAAAATAAAAAGTTTCACTATAACGTTTTCCCGAAGCTTTTTTTATGTAACAATTTAGCGATGGAAACGATTCCATCAGAAACAGGTATCATGAAACATATCGTATTTTCCAAAGGGATATATATATTTTTTTTTTATGCCTGATAGGCTAGCCTTTGACTACTATCTCACCTGACGTTAAGTGATGATGTGGTCGAAGATGTTGTTCAGACTAACCTAGAATTACTGGCTCTCAAGGACAGCTGCCGGAACACACCGTTAGGTGTTTGGCGACAGATTTTCTACTTGAGGGTGGTAGCTAGCCAGGCGGGCATTCGCAAATTGCCCTACCGCCATGCTATAACGACTGCAATCCTAAGATAGCAATCGGGACCGACGGCTTAACGTGCCCTCCGAAGCAAAATAATATATAAAGGTTTATTAACACCTAGGTCACATTTATCCCCAGTTTAACTGACAAAATTACTTATTAGTACTCATAATTGATGAATTTAAACAAAAAGCAATACCACAAAATCGACTAACCTAATAAATACTAAAAAAGAAATTAGTTAATAAGTGGGTAAATAATCAGAGCTCTTTTACTTATAATGCCAAATGTAAACTAAAATGAAACAGGCCCGCTGTTATAACAGTGATTATTTACTTTTCGTAGATTACGAAAAACAATTAAATATGAATGAATTATGTAAAGAAGCATTTCGTACTGTACAGCAGTTATATAATTATTATGTTAACTATCATTTATCTTTTACGAAACTAACTCAATAGGTATTCAACTAAATTGGCTTTGAAAGGTTTTGGTGGTGGACAACACATTTCAAAGACGACTCTTTCAAATTTTCCACAAATGCATTAAATCAACACTTTGACGTCGCATCACTAAACAGCAGTCTATTAACAAAAATATTCGATTTTTTATTTAAAAACAACAAATTTAAAGCTGCTCTACTTATCGTCTACCACTAAAAGGTTGCCGCCCGCGAACCCTGACTGAAGCAACGTCGATACGCAGTCTTGTTTTTAATATAAACCTACGAAGTCGATTTCGTCGAAAGGAGGTTTAACTAATGAGCTTTTTTCCTCTCTTTACATTAATTCTCCCGAAGTTTTAAGGTCCATCAAAATTCACCTCTCGTACGCAATTTTGGTAGGCAGGTTTGTTTAAAACATTTTTTACCTGCCTATTGGACATTTTAAATTAACCTTTTTACGCGTAATAAGCTCTTATTGGAGCTGAGTTTAAAGTTTACTTTGTTAAGTTTTCTAATAAAATTTGACTTATCTACTTTGAAACTTGAACGCTAAGGTGCTACTTAAAAGTACTTACCTGTAAATTCAACTTACCTACTAAGTTTTAAAATCTCAGAAATGAATTCTCTAATAGATTTTAAAAGATTAAAAGTAGAAGAAAATACTACTAAAAGGCTACTTGACTTAAAACTACTAAGTTCTAGAATATTATTTGATTGAATTAGTAAATCGTGTTAGTGAAAAAACACTCTTGTGTAAACTCTTTTGTTATCGCGGTGTCTCAAACGTTTTGATTTATATGTTCACATTTTTATTGATTACAATATCATGATTTAACATTCGGAGAAAATAACATTCGGAATCGGATTCCAAATTCATTTACAATTCCAGTGCTCTTTTGAGCATATTCTGGTGGTGAATCTGGAGGTTACAATCCTGCTCAGAGAGAAAAATTTTGTGCCTTAATAATTTGTAAATAAATAGATTGACATGTATGCATGTCATGATGAGGGATGAAAAAAATACCCTAAAGAGTGATCAATATGAATGAGGTATGGGCAGAGGAAAACCGAAGAATGTATGGATGGATTTCTTGAAGAGATATATATGAAATATATCCAGTGACGCGCGAGTCGCCGAGTCGAGCGCACAAATTTTCATTCGGTTGTACTTTATTTTCGAGTTTTTACTGATTACGATTTTTTGAGCTAGTTTTGTGAAAATGGACGATAAGACGTTAGATAGTGATGATAATACAAACAAAAATTATACGAAAAATATCAATGTGTGTGAAATGATGGCGAGTAACAGCGGCCAAGAGCAATCTTTCGAGAAAAGTTCTGAAAAGAGGCCAAGATCAAAAAGTGAAGATAGTGATGAAGAGGGATTTATCGCAGTTGTGAGAAGGAAGCCTAAGAGACTTATCAGAAGCGATTCAGGAGATAAAACTGATGAGAAAAATGAGGAAAGTGAAGAAATTGTGGGTAGATTTGAAATATGTTTGATGTCTCTTATAATATTACCTAAACAGATGGCTATGGCAAAACTGTTGAGAAATGAAGGGATTCAAAATATTTTGAGGATTAAATATAAAAGTCCATTCAAAGTATTTATTCAGTTGAATGACAAAGAATATGCAGAAAAGTTATTGCATAGCGCTAAACTAGCAGAGCTAGACATAAGAGCTCAGATGACGGACCATAATAACTTGACCTATGGTATCATAAAAGGAGTTGACCTAGATATGAATGAAAGTGATGTTATGGAAGCTTTGTCTGCACCATGTGAGATTGTATCAATCACTAGACTAAAACGCATGGATTTATGTGGAAAATGGGTAGAAAGTGAAACTATCCGCATATGTTTTAAAAACAAGTATCTACCTAATTATGTATATGCATATGGATGCCGATTCAAAGTACTGCGTTATGTATTTCCAGTAACTCAGTGCTCAGGCTGCTGGCGTTTCGGCCATATTAAAAAATTCTGTCCCATAAATAAACTTCTTTGTCCCAAGTGTGGAAAAGAGCATGAAAATTGTGAAGAGGAAATCTACAAATGCCTCAACTGTAAAGGCTCTCATATGTCATTGGACAAATCTTGTCCATCTTTTATAAAAGAAAAAAAGATTCGGCAAATTATGAGCGAAGATAATTTGACTTACAAAAAAGCATTGGAAACTTATCTGAGTTGTCAAAAGGCAGCAAAAATACTACACGAAGAAGTTGTTTCTAGTCAACCACATACTACGAGCAGAAAACCATCCCCTTCCCCTATACCTATGACAAGGACATACAGCCATGTGGCCAGTGTCACACTACCTGTGCAAGAGGAAATGGACATTGACAACCTTACAGCCAGCATGGGAAAACATGAAGAATCGAGCACATTACAATCATGTTATGATGAAACTGGCCCGGTTCACTATCAAAAAAATCAGAAGAAAAGGAAACAAAAGAAGACTAAACACCAGGCTGGTGGAAGTAGAGAACTGGCTTTGGAGAGTGAAGAGTGCCCTACAATAGGACTAAGCCCTGTTCTATTATCAGATACTGAAAATATAGAGGATAAGAGTAACAAAAAACAAGAGCGTCATTTTGAATTAAGTAAAATCTTTGAAAAAATTAAGGAAATCATATTTTCCAGAAAGACTCTTGAACAAAAGGTTGTATTTGTTTTGAAAGCAATATTTGAAGAATGTAAGGTATTTATTGTGAATTTATTTAAAGGGGAGGAAATACTTAAAACTCTATTTAAGTTTTATGATGGATAATACACATTATTTAAATGTCGGAATCAATATTTTTCAATGGAACTCTCAAAGTCTAAAGCCAAAATTAAATAGTTTTGATAATTTATTACGCAATGAAAAAATACATATAGCCATAGTTAGTGAGACATGGTTGAACTCTTCGGATAAAATTAATATATCTGGATATAATATATATAGAAAAGATAGGATAGATTCATATGGAGGTGTGGCGATTATCTCTCATAAATCATTACAAACCCAAGTATACCCAATAAATTTAAATAATTCTGGTATCGAAACAATGTGCATTAAACTGTTAAACTACAATAAATTGCAGAACATCATATCTGTTTACTGTAATAGTACTACTCGAACAAGCTTAAGTGATTGGGTTGAACTATTTTCGAAATTTTCGTATAAATCTATGATTGCAGGTGATTTCAACGGACACCACACAAATTGGTCCTATAAAATAGATCAAAGAGGTAATTATTTACTAGATGCGTCATTAGATAATGGCTTTGTGTCACTGAACAATGGAGATCATACTAGGATTAAAATGGTTAATGGAACTCTTCAAAAATCATCACCAGATATAACATTTCTGTCCTCTGATATCGCTGTTAGTTATAATTGGCACATATTCAATGAAAACTTGGGTAGCGATCACCTCTTTATTAAAATTTCTGTTCAATCTACTGATCGCTTAAGACTTTCAAGTAGACGTAACTTCAAAAAGGCGAATTGGATAGATTATAAACAAGAACTAATTGAGTCATTTTCTAGAGATAATACATGTATGAGTTTGCAGGATATGTATGATGATTTTATAAATAGCATTAACGTGTCGGCTGATAAAAATATACCAATAATAAAATTTTGCACTAATCCAACTACAAAATTTAAACCCAAAGAATATTGGAACCCTTCATTATCTGAAGCAGTGGCGGAGCGTAGGCTAGCACTTAGTATTTTCAGAAGAAATCCTATCCCAGACAACTTAAAAACTTTAGAAGAAAAAACTAAAAATGCTCATCTATTAATAGCAGAGGCGAGATCCAGTGGATATCAAAAGTTTTGTAATAGTATTAACGAGACCACTACAGTCTCAGATATGTGGCGTAAAATGAGATGGTTCAAAGGATATCAACAATCTAGATTTTATGCCACTAAAGACAAACAAAAAGAATTGCTTAAGTGTTTAGCACCAGACTATGTAAGTAATAATGAACCTATATTTAGATATAGAAATAGACTTCTGGAGTCACCGTTTCAGCTACAAGAACTTAAAAACTGTTTAAAAAAGAAAGATACTGCTCCAGGTAATGATGGCATTACATACTCAATGGTTTATAATTTACCACAGGTTGGAATGGAGTATCTTCTGAAATTATACAACATTATCTTTGAATCTGGAATAGTTCCAAATCAGTGGCGTACAATAGTAGTTAGATCTATACCTAAAGCAAATAAGGGTACGACTGCTGAACCCAACTTAAGACCCATCTCTCTTATGTCATGTGTATGCAAAATATTCCATAACATGCTTGGAAGAAGAATAGAGTGGTATGTAGAGAAAAACCAAATATTCTCTCCTAACACAACTGGCTTTAGAAGATCACATTCCAGTCTAGATTCTCTAGCCAGGCTTGTAACATATATACAGATAGGATTTACTAAACACATCCCAACAGTCGCTTGCTTTCTAGATGTTGAAAATGCATACAATAATATTTTAGTTGATACTGTTGTATGCACTCTAGATGAATTAAAAGTTGGCAAAAATATTTGTAAATACCTGTGGTCATTTTTATCTGCACGATACCTAACTATTAATAGTGAAGAGGACAATCAAAGAACATATGTTAGATGGACGAGTAGAGGGTTGGCTCAAGGGGACCCAATCTCGCCACTGCTTTTTAATATTACAACTTACAATATTTTTCATCAGGTTAGAGATATTATAACTATGTCACAGTATGCTGATGACTTTGTATTTTATATTAGCCATCAGAATATTACATATTGTGAAAATAATATGCAAAAAGCCTTAGATATTATGATAGCCTTCCTTGATAACATAGGGCTTCAATTATCATCTAGCAAATCATGCGTATGTATTTTTAGTAGGGGTAATAAAAGAAACAATATAAATTTAAATATACAAAACAAGAATATTAGAAAAGTTCTTTGTGTTAAGTACTTGGGAATGTGGCTGGACAGGTCTCTGTTATGGAGAAAGCACATCAAGGAAACTAGCGATAAAACCTCTAAATTCCTAAACCAACTGAAAGTACTTTCTGGTCCATCCTGGGGCGTTCATCCCAAACATTTAAGAACATTATATATATCTCTTATTAGAAGTAGATTAGACTATGGCTGTTTTTTGTATGATAACTGTGCTAAAGTCCATTTATACAAACTAGAAAAAATTTAAAATCAAGCTATGAGAATTATAGGAGGTTTCATTAAATCTACTCCCATTCATGTAATGGAGAGTGAGCTAATGCTTCCTCCCCTCCACATAAGAAGACTATACCTTGCCTATAAATATTGTTTAAAATGTCTATCTTGGTCAAACATAAGTATTGAAATACTAGATGAACTCAATTCACATTTAAATAGCAGCTATTGGCAAAATAAAAAAAAACCCTTACTTGCTACCGTTCTGACTGAATGTAAAAACTACAATATACAGTGTTCAAATTCCATTGAAATGTTTTCCTTGAGCATCTGGGTAACATGCATAGAAATAGATAATATAATTGTAAGTAATTTAGAATGTATAACAAAGGCCAAACGAAGTCATGAATTATCTGCACTTAAATTTGAAGTTTTGAAAGAATTAAATAAGAAATATGAAAAATGGCAAAGATATTATACAGATGGCTCTAAAACTGTAAATGGACTAGGAGCGGCATTTATTGAACCCACCACCAGAACATCAGCTATGTACAGAACTGATTCTAATGTGTCTATAATGACTATGGAACTCATTGCAATTTCGGAAACACTTAAGTATGTTAGCATAAATGTTAATATAAATCACAAAGTAGTGATATTAACGGACAGCAAAAGCGCACTTCAACATTTAGCTCGGTGCGCCTCTGGAAGGAGAGGTGCACTGATAGCTTACACGATCTTAGATAAGATCCAAAGGCTTAAACAAACTGGAGTGGATCTGAAATTGCAATGGGTTCCATCACACATCGGATTGTATGGTAATGAAGAGGCTGATAAGTTGGCAAAGTTGGCAGTGACGGAGGGTAATTACTATTGTATAAAACCAAGTCATACTGAAATTCTACATATATGTAAAAAGAAATGTTTTGTTAAATTTAGAGAATATTTTGATAAGCGAAGTCAGGAAAAAGGTATATGGTATAGAACGATACAAAGCCAGCCTCCTCCAATACCTTGGTGTGTTAAATATAAGTTGAGTAAACAATTTGTTGTCATAGCTCACAGAATACGTTCTGGACACATTCCATCAAAGAAATTTGGATATTTGATGAAGAAGGAAATATCACCTAACTGTGAGTCATGTGGAGTGGTAGATGACATATATCATGTCCTTATGGAGTGTGTCCAGAATGCAAGTCAAAGGCATGCGCTAATAACATCCTTAAATTTAAATATTTTAGACATAGGAGTATACATTAATGCTTTGGTAGAACCTGCATCGGAGAATGCATTAAAAATATATAAGATGTGTATGAGATAAGGTAAATATTAAGGTTATGATGGGACTGACATGTCAAGAGACAAAAGTCCCTAAATTAAATAAAGATATAAAAAAAAAAAAAAAAAAAAAAAATGAAATATATGTGAGTATCACAACCAGCAGAAAAAAGGTAATTTGAAGAATATAGCTTCAGTTAACACAAAGAAAGTTTCAGGTTCATAAGTTAAGGAGCAGTAGACAACGAAAATTGTCCTTAAGAAATCTCAACAAAAGATATACTGTTCTAGTCGTCGTCTTTTGTTATTATTATCATCAAATAGGCATATATTAAATATAAATTATTATTATTTTAAACAAAGCGGCAGCGTGACGTGCTGTCAAATAAAAGAAAATGCAAAATAACAGAAACATAACAGAACATAACTTTGTTAAAACCTATAACTATCTGCATAGTATTAATATTTATTCACTTGGAATAAGAAAGCGTTGAAGTTCGTAACACCAAAGTAGTATATTCTTAAAATAAAGTGTATAAGCGTGGTCCAGGCACACCGAGCATAAAAGCATCGCGTGTAATGCCACCGCGACTCCCTAATTGACACATTGAGTGAGCAGCCACTCACACAACGATGTTGCGAATTGGTGTTCTTTATTTAGTACAATTGTTTCATATTGGCTTTATTGAAAGAAAAGGTTTTAGTTATCATTTTTAGCTGCTACAGCTATTGTATTAATAACGATTACCGCAATAAATGTCGCAACTTAAATTTGTGTTTTAATGAATAGATTCAGGCGTTACTTTGCGGAATTCCATATTAAATAATAACAAATATTTAAAGAAAACATTAAATTCATATTTTAATAAAACACTTAAAATATATAAAAAAATTATCTAGTGACAATTGCGCCTAATTTTCCTGTTAAACCGACGTGACGTCACATACGCCACGCAGCCAAACCGGAACAATTTTCGACGCGTTTCGGTTCTACACGAAGCATCCTTAACAGGTCTTGACTCTACGAGCGCACGATCACTCGTTATCGCATATATTCTCTCGATCGTGAAGCGAAACGCGTCGAAAATTCATCGAGAATTCTCGATCGTGCGCTCGCAGAGTCAAGACCTCCTGAGGATGCTCCGTGAAGTAGCGAAACGCGTCGAAAATTCTTCCGGTTTGTCTGCGTGGCGTTTGTGACGTCACGTCGGCTTAACAGGAAAATTAGGCGGAATTGTCACTAGATATATTTTTATAATTTTAAAGCGTTTTATTAAAATATTAATTTGATGTTTCTTAAAATATTTAGAAAAATTTGTTATTATTTGTGTTTTAATAATTTTGGTTTCATACTTGGGTTAGTAGGATATTGGGCGATGACGATGCCATAATATAGACAAACTAGCGGCCTGCCCCGGCATATTACGGGTATTTAACAAAATAATATATAAATTGAAACACGTAAAAAGTAGTTATTCAGACATAACTGTCATAGACATAATATGTCTTATAATTATATGTGTGTATTATGTTATGGCGGACTTTTTTGTAGATATTGATGTCTCTATAAAATTGTATTCCATCACTTTGCTCTATTATCAACAATTTCCGCAGCGTATGCGATGTACGATTTTTTTTTTACTTTTTTCACACGATGGATTACATTATCGAAGTTTTCATACGGATCCCTAAGTTTTTGAAAATATTCTATAGTCTATGTTCATCAGGGATGGTGTAGGATTCTAATGGTGAAATAATTTTTCATAACTAGTACGTATTTATGTTTATTCGTTACATACAAAAATACAAATCTTTCCTCTTTATAATATTAGTACCTATAGGTACAGTCGCCTCCAATAAGAAGTATACAAATTGTAATTTTTAAAATTGTGGCTAAGAGTTCTGTTTTTCTCTATGTTATAAGAAGTATCTTAAAATCAAAGAATGATTTGAATATTTTACTCGTGTTAATGTTAACTTTAATTATTAATAACTTAGCGACATCACATTATTTTGAAAACTACGAAGTGTATACTTCTTATTGCAGGCGACTGTACATAGATATATATAAGAGCCAGTTTATTGTTTTATTTATAGCTGATAGGCTAGCCTTTGACCACTATCTCAACTGATGTTAATTGATGATGTGGTCTAAGTTGTTGTTCGAGCTAACCTAAAGAATAGAATTACTGGATCTCAAAGACAGCTGTCAGAACACACCCTTAGGTGCTTGGCGACAGATTTTCCACTTGAGGGTGGTAGCTAGCCAGGCGGGCAATCGCAAAATGCCCTACCACCATTCCAATTTTTTTAGATTAGCCTGAACAACATCTCCTCCGCGTCATCGCTTACCATGGTGACATAGTGGTCAAAGACTAGGCCAAAAGCTGTTAAAAAACTATGAATATTAATTCTCTTCCCTCCAGTGGATCAGAAAACTGTGCAATAACTGGGAAACAAAATATGAGTAGATGTGGAAATACGAAAATTCACGTAGCAGTTCACAAGAAATCTTTCGTTCCGTCATGGTAATTTTTGTCTTAACATCTGCTAAATTGGCAGTTCACTGTCAGCGAGTACAAAAATCAAATGAACCACCATTGAATTAAGGATCATTTCAGCGCGCATCCTGACGTGGCAGTTACGTAAATATATTTGACTGAAATGCGCGAGAACCACACAAAACATTACTTAACACAAGAACTACGAGATTAAAAAATGTTAAGTTTTTATATTTTTAAAATCCTATATTTTGCTGTAAGAATCGATAATTATTATATTCGCATTTGTTGATATCAATATATTGCAGACTATACAAACAAAATAGACGTTAGAAAAATAATTGTAGTGTATTGTAGCAAATGTATATTTAGTATATTCTAGGTTAAGCCTCTTAACACCTTAAACCACATCATCACTTACCATTAGGTGAGATTGTGGTCAAAGGCTTAGCAATAAAAAAAAACATTTCAATTGCAATTGATCACGATGAATTTATTCATCTTTATATTATTTTTATAACATTGATAGAATATGAAGGTACCTTTAAATTTTACACTGCCGTTAAGGGGTAACAGTTGCCAAATCAGTATTTTCAATTCAATGAGTATATTGAGTTGAAAATACTGATTTGGGAACTATTAGCCCCTTAACGGCCGTTAAAAAGGAATATGCGTACAAAATTTCGAAAATTAAAATTAAAAGCAAGAGCGGAATCACAACAATGAAATGGCAAATTCGAACTTATGACTCACTTCACCACGGTAGCTCAGTTTCTTAGAGCATATCCCGTCCTCAGGGAATGATGGACGCGGGTACGAATTGCGCTCGTAGTACGTATTTTCCTTATAACAGCCCTTACTCGTATCAGGGGACGAACTAATTGACATATTGAGTGAGCACTCGCTCCGATATCGGAAGAGAGAAAGCGTGCTGGTCCCAGTTTAGAGGGATGTAACGCGTGAAATAAAAGGTAGAGATAATATTGATTTTGCCAAAATAGTGAACCATAAATACTATAAATATTGATAATTTATTTCTAATGCATATTTGGTAGTTACAAATTGATACTTATCAATCTAATATTTTAAAGGTAAACGTCTGTGATCGTATTTATGTCTTTATGACTTCTTCACCCTCAAACGGCTAGTGAAATTTGGTATGGAGCTATACGAGGCGCTGCATTAACACATGATACGTTTTATCATCATCAGCCATCACCACGCGGGTGTAACCGCGGGGCGCAGCTATTATATTTTAAAAACGCTTATATCAAATCATTTTTAGTAAATAATACGGGATAACTCACGTGAATAAGTCGGATAGCTCCGACTATAGTTTCAACCACATTCGGTGGTCTTTTTCAAAGAGAGCTCGGGACACCCGCGTTGACGTCTCGCTTAGCACTAACTCACTTTGCACTAAGTGGGTGAGTTATCCCGTATTATTTACTAAAATGAGTGAAAATCACGTTAGCTTATATCAAATGCTGACTGTAAGTTGTTAATGTAACAAAACAATCAAGCACAAGCACACCAACACACAAAACTTTTCTTATTTTTTTAAGTAATTTCACTTTGATGGTTCATTTTGATATTGGTGCTTGGTGGTTTTTTATTTTTAGTTGTCACGCTTTAGTTTTTGACTATGAGCACACCAAATTCAGACTATTGCATGTATATACCCTAAAAGAGCTGTATTTTGGTATCCTACGGGGATAAGCAGACCATATGACGCACAACGCATCCAATTTCAGGAGTATTTTATATATTTGGATTTTACAGTACACAAAATAAAAGCATTCGTCTTTTGCAAAATTTTTGTTAGTTTGTTTGTAGTAATATATTGGGAATACTTATCCTTTCATTGAAAGCAATGATATGAGATTACAAAGACTAGTCGGCTTTTTTGCAACCGGATAGTCGACAGTCGTAGTCACAAAAGTCATAGTCGGCCCCATCTCTATTTGAGATGTTGGATAACTCTGCATATTTCACCGTATCTATTATGGGGAGTCTACATTATTGTGTTATCGCAAAACCAGACTCTTGTATGCATTGCTGTGCTGCTTTAACAATTGGTAAAAAACAAACAAAAGGCACCTTTTAATTTTTTATTCTTCATAGCCTTTGACGGCTATCTCACCTGATGGTAAGTGATGATGTGGTCGAAGATGTTGTTCCGGCAAACCTAAAATTACTGGCTTTCAAGGAAAGCTGCCGGAACACACCGTTAGGTGCTTGGCGGCAGATTTTCTACTTGACAGTGGTAGCTAGCCAGGCGAGCACTCGCAAAATGCCCTACCACCATGCTATAACGACTGCCATCCTAAGACGACAACCGGGACCGACGGCTTAACGTGCCCTCCGAAGCACGGAAGAGTTTTTATCATGTCTTAATATAAGAAATAATCTATTTAATTTTAAAGTGCCTACATCCCTATAGCTAAATGTAAATCTGTCACTTGTAATAAATAACTGAGTCATGTTAAACTAGTTCGCCCAAGTATTGAGAGGATGTTATCTCAATACTTGGGCGAACTAGTTTAACATGACTCAGTTATTTATTACAAAAGTTGATCTGTTTAATTAGTTCAGTTGGAATATTTCAGTTATAGGCTGAAGTAATTTTAATTGGGATATTAATTGATTCATTGATCTTTAGTTTGAATTTATAGCTAGTGATACCAAAGTTGTATATACCAAAATTGCCGTATAGTATCCGGCTTAAGAATATAAGGACTATTTATATCCTCTTTTTTGATGAACGTGACCAAGAGAAGAACTGCGATTAAAGAGCAGTATGCCATTACTTACGATGATGCATGGTGTTGTTTAACATTGGACGTACAAAAGAGCTCAAATACGAATCGGCTGCAGTTTCACCTGCTGGAAAGCGACGCGACGACATGGTTGCCGTTGGTGTAATCATTTCGAAGATTTGCTTTTATTTGGCCTCAAAGCATTGTTTTTTTTTTTTTATTTAATAGAACAGAATATCATCCTACCTGCAACCAATTTCAATGTTTAGTTTTTTCTTTTCAAATTAGAATTTAGCTTTATATAACTTATTAGGTTGTCTTTATCCTTTATCAGTCCACTATTAGATGAAGTACTCTGAAAACTAATAACAATAGGGCATTATGCAAAAGTTTGCCTTGATAACCACCACCCTCAAGTAGGAAATCTGTCGCCAGGCACCTAACATATTGTTCCGGCAGCTGTCCTTGAGAGCTCATTCCGATGCTAGGTTAAGCCTTTTAACCATATTCAACTACATCAGGTGATGATTAAGTACAGGTGGTGGGTCTCTTCAGGTGGTAGGTTTCATTAGCTGAAGCCCGTCTTAGTGGGTACGACCACAGTGACATATATTCTTCGTCAAACAAGTCTTGTGAGAACACTACTAAGTTCATAAGTGAAGGGTACATTGTAGCATGTGGTATTACTGCGTGAACGAGGTATTATATATAAAGAATAACGTCTCGGTATGACGATCACAGTGCGGTCCCATGCTGGATGAGGACAGTGACACAGCAACTGTAATGGCATAGTGGCGTGACGATAACATCTAGCGAGTCGTTTATCAGCCCCATCACTTCTTAAAAAAAGAATGATCGTGGTCAAAGGCCTAGCAACAATTAAAAAGTCTCTTCGAGTCCAACCTTTCGATTTTGAAACAAACTTTGAACGTGGCCTCTTTAAATATTGTCACTCCATGTAACCAGTAGGCGTTCTCCACTTACGTATAAGTTTGTGATACCTGTTACTATAGTTAATATAATACATTATGATAGCATAAGTGAAACAAGCTAAGTGTTATGTAAGCAACTTATTGTTTGTATAATAACACTCCTTTATAACCACTAATAGTTCCATTACATCCGGCAACAGCACATATATTATTTCCTAAACGACCATTTGAATCACTCTTTTCTCACCTTGTTCTTGTTTTTTTCTGACTTAAGCCATTCAATTTGAATTCCCATAAGCGAGTGTTTTGTTTAGAAAGATTGTTTTGGGGCACATTCAAGACCGATAGACGTTTCCAGTTGCGAACGTCGCGTCGCAGATATCGATATCTGCGACAATCTTTCTAAACAAAACACTCGCTTATGGGAATTCAAATTGAATGGCTTAAGTCAGAAAAAAACAAGAAACATGTATTCAGCCGTATATGGAACTAATGTAAGAAATGTTTTAGATTTAAAGTTTTGACTTTGTTATAGTTTTACATATGGTTTTAGTATTATGCAAGTAAGATATTAAATTATAATAATGAGGTCAGGAAAAATTATAAATGTTGCATAATTTGCAAACGGTTACCTATCATATAGTCGAATTATTGATTTCCGAATTTAGCTCTACAGATAAAATATTTCCTTATATTGTTCCATAAAAACATACAAGAAGCTACCGTTAAACATAGACGCCGGTTGAAATTGAGTTTAGAATTGACAAAAACAAAATTATATGTGATTTTAAGAAAAAAAAAACATATATAAGATCTCAACTTGCGTAAACGTTATAATTGTCTGCCAACGTGCTGGAGAAAGTTACTTGTTACATCCATTTATAAATCTTGTTAAAAAATACTGAAAAGAATATTATAGTTTTCTGAGTCGATGTAATAAAATATGTGTGATAAAAAATATGCATAGGATGTTTTAATACGAGTAATATCAACCATTTTCAGTCAGCTGAAATTCAGTTAATAGATATTAAATTAAATGCTGCCTTACCCTTGCCTAACTACATATTCAATTTAATACTGTGCCTGAACCTGTATACTCTTTATGAGGTATTTATTAAATGAAAATACTTTAAAGACATTCCTTATTACATGCAAACATTATTTTACCTTTTGCTATAACAGCTTCTGCCACTCAATTGAAAAAAATACCTTTGGGAGCGAATAACCAGTATATACGCTTTCTATCTCTTTATGTAGAGAGTTATTCAAGAGAGAGAATATACTCTCTTTACTCGCACCAAACACCGTCTCCAAAATAAAAACCCCGTATCGCGCACGCCGTATCGCCGCATTATATTTAAGTGGGTAGTTTGCGCGAAAAACGCCGTATTGTTGTCTGAATTGAAAATAAACACCCGCCCGCCCAGTAACGGGACATATGGCCCGTTCTAGTATAATATTAGGTGCGATTGTGTTTTGTTCCCTGGCCCTTATATCTCTGCCCTGTCGTCATTTATCTCCAGTGGGCACTTTAGGGTTTCGAGCGTCGTGAATGCTGTAAGAAGAATAGGTAATTTATTAGGCTGTTAATGTCGTTCGCTGTTCTTTGTGCGTGAAAAATGTCTCCGGTTTGAAAATTTACTTAGCGCGCCGCATTCGGGGGCATCTGATTTGCGTACTCTTTGACATTGCGGTCATAAAGGTTATACGAAACAATATAAATCTCAAGTTAATTAAAAAGTATTGAATTTAATAGTTGGAAATACCGAGAGCTATAACAAGGCATACGTTTAATCGTAAGGCTGAAGAGAACATTGAAAAACATGTTTTGCCGACCCTACTTCATGGGGAATATAAAGATAAGAAGAAGAAGAGAGGGGGAGATTAAGAAGAAGGCAGATCCAACTACCCGTAATGGAAACAGACGTAGTTGAAGTTTTTGTTAGTTGCTGGTTGCCTACAAACAATTAATTGTCAATCAATAGATCCAGATGTCGTACAGATTGTTATAAAAGAAAAAAACATCGTTGAAAATAACCTTAGAGTAGGGTCTATTGAATGGTATTATTATATTAGCTGTAAACTAATTAAATTATTGTTTGTTAAAAATTACACACGAATAATGTATATCTTTTAAATTTTTATTGCGAACTAGCTGTACCCGCGACTTCGTACGCGATTGCCGTACCTGCAAACTAATTATTCACATTTGAGCACTGTTTATCTCATATTAAGCAACGTTGTGGTCTGTGGTGAAGCACTCTTAGTAAAGCATAGCTCAGAAAGGAGCTTATTACTTTGGGTTTGATAACTCCCAGCTTGTTTTTCCAGAAGACAGTAGTTAAGTAACTCAGAGAGTTCCTTCGCGGTTCGCACAATAAATGTTGAAGCAAAGTAGGTACTTTGTGCGTTTCTTTGGAATTTCGATTATAAAACGATATCTTTTTGCCGAGGTTCTCCTTGTTTGGCGGTAGATCTAAAATATATTAGATTGTACACTTCCATTATGCAGTCTCCAAAATGTATCCGGCAAAAGATAGATAGTTAACAAAATTGATTGTGGCGAATGTTCCAGATTTTACAGTTTTATCTTAGCAAGCTGGCAAATCTAAATACGGATGCCGAGATGCCCGTGGGGTGCCGAGCTGCCCATGGGGTGCTGGGCTGCCCGTGGGGTGCCGGGATGCCCGTGGGGTGTCGGGATGCCCGTGGGTGCCGGGCTGCCCTTGGGGTGCCGGGTGGCCCGTGGGGTTCCGTGCTGCCCGTGGGGTTCCGAGCTTGCTCGTCACTATTCTAACACAAAAAGAATAATTGAAATTGGATTACGCGTTCATAAAGTACAACTAAGTAACATTTTGACTTTCATCCCCTTTGCCGAGAGAACCGTGCTGAATTTCGGGATAAAAAGTATACAATAACGTTCTTCGTGGTATGAACTCAAATCGTGTTAAGTTTCATTGAATTTCATTCAGTAGCCCATGGGGTGCTGGGCTGCCCGTGGGGTGCCGGGCTGCCTATGGGGTTCCGGGCTCACTCATCACTATTCTAACAAAAAAGAATGATTAAAATCGGACTACGCGTTCATAAATTACAACTAAGTAACATTTTGACTTTCATCCCCTTTCCCGAGGGAACAGTGCTGAATTTCGGGATAAAAAGTATACAATAACCTTCTTCGTAGTATGAACTCAAATCGTGTTAAGTTTCATTGAATTTCATTCAGTAGCCCATGGGGTGCTGGGCTGCCCGTGGGGTGCCGGGCTGCCCATGGAGTTCCGGGCTCACTCATCACTATTCTAACAAAAAAGAATAATTAAAATCGGACTACGCGTTCATAAATTACAACTAAGTAACATTTTGACTTTCATCCCCTTTCCCGAGGGAACCGTGCTGAATTTCGGGATAAAAAGTATACAATAACCTTCTTTGTAGTATGAACTCAAATCGTGTTAAGTTTCATTGAATTCCATTCAGTAGCCCATGGGGTGCTGGGCTGCCCTGGGGTGCCAGGCTGCCCATGGGGTTCCGGGCTCACTCATCATTATTCTAACAAAAAAGAATAATTGAAATCGGATTACGCGTTCATTAATTACTACTAAGTAACATATTGACTTTCATCCCCTTTCCCGAGGGAACCGTGCTGAATTTCGGGATAAAAAGTATACAATAACCTTCTTCGTAGTATGAACTCAAATCGTGTTAAGTTTCATTGAATTCCATTCAGTAGTTTTGGAGTGATGCGCGGCCGGGATACAGACAGACAGACAGACAGACAGAAAGACAGACAGACAAAAATAAAAAAAATACAGTTTTGGCATCAGTATCAGCTACAGAGTGCTCTCAAATTTTTTTTTGCAAAATATCTCTTATGTACAGAATTGGACCTGTTACAGTTTTATTATAAGTATAGATAAATCTTCTATAGAATTATTGTTATGCAAAATAAGATATTTCCCGAATATGGCATGGTGCTCAATTATGTCTAATATTAATGAAATCTACCAATTAATTAGAACAAGAATTCATGTTGTACCAAAATATATAATTAAAAGTCAGTATGCAATATCAAAATAAATATAATATTATGATAGTGTGCCAGCAAAATATATTTAAAAAACTTTATGGTATAGCTATGAGCAATTATTTTCTTCAATATAAAGTTTTTATGCAAATGAACGATAATATTTCATAATGTTTGTTATAGGAGTCATTTTACTATTTTTATCTCAGTCCCCTGTGTACCATGCACGTAAAGTATGTCGGCTTAATGATGTAAGAAATCTGAGAACGGCGCACTGTGTGCTCTGATACAACCCGAGGCACTGGAAAATGCTTTGAAAATATGCACTCTTTGTTTATGAATAAAAATGAAACAAGAAAATGTTTTTCTCAGGAAGATGCTTCTATGTAATAATAGGACGTTTAACGTAATTACAAAATGCAAAATAAACGTTCGAGCTTAATAATAATAGGAGCAATTATTTCTTTGAACGAAGTATGTCCAAGAATATTATTTATTATAAAAGAAAATGAGAATTTAGTGCGACTCTGGACGGACGATTGTGGGCCTCGTTTTATTAGAATAACAACAACAATATAACGTGGAATTACAAAAAAAAATGTAAATAAACTTCTAATTGTTGTGTTTTTGGCTTTTGACATAAATGGTTTTAAACTGACAACAAAAACGGCCCATTCATAAAAAATATGATAAATATAGATTGAGTGATTCTGAGTAAGTTCTAAACGATGATATATAATTATGCAATAAATTTACACTCTAGGGTACAAAAACGTTTGTATTTTTAACGACTTTTATTGTTTCTTAATATGATTAAATGCACTATCGCGTGCTAAGCTAAAATCATATTTTTACCAATCATCGGAGCAATTCCTGCCCGGGGCACATTTTGTGCTCTAATAATTTGTAATAATATGACTTTTATTGTATATGGACTCATCCAAAAAAACGAAACCCCATTTTTTAATATCATTGTGGCTGAACAATCACGAGGCCCACCTGATGTTACGCTGTAAGTTAAGATATAGCTATAATTTATTTATCTAAATGATAATATCGATATAGCTGCATGACAATATTTTGATTAAATTTAAATCACTTTTATAGAGAATAAATTATGATTGTCGATATTCTGTATTAAGTAAAAAAGCCTGCACTATGCCACCCTGCCTTCAGTAGAATTCTCCCCATCCCCAGTTATTGTCATGTAGCAAAAATATTAAACCCTCCTTCTGTATATTAGCCCTTGAAGATGCATTAGGTTAGTTTTTGCGGGGCGCCTCGAGACGACAATAATGAAATTCGAGTTAGGGTGAGCGTGGACTTGGCAAATGAAATTTATGATATACGAGGTAATAACTAACATTAGTTACAATTATATTATTAAGTATAATAATAGCTCGCAAGATATGTTTGCATGTTGTTTTTTGTGGCAAGTAGCCCATCCGAATGAATTGACGTGAAATAGACACGATTTGGCCTGGGTAATTGTAAGCTATTTGTAACGTATTTTTTTGCACGGGTCGTTCTTACCATAGGATTCGTTACCATGGAGGGTTTGCGTCAGGCAGGCAGTCAACCATAAAGCCAAAGCTCAAGCTATCACAATGTGATTTTTTGTATTTGTGTTTATGTTGTTGACATTATTGTACCTATCCCTAAGATATAGGAAGATAATCATGATATTACAAAATATAAAAATAAAATAAAAGTGTATTGTTTACTGTGTATTTGAAGTTTAAATAAGAAACTTAGGACAAAATAATTAATACTGTATATAACAGTAATTGCAGTTATTATCGTCCAATCTTTTGTATTTCATTTGTAGTAAGTGTCTGTTACAAATTCTTTAAAAAGCATTATCCTGTCACCCTATACATTAACTATGAACCTACCCTCAAGCCTCAAGGGCAAGGCCCTCAAGATCCCTAAAGCACAGATTACCATCAAGGCGCAAAACGACTCACGTCGCATTTCGTGTAGTAATTTGGACCTTACAATACTTCTGGAATCAACGTTTACCTTGTTCGCCAAATGAAATTATAATTATGTAACCCTACAAGTTAACGACACTCCTCAATATTAATTAAATCAAACTAACGTGAGACGTGTTTTATGAACAGACAATATTAAAAATCTTACGGTGAAATACTTTGGACTATTTTCTTTATTCGGCATGAAGCAAATATTCTCCTGATTTTCAAACACAAAAAAAATACAATTTATCTTCCAAATTGCTAATATTAACTAATCCATGAGTGAAAGTAATCCTTGAAAGGTGCTTGAAGAACATATGAATGTAAAACACGTTATAGAGACACATAAAAGAGAGAAAAAAGTTACAATCGATACACAGAAGAAAAAATGAATCTGCACAAGAGATTCACCGATTTTCCTAATTTTGACAGAGCTTCTACTCTAAGGTCTCCAAACCAAGGATTTCTTCAATTTAATTGTAGGTTAGCCTGAACAACATCTTCGATCATATTATCACTTACCATTGGGTGAGATAGTGATCAAAGACTAGCCTACAAAATATAAAAAAAATTGCAACTTTCAGAATAACTAATTAAAGGGTAATATAAATCATTGAAATAACTGTTTAGAAGAAGACTTAAACAAATATAACTTTTGAAGCTACAAACGCACGTTAAACAATCGGTGCAGCTTTCTATTGTATTGACGTTATATAGGAGAAAGCTGTATACAGATAACCAAAACGTTTTTGGTTATCCGTATACAGTACGTTTTTTTTTTTTTTTTTTTTTTTTTTTTATGTTATTATGACGGAACAATCTCGAGGCCCACCTGATGTTAAGTGGACTAACCTCTGCCTATAACAGTTGCAATTCATGACAACTCACGAATTGCACTGCGCCCGTCACATTGAGACATAGTTGTTACGTCTCATTGTGCCTGTAATTTCACTGGCTCTCAAGGACTACTGCCGGAACACACCTTTCGGTGCTTGGCGACAGACTTTCTACTTGAGGGTGGTCGCTAGCCAGGCGGGCATTCGCAAAACGCCCTTCCACCATGCGGTGAAGCTCAAGCTCTGGGCGGGATTCGAACCATGGACCTGCTGCGCGGCAGTCCATAGCCAATGCCACTGAGCCATCACTGATTCAATCAACGTACAAACAAAGTTCCAATTTCATTACTCTGCCAAAACAAAGAGCAATAAAGTCAGCGCGGCTCAGATGTTAAGCCTACAATGCCAGCGGTAATCAGATTATCGCAATTATTTTTTCACCGGGTTCAAATTAAATCAGGCGAAGCTTATCCCTAATCACACACCCCACTCTCTGAGTGGCAAGCATACTAGGTGACGAAGAATTAGATAGAATTAGAATGGGTAAGCTGATAGCTGATATGGAAAAAGTACCTGATTATTGGCAGAATATACTTGGTTATTATGAAAAAATAACTGTGAAGTGCGACGTAGAATTTAACACAGAGGGCTCTGTACGAACATTTAGAATGTAACCATGACCAAAAAAAATTTTTTTTGTCATAGTGAAGTGTCGAACCTGCATTTGGCTTTTAGTATATAATCTTTGTACGATGAATATTAGACTCAACCATGTCAAGTTTGACGCTTTTATGTTTGATTGTTTTTACGATACAGCAAAAATAATAATCGTTAAAACACGTATCTTGCGTGGGAACCCTGTTTATTTCTAATATTTTGTTATTATTACGAGTATTATTTGTTGGGTAATCAATACTACCGCAATTTTTTTTATAAATATATCGCATATTTTATAACGCAATGATATTTCAGCGGTAGTACCTATGTACTGCCGTGTGGTCCATGGTTTGATCCCCACCGCCGCACCGGCTTGCGCTTCACCGCATGGTAGAAGTGCATTTTGCGAATACACGTCTGGCTACCACCCTCAAGTAGAAAACTTGTCACCAAACATCTAGCAGTGTGTTCCTGCGATAGTCTTTGAGAGTAAGTAGTAGGTAGCTGTCAGCGTGATTTTGTTATAGGCAGAGGTTACCGCTTAACATCAGGTGGGCATCGCGTTAGTTCCATTACAATCACCTTGAAAAAAACCAGCTACCTATGATACAGCCGTATAGACGGACTACCGAGGCTTAGTACTAGGGTTATGTTTAATAGTAATCAACCCTCAAAACTACCCTCAAGACTAAGTAAATATATTTATATTCCATAATGGTTAAAATTCGTAAGTTAATGATGAAGCTTAATGGATAATTGTTGTACTCATTTCAGCAAAAAATAATCATGACCTATCCTGTTTATACCTAATTAAAATGTATCTGGTAAACGGAGTTATTAAAGAATTCAGTATAAACGATAAACAAAGGATTACGAGTATAACTCTGAAATAGCATATTATATTACACAAAATATTATGCTTCTTATTTATTGTATGAGTAGAACAAACCATCGTCGTTTTAGAAAAATTATCAAGATTTTCAAACAAAGATATTTCCTGTAATTGTCCGAGTCTGCCTGTTGGTGGCAATTTGCTCGCCTTCTATTACATGGGACCAAACCTTGACAAAACATGGTTTAGAAAACTCATCTGTAGATAGATATGAAGAGATACGTATTTCGTGACCATTCTATTCATGTCGATTCCGTGTAAGTAACTGTGTTCACGAATTACAGTAATTATGTTCGCCGGGCCGCAGGGAATAATTTGTCGGTTTCGGACCCTCGCGAAATGTAACACCGCCAGCGGCCGAGGGGTTGAAGTAATATCAGAAATGGGGTGGATAGTGGAGATGTGTTTTTTGAGAAGAAATTCAATTATAAATTTTGAATATCGGCATTTTTGGGGGAATAGAAAATATTATTACGTACTTTGAAAATCAAATCAGAATTGCTACACTAAAGGAATGTTTATCAAATTCCATTCTATTATATTGAATGACGAAAACAAAAACTTAACGATAAGTCGTTTAGTAACATATTTATACTGAAAAGACGAATATTATTTTTTCTACTTTGATTCCATTGATGACGATATAAGATTTTTACTAGGACATTGGACCTTTATATCGCTTACATAAACGTTAGACTTTATATCACTGAATGGGTACGCAAAAGTTTCTAACCATGTTTTACCTGGTATGATTTGGTTCCATGTAATTTGGAGCGAACCTTTGGCCATTTATCGCGCTCAGTTCTCAGTTCTGTACAGTACCTATACAGTCCGAAGTCAGCAATTCGGACTTTAAATATCAGAGTTGTGGATCGAACCCACTCTATTTACTCATTAGACCTTCAGGTTCCAAAATGGGGTTTGGGAATCTGAAGGTTTTCGTAAAGTACGGTTTTCAAACATACCTATAGACATTGTGTTAGTTCTAGCATAGTTTTTTTATACTATTACCTTATTCATACATTCATAAGTGTATGTTAGGAGTTTGGCAGAATATGATGTTTTTTTTCCTGTAGTTATACAAGATAGATCGAAAATAAAAAAAATAATATTTTTCCAAATATATCGAAAATGCACACCATAACCCCACCCCGCATTGAAGCTGTTAAGAGTGAAAAAAAAAATTAGTAAATTGTGGGTTGATCCGGAAATGTACGGTAATAACTGTAAGCGAGTCCGACTCACACTTGTCCGGTATTAATATGTTTCTATGGCCTAAAATGCTATAAGACAAACTTTGTCGTGTGTGGAAACGATTTGTGATTATAAGCACGATAAACTCAATAATAGTCGTGAAAGATTTTTGAAGCGATTGAGTACGATTAGCAAAGCTTTAATTCATTACCTTATAAAAAGCGCAAGCACGTCCAATACATACTCGCCCCTGGTCACGGGTAAATTAATTAATCTCGAGTTAATGATTAGTTCGGTACCTACCACCGCTAGAAAAGATAACAGTTACGAAGATGTGACGTTATTTTACTTACGCAGACCAATGCATTTCATTTACACTGCTTTAGGCAAGGTAGATATAGGCAAGTAATACTTGATGAAATATTAGAGGAGTTTATGTTCTGGGGGAAAGATAAAATAACATATTGAAATTCGCGAACATTGCAATGATTATGCTTCCGCTCTATGATAACATAGTAATGTTGAAGAGTCTTATTTTTATATATTTAGTCATTCAAAACCTTAATACTAAAAAGTATGATAAGGATTTAGCATGGTGTCCTACACGTTTTGCTAATGTACATCTGGTTAGTTGTCACCCTCAAGTAGAATATTTGACGCCAAGCTCATAACGGTGCAGCTTCTCTTGAAAGAAGCTTAATAAACAACATCTTTGACCACAAAACTACTTAGCGTCAGAATTGATACTGGTCAAAGGCTAGCCAGCTCAAAAAAAGCATTATAATAAATACTCAGTTTATAAAGATTAATGGATCGTTTAATATTAAGATGTTGGATATTTGGAGAATATAGGTAGGCACTGGTTGACCGAATATTGTAGGGAGTCGGGAGAGCAGGCATCAGATGTCAAAAAAATTAAAATGCCGGAATTCAATATGATCTTGTGGTCATCTTGTCTTTGTCTAAAATTCCGCATTTAGACAAAGACTTGTGACCTACTAAAGTTCAGCCTACTTAATTAATCAAAACGACTGAACATAGTATAGTATGATATAATATTGACACAGATTTTGTCATGTGTTATAAAAGGCCGTAGGTGAGTGAATAAGCTAGTAAATCAGTAATTTTCTATCATAACTTCTATAAACAATTATTTGTTAAGGGACACAAATTTGATAATAGTTACTGTACTGGTTCACATGTATACGACGAACCTAAATGGTGAGTATCAAAAGGGTTCATAAATCATTATGTTAGGTCTCGTGGATTTAGTCGAGTTGACTTAGTACGGACTAAGGGTGAAGTTATAGCTCGAAGGGTAATGGGTTACCATTAAAGGTATATTAGCACAGGTGCTAAGGTAGGCAAGATATTAAATTAAGGTGAATTAGTGAGGATTAGTGTATGTGATAACAAAATGAGGAACTGCAGTCTCTTAAAGTTGCTTAACTTTGGAGTAAATTTGATATAAAGAAAGTGCGGCTGCCAGCCAGGTTCATATGTTATTGTTTGCTATGGAAGCTGGTTATTATTATTTCGCTAACTATACATTTATACGTCATTTATTTTTACAAGAAATACGAGCCAATCATATTTAAATACGACTCAGGCGTTGGTTTGCAGAAATCCATATTTAAGAATAACAAATAGAGTTTTATCCATATTAACTTATTAGGAATCGGCTAGGACCCGCATTATATTTACCGAAAAGATCCCGACCAGTTTCAAACTATTTTGAAGTCGTTCTATACTAAGTTACTAAGATATAACTCACCCGAACGAATCAGATAGCGCTGACTAAGAGTATTTGCTACTCGTTTAATAAAAATATATTTGAAAGCGAGTATTGTACATACATAGCTCCATTATTTGTTTAGATAAAATGTACTACGTTAAACAGAGCTTGTTGAGCTTAAGGACTACATGTTAATAAATCTACCCAAACCAAGTTCACAAACTCAGCTTACAAAACAATAGCACCAACACGATGCAAGCTCCGGGCGCAAATCGGGCGCGTAACTTTAAAATTATTGTACGTCCAACTTTCACCGGCCACCAGTACAGCACTCACATTATCTAGATCTTGTTTACAGCGACTATAAAACTAATTTAGCCATAATGGGACCCATTACCTTGATCATACAGCGACAATGATATACTACATTACCTAGTATTAAATTTAAACTCTATTTGCGTGTAACAGAGTTGAAAATTATTTGCCTCAAACGTTGTGACTTGTTACGTTGTTGGTCGTAAAGTTAATAAAACGTTTATGAGTTTTTACAGAGTTTGGTGTGATATGATAAACGATTCAATTTTGCATACTTATCGTGGTTTATATCGAAGTGCTGTATTGTATTTGAAATCCACCTGTAACAAAAGAAAATCGTATTAAAAAATGTAGTGGATTTGACGCTGGGAAAGTTTTTAGGTAGAAAATCTGTCACCAAGCATCTTCTGGTCTGTTGCAGCAGCTGTTATTAAAAGAGCCAGTGACCGTATTGAACAATTATGACTATTTTAAACAAGTAAGTAAATGGTCAAAATCTAGTCTGGGCACCACAGAAAACCTTTAATTATTGACGTGCATGATCACAAGTGATCCCCAAGCCACCTGCCAAGAGTGGGTATTACGGCAAACTCCCCCATATTGAAGGAGACTGTGTTAAGCAGTGAACTATCCGGCTGATACAGTATGGTCAAAAGTTTAATGTTTTCTTTACTTTTTTCATAAATTTTAGAGTTTCGGTGTTTCGACCTGATATCAAAATTATTGGATGGACAAGTTGGATGTAAAAGGCGACTAAGGGAAAGGATACGCCAAATGAGCAGCATGCCTATAGCCTTATAGTACCCAATAAACCGAAAGGTGGCCAGAATTCTAATATCAAGAGCGTTATCAAGGAAGGACAAAACCCGTAGTCAAAACTCAAACAATATGTCATTGTAACGTCTATGGTCATGTTAGTAAAAACTTATTGGACTGAAAACATAGACGTGGGACAAGGGTAAGGATATTAGACATTTTATATAAGTACATATTATGTACAGAGTTATGTTTTTCATCTATGTGTATATAGAGCATCATAAAACGTAATAATGAATGCTGTAAAATCGAAAAAAAAAGCTGAGGCAATTTTCATATTAAAAATCACTCTGTGTTACAAATTGATGTAAACTACATCGAAATTATGATACGTTACTAAATACTAATTATCACTAAATTATAAATATAATAAATACAAATATAATAAAATTACTGCATATACATTGTAGCTAATCTTATGAATGTAAACCTAGAATAGCATCATTGATATGTTTTAATATATTAATACAAGCATAATAGCTTGAAATTAGCGAATTAAGTAAGCACAAAATTGTCAATAATCTTTTGCCCAACTTGACCATTGGCCATCGTGTCGGCTCAGTATGTAGAATGCTGTATCGAGTTTTGCTTCGTTGAAAAATTTGCGTTCATATGTTTAGTTTATATTATAGATGTCTATACGATCGTCAAATTCCTAAACCAACTATATACAAATATACGAGTATGAAACGGAAAATTCATTACCATCCCGTACCGAGCTTGTTTTGCCATCATCAAGTCGGCACTGTTCGGATTAATGAATAATTAATGATAAGTCGCCGTGTTCATTCTGAATACCTACCGTTTAATTTTCATTTGATTGTGCTTCTCTGTAGGGTGACCATCAAAGAGCGAAGCTTGATTTGTTTGGACGATGGTAAACTAAAAAGAACATCTAAATTTTAAAATATTCTTAAAAATAATGTTTAGCATGTTCACTTGAATTAATTATGATATCTATACAAAAGTCTTGCCAGAAAATAACTATATAATAAAATGTTATATCTTTATCACGTCGTGTCAACTCCTACTGGTCGATATATTCTTTGTACATTTTCTTATTTCGTGGTTCACGATTAAGTTACAGTATGACCGCTGATAGTCAACATTTGACAATATTTTTTCCTCCGTTCAAAGTAACATAGTTTGACTATTAATATATTGAACTAATCGGGCATTTAATGTCTAATAATATCCTTAAAGTATTATTTATTATTTTATTTTTAAAAAAAAAATCCACTACGTACGTGAACTGTTAAACGCATTCAATTGGCAGCTGGACCTTCGCATTATTATTAACTCTAAAAAGTGTCAAAGAATGCCTTTACAAAACTGAATCAATAGTCAATAATATATCCAATTTCCTATAGTTGTCCAACAGTGCACTGTATTAAAATTATTGTTTCTATAAGCGTATACTGCAGTTTTAAGATTTTTAACATCTGGCTGAGAAAAAATACTTTGAATAATCTCACCAAAAGCACCAACATCTTGTCACCCTACCATCGAGCAGCGTTTGATGAAATCTACGTCGCGGCAACAGAGTGTAGCGTAAACAAAACCGTATTTTGACGGTGATTAAATTTCACTATATTATACGGTGACGTGTTGATACCATTAATACAGCTGTGACTATACAGTTACCATTTGCAAACGAGGAGTAGAAGATCAACAACTAAGTGCTGCATACGATAGAATCGTCAAACAACATTGATTCTCATCGTCAGTACGATATCGTAAGTACAAAGAGTGAACTTAATCCTACGTATAAGAACCTATTCTTTTGTACAGAAAAATATACCAACTACTTTTATATCGAAATATTTTTTATTTATATCGTACACAACACAAATTACAATCATAACAAAATACATAAACATACTTACGGTTGAGAACTAGATCATAATCCAAAACATGCGTATACAAGGAAAAAACGATTTGTGGGGAGTTTGAGGTAAATAGTAAATAATTGTATTACACAAAGAAATTGTAAAAAATTGCAGATTATGCACAACCGCGATTAATTTACTAAGTACTAAGCACCATTCTTCATGCCAGTCATCTTGATGCCCACCAAGCTACAGTATACTGCCGGACTGTCCACTGTTGAACACAGCCTACCCATTAGGGCGGTTTTTCTTAATACCCACGCTTGGCAGGCGTCTTGGAAATCACAGTTTCTGATATCAGATCCTCAGAAGGTGCTGCTGCCCACCTCCCGGTATTTACCTTTAGTCGCCTCTTACGACACCCACAGGTATTCTATTCCGGCACCTCATGGGAATATACTGTTGATAGAATACCGGCGTGATAGAATTATAATCCTAGCTATACTTTTAAGTATATTTAATGTATAAATAGTTTTAAATTACTATATCGCAATTTACCGGAACTTTGTTTTGTAGGTATGCCATAAACTCTTCTCTTAGCTTTTGTGTTACAGAAACGGTAACCCTGAGATGGAATGTGTTATATTGAATCTTGGCTTTAATCTTCCTCTTTGAAGCTTTACAGTAAATGCACTTCTGCTCTTGAAACATTGAAATGCTTCCAAATACCAGTTACAATCCGTTTGTCAATGTATTGCTGGCTGCAGATTTGAATCAATTTGGTTTACTGTTAGACGAAATATATCAAGGATTTATATGAAAGGGCGTATTCTGTAAGCAATCCTATGTAGATACTCTACGGTATTTGCAGTGATGCCAGCTTACAGATACAAATATCGAATTAAAATTTCAGCTAGAAAAGCTTCTTTAACGCTTCAGGAAGGTTTTGTTCAAACATAGAATGCACCAAACCAGATCGTACATATACCAGATACTTCAGGACCTTTTCAATACATGTTATTCCATAGTACATAAATGTTATGATGTAATGTTCTAGACTTTCTAGAGCATCAAGTTATTATAATCATTATAAGCCTTTTATTTATACTGCAGTTCATTTGTAACAGATTTATTAAATGTCATTATTACTACGCAAAAGAGTTTTACTTTACGCAGTACTAATACAGACCTATGTCATATAATGAATAAACTTGATGATAGGTTTGATAAACCTATCATAAAGTTATGGAGCGATATAAAATAAACCCAATTGGTAAATATACGGGATAAATCATGTGAATAAGTCAGATAGCTCCGACTATAGTTTCAACCACATCCGGTGGTCTTTTTCAAGGAGAGCTCGGGACGCCGGTGTTTATGTCTCGCTTAGCACTTAGCACAAAGACGTGGATGTGGTTGAAACTATAGTCGGAACTATCTGAATTATTCACGCGAGTTATCGCGTATTATTTAATAAAATGAGTGAAAACCACGTTAGTATGTTATAATGAAATAAGTCCATAATAATTTAGAATGTAATGTCAAGATTATTTTAGAAAATCCTGTGCAGTACAAGCAACTTCTATACGAGCGGATTTCTACTAACGGATACTCTTTCTTATATGGGTATACCATTAAGAGCATTACCCATTAACCATTAACCCATAACGGTAACAGCATTGTAACCGCAAGATGTACCTCCGGGACAAGCGATCGATTCCCAATCGCACTGAAATAACAATATAATTCAACTGGCTAGCCGACCATCTACCCCGCCTGTTACCCCCTTCACCCCATAGTGTTGGACAAATCAGAAATGTATCATAATTTTGCCGGATATTATTAAGTCGACTAAAAATTTAATACCTTTACGCCCGGATTATCAATCATTAGATAGTTACTATTCTAAAGAATGAATGTATATTCTAAAATAAAACGAATGTGGTTGTTTTATAAATTTGGTTGGTTAATATTTTATCAATCTAACTTTTATCTATTTGATGATTGAAAAACTGTGTCTTTGATTATTTGATATTATACGCCGTTAGTTGCTTTGGTGATAGATTTTCAACGTAAGGGCTTTCCCAAAGTGCTAAAACCCACGACAATCCGTACTATGGATGGATGACCATGTGAGTGATCTCTATGTTAATTGCTACTGAGCTATCGCTGCTTAAAACTTTTATAATCTCGCATCGTCCCGTGGCCATGTGCTTTTACTAAAAATGTAAAATAGTCGTAAATACACCATAAAGTTGAAGTTTGATTTGGTAATACTCTATTGTAAGCTTTTGGCCGGCAATTTGCTGTTATTCGGACAGAACACGATTCATCACATCACTGCAATCCCAAAGGAAAACGAAGAAAGGGTAAAAATACGTGAAGTGATGGGGTGAGGGCGAATGATAACTCACTATCACGAAGATATGTGGCAAGCGTTATGGGCGTAAGGTCGATGAATTTAAATTTATTCGTAAAATGCTCTCGTTTGTAAAAGCAGCATTCGCCTTACAAGATTTTCATGATATTTATTACGCTAAATTTTACCAGGAGGATGTTACGAGGAATATTTGAATTTCCCTAAAATAATACAATATTGACGGTAATTTTTCTTGAGCTTTGAAAAGTTACCCTTAAAAGTTTCGTTAGTATAATGGTTTGTTGGAAAAACAACAACAAACAGCTGGTACGGGAAAATGCTAATAATTTTATAAATACACGTGTTTATGTTATGAATTTAATTTTGTCTGGATGGAGATTTTGAAACATTTCTTAAATTTGTTATTTATACATATACGAATTTCTCAACTCAAGTGAGATACGAAACTACGTCCTCCGATTTCTACAAACGCATTATCACTTATCTAGCTCATCACTTAACTATCACGTGTGATAGTGGTAAAAGTTACAGCTATTAAGAAAAGATTGCATTTGAACCACACAGGTATTATTCATATATAAAGTTTAGATGTTCTATAGTTAATGTAAATATTTTCCTAACCGTATTTTATAAGCTCTAGCTTTGGCAACTTGAAAATGTTACCTTCTCCAGCGCCGAATATCTTCTCTTAAAGCAACAACGTCTCTCGTTATGGTTTACGCTTCAACATAAACACTCTTAAGCTTTACGTATAAACATAAACGTGCATACGCGCCTTGAGTGAATAGAATAATATAATTATGAATCTCATTTGTTCGAGCATGTTTTGCGGTATATAATTTACTATGTTATATATCTGAGAGTGAAATATTGCTTTTCTATGGATGAAACTAGTAGATTAGACCGTAGATTAGATTTAAATTGAATTATAAACAGTTGCCGCGTTAAAAATATATGTACAGAGTCATATGCCATTTTACATGTCTTATGGCGCGACTAAAGGAAATAATGAGCAGCATGCCACTAAATCAGTGGATCTCAGTAAGATAATTGCTTCATATTAGGCGCATATACAGCTTTTCACCTTATTACTTCAATTATTTGAAAGGGATACTACCAACGATAAGATATAATTTATTTTTATGGGATAGGAGGGCAAACGTGCAGGCGGCTCACCTAGTGGTAAGTGATCACCGTCGCCCACGAACATCCGCAGCACCAGAGGTATCGAAGATGCGTTGCCAGCCGTTGAGGAGGGAATATACTCTCTTCTTGAAGGTCCCTAAGTCGTATCCGTTCGGAAATACTGCACCTGGCAGCTGGTTCCATATTGTGGCAGTGCGAGGTAGAAAATGCCGTGAAAATCGCAAATTCATAGTTATTTTATTATATTCATAGTTACTATATTGATATACATATTTAATGGGACTTTAATCGCGATATAAACATAGATATTGAGTCCGCTCGTGACAACGGCCAATGCAACTTGGTCGAAACGTCGAGTTAGATAATATATATGTTTTTTATCGCAATTAAGTCTCGTTAAATACTTATAGCCATGTGTTCAAGTCGCGAAAGTCTTAAAGTTACTAATAAGAGAATTCCCAAAAACTGTTGTAGGTAGGCAGACAGATATAAAATTGAAGGTCAAACACAGATTACCCTCTAAGCTAAAATCTTATACAATAGCAATAGCTTATATTATAGCGTTGTCCTTTGTGATGTAAGAGAAAACAAATTTTTATATATTATGGTCCGGTGTTGTTTTTGTTATTGTTGGAGAACACATATTTTACAGACTTCACACGTTTGTGATATGGGTAGGAGAATGATGACATATTTCAAATATATTTTTAAGGGTTATGTTTTGTATTTAACGTGGCCTCTTAAAGCAAAGTCTCTTCACAGTTTTGAATATTGTATATCTTGACGAAGCATTTGGAAGCTCCGATAGCTCCCAACAAATACCCTAGTCTCTGCATTTTACTATTATCTCGCAGTAAACCAAACCGATCATAACATTTATTCGACGGCCTCTTTTTATTATAATCCCTCATCTCCATTCCGTACTCAAGTTCTTAGTGGAGTAGTAAAATAACTTTTATATGGGAGGGCAGAAACTTGCGACATAATTTCGAGGGAGCCGCCCTCCGAGTAATCCAATGCACGGACTTTAGGTGCTTGTTGCACTGTTTACGAGAAGCTAGTAAGTTACTTCACCCTAAATCTCTAGGCTTTATAAGACGGACTTATGGCATAAAATATTGAAAATATGGATTTCAAAGGTGAATAAACGGAGAGCTTGTGCATTTCTTTGCTAAGGGCTTGTAATTTGCTGTCAGCGAATACGAAATTCAAACAAACTATCGTTGTAATAAGGATCATTTTAGCGGGCTCCTGGCGTGGCAGTTACGTTAATTATTTCGTCTGAAAAGTGCGAGAATCACACAAAGCTTTACTAAATAAAAGAAAAAAATGTGAAGAAATTTTTTATATTTTTAGATGTAAGATTGTGACACATATTGGTGTAAGAATCGATTATAAAGTATTTGATTTGTCACGATATTGCGGCCTATATAGACAAAAAAAATAGACATTTAAAAAATAATTTTTATCCGTATTTACATTCTTAACGTATCTTAAACGAGGCGTGTAAACGTTTCATTTATCATTACAATAACTTAATTTTTGAATATACCTTGATAACTAAGAATTTTTTATAATTACACTGTCAAAGATAAATTTCTACTGTGTTGACTTTTCATTTACATTTTTTAAATAACGTGATTATTTGAATACGATTAAAGTGCATGTAGCAATGTTTCTAAATATTTTAATTAGCATTGCTCACAGTGAGTTGTGCACCTTATAAGGAGGAAATCAGGAGAAAATCAATAGATACGTAATAAATCTCGAGAGCTTGGCATTTATATTTATCCACCTGAAATATTATTGTAAATAATGGCCTAACTTTTTTAAGGGCAGAGTTTTAATGAGATATGAAGATGTTTCCTTGTTATAATATAATGGATAAGGGAAATTAGGTGGTTACGTTTGTTGGAAAAGTTTTTATTTATGAGAGTTGTAAAAAAGTTATATCGTCATCCATTAAAAATTTACAGCCTTACTTATAAACGCTACTTAAATTTTAAACATTACTTAGCCGCTGATTAGCAAAATTTCTTACTCATAAACGCTACATAACTTTATCCAGTACCTAAGTACTGCTTAAATCAGCTGTCAATTTAAACACCGTCCCACCCTTGTTTAAATTTTATGTAACAAGATGGCGCCCATATTTCTGATCAGCTGATTTAGTAACAGACCCACCAACTAATCTGTTCAGGTGGCAGAAAAAAGAACTACAACATTCCTTCAAATTGTGACAGTTCGTAGTTGATTTCCTTGACCAGTAGCGCCCTCGAAAACTGCACAGTTAAGTTGGTGGTACTATACAAAGAAAAGTATTATATTAACTTTTTAATTTCAAGATATTTAGCACTAGATACATGCTATTTGGCCATTTAGGTCATTCATAATACTTTTTAGTACAATGTTGTCAGTTTAAAATACGTTCGACCTCATTATCCATTGCTTAGCTAAACAGGTGCTATGTAGCGTTTATAAGTAAGTAATATTTAAGCATTACTTAAACACTGTTTAGTTATCCATTACTTAGCAACTACATAGCGATGTTTTATAAGTAAGGGGGTTAATGTATAAGTTGTATCAATTTTAATTGTATGTATACAACTAAGTGTAGGTATGTATACCTTAACCGACTTTAGTATTTAAATATATATTCAACGATTAGTTAGGTAATAGAGTCATACCATTTATCGTATTTTATTTGAAAAAATTATTAAATAAATCCAAATTAGATCTGACATCAAGTTTTAATATTTTAATGACGCATGTTCTGCGGGTTACATTAGAAAATTACAATGAGAGGAACAATTTCCCATTCCATTCTCCGATAGTTAAGAACTTAAGGACAAATTATAATTATGCGTCTTATGTCATGTTCGCTTAGCGGTTAGACTATATTTTTTTCCCTCCTTGTACATCTATAGTTAGCGGAATAATTCCAAAGTATGCTGAACAATTGGTTGCCTCATGGAGCTTGAAGGTACACACCTACCTAAGATAGGAGGTACGGAGAATCTACTTCAGAATGAGCGATATTTGCATTTTTATATATATATATTTATATATATATCAAGAGATAACAATCTTTCACGCTTCGAGTACGTTTGGTTTATGATAAATATTTTACAGTTGTAGGCTTAGAAATGGTCATACAAGGGCAGTTTTAGGCAAGCTGTTTCGACCGACCGCTTCAAGCTACGACTACTCAGTGGCCTAAAATTTTCTTTTTATTGGCATACACGTTACCGCTCGAGCAGTCGCGATAGTTCCAATTGTGCTTCAGCATAGCGAATTCTTCCTTTTTTCTTTTACATTTGGTTATTAAGAAAGTAGCTTTCTCTGTGCATCTAATGACCTCTGCTCATCCAGTCCGCTCTTTTCCTTATATCGTTAATACCATCAATTAGGAAAACATAAAACAGTTTTTGAACCGGAAACTGTACGGCAAAAATTCAAAATATTATAGGTACCTTAGAATCAAGCAATACATCTACGCATCTAGTGCTTATTAATTGCCGATGGTTCAAAAATGTCGCTAGCAAATTACTTCGCATAGTGTTGGAGACTTGCAAATATTTGTATCTCTCAGTCTCGCTAGCCGACTTGTTGAAAATAATTAAATTCTGTCGCCGTTGCATTCCTTTATTATTATTTATTGGCACTACCTCCCAGGGGCGACCTAGCAACGCAGTAGCATGATACATTTGTACAACAGTAAGGGTTTTAGCGTCCTCACATTTAAATGTATGTATTTTGATTCGGTATTGTTGTTTAATCGCATTAGAATATATGTAATCATGGATTAGAATCCTATTCTATGTATTTAATGCTTTAACTTTTGAGGTGGAAGATTGTAGGTGTCTGTCGTTGATTTAAAAGAGCGAATGTTCGACTTTTAAATAAAGTTATCCAATATATTTAAAAAAAACCTTTCTTTTTAATTTCAGATAGGTTAGCTTTTGACCACTATCTCACCTGATGGTAAGGGATGATGTAGTCGAAGATGTTCTTCATGCTAACCTAGAATTACTTGCTCTCAAGGACAGCTGCCGGACACACCGTTATATGCTTGGCAACAGATTTTCTACTTGAGGGTGAAAGCTAGCCAGGCGGGCATTCGCAAAATGTCCTAATGTGATCTGTCCAACAAATTGCTTATTGAACGCATATTGTTTTAACATGTACGTTGAACAATGAAATCCTTATTTTTGTATGTGAGTGGAAAGACTGAAGAAATGGTGGATAGATAATATTATTACACTTTATTAATATTGCTCTTAAGTGATGTAACCTGATGATTTTGAGTTGAAACTGTCCTACTACTTATACTGTGACAGTATTGCGGTTAGTACAACGTTGTTGTTTCATGGAAATTTTTGTTGCCCCCGTGTCTGAATACTGAGAATATTTTAATACTAGCAGCACTGGGTGCTTGTTTGCGCTATGGCAAATATTTTAAATTGCTTCCGGATAGCCTGAATTTTACACGATGTTGGAAACATATTTGTACGTTTGTGTTGTTTTTGCGAACGAAATTTTCTGTTTCTGTGGGACATCGTCGTTGCGTTACTGAAACGTGAACTGTGATGTATAAATATCTATATGACATTTGATATTTGTTTTTGGATATATATATAAACTTGTAATGAACTGAAAACTACAGACACTGTGAGGAACGAAATATAGATAAGTTTTTTGAGACATATCTATGTCCAGACATATTTATGAAATAACAATGCGGATGAATATGGTACACGTTTGCTTAGAAGTTGCCACATCTTTTTTGCCTTGAAGACACTTAGATTGTTACGCATCTAAGAACATATACATTCAGTGTTGGCCCAGCGGCAACGACTATCGGTGTGCGCTCAGAAATTCTACCGCTAGGTTAAACTTTACTGGTACTCTGGTATTATACGAACGCCCCATTTAATTAGGAATTTAATGAAGTACGTATGAAAATAATTAAATAATTAGAATTTTATATACTATTCAAAACCAGAACTAACAACTTTCGACCATTTCGACGATATAATAATAATTTTGTTCTACTAAAATGAAGAGAATTATTTTGAAAAATTTGATTTTTTCTTTCAAATCTCATAATATCATAAAGAAATACTCCATCATATAATAAAAATCTAGCAAATTTAAATTTAAAGTTCAAACAAAGATTTTGTTTGCAAGTAAACGTGTGATTTTCAGCTTTTGTACAATTCAATTACGTGATAAAATCCAATGTGCGAGCATTCCGGATTTTCTACGATGCTGACTCAATATGTACCATTCAGTTCCTTAACTATCTTGTGGTTCTCCGTATTAACCCGCGATAAAATCTAACAGCCACTATTCGTTTTCCTGTGAACTGAACAGAGGCATTAATGAACTATTCCATACTTATAGCAGAAAATGGATTAATAATAAGAATTTTAAGAATAAGTTTACCAAATTTAGCTATTTTTCATTTTTGAAGCAGTGATGACTCAGTGGCATTGACTATAGACTGCAGTACCACAGGTCCAAGGTTTGAATCCCGCCGCGGGCTTGAGCTTCACCGCATGGGGGAAGGGCATTTTACAAATGCCCGCCTGGCTACCGACCGACTCAAGTAGAAAATCTATCGCCAAGCACCTAACGGTGTGTTCCGGCAGCGGTCCTTGAGAGCAGGTGAAATAACAGGCACATGAGACTTAACAACTATGTCTCAAGGTGACGTGTGCAGTGCAATTCGTGACTTGTGACGAAATGCATCTGTTATAGGCAGAGGTTAGTCCGCTTAACATCAGGTGGGCATCGTCCATGATCCGTCACAATAACATAAAAAAAAATTAACTGGCATGTGCGTGCTTGCAGTTTTGAGGAATGATGTAGCAATATGCAGGCTACAAAACATATCCCAATTAATAAAAACAAATATTTTAAAAGTATTTTAAGAAAATATTTTATTAATTATTTAATAAAACACTTAAAAAAATCTTTATAAAAATGATATATATCTAGTGACAATTCCGCCTAATTTCCTGTTAAGCCGACGTGACGTCACAAACGCCACGCAGCCAAACCGGTAGAGTATTCGACGCGTTTCGCTTCTAAACGAAGCATCCTCAGGAGGTATTGACTCTACGAGCGCACGATCGAGACGATCGTCTTGATCGTGCTTAACAGGAAATTAGGCGGAATAGTCACTAGATATATATCATTTTTATAAAGATTTTTTTAAGTGTTTTATTAAATAATTAATAAAATGTTTTCCTAAAATACTTTTAAAATATTTATTATAATTAAAAATGGATTTCTGAAAAGTAACGCCTGAATCTATTCATTATAACCCAATTAATTAATAGAGCATAAATGAGGTTTAGTGCCAATATTAGTGTATCTATAATGATACTGTAAGTTGGGATTATCGGAAGAGGGCTCAAAGTCTAACTAATGCAGTTGAGCTAAGAGCTAACTAAAGTATGTCTAGTTTGACCTCAAACGAAGCGCTCGTAGTGAAATTTGCTTAGTTATTTTTAACCGATCAGCAGAGTTAAGCAACGTCCGCCGCGGTCATGAGTTGGATAGGTGACCACTAGTGACATTACTACTAAGCGCTTCCGTGCTTCGGAGGGCACGTTAAGCCGTCGTCTCAGGATGGCAGTCGTTATAGCATGGTGGTAGGGCATTTAGCGAATGACCACCTTCGAGTAGAAAATCTGTCGCCAAGCACCTAACGGTGTGTTACGGCAGCTGTCCTTGAGAGCCAGTACGAGTTATTCTAGGTAAGCCTGAACAACTTCTTCGACCACATCATCACTTACAATCAGGTGAGTTAGTGATCGAAGGCTGACTCTTCAGAAAAAAAAATGGTACTCGCTCTTTAGGACAACTGCTAAGGGAATGGTTATCCAACACAAAGAACAAGGTATTGTACTACAATATAAATACAAAACATATTACATAAAGTTTTAACTTCAGTTTAAGGGCAATTGCAGTGCTTCATGTTAATTTTGCTTTGTTTTCACGGCGCTGGTATAACATTGTTATCACCTACTACAAGAAGTTAATCTCAACACGGATGCTGTAATAAAATGTATGTAGGTATATAGCATTGTTCCAGCCCAGTGGGAAATCGCTGCATTCTTAGAATCTTCAATGAGCACAATAAAATAGAGTTTCAAGGGAAATAAAACTTAGATCTTGCGAAAAATTAATGATAAGACACCTTTGAATTCACAACTGTTCTGATAATGAAGCATTATACGCTTCTTTTTAAGAATGATAACATCTACTGTTAGCAAAACAAAAAAATATGCGGGTATATTGTGAAATTATGATTTAGTACATGTTTAATATACACGTATAACAAGTATAAATTGATTAAAAATTAAAAAAACCCGACTGCATATTATTAACAAAATTAAAAATATACGATAGAAAAAATTAAGTCATGTGCGAGATTTGAACTCATTTACATAGCAGGCGTTATTGCAAACATGACAATATTAAAATTATAAGGTTGCGTCATCATTTACAAGTATAAAACCAATTGCAAAATTGGTCTTGTTTGTAGTACAACGTAAGTGGTACTGTAGATGTCGCTCCATCCCAATACGATGGTTAAAGAACTATAGAAAAGATTTGAGTTATGACGTCATGTCATGTTAGCTCAATTGGTTAGAGCATGCCCCGGCTAAAGGGGTGGATGGACGCGGGTTCGAATCCCGCACATGACTTAAATTTTTTCTATCGTATATTTGTAATTTTGTAATGTAATCCGCATAGCAGGCGTTATTGCAAACAACAATATTAACATTGTGTTACACCATTTTTTTCTCACAAGTTTGCGTCCAAGATCCACCAGTTTGTTGTTTTTTTATTTTTTTATGTACCTACTAACATTTGCGCTATTAAGGCGAATCTAATGAATGTTTAGAAGTTATGGTGGAATAAAGAAACTCACAAACACACAAACATCTATGAACCCTGAAACAGAACACTCCCTTTTTTTGGGCAGTCGTCTAAAACAAACAATCTCTGCATAACAATCTGAATCTGACATGTAGGCCTAGTGTGAGTTTAGATTACGATGTGAGTAAATACGTGAATTTCTGTGACGCACAGCGCCTCTGGTGGCATTTAAGTGAATCATATCGTTGTCCAAACAAAATCGTGTCGATGCAGTCGCCACCTTCCAGGAAACTAATTTAAGGCCTACTGCTGCTATTGAGTCTCCCATAAACAGCTCGAAAACGTACTTTCAAATATTGAACACAACACGTACCAACCTTTTTTTATATTATGTGACGGAACAGGCTCGAGGTCTACCTGATGTTAAGCGGGCTGACCTCTGCCTAAAACAGATGCATTTCATCACAAGTCACGTATTGCACTGTGCCCGTTACTTTGAGACATAGTTGTTAAGCCTCAAGTGCCTGTAATTTTACTGGCTCTCAAGGACAGCTGCCGGAACACACCGTTAGGTGTTTGCTGACAGATTTTCTACTTGAGGGTGGTAGCTAGCCAGGCGAGCAATCGTAAAATGCCCTTCCACCATGCGGTGAAGCTCAAGCCAGCGGTGGGGATCGAACCAAGGTACTAGGGCACGGCAGTCCATGGCTATTACCGCTCGGCCATCAATTCCTCTACGTATTTTTTAAACTTATATATACATATCTATTTCTCAAACTATTGAACGTATAGGTACATGAATCCTTTCAAACAAATAAAAACAAACACCTTGAACCCGTAAACGGAAAGGGCACGTCACAAAACCCGACACCTGGACCTTTTCTCTGACAGAAAAAAAAGAAGACACATAAAAAGACGCATAAAAAACGGGAACATTAGCCAAACAAAAGGTAGTCGAGGGTGTCATAACTCGAGGCGCATTTTCCTTTGTCACAGTGACGTGCGCAAATCCGACGGTGACACTGTATTATTTACGGGGAACTGAGGTGAAATTGTCCGTATGTATCTACTTATATAGTTGTATATATTCCGCAGAATCTAGCTGAATATGAGAGTACAAAACTGTACGCACGCACACATATAATGTATGAAATACTTGAAAGCAGTCCTTATATCTTTGCAATCAGTTACAATGACGATAGATAGTAAATTAAATACATTAAACTGTATTTGTATAGGTCGATTTCGTCTCAGCACCTATCTATAGTTCTAAATATGATTACAAATCACATTTCCAAATTAATGGAGCTCACATTTTTTTTGTTACGGACGGGAATATTCCGTCCTAAAAAATATATGTAATCGTAACGACTTCATTTCGAGAGTTAAGTGTTTGAAAAAGCACTTCTCTCCATCAGATGAAGTCTAGTAGTCTGGTAGACTGCGCATGGTCCCCTATGACGGTTAAAGTAAAATAATTGAAGCACAAAGTTTAGGCTCTAAAGAGTAAGGTTCCGCTGGCCGAGTGGAACAGGCATCCGGCGCGAAGTCGGAGGACGCGGGTTCGATTCCGATCCGGACCAAAAAAATGTTGTGCTCCATTAATTTGTCAATGTGACTTTTGCCTAGCACGCAATAGTGCTTGTAATGTTAAGTAATTTATTTATAGTTTTTTAAAGTAACGAAGTGATGAGACAACTTGCTCGCCTTATGTTAACGGTCATGCCGTGTGATTTTCAGTTGCAGTTTACCAAGCCTATTTTGAATTAAATTGTGTAAATCATGACAAAAAAGTAGCAGCAAAATTATCGTAATGTTTTCTTTATTTATTTACCTCAAAGCTTGAAATTATGAGTTATAACGAGAAAACGTGATGTCAGAAATAACCTCACATTTATAATTTATCCATCAAAGGTCAGTCTAAGGTCAGAAAAAAAGTATCGTCAGTGTTATTTGATCTTTATCACATTTATAAACTTCATAAGTAAAAAAAAGAATATCCGTAAAGAAGGTTGATCATCAATTGAAAGTTGAACTTAGTGTATAGAGGGTACAAAAATACTGAAAGTGTTGACTGAAAAATTAAATCCAAAATAGGCTTGGTTAACTTAACAGTCAACGTCTGGTTGTGCTGGTAGTGTTCTTGAAAAATAGCAGTTCTCGTTCTGTGTGACACTGCACTGCACTTTTCACTCCGAGGTGTAAATTCTAATGTTTCGTACTCCAGGTTATTTCACTATAGTAGTGTTTGCACACCACTGCCTGCACAACATCTACGGTATATAAACTGCGGTGGTACCATCTGCGACGCAAGTTTTGTTAAGGAGACCTACCAAATGACTGCTTTGATCCGGCGAAATCTCAGAAGAAAAAACTAATGCAATTGAAAACTGGCTATAGCTTCTGATGTCTAAATGTCTTGCTTCTTTTTGTTTTAAAACATATGTAGTGCCTTTCATTTACTATTATTTTTTTCGATTTAAAAATGATTCTCAAATTTATAAAATTGACTCCGTGCTATCCATTCCAACAAATATATTTATTTGATGAAAATATATTTGTTTGAATGGATACCACGGGGTCCATTTTATATTAACAGATCCAGTGATTTATTAAAATATTATTTTTTCAAAGCCAAAACTACTAAACAAAGCAATTTCAAATATCTCTGATAATTTATTAACCTTTCATAGGATTCTAGTTAAGTACCTTAATCAAAATATTACATTTGAGAAAATATTTCTTTGTTTTGAATTCGGTTTCACTCACAGCAATTAAAGGGTAAAAAATAAATCCCAATATAGAACAATAAACAAAATCAAATTAAAAACCATTCCATATTTTGAACCTCTTTTTTCATAAAACCTCACTAATGGTTCGCCTAAGGCTACTGTCAAATAAAATCCAAATAAACTGTAGCCAAAATCGTTTTACATTGAATCATCCATTGCCGTATAAAATATTGGCGTGATGATAAAAAAAAGATGAAATAATGTCTATGTATTTAACATTTTAAGAATAAACTATGTATAAATATTCGAAGTTATAATATTAGTTTTGTAATGGGATTCAAACTTACAGACATACTTTTCCCGAATTTATCCTATGCTTATTGGGGTCGACATAAAGTGTATTCTTTCTCCACTTTGTTCTGCTTGTCATTTCACTACTAACACCTTTGACGTACACATTCTTCTTAACACAGTCCCATCGTACATACGTATATGCATTTTCCTTTTCCCCCGGTCACATTCAGCTAGAGAATAAGTTCAGTAAATATATGAAAAAGTTCTAATGCTCTCGAGCCAAAAAATGGGTAGGTACTTCGAAATTAAAGAGTCGTCTGATCAGAATCATCCTTGACAACCCTAAAGTTCACCGATGAACTAAGTCTCGCCTATATTACTCAACGCTTTGATTGCCCAGGAACCGGAAGTGCATGCATTTTTAGATTATTCTATTAGTTTTTCAAGTGTGTAGTGAACAAATGTGTGACAAAAATTTCTTATTGTGTGTCTTGGTAAGAATACTTTAAGCGCAATAAGTATGTTTGGACCGCAACTTAGCGTAGTCGTCTACTTTTTGTCTATGGACAATTATAGTTGAAAAAGAAAAAAGTTTGCTTGGTCGTCTTCTCTCTGGTTTTGAAAACTTTAGTAGTTTGGACAATTTTGATTTGTAGAGAAAAAGTTGTTTTTGATTTTCATGTATTTTTAATTTGAGTTTGTTTCGTTGCGCGTGATTGTTTTTTTGAATTTGTAACCACGCAATCTATAAATTTATATTTGTATTACCAAAATTGGAGTGTTGTGCTCTTGGAAGAAAGAAGAACTGGACCCATCCTCATCGCCCAAGCGTAAGTACCTAAATTATTTTGCTGCCCAGTAACTTAATTAGGGAGACGCTAGAGACATTGTAAGTTGTTTGTATTTATTTATTGTTTTCAGCCCCGCGAATCGCGGGCGAGTTAGGATTCAAAAAGCAGGTTGTCCAGGTGGATGACACTCTGCTTTACATACCCACCTAGGCAATCTGGAATCTTAAACAAAGTAATTGAATAAATAAATAAACATATGGGTGGGGAATGGATTGTTGTAGTATCCACGGTTGGTAGATGTCTTGGGGATCGCAGTATAAAATGGCAGTTTTTCGGAAGGCGCTCCTGCCCAGCTTCTAGTATATTTCTTTTTGTCGAGTTGACTTTTTTTTTTTAGAGTGTTGTATGTGAGAAATTCTGCACCTATATAACGGGGGCGAAATAAAGAGTAAATTACGTAAATTATTCTGTAGGTTTCATAATATAACTTGTATTTCAATCATGAACAGGCACCGTGGTTGATCGGCTCTCTCGGCTCTGAGTATATAATTTAATTTTTTCTAGAACCTAAAATGCTGATTGCGAAATACAGGATTCAGTAAGAAAACTCTATCATTCAATGGAATATGGACTCAAACACCTTGCCGATAAGGTTTACTTTTTCTTGGTACGTAAAACTTTGCTGTAAGCCTATTCACTAACATAAACAGTTAATGTTCGTTCAAGACAATAAATGAAAAATTAGGCCTTTCATTTTTAAGGTGGGTTTATTGTTCTTCCGCATTTCCCGTCCTCGGAATGTTGCGTGAGCCATTAATACTGAGGTATAAAAGGTTCACCACAATGTATATTAAAGCTGTTATATATTTGCCAAACAAACGTCGAAGTCAAATTAATGAACGTACATTTCATACGTTTATGGGATTCCATTAGTTTTTCTTTTTATTGACTTGGATACAAGATGATAAATTGTTACTCGTATATTAGGGCACTTACTTTTTTGCATTTCTATTTTATCATATTTGCCGTATGCCAGTATATAACATCAACGTCATTATCTGCATGTAATTTCAGTCCATAGCTTGAGTTATGCCTTTCCTGAAGCACATTGAAAAAGACGATTCATTCCCAGACGTCCAAAGATACTGTCCTTAGAAATAAAAGTTCATACATTTATTCCCAAGACTATCACAAAAAATAAAAAAAATATATATTATTTTCATTCCTAATACTTCCATTTTAAGTATGATATAGATGTTTTCAATACTGCCTATTTTTCGCCTCACGTGGGCTCAGAGTACAGTAGGTAGACAACAATGCCAAAACGGGGTCAGTCCTAAAAAAAGTCTAGGTACGCATGTCTTTTTATGTATTTCTCCAAAGAGGTTTCGTCCATGCATGCTTTTATAAGAAGAAAACTTTTTCAACATTTACAATTGAAAAAATCGTATAATTTAGGTTCTTACATTTCACTGCTCAGGAATTTTATTTTAATATTTATTATAAGACTAGCTGACCCGGCAAACGTTGCTTTGCCATATAAATAATTTTGGCTATTAAAAAATAAAGGTTGATCGTAGAAGGGTGAAAATTGAGGATTGTATGTATTTTTGTATGTTGTATCACAAAAAAATAGTAATTAAAAATTTTGTCTAAAAAATAAAATAAAAATTTAGGGGTGGACTACCCCTAACATTTAGGGGGATGAAAAATAGATGTTGGCCGATTCTCATAGATACCGGATAAGCATAAAAAATTTCATCAAAATCGGTCAAGCCGTTTCGGAGGAGTATGGCAACGAAAACTGTGACACGAGAATTTTATATATAAGATTAAAGTTTTATTAAATTTTTTTTTATGCTCGATAGGTAAGCCTTTGATCACCATCTCACCTGATGGTAGGTGATGATGCGGTCGAAGATGTTGTTCAAGCTAACCTAGAATACCGTATTGTACGTGGTGCCTCTATTTTATAATTCTCTAAGCTGATTATCGTATGTTCCATAGGAAGAAAAGGATAAATTACAAGCTATTTCTAGGAAGTTCCCCAGAAAGGTGCGAGAATCAGTGTATAAAAACTATATATATTTTGAAGCGCTCGTAGCGGAGTTTACTTAGCTGTTCTCAACCGATCAGCAAAGTTAAGCAACGTCGCCCGCGGTCATGAGTTGGATGGGTGACCGCTAGTGACATTACTACTGAGCGTTTCCGTGCTTCGGAGGGCACGTTAAGCCGTCGGTCCCGGTTGTTGTCTTAGGATGGCAGTCGTTACAGCATGGTGGTAGGGCATTTTGCGAATGCCCGCCTGGCTAGCTACCACCCTCAAGTAGAAAATCTGTCGCCAAGCACCTAACGGTGTGTTCCGGGAGCTTTCCTTGAGAGCCAGTACTTCTAGGTTAGCCTCAACAACATCTTCGACCACGTCATCACTTACCGTCAGGTGAGATAGTGGTCAAAGGATAACCAATCAGGCATAAAAATAAAAAATAAAATTATGGATACGAGTATACGTTGATGTATATAATGACGATGATCACAAGCTCACCTGATTGAAGTGATAATGTTGTCAAAGGTATTAACTGGCTTACCGTAGAACTATCGGCCCTCGAGAGTAGCAGCTAGCCAGGCGGACATTCACTAAACGCTCTACCACCATGTTAAAATGTAGTTCTCGTATGAAACCAAATTAGACCATGGGGGAATGCTAAAAAATCTCTATTTTGTATGCACAGAATGAGACAAACCTTATTCTCAGTATTTAAATCAAAAAGTGAACGTTAATTTTTATATACATTAGATCGGCAATAAATGTATTTTCTTTCTTACAACACATTTCAATAGTCAAAGAAGTTTCACAGCCGTTTACTTTAACGCCTATAAATTCCCGTGGGTGTAAGCAGATGTGCCTTTTAAACAAAATAAACCTTTTCTTGTGTCTGACATGAATTATGCGTTAAACTGAACGAGGCAAGTAATAATACTTACCATCAAGAAGCTCCTAAGTAGTCTGGACCTTATATTAAAAGAATCGAAAATCGTTCGAAGTAATACGCAAGAGGTTATAAGGGACACTTATATGAAGGTTATTGAGATAAAACCTAACCGTAATTCTTTGTAATTTAACTTTCGATACTGTCAATGTGCTCAGTTATTACAGAGATATGTCTGCGATTCAAAAGGCTATTATAAAAGAGATGAATTGCGAAAATAAGTAATAAAAAATGTATAAAAATAAAGTAGCTGACTTGCAACTCTAAGGATTATTAAAATAACTTGTTGAAAACAGTATTATGCTGATTTAAAACATTAACCTCACATTATCATGGTCCAATATCCACAAGTTATTTCATACTTTGTATGTATTTGCTTGGTGGTAGGGCATTTTGCGAATGCCCGCCTGGCTAGGTACAACCCTCAAGTAGAAAACCTGAGGCCTAGCACCTAATGGTGTGTTCTAGCAGCTGTCCTTGAGAGCCAGTAATTTTAGGCTAGCCTGAACAACATCTTCGACCACATCGACATCAGGTGAGATGGTGGTCAAAGACTAACCTATCAATATAAAAAAAAAAAACTTTTATGTTGTGTGTTAGAAGTCGGTTTGTTTCTTTTTACAATATTTTTAGTGATGCATACTGCTTACAAGATCATTCACTGGCCTAAAATATTGTTCATTAACAAGAGTTGCAACGACCATTAAATCTTACAGGTACGCAAATACACATTTCAGTTAATCATAACAAAGATTCCAAAAGTATTTCAACATAAAAATCTTCACTCTACGAGCGCACCATCGAGACATCGCATCGCGTCAGTCTCAGTCGTGCGCTCGTAGAGTCAAGATCTCTTGAGAATGCTTCGTGTAGAAGCAAATCGCGTCGAAAATTCTTCCGGTTTGACTGCATGGCGTTTGTGACGTCACGTTGGCATACAGGAAAATTAGGCGGAATTGTCATTAGACACTTTATTTTTTATTTTGAAGTGTTTTATTAAAATATTGATTTAGTGTTTTCTTAGAATACTGTTAATATGTTTGCTATTATCATATATGGATTTCTGCAAAGTAACGCCTTAATCTATTAGTTATATTTCGGTGAAATGACTATACCCCAAAAAATACTCAACCGATTATAATCAAATTTAAATGGGACTAACATGGAAGTATGTACAATACTAATCAAAATAACCATCAAAATAAGTTTGAAATTGGCGGAGAATCACGTAACAAACAATCACAATAAAAACATACCGTTGAATTGAGAACCTTGTCTATTTTTGGAAATTGGTTAAAAATACGACTACCATGTACAAGTGAGACAAAATACGACAAGTTATTTCACACATTTGTGTGTTGAAGTCGGTTCCATTATTGGGTAAAAAAATGTTTTTACCCTTTTAAGTGCACCTTGCTACTTGTGGGATCGATTGTCATTTACTGTCAATTACTATATCATCAAGATAGGAAAATACTTTTCAGTTACTGAAGTGTAAATCAAAAACTGAATGACCGATTTTGATGTAATTTAAATGGGACCACACTGCAAGCATCAGCTTTCAAAAATAAAAGAATCATCAAAATCGATTAACGCAGTCAAAACTTTTGAGGTAACAAACATAAAAAAACAGACGAATTGAGTACCTCCTCCTTTTTTGAAGTCGGTAAAAACACATTCCTTTGAAAATAATAAGGTGATCTGAAACGGCGCTAAGCAATTCGATACCCAATTAACCCAATAGCACCGACTTTGAAACTGAAAATATTTTTGACTGGCCCTTTTCATATGCAAATAAAAATTTAGAATTATATCACGGAATACATTACAGGTGAAGAAAAGCTGAATTTTACACATTTTCTATAGCAATACAATTTAGGTCTGAAACACACAAAAAATTATATGAAATGTACAAAAAGCTCAACACGCGTTCCTGAAATCATGAACACTCAGCTGCAGCAGTACAAATATCTCGGGCAAAATATATTTTGAAATATTCGTGTAAAATATCACTTAAGTTGCATTTATTTCAAAACTACATGTAAGAATTTCTCCAAAAGTACATAAATTTACAAATAAACTTGATATCTCAAAATTATAACAACATAAACTCAAATCGGACAATGCAAGCAGAAAAGTGCTATTTTCACCAATTTTTGTGGACCTCTGAAGGACCGGCTGTCATAAACACTACATTACGGCGCACGCTGCTACGTACCGGCACCGGCAAAGAACTTTTCACTGTCCTATATATTTTGTAAGCCTCGTGGGGTACCAAACTTTTACTAACATACCTACAGGTTTGTACGGAAACCTCGGTGCGCGAGTCCAACTCGAACTTAGCCGGCTTTTTGTTTTTGCTCAATATCACATACAAAATATTGAACAAATAATTACTAAGAAATTTTAAAAAACATAACATATACTTCACTTTCGTAACCTTTACATGACAAGTACAAACAAGGTGACATCATCTCCTACACGAGCAAAAAAGCTGTCTTACTATGCTTCATTAGGCTGATTTTGTGAGACATATTATATAGTGACAGTAGAGCAAATAACGTGATTTTGAGTACAGCTATATAACTTCCACCGCCGGCGATGAGCGATTAGAGCTAGAATCTAGAAACGAGTTGTTCATCAGTGTGTAGCGATTGTGTAATTATATAAGTATTATTACTGAGTGATAAGCGAGTGTGTGTTTTGACGGCCGATAACTCACACCACCCACTCGAAGCGACCGGTAGGCCATTCTACCAAGTGAAAATCTCTTGGCGAGTAAGGGAGTAACTCTCGGCGAGTAAGCTAGTATCGCTGAGCAGTATAGCTCTTGTTGCTACAAACTAGTGAAGAGCGAGTTCTTACTGGCAGTGATGAACATTGAGCGATCAACTATTAATATATGCATATATTTGTTGGCATAGGATACTGCATCTTTAGTACATTTTTTCAGCGAGAAAATAGTCAATAGCGTTGTAGTCGCTTTCTCGCTAGCAGAGGAACGAGTGCCTAAGTGTTCATAATTTTACTGAAAAATATCTTACGACTTCTCAACTCGACTTGTCAATAACAGGGTTTGGAGTTTAACTACTTTATATGCTCCATTACTGACGAAGGGCATATAAACCAGGTGAGTACTAAAATGAACTAAAAAAAACGAATTTATATGTGGTAACAAAAACTTTAAAGTTTCTGAACTTTGGTTCTGTGACTTCGGTAGTACATGTGTTGGCCCTATAATAATCCTAAGAGTTGCATACACTCCCAATCTTATTTCGATTTTCGGTATACCGGTTTAATATTTCAAAATCAAGGCTACATAAACCGGTATGTGAGACAATATGTGAGAAATGGTGGATTTTACAACAGTCTGGAGTAAAAGTATACATCTGCACAACAAGAAATTTACTTGACAACGTAAGTAATTCTATGTGAAGGCGCAGTCTTCACGATGGCAAATCAATATTAAACCCACTACGCTATTTAAAAAAAAGGTATAAGCACGCGAAAATGCGAGCGAGACAAAACATAGCTTATTAACTTAACAGTCCTAAAGCTATGTTGGATTGTATTTCAAATTCCACAATATACGTCTAATGAAACAAAGGGATCGCTTGCAGCTGTCGAATATAAATTTAATTACCAAACTCTTACTGAGGTTCATTAGAGTTGAGGTAAAGTTGAGGGGACGTCAAACGTTCGCGGTGAATTTATTCTTTTGTTTGCTATTTCAATTTGGAATTGTTTTATTTTGTAAGCACATTTTTTTTAGCGACATCTCGACGTGTTTATTTTTATATGAATGGTATTCGCGAGTTTAAATGAATATTGCTTGTATTATCATTTACACTTATTGAACATTAATGATTTCATAATTTACCATAAATATGTGAAGCGCTCATAGCGAAGTTTGCTAGCCGTTCTTAACCAATCAGCAAATTTAAGCAACGTCGTCCGCGATCATAAGTTGGATGGGTGACCGGCTAGTGACAATACCACTGAGCGCTTCCGTGTTTCGAAGGGCACGTTAAGCTGTCGGTCCTGGTTTTTGTCTTTATAGCATGGTAGGGCATTTTACGAATGCCCACCCGCTAGCAACCACCCTCAAGTAGAAAATCTGTCGCCAAGCATCTAACGGTGTGTTCCGACAGCTGTCCTTGAGAGCCAGTATTTCTAGGTTAGTCTGACATCTCCGACCACATCAACATATACTATCAGGTGAGATTGTGGTCAAAGGCACACCTACCAAGTTTAATAAAAACCCTAAATCTGACAAACATATTATTTTTTTTGTGTTTACCTGTAACAAATATAAATAATTCAATTAGTTATTTTAACTTTCGTGAACTAAACTCTTGTGTCTAAATCATTAACGAATCTATTCACGCACAAATTAACATCAAAATCATGTTTGGACTAACCTCGACGTTTTGGTGAAGTTGTATTGACCGTGTGACATGATGACACGCGCTTCTTCAGTCTACTTTTACACAAGAGTGATGTACCTTTTTTAGCACGAGTGGGGGCGCCAATAGTCCAATGCCAATAGTTATTTCACCCGAGGTGAATACTGCTTTTTATTTAGAATATAAGTAGTAAATAATAACTTTAAAAGTTAGACAAACAATATGTTATCATAAAATAATTAAGGGTATTGATAATATGATGGCTATTGATTATGGTATTATATGGTTAGAAGTGGCTACCAATAGCAGTTTTTTGTGGCGCTCTATGGGGGAGGCATATTTTTACGTTTTTGTTCAACAGTGGACATCTTCCGGCTGATGATGGTGGTTATTTAAACCTAATCTTAAAACAGGACCAATAATTAAACGTAAAGGAAAAAAAAATATTATTATAAAGCTACGAATAAGGTATAAAGTCATGTTACCTATAATATATTTTTTTTGATAATAATTTTTCCAATTGCAATTACAATTATACAATTTAAAAAGTAGACTGTACACAAAGTGGGGACATTGAAAGCATAGTTTTTAATTTATTTTGAAAACAGGTAAAATTGTCTCCTAGGGACGAAAAGTACTGTTTTCAACTTTCCTTTGAACGCGCTACTTATGGCGTACTTTCAAAGTATGATATATGGAAACGCCATTTACGTAAACAGGAGGATATCGAACTGTCCTTATATTTTGAAGTCCAAAACTGTGTCATTATAAATTTTCATTTTCTTATATATTTTAAAACATAGGTTATACATAAGCTCACAGAATTAGAAAATGCTCACAGAATTAGAAAATGCTTTCAAACATTATGCTACCTTGTGTATTTCTTTTTTTCTTGGAATGGAAAAGAGGTTACTCTTAAAATATGCAAATTGCTGGTATCTTAAGTTATTCGAAACTCAAACTCGACTGAATACCTCAGAAGCTGATAAAATATTATATTTAGAAGATATCCATCACTTTTCATAACTTTCAAGTAGGTAGCATCTGGCTCGTGTTTGACTAACTTCCATTTTGTTTGAACTTTCATCTAAAATCCAGTCCAAAGCTAATTTAAAGAAAATTTAGTTTTTTAACGTGATTGTGACTAAACAAGCACGAGGCCCACCAGATGTTTAGCAGTAACCTCTGCCTATAACAGATGCATTTCCAACCCGTCACCCTGAGACATACAGTTTTCCAACGTAATCGTAAATGTATGTAATTGTACTCCACTTTATCTTTCTGTGGGATTCACAGGAGACAACGAAGGGGAAATACTTGAAGGTGGGCAGTAGCGCATTCTGAAGAACCAACCCACAAGACGTCTGCCAAGTGATGGAAGGGCTTTGTTCAACGATGGACTCTCCGTTTATTGAAGTAACTATTAATCATATATACCCGCGTTATATTTACCAGAAAGATTCTGACCAATTTCGGACTGTTTTGAACTCCTTCGTGCGCAAGCCTCAGCGCGTAACTCTACATAAATATCAATCAAAATTGACCTTCATTCACTAGTTCGTGTTCAATTGTATTATTTATCCGCATACATTGACTCTTTCATTTGTTGGTGGCAAAAAGTGGTTTGAAATTTTAATGTCATGGGTTCGATTCCCGAGTCGGACAATAGTCAAATATTTCCGATATTGCCATTTCCAGTAGTCGTTCATTCTCGGCATTATAGCCCGTACATACGTATATAAAATCAAAACAAATCTCACAATATGTGAGATTTATATAGCCACAAAAGACCACCATTCCCTTCGGGAATATAAAGGCTTGATAATATGTTGTTAAATCTTTCGAGGCACGTTTGAGTTTTTGTAAAGTTCTATTGGAACTCCTACCAAAGTTAGCTTGGCTTTGCCGAAATTCCCCAATTTTATCAGCTAAAAACTTTATTCCTCTTCTAAAGGTAACTTAAGCTCTACAACACTTGTTTATCCCCAGTACGAAACAAAGTTTCCGTGCAAAAAAACAAGTCAAGTGAGAGACACCGTAATAAATCAAGTGTTCCTTTTGTGTGTTTTTAATGTTGAGTTCCGGCGGTCCACCGTGAGCTGAACTTAAAATATACAAAATTAAAATTTTGCTTCCTCTTAAGACGGTTAAACAATAGGAACGGATTAATTTGAGCTACGACTTACCTACTACGATTACTCAACCGGCAAAGCATATCCCGGCTATAGATGACAGATAGTTGGGGTTCGAATCCCGCTTATAATTTAATTTTTTCGTTCTAATTTTGTAAGGTTATTCGCTTAGCAGCCGTTACACTATATGTAAATTTGTCACAAAAAATTTGAAGTTAGGTACATTTTTAAGGTTCCGTAACTAAAAAGGAAAAAACGGAATCCTTATAGGATAACTTTGTTGTCCATCTGTCTGTCTGTCAAGACTCTTTTACTCAGGAACGCGTGGAGGTATCAAGCTAAAATTCATATCAAATACTCAGGTATACTGTCCCTCGGAGCTGTGAAAAAGTTAAACTATAAGCCAACGCAATCAAAGAAGACAGCCCGCTTGGCAGGCGTCTTGGGGATCGCAGTTTAAGATATCAGTTCCTCAGAAAGCGCTGCTGTCCACAAATTTTCGACACTCGCAAGGGAATTAAAACCTACAGGGTCATGATCGTCATCATGTAAGCCAACGCAATCAAAAGATACAGCTGTTTATGCGCAAATTTTCGACACTCGCAAGAGAATCAAAACTTACAGGGTACTTCCCGTGAACTCAGAATCTTGAAATATTTTTAGTTACATCACATAATAAAATATTTTTAATAATATAAAAATGATTTCATTTAGCAATAAAAATACCATTACTTTTATTTATATACCTACAAGTTTGTACGGAACCCTCGGTACGCGAGTCCGACTCGCTCTTGGCCGGTTTTCTTAAAAAACGGAGGAGATTTTTAATTTGACTGTACGTTTTTTTTCTTTTTGTATGTTGTAATGCGATTGCTCCGCCAATTATGCTAAGTTGGTCCCATTTAAATCATCAACATCGGTCGAGTAGTTTTTAAGTGACAGTCAATTAAGTGAAATATATATTTGAATAGCTGGATATTTATCAATAAGCATGGTTCGGTACGACACTGATGATTAAAATTTCTGTTCAGTTTCGAGGCTGTCAGTAGCCCAGGCAGGAGTGCCTTCAGCACTGTGTGTGTGAGATGAAGAGAAGATGTGAAGCTTCTGTCATCTATGGTCGTTCAATTTGTACCTGCTGAGAGCGCGCCTAGAGGTGCAGGTTCATGGGTGCCACAGTAATTCAAAACTTGGCTTAGTAGTGCTTACGTTATTGAGGAACAAACACACAAATCCAAATGGTCACAACCTAAACTTACGAATACTCACTCTGGTCTTTGTTTATGCTATCGTTATGCTTACCACTTAATACCTAGTACCGCTACCGCTTAAGACCTTGTGTTTGTAATAACAAGTTTCTCGTGTGGTTACTCCCCCGAATAATTAACTTTATGTATTTTTTCCAATATCCACCACAAACACTATTTCTGTGAATGTTTCGATTCGCTATTTATTACAGTTCCAAAGATTCAAACCTAAAGGTATGCTGGACGGACAGATGGACAGCGTAGGTCTAGCTTTGCTGGTTTTACTGGTACCCTAAAAAACTCAATAAGTCGAGTTACGGCCCTTTTTCATATTTGCGAGGTTTCAAACTTGCCTCTTAAATATTATGGGGAAGTTTGCAAACTTCGTGAGATGAGAGCCCCAATAAAAAGTTACCATTTTGCTTGTCAAATTTTAACGCCCCAAAGTTGCGGTCGAGTCTCGCAGTCTTACCTTGCGAAGTTGAGAAAGATTGATTGTTTCTGAGGGCTTTAGATCTATGTAAAGGTAGATGAATTAGGCAATTTGAGCTTTCAGTCAATGTAATATAGGTGAAAATAAATGGAATGTATTCCAGTTCAGTGTTTCAAACGTCGAAACTATTTGGTGCTGGTAAATAGTGTTGAAAGGTTTAATTTTGAAATATTACCCGTCGAAACAACACGTGCAATTTGTAATACAACTTTGAAAAGGCAAGGCGTGTATGATAACAATTCTATTAAATTAAGTTATTAGTCATGTATGAAAGAAAATATTAATCCTCTGTGATTGCGTTATTTGAAACTCAAAACGCATGTTTATGCTGCATTTAGCATTATGCTGCAGCAGGAAAATGTGTAACCTATGCGCATCGTTGATAATTACATTATACTATTTCCATTTATTCATTTTCTCGATGACAACTCCTGTGAAATTTTGAACTAGTTTCTCCGACTCTGGTATAACCTTGTACGTGCGTAAACGTCATATTTTTATAAAATAATGCATACATAATGTAAAAAAATAACGCTCGTTCAAGTTTTCACAGTAGCTGTCATCGAGAAAATAAAGAAATGGAAATAGCGTATCAAAAGTAATGGATGCTATTGTCCACTGCGGACGCTAAGACGTTTATATCTCCAGATGTCCATATATGACGTCCGGAGATTCAATAATAACAAATATTTTAAGAAAACAACGCTTTAATATTTAAGAAAAACACTTAAAATATATCTAGTGACATTTACCGCTAATTTTCCTAATAAGCCGACGCAACTTAAACTGTGAGTTTCGTTTTTACACGAAGCATACACAGGAATTCTTAACTTTTCGAGTGCACGATCGATATCTTTCTCGAGAAAAGAAAAATGTAGTGGTCGAAGACTAGCCTATTAGCTATAAATAAAAAAATATAATGCAAATTTCATGGTTGTATATATCATGACTAATTGAAAACGTCCTTATGAATAATTAATTTTCTGTTACAATTGAAATACATCAAGCCATAGAATCTCATCTTGTCGAAATCTGACCACTGCTTCTATCTTAATAACTAAGGCGCCATACCCACACAGAGCGTTCTAGAGTTCCAAGTTCTGTGACTTACATTCACTGTCAAGTATCCAAAGGCTTAGATGAATGCACACAGTTATACCGTGGTAGTCAAAGAGAACGCATGTTCTATGGGAGTTCTATTTGAGTCCGTTGAAGTGTAGTTTTTTTTTTTAACGATCTAACCTTTGCCTTCGACAAAGTTCTTACCTAGCAATGAATTTATTTTCGTGTCTCTTGTTACGTATATCAATTTATAAGAAACTGATTGAACTGAATAACTCAACCTCTCGCTGTGGGTTCGACGCCTCAAAAGATTTCTGTTTACTGAAATCATGTAAACATACCCCAACATATATTCACATATTCGTACAATGCCAGACGTACAGTCATAAGTTACGCACTGCTTTTAAGGTGAAAAGGGGGGATGAAAAGGGGATGAAAATCTCGAGCGGCGTACGAGATTAACCCCGCATCCCCCGCACCCTTTCGGTACATTTGAATGTGGTGTATTAGTGAATGGTTAGATTTATCGTTGGTGAAACGGCAGCCCGACCTGAAATTTATGGCGGTTGTGTTACGCAGTGCGTGGTGATACCCAGTGGGATAACTTCCGGAAATTGATACTAAATCGCGCGGTGGCACAATCTCGCATGCAAGTCTGGATTGGTAGCCTCAAGTAGAAAATCTATAGTCAAGCACGTAACGGAGTATGGTCAGTTCCTATTTCAGGCTTGTTAATAATTTAGACCGTAGTATTTCTTACCTTAGAGGGGAAAAAACGGAGAGAAGATTATCAACCACTTATTAACAGGCGCTGAACTTGCCCTGACCTAAGTTTAATTTTTGTTCAGTGATTGCCATGTGACTGCCGCGCTGATCGAACAAAGGTTTTTGTAATGGTCTCTTGGCTAGCTACTCATATTGAATAATCTGTCGGCAAGCATCTAATGAGTTTCGCCAACTATCCTCAAGAGCTTCTCATTGTAGGTATATATTAATTGAATTTACCTACAATGATAACTGACTCTTCACGCGCCAACCGTTCAATTATATCATCACTTACCAACAGATGAAAAAAATAGTCAAAACTTATACAAACAACAGAAAAAAAGAAGCTTTCGCTACGGTTCGCGTAGCGGCCGTCCAACTCCACCGGACTTTGGGCGACAGAAGGCCTTCTTATATCCAAGAAATTGAAATAAAACGAAATAATAATTTTTCCAATTGATTCGCTTTTAAAGCCTGATTTGAAAATAATTGTTTAGACGTGAATTCGCGGGCATTGAAATAGTTTTGTTTGTAAAGTCATTAACAATAATGAATAAGAATACATACGCGTATGATGACCGTCGTCAGCAACTTAAATGACTTTGACTTGTAATAAATGTAATCAGTTGCTAATTTATAAAATATCTTCGTAGCTCTTTCCACAGAAACGTGGCTTCGTCATATTTTGAATACCAAGTGTTCAAACTCATTGAATTTTTACATAAATATCCTTAAGCCTAAAATCTATGCTTCAGGTTTGCCAGTTTTTCGTTTTATTATCCATTTTATCTATAAATGTGAACATAATTTTATGGAAAAGTAACAAACCAGAAACACAGGTTTTAGGCTTGTGGAATTTCACTGAATTGTAACAGTTTGTACTTAAAATATCACAAAACTATGTTTGTTTGGAAGACACTTTCTGTAGTAACATAATGTAACAGATATTATTATCATCAATTTCTTCCCTTATCCCACTATATGCGAGGATGGTACAATATATTTTCTCTAAAAACAGAAAATGCAACCACAAATGAACATATCAAGCTTTAGCTTCGCTTTTAGGGCTAGCACTCTTTAGATAGTTATGCTTTTGTTGGTAGTAAAGTAGCACCCAGTAGTTTGTAGATGACGTAGAAAACCTTTTCCGAAATACAAATGACAATCCCAATCATAAACACAATACTACGCGACATATAAAAAAAATACATTATGTAATTAATCCCAATTTCCTGCTTAGGCGATGTTTCATTCTGATTGATAGTATTTTCCAGTTACTCTACTGTATTGTTTGCGCTACGGCATTGCGTATAACGCAAAGCTGTGGTGTAAATTCCGTTTCTCGGTTTACGAATGTGTTCGACGATTGCCGTAGTCTTAAAACGTCTTGGTACATTTAATATTACGAAGATTTATATGGTAATAATATAAAGTTCGTTTCTTTTTATTATTTAAACTTTTAATTATAGAAATTTTGTAAAAATATTTAATTGATATGGTGTAGTGCTCAAGGGATATGATGAAGGAGGTTGAATAAATTTTAAAGTGATCTGTTATCGAATAACAAGATTTGTTGTTTGTAGTTATGGGTAGCATACATGGCGATACCTTAATAAATATACTGGCAAAGTGCTAGTAAGGCCCAAGCATTGTACATTAAAAAAAATCACATTCGGAATTCATAGTGGCAGTGTAATTTGGCTATATTTTATCGTTTGTAGTTCCATTTCATAGTTTGTAACGTAATTACACTTTATTTGGTGCTTTTGTAATGGACCCGCACGTGCTAAATGACCTATTTCTTATATAGTACTAATACTTCCCTTATACTTATCACAGCTGCAAAATTCTTGAAATCTCAGCTATCAAGGACTCGTCCACGGAAGTAATCGTGTCTTATCTTTGTTCACCATTTACCAAAGATACCCTGCGTATTGTCGTTCTTAAGAATATCTTTCACTGATTTGGCTGTCAGAATTTTATCAACCAAAGGTTAAAGGCAAGAGTTTAACATTAATTTAAATATGGATTTGTAGAGGTCGACCTTTCAGTTAAGTACGATTATCTGATGTCTGCCTGATAAGTCAATCCCGGAAATTGACTAACGGCTGACGCAATCAACTCTGCTTGCGGGTCAAGACCAGACCTGTCAGTCACCTGCAGTGTATGTGTCCTCTCTGAGCCGGAACTGAGTTAGCCAGTCTTTTAGCAATATGTCAGGACTTCGTTAACTGATCGTTAAAATTATATCATGTGTGTCAGGACTATTGTCTACTGACTTGATAGTATTAAACCATCAATTCAATTATCATTTGTCAGGAATACATCGACTGACCTTTTACATTTGTCAGAACATGTTGACTGATCTTTAGTATTTATATTATATGATTACCTACAAAATCAGAGATCGCACCTTCGTCATATAAGACGGCATTCGACTCTTTTGTTACACGAGATAATGTCAGGGACAAATCACATAAATTGATAACAGCAAATAGATTTAATCTCAATTAGCTTATTGTCTGTTAGGTATGAAATGTAAGTATGTGACCATAACTTCTCTAACTCAAAGGAAATCGACACGTATATTTATATTTCATAAATATTAGTATACCGTGACCTTCTACGAGCACATATCAATAATAGTGAATAGTTATGCCTAAAGACTTCTAAATCTGGTAAATATTATAAGCTGTACTACGTCAATTACAGGATACGTTACTCTGGATCCAAGATATTTCCTAACTGTCTTTGCCTTAATTAAGGGGCTAGGGGTAGTGATTATTCAAAAACAAGATAAGTTTCAGGAATTTACTTTCAGATTAAAATTTATATTAATTCAAGAGTTTGATTCTACATTTACCCACACGTTTCACAAGCAAGTTTGTAGGATACCAAGGAAAAACGTGGAAAAAACCTTGGCCACTCTTTTCATATGATTTCGATATTATAAATATACACAAAATTTAGAACAATAGATCTATATCTAAGAGCTGAAAAGAACACACACACGAATAGTAGTATCACGGTGAATTTAGATCGTAATTGTGACTAAACCAAAGGTTTTATAAAATTTAATAATTATTCTATGATTATCATTTGGGCGATCTAAATTCTCCGTCTAGATGTCGATATTACTTAACTTATGTAAATGTCTGGACACGGACGGTCGACGCACGATCACTGCACTTTAAAAACTACTTTTTAATTATTGGAGACTGGTGCTCCTCTGCACACCGCACGTCGGAATGTCCCGGCATCTCACGCTCCCACCCTCGTGGACAGCGCCAAGCCGTCATAGCCGCGAAAGGCCCTGATTGGTTACACCCAACCGAAGCAAAATTGATCTATGTGATTGGATAATCGACAGCGCCAGCGTTAACCCACGTGGTCAAATAATGGCGGGCTCGATTTTGGCGCCATGTCTGTTCTGTAACACAACATTTACAAGTGTATATAACATGTGTTTGATGATTACATACGCCCTAAGCTTGGCGTTTACCATAATCTCAGATCCAGGTATTTAAAGTGGCAATCCTTCCATATATCGCTATTGTGACAAGCCGCATCCCCTCTACATGAGAACAGTTTATTTATAAGCTAACTCGCAGATAAATCGTTACCTATGTTATAGCTCAACTACGCTATCATTGATATATGCTTAATAAAGATCATTATCCTTTAACATGCAACAAATGGTGTATTTTTGTAAAGTCACACGGCTTGCGTCATAAACATGTTTCGAATAGCGTTCCAAAACGGATGTCCATTGTTTTATTCCAAAAAGGGTCTCTCTATTGTAGATAATTCCTTTCAGACAGTTTATTGCATTTTATGACTGACCAGATGCTAGTTCCCTTGAAACGCCGGATTTCTTGCTTAAGTTATCTTTCACAAGAATCAAAAAAAAAATATAATTGCCTTCCACATGTACCACTACACTTTGACTATAGTCTTTATGATTGCTATCATTCAATTGCCGGTGAAATTACTGGCATATGAGACTAAACAACTTTGGGTCACAGAGTGATGGGCGAAGTGTAGTTCGTCACTTATGACGATATGCATCTGTTAAAGGCAGTGCTTAACACTTTACACCAGTTGGGCCTTGAGTTTGTTCCGTCTTAAATACATAATATATGATGATTTTTTTGCTGATAGGTAAACCTTTGACCACAATCTCACCTGATGGTAAGTGACGGTCTGGTCGAAGGTGTTAACAGACTGAACCTAGATATACTGGCTCTCAAGGACAGCTGCCGCAACACACCATTAGGTGATTGGCGACAGATTTTCTAATTGAGGGTGGCCGCTAGCCAGGCGGGCAATCGCAAAATGCCCTACCACCATGCGGTGAAGCTCAAGCCCGCGGCGGGATTCGAACCATGGACCTGCTGCGCAGCAGTCCATAGCCAATGCTATTGAGCCATCACTGCTTCGAAATGTTTGCTGCGATACAGCGATAATCCAAGATTAGATGAAATCTATGTAGTTTTTTTATGTTACTGTGACTGAACAAGCTCGAGGCCCAACTGATGTTAAGCGGACTCTGCCCATAACAGATGCATTTCATCACAATTGTCACGAATTGCACTGCACCCGTCACTTTGAGACATAGTTGTTAAGTCTCATGTGCCTGTAATTTGCAATTTCTTGAAGGTACCAAAAACGTCACCCCCGCGGGGTGCCGGGTTAGAATTGCACCTCCCCATATCATCCCATGGGTGTCGTAAGAGGTGACTAAGGGAAAAATACTGGAAGGTGGGCAGCACCACCTTCTAAAGAACTGCCATCTTGCACTGCGATCCCCAAGCCAAGCGTGGGGATTATGGCATATACCCCCTTAATAGGGGAGGCTGTGTTCAGCAGTGGACGAGTCGGCTGTTACAGTACAGTACAGTATCAAAAGTGACACTCCGCTTAGCCATTTTGGTAGTGAATAATTGCAAAGATATACTCAAACTTTAATGAATGAGAAGTATAAGAATAAATTGTAAGTTGTCAACCACATCTCATCAGAATAAGTCATACGTAATTACGTATTTGCATTTTGAATGGCTGTGAAGTTAAAATTCAAATTATTTATTTTGTTTTCAGCTTCTCTGAATTCTTTCATAACGTACTAAAGTGGATAAAAGAAGGCAATTTTCTTATAAAATATTGTTGAAGAAATAGTAAAGCAACCAACATTTATTTAATTTTCAGTCAATTCTTTATAAAGATTCAGTTCTTTTTCAATCAATAAGTCAATTATTTTTGAAGCGCTCGTAGCGGAGTTTGCTTAGCTGTTCTTAATTGATCAGAAAAGTTAAGTAACGTCCGCTGCGGTCATGAGTTGGATGGGAGACTGAGCGCTTCCGTGCTTCGGAGGTCACGTTAAGCCGTCGGTCCCGGTTGTCGTATTAGGATGGCAGTCGTTATAGCATGGTGGTAGGGCATTATGCGAACGTCCGCCTGGCTAGCTACCACCCTCAAGTAGAAAATCTGTCGCCAAGCACCAAACGGTGTGTACCGGCAGCTGTCCTTGACAACCAGTAAATCTAGGTTAGCCTGAACAACATCTTCACCATATCATCGCTTACTATCAGGTGAGATAGTGGTCAAAGGCTAACCTATCAAGCATAAAAAAAGATTCACTGAAAATTCAGTTGTGTAGGATAATCTTAAGAATTGTAAAAAAAATCTGTGGTAGCTTTTCAGATAGATATACAAAAAGTAAACACGTGGTAGCGTAAAAAAACTGTTTTATTTAGAAATATATGGATAACTGCTTACAAGTACTAAATTTTTTTTACCGTTTAGTCCACGTGGAACGTACGTTAAAACTGAAACGTTAATAAATTCGGGTTAACGTTAGCGGTTACACTGCGTGACGACCCCTTTATATCACCTGGAGTTATTCGATTGCAGTTACGCAGCCCACATTTAAGGATATTATACACTTGAATGTCTGAAATTTGGAAAATATCCGCTGTCGCTCAGTTTTAACGTAACGATAGTCGAACGCGCTACGTTAACATATTTTACCGTTACGCCTACCTTAGTTGACAACCCTTTACGTAATGTCACATAGAAAAAATTAATAGCGAGTTTTTGAAATATTATAAACTGGATTTATGTGCAGAGTAATAACGCCTTAAAATATGAAAAAAATGCTTAATGGCTTTGAATTTTATTAGAGGTATCGCAACCTTTAGGAATTCATAAATAGATATTAATACTATTTTATATACATATATTTTATTCATGATAGGTTAGCATTTGACCACTATCTCGCCTGATGGTAAGTGATGATGTGGTCGAAGATATTGTTCAGGCTAATCTAGAGTTAGCAGCACTCAACAGATTGCATGGTAATAGATAATTTTGCGAATATTCGGACTTACAGAATATTTACACACACTCGACTAGAAAATCAATCGTCAAGCAAAAAACAACGTGTTTCGGTAGCTTTTCTTGAGAACCAGTCTTGAGTCCTATTCGAGGTTAAGCCTGTTTACCGGTTCACATATACTTACTATAGTAGAATAAATTCAAAAAAAAATTCTTAAAATTCGTCATTGTAAAATGATAATTATAAATTAATTGTAATAAAAAATATATTTAGGAAATATAAAATTAACATTTTAGTGAAACACACAATATACCTGGCGACAAATCCACCAAATTTTCCTGCTAAGCTGACGTGGATCATAAACAATGAACGTGCGATCGAAAAATCAAACCCTGATGATGCTTCGTGGAGAATCAAATTATTCTGGCAAGGCAACGTAGCGTTTATTACGACACATTGGCTTAGCAGTAAAATTATGCAGTATCGTCACTAGATAAATGCTATATAAATTTTAAATGATTTTCTTAAATATGACTTTAAATGTTTCTATGAATATTATTTCAATTATTATTATCATTGATATCAATTATGTATTTTCGGAAGTAACACCTGAAATCATGAACTCTCATAAGTCACAATAGTGTATTTTTATTCTTTTTTATTACTGATAGGTAAGCCCTTGACCACAATCTCACTTGATGGTAAGTGATGATGTGGTCGAAGGTGTTCACAGGCTTAACTTGAACTACTGGTTCTCGAGGATAACTACCGGAATACACCGTTAGGTGCTTGGCGACAGATTTTCTACTTGTGGTTGGTCGCTAGCCAGGTGGGCGAGCATTCGCGAAATGTCCTTCCACCACGCGGTTTAGCTCAAGCCCGCGGCGGGATTAGAGCCATGGACTGCTTCGCGGCAGTCCATATCCAATGCCACTGAGCCATCACTGCTTTAATATTTTTTCAAAATGTGGGCTATTTGTTAGATACTGTATAGTTCAGGTGTTCTATTTTAGGAAAGATCACAACTGTAAACATTGAACTTTCCATAAAGCTCAGTGCACGCGGGATGTACGTTAAACGCGAAACGTTAATAAATTCCGCGAGCCATTGCGGTTACGCTGTTTGACACCGCCTTTACGTCACCCGGAGTTATTTGATGACTGTTACGCAGTATCCGCATTTGGAAATAGTTTACTAAACCGTGAATCTAGGGGTTTTTAGATAGCAAAATTTTTATGTTTTTCAATTTCCTCTGAGAGATTACAGCTTCGTTAGCTGGATTTGATTTGTTGGATATATTTAACAACAAGTATTAATAAATTAAAATGTAAAAACCAAACTGCAAATTATTTATTTTCGATTAACATTTTTTCTTTTCATTGGATTTAAAACTGCAAGTTATACATATCAATGGAATTGTTTCTAAAGGCCTTTATTTTGATACCCCACTCGATGGGGTTAGAATATTTTTTTTCTTAACTTACGATATTGTTTTTTTTATGTACTACGTTTTACTTGCGCTATCGAAACAAATTACCGATACCGAACAAGATACCGATTTTAATGTATGATACTCATACATTAAAATCGGTATCTTTACATACTCATACATTAAAATCGGTATCTTGTTCGGTATCGGTAATTTATTTCGATAGCGCAAGTAAAACGTGGTTAAGTCGATAATAACAAATATATTTAAAATATTTTAAGAAAACATCAAATTAATATTTTCATAAAACACTTAAAAAATATTAAAATATATCTAGTGACAATTCCGCCTAATTTTCCTGTTAAGCCGACGTGATGTCACAAACGCCACGCAGCGGAAGATTTTTCGACGCGTTTTGCTTCTACACTAAGCATCCTCAGGAGGTCTTGACTCTACAAGCGCACGATCGAGAAACTATTGGCTGGAACTGTTCTCGCAACTATTGAAATCGACACCATAAGTTGGCATAATATTCGCCATTGATTGTTTTACCTTTTTGAAGGTAGTCAACCCAAAAAACAGTCGCCATGACTTTATTGGATGACAAACCCATGTTGGCCTTCTTTGGCGCCGATTCACCCCGAGAAACCCACTGTTTTAACTGCTGTTTGGTCTCTGGTGTATTGTGGTGGATCCACGTTTCGTCCACGGTTACGAAATGGCGCAAAAACGCTTCCATATTGCGGTTGAACAACACCAAACACTCCAGCGAAGTTGTTACACGATTGCGTTTGTGGTCGATTGTGTGCAAACGTGGCACCCATCTTGCAGAGAGCTTTCTCATACCCAAGTGATTACTCAAAATTGAAACCACTGAGCCATGTGAGATGCCTATGGCTTCCACAATCTCTCGCACTTTCAATCTCCGATTGACCAACACAATATTGTGAACTTTTTCGATTGTTTCGGGTGTAGACACCTCAACTGGGCGTCCAGAAAGTTCGGCATCTTCTGTGCTTGTACGGCCACAACGAAACTCAGTAAACCACTTTTTTACCATTGAAATTGATGGTCCTGAGTTCCCATACTATTTATCAAGCTTATCCTTGGTTTGAGTGGTACTTTTTTTCTGCAAAAAATAATGCTCAATGAGCACGCGAAATTCACTTTTTTTCCATTTTCTCCTCAATTCACGCGGTAGTATGCTTTCAATGGCTGTCGATCACAAATTAAATGACACAGGTCGTTCAAATTTTTACAAGAGTCAGCTGACAGATGCTTAACAGAATCAGTGTTGCCCATTCAGAAAAGATGCGGAAATTCAAAAAGTCACGGACTTATTGACCTGCCCTCGTACTAGGTTACAATATTTATTTTATATTAAGAATTAGTTAAGAGTACCGTTATCTGTAAGCTTTATTGGAATGTACGTGTGTATTGGAGAGACAAATAAATGTCATAATTATCTATCTATTAAAAAACGACTAAAATCTACATAGCGCAAGTGTTTATTGACACCCCTGACACACTTAGACCGAACACGGGCCGGGCGATATAATAGGATTTTAATAATAAATAAAAATGAACTTTAATGACGTGTTAAGCTAAGCATACACGAGCCAACATTAATTTACATAAACGAGGTGTAATGTTGGCACACGCTGTACAGCCGGTGTTCTAATTGCCCCCGTAATATACACTATCGCGGTCTCACCCAGGGTGTTGATAAGTTTACGAATAGTTCGCTGTTATCGCTTGATCTTACGACGACGGATGTGGTAAAGTTTATGGTACTTTATAGGGCAACAAAGCTTACAAATCAAAGGAGTTTCGTAACATGCCTTGGAAGTATTTTATTCATCTCTAGAATTATGACCTAGTTCTAGTGAGTATGGACTGCAGTGCAGGGATATTGTGGTTAGAATACTATTGTGTTGGTTGTGCTTTATGGGAACCGAACTACAAACGAGTTTTATCAACGTATTGTGTTTCTCTTACCGATCTTGTACTATCTTGATTTTTGCTTTTTTAAAAAAACCGCTTTAACGAATAAGAATCACACATAATACTCCTAGGGCCTCTTTCATGACCTTCAAGTAAAGTCTCGCGTAGGCTAATTGCTGGTTTAAGTTAAAGGTAACCGTGCATAAGAATTTAACAATGGCTGAGTATTGCTAACCCACAGTTAAAGTGACCACTAACTTACTTCTTGGTTCATCTGTCTATCATTTATACAGATTTCTAAAAAAAAGGTTGGTATTGCAAACTCGATATTGGGTGAGTAAAAACTTCTTGATTAAAATTTATATTGCTATAAATTTTTTTTACGGATATTTAAATTTACTTCGAAAATCCTTGAATTGGTCAAATTTGGTTTGGATTGGTGAAACAAGTTAATGAGAAGTTTGTTTTCTATTGTGAAACTGAAAAACCATAATTGTGCCTTTTATTAGCTGAGTAAGTTTAACTAGGAAGTTTATAATTAACACTTTACTTGAAGGTCATGAAAGAGGCCCTTATAGTATTAACTCTGCGTTAACACGATGAATAATAAAAACCCGATAAATACTTCTCGGAACCACGTTAAACTACTGAACTAAATGAATAATAAAGCTTTTTTTGGTAAAAATAACTATTAATTACATTTTGGAACGCTTGAAGCGCAGTATCTATGCCCTGTCGTTCAACCAATCAGCTAGGTAAAGCAGCGTTCGCTGCCGTCATTACTGGGATGGGAGATAGTTAAGTGGAAATAACTACTGAGGACTTCCGTGCTCCAGACGGCACGTCAAGCCGCGTCGGTCCAGTTTGTTCATCGGCAAAGTCCGAATAGAAAATTTTCTTAATTTGTAGAAAACAGACTGCATGAGAAGTAACAATGTACAAAATAAAAAACATTCTTATAGGTATACTTAATTTTATAAACATTAAATAAAATCGGCATACGCTTAATAAACAGTAAAAGCAGGTGTCAAATGCAATATAAATATTGTCCGTTCTTCGTCAGTAACCTGTGCCCAGCACGCATTTTGCTGAAATACATTTGATCTAGCATATATTTTGTATAGCATTGAGAAACATTCAGTCTCGTTTATTGTGATAAAGACCAGTTTCAACCTAGTAGTACGAAACTGCTCATAACTACATAAATGCAATGTCATTTGCAACCATCGATCCAAACCTGTTAGAATTGTAAGCATTCAGGGTGCGCTCCGAAATAATCCCACACTCAGAGCTGGTCCGAAATGTACATATGGCAACAAACTTTTACATAGATGCTAGGTGTGATATAATGGATGGCGTCACCACAAGTTGCTTACGGTACTCACGCCCCCTCGGATAGGCACCGTTAGCACTCAGTACCAATACCGCTCTTAGCATAATTCGGATCAAGCATTGCCTTCTGTGACTCCACTATCACAACTATCATATATTTTTTGGTGGATGAGGCAGTACAATGTATGTATTTCAAAACATAAATATATATTTGACTTTTATAAGAGCGTCGTGGACGCCTAAATTGAATAAATGGTTTTGACTTCTGAATTTTTGACTACTACTGAAGAGTGAAAAATTGTTCTCTTTTGTAGTTGTTTCGCAGCTCGTTATTTTTCCTCTCCTATGATCTTTAACAGTAAAATTTGGTTAAAGTCTTTTAAATACTAAATGTGAATGAGAAGATCAGGAGGTTATATATTTTTTTAATGTGGATGATGATATCAGCATGGTGGTAGGGCATTTTGCGAATGCCCGCCTGGCTAGCAACCACCCTCAAGTAGAAAATCTGTCGCAAAGCACCTAACGGTGTGTTCCGGCAGCTGTCCTTGAGAGCCAGTACTTCTAGGTTAGCCTGAACAATATCTTCGACCACATCATCACTTACCATCAGGTGAGATAGAGGTCAAAGGCTAACCTATCAGGCACAAAAAAAATAAAAAATAGCATGTTTCTGTTTGGTTAATTGACAGTAATGCAAACAGCCGTGAGCGTACACATGCCAATCGGTGCAAACGTTACTACTATTAGCACTGTTATAGTACTGTTGGTATAATTCGGACGCAACTTCAGTAGAAAATGTTTTATTTAGATATTGAGGTAGACACTTAATTTTGCAACTAACATGCCCACTCAAAATATTAAGTTACGTTTCCTGTTGGGGCGACCTTATAATTTGAGGGTAGAAACGGTCGGGAATTCCGATAGCATTTACACGGCATTCCACTTAAATTTAATTGCCAAACAAGAACATTGTGTAATCGGATACAGCTCGGGGCTATATTTCGTCGATATTACGACCAGAGTAGCACTTATTTATTACAAAATGTACAAAACCGGTGCAAAGCTTTGAAAAAGGTGATATAATAATATATAAATACCTATCTATACAATTGTTAAGAAAGCAGAACAATATTTCAGACTGATTCATTTAATATTATGCTTTATATGAACACACAAAATAATTATTATTAATAGTGTAAAGAATTATAAGGAAATACTACATTTTGAAAGAATATTCATAAGGTTAAAATTATTTATACTGACTGGTGTTAACGGAGAGGCGTTCCGTTAACACCAGTGGCATATTACAGTCAGTCTTTTTTTATTGTTGATAGGTACGCATTTGACCACAATCTCACCTAATGGTAAGTGATGATGTGGTTAATTACTGGATCTCAAGGACAGCTGCCGGAACACACCGTAATGTACTTGGCGACAGATTTTCTATTTGAGGGTGTTCGTTAGCCAGGCTTTTTTTTAAAACCAGTATTGCTCTTATATACTTTGATATGGTTGATCATAATCAAATAAATTCCGGACATACAGGGGGGTCAAATAAAAAAAAAAAAAACTTATCAATCCTTATCTTTTTAATTCCTTTTAACATCGTTATTAACTTGTTCCCTATACATATGCAAAAATTACAGCTTTCTAGGTTCATTACTGTAAAAGTAGTTACTAGATAATTTTTAAATGACGTAATATTTTGGCGCACAAAAATGTAAATTGTTTTTTAAAAATGTCGTACAGCCTAGGATGCATCCTTAAGAAAATATCAATATACGCCGAAATTCAATATTGAATATTTTTTACAAAAAACAAGTTCTGTGCATCTGGAATTTTGGAACTTATAGTTTAATATATTTCGTTAAATAGAATAAGAATGTCCATTCAAAAACTAATCTTTCAAGCTATGATCAAAACAATCATTTTTTTTCACGTGTTGTTGCAATGCGTAATCCTAAAAGAGCGAGGCCCGCACTACGGCTTTTTTATTACTTCAAGTTTAGCCTTTGACCAGTTGTACGCACTTCGGCTTCGCATTGTTGACGGTATACAGGTTTTTTTTGGAATGGTATGCTATAGAGAACAGAGATGGCTCTGTTATATAAATATAGCGACACAGAGGCTCTGACTCTTCAAGATTGGACGGATATTTTATGTAATTTTTTTGTGTTTTTGTTTAAGTGCAAAATATGTTACAGGAATACAAGATTCGGTTTTATATACTTTAGATATATAAAACCGAATTAACAACAAAAAAAAGATTGATAAACAGTGTGCAGTAGCAGTGATAAAACTCAAGGGTACAGATCTCTGTCCATCTTCTATATTATCTTGTTTAAAGCAATGGCAATAGTATAGCCTCGAAACAGTATAAAAGTTATACACAATACATTATTATTTATACGATTATTAATTACTTCTCATTTTTAGTACAGTACTGTATCAGCTGGATTGTCCACTGCTGAAAAAAACACAGCCTCCGTACTAAGGGCGGGTTTGCCATAATCCTCACGCTTGGCAGGCGTCTTGGGGATCGAAGTTTAAAATATCAGTTCCAAGGCGCTGCTGCTTTCTGGCATTTTAACCATGGGTGAGAGACCAACTCGCACTTGACCGGTTTTATTTTCTGCATATTTAAGTCTCAATTTGCTTTTGTATTCTTGTATCATTATTATGTGCATACACAGTAAGTAAGTTCAACTTAAACACAATTAAGTTTAGAGAGCTGGGTCACTGTACTAACAACTCCACTACAAATGTCGTCTATTACCGGAACTAATGTAAATGTGTTTGTTGGCCATTTGTTGGAGTCGGAGCAGTTTTGTAGCCGTTACGAACGTTCGTATCACGCGTGTACCATCTGGGCGCTTTTTTATTTTGTGCAAATGACAATTAAGAAGTGGCAGTTAAACCATTTCGGGTCATTGAACGGGCAGTAAAGTTGATGCCTGTTTTCCGCAGAATAGATGCGTACATTTAGTTGTTTTAAGGACCCTCTCGTGTAAATGGTTCGATACGTTCTCAGTTCGTCATTTCTTTTATGGAAAAAAAACATTGCGCATGCTAATAAATGGCTTTGATACAGCGCTGAAAACGTTAAAATACTGGAGTTACGAAATTTTCCAAGAAGTTGTTAAGGTTTCCATACTCTATTAATCCTTGGGGTTATATAAATTTGAGATGTAATTAGCAGTTCAAAACTTAATTAAGTACATTGGTAGGAGTTTTTCATTCACTTTATAACTCTAATTGAATATCATAGAGAAGTGATATAGTAAAACGTATGCTTTAATTCAAGCAAAGTTGCCATAGGGAACCAACTATAATAGTTCTCTATAAATTTCGGATGTACTTAACTACAGACTCAAATTATTTACGAACATTCAACTTCAAACCTTATATGCATAGCTTTAAGCTAGAAATTGCATGTATAGAGACAGGTAGTCTTTGTAGGTGACTGTTCCTACATATAATGGGTGTCCAGTTTTAATTAACTAAACGCTACCTCTCGGTTGCGCTCGACCAAACCCTTATATTTCATAGAGGTGAAGTTAGCGTCCGGATACTTTAAATTTTGTCGTAATATTTTTAAATTATTTGTAATCATAGTAAAATAGCGTTGATGAGTAACATGTATCAATTCAGTCATAGTTAAGTAATTCTATTTAAAAACAGCACAACGCAAAAGATGCCTTTTGCCTTTTGAAATATTTGAAACATTTTTTTAAACCACGCCCGCCAAGGTAAAGTTACAGTGGCGGGCGTGGTTTATAAAAATGTATCTTGCGGCGCAACAACATTACTTAGACGCAACTAATTAAGTGCGCAATAACTTCTATATATTAAAATATTTATCGATTAACCAATCCACTTTAATGTGGAAGATTGTACGTGTTTTGTTATATATGAACTTGATGAGTCCGAAATAAATGGTAACTGTATGAGAGTTTACACACTTACACTTCTTAACATATTTATTCGTAACTGTCAATGAAAGTCAATTATTATTACTCCTACCAATTATTGACTACGCTGATGTTTGCTTTATTGACCTTAACACAGACCTCCTTAATAAGCTGGATCGTCTACTGAATACGTGCATTCGTTTTATCTTTAATTTAAAGAAGTTCGATTACATCTCTGATTTTCGTGCAAAACTCAAATGGTTGTCAATTCGAGAGCGCAGAAATGCTAGGACACTAAGTCTTTTGTACACAATCCTAAATGTTCCTAACACTCCAAATTATCTGAAAGACATGTTTCAGTATTTAAATGACTCTCATAACCGTGAACTTAGATCTGCCCAAAATCTGTTGCTCTCCTTCCCTCATCACCAAACTTCTTTCTCAGATAAATCCTTTTCAGTTGTCCTTATCAGGTTGTGGAACGCCTTACCAATGCATATCAAAAATGCATTTAAGCGACAGATTCGTAATTTTTATATCAGTAAACTCACTAATCCATCCATTCATAAACCGTCTTCAACTTAGTAACTACATATTAATGGCTAAAATATGGTATTTATTTTATTGGCTTAATATAATTATCTATTATATATAATGTATTTGTATATATATATATATATATATATATATATATATAAACGTATATATCTATTATTTTATGTATACAATATATTTATCTATGGTTTAATAAATGTACAATACATATTTTGTCTTTACTATCTTTTACTGCACCGCTACCATTTTCTTGCACATCCAGGATGACTGGTAGAAAATGCTACATAGCATTAAGTCCTCCTTGTACACTTATTTGTGCAAAAGAATAAATAAATAAATAAGTTATATAAAACATATTTATATTACTTACTTACACAAGTGTAACGAATTAAATTTATCTTCCACCATAACGGCATCACCAAATACTTAGATTCATGAAAAGACACTCTGGGTATTCTTATATAAAATGAGTATATTTAATTACCTTTATCCTTTGAAGATAAACAGGCTTCATGATTATGTTATCTTTATTTAAGTACTAGCTTTCCGGCCGCGGCTCTACCCGCGCGTCTGTCAGTTATCGCGCAATACAATGTTCTACCCCGGGTCCCAAACTATTTCCATATCAAATGTCACCCAAATCAGTCCCATTGTTTTTAATTTTATTCGTAGCTTTATAATATGATGATGAAGCGTGCTCCATCATCGAATGCTTTGTCAGTTCTTAAGTTCTTATAAATCATCAATTAATGCAGGTTTATGAACACGTTACGCTAGTTACATGGCTGTATAATACATAAATCACAATGTAGGCATTAACAATCTCGTAGAGTGGTAATGTTTTAAATGGTATATTATACATTTAATCTTGTTAGATTAAATGTATAATATACCATTTAAAACATTTGCTTTTGAGACTTGTTAGTCTCAAAAGCAAATGTGTTTTTTTACAGCTGTTGGGCTAACTTTTGACGATTACCTCAGTTAAGAAAATTGTGGTCGTATTGATAAGCTTGGTAAGTGATAATGTAGACGAATGTGAAGGTAGAAACAGGCATAACTTAGAAAATTGTCTCACAAGAGCGGCTAATACTGGAACACATCGTTAAGTCCTTGGCGACAGATTTTCTACTTGAGAATGGTAGCTAGCGAGGTGGACTTTCACAAAATGTCCTACCACCATACATAACTCCTGCTTAATGACCCACCTAAGACAAGGCAGGACTGGCGGCTTGGCGTGCCCTCCGCAGCATCACCCTATTGGTCTCCCATCCACGTAATGAATTTATAAGTTGCTTTCTTATTGATCGGTTATGAACGATTATAGACATTTTGCGCTACGAGCGCTTCGAAAACTTAATAATACATAATCATACTCAAAACTGAATATATTATAAATTAAAATATACCTACTTACATTTATAAGCCATACTTATTATTACTCCATGCAGGTTCTTTTTCAAGTAAATTTCCATGTAATTAATCAGAAAATTGTTCCGGCGTAAACACCTGTTTTCACATTTCATAGTATGTTAAACTATGGAGTAACTTCTGTCTCAAAATAATGAGTTCGCGCGTTTTGGCATGTAGTTCAAGGAAAATTTTAGTAAACAATAGGTTTTAAGTGACTCTTCGTTACGTGAAATGTCTATTTATCAACTCATGTTTTAAAAGACAATGTATGTAAATGTAATCTAGAATATAAAATTACTCTTGTATATAAAGTTTTGACAAATATTTATTAAAACGATGATAACTCCTTCCTCCAGTCGCATACTGTATTAATTTCTTATTTCAAGTGCCATGATATGTTTGGTATATAATATATTTTTTGAATAATCATTCAAATACATTACCATAGTTGCTTCTGTAAACATTGGTATCAATATCATAATTCAATTAAATTTAAACATACACATAATATAAAATTTACAGTATGGTCGAATATACTTAAATATAATCAAATAACCGGCCCCCCACTGTAACTGGCGCACAAGTGCCCATAACGCTTGCTGCATTGCCTCTTTGGATTGCGATGGCCAGCCTTTGCACCAGATACGAGCCGGAGCGGGAGTCACCGGATTAGTCTACGTCCTAGTTGGCTCACCAAACTTTTTGCGTCTGCGCCCCAGCTGCTCATCGTCTCCACTGCGAACGGTGCAAACAAGTATTGCGCCTCTAAGGCTGCATACTTGTGACGCTATCATAATTATAACCTACTAATTTTTCTGTGGCATAATTGCCTAGTTTCATAAAAAATTATGCGCATGATTTCCTTAATTTTGAATATATTACCAAGACATAACCATGAGTGCATCTATGTGCGACTACGAACAAGGGTATAGGAGTGCTGAGATTAATGGTATTTTTTTTGTGTTTGTTTATGTGTGACGGATTTAACACTAGGACCACCTGATGTTAAAAGTCTCTTGTGCTTGTAATGTAATATTATTATTTTGCTCGATGTTAATGTTCAAAACTCTATTCAAAGGGAGCGCAGCGCGGTCCATTGCTCCCGCGGAAAACATAGAAAAAAAATCAATATGTTTGTTAGGACTAGCAGAAGTCAACCCTAAGAGGTTGTTAGCATTTTACCAATAACCCTGTATAACCAATAAATGCAATGGTTTTGTTGGTCATATATTGACTAACGCTATGCTCACATGTATTTATGTATGATTAAAATTATGCGTATAGAAAGTATGACTTTATATTACATGCTAGCGAATACGAACACTAAAAAGATGAAATGCGTCGCTACACAAGAAAATAGCTTCTTTCAAGTATTCATTACAACAAACTTGCTGCGTAAAAGACTCACTCAACTCTATATTGCCATAATAAAGCTCCACTAATTTAGTAAGATAATAAAACTAGTCGTTTATTGAGGCTGGAGATATTTATGCGAGTACCTGAAACAAGAAAACATGGTCGTTAAATGTGTGTGTGTGGATTCTCTAGAGCAATAAAATTAATGCCTCCTTGTTAAACGGAAACCCATTAAACGTATTTTATTCGTAAATTACATACATGAGAAATTCTTAGTGTAGAAGTATCATGAGAAATACTTAGTGTAGAAGTACGATTACTTGAAAATTGATTTTTTGGATTGTGTGATAAAATACTGTGCTCATTTTTCATGACATAAACTGTTTTATACACTCTTTTACATTGGCGTCGATATGGTATCAAATGTGTTTATGGAGCGTTGCATGCTGCGTCCAAGGAACATATTTTCAAATAAATTAGTTACGTTTTTTACATATTATGTTGGAGTTATAGGCAAATGTTGTTCTTGATATGTGTCGTTTACTTGCGTATAACTGATAAACGTGGGTATTTAACGAATATTATTTTATAATAGAAACACACGTGTGTATCTATAACATTTTTTAAATTTCTCTTCGGCTAGCCTTTGACAACAAAACTCACTTAATCGTAAGAGATTAATCATGGTTAACGGTGCTAAGTAGGTATAACCTAAAATCGGAACTGGCACTCATGGACAGTTGCCAGAACTGAGGCGCTTGGCGGCGGGATTTTTACTTGAGAGTGGTAGCTAACCTAAAGGCGGGCTTTCACAAAAAGCCTTACCAGCATGCTGTAACGACCGCCATTCTATGACAACAACCGGGACTGACTGAACATGCCCTCCGAAGCGTGGAAGCGATCAATTCGGTGCAACCAGGGCGTGCGATCAAAATAAGCAACTACTGATAACATTCGGTAGGAGCCGAAATATATGTTAATCGTGATCTGACACGCAGTAATTCGTTACGTTTTAATTACCTACTTGAGCGTATTTCATATAAAATTAAATAATAAAATTATATAATGAAACTTAAATTTCACACGACGAGAAACCCATTTATTTGATGTGTTTTTCTAATATATGTATACATCATAATCGTCATAGAAACCGTCTTAGAAATATTTAAAATTTAGTTATAGCATTATAAAAAACATGAAAAAATATCAAAATAAAATAATAATGATAAATTTTCTAAACAAATAGATACAAATGAAAGCTGTTTCTCTTTAATTCAACCGATACGAGTCCCAGAAATCTTAAAGATAAGAAATTCATTAGAGCAACTTCGCATTACAACTCGGCTAATCTTTTCATCATTTCACGATGAAAGACTTTGAAAGTCAATGTTGAAGTTAATACTCGAGAGGAGCTTTCCAAAAGCATCTTTTCAACAAGTACCGAAGAAACATCGGAAGCTTTCAGGGCACTTAAACCTTTTTGAGTAAAGTTGTAAATTATATTAAAAGGTTTCATGTGAATTCCTTCACCTGTCTCTCAAGACTTCGAGTTGGGACAAAATAAACATCCCCAGGAATGTACACCCTCTCATTTTGCGTTTTCTATGTATTTTTTAGTGATACATTATGAAAGGTTGAAATGCTGAATTGCTACGAGCTAAGAGCATATAACATCACAGAAAAAAAAATGTTACTAGCTTTCCGGCCGCGGCTCCGCCCGCGGATATATCGGTTATCGCGCAAAATCATTAACCTCTTTTTGCGCAGTTGAATAAAATCTATCCCGTGTCTCAAACTATTTCCATACCAAATTTAATCCTAATCAGTCCAGTAGTTTCAGAGGCTATTCAATGCAAACAAACAATCAAACAATCAAAACACACAAACTTTATTATATTAGTTTAGATGTCTAGTAAAAATAGTTTTGTGCAAGTAGAACTCTTTGTGAACAAGTTCGTCCGGGGAACTACAGTCATCTGTTTCTACCGCCAAGCAGCAATATTCGCATTGTTGTGCTCCGGTTCAAAGGGTATGCGCTAATGGTAGACAGACACCTGAGACTTAACAGCGGTGTGCACTGCAGTTTGTCACTTGTGACAAAATGCACCTGTTATAGGCACAGCCCTAATAGAGGGGATCTCTATCTACCGGGTGAAACGTCATGCTTGGCGAAGAGAGATCGTGGCAGGTGGTAGTCTCCTTCTGCAAAGCAGTGATGGCGCAGAAGAAGGCCGGTAATTTGCGTTTCTGGCATTATACGTTGAAATTAATTTATGTCAAGTGCGAGATCGGTCATGTTTGTATAATATATATTAACAAGTACTCGGACAACGAAACATCAACACAGACTACTACCAAAATACGTAAATAAATTCTGCAATAAAACTTAGAAATGGATCCACTCTCATCAGCTTTTCTCAACTCGTATACATAGTCTAATGATGAACGATATAGTTAATCTGTCTGGCTAAAATCCGCCACTTTAATAACAGCTACGCAAAGCAAACACAAGCTCTCACCTCTACCATTCATATCGCGACGGTATTCGACTAATTAAACCGCCAAATTCGCAGAGAAGCGTCGACGCGCTAATATAATAAAGTCGGTATAAACCGCACTAAACTGGTTTAATATCAAGAGGGTGGCTCACTGAGCGCAGCGCAACTTTTCAACGCGGTCGGGCGCATTTCAACTTACAACCGCCTAGGATTAGCCTCACTGTGTACTCAGCTTAACGTTTGCTTTGTTTGTGTGAGCTGTCACTCTACTGATTACTTGAATCTGATTTATTTTATAAATTAAGACGTTAAAATATTTTACTTTCTACCCAACGAAAGCTCGCAAAGATAATGTTTGCACTGAAATAATTAAAAAGTACAAACTTTTTGCTGGCATCAAAAAGCTCCCTATCTACATCTTAATCGTTTGACTTTGCAAACTTGATAAGTTAAATGTTGATAATAAAATAATTATGTTTGTTTTTAGTTTGAATGTCGTCTGCGAACTTTTTTTTTATATTTTTAAGGTTTATGACATTAAATCGGCGAAGTAATGAAACGGGCAAATCTTACGAGACGTCATAAAAACTTTTGGAAGCAATTTCACACTTTATTTTCGCTGTTCCATCGCTCACAGTTAAGCAAGTTTTGAGTGGGTTTTAAACAGCACCTCCAAATGGTGGCGTAAAATTTCTCATAACTTGTGAATATATAATATGAAGTTTAATGACATTCAGGCCAATTATTTAAATTTAGCGCTCGATTTATTTGTTGAATTACCTTGTATTATTGTAATTACTTAAAGCATATTTTATGAGTAAAATTTTAGATACCACATGTATTATGACATTATCATCATTAACAACCCAAAGATTTCCACCGTTGAGCAAAACCTTCCCCATAGAACTCCATAAAGAACGGCTATTAGCCATTTATATCGTCAGACCACTAAGTAGAAGCATTATGACATCTAAGCTATTCTCAATGTTATAATTTTTGTAGAAAAGAGCGTGTTATGTTCCTTTATGTACAAATGAGAACAATCGTAAAGGTATAAGAAAAATTACATTATTCATCAAACAGTTGACTCATACATAACAGTTCTAAATTAATGATCCATTATAATATTGTTAGGTTTGCAATAATGCCTGCTATGCGGATTTCATTACAAAATCACAAATATACGATACGAAAAATTTAAGGCTCAAGGGATGTATGGACGCGGGTTCGCATCCCGCACATGACTTAAATTTTTCCTATCGTATATTTGTGATTTTGTAATCCATTTTTACCAAGGAGAAGGATAGCAGAGAAGCAGAGTGAATTTTGTGTTTTAAAAATGGGTTAACCGTCACAGAGTGCCGTGCGATCGTCGTTTAGATTTATTAATCTATACTTTTTTTTTATGCCTATTAGGTTCGCCTTTGACCACTATCTCACCTGATGGTAAGTGACGATGTGGTCGTAGATGTTGTTCAGGCTACCCTAGAAGTACTGGCTCTCAAGGACAGCTGCCGGAACACACCGTTAGGTGCTTGGCGACAGATTTTCTACTCGAGGGTGGTAGCTAGCCAGGCGGGCATTTGCAAAATGCCCTACCACCATGCAAAACTTGTCTTTACTTTCTGTGTTGTATGTTACTTTGTCTAAATGAAAAACATTTTCCTGAAAGCACTGAAACCTTTTGCGGCAAATTACTAAATCATATTAAAAAAAATCATGTGGAATTGAAACCTGAGGAAGTTACGGACTATAGGCATGAACCATGAGCGAAGCGAGTGGTTAAAATATAGAATCCTGAGCGAAGCGAAGGTTTGAAAGGAGACGCAAAATTACTTTGCCGAGCAAATCACAATGTATCACCTCACTCTAGCGAGAAAAATTCTTCGTAGAATTAAAACACCTTGGGTAAATAAATTTATGTTAATTTATTGTTAAGTTAAAAAGTTCCAGTTTTTTTTTTCTGGTACTTTTACAAATATGATTATAACCTATTCCATGCTAGGGGATAAAATGCACTTTGCACACCGATTTCGGATAACAAACAACACTTCTTCGAGCTTATGAGGTACAAAAATATTGTTCTACTCGTTAAGCAAATAATATTGCTAGAAAATTATATAAAGATAATATACTCAATAATTCGTTCAATATATTAAACAATCCTCTTCTGTATGTACATAAAAAGATATAAAAAAATCTGCTAACTTATTTAATTATTCCAATTGTCACGTATATCACGGTAGGGTCCGACATAAAGTAGTCCCAACAAATTGAAACTGAGTCGCTTCCGCGGGACGAGTTTGCGGTGTAACAACAAGACAGTGACAGAGGTATAGCTGTGGATCGTTTTAAGGTCCAAAGTTATCAGCAGTCAAACATTTTCTAGAAAATGTATCCAAATTCAAGCCTAAATAATGAAAGCGATATCATACTCTCTTCTTAACTTAAATCCTCACATCCTCCTTTGAGATATATTAAATTGGCAATACAGAAGTATCGATTTTAGGCTTTAAGACGTGCATGCAAAATTTAAACGAATTTGAACACTGGTATTTCAAATATGGCAAATCTAAGTTTGTATGACAAGAGTCATGAAGACACCATCCTTAAAGGACGAACGGACAGACAGACGACACTCAGTAATAGGGTTCCGTTTTCTAGCACGCAAACAAACGTCAAATTTGTGACTATGGCTTTCGGAACCAACTTAAAAACTTAGGTGTTTTTAATGCAGATATGTTAGCACCCTAACTGATGATTCGTGATAATGCGGTCAAAGATGGCAAGCAGGCTTAACCTGCTGAAGTTGATTCACTGTTTCAAGTTCAATCTCGACGTCAGTCACTGTAAAGGGCGGGTTCTGAATGTGTTTATCGCGATTTAGAGCTCGTCCCTTTCCCCTGCCTCCCGCAGTCGACCGACTCTAGACACCCCGTGACGAAACCTTACACAACGAAATGGATCTTATTGTCTGTTTTTCATTTACTAACTGAAAACTTGCAATAATTCCAAAATTCGACTTATTCAAATACGACAATGAAATTGTCCGTCATTTAGAATAATTATGACAATTTCTTATAATATCCCATTGAATAAAGAAATTATACGGAAGATTCTAGATAATTTGCATAGATTCCCATTGAAACTGCTAAATATCACCTCCACCTACGCTTATCTCGCTCATGTGGGGTAGGTACAAAATATATTCTCTAACGACACAAATGACAACACAGAGAAAAAAATTTTTTTCGCCAACGACACTTAGAAGAACAAAAGGACATATTTGTACAAAGACTTGGCTTTGGCTATATGACCGGCCGCCTACCTTTCAGTTTGTCATTGCGTTATGACGATAAGGAGCCCCAGTGTGCGCCCAATATGCAGAAATACTGCACTTAAATCGACAAGAGTGGTGGCAGGCTACTTATACTGTGGTGTTAGTGGTGTGGTGTTGGATGAAAAAACATTATAAAATTAACTAACCCTTTATACTCCTCTCTCTCCTTTACTAATTGTTGTTTGCAGTATGAGAGAGCACATCTTGTACAGATCCCAGAAGAGGGAAAAGGGTACGTTAGAGATATTTTCACTGCACAAGCTCGGAAGAGTGTTGTTTATTAGTCGAAAATTGGCGTGTACAAGTGTTTTTTGTATACGCTAGCGTGGAAAAAGCTTTTTAAACACGAACATTAAAATAACAGTTCCAGATTTAATTTAATTATGTTTCAATATTACCAATTGTTAGTAACTTAACTTTTAATGTCATGTAAATAAACACTAATTTACTTCAATTATTTCAACTGTTCCTATCATTTTCCTCGCTGTAGTGAGGTGAAAAAATGTGTGTTGCGCTCGATAACAATTTACAATTTAGTAGGCTCAGTTATTTATATTTGAACAACTTGCTTCAATCATGGTTCAATCCTATACTGCTTTAAGTAATAAAAATACTCGCACTAAATAACAACTTTGCATAAAAAATAACTATTATTTCATATCAGTTCATATTCCTGAAAGAGCACGATATAATTCTCGTACAACCAAATTCAATGCAAGCAAAGGCGTGTGCGGAAGCTGGTATCCTCCACAGTTGCCCTTTTCCGGTCATCCTACGTCAAGCGAACGGACCGTGACGTGAAAGAAATACAACAAACTGATTTCTTCGTGAGTTTTCTATTTAAGTTTCTCCCATTCGAGTCGAGGAATCTGCCTATTGATAAAAGTTTTGTAAGAAAACGATAACAAGAAAAATGCGAGTCTTTCATAGTATCGTGTGTTATGTGCTTCCGTGACGCACGTACCTATCTAGGTTTATACATGCGCCCTCAATTGTAACTGATGTTCTGTCTAATAAACTGGTAAAGCTAAATAAGAAAATAAAAAAGTAAAAAAAAGGAAAGTACGTACTACCCGTATTAGAGATAAGCGTTAACCTCGGACTATAACAGATACACAATCATTATTACTTATGGGATTTATACCGTGATGATTTTTTATAATTATATATTATTTGACTGCCGTGCAGCAGGTCCATGGTTCGAATCCCGCCGCGGGCTTGAGCTTCAACTCACGGTGGAAGGGCTAGCGACCACCCTCAAGTAGAAAATCTGGCGCCTAGCACCTTACGGTGTGTTCCGGCAGCAGTCCTTGAGAGCCAGAGAAATTACAGGCACATGAGACTTTAACAACAATGTCTCAAGGTGACGGGCGCAGTGCAATTCGTGACGTGTGACGAGAAATGCATCTGTTACAGGCAGAGATTAGTCCGCTTAACATCAGGTGGGTCTCAAACTTGTTCCGCCACAATAACATAAAAAAATATTAAACATCTATTTAGTCTAAGCTCACAATACAACCACAAATTATATAAACCTTTCTGCCTATATTACCACCGCCTACGTGGCCACATATAAATAAATATATAACTCCAAACTCATTCTACAAATGAAAACATCAAACCCACTCAGGCGTACATCTCAAAAGAAACGTCATTAGCATACAACTTAACGCCTATTCAGAGTCGAAATGGAGGCGGCGAAATATGCGTGAAATTGGGTTTGTTTCACGTCTCGCATCACCTAAGAAGTTCTCGACTCAATTAGCGGGCGCTCCAATACGCTCAGATACGGGCTTCGAGCGAGTACAGTTGGTTGATAAGAAAAGGAGATGTTAGGTGCACGGTGTGAGAAAGTGACGATTTACGAAATGCAAATGCATTGTATATTTGGAAACTGTCCTAAGTACTGATAACATTAACAGCTATAAAACCATTTGCGTAAAACGATCCCTCCCACATTGAGGGTTTTTTTAAAGCTGCCGTGATGGAAGTTGAGAGAATTGAGGGTTGCCTCCGATTTTTCTTGGATCCCATCATTGTATCCTGCCTTGGTGCCAATGAGACCACCTGGGAAGTATGCCAAATTAAACAAAGAAATAACTTATTGAATAGGTCCAGGCGTCTTGGAGTAAACGAATCGAGAGCTTCCTCTTTTTTTTTTTTTTTATGCCTGATTGGTTTGCCTTTGACCACTATCTCACCTGATGGTAAGTGATGATGTGGTCGAAGATGTTGTTCAGGCTAACCTAGAAGTACTGGCTCTCAAGAACAACTGCCGGAACAAACGGTTAAGTGCTTTGCGACAGATTTTCTACTTGAGGGTGGTAGCTAGCCAGGCGGGCGTTCGTAAAATGCCCTATCAAAATGCTATAACGACTGCCATCCTAAGACAACAATCGGGACCGACGGCTTAACGTGCCCGCCGAAGCACGGAACCGCTCAGTAGTAATGTCACTAGCAGTCACCCATCCAACTCATGGCCGTGGACGACGTTGCTTAACTTTGATGATCGGTTGAGAACAGCTAAGTAAACTTCGCTACGAGCGCTTCAAAAAAGTCTCTTACTTTGAAGTCTGTTAAAAATATCAATTCAGACGTATTGCCTCGGAATCAACATCATATTATCGAATCAAATGGAGTTCCAACTATAAATACTGAACGGCTTGAGTTGAAGCGATATCTGTACGGTGTTAGGTGTACGTGCACCAGCACCAGTGCAGTGCGCGATAAAATTATATGTATGCGAGTGATGAACAGGTTAAAATATGACATTACCTATGACTTAAACAACTGTGATTCATACTCTCAAAAATAAATTATAAATTTGAATCCATTGCAAAAATACTTGTAACATCTAGACCTAATTCCACACGAGATTTTCGCCTAGACTAATAGCTGTAAACAGAAAAAAGTTCATCACTTGAGCAGAGCACATACAAAGGGTAAGATCGCGTCGCCCTAGGGAATTTTAAAGCGTTGTGTGTGCTCCGGGTAATCCACAGAGCGGGTGTTCACTTCCAAGTTAAATTAAGAAACTGCCGAGAAAGCCTTTCTGTATACTGCAGACTACTTACGCACATACCTTGTGGCGTAAATAGAGGCACACTGTCGACTGTTTACCTACCAGTCTGAAAAGGTAATTTTAGTTCTGTACTTATGAAATTTTGCTTTTATATATCTAAATAACTAATACGTGTAATGTGAATAATTTGTAAATATGTATTGGTATTTTTATATGCCTAATAGGTAAGCCTTTGACCACTATATCACCTGATGGTAAATGATGATGTGGTCGAAGATGATGTTCAGGCTAACCTAGAAGTACTGGCTCTCAAAGACAGCTGCCAGAACATACCGTTACACCTAAATAACTAACACTTGGCGATAGATTTTCTACTTGAGGGTGGTAGCTAGCCAGGCGGGCATTCGCAAAATACCCTACCACCATGTAAATTTATATTTTTTTTGTTGTGTTACCTAACACAACGAAATGGGGGGATGAAATTCTAATCTGGCACCCCACTGCGGTAAATAAACTAGTACTACGATATTATTAAATAATTCTTAATACAAAACCATAAAAGGCAAAGAATTCTCTTCTCTTTGAAATACAAAAGTCAACAGGTATATAAAACAATTTACATGAATCGAACAATAGGAACAGCGTCCAATCGTTATCCTGAAATTGCATCATGGAATGCACGGATCAACGCAGTTGATTGGCTTCGGTCAGAACTATAGTGTCAGTCTTCACGCCGTATGAACCAATCCTGTCAAGCAAAACTCGAAATGAAATACCTGAAAATGAGCCGACTTTTATACATTTTCAGTGTCAAAAGTAATATAAGATTCTTATTCTAGGTTAGTCTGAACAACATTTTCGACCACATCATCACTTACCATCAGGTGAGATAGTGGTCAAAGGCTAAACTCTAAGGCATAAAAAAAAAAAAAAAAAATTATTAAGAATACAGTATGATACGAGCACAGAAATTTAATTTATCCAATCGGTCCTTTAATACCACTTTCTAGGCCGTAGATGACGGTCTTCGAAGCTTTTATATAATAAATGACAAATAATAATCATATTTTTAATATTGTTAGATTTACAATAACGCCTGCTATGCGGATTACATTACAAAATCACAAATATACGATAGGAAAAATTTTATTCCATCCCAATACGATGGTTAAAGAAGGATATGAAAGATTTGAGTTATGACGTCATGTCATGTTAGCTCAATTGGTTAGAGCATACCCCGGCTCAAGGGGTGGATGGACGCGGGTTCGAATCCCGCACATGACTTAAATTTTTCCTATCGTATATTTGTGATTTTGTAAAATAATAATCATATTTTAACTCAGAAAGTATTTCTTGGTATGCTGTTCTATGAAAACTTAATAAAACAAAACAATCTTTAAAATATTCATACAATAATATTCTGGCAGCTTATTAAAAATAGCAAGCATGTGTAAAACTACATATTTCGATACAAGTAACGCTTGCAATAGAGCTTTTGCACTCATTATAACTTCTTTTATGTCTGGTGATTATAATATTATTGTCCGCAATTTCGATGTGTCTTTTGTCATTAAAATTATGTCGGTAATCATCATCTTCAAGGTAGTTTAGAGCTACACAGCTTTAGGAGCGTGGCGACTAATTTTCTATTCGAGGTTGGTAGCTACTAGCTAGGTGATGATAAAACATCTAAAAATAGAATTTGCATTCAAATTGAAAATGTTGAACATTAAATTAACCCCTTATATATTGTAACCCTTATATATTGTATCAGCCGGATTGGAATACAGCCTTCCCCATTTAGGGGTGGTTTGTCATAATTTTCACGCTTGGCAGGCGTCTTGGGGATCGCAGTTTAATATATCAGTTCCTCAGAAAGCGCTGATGCCCACCTTCCGGTATTTTAACTTTAGTCACCTCTTACGACACCCACAGGTAGCAATGGAGAGGACACATTCTCACCCGGCACTCCACGGGGGGACCCTTATATACCGTGATAACCCTTATAACGGTATCTAATTCATAACAAAATAAATTTATTTTTCTCATGTGAATATATTCATAGCCGAACCTCAGCGCTTAAATTGACAGTTGTGTTAATGCTCACTTCAAAAGACATAAACTATAACAGACTTTGAAAATTGTGCACATTAATAATTGAACAGTTAGAACAATATTCGATCGTTATCCCGGGATCGTGTCGCGGAATGCACGGATAAACCCAGTTGATTAGCTTCTGAAAGAGCCATAGTTTTGCGTCATGTGAAAGTAACCTTTATCAAATTTAATATTAATGTTTATTTTAAATTGCATTTGTATCTGCGTGCCTCGTGTATTGCCTGGAACCGAGCTTATACTTTGTATTAGTGTTTATAATAGTTTTTCCTAAATGAAAGCCACAGTATTTTTTACATGTACAAATGAGCAGCCACTACTCACTTCAACGTTTAAGTTAAGTAGGCTATTTCTAAAAAAATTTAGCACAAACAGGGACTTTTACCATCAATCCCCTTTTATTAGCCTAAGCCAGTACTCTTCATACGCGAGAATTACTAAGGAAATTACTACATTAAATTACTGTATTGCCATTTGGGTGATTAGCGATACAGTTATACCTAGTTTTGCAATATCTAGACCAGTTCTAACGAGCAAAACGCGACATCAAATGCCCGAAAGTGAGCTTTTTGTAATTTTTTTACAAGCTTTTATTTAGTTCAACTGTCCTGTGATCTTGCAAATTAAATTTGATCCACTTCCCGGTTACCGATTGAGCTGAAATTTTGCGTACATATGTAAATTGCGATATTATGATGACATGGTGCTGTTATGATGATATGAGCTGGAAGGTGGCCAAAGGAACTTCGCAATTATACGACGCAACCGCATCGAGTTTGGGCTTATTTGAGTCGTCCTGACGAGTATTTTTAAAATTTTTATTTTTATTAACAAGAACATAATAAAAGTTTGTTTTTAAAACGTTTTTTTTCTAGAGAAAAGCTTGGGTTAGATTCAAAGTTATATTAAAATATATTTTATATAATCTCATTCGGTAATATTCTAATTATGAAATGAAATACAGACTTTTATTGGCATATTTAATTTACATACTTCTTAAGCAAATTAAAAAGTTAAATTAAAGCATTAATTATAAGACAATGCTTTAAAAAAATTTTTTATTATTTAAGTTCAATGTGTCCCGGTCAAGGAGTTTTCAATTCAATTTAAGTACACATTATCTGTGGTGAGAAAACTCCATTGCGGCTCGTTTCAAAAAAACTACACTCATGTTTTAATACCCTCTATTATATGGCAGTTGTATAAACTACTATTATACATAGTCTGTGATTTTGTCAACTGGAGTTTGATAATTTATCCCACATTTTCAATGTATTGTTTTTTTATTTTCATTATATGTGCTAATCCTACTATTAAATAAGGCCAATAGATACGCTCAGTAACTGACGTCAATAGAATATTTTAATTTAATATCTTATCCTTTGTAGCATTTAAACTTTATCTACTGAGCCATTACAATATGTGCATGGCATGGCTTTGGATTGCATATAAAATGAAACTCTCGTACCATTGTATCTAGGAGTTCAAAATTCCAAAAAAACGCTTTACATCACTCGACCAACAACCGTGTTAAGTCTATACAACTGAACTATAGAGCAAAATTCATTATCGATCAATATATCAATAGAAAAACAGAGACATGTTTCAAATATTTTGATCTCCAATATAAAATCTAACACATTATCTGTATTCCCAAGTTTTTGTAATTAAATTGACTGCTTCAACAACAAACAGATGAAATTATAAAACTATTAAATAACCAACTGAAAATCAATTTGAAGCAGGTGCTATCAAAGTTTTCAAACAGCAATTTTTAAAGTTTGCAATCACAATAGTTTCAAATCGAAGCAATATTATTGTTCTAAACACAAAGTTTTGTGCGCAATTTAATATCTTCGCTTTTGGTTAACTTGATTGTTTTCAACGCCAAATGAGTATTGTGAAACAGTTTTAATTGAGGATAGATTTCAAAAGTTGGGATAGGTATAATGATTTCAAAAGGGATATACCTATTTGACGACTGGAAAATGTGGGTGCAAATAAGGTTGATTTTTACAGTGAAATTGTATTAATCTTCTCTATATATAATACTAATAAGGGTCAATTTCAGATAAATTATATATTCTTTATGATATCTGATCTCTAACAATTTAACAATACATCTAGGATTAAAACCCAATATTAATATGCGTTTGAGAAACTCAAAGTAGCAATAAACATCGCCTGACAGTAGCCCAGGTCTTTTACAACAACACATTGGCTGTTCGTTCGTTTAGTTTGAGAATGGTTGCAATGTTGGCGCTGCTCAATAAGTCGGTCAAATGCGAGTACGTATCCCACCGAGGGTTCCGTACTGACGTAAAATGTACGATAAAAATAGTTTTTTTAAGCAGATCTAGATCTTCTTCTTAATCTGTCGCCAAGCACCTAACGGGGTGTACCGGCAGTAGTCCTTGACCCAGTAAAATTACGGGCACATGAGATTTAACAACTGTCTCAGTGTGACGCACGCATAATAGGTACACAATTTCACAAAATAAATCATTAATCAGTTGTAAATACACTAGCCAGTAGTGGTTATTATGTAAAAACTGCATACATTTGCTTAACCTTGTTTTGATCGGTAGAAATCAAATAGACATAATCCACCACAAACGATTCAGTATGACGAAATAAATAAAAAAAAATTGTTTTCACAAGCGTTTCTATGACACCACTATCGTGCAATCAAGCGCAAGTAAGCGCACTGCGCTTACTTGTGAATCGCGGATGCGAATTGTGACATAAGAATCTTTGTCGATTTCGTTATTAACACTACAGGACACGATGCCAGTACGTGACGGTTCCAACACGATTGTGGGAACTTAATACAGAGCCAATTCCATTATATGTCAGTATGTTATGTTATGTGGTAGTTAAAATGGTTTTTTTTGTATGTTATCGTGTCGGAACCAGCACGAGGACCAGGATGTTAAGTGGTATCCTCTGCCTATAACAGATGCATTTGGTCACAAGAATGACGAAATGCACTGCGCCCGTCACCCTGAGAAATACAGTAGTTAAGTCTCATAATGTGCCTGTAATTTTACTGGCTCTCAATGACTGCTTTCAGGTGTTTGGCGCTAGATGTTCTACTTGAGGGTTGTAGCTAGCCAGACGAGCATTCGTAAAATGCCCTTCCACCATGTGGAGAAGCTCAAGCCGACGCCGGCGGCGGGGATCGAATATGGACCTGGGGCACCGCAGTCCATAGCTATAACCGCTCGGCTGTCATTGCTTAAAAAACGAACTTAAAGAAGCTTTGTGGTGACGGGCAGGTAATCGTGTAGATTGAATGACATTTTAAAATAAATACCCATATTATATAAACGTTATGACTAATATTATGACACAATTGGATAACAACTTTCAAGACTGACAAATTATTAATATTGGTTACTGTGGTTACTGTTTACGGTGATCAAATCAGGAAAAAACGCTTCCTATCTACAAAAAAAAAACCCCACGGGCACATTTATACTTTTACAAAGAAGTAAATGTTACAAAAGATTGTTCTTTTTTCGAAATTTATAGAACTGTTACTGTTAATACTATAGCAAAAACATTGTGTAAGTATAAAGCTCACTCACACAAGTATGATCTAAACTCTCGTGTTGCAACCTCGTGCCGAGATTTACGGATTATGATCATTAGTTTTTCCGCTAAGCATTATCAACTTTCATAATGATACTTGTTATGAAGTTGTTGCAACTTAAGCCAGATTTAAACTCCATCTATTTGCATGTAAATTGAGATCTCATTTTGTATTTACCTCTTTGCGTTTGTCTTTATCGTTTTAAAGCATTAAAATAATTCAAGAATAACAGTGGTTGTGAATAACTTTTAGGGTTCCGTACCTCAACAGGAAAAAAAACGACACCCTTATAGGATTTTGTGCACTTTGGTGTCTGTCTGTCTGGCAAGACCCTTTTTCTCAGGAACGCGTGGAGGTATCAAGTTGAAATTCATATCAAATACTCAAATCAACTGTCCCTTTGAGCTGTGAAAAAATCAAGATTATAAGCCAACGCAATCAAAAGATTATTTACAAAATTACTACTACTATTTAAAAAAATGGCTTAGGGGTAATCCAATTATGGCTGATAATAAGTCGTGCAATCTTCAAATATATATTTTTTGTAAAATGATAAATGTTTTTGGATTAAACCATATGTTCGTTCACTAATATGCCGTACAATTTATTTACATTTTGAACAACTCCTAAAACCTTTTCACTTCAAAAGTAAAAGAGCCAATCTTTTGCCTAGATACTTCCTCTTTCTATTGTACTCCCAATGCCTTGGGATAAAATGAGCCAAGTCTGAGGTACAAATTAATCTTTTTGAACAATGCCGCGGTAAGTGGCCGTTCTTTTCGCCTGCATTGTTGTCAGAGCATTTTGCCATGCCGTTCATATAATATCCAAACAGTAGAGGATCTCCATTACATATTTTGCTTACGTAACGGTACCATGGTGAGCAATGTTCGTCTAGGACCTATGTGAACATGTTATTGATATATTAATCTAGAAAAAAATATTTATCCCAACCCTGTTAATGTTTATCAAAAACTTTGAAGTTTTTGACCTTGTTTGAATACATGTGCTATGCTTCTATAACTTTAACTTAAAAAGCTTACAACTTATAAAAATACAATTCATAGTATAATAATTTGTTATTGATTGTTGACGCCTAATAAAACTAAACCTCTGGAACTTTTTTCATCACAGTGAGAATTAAAATGCTGTAAAGAAATTTAGTACATCTTTTAACCAACTTTGTTTTGTGCATAGGAAATAATTATAATATATTTATTTTATTTCTGAATGATTATATTTATTATAAAATGTATCGAAAAACAAATAGGACAGTAATTGATTTCAGAGTAAACCTTTCTCACGAAATATATATATACATATATATATATATATATTTTTACACATGGCATTTCATGTTCTAATTCCAATTGTTTTTAAATGCAGCTTTTTACGTGAAGATGGACAAGGCGAAAATCATAAACGAATAAGAGTTCCCAAAAAGGACTAATGCAGTAAAAACTGCTAGTAATGTCAATGCTTTGTTAGGAGAGGATCCGGTTCGACCGTGCATTATTGGTTAAACCGCTTTCATTCTGGAAACTTCGATCAGAATGAAGAATGAACCAAGTAAATTATGTTGGATGATATGACGGAAAACGATCCGTGTTAAACAACCAAAGACAGAGCAGCATAGACGGAATCGAATATTATAGCTGGTCTTACTTTGTTAAACTGGTACAGAAATTAAGGGATTTTGGACCTCTTACATGTGACGAAAAATTGATCTTAGACAAATATTGATTTAAAAATGTATTACAAGAACTGATTAAAAACCTCGTTAAATATTTTTCTCCCTTTAGGCATATAATGTAAACATATTAATTAAAATTATGTTTTCAGTACACAAGTAATTTTTCCTAAAATCTTTCCACTAACGGTATGTTGCAACATCTATCCCTGAAACCAGACATTCTAAGTTTAGCGGTTGAAACCTTCGACTACATCATCAATCACTTACCATCATATGAGATTGTGGTCAAAAGGCAATCAAGGATATTAAATAAAGATATAAATATTATAAAATGCATGTAGATTTTACAAAAGAAAGTGTATAGTATGAATGTTGCAAATACAAGCAGAATTGGCGGTACTTGGGTACTGTCTTTTATATGTACATTGTCCTGTCTTACGGTCCAAAAGTTCAATTTATTCAGGAAATAAGCTTCATTGTAATCTCGCTGCGTGTAATTAGGAAGTAGATTTTCATATTTTCTTATATTAAGTGGTTTTCTTAATAAATTCATTTTAAGAAAGTTGGCTGTTTGTTTGATATAGCTAACAAATAATTCTGAATAAGCCGATATTTGTTACTTATAAAATTGACAGATAAACTTACGTTAAAGAATAATAACAGCAAAAACATTTTTATATCTAAGCGTAGTAATATTGAACACAATATATTTACTTGAATATTCTATTCTATGAATAAAATCTAGACAAAGATCTAAGGCTAAGGACAAGGTAAAGGTCTTATGAAAATCGAAAAATAAATTTATCAGAAAACATCGGTCCTCTTAAAATTGGAATTGATGATTTGGGATACAAAGCTGTTAGAAGAGGAATTTGATTGAGCATTTAAATTGCGTAAACGCAAGAATAAAAACGAAAATTCTAACGCTTTATATGGAAACTGGAACTTAGAAGCGCTCGTAGCGAAGTTTATTTAGCTGTTCTCAACCGATCAGCAAAATTAAGCAACGTCGCCCGCGGTCATGAGTTGGATGGGTGACCGCTAGTGACATTACTACTGAGCGCTTCCGTGCTTCGGAGGGCACGTTAAGCCGTCGGTCCCGGTTGTCGCCTTAGGATCGCAGTCGTTATAGCATGGTGGTAGGGCATTTTGCGAATGCCCGCCTGGCTAGCTACCACCCTCAAGTAGAAAATCTGTCGCCAAGCACCTAACGGTGTGTTCCGGCAGCTGTCCTTGAGAGCCAGTACTTCTAGGTTAGCCTGAACAACATCTTCGACCACATCATCACTTACCATCAGGTGAGATGGTAAAAGGCTAACCTATCAGGAATGTAAAAAAAAAACTGGAAAAATACGTCAATATGAGTTTTTATGTAAACGTATTGTAAGTACAAACTTGAATGGTTCCATAAAAAAATGCTTCATATAATTCGAATAACTAGAAAATACGTATTCGTCTTTACTATATTGAGCTCAGTGAACCAAAATTATTTTCTAAGCAGTGAGTGCCACTGGAGGTAATAAAATAAGATTACCAGACCGAGTAATTTTCTTCACATGTATCGAATTCGTTACCAAAGGTCATAGACAAATCCAACTGAAAATTTAATATGGTATAATATGTTTGATCTCAGCGTAACTATTATATAATCACAAATAGGCAAGGTGGGCTTTTGATATTAGGATTATATTGACATATTTGAAACGATGAGAGAAGCGTTTTAAAAAAAATTATGAGCTTAAAGTAATTTTATAAAGAAGTACTGTAGTAGTACTTAGCTTATAAAGAAAAAGTCAGTTTGTGAATGATCGCCGAGCTAGCTTGTTAGCCATCATTTTTTTTTAATGTTATTGTGACGGTTCAAGCACGAGGCCTACCTGATGTTAAGTGGACTAACCTCTGCCTATAACAGAAACATTTCGTCATAAGTCACGAATTGCACTGCGCCCGTCACCTTGAGACATAGTTGTTAAGTCTCATGTGCCTGTAATTTCTCTGGTTCTCAAGGACTGCTGCCGGAACACACCGTTCGGTGCTTGGCGACAGATTTTCTACTTGAGGGTGGTCGCTAGCCAGGCGGGCATTCGCAAAATGCCCTTCCACTATGAGGTGAAGCTCAAGCCCGCGGTGGGATTCGAACCATGGACCTGCTGCGGGGCAGTCCATACCCAATGCCACTGAGCCATCACTGCTTCAAAATATAAATCATATTGAAAATATGTCGTAACATTCAAAACTAACAGTAAAAACAGAAAAGGAGACCATTAACAGTAATAGAATATATGTATCATTCAAAATTTGGCAGCGGTCTTTTAGAGGTTGTAAGCTTAGCCTGAACTACATCATCAACCACATCATAATTTACCAACAAGTGAGGTCAAGGGCCTTTCCAACAGGGAACTGTTATTTATTAATATACAATTATTAAAGGGTCTTATTCGATACGAAGTATTAAAAATTAACTACAAATAAAATTTTGTTTTAATAGTTTTATTCGCTTAAATCATTTTTGTATGTCAAGAATTACTGTAAAAAAATGTATTAATATTTGATACTTCCTCAATTTTGTTGCGCTCCCTCGGAAAGCATTCAGTGAATCCAGATAAAAAGTTTTATCCGAATCCAGGTCCTAAAAAATATATGTTGAGTACATTTCGTCAAAATCCTCTTAATATATATAAATGTGATTGTACACAAACGCACATACAGAAACTTTTGCATTTATAATATTCCTATGATATGATATACTGAAAATACAATCTATTTAAACAATTCAGCATAAATAAATTACAGTTGACTGTTCCTACTTATCCATCCATCTTAATCAAGCTCAAACATCAAAGTTCCGTAAACAGAGTTTGGCGATGACATCGCAAGCGTATGAACCAAACTATCGTTACAATCTAATAAAAACTACCCGCAAAGTGGGACAGATCAAAAGTTAGATTGACATCAAAATTGCTCGCGCCGAAACTGTGGGAATGCGGGATCCGAACTTATTACCGCTATAATTCCCGGGTCATAAAGTGAGAGGGGGAAAAGTGTCTAATTAGTATTGAATGCGACACGTCGAGACACAGTCCGTGAAAATCCCGTGGCGTGGGACGACACTAAAATATATTACGAGTATTATGTCGGAAAGGTCGCTTTGATTGGTGAAGAGAATTTCTTTTCTCAGACTTGACGACGACACCATAAAATTGTTTTTTTGGAAATAACCTAATGTTGTCAAAGGCATTGGAAATTGATATTGGCAAGTTGTAAATTTTTCAACCGTCCAGTTGGGTACCGGGCTAGGATCTCACCTCCCCATCTCTAACCGTGGGTGTCGTAAAGGCGACTAACTCACTAGAAGGCGGGCAGCAGCGCTTTCTGAGGAACTGATATCTCCCATTGCAATCTCTAAGACGCAAGCCCCCCGATAATCAGGTAGGCTGTGTTCAGCAAGCCTTTTTTTTTTCTTTCAGCAAGTGTAAAAACTTGTATATAGTATGGCTTGCATTGAGGATTAGGAAAGAGGATGACAAAAGCATTTAATTTCATGTTTACAAATCACGGTTTCAACCTTGGTGCATTATTGTATATTACCTACTGTAACACATCATGTTGTTTTCGGTACTGGTATGCAATCATGGACGAGTAGGTATAATAATTTGTTAACCGATGAGAAATTAATATCGGAAACAAGACCCAGAGAATCTTACAACTTAGATAATCGATTGGTTTGGACTGTTTGACCTACTACGTATTTATAATTGATGCAAATATTATAAATACGTAATAGGTGACAAGTTCTTCAGAAGGCGCTGCTATTCCTTCCTTTAAACCTTCCTGAAAACGTATCCTGAAGAGAATACAGCCTTTTTGGAAAAGCTACGGATATGACATGAGTACCGTTACAGGCGTATAAGAAGAATGTAATAGAAGTGAATTAAGCAAGATATGTATGTTTAAGATCGTAGGAACTGAAAATCCATAGTCTCTGCCTACACCTCCAGGTCCTAGAAATCTGACTGTTAAAATTATAGATATCAAATTCAATCGTAAAATTGTATCTCTGACAATAAGAATAAAACGATAACATTGTTTAATTCTAAAGGCTAATTTAAATTCCGAGAACGAAAGTATCTTGTTTAGCCAAAGCTTTATAATATCTGTAAAATGTTAATCTACACGAAATTTCTTGTTTTACGTTCCGTAGATTAAAATTACGATTTAACTTCACTCGATGGTTCGTAATGGGGAACACAAAGGATTAATTACTTCCAGATCCTTTTATCTCCTGGAAAACGAACTTTGTAAAGTCTCAAGTCTTTCTTCGGATGGGGGAATTAGTATCCAATACGTACGTCGTGTGTTGGGGGGATCTAATTGTACAATTAGGGTGTCAGGTTTAACGAAACGGAGCACCTGAGACTCTTGTTGTTCTTTACGCGGATTATTGACGTTTAGTAGTTTTTATTCAGTCAGTTGGCAAGAACAGTATTTTGTTTTAAAGAATAACCTGTGATTTCCAGTAGTTAGATTATTTTGCGAATAATTTACCCTTGATAAATAGAGTATATTAAGTCTTCGTCCTTCTTATTAGGGGAGAAATTAGTATCTGACTATTACATTGGCTGGAGGGTCTGATTACACGATCAGCAGGTAAGTTAGTTTGGTATAAGTAGGTTATATAGAATTAGGCATTCGGAACTTATGTCATTTTGATAGCAAATGATGTTTTGTATCATTTTTCAGAATACCTACCAATTACCGTATTTTTTTACATAAACGCTGTCTTTTTCAGGAATAAATAAATTTACTCATATTAATTTATAACGTCCTGCTTTCACCTACGTACGTATGTCTTTTACCACCCTCAAGTAGAAAATATGTCGTCAAGCACCTAACGGTGTGTTCCGGCAGCTGTACTTGTAAGCCAGTAATTCTGGATTAGCCTGAATAACATCTTCGGCCACGTCATCAATTACCATCAGGCGAGATAGTGGTCAAAGGGTAGCCTATTCTTATATTCTGCGTAAAAAGTAAAATAATAGGACATAGAAAATTAATGGCCCCGAGTTTCTTGCCCATTGTTCTCGCTGTGGCTCTAAACATTTATTTTTGTTAAACGTGGTAGCAAAATGAAGAATATTTCAATATTAAAATTTGTAATTGACCTTCATAAGAGCATCGTTGATGCCTTAATTGAATAAATGATTTTGATTATTGACTTATTGAAATTTCTACGTGGGATGATAAAAAAATACAGGTAAGGGCATAAACTTGTTATTTATCAATTTATTTTTAATTTAAACGTTAAGATTAAAATAATTAATTTGAATTAAAAGCATATTTTATACGTTTTTAACTTATGAAAATGTCCACAATCTCCAGTGTCCTTGAACAAAATTTAATTCCACCGAAACTGTCGGGGTTAATTACAAAAGGTCGCGAATGAGCGGGCTCGTATTGTAGCCCAGAGCTATGACAAATTAGCAAAATTATGCGAAATTACTCCACTTTCGCGAGGCTTACGGCACCGACCTTGGTAATGCAGGGCAGACGTGACTGGGACGAGACACAGAATTAATATCAGTACCAAGTACTGAGGAAAAGTTCAAGTCAATATTTCTAAATTGTGAATCTTCTTTATTTTCTTTCGTATTTTGCCTTTATGCTATGTGTAGTGTTTCTATCAAGCATTCCTCATATCTCCTGTAAATAATTTGACGTAATCTCTTTTTATCCGTATGATATCTATAAATCTCTAAATTTCATATGCATACAAATCCCTCAATTTCATAATTTTAAAACCTAACGGTTGTAAGCGCCACTCTTTTACTGTTTTACCTTTTTTTCTTAGTTTTATCCTTCAATATTATTAAGCAAACAAGTTTGTAATCTAGTTGCAATAATATGTGGAAACATATAAATTGTGTAAATTTTTTTATTTTTTAAGTAATTTAGTAATCATATCTTTATATATTTTTTTATAAATATATCTATAAATTTTTTTTTAGTACCTACATAAGGAGTGATTTAAAGTTTAATTAGCTTGAGTTTCATGTTATTTTTTAAAGGATTGTGACGGAATAATCACAAGTTCTTCATGATTTTAAGCGGTTACCTCTGCCAATGCATTTCGACACAAATGAAGAACTAAACTGCGCCCGTCATATAGTTGACCTGAGACATATAGTTGTTAAGTCTCAAATAATTGAAATATTACTGGCTTTCAAAGACTAATCTAACAGTGTGTTGTTGCAAAAGTGTGTTCTGGGATGCTCCTGGAGGAGCATCCCAGAACACTTTTAGGTGCTGTCGCGACAGATTTTGTACTTGAAGGTTAGTATCTAGCCAGGCGAGCATTCGACCAATGCCCTTCCACCATGCGGTGAAGCTCAAGCAGGCGGTGGGGAACAAACTTTGTACCTGGGGCACGCAATTCTTTTATAAAATACATTAAATGTGTGGCTGTCAAAGGTTTTGGTCGTTTTGTTAAGGAAATGAGTAAATCCCTCAAGAAGTTTATTTTTATATTATGTATCATATTTGTATACCAACATCTAGTATTTATTTAATAAATGTGAGTTGAAATTACGCCAAGAATTTAAGATGAATGAATGAATAAAATTAAACACGTTTCACTTTTAGGTTTTTAAATAGACGCATAAAACTTGTAAAACACCGTCTTTTCTCCAAAATATACGAACGTTGAACCACGGTCTCACCCGATAGATAGTGTCAATTTGATAGAAAATGGAGCATTTTGTCTAGTACCTGGTTACTCTTTGTTCTTCTTTTTGTATCTGAACTCTCACATTATAATGATATTATTTTTAATTAACACACTCAACATTTTAAACAAAACAATGTTGGCATCATGCGAAACAGCATGTCTAATTGAAGACGAATTTCAAAGTGCCTACTCACCTAGACACCCCACTCATTCCGCTACACTGATTTAATTTAATTCCCCAAGTTACGGGTAAAATTTTAATAAGCCTTCTAAATATCAAAACATTCAAGACAAGAACGGGGACATTATCCGACCCTCCCCATCCTGGGGCCACTAAAATGGATTAACAGGAACATTAAGTCAGTTTAAAAGTTGTGCTAACGGCTTCGAGAATGTGAAAAGTCTGAAGATATTTTTTTGTTCGTGAACAAAATGTTCTCTGAAGAGTCTCGTGACCAGCTGTAATTTTAGAACGAAACGAACAAGATATTTAGAATAATAAAAATACAAAAACATCTTCTCGATACGTTTATAATATCAGGAGGTTTCTTACTAAAGAGCATTGACTAATGATAGTGTATTCCGTTTCTTAATATTCTGCGTAAATAATAAGATCAAGTTTAGAATTAAAACTTTTATAAGTTAATTGATTGTCAAAAACGTGAAAACGCGGGTAGTTTAAAACTAATTCCAATTTTTTAAAGATGAAAAGTAATGAGACAACTCATCTGATGGTAAAAGCATTATGCCTACCCGTTACGATGGCAGTGCACACAGTGTTCTGTCAAGTTCTAATTACTAAGTGTTTGTAAAATAAATAAAAACTGCATGCATGTCTTTGGACCTATATCTATGGTTCTGGTTTGCCAGTTTTTCATTTTACTATTTATTTTATCTCTAAATGTGAAAATGAAAATTCCCAAACGAAGATATTTCCGGATAATTATGAAAATACATAATTACGCTCAAGGATATGCATGGAAAATGTTAGCGAGTTCAAACGCTAAGTAATTTAAATATGAAAAAACAACTTTTGTATTACGTGCACACTTCCCTTACAGTGTCACCGTTTGGTGTGACGGTGTATTATTTTTAGTTCCTGGATACTTATCTATATAAGTTTTAAATATTATATCGAAGCAATGATGGCCGAGCGGTAATAGCTATGGACTTTCGCGCTGCAGTACCCTGGTTCAATCCCCACTGCCGCGCCGGCTTGAGCTTCACCACATGGTGGAAGGACACACCACATGAGACATAACAACTATGTCTCAAGGTGACGGGCGCAGTGCAATTCGTGGCTTGTGATGAAATGCATCTGTTATAGGCAGAGGTAAGTCCGCTTAAAATCAGGTGGGCCTCGAGCTTGTTCCATCACAATAAAAAAAAAAAAAACTAAATATTAGTTCTTAATTCTCGTTCATCCCGTAATTTCATGTCTTTCGGCAAACTAGCTGACTCTAATGTGGTAATCACGGACATGAACTAACAGTAGCGGTAGAACTCTTTGTTCTCTTTGTTCATCCGGGGAAATACTCTCACCATATCTATTTCTACTGCGAAGCAGTAATGTTCACATTACTGTGTTCCTGTTTGAAGGGTAAGAGTATCCAGTGAAATTACAAGCACATGCTTAATAAATTTATGTCTCAAAGTGATGGACGCAGTGCAGTTAGCCATTTGTTTTGGCCTGGTGCTAGATCCATCGCGTTTGCTTAAAAAAAAACTATTGATAAAAAGATAATCAATAGATTCAGGCGTTTCTTACTTTACGGCAATCCATATTTAATAATAACAAACATTTTTTTTTAAGATAACATTAAATTAATATATCTAGTCAAGGCCTCCTGAGGATGCTTCGTGTAGAATCGAAACGCGTCGAAATTTTTTCCGGTTTAGCTGGGTGGCGTTTGTGACGTAACGTTACAAGAAAATTAGGCGGAATTGTCATTATTTTTTAAGTGTTTTATTAAGATATTAATTTAATGTTTTCTTAAAATACTTTTAAAATATTTGTTATTATTGATAAAAAGGCCATACCTCAGCTTTTTTACCGAATTCAAAAAAATTAGCAGGTACTCAATTCGTATGTTTGTTACCTCATAACTTTTGTTAGTTCTTTTTTATTTTAAAGCTGATGGCTTCCCGTGTAGTACCACTTAAATTTAAAATAAGTCAAGTTGTTTTTGAGTTACACATCAATAACTGAAAAGTGTTTTCCTATCTTGCTGATATACTCGTAGTTATTGACAGTAAATGACAACCGATCCCGTAATTAGCAAGGTTCACTAAAAAGGGTGAAAAAATATTTTAAACCTACAAATGCAACCGATTTCAACACTCAAGTGTGAAAAAGCTTGGCTAAGTTAGTACCATGCGCACAATATTGTAATAATAGGTACTTTTGAACCATAATGTTACCGACTTCAACAAGTTATTTCACACATTTGAATGTTGAAGTCATTTCCAATTTTTGGTATTTTTTTTTTCTAATTCCGATTGACTGTCTTTTTACCATATTCTCACTTGATGATAAGTAACGATGTGATTGAAGTTGGTAAACTAGTATAGCCTAGAATTTACAGTTGACAAGGTTTTGGGTGCCGCTTATCTGCACTCGTCGCTTCGAGACGTTAATTCTGCTGTCTTGTACAATTGTCTTGTCTTGCTACAATGAATTTATCGCCTACTGTAGCTTCTCGATATCCTCCAATTGAAGCAGACATATTTTCTTGCCATTTCTCACCTCAATTTCCATCTTTTACATGAATTCGATAACGTCTGGCGCGGCTCCAACACTTTGGCTCAGAATGCTTCGATGTGTTTCAGTGTGCTTCCCCTTTTCTGGGGTTGCATCGAACCTTTGTTTCTGTGTCATAAACCTGTCTGATCGGAATTACGTAAGCGTTGCCAGTCGTACCCAGTTGACTTGCTTTTTGATATTTGCGAAACTTTACGAGGAAGTTTGAGAATATGTATGGGCATCACTATTCTTGTTGGATTTATGGAACTTTTTGTAGGAATATTAAACTCAATAATAGCCGCAAGTAAACTACACAAGTGAGCATTTAATGGTATGTTCCGGGAGCTATCATTAAGTGAGAGTAGTTTCCAGTCTTGGTGAAGCCTTATTACCATCCTAGACTACAACATCACGGATTAACAGTAAACGAACTATTTGTTGTTAATTTTACATAGATAATTGACAAGGTTCTATCACGTCACATGATCACATCATCAACAGCTACACACGTCTATCGCAAATGCCTCTTTTATTGGTTGAGGTTAGCCATTAAATCCACGTTTGGCAGGCGTTTTGGGCTACGCAGTATAAGTGTAAAGAAACCTTGTGGGTGTAAAGAAACCTCAATCTACGCTGTCGGAGATAATAAGGGCTTGAGTGATAATAATTGAAGACAGAGCGGACCTAATCATATTCCAGAAAGTTGCTGTATAGCATCCAACATTTTTATAAGTTTATTTTAAGCCACCGTCTATTTCTTTCACCTATGTCTAATCTAAATCACTGGAAGAAATTGATATTGGTTAGGTGACTTATCCTAACTATATATGTCTATATATCCATATTTCATATCGGTTCTATATTAGTTCTAAAAAGCAGATTATACACAGTAAACTTAAAATAACATAACAATCGTCACTTATGAAATTTTTTATAGCCAAATCAAATGGGGAGATTAAAAAATGCCATATCGTTGGCCACTACGGCCTCTATTTCAAAAGCATTCTTTTGACAGTTGCAATTTATCGCACAGCCATAAAGAGCCATTACAAAAATCAATAATCTTCCCAGCACTTGAACGAGCATCGCCCTCTAATGGCCGACTTAATAACTTCAACTTTTTACAAAAGCGGGAAGAACACTTTAACACGAATCCATATTCATGAAAGAGCGACGGCTGCGAGGCACCATCCCTCCCACACTGCGTTTTATTCAATTAATTCCTGATATCGCTGTGTATTCGATCTTGAGCGGAGTTAACTGATCTTAACTGAACCACTCGACGTCCCCCTTTTTAAAGGAACCAAGTCTATGAATATTCTCAAGTGCTCCAGCTAACAACTTGGCAGGAGATTGTTCGGGAGATCTTGTTCGGTGCAAGTTTTCCAAGATTTCTAGAAATGATATTGGTTTAAATGAATCTATTTGAAAATTGTGATTTCAATATTCGTTTATACCAGTTTTTTGTAAAAGCTTTAATATTATATTTCATCTTGTACAAAAATAAAAGTATGAAAACTGTTACGTAACTTGAATACATTTTAGTGTGGTATCAGTGTTATTTATCTTGTTTGTTTTGGTGGTTTATATTTGTAGAAAATAACAATGTAAGACTCAATACGTGTTTTCAGCATTCAGAGACATGTTGGTGTTTTAAAGAAGTCAATTTATGGTATATAATATTTTTTTGTAAATTCAAAGATAAATCTGCATTGGACGAATTCCGTGGATGTTTATCGTTCACAGCCAATAGAATTTGGGAAGCCTATTACGGCCAAGTATGACACTCTCACAAATGAATATTATGGCTATGAGGGATTTTTAAGGGTAACCTATATATATATAATACCAGTAGTTGGTATATCTGTATATATATAGATCCGTCCTTTTGAAAGGGTAGTTGGTATTAAATATTTTATTTATAATTAATTATGCCTAATTATGCATATTATAAATTGACAAATCTAAGGCACTATTACATATTATATAAAAAAAATATAAATAATTTTCTGCTATTAAAATATTAAACCCAAACGAAACTCCCCCACAGTTAAAGTGATTCAACTTATTTACGAGACTGGCTGGACGCTTTGGTAAACACCGGTGTAAAGAATTTACCATATATTTTTTACAAACGCACTATAACATATTTAAATACTATGTTTTTGCAAAGTATCAAAATCCATGATTATTTTAACGTTAAAGGCAACGCAGACTTTGCCACTGCGGCACCAGTAGTCTCGTGTCATTTGCATCACTACCCGCCATCTTGATTCCGAGTCGACACGATACTGATATAGAACTGATAAAAATTGAGAGCACTCTGTAGCTCATACTGATGCCAAAACTGATTTTATTTTTATTTTTGTCTGTCTGTATCTTGTACACGCCAAAACTACTGAATGAATTTAAATGAAACCAAGCATGATTTCAGTTACAATGACTACAATACTTTTTATCCCGATATTCAGCACGGTTCCCGTGGGAGCGGCCATGAAAATCAAAATGTACTCTTAGTTGTAATTTTATATAAGTTAAAATAGTGGTACTTTAAAGATTGTTCTATAACTATTTCTAAGCCATCGGTTTTGTAGTTCAGAAATTACAGACATTATAACCAAAATATTTCGTTCTGAATACATTGAATCCCGGAATGTACAAGAACCTTTGAACATACGGCCCATCTTAAGCTGGCGTTGGCACTTAACCATAGAGCCATAATAGATCTATCTATTGTCAAAGTTGGACCACTCAAAGTTGGAGCTGTAAATAAAGGTACCACCGCCACAATATAAGGACATATTACTGAAATTGCTTGCATATAAAGTGTAATCAATAATAAGGAATACGATTATGAATAACTTTAACCACGAGGTAACCTTGTAAGGTAAGTCGTGAAAGAATACAGCTAAACTAAGAGTCCATTAAGGCGCAGCTAAAGTATGAAACAACTATGGTTTTTTGTTTACTTTCATTTGGCTTACCTTCTAGATCATTTAGTTGCAATCTAAGTACTTTATATTATTTATGGTTTTATTACTAAATCAATATTTTTATTCATGGGCATCTACGAAAATATTGTACTATTGGAGAATTTTGAGATACATCTGCTAAATATCAGCTCAAGACCGATGACTTAATTGAGAGGCAACGAGGCTCTTGCTTTGGTTACCTACTGGATTATACAACCTGGGAGTTTTAAAATACAAAGTAAAAAACTCCTTTCTGAGCTAGGTACGTATAACTAAGAGTGCTCCACCGCAGACTACAGTATTGCTTAATATGAGATAAACTGTGCTTAAATATGAATAATTAGTCTGCACGGATGTCAATCACGATTGAAACCGCCGTTACAGCTAGTCAGGAATATAAAAATACCTAAACAAAAAATATCGATCGATTTTCTCTGCGCCAGAACTTATCACACATAATTGACATCAAAGAAAATACACCACAATAAAACAACGTCAACATAAAAGCAGCTGCAAACAGCAACCATAATTAATTTAGCATAAAATATGCCCCGCAAAAGCATAAATAACAGCAAATGCTACCGTCTTGTTGCGTCCCGCTAATTTAATGGCCTAACCAATTACTGTGATAGGTACTCCCGAGCTAAGAGCGTTGCGTTGTGTTTAGAGCTACATTCTCATTTTGTTGTATTGTACGGGTTGTTGACACTAGAGACGCGACGAAGGCATCCTCTTTCATTCAACACCTCATTACACATTTTGACACTGCCCATGCTTCCATATATGAAAGTCAAATTTGTAACAATCGCCGCCTCCTTACGTTTCTGACGGTCCGGGAGGGAACAATCCCTTAAAGCGATCACTTTCATTTTCCTAATCGGAGTTCGATTAGGAAAATTAAGTTTGCTGCTTTCTGATCGCAGCTCTAGTATAAAAGGGATCGTGAAGATATATAAAAAGCGAGAGATGTGTGCGAGGCGGTGTAGCAAGGTAGAGCTACGTGACTACCACGCAGTAAACAATATATTTAGAGCCAAAGAACAACGTGTGATTAATAACCGGAGACCTGCGTCTCCAGTACGCACCGCACCCAGTCCGTTGCAGTGGCGTGGGGTGAGTCTACGAGAGAGTTACGCATCTAAGTACTATTAAGCTATACACCGTTCCACAGCTTTGCTACGCATTCTCGTAGCGCTTATCTTCCTCGCACGTAGATAAGCGCTACGAAAATGCGTAGCGAAGTAAGGGGTGGAAGGCTGTGTGAAGGTCTGAGCTAAACGGTACTTATTAACTACTTTCATAGAGAATACTTTTAATTATATGACTATTATAATAAAATTTATTGCACTCTGTTATTAACTGCCCCTGACTGGGGTGCTGGACAAGAATATGACCACCCCATCAAATCTCTTTGGTGTCGTAAGAGGCAACTAAGGGAAAAATACTGGAAGTTGGGCAGCAGCACCTTCTGAGGAGCTGCTATCTTACAGTGCAATACCGAAGACGCCTGCCAAGCGTGGGGATTATGGTAAAACCCTCCTTAATGGGGAGTTTGTGTTCAGCAGTGGACAATATGGCTGATACAGATACAGATTTTATTTTTAAATTGTCATATTACATGATACTTTATTGTTATTTGTTTGCTGTCGTTGTTTCTCTGGCTCAACCAATTATAATGATAGGTAGGAGTCGACTCGAGCGTGCAGCGTCTCATGTTACACACTTTGTATCGGGAGACACATTCGAGGGAAACATGTCTGTAGGGCGGGAATGCGTGTTTGTCACGCTCTGTGCTACTCGTGAACTATATTTTCCGTATTTACATATTGTTTAGGAGACAATTAGGAACGAGAACCCGTAATTCTAGGTAAGCCTGAACTACATCTTCGACCACATCATCACTTACCATCTGATAAGATTGTGGTCAAAGGCTAACCTATCTAACTTCGAAATATAACCTAAAAATATAATTAATTTTTTAATTCACGATTTTCAATTCATATTATATTTTATACTACTCAATATTATAGTGTGGACTTGTTTGATTTTGATCAACTTTGTTTTGTTGACTCATAATTGTCTATTTGCATACAAAATGTTTACATATCTTTGCCACTCGTTATGTTCCATGCATCAAATATCACTTTATTAAGTTAGGATAGTGCCGTAATTGTAATTTGTAAATTATGAATAAAATCTCGGTGAATGTATCTAATTTATTTATTACAAACGAGATAATCAACCATATTTAAATTTTTAAATATAATCATGACGCCTACGCGTGCGAGCAGTTATCAAAACAGCCGTTTGCCAGATAGGTTATTTTTTCGAAAAATCTCCTGAGTCGAGTATTGGTGCCATCGAAGTAAATGATAAAGTGAAGATAGGTAACGCTCTAATATCACGACAATATAATGTCGAGAAAATTTTAAACAAGCACATAATGCACTCAGCTTCACTTCCATCCACTTGACACGTATTACTAAATGAAAAATACAGGAATATAAGCATGCAGTAGACGCACATACGCACATTACAGAGACTCAATCAGGAGACGTCGCCTGATTTGACATTAACTTATTGACGTTTCTCCCGTTTTTTGTAAGTTCAATGATTGGTGCTCCCTAAAAAAATATTTTAGTACATTCTTTATTTTTGGGAGTTAGCCTGCACTGAGAGTTTATAGTGCGAGTCCACGCGCAAAACACTTATATTTAATAGTCCACTTGTAGCAACACGTAGAATCTACAGTTAGTGACTCTACGTGCGATTAGGAGCTAGAATTAGTAGACTACCGAATTTGACATTAACAGCTGTTCAATTGCAGAAGCATCGCTGTAGTGCGTTTGGTTAATTGCTAAGAGAATTGGGGCCCTGGTGTTAAGTTTCACAGTTTACATGTATAGAAGCTTCTGCTTCTTCTCTATGTTTGACATTACAGCTTGATAATGGCAACAGCTGCACTGGGGCCTAACTGTTTTGAAGTATAACATATTATATTATAAGTAACTCATGGCAAAAACTGGCACTCAAAGAATTTGATTTTAAAGGCGGGCAACGCATCTCTAGGGCATCTGGTGTTGGGATGTCCGTGGATACGCTGATCATTTACTTCCAGATGAGCCGTATGCTGGTTTGCCCACTAATACCATAAAAATATAATAAAAATATTAAAAAAATATAAAAAAAATACTGAACTCAGGTCTTGGATGCGACTGATGTCAAAGTGATTTTCAAATTTTGATTTGACATTTGAATTGCAAATTATATAAAAAATAGTTGAAACTAGGCATTAGATGTGACAGAGGTCATAGTGACACCGGACGTCATATTTTTCAATATATATTGCAAATTTGTATTGCAATTATTCTAAAATATACTAGGTCTTAGAAAGAAAAAACAATTCAACGTTCTAAGCAATTTTTCTGATCGCGAGATCGCGGAGGTGCAAGCTTATACCGATACGAGTATACACTTAGTACCAACCAGGATACACCCCAGTGTGGTAAAAATAATAAATAATTAGATGCAAAATTACACTGTGTTTTTGTTGCCGAGTATATTTGTAATGCTGTCTGTCTGTTTGTCACTAAGCTGTATCTCGCGAACCGTGAGACAGTTGACTTTTCACAGATGATGTATTTCTGTTGCCGCTATAAATAATAACATATACTCAAAATCGGCCAAGTTCGAGTCAGACACCCGCGTGAAGGATTTCGTACTCTTCGAAAAAACTAAAAAAAGATAATAATTATAATAATAACAAATATTTTTAAAATATTTTAAGAAAACATTAATATAATATTTTAATAAAACACTTAAAAAACATAAATATATACTGTATCAGCTGGATAGTCCACTGCTAAACACAGCCTCCCCTATCAAGGGGGTATTTGCCATAATCCCCACGCTTGGCAGGCAGCTTGGGAATCGCAGTGTAAGATGGCAGTTCATTAGAAGGCGCTGCTGCCCACCTTCTAGTATTTTTCCCTTAGTCGCCTTTTACGACACCCACGGGATGATAATGGGGAGGTGCAATTCTAACCCGGTACGGGGGATATAAATATATATCTAGTGACAATTCCGCCTAATTTTCCTGCTAAGCCGACGTGACGTCACAAACGCCACGCAGCCAAACCGGAAGAATCTTCGACGCGTTTCGATTCTTCACGAAGCATCCTCAGGAGGTCTTGACTCTACTAGCGCACGATCGAGAAATAATTATAATATCCAACGTTGTATAGATAATATGTACGGAGCACTTAGTGCGCGAATCCCAGACTCACACTTGGCCGATTTTACATTATTTAGAGATATATTATTACTCACAACATTAATTGGTACATTTTCTCGCGATTTCAATAAAAAGCCGAGTGTAAAAACCCATTTCAGTCTTAGCTTAAATATCAGTCTTTAAAATGACTGATTGCACTCGTTGTACAATTTACGATATGAGGAAAAAGTACCAGACATATTAACGAACTTTCTTGTTTCAAGCATATAACAAAACAGAAATATGCACGTCACATTTATATCAAAGTGCATAGTTTTCATGCTCCCCACTTGGTTCGTAAGCTGTTTAATATACAGTACGCATAATATAATATATTTTATTGTAATATGCGTGTTGTAATATACTGCTGAGTGCGTTATGAAGTATGAATGGGGGATAGAATAGGGCACGTTTCCGTTACGCATAATCATGATCAGACCACGATATTTATTATGTACATATCATTGAAATGTTTTATATAAATCTTTATTATTTTGTACTTAAGTTATTGAAAGTGTTGCATGTATAAAATACGTCTTTATTCGGAATTTTTCTTTGTTTTTGCTAGAGGGCTAGTTAATTTTTTTATTGATGATTTGCTAGCTTTTTGACCAATATCTGACCTGATGGTAAATGATGATGCAGTCGAAAATATTGCAGGGGCTAATGATTTATGAGAATACGACTCAAGGTTTTATTAAAATAACTAGTGACTGGTGGACATTTAAACTCAAAACCCGTGTCACTTGAAACTTTGCACCAATTCCGTTTCACGTGCCTTTGCGACTTGTCCACTCGGTAACCTAATAAATCCATCAATAGATGCGACACAGTAGCTCGCCGATCCAGAAACACTGGCGCCAGCGGTGGGAAACTTTTAATTGGAACGAAATCCGGCCACCGAAGGCGTTTTAATTAGGAAAATTTCCTATGAACAACGCGGGCCGGGCGGTATAATTTCTATGCAAATCGCGCGTTTAACTTCGCATAACGCAGTGACAGCGGAATACAGATGGTGACAGCGATTGAGAATCAAACAATGGGTGATTCAATAATCATTGGAGATGTCTACATTAAGTTTTCAATGCGGAATACTATGTTAATGATCAGTTGATTTCTCAAAACATAGAGACAATGAAAGTTTAATTACAAAGATCAAATAATTCAATTATTAGCTATCTCTATAGAAGAAGCAACGTTACCAATGTGTAGTTAGAAGTAGAATCTAATGTTTAAAGGAAATAGCTAAAGAGTGTTAGTCAAAAGGTGCGTAATAAAAACCCCGCCGTAGGCTCGAGCCTCACCTTATGATATTAAGATATTTTGCGAATGCTTGTCTGCTAGCTAATAACCTCAAGTAGCAAATCTGTCGCCAAGCACTTAACCACAGTCTACCATCAGGTGACAATTAAAATATCGACCGAAAAAAACAAGAAAAATATCGACCGTCCAGCACCTGTTTCGATAACATACTTGCAGGTTCAAGTCCCGCTGGAAGTAATCTTTTCCCATCTGAAAATTTGTGCTAAACTAAAACTCTTACGTAAGTTTAACAAGCTTGAAAAATATTAATACAAGGCACTGACACTGCGTATATAACAGCGATGATACCTAAAACAGTTCCAACAGACTGATTCCGGCGCTCCATTCCTTGCATTAATATAGAGCTAATTGATCAAGTTTTCTTGGCAGATTATTGTATTCGTTTTTGTATACTTTGGACAGCTTTCCTTGACTTTTGACTTCGTTTTCTTAGTCTTTTGTTTTAAATTTTAATTTTACTTTGGACGGAGGAATAATGTTAAAAAGTTTTGTGTTCCGCGTTGATTACTATTGCGAGCTTCTAAATGTGCAATCAGATGAGATAGTGGTCTAAGGCTAGACTTACAGGCGTATAAAAAAATGTACAGATATTGTATTTTATCCCGTAATTAATAATATGAATTTAAAGACGTAAAACTGACGTAAACATATTTAAAAGGCTAAATTATGCAAAAAAATTGATGAAATAAAACTACTGCGAATCAATTGCAATTTTAGACTATTTTCGTGACAGGTCCATTTTGGCATAATTTGTACAATATCCTCTAATTGTCAAAATTATGAGAGGAAAAATGTATGTCATATGCGGGATTCGAACCCACGTCACTCTATCGAATAACCCACGTCAACATATTCTATAGCCGAGGTATGCTCTGCCCGCTAAACTAACATACCATATTACTCATAACTCTAATTTGGCCTCTCGTTTTTAACCATCGTATCATCAATGGAATAAATGATTTTGAATTTCACTTTGTAGTCCTTCATATAAATCCGACCATTTTGCACAATTGCCACAATCAAACACTGAGAGGTCCACTATCAGAATAATTCATGCAACGTAAGTACTAATATACAAACATGATTAAAGACTTGGCTTAGGAAAAAATGTACCGGATAATTGGCATGCCACGACTTACATGGTTAACAACGAGAATTTACATTACAAAATTACGAGTAATTATGTTATGTAATCCACAGAGCATGCGTTATCGCAAAAATAAATATATTAAGATGCGCTATTTTACCAAAATATATATGAAACGCCTTATGATAATATAGTTTGGAAGCTATGATGAAACCAACAATTTATTTTTTCTTTACCTTTTACCCCTCTTGACTGTTTGGTATATGATAATATCCTAACTAAAGCTAATTTTGTTAACCGGCAACGACAAACACAGTTACGCAAACAAGACCATCCAAACGCGGGACGACACATCAGCTCAGACCGGAGAGGTTTGCGATAAATCAAATTTTGCCTTTGCACGTCAACAGAGCGGTAAACTGAGACTCTCCGTAAACATGCAGTCTTGACAATTTAACTGTACAAATCTAAAAAGCGCTGTTAGCAAAGACAATTAACAAAGTTGATGCGTAGCTAATTAGATCCATCGATGTATTGAAAACAAAACCCTAATGGCTCATCTGTACTGTGAGAATACCTTCTGTTGATTGCAAATATTGTAATAATTTTATAAATTCGTTTGTAACACATTGTCAGAAGACTGTAATGAATGGCCTCGAGTTTCTAGCACGTTTGAGAGTTTCTCGCAGTGGCACTATACCTATTTTTTTGCTGGACGTGGCAGTACAATGTAGAATAATTCATATTAATTTTTTTAATTCAAATTCATTTGGCGTCGGAGACGCCTCAATGGAATAAATGATTTTGAATTTCACTTTGTAGTCCTTCATATAAATCCGACCATTTTGCACAATTGCCACAATCAAACACTGAGAGGTCCACTATCAGAATAATTCATGCAACGTAAGTTCTAATATACAAACATGATTAAAGACTTGGCTTAGGAAAAAATTACCGGGTAAGCAGCATGCCACGACTTGCGTCACGATATGTAGAGTAGCTGAACATTGGGCCCAGTGAATGGCTCTTTATCATCTTATTGGCCGTATTTAATAAATAGTACCAACAAGAGCATTTCCAAGAAGGTTCCGCGTTACGGACCTGGCCGTTTATAATACTAAAGCAAAACAAATAACTTTTCCAGGAACATGTTATATACCCGTGTCGCCATTTGTGATAAAACATCATTGTTTTTACCCTACATACTAAAGTTACTATCATATTCATCAGTTATTAGTAGGTAGTAACCTACTTTGATATGAACGTCATGTGTTATTGTGACGGAACAAGCCCGAGGACCACCTGATGTTAAGTTGACTAACCTCGGCCTATAACAGACGCATTTCGTCAACGACGAATTGCACTGTGCCCGTCACACAGAGACGTCCAGTTGTTAGGTCTCATTAGCCTGTAATTTTTCTGGCTCTCAAGGACTGCTGCCGGAACACACCGTTAGGTGCTTGGCGACAGATTTTCTACTTGAGGGTCGGTAGCCAGGCGGGCATTCGCAAAATGCCCTGCCACCATGCGGTGAAGCTCAAGCTCTGGGCGGGATTCGAACCATGGACCTGCTGCGTGGCAGTCCATAGCCAATGCCACTGAGCCATCACTGCTTCAAAAGTCGACAAATACAACATATCATCAACTTAAATAACCACATAAAATTTCAAAGCTCAACCAACACAGCCAGTTGATAAATTATCATCAAGCTAAGGTACAGTCACCCATAATTTATTTACTTTTCTTAATAGAGCCCTAGAGATAACTTAGTATACAATAAATTCATTAAAATAAAGCCCAAACTCGGGTCGGACACTAAAAATAATAGTACGTTACTATTATTTGTGATATTAGGGGATACCTCGAAAGCCACCCGCATTGTTCAGTTGACAGATATTATGTTAGTGGTTGAGAATTATGTTTATGGTATCTGAAATATAAGTAATGTTGTTCATATAGGTATAGTTTTTTATTATAAAAACTTATTGTAGTGACTTCTTTATGTCTCAGGGTGATATGTGCAGTGCAGTTCGTCATTTGTAACGAAATGCGTCTGTAGTGGGCAGAGGTTACAGGTTAACGTCAGGTGGTCGTCGTGCATATTCCGACACAATCTCATAAAAAACCGGCCAAGTGCGAGGCGGACTCGCGCGCCGTGGGTTCCGTACAAACCTGTAGGTATAAAAGTAAAAGTTATGGTATTTTTATTGCTTAATGAAATCCATAACATTTTAAAATCATAAAAAATATTTTGACAATATAATGTAACTAAAAATGTATGCTTTTAGCATTTTTTATCTGTGCTTCGTACCAAATTTCAACATTCTGAGTTCACGGGAAGTACCCTGTAGCTTTTTATTCTTTTGCGAGTATCGAACATTTACGGAATAAACGGCTGTATCTTTTGTATGCGTTGGCTTAGAAGTTTGATATTTTCACAGCTCCAAGGGACAGTAAAGTTTAGTATTTGATATGAATTTCAGCTTGATACCTCCTCGCGTTCCTGAGAAAAAAGGTCTTGACAGACAGAGGGATAACATAGTGATCATATAAGGGTTCCGTTTTATAATTTTGAGGTACGGAACCCTCAAAAAGGAAAAATTACTAGGTAGGGGGCTCAAAGCTGAGACCTACGAGTGGTTCATATCTCGTTCATGGTTTACCCGTCGCGAACAATTCTTTTTATAATGACTATTTTGTTCTCGATAATTTGATCACAGTTTGCAGCATCGTAACCTTACCTTACCTATTATAAGGTGACTTGGGCACGAATGCGAATTATTGACACGACATGTACTAAATTTTACTGTCATTTCTTCTTTCCAAATTTAAAGAAAGTATCTTCATAGCGCTTGCCGCAAAAAACGTAGTTTCGTCATATTAGAAATACTAAGTCTTCAAAACTTAAATAAATATTGCATGCATGTCCTTATATTTATGCTTCTAGTTTGCCTGTTTCCGTAAAATTATGTATTTTCAATTACTCGGAAAACTTCTTTTGTATGGGAATACTTACTTAATTTTGACATAATAAATAGTAAAATGAAAAACCGACAAGCCACAGACAAAGATAGGTATAAACCTAAAGGAGATACATGCAAAAACATGCTGTATTCGAACACTTGGTATTTAAGATATGACGGAACTACATTTGTATGGAAAACATGCTGAAGATAATAACAAATACTTTTAAAATATTTTAAGAAAACATCAAATTAATATTTTAATAAAACACTTAAAAATATAAAAATATATCTAGTGACAATTCCGCTTAATTTTCCTGCTAAGCCGACGTGACGTCACAAACGCCACGCAGCCAAACCGGAAGAATTTTCGACGCGTTTCGCTTGAAGGCGTGCCGAGCCGCCGGCCGCTCATTCTCGATCGTGCGCTTGAAGAGTCAAGACCTCCTGAGGATGCTTCGTGTAGAAGCGAAACGCGTCGAAAATTCTTCCGGTTTGGCTGCGTGGCGTTTGTGACGTCACGTCGGCTTAGCAGGAAAATTAAGCGGAATTGTCACTAGATATATTTTTATATTTTTAAGTGTTTTATTAAAATATTAATTTGATGTTTTCTTAAAATATTTTAAAAGTATTTGTTATTATTAAAAATGGATTTCCGCAAAGTAACGCCTGAATCTATTCATTATGCTGAAGATACTAATCGATCTTGAGAGGTTAACAAGTATACCTAACATATTAGTATGCCGAATGTCTAATGCACAAAGGCCCAATTCCTTTTTTTTTTTAAACTTATTGTCTACTGTAAAATAGCAATATAAACACAAAGAATATACACAATATCAATAGTAAATTAACAGTATATAAAGTGTATCAATAATAATAAAAGTTTAATAATCGTCCCTTTCACGAACAAATACATTTTCAACTCATTAAACAATGATTTCAATAACTCAGCAAAACTTTCATGGGTTCCAATGTCCCTAAAATATTACTTCCACGAAGGCCGGTTGCCAGGAACCCTGTTTTTCCCAAAGGCAAAACTTGCAAATTAATATAGATCGATCCAAAACTTTTACAGGAGACAATTGACAAATGACTGAAAAGTTTCCTTTCAACGCTCAATTAAGCCTTATGCTTGGTTTACACGAGATCCTTATTGATTAAACAATTGTGAAATTTATTTTAAGGGGAATGTTTTAAAAGAAAAATGTAGATTTGCCTTGTGACCAATAGACTCGCTCTTTAAATATATGAAATTTAATCATTACTGTTTGTATAATATATTTATGTTAACCATATGTAATTGAGGAAAAATAATAATAATAATATTTTTTTTTTTATTTGGAACCATAACACAATTTAGTTATAAACACATGAGAATCGATGACACCTGCAGAAGTATAAAACTGTGTCGCAGATGTCAACGCCCTCCTCCGAAAGTAAGCTAACTATATAGTTCTGTATGTCTGTTGATGTTTTCTATTTTACAGAAATAGTTTATTTTGGCACTTATATAATTTACTTTATAAATCAAATAGTAGGTTATGATACAAGTGAGCTAAGTTGCTCATGGCTGTGAGTTGCAGCCCGAGCCGTAGGCGAGGGCGTAAATGAGCAAGTTGCTCACTAGTTTCATACACACTTTTTCAACACCCTTGCGAGGAAAAAAAATACATATTGCACAAATGCGATACAAACAACATACGAAAATTATGGAAAATAGTGCGCAAGTTTTTTTTTTGCGCGCGTCAAATATATGATGGTTGATTACATATCTGTATTATCCGGTTAAATTGAAAATGCTCTGTTTACTCGCATATAATTTGCAGTTAGGAACTAACTTAACTTTGTAGAGATTATTTTATTACGCACTAGTGTATAATATTATTATGCACGAGCATGTTATACTCGTAGTTCGGTTTATGGCCCTAAGAACGATATAATAAAGCTCACTTTACGAGCAAGGGTGTTGTACTTCACTCCAAATATAATATCCGCAACTTTTTTAAAGGTGTGTTCTAAATCTGCGATCGTGATATTATATTTTGTTATAAAAAAATTCTAACACTAGTAAAAAAATATGTATATGATACATTTTGATACTGTACTGAATCAGCCAGATCGTCCACTGCTGAACACAGCCTCTCTGCTGGAAGGCGCTGCTGTCCACCTTCCAGTATTTTTCCTTTAGTCGCCTCTTACGACACCCACGGGAAGATATGGGGAGGTGCAAATCTTACCCGGTACCCCACGGGGGACATTTTGATAGCGTTCTCTTACTACACGAGTGCCTCAAAAAGAATCGTATGTTTACAGGGTTCATGTATGTAAGTGTGTGAGTTTCTTATTTCATCATATAAATTATATTAGTAATAAAAAAATACAATTTGAGAGTGATGAGAAGTTAGTTGTCAACGATAAAGTCGACCTGTCTGCGCAATAACAATTGTTGACCTTATTCCCATAAAAAAAAAACTAACCAATCGATTTAAATAGTGTGGTCTAGTCTTAACGATGGATCTAAAGGTTATTCGATTAGAAATTTATTGTAATTGACACTAAGGGGAAAATTGATTAAGTCCAGGAAAGTAACCGGAGTGAATGAATATGCAATGGGGTAGAAATTGAATATCAAACGGAAGTCTAGGTAAAAGTTCCACTCAATTTGAATTGATGCAAGAAACTGAGTTAAAGGTTGATAGAGGTAAACCCAAGCTCAAGTTTAAAATAGAACGATGTGTTAATAAATAATTACAATTTTATACCAAGTATTTTATGTGAACATTTTATCCTTTTGGCTTCTATATTCCATATGATTTGCGTCGGTAAACGTTCGTTGTCGGTAAATCGTTCTTTGTAAACCTGTTTAAGGGCCTATTTGTTCAGTCAGCTCTTAATCATTTTTTTTGGCATGGGGAAATGCTTTTACGCATACCCACTACCGACTAAAAACTCCATGGTTTTTCGCCTTCCTCTACTAGTGGCAGGGGTCGCGAGGTAGCTGGCGCACTCATCCGCAGCCCCCATTGATGTCATTACCCGCTTAAGCGGACCCAGCCTCTGGGATTATCTCCCAGAGGCTGGACCTGCATCTCTTTCGTCTCGTGGGACGTCCTGGAACACAGAGGGATATCCATACCACGAGAGGTCCTAACCCTGATGGGGGGCGCAGTCAGCTCTTAACTTTCACTCTGGTTAAACTCTGGTATAGCTATGTAAATAAGTCTCTCTTATAAAACGATGTGGTTTGGGAGCCATTTATGAAATCTTAGTACAGGCAGACAGCTGCAGCAAAATATATTCCAAAAATAATATATTAATAACTAGTAGTATTGAATTTGACGGTACAATTTGCTAGGAATCGACATTACGCATTTGCGACACCTATATATAACATTTATATAATGATAATACAAAATATTTCTGTCTTCCGGTTTCTGCATTTTTGCAGGAGTTTTCATTATTCCACAGAATTAACCCAACATATTTGAAACTACAAAATATTTTTTAATTATGAGATAAAAAATGCATCACATTTTGATGAATGGTCCTATGAACGTAACGGCTCTAAGTCGAATAGGATACAGGATGACTGCATTGTGCGAGGTGGAGCGTAAAGCGTCACGTCGAAATCTCGTCTTGACTTCGATTCACGATACAAAAGTCTTATTGAGTTTGTGTAATGCACATTCTCAGTAACGACACGAGATATGATAGGCAGGTTCTGTACCCGGTAAGCAATCTCCCTATTATATGAACCTCTGAGTACATAACTTGCAAACTGTCAGTGTTAAGACAATTCTGCTTATTTTTGAAGCGCTCGTAGCGAAGTTTGTTTAACTGTTCTTAACCGATCAGCAAAGTTAAGCAACGTCCGCCGCGGTGTTGACTTGGATGGGTGACCGTTAGTGACATTACTACTGAGCGCTTCCGTGCTTCAGAGGGAACTTTAAGACGTCGGTCCCGGTTGTTGTCTTAGGACAGCAGTCCTTATAGCATGGTGGTAGGGCATTTTGCGAATTCTCGCTTGGTTAGCTACCACCCTCAAGTAGAAAATCTTTCGCCAACCATCTGACGGTGTGTTCCAGCTGCTGTCTTTGAGAGTCAGTAGGAGGTATCAAGGGTAGCCTGAACAACATCTTCGACCACATCATCACTAACCATCAAGTGAGATAGTGATCAAAGGCTAAACTATCAGGCATAAAAAGGCGATAAGAAACAGGTGTTTAATAGATGACTCTGTTGTTTACTTTGTAGCTGTTATTTTTCATTGCTGGTATAGTTTTCGTAATTTGCATTACACAGTGGACAAAATAAACACTTTGCTGTACAAATTTAACACGATAGGAAACTAATTGGCGCCAGTTCAAATGTTAAATTTACACGTACCATTAGCAGTGCAGTGCGCATTGACCCAAAATATAATTACCTATCAAAGTTACGGTTCTGATTGTGATTCCGCTGAACAAATTTAATTTTCGAATCACGATATTTATTTGGCATGAAATGAACTGCTAATTTAGCTGAAGCAATTATACATGACAATTTAATTGATTTGTTTACGTGAGTTTGTATAATTATGAAACTGAAAAGTTATTTCTTATGTTTTCCCAATTCTAAACGTAATTGGGAAAACATAAGAAATAACTTTTCAGTTTCATAATTATACAAACTCTTCATTAAAAAATAAATACACACAAACGACCTGCTCGGGCAGGCCTTGTTTTAATTACCTACGCTGTGCCGCAGCCGTAGGGTTGCCAGTCTGCAAAATTATCTAGCTAGTTAATATATGAAAAAAAAGTTTTATCTGTCAAATATTACACTGTAAGTACCTGTTATTGTCATTTCGCTTATAAATTGTTTATGGATATCATTACTATGTTACTATTAATTTTGTGGTATAAATATATGTTATTACTAAAATATATTATATGTTATTTCGTATATGTTAATGCTTATACATTGAGTATCACATATAATAAATAAAATATCGAGACCTAATAGCTCATTTTAATTTTTATTTGTTAGTTATGTACCAGTGCCTAATACTAAATCCCTTTAAAATCGATTTTACAGATCCTCACCACCCAAATATTGACGGCAAGAGATTGCTTTTAGTAATAAGGCCGCCCATTGTAACACTGTTATTGTAAATTGTTAATCTTCTCTAGTTCGTTTGTTATTTGGTGTAACAATAAAGTCAGACAGAAATCTGTCTATCCATTTCATTTTGGATTTGATCCCTCACTTCAGATTGTTATAAAAACTTTTCATTTTAATACAAAGAAATATAAAAAAATTTCACTGGGGTTTAGAGTAGTAGTTAAACTACTCTTTAGTGTATGTAGAGGCGCTTACTAGGGGTCCATACGGAAAGGTTTGTAGGTGTTTGATCAGCACATATATCCTGAATGCGGAACGAAAGCAAACCGGTTGAAGTACCCGAGCATATTATCTTCATTTACTTAGAGATTGCTACTTACTTTTCTATATTTTTATGTTATTGTGCCGGAACAAACTCGAGGCATACCTGATGGCAAGCAGACTAGCCTCTGCCTAAAACAGATGCATTTCATCACAAATGACGAATTGCACTGTGCCGGTCACTTTAAAACATAGTTTTTAAGTCTCATGTGTCTGTAATTTCACTGGCTCTCAAGGACAGCTGCCGGAACACACCGTTAATAGGTGCTTGGCGACAGATTTTCTACTTGAAGGTGGTAGCTAGCCAGGCGGGCAATCGCAAAATGCCCTTCCAGCATGCTTCCATTTCACTAGGGACCTGCGGCACGGTAGTTCATAGCTATTAACGCTGGGCCACCATTGCTTCTACTGATGAAGTGATAAAAACACAATATCTCCCTACTTTCTCACTCAACCTCTTCTAAATACAGTCACTTCTTTGTGAATAACCAGGGAACGACTTGCATGAATACCGATCACTTGTAGCGTGCAAGTTTCCAGACTGCGCAGTGGGGACGCTGTAATCCCATATACTTGTTAGCATGCAAATTGGTGTAGCACACCAATTTATAATCTGGTTAATTGGTATTAAAATGTACTGTCTGGTACTAATTGGGTGCTTGATATTTTAGACAATACCTAACAGCAGTTGATACGAAAACTATATTGTTGAAGTATCACATTTACCTGAGAATAACATAATTGCCGAGCAGCGATAGCAGAGCGGTAATAGCTATCGACTACCGTGCCGCAGGTCCATGGTTCATTCCTTAGGATTTTCCGATTACTCGCATGGCTGGCCACCACACTTAAATAGAAAATGTGTCGCCAAGGAGCCAACAGTGTTTCTGGCAATAGTCAGACTGTTGAGTTGGTATGATTCAATAATTGATTAAGAAATTACAGGCACATGAGATTAAAAAACTGTTTATCTTAGGGCGATGGGCGCAGTGCAGTTTGGAAATAATGAAACTGTTATAGGCAGAGGCTAACACTCAACCTCATATGGGCCTCGTGCATGCTCCATCGTGATCCGATAAAAAAATAGATCAAAAATTTTATTTAACAGCAGTCGTTGCTTATTATTGTTGAATTTTCGCTTTTAGGGGTAGTTGAAGAAATCTTTATTATGACGTCAAAACTAGGAGCCTCCTGTTATTGTGACCTTGAATAGGACTTCAGGTTGATTAAATTACGGTTTTAACGAGGTCTTGTTGCAATATTAATTATAATATATTGTTGTACAAGTAGTTTTATACGTTATTAATTAGCTGAATAATGAACAAATTAAAAACTATGTTCAAACACCTATCTATATTATAAACTATTAAAAAAAACATTAGTCGAAAAAGACATTTGTAAAACAAGTAATTGGCTTCAGTTTTTTTGCCCTCCGCTTTCATGACTCTAACCCTCGTTGGTAATAATTCCATCTACCTTTTGGTTAATCACGGCAAAAAAATAGTATAGGTTGTTGAGCGCACAATATGCAGCAGCACCTTACTCATATCCCTGTGTGTGTTTTTCTCCGTTCTAGTTGCAGTAGAATTCTTTGTGCGAGTTTGTTTGGCGAATACTGCCACCTTATTTTAACCCCCTAGGAGTAATGTTCATATTACTGTGATCCAGTTTGAAGGGCAAATTACAGGACATGCGACCGTTCTATATCTTTGGGTGATGGGCGCAGTGCAGTTCACCAATTATAATAAACTGCAACAGTAAAAGGAAGAAGATACCACTTATACCAGGTGGGTTTTGTGCTTGTTCTATAACGATAGCATAAAGAAAATGTTCCCTTTCAAATCCAACAGAATAATATGAAACAGTCATAATATTTTTCTAACATAACTAATGACATATAATTCTTGACCAAAAACATTAAACTTGAGAATATTTAGACTTTGCAGAGTTCACCGAGAGGAGTTACACTAAAAGTGTTAAGAATTTAAAGTAACGCCGCAGTAATTTAACAGCAAACACTATTTCAACCAGTAACAAAAAGCTTTGAATGATCATAAAATCACATTAGAACTCGTAAAACTGTCTGCGGTATAACCATTTCAAGCCTCAAGTGCACTTTAAAACTCACCTGCGACTGAAGAAGGTGTTAAATAACGCGTTGGTGAAAATTAAAACGCTGCAAGCAGTTAAATGAAGAAAAATATATAGTGCATTTTTATATAAGCATAAAGAAAAGTGCTATGATATTTCTAAAACAGGAATGATAATTTTTGGTGAATAAAAAAGTTTTTTTGGGGTTCAACCTTATATCGAAGCTAGGTATAATCAATGATAATTCCGAGGAAGGTATATAAATAGACAGGCTGCCGGTCACAAAGCAGCAGAACATTTAAAAACTATTTCCAAATTCGATCCTTTGTCTTTTTATAGAAAACATAGGTACCCAACACCACAATTTGTTATACTCGTAACAGTATGTAGATGATATCTATCTTAAAGATCCTAACTTCCTAAATTAACACAGTAAAAGCTCTTCAAGTAAACAAAATGCAAGTAAACCCTCGCTATTTTAGGTTTTTTAACACTTTTATTCAATGAGTTCTAGACCATAACATATCCTATGTAAGAATGCCAAAAAGTTTATTTTTTTAACTACCATCTCATGTACTGGAGTCATCGAATCAATCAAAAATTAACATTTCATACATTTTTGTACAATATGATGACGATTAATTGGGTTGATCTCATCCCAATCAATTATCGTCGTATTATACAAATCAATCAAACAATATCGCGCAAGCCATAAATCCAACAACAAGGAAGATTTACACTACTTCTTACGATACATTTTTAACAACTTGATTGAATGAAGGCATACAAAATCAATATGTAACACTTCAGCTTTTCGTTCACAAAAGCAAATCATAAATGTTTAATGCTGATCTAATGAGAAGCAACTGTATTTAACGTTTTAGGGGTTCCGTACTAGAAAACGGGATCCTATTACTAAGCTTCGGTTGTCCGTCCGTACACACATTTTCATAATATGTGTCGGTAGGCCGGGTATGGTAGGCATACCAAATAATAATAATAGCAAAAGTTAATCATAATATGAGACTCACACAAGAAACGTGTTTTTTAACGTTTCCTTTTTATGCTATATCTAAAAGACAATATCTAAGTTTTGCCGTTTAGATATAGCATAGCTTCAAAGTGTGAATGTTTATAGTCAAATATTTACCCTGTAATAATAAAAACCAAACAAGTGCGGTTTGGACTCCTGCTACGGATCTCGTCCAGAATAAAATGAAAACGTTTTTATTTCTACATTCTGTATTGTTACGGAACCCTAAGAGTACGCGTCCAAGAATTTAGTCAGTTTTTTCGTTTAAACTACGGTGCAAAATGGTCTTAATATGTGAAACTCATTAAAACTTTTGTACAAACAATCTAATAATCAGTCGAAGACGCTAACACAAACAGAAACAAAACAAACATCCGGCATCGTTCTAATCGAAACTTAATCTAGCCGAGTAAAAATCCGTAGCATCCCCAAGACCCCGGGGCGGTAATTTCCTGGTATACTGTGTACTGACTATGGAGAGCAATCAACTAACTTCACCACTCCTTATAACGGTAGGAAAGATCTTGGAGTGGAGCGCGCGGCGCCCATTCGACTTTTTCAAAACATTCCTAACGAGCCACTATATGGCTATGTGCGGCTGTGAATGAAACACTGGTTTTTTCTTATTTTCGACTGCGGACTTAATAAAAAAATACCAAAACTTACGAGGTATTTTTTTTTCGTGTTCAAACTTCTGTTTGTAACAGATGCAGTTGTGAATGTGAGCAATACTGCTTGGAAGTAGGAATAGGTTGTAGCGCTCGTAGCGAAGTTTAATTAGCAGTTCTCAACCGATCAGCAAAGTTAAGCAACGTCGCGCGCGGTTATGAGTTGGATGGGTGACATTAATACTGAGCGTTTCCGTGCTTCGGAGGGCACGTTAAGCCGTCGGTCCCGGTTGTTGTCTTAGGATGGCAGTCGTTATAGCATGGTGGTAGGGTATTTTGCGAATTCCCGCCTGGCTAGCTACTGTAACCGATCTAAAAATATCGGTTAACTTAATAATTAAAAATTTCACTAAATACTAATTTAAATCAGCGCGCCATCTGTAGGCAAACGACCAAACGTCTATCTAAATTCCATCTGAATTTAGAAAGAACCTAGGTCAACCTTAACTACCGCGCGCTGAGGTAGTTCAGCGACTCACCAATAGAGGTCGCGCATAACAATCACAACGTTAAGTCTAGTAGCAACACTCTTCTTCTTCTTCCTTCACTCCATTCAATTCGACTATTGACAGTTAAAACAAATGTCAATCCAGTCTGTCAGAAAATACCATGATGGTGGTTTTTGAGTTCCGCTAGAGGAACGTTGCATTTTAAATATTTTCAAAATCAAGTGCAGTCATTGGCTTTGCGACGACAACGGTTTTGGAGGTTTTTTCGTTACCATATATGGTAATGAAATTCGCCCCCGACATCCGCCCAACTTGATGTCTTTCCTCAACGAGGAATCGCGATCACTTTGACCCCAGCCATCCTCTGTGCAACTACTACTAAAGACTCAGTTTAACTACATCTACAAATCCTAAACTACTTACAAGCCCCAAAATCTGGGGTTCAAGTACAAGGCTGAACTACCAGTACGAGACGGAGAACTTTCCGTACGAAGCTACACACTACTTCTGAACTCCGGCCGTCCTCTGACCTCCAGCACCGACCGCGGCCAAACGTCTCTACAGCATCTAGCTGGGACATTCTACCGGCGCGGCGGTGTGGAGCCGAGCCCTGCACGGCAGACCTGCTGCTGAGCATCAACTCGGATACTAGCGGACCGGAGCTAAGTCCTTAAACAAGGAAGCTTGCCAAATTGATAAACCTGTCTGAGATCCACGACCCTTTCTATTCATTATACTTATATTCTAATCTCTCTCTTGTTTCTTTTTCTATGCTCCCTACTACCAACCTTAGGTAGGCAGGTGACATTGGCGCCCATACAAAATAGGATCAGACAGGTTGGTTTGGCAAACTTTCTTGGGTGTGGCTCTGCCATACTTGCTTTGTAATTTTTATACTGTGTCTTATTGTGTTCCTTTTGTGTGTGTTATTTATAAGTTGTGATTGGCCCTGTGCTGGCCCGGGGCCTGAGAATAAGCCGGCTGTAGTACTGCATGTCGTAAGAGGCGACTAAAAGGCACGGGTTATACCCAGGTGGTAGGAAATCCACCCATTATCGTCTTCAACGAACTTGTTTTTTTTTTCTAAAATTAAATTTTAGTTTTTTTTACAACCTTGCAATTTTTAATTAATTTTTCTTAAATAATATCTAATATTCTGTTTCATAACCTCTCTTCAGCTTATAAATAGCACACACCTCAATTTTAATTCTACCCACGTGTTTTTTTCATCTGGAAAAAATTTTACCCTCTAAAATATTTTTTTAATTGACCTTGTATGACACTGTTGTCATTGGGTATATAGGTCAAGTATACTTTCACTACTTCAAACATGAGTCTACAACTTAACTTTTTATCTCTGCAAAAGGCTGAATTAGCATATGAAGTGGCACTGCGTGGTGGCTCGCATACTGAATCTGTTCAGGATTTAAGGAAGCAGATTGTGAAACTATCCAAAGACATGCCTTCTGAGGATATATTGGAGTCACACCTGGACCCTGAGGTCGATATAAGTGAACTCAAGGAGTCAATGACAAAAGCAAAAAACAACATTGCTCTCCTCAAAACTAAATTTGAAAAAATTTTTTTTTTAAGAACAGAAGTTTTAATCAACCATATGAACTATAGGTTGATAAGAATAAGTGCATCCAATAGTGAAGATTTTAAGTCGGTGTCTTCTAAACTAAATTCTCTTAACAAGGACTTACAAATCTTAAAAACTATGTTACCAACTTCACAACCTTCAACTAGTAATCAACCTGAGACTCCCTTAGAGCAACCTGTGCTATCTGTAACTTGTGAAAGAAATACAATTTTCTCTGATATTAATAAACTTAAATTTAATGGCAAAACTTGTGTCCGTGCTTTCATACAAAAGGTGGAAGAATATGTGCAATCTAGAAACATTTCTTATGAAAAAATTTTAACTCACTCATATGACATGTTCACTGATGAGGCTCTCCATTGGTTCCGCTGTGTAAAAGACAATGTGAAATCATGGAGTGAATTAACTACTTTATTAAAATCAGACTTCAGCATTACTGACTATGATTACAGGCTGATGAATGAAATAAGGTCTCGTACACAGGGAGAGCGAGAAAATATCACTATTTATGTTGCAATAATGCACGGTATGTTCTCTCGACTCGACAGACCCTTAACAGAAGAAGAAAAACTTGAAATTCTCCTTCATAATATTAGGCCAACTTATGCTAGTACCTTAGCTGCTTCTCCTGAAATACAATCTGTTGATGCTCTTAAAGCTATATGCAAAAATTATGAAAGTATTCAGTCGCGTCTGGCACAATTTCATGAGCCCCCTCAATGCACTTCACAAACATTGGCTCCAGAATTTGCTTATTCTAAAGCCAGTAGCTTCACTACACCCCAGTACCGTAATAATAATAATTATAACTCTGCCTATAGTAAAAATTATGATAATAAGTCCTACAACAAAAATCATAATAATAATAATAATTTTAAAAGAGTAGCTGCTGTAACAGTGCAAGGTAATTACGCCTTCGCTTGTCCTAGATGTAGGTCAAATTCACATGATCTAAAACATTGTAAAGAACCTAAAACGATACTATGTTTTGGCTGTGGCAAAAAGGATGTACGACGACCTGACTGCACTGTCTGCAATCGCAATAATAATAATCTACCTAAACCAAAAAACTAGGCAATTTGGATTGCCGAGACAAGTCTAGTAATTTAACTTCTACACAGTCTGACTGGAAAGACTGGCTAAAAACTATTTCTAAATTTTTTTCTTGTTATTCTGTCTCGTCAATCCGGAATGAAAAACTTAATAGCTTACGCCCTTATGTAAATATAAATGTGCTCTCTCACTCCATAGTAGGTCTCTTAGACACAGGTAGCAGTATTACAATTCTTGGTGATAACTCTCATATTAAATTTCTTGACTCGGGATATCAACTTCACTCTTCCAGTCCTTTGCAACTTCTTGCAGCTGGAGGTCAAAACATGACCGCCCTAGGTTATATGACCTTACCCTTTAATTTCCAAAACAAATGTCATGCCATGAACGTACACATCGTTCCTGAAGTTCAAAATGAACTTATATTAGGCATGGACTTTTGGAGAACTTTCGAACTCTTCCCGGGTCATCTTGAGGACATCATTCTTAGTCACACTGATGACTGCCAACTGGCTAACGTCTCCCTTGACGACAAGCATCTGCATGCTTATGAATATCTCTCGGTCGCTCAAAAGGAAATCGCTGACAACATGATAGCTCAATTCCGAGATATCTCTTATGAAGAACGAGGTCTGGGTCGAACATCTCTCATCACACACACCATAGACACAGGTGATACCCCTCCAATTCGTCAGAGATATTACAGAATGTCTCCAGAGAAGCAAAGACTGTTGTGCGAACAATTAGACCAGATGCTTGCTGATGATGTGGTTGAACCCTGTGAGAGTCCTTGGTCCTCTCCAGTACTTTTGGTTCCTAAGAAGAATGGTGAGCTTCGTTTCTGCCTAGACAGTCGAAAACTAAACGCTGTCACCAAAAAGGATGCCTATAACCTTCCCTACATATCTGAAATTCTGGATAACCTCAGGGACGCTAAGTACCTGACCAGCATCGACCTTTCCAAGAGTTTCTGGCAGACCTTGATAAGACCAGAAGATCGTTGTAAAACGGCTTTCTATATCCCAGGCCGAGGTACATTTCAATGTAAATCTATGGCATTCGGTTTGACCGGAGCCCCTGCTACGCAGCAGAGACTGGTAGATTCCCTGTTCTGCGGTCCTGAATTCGAAAACAAAACATTTGTTTTTGTTGACGATATCATTTTAGCCACCTCCTCCTTTGAATCACACATCACCCTACTCAAAAGAATCCATGAGAAACTAAAACATGCAGGTCTTACCATAAACTTCACTAAAAGTCTATTTTTCCGAGAGAAATTGAAGTATTTGGGTTATGTTGTGGATTCTAACGGCCTACATGCCGATCCTGATAAGGTAGCACCCATAGTAGACTACCCCTGCCCTAAAAACAGGAAAGAGGTACGCAGATTTATTGGTACTGCCTCTTGGTACCGTAGGTTCATACCAAACTTCAGCTCCTTAGCAGCACCACTCAATAAACTTACTTCTCAGGGTAAGAATGCTCCTCCATTTGTCTGGACAGAAGAAGCTAATGCAGCTTTCCTAAAGCTCAAGGACTGCTTAATCTCTTCACCGGTACTGTCTTGTCCGATTACTCTCAACCTTTCCAAGTCCACACAGACGCCAGTGACTACGGCGTTGGTGCTGTCTTAACTCAAATCATCAACGGTGATAAAAAAGTCATTGCTTATATGAGCAAATCTCTATCAGCACAAGAGCGTAACTACAGCGCCACTGAGCGTGAAACTCTTGCTGTGCTTATAGCTCTGGAACACTGGAGATGTTATCTAGATAACGGTCTCAAATTTCTGGTCTATACCGACCACGCCTCTCTCAAATGGTTCTTAAACCTTAACAACCCTACTGGTCGATTGGCTAGGTGGGGGGTGCGTCTATCCGCATTTAACTTCGACATTAAATATAGGCGTGGCAAGGATAATGATGTTCCAGGTGCCCTTTCGAGAGCTGTGCCTGTAGCAGCAATTTCTAGTACCACCCAGACTCCTCTAGTAACATCTGACCCTTGGTACTTAAATATTTTAAATGGTTGTCAGACCTCTCCTATGTCTTATCTAAATTACAGGGTAACTGATAATAAGTTATACCGCTATATGAAAACTCTAAACCCCTTGGCGCGTGAATTTGAGTGGAAAGAGGTCGTTCCTAGCGAATCTAGGAGGGACATCATGCATAAATGCCACTCTGAACCCACAGCAGCACATTTAGGAGCTTTCAAAACTTATAGGCGGATAGCTCTCAGTTATTTCTGGCCAAGTATGATGAAGGATGTAACTAACTTTGTCAGTAACTGTGACACATGCATAGCTCATAAACATGCTAATCATACTACTTTAGGACTGATGGGCCGACCCAAGCAGAGCTCCCGTCCATTTCAAATGATCAGCATGGATCTAGTAGGACCTTTACCTACATCCACTAAACAAAATACTATGCTACTAGTTGTCACCTGTTGTTTCTCTAAATATTGTCTTTTGTTCCCAATACGCCGAGCTACGGCGGACGCCATTACTAAAATCGTTGAAGAACAAGTAATTCTTGTACATGGCGTTCCTACCACAATTCTTATGGACAATGGTAAACAGTTTGTTAGCAATAAATTGCAAAACCTATTTTCTCAGTATAAAATACCTAATGTCCGCTACACTCCTAAATATACCCCTCAGGTAAATACTGTGGAACGCTACAACAAAACTATTATGATAGCAGTCTCTACTTTCATAGAAAATGATCATAGATCTTGGGATTTGAACTTGCCAAAGATTCAATTCGCACTTAACACAGCAGTCAGTGAAGTCACAGGTTACACACCGTCATTCTTAGTATACGGTAGGGAATTAGTAACTTGCGGGTCCCACTACGTCGATTCCGACCTGAAGGATGACTTAATATTTGCCTCTAGAGACGCATATGCTGAAAACGTCGGAAAATTGAGGAAAATCTTTGACCAAGTCCAATCATCTCTAATTAAATCTCATAACAAAAATTGTGGACCTTATAATCTTCGTCGCAAGAACCACGAATTTAATATTGGCGACATAGTATGGAAAAGGACTTATTATCAAAGTAATAAGGATAATAGGTTTTCTAAAAAACTTGCCCCTAAATACTTAAAATGTCGCATTAAAACTAAAATATCTCCATTAGTATATGAATTAACTGATATGCAAGGAAAAAACCTTGGGTCCTGGCATATCAAGGATTTTAAAATAAGTAAATACATATCCTAGTAATTATTTCACTTTCTTAACAATTGCAAATCTTTGTACTGAATAACTTGTTTTCGACTTAAAATATATAGAAATTCTCAAATAAAACCAAATTCATACTATGAATTAATTTATTAAAGCTTTAAATATACAATCTTACAACTAAAACGCATATTCTATGTATCTTAAATAACTAAAATATATTGGTAAATAAAACCAAACTCATAGAGTGCAACTTTTTAATAATCTCTTAAAATATTCTTATCTATATAGGAAAAATAAATCCTTATATACAACTAATCTTATAGGTAACAGTATCTTATATACTTCTTGTATTCTAATAACTTGTGATCCTTGCTTATATTGATCATTATTTATATCTTATATACAATGATGGCATAGGATATATAATAACTTAACTACAATGCATACAATGTACTACAGACTATACATCTTAACTTATATACTGAATTAATTTAAATTCCTTAAATACTCTTTGTCACTCTCCACTTTCAATGGAATAGTGTTGTAACATGCTAAAATCATTCTTTTACGTGCCAGATGGTAACTCTTCAAATAAAGTGCGGTTGTACAAACACTTTAAAAACAAGCCTATTGTACTGAGCGGTGGATAACTCACTAAAACAAGCCATTATCTAGAGCGGGTTACAGACTCTCAAAAGAAGCCTAATGTAAAATTTCCTTTTGTTTAACTTCTCTGTCTTAAAATTTAATTTAACTTAGGCAATTATGGAACTTATATTTAAAAAAATAATCCATGAATGTCTACTATAAGTACTTAACTTGACTATGTTCTAGTGTGTTATTCATACCTATAATGTAGCTAGCTGTTCATAGAAGTTAACTTCTGCAGCCTACAAATTCCATTCCTCTCAATATATTGCTGTCAATTAATCGTTTCTTGGGATATCTAATCCAAACGATGGAGGGGAATTCTAGGAAATACTTAGGTGTGTATCTGCACATAGACATAGTTAATAACTTAAGATCATATACTGGAGTTTCTGTAGCTTATATAAGATACTCAAAGTTAGGTCTTAGGTGAAGTATTTTTATTTTTTTTCTTAGAACTGCTCAAGGCTAGTGAATTTTTTTTTCTAGTAAAAAAATTCTTTCTTGGGTGGGGAGATATGTAACCGATCTAAAAATATCGGTTAACTTAATAATTAAAAATTTCACTAAATACCAATTTAAATCAGCGCGCCATCTGTAGGCAAACGACCAAACGTCTATCTAAATTCCATCTGAATTTAGAAAGAACCTAGGTCAACCTTAACTACCGCGCGCTGAGGTAGTTCAGCGACTCACCAATAGAGGTCGCGCATAACAATCACAACGTTAAGTCTAGTAGCAACACTCTTCTTCTTCTTCCTTCACTCCATTCAATTCGACTATTGACAGTTAAAACAAATGTCAATCCAGTCTGTCAGAAAATACCATGATGGTGGTTTTTGAGTTCCGCTAGAGGAACGTTGCATTTTAAATATTTTCAAAATCAAGTGCAGTCATTGGCTTTGCGACGACAACGGTTTTGGAGGTTTTTTCGTTACCATATATGGTAATGAAATTCGCCCCCGACATCCGCCCAACTTGATGTCTTTCCTCAACGAGGAATCGCGATCACTTTGACCCCAGCCATCCTCTGTGCAACTACTACTAAAGACTCAGTTTAACTACATCTACAAATCCTAAACTACTTACAAGCCCCAAAATCTGGGGATCAAGTACAAGGCTGAACTACCAGTACGAGACGGAGAACTTTCCGTACGAAGCTACACACTACTTCTGAACTCCGGCCGTCCTCTGACCTCCAGCACCGACCGCGGCCAAACGTCTCTACAGCATCTAGCTGGGACATTCTACCGGCGCGGCGGTGTGGAGCCGAGCCCTGCACGGCAGACCTGCTGCTGAGCATCAACTCGGATACTAGCGGACCGGAGCTAAGTCCTTAAACAAGGAAGCTTGCCAAATTGATAAACCTGTCTGAGATCCACGACCCTTTCTATTCATTATACTTATATTCTAATCTCTCTCTTGTTTCTTTTTCTATGCTCCCTACTACCAACCTTAGGTAGGCAGGTGACACTACCACCCTCAAGTAGAAAATCTATCGCCAAGCACCTAACAGTGTGTTCCGGCAGCTGTCCTTGAGAACCAGTATTTCTAGGTAAGCCTGAACAACATCTTCGACCACAGTGGTCAAAGCCTAAACACCTATCAGGCATAAAAAAATAAAAAGTTATGTTGGCAGTACTTCCCCGGACGATCTCGCGAAAAGAGTTCTACTGCTACTTAAATGGTATACTGAAAAGGAAATATAATGATGGAATGGTTTACTTGGACTTACATATTACAAAAACCTTGCAGGTGTACTTTCATTGTATTTTAGTCCCATCTAGTAATAGTTTTATTACCTGAAAAAAATATTAAAATGTACAAATTACCGTATTGGTAATCTTAATTTAATAAACTTTGAGTCTGTAGGTTCAGATTATTATAAGTGCCAAAGTCAAGTGTGAAGTAGATAAATATTTTCTTACGTATTTTTGCAAATTCTCAATCAACATTCCGAGCCTGTAGGCATGATATCACGCGTTTTCCGTAATGTTAGAAGAACACAGTTTTTATTCGTTATAACAGAACAGTGGTTAGCACACTACGCTGGAAGACGAAAAGAAGGTAGTCCCCTCACTAGGTGGACTAACGACATAGAAATATTCGCGGGGAGCTGATGGATGGAAGTAGTTATTAGCCGTTCTTTGTGGCGTTTCTATAGGGGAGACGTTTGTTTATCGGTGTACTTCTGCGAGCTGTTGATGTTCTTGATAAGATTTTAATAGGACTATGAAGCGCTCGTAGCGCAGTTTGCTTTGCTCTTTTTAACCGATCAGCAAAGTAAAGCAACGTCCGCCGCGGTCATGAATTGGTTGGGTGACCGCTAGTGACATTACTACGAAACGCTTCCGTACTTCGGAGGGCACCTTAAGCCGTTGGTCCTGGTTGTCGTCTTAAGATGGCAGTCGTTATAGCATAGTGGTAGTGCATTTTGTAAATGCCCGCCTGGCTAGCTACCACCCTCAAGTAGGAAATCTGTCGACAAGCACCTAACGTTGTCTTCCGACAGCTGTCCTTGAGAGCCAGTACGTTAGCTTGAAAACATCTTCGACCACATGATCACTTACCTTCATGTGAGATAGTGGTCAAAGGATAACCTATCATGCATTAAAAAAAAATAATAGGACAAATACGGAGGTTTGGTCTCTACCCTGAAAAATAATTACCAATGTAACCAAATAAAAGTTTATGCGTTGTCCTACATAAAAAATTGCGTCAACTAAAGAATCCTTCTAATTTGAGTTGGAAGTTGGATAAAACTAAATCTCTTTTGCTTTCTTCACTTCACTCTTATTAAATTCTATAAACACGTTTGTAGGATTATTTTAAACTAACCCAAAATAAAATACATCTTTATTTCTCTATAACAATTGCGAGTTGCTTTGTGTATATACTTGCAACTGCAGGAAGTCGAGCGCAGAATTTCTATACTGGATTTAACATAACCGAACTATGTAACTTAATCTCAAACTTTATCTCTGAACCGAAGGGAAATCTGGAAATATTAAAGTAGTATGCAATAACGCGCCAAGTCACGTTTGCCAAGCAGAAATGATGGAACAACCTCCTTTACGATGCCTTTGGTCAACGGTAGTCGTCTTGCAACTGTTGATGATAACGATGATACATGCGATCAAAAGATTGATTTTAAGGAAAATAAAAAATTTTTAAAGTAGAATAATATTTTTTTTATCCATCCCGTGGGTGGCTGGGAAAGAAGTAGGTACTGGCACCCCATATGTTCTATGTTCCTTTTTTTATACCGAACTGGGTAGCACTAGACCACTATCTCACTTGATGGTAAATGATGATGCGATTGATGATGGAGCGCGCTTACCCAAATGATACCTATTCACTCGTGTTTCTCCTCGTAAGAAGTCGTAAACGTGTCGTGTCTGAACACAGCCTCCCCCATTTAGTTTGTCATAAGCCCCACGCTTGGCAAGTGTCTTGATGATCGCAGTTTAATATACCAGTTCCTTAGAACGTGTTGCTGCTCACCTTCTGGTATTTTACCCTTAGTCGACTTTTACGACATCCACTAGTTGGGGATGACATTCTAGCCCGGCACTCCACGAGTGAAACCCCCTATTGGGGGACTTTTATTCAACGGTGATTATGGCTGTAGATGATGATGCAATAACTAGACTGCAATTCATCTATTAATGTATCTAGTAATTATGCATGTGGATAACATTTCTTCGTAAATTATGCTGATTTTATATAACAATATTAAATGTATAATAACAAACGGGATATTTACCGTGTTTTTGATTTCTTTTGAGCTCTAGATATTTCGGCACTGTAGCAAGCGCCATGGTCACGAGTAAACTGAAGTCTATGCGAGTGGATGGTAGGCACTAAGAGCAGACGAACCAGTCTACCCTCTCTCTTGTTTCTTTTTTCCGGCAAGGCGATGTTGTTATTGTCACTGTCACTCAGAAATCAAAAACACGGTAAATATCCCGTTTGTTATGATAATTATAGTGTTTACGACCGTGAAAGTTTAAAAACTCATAATATTAAAGTTAGTATCTATATCTTAGGCATAGATGAAAATGTTCTAATATGATAATATGTGCTATCGTCAACTAAACGAATAAGTTTGCAAGCTCATGTTTTGGAGTTTTCTTTATGTTGTGATTATAAATTAAATGTTTAAGTTTAATGAACCCGACCTCTATGTGCATTTTAGAAAGATGGACGGTTGGTACACGGCCAGTTTATATTAATAATTTGTTGTTTTCTCTTTCACCGATACATTACAACTACCATCACTCTCAAGGAAACGATGCTAAATACACAAAACACTTCTCCTACACGGCACCTGCAAACAGAGAGAATATGAGAACAATCGTCGTAGCATTTGGAAGGCATTTACCCGACCCAAATGCCTGACATTCAGTCCAGAAGCGTGACCTAAATACGGTTAATTACAGTTCCTGATTTCTGCACAGTGCAATGCGGACACTAACGTTTATTTTAAGTAACATAAAGTATTGTTTGTGTATTACATCAAATAAAATTGAACCGTATACGATCAGTGCATCGTTCGGGATTTTAGGGTTTTATCCTAGCAGGGGACATAATTCGTGCATGATGATTGAATGAGCAGAGGAATTGTTACGGTGTATATGTGTATATGTGTGTCTCGCGACATTTGTATCGTATTGAGCTGTAACAAATTTGTATACGTAAATTGCAGTTTTTTTATTTAAAAAAACTAACGTTTACTCTTATTTTGGTATTTCGTATTACTGACTCAAATTGATTTCAGTTTATATCATCCACATGTCATTCACGCACTGTTTTTCTTCTTAAATATCTATCCAAGGTAAAGGAGTGCCAGGCCGGTGCCCTCTTTTACCGGCTCTTCTTTGCTTATTAAATACTGGCTCTCAAGGATAGCTGACGGAACACACCGTTAGGTGCTTGGCGACAGATTTTCTACCTGAGGGTGGTAGCAAGACAGGCAGGCATTCGCAAAATGTCCTACCACCATGCCATGAAGCTCAATCCCGTGGCGGGATTCAAACCATGGACTTGCTGCGCGGCAGTCCATAGCCAATGCCACTGAGCCGTCACTGCTTCAAACGATTTTGAATTCCTAAAAATGCAAAAGATAACTATGCGGCCTTAATTATATGAAGAAAGTCGTAAGAGCAATGTAACTGCCTTGGTATATCACAATTCTGCGACAAAAGTGGGTCAGAAGCCGAGCATCCCACTCACCACTTATTCCGTATGTATGAAACGGATGCCTGCAGAGGGCGTATTTAAAAGCCGGCATTTGACTGACCGCGCCTCACAGAATACTAAATTGTGACTTTACGACGACTCTACGACTGAACTAAAACTGCTGTATATATTATGTAATCTCCGACGCCTCTGTTTTAGCGCTACTCTGACCTTTGCGTACATTTTTTTTTAGATCACTATTTTGGATAATTTTTGTTTGCACATTCGAAATATGCGTGCAAAATTGCTTTTTATTCACTAGCGAGGTAAAAGTTTTCAAAATTATAAAAGGTTATAAATTATGTCGAGAAAAATTTATAATATGACCATTGTGGTAAGTTTTATTTTAATATATAATAGTAGGAAAAATGTATTTACTATATTAATGAAGCGGTTTTTATTGCATCCAGCACTAACCTCGTGGAGTTAGATAAAATATTGTGTGTTTCGCTCGAGAGCAAAGTTATTTTGCAGCTCGTACCTTTCAATCCCTACATCTACGATTCTATATAAGAACCAATCTCTTCGTATATTATGTTTTTTTTTTAAATACTACACGGGCATTCCTCTTACCTTAGAGACTAACATCGGCATTTTAGGAGTCGACATATCCAGCGAGGTCCAGTTTAGGAGTCATTTGGAGAGCAAAGCAGGACTAACGTCTAAAAAACTCGGTGTACTTAATAGAGTCAAGCGGTACTTTACGCCTAACCAACGTCTAATGTTATAGAAAGCGCAAGTTAGGCCACATATGGAGTACTGCTCTTATCTCTGGAGCGGTGCACCGAAGTATCAGTGGGACCCACTTGACTTCTTACCTTTTAAATAAAAAAAAAACATACTAGTGGTTCGTACTCTTTTTTTTGTTACATATAATCATTTTTAACTTTGAGTTCATTCTCCAACTTATCAATATTCTTCCTGAAGAGATGTGAGCCAAGTGTTAGTTAAAATATTTTATAGCTAAAGTAAGTCCATACTTATTACATTATACATTTATAGATACCGGCGATGCCCTTGTTGTTTTAATTATAACCTCGACGACCTCTTCGTTTCTTTTTCGTAAAGCCATTTTTAGGTTGTTGGCGACAATGTTTTTATAGTTAGCCTCCGTTGCCCGCCTGACGAATCCTCCAATGGCGTCCGAGCTGTCGTCGGTATAAGGTGATAAGTATTGAACATGCAAAACATGTAAGCATAGGCATTCGACATGAACAGCCATAAAATCAAAGCCAAAACGTTATTTTTTTTTCTTGATAGGCTAGCCTTTGACCACTATCTCACCTAAATGGTAAGTGATGATTTGTTCGAAGATGTTGTTCAGGTTAACCTAGAATTACTGGCTCTCAACGACAGCTGCCGGGACACTTCGTTAGGTGCTTGGCGACAGATTTTCTACTTGAGGGTGGTAGCTCTACACTCAACATTTGTTTGATATAAAAGTTGGCGTGATTTTTAAGCCCCATTGCCATAGTAGTTCTCGTGAGCATGAGACACATTAATTTCTATCACATGATGAAGGGAATTGGATATTCCTGAAACCTAAATCAACTATCTCCACCTACCTATACACGCGAGTACAGCCGGTTATTTAACAAATTTATAATAAACATACTTAGAAATCACACAATAACTGAGAAGTAATAAAAAATATAGGAAATGTACCGACGAAAGTTCTATCTTAGGTAAACTATTGACATGACGTTAGAAACACGTATTCCAACTGGAACAATTTATTTACACCTATTACCTCTTCGTGAGAAATCATCACGGTGTATCTATAAGCGCACGATTACAAAAAGCTGGCAGCGCTTCCTTCATTAAGCACCTCCTGATAACTTAATATAGATTTCCCATGTTACTACGACCGAATTAATGTACTTACTGATGATTTATGTGTATAAATATACTTCCAGAACAGAATTGAATAATTACCTGTAACAAAAATTCTTTGTTAGTAAAAATATCTAAGAGTTAACGTTACCGAGAACATTACAATAATAAGAAGCCACCTTCGAGTCCGACGACTTTCGAAATGCAGTATAAATAAATATATTACGAAATACTTGCAGGTAACAAATATTGTACTTCCTATCAACATGATTATCTCAAATACGTATATTTCATATAGCCTTATAAAACAGCGTGATAGTAACAATAGAGTTAATTCCCTAAAAAGAATCATAAAACCCGGCGGCGGTAAAACTGCACGAAAATTCTTTTAACTGAATTCATAAGACCCTCGCGGCTAAGCTTAGGTATTTTAATAAGTTTGCGTGCTCGAAATAATTTACACCTACGGTCGAGATTTTAATTATCCAGTTTTCTTTGCGTAATATATACCTAAATATATTTCACATAATTAAGGTAACAAACAGACGAAAATTTAATAGCTTGGACATTTGCTCAAAGCGAAGCTGCGTGAATTATTTACATTTCCGTTGAGAATAAAGTACTGTCACAGTGACATCAGTAGTAAATATTCAAATCTTGTGTCACTATTAAGAATAAGATTCGTCTATTTCAGTAAGAAACAAAACTATGACAATGTTTACATTTTATCACATCTTAGATTAGACATAGAATAAAAAGGACCAAATGGATCACTCGCAAAGCCATTCTAATAAATAAGCGTCTCTAGCTACGACGCAATAAAGTGCACTTATTCTCGAAGAGCACGGAGTACCTAATATTTATATTCACGTCTCTCTTTGTTGCGCACAGCCACGCATAGCTCTGATCTCTTCTGACGCGGCACGCACCATAGCAAATCCCATCCGGTCGAGCACACCCATAAACATGTAGCTTTGTACATAATGTTCGAAGTGAACCAGGCCAGGATAAGGTACAATCTAAAAACTTAAAGAGGTTCGGACGTCAGGAACCATTATGTGTGAAACTAAATAATTTAAATTTTTGTCCAACAGTATAAGTAACTTCCCCGTGAGGTGTTGATCTAGAGTTGCACCCCCCAATATCTTCCTGTGGTCGCCGTAAGAGGAGACGAAAGGATAAATACCAGAAGGAGAGTAGCAGCGCATTCGAAAGAACTGCTATCTAAAGCTGCGATCCAAGTCGCCTGCCAAGCGTGGAGAATATGGCAAGCCCCACCTAATGTTGTCTGTTCATCATCGGCATCGGCTGTTGTGGATGACGATGATGATGGGTTATCCAATGAGTTAGTAGAAAAAATTATTCAAACCCTTTGAACTGTCGAATGCGCCATAAAGTAACTGAGCAGTGCGCATTCAGCATTACTTTTTTTATGTTGTTGTGATTGAACCAGCTCAAGGCCCACCTGCGGACTAACCTCCCTACAACAGATGCATTTCAATACAATTCACGAAACGCACTGCGCCCATCACCTTGAGACATAGTAAGTCTCATGTGCTTATGATTTCACTGGCTCTCAAGGACTATGCTTGGCGACAGATTTTCTACTTGAGGGTGGTAGCTAGCCAGGCGGGCAATCGCGAAATGCTCTTCCACCATGCGGTGAAGCACAAGCCGGCGGTAGGGATCGAACCAGGAACCTGCTGCACGGCAGTCCATAGCTATTACCGCTCGGCCATCATTGCTTCAAAATTATGCTCTTGTGTCGTCGTTAGTAATGTCATACATCTCAGAGAGTACGTATTATACCGACACCATATTACGTAGGGTAAGGGTAGGAAAATGGTGATGATTTAGAACATATTAATCAATATATGGGTATATATTTTGGTTTATAAGCTAGCCCTTCTTCATTAGGTCAAAGAGTGGTGATGCGATCGTAGATGGTAAACATGCATAGAATAGAAAGGGAACTAGGTCTTAGGGACAGATTAAATAAATCAGAGACTAATGTTGCAATACACGTAAAAAGGTATACTTTTTTTAAATTATATGGAGACTAGATCCATCCAAAACATTGTATTAACTTATAACACAAGCCAGAGTACGTTATGAATATGCTAGAGTAACTGATGCAAGATGCATTTTCATGTTTTTGATATTCCACTCCCAGTGTTATCGCCTTGCAATTTTTATTTTACCTTTTCGTGTTTACCCCTACTGTAAATTTACTGTGTTTTTACTTATAATAAATTTCTGAAGAGGAGGATATGAGAATGCCCCAACGTTGTTTTGCTTCCATTTTTAGAAAGGTATTCTGTATTAAAAAATAAGGTCAACGAAATGTATTTTATGACAATAATTAAAGCATCATTTTTTTCATCGCTTGAAAAAGGTATTAAAGATAAGAAATAATGTTTAATAAAGCAGTTTTTTATCATCAGGTTTATAGTTGTATCCCTGGTAAGTTTTTGAAATGCTTCTGTGCTAGAATCTTAAGAGATATAAATATATGTCTCAGGGATAAAATTCATTACGACTATCTTACTGCGATTCTAAAATGCCAAATTGAGCCATTACGTAGGCCAAAGTAACAAAAATATACTTCACACTTTCTTTTCCTTACAATATTTAGTATGAATAGAATTAGACAAAGCAAGGCGAAATATGAAACGAAAAATATTTATATTTTATCTAAAATTCCAGCTTCTTCGTATACAAAACTTTGAATAAAAGAGGGGAAAGAGCCAAAAGAGGGTTTTTTCATCAAACGTATACATGAAAATACTGCCGTCTCGGAGTCGTCGGGTCATATCGTTTCAAAGTCTAGAGAGAGCGGGACAAATTAAAGAGAAGTCCTTTTGTATAGTCACCACGTTTTTGAAGAATACAAGAACTTTTTTTTATAGATGAAAGGCTAGTTTTTACAACTATCTGATGGTAAGTGATCATGTGGTAATAAAAAAAATTCACAGCGATAGAATTTCAACTTGAAGAGGGTAGCTAGCCAAGATAGAATTCCCAAAATGCTCTACCATTATGGTATAACCACTGCCATCCTAAGACATCTGGGATTAACGAGCCCTCTGAAGTACAGAAGTGCTCAGTATTACTGCCACTAGCGGTTACCCATCTAAAGCATGAACAACGTCTATCAAAGTCTATCAGTCTAATCATCTTTTTGGATGTAGTAAAAATTGCTACGGGAAAAATATTAATCTATGCGCATATATAAAGAAAACAATGGTATTTCATTCAGCAATGGAAGTTATCGGCCCCACGGATGCCAAGAAGAGCAAAATGCCATCACTGATATCGATGTGAGGGCATGGGTTGTTACTGCACCTAGAGCGCACAAAATTGCCCCTTACAATCTTATAGCCCTGATTGCAAAAGATAGCCCAAACAATATCAACTAAAGAATTACCAAAAGGAATGGTGTTCTTTGTAATGCGTGGTTTGAACTAAAATAGTAGCTTAACGTCTTTGACTTTGCTAAAAACAATCAAATTAGTTATTCTCTTTCAATATTTCTAAAGTTAATTAAAATAATATTCAGGTAAATTTAATTCTACCTTCCATTATGTTTTTTAAAGAAAATTAATCAGTCGAGACAGAAAGTATTTAAAAATCAGTAAAATTAAATTATGACTCAGACAAAGGTCGACTGAACTTTTTATTTTATATAGTTTGTGCACGCGACAGTTTTTATAAATGTTTTGAAAGTTTCCAGTGTTGCTATTAAATACGTGTCTTAAATATTATATTTCATTAAAATTAGCAAGACCAAGTGAGTGTTTCCGGCAATAATAACAAGTTAGAAGAGACATTTTGATATATGGTGTACGATTTTGATCAAAAAACGACAATTGAACTAGAAATTAAATAATTTTGATCATTAGGGCTGCAAAACAATTAATTATTTTCGATAGCAATTCTAGGATAGAGTCTGTCTTGTATTCTACTGATCGTATTATTTAGAAATATCATTATCTTACAAACCTTATAGAGATTATTTCAATCGTATGCGATCGGTGCAATGGTAATTCTCAACAACAATGGACACCTAAATTTTTTTTATTTTTAATGTATCTTAGTAATTGTGATGGGAACGCTAACTTGCCTCAAAAAAGAACTTTCTTGTGCCCCACCACTTGGCATGACTTCATCTAGAACTCATCAAATGAAGTATACAATATATATTTACTTATTATAAAAAAAAATAATGAAAAAAATTAATGGGAGAATTGTAAAAATTTATAATTTTGATATTTTCTATCTCAGAAACTAAACTAGTTTAGAATCTGAAATTTCGGTATACCATGTTCCACACTTCCTCTATTAAATATTATACGATTTTTTTTTTAATAAAAAGATATCCTATTTATTTCCGTAGAATCACAGTCACCGCGTAGAGTCGTGGTTGCTGCAAGGACGTCGCATTCATCCAAGAGACTCTACTTGCCATTCATTGTGATGATTGCTACCGCCCTCATTACACTACCACATACCACTTTGGCTAGAGCTAGACTACGTCCTATATGAATTTGTTGCGAAGGTAGGTTTGTTTCACATACAAAGTTTTTTTTTATTGTGAGGGTGCGGAAGAAAGCTGAGACGGTATTTTATTACCATCATCGTAACCTAAGATTTTAATTTTATACAAGGCCAGAGAGACCACCTTGCTTAACTCTTAACCCAGCGCCAGTACAATGAAAAAAATACACCTAAAGTCAGGTTGGGTCTAGATGACCAGTTTGAAAGAATGTTCACTCAGAAGATGTTTAATTAAATTGAATAAAATGTCTTATAGCGTCAATATCTATTGTAATAAAATGTACGTACAACTTTAAAAAAAATACGTTTCGTTCGCAATCGGTACCAAGTAGAGGTACTGGGGTAGGGCTTAAGGATAAAGTATGAAAAAAAAACAGTTTACACTTTTCGATACCAGCTATTTTATGAATCTGCGTTTATTGCTCTAGAAAAAATTGTCTTTCGCAAGCTCACTTTTTATTGTCAGTCAAAAGTTATGTTTTCGTTTCGTATCTAAGCCCTAAACTATATAATGTTTATGTCATAACTTGATTATACTATATTGTTTCGAGGTAAACATTATATCTACTGCCAACATAAGTAAAAAGAAAATAAAAATTCCGACCTCCAATTCTGTCACAAACACAATAAAGCATTAAGGACACGGATGTCTATAAGTATACTCTACCATTCACTCAAATTGCTCTCACATTCCATGGCGTTTTTTCCCCGTAAGGGCACCTGATTACATACATCAAAGGGCGCCGTCCTTACGCCTTTAAAAGAGAAAAAATATGAACTCGACGCAAATAAAGGTTTGCATCGCGTGACGTCAAAAGGAAAAAGAACGCTTTACTGCTCCTAGTGTGTTGTCTTTGTTGTTGGATTATAGAAAAAGTCCATTTTTATATATCTTGAAATAGATTTTCTTTAATATAACACATGGATTATTTGAAAACCACATCATATTATATATTTTCTTCGAGAAGAAGGTTCCAGAAATTTCCCGTAAATTTCAGTTGAGCCATGATAGAATTTACAATTCTATATATTATGAATGAATGAATGAATGAATGAATGAATATTTATTTGCTTAAGTCTTGGGTACATAATTGCAGAGTTAAAATAGCATAAAAATACAGTTCCAACAAAACTCTGCCTAATTGGCGTGCAAATATTTTCAACATGCTATAATTTACAATTATATAAATTTACGAATATCAAATCAACTCATTAATAAAATTTTAAATAATACAAAATAATTTTCCATGTCAATAATTATTAAAGTTCAATGTCATTACTAGATTTCGATTTATACAATTATATTATTACAAGATTTTCTCATTTATAGTACACAGTTAATAATTATTAATATGTCAGTCAATCATTCTCACATTTCCATAAAACATTATAATTTAAATTTTTTATCGTATATAAAGTCTTTTATCGAGTAATAACATTTGTCCAATAATAAATTGAACAACTTTTTTTTAAATACATTTAAGCCATCTCCTTTGATTTTGTCAGGTAAAGTATTATAAATTCGAATTGCCATACAATTTGCGTTTTGCGTGGTAAGTACTAGTCGTTGACATGGCACATATAACCTATGAGGATATCTGTTCGGACAAGATCTTTTTACTACATCACAATGTTTTTGGAATAGATGGGGATTTTTCTTCACAAATACACATATCTCGTAGATGTATAGCGATGGCACAGGAAGGATCTTAAGTTCTTTAAAGAGTGGTACACAGCTATCCATAAATCCCGCCCCACATAGAGACCGTATGCATTTTTTTTGTGTAATGAACACCCTATCAGCCTCAACTGAAAACCCCCACAAAATAATGCCATATCGCAAACTTGAAGATACATAACCATGATAGGCAGCCAAAGCTGCTTCCATGGTTGTTATTTGTCTAAGCCGATACATTACATAAACAAATCTATCCAATTTAGAACATAAACCATTAATATGTGATTTCCAGTTACAATGTTTATCAAAAGTAATGCCAAGAAACAGAGTTTCATCCACATTATTTATTACGTTATTTTCATAAGTAATATTTACAATACTTGGTGTGCTATTATAAGTTTGAAATTCAATAAATTTAGTCTTGTTTAGGTTTATATACAAATTATTATTATGGAGCCAACTGAGAACATCTCGAATCGCTTTGTTAGCTTCATCTTCTAAAGCATCCTTATTTTTGCATTTGACAACGATCGTTGTATCGTCCGCAAACAGAAGACATTGATGTCGCGTGGCTTCGGGAAGATCATTGATATATAATAGGAACAGTAAAGGTCCTAAGACGCTTGTCCTATAATTGCATAATGTACATATTAGTACTTTATCAGCCGGATTGCCCACTGCTGATCACAGTATCCCTCATTAAGGGGGCATTAGCCATAATCCCCACGTTTGGCAAGCGCCTTGGGTATCGCAGTGTAAGATAGCAGTTCCTCAAAAGGCGCAGCTGCCCACCTTCCTGTATTTTTCCCTTAGTCGCCTCTTACGACACCCACGGGATGAGACAGGGGGGTGGGGGTGATATACTAGCCCGACACCCCACGGGACATTAGTATCAGTAATATATGTATTGCCTCATATGCTCGTGAAGGTTTGCTGCTTTTCGAATTCGAAATCTGCGTGAAAAAGTGCTTTTTATCCGCTTCGCGCAGCGTAGAAAAGTTTTGTAATATTAGAAGCACTATTTCTAGATCCAGAAAAAAAAAGTTTACCAACTTTCTTAATTTAGTTTTTAGTATAAATTAAGATATAAGGCATTTATTTTCTACGTAAATTTACTAAATAGTTAAAGTATTTTTTCCTGAATCAAGCATTTTTATTGCAGAAATGAGTTTGCAAAAATTGTGTGCTGTGCTCGAGAGAAATAGTAGATTCTTAAACAAGGGTCGAAAAGAATCAATTCCCATACCAGGTATCTAGCTAGACGCCCTTATTTATACGCTTCCGTAATTAGTGTAATAAAAGCATAAGGTACATAATTTTGTAAATGCCACCCTGGCTTGCTACTGGCGATAGATTTACTTGAGGGTGGTAGCTAGCCAGGCGGGCATTCGCAAAATGCCCTACCACCATGCAAAACTAAACATACTGTAATTGTTGAGTCTCATGTGCCTAAACACACTATAACTGTTGAGTTCATGTGCCTGTAATTGTACTGACACTCAAGGAATGCTGCCGGAAGACACTGTTAGGTGCTTGGCGACAGATTTTCTACTTGAGGGTGATAGCTGGATTTACGAGCATTCCCAAAATGCCCTTCAACCAAGTGGTGGAGCTCAAGCCGCCGACGGGATTCGAACCATTGATCTGCGGCACCGCAGTCCATAGCTATAACTGCTCTGCTATCATTGCTTCAAATATTTGTCACATCCTGCGCTTTGCTATTCAAGTAGAGTCGCAAATTTCTACTTCCTCTCTAACTATATTATACATCAACTCTCCTCTCTTACTACATCCAGTTTTGTACTAGATATTTTTTTTCACTTTTGTTCTTAATTTTGAATATTCTTTCAAATAACTACGACCGAATTCTTCACCTCTGCAGAGTTTCGTATACGTATCTCCATTATTGTCTTCACTGAATAGACTTTCCTCCAATCTTTTCACTTTGACTCGAGTAAGCCTATCACGCCACATATAAGTTCATGTTGCAGCAAAACGCCTTTTCGTAAGCTTTATAGGTCGAATGGAAACTTTGAGGAAACATTTTCTTTCTAATTTTCTTACGTATATATACGAAAACGTATTCCGTATTTAGATCTTACTGCATGGAAATATTTGTCATAATGTATGTAGAATGGTACTTTGAAACAGTTATAGCTATTAAATAAGATAAGAAATGTAGGTAATATACTACATACTTATTAATTTTGAGCTAAATCATTGTAATAATAAGATTGTATAGTCTCGACGTGGCTATATAGAATAAAAGTTTATATACCATATACCGTAGTAGAAAAAGGTACTAATGCAGAGACTACGTTTTTTTTTATGGATCTACACTTTACAGATTCCTGTGTCCGTGTTTTTTTTTCAGTAATGGACATTTAGAGACTATGTTTAGAAGTCTTGTCCTATAGTGACATGCGAGGCCAAACGCCCAGCTTCAACTTGAGGGTATGTTCCACAACCCCAAATTGGTCTCCATGGTAACTGCCTGCGATAACTGAAGCACTTACGTTTAGGGTTCATTAACTAAAGTGACTCAAATACGATGTGGTACGAGTCTGCCCGTACCATATTTTTCATGGTGGTATAGGGTTAATCTAATATTAAATAAAATATCTAGGGGTGACGATAGACAGTTCAATGGCTTGGAATCAACATATTGTATCTCTGGTGTCTAGAGTCAGAAAATTACTTTATGTTTTTAAAAATATTAGACAAATAGTTGATTTCCAGTACCTAAAGACTATATACTATGGCCTAGCCCAATCTATCATGACATACTGTACTTTGTGGGGTGGTTCTGTTAAATCAAATATGATATGAGCTACGCTATGAGATAAGAGCGGTACTAAATGTCCTCTCTTATAAACCACGTCGATTTCCTACTAGTGAGCTATACTCGTTATGCAAAGTTTTAACTGTAAGACAACTTTTTATTCTGCAAACTGTCTTAAGGAAACATACTCATATGCCATATGATCCAAACCTAATAAATAATACACGCAGATGGGATATAGTATGCACCACAGAAAAAAGACGGACGGTAACTGCAAAACGACATTATCGCTTTATGAGCTCGATGCTGTACAATAAGCTAAACAGACAATTGAATATATATCCCCTTACATTATATAAATGCAAACTAAAATGTATTGAATGGTTGCAATCATTGTCGTACCAGGATACAGAAGACCTCCTTGTTGTTTTAAAATAACGTCACATCACAGCTCATTTCACTTTGGCACTCAAAATATAACACTCACACACCATATACACACACACTCACCACATCACACCGTAACACACACTACATCACAACACACACACATATAAATACCCATATTTATATCCCTACCGTATGCATATATAAAAAACATTCCATTTACCTACTTTCACTCACTTACCTTCACCTAGTTTCCATGCCCAATCGATACGATCATATATTATTACGTTTATTAGCTCTAATAATTATATATACATTTATTTGACAACTTTTTCCATAGTTAGTCTTCTCGTACGCAAATACATATTTGTTAAATAGTTGACTTTTAATAGTTCACTTTGTTTGCTACTGAGGAACTATATAGTTAGCTTACTTTTGAAGCAGTGATGGCTCAGTGGCATTGGCTATGGACTGCCGCGCAGCAGGTCCATGGTTCGAATCCCGCCCAGAGCTTGAGCTTCACCGCATGGTGGAAGGGCATTTTGCGAATGCCCGCCTGGCTAGCGACCACCCTCAAGTAGAAAATCTGTCGCCAAGCACCTAACGGTGTGTTCCGGCAGCAGTCCTTGAGAGCCAGTGAAATAACAGGCAAAATTGAGACTTACCAACTGTCTCAAGGTGATGGGCGCAGTGCAGTTCGTCACTTGTGATGAAATGCATCTGTTATAGGCAGAGGATACCGCTTAACATCAGGTGGGCCTCGCGCTTGTTCCATCACAATAACATAAAAAAAAAAAAAAACTTTCGGAGGAGGGCGTTGACATCTGCGACACAGTTTTATACTTCTGCAGGTGTCATCGATTATCATGTGTTTATAACTAAATTGTGTTATGGTTCCAAATAAAAAAATATTATTATTATTATTAATATGGCGGCTCCAGAACGGTATTCAGTTTTTCTAGGGGATCATAGTTCTATTATAGTTTCGAACTTGTATTTGTAGTTTTTATATTATTTGCTATGGATTGTGAATTGTGGATGGACTATGGATAACATCGACTCAATGTTTTGTAATCTCTCTGCCCTTGGCGAGGCTAGGAAAATGAAGCGATCCTAGGTGGATTTGCAGCCTAATAGGGTAAACAACGTTAACAGTATTTCTAAATATTATTACAAGCACTTTCGCGTGCTTAGCGAAAATTACATTTTACAAATTATTGGAGCACGAAATTTTATGTCCCGGGCGATCCAAGGTTGGTGATCCAAGGTCCTCCGATTTCGCGCCGGATGGTTAATCCACTCGGCCACCTAGACACACGCTTTTGAGCCGAAACAGATAATTTCGGGACATAAAATGTGTGTTACAATTATTTGTAAAATGTTATCAGTCGTTATATTTGGATGTTTTTTGTCGAATCCCATGAATTACATAACAACCGTAAAATCTTAGTAAAATTGTTTATATGCTTCTAGTATATATTTCTTATCTTTTACGTAGTTTTTATAATACATTTAGTGCGTTTGCCTACCTATCATAGTATTATCATCATGTAAAATGTATTTCTTGAAAAAAAATTATTATTATTATTATACTTCTAGGTTAGCCTGAACAACATCTTCGACCACATCATCACTTACCATCAGGTGAGATAGTGGTCAAAGGCTAACCAATCATAAAAAAAAAACTCCTTTTTTTATATCATGAAGTGATTAGACCGGCAAGTCCACCGCTGATGTTAAGCCCCTATCCATTATATAGTTGTAACGTCACTGTTCTCGTTCTTCTAGACACTGCACGGCGCTCGCCGCTTCAAGAAATTATAGTTATTTCATTGGTTACTAAGCAACACAGGAGTGTTAAACACACAATTGCTTCGAGGCAGAATATCTGACACTGCTGTGATACCCATCAAGGCGGACTTATGCTAAAGAAAGGTGTACCTTATTTTTAATTATTATACCTATTTCGATATATAGCACAAGAATTAACTAAAGCCTTACAAACACAAATCGTTACTAAATCCACAGCATAAGGAAGAATTCGCGCAAAAAATGATTAGGAAAATAAATAAATAAGTGAAAACTTATAATATCTAGCAAAAGCCTAAAAGCTATGTCACGGTAAACGTCCATAATTAATTCATTGTACAAACTTGACATTTAATTTTCTATCTCACACAAAAACTCTGAGTAAAATATTCATAAAACCTCATTCTTACCCTGTTCAAAATGTTTAAAACCACAACAAGCGTTCAAAACAAGGCAAAGACACCCCTTGCGACCGCTGTTGCCCTAATTTGAAGATAGCCTCGCAATCCCTGAGAGACGAGAGGAGCTCCCAACCATTTGTTCCTCGTTAGCCTTGTTCCGACCTCTAAATTATGAATATTTGATGCTGGAAGCGCAACCAAGAATTTTTACGCTTGTCTTCTTACCTTTTTGTAATATTTGTTGAGCAAGTTTATTTTCTACCGCTGCAAAAAAAACCGCAGCGGATAGTAGTCGAAACTACAAGAAATTTTATTTTTATGTGTCCTGATTTATTTTTATATGTCCTGATTGTTTAGTCTTTGACCACAATCACTTAGTATCTAAGAAGCAATAAATCGTAAAATGTTTGCCTCTACAGCTACTTTAAAGCGACTTTGCTATTTCTTCCCAATGTTACGAGTGTTTTTCTTATTTTAGACTATGCCGATGTAAGATACTTTGATTATAGGAAGGATTAGGTAAACATGGTTGATCGTCTCCTGAACTTAAGGTTTTGAAGCAATGATGGCTCAGTGGCATAGGCTATAGACTGCCACGCAGCACGTCCATGGTTCGTTTCCCGCCGCGGGCTTGATCTTCACCGCATGGTGGAAGGGCGTTTTGTGAATGCCCGCCTGGCTAACGACCACCCACAAGTAGAAAATCTGTCACCAAGAACACAAATGGTGTGTTCCGGCAGCAGTCCTTGAGAGCCAGTGAAATTACATGCATATGAGACTCAACAACTATGTCTCAAGGTGACGGGCGCAGTGCAATTCGTGACTTGTGACTAAATACATCTGTTATAGGCAGAGGTTAGTCCGCTTAACATCAGGTGGACCTCGAGCTTGTTCTGCCACAATAACATAAAAAAGGTTCATATTTGGTTTACGCAAATATGACCACGTTTCCCAATTTCGTCATAAGCTGCTACTTGAGCTTATATTGAGCCTCCCATTCGCCTTGGTTGGAATAATCATCCATGCTCCCTAGTCTTCAATATATTGTTTAATCCTTTTTCCCCTCGATGTCTCGAATAACGCTTTGAGTTTTTGATTTGGCGCATCGCTTGTCTTTGAGTTAATCAGAAGATCTTCTACTTAAAGTACCTTCACACAGTACATCGTTCTATGATCCTTCCCTCTTGGTGTAGGCTGTTCGACTCTGGAACAGTTTGCCAGTCTCTATTCAAAAATCCCAGTCAGCGTATTTTTCAAATATAATTTTACACGTACTCAAGTTATTTATTTCCTTGGTTAGAACTTATTATATTTTATTTGTGAGGAGTATTTCAATACATATATGAATTTAAATATAAGAGTAAAAATGTAATTATGGAATTGAATTATGATGTATATAAGTTTATGTATATAAAATTTTATGTAAATATATGTATTTTATGAATGTTTACGTAGTGAATTGGTAAAAACCAACCTGGCAAACTTTTGTAAATCCGTTCTGTTCTGTCTGCAAGAAATTACTGCAAGTAATAAGACAGTCTTGTGGCATAAACGCCAGGAAGCTGATGCGCAACGAGTTGTTAAATTTATATTAATAATTTTTTGCCGTGTTTAATTTGTCATGTAAGTAGTTGTTGCATATAATTATGTTGTAATTGTATATAGCTCATGCTATTGCTATCCGCGATGGTAAAGTAAGCCTATACTTGGCTTTATGTTTCTCTTTATTTATGTATAATAAATGTCTCCTAGCTGTTTTCATCAATAAAAATAAATAAATAATATATGTGTTAGTTTAAACTAAAGTTTTTTTAGTGTATGCAAATAACGTATTAATTGCTATCTATAAAATAACATATCGAAATATCGCTTTATTATAGCTAGCCTTTGACCACTATTTATATTCTAGGCAGGCAATGACGGGTTTCAAAGGTTGTTTTAAGCCTGGAATGAGAACTAGGTCTTAAGGACAGCTACCTGATCACTCTCTTAAAGGTTTGTCAAAATTTTCTTTTTCATAGGTGGTAGGCGATCGCAAAATTCCCTACAAATATGATGAAGCTCAAGCCCGTTCATTCGAACCTAACACTCAAGCTATTAGTATTCTATCTTCAATGCTCATGCACAGCTGGCCATATCAATCGCTTAACATCTTTCCACATGTTACTAGCACTATTGGGATATGTTATTCGTTATTGTACTTTGGTATTAGGTCATTTTATGACTCCTCTTGTTAAATTGTAATTGACTTATATATAATACACGTTAAAATTAATGCATAGAAAAATAGGCATGGAATACGTAGAAAAACATATCAACAGAACATCTTCAAATATTCCCTAAACAACAGTCCGTGGCCAAAGCAAAGACACCCCCGCGCGACCACTGCCCTAATTCGAAGATGGCCACACAATCCCTACGGGACAAGATTAACTGTGTAACCACAGTACCTAAGCTTCCATCGACGAGTCGATATCAGAAGCAAATTTTACGAAGTGTTGCAAAAATTTAACACCAGTTGAGTAGTCGCCGCTGCATTATTACTGTTATAGTACGTTATCTTTATTTCATGGATACCCTATATTCAAAGCTATAAACTAAGCCATATATATAATTGTAAGAAATATTAACATCATAACTGGAACATTAATATTTATCTTCAAGTTTTGTCTAGTTTCCATGAATATATATTGTCAATATAAACATGTAGCTTTCTTTCTTTCCTTCAACTTTTGCAGGACCTTATGTTCTGTTTGAAAATGCGTACATAACATCCTCTACTCTCCTTCGTAGCTCCAGCCATTTGTTGCTCGTTAGCTTCGTCCCGACCACTAAATATTATGAATAATTGATGTAACAGCCGCGGGCTCGGATAATTATCCCTGGCTTGTGCTGTTTTTAAGTAGGCCAGAGCTTAGGCCAGAGTATAGGCCACTGGTAAGCCACCAGCTGAGTGAATTGGGAAGTAATGCGTATGAATAAGCAATAAGGTCTAATTCTAATCTGGCCGCAAATATAATATGATCAAAATACATATGTGGTCGATGAGATTAAAACAAAGTTTTTAGCATCTGTCCTTACGGTCCGTCCATCCTACCGACCCTAAAAGCATCTTTAGAACCGAATAGGTAGTCGATTGTTTTTTTTTTTATGTAATTGTGAAGGATCAAGCTCGAGGCCCACCTGATGTTAAGCGGACTAACCTCTGCCTATAACAGATGCATTTCGTCACAAATCACGAATTGCACTGCGCCCGTCACCTTGAACCATACTTGTTAAGTCTCATATGTGCCTGTAATTTCACTGGCTCTCAAGGACTGCTCCCGGAACACACCGTTAGGTGCTTGGCGACAGATTTTCTACTTGAGGGTGGTCGCTAGCCAGGCGGGCATTTGCAAAATGCCCTTCCACCATGCTTTTGAAGATCAAGCCCGCAGCCTTTGGAAGATCAAGTCCGAACCATGGACCTGAGGCACGGCAGTCCATAGGCAATGCCACTGAGCCATCACTGCTTCAAAACGTGAATATATACGAGAAATGTGTTTTTTAACGTTTCTTGTTTTTGCTTTTTTTTTTCATGTAATGGGTTGGCAAACAAGCAGACGGCCCACCTGATGGTAAGCGGTTACCGTCGCCCATGGACATTTGCAACACCAGGGGCGTTACCAATGCGTTGCCGACCCTGTAAAACTCCTTTAACACCTTTTTTGAAGAAATCTATACTGTAGCCCTGCGGAAAATCGCTGGATGGAAGATCATTCCACATTTTGCAAGTATGCGGTAAGAAGGAGCGCATAAATCGAGCTGTGTGAGACTTCTAGGACTCGATTATGTATGGATGAGCTTTTAACCGGTGACGCGAGGAACGATGATAGAATCGCGATGCCGGTATAAGCTCAAACAGCTCTTGGGAGCATTCCCCGTTATAGAGCCTGTAGAATATACAGAGCGATCCGATGTCTCTACGGAGGCTCAGTGGCTCAAGGCGGTCAGAGAGCTCGGGGTCGTCGACAATTCTTACCGCTCGACGCTGTATAGCATCGTGAGACTGGAGTTGGTACTTTGGTGCGCCATTCCAGAGGTGAGAGCAGTACTCCATGTGAGGGCGAACTTGTGCTTTGTAAAGCAAAAGTCGACGTAAAGTACCGCTTTGCCTTATTAAGCACACCAAGTTTCTTGGAGGCCAATCCAGCCTTACTCGCGATGTGACAGCGGAACTGGACATCTTTAGAAATGTCGACGCCAAGAACTCCAATACTCTCTGCGATTTCTAGGGGAACACCCTGAAATTGCGGAGCGATGATGAAGGGATGCTATATCGTAAAAACGACAATACGTACAAGCTTCAAACTTTGTATACCTAATTAAAGTAAAAAATTTACCGTCCAACAAAAAACTTTAAAAACTGGCCAAGTGCAGGTCGGACTACCAATTAGTTCTCGAAATCTACGAAAAAAAATTATTTGCACAGCAATAAAAATATATCTCTTACTGTTTTGGGGGTCGCTGGTAGCTATAATATCATTTCACAGATGCTGGTGTAAAGTCAACCCGTGATTATGGCAACAAATGGATTATGTCCGACCATTTTTCTGCTTAAATTCTATCTAATAAAAAACTAGATACAAAACAAAATTTTCGCCAGTATTTGGATTATTAGTGCTCCTATAAAGTAGGATACAAACCCACTTCGGATCGTTCAATGACAAGTAAAGCTAAAAGCTGCAAACATAAATCTTTTAAATGCTACTAGTTTCGACTCGCTATATTTTTGCTTACTGTATTAGCCGGTAGGTGGTTTTGCCATAATCCCTACGTATGGCAGGCGTCTTGGGGATTGTAGTTAAAGATATCAGTTCCTCAGAAGTCACTGCCCACCTTCCGGTATTTTACACCTTTAGTCGCCTCTTACGACACCCACAGGTAACAATGGGGGAGGACATTCTAGCCCGGCACCCCACTGGCATTCTTTGGCTTACCCTTGACCAATATCGCATCTAGCACTAGTCACTGTGCATAGTAAATAAAGGTTGAAGATGTGAATTTATATCTTAAACAAGAACTGACATTAAAATATCTGTAGCTGCAGAAATCCAGCAATATTTTAGATGCTTGAAGAAGTGACAGAGGTTTTGCGCGGTACCTAGCTAGATGATAATTTAAGAAATGCATTACAAAATTTACATACCATATTTTAGAACTATATATTAGTGTGTATAAAACCAAACTGTTTTCTTATCTCATTTTGAATTGAATTTATTAGTAATTTTTTTACATAAAATCTTCTACTCCGAGTTCATGAGTTGAGTATGAGTTATTAAGCTCGTGTAACAATCAACAAAAATGGTTATACATTTTTGACATAACGAATCGGTTTGAATATCAATTATTGTAAACGTTTGCACAGAGAATTAAACTAAATCTCACTTACGTCCGTGTCAAAACTAAAACCGGGTACGTGTCAATTTGAAACGAAAACAATTACAAGAACAAACGGGCCGCCCGATTTACATAGGGTATGGTAGCTCTCCCCTTAACGCCTGGAGCAAAAGGACACCCGATTAAAATCCCTAAAATACACGTCAACGTGTTGACGTTTTGATGAGGAGGAATAAATTCACGCGGGGGGACATGGGACCCCCCTAGGCCCGAGGGCAAAATCGTGCCCTAAGAAAATGAAGGCAATCAGCAAGCTCCCGCTTTTTTCCTTCAAAACCGTTGTCGTGTGCAAATTTTGAGCTACAATTCGCAATTGGATCTTATTAAGGCAATTTGGACTATTTATAATTATAATGATTTGATTGTCCTTTTGCCAAATAATCTATTATAGCGAGATTAACCAGTTAAGTGTTGCTGTTACTATAATGTTAAAAATGTACTTAAATGTTTTTCTTAACATTTCAGGATATTTAAAACATTCAGCATATTGTTATAGCGCTTGTAGCGAGATTTGCTAAGTCGGTCTTAACCGATCAGCTAAGTTAATCAACGTCCGCCGTGGTCATGAGTTGGATGGGTGACCGTTAGTGACATTACTACTGAGCGCTTCCGTGCTTCAGAGGAAACGTTAAGCCGTTGATCTCGGTTGTTGTCTTAGGATAGCAGTCATTATAGTATGATGGTAGGGCATTTTCAATGCCCGACTGGCTAGCTACCTAAAATCAGATGCCAAGTACCTAACGATGTGTTCCGGCAGGTGTCCTTGAGAGTCAGTAATTCTAGGTTACTCTGAACAACATCTTCGACCACATCACCATCAGATGAGATAGTGGTCAAAGGCTAGCCTATCAAGTATAAAAAACATAGCTTAATATATTTTTACGCCAATTATTTAGGGATTGCTTAAATTAGCATTTAACTTCAGTTATTAATCATATAAATATACCATGCCATCATGAATTTGTATATACATTTGTGTTATACTGAGCGCAACATCAATACCACAACTTTACACGTCACCAAAGCTTGCCCAAATCAAACTGTTACGAACATAATGGAGCTGTCACACGATGTCGACACCTCGTCACCGGCACAAGGGTGACCATTTAAAACTTTATGCGCGCTGTGTCCGGAATATTGCATAAGAATATACTGCATTATCCGCCTTACGAGCGCCGATTTAAGATATATTATCCAGTAAAATTGCTATACACATGTCACTTGTTTAATTCTATGCGTCTGGTTTTGAGGACAAGAAGGGGAAACCAATCTAACTTTAAACAATAGCGGAGCCACGAAACTGTGGTGGTACGGAAACTCGGAACAGTGGCGGGCGTTGCTTGTCGCTCGCTCCGTTCGCTTGTCACCCACTACGTTCCGTTTCGAGCGAAATACGAAATTCTTGTGATGAATGGACGCGTCTCGTTATGCAGAGCGCTTGTAAATAGAGGGCTATTAAGTTCGTAATGGGAAGTTCGAGTGAGTTGCATCTGCCAAAATTGGGACAAACAATGTGAATAAAAGTATTAATAATATAATATTAACTAACTTGGAGGATAATTATCGTTATCTAATGAATATATTCAGGCATTAATTTACGGAAATCCATTTTTAATAAAACTAGAGAAAAAATATAAAAAAAAAAACATTAAATTAATATAGTAATTAAACAACTTTAAACGGTTTGTTAAAGTTGTTTAATTACTATGTGTAATAAACGCAAAAACCTAAAACAACATTTTATTAAATTAATATGTATGTGTTTTTTAATACGAGTAAACGCGGCGTTAATGCGGAACTGTCACTAGCTATATATATATATATATATGTATATTTATGTGATAATTCCGTGTTAACGCCGCGTTTCGCTTCTACACGAAGCATCCTCAGGATAATATTTTAATTCTTCGAGCGCACGATCGAGGATTTCTTCGAACACACGATCGAGAAAATTCTTCCGGCTTCGCTACCACGTCGGCTTAACAAAAACAAATAGGTGTAATAATCATATGATATATTTTAATTCAAAAATATTAATTATGTGTCTATATATTTTTTTTATATTTTTTGTTACTATTGTTATCTACTTTTTAAATGAAACAATATGCAAATTTTTGGAGCAAGGCTAAGGTTAAAATTATTGTAATAAAGGACCAAAACTTTTTAGTGCCTGCTTTGACAATTTAAGCAAAAATAGTACGAGATGACATTTATATGCACTTGACTCAAATGTACTGAGTATGCGTCTACTCAGTCATGTTTTTGGGATATCACGTAGCAAATCGCGTAAGTTTGGAATCTATTTTTACTGAAACTGAGCTGAAATGTGCGAAATAAATGTATCATATCTGGATCTAAACTAAACCGTCTTTTTATGACAACAACAGATTTTAATATTGTCAGTTTTTTATCATTATTTATTTGAGACTTGTTAATTTTTTGAGTAAATATTACCAGTTATAATTATTCCTTAATCAAAAATAGAAATATCATTTATAATAGACGGATATGTTTTATTACACTCGTTAAGAATTGGTTGAACAAATCATTATTGGGTGAATGACGTTATTCAAAGTTATTAGTTCTTCTGTAATAAATTGTGATCGGCGACCCTTTTCTTTCTGTCTGTACAAATTACAAATCTTGTCGACGGTTTCAGTAGACCAATTCAATATAAGTATTATGTCAACTGGATCCGCGGTACAAGTCTAAGCGGGATCGGTTGACGTACGAGCCAATTGTTTTAGTCCCTGACGACTAACTAAAGATCACATAAAAATAATAATAAATTATGAAGACTTACATCGGCTTGTTGAAGGTCCAGAGACTTCATTTGTTTAAATAATATGTTTACCTTGTATCCTGAGTCACAGAAAGAAAAGATAAAGTTAGTAATCAATTTAGTACAGTCAAAAAATAAAAGTTTGTCTCCATGACAAAATAACATATTATATAATTATTGTATTTAATGAGTGAATATGCTCATTCTGGTAACACATACACAGCGCCATCTGCGAAATACCTTTCATTACCTAATCAGCCCTAGTAGCAATTATTTTCTACATACATATTTATCTTGTTGTAAAAGTAATAGAATATAATATAATAGAAATTCTTTAGATCAAATCCAATAGATATATTGCGAAATATGTTCTTACTAGCGACATTTTCCTTCAACATAAATAAGAATATCAAGATACTCTCCAGAGCGTGAGGAATTATTACGAATAAGGCGAATGTTGAAAATACTGCCCCGAGGGAGGCTGTGACGCGTGGCGACGCATAAAGAGCCGACTTCCATGTCAAATGAACTGTCGCTACATTACGACCCTTACTGTTATGGACAGCTTGAATACACAGTCTAATTGTATATTGGACGAATTCTTGGTAAGATGGATATATATATAGTAATGAGCATTAAAGCATAAAAGTAACAGATTTCTTCACAAAATGTTAAATATTATTTTTAATTAAACACTTACACTTACGAAAATGGAAGATATAAGAAATTGGACGAGCATTTTTATTTACATTATTACATGGTATGTAGATACCATGAGCATAATACCAACATAAGTGCACCTCACCATTTAATCCCGTGGGTGTCGTAAGAGGCGACTAAGGGAAACCTATTGGAAGGTGGGCAGCAGCGCCATCTAAAAAACTGCCATCTTACTCTGCGATCCCCAAGCCGCCTGCCAAGCATGGGGATTATGGGAAATAGCCCCTTAATAGGGGAGGCTGTGTTCAGCAGTGGATGATTTGGCTGATACGGTATGTAGCTGAAGCGGGTATCATGATAACCTATTTTGAAAGTAATTTTTTTTTGATAAACGGCAGTGACAACAACTACTACAGATAGTATAAGTTTCCCTTTAAATTTATTTAATAAAATTCTTCCTCTGAAGTAGTGAAATTAGAGTTAAAATTTCGTATAACAACATAACAGTTAAAATAAAATGTACATCTAAAAATATTGTATACCTTTTCTTTTTTTAAATTAATGATTTTATGTACGGGCGCTATAACCTTATGACAAAAATGAATCAATTTAAAATATCAAATAGTTGTTAAGTCTCATGTGCCTGTAATTTCACTGGCTCACACACTGGAACACACTGTTAGGTGCTTGGCGACAGATTTTCTACTTGAGAGTGGTAGCTAGCCAGGCGGGCATTCGCATAATGCCCTTCCACCATGCGGTGAAGCTCAAGCCCGCGGCGGGATTCGAACCATGGACCTGCTGCGCGGCAGCCAATGCCACTGAGCCATCACTGCTTCAAAGATATCAGTTCCTCACCGATGTGAAGTTAGCGGCCTAAAGTTAGCGGCCTATTATAACCCGACCAACTAAAAGAGTCCCTAAAATTGGACTGCTGTATTTATAAAGTTAACGTATAATACCTATGCAGCAGCTTACCTAGCAATAGATATAGCGGGTAAGAGTAAAAAGGAAACAACTATAGCGATTCGCACAACGTTAAAGTCAAACTAGAAAAAATAAGTATTCGTTTTATTATGATAATATAGACGAGGTATCATAATGTTTTCTACACCGGAAAATAGCACTAAAATAGACCTTTCTAACGTAGTAACTCAAAATTTCTTCGACCCCTTAGAAGTGGCCGAAAATCTAAAAAATCTTAGGCCGCTAACAGGTTAAAGCAAATGTCACTATGTTATCGACGAGGTATCAAAATGTGTTTTACACCATAAAATAGCACTAAAATCGACCTTTCTATAGTAGTAACTCAAAATTTCTTCGACCCCTTAGAAGTGGCCGAAAATCTGAAAAATCTTAGGCCGCTAACAGGCTAAAGCAATTTTCACTATGTTATCGACGAGGTATCAAAATGTGTTTTACACCAGATAATAGCACTAAAATAGATCTTTCTATATTAGTAACTCAAAATTTCTTCGACCCCTTAGAAGTGGCCGAAAATCTGAAAAATCTTAGGCCGCTAACAGGCTAAAGCAATTTTCACTATGTTATCGACGAGGTATCAAAATGTGTTTTACACCAGATAATAGCACTAAAATAGATCTTTCTATAGTAGTAACTCAAAATTTCTTCGTCCCCTTAGAAGTGGTCGAAAATCTGAAAAATCTTAGGCCGCTGGCAGGCAAATGGATATTTCACTATGTTATCGACGAGGTATCAAATTGTGTTTTACACCAGATGATAGCACTAAAATAGACCTTTCTATAGTAGTAACTCAAAATTTCTTCGTCCCCTTAGAAGTGGTCGAAAATCTGAAAAATCTTAGGCCGCTGGCAGGCAAATGGATATTTCACTATGTTATCGATGAGGTATCAAAATGTGTTTTACACCAGAAGATAGCACTAAAATAGACCTTTCCATAGTAGTAACTCAAAATTTCTTCGACCCCTTAGAAGTGGTCGAAAATCTGAAAAATCTTAGGCCGCTAACAGGCTAAAGCATATTTCACTATGTTATCGACGAGGTATCAATTTGTGTTTTAGACCAGAAGATAGCACTAAAATAGACCTTTCTAAAGTAGTAACTCAAAATTTCTTCGACCCCTTAGAAGTGGCCGAAAATCTGAAAAATCTTAGGCCGCTAACAGGCTAAAGCAATTTTCACTATGTTATCGACGAGGTATCAAATTGTGTTTACACCAGATGATAGCACTAAAATAAACCTTTCTATAGTAGTAACTCAAAATTTCTTCGACCCCTTAGAAGTGGCCGAAAATCTGAAAAATCTTAGGCCGCTAACAGGCTAAAGCAATTTTCACTATGTTATCGACGAGGTATCATAATGTGTTTTACACCAGAAGATAGCACTAAAATAGACCTTTCTATAATAGTAACTCAAAATTTCTTCGACCCCTTAGAAGTGGCCGAAAATCTGAAAAATCTTAGGCCGCTAACAGGCTAAAGCAATTTTCACTATGTTATCGACGAGGTATCAAATTGTGTTTTACACTAGATGATAGCACTAAAATATACCTTTCTATAGTAGTAACTCAAAATTTCTTCGACCCCTTAGAAGTGGCCGAAAATCTGAAAAATCTTAGGCCGCTAACAGGCTAAAGCAATTTTCACTATGTTATCGACGAGGTATCAAAATGTGTTTTACACCAGATGATAGCACTAAAATAGACCTTTCTAAAGTAGTAACTCAAAATTTCTTCGACCCCTTAGAAGTGGTCGAAAATCGAATAAATCATAGGCCGCTGGCAGGCAAATGGATATTTCACTATGTTATCGATGAGATATCAAAATGTGTTTTACACCAGAAGATAGCACTAAAATAGACCTTTCCATAGTAGTAACTCAAAATTTCTTCGACCCCTTAGAAGTGGTCGAAAATCTGAAAAATCTTAGGCCGCTAACAGGCTAAAGCATATTTCACTATGTTATCGACGAGGTATCAAAATGTGTTTTACACCAGAAGATAGCACTAAAATAGACCTTTCTATAATATTAACTCAAAATTTCTTCGACCCCTTAGAAGTGGTCGAAAATCTGAAAAATCTTAGGCCGCTAACAGGCTAAAGCAATTTTCACTATGTTATCGACGAGGTATCAAATTGTGTTTTACACCAGATGATAGCACTAAAATAGATCTTTCTATATTAGTAACTCAAAATTTCTTCGACCCCTTAGAAGTGGCCGAAAATCTGAAAAATCTTAGGCCGCTAACAGGCTAAAGCAATTTTCACTATGTTATCGACGAGGTATCAAAATGTGTTTTACACCAGATGATAGCACTTAAATAGACCTTTCTAAAGTAGTAACTCAAAATTTCTTCGACCCCTTAGAAGTGGTCGAAAATCGAATAAATCATAGGCCGCTGGCAGGCAAATGGATATTTCACTGTGTTATCGATGAGGTATCAAAATGTGTTTTACACCAAAAGATAGCACTAAAATAGACCTTTCTATAGAAGTAACTCAAAATTTCTTCGACCCCTTAAAAGTGGCCGAAAATCTGAAAAATCTTAGGCCGCTAACAGGCTAAAGCAATTTTCACTATGTTATCGGTGAGGTATCAAATTGTGTTTTACACCAGATGATAGCACTTAAATAGACCTTTCTAACGTAGTAACTCAAAATTTCTTCGACCCCTTAGAAGTGGTCGAAAATCGAATAAATCATAGGCCGCTGGCAGGCAAATGGATATTTCACTATGTTATCGATGAGGTATCAAAATGTGTTTTACACCAGAAGATAGCATTAAAATAGACCTTTCCAAAGTAGTATTTTAAAATTTCTTCAACCCCTTAGAAGTGGTCGAAAGTCTGAAAAATCTTAGGCCGCTAACAGGCTAAAGCAATTTTCACTATGTTATCGACGAGGTATCAAAATGTGTTATACACCATAAAATAGCACTAAAATAGACCTTTCTATAGTAGTAACTCAAAATTTCTTCGACCCCTTAGAAGTGGTCGAAAATCTGAAAAATCTTAGGCCGCTAACAGGCTAAAGCATATTTCACTATGTTATCGACGAGGTATCAATATGTGTTTTACACCAGATGATAGCACTAAAATAGACCTTTCTATAGTAGTAACTCAAAATTTCTTTGACTCCTTAGAAGTGGTCGAAAATCGAATAAATCATAGGCCACTGGCAGGCAAATGGATATTTCACTGTGTTATCGATGAGGTATCAAAATGTGTTTTACACCAGAAGATAGCACTAAAATAGACCTTTCCATAGTAGTAACTCAAAATTTCTTCGACCCCTTAGAAGTGGTCGAAAATCGAATAAATCATAGGCCGCTGGCAGGCAAATGGATATTTCACTATGTTATCGATGAGGTATCAAAATGTGTTTTACACCAGAAGATAGCACTAAAATAGACCTTTCTATAGTAGTAACTCAAAATTTCTGCGACCCCTTAGAAGTGGTCGAAAATCTGAAAAATCTTAGGCCGCTAACAGGCTAAAGCATATTTCACTATGTTATCGACGAGGTATCAAAATGTGTTTTACACCAGAAGATAGCACTAAAATAGACCTTTCTATAATAGAAACTCAAAATTTCTTCGACCCCTTAGAAGTGGCCGAAAATCTGAAAAATCTTAGGCCGCTAACAGGCTAAAGCAATTTTCACTATGTTATCGACGAGGTATCAAATTGTGTTTTACACCAGATGATAGCACTAAAATAGACCTTTCTATATTAGTAACTCAAAATTTCTTCGACCCCTTAGAAGTGGTCGAAAATCGAATAAATCATAGGCCGCTGGCAGGCAAATGGATATTTCACTATGTTATCGATGAGGTATCAAAATGTGTTTTACACCAGAAGATAGCACTAAAATAGACCTTTCCATAGTAGTAACTCAAAATTTCTTCGACCCCTTAGAAGTGGTCGAAAATCTGAAAAATCTTAGGCCGCTAACAGGCTAAAGCATATTTCACTATGTTATCGACGAGGTATCAAAATGTGTTTTACACCAGAAGATAGCACTAAAATAGACCTTTCTATAATAGTAACTCAAAATTTCTTCGACCCCTTAGAAGTGGTCGAAAATCTGAAAAATCTTAGGCCGCTAACAGGCTAAAGCAATTTTCACTATGTTATCGACGAGGTATCAAATTGTGTTTTACACCAGATGATAGCACTAAAATAGACCTTTCTATAGTAGTAACTCAAAATTTCTTCGACCCCTTAGAAGTGGCCGAAAATCTGAAAAATCTTAGGCCGCTAACAGGCTAAAGCAATTTTCACTATGTTATCGACGAGGTATCAAAATGTGTTTTACACCAGATGATAGCACTAAAATAGACCTTTCTAAAGTAGTAACTCAAAATTTCTTCGACCCCTTAGAAGTGGTCGAAAATCGAATAAATCATAGGCCGCTGGCAGGCAAATGGATATTTCACTGTGTTATCGATGAGGTATCAAAATGTGTTTTACACCAAAAGATAGCACTAAAATAGACCTTTCTATAGAAGTAACTCAAAATTTCTTCAACCCCTTAAAAGTGGCCGAAAATCTGAAAAATCTTAGGCCGCTAACAGGCTAAAGCAATTTTCACTATGTTATCGACGAGGTATCAAATTGTGTTTTACACCAGATGATAGCACTAAAATAGACCTTTCTAACGTAGTAACTCAAAATTTCTTCGACCCCTTAGAAGTGGTCGAAAATCGAATAAATCATAGGCCGCTGGCAGGCAAATGGATATTTCACTATGTTATCGATGAGGTATCAAAATGTGTTTTACACCAGATGATAGCATTAAAATAGACCTTTCCAAAGTAGTAACTTAAAATTTCTTCGACCCCTTAGAAGTGGTCGAAAATCTGAAAAATCTTAGGCCGCTAACAGGCTAAAGCATATTTCACTATGTTATCGACGAGGTATCAAAATGTGTTATACACCATAAAATAGCACTAAAATAGACCTTTCTATAGTAGTAACTCAAAATTTCTTTGACCCCTTAGAAGTGGTCGAAAATCGAATAAATCATAGGCCACTGGCAGGCAAATGGATATTTCACTGTGTTATCGATGAGGTATCAAAATGTGTTTTACACCAGAAGATAGCACTAAAATAGACCTTTCCATAGTAGTAACTCAAAATTTCTTCGACCCCTTAGAAGTGGTCGAAAATCGAATAAATCATAGGCCGCTGGCAGGCAAATGGATATTTCACTATGTTATCGATGAGGTATCCACTACCTCACCTGATGGTAAGTGATGATGTGGTCGAAACTATTGTTAAGGCTAACCTAGATTTTCTACCAGATGGGCATTCGCAAAATGCTCTACCACCATGCTAAAACGACTGCCATCGTAAGACGATAACCGGGACCGACGGCTTAACGTGCCCTCCTAAGCACGGAATCACTCAGTAGTAATGTCACTAGCGGTCACCCATCCAACTCATGACTACGGCGGACGTTGCTTAACTTTGCCGATCGCTTAAGAACAGCAAAGCAAAATTCGCTTCAAAAAGTAGTTTTGTATTTTGATAAGGTGTTTAACAATTAGTTGATCCATCTATCTATCTTCATATCGTAGGTATTTATTTCATAGCATAAGTTATTACTTATTATTAAATAAGTAATAACTTATGTTATTACTTATAATTAAATAAGTAATAACTTATGGTAAAAAGACAATACAATAAACGAGTATTTAATTTTATTTTATAATATTTTATTTTAAGTAAATAAAATAAACGAGTATTACCGAGTAATACTTTTAGTAAACAAATGTTTTTAGGTAAAAATAATTAGTATGTTTTTACATATTTTTTTAGGACAACATTCAATTAAAAATTTAAAACTACTTGAGTGCACGTAGGGGTGTGGTTGGTAAATTACTACGTTACAACAGTAGACACAATAATCTCATAAAAAAGGCAGGAGCTCCAGACTATCAAAAATGGTTATTAATAAAAAAACCCGAACATTTAATAGTGTAAGTTAATTTGTAAAGTCGGTGCCATGACCATTTAAACGCACCTCTTATCACCAATATTGTCTGCACGATACCGACTACAACAAATTCAAAACATAAAAAAACATACATAGGCGTTGAACTTACACATTCTCATTCATTTTTGAAGTCAATTAAAAGTACCTTAAGATAACCAAAATATTTTGTTAATATAATAAAATACTTACCTACTAAATAAAAAATAGATAGAGTAAGAGCACGAGTCAAGGCCAAAAATTAAACGGATTCCATCAGCACTTAAATTACCTTTTTGTGTAATAATCTGTCCATAAACCGCAGGTGTGGGCACACACACCTTCAGTTTTGCTAGCCACCACCTGGCCGGTGTCCATTGTTATATTTACAATAGGAGAAACGCGGCCGCATCAAAAAAGAGTATTAGAACAGAAACACGCTGTCTCGCTGTCATTGACGGCTTCGCGTCCCGCGCCCCGCTACGTTGCACCAACTTACATAACTAGGTAGGATATGGTGAATCCAGACACTACAATTTTCGATTTTTGACCACTTCTAAAAGGTCGAAGACATTTTTAATTTACTACGTTAGAAAGGTCTATAATAATGCTATCTTACGTAAAAAAACACATTTTGATACCTCGTCGATAACATAGTGAAATATGCGTTAGCCTGTTAAATTTTGAGTTACTACTATAGAAAGGTCTATTTTAGTGCTATTTTATGGTGTAAAACACATTTTGATACCTCGTCGATAACATAGTGAAAATTGCTTTAGCCTGTTAGCGGCCTAAGATTTTTCAGATTTTCGGCCACTTCTAAGGGGTCGAAGAAATTTTGAGTTACTACTGTGGAAAGGTCTATTTTAGTGCTATCTTCTGGTGTAAAACACATTTTGATACCTCATCGATAACATAGTGAAATATCCATTTGCCTGCCAGCGGCCTAAGATTTTTCAGATTTTCGACCACTTCTTAGGGGACGAAGAAATTTTGAGTTACTACTATATAAAGGTCTATTTTAGTGCTATCATCTGGTGTAAAACACAATTTGATACCTCGTCGATAACATAGTGAAATATCCATTTGCCTGCCAGCGGCCTATGATTTATTCGATATTCGACCACTTCTAAGGGGTCGAAGAAATTTTGAGTTACTACTATAGAAAGGTCTATTTTAGTGCTATTTTATGGTGTAAAACACATTTTGATACCTCGTCGATAACATAGTGAAATATGCGTTAGCCTGTTAGCGGCCTAAGATTTTTCAGATTTTCAACCACTTCTAAGTGGTCGAAGAAATTTAGAGTTACTACCATGGAAAGGTCTATTTTAGTGCTATCTTTTGGTGTAAAACACATTTTGATACCTCATCGATAACATAGTGAAATATCCATTTGCCTGCCAGCGGCCTACGATTTATTCGATTTTCGACCACTTCTAAGGGGTCGAAGAAATTTTGAGTTACTACTATAGAAAGGTCTATTTTAGTGCTATCATCTGGTGTAAAACACATTTTGATACCTCGTCGATAACATAGTGAAAATTGCTTTAGCCTGTTAGCGGCCTAAGATTTTTCAGATTTTCGGCCACTTCTAAGGGGTCGAAGAAATTTTGAGTTACTACGTTAGAAAGGTTTATTTTAGTGCTATTTTATGGTGTAAAACACATTTTGATACCTCGTCGATAACATAGTGAAAATTGCTTTAGCCTGTTAGCGGCCTAAGATTTTTCAGATTTTCGGCCACTTCTAAGGGGTCGAAGAAATTTTGAGTTACTACTATGGAAAGGTCTATTTTAGTGCTATCTTCTGGTGTAAAACACATTTTGATACCTCATCGATAACATAGTGAAATATCCATTTGCCTGCCAGCGGCCTAAGATTTTTCAGATTTTCGACCACTTCTAAGGGGTCGAAGAAATTTTGAGTTACTACTATAGAAAGGTCTATTTTAGTGCTATCATCTGGTGTAAAACACAATTTGATACCTCGTCGATAACATAGTGAAATATCCATTTGCCTGCCAGCGGCCTAAGATTTTTCAGATTTTCGACCACTTCTAAGGGGTCGAAGAAATTTTGAGTTACTTATATAGAAAGATCTATTTTAGTGCTATTATCTGGTGTAAAACACATTTTGATACCTCGTCGATAACATAGTGAAAATTGCTTTAGCCTGTTAGCGGCCTAAGATTTTTCAGATTTTCGGCCACTTCTAAGAGGTCGAAGAAATTTTGAGTTACTACTATAGAAAGGTCGATTTTAGTGCTATTTTATGGTGTAAAACACATTTTGATACCTCGTCGAAAACATAATGAAATTTGCTTTAACCTGTTAGCGGCCTAAGATTTTTTAGAAAGGTCTATTTTAGTGCTATTTTCCGGTGTAGAAAACATTATGATACCTCGTCTATATTATCATAATAAAACGAATACTTATTTTTTCTAGTTTGACTTTAACGTTGTGCGAATCGCTATAGTTGTTTCCTTTTTACTCTTACCCGCTATATCTATTGCTAGGTAAGCTGCTGCATAGGTATCATACGTTAACTTTATAAATACAGCAGTCCAATTTTAGGGACTCTTTTAGTTGGTCGGGTTATAATAGGCCGCTAACTTTAGGCCGCTAACTTCACATCGGTCAGTTCCTCAGAAGGTGTTGCTGCCCACCTTCCGATATTTTGCCTTTAGTCGCTTCTGAATACACCCATATGCAGCAATGGGAGCTGACATTCTAGTTCGGCAGCTCACGTGCAAGACAATTTTTCATATACATTCACATAATTCAACTAAAAATAAAAATATCAACGGAAAGAAAAACCCTGATATTAAAATCATCTGTATCAAATTTTATATTAAAAAAAAATGGTTTGCAACCAACCACGCCAAGAGATTTATAAGGGATTATACAGCACACATACACTCCAAATCTCCCTTTGAGCACGCGGACAAAATTTATTTTACTGGCTTTCCGTTATAAAATGTGGCATTCGAGGCAGAAGGGCATGTGTTCATGTTATTTTGAAGTTTTGATCCGACGAAGGTGTAAAAATACGAGCCGCACGATATGAACTGATCATCACAATATTCCTTATAATTTAGTCATAAAATTAAATAAGTGAAGTCGGTATATTTTTTTCAGTTTCTTTGTGACTACTTAAACGACAAAAATGCTTAGACAATTCCGCCTCTGCCAAGCTATCGCCTGTCACATAATTTTAACAAATATTGTAATAATTTTATTATATAGTATGTAACACATTGTTAAAAGACGTTTAAAAGAAAGGTCCCCAGTTTCTTGCCCGTTATTCTCGCAGTGGTTCTATACATTTTTTTGCTGAACGTGGCAGTACAATGTAAAATATTTAAATATTTACATGTGTTTTTACCCGTTGAACGACGTTCTTATGAGGGCAATAAATTTCTACAAATTCTATAAAATTTTAAAATCTTGATTTTGACTTTTGACAGTTAATACAGCGAATTTTCTCTCATAGATGCGTGTTTACGGTTCCTTAGTACAAAACGGGACCCTAGTACTAAGCCTTGACTGTCCATATGTACGTCCGATCTTCTAAGAGCTATATCATTGCAACGGGAATAGATAGCCGTTTGAAATTTTCTGAAAGTATGAGTGCCAAAGGCGTCTTCATACAGTAGTTTATTTAATTTTTTGGTTTAGGTAAGAATGTATTCATTAGTTATCATTTTGAAGTATTAAATTCTGTTCAGCTACTATTAATTTAGTTTCTGTATACAATCATTTTGTTAAATAAGAAGAAAACTAAATTACGAAAAAAATATTTAAGAATTGAGTTGGCCACAACTATGTTCACAAGGGCGCACAACTTGAACCTCGATAACATCAGGGTTTTAGCAACGAATCACGCACGACAGCTGGACATCAAGGCCAGAAATCCTCCGAAACCATACCCCAGAGTGTTAATCTCCATAGAAGACGCAAACAAAAAACATTACCCTGGAATACCTTTCTTATCCACATCATCCCTTACCAACATGTAAGACAGTGGTCACAGCCTAAAAAAATCTAAAATTACATACAACTCTTTGAACTTCTAAAATTTTTCAGGTATGTTTCACCTTCTGCGTCATATACTGTGACACACATCGGTCACCAAAGGCCCCTATTCACAGGCACCAATAATACAGGAAACAATTATTTTTCGTTCAGCACATTTTGCGAGGGATTACATAATATCTACATGATATTAAGCAAAGGGTAGGTTTCAATGGACGTTTGGATATTTTGTTTAATGTGTCATACGTTGAATAATTTGATTGACATGCCATCGGGGATAATAGAATGATATTAATTTATTGCAAGTTTAATTCTTTATTAACAAATGTTAGTTTAAAAATATTAATGTTTTGCGTATGTTTGGATTGGATAGGCATTTCAACATTTTGGGAATCAACATTATGCAAATTCAACATCTTAAAAAAAATTCAAATTTAACTTTGAAGTCCAGAAGCAATATGTCATATGCTTCTGTTCAATGTTTTTATAAACAACGACTAAGTAACACCTAAGAGTCAGAAAAAATGTATCGTGCCTAAATTAAAAAAAGACGTGATTACGTGAAAAAGTTAAACAATATGTACGGAATATCGTAATATTTTATTACAATATTTAATCTTCGTGTACTTAATACCAGCCTTAGATTTTGGAACCGATATTTGCAGCTCCTATATAGGTACTGTAAAAGAGTTCAAGCACTCAAATGTCTCGCATTGCAAAAACTAAGTATCAACGAATATAACCGCTTTTGTGAAATGTAAATAATTAACCAAAAGAATAGAAACAATATATTTTAAGGACTTAAAATCCCTCTAAATTTTCCCGAAAAGAGGCATTTTTAGTCGTTCAGGAGTCTTTCACGTATTATGTTCTTGTATAATACAAGGACACCAATGAAACACCACAGTTTTGTAGATAAGTTGTAAATTTTCATTCCAAATTTTATATCAGACTTATCTTTTACAAGTGTTGTGTGTTAAATAGTTTGTTGTCAAATCCTTCGAGAATATACTACCGACTTGTTTCAAACTGACAGTAGTAGAATTATAATACAAGTGCCTAAAACAATGGCTGGTATTTAAGTCGAGACGAAAATGGGTTTTCAAACTAGTTATACACTTGGATTTTGAAGTATTGAAGTATTTCGAGGAAATTAAACAATTATATCGTAAATTATCTTTGAACAATGGTCTATAAATACATATTTGAGTCACACCAGGCAAACTTCAAACATGAAATATATATTGCAAACTAAATCTCCGCACACGATTAAAGAAAAAGGTTTTTTCATTCACTTTTGCTTAAAAAACAGGATTTATGGATAGCTATGGAATAAAAAAGCATGTTTATAACAACCGGCCATGAACAAGAACTTTACGAGCATGACAAGTAAAAAACATTTATAACATATGCAAGTTTAGACTTTACGTGGACTAAGTATGTCTACTATAATAATACAAACTCTGTGAACATTTCAACTCGTTACCTAAAACGCTGTTACTTTTAAAAGCTTTAGGTATTCTTTATAGCTGGTATATGAATGAAAAAGTAGGCTTTGTACACAAGTCCTGTTTTCTACGAGACAACGAACTAAATTAACTAGTAAACAAAGAGTTCCTAAATAAATCAAACTTCCTCTTTGTTCCTTCGAAGCCAACGAACGAAACAGTCTAAATCATTTGCAAAGAGACCACCAGGTGTTGTGATTCATGCGATGAAACCGCAACGCCGCCTCAGGCTAATGTGTTTACCCCATTACATCTAGAGATTTTACCACCAACAATTACAGACCTGCCCTACCCCTCACCTCACAAATAAATAAAACACAAGGAAGAGGGATTTACAAGAGCTCAAGAGACCAGCTTATCTGGTTATGTTCAGCACCTCCGGTTGGATTTCTCCAAACATCGTCAACTCGGCGCGTTTGCGTTAAGTTTTATTGCTTTTCTCTCTTGTAAATTATAGGTGTAATATACGAGTGAAGGATGTGAGTACAACTGTTATATTTCTCGTGTAAAAACGATAAAAATGTAAAATAAGCAAAGGGATCCACCGTATTACGGGGGAATTCGAATGTTATACAATTTATCAAGATTATGGACACACGCTCTGGTGCGAAGCGGTAAGCATGGAGTATTTTTCAAAATCAGGTAACTCATTTCAGTCCTTACAATAAATATTATCATGTGATGCGCCTTTGTTTTGGTTTGAGAACGTCGTCAAAACATCGCTTTCAACATTTATTTACATTTTACTGAGTAAAGATGTTAGTATTCACGAGAGTTATACGGTAAGTTTTGACAAGTCTCGATATTTATTTACAGTAATTCACTACTTCAAACAGCTGTAAGTTGCCCAAATAATATTACCTGTAACACCTTGTACAGGCTTTTCATGAAATCAAATGCGTAGTCTTCTTTTTTCCCATCACGAAAAGCCAGCGGTTGTCAGAAATTCGTTTTGAGCGCGTATGCCGGAACGAATTGACTAGCTCGGGTTAGCCAGCGTCGATATGTGCAAAAAAAGATAGTGGAATCAAAAATGGTATATGCAGTATATTGCAGGGGCAGACACAATTTGCTGGGCGTTGGACTAAAAAATCTAACTAGGGCGCTAGGTAGTGAATTTCATCGTACGTTGAGAGAATTGTTTTTTTTATATATATTATTTTACTAGCTGCGCCCCGCGGTTACACCCGCGTGGTGATGGATGATGATGATAAAAAGTATCATATGTGCTAATCCAGCACCTCATCTACCTCCATAATTTCATCAAATTTGGTTCAGCCGTTTGAGTGTGAAGCAGTAATAAACATACTAACACACACTTACAAACGTTCGCCTTTATAATATTAATTTGAATAGAATCAATTGAGAGGAATAGGTCACATATGGCAGATTTTTTTCCTATTTACTTGACATTTATAGTTATATTTTAGACAATTCACTCACTTTGTTAATAAATAATAGCCTATGTGTTATTCTGATGTACGTAAGCTATACTATTGGAAAGTTTCATAAAAATCCATTCAGTAGGTTTTGCTTTAAAGAGTAACAAACATCCATACATACATCCATACTAACAAACTTTCGCATTTATAATTATTAATATTAGTAAGGATCAACAGTCACTGTATCTCTATCTGAAACTGGCCTTTCGGATACTGCTGTGGAAAGCGATGATGCGGTCGTCGCTATAGCTTGCTTGAGCAGAAAAGTATATTCAGGCGAGCTTAAAGTCACGAAGAGTTTGCATTAATAGATTCAGGCGTTACTTTGCGGAAAGCCATATTTAATAATAACAAATATTTTAAGAAAACATTAAATTTATATATTAATAAAACACTTAAAAAATAGAAAACATAGATCTCGTGACAATTCCGCCTAATTTTCCTATTAAACCGACGTGACGTCACATACGCCACGCAACCAAACAGGAAGAATTTTGGACGCGTTTCGCTTCTACACGAAGCATCCTCAGGAGGTCTACGAGCGCACGATCACTCGTTATCGCATATATTCTCTCGATCGTGAAGCGAAACGCGTCGAAAATTCTTCCGGTTTGACTGCGTGGCGTTTGTGACGTCACGTCGGGTTAACAGGAAAATATGGTGGAATTGTCACTAGGTATATTTTTAAAGTGTTTTATTAAAAAATTGGTTGAATGTTTTCTTAAAATATTTAAAAAATATTTGTTAATATTACACCAAGATTTAGTATTTATTTTGTATGAGGTGACAAAAGTTAAAATACTAGACGGTGGGCAGCATGACTTCTGAAGAATTTTTATCTTACACTGTGACCCTAAGAATCCCACATGCCGTACAAAAGTAAATACATTGCCAAAAAAATTACAACTCGTATACTTAGCTCGAACTCGAATCTAATTATAATAAAGTGCGTTGCCAAGCAGGGACTATACATAATAGAGTATTTATATTATCTGATCAGGTTAAGTCCACATTACTATGCATATTCTTGCCTTCAGATAAAAAAAAAACACAATCAAACTCGGTCCACCTATTTTGGAGCAACGATGGTACTATACAAACTGAACACACAAATAAAGGCTTCCAAAACGTTATAACGCATATTGTTTAACACGCAAAACGATCAATATTTAAAATTTCTCGAGAATACTCAAATTGGATGTTGCTTATAACGCAAATAAAAATAAAAATGTTTTAAATGATCCCAAATTGTCTTTAATTCAACACATTCTATACACGTGATGTACAAACGCAAACATTCCAAAATAGGGATATCATTCATCATCATCATTGAAATACATGACATTTTCAATATTCAGAAAAGACTCCTCAAAGAGCAATCCATCTTGATTAATCACTCAAATAAAGCTAACAGTTCCGAGGAAAACTCGAGTTTTACATACACATAGATACACAATTTTAAAAAGGCATATTAATTGGCAGTTACAGGCTACTGGAGCACAAATTGCTTTGATTCTACGTACACAAATTACTTTTTCCCCGTTACAAACCACGTAACGGGGAGCAATCAGAAACATGTATATTTTTTCGAATAAATACGAGCTCAATCATGCGTTTTTCCTATTAAATTGACATTTGTAGAATTGTTGTTAAATATTTGAGCATACCATAAAGGTCCTTACTAACCATACAGTTACAAGCTTACAACTGTATGGTTAGTACCACTACACTGGCCATTGATACAGAAACAGCCCTCTAAATAATTATTAAAAAAAATGAAACAGTGATGGCTCAGTAGCATTGGCTATGGACTGCCGCGCAGCAGGTCCATGGTTCGAATCCCGCCGCAGCTTTGCGCCGAGCTTCACCGCATGGTGGAAGGGCATTTTGCGAATAACTGCCTGGCTAGCGACCACCCTCAAGTAGAAAATCTGTCGCCAAGCACCCAACGGTGTGTTCCGGCAGCAGTCCTTGAGAGCCAGTGAAATTACATACACATGAGACTTAAGAACTATGTCTCAAGGTGACGGGCGCAGTACAATTAGTGGCTTGTGACGAAATGCGAGAAACGAATCTGTTATAGACAGAGGTTATTCCGCCTAACATCAGGTGGGCCTTGAACTTGTACCGTCATAATAACATAAAAAGAAAAAAAAAACTTTAAAACAGTATCCGCAAAATAAGTAAAAAGCATGGTACCAATTACGACAAGTTATATTGTGAAATGCATTCCATTTACGACTTGAATAAGGTAAGTTTTTGCTACATTTAACCATACGAGGCACCAATAAGTGTTTTTTCGATGCCTGATGGTAAGTGATGATGTGGTCGAAGACGTTGTTCAGGCTAACTTTGAATTACTGGGCTCACTGGACAGCCGCCGGATGTGCTTGGCGACAGATTTTATACTTGAGAGTGGTAGCCAAGTAAGGCATTATAGCAATATTGCAAAAAAAGCCCTAATTCATTAACTGCTTTATTGTTGGGATTCTGTCGGAAATCACACAAAGCCCTCTTGATGTTAAGCATGCCTATAACAGATGGGTATACAGATATGTAACATTTCATGTGCCTGCAATTTCATTATGACTTATTGGCTTTCAAGGACTGCTGCCGGAACACACTGTTAGGTGCTTGGTGACAGATTTTGTTCTTATTTTTAAAACTCATAGCATTTATATCATAAATGCTTAGGCTTAAAATATTTTTCCTCACAACAGCTATTAACAAACAGGAGGCCCAAAATTGGTTAGCATATATCATGAACGCATAATGCCATCTAAGCATAATGCTCATCCATGTATAAATAGTATTAGTTTAATGACAATAAATACTGAACAATTTAATATCAACAGATCAATAATGTTAAACAATAAGATTTATTTTGTTACCATTAAACCGCAAATTATCTTTTCACAAACTATTGTTTTCACAGGGACATCAAAAACAAACATTGAAATGACAAGCGGCAATATCGAAAATGCTCAATTAGACTTTCAATGATAAACTGACGTATCGACATTTTACAAAAGGCAAAAAATTTACTTATAAATTACTTAACAATAATACAATACATATTTTTATTGAATTGGCATTTCTGGCAATTTCCAGGCAGATGCCGCGACATTCCCGCTACGCTTACTCGTTTCGCAAGTGTTTGTGTTACTCGTTTCGCAAGTGTTAACCTAACGCTCCTCTTAAATTCACTCGTTATCGCATATATACCTGACTTAGCTCTGACTAGATACTTTTAGAGTTAAAGTCATTGACCTTCATTAGTAAGGTTTGTTTTCATCACGTAGCTAAGCAAGAAGCTTTCACTTACAACAATACGTATATACAATAACATATACCAACAAATTATGCTTTTGAAAATAAGTCCATTTAACAATGATACGTAACAACAGTATGGACCATTAATTTAGGCTTTCAGAAAATATATCAAACAACATAAGACAAATTATTATATTATTACACACTATTAAACAGTATACTGCACTGTACCGTAATGTATGCGTGTCAATGAGTGTTCTTTTTATTACTGTACCACTGCTGAGCAACTTCCTCCACTATTTTTGTATGCGAGGAAAATTAAACCACTATATATATGGTTTTCTTTAAAACCCCAGTTTTGGTAAGCTTAGTCATTCTTAACTGATCAACTGGGATAAACAACATTATCTGCTTTCACTACTGAAATGGTTGACCGATAGTGCAATTGGGACATGGCTTCTTCTTCTTTGCTTCTGACATTTTGATTGTTAGCATGGAATGGAAATTTATATAGGCTATGTCAGGCTGCTTGAGGCAGTTGAAAAAGTCCATAAGTAGAGCAATATATCCCATACCGTGCCTGCGTGCTGTATTATAGTTCATATTTATCACTAAACCTATATCTCACAAGAAAAAAATGTCTGCCAATAGTAGGAATCTGAGGGACTGATTTAACACTGTTTCACCTACACGTATTTTTTTGTAGAAATGCATCAATAAATGGGTCTTGAATTGCAGGTTCATTAACACTTTTTCTTATGTGGCAGTCTCATAGGTACAATACTGTATGCGTGTCAATAATAAATCACTTTAACTAATTAAACCCAGCATAAAACACCACAGTAGCACTTAGTAATACTGCCTAAGCTAAAGCGTGTTTAAAATTGCATAAAAGACTCAAAAAGTAAATAAAACAAGTTAAGACCAAAATACCAGCTAACTAAAACATTCCTCCTAAATAGTTGAGTCGACAGTGCAATATTTTAGTTCGCAAATGCAAACTGTTTTCTTCGGACGATAAATATTCAAAAAGAGCTTTAAATAGCTCGTGTTTTTTTATTATTTTATTTACTTCATTCAGTTTTACAATTTGGCTTCAGCTAGTCTTAAATGCCAGTAATTTTAGGTTTAGCTTGTTAACATCTTCCATCCCACCATCACTTGCCAATATATATATATATATAAAAAAAGCAGTGTAGCCGAGTGGTAATAGCGATATGGACTACATTGCCGCAGGCCCATGGTTCTATTCCCGCCACCGGCTTCAACTTCACCGTATGGTAAAGTGGGCATTCTCTGAATGCTTGCCTGGGTAGCTACAGCCCTCAAGTAGAAACTGTGTCGCCAAACACCTAATGGTGTGTTCCGGCAGCAGTCCTTGAGATCCAGTAATAATGAAATTACAGGCACATGAGTCTTAATAACGGTATGTTCCAAGATGATGGTCGCAGTGCAGTTCGTGCTTTTTACAAGCTTTTATTAAGTTTCACCTGTCCCGATGTTTGTCATCAAATCTTGCTAAATGCAAAATTAAATTTGATTCACTTCCCGGTTACCGATTGTGCTGAAATTTTGAATAAATCTGGGAATCGCATGACAATGCAATATTATGATGACATGATGCTGATCTCATGATAAATATGGAAGGTGGTCAAAAGAACTTCGCAATGAAACGACACAAGCTCGATGAGAGTTTAGGCTCATTTGTCTTCTCGAGTGTTTTTTATTTTTATTTTAGTCATTTTGACTAAAAAGAACATAATAAAAGCTGGTTTTCAAAAAAGGTTTTTTTAGAGATAAGCTTGTTATAACATTGTTTGTCGAAACGTATGTGCAAGGTATCCAGCTCTGCTAACCTCTTTGGTGGGAATCAGAGTATCGATATGTATCTTCTTCTTAAAAAAATAATTATGAAAGTAATTTGTTTGAAAATTGCTTTAAACTTTCGAAATTGTAGTACTTAAAAACTAAACATTAGTTTTAAAGTATTACAATCAAGGTCATCTCAGATTATTTTTGATATAGTACTTAGAATGCGTGTATTTATTTGTTTTATTATTAGCGTGTAGCTACAGCGCGCTGCGGCTAATAGGTACACTGAATAGCAGAGATTTAAAAATATAACGTTATTAATTATTTTGCTTTCAAATAGTATTTTAGTGGCTATTTTTTTGGTGAATTGATATTAATAGATTTATTTTATGAAGACTTTTTTTTTATGCCTGATAGGTTAGCCTTTGACCACTAACTCACCTGATGGTAAGTGATGATGTGGTCGAAGATGTTGTTCAGGCTAACCTAGAAGAACTGGTTCTCAAGGACAGCGGCCGGAACACACCGTTAGGTGCTTGGCGACAGATTTTCTACTTGAGGGTGGTAGCTAGCCAGGCGAGCATTTGCAAAATGCCCTACCACCATGCACGCCTGCATAACGACTGCCATCCTAAGACAACAACCGGGACCGACTGCATAACGTGCCCTCCGAAGCACGGATAACTACGAGGATTTATTTAATGTGTGGTTAATTATTACTATCCCTCATAAAAAGTCATCCAATATACATGCCCTATAAAGTGAGATATTTTTTTATACTTATACATTTATGGTAGGTAAGCTATGGTAGGTAATTGCCAAGGAAACAATCAATAATATAATTTGTATAGTATGTAAGGTCCACGCTGGTACGAGCGTACGCAAAACGACGTATACACAAAACTCTTCTTAAATATACATTATGAAGGTACTACCAAATAATAAATATTACAACAGCAACGTCTCAGGCTCCGGATGCTCAATAAAACTATAAACCCGCCATTAGGTTCTAAACAGCGCATAAATCATAATGTGTAATATTGAACGACAATGACAGACCATTCAATGTAACACTATCGTTCTTAGGGTTAGCGCGCTAAAAAAATACTTTTCACCTCACACACACGAAAAGGTGTTGTTTATCGTTCAAAATCTGCGTGGAAAAGTGATTAACTAGCGCAGAAAACGTTTTTGAAATAAGAACCACTATAAAAGATCCAGAAAAAGTTATTTATTTATTAAATAGGTTTGCTAACACAAGTTACACGGGTTCAAGATATTTTATACTAGCAATATGGTTTTATACTACGTGCGTTACCAATTAAAGGCAAAGTTACAGTTATTTACTTTAAATGTTGCCAATTTTAGTAATTATCATTTTTAATATATATTTATGTTGATTTCTACATAATTAAAGATGTTTTTCTTGTACCTGGCATTTCTCTCGCTGAAGTGAGGTGAAAAATTGTGTTTTACGCTTGACAGCAAAGTTGTTTTGCGTTTCGTCACTTTAAAATCTTTGGTACGATCAGAATTCCATATTTAGAACTTTTTTTATTTAACTTTTGATCCCAGAATCCTTCGCTTCCTTACATTTCAGCAAAAGTACTCGCGCCGAATAACAACTTTGCAGCATAGCAAACTATATGTATCTATAAAATAACAAACAATTAATATATATGACATTATTGATAACTGCAATATTATTAAGAGAATGTGAATAGCGCGAGAGATAACGATTGGACGAATTGACGTGGCCGGTTATCCTGGCGAAACAATATGAACAATTTTCGTGAGAATGAATGAATGGCATTTACTGAAGACTGCTAGTTATCTTCAGGCCTTGAAACTAGAATTTCATTTTATGTGTAAAATATATCATCAGTGCCCAGTTCTTTATACAGATTCTACTGCTCTTGTTATAGATAGATACAACTTATATATATTATCTTACAGCCAATAACAGATTCAATTTTAATTCAATTAATTTTTTTTCAAGTTGATGATATATTTTACAGTGAACATTGAAATCATACACAAAATCAAGTATTCGACTACAGTTGGATAACAAACATTTGCCCAATGTATAACTACTAGTGTCATGTGTATTTTTTTAAATACGAACTGAGGATATTTCGTTCTCTAATCTCGTAGATCTTGTATTCTAATGAAATTTTAGAATGAATGATATTATGTAAAAAAACATGATATGTAGGAAACTTACAAATTTTAATAATATTGACTCATCTTTCCTAACGGATACTACCATACGTGACAGCCCTACACATATCGTCGCTCGTTTTGCTCGCACAAAGCGCACGTAACGAGGGCGCGCCGGAAGCGGCTGGCGAGCGCTCGCGCAGCGTCCTCAAGCGCCACCGATGATATTTCCGCTTCTACTCATTCCGTTCCCACCCGTTCTGCTCGCTCGTTTCGCCCCGACTGCAGACGTGCTGAATTAACGCGTTTTGTATTCGAGAGCCAATGACTTTAATTTCGGACAATGCGCACGTGTTTTAGTAACGAAACCGGAAGTACAAAGCCATTGTTTTGTGCAAATATATAGAATTATGAAAGGAAATTACGTAGTTTACGAAAATATATGTATTTCTTTCTTGAAAGTGCTGTGATTTTTCCGTGGTGTGTCAAACTAGAATTATACTATCATATCTATCTCAGGGGTGCCGCAAAACCAAAAATTCAAATTTAAAGAGATGCGCATGATGCTCGTACCAGAGCTATCAATCACTATACTGAAAATCCAAGAAACCTGCTGTAGCCGCCAAACTGTTATCATCTGTGTACCTATGCTGTGCGATGTGTCCCATCCCTAATGACCTTCTCTTGACATCTCCTACCCCTCCCCCTGATACACCCCCCCCTACCCCTCGACACCTCACCCGGCACGCATCGTGTCCTTGCCTATTGCTATCGTCGACGCAGTCGAAGTCAGTGCAAGATTAGCCCTAAATTAGAACCTCCAAAACCCAGTGCCAACCAGTGCTTACAGAACACCAGTGCATATAGTTGATAAGTTAGCAGGCAGTGCATCATCGCTCCGAGCCCCGTCGAGAGTTTCAGCGTGCCATCAAGCGTCTATCCCATGTGAGTCCTACCCTTCTGTACCTTCCCTTTAAGCACGTTCCAGCGTATACACATTTTGGTAGCAGAGCGCGGTTTACGGCCTTTAATTTTCGTGGTTTAATACCTAAAACCCTATTAAAGTTATACATTCCTCCGGCCCGCGGTGGCACATCGATTGTAACGATAAATCATATAATCGTGTTACCAGTGTACCTACTGTTTTGTTATAGTTATAAACACCTAACGGCCCTTAAATATTAGCCCTTTTATATGTTATAATGTTCTAATAGCAGTAAATCACAAGATAAATTGTTCCGAACATATTTTTCTGAATGTTTGGCCTACCCTCCAGTGAATGTATCATTTAATGCATTGAACTTCTCCTTATCGTGTTTTGCATAGCTGACCTACATACATTGACGTCTTCCGGATTACGTAAAATACCGTATGTTATGTTAATATTATATTATTGTGCTTGTGTTTTACCTTGCATTAACTGTATATCTACTTCATAAGCCCAAGTGATCGTTACGAACCTTGTTTACCTATTGTTGTGCGTAATTTTGAAAAATAATCTTGTAAACACTGTTGTAAGGTGTAGGTTTTGTACCTACCTATTGATTTTTGATAATGGCCCATAGACAGGATTCTATATATACAGAGTCTAATGAATATAAACACCTACTCGGTCTCTTTAGATATACTTACGACTGGCTGGCCGACTCCTCTTCAATAATAGATAAAGTTCCAATAACTCGACTGTTAATGCGTTTGAGTGACCTTGATTCTAATTATGCAAAATTTAGCGATGCCTGCGCGAAATTAATGGGTTATTTGGACCCTATAATAGATAAATCCGAATATGACGATTTACAGTTGAAAATTAAGTCAGCGCGCGAAATCGTCGACGAATTAAAGTTGAAACGTTATGAAGCGGAACCAAGCCCACGCGCATACAGTACCCCTCAGAAAGACTTATCCACGTATAGTTGCGATGCTCCGCGCCCTAGAAGTTCGGTTCTTCCTGAGCTATCCACACCTAGGTTTGACGGGAGACCCGATTCTTGGATTAGTTTCCAGGATCAGTTTGACAGCATTGTCCATCGAAGGACTGATTTGACCCCTACCCAAAAGCTGCAATATTTACTCGGCTCCTTGAGTGATGAGCCCCGTCGACTAATTCAGCATTTAAGAATCGAAGATTCGAATTATGAAATTGCCCGTGACCTACTAAAGAATCGTTATCACAACCTACGTCTTCAGACCGATATACTGATAGCTCAACTGCTTAACTTACCCGAAATACCGACTCGCCTTACAGGACTTCGTTCGTCGTTCCTTAACCCCCTTTTGTCGGCCTATAGGGCACTAGATAGGCTAGAGCTTCCTGTCTCACATTGGTCATATCTCCTGGTCCACATATGTATGAATAAATTACCCTCGGAATTAAAGACCCGTTTTGAACGTCACTACGGCCGTGACGTTACAAAGCTACCTACCTTTAGCCAATTGATAGAATTTTTAGAAGAAGAGTGTCGCCATCATGAAACAGTGGGAAATACGGTGGTCGACTGCCCCCCTAATAAGAGTGCGCGATCTCCATTGCCCCGTCGTGCATATGTGGTCGATGCCCCTGCAAGCACGCCCACTTCATGGCCTAAATGTTATTATTGTTCTAGCCCGTCTCATTACTTGCGTCAGTGTAGTCAATTTATGGCTAAATCGCCCCATGAGCGTTCGGAATTTGTAAGGATTTCATTTCTTTGTTACCGTTGCCTAGACAAGCACAGAATTGAATCGTGCCCTAAAAATTATAAATGTTCTTCCTGTAGCCGGACAACGCATCATACATTGTTGTGTTTCAATAAAAGCGGTGGTTCCCAGTCCGGCCCTGGTCACAATAATTATAATAATAGGTCAGGTTCCGCCATGGGCGGAGGTACAGTAAATATATCCGGTCGATCTTCCCCTCGAATTACCCCCCGAGTGCAGAATAAATCACCCCCTCGCAGGTCACCTCCCAGATGGTCAAATAACACTGTGCGCTATGCGCCTGACTCCCCTAGCCGAGACCACCCCCGCCCTGACTCTCCTAGCAGAGATGCCATAAGCGCGCGGCATCAGCGTGCCGCATAGCTAGATAGCTTATCGTTTCCTACCTTTTTCACACACAGTTACCCAAGCTTAGTCCTCCTACCTACCGCAGTTATCCGTATACAAACTTCATCCGGTTATGATGTTGAAGCTCGCGCACTTTGTGACACCGGAGCCCAGGGTTGCCTAATTACTAGTGAATTATCCTCTCGTTTAAATTTACATGTGTGTGCTTCGATTGCCCCCGTACGCGGTGTAGGCAATGTGGAGTCTACCCGAGCCTGCGGTTCTGTGTCCCTTACCTTTAAATCGTTGTCTAGTTCCTACCCTAAGTTTTTTGCGGAAGCCCTAATTATTGATGTTATTGCCGGTATACACCCTGAAGTTGAGCTGCCTAAACATTTAATTCCTTTTTCCTTACCGTTAGCGGATCCTGCCTTTAATAAGCCCGGGCCCATAGATATTTTATTAGGCGCAGATGTGTGCGGTGCCATATTCGGTACGGATAAAGTTGAACTAACGTCATGCGGTCTTACGGCATTTAACTCAGCCTTAGGATATTTAATATTTGGACCCGTACCTGGTGTCGCGGCGGTACAGCCGGGCCCTCAAGCTGCTGTGTCTTTGTCACAGGTAGTAGAGAAATTTTGGCAGGTTGAAGAACCTCCTGAACCCCCCAAACGTGACCCTCGTGACGATGAGTGTGAGAAGATATTTAAATCAACTACTACCCGAGATAACTTAGGTCGATTTACTACCCGCCTGCCCTTTTTATCTGACCGACCTACCCTAGGTGATTCCCGTTTTACTGCTGAACGCACATTCTTTAGCCTTGAAAAACGCATGTTACGTAATCTAGAGTTTCGGGAAAAATATATAGCCTTTATGCGTGAATATATAAAACTAAATCATATGACCCCTTTATCACGTGACTCACAAACCATTTCCCTTGAACATTACTACATACCTCACCACGGCGTTTTCAAAAATACTGGCGATGTTTCGAAAATAAGAGTAGTGTTCAATGGCTCATCCCCTACTACGAATCGCGTTACTCTAAACCAATGCCTTCACGCCGGCCCTAAATTACAAAATGATATTACCCTTATCTTGTTAAACTTTAGAAGGCATTCTGTGGTATTTGTGACTGACATTCGTATGATGTTCAGAATGTCATGGATCCACCCGGAGGATCGTATGTACCAATTGATTTTATGGCGTGAGTCCCCCTCAGATCCTCTTCTCACCTACGAGCTTAATACCAACACCTACGGCTTAAGGTCAAGTCCTTACATCGCCATTAGAGTTTTGCACGAGCTAGCGGAACAAGAGCGGCATAGATTTCCCTTAGCGGCTGAAGTCCTGATTAACGATCTATACGTTGATGATTGCCTTTCTGGTGCATCTGACCTGGCATCAGCTCGTAAATTGAAGTCCCAACTTGAAGGTATAATGGCATCTGGCGGCTATGAGCTTCGAAAATGGACCTCTAATTGCCCCGAGCTCTTAGACGATTTACCTAGTGAACATCTTCAAAACCCCCACCAATTTGCTGATGCAGAAAATCCCCAAGTTGTACTTGTACTAGGTGTACAATACAATCCCGTGACGGATGCCTTTTCCTATAAATTCTCTTCAGTACCTGAAACGCAGGCTACTAAGCGTACCGTACTGTCCCTTATTGCTCGCACCTATGATCCATGCGGTTGGATTTCCCCCGTAGTTTTTAAAGCCAAAGTCTTTGTTCAAAAACTTTGGCTATCAGGTATTGGATGGGACGACCCCCTCCCCCCTGAATTATTACAAGAGTGGAATTCTTTTATTACTGACTTACCTCACATAAATTTAGTATCATTACCTCGGCGTATCTTCCCCCCTGACAGTGTTTCATACTCCTTGCACGGATTCTGCGATGCTTCCTTGGCAGGGTTTGCGTCTGTGTGCTACCTGAGATCAGAAGACTCCAATGGCAATGGCTCCGTCTATCTCCTGATGTCGAAAACTAAAGTTGCCCCCGTCCGGACACGTCTGACAATTCCTAAATTGGAATTGATGGGAGCTGTGCTCCTTACTAAAATATTCTCGCACATAGTCCTCTGCCTTCAGAAGTCGATTGTGCTAGACTCTCTTCATTGCTGGACGGATAGCCAAATTGCCCTTGCGTGGATCAAGACCCCCCCTCATACCTTGCAAACCTTTGAAGCTAACAGAGTTTCTCAAATAATCAGTGCAAACTTACACGAAACCTTCAGATACGTTCCTGGTGACCAAAATCCTGCTGATTGTTCCTCTCGTGGTGTGCCAGCCTCTTCTTTAAAAGAACATCCCCTATGGTGGGGTCCTCCCTGGTTAGCTAAGCCCCCCAGCTTATGGCCCGTTGATGAGGCATCCTTACCTTATGACTTGCCCGGGATTCGCTGTTTGCTGGTAGCTCCGGAAACTCCCCTTCTGGATTCTTCATTTCTTTTAGAACGTTTCAGTTCCTTCCATAAGCTAACTGGTGTGGTAGGGTTTATGTTAAGGTTTGTTCATAATGCCAAAAACCCTAGTTCACGTCGTACGGATCCTTCCCTAACTGCCCTTGAACGCAAGGATGCCTTGTTGTTTTTAATTAAAATCGTACAAAGAATTGCCTTCCCTGACATTATTGAATGCTTGCGAAGTAATCAGCCTATTCGTACCGCAGTACGACGTCTATCTCCCTTCCTTGATGCGACTGGCACGATTAAAGTAGGCGGCCGCATTCGCCATTCTGATTTACCCTATGATTCGTGCCATCCTTACCTTTTACCCAAAGACGGACCCTTTGTTAACTTACTTGTGCGACATTTTCACGTTGAAAATGCGCACGCTGGCCCTAATACTTTACAAGCAATCCTAGCCCGAGACTTTTGGATACTTTCTGCCCGACGTCTTATAAGACATGTAATTTTTAAATGCGTACGTTGTTACCGGTTGACTGCTAAACCTTCCACTCCCCCAATGGGCGACCTCCCCCGAGACCGTGTCACCAAAGCCCGCCCTTTTATAAGGGTTTCAACCGATTTCGCAGGTCCCTTCTATACTCGAGTTCAGGCCTATAGGAACAGGAAAATTGTAAAATCTTACCTTTGCATCCTGGTATGCCAGACGACGAAGGCAGTCCACCTGGAGGTCGTGTCTGACCTTACTACCGACGCGTTCATAGCAGCCTTGTCACGTTTCGTGTCACGTCGTGGTGTTCCTGATCATATTAGGTCGGATAATGGTAGGAACTATGTCGGAGCAAATCATTATTTACGGGACGTATATAAATTTATGTGTGAAAATCAGGCTTCCCTTGGACATGAAATGTCTAAACGTGGTATAACGTGGATCTTTACCCCTCCTTTATCCCCGAATTGGAACGGTTTATCGGAAGCGGCCGTGAAGTCAGCTAAGTCTCTTTTGAAGCGAGTTCTAGGTGAAACCCCCTTAACGTTCGAAGAACTTACAACCGTGTTTACAAAGATTGAGGCGGTATTAAATTCTCGTCCCTTGTGTCCTGTATCGTTTGATGATCCCAGTGATGTTGAAATCCTCACCCCTGGCCATTTCCTTATTGGTCAACCCCTTAACGCCTTACCTGAATATCCTCTGTCGGATGTGAACGTTTCTAGGCTGAATAGATTCCAGCTGATTCAACAAATCACGCAGCATTTCTGGAAACGTTGGCATACCCAATACCTTTCAACCCTCCAATCCAGACAGAAGTGGACTGACCCTTGTAAACCTCCATCGATAGGTGAACTTGTGCTTATGAAGGAAGATAATCTTTCTCCTCTTGAGTGGCGACGAGGTCGTATCCTAAAAACGTATCCTGGGGATGACAATATTGTTCGTGTAGTTGATGTACGTACCTCTACCGGAGTTTTGACTCGTTCCTTATCAAAATTAGTTCGACTTCCCATAGAGTGACCCTTTCATAAACACCTTGTGTTTAGGGCGGAGGAAATGTAGCCGCCAAACTGTTATCATCTGTGTACCTATGCTGTGCGATGTGTCCCATCCCTAATGACCTTCTCTTGACATCTCCTACCCCTCCCCCTGATACACCCCCCCCTACCCCTCGACACCTCACCCGGCACGCATCGTGTCCTTGCCTATTGCTATCGTCGACGCAGTCGAAGTCAGTGCAAGATTAGCCCTAAATTAGAACCTCCAAAACCCAGTGCCAACCAGTGCTTACAGAACACCAGTGCATATAGTTGATAAGTTAGCAGGCAGTGCATCATCGCTCCGAGCCCCGTCGAGAGTTTCAGCGTGCCATCAAGCGTCTATCCCATGTGAGTCCTACCCTTCTGTACCTTCCCTTTAAGCACGTTCCAGCGTATACACCTGCTAAGAATCGCCATTTTTACACGACTGCTCAAAAGAAGGAGTGTTATGTTTTCAGGGTTCATGTGTGTATGTTTGTGAGATTCTTTACTCCACCATAACTTCTAAACGCCTTATCCGATTTTATTGTATGGGATATCGTTAGGTTTGTTTGTTTTTTAGCGCAAGTGACATTAGGTAGATAAAAAAAACACATAAGTACTGGCATATTTTAGACGACATATTCTATGAAAAATAAATCTTTTTCTTCATCTCCTTTAAAAAAAGGGCTTTTTAAAACGATTCCATATATAAATATAACTTGTAGTTAGAAAAATAATAAATATAACTTGTAGACAAGTAGACGTTGAATAGATAGAGAACCGTCAAATTTGTTACTATAAATATTTTTTTACTTCACCCAGTGACTATAACACATCTATGCGACTAAAATAATATTATCACTCATTCGTCTGCCAATATGCAATGCTATAAACTTTGTAAAACGTATTTTTAGTTATGTCGACTATTTCCAGTTGCGCCGTTCCAGATTCTATTTCCGCTTTTAGACATTGACATGAATTCATTTTCAGTATGTCGTGGTCTGGAACAGACTGGATAGGTGTCGCATGTCGCGGTGCGCTGAATAGATAGTGTACATATTCGTATAATGGTTGGGTCACAGCGACACTATTATGACATTAGATCCCTAAACTTCAATTTTACTGGACTTAAATTTTCTTCTATAATTAACAAAAAATCATTTTTTTATTCCTTATAGATTAGCCTTTGACCACTATCTCACATCATGGTAAGTGACGATGTGGTCGAAGATGTTGTTCAGGATAACCTAGAAGTACTGGCTCTCAAGGACAGCTGCCGGAACACACCGTTAGGTGCTTGGCGACACATTTTCTACTTGAGGGTGGTAGCTAGCCAGGCGGGCATTCGCAAAATGCCCTACCACCATATAACGACTGCCATCCTAAGACAACAACCGGGACCGACGACGGCTTAACGTACCCTCCGAAGCACGGAAACGCTCAGTAGTAATGGCCCTAGCGGTCACCCATCCAACTCATGACCGCGCGCGACGTTGCTTAACTTTGCTGATCGGTTGTGAATAGCTAAGTAAACTTCACTACGAGTGCTCTAAATCATGTTGTATTAGTGGAAATGATTTTTCAAAATGTACAAATACTGGAGCGGCACTTTTTATGCAATCACGATAAACGTGACGCTAACCCACACTGCACTATTTTTTTATTCCTGATAGGTTAGCCTTTGACCACTATCTCTCTTGATGATAAGTGATGATCTGGTCGAAGATGTTGTTCAGGCTGACCTATAAAGTAACCTAGAAAGTTGGCTAACCTTTTTTAACAGACTTCAAAGAGAGAAAGAGGTGCTCATTTTGACTGTTTTCTTTGTGTATTAACTCATAAATATTTCCAGGGTGTAACAATTTTGTTTATGATTTTTATATTCAAGAGCTGGTGCTTGTGGTCAATGGTCCATGTCATATGGTTCTATTGAAATTAGAGTGAGATCTGAAGAGTAGTATTTGAGTTATCCCTAATAGTGTATATTATGTTTAAAGTCGGTTTTATTGTTATTTTTTACAGTTATAAGGTTTCTCACCTACAGGCACCACTGCTAGGTTAGTCCTCCATTACGCTACACTTTTAATGTACAAACTATAAAGATTATTTTTCAGTTATTCTCTATACTTATAGATGAAGATGAATAACGTTACGAAGTAGTATACACAAAACTTAATGAATTTGGTCCCTAACACAGTAAAACAGTTCTATAAATATTACAAAATATACGATAGGAAACATTTAAGTCATGCGCGGGATTCAAATCTGCGTCTATCCACTCCTTGAGCCGGGGTATGCTCTAACCAATTGAGCTAACAAGACATGACGTCATAACTCAAATCCTTCCTATCGTTCTCCAATCATCGCATTGGGATGGAGCATAGCGGGCGTTATTGCAAACATAATAATATTATTATTAAAGTTCTATAAATAGTTTAAAGAAACAACTGCATAGTGAAGTATTGTGTTAAGGTTATATAATACTATAGTGAGATTTCTAAGTGAACTTGAGTCTTACTTTGTGTTGATATAGAAAATATATTGACATGTTTATGCTGTGGGGTAAAAGAAGGAAGACTATTAAAGATAATATGATTATTGTTATATGTAGCATAAGAATATTTTTTTCAGCAATTACGTGAGCATATCGAGAATATTAAAATTTGTTCATCATCATCTCATTAACCAAAACGTTTATCGTTGAACAAGGTCTCCTCCATTGGAGGTATTTGCAATAACCCCCACGCTCGGCAGGCGTCTTGGGGATCACATTAGAAGATATCAGTTCTTCAAAAGGCGCTGCTTCCCACCTTCTGGTATTTTTATCTTAGTTGCCTCTTACGACACCCACGGGAATAAATTGGGTGGTGACATTCTAACCCAACACCCGACGAAGCATTAAAATTCCTTACCTACCATTAAAATTACTTACAAAACATTAAAATACTAGCCGCTATATGTAGATCGCGCCTACATCAGGAATACAGATTTTTATTAACATATGGGCAAATATTGGACAAGAACTGGGCCAGTAACCCAACGAGGCTATTACGATTATAGTTTAAGGTTAAAGCCTTATACTGTAAACACGGATTTGATTACCGCTTATAGCCAATTACTATGAACTAATTTGTTTTATGTATTTAATACTGTGAGTCAGTAATGTATTTTGAGGCTTAGATATGTTTCGCAATTAATTCCTATTTCTAATTCAATATTAATGTCAAGAGTATCTAGATCTGGAACGCATATCAAAATTAGATTGCCAGTCTCGAAATAAACGAAGTTAAAACGTTAGTGGTACTCTCATTAAGAATTAATTAGACCATTTAATGAGATCAAATATATCTGGTGTCAATTTTATTACGACATAACTTCATATAGCATTTTCTTAATTTTCGGTGATTTTTACATAAGGCGTAATCAACCTGACATTGTAGAAGGAATTCCATCGGAAGGAAATCATACGAAGGCGTAATTATCATCCAGAATACTACCTATAGAAGTAGGTTCTAGTATATTCACTTTTGGATGGAGACAAGTTCTATTATGTAGGTAGGTACCTATTACGTGTACAGTAAGCATTGTTGGTATATTTTACTTTATTTGAACCAACCGCGTCTTTGACGACTAGTGATTTCACCAAAAGAAAACTATACGAAACGCTTATTTAATCTAAATCCACTGAACTGTCAATTGAATAAATTTTTGTACTTAGATTCTCTTGGTCCTGGAACATAGAATAGTTTTGATATTCTAATTTGCAAAGTAGGTGCGGACTGGATGGGTACAGAAAGAGGACGTGGAAGTGGGCAAAAGCTTAATTTTAATTTACTTACTCCCCATATTTTTTCATTGGTGCAGAAGTACAAATAGATAGTTACCTGTAACAAGAAAATACTTTTTTATTAAAATTGAATAAACTAATATACATCAATTCATAGTTTAAGTAATCTAAAAATAATATTATAGCAGCCTCAAAATTGAAATATTAAAAATATACTGTACCGTGCTTCATCATCCGGATCGTCCACTGCTGAACAAAGGCTCCCGCATGAGGGGGAATTGCCATAATCCCACGCTTTACAGGCTTGATTGAAAATATACATTAAAAAAAAAAAACATCTTGACCGAGAATCAAACCCGCACCCTCCAGTTTATCCTACTATCACAACTACTCCACCATCGAGACTACTGGAGGAAATACAAATGTTGTGCTCTAATTTGATTACTTTAACCGTAAAATACAGGACAAAAAAAGTTATATTCGCTTTGCAAGCAATAACTTATAACCATATTTACAAAAACAAATAATTGGTATTTTATATTTTGGTTCTATTTCCTTTTTTATGCGACATGTAACGCAAAAATTAATATCCTTGTGCCCTAGAAGGTTCACTCTTATTGGTGGACCCCATGTATCTCTCCGGAAATACTACTTTGGAGAAGTCCATTTCATTTTTTTTATGATAACAAGCACTATCGCATGTTAAGCGAAAAACGAATTCCGAAAATCATACTCTAATTTCGCCCCGGATGACTATTCCAGACAGCATCCGGCGAGAAATCGTAGGACGCTGGTTCGATTCCCGTCCGGAACATAAACTTAAGCATTGCAATAATTTGTAAATATATTCACATGTTATGATTTTATGAAGTATATGCGAAAAACACCGCTTCAACCAAACAGTGTGAGTAAAAGTTCCTTTGCCTAACTTGCGGGATCATCAGTAAATTATCGTGTTTATTGATCTATACATGTTCCCAAGCACCTATCGGTATTTCGCGAACTCACAAATAAGAACACCGAGAGAGAAAACACAGTGTTTACCATCAGAAAACACCGTGCTGCAAACTGCGAAATAAAAACGGCAACCTCTACAAATGCCCAAAGAGACGACGGCACCGCTGCGGAACGCCACCGTTCAAAAAACATATCGCGGCTCTCCAGCTAGAGCCAATGTTGTATTTATTTCATCTGTTAGGATTAGGCTTTCTCGCATCGAAACTCCAAGGCAACAGGTGCCGCCATCCCGCACCCCGCACTCCCCCCCGACTACAAAACAAGCAAAACAAGATATACACCAGCACTAGACAATATTTGTACACACTGTGCCGAGAAAAAGTATACAAGATGTACCAACCGTGTATGTGGTACCGCCTCACTTTATATGCTACTATATGTTACTACTACATTTCAAAGCTTTCAATGTTGAGATATATTATATTTAAATTGCATTACGTGACTTACTTTGATGCGCTCGTAGCGAAGTTTGTTTAGCCGTTCTGAACCGACGAGAAAAGTTAAACAACGTCCGCCGTGGTCATGACTTGGATGGGTGACCGCTAGTGACATTACTACTGAGCACTTCCGTGCTTCGGAGGGGACGTTAAGCCGTCGGTCCCGGTTGTTGTCATAGGATGGCAGTCTAGACGCCAGGCTAGCTACCACCCTCAAGTAGAAAATCTGTCGCCAAGCATCTACGGTGTGTTCTAGCAGCTATCCTTGAGAGACAGTAATTCTAGGTTAGCGTGAACAACATCTTCGACCACATCATCACTCACCATAAGGTGAGATATTAGTCGAAGGCTAACCTATCAAGCATAAAAAAAATAACGTGTTTCATATACTATAAGCGTACATTCCACAAGGATACCTATATTTGTGAAAGTAGAGTGATATGACTGTAGTGCGTTTTATTTAGAGGAAGTTGGGTTACTCTAAAATCAAGAACTAAAAGAAAACATATCAGTTCAAAGAGCGACTTCTGTCGGCACAGTGACAATGCTATCAGAAGAATAAACAAAGCAATGAAAATTCCCCTGAACGAGATGTGGCTTTTCTGCTCGCTGATGTATCGAGTTAACAATATCATTCCAAAAAGTATTCGTACCTATTAAAAATATATTACTCCAACAATTTGGAACAAACAATTCGTATCGTACAATTATATCATACATCCGGATGGTACGGTGTATTTATTTTCTTACAAAATAAATAAACGTAAGAAGAAAAAATTAAGAGTATGTATTAATAAAACATATTATCACCCATTCATAACCCAAAAAGGTAACACTCATGTTGTGTCAGATAGTCCCCACGTTATAGGGAAAAAGCCTATTGCCATTTACCAGATAGACAAAAAAATTCAAAAAAATCAGTAACTACTTATTTGGATATAGTTACTGATTTTTTTGACTCAAAATTCCATTAGCCGTCTGACACAGGCATCAAATTTAGGGTCAATAAATATCAATACGACACTTTACGCCCCTCAACCAACAGTGTATACATAAGTATATTTAAATAATGACTCAGCATAAACTACTAAAGGTTTACATGGGTTTCGACATTCAATTATAATTCAATTTCATGCACAAGTGCGTACCTGAAACATGGTTTTTCTCGCATTTTCGTATCACGGTACGTTAAAATAATTTGAGATACTGAAGTAGAAAAATGCCGCAAAATATTTAAATGGTTTGTGCGAAGGTACCAAAAGTGTAAGTGCTTACATGATGGTGATAAGGGACAGAAGAAGAATGAACATATCCATCTTGGTGAACATACCACTGCGACGTTTCATTCTTTTTTTGTTAGTTCGAAAGACTCTTTAACACTCCAGTAAAAACTTGCCTTAGTATCGTAACCATGTCCGCCTTAAAACGTGGTCCCGTCGGCCCTGTAGTGACTAGTTGAACATGGGGTTTTTTTATGCTGCAAAGTCATTGATAAGTACAGAAACCACTTCCAAGGTCCACGCATAGAGCTTGGAAGAGGCCCAACAGCAACCAATTGAAAGCAATAAGTGTGATGGTCTCTAGTCTAGAACATCCACTTGAGTTAAAAAGTTTTCTACATCCCATATCCAAAAGACTATTAGATACACGTCTGAATAAGTAGCGGAAGCTGCTGAAAACTTTAAGTAACACAAATATGAAGTCTTATCCCGCAAATAACTTTTTTCGCTGCCAAGGGTCTTATGATCCACGTTTATATTATTATTTTTTTATTATACAATAAACATGCTCCTTGATGTCATAGGTAACAAAAGAGCTAGCGAATTTCATGTTCGTAATATGTAAAAATTAAATTATCTTGTAAGGAGTTCAACGTGGAAATGCAGGCATTTTTCTTGGCATCATGCTAGATTTACAAAATGTATTCGTTTACATAAATTTTCTCGTGGCTTTCAGTCATAATAAATTTTATATTGTGTAGTTTGTAGAAACTTTAATAAAAGAAATGTTAATAATTTTTTTTTTAATATTTTATGCTTTCTTAATGTAAAAAGCGCACGACCTACCTGGTGGAACAGATGCAGTTTGTGACAAAAGACGAACTGCTCAGCGCTCATCACCATAAGGTGGTTAAATCTCATGTGCCTGTTATTTCACCTACCATTCAAACTGGAACACAGTAATGTGAACATTATTGCTTGGCGGTAGAAATAGGCAGGTGGAACACAAAGAGTTCTACTGCTACTAAAAATATATCTTTTATAAGGATATATGAAAAGACGAGTTGGATTTCGACAAACTACAAAAATGATTTGAATGTTAACTATAAGCATGTGTATGAATAAGAAACCCATGGACTTCAATAAAAACTCATACCAATGTGAAAAGTTCTATCCCAAACGGAAATACAGCTGAACAATCAACATAATATTTTTCTCATAAAACTCCTTGTCAACGTTGCCAACCAATTATTTTCTTATCAAACTAATTAGGTATCAATTTGAAAAGGGACCAGACATCGCATTGTGTTCTTTGAAAAAGCTCTCGTGCAACAATCCAATTTCGTTAGACCTCTCTTGCATATGTGTCGAACAAGTTTTCATTTGGTATTTCCCATGACGTTAAGGGATGAGGTGTGTCTTTTTATGTCGGGCGGGTGTCAGTGCTACGGGTTGCCATTTCGTTATAATTGATTTCCCTTTTTTACGGTTGGACGAGAGTGGCGCGTCACGCGTGCCTCGCCCCAAATCAGGGGTGGCTTATATGAAGGGCAGATGTGGTGTGTTTTATTTTCTGCAAGGGATACTTATAGCTTAGAAGCAATTTTGGGTCCAATTTTGTTACACAGAAAATTAAGTGATAATTTTTTGTATATTCTACGACAAAGTTTGAATCTGTTAGATGACATTTTTACTAATCGTACAAAGTAATACTTTAGATAACAATACTATAATATAAACCTTCAATTAGTTTGAATGTAATTCTTAATATAAACAAAATCTTCTTTTTCGTTCGCTCGCTATTTTGGTAAGTATCTTAGGCAAGGTTACCTATGTAAATTAGAGTACTTGAAAAATGGAAATATTTAAATTATTGGAAAGGATGGTGTAAAGTAAATGCATACATATTAAATTCTTAGACGATTATTATGTATACAGCTTTATTTTTAGTATTAGCTTATAATTATATATTTAAACAACATATGCCACTTATATGTATCTTTATGAGTTGAATGTATTGCACTATGTACTCAAGTATTGTAACATTGGTATAGAAAGGCACGTTATATATGTGTAGATACTTTTTACACCATCATTTTATTTTATTAGTAAGCATGTTGAGTAAACTGTTTTATAAAATCTATTCTATAAAATGTAAATCCTTTATTGGCCATAAGATATGCTAAGTTAGAATTTGTTGTTTTGTGTTAAGATTTTGTGTATTAAATAAATAATTAAATTAAAAATATAAATGAAGCTCTTAATTTTCTTTTAACATATCACTTCATAATAATAAATTGAAATTATAATGTTACGAAACTTGGATAAGATAATTTCAATTAAGACGTAAGGCTTTATGTTTATCGAAACTTAACCTGAAATTCGATATTCATAACGAACAACAACAATATAACTTCACTCATAAACCATAAACATATAACCGGCTTCAAGCAAAGCGTTTGGAATTCAGTATATTATTTTGTAGAATAATTATGATAATTAATTGAACACGGTTATATTTTTACAGCTGTAAAGCAAGCTTTTACCATTATATCACCTGATTGTAGGTGATGATGTGGTCGAAGATGTTGTTCAGGCTAACCAGGAATTGCTGGCTCTCAAGGATAGCTGCTGGAACACACTGTTAGGGGCTTGGCGACAAATTTGCCACTTGAGATAGTTAGCTAGGCGGGCATTCGTTAAATGCCTTTGTTATAACGACAACAACCGGAACAGACGGCTTAAAGTTCCTTTCGAAGCACGGAAGTGATCAGTTGTTATGCCACTAGCGGTCACCCATCTAACTCATGACCGCGGCGGACGTTGCTAAATTATCTGAGCGGTTAAAAACGGCTAAGCAAACTACGCTACGAGCGCTTCGCTAAAGCATACGGTAGTATGTTTATGTTTTGTAACTTTCTTTATTTCAACATAACTTTAAAATACCCGAACATATTTTCAAATTGATATTACAGGTAGGTAGTAGTTTATATTACAGGTTATATTGTAAGAACCATAAAATCATCGTAAGTGACATTGGTCTTACAATTTGTAGCAGGAGATTCGTGTTTTCTCCTCACGCTCACTGTAGGCAGTGAAATATATATAAATACTAGTTAGGCCCCGCGGTTTCACCCACGCGATGATGGATCATGATGATTAAAGGTATCCTTTGTATTAATTCATCGCTTCATCTACCTCCGTACCAAATCCCATCAAAACTGGTCTAGCCGTTTGTGCGTTTAGAAGTAACAAACATACAAACACACTTATCACTTTCGCCTGTATAATATTAGTATGAGTTCATCCACACCTTCATCGGCTTCTGTCTCTATCTAATATCAACATTATTTTAATATTACAGTACCAAGAATGCGATCACTTACAAATTAAATTCCCTAATGGCCGAATATGGGATCAAAATGACTGTATTGTACTGTCCTGTACCAGCCGGATATTCCACTGCTGGACACAGCCTCCCCCAATAGGAGGGGTTTGCCATAATCCACACGCTTGGTAGGCGGCTTGGGGATCGCAGTATGAGATATCAGTTGCTCAGAAAGTGCTGCTACCCATCTTCTGGTGTGTTACCCTTTATCGTCTCTTACGATACCCACGGGTAGAGATGGAGGGGTAACATTCTAGCAGGCAAAACCTATTCAGGCACCACACATGTAAAACTCAAAATGACTACTTTGATAAATTCCTTCCAATATCAACAGTGCGTGTAAAGATAATCCTAATCTACATCTCTACTAAATTGCACTGAAGATGCAATCATCACGCTCAGTGGAACATCTGTGGCTCAATCACCAATAATGATTTATTCTAATCAACGCTAAACGCCTGACTAGACATAATCCATTGCATATAATTGCATCCCCCTGATGGATCGAGAGGTGATTAAAGCAATCACCGAACTATTACATTGGATAGCAATTGACGGTACAATACCAATTACTATATAGATATACCTACTATATATTATAATGCATAGATAAGATATATGAAATGTATAATGTAGTAGGCGCTAGTGGCGAAGTTTGCTTAGCCATTCTTAACCGATTAGCTAACGTCCGCCGCCGTCATGACTTGAATGGGTTTTTTTATGTTATTGTGACAGGACAAGCTCGAGGCCCACCTGATGTTAAGCGGACTAACCTCTGCCTATAACAGATGCATTTCGTCACAAGTCACGAATTAAGTTTAATGTCCCTGTAATTTATAAATTTAGAAACTATGCCATTTTCCCAAAAAATGGAACCGACTTCAACATTTAAAATTGTCAAATAACTTGTCGAAGTCTATCTTACTAACATAAAGAACTATCATGGTACCGACTTCAACAAGTTATTTCACATTTTGAGTGTTGAAGTCGGTTCCATTATTAGGTAAATAGTACATTACTGCAGAATCCAGTAAGTAAGCCTTCCAGGCCAAGTATAAGTTAACCGGACAGAACCGCAGGTGAGGTCCGGTTGTATACGAGGCCAGGATGGCTTTCTTACTGGTTGAGGCTTGTATAATGCTTTTCTCCAAAATTAGAGAAAATTTAACAACAAACACATTTATAATAAAACACATACACAATTATCGCAATTGAATGTGAAATCCCGCCAGTCGTTGCTTTTTTTATAAAGTTTGCGTTTAGTTTTGAACATAGTTCTATTTTACATAACATTAATGTTTTAGTAAAAAAAAATGTATTCGTTGGTCTCTCCATAGCTCGCTGAGCGACTGCGATCTAGTATTAACATGATGCTGTAATTAAAGAAAAACATCAGCCTTAAACTTTCTTTACTTTATTAACTTGGATCATGTAAGTTTTCCGTGGGTTTCCGTTTCTGGTCTAGATTTTTGAAACGTGAAAATTCAATGTTATATGGAAAAATATTTTACGCACCGGGTAGAATGCCGGGTTATGGTGAACAGCTGGTTTCAGATATACGATTAAAATAAAACGTTATTTCAGTAATATACATGTAATGAAAAAAGTTATTTCAGGTTTAAAATTATAAGTGCTATATCGTGTTTCTGACAAATGGTTTATCTGTGAAGAGCTTTTGTTGTACATAAAAAATGTGTACACCATTTATGGTCAAATGAAATTCGGGACAAAGAAAAATCTAAAGTATGATTGATTATCAGATTTTCTTTTTAACATAGCTTCTCTTTTTAATCATAGACTTCTTTTGTTTATGTTGAAAACGAGAATTGGCTTATCACATTGAACAATAAAAAAAAATCTGGATCTAACTTTTCAAGATAGCGGTATAGTAAGCCAGTTAATTCTGGTTAAAATATACTGAAATCTCAAGATAAAATCAATTTTCTACTCATATTCTAAATTGTTTTTTTTTTAATGTTTTTGTGAACGGATCAAGCCCGAGGCCCACCTGACGTTTAGTGGAATGACTTCTGCCTATAACCGCTGCATTTGAAATGCACTGTGCCCGTCACCCTAAGACATACATTTGTTAGGTCTCATGTGCCTGTAATTTTACTGGCTCTCAAAGACTGCTGCTGGAACACACGGTTAGGTGCTTGGTGACAGATTTTATACTTGACAGTGGTTGCTAGCCAGGTGGGCATTCGCAAAATGCCCTTCCACCTAGAACATGTAATCAAACACTCTGAAGTCAAGAAACATTACAAGTAAATCTATCTTGAAATTTGAAATACCAAACTTAGGCAATTTACTTGCCACGAGTACAATGTAGAATGAAACAAACTTCAGACAATAGAAACTATCTGATTAGTTTTCAATGATATTACATATTTAATTGAGGTCGGTATTGATGTGGAATTTGATATTGTGGAATTCTAACGCATATTTATTATCTCACGCTCAAATAATACAATATGTATAATATTACGAAACGTGCTTTTTTAAACTATCGCGGTTTACTAGTCGAAACTTTCAGTCGAGTGCGAGTTCCAGTGGTACGCGTAGCAAAAATGAAAGACAATGAAAGAGGTTAGACCACTTCGTCTGCTCTTGATTTTTGTCAACCGCTCGTTACTCCAGTCACCCCGCGATCATGATGCATGCAACTGCGTCGAAATATCGGGAGTTCAAAAATAAAACCACCACGGTACAAATCCCGTAAGTAATAAATAATAGTTATTACGAAACGTAGCAAAGATATCCCTCAAAATTGACTTTCACGTACATTTCCTTCCATTTAGAGAGCTTATTAACGTTATTTTACGTAGGATGTCGGTAAATTCACAAATTTCCGTACCGTACTTACAAGAAACACGAGAAGATTATATCCTTAATATAAGAAGCAATTACTTTTAAAAGCAGTTCCATAAATATATAAAATTCATTTATAAAACACCAACGTCGTCACTGAAATTATGACCAAGGTTGGGTCGAGATTAAAAATCGCCAGTTTATTTCTAATTTATAATCGTAAAGTGAGAGGAAGGGAGGGGGGGTTTAAAGTCGCGCGTGTTGGGTGCGTTTTATAGCCGCCAGAGGGCGCTAATGACGTCAAATAATTGGTGCTTTAAATGTAAATGACGACACACGCCCCCCGCATCCCCGTTATGACAGAGCTTTATTAAATTTTGAGCGTAGATTTTGAATCTACGTGCTTGAGCATGTCGATGAAAAAGAGGAAATTAATTATTACCTACACAAATAATAGCTATACACATTATTTCTGAATTTGTTATTATTCAATTACTAGTATCATTTATCTTTATTTCTTTATATGTATATCTGTATAACCTCTATTTCTGTATCAGCCGGATAGTCCACTGCAGAATTTTGTGACCACGTAAGTTTTATTATGATTAATTATTGTAAATGGTATGTCCGTTATAATTAATAAATAAATAAATGAAAATAAAATAAATAAAAAAATAAAACACAGCCTCCCCCAATACGGGGGGGGGGGAATAACCATAAACCTCTATTATTACGTTTATAGTGTGACGTAGAGATTTAGTTATACAATTTCCATATGTACATTGCAAAATAGACCAAACTTTAAGCAGTGATGGCTCAGTGGCATTGGCTATGGACTGCCGCGCAGCAGGTCCAGGGTTCGAATCCCGCCCAGAGCTTGAGCTTTACCGCATGGTGGAAGGGCATTTTGCGAATGCCCGCCTGGCTAGCGACCACCCTCAAGTAGAAAATCTGTCGCCAAGCACCTAACGGTGTGTTCCGGCAGCAGTCCTTGAGAGCCAGTGAAATAACAGGCAAAATGAGACTTAACAGGTATGTCTCTAGGTGATGGGCGCAGTGCAGTTCGTCACTTGTGACGAAATGCATCTGTTATAGGCAGAGGATACCGCTTAACATCAGGTGGGCCGCGCGCTTGTTCCATTACAATAACATAAAAAAAAAACTTATGAATGTTTCCTATAAGATCGGACCTTTTAGCTTTTTAGGAGAAGACACTTTGTCCTTGTGGTCCCTATGGAAAGCATGAAATTTACTACAAAGCACTGACATTTCACTACACAGTTTAAACGGTTTAGTCCTTTTGCGACTTCTTTCTTCTTGCGACACAACGTGCCCTTCGAAGCACGGAAGTGCTCTGTTATTAATGACATGAGCAGCCCTATCCACTGCTTATTCAAGTTATGGCCGTAGTGAACATTGCTTATAACCTCGTAAAACGTTTAAAAACGATTAGGTAAGCGCCGCTTTAAGCACTTCCATACACACAATAAAACCATTTTCCCATAGATAACACACCAGAAGGTGAGTAGCAGCACTTTCTGAGGAACTGATATGTCACACTGCGATCCCCAAGCCGCCTGCCAAGCGTGAAACTAATGGCAAACCCCCCCATATTGGTGGAGGCTGTGTTCAGCAGTGGAATATCCGGCTAATACAGTATGTAAGAGAAGTAAATAAATAGAATAGAAATACATATGTACGCCAATTATTTTAATAAACTTTACTATTAACAGAATTTTAAAATTTCTAAATATTATTGTTGGCATTACTTCTAGGTTAGCCTGAACAACATCTTCGACCACATCATCACTTACCATCAGGTGAGATACCAGTCAAAGACTAACCTATCATGCATAAAAAAAAGATGTTTGCTCAGCAGTAAGAAAAGTTAGAAATGGAATGCATTTGTTAGTTTGCTAATTTAATCAACAAATTTTCACGTTAATACATAACCACATTACATCGACGCTTTAATTAAAACTATAATTAACTGTACGTGAAATGTTTCATTACAGACTGATGTTCCTACATAATTAATGTCTCGCTTCATTTGTGCAGTTTGGAATTTAATCAATCAAATATATCACATTTTTGGAGAACAAAATTTTCATTTTACAGCAGTGATGACTCAGTGGCATTGGATATGGACTGCCATGCAGCAAGTCCATGGTACGAATTCCACCGCGGGCCTGAGCTTCACCGCATGGTGCAAAGGCATTTTGCGAATGCTTGCCTGGCTAGCAACCACCCTCAAGTAGAAAATCTGTCGCTAAGCACCTAAAGGTGTGTTCCTGCAGCTGTACTTGAGAGCCAGTAATGCCTTTCTACACTTTCCACCACACTCTACGAGCGCACGATCGAGAAAAAAAGCAATTTATTTCTCGATCGTGCGCTCGTAGAGTCAAGACCTCCTGAGGATGCTTCATGTAGAAGCGAAACGCGTCGAAAATTCTTCCAGTTTGGCTGTGTGGCGTTTGTAACGTCACGTTGGCTTAACAGGAAAATTAGGCGGAATTGTCACTAGATATATTTTTGTATTTTTTAAGTGTTTTATTAAAATATTAATTTTATGTTTTCATAAAATATTTTAAAAATATTTGTTATTATTATATATGGATTTCCGCAAAGTAACGCCTGAATCTATTTATTTAAACGGGTATACATTTTTACCGACTTCAAAATAAAAGGAGCAGGTACTGAATTCGTTTGTTACCTCAGAACTTTTGACTGGGTGAATCGATTTTCCCTTTTTAGTGACCTTTGCTAATAATGGGATATATTATCATTCACTGTCAATGATTGTAATATAGTCAATATAATTCTATAATTATAGACCAATATTATAGTTATTGCTAGTATTTTCCTATCTTGATGATAATATCAAAAAATGGAACCCACTTTACCACTCAAATGTGTGGAATAACTTGTCAAAGTCGGTACCATGCGCATTGTGATAATAGGTACTTTTGAACCATCATGGTACTGACTTCAACAAGTTATTTCACACATTTGAGTATTGAAGTTGGTTCCATTTTGTTGGCAATTTATTTCCGATTTTATGCTGCAGGTAACTTAACATTACACTAAGGAAATCACGTATGATGGTCAGATAAAGTCCAATAGTAAATGCGGTGATAATATTTGGTAAAATAAAAAATATGAATGGGAATTTACATGGCATCGATCTCGATGACCGAGTGATTAAATCGGAAGCAAGCGGGTTTGGGTTAAAGTGAAAATGTGTGTGATTGTGCTGCAAACATTTGTTGGTGTGATATTCTCTTCACATGGGATAGTGTTTGAAATCATATTTGGAAATAATGATATAACTACTTTATAACAGGTTGATAGAAGTTTGTTTTATTATTTCATAATGTATCTGCAAGTAATACGCGTCTGCAACAAAATCAACTGGAGTCGTCGCGGCATCAATGAGTAAGAAATAGACATTATCAAAACTTATGCACATCAAAGGAAGTGTGTTTATAGCACATTCCATACAAACGTAGTTTCATCATATTTAAATTAGCATGGGTTCATAATAGGTGAATTTTACATGCATTTTTGAGCCTTGCTCGAATTGAATGGTTCTGGTTTGCCAATTGTCAGTAAAAAACATTTTTTTCAAAATGATTAGGATTTTTTGTTGTTGTATGGTTTTTTTTATTAAGAAATTAAAACGAAAAACTAGCAAACCCGAAGCATAGATGCTAAAGAACATGCATTCGAAATTTCAACGATTTCGAACACTTGGTACCTATATAACATAATATAATTTAACTACGTTTGTGTGGAAGGGCTATGAGGGCAATTACCTTGACATTTTCAGTATTCGTAGGACATAATGTTTAATCTGACAGGAACAAGGAACACACACATTTATTTATTAAAGTTAACACCATAACAGTTATAACCAAGGGTTTCTTTTGGTTATATTGCTCGACATCTTCCTGACGCTGTTGGCGTTATGTCTGTCATGACAACCTGTTAATAAACTTTTCTGTAAGTAAAGTCGTTTAAAAGGCATAAAAAGTAAAAGCATGCTGTTCATTTAGCACATGCTTTTTTTACTGCAGTATTTGATAAATCGCTCGTATAGCAGCTTGTCTAGTCCTTTTTGTACCTAGCGACATTTACTGTGGAGCGTTTCCATGTATACGCGCTAATATACGCCAGGCTAGCTTTCATCCTCAAGCAGAACATCTGTCGCCAAGTACTAAACTGTGTGTTCTTACTTCTTCCTTGAGATACAGTAATTCTAGATTAGCCTGAATACCTCATATCTGCTCATTACATTGCAGTCAATTAAACACATATTATGTATATGTACGATTTTGAATTTAATTATAAGCATAATGTTTAGACTAAGTTGAATTCTATTGTTCAATACTTGAATGTTATTTATAAGCTAGCTATCCTTGAGGGGCCATAATTGGTTGTCTTTTGTTTTTAGATAAGATATTTGTTATATGTCTATAATAAATATAGACAAATAATTTCTATTATTTCTTACCATTAAGTGAAAGATATGACAAGGGCATACGCGCCAGCTTTAAAAAAATGCTTGCCCTTAGTCTTACGACATCAAAGGGGCGGATTTTTAATCTCTTAAATTCACAAGTTGTAAACTGTACGGCCAATATTGGACTGAATCTTTGATTAAAATTTTATTATGTTCAAATGTCGTTTACATTCTCAGGCCTAAGTACCTTGGCACTCCTCCATCTAAGTAAACTTACACAGCAAGCTACGTCACTTTATAACTCAATATTCATGAACGAAAAGTAAACGGAACTTAAAATAACTGCTACCGTTCCTAGCAATAATACTATTCTCAGGCGGTACTCTGTATATTCAAGAACAATAAGTTGCTTTCTAACACACCCAGCCAAGTTAATGCAAATCATCTACTTCCAAGTGGAAGCTTGACTACAGCCATTTAGTTCCATTAAAACAATACGAATTTAAATCACATTCAAATTTAGCACTTCGATTAAAAGCTTCAGAAGCAACGACCCTAAGTGCAGAGCAAACATTGGTACCAGCTAACTTAAACCTACACCGGACTGTCCGATGTCCAACATAACCTGACCTGTCATTTTGTTACCCCTCCCGTCTCCGACACCTTGTTGTGAAACTGATGAGAGCGGGAAACGGTGTCAAATAATGATGGTGCTGTTCATGTGATCCCAATTACTATGTGTAGGGGAGCCAAGCCGCTTATGCAAATCGTGAGTTCTCGCGGACGCATCTAATGGCCCATAGAGGACGTGGGTGGTCGTTGCACTTTTAGAATCATCCCCCCTAAGCGACGAAGTACAACAAGCGGGCGCCAGATGGCATTAAATACTGTTTTTTTAAACAATATAGTAGATATACGTGGAGTGACAATGCGCGTGAGGTTCCGGGCTAGAGTTGGATCTTTATATCATGTCATACCCCATGAAGTTGTAAGACACGACTAAGAGAAAAATACTAGTAGTTTGTCAGCACCACCTTCTGAAGAACTGCCACCAACTTGGCAGGCCTTCCTGATGGGACTGAGGCTTTGTTCAGCAGTGGACATGGCTGTTGTTGAATATAGTACAAAAAAATATTACCATACCAAAATGCGTGATGATGAGTTTAGATCGTAGGTTGTGCTACGGATCCGTATCCGTAGCACAACCTACGGATTTTGTAGCATGTCATGGAGCTACGAAAAAAATAAACGCCTGAGATTCTTTTGTTGGAATTGGTTACGAATGAAATGATTTTAAATGGCAATAGCAAAACTTCATTATGAATTTCACAAAAACTACATTGCCAAATTAAAAAAAAAACTTACATCCATTAATATACGAGTACTAATAATACAATCCCTCACTTTTTAAGATGATTAACGTGAAAAATTGTGCACGTGCTTATTTATCAATGCGTGTATGTTTGAGCACTCCTCACTGTCACCGATAATTAATTTACTTCGATTTATTAAGATACACAAAAATAATAAAAAATTGCATTTTCATACCTTGGGTTAATTTATATTCATATTTTCAACACTGAATCCCAACCATTTAATAGAAACGCGAGAAAATATACAAACAACGCATAGGGAAGAATTATGTTACGATGACTTGTACATAAGTACATTATATTATAAATGCTAAATTAAAGCATGTATTATTTGTTGTTATGTACCATCAAAATGGCAGAACCAAAATCCTTAACTCCTAGATTACATTAAGGTGTATTTTAATCCGTGGGGTGCCCGGCTAGATTGTCAGCCCTCCATGTCTACCCGTGGGTATCGTAAGAGGCGACTAAGGGTAAGAAACCATAAGGTGGGCAGCAGCGCTTTTTGAGGAACTGATATCTCACACTACTCACACACGCAATCCCCAAGACGCCCACCAAGCGTGGCGATTATGGCAAATCCATAATCCCCACGCTCGGGGATGAGAAGACGAATGAGGGGAGATGAGAGGCTGTGTCCAGCAGTGGACAATCCGGCTGATACAGTACAGTACAGTATTTTAATCTCCACAATAGTGTTCCAAGATAAGTACACCATCAAAATTCTCGTGAGAGATGTCTAAACTAAGTCGTTCACGTCTTTCTTTGTCCAAAGTTAAGTCGAAAGTAGGAGAGAGTGTGCAAACATTATAACATAAGAGTTGTTTATATCCAACGTGATATATTTAGGTACAAATGTAATGAAAACTGACACGACCGGTGTGGTTCAGACAGAAAGGCGTGCTAAATCAGTTAGCACTTTGTTCTAAGTGACCATCTGATTGACAGCGGCGGACATAATAATTAAACTTTGACCACCTCTTACGGATATAAATAAACAGAAGTTAAATCTCAGTGAATTTATTTTTAGCCCATATTAGACAACGGGACATTATTACTAGCCACTGGCTATCTGTACGTCCGTGCGTCCATCTGTCCGAACTCTCAAGTGCTGTATCTTTACAACCCTCATTTGCTGCGGTTGAAATTTTCACAGATGATGCGTTATTAATAATGTGATAAAATTTGTAGTAGTATTTGTAGTCTTAAAAGACTTTTACCGTCATTAAATTTTATTAAATAGCACTTATTTGTTGAAACAAATCACACAAAATTTTGAGATTCTACTTTGCTGCGTCAGCCACACACACATAAACTTAAAAGATTGTACGTAAAAGTTTATCTTAAAATATATATTTTGTCTACGATTTTCATGGTAAAAATAAACACCATAATATCCAAATAATATCCAATACTCTCTCCAATACAAGAAATAAAATAAATTTCCTTTTTACATTCAATGATGATGTGTAATTTCATACGAGATTGCATAGCATCAAAGCATTTCCTAAAACATCCTATACTATCCTATACTTTGTTCCACAATCCTTTGCCAGTAAATAATAAACACTTCATGAAAGTAACAGCAATAAGACTTTCGCAATGATACTTATCTAGATGTATTTTGTTCTGTATTCTGCTTAACCATTGCATGTTACGAATCACGAGCATTACAAACTTTCGATTTATCTTTCCTGAACAAAATTTATCGAGCAATGGTACTTTTGTTACCCTTTTGTTGAAGCTTATCGCGTAATGAGATTAAAATTTATACAAATTCTCCGCAAAAGGAATGGTAAGCACTGAGGTGGTAGGGTTCTAGACACTTCCTTTTTTCGTTTATAAAAATGTATTTATTGTTCATCAAAAAAATAATTTATATGCCAGTTGGCCTTGCAAACCGACTTTTGTAATAAAAATATGTATAAAACATACAAATATTAATTATATTTCCATATAGTTATGAATCAAACGAACTTACTTTATTTTACGAGTATGAGCCTCTTGACCGAAGATGATTATCGTTTACATGCTGCAGAACGGCAGATTATGCTAACCTTTTCACAAATTCACAGTTATTTCATACTAAGTTTTCATTTCATTTCACCTGTAGTGCACTTATGTTTACAAATCATCATTGGCAGTATGTATATTACTAATTTAAACAAAATGGATTATCACAATCCAATCGTGTTTGCTACGAGTACCTCCAATCTTTTGGGACGTAAAACAATATTTTTTTAAGTAGGTTTTGTTCAAACTGGTACCAGTTTGTTGTATAAGCTTAAAATCAGGTGAGATAATCACAGCTGTCATACATCGACAACTTGAGACAGTCATTACCTACAAAGCTGCGACTATAACTTAACCATAATCTATCCTTATTGTTCCTCTCATTGGTATACACGTGACCGCTGTGCTCGTAATGGTCAGCAGTAGACAGGGGTGTAGTAAACATGCACACTGCTTGAGGAGTTTCAATGTCAACTGCTATAGCGATATATGTACGTTGATAGACATATAAGGCCCACTTTCGCCAATGATGAAACGCGAGTTAAACTCGAAATAAGCGTAACTTGTCATACAAAATCCAAGTTAATCCGAATTTAACTCTCAAACTTACGTTGGCGCAATAAGCACTAATAGGTTAATACTGCTTCGGGGGTTCATCAGTATGGCAAAATGTAATCATGCGTCCAGGTGTACATGGTCCGCTTGAGCAGTCATTGTGAACTGCTAGAGCGGTCTATTTACGTTGTACAACAACATTTCACGATCGCTTTCAACAACAGCACAGTGTAATTTCATAGTCCACTCGTGTAAGAGCACACTTGTGCAGGGCCATACAAAAACTAATCAAGCAGTTATGGTGAACTCTAGCGGTCTGCGTACGTAGGTAATGAACAATTAACACATCCAACAATTGACTGTTTATATACGGCAACGCGTAATCGTGACCTTACATGCGCATTCTAAAATAATCATCATCATCCGCCGGAAGACGCCCACTGTAGAACAAAGGCCTCCCATAGGACGCCACAAAAAACGGCTATTAGCCGCTTGTAACCATTGACTACCAGCGACTTTTACGATGTCGTCAGTCCACCTAGTGGGGGCCTACCAACCCTACGTATTCTGATGTAATGTCACTTTACCGCATGGTGGAAGGGCATTTTGTGAATGCCCGCCTGGCTAGCGACCACCCTCAAGTAGAAAATCTGTCGCCAAGCACCTAACAGAGTGTTCCGGCAGCAGTCCTTGAGAGCCAGAAAAATTACAGGCTAATGAGACCTAACAACTGGACGTCTCAGTGTGACGGGCACAGTGCAATTCGTCGCTGACGAAATGCGTCTGTTATAGGCAGAGTCCACTTAACATCAGGTGGGCCTCGGGCTTGTTCCGTCACAATATCATAAAAAAAAAAAAAACTCGAGAACATTTCTTCCCCATCGTTTATCAGTTTGACGAGCAATGTGGCCTGCCCATTACCCCTTCAACTTGCAAATTTTTAAATAACACTCAATAACTTATATAATAGTTAATATCTAACCAAATATTTCTTTAGGTATTAACATCATTTGGTATGTAAATGAAAGTTCTCAAAAGACGCTTTTATAAAAGCGTACCAAACAAATCTTGGAAACACAATCATGATAGAACTGAAACTCTTAACCAGTTGAGCAAGGAACGCCAAAAAGAGGTTGGTCATAAAGCACGAACTTCCGAAATTCAGAAATAGTTTCCGAGAATCGGACATGCGATGTTTACAATTGTACTTCCGAAATCCCCAGTCTGCGGGAGCCAAATTAAAAAAGTTGAAACGCCCCGGTACAGTATGCAAATAAAAAAAAAGTTTAGGGCGTATGTTCGTTGGAAACTTTTTGAAATTAATGATTGGGAATATTTCACGACGGGATTAGATGGCGAAATGTACAGGGTTTGAGAGTTTAATGTGTATGGTTCGATGTTGTAAAGTTACGATTTCGCATTCAAGTAATTTATCCAGCGGATACAGTCTACTGTATCCGCTGGATTGTCCACTGCTGAACACAACCTCCCCCATTAAGGAGGGGGGGGAGGTTGTTTTGCGTTGTTGTTAGGAAAAAAATACTAGTGTCACTAGTGAGGAGGGCACGGGGAAGTTACGATACTATTATAAAAAATGTGTCAGAATATAAGAAATACCTCTGCTGAGGTATTTTGGAAGTCCACACGATACATACCGTAAGACCTTTTAAGCTACGTCATTTGTCTAATTTTGCAGGTACCAAAAATCGGCTTTTATTGTAATTTCCATACTAAAAAAAGAATTTATTGATAAGTGTTATTGCAAAATGTAAGTTTTTCTTTAGATCCTATCAATTTTATATTGGAAGGTTATGAAGTTTTAACTACACATAGCTATATATCATAAGGCAGAAAGGTAAGCAAAGGTTATTCTGCCACCGTATTACTAACCAAGAAAATGCTTCAACACAGGAATGGTTTCGTATAACTACAGATTTTCACTAACGAAATGTGTTAGTGCTTTCCAATATCATTACATCTCATCTATTAGTAGAAATCACGAGGATTGCCAAAATGTAATCCAACGTTTTAAATTATTCATGGGACCAAACTGTGCGCGGTTAGGGGCATTCTAATCAATAGTAATGAGAATTCAAAACGTTCTATACTAGGTACATAGTTGACAACGTGGTACTGTGTCGCAGTGAAAACGTATACACATATATATAGTGCTTGTCTAAATGTTTTGGACGTGGTTCAATTAAGGTTTTTCTATTAAACTTCTTTAATATTACACAGGATTTTACTGGTCAATATGTATAGATGTTCTTTTTGTTTTAAATAGGCGTTTTGTTACTTATTACAAAATTTATACAGTGCGAAAGAAAAGTTTGTGAAAATTCTTGATAAGATTTTTACAGTGTAATGGAATAAACAATAATATAATAAAAATTAGCAAAATTATATCTATTCCTTTCGGTGGTGATATAGAGTCTAATTTCTTCAGGTCATTTTCTAAGCCACTTCACAGATATTGGAAATTTGACGCATACAAAACAAAAATATACTGCCAAGCTTATATATATACTTCTGTAGCGTTTGTAGCGAAGTATCCTTAGCCGTTCTTAACCGATCAACTAAGTAAAGCAACGTCCGCCGCGGTCATGACTTGGATGGGTGACCGCTAGTACATTAATAAGTACTGAGCGCTTCCGTGTTTCGCAGGGCACGTTTATAAACGGCAAAATTTGTAATTGACCTTCATAAGAGCGTTGTAGACGCCTAAATTGAATAAATGACTTTGACTTTGACATCAGATGAGAAAGTGGTCAAAAGCTGGCTGGAAAATCTGTCACCAAGCACCTTACGGTTTTTTCCGGCAGATGTTCATTAATGACCGTAATTCAAGGTTAGTCTGAATATCATCTTCGACCATATCATCACTTACCAACCTTAGTAACTCAGTAAGATAGTTTTATTCCTGATAGTTTAGCTCTGACCATTATCTCACCTGATGGTAAGTGATGATGTGGTCCAAGATGTTGTTCAGGTTAACCTAGATGTACTGGCTCTAAAGTACAGGTGCCGGAACACACCGTTAGGTACTTGGCCACAAATTCTACTTAGGGGTGGTAGCTAGCCAGGCTGGCATTCGCAAAATACCCTACCACCATGCTATAACGACTGCCATCCTTAGACAACAACCGGAACCGACGGCTTAACGTGCCCTCCGAAGCACAGAAGCGCTCAGTAGTAATGTCACTAGCGGTCACCCATCCAACTCATGACTGCGGGTGACGTTGCTTAACTTTGCTTATTGGTTAAGAATAGCTAAGTAAACTTCACTACGAGCGCTTCAATCATTAAAGACCGTAATTCAAGCTTAGTCAAAACATCATCTTCGACCATATCATAACTTGCCAACCTTAGTACCTGGGTAAGGTTGTGATTAAAGGCTAGCCTATTAGCTGTAAAAATATAAAGTTAGATCATATTTATTTAGTAAACAAATGAACTAAAAAGCTTTAAACCGTTTTGTGAATTGTAACTATCTGATTCTCTCTTTAAATATTTACCAAACAATGAATTTGTTTGAACAACGTTGGTAAAACAAACACGAAAATAGTTCCATGACTGTTTGACTATTTACTTGTAATGATATTGTTATTCGTTATCCTTTACGTATTTTGGTGCCGCTACCAACGGGCAGTACCGTAGGTGTCGTAAGGGCGATGTAAGGAAATATACTTGAAACTTGTCATCTTACTACTACTGCTACTTTAATGGGGGAGGGTTTGTTCAAAGGTGAACGATATGGTTGTTGATGAACTAAAAGGCACAACCAAGTCCTTATAATGTCACTCTGTTGTTTGCCTGTCTGTCCGCCTGTATGTCACGAGTCTCCAGCTCGTAAACGGAATAGCAACCTGGAATTTAGAATGAAGAATAACATAAAGAAAATGAAGAATACAAGAATAAAATAACCAAAAGTAGTGAATCTTCTCTTTTTTGATTTTTTGTGCTTTATAGTTGAACTACACCTGCGAGGAAAAATAAAGGACAAATAATTGAATTAAGTTTCAGTGGAGTCTAAACGCTTTGTTTAGGAAACAATCTTAGATATATAATTTTGGAATTTCAATGGTATCGTAGGAAAGCTCTTCTAATTCCCTATGGCATAGGTGGCCGGGAGAGTTGTCAATTTCAAACCTTTTATTTATTTAGACTTATTGGCCACACCCTGCCTGATGTTAAGCATTGCCGTGGTCTAAGATGGAGCACTCTTACCTCCACTTTACCTTGACACGTGGTCCAACTGATTAATTGAGCAACTAATATTATATTACATAAAGTATAGTTCCGGGTTTACAATTAAAAGACTGCTGATTATTTTATTTTTGATTTAATCTTTCGTAAGTACTCGTACGACACATACGTAAACACATTTTTAAACCGATTTCACTTACGTTAAATCAGATTACGTTACGTTATAAGATAATTTGATTTTATTGTAATCATACCATATACATACGTAGACATATGTGTGATTTTGCCGTACGTTTACGTAAACCACATAATGTAGTTTTTTATCATATCATCGCCAAATTAATCAAAACGTTGAGAGAATATTTCAAACGAGACCATTTCAAGGGGAAAATGGCATCTGACAAACGGTTGGCTATAAGATAACCTACAAAAACATTTACTTTACCTGGATGTGGGGTCATAAAATTATGAATTGTACCGAACAATGTATGTAATGTACTTGAAGCGCTCGTAGCGAGATCAGCTGTTTTTAACCGATCAGCAAAGTTAAGCAACGTCCGTCGCGGTCATGAGTTGGATGGGTGACCGCTAGTGACATTACTACTGAGCGCTTTCGTGCTTTGGAGGGCACGTTAAGCCGTCGGTTCCGGTTGTCATCTCAGGATGGCAGTCGTTATAGCATGGTGGTAGGGCATTTTGCGGATGACGGCCTGGCTAGCTACCACCCTTAAGTAGAAAATATGTCGACAAGCACCTGACGGTGTGTTGCGGCAGCTGTCCTTGAGAGCCAGTAATTCTAGGTCAGCCGGAACAACATCTTCGACCACATCATCACTTACCATCAGGTGAGATAGTGGTCAAAGGTTAACCTATCAAGCATAAAAAAAAACTGAATCCACTTGCTTGCTTACATTTTAATCTTAACTATTTCCCGATAAAACAAGGTTTTCACTTACAACGATTGTTACGATGTTGGCATATCTTCCTTGAATACTGCACTTTCACCATATTCTTAATAACGTGCATCTGATACACATGGCGTGGATTTTTTAAGAACCTTTCCAAATCTTAAATATCCAAAGTATACTTTTTAATGATTTTCAAGGTTACACCATACATACTTCTTAAGGCTAGACTGCTCGCAGCGCCTTTCATTCATACGTAGTTTCGTCATATTTTAAATACCATATATTCAAACTCGGTGAAATTTTGAATGCATGTGCTTTAGCCTAATATCTATCTCGTGTTCTAGATCTCGTTCGTTAAACTTCCGTAAAATAATGTATTTAAAAAAAATTTGGTAAAATCGCTTTTTTATGGGTATTCTTATTTTCACATTTAGGGTTAAAATAAAACCAGAAACATAGATATTAAGATAAGCCATTCAAAATTTCACAGAGTTAGGAAACTTGGTATTGCTTGGTACAGTTGATACTCTCAACTGCATTTGACTTTAATCCTTCTTGTGCTACGCTCAACTTTCACTAGTATACATTGATGTTGGCTCCATTCCTGAATGATCAATTTCCTGTCACGTGCCAATCAACCCGTTCAATCAAATTTGACGTGAAGCCATCGTTAGCGCTTACGGCGGGATTCATAATCGAGAGATGAACAGTGACCCAATATCCACCACTCAGTGATTCATATACCTACTTCAGAATAGAATGTTGCATTGATCGTCTGCGTGATAGACAGACAATTGCTAAAAAAAACTAAATGAAGTTTCATCACACATCGTCTCCTTATTTTAGGAAAATTTTCAGCTTTTTCGTCAAAATTCATATAAAAAATTGATATGAAACCCTGTAATTTTATATGATCATAGTTTTTTTCTTGCTGTTAGCAGTTATCAGTCCAAATGTTAACGTCTCGTTAAAACTTCAAGTAATCATATTTTCTAGAAAAACGTAAATAGAAATCTCTATTTGATTTTTAGATATTAACGTGGAATATACAGGGTTATTGATAAAATGCTAACAACCTCTTAAGGTAGACTTCTGCTAGTCCATATCAATCTTATCATAACAAATATGATAAGATTTTTTAAATCTTAGTATATGTGTATATAGACGGAATTAGCACGAGTACCACCTGATGTTAAAAGTCTCTTGTGTCTGTAATTTAATATTTGTATTACTAAGCTCGATGTAAATATTCAAAACTCTCTTCAAACGGAGCACGGCGCGGTCCAGTGTTACAGGGCGCTCTTGGTTTTTAAACAAAAAACATCTCAAAATGTATGTTAGGACTAGCAGAAGTCAACCCTAAGAGGTTGTTAGCGTTTTACCAATAACCCTGTATATTACGTTTTGGTAATGATGATGGTTCTCCTGAAGCAGATATTTTAATTTATTTATTTATCCCATATTTTGAAAAATATTATATATATCTACAAAAATATTGAGTATAACTCTATTCTCATCATACTTTTTTACCGCTTACTTACAAACTGTAAGTAAGCGGTAAAAAAGTATGATTTCACAACACGCGCGCATTTCATCATCTGGAACTATAATGTATATGAACGTAGATTCTTCGTGTGTGATTCTGCTATTACAGTCCAACCCCTTCCACAAGTGTGTCACAGCTGTGATTGTGTGCGCACGTTCGCAGCAGTTACAGAATGCTTAAAAAACTATGTAAGTACGTGTTATGTGTGTTATTTTATTCTTTTCTTTCGGCAGAGGATGAGTTCAAAGGCTTGGAAATGATGTACTTGGTAGTTCGTTTTACTGTCATCAAATGGCGTGGACTATTGCGGTTATGTCGTTATTGTGCTTATTAGCAAAATGATTTAAGGTCTTTAGGAACTATTCGAATTATGCCTTAGTATAAAAATGCCATAATCAGGACACACGCTTTTAGTTCAGACTCATTGTATAAAAGCATTATTCTTAATAAGTCTCACTCTAAAAGACTTATTTTTATAGATACACATTCTTAAATGCTTATTAGCTAATGAAAGCATTTTTAAATATACTTTTTAAAAGGAAATTCTCAATGCGACTGCCTTATTTGGTTCAATTTTCTTAATTACTAGATTGTAATTAACAATTGATAAATTTAATTAAGCTAAAAAAATAAGATTTATTTTATATTTCCTACAACAGGGTTGGCTTATAATAAATAAATACAAAAATTTACTCAATGTAAGTAATATCCATGAGATTTGGTATAAAATGGTTTAGAGACAAGAAAAGCTGGCATTCCTTTTTATAAATAATTCATTCGGCGAACAGTCTTTTAAATAATAAGTCATAAGTCGAGCAGGCCTTTTTAGGAATAATACATTTGGCGAATAGGTCTTAATAGTTAGGGTGCACATTAAAATCTAAATTTGGATCTAAAACCTCACGTGAGGTGACCAGACTGTTCAACCTGAAGGACGAACCATTTTATGCATGGATTTACTGATGCTTTTTGCCTCATATTAAACAGCAATGGTGGTGTGATATGAAGCAAAAAGCGACAAACTGGTTTTAATCTCAGTGAGTGTAATATTAATATATTTTCTTAAAATTTGAGTCTGTTAGCCTAGGTTAGCCTTAACAACAAGTTCGACCACATCATCACTTACGATCAGGTGAGATAGTGGTCAAAGCAAACCTATCAGGCATAAAAAACATACAAAAATCAAACATGATTCAAAAATCCTATTGTATTTGCAAAAGTTAAGATCACCTCCTAGCTTATTCGACTTGCCAAGTCGCAAAGTAAATTAAACAAAATTGTTTATATCTTCAATATGTCTAAAACAATAACCTCCAAACACCAAACATAAAGTATACTTCTTACCATAAGTATACAACCGTCTACTATTCCATCCATACATTCATTACAACCCCCATTATTAAGGTTGGTTGTGTTCACACGTCCGCACAAAAGTATCGAACTATACAGATTACATCGCCGAATTTCCTTGAAACCACCCGCGGTCATGTCGAGGCGAGCGCGTAATGGTGTTATTATTTTGCGGTGTTATTGCGCCGCGGTCAGCCACACGGTAGGGGTTGCCGGCCACTCGTATTTATTTTTATATCGCAAAGAGAGAGAGAGCGTTTCCCCGACTTGTGCGGACTTTGTATGGATTCGTAGTCATAAAAGGTCCTTTCAATTGAAGCAAGAGTTTATCCTGTTCTAAATGAAAAAAAACGGGGAAGAATTAAATTTAATTTCTAGAAAATATTTTCTTTGCTTACGTCAAACTACACGAAACTTGGTAACTTTAATTACACAAACAAATTTTGTATTTTTAATTTCACCAATGTGGCGCTTTTTTATATATCTACTTTAATTCACAACGAACAGAAAAAATATAAATAGTCAGTGAGGTATGTACGCAGAAGGAGAGAGAGCGACAATGCAGGAACCGCCAGCTGCCACTACCAGCGCCGCTGATCGGTCCGCTGGGCTTGCCCCGTGTACGCGGGGGTTCCAACTGGCGTGGCCTGATCGCCCTGGATAAGTGGAGGCCGGGCCTAGGCCCGTACTCGTCGCCATCCTCAGCTTCCGCAAGAGTGCAAGAGAGAGACCGACATGCACAGAGAGAGCCAACGAAGCACGCAAACCACTCACAATACGCGAACAGACAAAACTCAAGATGCCAATAATAACAAATCAAGAGAGAGAAAGAGAGAGTACGATGTGTGCAAGCCACCGGCTGCCGCTGCCAGCGAGCTGATCGGTCCGCTGGGCTTCTCCCGTGTAGGCGATCAACCTGGCACGGCTTGATCGCCCTGGTGGAGGTGAGGCCGGGTCTAGGCCCACATAATATCGACGCCTCAGTACCACGAAAAGGTGCCAATGACCGCCCCTTTGTAAAGGGTAGACTAGCCTGGGTAAGAGGGCCTAGCCCTGACACCCATTACCCGTGTAGTGGCGCGGGAAGACAACCCAATGGACCTGCATTTGTATAACTACATGTCATTATTAAGGGATATTTAATAACAATCAATCATTGACGTATTTACGAATGTTTCAACGTAAGCCTGTCCCCACACTTATATGGCTACTAAATTATACATTATAAGTCCGAATTCAAATCCTACCATACGAGTACAATATTATTATTAAAACTTGATTATCAGCAGCTGATCCGAATAATACAATTTTAAACTGAAACTCGATTCCGGCCAACCCTGTGTTTGCAGGGTTTGCGCCAAACGTCAAATTATTAAAATTGTTGACTGGTAGAATTATGTTATCGAAATATAAATACCGGCCGCGGTGTTATGCGAGCCATTCCATTTATTTTCGTAATGGGGTAGGCTGGCGCCGGTTTGTTGAAAGCTTTTTTAGGGATCCCTGAAGGATCTGTTGCCTGGCCCAGACTTATGATGGAAGACTATAATGCTCTCAAAGGTTCGGAAGCTTCAATACACTTAATCACCGCAGCAGTACAATATGAAATATATTAAAATTAATATATATTAATATTAAATATTATGTATAAAATAATTTTGAAGTTATTTCCCGCTTAATGTATTCGTTATTTTTCTGGTAGTAAAGTTAAAATAATTCGAATGCGCTCAAAATATGACACTATTCTAGTGCAATCATTTTATTCTTTCTCTCTTTCTTTATCCAATAAACCCACTTTGGTACCACCCACTACATATCGTTAATTTTAGGACCTGATTAATATCTTTAAAAGTAATCATGATACAAGTAATTATGTTACAGTAAAACTACAACCTCAAAATTATACGCGGAATAAATACCACTAGCGCGAATCTTTGAAAGGATAACATAAAAATCTTATAATTTGACAGATATGTATCTACGTTGATGAAAAAAATGTAAAGTAGTCAACTCTTTTTTTATACCAAATCCGAAGTAAGATTAAAATCATTGTTTTGAATGTGGCACTTGTTTATTTACCTACTAGCCGCTTCCCCGGCTTCGCAAGGGGATTTAACAATATTTTTTATTATTTCTTGAAAATATTCTACAGCCTATCTTTATCAGGGATACTGTAGGATTCTAATGGAGAAAGAATTTTTAAATCCAGTCCAGTAGTTTTTAAGTTTATTCGTTACATACAAAAATACATATCCTCTTTATAATATAAGTGTAGATTTGGCGTCAAATTATTGTCAAAATAAATATAAAAAGAACCCATTTGCCATAGTACTCAAACTGTCTAGATTTTGTACCTTTTTTTCTACGCCACTCTTTCGTGTCACGTGGCAATGACAGATATAATAAATACAGCCAACCGCTGAGGAAATGAGATAAGCAACACCGTGGGTTTAAACCTAAAGCTACTTGCTTCCATGAGTAAACCTCTAGTTTTTATGTCTTACTTGACTCCTTGTTCATTCTTTTATGTTCTAATGACTTAATTTAATTTCTAGAGTGTGATATTTTTGTATTATAATCTAAATCACTAATTGACATAGTTAAAAACTTTTATAATGTATGTTTCTAGTAAAAACGTAAACATACGGGTTTGTATCGGAGTGTACCTACTGCGTAACTAGATTTGCAATAAAATTGTCTAGACTACTCTAAATAAATTAAAAAAAAGAGTTTTTAATTTTCCAAGTACATACTACAATAAACTAAATTTAATTTTTATATGAACCATCTAATACATGTATGGATTTATATTATACTACTTTCGTTTAGGGGGTTTGCCATAATCTTCACGCTTGGCAGTAGGCGTCTTGGGAGATCGCAACATAAGATGTCTTTCTCAGAAGGCGCTGCTGCCCACCTTCAGGTGTCTTACCCTTAGTCGCCTCTTACGACACCCATGGGAAGAGATGGGGAGTTACATTCTAGCCCATCACCCCACGGGCTGTATATAATAATGTAAGTAAGTATTTTTATTTCAATATATAGATTCAGGCGTTACTTTGCGTAAGCCCACATTTATTAATAACATATTTTAAGGTAACATTAAAAAAATACTTTTCAAATATTCGTTACTATTACATTAAGGTCGCAAAGTAGAGTTTATATTCATACACAAATATCATCCATATACATTTACTGAACCACAAACTAAACAAACCTATTTACTAGTTTCTAATCCAGCTTACAATCCCGGAAAATCGCGCATTGAACACTTAATACCCATAAATTAATCCAACTTAATACAACGGATCTACGAAACGTCAAGAGCATTAGAATCAGTGATTACAAACGTTTTCTGGATTGCTGTTGAGCGGTTTTTCAGCTTCGACTTAATTGAAATCGAACTTCTTTTATCGGCAGCTTTCATTGAAAGAATTTAATTACGCGTGTAAGTAAGCTTAGTCAAAGCATTTTGAATGTGCAAATGGAATCGTGTTCTTTGTTTTTTTTTTATGTATCTACTTACAAGGAATGTTTTGTTTAAGGTTTTATTTAAGATCTAACTTCCACCTACTCTTTGGCTGTGTTGGATTTGAATGTATCGCGCTTTCGGGAATTACTCTGTACATCTCCGTGAATCCAATTCTGTATTTTTTTTTATTATTGCTGATAGGTAAGCCTTTACCACAATCTCACCTGATGGTAAGAGATGATGTGGTCGAAGGTGTTAACAGGCTTAACCTAGAATTACTAGCTCACAAGGACAACTGCCGGAACACACCGTGGTGCTTGGCGACAGATTTTCTACTTGAGGTATATGACCTTTTACTATTACCCCAGCTACTACCCTAGCAAAATGCCCTTCGACCATGCGGTCAAGCCCGCGGTGGGATTCGAACCATGGACCTGCTGCGCGGCAGTAAGTGTAGCAATATTTGCTTATCCATTCTCAACCGCTTAGTTTAGCAACGCCCGACGCGGTCATGACTTGGATGGGTGACCACTAGCGACACCCACAGCTACAGCGGTAGTTAGCGCTTCCTTGCTTCGGAGGGCACTTTAAGCGGTCAGTCACGATTGTTGTCTTAGGATTGCAGTCGCTACAGCATGGTGGTAGGGTAAGTTTTGAAATTTCAAGCCCATATGAGTCTTATCCACTCGAGTCCTGGGCAGAGCACGTAGATATAAGTGATCGTAAATATAACATAATAGATTACCTATTGTTTTTGAATTGGATTGTGACGTAACTCGCACAGCGTCCATCTGATGTTAAACTGTAAACTCTGCCTACAACATGCACTTCGCCACAAGTGCCGAATTGCACTGCGCCCGTCAACCTTAGAGATACGGGCACAGTTGTTAAATCTCATGTGCCTGTTATTATACTGGATTTCACGGACTGCTGCCTGAACACACGGTTAGGTACTTGGTGATAGATTATCTACGTGAAAGTGGTAGCTAGTCAGGCGAGCAGTCGCAAAATGCCCTTCCACCATGCGGTGATGCTCAAGCCGGTGGTGGCGATCTAACCATGGACATGCAGCGCAGCAGTTCGTAGCTATTAACGCTCGGGTACATAATCTTGGTGCCATGTATCAGCGTCGTTCGAAAATACCGTAAAACAAATTATACAATCATGTAAACGCTGCAATATCTACTGTATCTTTTTCTAAAACGGTTTATTAAAATATGTTTGAATTTTATCCATAGCTTGAATGTGTTATTGTTTTATATACGCACAACGCTAATAGCTCAATATATATTAAAATAAATCAAAACCAGATTCATCGATGTGATATCGTAACAACAGCAATCTTTAAAGCCTTTATCCAGTCAATCTGTCCCTAGACTCCATTAAACATAATTTATATCAGGACACCGATATCAGAGTGTGCCGTGCAACCGCGGCCGCTCCTGCTAACAGTGGATTACAGTTACAAAGCATTTAAATAACACACTTCTTTATATATATATTTTTTTTTTTTTTTTTTTTTTTTTTATTGTGGCGGAACAAGCCCGAGGCCCACCTGATGTTAAGTGGACTAACCTCTGCCTATAACAGACGCATTGCGTCAACGACGAATTGCACTGTGCCCGTCACACTGAGACGTCCAGTTGTTAGGTCTCATTAGCCTGTAATTTTTCTGGCTCTCAAAGACTGCTGTCGGAACACACCGTTAGGTGCTTGGCGACAGATTTTCTACTTGAAATATGGCTAATTAAAGTCGAAAAAAGCTAAGGATAATTGAGAACTTAGAATAATATTAATAATATTTATTTGCAACAGTAGGACACCTTATATATATAAAACATGTTGTCTAGTTAACACTCTATAAACCTTGTATAAAAGTATAAAAATTTAATATAAAATGTAGAAAACATTAGTGTGAAACAAGAATTCTTACTAGGTTTTCCCGTGCTAAGAAATCCCGTTTTTCACCCTCCTATTTTAAATTAACATTTTGTAGTCTTAACAAATTACAGGTGTAATATGTAAAAACAAAGTTCAAGTTAAGAAAAAAATATGAGTTAAGACCCAAAATACCTACTTAACTATTGCATATTGTTAGTGTGTGTAAGTATATATAAAAAATGTGGATGGTTTGTATAAAAACATTGTGGAATGAATGTACTATCGGTGTGGAGAAGGTGTAATATAATATAAGCTTATATTTAAATATTGTTAGATATTTAGATTTAGAATAGCACCTTTAAATTTCTATGTGCAGATGGAGGGACTGGCACGATAGACGATATTTATATCATGAAAAAAACTAATCACATCATTCGAAACTATGAACATAATATACTGGTAAGCATAACATATCTCACAATATTTTTTTCATAAGATTTTGATGAAACCTTTATGATGCTACTTGGTAACCTCTGTCAACAACAGATGCATTTAAAGACGAACTGCACTGCGCACATCACCGTGATACATACAGATATTAAATCATATATGCCTGTTATTTCATAATTACACTACTCTACTGGTTCTCAAGAACTCCTGCTGAAATACACTGTTACGTGCTTGACGACAAATTTTCTACTTGAAGGATGGTAGCTAGCCAGGTGAGTATTCGCGTAATACCCTTCCACTACGCGATGAAGCTCAAGCCGGCGGTGGGGATCGAACAATAGACCAGCGGCACGGCAGTCCATAGCTATTACTGCTTGGCTATCATTGCTTCAGAACATTTGGGGAATAAAGCTAATTTCAGGAGTCCTAGTCTAGTTTATTAGATATTTTGGTTTTTGTTGGCCAAATTACTAAAAGCGGTGGATGCTAGTAAGACAATCACGGAAGAGTGTCAACATAAAGTACTGCTACCTGTAGTACATTGTCACACAATTGCCGTGCCAGAGGGAAGCTACTGCGTGGATTCTCATTAAAGAACAATTAATGAGTAGGGTGAAACAAAAACCAACCCTCCATCCCTAATTAATGTAGTCATGCGTTTCATGGAAACTGACACGCGTTTATTGTTATCAAATATGGTTTAGAAAACATTCCTTATTTATATTAACAGTTTTTGTTCACACGCAATTAAAACTGATTATACATTTTTTAATCATGTTCATATTTCCACTTTTTTTTACTGTCAGGTCCATGGCTCTATCTCCACCACCTTGAGCTTCAACGTACGAGTATGGTGGAAGGGCATTTCGCGAATGCTCGCCTGGACAGCTACTCTAGAAAAATCTGTCGTCAAGCACATAGCAGCAGTCCTTGAGAGTCCAGAGAGCCAGTAAGTAGTTACGAAATTACAGGCACATGAGTAACTATATGTCTCAGGGTGATTGTCACGGTGTATTTCCCACGCTTGGTAGGCGTCTTGGAGATCGCAGTTTAAGATATCAGTTCCTCAGAAGGCACTGCTGTCCACCTTCCGGCATTATACATATAGTCGTCTATTACGACACCCACAGGTATCAATTGTAACATTCCAGCCCTGCATGCCAAGGGCAAGACAATTTTTCATATATATTCACATGCTTTCATCACAATCCCACAAAAAAATTGCCAAAACCTTCTGGGAGTAATGCGAACGCACTTCAAGAAACGTGTCTTATTGATAAGAAGTAACCTTATTTCATCACTTTTGTAGGTTTTCTTACTCAATATAAAATATTTTTCCTCGCCACTTCATTATTCACACATCATATATATATACACAGTATGTAATATATAGTGACATTTACGAACAGATAAAGCATAACAACCGACACAGTTTTTTGGAAGCATGCCCGGGTTGTTGAACTATACACGTTGGGAATATTGAAGGGTAGTCGAATACTCGTTCCCTACCCTTAATGTCATTTATGTACCGCACACTAATGATACCACTTTACCAACAACTTTTTTTATATATAGTCAAGGTTAACCTTGTAACCTGATTGGTTTGTGATTTACAAGTAGCCCTTGTATCAACTCAATTGCAGATTAAATTAAATGGTAATCCATAAAAATCTGTTTAACTCTTTCAAGCTGATGTAACATGTATAAATTTGTTTAATTATAAAGCCTGATCGCTTGTAACTTTTTTCAATTTTTTTTCTGTTTGGTAAATATATAATGATCAATTTGAGGACCATTGCAGTTTCCATTAAACAAAAATAAAAATAAAAGTGAATTTCATTGCAAAGAGTAAATAACGTTGTAATTCTGTACCAGACAGAGCTTTTATCCGGTGGCAATGTTCCAGTATCTTAATCATAGTACTTAAGTGAATGTAAAATATTTTCTTTCAGAACAAGTTTCTTTGGCTATCGATTTAATTTGAACGAAGACGTGTCATGTGTTTAGAATTGTATTAAGAGAATAAAATTAATTCGATTTTTAGTCAATTTCAATTAAATTTTAATCTCTATCCTCACAAATATGAACATAATATTTATAGACACCTTTGGACAAGTAGACACTTAAATATCAAACTGGTTTGGCTATAAAATTTTAATAGAAGCGCAAATCTTCCGTTTGTGTCAAAATCACACTCGAATACAGGGGGAGCAGATGGGAAGAATACGAAAGTTCTTAAACAGTGGCACTATTATCCTTTTTTTTTTTTTTTTTTTTTTTTAAACGTGTGAAAATGCATTTACGCATTCCCGTCCACCCCGGGGAAGGTGGCCGGGATATGTCGGGCTCGACACCAACTACTCCCACAGCAGCAAGTGCCCCTACCGACTAAATAACACACGGTGTTCCACCTCTACCGCTTCTCGGCGGGATCGCAGGGTCGCTTTAGCACTCAACCACGAACCCGCCACGGTTGTCCGTTGCCGGACCCCTCCTGGGGTGCTACCCCTCACGACGCACCAGAACACATGGCACGTCGCTACCACCCGGGGACCAAGCCCGCAAATGGGCGTCAGACGACCCCGCTTCCGACGCCCATGGTCCCCCTGCGACGGGTCAGATGAGTAGCCCCGTCGCCTGCTACTTCGGCCGCAGAGGATAGGGAGAGCGGCGCCTCGCTATACCAACACTCCTCCTCCCCTGCGGCCCCTCCGCGTCCGCCATCCAACGGTGGCGGCCCCGCCGTGGCCACGGAAGGTAGGGAGAGCGGCGCACCGTGATACCGGCACTCCTCTCCCGCCGTGGCCCCTCACCGTCAGCTGTGGTGTCGCCCATACAACACCACAGCCCGCCTCAGATGCGGTGCTGCCCATACAGCACCGCAGCCTACCCGTTGCCGCTCCAGTCTGGACTTAGAGGCAAAGCCCAGTGGAGCGGCCCCTCTGGGGCCGGCCGACTGCCCAAGCCAGCACGGCCCCTGGTTCCTCTTCGCTTCACCGTGGGTGACGAAGCCACGGCTACTAAGCCCCACCGCCACGACAAGGCGGGAACCCTTCGGGGGGGGCACTATTATCCTGTGCTAATGTCAACCAATGTGACATAGTATCTACTGGCATAGTAGGCAGGCAAGCAAGAAAAAACTGCTGTGGTGAGCTTAACGAAATGAGACAATTTCTGGGTAGTAGTGGGTACTTCTAGGTTAGCCTGAACAACATCTTTGACCACATCGTCACTTACAATCAGGTGAGATAGTGGTCAAAGGCTAAACAACTAGGCATAAAAAAAAGTGTTGCTGGACTATTATTGCTCCAGCAATACCTCCCACCAGCGGATATGCACATGCGGATCAGAACACGTTCTGGTGCACACGGAAGGGTGGGGAGGCAGCAGTGTCTTATGCTTACCATGCAACATCTTTTTATACCGCTATTCCAGAGATATCTGCCAAAAGTAACGATAATGGCAAATGCTAAGGAAATTTTCCCTCTCTGAGAGGATCTGAATCCGAACAAACATTTTTTGTTATATTTTAGGTTCTCGTTGTATACATACCACATAGTTTTAAGAGCTTTTAACATGTGGGCAAAGTTCCAGCGTGTACATATAAATTCTTTTTTATCTTTACTTATTTGCTAAATGGTATAAGTTTAAAATTGCAAAGTGGTTTTAGATGCGCAATTTAAAACACTTTAGTACCCATCTGATGATTTTAGGCACGCTGTTATTTTTGGATCTGAATGTATAACAAATGGCGATTGCATTATTTTAAGTAGATCCATTACACATCTGTTACTGAAAAATTATATAATATAAAAGCCTTCTTCTATCAAAGAGAGATCAAAAAAGAAACTCCATTTTGTTACTAGTAGATTAGCACCCACCCACAGTCTCAAATGTGAGTAAGTACGTGACAATGTGTTTGAGGATAGTAAACAGCCTAAATATTAAATGGGATCTAGATCAGAAAGCTGTTGTAACACACTTTTAGACGCTTAACACACCTTTAGGCTTATTACTTTAGAGAGGTAGATAGCGAGACAAACAAACACAAAAGGAACCATGTCTTGAAGCTCAGGCCCACGTGGAGGGGTTCAATACAAGGACCCCTCACTAAACAGTACATAGTTATTGGCTCGGGCCATCACTGCTTCAATTACTTAACTGGACAGCCTAAACTTGAAGCTACTAACCTTAATATTAGGCACCCAATGAACAAGGAAATGCCCGTAACTTTTTGATCAGAGTTACAAGGCTACCTTTAATATCATAGAGACTTCCATACCCTTACTCTCCATTTTGTACCCGAATGAATATAAACATAACACTTTCAGCCCCTGAATATTGTAAACGTAAGTATAGCACCGACAGCGATTGGTTCCAATGGTAATTTCTGTCCGTCGCCCGAGTGGCCTACGCAATATAAAAAGAAACAGTACCTTATACCCAAGCCTTCAAAGCCCTTACCAAAGATTTAACCATGATCAAATTTGTTGGAAGAAATTCTACGTAACGCTGCATATTGAACACCTACGTATTCTCTTAAAATTTTCAATATGTGGGGCTAAGAAAACTTACGCACTCAACATTTAGTCCACAATAAGGTTTTGTTGGTATCCTTTCGGGATAGTTTTTTTATGGATGAAATTTTAGCATGTAGGCGATGGCATGACACTCTCTTGCGGTAGTGTTGTCCATTTAATATGTCAACTTTAGATGATTATATCACAGTATCCTACATTCATTTGCGTTGTGTTAACACAATTGGCAACATCCCTTTTCCTATTATATCCACTGTCGTCTGTTTGTACCTATTTTTTTATTGCTGATAGGTAAGCCTTTGACCACAATCTCACCTGATGGTAAGTGATGATGTGATCGAAGGTGTTAACATGCTTAACCTAGATTACTCGCTCTCAAGGACAGCTGCCGGAACACACCGTTAGGTGCTTGGCTACAGATTTTCTAATTTAGGGTGGTAGCTAGCCAGGCGGGCATTCGTAAAATACTTTACCACCATGCTATAACTACTGCCATATTAAGACGACACTCGGAACCGACGGCTCAACGGATTCGTTCAGTAGTAATGTAACTAGCTGTCACCTATCCAACTCATGACCGCAGCGGACGTTGCTTAGCTTTGCTGATCGGTTAAGCTACAGCTACAGCTTAGCAAACTTCGCTACGAGCGCTTCAGAATATACTGCACCGAAGCGATGCCACACTGCTCACAGGAAGTTGTCCAACTAAACGCAAGAATGCTACAGTACCGATGACATACTGAACAAATTTCGTGTATTGTACCCGAGACCCGACCAGACAATGACTTAACAAGGTTGGTCCTAAGGGATTTGTACAGGGGACCTCAGCTTGGGTGAATTCGATTTCTTACGGATAAGCTCCGATGAATATTTTCATAATTTTACTGGCGGATCACAACGGGTACGCGGGGCTGACTTGAATTTTTGCACGAAAGTATTTTTTCAATTTAGAAGGGAGATGGTTCACGGATATGTACGGAAATTTTGTATTTTAAGACCGGGACTCTGTCATTGGATTGTTTTTAGGTTGGTAGTACGAGTATATGAGTATAAGATGTACAAAATAATTAGTATGTTCTGATTATAATGGCGTGGCAACTATGGCAAACTACCCCTCCCTGTAACTTAATAGTAAGTTTGATATATTTCCAATTCATAATCTCTTTAATTATGACGACTATGTCTCAAGGTGACGGGCGCAGTGCAATTCGTGACTTGTGACGAAATGCATCTGTTATAGGCAGTGGTTAGTCCGCTTAACATCAGGTGCCGACCTGCTTGTTCCATCACAATAACATAAAAAACAGACTTTTAGCTATATGTATAGTAAATATTTGAATTGCTTGGGCAATTAATTTTTACCCAATTTCAATCTTCATTGTAAAATATTGCAATTTTATTGTATGTAGTCCTGATAACTTTTCAATAATATGGTGCCATCTTGTTTCACCTATAAATTAAAGTTGTATACAGTTTTTGCATGGTGGTTGGATATTTTTCTTATACCCGCCTGGCTAGCTACCACCATCAAGAAGACATTCTGTCGCCAAGCACCAAGGGCGTGTTCCGGCAGCTGTCCTTGAGAGTCGGTGACTTTAGCTTAGCCTGAAAAACATATTCGACCACAATATTACTTACCACCAGGTGAGATAGTGGTCAAAGACTAGACTAGCAGATGATAAAAAAAATATTGGTCTGTGTCGGAGCTTGAATGTGGAACAGAGAACATTGACCATTGAAATCGGTCTTATCATTTTTGTTTCGATAACGGTCCTTACTACTTTTTACTACTACCTATAGTCACTACTAGCAGTAGTACACTACTAGTCCTACTACCGCTACTACCCTCAAATCGAACAAACATAACTATTGCAGAAGATGACGGGTATTTGTACGTATTCATTAATTTTTAACGAATGTTCTTTGTTACATAATATATGTTTGAATTTTGAGCACTACATATTTTGCATGTTTTTGTACATGGTATTTCGAAAATATTACATTGTGTTTCAAATGATTTATTTATAATGAAAATACAATAACAGGGTTGATTAGTACTAGGTATTGCAAAAGGGTTACATTTTATTGTTTTTTTAATTATGTAAATATATAATATTTACGAAGTAAAACGGATTTTGACCGATTATTATTGACAATTTTTTTTTTCTTGGTATATTATATAGTATATAAGTATATATATAATATATATATATATAATATATTTTTAATGTTATTGTGACGAAACAATCCCGAGGCCCACCTGATGTTAAGTGGACTAACCTCTGCCTATAACAGACGCATTTCGTCAACGTCGAATTGCACTGTGCCCGTCACACTGAGACGTTCAGTTGTTAGGTCTCATTAGCCTGTAATTTTTCTGGCTCTCAAGGACTGCTGCCAGAACACACCGTTAGGTGCTTGGCGACAGATTTTCTACTTGAAGGTGGTCGCTAGCCAGGCGGGAATTCGCAAAATGCCCTTCCAACATGCGGTGAAGCTCAAGCTCTGGGCGGGATTCGAACCATGGAGCTGCTGGGCGGCAGTCAATAGCCAATGCCACTGAGCCATCACTGCTTCTAAAATTTCATAGTATAATACGTAGTGTTATAAGCCCTGCGTTTTAAAACAACATTACATTACGAAAAAAAAACAGTAAAATGTTCACTAGTAGTCATTTTCATCGGTAACGTTGTCCTTTTTGTGGCAGTCATGTAGACTGCCCAAAAACAGGAGAGTTATGTTTTCAGGGTTCATGTATGTAAGTATGTTTGTGACTTTATTTATTCCATCATAACTTCTGAATGGTCTAACCAATTTCAATATAAGAGATACCGTATGATTCTTCTAGACAGCGCAAGTGACACAGGTAAATAAAAATAAATAAAATAAAAAGGGTGATTTTAAACGCCATAATGTAAGATAAAATTAATTTACACTTGTTTAACCAAAAACAATGGCATAAAATTAAGCAATAAAATCAAGTTCTAAAAAATAAAGTTATGGAGCATGAAACCTTTTCATATTTAAACGAATAACCGTAACATTTATAACATTATTAAAGGATCACAGAGCAGAAGAGAAAGAAGAAGAAGCTTAAAGATTGTATAAACGAAACCAAAACAGTTCCGCTAACTACATCAGATATGAAGAAATACTGTCTTATCTTACACTCCGAGAATAACAGAGCTATCTCAATCAGTATCCTGCACTTTGCCGCTGTGTTCTAAAACAACTTTAATATTATATTTTACCTGGTTGCGCTTTTATATTATCAGCGCAATCTGTGCAGAAAAGAACTCGTTCCAGTGCATTCCGGACTGATTTTAATTTAGACAAGCGTTGCTTTTCGAATATACTCTCATACTTTGTAAGGTTTTTAATTTTGTTACTAATTGATTATTAAATTTTAATTAAGGAATACTCTTTAAAACTTAACGTTGTTCATGTACACAATGATAAACAACAAGTATAGTATAATACAAAGAAAAATATTTTATTGAAAGTGCTGTTAGGAATCATGCTAATGCAAAATATGTGTAGAATATAACATTAATGTTACAGTGGCTTTAGTACTCATAGATTTAAAGATGTTTTTTGTATGATTGGGCCTAAATATTTCACTAGAACCATTGGTAATAGTTATTTTAAAATTATCATTAGGAAATCGTGTAATAATTATGAAAAAATGTAGCTGTTATGTTCATACACTTCAAACATTCAATACCATTCCGCGTTACATTCGTGTAGAGCTTAAATCTCGTCGTCACGTATGACAACGAATCAGATTTGATTTCCCACGCCACCCCATGTACCATTAGCGGAATTACATTCAAAAAACAAAACCTTCTGTACTCACCGTTAAAAATTACTGTCAAGCCGGCCATGGTTACGTTACACGGACGCAAGCCACTATTCGTGCTTATAAACATAAACGCTCAACATTGCAACGCGTGACACACATAAACAGCTTTACGTTACGACTTACTATTGTTAAATTATGTGAGAATTACACTAATACACAATCACGGTGTCGGGAGATTCGCGCGCGTATGGCGAGACCGAGCGTATGCGTCCGTCTACGCCGAAAGCTCGGCTGGTACTGATGCCCGCCCTGTGATTGCCCCCGCCCGCCCTTACCGGCATTTCTTTGTTTCCCTGCCGAACCCCACGGGGTACGTGTTAAACAAATCTCCCGTGCGAACACCGCTTTATCAATTGATTCAATACCGGGAAAGTGATTATTTTTGAATCAATGCTTTCTTCCTTGTAGTTATTTTATATGAAAAAATATATTTATTGGTATGTAGGTAAGTAGTTTTTTTTTGTATAATACTCGTATACGAGTAGAGTTTCATAATTTAAATTACAAAAATTGTATTAAAAAAAAGTTTCCGGGCTGATTATTTTGGGTTTACGATACTTATTTTTAAGCTCAAGTCTGAGTTAGAGTTCTAACCATAGAATCTCCGTTGTCCTTTCCCCTGGGCCATAACTCATTTATTTAGAGATACGCTATTCTTTGAGGACAATCTCCCAGGCGGTGGCGGATAATTTGGACAAAGATGTAAAAAGGCTTATTCTTCAAGGCCAGATGCACATACACACCGTAAGGTGCTTGACTATAAATTTTCTACGTGAGAGTGATGAATGTTTACTTAGACATTCATTCGCTAAATGAACGTCTGACCAAACATTACAATATTTTTTCGGGGAATGTTCCGACGAGCTTTTTGACCTTATTCCTGCGTTGAAATTTTACCACCGCACATCTCGACACAATCAAAGGACCCTCCCCCATATCCAGCAAGTTTGGACATCGCACACTGTTCGTTTTAATAGCTCCTTTCTTCCGCGTATTTGTCGGATGTGAAACGACCTACCTTCGGAGGTCTTTCCGCGACGACATGGCCTGTTTCAAAAGGGGCATCCAAAAATTATTCACTGGACACGCACCGCATCGGCAGCGCAACTAGTGTTGCAGATGTCCATAGGCTGCGGTTACTTAACTTAAGAACTTTTTAGAAATGACACCAGCGCTATTTAATAATTCATGTTTTAAATAGCTAGTTGTATTTTTTTCCCAATATGTACACCTTTTTTTTCCAAATATGTGCTTTACAAATAAAACTTATTCTTATATATTTCGCCTATAAATAAAAGAAGGAAATACCTTGCCTATTTAGTTACTATTGTGTATGGGTTTTCATACTGTGCTTTACAGTGGTTGTACATGTTGTGTAAATGTTTTAAATATGTTGTTCTGCTTGTTTGTGAATTTTCGTGCGTAACGTCACTTGCCGTACCCAACGGAAGACCAGCGATGGTTGTTCGCAGCCAGCATTTTGCTGAGTTTGGGTCGGTTTGTGGCAAAAAAAACTATGATGTAGGTATTGTACCAACAAAATATGTTGTACTATTTACTTTGTCTGTTTTTTTTGTCACAAATAAGGCTATGTCTATGTCTATGTTACCGTTTACCATCAGACGGGCCGTCTGCTTCTTTGACACTCTCATTATATATTAAAAAAAACTTCCACTACTGAAACGAAAGCCTGTCATATTATGGTGGTAAACCTTACATATATACAACTCACTCTAACGAGCCAATGACTTTAATCAAACTTATCTTTATTTTTATTATGTTATTTCTCTTTGGCTGTTAGCTACCAACACAGTGGCCGGTGAAGAAGGGCAAAATTATGTTTATAACGACTCCTGGTATGCAAAGTAAAACTCGCGCATAATTTTCCACATTACAATATAAAATGATGAAAACTCGACATGAAACAAATTTTGTTTGTAATCAAATTATGTTACGTATATAAAGAATGATCGGCATCGCATCACTTGTCAATATAATTGCCTAATTTTATTAACAACGCTGCGAACCGTGACGGCCAAAATTTTGGTAAAATTTTCAACATATTTCGGCAAATATTTTAATAAATTCCCGATAGGTTAATTGATTAACGATACCGTCGAAGCGTTATGTCGACATTTTCGAAAGGTATTTAATACAGAATCACAGTACATATTGTTGCTAATTATATCTTGTTTCAATATTGATAATGCATAATGCAGGCATCATCTATAGTTCAACAATTAGCTCGTATGTTTCGATATGAAATATCTGCACTCGCTAATTAATATTTTGCATTTAATTACAAGTAGGTACTGCGGAAATATTCTATGGTAGCACATACATAAGTAGTACTTTGGCTTCGGAAATTAAAACAGACGTTATTTAAATAATTTGATTTGGATACTCATTTAACAATATAAAAAGAAAAGTTTAGAATGTTGAAGTTGATATTTGTAAGGGTATTATGGTTGCTTAAATGCTTTCGTTGTAGTAGCTTTGTTGTATATAGTTTGTAGTGTTTTGTGATATTGAGTGTTCATGAAAGGTATATAAATGGTACTGTATGAGCTGGATCAGCCACTGCAGAATACAATCGCAAATCTACCCTATAATGGGGTTTGTCTTAATCCTCAGGCTTGGCAGGCGTAAGATGGCAGTTCTTCAGAAGGTGCTGCTGCCCACTTTCTGGTATCTTTTCCTTCGTCGCCAAAATAATATATGACGTACATGTAGACAAAGGGCAAAGAATCAAAATAGCTTTTTCCAAATCATGGATTGCACGCTATAACATAGGTATAAAGTTATTGAATTAGTATTTGAGTCACATACTTTACCTACATAGAAAATATTTTTTTCAATGGGATTATGACGGATCAAGCATGAGGTTCACCTGATGTTTAGCGGTAACCTATGCCTATAAAAGTTGCATTGCGCCCCACACCCATACATGAAGTTGTTAAGTCTCATGTGCCTGTAATTTTATTGCTTGGCGACAGTTTTTCTACTTGAGGGTGGTAGCTAGCCAGGCCAGAATCTGCAAAATGCCCTTCCACAATACGATGTAGCTTAAACCGGCGGTGGGGTTCAAACCAAAGACCTGCGGCACAACTGCCCAGCTAATAGGCGGTGGTCTTCTTCTGCGAAGCGGTAATCGCTTGCATAAGCATGGCCCGCGAAGCGGGACCAAGCTGCCCCTCTCCGGTGCAGGCGAACGGGGGCGAGGAGGCGGCAGTTCACCCGTCCTTCTCCATAATGTTGTTGCTAGAGAGTTGGGAGATTCTTCACCAGCTTGCACGACCCCTAACGTTCGGGGGGTGGCTTTGGTGAGCAAGGTCGCCCACCACCAGGTCTCCACAGGCGCAGAGGCCCGACGGTGTTCGGGCCTACCGCCGGGGCAAAATGTTGAATGCTAACGCAACCCTACCTTGCATTTCGCCCCTAAAAAAAGGCCTTTGTCAACTTTACTACTTGACAAAGGCCATACAGACAGGAAGTCGATTCGTTATTAGTTATTAATTAGTGAGTGAAAGAAAAACAGTGTTATATAGATTTAATATTAATAACTATGTGATGTAAATTACGTAGTGTCTGAATAAAGGCTATTATTAATATAATGACATACTATCTCATGTATTTTAGCGTTCGATTAATTGTTTATTTTGTTTGTAAAGGGTCATCGTTTTAAAATAAAATATCCTATAAAGCTTGTAACATTTTCTGTTAACAAGCTAGAGCACCGTGACGGACAGATGGATGGACAGACAGACAGTGATGTCTTATTAAAATGGCTCCGTTTTACTCCTTGGATTCGGAACCCTAAAAACAATTAAGTTAAATCTGTTCTTTGTGTATTTAGTAAAATGTAGGTTAAATTAAAATATCACCAGCGGATGTGAGAGAAAACATCAGTTTGTATAGCGTCAATAAATTTGAATAATAAGCATTTTAACATTGAGTACGTGTTAATTTTTAATCCGTGTTTTGTTTAACAATATAGTGGAAATATTTTGCACGTTCGTTGTATATGGATTTGACGTTATATAATTTGACGTCAATCCCTCAATCCTCCATTTTTATATTGAGAGTGTAGAAGTAGTTCCATGTAATGATCACAACGATTATTAATATGCTTACTTATCTAAGCGTCATATTTTTCACTAACACAAGGAATAATTAAAAGAGAAATATCCCATAATTTTATTAAACCATAATATCCCATAATTTTATTAAAACATAAAATCTAGTAAGAGATTTTAAGTTTGTGAGATTCCTGATGTGGAATAATACTTTCTTATCTAAGCGTCGTATAAGCCCCTATTCACCAATATAAGCTTAAATTAATACGAGAATAGCTTCTACTTTTAAATCTAGTAGGAGTATGTTGCATTCCTGTTATGGAAGAAAGTAAACTCATTGGTTTGATTTATATGATATGTGACAGTAGCTGTTGACATATAATTAGTAGCCTATATCAGTAGCAAAGTGGCTTTTTTGTTTATGGAGTCAAACCGCCAACAATTACGGGAAACTTGGACTAATTGTATTCCTCTGCTACGGCCTGAAGTCGAATTTCATAAAAATACCATGGCAAATTTAAAATACTTCAACATCAGTGGACATCTATGGGGATAAAGGTCTCTCACACTTTGTTGGTTACAGATTTTTAAGTTATCCTCGTATAGTTATACCTTAGTTTAGTAAAATTGGTTTAAGAACCGCTATTAAGCGCAAGTCATCATTATATGACTTTTTTTGAAATCTAGCAAATATGATTTACAGCACTATCACATTTTTGGAGCATAAATGGAGTTGGTGGATTCCCGCGCCATCCTGTATGACAGTTAAGATTATTAAATTAAAGCACAACATTCGCATTACTCCAGCATCGACGCCGAGCGAACATGGCAACTGTAGTGATAAACCGGTGGAAGTGGGTTCGAATCTCGCGCGAGATGAAAATATTGAGCTCAAAAATTTGTAAACGTGTTTTTTTTAACCGGTTTTATACCTTTACCTTTAATAAAATACTACGAACTGTACACAATACTACAACTACTATTATAAAAACATTTAGATAACCCATAAGCCATTGCAGACACACAGGCAGTAAAAATAAATGTGATTGTACGCCACTCTAACAAGGTGAAAATAATTTAAATACCTTTGCGAGTCAAAAAAATATTCGTGGAATAACGCAGATCCAGGTACACACTCAGACAAAATAGAAGAAAAGACGGAGGCTTGTAAAACATCAAACTGAAGCCACACTTTTATACACGTGTGCGATAGAAGTGTTGCCATATGAAAGCAAAAATAACTAAATTGTAGGATTTATGTGAGAAAAATTTTTGAATATGTAAATATACAGCAAAATCTGTTCGTAAGAATACTTCTTCGCAATAACATAATATTATTTATATTACGCAATATTATTATAATATTGCGCAATATTATTATAACATTGCACAATTTTCCCGATTATTGTTTAATATGTCTCGCAATTTTTGTTTACGATATTCTTGACTTTACGTTCTCTAGGACAATAAATAGCGCACAGTTACGATTATTTTTACACATATCTCTATCAATTTGTGTATGTTTGTGAAAACAGAATTAGAAAAAAACATTACAATTTAACCTAAAAAAAAATTAAAAAAGGTAAAATGAGGTTTTTAGGTTAGGATAGCCAATCATCTATATAAGCACTCCTTATTGGAAACCTGAAATGATTAACAACAATAACACAACAAGTATCACGGGAGTGGTTTAAAAAATACTGCTAATTAACTATTTTCGTGTGAAAGTTTTGGTAGCCTAGTCGAATTTTTTAACTTTTAGACCTAGAATTTCATTATTTACCATAGATAGATTATACTAAAAATATCAAACGAAAATTGGTTTGAGCATTTTGTGATAATAAAATAACCGTTCCTGTCATTTGAAGGACTTATTCCCAATATATTTCTGGTTTATAACTGTTAAATTTTGAGAAATTGTAAATAAAATAAAAAACCAACAATACCCGTAAAATGGTTTTCTATTTATCTACGGTATCTGCGACGGGAACATATCATATGCGTGTCCTGACACGCTCTTGGTCGATTATTGTCTTCGTTAGTCATCAAAATGTAGGCTTTTGCCCAACTGTGGGACAATTTTGTAATAAATTTTAACCTGCAAACTTTTATAAAAAGTATCAAATTTCTTGGTCGCACTATCTAACTACTATAGTTGCAGTGATAACAAAGATATTGCACTATAACTATAATAAATTAAATTTAACCAAAACATGATTAGTTGCAAAACTCTTTACTGGTTATGTCCACTATAAGATAAGATAATCCCTAGTTTTTCCTAATAAACATACGCTTGTTTAAATATAAAGTATATAATGTTACAGCTACACGAACGGACTATTAAAAACTGTACACTTTTGGAAACAACCTAAAATGTATGTCTGGCAACACTTTTATTTACATTTTATTATAACCTAAATTGCGTTGTATAATATTAAAGAAAGTAGATTATATTTAATACTTACGTGTGTTTTAATACTCAAGTCGGTTTTAAATTTATTAATTCCGTTATGTCTGACGTGTGTGATGTGCGACGGTCTATCGTGAATGAGGACAAAATTGGCCGAATTTGGATGCGTTTGTGTGAGTGAGTTGTGTCTTACATAAAATTGGCCGAATTTTATGCTTCATTTTTGATTTTCATTAGACTCCCTCTTTCTTATTCATTTCTCTGAGGGTACACATGCCTCAACGAATTCAAAAATATAAGATGAGAAAAAAGATTTTTAAGTGGCTACTGCAAACTGAAAGACGTAAACCAGACACGAGGGGAAACGTAGATAGTTTGCGAATGCCCGTCTGGCTAGCGACCACCCTCAAGTAGAAAACTGTTGCCAAGCACCTAACAGTGTGTTCCGGCAGCAGTCATTAAGAGCCAGTAAAATTAAAGGCACATGAGACCTAACATCTGTGCGTCTCAATGTGACGGGCACAGTGCAATTTGTCGTTGACGAAATGCATCTGTTATAGGCAGAGGTTAGTCCACTAAACATCAGGTGGGCCTCGGGCTTGTTCCGTCACAGTAACATAAAAAAACACATTTCCACATTATATTCTAGGCATATATGGGACATCTCTGCTTTTGCAGCAATGTGTTCCGGCGGCAGTCCTTGAAACCCGGTATGTAACTTCGAAATTACTCATGAGACTTAATAACTGTATGACACAGGGTGATGGGCGCATTGCAGTTCATCTCATGTGACGAAATGAATCTGTTATAGGCAGAAGTTACTTCTAAACATCAGGTGGACTTAATGCGAGCTCCGTCACAAACAAAAAAAAAACTTCTAGCTGCTGATGATATGGTTTAAATAATATAGATATGTGTATTCGGCCACTTCGATGATATCACCACCATCATCAATATAAAATAGTAGTTCTTGGAGGGCGCTGCTCTTCATCTAGTATTTTTTGCCTTCGTTGCTGCTACGGCACCCACAGAAAGAAAGGGGGTAGTGCAATTCTAATACCACACGTATATACTCGTACATATCAAGAAATATTTTTCGGCATCTACGTATTGTAATGGTAGCAGTTGCTTAGAAAGCTAGCCTAGTTTAGCATGAAACTAGCTACTGGTATGTTTTCCTTTTCTTAACATGTCAGTTTGTACCGACAAGCGATCCTGCCTCGCACTGCAGTACACTGAGTGCCATGAACAAAGTGCTTATGTTTTAAGTAGATTTTAACCACTTCCGAAATAGATAAGGACAATGTGAGTTCAGTGTTTTAAATCAGCATGCAAGTTACTTCATTTTAGGATACAAAGGTGCTTCCGTTTTTTATTATTAACGAAGTACCAATTAATATCATACTATTCCAAAATAGGGGTATATGTGGCAGATAGAGCCTCCTAGTGTTCGTAGAACTATGTTTTGTTTGCTTTGTCGTTGAAAACTCGCAATAAAACAAACAGCTGTTATAGGAAGATATTGAGATAAGACCCGACATACGTATTAGGTACGTATGAATCACAGACAGATTGTCTGCCATCAGAGACTTAAGCTTATTTAATTAGATATTAACCCGACGGAAAGTAATCGTAATTCCTACCCAATATAATTGCAGTGCCACTGTTCTACGCCAAATTATATATAAATTGAATAGTCTCGTAATGAAACCAGACCATTCAATTTATTGACTTGAAATGTATTTTTGTTGTGTCAAGCTTTAACATGTGTTATGCCTATTGGCCAATCATTAAATTTTTTACTATAAAATCTGGTTAAAAGTCATAAGTGCTTAAGAGATTGCTCCTAGCGCTTTCCATACAAACGTTTCATAACGTAATTTATAAATATCAAGTGTTCAAACTAGGTAAAATGAGGTATGTATGTCCTTGAGCCTAATAGCTATGCTTCTGGTTTGCCAGTTTTGTAATTTTTATGTTTACATTCAGGGATAAAACAAATAATAAATAAAAAACTGGCAACCAGAAGCATAGATATTAAGCTCAACGATATACATGGAAGATTTCACGGAGTTTGAACACTTGGTGTTATAAATATGACGATACAACGTTTATATGGATAGCAATCTATCCTTAAGTCTCTCAAACTAAGCAATCAGGTTTTATTTTAATATTAATTGGTATATTGCCTTTTACTCCTTAACACTTTAAAATTTGCAGACTACTGCCTTGAAACCCCTGTTTGGCCCCATTAGGTGCCGGGCTATAATACCACCCCTCATTGATACTTGTGGATGTCGTAAGACTTAAGGTTACATACCAGAAGGAGGGTAGCAGCGCCTTCTCAGGAATTGCAATCCCCAAAACGCATGCGGGCGTGGGGGTTATGCCAAACCTCCCTTAATGGGGGAGGCTGTGTTCAGCAGTAGACAAACCGACTGATACAGTAGTTAGTACAGCTTTGAAATATAATATCCATAGTTGCGGTGCTAAACCACTTATGTGGACTAATGTTGAAGGTAACCACTACTACTAAACTACCTCCCACATCTAATCAACATTATTGTAGGTCGTAAGAAGAAGTTTTGAATCTGTAATGTACATAATAGTGAAAGTCGTAAATAGTTTGTCAGAAAATCTGCCAACTGGCCATTTGTTTGAGCTAGATCCATGGCACGAAGCACTGCAACACTCGCAGCGTCTCCACAAAGTTTATATGACACCACAAAAATGCCCTAAAATTAATATTTACTTGTGCCCGCATTCAGTGGCTCTATTAATGTCGTTCTTTACGTATATGTTTTCACACGCCACGGCAAAATTCTTAAACATAATGCATTGATACAAAATTATGTACGTCATTTTGACAGCAGTAACCTATACTAGGTAAAGTATCGTTGAGCATGTACATCAAAGCCTACGACGTCATTTGCGGCAGCTCGGCCGCACATTTGGCACCAACTTAACCGCATACGGAGAGAGGTCAACGTTATGCTGGTTGTTAGTTAATATTGCCTAATCTTACTATCTACTGAATATGGAACGGCATCTGTATGCATTTTCAAATTATTTATTTATTATATTGGAAGCTATCATAATTTAACCACGACTAGAATATCATGACCAACACTGTTTTGGTACGGTTTGAAATACAGTGGAATTGATCATCGAGAAGTTTATTTTTAAGTTCGCGATCAATAAGAAAAAACCTGCAAATGAGACCAAACTAAATATTAGGTCCTTACATATGAAATTGGCGTTTTGTATGGGAGGAACAAAAAGTCGAATATTTTTTAATATAATATATTTAATTAATCAAAGTATGAACCATTATTTTCTATGCACTTTTGCCATCTCATAGGTAGTTCATTGATCCCTTTACTAAAAAAACCAGTCGGACGGGAATCAATAAAATCTTTGAAGGCGATTTGGACTGCCCCATCGGAGTTGAATTTTTTCCCTTGCAAGAAGTTATCCAAATTTCGAAAAAAATGGTAATCTGTTGGAGCAAGGTCCGGGGAGTACGGAGGATGTCTTAGACTTTCCAATTGAAGCTCTTCTAATTTAGTAGCCGTCTGTAGCGCAGTGTGTGGTCTAGCGTTGTCGTGAAGCAGCAGTGGCGTGGAGCGATTGACCAGCCTAGGTTGTTTAGCCGCTAGCTTTTCCATCATGGTTTGCAATTCCTGACAATAGACATCAGCCGTAATAGTCTGGCCAGATTTGAAAAAACTGTAATGAACAATACCGGCACTAGTCCACCAAACGCTTACAAGTAACTTTTTTGGGGTTAATTTTCGCTTGGGGCAGGATTTGGCTGGCTGGCCAGGATCTAACCATTGCGCTGAGCGCTTCCGATTATCGTAAAGAACCCATTTTTCATCACAGGTAATGATTCGGTTTAAAATACCTTCATTATTGTGCCGGTTTAGTAATGTAACGCAGCAGTCGACGCGCGTTTGCCGGTTTGTTTCAGTCAATTCGTGAGGTACCCACCTTTCAAGCTTTTTAATCTTCCCAATTTGCTTCAAGTGAATTAAAACAGTTTTATCACTAACATTGCAGCCTGCAGCTAACTCGGACGTGGTTTGCGATGGATCCGCTTCCACAATAGCCTTCAACTCTTCATTATCAACTTGAGTCTCAGGCCGTCCACGGGGCTTGTTCTGCAGGTCGAAATTTCCAGAACGAAAACGTTGGAACCAAAAACGAACAGTGTTTTCTTTTGCAACACGACCGCCATACACATCATTCACCCTTTGAGTTGTTTCCGCAGCACTAGTGCCACGGCGGAACTCGTACTCGTAAATAATGCGATATTTAAGGTTTTCCATTTTGTAAAATGAGTGACGCAAACAGAAAAAAACAAAAGAAAAAAAACAAATGAATGACGATCATCGAAGCACAAATACATGAGTCTATAGCTGTACAAATTTGAATTTGGAATTCCTTACCAAAGAGGAGAAATTCGTGATTAAAGTGGCCAGTACGAAAAACGCCAATTTCATATGTAAGGACCTAATATAACACCAAAACCGCCCCTAATTTTCCTGCTAAGCCAACGTGGAATCATAAACGCTGTGGAGCCGTAAACGTAGGTTAACCGTAAGTATTTTCGACGCTTATCGCTTCTACACGAATAATCACCACGACGTCTTGACTCTTGAAGCACGCGATCGAATAAAGATTTATTTTATTTTATGTTAAATTAGATGCACCTCGCAATTTTACCCGCGTGTAATCACATATAATAAAGTATAATCACAAGTAATTATGACGATGATTTAAGTTAAGCAACGTCGCGTGCGGTCATGAGTTGGATGGGTGACCGCTAGTGACATTACTACTGAGCGTTTCCGTGCTTTGGAGGGCACGTTAAGCCGTCGGTCCCGGTTGTTGTCTTAGGATGGCAGTTGTTATAGCATGGTGGTAGGGCATTTTGCGAATGCCCGCCTGGCTAGCTACCACCCTCAAGTAGAAAATCTGTCGCCAAGCACCTAACGGTGTGTTCCGGCAGCTGTCCTTGAGAGCCAGTACTTCTAGGTTAGCCTGAACAACATCTTCGACCACATCATCACTTACCATCAGGTGAGATAGTGGTCAAAGGCTAACCTATCAGGAATAAAAAAAATAAATAATGTACAATATCTGTATAGTTATATTAATATACTAATTCGTGCATTTATAAGCTCTTCACTCATTCACAAACTATCACATTGATAATACTGGATGTTTGGAAAACGTGGAAAATGAGGAAGGCGCGCTAAGAAGAATATACCGAAATTATTACGGATTTCCATCCGTAATAATTTCTATGTTTTCGCTTAGCATGCGTCAATGCTCCTATAAAAATAATACTAGTCAAAGAATATACCGCATCGGAAATCATCAATTCCATGGTAGATTGGTAAATTTGGTTCCATGGTAGATTGATAAATTTGGTTCCATGGTAGATTGATAAATTTGATTCCATTGTAGATTGATACATTTGCTTCCATGGTAGATTCATTCGCGTGTCCTAAACTTTTAGTCGTAATTCAGTGATAGACTGATAAATGTAATTTCTGTAGTAAATTAAAATTATATTTCCTAATAGTTTAATAAATATCATAATCATGATTTAATTAATTTAATTCCATGGTAGAATGATTTGCGTTTTCTACTGTTTTAATAATAGCAAGCCTGGCTCACTCCGCACTACAAGTAGAAAGCTGTAGATTTGTACCTTTGTACGAATACAGAAAACGGATACGCTGATGTACCTGTAGGTAGGATATACCTGTAGGTACATCAGTGTATCCGTCCAGGCGGGATGCAACAGAGCGTGCCGCGCCAGAAGAGATCAGAGTTATGCGATAGAAAGAGACGTAAATATTAGCTATTCCTTGCTTTGCGAACTGAAGTGTACCATATTGCTTCGTAGCTCGAGTTAGCTACGTCGTAGCTTATTTATTGGAATGGCATTGTAGAGTGAATTTTTTGATTAATTTTATTCCGTGATAATAGGGACGTGGTGTATTGATTAATTATTTCTGAATAAAAACCACGCTAGTTAGATAACTATTAATGGATAATTGAACTCTAGAATTATAGTTAAATATTATAGATTAAACAGGCAAAAACACTCACGTTGAGGATCGAATACGTCGACCCGGGTTTCCGTTCAGTGCCCGCCGGGAGCTCGCAGAGACAGCTGCGCACTTACCCTGATGATGAGCATCTGATATGCTGGAGACCCGGGTCGACGTATTTGATCCTCAACGTGAGTGTTTTTGCCGGTTTAATCTCTGATATTTAACTATTTGTGAAATTCACGAGAATTTCATTTCAAAAATATATAATTATATACTATATTTTTACAATATAATTGGTAACTTTTCTTTGGCAAACATTACACGTCAAGTATCAGGTGCATTGGGTCCCAGCTGCCGTGGAAACGGGCTCGATGCGTCAATGAATAATGTATGCCTAGACGTAGCTGGGGTACAAATGGTGCGATTGTTTAATGTATTAAGCTTATAATTTTTATGGTTACCTGTGTTGCTCACATTGAAACAAAGTGGTTTTGCGTCAAGTATTAGCTTCTGTTACTATTTTCCTGGAATCATTAGATCTTTGCTGCAGTGGAATCTGCTTCGATGCTTCAATGAACAATGTTATGCCTAGATAAAGCAGGGATAGCCACATTGCGATTGTAATTTTATACAGTTTAGTAATCTTAGTACCTACACATTTGGTTTACATCAAATTCCAGCTGAAGATATCTTTTTCCATAGAATCATTGGATCTCAGTCGGACAATCGCAAAATGCCCTTCCACCATGTGGTAAAGCTCAAGCCCGCGGCGGGATTCGAATCATGGACCTGCTGCTCGGCAGTTCATAGTCAATGCCACTGAGCCACCACTGATTCAAAAGGTTCGTATGATGTTACAATTATAGAAGATTATCAAGTATTTTTGTCAATTAATTTTGGTCATTTGATACAATTTTATATCAACTTTGCCATACATCAATATAAACAGTCAAATATAAGGGCAAAAAATGACAAAATAGTAGTTAGTAGATTGGAGAAAAGAATCCCTTCTCTGACCCCAAATGAATATGTCCAAAAAGTTTCATACGTCAAGTATGAAACTTTTTGGATATTTACTTGTCTCACCATCGCTTATAATTGGACAATCCACGTTGACAAACTGGACTGTCGCGCAGCAGGTCCATGGTTTGAATCACGTTGTCAACGTAGATTGTCCAATTATGACAGTCCAGTTTGTTGCAACAACAACTGTAATGTAAACAGGTTGTCAGATAATTGATTAAAGGCTGTTCTTGCCATGTATTCTTTAAAATTGTAACTTAGAGTAAGGTTACGTACAAACACTTATTGTTCTTCATGTTGTTACCTCACTGCCTCAGGGATCATATAATAAATCTATGTGTAGACGTAAACCGCAAATGTAAAACAAACCATTATATATACAAACTTGTAGGTGTCAAATGAAAGGCGTAATTAAACTAGCTGAGCTGCACGGTTGACATGCAACCCAACTGTGATAGTGCCAACAAACAGAAGGATAACTCCAAAAACATTTCAGCATATAAAATATTATTTCATGTTAAGGTGCCAAAAGGATAAGGTGTAGGCCTTGTATTTTGGGGTACATATTTGGTCAATTATAAACTTAACATGAAATCAAAACAAAAAATAAGACACCAAGTGTCAGGTTGACAGGTGTCACATTTTGTTTATTGTGGTTTTAGGCTTTTGCGTATCTCTTTCTTTACATTAGGCGCATATTTCTTAACTTGACTTAAATATTATTTTAGAAAACATTTCGACCAGTGCAGCAGTTTATTTCAAAAGCAGCCTGTTGGTACACAGTAAAAAAAACAATTATTTTTGATTATTTTAATTTTTATTCTCTTAAAATAATTATAATCTTCGACACTTATTTCGTGTTAATATAGTTAATGCCAATAATATCACTTGACATCATCATTTAAAAATCCTTTAAGTAGTATTTCGACCAAAGCGAATTCAAATTTCACTATTATTATAATTTTATTTGATTAGCCAATGAAATCAGTACTCCGCTTCACTCATATAGTGTAAAATAATTCTTATCCTGATAAATAATGGGCCAGTACAATGGTATTTTTCTTAAATCAAAACCAATTACATAGTGGTCTTATCAAATTACGCATATTGTCCTACTTCATTATAAACGCTGTGACAAGGTGGCGGTTGCACCCGTTTGGTTGCTATGCAACCAGACGCTATTTCCACCTACCTCTACCCTCCAGCCTCCCTTTGATTTCTACTCGATAGTCCCGGACCACATTTCTAGCGTATAATAGTAATGGAATATAATATCGTTGTACCTCGTTATTAATTTAGCTTAGAAATAAATATAACAAGTAAAATTTATTTTACTAAACTTTCTAAATCGAAAGTAATTCTCAACTAAACGCGTACTTTTCCTTTTCCCCCGAAGAATTATGAAAAGGTTTCTTAACGCCCACTTTAACTGATGTACTTTGTAATATGAGTTTCTATGAACCATCTGATAATTGACTCGGCATATCCCAAATTTATATTTATTAATATATATTACCGATATTTATTTTTTATGATCGAAAAGGAATTATGATTGTAAATAGGCTGACCTCCAATTTCTGAAATGTTTGTCAAAGTTTAGATTTGTTAACTGACTGAAAACTGAACGCTCATTGGTCACTTGGCGCGACATTAGATACTATTGGCCAATGAGCGTCCAATATTTAATGACTTAGCTATTCAAGAGTTTGATTAACGGTTCAGAAACTGGAAGTTAGTGATGTCTAAAATTAACAATATAAGTTTCGGTTTGACCGACATTCTTCGCCTGCTATCATAGACTGTAGATGTGTAAAATCTTAAATAACTTTTACACAATACTGATTAAAACATACTAACTGAGCACTTACCATTCAGTCATCTTGTTTATATTTTGATCATGATTTTCTTTAAGTATTTCACTAAGGTTTTTTCCTTGTTTGCTTTTGAAGAGTTTTAAAGCCTCCCATAACGTAAATAAAACCTCAGGGTGAAAGGATATATTTTATGAGTTTCAACTGAAAATCAGTGCTATGTATGGGTCACCTCAGCGTGTGCTGAGTTGGAACTCATTCCTGATATCTCGCAACATTACAATATTTTAATTATGGTAAACTAACTGAAATGTGGCATCAATGTTTTGTCAGATATAAACGAATTTGCTTTCTTGTCTACTTTATTTATTCATTAATTTACCCGTTTTCGTACATTATGTTGTATTATGAAGAAGATTGTTGTATCCGTATATGAAGATTTGGTCAATTTAGTATTTTAAATTAATTTTAGTTTAATCGGCCAATTTCCTAAGTGTAAATTTATAAAGTCGTACACAAATTACCTCAAAAGATAAGATTCTAAACCATTGTTTTTCTAAATATGTATTTTGTAACAAGTCATTTGTGACTCGTAAAATGTAGCTAATTATTTTAACTACTTAATTTACAAACAATCAAAAACAAATAAGGCGTCCGCTTGGTAAAACAAATTTACAATTACCTAAAACAAATTAGTATGGGAATTCGTAAACTCATATTAATATATCACACAACTACACATTTTATTTTATTTAGTTATATCAGAATAATAGCATTATTTTTTAATAACAAACATTTAGCGCTTATTGTTTGAAACTATTTTTTTTTTTTTTTTTATTGCCTGATAGGTTAGCCTTTGACCACTATCTCACCTGATGGTAAGTGATGATGTGGTCGAAGATGTTGTTCAGGCTAACCTAGAAGTACAGTGTGCATCCCCATTCTAATCAACGACGACATTTTCAGTAACGATTAACACAATTTCAACATATTTATTGTTTTGTTTTTAACAATAAAATTGGCTGAAATTCCAGTTCCTAATTACTCCACTTCAAAAACGGGTAGAGGACAGTCACCAATAAAACAGACAAAGCGCTCGGCAACAGTGCTCGGCGACAAGAGTGATTGATGACACCCTATCGATTACGGCATACGGACCCGCCGGCGTCCGATGTTGATGACGCGCCCTTGTCACACCCTATGTGTGTGCTGAAGAGCATTGGAATTTAATTCAAACAGATTTGTAATTAGAGCTAGCTACGCTCTTTTATTCCATAATCCATAAATGTTTAGTAACAACGGTGTATTCCGGCAGCTGTCCTTGAGAGCCAGTACTTCTAGGTTAGCCTGAACAACATCTTCGACCACATCATCACTTACCATTAGGTGAGATAGTGGTCAAAAGCTACCAGGTATTAAAAAAAAAAACAATTGTCACAAATAAACAAAAGAACCGTACAGATTTTGCCTTACAATAAGGATGTTTCTAGTTATATTTATTTATGTAATAAGAAAACATATTTTTCTTAATAGCATGGCCTTTGACCAAAATCACACTTTAGCAAGAGACGCTGTTTTTTTTATGTTATTGTGACAGGACTAGCCCGAGGCCCACCTGATGTTAAGTGGACTAATCTCTGCCTATAACAAATGCATGACGAATTGCACAGTGTCCGTCACACTAAGACGTACAGTTGTTAGGACTCATGTGCCTGTCATTTTACTGGCTCTCAAGGACTGCTGCCGGAACACGATGTTAGGTGCTTGGTGACATTTTCTACTTGAGGGTGGTCGCTAGCCAGGAGGGCATTCGCAAAATGCCCTTCCAACATGCGATGAAGCTCAAGCCCGCGCCGGGATTAGAACCACGGACTTGCTACACGGCTGTCCATAGCCAATGCCACTGAGCCATCACTGCTTCAAAAATGTGATAGAAGCTGCTGCACACACCATTAGTTGCTGACAAATTGTCTACGTGTAGCACAATTTGGGCGGTCAATAGGCACATACAAAATGTCTTACCACCACGCACAAAATTTGTCTAATTCGCAGCATAACACAACAAACACCCCGCACGTAAGCATTGTGTTGCTGCACTATAAGTAAATAACAAAGCAATTTACCATCCCAACGCTGTTATGAGTCGTAAGGTAATAAGAGCATTTCCAATCCAAGGATGGTCGGCGCCCGGAAGGCGGTCAGCCATAAAACCGTAAGTAAAAAATTATCGAAAGCGTTCTTGTGGTTATTGTGCTTGTTATGTGGTCTTCAATTTATTTATATTATGTTTTATGTAACGCCTTCTGCACTGCTAAAGAAAACCACCAACCTCAAATATTGTCATGGTAAGTGGACCCAAACATGCATATGGTAAAAGTCATTCAGTTTTGTTGTTCAGGGTCTCCTTAATTATGAATGTTACATAATAAATAATTGTATCACCCGAGCAAGTGGGGGGTCATCGTCTAGAATTAGTTATATTTGATAAGCAAAGCTGCAAAGTTGTACTTGGCGCGATAACTTGTATTTAAATCTAATGGAGCAAAGGATTCTAGTAAGGTATGTAAACTATTGTAAGGAGAAAAAATAATTTTACTGCCAAGCGGAATACACAACTTTTCACCTTACTTCAACAAAGAACAATAAAATCAGCTTAAATAATATATAACATTAGTGTTCATTAATATTAAAAAATACCTTATTAGAACCTTACCACAATCGGTATCTAATATTCGCAATTAATATTTATTTGGAAAAGACCTAAATAAATGCAGGTTTTTTTGGGTTTTTTGTGCTTTTTATTATGTCTTTAATATTTTGTTATTATTATGTTTTTATGTGTCACCCTCGGTATTACTAAATAAACCTACTATACCTACCGAACTTACATAAAGTGGGCAGCAAAAGCGATTGCCAATTGCCCCGAAATCTTCCGGTAAATATAACGCGGGTCTTAGCCGGTTCTTAATAAGTTAATTTATGGATAAAACTCGCGATAGTTTTCAAAGTGAACTAAATCATGTATAATCTTGCGTGACATCGCCTTGAAAAACATGATGAAGTGTGCAAAAAAAAATGTTTTGGATTCGTGCTGTAAAACCGACAAAATAGAAAAGCAGAAGATTAGCAATAGCTTTTTGCTCAAGAATGTTTTTAAATGTCTGTATTAGATGATATCCAAGCATAGGGAGGCCTAAGTTTGGTGATAAATGTATCAGCTAGTTATAGAAGTGACACAATTCTACTTGAGGTCAAATAGTAGTTGTATTACGGGTCCAACAATATTTTTTTAATGCAACTACCTTACACTTAAAATTTTAATTAAAAATAAATAATGTAAATTACTATATACTCGTGGTTCTGAAATGTGACAGACAGAGCAAAACGGCCTTATTTCTCCACGCATAAGAAACACTTTCGCTCGACGTTACTTATCCGCTTGACTGAATCTACCAGCGTTTTTTGACTGATATGATTTAGGAAGTTTTTCAGTACACGCTGAACATATATCTTCTGAGAGGGCATGTACCACCGTTTACGGAATTTTCGCTTTCCATCGCTCAGACAGAAGCCAACTTAATTCCTACATAAAAAAAAATAAGTTATGCTATTTTATCAGGCACTCACTTTAGATTATTATACAACCTTTACATTGAAGTGATAAAAATTGCATTGTTTTTTTTCCAATATCCTTATATAATAAAATTTGGCTATTTCTCATTAATTAATCTAGTTTCACATCCAACACTCAAACGCATGCCTTTGTTTTAAACAAAAGGCAGATTCGATACTTATTTCTGCAAAATCTATTAGTGTCATCATGTTAATTAACGTTCCTTGTGCAACACTAAAAGGTAGAGCAAACTTATTATAAAAGTTGGTGAATGAAGTCTACCGGCTAAAGCTTTTAAGGCGATAAATCCAGTGTTTATGGACCAACGAGAAAATGTTTCTTGCTCTAGACGGCTGGCTAATTGATTGGGGTTCTGTGGTTACGCTGATAAATAAATAAATTTATGAATTTGTATATCGATATTATAAGGAAATAAACGCATATTATAAGAAAGTTACTATGAAATATTTTCAGTATGGTAACTGACTCCATTGTATCATATACTAAATAAGTAATGATTAATTTTCTTTTAATAATAATTAAGAAAATGAGTTTTTTTTATGCCTGATAGGTTAGCCTTTGACCACTATCACACCTGATGGTAAGTGATGATGTGGTCGAAGATGTTGTTCAGGCTAACCTAGAAGTACTGGCTCTCAAGGACAGCTGCCGGAACACACCGTTAGGTGCTTGACGACAGATTTTCTACTTGAGGGTGGTAGCTAGCAAGGCGGGCATTCGCAAAATGCCCTACCACCATGCTATAACGACTGTCATCCTAAGACGACAACCGGGACCGACGGCTTAACGTGCCCTCCGAAGCACGGAAACGCTCAGTAGTAATGTCATGACCGCGCGCGACGTTGCTTAACTTTGCTGATCGGTTGAGAACAGCTAAGTAAACTTCGCTACGAGCGCTTCAAAAAAATCTAAATGCAAGCTTAACAATAATTACGTGTAATGATATTGAAGCGTGAATTTCTTAAGGACCCAAGAATGTTAATGACTTAGGCTAATATAGAGCTCTGCAATACTAAATTACAATGTATAATGACAGATAAAAAAGTCGGCACAGTACCGACTTAAGCAAATGATTTTATACTTTTCAAAATGATGATTCAAAACACTGACCTCATATTATCATGGTCCGACTTCCACAAGTTGTTTCATACTTTTCAGTCATTTACGATTTAATCATCTAGATATACAAATAAATATTTCTGCAAATTGACTATAACTTAAAACTACTCAACCAAATTTGATGAATTTTTAATGAGACCTATTTGGAAGTATACATTCTACCCCACGAAAAAAACATCTAACCAGTTCATATTTGACGAAGTACCACTTAACAAATGTAAAAAAATAAACAGGCGAATTGAGAACCTTTTAAGTCGATTGAAAAGCCTCCAATTTTTTATTTTATTTAATGTGATAATGTTGGCGAAGTTGTTGACAGGCTTAACCTAGAATTACTGGCTATCAGTTGCCAGAACACAGGGTTAGGTACTTGGCAACAGGTTTTTCTACTAGAGGGTGGTCGCTAGCCAGGCAGTATTTGAAAAATGCCCTTCCACCATGCGGTGAAGCTAAAGCCTGAGGTGCGGCAGTCCATAGCCAAAGGCACTGAGCCGTGATGGCTTCAAAAATAATTCAAAAAACACTAACTAACACATTAGCTAGTATTTTAGTAACTACCACATTTAGGTAAGGTCACTAGCTATTTTATATTACACTCGAGAGCAATGAATCCGGGTCACTTAAAGAATGTTAAAAATCTCGGAAACTAAAAATGATAGGTTAATGCAATAAATTGTATTTAATAGACAATGTAATACTCCTTAAATGAAAGTAAAAAAAATATGAGTCACCATACATTTTATTAACACAAAATTACATAAAGAAAAAAACTGCTGATCTTGATGATCCTTAAAACAAAAATAGGAAACATGAAATTTTTGAACTTTATTACGATTTTCTTGAATTTCAATACTTCGTATTGCCTCCTCGTGCTTCCATTACTGCGTTTACGCGGTTTGGCATGCTGTACACCAAGTTCCTTATACGATTTTGGGGAATATTCTCCCATTCCTCTGTGAGAGCAATTTTGAGCTCACGAAGCGTGATTGGGGGAGGGTTTCGTTGTTTTACGCATCTGCCTAGCTCGTCCCAAGCATGCTCGATCGGGTTGATATCCGGGCTGCGCGCTGGCCACTCCATACGAGTAATGTTCATCTCTTGAAGGTAGTCATTCACAATCCTACCTGTATGAGGTCGGGCATTGTCATGCATAAATATAGCATCCTCACCTAAATTGACCATAAATGGACCAACGTGATCATTGAGGATTTCTTCCACATATCTTACGCTAGTTAAAGAGCCGTTTTCTATGATCACCAGCTCTGTGCGACTTTCAGAAGAAATTCCGGCCCACACAAGTACAGACCCACCACCGTAGGCTACTTTTTCTTTGATGCATGCTTGCTTGAATCTTTCCCCTGGTCTTCGATACACTCTGTGTCTTCCATCGTGCTTGTAGAGCATAAATTTTGATTCGTCGGAGAACATAACTTTTGACCAATCTTCAATACTCCAATTTACGTGGCTCTGGGCATATCTTAGTCTCGAAATACGATGCCCACGCTCCAGTTTAGGGCCGTTTGCAGGTCTAAGGGGTTTTAAGTTAGATTCAGCAAGCCGACGTCTTACTGTCCATGCACTTGGGTTACTTCCTCCGAGGCGTCGAAACTGATTGGTGAGTTCAGTTCCTGTGAGAAAGCGATTTCGAAGCATGGTGTTCACCAAGTATCGGTCTTCTCGTGCTGTGGTACACCTGGTTCTGCCCGTTCCTGGTCTGCGTAGGTTAGAACCAGTTTCTTCGTAACGTCGGAGAACTCTTTGTACTGTTGACAGCGACACACCGACAGTCCTGGCTGTATCGCGCTGACTCCGGCCGGTTTCCAGCATTGTAAGTATTCTGGTGCATTCTTCAGGCGTAAGCGACATAATTTCAGCTTGAATAATAAATATAGAGCACTATCAACATGGTTTATGTACCCACATAAATGACAGATTACAAACAAAAGCAAAACCAAATGCTGTAATTTCGTAGTTCCATCTTCGAAAGTGGCCCTTTTTCAAATTTGATTTTTTTATGATATAACTTTACAATAACTAAGAAGTTTTAATACCTTCATTTAAGGAGTATTACATTGTCTATTAAATACAATTTATTGCATTAACCTAGCATTTTTAGTTTCCGAGATTTTTAGGATTCTTTAAGTGACCCGGATTCATTGCTCTCGAGTGTATAATAAAATGTTACAAGATATTTGGACGAATCATACCTAACTACGCTGATTAATATTACACATTTTTATTTATAATCAGGGTAAATAATATTTACAATACCTACTACTTATTATATATATTATTCTAGTATATTTATATTCTATTACTTACTATACTTATCATTTTTACAATCATCCCTTGCGTCAAATCATAAGAAATCAAAACACCCCTCTTTAATGCCCCAATCTTCGTATTGCAGAATTCATTTTTTCGGTCACTCTTCCGCCAGTCGCACCCCTTAATTACTCGGTCCGCTTATAATTTGTACAAATTGTATCCGGGCGCGAGATTCCCATAAATTATTCAGAACGTGTTGTTAGACAGGCCACAGTACTTCGGTACTACGCGGCCAAGTGTGAACATACTTGTATGACTTGCTAAATTGCTTCAAATTTTAGATCCTTGCTATTATTATGTCGAGATATATTGTACTCTATAAAAATTCACGGCATTTAGCCCCGGCAAAGTAATTTTTATTACTGGAATCTTTTAACCGCAATCGTACCTGTTGCTTTATAGTGATGAGATGCTAAATTTTCTTCAAGTTAAGTTTAGAATTACCTGCTGTCAAGGACTCTTGTACATAATTTTAAGTGCTTCGGGGTAGGTTTTCTACTTAAGGCAGATAACAAGTCAAGCGGGTATTCATAGATGCCATACCCTGCCACCGTGCTATAGAGCTCAACCTTGCGGCAGGGCCCATGAGTACCCTGTATGTATCCATAGTCATGAGACTCTCCCAAATCAAAACTCAGTAAGGAAAGAAAGCAAAAATACGTGATTCCGAAAAATATGAAAATAAATTTCGATGTAAATTTTTACAGACTGTAGATAAGATAATTGCCATTTTTTTGTTTCACATTAATTGCCACATTTATTTCACGGTGAAACTTGGTCAATAGCATGTGATGCCGCTGAAAACGGTCTACGCAGGGTCTCCCAGTGGCTTCAAAATAACCTACTAAGTCTTAATACGTCTAAGACAAAATTTATTACCTTTGGTATTTCTCAGAGAACAGCTCCTCCAATACCACCCTGCATTACCCTCCATAACTGCCACGGCTGCCTTTCTAAGAATACGTGTAATTGCCCGGTAATAGAAAATGTGCAGAATGTTAAATACTTGGGGGTTTACGTTGACGATAGACTATCTTGGAAAAACCATATTAGTGCTGTAACTTCAAGAGTTAAAAAAACTCAAATACATTTTTTCTAAACTTAGATATGTTGCTGACAACGATGTCACTGGCCTAGTGTACTCTGCATTGTGCCAACCTATTTTGTCTTATTGCATAGTAGTTTGGGGTGCAGCGTATGCGGACACATTCATTAAAGTTGAAAGGGCTCAAAGGGGTATTCTCAAAATTGCCTATAAAAAACCATTAAGGTATCCTACGGATAAACTTTACAGCGATTACAATCACCAAAGAGTTAGACATATTTTTATTTCCCATTCCATATTACGTTTTCATAAAGAAGCCCTATTTTCCATTCGCGCCAGTTCAAGACCTAAAAGGTACTTAAGCTGGCCCACTCCAAGATTTGCTACGAAATTTGCCAAAAAATCACCATCATTTATGTGTGCTTACCTATATAACATGGCTCACAAAAAGATAAATATCGTTAATAATTTGAGAATCCATTGCAAAAGAAATATCCAGGACTGGCTACGTAATTTCAACTATTATGAAACTGAAAAACTATTACTCATTCCTAAGTAATTCTTTGTACATGTGGTTGCTTTTGTTCTAATTTATGCGATTCCCGATCTATTTCACGAATTTACTCCCAAAAATGCTTTATATTTTTATTTTTTACTCGATATTGGCTCTTGATGGTTACATAGTTTCAAGACAACTATTATAAAACAGATAAAAGACCATAAAATAACATGCTATTAATTATCTATTTTATTTTTATCAAAGCAAAATACTAAAATAATAAAAAAATACGTAAAAAAAAACCCCGTGTGTTACTATCATAATATCTACATACCATATCGCCTAAACTTGTCTTTTGTACACGCTCAACTACACTCACTCAGTTAATGTTTACACTTATCTCATCACACACAAACAAACTGTTTCAATGTGTGCTATGCTATCATCAGTGCATGTAAACTAATACGTATTGCAGTAATACAGTGGTCAGATGGCAAATAAATATATTTTTTTTATGGAGGTACCCACATTAGAAATTTTAAAATTATGTAACTAAGTTCTGGATTTTAGAATGCATCTTACATGTTCTCAATACGAAGTCGTGTTATTTAAATTAATTATAATGTTTTAGTGACAACCTCTGTATGTGTAATAATGTTAATCGTCATTAGTGTGGTGAAACAACATTCCCATATTACAACCTCTATGTACTCAGGTCAGGATTGATACTTTTGGTATGTTTTTGCTATAATTTATTAAAATGTATACTTCTTTCTTCGCGGTTTGCAATTTTATAATTGGTTAACTATTAAAACATTGGTATACCTGTAGGAAATGTTAAATAATGCTAACTTACATACATTACTTAAGGAAGTCACGTCATACTGTATTCCTTTATAAAAAACAACAGTAGGTACACTAAATACCAACTGTAAGTATGTTTTTAGAATAATCACTTATCTATTGATCACAAATTTATAAAAATAATGTACATTGGAAGAGAACTAGACCACCCACAACACAGGGTATCCTAGTGTGGGGGCTAGTGTGAATTAGTCAATAACTGAGTGCAATGTTATAAAATATAAAATAATTTAGATTATAAGTTTTTGGTAAAAAAATATATTAACTGCTTCTGCTATAATAACTTATAACTAACATTTATAGTGATATACCATACTATTTTTTATTTTATTTTTTTCTGACTAATATGTAAGAAACTGTTTTTGGCACAATAAAGTATATATTATTATTATTATTATTATTATTATTTACTTTACAGAAACAAAATTTAAATTAATGTCTTATACAAGAAACATTTGAACCTTAAAACAGAAACTAAACCAACCAAATTACAGTAGACTGGTTTCTACAGAGTTTATGCAAGTGAATCATTTTAATATCACACTTTTTTAATTTAATAGAAAGACATACTAATACAACATTAACTCAATGCCAGCATTATATTGTATATATTGTATCAACCGGATATCCACTGGTGAACACAACCTCCCCTATAAAGGGGGGATTTGCTTTAATCCCCACGCTTGGCATGCGTTTTGGGGATTGCAAGGAAGATAGCAGTTCTTTAAAAAGCGCCGCTGCCCACCTTCTGGTAGTCTACCCTTAGCCGCCTCTTACAATGAGATGGGGAGTCAAGATTTCAGCCCAGCACCTCACCAGCAACTTAAAAATATTCTAAGAAATCATTAATTTATTATTATACAACAATACATTTCAAAATAAAAACAACATACTAGTGACAATTTAGACCTAATTTCCTGTTAAGTCGACCTGATGTCGGAAACGACGCGTCTTGACTCTTTATTGCTCTTTGTTATATTATATTAGTAATTAGGGATTTTTGCAATGTAGCGCATTAATCAATCAAACATACTCAAAAACTAACATTTATTGTATCGGGTTACAACATTTGTTATCAACCATTAGCGAGGAAGATAAAACAATGATAAGTGTGTGCTATGCTATGCTGTGGATACCCAACTGAGAAACCTAGCGCCCAATCCAAAACACAGTAAGAGCGTATTCCTTGCGGTGATATGAGTTGTTGTATTTGAATAGTGGATTGCGGTTCACGCCGTGCACTGTCCAAGCGTTAAAGTACCGCTATTGAAAAAATTATCTTTATTAAATGTTTAAATATCAGGCCCCCCGTAGGTGGACTGACGACATCGTGAAAGTCGTGGGAACTACAACCCACTGGTTACAAGCGGCTTTTGTTCAGCAGTGGACGTCTTCCGGCTGGTGACCATGATGTTGATTGAAAAATGGGTCTTTGGATATTGTGTTAAAAAGTAAAAAGCTATAGAAATTAAACAACTTTAAACGTTTTAAATCGCGTATATTTATCATTATTTTTGTCCCGACGTTTCAAAAACTTTGCAGTGATCGTGGTCAAAGGGTGACTAAATGGTTTAGTAAAATGCTAGTTTTTGAAGAAAAAAACCCTTAATATGTTTTGATTGCGGACAGCCGCCTTGCAACTAGTCTAAAATGCGATGTTTGCTTAACCGTTCTAAATCGATCAGATAAGTTAAACAATGTCCGCCGCGGTCAGCGGCGTTGGAGTTGGATGGGTGACCACTAGTGGCATTAATACTGAATAATGCCACTAGTGGTCACCCATCCAACTCCTGACGTGCCCTCCAAAGCACGGAAGATTTCAGTAAGTCTTAAGTGCTTTGGAGGGCACGTTAAGCCGTCGGTCACGATTGTTGTCTTAGTATGGCAGTTGTTACAGCATGGTGGTAGGGCATTTTGCGAATGCCCGCCTAGTTAGCTCCCACCATCAAGTAGAAAACCTGTCACCAAGCACCTAACGGTGTGTTAAATAACATCTTTGACCACATCATCATTAACCATCAGGTGAGATAGTGGTCAAAGAGACGAGTAGCAATAAAAAAAAATCTCTTCTTATATCGAGAGTCTTCCGCTCTCATACATTGTTGAATTCGCAAAGTACATCGACAACGGGCAGTAATGGATAGAGAATGTTTACATTTAATTAATTCTCTTAATTACAGCAGGCTGAAAAAAATCCCTAATTAATTCCTGATTGCCAGTTTACGAGAAAATAAGTCAACTCGTCGTTCGGTTGAGGCCATAGCCTCAACCGAACGTATTGATGATTGTCGTCGAGCGACATAAGTTTACACGATTCCGAGCTTTGAGCACTTAACGTAGTATACGCAATCAATGAACATCAAATTCGTACAACTTATTCGATATTAAGAATCAATGCATGTACATTGGAGTAGTGTGAGTGTTACTTCTGTATTTCTTAGGATATAGACCCTCTTGTAATTTACGAACACATTAGACAAAGCGTCGTTATTGGTGATAAAACTACGGAACTCTGATTAGAAAAGTACTGTTCCTAAATTGTCCACGTATTTACGAGAGTGAATCAATGATTATATGAGTCGATTGAGCTGATTGAATATTTATTTTGGTCATTATTTTCATTCTTTGCAAGCAAATTATACGTTTACAATTTCGAGAAAGTAAAATATCCTATAAGTTTTATTCTGATGGAACAAAAACGAGGCCCACTTGGTGTTAAGCGATACCCTATGTGTTCACTCGGGCATTAGGTTCACTGTTCCAGGGGAAACACTTTGTTTCCTGCACACAATAAACTCCTTTTTTTACTGGTATTCTCACTTGTTTCCAATAAAAGTAATTCAATAACATCGACTCGTTTATTTTCTCTTCTGACAGACAACAACCAAAAAATCCATAGACTACACTAAAAATATATGAGCAGAGAGTATACCACTAACTTAAGATTAGACATACCACCCACTAAGGACGTATAGTCCTTATACACGAAAAACATTGTTATAATTATACAAAAAATGGTATTGGATAAAGACTTTTACACTAAAATTAAACATTATACTTAGGAAGAAATTTTCAAACAAGTGTTAAACCGAAACATATTTCTTATTACATCTAAAATTTGCAATATTTTTCCAATATCGGTAGTGGACTGTAAACACATGCAATAACAATATCATAACAATGAATTATACCCAAGACTAAGCTAAGGTTACAAACTTTTTTTTTTTTTTAGTATTACATTTCAAATGATAATTAAAAACACAAAAAAATTTACAAAATAAAACTTTACTAATAATTCCAGTTATCTATTAATAAACATAGCCGACATTACAAGGTAGAAGACATAAAACTTTAGGATTAGATACCTCTAGTCCTCCCTATTGACAGGTAAGGGGCAAAGTTTAGAAATAGGGCGCTTAATTAAAGAGCCTTTGTGACGCAACGTCATAACTCGAGTTAACTTGTCGTTTCCGGGATGCAAATCTATTACCAAACCGTATAACCATTTGGTAGGGGGCAAATTTTCTTCTCTAACTAAGACAACGTCTCCTTTCTTCACACCTGGCGTTTGGTTTTTCCATTTATATCTCTGGAAGAAATGGGTCAGATATTCTTGAGACCAACGTCTCCAGAACTGCTGTACCATTCGTTGTGTAACTTGCCAACGGCGCAAGCTACTGACTTGTAACTGTTCGTAGTTATGATCAGGGGCAATAAGCAAAGGTTCACCTATTAAAAAGTGACCTGGTGTCAAGGGTGTTAGGTCATCAGGGTCTGTACTGATTTGGGATAGTGGTCGCGAATTTAAACACGCCTCAATTTGGTATAGGACGGTAGATAGTTCCTCGTACGTGAGGGTGGAGTCCCCAACGACACGTTTAAGGTGATGTTTTGCGCTCTTTATCCCTGCCTCCCATAATCCACCGAAGTTTGGACTTTGGGGAGGGATAAAGTGCCATTCTGTTCCGTTATTAGCGAGTGCAGTAGCAACTTCACTTGAAAATGAAGAACTCTCACTGGCCAATAGGGTTTTCAATTCTTTAGCGGCGCCAACAAAGTTTGTACCATTATCGCTCCACAACTGTACACAGCGACCTCGTCTAGCCACAAAGCGCTTAAACGCCGATAAAAATCCTTCGAACGAAAGACAAGAAACGACCTCTAGATGTACCGCGCGCGTTGACATACATACGAAAAGGGCGATATAGCCTTTATACGATTTATTGCCGCGGCCTTTGGACACTCTTACATTTATAGGTCCACCATAGTCCACTCCAGCATACAAAAATGGCTTGTTTGGGCTCAAACGACATGATGGCAACTGACCCATCAACTGAGTCCGGGTCTTGGCTGCGTTTCGAATACACGGAACACATTGGTGAATATGAGATCGTACTAAATTCTTTAATGTAGTCACCCAAAACCTTGTTCTTATATAATTACAGGTAAGCTGCTGTCTTCCATGCATCGTCTTATCGTGAGCATCGGCTACTATAAGTTTAGCCAGATGTGAATCTCCAGATATAATGATGGGATGTTTACTGCTTTCAGGTAATTCTGAATTCGAAATTCTTCCTCCAACTCTTAATATGCCTTGTTTATCCATAAAAGGGTTTAATGTTGATATTTTACTTTTCTTATTAACCTCTTTCTTTTTCAGGATGCTGGTGACGTCTTCCTGCAACGAGTACTTTTGATGCTGTTTAATGCAACAGGCAAGAGCGTCTCTTATTTCAGAGGCAGTTAGGTAAGGTAAGGCTTTTGTTTTTGAGGTTACTGGATTTTTCAGTCGCAGAAACCTCCTGCAATACGCCACAACTCTGATAAGTTTTCTTAGGGAGGAGAATCTTGACCACAATGCAGTTTCTGGATCACTCCCAACGGTTCCGGTATGTACTTTTAGGGTTTTAACTTCCAACTCAGTTTTTGTGCATATCGACCGCGGTTTGGAGTAATCGATTTTTTCATTCTGTAACCATTCAGGGCCGTGCATCCACAACTTATTGTTTGTAAGTTCTGAGGCTGGGATTCCACGCGAAGCACAATCTGCAGGATTTTCTTCGGATCGGACGTGCGAAACTTGGGATGAATCCAGCAAACTTAGGATCTCGGACGCTCTGTTCGCGACAAAAGTCTTCCATCGGCTCGGATGGTCGCTTAGCCAAGCTAAGACGACGGTGGAATCAGTCCATGCATGTAGGTCAGATTTGGGTACATTTAAAACCTCAGCTACTTCACGCAGCAGCTTTGTTACGAGCAACATTCCACACAGCTCTAATCGCGGGATTGACACTTGCCGAATTGGGGCAACTTTCGTTTTTGAAGTTACCAGGTGCGTATTAATAGTACCATCCGCGGAGACACAACGAATATAGACTACTGCAGCAAACGCTGCATTAGAAGCGTCTCCGAACCCGTGTAACGTCACATTAATATCCCCTTCAGATTTTTGTACCCATCGAGGAATATGGAACCCGCGAAGGTTGCCTAACTCCTCTCTATACTGTGTCCATTCCCTCAAAAGATCTTCTGGCACTATGTCGTCCCAGTCTAATACTGTTATCCACAGTTTCTGGATGAATATTTTTGCCGTTATGATGCATGGAGCTATCCATCCTATCGGGTCATATAAACGGCAGATTTCGGATATGATTTCGCGTTTTGTTTTAGGGATAGCATTTTTCGACAAATTGACGCTATAGTCAAATTCGTCCGAGCGTCGGTTCCAAGTAAGACCCACAATTTTAGTGACATCATCTTCTTTGAATTCTCGATTCAATCCTGAATTGTCCACTCCGGTTTCCAGTAATCCGATTCTGTTGCAGGCCCACTTTTGCAACGCAAATCCTCCTTTCTGAAGCAGTGCGTTCATTTCTTTGTAGATCTCAAGGGCTTCAGTTTCAGATTCGCATCCAGTTAGCAGATCATCCATATAAAAATCCCTGTGAACCCTACTAGCTGCCAACGGGTAATTCTGACCTTCATCCAGCGCTACTTGTTGCAGGGCTTTGACAGCTAAGTATGGCGCACAAGAAGTGCCGAACGTAACTGTTAACAATCGATAGTCTTCAAATTTATCATTCGCTTCTTCTCGCCACACAATTCTTTGGAAGTCCACATGCTTCTCAGAAACTCTAACCATCCTATACATCTTTACTATATCGGCTGTAAGACATATCGGATATAATCGCCAACGCATGATTGTATGGCGCAATTCTGGTTGCAAGGTTGGACCAACCATCAAAGCCGAATTCAAAGAAATTCCATTCGCAGCTTTGTCAGACGCATTAAAAACTACTCTGGTTTTAGTAGTACTCTTGTCCATTCGAACAACAGCATGATGCGGCAGCCATACCTTTCCATTTATAGATTCAGAGTTATTAGGAACCTTTTCCATGTGCCCTAGAGTGAGGTATTCGTTTAGAACCTGAGCGTAATTTCTTTTTAGGTCTGGGTTTTTCACGAACCTCTTCTCTAAACCCTCAAGTCGTTTAACCGCCACAGCTCTTGTGTTTCCGTAATTTCGATCGGCATCTGGACGGAAAGGTAATTCTACCACATAACGACCTGCGTCATCTCTCCGAGTCGTAGCTTTAAAATGTTCTTCACAGGCTTGTTCTTCTGGAGTTAACATTTTCTTCAGTATCGAACTCGTTTCAGATTCAAGCTCCCAAAACTTCTTGAGAAGCTCATTTTCTTCCAACTTAGTGTGCAAACTAAGAATTACGTTGTGGCAGCTATGTTCGTTGCGACCGGGGCCACCCACCTGGCCTGAAAGCACCCATCCGAGGTATGTATCTTGAGCAATAGTACCCGCAGGACTTCGTAGCAAGCCCTCTTTCAAGATTGTACAATATACCTCAGAGCCCAATAAAATATCGATTTTATTGGGCGAATTATATTGCGGATCAGCCAGCTGGATTCGACCCAGTTCTGCCCATCTTGGCAGCACGAATTTTCTTTCAGGTAAAACTGACGTTACGGTCTTCAGCACATGCGCCTTCACTGTCAACGTGAAATTAGGGTCAATGAGTGACTGCATGTTGACCATAACCATCGATTTCGAGGTTAAGCCACTCGGAGTTTCCCCTAATCCTGATATGCAGCTTTTTGCTGCTATCTTCCTCAGCCGTAACAATTGTACAGCAGCCTCTGAGATGAAAGATGCTTGTGACCCTTGGTCGAGCAACGCTCTCATTATCAGCTTCGAACCATCTTTAGACTCAGCTTTAATCAAAGCTGTGGCCAATAACGTCTGGCTCTGCCCTGTCACAAAATGGGTTCGAATGTTGGTGGTGTCTGTCATTTCCGATGATGATGAATCCAAAGGTTTATCTTCTTCCTGGGTTATTGTTTCAGGTTTCGGTTTGCCATGAAGAAGGGAGTGGTGTTTCCCATTGCAAATCCGGCATTTCGTTGTAACACGACATGATCTGCCAAAGTGATTGCTTCCCAAGCAATTATAGCAAAGTTGTAGGGCTTTTACTATTCCCTGACGGCTAGCGACGTCTTCTTTGGCAAATTTGCTGCATGAATGCAGCTTGTGACCCTCATTGCAATGCGGACAAGAAACAGTTGAACTAGCTGTGGTGTGCAAAACTTTAGTTGACTGAGATTTAAATTTAGGTTTAAGGGGCTCTACAAACTCGAGAGCCCGGAAACGCGATTCTAAAAACTCTTTAAATAAAGTAAAAGAAGGAAGATCTTCCCCCTTTTGTGTAACGTATAACTCCCACTGTTTTCTAGTTTCTGAGTCCAATTTTTGGCTAACAATATAGATAATGATAATATCCCACGTTTCTACCTTAATACCTAAGTTTTTTAACTCATGCATGCAATCTGACGTTGTATCCAAAAGCTCTTTTAACGCCTGAGCTGATTCTCCATTCATATTGCGTTGGCTAAACAAACGTTTTAAAATGCAATTTGACAAAAATCGTTTATTGTCATACCGATTTAATAACAACTCCCAACATTTCTTATAATTAGCCCCCGTAATAGGAATGTGTTTTATTAATTGTTCTGCTGAGCCCTTTACCTGTGTTTTTAAATAGTGTAACCTTTGAACTTCATCTAACGAGGAATTATTGTGCACTAACGAAGTAAACAGTTCTTTAAAGGATGAAAATTCAGAGTAATTACCCGTAAAAACTGGCAAACAAATTTTTGGTAATTTTACCGCTTGCTCCTTGCTTCCCGACGGCGCGCTTGACTCCCTGGTGATTGCCGGTGCTGGTGCAATTGTCTCCAACTTCGTGTTCAGCTCTCCTTTGTAGGTAAGGTACGTCTCGAAGCAATCTTCAAATGTGTCATTTTTTACATAATTAGTCTGATGCAGTTCTTTTTCACTATATGTTGCTATCAACTCTTCATGTTTACTGAGAAACTTGGCAAAAAATTGCTCTAAGCCATCCAAACGTGACTTAAGGTAAGCAGAAGTAATTTTCTCTTTCTGTTGCTTTTTATAATTTACCCTTGATTTCTCAATTTGCGTTTTTAATTCTTCGAGAACTCTTAATTCTTTATCCATTTTTCTAGCAGACAAGAACTTTCTAACTTCCTGATTTACGTTACTTTTTCTAGTTTACTTCGGAGGAACCAATAATTATTGTCCCACTGGTGGCGCCCTCTTATATCAACACCCGGAACTAATCACCGACTCCTAAGGTGACTTGATTCTCTATGCCCATCAATGTGTACCTCAATATTATTTATCCGGAATCGAAGGAACTTGTTCACTCGGGCATTAGGTTCACTGTTCCAGGGGAAACACTTTGTTTCCTGCACACAATAAACTCCTTTTTTTACTGGTATTCTCACTTGTTTCCAATAAAAGTAATTCAATAACATCGACTCGTTTATTTTCTCTTCTGACAGACAACAACCAAAAAATCCATAGACTACACTAAAAATATATGAGCAGAGAGTATACCACTAACTTAAGATTAGACACTATGTCTATAACAGATGCAGTTTGTCACAAGTGACAGACTGCACTGCGCCAGAGATATCGCCCTGAGATATAGAGTTATTAAATATCCCCTCGTGCGTCCAATCTGTCCACCTCCTATGACGAAATCGTCCAAACTGCTCACGTTTTTTTATCCCGCGACGCCCCGTAACGTTTTTTTGTAGTACTAAGTAGTTTTCCATTACCTAAACATGTCACCCTAACATCCCCATACCCCAATATATTACCTATACCATACAAAAAATAACATTTTCATACATTTAGTTTGAGTGGATCAAACAGCGAATAAAAATATATTTTTCCAGATTTTGAGGTATTTTGTTTTTTAATCGAGTTTATTTGTGGCAGTCTCCAATCAACATATAAACTTCTTGGTACCAATGCAATCCTCATCATATTCTCTTTACGGGAAAAGAAATGAAAATAGACCTTTTCATGGAAAATTTTACAGGAAAATGGGTTTGAACAGACGACGAAAATGGCGGGAAACGGCATTTTTTATATATTTTTTTAATTTTTTTTTTCCGAAACTATTCCACCTACAACTTTGTTTTTTTTTTTAATGTGTGTATTTATTATGGTTCTTTACCCATGAATAATACCACATTGTAAGGATAAATATTTAATAAGTAGTAACGAGATTAAAACAACGCGATTTTTTTTAAAGAATTTTGGCGGGAAAACTGTACATAAGCGCATTTTATTTTTTTTCTCAAAAAGTATATCACCTACAAATTTGGTTTTTCTTTTGATATGATTATTTAGATGTAATCTATACACCTGAATTATTTCAGATGTTTAGGTTTATAGGTTTAAAAGTAGTTACGAGATTATTTATTACGTAAATTTCGATCGGTGAGTGTTTGCGCGGCAAAATGCATCGAGTGAAAGTTATTTTTTTTCATTTCATGATTTGAGTAACTTCTCGTTACCATAGAGTAATGCGGTTTTTTTTGTTGTATAGCCAATGATAGTAGCTTACTAACAACGTTTGAATAATAACGATCGGATAAATACAAGCTTCACACTAAACCTTTTTTTTAGACCACCGGAATTCCGGCCGGAACAAAAACGGGGGTCAAATAAAAAAATATATAAAAAAAAAAGTTATCAATCCTTATCCTTTTAATTTCTTTTAACATCGTTATTGACTTGTTGCCTATACAAATGCAAAATTACAGCTTTCTAGGTTAATTACTTTAGAAGTAGTGACGAGATTATTTTTAAATGACATAAATATAATAAATATTTTGGCGCCAAAATGTAATTTGAGCTGGTTTCAGATTTCATATCAATTTTAAACATACTTTCTGTTATATCAGAATATTGTGGATTTTTTTTCGTAGAGCCAAGGATCCATCCTCACTAAAACCGTTTGAATTATGAAAATCGAACTTACCCAGATTTTATGGTGAATATGTAATCACGACTATGACCGCTCACCGGCAGGCCGGTTGGGACACACAGGGTAAATCCGGCAGGCCGGAGAATACATTTCCGAGGATATTATGTGCCTGTAATTTCATAGCGTGAAAACCGGAACACAGTTATTCGAGCATTACTGCTTTGCAGTAGAAAATAATACTGGTATCGGAAAGTGTAATTAAGTTTAAAAGTCAATTGTTCAATTTTCTTACATTGAGCAGTTACTAAACTTTAAGTAAATATTTAAATTATGGTATTTTCAACTGTAACTGATGCTATGTTGTATGAACATTGACATTATCTAAGTATATAATATTTTTTCTTTAAACTTAACATCATAATATATTATTATCAGGTTCACCTGACAGTAATATATTTGAATATAAAATTTAATTTAATATGACGTTTTCACAACGTTTTTAGCATATTTTGCATTAATTATGGATTGTTGCAATATAAATCCAAACTATAAATTATTATCACACACATTGCCGCGCTTTTATTCTTCTAAAGAGTACGGTGTTTTACACTCACATTTTTCAAAATACAAACACGTTTGGACAATGTTCCTTACGCTGAATTGCTACTAAGATTTGTTTTGTACCAATAACCTAGTACCTATAGAAGCACTGATAGCTCAATGGCATTGGCTATGGACTGCCGTGCAGCAGGTCCATGGTTCGAATCCCGCCCAGAGCTTGAGCTTCACCGCATGGTGGAAGGGCATTTTGCGAATGCCCGCCTTGCCAGCAACCACCCTCAAGTAGAAAATCTGTCGCCAAGCACCTAACGGTGTGTTCCGGCAGCAGTCCTTGAGAGCCAGTGAAATAATAGGCAAAATGAGACTTAACAGGTATGTCTCAAGGTGATGAGCGCAATGTAGTTCGTCACTTGTGATGAAATGCATCTGTTATAGGCAGAAGATACCGCTTAACATCACTCGTGGGCCTCGCGCTTGTTCCTTCACAATAACATAAAAAAAAACCTTAAAATTTAAAATAAGGACGCTCTTTACCACCTCATCGACAAAAAAATGGATCTGACTTTCTACATACAAAAGTATGAAATAACTTGCAGAAGTCAGGTCAGTATCATGTTGATTCAGAACAATCATTTCACATTCATGGTCAAACTTAAAAAAGTAATTTCAGACATTTAAGTGTCGTTTCAACTTATTATTTTTAGTGCATTTCGCTTACATCGTTTTTATGTCACTATCCTAAATATATTTCTTTAATCTATATAACACTAAAGGCCTGTTTCAGAATGTTCGAGTAAGTTCCGGTTTTACTACCCAGTACATATTTAATAAATAAAACACTATCTTTGCGTTTCACAGTCATCGATTTAGCCTATCCATCGGTTAAAGCTTAAAACGCGCTGCATGTTATCTGTAATTTTTATCATTCAGTTATTTTATGTTCAAGGTAGTATAACCGGAACTTACTCGAACATTCTGAAACAGGCCTTAAGTATTCGGCCCCTTTAATTGATGGAATATCAGGTAAATAAAAAAAAAACACCTCCAAGAATCTTTTAAATGGACCAGGAAAGCTTTTAAAATATTTGATCAGCGTTCGCGTGCAATAACGCTTCAATCATATCAAAATACACAAAATATTTCAAAATATGTACACAGTTATAAATTGAGATGTTTCTTGGTTTATTTACGGAAAATTTTGTTTATTTTTTCTATACAGGCAATACGAAAGCCATGTTTTTTGCATGATAAAAATGGCCACTTTGGTATCTCAATGTCCTAAATTGGTCTCTGGGTATTTTTTTTCTGAAAAGTCCGGAGTTTGGAACTGTAAAATGACAAAAGGCTCGCCTCCTAATAATCTACAGGGTTATTGTAAAAAATACTAATAACCTCTTAGGGATGATTTCTGCTATACCTAACACATTTTGGGATGAATTTTTTTCCGAATTCTTATTTTCTTATAAGTTTTCTTTTTTGTGTTTTTCACTGAAAAAGCTCGAGGTGATGAGCACCTGATGTTAAAAGTCTCTTGTGCTTGTAATTTATAATTTAATATTTTTTATTACTTTGCTCGATGTAAATATTCAAACTATATTCAAAGGGAGCGCGGCACGGTACAGTGTTACCACGGCGGGCGCTCTTAGCTCAGAGTAGGCATTGCCTTTTACTAAAATACACATAACTTAAAGGTGTCAGACAGTACTAAAAAACTTTTCATTTTTTTATGTTATTGTGACGAAACAAGCCCGAGGCCCACCTGATGTTAAGTGGACTAACCTCTGCCTATAACAGTTGCAATTCATGACAACTCACGAATTGCACTGCGCCCGTCACATTGAGACATAGTTGTTAGGTCTCATTAGCCTGTAATTTTTCTGGCTCTCAAGGACTGCTGCCGGAACACACCGCTAGGTGCTTGGCGACAGATTTTCTACTTGAGGGTGGTCGCTAGCCAGACGGGCATTCGCAAAATGCCCTTCCACCATGCGGTGAAGCTCAAGCTCTGGGCGGGATTCAAACCATGGACCTGCTGCGCGGCAGTCCATAGCCAATGCCACTGAGCCATCTTAGTAAGTCTGTAAAACTCTTCAAAACTTAAAGTAAGTAGTAGTAAAGTAGTAACAGACAATGCATACTCCGAGCCAAAAGCGCCCGCCGCAGCAACTTCGGAGGACCGCGCTGCGCTCCCTTTGAATATAGTTTTGAATATTTACATCGAGCAAACGATTAAAACACATGAAATAGTAAATTAAAAAAAAATTAACATTAGATGTCAAAAAAATCGTTTTTTTATTCAAATATAAAATTTATTTCAAAATGTTTGTTAGGACTAGCAGATGTCAACCCTAAGAGGTTGAAGCATCTTTCCAAGTACCTTGTGTAAGTGATTATTAGATGCCTCAAAAAATCGTTTTTTTATTCAAATATAAAATTTATTTCAAAATGTTTGTTAGGACTAGCAGATGTCAACCCTAAGAGGTTGAAGCATCTTTCCAAGTACCTTGTGTAAGTGATTATTAGATGCCTCACCGGGAATACATAGAGATGAATATATATTTTAATTTACCATAATGTGTGAAAATACGTATCTCGTTTGATGTACTCGTATCAATTAAAGAATTTGCCTACTAGTTAGGCCTGTCATATAACATAGGGATACAGCACACACTTCTAATAGAAAATCTGTCGCCAAGCATGAACAGTGTGTTCTGACAGCAGTCCTTGAGAGCCAGTAAAATTACAGAGACACATGAGACTTAACAACTGTACGACTCAGTGTGATGGGCATTGCACTGTGCCGCAATGCCCATCACACTGAGTTCGTGTTACAGAAACGCATCTGTTATAGGCCTATAACAGGTTAGTCCACTTAACATCAGGTGGGCCACGGGTTTGTTCCGTCACAATAACATAAAAAAAACAGGCATGCCGCTTTCCGTTGGGTAACTGAACTTGTCCAATTAAGATTTAAAAAAAAACTCCGTGACATCAACACCTACCAACGGGTAATACGAGTATAGTAGTCAAAAGTAAGTAGAAAATGCTAGAAGTGACAATAGTAAAAAACTTTACGACTCTTTATAGTTTTTGATGATACATTATTTGTTATTAGTTTAGATCAAAAATACGACTTGTCACATGTGCATTCCGTAAATTTGTCTCTTTGGAGCTCATAAAGTTCACATATAAAAGCCTTCAAGAGGAAGTTACCAAGAAGTAATGAATTAGACAGTGTTAGTAACGAACCATGACAATTTTTACAAGTACTAGCGGCCCACCTCAGCTTTGCACGGGTTTTTAACAAAAAATATATAAAAATATATATATAAACTGAAACACATAAAAAGTAGTTATTGGTACATAGCTGTAATAGTTAGACAATTAGTTTTGCGTTCTTTTTTGTAGATATTGATGTCCTTGTTACATACAAAAATACAAATCTTTCCTCCTTATAATATTAGTATATATGGTAAAGATTGCAATGAAAATGTCTAATAAGTAGCTTTTTCTTACATAACATTCCCTTATTACACCTGGCAAAGGTGAACGATATACAGACACATCTGCCTATACTTTTGGAAATATGCAGTGTTGTTTGTAAGAATAATAATTATCATTTGTTCATATATAACATAACTACCTAATTAAACTTATATGACTTGAACGAGTAACTATGTTCTTGTTGTATATTCCCCTGGAACTGTTAAATTGGTATGAAATGTTGAAATGATTCACCAAAAATCTATAAACTGATAGTTTGTAGGCGAGTAAAGTACACGATTATTTATAAGCAACTGAATTTAGAAGCAACGATAGCCGAGCGGTAATAGCTATAGCTGCCGTGCTGCATGTCCAATGGATCCATGGACATAATCAATAGATTCCTGGCTGAATGCTGGCTTGAGCTTCACCACATGGTGGAAGGGCAATGTGAAGCTCTAGCCGGCAGCGAGGATGGAACCATTGACCTGTAACACGGCAGTACATAATTATTATCGTGTAGCTGACATTGCTTTATAATTTGAAATAATATAAGTAGTTACTATTTATTTTGCCCTAAGCCTGATGGAATATAATTAATTTTTTAACTTTTTCTTTAAGATCTTTTAAAAAAATTATAATTTTAAAACATTTTTCATACATGATTTGTTCTTTTTTTCTTCCAAGACAGTCAAGGCTGACTTACATCATATGTTTAGCCAGTGATATCCAAACTGGGTAGTGGAGAGTGCCCGAGCTACTTATCTAGCTACCGACTGGGAGGTCCACAGGTATCTAGCAATAATTAAAATATCGTTCTCGAGTACAAAGCATACACCTTCCCGGAGCTATATAGTGATTACAGCGATGTGGTGATTGTTTTTAGCCTTGGAAGGATTAGCTGGTACTGTGTCGAAGTAAAGTTTTACAAATAGAACGAATTTAGTGATCCGTTCGTGTGAACGTAACTAGGCTTTGGAGGCTTAGATCATGACACGGTTCATGTGAGGCGGTGTTCCGTGTGAGTGACGTAGGGGAGGATGCTAATATTGAGCTATACATACTCTATTCTTAGCCAACTTTCCAAACGAAGAAATTAGGATCTGTTCTATGTTTAATTATATACATTTAATCCAATATATCATTAGTTATGAACTGATTTGGTTTTGAGTTTACTTACTTAGTTCGCAAAAACACATGACGAACTATATTATTATGTAATATGCCTCCTGCAATTCCTTTCAAATATATTCAATATCTATTAATAAATATGTAAAGAAATGTAAGTCAAGCTCAAAAACAGCAAAACGCAAACTTTACCGCGGTGGGCGTGGTTTTAAAAGTGTGCCATGCGGCGCAACATCATTACATGGACGCAACCAATCAGATGCGATTTTTTCGACGTTCAAATTCAATTAACCAATTTAATTAAATTTGGTTGATGTGCGTGTCTTCTAATCGTAGTTTGAGATATAATATCCTAAGGCTGAGTATCCAGCATGTTACTGTAGCACGGTGAGTATGTGCAAGAAAGATGAGCCAATCGCGCGATAAAAAATATCAATAAGATCGCTGCGCTGAGCGAGGCTAGGAAAGTGAAGAGATGCTATTGGTGGATCGATCATCTTCCTATCACATAGCACTCTGGTGGGTACGCAGCCGTATGGTGGTGAAATGGGGGTTCAAATGTCAAATATAAAATTAGTTTAATCAAAACAAAAGGCCTCATTCAACAATTAAATTTATTAATTTACTAAACTTTAAGATTTTTACCATGTTTGGTGCCTAATTAGAGCATTTATATTGTATTGACTTTACTCATGTTACAACTTAAAACTTATGTTTCACCATCTTGTGTTTTAAGGTGTTCCCTCACCTGTAATGTGTCATTTCGAATTCTATTTTGAGCATTGCATTTCAATACTGCATCCTTGACTTGCTCGGTTCTTCACTTACTGATGTAATGTTCGATTCTGTTACAATACAGGAGAATGCTCCAAGTGAGGGAGCATCTTTAAGGGTGAACTGGCCAGCCCGTTTTCCTTACAAACGTGGTAGGGTGATCACTCCCTTATTTGAGGATATAGGTCCAAAATAAAGCATAATACCGATTGATCTCGTCATTATCTAGGCTTGTATGATGCCGAAATTTCAATAAAATAATTAACTTGACAATTATGAGCCTCGAAAAATTTTCATATAAAGTTTGCAGGCTCATAACTTACAACTTATATATCTTTTTTTAATTTTGTCACCATACAAGCCTTGATAATGATGATATCAATCGGTATTATGCTTAAATCTGGACCTAAAATCTCAAATAAGGGAGTGATCACCCTACGACGTTTGTATGGAGAAGTGGCTGGCCAATTCAACCTTAAACTCAAATTTTACACTCCTATGTTAAATCATAAGAGGCTATAATTTGAGTTTAAAGTTGTAACATGCGTAAAGTCAATACAATATAAATACTCGTATTATATCAACACAACATATTTCATAACTAATATCAAAGAAATCACATTATTGATATTATACTCCCATAACTCCCATTACGCAATCATCAAGCCTGAGTTACACGAGCGTTCAAAATTGTGCATGTGCCGCCGAAGATTAAACCACGACAGAAGCGCTTTATCGGGCTGAACACTACCTAATACCAGTCAAGTACAACTCCAATGGTGGAAATAATTTCTAGGTACAAAGGAAGCGGGACGATATCAAGACTGCGAACACAATCGTAAATAACTTCTCGATGACAGTGGGTAATATACGCCCAGCTGTGGCTCCGATAGCTTTGTTCGGCGTGTTCTATTGAAATTGTCGGCATACTAACGGGAAGTTACGTTGACGTACGTTCTAGAGTGGTTTTTGTTGAATGGTGTGCAAGAACCCTGTGTCTATATAAAATACTATTGTGTGCGCATAGTGCAAGTATTCATTTTTATATTAATAATATATTAATGAGAAAATTAAATACTTATGATATTTTCATGATTAGCCTTTTGTTTAAGACACAAATTGTTAAAATATAGTAACTGCAACATGGAGCATAAATTATAATAATATACGTTTCTTATAAGTCGTATAAGTAGTCTCGAAAGCTAGAAGGGAAATTGCAAATTTTCCAATAAGGCTATCGGCAAGTAAAGATTGTAGTTCCCGATCTACACAATTTAAGCAAAACTTGATATTATCAAAATTTATCGACGTAGAATAGTCCCAAGTCAAATCCATTCACTCTCTAAGCATACTTGATATACATCTATACCTTCATGTTGTCCATAAATATTTTACTAATTGCATTACAGAATCAATGACAATAATGTAAATTTTAGGTTAATTGGTAAGAGTGACATCTAAAATGCAACAATTTAAAGTTTTTTTTTTATTCATGATAGCCTTTGACCACTATCTCACCTGATGGTAAGTGATGATGTGGTCGAAGATGTTGTTCAGTCTAATATAGAAGTACTGGCTCTCAAGGATGGCTGCCGGAACACACCGTAAGGTGCTTAGCGACAGATTCTCTACTTGAGAGTGGTAAGCTAGGCGGCCATTCGCAAAATGCCCTACCATCATGCTATAACGACTGCCATCCTTAGACAACAACAGGGACCGACGGCTTAACGTGCCCTCCGAAGCATGGAAGCGCTCAGTAGTAATGTCACTAGCGGCCACCCATCCAACTCTTGACCGCGGGCGACGTTGCTTAACTTTGCTGATCGGTTAAGAACAGCTAAGTAAATTTCGCTACAAGCGCTTCAAAGAATTTATAAAATCTTACACTAAAATGATTTTTGGTTAGTCAAACAAACGCTTTTGTTATTCGCTTTCTCCAATAACTTGTGTTTCATTCTATGTTTAAAATGTTTAATCATCCTCATGCATTTTGAGGATCTTATATTCCCTAATTAAATATTGTTCCTATTCTAAAGCCTTACCATTAAATTAAAAGATCCCTAGTCTTACTAATATTTTTAAATAAGTGTTATACGCAACGGTATATACTAATTAAAATTAAATCCAAAAGAAGTTAAATAAATAGAAAAATACAACATCAACTATTCAACAACCACCTAAGACCAAATTCACTTTTAATAACCAACCTGCTCGCAGATTGGCTTGCCGTCCGTAAATGAAAAAGGGAAATAATATTACCTCATTTTTCCGCTAACGTAATAGGGTGGAGGGTAAAAAGTGCAGCCACCGCTTTGCAAGTGACGAAGCGGACCAGCACGGCACGAACCCCAGGCAAACTAATTTATCGGGTGGATCAATTTGATTATAATATTGGTTTCATTTTTTAAATGGTGAAGCAAGAAGTTTTAGATTTAAAATTTAGTTCATGAGATTATTTTATTTATTTAAGTTTAGTTTCTTACGATTCTGGTTTTATAATCACTATCAAATGCATGTCTCGCATCATCATATAAGATTGTCACAGACATAAGCCTATCAGCAATAAAAACAAAGTGATTGGCTGAGAATCATGACCTAAATGTTTAACGTCGTTGTACATACATTTTCTATTGAATATAAAACCTTAATCGTAAAAAACTTAACTTAAATAAATAAAATTATCTTATTCCTCTATGTTCCTCTATGTCTGTTAAGCCTGTCACCACCTTTGACCACGTCATCAATTATGATGGCTTACATGGTAAGTGATGACGTGGTCGAAGGTGGTAACAGTCTTAACAGACATATCTGCCTAGTAACCATAGCTTTTTTCCTTAATGCATCCGCAAATTAGAAATTCAAGTACATTAAGGACTTGTTTCAGAATGTTCGAGTAAGTTCCGCTTATAATACCCAGAACATATAATAACTGAATGATAAAAAAATTCAGTTAACATGCAGCGCGTTTCAAGCTTTAACCGATGGATAGGCTAAATCGATGACTGTGAAATGGAAAGATAGTATTTTATTAAATATGTTCTGGGTAGTATAACCGGAACTTACTCGAACATTCTGAAACAGGCCCTCAATCAAATCAAATTATTTATTTTCTAAAATAAATTTCACATAAGATCTTATATTAGTTGTTATAATGATACAATTTATTTAGTGTACAAGCAGACGTGCAAATTCGTATGTAGGTATGTATTAAGTAAATATTAAATTTTACAAAATTCTTTAACACTATAAAACAGTTGTCAAGAAGCCAGTGTAAAAAAAGAAGAAAAATAACGGATCTTTAAAATTTGTTACCATCCAATATTTTGATTTCGTTAGGTGTACAGTTACAAATGGATAAACACATATTGTAAATATTTTTTTATATATTAAATTACATGAAGCAATTCTAGTCGAATAGTTATAGCTATGGACTGCGGTGTTGCAGGTCCATGGCTTGATCTCCACCGCCGGCTTGAGCTTCAACGCACGGTGGAAAGTTTTCCCTTAAGTACAAAATTTGTCGCACAGCACGATACATATAACACATACAACATACGATTACTCGTATCATCATACAACCAAAATCTTGCTAGCATTCAATTTATTATGCTTGTTTTTTTATTTATTTATTTATCTTAGGAAGATCAACAGCAATATATAATTTTAGAGAAAGTACTTAGAAAACATGAAGCCAATTAAAGGTCCTCACGGTATGTGTTATGTTTCTTATAGAATCCTGAAATAACATAAATAGTCAATTTCCAATCATTTTCACGTAATTAAATGTGCTTCTTAATTAATTAATGTCATACAAGAGGAGAAATTGCCCCTATTTTCATAGAGGTGTTGTATGCATCCTACCTGTTGGAATGCACTTAATAAAATACCACTTTACCACTCCTTACACAGCTAAGACTCAGTTAAAAAGGCTTAGCTGACATTTCCTGAAAATACTGTTAAGACCTAGAAATGGCTGTCGTGTTTTAGATCCAATCGGTTTAGCGATCGATCAATTTACCTATCTGAGTTGAGTTGACAGGCAATTTATTCTTCGTTTGTTCTTGGACGTTGTTTTGTTAGGACATTGTTTTTTTTTTTTTTAGATTTTATCACAGCTTAACATGATGTATTAAATAGCATTGGAAAGTATACTCCTATTCTTTTTTCTATTCTTATCTCACGCTAACTGAGGTCACTTTAACATGAACTTCTTGATTGACTTTAAAGGAAATTGTTATACAATCGACGGTTTGTTTTTTGTACGTTTGTAACACGGTTATTACGCCTATAATAAATTGATTTATATGATTCTTCTTTTATTTTGTAGGTCATACTTCTAAACGACCGCATGTAAATTTAGTCAAAATCAGGTTTAGCAGTTTCTTTTTTTTTATTTAAATAACTGTAAAAATACCTATGTCATTAAAGTAAATACAATTAACCATATCAACCTTTTCAGTGTCAAAGTCGGTTATGTATTTTAAACTAATTATCCTTTATTCTCGTTTGTTACTAGACACCTCGTACACCTTACGCTCTCATATCTTTCTTCTCGCGATATATAATACCATCATTGGCCTTATTTTACTTCTGCAACCATACAATTTATTTAATGCTGAGGTTTGACCTATAACTACTTGCTTTTTACGACAGCTACGTAGAATATGACGCTTTGGTAACAAACTTTCTACGTGAATCTGCTTAAATTCCATAGGGGGTAAGAATGTGAAATTTTACCAAAAACTCACGTTTCTTTATAAAACATTTGTTCACAATATTAATGCAAATTTTCGTTTTAACTGGCTTTTTTCAAACTTGGAACTCTAAAATTTTTCGCGTAAGGCACAAATTTTTAAATTTTTTGTAGTAATACCCTATTTTTTGTATAAGGAGATATAAAAAAAATATAATTTTTGTTACGAAATGTAATAAATATGTTTTGCACAAAATATAGGATTTAAACTAAATAAATCCCGCTATAGTTTCAACAACAAAGGGTGATCAGTGCAAGGAGTCTTCGGGATGCATGGGGTACCCTCTCGGTAACGTTTTTGTAACTGAAATGTGATATATATATATTTTATTTAGTTAATTATATCAACATCACATTTGAGTCCTAAAATATTCAAATTATGAATGAAATTATTACAACATTCGGTAAAATTAATTCAAATTATGCTATTTATTACTAACTCTATGGTAGATGCTGACTTCAATGGCGAAAATTCTGTTTATGTGGCAAATTCGTGTAATTATTGTACTTGATCATGTAATTTGCTAGATTCTGATAATATTTATTTGATACTTTTGAAATCACTTGTAATACACATATTTAATTTTAACCTGGCGCTATGCTTTTTAAATAAAATACTATGTACTTCAAACAACACTACAGCTTCTACAATAAAAGCATTTATACAACCTAAAAGTCATAGCAGATTCATAGGCAGTCCAAATGCTCCTGCTAATCCAAATACAAGTTCGCAGCGTGAACAGCCCCGTTAAATTGCAATGCTTATTTGTTGAGCCAAATAGGTGCCAGTATTTTGATCATGCGTCGCATCGACCAAGCGCTTTGATAAGTTTTGGAAAATACCATAAGCCCACCCCTTGCGTCCATAGTTTATTATTAAAGCATGATTATCCGCAGACTATAACGTTTGTTTTATATACTTAAAGGTATAAAATACAATAACATACATAATTCTATAAAACCAACTTTCACTTGTTAAACAATTTGGGTTGGAAAAATCTCGTAGACATTCGTAGAGTTTACCGGACTACGTCGTAGCTCCCGGTGGAGCTTTGGGAATTCACGTGCGTGTATGTAAATCTAAGAGATCGCTCCGCGCTTCCCAAATGGTATTTCGTGGGTACAGTTACACGCAAAAGTTATTGATTTCTAGTCTATTAGAGTTTTTTCGCCAACTATTAATCTTCAGGGCATTCGCAAGTGCCCTGAAATTATGCTATAACGACAGCCACATTAAAACAACAACTGATGCCCACGGCTACCTTCCATCATCGCAACTCTCGCCATCAACGAGGATTCCAACCCCACACATTGAAACCAGAATTGTTTCGTATTGTGCGGGGTCAAAGGAGCTTCCTTCCGCGGACTCTCAGATTGTGGAATGAGCTCCCCGCGGTGGTTTTCCCGATGGAGTACAGCATGGGGTTCTTCAAAAGGGGTGTAAAGAGATATCTTCAGGGTCGGCAACGCGCGAGTGATATTCCTGGTGTTGCAAGCGTCCATAGGCTACGGTAACTGCTTACCATCAGGCGGGCCGTATGCTTGTTTGCCAACGTTGTTGTATAAAAAAAAAGACTGACACAAACGGTCACCCATCTAAGTTTTGACTGAAGTAATCGATGCTCTACCTAGTTGATCTGTTAAGAACGATATGTTAGATCTGCCACGAGCACTTCAAACAACTAACGTAATAAGCATGTGACTAGCTAACTTATTATAAGTTATAAAATATTAGCGAAAATAATTCAATAAACAGTAATCTACCTGCTCATACTTTATATATAGCAAGTATCAATTATACATACTAGCTGTATGTTATTTATTCAATTAGTAACGCACAAAAACGAATTACACAAATAATATGAAATATTATTACTTATACAAATCAATAATTAATCGTTGCACATCATAGATAATGATAATAATTGAATCACACTCATAAATGCCGAATTCGGGTACGTATTCATAATAGTACAGAAGTATAAAAATATACATGAAAAATTACCCATCATAAAAATATAAATACATAATGTCAAATACAGTGTTAAAAATACATGTCTATCAATTTAAAATAAATGCCAACTATTTATTACATAATTCACAGATTATTCAAAATATACAAAAAACAAAGTCAATGTATAATGTTAAAGGAAAGGTGAAGTGCCTTTCTAATATTATATAGGTTCAAGCCTATTTCCATTTCTAGGTCCAATGCTCTGAATTATAAAAAAAATATATAATCAGAAAGAAACGATTGCGTTATATATTCATTAATAATAGTTCGCACATCCGTCTTTGTCAAGCTTCAAATTTTACAATGTCATTGTCTAATTTCAACAAATCAGAAACAAATTTAACTTTAATGAAATAAAGGAAGCTCCAATATTGTCTCAGTGAGTAATTAAATTTTATCCTTAACTTTGCGATTTGCAAACATCAAATCCATCTTGATCAGTGTTATACAGTGACACGCGAACAAACAATTTTAAATTTTGTATCGTCTCAAAATGAGAGGAAATTTATTGCAGAAATTCCAAACTGTTTTCATCAGGTTTGTTTTATTTTCACAATGTTTATTATTTTATTTTTTATGATCAAGCTATTTAAAACTGACCTTTATTAACGGAGCAGGTTCTTATAGCTAGATGTAGTTATTTTATTTGTTCTTAAGATTATATTCAGCTCTAATTCTCTATATTAATGGATTTTCTATTACCTATGCAGATAGCTGTTACATCTCAGCAATCATTGCTTTAAAAAATCATTTACTTTTAATGATTGATTTCATTTTAATTAAAACATTACTCGAATAATCCTCAATTTTTTTTAATGGTTACAGCCTTACTACGGATCAACACCTACAGCTTTTCACCATTGTACTCGGCCTTTTAAAAGCAGGACAGTTGAATGGAAGGACGGACAGCATAGCTTTTAGTTATAAAGTCTCATTTCCTATTACATAACCCTATAATAGCATCTTGCAATATATGAGTAAAAGTAGGTAGATAGCCAAAATATCGTTCCCAAACCATAAAAGCTGTTACCAAAGTTTTTCTATCCAGATTTGTCCTCGGGTGTACCCATATTATAAGAGTGGCCAGGTAAATTTCATCCTTTCACAAAGCCCCGCATGTTCCGTTCATCCCTCAAGGGAGGGGTAAATTACGCGGCCCTTTAGTCTTGTAAGATATATAAATATAAAACAATAGAGCCCCTGTCCATTAAACTCCATGCGAAAACCAAAATTTATTTCTGAATTTTGGCAAACTTTGCGATTGGATCCCGGTGAGGTTTTGTTTGGGATTTAGTCGTGCCCTGGGCCTTACTGTTTTGTGTACAGGTAACAAAGTTTGTTACAATGTTGTTTTTAGGTTGCTGAGTAGGTAAATAATATGTTTAATGAAGCAAATTATTGAATGGGAACTGGGGATAGTACCTATATGTATTTTTGCATTGAATAACGAGCCAAGGATGATCAGTTTGTGGTTTGGATAACGAGCAAACCAAATTTGAGGCGTAACATAAATAAGACGTTAATGAGGCCGCGTTATAGTATGAATTTACATATTTATATAATTTGAATTTACATATAATTTCCATACATACTAAAATTTGAAATTGATTTGATCTTTTTATGTGACAAAGTTATAAGAAGAACAAGTCATCCGCCTGATGGTAAGCTGGTAAGCGACGCGCCTGTCGTTATCAATAATGTAGTGTCACCTTTCTCGTTCTGCTTGTTACTGCACTCCACTCGTCAGTTCAAGAAGTTATATCTTATGTGCGCCTTGTAATTGAACATGCTACAAAGCCCTTCACGCCTAAACACAGTAGTGTTTGCTTCAAGGCAGAATATATAATCCGGATGTGTTTCTGTAAAGCAATAAGAACCGAAGATATTTTTCTAATACACAAGAGTGTTTGCAAACTACTGGCAGAATATCTGCCACAGTGGTTATAACCACTTTAGTGTCACCTTTCTCGTTCTGCTTGTTACTGCACTCCACTAGTCACTTCAAAAAATATATCTTATGTGCACCTAGTAATTGAACATGCTACAGAGCCCATCACGCCTAAACACAGTAGTGTTTGCTTCAAGGCAGAATGTATAATCCAGATGTGTTTCTGTATAGCAATAAAAACCGAAGATATTTTCTAATACACAAGAGTGTTTGCAAACTACTGGCAGAATATTTGCCACAGTAGTTATAACCACTTAGACAGATTCTTACTAAATAGACGTACCACCTGGTTGAGGTCATTAGATGTGTTAGATAAGGTGCCGCGTGGATCAAGAACAATGTGAGACAATAAAACAAATGTAAACTACATTTGTTTTAAGGTCTTGTAGCAAGTGTAATTTAGGTAACTTAGTCCTGATTGGATTGGCGCGGCATCGGTGCTGTATCGATTCGCTTCAGATTCTTTAACAAGCACATATGCCTTACGAGTGAAGCGGGCCCAGTAGGGCTCGGTATAGCGCATCTGGGTACAGAATAACTCGCCCGCCCCGCCATTGCAGTGCGGCCAACGTCGAGCGTGGACGTAAAAATTTCACCCGAAACAAATTAGCACCGGAGGTATAACGACAATATAAGAAACTGATACCGCATTGATCCCGAACCAACACCGCACCAATCCTGAACTAACACCGCACCGATCCCATTAATGAAGTGGCCTTCGCTCTGTTCATAAAAAGAGTTGACTTGGGATTTGACTTGGAGACTGTGCTACATTGATAATCATAAAATCATGGATTTCTTAAATTATATTTTTAATTTAATGATATATTAATTTATGATAATTATAGCGGAAAATTAGCTAAAGCTATAGTTTATGTTAATTTTAAATAGAAATCCCAAGTCCACTCCCTTTCTAACATGATACATTATTGTCACATCACAATAATCGGAACGTCCACATTTAAACAAGGTCCTTCATTAGAGGGATTTGCTATAATCCCCACGCTAAGCAGACGTCTTGGGGATCGCAGTAGAAGTTGTAAGTTCTTCAGAAGGCACTGCTTACCACCATCCGTTATTATTCCCTGAATCACGTCTTACGACATCCAAAAGGGGTGACATTCTAACCCGACACCCCGCCGGTTCGTACATAGGTACACACATATACATACTTTTACATAAAAGTGATTTGTCAAGATGCCGCATATATTTTAAGATTGCTCCTGCTAGAAAAAATATTCTTGTGATAATTTTGTATGAAAACCGATAAAATGCAAGTTTATACAATCGTAACGTCGAGTCTCATTGGAACAGGACGCGTCTTCACCGCCAAATTTCCATAAATCAATTTCAATACAAACACCTCTTAGTGAACTCTGTCCGTAGTCTTCGCAGGGATTGGTTCCAGTGATAGCGTTAAGTCTTTTTTAATGAACTAGAACAATGAAATGGGCTTGATTTATACTTGGCAGATTTACTTTATTCTTTAGAGCCGTAGACCACATGTCCTAATTTATCTGTTGTTGAATGAATATAATAAGGTTGAAGACAGTAAAACGGATAGACTAGGAACTGGTTTCATATTTTCTACTTAATCTTTTATTTTGTACAGCTCCTGACTCACGAGCCTTAAAGAAGTGAAACAGTGATGGTCTTGTGCCCAGCCTATACACTGCCACACATTGGGTCCATGGTGCGATTATTGCCTCAGGCTTGATAGTCCCTAAATGTTTTGTTAGATATTTTGCTAATGCTCACCTAGCTACTTCTCACGGGTAGAAAATCTGTAGTCAAGCTGAGTTGAGATATGTTAACAGCTGTAGATAGCAAGTAATTCAAGGTTCCAAACGCATCTCTCCCGTAGGGTAACAGGAAAGGATTTCGTCCCCCCATACGGATTACGACGTCCCGTGGGTGTCGTAAGAGACGACTAAAGGATAAATACCGGGAAATGGACAGCAGTTCCTTCTGTGGAATTGTCACTATTAATTGCAACCCCAAAGACGCCAAGCGTGGGAATTATGGCAAACCCTCCCAATGGGGGAAATATACTGCTGTTTATAATACAACAATAGTTTAACAAGCGCCACAGTTTATTAAATGTGTAAGGTTAATTTTAATTATATCATAGAGGAGCTACGGTGAAAATGACTATATGTTCTTTGATTTATGGTATATATTGAAATTTAATTTTAACTAATAGCTAAAATCAGTGTTACTCGTATAAGACGATAAAAACAGTTATTAATCACCAACGGTTCTATTCATGCACAAATTAACAAATCATATGTCGAATAACCTCGTCAATTTTTGGTCACGATTAGACTCAACTTGATCGTTTATTGAGGTCAGTCAGAACATGATTTTGAATGTAATTAGTGCGTAAATTTACCTGTTCGTGATTATTAACATAAGTTTAATTCTCAAAAGTTTATAGAACAGTATACGAAATAGTGTTTACTCCCAAGTCAATATATACACGGAATGGGAGAAACTTAGTCTCACCAACATGTGTTATGAGACTGTTTTTTTTGTAATTCCGCTGTCACTTGCGCCAAACGTCAGTCCGTGACTTGGATGTAGACGGGTCGCGCGGTTACTGGGCGACAGTTGGAACGCAGTTATACTGATCAAATTGAGTCAGACGCCCGTGGCACGGTCGAATGCTAGATTCGGAGCCAGCGACGGTTTCATTATGGTAAACGTTTCAAGAAAACTCTGGAGAGCATAATATTTCAAGGTTTGCATATTTTGTTTTTCGCATTGACTTTATAAAGAGTAATAATAACAAAGGGTTCAAGTTTTCTTTTGATACGATTCCGCGCATCATAGATAACGATATCATTATAATTTTGTTTTTTATGTCCGAATCCGGCTGGGTGTGATGGGAACAAGATAATCATGTCATTCTGCAGTAAATTAACATGTAGCGTATCCAATAAATTAAGTAAACTTTACGCATAATTTTTTATAACCGGCCCCGTGGGGGGCTGGTTAAAATGTCACCCCCGTAAGAGGCGACTAAGGGAAAAATACTGGAAGGTGGGCAGCAGCGCCTTCGTAAGAACTCGAACCCCAGGCGGCCTGCCAAGCGTAGGGATTCTGGCAAATACCCCCTTAATAGGGGAGGCTGTGTTCAGCAGTCGACGATCCGGCTGATACACTACAGTACAGTGTCCATTATCTACGTAAAATACGCGCCACCATTGTTTATTATGTTACACTAGGCATGGTGCTATTCATTTCATCCTACGGGTGATTTCAGCTTGTATGAAGTGCTAAATAGCTTTATTTGATGAGGTTTTTGGCAAAATACATTAAGTATATAGCATTTAGAAAATTATATGTTGATCTTCAATAAATTTTCTTAATTGAAGTTGTTTTTAAAACACGTTTCTAAAGTTTATCTATATATTAAAAATGCAAATTTCACTCAAAATTACACTTGTAACGAATAATCCTTAATTATGTATTTGTATAAAAATATAACAATAAAATAGCAAAACCTCTTTAAGACGAACGATACGTGGCGCGGGTTCGAATCCCACACATGACTGTAATTTTTCCTCTCGTAATTTTGTCTATTAATCGGTGGAGCATGCGTTATTGCAAAATTAATATAATTAAAATTATAGGGTTGCGTCAACGGAAACAAGTTTAAAGCTAATTGTAAAAATTAGTCTTGTTTGTAGTACAACGTAAGTAGAACTAGAGGTGTAGCTCCATCCCCATACAATGGTTAAGGACCACAAGACAAATTAGAATTATGAGTCATTAGTCGTATTGGCTTAGCGGTCAGAGCATGCCCTGGCTATTGGGGTCGATGGCGCGGGTTTGAATCCCGCACATGACTCTAATTTTTCTTTTTATTTTTTTAAATATAATTCGCAGAGCATTTATTATCGCAATAATAAACATATTATGAAAAGAAACACATAATCGTATTGCAGTTGCTAGCTAACTTTACACGTATACTCGTAAAAGAGAAATAAATGTATGTAAATAAACATCAAAACTCGGTCATATCATACTCGTAACTCCTAAAATCTTGTTATGACAAAACTCCAAGGGAATATTGATTATGTACACCGACATACACCTTTTTAATAAGAAAAGAGAACCTCTTTGATCCTGACTTTAGGTAATTTCGTATTCTCAGCGCGAGAGGATGTAATCAAAATTTATGCGATCAGAGTCTGGTTTTTGACAGTTTGATTGGGTAGGTACAGCGTAAATTATTCTATTAGGAGGTTAGTAACCCAGAAGGTAATCTAGCTAATAGCTTGGCTTAGTACAAGGTCTATTGAGGGTTAAAAGCTTTGAAGAATCGACGGTAGTTTCGGAGTGGATGAAATTTTTGTCGTAATTTTTCGGTTCGACCGTTTCTGGTTACGTGATGGAGTGAATCAATTATTAAGTAATATTAACTTGACTTGGAAGTTGTGAGATGAGCTTTGCGAATCTTTTTTAGTTATGTTTGCGTAAAAAGTCTATTAGTATTATTAGTGTAGGAATATTATAAACGTTTGTTATTGAGTTAGGATACAGGTAACTTTTTTTTTTGGGCATTTTGGCATCGAGCATTTGCATAATGCCCTTCCACCATGCGGCGAAGTTCATGCAGTGAGTATTAAACTATGGTCTTGTGGCTCGGCAGTGCATGGCGATTACAGCTCGGCCTCTTCAAAATATACATGTTTACTCCTTCACGATGAAATGGCCGATTTGGATGAAGAACAAAATATAGGTTATATAGATCCTGTACTAGCTACTATGGCGGTAGTTGGTGCTGAGTCCTCATATATTGCCAGTTTCCTCTTGGTGGACGGGAATACATGAACGATTCTTTTTCCAAAGGTACAACAATAAGTTCTGAATTCAAATACGAAGAATATTCGAACACTTAATTCAAACTTAATTAAAAACATTAAACAAGTGCTGGTGAACAGGCCCCGCGGGATATCTTCGAAGGACGTCGATTAGATGTACAAATTAGTGTTAGGGAGAGCAGCTGCGACGGGTTTCACATTTCTGTTATATTGAGTGAGAATCTGTATACGATGTTTCACATTGCTGGTTCCGCTCCATAATAGATAATAGATAGATAATAGTCAAAGTCAAAATCATTTATTCAATTTAGGCGTCTACGACGCTCTAATGAAGGTCAATTACAAATTTTAGTATTGAAATATTCTACATTGTACTACTACTACTACGTTCAGCAAATAAATTGTATAGAGCCACTGCGAGAAGAACGGGCGAGAAACTCGGGACCATTCTTTTAAACATCTTTTAACAATGTGTTACATACTTACTATATAATAGAGTTATTACAATATTTGTTTAGTGTTACAGCTATATAATACTTAAATGCAAATATTGATAGCGATGTGCAAGAATTTAAACTATATGCTTTTTATTAAAGCATTTTTCATTTGAGCAAATAATATATAAGGTTAATTTGATATATAATGTATCGGCTGAATCATCCACTGCTGAACACAGCCTCCCTTATACATGGAGGGTTAGCCATAATCCCCACGCTTGGCAGGCGTCTTGGGGATCGCAGTGTGAGACATCAGTTTCTCAGAAAGCGCTGCCCACCTTCTGGTGTGTTACCCTTAGTCGCCTTTTACGACACCAACGGGTAGACCTTCTAGCCTGGCACGGGTTAAATTGATATATACGTTCCTAAAACATAATAAACAGGAATCGTTGGAGATTTCTTGGTTAATTTAGGTGAAGCAATGGATACATAGTAAATTATATACGCATAAAAAACTATCAGTGATTTATATATATATAAAGAGATGATGATGATGATGCATACTTACGTAACGTGTAGGTTTGTAAGTTTTTAACTGTAATTTAAACCAGATTCGATTGTCATATTACAATAATTTGATTATATTATATGACTAATATGAATTGTGTTAAAAAAACAGTCCTGAATTATTCAGACTTTCTCAGAGAATGGGCACATTTCTAATTTTATTACTTATAATCTCCAGATACCTTATTTTTTTATTATCATCTTCATTCTGATTGTTTATTTACTTCTAACATTAACTAATATTATACTGCTAAAGTTTATTCCTACAAATATTTATTTTCCATATTTGAAAAAACCGGCCAAGTGCGAGTGGGACTCGCGCACGAAGGGTTCCGTAACTAAGTATTCTATGAATAGTTAAAGCGTCTACCCGTAGTGACGGGTAGACGCTTTAACTATTCATTTAATTTCAATTTCTTGCTTGATACTAATAACAGTGGTTATTAGTATCAAGCAAGAAATTGTAATTAAATCACAATAATAATTTTGTTGTATGGGAGCCCCCTTAAATATTGATTTTATTTTATTTTTAGTATTTGTTGTTATTGCGGCAATAGAAATACATCATTTGTGAAAATTTCAACTGTCTTGCTATCACCTTTCTTGAGACAGACGGACAGACGGACGGACAGCGAAGTCTCAGTAATAGCGTCCCGTTTGTACCATTTTAGACCTACCTAAACCATATATAAATCAAACATTTTAAAATTTTGTAGCTCGTTGTTGCCTCAGAGTAATATAGACTGCCGCATGCCAAGAAATGTTGCAAATCATTCCATTAGTAACTTGCCACAAGGTGACACATTCAACACTATTTATTTTTAACATTGTCACACATTGTTTTTATACGTACATATTCCTTCATTTTTTTCACTTTCTTTCTACTAAAGCAAGCAATGTAAACAAAACACAAAGATAAAGCCACCAATCACATGAAACCTCAGGTGTTTTGTTTAATGTAGCTATTAAAATTATTGAAAACGTAAATACAAGGTTCACCTTGTAGTGACAAATTGATCAAACATGATTTATCTATTCTAAATACTCAAGGTAAGTCCGTATATTAAGCCGACAGGTTTATTGACAAAGCAATTTATTTCAGGATGTTACACTTGGGGTCTGTTTCAGACTGTTCGAGTAAGTTCTGGTTATACTACCAAGAACATAAAATAACTGAATGATAAAAGTTATGTTATTGTGACGGAACAAGCACGAGGCCCATCTGGTGTTAAGCGGTATCCTCTGCCTATAACAGATGAATTTCATCACAAATGATGAACTGCACTGCGCACATCACCTTGAGACATACTTGTTAAGTCTCATTTTGCCTGTAATTTCACTGGCTCTCAAGGACTGCTATCGGAACACACCGTTAGATGCTTGGCGACAGATTTTCTACTTGAGGGTGGTCGCTAGCCAGGCGGGCATTCGCAAAATGCCCGTCCACCTTCACCATACGTTGAAGCTCAAGCCCGCGGCGGGATTCGAACCATGGACCTGCTGCGCGGCAGTCCATAGCCAATGCCACTGAGCCATCACTGCTTCAGAGCCTTTCAAGCTTTAACCGATGGATAGGCTAATCCGATGACTGTGAAACGCAAGGATAGTGTTTGATTTATTAATTATGGTTTCGGTAGTATAACCGGAACTTAGTCGAACATTCTGAAACAGGCCTTTCAAAACACGTGCCACAGATAAGTTATATTGTGTCATATATTACGTATAACTTATATCGGTTAGTTAGGTACCAAACTTGTACTGAGTACTATTTATTACGGTAAAAATGTACGTTGTTAATTTTGAATTGTCTTTGACCACAATTTCAACCTTTGCTTAGTGATGATGTGGTTTAAACAGCGTAAGCTTGAACTAATAGTCTGGTTTATATACATAACGCTCCTTTTTTGTGCAGTCGTGTGAATAGGAACAGCTCTGTGCTGTGGGGCGTTCAAATGTTAGCGTGCTGTCATCCTACAGAAATAAACAATTCGTGTAATTTTTCAACTATCAATTGTGACTAAATAGATAAATACTTACTCCTCGACGCGTCACGTAACAATTCCACAAAAAATTGGGATAAAATTCTTGAAACTGAAATTACAAAATAAAAGAAATCGGTGTATGTGGAAGAGGCTTCTATCTACCTGAGAATATATGTATTCAATTAAAGACTTTTTAATGATATTTATTTTTCATTAAAAGCCTTTTTAACTGATTATAATGCCCTCTCAGTTAAAATTATTGGAAACATTATTAATCTAATTGATTAAATTTATTCTAAGTAGCAATTCAGAGTGAGCACAATAGCAAGATATTTTGACCATACTGGCCTGGCTAGCTAACACCCTCACATAGAAAATCTGCCGCCAAGTACCTGATGGTGTTCCGGCAGCTGTTCTTAGACCTTCTTAGTCAGCCTGACTAACAACATCTACCGCACCATCACTTAACATAAGGCATTAAGTCAAAAGCTGTTAATAACAAGCCAGAAAAAATGCATATTGAGACTTAATAACTGTATGTCTCTGTGTAACATGTGCAGTGCAATTTGACACTTGCGACGAAATGCGTCTGTTATAGGCAGAAGTTAGTCCGCTTTACATCAGATGGACATCGTGCTTGTTCCGTCAGAATCACATTAAAAAACTATAACAATAGAATCTAGAACTGTTCTTGATCGATCAGAATATGGATGGAAATCGTTTAAAAACAGTCGATTATATAATAACGAAATGTATCGAAATACCAATTGGTGCGCATAGAGAATGTATGTCACCAACGGTGCTACAAGGAATATAATACTCTCCTTAGAACATAGAGTACTTATTATTCCAACGATTTAAGTGCGTGGTGCACCTTAAGGGCATCACCTGAGGCAATAAGTTAGTTTAACGACATCCGAGCCGAGAGGCGTAAAGCGTTGCGCACACCACCGCGTAATGGAATAAAAACATAAAGAACGTAAGACGGCAGCGTACATATATTTACAATGGCAGTACCTTAATTGTGTTATCTAGTTATTTTTTAATGTGATTGTGATGTAACAAGCACGAGGGCCACCTGATGTTAAGTAGAGTAACCTCTGCCTATAACAGATGCATTTCCTCATAAAATGAGCAATTCGTCATATTATGACGAATTGCACTGCGCCCATCACACTGAGACGTACAGTTGTTAGGTCTCATGTGCCTGTAATTTTTCTGGCTCTCAAGGACTGGTGCCGGAACACAGTGCTAGGTGCTTGGCGACACATTGATGTGAGTAATATGAGACTATCAAGTCGCCCGCCTGATGATGTCATCGTCCTCGTCCGGCTTTCACTTTTTTATTGCGTCTTTGATCAGTATCTCACCTGAGGGTAAGTGATGATGTGGTCGACGATGTTGTTCAGGCTAACCATGAATAACTGGCTCTCAAGAACAGTTAACAAAACACACCGTTAGGAGCTTGGTGACTGATTTTCTAATTGAGGGTGGTAGCTAGCCAGGCGGACATTCGCATAATACCCTATTACCATGCTGTAACGACTGCCATCTTAACAACCGGGACTGACGACGGCTTAACGTGTCCTCAGAGGCACGAAAGCGCTCAGTAATAAAGCCACTAGCGATCACCCATCCAAGTCATGACCGCGGCGGATGTTGCTTAACGTAAGGGACTAGATAACCCGCCGCGGCTCCGCCCGCGCTTATTTCGGTTATGGCGTAAAACCATTGACCTCTTTTTGAGCAGTGGGATAAAAGGAGGTAAGATAAAAAGAGTAAGGACCTTAAATTGGCTTCATGTTTTCTAAGTAATTTTTCTAAAATGATATATTGCTGTTGGTCTTCCTGATATAAATAAATAAATAAACTTATCCCTAACTAATCCTATGTCATTCCTCGGGTCTCAAACTATTTCCATACCAAATTTAATTGATATCAGTACAGTGGTTTTTAAGTTTATTCGTTGCATACACAAATACAAATATTTCCTCTTTATAATATAAATTTAGATTCACTATTAATCAACAGGTAAAAAACTTAACCTTTCTGAAACGGATTGTATACTTCACGTTTATCTTACAATACGTTTTAAAAGAAGTTTCAAACACTTTGTTTACAACGAAGACGCGGTTTAAATCCGTTAAAGTTATAATTAACAAACAGTAGCTGTGGCTCGCGGTTTCACCCGCGCGTGGAGTAATTTTTCGCATTTATAATATTAGGTGAGGCTGTGTTCGTAGTAAACATCCCGCACAAGACTCAAATTTTTCGTATCGTATATTTGTGATTTTGTAGTGAAGAATCCGTCTGATACAATATGCTAAATAATAATGTGTTTTTTATTCATATTGTGCTTATATTATATCAAGCCGTTATTATTCAAAATTTACTTTTATTTTTAACCGAATTAAAAAAAATAGGAGGTTCTCAAATCGATTGTATTTTTTTTGTACGTTACCAAAAAACTCTTTTTTTTATGCTAGATAGGTTAGCCTTTCGCCACTATCTCACCTGATGGTAAGTGATGATGTGGTCGACAGATCTTTCAACTTGAGGGTGGTAGCTAGCCAGGTGGGCATTCGCAAAATGCCCTACCACCATGCTATAACGACTGCCATCCTAAGACAACAACCGGGACCGACGGCTTAAAGTGCCCTCCGAAGCACGGAAACACTCAGTAGTAATGTCACTAGCGGTCACCCATCCAACTCATGACCGCGCGCGATGTTGCTTAACTTTGCTGATCGATTGATAACAGCTAAGTAAACTTCGCTACAAGCGCTTCAAAACAGCTTCTTTACAGGGTGTACCGATTTTGATGTTTTTTCTACAGTCGAAAGGTGGTGCTCATTTCAATTTGAGTGAGATCTGATAGTGATATTTGAGTAATCCTTAGTAATGCGCATTTTATTCTATTTTGTTGAAATAACATTTTGACTTTTTACTCTTGCAAAAGATTTTCAAAAGCCCACCTCCCCATCCAGGATGAGAACAATTCATCCGGCTACCAATCGCAACCGTGACCCCTTCATAGATACCCGCGTTCTTGGAAGGGGTCATAACGATTGCCATCCCTTAGGGTTTCTTAACAACAACCAAAATCGATAACTTAACGTGGCCCTTCGAAGCACGGAAGCAGTGATCCATACAAGTGATGACTGCAGCGTTCAAGAACGATGAGGCAGGCTCCATTACGAGAACTTCAAAAATTAATATGGAATAAGAACAATTACTGTGATATTTCTCAAATCTTATTCACTGTCTCACCGTTACAGAACAGCAAGTGACACAAATATAATTCACTGAGCAACCAACCTTATCGACCTCAACAGTTTAGCACTCAAACCCTGTTTGATACGCCAAGGGCCCTTGAAATATTAGAACGGCCTCTTTGTTTCGGCAAAAAAGGGCCTCGGTAAAGTCGCGTTACCTAGTGGCCCTTAGCCGCCGCTTAGAGAGCTTTTAACGCTTTACAGCAGCAGCTTTTATGTTTGCGGCCTTCAAGGTATTTATTCTTAAAAACGTCAGATAAGAATAAAGAGCTTCAGAACTTCGTCAATACTTACTGGTATCTCAACAGTTATATAATGAAGAATATAAAAATATTTCATAACTTAAGAGGGTATCATGCGGGCAAGGAATATAAAGAAAATTCACAGAATTATCGTATCCTCCCGTTTCTGCTCTAAAACAGAGGAAATTCAATTCTTTATTGACATTAAAGTTTTAAGGATGAGTATAGTTTAGCTTATATCAATATTTTCTTTAAAAAAAAACAAGTAATCCTCCCATCATTGCGATTTGACGGGGAATTTTTGAGATTTTCGGGGTCAAACTATCATTAGTAATAATTGGTTGCTGAAAAAAATATACGCGCGTGACGATAGCTGGACTAAATTTATTGCAATAAAAAAGAATATTTAATTTTTTTGAACGCGCAAACGGGAATACCATATCTCCATTTCGTGGATTTTCTTCCTATTCCTCGCATATATCGTTCCCTTATGATAGATACAGAAGCCCCGTGTATAAGAATTAATATTATGTATTTTTGTGAAGAAGGCATCAAAAACTACAATAAGAAATCATAGAACAAAATATAGAAAACTCGTGTCTGAGTGATTTTGTACTCAAAGCTCTGGACGGTCATAACTCATAAGGGGTGCTTTAGGTATTTTTTTCCAAGTCAAGTTGATAAAACAATAATAACCCTATCATAAACTTCGAAGGAATCGGCAATGGTAACTAAGCTCATCAGGTCTATTGCCATCTCCCGGATATAGTTGTAGATTTTTATTGAGTATATTTTTGTAGGAACAAATAAATATCAGATCCAAAAAGTAATGACAATGAGAATTCGATGTGACGCGCTCGCTACTCAACCAAAAGGGGCTGCCTGATGATTAATGATATACCCGCATATATTTTAGTTAAAAAGAATAAACAATTAAGAACAGAACAGGAATCTAGATTTATTGTGCCCTTATAGTGACAAACCCTACCTGACAAACTTAAACTACCCTAACAAAAGTTGATGATAGAATAACTTCGAGTGTATCCCGTCCCCAAGTATGAGACTTAAGGGGTGCGCGCTGGGCCCAAGTGCTTGTGGATGAATGTCGGTGCACTGTAGGCTTATAATTCTTGAGTATCCATCGTTTCATCGTCATCTAATGTTACACAATACCAGTTCCAATCAATATGTTCACTGTAAAGGTTATTTCACAATCTTTTACCCATTGGCATCGGCGATAATGATAACAATAGAATTTTATTCATAACTAAGACGTAGTGGTCCTGACGATGCCAACTTATTACGCTCATAACAACATTAGCAAAGAAATCATAACCAAGTACCGATATCATCAATGTAATCAATAAAATTGCACCTAATAAAAAAACACATGTTTTATTTCAATCGTGTATGTACTAGAAACAAAACCTGACAAGTGATCGTCCACAAATTATATCAGAAAGTTTCGGTTGAAAACTGAATACATCTTTTAACAATAAACGCTCGTCGCGGAACTGGCCTAGTCGTTGTAAAACAATCATATTTTACGCCCTTCCGTGATTTTGAAGCCACGTGAAGCATTTAGTATTTTGGTTCCAGTTGTTATCGTAGGAAGGCATTTGGACGGCCTGGAAACTTTTTTCACCTACATTTGCATGTTTTTTTTTTACATGGTAGCCTAGCCTTTGAATACTATCTCACCTGATGGTAAGTGGTGATGTAATCGAAGATGTTGTTCAGGCTAGCCTAGAATTAGACTAGAAGTACGGTATTTTGCGATTGCCTTCGTATCTTGCTACCACCCTCAATTAGAAGATCATCGCAAAGCACCTACCAGTGTGTTCTGGCAGCTGTCACAAAGCCCCAGTTCCCATTTATGGGCTTAATCATTTTACCATCTTTCTTTTAAAAATAATCTATTAACAATTTTTTCTAACACAATATTTTCGCTGCAAGTGTGAATCGAACCCGCATCTAATGATTTTATACACCTAACGGAATATGTATGTGCTCAAGAAAAGTATCCATACGTTTTAGAAATTATGCATAATAAAATGTGGTAAAAATTAGATTAAACAAATTCTACTTAGAGACATACAATTTTCATACTAAATAAAACACTCGCTTATTACCAATTAGCTGCTTACTTACTTGACGTTCATTCACATAAAAAGTCTATTACGAGATATTTATTTATTATTATTTGATGGCAAGAGCAAAAATTCCAGGAGAGTCATTAATTGATGAAAACAAATGTATAGGTATATTTCGTAGACTAAATTTTGTGGGTCTAAACAATGTGGGCCTTCACTGCTCAAAAATATTTCGATCGTTTTTTTTATTTATTACTGCCTGGCCTTTCAATACTTGATGTTAAGTGGTACTTCAACCCCATCATTATCGCCATGGAAGGACTTAGTTATTACTAGTAAGTATAAAAAGTAGCAGTACTGGGCACCCATCCTCGTAATTATTGCAGCCGACATTGTTTAATCTAGATTATTGGTAAAATCTGCTATGGAAACTCTGCTACAAGCGTTTCCGCTTAGAACCTACCGGCTCCTGTTCTGCCTCTAGACTGAGATTTGCCGTCTGGTGGTTATACATTTTGTGAATGCTCGATAAAGTTACGACTACATCTTTTAACTTCACTGTTCACTTACAAATACGTGTAACAACTGATAAATCCCAATAAGCACAGAAATGATAAAATATTACATTTCGTCGTTGTTTACGCGTGTAAAATCTGATCTGATTAGAAACGCTTGGCTAAATTTAATAATTTGAGTATATGAGTAGCATATCCTGTTCTCTAGAAATCATCTTACATTCCGGTATTTGTATAATCTGTGGACAAATTCAAAGTTTGAAAAGTACAGACTTTGCGAACGTGAGTAATTTACTAATGCATCCCGACGTCGCGTACTTTCGCATTGGAAAATGAAAATCTTAAGCGCTTCGTGACAAGCGGAGCGGTTAGCGAGAAAAATACCAATATTTCTTATTTTTGGATTTTTGACTAAATCACACGCTAAGTGAAGTCGTTACAAATTTTTTTTTCGCCATTCAGCTGAGAATACCCGACATTGATGTAAAACAAGCTGGCCAATAATGTTTATGATAAAAAACTTATTAATCTTTGCTTAAAATCACTACACTATATTTAAATTAACCGTCAAAAACATTCAGCTGAGATCGACTCGAAACGTCGAATCAGGTTTCAAGCATATCAGATGCTCATCATCAGGGCAAGCAGTGTGCAGCTGCGTCTGTGAGTTCTCGGCGTGCACAGTAATTATATTTTTATAGAAGAAATGTACGCAAAAGAATTAATGTAAAATTAATGGGTTTAAATTGCCTTGCTGTGATTGTATAGTTTTTGACCATAATTTCAACCTTTGCTAAGTGATGATGTGGCTTAAATAGCGTAAGCTTGAATAAAGAGTCTGGTTTATATACATTCCTTTTTTTGTGCAGTCGTGTGAATAGGAACAGCTCTGTGCTGTGGGGCGTCCAAATGTTAGCGTGCTATCATCCTACAGAAATAAGCAATTCGTGTAATTTTTCAACTATCAATAGTGACTAATTAGATAAATACTTACTCCTCGACGCGTCACGTAACAATTCCACAAGAATTGGGATAAAATTCTTGAAACTGAAATTACAAAATAAAAGAAATCGGTGTATGTGGAAGAGGCTTCTATCTACTACGGCCTGCCTGAGAATATATGTATTCAATTAAAGAATTTTTAATGATATTTATTTTTCATCGAAAGCCTTTTTAATTGAGTACGATGCCCTCTCAGTTAAAATTAATGGAAAGCTTATTAATATAATCGATCAAATTTATTCTAAGTAGCAATTCAGAGTAAGCACAATGGCAGGATATTTTGAGCATACTGGCCTGGCTAGCTAACACCCTCACATAGAAAATCTGCCGCCAAGTACCTGATGGTGTTCCGGCAGCTGTTCTTAGACCTTCTTAGTCAGCCTGACTAACAACATCTACCGCACCATCACTTAACATAAGGCATTAAGTCAAAAGCTGTTAATAACAAGCCAGAAAAAATGCATATTGAGACTTAATAACTGTATGTCACTGTGTAACATGTGCAGTGCAATTTGACACTTGCGACGAAATGCGTCTGTTATAGGCAGAAGTTAGTCCGCTTTACATCAGATGGACATCGTGCTTGTTCCGTCAGAATCACATTAAAAACTATAACAATAGAATCTAGAACTGTTCTTGATCGATCAGAATATGGATGGAAATCTTTTAAAAACAGCCGATAATATAATAACGAAATGTATCGAAATACCAATTGGTGCGCATAGAGAATGTATGTCACCAACGGTGCTACAAGGAATATAATACTCTCCTTAGAACATAGAGTACTTATTATTCCAACGATTTAAGTGCGTGGTGCACCTTAAGGGCATCACCTGAGGCAATAAGTTAGTTTAACGACATCCGAGCCGAGAGGCGTAAAGCGTTGCGCACACCACCGCGTAATGGAATAAAAACATAAAGAACGTAAGACGGCAGCGTACATATATTTACAATGGCAGTACCTTAATTGTGTTATCTAGTTATTTTTTAATGTGATTGTGATGTAACAAGCACGAGGGCCACCTGATGTTAAGTAGAGTAACCTCTGCCTATAACAGATGCATTTCCTCATAAAATGAGCAATTCGTCATATTATGACGAATTGCACTGCGCCCATCACACTGAGACGTACAGTTGTTAGGTCTCATGTGCCTGTAATTTTTCTGGCTCTCAAGGACTGGTGCCGGAACACAGTGCTAGGTGCTTGGCGACACATTGATGTGAGTAATATGAGACTATCAAGTCGCCCGCCTGATGATGTCATCGTCCTCGTCCGGCTTTCACTTTTTTATTGCGTCTTTGATCAGTATCTCACCTGAGGGTAAGTGATGATGTGGTCGACGATGTTGTTCAGGCTAACCATGAATAACTGGCTCTCAAGAACAGTTAACAAAACACACCGTTAGGAGCTTGGTGACTGATTTTCTAATTGAGGGTGGTAGCTAGCCAGGCGGACATTCGCATAATACCCTATTACCATGCTGTAACGACTGCCATCTTAACAACCGGGACTGACGACGGCTTAACGTGTCCTCAGAGGCACGAAAGCGCTCAGTAATAAAGCCACTAGCGATCACCCATCCAAGTCATGACCGCGGCGGATGTTGCTTAACGTAAGGGACTAGATAACCCGCCGCGGCTCCGCCCGCGCTTATTTCGGTTATGGCGTAAAACCATTGACCTCTTTTTGAGCAGTGGGATAAAAGGAGGTAAGATAAAAAGAGTAAGGACCTTAAATTGGCTTCATGTTTTCTAAGTAATTTTTCTAAAATGATATATTGCTGTTGGTCTTCCTGATATAAATAAATAAATAAACTTATCCCTAACTAATCCTATGTCATTCCTCGGGTCTCAAACTATTTCCATACCAAATTTCATTGATATCAGTACAGTGGTTTTTAAGTTTATTCGTTGCATACACAAATACAAATATTTCCTCTTTATAATATAAATTTAGATTCACTATTAATCAACAGGTAAAAAACTTAACCTTTCTGAAACGGATTGTATACTTCACGTTTATCTTACAATACGTTTTAAAAGAAGTTTCAAACACTTTGTTTACAACGAATACGCGGTTTAAATCCGTTAAAGTTATAATTAACAAACAGTAGCTGTGGCTCGCGGTTTCACCCGCGCGTGGAGTAATTTTTCGCATTTATAATATTAGGTGAGGCTGTGTTCGTAGTAAACATCCCGCACAAGACTCAAATTTTTCGTATCGTATATTTGTGATTTTGTAGTGAAGAATCCGTCTGATACAATATGCTAAATAATAATGTGTTTTTTATTCATATTGTGCTTATATTATATCAAGCCGTTATTATTCAAAATTTACTTTTATTTTTAACCGAATTAAAAAAAATAGGAGGTTCTCAAATCGATTGTATTTTTTTTGTACGTTACCAAAAAACTCTTTTTTTTTATGCTAGATAGGTTAGCCTTTCGCCACTATCTCACCTGATGGTAAGTGATGATGTGGTCGACAGATTTTTCAACTTGAGGGTGGTAGCTAGCCAGGCGGGCATTCGCAAAATGCCCTACCACCATGCTATAACGACTGCCATCCTAAGACAACAACCGGGACCGACGGCTTAAAGTGCCCTCCGAAGCACGGAAACACTCAGTAGTAATGTCACTAGCGGTCACCCATCCAACTCATGACCGCGCGCGATGTTGCTTAACTTTGCTGATCGATTGATAACAGCTAAGTAAACTTCGCTACAAGCGCTTCAAAACAGCTTCTTTACAGGGTGTACCGATTTTGATGTTTTTTCTACAGTCGAAAGGTGGTGCTCATTTCAATTTGAGTGAGATCTGATAGTGATATTTGAGTAATCCTTAGTAATGCGCATTTTATTCTATTTTGTTGAAATAACATTTTGACTTTTTACTCTTGCAAAAGATTTTCAAAAGCCCACCTCCCCATCCAGGATGAGAACAATTCATCCGGCTACCAATCGCAACCGTGACCCCTTCATAGATACCCGCGTTCTTGGAAGGGGTCATAACGATTGCCATCCCTTAGGGTTTCTTAACAACAACCAAAATCGATAACTTAACGTGGCCCTTCGAAGCACGGAAGCAGTGATCCATACAAGTGATGACTGCAGCGTTCAAGAACGATGAGGCAGGCTCCATTACGAGAACTTCAAAAATTAATATGGAATAAGAACAATTACTGTGATATTTCTCAAATCTTATTCACTGTCTCACCGTTACAGAACAGCAAGTGACACAAATATAATTCACTGAGCAACCAACCTTATCGACCTCAACAGTTTAGCACTCAAACCCTGTTTGATACGCCAAGGGCCCTTGAAATATTAGAACGGCCTCTTTGTTTCGGCAAAAAAGGGCCTCGGTAAAGTCGCGTTACCTAGTGGCCCTTAGCCGCCGCTTAGAGAGCTTTTAACGCTTTACAGCAGCAGCTTTTATGTTTGCGGCCTTCAAGGTATTTATTCTTAAAAACGTCAGATAAGAATAAAGAGCTTCAGAACTTCGTCAATACTTACTGGTATCTCAACAGTTATATAATGAAGAATATAAAAATATTTCATAACTTAAGAGGGTATCATGCGGGCAAGGAATATAAAGAAAATTCACAGAATTATCGTATCCTCCCGTTTCTGCTCTAAAACAGAGGAAATTCAATTCTTTATTGACATTAAAGTTTTAAGGATGAGTATAGTTTAGCTTATATCAATATTTTCTTTAAAAAAAAACTAGTAATCCTCCCATCATTGCGATTTGACGGGGAATTTTTGAGATTTTCGGGGTCAAACTATCATTAGTAATAATTGGTTGCTGAAAAAAATATACGCGCGTGACGATAGCTGGACTAAATTTATTGCAATAAAAAAGAATATTTAATTTTTTTGAACGCGCAAACGGGAATACCATATCTCCATTTCGTGGATTTTCTTCCTATTCCTCGCATATATCGTTCCCTTATGATAGATACAGAAGCCCCGTGTATAAGAATTAATATTATGTATTTTTGTGAAGAAGGCATCAAAAACTACAATAAGAAATCATAGAACAAAATATAGAAAACTCGTGTCTGAGTGATTTTGTACTCAAAGCTCTGGACGGTCATAACTCATAAGGGGTGCTTTAGGTATTTTTTTCCAAGTCAAGTTGATAAAACAATAATAACCCTATCATAAACTTCGAAGGAATCGGCAATGGTAACTAAGCTCATCAGGTCTATTGCCATCTCCCGGATATAGTTGTAGATTTTTATTGAGTATATTTTTGTAGGAACAAATAAATATCAGATCCAAAAAGTAATGACAATGAGAATTCGATGTGACGCGCTCGCTACTCAACCAAAAGGGGCTGCCTGATGATTAATGATATACCCGCATATATTTTAGTTAAAAAGAATAAACAATTAAGAACAGAACAGGAATCTAGATTTATTGTGCCCTTATAGTGACAAACCCTACCTGACAAACTTAAACTACCCTAACAAAAGTTGATGATAGAATAACTTCGAGTGTATCCCGTCCCCAAGTATGAGACTTAAGGGGTGCGCGCTGGGCCCAAGTGCTTGTGGATGAATGTCGGTGCACTGTAGGCTTATAATTCTTGAGTATCCATCGTTTCATCGTCATCTAATGTTACACAATACCAGTTCCAATCAATATGTTCACTGTAAAGGTTATTTCACAATCTTTTACCCATTGGCATCGGCGATAATGATAACAATAGAATTTTATTCATAACTAAGACGTAGTGGTCCTGACGATGCCAACTTATTACGCTCATAACAACATTAGCAAAGAAATCATAACCAAGTACCGATATCATCAATGTAATCAATAAAATTGCACCTAATAAAAAAACACATGTTTTATTTCAATCGTGTATGTACTAGAAACAAAACCTGACAAGTGATCGTCCACAAATTATATCAGAAAGTTTCGGTTGAAAACTGAATACATCTTTTAACAATAAACGCTCGTCGCGGAACTGGCCTAGTCGTTGTAAAACAATCATATTTTACGCCCTTCCGTGATTTTGAAGCCACGTGAAGCATTTAGTATTTTGGTTCCAGTTGTTATCGTAGGAAGGCATTTGGACGGCCTGGAAACTTTTTTCACCTACATTTGCATGTTTTTTTTTTACATGGTAGCCTAGCCTTTGAATACTATCTCACCTGATGGTAAGTGGTGATGTAATCGAAGATGTTGTTCAGGCTAGCCTAGAATTAGACTAGAAGTACGGTATTTTGCGATTGCCTTCGTATCTTGCTACCACCCTCAATTAGAAGATCATCGCAAAGCACCTACCAGTGTGTTCTGGCAGCTGTCACAAAGCCCCAGTTCCCATTTATGGGCTTAATCATTTTACCATCTTTCTTTTAAAAATAATCTATTAACAATTTTTTCTAACACAATATTTTCGCTGCAAGTGTGAATCGAACCCGCATCTAATGATTTTATACACCTAACGGAATATGTATGTGCTCAAGAAAAGTATCCATACGTTTTAGAAATTATGCATAATAAAATGTGGTAAAAATTAGATTAAACAAATTCTACTTAGAGACATACAATTTTCATACTAAATAAAACACTCGCTTATTACCAATTAGCTGCTTACTTACTTGACGTTCATTCACATAAAAAGTCTATTACGAGATATTTATTTATTATTATTTGATGGCAAGAGCAAAAATTCCAGGAGAGTCATTAATTGATGAAAACAAATGTATAGGTATATTTCGTAGACTAAATTTTGTGGGTCTAAACAATGTGGGCCTTCACTGCTCAAAAATATTTCGATCGTTTTTTTTATTTATTACTGCCTGGCCTTTCAATACTTGATGTTAAGTGGTACTTCAACCCCATCATTATCGCCATGGAAGGACTTAGTTATTACTAGTAAGTATAAAAAGTAGCAGTACTGGGCACCCATCCTCGTAATTATTGCAGCCGACATTGTTTAATCTAGATTATTGGTAAAATCTGCTATGGAAACTCTGCTACAAGCGTTTCCGCTTAGAACCTACCGGCTCCTGTTCTGCCTCTAGACTGAGATTTGCCGTCTGGTGGTTATACATTTTGTGAATGCTCGATAAAGTTACGACTACATCTTTTAACTTCACTGTTCACTTACAAATACGTGTAACAACTGATAAATCCCAATAAGCACAGAAATGATAAAATATTACATTTCGTCGTTGTTTACGCGTGTAAAATCTGATCTGATTAGAAACGCTTGGCTAAATTTAATAATTTGAGTATATGAGTAGCATATCCTGTTCTCTAGAAATCATCTTACATTCCGGTATTTGTATAATCTGTGGACAAATTCAAAGTTTGAAAAGTACAGACTTTGCGAACGTGAGTAATTTACTAATGCATCCCGACGTCGCGTACTTTCGCATTGGAAAATGAAAATCTTAAGCGCTTCGTGACAAGCGGAGCGGTTAGCGAGAAAAATACCAATATTTCTTATTTTTGGATTTTTGACTAAATCACACGCTAAGTGAAGTCGTTACAAATTTTTTTTTCGCCATTCAGCTGAGAATACCCGACATTGATGTAAAACAAGCTGGCCAATAATGTTTATGATAAAAAACTTATTAATCTTTGCTTAAAATCACTACACTATATTTAAATTAACCGTCAAAAACATTCAGCTGAGATCGACTCGAAACGTCGAATCAGGTTTCAAGCATATCAGATGCTCATCATCAGGGCAAGCAGTGTGCAGCTGCGTCTGTGAGTTCTCGGCGTGCACAGTAATTATATTTTTATAGAAGAAATGTACGCAAAAGAATTAATGTAAAATTAATGGGTTTAAATTGCCTTGCTGTGATTGTATAGTTTTTGACCATAATTTCAACCTTTGCTAAGTGATGATGTGGCTTAAATAGCGTAAGCTTGAATAAAGAGTCTGGTTTATATACATTCCTTTTTTTGTGCAGTCGTGTGAATAGGAACAGCTCTGTGCTGTGGGGCGTCCAAATGTTAGCGTGCTATCATCCTACAGAAATAAGCAATTCGTGTAATTTTTCAACTATCAATAGTGACTAATTAGATAAATACTTACTCCTCGACGCGTCACGTAACAATTCCACAAGAATTGGGATAAAATTCTTGAAACTGAAATTACAAAATAAAAGAAATCGGTGTATGTGGAAGAGGCTTCTATCTACTACGGCCTGCCTGAGAATATATGTATTCAATTAAAGAATTTTTAATGATATTTATTTTTCATCGAAAGCCTTTTTAATTGAGTACGATGCCCTCTCAGTTAAAATTAATGGAAAGCTTATTAATATAATCGATCAAATTTATTCTAAGTAGCAATTCAGAGTAAGCACAATGGCAGGATATTTTGAGCATACTGGCCTGGCTAGCTAACACCCTCACATAGAAAATCTGCCGCCAAGTACCTGATGGTGTTCCGGCAGCTGTTCTTAGACCTTCTTAGTCAGCCTGACTAACAACATCTACCGCACCATCACTTAACATAAGGCATTAAGTCAAAAGCTGTTAATAACAAGCCAGAAAAAATGCATATTGAGACTTAATAACTGTATGTCTCTGTGTAACATGTGCAGTGCAATTTGACACTTGCGACGAAATGCGTCTGTTATAGGCAGAAGTTAGTCCGCTTTACATCAGATGGACATCGTGCTTGTTCCGTCAGAATCACATTAAAAACTATAACAATAGAATCTAGAACTGTTCTTGATCGATCAGAATATGGATGGAAATCTTTTAAAAACAGCCGATAATATAATAACGAAATGTATCGAAATACCAATTGGTGCGCATAGAGAATGTATGTCACCAACGGTGCTACAAGGAATATAATACTCTCCTTAGAACATAGAGTACTTATTATTCCAACGATTTAAGTGCGTGGTGCACCTTAAGGGCATCACCTGAGGCAATAAGTTAGTTTAACGACATCCGAGCCGAGAGGCGTAAAGCGTTGCGCACACCACCGCGTAATGGAATAAAAACATAAAGAACGTAAGACGGCAGCGTACATATATTTACAATGGCAGTACCTTAATTGTGTTATCTAGTTATTTTTTAATGTGATTGTGATGTAACAAGCACGAGGGCCACCTGATGTTAAGTAGAGTAACCTCTGCCTATAACAGATGCATTTCCTCATAAAATGAGCAATTCGTCATATTATGACGAATTGCACTGCGCCCATCACACTGAGACGTACAGTTGTTAGGTCTCATGTGCCTGTAATTTTTCTGGCTCTCAAGGACTGGTGCCGGAACACAGTGCTAGGTGCTTGGCGACACATTGATGTGAGTAATATGAGACTATCAAGTCGCCCGCCTGATGATGTCATCGTCCTCGTCCGGCTTTCACTTTTTTATTGCGTCTTTGATCAGTATCTCACCTGAGGGTAAGTGATGATGTGGTCGACGATGTTGTTCAGGCTAACCATGAATAACTGGCTCTCAAGAACAGTTAACAAAACACACCGTTAGGAGCTTGGTGACTGATTTTCTAATTGAGGGTGGTAGCTAGCCAGGCGGACATTCGCATAATACCCTATTACCATGCTGTAACGACTGCCATCTTAACAACCGGGACTGACGACGGCTTAACGTGTCCTCAGAGGCACGAAAGCGCTCAGTAATAAAGCCACTAGCGATCACCCATCCAAGTCATGACCGCGGCGGATGTTGCTTAACGTAAGGGACTAGATAACCCGCCGCGGCTCCGCCCGCGCTTATTTCGGTTATGGCGTAAAACCATTGACCTCTTTTTGAGCAGTGGGATAAAAGGAGGTAAGATAAAAAGAGTAAGGACCTTAAATTGGCTTCATGTTTTCTAAGTAATTTTTCTAAAATGATATATTGCTGTTGGTCTTCCTGATATAAATAAATAAATAAACTTATCCCTAACTAATCCTATGTCATTCCTCGGGTCTCAAACTATTTCCATACCAAATTTCATTGATATCAGTACAGTGGTTTTTAAGTTTATTCGTTGCATACACAAATACAAATATTTCCTCTTTATAATATAAATTTAGATTCACTATTAATCAACAGGTAAAAAACTTAACCTTTCTGAAACGGATTGTATACTTCACGTTTATCTTACAATACGTTTTAAAAGAAGTTTCAAACACTTTGTTTACAACGAATACGCGGTTTAAATCCGTTAAAGTTATAATTAACAAACAGTAGCTGTGGCTCGCGGTTTCACCCGCGCGTGGAGTAATTTTTCGCATTTATAATATTAGGTGAGGCTGTGTTCGTAGTAAACATCCCGCACAAGACTCAAATTTTTCGTATCGTATATTTGTGATTTTGTAGTGAAGAATCCGTCTGATACAATATGCTAAATAATAATGTGTTTTTTATTCATATTGTGCTTATATTATATCAAGCCGTTATTATTCAAAATTTACTTTTATTTTTAACCGAATTAAAAAAAATAGGAGGTTCTCAAATCGATTGTATTTTTTTTGTACGTTACCAAAAAACTCTTTTTTTTTATGCTAGATAGGTTAGCCTTTCGCCACTATCTCACCTGATGGTAAGTGATGATGTGGTCGACAGATTTTTCAACTTGAGGGTGGTAGCTAGCCAGGCGGGCATTCGCAAAATGCCCTACCACCATGCTATAACGACTGCCATCCTAAGACAACAACCGGGACCGACGGCTTAAAGTGCCCTCCGAAGCACGGAAACACTCAGTAGTAATGTCACTAGCGGTCACCCATCCAACTCATGACCGCGCGCGATGTTGCTTAACTTTGCTGATCGATTGATAACAGCTAAGTAAACTTCGCTACAAGCGCTTCAAAACAGCTTCTTTACAGGGTGTACCGATTTTGATGTTTTTTCTACAGTCGAAAGGTGGTGCTCATTTCAATTTGAGTGAGATCTGATAGTGATATTTGAGTAATCCTTAGTAATGCGCATTTTATTCTATTTTGTTGAAATAACATTTTGACTTTTTACTCTTGCAAAAGATTTTCAAAAGCCCACCTCCCCATCCAGGATGAGAACAATTCATCCGGCTACCAATCGCAACCGTGACCCCTTCATAGATACCCGCGTTCTTGGAAGGGGTCATAACGATTGCCATCCCTTAGGGTTTCTTAACAACAACCAAAATCGATAACTTAACGTGGCCCTTCGAAGCACGGAAGCAGTGATCCATACAAGTGATGACTGCAGCGTTCAAGAACGATGAGGCAGGCTCCATTACGAGAACTTCAAAAATTAATATGGAATAAGAACAATTACTGTGATATTTCTCAAATCTTATTCACTGTCTCACCGTTACAGAACAGCAAGTGACACAAATATAATTCACTGAGCAACCAACCTTATCGACCTCAACAGTTTAGCACTCAAACCCTGTTTGATACGCCAAGGGCCCTTGAAATATTAGAACGGCCTCTTTGTTTCGGCAAAAAAGGGCCTCGGTAAAGTCGCGTTACCTAGTGGCCCTTAGCCGCCGCTTAGAGAGCTTTTAACGCTTTACAGCAGCAGCTTTTATGTTTGCGGCCTTCAAGGTATTTATTCTTAAAAACGTCAGATAAGAATAAAGAGCTTCAGAACTTCGTCAATACTTACTGGTATCTCAACAGTTATATAATGAAGAATATAAAAATATTTCATAACTTAAGAGGGTATCATGCGGGCAAGGAATATAAAGAAAATTCACAGAATTATCGTATCCTCCCGTTTCTGCTCTAAAACAGAGGAAATTCAATTCTTTATTGACATTAAAGTTTTAAGGATGAGTATAGTTTAGCTTATATCAATATTTTCTTTAAAAAAAAACTAGTAATCCTCCCATCATTGCGATTTGACGGGGAATTTTTGAGATTTTCGGGGTCAAACTATCATTAGTAATAATTGGTTGCTGAAAAAAATATACGCGCGTGACGATAGCTGGACTAAATTTATTGCAATAAAAAAGAATATTTAATTTTTTTGAACGCGCAAACGGGAATACCATATCTCCATTTCGTGGATTTTCTTCCTATTCCTCGCATATATCGTTCCCTTATGATAGATACAGAAGCCCCGTGTATAAGAATTAATATTATGTATTTTTGTGAAGAAGGCATCAAAAACTACAATAAGAAATCATAGAACAAAATATAGAAAACTCGTGTCTGAGTGATTTTGTACTCAAAGCTCTGGACGGTCATAACTCATAAGGGGTGCTTTAGGTATTTTTTTCCAAGTCAAGTTGATAAAACAATAATAACCCTATCATAAACTTCGAAGGAATCGGCAATGGTAACTAAGCTCATCAGGTCTATTGCCATCTCCCGGATATAGTTGTAGATTTTTATTGAGTATATTTTTGTAGGAACAAATAAATATCAGATCCAAAAAGTAATGACAATGAGAATTCGATGTGACGCGCTCGCTACTCAACCAAAAGGGGCTGCCTGATGATTAATGATATACCCGCATATATTTTAGTTAAAAAGAATAAACAATTAAGAACAGAACAGGAATCTAGATTTATTGTGCCCTTATAGTGACAAACCCTACCTGACAAACTTAAACTACCCTAACAAAAGTTGATGATAGAATAACTTCGAGTGTATCCCGTCCCCAAGTATGAGACTTAAGGGGTGCGCGCTGGGCCCAAGTGCTTGTGGATGAATGTCGGTGCACTGTAGGCTTATAATTCTTGAGTATCCATCGTTTCATCGTCATCTAATGTTACACAATACCAGTTCCAATCAATATGTTCACTGTAAAGGTTATTTCACAATCTTTTACCCATTGGCATCGGCGATAATGATAACAATAGAATTTTATTCATAACTAAGACGTAGTGGTCCTGACGATGCCAACTTATTACGCTCATAACAACATTAGCAAAGAAATCATAACCAAGTACCGATATCATCAATGTAATCAATAAAATTGCACCTAATAAAAAAACACATGTTTTATTTCAATCGTGTATGTACTAGAAACAAAACCTGACAAGTGATCGTCCACAAATTATATCAGAAAGTTTCGGTTGAAAACTGAATACATCTTTTAACAATAAACGCTCGTCGCGGAACTGGCCTAGTCGTTGTAAAACAATCATATTTTACGCCCTTCCGTGATTTTGAAGCCACGTGAAGCATTTAGTATTTTGGTTCCAGTTGTTATCGTAGGAAGGCATTTGGACGGCCTGGAAACTTTTTTCACCTACATTTGCATGTTTTTTTTTTACATGGTAGCCTAGCCTTTGAATACTATCTCACCTGATGGTAAGTGGTGATGTAATCGAAGATGTTGTTCAGGCTAGCCTAGAATTAGACTAGAAGTACGGTATTTTGCGATTGCCTTCGTATCTTGCTACCACCCTCAATTAGAAGATCATCGCAAAGCACCTACCAGTGTGTTCTGGCAGCTGTCACAAAGCCCCAGTTCCCATTTATGGGCTTAATCATTTTACCATCTTTCTTTTAAAAATAATCTATTAACAATTTTTTCTAACACAATATTTTCGCTGCAAGTGTGAATCGAACCCGCATCTAATGATTTTATACACCTAACGGAATATGTATGTGCTCAAGAAAAGTATCCATACGTTTTAGAAATTATGCATAATAAAATGTGGTAAAAATTAGATTAAACAAATTCTACTTAGAGACATACAATTTTCATACTAAATAAAACACTCGCTTATTACCAATTAGCTGCTTACTTACTTGACGTTCATTCACATAAAAAGTCTATTACGAGATATTTATTTATTATTATTTGATGGCAAGAGCAAAAATTCCAGGAGAGTCATTAATTGATGAAAACAAATGTATAGGTATATTTCGTAGACTAAATTTTGTGGGTCTAAACAATGTGGGCCTTCACTGCTCAAAAATATTTCGATCGTTTTTTTTATTTATTACTGCCTGGCCTTTCAATACTTGATGTTAAGTGGTACTTCAACCCCATCATTATCGCCATGGAAGGACTTAGTTATTACTAGTAAGTATAAAAAGTAGCAGTACTGGGCACCCATCCTCGTAATTATTGCAGCCGACATTGTTTAATCTAGATTATTGGTAAAATCTGCTATGGAAACTCTGCTACAAGCGTTTCCGCTTAGAACCTACCGGCTCCTGTTCTGCCTCTAGACTGAGATTTGCCGTCTGGTGGTTATACATTTTGTGAATGCTCGATAAAGTTACGACTACATCTTTTAACTTCACTGTTCACTTACAAATACGTGTAACAACTGATAAATCCCAATAAGCACAGAAATGATAAAATATTACATTTCGTCGTTGTTTACGCGTGTAAAATCTGATCTGATTAGAAACGCTTGGCTAAATTTAATAATTTGAGTATATGAGTAGCATATCCTGTTCTCTAGAAATCATCTTACATTCCGGTATTTGTATAATCTGTGGACAAATTCAAAGTTTGAAAAGTACAGACTTTGCGAACGTGAGTAATTTACTAATGCATCCCGACGTCGCGTACTTTCGCATTGGAAAATGAAAATCTTAAGCGCTTCGTGACAAGCGGAGCGGTTAGCGAGAAAAATACCAATATTTCTTATTTTTGGATTTTTGACTAAATCACACGCTAAGTGAAGTCGTTACAAATTTTTTTTTCGCCATTCAGCTGAGAATACCCGACATTGATGTAAAACAAGCTGGCCAATAATGTTTATGATAAAAAACTTATTAATCTTTGCTTAAAATCACTACACTATATTTAAATTAACCGTCAAAAACATTCAGCTGAGATCGACTCGAAACGTCGAATCAGGTTTCAAGCATATCAGATGCTCATCATCAGGGCAAGCAGTGTGCAGCTGCGTCTGTGAGTTCTCGGCGTGCACAGTAATTATATTTTTATAGAAGTAATGTACGCAAAAGAATTAATGTAAAATTAATGGGTTTAAATTGCCTTGCTGTGATTGTATAGTTTTTGACCATAATTTCAACCTTTGCTAAGTGATGATGTGGCTTAAATAGCGTAAGCTTGAATAAAGAGTCTGGTTTATATACATTCCTTTTTTTGTGCAGTCGTGTGAATAGGAACAGCTCTGTGCTGTGGGGCGTCCAAATGTTAGCGTGCTGTCTACCTACAGAAATAAGCAATTCGTGTAATTTTTCAACTATCAATAGTGACTAATTAGATAAATACTTACTCCTCGACGCGTCACGTAACAATTCCACAAGAATTGGGATAAAATTCTTGAAACTGAAATTACAAAATAAAAGAAATCGGTGTATGTGGAAGAGGCTTCTATCTACTACGGCCTGCCTGAGAATATATGTATTCAATTAAAGAATTTTTAATGATATTTATTTTTCATCGAAAGCCTTTTTAATTGAGTACGATGCCCTCTCAGTTAAAATTAATGGAAAGCTTATTAATATAATCGATCAAATTTATTCTAAGTAGCAATTCAGAGTAAGCACAATGGCAGGATATTTTGAGCATACTGGCCTGGCTAGCTAACACCCTCACATAGAAAATCTGCCGCCAAGTACCTGATGGTGTTCCGGCAGCTGTTCTTAGACCTTCTTAGTCAGCCTGACTAACAACATCTACCGCACCATCACTTAACATAAGGCATTAAGTCAAAAGCTGTTAATAACAAGCCAGAAAAAATGCATATTGAGACTTAATAACTGTATGTCTCTGTGTAACATGTGCAGTGCAATTTGACACTTGCGACGAAATGCGTCTGTTATAGGCAGAAGTTAGTCCGCTTTACATCAGATGGACATCGTGCTTGTTCCGTCAGAATCACATTAAAAACTATAACAATAGAATCTAGAACTGTTCTTGATCGATCAGAATATGGATGGAAATCTTTTAAAAACAGCCGATAATATAATAACGAAATGTATCGAAATACCAATTGGTGCGCATAGAGAATGTATGTCACCAACGGTGCTACATGGAATATAATACTCTCCTTAGAACATAGAGTACTTATTATTCCAACGATTTAAGTGCGTGGTGCACCTTAAGGGCATCACCTGAGGCAATAAGTTAGTTTAACGACATCCGAGCCGAGAGGCGTAAAGCGTTGCGCACACCACCGCGTAATGGAATAAAAACATAAAGAACGTAAGACGGCAGCGTACATATATTTACAATGGCAGTACCTTAATTGTGTTATCTAGTTATTTTTTAATGTGATTGTGATGTAACAAGCACGAGGGCCACCTGATGTTAAGTAGAGTAACCTCTGCCTATAACAGATGCATTTCCTCATAAAATGAGCAATTCGTCATATTATGACGAATTGCACTGCGCCCATCACACTGAGACGTACAGTTGTTAGGTCTCATGTGCCTGTAATTTTTCTGGCTCTCAAGGACTGGTGCCGGAACACAGTGCTAGGTGCTTGGCGACACATTGATGTGAGTAATATGAGACTATCAAGTCGCCCGCCTGATGATGTCATCGTCCTCGTCCGGCTTTCACTTTTTTATTGCGTCTTTGATCAGTATCTCACCTGAGGGTAAGTGATGATGTGGTCGACGATGTTGTTCAGGCTAACCATGAATAACTGGCTCTCAAGAACAGTTAACAAAACACACCGTTAGGAGCTTGGTGACTGATTTTCTAATTGAGGGTGGTAGCTAGCCAGGCGGACATTCGCATAATACCCTATTACCATGCTGTAACGACTGCCATCTTAACAACCGGGACTGACGACGGCTTAACGTGTCCTCAGAGGCACGAAAGCGCTCAGTAATAAAGCCACTAGCGATCACCCATCCAAGTCATGACCGCGGCGGATGTTGCTTAACGTAAGGGACTAGATAACCCGCCGCGGCTCCGCCCGCGCTTATTTCGGTTATGGCGTAAAACCATTGACCTCTTTTTGAGCAGTGGGATAAAAGGAGGTAAGATAAAAAGAGTAAGGACCTTAAATTGGCTTCATGTTTTCTAAGTAATTTTTCTAAAATGATATATTGCTGTTGGTCTTCCTGATATAAATAAATAAATAAACTTATCCCTAACTAATCCTATGTCATTCCTCGGGTCTCAAACTATTTCCATACCAAATTTCATTGATATCAGTACAGTGGTTTTTAAGTTTATTCGTTGCATACACAAATACAAATATTTCCTCTTTATAATATAAATTTAGATTCACTATTAATCAACAGGTAAAAAACTTAACCTTTCTGAAACGGATTGTATACTTCACGTTTATCTTACAATACGTTTTAAAAGAAGTTTCAAACACTTTGTTTACAACGAATACGCGGTTTAAATCCGTTAAAGTTATAATTAACAAACAGTAGCTGTGGCTCGCGGTTTCACCCGCGCGTGGAGTAATTTTTCGCATTTATAATATTAGGTGAGGCTGTGTTCGTAGTAAACATCCCGCACAAGACTCAAATTTTTCGTATCGTATATTTGTGATTTTGTAGTGAAGAATCCGTCTGATACAATATGCTAAATAATAATGTGTTTTTTATTCATATTGTGCTTATATTATATCAAGCCGTTATTATTCAAAATTTACTTTTATTTTTAACCGAATTAAAAAAAATAGGAGGTTCTCAAATCGATTGTATTTTTTTTGTACGTTACCAAAAAACTCTTTTTTTTTATGCTAGATAGGTTAGCCTTTCGCCACTATCTCACCTGATGGTAAGTGATGATGTGGTCGACAGATTTTTCAACTTGAGGGTGGTAGCTAGCCAGGCGGGCATTCGCAAAATGCCCTACCACCATGCTATAACGACTGCCATCCTAAGACAACAACCGGGACCGACGGCTTAAAGTGCCCTCCGAAGCACGGAAACACTCAGTAGTAATGTCACTAGCGGTCACCCATCCAACTCATGACCGCGCGCGATGTTGCTTAACTTTGCTGATCGATTGATAACAGCTAAGTAAACTTCGCTACAAGCGCTTCAAAACAGCTTCTTTACAGGGTGTACCGATTTTGATGTTTTTTCTACAGTCGAAAGGTGGTGCTCATTTCAATTTGAGTGAGATCTGATAGTGATATTTGAGTAATCCTTAGTAATGCGCATTTTATTCTATTTTGTTGAAATAACATTTTGACTTTTTACTCTTGCAAAAGATTTTCAAAAGCCCACCTCCCCATCCAGGATGAGAACAATTCATCCGGCTACCAATCGCAACCGTGACCCCTTCATAGATACCCGCGTTCTTGGAAGGGGTCATAACGATTGCCATCCCTTAGGGTTTCTTAACAACAACCAAAATCGATAACTTAACGTGGCCCTTCGAAGCACGGAAGCAGTGATCCATACAAGTCATGACTGCAGCGTTCAAGAACGATGAGGCAGGCTCCATTACGAGAACTTCAAAAATTAATATGGAATAAGAACAATTACTGTGATATTTCTCAAATCTTATTCACTGTCTCACCGTTACAGAACAGCAAGTGACACAAATATAATTCACTGAGCAACCAACCTTATCGACCTCAACAGTTTAGCACTCAAACCCTGTTTGATACGCCAAGGGCCCTTGAAATATTAGAACGGCCTCTTTGTTTCGGCAAAAAAGGGCCTCGGTAAAGTCGCGTTACCTAGTGGCCCTTAGCCGCCGCTTAGAGAGCTTTTAACGCTTTACAGCAGCAGCTTTTATGTTTGCGGCCTTCAAGGTATTTATTCTTAAAAACGTCAGATAAGAATAAAGAGCTTCAGAACTTCGTCAATACTTACTGGTATCTCAACAGTTATATAATGAAGAATATAAAAATATTTCATAACTTAAGAGGGTATCATGCGGGCAAGGAATATAAAGAAAATTCACAGAATTATCGTATCCTCCCGTTTCTGCTCTAAAACAGAGGAAATTCAATTCTTTATTGACATTAAAGTTTTAAGGATGAGTATAGTTTAGCTTATATCAATATTTTCTTTAAAAAAAAACAAGTAATCCTCCCATCATTGCGATTTGACGGGGAATTTTTGAGATTTTCGGGGTCAAACTATCATTAGTAATAATTGGTTGCTGAAAAAAATATACGCGCGTGACGATAGCTGGACTAAATTTATTGCAATAAAAAAGAATATTTAATTTTTTTGAACGCGCAAACGGGAATACCATATCTCCATTTCGTGGATTTTCTTCCTATTCCTCGCATATATCGTTCCCTTATGATAGATACAGAAGCCCCGTGTATAAGAATTAATATTATGTATTTTTGTGAAGAAGGCATCAAAAACTACAATAAGAAATCATAGAACAAAATATAGAAAACTCGTGTCTGAGTGATTTTGTACTCAAAGCTCTGGACGGTCATAACTCATAAGGGGTGCTTTAGGTATTTTTTTCCAAGTCAAGTTGATAAAACAATAATAACCCTATCATAAACTTCGAAGGAATCGGCAATGGTAACTAAGCTCATCAGGTCTATTGCCATCTCCCGGATATAGTTGTAGATTTTTATTGAGTATATTTTTGTAGGAACAAATAAATATCAGATCCAAAAAGTAATGACAATGAGAATTCGATGTGACGCGCTCGCTACTCAACCAAAAGGGGCTGCCTGATGATTAATGATATACCCGCATATATTTTAGTTAAAAAGAATAAACAATTAAGAACAGAACAGGAATCTAGATTTATTGTGCCCTTATAGTGACAAACCCTACCTGACAAACTTAAACTACCCTAACAAAAGTTGATGATAGAATAACTTCGAGTGTATCCCGTCCCCAAGTATGAGACTTAAGGGGTGCGCGCTGGGCCCAAGTGCTTGTGGATGAATGTCGGTGCACTGTAGGCTTATAATTCTTGAGTATCCATCGTTTCATCGTCATCTAATGTTACACAATACCAGTTCCAATCAATATGTTCACTGTAAAGGTTATTTCACAATCTTTTACCCATTGGCATCGGCGATAATGATAACAATAGAATTTTATTCATAACTAAGACGTAGTGATCCTGACGATGCCAACTTATTACGCTCATAACAACATTAGCAAAGAAATCATAACCAAGTACCGATATCATCAATGTAATCAATAAAATTGCACCTAATAAAAAAACACATGTTTTATTTCAATCGTGTATGTACTAGAAACAAAACCTGACAAGTGATCGTCCACAAATTATATCAGAAAGTTTCGGTTGAAAACTGAATACATCTTTTAACAATAAACGCTCGTCGCGGAACTGGCCTAGTCGTTGTAAAACAATCATATTTTACGCCCTTCCGTGATTTTGAAGCCACGTGAAGCATTTAGTATTTTGGTTCCAGTTGTTATCGTAGGAAGGCATTTGGACGGCCTGGAAACTTTTTTCACCTACATTTGCATGTTTTTTTTTTACATGGTAGCCTAGCCTTTGAATACTATCTCACCTGATGGTAAGTGGTGATGTAATCGAAGATGTTGTTCAGGCTAGCCTAGAATTAGACTAGAAGTACGGTATTTTGCGATTGCCTTCGTATCTTGCTACCACCCTCAATTAGAAGATCATCGCAAAGCACCTACCAGTGTGTTCTGGCAGCTGTCACAAAGCCCCAGTTCCCATTTATGGGCTTAATCATTTTACCATCTTTCTTTTAAAAATAATCTATTAACAATTTTTTCTAACACAATATTTTCGCTGCAAGTGTGAATCGAACCCGCATCTAATGATTTTATACACCTAACGGAATATGTATGTGCTCAAGAAAAGTATCCATACGTTTTAGAAATTATGCATAATAAAATGTGGTAAAAATTAGATTAAACAAATTCTACTTAGAGACATACAATTTTCATACTAAATAAAACACTCGCTTATTACCAATTAGCTGCTTACTTACTTGACGTTCATTCACATAAAAAGTCTATTACGAGATATTTATTTATTATTATTTGATGGCAAGAGCAAAAAATCCAGGAGAGTCATTAATTGATGAAAACAAATGTATAGGTATATTTCGTAGACTAAATTTTGTGGGTCTAAACAATGTGGGCCTTCACTGCTCAAAAATATTTCGATCGTTTTTTTTATTTATTACTGCCTGGCCTTTCAATACTTGATGTTAAGTGGTACTTCAACCCCATCATTATCGCCATGGAAGGACTTAGTTATTACTAGTAAGTATAAAAAGTAGCAGTACTGGGCACCCATCCTCGTAATTATTGCAGCCGACATTGTTTAATCTAGATTATTGGTAAAATCTGCTATGGAAACTCTGCTACAAGCGTTTCCGCTTAGAACCTACCGGCTCCTGTTCTGCCTCTAGACTGAGATTTGCCGTCTGGTGGTTATACATTTTGTGAATGCTCGATAAAGTTACGACTACATCTTTTAACTTCACTGTTCACTTACAAATACGTGTAACAACTGATAAATCCCAATAAGCACAGAAATGATAAAATATTACATTTCGTCGTTGTTTACGCGTGTAAAATCTGATCTGATTAGAAACGCTTGGCTAAATTTAATAATTTGAGTATATGAGTAGCATATCCTGTTCTCTAGAAATCATCTTACATTCCGGTATTTGTATAATCTGTGGACAAATTCAAAGTTTGAAAAGTACAGACTTTGCGAACGTGAGTAATTTACTAATGCATCCCGACGTCGCGTACTTTCGCATTGGAAAATGAAAATCTTAAGCGCTTCGTGACAAGCGGAGCGGTTAGCGAGAAAAATACCAATATTTCTTATTTTTGGATTTTTGACTAAATCACACGCTAAGTGAAGTCGTTACAAATTTTTTTTTCGCCATTCAGCTGAGAATACCCGACATTGATGTAAAACAAGCTGGCCAATAATGTTTATGATAAAAAACTTATTAATCTTTGCTTAAAATCACTACACTATATTTAAATTAACCGTCAAAAACATTCAGCTGAGATCGACTCGAAACGTCGAATCAGGTTTCAAGCATATCAGATGCTCATCATCAGGGCAAGCAGTGTGCAGCTGCGTCTGTGAGTTCTCGGCGTGCACAGTAATTATATTTTTATAGAAGTAATGTACGCAAAAGAATTAATGTAAAATTAATGGGTTTAAATTGCCTTGCTGAGATCAAAAAAATCGACATATTTTCATAAGTTCGCAAGTCACAATAAAATTCAAAATTTCAAAATCATGTTTGATTTTAAACATAGGTATAACAGAAAATTATTAAGGCTAGAGTGCTCGTGGTGCTTTCCATACAAATGTAGTTTCTTCATATATTATATACCAATTATTCAAACTCTGTGATACCTTGCATGTATGCCCTTGAGCCTAATATCTATGCTTCTGGTTAGTCAGATTTCAGTAAAATTAAGTTTTATCAAAAATAAAACAAAAAATCGTTTTGTACGGGAATTGTTATTTTGACATTCAAGTATATTATAAATAATAAATCGAAAATCTAGTATATCGGAAGCACAGATATTAGACTTAGCAATAATGGCTTAAATAAGCAGTAAAGGCTCAGTGGCATTAGCTATGGCTGAGGGCTTGAGCTTCACCGCATGGTGGAAGGGCATTTTGGGAATGCCCGCCTGGCTAGCGTCCACCCTCAAGTAGAAAATCTGTCACCAAGCACCTAACGGTGTGTACCGGCAGCAGTCCTTGAGAGCCAGTGAAATTACAGGCACATGAGACTTAATAATGTCTCAACGTGACGGGCGCAGTGCAATTCGTGTCTTGTGACAAAACTACGTTTATATGGAAAGCGCTACGTGCACTCTACTCTTAAAGTTTTATGATATCCGCTCTACTTATCTCACAGTGTCCGCACCTCTAAGCGTTCACGCCTCGCCCGGCGGTGGCATGCACCCCGCTTCATATTTGCAGCTTTCATTACAGATATTAAAAACTATGTAGCGGAGATCTGATTCATTAATGCCGGAGTGAGTGCATTGAAGCATGCTCAGGAATTTATCCAACAGGGGGAGTTATTTGTTGCATTTCTCTGTTCTATTCATTCTCGTAGAACTGTTTTTACATATGCGCTCAAAATACCTTAAAGGAAAAGTTTGGGATAAGTTCTGCTAAGTTATATATATTATGGGAATTTGTATAAAAATAACAAAAGTATCCACAATGCTTCTCTTTGACGGGAAAATGCGTCTTTAACGAGAAACTTTCATATGTTCGACATATATACACTGATAATATTATATATTATTAACTATGACATATCAATACATACAGTGAGAGTTTTGCCGTATTTTAAGCGCTGAAAATAATTTGTTGCTTGAAAAATTACATTATCAAATATTTTATAGTGAAAGTTAGAATACATTGACGATTTTTTTAAAGGATGGACCAAACGTTTTTGAGGATGTTGTGTACCTAAATTACTTGTATTTATTGTGTAATGATAAAATTTATTTGTTTCAACATATTCAATAAATACTTTATACAATAATATTGTAAGAAAGAATGCTTATAATCATTCCAAAGCTATGAGCTAAATTAAAACATACCTGTTTTACATAATTACGCTGTGGACGTGAAAACCAAAATAAATTACGTACATATCTTTTCAGCACCACCTATTAATTTTCATCAACCGCAGCTGACACGGCGTGGTTAATATCCATCGAAATATCCAATACATTAAATTAATGTATTGAAAACATTATACTGTCAACGTGAAACACAATAAACCTATATGTACAGCGACTCATCAAAGGATGATCGATTTTTAATTACAACGTCAAATACTGTATAAACACTTTTGTTTGTTTATTAGTTAATATTTAAAACATAGAAACTATTATACATAGAACTATAATACTAATATACTTTCTGCACTGGAGACTGTGTCAGAATTGGCGTTGAAAATGATACGCCTATAATTTGAAGCGCTCGTAGCGAAGTTTGCTTGCTATTCTTAACCGATCAGCAAAGTTAAGCAACGTCCGCCGCGTTCATGAGTTGGATGGGTGACCGCTAGTGACATTACTACTGAACGTTTCCGTGCTTCGGAGGGCACGTTAAGCCGTCGGTCCCGGTTGTCATCTTAGGATGGCAGTCGTTATACCATGGTGGTATTTTGCGGATGCCCGTCTGGTTAGCTATCACCCGCAAGTAGAAAATCTTTCGCCAAGCACCTAACGGTGTGTTCCAGCAGCTGTCCTTGAGAACCAGTAATTCTAGGATAGCCTGAACAATATCTTCGACCACATCTTCACTTACGATACAGTAAGATAGTCGTCAAAGCCTTACCTATAAAAAAAAAAATACGGACGGAATTACTTGCGTAATTAAGTAATGGAGTTCGTATTTGATTCTGATGAACATGTGTACATCAATAAACAGGCAAGGTATTAATGCATCGAGTTATTAAAACGAAGCAAACCCGGTTGCTAATCATAGTTTGCGTGTGTAATTAAAAAAGTCATCCTAACTAAATGTTTTACTTTTTATCATAGTGAGGAAACATTTAACAATGTTAATAAAATTACAGCAACAGTGTTCCAACATAGATTTACACCATTTTATTTTCTACATGTACCTAAGTTTTCATACTGTAACTACTCACTTTACTTTGAATAATACCTTTTCTGTGCCATCACAGTGCTGGCCAGAATCTCGCGTAGCACAGCAGCAGCGCATCTGAGATGTTTTATAATCTTCGTTGCCATTGGAGTTTTAATCTATATAAAATGAAATACAAAGCAATAATATTCGACCGCCTATAGTGCAATTGGATGCAACTTTTAAATAAAACGCATTGAGGATTATACAAAATTACATTTATGTTGAAACACTCTTTAAAACACACACACACCCTCACACAAAATAACACATTGATACGTATACTAAACGTTACGCCTACACCACCCACACTACTTAATATATTTTATTATTATGAAATGATGTAAAATGTGTTAAACTAATTTATGTTTTACAAAATTACAAATTTACGAGAGAAAAAATTATAGTCATGTGCGGGATTCGAACCCGCGTCCATCAATAATTTTGTAATGTAATTCACCAAGCAGGCGTTATTTCAAACATAACAATATTAAAATTTTAAGGTTACGTCATCATTTACCAGTCTAAAACCAATTGCAAAATTGGTCTTGTTTGTAGTACAACGCAAGTTGAACTATAGGTGTCGCTCCATCCCGATACGATGGTTCAAGAACGAGAGCAAATAATAGAGTTATGAGTCATTGTGTCATGTTAGCTCAATTGGTTAGAGCATACCCCGGATAAAGGGGTGGATGGATGCGGGTTCGAATCCCGCACATGACTAATTTTCTCTCTCGTAAATTTGTAATTTTGTAATGTAATTCACCAAGCAGGCGTTATTGCAACATAACAATAATAAAAATACATAATTTTTGTTTTTTTCTTAGCAGATGTACTTTTATTGTTATGTTATAAATGTAACAGTTTTTAAGCAATGATGGCCGAGCGGTAATAGCTATGGACTGCCTGGTTCGATCCCCACCGCCGGCTTGAGCTTCACCGCATGGTGGGAGGTCATTTTCGATGGAAGGGCCATAGCTTGCCTGGCTAGCTACAAGCCTCACGTAGAAAATCTGTCGCCAAGCACCTAACGATGTGTTACGGCAGCAGTCCTTGAGAGCCAATGAAATTACAAGCACATGAGACTTAATAAATATTTGTCAAGGTGACGGGCGCAGTGTAATTCGTGACTTGTGACGATATGCATCTGTTATAGGCAGAGGTTAGTCCGCTTAACATCAGGTGGGACTCGTGGTTGATACGTCAGAATAACATAAAAAAAAAAATTGTTCTTTGAATACTTTGTACAGTTCGTTGGTCGGGTATCGAAAATCTCCATATAAATAAAAAGAATATTTATATTTATATGGAGGATTATACATATGGAGTTTACACTACTTAGATTTTTATAAAATTTTGTTAACGATGTAATACCCCATCATAGTAAAAAATCTAGAGTAAACTATATCCCTGCATTTCTTGACCGATTCACTTTGGTAGGCGTAGTTTTGTTTGAAAATGTGCATACCATTGACTGCAGTTTCAGATATGGTTATTACATGACTGCCCAAAAAAGGAGTGTTCTGTTCTCAGGTTTCATGTATGTATGTTTGTAAGTTTCTCTATTCGACCATAAACTCTGAACGGCTTAACCGGTGTTAATGTCTGAGATATCATTAGATTCGCCTTGATAGCGCAAGGGATACTAGGTCCATAAAAAAACTAGGGAATTATTGACTCTATTGTGAGAAAAAACATTTTTTCTTCCAAACCCATCGTGTGGTTTATCAAAATGGAGGGCTTTTAAAAACGATTCTACAAATATATACACTTTGTAGTTTTGATTGCAATGTAACGTTAATAAAAATAAATAATTTTCAGTCGGGTTTTTTACTTTATAAATAAATTTATGATGGTTATCGATAAGAAATTCAACAAAATTCGTCACCTGTAATAAGGTCGTAAATAGGCCTAAACGAGCCTAGCTCCAATTAAGCAATCATGTCACGGCACTATCTTACGCGTCTTAGTGTCTGAGCATCGATAAAGTTGTAGGGCACCTAGCGTGAAACCGTACTCCCCGCGGGAAGATGTTCATGTAGAATTTCAAGAACGCTTACTAATACTGTACCTATGTGCTGAAACTCTTCATGCTCCATGTTTTCTTACACATTTTTTTCACTGCTTGCACGTTGCGCACTCGTCTAATAGTGATAACTTTTAATTTTATTGAATTCGTTATACTAAAACAGTCTCACTTAAACGCCGTTGCTTTAGTTAGAATAACCTTCAGGTATTAAAATGTACCAAAGGATTTTGCTGGTTTTAGGGGAAATTCATAATCAGAAAACGTTATCGTGTGAATATGAATTCGTTATATGAAGGTAAATTTGTTCATTCGTATTTTTACTTGTTAACAATTGTATCTGACAAATAAATCATAAGTCGCCAGTGTTTTTCGTATAGTTAACAATATAGTTAACAATTGACGTGAAATTGTTGGGAATTGCCCAGTGACGGCCTCCATGTTGTGTTGTCATGGAGATGTTACCAGCAATTTTATTTTCCCATGAAAGTGGTATCCTTCTTAGAGTTCAGTGATTTCTACAGTTCCGGTGCGGCAGTGAGAAATCGAATGATGTTAAATTGAAATTATATTGGGGTTAAACTAAAAAGCAACAAGTAAGCTAAGAGACTCTTAGAACCGATACCTAGTAAAAAAGGTATGTTTCTGTATACCGGTGGTAATGCTCTAGTCAGTTTTCATAATACATGTACTATAATAAAACAACATGAAAAACTTGGTCAGAACAGATTTTAACAGTAGATGAGATATCAAATAAGACATTCCAGGGTGCCCTTTGACATAAAGAATATTTGCATCTTGTATAAGTACATAGGGATCGGCGTACTTAGGGTCCATCAGTATTATTTAGTACTTCAGTAGTGGTGTGGCGTCGTTATTTTCTTCTGCTGTGAATAATGTCATTTTAAGTTCTAATTTGAAACTGATACCCAGTAATACCAGTCTTGATAGACAAAAAGTAGGGGAGATCTCATGGTTCGGAGAATACTTGACTGATAAAAAAGAAAAGTTTTCGAGAAACGGGGTAGTTGAATGCTTCTCGAAAATCTTTATTTTCTATCAGTAGAAAACAGACGTAGCAGAATAATCAGTAGAAAAAGAATTTGCGCTGATGAACTGTATGCTTAGATAGGTATATCTTAAGCTATAATTGTATATGCGGTACACCTACGATTGTTCCTCAGTAATACACTAGCTATCGAGTACGACGGTTCTTTTATTGCTACCCGACATACCATTTCGCGACGAGGCCGTGATCTACCCGCGTAACTAAATAAAAATGTCGAATTTCATTGGAAACTTAAATGTTTTCGATTATAAAATACACGAGTGGGACGTTTTTTACGGAAGATTAATGCAATTCATAAAATTAAATAATATCTCAGATGTGAACCATAGTGCAGTGTTGTTAACACATTTGTCGGATGAATCATACCGTCTGGTTCGGAATCTTGTGCATCCGAATAAGCTCGAAGAAATCGTTTTTAGGGAGCTAGTGAACGTACTCAACAAGCATTTTACGCCAAAAAGGTCAACGTTCGCCGATAGGGCGAAATTTTATGAAGCGACCAAATCCGACGGTGAAAGCATCGAGGAGTGGGCTGCGCGGCTGCGAGGGCTGGCCGTGTATTGCGATTTTGGTTTGGAGCTGGACACGCTTATGCTTGATCGTTTCGTACTTGGCTTTAAGATGGGACCAGAACGTGACCGACTTTTGAGTGTGACTTAAAGAACCTGACGTTTGCTCAGGCGTTGGAAGTCGCCCAAAAGGCGGCATGTGCGCGCCAGGCGCGCGCTGAGGTTATCATCAAGGAGGAGCAGATGTTTTATGTGGCTGGTGGCGGCCGCCGCAACGTGCGTTTTGCAGGTGAAAGCGGGAGCGGCGCGAGCGCCGCCAGGTCTAGCGGCGGTGATGGCCATAGTTTCAAGGGTGATGGTCAATCACGTTGCTCAGTATGTGGTTTAAAAAATCACAATGCGGTACAGTGTAGATTTAAGAACTTTAAGTGTTTAAAGTGTGGTCGAAAAGGTCATTTAAAAAAGTTGTGTGCTATTAAAAAAACAAACATTCATAACATTGGGGCAGAGGCGACGGAATCGTCACAAGACAGCGATTGCAAGGAATGTGAGCTATATAACATGAGGTATGTGGACTATAAGCCGATTAAAATAACTGTTAGTGTGAATAATATAGATTTAACTATGGAACTAGATACGGGATCAGGAACTACGGTTATTTCGGAATCGTTATATCTGCTACATTTCTCTGATTGTAAATTGAAAACCAGTGATCTTAAGATGTGCTTATATAATGGTCATAAAATCACGCCTTTGGGATTTTTTTTCGCTAATATGTCTGATGTTAATTTATTGCGAAATATAAAAATATATGTTATTAAAAACGGTGGACCACCTCTGCTTGGTCGTGATTTTATGACAATATTCAAGATTTATTTTGCAACAGCTAATAATAACATTTTAAGTAAGCATAACAATTTTGAAGAAGTGCAACGGTTATTAATGGAATACCCAGATGTATGGAAGGATGAACTAGGATGTTTTAATAAGTTTGAAGTTGAGTTACAATTAAAAGACAATGCTACAGCAAAGTTTTTTAAGCCACGGCCCGTTCCTTTCGCACTTAATGAAAAAGTTAACTTAGAACTCGATAGGCTGGTTAATTTAGGAATTTTAGTGCCAGTTAATTATTTCGAGTATGCTACACCTATAGTACCAGTGTTTAAAGATAATGGGAATTTAAAAATTGCTGGTGATTTTTCTTGCACGTTAAATAAAGATTTGAAGGTGGATAAATACCCTTTACCACGAATAGAAGAGGTGTTTTCTAAAATAGGTGGGGGGGAAACGTACTCAAAAATCGATACTTTTCATCGCAATAAACCATTTAGCCCATACAAAATCACCTACCTTGAACAAATTACATTGAAATGTAATAGATGTTTCAAGGTAGGTGATTTTGTATGGGCTAAATGGTTTATTGCGAGGAAAAGTATCTGGAGTGTTGGTATTATTAAGAAAGTTATTGGTAAAAGAATGTTTCAAATTTATTTTAATGATTACAAAACTACTTGTAACCGACACATCGATCAAATAAAAAAGAACACCAAGGTTCATAACTATGGTGACGTTGGTGTTACAAATCAAGATACAGCTAGCAATGACAGTTCGGCGATAAGCGACAATTTGTCAACCACGCACCCACCACCTGTACCGCAATCACCCGAAACTTTGCAACCTCGCCTACTAACTGAACAGACTTTCTCGACGCCGCCGCCGCCCTCATCTCCACCAATTATATCAACGTCCACCCTGAGGGAGCAGGGGGTCGAGACTAATGTTCTAGGTAGTGATGTGATGCTCAGCACCAATATTGTAGGTGAACAGGGGAATGGAGTGAGGACGGAGGGGTGCGAGATTTTGGAAAAAGATGTTCAACCTAATCAACCACCCATTGATTCGCAAGAAGTTGTTAATCCGGGTAGTGTAAACTCTACTCCAGGACGGTCTAAGAGACTCAGAAAACCTGTTAATTATAAGAAATATTTTTAGTACTTAGTTAAATTGTATCCAAATGATTTAGTATGAGAATTGTTTTGTTATTGTTACAGGTTCCCAAATTAATGATGGAGGGATGAACTGTATGCTTAGATAGGTATATCTTAAGCTATAATTGTATATGCGGTACACCTACGATTGTTCCTCAGTAATACACTAGCTATCGAGTACGACGGTTCTTTTATTGCTACCCGACATACCAGCTGAACCTGTGCTAGGAGATAACTACACCATCGATATTTATAAAGTTGTAGAGATCAGAGGGCTAAAAAAATCAATACTGTTGATATTGTGAAAGGTTCAGGTACCCGAGGGCTTGATAAAGTCAGTCTCGTGTTGTATTTTAAGTCCAGTATAAATGTTAAGCAGTGGAAATCGAACGATAAATAACAAAGAAAAGGCGATGAAATAATCACCATCTACAAAATCCCAACATTAATTACCAACAAACAACTTTTGTAAGTCTCGAGCGTGTCAAGTTTCCTTTAATACATAATCACTGTACAGTAACCTAAACAACGACGTCAACTACATCCATTGCAAAACACAATCAAGCAACTTTCAACTTAAATATTTCAAACATTGAGATGAGAATAGCGTGTTGAATGTTGACGCTGTAATCAAGAGCAGTGCTGGCGAGTGTACATAATTGAAAACTGTCAACGGCTTTCGGGTTTGGCTAAGATTTAATAACAGATAACGACTAAACTGTGTCGTTTCGCCGTCAAAGCCGTTAAGTTTTCGTTGACCTCTTCATTAAGCGTAAATCTGGAACGGGTTAAAGTCATATTCATTATAGTGTTAGAATAGCTGAGGAGGCGCGCGTTAGATAAATGTGTTACTGCCTATCCTGACGAGATGGCACTGGCGTAGTCTTAAAGCTAATAACTGCTATGTTTGAAACTTACCCATCTTCATCACATAAACGGCACTCCTACGTAGTTTCCAGCTTAAGAATATAAAGACTCCTTTATTCGGTTATAATGTCATAGAAGGTCACTCACGGAAGGAATGCGAAGTTGAAGTGATTGAAAAATGTATATAATTAAGGTGATGGTAAATTTAGAAGCCTTTTAGCATATGGAATAAATGAGATCTTATCGGGTATCATCGTAATAGGGTTTTCTTCTTAGTCACATTCAGTTCGCCATCCTGCTTGGTCTTTTTTCAGAATATGAAGCGATTCTATTGGCGGATTTTCCCTCTTACACCGCTTTTATGAAATACCTAAATACCTACTTTTATGCTGTAATACAATTGTCCGATAACTATATTTAAATAAAACCTTAGTAATAAGTACATTACAGTAGAATAGTATAACTATATTTAAATTAAGCCCTAGTAATAGGGCCCTGCAAGATTTAATTTTCGAGTATTTCACCGCACCAAAATTAACAAACACTATGACATTTAATGTACGTACTTTTTTACTTAATTATAAAATCTTTATTTAAAAAATGCTATTGTAACGGTCACCAATAATAATAAAATCATGTTTGTAATAATTTGAGAAAACATCGAATAAATATAAAAAATAAACACTTAAAAAACAAAAAATACAAATCGAGCGACACTTCAATCACAAGAAAATCACAAGAATTTACGATGCGTTTCCCTTCTACACGAAGCATCATCTGGAGGTATTGACTCTTAGAGCGTGCTATTTTCGACATTAAAATTTTAATTAAATTTTTAAGAAAAAACTCTTATTTGTTATTATAATTTCCGCAAAATAACTCCTCAATCTATTAATTATTAATAAAATCGTTCGTATCAAATTATTAAATATTATGAATGCATAGATAAAATTTATAACTTAACAAATTGAAGAGAAAAAAGTCGATAAAAATTTCCGTCTTAATAACAATAAAATAACTGACTTGTAGGTATTAGTATATTAGAATCATAAATATGTCTAAGTTTATACAAATATTCAAAATCGGTAATGCGTCGAACGAAAAAAAGTCTCATCTCATCACATTTCTCATTTCTTTTCTTGTGACAATCACTCATTATTTCCAGCATTTTTAGCAAACAATATCTTTCAGTTTTATACTGAACAGAGGGTTTCGTCGGACACCCTCGTTATTCCTTATCTGTGACATTTCAATTGAAACTTTCCAAGCTCGGTATTACGAGTGAAGCGATGGCTCTATTGTGGGTGGACAGAATAATAATACAAAGCTATTTTTGCATAGAATTCGTTAATATAAGTTTTAATAAGTGAAAGGAATATATGGATTTTCTTTGGGAAATATTTAACATTAGGGAGGTTTTTAAAACACAAAGGACATGATAATTTACTACGAACCAGAACCTATGGAATATTTTGAGAAGTACGCTTTCATTACACAAAAGTATACATTGATACGTGTAATTAATAAGTTTTTCTGCAGAACCCATATTCAAGGCAATTTTTAACACAATAAGTAGAACACAAGTCAGACATTTTAAACTGAATGTACTAACAATAACCTTTTGTATATGTAAAAATTATGACAATCAAATTAACTCGAGATAAGTTAAATTTTGAAATACTTAATTTTAGTATTCTTATACTTACTATGTCTATTTAGTTACTAATTACAATGCTACACAAAGCACTGAGCGATGTGTGGTCAATGCTTCAATAACGTACCCACAGTACGGTGTGCGGTCCATGCTTAAATCACGAATTTCACACACCGTGTACCGTAAACCAACACATACCGATAGTTACTTGCTAAAGCTGATTCACATCATCACCCGTCACACCTAGCTTCCGTGCCAAGGTCACTCATCAACAGAGCACTGAGATTGTGTGATCCTCAACATGTTGACATGGAACTTGCGCATCTACGATCAGTACTAGAGTCGAATGGGTATGGCTGGAAGCAAAGCAATAGAATTGCAAACACGTCTGCAAGTAACCGTGGAACAAAAGCAGAGTGGGCAGCAGCATACCTTCCATTTATCAAGGAGGTGACGAATAAAATCGGAAACTTGCTACGTTGTAATTTTTCTATCAGGACGATTTTCCGCCTTCCCATACAAATTAAGCAATTGCTGCGATCTCCATAAGATAAGTACTCACTTGGAACCCCAGGATTATACATGATACCATGCGATTGTGGTGAATGCTTCTTTGGAGAAACTAAAAAGAACGTGTCCACAGTCTCGGAGAGCACATTCGCTCCATGAAAAATGCGGACAGCCATCAATCTGCTGTGGCACAGCACGCTCTGACATCTGGTACGACGCACTACATCCGTTTCGACAAAGCCCGGGTTTTAGCCAAGGAGAAGTTATACGTTCCGCGTGAAACCCGCGAGGCTATAGAAATTAGTCGTCGTCCTAATTTAAAAAGAGATAGAGGGTGGGCGCTGTCACAAAGCTGGAGAACTTGTCTTCATGGAGGTTTGATGAATGTGAAGCAGGAGATGGTGGACACAGCCAGTTATGCTTGTCGTACTGCGATGGTGTCATCTGATAAAAGCAGCAGCAATGAAGAGGGTGCATCGCATCCTGTACTGAGAACGCAGCATTCGCCACAACACTCCCCGCAACGACCCCCCGCCGCCAGCACCGTTGGCTCGTCGAGCACAGCGAGCTGCCCGTAGTGTGAAACGTGACGCGACACAGGCGGACGTACCACACTCAACATCCTGAGGAAGGCTTCTGGTAGAAGCCGAAACATTGTCGATAGTCATATCGACTAGTAGTAAGTTGTTTCACGCTCAAACATCCGTGTTTTCAAACATAAAATATCAATATGAGCGTAAGTTTTTATAATACAACAATTAGGATTAAATGACATACTCGTACAACAAAGACCAAGATTTTTAACTTTGAAATATAGAGGTATATTGCAATCGGAGGCTAACATCACTTGTGGGGTAAAAAATTGAACATTATTTTTTATTATTTTTTTATGTTTTTGTAACGGAACATGCTCGAGGCCCACCTGATGATAAACGGACTAAACTCTTCCTATAACAGATGCATTTCATAACACGTCACGAATTGCACTGCGCCCGTCACCTTGAGACATAATTAATAAGCCTCATGTGCCTGTGATTTCATTAGCTCTCAAGGACTACTGCCGGAACACACCGTTAAGTGCTTGGCAACAGATTTTAATGGTTAAAGAACTAGAGGAAAAATTAGAGTAATGAGTCATATGTCATGTAAGCTCAGTCGGTCAGGGCATACTCCGGCTATAGGGGTGCATGTAGCGGGTTCGAATCCCGCACATGACTGTAATTTTTCCTCTCGTAAATTTGTAATTTTTGTAATGAAATCCGCAGAGCATGCGTTATTGCAAAAATAAAAATATTCAAACACTTTCAGTTCTTTAATTGCTGATCACATATCCAACTAGATTGTTGTCTCACCTGATGGTAACTGATGATGTGGTATATGGTCAGATATGGTAACGGAAACTTACTCAAAAGGAAGGCATCGGAATGCACCATATAGATGATTGGCAACAGATTTTCTACTTGAGGATGATTTCGTAACAGGTGAGCATTCACAAACATTCCATACCATCATGCAGTAAAGCTCAAGCCCGCCGCGGTAATTAAACTATGGATTTTCTACAGGGCATTCTTCTACAGGCATCACCACTGAGCTGCCTGCTTCAAAAAATGATACGTTCATTACGGGGTTTATTTATAAAGTGCTTACAATATACATAAAAGAACAACACGTTCATTTCAAATGCATGGGTACTGTATTCAGTTATTATTTTCAGAATAAAAGAACGCATTTGTCTAATACTAGGAAACATTTCTAAGCAAGTATCATCCAGACCAGTCTCTACTATAACTTAACCCCTCCACCACCACACTCATAACTCCACAGAGAGACGAAATAAATCGCGAGCTAGAAGGGGCGGAGGGGCGTCTCGCCGGAACTTGTCAAAGGCATCTTGTCCGGGCCTGTCGCATTCGAGCGAAGCCAAGGACCCTCGACAACTTATTTATGAGTGAACTTGGTATGGCAGTTGTGTCGTAAGTCAAGATAGGACAATTCTAGCCTGATTTGTAAACTTTCTTTCGCATGCACAACTTACTACACTAAGTTACAGTAAGTTTCTCTCCCTACCCTTTTTCACGTATGTGGAGTTAGACACAATATAATGTTTGATTTATCCAAGCTAGTGAAGCAGTGATGCTTCAGTGGCATTGGCTATGGACTGCCATGCAGCAGGATCATGTTTTGAATCCCGCCGCGGGCTTTGAGCTTCACCGCATTGTGATAGGGCATTTTGCGAATGCCCAATTTCCAGATAGCTGTACTATTTACTATAATGCAACCATAGAGCTCAAAATGATATTTTTTCATTAACTCCTTAGTAACTAAGCTTCTTATGTAGCATCGAAAGCAAACATTTATTTAATGGTCCCACCTGTAGTAGAAAAAAAACAGCCAAGTGCGAGTTGAACTCACCGATGGTTCCGTGCCAACACAGAATATACCATAAATCGCTATTTTTTAGATATACGTCGAAATCCGTGGCCAACAACGTCTTACCTGCACTTGGCTTTTATATAATTTGTTATTGTACATTACATGTTGGACAAAAATGTATCGACCAAGTTTGACGCTTTTATGTATTATCGTTCTTATGATAGAGAAAAAAACAAAAAAAATACTCGTAGTAAGGGGGCCAAATTTTTTATTTTTTGATATTGTTATTATTTTCGCCACTTGTTCGACGTCACTATACTCGTATTAGCACATTTTGTGTGAAAATTTCAACTATACATCTTTCACTGTTCGAAAGCTTTATAAGAGACCCTAAAATACCAATGTTAGAAACAAACCAACTACACACAAAAACACACGGTCCAAGAAATGCACTAAACAAAATTCACTAACGACTACTTACACATAAAATACCAGACGAGTTCTCTTGAAAAAAATCTGTCTGTGCTGTTTTGTGTAGCGACAGAATAATGATAGGGGAAATTTATTTATTAGGCACGCTTCCGACGACGCACGGATGCTTCGATCGCGTCTCGTTATAACGGCAACAGAATATGTCGTTATTTAGAAATAAATAGTCCTATTTTTCAATCTTAGACAAGGATTGTTTATATTTTTATTCAGCAGATTTAAGGATTACAAATTATTATAAGAGTACATTTTTTTTTGTTAATACAATGTAAAAGATTTACATGTGATGTAATATTATTATACTTACCTACATATTAAACAAAGTATTACATAGGTAGTATGGTTTAGGCGTTCATGAGTGCAGCAGAAAGTACAAAACCCCACACACTTTCACGAAGGGCTACACTTATTAGAATAAGATTATTTCATTAAGTGTAATGTGACATACATGCCGAATGAAGCCTAAAGTGCGAATCATGCATAGTGGCGTGATGAGTTATTTATTTTTCTCAAACGTAGCGAACGTTTAAGGGTCTACTATTTTTCTAAGCAGTGTAATGTTTAATTTACAATTAAAAATATAAGTGTTTTACAGAAAAAAACATGTAAATAACTATATTTATAGTTGGTATTACCACGTTCCATAAAACCTCTGCGTGAAATTACCTCACACTAAATTGAAGGAAGTGCTGGTCAATAATAAACTATTCTCACAGTTTCTTGAAATTACGCGACATCTTCTCGTCGAACATGCAAGTCTTCAACCGTGCTTGTTGCCAGTGATAACTACGGCCCTTACACGAGCTTCTTTACTGTGTTCATTAAAAACTGTCTCAGAGTCACACAGCGAGCCATAGAGCGAGTAGAACTATGCTGGTCATTTCTTTGCACAACAAAATCAGCATCAATGAAATTCGCCAAAGAATCAAAGATATAGATCTGATCAGAAGTTAAAGTAGCAATGGGCTGACCACATGAATAACCCGTGGAGAATAACGGTTCTCGGTTACCGCACTAAACCAGAAGATGAAGCTCACCTTCTCTACCAGGACACTACATTGACAAAATCGCAAGCATCAAATGGACACTAATGGCTAATAGTCATTCATTGTGGCGTTCAAAGTGGTAGGCTTTTGTTTAACAGCTTCCATCTGTTATTGATGATGATAAATATAACTTAATCTAAAAAAGTTAAACTTATTCATTATCATCAATAACAGCTGAAAGACGTTACCGTTAATTTCGTCATATTTAAATATGTAATGATGTAACGAAATTTGATGAAAGTAGATACGTTTAGAGAAGTAGATATATATTATTTAGATACTATATTCATAAATTTATGCTGATATTTGATGTGATAAAATAACGTACAAGTTTGGTGATATATTTTAAAATATTAACATTATTTACTCTTGGAATTTCAAATTATTTCCATATTCATATTATTAATGATGATATAGATAGACCTTTTTCCATATCTATTGTTAAGCATATTCTTGATATCTTATTATGTTTTTAGTTTCGAAAATGGTACTATAACAGTCGACTCGTCCACTGTTGAACACAGCCCTACTAAGAGGTTTTTTTGCCATAACCCCCACGCTTGGCAGGCGGATTGCAGTGTAAGATGGCAGTTCTTTAGAAGGTGCTGCTGCCCACCTTCCAGTATTTTTCCCTTAGTCGCCTCTTGCTACACCCACGGGATAATATGGGGAGGTACAAATCTTAACCTGCACCCAAGGTGGTTTTAATAATAATAATAATAATCTATTTTCATCAAATTTCGTTCAATAGTTTTGGAGGTAAGTAGCAATAAACAAACTAACACTGTATTGGTGTGTACCAATACACGCACTTTCCAATTATAAGATAAGTGGTAAAATCAATAACAGTAACATGTTAACCATTAATGTATATAGGTTTATGTACTCAAACGACCGATGATCTGTTTTGAAATTTCTATCAAATAAAAAGAAAGCTTAGAAGTAATATCACCTTAAATAACATAGCCGGTATATAAACATCTAATATCCAAGAGATAAATGACGGCAACAAAGTCCGGAGTGTCAGTTAATAGACTGTCTCAGAAGGATCACCTCTCTCGGTAATAGTACCTATATCTTTGCTGTCGTCTGTGTTCATTGGTCGTTATCAATATCCAGTTTACGGTGACTTATATATTTAATGCTTTGTTCCGTAATATACTTCTAAGAGCGTATCTTCTCAGATTTTATGTAATTCTCCGTAGAAGTTCAACGGCTTTTAATTAATAAAAAACTTTAACTTTAGTAACTTTAAGACTTTCGCGACTTATTTACATCGACGTTTCGACCAAGTTGCATTGGTTGTGGTCACGAGCGGACTGAGGTAAATAAATTTATAAATGTTTTTATCGCGATTAAGTCCCGTTAAATACGTATAAATAAACTTTAACTTAGGCTTTGTTTTGATACTAGTGTAATTGCATTTTAAGCGTTCTTATTATAATAAATAAAAAAAGTTTGCTAGCTTTGCTCTAAGATATAAGCATAAATACTTATTTTACTTTTTATTTATAGCTGTAAGGCTAGCCTTTGACCACTATCTCACCTGATGGTAAGTGATGATGTGGTCGAAATGTTATTCAGGCTAACCTAGAATTACTGGCTCTTAAGGTCCGCTGCCGAAACACACCGTTAAGTGCTTGGCGAGAGATTTCCTACTTGAGGGTAAATATAGCCTTAAGAATATTTTAAAGAGAAATTAATTTAAAAAAATTGAGATGAACTTACAGCAGCCATAATTTTCAATCATACATGCGTATTTACAGAGCTGTAAATTCTGAAATTATATCTAATATTCTTCCACCAACAACAGCATCATATTCGTAGCCCCATCTCTAAAGTAGGCTCAGTATAATATGACTCTCCTAACCAAACAAGAACGGTTTTGCTTTTATGGTTATCCGCCTTTCTGACGCCAACCCTCCCTGATAAGGTTTGAGTACTACCAGTACCTTTTCTTTATTATGAGCATCAAGAAGATATGGCTTATTAATATGGTACACTTTATATTAAGCACCACCCTAGTTGATGAGATTATGCTTGCTTCTCTTTAAGCATATATTCCTCTTTTATGCTTACACGACTTTGGACACTGAGAAATAGAACAGTCATATTTCTAAAAAAAACAAGAAGCATGCAATACAAAAAGGTTTAAATAAAATAAAAGCTAGGTAAGTAAAGCTGCATGGAATAAACACAATCAATAGTCACCGATTCTGCTTTTTATATGAGCGTCCGTCAATAACAGAAACTATCTTTAGCCGAGCGCCAAGACTGCAGGCAGATCGATAACCAATCAGCGGGCGAGCCATGCCGGGCAGAATTACCTGGGCACTGATTAGGTGCCGTGAGCAGAAGCACTGCCGACTCGCTGAGACAGTCAATAAACTGTACCTTTCTCCATTATAGAGAGTTATTAGACTTAGAAAGTCGTGGGATGAGCTAGCTTACAATACAACAGATCTAAGATAGAGACACTTTTAAGACACTTTTACTATTTACACTACCCGATTATATATGGGTTTGTAAAGATTTTAGAAGCGCTCGTAGCAAAGTATGCTTAGCCGTTCTTAATCGATCAGCTAAGTTAAGCAACGTGACCGCTAGTGATATTACTACTGAGCGCTTCCGTGCTTCGGAGGGCACGTTAAGCCGTCGGTCCCGGTTGTTGTCTTACGATGGCAGTCGTTATAGCATGTTGGTACGGCATTTTGCGAATGCCCGCCTGACTAGCTACCACCCTCAAGTTGAAAATCTGCCGCCAAGCACCCAATGGTGTGTCCTTGAGAGCCATTCACTCTAGGCTAGCCTGAACAACATCTTCGACCACTTACCATCAGGTGAGATAGTGGTCAAAGGCTAGCCAAAAAAACTCAGATAAAGGATAAAAGTGTAGTTATTGGATTATCTATCTATGTCATTCAAAAATAAGTTCATCATTATTATCTTCAACAGCTAGTAAACATCCACTTTTGAATTTATCATTATAATTTCAATGTGCATAACCCTTTATAATCCCAAATTAAAATACCAGAAGATGGGAAGCAGTGCCTTCTAAAGAACTGCCACTTACACTGGGATCACCAAGGATAAAGGTATAAAAGACGGTTAAACAATAAGAACGAAAATAAAATTCAGGGTGTTTTTGACTCCTATAGGAATATACAGGGTTATTAGAAAAGTGCTAATAACATTTTATGGTTGACTTCTGTTAGTCTTAACAAACATTTTGAAATGTTTTTTTTAACGGAATAAGCACTAGGACCGCCTGATGTAAAAAGTCTCTTGTGCCTGTTATTTATTATTTCATATTTTTTATTACTTGGCTCGATGCAAATTTTCAAAAGTTTCAAAGGGAGCGCGGCGCGGTCGGCAGTGTTGGGCGCTCTTGGCTCGGAGTAAGCATTGTCTTTTACTACGACACTCAATACTTAAAACAAAAAGTTTTTCTAGTACTGTATGACACTTTTACAATACTCAAGGGGTCAAGATTTTAAGTAACAAAATTCTCACAAAGTTAAACATGAACAAACACAAAAATGTACTCGTTAACAACATATTGGACAATATCTCATCATCATCAGCCGGGAGACGTCCACTGTTGACCAAAGGCCTCACCCAAAGCATGCCACAACATGCCAGGAACGCCTGTAAGCCGCTTGTACCCATTGGCTAACCGCAACTTTCACGATGTCGTCAGTCCACAGGGGACAACTCCTACAGGGACATAATTATGTGTAAAAGGTTTCGGGTAAAGTTATAGTATAGCTGATCTCCTTCCTGATCCGAATAATCCTTGGGATTGCTCTTGTTAGTGGTACAATCGCTACTTTTCGAGATTATCATAGTGTTAAGATAGTAAGGGCCCTGTTGTGTCTCAACCTGCACCCCATCCGTGGTAGGTGCATTTTAACTTGGCCGGCCGTTGAAATATATACCAGGAGGTTATAGCAAAATTCCTATCTATCTTAAGCTGCTAACACTATAGTCTCAACTGAAGAAAATAAAAAGTTCTGCGCCCGTCACCCTGAGACGAACAGTTCTTAAGTCTTATGTGCCTGTAATTTCACAGGCACCCACACCCTTCACACCAGAACACAGTAATGTGAACGTGCTCGGCGGTAACAATAAGTATGGTGGCAGTACTTCCCCGGGCGAACTCGCATGCTATTAAAATCCTGCCCAAAATCACAAGCACAATATAATGTAAACGCTCACACAAGTTCGGATAAATCATATTGGAAGTGGCACAATCTGCATGCCTCAATGATGAAATGAGCCAACAGATAGAAGTATGCAAGTACATCATGAAGCAACAATAAACCTATGAAGATGTGAGTTGATTTAGGTTTTTCACACCAACGATGTCACAGTGGCCACTGTATCGCAGTAAATTGTTCACGGAAGAATACCACGGCATATGTGCGAAGCTTGGTTGGATCATAGTTTGACACAGATTACTTTGTAGTTACTTACGGCGTAAACTACACGCTTTGCTGAGCAATAGCTAACCCTTTACGGGTATTACGTACAAAAGGGATATTGCGTATCGTATAGTTGCACGATCTGAGAAACAGAGTAAGCAAGTGGTAAGTGGTAAGTAGAGAGTGATAATCGAGGCGTGTCTTCTTGCAAAATGAAGTCAGCTTCATCTCCGACCCAATTTATAATCATATTCTATATTATTACTTATCTTTTGTATGTTTTTATTTATTGGATATGTAAGTATATATTCCATAATATAATGTATATGTGTATTTGTCAGTATATTAAGTACTTATAAGTGTGAGGTATGTGTTTTATTTATTGTATCATATAATATTATGCAATACAGTTCCTGTTCCATTGATTCTCTTTTCTGTGAAGATTCAGCTAAGAACCATATGAAGGCACCTTCCTCAATAGTGAGACGAGCTTAAAGGATCACTAAAATTCGACTCCTTACATTACAAAATTATTAAAATTACTACGGGAGTGAAAATTATACTCATGTTCGGGATACGAACCGCAGTATACACCCCTACAACGAGGGTATGCTCTGATCGCTAAGCCATCATAACATATGACTGTAATTTTTCCTCTCGTTCTCAATCGTATTTCATCGTATGGAGATAAAGCGACATCTGTGACTAATTATTTAAATTACGCACGCCTATAATTTTAATATTTTTATTTTCATACAATTTTCCTCTCGGTGTAATGTAATCAGAAAAGCGTGCGTCATTGCATAAAAAAAATATTAAAAAGCGTCCCTTTAGTTAAATGAAGTCTTAAGCACTGACGCGTAGTAGCTAGTTTATAGCTAAATTTCAAGCTTTGGGATCACATAATTTAATTTCAATTACTATTCTCTATCTACAGAATATCAGACAGGTGGTAAGATTGTTATTTTATCATACGTACGAGAGTTTGAAAGTGGATTACAATGCCTGAGAATTTGGAAGCAACAGTGAATTTGTTTAATTTAGAGACTGTTTCAGAATGCTCGAGTAAGTTCCGGTTATACTACCCAGAACATATTTAATAAATAAAACACTATCTTTGCGTTTCACATTGTCATTTGTTGCATTTCACATGTCATTTTTATCATTCAGTTATTTTATGTTCTGGGTAGTATAACCGGAACTTATTCGAAAATTCTAAAACAGGCCCATTTTGTTTTTTGATATTAGTTGCATGTAAACAAATAAACGTCAAAAATATTTCCGGTGCACTGACCTCAAAACTCGTATGCTAGACTTACAGCCGGATAATTATTATTATTCTAAGGGCCCCTTTCAGAATATTCGAGTAAGTTCCGGTTATACAACCCAGAACATGAAACAACTGAATGATAAAAATGACAGTTAACATGCAGCGCGTTTCATGCTTTAACTGATGGATAGGCTAAATTGATGACTGTGAAACGCAAAGACAGTGTTTTATTTATTAAATATGTTCTAGGTAGTATAACTGGATATTACTCTAACATTCTGAAACAAAAGGCTTGCTTATGGCAATATATAAATTATATAAAAAAACTATCTCTATCAGCCGGATTGTCCACTGCAGAACAAAGCCTCCCCAATTAAGGAGGGTTTTGCGATAATCCTCACGCTTGGCAGACGTCTTGGGGATCGCAGTATAAGGTAACAGTTCCTCAGAAGGTGCTGAAGCCCTGCCCGACTTCCGGTATTTTTCCCTTAGTCGCCTCTTACGACACCCACGGGAAGAGATAGGGAGGTGACATTCTATTCTGGCACCCCAAGGGGATATAAATATAAAACTTTACATGGCTCCAATAGTTCGCAACGCTGAAGACATTTTAATTTAAAATTAAGTTCCCCGACTTAGACGGGTGACCGCTAGCGACAATACTGAGCGCTTCCGTGCTTCAGAAGGCACTTAAAGCAGTCGGTTCCAGTTGTTGTCTTAGGATGGCAGTCGATATAGAACGGTTGTATGGCATTTTGCAATTGCCCGCCTTGTCAAATATCACCCTCAAGTAGACCAAGCACCTAACGGTGTGTCAGTATATTCTAGGTAAGCCTGAACAACATTTTTGACCACATCATTACTCAATCAGGTGAGATAGTGTTCAAAGGATAGCCTTTCAGGTTCATAAATAAAAATGTATGAAATGTGTACATATTTAATTCAACGTATCTTATTTTATACCAAATACAATATGTTGCTAACACATACTTCTTAGTGACATATTAAACAATATAGGGCTATAACGGGAATAGCGCAGGGACACGTGCGATGCATGAACGGATCACACCTGAGGCGTAAACGGTACGCTTTGTCGGACATTAGCTATTATTGTACGAGCTAGTTCGTAATTACAGTAGGAATACTTTAAAATTGTCACCTATTTTAACTCGGGGAAATGACGTCTATACTACAAACACATAAAACACAATTAAAAATTACAGACGACTATACATGTATAGTCTTTACCTTTTACAAGTTCTGTTACGATACTGGTAATCAACAGGCGCCATATTATGTAAAAAGATATAAAAACAGTATTGATTAAATTATTCTGCACCTTGTCTTTCCTCACATTTAGCCTGCAACCACCAAGACACCTGCCAAGCACGGGGATTACGGCGATTTGCCATAATTTCACGCTCCTTCTCTTCCTTAAGACAGCTCTCAGAACACCCTGATACCCATCAGCGATATATTTTCTTCTTGAGAGCTAGCTAATCACATGAGCATAAAATGCACAAACCGTTGGGAGGTTTCGACTCAAACCTCTAAGCGGTAGCATAATATAATCAGTGCCACTGAGCTATATTATTAATTTATAATAAAATACACGTATCAATAAAACACATATCAACGTGCCTGCCATAGTATAATGACCAAAACTAATTTTAATATAAAGAAAAGTACCTCGCTGTGTATTAATCTGGGCTGATATGGCGGTTGGGTAAGATAATAAAATATAGTATTCGTCAACCCGTATTATTTATTTTATCCTTAAAAAATTCCCTACTGCAGTGATCGTGGTCATCCGTGACCACGATCACTGCAAAGTGTTAGAAACGTCGGGACAAAAATAATGATAAATATACGCGATTTAAACCGTTTAAAGTTGTTTAATTACTAAATGTCCCTACTGCTTAAACCATATTACTTGTATGGTTGAATGAACAATTGGTTATTAGATGCTGATAATAAACAAAGTGTTTCACGTGCATAAAGGTAATTCAATTGGTTTCCGACCATAGGATACATATTCTAAGAATATGTTACTTAATTATTAAATATTAGTGTTTTAGAATATATATTTCAGTTACTTCAGAAAGAGTCATGATTTAATTTATTTTTCTCTTGATATCATACTCATGGCAACCAAATGAAAAAAATATAGTGTTGGTATTTTTTTAAATCTATACTAATGTTATAAAGAGGAAAGATTTGTATTTTTATATGCAAAGAATAAACTTAAAAAACTACTGAACCGATTGCGATAAAATTTTGTATGGAAATAGTTTGAAACTCGGGAAAGCACAAGGACACAATAGTTTTTATCCAACTGCGCAAAAAGAGGTTAATGGTTTTGCACGATAACAGATGTACGCGCGGGCGGAGTGACCGGCAAGCTATTACTTTAATTTTTTTTTTTTATGTTATTGTGACGGAACAAGCCCGAGGCCCACCTGATGTTAAGTGCCTATAGCAGACGCATTTCGTCAGCGACGAATTGCACTGTGCCCGTCACACTGAGACGTCCAGTTGTTAGGTCTCATTAGCCTGTATTTTTTCTGGCTCTCAAGGACGGCTGCCGGAACACACTGTTAGGTGCTTGGCGACAGGTTTTCTACTTGAGGGTGGTCGCTAGCCAGGCGGGCATTCACAAAATGCCCTTCCACCATGCGGTGAAGCTCAAGCTCTGGGCGGGATTCGAACCATGGACCTGCTGCACGGCAGTCCATAGCCAATGCAACTGAGCCATCACTGCTTCAAAAATAAAAAAATAAAATAATAAAAAAATATAGAAAAAGGTTGGTTACTACCTAGCACTATTACAGAATTTATTTATTTATTATCCAAACTTACAGCTATCATTACAGGTACTCAACCCAATGCGGCAGTGTAGCGATTTATACATTAAACAACATAACATAAAATTCTCAAAGCTACGTTTGTGAATTCACTCAGGTCACAGCTAAATAAATCTATTTCATCCGCAATGTCATTGAGAGTGCGAAATGCTCGCGTAAGAGGCGCCACTCGTAGGAGGTTGTTCCGCGCGTGAGGCAATGCCAACAACCTTGGCAGGCGTCTTCGGCACACGAATCCATCTGGAACGCACAAGTATATCTGCTGTTGACATTATGTGTTGTAACATACATGTAATTAAGCCTTTTATATACTATTCCTAATATCATATTAGAATAATTACAATAATTAAAAAAGAAAGCATTGATTAAAAAGACTCACATAAATAAATTATAAAATGGGACCAATTTCTAACACTGTACAGTATGATATAACTTATTGAAGTCAGTACCAGACTCAAAACACTTACCTCCCATTATCATGTTCCGACTTCCACAAATCAATATATTATGAGCTCCAGTATTACCTCCACTATTTACCATATCAAACTACATTCGAGCCGAACTAATCAATCCCACGTACATTAAGCATTGTACCATAGGTTATTGTCTAACAATATTGCGATTATTAGCGTTGAATCACTCAATACCTGCTCACGCGAGCGCGATACCTGTTGTAATAATTGGAAGAAAATCGTATATTGTAGGTGCAAGGTTCTGGATGTGTTCATTGTTATAAAATATATTTTCAGTTTGTGATAGAAATGTGAACCCTGTAATACAAAAAGCGTCAAAGATGCCAAATTAAACAAAATATTATTGGTTTTACAGTTTTTCACAATAGCTACATAAATTCGAATGTATCAACAATTAATAATATTACAAATACACGATGAATGAACTTTTGAATCATTAGCGATAAAATTTTATAAAGTTGATTTTTAACACAATCCGCAACCCATTGGCATCATCAAGACCACTTGGGTCTATTTATGAATGAAATTCTATTGTTATCATTATCGATAACCCTATTGAGTTAACCATGACAATTTAACTCTTTTGGAGTTTTAAGAAGACGGTAAAGTGTGCAGTAATAAAAATAAATGTATTATAGTTCACTTTTATTGTTAACTATTTCATTATACAAGTATGGAATACCCATCACTTACCCCTTATTAGCCTTTTCATATTGTGGTCATAATAACATTATAAATGCGAAATTGTGTAAGTTTAAGACCTAGAGACACTTACATTCCATTAAAGAGTTTAAGTTCTAGCGAGCTAACAACGTAGCTGTAAGGAACGTCTACGATAGACTACGGCGTAGCACTCAGCTGTCGTTATGTCTACGACGATCCTACGCCTAACAGTTCACTGCAGCCGTTACCAAGACCAAGATAATGGTGACATTACTTGTACAAACGATATGCGATATGAAATTTAGCCACAATTATATAAGACATTCTAATGTTAAAACTACTCTTAGTAACAATAATTCATTACCTAATCAATCATAACACTGGTATGTCAATACTTAAAAGAGAGTCTTAAATATATAAAATGTAATTTAGATTAAGTTTAGCGAAATAAATATTTTTTATGTATTTACGTATATTTTTGTAGACCACTAATAGTAGTATTAGAATTTTTTTTTCTCTCCTTACAAAGTTCTCACTTATATTCAAGGAAATTCATTATTGAAATTTGTGATATAATATTATAAAGAGGATAGATTTTTATTTTTGTTTACAACGAGTACTGGACTGATTTGGATGAAATTTGGTATGGAAATAGTTTGAAACCCAAGGAAGAACAAAGGATAGTTTTTATCAAACTGCCCAAAAACAGGTCAATGGTACTGCGCGATAACCGAAATACGCACGGGCGAACCCGAGGCCGGAAATCTAGTATTTTATATACAGGCATAACGTATTTAACTCCTTGTTACATAACAGCTCCGCTTATTTATATATATTATATTATATATATAAAACTCTTAGTAATTAAACAACTTTAAACGGTATGGTAATAAAACTCTTGATAAAATAATTATGGTTCAAAATTCATAACGTCAAAAGTAATCGTTCAAAACGAATTCCATAAACATACAAATACCGTGACATGAAAATAACAACCTTTGCTTATATACTGCTTCTTAGATTTAAATTGAGACACTTACGCAATACCTTATTTTACAGTGATTTTTTGCCACATTTTCATACATGAAGCAGTCCGTTTCTATCTAAAACCTTACCAATTCGAGCAAATCTATTATTCAACCTCCCTGTACCAAACCGCTAAATCGATACCGTCTATAATCGCACTACATAACATATTTGTTACACTCTCAGATCTCATTCTCGACAATATCATTTCGTGAGCTGACGTACCATGAAATACGTCTAGAGTGACTCGACACAACGCGCCGCGCTCCTTAGTGGCTAGGGTCAAGAAGTACTATGTAATATACTATATGAACTCACAGGAAATATATATTTTTTTAAATATATATTTCACGTACGTTAACGTTCTCCAATATTTGAGATAGGGTAATTACAGGTACATGATACGAGATAGGGTAATTACAGGTATATGATACATGTCTCAGGGTGACTGGCGCAGTGCAGTTCACCACATCTAACGAAATGCATTTATTATAGGACAAGGTTACCGCTTAACATCAAGTGAGCCTCGTGCTTGTTTCGTCACAATATTATGAATAAGGACTATATTTCTTTGTATAGGACCTACGTCCTATACAAAGAAATATAGTCGTTGATGATTTTATAACTACTTATTACTATACGAATAACAGTAATATAAAATAAAGAATAATTACAATCATGAAAAAAAAATATATAAATAAATAAATGGTACGATATTCCATTATGTACAGCAATTCTATCCTTATTTTATGTAGGTCCTTACAATATTTTTTTTCTTAGACAATATAAAACATTATATCAGAAATATATATTTAAACAACACACAAAACGACAAAAAATAATATAAAGAAATGTATGGTATATTTTTTATGTTCAGCCGCTGGTCTGACGCCAACTCAAACAATCTATATAACACATTTTGTTGGATAAAGGGAATTAAAGAAAATTACCTATGTATTTAGGCAGGCTTGGTTAACACCGCACTTAGCTACAGGTATATCGGCGTGTTCATCCGGACGGGATTATCCTATGGTGCGTGCCGCGTTAGAAGCGATCAGAGCTATGCGTCACTATGCGATAAAAAGAGAGACGCCTTGTAGGTGAATATAAATATTAGGTACTTGGTTTTGCGAGCTGAAATGCACTTTATTGCTGTGTAGCTAGAGTTACTCATTAATTGAAATTTCTTTGCAGAGTGTTCCTTCTGGTCCTTTTTATTCTGTGATTTAGGTGTTTCGTAGAGTAGCAACTGTGAAGAAGTTCACAATAATGGTGTAGTTTTGAGACAAAATAATAATAATTTTACAAGCTTTATGAGTTTTGCTACGCAGGTATTTTTATTTTGTGAATTGGTTTTTATATCTTGCCTTACAGTGGCTAACAACCCCAACGCTCTCTAACGAAACTCACTCGTTGCAATATTTTATCTTCCTCCCCTGAACCACGATCGAAATCATGGAACTTCTTTTTCACTGATTTGATGATATTGCACTTTGAAAAACTTAGGGAAAATGCTGACGACCACTGTAAGAAATATATATATGAAGTCGTTAGCAAAAGATAAGTAAGAAAAAGTTCTCTAATTTTTGCAATATTTGCTTTTTTACGTTTTCTCATTACCAATTTACAACTTCATTATTGAATTTTGTTATTAACGGTATCATTTCCTCTGTCTCTTTGATTTTCATGAAATTTCGAAGTAAAATTTTACAAACATGTTTATATCCATAAATAATCTCACAATGTGTGCGAAAAAGCTGTTCGTTGCGAAATGGCTTCTAATTATATTCGGTAATAAAATACTTCGAATCTTCACACAAATTATTTATATCATACTAACGTAATATAAAAGAATTAACTTATACAAATATTATTTTTGGAATAAAAAAATAAAGGGTTTTTAACACGAACTTTGTTTTCTTAAACAAAATAAAACAAAAGAATTTAGATGAAGACGAGTTAAATTATTTTTGTATTACGAAGAGAAAAGTTTGGCAATTATAAGTGAATATGATGCTCTATATTTTAATTGTGCAATTGAAACTTTATTTTCTTATTCTCATGGGTTGATTTATTAAAAATCTTAAGTTTTGAATGAAATTGAACATATACCTCATCGAACAACTAATGAAAACATGAAAGTCCATTCATAATTTACGGAGACAGGTATCTAACATGCACAAAACTTGTTTATAATTAGTTAAAACTTCCTTGTCTTTCGGGTGTTCATTAAATTTTGTAAATGCAGTTGTCATATTAAAAACAAAATGTAAGGTAGAACATAATAAGCCAGATGAAGTGGCCCAGGAGCGTAGGGCAGCAGAAAAGAGGGTCGACAGTACTTTCCCTTACCTAAGGTTAAGTATTACTGACAAACGTTTCGGTGAAGTGTTTCATTTCACATGGACCGTATTACAGGGCTCTCATGTTGATTGAAGTTTTATTTCTGGCATTGTGTACGTACTACGGAAGCGGAACGTGCGTGGATAGATGTTTATTTTTTGCTTTATTTCTTTATCCTGTTGCAGCGTGAAAGACTGCTTTTACCTCAACATTTTATAGTGATTGTAAACGTTTTCTTGTGTCAACGATAAAATTGTAATATAAAATACAGTAAAAAGACTAGTGAAATTCGTTAATCGTTATGGAAGAAATATAGATGAAGATACGTACTGATTCATACATTTTAATATAGATAGATAAACTTTTAAATGAAAACATAAGTTAGAGCATTTTATCTAACCACGAATATTCAGATTGTTAATTACAAAATACCTATTATCATAGTACTAAAGTACTCACCTGTCAGTTCCGCCTGCCATCGTTTTATACTCCTGTATATCCATGTCACCCATGAACTGCGAGAAATCTGCAACAAAAAATAAACACAATTTTTACGACGATTTTTTTTTCTTGTCTGCACAGTTGTAGTACTCTTCGTTTTGCGGTTGTAACCCCGAAAAGAGTTGGTAGAGGTGCTTAACCACCAACCAATAAGGGGTAGTAAAATAGGGGGTGTGCCATCTCTACCGGGCACCGCACGGGCTTCTACTAAAATTTTATTGTCAGAAAAACTCAGTAAGTCTCTGATTTGGATCAGATCAGATCTTCGAGGATTGAACCCAAAACCTTACGATTCAAAAGCGACGCTTCGTGCTAATCGATGAACGTGGTAGTAATGTAATGATTAGCTTACATTACTACTATTACTGCTGAAAACCTCCATTAGGGGTTTGCCATAGCCTTCAACCTTGGTAGGTGGCTTGGGGATCGTAGTGTACGAAAGCAGTTCTTCAAAATGCACTCGATAATACACTGCTAACCACCTTCCGGTATTTTTACCCTTATACGCCTCTTAAGACACCCACGGGGAGTGATGGGGGGAGGGAGGGGTGACATTCCAGCCCGGCACCCCATACGGCCGCAACCAACTATATGAAAATTGAAACTTCTTTTCATTTTGTATACATAGACAGAACATTACTGTCTATGTATAAATAATAACCCTTTGTTATAAAAACATATAGTTATTAGATATGTAGGTGTTTTTGAACAGTCTATTAATCCAAGAACGACCTATAATATTCCTCAGCTTTAATACATTCCAATATTAACTCGAACATATAAATATCCCCAACTATTTCCATAACCGCGCGCCACATGTGAATTTCCAAACACCCCCAGTCAATTGATGTCTTCAAACTACGAACAACTTCCCTATTAGTCTATAAACGAGCAATCACAAATCCAAACATAATTTGACGTTATTCTAATGAGGTGGGGGAGTGAAATCGAAAGGCAACATCAAAGACATCCACAACTTCGTGTACGCTACAGACAGATTGCGAATTATTAATAACGAAACGATTTTCGACTTCGATTGCGACCCTCGGAGAAGTTGGAACGTGATTTGGGTATAGATTAGTAAATGCTATTTTACAGCACGGTTACTTTATATCGAGGCACTTTCATTATTTTGACATCATTACAAAGTAAACTGGGCTACTACTAACGTAGTATGAACTGCTACGTTAGTAAAGGATTTTAATGTCGATTTGGAATCTCTAGGTCCATTTTTTTTATGCCTGATAGGTTAGCCTTTGACCACTATCTCAGCTAAATGGTAAGTGATGATGTGGTCCAACATGTTGTTCAGGCTAACATAGAATTACTGGCTCTCAAGGACAGCGGCCGGAACACACCGTTAGGTGCTTAGCGATAGATTTTCTACTTGAGGTTGGTAGCTACCCAGATGGGCATTCGCAAAATGCCCAACCACCACGCTATAACGACTGCCATCCTAAGACAACAACTGAGACCGACAGCTTAACGTGCCCTCCGTATTTATAGAGCAGCTTTGAGAACAATTGTGACATCAATATTGTGCCCTTGGACCTAAAGACTAATACAGCACCTGTGATGTGTCATCAACAATATCTTATAAGCAGTGACTGTAACAATGAGGCAAGTGATAGATCTGACCGCGACTTGATAAATGCAGCTGAGCCAGGAATCGAAATGCAACATGCAACTATTATTATTGTCTCAAGTCTATAACGACCATAAGTGCTTCTATAACCACGCTATTCACAGGGAGACTATGATTAAAACTTCATTTTTAGCTGATTTTGTTTACAAATCCATTAGAATAATAACATATTCTATTATCAAATAAAACTACAGTAATGGTACACTAAGTGCATAGGTAAAATATATTACTATAACAAGTAACTAACGATGATGATAAATACAAATAGAAACGTTGACAGCTGTGCTAGGTCGAACCTGTGTTATAGCTGTAATCATCTTCCCACTGTGAGATGACATTTCGACGGATGAATTTGAAAGTAAATAAACAACTGATTAATTTTATTTAAGCCCCTCGATACATGATATGTCTTTTATAAATTGTTTACGAACACAATCACTACGCTCCTTCAACACTCCGCGAATTAGAACATTTTAAAATTGTAGGGTAGACTATAATATAATAAACATGAATTGAGTAAACGTGCGGTCGTATTTTTTTTTTATAGTTTAGCTTTTGACCACTATCTCACCTGATGGTAAGTGATGATGTGGTCGAAGATGTTGTTCAGGCTAACCTAGAAGTACTGGCTCTCAAGGACAGCTGCCGGAACACACCGTTAGGTGCTTGGCGACAGATTTTCTACTTGAGGGTGGTTGCTAGCCAGGCGGGCGTTCGCAAAATGCCCTACCACCATGCTATAACGACTGCCATCCTAAGACAACAACCGGGACCGACGGTTTAACGTGCCCTCCGAAGCACGGAAACGCTCAGTAGTAATGTCACTAGCGGTCACCCATCCAACTCATGACCGCGCACGACGTTGCTTAACTTTGCTGATCGGTTGAGAACAGCTAAGTAAACTTCGCTACCAGCGCTTCAAAAGCAAGTAGACAGCAGCATTCATATGTGTGCGTGTTTAATGCTAGATATAGACTTTTACAATTAGCTTAGGAGCTCCCGTCGAAAAGAAGTACGTTTAAATTAATATTTAGTATAAGACATTATTTTTGCTAAGACCAAAGAAAATCTTACAAACAAGAATGATATAATAACAATAACAGAAGCGTTACAATAATAATTACAGGAACGTAAATATAAAAAATGTATGTAATGTGAACGTTTTATTGAGTAATGTTGGAAATAAAATTCTTATTGAAATTGGATACATAGAAGTTTCGTTAAGATATAAATATTATTGATGAAATAATTATGTAACGCAATAAGGCAAAAAAAATACAAAATAATCTGAAAATAATAAGGGCGAGCAAAGCGAGCCCTAACACTATCCCACAACTTGAACATTTTGTGGTACACTGTATTGAAAAACTATCACGCCTATAAATTTATGCTTTTACATAGAAATTTAACTTCATATCTTAATGTTATATGTCAAAAAAAATATTAAACCTTAAAAATTAAAAAAAAATTGTATCCAACTGATACAATGTTTTTGTACTACTGACGCCATCTGATAGGAAACCAAAGAAAAAATTTACATTGCTGCAATAGAATTAAACTCAATACTCAAAAACATCGTAGCTAATCTACGTGCCAGATGACACCACTAGGATCGGCCATCAGGTTGTTAAATAATACAAAATAAACATACTAAAAACTTTACAGGTAAACCTATATGACCCTTAAACATATTATGACCCTATTTAACAATTTGTATTGATTGCTTTGTCTCTCATTTCATCGCATGCCTATGAAAAGTATTGTTTTCTTTAACCTTCGCGTTTCAGACTAGTAAACTGAAATTAACGCCAAGTTGCACCGCGAGCTGATTAAACTTTAGTTCACAAGTAGTTTGTTTGATTTTCATACTCACCGACAACGATCTGATGATTTTATCTATGTATCCTCGTTAATTTATACTTTCAAATGTAAATGTAGCTAATATCTGTATGAAGAGTTTTCTTAATTGAAAGGTCGTCATTATTGCAAAACGTGTCGACTTGAAGACATTTTATTATTTGCTTATATTTTGCTCTAAACTTTTAACAAAATATAACATTCAAATATCATCGCCCTCTGGAATAAACAGATGGATGATAAAATAAAAAAAATAACTTGCGAAAGACAAGTAGAAATATAGGTTGGTTAACCGAGAAATCATGTTTCTTTTACATATATTGATTGTAATCAACCAATATCAAGTTACATAATTGCATTGCTGATCCTAGATTTAAGCCCTCAAAGTTTAAACAGAAAACTTAATTACACACGAACGACAATGGTTCGTTGTGCAAGCATGATTCGACTCAAACTTCCCAACTAATCAGAGAAAAACTTTTCAAAAGACTCAAGCTCTCAACGGTTAGAGGATTAACAATTCTGTCCGATGTCCGCGACCGATGTCAATATTCATTTAGTGAGGTGGACGGCAATTCGCGCGTGATTTGTCGTGTGCTCGCCGCGTGCCACCCGCAACGTGAAAGGAGAAGCCGTGTCACGAATACTAAGCTCAGTTCCGGATTCTGATTTAATGCTATTAAGTACATTGATAGTTTAAACTAGCAAATACTTATAATTTGGAGAGTTATAGTTCTTCATGGTACGAGTAGTCAACGGCCCCGCCATCGCTAGCGCAGTTTGTGATGTGTTTTCTCGAAGGTCTAAAAATCTTTTGAGTTTTCCAAATGTCGATTGAATTCCACAGGATCTGTAGTAGTTTACCTACTCGAAGGACCAAACAATTGTGTTGTTACAGTTAACATGTTTAAAATCACTGTATATGATGAGTTCCCCACAAAGGAAAGATGATGTAGGAAACAAACTCGATGATAATCTTTCTAAAACTGATTTATTGTAAAGGAATAATTGTTTTATATGTATGTAAACAGATGTATAAGCAAACGTACGGAACGTATAAATTTGCGGCTATAACATTTTTATTAAGTGACCCCAGTTAGTGAGTCACATATCATATACCGCAAAAATTATCTGTTGGTTTACTGTTTTTTTTTTACCCGGTATAAGCAACAATATAAACCTTTTTTAGTGTCATGAGAAAAATGCATTTACGCGTACACACCCGCCGGGAGCAGGTGGTTATGTCGGGCTCAGGATCAATAGGGGCCCCACTACCGACTTAAAACCTCATGGTGTTCCGTCGTCATCGACTAGTGGCAGAGGTCGCGGGGTCACTCGCGCTCTCATCCGCAGCTCCCACCGACGTCGTTGCCCAACTTCTGGGAATTACTCCCGTACACTGCTATGTGGAATGCCCCGGAACACGAGGGCATCAACACCTCATGAGGATAATAACAAATATTTTTAAAATATTTAAAGAAAACAAAAAACTAATATTTTAATAAAACACGTAAAAAATATAAAATATATCTTGTGACCATTCCGCCTAAGTTTCCTGCTAAGCCGACGTGACGTCACAAACGCCACACAGCCAAACTGGAAGAATTTTCGACGCGTTTCGCTTCAACAAGAAGGATTTTTTTTTTTTTTTTTTTTTTTATGTGATTGTGATGGAAGAAGCTCGAGGCCCACCTGATGTTAAGTGGACTAACCTCTGCCTATAACAGTTGCAATTCATCACAAGTCACGAATTGCACTGCGCCCGTCACATTGAGACATAGTTGTTAAGTCTCATTGTGCATGTAATTTCACTGGCTCTCAAGGACTACTGCCGGAACACACCTTTCGGTGCTTGGCGACAGACTTTCTACTTGAGGGTGGTAGCTAGCCAGGCAGGCAATCGCAAAATGCCCTTCCACCATGCGGTGAAGCTCAAGCTCTGGGCGGGATTCGAACCATGGACCTGCTGCGTGGCAGTCCATAGCCAATGCCACTGAGCCATCACTGCTTCGCAGGTCTTGACTCTACGAGCGCACGATCGAGAAATAGCCTCATGAGGACCTAACCCTGATATCGGTCGCGTCCCGCTCCTGCTAGGCATCCCTCCAGTGTAAGCAATATAACTCTAGTGCTGTGTCCACCAGAGATGTGAGAAGAAAATGAAGGTATAAGAAATATCCAGCAATAAGATAGCTTCATCTTCCTAGCCTCGCTAATAAATATCCAACCAATAGGAAAAAATTGTATTTAATAACATGGATTTTTTCCTCACACACTCTTACTCCCATATATCTGATACAGCTACGTACTCTTAATCTTGTTGGTCTTATAGGAACAATTCTAAAGTGTCACAACAAAGAACTGAAACCAGCAAGTGCGAGTTACACTTGCGTCAATGTAAAAATAAATATATTACTATTAAACAATACTTTTTGTCTGGCTGAATTAAATATTTTATTCACGAAATAAAAATAGCCGAATAAACGACTTACAACAGCATTATTAGCCTTGTGCTTATATTTATAATTTATCATTTAAGTACTCAAGTAAGTATAATAAGTTAATAAGCTTTGACGACTTACTGAGAGTTGACATCCCAATCGACAGTAATTTCTAAAGACGGCTTCCGGTAAATGCCGAAAAAAAATTCAATTAGCTAATGCCAATGAGCCATCACTGCTTCGAAGTTCTGTGACTTACTGCGCATCAGTATCTCGATTGTTTTTTTTTCTTCAAAGGTCCAAGGATCGAATCCCGCCGCGGGCTTGAGATTCACCACATTGGAAGGGCATATTGCGAATGCCCGCCAGGCTGGCTTCGTAGCCAGCCCTCAAGTAGAAAATCTGTCGCCAAGCACCTAACAGTGTGTTCCGGCAGCTGTCCTTGAGAACCAGTAATTGTAGGTTAATCCTTTTAACACTTTCGACCACATCATTACTTACCATCAGGTGAGATTGTGGCCAAAGTCTTACCTATCTGCATAAAAAAAAAACTCATGTATTTAAATACAAAACGCTGTCTACAAAGTGACGTTTGTAGTTGTAAGAGCGAGCATCATGCATCGAGCTAATGAGCTCAATAACCTAGACGTTGTACATAGATTTGTATATCAGGGATCGCTAATTAAAAAGGACGGCAAATGCGGTCAAAAAATATTAAGAACATCCCAACTGGTTAAATCAGCAGTTAAGCGGCTCGAGAAGATATGGAGAAAAACAAGCATTAACTGCAAAATCAAAATGAACTTTATGCATACCCTTTTATTATAGATATTTCTTTATTCGTCTGAAACCTGGACTCTGAAGTCTTGTGTGCGCTCGAGGATTGAGGCATTTGAAATGAGGTGCCGATGTAAAATGCTCCGAGTATCCTGGACAGAACGCCAAACTATCCTCAAAGAGCTTAAAATCACTCCAAAGCTCCGTTCTGAAGTTCTTCGGATACACAATCAGCCCAGATCCATGCAGTCAATGATTACTGGCTGTATGGGGGGCAAGAGAAGCAGAGGACGCTTGCCAACACGATGGACAGATGCGACTCAAGCGGTAAAAACATCAAACCCTCAGCTGCCATTCGGATGGCGCAAGACAGGACAGCTTGGACAGCAGTGGTGGCGCAAACTGCAACCCGAAATCACGTCCCTGAGTCATGAGGATACGATTTAGAAGATGAAGTATTTAAATAATAAAAAAGCAGCTTTATCGATACAAAAACCCACCAAAATAATCAATTCAATTCACAACTGCCATAATATAACAAATAAATGTCATTTACACAACACAAAACGTACCTGTCCAATTTAAAATACAAAAGACTTCCCCCCTATTAGTGGGGTAGAAAACCGAGAAATCCCATTCAACTGGAATTGAAACAGATAGCGTCATCTGTCTTTATATATTTTTCATAATTTCCAAGTAAATAATTTTGTCCATCCCACGACGAAAATGGGGTGGAAAGAAGGCGGTGTCAGGAGGCTTAATGAACGGCAAAGATTTTGCATAATTAAAAAGGGGTTCCGAAAATGATTGCATATTTCTATGACTAATGTTCCCGTTGACAGTTACCACACAGTTATGAAAGTAAATTTCAGCGTTGAATAAGAAAATGTACAAAACTTTCTTGGGAAAAAATTCTAAGAAAAGTATCCAGTAATTAATTAAGAATTTGATGTAACTGTTTCTATGAAAAGTTTTTTGATAAACTTATATATAAGAAACTAAAGATTTAAATGATAAAAAGCTGTGAAACTTTTTATTTTTTATGCTTGAAAGGATAGCATTTGACTACTATCTCACCCGATGGTAAGTGATGATGTGTTTGAAGATGTTGTTCAGGCTAACCTAGAGTTACTGGCTCCCAAGGACAGCTGCCGAAACACACCATAAGGTGCTTGGCGACAGATTTTCTACTTGAGGGTGGTAGCTAGCCAGGCGGGCATTCGCAAAATGCCCTACCACCATGCTTTAACGACTACCATCCTAAGACGACAACCGTGACCGACGGCTTAATATGCCCTCCGAAGCACGGAAGCGCTCAGTAGTAATGTCACTAGCGGTCACCCATCCAACTCATGACCGTGGCGGACTTTGCTTAACTTTGCTGATCGATGAAAAACAGCTAAGTAAACTTCGCTACGAGCGCTTCGAGATACTTATAATAATTAACAGTTTCTTGCTTTAGAATATAATGACCCTTACATTTTGTGTCCGCGTCATCAAAATAGTTAAAAGCCAATGTAAGTATTATTTGTAGTTAAATTCACTTTGGCTGCAGATGTCGTTCCGGCCCCTTAAGACGAAAGGATTGACTTCTACGAGTATAATAGGAACGAAATTATAAATTTGAAGATGATTTACCTTCACTCCACGGTAGCTCAATTTTATAAAGAACGTACCAGCCCGAGGGACGGAATAAGGCGGGTTTGAATCTCGCTTGTCGTAATTTTTTTCCTTCCGTTGTAATTTTGTAAGAATATAAGGACTGTTCCATATCTTCTCTTGGATGTAGTAAGAATAAAATGCGCTTAAAGAGCAGCATACCACTACTCACGTCCAGGTAAATAGAGCATCGCTGCACATTATGGTCAAATTTGGGCTCTTTACTATCATAGCGCCCTAATTAACTAATATGTAGTGCATGGTGTTAGGGCATTTTGCGAATGCCCGCCTGGCTAGCTACCACCCTCAAGCAGAAAATCTGTCGCCAAGCACCTAACGGTGTGTTCCGGCAGATCTCCTTGAGAGCCCGTACTTCTAGGTTAGCCTGAACAACATCTACGACCACATCATCACTTACCATCAGGTGAGATAGTGGTCAAAGGCTAACCTAACAGGCATAAAAAAAAAAAAAACTAATAGGTAAGTAAAAACTCCAGTTGATACGTTCGAAAAACACCTCAATTACCTAACAAGGAGTCTTCGCCGACCTATGACATCCCCTAACGAATATTTGATGGCTGCCATCCATTTTGGCAACATAAATAACATAATATTCCAAGTCGATGAATAATGATGTTTTGTAAATTTATTTCACGCGCTCGGCTTTTGACATAAAGATATTGCTGTACAGTTAGAAACAAAATAAGATTTTTATAATTATTAGTTTTGAAACAATTCATGAGATACGGTGAGATATCGTCTAAACAGTCAAAGAGTGGATAGAAAAAAGATGTTGTTTTTTATTCCTAATAAGGTATCTTTTCACCTTATTTCAGTGATAAGTAAGTTATGATGTAGTACATAAAATAGATTTGGAACTAGCTCTTAAGAACAGATAATGGAATACAACATTAGGTGCTTGGCAACAGTTTTCTTAGTAGCACAATCTTAAATTCAATTGTACTGGTTAATTGATTTGGCGCTTTGAAATGATCCGATTGGTCGCAGTGTAATATTGTCACGCTAGACAATACACTTTTTAAACCACGCCCATCGCAGTAAGGTTTGCGTTCTGCTGTTTTTGAACTAACTTACATTCCTTTGCATATTTGTTCGTAGGGCTTTGCGTATTAATTGTCCAGTGATAGTAAGTAGGCTTGGAATATATTTATCACTTTATTCAAGCAATATTGTGAAATTTAGTTATTTTTAGGCATAGATAATTTTGGATGCATATTATGCCGAAATATTTTCAAGAACTTGACTTAAATTTCACGCTTGTGGTCTCGGACCGAGATATTTTAATACCTAATAATTTTAATTCAATACGAGGGTTTTGTTTCTACCTGTACTGTTAAGCGATTGATGGTTTCAATTTCAAGAAGAGATTCATAAAAAGAAAAACTGTGTTAACGTTTTTAGTGGTTTACACGGTAAAATATTAGGAAATTATTATTCTTGAGATCTTATCTTAATACATTTAAAAATTTGATTATAAGTTATGACAGGTATAAGAAAGACATTATTATTATTTTCTGAAATTTCCTTGCAAAATTTCACGTTTTAACCATTTAAATGACTCGCATAGGTATGACAATGTACGCAAAAGATGGATCTCAAAGTCAAAGTCAAAATCAATTTTGGCGTCTACGACGCTCTTATGAACGTCAATTACATAAATTACTATTAAAATATTCTACTAGCGCGTTTACCAAAATGGTATAGACCCATTTCGAGAAAAACAGGCATGAAATTTCAGGGTAATTATTTTTATGTCTTTACCCTTTTACAATTTGTAATTCTACGTCTATTAGCATATATTTATTACATAGGTGATTGATGTGCTCACCCCCTAGTACCCAAAACCTACTATTGCGCTACAAGCACGTACTTGTACTATACTTGCATAGTGAAGCTACGAAACAAATTACAATGACAACGAGACTGCGAGAGTAATTCTCATTGCCATCATACCCACAACCACCAGCTGCTGCTCCAGCTCCGCTACGTGGTAACTCCCTAATGGTCAACACAAGAGAAAGACATCTTCTCATTCAATCTACATTAAGGTATTGGTATTGCTTCTAAACTAGTGAGGGAAGTATACAGACCATCAAAAGTGAGACTTCACTTCAGTGCAGGACATAAGTACTACCTCCAAAAAGAAAATATGAATACACAGCACCTAACCGATGGTATGTAGCTGATATACTTTTGTTTCTATAAGTTTATAAAAAGTTAAAAAATAAATGATACTTCGACTGGTATAAGGTTAGCTGCCCCTGTGTTATCAAACCTCGTACATTGTTTTTGTTGTACGACTTGAGATGCAAAAAGAGCAATTCATTTATTTTTCACCTTATGGTAAGTGATGGTGGGTTGTTCGGGCTAACCTAGAATAACTGGATCTCAAGGACTCACTGAAACACACCATCAGATGCTTGGCAACAGATTTTCTACTAAAGGTAGCTAGCAACGCGGGCATTCACAAAATTATCTACGACCATACTGTAACGACTGTCATCCTAAGACAACGGACAAGCGCCTTAGCGTGCCCTTCAGTGCACGGAAGCGCTTAAGTAGTAAATGCCTCACTCACACATCCATGTAACGACCGCAGCGAACATGGCTTAACCTAGTTGATCGCTTAAGAACACTAGGTGCTTGCCTCAGCTACCAAAGCTTCAAGAATGGTTGCCTGCTGGGATTGATGTCGATGGTCGCCTGTTATACACATACTGTGTATAACAGAAAAATGACTTTGTACAGCTGCCTCGTGAAGTATTTCCGAACAGATACGATTTAGGAGCCTTCAAGAACAGAGCATATTCCCTCCTCAAAGGCCGGCAACGTATTCTCGAGACCTCTGGTGTTGCGGATGTTCGTGGGCGACGGTGATCACTTACCACCAGGTGAGCCGCCTGTTTGTTTGCCCTCCTATCCCATATTAAATATAAATAGCTTTACATGATAGATACTTTAAGTTGCATCAAGGTTTTTCTTTATAAAATTCATACAATACCTTATTTACTTATTTTGGCAACCTTATTTACTTATTGAGGTACTTTATATAAATAAAACAGATACAAAGAAATTTTGAAGCAGTGATGGATTCGTGGCATTGGCTATGGATTGGCACGCAGCAGGTCCATGGTTCAAATCCCGCCGCGGGCTTGAGCTTCACGGCATGGTGGAAGGGTATATTGCGAATGCCCGTCTGGCTAGCGACCACTCTCAAGTAGAAAATCTGTCACCAAGCATCTAACGGTGTGTCCCGGAAGCTGTACTTGAGAGCTAGTAATTCTAGGTTAGCCTGAACAACATCTTTGACCACATCATCACTTACCATCAGGTGAGATAGTGGTCAAAGGTTAACCTATAAAGCATAAAAAAAAAAGTGTAAAATGTCGAACTTGCCGTAATTCGGTAATAGATTTACATATATAACTCACTTCAATTGGAGCACTAATAATTGCTCCACATTTCTTAATTGTTTTTTATACATGTACGTTTCTTAACAAAACAAATCTACATTTCAAATTCTCAATACGGCTCGTATAAAAGTTTCACCGTACAGATTTTTTTGCTTCAATATCGTAGGCAGGCTTAGAATCTCTTTTAGAACTTCGAGAAACAAAATTATCAAATCGCTTTCTCCAGACTTCACTCTACCGGCGTACGTGGTAAATTGCCAAGGGTACCCTACCTGCGAAACTTTTCGAATTCCCTTGCAAAATTGTTTTTTTCTCTCTCTCGGATCCCGAAATAAGCTTTCCCCTTATAAATTACGTTGCGATGATGTCGCGATAATTTAAATATCGAGCGGAAAAATTGCCAATTGTCAAGTTTGATGCAGTTTAGAACGAGTCAAGTTCGAAAATCGAGATGTTTCGATGAGACGGTGACTTTGATTGAAATGATTATGGGGCGTGTTCAACGAGATGTTCAAGAAAATGTTATGACGAAGATATCAATCAATTTGTTTGAAAGTTTTATCTTCAATCTCCATATTTTAAAGAGACATTTTTCATTATAGAATTCATCATATTGAACTAAACTTATTTATGATCGATCCACGCTATGTAAGTGCCCCGTGCGGTGCCGGGTTAGAATTGCACCTCGCCATATCATCCCGTGGGTGTCGTACAAGGCGACTAAGGGAAAAATACCGGAAGGTGGGCAGCAGCGCCTTCTAAAGAACTGCCAACTTACACTGTGATCCCCAAGCCGCCTGCCAAGCGTGGGCATATTCATATTTCATATTCATTTATTGGTAATAATTTGATTACAAGTCCTATATTCGTTACATAAAAATTAAAATGTTATAGGTATATTACATTCATATTATTTTACCATTATCTGATAACATATAAATGCGAAAAATTCAAATAAAAACATGTCAAAATTATATTAAAAATACAAATGTAAATTACAATGTCAACATAAAATAAAATTCATAGAAATGGGAAAAAAACAAAATCCACAACATCATAACAATAGATTATGAAGTTGGTTAAAAAAATATGTCAACATACTACAAATTAAATAATTATGAATAGTTAATGCGAATGAACTCAAATGTCAAAATTATAATATAAAAAAATGTCAATCATTATGTCAAAAAAAATAAAAATAAAGTCAATAGATATTGGTAAAAATAAAGTCATCATCATCATAACAATAATTTAAAGTATGTCAACATACGACAATTAAAATAATTATTAAAATACAAATTCGTCAAATGAATAAAAAGACTTCTCGACAAGCCAATCTTTCATTCGACGTTTAAAGATGTGCGTTGAAGGGGCATTGTGAATATTGTCCGGCAGCCGGTTATACACAGCTGGTGCTATGACATGTACTAGCTTCGACGACTTGACGAGACGGCGCGGCACTGCGCGGAGCTTGTGCGCATAACGCGTGCTGTAGCCACTGTTACCGAATTTCGAGTATTCCTCCAGGTGACCTCTTGCGTAAAGAGCGGCTTGGAGGATCACCAAACAAGGTACAGTCAGGATTTTTAATGGCTGGAATATTGGTTTCGCGGGAGTGTCTTGTGGCACTCGCATCACGGCTCGTACGGCTCTTTTTTGCATCCGAAAGACGCGTTCCCACTCAGCCCCGCGCCCCCAGAGCTCAATGCCGTACTGCAGGAGCGAGTGCACAGATGCGAAGTAGCAGTTTCGGGACATTTCCGTTGGTAGTACTGCCGACACACGCCATAGTGCGAAGCAACCACGACCTATCTTTTCACATAGCTTGTCAATGTGGGTTTCCCACGTGAGACCACTATCGAGCTGGAAACCTAAAAAGGTTGTATGTTTCACCTGCTCTATAATTTCGTTCCCAATAGTTACCTTTAGCTGAACATTATTTAAGCCTGAAAGGTCAAACTTAATGAACTGCGTTTTGTTGATGTTCAGGATAAGACCATTTTTTCTAAACCAGAGGTTTAACTCCGCCGCTACCTCATTCAGTTTGACTTCCAATTGTTGATTAGAGGGCGCAGTCACCACTGCGGCGACGTCATCTGCGTACATAAAAGCACAACCTTTGTGCACGTTTCCAGGCAAGTCGTTTAGAAGGAGGGAGAACATAATATTGGAGAGTGATGAACCTTGTGCTACTCCTATATATGTCTGCAATGGTATCGATTTTACTTCGCCTCCCTCACTGACAACTATTTGATGCCGGCCTGTCATAAAATCTGTTAGTAATGCAAGTGCTGAGCCCTCGATCCCATAGTGCTGCATCTTAGCGGCGAGTACACTGTGGTCAGCGATGTCGAAAGCCTTAGACAGGTCACAGAAAATTACTGCAACCTGCTGTGAACCTTCCCGTGCCTCCAATACTTGTCTTACCACTTGTCGAGCCAGACACGTGGTAGATCTCCCGGTACGATATGCATACTGCTTGTCTGACATCGCTCCACAGGCCGTCAAGTATTCGATCAGTCGTGTGCTAATTCCATGTTCAAACACTTTCGCTATTGCTGGAATGATTGATACTGGCCTGTAATTATTTACTTCTCCTTGTTTTCCCTTTCCTTTATACAGAGGAGTAACTTTGACATATTTCAAGGTTTCTGGGTAGATACCTTGCTTTATGCATTGATTGTATAAACACGACAGGGTTTGAGCTAATGGTGCTGCCACTTGGTGGAGAATGGAGACGGAAATGCCGTACACGTCTTTTGACTTTTTCTTTGCCAAGCTAGTCGTCAGAATACGGTACACCTCCACGTCAGAGAAAGGTTTGATCCTGAAAGACCGGTCAGAAGCATTTCGGACTGCAGCGAGCGCGCTGCTCGCCGCAACAACATTGGCTGCTGGCGCGCCACATATTGCGGCCGTCCTCACAAAATGCTCGTTCACCGCGTTGACCACATCATGTTTACTCTGAAACTTGGACCCATCAGCTTGAACGAGAAAGTCTGTAAAATCATGGTGCTTTCTTGACCTCCCCGTTTCAGTATTTACCACATCCCACATTGCTTTAATTACGTTATGGGATTTGTTTATGTTTTCACAGTAATAATTACTTTTTTTCAACTTAAGCGTGTCATTGTATTTAGTCTGGTATTCGTCAATTTTTAATGCTAATTCATTATTTATAGGGAATTTCAATGTCAAGTTTTTCATGTCACGTATTAGATCCTGTAAATTTATTATATCAATTGTCACCCACGAATCTTTTTTCGTCATAATCGGTATGGATTTTACAGGAAAACAAACGTTAATTATATTTTTCAAATTATTAACTATTGACGTGGCGAGGCAGTCAGGTGAGCCTACGTACTCGCTAACCAGTTCTTTCCAGTCTACACTTTCAACAGCAAAAATAAAGCTGCATATGTTGGAGTGAGTGTAGGACCGGCCGAGCCTGGTGAGCGCGGGCGCGGGGCCAGCTCTTGGCTGGCACGGCACCACAGCTTGCACTGCATAGTGGTCGCTGAGGCCGGAGCGCACAGGCGAAGCGCGCGACTCACGCGCCAGGTCACCGCTCACGTACACGTGGTCGAGGCTAGTGCTTGTCAATCCCTTCTCCCTTGTTGGAAAATCAACGATATTAATTAGATTATTATAATCCAAAAATTTTTTCAATTTTTTATAGTCACTACATAATACATTGCTTATATCGATATTTAAATCACCTACGACAGTGTAGCTCTTCCCAGTTTCAACCAGCATGTCGAGCGCTTGTTCAAAAATAGGAAAAATCTGCGAGGTTTTAGTTAAATTAGAACGGTAAATACACATTATAATTATATTTATGTCAAACAATTCTATAGCGGAAATTTCGCATATTTGCTCAGCTGATAAACTGGTAAAACTATCTAAGTTTTGAAAATTCAAGTTACTGGTATTATTAATATAAATACATGAGCCTCCATGAGCGATGGTCGGCCTGCAATAGTGTGACGCTAATGTAAAGTTATTTAAATTAATACAAGTCAGTTCATGATCCTTTAACCAATGCTCTGTTAGGCAGAGAACGTCGCATTTCATTTGGGAATGTAATAATACTTCAAGCCTATTAGTTTTAACTTTCAGCGAGGCGATGTTTTGGTGACATAATCGCAAACCGGTTACGTTATCATCACCACTTACCGCTGCAGACTGGGTATACACGGGATCGTGTACTTGCGAAGTGTGCGGTCTCATTCTGGCAGGCGCGTCGATTGCGGGTGTGAGTGAAAAAACCACTCGGTGAATCTGATGCCCTGAGGCCAAGCAGAGGGCGTCGTTACCTTGTCATATATGCTATCGGGCATACCGATCAGGAACGATGCATGCCTTTTAGATTTAATATCGCGTTTTTTAACGGTGTATTCGGCGTTGACTATTTTATTCAGGAAAGATTTCACTTGTTCCGGCGTCGTTTCTATTTTAAAATCCCAAGCTTGGATATGTCTTATTCTTTCCACAGCTTGTATTTCGTCATTCTTTCCTACACCTATGACCACGGACCGTTGTGTATGTTTTTTAGTAGGCCGGTGGCGCTTTGCAGCAACCTGCCACATACTTCCATCGTTGTTATCATAGTTATCCACACTTGCAGAGATCGTGGACACCTGTGGTATCGTCTCAGCCACCGAACGCTTTGTGTTTGCGCTAGTTGTAGCTACACTGTCCTGTAATGTAGCCGTCGTCGTGTTTGTTATTATCTCACTCTCAGCGTCATTGAGTGTATTCGGCGGTTTTTCAAGTGATGACTTCTTAGTGGCAGTGGCATATAGTACCTTAGGCACAGTAGACATAGTGCTAGCGGTCCCGGAGGCGATGGCAAGCTGGCGAGCTCGTCGGACCGGTCTTCGTGATGCAGGCGGAGTGGTAACGCGCGCGGTATTTTGTTCCGATGATGTTTTCTGCGGTGTACCCGCAGCTGATTTTAAATCTGCGATCACTTCCACTTGTTTCATTATAATTACTTTTAACTCGTTCACTGTACAATCCAGGGCTCCTACCTTAGATGTCAGGTCGTTCACAATGTTTGTTAACTCGCGTACTGCAGTTTCGAGCGCTTTTTGCGCCATTATCGAATTTTAAATTAATAACAATGCGGGACTGCCTTACGTCGTGTGTGCGGCCGCGCGCGAGTATAGCATTATGGCAAATATCCCCTTAACAGGGGAGGCTGTGTTCAGTAGTGGACGAGTCGGCTGTTACAGTATGTAGGTATTATTGTTAAGAAGAAGAGAATACACCCCACTGAAAGAGCATTCACTACATCACGTAGATGTGTATATAGAAGGATGTTCCTGCAAATTAGGCACACAATAAAGCTCTTGATTACCATAACGTTCTTATATAAGGAGAAAGATAGTGGGTGGCGATACTTCTAAGAAGAATTCACAGGGAGTGTTGGGTTCAGGAACCGCCAACCATGAAATCGGATCCAAAAGAAAGCTTTGCAATAATATTCTCATATTTTAACAATTATAAAGTATGAATACAATGATTATTCATACTTTATAATTGCTTTCTAAATATGACACCTATTGCAGAATTGTTATGTTCAAACAATTGTTTGCACCCCGTGGGGTGCCGGCCTAGAATTTAATTTGCCATACAACTCTACCCACGTGTGTCGTTAGTGGCGACTAAGGTTAACACACCAGAAAGTGGACAACAGCGCTTTTTGAGGATCTGATATGCTGACTGCGATCCCTAAGACGCGTGCCAAGCGCGGGGATTATGGTAAACCCTCCCATTATGGGGAAGACTCTGTTCAGCTGTAGACAATCCAGCTAATACAATAACAAGTCGGATCGCAATGGAATTGGTTTTTGATGCTAAGGAGATATAACTACGAGTATAGTACTCAAACTAGTGGTACGTAAGATTTAGAGACCATATTTAAGGATGTGTAATATGAATACCTATGGAATTGATGATAGGTATTTGTTGCGTATAATCGTAATTTCGAATGTTTGGACTATTTTAGACTTAACATATGGAATGATTTGCACTGGTGTTCAATGACTGTTGGATGTAATACAAGCACTATTATTTTAAATTTGCAAATTAAATGGTCGTATAGAATGGTTACCAAACCAGTGACAAGACTCTTCCTTTACAAAATTGCAAATATACGATAGGAAAAATGTAAGTCATGTGCGGGATCCGAACCCGCGTTCATCCGCCCCTTTAGCCGGGGCATGCTCTAACCAATTGATCTAACATGACATGACGTCATAACTCAAATCTTTCCTAGCGTTCTTTAACCATCGTATTGGGATGAAGCGACATCTATAGTACTACTTACGTTGTACTACAAACAAGACCAATTTTGCAATTTTTGTAATGTAATCCGCATCCGCGTTATTGCAAACCTAACAATATTAAAAAAATTAAAAAGACTCTTTCTTTCAACTCATTATTAGAATACATTTATATATGTATAATTAATTAACTCAATTTAAAAGGAATAAAATATGTAAAACTATCAATAGATACCCATAAAATTTAGATTTTTATAATTTAGAAAATTTAGTGTTTTAAATATGGGGCCAATTTTTTTTGCGAAAATACACCTGAGCTTAGGTTTTAAAAATATATTTCCTGCCACAGATAAAAGTTTTTGATTTATTTGAAATCCATTTTTAATTCAAAGCAAGCTACAATAGCAGAAGCAAGAATATTTGTATTAAAATAAATTATGATCATGTTATTAAGGACAAACAATACAACCTATATATTATCTTGTACGATTAAATTGATAGTTTATACAAGAAAATATAGCTTCACAATTAGCTTACGCAAACAACACGATAGCGATTCTAAAAATTATAATAGCACACGATAAAGTATTAATTTAAAAAAACAATCTTAGCAGTGGATTCAATCAAACCCTTCATCTCCGGAGCCTAGGGACGGATATATATGTGTATGCAATTTCGATTCGTGATTAGATTTATTCCTTTAGTTGTACTTTTCTTAGCAAAATTATTTATTTGCTGATTTGTTGGACAAAAACTATTGCAACTTTATCCAATTGCAAGTATTAAAAGAAGTCTTTAGTAACATAAAAGTGACAAGAGAGTTCGCAAAAAGCGAATGCGAATATGGAATGGTTGAAATAAATCATCGAAACTCGGAGAAGTGACTGCCCAGATTCGTGAGAGTTTGATAAAAAAGGTGTTTTGTTGCCAACATTTCTTTACCCATTTGGGTCAGTGCCCATTCACAAAAGAACATCAGTTCTGATTGTAATGTACGAGGATTTTCGTCTGAGAATTCTTGATGTTTTCTTTGTTTTGTTTGTACGTTTCAATCATTGAACAATCTAAAGGAACTCTTGGTTTATCAAGTCCTTGACAATTTATATGTATGTCGAAGAATAAAAGGAAATAGATATCTAGATATTTTTTTCTTGAACAAATCTCAAATATATTTTTAAAGAAAAATGGAACCAACTTAAATTTGAACAAATTAAAAATAACTTTGTAACACAAACATCATATTAAATGTGCAATAAGTCGTTGGATCCAGTATCATGCTAATTAGAACAATCAATGGTCAATATTATGTTCACAATATTGATTTCAACAAGCTTTTTTTCTCAAGCGAATTAAAACACAAAACAAATGATATGTTTAGAGTTAATTTTCATTTTAGTGAAATGTGAAGGCATGACAGAAACTCTGAGACCAAAGTTAAAAACATTTTTAAATGGCACAATTTTTGTTTTTAGTAAGTACCGAGACTTATAAGCCGGTGCCACATGGTAAGCATCACGTCTGTCCATTACAGTTACCGTGTCACCATTGTGTGTGACAATGAACTTTGATCGATTATCGTGACGGAACAAGCCACCTGATAATAAGCGATATCCTCTGCCTATAACAGATGCATTTCATCACAAGTGACGAACTGCACTGCGCCCATCACCTTGATACATAGTTGTTAAGTCCCATTTTTGCCTGTTATATCACTGGCTCTCAAGGGCTGCTGCCGGAACACACCGTTAGGTCCTTGGCGACAAATTTTCTACTTTGAGGGTGGTAGCTAGCCAGGCGTGCAATCGCAAAATTCATCAAGAAGAGAGCGTATTCCCTCCTTCTAGGCTGGCAACGCATCATCGGGACCTCTGATGTAGTGGATGTTCGTGGGCAACGGTGATTACTTACCACCAGAGCCGCCTGCTGGTTTGGCTTCTTTCATATAAAAAAATGCTCTTCCACAATGAGCTTCACGCTCAAGCCTGCAGCGGCGGTGGGAATCGAATTAGGGACCTATGGCATGGCAGCCCATAGATATTGCCGCTCGGCCATCACTGCTTAAAAATTTGCTACAGTGCTCTTCAAACCTAGCCATAATGGTAACACTGTAACAGCACTGTTACAGTGTAACCATTATGTGTGACAATGCACTTTGGTCGACACTCCGATTCATTAGTTTTTAAGTCTTGATTGCTCGGTAATTTAATTTACTACAGTGCCCTTCAAACCTAAAGAAAGCACTGTTGGATATGTTGCTTGGAGGAATAATATCTGACGCTGCGGCCCACCAATACGGCCTCTTGCTTAAGCGGCCTACCACTTGGTTTGTCACCTGCCTGTCACCACCCGGGGACCGCGTGTGGTGTGTCGATGTTAAGTGTACATTCCATACAGGCCAGGGAGACTCAGCCCCCATAATATAATGTTATGCCCTATCTCTATATCCTATATGTTCTGCTCAACTTTAGACATCCTACCACTTAAGTCTATGAAAAATTTAAAGTTTTCACAGTTAGAAAATTCAGTGCTTTAAACTGTATCATAGAGATACCGTACCTTATCTCCCTAAAAACAGTAAACGTCGTGACGTTTGTCCTGTCCCTAGATGGAATAGCGAAGTTGCTAGTAGATATTATGACCATCTTGCTCCCATTTTTTATAATAATTTAAATGAATATCATTTAAATTATTGTAAAAAATGGGAGCATAATTAAAAACATAATTAAACATAAAGATTTGCATAATTAAACAAAAATCATAATCAATGACTGGTTAAATAAAGTGAACTATGATGAACACACACCTTTCAGACACATCTTCATATAACACACAAACACACACTCACACACACACAACAAATAATTCAAAAGAGCAGAAGTTTAATCGCATACGTTTAAAGTTACTATCACCTTTTTTATATTGTGTAAAATATATAAAACTGTAAACATTATGCAAACTTTGGGAAGACGCTGCCTTTTGTAACTAAAACAAGGCAGAGTACTGATTAACATTTGTAAAATAACTTAAATTTTACTATAAAAAAATATTTGTATTTGTATCCATCAACTAACAGTCTTCTAAATCGTATGATTTAGAAGTAACAACAACAGTAAAAATCTACTAATACGCGTCATCTTGAAAGGTTTTTTCGTAAAGGATAATGGTGAAACAAGTTTATATTTATAATAATTGAAAATCCCAACTAAAATATAATTAATTTTCGATAAGTGTTTTAGCGTTTCATCGAAATTAAAACGGCAAGTCATATATATTTATGGAATCGATATTTAAAGATCGTCATTTTGATAACAAACTGGAGGGGGAAAAAGTAAATGTTTACTAAAAATATGGCATCCATAATCTTCTCGTTTATAGTTTTTGAATTTTAATGTATTTAGTGTTACTTGCGCTATCAAGACGAATCTAATGGTATATCATGCATTAAAATCGTTTAAGCCGTTTAGAAGTTATAGTGGAATAAAGAAACTCACAAACATACATAAGTACATGAATTTTTGTCCCGACACGTTTCAAACACTTTGCAGTGATCGTGGTCACATTCGGTTCGACAATCCACGAATCCTCGCCAAAGAGACCCAGTTTATACCAAGAATGTTACGCGAGGCTATTGAAATCAAAAAGTACCCAAATTTCAATAGAGATGATGGTTGGCAAGTACCACCTGCTTGGGATCCTGTTATCAAATTAATTAAATCCCATGGCCGACACAAATCTGCAAGACCTCTGGACACTGTCAGCGAATACTTCGTGAATAGAAAACGTTATGATTAATATAAAATTTCTGACGGACCAAATAACACCAATTAGTCACCCCGTGACCACGATCACTGCAAAGTGTTTGAAACGTCGGGACTAAAATGATAAATATACGCGATTTAAACCGTTTAAAGTTGTTTAATTACAATGTGTGATACTCACGAAAACCTTAGACAACATTATATACATGAATGCTGCAATAACCTGCTTTTTTGAGCAGTCGTGTAAAAATAAAACAGGTTCGCACGTCTTTTATTCGATTGAGTTAAAACTTTGTATAGTTGTTGTATCTCACGCGAACAAAGTCGGAGTCGGGTTAGCTTATGTTACACAACTTCTTCATGAAACTCTGTCTGAATTTGATACATAGCGGTATATGTTACGTTAAACCCGATAAGAATTGATTTTGCATAACTCCATCTTGTGGCTGCACCATAAACTACGTACAATGTAAACCATTCTTAGCCCACCTTCGCCGTATTTCCTCAAGTCCCGACTATAATTCTTGATCCCTGTCGCGGACACAAAAGTGGGGTGAGCTGTTAATCTTTTTACGTCGACTGCATTATTTTAGGACCCGGTTGGCTTAATGTGCTTTAGGTGAGCCGCAGATTTAGGTCCGCGAATGATTTAGAGCTGTGATAGATCGTTGAGGCTTTTGTTTGTGAAAATGGATGGAGATATGGCCGTACTGTTTTCAGTATTTGGCATGGTCGGTGTATAAGTCATCACCTGATTGAATAAACCTGACCAAGTGCAAGTTCATGCCTCATTATTTTAGGATTTCACCATAGAACGTAAAAAAAAATGTTTTTGAGTCACTGCTTCCTTCAACAATACATTAAAAACGGTATATTCAGCTTTTGACGGTTAAAATAAGGATACATTTAATTTTAATATTGTTAGGTTTGCAATAACGCCTGCTATGTGGATTACATTACAAAATCACAAATATACGATAGGAAATTTTTTTTTCCCGCACATGACTTAAATTTTTCCTATCGTATATTTGTGATTTTGTGATACATTTAAATGTTTTTATATTTTTTTTAGATTTGTGTTTCAGTGCGTATCAAAATTCTATTCTTAGGGAATACAAAAAATAGGTGCTGCCATTTTGATGCTGCTACAGACTAATCTGTCAAGCATAGTGATTATTGAAAACTCGTTTGTAATGGACATTATGGACAATTCATCCAAAACAATAAACATAACGTTTAACGTATTCCTAGCGGTACTTTACTAGTACGTCTTAACCAATCAACTGGGTTAAGCAACAATCCCAGCGGCTAGTATTGGATGGGTGACAGCTAGAGGATACAACAAAACACTTCTTTGCTTCTAAAGGCACCTGAAGCAGTCGGTTTTCGTAAAGTTTTTGTAACATTTAGATACGTATTTTTATATAAACTTAAATTGGAATATTTACAAAGTCAAGTTACAAAGTGCCACTAATACTACAAAATAAAAAAAGCAACTGTCAGAACTTTTCAGGATTAAATATTTCCACCAAAGACTCTCAAACTTTATCATATATACCAAAACAATATGAAAAGGTGACTTTTTCCAAGGAAATATTTCAGAGATTACGACTATAGTCTGTCTCAATAAACTTTGTGACGATGGGCGGATGATAAAAAAGTTGTGACGTCACGTCTCATCTCGGTGTCTGTCGGTCACGTGCGAATGACAGAAAGGAAAAGACGTGATTAAACGCCTGGAGATAAAATAAAAAAAAACTAGACGGGAAAATCTTGAGCTAAGAAGTGCTATATTATATGACGAAGGTCAGTCTGCCGTTAGTGGAATTTCAAACCTGCTTCTGTATGGCTCACGTGGAATCTGACCTTATATTTAACTCCCGTACTTATACAGGGTTATTGGAAAAATGCTAACAATTTCTTACACTTGACTTCTGTTAGTCCTAACTAACATTTCTAGTTGAATGTTCTTAGTAAAAGACAATACCTACTCCTAGCTAAAAGCGCCCGCCACGACAACACTGGACCGCGCCGCGAATTTGCGTTTGAATAGAGTTTTCAATATTTACATAGCAAGGTGATCAAAATATTAAATATTAAATTACAGGCACAAGAAACTTTTAACAAGAGGTGGTTGGTGGACAACCTCGTACTTAGTCCATGAAAAACACATAAAAAAACAACAAAAATATATCTAGGTAGCTACTAAAAATGTTTGTTAGGACTAACAGAAGTCAACTCTAAGAGGTTGTTAGCATTTTTCCAATAATCCTGTACATGGATAATCACTGCTTAACTTTGTAAATGCAATTTACTCGGAATGGATGTTTAAGGTCCACCTGATGTTAACGGGTAACCTTTGAACATACCAAATGCATTTTGTCACAAGTAACGAACTGCACTGCGCCCAGCACACTGAAACATACAGTTGTTAAGTCTCATGTGGCCTATAATTTCATAATATACTGGTTTTCAAGGACTGCTGCCGGAACTTAACGTTAGGAGCTTAACGAAAAATTGTCTACTCGAGGGTGGTATTCCACCATGCGGTGATTCTTAAGCCGGTGGTGGGGATTGAACCGTGGACCTTCATAACTTACGTAGTCAATACATAAACGATATATTTTTACCAAATATTGTACTAGAATATATGATAAAAGTACATATTATGTAACTAGCATCAGAGTGTATAATCATTTACCGCTTTCATCAAAGAACTGAATGGACATATTTTTTTTTTTTTTTTTATGCTTTATAGGTTAGCCTTTGACCACTATCTCACCTGATGGTAAGTGATGATGTGGTCGAAGATGTTGTTCAGGCTAACCTAGATGGACTGGCTCTCAAGGACAGCTGCCGGAACACACCGTTAGGTGCTTGGCGACAGATTTTCTACTTGAGGGTGGTAGCTAGCCAGGCGGGCATTCGCAAAATGCCCTACCACCATGCTATAACGATTGCCATCCGAAGACAACAACCGGGACCGACGGCTTAACGTGCCCTCCGAAGCACGGAAACGCTCAGTAGTAATGTCACTAGCGGTCACCCATCCAACTCATGACCGCGCGCGACGTTGCTTAACTTTGCTAATCGATTGAGAACAGCTAAGTAAACTTCGCTACGAGCGCTTCTATGTTTAAGGAAAAATTAAAATCGTGGCTACTTGTGCATATTGTGTTTTATGATGTTAAGGATTTTTAAAACATAAACCGGCATCATGAATTCTATCCAATTAATTTGTTCTCTAGATTTATATAATATCAATTGTATCATGTTAATTATGTGTCTAGAACCTAATATTGCATGCTTGATATGAGTAAACTGTTACTAGCTCGATTTCAAACTTATATTGTTTATCTTTAAGTATTGTACTGACAGTTTTGCAAAAAATATTACTTTACTTACTTTATTTCAGCAGCCCAAACAGTCCATAGCTATACGACTCGGCTATCATAGCTTCTAAATTAATTTTATATATCTACAAGGCATTGAAATTAAAATTTATTCTTAGACAGGAGATCAAAGTCAAAAGTGTAACCTAGTGTTTGTAGCATATCTTCGGCAACAGTTCTTATCTTTTGCCCAGAAAAATCAAAAGTAATCTAATGCAAGCCGTGAGCTGTTCCTAATTCTCTGGTATACATGCGATTCATTTGTACACGTATTTCTTAGGAGAAAATTATTATTAAGTAATTATCTACATATAATATCATTACGCCTTAATATTCCCAATGGCATGCCGAAGATCATCATCCACCTTTCACTAGATGTTTGTGGTCCTATGTCATAAGGTGAGTTTATTGCCAAATAGCCAGGGCCACTCGATACTCCAGGCTGTTACTAAAAATGCTTTTATCAAAAAACTATATGCATGGTGCTTGAGCAATAAAAACTTCTCGTCTGGCTAGTTATCACTTGGCGACAATTTTTTCACAACTAGAGCACCCAAAATTGTGTTCCAGCAGCTTATACTTAAGAGCTAGTTACAATTTAAGGCTTATCTTGAACAATTTTTGATTTTTTGACCACATCATCTAACTTGTGCGATTGGTCAAATGCTGCTATCATTAGACACCTATCAGCTGCCACCAATTTTTTTCGGTTTGTAGTTTTAGATTGGGTCCCGCTCCTACTTAATGCGGGATTTACAATCTTGTTTCGGTCTTTTTAGTGCAATCGGGCTTAGAGTTTTTGTAATTACTTATTCTATTTTAGAATTTTAGTGCCCCAGAACACTTAAACATTCAATATTTATAAAGTTTAGTAATCTCCTTTTAATATATTTTATTTGATACCCTACTCAATAGGTTTTTTTGTCTGTGTTTTTATTTAACCACCTGTTTACGGGTTTTTGGTGTTTTAAGACGAATATAACTATACTTTAACTGTCAGATAGATTTCCACAGCCGTTTAGAAGCTACGAGGTAATAAATTAAATTAAAAAACAAACATACACACATGCAAAATACGCGCGAAAAAACATAACCCTTCTTTAGCAATCGGGTAAAAAGTATCATTAAAACCGTAACTCTACCACGGAACATTCCCAAACGTAATATACACACAACGATTTAAGCATCGCAGCACGTCCGTCACACAATTTCAGTCGGGTTGGGGCGCGAAGAAAAAAAAATCAACGCGCAAGTGAATTTCAACCAGCATTAACATAAAGACGCGGTTGAACTGTAATCATAGCGCGGCCACAATGCCGCCTGAATACTGATGTTTTGTGGTGGGTCTACAAAACGCGGATAACGGTAAAAAAAACTAAACTTTCGAGATTTTTTCATTTGATTATTGGCATATAACCCTTATTTCTGATCTTGATAGAAGATTTTTTTAACAGATATTAAAGAGGTCGTAGGTACAAATATAAAATGTAAGCGCATTATGAAAGGAATGCTTTTAAAGCGCTCGTAGCGAAGTTTGACTAGCCGTTCTTAACCGATCAGTTAAGTTAAGCAACATCCGCCGTGGTCATGACTGGATGGGTGACCGCTAGTGATATTACTTGAGCGCTTCCGTGCTTCGTACGGAACGTTAAGCCGTTGGTCCCGGTTGTTGTATAAGGATGGCAGTCGTTACAGCATAATGGTAGGGCATTTTGTCAATGTCCGCCTCGCTAGCTACCACCCTCAAGTAGAATATCTGAAGCGAAGCTCTTAACGGTGTGTTCCGGCAGCTGTACTTGTAAGTCAGTAATTCTAGGGTAGCTTGAACAACAACATGATCACTTATGATCAAGTGAGATAGTGGTCAAAGGCAAGCTTATCAGCTATAAAAGACGCTTAATTTAATGTGATCTTATTGGTCAGCAACACAATAAGTTCAATTTATAGTATATTAAAATAGCAATTTCCAATCTGCCATATATTATGTGTCAGAAACACGACATGTCCGGTTGGTAGTAGATTAAAAACACAACGTGTCATACTCAGTAATAATCATAAAGGCAAATTGACAGTTTTGCGAAAGTCTGAAACGCAAAATGACAGATCATCTATATATAATGTAAATTTAGAGCAATTTGTTACGTTTGCAGTGAAAAATAAATACATATTGACAGACGTTAAAATTGACAGCTATGGCTATGTACACTATCAAAGTAACATTTGGTGTTATATTCTTCTGTTCTAATTCATTTAATATTATTGTGGGAGATATCAAAATGCTAGTGAATTTCAACCAGAATCAGTGAAACATGAGGTCTACAAGACGCGAATAGCAAAAAAAAAAACTATGGGTTAAATATTATTTTTTAATACAACTATCTAATTGTTAGAGTGACGCTTGGGGATCTTGATTCGGGAACTGAACAGGTTTTTTCAGAAGCAGTCCGGAGTCTTGCAATGTGAGCGGTAGATACAAGCTATAGGCTTGCCCGATAGGGGCCTAAACGTCTTGAAGACGTCACTTTGCATCTGCACTTAGAGAATTTAACGACGTTAGTATATGACTTCAGTAGGTAAATTAACATTATAAAACGCAAACTACGAAAAAAGTTATTAGAAATTTGTATGGTAGTAGGTCAGTCCATTTTGTGAAAGCCCGCCTAGCCAGGCGTAACCAGCATTATTAAACACAGTAATGTTACTAGTATACTGCAAAAGCTTTCATTTCCGGATATTCAAACACTGTCGAAAATTCTAATAGTATGTATTGCAGAAAGGCTAGAACTTTACCTCACCTCATGGTAATTGATGATGAGCATTATATTTTTCAAAACAAGTTGTAAACTGAAATCCTCAAGACACCTGCCAAGCGTAGACATTTGCCAAACCCTAGGGCTTTGTGCAACGGTGGATGTTTTGACTGTTGATGATGACATCCTGATTGCTTAGTGATTTGAACGTGACGATGCATGGTCTTCTGGTTGTGATTTATGCCAGTTTGAAAAACAATATGTAACGTTATTTTGCTGCGGAAATAGGAGAAATCGCGTGTAGTCTTAGCCTAAGAAAAGTCAAAACACAAAGCGGTCGCGTCATTTAAGAAAGTTCGTGGCCACCTCGCGCTTGGCTTTGAACCGTCGTATTTTTACTTATTTACATTCCGTCGCACTGCCGTATTTCTGTTTTAATACATTTCAGCAGAAGCTAAAATTGTTTATGTTGATGGAAGCCTAAATGTTTTATTTTTATATCACAGAAAGGGCTGCTTTTTACCGCTACTACACCTGTAGAAGGAATTTTGGGACTGGCAATACAAGAATACGCTATAGGGACTTTTTTGAGTAGCTGCGGAATATTCTGTTAATATTGAATTTACTAGTTAATCTTTTTAGAGCTCCGTACTCAAAAGGCAAAAGGGGACTTTATTAATGAGACTGTTTGTCTGTCTGTCTGTTTGTACGTTTAATCGTAAGTCACGGATCTCTAGCTCGTAAACGGAATAAGTTAGATACCTGGAAATTTGTGTAACACATTGACCCATAGACAACTGTTGAACTGGAAATTCAATTAAATTATTTATAAGAAAGACTCAAATTTTCGATTCAATAGCTGAAGAAAACAGTTGGTTTATAGAAGATGGGGTGTCATCGTTTATAGCTTTTTGAGTAGATTTCATGTATAATTTTAGTTATTGTTATATTAAGTTTTTTTTTTATTTTTATGATATTTGTTTTAGCTTTTGTCTACAATCTCACCTGCTAGTAGTGATGGTGACAAAGTCCATAAACAGGCTTTGAAAAAAGAACATGCAAAAAACAACAAACTTCAAAAACTGCTGCCGAAATTACATAGGTGCTTGATGAGAGATTTTCAACTTAAAGATTAGCCAAGCGGAGATTTGCTGAATGCTGTACCACAGTGCAATGATGATAAGTCCGCGGCGGGATTAACACCTTGTGCCTTCTACAGTAAACCATATTCATTGCCACTCTAGGCTATCACTGTTTCTATAACTAGCACTGCCCCCGATAGAGAGCAATAGACTAGCCCCCTATTACACGGGGTTAACACATATCTAGAAAAACCAAATCTGAACAAAATTATCCGCTTCTAGCTACCTCTTTGGGGCCGCGACTATAAGTATTTTCTTGTTTTTTATGATATCCAAGCAAAATGTTTATTACGTTTATTTAAATTTATTCGACAATGTTTCTTAACATGTATTTTTATGGTATCGAATTAAAAAAAAATATTTAAAAGTTACGCTTTAGTATATTATAATTATATAAGTCAATCTCACACTTATTGAAGTGTTAGTTGTTGTGTTGTACTTCAGCTATTGATGTTGAGTGTGTTAGTATTTATACTGATATTTACTTCAGAGAAATATTAGCCTCCTATTCAACAGTTGTCATAAAGTATTCATAGTGCTTTCCATACAAACGTAGTTTTGGCATATTTTTATGTTCCTATATTTTCTATTTAAAAAACTTATCTTTTGTATGATAGTCCTCTGAATGGTCACTTAAAACGGGGCATCTTAGTAATTTTCTGGTTATGTAATTTTAGTATTTTATTTATAAAATTAGTTGTTAAAATAAAATTTCATCAAAAAAACTACTTCTAACGGATAAAAACAAACAATTTACTAAAAAGTAAATTAACCAAACAATCGTATATAGCTATTTTTTTCATCTACATCGACAAGTGGAAATGATAACATCATCAATGTAGTCGAAGCCAATTAAATACGCATTAAAAGGGAAAACTCAAATACTACTCGTCAGATCTCACATAATATTAACCATATGTTATGTCGTAATTTCATGTTAAAATTTAAATAGGGCCATAAAAAAAGCACCAGCTTTCGAATAAAAAAAAAATCAATATCGGTATAACCTGTAAAGTTATGAGGCAGTGATGGCTCAGTGGCATTGGCTATGGACTGCCGTGCAGCAGGTCCATGGTTCGAATCCCGCCCAGAGCTTGAGCTTCACCGCATGGTGGAAGGGCATTTTGTGAATGCCCGCCTGGCTAGCGACCACCCTCAAGTAGAAAATCTGTCGCCAAGCACCTAACAGTGTGTTCCGGCAGCAGTCCTTGAGAGCCAGAAAAATTACAGGCTAATGAGACCTAAAAACTGGACGTCTCAGTGTGACGGGCACAGTGCAATTCGTCGCTGACGAAATGCGTCTGTTATAGGCAGAGGTTAGACCACTTAACATCAGGTGGGCCTCGGGCTTGTTCCGTCACAATAACATAAAAAAAAATAAAAAAAAAACAAAAAAAAGGTAACACACACAAAAAACACACACGAATTGAGAACCTCCTCCTTTTTTCAGTCGGTTGAAAAGGAAATGACAATATGCAGGCTTTGATTGTATGTAAAACAATGATTGCTCTAGACGCATTATCCAGGAAGAAAATATGGCAATATATTTATATGAAGAATCGCAAGTCAACTTCCTGTTATACTCTGTTTAATTATTACTTTCACAAATATATAGAACAAAAGCAATTACCCTCGCAAGTTACTTATAAGGCTCCAGACATCTCGTTCGCAACATAAATTGCTATTCGAATTCCCGTCTGTCACATAATTGCCATTCCGAAGCCTTAGAACAAAGCCGTAATAAATAAGGTCCTAATTGCTCACATCACGGAAAAGCCTACAATCTCACATATGTTTGAAACGTTTACAAACGAATAGATTTGTATCTTAGTAATTGGCCAGGAATGTTTAAGCGTAGTGGATCTTGCCAGTCATTTTTAACGCCTCAACTATAGGCTACCTCTAAACATCAACTGTGTTATGTTTGCAGGAAAACAAGACCTACATTTCTGAAATATCGAATTACAGCAACGTTCCCTGTGGTCTTGACTTGGATGGGTGACCGCTAGTGGCATTAATTACTGAGCGCTAACGTGTATCGGCGACATGTTACACCGTCAGTCCCGTTTGCTAACTTAAGACTGCAGTCGTCAAATCATGGTGGTAGGCCATTTTGAAAATGTCTAGCTACCTCAAGAAGAGAATTTGTTGCCACAATCCATACGTTGTGTTACGACAACTACCTTCTAAAGCCAGTTATTCTAGTTGAGCTGAATATCTTCAATCGCATCATAACTTACAAATACTATCTGAAGAGAAAGAGGCTTGGAAAGAACAAAAGAAACTCCAATATCAACCATTACAAAACCATCAATACATAACATCTAATAATTTGATCCAGTTATATGGAAAAAAGACGTAACCCTTATAACATTGATCTAAAACACAATAGTTCCGCTGATAGGGATCTATAACTATAGAACCCACCTCTGAAAGGTTTGACCAGTCCTTTGTCACGAAATTCCAATATCGTACGAACGTATAGAATTCGAGTCTATGGAGCGGGGCCTATTCATGTAACCGTACCGTACAGGGGAGTGGAAAAGTGACAACTGATGATATTGTTTCACTCAAAGAGTATTTACCTCATGATGCTTTGCGTGTAGACGAAAACTCTTCCAGTTAGTCTTCGTAACGACGGCTTGGAAAATTAGGCGGCATTGTCAACAGATTACATGATCCTCAATAGCCTTAACAGAGGACGTTATTTTGTTATAGTTGAAAAGATTCATCAACAAGGGTCTTGGAGATTGCAGTTTAAGATGGCGGTTCTTCAAAAGACGTTTGCTATCTGGTAGTTTTTTTCACCTCTTACATAGATATGGGATGGAGAAGGGGTAGGGTTCCGGCACCACACGGGGAAATTGTGATATATTTTCATACTGTACTGTATCAGCTGGATCGTCCACTGTTGAACACTGCCTCCCCCTTTGTGCCCCCCCCCCCAATTCTATAATCAGGGGGGGTATATAATATATATAGGGGGGGTTCTATAATCCCCAGGCTTGGCAGGCGTCTTGGAGATCACAGTGTGAGATATCAGTTCCAAAGAAAGCGCTGCTGCCCACCTTCTTTTTTTTTATGTTATTGTGACGGGTCAAGCACGAGGCCCACCTGATGTAAAGTGGACTTACCTATACCTTACCTATAACAGATGCATTTCGCCTTACATTACCTTCTGGTGTGTTATCCTTAGTCGCCTCTTACGACACCTATGGGTAGAGATACGGTTACATTCTAGCCCGGCACCCCACGGGCCTATTACATTACATTTTCATATTATTAAATAAATGTTTTATCAAATAGTAGTTAAATGGTTTTATAGATTTTGGTAAGGTAATGCTTATAATGTATTAAAAGTTCAAAACTACTTTTTGGACGTTTTTGTCTTAACTAAGTACACTAAGTATTATTTTTTTTATGTTATTGTGAAAGAACATGCGCGAGGCCCACCTGATGTTAAGCGGTATCCTCTGCCTATAACAGATGCATTTCATCACAAGTGACGAACTGCACTGCGCCCATCACTATATATATATATAGCCATCACTATATATATATATATATAGTGATGGCCATAGGTCTAAGTTGTTGTCCATGCTAAATCTAGAATTCGAACTGGGTCTCAATGATAGGCGCTGGAAGTCACAGTTAGGTGCTTGGCGTAAAAGTTCCTACTTGAGGGTGGAGAGTACTAGCAAGCCAGGTGGGTATTTTCAAAATGGTTTACCACCTTGCCAGATGATTTTATTCACGGTGTCTATATACTACTATTTTGGGAGACTATCCGATACTGCAGTGTATCCGCCAAGATAGACTCTCGCTGCATAGGCCTTGCTATATTAAAAAACTAAAAGAAAATTTTGAGAAGATGACAATAATAATAATAATGTTTAGATCTATCATTCATTATTATCTTCTTGACGTTGATTCTTCTGAGTTGATTTATCAAGCAAAAAGACTTTTGTCGCTCTCAGTACCTCTAGTAAAAAATCTGACCCATAGCATTATAAAGCCTTTGAAAAGATGATTTATTAATTTTGTCTCCAATGGAATAGCGTTTATTAATTGGAAAATTTCCTCGAATTAATTTTACCGAAGCCAAGGAAATGCAGGCAAAAATTAATTTCGATGTCAGATTTGGACGAATGTTTTGGTTGTTAATATGTTTATATGGTTTTATTACATATATTATTATGATTAATGAGCAAATAAAAGGCATTAATTTTTTTTTGTGAAAAATGCTATGTTTATTATCATATGATTTTATTTTGTTAGAGATTTTTGAGATGTCTACAATAATACTATATAAAGAAAATATTTGCATTTTATATTTTTGTATGTAACGAATAAACTTAAAAACCAACTGACTAGAAAAAATCTTTGACCATTAGAATCCAACATTTTCCTTGATGAACATAGGCTATACAATATTCTCAAAAAAAAAAAATTATTTGTGTTTTTTTTTTCAGATACTTGTGTGAGGCCGGGGCGGGCCGCTAGTTTTTAATACTCGAAGATTAATACTAGTGGGAACACTTCAGTTTAGAAAATTTCAAATTGGGAAAATGTCCACATAATTATTTAATTTTCAGACTCAGTTTATAATACTCCAAGCTAAAATTTTAAGCTACCTTAACCAAGGGCTTTCAACAAATTATTTAAATTAATGAAAAATTTAGAAATCCTTATCCTTGTATTAATATTTTATAATAACGTGATATAATAATTATATATCCCTGTAGATATATCCCCGTGGGGTGCCGGGTTAGAATTCCACCTCCCCATATCATCCCGTGGGTGTCGTAAGAGGCGATTAAGGGAAAAATACTGGAAGGTGGGCAGCAGCGCCTTCTAAATAACTGCCATCTTACACTGGGATCTTCAAGCCGCCTGCCAAGCGTGGGGATTATGGCATATACCCCCTTAATAGGGGAGGCTGTATTCAGCAGTGGACGATCTGGCTGATACAGTACAGTACAGTAGATATATCAATATCTTCAATATCACTCAACAATCAAAACAAATCTACCGGTCAACAATTTTAGTGTTGATTTAGACATTGACTTACCATCGATTAATTCAATAATAAATTAAATTAACTTTTTGTCAATAATAATAAAAAACTGAACTAAATGTCCATGTTCTTTTGTATTAACTAAGGCACTGCATTCTCCAATGTCCCTCTAAAAATTCCATAGTAACCAGTCGTTAAAATTTCTAAAGGTATATTGATTTCTCGTCCCCTAGAGGTATTCGCGTGAGGGTGCATAGGGGTGCGTCTTTGACAGTCAATATGCTCATGTGAGGGAGAACTATTTTATATTATGGACAGGGGTATTAAATGATGTTTAGTTTTTATATAGGGTTCTTTCTAACGATGAAATTCTATAATACAGATTCTGTTCCGTTTTGAACCAATTTTACATGTTTGAATGGACGCTCGCGTTAAAAAGAATAGAATAGAATAATTATTTATTGCTACAGAAAAGAAAATAAATGGCATACAATTTCTTACAAACAATAAACAACTTATAGCAAAAAGAATACACTCAGTTTGAGTTATGGCCACACCAGTCAAGGTGCTACCATAACACTGATTTTCAGTGAATTCCTGAACTCGGGCTAAGATGTTCGAAGATGTTAATAGAATATTTTCCATATAAATTCGTCACGTTCCCACTGTTGGCATACGAATGTAATGTGGCCAAAAGTATTTCTAGGGCTAACCTAGAGTTACTGGCTCTCAAGGACAGTTGCTGGAGCATATCAGTTGATGCTTGGTGACAGATTTTTTATGCGTAGTAGCAAGCCAAGCAGTCATTCGCAAAATGCCATTACATCATGACTGAAATTTTCAAAACTAGGGGTAACGTACCCATTAAACCGCTCTGAACACGATTTTCAGTTACACTTTTCACTCTCCACAGGAATCTTTTGGCCATAAGACTGAAACCAACCATTTTTAATGAATAGATTCAGGCGTTACTTTGTGGAAATCCATATTTAATAATAATAAATATTTTGAAAATATTTTAAGAAAACATCAAATTAATAATGTTGTCTTAGGTTTTCGCGATTATTACACGTAATAATTAAACATCTCCGACGTTTCAAACACTTTGCAGTGATCGTGGTAGTCACCCTGTGACCACGATCACTGCAAAGTGTTTGAAACGTCGGAACAAAAATAATGATATATATGTGCGATTTAAACCGTTTAAAGTTGTTTAATTATTGTCAAATTAATATCTTAATAACACACTTAAAAAAATATAAAAATATATCTAGTGGCAATTCCGCCTAATTTTCCTGCTAAGCCGACGTGACGCCACAAACGCCACGCAGCCAAACCGGATCGATTTCTCGATCGTGCGCTCGTAGAGTCAAGACATCCTGAGGATGCTTCGTGTAGAAGCGAACGCGTCGAAAATTATTCCGGTTTGGCTGCGTGGCGTTTGTGACGTCACGTCAGCTTAACAGGAAAGTTAGGCGGAATTGTCACTAGATATATTTTTATATTTTTAAAGTGTTTTATTAAACTATTAATTTGACGTTTTCTAAAAATATTTTAAAAATATTTGTAATTATTATCCATTTTTAACTTTTACAGTATATATGTGTGACTATATGAAACGTACATGGTTTGATAACATTTTGCGAATGACTGCTTAGCTTCCCACTACGCGTAAAATTTCTGTTGCGAACCATCCACTGATGTGTGGAGGCTGTCCCTCAGAGCCAATAACTCTACGTTAGCCTGTACAATATCTCCTACATCATGTTGTCTTAGGTTTTCGCGATTATTACACATAGTAATTAAACACTTTTAAATGGTTTAAATCGCGTACATTTATCTATTATTTTTGTCTCGAGGTTTCAAACACTTTGCAGTGATCGTGATCACGGGGTGACTGATGACGTCGGAACAAAAATAATGATAAATATACGCGATTTAAACCGTTTAAAGTTGTTTAAAAACTATCTCCTTCATTACTTAGGTAAGTACTTTCAGTTGAGATAGTAGTCAAGGCGAGCCTATTAGCGATAAAAAATAATATTGCCGAAAGGGGATGAAGGTTAAAAACAATTATGTATTTTATTTGCTCAACACAGTTTCACAATAATATTGGTAAACTATTGCGACAAAGCATTACGTAAATCAAATTATACTCTTAAAGCTCTTTATAAGCTTTATTGTGTAAAACATAAAAAACCCATAAATTGTATATCAAGTCCTAAACGATTTGTCACAGATTAGTAGAACCGGTTATGTATGTAACCAACTTTAGGAAATTATAAAAGACTTACAGCCAGAAACAACAGCCGAAAATTAAGCAACACTTTCGTGGATGGAATATCGGCGTGCAGATAAACATGAGTATCTTCAGGCAAAATTTAAATGAGTTTATGGAGACACGTGGACGAAGTAGCCAAAATAAGGATACAAATCATTAAATGTGTAATACCCTTTGCTTGGAATAGGACATTCGTACCATTTATTAAGCTTTTAATTTTTAATGTATATGACATAACGTTTTTGCATGGTGGTAGGGCATTTTGCGAATGCTCACCTGGCTAGCTACCACCCTCAAGTAGAAAATCTGACGCCAAGCACCTAAAGGTGTGTTCCGGCAGCTGTCCTTGAGAGCCAGTACTTCTAGGTTAGCCTGAACAACATCTTCGACCACATCATCACTTACCGTCAGGTGAGATAGTGGTCAAAGGCTAACCTATCAGTAATAACAAAAAAAAAACTTGAAGACAGTTTTGTATTTAGCGTCAAATATCAAATGTGTCTCGCACAGTTCCGCGATAAACGGAAAATAAATCTCCATTAAAAGATTACAAAATTACAATTATACTATAGAAAAAAATTAAGTCATGTGCGGTCTCCATCCCAATACTGGTTAAAGAACGATAGGAAAGATTTGAGTTATGACGTCATGTCATGTTAGCTCAATTGGTTAGATCATACCCCGGCTCAAGGGGTGGATGGACGCGGGTTCGAATCTCGCACATAACTTAAACTTTTCCTATCGTATATTTGTGATTTGTAATGTAATCTGCATAGCAGGCGTTATTGCAAACCTAACAATATTAAAATTATAAGGTTGCGTCATCATTTACAAGTATAAAACCAATTGCAAAATTGGTCTTGTTTGTAGTACAACGCAAGTGGTACTATAGATGTCGCTCCATCCCAATACGATGGTTAAAGAACGATAGGAAAAATTTGAGTTATGACGTCATGTCATGTTAGCTCAATTGGTTAGAGCATACTCCGGCTAAAGGGGTGTATGGACGCGGGTTTGAATCCCGCACATGACTTAATTTTTTTCTATCGTATTTTTGTAATTTGGAATGTAATTCGCATAGCAGGCGTTATTGCAAACATAACAATATTAAAATTCATTGAAAGATTACAAAACAATGATTACATACTGCCACTGCTCCTGGTAGATGCTGCGTGGTACCTGGGAGCACATACAATTGCCCATGCCCACGGGGGCACATACAATTCAAAACAGGGAGCTAACCACATCTCGGGGCATTTAATGAACATAATAAGATCATGAATGGCAAACGCAATCAAATTAATGTTTAAGGCGAACAAATCATTGCGTTTTATGACTATTGAACAACAAATTTAGTAGACTTTTTTATTAAAAAAAGCAGAGGGTGTAGTACCCTTTTATAATTTTTAAAAATATGCTATTTTAGACAGGTAGACTGAACTTGAGTTTTTTTTTTAGGTGATTTGTAAGCCTTTGACCACAATCTCACCTGATGGTAAGTGATGATGTGGTCGAAGGTGCTAACAGTCTTAACCTAGAATTACTGGCTCTCAAGGGCAGCTGCCGGAACACACCGTTAGGTGCTTGGCGACAGATTTTCTACTTGTGGGTTGTCGCTAGCCAGGCGGGAATTCGTAAAATGCCCTTCCACCATTTTATCGGACGTTTACCTTTATTGACAGAACACTATAAAGTATACACAATACTACAGCCGGAAAGAACTAAAGCAACCTACGAGCAATTGCAAGCCTACAGGTAGTTCAAATGCTCGAGCTTTTTTGTGATCTTTTAGTTTTATTGGATATATACGAAACTAAAACAATTATAGGCATGATATCCATCTGTATTTTTTATACTGCAACATAAGGGTTGTAACTCACTTACGGCTATTCAATTTGACGGGATATTTTTGAATCAATTTCCCGCTCGAGTAAGCGTATTTGGTTCACGGGGCGGTCCGCTCGTGCGTGCCACTTTATGATACCAGCATAGGGTGAGACAATGGGATGTTCATCGGATCGTTTCATATTACGACTAGTAGTAGTAGTAGATTAGACTAGAAAATGATTACCTTACATTCTAGCATATAAACCTATTTATAACACTAGAACTCTATTTGCTGTCTGCGTTTACGTTAAGATGCATCTCCTGCCAATGTTTTTTGAAGCAAAAACTTACACACATAACTTTGTTTCGCGTCGTCTGCGCAAGAGACAAGCCTACACACCAAAACTTTGTTTCTGATCACGCGCTGTACAAAGCATTGATTATATATTAATTTCCGGTACCCGCATGAGGGGTAGATATTTAGATGCTTTCCGCCAGCCACGAGAAGCGTAAAAAGATTTTGCTTCGACCATATACAAAAGTCTAATGTTTCCGTGTTCAATTTGTCGAAAAACTTTGTCTGGAGACGTAACTTTATAGAGTCGCAAAATGATCTGATGATCTGATACGGCTCGCCTAAGCTGATTCTCTCATACATAAACCACTTACAAGTCGTAACTGCACAGTCGAAGACAACGTTGCGTTTACCATCCTAAAGTATTAGAATGTGGTATCTCTGCAATGCTATATGCTTCCAGTGAAATACAGCTGGTTTGGAAAAGAAACAGTCGTACCGACCATCTCGAGTGGCGTTCGGCACAATCCGTAAAGGTACGGTTTTTTAACATATCAGTATTGTATATGCCTTTAATATCAGTTGTATACAGATCAAGATGGTAGAACCCATCTCTCAAAAAAATATGACAACCTAATACGACATACCTTTTTACACATTGCAAGACTCCTCTTTGCCATACTAACAGCCATTTAGAGATCGCTCAAAAGAGCCTTAGTGATAGCGTCCCGTTTTCTAGCACGGAACCAGAAAAAGTGTCTGTAAACTCCAACAGAATAAACAAACAATTATTTGTGCTTTAATTAGTATTTTATTTAGCTAATTAGACGTGAGCCAAGGGATGTCCTTAAGGAAAAGGAAAAAACGTTAATTAATATTTACATTCGACGAATTTATGTTCAACTAAAAATAAAATTTCTTTTTGATCATTGAAACGAAGCTATGTTTACGCGTTTGAAAAGTTTGTTTAGAATCAACAACATCAAAAGCGAAAAAATAATAATAAAATATATTTATTTAAAATATTGTTAAATTATTATCAAGACTATAATATTGCCAATGTGGTGAAAAGGTAAGGAAAAGGTCCACAGATACACATTTTTTCGTCATTTGGACGAAATGCATTTGTTATAGGCAGAGGTTACCGCTTAAGAGGCCTTTTACATAATCATAATCATAATCATTTATTTCTCCATCTTCATGTGTACAATAGATCTTAAATAATTTAATATGTACTAACAACATGAAACCCTGGTGGGCACTCTAGAGTTTATTGGACTCTGGGTAGGACAGAAGTTTTATAACTATAATCTTAATTAAAATTAGTTCAAAAGAGACCGAAATTAAATATTTTTAGCTAGGAGTCTTATCTGTAAAAAAGTCTTGCAGCCCTCTCACTCGCACTTTTAAAGATTATTTCAAATAGCATCAATATGGTTTATATTTTTTTAAATGTAGTCAATCATTATTTCGCTGCATGCAACTATAGATGTTCTCAACATATTTTTACTTTGTTACATGTTGAGTCCAATTAGAATTAGAGTTCCAAAATTTAAAATAACTAAATTACGCGTTATGGATCCCCCATAACAGATATCAAAATGAAAATTAGTAGAGAACATCTATAGTTGCATGCTGCAAAATAATGATTGACCACATTTAAAAAAAATATAAACCATATTGTTGCTATTTGAAATTATCTTTAAAAGTGCGAGTGAGAAGGCTGCAAAATGTAAAAGGGCTCTTAACATCAGGTGGGCCTCATGCTTGTTCCGTCACAATTATATTAAATAAAATAAAAAATGCACCAGGGTGGTATTCTGGGATTGCAGGTTCAGATCCCGCTGGAAGTTATTTTTTTCCATCCAAAATAATATGACATTGCTTTTGATATTAATATAGCTATGTGACACAGAGTAAATTATACTCCATATTTTACACAATACACCCCAATATTATATTTCTACCAAAAGCAACCCTATTTTCAAACCAGTCATTATGGAAATTACATATTACAAATGCTACCCTTCAATAATTATAATCCCCCACACTAATAATACCGGTTGTGTTATATCGATGCCGTATTGGTTAGAACTATGTCTCCATGTAATTCTAATACAGTACTAAACATTGCCACAAACAACTTAATAATGACACAATGTTAACGACTGCGAATTGCAGCGCAGGTTCTGATGTACAGTTTCAATGAACAAGAGGCTCATCTAGTGGTAGTAAGTAAGCATCGGCTCGTTGAGTGGCTGGCAGACGTCCACTGCTGAACAAATGCCTCCCCCATAGAAAGCCACAAAGAACGGCTATTAGCCACTTGTAACCACTGGCTACTAGCAACTTTCACGATGTCGTCAGTCCACATGGTGGGAGGCCTACCAACTCTACGTCTTCAAGTGTATTGTGGTAACCACTCGAGAACCTTTCTTCCCCATCGGTTATCAGTTCGTCGAGCAATGTGGCCCGGCCATTGCCACTTCAACTTGCTAATTCTGAGAGCTATGCTGGTGACTTTGGTTCTTTGGCGAATACCCACGTTCCGGATTTTATCACGCAAAAAAACTCAGAGCATAGCTCTCTTCATAGCTCGTTGAGCGACTCTGAGCTTGTCTACAAGGGCCACAGTTAAGGACCGCGTCTCAGTGCCATAAGTCATCACTGGCAAGACACACTGGTTGAAGACTTTGGCCTTTAAGTTTTGCGGGATGTTGGATGAGAAAATGTAGCGTAGCTTCCCGAACGCTTTGAGCGTCAGTGGTAAGAAATCATAACCTCCTGACGAAGCTTCGTGTGAAACCGAAACGCGACAAAACGTCTTCTTTGGGCCACGTGGCGTCAATGTCATCGCGTCGGCTTAGCAGGAAAATTAGGTAAGACTGTCACTAGTCACAATTTATTTTTCTTAAATGTTTTGCTAAAACATTAATTATGTTTTCAACATAATATCTATTTATTATTTGTTAAGACTAGTTGTGGATTTCTGCAGATTCAGGCTTAAACCTGTAAATTATTTTCCAAGCAGCTTTGACATTATTGTGTTGCAAGTTTGTTCTCTGTTTTTCTTTTACATTGTAACCGTATCGATTTCTATTCGAATGTTCGGAATGCAAAGTATCTGTAATGGTATTTAGAAGGCGCGAGCGATGCAACACTATTGTTTGGTATATTCGTAAATAAGTTCAAAACCTTAAATACAGATGTCAGTATATTTAAAGAGAGACATATAATAATTATAGACGCAGCATCAAACAAAGCTTAACAAATCATAACACACACTCAACGAGTCTAATAAATGATTACTTATCTATTATATGTAATATATACACCTGTTCTTATCCCACGTTAAGTGGTGATGGCACAACATATTATATATTTTTCTCCCACCCTCAGTGATCTCACTATTCTTCACGTAGTCAATTATTCTGCCTATACGGAGATAATATTATTAGCTTAACGAGCACCAAGACCCACAGCAGGAGACGCACGTGCAGCAATCATCGAATTTTATAAATCTTAATGCCCCACTCACACGCCTGGCAAGCAAGCCGGGAAGCAGGTCAGTGCGCGTTTGCGGGTCCAGTAATCCATCGACACCCATCGCGGCACAAGCAGTTTTATGCGTCTTAGTAGCAAATGGTATAAAGTTATTCTAGCTCCCATACGGGCAACTGTAAAGTAAATTTTAGCAACGAGTTCTAGGTAATTAGACCATTCAAAAATTTGTGTAACAGAACCTGGTCCGGTAGCCAACGACGATCTTCTAGGGTTAACATAATAATTATATTTATAACAGAAATTAAATCAAAATATAGATTAAAGAAAGTTCAATGGAAAATAAAAATAGTTTTAACGTGGATGTGGTTGTCCTGTTAAAAATGATCAGGACGTATTTGTTAAGAATATACCTAATTGGTCACACTTTAGCGAGAGTATTAAGTAAAAAATGTATTATAGTTGCGGAGGAACTCCAAAAAATAATTTGAAAACAACTGCTATGCAAAACCTTTAATATAAAAATTTAGAACGGATGTGTTCCAAAATATCCATTTATAGTAACCATAATATATATTTGATGAATCAAACAAATCACCCTGTGAAAAGAACTTTTAAGTGGACAAAATCTGGAAATCGCCCCTTTAATATGAATGAGAATTTCAGTTTACATTACGATCACTCTCATTAAAGCGCGAGGGATGGCACGCAACTAAAATTGTAAATACCGACCAAGTGTTTTTTAATCTCAATTGGACTCGCATATTGAGAGTTTCATACCAATATAGAAAAAAGAAATACCTACTGGTTCAAGACCCTTAGCGGGAGTCCGACCCGCATTTGTGCCGTATTTTTTTTTATTATTACGTAAGAAATTGTACTCAAATCAAACAAAGTTTGACAATTTTATGTATATAATGAAAGGTTTTATGTATATAACGTAAGTTGTACACATAAGTAACCAGTTTTAAACCAATTTCACTTACGTGTATGATACGAAGTCGGTTAATATTTATTTATAATTACTTTTTTAACCATTTCAATGATTTACTATTTTTCAACACATTTTTATGCCTTCTCTCTTATATCTGTTCAATTTAATTAATACAGTTTGCATAGTTGTCTTGTTTATTAAAATCATTTGACAAAAAATCATATGCACCAAAGAACAATTTAATGCTATATATAATATTAAAGCGGGTTTCAGTACTTCAGAGCTTCCTTTCTCCATACAAGTAGCTAAAAATAAAGAACACCGTCAAAAAAAACCACAACAAAACACCTCCGACGACACGCAACGTAAACAACGCCACTTACACAATTTTCTCCCCCTCGCCAAAAAAAACCCTTAAAAGTAAACACAATAACACGAAAACTGAAACTCACTGTTGGTATTGCATAGCCACCCTTCACAACGATGGCGACGTTAGAAACGACATCGTATGATTGATTACACGGCCGTTTTTGTCTCCCATGTTCATTTCATTGAAATTGATAGCTTCTACAGCTGGACCAAATGTATTTTTTTATAACTGATAGGTAAGCCTTTGACTACGATCTCACCTGATGATAATTGATGATGTGGTCGAAGGTGTTAACAGCCTTAGCCTAGAATTACTGGCTCTCAAGGACAGCTGCCGGAACACTCCTTTAGGTGCTTGGCGATAGTTTTTCGATTTGAGGGTGGTCGCTAGACAAGGCGGGCCTTCCACCATGCGTTGAAGCTCAAGCTCGCGGCGGGATTCGAACCATGGACCTGCTGCGCGGCAGTCCATAGCCAATGCCACTGAGCTATCACTAAATATATAATAATTAAAGCAGTTATAAAACTTTGCTCAAAATACTATTTACATAACCTGACCACGTACTTATTCCCAGATCCTGCTCGGTAAGAGTGTCGTATCCCAACAACCTTTTAAGCTGTGAATAAAATATGTTTGTTAATGTTATTCACAGCTTTAAACTGAATTTTACATTATAAACATGAGTCCCGTATTTTATTAAGCCTAATTTAGTTTTCAACATTAACCTCAATACTATTATAGATAATCATGGCAGGTATTATGAATAAAAACGTAAAAAATCTAAGAGCAAAGAGCTAAGAGCTGCCCCGCATAGGAAATAAGAATTAGGTAAGAATTCTTTTAAAGGTTCCGTGCCTCAAAAGGAAAAAACTGAACCCTTATAGGATCACTTTGTTGTCCGTCTGTCCGTCTGTCAAGACCCTTTTTCTCAAGAACGCGTAGAGATACACAGCTGAAATTCATATCAAATACTCAAATCTACTCTACCTTAGAGCTGTGATAAAATGAAACTTCTAAGCCAATGCAATCAAAAGATACAGCGCTTATGCCGCAAATTTTCTACACTCCCAAGAGAATCAAAACCTACAGAGTACTACATACTTCCCGTGAACTCAACAACTCTTGAACATTTGAAATTGGTACGGATCAAAGTCTTATAGCACAGATAAAGGAAAAATTGCGCTATAAAAATATTTTTGATATATTAAAATGTTATGGATTTCATTTAGCAATAAAAATACCATAACTTTTTTTACTTATATACCTACAGGTTTTCCTTAACCCTTCGTGCGTGAGTTCAAATCGCACTTGGCCGTTTTTTTTATTTCATAGACTTCAATTTTTGAAGGTTGTAATTCAATATTCAGTTACCAGTCAGCTTTCTCTAAATTTCAAGTTTGTAAGTTATTCAGTTGACGAACTAGGGACTACCCATGACATATACGCATAGACTGGCAGACATACAGACACTGGAGTGATAATTTGTCCATTGAGTACGGAGCCCAAAAAATTTACAATTACAAATGAATAAGTCTTTGGACCGTTAACTGTAGTCGAAATATACCATAGCAATACATAATTTGCATTGGAACTCTTTCTCTGCGAAGATTCTCTAAACTGAAGACTTCAAAGACAAAATACAACGTCTATTATTGCTAATTTGGCGATATTAGCTAACATTTAATTTTGCTATCACTAACTAAAATCAAATTAACCTGCGAGGGTTTTATTCTGTTTACGCTAAAATCCAAATTGGTAAATAACAACGTCCATAGATGAATAATACAAAATTACCTGAAATTTTATAGGATACATGTAATTTTAATATTTCACGATACATTTTTAATTTTAAATCGAACTACAAATGAACAAATCTTGAAGATATGATGTAGCTGTCACAGCAACAGTAGTGTCGTATTATCAGTGTATTTTTGAAGCAGTGATGGCTCAGTGGCATTGGCTATGGACTGCCGCGCAGCAGGTCCATGGTTCAAATCCCGCCCAGAGCTCAAGCTCAAGCTTCACCGCATGGTGGAAGGGCATTTTGCGAATTGCCCGCCTGGCTAGCGACCACCCTCAAGTAGAAAGTCTGTCGCCAAGCACCGAAAGGTGTGTTCCGGCAGTAGTCCTTGAGAGCCAGTGAAATTACAGGCACAATGAGACTTAACAACTATGTCTTAATGTGACGGGCGCAGTGCAATTCGTGAGTTGTCATGAATTGCAACTGTTATAGGCAGAGGTTAGTCCACTTAACATCAGGTGGGCCTCGAGCTTGTTCCGTCACAATAACATAATAAAAAAATAATGAATTATCAGTTTTGATTTCGCGTTTCGGCTACGGTTGACCAAAAAATTACTCTTTAGATGTGATAGCTATCGAGTGACTTAATTCGGCTACCTGAAACTACACAGTTTTTCAAGTTTTATAACTGTTTAAAGTATTCAAAACTGAAACATAATATATTTATTTTGAACTATGTAACAAATAAACTCATAGCTTGTAAGTTATGGAAAATGTAACTTTTGAAATTAATTAGTAAATTTAATTAAACCTTATATACATTTTCAAAATATTTTGATTACGTTTTTGAATTGTATGCGTGCTATTGGTATAATTTATAACAAAAGATTTATCTTTGAGTGGGAATCGAACCTGCTTCTCCCAGATACGCAGCTGGTGTATAAAATTTTGACCACCGGAACGATAGGAGACGCAAATTTTATGCTCTAATTAATTATTTAACCGTCAAAGGGGATAGAATCAACTAAATCGCTGGATTGCGAAATTCTGTTTGTCGAATAGAAATGCTTTTCCATCAATGTATTTACCTTTTGTATGTTATTAAGTGATGAGAGAGAACAGAGTACCACATAATGGAAAGTCCCACGACTACCTATTACAGTTGCAGTGCCGTCGTAGTCGTTCTGCTTGACACTGCGCTCGTCACTCAGAGACGTTAGTTCTTATGTCTCGTTCACCCAATAATTTCACCTGCTACAATGCCCTTCACGCCTTAGCACAGTAGCGCATGCACAGTACTGACGCAAAATAAAGGACACTCCTGTGGTACCTATCAAGACTAACTCTACCTGAGACCTGGCACTTGGTGAAAACTTTCGTAAACACGAATAAATTCGGTTTTCAAATATAGTTAAAAATTACTCGTTCTTAATCGATGTCTAGGTCAAGCAACGTCCACTGTGTTCATGCCTTGAACAGGTGACCGCTAGTGGCTTTTACTTCTAAGCGTTTCTAAGCTTCGCTGTGCACCTTAAACAGTTACGTTGTTGTTGTCACCTGGTTTTTGTTATAGCATGTTGGTAGGGTATTCAGCGAATGCACGTCTGGCTACCTACCACACTCAAGTAGAAAAGTTGTCGTGCCCAGCACCTAACTATGTCTTTCGGGAGATGTATTTGAGAGCCAGTGATTCTAGATAGCCTGAACAAAATCTTCGTTCACATCACCTTTTTACGTGAGATCAAGAAAAATACGTACGGTCAAAGGATCAACTACAAAATAAAAAAATACTATCTTCTGCTTATTGAATAATATCACATTTATAACCTTACAAAATGTACACCTCCATTTTTAAAAAGTAATAAATTGTTCTTAGTATAACAATATTGTATTGCAGATGAATTTACTGAGGTAGGTGAAGCCGTACTGCGGACGGTTGCAGAAAGAAACCTTTGCAGTGCTTGCTGCCAACATTGCAATCTAAATCCACGCTTAGTGGTACCTAGCTAATTGGTTGTTGTGACCTTAATTATTAACTAAAGTTAACAATTACTGTAGGTTAAAAAAAGTATACGAGGATTAAAATTTAATCAGTTATTAAGATAGATACCTCAATATAACCATCAATAATTAACTGTATGGTAATTCCTGGAAACTAAATTCTAGTTCAGGCTCCCAACGTCCTGTGCGGATGCAAGAAATCAAAGATTGTCAGAGCGACTTGATCCTACTGAGATTCATCCAGTGACAGGTTTTGTATCGTCTCGACTGATAATTTAAAAGCCTAATCAAAAGCGGTGATGTCATTTTTATAATTATATATTATATAGTAATACTGCTGCAGTAGTGGCGAGCGATGTCCTATAATAATGCTATATACAATAGTCAGTTATTTCTAAAAAAAAAACTGTTCTGTGATAACAAAATGACTAATCCGAAGAGCTTGCATAAACATAAAAATATTTAAAAAATCTGTGACTATCGATGTACTCTGTAAAAACTTCATATGGAACGGGACCACTATACATTTTTACCATCTTATGCAACAAAGAGCTTTAAAAAATTTACAGATGAAATACAAAGAAAAATGTGTCGAACTAAAAACTACTTTTTATCATAAATATCACGGACGTGGCGGGAAATTCGTAGTCTTATAAATAAATAAATAATAGTAACTAAGTCCGTTGCACGCTTTGACTTCGTAATGAGTGTTTTCCAAGCGGTTAACGGTTTTTCTTGCAACATGCTCATTTCGGTCGCTCTCTCAGGAATCGCTCCGCTCGCTCAAGCGTCCATGTTTGATCGTTATTTACAAGGCGGGAAAAGTAAATTACGTGCAAGCTTGGCGATTGATTGTTGGCCCCGCTCTCCAAGGATTGCGATTGCAAGCTGCAATTTTATTGCGAAACGGTGAAAGATTTAGTTAGACGCTGATCAGGTCTGGCGGTGGAATGAAAAACAGTGGTTTAAATCTTTCCCTGTTTTCGATTTTATCGGATATACGGTAGGTATATTTACAAAAGATTAAAAAACACAATAGAAACAAAAAAAAAACTCATGAAACACGAGAGGCGTTTGAGCCCATGCTTTATTGAGGTAGAGCATGTACCATCTCGAGCAATAGATTAATCGTAGGTTGACTCCCGCCCGTGGTAATGTTTTCTCTTTCATTGTGATCTTATTAGCTTGTTCGCTTAGCTTTAACAAACAATCAATTGTCAGATTTTATTAACAAAATACTAGGAACTATAAACAACACTACAGCTACTACAATAAAAGCATTTAGATACCCATAAGTTATTGCAGACTCACGGGCAGTCCAAATGATCTAGCCCACTACCAGTTGGCAGCGTGCCCAGCATGCTGGCAGCATTGCTCCGTTGAATTGCAATGCTTATTCTTCGAGCCAAATAGGTGCTAGCATTTTGATCACGCGTCATATCGACCAAGCGCTCTGATAGGTTTTAGAAAATTTGATAAGCTCCCGGTCCCCACGGACCCAACGTCTCTACACCAAACGGCTCAAATATGTAACCCATACCGAGGTTAGCAGTTTCGCCGCTTGAGTTGCTCCGCCGAAGAAGCCACCGCGCCAGCCCTTACGTTGGTTTCAGAAAGATGTGACGGCGCTAAAGTGTCCAAGCATGTAGCGTCCCACACTAAGGGCCGTCCTAACTTCCACTGAACCAGAGTCATGCCGTCAGGTCTTTAACCATCGTCACGCATCAGACCGTTCGGTTCAAGAACATTATTAGAATTGTCAGAGGTTATAAGTATAGTTTTGCTTAACCTTTTTATAATATCAGCGACTAAACATCGCCACAGAATACATATTTTTATTTTAAATGGTTTACAAATATTGCGCATTCTCTCCCATCCTCCCTCGACCCATGGTCAACTCCGCCCGTTGAGAATCTGATTCACGGGTTCTGTTGATAGTTTCCAATATTTTTGGGGTCGGCCCACCAACATAGTCCAAGCAGATCAAGAATAATTAGTTCAATACATCAATTGGGGTTGTGACAGTATAACCCAGCACCATACGGAGTTACTGTCACGGACAACAGCTATAAACTATCATAAAGTGGTCAGTAGCACCCGCTGGCTGAGTGATGGTATTATGGGTTGGGTAGACCATGAGAAACGTAGAAAATGAGCCCACAGGCTGAGTTTGCCTTCAAGGGATTGTCAGTGGTCAAGTCAGCCGGTGGGCAGTGTAAGCTTAGTTTTCCAATAAAAAACTTAGTGATCTACTGAGCACTCGTAATAAACGGGCTGAGGGCTAAGATAACCACAGAGCCAAATTATGCTATCTGAATAAAAATATGTGTTTGTATAAAGGACATCGAGAACAGCAGAATGTCATAATACATACGTGTTGTTTATTATAGTAGCTAGACAAGCACGGATGCAAGGATGATGCATATACAAGCCTGTCCTGAAGATATCCTATACATTGAGCATAAAGATTACGCTAGGAGGGTAGCCTCTTAATCCTCCAGACTCTGCTATTTTACTTTATTGAGAAATCAAAGCACTATAAACTAAAACGCATAAAGATATGGCTACTATAACAACACCTAAATTTAAAAAAAAAAAATTTGTAAATTACTATTAAATTTTGTATTTTAATAAAAAGCATTATGATTTTGTCATTATTTTTTAAGTGTTCGTAGCTTAGTTTGCTTAACCGTTCTTAACCAATCAGCTAAGTTAAGCAACGCCCGCTGCGGTCATGAGTTAGATGGGTGACCCCTAGTGGCATTACTACTGAGCGCTTCCATGCTTCGGAGGACACGTTAAGCTGTTGGTACTGGTTGTTGTCTTAGTATGGCAGTAGTTATAGCATAGTGGTAGGGCATTTCACGAATGTTCGCCTGACTGGCTACCACTCTCAAGTAGGTAATCTGTTGCCAAGCATCAAAACAACGTGTTCCCACAACTGTCATTTAGAGTTAGTAATTCTCGGTTAGCCTGAACATCTTCGACCAAATCATCACTTACTAAGGCTAACATCACCAATAAATAAATAAAAAACATTATAATATTCAGGAACATGTTTGTTTCTATAAATAGTAAGTTGTGTTACTAGCTATACAAGCGCTTGAGGCATATAAAAAAGTTGCAATTTTATATGAAAATTCTTCCTATAAAAGACAACGGATTCTTGGCTCGCTCGTCCACAACTTAACAATATTAAAAAATTTACTTAAAATATTAATGCAATAACTTCGAGAGTCTCGTAGTAAATTTAAAATATAATACTGTGCAAGTATTTTTATGAAATACCATCACAAGGGGAGAGTTTCAGACGGGCTACTGCCCCGATCTATTTGGATTCACTCCAAAAAACTTTCGAAAATCGCAAACTTACGACTTTATATACATTAACTGAGTTCGCAAGTTACCTAAATGAAAAGTTAGATGCAAAATTGCGTTGCAAGAAAAAACGGAGCGAGAATATTTTCGCGTTTCGTCCGTGTTAAGAATATAAGCAGCTTAAAATAACGAAATGGGTGCCTTCGTTTTTCGTCGAATGTCGCGAATTTCGAAACTCCGGAGCGAAAAAAACTTTTTTCATTCCTCGAGAATTGGAGGGAGAACTTCGAAACCTCCGTTTGATTTCCAGCTCCGTGAAGACCGACACTTAGACACAGGTGGTTCCTTTTTTCACACAACTTTATGCATAATACTATTTGAGTTTAATATCAAGGAGGTATTATATTTTAGATATTACTCTAAAAAGTTTCCAAGTTAACACTACGAAGGAGAGATACGTATTTTTTGTTGAAAAATATTTCAACTTGTGCTCCAAATTGACGATAACGTTCGATACTATTATACGAAATTTGTACAGATTTAAATTCAGAAAGCTTTTCTTTGAAATAAGATATTAGCAGACCTATTTCATTCGAATTACTTTATGATTATTTTCAAGTTACAATTATACATAGTATTTCTTTACAGTTAACACTTTCTTCGCTTTTTTTTTTTATAGCTGATAGGCTTGCCTTTTTACTTTAAAGTGATGATGTGGTCGAAGATGTTGTTCACGGTAGTCTAGAATTACTGGCTCTGAAGGACAGCTGACACAGATAGATTTTTTACTTGAGGGTGATAGCTAGACAGGCGGGCATTCGCAAAACGCCCTACCTCCATGCTGTAACGACCGCCATCGTAAGACAACAACCGGGACCGATGGCTTAACGTGCCCTCTGAAGCACGGAAGCGCTCAGTAGTAATGTCACTAGCGGTCACCCATCCAACTCCTGACCGCGGCGAACGTTGCTTACCTTAGCTGATCGAATAAGAACGGCTAAGCAAACTTCGCTACGAGTGCTTCACTTTCTGATGTATAATCTGATGTTGGTTTGTGACCATTTAATTTAAGATGTTTAAATTTAAATGGTTACACATACAGTCCGAACCTTCAACCTGAACACACCATATCTAGCCATATGGTAATATGCAAAATGCCCTTCTATCAAGCGGTTCCAAACATAAGCCGTTTTCCTCGCAGTCCTAATCAATGCCACTAGGCCATAACTGATTACATTTATTTTACATTTTTATTACAACTATTCTTTGTTATTGAGTCATATACTAAATCAAAGAATTCTGCTTACAAAATCAAAGACGTTCGGTTTATAGTTTATCACTGTGATTTATGCGATTTGTTTATATACAGTCATACAGTCAGAAGTATTGCAGATTTTCTATAAAACATTTCAGCGTAGTACAAAATACTACTCAAAATCGTTATGAAATCGGCATTGGAGTTTATAGGTGAGTACTCCAGAAAATCAACCCTAAAATACGAATGACCTATTTTTTTAATATTCACACATTGAGATATTAAGACAAAGATAGTCAATTTAGGAAAACCTATCTAATATGAGCGTTAAATAAGATAAATGTGGCTTTAATTGAGGTAAAAACTATTGGTATACATAAAATCTAACCATTAATCGTGAATAACTTCACATGCGTGGGTAATGGTCGCATGAAATCCTGTTACATACTCGTAAGTCCAAGCACACAATGCTACTTATGTTTCCAGGAAAGTTCATCATCAATCATTATCTCAACCGGAACATCTACCATTGAACAAGGCCTCTTACTGGATATTATCCCCCAACGGCGATTTGCCATAATCCCCACACTTGGCAGGCGTCTTAGGGATCGCAGTAGAAATTGTCAGTTCTTCAGCAGGGGCTGCTCCCACCTTGTGGTATTTTTCACTTAGTCGCCTCTTATGACACCCACGGGAAGAAATGGGGAGTGACATTCTAACCCGTCACCACACGTCACGAGTAAGCATCGAGGAAATGCAGATGCACAATTTCAAGAGATATTAACCCAGGAGGGTACCAGCTGCGGAAGGGCCGGATAATTCTTCCCGGGCGTTCACCCCGAGGGCTTGTATCTGGATTCCCGGGCTGCCCTGCAATTCTGGAGGCGGTAAAACCGAATCTCTGAAGCAAAGACTTTAGTAATATAACTTATTTTAATTTGTAAATTAAAATAAATCTTTAAAAAAAATTTGATATAAATAAAGGACAGCCTCTACCAGTGAACCGTTCAAGCTGCCACAAGCACATTGCAGTCGCATCGTATACCAAAAGCGAATAAATGAGATGTTCATCTAACAACGACTTCAACTTTCGTCTCAGAGTAAGGACTGGGGCACACGATATAAAGGATTTGCCAGATTACGGAAAAAGAATTTGAAGCGCACGTAGCGAAGTTTGCTTAGGCGTTCTTAACCGATCAGCAAAGTTAAGCAACATCTGCCACGGTCATGAGTTGGATGGGTGACCGCTAACCTAAAACTACTGGCTCTCAAGGACAGCTGCTGTAAAATACCGTTACATGCTTGGCGACATTTTTTTTATCGCATTTTATTCGCAAATGGCCCTGCCACCATACTAAAACGACTGCTATCATAAGACAACATCCGGGAACGACTGCTTAATGTGCCCTCGAAGCACGGAAGTGCTCAGTAGTTATGCCACAACTGGACGTTGCTTTACTTAGCTGATCGGTTAAGAACAGCTAAGCAAACTAAGCTGCAAACGCTTCCTTGGGAGAGAGTACCTATATTAAAAAACTGCAATGCAAGGTTTATATTAAACTACGAGCAGTCCGCCGCCTGATGAATGGATGTGGGTTCGCATCCCACTTGTAGTTAAAAAAAATCATTTAATTCTAATATTGTAAAATTACTATTTAACCTGGTGAGTAGCTATATGGGTCAGCATGAACCGCAAAATGTTTTCCTGAAATATTCCTGAATCACATGTTTTTCCCTTAAGTATTGTGTGTATTTTTTGCCGAATATTGTGGAGCCAGGAGTAGTTTATTTTCTATATTGAGTATATTTTTCCATCAGTCATGTCGCCAAACGAAGAAGACATAAATGTAACCCAACTCAGTATACTAAGTATATATATATATATATATATATATATATATCTATAATTTATATCGTGATTTTGCGCCATATATATTTTTTTTGTCATGTTTATTTTAATTTTTTATGCCTTTTAGGTTAGCCTTTGACCACTATCTCACCTGATGGTAAGTGATGATGTGGTCGAAGATGTTATTCAGGCTTACCTAGAATTACTGGCTCTCAAGGACAGCTACCAGAACACACCGTTAGGTGCTTGGCGACAGATTTTCTACTTGAGGGTGGTAGCTAGCCAGGCGCGCTTTCGCAAAATGCCCTACCATCATGCTATAACGACTGCCATTCTAAGACAACAACCGGGACCGACGGTTTAACGTGCCCTCCGAAGTACGAAAACGCTCAGTAGTAATGTCACTAGCGGTCACCCATCCAACTCATGACTGCGCGCGACGTTGCTTAACTTTGCTGATCGGTTGATAACAGCCAAGTAAACTTCGCTACGAGCGCTTCAAATAAAGCAAAAAAAGTGTTTATTAAAATTCAATTTTAATAAAGTTTTGATGATAAACATTTTACAAAATTATGTCTAGAGAGACACCACGAAACAGATTCATAATAATAATAACAAATACTTTTAAAATATTTTAAGAAATCATCAAATTAATATTTTAATAAAACACTTAAAAAATATAAAAATATATCTAGTGACAATTCCGCTCAATTTTCCTGCTAAGCCGACGCGACGTCACAAACGCCACGCAGCCAAACCGGAAGAATTTTCGACGCGTTTCGCTTCTACACGAAGCATCCTCAGGAGGTCTTGACTCTTCGAGCGCACGATCGAGAATTCGAAATCGAGAAATTTCTCGATCGTGCGCTCGAAGAGTCAAGACCTCCTGAGGATGCTTCGTGTAGAAGCGAAACGCGTCGAAAATTCTTCCGGTTTGGCTGCGTGGCGTTTGTGACGTCGCGTCGGCTTAGCAGGAAAATTGAGCGGAATTGTCACTAGATATATTTTTATATTTTTTAAGTGTTTTATTAAAATATTAATTTGATGTTTTCTTAAAATATTTTAAAAGTATTTGTTATTATTAAAAATGGATTTCCGCAAAGTAACGCCTGAATCTATTCATTAGATTCATAATAGCCTAAAACTCATAGATTTTCAATTCATTGAAACAAGTACATACCTATATAGTCGTACAAAAAGCTGCGATTATAAATACTTGCAGAATAGTGAGAAAGTTTCTGCAGCTTGAAGTGAACGAGATAATATATAACACATAAACACTGAAATTGCCAAGTAAATTTCAATGGTCCGTAATTGCAGATAATTCCAGTTTTTACTGATATCCTGATAAAATTATAACAAAACAGAAAATAATAATAATAACGTTTATTGATCGCTCCCTGTTAGATGGTACCAAATAATATATCTTATTAAACTTAACGCTTCTGCCTACCTTTTCGGCGAGTTGTGGAAATGCGTGAAATGTTTTATCTGTTTTATAGTTTCTAAATAAGGTTGCACTTATTTTAGTCGTAAAATATCAGAAGCATTCCGTTATGTGAACACCCAGCTTAACCATCAAGAGCGTAAGATAGTAACCACCAATATTTGGTTGAACTTTACTTCCAAAGGATATGGAAAAAGTTTTGTTACTTCTTGAATAAACCAAGAAAAAGTTGGTATTGTAATGTTAGTTCATTGGATTTTCTTGTGTTTTGTGTGTACCCGTATTGTTTGCACAAGTTTTTGTATTACACCCGGAAATAGAGTTTTATGAAACAAATACAAAAGGATTTCGCTTTGTAATTCCGTAGCAGGGAGAATATATATTGAACTTAAATTTCTTACAAACATTCATATTCCTGTCCTTGCTTCACGCATGTGGAGTCGTTGTTATATCACAAATACAAATCATAGAGCACAAAATGTTCGTCTCGAGCGGGATAAGCACCCGCAGCTTTTTGCACCGGGTGTCTTTGCCGCTCGGTTTATGACACTGGCTAGATAAATGCGAATTGTGTGCTTTTATTTTATAATTTTTGCCGAAGCAGAGGTCTTTAGGCACTTCTGACTCTTCGGGAATGTAAAGGCAAGACAATATATAAAGATTCAGAATAAAAACTGTTCATAAAGATGTTTAAATATCGAATGCTGCTAATCAACAAATCATGCAATGTAATAATCGAACGGTATTCGACGAAAACTTTTCTCCTTTTGTTAAAAACCATTCCGCTGTAGCACATCGTTTAACAAGCTAAGCTTCACTCATCAATTAAAATGCATTGAAAGATCGTAATGAAATGACTGAAATTTTATTCCGGAAAAAGACACTATTGGTTGCAGAAACGCAGTTGTTAATTAAGTCGTCAAGTGATGTAAAAACTAGTAGTACTTAGACAGTAGTGTTAAAAATACTACTGAGTATAATATTAAATCAAATGCATATTTTTTTTCTGACGTTATTGTACGAAACGTATGCCATAGGAGGTTAAAAGTTATCAAAAGTGTAGAAAAAATGAGTCACGACTGAAATACAAAATAAATTTTGAAATTATTGCAACTAGTATAAAGTTTCAAAAGCTAAGTTCCATGCGGTACTCACTTAAGTGCTCCAGCTTGCCGACTTTTTGTAGAACTGAAAAAGAAACACATGCGAGTGAATTTAAAATTAATCAATGTATTGTTCTGCTGTTGAGAATTCTGTTTCCATTAAAAGTTATGTTTGAGTTGAGCTAAATAAATATATTTTAATATGCGTCACATTGAGACCTACTTTTCAACCTCAAATCCTTTAAGTTTTGCAGTATTAACGTACTGAAATTATATGTTTTGGGTAGAAAATATGACTACGAATTTCCAAGTTTTATTACTGACAATAATAATTTATATCAATGAGTGTATTTATTAGTAGGAAATATTAAATAATACATTTGTTTATGTTATTTTAACGGAACAAGCTCAAGGCCCACCTCCTGTTAAGCGGATTAACCTCTGCCTATAACAGATGCATTTCGTTACAAGTCACAAATTGCACTGCGCCCGTCACCTTGAGACATAGCTGTTAAGTCTCATATGCCTGTAATTTCACTGGATATCAAGGACTGCTGCCGGAACACACCGTTAGTTGGTGCCAGATTTTCTGCCTGAGGGTAGTCGCTAGCCAGGCGAGCATTCACAAAATGATCTTCCACCATGCGGTGAAGCTCAAGCCCGCGGCGGGATTCGGACCACGGACCTGCTGTGCGGCAGTCCATAGCCAATGCCACTGAGTTATGACTTCTTCAAAATTTTCTGAATCTTTTAAACCAGGTGTGTACATACATATTTCTCAGTTCGTAAATAAGCTTTGTCAAAGGGTTGTCAAGGTAGACTATGAAATAAAAAAGTATATACTGAATGATAGTACACTTTGAAAACTATCGGGATTTATATCCATATTAACTTATTATGAACCTTATACTCGTATAACGCGGTATCTAGCCGGTTTCTACTAAGTTAATATGAATGATAGTTTATCAAAAGTGATAATTTTATACATACCCGATATAAAAACTTAATATATATACATTTATTTGTCTTGTTAATATTAAGGCAAAGTTGCTCTGAAAAGGTTTTCCTTTTCAGAGCAACTTCGCCTTAATATTAACAATCAACATCACAACAAAATCACAAAATCACAACAATTATAATATCGAACATACATATTTTTATCACAACATATTTTTTGCTAAAGTGTACTTTCGTTTTACAGATATGAATAAAATAATAAATATTCTGAAGGATATGACAAATAGAATGCATGATCTGTAGGTACGATTCCATAAATTTATCATTATAGAAAATAATCATGATTCCAACTCTAAATTTCGGTTAATCAAGTTTTGGGTAGTGTATCGAATTAATACAAATTTTATTTCGAATTATTACGTAGCAACCATGTGATAAAGTACCTAAAGGATTGTTTCCGTTTATAAAAACAACACTATTATTTTATTTTAACAAATTTGTCACTCTCTTTGAATATTACGTAGTTTTGTTTGTCTCACTTGCATGCGTAACTAGGTATCTCCATCATATGCCCTTAGTCTGATTTTTTTCAAAAGATAATAAGACAAAAATTTATCTTAGTAACTAGCAAATATAAAAACCGAGATCTTGGTCTACACGCACGTTTATTATGAATATCCTGAAAATGAGAGGTCAGATTTTCACCAAACGTGACTTATAATATTGGGTGCAATTCATTGCAATTCAATAGGAAAAAATGCATCAATATGGATTTCACTGTTTTGCGATGACTGTTTCCAAACAACAATACCAAGAAAAAAAATGAGACACATACACGCTCGCTTCAAACTTATGACACCTCTTCTGTAAAACATTTTACTGTACTATACAGTGACAATACAGAAATCATTATCGTCCATCCGTTGAACTGTAACACTATTCCAATCAACCGAGCCCAGCTACAATAACAATAATCCGGCATGAGCATAAAACATAAGTGTCAACCCGAAATTCGGAATACAAAACCCGACATTTCACAATGACATATCTGAATGAGCGGCGGTTTTAATTTCACGTCTGCAATTGTGCTCTAACGAGGGAGATGAACTAGAAACGCTGACACTAGCGCACAGCAATCATTCCGTATAGGAGGCTGTATATAGTTGCTTGGTGACAAGAGAAGCGAATTTTCAAAACTACGAAACCTGCAGTATTTTCGTAACGAACCTTGCCTAGACGTTTTTGACCGATTGGCTTGCACGTTGCGGCCATTACTTAGATGGGTAACTGATAGTGGCATTTACTACTGAGCGTTTCCGTACTTCGGAGGGCATGTCAAACCGTCGCTTTGAGCCCGTTTGTAGTGTTATAGTGACTTTTTGGTTTTGTTGGAGGACTTCAGGTGGCTTGATGACTCTTGAGATTTTGCATAGGGGTAAAGCATTTTGTAAATGCACGCCTTGCTAGCTACTTCATTTATATAATGTGCAAGGAAAATTAAAATAGACACCCTGAAATTAAATTTCCTAAAATGGTTACTTATTATAAATACTCTGTATCAGAAAATTACATTTCAAGTATAATATACGTGAGTAAATTTTATGGATATTTACTCACCTAAAGTGTATATTTATATTAAATAAGGTCAAATCATAAAGCTTGATATATATTAAAGCAAAATTTTCTGGTTTAATAAATTATTAAGCGTAAAGTTTGGACATTCAATAGTAACGCATAAAACTTGACTGAACACGAAGTTTGACCAGACTGTTTTATCGCTGTCTCTTATCAATATGTATGAACCATAAAAACAGTGAAATGTGCCGTGGCGAACGTATCAGCCAAACCCAACTTTTCTCGTTAGCAAGGGGGTGAAACGCCTTACTCTTCGTTTTTACTCATTATTTGATTTTCGAGACAAACTGTCATCTGTCTATATAAGCTGAGATCTCGAGAAATATCTCGAAAACATTGAGTTTGGATGTAATGAAAAAGTAATTAAGTTACAATGAACGGTCGAGTAACATAAGGTGTTTCGATTACATAATTTTTCAGGACATTTGTAATAAATGAAATTTGAATTAAACACTCAATGTAAAAATGTTAACCAAGGAGCATGCATCAATGCAAAAATAAAAATAATAAAAATATAGGATTGCGTCATCGTTAACAAGTTTTAAGGCAATAGCCAAAAAAAATAAGGTAATTGCATACGATGGTTAAGAACGAAAGGACAAATTAGAGTTATGAATCTAATGTGATGTTGGCTTAGCGGTCAGATATATAGCAGGCAGCATACCCCGGCTATTATAGGGTTCAAATCCTGCACATGACTATAATTTTTCTCAAGTTGTTATTTTGTATTAAATAGAAAATCTATTGGGGTTCTATTGGGGTTGGGGTGCAAAAACAAAACTCAAAATACGTGGAACGCCTTCGTCGATGAGGCGTCGACTGAACTCAGGTTAGCCAATTATCTTATTCAAACAATATTATATATTTATATATTAGGTCCTTACATATGAAATTGGCGTTTTGTATGGGAGGAACAAAAAGTCGAATATTTTTTAATATAATATATTTAATTAATCAAGGTATGAACCATTATTTTCTATGCACTTTTGCCATCTCATAGGTAGTTCATTGATCCCTTTACTAAAAAAACCAGTCGGACGGGAATCAATAAAATCTTTGAAGGCGATTTGGACTGCCCCATCGGAGTTGAATTTTTTCCCTTGCAAGAAGTTATCCAAATTTCGAAAAAAATGGTAATCTGTTGGAGCAAGGTCCGGGGAGTACGGAGGATGTCTTAGACTTTCCAATTGAAGCTCTTCTAATTTAGTAGCCGTCTGTAGCGCAGTGTGTGGTCTAGCGTTGTCGTGAAGCAGCAGTGGCGTGGAGCGATTGACCAGCCTAGGTTGTTTAGCCGCTAGCTTTTCCATCATGGTTTGCAATTCCTGACAATAAACATCAGCCGTAATAGTCTGGCCAGATTTGAAAAAACTGTAATGAACAATACCGGCACTAGTCCACCAAACGCTTACAAGTAACTTTTTTGGGGTTAATTTTCGCTTGGGGCAGGATTTGGCTGGCTGGCCAGGATCTAACCATTGCGCTGAGCGCTTCCGATTATCGTAAAGAACCCATTTTTCATCACAGGTAATGATTCGGTTTAAAATACCTTCATTATTGTGCCGGTTTAGTAATGTAACGCAGCAGTCGACGCGCGTTTGCCGGTTTGTTTCAATCAATTCGTGAGGTACCCACCTTTCAAGCTTTTTAATCTTCCCAATTTGCTTCAAGTGAATTAAAACAGTTTTATCACTAACATCGCAGCCTGCAGCTAACTCGGACGTGGTTTGCGATGGATCCGCTTCCACAATAGCCTTCAACTCTTCATTATCAACTTGAGTCTCAGGCCGTCCACGGGGCTTGTTCTGCAGGTCGAAATTTCCAGAACGAAAACGTTGGAACCAAAAACGAACTGTGTTTTCTTTTGCAACACGACCGCCATACACATCATTCACCCTTCGAGTTGTTTCCGCAGCACTAGCGCCACGGCGGAACTCGTACTCGTAAATAATGCGATATTTAAGGTTTTCCATTTTGTAAAATGAGTGACGCAAACAGAAAAAAACAGAAGAAAAAAAACAAATGAATGACGATCATCGAAGCACAAATACATGAGTCTATAGCTGTACAAATTTGAATTTGGAATTCCTTACCAAAGAGGAGAAATTCGTGATTAAAGTGGCCAGTACGAAAAACGCCAATTTCATATGTAAGGACCTAATATTAAAGTAATCACCTATATTATCTTTTTTTACTATTACCTTTTTTTTCTAAAAGCATTGCATAAACGTATGGATGCTTAAAACTCAATTTAAATAATTAAAATAAAATATCGTTAGACTCAATAACAAATTTGAAATTGATAACTTAGTTAATTTAAATGTAATCCTCCTAAAACACAGATTAATTAACATACATTGAAATAAAGCAAGTGAATAGTATAATATGAGCACGTCAATTTATCATTCCATCCCCGTTTTATATTATAATGATATTTCAATTTGTTAATCTCTTCCAAATGAGAGATACTAATAATACTAAAGTAGGAGCTTTTTCAAGTGGACGCTACAGCGCCGAAGCGGTAAGCCGATTAAAACCCCCGATGAGACTTATAAGTGGAAATTCAGGGGCAGATGTTTTGGCGAGCGATTTAGAAATTAAGAAAGTTTAATTTTTAATAGCGTTTCAATAATCATATATCAATAAACTCACAAATCTCACTTTTGTGAGAAGCATCAGCGCGCGGTAAATTTACAAGATGGTTAGTAGTGTTCTGATTTAGATAAAATTCGTTAAATGATGTTTAGTATGGTGTTCTGATTTAGATAAAATTCGTTAAACTATGTTCAGTATGGTGTTCTGATTTAGATAAAATTTGTTAAACGAAGTTTAGTATGGTGTTCTGATTTAAATAAAATTCGTTATACTATGTTTAGTATGGTGTTCTGATTTAGATTAAATTTGTTAAACGATGTTTAGTATGGTGTTCTGATTTAGATAAAATTCGTTAAACGATGTTTAGTATGGTTTCTCATTTAGATAAAATTCGAACTGTTGACTTGTAAACAAAAATATCTAACATATACAGTTAACTTAGGCTCAGTTCACTAATATATGGTTTAATTATTACGTAACTTAACTTTAAACTGTAAACCATTTAAATTTGATAGGCCTTTACTAACATCAAACGTCAAACCTGAAAGCAAATGTTTAATTGGTTGGCTTAATATTGTGAAAAACTGGTAATTCAGTGGTCAAACTTTAATGACATTTGATAGCAACTGTAGACATAAACTATGGCATTATCAGCTGTTAAACATTGGCCATATTTAATATTAGTTATTGGACCTATACCAACAATAGTCAAACTCGACAGTTTTTTTTAAATAATTGGATATTTTTTGTTGTTTTTTACAACAACTGCAAAATTATAATGCTTCAACATGGAAGTTTATATATACCCTAGTGTCGTAAAGTAGCTCATGGATAAAAACTAAACCTTATAACGACTATGGCAATGCGTGACCTGAAAGAGTACACTTTCCAGTTTATCCATACTTAGGAACATCCCTAGAATGGTCGGACATCAAACAAGGATGCACAAAAATATGGTTAAATTCTCTTTTGGACTAATCTACTGGATTTCTTAACGCTCTTACTGCCAATAAACTAGCTTCAAACCATAATCTCAACTGATATTTAATGATATCGTGGTCGATGGTGGTGAACAGGCTTAGACTTAAAATGTGAACAGGCTTTCAAATACAATTGTCGGAAAACACTGTTAAGTGTTTAGCGACTAATTTTCTATTTGACGGGAAAGGAGTTGCAGTCTTCGTTAATCGAAATTTGTATCCCAGGTGGACAATGAATAATGCCGTACTACTTTGCAAAGGGTCAGCTTTTTTTATCGCTGGTTGGTTAAGCTTCAGACCAAAATCTCACCTGATGGTAAGCGATGGTGTGGTTGAAGGTGTTAACCAGCTTAACCTAGAATGACTGGCTCTCAAGGACAGCTGCCGGTACACACCGTTAGGTGCTGGGTGACAGATTTTATACTTGACGCTAGTCAGGCGGGCGTTCTTAAAATGCCCTTTCACCATGCGGTGAAGCTCAAGCCGGGGAGACCTCGTTCAACGAAGGATATTCTGGTTGATGTGGTGATGCAGTTTGTAGTTTATTTTTGTATCGTTTATTCATAATTTTAGTTAGCTTAGTATTATTGTCTTAAATTGATTGTATCTGTTCATTGCAACCCGTCCTCATTTATCAATTTCTTTTTCATCTAAAGATTGCCTGGAAGATATCACCTAAAGAGATAAGTCAACCAATTTTGACACAATTCTGTATACTAACGGTGTCAAAATAAAGAATTATCTATCTCTAAAAATACTATGCAAGAGTACTTAGTATAACTACGTTAGATCATTTGGTATTGCCTAATCAATTTGAATAAAAATAGATTAAAAAGTCAATTTGGCTCTAGCGACACTAAGATAAATTATGTTCACCTAATTTATCAACCGCATTTGAGGTTTGATTTATGTGTTCACAGACGGACGTCAGTTGATGAATGTGAGTTAAGATAATTAAATGTACATACATGTAATTTACTTAACTCTATATGTATTTGCTATTCCTAGCATGTGTAAACATTCTAGTAAACAAAAATATGTGTATATATTTTATAAATTAATGTAAGTATCTATTTTGAAGCTACCTGTTAAGCACTATACCACCCGTTGTTAAACGATAATGTGGTCGATGATAGTAAACGGGCCTAATATAGGCTATATATAATAGGGCTCTCACGCCCTGCTGCCGAAAGATATTGTTAGGTGCCTGGCGCTAGTTTTTCTACTTGAGGGTAGTGTTGACTAGGCGAGTATTCGCAAAATGCGGTTCCACAATGCGTGAAGCTCAAGTTGACCCGCCGTTGGGCCTCCGCTCGGTTATCACTGCTCAGTTATCACCCGTGGGGTGCCAGGCTAGAATGTCAACCCCCGCCCCATTGTAGGTGTCGTAAGAGGCGACTAAAGGTGTAAAATTTACCGGAAGGTGGGCAGTAGCGCCTTCTGAGGAACTGATATCTTAAACTGCGATCCCCAAGACGCCTGCCAAGCGGGGGGAATGGGGCACATACCCCCTTAACGAAAGATGCTGTGTTCAGCAGTGCATAATCCAGCTGATACAGTACAGTTTCACTGCTTCATACAATAATAATATTAAGCAAACAAACACTCTTAACTTCAAATAAAATGAACTACGTACTTACTGTATTCGTTTGAAAATTTTCGTCTTTGGATGTTACAGTAATATTTTTGTCACTTTTAAATTTTATGAAACGATATGGAATTATAGACAATGTTTCCTCTTATCGTACTATTGCTTCTGTTTTGGTTCAGACACTGATGTGCGTAAAAATTATCACTATTTGTTCCTTAGTTAACGGTCACACACATTTTATCATAACAGTCAAAATGAACATAATATGTAACCCCTTGAAAGCTAATGCGAATTACAGGAACCAGCTGGGTATCGTGTGATATAAACCGGAACGAATCATCAGACCAGTTTCTAACAGTTTAAAGTCCTTAATGTGAGCGTCACGGCGGCACGAAGGGACGAGTGCAGGCCTCAACCCTTAGCATAGAATGAGCCCAAATCTTTCCAGTAAATATCACGCGAATCCAATCCTAAACTTCCTAATTATTAAACATACGAACCGCCTGGAGGACTATTTCCAGACCCGGGCTAGTAGGTTCTTCCTAAATAAAAGATCGCATAGATATTATAATGAAGCAATTTATAGCATTGTAATTAATATATTTATTATTAACTGATATTATGAGATTATATCTGTGAGTTTGGCACATAGTTCCAAATATCGCGTCCAGTGGATTGGTCTTCTTTCATAATGATCCTTACGCATAATGACTATTTCACGTATGACCTTTTCGCGTCATGGCCCTGAGGCTTTATTGTGTAATAAAATACTATTTTATATGAACTTAAGTTTGACATAATATTGACATTTTTAATATTGACAGCTTTTACGACATATACGTCCTTATTTTGTAAATCTCATTAGCTCGGAAAAATCATGTTTATCATTGGAAATCTGCGTGGATAAGTGCTTTTTATCCGCTAGCGTGGAAAAGGTTTTTGCAATTCAAACCTTATTAAAACTTCTAGTAAAATGAATTTACTTTTAATAAAGTCGAAAACTTAAGTAAATTAACTTTTACTTTTTACTATAAATTAACGCAAATTGACTATATCAAATATACTTTTTTTCTTGCTCCTAGCATTTTGCTCGCTGAAATGGGGTAAAAAGTTTTGTTGAACTCGGCAGCAACGTCGTTTTGCATTTCGTACCTTTTAAACCTATGGTACGCTCAGGATTCTATATCTTGAACTTGAATCCTTATATTTACTTACTTACAGTACTTTTATAGGTTAGAATAAAGGAACTGGCGCCAAATGATAACTTAAGAGCGGCAAACCCGTCTTACTTTTCAAACAAACGCTCGTACGTGATTGATTATGGCGTTGTATCAGATTTTATTTGAAACTTTGAAGCTAATAGGTATCTGCTGCACTATATCTAATACGGCTCCGTTTGCCTTTTGGGTACGGAACCTTTATTAAAAAGCAAATAGTTATAAAAACTAACGCTGTTTTCATATTTTTTTAAAGGAAAAGGACGTAAATTAGGTCGTATGTAGTGTTTATAATTTGCTTATATAGTTACATGTATATATTTGTAATGTAATAGATAATATTGTTTTTATGTTTTGTGAACCTTGTGGTGTGTGACTTGGGAGGTTTGTTATGCCCACTCAAAAAAGTGTTTCAGTAATAAATAAATAAATAAATCCAACTTTAGTTTTGACCACATCCGGTGGTCTTGTGGTCATGGATGGTCCACATCCGGAACTATACTCGGATTTATCTGGCATATCTACGTGAGTAATCTCATATTTTTCTTTAGATAAGCAAATTGTTAACCAAGATTTCTAACCGCATGTTTTCCATAGGTTCACATGGAACCGTTCCGGTCCCCCACCTTCCATAAGTCCTACAAACCAGTATTTTATAACAAGGCATAAATTCAGAAGAGTTTAAACCTAACTCCGAGAGTGCTCCTTTCGGTTCCTAATATTTTATACCCGGCAATATTTTAGGCACAAAGTTACGAACGAAACCAATATCCTTTGTGGTCTCATAACTTTATTAGATTTACTGATTTCGCGGTACATGGGCTTGGTAAATTTTGTGATCGTAAATGAGAGGGACTTTGCAAAGGTAGAGCTTTTAACGGTTTCGGCGAATTGGTGTCATTATACGAGTCAAAAAAAATAAAAATACGGAATACACCTTATATATTACCGAATATACTTTTATTTTGCCGATATATATATCAGTAGTAGCAAGGTGCTCATTAGGCAACAAATATTCCCAAGTTATTTTAATATAGGTAATGTACTAATAAGTATTTTTGGGCAGGAAAACGTATGGCGAAACTGGAATATTTCAACGCTTTGGTGACTACTACTTAAGTTGTCGGTTAGCTTTAAAATATATTTTAAGTTATAATTAGCGAATAATCGATTAACGTTCTTATTATTTCCTTCACCGCAAATTGAAAATTTAATGTTACAACGAGCAGGCTACATTCCTCGATGAACCGATAACCGGGAAGTGGGAATGGGAAGAAAGGTGTTCGAGTGGTTACAACACAACACCGAAGAAAAAGAGCTCCTAGCGAAGTTTGCTAAGCCGTTTTTAACCGTGCACGTGTCAGGACTTGGATTGGTGACCGCCAGTGTAATTACTACAGAGCGCTTCCGCGCTTCAGAGGGCACGTTAACCCGTCGGTTCCGGTTGTTGTCCCAGGATGGCAGTCGTTATAGTTTGGTGATAGGACATTTCGCTACTGTCAGTCTGGCTAGCTACCACCTTCATGTATAAAATCTGTCGACAAGCACCTAACAGTGTGTTCCGGCAGCTGTCCTTGAGAGCCAGTAAGTTCTAGGTTAGCTTGTACAATGTCTTTGACTGCATAAACGTTTTCCATCAGATGTGATATTGGCCAAAGGCTGTCCTGTCAGCTACGTAAAAATAAATCCTCTACGCATCCTTGCAAGGTTCTGCTACACACCGTTCTACAACTTCGCTACGCATCCTCGTAGCGCTCAGTTTCCTGGCACATATCTGGTAGATATGCAGTCTACTCCGATAAGTTGTTGCGTCTTCCATCTAAATTAGTTATGAAGAAAGGTTGTACATATTTATATGTAGCTGATAAAATCAACTACAGAAAAATACCAAAATAACTCCAATGTACAACTTTTAGTTGGAAGAACTAAAAGTTGTACATACAGAAAGACTGTCTTTGTCATTCATTAAAATGACTCATAAAGTACATAAGTATAGTTATGTGTATAATACGAGTATAATTGTGCTTAATTTTCTCCACATTATATTGTCGTGATATTTAAGCATACCCCATCTTTCTTTTTTATTTTCGATGGTTTCAGGTGGTTATTTCGTGTATTGCATAAACCAAAACATCGTTTAAGTGTTTCAAAAGAAAAAAAGCAGTGCAGAATGTTACGTTTACGGATTTCCTATGTGTGTATAAAGTCACAAAACTCGTGAAATAGATGGTTCTACAGAAAACATAAAAATTTGTATTACCTTTTTATCCAAAAATCTTGACTTTACTAATATTTACGCACAAAGTCACGGTTAAGCAGCAAAACGATTCGCGACACAGGAAATTTCGTACAAAGATCAAATAATAAAATCAAAATCAAAAGACTACATAAAAATATAAAAAAACACACAACACAAAAAGAAAACTAAAATTTCAATCACATCGCTCGGCCATTTCTTCTTTGACTACTGGGTAAAAGATTTTAATGTCATCGCAGCTTAAATTGACAGTGTCATTTCACTACCGGGCTGAACGTTGTGAATAACAAAAGAGTATGCAATCCAATGCGATAAAATACTGCATGACTTTTTTCACGTGAATCTCGTACAGAATGTCCAGAGTGGCATAAGCTGTGTGGCACGCAGCACCTCGTCCTGTTGAAACGAGATCTTATTAGTGTCCATATCATCTAATTTAGGCCAAAAAAAGTTGGTTATCATCTGGTATATATCAAACTCAAAATCATTTATATAATTTAGGTGTCTCTGACGCTCTTATGAAGGTCAAACTGAAACTGGAAATAATCTCGGTAATCAGTTAGTTATCAATCAATCAGTTAATCATATAATTATTTTTTACAATGTGTTAAGTCTGCAAGCAAACGTGTATATTTTATGTAGGCATGTATAAAGTAAATACCTATTACATTTATTACAAAATTCCTTAAATTCTTTAACACTATAAAAACAGTGGATTAGAAGCCAGTGAATCAAAGATCTTTTAAATTTGATACCATCCAATATTTTAATGTCTTTAGGTATACCGTTTTAAATGGATAAACGCATATAACTAGGATATTATCTACCAACACCCCTTTAACATTGGCGTGATTGGTTGTAGCATGATGCTAAATAAGCACATTCCGCCTTTTACGACATTGAACAGAAAAAAGTTACAGTCCTTATACTCTTCAACTAGGAACGGTTTGGCCTTAATTTTATCTATCATTGTTTTTTTTAAACTAATTTGTGCAATTATTTCTTTCAGTAGTGATACGCCTGATTACTGCTGTCAACCCAGAACTTTAAATAAAAATGTGGAGCTTTTTCGCTGCGCGAGTTATTCGAACTATAAATTTCACACAACTTATTTTTAATTGCTTTCGAATAGCCTAAACACTGGTGCGTTCATAATTTTCATTATTGATTCCAGGTAGTTGAACAGTTTAATATTATCAGCAATAAGCTTTCAAATAAGTATTAAATAGCATAATTGACCCCGTGGGGCGACTAGCTTGCATTGCTTTCTCATACCTTTCTATAGGTCGTAACAGGCGACGAAGGAAAAAATACCACAAAGCGAGTAGCAGCGAATTCTGAAGAAATGCCTACTAACATTGCGTTCTCCAAGACACCTGCCACGCGTGGGGATTATGACGAAACTGGTAAACCACCCTTAATTGGTGGAGGCATTTGTTCAACGGTAGACGTCCGCAGTCAAAAAACTTGTATTTTTTTGTAAAGTAGCCAATTCCTTTTATTGTCATATGATGAAACTTATTCTGCTTGCTACTTAGCCTGAGTAGTATCAAATCATACCGTGCACCATGCGCATCTTAGATAATGAAAACTATTGTTTTATGTATATATCTATATAGATGTTTTTTTTATGTTATTGTGACTGCACAAGCTCGAGGCCCACCTGATGTTAGGTGGACTAACCTCTGCCTATAACAGATGCATTTCATCACAAGTCATGAATTGCACTGCGCCCGTCACTTTGAGACGCCGTTGGTAAATCTCATGTGCCTGCAATTTCACTGGCTCTCAAGGACTGCTGCCGGAACACACCGTTAGGTGCTTGGCGACAGATTTTCTACTTGAAGGTGGTAGCTAGCCAGGCGGGCAATCACAAAATGCCCTTGCACCATGCGGCGAAGCTCAAGCCGGCAGTGGGGATCGAACCAGGGACCTTCGGCGCGGCAGTCCATAGCTATTACCGCTCGGCCATCATTGCTTCAAATTTTATTATAATATTATTCATAAATGGCCGAATTCGGGTGCGTGTGAACATTAATACTAGTTAGTAAATTGGTTTATAATTAAAATATCCTGTCATATTCCAGGAATCATTTTAATGAACTCATGTAGATAATAAATTGAACCAAAATCTACTCAGTTATTACTAAAACCGTAGGTAAAAACATACCTAAAAACCAACAATAACATTAGCATCTATTATTGTTTTGATGATAGGTTTTTTTAACATCTAAATTATGTCTAGTGAAATACTAACATTTACAAAATTACAACAAAAGGAAAAACAAATACCACGAGGGTAAAATTTTCTTAAGTAGCAGCAGAGCATTATAATGATAATAGTAAATAAATTCAAGATTAATGTTTGAAAAATCTAAATACTTTTTATGCTATAAGTTTATTTTAATGTTGGTGGGCTAGGCTTTGACTTGATCTTACCTGATAATACGTGATGTGGTTAAAGATAGAAAACAGGTTTTACCTAGGTTTCATCTTATGGCCCTTAAACGCCACTGATCCTGTCCAAGTGTGACTAACAACAGCTACTGGAATACACCTTAAGGTGCTCAGCGACACATTCTCTACATAAGGACCAGGCTGACATCAACGAAATGCCCAACCACCACGCAAAATGCAATAATTTATAAGAAAAATATTAACAAGCAAGATATAACATTTCATCTAGAAAGTCTACTGCTCTTTATACCAAAATAATCAAATCAATTAAACATCCTCCCCTACATAATATGCATAAATCACTAACTCAAAGTCCTCCAAACCTCTCCTATAAAAATGCAAAGCTCACCGTAAAGTTTGTAATCGTATTTTATCATAGTCGATTCGCGTTCCGTCATAGTCCCATACCTGACCTGATTGCATAGCAAATTGTTCATGAATAAATAATATCGAAAGAGAACACTTAAGAAGACGTGCCTCGTAAATAGATAGGGAGGTACGGTCAAACAAATCACTGATATGATCTATGATACATTTGAATTACTAATAGCCCAGTGGCAATAGGTGTGAACTACCGCACAGGTTGAGTTTCACCACGGATTTGAGCTTCATCGCATGATGATAGAGCATTTAGCATAGCTAGCTAATATCCACAAGTAGAAAATCTAAAAGTAAAGCCTGTTTACCATTCTGACCACAACATAACAGATAGTTGCAAAAGGATAACCCCTCAGCTTAAAAAAAATATATTTAAGATTTTGGACAGGCAAAACAGAGAGGTTCAAACATTTTTGTATGGTAACTGGTTTATTCACCCGCCTAATGACGCATGTTCATATGCACATACTGTCGATCTTAACCTCCAAATATTTTGGAAACGTGACCTTTTAGGGTACTACCCTGTTACTTTATGTTTATTGTTTGTAAAAGTGTCCTCTATCTATATACAACAGTCATCAAAAGCGAAAAACTTTGGAAAAAAATACGTTATTAACGCGCCGGCGGGTCAATATAACCAAGACTCAAAAGTAATCTACTAAAGTTTTTTTTTAACGCACTAGTACTGAGTATTTCTCTCGCATATTTCCGATATTCACAGAGTGATATGGGACATTGCCGTCATTGGTCGGGGTGCGGCTTATGCCTTTTATATTGAACACTTCTAAAGTACTTCTTACGGTAGAGAAAATTAAATTATTATTTTATAATTTAAATTTGCATGATATCAGTTGCGCGAAGTCGTCGCTGCGATTTAGACGCGTAAACTCACCTGATGAGAGGCATCGGACATGCCCGAAACCTAGGTCGACATTCTCTACCAATACGCGTGAGTACTGTCGGTTATTGAAAACATTAATACTTAGTATATTAGTAACACAATTTTCTGTTCGCATTTTATGATATATAACAATATTGTAATAGTTATATATGTACTTTATGCACTAGAACATATACATCAAATAATTCTAATACAATTCTTGTAATCAGAATAATTATCGTCATTGCTTCCTTCTGATGAACTTTCTGCAGATACGTTAATAAAAAATAAAAGTTGCAACTTTAACATTGATTCGTTGCAAGCAATATGTTTCAACGGTAGTGGAAGATTCAACTAAATGTACCTTTAAGTAACTATAGCGTTTGTTTGGAACGGACTTAATGTTGATTACGTGGGCCAATAGCAAGCAACCAAAATGTTCGGTACTCATTTGTTAAAAAATTACATTCAATAGACAATTTGGAACAGAAAAAAAATCAAAATAGGTACTTCATCTAATTATTACATAAAAACTCTCTCAGCCTATAAGCCATAAGTAAAAAATAAAAAACTAGGTTTGATTATTGGGGAGTTCTTAAGAAAAAACTTTGAGGTGAGTAGATAAATGAGTCACTGTATAGTAATTTCTAGCACCAATCGCACTTGACCTAACGTGCCTTGTAAAAGATTGATTGTGTTGTGTTAAACTAAATTCAAAGGTTTAGGTAAAGAGCCTCCTGCAATATAAATAAGGGTAAAGTGTCTGTACTTGATAATGAGAATGAGAGACATTATCAAATATGCAAGAACTCTTAGAAATCATTTTAAGATTAAGAAAGGAATATCCCGAATATGTTTCATTATTTACTGTTTTAATAATGAGGTTGAAAACGTTGGGATTTACATGGGCTATACAAGCAAATTCAAGCAAATTCATTAGCATGGTATTGGGCCCTGAAAATTGCTCGCGGCTGTTAGCACAATTATATTACAATTTTGGCAGCATAATACGTATTTATATTTTACTTCTATTATAGTTTGAGATCAGATCATGGGCATTATCATGTACCTTCAACGACTTAAAACACCGAAAGTATGAAAGTAAGTAAGTCTGTACATTTGTAGTGTCATTAAAATATATATATTTTTTAAATTATCACTTTATAGATGTTGACCTTAGATAAGCGGGTTAAATAAGTACATCCCCCCGAAGGGTTCCCGCCTTGTCGTGGCGGTGGAGCTTAGTAGCCGTGGCTTCGTCACCCACGGTGAAACGAAGAGGAACCAGGGGCCGTGCTGGCTTGGGCAATCGGCCGGCCCCAGAGGGGCCGCTCCACTGGGCTTTGCCTCTAAGTCCAGACTGGAGCGGCAACGGGTAGGCTGCGGTGCTGTATGGGCAGCACCGCATCTGAGGCGGGCTGTGGTGTTGTATGGGTGACACCACAGCTGACGGTGAGGGGCCACGGCGGGAGAGGAGTGCCGGTATCACGGTGCGCCGCTCTCCCTACTTTCCGTGGCCACGGCGGGGTCGCCACCGTTCGATGGCGGACGCGGAGGGGCCGCAGGGGAAGAGGAGTGTTGGTATAGCGAGGCGCCGCTCTCCCTATCCTCTGCGGCCGAAGTAGCAGGCGACGGGGCTACTCATCTGACCCGTCGCAGGAGGACCTTGGGCGTCGGAAGCGGGGTCGTCTGACGCCCATTTGCGGGCTTGGTCCCCGGGTGGTAGCGACGTGCCATGTGTTCTGGTGCGTCGTGAGGGGTAGCACCCCAGGAGGGGTCCGGCAACGGACAACCGTGGCGGGTTCGTGGTTGAGTGCTAAAGCGACCCTGCGATCCCGCCGAGAAGCGGTATAGATGGAACACCGTGTGTTATTTAGTCGGTAGGGGCACTTGCTGCTGTGGGAGTAGTTGGTGTCGAGCCCGACATATCACGCTGTGTAACGTCGCACGAAGGGAGCCTTCCCCGGTCTGCCTCCAGTGCGGCTGCGTGGAAGACACCGCCCAGCATGCACTGGAAGCATGCCCAGGAGAAGCGGGACCGCGGCGATCCCTGATCGCGGTTGTGGGGTTTGACCTCTTCTTGCCGGCCATCATCGCAAAGATGGTCGGTGACGAGAGGTCGTAGGAGGCGGTGGCCTTGTTTTGCGAGACAATTGTCTCACAGAGGGAGGCGGAGGAGCGGGAAAGGGAGAGAGACCCTCTCTCTGTTCCGCTCCGCAGAGCGTAGACACGGAGGCGAGCCGATCGCGCTCGCACTCCGTCTCCGCTCAGGACCCGTCAGGGTTAGGTCCTCATGAGATGTGGATGCCCTCGTGTTCCGGGGCATCCCACGAGGCGGCATTGAGAGTTCTAATAAAATACGAGTTGTATGTATTTTGTACGGTAGAAGAGTTAATATAAGTTCAAGCACTATTGTATCTGTATATTTATAACAAACATTCCGTTTTTAATTCCGTTTTATTATGATCAGCTAGTTTTTACTAAAATTTTGTACAGTCATTGGAAATCGAAAAGCATGCAAAATTTCAGGCTGATCAAAAACTGACAGTTAATTGGCTGAAATAACTATTAATTACCAATTTTGATACGAAAAATATCTTTTTAATCAGTGATGGCTGGCATTGGCTATGGACTGCCGCGCAGTAGTTCCATGGTTCAAATCCCGCCGCGGGCTTGAGCTTCACCGCATGGTGAAAGGGCATTTTGGGAATGCCCGCCTGGCTAGTGATTATTCAAGTAGAAAATCTGTCGCCAAGCACCTAACGGTGTGTTCCAACAGTAGTCCTTGTGAGCCAGTAAAATTACAGGCAAATGAGACATAAGAACTATGTCTCAAAGTGACGGGTGCAGTGCAATTCGTGACTTGTGACGAAATGCATCTGTTACAGGCAGAGGTTAGTCCGCTTAACATCTGGTGGGCCTGGAGCTTGTTCTGTCAGTGTCATATTTTTACATTATACGCTTTTCATTATTATATGATATTGTTGGTTTTCAAAAAGAGGTTTCTTGGCATCAATTGGAAGAGGTTTTTTTCATTACCGATATTTACGCCTTTAAACACTGTTCATATATTAGTAGGTGATGATGTTTTTGAAAAATAACAAATTCCGTATCAATAAATTTGTTTAAAATGTAACCACATTCTATCGTGAAGCAAAACAACGATTCGATTTACACTGGATCATGCCTGCCTAGAAGATACCTACTCACTTTGTACTTGAAGCCTCCGAGACTAATATTACCACTAATTCAGCCATGCAGATAATAAATTTTGATTGAATACGCAAGAGCTTCGTATTTTTGGAATCGACCGTGCAGGCTTCTTGTTGTGCATCGTGTCTGCTGAAAAATAGTTGGTTTAGGAATCAGATTGTGTAGATTAATAGAACATTCTCCAAAACAAGCCTTTCTTTTGGCTTACGAGAGGCAACGCAAGACAGTCCTCACTAACGCATCGTAAGCTAAGTAGCTTCTTTTCGCGATAAAATGTAGTATCCGTGTTTCAGAAGTTTATAGGTAGTATTTGAGCATGATCGTATATATGCAGCAACTAAAGAGTAACAGAGCGAGCTGACTCTCGAAATATTCCAGCACTGATTGCCAATTACTCGGATTATCCGTCAAAGACAACTCTAATCTGTTTTTTCTTGTAGAGTTCCACCATTAAAGAACATAACCCAGGGTATGAGCCATAAGCAGCGGCTTACCATGGATATGTTTCCTCGATTTTAAGCTATGGTCTTATAACGTGGGGAAATTCAGTTGAAATGGATATGATTTTTAAAATTCAGAAACGATGTATTCGTGTTATTAACAAAGCCTGGTTTCTAGACACCTGAAAGCCACTTTTTAAGGCCTCTCATGTTCTTCCTTTGCCACGTATGTATATTAGGAATATTTGTTTCTTTACAAAAGCACATCTACTTTTATTTAAAATGCTTAACAAGGTTTTTACTAGATAAAAAAGATCTCAGTATGATATTATACCTATTATACCAACTGCTTATACCTATTATACCAACCTCCTTGCCACAAAGTGATTTACAAGAAAAATTTAAGCAATATGTGTATATCCATACATAACAACTTACCTAATAATATTAAAATTTAAGAAGGAAAATGCTTTAAAAATCAACTATGTGACTGGCTCCTGTTCAAATGTTTTTATAGTATTAAGGTGTATCTTAGTTATAATTACAGAAATAATGCTTAATAATTTCTTATTACGGAGTATTTCAATTATATATATTGTAGTTTTTAAAGATGAATAATATTTAATATTTGCACGCCTGCCTGCAGGCTGAATGCTGTACTTGACTTATCGATCTTAATAATTGTACCGTATTATACAATTAATACCTTTAGCCCTATACTATAGGTAGGCTGTGGCAAGAGATATTCTTAAAATATAAACAATCCCTGTGCCACAGCAGTAAAATATATTTTATTTAAAAATTATATGTTATAGTCGCCGTAACTACCTGCTGAATTATTAATGCATTTGATACGATCGGTGTTGCAATATGGTAGTTACTGGTTCCATTATATCTGTTTATTAAAGCCAAATTAAACAAATCTATACATTCTTTAAAAAAAAATGCGAAACCCAATATAGCTGATAAAATTGGCTCTCCAAAGCTTCAGCTTCACCGCATGGTAGAAGAGCATCCTAACAGTGTTTCAGCAGTAGTCCTTGAGAGCCAGTAATTATAGGCGTAGTTTATTTACCATCCTTGACCGCATCATCACTTACCAACAGGTGAGATAACAGACAAGGGTTAGTCTATCATGACCAAAAAGCAAGGAACTGTACTTGTGGGCTCGTATGGAACCTGAATTTAGGTCATCTGTGACTTAAAAACAACACAGAGCGTGAGAGTCCGTGTTGCTCTCAGTCTGCGACACTCTAAAATTCAACCTTTCAACAAAAGTACATAATATTAACAATATATTATAAAACATAGAGGTAACGTATGTGAAACAAAACCAGTTTATATAAATAGTACCCTCTAATACTTTTATATAAACTCACCCAAATACCCTTTTTTACTTTCTACACTTATACAGACTCTTTTACTCACATAGGTGCGTCCCTGCACATTTTTTGTGTGTAGTGTAGTTGCAATTACTACTGCCTACCAAATCGATCATAATTTACATATTATTGTTTTAATGTATGTACAACTGGCATTACAGTGCATGCAGAAGTGTACAAAAGTGGTCTTTCCATGTAAATGCGTATCAATATTAACTTAGAGGCGGAAATAACAACTGGTGGAGAGCCGCTCCTTCAACAGTACCTCTTAGTAATATAATAACAATATTTTTCAACCTATTTAGCTCAAAGAATAAGCATTGCAATTCAACGGGGCAATGCTGTCAGCATGCTTGGCACGCTGCCAACTGGTAGTGGGCTAGAGCATTTGGACTGCCTATGAGTCTGCAATGGCTTACAGGGATCTAAATGCTATTATTGTAGTAGCTGTAGTGTTGTATAAAGTTCGTAGTATTTTGTTAATAAAGGCATACCGCCGGTGGAAAAAAAAATATCATCAATTGAAAAATAAGTATTATATATATATATATATATATATATTGTTAGCGGCAACACTGTCAGTGGAGATGGAAAATGTTAGCGGCAACACTGTTAGTGGAGATGGAAAATGTTAGCGGCAACACTGTTAGTGGAGAAACCTATATAACCCGGTGTCGGGTGCCGGAACGGGCTCTTATTGCTTCGTCCGTCGGTTCGGTATCATCGCTGTTAAGTTGTATAATTATCGTACTGCTAGATTGTTTTTGTCAGTCTTGTCTAGACTATTTGAATTGTTTAAAAGAATTAATTTAAATGGCATAATTCTTGATCGGGTATATTTGTTTTTGTGTAAATTAAATAAATTGTAGATACGTGTGTATTTCTTCTTTTTAAAAAAATAACTTCTGATCTAGTTTCTAAGATCAGAAGTGGGATTCTTACTTACTTTTCTGCCCACTTGTTTTAGCCTAAATATTTTATTTTTCTGTCTACCCGCAAAAATATTTTTCTTTGTGTTATTGTTATTTTATAAATCGTGTTACTTTATCACGACACGCCCGTCCTGTCGATTATAATTGTGTCTCTTCTCATTGCGGGGTGAATACGTTTCAATTTCGCGCGAAAGTGTTAAATGGTTGGAGTGACTTCGAATGTTAGTCGCGTATAGGAAACTGTTCAAACGCGAAGGGGGCGCGATGTCGTGGCTTGACGATAGGGTTTCCAGTGATCGTAGCTGGACCAGCCTTAAGTGAGAATTTTGACCTTTATATCCGAAGGTACCAGACTTCGCGGGTATACTATTTGATGTCATGATGAAGAACTACGATAATTATCCAACTTACGCGGAATACGTGCGTCACTCTTTGCTTCGTTTACACATAGTGCGGGAATTGAGCCATGGGCTAATCTCGGCAACAATAATTCGCGGCATCACCGATCTCAATATTAGAGTTTCAGCAACTAACGCTCAATTGTTATCAAACGATCTATTAGATTTTTTCTCGATCTATGTTAAACCGAGTTCAAGCTGTGTATCGAAGACTGCTCCCTCACGTTCTGATTCGCGAAACATGACGACGGGTACACGAGGTACAGAGGAGTCGCGTAAATGTTGCATTATTGATATTAGGTGCTACTCTTGCGGGGTCAGTAAGGACATAGACAGGCTTCGTGTGGTAAGAAACCTAGAATTGACAATCGTCAGGAAGTGCGCCGTTTAATGTAGGGACCAACTTACTACCACCTGTGTTTGTACCAACCAGGCTCGAGGCGTGCTCTTATTGTAAGAAACTCGGGCACAAGGTTGAGACTTGTTTCGCTACACAGCGTGCAGTAGGTGCAAGGTCAATGTTAATTTTTGCAACGCGTTTGTTCTAACAGGGACATCGTAGTGGCGGTTATTCAGGACGTACCGGTTGACGTCTTGATCGATAGTGGTTCGACTATCTCGTTAATATCCTCATCATTGATAAAGCATTTCAAATGCTCGCGTACTCCTGTATTTCTGATACCATAGAGAAAAGTAATATACCGGAAATAAATAAGTAATATGACGAATACTTAAAGGATTAGGTAGTCAGGAAATTGAAAGTACCCTTTATGTCACGTTATCTATCGAGTTTGACGGCTTGACCCTTGAAGTAGATTTTTTTGTGGTTTCTGACGTATTACGGTTTAGCAAATGCTCCAGCAGTTCATCAACGCATAATCACAAAGACCCTTCGCGAGTTCATAGGTTCTGGAGACATACTCATCTATAGTAACGATGTTTTGATCATGAGTAATAGCATCGACCAGGGTCTGGACCCACTGCGTAAGGTGCTTGATGCGTTGACAACAACTCTTTCTCCACCAACTTAAAGAAGTGCTCGTTTTTCCAGTATTGAGTACTTGGGCTGAACGATTAGTGAAGGTCAGGTTAGGCCGAGTCATGAGAAAGTTCGGGCTCTGATTGAAACTTCCGAATCTAAGAACGTTAAGCAAGTACGACAGTTTATGGGCTTAGCTAGCTATTTTAGGCGGTATATAGCTGGTTGTGCTCAAAAAGCTTCTTGGATTGCGACACTTACAAAAAAAGGTTTTATATTTGTATTTTTAACACCAGAGATGCATCAATCCAACGGGCAGGTAGAGCGCTATTGCTGTACCGTGCTCGACATCGAGTGCAATCATCGGCAGCAAAGATGGCCGGCAATAATGTGAAAGTTGCAGTTAATCCTGAACATCACGAGGCACAGGACGACCCAGCATTTGGCATTGAACCTGCTAATTGATGTCGAAGCTGCCACACCTCTTATCCGCAGCTTGATACGCGACGTAGCAATTGAAGGTTCAAGTCTCAAACGGGAAGCGTTTCGTGAGATGAGCCGTCAGAAAGCATCCGAGCACCTTCGTGGCAATGGCAGTATACCTATGTTCATGAGAGGCGTAAACTATCTCGTACATTTAAGTTAGATTCCTTAGCTTTTGTTCGCAGGCAGGCGCAGTCGACCATGAGGCTGGACTCATGTATGCGTGAACCTTATCGCGTTGCGACGGTACCACTACAGGGTCGCTACGGGCTGAGGCTCTTGGCTGGCTCGTCTGGAGAATCGTCCCAAGCGGCCGTGGAATACATGCTTCCATGGTGAGGAGAATGGACTCCTGAGGTGTGCTCAGCTTTCTCTGTGAGTTTTTAATTTTATCATGCGTGAGAATATTCTGTTTAGATAATTTTCTGTTCAAGTCCTGATCTATTTTCACAAATAAGGTTTTTATTGCTGTAACATGTTGTGTTAAGAATCCCTTTTAGTCGTGGGGCTAATTGTGGGGTAAGAAAAGGTTGAGTTGAACTAGGATGAGCGTTTGTCTTGGAGCGCATCGGACACGCTATCCTAGTGTGCCCAGACACTTGATGCGTCAAGCTGTCCTAGAGCAGGGGTGCCAAAAGGTCATTTGGGTAAAGATTCGTGTACCGCGGGACATGTTTGTCGGCAGGCATTGTCGTTTTGTTTTGGACCGGATGAGCGTTTGTCTTGGAGCGCATCGGACACGCTATCCTGGTGTGCTCGGAAACTTGATCTGTCAAGTTGTCCTGGAGCAGGGCTGCCGAAAAGTCACGTGGGTGGCGATTCGTGTAGCGTTGGACATATCTGCCGGCAAGCATTGTCTGTACTGGTTTTATGCATGCTTATATGTGAACCAATACACACACGCAAAGCCATGCCTCACGTAAGTACTCGTAGGTCTCTGACGAGTCGTGGGGGCGATCTTCCGACAAGTCCCGCCCCGAGTGGTTGGTTCATGTATTTGGATGTTGTAACCTTATTGTTCATAGGCAATAATAATGGGTTTTTATCTAATAGTGCCTATTGCCTATAGCTATGATTACTGAATGAACTTGTGAAGTGGATACTCTCGTTTTCTTCTCTTTTGTCGATAGACGCAGATGACGAAAGGGATGAGTCAGCTCCTGATGTCGACCAGACTCCTGAGGCAAACCAACTCATGGACGACATCGAGCCACAGCCCTCTGAAGTACAGAAGCACGCGGAATCAAACACCTTTGCTGCGAACGAAGAGGATTGCTTACCCTCTGTACCAATCTTGTTTCCAATCTGGATTGTTGACGGCGTTGAAGATAACATGGAGCCCGGGGACGGTCTCCTGTCAGGAAAGGCCGTGTTAGCGGCAACACTGTCAGTGGAGATGGAAAATGTTAGCGGCAACACTGTTAGTGGAGATGGAAAATGTTAGCGGCAACACTGTTAGTGGAGAAACCTATATAACCCGGTGTCGGGTGCCGGAACGGGCTCTTATTGCTTCGTCCGTCGGTTCGGTATCATCGCTGTTAAGTTGTATAATTATCGTACTGCTAGATTGTTTTTGTCAGTCTTGTCTAGACTATTTGAATTGTTTAAAAGAATTAATTTAAATGGCATAATTCTTGATCGGGTATATTTGTTTTTGTGTAAATTAAATAAATTGTAGATACGTGTGTATTTCTTCTTTTTAAAAAAATAACTTCTGATCTAGTTTCTAAGAATATATATATATATATATGTATATATCTCGAACTGATTGGCTATACATTTTTTATAATGAACATATGATATGATGTCACTGGTTAGAACCCTGCTGTGGGTTTGAGGTTCATCTATGGTGGTAAAACATTTCCAAATGCTCCATCAAGTAGATCACCAAACACCTAAGAGTGTGTTCCGGCAGCTGCCCTCGAGAGCCAGGTACCATTTTAAACCTACCCTATGCTTATTATCACTTACCGACAGGTAAGATCAATGGTCAAGTGGCGTAGATCGTAGCTATAAAATCTCCAGGTTCTGAGTACAATGCCTGAATTGGATCTATGGGGTATAATTACTAACTAAGATTTTTTTGTTACTTTCCGGATTCTGGATGTGACTGAGAGTTAACAATAGACGCACCCCCTCATTAATGTGTACCAACACATACTTGGTATATCGTGGGTATTTAGACATGTCTGCCTACCTCTTTCGGGATATATAGGCGTGTTCATATGAGATAGCGGCTGAATTTATAAGCATCAAAAATGATATGGCCGACAAAGTTAAGCTTTGCAAAGCTTTCAAAAATGATTTTCTACTTCATGGATGATGATAGCTGTCTAATAATACGAAAGTCAATACTGATGCCTGGCTTGCCTGAAACCCGTATTCCGTGGGGTGCCGGGCTAGAATGTCACCCGCCACCCATATCTACCCATGTGTGTAGTAAAAGGCGACTAAGGGTAACACAAAGGGACAGAAGGTGAGCAGCAGCGCTTTCTGAGGAGCTGATATATCGCACTGCGATCCCCAAGCCGCCTGCCAAGCGTGGGGATTATGGCAAACCCCCCTGGGGGAGGCTGTGTTCAACAGTGGACAATCCGGCTGATTCAGTACAGTTGCCGGAAACTATGAAAATATTCTACAATATTAACAGGTTAAAATAAATTAACAGACGCACAGTACTACATTAAAATTAAGTCTATACTCGTAACCAAGATTAGTACATCACAGGCAGTATTGTATGCTGTCCAAGGTAACATAGAATTAATGTATAACACTACATGGGCTATATAGACTACAGACTTTCTACTAGACAGTGGTAGCTAACCAGGCGAGCATTTGAAAAACGCCCTACCACCATGCTAAAACGACTGCCCTCCCAAGACAGCACCAAGCGTGCCCGCTAAAGCACGAAAGCGCTCTGAAAATGCCACTAGCGGTCATCCATCCAAGTCATGAACGCAGCAAACGTTCGGTTTAGAAAGACTAGGCAAGCTGCATTAGCGCTTAATTTTATTTACTCATATAATTTTGTGCGCGTCTAGACCTGTTAATATCTTTTAACATTTTCATGGTCATGGCAAGGCAGACGTTTAAAATAGTTAATGCCCCATCATTAACACCTACGTCCATACGTTAAAGCCTACGAATTATTCGTAGAAGCGTAAGTCCTTATAATAGTTGGAATCCCAAAAAACAGCGTAGAAGTTCGCGGCAGTCCATAGCCGTTTCAATATAAATACGATTCACCAAAGTTTAATAAGAATAAAATAAAGACATAAAACCATTATCATACACTCCAATCGAAGGAACGAAGTGCGGTCAATCAATAGCAAACGGTCAATACTTGATGAGGTCGCCAGTAACTTAGAAACGGTAGGAATACAAAACATATTGAACGGTGTGGTACAAGAAGGTTTTATTTAGACTACATTTAAGCGCAATGAACTCTTGTGTAAGATTTTTAATCTCCTGTTAAAAATTCTTGTCAAGTGCAAGCCGGACACAGGTTACGGTTTGGCCAGACTACAGACCAACATAAAATATTCTAACGAAATTTTGTTATGTAATTTACGAAAATATCCTTATCTATCCTTAAATATTCTTATTATTTTGAAGCAGTGGTGGCTCACTGGAATTGGTTATGGACTGCCGTGCAGCAGATCCATGGTTCGGATCCCCCCGCGGGCTAGAGCTTCACCGTATGGTGGAAGGGCATTTTGCGAATGCCCGCCTGGCTAGCGACCACTCTCAAGTAGAAAATCTGTCGCCGAGCACTTAACGGTGTGTTCCGGCAGCTGTCCTTGAGAGCCAGTAATTCTAGGTAAAGCCTGCTAACACCTTCGACCACATTGTCACTTGCCATCAGGTGAGATTGTGGTCAAAGACTTATAAGCAATAAAAAAAAAGAAAATAAAAAGAATTCGGTAGATCAAAAATTTTAGCGCAAATATTTGAGAATGGCCCGCCATGTTTACTCTATCGTATTTTTATTACTTTTGTTTTACATTTAGATCGTGCACCGTAAACATACCAATATCAACGTTTGCATGTATCACATTTTGAAACAATGGTGGCCGAGCAGTAATAGCTATGGACTGCCGTGCCACAGGTTCCTGGTTCGATCCCCACCGCCGGCTTGAGTTTCACCGCATGGTGAAAGGGCATTTTGCGATTGCCCGTCTGACTAGCTACATAGCTACCACCCTCAAGTAGAAAATTTGTCGCCAAGCACCTAACGGTGTGAAAACGTCGACGAGAATATTTCAAGTAATTTCCTGAATGCTGCCCATTCGAGTTGAAGTTTTCTTCTTGATTATTCTTGATACCATTTAGTAAGAAAACCAAAACTGCGTAGCTGTAGTTAAAATAATATAAGTGATTTCATTATTTCACACATTGTTCTGTGAAAATACATATTCAGTTATCAATAAACTAACAGACAAAATAATTAATTAGTAATTCCTTTACAACTCCAACGAACATCAATGTGGCATCATAATAGAATGTAACCAAGTCAGTACGATTTTTTGATAGATGTGTTAATAATATCGTTATATTTAAAAAAAAACCTTTGACTCGATTTTGTGTTAATTGCTAAATAATAGTCAAACCCTTTGTTTATTGCCTTTGAGCTGTGGCCACAATCTCTGTGGTAAATGATAATGAGTTTGAAAATGGTTTGCAAGTTTAACCTAGAAACTGGCTCTCAAAAAAAGATTTCGAAACACATTGCTTTGTGTTGGCAGACAGATTTTTTTCTTTAGGGTGGTAGGTAACTGTGCAGGCATTCGTAATATGCCCTATCACGTGCTGTAACGATTGCCATTCTAGGGATAGCCGGCCTAATAATAATATGATCTCAAAATCGCGAAAGTGCTACATAATAAGCAGCAATAACCTTACTACACACGCTTAACTTAGTTGATTAGTTAACGAGTAGGCAAGCTCCACTATAAGTGGCTTTAACAACTAATCTAACTCAAACTTAAATATCACACCTTTAATTACACTCAGAATACAACTAGCCACTATTTATGAATGAATGAACACACTGCACATTGGCATGAAAATAAATCACAATTATATAAATGGAAAACGGATGTGTTGTTAACATACGCCTACAACAGCAGCGGGCTAATTAATATCAGTGCTGGAAATAGATTGGTCACAGTTCACTGCACCATCCATTCCTGTATAGTATGATTTAGTACTAAACTACACTACACGAACTCTAAACATTGCAGTAAAATCCTTTCTATTTATTCAATGCCACTCCACTAAAGTGTAACTCTTAGACTCATTTCCCACTGAAGTGACAGCGGACGGCAGTTTAAACGTCAAAACATTTTCGATTTTGTCTTTAATACAACTAAAACGCATGATATATCAGTTAAAACTTGAAAGAATTGCATAAGTCGCGCGGCCACGCCACAAGCTCCACAATCGGTTCATCATCACCCGAGAGGATACAAAGTCAAAAATATTTTTTTGACTTTGTACTTAAACTTAGTACTTAGTATTGTAACTTTAAGACTCATTTTACACTGAAGTGATAGCGGATGGAAGTTTAAATGTCAAAACATTTTCGATTTTGTCTTTCATACAACTAAAACGCACGGTTAAAACTTAAAATAATTGCATAAGTCGCGTGGCCGCGCCACAAGCGGTCCATCATCACCCGAGAGGAGACAAAGTCAATAATGGTTTAACAATCAAGCAACCAGTCACTGCGAGCGCACTTTCGTCTTTTTATTATAGTGATGGTACTGTAAAAGAGGTAGTCATGAAATGAAATTTTATGAAATGAAATTTTGAAATTAAATTTTATTAGCTTGTGATCCTTGGTTACAGGTTGTTGAAATATTATAAAAAAGTATCACTAGGTTCCGCTTCAAAGTATACAAGCATAACATCGTCAATTCTGCTTGTAATTTCGATATCAATAAACAGCCCTGCCCTTAGATTCTATGTTTTCATAAATCAGAAGTATAAGTCATGGTTCAAAAGAGGAATTACTTAGTAAGTAAAATACTGGTATATTTTAGATACAACATGTACCCTGTTAACCGTAAGAATATGATATGGATGCGCTAATCGGCTCTTTGCCAAGTAATACAATTATTAATTTTCAGTTGGATTTTGACTGTCATTAGTGTTGCTTGTTCCAGCTGGGTGGAGATACATCATATCGAAAATAACAAGTGTAAATAATATTTATGTTTGAAAGTTCCCGTGAGTATGAGACATATTAATGTTTTCAAATAGCCGGCTGTACTCACGCGTATTTGATGAAGGGCATCGGACATGCACGAAAACAAAGTCGACAATCTCGACCAATACGCGTGAGTACAGCCGGTTATTGAAAACATTAATCTGAATAATATTTTAAGATAAATTGCATGGTGGTAGGGCATTTTTTTAGGCGATTGCCCGCCTGGCTAGCTACCACCCTCATGTTGAAAATCTGTCGCCAAGCACCTAACGGTGTGTTCCGGCAGCTGTCCTTGAGAGCCAGTACTTCTAGGCTAGCCTGTACAACATCTTCGACCACATCATCACTTACCATCAGATGATATAGTGGTCAAAGGCTAACCTATCAGGCATAAAAAAAAGAACACATGAAATAAATACTTTAGAAAATTATTTAAAATTATGTGTTGGGACGATTCCACCTGATTATCCTGCTAAGCTTACATGACGCCATAAATGACACGTCACACTAAAAATATGTTTCCAAAGATTTTTCAAATTACGCATTTTACGGAAAACTGACAAAACAGAAGCATAGATTTAGACTCACAGACATGCATGCAAAATTCAAATGAGTTTAAACACTTGATATTCAAGATATGACGTAACTACGTTTTTATGAAAAGAGCAATAAAGATTTTAGCCTTAATAATTATTTCAGTAACAACAATCATAAAGTGTATACAGAGTACAATGCGCAATAGCCTGAAAATTACTGCTGCCCAATTTCCGCTGCCAAAACAATACCTTATTAATAGTTAAATCAAGTGTTAAAATGTTTCTCTAGGTATTGTAACTGAATTTGCTGAATTCTCTCAATTTCCCGAGCCACTGGCGTACGAAGCTACTGCACTAATTGTTTTGGACTCCATCCAAAATACATACTTAGTACAATTTCGGGGTAGCGCGGTGCATTTGAGAATTGTTTCGTTTATTAACGAAATGTCACCAATTAATTGTTATTTAGGTTGAGAGATTGCGTCTGTCTCAGACTTGAATATGTCACCTTGAATTGACATTACAGAAGATGCATGACAGACTAGAGGTAAAACGTTTTTAGATTTTAATTAGTCCCAGATTAATGGTTAATCATTCACTGTGATATATAGATATGATAAAATATTTTACATCATAGGGATGTTTCCAAGGAGTTTTTGGGTAACCCAGTTCATAATATAAAGATAAAGATTCGTAATAAAGATAGAATAAACGATTCGTAAGTTTTTCTTTGCTATGCTATGATAGCCTTTGAGCACTATCTCACCTGATGGTAAGTGATGATGTGGTCGAAGATGTTGTTCAGGCTAACCAGGAATTACTGGCTCTCAAAGACAGCTGCCGGAACACACCGTTAGGTGCTTGGCGACAGATTTTCTACTTGAAGGTAGCTAGCCATGCGGGCATTCGCAAAATATCCTACCACAATGCTATAACGACTGCCATCCTAAGACAACAACCGGGACCGACGGCTTAACGTGCCCTCCGAAACACGGAAGCGCTCAGTAGTAATATCACTAGGTCACCCATCCCACTCATGACTGCGGCGGACGTTGCTTAACTTTGCTGATCGGTTAAGAATAGTTTGTGAAACTTCGCTATGAGCGCTTCATAAAATCAAATCAAATCTTCTTACAAACATATGATTACTGTGTTGTCATATTTGCCATCGAGAACATTACAACGTTTAGTAATTGTTTGGATTTAAGGTTATATTTTACTAGGTGTTCAAAAATAGTGTCAGATATTCTTAGTCTGTCTCGTCGCATCGTTGCATAAAAAAATGAATGTCACCCACAAAATTCGTAGTATACAAATCAAATTATTTACTGTAAATAACTGCTATTTTCTTGAACATCAGAACAATAAAATTCTCCGCTAACAATAAAAATCTGCTAGCACTCGGCATAATTTTTATATTTTCGTATAACAGACGAATGCCTAGAGTTATTACCGCAAAGTAATGTTAAAATTAAACAAATGCGACAATTATGTTAAACATTGGTAGCATAAAAATACTTGTGTAACTTACATGACGATCACATTATACAAATAGCGTTTTTGCTCTAGTTAGATGTTTTCAGTATTATTAGGACAATTTATTGGACTAACAAATTGTACAGAAATGAAACATTTTCATGAAACCTTGTATTGATTACGCTTTATAGGCGTAGCAGTATATGTAACAAAAAATATAGTTGGTATCAGACAAGCATGGCATTAACCAAAAATTATTTTTGTTGTTTTTTTTTGTGTCATTGTGACTGAACACAATGCCCATCTTGTGCTGAGCGGTAACCTCTGTCGATACATTTCGTCAAGTGACGAACTGCACTGCGACCATCACTTTCAAAAATAAAGCTGTTAAATCTCATAACTGTAATTTCAAAAGTCCCATACCCTTCAAACCTGAACACAGTAACATTGCTGCTTGGCGGTAGAAATATGTATGTTGTGAGCAATTTCTTAGTATAGTATTATATTTATTATTATAGTATTATATTTAGAATATATAATCTTTACTAATATTATAAAGGAGAAAGATTTGTGTTTTCGTATGTAACGATAAACTAAAAAACTACGATTACGATTTGAAAAATTCTTTAACCATTAGAATTTCTACACTATCCCTGATGAACATATATAGAATATTTTCAAAAACTTAGGGATCCGTATAAAAACTTAGATATTATGACCCAACGTGTGAAAAAAATACCTAAAAAAACGTTATGCGATATAACGTTTTTTTAGGTATTTTTTTCTACGCTTTCGTACGCTGCGGATATTCTTGGCAATAGAGCAAAAAGTGATGTACTACAATTTTATAGAAGGCATTAATATCTACAAGAAAGTTTGGAATACCATACATGTAACTAGAACAGGTATGTCACAATAACTACTTTGTAGGTATTTAAATTTATATTTTTTGTTCAATACCCGTGCAAAGCCGGGGCGGGTCGCTGGTATGAATATATTATTAATGGTGTGTTCCCGCTGTCCCCATTGACTTATCCCCATTGATGGGGACAACGAGACGATAGCTTTTTTTCTTCCCGTTGTCCCCATTGGCCTGGCCCATTGATGGGGACAGCGAGACGACATTATTTGTCTTCCCGTTGTCCCCATTGGCTGTCCCCATTAATGGAGACAGCAAGAAGTCGGTAATTTTATTCCCGTTGTCCCCATTGATTGACTGATCACTTTTAATACCCAATAATTATAAGTCATATAAAATAATTATTATGTATTCTACATGTCTGTTCCACGGTTAAGAATAGATCTCACCTCCTTGTTATTACTATGTCACCCTCCTTTATCAAATATACTTTAGGTCAACCACACATAGCGCTATAAATTATGAAAAAATCAAACAATCATTAATAATCATTTTTGTATTCATTCAGAAAATGTAACTTTTTTACTAAACATTTACGTGATTTCATTTAGTGTTTACAAACAATAGACAAACTAGGTAATGCTTAAAAAATATGTTTTATTAATTTAATGTATTATTTAATATGGTTTTAGTAATCAAAGTCAAAGTTAAATCATTTATTCAATTTAAGCGTCTACTACGCCCTTTTGAAGGTCAATTGACCTTCATAAGAGCGTAACTTATATATTACAATTACCAAGTAAATTTTAATATAGAAATATTATACATTTTACGGCTAAGTTGAGCAAAAAAACATTTATGCAGTCACTGCGAGAAGTATGGGCAAGAAATTAGGCCATTAGTTGAAAATACTTTGAATTTTTAATGGCAAATAAAATTATGGATTATCTTTTATTGCTATTTAAAAAAATGTTGACATGAATAAAATATGAAAACTACAAAATATAACCTAATCCAAAATATAAAAATAATTTCTGCTTAAACTACTAACTTTTTTATAAAATAATAGAATCAAAAATATACAGAAAGAGTTCAAACTGTTTTTTTTATTACGGTAATAACAGTGGAAAATATTTTGGGAGTAGTAAATAATACTTAGATGAATTGTTACTGATCCAGTACATTCATGCGGATATCGTTGCTCCATTTTTGTGGACCGTTTTTTTCGTGTAATAAAATCCTGCACGTATACGGTCTCCTTATAAACGTATAAATTTTAAATCACTGTTCATCTCTGATGAACCAGGCAGCGGCTCTTGTGACATTGCTGTTAGTGAAAATAAATAATATATTTGTAACAACATATTTACATATATATATATATATGTATATATATATATATATATATATATATATGCATATATATATGCGCATGTTGGTATTATATGTACAATACCAACATGCGATATGCTCTTGTGTATACATATTATATCAATAGTTAATCGCAAATAGGTTAAAAGACAAAGTTCTAGGAAGAACCTAATAATTACTTAGACATTTTTTATACTATTTAATACACACTATTTAACTTTTACATATTTATTCGCGCATTTTATCTAAATTCACCCTTTTTAAGTTACATTAGAATTTAAAGATTTAAAATGAACTTACCAGTTTCCAATGAGTTCACACCACGGGCGATGACGAGTAAAAAAAGTTTTATGGAATGGGGTTGGAACTTGAAATGAACCAATGAGAGCTAGCTAAGCAAATTAGAACAATGCAATCAGCAATATTGTTTTATAGCGGCGGAATCGCCAATGCAACACGTTGAAGGTCATGCATTATTAAATGTGTGACATCGCAACAAAACTATTTATATACGTCTAATAATAGAGAAAAATGTTTTTTAAAAACAGTTAATTAAACTATAAATTAAAAACAGTTGTAAAATATTACAATATTACAAATATACGATAGAAAAAAATTAAGTCATGTGCAGGATATTTAAAAAGAAAGTTGTGTATGGTTTGAAAGTAAAAACTCTGGGTATTGTAAATTATAATGAATACCTAAGTATTATATATGTCTGTGAGACAATGAAATAATAATGTCATCGCAACAATGATAACAATTTAACTATCTATGTTAGTCCCCATTGACGGTAAGACGAGCGATGGGGACAGTGGGCATAAATTTTCACATTATGTTTAATTCCCGATGTCCCCATTGATAAATATAAAGGCGATGGGGACAGTGGGAATGATTTTTAACTTTTTGGTCTATTCCCGGTGTCCCCATTGATGGGGATTTGGGCGATGGGGACATCGGGAATGTTTTTCTTTTTTTTTTATTCAATTCCCGCTGTCCCCATTGATGGGGATATGGTCAATGGGGACATCGGGAATACACCTTATTAATGTATATGATTATATTATATTCATAATATTTTCTACAGCTACTACTGTTGTAATGTTTACTTTTGAAGCGCTCGTAGCGAAGTTTACTTAGCTGTTCTCAACCGATCAGCAAAGTTAAGCAACGTCGCGCGCGGTCAGGAGTTGTATGGGTGACCGCTAGTGACATTACTACTGAGCGTTTCCGTGCTTCGGAGGGCACGTTAAGCCGTCGGTCCCGGTTGTCGTCTTAGGATGGCAGTCGTTATAGCATGGTGGTAGGGCAATTTGCGAATGCCCGCCTGGCTAGCTACCACCCTCAAGTAGAAAGTCTGTCGTCAAGCACCTAACGGTGTGTTCCGGCAGCTGTCCTTGAGTGCCAGTAATTCTAGGTTAGTCTGAACAACATCTTCGACCACATCATCACTTACCATCAGGTGAGATAGTGGTCAAAGGCTAACCTATCAGGCATAAAAAAAAAAAAAAAAAAAACCGAGTATAGTTCCGGATGTGGACCATCACCACAAGACCACCGGATGTGGTCAAAACTAAAGTTGGATTTATTTATTACTAAAACACTCCTTTGAGTGGGCATAACAAGCCTCCCAAGTCACCCACCCAAGGTTCACAAAACACAAAAACAATAATAACTATTACATTAAAAATATACATGTATATCTCTCGTTCTGGTGAATTTATCTCTCTATAAGCCAGATAAATTCACCAGAACCAAGATCTAGATTTTAATATACAATTCGCAGAGCCCACCCTCAAGTAGAAAATCTGTCGCCAAGCGCCTAACGGTGTGTTCCGGCAGCTGTCCTTGAGAGCCAGTACTTCTAGGTTAGCCTGAACAACATCTTCGACCACATCATCACTTACCATCAGGTGAGATAGTGGTCAAAGGCTAACCTATCAAGCATAAAAAAAAAAAAAACTATGACGTTGTCAAAAATCATATTTATTCTACTTTCAATAGGTGGAAAAATGGTAGAAAGATGCATCAAATTGAAACACACCGAGAAAAATACAAATGAGAAATTTACCGCCATCAAAAACTATGCACATATAGGAAATTCCATAATATATTGATATCCAAAGTGTATACTTTCAGAAGCAAGAAAGAGTTCATTTTTTAATCAAACAAATGTGGCAAAAGCTCACGTGCCCTACCATGTGTTCTCGAAAGTTTTATTACAAACAAAGCTATAACTCAGTAGGCCGTTGGTGACAGACTATCTCCGTGCAACGAGTGAGTTTCGCATTGCAAGACAGAAATAATTACACTTTCGAGGTCGCGCCCACGTCCACGCATTTTATTTTCGCTTATGTGCACTGTGATCGCGTTAATGTTGCAATATATTTGGGTTGAAATCACTTTGTTTGCGATACTCTGGGTCTATTGTCTTTGATTGCGATGTTTGCATTTTGGGCGTGGTTTCCGCGTTCGAGATTAATGTGAATTTGTAAACAGTATTTTTTATTTGATGGCAGAGCGACAGGTGGTATCTAGTATGTATGTTAGTACGCCTATTTATTGCAGCTTACACTAAATATTATATAATATAAGAAATATTTTATCAAAATATTAAAATAACATATAAGCATTGAACATTGAAGCGCTCGTAGCGAAGTTTACTTAGCTGTTCTTAACCGATCAGCAAATTTAAGCAACGTCGCCCGCGGTCATGAGTTGGATGGGTGACCGCTAGTGACATTACTACTGAACGCTTCCGTGCTTCGGAGGGCACGTTAAGCCGTCGGTCCCAGTTGTTGTCTAAGGATGGCAGTCGTTATAGCATGGTAGTAGGGCATTTTGAGAATGCCCGCCTGGCTAGCTACCACCCTCAAGTAGAAAATCCGTCGCCAAGCACCTAACGGTGTGTTCCAGCAGCTGTCCTTGAGAGCCAGTACTTCTAGGTTAGCCTGAACAACATCTTCGACCACATCATCACTTACCATCAGGTGAGATAGTGGTCAAAGGCTAACCTAACAGGAATAAATAAATAAAAATAAAGCATATTACTTCAAAATATAAAATTAATACTCTGCCTTATTTTGGCGGATGATTCTTCGAGCGCAGGATCAGGAAACTTTCTGAATAGTGCGCTCAAAGTGTCAAGAATTCCTAATGATGTGTCGTGTAGAAGTGAAACACTTCGAAAATGCTTCCGGTTGGGCTGACATTTTGTCACGCCAGTTTAGCAGGAAATTTTTGAAGTGGTTTTAAATGTTGTCTTAAATATTAATTAAATGTTCTCAATATTTTTAAAATAGGTGTGATTATTAAATTTGGATTTCCGCTGAATAGCACCTGAATTTATAATTTAAAATGTTATATCGTAAAATCTTGGAAGTAAGGTGAGGTAGCCTTAAATAATTAAACATATGTTTAATTATTTAAGTAATATTATTAATACTCTTCCGGTTTGGCTGCGTGGCGTTTGTGACGTCACGTCGGCTTAACAGGAAATTAGGCGGAATTGTCACTAGATATATTATATTTCATTTTTATAAAGATTTTTTTGGTGTTTTATTAAATAATTAATTAAATGTTTTCTTAAAATAGTTGTTAATATTAAAAATGGATTTCCGCGAAGTAACGCCTGAATCTATTCATTATTAGGTACTCTGTTAAATAGATTTTTATTTAAACTATCGTAAATCAACATTGTGCTTATATATATGTGGGAACAGCAGTAATTCAAATTAATATATTCGAGTAGGTACGTGTTGGTAGTGAAAGGTAGGTAGTTATAACCTTTGATTAAGTTTTATGCCATGCGTAGAAGAGCCATAGTTATGGTTTGATAGCATGATATACAAAATACACAGTATAAAGACACTTCTATAAACTAGGTTTTTGATATCTTGCCTAGGATCATTAAATTTATTAATTCAATATAATTTTATTTTTTGCTTATAATGTGTTTTCTCGCTACCTCTATTTAGTCGCAGTTCCCACCACAACAATTATATTGCAATGCATAATATGACGCATTCTGGGGATCGCAGTATAAAGATGGCAGTGCTTTAGAAAGCGCTGCTGCCCACCTTCTGGATTTTTCCCTCCATCGCTTCTTACAAGAAGATATAGGAGGGGAGGGCTGTAATTGTACCCCGTGTTGGTTCCGTTATTTTAATGTTATAACGTTCCATACTTGCTAAAACATGCATCGTTTGACGCAAACTACATAATAATATCATTATGCAATACCGTTCAACGATCAAGGAATAAAGATAACGCGATATGCTTTATATAATACAACTATAATGAAGATGCGTTGACCTGTGCGACGGGTCTCGATAACCCTCGGGTCAGTAGCTACTTGAGAAGCGTGTAGGTTGTCCTTTGATATTCTCATCTATTTTTTGCCTTTGTCAACGTAAAAAGAGCTATAAATAATGACATGGAAAAATTGATATTTCTTTAATCTTCTTTGGTGAACATACGATCGATATCGTCCCTTTCTTATATGTACTTGAGTAGACATTTTTTGTACAGTAATTCGGTGAATCTAGCGCAATCGTTCAGTTTACCTAACACCATATTATGAGTAGATAACAACAATATTTTTTAAAGCGCTTATAGCTGATTTCCAGTCATTCGTAACCGATCAACTATGATTATTTTTGTTCTCTCGGGACATGAATGCTTTAGGAGATATCTGCATCACACCGAACGAAGAGATGCCTCCCCGGCCTGCCATCCGTGCAGGTGCGTGGAGGACACCGCAAAGCATTTACTGGGAGGATGCCTTAGAGGAGCTGCATCGCGTTGATCTCTGATCGAAGTTGTAGGGACAGACATCTTCTTGCCAAATATCATTGCTGGAAGGTTCATTTCATTTAGCGATGAGAAGAAATGGGGGGCGGTAGCCTCGTTCAGCGAGACTATTATCTCGCAAAGGGAGGCAGAAGATCAGAAAAGGGAGAGACTCTCTTAGTTGTCACTTCCCGCAGGGTGGAGCGACGAGGTAGTCGATGGGGGCTGCGGAGTAGTGCGTTAGCGCGCACATCGTCACTAGTCGAAGATGAAAAAACATCGTGGTCACTACTGGGACGAGGGACCTCTAGTGGAATTTACTACTGAGCGCTTTCGTGCTTCAGAGTGAATATAACCGTCGGTCAAGGTTCTATTTCATTAGAGATTTTGGTTTCCTGACACTTTATTAAACTGGAATCTTATTCAAGACTGTCCTGTTTTCATTTTGTAACTGATTTGCAACCTCTTCAACTATATCATGATTTTCCAAAGATGAGAAAGAAATCAAAGCCTAGGATGTTAAACAAAACTTACAGAAATATTCTCCACTTTTTAGAGTTTCGTACCCAAAGGGCAAGAAGGAGCCCAGTCTAGCGTAATGTCTCTCTGCTGTTCGTCTGTCACGTGTTTCTACCTCGTAATTATAATGAGTCAAAAACATCCAGATAAACTTTGTACTATGGGAATTTTAGCAGATTTCTGATGAAATGTAGCCTTTTCTTTTGCTGTGTCATCGTAGAACTTGATAGAGTACAAAATGCAAAATATAGTGTTATATGGCGGCAATAGAAGACATTGTTTCGGGTCTATTTTAAAAATCAAAATAAGAATCAAACAAACTATACTGAAAGCGATTTTCATATAATTTTGAAACTGTGATCAAAACAAACTTATTTTACTATTACAGGTTGCCTTGATGCGGAACCCTTATAGAGCAAGGCCCAACTCGTAGTTAGCCTGATTAATCCCATACATTTTCACCCCTAAAACTACTTCTAAGAGAATGGTTATTGCGTCAATGAGTGAGTGAGTCGGTCAATACCACACGATGATTAAACCTACTGACCAAGAGAATGACCGGGATATTTCATATCCAAAATTAATGCGGACGAAGACACTATAAACTTCACTAGTCAATGAGCTTTTGTAATGATTTATAGCGCATTTTATTGTTATTTATTCAATTTATTTATTTCTTCAAAGAAACGATTTGTCTTCACATAATTATTTTGATCTGATTTCGGTAACATCAAAGATTTTTTACAAAATTTCGAGTAGTTCATGGCCCAGGAATATTAACATAAAGATGTCTAAGTAAAGTGGTAAGATTTTATTGGATTTATGACGCCACGTCTTTGATAAAATGGGTAGATGATGAATGTATAATGGGATTTTGTATTTTTTCTAAGGACTTAATTTGGTCGACTTTTTTTTTCTTTTTTATGATATTTTGACAGAACTAGGCCGAGGGCCAGCTGATGTTAGGTGGATTAACCGTGCCCATAACAGATGCATTTCGTAATATATATTATTAAAATTACTTAAATGCCGGCAATGCATCCTCGAGATATTGTGTTGCGGTCCATGCGCGATGATAATCATATATCACCCGGTGAGCCCCTATGCCATCCTATTCCTTATTAAAAGTCAGTGTTTTTTAATCCTATAGAATATGATGTGTTGATTCTAACCTTAATTTAATCTATGTAAATATTATGTACTCTAATCAAAGTAAAATAAAAGTGCATATTATGTAGTTTGGTTTCTACGATGCTCTAGGTATTGATGGATATTTACTTCGGTTTTTTTATACTTGATGGTCTAGCCTTTGATCACTACCTCACCTGATGGTAAGTGATGATTTGTTCAAAGATGTAGCAGCATTGTCTCGTTGGAATGTAATGCTTATTCCTTGACACAAGAAGTACAAGCATATTGATCACAAGAGTTACCAAGTGCTATAATTTTTTTAAGAACTTTAAAAACGATGATATAGTATAATGATGTATTATTTAAATTATAAAATAATATAAGTCTATATAATTATATTTAAATCATTTATAATATATTGAAATGCATATATTATAACTTCCCTTCTTTTCGCACGTTACCGTGCTGGCACTTATAGTTTGTATGGCCAGATTTGGACAGTTTTATTTGCCGTGTGCGCAAGCCGACACCAAAGTTCACGCCGAAAAAAAAACCTCAACAAGCTGGTCCCAGAGGGATCGATATAGCCCCTCTTTTTCTACCTACCTTCAACGTTTTGCTCGTATGTGTTATTTTTTTTATACCTAATTGATAGTTTAGCCTTTAACCGCTATCTCACCTGATGGTATAAGCAATGATGTGGTCGAAGGTGTTACCAGGCTTAAGCTAAAATTACTGACTCTCAAGGACAGCTGCCGGAACACACCGTTAGGCACTTGGCGACAGATTTTATACTTGAGAGAGGTCGCTAGCTAGGCGGGCATTAACAAAATGCCCTTCCACCAAGATGGGTAAATTATATAAGTTTGGACCTGATTGTGAGCATCAAAGCAGTTCTTTAAGTTGCAGTGTCATTGTTTTGCGTGACACTGCACTGCGCTGACATAATTCCTTTCCACCTCACCCAGAAAAATGACTGGCTTACAATAAACATGTTATTGTTAAGATTATTCATAGTTAATTATATTATGGTTGTCAATTAACAAACACTTTCATAAGTACGACACAAAAAAATAAAGTTTTTGCTTCGGTTTTATGGCCGGCCTTTCTGGTTCAGACCCTCCTTGAGAATGCTCTTGTAGGCAGGTTACTTTTACGATAGTAAGATCATTTAAATGGTTACCTGCATAATATGCAGCTACAGGATATGGAATAGTACTTATAAACATAAGCTGAGAACTGATCGGCAATTTTTCATATAGTGTTTCAAAAGGCTATATAATATGTTTAGGAAACATGTTTTTATCTTATGTAACACTATAAGTATATAATGTGCACTGTCTCTTTCTTATAATACTACGAGTAAGATATTATGTACATATGTATAAAACAAAATGATTGTGTATGAATTCTTGTTCAATGTGTAAGTATAGCTTTGTATTGGCACGACCTACCACTGTTATTGTCAAATAACGCTTTGATAAGAATATTACCCACTTAATAATAACGCATTTTATTACCAATCTTTGTATAAGAAATATATTTTTAAGCACTTAACAACACTTATATAATAACCAAAAACTTTGGTACTGATTAACCATAAAAGAACACGTGAAATTGTTTTAAACCCAATGAATATAAATAGTTATGTTGTGCGATGACACATCAATGGTCTATCATATTTTTATGAATGCCTATAAAATCCATAATATGCTCATCAAATCGAGGTCAAAAGTTACAAAATCTATTACAGCATCAAACAACTGTACTTATAAACCATTTGAGTGATACAAAAGAACAATTTAAGCAAATAAACAATAAAATTATCATAACGTTTTCTTCCGCACAAAATTAACTTACTCACCCAATAAACGTTAGATAACCATACAACACTAGTCACTAACACACACAAAACCACAAATAGAATGCAAACACACACTCGTCCACAAATTAAGTAAACTCAAACTTTGCTAATCAGCCGAATTGTTCACGAACTTTTGCGTTTGGCACCACGTGTTGCGCGGAAAAGCCGGGCTTCGAATCGCGGAACTAAACAAACTCCGGGGTAAAAGCGCGGGAATCAAGGGAAAACAATATTATTTAATTTACTCTACGCGGCACGACACGCGCCCCTCTTTCCCGCAAGTAACTGACAACTGACTGACCGTTAGGTATATTTTCTTGTACACACATAGGTATATACAATTTATTTTCATAGACAAGAAACGCATGAATGCACTCACACATCTATAAATGTGGGAAATATGAAGGAGTGCGAAAGTCTCGATAGCTTTTTTTAATCGACGTTGATGTTCTATTTTTGATGTTTTGCCAATGGCACGGTGCCTTGCAAATTAGAGATACGATCGTCATTTTTGTTCTATATTTTTTCTCAGTGGTACTTTATGTAGTCCATAGAAGAAAAAACAACGAGTAAACATTCTTATTTTATATGTATAATAGCGATGTCTGTTTAAATACATTTGCTGAGTGTTGCCATTGTTACAAATTAAAGTGACTTCATTTGTTTATGGTTTAAAATGAAGTTTACTATGCTGTAAAAATATGAGAGGACGATTGTCCTTCGATATGGTGGACGTGTGTTTGAGTCCCGATCGAGCCGATTTTTTTTTCTATTTAATTGTGTAAGCTTACTAAACCTGTATGCATGTTTGTTTGATTGATAGGCGTAAACTTAAAATATAAAATGTCAGATTTATTTTTGTCATGTTAGCTCAATTGGTTAGAGCATACCCCGGCTAAAGGGGTGGATGGACGCGAGTTCGAATCCCGCACATGACTTAAATTTTTCCTCTCATATATTTGTAATTTTGTAATGTAATCCGCATAGCAGGTGTTATTTCAAACATAACAATATTAAAATTTATTTGTGAAATTAAAAAGTTTGAGACATAAACAAATGACAAGGAAAGCATGCCCTGATGTCTGATGATGATCTTCATGGCGACGGATTATAGTGACAATAAATTCAAATATAAGAAGGAATATCCAACATATAGATATAATCCAGTACAATCATCGTCTAAAGATTCATCAACCACTGAGGCAGGATTTGACGAACCAACCTTAGCCCAGAACTACGACATTTGCCACTCAATTGCAGAACGAAATCTAAGGCTGGATACATCCAACCGATTTTAGCCTAGGTATAATTAAAGGAGTTATTTCTGCAATGCAGTCACTCAAAATTGGTAATGAACGAGTAATGATAGGCAGTGAATTGGTACTGTGTTTCAGTAACATGAGTATCCCAAGGTTGAAATCTGTTGCCCGTATCCGAAATTAGTGTTTTTTCTACCTCAATTGCTCTTCTAATATAAATAGTACCTAATGCTTCACACTCTTGAACGAAGAATATTTCGTAGAACGAATGTGAGTATCTATACGCAGATATTATGTAGTTCAAGAGTAAACCTGCTCGGAAATTGGGTGTTTTTTATATATAGATCATAGGCTCCGGCTAACCTAGAATTGCTGGCTCTCAAGGACAGCTTCCGGAACACCGTTAGGTGCTAGGCGACAGATTTTCTACTTGAGAGTGGTCGTTAGCCAGGCGGGCATTCGCAAAATGTCCTACCAACATGCGATGAAGATCAAACCGCGGCGGGATTCGAATCATGGACCTGCTGCGCTGCAGTCCAATGTCACTGAGCCATCACTGCTTCAAAAATGTTTCCTATGCCTTCTCTATTTAGTGGGAATATCTCTGCTTACAAACTAGAGGTGCTTGTTTTATAGTTTATGTACTGTCCGGATACAGTTTAATAATAGTTACTATGCAACTTAAAGGCAGATCAGTCCGGCCTTTTCGCATTAATATTTGGCAAGAAAAAATAAATAGTTAAGCTCAGTGCACTGTAGTGGTACCAAAATCAAATTTGCCTGCATATTTTCATAAAAAACATAAAATAATACCATAGTAACAAGGAAACAGTAATAAAATGAATGAGAAATCTTATACTTTGTTGATATTGAACTAACGTTACAATATCAAGAGTCCAATATTGTTGTTTCTGATTTCTCCTGGCAACCTTAGAATCAATATTAGTAAATATTAGGGTTGAGACATACAACATCAAAAACATATAGACGCATAATTTTCTAGGTGTCTAGGGACCAACTTTTGCCATACATGTTTTTATCCCATGCGATGGGAGTCACCTACTGGACACAGTTCTATGCTCCAGACAGCTAGGTACTAAAAATATTTTATATTTTTTTATTTATGACTAATACTAAATACTAAACTAAACTAATAATAACTAACCTTTAACCAATATCTCACATGGTAAGTGAAGATGTGGTCGAAGATGTTGTTCAGATTTACCTAGAATTACTGTCTAACACACCGTTAGGTGCTTAGTGACAGATTTTCTACTTGAAGGTGGTAGCTGGCAAGCGGTCACACATTCAAATCATAACCGCAACGGACGTAAACTTAGTTCATCGATTATGAATGACTGAGCAAGGCTATACGAACGCTTCAACAAACATTTCTTTGTTATGAAAACCTAATAATTTGTTTGTCCCAGGGGATCAAACTCAGAAAATACTTCGATTTTCAAAGCTGCGATTTTAAAGAGACACCAACGAAGCAGTCAAGACTAAGGAATATAATCAGATGAAGTACAGAGATTGTATAAATTATGTTAGTGCCTTTAGTAAAGAGAAAAAAAAATGCTTACCACGTTCTTTATGTTTGTCGTCGAGTCATTTTTTAGTCAGTTTTAACGACTTGGGTCGTCGACATGTCTGCACCAACAATATTTGATAAGACTTTTTCACCAAAGATTCTCAATGATTTTGTAGTATGTTTAATATGCCGTGGTTCTTGCTGTACCTAGCAAAAGAAAAAAATATATTTCAAGTGTAAGAAATTATACCGTGAAATTGGCACTATAGCCCCATAACCTACATCAGTAGATATAGATATGCAATAAAATTAAAAAAGTTTTGTCTGTAGCTGCTTAGTATGTCTGTTCCGTTTTGTCATCCTAAACTGTCCATATCAATTTAAAAAAAAAAAAAAAAATCGATAGAGCGGTTTGCCGCCTCCCTTTTCGTGTCGTGTCGAAAATTGTTTGAAAGGCATTAAAATTTCGAATTATCTCGTTATCTGATACATTAAGTGCAAGCTGCAGTGATGAGAAGGGATCTAAAACCAAGGATCGCATATACAGGCGGCAGGTAAACCCGAGGTATCTTGGTAAGTCAGATCTGCATTAGAGTCCCGAGGGTCCTACCCGTCTGTCTGGCTATTCACCACAGCACGAACCAGGTTAGTCTCTTCTGCTTACACTTGTCGATTGCACTTTGATTTTAATTATATCGTGTCGAATAGATCATGTGCAATTTATGAAAAATTTAATATTACAGTCCACTGATTTTCATACATTATTTTTGGTCCGTCGGCCAGATTAACTGATAAAAGCATTTCGATTTAACATAAATTGCGTTTTATGTTCGTTTTTTACCATATTTCTTTCGCCAAAATACAAGGTTATTTTTCATAGTAAATCTTGATAATTATAATTTTTCACATGCGGTACCCTCATTAAGTCATTATATGTTTCATAGAACGATTTAGTACATCTTAAATTTGAACATACATTGCCTTGTAAAACCGCCAATTATTGTATAGAAGTCAATGTACATCGCTTTTTTTTTCGTAACTTGTCTGTGGTTTGATAATAATTGTCTTATTTTATAATCTATCTATATTTTCTCGTCTGTACTTGTATTAACCTTTTGAAGTGTGTAAACAAATACAATTCTCCTTAAAGTCTACAAACCACTATGTTATTTGCCAGTTTTCTATTTTTTTGTGATATAAAATGAATAGTAACGAAGATTGTGGAAAAAGTGATGGCGATTCTAATCGCATAGCTCGAGACTACGCTATGATGAGATTGGAGTGTTATGAGGCCTCTGATTTAAAAGGTTATTGTGATGAGGATCTCAAAGACTTAGCGCGGGATTTCCATGACGCTCAATGCAAGCTGTTAACGAGTGTAAGGTCATCACTACGGCAGGGTGAGTTACAAGCCACAATGGTATTTGAAAAAAAACTTAAGGGAATCAAAGTTCGTTTGAATCAGCTTAAGGAAGTAGAGAACATGTCAGACATACCCGTCGGTAGTAACAGCGGTTTCTTTTTGGCTAAACTACCAAAAATCACAATTAAAATCTTTGACGGAAAAGTGGACAATTGGGTGTCATTCAAGGAGCTATTTGATTCCTTGATTCATAAACGTAGTTTGCCTGATGTCGAAAAGCTACATTACTTGTTGTCTTCTGTGCAAGGCATTGCTTACGACTTAATAAAGAGTTTTCCTTTGTCGGATGAAAGTTATTCAATTGCTTAACAACTTTATGTAAGTACTATGATAGAAAGAAACAAATAGCCTTTGTTTATTATGAAAAAATGTTAAATTGTGAAATTGTAAAAACAAAAAATAGTGTCGAATTGGAAAGAGTTCACAGAACCTTTACTGAAAATTTAAATATTTTATTGAAGTATAATTTACCTGATAAAAATTTTATGTTGTATTACTTATTGTGGTCAAAGCTGGATAGTGCAACGCGTGAAGCTTTTGAGCTACAACTAACTTCTGATATTGATATCCCTAGTTATGAAGAATTAGCAAATTTTATTGAAAAGCGTAGTAGAGCCCTAGAAAATTCAAATATTAAAGTAAATATTGGTGGTCATTTTAAACCCCAATCAGTGACAAAGAACAAATCTTCACTTGTCGTACCTCATGTTACCTCTTGCGCTATGTGTTCTGTTGCGGGTCATAATGTGGAGAAGTGTCCTAATTTTATAAAGTTGACACCATTTGAGAGGTTTAACAAAATTAAAGAAAAAAGATTGTGCATTCTATGTTTACGTCCTTCACATTCAGTGAGACATTGCAAGTCATCAGTTCCTTGTGATAAATGTCAGAATCGTCACAACTCACTTCTTCACTTTGATAACCCTAAAGAGGTATCTGATAGTACAGTGGCTCCAAAGACCCCTCCAATGGTAACCACATTGACAGTGCCGGGTTCTGGTTCACAGGTTTTATTTTCGATTGCAAGCATTTTTGTCAAAAATAAATTTAATAAATTGACACGTGTTCGTATACTTATAGATAGTGCTACTGCTTGCAATTTTATTACTTCAAAGTGTGCACAAAAGCTTGGACTTACAATAAATAATAACAGTCAATCAATAAATGGTATCGGTCAGGTGTCCACTGACACACTTGGGTCTGTTGTTTGTGAAATAGTTCCTACTAATGGAGACTGTTCAAAAACGTTTTCGTTGGAAGCGTTTGTTCTGCCACAGATTTGTCCTGACATGCCTTCTGGTCAAATTGATGCTTCGTTTTGGCAGCATATTAAGGATTTAGACCTGGCTGATCCGTATTTTTATAAACCAGGACCTGTTGATATGTTGGTCAATGTCAACTTTTTCGCTTCAGTACTACAACCTGGCCTTGTCAAAGGTGAGCCAGGACAGCCTATTGCGGTCCCTACAGTTTTCGGGTGGATTGTCATGGGTGAATGTGGTAATGACGTTGACTTCGCTACTTCTCGCTTTTGTAACAGTTCTTGTGTCTCTACCAAGAATTGTCTTCTCGTGTCAGGTTTGTCTTTAGACAACAATATCAAGCGATTTTGGGAATTGGAAAATGTCGAACTTCCCAAACCTGTTGTTTTGTCGAAATCTGAATTGTCGTGTGAAAACCACATGGAAGCTAATTATTATCGTAGTCCTGAAGGTAGAATGGTAGTACCATTAACTTTTGTTGATCCTCAGGATAAGCCCCGGTTTTCAAATTCTCGTGAGATTGCACTTCAGCGTCTCTATAATTTAGAAAGGAAGTTTAAATTAAATCCTCAATTTCGGACAGCTTATGTCAATTTTATGGATGACTACCTGATGAATGGTCACATGGAGGTGGTTAAACCCCCTTCGTTGAATGATAGTAACAACTATTATTATATACCACATCATGGAGTGTTGCGACCTGATTCAGTCACTACTCCATTGCGCACTGTTTTCGATGCCAGTGCTAAAGATGCCCAGGGCAAGTCATTAAATGAAACACTGCTTCCCGGTCCTAAACTGCAAAAAAATATTTTTGATCTATTGATCAGGTTTCGTTGGCATGCAGTAGTGTTCTCTGGAGACATAAAACAAATGTATCGTCAATTTCTTGTTGACCTTCAAGATTGCGATTATCAGCGCATCTTGTGGCGACCGTCTCCAGATGATCCAGTGCGAGATTTTCGATTGCTGACAGTGACTTATGGTGTGACTTGTGCTCCATATCAAGCCCTCTGGTGTATTTCCCAATAAGCAAAGGAGTTTTCGTCACATGCTCCTCTTGGTGCTGCGGTGCTGGAGAGGGATACTTATGTCGATGATATTGTATCTGGTTCGGATTCTGTTGAAAGCGCCCTTCAACTACGCAAGCAGCTATTAGAAATTTTGTCGTCAGCTTGTCTTCACTTGCGCAAATGGACTTCCAACAACCCAATATTTCTTGGAAGCGTTTCCGCTGCAGATCTATATTCAGAACAGTTTCACCACTTCGAGGACATCTATGATGTGTCGTTAAAGATTCTTGGCCTGTTGTGGTTGTCAAAATCTGATGAATTTTCGTTCAAAACCACCACTACTGTCGGTCGTTGTACCAAACGTACAATTCTTTCGGACATAGCTCGTATTTTCGACCCATTAGGATTATTGTCGCCTGTCGTGTTTTTCGCGAAGTAATTAATGCAGCTTTTGTGGCTGTCTGGTGTCGATTGGGATGATGACGCTCCTACGACCATCACCCAAGAGTGGCTCAAGTTTAAAGCTCAGTTATCGTCCTTGAGTTCACTTGCAATTCCTCGCAGAATGATAGAATCTTACGTTGAGATCCAGTTTCATGGCTATTGTGATGCCTCTGAGCGCGGTTTCTGTGCTGTTATTTTTTGTCGTGTCGTTCTGGATAATCAACAAATTGTCGTGCGTCTTTGTTGCGCTAAGTCGAAAGTTGCTCCTCTTCGGAAACTTTCTATCCCTCGCTTAGAGCTTCTAGCTGCTGTTTTATTGGCTGATCTCAAGTGTTCTGTATCCTTCGCTTTAAAGGATCTTTATCAAATGGACAAAATGATCGCTTGGTCTGATTCCACTGTCGCCCTCACTTGGATCAAGTCGTGCCCTTCTCGATGGAAGACTTTTGTTGCCAATCGCACCTCTTCAATCCAGGAAAAAATTCCCCCTGATTGTTGGCGCCATGTCCCAACTGGTGACAACCCTGCGGACCACGGGTCACGTGGTATGCTCCCCGCTGATTTGACGCGGTGTGAATCATGGTGGGCGGGGCCCTCATGGCTGTCACGTCCAGAATCTGAATGGCCCAAGTCAATTCCGGAGTTTGATGGTTCAGCAGTAGATGAACAAAAAATCCTAACGTTGTTCACGGCCATCAACGCTGATTTTGTTGATAATATTTTGTCTCGTTTCTCGTCCTTTCGTCGTTTAGTCAATGTTTTGGCTTACTGTTTTCGTTATCTTCACAATTTGAAGAATCCGAATTCAAAACTAACTGGAGAAGCTTTGTCGTCCAGTGAAACTAAATTCGTTATTCGTTTCCTCGTTTCACACGTCCAAGAGCGTGTGTTTGCGACGGAGATACGAAACGTCCTAAAGAATTCCATGAACTCACTTCCGAAAGCAATTCGTAAATTATGTCCTTTCTTGGACCAGGATGGCTTGCTGAGGGTGGGCGGTCGGCTCTCTCAAAGTCATAATATGGACTATGAGAAGAAGCACCCGCTTTTGTTACCTCGTGACCACAGGCTTACATTGCTCATTATAGAAGAGTATCATCGCAGATTCCTACATCCTGGTCTGCAAACTTTGCAGAATCTTCTTGCTCAGGAGTTCTGGATTTTATCATCCAAACGTGCCATAAGATCTGTGATATCCTCTTGTCTAAGGTGCTTTCGTGCCTGTCCACGAGTGGCTCCGCCTCCTCTCATGGGTGATTTACCGTCTTTTCGCATAAACCAATTAAAGCCTTTTTCATCTTCGTCTGTCGATAATGCTGGTCCCTTTAGCATCTCTCTCGGTCGAGCTAGAGGCAGTAAAACCTTCAAAGGTTATGTTTGTGTCTTTGTATGCACTACAACTAAAGCAGTTCATTTAGAGCTCGTATCGGAGCTCACGTCTGAAGCTTATTTAGCTGCTCTCAGACGCTTCATCTCACGTAGAGGTCGTTGCTCACGTTTGGTATCTGATCAAGGTAGAAACTTCATTGGGGCGAGCAATCTACTCAAAAACTTAATGTCGGAAGCTTCTCAAGCTGAACAAATCGAATTTGTGTTCAATCCCCCTGGTAGTCCACATTTTTCTGGACTCGTAGAAGCGTGCGTCAAGTCCGTTAAAATTCATCTGGCTCGTGTCATTGGCTCACAACGTCTTACCTTTGAAGAATTTTATACATTGCTGACACAAATTGAAGCTCTGTTGAACTCTCGTCCATTATCGCCGTTAAGTTCAGATCCGAATGACTTTTCTGTATTAACTCCGGGTCACTTTTTAACTCAGGAACCTTTAACCATTGTGCCAGAAGCTAACTTAATTGAAGCAAAGATTAGTCCGCTTCATCGCTGGAAGCTTTTACAAAAGATGCACCAAGATTTTTGGCGTAAGTGGCATCTAGAATATATTCACACATTACAACAGCGAAACAAATAGTCCAAAATTAACCAAAACATATCTCTCGGTTCTCTGGTTCTTATAGCAAACGAACTTTGCAGTCCTTTAAAGTGGAGCTTAGGCAGAGTAGTTCAACTTCATCCTGGTACTGATGGAACCTGTCGTGTAGTAACTGTACGCACTTCAACCGGAGAATACAAAAGACCTGTGGTAAAGCTTTGCCCTTTACCTATGGTAAATTAAAATTTAAACACCTTATCCCATTCTACTTAGTTAATATCTACATAATCGTTTTGTGATTGTTAATATTAGTTTACTTTTATAAATACTTTGTATTTTGGTGGGCGGAATGTTCCGTTTTGTCATCCTACACTGTCCATATCTATTTAAAAACAAAAAAAAAATTCGATAGAGCGGTTTGCCGCCTCCCTTTCGTGTCGTGTCGAAAATTGTTTGAAAGGCATTAAAATTTCGAATTATCTCGTTATCTGATACATTAAGTGCAAGCTGCAGTGATGAGAAGGGATCTAAAACCAAGGATCGCATATACAGGCGGCAGGTAAACCCGAGGTATCTTGGTAAGTCAGATCTGCATTAGAGTCCCGAGGGTCCTACCCGTCTGTCTGGCTATTCACCACAGCACGAACCAGGTTAGTCTCTTCTGCTTACACTTGTCGATTGCACTTTGATTTTAATTATATCGTGTCGAATAGATCATGTGCAATTTATGAAAAATTTAATATTACAGTCCACTGATTTTCATACAGTGTCATAAAAATCAAACAAATGAGACCCTTAGTTGATGAAATTCACATTGACTGGAATAGTTAAGAAATGATGGTCGAGCGGTAATAGCTATGGACTGTCGTGCTCCAGGTCCCTGGTTCAATCCCCACCGCCCGTTTGAGCTTTATTGCATGGTGGAAGGGCATTTTGCGATTGACCGCCTGGCTAGCTACCACCCTCAAGTAGAAAATCTGTCGTCAAGCACCTAACGAGTATGTTCCGGCAGCAGTCCTTAAGATCCAGTGAAATTACAAGCACATGAGACTTAATAACTATGTATCAAGGTGACGTGCGCAGTGCAATTCGTGACTTATGATGAAATTCATCTGTGCTAGGCAAAGGTTAGTCCGATTAACATCAGGTGGTCCTCGAATATGTTCCGTCACTAAAACATACAAAAAAAATGTTTATAAAGATTGTAAACTTTGAAAATATATCACTGTAACACAGTGAGCACTTTACCGTACCAGAATGTTCCTCCGTATCAAGCAAGTCTGCCCATTACCGTCTTCTTCTTTACAATTACAGTTCAGTATTATTAATATAAAATCGGATAGTAAAAAACTGTAAAAATAATGTTATGTCCACTACATTGTATTATAATATTGACTAGCAGCCCGCCCGGCTTCGCACGGGTATTGAACAGAAATTTTAAAAAAATAACACTTTTTTTGAATATATTCTATAGCCTATGTTCATCAGGGGTAATATAGGATTCTAATGGTGAATGAAATTTTCAAATCGGTTCAGTAGTTTTATGTTTCTTCGTTACATACAAAAAAATAACAAATGTTTCCTCTTTATAAGATTACTTTAGATACATAACATTGCAATAATAAGTACCTGTCTTAGACTTATGTATATGATCAATATTATTGAAACATTTGCTGCGGCCACGACCCAAAGCAAAAGCTGAGATTTTTAGGAAGAGGGATTGCAGCATGGTACGCCATCCACCATCGCGTTCAGCAGCGTCTGCGGTGCGGCGCAGTTTTTTTGAAGCAGTGATGGCTCAGTGGCTTTGGCTATGGACTGCCGTGCAGCAGGTCCATGGTTCGAATCCCGCCGCGGGCTTGAGCTTCACCGCATGGTGGAAGGGCATTTTGCAAATGCCCGCCTGGCTAGCGACCACCCTCAAGTAGAAAATCTGTCGCTAAGCACCTAACGGTGTGTTCCGTCAGTAGTCCTTGAGAGCCAGTGAAATTACAGGCAAAATGAGATGTAACAAATTTGTCTCAAGGTGATGGGCGCAGTGCAGTTCATCACTTGTGATGAAATGCATCTGTTATAGGCAGAGGATACCGCTTAACATCAGGTGGACCTCGTGCTTGATCCGTCACAATAACATAAAAAAAATAAAAAAATGTATATGATCAATATTATTGAAACATTTGCTGCGAACACGACCCAAAGCAAGAGCTGAGATTTTTAGGTAGAGGGATTGCAGCATGGTACGCGATCCACCATCGCGTTCAGCAGCGTCTGCGGTGCGGCGTTCAAGGTGTTTGTAATAGGACTAATTTTCGAAGCATTGATGGATCAGTGGCATAGGCTATGGACTGCCGCGCAGCAGGTCCATGGTTTGAATCCCACCGTGGGCTTGCGCTTCACTGCATGGTGGAATGGCATTTTGCGAATGCCCACCTGACTGAAGATCAGAAACTCTGTCGCCAAGCGCCTAACGGTGTGCTCCAGCAGCTGCCCTTAAGAGCCAGTAAATTCTAGGTTAAGCCTGTTAACACCTTCGACCACATCATCACTTACAATCAAGTGAGATTGTGCCAAATACATACCTATCAGAAATAAAAAAAAATGCTACTTTGCTAAACATGAAAGCTTACCTTTTTTTAAAGACTTATTTTGTTTATTTACCGTACCTATCACCTTACCCTGCCATACAGTTTCTCACTTAAGAATAGAAAAACTGTTTCATTCCATTCTTCGACCGTACATATGAGTAGGGTGTTGCTGTACATTGGCCGCACAATGGGGCACTTTACAATCATAACGACCTGAAAGATAGTGAGTAATCTACTAATAAGAGCATTTATAAAACGGGACAGTAGGCGGCCGGCCATGCAATCGAAGCCAAATTTTTTATTATTACGTCCTTGTGGTGTCCTGTGTGTTTTTAACGTTACAATATTTTATTAATATTATATTTTTGTTAAAGAATACATATTTTACCGACCCCAGATGAGTAAAAGAAGGCGAAGAAAAATAATATGGAACATTAACTTACCACGATCATTGTATTCAGTCATATGCTCAGTACACCTCCAACCTATATAGGGTAAAAGGACTGAAAGCAAATGACCAGAATCGATACAACCTTAATAATTGATACGGTACTGCCCACCACCGTCCAAGTATAGCTTCAGTTATCGATTGAGTATGACACATTTGTAAGGTACAGTTGTATAAGTTCCGTCTGTCATTATTGTAATGGGGTAGGAAAAGCTCCAGGCTATTACTTATTTATAGCCGTGGCAGCCCTAGAATTCATATGGTTGAAATGGTTTAGAAAAAATGAATTTCTCATGATGGATATAGGGTTGGTATGCATTTTTTTTATTTGTAATGTACTATTCATCATTCAGCGGTTAGTGTGAGAACGTTGAAACGTTTGTAGCAAAGCAATGATGGCCCAGTGGCAATAACTATGGACTACCACGCCAAAGGTCCATTTTTATTGCTGATAGGTAAGCCTTTGACCAAAATCTCACCTGATGGTAAGTGATGATGTGGTCGAAGGTGTTAACAGGCTGAACTTGAATTACCGCCTGGTTCAAATAGAAAATCTGACGCCAAGCACGTAACGGTATCTTCCGACAACAGTCATTGAGAGCTAGTAATTCTACGTTAAGCCTGTTCACTTCATCGACCACACCATCATTTAACATACATGTGATTGTGATCCAAGGCTAATCTATCACCAAAAACAGAAAATGCGAAAGTTTTTGACTGAGGAGTTTGTATGTTAGCTTCTCCTTTACGCTGAATCCGATTTAGATAAAGCTTAGAATACAGATATTTTAAGTCCTAGTTTCATAGCACATCCTTTTTCATCGTTGTTTGCGTGGGTGAAACTGCAGGACGCCGCTATTTTTTCGTTACATTTAAGTTGTTAGAGAAAAGAAATACCAACCCTTTATTTATGTGATAAGGCTAGGAAGATAGGGATGATGATAAGTCGGATTAGTTGTAAACTATAAATATCTCAAATTATAACCCCAAAGTCGCAAAATATAAATGTTTTAGTCCATGATAGGCTGGAATCTCGTTTGTGTGAAATCTTTGTAATTCGTTATTCTAACTTTGTTCGGTAGCAGTCCAGTGTCTGGTAGATGACAATATTATCGCATCTTCTTTTACCAATCCGTTAAAGCAACGTGCGTTTCAAGATACCACCTGGTGGTAGGTCAATTGGTGAGAGTACGTCTTAGTGGCTACCACCGCAGTGTCAGATATTCTGCCTCAACCCAGTTTTGTGCTAATTATACTAATGTGTTTATGCGTGAAGTGTAACAAGTAAAATTACAGGGAGAATGAAATATAAGACCTGACGTAATGTTGTCTTAGGTTTTTTAGTCACCCCGTGACCACGATCACTGCACAGTGTTTGAAACGTCAAAAATAAGGAAAAACATACGCAATTTAAAAAAAAAAAATTTACTGCATGGCGGAAGGGCATTTTGTGAATGACCGCCTGGTTATCTACCACCTTCAAGTAGAAAATCTAACGCCAAGCACTTGACGGTGTGTTCCGGTAGCTGTCCTTTAGAGCCAGTAATTATAATTTAGTAATTCTGGTAACACCTTCGACGAAATCATCACTTACCATCAGGTGAGATTGTGGTCAAAGGCTTAACTATCAAAAAATATATATATACAGATACACTGCAACTGTAATGGACAAGGCGTAACGCTTACCATCCAGCTGGTTCGTCTTATCACTTTAATAAGATTTTTAATTAGTACTAGGATATGGAACAAATGTGTAGGTATAGTACAGACATGAATAAAGAACCACATAGTCAAATATACGGTTATTTATTCACGTGGTACATAATACCTTACAAGATGAAAAATAAAACAGCCTAAATTTTACATTTTATAATAATAAGCCGAAATTTTTACGATAAAAATCAGAGCTACAACGCTTACAGACATCACGAACAAAGGAAAAGCTTTTAAATTTTTCTATCAATACCAGACCAATCGAATCACAATGAAAATGCCATAAGAGAGTCCAGTCACACATTGGAAACAAAGGGTTGCAATGCTAAGTGTGTCGATAAATGCTATAAATAGACTGGGCGCAGTCTGTAGGCTTCCAACAATGAACTGGGGCATTGGCCATGCAAGACTGAAATGTAATTCGAATTCTTTTACAATACAGTGTTTTACGGCTCTTTTGCGTCTTAGCAAGGTTTTACCGTTCTATATAATCATGGTACATATTCGCAAGGTAAAAATAATAAGCACGTATTATATTGCAAAATTATCTGACGCCTATATAATTATGGAAAAAACACAGGTATTAAAGCGCAAACATCTTACTAAGGGCCTGTTTCAGAATGTTCGAGTAAGTTCCGGTTCCAGTCCGAGTAAGCACTACCCAGAACATATTTATTAAATAAAACACTATTTTTACGTTTCACAGTCATCGATTTAGCCTATCCATCAGTTAAAGCTTGAAACGCGCTGCATGTTAACTGTAATTTTTATCATTCAGTTATTTTATGTTCTGGGTAGTCTAACCGTAACTTACTCGATAATATCACGATTGACAATTGTTTCGATTCTATCGGAGGCCTCGGAGAGTGGTACGTCGTACGTATTATATTATATATACACGTGATTCCATAAATTATCCCTAAAACCGTGAAATATATTAAAAATAACTCTCGTAACAAATTTAGTCAATTCAGTAAGGATAAACAAAAGATATCGTAAAAATCTCCGAACTTCGTGAATTACGTGATCAAGTACAATAGTTTGACGACCTAGAAACATAAATATATAAAAAAATGAAAATAAATATATTGCGCCATAGCATTAACTTTCAGGCAGAAAAAAATGCCTCCTTGATTCCTGATTCTACCAATTTTGTAACTTTATCCCATGAGGAATTGTGGAAAAAAACTGAAGTATTATCCACATAACAAATTATGTCTGCTCCAAGGATGGGTAGTACTAAAATATAATTTATACATTGTGAGAAAGTAGCATTATATCGTAAGGGTATGTTTAATCTTCTTACTTTTTTTTTTAATCGGTAGTATGCCTTTATTAACAAAATACTACGAACTATATACAACACTTCAGCTACTACAATAAAAGCATTTAAGCACCCATGAGTCATTGCAAACTCACAGGCAGTCCAAATGCTCCAGCCCACTACCAGTTGGCAGCGTGCCCAGCATGCTGCCAGCATTGCCGCGTTCAATTGCAATGCTTATTCTTTGAGCCAAATAGGTGCCAGCATTTTGATCACGCGTCGCCTCGACCAAGCGCTATTTTCTTACTATTATTTTATTTGATTAAGGGCCTGTTTCAGAATGTTCAAGTAAGTTCCGGTTATACTACCCAGAACATATTTAATAAATAAAACACTATCTTTGCGTTTCACAGTCTTCGATTTAGCTTATTCATCGGTTAAAGCTTGAAACGCGCTGCATGTTAACTGTCATTTTTATCATTCAGTTATTTTATGTTCTGGGTAGTATAACCGGAACTTACTCGAACATTCTGAAACAGGCCCTTATTGTAAAAAAATGCTATAAAAGAACTTTTGAACATATGGAAATATGCGGAAATATTGTTCATTTTCTAGTTAGTACTATTGTAACACCTGCTTTCGCTAATTAAAGAAATACACATTGTATAAAGGTACAGCGCGTTTATTTTCGTATCGTAAAACTACTTACACAATTATACATATATTAAAAAAAAACAATTCTACGTACAGTAATGTGTAGGCACACTTAAACTTAAAACGAATATGTGTTATATAAAATAACGACTAGCTTTAGAAACGATTTTTAACCGACTTCCAAAGGCGGAGCCTTGTCAATTTGACCGTATGTTTTTTTTGTTTATGCCTGATAGATTAGCCTTTGACCACTATCTCACCTGATGGTGAGTGATGATGTGGTCGAAGATGCTATTCAGGCTAAACTAGAATTACTGGCTCTCAAGGACAGCTGCCGGAACACACCGTTAGGTACTTGGCGACAAGTGTTCTACTTGAGGGTGGTAGCTAGCCAGGCGGGCATTCGCAAAATGCCCTAGCACCACGCCAAATGCCCTACCACCACGCTGTTGTGTTTGTCACACGATTCTTTACTTATTAACTGATTTTAATGGTTTTTCCTTTATTAAGTAGCGTATCTATAGTTGCATGCAGCGAAATAATGATTGACTAATTATTTTTAAAAAAATATAAACCATATTGTTGCTATTTGAAATAATCTTTAAAAGTGCGAGTGAGAGGGCTGCAAAATGTAAAAAGGCCTCTTAAAACCTTCATTACCTGAGAGCATTTACAAATAGTAAAATAGAAACTCTAAGACCAAAAAGGCGTATTCTTTAAACAATAGTATTACCAAAATGGATTTATGTCAGGGCAGTCGCTGGCCATAAAACCGAAGTCTTAACTTCTTAACGTATGTACTTGTGGCGACTTTCGTAATGTAAGAAAAATATAATATAATAGACCCCACAATACTTACGTGGATTAAGGGTAGAATGTTGAAATTTCACATAAAAGAATAACAAAACACTAAACTATATACAGCATAATTATATACTATATTAAACACTACCGCTATAGCTGTACTATAGTACAAAGGAATTATTTAGGCAACTTAAAACCAGAGGCAGTCCAAATGCTCTAGCCCACTACCAGATGGCAGTAAGTCCAGCATACTGGCAGCATTGCCCCGTTATGGAGCATGTAATTTGCTCCATTGAGCCAAAAAGTGCCAGCATTTTGATCACGCATCACGCATCGCATCGACCAAGTGTAGATTTAGTAAATAAAATGTCTTCCCGACCCTCGCGTTATATAAACGTTGTAAATATACGTTAGGTATATTATATATTTTTGTATGGTATGATCTGCCTATAACAGGCGCATTTCGCTACAAGTGGGAAACTGCACTGCGCCCATAAAAATAAAGTCCTTTGTCAATGTGTGAGAAGTTAATTTCAACGACAACTATCTTTTCAAACCGGACCATATGAATGCGAAAATTAGCACCCGGCAGTAGAAATAGGTATGGCGACAAAACTTCCCTTGACGAACTACATTTATACATAAAAAATAATAATAATGAAAAGATGAAATTAACGGCTTTTCTTGCAGTTAAACTTGTTTTTATCTACGTTTCGTTAGTACTTTTTTTATAATACCACTGCGTCATCAAATCTCTGTACCAACGTCACAATGGCGGTTCCGACAGGCGACGAGAGATAGATGCCCGTAATAAAGTGACCATGCATGGACACACATCTGGCTTGGTGCCAGATGAACTGCTGAATAAATTCAACAGCATAGGCTGAAGATGTTACGCGTGAAATATCTGAACCAGTGTCCTAATCCAATGTGACTGACTTTATTAAGCATTTTTGCAAATATTATATCATTATGACACGAACAAGTTGCCCACGTGACCGTAAACGCCACATCGTCCAGTACAGTTTTATTAATTTTCTTATTCTGTTTGACACTGGACTGTGCTCGTTATTCCAGCACATTAGTTCTGATATCTAGTTCACCCAGTAGTTTCACTTGGTATAGTGCCCTTCACGCCGAAACAGTAGTATGCACACTTCTACTAGGAGGCAAAATATCTGATACTGAAGTGGTACCCACCAAGACGCTGTTGCAAAAATTCTACCACCTGCCACTTTGCTAATAGATTCTGAAAAGACAACTTATTGAACAAAACCTCCCTTAACCCTTAAGAAGAAGCCTGACGCCAAGCATCTAACGATATGTAGTGACTGTTCTTGATAACCAACAGACAAGATGATGGGCAAAGATTACCCTATCCAAAAAAACATTATTATTAAGTTATAAGTAGTAGAATGTAAATTTTCATATTACTGAAAATGTAAATGCAAAAGTTTGCTTCAGTGTATATTTCTATTTTATTATATTTTCAGTGTGATAATTGTATTTTATTCTATTTTCCATGGGTAGTGAAAATTAAGGAATTGCTAACAAACTGACAAATTAAAATCTATAAAAGACCGTTCAATCCGTTTAGTGCCCGGCTTAAAAATACAAAGACTAGTCCAAATTGTCCTGTTGGGCAGCGTAAAAGGCAACAAAAGGAACTATAACTTCATATGAGCCAATCGGATATTGCTGCATAATAGGTGCACAAGGGCTTATTACCAACTTAACGAACTGAATATTCGAAAAGCACAGAAGAAAGCCATTTTTACATTAATATGTATTTGTGTCGTCCTATGTTTCGCTAGTGTATTTTTATTTAATTTTCGTTATATATAATTAAAGTACAGACTAGACAGAAGCGTTACGGCTGCCCAGTAATAAGGGTAAGAAAATACTAATGAGTATACAATTTAAAGTGTTTCTTACTCTCTCGTCCTCATTACTCACTCGTTTATGCGAGATGAAAGCAGACTCTAACTGCATTTTTATGCTCATGTGCTTAAAAATCTTTTTTTTATTAATATTTACTTTATTTTATATTTTACGTACGAAGTATACCTTAGGTAAGCCGAATTACGAACCTACCCAAAGTAATTCGGTCAAGGTATAGTTAAAAACACAAATATAAATTTTTTGGAATGAATACCTACACCCCTGTGGGTTCCCGCCTTATCTCGGCGGAAGAGCTCTAGAAATCTGAACTATTTGGGTGGCTCGTCATGGTGAAGCGAAAGGACCCGGTGCGGGGCCACTTCTCTGGACTTTTTCTTCGAGTGCATGTTAAAGCAGCTGTAGGTTCCAGTATGATGGCACCACAACTTAGACGAACAGCGGTATCGTATAAATGGCACGGCCGTGGGATGACGGCCGTCGCGGGAAAAGATACGCTCACTACCGCCTGCGGCCTACCACCTGTTTATGACGAATGCAGTGGGGCAGCACGATGAGAAGACTGTCAAACTTAGCAGAGTGAGAGGGCGTTAGCTGCTCTCCCTGTCCTCTGCTGCGGGGCGACTCTCTCGGCGCGATCAGACCCACCGCAGTGGGACTTAGAGCGTTGAGGCAAGCGATCGTCTCGCACTTATTTAGAGGCTAAGTCCCTGAGATAATTCCGGCAGGCCATGTTTGTCCTGGCTTGTCACAACGGGGGGGTTCACCCTGGGTATGGGTATGGAGATGAACAGCCAAAGCGTTCCCGTGTTCCCGCCAAATGAGGACGAAGGGTGACAACGGTGATTTTTAGTCGGTAGCAGCACTTCAGCTCTGAGAGCAATTGGTGACAAGTACTACATACCCTGGCCAAAAACCTTTTTTTTTAAAAAAGGTTTAAATAACTTCTATTATGCACTGGTTGTACAATTTAATATTGATACAGTTTAGTTTTTATAATTAAAATGGGCTAGTAAATTAGGTAAGAACGAGAGGACAAATTAGAGTTATGAGTGATATGTCCTGTTGGCTTAGTGGTCAGAGCATACCCCAGCTATGGGGATGGAGGGCGTGGGAACGAATCTCACACATGAGTATAATTTTTTTCTCGTAATTTTGTAAACTGAAGTGATCTTTGGTTGATTTTTTCCTTTTACACCTTGAACAGCCAAAGCGTTCCCGTGTTCCCGCCAAATGAGGACGAAGGGTGACAACGGTGATTTTTAGTCGGTAGCAGCACTTCAGCTCTGAGAGCAATTGGTGACAAGTACTACATACCCTGGCCAAAAACCTTTTTTTTTAAAAAAGGTTTAAATAACTTCTATTATGCACTGGTTGTACAATTTAATATTGATACAGTTTAGTTTTTATAATTAAAATGGGCTAGTAAATTAGGTAAGAACGAGAGGACAAATTAGAGTTATGAGTGATATGTCCTGTTGGCTTAGTGGTCAGAGCATACCCCAGCTATGGGGATGGAGGGCGTGGGAACGAATCTCACACATGAGTATAATTTTTTTCTCGTAATTTTGTAAACTGAAGTGATCTTTGGTTGATTTTTTCCTTTTACACCACTCATCTTCTTAGCACATTTCGGGTGGGTATACAGACGTATTTTACTGATTTCTATTTGTTTTGAAGTAGCCCTTTTGCATAAAGAAATTAAGGAAACATCGAACCGTTGAAAAAATACCGCCGCCGTTCGGGACACGACTATCAGAAAGCAACAACATCCTGTTGGCTTTCAGCCAATACTCTCCATGGATAAATACTTCCAGTACAAATTGTAAAAAAATTCCGGATATTTGCAAAATACACCGTAATTTGAAGGTTATAATTGTTTTAGACACATCAAGTCAGTAAAGGGAATTGTAAAAAATGCATTCCAATGTTATGTAATAGAATATCAAACAACATTATATTTTTGTTGATTAGCTTTTGACTGCAACCTCACCTGATGGTGAATGATGATGTGGATGAAGCTGGTTAACGCGCTCCATTTTACATTGAAACTAGCTCTCAGGACGGTCGCAATACACCGTTAGGTGCTTGGTGACTGATTTACTACGTAAGAGCTATCCAGGTGGAACATTCGAAAAATGGACTTACCACGGGATTTCAACCATGGACCTTCTGCGCGGGAGTCCACAGTCATTGCTACTGGGCCATCAACCATATAATACAAATTTATGAAATAGTTTGTATAAATTCCATAGTTGTAAGTTCCTAATCACACCCTAAACAGCTTAACTATTAGGATTTTGTTGAAACGTGTTTTAGGTCTTAGATTTATATTTTTCATCTAGATTGTTGGTGGTCTCCGAGAGATTGCGATTTAACCAAAGCCACAGGCAGATGATATTAACAGACGTCAAATGTTATATTTGTCAAAGTGACACAGATGTTTGTAACTATTTGTTTTTATTAATTAGATAAAAAAATCCGAACAAATTCTTTATATCTTAATGTTTTTACGCAGTTTAATAATACAACGTGGCGGTAAGTACTGTAATTCTAGCAAAATGATCTAAAACTATTACAGTGTAGTGTGTTGGCAGCAGGCCAACTTAGAAACTCGGGATGACTGACAGTTATAGTCACACTTCTTTGCAGATTACGCATGAATTGTTTGACTGTGACGACATAATATTGGTTAGAAATGTCAACAATGTTGGGGGACAATTTGTAACAACATTCATGTGACGTTCTCGTGGGTGTGTGTGGAGAAATGCTACTTCAAATCTTGAGACAGATGATAATAGACACGACCCTATTACAAGCGACTAAACAGGTCTGCCCATGGGGAGCTGGGCTAGAATGTCACCCCCCATCGCTACCTATGGGTGTCGTAAGAGGCAAATTAAGGTAAAATACCAAAACGTGGGCAGCACCACCACCCTATTAATGGGGGACACTATCCCTTGTGGGACGGTATTTAAAAGTGTGTCAGATTTGTGTACACAAATTAGTAGAAAAATATCTTGCACCATCTTTAGGCTCTTTTGATGTAGCATATCTGGCTGAGGCCAAAACCACATGGAGACTGGGTTGTCCAAACACTGAATTCTCAAAAATGTTGTCATCTCTGAAAAAGAGGGATCGGGCCCTATGCGAGCTAGCATGGAAAGATCTTTTAAATAAGTGTTCTAGTATCGCCGACCGTGCTCGTATTCTCGCTGTTTCTGTGTGGGAATCTGGTCTTTGGTTACAAGCTATTCCTTCTGACAAAACTGGTAGTCTTATAGATCGTTCTGCTTTTCGTTTCGCCATTAACTTACGCTTGAGTGTGTTAGTTGGATTTAAACAACAAAGTCAATAGTCAAAACCATTTATTCAATTTGATGAAATTTTAATATTGAATTATTCTACATTGTACTGCCACGTTCAGCAAACAAAATTGTATAGAGCCACTGCGAGAAGAACGGGCAAGAAACTCGGGGCCATTCTTTTATACGTCTTTTAACAATGTGTTACATACTTACTATATACACTTTATTTACACTTTCACTGGTTTATCAACTATTAATTAACATATAAAGCCACTGTTTACATAAACAGATATTTTCTTATTCGATATATAATTGTCATAACCTTTTTAACAAACCATGTAATGGTCCAAAAGGACCATTACATTTAAACGAGGTTTGTCATTATGTTATATCAGAAAAGATAATTATTTTTAAAAATTATATAATAAATTACTTAACTTCACAACATCTTGATCGGGTAGCACTTCGTCACTAAAGACTACTTTCCAAATATATTTCGACACCCCCGGAGCTCTGCTCGGCACGGCGGTCTGACCGAAAGTGAATCAAGCAGCACTTCGTCGTCGCAGACTCTTTAATCACCACTGGAGGTCTGTTCGGCACGGCGGTCCGACAGAAAGTGCATCTACTCGCTTTACACTACCCGTTTTATAAGAAGGAACAAACAAGGTGACGAAGCGACTACCGTCACAAACACAGTACTCTTTAAAATTGACAATTATGTGATTTCAAGATCTATTCATATGGCAATAACTTTAATAAAATCATCAATGTTTTTACACATAGAAAATAAAGTACAAATATAAACTATTTTAAATAAGTATCTTTACAACTGTCGCATGATCAGTTAAACTACTTCTAAGATATACTTATGGTATAAATATCATCAAATAATGACTCCAGTGATCATGACAATCCATATATGATTTTTAATCATAGTCTCACAACAAAGAACTTTAGGTACAGTATTAAATACACACCACAGATAAAATATACACAGATAATTAAACCAATACTTAGAACCACAGAGTATTTCTAAAACGAAATTAGAATGACACATTATAGCACCAGTTGTTTAAATCAGCTTAAAGAAAATCAAGTGAAAATGTACAAATATTTCAATAAATAGTAAGCCAACTTTCAAATAATCTATCAAGTGCAAGGTGTTATGTTGCACATCACTGCCAGTGTGGTACTGCAGTTGATCAACTCGGTCACCATGGCCTATCCTGCTTTTGAAGTGCTGGTTGAATTTCCCGCCACGCCAGCCTTAACGATATCATTCGCCGGGCTTTTACCAGCGCCAATGTTCCAGCTGTTCTCGAACCGAATGGTCTGATGCGTAACGATGTTAAAAGACCCGATAGTATTACTCTGGTTCCATGGAAATTAGGGCGACCTTTAGTGTGGGACGCTACACGCGTAGACACTTTAGCGCCTTCACATCTGCAATTCAACGGGGCAATGCTGCCAGCATGCTGGGCACGCTGCCATATGATAGTCGGCTGGATTACTTGCACTGCCGGTGAGTCTGCAATGACTAATAACTTGTCTAAATGCTTTTATTATTAGTTAGTATTGTATATAGTTCGTAGTATTTTGTTAATATTTCAATGAATATTAAATTGTAGTAACACTAACTTACACACAACAAAAAGTTCTATCACCGAGTTAAATTAAATGTTAATCAATTTTATATTTGTAAAAAAAAATATGTATGAGTATCTTAAAGTTATAGGAGTACTCCTGTAACTTTAAGATATTCATAATTTTTTTTTATATAGCTGTACTCCTATAACTTTAAGATATTCATTAATATTTTTTTTACAAATATAAAATTGATTAACATTTAATTTAACTGGTTCCGTGGAATCGTTGCCGCGATTTAGATGCGTAAAATCACCAGATGAAGGGATATGCCTTCGGATATACTCGAAATAGGTTTCAATTTAGATGGTCAACTTAAGAGTTGACTATCTCGACCAATACTCGTGAGTCCAGCCGGTTTTACTCATTTTTATGTCTTATACTCACAAGCACTTTCAAACAAAAATAGTAAAATCACTCTAGCAATATCACCAACAGAAAAACAAAACATGCATTTTGTGTCCTTATAAGGGTCTCTCGATGTACGAGACTGACTTGGCTGGTTCTTTAGTTTGTTGACTTTTAGTCGGTCCTTACAAGCATAGAGACTATTACATACAGGTCGTCGTCATAACATGATCGTATGAACTCTGACACGACCAATGGACATGACATAGTGGGTCGGTTGGCAGAATGCCAACTCTATGACACTTCGCAATTAACGGCATCCCGCAATTCTTTGTACAGATTATGATCAAGAAATATTACTATTCAGTTGCGATGTTGACACCGAGTTAATGGGGCGTTTAAGTTAAATTTATTTTAATTTACTGAGACAAATTAAGCTTTATGTTGACTACGTTTAAATAAATGAAAAAATGTAGTTTTGTTAATACATTTGTCATTAAAAAATTATATGATATTATAATTTTTATTTTGTTCACTATTATGTGACAAGGTGTACTTGGTGTTTCTTTGAGCAAAAAAATCCGTAACGTAGAATTTCGGTTAAGCCAGTAACCTCTCAAAATTCTGAGAGTAACGAGTTAAAGTGGCAATAGGCTGGCCACATTGCTGGACGAACCGAGAACCGATGGGGAAGAAAGGTTACACGAGCGGTCATCACATGACACAGGAAGACGTAGAGTAGGTAGGCCTCTCCAGAGATCTCTCGAGAGATCTCCTCTACACAGAGTCACGATATAGAAAAGCTATGGGGAGCTGATGGATTCGAATAGCTAAATAGCTGATCTTTGTGGTGATAAAATACTGTTCTGTATCAGCCTTATTGTCCACTGCTAAATATGCATTTATCCCTCACTCATTTATGGGGGTTTTGCTCTAATCCCCACGCTTGGTCTTGGGGATCGCAGCAGAAGATATTAGTTCCTCAGAAGGCGCTGCTGCCCACTTTCCGGTATTTTATTTATAGTCGCCTTTTACGACGCCCACAGGTAGCAATAGGGAAGTTACATTCGAACTCAGCACCCCACGGGGTTAATGTGTTTCTGTCAAAAAGAGCAAGACTGGCTTAGCCTCTTGTCTCGCTTGCCCCGAGCAAAAGATTGAAAATTGAGCACGGTTGTAGCCTCTCCAGAATAAGCAGAATGGCCCGGGCAACAACCTTCAGGTTCTAGGCCCGGAATGGGACTCTCCACTGGTACTATTCTGGAACAATATCTCATGAAACAGTGCTGTGTGCATCTGCACGTTTCCGGGAAACAGAAGTAGCCTTGTGTTCTCGATCGTATATAATTCTAGTATGATCATATGCGACTAATAAACACGCGAGCAAAGCCTAATGTCTATTATATATAAATAAATACATATAGATTAAGGCAACCATGTTATGGACGTAGGTATAGTGTGAAGAAATGGGTTCTGTTTTGACGTTTGATTTGGGACAATATTGGAAATAAACAATTAAATAGTTAATAAATAGATTCAGGCATTACTTTGCGGAAATTCATATTTAATAATAACAAATATTTTTAAATTATTTTATGAAAACATAAAATTAATATTTTAATAAAACACTTAAAAACTACAAAAATATATCTAGTGACAATTTCGCCTAATTTTCCTGTTAAGCCGACGTGACGTCACAAACGCCACCTAGCCAAACTGGAAGAATTTTCGACGCGTTTCGCTTCTACACGAAGCATCCTCAGGAGGTCTTGACTCTACGAGCGCACGATCGAGATTTCTCGATCCTTCGATCGTTGTGACGTCACGTCGGCTTAACAGGAAAATTAGGCGGAATTGTCACTAAATATATTTTTGTATTTTTTAAGTGTTTTATTAAAATATTAATTTGATGTTTTCATAAAATATTTTATAAAATTTGTTATTATTAATCAAAATTGTATTTTTTTATACGAGTATGCAGTGGAGACGATAGCTATCTAAGCTTGCAAGCACTTTCAAAATACTCTTATACTAAATTAACTAAACGTATTATGTGTAAGCTAAACACTGTAGTATAATTTTAACAACGGATTATCTGCTTGGTAATAAGTAAGTGCTTCAATAATATTATTACTTTATAATATTAACTGCTTATAAGTGAATTGTTAAAATTTAAACATTAATAGCAACTTGAAATGCCATAACTACATCACAAGTGTAATGATCCTGTTCAAGAGATGAATTTGCTTGATAGGTATCCGACTAAATTGGACGCTATTGGATGCAATAATTACTGTTGAAATATATTTTTGTGTTTGTCCCACCTTTTCGAAAAATGACGAATGGTTCGCCATCGTTGCAAGCTAAGGAGGCTTTATGATTGAACGTATTATTAATTTCTAACAAAGTCAAATCTACTTCATTACTATATCAGCCGTATACAGCTGCACATAGCCTCCCCGATTATGGGAGTAATTTGCCATAATCCCCACTCTTGGCAGGCGTCTTGGAGATCGCAATGTGAGATATCGCAGTTCCTCAGAAAGTGTTGTTACTCACCTGCTGGTTTGGTAACCTTAGTTGGCTCTTACTACACCCACTGGTGGAGATGGGGGTGTGACATTCAAATCTGGCACCCCACGGGCTCTACTCAATAAGTTATCTACTTCATACCTGAGCGTAATATACCAAAAGTTGCGTTTTCGGTAGTGCACTAGAGTAGATTTTGAATTATTTGGATTTGATTCAAAACACGCGGGCTGCGATCCCCGATCGTTTCCCGTTTGTTTGAGTGCGAAAGATGCCATAGCTTTTAAAATACAAATTTCTGGATTTTTCAAATACTAAAATTCGCCTTAGGTGTACCACTCCCCGTACATTAGGAAAATTACAAAGTTAAATTCATTTCGTACCATGGCGTGTAATATAGGTACCAAAAGTTACGCCTCCGGTAGCGCACTACTATGAAATATATAAAAAAAATACCAAAAAATGGCACCGACTTCAACCCTCAATTGTGTGAAATAACTTGTTGAAGGCGGTACCTTGATGGTTCAAAAGTACACAATATTGTGCGCATGGTACCGACTTCGACAAGTTATTTCACGCATTTGAGTGTAAAAGTCATTCAGGGCCATTTATTTGAAAAAAAAATATTTCATCCTTTTTAGTGAACTTTGCTACTTATGGGATCGCTTGTCATTCATTGTCAATGACTATATTATCAAAATAGGAAAATACTTTCCAGTTATTGGAGTGTAACTCAAAAATGGCTTAACTAATTTTGATGAAATTGAAATGGGACCAAACAGCAAGCATCAGCTTCTAAATAAAAAAATAATCATGAAAATCGATTCACCCAATGAAAAGTTCTAAGGTAACAAACATTAAAAAAACATACTGACGAATTGAGCACCATCTCCTTTTTTAAGTCAATAGAAAAAAACACTTACTTAATACTAAAATTTTACACCCGACAGAAAGAACTGTTTTTTTCTTCAAAATTATAATAGATTTTCTCCAAAATAATTTTATAGAAAGCAGTATTAAGCTTAAAGATTAATATTTTTCCTGTGTCTTACGAAAGAACAGATCGACCAAAATTGATTTTGAAATAAGGACTTAAGAAATAAAATGAGCAAAAACAGCACTCGAATTTTCATCACATATCGATCGCAAAAGTATTTACTTTCGGCTTTCTCTGATACCATTTTCCGTTTAAAAACAGTGTATAAAGCAATTTACAAGATAGAACTACCACTCAAGAAAATAGAAAACCAGCAACAACCAACAAGTAGAAAATCTATCGCAAAAAACCAAATGGTGTGTTTCGGGTTCCAGAAACTGTTCTTGAGAGCCAAGTCCTGTTCACATACATCCTTTGAACACATCACCATTTACCATCAGGTGAGATTGTGTTTAAAAGCTTCGCTACAATGTAATGATAAATAATGTAATAAAAGGAACAAAAATACACACATAACACCCCCTTTTGCCATTACAGCTTAATTTTTTTTAATATCAACGCCATGTTAGAAGATTTTGCAATATCTCCCAGTCTAATATCCTCCAGAAAATTGCCGTAAATAACCATCAAGTGGCAACTGGAACCGACAGAGCCGACGCCATTTTGCTCGGCTCTCAGTCGAAGAGGATAATCGTTGTGGCTGGGAATTGAATCCGGGACTCAATGCTTGATGCCTCAGCTTCGTGAAGTACCTAACTAAATGAAGCTTTGTACGGGTACTTCGATTTTTTATTTTACTTTTTGTGTATTGAAGGTTTTGAAATTCATCCAGCGAAGTGCGTATTATAGTTAATGAAGGTCTCACAATAAGCAGTCAAGTAGAACTCTTAAGTATATTATGTATTACTTGTCCATAGCTTGGTCGCTTGGGGTAGGTATGAAAAGTAACAATTCTAAGCCTTCAAAGTTTCACGAACACATTCTTTGAAAACAAAATGCCCCAAAATACCATGCTTTAACGACTGCCATCATTAAATAATGACCGGGGCTGATATGCTTTTCGTAGCATGGAAGCGCTCAATAATAAATCAGATTTTCTTTTTTCTTAGGAACCTAGTCACCCATCTAAGTTATAACCGCACAGAGCATCACTTCGCATAGTTCATTGGTTAATAACGACTAAACAAGCACTGGTAATATAAGGGCTATATCCGATTGTTCCTTTTTACACTCTTCAGTCACCGTTTGCCACATGTCGAAGCAGTCAATCCTGAAACATTGTTCTGTTTAAAGTTGCAGAACGTTATTAGTTACATGTCAGTCAATTACAAGTGCCGGTGCATCAAGCGTTCTATTAATACCTACTGGAGGTTGAAAGTTTTGTGACGTTCGTTCTTCGAACGTACATTCTTGCTGCCTGTTGAGCTCACACACCAGTCAGTCAGAAAATAAACCAAGGTTGTAGGGTACTTCAATATTTTCCTACGATTACATACCTCCTTTTGGGTAAACGTGACTAAGCTGCAGCTAGATTGATGTATGAGACCGTACCCTTAGATAAGGTCATCGTATTTTTTCTGCTGATAAAAATATAATGTAATATATCTTACATATATTAAATCAGCGAAATTATTTGTACCACTTAATTACACTAAGTGCCAATCAAGTAAACTAGTTCAGAAGGCACTGCTGCTTACTGGTATGTCTCTACGTCCTCTTCTACAATTGTCACAGAAAGATATGATGAAGACATGGGACACATATAATGTCATATATTGTATAAAACAGTACTTTGTACTTAGTTACATAGAGGTTGGTATGTTGATGTGTGAGATAGAAGAGGGTATATGAGAGGGTTAACGTATATCTTCAGATTATTTATTAGATATTTAACACAAAAAAAATACAGTGGATATCTGGTTATATCCCTATCACGTGGGACCAAAACCTCTTCGAAGAAAACAGCATTGGCAAAATGTTTTTTTTTATTGTGTAACACTGTTATCCTTTACCCTATGTTATATATAATGTAATGAAATCATGATCCTTAACTCAGGAACAATATCCGAAAAACGTATTTCCCCAAACAAAGTCTGATTTACGTTTTCAAATTATCACGGAATATTGTCCAATATAAAACAAACAATATGTCTTCCCGGCGAACAGTCGGTAACACTGAGGGCCGCGTTATGGTCCTAAAACATAAATTCATTCTAACAGAGATCGCTTCCCTCCGTACGCCTTTCGAAAATGGTCTTTAACGTCCGCCTGGCTTTGGGTAAATAATGTTCTTTAAAATTTATCGCCATAATAAATGTTCGGTCCCCTTTTTCTATGAAAATAAGTTTAAATTTACCGAACTTAGGTCAAGTTATGCCAATTTAAAATTGTTATAGGTTAATTTCATGATTTATTGTTGTTTTTGGGTAGTGATTGTGAGATTGAAGCGCTCCTATTGCAAAGTCGAAGGCCGAGCTTCGAAAGAGATTTCGATTAGAGTAAGAAAATAAGCTGCCTAACACACCGTTTAATACTTTGCAACATATTTACAACTTGAGAGTGGTCGGTAGCCAGACGGCTATTCGCAAAATGCCCTACCAGCATGCTATAATGACTGCCATCCTAAGACAACAACCGGGACCAAAGTTTTCCGTTAAATGTCTTCCGAAGCGCTCGGTGGTAATGCCACTAGTGGCACATATAATATAGCATATTTATAGCGGTTCTAGCATAGTAGTGACTGCAGTGAAAATTACTAAATGTAGCTTAAACAGAAAATCTGTCGCTAAGCATCTAACAGTGTGTTCCGGCAGCAATCCTTGAGACCCAGTAAAATTACAGGCACATGATGAGACTTAACAACTATATGTCTCAGGGTGACGGGCGCAGTGCAGTTCATCATTTGTAACGAATTGCATCTGTTATAGGCAGAGGATACCGCTTAACATCAGGTGGGCCCCGTGCTTGTTCCGTCACAATAACATAAAAAAAAACAGTTGATAACTAGGTATGCTTTTATTAACAAAATACTACGAACTATGTACAACACTACAGCTACTACAATAAAAGCATTTAGATCCCTATAAGTCACTGCAGGCTTCTAGGCAGTCCAAATGCTCTAGCCCACTACCAGTGGCAGCGTGCCCAGCATGCTGGCAGCATTGCCCCGTTGAATTGCAATGCTTATTCTTTGAGCTAAATAGGTGCCAACATTTTGATCACGCGTCTCATCGACCAAGCGCTCTGATAAGTTTTGGAAAATACGATGAGCTCCCGGTCCCCACGGACCCAACGTCTCTACACCAAACGGCTCAAATATGTAACAGAAGCGCAGTTTCTCGTTGATAACGAGAAACTGTGCTACTGTTACTGTATAAGCCGGATTATCTACTGCTGAACACAGCCTACCCCATTATGGTGGGTTAGCCATAATCCTCACGCTTGGCAGGCGTCTTGGGAATGGCAGTGTGAGATATCAGTTCCTCAGAAAGCGCTGCTGCCAACCTTCTGGTGTGTTACTCTTAGTCGCCTCTTATGACACCCACGGATAGAGATGGGTGAGTGACATTCTAGCCCAGCAGCACCCCACGGGAGAACTGCGCTACGAGCGCTAGTAATTGTATATATTTAAACCGAAAAAACCCATGTTCGAAAAGTTTTACGGGACAGATAAACTATCGGTAGCAGTTTGGAGACCAGAACTGTGCACGGTAGATGGCAACAAGCTCGCTTTATTACATGGAAACATAGAGTATCGGACAAAAAGTAGAATTTAAGACTACCCTGACTACCTTTTCAGATTACCTTTTTAGATACTAAACCAATGTTGTTTTAGTGTTTCGTACTAAAAAACGAAACCCTTGGCTAAGCCGCAGCTGTCCTTCTATCCGTTCTTCTGTCCATCCCTCTGTATGACTTTTAAATGGATACAACTTTGCAACGGTAGTACGGATCTGGTGGATATTTTTGTAGTTTGTATTAATATGGCGGATTTCTTTACAAATACTAATATTAACAATATGTATGATTATTTTTTGCCTTATTGTGAAAACGGTTACATACAAGCTTCGAACATGGTTATCATAGTAAGTTCAGTATCTAACGTATTCAAAACCAGCCAAGTGAGCCGCAAACTCCCGTTAAGTATCTCGAAACTGTTATTTACAGTCATCACTTCCTAACTGGTGATTAGTGGTTAAAGGCTGACGTCCTAAAGATAATTTTCATTTTATCATGCAATTCAGTGTTAAGGTGTAAACAAGTATAAATTAATTAAAAAAGTAAAAAACCCGACTGCAAATTATTTATTTTTGTTAAGCGTTTTATGGTTCCATTGGAACTAAAACTGCAAGTGATATATACTAATTGAATCGATTTTAAAGTCCCCTGATACCCCACTCAACGGGTTTGGAAGAAAACAATTTTTCTACTCACTTATTGGCGTCTAATGGCATTTTTCATGATGGACGGACGCGGGTTCGAATCCCGCACATGACTAAACTTTTTTCTATCGTATATTTGTAATTTTGCAATGTCATCCGCATAGAAGGCGTTATTGCAAACACAACAATATTAAAATTATAAGGTTGCGTCATTATTTACAAGTATAATACCAATTGCAAAACTGGTCTTGTTTGTAGTACAACGTAAGTGGTACTATAGATGTCGCTCCATCCCAATACGATGGTTAATATGTTCTTGTGTTCCCTCCAATGTGTTAAAGAAAACATTTTGTATGACTCTGAAACTGTGCCCGGCAATAGGCTCGCCCCGTAATGAATTGGACCAAAACCCAATTGGCGAAACATGAGTTTTTACACACCTCTGCCTACCCCTTCGGGGAATGCAGGCGTGATTATATTTTGTATGTGTGTATGACTTGTGACTAACCCTTTAGAATCAATAATGCTTGTGATTTCATCATATTATCAGCAATCCGATACCAAGCGTTATTTTACTTCTTATTAAAATTTATATTTCCTGTAATGCCCGAGGGAATAAAAATATACCCTACCTGTCAACAGTATCAGTGTACGCTTCATCCCTTAAAATACACCCCAATTTGGAAGGTGTGCAGAGCATATTCGTAGATAATTTGGATAATGCAGCAAGGGTGGGCGGATTCCGTTTGAAGATATTATCATAGAAACGAGAAGCTCCCTAAGTTTTGATGTTTATATTTTTGTAGGGTCAATGCCCTGTGAAAGGAAAATGCTGGTGAGATTGTAAAGTTGTGATTTATCTTCGATGTTGAGATGTTTTTGGTGACTTTAGAAACTTTATTGATTTCTCTGTGGTGAAACTGTTATTGCACGCGTAAACCAACGCTTTCTGAAGAAATGAACAAAACCCATATTTTTTCGATGTAAAAGGTGATGTGCACCGATGAACTCGCTATCGGAAAAATCTGGTTATGCCTATGTTTAGTTTAGGACTATTTAAAAATAAATCAAATTGTATGGCAATAAAAATCTATAACAAAATCCCAATTGACATAAGAAACTTGCCCTGTAATAAATTTAAATTAAATAATTGGCTATTGCAGAATTATTTTTATTCCCTGGACGACTTTTTTAAGTCTAAGACAAAAGTAATTATTAATTTACATTCTGACATCTAATGACATACTTTTAACTACTAATAATATCATTTATGTAATATTGTCTATTGTGACGTAATACTTTTTGACATTGTAGTAATTTTTATCGATCTATTAATTTTATATTGAAACAAAATCTTTACTTTTTAATATTAAACTGACCTTTAAATTGTGTAATGAGTAAATTGAGGTTTGAGATATTTTATTTCTCATAAGAAAATATTTCACTTACTTGAGAATAATGTTAATATAAGCTTAACTAATACAAAAAATTTTGTGGAATTTTCAAACATTTTTCATCATCATATATATCAAATTATCATTCATATATATCAAAATTTGGCCGCAAGGCAGAACATGCTGGAAACTTTAAAACCACTTTATAACATCTTATATAATTGTGTACCCATGTTTCTGACAAATAAACTATCATTTTATTTCATTTCAGCTGTGTCCGCGGACACTCAAAGTGACAATCAACTTTACTATTTTTTTATTTTCTTTTTGCGTACCATCAAGGCATGCTCAAGTAAAAAGCGTTTCAATAATATGCGCTCCAAAAGAAACCTTTAAATATAATTGACAAAAATTGATCTTTATCTTAAACCCTGCCCAGGACGCAGGTAATTTGGAAAGACGCGTTGGTTTGGAATTGTAAAACAATACCCGTGACAAAACGCAGTATGCACGTATTAGATAGCTACTGTTTTTAACACGACTGCACAAACAGATAAAGAGATTCCTCATAAAAGCGCAAGTGACATAAAAGACTAGGTACATAAAAACAAATAAATAACAAGGTGATGGATTTCAGACGCAATATTGTGAGTGAAAAAAAAGCCTTTAAACCTATCGACTGGTGCATCACAATGTAGGGCTTGAAAACACGATTCCATAAATATATAACTTACAGTTTTATTTTCAATGGAACGATAATACGTTTAACGAAAATAAATAAATTACAGTCGGGTCTTTAACTTTTTTAATTAATTGATAATTGTGAATTCCGATACGGTACGAATACGACACGGGCTTAATGTTTTTTTAATTTACTCTTTGGCATAGGCCGTTTTTACTATTTTCTGCGAAAAATAACCCAATTTGCGGTACAAAAAAAAAATACTGTTTAATTACGTTTAGCAATTTTTGATTAACGTTCCAGAGTAAGAAAGTTTTATAGACAGTTTAATGTTTAAACACATTGTTTAGTAAAGTAATAAGCTTAAGACGTAGATTGACGTTTTTTTATGAATAAAGCTGTTGGTATATAAGATGTGATAAATCTACGTTCGTGTGAAAAGTAGTCCTACGTGGAACGCATCGTTTTGTCCTTAAAGTACAAAACCTGAAAAAAAACTTTCCATTTATAAAACTAAAGCTCTCATCAAACCGCATCGTAGGAATGTAATGAAAACTTTAGAATGATACTCTTGTTTCCCACTTAAGCCAGTGTTAAACCCAGTGACTTAAAGCGACAGTTCACGTGTTCGAGTGTATTAAGAGACAAAAAGCCGTCGTGTGCATACGGCTTATCTCCTGCGAACATTCATACTTCTCATTCCTTCGCTCTGATGGATACATGAGTCTGGAATGTTTAGGTCGAGTGTGTATGATAGATAAGTTTGGTTGTCTATAATTAGCTTATCTTAATCATTTAAGATGGTTGCGATGACAAATGTATGCAATGGAAATTTGTATTGAGTTCCTTATGAAAAGAATGGGAGGGACCTTATTGCGCTATTACTAAGGTTTTGATCCGTTCGTTTTTTCGTTATAAGGCGGTGTACATTTTCGGAAATAATGACTGATTATGGCAGAAGGTATTGATAAAAAAATTATGAGAAATACTAAAATCCGACCGGTCCTCCTGTAATAAACGTATTTTATTCATGTTTGATTGTTGGTTTTGGTAAAATTGGTGATACATGCAACTTATATAAATGGCAAACTTGATTTAATTATAGAACAAATACTTGTAATTATTTTACATATAATGAAAACCGGCCAAATGCATTTCGGACTTGCGCTAAGGCTCTCAAACTGAACGGGAAAATAATTTGTTTTCTTTAACATAAATACAATGTATATATTGTGTGTTGGTATAGAACCCTTGCTTTTCAAGTTAGATTCGCACTTCGTCAGTCTAACCTATATCTTAATAAAATGGAGCAGAGGGGACTCCACCACTTTAATAAATCAGCGACTCTAGCTGCGAAGCAATAAAGTGCAATTCAGCTCGCAAAGCACGGAATACTTTTTATATTCACCTACATGGAGTCTCTCTTTCTATCTCATAGCCACGCATAGCTCTGATCTCCTCTGACGAGGCACGCACCGTAAAATAATCCCGTCCGGGCGGATACGCCGATGGACCTGTAGCTATGTACCGAAAGTAATGAGTGAGCACGGCCTTACTATATATTTCATAAAAGTTTGTAGTAATATACAAACTTTTTGAAATATTATTTCTATGAATCAGAAAAAAGCGGAGAAGAGACAAGTAATTGTTATGTAATAAAAAGATAAATATTATGACGTATACGATTGATTAATAAATTGTGAAACTGAGCGAAGAACGATAGGTGCAGATGTTAAGATGTCAAGAGACAAGCTTCTGTCTTCCCAGAAAAGTAAAAACTGTTGATATAAATATAGCCATTAGAGTATAGAGCGCTCAATAAATTAAAAAAAAAAGATTAATTAGTAAACACTATTAGTCTGGTAGGTCTAATAAACATATATATCATTATGTATTGTCACTTTGTGTACACAATGTGTGGTGCTACAGGAATATCAGTGCGAGTAATATTATTCTCAAATACATATATTTGATGAAACTTAGGGCCAGTTTCATCAAACTAGGGTAAAAATATACGAGGATAACTTTCATCTCTGTAACTAATAAAATATGAAAGACCTTTGTCAGCATGTACTTTCAATGGCGTCACTGTAGTTTAAATTTTCCATGGTATTGACTTTTATAAAATTTGACATCGGGGAAACTGCTGTAGCAAAGGAAAGGATCGCATCCAAGATGAAAAAAATATACCGTCAAATTTGGCAGTGCAGGCTCCATAAACTAAAAATAAATATAGCCACTTTATTACAGCTGATAATTTAGCAAAGGCCTATTGAAATTTAATGGTTTATATTATAATGTAGTCTGCGTATTAAATAAAACCAAGATTATAGATTGACCATTACGGCTGTACCTCGTCTTGGGAAGGCGCGGTATAGTAAAAAATATATCGTTAAGCTGATATATGATTTTATATTAGATCAATTTGTAGTAGGTACTTGCCAACTTTCTATCATAAACTCTGTAGGGGGCAGGAAACTCTATAATAGCTCTCTACACAAATTTACTACCCCAGTAAATATTGATTCCAAATAACCCTTCAGAGGGGTCCTTAATGAGGATGTGGATATTAACAAAACATGCAAGCGAAAGTTGGAGAGTTCTATAAAGCTAAAGTAGTTTTTGAGTGGCTTCGGAATTGTTCTCAATTTTGCTCCTACAAATTTGTTGTGTTATCTACGAACAAATCAATGTTTGAGTAACTGATTGATTAAAATGGAAAGTTTGAATATAAGCTAAAGTGAACAAGTCTAATGTGTCCTTAATTTTAATAATTTAATAGTTTCCTGAACACTAATTACAACTATTGTAAATGGCGAGCATTATTGTTGTCATTTGAGACATGACATTAAGCGCAGCACGCATCACGGAAAGCAGTTAAATAAAAATAAAATATTAATAATATTAAAATTTTATTATATATAAAGGAAAATTTTAAACTATGAGTGATTATCATGTTAGCTCAAGTAGTCAGAGCACACCCCGGCTATAGGGGTTGATAGACGCGGGTTCGAATCCCACGGATGGCTGTAAAATTTACTCTCGTATATTTCTAATTTTATAAGATAAATAAAATGTTGGTAAATTATTTAAACTCATACTGATAAAATTAATGTGTTATCAAAAAAAAATTAACACGGTTCACAAGTATAATAAATGTATTATCTATTTTATAACGGTACAGGCAGCAGTTTATAAGAAGAGGGTGTTCAAGTGCTGACTAACCTGACTACGTACGCTCAATCGCACGCACCCTAAACAATTAACAATTAGATGGAAATCGATTCATCATCTTCCTGACGTTATCTCATAAATGTGGGGTTGGAATAATATATATTATATTTACTCATAATGAAAAAATGATTTTTTGTTTGTTTTTGACAGCTATACAGGGTTATTGGTAAAATTCTAACAACTTCTTAGAGTTGACTTCTAGTCCTAGTCTAGCTAGTCCTAACAAACATTTTGAGAAGAATATTTGTTTTAATTGCTTTCTCCCAGTCAAGAGCGCCCGCCGCAACAACACTAGCCGTGCTGCGCTCCCTTTGAATAAAAAAGTAATAAAACATATGAAATAATAAATTACAGCCACAAGAGGCTTTTAACATCAGGTGGTCATCGTGCTTATTCCGCCAAGAACATAAAAAAAAACTGAAAAAAACATCTCTACATAAATAAAACAATCTATAAGTAAAGTCATGTTACATACATGCTTATCAAAGTATTCTCCAATACATCTTAAACAGTTTTTTTATTCGTTCAAACAATTTTTGAGAACATGAGGACCATTGGTCTGGGGGCAACATGTTTTTCTCATCCTGGTTGAAACCTACCCAACTAGCCTCGTAAATTACAAATCCCTCATCGAATTTTAAATGTCTTTGAAGTTATGAAAATCGTATGGTGCTAGGTGTGGACTATGTGTACCTTTTTAGAAGCCAATAATGACTTAATCTTGTTTGTGGTGTGCACCGAGGCATTCCCCAACATTTAATAAAATTTTGGGTAAAGAACTGGTAAAGGTGGACCATTCAGTATTAACTGCATATTATTCTGTGTTTCGTGCAGACAGGTCACGCATAGGGAAAAAAAACGCAATAGGATTTTTTTTTGCGTACGGTTCACAATTTTGATGATCTATGAAGACTGTTTCTTGCTTCTAGGCATAATACAATATGTCGCATTTGAACGAATGTAACTTTTTTAACACCAATCATCTCAAGCCCGTTTTGTTCGTGGGCACCCACGTAACTTCACTTGTCCCTTGACGGAACCACGGAAATGGAATTCAGCTGCAATTAAAGTTTCTTAGCTTAAAAAATTGATAATTGATTTTTAAACTTGGCCTATATCAATCCCCAAAATCCCCGAATCTTCACATATATTGGACTGGTTTTCTTCAATGCATTTTTTTTTTTTTTTTTTTGTTATTGTGACGGAACAAGCCCGAGGCCCATCTGATGTTAAGTGGACTAACCTCTGCCTATAACAGACGCATTTCGTCAACGACGAATTGCACTGTGCCCGTCACACTGAGACGTCCAGTTCATTAGCCTGTAATTTTTCTGGCTCTCAAGGACTGCTGCCGGAACACACCGTTAGGTGCTTGGCGACAGATTTTCTACTTGAGGGTGGTCGCTAGCCAGGCGGGCATTAACAAAATGCCCTTCCACCATGCGGTGATGCTCAAGCTCTGGGCGGGATTCGAACCATGGACCTGCTGCGCGGCAGTCCATAGCCAATGCCACTGAGCCATCACTGCTTCAAGCATTACCTGACCCTAGTCATATTTTCGTCAGTGACAGCAGTTAAAGGCCGACCTTCACGTCAAATCATGGTCAAAAACACGGCCACGATAAAATTCTGCGTTCCAACGACTGACTGAGCTCTAATTAGATTTTTCCCTATCAAAATCATTTTAAAGACAAGAAGACCAGTCTTGCGCAGTAAATGAACGTTTCAAATAATAAAAAAATAACGCCCTATAACAATTTCATTTTTACGAACAACGAATTTCAACTTAACATAAAAAAAACAAACGACACGCGACTATTCTATCAACCTACTTTTGACGGAAATCAAAAATATTAAATATTTAATTTAATTATTGAGTTTCATATGTTTAAAATAGGTAACATTCGAAATGAAAATATCAAAACTACCAGGAGCGCAGAACCTTCAGTGTTTTCTATGTATATGAATATGTTACAGTCTGGATACTTTGAGAGAAGTTAACAGTAGACTGTTTCAGTTTCAATAACTACCTGCCTGGCAATAGTATATACTCGTAGAGTCTATCAATAGAATTCAAAGTTTCTCCAAGCTCAAACTCCAATGCACAACAATGAATAACCAAAGCAGAAACAGCAGAGACAAACGTCTCCAACCTGTGCCAACTAACAACGATATCTCAAGACAAACTGTTCCACTATCTACGATTTTGGACTTATGCCGAGAAGGCCTTCTGCAACACAGCCAGGTAAATAAGTCTGCCACTAAGTGAACCCACACAATAGCGGCAGCTAATTTATTAGACGCTGCTTTCGGCTTTGGGGCCATGGAATTGGTGGAAAAGCTAAAATTTTGCAATTCGAAAGTACTTTTCTTTAGCTGTAAGTAATTTTAGGTAGAATTATCTTTACAAGTCTGTTTACTTAGTACTATACACCCGCAAAGCGAAACTAAGCCCCGTAAAAAATGTATCTGAAAAACGTTTAGCTCATTTCGCTTTTATAGCGAATATTAAACAAAAATCTGTCTTACGGGGGGCGATTCACAGATTTTAAATCACTTTGATGGTGCTGCTCCTCTTCAGAAGATCATTATTTGGATTTAAAAATAAATGTTATGTAAGGACGTTTTGGCATCAAAGCCACACTGAAAGTCCTTCATAATTCCTTGATTACTGTATCAGTTGGATTGTCCACTGCTAACTTGGAGACAGCCTCCTCCTTTAAGGGGGAGTTTGCCATAAACTCCACGCTTGGCAGGCGTCTTAGGGATCGCAGTTTGAGATATCAGTTCCTAGAAGGCGTTGCTGCTCTCTTTCCAAATTTTACCTTTAGTCACCTCTTACAACGCTCTCAGGTAACAATGTGACATCAAGTGACATGCTAGTCTGGCACCCCACGGGCGATTTCTTGATTAAAACGTGAAAATAAAATATGAAGTACAGGTGTTTTAAAATTATATTTCGGAACTCCTCCTTAACGATATCGAATATATCCACATCTAACTTTCGCTAAAATGGGACTTATCAAATTAAAAAATAAATATGTTCGCAACAAATCTTCGTAACTGCTTGATTGGGTAAAATAAACAAAATCGTCAATGAAGGTATTTCAAAATTATATTTTGAAGCTTCTCCACGAAATTGTATTTTCACATCTAACGTTAATATATGACCAATTATATTTTTAACAAATCCGTGTTAGAAATTTTCAAATCAAAGGAGCTTCTTGGTGGACGGGCATTTTGCGAATGAGCGCCTGGGTGGCTAAAACTCTCAAGTAGAAACATGTGTCGCCTAAAATAGTATGTTCCGGCAGCATTCTATGAGAGCCAGTTACAGGCAAATGAGACATAGAAACTGTATGTCTCAGGATGACGGGCACATTGCAATTCGTCACTTGTCACGAAAAGTGAGAGACAGAGTTCAGTCCTCTTAACATCAGGTTGGCCTCGTGCTTGTTCCGTCACACTCCAATAAAAAAACACAATTTTAATTTATGGTGGTATAGAATTCATGATACTCAAGCTCGACTTGATGCTGTTTCTTTTTAAATTCATGGCCCAACTATTGCAGGTAGTTGAAGAAATTTACACCCCCTACCCTATTCCGCGCTCTTAACAAGCTTTCTAACAAATACTGACTGGAAATTATTGGAACTCGCGGTTGCTACCCTCTCAGTCTCAAGTCATATTGGGAGTAAGTCTGCTTAGTGTGATGAATGTAATTAGAAACTGATGGGTATTATAAACGGGAGCTGTGATGGAATAATACTGATTAATTTAATCTAGCTAAAATAAAATAATTTGAACCTAACAAGCTCGGAAAGGTGTTCATTTGAAATCAGAGTGGATAATTGCTTTTTATTCGCTAGCGTGAAAAGATTAAAAAATTGGAACCTCTATTAAAGTAAAAAAAAAATACTTTAAATAAAACCAATGTTCCTTCGATGCAGTTCAAAAATTGATTTCTTTGTAAAAAAAACAATTTTAGCTATCATTACTTTTAGTTCTTCCATTATTGGCTTCTTAAGTATGTTAAGGTTGTTAAGGTTAAAATTTTAATGTCACCTAAAACCTTAGATAACGTTCTATATAATATTAAGGTTCTAATTTTAAGGTCAACTTAAACCTAAGCGAAACGTACTACATAATGTTAGTTTTGCTAGTTCAGCACTATGTTGACATTTACTACAATTTACTATCATTTGGGTCCAGGCACCGAAACTGCCCCGCGGTTCGTCAACATTCAAGGTGATTTTAAACTTGATGGTTTTTCTTTCAAACTGATCAAAGTACAATTCTTCTGATCTTGAAAGTAAAACTGAATATAGCATAAAAAACGATTAGGCGTCACTTCAAATTTGATATAAAAAATGGTAGATTGTACAATGCGTGCATAACAGAATGCATTTTATAGCGAGAGCTGATATTAGCTGATAGTCAAGGATAAAACGGTTTTATGCATAATTTATGTCTCGGCTTTTCACTTTAGTTGCGCGGAAATGAAATAGTGGTATTCAGTTAGTTTTATATTTTTAATTAAATGAAACTAAAGGTTTATTTGAGTGCATTTTTTGACAAAATGTCTAGACTATTTATGCACTTGTGCATAAAACGCAAATTTTGCATGCACTTTAGTCAGCTTACCGCGTCATACAAGAATTTTATGAGCACGAAAAGGGAAAAAAATACTTAATAAAAAATTACTATCGAAATCTATTAGGTACGGCAACGTGACGTCAGAATCGCCACGCAACTTAGCCAAAACGATGTTCTAGACGCTTAACATCTGCATAAAGATAAAAGCACCATTTTGACGTGCTCGTAGTGGAACTTGCTTTCAATGTTTACTTGGGTCATTACTTTGATGGGTAATAACAAATATTTTTAAAATATTTTACGAAAACATCAAATTAATATTTTAATAAAACACTTAAAAAATATAAAAATATATCTAGTGACAATTCCGCCCAATTTTCCTGCTAAGCCGACGTGACGTCACAAACGCCACGCAGCCAAACCGGAAGAATTTTCGACGCGTTTCGCCTCTACACGAAGCATCCTCAGGAGGTCTTGACTCTTCGAGCGCACGATCGACAATTTCTCGATCGTGCGCTCGAATTGTCACTAGATATATTTTTATATTTTTTAAGTGTTTTATTAAAATATTAATTTGATGTATTCGTAAAATATTTTAAAAATATTTGTTATTATTAAATATGGATTTCCACAAAGTAACGCCTGAATCTATTCATTAACTTTGATGGGTGATGCCTAGTGGCATTTATTATATTGAAGTCTTCAATGCTTAGACGGCATGTTAAGCTGTCGGTCTTAGTTGTTGATTTGGAGTTATTTAAGCATAGCGGTAGGGCATTTTGCAAGCTCGCATGGCTACTTACTACTGTCTTGTAAAAAATGTGTTATCAATGTGATCACTAGATGATGATACTGTATCAACGATAGACCGGTGCTCACGCTTAAGTAGTTTAAGTTTCCTATCGGACCAGTTTTGCCATTCAGCAAACAATTTATTCAAGGAAAGTTTGAGTCCGGAAGACGGCTTACAATAACATGCTAACAACTCTTATTTACAAATTATTGGAGCACATTTTTTTATTCCAACGGGAATCGAACCCGCTGCCTATGATTTCGCACCGGATGCCTATGCCTCTCGGGCACCACGTGAGCAATAGGATTGACGCAGTTAGTCTTTCGATGGAAGAAATTAATAAAAGATAACTGTACCGCTTAGCTACCTACAAAATAAGTGTATAACGAAATAAAACATAAATTATCATACGTTTCACAGAGCTGCCACTAGATGGCAATGTACCAACGGATTCTGAATCGCGCTATCGTTACGCGTTCGTTCAACTACCTATAGAAGGCACAAACGAACTTTATTTATCGATTAAAATTGAAATAATAACTTCAGCAATCGTACATTATTTTTAGTTTAAGCAGGAAAAAAGTGCAAGAGAATATAGAACAACAGAATCGTTCAATATTTTGATAACGGGCTACTACTTACTTGGAAGATATTAGTGATAAGGCCATTGTGACACTTTAATCAAAGTTTTTTTTTTTATGTAGAATAATCTATCTACATATATATCTATCTACGGAAATCTATTTTGGGCGTGACCCGACACGCCCTTGACCATTTATTAACTACAGTGATTATATATATGTATTATATATATTGACAAAATAATCTAATAATTACAGCAAAACATAATTTACAACGTCATTAATACTTCAAGTAAAACATCCTTTCAAAGTTCTATCGAGCGAGTTCTTTGATAATTAGGTACTAAAACTTCCGATTTTCGATCTGATTTTCTCGTCTTTGAGTTTCGGCATATTTGTCAGATATCCAGTAAACAAACAAAACTTTGTACTGCGTGGTTTAATCGACGAGGTTCCGAAAGGATTTACTCGTTTCAGCCCCTACCTACTTGTAACTAAAGTTTGATATTTGAAATGTTAATATTTTGATTGATTATATTGTAATAAGAGATTTGAAAAGGATAAATAACTAATTATTTTATGTCGAAGAGATGAAATGAGTTCGGAGCCCGTTTTATATTGGATTTTTGCCGATCTAGTGTGGATATTATAGACTTTGGTATTGTCCGAGACACTAGCTTGACTTTGAATTATTCCTGTAACACAAACGATAACCAGACCTACCGACGCAGTTTCAGTTTTTTTTTTAAATCTCATTGTCTAGCCTTTGACCAATATCTCACCTGATGTTAAGTGATGATGTGGTCGAAGATGTTGTTCAGGCTGGCCTAGAATTACTGGCTCTCAAGGACAGCTGCCGAAACATACCGTTAGGTGCTTGGCGATAGATTTTCTACTTGACGGTGGTAGCTAGCCAGACGGACATTCGCAATATGCCATACCACCATACTGTAATGACTGCCATCCTAAGACAACAACCGGGACCGACGGCTTAACGTGCCCTCCGAAGCACGGAAGTGCTCAGTAGTAATGTCACTAGCGGTCAGCCATCCAACTCCTGACCGCGGCTTACGTTGCTTAACTTAGCTGATCAATTAAGAACGGCTAAGCAAACTTCGCTACGAGCGCTTCAGATATTCTGTCTTGAAGTCATTTTGCAACACTACCTACTGTATTTCAGCTTGAGATTGTAAACAATGCAATCTTTTACATTGCAAGTATCCACCTCGTTACTTAGATAGGTACGTTCTAAATAAATAGAGTAAGTACAGTAGTCTAGTTGTTATTCTTATCAGACCACTTTTGCCATTCGGCAAATGAACACAGCTACTGCAGACAAGCTTAAAATATGTAAATTAACTCGACAAATAAAACTTGGGATTGTGTGGAGGAAATTTTATTTTTGCGAGTAGCAAATCCCCCATGTGGCCACTCGGTGGAATAACCCGCTGTTGTAATACCCCAAATAACCCGGCGCAGTCCGAATTCCCGCGCACGATACTCTTTATACTCTTTATCCCGGGATTAAATTTTGCAGAGGACCGACTTTGCGATTCGATGTGCCCATCTCAACAGATAAATACGGCTCGGCGAGGATTCTGTAATTTTTATGGTAATAACGAATCCATCGGCTATCCATGTAGTGATGTAAATATCTGCGATATTTGACATATATGTTACTTGTATGTATTTACCAGTTGCTTTGCGTGCATTATTTTATCAGTAGTAGTTATAATCAAGATGATCGCGAAAGGTATTTATGTAAACCTACATGTTATGCTCGTGGGATGCCGGGCTAGGATGTCACGCCCTCATTTCTACCTGTGGGTGTCGTAAGAGGCGACTAAAGGTAAAATACCGGAATATGGGCAGCAGTGCTTGCTTAGGAACTGATATCTTAAACTGCGATCCCCGAGACGCTAGCCAAGCGTGGTGATTATGGCGACTGCTGAACACAGCCTCTCACATTAATGGGGGGTCCTTAATGTGAGAGGCTGTATTCAGCAGTGGAAAATCCGGATGATACAGTACAGTATATATATACTGTACTGTATCATCCGGATTTTCCACTGCTGAATACAGCCTCTCACATTAAGGACCTTATTATATAATAAGGTATATTCTTTATATATGCATATTTGTCACTTATGTTTTGATCCTATCGCGATTAAAAACAACATTACAAACTTAGTACTACACAGATTTTGAGGACTATTGTCAGAATAATCTAATACTGACTAAATCGAGGATTGGTACCAGAATCTTGCGATCTAAGTAAAACGTGACTGCCTTGTGGCTTGTGTAGGGTAAGCGAGACGTCGGAATTATTATAAGATATCAATTCCACAAAGCTAGAGTGCATGTAGTGTTTTCCATACAAACGTATTTTCTTCATATATTAAACACCAACCCCCTTACTTATAAAAACATCGCTATGTAGTTGCTAAGTAATGGATAACTAAACAATGTTTAAGTAATGCTTAAATATTTCTTACTTATAAACGCTACATAGCACCTGTTTAGCTAAGCAATGGAAAATGAGGTCGAACGTATTTTAAACTGACAACATTGTACTAAAAAGTATTATGAATGACCTAAATGGCCAAATAGCATGTATCTAGTGCTAAATATCTTGAAATTAAAAAGTAAATATAATACTTTTCTTTGTATAGTACCACCAACTTAACTGTGCAGTTTTCGAGGGCGCTACTGGTCAAGGAAATCAACTACGAACTGTCACAATTTGAAGGAATGTTGTAGTTCATTTTTCTGCCACCTGAACAGATAAGTTGGTGGGTCTGTAACTAAATCAGCTGATCAGAAATATGGGCGCCATCTTGTTACTTAAAATTTAAACAAGGGTGGGACGGTATTTAAATTGACAGCTGATTTAAGCAGTACTTAGGTACTGGATAAAGTTATGTAGCGTTTATGAGTAAGAAATTTTGCTAATCAGCGGCTAAGTAATGTTTAAAATTTAAGTAGCGTTTATAAGTAAGGCTGCAAGTGTTCAAACTCTGACATTTTGCATGCATATCCCTGACCCTAATATTCTGGTTTGACAGTTGATTTGTCGTTTATTTTACTACTAAATTACACTATAGGTAAAATAAACGACCGAAACAAAAAGATTTTTCGAATATGTTTGAAAATACTTCATTTAACGGAACACTGCCAAACCAGAAGCACGTATTACAGGCTCGACAAAATCCACGTAAAATTTTACCTAGTTTTGAACTTCGTTAAGTATTTAAAATATGGCAACACTACATTTGTACGGAAAGCGTGTTGGATTAACAAGTTAGTTTTTTTTCTTTACTTGTGTTTCGCCAAGGATCCTTGGTAATAAGTCTAAGTAATAAGCCTAAGTGTTTGTATACGTGACAAGTAGCGTAGCCTTATGAAGGTTCAAACCTAATAAGTGTATAAAAACTATTTAATATTACTTGGAATAATTTCAAATAACAGAATAGCCCCTAGTCCCCTAGATAAATACATCTTAGGTGAGCCTGTTCAGTTTATTTTGACCACCTTTTTTTTGGGATTATGTCCCTAATATTTTTGCTTTATTGCGTCTTTGTAGGGATTCTGAGGTCCGCAAAATGATCCTCGCTGTTAGTAGTGGCAGGCAAAATGCAGTGAAGTGGATAATGTACACAAGACGATACTTGTAGTATGCCGAGGAAGTAATATTTTGTCTGCAAAACGGATTTGCGCCTCTATCAAACTCCTGTACTCTTAGTACGCATACACTGCTATTAGCAGTAGGTACATCCCTAAGGGGTGCGTAGATAGATAAGTTCACTTTTAAGGTACATGTACTCCAGAGGCGATATAAGGATTCTTGACGACTCATTGACAACTTTTGTAAAAGAACAAATTGAAAAGTTTAGATGAGCCAGATTATTTAAAAGTAATGCCTATATGGTTATATAACTTTATATGTTGTCAGCTGTGGAATCATTGTGATTTGCTTTTAAGCTTAGACTACTAATAAAATATATTTAAAAGTCACTGTTGAATTTTGAGATGGATGTAAGGGCTTGGTTACATCCCTCCTGTGAGGTCGGGTAGCATAGAGATAAGCAAAATTTCTAGAGTGGCATCACCAGCTTTTTGGTCTTTCGTAATTCGTATACAGTGCATACCAATTAGTGGGAAGAATTATCGCACCATATTTAGCTAGCCACCGCACACCCTATCCACTGTGCCCTATGCTTTCTTCATATAGACACGCAGTAAGACCCAACGCGTCAGGATTTTATTCAACTGTCAACAAGATCATATATTGGCCGATGGCCAGGACGCACTGGCCCAAAACGATGCTGGACCTGGATAGAACGTATCCATAAGAGACGAAGCAGCATCCGGACATACGAATAAGCATTCTAATCTAGTAGCCCGCGGACCAGGCGAAGGCTCGCCTGGCTATGCCACCCTCCAGTAGAAAATCTTTTACCAACTACATTACGATGTGTTCCAGTATCTGTCCTCGAGAACCGAAAATTATAGGCTTACACTTCTTACAATCTAAGACACTATCACTTGAAATTGTGTTCAAAAGTTATGCCTGTCGGTGATAATAGTTGTATTAGTTTCCGTAACTATCCCAATTCAGTGCAGCAGATAGTTATTAATTTATTGCAGATTTATATCTTTATATCCACTCCATATCATCCCGTGAGTGTCGTAAGAGGCGACTAAGGGAAAATTACGGGAAGGTGGGCAGCAGCGCCTTCTAAAGAACTGCCACCTGACACTACGATCCCCAAGCCGCTTGCCAAGCGTGGAGATTATGGCAAATACCCCCTTAATTGGGGAGGCTGTGTTCAGCACGACGATCCGGCTGATACAGTAATATATTTACAAAAGAAATACATAGCAACGTCACTTATATAATTATATATACATATATTGCATGTTGTTATCCTATAAATAAGGCAATCGTGGTTGCTTACATTATTAATTATATACTACTATGTACATTTTGGTAATGTACATATATATAAGTTGAGCTAATTGTCATCTTGCGGGTAAACTGCATACTCCTATTACAACTGTTACTTAGAATCTCTTGCAGAAGAAAACATAATACGGATAAGGCGTTTGTTCCGCTCCGAATTGTGCGTGTACCACCGCAGTTTCAATCAAATATTCTGTCTCGAAAGTATTAGTGTGCGAACACTAAGGTGTTTATGCGTTATTTAAGGAAGGCCACCGTAGCAAGTGAAATTACTGGGTGAACAAGATAAGAATCAACTTTTCGGAGTGAGGAGCACGGTGCAGTGTCAAGCACAACAAGAAAAGTTACACTGCCTCTCTTTCTTATCTCATTAAATAATAAACCGTGAACCTTTTATTATATTAAGTAGGCACTTGTATATTAAGTACTTTACATTTTATTAATCTTTATACATTTTGTACATAGTTTCAACCACTATCGTTACTACTATTCATTGCTCTATTTATTCCTGTATCTTTTTTTTCGTTTCTTAAAATAATTCAATGTTTATTCCCTCTTACATCTTTTTAATGAATAATTATGTAACCAACAATGAACACAACAAACATACTAATTATACAACGTTGTATGTCGTATATTTGTATGCCAATAATTACAGAGTACGTAGGTGATAGCAATTAGTTCAAGATTTAGCCTCAGCTATGCGGTACATGTTTGCAAACTATTGTGATTGTATTGCGGATGTATGTTTATGTGTCTGTATGTACAGTTTCACAAAACAGTGTTATTATAAAATAAAGGAGATAATTAATTTTATTTTAAATTCATTTAGCATCAACCAGAACATCACCAGTTGTAATGAAGCTTTCTTTATTATTTCTTTGTTTGTCATAATCAGACAGATTTGTCAAATTATTTTATTTAATTTCATTTTATTTATATGCGTTTGATCGCAAAATCGTCTGATTTTTAGGTTTGATACAGTCCATAATTTAACATGTGCACCTAAAAGATTTTATTTGACCGTAATCACATATTATGTATTACAAAACAAGGACGTCAGTCAGGTTTTCCACTATTGCCCTGTACGAAAATTTGTAAAAGTTAATTAAAAATGAAATGTAACCTGTTCAAACTGACTACCGACACAACTTCTATCATCCTAATTATGTGATCTCCGATTTAGTTCGATTCAACCCAATCTACTTAAGCGAATCGTAGGCCAAAGTGTGTATGGCGCAGCATATAAAATTATTTGGAAAAAATAATCACACCAGATTTTGAAGCGCTCGTACTTAGTTACTTACGCTTACTTAGTCGTTCTTAAACGATCAGCTATGCAAAGTTCCTATGCCAATTACAACTAACAATCAAAATATTTGCATTTTGGTCCTCCTGTTTAAAGATCCCTGCTCATTCCCATACTTATTTACACTTATTCCCTCACATATACATCGCTTCCCCCTTACACACATACACGTAGCCATACCCCCACGCAAAAGACTTACTTAAACATAAACATAATGCAGTCAAGTAATCCTCCTCATAATGATATATGCAGCTCATGAAACATCCTTGATTTGTGAACATGTACAACTCTGTGTTATAAAAATCTAATTGTAACGTCCTCAAGGGTGCCCAAGATACAGGCTTTGCCTAGTTTGGGACCCACTGCCAACGCTTGACATACCTGATCAACTTTTAACTGTAAGCATTTCATAATTTAGTGTAACTGTCATTAATTGTGTTTTTTGATTATAAATTATTCCAATTCCAATTCCAATTCCAATTCCAATTCCAATTCCAATTCCAATTCCAATTCCAATTCCAATTCCAATTCCAATTCCAATTCCAATTCCAATTCCAATTCCAATTCCAATTCCAATTCCAATTCCAATTCCAATTCCAATTCCAATTCCAATTCCAATTCCAATTCCAATTCCAATTCCAATTCCAATTCCAATTCCAATTCCAATTCCAATTCCAATTCCAATTCCAATTCCAATTCCAATTCCAATTCCAATTCCAATTCCAATTCCAATTCCAATTCCAATTCCAATTCCAATTCCAATTCCAATTCCAATTCCAATTCCAATTCCAATTCCAATTCCAATTCCAATTCCAATTCCAATTCCAATTCCAATTCCAATTCCAATTCCAATTCCAATTCCAATTCCAATTCCAATTCCAATTCCAATTCCAATTCCAATTCCAATTCCAATTCCAATTCCAATTCCAATTCCAATTCCAATTCCAATTCCAATTCCAATTCCAATTCCAATTCCAATTCCAATTTCAATTCCAATTCCAATTCCAATTCCAATTCCAATTTCAATTCCAATTCCAATTCCAATTCCAATTCCAATTCCAATTCCAATTCCAATTCCAATTCCAATTCCAATTCCAATTCCAATTCCAATTCCAATTCCAATTCCAATTCCAATTCCAATTCCAATTCCAATTCCAATTCCAATTCCAATTCCAATTCCAATTCCCATTCCCATTCCCATTCCCATTCCCATTCCCATTCCCATTCCTATTCCTATTCCTACTCCTACTCCTCTTCCTCCTCCTCTTCCTCCTCCTCCTCCTCCTCATCCTCATCCTCATCGTCATCCTCATCCTCATCCTCATCCTCATTCTCATTCTCATTCTAATTTTTATAAATTTAATAAATAAAACACTATCTTTGCGTTTCACAGTCATCAATTTAGCCTATCCATCGGTTAACGCTTGAAACGCGCTGCACGTTAACTGTCATTTTTATACATTATATATATTGCTTATAAACAAAAAAAACGTTCAAGCGCGTGTCGGGCCACGCGCAATGTAGGGTTCCGTAGTAGCCCGTTATCATAATATAGAATAATTCTGTTGTTCATTTTCTTTTTATCTCTCTACCTATAACTTTCTAAGCAATGTGTTCTTTTTTTTATTAATTGTGATTACTTGCACGTGCGACTGTTGTTGACCGTGACTATTAAGTAGGAATCATGGATTATCTATACGTTTCTTAGTTGCTCACCAACTTTTTTCTTCTCTCCATATAACGACACCTCTCAATAACGCCATAAAATGCACAGTCCCTTAAGTTTACACTGTATATGTATATATATATATCTATATATAGTGTAAACTATATAACGACACTGAAGGGACTGTGCATATATAAATATATTTTCCTAATCAAAAAATATTCTTATTTATAATGATAATTAGGTATGAGACGGCGAGGATGAGGTCTAAAAAGTACCTTATACCGAAGCAAATCGATCTACTCTGTACACTCATATCTGTTATGACTTATGATTTAGGTCATACAGAAGCATAATATCTAATTGTTGCCTCTTAGGGTTTAATAATTTATGCAATAATTTATATTTATTTTGCAACTCTTCATAATGGTTTAATATTGTATAATAAATACGTTAATTCGTTGTTTAAGTTACTTCGTTGTTAAGAGGACCTTATGACAAAATTAAATATTTTTAAACCACCTGCTAATATATTTTGAATATTTACATTAACGATTACTACCGAATATTATTCCTTTGTCCGTTGACTTGAACTTCATCAATGTTAGAATCCCATAACATGCATATGTAAACTTACACATTACAAATCACATACCCTTCACATGCACGTATTCTCAAACATACAGAAACACGCACCGACTCATACAGCTTTCAAATTCCTCACAAACATTCACTTAAACTCGTACACCAATACTACACCACAGAACAATGACTACACGTAAATATTATTTATTAAACATATTCAAAATGACGTTAATTCGAATAAAAACAATTTCGTTAAATATTTTTCCTATATTTTTTTTTTAATATTGTTAGGTTTGCAATAACGCCTGCTATGCGGACTGCTGCGTAGTACAACGCAAGTGGTACTATAGATGTCGCTCCATCCCAATACGATGGTTTAAGAACGATAGGAAAGATTCGAGTTATGACGTCATGTCATGTTAGCTAAATTGGTTAGAGCATACCCCGGCTCAAGGGGTGGATGGACGCGGGTTCGAATCCCGCACATGACTTAAATTTTTCCTATCGTATATTTAAGATTTTGTATTTATTTATTCGAAAACAGTTACATCTACCATTACAGGTTATACCTAATGCGATAGTGTAGTTAGTAGGAAGTAACTAATAATTAATTTACGTAAATATCTTAAACAATGTTAGTGCTAACATCTACTGGTTAACATTACAGTACTAACAATTACTTAAAACAGTGTTATAATTTAACAATGTAACATAAAACATATAGACATATCTTTGAAAATTCACTCATAGAGCAACAAAATAAGTCTGTCTCTTCCGCTATAATATTGAGAGTGCGGAGTGCGCGTGTTAGAATCATATATTTGTTAAGCTTGATGTTTGTCATTTTTAATAACCGCCACACTAAAATCTTATTTAATCTGTGGACTAGCCAATGACGAACCCTCCTGTATTATGTCGGGTTGGCTGATACGTGGTGGCGGGAACGCTCATGTCTCTGATTGGTCGTGGTAAATATGTCTGGAAGTTTAATGTATATTCGACAGACTCTTGGCGCCAGTCATTGCTATAAAACCAATGTCTAACCTTGCTGAGCTCTCTTTATTCTTCACAAGTGACTGCTGCATCGAGACTTATTGAGTTAAGTACTGTATTATATTATTTAATGTCACGTAACTGATATTCATGTGTTGTGTGTGGGTCTATGTTTGTTGGCTTCCAAATTCGCCCTTTTTATTGTATTATCGTTGTGAAATGTGACTATACAATATTACCTTTGAAGTAATCCATGTGACCCTAATGATGTATTATTCTTATTAAAGTGTTCTATGTGTTCCTATAAACGTTGTGTTTTTGAAGTATCCTTATGATTCCCTTTTGTGTAGAAAACCTAGTAAGTGGGATAGTTAAGTACTGAACTAGTAGTACTCATTTACTTTACCTTAAGCTAGGACTAGATTATGGCATCACCGCCTGAAAACATCTTATAATTTAATGAGCCTACATTACAGATTAAATAAATGCTCTCTATCTTGACAAATCTCACATCAGAAGTGGGATCACTCAGATTGCCTACCTTCATTTTTTTAATCACTTTTATTAGTTTCCGAATCGATGCAACTACTCTCAATGACTTGGACTCGCTGGAACTTGGCGACAAGATGACAACACCGTGTGCCCAGTTTTCGAATCTGCTGCTAGCGGCAGTGAACGCCGAGGTCTACGAAGGCGTCGCTGCAACCTGGCGACATGATGATGACACCGTGTTGCGAGTTTTCAAATACTAGCGGCAGTGGCACCGAGATTTTATTCACTGACATCGGTATATTGGTGAAATAATTCATCTGGACCAGTACTATAATAGTGGCAAAAGCAGGTAAGGCCCTAAAAGGGTCTGCTTTATAATGATTTCAATCCTGTGTAGCGGCGATGTGAAGAAAAACCTCGTCGAATATTTTCTCAATGCTGTAATGTTTAAATCTGAAACTGACAGTTCTTACTGCATATATCCCTCAAGATAAATGTGCTTTCACTGAACCTTATTGAATTAGTGTTTGCTAGCATATGTAATGGAAGTTTATGAAACTTGTTATCTCATTGTGTATTTTTTTATATTATTTACACTAATAAGTAGGTACATATTATAACGACGAACGTAATTAGATTTCTTCAAAGTCAAACTATGTTCTCATTTTATATAGTGACTATTGGCATTAATTGAGAATACATTTCTATAAACCTAGAAACCTAAATGTGGAAACGCATATCGAACAATAAATAGCAAAGTTACAACCATATTTGAACTAATGTCGCTATTACCTTGTGCTTAAAATTTTCTTAATTTTATTTAAAAGCGATCCTTAAAACTTAGTGACATATGAAATGTTTTTGAACATCTGAGAATATCTTATGTAATATTACTTGCTCAGTGATCTTATGGGCATTAAATAAATTCACTACAGATTGCTAATTCTATAAAAGTAGTCATGACAAAGTATATAGTATATTTACTTATGCTTTTGCTTGATATTTGTAAAAGCAGTTTGGGTCCTAAGCAAGGGTTATTTTATCCTATAAAGAAACCTCCTTAACTGTTTCACACTAATCAACTCGATTGTATTATAGCATTTTGAATCGATTGTATAGGTAATATAGGATTTTGAATCGATTGTATAATATAGTAACTGGCGATGGGTAGAAATGTTTTAATTGTTGGTTTCGCAAAGTATTGTTTATTAAATCCACTTTAAACTTTGAATTCTTATACATAGGTTGTCTTATCCTACATATATACGAAGATAACCTATGACAAATGTTAGCACTTGGCATCCCTTCAGAAGTCATTACTGACTGTCACGCAAACTTTGGCTCAAACCATAATCGATCTCTTTTTCGGAAATTACTAATTGACAAACATATGATTGTTACTGGAACACTTTGAAGTAACGGTTAGATGGAACGGTATGTCTATATTAGGTAGAATGTTCTATAAATTGTCAGATTGGCCGAACGGATTTTGGAATGTTCAACAAACAATCTATGCAACAATACAGAAGTTTACAGGGGTTTTACCTCTGCGTTTATTGATTGGTGTAGACTATAGATGGTTTATCATGAAATATTGTAATTCACAAGGATATATTGATACTGGCCACGAGAGTGGGTGTTTGAACAAAATTTATTGAATGATAGATTGTACCTATTGTTTTGAAACAAGAAATACGATAATTATGTACGTTTCAGTTAAGAATATTAATATGACATGCTACCCTACATATTGTAGAAATAAACTACTTATGTTATATTATCAGTTATCATCACATAAAATGATAATATCAAAATAGTCATATCTACATGTAATTATGCTCTAGATTAAATATTAAATAGAAAGACACTGCTTACCTATTTGATTGGTGCTGGTTGATCTCACGAGCAGTGTGTGAATGCAACCAGCATGTCTATTCAAATGGCAACTACTGTTTAAATTGATTACACTGCATACCCATTTGATTGGTGCTTGTTGATCTCACGAGCAGTAAGTGAATGCGACCTGCACGTCTATTCAAATGGCAAACTGTTTGATAAAAGCCGGTCGACCTTTTACTTGGCGATGGTTGTCTCACATGGCGGCTTGTGAATGTAATCATCGTGTCTAGGTAACTGGTAATTATTAAAATGAGTAGGGTTTTTCATGAGAATTTAAAGTGTTATTTTTACTGCTACATAAGAACATGTAGGTAGACTGCCTGTTGTTATCAGATTTTTTTACGTGTACAAATGATGATTCTATTATTCTGGATAAAATACTTAAGCCCTGACGTAAAAACGTCCAAATCACAAAAGGAAAACCCAATTTTGTCCATATGGTTAAGACTTATGTCGTGAAGTCAAAAGGTCCAGACGTTTTTTGTCAAATGTAATATGTCCAATGTTTAATAGTACATTTTGTTATTGTCTAAAAATACGTGGACGATAAAACGTCAAATTGATAACTAAGCAAGTGAAAAGTTGCATTGCAGAAATTTACCAGTCGTTCTAATCAAATTTTAAACTCCCTATTCAAATATGTAGTTTAAACTGGATACTATCTATGAAACTCTTAGTATCAGTATTTACTTCGTACATAAACCTGGAATACTTTACGAATTATGTACTTGCACATAATATTTATTCATGACACTTAATATAACAACGTAGTAAACGGGAATGTTGGTTTGTACAGCATTTTTTCACAAATGGATTGAATGTATTTTGTTGTAATTTCATTACAATGATATTATTTTCTTTTCGAGACATAGCAAGACACAACAGTCTACGCGTAGAGGGATAATCTACCCTCCACGCCCAATACATATATATTGTAGTCCACAAATCTGTACTATTATAATGATTTTACAGATAATCCAAAGCTGTTTTTCTCTGTGGTGACTTCGAACCAAAGACTGTTTGTGTTCTATTTATTACTTAGTACATAAATTCTTTATCAAGCGAGCTTTGTGAAAATAATGGTGGGTTGCCATACACTGTAATAATCTTTTCTACGTATATATAGTACCACCAACTTAACTGTGCAGTTGGCGAGGGTGCTGCTGATCAAGGAAATCAACTACAAACTGTCACAATTTGAAGGAATGTTGAAGTTCTTTTTTCTGCCACCTGAGCAGATAAGTTGGTGGGTCTGTACTATTATCACTGTAAGTTATTCATAATTATTTTAAGGCGAAGTTTGCCTGGTGTTATTTTGTACTTCGTGGACGAAGTACTGTCAGTATGGCCGTGTTAGAATCATATATTTGTTAAGCTTGATGTTTGTCATTTTTAATAACCGCCACACTAAAATCTTATTTAATCTGTGGACTAGCCAATGACGAACCCTCCTGTATTATGTCGGGTTGGCTGATACGTGGTGGCGGGAACGCTCATGTCTCTGATTGGTCGTGGTAAATATGTCTGGAAGTTTAATGTATATTCGACAGACTCTTGGCGCCAGTCATTGCTATAAAACCAATGTCTAACCTTGCTGAGCTCTCTTTATTCTTCACAAGTGACTGCTGCATCGAGACTTATTGAGTTAAGTACTGTATTATATTATTTAATGTCACGTAACTGATATTCATGTGTTGTGTGTGGGTCTATGTTTGTTGGCTTCCAAATTCGCCCTTTTTATTGTATTATCGTTGTGAAATGTGACTATACAATATTACCTTTGAAGTAATCCATGTGACCCTAATGATGTATTATTCTTATTAAAGTGTTCTATGTGTTCCTATAAACGTTGTGTTTTTGAAGTATCCTTATGATTCCCTTTTGTGTAGAAAACCTAGTAAGAGGGATAGTTAAGTACTGAACTAGTAGTACTCATTTACTTTACCTTAAGCTAGGACTAGATTATGGCATCACCGCCTGAAAACATCTTATAATTTAATGAGCCTACATTACAGATTAAATAAATGCTCTCTATCTTGACAAATCTCACACGCGCGTCAGAGGCGCTTTGTTGAGGAGATTTGTCCGCGCACGCGGCACTACTACCAGGTGTGGTCGTCGCCGCCTCCATACATATTTGTCTGGCACACATCGGGATATTTGCGCTAAAATATCCATATTGTGTATTTTGCCCCTAAATACCTTAAACAGATACGACACGAGTGCTAGTTCTCTCCTGACCCTTAGTTGGTTATATCCAACCATGCCCCAGATAAATAAAGTTGGGTACATCAATGGATAAAAAGGATATACCCCATAGTGTCTCATATATAGAAACCTAATGAATTTATTATGATTTATTTCTAGCATTAGTACATATTTTTCTTCATGAGGGGACCAAATGACTGCATTATACTCTAGCTGACTAAGCACTAGGGCATTATACAAGGCTGTGATCGCTTTAATGTTTGTAAAACCTTTCGCCATACGAAGAATGAAACCTGAATTCCTAAAAGATTTTAAAAAAAAATTGACAATATGTCCTCGGAATGTCAGTTCATTGTTAAAAGTCACTCCCAAGTCCTTGACTTCTGTGACTCTGACCATCGGTTTTCCATCTTTGCTATATGAATGCAGTGTTGGGTTATGTGACCGAGTGAAAGTCATGGTAAGACACTTAGAAGCATTAAATTGCAATAAGTTTTCTTTGCTCCAAAATTGTAATTTTTTCTATATGTTTATATGTTTCAGTGTATTGGTTAAATTTTGAATTGTTACTTAATAGTATATATAAAAGAAAAATATATAGATGTGTTACAGATGGCTCTTCAGATACAGGCCACCAGCCTAGTTTTAGATTCATAGACTCATCATAAATGTATCACAATAAGGTGGAATAAAATTAATTTGTATTTGTATAAATTTATTTGTTTTTGTCTTAGGAGTAAAATTATTTTTAATAAAATATGTTGTGTAAAACTCCCTTTAGTTTATGTGTCTGTGGTCCTCCACTAATTTATGGTCTGATATCCTTCTTACTCTATGCTTGCGTTACTGTAAGCTGTTTCGTACAATAAACTTGAAAGTCTTGAAACAGAATTATATTGTTTAATTTTACAACATGGCGCAGTCGTCATCAATATAACATTTGTAAGTTTCTCGAATTTGTGTTCGGCATAATACCTAAGTTTATTCGTATTGATGTCAAGTGGAGTCCACGTCAAGTGTTGGAGCTCGAACGACGCAAGACAAAAATGGCGTCTGTTAAATTGCCCCCAAATCTCAACCTACAGAGCGAAAACGCAGCAAATGAATTTAAATTGAAATGAATGAAATGAAATGAAATGAAATGAAATTAAGTTTATTCCAGCACTACACAACACTACAATAGCTTCTACTGAAGCACAATTAAATACATAAGTAATACAACAATTGCAATGTTGCGCGATGCTAGGAACGAGTCCCGTCTCAGCATGTGCCAGGTTCAAAACTGAACCTAAGCGCTGGTTTTCAGACGGCACTCCCGACCAACATCACGAACGTGCATGACATTAAATAACAAAACAATTAAATAACAGAAACAGAACTATAAATAAAAATTATAAAATATTTAAATAATAAATAAGACATTGTGACTTTTACTACCATTTAGAACATATTGAACATATCTTTGTGATTTATCTGTGGCGATGCAGCGAATTACGTGTTTATAGTGCCACCAACTTAACTGTGCAGTTCTTGAGGGCGCTATTGGTCAAAGAAATCAACTACAAACTGCCACAATTTGAGGGAATTTTGTAGTTCTTTTTTCTGCCGCCTGAACAGATAAGTTGGTCGAACTGTATTTCTCTATCTAGCATATATAAAATTATAAATGATATATATATATATATATATATATATAAACATATACTATACAGTAATATACCACTACACAAATACTAGAATGTACAGGATATAGAATGTACAGAATACCTCGCTACATAATCTATGCGGACATGGCATCACTAGCTGCCACAGACAAAAAAATACGTATGCCTACGTGTCGTCACGTGGTTATTGTTTGACATGCCATCAGCCACGTATTCATATTCATACAAGGAAATAGGTTATAACTTATGTGAAAATAGATTTACTCGTGTTTCCCTAACATTTACTCAGAACAGTTCACTTTTAAATGGAGAAGCAATGTGGTTAGTAAAAGTGCAGTGTTAGGCATTGATATCCGTCCCTTAGTACATCGAGCAATAAAATGTGGTAAGTGAACTATCAAGATCCTAAGCTTATAGTTTATACACTAATTTTGAACAAGCCTGTTTAGTTTCTATAAATGCCTAAACTAGTGCTTAGAATTTTGATACCAACCACAACTTTCAATAGTGTTCAACAATAGCTAATTATTATTAATATATTTATCATAATTAATCCATACAGCCGAAATTACATGCAAAATCAAAGAAAGCTTTTTTTCTACTTTTAAACATTAACATAGAGCTACTTTATGAAGAAAGTGTTAAAACAGTTCACAAAGTACATAAGGATTTATGCAGTGGTAAAAGTGTTTTTCAGTGTCTATGAAATTACAAATAAACAAAATACAGAAACAAAATACAGAAAACACTGGGCTAATTTAAAACATTAAATTCATCTTATTTTATTAAGGAAGTAGGTACACCATAAAGGTGTACAAGTAGAGCCTTAGTGGTACACATTTGCAGTTTGCTGAGTCCTTAACAGGTGAACTTTAAGATGTCTATTAAAAGTTTTCACTGTTTTCAGTGCTTGTAAAGGGGGAGTGATGTCGTTCCAACAACGACTAGCAGCAAACCGAAAACTGCCCCTGAATGCTTGCGACTTATGGTGTTGTATTAACAGTCGCCTAGAGGGTCTGCGAGCACAGTAAGCATTTTCCCAAGTAAGTTTCTGCCAGAGATATTCTGGCTTTTTTTCCTTGATAATGCCAAAGAGCAGAGTTGCAAGATGAAGCTGCCTCCTAGCATTCATCTTCATAAGATTAGCATCATTGATAAAAGGACTGACATGGTTACGTGCAGGGATATTAAAACAGAATCTGGCGCAGGCATTTTGAACTCTTTGAAGGAGTTGTTCAGTCCTAGCTAGGAGACATGGACCATAAACAGTGTCAGCATAATTAAGTTTAGACAGTATAAGTGATTCACATAACATTATCCTGATATCAGTACTAAGATAAGGTCTTATCTTGTACAGCACTCTAAGTCTATAAAAACAGTTTCGTACTGCTTCCTGAATATGTTTTTCAAATTTCAGGTGGCTATCCATAACTAAACCTAAGTTACGAGCTTCAGTAACATACTCAATTTGCTTGCTTTTTATGACTATCTTTGGGTTTTGATTAGTAATATCTGCTACCTGCTTTTTAGACCCAATAACCAAATACTTTGACTTAGAAGGATTCAAAACCATGCAGTTTGCGGTTGACCAATCAGCTAATCTGTCCAGATCATTATTTATTTTTTCAACTGCAACATGACTGTCTTGAGGGGGAAAGCTTATGTAGACCTGCAGGTCATCAGCATATATATGATAATTACAGTGCTGAATGCAGTTTATGATGTCTGCACTGTATAATATAAATAATATTGGGCCAAGAACAGACCCCTGGGGGACTCCTCTAAGATTATAGATTCTGGAGGATGAAATTGTATTTCCATCAAGACCAGTAACATTCACAATTTGTGATCTTAAATTTAAGTAACTATCGAACCATTTCACAGTATCCATATCAAAACCATAGAAAGATAATTTAGATAAAAGTAATGGAATATTAATGGCGTCAAATGCGCGAGAAAAATCAAGCAGCACGAGAATAGTGCCCATGCCTTGATCCTGAGCAAGCAGCATATTATCAACGACATCCAGTAATGCGGTTGCAGTTGCAGTTGCAGTTGCAGAAGATAAACCTAGTATCACACTTGAAACAACATGCTCACTTACCGTCTCTAATTTAAACACTGAAGATGTACCCCTATGGTATTCATAAAATGTGAGGTCTGATAAATGCACATGTTTGTTACCAGATACATCTAAAAATGAGCATTTATTAAATCTGGATTTCTACAATGATTTGGAAGGTCAAAGCTGTTTTTATCACTGGTAAGGATTGTAGATTTTAGGTTGTTCCACAGTTTTTTTGGATTTTTAATGTTTCTGTTAATATTATTTTGAAAATAAACCTTTTTCTCCTGGTACATGGCATTTATCACAATGTGTTTCATGTCAGAATAACATTTTTTATGTATGTCTGACTGAGACACTTTATATTGATTATGACAAGTGTCACGAGTGTGCATCATTTCCAAAATTGTCTCTGTCAACCAAGGAAGTCTCCTTTTTTTTATAAAAATTTTTTTCTTGGGTGCATGAATATTATATAAATTTAAAATATACATATTAAATATTAAAATTACTTCATTTATATTTGTTAAATTTTCTAAATAATTCCAATTAAGTTGATTTAAATTCTCATAAAATAATTCAGTTACTATAGATTTTAGTGGCCTGTAAACAATGTACTGAGGTGTAGGCTTTTCAGATTTAATATTAAATTCCACAGATATCATTGCATGTTGTCCAAGGTCAGCGATATGCAACACCTGTACTGACCGTGGCTTAGCATCGGTACACACCAGATCAATAAGAGTTTGACTATGGTCTGTGAAGTGGGTGGGCTCTGTTATTAACTGATTTAAGTTAAAGTAATCAAAAAAGGACAGTAACAGTTTACTCTTGGAATCTGAATGGTCAAGTAAGTTGATGTTAAAGTCTCCTAAGATAACTAAATGGTCACATTCAGCAAAACTAGCAATAGTTTGTGTTAACCCATCCAGAAAGACATTAACATTGAGCCATGGGGGACGGTATGCAGTACCAATAATAACATTTTGTGAATTAACTTTTATTTTAAGCCACATTTGCTCTACCATGGGTGTTGGAGGGTGAGGGCAGACTCGCACATTCACCCCACATTTAATATAGAATCCTATACCACCACCATGGCCTTTTTTGACCGACATAGGGCGAGATATATGTCTGAAGCGATAGCCACTGATAGAGGGAGCGTGTTCCTCTTGCCCATCCTTGATCCATGTCTCGTTTATAGCCATGATATGAGCATTCACTCTTTCCATGGCTACAATGAACTCATCATGCTTTGTACCCAGTGATCCTGCATTAAATAACCCAACTTTTAGTTGTGTGGTAGCCATCATAAATACTTAATTATTTTTTCCGTTTTCACAGGTAACTTTATCAAAAAACAACATTTTTGATCACAGTTGTGATGATATGCTGAAAAATAATAGGCTATTTTGGCATGAAAGACACAAAACCTGAAAATAATGGTAAGTTGAATTTTTGTATAATTGTTTACATTTGTAGGTCTTATTTCATTTAATGATGTTTGTAAAATCAAGGTAAAAACTGAATTAACGGGGAAAATATAATTAGGATGTGATCTAAAAGGATAAAAAAGTCCACGAACATGTTTAATGACACAAAAGTCACCACAAATATGGCTGTGCAAGTTCTGCCAATTAGTACCACAAATGAAGGTCTTATTAATTGAATATAAATAAGGGTAATAACATAAGAATAAGTTATTTTTAAAATCATTAGAGTTACAACAAATGTTGTACCTTATTTGTTTATAAATAAGGATATTATTAAGTAATAAAGATAAACATTTTTTTATTATTGTGTTACAGCACCTACTACAGGAACTCCGCCACCAAAGATCTTCTGTAAATCTGACTCCGAGCGCACCCTGAAGGAAGCTGTACCCGTCTCGCGGCGGACAAAGATTCGTCCGCTTTGGGTCCAAGCAAACCTCCACCCGCGGCGCTTGCTCTCTTCGCGAACCTTGTAAAATAAGGCCTTGTTGTGACGAGTGAGCCGCTCGTTGATATAGAGGCGCGCCACAAGGTTGGACCCAACCCCGAGACCATCGGTGGTGAAGCTTCTGCGCACGCGCGCAGCTTGCAGCAGCGCGTCGCGCAGCTGTCTCCGCGCCAGGCGCACCAGCACTGTGTGCGAGCGGCGGGCGGCGGCCGCAGCGCCCTCGCCGACAGGCTCGCGCCGCAGCGGGCCCGCTCGCTCCACGTACACCAAGTCGCGCTGCTCGCAGGGCACACCGAGCTTCTCGGCTATGACGCCCACCAGGTGCATCAAGTTCTCCCCTGACACCTCGGGGAGACCTGAGATTTCTACGTCGGCATGTAGCGAGTCCTGGTCGCGGCCGTTGAGCTCTTCCTTCAGTCGTTCTATTGTGTTGAGGAGCTCGTTTGCTGCAGGACGAGCCTGCAACTCGGCGACCTTGTCTTCCAGCGTGAGAAGACGATTTTCTAATGCCCCTATTCGGCTTTCGAACCCTGCCACGATGGCACTCAGACTGGCCACTTCCTCTCGCATAGAGTTGAAGTCCCCTCGAAAAAACTTCATTTCTTGAAGCATTTCCCGAAGCAACTCATCTGACGACTTACGAGAATCTCCAGAACTGACGTCCTCTGCAAGAGTCACTTCAACTGGTGCACCCCTAGCGGGGCTGTCCCTCTTCGAGGCCTTACATCCCGGACAAACCCACACCGATGCGACTCGTCCCTCCTGAGGGATACTAACGCATGCTCTGTGGTACACACCGGCACAGCTGGTGCACTTAACATTCGTCTTCTCTGTTAACGTAACAAAGCGATCGCACGTGCTGCACTTATTAGCCATGGCTAAAGTTAATTATTTTCACTAGTTTGTTTTTTATAAAGTCTAAGTAATTTACACAAAAATAAATAAAAATTGCGGGTAACGTATAAAACCGCTCACAAAATTACTGACGTGTTTTATTTGTTTAGGGTTTGTTTACCTTTCAGGCTTTAATAGCACTCAAACAATATACACACAACACTGACAACACAATTAAGCAACATATAAAAGTCTATTCACAGCTTATCTACGTAAATATTAATTTTTCAAATGAGTAAAGGCACGGAGCAAATCTGCTGTCATCGACGTTCGTGACGTCAGTCTGTTACAACAGTTTGAAGACTACTTGATTGCAGTGGAAAAACATGAAGCGGATGATAAAGTGAAGCTATCACTTTTAAGAAATATGATGGGCCCGGATGCGGCACGTGTTCTACAGACCTTACCTATAAAAATGGAGAGCGCGTTAATATATGGAAGCGTAATAGAGGCCATCAAAATGTTCGTTTCGCCGCGGATCAATAATAGTTTTATAGTTTTTTATAGAAGATATAAATTCAACGAGAGGAAACAACGGCAGGGTGAGCCATTTGAAGTTTTTCTCACAGACTGCAGAGAATTAATTAAAACATGTGAGTACACCATAACCTCTAGCTCGGAATCACTAGAAGATCAGATTCTTCGCGACAAAATTGTGCATGGAGTGTACGATAAAACCATGCAAGAAAGCCTTTTACGTATAGAGAATTTAACTTTGGATAAGGCGATACATTACTGCAGGACGTCAGAACAAAGTAGGAAACAAGTAAACGAAATGAATCCCAGCAGCGCTGTTATAGATGTAGATATGATAAAGAAAAAAACAAATTTATTTTCTTGTAAGAGATGTCGGAAACAACATGGTCCAAGACAATGTCCAGCATATGGAAAACAATGTAATAAATGTGGAGTCCTTAACTATTTCGCAGTAAGTTGCAGAAGGCAACCTCATGATTCTAAAAATATAAAAGAAGTAATGTCTAACAATAAATTGGATGACAGCAGCAGTAGCGAAGAATTGTTCTGCGGGATGGCAAAATATGAAAAGTGTAGCTCCGATGACTGGTATGAAAATATTAATATTAAAAATCAATTTATAAAGTGCAAATTAGACACTGGTGCAGATATTAGTGTTATGCCATTGTCAATATTTCAAGAAATCAATTAAGGTTTAAATTTAAAAATCCTCGACACAAATATTAAGTTACAATCTTTTGATGGCAATAAGACAAAACTTGTAGGAATGATAAATGTATTGTGTAAATTTAAAGGAAATACATGCTATGAAAATTTTGTTATTGTAAATTCCAATTCTATGTTACTTGGTCTTCCAGGTTGTGTGGCTGTTAACTTGGTTAAGAGAGTTTGTAAGGTGGGACCTGAACAGAATGAAGGGAAACAAAAATTTATCAATGAAAATATTGATGTGTTCCAAGGTACAGGTAAAATTCCAGGTTTGTTTGAAATACCTACTAGAAATATTCTTGAACAAATTTGCTATCCATTGCCTAGGCTTCCTAATGCAATACATGAGCCCTTGAAATGTGAACTAGACCGGCTTATTAAGCGAAATGCAATTGTAAAAGTTGAAAATATTAGTGAACAGGCTTGTGTAAACAGAATTGTTATTGTTGAACGTCCTAATGGAAAAATTCGTCTATGCTTAGATCCCTCTGATCTCAATAAATATATTGTGAAAAAGCCTAAAATATTACCGACCTTAGACGAGCTTGCATGTAAATTGAAAAATAAGAAATATTTTTCCGTCTTAGATTTAACTGAAGGCTTTCATCATCTTGGTCTTACTGAAGAGGCATCATGGAAGTGCTGTTTTGCAACACCTTTCGGTGTATACAGATATTGTGTCTTACCTTACGGTCTTATGCATGCACCAGAGCTCTTCCAAGATGTCCTCGAGTCGCATTTTGGCACAATACCAAACGTAGTAGTCTGGGCTGACGATATTTTAATATTGGGTAGTACCACTGAAGATCATGATGCAACATTAATGGCCTGGCCAAAAACTGTGACTCAAGAGTGTCAGAATTATGAAAAACTCAAAGATACTATTTACTTACAAGATGGTTTATTGTTTTTTGGAAATAGGATAATTGTACCTAGTATACTGACATCTTATGTGATGGAACTTGTACATCAAGGCATAATGGAATTGCTAAATGCATAAATAGAGCTAAAAATATATTTTACTGGCCAAATATGCGATCAGACATAACCAATTTTATAAAACAATGTAGAATCTGTGAAAAGTACAGCCCACAAAATTGTAATGAATCTTTGCTTCCACACAAAATTCCAAAAGAAAGATATTTGAAAGTAGGCTGTGATATTTTAGATTTTCATGGAAAATATTTTCTTGTAATTGTAGATTACTTTTCACATTGGCTTGAGCTGTTACCATTAGCAAGTAAAACTTCGAAATGTGTAATTAATGCAATGCAGAGTGTATTCACTAGATTTGGTTATCCTGTGGAATTAATTGCAGACAACAATCCATTTGCATCATTTGAATGTAAAACATATTTTCAAAGTAAGGACATATAATTAATAACCAGTACCCCACATTACCCAAAAAGCAATGGAATGGCAGAAAAAGCTGTCCATATTTCTAAGCAAATTTTAAGGAAATGTAAAGACAATAAGATAGATTTTAGAGATGGAGTAATGCAGTATAATAATATGCCACTTTCTGGGTTAAATGTTTCCCCTTCTCAGATACTAAATAGCAGAAATGTTAGGACTTTAGTACCATGTACAATGCATTCTTTAAAACCTGAAATACAAAATATTTACAAACAGTTGTTATTAAGGCAGTCTATTACTAAGGCGCATTATGACAAAAGTGCCAAGCGAAATGTATCATTTAATTCTGGTGATAATGTTGTGTATAGAGAAGGAGGAGTGTGGCTAAAGGCTAAAGTTGTTAAGCATTGTAAAGAACCTAGATCTTATCTTATTTGTACAGATAATGGATCAACTTTAAGACGCAATACTTCTCAGTTGAAGCCATCATACACTAAAAATTTTATTTTATTTTATTTTATTTTATTATGCTAGGAAAACTAACAGCTAGTTACAATAATATTTATGAAATATAAAAACAGAAAGCCAATTATAAGTTTTCACAGATATATAAAATTACGTTAGGCGCGGAATACACTATCATACCAATATAAAAATATATACATATGACAATGTAATCCCGGCCTTAAATAGTATATGTAGTCAGTAGACACAAACGAGAATACAGTGTTGCGAATATTAACTAAAGTTAAATACATCACATTAAGAGAAGTATTTCTCATTCAGCAGCCGTTTCAATTGCAATGCAGAAGTATTAAATAGATCCAGATCTATATCTATAGCTGTACTGTTATAACACCTGCATGCCCCAATGAGGTAAGTATTTTTCCTGTACTTGCACGATGCACTAGGAATGTGTAAGAGTTCCGGATATCTAAGTGTGACCGCTGGGGTACGTAACCCCAATTGGCTGAGTAACTCCGGACAGTCTACAGTGCCGTTTGCTATGTTTAGGAGGTAGGCGATGTCTGCGATACGTCTCCTCTCCTGCAGTGGGAGTAAATGAAATTTTTTACAACGAGAGGTATAATCTGGCATATACACTTTTGCGCGGAATTGAAGGTAACGGAGGAATCGTTTTTGTATGGCTTCGATACGGGTTATGTGATGTTGTAACTTGGATTCCAAACTTGGGAGGCGTATTCGAGGTGGCTTCGTACATAGACACAGTATAAAATTTTTAAAGTTTTGATTTCTGTAAACTCCGAAGACATCCTTAAAACAAATCCCAAGGCTTTCGAGGCTTTGTTGATAATATTGCTAATATGTGCATCATATAGTAATTTTGAGTCATAGATGACTCCTAAGTCATTAATAGAAGATATTCTGGCAATGGGGGAGTTTTTCAAGAGGTAGCTGTGTATAAGAGACGACGGTTTACGAGTAAATGAGCAAACATAACATTTCGAGACATTTAAATCTAACTTATGAAAATGACAGTAATCTTGAAATCTATCTAAATCGTCCTGAAGGCGTGAGGCGTCTTCCATGGTTTTAATAGGACACAAAATTTTCATATCATCGGCATACAGAAGAATTTTAGAAAAACGAAAGCAGTGTGATATATCATATATAAATAATATAAAAATGAGAGGTCCCAACAACGATCCTTGGGGGATTCCCGAAGGAATACACATAGAAGAAGATGTGTAACCATTAAGCACTACCGTTTGACACCTATTTTGTACATAAGATGAAAACCACCTAAATAAATTACCGCGAATGCCGACATGGCCAAGTTTATGCAACAAAATTACGTGATCTATTCTGTCGAAGCATTTGCTATAATCAGTGTAAATGACGTCTACTTGAGATGGTTCCGACATTATTTTTGATAAAAAATCACTGCATAATAAAAGGTTAGATGTTGTAGACCTACCCTTAAAAAAACCATGTTGCTCTTCGCTAAGTGTATGCTTAAGTGTAGAGTATAACTGTTTGTAAATAATTTTTTCTAGCACAACAATGAAGATCAATCAATTAAGTCTGACCCGTTGATCCCTTTGATGTATGACAAGTCAAATCAGGTTTTCAAGTCTCTAAGAAGCCACACACCTCATAGGATTTTTATAAATGAATCGTGTAATGAATCTACACCTGCAATGAATAGTAATGATGATAATGTGTTGACTCCGTCAAAGGTGACCCGGAGTGGTCGTGTTATAAAGCCACCTAAAAGTTTGTATCCTTAAAGGGGAGGTGTTGTGTAAAACTCCCTTTAGTTTATGTGTCTGTGGTCCTCCACTAATTTATGGTCTGATATCCTTCTTACTCTATGCCTGCGTTACTGTAAGCTGGTTCGTACAATAAACTTGAAAGTCTTGAAACAGAATTATATTGTTTAATTTTACAACAAAATACACCAAAATCTGCCCACATCCTTTTGAAATTTTAAGTGGTCTTGATAAGTATTTATAGAATGATACATTTTCTGGTCATCGGCATGTAATAGCAATTTCAAAAACATAAAATATTTTTTTATATTATTTGACGATAAAAAATAAAGGGACTTATATGTAGCCCTGGAGGGGGACCCCAGAACTAATTGGAACCTTATCTGATTCACAGCCAAAGCTTTCTGGTAATGTTTCGTGATATATGATTTGAACCAGCGCCATAAATTACATCAAATAGTGTTATAAGCTCTTTTGTCTAGTTAAGTCCTGTGATCCATTCTATAAACCACTCTTAAAAATCAGTAAACACACTGTTTGTTTGTTTGTTTATTTGTTATTGACTACGTCTTAAATATTTAAGTAAAGCTTCGATAAGGCGGGCAAAATTGAGATTGGGCTATAGTTTGCTACAACTTTAAATAATCCTTAGGTTGAATATATGGTGGACTGGAAAACAAATGGTGTCAGCGGTGTATTTAAGAACTTATGGTGAAACATTATTAACTCCAGCGCCCTTAGTTGAATCGAGCTTACGTAGTTCCGATTTGATATACATTTGATTATAGTAAAACAAACATCACTGATAATTAAATCTGACGTGTGGTTATCTTCAGAAATATAAAATTTATCATCTGCCTTATAACCGTCGGTAACAGTTGAGGGTTCAAACACTGATTGGAAGTGATTCGAGTAAATGTTAATAATATCTACTGGGTCACTTGCTGTTTTTGGAGCACCCATCTTCCAAGCAGTCTTGTCTGCCCTACCCCTAGAGTGTTTTTTATAAGCCAGAGACGCGGAGGGAGCGGCGCAAGTATACTGCGAAGGTGTAGCGAGTACGCTGCGATAAGGTTGCGAGGAGACTAAAGCTGCCACCACAGCGCCGGAGCTGTCATAGAATTAATTCACTTCTAATAAGACATTTGTCTCTAAGCCTAACCATAATTATTTTCATGAAGAAGAAGCTAATTTTGAGAAATTTCATTAGTATTTAAAAAAACTGTAGGTTTCTGTAACCCCCTCCCATCAATGGGGAATATTCCGCCCTCTCTCCCCCTCCCCATTGCACCAAATATATACATGTATACCATACCTAAAGTCCTTCTAATGTAAGTAGAAACACATTTATTTTAATAATTATTTAAAAAAAAAAAGTTTCCGTAATCCCCCACCCCTCTGGGGGGATGCAACAACCCCCCCTCTCCCTCCTCCACCCCTTCCTATAGTACATAACTATCTATACCGATTCTAGTCCTTCCAGTACTTCATCTTAGTAACTTTAAAGGATTTATTCTAAGGATTTTGTATTTGGTGCAAAATTATCTAATACCCAAGTTCAACGACCAGTACTGCAAAAGTAAGAAAGTTATCTTAACCTCTATAATTTTCCTTAAAAGTTCATGAACTGCACTATCATCATGAATTTTTTCAGACTTTTCAAGCCAGCAGTTTAGGTTTTAGAGGGGGGGGGGACGCCCTACTGGAACAAAAATTTACACTTTAAAGTTGAATATTTCGTAAATGGAGCATCAAATCGAAAAATAGTATTAGCAACCCTTCAATCATTTTAAAAGACCTTTTCAATGATACCCCACACGATGGGATAGACGACAAAAAAAAAATTCATACTTACAACACTTGTATGGGAGCTACCCCAAAAAAAAATATTTTTCAAAATTTTATTTTACCACTTTGTCAACGTGGTAAGTTTACATACTCGTACAAAATTTCAGCTTTCTAGTACAAACGGTCTCTTAGCAAAACCTCGGACAGACGGACAGACAGACGGACATGACGAAACTATAAGGGTTCCTTGCAGGTACTACGGAACCCTAAAAAACGTGACTTGCGCTTATTTCGTGTACGAGTAGTCTGTTGATTATTGATATTTCGTGAATCAATGATGGCCGAGCGGTATAATAGCTATGGACTGCCGTGCCGCGTGTCAATGGTTCGATCTCACCGCCACCGCCGGCTTCAGCTTCACCGCCTGGTGGAAGAGCTATTTGCTAATGCTCGCCTGTGTAGCTTCTTTTAATTCTAGGCCTAGTCTGTCTACCAACTGGTAAGTTAGTGGTCAAGGGCTAGCCTATAAGCTATGAAATAATACAGTTTCTTCACTTAATATCATCTTCCTTATCTTGATTGGGACTCGTTTGGTTTCGGTATAAGTAATAGATTCCATTAAAAAAATATTCCGTTATAATTAGCAACATAAGAAATTACTCAGTTTCCCATCATTATACATATAAAATGGTGAATGACTACGAATAGGTCATGGCGAAAGTAATGTAAAAAATGTTAATAACACAATCTAGACGATTGTTATCTCAAATATTTAAAAAAAGCACTTAGTAATGTAAAAATATATGTACAAATCCGCATAAATATCGATCGTGCGCTGAGATAGATAAGAAGACTCTTCTTCCGATTCGGTTACGTGGCACTTATAACGTCACGTCGGCTTAGCAGGAAAATGTATCATAGCTACTCGTAAGATATACTACGCATCAACTTGTAAATCTTCATCTATTAGATTTTGGAAGTCAGTTAACAATTCATCACAACTTTTTTACTAGTCACTGCCGCGGTAACCACGTTTACTTATCTACAAAGATTTTAGCAAAATCTCTCTTCCACTGACATGTCTCATTTCAACAAAACAAAGATTAAAGTCCAAAACTTCAAAGTCCAAAGTACAATGCAGGATCGATAGCCTTCAAAAGTCTCAACTCCATTATGGGGTTAATGCGAGTGGAAGAAATTTCTGTCCGTTTCCTGTCTCTATTTGATCGGGGTCGGTCGGCTATTACGAGTAGGTTGCAATTTAGACGATACGATCAGATTCTTTAAAAAAATGTTTTTACATTACTAACAAGATCATTGAAAATTAGAAAAGCTTTTACAAACCACGATTGATTGATCTATCGATACATTTTCTCTAATAGTGATTACATATTGCACCTGTTCAGAACGCACAAGCACACGAGCATAATTAATTGAAAATATATGTCTTAATACCAGAGACTAGTTTTTTTTTGGTGGACTTCTAACTGTCTATCGCTGTCGGTCATACAGCTCCACCGGATTAAACGTTTATATGAGTTTAATAATACATAGAAAATCGGTGTTAAATACTTGCAGCTCTCATGTCATCGTGTAACAGAAATTTGTTCTGTGTATACGCCATGGACACGTATCCATAGATTCATTGTATACGCTGATGTTTTCTTGAGATATTAATTAAACTTTCTGTTGTTTTCAAATAGTTATTATGAAAAAGATTGCATCGGTATTTGGTTTTGCGCTATTAAAACGATAGTTATCCCTCAGATCATGACTCAAATCTTATTTTAAAGGCAAAGTTGAAGACTAGACTAAATTTTCGGGAACGCCTTGCATCTAGAGAGCGACATTTTTATGTCGATTCTTGAATTAATTAAATATTTATTGAACTACACATCGTGTACATATGCGACAATATTGTTTCGTACAACAGCTATAAAATCTAGTCACTATCAAGATGATGATGAAAAATATTTTAAGGACATGATCTTCTTCCTCTTTTCTATCTCTAACCCTTTTTATGCTGTCGTGATAGAATTACCACGAGGCACACTTAGTGTGCGCCTGGAGTATACTGCACTGTGCCCTGAAGAATAACCACCCTGAAGAATAAAGTTGTATACCTACAATTTCACCGCACCCATACCCTAACTCACATTACTGCTCGGTGATATTTTACTTCTACTCTATTATACATATTTCACATCATCTGACTACTATTATACTTCTCGCACACATATATTTATTTATGCAATCTATCCATATAACATTGGGCCTTATTTTACCCTTATATCTACTGACTCATTCTCAACGCCGTCTTCCTAGGATATGGCTAGTCCCTTAGTATTCAAGTTTACTTTCACCGGTACTAATTTCAATCTTCTCTGACATATTTCGTCTTCTATACAAATAAAGCGTGAACTGAAACCACAAATGTTACAAAAAAAAAATATGAGAATAATGTTATTGACGCATATTTGTTGGCAGTACTTCCGAAGAACGGCCATCTTACACTGCAATCATCAAGATGCCTGCCAAGCATGGTGATTATGGTTAATCCGCTTATTAGAGGAGGATTTTGTTCAATGGTTCACGTTATGTCTGGTGATGTAATTCCTAAATTAATTCTTGGCTTTGGCTGGAACATATAAAAAAAAACATTCTAGTGATTTGCCGTGAACGGAACAACATATACACATAAAGTAAATTACGAGGATATAACATAAGAGAAAAATATGGTATTAAAAATTAGTTTTATAGTAAGCTTTATCTTGAAACTTTTACTTAACTTTACATTGTAGGTCTCTTTAGCAAGAGTCTTAGTGGACCATAGAATCAGGTATTGTACCTTGAAGCAGTATTGTGCAAACACTACCATGTTTATTCGTGAAAGAACTACGTCCCGCACTTACGAGCACTGTGCAGTCAAGCACACCGGGAAAAGTGATACTTCGACTGTGATAGACAGGCCCTTACCATTTCCAATCTCATTACTTCTTATCGTTTGATAAAAAATACTAAATTCATCAGTGTTATTGTTTGTTTGTTTAATATTTATTCCCATTAATTAATTTAAAACATTTTTTTAACATAGAAGATCGCCTGCAGAAAAATTATAAATGAAAAAAAAAATAAAAAATAAGAAGAAACTTGAATAAAAAATAAGTATGGTTCTACATACTGGAATAGAAAACGTGGTGCGGTATACTTAATTCACCCAGGTGCACTAAGTACACTTTTGGTAGACTTGATTCACCCTGGTTATTTCGGGTGCATTAAGTACACTATTTAGTAGATTTAAATCACTCAGGTGATACCTAGGTGAATTAAGTGCAATACATGGCATACTTCATTCACCCTTGTGCTTACAAACTATCGTGTAATGCAACCTACGTGGACAGCTTCACAAGTAACCAAATACATGCTATTGAACGTGAATGTTTGAGAGCATATTTTTACTTAAGTTTTTATTTATTTATATATTTTTACGTGTATATACAAAGTTCTTCTGTTTTCGCCGTGTCGTACAAACGTTAATACTAAAAAGCGTCAAACTTGGTGGATATACCGTAGAAACTAATAAACAAATCGTGCACCTAAATTAAGAAATAATATAAACTAGACTAGGACACGTCAGAAAAAAAACACTCAATACCTCATAACTCAAACTTGCGCCTAAGTCTAAGTAAGAATGATAAAAAAAACCGGCCAAGTGCGAGTGCGACTCGCGCACGAAGGGTTCCGTAACTAAATATTATGTGAATAATTAAAGCGTCTACCTGTCACCGTTAGTAGTATCGAGCAAGAAACGGTCAAAATATCAAGTTTGTTGTATGGGAGCCCCCCTTAAATATTTATTTTATTTTGTTTTTAGTAATTTTGTTATAGCGGCAGTAGAAATACATCATCTGTGAAAATTTCAACTTGAGACCGTTCTTGAGATACAGCCTGGTTACAGACGGACGGACGGACAGATGGACAGCGAAGTCTCAGTATTAGGGTCCCGTTTTTACTCTTTGGGTACGGAACCCTTACTAGCGTAGGATACGTATAACGCGCTAAGAGTACAATAAAAAAGATATTACAAAAAAAAAGTTTAAATGTAATTATTATTTAGTAACCGGCTAGGACTCGCGTTATATTTACCGGATATTGCTCCGACCAGTTACGTGCTGAGGCCCGCGCTCGCCGCTGTGCACAATCGTGACTCCCAGACGAAGAACTTCAAATAAGTTCGAAACTGGTCGGAGCAATATCCGGTAAATATAACGCGAGTCCTAGCCGGTTACTAAATAATAATTATGGACAAAACTCGCGAAAGTTTTTTAGCTCAAAGTTTAAATGTATTAAATTTTTTTTCAGCAACTCGTTATTTAAATATATTACGTGTTGCTACGGAACCCCTGTTACGTTAAACGGTGGTTTCATAGCCAGAGATTCCAGTGGCTTGCGCTTGGGCAGTTTTATTGACCGGGAGAGAGCGAAGCACCAGCGAAGTGTCTTCATTACAGCTTAGGCAGAAATGATTTCGTATGTCTTCCGGATGTCCATTTATTCGAAGTTGTACAGGTTCGATAATTATTTGAAATATTCAGTTTTTAAAAATTTTGCAAATCTATCTACTACTGATATGGTGGTTGACAAAGTAAGAGAAACATTATGTCAGTCACGAAGCATTCAGCTAACAAAACCCCTAGTTTAAATATTTCCGGTTTGACTAAATTGTAAGTCGCATCGTACGTGCAAAAAAGGGGCCTATTAGCAGATTGGACGCGGGAAGTACATCAATCAACGTTCAGGGATGACCGCAGCCTGTGATTTATTGGGGCTTCAGTATTGAGTGCATTGTGAGTTTTTTTACATATCCTTTGTGTGTGGTGAAAGGTTGAAAACGGCAAGCCAAGGCGTATGGAAAGCTTTTAGAATTTTGAAAGAAATTGGGGTTTGAATAAAATTGCTCTTGTGTTCCTTTGCATGCTGATGGAAGTTTTTGTGATCCCGTGGGGAGGTGCAATTCTAACCGGGCACGGGTTAGAATTGCACCTCCCCATATCATTCCGTGGGTGTCGTAAGAGGCGGCTAAGGGATTATCCTGGATATTATACTGGAAGGTGGGCAGCAGCGCCTTCTTGGAAGCTGCTATCTTACACTGCGGTCCCCAAGCCGCCTGCCAAGCGTGGGGATTATGGCAAACACCCTCTTAATAGGGGAGGCTGTGTTCAGCAGTGGACGATCCGGCTGATACAGTACAGTACAGTTCCTATGCATGTTCTCCATTTAAGCAGATCCAAATCATTTCTATATTATGTGAAAGCTGTGAACTCCGAAAAGCACACTGTACACATTACCCAAGAAAAACTACTAGTGATCAAATTTTATTACGATAAACCAGTATATATTTCATGTTTTTTATATGATTAAGTGGACTAACCTCAGCTGTAACAGATGCATTTAGTCAACGACGATTTGCACTGCGCCCGTCACACTGAGACGTACAGTTGTTAGTTCTCATGTGCCTGTAATTTTTCTGGCTCTCGAGGACTGCTGCCGGAACACACTGCTAGGTGCTTGGCGACAGATTTTCTACTTGAGGGTGGTCGCTAGCCAGGCGGGCATTCACAAAATGCTCATCCACCATGCGGTGAACCTCAAGCCCGCGGCGGGATTCAAACCAATAGCCAATCCCACTGAGCTATCGCTGCTTCAAAACTTTTTCTAGTTGTTCTTAATTGTTCAACTATGTTAAGCAACGTCCGCCGTCATGAGTTGGATAGATAACCGATTTTGGTTTATTTACTACTGAACGCTACCATGCTTCGGAGGAAACGTTAAATCATCACTCCCCGTTGTCTTAGGATGGCAGTCATTAAAGCATAGTGCATGGTTAGGCCTTTTGTGAATTTACCACCCTCAAAGAGAAAATCTTTATCCAAGCACCTAACAGCGTGATCTGATTGTTGCGTTTCAAGAGCTAGTTATTCTAAGATAGCCTGAACAACATCTTCCATGCATCACCACTAAAAGGCGAGATAGTAGTCAAAGGCTAGCTAGGCTAGGTTATAAACGAGGGTTGAAATACCAAAATTTGGTTTGATCTGCCCATACATTTGTGATTACTAAATAAGTCTGGATGTTAAATTATGTATTTTTATAGTACAAAATAAGATGGCGACTAATATGATTTCTCAATATTAGTAGAATTTTATGTGTAAGTTATAAAAGTAAAGGGGAAATCTACTGTGTACTTACTTGTGGAAATAAGTCAAGCTTTTTGACCTAGATTTTCGGCATATTCAATGCCCTTCATTAAGTAAGCACACGCAGGTGGGTTGCGGCGGCAGCGTTGACTACAGATTTTAACACGAAAGTATATTCCCCTATTTACATACGAAATGTGGGATTCTCGCGAGTTCCTTTTTTGTAACGTTAATTTTAATTTGCTGATATTTTCTTGTAAATGTAAAGATCCATACATAAACCTTTCTCTACTCACCGATTGCTGATTGTTCCGCGATTATAGGAGTTAACAAATTAGCCCATTGAATTTTAGTGAATTTACTTTCCAATCTTGCCTCGGGCTAGAGCTTTTCAGCATGATGTTAGACCTGCCTGCATGCTTACCTGGCTGGTTGTAACCTAAACTAAAAACGTTTCGACGAGTAACCAACGGTGTCGGTTTGGTATCTTTATTTCCCAATTTTGAATTAAATCTGCTTCTTTAACTAACCAAAAAATAGATAGAAAAAACTATTGTGGTGATATTTCAAAGACATGGTTACGACAGCAAATCGACCTGCAGAAGATGATTATCTACAAAGCATAATATCAGTACTCCATGGTCTTTCAAAATCAAATAGACCAGCACTTTTTCGTTACTACATAGGCTTCCTAGACTCGTATATCTTGAGCAAGCACCATGAATTAATAAACTAAATCCCACCATAGCTTTAGCCCCCGAGCTAATACCAAACACCGTGGGTTAGGTTGAACCACAGTATATATTACTTATCAGTAAGAAAACTGCAAATACAGGAAAATAACAGATTGATTAAAAATATTGTGTTTGGTAGATGACAGTAAACCCCTATTACATGAAAGCCAGTCATGTTTCGCAAGTATATCGGTTACCTATGCATACTCCTTCGGATGTTAAAGTATGACAATGATTATTTTTTGAACTTCACTTAACCTCAAATGGGGAAAAATGTCTCCAAGCACGTTAACAGATTTCTTGAATCCGCGTTTCTATTCTACGATTCGCTGTTTTTGAAGCGTTCGCAGTTGAGCTTGCGTATTCATTTTAACTGATCAACTTGAATTAGCAACGTCCGCTGCGGTTATTACTTGTATGGGTGACCTTTAGTGGCATTTCCTTACTACTGAGCACTTACATGAATGTTTTCTTCTGGTACTCTCGGTCTAAGGAGTCTCAGTTGTTTTCTTCGGGATAGCAGTCGTTAGATTTTGTTGAAGGGGGCTGCCTTCAACAACCCCCCGAAGGGTTCCCGCCTTGTCGTGGCGGTGGGGCTTAGTAGCCGTGGCTTCGTCACCCACGGTGAAGCGAAGAGGAACCAGGGGCCGTGCTGACTTGGGCAGTCGGCCGGCCCCAGAGGGGCCGCTCCACTGGGCTTTGCCTCTAAGTCCAGACTGGAGCGGCAACGGGTAGGCTGCGGTGCTGTATGGGCAGCACCGCATCTGAGGCGGGCTGTGGTGTTGTGTGGGTGACACCACAGCTGACGATGAGGGGCCACGGCGGGAGAGGAGTGCCGGTATCACGGTGCGCCGCTCTCCCTACCTTCCGTGGCCACGGCGGGGCCGCCACCGTTGGATGGCGTACGCGGAGGGGCCGCAGGGGAGGAGCAGTGTTGGTATAGCGAGGCGCCGCTCTCCCTATCCTCTGCGGCCGAAGTAGCAGGCGACGGGGCTACTCATCTGACCCGTCGCAGGGGGACCTTGGGCGTAGGAAGCGGGGTCGTCTGACGCCCATTTGCGGGCTTGGTCCCCGGGTGGTAGCGACGTGCCATGTGTTCTGGTGCGTCGTGAGGGGTAGCACCCCAGGAGGGGTCCGGCAACGGACAACCGTGGCGGGCTCGTGGTTGAGTGCTAAAGCGACCCTGCAATCTCGCCGAGAAGCGGTAGAGATGGAACACCGTGTGTTATTTAGTAGGTAGGGGCACTTGCTGCTGTGGGAGTAGTTGGTGTCGAGCCCGACATATCCCGGCCACCATCCCCGGGGTGGACGGGAATGCGTAAATGCATTTTTCACACGTTAAAGAAAAAAAAAAAAAAAAGGGCTGCCTTCAACAAAGTCTAACGACTGCCATCCTGATGTCTCCGGCACCTGGTACAATGATAGGGTATTTTCTTATGCCTGCCTACATAGTTGCAACTTGACCAAGTACTAACTGTGTGTTCCGGCAGCTGTTTTAAAAGCTAGTTCCCATTAAAGGTTGAGCCTGTCTAGCATCTTCTGACAAAATTATCACTTATCATCAGGTGTTCAAAAACTACCCTATCAGAAATAATGAAAGACATTTAACAAAAAACATCTTCAGACACATAAATATATACCTAGAAATAGGACAGTTGTTAAAGGTTAGTCTATCAGTGAAAGCAATTAGTCTTAGCCTGATTTGAAGCAATCCTACTTTAATTGTATATACTGTAACCCAACCTTAGGTACGAGGCGGCGTTAAGAACGCTCGCTGGGGCAATTTCGATTTGATTTATCATTGTTCTTCACCGATAAATCAGGCCACAATAGGGTTCCCGGCGAGCTGTACGGATACGGGAACTTCTATTAATTCTCCTTAGAACAATCCCGAAGTTTCTGCACAATGGGATTAGGGACAATACGTCTCAAACGTGAGATGTTATCACGCGATAAGATCCGGGATAGTGTTGCAGGAAATTAAATTAATTTGGCTGTTGGTCGGTTAGCGAAATAGTGACCGATGATCTGATAGGATTAGATTGAGTTATTAGCAGTTTATATTCTTTTTCGCGTTAGGCCGCTACCTCATATGTTATTGGTATAGGTATAGGTAGTATATAGGTATATGAAAATATAGTGAAAAATGGAAGCGAATAAGGGAACTGTGTTTGACGTCAGACTTATATAGCATCTTATTATTACTTAAACTAATTTTTTAAGTAATTAAACTTATTTTAGTTATATTACAATTTCAATTTCCTATTATTTTTCAATTCTGTTAAAATATGTGATTGTGTCTATGATATGAGTCCTAAGTAGCTCGAAATAATAGTAGATTATTAACCAAGGGCTGAATGACATCAATTGCATACGAGGTTTTTGGCGCCTGAGCGAAGCGAAGGCGCTAATTAACCCGAGTATGAAATTGATGCTTACGCCCGAGATAAATACTCTGCTTTACATATCGATTGTGAGGTTAGTAAACAACAAGACAGCAGGTTTCAATGAACATTTATTAAGAAGAAAAAAAAGTGTATTTAAATAAAATAAAATCTTTATTAAATAAATTGTCTAGATTCCGATTCGAGTAATTAATCGATACCGAGAAAAAAAAAATTAACTTTTTAAAAATATTCTTCGTGCAGTATGAGTATGACAGTTCTTTTTTCAAATTCCAAAACCTATGCTGTAATGATAGTCATACACCCCGGCATTCAGGGGTGTAAGGGTGTACTTACAGAGCAAGAGATATGTAAATGAATTTGAAATTGAATTTGAATTACAAATATCTACTTAAAATCATTATAAATACCATTTTATTTCAATGGTGTCGTATTGGAACAATTACGAGGCTCACCTGATGTTAAGTGGTAACCTCTGCCTATAACAGATGCATTTTGTCATTAGTGGCAAAATGTACTGCGCCCAAGAAACGAAAAGTTTTTAAATCACATTTGCTTGTAATTTTACCGGCATCCGTACCCAAAAAACCAAAACACAGTATAATGTGAACATTACTGCTTGTTGGTAGAAATAGGTATGGTGGCAGCATTTCTTCGGACGAATTCACATAAAGAGTTCTGCTGCTACTAAAACCCCTGTTTTATTTTTCTTTCATCAACCAGTCGCATAGGAACAGGGCATCCGTAGTTCAATTCAAGTAGAAGACTGAGTGGTTCGCACCATACGCAATAACCCTATTCAAAAAGAGACATACACAAAAGTATGCCGGTGGTCTGCCAATTTTCCAGAGTTATTATACTCTACAGGTTATATTTACCTGCTACCTTAGCCAAGTTGACTCACACGCAACTTCTACTATGAGGAATTTCGTTACAACGCGCTCCCATAAGAACTATATGCCTATTAATAGTGAGCAAAGACACTGCAATTTATTACGAGAAATATTATCCCATCATGTTATCTTTATCTTACATATTCATCTTATATACATCTTTGTGTAAAAAATATTATATTCGGTATATCCACCGTAAAAAAACAAATAAAAAAAAAAAACACCATTTTTGTCGTGACATAAATATATTTATGTCACGACAAAAATGGTGATTATTTTTTTATATACATATTGCATATATACATGTATACATTTTTGGTTTGGTAAATAAAGAAAATTTCCTCTCTTGTATTGGTATAGAAATAGATTCCGTTGCAGAAATTGTCTTAAATTGTCAAGATATATTTGTACCCTATAGAATGAGCTCTAGACAATGCCACATGCTTATGTAACAAAAATAAAAATAAATTTCGGACTACTTACCTTACTATGTATGTTCTTGCTATCGGATTTCATGCCCAATATTTTTGTTTGGGTCAATATTAACGGTAAACTATTTAATTTCAAATCTGTTGTTGCAAATGATTTTATTCCATGACAAACTCATTTATAGGTTCCTTTCGGTACGCAACCCTAATAAAGACCGACAATCTCTTTGTTCTTTTTTATATCAAATTATTACTACAATTTTACATTATAAGCAGGAATACATTTAGAAAATGTCCTCTGTCAAGTACAGTTCGTATCGACAACTCGGTTAATTTATATAGAATGAGTTAATGTCAAAGTTTTTTCTTAAATTTCATTTTTTATCTTTAAAGTAAATAAAACAAACCATTGATAAAAATCCTTCTCAGCCGCGCATCTTCTTTCAGCCCCTCACCGTCGCTACTTCGCCTTTCCGGTCACGTGCCATACTTCTTTCTGAACGGAATTGCTTCCAATAATCTCGCAAACCAATTGAATTGAAACCTTTTTAGGTTGTAACACGCCACATTTTGGCACGCGTCGTGCCTTCGCAGTGATTCTGTCAAATCTGAAAACCTGGCTGCTGTTCACTTTGTATGGAACCTCGCCCGTCATGCTAGACGCTCCGTGGCTTTTACATCAATTTTCGTATTACCAATGGATTAAATCCAAGGGTCATCCCCCGAGAAACTTTCCGATTGGATTGGAGAATCGCTTGTCGTGAATCAATGTTGTGAAATTTGTATTCAGGTAACGTTTCCCCTTTACTTTCTGGACAAGGAGCGATCGAATTTAAAGAAAAAATGTTTGGTTTTGGCACCTAACTTTATGGATGCGACTCACGTACCCATTTGTTTTGGGGTTGTCTGTGGTAGCCTTAGATAATTTTGTCAAGAGGTGGCTCTTTACACATGTTTCCAACTCTGTACCTGTTAAGAGACTTCAATACGATAAATAAACTTAATTCATAGTGTAACGGGTTTTTTTTCTACAAAATAAATTTTTCTATTTTATAAGAAACAAATCTAAGTTTTCTTACAAAATTACAAATTTACGAGAGAAAAAAATTATAGTCATGTGCGGGATTTTTCTCTCTTTTTTTCATTTTGTAATTCATCATGCAATTCTTTTTGTGATGTAATTCGGCAAGCATGCGTTATTCCAAACATAACGGTATTAAAAAAAAACTAAGTTTTGTTGTTATTATTGGTAACATACTGTTTAGAACTCGAAAAGAATATAGGTCTTTGACCACTCACACACCGCATCATCGGTGATGGTGATTGATGATGTGGTGAAGGTGTTGGTAGCTAACCAGGCGGATATTTACAAAATCCCGTACCACCATGTTATAAAGACTGCCATCATAAGACAACAACCGGGACCGACGGCTTAACTCAATAGTAATACCATTAACAGTCACCCATCCGAGTCATGTCATGACCAGCAGCGGCCATTGCTTAACTTAGTTCATCGGTTCTAAGCAAGCAACATTACGTGCGCTGTCTAATGTTATAGTTAATATATTCTGGACAATTAAACCGCTCAGTGGCTGAATTTATCAACAAGGGAGTGATGACCAAGTAGATATTTTTTACACCTCATAATATGTTGTTAACCTTTGAATACAATATAACCTGTACATAATTTTAACTTGAGGAATATAAACATCAGGTTTTACCTAGAATTACTGGCTTTGAAACAGTGATAGCTCAGTAGCATTGTTCGAGTGTTCGATTGTTCGAATCCGGCCGCGGGCTTGAGCTTCACCGCATGGTGGAAGGGCATTTTGCAAATGCCCGCTTGGCCAGCGACCACCCTCAAGTAGAAAATCTGTCGCCAAGCACCTAACGGTGTGTTCCGGCAGCAGTCCTTGAGAGCCAGTGAAATTACAGGCACATTAACATTTACAGACTTAACAACTATGTCTCAAGGTGACGGGTGCAGTGCAATTCGTGACTTGTGACGAAATGCATATGTCATAGGCAGAGGTTAGTCCGCTTTACATCAGGTGGGCCTCGAGCTTGTTCCGTCACAATAACATTAAAAAAACATATCAATAAAATTAATGATTAGAAGCTTGTGGATCCCTTATCTCTTGAGAATGGCCACTTGTGAGGTGAGCATTAACAATATGCCCCTATCACCATGCGGTGATATTGAGATTCGAACCCTGGGCTGAATGTGCGGCAGCTCATAAAGATTACCACTGGGCCATCACGCTACCAGTGCTTCAAAATTTTAAAGTTACCCTTAACGAATCTTTGCATTTGGTGCAACAGATTAACAATCTTTTAATGTTACAGGAGACTAATGACATATTGGAACCGATGTGTTGAAATGAATGTTCCTTGGAAGTGAATTTTATAATATAAACTGTTACCAGTTATGCTACAAACAATTATCACGGTGTTGTTTTTAATAAAATCGGGACCTTAATAGTTAACCTTCGGTTACAATCCATATATTCCATCCTACCTTTCAAGGGCTGTATCTTTTGAAATGTAAGGTCCATCTTCATGAGTATATCGACAAGTAACTCAAATATTGTACGCGTATCGTACTAGTTGATCGTCATTAGGCGTCAACAACACAACGTGACGTGACGTGACGCGATTTATTAACTTTATTTTCATGTAGTTCTCTAGCAGCGAGGAATGCTCTATGTTTGATGTACCTCTCAACATACGGGTGCTCTAAAAATCTAAGATCATTCCCATTTTTAGGAAATATAAACTGGAAAAAAACGTCTTAATCGCTTTTGTCTTTTGACACATTGTATTTACTTGATGGTTTTCAGCTGGGTTTTGGTTTGAAATGAATATACTGTAAAAATGTTTTGTCTTTTCGGCTCAAAGCAAACAATAAAGTCAAATTATAGTAGCATTGTGTGCGAAAACCATGTCAATAGGTGTCCTGAGAATGTTCCTAGAATATAATTGAACGGCTTTAATATAAATAGAGTGACACAGTTCAAGTACCTCGGACATATCCTTACCGACGACCTTAAGGACAATGTAGAGATTGAACGGGAGCGTAGGGCATTGGCCGTTAGAAGTAATATGTTGATTCTTCAGATTTTTCCGGTGTAGTGACGAAGCTAATATCACAATGTTCAAGGCATACTGTCAAAATTTTTTCACTGGCAATTTATGGATCAACCATACTCAAAGTTCGTTAAAGGCCCTACGAGTCGAATACAATAATGCGTTCAGAATGCTGCTGGAACTGCCTGGTTTCTGAAGTGCGTCAGAGAAGTTTGCTCAGGCTCGGACGGATGGCTTCTACGCTATCCTCAGCTTGAAGATAGCTTTTCTGTTGAGGCAAGTGCAAGGCAGTCCCAACAGTTTTCTGCGACCAGTGGTTGAACACTACAACTCGCCAGTCATGCGGCATTTTGTATGGGTACAAATCAACATGTATACACATAGGGTTCCGTGCGATGTGGTGTACATTAATTGCTTTATTTATTTAATTTTTTATTTTACTTGTATTCGGGGGTCTTATAGCAATCATTACAAAGTAATGTTGAATCAGACAGATAAAAGCCATTTACAAGCCTCCACAATTAGAAAGTTATTACAACAATATTAGAAAATAAGTATATAACGCTAAAGTTTATTTCTTAAAAGTGCTTATGCTAACGACTCCAGAAGAGTTGCAATTAGCCACAATAATAAAGAATTTATGGAAGCCACATTACCAGTAAATAGGTTTTATATATATGTGATACTAACCTTTAGAAATAAGTTCTGCACTATACTAACCAATGGATTTATAATTGTCCGAAATAAAAACATTTTTATTTGATTTTGAATAGTGTAGCGTAGCTGTAAGCGATCAATATTTTGCTTCTTACTCGCGTAGATTATGGATATCTTCGTGGGAGAAGGGAGTAGCAGGTTGCCAATTTTTATTTTATTTTATCGCCAAACTGTGTTATATTCAAGCGTCAAACTTGGTACGATGATAATGTAAAGTCTAAAGTAAAACTAAGAATACCGTACTTTATAAACAAACCAATAACTTTTGGTAAATTGTGTATTGGTACAAGGCCCTAGGAGTGCGGGGCCGACTCACCCTTGGCCGGTTTTATTGACCCTAAAATAAATCTACTACATACGCAAAAATTAGGCATACTTTATTCAATGTGTTACAAATTTTAATATTGCTTAACCTTGTCTTTGCGGTTAAAGCAACATCATTTTTTGTATCAAATTTGACACCGTCTTTATAGCACCTTGTCACCGCAGAACTTTTTCAGAATTACTATTGTTGGTACCAAAAAATAGGAACCTTTACTAAAACTACTAAAAGTGGTAGAATTGTACCAAGGTTACGAGTCACTTTTGGTTAAGGAACCCTATTCATAGTGCTTTGGTTATCGCAGTTAACATGAAGACCAATTTGGAGATGTAGAAAATACTCCCAAACCATCAGTACATTAGGGGGATTCCATAATCCCACGATTGGCAGGCGTTTTAGGAATCGCAGACGGCTGTTCTCCAGAAAACGCTGCAGCCCAGCTTCTTACGTTGCATCTTACGACTCCCACAGTAAGACGCGGGAGGGTGTAATTCGATCTCGGCACCACACTAGCTATCTACCCAGTAGCAATATTCACGAATAATATAGTGTCATTGAAGATATCCTAGGAAGTAATAATGTAAACACATAATAATAACAAATTTTTTAATATATTTTATGAAAACATCAAATTAATATTTTATTAAAACACTTAAAAAATACAAAAATATATCTAGTGACAATTCCACCTATTGGTACTTTATAAGTGTTTTATTAAAATATCAAGTTGATGTTTACATAAAATATTAAAAATATATTTGTTATTATTAAATATGGATTTCCGCAAAGTAACGCCCGAATCTATTTATTATGTAAACACATATTTGAAATCAAAGTCAAAGTCAAAGTCAAAATCATTTATTCAATTTAGGCGTCTATGACGCTCTTATGAAGGTCAATTACAAATTTTAGTATTGAAATATTCTACATTGTACTGCCACGTTCAGCAAATAAAGTGTATAGAGCCACTGCGAGAAGAACGGGCAAGAAACTCGGGGCCATTCTTTTAAACATCTTTTAACAATGTGTTACATACATACTATATAATAGAGTTATTACAATATTTGTTTAAATTATGTAGGTGACAGGCAATAGCTTGGCGGAGGCGGAATTGTCCAGGCATTTTTGTCGTTTATGTAATCAGAAACTGTGTAGTAGGATTTTTTAATCAATATGTTTTTCACATGCAACTTGAATTTCCCTTCTGTGAGCGTTGTAATATGTTTAGGAACTTTATTATAAAACCGCACACAATTACCTAAGAAGGACCTTTTATTTGTCTTTGCTAATCTAATGAAAGGAGCATCCGGATAAAATACACGGATAATGTTGAAAAAAAATGTATGATGCTTTTTAAAACGGACGATGCTTTTTCGTCAATACTGATACATAGGGTACACACGACGAACTAAACATTCTTATGCAAGAAACTATAGAGTATCCTCTATAACAAACTATAGAAACCTCAAACAATAATCTTATATATAAAATTCTCGTGTCACAGTTTTCGTTGCTATACTCCTCCGAAACGGCTTGACCGATTTTGATGAAATTTTTTGTGCTTATCCGGTATCTATGAGAATCGGCCAACATTTATTTTTCATCCCCCTAAATGTTAGGGGTAGTCCACCCCTAAATATTTTTTTTTATTTTTTAGAGAAAATTTTTAATTTCTATTTTTTTATGATACAACATACAAAAATACAAACAATCCTCAATTTTCACCCTTCTACGATCAACCCTTATTTTTTAAATTATTTATATGGCAGAACAACGTTTGCCGGGTCAGCAAGTTAGTGTATATAATAATCAATCCAGTGCGAATCAGTCTGGCGCAAGATCCCGAACAGATTTTTATTGTTACGTCAAAGCATACCAATAATATTTTGTATGTTGGTACGAAACTTAGTCCAAACGATTTAGTCCAAATAGCACTAAGCCGGGTTCGTTTTAAAGAAAGTGAGTCGTCTACAGGAACAGCCTGTGGACGACTCACTTTCTTTAACTTGTACTGTATCAGCCGGATAGTCTACTGCTGAACCCAGCCTCCCCTTATTCGGGGGTTTGCCATATTCCCCACGCTTGGCTTGGGGATCGCAGTGTGAGATATCAGTTCCTGAGAAAGTGCTGCTGCACACCTTCTGTTGGTGGTACTCTTAGTCGCCTCTTACGACACCCACGGGTTGAGACGGGGAGGCGGCATTCTAGCCCAGCACCTCACGGGCCGTCAACAGGCAAAGTTTTGAAAATTATTTTAAAAATTGTACGCCTTACCGCTATGTATAATATATATTATATTCTAGATATATACTGATAGGACAAATACTGATCCAAAAACACAAATTCGTAAATTTCTCTCCATAAAAAATAATAAAACAGCTCCAGAAATTTCCCCTTAAGGTTTGCATTTAATATAAAATGTTAATGGTATCTAATGAAATTATATTTATAATTTATAAATGCAGCAACAACGTGACACCTGTAAAATAAGTACCTGATAATAAATTTTTTTCCATTTTGTAAAAGCTCATTCTTATGTGTACTTATTTTATAAAATAGCACACTACATAAATGTTTAGTTCTGTTTTACTCACTCGCATGTGAGACGAGATCTCTCCATCCTACGCCCTCAATGACATTTTTCAAAAACATCTTTACCTTAATTGTGAAATTGTGTATTGAAGTAACGTTATCTCACGGAATGTGACAAAGTTCCAAAATAGTTCACATTTGGTTACGCAATTGTCCTTGCATAGCAATGACCTCGTCACGGTTGCAGTCACGGCCTGACCCTCAAATTTAGAACGGAAATTATTTGAAGACGCCTCTGTATTTTACCCATGATATTATTTCGTGTTTAAAATGCTATAACTTGAACAGTTACGCATACGAATCTCTATAGCAGGATACACTGTAGTCTGCAGTTGGTGCTTGGAGACAGATCTATTATTATCCAAAATTCACGTGTTTTTTTTTTTTGTTATTGTCAAGGAACATGCTCGATGCCCATCGGGTGCTAAGTGGGCTAACCTCTGCCTATAATAGATGCAATTCATCACAAGTAGGAATTGCACTGCTTCCGTCACTTTGAGATATAGTTGCTAAGCCTCATGTGCCTGTAATTTCACTGGCTCTCAAGGACAGCTGCCGGACAACACTGCTTGGCAACAGATTTTCTACTTGAAGGTGGTTCATTCAGTGGCACAATGATTATGCAGCAAAGAGTCCACCGTAACGGCTTGACCGATTCCTATGAAATTTCGTGTGTATAGTCAGTAGGTCTGAGAATAGGACGTAAACTATTTTTCATATATATATTAATATTTACTATTTAATTTTTATTTGCGTCTTCCGGTGTCTCTTCTCACCCCTTAAACAGCACAGAATAGGGATGACAACGAAACCGGTCTCCTGTCTTACTCACACAATAAGCTTTATCTCGCACACAATAAGCTTTATCTCACTCACTAAAGTTTAGGGCCTAATTCATTTTCGGCCATTATTATTGATTGTGCGTCTATCGCAGCAGTGACGCTTATACTTATAATCATACATTCTCAGTGATTAAGCAGCAATATGCATACAAAATTTCACCGAGTTTGAACACTTAGTATTTAAAATATGACGAAACTACGTATGGAAAGCGCTCCGTGAACACTATGCGTAAAAATAATAGTAATCTGAGCAGGTCATGCATGTGCAGTAGGTACGTAACCACATTTACATAACCTTCATATATTAGCACGCATGACACATAAATATTTCAACTAGATAGCCTGAATATTTTACAATATCGATAACAAAAATACCGCACTTGGTAATCGCTATATTCAGGCGTTACTTTGAGGAAATCGATAATAAAGAAAAAATAAAATACCGTAAGAAAATTTTAGAGAACGCAGTAAAAATAATTTAAAAAATATGTTGTGACTATTCCGCCTGAATGACGCTGAAGCAGAACTGCAGAAATGCCACGTAGTGGTAATCGAAATACGTCAAAAAAGTTTTTGACGTATTTCGATTTTACACGAAGTATCTATTTAAGGAAAACTTGACTTGAGCTTTACTTTATTTAAATGAAAGTAATATTTTCATAATTATTGACCTGAATTATATGAACGTTTTACCAGTCTAACGTTTAGTTCGGCAGGCATTCACTGTAGGTACTTTGGAAAACTTATACCTCACGATTTTTTGAAGTTACAAAAACAATAATTCTATCGGCAAAGAAACCCTCTAACGACAACATATTTTTTTATATTTGAAACTCAAGTCACGGTTTGCAAAATAACTCGTAATAGCAGCATCAAAGTTCTCTTTAGATTTGAAAGAAATTGACTGTTTTCAAACAGCGTTTGGTTGGCCGTCCCGGTACAGACTCAGATCAAAAATTGTCAGGAGTCAGGTTTCTATTTAAACCGCGCTTTTCCAAATAATCATCAAATCTATTGTATGAAAAATATTAAGTCGATGGAGGAGGAAACAGAAAATAATGAAATTCTTCAAGAATGGCCATATACTCTTCAAGTATCACCTTAAAATCCGTGCGCATCATAGATAATTTTATTTTATTTTTATTTGGGGGGCTTACAGCTTTCATTACAAAACAGGTCTAATAACTTAATTAAGAAAAGCCACAAGCCTCTACAGATACAAAAAATAAGTAGTTTACACACACGTTATACAATTATACAAAGAAGTAGGTAAGTAAACGTTAATCGTACATAGCCACTAGATAACCAACTATGTGAAAATTTTACGAATTATAAGTGACATATGCAAGGTTCACATGAGACAATTTGCTAGAATAAAGATATCATTTATAAATGGATGATATCGGCTCCACCTGATAAAAAAGGGGGCAATACAGGGCTTTCTACTTCAACCATTTCGAGGGTATGATGGCCCATAGATTTTAAATCCAGGCACTGTATAGTCACGCGTATGTTGATAAATTGTTGACACAGATGATTAACGCCGCAGAGTCACAGACTGATTCGTAATTGTATAGAGTATAGTTGAGCATTTTGTTTGATGAGTGATTCACGGTTACTTATGATCTTGTTGCCACGTAGGTGCTCATTGTTTTAGTATTTTTTTGGGTTCTGTACCCATATGGAAATAAGCCATAGCAATATTATCCTCGAGTACGTAGAGAGTAACCCTCGAGAACTTTTGTTCCCGATCGGTTGTTTGAGATATGTGGCCTTCCCATTGCTACTTTAACTTAAAAATTTTGTTATGACGGTGACTTTGGCAATTGGCAAATTTCCACATCCCGGATCGCGCAACGAAACTGCAAGCAAATCACTCACCATGGCACGTTGAGTGACTCTGAGCTTGTTCATAAGTGCAAAGTTAAGGGCCACGTCTTTGTGTCATAAGACATCACTAGCAACGCACTAAGTAATGCAATAGTATTGATATTTAACGGGAATATATGTAAATTATATATATTGTCTATATAATCCTTAAAATTATTGTTAAGACTGCTCTGTACAGTTTAATCTACGTGTACACATAATATGATCAAAACCATAAAACTTACGCTAGTACAAGATAAGTGACAACTAAATCTATAAAAGGTTGATAACCGTTTTACAAGCTAATTTACTAGTATAAACCTACAGTACTTATGGCTATAAAGCGGACAATAGCTGTTAAATCATGACATAGTTTAATCTTTGTTTAAGCCGTGTTTAAACTGCAGTTTATTCGCTACCTACATAATAGGTTTAATGGCCTGTATTTTATGTTAATCTTAAAACAATGTTGACTGACGTGGTCTCCGTTGTGAGCGTGTGAGCTAATATTTTTTCTCGATTAAGGAAAAACTGAATAAAATACGAAACTTGGTCTTTATTTTTAAAAGATTATAGTGATGCAAAAAACCGGTAGTCGAATATATTTTTAAATAGTGATTTTATCTGATGAATGTCCGAAAACATTTCTATAGCACGTTTTCTCTGTTATTATTTGAAGTACCTGAAGGAGTCGCCTGGCTTAATATATTGGCATGTTTTTTGTGAGAGAAAAAAATATTGATTTGATCTTACCTTGAGTAGCATTTTGGAGCAGTAATGGCTCAGACCCCTGTGGGATGCTGGGTTACAATGTCATCCCCCCAATTCTTTTCGTGGGTGTCGTAAGAGGTGACATGGGGAAAATACCAGAAGATGGGAAGCAGTGCCGTCTAAAGAACTAACAACTTCTACTCCGATCCCAAGACGCTTGCCAAGCGCAGGGATTATGGCAAACCCAAATGGGGAGACCTTGTCCAACTGTGGACTTTCTGGTTGATGTGATGACGATGATGAATAGCTCAGTGGGAATAGCTATGGACTACCGCACCGTGCAGAAGGTATATTGTTAAAATCTTGCTGAGTGCTAAAGCGTCGCTGCAAGGTGGTAGGTCATTTTAGGAATGCTTGCCTGGCTGGCTAGCATCCCTAAGAAGAACTTTTGTCGCCAAGCACATAACGGTGTGTTTTGGTAGCTGTACTTGAGAGCCAGTTATTCTTGGACAGTAACAACTAACTGTTAGTCCACCCTCAAGTAGAAAATTTGTTGGCATAAACCTAATGGCAGCTATAGGTCAGCCTGAACAATATGTTCATTTAACATCAAGTGAGATAGTGCTCAAAGGCTAGCCTATCAGGTATAAACATAAAAATGGTTCCATACCAACGCACAATGTATTATAAAATTGTTATTCGAGATTAGTAGGGGGATGCTGACCCGCACTTGGCTGTTTTTAGGGTTCCATACCAAAAGGGTAAAAACGTGATCTTATTACTAAAACTTCACTGTCGGTCTGTCTGTCTGTCACCAGGCGGTATCTCATAAACCGTGATAGCTAGACACATAATTTTTTCTCAGATGATGAAGGTATTTACTGTTGTCGCTATAACATCAAATACAAAAAATCAGCCAAGTCGGACTCGCAAACGAAAGATTCTTTACCTTTCGTGAAAACTAAAAAAAGGTTACAATATAGTGTCTAATGTTGTATAAGATAATGGAACGGAACGCTTCATGCGCGAGTCCACTCGCACTTGACCGTTTTGTTGTTGTTGTATATTAGACTATGAAATGAAAATGAAAATGAAATGAAATTGTTTTTATTCCAGATTTGCATCCATAAAATTATAAATGAATACAAATTATTAACACGAAAATTACATTTAACTATTACAACCATTCAATTGAAATTTAAAATATAATCATAAGACTATAATCATACCAAGCCAGGCACTCGCATCAATTACCGTTTTTACGATAGCGCAAAAGAACACTTGTTTTTAATAGCTGATAGGGTTGCCTTTTGCCACTATCTCACCTGATGGTAAGTGATGATGTGGTCGAAGATGTTGTTCAGGCTAACCTACAATTACTGGCTATTTAGGACAGCTGCCGGAACACACGGTTAGGTACCTTCTTGGCGACAGATTTTCTACTTGAGGGTTGTAGCTAGCTAGGCGGACATTGGCAAAATGCCCTACCACCATGCTTTCCTGTAATGAAGCTTCACTTTTCCTTTTATTTTAGGTTATAGGTTTTACCATTATTTCTTATGCAATTCGCCATACTACAAGAAAAAGATACCTACAGTAACCTAGTACTGTACTGTATCAACCCCATCGTCCACTGCTAAACACAGCCTCCCCTATTATGGGGGTATTTGCCACAGCACACTTTGTCACCTAGTACGGAAGACTAAAATGTTTTTTTTTATTTCATTTTTATACAGTGCTAAGCCAAGCAAATCCTCCAGCAATCCCTCTTCACGTTAAACTACGAGGTGCGATGACTCAGTGGCAATGATTATTATCATGGTAGAAATCCTACTGTGAGCTCGAGCTACATTGCGTGTTGATGGAGCTGGTGCGTAAAGCACCTACACCATCAGGTTAGATTGTATTCAACTTCTTTGGATTTGTGCATTCAACGACCCGTAAAACGGGTTGGTTAATAACAGCATCAAAACTTTAACATAAATGGGTGTTTTCCGTAAATCACAAATATAACCCCATATATCGTAGTACAGTTTGAACCCTCCCATCTAATAATAGTTATTAAACTGGCAAATTGCCCTTCCATTAAGAACACAGAATATCTAGTTAAAAGAAAAAAAATGCTGATAGGTTAGTCTTTGACCACAATCTCACCTGATGTTAAGTGATGATGTCGCCGAAGGTGTTAACAGGCTTAACCTAGAATTACTGGCTCAGGACAGCTGCCGCAACACATCGTTGCTTGGCGACAGATTTTCAACTTAAGGGTGGTTGCTAGCCAGGAGGGCATTCACAAAATGCCCTTCCACCATGCGATAAATAGCCAGGGGGCATTCGAAAAATGCCCTTGCACCATGCGATAAAGCTCAAGCCCGTGGCAGGATTCGAATCATGGACCTGCACGTCAGTCAGCTAATAAATATCACTGCTTAAAAATGGCGACTTCAGACATAAACATAAATGGTGATACTTATGTAGACTCTTTGCTCACGCATTATCTTACATAGTTTGACGGTTTTAGAGTCCTGTCTAAGACTCGACAACTTAACAACCTTTTATTATATTTTATCTTGGCTACTTCCTCAATGTACTGAGTGTCTCATAGGCATCTTACTGGTTAAACAGCTTTTTCTGTCAGAAAATAAAATCAATTGCAGTCTAGAGCATCGATCTGCGCCTAGTACATGCTCAACCACCTATTACACGGCTTCCTAAATATCTGATAAAAATTGAGTGTTAAGAAACCAATCGTAACTGCTTCAGGGATATAAAGCTGTAAATGATACGGCTCGCATAAAATTCTTTACTCTATATTCTCGTACGATTAAGAAAGCGAAAGTTTACACGTAAGTGTGCAATTTATAGTCTTGTTCCGTGTCCGTCTTGTGCAAGTAACCTCACTATGATTTAATATTAGACTTGAATCAGGACGCTAAATATTTGTATCAAAAATGCTTGTCCATTAGATATTTAATATTATTAAAAATATTTTAAAATAAATTATATTTCATGGTCGCTTTAATTACATAATCCAAAATATATATCATAATCATTGTTTATACATGTTAGTATGAATAATGGAGGAGTATACCTACTTCATTATTCATATGCAAATTGTGAAGCGCTCGTAGCGAAGTTTACTTAGCTGTTCTTAACCGATCAGCAAAGTTAAGCAACCCCGCCGCGGTCATGAGTTGTATGGGTGACCGCTAGTGACATTACTACTGAGCGCTTCCGAGCTTCGGAGGGCACGTTAAGCCATCGGGACAACAACCGGGAGGTTGTTGTAGCAAATCTATCGTCAAGCACTTAAGGTGAGCATTGGTAACTGTCATTGAGAGCCAGTACTTTTTACACTATTGCCCAAAATAGGAGTGTTTTGATTGCAGGGTTCATGTATGTTTTTAATACAAAATGCACGCCTGTTTCTCAGTGGGATAAGCTATTTGCCTCACGGATTTTCAACTATGCTATAATGTTATCTTATCTGAAGGACACTAAGGGATAGTAAGTACTTTTAAGGAAAAAGCTGTTATATAGAGGTCTAAACATCCCTTTTGTAAATGTCATTATTTTATTAGGTATATCAGTTTTGAGATTGTTCTTAATAAACAATTATTGCCAACACAAATTTGAAAAAAGAAAATAAACTTGTTGTATAATGGGTTTGAATGGAAGTATTATATCCTTCGTGTTCTTAAAAATAAAATAATTTAGTTACATTTTGTAGAAACATTATTTTAAAATTTGATACCTCGTCATCATCATCATCAACTGTCTGATGATTATTCACCGTTAAACAAATGGCTCCCTCACTATATTCCCTAGCTTGGCAGTCCTCTTGCATATCGATAAAAAATAACATGGCGTGGAAAAAAAAAATACATTGCAAAGCTCTTTAATAGTATTGGGTCTTGCAAACAAGTATACATTTGCCAGAGATTGAAAAAGTAAAGCAAGATACAAAGCCCGGAAGAACATATAATTTCTAAACATGTAAGCAATTCTAAGACCCTTCCACGCCAGTGATGGTAATGGTCACTGACCATAGCCATAGTAATTATTCCGTGTTTTTATTTTTACTTTGCTGACGTTAATTTCCATAACTGAGTAGTGCTGTACGCGGTCTACCGTGGCGTGCTCCGGCGCATATAGGGATGGCAGAGTGAGTCACGTGAATTTCCTCTTATCGATAGGTCGATTAAAGATGTACCTTTAAATTTACTCTTACTCATATCCCACCAGTTACAACATAGTTTATTTATGTCATGTTTAACGTTATTATGTGTGTAACTAACTCTAGTAAATCTCAATATTCAGGGCTCAAAAGATTTATATCTCAAAATATTGAAATGCTTGATTGTATGATGACATAAATATTTTGCTTCGAATCAGAGAGGTCATTTACGTAATTTAAAAATATGATATATCCAATGACCGAGGGGGCGCTCGAATGATTTATTCGGGTGGGTATCTAATTTTAATTATTTACACTGGAGTGACAGTCAAAATCAGTTTTATATGTACGATCTAAACTTTTTTCTGAGATATATCATGTATTCTTTACAATATCTTTAATTATACTTTGACATACGCCTTTCTCATATCTATTAGAACGCCTGTCTAATATTTTTATGGAGTGGTTCTATACAAACATCACTTTTGTGCTTTGTGGCCATCAAGGGTTTTAATTACGGTAGCGGTAACGGTAACAGTTTTTTAATGAACCTCATTTTGGACTTAATTTTAATTGCGTACCTAACATACTTTGGTATCCATAATAATAATCCATTTTCTGTTTGAAAAAAATAGTAAACTTAATTAATAGTTTAGTTTATTAAACTCTTTTCTTTAATGCTTATGTACAATATTATTTAACTGCTGGGTTAGTTATTGCTGTAAGTCTTAAATATAAGCAACAAACACATTCTTGTGATGTTACAGAACAGAACATTTAAAAACCTTTGGTATTCTAATGTACATTAGGTATAATGATCCTTAAAATAAAACCTAGATTTACCCGTAACTAACAAAACCATAAAATAAATCATAAATTCTAGTCACGACTACCATTAAATAATCGTTAAAGATCATCGACAACCCCACAGCCCATCACTACGGACGCACCTTCCTTGACAGTAAAATTCAGTGTTTCGTGATATGCGCTTGCGCGCGAGCGTCTTTTTTCGCGCCTTATTTTCCAATTTGAATTACGAACGTGATATATGGCAGTGGTGACCCGACCGTGTGGTGATTTCCATTGTTTGAAGCACAGTTCTTGCAGAGGACGGACTCCGCAAAATGGCTGGGTAACAAAATCTGACTAAATTATAGAGATAGTAATTATAAAAAGTTTTAGTGTTGAAATGTAGTCTCCTATTTTATTATAATCTTTAATTAGAACTTATGTGAGTCTTGTAGTAATAATTACGCCATGTTAATAAAGATGAATGCTCATTTTATGTTTATGTAGCAAAAGAAACAAACAAGTAGTCTTATTGGATGAACTTGCTCTCAGAAATCAGTCTTTGGAACAATATTTCCTAAGTTAGTCTTAAGTAAGTTTGTTGTGTTTCGACGCCTCAAACTTAGGTACTTAATAATAATTATTGTGAGTTTGCTTCAGTCACGAAATAAGTAGGTACAGTCGCCTGCAATAAGAAGTATACACTTTGTAATTTTTAAAATAATGTGATGTCGCTAAGTTATTATTAATCGAAGTTAACATTAACATGAGTAAAAATATTCAAATTATTCTTTGATTTTAAGATACTTCTGAATATATAGAGAAAAATATAACTCTTTGCCACTATTTTGAAAATTACAATGTGTATACTTCTTATTGCAGGCGACTGTACGTTTAGAGCCTGAGGAGAAGAAACAGTATATACCTAGTAAACAACTTGCCCTAAAACTTTGCAAGTGGGAGTCGGTCTCACACACGTAGTGTTCCGTACCAATATTAATTATATTATTTTTATTTCTTTATTATTTTTTTGATAACATTTAAATCGTCTTTTTCAATTCAGTTCGAAATGTTTACTTCGTTTCTAATCTTTATAGTTTGTACCATGATCAAACGAAGTTTAACATTTGTATGTTAGTATCGCCGTTGTACCACAGGTTTTACGATAGAACAAAAGTAAAGAAATGTTGACATTACAGGTTTTTAGTATTGTGACCCCATAATTGTAACATTATGATTTTATATAAATATTTATATTATGCGATAAATTCTAGGCTAGCCTTAGTATCTATCAAAAATTAAAATTGGAAACGTGAACCCAAGGTCATCCAAACATCCATAAAATTGTAATAAAAAAATAATTATGAGTTTTTCGTCCTAATATGACTCCATAAGAAAGGTATTGCCATTGCATACAAAGATGAGCACAGCTACAATATTTCCAGAAACTTTTTACAATTAGGTTTTGTGTGAGAAAAATCATATATCGACCCCATGAAACCCAGGACAAGGGTTGAATGTAATGACTCAAGTCTTGACACTACATGTCTTACGAATGTAACTGACCCCAAAAAGACATGCGATTACAGCATGACTAAATAATCTTCAATTCAGTAATCTTTAAATATTTACTTTGCTCGTTCATTATTTTTTATTGTAAGGTGTAAATGTTTTGTAAGTGCTTTTTTTCTTCTGCATCATGTTTTGCAAGACGGAGACGCAACTAACGATGAATCACAAGTCAGGGTGAGAACAGGACTGAAAACAAAAATATGATCAATATGGGCGAATTCTATACCAAAGAAAATTTCTTATGCCCTGAATCTTGCTTATTCTTGATTGAAAAATACGCTTAGTAATTAATATAACAACCATTAATTTCACAACTTAACAACTCTCAGTATCGCAAATGAAATTGGCTGCCCACAGCAATGACCTTGTTGTCTTCAGAGTGTGAATCTGTAATTGTAGCTCTGTGACCACAGATTAGATTCTAGTTGCTTAATAACACGTTATCTTGGTTGTCGTGACGTTTCCTCGCTTGTGATGCTACTGTGACCTTGTCTAGCTGCTTGTTTATGACATAACTTATACGAGTTTTCCTAACAATAGCTATATTTTCACGCCATATTATTATGAGAATGAAAATTGAAATGACGATAAACCCAATTCTAAATTTGAGGTAAATATTATTTTAGAACTATGAAACAATTTATGACAAAAAATATTATATCTGCTATATGTTCTGTAAAACAAAAGATGTATAAACACCAACGTTTTGACATAAGTGACGAGCTTTCTGTCGTCAACGGTACCCTATTCCCGACCTAACTAAGAATTATTTTATCAGAAAAACCCAATGCTTAACTGTCCAACTAGGGAAACGTACCCGTTATCTTGAGTTACTAAAACCACCGAAGCAATCGCTCATTGCCACTGCATCAAGTTGACTTCAACTCAACTTAAATTTTCACAATGTTCGAGTAAAAATTATTATTGAAAACCATAGAGAAAAGATTTTCTCTGTGTTGAGAAGTGACTAACTTAATATTACTGAATTAGCGATGATATCTTCTGCTGGATATAGGTGTCCACAATAGGGACAAGAATGCATCGGATGCCGAAACTGTCCCCGATTATCGAGCGTAATAGGTCTACTGCCCGTTTTCTGCGAGATTCTTTTAGTCGGTTTAAGTGTGGGAACGAATGAAACCTCCTTCAATTTCAGTTCACTTTAGTTCGTTATCCATCTAATCATTACTTGAATCGTCGTCATCTTCCTATCCTGATCCTTCTTATGAAGAGAAGGTAGGTAAGGAATAGTATTCTCTAACAGCACAAAGAACAAGAAGAATAGCAAATATGTTTTCGATCATGACACACGAAAAAAAATGAAGGGAATAACTGTATAAAGTTTTGGCTTTGGTTATAAACCTAGCCACTTGCGTCACTCCATTTCTCCTCTGGGAATGCTTTCGCCACTAACACTCAGGTAATCAGGAAAATAAGATGTTAAGAAGCCTTTTGTGCGGCCAATAATCAGCAACATTAATATTGATGAAAGTGGAGAACTGCTCCTGATTAGGCACATGTGTGAAACCTAAAAGAAAACGTAGAAACATTCTACTGTCGATTCCAGAAAACATTATGGACCTAGATTACCTGAGTAAGTACTGGCGTGTGAGTTTTTTTACTTGTTACGTAAATTGAAATTATCACAGTATTCCTATTTGTTTTGTTGAAAACAAAAATTTGTGTAGGTTAGAATGTCACCCCTACCAATAGGGGCCCAGTAGGGGGCCATTGCTGCCCGTAAGATGCGCCTAAGGGAAAAATTCGTTGCTTTCTGAAGAACTGATACCTTCTCCTGCGATCTCCAAGACACTTGGATATCACGACAAATTGACCCAGTGGCGGAGAGCTTACTCAAATGTGGACGTTCTGGTCTATATGATGATGATTATGAGACCTTTTTGTTTCTATTACATAATTAACAGGCTATGGATTGATATAGTATTGTCTATAATTGACAATAATATTGTTATTATGACCTTATAATACGAGTAAGTGCATGCGTCCATATCTCTTGTAATATTCTTTTCAAGGCATTTATTGCAAAAGTTCCAACACAACGTGAAATTAAAATCATAACATATGACCAAAGTATTATTTTATGCTAATCATCAAAAATATTATTGTTAATTAGTAATATTATTATTAAAATAACGAGTAAATAGCATATATTTAAACATCTAATTATTATTAATTCAGTTAATAGTTTTATTTAAAGTGTAACGACCTCTTAATATTAAGCAATAAAAATAATTAAAAAGTATCGCAGCCAAGGACTTAAAAAACCGGGTATGTGCGAGTCAAGCTTCATATAAAAGGTGCCGCGTTACAGCCCGTATACAAGAAAAATGTATTTGTTAAATACATTGATTATTTTTTTATATATGATAGCCTAGCCTTTGATCACTATCTCACCTGATGGTACGGTGGAAGATGTTGTTCAGGCTAACCTAGAATTAATGGCATACACCGTAAGGTGCTTGGCGACAGATTGTCTACTTGAGGGTGGTAGCTAGCCAGGCGGGCATTCACAAAATGCCATGCTATCTCGACTGCCATCGTAATACAACTACCGGGACCAATAGTTTTACGTGCCGTCCGAAGCATAGAAGCGATCACTAGTTTTGCCACTAGCGGTAACCCATCCAACTCATGACTTAGATATTAGCTGATCGGTTAAGACGCTGTCAAATGCTGAATTTTTGTCACTATCGGATTGCGTTGTAGTGAAAGAGAGACAGCGATGGTAAAATCGCGATCAGTTTAGGTAAAATCCGAAAGAAAGCTTGATAACACAAAACTAGAAACCTAAATCGAAAATGTAACTTTTCTTGTCTCTCTTGATAAAGTTTTTCTATTTTATTAATATAGTTTCATACACATTCTTTCGTAAATAATTAAGATATTTTCGTTAGAAGCTTTATTTTGAGTCAACTTTGCTATTTTATTATATCGAGAAAAATTTTAGGAAACGTGTTTCGGACTTTTCTTGGCCTTAGATAATTTGATCAAGATTAACATATAATTTTCTTACAAACTAAATACATTTTGCTAAAAATATGTTCAAGTAAAGCTATTTAGCACTTGTCAGCGCCTTAAGTATGACTAAGCAAACTTGGCTCCGAGCGCTTCAAAAGTAAGTAATGTAGTCTTATATTAAACAATATAGTCACATCACTTATACTTCAAAACCACGTTATAATTGCCTTGGTAGAAGGGCATTTTGTGAATGCTCGCCTACACGTAAGTAGCAAAATTTGTCGCCAAGCAGGTTAGCACACTGTCACTGTTGCCTGACAGCCTGTGTGTTTATCATTAAATTACAGACACAAAAGAATCAACACCTGTATTTCTCAGGGTGATGAGCTCAATGCAACTCGTGACGAGTTGCATGACAAAATGCATTTGTTATACGCAGAGCTTACCGCTTAACATCAGGTTGGCCTTGAACAATGCAAGTACTTGATGTATTCTGGTCCAGTCACAGCCCAACGGTAATAGCTATGAACTGCTGCACAGAAGGTCAGTCTTTGAGCATGGTAAACAAGCTTAACCTGGGATGGGTTGGCATGATGCCCGCTAGCTATTATCCTATAGTACAAATTCTGTCGCCAAGCACCTAATGTGTTCCGGCACCTGTCCTTCCGTTAGTCTTGCTCATAGGGTTCTGTAGTAGTAAATGGGATCGTAGTACTAAGCCTCCTCTGTGCATCCATTCGACCTTTTTCAATACTGTATCTTTTAGCTGTAAATTCGGATATTCGGATAGTCGGATCAAGTTACGTAATAAGTTATCATTATAACAAAAATACAAAATACATAAAGAAATGTAATAATAACAAATATTTCAAAAGTATTTTAAGAAAACATGAAATTAATTATTTAATAAAACACTAAAAAAGTCTTTATTAAAATGATATATATCTAGTGACAATTCCGCCTAATTTCCTGTTAAGACGACGTGACGTTAAAAACGCGACTAAGCCAAACCGGAAGAATATTCGACGCGTTTCGGTTCTAAACGAAGCATCCTCAGGAGGTCTTGACTCTACGAGCGCACGATCGAGACATTTGCTTTTAAAATATTTGTTATTATTAAAAATGGATTTCCGCAAAGTAACGCCTGAATCTATTCATTATATAAAAAAATGTGTCCTTGTTAAGGTTTTTTGTTTCAGCTCTATCCTAAAAATAGTTACACGACATAACTTAAACGAAAATAAAGTTTTTCAAGTGTAGCTCATGAAATCTTAACATAAAATATTTAGCTGCAGACTTACCTTGTGGCATACATAATACCTACCATTTAGAAATTCCACGTCTTTAAAACGCTATAGTTATAGTTTAATGCAAGATACAACGTCACGCGTTATTTGCACGGAATCTCGTATACGTGTTACGTGGATAACTTTAATTTTATAGGTATTAGTAATATGTACTTGCATCACTAATCTTCACTCGATTAACACCTATGTTCAAACAAAGAGGTATGCTGAAAACCAGCCTTGCGTGAACCATCCAGCTTACGCAGTACAGTGCTGAGCCTACCCCTATTTCCAGTTAAATTAGATAGTCTTTTATCTATTTTTTTATTTGGTTAATGTTCAATTTCTTAAATTGTGTTTTACTGGCAATAAATGTTATTCTATGCTATTCTATCCTATCTCTTGTGTCATAGCAAATAAGAGCCCAGTGATCGAATAAGTAGCGTACAGCCTTCACAACTTATTATTATTGAACGTTAATTTATACTCGGTAACATCAAAAGAAATCAATTAAATAATAAAATTCATAATAACCGTTACAAAACTACAATCAGAAAAATTTGTTACAGTGTTTGAGCATACATACTCTAATTGCAATATGGGAACGTTCACTCGTATTCATAGACTTTATGAAGTATCTTAACTAAGAAATGATAATTGAGTGCTGTACACGCTATGCGTTAATTTAAAGAAAAGCACAAGTAAAGCCTCGACGAACAGATAGTGCAAACGTTAATTTCTACATCTACAATAAGGCTCGTACTATTATACGCATTTCAAGGTTTAGATTTAACTAAAAAAAAACTGGCCAAGTGCGAGTGGGACTCGCGCACGAAGGGTTCCGTACCATTATTTGTAACCTAATATTGCTAGTTACAGACACTTTTCGCAGTGATTGAGCTGGCTAGGTATGGCGAAACCTATGGAAATATTGTATGGGAGCCCCCTGAATTATTTATTTTAATTAATTATATTGAAAGAGAACATGAAACTTATTATTCTGTGAATAGTTAAAGCGTCTACCTGTCACCGTTATTAGTATCGAACAAGAAACGGTAAAAAAATCAAGTTTTTGTATGGGAGCCCTGTAAAAATTAATGTAATTTTATATTTAATATTTGTTTGTTATAGCGGCAATAGAAATACATCAACTGTGAAAATTTCAACTGTGTAGCTATCGCCGTCCTTGTGATACAGCCTGGTGACAGACGGACGGATGGACGCACAGCGAAGTCTCACTAATAGGGTCCCATTTTTACCCTTTAATTACAGAACCCTAAAAATAAATAAAAAATATACAGTTTTTGACAGATGATCCATACATTACACAGTAAAACTGCATCTTAAGTTCTATCTCAACTTTGACATGCATTTAATATTATGAGATAAAGTACGTGGTGCGAATATGTAAAGCAAAGTACGGCAATCATATAAATCAGTGTCAGTGTATTGTTGTTGCGACGAAAGGACATCGTCGTTGCATTTTTTAATAATTTTCATATTTCGTCCACAGCAACGCAGTGAGAAATACCTTTTTACCTATGCCTTTATTAACAAAATACTACGAACTATATACAACACTACAGCTACTACAATAAAAGCAATTAGATCCCTATAAGTCATTGCAGACTCATAGGCAGTCCAAATAATCTTGCCCACTACCAGTTGGCAGCGTGCCCAGCATGCTGGCAGCATTGTCCCGTTGAATTGCAGTGCTTATTCTTTGAGCCAAATAGGTAGGTACCAGCATACTGATCACGCGACGCATCGACCAAGCGCTCTGATAAGTTTTGGAAAATACGATGAGCTCCCGATCCCCACGGACCCAACGCCTCTTCACCGAACGGCTCAAATAATGTAACCCATACCGAGGTTAGCATACTTGCGCCGCTTGAGTTGCTCCGCGGAAGTAGCCTTTTTACCTTACTTGTATAATGTTTCACCTTATGTTATGATAACGTTGTTTATAAATACCAATGTTAGTTTGTTACTATTTCTACAAATATCAATCGGATCTTTGCGGTTGCGACTCGGCATTCGCGATTCGGCATTGCCTGCCTAAAGGTATCGTTTAATATTGAGTAGTTCCGTTTCACTCACTCGTATGCGATACGAGGTCTCTCCGTCCTACGCTCTTAGTCTGACATTTTCAAAGTCCACTTCACCTTAACTTAGTTTGGCGGTTAAGAACGACAAGGGAAGCTCCACTACGAATCCTACATATATCTTTATTAACACTGTTGTGTGCTTGTTACTTTTAGCGCTTAATAATTTGGGCTAGTATTTATAACCATGATTTAAAAAATATAATGAAAGTGCCAAAAACTGCATGTGATATTTTCCGAAGGAACAAGATCAAAATCAAATATTTCTCTGTAGGTACTGTTCTGAATCAGATGGATTGTCACTATCGAAAACAGATATTACGGGGGCTTGCCATAATCCCCACACTTCTTCAGAAGACGCTGGTACCTACTTTGTTGTTATTTTTTCCTTTGGTTGCCTATTCAGAATCTTCTCTTTCTTACGATGAAAATTGGTGCAATCCTAATTCGAGCCATTTTGTTTTCAATATTTAGTAGTATTTTAGGCAATCAATGGATTACATAAATTTTACAAAGTAGCAAACTTCTTCAGAAATAAAAATCTAGTTTTGCACTATCAGATACTCTGCCTTGAATTATTGCACACACACGACGGCGTAATGACTGTAGCAAGTACTTAGCGTATGAGAGGAGCAGTGCAGTGTCACGCAGGATGATGACACTGTGAAGGCGAAACGTTTGCTACCAGATAGCGGCTTGTCTCTCTTATTAAAAAATATATATATACCGATCCAACTTCCAACTCTGACAACTGTGGAAATACTGTAAGCACCCATTTTCAAGGTCCGACTTCCACAAGTTATATCACATTTATCTGTGTTGAATGTCAGTTTCCTTTTTTTTTAAATATTTTTGTTCACTCTTTTTAGTGATGCATAACTGCGTTAACAATTATTCACTCGCCTAAAATACAAAAGTTATAATTAAATCATCATCATAGATGTACCTATAAAATTTGAGGGTTGCCCTCAACCCCGTCATCAGATCCTAACTCGGTGTCAATGTGACTACCTAAAAAGTATATACCCTATTACACAAGATTACATTCTCGAATCCAACCAGGCGTCTTCGAGTGATCGGGGAACGTAACTAAAAAATACCGAGGAATTGAGACCCTCCTCCTACTTTAGAAGTCGGTAAAAAAATATAAAGTGTGTTCAGACCAAGTTACTATTTTTATTGTGTCCGATATTCTGGCACAGGTTATACAACACCCCGGAAATCCAAAGTTTTCTTGTTATTTATGTTAAACTACCCTCACATCCTTCCAAAGCTACACTCACCATCATTTTGCAATAAATAAGACTGTTCGTAATATATTTCTACCTCTAGGATAATAGGATAAAATTTTTGAATCAATAATGGCCGAGCGGTTATACCTATGGACTGCTGCGCCACAGTACCCTGGTTCGACCCCAACAACTATGTCTCAAAGTGACGGGTGCTGTGCAATTCGTGACTTGTGTATAAATGCATCTGTTGTAAAGGCAGAGGTTAGTCCGCTTAATATCAGGTGGGCTTAGAGCTTGTTCTGTCACAATAACATAAAAAAACTAGAAAAAATTACACTAGTTTGTACACATATAACTATGTTTAAATGCGAGTACGAAGCTACGTCTGTGAGCTCCCGGCGTGCACTGGGAGCTCGCAGATGCAGCTGCGCTCTTGGCTCGAAACCCGGATCGTCGTATTCGATTCCCGACGTGAGTGTTTTTACCGGTTAATTTATAATATTGAAATGTGTGAAAGTCACAGGAATTTAATAAAAAAAAAATATTTACCCTGTTTATCTAAACAAGTACATTTCAAATTGAATATGGCCGTAGCTACAATAGTTTTAAGGAATGAGAATTTCTGTCAGTCTTTTTAATGTGTTTAATTTGAAATTCATTTTGAAACCTTTTTACAAGCCATCTCACACCGAACCATTTTGTTGATACTTATTGCCTTCAAAACTTCATAGAATTGAAGGCAATAAAACTATTAAAATATCAAATAATGTAAAACCAGTTGTGTTTCAGTTTCAATTTGAACTAGGCTAGGTTTGTCCTACAGTTATACAGTCAAGGATTTTCTCGCGCCTACTTTATTTTTCTAGTTAGGCTTTTTTATATAGATAAACATTTACACTCTATAGTTATTGAAACGAAAGTATAAGGACAATCTAAAGGCCATTGCAGGCCTACAGGCAGTCCAAGGTCAGGTTTTTGAAGGCACTGCTGCCCACTTTCTGGTATTTTTCCAATCGTTGCCTCTTACGAATCTTATAGGAAGATTTGCTGCTAGAATGTCAACCCCCATTGCTACCCGTGGGTGTCGTAAGAGGCGACTAAATGACTATAGCGGAAGGTGGGCGGAAGCAGCGCTTTCTGAGAAACTTAAATCTTAAAACTGCGATCCCCAAGATGCCTGCCAAGCGTGGGGATTATGGCAAATCAATGGAGGACGCTGTGTTCAACAGTGGACAATCCGACTGATACGGTACCCAATGGGCATCCTCATTAAGCACGTTAAATAAATAACATGGTAGTGATAGGATGGTCAATGTGACAGGTTTTTATGATACCCACGTCTTTAGTTGATACTTGACAGATTTAGAGTCTATAAAAAAAAGTATCCGGTAAAAAGATGCCCTGAAATAAAAAGATGCGTGGTTACAATACTTACACAAGGTAGAGTTGACCCGAGATTTTGCAAACAAAAAGTGTTTAGTTTGCTGAAGTTTGTCTTCCAGATAGTGATAGTTGGAGTGCTTCTGTAGACGTGTGTTAGTTTACAGATAAAAGATATTTCAGATTTTTTATATAGTAAAAGGATTTTTGTGTACACCATACGATTATGGAAAGGGAATTGGAAAATGTCAACCTTTTATATATAGCTGGCTAGCATTTGACCACTATCTGACCTTATGGTAAGTGATGATGTGGTTGAAGATGTTGTTCAAGCTAATTTAGATTTACTGGCTGTTGAGCGCAGCCGCTGAAACCACTGCTAGGTGCTCGGTGACTGGCTTTCTACTTGAGAGTGGTAGTTAGCTAGACAGGCATTCCAGAAATGCCCTACCTTGCAACGTCTCTCTGGCCGATTCATCTTCCTCCAATTGAGCTATCGCGGTTATGTTTAACTGTCCAAAGTCGTCCTTTTGTACTACTTGAGAGTGATAGCTAACCAGGCGGGTATTCGCGAAATGCCCTATAACGAATGCCATCCTTAGACAACAACCAGGACCGATTGCTTGTCGTGCCCTCAGTACTAATGTCACTAGCGGTTACCCATCAAAGGAATGACCGCAGCGGCCAGTCCTTAACTTAGTTGATCGGTTAGGAACGTCTTACTAAGCTACGTAATGAGGACTTCTATTACTAAAACAATTTTCTTTGTAGACTGTACAATTGTGAAAAAGGAATCGAAAAACTCCATCCTTTTTTGTTAATATCGCTCTTTTCTAGCATTTGAAGCTAATAGTGATCACCTTGCCAATAACAAGTAGCCCCTTTACTTGTTACGCCTTTGTCAATTTAGGTGCTCCTAAGTGGAATTATTACCTGAAATCCCACGCCTCTGGCCGATATTTAATATACCTGTCTCTAAGGTCTAAGGTGACAATGTTCGGCAAATAGTGCCCACTCTTGTCTTTAATAAGTTTAGACCGAATATATCAAGGTTAACGGTATATTATACTGATAACCACGTGCAAAGGCCAAGGTACAAATTGCTTGCTGAAATAAATCTATCCATAACCATACCCATTATTTTGAACCGCTCTTAGCTAAGTTTGCTTAGCTGTTCTTAATCGATCATCAATGTTAAGCAACGTCCGCCGCGGTTATGACTTGGATGTGTGACCGCTAGTGACTTCCATGCTTCGGAGGGCACGTTAAGCCGTCGGTCCCGATTGTTGTCTTAAGATGGCAGTCGTTACAGCATGGTGGTAGGGCATTTTGCGAATGCCCGCCTGGCTAGCTACCACCCTCAAGTAGAAAATCTGTCTCCAAGCACCTAACAGTGTGTTCCGGCAGCTGTCCTTGAGAGCCAGTTCTTCTAGGTTAGCCTGAACAACATCTTCGACCACATCGTCACTTATTATCAAGTGAGATAGTGATCTAAGGTTAACCTATCAGGCATAAAAATACCTATCGACTTGAATGTCCATCCAACTTGGTTGCCAGTTTCTGAATCGGTAAAATGCTTATGCAGCTACAGCAGCTACTATAAGTTATGGATGTATTCTATGCAGATGTTTAGTATTATTGTTAAATATATATGCAGTATAATATACTGCAAAGTTCTGCTTTAAACGTTAGCTTAAGATATATATATACGAGATTTAAATGAGTTAAAGTTTCGTGGGCAGCAGCGTCTTCTGAGGAACTGAAATCTTAAACCTGCAATCCCCAAGACGCCTGCCAAGCGTGGGGATTTTGTCAAAACCCCGCTTATTGGGGGAGGCTGTGTTCAGCAGTGGTCAATCTAGCTGATGCAGTAACAGTACAGTTTCTTAATATGATTACAAGCACTATCACGTGCTAAGCGCAAATCACAGGTTAAGGCACCCGGTGCGTAAAATCGGGAGACGTGGGTTCGATTCCCACTCGAGAATTTTTTTACTCTAAAACTCTTAATTACGGTGTCATAATCTTGTAAACATTTGTTTACAAGATTATGACACCGTAATTATATAAACTTTTTAATAATAACAAATACTTTTAAAATATTTTATGAAAACATCAAATTAATATTTTAATTAAAACACTTAAAAAATACAATAATATATCTAGTGACAATTCCGCCTAATTTTCCTGTTAAGCCGACGTGACGTCACAAACGCCACGCCGCCAAACCGGAACAATTTTCGACGTGTTTCGATTCTACACGAAGCATCCTCAGGAGGTCTTGACTCTACGAGCGCACGATCGAGATAAATTAGGCGGAATTGTCACTAGATATATTTTTGTATTTTTTAAGTGTTTTATTAAAATATTAATTTGATGTTTTCATAAAATATTTTAAAAATATTTTTCAAATATTTTATTGTTATTATTAAATATGGATTTCCGCAAAGTAACGCCTGAATCTATTTATTATAAACTTTTTAGCTTTTATCTCGTTTTCGTTACTGATCATCTGTTAGAATTATACAATGTTTTTAAATTGAATCAGAAAGTCTGGTTTAAGTATAAAAAATAATAGAATATTGAATACTCATAACGTTTACCAGAATATAATCATTTTAAATAATGATATGATTCATTTTCCCATGCGTAATTTTTTAATATAATGTACTGAAAATTTGATGTATCATAACTAAATAAACATAAAAAAATGTATACCAACAAAATAAAAATATGTGTTTTTTTATGTTTATGTAACAGATCAAGCACGAGGCCCACCTGATGTTAAGCGGACTCACCTCTGGCTATAACAGATGCATTTCGTCACAAGTCACGAATTGCACTGCGCCCGTCACCTTGAGACATAGTTCTTAAGTCTCATGTGCCTGTAATTTCACTGGCTCTCAAGAACTGCTGCCGGAACACACCGTTAGGTGCTTGGCGACAGATTTTCTACTTGAAGGTGGTAGCTAGCAAGGCGGGCACTCGCAAAACGCCCTTCCACCATGCGGTGAAGCTCAAGCCCGCGGCGTGTACATACGTTGTGTAGATAAATTGTTTTCCAATCAATATGTTGACGAATAAATGTATACTTGTATCAGAAAACGAAAGTGAAGAAACTACGCATATTAGCTCGCGACTAACACGCAATCGACTTGAGGTGATTATAGCGGTTCGAGTATTGAAGTACAATAAATAAAATGTAAATTCGTGTTCTGTATAAATATATACTGTAACAGCCGACTCGTCCACTGCTGAACTCAGCCTCCCCTATTAAGGGGGTATTTGCCATAATCCCCACGCTTAGCAGACGGCTTGTGGATCGCAGTGTAAGGTGGCAGTTCTGTAGAAGGTGCTGCTGCCCACCTTCTAGTATTTTTCCCTTAGTCGCCTCTTACGACACCCACGGGATGATATGGGGAGGTGCAATTCTAACCCGGTACCCCACGGGGTATAAATATATAATATAGAAAAACTACTTAGACATTTGGTGCAGATATTATGTTTTTCTAACATAGTATTTTATTTATGAAGGTATTGAAAAACGATTTCGATTTTTTGATTTAATGACAATTAGAGGAAATTATTTTAACACTACACACACACACACACCAACACACATATTCAAGAAACTTCAATAGACACAAAATACAACAATTACAATACTCACTTTCATTCTATTTTTAATCATAATCCTAGTTTATTAATCATATGATGCATTTACGAACAGACAATGACATAATGTTTTTATTGTATAGAACTTACTAAGGGAGAAGCCACTGGTTCCTAATATACAGTTTAACACTAGTTCGGGAACCTATGGGTTCATTGTATTTGCTGTATCTTCGAAGCGCTCGTAGCGAAGTTTACTTAGCTGTTCTCAACCGATCAGCAAAGTTAAGCACGTCGCGCGCGGTCATGAGTTGGATGGGTGCCCGCTAGTGACATTACTACTGAGCGTTTCCTTGCTTCGGAGGGCACGTTAAGCCGTCGGTCCCGGTTGTTGTCTTACGATGGCAGTCGTTATAGCAGGTGGTAGTTCATTTTGCGAATGTCTGCCAGGCTAGCTACCACCCTCAAGTAGAAAATTTGTCGCCAAGCACCTAACGGTGTGTTCCGACAGCAGTCTTTGAGAGCCAGTGAAATAACAGGCAAAATGAGACTAAACAGGTATGTCTCAAGGTGATGGGCACAGTGCAGTTCGTCACTTGTGATGAAATGCATCTGTTATAGGCAGAGGATACCGCTTAACATCAGGTGGGCCTCGCACTTGTTCCTTCACAGAAAACCCCCCACAATGGAGGAGGATGTATTCAGCAGTAGACAATCCGGCTGATACAGTACTGTATATTAGATTCACTTTTCAACCCGACAAGCTATGGCCCGACGTAATAGGTAGCGAGCTTTTTGCCATCTACCAGGCACAGTTATAACTTCCTGACTGTTAGTGTGAATTTCCATGTCAGAGTCCAATATATTTTCGATCCAAGCATTGAACCCGCAACTTCATAATTCCATAGCAGCCCCTGTCTAATCTACCAAAAAAAAGGCATGCCATTAAAACTTAGTTAAAAAAAATATTGTAATTGGAAGAAATTGTGCGCTAAATCATTAAGGAAATACAATTATTATGTCACTAGGCCTCCACGAAGGTGATTTGAAGGAAAATTAAATAATAATCACAAACCATTTTAACTGCTGTGTTCATTTCGGTTTATTACTTTTAAACGAAAATGTACTCTATATGCTTGGGAATAAGAGTTGAAACATTATATTGGCTCAGTTATATAAATGAGCATAAGCAACGTAAGGAAATGAAAAGTAACATTCATAAATACAGGCCGATAGTGAAATGACAGTAGCACGCAATGCGCTCACATTGATTTGTAGAATGTGTAGGTTATATTAGCGATACTGTAAGTTGTAAGGGTTCCCTACCTCAAAAAGAAAAAACCTATCGCTTATAGGATCACTTTGTTGTCCATCTCTCTATCAATACCTTTTTTCTCAGGACCGCGTGGAGATATCAAGCTAAAAGTCATATCAAATACTTAAGTCTACTGTCCCTTGGAGTTGTGAAAAAATCAAACTACTAAACCAATGCAATCAAAAGGTACAGCCGTTTATGCCGCAAATGTTCGACACTCGCAAGGGAATCAAAACCTACAGGGTACTTCCCGTGAACTCAGAACCTTGAAGTTTTGTGCGAAGCAAATCTTTTAGCACAGATAAAGGAAAACATTTGAAATGCATACATTTTAGTTACATCATCAAATAAAAATATTTTTAATAATTTAATAATAATAATTTAAAAATAAATGTTATGGATTTCATTTAGCAATAGAAATACCATAACCTTTACTGATGAAGGTATCTTTGAGCTGAAACTTAGTTATTTGTATGTAAAATGTTTACCTGAAATGATATGTGGGATTAGGAATTAAAAAATATTATTGAGATGATTATTTTTTTATCTGTACTGTATACTGTATCAGCCGGATCGTCCACTTCTGAACACAGCCTCCCCTATTAAGGGGGTATTTGCCATAATCCCCACGCTTGGCAGGCGGCTTGGGGATCGCAGTGTAAGATAGTAGTTCTTTAGAAGGCGCTGCTGCCCACCTTCCAGTTTAATTCTCTTAGTCGCCTCTTACGACACCCACGGGATGATATGGGGAGGTGCAATTCTAACCCGGCACCCCACGGGGGTCGGCACCCCACGGGGTTTTTTTTTTTTGAATGGAAATTGGCTCCTGATAACAATTGCTGGATCACACCGTGAGGATCTTGGTAACAGATTTTCTAATAAAGGGTGGTAGCTTGCCAGAAGGGCATTCCCAGTATGCCGTACGATCGTACAAAGTTTACTCGCTACTTCCTATGAAACCTAACGACTGTAATCTTGACAATAACCAAGACCGTCGGCCTTCCAAAGAACTTAAGCATTTAATAGTAAATGCTTTAAAAATTGGTCGAACTAGTTAAAAATTTAAATTTTGTTATAATATGAACTATATAGTATGCTCCATTTAATCAACTAATACTAATCTAGCTCTTAAGCGGTGATCAATAGAACCTTTATTATTCACAGGTTGTACGGGTTCAAAACTTTAATATAAAAGTGTGAAATAACTTGTTGAACTTGGTACCACGATAGTTCAAAAGTACCTATTATCACAATATTGTGCGCATGGTACCGGCTTCGACTAGTTATTTCACACTTTTGAATGTTAAAATCCGTTCTATTTTTACGTAAAATAAAAATTTCACCCTTTTTAGTGAACCTTGCTACTACGGGACCGATTGTCATTCACTGTCTATGACTATATCATCATGATAGGAAATATAGTAACTCAAAAACGGCTGGACCGATTCTGATGAAATTTAAATGGGACAAGGCAAGCTTTCAAATAAATAAAATATCAAAATCGTTTCACCAAGTCAAAAGTTCTGAGGTAAATATTTTTTTTAAGTCGGTCAAAAGTTACAAAAGGACATTCATTATTTATATATCATTATTTATCATTTAAACATTTCTCAAACTGGAGATACAAATTTTAAGAAAATATCGGTATTTTAATACCCATTAATTCAAATTGATAAAAATCAAAACCTATAAACCTGAATATTGTTAAAATCCATAACATTTTCAAAAATCATCAAAATCTGTGATTGTTTACGGGGGTAGAAACTTTTTCTCTTTTTGTATAAACATTCGAGACTTCCCTCCATTCTTAAGATCGAATCTTTCTCTTTATTTAGACTTCCTCTCTCACTTTTAGTGTCACAGGTACGTTGGGCGTGTTGCCCAACGATGCAAAATTTACTACGTGCGCCAATTTTATTGCAAAAGTTAAAGGGAGTTGATGGACGCAAATAAAAATTAGCTATTTCTTTATTGGGTTGCATCAACCGTGGTCCCCTCGTGAACACGGTTAATAGATCCGATGAGCAGGACAATATGAATGTATGTTGAAGAGTTAAGTTGAAAAGTAGACTTCTTCCTGCTTATAATGATATAGTTACACTTTCCATCTGGCATTTAAATTGTTCAACTATACCTAACGCAGTCATGAAAAATAAGTTCCATAGAAATGTTTTCAAAAACACGGTGTCACATTTGTTTTGGTTGATAGTACAATGGTGGAAATCATTAATCGACAATGAGGCACTGCTGTCTGTCTGTCATAACATTTGTGTTACAATGAATGATTAGAACTGTTTACAGTTTGAACTGCAACCTGTGATGATACTTTGTGTTGTTAAATAATAATACTTTATGGCTACTTTCTTAGACTTAATCCTAGTATGCTTTAGTTATTTGAAGCGCTAGTTTTTTGTTTAGTTGTGGTTATCCGATGAACTAAGTTTAGCAATGTTCACCACGGTCACTACTTGGATCTGTAACTGCTACTGGCATTTACTATTGAGTGTTTCCGTGTTTCAGGTACGCTTGTTGGTCCCTGGTGTTGTCTTAGAATGGCAGTCGTTATAGCGTGTCAAATGCCCATCAAATGCTAGCCTAGTTATCACTCCTCCATTCGTAGAAAATCAGTTGACCAGTACCTGCATATGCCGGTAGGTAACCTTGAAAGCCGATTCCCCTTGTCGGTTAAGCCTGTTAACACTTTTTGACTAAGTACATCATCACTGATGGTAAGTGATGAGGTGAGATTATGGTCAAGGGCTAGTCTTAATAGGCAGTACAAAAATCACACTTGAGATCTACAGGTACATAAGAAATCTGGATGTAAATGGTTTTACAGTGCGTTCTAACTCCATCAAAAGAAAAATATGCCGTTTGTCTAACAAAGAAGGACGATGTAACAATTGAGTTATCACAATTTTTACAAATCCATAACAGATCCGTGGATGTTCACGAGGCGTGGATAAAAAAATGTTGGCAAAAATGATGAATCAACTTCTTGTTTAAAACAAAAGAAAACATCTGCACCATGAGTGGAATTCCAACGAAGTCTCATGGGCCGGTACATGTTCCTCCAATTGAGATATCGCGATTCACTGTCATGTTTCAGTGTCTGAAATAGTACCCAAATTTCAATAGAGATGATGGTTGGCAAGTACCACCTGCTTGGGAACCTGTTATCAAATTAATTAAATCCCAAGGCCGACACAAATCTGCAAGACCTCTGGACACTGTGAGCGAATACTGCGTGAATAGGGAACGTTATGATAAATATATAAAAAAAACGGACGGTAGGACAAATAATTTCTTAATAACTCATGTGACAAATAAAACCAATTAGTCACCCCGTGACCACGATCACTGCAAAGTGTTTGAAACGTCGGGACAAAAATAATGATAAATATACGCGATTTAAACCGTTTAAAGTTGTTTAATTACTATGTGTAATAATCGCGAAAACCTAAGACAACATTATACTATAATATGATATATATTCATGACTGTTTATAATATAACTATTCCAACTAAGAACTTTTGCTTACAATTTTTAATTCGAACTAAAGTAACAAAATGACGTACATATTCGTGGCACATTAGTAAAATATAAAGCTCAATTTACACCGAAGAAGCAACATCTAGTTAGGCCTTACGCCAACATCACTTGTGCGTTCTATCCACCAGGTTTGTGTTACGTTGCTAAGCCATGGCTGTGTGTCAAACCTGGCAAAATAATATAATAACTTGATTTTCATTGCTGAGCTAAGCTTATAGCCAGCGGAAAAGGGTTTCACGAAACTACTTTTTTTATGATACGATCTATGGAGTTATAGGTGGATTTTTTCTATTCTTCAACAATTTTACGCATATTAGTAATAGTGTAAAAGTTGAAAATGTTTTATCAGTTAAACTACTGACCGCTGCTTCTTCCGTGTGAACTGAACCTTAAAGTACTGTATCGAACTACTTCCAAAGAGGTTTTTGTATCGCCACAAGTAGTTCAGAGAGAGCACAATATCTAACTAAATTCTACATAAAAAAATTACAATGAAGCAAATAGTTGCAAAAAATGTGCTGATTCGTTTTCCACTGTTAAGCTGAAAACATGTTTTTAACATGACTATACTACACATCAGGACTTTTTTATTTTTGAACCCACCACGATGATCTCTCGTAATACCTGACAAATTATTTCCTATAAAAATGATGCAAGTATCCCAGCACAACTATTACAAGAAACGTGGGCTAATTCTGTTACTAGTATAGAGTTACAATAGCGATAATTGTATTTTCCCATTGGCTGGATGGCCATATAAAAGGCCTGTTGAGCTACATATTTTCATTAGCTAACACCATAGAGTAGATATAGGTATTTGAAATGCCGTTAAATATTAATAACTATGTTTTTAAAAATAAATAAAAACTTAAAGTTACTACTAAGAAGTCCAAGCAAAATCCAAATATTTTAAGAATGTTATTGCGTCTGGAAATTTAATCACACCACGTTTCCTCAAATTTTATTGGGTAATTATTTTTTTCCTGCAAAGTTATTATTTCATCAAAATTTAATAATTTCATTAATATTTTGCTCTCAATTGAAAACTGACATATATTTTAAAATGAATGTACAATGTAGATTTATTACACTGAAATTTCTTTCCTTTGTTGAAAATAAAGTTAGTATCCTCTAGAAGTACTCTACTATTATCTAACATGTGTATCATATTGGCTGCTCTGGCTCCATAAAAGGTAATGTTAAGTAAATTTTGTCCTTATTTGGGTTGTTATTGTGTCTTACAATCGTAGCGTTAAAAAGTAAATGGTAAGCTCAAACAATTTTTACTTCTCTCACAAAACTTTATATGATCCTATTGTTCGAAGATTAAAACAAAAGAATGACGATGTTTACTATTTCAATTTGTTGCGAAGTGTGAACAAAAACAGTGTTTTATTTTCCACTTATTTGCTTGATGCATGACTGAACTTTATTGTCAGTCGGTCATACTTTTTTGTCGGTGATTGCCATGCTTCCCTTTGTTCATTCATTATTTGTATTTTTTCCTGTCATTATAATAATTTCATTATTTTATCTGTAATAAAAGTGACAATGGGAAAAGATGAATGCCGAGGATAGCTCTCAAGTGATGCTTAGTGATTATGTGATCAAATGTGTCAAGCAGACTAAACTTATAATGGGAACTTGCTTTTAGTTACTCGAACACACTGTTCCACTTCTTAGCTGGTTAGCTGCACAATTATTCACAAAGTCGACTATCACTGTGCAAAAGTTATAGAAATATATTTTTTGTGGTTCTCTCACGTTTAAATCGACAAAAAAGATTTTTGTAGAATTTGCCATATGAATTGTCACCAAATGCCACATACTTGTGGTGAGTTTTCACAATTTTCCCCTAATATTATATCCCAAAAAAGGGCATTATAACTTAATTACGTGCGAGAATCTTTGTAATTGAAAAAGAGTATAATTATAAGAATATATTTTCTGGCAGAATTGGGCCCCAACTCAGTAGAACAGACCGTTTTGCACCAGTAAGCTTGGTAGTTTTTTTGCATTAGTCTAAAAATCTATATTCTACTCGTATTTTATCATTCAAAGTAAAATAAGCTTGTGTTTAATCCAACTATATACATTTTAGTTTATCATAAATTGGTAGTGGGCTGGAGCATTTGAATTGCCTATGAGGTCACAATGGCTTGAAGGTTGTCTAAATGCTATCATTTTAGTAGTTGCAGCGTTGTGTACAGTTTGTACTTCATTTCATAGTGTTTAAATAAATAATATTTACATAATATATCAATTAATTAAAAACAAACAAGAGTATGTCGTTACGCTTGAAACAGAATATCAAAATTCTACCACATGTTTATTTACGTTTCGCGTGATAAGAAAAGAGTTAAGGAAGCTTACTTATACCATCTAATGGAAACTTTTCACACTATTGTCGGAAACATGTTTCAAACCCAGGATCTTCTTCGCAGTTTTTAGTATTTAATCTTTCCATTTGTAGCACAATTCTTTACGTAACAATTCCAAAAGAGAAAAGTATGCACTGGTTTTGACGTTAACAATAACAATTCCTTTGTCAAACTAAAACACTGACTGCACGCAATACTTATCAGTATTGCGAACAGTATTAGGAACATGATCCTAAATGGTCATGAAACCCTATTAATTATAATTAACCTTTGTCTATTTTAGTCAATTAAAAGTCACTCACTGATTATATTAACTATCATGGTTGTCTCACAATATGGCATCCATAGTTATCCTCTTGTATTGTTTTTAAAACCAGGACCGCACCTCAAAAATAAAATGTGACCTTATAGCATTTCCTTATTTTCTGTCTGTGGATCAAATTAACTCTTTTTCTCTGAACATTATAAAGGTATCAAGTTGAAATTAATATGATTTAACATTTTAATTTGTATTAGTCTACAGTCACTTGCAGATGTGTAAAATGTAATAATTTATGTCAATGCAATAAATAGAGTTGGCCATTCATGGCATATTACTACGAATACAGTATTCTGGCCGTGGTATGTCCGTTAAATAGCCTGCCCCAGACATGGCGTTTATAGCGTGAATCACAATTTATTTCTATTTCTAAACTTAAGTTTGGTAGTAAAGGGATAAATGTATTACTTAGCTATTAGTATTTTAATTTAAAGTCAAAATCATTATTATAAACGAAACTTAAGGAATACTATTATGCTATATCTTGTTTATCCATATATCTACATAATTATGTACCGATTTTTACGTGTAATTTTGCTTTTAACAAAAATATTGTCTGTTTCAGTCACTTAAATCAGTATGCGACTTCATAAAGACTCAACTATGCTCGATTGCGCTTTCGCTGACCCTGTTCAACTCCGTCCACCTGCCCCGGGAGGCGTTCAAGCATGGAGCAGTTCCATATCTGGTGATCTATACGTTCTGGCTGCTGGCTGTAGGTCTGCCCACGACTCTGCTTCAACTGGCTATGGGGCAGCTCAGTCAGCAAGATCCTGTGGGAGTTTGGAGAGCAGTTCCTATTATGAGAGGTGAGATTAATACGCAATTTTAATCTTTTGGAAGGCAATCAAACTTTTGCAATTATAATATTGGCTAGTAAGAAATGTTATAATTTTCTCCTCGTATTTTTTAAAATTAGTGATAGGCAAGTTTTGTCCACAATCTCACCTTGTCATTGAGTGATAATTTAGCTAATTATAGCAAACATCAACGAATAAAACATTAACTTTCAAGAACAGCTGAAAGACTGAGCTCGTGCTTGTCGACAAATTTCTACTTGATTGTGGTCGCTAATCAGATGACTTTTTACAATAGTATACAAAGTAATAAATTACTCACTTAAGTTCTAAAAATATCCCATACTAAAAGACAAGTTACTCTGGCATCTCAAAGTTCTTTCAACTGGCAATAAATCCCAGATTGCATTTTCCACCAAAATCAACAGGTAACATCCAGATAAGGAAGAAATTGCCAAGTAGTACATCCAAGAGATTTCCAAATACCGCGTCAACACAGTAATCCAGCACTCTGGGAAGCATACAGACTTTATAGTAAAGCACACATCCTTCATAGTAAGCCTCACAGGCTTACGCTAAATCTGGTTAGGCTTCCCGTGTCTTGCGTCAAAGCCTTTTGCTGTTATACATTTTGAATAAAGTGTGTTGCCTACATATTCCTGTACGAAACACATTTTTTTTATGCCTGATAGATTAGCCTTTGACCACTATCTCACCTGATGGTAAGTGATGGTCGAAGATGTTGTACAGGCTAACCTAGAAATACTGGCTCTCAAGTACAGCTGCCGGAACACACCGTTAGGTGCTTTGGACAGATTTTCTACTTGAGGGTGGTAGCTAGCCAGGCGGGCATTCGCAAAATGCCTTATCACCATGCTGTAAGTCGTTACAGCATGGTGGTAGTCGTGCCATCTTAATACAACAACCGGGACCGACGGCTTAACGTGCCCTCCGAAGCACGAAGGCGCTCAGTAGTAATGTCACTAGCGGTCACCCATCCAACTCATGACCGCGGGCGACGTTACCTTTGCTTACCTTTGCTGATCGGTTAAGAACAGCTAAGTAAACTTCGCTACGAACAAAAGCAAGAAGTTGATAATAATTTATATCAGTATAAGATTCGCACACGACATAATACGTCGTGACAGATACATAATACGTCCATACCCTTAGTTACGTGGCGAATACCACGAACATCACGCATGTAGAATTTCAACACAGTAATATATTTCCTGTCATATTTTACAAAAGTATGGCGTAAAATGTGACAGCTGGCAAAGTGATAGTTAAGGCTAGAGTGCTCGTGGTTCTATACAGACGGAAAGCGCCTAGTTTCGTCATATTTTAAATACTAAGTATTCAAACTCTGCGAAACTTTGCTTGTATGTCCATGATCCTAATATCTATGCTTCTGGTTCACCAGATTTTCGTACGATTAAGTATTTTCAAAAATAATTCGAATAATCGTTTTGTATTGGAATTGTTATTTTGACATAAAGAAATAAAATAAATTATAAATTGAAAAACTGACAAACCTGAGGCATAGACATTAGGCTCAAAACTATGCATACAAAATTTCACCAAGTTTGAACATTTGGTATTTAAAAAATGACGAAACTACGTTTGTATGGAAAGCAATCTAGTCTTAATTATACCTGTCGAATGTTTTGACATTTTGTAAGTTCCATCGTTTGATTAGTGCAACGATGCACCAGTGATGATTACTATTGACTGCACATTGCAGAGGGTCTATGCTCCAAACCCAACCACGGGCTTCAGCTTAACTGCAGATTGAAGTTTAAGGTTTTCTTAGGCTAAGGTAGAGGTATACTTACTCGTTGCTTGCGAGAACATAAATACTACATAATTAATTCTTCAACACCCATTAAGTTCTTTACTGTACTGAATCAGCCAAATTGTCCACCGCTGAACATAGCTTCTTCCACCATGAGCTGGTTTGCCATAATCTCCTGCCATAAACTTGGCAGGCGTCTTGCGGATCGCAGTGTCAGATATCAGTTTCCCAGAAAGCGCTGCTGCCCACCTTCTGGTGTGTTACCCTTAGTCGCTTCTTACGACACTTACGGGTAGAGGTGGAGGGGCTTACCATAAAGTTCACCATTGAACAAAAGCCCGAATTTGGAATGTTTGCCATAACTCTTGCCGGGCGTCTTGGGATCACAATATTAGATGGCAGTTCTTCAGTAGGCGCTGCTGCCCTTCTGGTATCTTCCTCGTCGTCGCCAAAAAAGATATGAGAAGGTGCAGTTCCCGCCCAGCATCTTACGGGGTACTACTTAATAGATATATGTTATTTTAGGTGTCGGCCACCTAAAGATTTTGACGTCTTACCTATGCTGTATATACTACATGGTCTACGTGGCACTATCTACAGCCTACTTGATATGGATCGGAAAGGGTACATTTCCTTTGAGGGACTGCACCAAGCTGCATATAACTCCTGTAAGTTAAATATTTATTTACTCTAAGCTGTACCTTTGGTGTTTTGTAACAGTACAAAATTATAATACCAAATTATAATGTCTATTTTAGGATATTTTTTGGTAGCCGTTGACCACCCTCTCACCTCATTAATTTTTTTATTATTTTAATATATAAACGGCACAATACCAATATTATAATTATCATTTACAAACAAACATTCTAGTACTTATTATGAAAAATTAAAAATAATATAAATTTGTTGTACTGACTCATCAGGTCAGTGATGATGCGGACTAGTTTGTTGTTAAGGCTAAACTAGAATTATTGACTTTCAAGGGCAGTTATCAGAATACACCATTAGGTGCTTGGCTACACATTTTCTACTTAAGAATGGTAGCTAGACAGGCCGGGCATTCGCAAAATGGATTATTTTTTGGAAAGTACTAATTCTTATTTAAATTTTATACTTATGTGCTCTTCGTATTTTTCTTTAGATAAAAAAAACTATTACTTTGGTTTAATTAACTTATAAAATATAAATACGTAAACAAGGAAAATGTGTCAAGTTATTTTATTAACTCATTTAGTATGAATTTTTTTAGCAGATCAAATAATATTGCATATATAATAAAGCAGCAAATGATTGTCGTTTAATTATTAAAAAAAAAAACATTTTTTATTTTTCGGTTCACATATAATCAATCATTCGTAGCCATTACACCGCAAGGCCGCGTAGTGATGGTGCTCCATAGATACATATTCCATGAAGATGATACAACTCTTTGTTCTACATTACTAGTAACTGGAATTCTGAATGTTTTATTTTCTATATGACCCGCGATTCTTTACATGTGTAAATACTCGAAGGTAACCCCTGAAAACATAACTTCAATTCATAACACTCATTACTGTGATGATGTGTTACATAAACAATAACAGTTATTTATCAACATTCATGTCTCGTTACGTTGTTATAACAGATCACAATTAATAACAATGCATAACGTTATTATTCTTAAGATATATTATTTCCTGTCATTTTAACGTATATGTTTTGTTTCAGCACGGTTATGAAAACAGGATGAATGCCACGGAATGTTTCAAGTAAGTTTAGATTTTTTTCTAAATTTGTTTGGCAATATCAGTTACAATATAATGAGCTCATATAATATTAGTTTGGTGACGATTTACTAACTGATCTATTAATCTTAAAGTAATCTTTTTTATTTTTATTCCTGATAGGGCCTTTGATCACTATCTCAACTGGTAGTAAGTGATGATGTGGTCGAAGGTGTTAACAGGCTTAACCTAGAATTACTGGCTCTCAAGGACAGCTCCTGGAACATACCGTTAGGTGCTTGGCGACAGATGTTTTACTTGAAGTGGTAGCTAGCTAGGCGGGCATTCACAAAATGCCCTACCACCATGCTATAACGACTGCCATCCTTACACAACAACCGGGACCGACGGCTCAATGTGCCTTCCGAAGCACGGAAGCGCTCAGTAATAATGTCACTAGCGGTTGGATGGGTAACCGCTAGTGATATTATTACTTAGCGCTTCCGTGCTTCGGAAGGCACATTGAGCCGTCGGTCCTCAACTCATGACTGCGGGCGAAGTTGCTTTAAGTAAACTTCGCTACGAGCGCTTCAAATATAAATCTAATTAAAATCAAATATAATTCTAATCACCTATAAATAGGTAAGTACTTTGTACCAGTCTGATAAATACCACTGAAAACTTGAACTAATTATATTATTAAACTTCTGCTACTAAAGGCAAAAATAACTATAGACGCAATTATCAGGGTTCATTAATACAAGATACTTAATGGTTTTCAAACAGCTGCTTTTTTCACTAGGGATTTTAACACCTGGTACGAAACTTTGCTGACAAAGTTAATAAAATATTAATCATAATTCACATTTAATAAAATCGTTATTGAGGACACAAGCGACAACGTTTTTTTTTATGGCATTGGTAGACTTGTAAATCTAATTAAAACATCTCGATTTTATGTCATAATAAGAGAATAACTTAAACCCGTTTCATACAACAGTTTCATCATTATGTTTAACTTCTCGGCATTATCCCAAGTATGTTGGGTTAATACGATATTTTCTGTAAAAACAGTAGAACGACGTAAGTAAGGTGCACAACTGGACCAATACACGTTAATGTGGGTAGCTGCTCATTCAGCGTATTTTTAACATAGTCGTCTTTACACAACAGTCTTTAAATTAGGTACAAAAAAGAAACAATAGTTTACATATACATGGGTCATCCGGAAGGTATAATGTTACAACAATTATGTGGGAGCTATAAATGCTTGTATTATATTGAATTTTTTATATGAGTTTTTCTTTTCACTTCAGTATACTGAAATAGATTAAGCCTAGCTCAGTCAAAATAGAAAAAAAAATGTGAAATGAAATTACAAAAACATGTTTTTTGTAAAAATAATAATAAATTATCACGAAATTTTGATTTTAGTAAATTCGCTAATTAAGGAGGTAAAAATAGGAGGCCCAAAATTTGGAGCGAAAATAATCCTGAGCCGTTCACCTCAGTACTGGAGTAGATGTATCCTAGTTCTGTGAAATAAAATGAAAAATAAATACAAAAAATTAATTTAGTAAAAATAATAATAAATTATCATAAAATTTTGACTTTAGTAAATTAGAAAATGTAGGGGATTAGGAATAATGGCGGGCCCAAAATTTTGAGGGATAATAATCCTGAGCTCGGTAATTGACAGTCGATCTTTACCGTGTTGTCAATACGGAGGTATAGGCCGTTCTTCATTGTTGCATGTAATATGTGGTGATACCATGAAAAACGTTAGAATATACAAGCATGGTCAAAGTTTCTGAATCGAATCCTCCACAGGAGTCAATTATTTTTAAATTAAATATTGGCTAGAGTAACTAAGAAAAAAGACAATTTGCCTCACATTTTTTTTTATGTTATTGTGATGGAACAAGCGCGGGGCCCACCTGATGTTGAGCGGTATCCTCTGCATATAACAGATGCATTTCATCACAAGTGACGAACTGCACTGCGCCCATAACCTTGAGACAGTTGTTAAGTCTCATTTTGCCTGTTATTTCACTGGCTCTCAAGGACTGCTGCCGGAACACACCGTTAGGTGCTTGGCGACAGATTTTCTTCTTGAGGGTGGTAGCCAGGCGGGCATTCACAAAATGCCCTTCCACCATGCGGTGAAGCTCAAGCTCTGGGCGGGATTCGAACCATAGACCTGCTGCGCGGCAGTCCATAGCCAATGCCACTGAACCATCACTGCTTCAGATTATCTCTATTATATTTTCAAATGGCACAATATATGGAACATCAAACATTGGTATAATTTTTAAGCATTATTATAATAACATCGTCGTGCCTAATAAACTCTATTTTTTTAATGGAATTAATATAGTTTCACACACCTAATTAATTAGGTTTTTAGGTTTAAAGAAGTTTATTCTAAAATAAGACAAAGTCACTTACACGAGAACATGGTTAGACTAAAAATATTTAACAGACATTCGTCATCATAATTAACAGTATCTAATAAATCAATATAATGAAATATTTATACAAAATAATCACAAATCACTTAAGTCATCCAAAACTTATTTAACGCATTCGTATCCTTATTGCTCCTTAATAAGGTAGTGAGCTAGTTGCCTTTTGAATGTTTTAGATGAGTTTAACATTCTTTATATTTGAGGGTAATTACAATTAGGTACCTAGCTTATCAGTACTGTTTGTACTGATAAGTTCAGAAAATAATAGATAGTCATTTGAAGTTTCATATTGGTATGTTGTTAAAATATCGTGCATAGTAGAGGTATCAAATACACATTATGCTTAGATATTAAATAATAAAAATGCATAACATTTCTAGGGGTAAGGTTAATTCTGAACATCTATTCCGTATATGCGTTATTCGTAATACTTATGACGATTAATGACGATGGTTAGTCGACAGTACGACTACAGTAATTTACATACGAGTCAATCAATGTATAGACCTCAGACCATAGCCCAACTTGTGTCCAAGTTTTCCGATTGATAGGACTGTATGGAAGTCTAGAAACTAAATATTAAAAGAGAAACGTAGGAATTAGTATCAAGGTTATGAATTAAAATATCATGCTGATCTAAACATTTTGTAGGTATCAAAACTACACTGTAATGCTACTGGCATGTTGTTATTTTCTATTAAAATGTCTTCTTTATAAAATTTTCGGTTTCAGCGCCACTTTTCTCGGGCCGTTTGCGGAACACCCTCAGCATCTCGGAATAATGGCGATCCTCATATTCTTTTTATGGTTCTTCGTGCCCATTCTGTAAGTATAACTTAGCATCTTTAGGTATAATATACATATTTAAAAATATATACTCTGAAGTAATATTACTACAAAGGTAGGTTTCTCAGAGGATGCGGTAGCCACCGATTTCCACTTTCTATAATCTTTGTATTATATCATTATATTATACTACTACCCCGGAAGACATAGAATAGAAAAAGCTGATGGATAGTTAAGCTTTTGACCACTAATTTACCTGATGATGTGTGATGATGAGGTCGAAAATGTTGTTTAAGCTAACAGAAAATTCTCCTAAACGTTCGAACTAAAGTCCGGCCGCTGAGAGAATGCGTTTGACAGTTCGTTTTGTGAATATTTTTTCCCCAGTTCAAAGTTACATAATAGTCTGTCTGCATAATATTGTATTAGTCAAACATTTAAGTATCTGAAAAAAGGGTATATTTTATATTTTACTTCATTTAAAAGCTACAACTACAATACAAACACGAACTGTCAAACGCATTCTCTCAGCAGCCGGACTTTGAGCGGGAAATGTGGCGCACGTGCAGTTATGACCTTTGTTTTCTATTTATTTTTGGTTTTAAGGAGCAGCAAACAGTTTCACAATTTATCTTAATATAAAAGTATTCATAATTACAATAATAACTGTGTGACCAACATCGTTGACCACAAATTAAGCATATCATATCGTTAACAGCAAAAAGAGCAGCTCAGAACAAATACCTTACCCAGCGCTGCTTTAATATCCACAACATGACTGTGATAATCAATATGCATGTGTTATTTTATGTTATATTAGTGTCCAGGGTACACTTTATTAGTTCATAATTCAAGCGGCTATAAAGACGAAAGAAAAAACAATGCATCCGGAGATGTGAATGTTGAGATGGTCTTGATGTGTAACTAAAATGGAAAACATAAGGATTCGATTATCAGAGGAAGTATGAAAGAAATAGCTAAAGGATTGTTAATTATGAATGTAGACGGATGACGGGGAATAGGAAGGCTGTTGAAAGTATGGATAGAATGGATGAAGTATGATGAGTTGAAAGTAAGTAAAGTAACTGAGACCTGAGTAAAAGAACTTGTTCAAAAATAATATTGTGCTGACCACACTGCGTGAGACAAGGTAAGAGAAGAGCGGTATTAAAGTCACCTTTAGAAATGTACAGTAGATTGGATAAGTAAAGTTAGTGGTACCTATGTAAAAGTGACTCATAACAAACGTATAATATTTTATAAAGAGGTTCACCATGTTGTTCATTAACCAAATAATTATATTATATTTAACAAGGCTAAATATTTAATATGTGCTAACAAACTTGAACCGACAACCATATAAATTCATGCATGTAATTAGCCTAGTTTTGTAAATATTGTGGTTATTTAGTAATTATTTACTGTTTATTTTAAAACTCATTATCTATATCAGCGCCATACTTAAAGTAGATCAGTATCATATGAGCTGGTTTGTGGGGTTCAGTAATAAAACGAAACTCTTATTGCATGGGCGTATTCATCTATTTGTATTTAATATAATATTATGTATACATAGAAGATATAGATAGATAGATAATAATATATTGTATTATTAAAATGATGAATGCTAGTTACAAGAAATATTAAAATATCTTAAAAATAGTACAATCGGCGGCCTTATTGCTAGGCAGCAATCTCTTCCAGGCAACCGTAGGCTGAATAGATACATGTTAATTTAGATGTATATTTAAAAAAAAGATGTGCAACTTCAGAGATTAAAATATATATATTTTGACAATCATTGTCGACTTCAAAATTCGCTGAAGTTTATGGGTTATGGTTTAATTAATATTGATATATTTTTTTTCAATTGTCTCATAATTAGTAAATGATAGAGTACAAAGTTTTTCTTTTATTATCTCTTCTGCTCTAAATTTTCAATTTCTTTTAATCTTAAAATATGGCCTTCAAATTGGAAATTATATGGTCCTATATACACATATAGGGAATCTCCAAACAAATTTAAATGCTTCTAACTAGAAACTTAAGCAACTATGTATCAAAATAGGTGTTCTATAAAATTTCACAAGGTTGTTAATTGCAGCCGCCTAAAACCGACCTTGTTTTAGTAGGCACCAAACACTTTGTACGGAAATGGTCTAGAATCAGTCATCTTCGATTTTGAGGCTGTCATTAAACATTTCCTGTGATTCTTTAATAGAATATTTCTAACCTACTATTTTCTGTTCCAAGATTTAGATAGATTAAATTAGAGTGAATCTGCCTAAGTGTGTATTTTTATTATATTAATATATCGTTCATCATGAAAACTAACGTGGTTTTGACTCATTTTAGTAAATAATACGCAATAACTCACGTAAATAAGTCAGATAGCTGCGAATACAGCTACAATTACATCCAGTGGTTTTTTTCAAGGTGAGCTCGGGGTGCCCACGTTGACGAGATGTGTAAAGCGAGACGTCAATGCAGGCGTCCCAAGCTCTCCTATTGAAGCTATCTCTCATCTTCACTTGAGTTATCCCCTACTATTTACTTAAATTTGTATGAAACAGTTTATGGTTGGTAGCAAATCCTACTAGGGATTTCCTAGTTTATTTATATTGAAAAGCTCCAATCACTTTTAATATTTATATTTTGTATTATTATTTTATTATTGTGACGGAACAAGCTCGAGGACCACCTGATGTTAAGCGGACTAACTTCTGCCTATAACATATGCATTTCATCACAAGTCACAAATCGCACAGCGCCCGTCACCTTGAGACATAGTTGTTAAGGGTAAACTGGCCGGCCCGTTCTCCATACAAACGTGGTAGGGTGATCACTCCCTTATTTGAGGATTTAGTTCCAAAACAAAGCATAATACCGATTGGTCTCGTCATTATCTAGGCTTGTATGATTCCGAAATTTTAATAAGATAATTATCTTGAGAGTTATGAGCTTCGAAACATTTTCATAAAACATTTTCGAGACTCATAACTTTCAACTTAATTATGTTTTTATAATTTGGGCAACATACAAGCCTAGATATTGATGAGATCAATTGGTATTATGCTTTATTTTAGACGTAAAATATCAGATAAGGGAGTAATCACCCTACGGAATTTGTATGGAGAAGCGACCGGCCAGTTCAACCTTAAGTCTCATGTGCCTGAATTTCACTGGCTCTCAAGGACTGCTGCCGGAACACACCGTTAGGTGCTTGGTGACAGATTTCCCACTTGAGGGTGGTAGTTTGGGTGGTTAGTGGTGTTTTGCAAAAAAACTTTTAATATGGAATAACACCTTAATGATGTTAAGGTGAGTAAAGGGTTGCTGCTCATTAGGTGCGTTATTTCCCTTAATCACCTTTGATGATCATCCCACGGAAAGACATGGAACATGCTTTTGATTTTCATCATAAACTGGTTTGGCCATAAACTGCGTAATTTCTACTTATTAATTGAAGTGATCGCAATAAGTCTTTGCCAATTGAACCGATGAACAAGGTTAAACAAAATTTGCTTCGGCACCTAAAGCAGGTGGTATTTACAAATGAGCGCATCCATGACAAAGAAACGTAACGCCAGTGGACGAAGCGGTCTGTTCCGGTTGTTGCCTTAGATGCTACTGCTTGTCCTACTTAATTATTATCTAATAATGGATCACGTGAGATTAAACAGGAAAGGCTGATGAAGATATTTAGAGAACTAGAGACACAAAAAAAAACTTAATAAAATTTTGACTCAGATTTTTCCTGACTTCTTTCTGACCCTTTGGGCTCTTTGGGAATTCTCTAGTCCAATTTTTTAAATTATTGTTGATAGTTATAGTTAATCCTTTAACCACAACCTCACTTTATAGTAAATGGTTAACAGGCTTAAACTAGAATTACTGGCCCTCACAAACATCTTTAGGAACACACCGTTAGGTGCTTGGTGACATATTTTCTACTTGAGGGTGGTCGTTAGCCAGGCGGGCATTTGCAAAATATCCTTCCACCATGCAGTGAAACTCAAGACCGCGGCGGGATTCGAACCAAGGACCTGCTGCTGTACCGTAGAACTGATAATGAAGAGCATTTTATGCTGTTCATTAGTGTGAAGAGTTCCCAACCCAACTTAGTGTCAGTATAAGTTTTGATTCTTATCCGTAGGTCTGAATCTCTTCAGATTTATAGCACGGTGGCGTGCACACTTATCTGTGACATATTTTCTATTTAAAGTTCCAGTAGTAAATCTTTCGCTAAGCACCCAGGAGTGCATTCCTATGGCTGTGGTTGAGAGATTGTTATCATTGTAGATGTATGTAGCTATGTACCATTATGACTACGATGTTACTTACCAACAAGGAAAATAGAGAGTAGTGATAAAAACTTTGGGGTTATAAAATATACAAAACTAAACAATTAAACGATGATTTTATACGTCAAATCTTTTAGTTTTATAATGTCCCATAGAAAATAATGGATGCGTCAACAAAAGCGCAAAAAAAACAATAATAATTTTACTACTCTTTCCCATAAAAAGAAGCAATTTTTTTTTCTATCAAAAACATATCCACCCGAGCACATCGTATGACTGAGAGATACATCAACGACTAAGAGTCTAAAATAACTCATTTTAAAACAACTTTAATTATTTATTCTAATGATGTTTCCAAATTTCTTATTTTAAGAAAAAAAAACTGATAATTTTTTGTCGCAAATATTATCCGGTAACTAGGAAGTTAAGTTTACTGAAAATCAATACTTGACGAAATATAACACAACCATCTTGTTTCAGTTTGTATCGCCTACGCAAAACTTTGGTGGCATCGCTCAGCGTGTTAGCGCCTATTACCGTTACTATCGCAGTACTCCTCTCCACATTTCTGGGTGACAGCACAGTATTGGACGCGATGTTCGAATCGTGCGAGCAATGGACACCGCTGTATCAACCATACATTTGGCACAGTGCACTGGTACAGGCGCTGTTGTCAACGCAGATTGTTAGCGGGTACTTGACAAGTGCTGGAGGATCAGTTTACAGACATTCTGACGTAAGATGGTAAGTTGTTTTAACAAATCAAATTATTTCCTGCGATACCCTAATTTATAATTTGAATATGAAGTTTTATTACAACAGTTTTGCAATACCTCATTATGATCTTTTAATTTAGCATATGGTCGAAGGTGTTACATTTTAAAACCTAGAGCGATTGGAACTTTTTTTAATGTTATTGTGACGGAACACGCTCCAGGCCCACCTGATCTTAAGTTGACTAACCTCTGCCTATAACAGATGCATTTCGTCAACGACGAATTGCACTGTGCCCTTCACACTGAGACGTACAGTTGTTAGGTCTCATGTGTCTGTAATTTTACTGGTTCTCAAGGACTACTGGCGGAACAGACTGTTAGGTGCTTGGCGATAGATTTTCTACTTGAGGGTGGTCGCTAGCCAGGCGGTCATTTGCAAAAGGCTCTTCCCCCATGGGTGAAGCTCAAGCCCGTGGTGAGATTCGAACCATGGACCTATTGTATGGCAGTCCATAGCTAATGCCATTGAGCCATCACTACTTCATTCTCTCTCGGAAAATTCGTCGCAATTTACCAATAGGTGCTAAGTAACAGATTGAGCTACTTGAAGGTGGTAGCTTTTTAGGCATTCGTAAAACGCTCACCAATCACGTGGTGAAACTGAAGACCGTGGCAGGTTTTACACCATGATTGTGGTTCTTACAATGTTTTTTCCAATGTTAGAACTAGTGCATCTGCATCATAGTTTTACTGGTCTCTGAATGAGAAAGATCTCATAAGGTTTTATCGTACTAAAAACACACATGTTTTGATGATTATGAACCTCAATGCCTACTTTTGGGATTAATTAACTTTACAAGACTTTCGAATACCTACATCATTTATATTAAAGTGTATATATCGGTAGCACAATCTCAATGATAAATTTAAATTGTTAGAATCTTGTTACCGATTACTTAAAAATTATGCAAAGTCAACGAAGCGCAATTATAGGACGTCATGCAACGAAATTAATTGGACAAGACGTGTAACTTTCAGTAGGTACTCATAATTTGACTTCCAATCAGTGTTCGATTCAATTAAATTAACACATTATCTGTTGATTAACAAAATAAATAATACATTTGAGAGAGACGTTTAATGATAAATTTGATCTGCAAATATTTACCGACCATGGAGCATATGAAAACAAGGCAACTCAAATTAAGGCCAATAATGACTAAACCAAACGTCACACACAAAGTAGAACGGAAGCAACAATATTTGAAGGGTATAGGTAAACATATGCCCTTTGAATTTGTAACATGTTTTATTCTTTTTGTTACAGTTTCCTTGTATAGAAAATTAAACAAGCTATTAAAATTATTGTTCAAGCAATGATAGTCCAGTGGACTGCCGAGCAGCGGGTCCATGGTTTATATCCTACTGCATAACAATTGAAACTATTACCAGTGGCAACATTATCATGGTACTGTATCAGCTGGATCATCCACTGCTGAATACAGGCTCCCCTATTAAGGGGGGTATTTGCCATAATCCCCACGATTGGCAGGTGGCTTGGGAATCGCAGTGTAAAATGGCAGTTCTTTAGAAGGCGCTGCTGCTCATATTCCAGTATTTTCCCTTAGTCGCCTCTTATGGCACCCAGGGGATATATGGGGAGGTGCAATTCTAACCCGGCCCCCACTTGGAATTATCATAGTACAATGTCATATTTGATCATGTAAGCATCACTGAAATAATTATAATAAAAAACCTGGAACTGTCTTGGAGTGAAAAACATTAAATAAATGTAGAATTTGGACATGGAAAATTTTACCTTAGACAGTTTGAATCAGCATGGCATCACCAACTTAAATATGTTATTTCATATTTTTCAGCGTACTGAAGTGGTTTTATTTTTTAACAATACTGCTTATAAACAATACGAAATATTTATCTTACAGGACTTCAGCATCCATAATAATGACGAACATCTTCACCGGCTGGCTATGGGTCCTGATGTGGGAAGCCATCGGTGGTGATGGGCAAAAAGATGGCAGCTTCATCGCGATTCTAGTCCTGATATATCAGTCTTCCGTATCGGAGAGACGAGGGAAGGAATGGCCTGTGCTCTCATTAGCTTTAGTTATATTGTCGGGCATTATTACTGTGGTGAGTTGAATTTTAAGTAACTAATCTAAATCTAGGTGGACAGATGCGGCTGATAACCGTTCTTTGTGGCGCTTTATGGGGGAGGCCTTAGTTCAACAGTGTAAGTGTTCCGAATAAATAGTACTATAATTCAGTCACAGTACATTTCACGTTCAATGGAATAAAAACATTCTCGTAATTGATTGGATGTTATTAAGGAAAGCTAAAGGACAGAACAAAGCGCGCCTGTAGTACTTAACTTAGATTTATTTTGATTCAGACTGAATTTGAGGTCTAAACATTTTTAAAAGCTACGACTTAATTGTGTATATTGAAACAATGATAGTCCACCTTGTGTATATTGAAACAATGAAGGCAATGACTGTGAGTGCTGATTTCCAATCAGTATATTATGTTTTTTAATCATGCTGCTGCAGGCTTGAGCATCCAACACGGCGGTTGGGCATTTTTCAAATGACTTGGCTAGTTACTCGTAGTATTCTCAAATTATTCTATTGCTACTCTTGAATCTAGTTTAAGTTAAGCATGGAAATATATTTAGTAACGTTATGTATGGGTTACTAAAAATATTGTTAAAATAACTGATTGATTATTAAATAATTATGTAATTTTGGAATTCTTGTACTTATTCAAAAATGTAGGGGATCACAACGGGGGCCCTAAAAATGCAGGAAAAAATGGTACCTTGAAAAAAGTTTCGAAAACACATTAAAAAGTCAATATTAAATAAAATATTAAAAATTAAATGTAATAGTACCTAAATACAACATTTTTTTTTATAATTTATGTATATTTAACATTGGGTGCCCAAAATGTGCAGGATTGGATAGATATATTTAAAGGTCGAGTGTAAACGATCATCAGTTGACATGAAGTAAGGATCAAAAAGACTAGAGATTGTCTACTATTAGCTCTACAAAAGATGCCGAAAAGCATTTGTAAACGAGTAAAATTTTAATGACGTTTGTTAAGATAAAAAATTTAAATTAAACCTTTGTCCAAAGGTTGAAATAAAGATATTTGATAAATCTGCATTTCAACTTATCTGCTTCCAGCTGATACTGTTATTCCCCGTCTATGACCGTCTGCACAAAGTCACCAGCGACCATTGGCGACTGTTCGCGACTGCATCATCAGCCGTAGGTACTGTCCTGACCATAGCTGTCCTAGCTAAAGGGCTGGAAGTGGTGACAATGCTGGATGAATTGGTGGTGCCGGTGTTGGCTGTTTTCACTGCAACGGCTGAGGTGGTTGGGTTCGTGATTATTTATAGTGAGTATTTATATTTTATTATTGGTATGAAAATGAACGTGGTTTTGTCACATGTCTTTTCGGTTGCTGGTATGGTTCAAGTGTTATAAAAGACTTCAACTCTCAAATGTGTGAAATAATCGACAAGTTATTTCACACCTTTGAGTGTTGAAGTCTGTTCACCCTTTTTAGTGCCTTTCCGTTACCCTTGCTACTTACGGGATAGATTGTCATTCACTTTTAATGACTATATCATTAAAATATGACCACACAGTAATCATCAGGTTTAAAATAAAAAAAGAAAAATCAAAATCGGTTTACCCAGTCAAAAGTTATGTGGTAACAAACATATAAAAACAGGCAAATCGAATACTTCCTCCTCTTTTTGAAGTCGGTACAGGGGGATTGAGTAATCTTAAAGCTAAAGCTGCTAAAGGTATGTCAATATGTAAATAAATGGGGGCCGTCAAGTAGTCACCTGTCACCTACCTACCTACTCAGGGTAGAAGGGAGCATGAAAGAAAGAAGAGAGAGTTCAGTATAGAGTATAATCAAGAGAAAGGGTCGTGGATTTCAGACAGGTTTATCAATTTGGCAAGCTTCCTTGTTTAAGGACTTAGCTCCGGTCCGCTAGTATCCGAGTTGATGCTCAGCAGCAGGTCTGCCGTGCAGGGCTCGGCTCCACACCGCCGCGCCGGTAGAATGTCCCAGCTAGATGCTGTAGAGACGTTTGGCCGCGGTCGGTGCTGGAGGTCAGAGGACGGCCGGAGTTCAGAAGTAGTGTGTAGTACGGAAAGTTCTCCGTCTCGTACTGGCAGTTCAGCCTCGTACTTGAACCCTGAAAGGCACATGTGCTCCGGTTACAATGGGTCCAGTAAAGTGTTGAGCTGGTGGGTCCACTGTCCCTCTGCTACTGAGCATATTAGGGACTCGCAGAGGGCCTTTAGGGATGTGGCCCGCCAGCAAACAAGAGGTATGCCATAAGGGCCAAAGAGGTAGATGCTGCTGGTGAAGAATTCGCCTCCGCTAAGGCTTCCGCTACCGAGCAAAAGGGACTAGCTAGGCCCTAAGCGAAGGCGAACCACCAGCCGCTCAGAATGCCAGAAGGGCGCAAGTAGGTATGTTGCCGGTAATGATGCTCACAATCCACGAGGTCCGTTCACTACCGAGCAAAAAAGGGACTAGCCTAGGTACCTCGTGAATTGCGAGCTACCAGCAACATCCTTTAAAGTTTGCCAGAAGGGCGTAAATTAGAAAACAGTTGAATGTTGAGAAGGAACAGAAAAACACATAAATTCAACAAGAGAGTTAGCAGGTAAGACACACAATAAAGTACAGCAATTAAAATAAGATTACATACCATAGGTTTTTAGGTTAGATTTTAATGGGGTGGTCAAGTACACTTTCACTTTAAAACACAAACTTACCCAGATTTTGGGGCTTGTAAGAAGATTAGAATTGTAGATGTAGTTAAACTGAGTCTTTAGTAGTAGTTGCACAGAGGATGGCTGGGGTCAAAGTGATCGCGATTCCTCGTTGAGGAAAGACATCAAGTTGGGCGGATGTCGGGGGCGAATTTCATTACCATATATGGTAACGAAAAAGCCTCCAAAACCGTTGTCGTCGCAAAGCCAATGACTGCACTTGATTTGAAAATATTTAAAATGCAACGTTCCTCTAGCGGAACTCAAAAACCACCATCATGGTATTTTCTGACAGACTGGATTGACATTTATTTTAACTGTCAATAGTCTAATTGAATGGAGGAAAGGAAGAAGAAGAAGAATGTTACTACCAGACTTAACGTTGTGATTGTTATGCGCGACCTCTATTGGTGAGTCGCTGTACTACCTCAGCGCTCGGCAAAGGTATTTAAGCTTATCGCTTTATAGGTCTTTTCTAACTTCATATGGAATTTAGATAGACGTTTGGTCGTTTGCCTACAGATGGCGCGCTGATTTAAATTAATATTTAGTGAAATTTTTAATTATTAAGTTAACCGATATTTTTAGATCGGTTACATATCTCCCCACCCAAGAAAGAATTTTTTTACTAGAAAAAAAATTCACTAGCCTTGAGCAGTTCTAAGAAAAAAATACTTGACCTAAGACCTAACTTTGAGTATCTTATATAAGCTACAGAAACTCCAGTATATGATCTTAAGTTATTAACTATGTCTATGTGCAGATACACACCTAAGTATTTCCTAGAATTCCCCTCCATCGTTTGGATTAGATATCCCAAGAAACGATTATTGACAGCAATATATTGAGAGGAATGGAATTTGTAGGCTGCAGAAGTTAACTTCTATGAACAGCTAGCTACATTATAGGTATGAATAACACACTAGAACATAGTCAAGTTAAGTACTTATAGTAGACCTTTATGGATTATTTTTTTAAATATAAGTTCCATAATTGCCTAAGTTAAATTAAATTTTAAGACAGAGAAGTTAAACAAAAGGAAATTTTACATTAGGCTTCTTTTAAGAGTCTGTAACCCGCTCTAGATAATGGCTTGTTTAGTGAGTTATCCACCGCTCAGTACAATAGGCTTGTTTTTAAAGTGTTTGTACAACCGCACTCTATTTGAAGAATTACCATCTGGCACGTAAAAGGATGATTTTAGCAATTTTTTTATAACACTATTCCATTGAAAGTGGACAGTGACAAAGAGTATTTAAGGAAGTTAAATTAATTCAGTATATAAGTTAAGATGTATAGTTTGTAGTACATTGTATGTATTGTAGTTAAATTATAATATATCTTATGCCATCATTGTATATAAGATATAAATAATGATCAATATAAGCAAGGATCACAAGTTATTAGAATACAAGAAGTATATAAGATACTGTTACCTATAAGATTAGTTGTATATAAGGATTTATTTTTCCTATATAGATAAGAATATTATAAGAGATTATTAAAAAGTTGCACTCTATGAGTTTGGTTTTATTTACCAATATATTTTAGTTATTTAAGATACATAGAATATGCGTTTTAGTTGTAAGATTGTATATTTAAAGCTTTAATAAATTAATTCATAGTATGAATTTGGTTTTATTTGAGAATTTCTATATATTTTAAGTCGACAACAAGTTATTCAGTACAAGGATTTGCAATTGTTAAGAAAGTGAAATAATTACTAGTATATGTAATTACTTAATTTAAAATCTTAGATATGCCAAGAGCAGTATATTATGCAGGCAAAAACTAAGGATCAAAAAAAAAAATTTTCAGTTAAGTCATATACAAGAAAAGTCAATTAAGTATAAATGTGACATTTTAAGTTTTTAGTGACAAGTTTTTCAGAAAACCTATTATTTATATTATTGTGATAGTAAGTCATAGTATTAATGTAGATTTCTATAATACATTTAATTCAATTTAGTTGAATTTTAGATATTCAGTTGAACATTTTTCATATAGTCCGTCGTTAAAAATAAAAGAAGTTAATACTGAGATAAGTATTAACTAAAAGAACTTTGATATGTCATAAGTGTAGCCTATGCATATCAATAAGTTCATAGAATAGCAGTAAAAGATAAGATTTAAAACGACATTTGAAAAATTTAGAGTTCAGTTGAACTTTGGAGAATGGTATTCTCCGTTGCAAGTTTATAGAAAATAATAAGTTATTATGTAGTGCCACTTCATATGCAAATCCAGCTATTTGCATAGATAAAAAGTTAAGTTGTAGACTCATGTTTGAAGTAGTGAAAGTATACTTGACCTATATACCCAATGACAACAGTGTCATACAAGGTCAATTAAAAAAATATTTTAGAGGGTACAATTTTTTCCAGAAAAAAAAACACGTGGGTAGATATACAAATGAGGTGTGTGCTATTTATAAGTTGAATAGAGGTTATGAAATAGAATATTAGATATTAAGTTAAGAAAATTTATTAAATTGTCAGTTTGTAAAAAAAAAACTAAAATTTAATTTTAGAAAAAAAACAAGTTCGTTGAAGACGATAATGGGCGGATTTCCTACCACCTGGGTATAACCCTGTCTATTAGTCGACTCTTACGACATGCAGAGCTGCAGCCGGCTTATTCTCAGGCCCCGGGCCAGCACAGGGCCAATCACAACTTATAAATACCACACACAAAAGGAACACAAAAAACACAGTATAGAAAGTACAAAACAAGTATGGCAGAGCCACACCCAAGAAAGATTGCCAAACCGACCCGTCTGATCCTAATTGTATGGGCGCCAATGTCACCTACCTACCTACTCAGGGTAGAAGGGAGCATGAAAGAAAGAAGAGAGAGTTCAGTATAGAGTATAATCAAGAGAAAGGGTCGTGGATTTCAGACAGGTTTATCAATTTGGCAAGCTTCCTTGTTTAAGGACTTAGCTCCGGTCCGCTAGTATCCGAGTTGATGCTCAGCAGCAGGTCTGCCGTGCAGGGCTCGGCTCCACACCGCCGCGCCGGTAGAATGTCCCAGCTAGATGCTGTAGAGACGTTTGGCCGCGGTCGGTGCTGGAGGTCAGAGGACGGCCGGAGTTCAGAAGTAGTGTGTAGTACGGAAAGTTCTCCGTCTCGTACTGGCAGTTCAGCCTCGTACTTGAACCCTGAAAGGCACATGTGCTCCGGTTACAATGGGTCCAGTAAAGTGTTGAGCTGGTGGGTCCACTGTCCCTCTGCTACTGAGCATATTAGGGACTCGCAGAGGGCCTTTAGGGATGTGGCCCGCCAGCAAACAAGAGGTATGCCATAAGGGCCAAAGAGGTAGATGCTGCTGGTGAAGAATTCGCCTCCGCTAAGGCTTCCGCTACCGAGCAAAAGGGACTAGCTAGGCCCTAAGCGAAGGCGAACCACCAGCCGCTCAGAATGCCAGAAGGGCGCAAGTAGGTATGTTGCCGGTAATGATGCTCACAATCCACGAGGTCCGTTCACTACCGAGCAAAAAAGGGACTAGCCTAGGTACCTCGTGAATTGCGAGCTACCAGCAACATCCTTTAAAGTTTGCCAGAAGGGCGTAAATTAGAAAACAGTTGAATGTTGAGAAGGAACAGAAAAACACATAAATTCAACAAGAGAGTTAGCAGGTAAGACACACAATAAAGTACAGCAATTAAAATAAGATTACATACCATAGGTTTTTAGGTTAGATTTTAATGGGGTGGTCAAGTACACTTTCACTTTAAAACACAAACTTACCCAGATTTTGGGGCTTGTAAGAAGATTAGAATTGTAGATGTAGTTAAACTGAGTCTTTAGTAGTAGTTGCACAGAGGATGGCTGGGGTCAAAGTGATCGCGATTCCTCGTTGAGGAAAGACATCAAGTTGGGCGGATGTCGGGGGCGAATTTCATTACCATATATGGTAACGAAAAAGCCTCCAAAACCGTTGTCGTCGCAAAGCCAATGACTGCACTTGATTTGAAAATATTTAAAATGCAACGTTCCTCTAGCGGAACTCAAAAACCACCATCATGGTATTTTCTGACAGACTGGATTGACATTTATTTTAACTGTCAATAGTCTAATTGAATGGAGGAAAGGAAGAAGAAGAAGAATGTTACTACCAGACTTAACGTTGTGATTGTTATGCGCGACCTCTATTGGTGAGTCGCTGTACTACCTCAGCGCTCGGCAAAGGTATTTAAGCTTATCGCTTTATAGGTCTTTTCTAACTTCATATGGAATTTAGATAGACGTTTGGTCGTTTGCCTACAGATGGCGCGCTGATTTAAATTAATATTTAGTGAAATTTTTAATTATTAAGTTAACCGATATTTTTAGATCGGTTACACACCTTTGGACAGTTTTTGTTACAGGGTCCCTAACTGGGAATCAATGTTGGTCTACGAGTATTATGAACTGTATGCTCTATTTAACCAACAAGTACTAAAAATGACTGTTTATTGTACTTCTGAAGCTGTGATCAAAATCAAGAAAAACTTTTTCGTTTATGGTCTGTAGGAATGCGGAGCGAGCCCTTGGAGATGGACCAATAGACATTTTTTTTACTCTCATCTGTATTGCATGCTGCGTACAAAAATTGTGTCAATCGTCTACAATAATTGCCAACATCGGCAGTAGTTGCAATTCTGGGATCATCGATAAATATTTTTGCAAATACTGTTTTCAGTTGAGTGTAGCTGCAAAAACTACTAGGTACCGTAGTAGATGAAATTAAATGGATAACTCAATAAAAAAACGTTAAGGAATTGGATTGTTTCCACTGTAGTTTTAAACGTACAATATTTTTTTGTTGCTTGAAATCATCTGGGCATATTTTAATAGCTTAACTTTAGATTAGGTTTCAATTATATTATTAATAAGTATTTTTCTTAAAATTGAGATTTTGATTAAAATGCTATGTAGTCATACTTGTACTAAGCTAATTTTTATGAAGCAGTGATAGCTCAGTGGCATTGGCTGTGGACTGCCGCTCAGCAGGTCCATGGTTCGAATCCCGCTGCGGGCTTGAGCTTCACCGCATGGTGGAAGGGCATTTTGGGAATGCCCGCCTGGCTAGCGACCACCCTCAAGTAGAAAATCTGTCGCCAAGCACATAACGGTGTGTTCCGGCAGCTATTCTCAACCAGTGAAATTACAGGCACATGAAACTTAACAGCTATGTCTCAAGGTGGTGGGCGCAGTGCAATTCGTTACTTGTGACGAAATGCATCTGTTATAGGCAGAGGTTAGTCCGCTTAACATCAGGTGGGCCTCGAGCTTGTTCCGTCACAATAACAGAGAAAAGAAACTAATTCTGTATATAAAAAAAAAAAAAATTTCAGGACTGAATAAATTTTAGAGCCAATGCGATGTAAAACTAATAAATACATTACTGAATTAATAATGAATGAATAAAAAAATCATTATTGGTGGATTAGCGATTGATACAACCTTGGATTTAAGTCACCTAGGACGTTCCAGGTTCCTCCAAATCGGACAGTATTACTATGTTCTATAAATCTGCTTTTATTCGATTCGATATCCTTAATGGAAAAACTGTGGGTGTTTAAATACCTTGGAATAAAGGTGCAATAAAATATCTTGACATACCGTTTATTGGAAATGTTTAACAATTTTTTATCAATGATTCTTATTGTTCTAACTTTTAAGCTTAAATTTTCTTTCCTTACAGATTGGTGTTACTTAGCAGTTGACATCGAGTTCCTAACTGGAGTAAAGCTGCCGTGCTTCTGGATTGGAACTTGGTGGACCATTCCTATACTCATCTTTGTGGTAACGGGTTGGTGGTTACGGGCCCTCTTTCGTACTACATGGAGTCAGATGATGACGTTCTGGCCGTTAGTTGGGACCTTTGGAGTCATATTGATCGTGATGATTGTAATAGCAGTCATCGCAGTAGCAAAAGAGGAGCAATATAATTTAATTTCTGTAAGTTGGAGTTATTTAAAGTAATAATTATCTCCTATATTTCTAAATATGATTACAGGCACTATCGCGTGTTAAGCGAAAATCATATTTTAAACATTACTGGAGCACAAAATTGTATGCCCCGAGTGGGAATCGTACCCACGCGCTACAATTTCGCGCCAGATCCCGAGTGGTTAATGCATGCGGCGCGAAATCGGAGCACGCGGGTTCGATTCCCGAGCGGGGCATAAAATTTTGTGCTCCAATAATTTGTAAAATATAATTATTACCTCCGTTTAAATAAGAGGGGTATGAATTCTATCTTAGATTCACTGGTGGTGCAAGGAAATTTTGTTAATGCACCTCAAAGTGTAATCGGACTAGAAGACAGTTGCCGGAAATCAATTACCGATCTTTGACGAAACGATCAATGACCTATTTTAAAAGATAGCTGTGGCAGCTATTAGGCACTTTAGAAATCAAGTAACTATCCTATAATTAAAACAGTTTTACTTATATCAAGGACATTCGCTAACATCAAGAATAAGAATATTGCGCAGTCTCGATAAGTTTAAACAAGCTTAAAATAATTATCCTTTTTTGGACTGTGTAGTCCTTCAATTTGGAATGAAAATATTGCATAATGGAAGCTAATTTGATTAGTAAGCTAGTACTATTACCTAAGGGAAAAAACATAGAGTTTTAACTGAAAACTGTCTGGATAAAATACCGACTTCTGTAGTTTACTGCAAGTTGCACTTTGCGATTGGATAAAGTTGCAGGTGTTTGTGGGAATATTCCTCAACAATATGGGAATATAAAAAAAACAATTTCTTGTATGAGGAATTACAAAAAGTTACCAAAAATTACAGTCACCATATTTTACCTTCTCTCTTAAAATCTATTTGGTCTGTCATGTGGAGGATAAATAAATGCCTATTTATTAGTAATCAGTTACAGTACAACTACAGAAAATTAATATTTAATATCCCGTGGAATGCCGAGTCAGAAAGTCAAACCCCCATTTCTATCCGTGGGTATCTTAAAATCAGAGTGCACGGAACGCTTCCATACAAACGCAGTTTCGTCATATTTTAAATACCAAGTGTTCAAATTCAGTTAAGTTTTGTATGCATATTGCTGAACCTAATATCTATGCTTCTGGTATGCCAGTTTTTTGATTTATTATTTATGTTATCCCTAAATGTCAAAATAACAACTCCCCTACAGAAACATTGTACGATTTATTTTTGAAAATACTTATTATACGGAAATCTGGCAAGTCAGAAGCATATATATTAGGCTCAAGGACATACATGCAAAGTTTCGCCGAAGTTGAACACTTAGTAATTTTAAAGTATGACGAAACTACGTTTGTATAGAAACCACTACGAGCACTCTAGCCTTAAGAAGCGACTAAAGGAAAAATTGGGAAGCAGCGCCTTCTGAAAAACACAAACTTTACTGCAATCTCAAAGACCCTTGCCAAGCTTAGGGATAATAGCAAATCCTCTCAATGTGGAAGACCTGTGATGATGAAGTTTAAATATAGTGATCAAATATCTCATTTGTTTACAGAAAATATCATCAGCCTTCAAGCCTTCCCGTCTTTGGGGTCCTGAAGAACCCTTAGCCAGATACGTCTGGATGTCACAACGTTACCACAACGAAGTACTTAGCACTGACAATGAGGGCAGCCCTGAACCGACATATCCCACCATCTTATACAATCCAGACAACGAAAAACGATATAACATAGAGTGGACAGACACAAACGACACCTACCATCGAAGTTACAATAATGCATACAACAAAAGCGACTTTTACCCATCAGAAGAAAAGACAAACAAAGATTTAGGACCATTATTTACAACCCATACGATACCCAGAGGTAAGACGAAAGAGAAAACGGAAAAGGAATTACCAGAAGAAAAATTCCGGTCACCAAATATTTGTATAGCAAAAGGGCAGTTAGGCGGTCCATTGAATTGCACCTGCAATAGGCATTTTCAATTGAACGTACCCACTTTAAAACCAAGTGAAACAACTACCAGCCTTTGATATAATAGTTTATTTTAAAGAATCGAATACAACCTAGTCGCATTTAATTTAATTTTAGAAATGGTATTTAGTAGGCAGCTGAACAAATATTGGTTCAATGACATGTGTGAGACCAAATGCAAATAGAAAACAAATAGGCTTTGGATGGTAAAATATGGCATGTTTTATAACTGTGACATCAATTGAAATAATAAGGGTACGGTTTATAACTTCAATTTGTAATTTTTATTTTATCTAGAGAGCATAAATATATAAGTCCGATTAATGTATAATAATTTATTATTCAGATGAGTACATTATATATGAAGATTAAATTTTATCATGCAGTACTCATATATTAAGAGAAGAATTTATAAAAATATTAGTATATAAATTGACATGGTTTTGGAATTAATGCAGATAATAGAATTGAATTGGGTCACAAGTTATTATAGCACATCTTTGTGATTTTGCTCTAAGTAAATGTTAGGCATCTAGAATATGCTATTATTATTTGAAGCACCTTCAAGTTAAAATTTGCATGTACATAGATCATTATTATTCATAGCTCAGTATGTAAACCTTTGAAAAAATAAACACGCTAATAAATACATTAAGCAAATTTGGAGCTTCTGATATAATTATTAGAGAAATTATGATGTGTTCAAAGATATTGACTAAGGTAAGCCTAGTATCAAAGCAAGCTCTTAAGGGCAGCGAGCGTTAGGCGTTTTGCGACAATTTTCTACTTGAGAGGGTGCTAACCAGATAAGAATTCACGAAAATTCCTACTGCTGAAAAAAATTATCCTCTCAATCTCATTATGTTCGCTACTGAGGTTAATATCGTTATCAAATGCACATAAATAATTGAAATTACAGACAGGCTTTATAAAGAATCCCATTATTTATCAAAAACCATTATATATCGTAATTACTTGACTCATTAGTCTAAACTCCCATATTAAACTGAACAATTTAATCAGCAATATATTTAATAATTACCAGTTTAAATATCATCACTGAACATCGTCTGAATTTTTCATAGCTTATTTATTTAAAAGTGCAGATGTTTGAATCAAGAATAGATTACAAAGATTTGGTACTTTGCTCTTTATATTTGTAGTATGGTGATTATTTACATAACTTTCAGCTCGATTGATTTATTCCAGAACTGTGATAGACATTGATGAATGGACTGAATGATCGGACTTCGAGTTTATGACATGATATAAAGACACTTCACTATGATCTTGACTTAAAAAGTGACATTCCTACAAGATGTTGAGATTAAACCGACAATTGACGACATTAAAGACTGATCTGGAAGAATATAATATTGACAAATCTCACATTTATGCACTGTACTGCTCATATGTTGACGCTACCAGGAAAAATCTAAGAACAATACGTAGGTACAAAAAACTTAAGGCCAAAATAAACATTGAAACACTTTACACACCCTTGTTTTATTTAATTTCTTACGTCAAATTTTACATCTTGCAAATGTGTGTTAACACCTAAACATTTTGACCATTGTAACGGAACAAGCCCGAGGCCCACCTGATGTTAAGTGGACTAACCTCTGCCTATAACAGACACATTTCGTCAACGACGAATTGCACTGTGCCCGTCACACTGAGACGTCCAGTTGTTAGGTCTCATTAGCCTGTAATTTTTCTGGCTCTCAAGGACTACTACGGAACACACCGTTTGTGTTCTTGGCGACAGATTTTCTACTTGAGGGTGGTCGCTAGCCAGGCGGGCATTCGCAAAATGCCCTTCCACCATGCGGTGAAGCTCAAGCTCTGGGCGGAATTCGAACCATGGACCTGCTGCGCGGCAGTCCATAGCCAATGCCACTGAGCCATCATTGCTTCAATTTTGGTCTTTGGCAAACTTTTAATTGGCAAGCTCTATCTTTAGAGGTTAAACCACCATGAATATGAACAATATACAGTAAAAACCTCTTTCTGTCATGGTCTATATAGGTATTAACTCTTCCCTATCATTTATCGTTAACAAAAGAAAGAACAATGCTATTAATTATAATATATAAAAAAGATTTCAAAATTTTTAAAATATATTATATTAATGTTGTCTTAGGTTTTCGCGATTATTACACATAGTAATTAAACAACTTTAAAGGGTTTAAATCGCGGGGTGACTGTCACCCCGTGATCACGATCACTGCAAAGTGTTTGAAACGTCGGGACAAAAATAATGATAAATATACGCGATTTAAACCGTTTAAAGTTGTTTACTAAATATTATATTATTTAAAAAGGTTTTCAATTTTTTTTTTACAATATACTGTAAAATTGATAGCTAATAAATAAAAACAAACACACTGGCTTTAAATGATTATTAGTGTTTTTACCTTTGGGCTTTATTTGAATTACATGCAATTATTACGAGTAGCAGACAAAACTTTATGTTGAGACCATTTGTTTAAAGTTTTACACACTAGTAAAATTATACATGCGAGAATAAGTTAAACGGTTTAATGGATTTTCATGAAACTCTAGTACATCAGATTACTTTTAATTCCCATTCACTAAGCAATTTCCGAGAGATCGCGATACAAACGATATCCAACCGGGCGGAACGACAGTCGGATAATTATAAAAACTCAACCTCTTTTCAGTAAATATTATAATAACTGATATTACTACCTGTAAATTCAGTATTTTAATGTTAATCTTTTGCTATCGGAACTTTCGATTCGGTGGCAATCTAAATATTGACAAATTTGAATACCTGTTTGAAATTTTTGGCACATCTTAGCAACTTAATTAAATTAAAAAAATATTAAATATTGATCCTAGTACCATATAACTTTCTCCAAAAGTACGAGAGCAAATTGACACAAGAAAGTTTTGGGTCCAAAAAATAGGAGTACGATAATCGTTCACACAATGAGAAAGAGGACCCGGGCGGAGAAAAAATGAGAAATGGTCGAACTTTTTAACATAAATCTCGGGAGTCTGAAAAATTATTACTTGTAAGAACCTTCCTGCCTTCAGTTTCCCGAGCGTAGGTGCTTCGTTATTTTGTCAGGTTGTTTCCAATTTCTTTTAAAATTGGTTGGAAGTATTACCGTAATACTTTTAGAAAGCAAAGTGGTCGTAAACTTCTAACGTATACTTTTTATTTTGTAACATAAGTAATTGCTCGTGTAGTTTTCTTTAAAACCGGTATTTCTTGATTAAAAAGCACTTAATACTATCTACAGCATGAACCTACTACGACGAAATCATTTAGGCAACCTAAATATATTGCAGACCCACAGGCAGTACCTGTTAGCAGCGTGACCAGTTTGCTGGCAGTATCGCCTCGATGGATTGCATTGCCTTTTTGTTGAGCCATATTAGTGCCAGCATTTTGATCAAGCGTCACATAAACCAAGCACTTTGATACATTTTGTAAGATGAAATTTTGTAAGATGAAGCATTTTGATCAAGCGTCACATAAACCAAGCACTTTGATACATTTTGTAAGATGAAATCATCGAAAAGTTATACATCACACGAGCAAATATCTTAAAATAAATGTAACTATTTGATCGTTTTTACGTAGTACTGCCTATCTCCACCGCCGGCTTGAGCTTCACCGCTCTCGGAACCCCACAAGGCAAAAGACATGGGGAATGCTAAACAAAAAGGTATTCTAGTTTAGACATTCCAATGTACATAAAGCACTAAGTGTCTGTGGTAAACTTATTTCCAGCGATAAGGCACGCATGGCTCACCAATTTAGCTTTCATATAATTAAACCACTCAACCTTAATTAATAATAAAGTTTATCGCTGTGACATTGTCATTGTAAAATCAGGTCTGTGCTGCCTGATGGCAAAAATGTTTTAAACTCCAGGCGGATTAACTTATTAACTTAATGAATAATACTTTTCAATCAAAACCATGAAAACGTTCAAATGGGTAATTTTTTACAGGGTTTGAAATGTTAAATTGATTTGTGACTAAAGAGGGTCGTTACAAGTAGTACTGATATGTTGTTATATCTTTTAATGATAAATGACGAGCAAAAACTGATATAACCAGGAGCGCTTTAGGTCAGGAACGCTTATCTAGAGGAGCACCGGTATTTTTTATGATCCTCATAATACAACCAGAGTTGTAAACTAGAAAAAAATTAACAGATGCCTTCAATTAGTTCCTTTTTTTTCCTTTATGTTCCTTGCTACTACTACCTACCTATTAATAAAATAACTGAGAAAGTTCCGTGGGGAACAATACAAGGCAAACATATATATATAGGTATAAAGTTTTAACCCCTACACTGAGGACCGTATTAGTGTTAGGCAGTGGGGATAAACCCCTTTGACGTAAACCTGCTGTTAAAACTTCTTTCGACTATCTTTTGAATTTACAAGCCCTTTTGATGGTAAGTGGCAAAATTTAATTGTTAAGATTCCCTACTATCCCCCTTCTGTGACTATTTGTATGAAGTCAGCTACCTAGCTATATTAATAATAAATAACAACCTATATAAAATAATACTAAGTTATAAAAAGTTTTAATATTGTTAGGTCTGCAATAACGCCTGCTATGCGGATTACATTACAAAATCACAAATATACGATAGGAATATTTTTTTTCCCGCTCATGACTTAAATTTTTCCTATCGTATATTTGTGATTTTATAAAAAGTTACCTAGATATAGATTTATATACATTTATACTGGATACGCATTAAATCATCAATTCTTTGCTAGCAAAGCTAACATTTCAGATATACGAGAATATTTTTAAAAATAAATTAACACCCTTAAGTCGACGTATCACAGCATATTTCCGATATTTTACAAACCAAATATAATCTCTAGTCTTTTTTTTTTTTTTTTTTTTTTTATGCTTGATAGGTTAGCTTTTGACCACTATCTCACCTGATGGTAAGTGATGATGTGGTCGAAGATGTTGTTCAGGCTAACCTAGAAGTACTGGCTCTCAAGGACAGCTGCCGGAACACACCGTTAGGTGCTTGGCGACAGATTTTCTACTTGAGGGTGGTAGCTAGCCAGGCGGGCATTCGCAAAATGCCCTACCACCATGCTGTAACGACTGCCATGCTAAGATGACAACCGGGACCGACGGCTTAACGTGCCCTCCGAAGCACGGAAACGCTCAGTAGTAGTGTCACTAGCGGTCACCCATCCAACTCATGACCGCGCGCGACGTTGCTTAACTTTGCTGATCGGTTGAGAACAGCTAAGTAAACTTCGCTACGAGCGCTTCAATTCAATATCAGTTTTAGAGGCAATAGTAGTCTCCTTAAGTTGGCGCCAACTTTTAATAAAGTCACCCGGATGCTACCAAGTAAAATGTTGAACAGCAATTAAGAGTGGATCCGGAGTGTTCCGTAGTCGACAGGTGGCGTCTTATTAAACCTCCAGACTGAGTACTAATTTATGTAGCTATCAAGCTAGGGGACAGTTGCCCCAATCTCTAGGCAACGCGACGTGAAGGAAATGAAGATGTGCTTAACAAGTTATGTTTTTGGGGAAAGTAATTTGGGAGAAGATATTTTTGCGATATGAAAATATACAAAGGGCAGCTCTCTAGCTCATAGAGTTATATTCTCGGGTTGGACAGATTTGGTTATTCTGACTATATTTTCAGGGTCAGTGCAGAATAGCTGTCTACATAAATTCGCTCCATACGGGAACGAATAGCATCTTATCAAAAAGTTTATGCTCAAATTGTAAGGGTTATAAAGGAGTATACTGTTGTTATCAATAGATACTAGCATAAAGCTGAGCTTTGTGAGGGATCGTGTTTATTTTAATGGTGTCACCTAGTATTAAGTAGATTAACTACGACGTATTTGAGTATTGAGTTTTGTTCTGTTGCAGCGCGTTGTTAACTCTTTGGTTTTCTAACAGGTGGCGTTAGTAGACAATAACATTATATCCAATGAATACAAAATTGTTAATGTTAATTTTTATTAACGGTTATATATATTTTTTTCAGATAACAAACACATCTTGATATTAAGTTAAATTGCTATGTTAAAGCACAATTCTATAGGCGTGATAGGTTTTCAGTAAAGTGTACCACAAAATGTTCAGGTTGTGAGATAATGTTAGGGCTCGCTTCGCTGGTCCTAATTATTGTTTTCCGTCGAAGGTCTTTTGCAACCAAATTGCACTAATAACTCGTGAGTGATGATGTGAGTGTGTACTACTGTACTGTTTGTTTTCTTTCACGCTAAAACGGCTGAATATATTTGGATGAAACTGAAAATATATATATAGTTGAGGTCTTCGATTAACACATTGTGTACTTTTCATTATTGTTTATTTATGCTATATGTAGCAAACAAGCGAACGGTTGGCCTCTTGGTAAGCGATTACCATCACTTATGCAACAACCGGGGAATCACAAATAAGTTGCTTAGATTTTAAGGACTCTGTTGACTCGCCTTTTCAAGAACCATTTGATGTAGTTGCCGGAAAATACCGTTGGAAAATGCTTGTGCCACGTTCTGTAAGTGTATGGAAGAAAACTTCTGACGATTGTGGCTAGTGTGGTGACAAAGACGCAACGCCGGCATGAGGAAGTTCCTAAGACCACATCAGCAATCTTGAGAAGAGAAACGTGCCAAATGAAAAAAGAAAGGCGGAGCACTCGGTGTTCTGCACTAGTCTCGGAAACACAACACTGCTCAACAGTGATATATGAGAACGGTACCAATTGGACCTCAAGAGCCCTTATCTTTTGATTACCACAAATAATTTTAATTAGAGTTACAGCCCGAGAAAGGGCTGGTAGAGAAAATAGATGCAAAGAACACGCCTCTACGATTAAAGTGTTAAATTATAATCAACATAAAGACTTTTCATCACGTTGGGTGAACTTGCTGGGCTCCGCGGCGGCGCTATTGTCACAAAGTGTCTAACACAGGCACTTGGTAAATAAAATGAATAAACTTATCTCTTCATCATACCTTTATATTTACGAAGGGATAGATAGAGGTAATCACTATGATCTGATAACAAAAAAAGGATTTGTAATCGTGAGGCGAGTCTGTTGCCATCTACCGAACGCAATTGTAAGCTCTATACTGCCACTGATATTTATTCATCTGTCGCCAAGCACCTAGCAGTGTGTTCCGGCAGCAGTCTTTAAGAGCCAGTAATATTTCAGGCATATAAGACCTAACAACTGTACGTCTCAGTGTGACGGACACAGTGCAATTCGTCGTGGACGAAATTCATCTGTTATAGGCAGAGGTTTGTCCACTTAACATCAGTTGGTCCTCAGGCTTGTTCCGTAACAATAACATTTAAACAAAAACTTTATCATAAAATGCTGTTATTTTTCCAATTTAAGATATTAAACCTGAGATCTGTGGATTCCGGAACAACGCTTTATAAGCCAAATGAAGAATAAGGCATTTCCAATATTTGATATATAACTCCAAAGAATCGCGATATGAGATATAATAATAAGTATACGAGTATTATTGATAAATGAGCGATCAGAATCTTACCAACAAAAAGGAGGAATTGTATCAAATTAATAGCATCTAATAATGGACCCCTTATAAAACACGGGCAGCTAAATTGCTGCATACGTAGCTAATTATTTTATAATAAAAACTAGCCGCTATTATGGAAAAGACGGCACACGGTATCATATGCATATATGATAATTTGCAGTCGGGTTTTTTAATTTTTATATTATTTATACTAGTTGTATATTTACGTTGCTTGTATCTACACGCATTATATAATAAACTAGCATTCCTGCCGCGGCTCCGCCCGCGGGTATATCGGTTATCGCACAAAACCATTAACCTCTTTTTGCGCAGATGGATAAAAACTATCCTATGTCCTTCCCCGTGTCACAAACTATTTCCATACCAAATTTCATCCTTATCGATCCAGTAGATCGGTTATCGCGAAAACCATTAAGCTCTTTTTGCGCAGTTGGATAAAAAATATCCTATGTCCTTCCCCGTGTCTCAAACTATTTCCATACCAAATTTCATCCTAATCGGTCCAGTAGATCGGTTATCGCGCAAAACCATTAACCTCTTTTTGCGCAGTTGATAAAACTACCCTATGTCCTTTCCCGTGTCTCAAAGTATTTACATACCAAATTTCATCCTAATCGGTCCAGTAGATCGGTTATCGCGCAAAACCATTAACCTCTTTTTGCGCAGTTGGATAAAACTACCCTATGTCCTTCCCCGTGTCTGACACTATTTCCATATCAAATTTCATCCTAATCGGTCCAGTAGATCGGTTATCGCGCAAAACCATTAACCTCTTTTTGCGCAGTTGGATAAAAACTATCCTATGTCCTTCCCCGTGTCTCAAACTATTTTCAAACCAAATTTCATCCTAATCGGCCCAGTAAATCGGTTTTCACGCAAAACCATTAACCTGTTTTTGCGCAATTGGATAATAACTATCCTATGTCCTTGCCCGTGTCTCAAACTATTTCCATACCAAATTTCAACTTAATCGGTCTATTAGTTTCAGAACCTGTTCAATGCAAACAAACAAACAAACAATCAAATCTTTCCTCTTAATTATAATATAATTATATTATATTTAGATTAGATTATTATTTAAAATTTAGATAATAAATAAAAACAGTTTAAAAACCACTACTTATTCAAATAAACATTTTGTTTTTATTTTGTGTTCCATTTAAGAGTTGCATATTACGACATCTATAAGGAAGATATGGCACTGTCTTTATTGCATATCCTAAAAATATGTGACGATAACGAATCTGTAATTTTGGACTGTTATTTTATATGAGAAGGTATTAACTTCATAGAAACAAATATATTTCTACACAGAATTTTCTGAGCAAAAGAAAGTTTTCCTCTCTACAAAGCGCAGTTTTACTTACCCTCTTCGTGCAATCAGATAGGTCAGGTCACATGGCAGGGACAAATGTGGCAGTAACTCACCGGCGGGGCCCGAGATTTCTTATACACTGGTTATTACGAGAGGTACGCGGATAATGTCCCGGATATTTTTTCCTTTGCGTAACTCGTTTTTAAGATAAGAGTTGCTGTAAATACGTTGTACGGTGAGTTAGTTACCGGTTTATTGTGTGTGACCACACGCTATGCAATTTTATATACTACACACAATAAATATTTAGTGGGTTTCGAAAGAGGTAACTAAGGGATAAATACCTGAAAGTGGGAAGCAACGCCTACTGATGAACTGAAAACTTCTACTACGGTCTCCAAAATGCCTGCCCAGCATGGGGGTTATGGCAAATCATCCCCATGGACGAGACTTTGTTCATCGGTAGACGTTCCGGTTGTTGTGATGATGATGATGATGATGATGCGAATAAATATACAGTCTATATAATACAGCATAGATTACTTAGCATATGTCGTTCGTCTGCAATCCATTTATCTGTCCTATCATAAAACCCTGAACATTTTAATATTAGCTTAACTGGCTAAACTTTAAAAAAGAAACGTGTCATCATGGTGAATACAATATCAAATAACAATAAAATCGAAATGTAAAAAGTTAATAAAAACAAAATATGACTAGTGGAAATGAAACTCTATTAAACATGCAGGAGTTGGTCGTGTTTGCCTGTAAAACCAACTGAACAAATAGGTATATGTTCTTCATTGTCTGTACCAATATCTTTAAAGCGGCAACTGATTTAGGAATAGGAACGATGATAATAATTAATTTGTTGAATTTCTTAACTTTATATTGTAATTGAATCCTGAAATGGGAACATACAGAGAGTTTAAATACAGGTAAAAAAATCTTGGGAACAAATACATTTTTATGGGCGATGACAATATTCGGCGAAAAAAAAAAATAACAATATTACAGGGTTTGTTAAAATCATCTAATAAAACAATACGCAATTACTTATAGCAAACAAAACTACTTAATGTTTTACTTTGTGAAATATTTATAATGGTGCATAATTTTATTTAGTAACGTTTTCACGTGGTATATCTACAACGACTGGAACTTTTTTTTATGTTATTGTGACGGAACAAGCCCGAGGCCTACCTGATGTTAAGTGGACTAACCTCTGCCTATAACAGACGCATTTCGTCAACGACGAATTGCACTGTACCCGTCACACTGAGACGTCCAGTTATTAGGTCTCATTAGCCTGTAATTTTTCTGGCTCTCAAGGACTGCTTCCGGAACACACCGTTAGGTGCTTGGCCACAGATTTTCTACTTGAGGGTGGTCGCTAGCCAGGCGGGCATTCGCAAAATGCCCTTCCACCATGTGGTGAAGCTCAAGTTCTGGGCGGGATTCGAACCATGGACCTGCTGCGCGGCAGTCCATAGCCAATGCCACAGAGCCATCACTGCTTCAAAACGTATATTTGAGATTTGCGCTCCACCCTTCTGGGACATTAAACTTTGTATTTGGTTCGATGAAATTAATAATGTGAACTAGGAAAAGATGCATAACATAGACATCATCCTTAATCTACTTCGAAAGTTAAATGTAGGAAAATATAATTACATATTTAAACCGTTGAAGAGGTGTCTAAATATATTTTCACGTTTTGCCAGTCATACATATTATTGGTTATTTGCAATACAAGATGAAGGACATGGATAATTACAGTTCCATTGCAAATTTTTTGTAAAATTTAAAAAGTGATAAGGTGATGTGTCCTAAATAAGAACAAATTAGCTTCTTTGTACAGTTATCGCAAGTTACAAAGAAAATCAACATTAAATTATACTTTTTTGGTACTAGTTCAATCGATTGAGTGCCTTTAATTTTACTAGCTATGTTTCAATCAGGTCATAGCATTGTTGGCACTGCTAGTTTTACTTTTTTTACTGCATCAGGCGGAGTCAATATCGTCCATTTATGAATGAAATTCAATTGATATCATTATCCATGATGCGCATGCATTACTTTTTTTTATTACACATCTGATACTGACCGATTGCACACAGATAGTTTAACACAATTTATTGTAGAAGTATTATATTCAAAACTTTTAAGATAAGATACAACATTATAACAAAAACCTCAGTTTCATCTCAGAATATTACCGTCGTAAGCTGCTATGTCCTTAGCTGTAAACTAACTTGCACATAGAGTTACTTAGAGTAGAGCACACCCGCGGGAGTTGCGCTCCACGCTTCTGGGACATGAAACTTTGTACTGTCTTCGATGGAATAGATAATGCGAACTTTACAAATTCGTATACATCTTCATAATATTATTTGGAAAGTATATTAGCTTGCAGTTCTATTAACAATGTATGAATAAGAAATAACTATGAACAAGATTACCACGTTCTGGTGATAGGTCATCTTATTGAGTACTACCACAGTATATGCTATTCAGCCTGGATTAGTAGTGTTACATGAGTAACGCTACACTTAGCATAAACATTTACTGGGTGCGTGAGATATAATAATTAGTGTCTCACTGACGAGTGCAGTTTTACGCACGCGGATGAAAGACACAGGCATGATTTATACCAAAATGGGTGACCTTACGGCTACTTTTATTAGTACTTTTATCAGAAATATGTCCTAGTGATTCATTATTGATCGAGAAGAACAACTATCTAAAGAAATTAAAAAAAAGAAAAAGAGCGTGTTTATTTCAGACACTCACAAAAACAACTAGTTACTATTTTAGCACCATTAATTAATTTGCTTATTACTCAGATTGTATGGAGTTTTGTTAAAAATATTTAATCAATGAATGGCGAAGGATATAATTAGTAAAAAATAAAAGGATCACTTGAAATATAATATTTTTTTAAACTTAACTACGTTCTTACGTTCATTGTTATTTAAATGAAATCATTAGGTGTACTAAGACGTTCTAGTAATAACTAAAAGTTGTTCACTAACAGCCTAAAATCTAAAACCAACTCACTTCAGCTTAGTAAATCATTCACAGCCTAAAAGTCCATCATTAAAACTTTCAGTTTATATCTCCAAAGTCTCAACTAAATATTAACGATAAGTTTGCAGTAGTGAACCTTTTGGAAGAACCGACTGATTCTTATAAGCTTTTAAGTGGCTACCGTATTGACTGAAGCTACAGAATTATAGATAAGTAGTTTTATAGACAAAATTGCTTATATTGATTTAGTCCGTTTTTTCTTACCAACAATAATAACAAAGTTCGCTTTTATAATTGGCCTAGCTAGAGCAGCCTTTTATAAGCTATCTACTATGTCCGTGCATCATTTTCTATATAAATAAAATCATTTCATTTCAAATCATTTCATTTCATCATTTTCTCTATATATAACTGTAGGGATAATGAGCTTCTCAGTGAGCAAGATCCTAAAAGTTTGAAATGTGTTGCCCAGTGTTATAATCTTGTACTCTTGTTAAACATAAATAGTGTTGATTGAAAAACATGTCTTTGCTCAAGGGATGGATTAGTCACGATTTTGGCCTCATAAAGATTTTTTCTTCTAGTTATAAAATTTTTAAAAGGAATTATTTTAGCCTATTTTACCGTCCTACACATTTTTGGGTTTATAATTTGAATCCAAATGTTGTAGAGAATGTCATAGCCATTTTATCCGGTATAGCGATGAATAATTCGTTCAAAGTTTCACGGTGCAAGTTTGTACAAATGGCGCGGTTAGCTTCGGTGACCACGGTACAAGGAAAAGACTTTAGCGAGGCTTAGAGTATAAATTCTTACCCTGCCTAACGCCCAGAGACAAGTCGAGGACAGAATGGCTTGGAAGCAGCTGGTAAACGTATCCATTGAGACATTTCAAGACGGGCACGACCTTCAGACATGAAGAATACGACGAAGAAGAATATAAATAGTGATTACTATTTTGAGATACCTAGTTAGAAAGAGAAGACCTCGGCGAACACAATATTCTGACTCGATTGGTGACATTCAGGCAAAAGGCAAAGTAATAAGTAGGTACGTGTAATCATGTTTGTCAGTAATCAAGGACACATTTAAAAACATAAGCGTTTATGTTATTAAAATTACCAAGTTATCATTAGGAATGACAAAATCAGAGATATTAGCACCTTTGACCCTTTTTTTCCCAACAAATTTCAACTCTAATAACATTAATAATTGTTACATTAAGTCAGTGTCTTCAAACCGACCGTCATTACCTGAAAAGAACTTATATATAAATCACACTTGAAATAGTTATATTTTATTTTTAAGATAATAATAAAGTAAATATACTTTGCTTTTAGAAATATATATAAGTAACTTACGAAGATACCAGCTAACATACATCAAAATAAACTTGTTGCATTAAGTCTCTCTCAATTTTTTTAAAGCTTCATATTTTATGCAACTCGTTGTTTTTGAATACGTGTGATATATTTTTTTATACAAGATTGGATGTTGCATGAAGTTTAGTTTGTTGCTGTAATGTATATGCTTTTTATCATAAATAACATTGAAAAAGTCAAATTTAAATATACGTGTTTATCTCATGACTTGGCCGCATAAAGTAAATTTACTGCGTTTAGTACGATTGTTGCAATCTAACATTTTGGGTTATACCGGTGCACTCGGTCGTGGTTCGTTAACTTTGTTATATATGATGATTATGTACTTAGTAGGTATTTTTACACGACAGCCCTAAAAGAGAAGTGTTACGTTTTCAGAGTTCATGTTTTATTTTTTAATATTATTAGGTTTGCAATAACGCCTGCTATGCTGATTACATTACAAAATCACAAATATACGATAGGAAAAATTTAAGTCATGTGCGGGATTCGAACCCGCGTCCATCCACCCCTTGAGCCGGGGTATGCTCTAACCAATTGAGCTAACATGACATGACGTCATAACTCAAATCTTTCCTATCGTTCTTTTACCATCGTATTGGTCGAATCCCGCACATAACTTAAATTTTTCCTATCGGATATTTGTGTTCATGTTTTATGTTTGTGAGTTTCGTTATTCCACCTTAACTTCTAAACGGAAGAACCGAATTTAATGTATGATATATTATTAGATTTGCCTTGATAGCGCAAGTGACACGCGGTACATTTAAAAAAGGAAAAATAAACTGGCAGATTTAGACATCATACTGTAAGAAAAAAAAAAAACTCCCAAACACATCGAGTGGAGTTTCAAAATGAAGGGCTTGAAAAAGCGATTCCATAAATTATACACAATATGAAAAATAATAATATAAAATTAAATTTCTAATTAATTTATGTATTATTGCTTTTAGAATCAAATATTTATCTTACTTCCAACGTCGTCCATGTAGAATTCGGTAATGCCATGCTTCGTCGAGCGGTATAAATAAAAAGCTAGTACATAATTATGACGGCTCCTTATCAACTACCTTTGTTAAAAATGGGTGTCTTAACACACATGCTTAACGCGATATGTTTTCGTTCCCCGTAATATGGGGCAAGCCAGCTGCCACTTACCTGGGTACAGCTTCAGTTCCAAACTGCCAATAAAAAGAAATATCTGAAAAAAGCCTCGGAATTCGCTTATTTGAGTGGAGGGGCTCGAGAGAGCCTTACTAACTTATAACTTAGTTATTAATTATAGCTCCATGGTTTTAGTTCATTGATCTAGAGTTGACACAAATACTAATCATTCTTGTAATAATTATCGTAATCTCAATAAAAATGACACAACTAAATTTTTATAAAACTATATCACTAAATTATGCTGCTGTATATATTGCATCCGTAAAGTTGCTTTTGCAAACACAATTCCAAACATCGTCAATCATACTCCAAGCCCGATATTTATATCAAGTCCACCCCACACCTATTAAAGTTCAGCTATACGTTACGGTGTGATGCGCGAAATATTTCTGTCCAAGCCATGATTTACTCCTAGCTATTTTTCATAGATAGCTGTCACACGCAAACTGCTACTCTTAAGCACTGGAAAGTTTCGTGATCTATGGATTTATCCAAATACCGAAACAAAATATGAACGTTAAAATTTGTAACCATTTGAACTTTATAGTTTTGGACAAAAATTTGTATATTATTTTATTGTAAATAGTAGCGTGGTATTTTTAGGTATAAATTACCATATACGTGCCCAAAGAACTGCTTTATATTAACCTGTTATAATCCATCTTCAATTCATGTTTTGGATTTCAACATTTTCATTTTGCTGCCTATAGCAAGTCTAAGTATTGGGCTTTTATTGGGTGTTTTTATAGGCCTCAAATGCCCTTATACCATGCAAATACAAGTTTTAAAATAATTTAAATTTTCTTCATGCCTTGTTGTAAACAGAAGCTAGTTACGTGCATAAAGATTTTATGTTGCATTAACGTTTAAACTTTTAACGTGTCGTGTCTTTAGACTAGACTGGAAAGGCATAAGTCTCGTCTAATCCCTACATAGAGAAGTCCGATAATTAACGTTCTCAGACTGCCTGCGTTCAGTCTGATACGTCGAGTGCATTTTGTCTGCATCATAGAGAAGATAATGTTTAAAAAATGCTTAAGAGTCTGATTTAAAAAGTGCAAGAGTTTTTTTTCATTTGATACATATACATTTTAAGCAATGACGGCCCAGCGGTAATAGCTATGGACTGCCGTACCGCAGGTCCCTGGTTCGATCCCCGCCGCCGGCTTGAGTTTCACCGCATAGTAGAAAGACATTTTGTGAATACTCGCCTGGCTGGCTACCACCTTCAAGTAGAAAATCTGTCACCAAGCAACTAATAGTGTGTTCCGGCAGTAGTCCTTGAGAGCCAGAAAAATTACTGGCACATGAGACTAAACAACTGTATATCTCAGTGTGACGGGCACAGTGCAATTCGTTACATGACGAAATGCATCTAATATTGGCAGAGGGAATTATTAATTATCCGGTTTACAACAGATGGGCCTCTGCTTGTTCAGTCACAATCACATAAAAAAATATATAACTAACTCATTTATTAAGTTTACAGTAAGTTACGAGTACTTTATGAATTTTCCAAAGATCAAAGTGATTTATTCAGAAATAAAATAGCGGAAAACATTTACAGGCAAAATTTTCGACGTATGAACAAAAAGTTGAGGTAAAGATACTCGTATGTCTGATAGGTTTAGAGACTGTCGAAAAAATAGACGAAGACTCGCAATACTCATTTTGGATTATCGTATATGAAAATTGGCTATACTAAATTAACGTTGCGTTCCACTAATCAAATGATGTTAGTTATATTTTAAGTAGTTCCAGCTTCATTAGTGATATTTCACTGATGAAGTGCAGACACTTGTAAGACTAAGTATGATATCTCTATGGGAATGTGTTCCTGAGAAGGTTTTAATTTTTTTTTCATTGTGCTTCGTTTCCGCTCATCCACTCCAAAGGAAGGATTAATTAATACAGTCTGCTGAATAGATTTGAATTCTTGTTTTCTAATGGCAGGAATAAATAAGTAGCCTTTTTTTCTCTTATTTATACATGTTACAGTCTCTTCTGTAACTTAATTGATCAAATATGTTTGCATGTTTCAGTATCTGTCAACAGGTTTTTTTATTTTATTTTTTACCGACGGTATTCATTCATTATCAAAATACTACGAACTATATTCAACACTATAGCTACTCCAATAAAAGCATTTATATCCCTTTATAGTTATTATATTATTGTGCTACCTGAAAATATATAACGAAAAGATTTAATAATGTTATGTTTATATATAAAAAATACGTGTCCGCGATGGACTCCTAAGCTACTGAACCGATTTTAAATTTGATTTGCACACCGTGTGCAATTTGATCCAAATTGAGAGATAGGATAGCTTACATCTCAATTAGTTGCAATTTTTTTTTTTATTGCAATTTATTTGTCTATTCGTTATAGTCACAATTATCTGTTAGCTCCAAACAATTCAGTCAGATGGCGTTGACTGGATTGAGTAAGTATTCATAGATGGCGCTAATTTAAAAATACAAACGTTTTATATAAGATACAATTTTTTTTTTTTTTGTATGTGGTTTATTAGTTTTTCCATAGACTCCAGGGTCCGTGCCATTTTTTAGGTTACCTTAGAAATTTATTAATTAATTACATTACTATGGGGAGCATTACATATTTAGCGGGGAACACAGTTATTAGGGATGCTAATCTTACATAACTATTATATATACTATTACAAATGTTACATATACTATTACTATTACAAGAGAGAAAAGAGACAAACTGGTTTGCACAGGCATTCTGAATGGACCAGTGTCTTCAAGCAGCACTCGTTCACGAGTTGACTCGCGTGCCAGCCATCGTCCTCCTCAACCATTTGTGAGGGAAGAGGGCGACCCGACACACGATGCCGCCGCTTGCCTACACTTTATCGTAAGCATGACCGTTCCGAATGCCTGCGCCAATCCGCTTGCCAAAGGGAGAGAAAACTACAATTAAAAACTACATTCTTAAGCATACAATAAAATTTGAACTCTTGAGTTTTTTATTATTCTGACCCACCGACGTCCATTTTCACCAGGGCCTCAATCGCCGCGCTGTTACGATCTCTAATTGCCATCTTTAGGTTATAATCGCGGATGTCTTTGCGCCTTGCAGCCACCGCTCTCCGAACGAAACGTCCAATAGCATCATTTGCGTCGTCAGCGTAGTACGTGAAAGTCCCGGTGTGCCGTGAGACTGCGACGACTGCGTGTGGGACGCTCTCGTGCAGCTTCATTCTACCCTTGGTTTTTATTGCGATTACTGACTCGTATGTCAGTCCCTGTGCTTCGTGGATTGTAAGGATACGAGATCCTGTGCCTGCTCCGTAGCCCTCGTTGGTCAGGGTCTCCTTTTCTTCCTGGGTGTGAACCAGAAATAGGGTGTTTGGGAGAGTTTTGTGAATTTTCGCATTCGTATATCCTTTCTGCTCTAGGGACTGGATACGGGGAGCCGAAGAATATATACCTGAGTATATTTCCCTCAACGCGTACGCGACATCCATTGGGTATAGATAATAAGATACAATTTAAAAGCATTAATTTATATGGCAAAACAACGTTTAACATCTATTACATTTTAAACCACATTCGGGTGTTTATTTTGAGTTGCATCGCAAAGTATACGCTCGAATGTTTTGTCAGAAGTCTTTAATTTTTCACACACATAGTCTCGTACAGATCCTATATATACAAATTAGGCACATACAATACAACACAATAGGCCCAAAGATCAGGTAGCATGAATATTTGCGTACTACTACTGTTCTCTTACAGTTCTGTGCTTTTACTGCACTGTAATTTTGCATCGTAGTAGGGCATTTTGATCGAATGCCCGCCTGGCTAGCTACCACCCTCAAGTATTAAACCTGTCGTTAAGCACCTATCGGTGTGTTCCGGTAGCTGTCCGACCACATCATCACTTACCATCAGGTGAGATAATGGTCAAAGTTTAACCTACTAGCCATAAAAAAGAACTAAAATATTATTCCTTTCTTTTACGTAAATAACTATCATTCATCTTGTATAAGAGTATATCACAGAATATATACTGACAGTTTGTACTGGAAAATTGAGAGCTTATTACTGTGTACGAAAACGGTACGATGCGTTTTCGATACCAATTTATACTATAGCTACACAATTTCATAAAATTGTATCTCAACCACAGCTTAATGCATCGAACCCCATCTATGTAGGCGGCAGCTCTTCTTCATTTGCAGGCCTGTCTATTTTTTTCACTTATATTTTGCTTGCCTGTCTATCTACTAACCTCAAGTAACTAACGGTGTGGTCCAGCAGCTATTCGTAAGAGCCTTTTATGAAGCAATGATGGCCGAGTGGTAATAGCTATGGACTGCCGTGCCGCAGGTGCATAGCGGGTCCTCACCGGCCGGATCAAGCTTTACCGCATGGTGGAAGGACAACTTGCGAATGATCACATAGGGAGAAGTGAGCCCGCTTAAAATTAGGTGGGCTTCGTGCTTCTTCCATGAAAACATCATAAAAAATACCCTGTATAATTTTTGGTAAAGTCTATTTACAATCCATTTGAAGCGCTCGTAGCGAAATTTGCTTAGCTGTTCGCAACCGATCAGCAAAGTTAAGCAACGTCACCCGTGGTCACGAGTTGGATGGGTGACCGCTAGTGACATTACAACTGAGCGTTCCGTGCTTTTTAGCCGGCTGTTAAGCCGTCGGTCCCGGTTGTTGTCTTAGGATGGCAGTCGTTATAGCATGGTGGTAGGGTATTTTGCGAATGCCCGTCTGGCTAGCTACCACCCTCAAGTTGAAAATCTGTCGCCAAGCACCTAACGGTGTGTTCCGGCAGCTGTCCTTGAGAGCCAGTACTTCTAGTTTAGCCGGAACAACATCTTCGACCACATCATCACTTACCATCAGGTGAGATAGTGTTCAAAGGCTTACCTATCAGACATAAAAAAAAAATTACACCTCATTACATTTCCTCATTTCATCCATTTACCCTTCATTATATTTTTGAAGCAGTGTTTTTGCTCAGTTGCATTGGCTATGGACTGCCGTGCAGCAGATCCATGGTTCGAATCCCGCCGCGGGCTTGAGCTTTACCGCATCGTGGAAGGGCATTTGCGCGAATGCCCGCTTGGCTAGCTACCACTCTCCAGTAGAAAATCTGTCGCCAAGCACCTAACGGTGCGGTGTGTCCCGGCAGTAGTCCTTGAGAGCCAGTAAAATTTCAGGCACATGAGACCTAACACTGGTACGTCTCAGTGTGACGGGCACAGTGCAATTCGTCGTTGACAAAATGCATCTGTTATAGGCAGAGGTTAGTCCACTTAACATCAGGTGGGCCTCGGGCTAGTTCCATCACAATGACATAAAAAAACCTTACAAACAGGTGAGATTGTAGTTACATGCCAACCTAACAACTGTACAAAAATACTAGAGAAAACACGAGCTAACAGTTTCGGAATGAGGTCTACTATTTTAACTGCAATAAATTATATAACAAAGTCATATCCAACAGCTATCATACCAAAGTCCTGGAGCATGACTAATGAGCAGGGAAGATTGAATGATAGCCGAAAAATTGGCGCACGTCCAGGCAATCTGTCAAACAGTCAAATATCGCTTCTTCTGTGTAAGTCGTAAAAGATGTAGCTCCTTCACAGTTAAATGTTATTTTACGAGTATATCTTCTTATGTTAATGTGCTTTTTATGTGTGTTTCTGTAAGTGGTAAAAACAACCATTGGCTTTATCGAATTAAACAAGTAATAACTGACTGAGGCTGAAATTTATAAATACCTACTATACAAAATTTTACACATTTTAACTTATAACAGAATCTAAGAATTTTAAAATCAAAGTTAAATAGTTTAGGGATGAAAAAATACTATACTCACCCCTAAACTTGATAAATAAATTGAATCATAGAACATAATAACAAGTTAAATTATATATTTTTTATTAGGTTAGGCTTTTATGATACATTTATATTATATTTCTTTTATTAAGACTTTTTTAATATTGTATATTCCAAAAACGATTTAACTGATTTAAGGCCTTTCGAACTGTTAATTTGACTTTCTAAAAAGGAGGAACGTTCTCACGCCGCTTTGTACATTTTATTTATTTATTTATTATCCAAACTTACAGCTATCATTACAGGTACTCAACCCAATGCGACAGTGTAGCGATTTATACATTAAACAACATTACATAAAATTCTCAAAGCTACGTTTGTGAATTCACTCAGGTCACAGCTAAATAAATCTATTTCATCCGCAATTTCATTGAGAGTGCGAAATGCTCGCGTAAGAGGCGCCACTCGTAGGAGGTTGGTCCGCGCGTGAGGCAATGCCAACAACCTTGGCAGCCGTCTTCGGCACACGAATCCATCCGGTACGCACAAGTTTATCTGCTGTAGAACATCAGCATTGTGTACCCTACCTCGCAGCACTTTAAAGATATAAGTAACGAGAGTGCACTCTCTCCTGACCCTTAGTTCATTATATCCTACCATGCCTAGAATAAATAGAGTAGGGTACATCAATGGATAGAATGGATATACTCCATATTTTTTTAAATATAAATACCTTATAAATTTATTTTGTATTTTTTCTACCATTAGAACGTACTTTGTCTCGTGAGGAGACCAGATGACACTATTGCATTCCAATTGGCTCCTGACTAGAGTGTTATATAAAGCAGAGATTGCATTTATGTTGGTAAAGCCTTTGGCCATACGCAGGATAAACCCCAAGCTCCCAAATGCTTTTTTGCATATTTTAATAATATGATTCCGAAATAATAATTCCGCGTTAAAGGTTACTCCTAAGTCTTTCACCTCATTGACTCTAACCAACGGCATTCCGTCAATACCATAGTTATATAGAACCGGTTTATGAGAACGCGTAAATGTGATTGATAAACATTTTCCGGCGTTAAATTGCAGACAGATGTCCTTGCTCCAGGACACTACTCTGTCTATATCCCTTTGTAGTCGCTCGCAGTCTTCTGTATTCTTAATCACTAGCGATAGCTTCGGGTCGTCAGCAAATAACAAGCATTTAGCATCCTGAACTACTTTCGGCAAGTCATTTATCATCAAAATAAATTCCAAGGGTCCCATATTGCTACCCTGGCTTACCCCAGACCTGGTAAAATAAAGCCCCGACCTATATCCCGAATATTCTACATATTGTTTCCTGTCAGTCATGTAGTTAGCAAAAAACTGTAAAAGATTTGGGGTGCACCCAAACCATGCAACATATTATTTATATGTACACATACAATTTTTGCTTGACTGACTGTGATGAAATGCATCTGTTATAGGCAGAGGTTAGTCAGCTTACCATCAGGTAGGCCTCGAGCTTGTTCAGTCACAATAAAAAATAAATAAAAAAACCACTTCCTAAATTGACTACTTCCCAGAATTAGTAGTCCCTAAACGTCGACTTTCCATAATGACAGCTCCCATATTGACCGCTGCTCAAAATTACAACTCCCATAAGGTCCACTATGTAACTGAAGACCAATTCCTAAATTGCCACCTTTTTTTTAAATTTATTGTAATTAAATACTATTTTGAGGGTTGTTAAGTGATAGTGGTCATGGGGTGCTTACAATAGTTCTATTTTTCATTATTTTGTATCAACATCCTTTGTGCTAAAATGCACTATTTAAGGACGCAATATCCGCTCACATTGTCCAGAACTACTGCCAGTGTAGATTCAAACCGTTAATAACATAGGGCAGCAATCTTTAAATAAATATATATATCAATATGGGAGCTGTCGTTATGGAAAGTGGTTTCCATAATAAAACATGTGATCGTGGGGTGCCTACATAAATTATGTTTTTTATTGTTTTGTACCACCATCATTTGTGCAAAAATGCACTACCTAAGGACGTAATATCCGCTCACATTGTCCAGAACTACTGTCAGTGTAGATTCAAACCGTTAATAATATAGGGGAGCAATCTTTAAATAAATATGTATATCAATATGGGAGCTGTCATTATAGCAAGTGGTTTTTATAATGACATCTCCCAAATTGACCACATCTCAAATTAGTACTCCCAAAAGTTCCACTACCCCTAATGACCAATTCCTAAATTGCCAACTTCTTTTAAATGTATTGTAATTAAATACAATTTTGAGGGTTGTTAAGTGATAGTGGTCATGGGGTGCTTACATTAGTTATATTTTTTTCATTATATTGTACCACCATCCTTTGTCTTTTGCAATACCTAAGGACATAATATCCGCTCACATTGTCCAGAGCTACTGTCAGTGTAGATTCAAACCGTTAATAGCTATATATAAAAAACGTGGTAAAGTAACCTTAGCAAATATTACACTTATTCTATACTTTTGAATTAGTTCACGAAATTTACTTACAAGGAAAACGTAAAAATAATAAAAATAGTTCAAAGAGCGGATATCTGAAATTTGTACGTCATATCCTATGTACACCGGTGACTCCCGGCGGAGCATGCTTCAACATCCGGTTGAGACGGCTGTATTTACCGATAAAGGCCTTGAGATAAGTAGACACGTGTAGGAGTTAGGTTGGTTCTTTCATTTTTCCAGACTTCCAACAGTTAGACGTAGATTCTGAAGTTAACGCGTATTTACGTAACTTTATTATATCTTTGTATCACCACGTATAACTTCCAACTACATTATCCAACTTGATGATTATTTTTCTATTCGTAGGCCACAATTGTATCTAGCTCAAATGTAGCTCGCAAAAAAGGGCACAGCCGTAAAACATTTTTGAAGCTACTCAGAGTACTTTTTACCCCTTATAACTTCGTTGCGGATAAAGCTATAAGCCTGAATTTTCATTGTCCAAGACTACATACTATAACTAGCTATACCCCCAAATCACGTTCTATTTTAATCTACGTTAACGAGCTATTGCCATGTATGAGTATGAGAGTCTTACAACTTTTTACGATGCAAAGATTCCATTGCTTGAATTGTTTTTTTTATACAAAATGATTTTTTCATCTGACCTGATGCAATGATTATATAACATACTAGCTGTACCTGCGACTTCGTTCGCGATTGCCGTACCTGCAAACTAATTATTCACATTTGAGCACTTTTTATCTCATATTAAGCAACGCTGTGGTCTGTGGTGAAGCACTCTTAGTAAAGCATAGCTCAGAAAGGAGCTTTTTACTTTGGGTTTGATAACTCCCAGCTTGTTTTTCCAGAAGACAGTAGTTAAGTAACTCAGAGAGTTCCTTCGCGGTTCGCACAATAAATGTTGAAGCAAAGTAGGTATTTTGTGCGTTTCTTTGGAATTTCGATTATATAACGGTATCTTTTTGCCGAGGTTCTCCTTGTTTGGCGGTAGAACAAAAATATATTAGACAGTACATTTCCATTGTGCAGTCTCCAAAATGTATCCGGCAAAAGATAGATAGTTAAAAAAATTGATTGTGGCTAATGTTCTAGATTTTAGAGTTTTATCTTAGCAAGTTGCCAAATCAAAATAAGAATGCCGAGATGCCCGTGGGGTGCCGAGCTGCCCATGGGGTGCCGGGCTGCCCTTGGGGTGCCGGGAAGCCCGTGGGGTGCCGGGCTGCCCGTGGGGTTCCGAGCTCACTCGTCACTATTCTAACAAATAAAGAATAATTGAAATCGGACTACGCGTTCAAAAGTTACAACTAAGTAACATTTTGACTTTCATCCCGTTTCCCGAGGGAACCGTGCTGAATTTCGGGATAAAAAGTATACAATAACGTTCTTTGTGGTACGGACTCAAATCGTGTTAAGTTTCATTGAACTCCATTTAGTAGCGCATGGGGTGCTGGGCTGCCCGTGGGGTGCCGGGCTGCCCATGGGGTTCCGAGCTCACTCGTCACTATTCTAACAAAAAAAGAATAATTCAAATCGGACTAAGCGTTAATAAATTACAACTAAGTGTACGTTTTGATTTTCATCCCCTTTCCCGAGGGAACCGTGCTTAATTTCGGGATAAAAAGTATACAATAACCTTCTTCGTAGTATGAACTCAAATCGTGTTAAGTTTCACTGAATTCCATTCAGTAGTTTTGGAGTGATGCGCGGTCGGGATACAGACAGACAGACAGAAAGACAGAAAGACAGACAAAAATAACATAAAATACAGTTTTGGCATCAGTATCAGCTACAGAGTGCTCTCAAATTTTTATTGCAAAATATCTTCAATGTACAGAATTGGACTTGTTACAGTTTTATTATAAGTATAGATAGATATAGATAAGCGTAAGAAAAAAACAAACCATGGTGATAGCTACCCACAAAGTTTATTTACAAAACGCTCTACAACTATGCAAATAAAATAAATAAAAGTAATTCAAGGTTAAGCTAGTTAGCACCTTCGACCACCACCATCATCACTTACCATCAAGTGAGATTGTGGTCAAAAGTTTAATTATCAGCAAAAAAACATCAATTTTAGCACTTAGTTCAATGTCACATGAACTTTTCTTTCATAGCCTCTTTTGGTATCCAATAATCAAATGTTCTTTTTATTGCTGTAAGGTAAGATTTTGACCACAACCTCACGTGAGATAATAATGTGTACGAAGGCATAAAAAAACATAATCTGGAATTATTTGCTGTCAAGGACAGCTGCCAAATCACACCGTTGACTGCTTAGTGACAGTTTTTCTACCTTAAGGTAATAACTTGCCAGACGGTCCTTTTCAAAATGTTCTACTACCATGGGGTTAAACACAAGGCTACGGCAGGATTCCAACAATGGACATTTTGCGCCGCAGTCTATAGCCATTGCCACTTGGTCATCACTGCTTAGTCAATACAACACAAATATTTAATGATAGTCGAATAAATATACTTAATAGTATTTAAATTAACATCAGAAATAAATATATCCAGAACAAGACTTACTTATAGTATTGATGCTTATAGTCAAAGTCGTAATTGCAGTTTTTTTTTTTGCATAACCGTAAAAATTCCCCAGACACGAAACTTCATCTCTCATTTATGCACGAAGTTCATGTATGTACGCCCAAATGCTCCCTACCAAATACCAAAGTTTGCTAAGTAATAAGCACTCCGAGTTATAAAGTGCTTATGCTCAAGTTTATTTTATGAATTGACTGGCTTTCCCTATACTCACACTTACAGACTGGGAATCGCCAAAGTTTCACAACTTTTTTGGGTAATGGAGAAAAAATCGGTCAAGTAAGTATAAATGACGTGAGTTAGTACGAGTTTCTGTTCTTACGTTTTATCTTTATGGTGACGGTATTTTATGCGAAGAGGAAAAGCTGAGACTTTATAACATGTTTCTTATTTATTTTTCATCTGGCTTGCTTTTGACGTACACGTTACATATATTCTTGTAATGCATCGTAATAGGGTACTTTGCCCCTGTTACGATCCATAAACGTAAATAACAGGTTCAATAATAAATAAATTAAATTAAAATTGTACGAAATCTAAATCGGTTTCGACAATATGCCGCGATACGCGGTGTGAAATCAAATACCTAAGGGCTAGAAGTAACCTACAAATTCCTACAAATCTAAGGTCACAAATTAATAGAAAAGTCACTTAAATATGTATATTATTATATACGACAGTTGTTCCAAATGCGCACAACGTTTTGACTGCAAGCGATCATGCTTTTCGTGTTTGCCTACTAATGTTAGCGGCTTTCGTAAAAAACACTCAAATATACCAAAACCCTGCATTATTTTTATCACAATACCAAAAAAACAACTTATGCACCGAATCCAATAACTACCACTTTTTCTGTGTTAGCTGTCAAAATTACTTCATCCACCAAACGGACCTTGCCAAAGACAAGCAACGGTGTTGCCTGCATGCGAATTTTAAATACGGCCGCTGAATTGTAAATTAACAAAAATTGAGAGACTTACCATGATTTTCTTATATTTTTATTCACCAACACTTAGGGCCCAGAAACCCAATATAGGTCAAAATAATTCCCGTTTTGAAAATATAAACGACTAATAATAATAATATCGACGACTGTGTTCGTAAATTTAAGAAACTGCAGCAATGAAAACCTTGTTACTTAGCAGTTGTTTAATGGATGAGGTAGTAGAAGACGAAGAATACCGACGCTTTTCTCACGTGTTATGAAAATTTAATGACCAAGATCATAAAATATTTAAGACTCCTCTAAAACGCTGTATAATACGTGAGTGTTACTGATGTATTAAAATCATGCTGCAGATCAGATCATATTTGGATATCAAAATTTTACCTTGGAATTTAGGATTTTTTTATAGCTTTTTTATAGTTTTACTGGAAATTCAATAAATAAAAATATTTCGTCAGATTAAATTATATATCTATTTAACATCAAGCGCTGTTTTTTTTAACGAATAACAATAAAGATATTAGAATGACAAACTCTGTAACTATCTTGGGTGACTAATTACCACTGCTTATCTGGTAGGTAGGATTATCACGGCCACAAAACTATACAATGTTGACTATTTTCTGTACTGAGTTACAGTTTTTTGTGGGCTAGTTTTTGACCACACTCTCCTAGTGATAAGTAACGTCATGTTCAAAGATGTTAACCAGGTAAGAATATAATGGCATATGATAGACTCTCCTTAAATGTTTTTGACTGTATAATGACTTTTCAAAGTTTTAAATATTTATTATGATCGTATTTCAAATCGTGACCCTTCGAAAACGTTTCTCCCCTCTATGTACCAATAAATGTTTAATTAAATTACTGCTACAGATAAAACTAGCTAAATTCACAGTTCTGCTTATCAGAGGATTGGCACAAATCGTGTTAACGTCGCAGGATCAGACTATCCGGATTTCATTTAGATAATTGAATGAGGATCTATTCTAACTGTGAAAAGGTTGGGGTGAAGTTTGTGGCCAGGAAACTAGAGGTTATGACGTTTTTCTATTTGAATGACATTTCCCTGCTGTAGAATCAATACGTTAAATCAAAACATTCCTTACTGGTTGTCGTAACAGCTAACTAAAGTGAGTGATCCATTGACAGGCCATTAAGCCGACGCACTGTGGTCAGAGTAGGTTTTGATTCCATGTGAAGAGGCCATTTAGTCATCTATCAGGCAGTTGCAGACACATATTTGGTACTGTAAATATATTTCAAGCTGGACCTAGGTAACGAAAACAGTATATCAAGGTTCATAGTATCTTCCAGGGGTGCCTTGGGTCCGGAATGTAATTGATGCAGTTTGAATCAAAAATAATTTATAAGTATCATAAATACTTTGATATTACATCCTAGAATGGTATTAGAAAAGTATTTCCTTCCATTTCCTATTATACTCTTACTAACTATTTATTGTGTGCTTTACTTACATATAAGAAAATATATCAAAACGTATTGAGATTATTTGAGAAATACATCAATGTATATACCGCGGTATCTTGATATGACAGATATAAAAATAATGATAGATGCCGTGTATGACAGGCGTTAACCGGCAGCAAGACAAAGAGGTAGTCTGTTATTTATTTATGAGGATAAAATATTAATTCATTTTATTGATATATTTCACCGAACAGCCTATGAAAACAGAAATTGACTGTACGCATTAATTTACCGAATGTGGAGTAAAACCTATTTTCAATAACCTTTTTCATAGCCCCAAACAAACAAACGCTGACTAGAGTACGATCCGTTAACATTCAGGTGTGATTAATTCCGTACGTTAACCTGATCCGCTCCGCATCCCATATCCGATAAGTAGATAACCTTTTTTTCCTCACTTTGTTTTAGCAATAAAAGTTTCGCGGTAACTCTGTGAGCAGAGATTTACTATAGAATAGGTAGTTAATTGTTCTTTAGGAAGTTCAAAACAGTGGCTGTAGAGAATACAACAATTGAGAGATTTAGGCGTTACTTAACAGGAATCTGTCCTTATCTTACTCATTACACTCTTAATGCGGGGTTATTAAGAATTATAATGTTTTTTTATGTTATCGTGGCGGATCAAGCACGAGGCGCACTTTAGCGGACTAACCTCTGCCTATAACAGTTGCATTTGGTCACCAGTCACGAATTGCACTGCGCCCGTCACCTTGAGACATACTCGTAGTTGTTAAGCCTCATGTGCCTGTATTTTCACTGGCTCTTAAGGACCACTGCCGGAACACATCGTTAGGTGCTTAACGACAGATTTTCTAATTGATGTATGCAATTACACCAAGACAGACACAAAAAAGTTGTTTTTGCATCCAATTTACTCATATTACCTCCAGATTTAAGTACTCTTATTAACAATGTGTTAAGATTTTTCAATAGTTTCATTATCCTATACTAGACCTCCTTTTGAAATCCTAATTTATATTATATCCCGTATATCCTTTTATACTAATATGCATTGAGATGCATCTTTTATGCAGTAACGCCCGATCGTTTATTGAGCTCTGCAAGCTGTATTTTCATGTTTAATAAGTTGCTGTGGGGAACCTTAAATTTTTTGGATAGTTATTCTCCTTCGTGAGAACAAACAGTAATTGTAGTTATTGGACTTTTTGGACTAGTAACCGAGTGCTAAGCTAAAAAAGGTTAATGATTTTTTTAAAGTTTATTTTTATTTTAATAGGAGTCGACGGCAAATACTCACACATCAGTTGTTTTTTTTTTGTAGGATACCAGACGGCACACAATCACGAGGCCCACCTGATGTTAAATGGGTATCCTCTGCCTATAACAGATGCATTTCGTTACAAGTACAATGAAAAGCACTGCGTCCATCACCCTGAGACGTACATTTGCTAAGTCTCATCATGTGCCTGTAATTTTACTGTTAGGTGCTTGGCGACATATTATCTACTTGAGGGTGGTAGCTAGCCAGGCGGTCATTTGCACAATGCCCTTCCACCAAGCTATGCTTTGGACTGCGGCACCGCAGTCCAAAGGTATAACCGTTAGGCTATCATTTATTAGAAATGAAAAGAATGATATCTTGTGAATTTGTTGGCAGTACGCATTAAATATTCTTATTATAACGTACCGTATTAGTTTACAAACTTAACAGCCAGTTTTGGGGGCTCAATTATGGAATAAACATTGGATCTGTGATATCCTATGATGATAAGAAATAATATGATAGAAATTAGTTAATAGACTTAAAAATATTATACTATAGGTCCTTGGTAACATATTTAGCAACTTTATGTACACATTAAAGCCTGCAACTTTCCAGTACGTACCTGATTGGACTAACAACAATTTATTTAATTATGCAAGGTCTAATGTAAGTAAAAGTATGTTCCCCTGAAATAGTTAAATGTACCCAGTTAGTTAGTTTCTTAATTTCTCAAACAGTATATTTACAAGTAGTGTTTTAGCATGTAAGTTTTGATCAATAAACATTAAAGGAAATTACGAGCACATGAGACTGAACAACTATGTCTCAAAGAGACAGGCGCAGTATAATTCGTGGCTTGTGATTGAAACATCTGGTATATGCAGAGATTAGTCCGCTTAACATCAGTTGGGCCTCGAGCTTGTTCCGTGACAATAACATTAGGTATAATAATATAGGTGAGTTGATAAACAACCCTTTGTGTTCTCCCAAAACCTATGTAACCCAAAACTCTTGTCTGTCATAACAGAGCTCTGAAGTCGACATGATCGTTGAAGTTTGACTATCTGAATATTGATTTCAAAATAATTGGTAACACAATACTTGAATCCTTTTTCATTAATTTACACGGGATGTTGTTAACATAACTGGGAAGTTTTTAATATGATATGCAGACTGCCCGCTAAATAAAACTTTCATCAAGTCTAGCATAGGAGAGTAATTGTCCTTCTATATTTCCAAAAAAATCCTAACTTAACTTGCTAAGTACTTAGTTTTTAACCATCAACTTAGTTAAGCAACGTCTGCTGCGATCATGAGATGAGATATATCCGGAAATATGACGCGAGTCCTAGCCGACTTCTAAATAATAATCATGTAATAATAACAAATATTTTTTAAATATTTTAAGAAAACATTAAATTAATATTTTAATACAACACTCTTCTCGATCGTGCGCTCGTAGAGTCATGACCTCCTGAGGATGTTTCGCATGAAGTTTGTGACGTCACATCGGCATAACAGGAAAATTAGGCGGAATTCTCACTAGATATATTTTTTAAGAGTTTTATTAAAATATTAATTTAATGTTTTGTTTAAGTATTTTAAAAATATTTGAATATTAAATATGGATTTCTGCAAAGTAACGCCTGAATCTATTCATTAATAATCATGTAATTTTCTGTCACCGTCAATATTATTCATTAACTTTTGACGAACCATTTAAAGATGACACATTATATACTTAGCTGATTTAGTTCTCTACTTTTAAGGTTATGTAGGATGTACCTACCCATTAAAGTTCGAAGTGACCGTACCAATTTAATGGGACTCTGCTGTCTGTATGTATATCTCTCAGTCCGTCCGTCCTTCTGTATCTCACATTTCATAAGCTCATAAATGGAATAAGGGACCTGAAATGTTCATAATTTTGTGTAAAACGTTAACATAATTATTGAACTTAAAATATTTAATGAGAAATACTATAAACTAGATAAAGTTGAAAATAAGAAACGTAATGCATAAAAAATAATTTCTAGGGAGCATGGGGGTGTCATTATTATGAAAACATTTAGAAGTTGTCATCAACATTTTTTAATTCATTTTCTAGCCTTTGTGTGTGGACCTAGTTAGATCGAGACCCGACTCCCATTTGGCCAGTTTCTATCAAACACACAGAAGATATAAGGCCATAATCGTACCAGACTTATGTAGCCTGTCAGTTTTTTATTATGTATGATTCCGATGTGATCTACCACTTCCATAGCGTAAAAGAGTACAAATCAGTATACGTTTCTCTACTCAGTCAAACGCCTTGAAAACATCTCAAAATACGCCGACGGCATCATGTGATTTCTCCCAGGCGTCAAGAATATAGACGACTGAACATTTTGTGAAACCACGAAAAGCAGATCCTACAGGGACTCGTCGCTTCGCCTCTAAAGTGATCAAAGTTGATGATTATTTTTATATGGATTTTGAGTATGTAGCTCTGAACACATTAGTAAAAAATATTCTATTGTTGAATTATCGAAGACGAAGTTCGTTTAGGTCGTCAACGTTACGCGATGATGGATCGTTCAAAATCTTTATTTCGCTGGTACCTACTCTACAGTACAATTAAACTGGTTTCAAAAAATGTTGTATTGTTATGTTTGCAATAACAACTGCTCTGCTGATTACATCACAATATTACAAATTTACGAGAGAAAAAAATATAGTAATGTGCGGGATTCGAACCCGCGTCCATCCACACCTATAACCAGGGTATGCTCTGAAGGACCGAGCTAACATGACAATATGACTCATAGCTCTAATTCCAATAAATAAAACCAATTTGCAATTGGTTTTAAACTTGTAAATGATGACGCAACCTTATAAATTAAATATTGTTGTTTGCAATAACGCCTGCTGTGCGGATTCCATTACAAAATTACAAATTTAAGAGAGAAAAAATTATAACAGGTAAATAATAAGCCGTCTTCTTGCTTGTAAAAACACTTTACTCGTTAATATATACGAACCTTTAGCTAGGTATACACGTGTAACTCCCTTTTCACACTTCCCAACCAACATCATCATTACAAGTTCTGAAAACAATCAACAACAACTAACATCCAAATCACGATCTCAACTTTTTGTACAATCGGCTACAAAAATATACATTTTCTTTATTTTACCTCTTTTACATATAGTTATATAAGTAATCCTGTAAAAAAGACGTGCCAACGGTGTTGTAGGCAATTTCCAAGGATTTTCATCGTCATGATAGCAAGTCACAATCAGTGCACTTGATGGTTCCTCTTGACGCATATCTCACTATAGTGAATAAAAATATAAAAAATAAGCCTGCTCTTAAGGTTCAATGATCACCTAGTTTTATCGCCTTGCTCCGTCGCGCAGCCCGTTACCATAGATCTATAAAAAAAATGCAATCGTTATAGTGAAAATATTGAAAAGTCTGAATAGACAAATTACAGCATATTGTTAATATTGGGTAAGTTCATAAAATTGGAGAAAAACTAGAGAAATAACTATAAAAATGTCTGATTTATGTACAGGCAATTCCGCGACAGAAAAGACTTAGATCTAATCTACTTTGCCCAAGGGTGATATTTTTAAACTCGGTAGCAGTGACGCGGCAACACACAGATGGTATTTAATGGCTTGGACTCCTCAGCTGTGTTTACGAGGTTCAGTTCCAAAAGACACTACTTGTAAGCCTTTGATTAGATGTTGTATTTGTTCGAAGGTTTGCTTGGTTTACCACGCCTAAAGTGACCCACGAGGGTAGGTTCCGAGCAACAAGAGTACTTCATTAAAGCCTTATCCATTGCTTTAAGTTTAACGTGTTTACTCCAAGGCGCTTCGTTTTTTTTAATTTATAAAACATTCACAAAACATCAGTATTATACGACAATGGAAACATAAACATGAAACATATAAAATTTTGATGTACACCGTCAATATACTTAAATTTTAACCCAGTATTTTAGAAGAAGACTTCAAGTTTGGTCGGCAAAATTTTGCGAAGGATTTTAATTCTTATTGTATTTTTTTTTATATATTACTTGTTAATAATATAATATTTAATTTATTAATTAAGTTAACAGTTTAAAGACAAATATTATAAATTCTTAAAATTAACATATTTTTGTGTGGTTGATTGTACATTACGGCTGGTTTGTTCTTAACCGTTTATTCCGGATCGTGCACCGTTTGCTTCACATTGTTTAACCGGCTCGGGGGCCTACCATATTTTAGTATAAATGACAAATGGATCGTCTCACTATTTTCGATATTTTTTTATATTTTGTTGAACAGAAATATCAAAATGTATTCAACCAAAAGTAACGAAAACTAGCCAAGTGCGCGCCATGACCCAATCTTTGAGGGTACCTAACTCATTGCAACATCGTAAAAGAAAAAAAAATATTTGTTCACAGCTTCATAACTTCATCATTTATCGGTATTTACAGCTCATCTTTTATTACTAAAAGTAGCACCCGTAAAGGAAATAGTCTAAAATTTATAATTCTGAACTTAATACAAACATTATTCCTAATTTTTTTGTATATAGAAGTAAATAAATTAGAAGCCGCTCATTTATTTAGGTGTAAGGACAAAAAATTAAAGAAATATATGTGTACTCAGTCATTGATTTAAAGACGATGACATTACACATGCGAAGGTGCAAAATATTTTTTTCTAATAACTTCATTTTAATGTATTGGAGATTTTCTTAAAATAGTCTAATAGTCGTACTTTTAGGGATAAACTTTTTACCTACACTAAATATTTAGAATTTAAGCTTGTTTCTCGTTTCGTTTACAAGCTAGAGACCGTAATATAGAGGCCGGTGGATGAGCGGACGGACAGACAGACTTTAAACAGAGTCCACAAAAATAGAGAATGAATAATTAAATCATTCTCATCATCATCAAAAGCCAATAGACGTCCACTGTTGACCACAAAGGCCACACCCATAGAACGCTTCATAGAACGGCTATTAGCTGCTTGTAACCATTACCTACCCACGAATTTCACGACGTAGTCAGTCCACCTAGTGCGGGGGGTGGGGGCTACTAACTCTACGTCTTCCAGCGTAATGTGGTAACCACTCGATAACCTTTCTTCCCTATCGGTGATCAGTTCGTCGAGCAATAAAACCCTTTGTATACGGGACCCTGAAAAACCCGGCAAACTTCAAAACAACCCTAGCTAAAATATGCTATTATGCTGCGTATCCATAACAAATGTGCGAGAAAGATGGGCGGTGAGCGAGGTAAAGTTATACCAATAGAATCGTTGCGCGTCAAATTTTTGCCATAAAACTTATAATCTTAATTATTTTATATTCTATAACATTGGACTCAGTTACTGACTAATTCACACTAGTCCCCACACTAGGATACCCTGTGTTGTGGGTGGTCTAGTTCTCTTCCAAATGTACATTATTTCTATAAATTTATGATCAATAGATAGTGATAATATAACTGATTATTCTAAAAACATACTTACAGTTGGTATTTAGTGTACCTACTGTTGTTTTTGGAAGAGGGCGCCACAGTGCTCAAGTCAACATTGGCTCCATAATATTTTATTGTTTAAAATTACAAAAGTGCACAAACTGATACAAAAACTAGAAGACCACGTACAGCAACAACTGCTTCACGCCAACAAATGTTATCTCTGTGATTAAAACAGTAAATATAACAAAAACAACCAAGAAGAATACGGCGGAATTTTCTTGAAAAATCAAAACAAAACAGTGAATATTGATGAACCTCGCATGATACAGATATATTTCAAGCTACGCCCCATCTACCTAAAGGTGAATCCAGTGAGTAAACCCCGTTTTACAATAAGTAGTTTTGATTATAACCTCCAAATCACAATTTATCAGTTATACAATATCGACCAGTCAAAGGTTGTTTACAGCGCCATCTATGCGATACTGGACAAACTTCTTAAATTTGTCCTCGACGTATATAGAACTCCCAATATTCTTATCCAGACGACACGAGTATATAAAACCACAAAGAGGGCGCTGTAATTAACTTACAATACACGCTTAAAATGGAGGAGATGATGAAAATATTAAAAGGCATTGAAGGAAAGATGGAAAAGCAGGAACAAGATTTAATCAACATGAAAGATGGAATCATACAGGACATAAACACAAATGTGAATATAAAATTTGAAAATATTGAAACGAAGTTCAGTCTACTAGAAAAAAGATAGATGAACAACAAATTGCTATAGACAGAATGGAGCAGCAACTGAAAAAGAAAAATATAATTTTCTTTGGCGTAGCGGAACAAGAATTATCGTACCATGAGCTTGAGGACATAATTTTGAAGATAATTACGGAAAAAGTTAAAGTATCTTGTGACAGCCGCGATATTGAATCAGTAAGAAGAATAGGAAAACGAACTGAAAAAACCAGACCTATTATAGTAACTTTATGAACAATGGGCTTGAAGATTAAAATATTAAAAAACCGAAAATTCCTAGAAGAGTCACCAATATACGTAAAAGAAGATTTTACTCAAAAAATACTGCAGAAGAGAAAGGATTTACATGAAGAACTGAGAGCTCGAAAACAACAGGGAGAAAACGTAGTGCTTAGGTACGACAAAATAATAACATTACAAGGCAGAAATCAGCAGTCATCGACTTCTGCCCCTGCCGTACCAAAGCAGGATTCTTTTCAGATCAGAAACCAGAAAAGAAAACAAAACTCACCTCCTCCGGCTCTGCCGAAATCAATACAAAGAAACAGTTTTCATAATACTAAAAAGAATAAAACAATAGAGTCCTATATGCGAACAAGAACTAACTCGCTAAAAGGCGCTACACCTGAAACGGAAGTAAAAACAAGTGACTCTGAAACGGAACAACAAAAGCAACGACCCCCAGCCTCTCTCTTGAACTCAAGGACAAAACATCAAGCAAAACAAACAAACCACATCACTCCCAATACGGCTGGTCACCGAGGGAGTAGTAGACCATCACCCTCCATCCTACAAAGACAAGAAAACAAAATATGTCTAAACGAAAAAATATACATATGTACTTTGAACGTGAGATCTCTAGTTGGAGCGGGCCGGCAAGAAGAACTAGATCATTCAATAAAAAATATAAAATACGATATAATTGGCCTCTCAGAAAATGGAAGAGAAGGGACTCATATAATAGAGCATGCTAACTACATCTATTTATATACAGGAAGCAAAAGCGGAAGAAATGGAGTCGGATTTATAGTGAGTAAGAAACTGAAACAAAGTATAATTAATTTCATACCTATTTCTGATAGAGTAGCGAGGCTAGACGTGACGGTTGGGACCTATGACCTCAATGTTATACAAGTTTACGCACCCACAAAAAGTGCATCCCGAGAAGAAACAGAAACGTTTTATCTTGATCTAAGGAGCGTATTAGAGAATGCACGACCTAATACGATCATATTGGGTGACTTCAACGCGAAAATTGGTCAACCTTCATCAGACGATAGAGCAGCTCTGGGCCCATGGGGATACGGATCACGAAATAACCGAGGAGAAACTCTCATCGAATTTTGTTTGGAAAATGAACTCTACATCATGAACACCCACTTCAAAAAAAAGGTAAAATCTAAATGGACGTGGCAGTCACCTGACGGTAAAACATTCAATGAAATCGACTTCGTTATCACAAGGAAATCCCGTATACGTTTTATAGAAAATATAGAGATCATAAATACCACCCATCCAACTGACCACAGAATGGTTCGCGCTACAATCAACTTAAAAAGAAATATCTTAGCCAGAAAAAGTTTTCATAGAAAGCTTTATGACCCCACAATAATTCAAAGAGAGTCAATGAAAAATATGTTTATAAACTCTACAAAAGAAACAGAGGCTGACAAAACAATTCAAGAAACATATAATTGCCTATTAGAAAGAATAATACAATGCGAAAGTAAAACACCACGACTAGAAAAGAAAGACAGATTAGACTGCATTATAACAGAAAAAACAAGAGAATTGATAAAAGAAAGAACAAATCTAAAGAAAAAACCATTGAAAACCAAAACAGAAAAGAAAAAACTCACAAAATTATATTCAAAAATCAAAAAACATATGAAAAGAAACAAAGAAAAATATAAAATAAAAATATTTGAAGACGAACTCGACAAAAGAGGCTCTGTAAAAAGAGGAAACAAAATATATTATGTAACTAAAAAATGGATACAAACACTGAAAAATAAAGGTGTAACAACCACCAACAGAAACAGTATTTTAAAAATTGCTACAGATTTTTACAAATTACTCTACAGTACACCGAGTACCGTAAAACCAACCTGCGAGAGCACACCTGAAACACAAATAATAATAACTGAAGAAATACCTTTTCTATTAAAAACCGAAATAGAAAACGCTATAGAAAAGCTTAAGAACATGAAGAGTCCAGGTAACGACTACATAACCAATGATACCCTCAAGATACTTAAGGAGCCAATAACACCATTTCTCACCCAGCTGTTCAACAAGATTATTACCCAAATTCAAATACCGACACAATGGGAAACGGCAACAATTACATTGCTACATAAAAAAGGAGACCAGCAAAATATAAACAACTACAGACCGATTAGTCTACTGCAGTCAACATATAAACTATTTAGTAACATCCTATTAAATAGAATAAAAAATCAGCTAGAGTCGCAGCAACCTCGAGAGCAAGGTGGCTTTAGAAAGAACTACTCTACACTGGACCACATATTCACCCTGCGACAAACGATTGAGAAATATTTGGAATACGATAAAATACTCTACATAGCATTTGTTGATTATTCAAAAGCTTTCGACACTATTCTACATGATGAACTTTGGAAAGCTTTAGAAGAACAAGGAATACATGACAAGTATATAGAAATATTTAGAGAAATGTATAAGAGAAGCAAAGCCATAGTTAAACTAGAAAGAAGCGGCGAGGCATTTGAGCTAAAAAGAGGCGTAAGACAGGGAGACCCAGTCTCACCGAATCTGTTCAATGCGGTCCTAGAGCACATTTTCAGGAAACTTCAATGGACTGATTTAGGCATCAATGTTAACGGCGAATTGCTAAATCATCTGAGATTTGCTGATGACATTGTCATAGTAACTGAAAGCCACAAAGACCTCATATATATGTTAGAAACCCTAGACTTACAAAGTAGAGAAAGCGGACTAGAAATGAATCCTGAAAAAACCTGCATCTTGACAAACGGGCAAAAAAATAACATAATAATAAATGACAAAAGCATTGGTTACGTTGATGAAAATGTATATTTAGGTCAAACAATATCTTTCAAAGGAAACTATATGCAAGAAATAGAAAGACGTATCAAGAAAGCATGGAATTCTTACTGGTCTCTTAAGCATATTTTTAAGTCCAAAATAAAAACATGCCTAAAGAAAAAAGCGATGGACTCGGTTGTGACGCCTACCCTTCTATACGGTTGCCAAACATGGCCAATAACGAAAGAAATTATTAACAAAATACAAGTTTTCCAAAGGGCTGTCGAAAGAAGTATGCTAGGCATAAAACTAAAAGACCGAGTTAGATGCATAGATATACGGGCTAAAACGAACGTTATAGACGCAGCAAAAATGGCTTGTCGCCTTAAATGGCGTTGGGCTGGTCATATTGCTAGAACTTCCGACAACAGGTGGAGCGAGAGAGTGCTGTACTGGTACCCCCGCGGAGACCGCCGCCCGCCCGGCCGACCACGCCGACGCTGGGCAGACGACATCGTGTCTGTTGCCGGAATTACCTGGACACGACTAGCACAGGATAGGAATGAATGAAGCAAGATGGAGGAGGCCTACGTTCAAAAATGGACATCCCAAAATGAATATTAAATATTGCAATTTATTAAATAAATATATCTACGAATTATGTACTAAGTAATGCATGCAAAAATAAATTATCTTTAATTAATTATTTATATTTATCTTAATTTAATTTTACTAATGTTTTCAATTGATATGGGAAATAAATGGCTATTATTATTATTAGTATTATTATTATTACTGTTGTTTTTTATAAAAGAATATAGTATAACGTGACTTTCTTAAATTAAATATGTAAGTTAGCATTATTTAAAATTTCCTACAGTTATAGCAATTCTTTAATAGTATATACATTTTTATAAATTGTAGGAAAAACATACCAAAAGTATCAATCCTGACCTGATTACATAGAGGTTGTGATATAGGAATTGACTGTTGAAGTCGCTCGGTTAAATTTTTTGGTAAAAACATTTTTTTTACCCTTTTTAGTGACCGTGACCAACAGTGACTTCGTCATCAAAATAGGAAAATACTTTTCAGTTATTGAAATGTAACTCGAAAACGGCTTGACTCATTTTGATAAAATGTAAATGGGACCACACGGCAAGCACCGGCTTTCAAATAAAATAAGTATCATCAAAATCGGTTCACCCACTCAAAATTTCTATGGTAAAAATAAAAAAAACGTGCACCTCCTTCTTTTATGAAGTCAGTAAAAATTAAGCGATACTATTGGCTGATCTTTTCTCTTTACATCATTCACTTCCTTGCACAATATGTCTGGTAGTTACGTATGTCCTCGTGCCCTTGGTTGTACCGTAAAACACCGATAGTAACTCCCCCCTTGGTTCTAATTAACTAGCAGTCAATAGCAGTGCGCCTCCAGACGTAACCCGACCGGGCGGCAACCGGCCCAATTACTCGGCAATTAATTTTGCAATAACAACCGGCCCGATAAGGCTTCGTCTTGCGTTCAATCACCACAAAATGTAGGACCGAACATACACCGGAACCTTAGCTAAAGCACTCTTAGAACCCAATTGATGAAACTAAAATTAATGCAGAATTGTCTTTTTACAAAGACCATCACGTTCATTAACCTGTCAATTAATTCATCAAGTTCGACAATTGCAAAAAAATCTCGATTTTATAGTCCATTATCCGGTGTCCGCTTTATCATAATTTGGAAATTTGGAATCAAGAAACTATTTGGCGACACGTGGGCGTCGTAAATCATAAATTACAAGCCCCTGTTTCGCAAAATATCTCCTAAACCCATGCCCTTATACGTATACTAAAAATAATAGCAAAATGATATATTTTATACTTTTAAAATACCTATCAGTTTCTGCCCTTGACGTTGAATTGTATACCATCTGAAACATATATTTTGAAGCAGTGATGGCTCAGTGGCATTGCTTATGGACTGCCGTGCCGCAGCTCCATGGTTCGAATCCCGCCGCGGGCTTGAGCTTCACCGCATGGTGGAAGAGCATTTTTCAAATGGCCGCCTAGCTAGCGACCACCCTCAAGTAGAAAATCTGTCACCAAGCACCTAACAGTGTGTTCCAGCAGCAGTACTTGAGAGCCAGTAAAATTACAGGTACATGAGGCCTTACAACTGTACTTCTACTGAGAAGTACAGTTGTCAGTACATACAGTGACGGGCGCAGTGCAATTCGTCGTTGACGAAATGCGTCTGTTATAGGCAGAGGTTAGTCCACTTAACATCAGGTGGGCCTCGGGTTTGTTCCGCCACAATAACAAAAAATAACAAAAATAGGTGAAAGGCTATCCTATGACCACCATATCACCTGCTGGTAAGTGATGTCATCTAAGATGTTGTTCAGGCTAACCTAGAATGACTGGCTCTCAAGGACAACTGCCGGAACACGCTGTTGAGTGCTTGGCGACAGACTTTCCACTTGGGGGTGGTAGCTAGCCAGGCAGACATTCACGAAATGCTCTACCACCATGCCGTAACGACTGCCATCCTAAGACAACAACCGGGACCGATGGCATAACGTACCTTCCGAAGCACCAAAGCGCTCAGTAAAGCCACTTGTGCTCACTTATCCATGTCATAACCGCGGCGGACGTTGCTTCACTTAGCTGATCGTTTAAGAACGGCTTAGCAAACTTCAAATATATTTTAGAAAAAGCATGTACCGTTAATTTAGAACTATCTTTTCTTTTACAGCCATTAGAAAAGTCTCAAGTTACACAAATCAACTTTGATAGCCACTAAGCTGGCTAACTAGACTAACTTAGTCCACTAATGCATTTATTGTGTTAATTTGAAACAGCTCATAAAGTATTCAAGGATTTACTTTGACATTACGTGGAGCTCGAAAGCTTACGAAGTGCGAAAAGGGAGTATTGATGAAGATCGAACGGTATTTGGTTTAAATCAATTCTGCATCAGCCGGATTGTCCACTGCTGAACATAGTCCCCCCAGGTGTGTGTCATTATCCCCACGCTTGGCAAGCGTCTTGGGGATCGCGGTGTAAGATTCTGCAAGCAGTACCTCACACGGTGCTGCTGCCCACTTGATGTGTTCCCCTTAGTCGCCTCTTACGATACTCACAGGAAGAGAAGTAAAAAACAGAGGAAACTATAGTCGGAGCTATCTGACTTATTTACGTGAGTTATCCCGTATTATTTACTAAAATGAGGAAGAAAAGAGCGGGCGCATTTTAACCCGGCACCCCACGGGCAGAGATGGGGAAGTGTAAAATCAATTACCTAGGCACAAACAGTTATTAGCGAATCACCTTGTTAAAGAGCGCATGACTCTTATTAACCTTTCAATCAATTCATCAAGTAAGAATTATAATAATAACAAATATTTTTAAAATATTTTACGAAAACGTCAAATTAATATTTTAATAAAACACTTAAAAAATATAAAAATATATCTAGTGACAATTCCGCCTAATTTTCCTGCTAAGCCGACGTGACGTCACAAACGCCACGCAGCCAAACCCGAAGAATTTTCGACGCGTTTCGCTTCTACACGAAGCATCTTTAGGTCTTGACTCTACGAGCGCACGATCGAGAATAATTCTCGATTGTGCTCGAAAATTCTTCCGGTTTGGCTGCGTGGCGATTGTGACGTCACGTCAGCTTAGCAGGAAAATTAGGCGGAATTGTCACTAGATATATTTTTTAAGTGTTTTATTAAAATATTCATTTGATGTTTTCGTAATATATTTTAAAAATAATTGTTATTATTAAATGTGGATTTCCGCAAAGTAACGCCTGAATCTATTCATCATCTTAATTGCAAATATATCTAATTGTGAAAATAAAAATTATATGGGGTTATTGGAAAAATGCTAACAATCTCTTACGGTTGATTTCTGCTAGTCCTAACAAACAGATTGGTTTTTTTTATTTTTTTATTTGATTTTGACTCAATAAGCACGAGGACCACCTCATGTTAAAGTATATTGTACCTGTAATTTATTGTTTCATATATTTTATTGCTTTGCTTGATGTAAATATTCAAAACTCTATTCAGAGAGGTGGCGCGGTCCAGTGTTGCCCCAGCGGGCGCTCTTAGCTTGGAGTAGGCATTGTCTCTTACTACTAACCTAAAATAACCCACATGGAACCAACATGATTGCATGGAAAATCGACCCTATTGACGTTTTCTTCAGCAAAATATATATATCTCCGCATAAGCCGGAGTTATATTGCTCTTAGAGCTATTCTATCTTTTATAACGCAACCTGTTTGACACAACAGTAAGACACACGATACATATTATATTAGACTCAGCTATGCACTTAAGGTGCTGTAAACCTACAGAAGTGTCGAAACCTTACTCAGAAACTTTTAAGTGTACCTACCCGAGAATTCCACGTATTTTTGGTTGAAATACTGTTGTCTAGAGTTAGTTTTAGTTCTTTGTTTGAATGTTTGTGGAGATACGTGGCTTGGGAAACGTTGGAAATAAGATGATTTATACAGATTCTGATATTTTTGTAATACATTTTACTATCACGAATAGTTACAAAATTTCAACTTATGTAACCTAGAGATCTGCAAAGTCCTATGATTAGGTTTTAAATTTATATCATGGTAGCTGTTTTTTTTTTTTTTTTTTTTTTTTATGTTATTGTGACGGAACAAGCTCGAGGCCCACCTGATGTTAAGTGGACTAACCTCTGCCTATAACAGTTGCAATTCACGACAACTCATGAATTGCACTGCGCCCGCAACATTGAGACATAGTTGTTAAGTCTCATTGTGCTTGTAATTTCACTGGCTCTCAAAGACTACTGCCGGAACACACCTTTCGGTGCTTGGCGACAGACTTTCTACTTGAGGGTGGTCGCTAGCCAGGCGGGCATCCGCAAAATGCCCTTCCACCATGCGGTGAAGCTCAAGCTCTGGGCGGGATTCGAACCATGGACCTGCTGCGCGGCAGTCCATAGCCAATGCCACTGAGCCATCACTGATCTTTAAACTAGAATGTGTAAATAGTATATATTACACAAGGCAATGTTTACAATAAACATCCCAAGGCAGGCACCTACGTTATCGATTGGATCCATCCAAGATATACTTGAGCAAACGTAACAGTTAGCGAAAGACGTTCCTAGTTCGAAAGTGTAATTGCTTATTCATACCCGGGTTGAACACTTCGTATGTCTATACGGATACCTGAAGTCCGCAATCCTGATTTCCGGTTATTATCCTCTACAAGTCGCGTTTTTCATCTCATAAAAATGTGTGAGCAAGTTCAATAATTTATAAAGGATCTTTTTGTCGATTCAGTTTTTGGTCATTTTTCGAAACAGTGGCCAAATGATGAGGGATTAAAACTACGAATAAATAATAGGTCCGTAAAAAACATATAAACAATATCGGAAGCAAGCAAAGAATTAAATTAAATAAAAAGGAAAAAGGAGCATAACAATTATTGGGCTGGGATGTATAAAAAATCGATATAGTTTATAAATTTTTACTATAAAATTACGTTGCTCGCGAAGCACTAGCATGCGATTGTAGTGCTTGGCAGTGAGTTAAAAACAAACTACATATTTTGTCATTTTTATGGTTCCGTACCCAAAGGGTAAAAACGGGACCCTATTACTGAGACTTCGCTCTCCGTCCGTCCGTCCGTCTGTCACCAGGCTGTATCTCAAGAACGGTGATAGCTAGACAGTTGAAAATTTCACAGATGATGTATTTCTATTGCCGCTATATAATATAATACGCTAATACGTAAAATAAAATAAATATTTATTGGGGCTCTGATACAACAAACTTGATTTTTTTACCGTTTCTTGCTCGATACTAGTAACGGTAACAGGTAGACGCTTTAACTATTCATAGAATATTTAGTTTTATATTTTCTGTAAGTGTAATTATTTGAAATTAAATAAAATAAATAATTAAGGGGGATCCTACACAATAAAAGAGGTTTTCGCCGTACCTACCCAGCTCAATCGGACACTGCAAGAAGTGTCTGTAACTTGCAAGATTAGGTTATAGATAATGGTACGGAACCCTTCGTGCGCGAGTCCCACTCGCACTTGGCCGGTTTTTTTAACATTCTTTTGACCTCAACAAAACTATACCCCTTTTATCTTCTTACTAGAGGGAATTGGAACGAATTGTTTGTACTAACTAAACTTGTTTGTAACCGTAGAATATATATATATATATATTATAGCATGAACTTCAAATTTCAAATTTACGCTTACCACCTTAAGGCGATATCTAATTTTGAAGGTTATACTGGTTTAGGCACATGCCTAAACAATATGTAAAGATGGTTCAGGAACATGCCTGAACCCTCTTTCTTCTCTTTCTCTACCCTCTTTTCTACAGAGAAAAGATAGAAAAGTGAAAGTTAGCAATTTATGTACCTAAACAAAAGCAGACCTCGGCGATAGTGTTTTTGATGTGTGGTAGTGACCAGATTGAAGATATTTTGGTAAAAGGCGAGGACCTACTATACGCAGACGAGCAAGTATCGCCAATGTGATAAAATGTTGTATTCCTTATGTTCCAAGCAAAGAAAAAATACAAAGAAAAAATGTCCTTAGTACTTAGTAATATATGTATTTCGGCAGCAGTAAAAACCGTAGTGTCTACCAATCTCTTCGGTGAGTAGACGTGACTTTATGTATGTGTATGTATGTGAGTGCGTGTGTCTATAAATATAATAAGAAAATAGCTAAATCTTAGTGTTGCAAACAGTCGAATGATAAAATCCAAAATGCCCATTGATTATCCTTGAAAACACTCCAACCATGCTCTGATCCCACTAAAGTGAAACCTGATATATTGTACGAGTATTGATAACTGGACTTAGATAAACAAAACGTACGTAGTTGATTACTTTTTTTTGTTTTATTGTTATTGAGAAAGAACAAGCATGAGCCCCACCTGATATTAAGCGGACTGACCTCTGCAATTGCATCAGTAATTGCTCGTTTATAATGAGTCATAGGTAACTGTACCATATTTGTACCTGTACCTGTACATTATGAAGCAATGATGGCCGAGCGGTAATAGCTATGGACTGCCGTGCCGCAGTACCCCGACCGCCGGCTTGAGTTTCACCGCATGGTGGAAGGGCATTTTGTGGTTGCCCGCCTAGCTAGCTACCACCTTAGAAACTTTGGTACATAGGGTACGTTTAGTCTGTGTTTTTACTAACAAGTAACATACACATGTTATATTGTAAATAGAATATGTGCTTGATACGTTCATCATTAAATGCTTTTCGCCTTAACAGCAACCGATCTTAAACATAACGAAAAAAAACCGTTCAATAAACATTCATTCAATAAATACTTATATACTTACCAACCTAAATTACGATATTGTTTTTTGTCATTCAGTCAAAAAATATATTCTTCAAATTTTTATGCCAAAATCACGCAACATGTAGAATTTAAAGTTCTCATTGACAGCTGCCAGAACACACCGTTAGGTGTTTAGCTACATACTGTTTACTTGATAGTTACTACGTTGGCTAGGGCAAGCATTTTCGAAAAGCCAAACCATAATGCGCTGAAGCTCAAACCCGTGGTGTGATTCAAACCTCCATGGTTTGAATCACACTACGGGTTTGACCCCCTGCGTGGCATTCCGCAGGCAAAGTCTACACAGAAAAAAAGGAATACTTGAGCCAACGCAGTGTGTTTTTAGTCAAGAATATTTGTGATTCATATATATTGAAAACAATATATTCTTGAAAACAGAACACAATATTCTCAGGAATATATTCTTGAATCAAAGTATATATTGCATTCTTCTTTGGAGAAATCGTTAAAGTGTTTAAATACGAATATGGTGAGTTTTGAATCCAAGAATCTTACCATAAATATTCGTAAGTGAAGCACCTTAATTACATTCAATAAGAATATTCTAAAATATTTCAAGAAAGAATATAGAAATTTTATTTAGAGAATAAAATGTTAACAGAAGAATTCCTATTTTATTGTTAGAAGAATATTTTCGTTATCTTGAAATAATAATTTGAATACTTTATGTGAAGAAATATTTCTTGGGTCAAAACAATATTCCTAAGAATATTCGAGTGTAATATCAAGACTCGATTATTTTTCAGTTCAGAATATATTCTTGTTGTAATAAAGCATTGTCTTGAATGTATTAAGACAATGTATATTCTTGGCTAAAGAAGTCTTTTTTTTCTGTGTATATATTACAAAATTACAAATATACGAGAGAAAAAATTTGAGTCATGTGCGAAATTCGAACCGGCGTCCATCATGCTAGCTCAATTGGTTAGAGCATACCCCGACTAAAGAGGTGGATAGAAGCGGGTTCTAATCCCGCACATGACTTAAATTTTTCCTCTTGTATATTTGTAATGTAATCCGTATAACAGTTAATCCGAATAACGTTATTGCAAACATAACAATATAAAAATTATAAGGTTGCGTCCTCATTTACAAGTATAAAACCAATTGCCAAATTGGTCTTGTTTGTAGTACAACGTAAGTTGCACTATAGATGTCGCTCCATCCCAATACGAGGGTTCAAGAACGATAGGAAAAATTTTAGTTATGGCTCATTGTAATGTTAGCTCGGTTGGTTAGAGCATACCCCGGCTAAAGGGGTGGATGGATTCGGCTTCAATCCACCCCTTTAGCCCTTACCTTCCATGTATATATTTGAAGCATGCATATTTGTAAAATTAAATTTTAATAATTTAGATGTAAAGACTGCTAGAATACCGCGTAAGGTGAAAAAAACATATCTTGTTCTACCTTCAAATGACGCTAAGACCGTATTCTATAGAAATAGTATATATTATACCATTCATTCGGCTCATTGTAATGTTAGCTCGGTTGGTTAGAGCATACCCCGGCTAAAGGGGTGGATGGATTCGGCTTCAATCCACCCCTTTAGCCCTTACCTTCCATGTATATATTTGAAGCATGCATATTTGTAAAATTAAATTTTAATAATTTAGATGTAAAGACTGCTAGAATACCGCGTAAGGTGAAAAAAACATATCTTGTTCTACCTTCAAATGACGCTAAGACCGTATTCTATAGAAATAGTATATATGTAATGTGCACTAAATTGTATAATCATTTGCCAGATAAAATTAAAAATATAACTTTTAAACAATTGAATAAGAATTAATTTATTATGTTAATGAACAAATGCTATTGTGATATTGATGACTTTTTGAATGATAAAACACTTGACATAATTTACAATAATAAAATTTATAATATGATTGAATGATTTCTGAGCAAATTTATTTTATATTATGTTTGAATTATACTCGTAGTATGTAATAAACCTATTATATAATATTGTACGCCGCAACAGGCCAGATATGGAGGACATATTGTTACCCATATTGCAATAAAGATTCTTGATTCTTGATTCATATCCCGCACATGACTTAAGTATTTCCTCTCGTATATATGTAATTTTGTAATGTAATCCGCATAGCAAGCATTATTGCAAACATAACAATATAAAAAAAGTCTGTATTTCTCGGATACTACCTCGTATATGATGTTATTAGGCCAGATAAGATGAGAAACACATGCATTATCATGCTTCAACCACTAAGCATGACACAAGGGTGATAAGAAATATGGTTATTTCGCCGTTTTGTTCATATCCATATACCTATCTACATCATCTAGAATGAGTTGCACGGACTACACATGATTTATCCGAAAGTGTCCGTAAGGAGGCTTGCACCTTTTGCACACATCGCATATAGGTATATTGTCTTGAAAGCTACTTATATTACTGTTGCGGTAAAAAAAAAACCTTTTTGAGATCGTACATACCTATCAAAACCTTGTATAAATTATCAGATGGAAAAAACTAGTACACGATTTGGTACCTGAAAGAATGACGAGCTCATAGAAGGGATATCCACGCTGGCTTTATACAATCAATGTACTCATTTATTTTAATATTAAATAAATTTAGTTCACTCGCATACGCTCATTAATAGTGCCATATGATTACCTTTAAATTAAGTAAGTAAACGAAAAACATGCATTTGGGTCAAATCATTGTTAGTTATACAAAATAGCCCACACGTTTCATACACATTTTAGTGTTCACTCTGATTTCACAACAGCGCTCTAATGTGACAAAGTTCTACTATCCCAACATTTCTGTAACTCTATACCACTGTATCGCATCACAGCCTGTTGCTTTTATTTTCATTTAGCCAGCATAACCTAATAAAGTGGTCTCCTCGTCCTCAAAGAGTTTTGACGTCATATTAAAAAATCATATTTGCTGGAAGAGTGCTTTTGTTTCAGATTTTTCTTTTGAAGATGTATTGTGTTACATTTAGAAAAATGACGTTGGTTGAATACCTACATAAAGTTGAGTTATACCTACGTCGTTGTTCCGTTAGCTATTCGTTTCGTTGTAATTGAATTTTACAAATGGCTTTAACAAATGTTTTCGTAGTCTTTAGATGGAAACGTACAAAAATTTAGTTAAAAGCTTTCAAAGCCCAATAGGAACTTTTTATTCATTATGTGGCTCGTTGACCGCATTTCGTCATCATCATCATTTACTGTTTCGGTTGGTGTAACTTTTTTAATTTTTATATCATTGATAGACTATCTTTAAACCCTTTATCTCACCATAAGTTAGTGATGAAATAAATATTAACACACTAAGTTTCGAACACCCATGGGGTGCTGGGCGAGAATATCACCCCCACTATATCTACCCGTGGGTGTCGTAGGAGGCGACTGAGAGTAATACACCAGAAGGAGGGCAGCAGCGCTTTCTGAGGAACTGATCTCACACTGCGAGCCCAAGACGCATGCCAAGTGTGGGCATTATGGCAAAGCAAAAATTGATATGGGAGGCTATGTTCGCAGTAGACAATCCAGCTGATACAGTAAGCTTAGAATAAGGACTGGTTCCCAAAAACAAGGTGTTCAGAAAAAGTAATTTCTTTTAGGAGTCTTGGTAAGTCAGGCGAGCATTCGAAAAACGCCGAACCAACAAACTCATGATTATAAAACAATATGAACTCGTCTTAAATCCGCTTAACTATATCTGTAATTTTTCTCATTCTCTTTTAGGTCAATAGTTATATTTTACTTATATCATATGCAGCCACGTTCAATTTTAAAACCAAAGTGATAAGACTTGCATGAATAATCGTAAAAACAACACTACGCTTTAACGAGATATTTCAAAACTCAAATATTTTTCCCATAAAGTTCAACCCACTTCAACTCTTGCTGAGCTAGCTATAATAAAAATTATGGACGAGTTTTGGGGACGCAAAATCTACTTTCTCGTAAAAAAATATACACTTTAATCCTCTTCAGTCATTCGCGAACTTCCAAACTTTTTTATCTCTCCCTAACGGCTGGAAACTATGCAATAGGGACGTCACTCTATATAATATATTCTGACGCAACATACTTACGACTTGTATAAAAATTTAACGAAAGTTAATACCTGCCATTCAGTTCTCAGATTAAATTCCGCACAAAACACAATATAAAAATTTAAACTGTTCTTAATTCTGATACGATGTCGTCAAGGAATACTGTCTGCAAATACTTTTCTTTGACTGTGTGCTTATAAGCAGCTTTCATCTTAGTTTGATGAAGAACATAGCTCTAAGCTAACTTTTGGCTATGAGAACTATGTAACTGACAAAAGAAAGTTTTAAATTCATGACGTGTATACAGAAGACTGTTCACATACAATGCGCCAACTGTTTTCGCCCCATCATCCACGTGGCTTTTACTTTGCGACACGCTATAAAAGTTTTATGGTGTGGAAGAAAGGGGTTTGCCCATCAAGAATATACAGTCCAAGTTTTTGTTCCGACTTTATTATTTTGTGTTTTGTTTGCGACCCTTATTCGAGGGTGTTGCATTCGGAAAAACAATCAAAAGTTTAGAGAAGCAACTCGTTTCATGGTAATTTTGTCCAGTTCCGCAATTTAATTATTCATTTTAATAAATTCATGTTGAAGATAGACTTTGAAATGTCGTGGATTCTGAAAAATATAATGTTTTTTTTTCTTTTGAAAAATAATGCTTCAGAAGAAACATAAACCACCAAAACACGTACATTGTTTGTCAAAGATTCAGATCTTTATAATTAAGCAATGTATAATCATAGCCCAAGTAATTTTATTAAATGTGTAAAAGAATTTATATAAATAATGTTTTCAATGCGAATATTATTAAAGCACGTAGCGCTAGAAAGAGTTTCCTTCAAACAAACGTGACCAAAGTTAGTGCACGCTTTTAAATTTATTTCAGAACTCTACATCGTGTTCGACAAAATGCTATCTCTGAATTTTAGATGTACGGTACGTGAATAGAAGAACCTTAAAATAATAACTTCACATAGTATGTAACAAAACACATATAAGTTGGAAAATTTTTCCTTACAATCTTGACGTAAAAGTTAACTGATCGTTTGAATATATACTCATTATTTTGATAACGAACGAGTTTATATTCTTATTATATTTCTTCCCGTGTATTTCTCAAGAGCCGACAAAGGGATATATACAGAAATGTGGGAAGCAGCGCCTTTTGAAGAACTGGCAACTTTTACTGGGATCTCCAAGACGCCTGCCAGGCGTGGGGATTATGAAAAATTACCCCCGATGACATTGTTGATTGGAGACATTGTTGATTGGTGGACATTTTGGTTGATATGATTGATGACTTTCATAACTAACCATTAAATGAATGTCATATAATGGTTATTTATATCATATTATAATTCAGTCATGACTTAATTGTCATGAATTTGTAAGAAATTATTTATATACTGTATTTTTTAATATGTACACTGTTGGTGCATCTTAAATAAATAAATATAAATAAATAAATATAAACAAGTTGCTGTTTATTGCAGCATTTCAATGGTAGTTAAGATCAACTTCCCCGTCGGGTGTTGGGTTACAATTCCACCTCCCCATATCATCCCGTGGGCGTCGTAAGAGGCGACTAAGGGAAAAATACTGGCAGGTGCGCAGCAGCACCTTCTAAAGAACTGCCATCTTACACTGCGATCCCCAAGCCGCTTGCCAAGCGTGGGGATTATGGCAAATACCCCGTTAATAGGGGAGGTTGTGTTCAGCAGTGGACGAGTCGGCTGTTACAGTACAGTAAGATCAACTGCCTCTTGATGACATAGGATTAAAGTCTGTCGCGAATATGAGGATCGAAGCTTGCTGGTAACGCATTTTACAAATATTAACTGCAGTGTTTCCAGCTGTGTGTGTGTCTCAGTTTCCTTTATTTGTCTTATTTTTTTTTCATTCACATTAACATTTGCCAACGTCAAGAGTATTCCAAAACAACATTTTTTTCGGCGATACAAAACACTGGTAGCGAACCTAACGTAGTATGTTTTGCCAATGCTTACCTGTCTAGCTACATGGTAGACAATCTCACCTAACGGTGTGTTCAAGCATCTATCCTTGATAGCCAGTTCACATTCTAGGTTATGTTTACCTGCCATTTTCAATCAAACCATCATTTACCATAGGGTGAGTAGGCCTTTGCGTACCAAATATGAGAGAAGTATCGGCAATAGAAAAATATTACATAATTACTTTGTAAACCACCTGCTCAAAAATATCACATTATGTGTCATCAGATCACAGACGATGGGATAGTATCCACAACTATTGTGTCATGTAAATCTAACCTAACGCAAGTCGTTATAGTTTTAAAAGTCGGTCTTAATACTATAACGTTGTCGACAGTGAACAATAAGATCCTCATTTCCATCTGTAACTACTTATAACGTTTAAATTAGTACCTAATTGAACTAAATGCTTTCATTTTAGTATATTAACCTCTTATTTTGAAGCATAATGCTGAGCAGAAAGCTCGCAGAATGCATCTGTTATAGGCAGACATCAACTGGGTCCAATGCGGTGTAAGTCACAATCCCATAAAAAAAAAAACAATGCGTGTGATGCGCTCTTGTGCGCCTTTAAGTTACCTCAAAAAGTTGTTAGAAGAAATTTTCTTTGACTGATCCACAAATTTGCAGACGCTTTACACAATCTCAAAAGCACAGAGTGCGTCTAAAATGTTTTGATAGAAATTTCTTTAAAATCCCTTCAACATGGCTTGTATACAGCTCGTGGCTGTCAGATTGGATCGTAGTTTATGTGTAAAGATGTCGTTATTTCATTTAAATAATAGATATTTCATTGATTAATCTTTTAACGTTCTTTGTTATATAAGGTAAGTTAAATTTACAGTTATACAAATCTAGGTACAAATAATTATTACAATCATAAGCTTATCTAAAATGTGATGTCCAAGGAAAAAATATTTACAATATTAATAATAATAAATGACAGGAAAATGTGATACCTAGATAATTACAAAATATTAATTTTAAATCTATATTAAGTTATTTAAAGCCTAAGCAGTCAATTGGATAGGTAATATTATCAAATTAATTTTAGCTATTATTTTTAAAATTAGAATCTTATCGGCCGATGAATCTTCAACTTTTATCTATCTTAATATGATTGAATTCTGTCTTAGTTATTTGATTATGCAAGTAATAAGTTTGTCAAAATTTTACTTGATGGTTTTTTTAAAATATATAAACACGTTAAAATAAAACCATGAAGTCAAATTCCACTAACTTAGATAAGCTTGCAACAACGCAAGGAAGCATTTATAGGTACTACGAGCGGGATCAAACCTTCAACCATCCGTCCCTATAGCCGGGACATGCTTTGCCAATTGAGTTATCGTATCGTAGTCATAGCTCAAATTTACCATTTTGTTCTAATTGTTTTACCGTTCCATGAGGATGGAGCGACATCTGCACCTCAACTGAATTGAACTACCTAAAAGACTTTTTTTAATAACTAATTGAATAATTTGTCTTGTTTGTGGGTAAGACTCATTTACTATGATGCAAGCCGACCATTATACTATTATAATTATTGCGTTAACGCTTGCTCAACGAATATACTTATAAAATAACAAGGAAGGAAAAAAACTGACTATAGGGATGGATAGTCGTGGGTTCGAATCCGGATCGTAGTTAAAATTTTACCTTTTGGTATAATTTGGTAAGTTTACTTGATGGTGTTTAATCAACAATCAAAGTAAGTATAAAGCAACTTTGCACTGCAATTCAGTGTTAAAATCTAACTAATTCCAGTCATTTACAGGGTTGAAAACAATCACAAGCCCACGAACAAAAAGACTCAGCTGTCCGTAGCATTCTTGCGCAAAAAAACTGATTCAGTCGCAAATCCGCTTACCAAGGAAGTTTCTATTCCATTATCCGGAGAGTAAAGTTCAATAGAAAGAGGAAAAAAGTCGTCAACTCGACGGAATTGTAAATAGAGATATGTCGGAGGTTGAGGCCTTGATTTGTCACAACTTATCTTCGAAAAGTGGGGTGGATGTATTTAGGAATAAAATAAAGGGGGCTATTTAACCCATATGGCACAAATTTAATAAAATAGGCCTGTAGATTGGTATGCTTTTGTTTTTTCATATATCTTTGATTGTTGTTTATTTATGATTGTAGGTGTATCTTACAAATTGGATCAGGCCATAAGTACTTATTTGATAATAAGCAACTATACAATGAGAAAATAACTGTGTTCATTGTTATAATTAATAAGTAAAGGAAATAGTCACAGGTTAGGATGTACTCTGGCAACTGTTTTTGAAGACAGTTCTTATTCTAGACCCAGCTTTGAATTATTATCAACTACAATCATCACATATTTTGCGAAAATACTAAACAATTAATGAACAGACACCGACTGTAATGTTAGATATGTGCACACTTGCAAGACAAGAGTCAATTTCACTTAACAAACAATTATTTTGTTTTGATTGGCTAGCTTTTAACAACTATCTTATCTGATGGTAAGTGATGATTCGGTCGAAGATGATATTCAAGCTTACGTAGAATTACTGTTGGGTACGTGGATACAGGTTTTTCTGCTTGAGAATGATAGCTAGGTATTTACTCGAATTACTACTAAAAACGTGATTGTCTTGTCCTTATTTATGACGTCAGTGACTTCAAGAGATCAATTCAAGATTTATTTTAACTACCCGTCCTCCCCCTGAGTTGCCAACCTTATTACATAGTTCAACTTTCTTTCATTCCTGATAAATCATTCGTGCGATTTGTGACGGAATCCGAATGTATCACGTCTTACGCTTCCTTGAAGAGAAAGCAGGGCCGCGATTAAGGGGAGGGGGTGATATAAGTTACGTGTCACTTTGGTTATTATTATGTGGAGGGGAAACTCAAACCAAGTTGAGCTCAGCATTTAATAAGGAAACAGCCATGACAGTATTGGCTACCAAAGTAATGGGTATATTTTATTAGAGATATTATTTTTCGTTCTAGTTACTTCATAAGAGCCCTACATTCCCTGATCGAACATATCTATTAGACTCAATAAATTCATTAGAGTTTTAGAAATTTCGTAATCGATTATCAAATATTTAGTTTTAAAGTTCAAAATGTTTATTTAAGGAGAATTTTTTTATATTTTTTTTGTGACGGTACAAGCTCGAGGCGAACTTGATGTGAAGCGGACTAACCTCTGCCTACAACAGATGCATTTCATCACAAGTCACGAATTGTACTGCGCCCGTCACCTTGAGACATAGTTGTTAAGTCTCATGTGCCTGTAATTTCACTGGCTCTCAAGGACTACTGCCGGAACACACCGTTAGGTGCTTGGCAATAGATTTTCTAGTTGAAGGTGGTAGCTAGGCAGGCGGGCAATCGCAAAATGCCCTTCCACCATGCGGTGAAGCTCAAGCCGGCGGTGGGGATCGAACTAGGGTACTACGGCGCGGCAGTCCACAGCTATTACCGCTCGGCCATCATTGCTTCAAAATTCATAGTGTCTTGGCCCTTAAAGGGGGAGGCTTTGTTCAGCACTGGACAGTCCAGCTGATACAGTATATTGGGAAGGGATTTGTGAAGGCGCGTGGTAAAAATTACGGTTTTGTATATAAGAAGTATTTTATTTTAGAAATTACGGAATCGTATTTAATAACTCGTTAATTATTATTATTAGTGTCTTTGTAGCACTTTCCATACAAACGTTGTTTTGTTATATTTAAAAGACTAAGGGCCTATTTCAGAATGTTTGAGTAAGTTCCGGTTATACTACCCAGAACATAAAATAACTGAATGATAAAAATGACAGTTAAAATGCAGCGCGTTTCAAACTTTAACCGATGGATAGGCCAAATCGATGACTGTGAAACGCAAAGATTGTGTTTTATTTATTAAATATGTTCTGGGTAGTATAAACGGAACTTACTCGAACATTCTGACACAGGCCCTATGTGTTCAAACTCAATGAGATTTTGCTTGCAATGCACGTGCATGAGATAAATATCTATATTTCTGATTTCCAGTTTTCCATTAAGCATGGTATTTTCAAAATTATACAGAAATTTTGATTTGTATAGGTATTTTTGTTGTTCCATATTTGGAATATATAATCTACACTAATATTATAAAGAGGAAAGATTTTTTTGTATGCACCAAATAAACTTAAAAACTACTCGACCGATTTGAATGATATTTGGTATGGAAATAGTTTGAAACCCGGTGAAGGACAAATAATACTTTTTATCCAACTGCGCAAAAAGAGGTTAATGATTTTGCGCGATAACAGACATACAGGTGGCGGAGCCGCGGCCGGAAATCTAGTAAACAATAAAATAATAAACTGGCAAACCAGAAGCACAAATATCAGGTCCAAAAACGTACCTGCAACATTCCATCGAGTTTGAATACTTGGTATTTAAAAAATGAAGCGCTCGTGGCGAAGTTTACTTAGCTGTTCTTAACCGATCAGCAAAGTTAAGCAACGTTGCCCGCGGTCATGAGTTGGATGGGTGACCGCTAGTGACATTACTACTGAGCGCTTCCGTGCTTCGGGGGGAACGTTAAGCCGTCGGTCCCGGTTGTTGTCTAAGGATGGCAGTCGTTATAGCATGGTGGTAGGGCAATTTGCGAATGCCCGCCTGGCTAGCTACCACCCTCAAGTAGAAAATCTGTCGCCAAACACCTAACGGTGTGTTCCGGCAGCGGTCCTTGAGAGCCAGTAGTTCTAGGTTAGTCTAAACAACATCTTCGACCACATCATCACTTACCATCAGGTGAGATAGTGGTCAAAGACTAACCTATCAGGAACAAAAAACATATATATGACAAAACTACAATTGTATGAGAAGCGCTATGAAGACACGAACAATAATAGAGGCATTTAATTCAATTCCGTACTTTCTAAAACCAAAGACTTCTTTTGTTTTAGAAAGTACGGGTTCTTTCATATACAAAACCGTATTTTTTATCACGCTTCTTCACAAATCTTTTCCCAATATACTGCATCAGCAGGATTGTAGAATGCTGAACACAGCATCCCCCATTAAAGAGGGTTTGCCAGAACCCCCTACGCTTAGCAAGCGTCATGGGTATCAATATAAAATCCATAATTACAAACGTTTTAATACATCCATTAGCATTCTATATTTCAAAAATAACGAAACGATAATTTAAAGTCTTCACTATAGAATTGAAGTAATTAAAAACCTGATATTAAAACACAATTTGGCGTAACATAGAGCTATTTGCTTCAAAGCCATAATTTCTATCACAAGTTTCCACACAGTCCCTTTTCCAATTCTCCGTTGTTACCGATGACAAGTGGATTGATTCTTGTAAGTGGTGAAATAGGACATTTAACCGTTCACATTGGTCACTACTCACTCAAGCCATATAAATTGGTGACCACACTCGAATATAAATAGCTTGATATATTGAGGTGTTAGACATTTGTAAGGAAAAAGGACTGGCCCTTGAGATCAATTTGGGGTTTCGACAATGGGGTGACGTGAATTGTAGTAATGTGGTAGCTGTGAGTATGTGAGGGGATTTCTAAGAAAATGAGATAAAAGATATATTAGTAAAAGATTTTATCTTTTTTCATTTAACTGGAATATAAAACCATTTTATATATATTTACGCTAAGGAAAAATGTCACATGTTGGTAGGTAATAATGTGGTTTAAGGTGAAACACGTTAGACACCATGCTTGGCGACAGTTTTTTTATTAAGAATGATAAGTAGCTAATTTGACTGGTGTAAAAGGCCTTTCCACTAGTCAATGTGAAAGACCTTTCCACCACGCTGTTAAGCTCAAGTAAAACACATACAATATTTGAATTGAATTGACATACGTCTACATAACTCTAACGCCCGTCTGCACAACCTAAAACCAACTTATGGCGTAACAAGACAATGCGTTTCTTCACCAATGTTCAAAATACACTAAAATGCGCCCTATATCACTCACAAACTTATGAAATTTCATGTGTCAAAAGAAATAATGCAGGGGATGTTAATTCAAACTTACCTAGAATTGCGTGAATTTTTTTGCGTAGCCTCCTCTTCCGTGTACTAATCTGTTATAGTGTGGAAGAATGTGCTGGTCAAATGCACATGCAAATGCCATAATTCTTGGTTAGTCTAAACAATATCTTCAACCACATCATCGCTTACCAACAGGTAAGATAGTGGTCAAAGGCTTGGCATATAAAAAAACTCCATTCAACAAATGCCTCCCTATTTTGGGGTAGCCACAATCCCCATGCTTGGCATGCGTTTTGGGCATCAATTTGCAATATGGAAGTTCTTTAGAAGACGCTGCAGGTGAAGAACTCTCACGGGAAGATAAGGGGAGGAGGGGTGCAATTCTACAGGGTAGTGTTACAAGTGCACGGAAAAAAATAACTTGACAAAATATTCGAAATAAATAGTAAAATCATTGTGTGGAAATGGCTGTTGCTTCTTCTATAATCCATATTCTGAATGTTTTAAACCTCAAAAAAAATAATGTAAATTAACATTGACTATACGCATTGTATCAATTATAAGGGTATTGTATTACGCAAGTTCACTGAGAGTTTTTAATCACATACTTATAAAAAAAATAAAAAAAATTGAGGGCGTTCACGTTATGCAAACTCAATAAACTCCGAGCCAGAACTTTGTATAGTCTATTTACTATATAATCATGATTTAAATTTATTATACGTATGTTATTTTTATCACGCATGTGCAAATGTATGCGTTTGTTGATACCCACCGCTGTAACTGTGCAGCTGGTCGGGGTTAATTCAACGCATTTTTTTTATGCCTGATAGGTTAGCCTTTGACCACTATCTCACCTGATGGTAAGTGATGATGTGGTCGAAGATGTTGTTCAGGCTAACCTCTCAAGGACAGCTGCCGGAACACACCCACTAGGTGACAAATTTTCTACTTGAAGGTGGTAGCTAGCCAGGTGGCCTATTCAGGCATTCGCAAAATGCCCTACCACCATGCTATAACTACTGCCATCCTAAGACAACAACCGGGACCGACGGCGTAACGTGCCCTCCGAAGCACGGAAGCGCTCAGTAGTAAAGGCACTAGCGGTCACCCATCCAACTCATGACCGCGGGCGACGTTGCTTAACTTTGCTGATCGGTCAAGAACAGCTAAGAAAACTTCGCTACGAGCGCTTAAAAAAACATCATGAGGCCTACTTGGTGCTATTTTGCAATCTCTGCCCATAATTGATGATGCGTTTCGTTACAAGCGATGAAATGCTCTGCACCCATCATCTGATATAAAGTTTCTTAAGTATCAGGTGTATGTAATTTCACAGGATCGTATACCCTTCAAACCGGAACAAAGTAATATATTATAATATTTTAGACAAAGTGTCTGGCAATAACATATCCATCAAAGTTTTTTTTATACCTAATTGATCGAATCAGGAATGAGGAGATCCGTAGACGAACGAAAGTTACCGACATAGCCCGGCGGATTAGCGAGTTGAAGTGGCAATGGGCAGAGCACATAGCACGGAAAACTTATGGTCGATGGGACCGAAAAATTCTGGAATGGAGGCCACAAACAAGCAAGCGCAGCGTCGGAAGACCACCTACAAGGTGGACGGACGACGTTATTAAGGTCGCGGGTGGACGTTGGATGCAGGCCAACCGTTCTATTTGGAAATCTATGGGGGAGGCCTATATCCAGCAGTGGACTTCTTGCGGCTGTAATGATGATGATGATGATGAATAGTTTGGCCTTTGACCACTATCGCACCTTATGGTAAGAGATAATGTTATTCAGGCTAACATATAACTGTTATAGTTTAAGTGACCTAATAAACGTACAAATAAAAGTATGTTTATACATTTATTTGTACGTTTATTAGGTCACTTAAACTATACCCTCATATTTAGTTCAGGCGCCAGGAGGTGCTCGAACGGAAGGGGAATTACGGATGACGGGGTATAACGTTTTTAATAGACACGCAACGGTAAGATTCCTGTAATAGTTAAAAAATATTCCGTTTTTTCTTTCAGAATAAGGGTACCGGTAGAGGGTCCGAGTGCGGACAATCTTTATTGTTGTTTTGATTAAATTTCGACAGCGCGATGCAGATTGTTCTTTTCATGCAACACTGACAAGGAATAAACTAACAGTACCTAAGTTTGCAACAGTTTATTTCGTTTAGTGTTTGTGTAGCGCGTCCAATACAGACAGTTTCGTTATATTTAAACACCTAGAGTTCATACAACGTAAAATATTGAATGTGTGTTCTTATATTTATATGACAGCGCGAAATTCTATCGCTGTAAAAACCATGTACAACGGGCAACTCGACAAGATACGTTATGGCACATACGCCGAAGTGATGATGGAATATGACCAGAAAGGAGTCGAGTGAGATTGTGTAGAAAGTGTTCTGCAAGGCGAGGACTGGAATGGCTATAGGGGGTGGACGGAAGCCATTTCGGGGGTTACCCTCATAAACTGTGGATTGAAGAATAAACCTAGTGCCGAGGTTATGAGAGCTCGGCCATTATACCTGATGATGTCAGGAAGAAACCCTTACTTGCTATATTTCTATCAGCATATAATTATGAATTCACAAATTATTCGAATTATCATTTAATATTGGTCTACGCTGCTTGTGACCAAAATGCTGGCATATACTTTGCACAGAGGATAAGCATTGCCATACAACGTGGCAATGCGGCCAGCATTTTGGGAACACTGCCTAATGGTAGCGGAATATTGGATTAGTTTTGTAGTAATTTTATGTTTTTTAGTTTAATATGTTAATTTTTGTCAGAAATAAAAATTTCCTTTCTTGGTTCGATATTGAAATGATTATTTTAACATTTCAAGATATAAATAACAAACAAAACATCAGGCATACTAGAAGCATAAACAATTAGGCTCAAAAACGTATATATTCATTATTTCACCATGTTTGAACACTTCGTATTTAAAATATGACGAATCTATGCTACTAAAGAAAATTTGGCTAAAGCACTATTTCGGTCCATAAATATATTTAAAATATTTTGTTTCTTTTTAATAATGATAACTCCTTAATTAAAATACATTAATTCATTTAATAAATTATAATTTGTTTTCCTAGGTATTAAAGACATTGACATTAGCACACACTTAGATATTCTCCAGAAAAAAAATACCCAGCGACCTAACCGGCAGGAGCGATAACTTTTGGCTTTCTAAGTTTGCTGGTTAGTGCCTATGTTTGTTAAAGTTACCAGCTTTCACCATGCTTACCCTTCCCGCATTGTTCCCGCAGTTCCCGCTTATTGCTGCTGACGCACTAAGGTGCCCGGTGCATAAAACCAAGAGCACGGTTCGGTTTCCTGCCGAATGGAAATTTTGTGAAAGCATAACTTTATTACCATCCCAATACGACAGTTAAAGAACCATTTAAAAAAGTTTTGTTATGACTCGTTGTCGTGTTAGCTCAATCGGGTAGAGCATACCCCGGCTAAAAAGGTTGATGGACGCGGGTTCGAATCCCACTCATGACTTAAATTTTCTCTTGATTATTTGTAATTTTGTAATAACTTTATATATAAAAAATATTTTATTTTTATATTTGTGTGATTGTGACGGAAAAAGCACGAGCGCCATCTGGTGTTAAGTTCTGCCGAAACAGATGCATTTCATCACAAGAGCTGAACTGAACTGCGCCCGTAACCCTGAGACAAGTAGGCAAGTTTCAGCATTTCTCAGCGTCATAAGTTGATAAGTTGTGCCTTTTATTTCACCGGTACCCAAACTTAAACTGCTTGTATTTTACCTGATGTGAAATAATATGCGAATTTCCATCAGGCTTCCCTCTTCAAGTAAAAATCTATCGCGAATTCTTGAAGCAGTAATGGCTTAGTGGCATTGACTATGGACTGCCGTGCAGCAGGTCCATGTTTCAAATCCCGCCGCAGGCTTGAGCTTCACCGCATGGTGGAAGGGCATTTTGCCCGCCTGGCTAGCGACCCCCCAAGGTAGAAAATCTGTCGCCAAGCACTTAACGGTGTGTTCGGCAGCAGTCCTTGAGTGCCAGTGAAATACAAGCACATGAGACTTAACAACTATGTCTCAAGGTGACGGGCACAGTCCAATTCATTTTTAACGAAATGCATCTGTTTTAGGCAGAGGCGGGCATCGGGCTTGTTCCGCACAATAAAAAAAAACTGTAGCTGTCGGTAAGACCCGAGACTCTTGAGAGATCAAGTTCAAGCCAGTTAACACCTTTGAACACATACTCTTTCCATTAGTTGAGATTGTGTGCAAAGATAAACCAATCAGCACTAAAAAAACTTGGTCAGAAAAAATTAAACCCAGAAAGAATCTCGAGATTCCATAATAACATTAAATTCGAACCAAGTGGCGGTCTTTTATTCAGAATGAAGAAAGTAATTTTTTATATACTTAAATTTAGTATCAAGTCACAAGTGATCAGTAGCTTCAGAAATTTGTATAATCTATTTTCCATTTTGAAGTCATTCTATTGACAGCAACAAAATAAAATTATCCCTTAACCTATTGAACGTATTTAAATGTCTTGTAACACAGGTATTAAAATACGAACACCGCAGAAAACCAATTTTGAGCCAGTTACATCACTCATTCAAAGTCAAAGTCAAGTCAAAGTCAAAATCATTTATTCAATTTAGGCGTCTATGACGCTCTTATGAAGGTCAATTACAAATTTTAGTATTGAAATATTCTACATTGTACTGCCACGTTCAGCAAATAAAGTGTATAGAGCCACTGCGAGAAGAACGGGCAAGAAACTCGGGGCCATTCTTTTAAACATCTTTTAACAATGTGTTACATACATACTATATAATAGAGTTATTACAATATTTGTTTAAATTATGTAGGTGACAGGCAATAGCTTGGCGGAGGCGGAATTGTCCAGGCATTTTTGTCGTTTATGTAATCAGAAACTGTGTAGTAGGATTTTTTTATCAATATGTTTTTCACATGCAACTTGAATTTCCCTTCTGTGAGCGTTGTAATATGTTTAGGAACTTTATTATAAAACCGCACACAATTACCTAAGAAGGACCTTTTATTTGTCTTTGCTAATCTAAAACCTGGCACCGCTATTTTATCTTTATTCCTAGTATTGTAATCGTGATTGTCACTGTTTAATTTAAATTTACTCAAATTTTTACGAACATACATAATATTTTCAAATATATACAGACTTGGTAAAGTTAAAATATCAATTTCTTTAAAAAGATCCCTCACAGATTCCCTAGGATCCATTTTATATATGGCTCGAATTGCACGCTTTTGTATGATAAAGATTGTCTCTATCTCAGCAGCAGTTCCCCACAGCAATACGCCATACGACAAAATACTGTGGAAGTACGCGAAATAAACTAGGCGAGCAGTAGCTACGTCTGTTAACTGTCTTATCCTAAGAACTGCATATGCTGCAGAACTAAGTCTTCCGGAGAGATCATGTATATGTGGATCCCATTGTAAAGTGGAATCCATTTTGATTCCCAGGAAGACTGTCGCTTTGTCAATAGGGAGTTTATCTGGGCCAAGCTTTATGTTTGGTTCAACATAAGGAACATTTGGTAAAGAAAACTTTAAACATTTCGTCTTTTTTGAATTTAAGAGAAGATTATTAGCGGCGAACCATTTACAAATCTTAGATAATACATTATTTACATGCGTCAGTTCACTGTCTTTCCTGTCTACTTTAAAAATCAGAGAGGTATCATCTGCGAATAAAACAATATCACAGAAATCTTTGACCATGTAAGGCAGATCATTAATATATGTTAGAAACAGAAAAGGTCCCAAAATTGATCCCTGTGGTACTCCCATTTTTACCAATGACCCGGAAGAAGTATTGCCACTTATTCCAACCCTCTGTAGCCTCTCTGACAGATATGACTCTATAAGATTCAGAGCTTTTCCACGAATACCATAGTGGCAAAGTTTACGAATCAGAGTGCAGTGCTCTACACAGTCGAATGCCTTGGAAAGATCACAAAATACGCCAATAGCATCATGTGAACTCTCCCAGGCTTCCAGTATATGCGACATCAATTGAACACCTGCATCTGTTGTGGATTTGCTCTTGGTGAAACCAAACTGATTCTCATTTAATAAATTATGCTTGTTAAAATGGGATAGTAGTTGTTTGAGCATAATTTTTTCGAATACTTTACTCAGAACAGGTAAGATGGAAATAGGTCTATAATTGCAAGGGTCAGATGTAGACCCCGACTTTAAAATTGGAGGGATTTTACTTTGTTTCATTAAATCGGGGAAGTTTCCACTATCGACACACAGATTGAATATTGTTTCTAAATATGGTGCAATAATGTAAATTATAGACTCTACCACTTTTACTGACATACCCCACAAGTCTTCAGTACTCTTTATGTTTAAACTTTGAAATGTTTTTATAATTTCAAATCTTGTGGTGTGTCTGAAAGAAAAATCCGGTGATTTGCTTGGAAAATTATGTTTTAACAGAGTTTCTGCTACATTGGGACAAGAATCCAATGACTTAGTGGCTTCTAGGGGCAAGGTAGAGAAAAAATTTTCAAATATATTCGCCACCTGTATTGAATCAGAGATTTGATTATTATCAATAGTTAAGACATATGTTGAATCTCTAGGTTTATTTTTACCAGTTTCACTATTTATAGTCTTCCAAATGGTTTTTATTTTATTTTTAGACTTGCTAATTTTGTTTCTAATAAAAAGAGATTTAGCACACAAGCAAACAGACTTGAACATTTTTGAATACTTCCTAACATAATCATGAAACTGTTTGCAAGATGTTAAATTTTTCCTGCGATAGAGATCAAACAAATAATCTCTACTTTTTCGAATACCTGTTGTGGCCCAATCACCGAACTTCAACTTTCCATCTATTTGTTTTTTTATTTTTGGACATACTTTTTGAAACTCAGTGTTTACTAAAGAAAATAAGCTATTATAAATGTCATTCGGGTCACTATGAGAAAAACTTGTAATGCCAAGCTTAGCTTCTATGTTGGTACTGAGTATTTCCAGCCTACTAGTTGTTAATGGTCTATGTTCAATTTCATACCTCTCTGTTTTTCTGATTCCATCAAATTTTATCGCTAGGCCCTCATGATCAGATCTAACACCCTTCATTATTGACTTTTCTTTAGTCTTACAGTTTGAGTATATATTGTCTATACAGGTAGCTGAAGTGTCTGATATCCTAGTGGGCTCACAGAATAGAAATTTCAAATTAAATGACTTAAACAATGAAATAAGATCAGTCTTATTTTTAGTATTCAATAAAATATCTATATTAAAATCACCACATACAAATATGGGTTTTTTGCATTTTGAAATTTTCTGTAGTATATTTTCCAAAGTGGATAAAAATTCTGTAAAATTTTGAGCACGACCTTCATCTGTTGGTGGTCGATATACGCACAACACGAGATGCCAGTCCACCTCCACACAAGCAACCTCACAGACACGTTCGACAGAACATCTGACCAGGTCACGGCGTTCTTTAAATTTTAAATTATTTTTTACAAGTATAATACACCCTCCTCCTTCTGCAGATGATCTGTTAAACGCACTACCCACACTAAAATTCTTAACATTAAATAACATTTTATCTGCTCTAAGCCAAGTTTCAGTGAAACATAATATGTCAAATGGATATTTATCTAAGAATATTTCAATTTCAAGTATTTTGCCAGGGAAGCGATTTATATTTTGGTAGTATAGTGCTATATCAGAACACTTCCCTGTTGTCTCTCTTAAAAGTTTAAACTGTTTGACTGAACATTAGTACATGTACTAAAATCTGTAGCGTCAAAACTAGACTTAGTTATATTTCCTATAACCGACTCAATATTATAAGCTACCAAAGTAGCAATTAAATTTTTATATTTCTTAGGTAGGTACATCCTATCCTGAGTCAACATAAAGTGAGTAATAAATTTATTACAGTCAAAAAATAAAAGTTTGTCTCCATGACGACATGTCATATTATATAAAATTGTATTTAATGAGTGAATATGCTCATTCTGGCTTTGAGTCAGTGCATCTGAATAGGGAAATGCACATAACATGATTTGATACGCATCAAGATTTAACAATGAAGTTATACTTGCTATTAACTGTTTCCTGTCAATACCCAAACTTTGGCCTAAGTACACAATAACTATGGTATTTTTATCAATTTCAGAAGCCATAATTTTCTCCTCAATCTGTGCATAAGAAGCACCAGGCATGCAGTAATTTTTAACCGAGCAGTTTAGTGAATTACCAAGTAATGAACCAAAATTTTTGCCTATTGCGTCTGAAAAAACCAAAACTTTGGTTACAATATCCTGGTTAGTGGATATTGTAACTCATTTTAGGTCATAGCTTGGCATAAGAACATAAACATATGTACTAAAGCGCTCATAGCGAAGTTTGCTTACCTGTTCAATCTACTAATCTTTAATCGATCAGCTAAGTTAAGCAACGTCCGCGCCGTCAAGAGTTGGATGGGTGACCGCTAGTGACATTAGTACTGAGCGCTTCCGTGCTTCGGAGGGCACGTTAAGCCGTCGGTCCCGGTTTTTGTCTTACGACGACAGTCGTTACAGCATGGCGGTAGGGCATTTTGCAAAAAAAAACCCGCCTGGCTAGCTACCCTCAAGCAAAAAATCTATCGCCTAACACCTAACGGTGTGTTCCGGCCGCTGCCCTTTAGAGCCGTAGAGTAATCTAGGCTAGCCTGAACAACATCTTCGACCACATCATCACTTACTATCAGGTTAGATAGTGGTAAAAGGTTAGACGACCAGCTATAAAAAAAAAACAGTTTTTCATGAGCTTAGTTGAACGGGATAGATTATAATTAGTAGAAGTAGTAGTAGTATTTTAATATTTTAAAACCTTGTTTGTGTCACAAAAAAAATTTCTATAATATTAAAGATTAGACACTGTTTTCCACAGAATTGTAACGCCGCCGGCCAAAATTGAACTGGACGCAAAATATTTTCATGGTAGCACGGAAGCCCGGCTCAATATATGAATATGTATAGTAAGTAGTGCATTGAAAGTATACTCGTATGTCGACTTTTGTTCGCATCTGGATTATAGAAATATTTTTGGAGCTTTATTCCCTTGTATGGGCATTGTTGACGGTAGGGCGAAATATGTTATTATTGAATAGAATTGTTGGATGGAGTCACAATAGAGAAGGTTCTATGGGTCAAATGAATTACTCGTGGGAAGGAATGTGGATGAGTATATGTGTATTGTTCAAATCAATAAAGTAAAATGTTAGTAAAGAGATTAAATTTGCTAATAAAATTGGGTTCGTTTACTTATTACTATTTTGATATGACTTGTGCCATATTCTTTTTTCTTATTTATTATTATTTTCTTTTCTTTAACTATTATTGTTTATATTACTTGTGTACACCCTCGACATTGTTCCTGTATTTCCTCTCCATACAAAAGCTGCCTGAAAGAGATCGATATTAGTGATAAGGCCGCTCATTGTGACGCTTTAGTCAAAGTTTTATTTAAAATTTAATTTGTATTTTATTGGTGTAACAATTTGTATTTTATTGGTTTAACCTTCAAGTAAAAAGATAGATAGATATATCTATCTATATTTTTACTTGAATGTCGGCTTTCGATAAAATAATACTATAATGTTGTGCAAGGTGACTAAGGCAAAGAATTTGACGAATGAGCAGCATGCCACTATTTAATTCGATGCAATCTTTTTGTTGCCGGCTGCCTGCTTAATAGGGTATCGCAAGTAAGGTTGGTACTTGGGAATGATGTTGCTAGTAGTGTCTCCATTACTTTTTGGTATTTTTAGGTTGGGCAAGATGGAAAAGAGCAGTGCTGTTTGCCAATATGCAGCAACACCACACCCACGTGAGTGTTAGTCTGCTGCTATTTTCAGATATATACTCATTAGAGATATTTTCCCTCCGTCTTATTTTACAACATCCAATGTACTAATAGTAAATAATGCGATTTACGATATGCATCATTCAATGTATTCCTAAGCCGGAAACATTTACAAAAATGTTGGAGGCTACCATTTTGTTTATAATATTCTGTTAATTCAGAATGAAATAATCAATATTATTTATTTATTTAATTTATTCACTTTGTCTAAGTACCTGAATAGATATTGTATCCTAGCTTAGTCAAAAAAGAAAAAGTATAAAAATAAAATAAAATATAAGTATAAAATAAAAATAAAATATTTTACAAATATGTTATGAATATATAAATAATTAATAATCGTATGATTTTGATTTTTGTAAATTTGAAAATGTAAGGATGTAAAATTAAAGGGGTAAAAACCGTTTTTAATAAGTAATTGAGATTTAAATTCTGAGCGGAAATATACCTGCGTGTTCAGCACCAATTATATTAGCTATCAATAACATTTGATTCGTCGTCATCATCGGAGATGCGCGTCGGCAAGGGCTATGGGCCTGGTACAGGGTCATGCACCTTGACAGTACACGAAGCGCAGGGTTTGACGTACGAGACAGTAATCATAGTACAGATGAGGGAAAAAGTCACCAAGCTCCGAGACAGCGTATCACAGGCAGTAGTAGCAGTGTCACGACACTCAAAGCGCTGCATTTATTACACAGACGACAGCTCGGACGCCATTGGCAGATTCATGAGGCGGGCAACAGAGGCAAATGGAAAAGTAATAATTTGTGACTACAACCTAAAAATGGCTATAAAAAACCGGGACGAAGGGGTCGTAAGGACTCATCTACAATTATCAAGGGCAACGCCGGAACCAGTGGCCGGCCCTTCAACTTAGGATAATAAATACTTACTATATAAATTTTAATTTCTCACCTAACAAACTAGATAATAAAAAAAATGTATACATTAAAAATAAAAAATGGACTCACTTTAATGTTAACAAACTAACACCCTTCCCTTCAGGAAGACTGATGTATTGGAGACAACGATTACTTAATAAAATGTATTACTATGATAAGGAAAAGTAAGATCTCAAAAGAGTACGGACCCAGAGTCTGTAGTGTAAAAAATAAATAATAAAAAAAATAAAATAAAATAACATTTGATTATACAATCATTTAAAATTTATATTTTTATTTATAACTTATAGCAATGTCAGATTATTATCACAAAATAGTTTAAAACAAAGTCGCTTCCCGCTGTCTGTCCCTATGTACATGCTCAGATCCTTAAAACTACGTAACGGATTTTACAGCGGTTTGTTTTAGTAGATAGAAATGTTCAATAGAAAGGTTCATATGAATATAACATGCATAATATAGTAGATAAACACTGATTTATTTTATTTTATTAATGTGATGTCGTAACCTAAGACATTTTTTTACAACTGTTCGATCCCGGTACGGGTCGCTAGTTTAATTATACAATGAATTAGTTTTCATCATCACACAATAAGCCATGTAATAGAGCAGTAAAATCGCCTCTCAAATGTATACACTCACTGTGGTCAAAACATTTTGATACGAAACTTATGTTTAAGATCTTCACTTGTACACACATGTTTTTATCAAATAAACGTATCTTTATCACTGTGTTACAATTTCATAAAATAGTCAATATAAGAAGCAATTAATAAATGTCCTCACTTAATATTAATATTAAATATTTGATTAATGTAGTAACTATTTCAATAAAAAATAGAGCTTAGTCAATGAATTATTAATTTATTTATATGACTGTAATATACGTTAAGTATCATCAGAGCATATTGAATTTTCATTTTTTATTCACATTTCGCACTTTATTATCACAAAACTCCAGACATATTGATACAATATTATAGTCTTCTAATCATACCATTGTTGATTGAACAAACATAAAATCCTTTAAGTACATAGAATAAATACGTATATAGTAATAGCTTTTTAAGTAAAACTTGTCCAAGTGATTATTGTTACAGTAATAGGAGATGACAACACATTTCAGCATCATTTTAGTTGAGTTTGACCTTTATGTGTGGTCTATGAATTAAGTTAAATATATAGGTAATTAAATGTGATGTATAGGTAACAAGTACCAAACACAATGTAGTATCGAGTTGACTCCACAAATGTTTTATTCACTACTTGTTAGGTATATGTGGAAATAAAACTTAAATATGAAGTGGAAAATTTCATCTTTATTCAGATTACATTTCAATCATTAATGTTAAAAATAAAATCTCATATTAGAAGTCCAGACGTCACGCAATACAAATGAACCGTAGAATCTCACAATCCAAATCTACATTAATTAAACCAACAATAAAAACCAATTCGAAGTGTCCGAGTACCGTAACGGTCCAATGGACACCGACCACGGCGCCGGCGAACTTGTCCCTGAAACTGTTGCGATAAGTTTCTCAAAACATTAAGAAACCTTATCAGCTGATTGAAGTATAAATACCAATGACATCAAGGTAGAAGCACACAACAACCAACCAGCAACATGAGGGTGGTGCTAGCAATCGGGTTGCTCTGCCTTGTGGCAGTCTACGCTCGAGAACTCGGTGAAGATGACAAGGATTTGGTAGCAGCTGCTAGCGGCAAAGCTTCTCATCATGAATCCGGCGGTGGAAAGGAACACCATGCGCATCATCACCACGAACACGGGGAAAAAGGACACAAAGGGCACAAAGGTCATCATCACCACCACAAGGGCGAACACGGTGATCACGGAAAGCATCATCACGAAGGACATCATGCGGAACACGGCGGTGGTCACAAGAAGCACTGGGATGAGCACGATCATCACGGTCATCACCACGAACACGGTCATCATCACAAAGGCGGCAAACACGGTCATCACAAGCACCACGATAAGGGTGAGCACACCGACGGATATCACAAGAAGTACCACAAGGATCACTTCCACAAGGATCACCACTTCTACGATGACCACCACAAAGAAGGCAAGCATCACAAGCACGGTCATCATCACGGGCATCATGAGGATAAGGGAGGTCACCACAAGAAGGGCGGTCATCATGAGCACGGTCACCATGAACATCATCATGGCAAGAAAGGCCATCATGACAAGCACCACCACGATGAAGACCACAAAGGACACAAGGGTCATCATGGTCATGAGGAGCATCATCATGATCACCATGACCATGGCAAGAAGGGTGGTCACAAGGATCACAAAGAATGGGGCTTCCATCATGGCAAGCACTGATCTACCAAAGAGCTGTGATATTGTTGATTTTATTTGTTACGGGTTTTTGTTAGTTTTTTATAAATTATTACATAAGCGCTGTTACAAAATGTTTTTAAATAAATAAGTCATTTGTTATTTGATTATTTTAATTAAACCCTTTTGATTAACTGTAACTGTGCCAGCCGGATCGTCCACTGCTGAACACAGCCTTCCCCATACATATTATAATCCACGTGCTTGGCAGGCGTCTTGGAGATCGCAGTATGAGATATTAGTTGTTCAGAAAGCACTGCTGCCCACCTGCTGTGGTTTACTTACCCTTGAGTCACCACTTACGACACCCACGACTAGAGACGGGGAGGGTGACATTATAGCCCGGTACCCCACGGCAAGTTTCGATCATAATTTCACCTGTTGGTAAGTGATGACGTGACTAAAATTGTTGATCAGTAAATACCAAAATAAATTTGCTAATTTCATTTTACATAATATTGTATGATCTAAAAAAAGTAAATTCGTTAGTAAGTAGTGGGAGTACTGCTAGTTAATAAATATAGCATCATTGTATATAGAATAATTATTTAAATAAGGTTATATAATGAAGTTACCATACAATTATCACTGCTTTTACATTATAAATGCATAACACCTGTTAATCTTACTAAGTACTCATATTTATAAACAAAAATTAAAGATAACGACTTACTGTCTCTTCCATGACTGGGATCAAACAAAAATAAATGTTCTCTTCTAGCAATTTGATAACTTGCTGTCAGCAAACACAACAAAACACCATTTATAAATCTTATAGTTTTATAAACAAAATATAATCATAATTATATTCGAAGCGCTCGTAGCGAAGTTTGCTTAGCTGTTCTTAACCGATCAGCAAAGTTAAGCAACGTCCGCCGCGGTCATGAGTTGTATGGGTGACCGCTAGCAACAATACTACTGAGCGCTTCCGTGCATCGGAGGGTACATGAAGCTGTCGGTCCCGGTTGTTGTCTTAGGATGGCGGTAATTATAGCATGGTGGTAGGGCATTTTACGAATTCCCTGGCTAGTTACCACCCTCAAGTACAAAATCTGTCGCCAAGTACGTAACAGTGTGTTACGGCAGCTGTCTCCGAGAGCCAGTAATCTAGGTTAGCCTGAATAACATCATCGACCACATCATCACTTACCATCAGGTGAGATAGAGATAGAGGTCAAAGGCTCACTATGTTATTTCACTGGTTCTCAAGGACTGATGCCGGAACACACCGTTAGGTGCTTGGCGACAGATTTTCTACTTGAGGGTGGTCGCTAGCCAGGCGGGCATTCGCAAAATGCCCTTCCACCATGCAGAGGTATTATGGTGGTATTATGCTTTGTTTTGGACCTAAATCCTCAAATAAAGAAGTGATCACCCGTTACGACGTTTGTATGGAGAATGGGCCGGCCAGTTCACCCATAAACTAAAAACTACTGACTTTCATCATTAAAATCCTATATTATTATTGATGAGCATAGATAACAGAATATTTAAAAAAAATTATGATTCCGTATGAAATCTTCGATTATGTAACCCAACACTTAAAAAATTATGAACATGTATCAGTTACTCGAATTATGACAGTATAACAAAATTTTAACATCAATTATAAATAAATTAAAAAAGTAAAAAACCCGACTCCATATTTTCGTTAAGCGTTTTATCTTTCTAACAATATCTCTTACATTAGAATCAGTTAAGACATTCAGTAGTTAAGGTGAAATAAAGAAATGTACAAACATACATACATACATGAACCCTGAAAACATAACACTCCCTCTTTGGGCAGTCGAGAAAAAAACAACGACTTAAAACATAAAGTACACATTAGTGATAACTCAAATACTACTCGTCAGATCTCATTAAAATTTAAATATGACAACTTGACAAGCACCAGCTTTTGAATATAAAATAAAAACATCAAAATCGGTACACTCTGTATTGAGTAATGAGGTAACACACATAAAAAACACTCGAAATGAAACCTCCTTCTTTGAAGTCGTTTAAGAACTAGAAAGCCAAGTCTAAAATCTGAACCGTGACCTCTGAGGGATAGCTCCCAGAATACACCTTTAGAGGATAAGTGATCGATTTTAGTATATTCACTATCCATTATATATATAGGATACACTAAAAATAACCAGTACGCATATATTTTCACAAATAACTTGTGAATATGGCAGAAAGAAAAAACTTGATCAAGTACGTCTCTCTAAGCCACTGAGTCATCCTGAAAAAACTGTGTCACGAACGCCATCTATCAAGCTGGATTTGAAATTAGCCAGACGTGTCTCCCTAATCCGATAGGACAGGTGACCCTCGTCTGACAAGACTGATTACGGTGCTTGGATGCGATATTAAATAGGGCAATGTAAAATTTGCCTGTTTACTGTATTTGTTATACGTGCAGTTCCGTCTTTAGTAAATAAAGAATGTTCCAAGTCTTCCCGTTACATGTTACAATAAGGGGGAACATTACGATTTATGAGCAGCATGCCACTGTGCACAAGTACATCTATGTGCTCATTGGTTGCACATATCCTTTTTACTTTAACAACTGTTTACTCAAAGAGTAACATGAAAATTCTAGATATTTTTTTTCTTCTTGTGCTTTCTTCTACTTTGTAGTAGGAAGCTGATGAATGCCACTGTATTGGTTCTGCACCAATAGGAGTTTATGGAAGCATGTCGTGAGTATAGGACATGAATCTTGAAATAGTATATAGGCTGGCTGCTTTCCTTCCCTGCGATCGTGTTATTGCATTTCAAGTGCAAGGTAAATTTACGACTTTCCGATGGCAGTTCATTCTATATATCAGGAAATGATCACCACTTAAATGCAAAAAATATATACCGAAACTTATCTAAAGCTTCACATACTTGCATAGTCTCTATGCTGGTTGAATTTATATAGCTTAGGTCGTATAGATCTACAAAGATTAAATACTTGCTCCCATTCGCAACACGAACAAATATTCAATAACTTATTAATATTTTTATGGGAGTACGGAATTGTTGTTATTAAATCTAGTAGATTTATATCAAGTTCAAGGTACAATGCGTTGCAATGTTGTGTGACAGACATTTCTTTTACCATTACGTTAAAATTGCGGTGATAATATTTCTCCAATACTATGCGCCTGGATCGTGAGACTAATACTGTCAGTGTGGTGTATCATCAGCCCTATTTTACCAATAACAGTGACAGTAAGACAAGTGTCAGTTCTGACGGCGACTTGACAAATGCAGCCGAGCCAGGGCAGACAGCGCCGTCACAACGACATTACGCGCTGAGGCCCGTGCTCGTCGCTTTGCACAATCGTGACTCCCAGGCGAAGGTCTTCAAAATAGTCAGAAAATGGTCGGAATCTTTCCGGTTAATATAACGCGGGTCCTAGCCGGTTTCTAATAAGTTAATAATGTCTTGATTCCTAGAAATCCTAAGAGGCCTCTGTCTTCCCCTTCAGTGATTGATTTTTATGCTACCAAGCTCATTGTACTGTAGGAAACAACCACTGACGTCAAGATTTTAAACTAATTCGAACTGTTTCTTTCATGCTTTATGTAAAACAGCTATAGATACATCTTAGGTTGAAGTGAGTTTCAAAAAGTTTTTTTTTTCAAGTCACTTCTTGCTGTCTGTCTGTCCCTATATATGCTTAGATCTTTAAAACTACGCAACCGATTTTGATGCGTTTTTTTTTAATGGATAGTGTTTCAAGAGGAAGGTTTATATGTACCATATAGTGGAGAAACACTGATAATTTCAGAGGTTTCTAATGTGATGTCGTAAATAAACACATTTTTAGCGCTACATTGCAAACGCTGGATGAACCCTAGATATATATGAAAATAATGTACTACAGTATTGTACACCTTCAAAAGTTCAACAAAAAAGTCTGAAATGGTATATGTCTGTCTCCTAGGGATAAACAACTATAACAATTTTTTATCCCTTACTTTTATGAAAAATAATAGCTTACTCATGGAGCAATTTTAGGCAATACAGCATTAATCCTTATCCAATTAATTACCTTAAACACATTGTTCATTCAATATATAGCAATATGGCCTTTACAGCATTAGATTTCTTGTTGCGCGTTGGTTTTCACGAGGCCAGTTATATGTCGCTCTTTCAAGTGTAAAGTCTAAAGAAAACATATTACTGTTATGACGCCGGGGTGGGTCGCTAGTATTTTTCTAAAGAGTAAATAATCCCGTAAATAAAGGACACATATTGTAATTCGTACCAAAACAAATTTTATTTGTAAAGATTATGCTGCAACCAGTAAGATTTATATATATTATATATATATGTATATATAAAGTAGCACCAGAACGATATGTTCTGTTTTTGAAAAGCTCACTTATTTAAGAATTTATTTTAAATATTCGCTCATGGTGTTTTGCATAGTTCATATTTCACTCACTGGCATGCGAAACGAAGTATTTATGAAAAATCTTAGACTGAAGACGGATACTACGTCCATAGTCTAAGACTTTTCATAAAACACGTTGTCTTAACATTTCAAAAATGCACAATAACTCATCATCACACTCATTAATATTTCAAAAATTCGCAAGAACATCGCTGTTCACTTTTTGCCAAAATGCATAAAATAAAAAACAAACTAAAATGCAAACCATTATATTCTTTGTTTAGTTCAATTTCCAACTATAACAACGTGTTATTATTGGGGAGCAGTGTTAAATGACTTATACCTTATCACATTATCCAGAATAAATCTGTTTAGTAAACACAAATTTCGCCCTAAAGAGGATGCGAGTCAAACCACAACACATAGATTATCAGTTTGCAAAGTAGATACGGCAAAGATCAAAGGCTTAGTTAAACAACGTTAAACAAAGCCCATAGATAACGTTGCAATACCTTTAAATACCTATTAGAATTGTTTAAAGCCCAGTCAATTTCAGGTGTGGTCCAAGTTCAAGAAATAATTTGACTTTTTAGATACCTACTATTCAATGCCCTGGCTGGCACTCAATCTTTGGGTGAGATGAAGCTTGAGACATTGGAGATTTTTATCTTTTCATTCATTATTTTAAGGCAATAGTATACAGGCAGTTTTGGAAAGCGACTATAATTGGTAGGTGTGTGCGTTCAAAATCAGGTTCGCAATAGTATATATTACGATTATAAAACTTGTCTCAAAGTTCATATTATATTACTCTCTCTCTATCACCTGGATTGTCCACTGCTGAGCACAGCCTCCCCTATTAAGGGGTATTTGCCATAATCCCCAAGTTTGACAGGCGGCTTGGGGATCGCAGTGTAAGATGGCAGTTCTTTAGAAGGCGCTGCTGCCCACCTTCCAGTATTTTTCCTTAGTCACCTCTTACGACACCCACGGGGATATGGAGAGGTGCAATTCTAACCCGGCACCCCACGGGGAATTTATTATATTCTTTAACAGTAATTCTAGGTTAGTCTGAACAACATTTTAGGTCATCAGGTGAGATTGTGGACAAAGGCTAACCTATCAGGCATAAAAACATTAAAATATATAAACATACATATTTATGTCTGAGATTTGAGCAACATACAACACATAACTGAAAGAAAAGATGCATATAGCAGATGTATAGAGCAAATACTAAGATTAATATTACGATAATATTAGAACAAGTAAAGTAGATAAAACTTCAAATTAGAACCAATAACCGCAAAGCTGACGACTTAGAATTGGGTACAGTTACGGATAAATATTAACAAGAACGATTTGTGTTTGAAAGTTATTACTATTATGGTGACTAATAACATAACGGAATGGACGAAAGCATTTTTACACGACTGCCTAAAATAAGGGGTGGTTTTCAGGGTTCATGTATGTAAATATGTTTGTGAGCTTCTTTATTCCACCGTAACTTCTAAACGGCATAACCGCTGTTTTTTGGACCGCAACCAAAAAGCAATATCCCAAAGTTAGTTGGAAGTTCAACCATTGGGTCCGTAACTGCTAATGCCTGACCGTAACCGTTGCTCGCTGATGTACGTACGGCTAACTTATGTTTGTGGGAAATCGTAATTGGAGAACTATATACTCTATTACTTATCTAATAGAGAACTCGGGAGTAGTTATGGTACATTTGTATTTCAGATATATAGATCCGTGTGAATAGACTGAAGCAAATAGGGCAGAGGTAGGGATGGTAAAACATACATTTATTGACTACATTCGGGCACATGTTGTACTCGTAGGATTACTTTCAGTGAAAGAGATATTCATGACCACATTACTACAATGTCAACATTCTTTTGTTTTGGATCGACCGACACTTTTTCTATAATGTAAGTGACAAAATAAACAAGACCTTATTGGATGGTAAACAACCTGCTTATAATAGTCGTAGTGATAAACAGAAGCTAAAACTAAAAAGACACCCCATGACATTAGTTCAACAAAGTAATTTCACTTGCTACATTATACCTTACAGTATTATATAGTTCTACAGCTACATATAACAATAACAAATATCTTAAAAATATTTTAAGAAAACATCAAATTAAAATTTAAATAAAACACTTAAATAATATAAACAATATATATATAGTGACAATTTAGCCTAACTTTCCTGTTAAGCTGACGTGAAGTCACCAACGCCACGCAGCCAAACCAGAAGAACTTTCGATGCGTTTCGCTTCTACACGAAGCATCCTCAGGAGGTCTTGACTCTACGAGCGCACGATCGGGAATAAGCCGCCGGCTGCTCAATCGTATATATATATATATCCTAACAATTATGTATAGTTGTATAGCTTGGAGGCAGAATATCTAATCCTGGGGTGTTCCCGAATAAAACGTCTTCTTCTGCAGAAATCTTCCAGAATAAACAAAAAAAAATTTTTGTGTAAATTGTCCACACTCAAGTAGAAAATCTGCCGCTAAGCACCTAACGGTGTGTTCCGGCAGCAGTCCTTGAGAGCCAGTGAAATTACAGGCACATGAGACTTAACAACTATGTCTCAAGGTGACGGGCGCAGTGCAATTCGTGACTTGTGACGAAATGCATCTGTTATAGGCAGAGGTTAGTCCGCTTATCATCAGGTGGGCCTCGAGCTTGTTCCGTCACAATAACATCAAAAACAAGATCAATGGGCAGTGCTGTTCGCTGTGATGAAATGTATCTGTTATTGGCAGAGGTTACCGCGTAACACCAGGTGGGCCAAGTACTTAAACGACAAATCCCATTATAAAAAACCCAGTGCAATGTGATTGGAATGGTGACGCGATTTACACGGCAATGCTGCCAGCTTGCTGGGCACGCTGCCAACTGGTAGTGGGCTGGCATTTGGACTGCATGTAAGTCTGCAATGACTTATAGGTCGTTTAAATGTTTTTACTGTCGTAGCTGTAGTGTTGTATAAGTATAGATCGAAATATTCTGTTAATAAAAGCATAGCGCTATTAAAAAAAAACAATAACCGATAGGTTATACAAACTGACCAATTTTCAATCATAAACACATAATTTTGTATGCTTTAAATTTTAAAATATGGTTATGCCTATCTGATGCTACTTATTTACCTATTATATAGTAAAGGTATCAGAAACCAACATTTCATCAGATTTTTTAAGTGGGACGATCCTTTTGTCAGCAACATGGCAGTTCCAAAGCACGGATTATTAGGTACTAAGATCGATTTACGTGTATAATATAACATTGAAATTTTTTTTTCTATCGCGCTTTTTCAGAAACAAAATAATAAATCAAGATGATAGGTAATCTTCGTCCTGATCAAAGACGTAATAATCAAAATTTTATTAAAATTGTAAATATTCTAAATTTTATTAAAATCGTAATGCCATTATCTGAGGGAAGGGTTGGTAACAAATATAATAAAAACAAACGAACCGGTGTCATACTATCATTGTTTCCCATTTTTGTAGTTTTCTAGATGAACTGCTTTTTAACAATTAAATATTAATTTGTGGTTTTGACTACTAGGGTTGTCAGGTTCACTTTTGTTGCCAGTGGTTACGGTCAAAAATCGGTGCGAAACCACTCTAACCGCAGCCACTGGTGGATAATTATACAGTTGTAAATATTTAAAAACTCTAAATAGTCCTTTCAGTCTCTCTTTAGTCCAATTTATCTTAAGCCACTTTTAAAGGAGGCAAAAACAGGCATCGATAAACTGCGTGAAATAGAAAAACATAGTGGGTGAAAATATGTGTGGCGACTCCACTTAGCGAGGGATAAGGACTTAAAGAAATCGTTAGTATCTATAGAAAAAAAAAACATTTGTTTTTGCATTATACATTACATACATTAGTCACTTTGCAGCTACATATTCGATACAAAGCAAAATATAAAAAAACGTTCACCAGTCTTTAATGTATTGATAACACCCAAACAAAATTGCAAAATTAACTCTCAAAGATTGTCACATCTTATCAAGAAAAGTCATATCAGTACAGTGGCTGCAATTCAAAACGCTGACACAAAAAACATAAACATCAAGCCCCTTGTGAATGTGAAATTTCAAGGTTGAAAAAGTATCTTAGTGGGCGGTAATTTGAAGATAATGAAGCAGTAGTCGCTGCAATTCACATACTCTGTATAAAAAGTTTTGTAGGAATGGAATTTTAAACTTAAAAAAAGGATTTCATGTTTTTTACAGTATGAGGTAACCATGTCATAAATTAAAATTACAAGATTTTTTTATATGTTTATTTTATTGTGACGGAACAAGCCCGAGGCCCACCTGATCTTAGCAGTAGCCTATAACAGATGATTTACATCACAAGTGACGACCTGCCTGAGACATACAGTTGTTGAGTCTCGTGTGCCTGTAATTTTACTGGCTCTCAAGGACAGCTGCCGGAACTGTTAGGTGCTTAGCGACAGATTTTCTACTTGAGGGTGGTCGCAAGCCAGGCGGGCATTCGCAAAATGCCCTACCACCATGCTGTAACGACTGCCATCACTGCTTCAATTAGAAAAAGTTCCCTGTAATATTCTCAATCTTACCGTCTCAAAGTTAAGGAATTCTATAGATACAGCTATATGACCGTTTCACATCACAACGTGACCATTTCACGCAAAAGAAACCTAGGTAATGTGGTCCAAGTGAAATGCTGCAACGACCTAAAAAAAACATAATGTAAATTCTTATCAAAGAATTAGCTTTATTATAACATTATATTTACGATATGTATCTCGAGTGGTTACCACACTGCACAGGAAGACGTAGAGTTGGTAGGCCCCCCACTTGGTGGACTGACTACATCGTTAGATTCGCGGGTACCCAATGGTTACAAGCGGCTAAAATCCGTTCTTTGTGGCGTTTTGTGGGAGGCTTTAGTTCAACAGTAGACGTCTCCCGGCTAATGATGATGATGAGGATGATTTACGATATGACAGAGTAGCATCAGGTACAGATTGCTCAGAGGTTTTCTTCAAAATAATGTAACTCACTGGGTTGTGTTTTCTTCCCGAGATATTATGTCTTATACTTATTTTATGTTATGATTATATGATATATAATGTTTCGAAACATGATTTCGTTCAACAGTACCATAAGTCGTCAAATATCATAATTATAGAAAAGTCGCTAACTAAAATAAACGCTTTGCCACTTCACCGAGTATTGGAGAATATCCCACGCCTACAAACTCACTAGGTGCTACACCGTCACTCATATATTTTTGACAGATAGGCGCAAGAGTCCTAATATTCCCGTATTGACAGACCATTTAATAGGGGGGCAAACGTATTGCAATTAGAAACTGGTACTGAGAAAATATAATGTAACGAAGATCGGAGTTTTAAAATATCATTCATATTAGAAAATATAAGCAATGGGTTTCATTAATGGTTAGTTAAAAATCATTGGATATTCTTTGTTTTGGGTAGCAGGAAAGCACAAAGTAATATTTCATATTGGAAAAACCTATTTCGGTTGAGTTGAGGTTGTATGTAAAAGAAGTACCGGTTTTTTATTTCATTATCACATCTGCATTATATATTTCATTCTTGAAATAATGGATATAATATACTTAACAATAACAGATTACACAAAGACTATATATTATATTATTTATTGATGTCATGTAGGTTAATCCTGCTGTGTGTACTTATTTTTAAAAGACCACATTTTTTGTCTTTTCTACCACCTTCAAGTAGAAAGTAAATTGCCTTGTAACTTAGGGTATGCTTCAGTAGCTGTCCTGGAGAGCCAGTAGCTATAGATTAGCCTGATAAACACACTTATCAACCATATTATCACAGTCTCAGGTTTTTTTTTATGCCTGATAGGTTAGCCTTTGACCTCTACCTCACCTGATGGTAAGTGATGATGTGGTCGAAAATGTTGTTCAGGCTATCCTAAAAGTACTGGCTCTCAAGGACAGCTGCCGGAACACACCGGTAGGTGCTTGGCGACAGATTTTCTACTTGAGGCACGGAAACGCTCAGTAGTAATGTCACTAGCCGTCACCCATCCAACTCATGACCGCGGGCGACGTTGCTTAACTTTGCTGATCGGTTGAGAACAGCTAAGTACAGGCTAACCTAGAAGTCAGGTGTTCAAAGCTTAGCTTATCAGCTACAAATAAATAAAATACCAATTGCAAGAAGTTTGTGATTTGTACCAATATACAATCTCTTCTTGACTGAACCGTGAGAAATATGACGGACATTGGAATGCCAGTGAGACTCATTTGACTTTCCAACTATGCACCTTGCAGTTGAGAGAAGGCATATTATGCATTCAACTTCAAAACGCACTGAATTTTATTGTATCGAGCCCTTTCATGAATTATTGTTAGTAATATCGGCGAGCGCATAATTATTGTTACAACATTTGAATAGAGAACAACTTCCGAAAAAAAAACATTACGATATCGGGATGTTAATAAAATTACATCATAATCAGAAATTTATTTCTGATTCTCTCTTGGCCTCACAAAAAAATCAGTGTTTGTATTTCTGAGTGACTGAACTAAACATCATCAAACCGGCAAACACACTCTCTCATTTATGTTATGAGTGCGAATTTTAGTGTGTGCTTGTTTCGTTAGCTCACACCCGTTACAGCTGAAGAAACTGATGTTTGGTAGATACATAGACTAGAATAACTTAAACCGTTATATAGCAGATAGCTATCTTTATATTAGTTAAGTATTAAAAGCTTTTGCCCCGCCTTGGGCCTACAAATAATATATGGAAAATTGTGAGTGGGGCCTCCACTGATAATTCCGGTATGCAATAGCGCGTAGAACAAAAAAATATTTCATCACAGCTACGAAACTACAATGTAGGCATTTAAAATGTACGTTTTTAGTATTAATGTCCTAAAACGGACATGTGTCAGACTCTTTTTTCAATATTTGTTTTTACGACACAGTCTGGTGCAAGGAGTGTTGTAGAAACTGAACGCTGAGGGTTTGAGACCAGCCCTTCGGTCACTGGCTTACTACGTAGAACTGACCATCTGTAAAAAATCCCCGTGGGGTGCTGGGATAGAATGTCAGCCCCCATTTCTTCCCGTGGGTGTGGTAAGAAGCGACTAAGGGAATAACACCAGAACGACGGAAGCAGCCCCTTCTGACGAAATTACAAGTTCTATTCCGATCCTTAAGACGCCTGCCAAGCGTGAGACGACCTCGTTCAACGACACAAAATATATAATATTGGAGCCCTCCAAAAATAATATTATAAAGTTTTGAACTTTCAGTCCGATATTCATCTTTGGGTAAACGTTTTACAAATAATCTCAAAATTTCAAGTTTTTAACTTATTCCGCTCACCATCGGTAATATTCCGTGATTATCTATAGGATGAATGCAGGGACAGACCTATAGACAGTGAAGTCGAATTGATAGAGCTCCAATTTATTCCAATTTTTGCACGGTGAAAGGCTATCAGTAATAAAATATAATTAAAATAAATTGTCAACATGGATTTTTACAAATATAACCAACAATATAGATGTAGAAGCAGCAGCTATGTAATTAAATTCAAAACTTTGGGGAAAGTTTTGGGATTCGATTTCTTGAAGGATAATGATTAAAATTGTGCTAATTTTGGTTAGTAAAAATAGTGTGCAGTAGGGAAGGTTCTCTGCAAACAAAGGCTTAGTTGAAGCCGTAGGTCATGTGTTCTGGGGTAGCTGTTGAAAACAGTCAAAACTGTTCACTTTTCATTTCCTTATAAATTAAATATATAAAGGAAATATACATTATTTTGGGTAATTTCTGATAATTACACTCAAAATTCGTTAATTTGCGTTCTTTAATACCTAGGTTCTGGACGAATGGTACAAATTTAACAAATTTGGTACATTTACGTCTAGTAGATTGATATATATAATAAATAGCCTGCGACACACGGACGGACCGACAGAATTTTATTTCTTTCTTCGTTATTATTATTAACCTTAATATGAGACACCCTTCATAGATCGTAAAGTTGAATATATTAATTTACCATTTGGCCACAGCAAGTAAATTTATGCGGTTTTTTCGTATATTTTCACATATACACCGTGTCCCAAAATTCAACGATAAGCCGGCATCGGTGCATGGACCTACTCATGACTACTCGGGAAAAAAAAATAAAAAATTATAACTCTTTTTTTTTTTAATTACAGAGACTTTTATAAAGTTGCGCCAACTTTTAATAAAACTTGCCATGGTAGTGTCCATACTTTTTTTTTTAACCCAGACTATAGAAAGTGCATAGAATGTTAAAATCTATGAAAATTATAAGAAAAAAATTTTTTTTTACTGATTTTTGTAAAATAACTACAGACTTTCTGTAATTTTAAAGGATTGTGGTAGATAGCCGTCCTTCTTAGGTTGCTAATGCACAAAAAATATCAAAAATATGTCAAAAATTGTGGTCATGGTAGTTGAAAATAGCATAATGGGTATCGAATATCGATGAAATTTATAAAAGTCTCTGTAATTAATAAAAAAAAAACAGTTATAATTTTTTTTTTTTTCGAGGAGTCATGAGTAGGTCCATGCACCGATGCCGGCTTATCGTTGAATTTTGGGACACGGTGTATATAATTGAGATATTTTGTGTATGACATAAATATTGGCTGTTTTAGTGTCCTAAACAACAACGCCGAAAAGCAATACCATTTTGTTCCAACATCTTAAACTTGTATCTTTATTGAACTAAAAGCCAATAGACCGTAAAGTTTGTAGAACAGTGCACCGGGGACTGCAAAATGTGCATGCCGCCCACAGTTTTGTAGCTAAAGCATTTTGTATCGAAACTGGGAAAAGTTTAAGTAAAATGGCTATAGTATGCGCCTAAATTTGTACGCCTAAAACAAGGACCAATAACATTTAGCGATACCTACATGTTAGAGGCAAACGCGAAAGGATACCTTTATTTTTAACTCCTGATAGGTTAGTCTTTGACCACTATCTCTGATAGTAACTGTTGATGTGGTCGAAGATGTTGTTCAGGCTAACCCTGAAGTACTGGCTCCCAAAGACAGCTACACCGTTAAGTACTTGGCGACAGATTTTATACTTGAAGGTGACTAGCCAGGCGGGCATTCGCAAAATGCCCTACCACCATGCTATAATGACTGCCATCCTTAGACAACAACCGGGACCGACGGCTTGACGTGCCCTCCGAAGCACGGAAGCGCTCAGTAGTAATTTCACTAGCGGTCACCCAATCCAACTCCCGACCGCGGCGGACGTTGCTCAACTTAGCTGATCGATTTAGAAAAGCTAAGCAAACTTCGCTACGAGCGCTTCAAAACCTGTCAACAAAACACAGCACTGGAAAACATAAACATTTCGTACATATTTGAGCAATTGAACTAAAGATATTATAGTCCGGTGGAGTTGGACAGCCGACAGTGGCGGCTAACATCTATGTCCTTCCTAAAAACATACACAATAATTATTATTCCTAAAGATTATCTATGCTTACTCTCACACAAACGACTAGTTTTTAAATCCAAACATTAAAGCATGTTTAAAAAAATATATTAATTGTTCAGAACCCGTTAATAGTGAGGAAAGAAAGAAGGCATTTAATTACAGGAACTACTTTCTCGAAGGAGGTGTTTGGTGGTTTGAACAAAAACAAATAATTAAACCGTCATTTGTGATGGTTTAGGTGCTTAGAAGCACCTAAACCATAGAGGTAAACATATCATGATGTGTTCACACGACGCGTTTAGAATGTTTTTATAACGTTATACACATGTTTTGAAGCAGAATTTCTTGAATGTTTTATTCTGATTTTTATCTCTTAAATTCATATCCATCGTTTGTGTTTTAAATTCTCTGAAATTGATTTTATTTCACTTTTATGGTCATTCATACAGTGCAACTGTTATTGTATTACTTACAAAATTATTACCATGGTTAACCATGGTTAGCCGCTTTAATTAGTAATTATTTCTAAAAATGTGTATTATATTGTACTGTAAACAATAATGCTTGTGATGAGTCAAAGGGACTAAGGATAAAAATGGACCGCATGAGCAGCATGGTTTTAGTTACGTCGATGTTATTTGGGCCTTTCTACCCATTGGGGAAACAACAGAGCTCATTTTAATCTTGCCGCTCCGACCACTCAAGCACGCAGGTATAAACCAAGAATTTCCAAGGAGGAGAAGCATCAGACAGGTAGGCAGCCAAAAAACTAATCCAAAACTTTTAAAAGTATGTATATACATAAATGGTCACTGGCAAAATAGAAGGAAAAAAGATCTCCAGGTCGCAGTCTAATGCGTTGGTCAGACCAGATACGCTCCGCACTCGAAATTCCAGTGTAATATGAGGCACTAAAAATTGCAGCCAACAGATCGAGATGGCGATCACTTATCAAGTAGCGAATACTTAATGGAGGAGGTCACGACCCTCAATAATGAGGATAACGAATAACGGAGGAGGATATACATAAAAAATACCAGTATATTAGACTCTTCAAAAAAATAAGCTTATATAAGATTTTTCATCATGATAAATTCCTTAGCTTCCAACAAAGTACAGGATAACTATACCCAGTACAGAAACACCAATACGAACAAATATCGTGAAAGTAGTTACAGCAGTTAGCCGTAATGTTGTTCCGGACACTTAACTCTATTGGCTTTGTAAGTTACACGTTTGCTAGTGTTGGTCCCTTTAGGGGGTTGTATAGTAACAAACAAACACTTTGTAAGGATTAATTAAGTAGATAAGGAGATAGTTAACATCTTTTTATGGTCTATTTTATCTCGAGTCAAACAAAAGAAGTAACACATTGTTTTGTATCAGAGCTGCAGTTGTCTCAACGTCGATTAGACTGTTTCTACTGAAAAAAATAAAAATAAAATTGGACACAACCTTTGTGCATTTTAATTCTGGCACTAAGTCGATATGAAAGGCAATTGTGCCCACCTTTGACTTTCATAGAGCAGCACCTTCTGAAGAACGTCTTACACTAAGCCTGCCGTGGGGTTTTAGGCAAACCCCTCTTAATGAAAGAGGTATTTGTTTAACAGTGGATGCTATGGCTGTTGATGTAAGTTCTACCACCTTATACATGGGCAGCCATGCCCAGGCATGATATTTAATTACGTATAGTGTTACAGAGTTTAAGATAAAAGGACAGACGAGAAAGTAAAATTACAGGCACTGGAGGGTATTGGGTGGCATGTTCAATACAACACACAAATTATTAATTTATTTAGAGAGCATTATTTTTAGGGTTCCGTACTCAAAGGGTTAACTTTGACCCTATTTCTAAGGCTCCACTGTCCGTTTGTTTGTCACCAGTATGTATCTCATGAACCGTAACGTAACCGTAACCGAATATAAATAGCTAGACAGTTGAAATTTGGACAAATGATGTATTTTTGTTGCCGCTATCACAACAAATACTAAAAATCGGACAAGTGCGAGTCAGACTTGCGAGCGTGAAAACTAAAAAAAGGTTTTAATATAATGTTGTATATATAAAGGTACGGAACCCTCCGTGCACGAGTCCAACTCGCACCAAGGCGATTTTTTTAGTTATTCAATGATAACATGGAGTAGTTGCCTAGGCGTGAGGATTTTTTGTTATTAAAAATGCCTTATCACTTTCCTTAATATGCTTGATACTGTACCGCGCTCTTCAATACAAGATGTTTGTCCTTATGTCTCGTTCATCTACTTAGTAATTTGACTTGCTTAAGTACCCTTCAATCCTATACACAGTAGTGTTTGAACACTGCTACTTCAAGACAGAATATTAGACACTGTGGTGTACCTACTAAGACGACTTGCTAAAGACACCTACCCTCTTATGAAAACATTACTACGGCTTTTGCTGCGGTAACACGACTTGCTAAAGACATCTACATACCACCTGATGAAAACCTACCAACGACTACGTTCAAATATACTGATTTATTTCACTGATGTCTATAACGTCCAAAAATCTTCTTCATGTTACATTCGTCTGAAATAAAAGTTCCACTATATCAACCTTAAACCGACTTGTCATCCTAGATAGCAGTAAGCAAAGTAAAGGTTACTTCCACAAAGAGTTACATTTATTATTTACAAACAATAAACCACCACAGAGTTACCTCCCAGCCTTAAATCCACGTAAATAGGAGCGCAGTTTGTAAATTGTAAATTATGTTTGCATTTCCTTAAATTATGCAAATCAAAGGAGGTGATTACGTAAATCGGATAGCAACCAGAATTTGAGACCGCTATGACAGCACAGGCATTTGGATATTGTATGAAGTTTTAAGCACTTATTGAACATTTTGATAGTTTCATTCTTTTGTGACTAGTCAATACACAATGTTTTTATGCTAAATTAGTTACTGGTGTTAATGTTGATACCATGAAACTGATACGTAACATGCATAGAGGTTCTTCTTGTTTGATATCAATTAAAAGTGTTCTGTAGAAATATAAAACTATGCTCAGTTTAGAGCAATAGTAATGGACTGGATATCCATAAATTAGGTATTATATGGTTTCAAAAGTCAAATTCAAAATCATTTATTCAATTTAGGTATCTACGATGCTCTTATGAGGTTAATTACAAAATCTAATATTGAAATATTCTACATTTTACTGAGCCAACAAAATGTATAGAGCCACTGCGAGAACAACGGGCAAGAAATTAGGTGCTATTCCTCTAAACTTCTTTTAACTATGTGTTTGGTACTATATTTTATAGGGTGAGCCTTTATTGTATAGGGCCTAATAACATTTGGTATAATGTTGTAGTTGTTCATTGTCTATACACCACTGCCTCAACTTTGGAGAGGAAACAGACAAGTTAATGATGTTTTTATAAAGTAGCAACCAGTTGCAACTTTCATTTACACAGTCTGCCTTTCGGTCCCTTATAAATGTTTCAGGATGGCGAATTGGCACCGTGTGGAGAGACGAGCCTTATCAAATATTTTTATGATCGACGTCCTTTACGAGCTGCCTGTTTGCTTAGAGGTAATTCGAGGGTGGTGTGAATCAGAGGAATAAGAGATTACGAAATTCTAAATAAAGATCTATAATTTTTAACTCTGACAATATAAAGAGAAACGCTACATTGAAAATGAACTTCTATCCAGTTTTTTTTTTATATGCTTTATTAGATTTTTTACAGACTTTAGGGATTTTTTTAGGGTCCGTGTCATTTTATAAATTTGGTTAGAAATTTATTAATTAATTAAATTACTATGGGGAGTATTCTTACATACTTCAGTTATAAGGGATGCTAATGATACAGACCTATTATATATACTATTACAAAAGAGTTACAAACAGGTTTGCAAAGGCATTCCAAACGGACCATTGTCCTCAAGCAGAACTCGTTCACGAGTTGATTACTGTATGTCTCTGGGCTCTTCTACCCAGTTTAGAATCTTTTGGAAAGGCGACCAGCCTCTAAGCTGACTTAAGATCGTTTTTAGGATTCCGTATAAGAAAATAGGACGTCTGACTTTTAACGGATGGTATCTTTGGAACCGTAATAGGTGGACCATTGAAAATTATTATATTTTTATTTTATCACAATACTGGAAAAGTGTATTATAAGCGTGTTTTGTTTTTGCTATATCTTAAAAACAGCAAAACATATTATAAGAGTCAAACTTGGTACGATTATTGTATAATGTACAACATAAAACTATAAAATTTAACCAATTGCAGGTTAGACACCATGTAAGCATTCCGAACTTTAGCTGCCGTGCGTCGAGCATTGTTTCCGAAACGATGCTTAAAACGCAATTCATCCGAAGAGGCACACCGGGAAAAAACCGCTTGCACCTTGTGAATTAAGAAATATTCCATAACACTGGAGTTTTTTTACTTCCTCTTAATATTTCTTTAGTTAAAAAAAATAATTTTAATAATTTACTACACTCAGATGGATTTAAGTGCCCAGCTAACATAGCTTACCATCTTTTTAGATTCATCTAATTTCGTCGCGAAATAAATCCAAATTACTCATCATACTCTTAATAAGTTATGGTCATATATTATAATACATTTTGGCTTCGGTTTGCCAACCACCTACATGATGTTAACGCTGCCGTTGGTCATACACTCGGTTGGTCATACACCTTACGGAAGAGCCCTGTAATTTACCTTTAATAAGTTGACATCGTACTGGACCACTATGTATATAACCATATAAACTGCCAGTATATTTCTAAGTTGGTACTTTAAAAAACAGGTGGGTACGTGTAAGAAGAATAAATGGCCAAGTGCGTGAAAGGCCACGCGCAGTGTAGGGCAGTGTTCCGTAGTAGCCCGTTATCACAATAAAGAACGATTCCGTTGTTCTTCATTCTCTTTCACTTTCTTCCTGCTAAAGCTAAAAATAAGAGTACGATTGCTGCCAAGTTATTATATCAATTCACAAAATAGCAATGCAATAATAAAACAAAGTTCGTTTGTTACTTATATAGGTACTCGAATGAAAACTTAAAGATTCAGAACCCCTTGGTAAGTGCCACCTAGCGGCAGCTTTGTAAAACTTATTATAAATTAGTATGGTATTTTAGTTTTTTAATTAAGAATTTGTTTTTCAATGCAAGTTTTTATCCGTTATAAACAAGCAACTACTTCATCTTAGTCACTTTAAATGATCATGAATTTTTGGGTGAGGAATATATTCAATAATTTACATTATTTTAATGAGCAGAATAGCATTACAACACAATTGCCATTGCGTAACAAGTTTTTGGTGTTGAAACTACAAGGTTTGCTGTTTTTGATAACCTTATTACGGATTTGCCTGCAGCGTGATCGAAATTAGAGAAAACTAATAATGTAGACCATTTGTAACCAACTTCACCTACAACATACAATGTTGTCATTTCTGCGATTGAAACCTTCTCGGTGACTTATTTAACGCTAGCATTTGTTAAAACATGAATTTTAGACCATGAAGTGAAGCTGAAAATACATATAACGATACCAGTAAAAAAGAACTGCACCTTAAAAATAAAACTAATATGTTGAAGGAAAATAGTAGATTGTTATACAAGGGTCGAAAGGAATCAATTCCCATACGAGGTATTTAGACGCCCGAGCGTAGCGACGGCGGCTATAGTCCGAGTAGGAATTGATGACTTTCACCCGTGTTAAGCACTCTACTTTTCATTTCGAACATAAGGAAAGTAATAAATAGTAGTTTAGTAAAGACGTTGGAATGACGTTCATTTTTAGAGTAAAAGACCCCCTGCTAGTAGAGTAAAAGAGCTCACCTTCACTGCCAAATATATCTCGTCAGGGGCTTCATTTATAAATTTTTCTATTTTGAATGAGGTGAAAACCTTAGATTTTTTGCTCTTGAACCCCTGAGACTGTCTTTTCAAAAACGATGTAATCTACATTGTCAAATGTCAAATCTACATTGTGTTTGACACTAAGTATACTCTTGAGCATTGAATACCTGCTCCATAGCGTAGAAGGCTGTATTTTGTTAGATAGTCCATTGAAATATGTAAGAAGCACACTTTCAGAAAATGTTTTTTATTTTCTTGTCTGCTCGCCACTTCATAAAATCGTTGTATGTATTTAAGTATCTGTCCTTTGAAATTTCTGGCAGAAGATTTTCAATAACTGTTTTTGCCTCATCTTTAACCGAATCTGGGGTTAACATTACAGAATCGCTTGAACTCATTTTTATCAAATATTAGTCCATAAAACCAAGATTTTGTATTTCGGTACAGTTTACAGTTTACTTAGTATCCCGCCAAATTATAATCTTTTTTAAATTTCACTTATGGAACACACTTGGTCACGGCCGCGCGCCATCCCGCTTAAAAGTTTTTTTTTTAATTCACACGGCCATGGCTTTATTTTTATCGACTTTTTTCATATATTTTTTTGTATATCCTTAACCTTAATAAGTTTGGTTCTATTTTTAAAATTCATTCCCACCCTTAAGAGGGAAGCAATTACTATGAGTTTTTCCCACCCTTAGGTGGGAAGCAGCTCCTCCCACCCGCTAGTCAGATCAAATAAACACTACTTTCCAAGTATGAGAAATGAAAAATAATTTTAAATATAATTTTCAGTCATCCAATAACTCATATAAAAAAATGACGTACCGTAAGAGAAGGAACATTTTGTAAAATGTCATCTCTGTGGGCGCATAGACATTAAAATCAATTACTGTTATTACTACAAGAGAATAAATCAGTAAACTTCGGAACGGACTCGAATAGTTTAGGCTGTTTGAAATTAAACCTGTGCTGTTTGGAATTAAACAATCCACTTTCAACGATATTTCTGGCTTTACATAGAAAGAAATTGAAAGCAAAATAAAACTTTATCTCGATTTTGAAGCATCAGACCACAACATAGAGAGAAGACTTTTTGTCAACTGTACTAATTTGCAAACACCATTCAAATTACTATTGTTAATAAAAAGGAATTCATTTCAGCTACAAAAAGAGGATCACTGGTTGCCTGGAAGATTTTGCTGCCTAGCAATAAGGCCGCCAATTGTACTATTTTTAACTATTTATGAAACTAGCATTAAAAATTTTAAAAGTGCCATAAGTGTTATCTATCTATCAGTGCAGGTTACTAGTAATACGGTCATTTCAGTACTTTTGCATGATGACATATTCTTTTACCATGAGGTTCAATACAATTTTCTGTCGGTTTCACGGATGCAGCGAGCTGGATTCACAGTCATTTTCGACCAACAAGTTTGTAAGTATGGTATTGGTAGCCAATTTTATACCACACCCACCCAGAAAGTGTCTCATTGCTCGTTCAAATACGTGTTATAAAGTCGTCTTTTCTCCCTTATAAATGTGCGGTGGAAATAGTTATATGGAATTTCATTCCTGCCCTCCATAGCAGTGAAGGAATGTTTTATGAAAATAGATAACTGCCCTGCTAGCGTTCTTTTGTTTTTTAAGCTGCGAACATAAAAAAATATAAACGTCAAATCTCAAAAAGGTTTTATATCAAACAATTAAAAAAAAGAAGCTGGATTTTTGTACTCGATTTTCAACGAAACGAGATTCATCTTTATCTTCACTACGAAAAAAAAGCGCGACAATTTGTTTTGCTTTGTTTAATTTAGTTTTTTACTAAATTGATAGTTTACCAGTACGCTTTTAATTACTCTAAATAATTTTCAAAAATGTCATCTGACAGTGAAAGTGACGATTTTATGATGATGGAAATAAAAAATACATTTCAAGAAATCATAAAGAAAGTTTTCTTCCTTAGAAGTCTCGGGACAATAACGACATAATTTATAATGATTTAATTTTCCTCTCAGGCGTATAATAAAGCACTATGTATCAATCAGAAGAAAGTTATATTTCTGTTCTCGAGTTTTCTTTAACATAACCTACTCTGATGATCGTACGCCGAGCTATGAGCGCCATCATCAAGCGCTAAGAGTAGGTATTGTCTATGAGACACAGAACTTAAAATTGACAGACAGTCCTAGAAAACATAATGAAATACATTAAAAAATATCTACTAAAATGTTTGTTAGGTCTAACGGAAGAAACCCTTAAAAGGTTGTTAGCATTTTTCTAATAACCCTGTATATATCCTATCACACTTTCTTCTATAGACAACAAGAATTGTTTTGTAATATTTGTTTATGAGTTTATGCAATACTGTGTGACGTATTTAATAAATATATGTTAACCTAACAGTGTGTTCCGGTAGCAGTCCTTGAGAGCCAGTAAAATTACAGACACATGAGACCTAACAACTATACGTCTCAGTGTGACAGGCACAAAACTATTGTGTCTAAAAATAAATCACTTATCATTTGGTAGTTCCAAGAACTTTTTGTGATAGTATATAATGATATTCGATTTTCAAAGTCATTGATCACAGGCAATAGTTTTATTTTTATTCATTCTATTGTATTCTACGGTTGTAGATGATGTTTGGGCTTACTAAGTAAACTAATTAATTATACTAAAAATAAATATAACAAAAAGTACTAGGTGAAATCACCAGAAAATATAAATTTTCCTGTGGACTACTTATGTCAAAACAAAAACAAAAACAAATCGAATACTACTCCTACACACCGTGATACTCTCTGATACCAGTGTACTAAAAATAAATATTTCATTTAGTACTTGTAGACATCACCAGATAATATAATATTTATTTTGAACTACTGTTGTCAATACGAAACAAATCAACTCGTATATACGTGATACTCTTTGATACCAGTGGATACCTACCCTTGTTTTATCACCGTGTGTTTTATTTAAACTTTCCCGTTTTTTCCGCTTGTGAGCTTGCACGTTTCGTTTTTCACATGCATTGTTTGTTCGGCCAATCCGTGATGAAAAAGCAGGCATCGATATAGCACGTCCTGATTTGAATGGAGCTTTAGAGAAGCTTTAAAACCTTATATTTGTTTTCATTACTTACCTCACGATGGATTTTCAAACAATCACATCAAATAAAAAAATTGTACGGATACAAAAACGAGGTACACATAAAAATATATGTCACAAAATGTTATTTGATAAATAATAATTACCAAATTTAAAAAAAGTTATAATTTCTTTATCAGATTTAATTTATTTATTAATTAACTTTACATATAATTTCAACTGCAAAAATAATTCTTACGATTTCAAAAACTTAGTCATATTTTTAAATAATTATCCAGAAATAAAAATATTAATGCAATAAATTGGTTCAAAACAACGACCAATCCAATTGCGCTGTCGTGTGCGTTGCATCTGTACAATCGGTCGGTTAGACTTTAATAATATGATAAAAGTTGGACTAAAACTGTACTCCACTTGTCATATATTAATCGAAACTAGTATGATAATTTCCAATATTTAAAAATATGCGCAGAATGTGTACATATTTCGTCATCAGACTTATCTTATCCCACTCATGTGGGGTTGGTTCAACATGTCTTCTCCTAGAACACTTAACTTATTATTGTAAAAAGGCTACGAATAAATATTTATTCGTATTAAAAAGTGCTTCGATTTTATGACCGCGCGACTGCCTAACCTCAAATCTTCATAGAAATCCTCTCGTTGTTAGTATTTAACCCATAATTTTCTTTACCAGTCATTCAGAACATACAAGAAGCTTTACAAAATTTTTATACTTTGAAACCAGAGAAAGTTTAACAAACCATAAAAAAATTACCATCGAATAATTGAGCAAAGGCTCGACATCAACCTGTATATTATAATAGTATGGCCATTCGCAACATTTCGAATTTATCCATGTACTCTACTTAAATAACTTTGCATTGAATGTTTTTTTATTTATGTATTATCAATGAGTACAATGACTGCGGTTTGATAACTGATAAATGAGAAGTTTAGGTTTTAGGTGAAGTCAGCCTGGTTATGTGTTTAAAGTATAATATGTCAAATAACCAAGCAACCAGCGCTATGCTGCAGCAATTCTACGCTTAGCTTTTTTTATTAAAATGCAAAATTCTCAAATAGTACACCTTTGTTAGCTTAGAGAAAGGTGACAAGTCTATAATTTTAACACAGACAAGGCAAAAGTTATTCTCTTCGAACTATAACTTACTAGCTACTCCATTAAGTTTAGCTAGGTTCAGATCCAAAATGTCTCTTGCACACCTTGAAATACATTTTTTTGCTATCTTTCAAACTTACCTCCAATTTTATTAGAACATATTCATCACTCTTTTACCAGATGACGTGACACTACAGTACATCCCATAAATCAAGACATTTTCCGCTTACGAAGACCATAAATTCAGGGATCATTCAGGATAGATGGGATGTATTCCGCCTTGTTTAACTTTTTTGTAATGAAGAGAAGATTAAGCCGTATTTTAAATCTCTTTGATATTTTCATATCCATTAAGAATGTTATAAAGTAGAATATATCGGTAGCGTGTTTCATGCTCAACGTAGTTTGATTATTGCACATTTAATATTAATGGTAAGTTTGAGAGGTCGCGTCTGACAAACTCTATACTCCTTCTTACTGTATCAGCCGGATTGTCCACAGCTAAGCACAGCCTCCCCCATTAAGAGGGTATTGGCCATAATCCCCACACTTGGCAGGCGTCTTGGGGATAGCAGTTTTAAAATATCAGTTACTCAGAATGTGCTGCTGCCCACCTTCCAGTATTATACCTTTAGTCGCCTCTTACGGCACCCACAGGTAGCAATGGGGAGGTGATATTCTAGCCCGGCACCCCCCGGGTAATACTATAATCCATCTTTCCGTTCTCCAAATCTAAAACCCCGAAATCTTTCAACTCTAATTACTTTCTAGTTAAAATCTGCAAATCTGCAAAAAAGAACTAAAATTAAAACTTGTAAAATAATTACAAGCCATTTCGTTTCTGAGCCAAGTGTATAAGCTGTTCGCGAGAGTTATTACAAATCGTATTATATATTGATTTTATCGTTTTCCCTTCTCGAATACGCCGATTTCCGAAAAGGCTTTTTTAAAAATGCTATAGACACATAAAGAGATCGCAGGGCGCTATGATACGAGAATATCTGCTTTGATCAACCTACAGTATGCACTTAAACCGATCTCGAAAAAGCTAATCCATATTTTAGTTTTAATGTCACAACTCACAATCACTGTAATTGTAGTTTCACACTACTACTGTCATTCTATATATTCAATACAATCAATAAAACGTGTTAAAATTTGTATTTGACGGTTGATAAGTTAGTTCACTAATCAATAAAAATATCTGAGATAGGTAACGGTCTCAGTGGCCAGTAGCGGAAATTAGAACGGGTTCATCATTAAGAAAATATTATGTTTGCAAGACGTTAAGGCGAATTCTGGCATTCTCGTTGATGGTCCTACATATACATCCTTTATGGTAATTAAACACCAGGGGCAAGACTCGCCTATTTTTTCTTTAGTTCTTATAACAGATGGTGAAAAAAAAATATTCGGCTTGGTTCTGGAGGAGAAAACAGGGGAATACAAAACGTAATCAACGTCTTTAGTTTCATTTTTGTTTTATTGCTAGATCGTATATTTCACGGTCGTTATATCGTCTATTTTATTTGATCGCGGAATACGAAAGATTTGGAGAGTATTTTATACGATGTCGTAGTTACATATATTTTAAAAATGTATTAATTACATAATGTTTTGCAACGGGTAAACGTTATTTTTAATATATATTTTTCAATTTTATGTAAAACACATAAGATCATGTGGAACGATGTTCATATTATTTAATTGTTAAGATTTCTTTCATGATTATGATACAAGTAATAATATTTTAAAGTCTTGTATTATAAACCATATATTACTCGTATATAACAAGCGATAAAATTCTTAGTACTATGAATTTCCCACACCAGACGTGAGTTTCCATCTTAAGTATCAGTTATAGTAAAGGAACGCATTGGTCACGTATAACCAGAGTTCGAACCTCGCCAACAACAAAATCCAAACAAAAATATTATTATACACAATTTACTGTTCAGTATCAAATAAACTTGGTAATTTATATATGCCAAGATAGCTGTCTTGATTTGTAGAATTTCATCATTCTAATAACCTGGACCCAATGATTAGTAATATGTACTAAAATTGTAAGAACATTATAATAAGAAACCATTAGAAGCTTTATTTCGTTTTGAGAAATGTTTTAATCTATACATTAAGCTGACTTTGATTTTGTGCTGTTTTTATTACCCACTAGTTTGTGTGCTTGGATTATGACAAATTTTAAAACTTCAAATCTTATTTCCAATAAAGAAGATGTGTAATGTATTTTTATATGAATGCTAATTTATCATTGAAACGGGCACAATCATTTATGCAATAACAATTCCATTCCCAATCCAAATCCATAAATCACTCATCATTATCAACTCCCCAGTTCATTCCGCGTAATCCGGACACATTCCGTCCAGACACCTAAATCATTGTCACCCTAGTCCATTATCAAACGATGGGCAGGCAAAATATTTCCCTTTCAGCTTTTTACGGACAAACCGATTTACGTGTTTCAACTCACTGCTATATGTCATCGGTTAATACTGGACGCTACGCCTTATTGACTTTGGCTAGGAAAGTATGAAGATTTTTTTTGCCTATCCATTTGCCTCTGTTTTTACATTTGGTAGGTTTTGTCCCTCATCCTAGCCAACGCTGACATCCAGTGAACCAAGAGTATTCTAGACATAGAGTTCATCCAACTGAGCTTTTGCCACTCTTGACATACCTATTTCATTACCTATGTATACCAATTTATAATATTCATGCCAATAGCCTTCAATATACCAAAAAAGAAGTAATTCTAACTCTGCTAGTTATAGATAAATTTAAAATAATTTTGTCTACTTTCAAACACATTTTGTAAGTGTATGCAAAGTGTTCTCAAAAAGTTTTTTTTTTATTTCAAGTATACAACATTTAACCGCAGTCTCACCTGATGGTAAATGACGACGCGGTCGACGGTGGAGCATGCTTGCCGAATATAAAGTTTTGTTTTTCAGTACAGCAGTACCCACCTTAAACAAATAACCTCCCATGTGAACACTGTTTGGCAATACGGATGATACAATAAGGTCTTATAAACAAGCTTATTGCATGAGGCTTGCATACTAGTATAAGTGCTTGGATTTTACACTTTCTGAGAGGATTATCAATTAGAATAGTCAATGAAGGCTGCTAATCTCACCAGAAGAGCATATTTAACAGTGGGAGTCTTCCAGGTGACGATTATAGATATGATCATATTATTGACTTTGATATGGCTCCAATTGAGCCGTACATTAATATACTGTTTAGATGGCATGTTCTATTAAAATTTCAAAATGTAAATAAATTATAATAATATTATGTTGTTAATTACTACTATATTTAATTATATAATCATAGTTATATGAATAAGAATCAAACTATTTTTCTATGAAATAAAGTTTCACATTTGGGGTAATGAGTAAGAAGTATTTTTATTTCTAAATTTATTCAGTTTTGAGCAATGATACATAATTTTAACGTTATGTTAAATATCTATTTTATACCTATTGTAAAACTTATAAAATATATTATTCTATTTAATGTTTGCAAATATATAATTTATATATCTTTGCCAACATTAGCAAAAAATATAACAATATAGTTAGAATTATAATAATTAACTTTATCTTACTTAGACATTTACTCTTAATAATTTGTACGTTACCTACTTAATGAGATGAATAATTTATTAATAGAGAGCAAAATAAGTTTACATAATTGACAATAGAGATATTGTATATATTAAAAAAAACTAAGCGTCAATTTCAACACAACAGTAAAAGTAGGGTTATTGTAGTCAGTCAGCCATAATAATTGGAAATTGTCATGTAGCCGGAGTATAATATTACATTTAGGGCCTGTTTTAGAATGTTCGAGTAAGTTCCGGTTATACTACTCAGAACATAAAATAACTGAATGATAAAAATGACAGTTAATATGCAGCGCGTTTCAAGCATTAACCGATGTATAGGCTAAATCGATGACTGTGAAACGCAAAGATAATGTTTTATTTATTAAATATGTACTGGGTAGTGTAACCGGAACTTACTCGAACATTCTGAAACAGGCCCTTAGTTTGTTAATATACTACTTAACCTTATTACGAAATAATATATAAATTAGATTAAGTTCCTATATTTCGGTGTCATGGCCATCATCCACCGTGGGCTGCCGGGTTAAATTTGTGTGTTCATTGATATGATGTTGAATGACGTTCCGGTTGAGCAATGACGAGTATGATGTTAATTTTGCCAAAGTTAGTACCATAATTATTATTATATACTTGATCATTTTTATGTACCTATGTTTATTATTTTTTGTGTATATATATACACCGTGTCCCAAAATTCAACGATAAGCCGGCATCGGTGCATGGACCTACTCATGACTACTCGGGAAAAAATAAAAAAAAAATTATAACTGTTTTTTTTTATTAATTACAGAGACTTTTATAAATTTTTAAAATTACAGAAAGTCTGTAGTTATTTTACAAAAATCAGTAAAAAAAAATTTTTTCTTTTAATTTTCATAGATTTTAACATTCTATGCACTTTCTATAGTCTGGGTTAAAAAAAAAAGTATGGACACTACCATGGCAAGTTTTATTAAAAGTTGGCGCAACTTTATAAAAGTCTCTGTAATTAAAAAAAAAAAGAGTTATAATTTTTTTTTTATTTTTTCCCGAGTAGTCATGTGTAGGTCCATGCACCGATGCCGGCTTATCGTTGAATTTTGGGACACGGTGTATATATATATATATATATATATATATATATATATATCTATATATATACACCTACTACTTTTATAGAGTTGCGCCAACTTTTAATAAAACTTGCCATGGTAGTGTCCATACTTTTTTTTTTAACCCAGACTATAGAAAGTGCATAGAATGTTAAAATCTATGAAAATTATAAGAAAAAAATTTTTTTTTACTGATTTTTGTAAAATAACTACAGACTTTCTGTAATTTTAAAGGATTGTGGTAGATAGCCGTCCTTCTTAGGTTGCTAATGCACAAAAAATATCAAAAATATGTCAAAAATTGTGGTCATGGTAGTTGAAAATAGCATAATGGGTATCGAGTATCGATGAAATTTATAAAAGTCTCTGTAATTAATAAAAAAAAACAGTTATATTTTTTTTTTTTTTTTTTCCGAGGAGTCATGAGTAGGTCCATGCTCCGATGCCGGCTTATCGTTGAATTTTGGGACACGCTGTATATATTACATAAAAATGATATATATATATATCTAATATGCATTATATTTTATAATTATTTTAATTATTTATAATAGGTAATACATATACATAGGAATGTATATATTTAAATATGTAACTATTTTAATAATTCTACTTTGTTTAACACTCATCCCCCTTTGCGAACCAAGGTGTTTTTCTGCCAACGGTTGCCTGGAAGAGATTGCTGCCTAGCAATAAGGCCGCGGATTGTACTATTTTTAAGATGAAATATTTTGCTGTTATTACTATTCATTGTAATAAGAAAGTACAATAAAGTGTTATCAATCTATCTATCAAACATACTTCAATAAGATAATCATGGGGTAATTAACCTAAAAGTTCGAAACCCATATTAATAACAGTGTAGAAAAACTCTCATTACAAGCATAAAATATATGCATAAACATTATCTACCTACTTTCTAACTCATGTTAATGTAGGAAAGTCTTCAAAGATATGTAACATGTAAGAAAGTTTTTGATTAGATAAAGAAAATACAGAAATATGCTTCCATTGTCCGTCACCTTGGTAAGCAGCAAAGTGAATGGTACTTACGAAAACTCGACAAATATATAATAATAACACATATTTTAAAAGTATTCGAAGAAAAACTAAACCAATATTTTAATACAATACTTAAAAAATATGTCTAGTGATAATTCCGCCTAATTTTCCTATTAAGTCAACGTGACGTCACAAACGCCATGCAGTCAAACCGGAAGATAGACATATCTTTGTCCACTGAAGAAACTCAAACATTTAGGAAATATATGACAGTCTTATACAAATACCATAAAAATACTTGTCACAATTTTTACACCCCAAAAAGATTCAATTTTTTTGAACGAACTTGTGGGCATTTCATTTTTAAACTATTGAATCACCACATAATCACACGGAGCCGATATCGTCCATAACAGAATGGAATTATATTATTATTATCTAAGTTGTTATTTTGGAGACAAAAATTATTGACTTCTTTTTTGGCGTAAACATTTTTGTCGAGTTGTTCATAATTTCATATTTATGTCTTGACTGCAACTTATTTCCTCAGAACAGTTTCAATAATGTCATAATAGAGAAATAACAAACACAGTCAAGCAGGTGGATAGAGAAACAAATTGATATAAATAAAGATACAATATTATATTTTAATACTATTACTTTTAGGGTGTATATTTGCGTGAGTAAAATTACTTAGTTCGGTAACGTACAGACTATAGCCTTGGTTTGAATCGTAACCAAATGTCCTTATCAACGACTCTCCCAAAGTTGTGGTCGACCAAAACGAGTTGAGAAGGCGTCTTGTCACAGGGCTCAATATCATAGCTCTTTAAGATTTCTCGGATGATAGTCTTCACTATTTTCAGAGATAGCTTCTCACCTGCAAAACAAATAAAAAATAGGTTAAAAATCAGGCGTACGTAAGGTTTAGACTTCATACTTTAATGGGCGAAAAGGTTAAAAATTAAATAGTGCAGAACAGGTTTGAAGTAATAAATAACTACTGAAAAAACTTTGGTATGTGCAGTAATTATTTTATACGTTGAGGCATCATGTAACAAACAAAGTATTCATTCATTACGTTTACGAAAAAGTCTTCGATTCAATTGAAACCGGAACGCTATTGTAGTAATTTTGAAACGAAAACTGTTTTTAGCTGTCGGGTGTAAAAGTTTAGCATTAAGCAAGTGTATTTTATTGCCAAGTGAAGGCTGCTCTAGATCATCCACTCCACTAGTGTACCAGGAAGGCAGCACTGCAAGAGGAATAGCGACGGATTGTGAGGGGTGTCCTGATGTGATGACCACGACCACTCTGTCAAAAATGTAGTGTCTAAGTCGTACAAGTAATAAACCAAACTTTTGGTTTGTTAAACACTATCATACGAAGTGGATTTAGCTTTATCTTCGTAATAATTACACCTAAGTTGTATTTTAGTATCTGAAAAATCCAGTAATTTGCTTAGATTTTAAAAGCTATGGTACCGTTTGCGATGAAATAAACAGGAAACGATCGAGGATTGCGGCCCACGTGTACTAAAGCGAGGAAATACCGAAAAATTTTGAATGTTAAATAATTACTTAAAATGTAGAAAAATAATATAAAATAACCATAAAAAAACGCAAAACCACCGAAAAATAGTCTGTTTACGATGGCCTATCAAAAAAATAAAAAAGACGGATTCATTTTGAAAAAATATACAATAAATCTACGGTAATTTTGAAGCAAAAACATTAATTTATTTATTTTATTATAAATATATTTATATTTTTGGATTTTTGTATGCAACTAATAAACTTAAAAACTACTTGACTGATTTAAGTGAAATTTGGTATAAGAATAGTTTGAGACCCGGATAGTTTTTATCCAACTGCGCAAATAGGGATTAATGGTTTTGCGCAATAATCGACATACGCGCGGGCGGAGCCACGGCCGCAATGCTAGTATATTATACTGCAATACCTTCGGCGGACTCAAGTGGCCTTTTTTATTAGTAATAGGTTATTTTTTGACCGCGATCTTCCCTAATGGTAAGTGATAATGTCGAAGGTGTCAACATGATTAACCTACAATTATATTCACATTTTGCACAAAACGCTACCATGTCGTATTATGGCATGATTAGAGCATGAAACCAATCCAACTGCAACGAGGCGTGACACATGAGTAAGTTTCTTTGAAACTGTTTACGAAAGCATTGAATGATGATTTGAAGCTCTTGGACTGGAACTAATATGGCTTCGACATCAATGGTGTACTTTGCTTTTGTTTTATCGATAATAAAGCCATTATGACAGAGTCGTTTAAACTTTAAAGAGCTTACTTCATAGATTAAAACGAGAAAAAAAGGTTTGGTTAAAGCAAGTGATTCAAAAAGTTGTGATGGTGACAATAACTCACGAATTGTATAACTAGCACACAATTAAATGAGATTAAATGTTTAATAATGACGGTTACATAATAATAATAATTTAATTCCCAAAAAAAAACACACATTCAGTACACCATACAGCACATATGTAAGAGATATATACATCTTATTACTAATAATTTTATCCTCATGCCTTTAAAGTAACTAACTAAGGGTATATATTATGTAGGCATATCTAATTTGATATACTGAACCAGTTACAATAATTTGAGTCTAGCCCACGTTACAGTTAATGTTGTAGAGGCTTGGTTTGATGGGTTTACTTCTCTTTATTGAATTATTATCGAGTGGTTTCGATCGTAAGTAATCACATACAAACTGATGGTTTAAAATCGTATCGTATCATCTTTTTAAGTGCTTGGCGACAGATTTTCTACTTGAGTGTGGTAGCTAGTCAGGCTGGCCATTCCAAAATGCCCTTCCACCATGCGGTGAAGTGCTCAAGCCGGCCGACTTAGTTACCATATATTTGTCAAAACTATATAATTAAAAGCCACAGCATGTGGTATCTATATTGAACTCATGTTTGGACTGATGGTCAATTTGACTGACCGTGTCATATCCTTCGACATTTTATCAATCAGGTATCAGTTTCACCGTAATAAAGGTCACGGACTGCATTGATGCAACACTTTACGCGTAATCTCCGCTGATATACCACGTACAGTCATACTAAAAACGTCTTCAAGCTTATCCCAACAGCATTTATAAGATTTCTTCAAGTATTTTAATATTATTAAAAAACTTAGCTCACAGTGTGAAATATCTCGATAGTGTGTCAACACAACAATGTCATAAAACTTGTGACGAGGGTCAATGATTGGTGTTTGGATATAACTTTCGCAAGTTTTTTTCTCGTCTCACAATGAAAGTGAAAGTAGGTTTTAGCAAACTTATAGGTACCTATTTTATATTTGATTGATGGTTATTTTTACTGACTTCAAAGAAGAAGGTTGTTAATTTGACATGTATGTATGTAATATTAAAAGAACTGCAATTTATTCACGTATAATAATATATTAGGACTTCAAACAAATCTAATAATTTATATGAGTATTTTTCTCCACGCATTTCAGCCAAAACCAATTGATACTATTTACTTGCCTTACGTTTACTTCAACTTAGAGAACAGTTATAATTTAATCAAAATGAGTTTGAAGTTTTTAAGATATATGGAAAAATACGTATAGTTTTATGGCCTGGCTTATTAATACGAGCTACTTAACAAAAAAGTGTAGATACTGAATTTAATTTTTTACAAATTTCGATATTGTTGTAACTATAAAAATAGTTCTATAGTAAAAAAAACATAATGAAAACCGGCCATGTAAGGAACGAAATAATAATGTGGCAGGTTCTCATAAATGCATCTCAAAGTTGAGATCGATCTTAAGATGCTGTGTTTTACAGGTATTCAATACATTAAACGTCAAAACTGCATTTTAAGATCTACCTTAACGTTGAAAAGCATTCTTAAGAATTCAGAACTGCAAGAAAAAAAATGATTTCTTGTTTTAAAATGTGTTAGTCCGAAGCCCTCAGTGTGTGAGTATGACTTATTCTTGGCTGTTTAATAATTGCTTGCTACCCTTTGGCCATAATTTAAGCTGATGGTAAGTGATGAGTTGAAGACAAAAATTGGATCGTGGGCTATCAGTGAAATCATCGAATGCAATGGTATGTACTGAGCATCAGAGACCACAATTGTTTGACTATAACGATAAACAAAAAAAAATATATAGAAGTTGGTTCCATGCTGATTCAAAATCCTCCAAGCATTTTAATAATCTGACTTCCACAAGTTATTTGACACTTTTCAGTGATTCAGATTCGTTTTGTTGTTATTATTATTTTAACCCTTTTCTTTGGATGCATAGTGCTACAAGATCGATTTTTACTAACTCACAATATAGGTCACCATCTACAAGTCAATTGCAATCACCTTTTTCAGTCAATTGAGTGTAACTTAAAAAAGTACCGATGTTGTTTTTAAGTTACACTCAAATTAAGACCAACTTGGTGGTACATTCTATCCAACAAAAAAATAATCATTGAGATTGGATAATCAAATAAAAAGTAAAACTTGGTCAATGGTCATCCAGAAAAAAAAATCGCGACGACTAATGTTAATACCATCCTTGTTTTTTTTGGAAGTTGTGTGTTATGAAGTGCACTAGAATGGATAATCAGCTTTCTACTTTGGTCCGTTAAACTAAAAAATAATGATTGTATAAGTACCATTATATACAAAGTATAATTTGAAGCAGTGATAGCTCAGTAGCATTAGCTAACTGACTGCCGCGCAGCAGGTCCATGGTTCGAATTCCCGCCGCGGGCTTGAGCTTCACCGCATGGTGGAAAGGCGTTTTGTGAATGCCCGCCTGGCTAGCTACCACCCTCAAGTAGAAAATCTGTCGCCAAGTACATAACGGTGTGGTCCGACAGCTTCCCTTGGGAGCCAATCATTCTAGAATTACTATTAGATAAGCCATCTGCTACCATTAGGTGGTAGCCGACGACAGACTTTCTAACTAATCTATTTTCATGTGCACTATGCAAAACCACTGACAGGGTTCAGAGCAAGATTCCGTCTTGGTGGGTACCGAACAAGTGAAATTATTTACTCACTGCAAGTAAAATAACTGATTCATTGCAAGTGAAATTACTTACTCACTGCAAGTGAAATTACTGGGCGAAAAGAACTATCGTCTCGGAGTGAGGAGCGGAGAGGACTTAAGAACTATCGTCTTGGAGTGAGGAGCGCAGTGCAGTGTCAAGTAGAGCGGAGTAGTAACACCTTTTGCAGATAAGCTTGACACTTACTATTAGGAGGGTAACTTTAAAGTAAAGGTGGTAAAGTAAAGATAGGAAAAACAGTGAACTCCTTCATGTAAATATTGTATCTATGATCTGTAAATAGTTCGCCGCTAATAATCTTCTCTTAAATTCAAATGTTTAAAGTTTTCTTTACCAAATGTTACTTATGCTGAACCAAACATTAAGCTTGGCCCAGATAAACTCTCTATTGACAATGCGACAGTCTGAAGCTTGATTTATAAAATAAAAAACCGGCCAAGTGCGAGTGGGACTCGCGCACGAAGAGTTCCGTAACTAAATATTCTGTGAATAGTTAAAGGCTCTACCTGTCACCGTTATTAGTATCGAGCAAGAAATGTTAAAAAAAAGACAAGTTTGTTGTATGGGACCCTTAATTGTTTTTTTTTAGTATTTGTTGTTATAGCGGCAATAGAAATACATAATCTGTGAAAATTTCAACTGTTTAGCTATCGCCGTTCTTGAGATACAGCCTGGTGACAGACGGATGGACAGCGAAATCTCAGTAATAGGGTCCCCTTTTTTACCCTTTGGGTACGGAACCCTAAAAATAAGCGAAATATTTGTTCGACTTCTGCGAAAAATGCAAATGGTATACATGAACATTGCAAACAAGATCATATTACCCGCATTTATTTGTCATTACAACTAAAATTCTTGTGTTCTTTTACCTCGTTTATTTAAATGTAGGGTATTGTAAATGTTTATCCTTTTTATACCCGTTCAATAATTAGATCGGGGATTGTGAATATTAATTTTTATTTGCTGTTTTAGTGACCCTGCAAAATCTTAGACCCTTTTTTTTACTCGGAACTTTATCATTTACTATACACGGTATATGTATCTTCAAAACGTCCAAGAAACTAATAAAAAGGTAAGTATTATAGTAAATTTCAAAATATCTTTACGAATTATTTGACGACTTTGGTCAATTACAAATTTGAGTATTGAAATATTCTACATTGTTCTGCCACATACTGTATTGTATCAGCCAGATCGTCCACTGCTGAACACAGCCTCCCCTATTAAGGGGGTATTTGCCATCATCCCTACGCTTGGCAGGCGGCTTGGGGATCGCTGTGTAAGATAGTAGTTCTTTAGAAGGTGCTGCTGCCCACCTACCAGTATAATTATTCTCTTAGTCGCCTTTTACGACACCCACGGGATGATATGGGGAGGTGCATGGTGGATTCTAACCCAGCACCCCACGGGGGGTACTGCCACATACTGTATTATAATTATTCGGGGAAACTTTAAATAATCGTGTTTCTAAAGTGTGCGATTTATAGAATGAATCCTAAAATGTAATATATATTAAGCCATTGGCATCGGCGATAATGATAACAATAGAATTTCATTCATAACTAGGACGTAGTGGTCCTGACGATGCCAACTTATTTGCATAACCCAAAATTAAGAAACAAAGATACGGCAAGGGTTTTAAAGAAACACAATTACGTATTGCTGTCGCGGTGTAGGCTAATATAATATAATTAGAATCATATCCTTCCGTTACCCGTGGGGTGCCAGGTTAGAATGTCATGTTTCTTCCCGTGGGTGTCGTAAGAGGTAGCTAAGGGAGAAGTGCGCCAAATGAGCAGTATGCCACTTCTCACGTGAATTTGAGTACAGTGTTGTGTGCTTTAGATGCACGACAGGGTATTCCATTTAAGTGCCCTATCAGGGTTCATAAAATATAACAAAATTACAAATTCGCCAAGCAGGCGTTATTGCAAACATAACAATATTAAAATTTCATAAAATATTTTCATGTGATGCTGCCTTAGATGTTGTTAGCGTAAACATATTATTTGTAATATGTTTTTGTGTGTTCGAGAAAATATTTTGTGTAGGTCTGAAACTGTACCCGGTGAATGCTGCAATAGGCTCGCCCCCTACTACGTGGGATTAAAACCCAATTGGCGTAACGGGGGTGTTTACACACCTATGCCTACCCCTTCGGAAGCAGCCTGTATCAACTACGTACTAATTCCATGGGATCAATATAACTTAGGCTTTTAAAAGAAAGTAAGTAGGTGCTATTTATGGGAAAAAAACTATTTATATTTTACCCACAAGCACATACATACATTTCCGCACACCTGTGTAGTAATAATAAGATTGTTAAGCACCGTTACAAATTTTACTCAAGCACCATAGACACTCAACTAAATAGTATAAGTACTTCAAGTTGAAGTTATAATGTACAAGAAATGTATTCACAAGCTTTCTCTACTGATTGTAGGTCAAGCATTACTATATGCAGTTACTCGAAACGGGACAGTCTACCTGCTCATTCTAAGTGAAAACGTACGTAATTGTAAGCATATGTCGCTGTTATTATTGACCCCCACTTGTTGAATGACAGTATTTTCATAATGTCCAAGTGTCTCTTAAGCTAACACTGATTCAGTAAATATATTAAACTAAAATTGACCGGCGCCGTCGTTTCATATAGGACGGTATTTCTAATGAATATGCTCATAATGGTGCAGCGTTGTCGTAAATTTAATCAGTTTTGTCTTCTTTCTCAATTTTATTTTCTGATTTTGGTTGGTTCATTTTTAGGGTTCCGTACCCAAAGGGTAAAAACGGGACCCTATTACTAAGACTCCGCTGTCCGTCCGTCCGTCCGTCCGTCCGACCGTCTGTCACCAGGCTGTATCTCAAGAACGGTGATAGCTAGACAGTTGAAATTTTCACAGATTGTGTATTTCTATTGCCGCTATAACAACAAATACTAAAAATAAAATAAATATTTAAGGGGGGTTCCCATACAACAAACTTGTTTTTATTTTTACCGTTTCATGCTTGATTCTAATAACGGTGACAGGTAGACGCTTTAACTATTCACAGAATATTTAGTTTATGTTTTTTTTATTTATAATTAATTAAAATAAAATAAAATAAATAATTAAGGGGGCTCCCATACAATAAAATAGGTTTTCGCCGTACCTACCCAGCTCAATCGGACACTGCGAAGTGTCTGTAACTTGCAAGATTAGGTTACAGATAATGGTACGGAACCCTTCGTGCACGAGTCCCACTCGCACTTGGCCGGTTTTTTAAATGAACATGGGGGTCACTGTTCTACTAGTATACTCTTAGTTGGAGCCTAAATGTATGAAGCAGTAGGTGAGATTAGACCGCAATAGTAAATTATTAAATATTAACGGATCCTACTTTAAATAATAAGTGGGATCAGAATATAATTATAAAATAATATAAATTATACCTGATACCATGTGGGATCTCTTCGTACACCGCATATACCGTTCACATTTGATTCAAACTTATGAAATTGATAAAAAATGCCTTGATTTACTGTGAACGAGAGACGTAGAGATATGACTCTGAATGTTAATCAGTTTATACTTATGTATTTTGTAAATACTTATTGTAGGTATTTTTCTACGTTACGAAGAGGCAAGATATAAAATTCGCCCGCTTGATGAGAAGCGGTTTTGCCTGTCCATAACAGATGCAGTGACACCATCCTTGTTCTGCTGGACACTACACTGCGCTGATATCGCAATCACTCCGAGACGTTTTCCAAATAATTTAATTTCCTACAGTGCCCTTCACACCTAAAGATTGTATCACCTAAACTTTGAAGCAGATATGTATATGACACTGTTGTGGTACCTGCCAAGATGATCTCTTGTTTTAAAAGACCTACCACAGTATCACTTTATATTTAAATATTTTTTTTACTTGCCATGGGTTCTAATGACCCATATATTTATTTATGCCAAAGGCGACAGGCGCAATAGTTTGGTTTAGTATTTGACTTAATAATAATAGACAGCAAGGTAGGTATATGTTAGATTAAAAAGAAATGGTACCAACTTTTACACTCAAATGTGTGAAATAACTTGTTGAAGTCGGTACCATGATGGTTCAAAAGTACATATTATCACAATATTTTGCGCATGGTAACAACTTCGAACAGTTATTTCACACATTTGAGTGTTGAAGTCAGTTCCATTTTTTGGTTAAAATAAATTTGTGACCGTTGCTACTTATGGGATCGATTGTCATTCACTATGAATGACTATATCATCAAGATAGGAAAATTCTTTTCAGCTATTGTAGTGTAACTCAAAAACGGTGTGACCGATTTTAATGAAATTTAAATGGGACCAAACGGCAAGCATCAGCATTCAAATAATAAATAATTTTAAAAATCGGTTCACCCTGTCAAAAGTTCTGAGGTAACTAACATAAAGAAAAAAAATACAGAGGAATTGGTACCTCCTCCATTTTTTTAAGGTTGGTAAATAAGGAGACCGGAATGATAAAATTATTCATGTATAAAATATTTTAAAAAAATTATACGTATGTTAATGCTACTATAATTAGTATAAAAGAACTATATTAAGACCTCAATATGGTCAAATAGTTCTCATATCAAATGGACCGTCACGCACAAGGGCCATGGTTCGAATCCCGCCGCGGGATTAAGCTTCGCCGCATGGTGAAAAGGCATTTTGCGAATGTTGGCCTGGCTAGCAATCACCCTCAAGCATAAAATCTGACGCCAAGCACCTTACGGTGTATTCCGTCAGCTGTCCTTGAGAGCCAACAATTCTAGGTTAAGCCTGTTTGACACCTTTGACCACATCATCACTTACCATCAGATGAGATCGTGGGCAAAGGGTCTACCAGCAATAAAAAAAATACAATATAAGTAGCTACGTCATATTTTGATAGCTCCATAGGGTTATTGAGTTCCATTTACTCTTATGAGGAAATAATAAACCTATCACCTTTATTTATTGTATGTCGGTGGTATATGCCTTCTTTAGAAACTATTATAACAAGTACTTCCTCTATGAATGCACATAATTACTAACAAACCGATATAATAATATAATATATATAAGCTATACCTACACGAAGGCCTTCTAGAAATAAATAATAACCATCAGAGTTATTTGCATGTCACTGATGTATTAGATTCTTGTGATAAACTTATTGCAATGACCATCTTTGACATAATATTATATCTAAATTACAAGAAAGTTAGTTCTCATTTAAGAAAGTCGAAGTTCGATAATACTTGCAGCCTACTTTACAGGAGCATGGCATCGGGAAGTCTCAGAAAAACTTGATTTATGTATGAGTGAAATAAAATGTTACCAGCGAAAACTAACTAGTCCATAAGAGTGTTGTTATTATAACCAGACAGAAGCCGGCAATGTTGAACAAAAGTCTCTCCCAACAAATGCCTTCCCCAATTATATATGGTTACATATAATTATAATTAAAGCGATGTTTGTTTCGAAACAGGTATTAATTTGTGTACATACAAAATAATTTGAAGCAATGATGGCCGAACGGTAATAGCTATGGACTGCCGCTCCGCAGTATCCTGGTTCGATCCCCACCGCCGGCTTGAGCTTCACGCATGGTGGAAGGGCATTTTGCGATTGCCCGTCTGGCTAGCTACCAATCAAGTAGAAAATCTGTCGCCAAGCATCTAACGGTGTGTTCCGGCAGTAGTCCTAGAAAGCCACTGAGGCACATGAGACTTAACAACTATTACGTTTCAAGGTGACGGGCGCATTGCAATTCGTGACTTGTGTTGAAATGCATCTGTTATAGGCAGAGGTTAGTCCGCTTAACATCAGATGGGCCTCGAACTGTTTCCGTCACAATAACATAAAAAAATTTCATATTTATTTTTAGTAGGTATGTTAATTTAACGTAAGGGAGCGATTCATTGCTTTTGTTCACTTGATGGTGATATACCTTTCAGCAGAAAATTATTTGAATTCAAAATATATATGTACTTATATTAATTACACGCTGCCAATTGGTAGTGGGCTAGAACATTTGGACTGCCTATGAGTCTGCTATGACTTATAGGGATCTAAATGCTTTTATTGTAGTAGCTGTAGTGTTGTATACAGTTCGTAGTATTTTGTTAATAAAGGCATACCGCCGGTAAAAAAAAAACTTATATTATAAAAGTAACTAATAACAAAGCTACTAAATGTATATATTATACATAAAAATTCTTAGGTTTTGGATTAGTACAGGACACTTTTTTTTTTTTTTTTTTTTACTTTTTTTTTTTATTGATATTGATGTTCTCTATAAAATTGTAGTACATCACTTTCCTCAATTGTTAACAATTTCCGCAGCGTACGCGAAATAACGATTTTCGTATATATATAAAATATACTTACCAATACATTTCCTTGGACCTGCACCAAACGGCAAGTATGTGTAGCAATGTTTGGTAACGTCGTCATCAATCAAGAACCTTTCAGGATTAAAGACAAGAGGATCCTTATAATTGTCTTCATCCTTATGTATGGCTTCAACAGGAACATTTATCGTAATTCTCTTATCAAGAACTAAGTTTATGTCCTTGAAGTTAATCGCCTTCTCACATTGTCGTGTCAAGATTGTGTATGGAGGATGTAGTCTCAAGGCCTCTTTGATAGTAATATCCAAATAATCTTCTCTATTATCCCTTGACACTGAATTTCTTGCTTTATCCTGTAATTGCGTGTTCTTGGCCAATTCAAATAGAAGTGCGGTCAGTAAATTTAGACACGGTATGTAGCCTTCAGTTATAAACAGTGCAAGAGTTGAAAACGCGAAATCAGTCTCGTCGCTTTTGATGTTTTTATTTTTATCTTGTATGCCTATTTGTATAGCGTGCCCAATGTTTCTTATCTTGTCCATTAGCTTCGAATTCTGCAATAGATCTTTTGTCATTTTAGACGGTTGACCTGGTAAAGTCACTGCTCCAAATAAAATATATAAAGATGGGAATACGTTCTTCAAGTAACTTTTTAGTCTTTCTATAAAAGTACGCTGCTGAATCGCCGAGCGCATTTCTTTAATAAGTGAACCGTCGATGTTATTACCTAGCAGTAAGTCTTTGAAAACGAAGTCCAATACCTTAGACAATAACCGTTGTACGTTTGCATCTCCATTTGTTCCCGACAAACATTCTTGTAAACCATTTTCAAATTCACTGTCTAAACTGTTCAAAATTGATTCTAATCCTTCGCGCAGTAAGGTTCGCTTTTCACCGTCAGCGTAAAACAAATTGTTTCGTAAACAAACATCCTGAGATTTGTCGAGACCGAGTCCCCGGCTATGGAAATTCGCAAAATCTGTAGACAGCATCCTCTTTATGAAGTCTGGGTCTCGAACAATGAGATCTGGTATTCTGCTTTTGATGCGTCCCACGAATTTCTCCTTAGGGTATTTTGTATACAAGTTATTGACATCTTCGGTGTTCGATCTCAGCGCCAAGACTCGATAGTAGTCGCTCCCGAAGAAAGGCAAGGATGTTCTGTACGGTATGTGCCTGACATACCAGTAGCTGAAGAATTTTGTAACGTAATCAATCACTAGCGCGAGGATGAGCAAGAGTATAACGATCAAGTTAATTAGAAAACTTTCGAAGAACATTTTTTTTTTCGTTTTTGACGTTCACTCAACTCGACAATGCAGCGAGCACTGTGGTACAACAAGTGTGTTTGGCTCAGATGTGGGTCGAAATAACGGTACCTGACTGTTCAGTACTCGGAACAATCTTTGAGATGAGCCATTCATCATTCCGTCTCATGCAATTCAAGGCTGTAAAATTGACAGTTAAGAGTGATAATTGCGTGAGATTACCGCGCTTATACAGTCTACAATTGGAATTATTACGTAGTAATGGCTAGGTTATAGTGGCATTGAACTTGCCACTGAAATTAATTGTATATGTTAATACACGTATTTTATTGTAAATAAATGTTTTATTGCGAATTACAAGCAATAATTTACTGAGACTATTATAGCAAAACCATTAATGGAAACCTTCGATATTATAATAAATATAGAAACTAGAGATGAAAAGTATTAAGAAATCAGCCATTGGTCAAACAATTACTCGATAGGTATCCAAAGGTATATTTTTTGAAATAAAAAACATTATTTTATTAACTTAACAACTATTATTACGTAAAGCTCGCGACTGATATTTTGAATAGACTTAGTATCATTAGTAACGGTAGTATTACAGTATTTAAACTCTCTAAAACTAAGCTAACGGCATCTTATAATAATTTTTAGAAGTAGTGCAAGTTTGATTTGCTAACTGAGTTTTATAATTTAACAATAGTATTGCTTTTGATTAGATTCAGGCGTTACTTTGCGGAAATCCATTTCTAATAAAAACAAATATTTTAAAAGTATTTTAAGAAAACATTTACTTAATTAATTATTTAATAAAACACTCAAAAAATCTTTATAAAAATGATATATATCTAGTGACAGTTCCGCCTAATTTCCTATTAAGCCGACGTGACGTCACAAACGCCACGCAGCCAAACCGGAAGAGTATTCGACGCGTTTCGCTTCTAAACGAAGCATCCTCAGGAGGTCATGACTCTACGAGCGCACGATCGAGACATCGATCTCTAGATATATATCATTTTTATAAAGATTTTTTAAGTGTTTTATTAAATAATTAATTAAATCTTTTCTTAAAATACTTTTAAAATATTTGTTATTATTGTATTGCTTTTATTAATATGAATTTGAGAGTGTGCTTTAGGCTGATTATAAAAAAGACCTTGTTGGGATTTAAGTTTTTTTCTGCATTTTTTTTTATGTGATTGTGGGGAACAAGCACGAGGCACTTAATGGTACGTTACAGCAGCTGTACTTTAGAGCCAGTAATTCTAGGTTAAGCCTATTACCACAATTGATAACATCATCACTAACTATCAGGTCAGATCGTAGTCAAAGGATTATCTATCAGCAAAAAAAAAAATCTAGGCCCTCCTAATTTTGAACGGTAACCACTGCGTATAACAGATGCATTTCACCACAAGTGACGAATTGCACTGCGCCCGTCACCCTGAGACATACAGTTATTAAGTCTCATATATACTTGTAATTTTACTGGCTCTCAAGGACTGCTGCCAGAACACACTGTTATGTGTTTGGCGACATATTTTCTACTTGAGGGTAACTAGCCAGGCGAGCATTCAAAAAATGCTCTTCCACCATGCTGTGAAGCTCAAGCGGTGGGGATCGAACCATGGTACTGCGGCACTGCAGTCCATAGCTGTTACCGCTCGGCCATCATTGGACGGATGAGCACTGTTACTCATCCGTCCATAGTTCACGAGTTCTCGAAGTTTATGCGAGATACTTATACATGATACAATACAGGTTAAGTTTAATTTTATAACGACGTGTATGACAATCATTATAAACGGCCGGATGAAGGAAAATAACCATACGCTGTCACGGAACAATTATGTTACTTATATACGTGTTATATTATTTTCTGCTTTAATTTGAGATGATATTTGATTTTATATATCATTGTTTCGATATATTGTCTGTTAAGGGTACATTTAATCTGCTCATAGTGCCGATCATCCACCTACCACTCAGTTTTCTTCTTAAATACCAATAGCTCAAAACCAAACCAATACAAGGTTTGACTGGGAAGGTGACCCTTATATTAATGCTAACTTATATTTATTATTCATAATATATATAACGAGTCACTTTAATACCTGTAACTCATTCTCATTTTATTCTTCGATATTGATTAAGATGGTATATAATGTCACTGTTACTTGTGTATTAATTATTCTTTTATTAATTATAACGGACATACCATTTAAAATAATTATTCATAATCAAACTAACATGGTCACAAAATATACATTAAGTCATTCAGTCAACAGATTATAAATTATAATATTAAATTAACATACTACAACATTTGTCAATAATAATTTGGTATTAAAATTAAATAATAAATTAAAATAAATGTTATTCAAATAAATGTCTACAATTTTTTACTTCACCAACCAATACAGGTCAATACATTTGAGATTTTTCTTAAAATTTTGATTCAAATTTTAAGAAAAATCATTCAAATGACCATACCAGCTAAATAAACGTTTGGCCTAAATCTAGCTTTCCTACCGCGGCTCCGCCCGAGCGTATATTGGTTATCGCGCAAAACCATGAACCTCCTTTCCTATATCCTTCCCCGGATGTCAAATTATTTCCATACAAAATTTCATCCAAATATCGATTTGTTATTTTACAACAGTAGTTTTTAAGTTTATTCGTTGCATACAAAAATATAAATCTTTACTCTTTACAATATTAGTAAAGATATAGAAGTATTGATAGTTGAACATATAAGTATCAGTAATTATTTAATATCATACTTTACCGTGACAGTTTTTAAACTGTCATTTGTATGTATGTATGTGTTGATAAGGTGTATTCGTATTTGTGTTGATTAGGTCGGGCCATCCACGAAAAATTAACACTTCCCTACGAGTTGCAGATGCAGTGATTGTCATGTTTCGGCTTCGCAAAGAAGCTATCATCAAGGGAGTGCGGTTCGATTGCTATCACGGTCACAGATTCTAGGGACCGCTGACAGTTGAAAAGTGTGCATATCCGGGTGGTTTGTAATTTCGATTATTATATGTCCAGATTTCTTCAAGAATTAGGCTAAATTCTGGTTATCTACTAAGGTCATATGAATCTAAATTTTCAGTGAATCTACAGGGTTATTAGTAAAATGCTCACAACCTCTTAGGGTTGACTTCTGCTAGTCCTAAGTTTTTTTGTATGTTTTTGACTGAATAAGCGCGAGGACCAGCAGATGTCAAAAGTCTCTATTATATTTTTAGTATTTCATATTTTTTATTACTTTGCTCGATGTAAATATTCAAAACTCTATTTAAAAGGACCATGGCGCGGTCCAGTGTTGCCGCGGCGGGCGCTCTTGGCTCGGAGTAGGCATTAAAACACAAAAAATAAAAAAATAAATTCACCACAAAACTATCTCTAAATGTTTTTTAGGACTAGCAGAAGTCAAATCTGAGAGGTTGTTAGCATTTTACCAATAACCCTGTATACGCCTTGCCCTGTTGGCGTAGTAAAATAGTATAATTTGAATTTTTAACAGCTTGTTATTAATTTCATGGACCGAGCGCAGGCTGAGTAGAAGGTAGGCTTTTCATGCTACGAAGCCATCTTGTTGTGTACCACCGTGGTGCCAGATAATTTGCCTCCAAGCAGTGGTGTAAAAGAATTGCTGCGTTTAGGTGTTAAGACTGTAAGCTGTATAAAATATATAATATTAGAGGATATGACAAATACTATGACTGATTCGAAAACACGATTCGATATAATTGTCTCAGAAGAAAAAAACTAATGTTAGAAACAAATGTATTTAAAAAATTAATATTAGATTTTTCTGTAATTTTAATGTTACTTTTCTAGTACTTTTCTAATTTGTTTTTAGTGTCACACCAAAAATTGTATATATATTCCCTGTCAACACTTACGTAATTAAGTGTTTATAAACTCAATAATGTGACTAACTACCCGTCAAATTATGTGGTAATATTATAAATGTACCTATTCCTACAAAGTGAAGGCTTATAAGAAAACATTAAATTACTACTATACATTAGAAAAGCATTTAAAATATATATGACAACTCCGCTTTATTTTCCTGCTAAATCGACGTGACGCCATAAACGCCACGTAGCCTAACCGTTTTTTTTTTGACGCGTTTCTATTTAACACTAACCTATGGGATATGTTTTAAATGCCTGTTATAATATTAATTTGATCTATTTTCAAAAATATATTTTTTAATATAGTATGTTATTATTAATGATGGATTTTTGTAAAGTAACACCTACATAACGTATCTGTAATACATGAAACAGTTTCTGAACAAACCGTGTTGTGCATGAGGCCGTATTTATGCATTGCAATTAACAGTGACCTAGCAACGAACTTTCTGCGTGTAAACTGAGCGGAAATGACTCAAGATTCAACAATTATAACTAGTAAATCACACGAAGATCCTTAATATGCGAACTACCGATTACAATAAGGTCCAAAATAAGTCAATATAGCATAAAATGCAGTTTCTATTGCTATGGGAGTGGCCTGTTTTTTTTTTCTATGCCTGATAGGTTAGCCTTTGACCACTATCTCACCTGATGGTAAGTGAGGATGTGGTCGAAGATGTTGTTCAGGCTAACCTAGAAGCTAAGAAGCAGCTAAGAAGTACTGGCTCTCAAGAACAGCTTCCGGAACACACCGTTAGGTGCTTGGCGACAGACTTTCTACTTGAGGGTGGTAGCTAGCCAGGCGGGCATTCGCAAAATGCCCTACCACCATGCTATAACGACTGCCATCTTAAGATAACAACCGGGACCGACGGCTTAACGTGCCCTCCGAAGCACGGAAACGCTCAGTAGTAATGTCACTAGCGGTCACCCATCCAACTCCTGACCGCGCGCGACGTTGCTTAACTTTGCTGATCGGTTGAGAGAGCGTACTACTCCTGCGTCGAAAAGATCGATAAGTACTTACTAAGTGTTTTTTGATTTGACTGCTTCACAGGTGTAGTGGCATAAAATATTGCTTTGAAATTCAGAGTTGCTGCGTTCGATCCTAGGGTGGAGCGGTTATTGCTATTATTTCTTTTCATAAAGAATGTAGCGGTATAAAAAATAAAGTCCGGAGACTGAGTTTAATAATGACAAGAGGGGGAGTGAGATTATGGTATTAAAAAGTTATGTGTAATATTTTTTTTATATATCAGAATATAAAATAAATACCAAAACTGTGAAATAACTTCCTTCCAACAACTTGGTTGGATCAGCGCAGTGATAGTTGGTGATAGCCAATAGTTCGAAACCAATGGCTCTTTGCGAATGCACGCATAGCTAGAGCTAGCACCGTCCAGTAGAAAATCTGTCGCCAACCAAACATGTATGTCGGTAGGTACGTTCTGGCAGCGGTCCTTGAGAGTTAAGAGTTCCTTGAGAGTCAGTAATTTTAGGTTATGCATGTTAAAACTGCATGTTGACCAAATAATTACATACTAACACGTGAGGTTGATTAACAGTTAAAAAAATCTCCCTCCCAATTATTCTTGTCTTTTTTTCAATGATAGGTTAGCCACTATTTGACCACTATCTCACCTGAGGATAAGTGATGATGTGGTCGAAGATGATAATCATAAACCTAGAATTACTGGCTCCTAAGGACAGCTGCCGAAACACACCGTTAAGTGCTTGACGAAAGATTTTCTACTTGAGGGTGGTAGCTAGCCAGGCGGGCATTGCAAAATGCTTTAGATGACACGAAGGAAAAAATTACCATAAGGTGTGCAGTAGCGCCTTCTGAAGAACTTAGATGTTACACTGCAATCCCCAAGCATAGGTAGGGATTATGGCCTTATAATCCCCATAGTCCGCTTTCGCACCAGAAATCACGAGTATAATATTAGTAGGTAGTAGATGGTTGCAGGCAAGTTGTAGGTATAAACAAAACTTGCGTGATATAGGGTGCGTACCATTAGCGTGAAATTCGCTAAAAACGATCACACTCCCAAAAAGTTTTCCACATGGGTCTTGGCGTTATTTTCGCCTTAAACGCTACATCTAATGTCAAAAGTGACAGAAGTGGCAAATTTTAGTGGCATTCTTAGCGTTCTTATCCAAAAATGGAACGGGGATGTCAGTTACAAACGATCACGTGATCACAACTATAGACGCAGAATGTGATCAAAATTATCGAAAATACCTAACGTTCTTAGCGACTAATGGAACATACCCATACAAGGAGAGAGCATATTATCTGCTCAAAGCCCGGCAACGCATCCTCGCGACCTCTAGTGTTGCGAATTTTCATGAGCCACGGTGTTCAGGTGAGCCGTGCCTGCTTGTTTGCATCCTATACCATAAAAAAGAAAGAGACATACCTATCTCTCACAACTTGTTTTGTCGATGTTTGCGTTCGCACTGCAAGACAAAAAAACGGGGTTGTTTTTAATACACATACAAGTTTCGTCTTCATCTAGTTGTTACACGGTCGATATTGATAAAAACAATTACTTCGAACTCATTGTAGATGGCGAGCAAACGGATAAGAGATACGTAACACTAGACTACGATCAACCGCTTCTTTAAGAAATCCCTGCCACCTATCAGAATTTATTGAAACTATTATGCAATATAACTATGATGCTAAACAAATGTTGTCAAAATTAGTGCCATCTATGATACTTCAATGGTACTTTGAGGGAAGTCAAAGACCAAAGCTTGCTCGTTGCTGTCAGTGATTCTAACTTGTATACAGGGTCGTGCTGTACATGGTACGCTCTATAATAAGTAGATGGCGTTAATTTACAGCAATGAAATAATAAAATTAATTTAACAATTTTATATCAGATTCCGCTTTCTGGTAACTAATAATTCTTTATAATTCCCACCATTTAATGTAAAGCATGAGCTTGCTTAGTGTATATGAAATTGTTAAATAAGTCCTGAGTTTTAATTTTACAATTAGATAGAAAAGAAGGTAACTACTTATTTTACTGTCATTAAAATATTAAAACAATATACTAAATACAAGTAACACCGCTGGTCATTATCGGAATTTCACCATAATCAAAATAATTGCTCGCGATGCTGTGGTCTGTCTTCTTAACCGACTTTCAAAAAAAGGAGCTCTTTCAGTTTTTGTAATGTTTGTTACGCGTTAGCGCACCCAATTGATTATGCAACGATTTTGATGTTTTTCTTTTTATTTGGTGGATTATACTAAATTTTGTGCCATTTATATTTAATCAACATCGATTGAGTAGTTTTAAGTTACAGTTTACTGAAATGAGCATTTGTAACTGGATGATTTAACGGTTATTTGCAACTCTTGTTAAATAGTGAACAGTATTTTAGGCGAGCGATAATGATTTTGTTAGTATGCATCAGTAAAATGAGTTAAATAAATAAAAACATAGGGTACTGACCAACATTGAAATGTATGAAATAAATTGGAAGTCAGACCATGATTATGTGAGATCAGTTTCATAGGTCTCAGTCGTGGAAGTCGGTATTTTTAAAATTATCAAAATCGGTTTACCCAATCAAAAATTCTGAGGTAATAAAAATTAAAAAAAATAAAAATCAAACGAATTGAGTACTTCCTCCTTTTTTTGGAAGTCGGTCAAAAATGGGTCATACTAAGCCTTCACTACTGGCCGTTACCGCCGCGGCCTGGTCCGGTCCGAACTAAAGTGTTGTAAGCTACGAATAAATTGTTATACGTAGGCTGCAAGTAGGTACATATTTGGAATTGTAATAGGTACGAGGCTGGATATTTTTAGAGTTGTAAGGTTGTTTATAGGATCACTTTGTTGTCCGTCTGTATGTCTGTCAAGACCCTTTTTCTCGAAAACGCGTAGAGGAATCAAGCTGGAATTCATATCAAATATTTAGGTCTACTGTCCCTTGGAGCTGTGAAAAAAATCAAACCTCTAAGCCAACGCTATCAGAAGATAAGCCGTTTTTGCCGCAAATTCTCGACACTCGCAAGGGAATCAAAACCTACTGGGTACTTCACTCTGGCTACTCGTACTCTGGCTACTCAGAATCTTGAAATTTGGTACAAAGCAACGTCTTATAGCACAGATAAAGTAAACATTGCAAAAAGCATAACTTTTTACTAATATACACTAAAAATATTTTTTATAATTTTTGAATGTTATTTATAAAAATACCATACATTTTACTTAAATACCTATATAGGTTTGTACGGAACCCTCGGTGCGCGAGTCTGACTCGCACTTGGCCGTTTTTTACATGGGATATGCGTACTGAGACAGATTGAAAAACCAATAATAATAATTATCAAAAAGTTAAAAATAAACGTGAGTTTCATTTTTGTCAACACAAAAACCCTAATTTTAAACTTTTTTACAATCCTGCAACTACACGAAACTTCTTGACTTTCTGTTAATGCAACACCATAATATAACTGAATATGCGAGTCAGTCTCTCGCTTAAGATGCCGAATAGTATTTGGGTAATTTTTTGTATTGGTACGGCAATCTTGGTGTAAGAGTCCAATTAACACTTCGCCGATATTATATACATATCATGATAAAAACAGATGATGAAAATAATCTAGATTTATATCTTTCCAGTAGCAAGCCCGGCGCGTGCGCATCCCATTTCTCAAAGGCACGTGACGTCGTAACCAAGGTTCCAGATATCCAGCGATAGACCACCTGCTATTACTCATGCTTTGTAATCATAAGCAAAGCAATGCTGGCAACATATGGAAACGCAGGCAACATCGTTAATTATGAAATATAATTGATTGGTTTTAGTTATCTGTATAGTTTTTAGTATAATCAGTTTGAACTCAAGTTTAAATTTAGAAGATACAAACCACATTCCTGCTTCTTCGTTCGCGTTATGGTTATCAGTCGTTATCTTCGTGTTCCTGTCACATGTGTGGTTGGTAAATATTTCTTCACTTACAACACAAAGTACAACATGAGAACATAATTAATAATATTTCCTAAAACGGCATTTTCACCCATGTGCATCGTAGATAATAATAACAATGTAATATCTTCTATTCTTCATATATGAATGATGTCGACTACGGTCGCTTTAGGGCATAAAAGTCAGTTTGTTATGCACAAGTGCATTTATGTAAATGAATACTTTAATTAAAATTCAGAGGTTCAGTTTGCAGGGTCTTTCATAATACGGATAGATCACGATTATTATTAAAGACCCAGACATACATTTTGTCGTAACAATGACACTCAATATAGAGCATGGTTCAAATATGTTCAAATAATAGCAAGAAAGTTATATAAAGTGAAAATTCGAGTGTATAAAGTCTGGACCCCAATATCAACAATAATTAAAATGTCCAGGATAAAAACTTTTTTTGTTCACTCGTTGTACCTACTTATGTACAATCCATGTGTTGTACTAACACAAGAACATACATAACTACATTACTACATTGTTCTTACGCCGCATAGCAGAACTTGCTGGAAACTTTAAAACCACTTTTTAACATCTTATATAGATTGTCATAAGTGTTAAAAATTTTGGCCTTAATAAATATTATTTTTGGAATGTTGTCTAATGTGTGTTACTGCTATTATTGTGTTAAAGTAGGTAGAAACGGATTTTGTACACGCCTTGTTTTATACCTAATGGGCATCCAAGACAACACAATTCTTTAGGTTGACTTAAAAATAATTAAGGTTGAACTGGCCGGTCGCTTCTCCATACAAACGTATTAGGGTGATCACTTCCTTATTTGAGATTTTAGTTGCAGAATAAAGCATAATATCGATTGACCTTGTCATTATTTATACTTGTATCGTAACTAAATTTTAAAACGGTAATTAAGTTGAAAGTTATGAGCCTCGAAAACTTTATATGAAAATATTTCGAGGCTCATAACTCTCAAGTGAATTATCTTATAGGTATGGACTGCAGTGCCGCAGGTCCATGGTACGATCCCCACAGCCGGCTGAGAAGGCGTTTTGCGAATACTCGTTTGTAATTTATTAAAACTAACGTAAGTTTGACACATACTAAAGCACATACAAGCTTTATGAAGCGCTCGTAGCGAAGTTTACTTAGCTGTTCTCAACCGATCAGCAAAGTTAAGCAACGTCGCGCGCGGTCATGAGTTGGATGGGTGACCGTTAGTGACATTACTACTGAGCGTTTCCGTGCTTCGGAGGGCACGTTAAGCCGTCGGTCCCGGTTGTTATCTTAGGATGGCAGTCGTTATAGCATGGTGGTAGGGCATTTTGCGAATGCCCGCCTGGCTAGCTACCACCCTCAAGTAGAAAATCTGTCGCCAAGCACCTAACGGTGCGTTCCGGCAGCTGTCCTTGAGAGCCAGTACTTCTAGGTTAGCCTGAACAACATCCTCGATCACATCATCACTTACCATCAGGTGAGATAGTGGTCAAAGGCTAATCTATCAGGCATAAAAAAAAAAAAAAAAAAAAAACAATCGGACGCACTCCGTGATGAAGCGACACTGAAAGTCGCGAAACCTGTCGAGACGCCTTCTCGACGTAAAAAACCGGCTAAAAATGTCCCTTAATACTCGTTTGGCTAGTTACCACCCTTAATATCTAATTACAACAAATACTAAAAACTGACCATGATCTGGTCAGACCCCCCCTTTATGGATCTCTATATGTATGAAAATATAAAACCAGCCAAGTGTGAATTGGACTCGTACACCGAGAATTCCGTACAAACACAGAATGAACCAAAATACCGTAATTGTTTTCCCACAGTTTGAAATCCTTAGCGGGAGTCTTACCCGCACTTTGCTGGTGAAAGTAAAACATTAAAATAATTATGAAGGTAAATCACAAATTTTAATAGATACATACATAACATGCCCCGTGAGGTGCCGGGTTAGAATTGCACCTCCCCATGTCATTCCGTGGGTGTCGTAAGAGGCAACTAAGGGCAAAATACTGGAAGGTATGGGCAGCAGCGCCTTCTAAAGAACTTCCATCTTACACTGAGATCCCCAAGCCGCCTGTCAAGCGTGGGGATTATGGCAAATACCCCCTTAATAGGGGAGGCTGTGTTCAGCAGTTTACGATCCGGCTGATACAGTACAGTACAGTTCAGTACATACATAACATCATGCCTCTTTCCTGTAGGGGTAGGCAGATACCACAAATTTCCACTTGCTACGATCCTTGCATATCTCTTTCGCTTCATCTACACTCATCAATCCTTTCATACATAAGAGTCGGTTTAGGGTACTCCTGTACTGGCCGTTTTTCAGAACGTCTTCATTTTGATTTCGGAACCTTCACCTTGGTCTTCCCATTCCAACACTTCCGGTCACTTGTTCCATGTATTTCATGTTTAGTGAGTCTCATTTCATTTATTCTCTCTACATGTCTAAACCATCTTAACATATCTTTATTGATTTTTGACACTACATCCTCATTTTTGTTTGAAAGTTCCCGTGTTTTCAATAACCGGATGTACTCACGCATATTGGTCACCCTCTCCGTGCAACTGCTCGTTCTGCAGACGACTGGAAGGAAGGAGTCGTCGCCGCGATTTAGACGCGTGAACTCACCTGATGACGGGCATCGGACATGCCTGAAACCTAGTTCGACAATCTCGACCAATACGCGGGAGTACAGCCGGTTATTGAAAACATTAACTACATTCTCATTCACACTCTTAACTTTACTGTCTTTACGATGGAGTAAAACACTTTTTTATTAATAAAAATTTTCTCTTGTTAATTAATTACTCTCTAGGCAATCTGCCGAAGGTACCATATTTTGTAAACATTTCGATTGGCTACTTATTATGAAGCAAAAGATACAACCCATTATACATTGGACGAACGGACGGACAGCCCAGGCTTAATAATAGGGTCAAGTTTCTAACCGACTTCAAAAAAAGGAGAAGGTTCAATTCGTCTGCATTATTTTTTGTGTGTGTTACTTCATCACTTTTTACAGAGTATACTTACCGATTTTGATGATTTTTGACTTTCAGAAGCTGGTGCTATTTAAGTGGACCCATTAAGATTCGACGAATTGTATTTGATTAATCCCTAATATTGGGTGTTTTACGTTTGAAGTCGGTTATTTTTTGTTAAAAAAATTTTTTTCAATACGGATCCCTAAAAACATTTTTTTTAGGTATGCTCTGGTATTTAAGGTTGGTATAGAATCTTCATCTGTGTGGTACGCCATCTCCCCTTAGCCAAGGGCCTATTTCAGAATATTCGAGTAAGTTCTGGTTATACTACCCAGAACATAAAACACTATCTTAGCGTTTCACAGTCATCGATTTAGCCCATAAATCGGTTTTAGGCCTAATTTCACCATACATTGTTTGTTTACTCTAAATCAGGCATTAGCTAATGGGTCTTTAAAAGTAACAGAGCTGTTAAGACCTGGTTTCACCATACTCTGTTATATATTTAACGCCTTGTTAATCCTTTTAACAGACTGTTAACTGAACTGAGTGTCCCACCAAGCGTTAATGGATGATTAATTCTCTTAACAAGGCGTTAAATCTAATCACTGCCCTAGAGGTCCGTTAAATAGTTAACAGGCTGTCAGTGATGTGACATATGAATTTATTGTCATAACATAAGTAGATCAAAAATGGATGATGATTATTTTTGAAACTGATGTTTTATAAAATTTGGATAATATGGACAGAATAGTACTACATCCAGGAATTGAGACTGTACATAATTTTATGTGCATATTCGTTTATCGGGTTGGGAAAATGCAGAGTAGTTTAGAAATTGGAAGGGCGTTATCCGTCAGTTGCTTGGCGACAGATTTTCTACTTTTTACGATCTATTAATGTGCAAGTATTGGCAGTGCAGTTTTTTTTTGCCTGATAGATTAGCCTTTGACCACTATCTCACCCGATGGTAAGTGATGATGTGGTCGAAGATGTTGTTCAGGCTAACCTAGAATTATTGGCTCTCAAGCACAGCTGCCAGAACTCACCGTCAGGTGCCTGGTGACAGATTTTCTACTTGAGGGTGGTAGCTGGCTAGCTACCACCTTCAGAGCCTTTTACAGAAATGCTATGTTTGATAGTGGGTGGTATGGTAATGCAGTTTTACAGGCTGATAGTGGATACATTAATTGATAGGGTCAATCCTCTAGCTACCACCCTCAAGTAGAAAATCTGTCGCCAAGCACCTGACTGGGAGTCATGGTGCCACTGGAAAATCCAAGAACACTGGTGGAGGTACTCTATTATGAATCTCAAATAAAGAGCAGAAATCCTATTGCACGCTTGTATGGAAACGTTGATTCCCCGCGCTTGAGTTGGGCATGTAAATGATATTAAATAACTGTCTGTTAGTACCACAGGAGTACTGAATAACTTTTTAGTAAAGCAAAGGAAGGTTTACCAACAGATGACCCTTAACTTGACTTGCCAGCACCATGGGAAGAATTATTAGATCAAGGCTACATCACAGAACAAAGAAGTGAAGATGCAATCACAAGAAACATAAATGTGTGTATGTGCAAAGATAGCTAATAAATATAATTATTTTAAAAGTTTTCACCTGTGCCAGTCAAAAATCCTATAACACATGTATGGCATAATTCAATACTTAGACAAAAATATTTCTTGAAACTATTACTAAGGTAAGGCTAGAAATAATAAATTAAAATAAATACATTAAATTTTTTATTTTATTGCACCTTACATTCAAATATTATATATATACACCTAACTAAAAACAAATACTTCTAGATTAAATACTAAAATTATTCATTTTAGGATTTTTCATATTTTAAAATTGTTCTTGTAATTTTGCAGTTTTAATTATATCTTGATTTATTTAACTGCTTTTCTTTTATGTTACTGTTGGTTTCTGCATTTCCTTTTCATAATTTCCAATAAGTCCAACTTATTTCAGGATGTGTCTCCTCTATTAACAGAAAGTGTAGTGACCACTATAATAGTTTTTAATGCTTCTGGTGTTCAACTGTTCCAAATATTTATTTTCTGCATTCTGAAACAAAAATAAATATCAGCTAAAATACTTTCAATGAACAGATATAGATAGTCCTATCTTTAATTAAAAATGAAAATTATTTCAATATACTTAAATCTCAATGCATTCATACTATTTGTGGTTTAATTACAATTTTATTTAAACCAAGAATAGTAAGAATTATTAAATTAATATATTATACAAGCAGACGGACCAATACATTTTGTATGCAGCTGTTATCGGAGATGTGAATTGAACGGGATATGATTGCTAGATTTTTAGAAGTCTCTGTCTCAGTAAATACACTTAAAAACTTTCTGGATATTTTTTCTGCCATCAACCATCCTGTGTATATAAATAAAAACAAAGCTGAATAGCCACCACCTACTTCTAGTTGTATGTTTTCATCTGCAGGTTTATATATTTGCGATGGTCCAGCATCATAAACATCTGCGTTGTCATCCGGGTATAAATAAAGTAAAAAATTTACTGCATATCATATCAACACACAATTACAAACAGTATTAGTGAGGAATGAGAAAAGCAAGTTGCCTGCAACAAGTGTCACTCTGAATTTGGAAATCTACAATTTAAGAACTTGCACAGCAGTGCACTGCACTCGTCTATCACCCGAAGATAATAGATGTTAAATATCTTTAAGCCCAGTAAATTCATTGTAAACATTGCCCTTCAATCCCGAGTTCGAACACAGTAGTGTTTGCACAATACCTACTTACTGCTTAGCAGTTGAATAATTGCATGTGGCACTTTCCAAGACAGACACTGCAAAGACGCATATCACCACAAAAATAGGGAAATATGAAGCTAACTGTGAGAAATATAAACATTTTAATCTATGAGATGTTCGTGAAGTACGATCATCAACAGTGCATTATATTAGCAAATATTAAAGCCAAAACTTACTTGAGTTTTTTGAAATTATGAGATATTCGTTGGTCTAAAAACTGGATACCTATCAGAATCGTATGGACTGCCTATTAATCCTGTAAAATGTCAGGCCTCCTTCTGCAAAGTAAAACCAGAGCAATGAGCGTGTTACCTGGGTGGAATAACTTGGTGATACGTATGAAAATAATACTACTTCCCTACCTGTTAAAAGGACTTGTTCCTTTGTTGCTGCTTTATCTTTCTTTGTGGTACGTTTTATGTTGTCTCAGCAAGTTTTGAGATGATATGTGTGGTGTGGTGAACCCAAAACGAGCTCCTGAACCATAATTTTCTTCTCATTTGTAAAAAAATAAGCCCGTGAGTTTTCTTGAACATCGTGAATTAAATAAAAACTTATTTTATCAACACTAAAAAAACAAACACTACAAGCACAACGTAAAATCCTGAAACTCAAGTTATCGGGAGTTTAACATTTCAACCAGTAAAATGAAAAGTGACCCGGTTGCATTATACTCCTACTGCGTGAACGTTATTTGAATTCGGCCGCGTAGCTTAACAAGCGACCGAATTCAAATAACGTTCACGCAGAATACTGAGACCTGTAGAATATGGGCCCCTCGATTTGGTCGTATTAGAATGAGAGTGAATGATTTATGGTTCGTTCCCGTCATAGATCAAATAGAATTTATACCAACCCGTAACATGGGACTTACTAACGGTCCGCTAATTTTTCTTCATAGCACGTAAACTGATTTAACAGCTCTGTTACTTTTAAGGACCCATTAGCTAATGCCTGATTTAGAGTAAACAAACAATGTATGGTGAAATTAGGCCTAAATCAGTTTACGTGCTATGAAGAAAAATTAGCGGACCGTTAGTAAATCCCATGTTACGGGTTGGTATAAATTCTATTTGATCTATGACGGGAACGAACCATAAATCATTCACTCTCATTCTAATACGACCAAATCGAGGGGCCCATATTCTACAGGTCTCAGTATTCTGCGTGAACGTTATTTGAATTCGGTCGCTTGTTAAGCTACGCGGCCGAATTCAAATAACGTTCACGCAGTAGGAGTATAATGCAACCGGGTCACTTTTCATTTTACTGGTTGAAATGTTAAACTCCCGTTAACTTGAGTTTCAGGATTTTACGTTGTGCTTGTAGTGTTTGTTTTTTTAGTGTTGATAAAACAAGTTTTTATTTAATTCACGATGTTCAAGAAAACTCACGGGCTTATTTTTTTTACAAATGAGAAGAAAATTATGGTTCAGGAGCTCGTTTTGGGTTCACCATACCACACATATCATCTCAAAACTTGCTGAGACAACATAAAACGTACCACGAGGAAAGATAAAGCAGCAACAAAAGAACAAGTCCTTTTAACAGGTAGGGAACTAGTATTATTTTCATACGTATCACCCAGTTATTCCATCCAGGTAACACGCTCATTGCTCTGGTTTTACTTTGCAGAAGGAGGCCTGACATTTTACAGGATTAATAGACAGTCCATACGATTCTAATAGGTATCCAGTTTTTAGACCAACGAATGTCTGATAATTTCAAAAAACTCAAGTAAGTTTTGGCTTTAATATTTGCTAATATAATGCACTGTTGATGATCGTACTTCACGAACATCTCATAGATTAAAATGTTTATATTTCTCACAGTTAGCTTCATATTTCACTATTTTTGTGGTGATAAGCGTCTTTGCAGTGTCTGTCTTGGAAAGTGCCACATGCAATTATTCAACTGCTATGCAGTAGGTATTGTGCAAACACCACTGTGTTCGAACTCGGGATTGAAGGGCAATGTTTTCAATGAATTTCTGGGCATAAAGATATTTAACATCTATTATCTTCGGGTGATAGACGAGTGCAGTGCACTGCTGTGCAAGTTCTTAAATTGTAGATTTCCAAATTCAGAGTGACACTCGTTGCAGGCAACTTGCTTTTCTCATTCCTCACTAATACTGTTTGTAATTGTGTGTTGATATGATACGCAGTAAATTTTTTACTTTATATATACCCGGATGACAATGCAGATGTTTATGATGCTGGACCATCGCAAATATATAAACCTGCAGATGAAAACATACAACTAGAAGTAGGTGGTGGCTATTCAGCTTTGTTTTTATTTATATACACAGGATGGTTGATGGCAGAAAAAATATCCAGAAAGTTATTAAGTGTATTTACTGAGGCAGAGACTTCTAAAAATCTAGCAATCATATCCCGTTCAATTCACATCTCCGATAACAGCTGCATACAAAATGTATTGGTCCGTCTGCTTGTATAATATATTAATTTAATAATTCTTACTATTCTTGGTTTAAATAAAATTATAATTAAACCACAAATAGTATGAATGCATTGAGATTTAAGTATATTGTAATAATTTTCATTTTTAATTAAAGATAGGACTATCTATATCTGTTCATTGAAAGTATTTTAGCTGATATTTATTTTTGTTTCAGAATGCAGAAAATAAATATTTGGAACAGTTGAATACCAGAAGTATTAAAAACTATAGTGGTCACTACACTTTCTGTTAATAGAGGAGACACATCCTGAAATAAGTTGGACTTATTGGAAATTATGAAAAGGAAATGCAGAAACCAACAGTAACATAAAAGAAAAGCAGTTAAATAATTCAAGATATAATTAAAACTGCAAAATTACAAGAACAATTTTAAAATATGAAAAATCCTTAAATGAATAATTTTAGTATTTAATCTAGAAGTATTTGTTTTTAGTTAGGTGTATATATATAATATTTGAATGTAAGGTGCAACAAAATAAAAAATTTAATGTATTTATTTTAATTTATTATTTCTAGCCTTACCTTAGTAATAGTTTCAAGAAATATTTTTGTCTAAGTATTGAATTATGCCATACATGTGTTATAGGATTTTTGACTGGCACAGATGAAAACTTTTAAAATAATTATTTATTAGCTATCTTTGCACATACACACATTAATGTTTCTTGTGATTGCATCTTCACTTCTTTGTTCTGTGATGTAGCCTTGATCTAATAATTCTTCCCATGGTGCTGGCAAGTTAAGTTAAGGGTCATCTGTTGGTAAACCTTCCTTTGCTTTACTAAAAAGTTATTCAGTACTCTTGTGGTACTAACAGACAGTTATTTAATTTCATTTACATGCCCAACTCAAGCTCGGGTAATCAACATTTCCATACAAGCGTGCAATAGGATTTCTGCTCTTTATTTGAGATTCATAATAGAGTACCTCCACCAGTGTTCTTGGATTTTCCAGTGGCACCATGACTCACAGTCAGGTGCTTGGCGACAGATTTTCTACTTGAGGGTGGTAGCTAGAGGATTGACCCTATCAATTAATGTATCCACTATCAGCCAGTAAAACTGCATTACCATACCACCCACTATCAAACATAGCATTTCTGTAAAAGGCTCTGAAGGTGGTAGCTAGCCAGCTACCACCCTCAAGTAGAAAATCTGTCGCCAGGCACCTGACGGTGAGTTCCGGCAGCTGTGCTTGAGAGCCAATAATTCTAGGTTAGCCTGAACAACATCTTCGACCACATCATCACTTACCATCAGGTGAGATAGTGGTCAAAAGGCTAATCTATCAGGCAAAAAAAAAACTGCACTGCCAATACTTGCACATTAATAGATCGTAAAAAGTAGAAAATCTGTCGCCAAGCAACTGACGGACATAACGCCCTTCCAATTTCTAAACTACTCTGCATTTTCCCAACCCGATAAACGAATATGCACATAAAATTATGTACAGTCTCAATTCCTGGATGTAGTACTATTCTGTCCATATTATCCTAATTTTATAAAACATCAGTTTCAAAAATAATCATCATCCATTTTTGATCTACTTATGTTATGACAATAAATTCATATGTCACATCACTGACAGCCTGTTAACTATTTAACGGACATCTAGGGCAGTGATTAGATTTAACGCCTTGTTAAGAGAATTAATCATCCATTAACGCTTGGTGGGACACTCAGTTCAGTTAACAGTCTGTTAAAAGGATTAACAAGGCGTTAAATATATAACAGAGTATGGTGAAACCAGGTCTAAAGCTTGAAACGCGCTGTATGTTAACTGTCGTTTGTATCATTCAGTTATTTTATGTTCTGTTCTAGTATAACCGGAACTTACTCGAACATTCTGAAACAGGCCCTAAGAATATAATCCTCCGAATAATGCTATATACCTAGGTATTTTTAGATCTATGGGATGAAATCTCGTTGCTGCATATCTGAGAAGGCCAAATACAATTTGTTGGTGATAATTTAAAGACAGATATTTTTACTCCATATTTCTCATTTTATATTATAACGGTCAAATATATTATCTTCACCAAATCGGTTCAATTAGCCTCAACCTCTTTTTTATGTTATTATGGCGGAACAAGCTCGAGGCCTACCTGATGTTAAGCGGACTATCCTGTGCCTATAACAGATGCATTTCATCACGAGTCACTGCGCCCGTCACCTTGAGACATAGTTGTAAAGTCCCAAGTGCCTGTAATTTCACTGACTCTCAAGGACTGCTGCCAGAACACACCGTTAGGTGCTTGGCACCAGATTTTCTACTTGAGGGTGGTAGCTAGCCAGGTGGGCAATCGCAAAATGCCCTTCCACCATGCGGTGAAGCTCAAGCTGGTGGTGGGGATTGAACTAGGGACCTGCAGCACGGCAGACTATAGCTTTTACCGCTTTGGCTATCATTGCTTCAAAACCTCTTGTTTGAGTCTGGTTGCACTAAATACGATGATAGGCTTAGGTATGCATCCTACCGGCAAAATTGTTTCAGTTTTTCTTAATCTGCATGTTTTTGCAATTCCTTGTAATGTACATTTAATTTTTATGTTATTGTGACGGAAAAAGCTCGAGGCCCACCTGATGTTAAGCGGACTAACCTCTGCTTATAACAGATGCATTTCGTCACAAGTCACGAATTACACTGCGCCCGTCACCTTGAGACTCATTTGCCTAAAATTTCACTGGCTCTCAAGGACTGCTGCCGGAACACACCGTTAGGTTCTTGGAGACAGATTTTCTACTTTCTGGTGATTGCTAACCAGGCGGGCATTCGCAAAACGCCCTTTCACTATGCAAACCTGCCTCATAACATAACCAGAGATTTAGGTGGTAATGGTGGACCATTTACCTCAATGTCTCCTCAAATTGCGTTTTTTGTGTAGTTACACATATTTTGCATTATGATCTAGTTCATGTTTCTGTGTATCTGTTATGAACATAGGCTTAGGAAGCGAAAAAATCTTAAGTCTATGGTTATGAATGTAATTTGAGTTGTGTATGAAAATAAAAATAAATAAAACCAATAAATACAACCCAAATGGTAAAATTTTAGATTTCAAACAAATCATATATTCTTTAAATAAATAATTATAAATACGTTTATTTTCGTTGCAAATAGGTTTACAATTCATAAGACATATCATACAAGCAAGACTAATATTGTTGTCGCTAAATTAAAGCCAAATTCGAATCAAATTATTGACTATCGGGTTACAATGAGACATAAGTGAAATTCAATCTGAAGGTGGAATTGAGTTTTAAAAAATACTCTATCTTCGTCTCATCCCACTCTATTCATATCTCCTTCTCCTTTATAAGGCAAAGATGATGAAATAACTAGCTCGTCCGTTTTTTTTAATAATATAATCCTACCTAACCAGCCAGTAACTTATGTGAAGGACTTCGTACGATCTTTTTGGTTGCGAGTATTTTTGAAGATATGCATTGTCTTAATTTAAAAATGATTATACTACCTCTACGATAGTCCTTTATCCCTAGCTGTTCAATCGAAAACACTGCCTATTAAAGCGATAAAAATGACGACATGTTTCGTATAAGTTTTATCGACATAATTATTGATATGAATGCGGAGTGTTCAAACTCAGTGATAGTGTTCTAGTATATATAAGTTCTTGAGTATCAAGAAACCTAAAATATTTGACTTGGCTTCTTATCGATTAAAAAAAGGACACATACTAACATTGACCTATATATGCTAGACGCGACATCTCAATCGAGGACAGTGCCAGTGCAAGTATGCCGGCCGGCATACTCTCCCCCACATGCATTAGGGCACTCATAGAGATTACAGGCGATTTACGTTGGAAAATTGTGTATTTTGAATACACTGGTCGACTATCTTCGTCTGAGATGTCACGTCTAGTATTTATAGGTCAATGCATACAAATACCACTGTGAGTAGCCAGCAATGTAACTTCGGGTAATAATAACATAAACTTCAACTAAGAAATCGATTGCTCTCGCTCACCAAGCGCATTCTAAACAACACCAATACCAATCAAGACTTCGTATTTGACCCCGTCACAAACAAAACTATTTCGTCTATTCATTCGTCACTACCATTCGCGATGAGATCGAATCGATTCCACCCGACAAAAGATCGATGATCGATACACCACTGTGATCAAAAAGTCGATCTTTTTGTGTACATTATTGATTTTTAATCGACCGCGAAGGCTCTATCACAATGAATATGAATAGGCACGTGGTATAAAAAGTGGTAACAGTAGGATTATTTTTGGAGGTTGAAATTGAAGGTGCATTGTATTTTTTTTCTCAGTTGCAGGTTTCGTGTCGTGATCTAAATGGGTTGGGTGGGTGATATTCGACTTCCACTTTTTATGGAACTCTTTTTATTTTCAAATGAGAGATGGAATGTGCTTTAAGGCATATGACTTTTGGTTTTGGAGTCAAATTCATCCAAGTTTGGTTCATAGAATTCATTTGTATCTCGTTAGGATGTTTTTGATTTGACAGCATCCTACCATGCAAAAACTACCATGATAATACCATTCTGTCTCAAGATTCGACAAAAGTTTTATAATAAACGTCTGAAGGTTATGGAAGCTTTGCATACATTTGAATTAAGAATAGGTAGCATGACATACTTTTTTATTTTCCCCGTAAGCAGTATTCTGCCAAGGTAGGACAAGATGGGGTCGTATTAGATCTTGCCCCAGCAGTAAGAATTTGCATCGAGTTTCTGCGACCAAGGCCCACCAAGAGCAACCCCAGACACGTAGGGCAATGCAAGCCGGCGGAGAGTTCTCCAACTTTCCATCAATTACCAATTATGGAGAAAATAGAAGGCGGTCAAACCACCTCCTCCCCTACGTTCTTCTGCGTCCATCCGATCGAGTCATATCGGGTATCATGCTCCTAAATCGCGGTCTCTTTCAACGCTATTGCCAATTCGAAGATGAAAGCCACAACCAACTCACTACTTAATCTGTTGTTCAGGAATAAAAAAATATAAAGAGAGAGAGAGAGAGAGTCTGACGCATATGGAATGTCACTTTTATATAACTTAGTTGATTAGAGACTCTCCTCATTTGTTGAAAATCGGCTTAAAAATATAATTACTTATCTATTTCACAAGAAAACAATACAAGTCACAGTATAAAGGATCGTTAATCAGAAATCAGAAATCAGAAATCAGAATTTTTTATTGAATAACTGTGTAGGTACATAGAGATGGTTATGTCATAATTTAGTATCAACAGTCTGCCCATTGCGAGCGTTCAGTAATTTATAGTATCACTACTACATTTAGTTAAACTTAACTAGGAGATAAAAATCTAGTGTACAATAAAATAACAATATAGATAAATGTATTAATTACTTAACTAGAATTGCACGATTTACAGTTGCACCGGGAGTAATCATTGAAATATTCTTTCATATCATAATACACCTTTGATATAAGCCATGCTTTTAATTTATACTTAAATGTGTTGTTTTTTAATATTTTTATTTCAGTAGGTAGTTTATTATACACATATAGAGCCATTACATATGGGCTATTGCGAAACATGCTATTATTAATTTGTGGCATACATATATTATGTTTATGTTTGGATCTTAATATATCGGAACGGCTTGACTTAGTCTCAAAGAAATTATTTTCATTACGCTTAACAAACATACAGATTTCATATATATAAATACAGGTAATAGTGAGGATATCATTATTTTTAAAAACCTCACGTAAACTGTCCGTATGTTCAAGTCTAAAAATAATTCTTAAACATCTCTTTTGTAAAATAAATGATGATTCAATTTCGACTGAATTTCCCCAGAATATTACTCCATAACTTAATTGAGGATAAACATAACCGTAATAGGCGTTCATTGCTATTTTTTTAGATGAAATGTTGCCAAGTATCGATAACACGTAACAGTACTGTGATAGTTTATTATTTACTTTCTTAATGTGTGATTTCCAGTTTAAATGATTATCTATACTAACACCCAGAAAGTTAGCTTCTTCTACAATGTTAACTTTACTGCCATTATAGAAAATGTCCAGTTGTAATGGGTGTTGTTTATAATTTCTAAATTGAATAGCTTTAGTTTTCTCTACGTTAAGTTTAAGATTTATGTTCCGTAACCAAGTACCTATGTTATTTAATGTTTTATTAATTTCCATTTCGAATTCTTGTCTATTTTTATTGTTTTTTGGGATATATATAGTGGCGTCATCGGCAAACATTATACATAAATGGTCAGTTATTTGAGGTAGTTCGTTTATATATATGAGGAATAATAATGGCCCAAGAATACTACCTTGAGGCACACCTATAGACATAACTTCAGATTTTGAAAGTACTTGTTCGATAGTTTTTGTAGATTTATTATAAACATCCAAGATTACAGCTTGATGTCTATTTTGTAGATATGATTCGATGAGTTTAAAGGCCTCTCCTCTAATTCCAACATGTTCGAGCTTACTTAATAGTATACTATGTACTACGCAATCAAAAGCCTTTGATAAATCAATGAAAATTGCAACGCCGGGTGTTTTTAAATTTATATCCTCACTTATTCGCCTAAGCATTTTAAAAATGTCGGAGGAAGTATTTTTTTGCTTTTGAAAGCCGTATTGATTAATGTTGATTGTATTGGTAACTGATATATAAAATAAATTATTAACAAAGAAAAACCGACTTCAAACATAAAATATTCTAAAACAACAATAAAATATATTCGTAGAATAAGAAGTAAATTAATCAAACCATCGTATATCCTTCATATTTCTTCGTATTACATCGACAATTGAAAATAAGAACATCATCGATGTAGTCAAAGCCACATAAATACGCATTACTCAAAAACTAACCGTAAGATCTCATTGAAATTGTTTTTTTATGTTTGGTAGCTAAGCTTTTGACCACTATCTCACCTGATGGTAAGTGATGATGTGGTCGAAGATGATGTTCAGGCCAATCTAGAATTACTGGCGCTCTAGAAAAGCTGCCGGAACACACCGCAAGCACCTAGTGCTTGGCGAGAGATTTTCTGCTTGAGGGTGGTAGCTAGTGAGTCGGGCATTCGTAAAATGCCCTACCACCATGCTGTAACGATTTCTAAGACGACAACCGGGACCGACGGCTTATCGTGCCCTCCGAAGCACAGAAGCGTTCAGTAGTAATGTCGTTGCTTAACTTTGCTGATCGGTTAAGAACAACTAAGCAAACTTCGTTACAAGCGTTTCAAAATTAAAAAGATAAGAACTACTTAGATGCAAAATATTAAAACAAACCAAATAACAATATCTAAAACGATCAAACATTAGAATTGATCTTTTTATTCATCGTCGTCTTACCAAATCATACACACGACCCACAAATTTCGAGACCCACCAATTAGATGTCGCAGTTTTTACGCTCTCAATTCGGCCAATAAAGACTCGAAAAAAACTCGTTAAGTTTATTATCCCTAATAAACGAGTGTATATGGCCAGGGACGGTAATGGCATGGTCATTAGACTAATGCTATTGCCCGAGGATCCGTCTCAGTGTCGCCAGGAAGATGACGGGATAAATAGGTAGGATATTAGACTTGAAGGTAAAAAACAATGGAATGGATCCCTGATGAGGGATATAGCACAGTGTTTTGGTGTAAGAATGTTATTTTATGGGACAGGAGTATATTGAGGCTTGTATTTCGGGGTGAGTCTCCCTCGTCCGTGTGAAGGTATCCTTAATAAAATGAAATAATTTGTTTATAACGGTAGTAAATAAACAATGACAAAGTATTTTACAAATAGAATAATTATTAGGTAGTCGCTACAGGTCGTAAAACGGTCTCCAACTCAGCATATGCTAGTGTTAAAGCAGCGCAGGTCTTCCGTTGGAGCCGGCTCTGTGACGTCACGGAGGTAATATTGGACAAACGGCCCTTTATGAATATATATAATACGATAATATAAATAACCCAGAAAAATACATTACATTATATACACACAAAAAGTTTACAATATACAATAAAGGAAAACGTAAACCGTTTCCCTCAAATGTTCTTGATAAAATAAAATTACAAGTTGACTCTGAATGACTCTTGTAACGTAAATATCTTTATAATTTACGTCTTAATATGAAAATATATTAATTAAATAACAAAACCTTATTCAAGAGACACAAAAAAGTGCAATTTAGATTTACTTTATTTTTTAGGGTAAGCCTTTGACCACAATCTCACCTGATTGTAAGTGATGAATTGATGATGTGGTCAAAGGTGTTAATAGGCTTAGCCTAGAATTTCTGGCTCTCAAGGACAGCTGCCGGAACACACCGTTAGGTGCTTGGCGACAGATTTTCCGCTTGAGGGTGGTTGCTAGCAGGCGGGAATTCACAAAATTCCCTTACCCCATGCGGTGAACCTCAGGCCCGCAGCGGGATTCGAACCATGGACCTGCTGCGCGGCAGTCCATAGCCAATGCCACTGAGCCATCACTGCTTAAAGCCAGCCAGTTCACCCTTAGATAAACCCAATGAGTAGTTGGAAAAAATCCAATGGATTTCTGGTGATAATACGAGATAAATTAATTAATTCCAAATACTAAGATTACTAGGTAAGTAAGTAACTATTATTATCGAAATATAAAATCGAAGCAGGTGTTACGTGTAAACCTTATGAGGTTCACGGCATGTCTATAACTGGAACTGGTTGTAATTTCGAGATTGGTGTACTGCGCATCAGTACACCAATCTCGAAATTACAACGTGTGTCAATCACGGGCTATCGGTACAAAATTATCTGAGTGGTTCAAATAAAATTGTAACTAATCTAGAGTTTTGTATGTTGGTTTGTAATTTTGTAGTCGTTTGGAATTTTTGTAATATGTTTTAACCTTTAATAGAAATACTGCTGTTTGGTTGTTTTTTTTATAGATATAGGCTAACCTTTGTGTACTATCTCACCTGATGATGTGGTTAAAGAAGTTCGTCAGGCTAATTTATATATTTAATATTTATAATTTTATTTTATTTATATATTATATTTACTAATTATATTTAATTGATATATTACTGGCACTCGAGAACAGCAGCCGGAACACACTATAAGGTAACTTGGCGACAGATTTTCTACTTGAGGATGGTAGCTAGCCAGGCAGGCGTTCACAGAGTTCCCTATCAGCACGCTATAATGATTGCCATCCAAAGACAACAACCGCGATCGACGGCTTTATGTCCTCACCAAAGTAAGGAAGCGTTCAAAGTAATGAGTTTCTATAATACTTGCAATAATTGGTACATAATTATCACGTTTGATGCATACATTAATCCATGAGTCTACACCAGAAGTTGCCGAAGGTTTATGTTTATGTTGTCTTATTCTGTGAGTTGCAATTTGTAAAGCGCACGACTCCTGATTTAAAATACTTTCGTTACTTAACATTTTTATTTCTGTATGAACCGTTACCTACTGAAACATTCGAGCGCTTCACATTCTTTCGTGTTTTGTTTTAGGGTTCTGCACTCGAAGGGGAAAACGGAACCATAGTAACAAAATTTCGCTGTCTGTATATCTGTATGTCAGTCCCTCTATAATTCATAAACAAATTAAATTTCAAGCAGGTGATTTAAAAAACATTATTGAAAGCATAGTGATATAAAATATTTTACATGTTTTAATGCGTAATAATATTTCGATAAGTATTTTTTTTTTATGTCTGATAGGTTATCCTTTGACCACTATCTCACCTGATGGTAAGTGATGATGTGGTCGAAGATGTTGTTCAGGCTAACCTAGAAGTTAAGTAAGTGAAGTAGAATTATGTAAGATTGGGGTAAATGTGTTGCATATTTAAAGTAAACTCTACGGTACGTTTTAGGTATTAATTAAGGAGCCTACTACACTCTGCTGTACTTTTTGTATGGTATGTTGTATTTAGTAGGCGATGAAAGTCGCAGACGCGAGCTTGTTTAAAATTGTAGCTGTCGCATGTTGATTTTATTTTAATTGTAACTTGTTTAAGACCGTTAGCGGTATTATCAACGTGGTTTAACATAATTGGTTGTCCAGAATATACTTGAAGCGCAGTTACCAAGAATAAGAATAAGTGTTATTTTTTAATAAAAATCTTCTTAATTCTTTGTTAAAATAACTAATACAATGTGAATTGATATCTTATACATTAATCTGATTTCGCATTATTTCAAATGCAAGTTTTACAATACCTGGACAACTGAGCTTCACTCGGCATTTTTAGAGTTCTGTAACAGGAAACTAAAGCCTATTACTAAGCATCGACTGTCCGTTCTCTGCCTATAACAGATGCATTTCGTCACAAGTCTCGAATTGCACTGCGCCCGTCACTTTGAGATATAGTTGTTAAATCACATGTGACTGTGATTTACTGGCTCTCAAGGAATGCTGCCGGAACACACCGTTAGGTGCTTGGCGACAGATTTTCAGACAGACAGATTTCATGATTGAATCGATCTTGCGCGCCCCGGTTTTACTCATCGAGTGACAAGTACCTTCATAGTTTGTGTTTATGTTTGGAAAAAACAATTTCTATACTTTCGTTTAGTATTCAACATCATCATAGAAAACATAGAAAAAAAACGGCGTCTTCAAAATGCACCGTTAGGTGCTTGGCGACAGATTTGTAGGGTGGTAGCTAGCCAGGCAAGTATTCGAAAAATGCCCTACACCATGCTGAATCGACCGCCATCGTAAAACAATAACCAGGACCGACGGCTTAATGTCCCTCCGAAGCGCGGAAGCGCTCAGTAGTAATGTCACTGGCGGTCACCCATACAAATCATGTACACTTTAATTACATAGCTGATCGGTTAAGAACGGCTAAGCAAACTTCGCTACGAGAGCTTCAAGACACACATTATTAGGATGGATGTCGTCGATGGAGACGACATCCATCCTATAAAGATGTGCATTTAAAAGAAATGAAAAAAGTTTAATGTTCACCCGCTTCCGTAGCATAATTGGAAATGCACCTAGACCTAGTATTTTAGGGTTACGAATCTAGAAACTGTAGTTTAGCTTTTCCAAAGCTATAACGTTGTATTATAGATTCCAAATTCAGAAACTTGGGAGGTAAGACAACCTTCTGGCGTCACAAACAAACCCTTTCTCCATACAATGAATGAATCAGCGAAAGTTAAAAAACCAGACACAAATAAGAATTAAGTAGGAAATAAAACAATAACAAAATCATTTGGTCTCACTGACCTTGCGGTCCAAAGAACCGTTAGGGCGATGGTTTTTTTTTACAAAAAATAAGGGCGCAGCTATTTCTCTGATCTGAGACCGCAAAGGAACCGAGTGATATAAGGTTATAGTGGGCCCTTTACATTGTACAAGTTTTTATATGGAGTGAGGGTGATGAGAAATTTTTATGTTAGAGGTTTTTTTTACTAATGAAGAGGTGTTCTTATGTGTAGTTTTATGTCATATTTATGGAAATAAAAGAAGTCAAGTGAGTGAGTGACTCGCACACTCGTTCTAAATCAATCGAGTTGCTTGCGTATTCTACCGCCTAATAGGGGTGTGTCCGTTTTCATCTCACACATCTGTGTGACATGAATAAGTCCTCCCACACATACGCGCGGGCTTATCACTGGGTTTTACTAATATGTCTTTAATACCGGACAATTCTACGAACCTAACCACGCGCGATTTCCCACCAACAAAAAAATATCTTCCGATCGTACAAAAAGTTATAATTTTTTAATAGTCATAAGTTATGGACTCTAAAGGCGCATCTGCGGCAAATAAAATCCCGAAACAGTACATAAAAACACTTCTATCTATAGTTGAAACAAAAACGTTCTTGCATGTTTTCCGTGGCTAGCATCTTCATGTTTTCAATTTCGCCTGCGAGTAGATGGCGTGGTTTACTGGCATTTGAACCAATCACTGGTCAGGTAATACGTGAACCAAAGAAATGTCTGTACATTTATTTGGTTCACGTACTACCGTGTTCGTGTTTCTGAAACACTCGTCCATCTCCAGCGCGGTTGACGTGAAACAAAGTTTTGTTTACGAGATTTTGTGAAGACGACGAACGTGCGGAGACGCACCTTAATAAAAAATTTAATCTTTAATCTTAAGTTTCAAATGTATCTAAGGACCCGTAGGTCTGAAAAACTGATGTAGTTTTTATGAAAAGTAAACAAGTCTACCGTCACCCCTAGAACCTTCTTTGGACGCTATGGCGAAGACAGTTTTGACTATAAATAAGTGTCGTATTGTATTCAATGTGCCGCTACTGTGCGGCGGCTTTTTTCAAAAGAATTTGGAATCTTTATTGTGGGACTGAGTCTGGGTTTTACTTTCTGTTTCTTTCTTATTTGATGTTTTAGAACGGGATAAAAATTAGCAAATGTGTTTTAGACTTTCGTGTTTAAGGTGATTATTTGATTCGCAGCACAAAATATCATTATTTTTTATACGAGAACAGAAACCTCATATGATTTGTAATAAGCAGATACATTTTGAAATAATGGTCTTTTTATTCCATGGGTATATATTTTGCTTATCTTTCTTACTGAACATACCTATTATGTATTTTTTTTATGTGACGTCGACGGAACAAGCACGATGCCCACCTGATGATAAGCGGGAACTTTTGCCTATATCAGATGCATTTCGACACCAGTGACGATTTGCGCCCATCACCCTGAGACATACAGTTTTTGGGTCTCATGAGCCTGATGTCTCATGAGAGTAAAAGTGGACAAACTTTTTGACATCCGTCCGCCATTGTTCCAGATTTAGGACTTCAACTTATAATTTCTGGCCATAAAAAGATTCTGATAAATGTTCTTGCATTATTTTATCCTGTATCATTTCACTATAATCATACCAACATAAGGTCACAAGGCTTAGCCAGATGGTAAGTCTCTTTAGAAAGAGTCTGTCTTGGTTGGTACCACCGCAGTGTTAGATTTGCCTCAAAGATCAGTAAATTCAACACAGTGGTGTATGTTTATTGTATATGTTACCAGAAATGTATGAAACCTAGGAATTGTACACAATTCGCGGCAGCGGCCGGTGATGCACCAAAATGCTAAATGTACTATAAAAACCTGAATCTAGTACCTACACATATTTTTCTCTAAACCAACGTGCCGTAACAAGCAATAAAGAACACTTCAAATTACTAATTAATTTTTTATCCACACCAGTAAAGTTACAAGTCGGACCCTAGATTCAATTACGATACGACATAACAAGACAGGGGTCTACTGCAGACACAGAAGCTGTTCATTATAATAATAATTGTATCACGAACTATTAATTTATCGACTACAAACTAGAGGGATTGGATTAGGAATTAGATGAAATTACATGCTAGAAGGAGACGCTTATTTATTATAGAGTTGGTAGTCATATAATGAGCATACTTGTAGATAAGGTTCTCTGTGCGAGTTTACAAATATATATATTCCATTCCGTGAATTAAATGAAAATCATATATTTAATATTTTTTTGTTTGAAATAACGCATGCGCTGCGGATAACATTATCAATGTAAAACGCATGCGTACATAAAAACTTTAAAATTATAGGGTTGCGTCATCATTAACAAGTTTACTATGGTATGCTAGTACAACGTAAGCTTTTTTTTTTGTTTTTATGCCTTATAGGTAAGCCTTTGACCACTATCTCACCTGATGGTAAGTGATGATGTGGTCGAAGATGTTGTTCAGACTAACCTAGAAGGCAGCTGTCCTTGAGAGCCAGTAAGGCTCTCAAGGACAGCTGCCGGAACACACCGTTAGGTGTTTGGCGACAGATTTTCTACTTGAGGGTGGTAGCTAGCCAGACGGGCATTCGCAAATTGCCCTACCACCATGCAAAAGTTAAACTATAGATGTCGCTCCATCTCAATACGATGGTTAAAGAACGATAGGAAATATTTAAGTTATGACTCATTGTTATGCTAGCTCAATTGTTTAGTAAGAGCATACCCCGGCTAAAGGGGTGGATGGATGCGAGTTCGAACCCCGCACATGACTTAAATTTTTCCGCTCGTAAATTTGTAAGAAAATTAACTATACTTTTTAAGTAATGATCTTATGAGCACAGACAAGTTACCCTGCTGCTGGAAAGCGGTCACTGCTGTCCATTATAGATACCTGTTCCTCCAAAGTGTGCCTGTTCTGATGACAGACCAACTAGAACTGCTACGTGTAACTTTTACACCCAAACTCAATTTTCGGTTATCAGATCGAGTCCGGGGCTAAATAAGCTGCGAAAAAGCTGAGAATTCTATTGAAAGTGCGGCGTTATTTTACATTGGGGCAGCTTGTTAATTTATATAAAGCTCGGTTCCGATCTTGTATGGAATTTTGCAGCCACCCCTGGGATAGTTCAGCTAAATACCAGTTTGAACCATTGGACTCCATAGATATTCGAACAATGAAGCTCATTGGGAACGATGCGTTAGTGCGGTCTAGACTCCGAAGCCTTGAACATAGATGCAAAGTTGCTGGCATATCGATATTTCAGATGCTTCACTTTGGAGAATTTGCGATCGACACAATCTAATTCAACCAGCTTTTTTCTTTAATCGGACAACAAGACGCACATGTGTCATCCATATAAGGCGAAAATACGCAATAAGCGCTTTAAATCCAGTTGCTAATGCGTAGTGCCGAAGCATCGAACGCCCTAACTTTACATCTACTTACAGCTTCTTTATTTCCCGAAAGAGATAATTTGAGAGTCTATAAGTACCGTCAAAAGCGGTGTCACTTTCGATCTGGCGAGACAGCGGTGAAATGATTGCATATTATATTATAAATAAACTGAGTAGCAATCAGAAATGTAGAAACAATATTCAATCTTTGTGTCGATAGTGGAAACTTCCCCGATTTAATGAAACAGAGTAAAATCACTCCAATTTTAAAGTCGGTGTCTACATCTGACCCTTGCAATTATAGACCTATTTCCATCTTACCTGCTCTGAGTAAATTATTCGAAAAAATTATGCTCAAACAACTACTATCCCATTTTAACAAGCATAATTTATTAAATGAGAATCAGTTTGGTTTCACCAAGAGCAAATCCACAACAGATGCAGGTGTTCAATTGATGTCGCATATACTGGAAGCCTGGGAGAGTTCACATGATGCTATTGGCGTATTTTGTGATCTTTCCAAGGCATTCGACTGTGTAGAGCACTGCACTCTAATTCGTAAACTATACCACTATGGTATTCGTGGAAAAGCTCTGAATCTTATAGAATCATATCTGTCAGACAGGCTACAGAGGGTTGGAATAAGTGGCAATACTTCTTCCGGGTCATTGGTAAAAATGGGAGTACCACAGGGATCAATTTTGGGACCATTCTGTTTCTAACATATATTAATGATCTGCCTTGCATGGTCAAAGATTTCTGCGATATTGTTTTATTCGCAGATGATAACTCTCTGATTTTTAAAGTAGATAGGAAAGACAGTGAACTGACGCATGTAAATAATGTATTATCTAAGATTTGTAAATGGTTCGCCGCTAATAATCTTCTCCTAAATTCAAAAAAGACGAAATGTTTAAAGTTTTCTTTACCAAATGTTCCTTATGTTGAACCAAACATAAAGCTTGGCCCAGATAAACTCCCTATTGACAAAGCGACAGTCTTCCTGGGAATCAAAATGGATTCCACTTTACAATGGGATCCACATATACATGATCTCTCCGGAAGACTTAGTTCTGCTGCATATGCAGTTCTTAGGATAAGACAGTTAACAGACGTAGCTACTGCTCGCGTTTATTTCGCGTACTTCCACAGTATTATGTCGTATGGCGTATTGCTGTGGGGAACTGCTGCTGAGATAGAGACAATCTTTATCATACAAAAGCGTGCAATTCGAGCCATATATAAAATGGGTCCTAGGGAATCTGTGAGGGATTTTTTTAAAGAAATTGATATTTTAACTTTACCAAGTCTGTATATATTTGAAAATATTATGTATGTTCGTAAAAATTTGAGTAAATTTAAATTAAACAGTGACAATCACGATTACAATACTAGGAATAAAAATAAAATAGCGGTGCCAGGTTTTAGATTAGCAAAGACAAATAAAAGGTCCTTCTTAGGTAATTGTGTGCGGTTTTATAATAAAGTTCCTAAACATATTACAACGCTCACAGAAGGGAAATTCAAGTTGCATGTGAAAAACATATTGATTAAAAAATCCTACTACACAGTTTCTGATTACATAAACGACAAAAATGCCTGGACAATTCCGCCTCCGCCAAGCTATTGCCTGTCACCTACATAATTTAAACAAATATTGAAATAACTCTATTATATAGTATGTATGTAACACATTGTTAAAAGATGTTTAAAAGAATGGCCCCGAGTTTTTTGCCCGTTCTTCTTGCAGTGGCTCTATACAATTTATTTGCTGAACGTGGCAGTACAATGTAGAATATTTCAATACATACTAAAATTTGTAATTGACCTTCAAAAGAGCGTCGTAGACGCCTAAATTGAATAAATGATTTTGACTTTGACTTATTATAGTCCTTGCACGCAAACTTCACTCTATGACAAAACTGCATACATAGAACGACAATAATTTGAGTTCTATCCTCAAGTTTGTTTTAATTTAGCAAAAACAGCTACGAAAAAATCTATATGGTCATGTTTTATAATGAATGATCCTCTTTCATAAAATAAAATACTTCAATCGATATATAATTATGTTTAAAAAGTACGCCATTTTTTTTACTCGTGGATATTAAGTTTTTTTTTGTTGGTTTCCAAAACAAAGATAAATGAGCATTAAATATTCAATGTTGTGATATTTTTTATACAATTCGTTTTATCTCAATTATTACTTTATACTTTTATACTCTCTTTTTGAACTAGGCTAATACCTAGTTCAATTGTTTTAATCTAAAAATCAATTTCATCGCCGGCTACTATCGCGGCACGCTCGCTTCGCTCGCTCGGTTCGCGCGTTGTTATGTTCACTAGTAACCTAACGCGCTTCCTCGCTCTGCTTGTCGTCGCACCTAATTGTGACTTTCCCTTGAACTATATTGTCATCAAATCATGTCAACAGACAAATAAATAAAAAAGAGGATCAAATATTATTTTTGTATACCAAATATATAAAAAAGTGTGTTTAAACATAACTATTATGTAATCTAAAATGCATGCGTCAATGGTCTACTTATAAAATATTACTAATGTACTAGCAATAATTAAGATTAAACTTAAAAAATAAGTTAATTCTAGGTATTTAAAAGTGTTCACGTATTAGACTCTATTAGATCCATTATTTTTAAAACGATAAAATAATATTGTCCCATAAAAAAAAATGGCCCGTGCATATAGCATTTTTATACCCGACATTAAAAGACTTACAGCCGAGTGGTAAAAGTGATGAACTAACGAGCCGCAGGTTCGCTCTCCACCACCAGCTAGAGGTTCACCGCATGGTGAAAGGACATTTTGCGAACGCTCACCTGGCTAGCTACCACCTTCAAGTAGAAAATATGTCGCCATGCTGCTACATATTCCGGCTGCAGTCCTTGAGGGTCAGTAATTTATACAGGCATATAAGGCATATACCTCTATTTCTTAGGGTGATGGGTGTAATGCAGTTGCTTAGCGATAAAACCGCAATTTGTACTAAAGTCCTCTATTATCTGTTTTTAAATTTTGTTTAATTTTCTCTCTTCATTTGCAATAAAATATAACTGTATTAGTTATTGTTGTATTAGCGACAAACGTCCCGTGGGGTACCAGGCTATTAATGGCACCCTCTATCTCTTCCCGGTGTTATAAGAGGCGACTATTGGTTAAAACCGGAAGATGGGCATTAGCGCCTTCTAAGGAACTGCTTCATGTAACCCCACAACAAACTGAATAGCCGTATTCCGGATCAAACCAGGAACTTAGGAAATGCACATATATAGGACGTCTATTCCCGCTTTCCCCCACGTTGTTGACCCCGTATTATGGACATCGGCAACGATCAAGTAGCTTTATCTATCAGCGGATGATATTAAAAGTAAATGAGTGTCGTTGTTCCCCACTCAGTTTTTATGTATTAAATAGCTGTTATTAATTTATTTCAATGTAATAATCGAGAGGATAAAATAAAAATCTCAAGTGGTGACCACTAAAGAACACTGCTGAGATCAATGATTTGTTTTATCTAATTGTACCTTATTTTGGTCAAATAAGTCTTTTTTCATAATTGGCTCTTGATGTATTCCAAGTACCTACCAATAAATAAAGGAAAAGGAGAGAAAACTTAAGTGCCAAAGAAACGATTTGTCTACATAATATTTCCTTTATTACGCTACTTCGCAATAGGATAAAGTGGTAGTTGGTCCATGTTCAGTGAGAGAATACTCATGTTCAAATAGAAATAAGGTTGGACTTAAATTTCGTGACAAATGCACATTGATATTGTACGTTTTTCGCTACAATAATACTGTACTGTACTGTATCAGCCGGATTGTCCACTGCTGAACATAGCCTCCCACATTATGGGGGTTTGCCATGATTGTCAGGCGTCTTTAAGATCGCAATGTAAGATAGTAGTCCCACAGAAGCCGCTGCTGCCCACCTTCCGGTATTTTACCCTTAGTCACATCTTACGACACCCACGGGAAGAGATGTGGGGGTGACATTGTAGCTTTTCAGCCCACGGGACGTTTGTCGCTAATACAATAATAACTAGTACAATAACATTTTATTGCACAATTGAACAAAATTTAAGAACAAATAATAGAGGACTTCAGTACAATTAGTAGTTTTATCACTAAACAGCAAACTCTTCCAGACAACCTTCGGGTGCAGAGGATATGAATGTTAAGTAAATGTGAATAGAGTCAAAAACGAGCATTAATGTGTTCTGACATTGATTGCTAACTAAGGCAATACCAAGCGTAAGCAATTTCCTATAGACATAATAATTAATATGACTGCTACAAAAACAAAACATTCAAAAGTTAATAAAGACAGCTCACAACAGATATAACCAGCTCCGATGAAATACACAATCAATCAATCGAGCGTCGTTATAAAGTGGAGCATACTTCGTAAAATATTGTAACCACCTACGCTGGACCAAAGATTTGGAAATTATCACAGATGTGGGTAGGTATTTTTGGTAGTGTTAAGAGTTTGACAAAATGCAGCTAAACATTGATTAAACTCCGTGCTAAATAGATTTATTTTCATCTTCAATCTTCCATACCTTATTCAATTCGAATGCGGTTGGTACATAATGGCTTCTCTATTTCAAAACTTACCTTGCTCAACTCACTTTTAGTCAGTTTTTTATTTAATTACCTAAGAGAACCTTTACATATATACAGCCATTTAAAGTTCTTTACGATATTAGTTTTTTTAGGATTTACCCTTATTACAAAAATGGTGTTAAAGCCTAGATTATAAAAATAAATTTAATGTACTCTGGATTTTTTTATGCCTGATAGGTTAGCCTTTGACCACAATCTCATCTGAGGGTTAGCGATGATGTAGTCAAAGATGTTGTTCAGGCTAACCTAGAATTACTGGCTCTTAAGGACAGCTGCCGGAAACCACCGTTAGGTGCTTGGCGACAGATTTTCTACTTGAGGTTAGCCAGTTAGCAATGCGGGTATTCTCAAAATGCCCCACTCCCAAAGGGGCGGGAGGCATCACTTACTCACGTTTGAAAAAAAACCCATGAACACATGAATGGTTTTGGGTCAACATTCTACAGAAAATATCTGAATTTCATATATTCTCTCGTTTACAACCTGCAGACTCATGAGACGTAGACGTACAGACAGCCATGTGTCAAAATAGGGCATTGTTTTGCCCTTTGGGTTTGCCCTTTTCAGTCTTATAACAATAATTAGAGGGGCCAGTAAAAACAATAGATATAAACATAAATGGTCGTGAGGAAACATTAAATATTCAGTTTGTAATTCAAACCACTAATCTAAACTAATATTATATTATATTGTTAAATTATTTATTAATATTATAATATAGGTAATAAAGAGGAAAGGTTTAATTGTTTGTTTGTTTGCATTGAATAGGCTCTGAAACTACTTCACCGATTTGGATGTAATTTCGTATGGAAATGGTTTGAGATATATATATATAGGACAGTATAGATAGTATAGGACAGTTTTTATCTAACTGCGCAAAAAGAGGTAAATGGTTTTGCACGATAACCGATATACCCCGAAAAACAAGTTTTTAATAAAATGGGCAATCCCAATGATATGAGATCGCCTATATCATAGTAGAAAGAGTGATCTTTCTACTATGCCTATATGTCGTTCGTTGTATGATACGTTACCTATTTGGTTATTGATTTTTGAACAAATCTATTTAAGAGTACGACAACATTGTGCATGTGAATGTAAGAGTGTAAGGTGACATGTTATGTGTTAGTGTAAGTGTGCATGTATTTTGGGAAAATGCACCTTTATGAATAATTTTAAATAATATAACACAAGAGTGTAAAGTTTACATAGTAAAGGATGATATATACATGAGCAAGTCATAGATAAGTAACATATCTGTACAGCTCAACAACTCTATAACCTGCAAGTAGTAATTACCTTTCTAGTTTGTAAGCTATAATAAAAATGGTGCACAACAAAAACCCATCCGGTGGTTTAATAAATCCGTAGCGATTTAATGAAATCGATACTGATGTAACGAAGAAAATAGCCCAGTTCGGTTCTATTCGATTACTATAATCGAGACAGTAATCGAATGGAACCGGCTACCGTGCAGCGTGTAGCCATCAAATTCCACCTTATCTGTTTAATGGAATATAGTTTTGCCAGTTTATATCGATGGACAAGGGAGACAGTAAATAAATGTATGCACTTATTTGAAAGAGGAAGAAGAAGAGCAAAACACAAGTTGTTTATAACATGTCAATGTCAAAACATTCAGTTGTTCAATAATGCTGCCGTGTGTGGTGTGTTTTTTTTTCCTTTCGCGGCCGTATATTATAATAAGGTCAATTTTACATTTTAAATATTTTTGCATATTTACTGTTAAATCTATAGAATAAAATTATGTATACCTATCGAATATGTAAATACCTGTCACTGTTTAAAGTCGCCTTAACTAAACAAAATTTACATTACGTATGTGATGGTGGAGTGCAAGATGTACGATTGTTTTCAGAACTTCTTTTTGGTTGAACAGAAGAAGTAAAATGAAAACAAAAAAGTAAAAGTACCGCTCCAAAACCATCATTTTATTCTTTTCATGTTTTGACTCATACACAATTTTTTTCACATGTCTATTTTATTAACCTGTTACTAATTAGTTATAATTCATACATCACGAAAGGCCCTCCTAAGGTGAAATTCAGAATTAAGGAGTATTCTCCCTCAAAGCAGTAGTGTGCAAACAGTGAAGGGCATTGCAATAAATGAAATTACTGGGCAAACGAAACACGTCTCGGAGTGACGAGCGCAGTGCAGTATCAAGCAGAACGAGAATAGTGACACTGCAATTGTAATGAACAGGCGAGATGCTTACCGTAAGGCGTACAACTGGTCCGTTTGGTCTCTTCGTAACAAAATGAAAAAATATCATGTTTCTTTCGCCACGATCAATGTCAACTATCGAAATATATATACAAAAATACCAAACATATGAACATGAAAACAACATCAAAGATTTGATGGAGAAAACTGACAACTACAAATATACATACATATATATACAACAAATATAAGTATAACAGTTTGTCTGATCTTCAATTCAACATTTTAAATTATCATTCCTGAATTTTTCCAGTCCGTTCTGAGTCTCAGTTGCTTATTCGTTGACAAGAACGGCAAATGCAAACGGCACACACCATCAAAATCTAGTTCTATGCAATCACCATAATACACTTCTACTACATACTAATAACTAGTGTAAAGTTTATCTTAAAAAAGCATCGCAAAACCAAGATCTTACTTAGTTGCTATGTTCATTACTTGAATTGGCAACTTTGTTCCGGTGACAACTTAATTATAATCTTTATGCCTACCTGAAGATGATGCATAAAATTATGTATTTTTTATAAATAGCTGATAGGCTAGCCTTTGACCACTATCTTACCTGATGGTAAGTGATGACAAAGTCGAAGATGATGTTTAGGCTAATCTACAATTACTGGCTCTCAAAGACAGCTGCCGGAACACACCGTTAGCTGTTTAGAAACAGATTTTCTACTTTAGAGTGGTAGCTATCCAGGCGGTAATTCGTAAAATGCCCACCATCCTATAACGACTGCCATCCTAATACAAAACCGGGACCTACGGCTTAACGTGCCCCCCGAAACACGGAAGCGTTCAGTAGTAATGTCACTAGCGGTCACCCATTTAAGTCATGACCGCGGCGGACGTTGCTTAACCTAGCTGATCGGTTAAGAACAGCTAAGCAAACTACTCTACGAACGCTTCAAGAAGAAGATTTTAATAAATTCAAGCTACTATATGTTCTAGCAATATATGCAGTAATGTTAAACCATTTCAACAATATTTGTTACTCTGTCAGCCATGCCACAGCTCACGTACAATTGGGAATAAAATATACTAAATTGAACTGGTACTCGTAGTCTGTTAGTGGAGGTAGAATAAACAATATTGCTTTATCGGCATTTGAGGCGGGCATGTGCTCTCTTCTTGAAAGGTCCTGAATCGTATCGGTTAGGAAAATACTTCACATGGCAGTTGGTTCGAAGTAGAACGTACCGCGACTGTTGTTGACTGCCAGATGTCGACATGAAATTGGTGACACATCATGTTCTGTCGAGACGTCCGATGGCAAAATGAAACTGCCGGGGAGCAGGTGGTTATGTCGGGCACAGGGTCAATAGGGACCCCACTACCGACTAAAAACTCATGGTGTTCCGTCGTCATCGAGTATTGGCAGCGGCCGCGGGGTCACTCGCGCTCTCATCCGCAGCCCCCATCGACGTCGCTGCCCGCCCCAGTTTTTGGGAAGCTTGCAGGCCTAGAGCGCAGCTAAGCTAAGCTTCAGTAGCGTATCCAGCAGTGCAGTCATTGTAGCTCGTGTAGTTTTATTACAAAATGCAAGTAATAATTAAACAACTTTAAACTGTTTAAATCGCGTATATTTATGATCATTTTAGATGCAAGTAATCTTAGTATAGTAATAATTTATTTATGGTTATGATTGTTCAAAGAACAATTACAAAAACTCTAAACGGCCTTTCCAGGGTTATATTAGTTTATTAAAATCGTGTAAACCATGAAATAAGTATTCCAAAGAAACAAGAGCTTCATTATTATTCAAAGAACACACAATGCCCACCTGATCTCAAGCGGTAACCTCTGCCGATGACAGATGTATTTTGTCACAAGGGACTAACTGCACTGCGCCCATCGCCCTGAGACATGCAGTTGCTAAGTCCCTTAAGCCTGTAATTTCATAATTACTTACTGGCATTCAAGGACTGTTAACTGGAACACTCTGTTAGCTGCTAGGCGACAGAGTTTATACATGATGGTAGTAGCTAACCAAACGAGCTTTCGTAAAATGTCTTTCCACCATACGGTGAAGCTCAAGCCTGCGGAGGGGATTGAACCATGGACCTGCGAGACGGCAGCTTTTTTTTACCGCTCGGTATCGCGGCTTCAAGTTCTTAATTATTATGAAGATATGTAATGTTACTGGGTTTTTCTGAATAAGATATTCTGAGTAGCAATATGATAATTATATGATACTAAAAAATGTCTGTCCAACCGTAGATTCTTCTATATATCATGCTTATGTTTTAGGGTGCCGTAGCCAAAAGACAAAATGGAATTAAAGAGACTCCGCTGTCTGTACGTCCATATGTCACGGGTATCTAGCTCGTAAACGACATGATTTAAAAATCTGGAATTTTGATGCTAGCGTAAAACGTTGACTTAAAGTTTTTATTTATTTATTTATTTATTGCAAATTTATATACACAAATTATTACAGGAGTGTCCTAATTCAATCGTGTATGTAACAGAATATGATTAAAGTAATTACTAAATACCTTCACCAAACAATACAAACGTTAAACAATAATTAAAATTACAGTCTAATCTAAAATATTACCAATTAAATCAAATTCAACTACTTACTAAGCATTATGATAAATAAGTCAACGTCCATTATTACAAGTTAAAATCCATGTCAATAATTACAATTTAAATTTCCTGTCAATAATTACGAACTCAAAAATTTATGTCAATAATTACAAAAGTCAATAAGATAAATATAATTTTTAATAATAAATAATGTTAATCATTAATGTAAACTATTAAATAGGTACTAATGTCAATTACACCAATCAAATGACAATACAAATTAATACAAATTAAAATGTCTGGTATATAATAAAAAGTATCAGCGGAAATATGAATTATTCATTTGTGTCATAACATATGTGAAATAGAGTGCATGTCTTAAATTCTGCAACTGAGCATATAAATAGGTCAATTTTATTGGCAACTCGATTTAGTTTGTGCAACGTACGGATCAACGGAGTCTTGGCTAACAGGTTAGTTCGTGCGACGGGCACATTATTGGAGTAGAATAAGTGCATTATTGGAGTAGAAATTCATTTTAAGTATTTTGCAGTGAGTTCCAATACATGAGAAAAAGCTAAAAAGCCTTTCACATATAGTAGATTGCAAATATATTCTAATTATTCTATTTTCTAATTATTTCATGCGGCCAGCATCTGGGCACCATCCAGATCCAAATTCTGTATCGTGGGATGAGCATCTGTATCCCACGATACAGAATTTGGTCTGCCTGTGAGTCTTCGATGACTTGTAGGTGGTCTAAATACTTTTATTGTAGTGGCTGTAGTGTTGTATTAAGTTCGATGTATTTTGTTACTAAAGGCATACCGGTAAAAAAAATAACTGTAAATATAAATTAATGTGGTGTTGTCAAAATTTTCAATTTAGGATTATTAAGTTTCCGTACTAGAAAATGAGCCTAATTACTAAGCCTTGGCAGTCCGTCCGTCTGTCCGTCCGACCTTTAAAAGATTGTTTCTTTAGAACCAGAATAGCACAAGTATAAAGAACCGTACAGAATTATAGCTTCACTACTACATGCACAGCCATGTGTGCGTAACTAGTCGCTGACAAGACGCACGGGCATTGCAGTGGCCACAGCGGCGCCCGCTCCTGTGCAGAATAAGTTTGAACCAGTTCAGTGAGCGGACAGAGTTTTCATTCTGTTTATTATCTTAGGCAGTTTGTTGAAATTTGAAATTTCACAGAATTTGTGTAAGTATGCCTGATTGCCTAACACGTATTAATAATAACAATATTACAAAAGGGGATCCTCAACAAGAAAGGTATATCTAATCATCCCGCACATGACTTAAATTTTTCCTATCGTATATTTGTAATTTTGTAAAGAAAGGTATATTTTAAAAGATGTTATCTTTTTGTTTTATCATAAAAACAGAAGTACACACGCTAAAAATTTCGTTATAGTCCAATATCTAACGTACAACAACAAATACAAAAATCCGGGCTGTGATGATACGGAACCCTGGGTGTGTGAGTTCAACTCGCACTTGACCTTTTGTTTTGTTACGAGGTCTATCTCTAAAACTTGACTAGATAGGAATTTGAAATTGCAGTACGTTATTCAGTATGTTCCTTCCTTGTTTATATTAAAAACACACAAAAATCAACAAATATTTTAATTTATATTTTATGTGCTGTTGTTATGTGAAGCACGAATCATATTAGAAGTGTTCTTATTCCTTTTTTCTTGCTTACCGTCTGCGTACCATACACACATATAACCAAAAATTTTAATCACACTTACATTCGAACTCTTCAAAAGAAAACTATTCCATCAAGCAAGTACCGAATTATAGCATACTTTAAAGTGATCAGTAAATTAGACAGTAAGACAGGAAATGGCTTCTTAACCCGTCAGTGCGTGGTTATTAGCGAGTGACGGTGATCGTTCGACTATCACTTTTAGTGATTGGTTGATCTTTGGTGCATGGAACAGTGTCTGTGTGGCAAAGATTATATAATGAACTATGAAAGAGATTTTTCTTTATCAATTTCCCATATCACTACAAATTATAAAACAAAGTCATTTCTCGCTGTCTGTCTGTCCCTGTATATGCTTAAATCTTTAAAACTACGCAACCGATTTTGACACGTTTTTTAATAGATAGAATGATTCAAGGTTTATATGTAATTGTTTTATTTCTCTACTATATTATGAAGAACATTCATAACATAGTAGAGAAAAACTGATAATTTTAAAGGTTTATAATGTTATCTCTTAAATAAAAAATTTTTTGCGCTTACATTGCAAACGCTGGCTGAACCCTACGAGATAGATCAAAATAATGCACAACAGTATTGTACACCTTAAAAACGTCTAGAAAAATATCCGCGATGGTATATGCCTACCTCTTAGGGATTACCCACAACAACCATTTTATATCCTTTATTATTTACGTGAAATAATGGCTTACTTACGAAGCAATTTAGGCAATACAGCATTACCCTTATCCAATTAAGTACTTTAAATACATTGTTAGTTCAATATGGCCTAAACAGCATTAGATTTTTCGTTGCGCGTTGAAAGTTTTATACATGGCCAATTATATGTCGCTCTTTCAAGAGTAACTTCTAAAGAAAACATTTTGTATTGTCTAATTACATAAAAGCTGTGAACGTTCTGTAGTGTATTTAGTATCAGCATTGTACCCGTGTGAAGCCGAGGTGGGTCGCTAGTAATCAATATTTTGATGAAAAAAAAACAAATAATTTATTTAATATAAGCCATATCTGTACATATAGATAATTGTATCAGCAACGAAAAAACTTTACATTCGTGATTTTAAAACGAAGTACCTGCATTAGAAATGTTCATCAACCACCTTATTTACATAATTTTTAATTTAATTATGTGTTTAACAGTTAGCAAAATTATATGTAATTATGTTTGTATATATGTATATATTTTATTTATAGATATATTATATATTTATTAATAATATATGTATGTTTATGTCGTATTTATGTTTTTATTTATTATATTTATAAGTAATTATGCTTAAAATATATTTTTATATAAGTGTTTTCATTTAGTCATGTAGTTTTTGTTCAATTTGTTAGTAATTTGATAACATCAACTCTTTACGCATAGAATTATTTAGACCTTAAGACACCTTGACCAATATTTGGACCATATCCCTTTTTGATGGGTTGTCTGGAAGAGATCGCTCTAAGCAATAAGACCGCCCATTGATACACTTGATTTTATGTTTTAGTATTAAGTTTATTGTTGTTATTTCGGTGTTGTCAATAAAAAGTTATCTATCTACCTTATTTTAAATATCGTATATTCAAAATTGTACTTAAAATCTCTAATAATCAGAAATAAACACTAAAGTATTATAATGCAAATTTAATTACTAAAAATAATGTAATCATTTACTAAATATGATTACAAGCACTATAGTGTGCTAAGCGAAAATCACATTGTCAGAGCACAAAATTTCGTCACGGGCGGGAATCAAACCCGCGTCATATCTCAACATGCTCAGCTTCTACTACGGCTGCTGTTTTTACAAGCAATATTATTTATAATAGAGATACTATTTGTCTTAGTATGTTATGTTTGTTAGGTTTTTTTTTTAATATAATAAACTTAGCAAGGAGGTGGGCTAGCTACCAACTCAGTTTGATCTAGTTTCTAGTCAAAGTTAAGCCTGCTTTAAGTGATGTCATCACTTAAGGTTCATTTCCGTGCATCGCGACCGATCGCAGCCGCGTGTGATTGATCGCGTGCGACTGATGCGCACGGCTGATGCGATGAGTCAGAGTATGAAAATGTATGGCGCTGTCGACGCACGCGTCTGTCGCAGACCTCGGAAACGGCGCCATGCATTTTTAGCTGAGCAAGTCGAGACAAGGATATACATAAAAGTGATCATAAGTTCAACATTTTCGTTATTTTTTTATTTGTTACTATAATAAAACATAGAAAGAAGCAATTTTGTTACGTTCATGTGTACCGTTAATAAAGAATTAACCAAACAAAATGATATTGATGAACGAATATTTGAACCAGCTGCTGTAAGCTTATTTGGATACATTAAATAGAGCTATCTATTTAATCCAAATAAGCTCACAAAGTTTCACACTCCAGCAATCATATAAAGTGCCATTGACTTATTACACATTTTGAATCAGTGATGGCCCAGTGGTATTGGCTTTGGACTGCCGAGCAGAGCAGGTTCATGGTTCTAATCCCGCCACGGGCTTAAGCTTCAGCGCATGGTGGAAGGGCATTTTGCTTATGCCCGTCTGGCTAGAGTCTAGCTACCACCTTCAAGTAGAAAATCTGTCGCCAAGCACCTAACGGTGTGTTCCAGCAGCTGTCCTTGAGCGCCAGTAGTTCTAGGTTAAGCCTGTTAACACCTCCGATCACATCATCACTTACCATCAATAAAAAAAAAGGAACACGTGTCATGTTCGTCTGTCTTCTCTGTTCATGGTAGTCTATGGTCGGTCAAGCGCGCGTAGTTACCTTGTGTTTAAGTAAGGAACGATAATTGAAGATATCGTATCATATGAGCTTGCCGCTTCCAGAAGATATGTGATTACTTGATTCTAGATGGTGTTTTGAAATTGAGTGCAGGGGCAGAAGGTAGGGTTTTATAGAATGAAGAAGATCGCGTAGGTACTACTTTTGTATGTATTTTGTTTAATCTTTTAAGAAGAACTCGTAGCACCTGTTAGATCAACTAAGTTAAGCAACGTCCGCTGTGGTCATGACTTGGATGGGTGACCATAGTGGCAACTCTAATGAGTGCTTCCGTGCTTCCATGGGCACGTTTAGCTGTTTACCGTAGGTGGTATGGTGGTAAGGAATTTTGCAAATGCCTGCCGGGCCAGCTACCATCATTAAATAAAAAAAATGTCGCCAAGCACCTAACGGTGTGTTCCAACAGTTTTCCTTGAGAGCCAGTAATTCTAGATTAGCCTGAACAACATCTTCAACCACATCATCACTTTACATTAGCCGAGGTGGAGAACAAAGCTTAGCCAAAAAACAAATTATTCTTATTAATTTGATCGCCTCGTTGGTATGTTTGGATTCCAACCGGGTTTAATCCTATTTTGAAAAAATATCTGAGAAAGATACCTATTTCAATACAAGTCTGAAGTCTGGAACTGTAGACTGGTAACCGGTAGACGGCAATAGACACGCCTATATTACATTGTACCAAAACACGTATAGCGATATGTTTTAGGACTGCGCGGCGTAGATTAACTGCCAGCTATATTGTTATAGCTTATTAAACTCACAAAATCAACATAATATATATTTGATATTCTAATTTTAAAGTTGACTAAGAATTAATTTTTATTTCACTAATCTTGTAGCAAATAAAACTTATATAGGACTTAATTGATCTGTGGGTAAGTATTGATCCCGGAATAAATTCAAATAACCATACAACACGCATTACAAAAAATAATTTATTCTTAAATTAAAACTCATACACTATACAAAAAGCACAAATCATGGACATGTCGAATGAAATTAACAATATCATCCGCCACATGAGTTGTGAGGTAATCAAGGGAGCGATGCTTTTTTTGTGTCGATTCTTGGTGCAATCATAATGTACCTGTAGGGATACCAAGCCGTATAAGAAATGCTTGGATATTGACTCAGTATAGTGACTTACATGAAATATCTAAATCAGATTTTGTTTAATTTACTGTAAGTCATTACAAATCATTTTAATCTTTATTACAATCTTTTTTTTTATTGCTATTAGATTAGCTTTTGACGACTATCTCACCTGATGGTAGGTGAAGATGTGGCCGAAGATGTTGTTTAAGCTAACCTATTACTGGCTCTCAAGAACAGCTGCCAGAACACACCGCTAGATTCTTGGTGATAGATTTTCTACTTCAGTCAGGTAGCTAGCTAGGCGCGCATTGACCGCGCATTGCCATCCTAAGACAACCGGGTTCCTTCCGAAGCACGGAAGCGCTCAGTAGTAATGCCACTAGCTGTCACCCATCCAACTCATGACCGCGGCGGACGTTGCTTATCTACGGCGAAGCAAACTTCGCTACGAGCGCTTCAAAAATATATTACGTCATACATTATGTTACATGTTTATGAAGAAACTAGAAATCGCAATGCATATAGTAATGTGCATTAACGGTATGAGGTAAAACCTATTAGAAAACTTAGTGATGTCAATTAAAGATTAAGAGATTTTGGGTCAAGCTTAAAAAAATGTGATCTTAATAATAATTTAAGCTAAGATAGCGTTGTTCCCCCTATCTATACTAATATTATAAAGAAGAAAAAATTGTATTTTTGCATGAAACAAATAAACTTAAAAATACTAGACCGATTTGATAAATTCTTTCATCATTAGAATCCTAATCTATTTTCGATGAACATGGGCCATAGAATAATTTTCTAAAACATAGGGATCGGTATGAAAACTTCGATAATATAACCTAACGTGTGAAATATATACAAAAAGATCGTTATATCACGTACGCTGCGGAAATTGTTGACAATAGAGCAAAGTAATGTACTACAATTTTATAGAAGACATCAATATCTACAAAAAGTTTATATTACCATACGTCTACCTATTACAGTTATGTCACAATTATAACTTTTATTGTATCTCAATTTATATTTTTTGTTAAAAACCCGTTCGCTGTCGTGGCGGGCCGCTAGTTAAATTATAAAAGGAACCTCTAAAAATATAATACCTAATCACGCACACTGACACAAATAGTGTAACCGGAATTAAATTGAACGGGATTCCGGTAATATTCTAATAGATAAGCAGTACTGTTACTTCTAATTTGTCATGGTGGAGTTGACCAATTTGCACATATGCACATTGTCATACTCTCCATCTTGTTTTAGCTCCCTATTTATATTAAATTCTTAAACATCGAGCAAAGGGCCGAGATCTTCGACTCAAGCATAACCTACCGGATACCCAATACTAGGTATGCAAGTTTAACTTTTTAAAGCAGTGATGGCCCAGTAGAGCCCACATCTGCCGCTCAGCAGGTTCCATTGTTCGAATCCCGCTACGAGGTTGAGCTTCTATACAATAAGGTGGCAGGACTAGAAGGCATTTTGTGAATGCCCTTCAGACTATCTACCACTTTCAAAATAGAATAACTGCCACTAAACATCTATGTTATTGCAGGAGTTGCCTTTGATAGACAGTTTTCTTAAACAAGAGTGTGAGTACAGTGATATTATGGTCAAAAGCTAGTCCAGGTAAACAAAAGGTCTATTTCTCCAATAAAAAAATTGTTTGAAATCCAAGTAAGTTCGAAAGGCTTGGATACAGCAGTGGTAATATCAGGAGCCGGTATGGCAGCGCTAATGGCGCGCCCCGGGCACGCTCCGTATCAGTAGCCGATCAGATGATGCTTCCAGCGACCGACATCCCATTATATGCTTCATCCTAGGATTTTTTTATTGAGATTTTATAATTACGTTGGATAGTAAAGTGATGATATATTTTATAATGCATATTTGCTTTTGAGTATAGTCCATAATAACATTTTCTGTGAAGTGGGGAATAAAGGACAAGTTAGACCCCAAATATGCATCTTACAGGGCCGTGGAGCGGGCCTCATACTGGGCATACATTATATAAGAGACAATTAGCCATTGCTACAAAACGAATGGACGAATCAATGAATGGGTGAAAGAAGGACTGTAAAGTTTTCCGAGCGCCAAAATTGCAAGAGCTTATTTGCAATGATAACTTTAGAACAATATCGACAACGCTTTAGTTTGCCCGACTACCGTTTTGAGTTTATTTTTATGTTAAGAAGTGACGAAATAGACACCTGATAGGAAGCGTCACGAACAGCTGTCTTTTACAGTTGCAGTGTCACCCGCACTCTTGTCCTGCTTCATATAGCACTGCCCTCGTCATTTCGAGATGTTGGTTCTTATGTCGTATTGGCCAAGTAATTTCACTAGCTACCATGCTCTTCTGGACATTTATTTATTTCGTTTGCGCAGTATTGCTTGTAGGCCGCATATATGTGGTGGTACCCACCAAGATAAACTTTTGCTAAGGAGACAATCAGATTAAAATATAAAAGGCAGAAGAGTTTTTTTTTGATCCAGTTTTTTTTAAGCATTCCGTAGATCCAGCGTTCGCGTGTCTGTTTCTGTCGGTCATGTGTCATAGCTGGAGAAAACGATTAAAAGAAAATTCTAATGTCTTGTTGTCCCTACTCTATCTACGACGTTAACAATAAATTTACTGTAGTCAACTGGTTTTTCAGATATTACAGCTACCCATAGCAAGAAAAAATATTTAATCTAATAATATATCTACGTGCATAAAATTTGTCACCCGAAAATTTGAACTTGGCCAATAATAGATATTGCTGTTCAATCAAATGAAGTATATATTAAAGTAATCACATTTCCCTCGTATTATTGTTAATTAAAATCCCTATGAACAAAATGTAAGTAGTTATGCATATAGTTTTGTCACAAATCATTTTAAGTGGTAACTATATATTTGAATAGTGGTAGGGTATTTTGCGAATGCCCACCTGGCTAGGTACCTACCCCTCAAGAAGAAAATCTGTCGCCAAGCACCTAACGTTGGGTTCCGGCAGCTGTCCTTGAGAGCCGGTAATTCTCCAGTATTCTGAACAACATCTTCGGCCTCATCATCACTTACCATCAGGTGAGATGGTGGTCAAAGGGAAGCCTATCAGGAATTTAAAAAAAACTACTTGAATTCCCTTCAAGTTTTTATTTACAGTCTTCAAAATCATCTGCTGTTCAATAACGTCGAAATTATTTCATTACCATAACATTCACCTGGATGACATAAAACCTGTCCAATGTTTCCGCATTTATGCTCCAACCATACTGGGTCATTAAATCAAAAATTCAAGTAAACCCGCCGGCGTAGTGTTTACGTACGAAATATGACAGAGGGTTTGAAGATGTCGATGTAAAAAAGCTATTATGCTGTACGGCAGGACGCGGCCGGTTGCCCGCAATCGCCGGTGAAGTCTTGCTTGGCTACTGAAATGCCGTACTGTCGCTGTGAAAAGTACTTCTGTAACAAGTTAGAAGATACTACAAGATTCTAATAGACTATAATATTAAAAATGCCATCGAGTTTCTTGCCCGTTCTTCTCGGAGTAGCTCTTTATTTTTGTCATAATTTGTAATTGACTTTCATAAGAGCATCGTAGACGACAAAATTGAATATATGTTTTTTTTAAACCAGCTGTATGCTATTATTAACCAAATTTTACGAACTATATACAACACTACAGCTATAACAATAACAGCATTTAGACGAACTATTAGTCGTTGCAGACTCACAATCCAAATGCTCCAGCACACTACCAGTTGGCAGCGTGCCCAACATGCTGACAGCATTGCCCCGTTGAATTGCGATGCTTATTCGATGAGTGGAATAGGATGGCAAGCATTTTAATCATAAGTCGCATTATTATTATTGTTTTATTTTGACTTTGACTTTAAATTTGGCAAACTGGCCCACCTGGTGTTAAGCAGTAACTCCTGCCGTACAGGTAGAGTTTGACACAAGTGAACTGCCCTACATGTTTTATCCTGAGACATACAGTTGTTAAGTATCATGTGCTGGTTCAAGCAGCTCCATGGTTCGAATCCCGAAGCGGGCTTGAGCTTCACCGCATGGTGGAAAGGAATTTTGCGAATACCCGCCTGGCTAGCGACCACCCTCAAGTAGAAAATCTGTGGTCAAGCACCTAACGGTGTGTTCCAGCAGCTGTTTTTTAGAGCAAATAATTGTAGGTTAAGCCGGTTAACACCTTCGACCACATCATCACTTACCATCAGGTGAGATTGTGGTCAAAGGCTTACCTATCAGCATTTAAAAATAAAAATAAAAACTTGCTCTGACGAACCTGCAATAAGAGTTCTACTGCTTTGTAATGCTAGATGGAAATGTAAACGATTTTGATAACATTTTTTCCACTGTTAAAGCTATTTGCAGGTTGTTTGTTTTTATTGTAGATTATAACCATTTCATTCTATGTGTAAATTAAATATATCAATGTTATTGACATTCAGATAAAAAAATCGGACTTGAAAGCAGATTACAAATTCATGTAATCTAAAATTTAAAAAACCTTATTTAAGTGCAATACTAAAAGTCTTGCACTTAAATTATACTTTTAGTATTGCACTTTAGGGTTTGAATCAATTTTAGAAGGCTTCTTGATTATTTTACTACTCTCTTAAAAGAAGTGCAAAACGCTTGCTTGATAATAAATTACCACATTTTTTCTTTACGACTGTACCTCATTGTACTGTGGCTGTGATTATTGCCAGATTTTTTTTACGCCAGCGACGCCAGACACGTGGAGTGATGAAATTATGGTAATCACAGCTGGTTTCATTGCAGCTCTCTGGTTTTTAGGGGTCCATTCAAGTGGTCCGGCTACTGGTGTAGATAAGTAAAAAGTTGAATGGTTTTGGGTGAGGAAGTGACGAGAGAGTAAGTAAAGTTTAGTAATTATCGATGCCCTTCGAAACTTTCAGAGTAGCAAAAAGCCAATGAAAACTGTATTTGAACTAACAGCACATGTAATTTAACAACTTTGTCTGAGGCTGGCTAATGGGCTTAGTGCTTTTCGTGAGTTGCAACAAAATACATCTGTTATAAGCTCTTACCGCTTAACACCAGGTAGGCTTCGTTTTTGATCCATCACAATCCCATAGAAACAAAAAAAATTGTCTAGTTTTATAGGTATCCTTTTTTACCACTTACTACCACTAAACTTTTGACACTCGCTCATCTTATAGGTGCTGAGAGGGAGTGTAAATGAAGATTTTGTTCAGAATAATCTAGAATTTTTGGCTCTCAAGGATAGCTGCTGGAGAAAACCGTGAGGTGCTTGATGGCATATAAAACGCGTCAAAGCCCGTGTGACCAGCAGGCATTAGCAAAAACCTCACAACCATGCTATAACGACTGCTATCGTTAGACAAAGCCTTCCAAAGCACGGTTGTTCTCAGAATTAATGCCATTAACGGGCACCTATCCAAGTTATGACCACATAGGACGTTGCTGAACCTATTAATCATGCAGTTAAAAACGACTAGGCAAGATCCGCTACGAGTGCTTTAAAGAATATTCTGCATATAACTATGTATATAGATTGGCTTATCTTCTACAATTGTCTCGAACACAGTTTAACTTAAACAGCTTGGTTAAAGGCTTTATTACTATAGTGCTTTCTAAATGTTGCTGCCAGAACATACCATTAGATTGTATGCCGAACTTCTACTTGAAAGTAGTAGTATGATAAGTTATCGCATTCATAATTCCATACCAATTGTTGTGAAACTAAAACAAGCCTACAATTAGACTCAAATCTATAATGACCTTTTGACAGTATGTCCCTGCTCATGCCTGTACACAAAAGAAAAATAATCGATATTCATACTTATTCATAATCGTCTCTTAAGTTAATGATAGGTTATTCAAAAATCATTAGTACGTACATTGTGGTATTGGGCTTAAGAATTTGCACTGTAATAATTATTATGTTTGATAAACCTTTCACAAAATTATGAACTGATTATCAATAAGGGAGAGTACCTTTAATATTTCCACACCACTATTTCTGTATGAAATAATACAATACAGAACCCTATTTCTCACAACCGTAAACACCTCTTAAGTTTTTTGTACAATAATTGTCGTCTGCATTCATCAACATCTGGTATATTTAGATCGTACATATCACGCTACATTTCAGTTAATACTTTGGTAGCACGTACTAGTTTTGAGTAAGGCCGTGGTGCTAGATATAAAGAGAGCGATCGATTACAATTATTTTTATATTGATTACTATGAGTGATTCTTCATATATATCTTCTGTAATAATTAACGAACGTATTCCTTAATATAACGTAACCAAAAAGTGTTTTTGGTGGAGTATTCTAAATAGGCATCTTTTTGACTGGGCATATATTATCATAGACTAGACAAACGCAATTTTACTTAGAATATTAAAAATCATACGATGAAAAATGTTCAAGTAATATCAACACCTAAAATATAATTCAGATAAAAAATTTAGAATACGGTGCCAATAATTGTATATTTCTTTGGTAGCTGTTGCAAATCAATGAATAAGATCCTATTCAGGAATATTCCTGCTCTTCTTATCGGTGAAAGCAAAAATGACTGATAAAAAAGAAATCTAGTGTGTCAGGGCGTAATATGCATCCTTTTCTTGTAAGTTTTGCATTTATACATACTACGCAAATAAATTTTCAAAATTACAACGAACGGAAACATTTTTTGAACTACGCATGATTTACTCACTACAGTAGGTAGCTCAAATTGAAAGTGCATAATCCGGCTCCAGTGACAGATGGTCACGAACTTGATCCTGCTATTTCAGATTTCGTAGAGTATGTTCCGTCTCTTCGCATGTCTTCTCATGTCTACGAGTCTCAAAAGTGAGCAATGGGTAAAATACAAGACAATTCATAAATATAGAGTCAAAAAACAAAGCAAAATTCTAAGCAGCCCACGATAACGACGAGTTGGATAGGATCATAATGAGTTTGATTAGTGTTAGCCCGTCGACCACCATTTATCCCATCTATGTGACCATGCGGAGCAGACCAACTAATTTAAGGCGCTTGTTGTCCTTCAATATGAATTGATTCTAAAGAAATTCACAGCAAGGTATTAAACATTTCAAACAAAAATATAAGAACCTTCCTTAAGAATAAGAGCCTTGACAACATTGGTACCATGCATTATGCATATGGACTAGCGCCAAAAATTCTCAATTAGTTTTTGAAATGAAGTTTTGGAACAAAATTAATGAATGAATGAAATTGAATTTACTCAACACTACACATATATGTCAATCGATAAATAAACCTTATACATATAATTGGTACCTGCATAATATATTTTAATATATATTAACGCCTTCCATGTAAAAAGATATTTTTTTAATTTCGCATTTCTTTGCATAGTTGGATTATTTGATTTCGCACTTGCTGTTTGGACTAAAACGCCCTTATCAAAAACGCTATTTCTCCTACTCACTCCACACCATAACTAAACACTTTGGACGGCTTGAAACTCTCTACATATATTATTCATAATTACCGAAAGAAATGGAATGCTTCACATTTGTGTTAAACGGAAAAGAAAATCGTTCGGCACCGAAATAGTAATTATTTTGCGACACAAAGATGGGAAAAAGCTTTGTCTTTAGTCTAATGATACTCGTAGGTGTGTTATTTCGGTTGTTTTAGTTAATCGTACCTATCATGTAAGTGATGTTACCGTTATGTATTTGAATTAAAATGTGATTAGAACTGGACATAACATGGTGTACCTCTTGCTGTTTTTTGATTGCCTGGTACCTAAGATCTTACGACTACCTTTTTAATAACACGATACGAAAACAATTTACTGACGCTACATAAATAATTATAATATTACAGGTCCAGTAGCGGTCTTATCGCATACTTCTTCATCTCTTCCAAACAACATCAAATAATAAGATTTGTAATGTGGTTGAGTTTCATGTTTGAAGTGCTATAAATTTGTTTTGTTTCTTCACTGTGACGTGCTTGTTTTTACATCCGAAAAATTTTCCGGCACATTGTCATAAGAGACGGTTACTATTTAGTTTAAAAGTAACATCACAAGGATCGTGATCCAATTTCTATATATATAGAAAGGGGAGTGTAAATGAAGATTTTGTTCAGAATAATCTAGAATTTTTGGCTCTCAAGGATAGCTGCTGGAGAAAACCGTGAGGTGCTTGATGGCATATAAAACGCGCCATTTTTTTACAACCTGATAGTGGTAGATGGTATCAGGCTAGCTACCACCTTCAAGTAGAAAATCTGTCGCCAAGCACCTAACGATGTGTTCCGGCAGCAGTCCTTGAGAGCCAGTGAAATTACAGGTACTAGATAGGTAGGTGAGACTTAACACACATGTCTCAAAGTGACGGGCGCAGTACAATTTATGGTAGGCATCTGCTATAGGCAGAGGTCAGTCCGCTTATCATCAGGTGGGGCTGGAGCTTGTTCCGTCACAAATACAAGTGATACCTACTCACCAAGACGGACCCTTGCGGAAAGGGCCTTCTACCAGGCCCAAGTAATAAAACTTAAAAACTAGTCAAAGAAGTTAACGTTAATCAAAACTTTTTCTCAAATAAATTAATTTTAATTAGGCAAATCAAATGTTTATTTATCTAAATGTGTCGCCCACATCAAGTGCACTCTATCAGTCAAATGGTGTCTTAATAGACTAGTAATTAAAAAAATCACGGTAAAAACACCATAAAACAGAAAGCTTTTACCTTTTATAGTTCAAAACATTGCCGTAAGCTACTGTTCAACGTAATAGATAAGGAACTGGTCAAATAAATTACTGTAAAAATTATACAGTATTTAGTTGATATATTACTATATTTTATGTCTAATATGACATATACAGGGTGGTTGGTAAAATGCTTATAACCTCTTAGGGTTGACTTCTGCTAGTCCTAACAAATATTTTGAGATGTTTTTTGTTTGTTTTTTGTGTATTTGACGGAATAAGCACGAGGACCACCTGATGCTTAGCTTGATGTAAATATTGAAAACTCTATTAATAATATTTACATCGAGCGAAGTAATAAAAACTATGAAATATTAATTACAGGCACAAGAGACTTTTAATATAAGGTGGTCCTCTTGCATATTCCGTCAAATACACATAAACAAACATAAAAAATAAATAATACAAAATTTTCATCACAAAATGTTTGTTAGGACTATTCTCGTTGTTGCACTCATTTGTAATAAATAATCAATAGATGTATAGCCCGATAACAGACCATAGGACTTTACGATAAATTCGATTCGAACTGAGACTCATCTTCACCCTACCTTACCTCCAAGGAAGGATGGTCACGAGGTTGAATGTTGTTTGAGTTCAAAACATAAATTACGTTGTTATTAAAAAAAAAGTCATTTATAAGGTCATAAAACATAAATTTGGTTGCAAAACACAACAAAACATATTTAAAATAGCTTAGACAAATAAGCGCAATTGTGGATCAAAAGTTGTGCTTCCCGCTATATGAATGAGAATCATATAATACACACAAAACCATACCACGTGATAGTTATTACAAAATACCTTAGCTGGTATCATAACGTTTAAATGTATATCTGTTTGACGTTGGTGACATCTAATAAATCCGCTTCCATAGCAGAATTGGAAATGCACCAGGACGGTATTCTGTATTCGAGCCAATGTCCTATCTCATCTCCTAAACGGCTGAACGTATGTTCAAGAAACTTGGTCTATACATTACCTATAGGTTCAGAATTTTACACAAAACTTTTTATCTCAATATCTGAGTTCTTTTTTATGCCTGAGAGGTTAGCCTTTGACCACTATCAAATCTGATGGAAAGTGATGATGTGGTCGAAGATTCAGGATAACCAAGAAGTACTGGCTCTTAAGGACAGCTGCCGGATCACACCATTAGGTGCTTGGCGACAGATTTTCTACTTGAGGGTGGTAGCTTGCCAGGCGGGCATTCGCAAAATGCCCTACCACCATGCTATAACGACTGCCATCCTAAGACAACAACCGGGACCGACGGCTTAACGTGGTCTCCGAAGCACGAAAACGCTCAGTAGTAATGTCACTAGCGGTCACCCATCCAACTCATGACCGCGGGCGACGTTGCTTAACTTTTCTGATCGGTTGAGAAAAGCTAAGTAAACTTCGGTACGAGGGCTTCATAATGGAAAAAAAATAAAATATCCACTCAGACGAAGCTGTGAGTTCAAGCTTGTTTTGTTACAAGACATCTCAATTTCGTCTTTATATAAAAAATGAACAGTAGCTGTCGTGTAAAGACGAATCAATAATTATATTTTATGTTCAATTAGACGCTGTTGTTTTGTGTCCACTCGAATTTCCCATAAACGACCGTATTCGTCAATTCGGCTTACATTTGATTAGTTTTATTGCCTATTCATAAAGTTAGGCCAGTAATTTAGAGGTTTATTCTTGAATTAATATCATTGTATTATGTAACTGTTTAAATTTTAACACAACTTGTTTTGTTATACATGGTTGCTTACGAATGCAAATCGGACTCTTTTTAAGAATTCGAGTTTTATGAAAAAACTATTATTTGTGGGTTTTTTTTTATTTATTTTTTTATGTTATTGTGATTGAACAAGCGCGAGGCCCACCTGATGTTAAGCGGTATCCTCTGCTTATAACAGATGCATTTCATCACAAGTGGCGAACTGCACTGCGCCCATCACCTTGAGACATACCTGTTAAGTCTCATTTTTGCCTGTTATTTCACTGGCTCTCAAGGACTGCTGCCGGAACACACCGTTAGATGCTTGGCGACAGATTTTCTACTTGAGGGTGGTCGCTAGGCAGGCGGGCATTCGTAAAATGCCCTTCCACCATGCGGAATCTTCTATCATGTTGATTGTTGCGAAATCTTCTATCATCTGTCATATGTAATATGTCTTTTGTAATTTGTCATATTCATATGTTATCATATGTCACGTGTCATATTATGTCATATGCCATCTGCCATCTATCTATTATGTATCTAGCTGTCAGTTATAGTTTCACCGTTCTGCGATGATCGCAGTACATTGTAATGTACTTCGAGGCATTGGTTCTTAACTCTCGTTTACTCAGTAATTTCACTTGCAGCAGGGACCTTCACGTATATACACCGTAGTATTTTTTTTTTTTTTTTTTTTTTTTTTTTTTTATTTTTTTTATTTATATAATAAAAAAAATATATATAGTATTTGCAAATTAGTGCTTTGAGGCAAAACACGTGACATTGTTGTGGTACCCCAAGACTCTTGCTGAAATAGCCTACGTTGTTGTACAAAAAAAACTTACTAGTAGTCCAGAGTCTGGAACTGTGGCTAGTAGAAAACAATGTTTTATGACATGGGACCATGCATTTTATGTTGTAATTTTGCCAAAAAATACAAGAGCCCTTGGGAACAGTTTTAGATATTGCAAAATTTTGTAATTTTTAGACAAGTTTGTCTATATTTTTAGATATGTATGTATATAGTACAGTGATGATGCGTGTTGTTGTTCAACAAGGTATTTATAAGTTTTTTTTTATTTGGCCGTCGAATGTTATAGTAAAGAGGTTACTTTTTGGACAGAGTTGGAATTGTTGAAGGTGTTAAAAAGCTAAACCAGTTAGGAGGAGTGGAAAGATGCCATGACATTCTAGATTTAGACAGTTGTGACACTGTGCTTCGAGACAAATTTTAATATGGATTATAGCTGGTCAGGCAAGCATTCCCAAAAAAGTTAACAAACTTGCAGTGCAGCTTATATCAATGACAGCTTTTAAACATAGGACTCCTGCCTTGTATCTGTAGTCATTATCATTTCCACGGAATATTAACGCATCTATGTGTATTATTTTTTTCGTCAGTTTAATGCATTTGTGTTTAAGTAAGTTAAAAAAAGGAAAGCAGCTGTTTATTATCAAAGTTTAGTAACATATTCGATTGACAAAGGGTTTTCAGGAACCAGGTCTTAAAGACAACTGTCAAAACGCATTCAGGTGCTTGGCGACTAATTTTCTACTTAATTGTGGTTGCTAGCCAGCCGGGTATCCTTAAAATGACTTTATACCAGGTAGTGCAGCGTTTTAAATTCAACAAATCACCCGAAGGCAATGCAAGTAAAGGACATAGTACTAGTATGATGAACTTCATTCTTAGATCGACAATGGTTGGCACCCAATTATCCAATTAGTGACCGAAAAATCGTTGCTTCTTTAGTTGATCAGATAAGATAGACTTGGAAAGCTCCGCTATGAGTGCTTCAATATTCTGTAGCGAAAGCATAGCGGATGGTCAATATATTTCTTGGCCCAACTAAGCTCAGTCTACGTTACAGGCAAGCCTCTGTATTTATTGAGCTAATTGGCTGTAAATCGAAAGGCAGATTGTTCAAAATGGCCGCCAATGATTTTGTGTAGTAAACCTCCCTTCGTGGTTGCTGTCCGTTAATGGTTCCTTGATAACACTGTTTATGACCTAATTGGACACTCAAATAGGCTTCAGTCTTAATCAGTATTATTTTTTACGGTGATTAGGAGTATTGGAAGGCTGTTACTTAAGAAATCATTATTAGTCGTAAACTAATCTTATGTCATTTCTTGACATCGCGTCGTTGTGATATACCTACATTTTGCCGCAGTTAGCCAAAATCCTTGCGCTATGTCACAAACATTTTATTCCTTTACAGTATTTTCCTAAAGAGCAAAATGCCTTAACCCTGAATTCTCTGGGCAAAATGCACTGACATAAATACCTTATATGAGTACTGGGGACTCTCATATTTAATATGCGTAGCTTTCTCATATAAAACATAACATTTTACAATTATTCATAATAAAGTTCTTTATTACTTATTTTCTTAACATTGACATGACAAGATAAAATAACAAAACTTGAAAATTATCTAAAATCATCTACTCAAAACTTTTAAATTAGTATAATTTCTATAAATTAGGTATATCAGTCTCAAAAAATAACCTACTTGCTTCTTCAAAAGTAACACAATTTAAAAAATATATTATCGCTTACCGTCTTTGAATTTTCAAAGATATACAAAATAAATTAAAAAATACTTACGATTAAATGTATGTGTAGCATTTGCACCGAGCCGAAACAGCTGGTGGCAGTGGTGGCTTAATACTACACTGGGAAAATTGCAAAAAAAATACTCAGTAAGATTTATGTGGGACTACGAGATGCCGGAGACAATATCAAACAGTACGCACTTGGGTATGCCTTTGCATCTCACTTAGGTTCCATCCAAATTCGTCGATAATATATTCTGCAATCGTTTTCCTCGCCGATGTTCTTCCTGTTATGTTTTCACAATTCACAACACATGTACCTATATGCTCCGAAGCTTTCACAAGCACCAGCTGATATTTTGATGTAAAATGACGCGGTTATATCCTAATTTCACACAGATGCAAAGCTCCACGAATGTAATTTGAACGCGCTATTTTGCTGTCGAAAGGCTACTGCTTTGTCAATGACATACTCGCATACCCACAATTCTGACAAAAAAAATATTAAAATGAATAAAGTGAGACGCGGTATGCTAGATTTATATGATAGCGAAACACAATGTTTCTACATAAAAATAAAGGGTCTCTATTACTATCTATTTGCAGCGTTTGCATATTAATTTTGAGGAAATCAAGCAAATTGGTTTTTGACATTATATGCATGGATAAACAGTCTTTGTTCTCGTTCAGTAATGGCATAAATATCGATACCTTCTCTCCTACCTAGGTAATTTGTCATCGGTTTTTCATTCATATGTCATTTTTGTACAAAGTGAAAAGGTTCTAAACAAGCATGTGCCAACGTCGCCTGCGTCGTCATTTTCCATCAGAAGAGACTGCAGTCAAATCCTTGCTTATCAACGTATTAAAAACCTATAGAAAATCAAAATCGGTCCATCCGTTTGGGAACAACGATGCAACAGACATATACCCAGTGTTAAGATTCCAGATTGCCCAGGCAGGGATTGTTCAGTGGAAGGCGCCTTCCACCTGGACAATCTGTTTTGAATGCTTAACTCCGGCGATACGCCAGGAAGGCTGAAAAGAAAGTCTGAAAAAAACAAGTTACACAATCAAATTTGCAAAATAAAACTTACTGCAGCTTATTATAGGTCGCGGCGGCGATCCCACTAGAGTAACCTAATTATAAAGTTGGCCAAAATTATAATATAGTCAAATAACTCACGTGTGGACGAGAAGCACCGATGGCCGGATTCCTCCTCCGAGGCTCCAACGTTAGGAACCAGCATCGTCTCAACTGCACAACACAAAATCACAATCACAAATTGACAATTTCATTAACAAATCGTAAAGTAACAATTATCAAATCAAGGAATCCTTGCAAATAAAACAAAAAATGCAAATTCAAAAACAATGACGACAAAAGGGAATCAGAAGGAGAATGATTTTTCAAAAATTTTACCTAGATAATCTCACGTACAAAAATTCCATAGATGACAAATAGACGACTAGCAAAGCGGCGTGTTCCAATTGCCCGCGAAATTGATCGGTCCGAACACCCCATGGACACGATAAATTTATGAAAACCCTCTGTTTGCGCCGGGGGTGAAAAATAAATATATGAATATGAAAAAACTCTTAAAAATGATTAGTGATCGGAAGCCATAGGTATTAGTATGCTGGACCTTAGTATCCTTTCTCAGCATCATTATTACGCCATTACCATAATGCACCCGAGTTGGTAAGTGTATTTTATTAAAATTTGCCAATTTGTATGTATGAGTTCGTCTCGTGCAAACTTAAGTGGTCTCATTTTTTAAATCATGTTCTGGTGCTTATATTTGAAATAAAATGGATATGAATATTGACTATTAACAGCTCATTTTATGTTTCCCTTTTAATATCATGCTTTTATTATATTATTTGTATAAGGGGTAAAAAGTTTGGCATTTGTATATTTGTATGGTAGTTGGGGCCATACTCGTAGGTTGGATAAGAAAAGCTACTTGATCTGCATGTGTTGACTTTATAATAATCACATAACATAATGTATAGTAAAAATATAGATCTTTGGTAACTGCACTAAAAATGTCAAGACGGTGATTACGTTACACAATATACCAACTGGGATTGTTTGACTAATCTATTTATTTGTTCAACATAAGAGTTCAATCTTGTCCAAGGCAAATAAATAACGAAATTACAAGGATTTTCGTAGACTAACTAGATTTGATTCAAAGATAATAAAAAGTCAATAAACTTTGAACGACACCTTGCTTACCACGCAAAGCGTCCAATAGGCATAATGCTTAAAATCTGTCAATAATTAGTAAACACATGAAGATTTGTCAAAACTCATATTATTTAATCACGAAGAAATTTATGGACTTAACCTCAGCAGCTTTGGTGCCATAATAAGTAGCCAGTTGAAATTGTCACAGAATATTTGGTAGTATACTATTATATATAATTTAGTATTATTACCTAAGAGTTAAATACAATAGCAGGCCCCATTTAAAAACATGTATTTAATTTTTTTTACATGATCTATTGTAAAGTAATACTTAAAAACGTCTTAGTTGGTACAGTTATAGTCAAGTTTTTAATGTATAACTACCAATAATAATTAAAAACTGGCCAAGAATGGATCATCCTCACGCTATGGATCTCGAATAATTCGAGAAAGTCTCATGAAAATCTAGGGGGGAGAATGTATATAAAGCCGAAGGTAAATTGTGTAGAAAACACTGTTTTATAAGACAATTGTTTTATTGTCCTTTTATATGTTATGAAGTGATGAGACTGACAAAATGTCCACCTGGTGGTGAGCGCTCACGTCCGTTATAAATGCAGTATGGTGATCCTCGGTCTGCTTGAGGCAACACTGCGCTTGTCACTCCGAGACCAACCAAAGTTCTTATCTCGTTTGCCCAATAAGAAACTGGCCAAATGCTAGTTGCCTGCTCTCGCTCATTTAGGGATGCGCGTTAGGAAGGCGGCGTTTTCAGTATTTGTTGGTTAAGTTATTATTATATATACCGAAATTTCAGATTCATAACAAGTTTAGTTTTTAGTCAGATGCCGTTACATAATCGGTCTAATATTGACAACTTTGACAAACCCCATTAATTTATTTTTATCATATTAGTTTTCTATTTATATTCTATTCAATAAGCTCTCGATAATATCCATCATTCGAGTGTTTTAATAAGTTTTGTCGTACTCTACGAATAAATATGAAAAGAAATGTAATTCAAGCTCAAAAACAACAGAACGCAAACTATACCGCAGCAGGCGTGGTTTAAAAAGTGTACCGCGCGGCGCTGTCAGTTCGCCGCGTGGGCTCGAGTCATGCGGTTGGACCGCGGGAATTTTCAACTGAATTTATCTATGTTCTTCTACGCTGTTTAATTCTGAAAAAATACCATACTGTGTAGGAAAATGGCGGAGAAGCCATACGGATATAAAAAAATCGGAAATAACTTGTATAAACGAATAAATAACAATATTTTGGATTCCCATACTTGACTACTCTGGATAGTTTTATGTAACATGAATTTTACATTAAGTCAAAAATAACTTCGGAACATTGTTAGTCTGAGAACATTTTATGTGAAAACCATTCCCAATATTTTTTTTCGTATGTGTTTTTTATGTCAAACATGTACTACAAATGTCATAAAAAAAAACTTTGATGAAGGTCCTCAATTCTAATTTAGTATTTGTGCTCCTAATGACATAATAATATCCTAGAAGTAGGGCTTAGATCTCACATCTGTCAAAGTGTCAATTAATGTCGTATTTCTCAGTATAGATTTAATTTTTGGAATACAAAAGACATAAAATTTGTAAATAAATTGATCTTAGGTCTTATAGCTGTCATACGTAAGAGTAATTTCTAGGTACTTTTTATGTCATTTTAATCCAAAATATGAAATAGAAAAGGAAAAATATTATATGTACTGTCATTTTGACAGCTGTCATGCTTGAGATCTATTTCTAAATAACTATAATGTCATTTGAACTAGAATAATAGTTCTGGGCATGCTGGGCACGCTGCCAACTGGTAGAGAGCTGGAGTGTTTAGACTGCCTGCAAGCCTGAAATGGCAGCTAGATTGACTAAATACTTTCGTTGTAGTAGCTAAAAGTATTTACATTAGTTTGCAGCATTTTGTTAAAATACATAGCGCCAAAAAAAAATTGATGTACTTATTAATCTAACAAACACAATAAGACATTTTTAAAATCTAAGTCTTAATCTAAATCTAGTCATTTTAATCCAAAATATGAAATAGAAAAGGAAAAATATTATATGTACTGTCATTTTGACAGCTGTCATGCTTGAGATCTATTTCTAAATAACTATAATGTCATTTGTACCTAAAATATAAAATTAAAACAGATAAATACTACATCAACTGCCACGTTGATGGTTGCCCCACCTATGGCTGCGGTATTTTTAGTTGCAATAGGTATATATAATCCATCTACTTAATTTGGTACAATGGAATACTAGAATTATAGTTCTGGGCATGCTGGGCACGCTGCCAACTGGTAGAGAGCTGGAGTGTTTAGACTGCCTGCAAGCCTGAAATGGCAGCTAGATTGACTAAATACTTTCGTTGTAGTAGCTAAAAGTATTTACATTAGTTTGCAGCATTTTGTTAAAATACATAGCGCCAAAAAAATTTTGATGTACTTATTAATCTAACAAACACAATAAGACATTTTTAAAATCTAAGTCTTAATCTAAATCTAGTTTAATTCTAAGTACTTACTATGAATATTGAATTGAATAAAAAAAAAATGCTTCAAATCCCTTTTTTTTTCTCAGCGCATTATATATACCGACTTTTAAATTATAGAATATTATTTACAAGAAAGTGATTCCAATCTATTGAAATAAAGTGCATGAAAAACCTAAAATATTTTATTGAAAAACCTATAGAAAGTGAATACGTAAACAAGCTTACATATTGTGGCGTAACGCAATCCACGCGTATCTAAAACTGGGAACGCACTACAGAGTTGCGACGCGACGCGGCATGGCATCTGGGGGCCAACTCTCACCTCGTATAGTAATAATAACTTAATCTTACTGCAAAATTTTAAACCTCCACGTCCATTTAGCAAGCTTACAATCGGTAATGGAATCATTTAGCGTTTTGATGTCGTCAAAACAAATTGTTCACTCTATTCGCGAGCTCTGACGTTACAAATAATTCTGTTACAACCACAAATCCGTCATGTTTATCCATCTTAAAAAAGTTACTTTCTAGCAGCGGATTTAAACTTGATTTTGACTATTTTACGATAAAAATGGGTTTAATTAACGTGTAAATTACGTATCATGTATTTATTTCTATTATACTTTAAAATAAATGCAGCAAAAATATTTTATGAGTGAAACTATAAGAAGCTACAGACAGTTTTTATGCAGTAACAATAAAATGTCGTAAAACTATGGTAAAACCGTTCCATAACATTGTAGTTCGGGAGAGTGCGAGCAGGATAACGCTATATTATAAACATCTTGTATCTTGCGCACATCCGTGATACATATTTCATTCCTTTTTTAAGTAGGATCAAACCTATATTGATTGACGCGATTGTGGGTCGGTGATAGTTCGTTACTGCGAATGATTATTTTAAGCATGAAACAAAACGCTCCTTTTTTATGATGGTTTCGTAAAAGGTGAGAGTTGGCCCCCTGACCGACTGTCACTACCTCATATGCATTCACAGAGATGCAGAGCAGTGCTGCAGCGAAGTGGCGCGACTTTTTCGTTCACAATAGCAATACGGCGTAGTAGAACGGTGCTTCCAACTAATGGCGAAAATTCGTAATGGATGAAGTCGTCAAAGTAAAATTAGTCGTGGTGTCTTGCAAAGAGGTAGATATAGCTGAACAATTAATAGGTGTTATATTGCAAAATATAACAAAATTATTTTTCGAAAAAAACTCTTTTTCATGTTTCTTCAGAGATTATGATCGATTTCACACAGATTTTAAAACGTTAAATAAGGTCTTATGAATTGTTGAAAGGTGGGTGGAACGTGAAATGACTGGATAATTTACTGCACCGCGTCTCTACGGTGCCGAAAGGCGCAGGTGTGACGCAGAGTTGCCTTCGGAAGCATCTCTGTAGCACTGCGCCGTGCCTCTCCGAAACCACATCACTATAGTGCGGTTTTCGCTTTTTATAAATCCATACAAATTATGTTTCCCCAGCCGCGCCGTTTCGCTGCCGCGTTGTGCCGCAGTAGTGCGGTTTGGCCTTAGGCAATGACGGCAGTGACAACATCACTTTGACGCGACCAATCAGATGCGATCATTTCTAAGCGCCAAATCAATTAACCAATCCAATTGAATTTGGAAAATTGTGCGTGTTTTGTTACTTGTGAACTTGATGAGGCCGAAATCAAAGCGGTCACTGTATCAGAGTTATACTTCTTTACTTTATTTATTCGTAGGTCGTACTGCTATGTATTGGAGCCCTCATGAAAGATAATACAATTGACTTTTTAGTTCAATATTCATTTTGGAGTCATACGTTTACGAAATATCAAAATTTTAGGTTTGTAATTCAGTCCGTTTACGAGATACAGACAGGGGATTCAGTTTTGCGATTCAGGTATACTGTACTGTATCAGCCGGATTGTCCACTGCTGAACACAGCCTCCCCCATTAGGGGGGGTTTGCCAAAATCCCCACGCTTGGCAGGCGTCTTGGGGATCGTAGTATGAGATATCACTTCCTCAGAAAGCGCTGCTGCCCACATTGTGGTGTGTTACGCTTAGTCTCCTCTTTCGACACCCACGGGTAGAAATGGGAGGATGACATTCTAGCCAGGCACCCCACGGGGCAATTCCGGTAGGTATAACGGAACTATAAAAACTCAAATGCATTATGCCACTGTACAACGGATATCAATCAGTAAATATGGCACGGGAGCGTGGCTCATGTCACCAGCATGCGGTCAACTGACCATGCACTCCTCTTAGTTGTATTAGGAGAGATGCTTAACGTATTTAAGATACTTTAAATAAACTAGAAAAAACGCTGAGCTTTGTGAGGGCTCGCGTTTATTTGCAACCTGATTCAAGTGGTGTCACTAGTATTAAGTAGATTAAGGACAATGTATTTGATTATTGAGCTTAGTTCTGTTGCAGCGATGTTAATTCTTTGGTTTTCTAACAGATGGCGGTAATAGTACAATAACATTCTATCCAATGAAAACAAAATTGGTGATGTTACTTTTTTATCGGTTATCAAAATATATATAGTTTGAAAGATAACACATATAAATATGAATTTTTAATTACTATGTTCAAGCACACATTTATAGGTGTGATAGTTTCTTAGTAAAGTGTGCCACAAAATGTTCAAGTTGTGGGATAGTAATAGGGCTCGTTTCCCTCGCTCTAATAAAAACCAAGTGAAGGCTGCTCTAGATCATCCACTCTACGATTGTACCAGGAAGGTCCAAGAGGGATGACGAAGGATTGTGATGCCTGTCACCAGTCCTGATGTGATGCCTGTAGCGACTAAGAAGAAGAAATAAATAACTCAATTCGTCAGTTATTTTTATTATTATTTTCTTCAAAATATAGACTACAAAAAATCTTAAGGCAAAAGTGTACATTTGTGTGAGCAAATTAGGTGGCGAAAAAGAGGCGACACTGGGACACGGATATTACTTAGTGAATAATAATTGATGACGGCATCTCTTGAATATCAGTGGTACAATCTAAGCATCCGCCATTGCTAATCACAAATACCTCTATTGATAACCATCTATTTGAAATCAGAGTACGTTATCGAACCATATATGAATGGAGGTGGAGACCTGACGAGTTCTTGATTGACAGAGTCTGATTGAGGTATATTGAGGGGGAAATTGTTGTATTTTAATTTTATTTGGTCAGTTAAAAGCTAGAGCTATAATTAATTAAACTGCAAAATACATATAAATACTTACCTGCAATTCAACGGGGCAATGCTGCCAGCATGCTGGGCACGCTGCCAACTAATAGTGGGCTAGAGCATTTGGACTGCCTATGAGTCCAAATGGTTTTATTGTAGTAGCTGTAGTGTTGTATATAGTTTGTAGTATTTGTTAAATAAAGGCATACCGGCGGTTAAAAAAATTATATATAAATAATTAAATACTTACCTACTGCACTCTTGAGTGCGTACGAGAATAGTAGTATTTCAACTACTATTCTCGTACGCACTCAAGAGTGCAGTAGGTAAGTAATTAATGCGTTTCGACGATAAACCAGTGCTTGTTTAACCATATGTTAAAAAAGAGTCTAATAAAGTCTTATTCGCTATAAAATAAACTGACGCAGTGGAGAAGTGCGAGTCAGGCCTCTATCTTTTAAAGTTCAGCCAGTAAAATACAATAATAATTATTGGTCAGTTCAAAATTGCACTATTATTCGCAGTTTTAGTATTTGTTGGTTTGTTAGAATATGATACATAATATAGCAAAACTTCAGATACGCAACTTGTTTATTGTTTCAGATATATATCTCAAACTGCATAAAAACGATACCTATCTTATATAAAAAAAACTCTTTTTCTCAGCTATTATTTATTTATATTTGCTTTAGTTTTGATAAATATATTAATTTGTACTGCACTCAATGAGTTCTAGACGACGACGCATGCTAGGATGGAAACATCTTATTTTCGACCACCTTCTTATGTATTAGTATTACCCTTAAAAAAATGTTTACATCTATGGGTCAACAATTAACACCAACTATCAAAATGTCAGATTTGTAACTGAATCCGTTTTTGAGCTAGAAATCCGTGACATTCGGTGACCGTGACGGGCACTCAGCGGAGTCTTATAATGTGGCCACGTTCTGCCGTTTAGGAACGGTACCCTAAAAGCTATAAAGTTGTATACTACTACCGAACTTTAAGTGTACCATCAACAATATGAAAACAGATTATGAAGCGCTCGTAGCGAAGTTTACTTAGCTGTTCTCAACCGATCAGCAAAGTTAAGCAACGTCGCGCGCGGTCAGGAGTTGGATGGGTGACCGCTAGTGACATTACTACTGAGCGTTTCCGTGCTTCGGAGGGCACGTTAAGCCGTCGGTCCCGGTTGTTGTCTTAGGATGGCAGTCGTTATAGCATGGTGGTAGGGCACTTTGCGAATGCCCGCCTGGATAGCTACCACCCTCAAGTAGAAAATCTGTCGCCAAGCACCTAACGGTGTGTTCCGGCAGCTGTCCTTGAGAGTTAGTACTTCTAGGTTAGCCTGAACAACACCTTCGACCACATCATCACTTACCATCAGGTGAGATAGTGGTCAAAGGCTAACCTATCAAGCATAAAAAAAAAAAAATTGCCTGAACCACATCTTCGACCACATCATCACTAATCATCAGGTGAGATAGCGGTCTACGGCTAGCCTTTCAGATATAAAAAATCAATAATATATGACACGACTTCCTACCGAACCATGGATTAATAATTTGTTGAATGCGATGACATTCTAAATTATACCCGGTAAGATCCATTATACGTGAATATTAGGTTTATTTTTTATTTTTATTGCTAGTAGGCTAGCCTTTGACCACTATCTCAGCTAATGGTAAGTGATGATTTGGTCGAAGAAGTTGTTCTGGATAGCCAAGAATTACTGGCTCTCAAGGACAGCTGCTGGAATACACCATTAGGTGCTTGGCGACAGATTTTCTACTTGAGGGTGGTAGCTAGCCAGGTAAGAATTCGCAAAATTCCCTACCACCACGCTGTAACAACTTCACCATGCTGTAACGACTTTAAGACAACAATCGGGACCGACGACTTAACTTGCCCTCCAAAGCACGGAAACGCTCAGTAGTAATGTCACTAGCGGTCACCCATCCAACTACTGACCGCGGCGGACGTTGCTTAACTTAGCTGATCAATTAAGAACGGCTAAGCAAACTTCACTACGAGCGCTTTAAACGTTTACTAATTTCCCAGCATGAAAAATCTAAGTATAAGATAGAGGTGTCTTAGATGTCTGTTGCTTTCTTCTTTTTCTTAACTCTTCGAGAATTTCACAATGTATATGGCTGTTCGTGGTTTAAAGTCATTTCTGCATGCATTGAAATGTATGACATCGTTCGGCTGTATCATTATACTTTCTCCACGAATGAGTACAAAACTTACCAATACTACAAAGTTTAATAAAATAATTAATTTAATACCTGCTAAAAAGATTATGATAAAATCAATTGTTTGCCATAATCTACTTATAGATAGTCATAAATCATTACAGGTAACAAAAATTACAACAGGTTCAATATATGTCTGTATGTAAAAACGCATCAAAGAGATAAGGTCACATTATTATTGGATCACGTGAATATACATCCTGATATAAAAATACTTTCCTCCACCAATAACGCACCTGTCATCCTTAACCCATCCCTGTCCAGGATATTACCCGGGTATAATTATTGGGAGGGATTCATTATGACGTTACGTGACAGCCACCGAGGTTCCCTTCATCATCATATGCAATTTGCTGGCCACATCAAATTATAAGACTGGTCTACCTGTCGAACACCTTCCTTTAAAATCAATCAATCAAATGTCTACTGTATACAAACGTGATTAAGTCGAAAATTGTTTAAGGTATGAGGCCAGGGTGGTTATTAGTCTTCGATGCAGCTTCTGTTGATTATGGATTGATGAAATGTTTGTTATATTAACGACGGTCGAGATTTTGTACGTGCACAATTGATTTTGGCCGAGAAGAACAAAATAAGCAACACATCGAGATGATACATACTGGATTTAATAATCTGATTATAAAACTGGTCGAAAAGGAGGAAAAGGAGTAAATATGGTCACAAAATACAATATTCTTCAAAATAAAAGTTATGTATCTGATGTCCATGGTTCGAATCCTGCACAGAGCTTGAGCTTCACCGCATGATGGAAGGGCATTTTGCGAATGCCCGCCTGGCTAACGACCACCCTCAAGTAGAAAATATGTCGCCAAGCACCTAACGGTGTGTTCCGGCAGCAGTCCTTGAGAGCCAGTGAAATAACAAGCAAAATGAGACTTAACAGGTATGTCTCAAGGTGATGGGCGCAGTGCAGTTCGTCACTTGTGATGAAATGCATCTGTTATAGGCAGAGGATACCGCTTAACATCAGGTGGGCCTCGCGCTTGTTCCTTCACAATAACATAAAAAAAAATTAAAAAAATTACTTTATTGTAAGTAAATTATTTACCATTGTACAAAATAATTTTTATATTGATAACGACCAAACAATAATTTAAGGCAGTAAAGGCACTAATGAGGAGTAAACGTATACAACAATAAAAAGCAGTAAGTCAAGCACACAATCAAGTTTACGATAATGACAAAACAAGAAAAAATAGGAAAAATCAACAATATATTTTATGACTAAATGTATATTATACTAGTGACTAGACTAATAGTAAATTTATGGAATTTAAACTACACTTATAATATAATGAGGAAAGATTTGTGTATGTAACGAATAAACTTAAAAGCTACTGGAGCAATTTGAAAAATGTTTCACCATTAGAATTCTACATCATCTCTGATAAACACTGGCTATAGAATATTATCAAGAAAGTAGATTTTTTGTCAAATACCTGTGCGAAGCCGGGGTAATCCGCTAGTTTAATATAATATTTAAATTCTAAAAGGAATATAGGTGTGAAAATAAATACAATTAATTTCAAAGATTGTAAGAACATAAAATGTAATATTATTTTATTTAACGATAAAATAGATCTGCTAGCAATAATTTTTACATATCAGGCATAAATCGAAACATAACTCACAAAAATAGAGACACAATCTTAGCCACAAGCAGCAATTAGTTATTTATAAGTGACTTCCAAAACTAGTAATAAAATTTAGAGGAAGCACCTAATAATGAACAAGACATTACTTGCCTTCGGGCGTTATTGTTATTGCTCTTAGTAATCGGAAACTACCTTAATTTTGGTCAATGAATTGGTGAATGCAAATCAAAATACTGAACATGGAAATCAGAACTTTAATTCTATATAAATAAATCTCAAAATATTAGAAAAGTTTATGTAACGTACAATATCCGGTCACTTAGTATGGCTAGAGGCAGCAATTTATTAATGCTCACGAAACAACGCTTTGATAGCTCGAATTAGGCAAAGGTTCATAGAAATTTCTCTGTAGAATGAAGTCTTTATTTTTTCTTTTTTATGATGTTAGTGAACTATAAAGACGTGAGCAATAATTTAGAGCAGTTGCCAATTAAAATTCAAGCACAGAACGGTATTGATTCAATTAAAATTGTTGAGAAAATTGCTTATCTTGACATGGACAGTTCAATAGTTTTGGTAACTTCGGTTTAATTTTGTTAGATTTTTATAAAAGAGAAATTATAATAACTTCTATGTATTTCAAGTCGTGATACTTTAATTAACTATAACATAAATATAATAAAAAAAATAACTAAATCTATTTACCTAAAAATGTTATGGACAAAAAAATGTGAGCTCCGTTTTCTACCAGAAGGCAATAAGTAGTAAACAGAGCTCAGGTCACTGTCCACGGGTAGGGTACCCAAAAGGCTGGCAGCATTACCTCGTTGAATGGCAATACATATTCGCTGGCCGAGGTACGTTTCAGGCCTTTGGTCGTTTGTCTTTTCTATCAGCCGCTTTGATAAATCTTTATATAGAGTCCATGCGCTTGGACCCTACGGACCTAATGTTTTAACTGATTTTTATTGCATTTGTGGTATGTGAATTGTCTTTTATTGGTATAAAAAAAATTGTTTCTGACAATCATATGATTTCATGATTGTTGTTCGCTTACAAGGAAAACAGAAATATTATATGTGTCGGAATTCCTAATCTTTTGACAATGATGTCTTTGTGTTGTCTTGTGTGTTAGGGAAAACAAATTATAATATTTTAGTGTCTTGTCCTTTGTATTTTAAGATAAAACATAATATGCCGACTCATCACTATGTATTTTTTTATTGCCGATAGTTTAGCCTTTGACCAGTATCTCAACTGATGGTAAGTGATGATGTGGTCGAAGATGTTGCTCAGGCTAACCATGGTACTGGCTCTCAAAAACAGCTCCCGGAACACACCGTTAGGTGCAAGGCGACAGATTTTCTACTTGAGGGACCACCCTCGACTACGGGACGACGACGAATGCCCGCCTGGCTAGCTACCAAGCTAGCCAGGCGGGCATTCGCAAAAGCCCTACCGCCATGCAAAATGTATGGCTATGGGTCGCAAGATAACTTTACCATAGTTCTAATAACATTGACTATACATAAATAAAAATACGTCTAAATAAAGTACAAACTTAAACATTGGATGGCTTTTTCCATAACTGCTATAAAATAATTATAACAGACCAATAAATTGAATTACATAAAACTTTTACGTCGTGATAGCATCTGTACTGCATTCCTAAATAATTCCAAAGACGGCGCGTGCGCAACCGGCAAATATCGGCTTTCATCTACGTGTAATAACTATTCATTGTGAATAATAAAAAAATCTGTATCTCGTACCGAATTGCCGGTTTACCGTAATAGCTGGGAGCTTATTTCGGCGACTATTTATTACCTTTTTTATGCTTGAACAGATGGTAGGTTAAATCAAAGCTATGGGTACTTCGAGGTGAGTGCTCGCAATTCTACTGAGGACAAGCGGAACGATATAAATAACGAATTAGGAACAGTAGTGATGACTAAACGAGCTACAACTATAGAAATGATTCATAATACTACATTAAGAACAGTAGTGATGTCTGAAGGTGTAGGTGCTAAAGAAATGATTGATACTAACTTTTTTGCCAATAGCATTGAAGAGACAAATGTTTGTAATTTAAAGGAGAATAGTAGAACGTTCATTGATGATCTCATTACAGAAGCCATTCATATTGTTAGTAATGTATGGTTTAATTTGAATTTAAATCCTACTTCAAAAAGAACACGTGCAAAAGGAGTGGCTTGACAAATGGTTAGTACGCCGGTAAAAAGAAAATTATAGATTCTAAACATAGCTGTTTTTTAATTAATCTATGCTAATATTGGATCAAGAATTACAGTGTCTAACGATGTAAATACTCAGATATATATTTTTACCGTTATTACAAAAACCATCACAATAATTCACATCTTCTGAAGCGCTCGTAGCGAAGTTTACTTAGCTGTTCTCAACCGATCAGCAAAGTTAAGCAACGTCGCGCGCGGTCATGAGTTGGATGGGTGACCGCTAGTGACATTACTACTGAGCGTTTCCGTGCTTCGGAGGGCACTTTAAGCCGTCGGTCCCGGTTGTCGTCTTAGGATGGCAGTCGTTATAGCATGGTGGTAGGGCATTTTGCGAATGCCCGCCTGGCTAGCTACCACCCTCAAGTAGAAAATCTGTCGCCAAGCACCTAACGGTGTGTTCCGGCAGCTGTCCTTGAGAGCCAGTACTTCTAGGTTAGCCTGAACAACATCTTCGACCACATCATCACTTACCATCAGGTGAGATAGTGGTCAAAGGCTAACCTATCAGACATAAAAAAAAAAAAAAACATTACACTAATATCATGTACACGAAATTATATGTATGAGTCTGTGTGTTTGTGTGTAATTCAGTAAGTATTCACTTCTTGTTCAATCTGACCCGGTTCAACACATATTGTGGATTTGGATATGGTATACATATTTATTTCTGGATAACGACTAATTATAAAATACAGGTACCAACATAAGTTATTGAATCAACGCAGACGGAGGAGCTTGTGGAGGCTAGTATCATTAAAATTGCCTTAATGATATAATAGCAATAATGAACATAAAAAAAAAATAAAAAAATATGAGGAGTTAGTTCTTTTCAAGCAATTTATTGACACTTAGATGCAGTTCAGCTATTATTAAATGATTATATCACTTTTTGTCTCCCTCTTGTGAAATGTTATGCAAAAACTAAACGCTCGACGGTCGTTAAAAATCTTGTTAGAATGTTCATAATTGTTATACCTACAAATGTTAAGTAGCAAAACTGTGTTTGCATGTATTATTTTAACTACAGTACTATTGCAAGCAACAATTTGGCCCGCAGTACCGTTGTAGCTATACATCAGCTCAGGTGTTGTCTGCCTGCGGGCTTAGGATGGGGTACAAGTTAGAAGTGGGAAGAAAGTTTCACTCTACAATAAAGAATAAAAACCGGCCAAGGGGGACTTGCGCACGAAGGGTTCCGTAACTAAATATTCTGTGAATAGTTAAAGCGTTTACCTGTCACCGTTATTAGTATCGAGCCAGAAACGGTAAAAAAACAATTTTGTTGTATGGACCCGCCCTTAATATTTATTTTATTTTACTTTTAGTATTTTTTTTTTTTTTTTTTTTTTGGGCGGTAGGTGTGAAAAAAGTGACAACAACTTTAAAGAGCTCAAGCTTTTATTTAATATTTAAAATAAGTTAGAAGTTACACTAACATGATATAGTATAATACTTGGACACCTCACCTGCTAGTTTGTGAAATTCCTTTATCAGTGACAAAAATACCATTGGATTCATCATTTTAACATAACTTCAATTACATAACCTCAAAATGGACAACATGCCAACTGAACTATCACTCAGTGAACTTACTGCTACTTTTCTGCAGAGAATGGAGAGTTTTGAGGGAAAGCTAGCCAAGACTCCAAGCACCACTCTTAGCCAGGATGAATTGGCTGCTGAGTTTGCTTCGTTCAAATCTTTCATCCTGAAATCTCTGAAAGCAATTCAGACTCAAGTGCAATGTCTTGCATATAGCATCGATCAGCAGGAAATGCGAAGTCGGCGCAAGTTTTTGCTGATACACGGTCTACCCGAAGACGCCCAGGAAAATACAACCGCAGTGGTAGTGAAGTCTTTGACGGCGCGCCTTAAGCAGACCCCGCTTGTAGTCGGTGATATTAGCCGGTGTCACAGGATGGGTCGCGCACTGATTCCCGGCAAACCGCGACCAGTCCTGTGCAAATTCCGAGACATCACTGTGCGTGACAAGGTTTGGTCTGCTAAATCTGGTTTGAAGGGTTGTGGCATAACCATTTCAGAGTTCCTGACAAAAGCGCGACACGACGTCTTCATGGCGGCTCGTCAACGCTTTGGTATTACTAAGTGTTGGACACGGCAGGGCTTCGTTTTCGTCCTTGGACCTAGTGCAGTTCGCCACCGTGTAGGCTGCCTTGGAGACCTTGACGCAATTCAGCAAAATGAGGCTCCCTTAGTGGCAGTAGTCACCAAAGAGCCAACCACTGCGAGGACGCGGCGAGCAGCTACTTTGAAGAAGTAGCATAGGTAGTTTTAATCAGCCTTAAACGTTTCATTTCTTTAAAATACTTTAAATTTTCTTACGAATTTACATATTGTAAACAAAACAATGTAAACATCATGAGTATTGTTTTTTTTTTTTCTTTTATGATTACTTTGTTCATAGATTAATAATTTTTGTAGTGTTGTGTTACCATCACAATACAGATTACAGCACAGCCATAGTCTGCCATAGACAATTTTTTCTTATTATACTTTTTTTTTTTTTTTTCACTTAACTGTGCATGGAGGCTTTGTCGTGTGATGTCATTAGTAATTTTAACTATCCGATTTTTGCTAAATACCACATGAATTGCGTTTTTGCAAGCATTTTTGTTAAATACTACATAAATTGCGAAATATGTATCACATACATACGTCATTTTTGTCTCTTTTTGTGTATAATTCGTACTGCACAGCACAACTGGCAGGTGGATATTTCACCTGTGGTCCAAGTCTTATTTTTATTAGTTAGGTTTAACAGTATTTTTTTGTTTTTTATATTTTAAACTTATATATATATATTTATAATTAATAGTTTAATATATATATTTATTATATAATAATATAATGTCTGTTAGTAATAGTGACATTGAATACTTATCCTTGTCTTCTTCAGATGATAGTTTTAGCAGTATTCCTAATATTTCGACTACAATAGACTCATTATTCAGTACAGTACCGAAAAATTTTAACGTATTACATATAAATGCACAAAGTGTTCCGGCACATTACTCCGATATGTTAGCGTCATTTGAGCATAAAAACATACACGCTATTCTGGTATCAGAATCATGGCTAAAACCATGTCTCCCAACAACATCGTATTCATTACCTGGCTTCCGATTAATCCGTAACGATCGCATTGGCAGTAGGGGTGGTGGTGTGGCAATTTATCTTCGTGCTCATTTTCCCTTCACTATTGTAGATATTTCAGCGCAACCACCCACAGATGATGCTGGTGAGCACCTCTTCTTAGAAGTTTCCCTCTCTCATTCTAAATTACTACTCGGAGCTTACTATTCCTATTCTTCGCGTGTTGATTTCTTTACTTCCTTTGAAAAGCTTCTTGAAGATAACTGCCCTTCTTATGATCACACCATTATTATGGGCGATTTTAACACATGTCTGCTGAAGAAAGACTCTCGTGCGTCTAAATTAGAATCAGTCATCAGGGCTAACAATTTGACCATTCTCCCAACCAATGCAACCCATTACTGTCCTAATTCAACTCCCTCGCTGCTTGACTTAATTATTGTCTCTTCTGCGGGTCATGTAAGCAAGCATGGTCATTGTAGTGCGGATGCTTTTTCTTATCATGATATGTTATACCTCTCTTACAAAATCCGTCCACCCAAGCCTAAGCCCAAAACTCTTCTACAGCGCAGTTTCGGTAATATTGACCTAAATAGTTTACGTAACGAGGCCCTTAACATTGATTGGTCAGATGTTATCAACGCATCTACAATAGACGATAAAGTCAATATTTTTAATAATATTTTATTAAAACTTTATGATATCCATGCTCCCCTTCGACCGGTCAAAATCAAGCATCTTCCGGCACCCTGGCTTACGAAAGATATTAAATCGTTGATGCAAAAAAAGGTTCTGGCCAAGTCAAAGTACAAAATGAGGGCTACTGATCTCAATAAAGAAAGGTACGTAAATGTCCGTAATCTCTGCAATAGGTCGTGTAGGAACGCACTACGCCAGCACATTCAAAAGTCAGTTGAAAACGAAGATCCATCTAAAGTATGGAAATTTCTTAAAACATTGGGAGTTGGAAAAGAACGCCAAGATATTAGCTCTCACAATATTGATATTAATTCACTCAATCAACATTTTTCAAAGTCATCTCCATTAGATGCTGTTATAAAAGCATCCACATTAAGCCGTCTTTCCGCTATTCCAACTCCCATTTATTCATCATTTGTCTTTCGTCAATTTACTGATAGTGATATTAAGAAGAGTATTTCATCCATCTCATCGAATGCAGTTGGTAGCGATAGCATCAGTCGCAATATGATTGTACTCATACTTGACGAAATCCTTCCCATAATTCAGCATATCCTTAATGAGTCCATCAGTAGCTGTATCTTTCCTTCCATATGGAAAGATGCAGAAATTATTCCTCTTCCTAAAAAGTCTGTGGCATCTTCTTATTTTGATTATCGACCAATTTCAATTTTACCATTTCTTTCCAAAGTTTTAGAGCGCCTCATACACCAGCAACTTAATTCCTTTCTTAACAAAAACAATCTTCTTAACCCCTATCAATCTGGTTTTCGTCCTGGCCACAGCACAGTAACAGCTCTAATAAAAATAACAGATGACATCCGATTCAGCATGAATGATAGACATGTGACTGTGCTATCGCTACTTGACTTCAGCAATGCCTTCAATAATGTTGACTTCGATTTGCTGCTAGGAATTCTTCACTCTCTTAATATATCTCCTACAGTAATTGAATGGTTTCATAGTTACCTGTACGGACGCCAGCAGCGTGTTCGAATTGAAAATACTTTCTCATCATGGGAGACTACTACTGCTGGTGTTCCGCAGGGCGGCGTTCTATCCCCTCTTCTATTTGCAATTTTTATAAACTCCATTTCTGATCAACTTACTTCGTCCTACCACCTATATGCAGATGACCTTCAAATTTACAGACATTCACATATTGATCAATTACATGAGGCAATTCGTTCAACCAACTCAGACTTGCATCATATTTTAGAGTGGAGTAAATCCTATGGACTTAGCGTAAACCCTACAAAGACTCAGGTCATAGTTATTGGAAGCTCTCGGATGATATCAAAAATCGATTGGTTCTGCCTGCCACAAGTTTTATTCAATGGTGTACACCTAAAAATTAATGAATGTGTTAAAAATCTGGGGATACTGATTGACAGAGAACTGTCATGGGAACCCCAAGTGGCTGAAACCAGTCGAAAGCTCTTTGCCTCAGCAGGTTCCCTCCGTAGATTACGTAATTTTCTTCCCATTACCACAAAAACTGCGCTTGTACAATCACTTTTACTCCCGATACTCGATTATGCCGACGCTAGCTATCTGGATCTTACCGAAGTACAGCTTAATAAATTAGAACGTTTACAAAACTTCTGTATACGTTTCATTTTTGGGTTACGAAAGTATGACCATGTGTCTGAATTCCGTAATAAGCTTAAGTGGTTACCTATTCGCCTTCGCCGGAACATGCATATACTTTCCATATTATACACCATACTTTTCTTTCCAAACACCCCTTTGTACCTCAAAAATCGTTTTCAATTTATAGCTGATGCCTCTAATAGACCCTTGCGCTCCACCCAAACCCTTATTTTGAAGTTTTCTTTAATGTCTGAACAGTTTTCGGAAAAATCTTTTACTGTACAAGCTACTCGTTTATGGAATGCTTTGCCTTTAGAAGTTAGGCAAGCGAAATCCTTAGATATATTCAAAAAAAAATTAAAAGATCATTACATGTCCAGCTTATCCTTAAACTGCTGAAACTGCTTCTTTATGCTAATACTTGATATATTTATCATATATATATATATTATATTATGTATGAGAATATAGTTTTATGTATATAATATTGTATATTATAACATGTATTATGTGTAACACTATTTTAAATTTATAGTTTATCTAGTATATGTATGTCTATCTATTGTAATACAAAACTAAATATGTATTTGATTTTGATTGTATTTTTTTTTTTTTTTTTTTTTTCTTGTTGCACACCACCGTCTGCACTTTTCGCATTAATCCTGTCCATCCAAAGGTTGTCTGTAAGAGATTGCATTAGCGATAAGACCGCCGATTGTGTTGCCATTGTTTAATTATTATTTTTAAGTTAGCGCACTTGTGTGCTTTTATCTGTAATTTTATGGGTATGCAATAAAGAGTTATCGTATCGTATCGTATCGTATTTGTTGTTATAGCGGCAATACAAATACATCATCTGTGAAAATTTCAACTGTCTAGCTATCACCATTCTTGAGATACAAACGGGCGGACAGCAAAGTCTCAGTAATAGGGTCCCGTTTTTACCCTTTGGGTACGGAACCCTAAAAATGATCTTAACAACACTTATTATAATGTTTATAGGCATTTTCGATATAATTATCTTATTCAAAAATACAATTTTGCATTTGACAACTACCTTAATAACTAGTACCTAGTATGACTGCCTCGTTGGAGAAATAGCTTTTAAGAGATTCAGAATGGTTTTTTGACACCTGTGTTGATAATTTTTATGAAAGCTGATTGTATAAAAGAATAATACGTATTTTTTGAAAATATAGATCTACTTCTGTGAATAAAAGTGCTTAGTCTTAATAGGTTGTTTAGGTATGATAGTTTTTAACATAATTAAAATTAAATTGTATCTTAAGAGTATGTCATTATCTATAATATAATTATTCGGAGATTGTTTTTAATATTAGTAATGGTGAATTTGCGCCAATAATTTGAAGAAAATGAAACTTTTTTTTTATTGATTATTAACAATAATCAAAACATTTACGTAACTTTTAGGTTAACTCCAAGCACTAACATTACTTTGTTGATACTAATTTGAAATAAGATAATATATTTGTTCTGTATACATCTTATTAGACCAGTAGTTAAATTAACTAATCGTACAAGTAAAAGTTGCGGACTTTATCTCCTTGCCACGTTTAAAAAATATAAAATATATCAATTTCTCTATACTCTTTTGTCTTAAGCCAAGTCCTCTTGACCAAATGGCAGGTGAGATCCAACAATATTGTGGCCACCACGCCCGCACACATGGAAGAATAAATTTGATACCGTTTGTAAAATATTGTTACTTGTGGTTTACGATACAGGTACTGTCAACGGATTTGTTTGAAAAGTTTATTGGGAAGAATAATAACTGTACGTCTACAATTTCACCATTTCTATGTCCGTATTTAACTACGTAAAAACTGTTCTAGCTAATGTTTTTATATATCAATGTGACGGAACAAGCACGAGGCCCACCTGATGTATATAAGCTTCAGATATTGATAGGCCACTGAGGATCTGTCCATCGTATGGGTTTACTGTCAACCTTTCTTAGTACTACTAGCTTTTCAATGTGACCGAAGTAGTAAAGGATTCACTCATAAAATATAGAAGTCTAGTTTTTTATATAAAACTAGGGGCCCGCTCCAGCTTCGCACGGGTAATTAACGAAAAATAGTTTTTTCTGAAAATATTCTTCTCTAAAATATTCTGAAAATAGCCCATGTTGATTAAGGATAGTGTAGGATTCTAATGATGAAAGAACTATTTAAATCGGTCCAGTAGTTATTAAATTTATTAGTTACATTCAAAAATGCAAATTTTCCTCTTTTTAATATTACTAGCGGCCGGCCCCAGCTCCACCCGAGTTTATTTCGGTTATCGCGCAAAACCATTGACCTCTTTTTGCGCAGTTGGATAAAAATTATCCTATGGGCTTCCCTGGGTCTTAAATTATTTCCATACCAAATACAAAAATACTAATTTTCGTCTATATGACATTATAGTGTAGCGTGTAGATGAAGATTAAGTTTAGATCTAGATTCAAAAGTTTTTAGGCTAACTTACTTAAAACATTTTTAAATTTTTGTAGTTTATTTGACGTTATGAGGATTATCAACAAAAGTTTGTTTACTAGACATGTTGTCCTAATCACATTACACAAATATAACGTGGACACTTAGCATATTGGCACACTTATTCTTAACATACATAGTGTACAAGATCGGAACAGCGTGGTAATGGACACCCTGTTAATATGTGTCGTGGGAGAATGACAAAAAATGTTAATTCTTGTATATTATTTAATTGCAGTCCCAAATTATAAATCTGTGTCATAATTGTAATCGTTGGCACGGTTATCCAGAGCGGTCATGCTCACATAAAGTCCAGCGGCGGTGTTGTGTGTCGGTTCGCCGACTTCCCTCAAAAATGATCTAGGAAGGCGATGGCTGGCACATGCGTCAACTCGTGAACGGGTGCTGCTAGAGGACACCGGTTTGCTCTGAATATCTAAGTCAAATCTAGTGATAATGACTTTACCGGAAAAATATATAACTTTTCTTTTAACACTGTTCCTCCTCAGAATGTTGCATGTTTCCAATTTTTGTTATTAATAATAACAAATATTTTAAAAGTATTTTAAGAAAACATTTAATTAATTATTTAATAAAACACTTAAAAAAATCTTTATAAAAATGATATATATCTAGTGACAATTCCGCCTAATTTCCTATTAAGCCGACGTGACGTCACAAACGCCACGCAGCCAAACCGGAAGAGTATTCGACGCGTTTCGCTTCTACACGAAGCATCCTCAGGAGGTCTTGACTCTACGAGCGCACGATCTTTCTTTCGGGGGTAGTCACAAGTTAAACATCAACTCATTTTTGAGAGATTTTAATTTAATTGTAAAAATAGCATGTGGAAGACCTACACCAAAAACATGACGCATTTAACTTGCACAAGGAAATCAAAGCTATGACGGGGACTAAAAGCCAAATACACCAACAACTTGTGGATGAAAATAACTTACCAGTTCTGGAACTGCTGAAAAAGAAAACCTTGTGGGAAGAGTACATCGGATCCATGTTTGAGGACCACTCTAGAACCCTTGGAACATATTTCGGAATTTTGCCTGGCCACTCCATATTGCGTGACGAAGTTTCTAAGGCATTACGCAGAGCCAAGACCGGAAAAGCGACAGGACCAGATGAGATTCATATAGAAGTCCTGAAACTCATACATGAAGATCACATTGAACCCCTTACCAACCTTTTTAATCTCGTCTATGAAACTGGCTATATACCTGAAGATTGGCTTACATCAACTTTTGTTACTATACCTAAAAAGAAAAATGCAAGAAAGTGCGAAGAATTCCGCACCATTAGTCTCATGAGTCAAGTGCTCAAATTATTTTTGTCCATCATTCATGAGAGAATAAGATCCAAGTGCGACGAACAACTAGGAGACAGTCAGTTTGGTTTCCGTTCAGGAGTAGGCACGCGCGAGGCATTGTTTGCGGTACAGGTGCTAGTTCAGAAATGTCGGGATATGCAGCAAGACGTTTTCCTCTGCTTCATCGATTATGAAAAAGCGTTTGATCGAGTGCAACATGATCGCCTATTAGCTCTGTTAATCGATGTAGGCCTGGATGAAAGAGACATTCGCATAATACGAAACCTCTACTGTAGTCAACAAGCGACCGTTCGAGTGGAAAAAGAAGAGACCAAAGCGGTAGAAATTAAACGGGGAGTTAGACAGGGGTGCATATTGTCGCCTACGCTTTTTAATATCTACTCAGAGGCAATAATGTCAAAAGCTCTAGAAGGTATTGACTGTGGTGTCAAAGTAAACGGACGTCTCATCAACAACCTAAGATATGCCGATGACACAGTCCTCATAGCATCCTCAGAGCAGGAGCTCCAAAAAATTGTCGATTCTGTGAACGAGTGCAGCGTAGGCGCAGACCTCAAAATGAATGTCAGCAAGACCAAAGTTATGGTTATCTCCAATAACACTACTCTACAACCGGTAGTCACTGTAGCAGGCCAAATGTTGGAAAGAGTACGCAAGTACAAGTACCTGGGCACGTGGTTGACTGAAGAGTGGGACAGTGATACGGAAATTAAAACCCGCATAGAGATTGCCCGTAGTGCCTTTGGGAGCATGAAGAGTGTACTATGCAATCGCAGACTAAATATCTCACTGCGCACTCGCCTTCTTCATTGTTATATCTGGCCGATACTTCTATACGGATGCGAGGCCTGGACTATAAAAGAGCAACTCAGGAAACGTATAGAAGCATTCGAGATGTGGGCCTACAGGCGCATGATGGCGATTTCCTGGACTCACAAAGTTACCAATGTGGAAGTACTGCGGCGAGTTAGACAAGAACGCAAACTTTTGAAAACTGTCAAAGAAAGAAAAGTATCATATTTGGGCCATGTACTTAGACATGACAGATATTGCCTTCTTCAATTAATAATGAGGGGAAAAGTTGCGGGAAAGAGACGAGCTGGTCGCAGGAAGAAGTCATGGCTGCGAAACATCAGAGAGTGGACAGGGATTGCGAGTGCTGCTGAACTTTTTCGCCTCGCCAAGGATAGAGACGGATACGGAAAGCTGATTGCCAACCTTCATTAATTGAAGAGGCACCAAGAGAAGAAGTAAAAATAGTATTTCTCACTTTTTGTCTATAATTTATATGTATAATTAAAGTTTAAAGTACAATACCTGCCGGGTTGTGTTATCCTAACAAACACATATCAAATAACAGGAATATCACAGATCTTTGATTTAACACTTTTACACTGCACAAAATGGAGGCCATAAAGGAGTCACTTTCCCAAATGAATCAAAGGTTCCATGCGAAGCTAGCAGAATTCGAAGAGAAGCAGCTCAAGCTATCCTCCCCATCATCTTCAGATGCAACAAGTCTTGCTGCAGAGTTTTCTCTTTTCAAGGTTTTTGTCCTTAGTGCTCTGCGGGCACTGCAATCACAAGTGGAAATGAATGCACAAAATATTGACAATTTGGAGATGCAAACCCGCAAGAATGTGCTTCTTCTGCATGGTATTCCAGAGGACAAGAAAGCAGACATCTCTGCAGTTATTGCAGAGACAATCATGCAAAAGGTCAAAGTTACAGACTTCAGGTTAGAAGATATAACTCGCTGTCATAGGATGGGCCGGTCGCCAGATGCTGGTAAGCCTAGACCTATTCTGTTTCAACTCCGAGATCACCACATGCGTAGCAAGATCTGGGCCGCCAAAAAGCAACTCAAGGGTTCGGGTGTCACTCTGTCCGAATTTCTAACAAAGCCACGACATGAGACATTCATGTTGGCTCGGCAGCAGTTTGGTATATCCAATTGTTGGTCACATGAGGGCTTCATATTCGTGTTAGGGGACGACGGTATGAAGCATCGAGTCTCTTGTGTCACGGATCTCGACAAAATCAAAGTGCAGAGCGTCGCCGTAGCTGCTTCAAAGGAGCCGACGACCATTACTATCAAGGAACCATCGGCATCCAAACCAAGACGAACAGCCAGAAAGTAATATTTGAACTTTTTCTTTGCGTGTCGTGGCTGTGGTAATTTTACGTATAGGTATGTTTGGTACACGAAGATACCCTTCATTTTTGTAAAATATTGGTGAACTAAAGAGGTACTCCATGTGAATATTACAAACAATAAAACAGGTAGGTAATTACAAATACAATTCCGATTTCCGAAGAATTCGAAATTGTTTTTTATCAATCAAGTCTTCTTTCGTTACTGTCACTGTCAACAATCTGTCACTATATTAGAATCGGATGATTTGTACACTTGCCATTCGTTTATAATAAATATTATTTTACTGTAGTTTGATTAATTGGTAAGAAGCCACAGTTATGACTTCTTTATATTACTTATGTATAATATACATATATATTATATCATATAACTTCTTCCATATGTTTACACGATGTACTTGCTACATCGTGATTAAATAAACTAATATTATTATGCTGTGTTACTTTAAACATACATTGTGTATGTGATGATATGTTGTTTGTACTCTAATTTTTAATTTTATATTTTGTTTCAATCCGGCAGGTAGAAGGTACAAGTAGTTTTATTTTGTTTTTATTTTTTATTATTTATTTTATATTTTACTTATTTGTTTAATATAAGTATATATATTTCATTTATAATATTTAATGGTAAATATACTAAATAACAGTGATCATGACAGTAATTTATCTACTACATCGTCTGACAGTGATGAAAGTTTTGTAAGCATTCCCTCTTTGTCAGAAACCTTGGATTGTCATTTCTCTGATGTAGGTACCTAAAAATTTAAACATTGTTCACATTAATGCACAGAGCATTCCGGCACATTTCCTTGATATGCAGACGTCATTTAATAATAAGAACATCCATGCCGTACTACTTTCTGAATCTTGGCTTAAGCCCTCACTTCCCTCAGTTATCTATTCTTTACCTGGCTTTAACCTCATTCGCAATGATCGAACAGGTGGTCGTGGTGGGGGTGTAGCTATTTATCTCCGCTCACATATTCCTTTTTCTGTAATTAGCACATCTCTTCAACCACCGCCCCTTAACGTTGGCGAGCACCTTTTGATTGAAGTTCTTCTGGCTCACACTAAAATACTACTCGGAGTATTTTACAGCAACTCAGACAGTAATAACTATTTCTCTTCTTTTGAAAGGCTCATAACAGATCATATGCCGTCATACAGCCAAACCATAATAATGGGTGATTTTAATACTTGCATTTTAAAAAATGACAATCGTACCTCTTTATTAGAAAAACTTATCAAAGCTAGCAACATGCATTTACTACCTCTCGGTGCTACTCATCATTTTCCAAATTCTACCCCTTCTCTTCTTGACCTTATTTTGGTGTCCTCATTAGAGCTTGTTGCTAAGCATGGTCAATGTTCGGCGGATGCTTTCTCTTATCATGACTTAATCTTCTTATCTTACAAGATTCGCCCTCCAAAATCTAGACCTACTATTATTCTGCAACGTAATTTTAGTGGTATGAACCAAGACGCTTTTCTAAATGACGCCAAAATGATTGACTGGTCTCCAGTTATAAATGCTAATTCCATTGACGACAAACTTTCTATTTTTAATTCGGTTATCACACAGCTTTATGACGTCCATGCCCCATTAAGGTTAATTAAAATAAAGCATACTCCTGCTCCTTGGCTTACCGAGGATATTAAGACGCTCAGACACAAAAAAGTGCTTGCTAAAACCAAATACAAATGTCAGCCAACCGATATACCCGGATAAGGAATCACTGCAATGTGGTGTGTAGAGATGCCCAACGACGCCATGTTCACGACTCGGTTCAAGATAAGGATCCAACGAAAGTTTGGAAGTTCCTGAGGTCTTTAGGGGTTGGTAAGTCTCATCAAGAAACTATTCCAAATAATCTTGACATTAATTCTCTAAATCTACATTTTGCACTTTTGTCTAATATAGATGACTTAACTAAAGCTCATACTTTAAATATTATTTCTAACATTAAAACCCCTGACTTTTCACCATTTGTCTTCAGTCAACTCACCGCTTGTGATGTTAAGAAGAGCATTCTTTCCATAACTTCAAATGCTGTTGGTTTTGATGGAATTAGCCGTAATATGCTAGTTCCTATTTTAGATCCCATTCTTCCAGTTTTGTGTTACATTTTAAATTTCTCAATTTCAAATGCTGCTTTTCCTTCCATATGGAAAGCAGCTCAAATAATTCCATTACCAAAAAAAACTAATCCCAAATGTTATTCTGAATACCGACCCATATCAATTCTTCCTTTTCTGTCCAAAGTTCTAGAACGTTTAGTTCATAATCAAATCAACAGTTTCCTTACCCGTAATAATCTTTTGAACTCCTTTCAGTCTGGCTTCCGTCCGGGACACAGCACAGTAACAGCACTTGTCAAAATAACTGACGATATACGTTTAGGTATGGACAATGGTCAGTTAACTGTGCTGACACTACTAGATTTCAGCAGTGCCTTTAACACCGTTGACTTCGATATTCTTCTCGCAATTCTTCGCTCAAACAACATATCTCCAACGGTGATTGACTGGTTTCATTCTTACCTGTTCGGTCGTCGGCAGCGGATTCGCCTTGATGAGCGGTTTTCATCTTGGTGCGACACCTCTGCCGGTGTGCCTCAGGGTGGCGTCTTATCTCCTCTTCTTTTTACTATTTTTATAAATTCAATATCTCATAATCTTTCTTCGGCCTACCACCTCTATGCAGATGATCTTCAATTGTACTACCAAGCTCCTCTACCTAATTTATCTGATGCAGTGGAAACAATAAATAAAGATTTATCTAAAATATCGGTATGGAGCAAGGCCCACGGGCTGGTAGTCAATCCTCAAAAAACGCAAGCCATAATTGTAGGAAGTTCTCGTTTAATTTCCAAGGTAAATTGGGATTTACTGCCACGTATTAAATTTAATGGAGTAACTATTCCTTTTAGTGAAACTGTAAAAGATCTTGGAATTACCATTGACAAAAGCTTAACTTGGGATCCTCAGTTAGCAATAACTAGTCGAAAACTGTTTGCATCTGCTGGAGCGTTACGTAGACTTCGCAACTTTCTGCCTACTACCACTAAAATTGCGCTTGCGCAATCTCTATTACTCCCAATCCTTGATTATGCTGACGTCTGCTACCTAGACCTCACCGAGGAGCAGCTGAATAAACTTGAGCGTCTTCAAAACTTCTGTATCAGATTCATTTATGGTTTGCGTAAATATGATCACATCTCCGAATTTCGTACTAAGCTCAAGTGGCTCCCAATTCGTTTTCGTCGGAATGCTCATATATTATATCTCCTTTACAATATTCTGTTCTCTCGTTCTACCCCGCACTACCTCAAGGAACGTTTCAACTTTCTTCATAGTACCCATTGTTTGTCGTTACGGTCATCAGAGAACTTAATGCTGCACTCCCCTGTAACTAAAACAACCTTTTTCCACCACTCTTTTGCTGCTGAAGCAGTTAGATTATGGAATCTATTACCGTTAAAAGTAAAAAGTGCCCCATCCTTACAATCATTCAAGGAGCAACTTAAAACCCATTATCTGTCACTTTAGCTGTTCATATGATTGTGAACATTACTGTACATGATACATTAGTAATTTATTAAATAGCTGTTTAACATCCTTTCAGTATATTCAATATTTTTTATTTATTATATATTTTATTTATTTATGTCTTATTTATATATATATATACATATATATTTATATATAAGTATATTAATGTATATCTAAATATATAGTTGTATGTATTTATTTATTTATATAACGCATCTACATATACTTTCTTGCCAGGATTTTTATTTTTATTTTATTTTAAGTTAAGTTTAGTTAGTTAAAGTTTGTTAGATGTTTAATATTGTGGAACCACCGAGTTGCCTTATCTTATGTAATCTCTCTTAGAAATGGGTTGTCTGGAAGAGATCGCTTTGAGCGATAAGACCGCCCATTGTAGCACTAAGTTTTATTATTTGTTTGTATTAGTTGTATAGATTATGGTGTGACAATAAAGAGTTTATCTATCTATCTATCTATCATTTTTATAAAGATTTTTAAGTGTTTTATTAAATAATTAATTAAATGTTTTCTTAAAATACTTTTAAAATATTTGTTATTATTAAAAATGGATTTCCGCAAAGTAACGCCTGAATCTATTCATTATCTTAATTTTTGTTATAATAAAAAAATGCCATTATTAAAAAAATGTCACAGCCCTGGAGTCTGTGGAGTGTAAATTTATAAAATAAATAAATTTATAAAAATAACATACATTGTGTTAGTCATTGCAATTACTGAAGTTATGTAGTTTGGTTCAGTGTATGAAAACAGCATGTTATTATATAATTTTGAGAACTATAAAGTACATACGTGGGTAGGATACGTTATAATTTTACATGTTCGTAAGAGATCTACTTGTTGATCTGACAGCAGTGCTTGCCTTCTCATAAGGATGAAGCATTATAATTTTTCTATTTAAAACGCTAACGCTACGCTCTTTTTTTTATTGTTGTCTAATTTCTCTCTAATTTAATAACTTCATCGACATTTCTAGCCACATTTAATCCCCAAGATGTAAAATAGAAAATATTCCAGATACGCGTCCTACCTACGACTTAGGGGCCTTAAAGAAGAAAGCATATCCCCTCCTCAAAGGCCGGCAACGCATCCTCGAGATCTCTGGTGTTGCGGATGTTCGTGGGCGACGGTGATCACTTACCACCAGGTGAGCCGCCTGCTCGTTTGCCATCCTATACCATAAAAAAAACCTTATAATATTTAATAATATAATATGTATTTAAATTATATGTAATATTAACCTATATCTTATTTTTTGAGATTTGCCATATCTTATTATTTTTGTTTTAATACTATTATTAGTATCTAGTGACGACTATGAAGCTTCTCTTAATGACTTTGTTATGTACCCTGCACTATTAATTTTTGGAAATTTCAAAGTTTGCCTGCCTATATTTTAAGAATATAAAAGAACTATACTGTTAAATTTATCGACATGTTTTACTATAATTTACAAATAAACATATTTGATTTTTTTATTTGTCCAGCATCTGAACGTTCGCAGAACAAAGAATCCGAAAGAGAAGCGCCAGTTCTGTAAATAGGCGACATCAGTAATACAAAGTATTATAAGTTCCGATTATTTTTCTAAAACAGGTTATGTTAATTATTGTTCCACAAGGAAAAAACAAAACGGTAAATTTTACTTATTGTTACACAGATTTTTACCTGTCTAAATATTTTACTACATACGAGTATGTTTGTCTAAAGTTTGTTAGAACCGAACGAGAAGTCAGATCATCTTGAACTACGATCACCTTTTAAGAGTGAACTGGCCGGCCCGTTCTCCATACAAACGTCGTAGGGTGATCACTCCCTTATTTGAGGATATAGATAAAAAATAAAGCATAATACCGATTGATATGGTCATTATCTAGGCTTGTATGATGACGAAATTTTAATAAAATAATTTATTTGAGAATTATGAGCCTCGAAACATTTCCATATAAAGTTTTTGAAGCTCATAACTTACAACTTAATCTTCTTTTTTAAATTTCGGCATCATACAAGCCTAGATAATGACGATATAAATCGGTATTATGCTTTATTTTGAACATGAAGCCTCAAATAAGGGAGTGATCACCCTACGACGTTTGTATGGAGAACGGGCCGGCCAGTTCACCCTTAAGCATAATGTGGTAACCTTCCCATCACACAAATAAGCCTCCAATTCTCAGAAAGGTTTAAACGACAAATTTTGTTGAAATATCATACATAATATTTTTTTAAAGACGTTTCCTACCAGGAATTTAACCCAATACCCCAGTACGCCAAAATATCGCACGCGTAATAACTTTTTACGTATGTCGTTCAAAGTATTGTATGTTTAAGAAAACGCAAAAGTTCATTAGAAAAATAAACAAGCATGATACAAACGTTCGGCCTTTATCATAGCAATATCATCGCATAAGGAGAGAGCTAGAAATAAATATATGTTAGGTACCTAGAGAGCTTAAAATGTAAAAGTTATCCGTTCTATTGATCTATGCTTCTGACTAAAATACGTATTTTGCTACCACGCTTGTACACTGTTAATTAAGGAGTAGAAATACTACGTAAGAGTTGTTAATAGGCAAAACAACATTTAATCCAGATTTCATTTGCATCACATTTTTTTTTACTTGATATACTAGCCTTTGACCACTATCTAGCCAGGTGGTATGTGATGATGTGGATGAAGAGGCTAACCTAGGATTACTGTCTCTGAAGGACAGCTGCCGGAACACACTGTTAGGTCTTTGGCGACAGATTTTCTACTTAAGGGTGGTAGCTAGCTAGGCGGGCATCCGCAAAGTGCCCTACAACCATGCTATAACAACCGCCATCCTAAGACAACAACCGGGACCGACGGCTTAACGATCCCTCCGAAGCGCGGAAGCACTCAGTAGTAATGTCACTAGCTGTCACCCATCTAAGTTATGACTGCGACGGACGTTGCTTAACTTAGTTGATCGGTTAAGATCAGCCAAGCAAACTTCGCTACGAGCGCTTCAAACTAATAACGTAATTGTTAAAATAATATAACCCATATGCCCGAAAACATCTAATATCTAAGATCGTAAGTATTGTAACACAAATAAAACAAGGCCGACTCGTCAGAAGTCTAAAATAATGATGCCAAAAGAGAGAACGCTTACAAAACGAATAACTTGATTAATTACACCAAATGCTCATTGAAAGAGCGTTTGTTGTCTCAATATATTTTTAAATTGGGTGGTCTTTCAAATGCTTAATAGTAATTGACTTAACTATGTTATACCTTTAAAAGAAAGTCTTTGTTTTAGTTTTAATAAAGAAAAAAATATCTTTAATATTGTGTGTTCTTAATATTGTAGTGCCGTTTTACCACTGAAAGATGTTTTTTTTTTTTTTTATGCCTGATATTTTATCCTTTGACCACTATCTCACCTGATGGTAAGTGATGATGTGGTCGAAGATGTTGTTCAGGCTAACCTAGAAGTGCGGCTCTCAAGGACAGCTGCCGGAACACACCGTTAGGTGCTTGGCGACATATTTTCTACTTGGGGGTGGTAGCTAGCCAGGCGGGCATTTGCAAAATGCCCTACCACCATGCTATAACGACTGCCATCCTAAGACAACAACCGGGACCAACGGCTTAACGTGCCCTCCGAAGCACGGAAACGCTCAGTAGTAATTTCACTAGCGGTCACCCATCCAACTCATGACCGCGCGCGACGTTGCTTAACTTTGCTGATCGGTTGAGAACAGCTAAGTAAACTTCGCTACGATCGCTTCAAAAATAGATAGTCTTAGTGTTGTAATTTTCGTTTTATACAAATATTTGTATACAGTAATGCTGGCTATGCTTAGGTAGTTACGGACTTTGTTTATCGAATTGAATCTCACTTATCTTTAGTTGTTATAATTAAATAAAAGTTTATCAGCTATCTGCTCATCTGACGGCAGCACCAGAATAATTTATATGTATTTCTTTTTGGATCGACTAGTCTTATCAATACCGTGTATTCAGATTTCAATGTTCTCGTTGTATTTAAAACATTTTTTTTTTTAATATAGTTATCAACAAAGTTTTTCAGTATAAATAATGTTGCTACTATATTTGCTCATTTGTCATGAACAATACATACAATTAAAACGTATATATATGTACTACTAATAGGTACATATTTCTATTTTTTTTATTACAATGTTTCAACTATATTACTATTTTAATAACAATTAGTTCGTTTTATTCGCTACACTCTTGACAGTGTGGTCGTGGTCGTCACATCAGTAGTGAGAAGATCAGATGAAGAAAAAAAAAATGTACATTTTTATCTGTATAATACTTATACTAATACTTAGACATACTCATAAAACACACGTAATATTTTAAGGTACACTTGAAGGGTTTGCATAACCTGCAACACAAGAAATCACTTTCTTAGTGTAGGTTCTGCGAGAAAAAATACTAAGGAATCTTGTACAAACATTGTCTTTTTTGTAAGAATTAGTTAATGTAACAAAATGTGCCCAATTTAGTTTGTTAACAAATGGTATACTATATATGAGAAATAAACATTATTTATTATTTATTAGTGGTAACACGTCTCACAATCCGTCACCATTCCTGTCGTCTTCGTGGTACACTCGTGGAGTGGACGTTCTAGAGCAGCCTTCACTTGATCCGTCTAACGCATAGGTGACTTGCCGCGAGCTTTTTAGCCAACCACTTTTCCCAGCACTGCAAGGCGTTCCACAGACATGGCTCCTTGCCGCGAAACATGTCCAAAGAAACTGAGAATTCGACCCTGTACGATGGAAGAACGATTTGTATAATAATACAAATATTCATTATTTACGCAAAGTTAAATGTCTGTATGTGTGAATAAAAGAAAAGCTGACACATATTAGCATTTATTATAAGTTTGATGGTTGTAAAAGTACTAAAGCGTATTTGTTTTACTTATATATGCTAAATGAACAAATTGTACGCTGTTATAAATGCACACAGCGATCAGTTATTCTGGTTGATTACAACATGTTTACTTTGAAGCTCGAATTGTAAGCGGCGGGTCTGTCACTTCTTAATAATATGTCTTTCATTAGCTTTAACTATTCTCGGCTTTAATTTACTCCGTCTCAAAGTAAACCAATAAATCATTATCTCATGGTTCGATAACCAGAGCGTTTAAAGGGCCGGTTATAGCGTAGGCGACGCCACTTCAGTCGCAATACATACTTCAATTCAGTAAGAAACCTCTTGTAAAATGGGTATGTAGGTACTAACATTTTGATTACATTTACGTCGAAAACTTTACCATGGTTGTTGTTAACTCCAGGGCCAGAAAGTAAGACAGTTAACATAATATAACGGATTTTTTTTTAAAAGATTTTTGTTTTTTAAACAAAATATAACAAAGAATTTAGGTGAAAATTTGCACGCTTGGGTGGCGTTTTGGTTTTCGCAACATTAGTTATTAAGATGGTAGTTTTTCAACGGCTTTGCTGCCTAGCTTTTGGTATTTTTCTTTTCATTGCTCCTTTTTTTTATGTCTGATAGGTTGGCCTTTGACCACTATATCACCTGTTGGTAAGTAATGACGTGGTCGAAGACATTGTTCAGGCTAACCTAGAGTTACTGGCTCTCAAAGACAGCTGCCGGAACACACCGTTAGGTCCTTGGCGACAGATTTTCTACTTGAGGGTGGTAGCTAGCCAGGCGGGCATTCGCAAAATGCCCTACCACCATGCTATAACGACTGCCATCCTATGACGACAACCGGGACCGACCGCTTAGCGTGCCCACCAAAGCACGGAAGCGCTCAGTAGTAATGTCACTAGCGGTCACCCATTCAACTCATGACCGCGGCGGACTTCTGGCCTGGTAATTCAAAAAATTATAAGTCTTGTTATATAATATTAATTTAGTTTTTTTCTTCATTTATTTGAAGTTGGGTTACTGTATATATTTTCCCACTGTCTTTCAGTAATTAAAGATATTTTCATATAAAATCGATCACTAGTAATGCCGTAAGCTTGTCTGATGGAATTTACGCAACGTCACATTTACATTAACACCCACTTTTTAAGGGAAATTTAGTTAAACGCTTGTTTATTAAGGAAATTAATGAAGATAGTTTGATTTGCTTTACTTTAATTTAGACTTATATGATGAAAAGAACTCAGTAAATGTTTTATTTTGGTATAACTTAAGCGTAGTTGTTCTCTATCTTGAGCGTCTCACTCAAAGCTAAAGAAGATTGACTCAAAATCTCAGCAGTGATTTTAGTTTTGGGCAGAATCTTTTCTATTGTTTTTTGTTCTTCCCATCTTATTAGTTCTTTGGACGATGTTCGGACCGATCAACTAAGCGGCAAATTTCCAACGCTCCCAAGGTAGTCGTCTATTTTGATCTGTGGATTTTGTGTCTGAAAAAAGTTGAAGTTTGCTTTGTCACTTTGTCGCTGTTTTTTTTGGAAAACTTGGTTTTTAACACTTTTGAATAATCTAAACAATTTGGAAAAAAAGGGTTTTGCAAAATTTTATAACTGCTCGTGGCAGAATATACTTGTTATTAGTGTTGTGTTGTGCAAAACAGCTGACCGTGGAACATATTCGTCACCTAGGCAAGTACCGTTCTAATTAAATCGGCCTATTAGGTTAGATAGGTAAGCCCTAGGCTTGGTTCGTCCAAATTGATGAGACTTCACGTTATGGTACGTAAGTTTCATGTATTGAGTAATTGTACTTCTTGTGTATTTTGTACCTTTTACTTTTCAGCCCGGCGAACGGCCGGCAAGTTAAGCATTCAAAACAGATTGTCCAGGTGGAAGAACTCTGCGTACAATCCCTGCCTGGGCAATCTGGAATCTTAACAGACGATATAGCTGAAATCTATTTCAACTTGTAAGATATAAGATTTATGTTATTGGTGGCTTTGGCTCTTTGGCAAATTTCCTTATTTTGGATTTTGTCACACAACGAGGATATTTTTTTATTTTTTGCTTTTAATAATAGTAACCCGTGCTTTTGTCCACAATCTCACTAAATAGTAAGTTATATAAAGCTCTAATAATACTTGGCGATAGATTTTTCTACTTGAGGGTTGTAGCTTTCTCAAAATGCTCTCCAATCGGGCAAGGCAATCTCTGAACAGAGCAGTCTTCTCGGGTCGCTGTGCAACGGTGTGGGTCCTTTTTTTTATTGCTAATATAGGTAAGCCTTTGACCACAATTTCATGGTAAGTTATGATGTGGCCGAAGGTGTTAACAGGCTTAAGCTAGAATTACTGGCTCTGAAGGACAGCTGCTGGAACACACCTTTAAGTGCTTGGCGACAGATTTTCTACTTGAGGCTAGCCAGGCGGGCATTTGCAAAATGTCCTTCCACCATGCGGTGAAGCTCAAGCCCGCGGCGGTATTCTAAACATGGACCTGCTGCGCGGCAGTCCATAGTCAATGTCACTCAGCCATCACTGCGTCAAGAGCATAATATATATATATATATATATAATAATAATAAACATAATATAAATGATATACAGATATGCATCACTTTTTTTTTAGACTTAAGTAGATATACAGGTAAATGTTAATTGATTTATACATAATAAAAAACGAGTAAATAATCAATATTGCTCGCAATGAGAGCTCACGTAGGAATGGGTAAAATTAGCCAAGTGCGAGTTGTGGAGATTGTTTTGAATTTGAATGAAGAATCTGAGTATGAAAAATGTAAGTATAGACAGTTGAAAAATTATGAGCTTAAAAAGGATAAGGATAATATAATGCGATAAAAAAGGATGATCTAGTCACAGTTGTGCTTCACCGGAGTTGTTAATTAATTAAAAATCTTATAGATGTTATTATAAATACATGTTTATTACACCGTTTTTTTTACTTAACAAAGATTACGTTTTAACGATTTCATATTACTGTAAGTGTAGTTTGAATAATCTTATTTAAAGGGTAAAAACATACCAGCATAACATGTTTGTATCGCAGAAAGTTTGAATAACTTAATTATAGATAGATAGATAGAAACACTTTATTGAAACACCTTAAATATAAAAAAAATAGTTAAAACAGAAACACAATGCAAAATAAGGTAACAATTGGCGGTCTTATCGCTGAAAGCGATCTCTTCCAGACAACCATTTGAGGAAGAGACATAACTGAAGAGAACCAAGGGATGGTGTTTATCTAGATTATAAAATAGTACTCACAACGACACATAATTTCTAAAATACTACACACATTAAAATAGATAAAATAATATATATAGGTATATAAATATATCTAATATATACACGTATACAACATATATACATTTAAGTATACACATTAATAATAATAAATACATAAGCATATAAAATATTATATATATAATAAACATACACAATTACATACAACTTAATCAATAAACATAATATATAAATAATGAATGATGTTATCAGTAGTATAAGACTAATATTAACAATGGAACAACGAATTTCAAAATTAAAATAAATAAATTATAGGGAGCTAACGAGTTTCAAGATAAAATGCTTTCACACGCTCTTTAAAAACAGCTAGTGACTGAGCACGCTTAATTTCAAGAGGCAGTGCGTTCCATAGTCTAACGGCTTCAACAGTGAAAGAGTGATCATAAAACGAACTGTAGTGTGAGGGCATATTGAGCATAAGATTTTCCGATGACCTAAGATTACGCACATGAGAGGTGCTGCAATATTCGAAACGCTCTTGAAGGTAATGGGGGGATGTGGGATTGAATAAAACGTTATACAGAAGAGAGAGAATATGAGTATTCCGGCGATGACGAATGGGTAGCCACTTGAGCTTAGTGCGAAATTCAGAAACATGGTCGTATTTGCGCAAGCCAAATATAAACCGTATTGAGAAGTTTTGAAGGCGCTCAAGTTTATTTAAAAGGTCCTCCCTGAGGTCTAAGTAACAGGCGTCTGCATAATCTAAAATAGGGAGTAAGAGTGACTGTGCAAGCGCAACTTTAGTAGCAGTTGGTAAGAAATTTCTTATTCTTCTGAGAGATCCTGCAGAGGAAAATGTCTTGCGACTAACGGCTTCGATTTGCGGGATCCATGTTAGGCATTGGTCAAAAATAACTCCAAAATTAGTGACTGTTTTACTATAAGGAATTTGTACTCCCTCAAATACAACTGGCGTCAGAGTGTTCCAGCCTACGTTACAGATGGTTCGTGAACTACCGATAATTATAACACATTACAAAAATGTGTTGGTGTGCCTGTATTCTCCGAACGCAAAATTATTAAAACACCCTCTTCGTCTCTTCGCCAGACAAATTTGAGTCCACTGGCACTGTTAACTGCTTAACACAGCCTCACCCGTAAAAGGTGGTTTGCCAATAATCCCCACGCTTGGGAGTAATCTTGGAGATCGCTGTGTAGGATAGCAGTTACTCTGAAATCGCCGCTGCCCACCTTCCGGTATTACCCTTAGTCGTCTCTTTTGACACCCACGTGAAGAGATGGGGTGATGTTATCCGCCATGGTAATGAATTGGATGAGTGATCGCTAGTGGCATTACTACTGAGCGCTTCCGTGCTTCGGAGGGCACGTTAAGCCGTCGGTCCTGATTGTTGTCTTAGGATGGTAGTTGTGCAGCATCATGGCATAGCATTATGCAAATGCCCACCTGGCTAGCTACCACCCTCAAGTAGTAAATAATATATAATAGTATAATATTAAATCTGTCGCCAAGCACCTAACGATGTGTTCCAGAAGCTGTCCATGAGAGCCAAAAATTCTAGGTTGGCCCGAACAAATTCTTTGACCACACCATCACTTACCATCAGGTGAGATAGTAGTTAATGGCTTGCCTAAAGGTATAAAACAAATATTTTGTCTTATTTTATTTATATCTAGTAGGCTAGCCTTTAACCACTACCTCACCTGAAGGTATGTGATGATGTGGTCGAAGCTGTTCTAAAGGCTAATCTAGAACTAATGGCTCTCAATGACAGCTGCCGGCTCTGAAACACATCGATAAGCAAACTTAATTTATAAAAATATAAAAAAATCTAGTACCTATTTAAATCGGTTTTACAGCTGCAGAAACAAGTAATTAAATGAGTGTATTGCTACTGCCCGCTTGTAAATTTCATTTAATTAAAATTAATAAATAAATCACGCAAAGAAAATAGGTGAAAAGGTGTTGTATATTAATAAAATAATTATTGGCTGGCATTGGGGAGGCGTGGTATATTCACACGAATCGACAATTTACAGCAAGAAAGCATCCACTTCTGTGCACATATAGTTATGCAATAAAACACAAATTTTATAAATTTGTTATACATTTAATTTTATCTTTAGAGCATATCCAAGTTTAAAAGACTAAAGCATCAATGTATTGTGAATAACATTTTTTGAAATAAGCTCACCTAAAGTGGACTTCGTTTTGGTACAGGGTATTGAATCAGTAGCAGTTTAAATATGGTTCTGCTTTTTTTTGCTGAGAAACAATTTCCTGTTGGTTTGATTTGAAGGTTTAGTTGCGTTTGATGTATGGACATTTCGTCTACACATTTAATACTTATTTTTTTCATTCACGCGGACGAAACCGTATGCAGCAACACACTAAATTAAGGTGAACCGCTGTTTACCTGACGTCTACCCTTGTTGAGACTATTCACAAAGACATTTTAAAATTTGGACATATCAGGTAACGTCGTTTGCTAGATTATCTGTCTGATATCGACGGTAAGGAGCCTTGTTGAACGCCAAATGTGCAGATGCTACACCCATAGGTGTGTACTTGTGGCCCAATAAACGCATTTTCCCCTTACGTCGCCTTTAACATAATCCAGCAGAAGGATAAGGCACATTACTTATTTTCATAACTTACAGCTTAATTATGATATTATTCTTTAATTAAATTTGATGGTCTAGGCTACGGCTGCAACAGTCCGTATAGTAACAATTAGCAATTGGAAGTTTAGGTTGTGGCCTTTGGCCCGAATTTACGTTGTGACGTTGTTGCATTTTGGAAAACCTTATTAAACTGTGTCCCGAAAGTATTTTTTATTCGAAATAACAAAGACGGTACACTACATATAAAAGAGTTCCAACAAATTATTTTCAAAATAAAATTATATCGCTGCACATTTTTCTTTTCTGGTTTTGGCGCTGCATGTGAAAACGCATTACTCATACCACGCGGCTTTCCTCCGACTCCTCGAGAAAATTATGTGAGACTACCGGGCTGCCCCACTGACACTATTCACCTTGTGGCTGGTGCCTCAGTAAATCGGGGTACTCACAGCCTTGAAATGTTATTAGTGGTGGTGCCCCTGACGCACCATTGGAGCAGTTTGTGTGATGTGGAACCATAGATTAGAGATAAGAGAAACAAGGGAGATTTGCCTTCAGTCCGTGTTTTGTTCACGTAAAAGTGTCGCCACGTATATTCCACCCATTTCACTCGCATATCAATAAAAACAATAAGTATGACGTACATACGCACACCAAGATTTCCGCTACAAACTAATACACTAACTATTCGTACACATTCAAAAATGGGCTGCGCTTCAGACTGTAGCTATGCTCACTAGTTACACACACATACACAGCTGTTATAACACTGATCCATTGCGTTATTGGAATAACTGATTCGTTTGTTTATTTGTACTAAGCATACTTTTCTTACAAACAAGCCTGATTTAGGACAGCACGTGCACGCCTCCATTACCTATCTCCCTTGTTTGCTGATCTGAGTATGGAACCCTAACAGAGTGAGGCCTGACTCGGACTGACTGACTGACTTAAACAGTCTTTTACACTTCATACAATTTTTACAACTATAGAATAAGCAAAATCATAGACATAGTTTAAATGTGTAACAATAGGCGTCATTATCCCAAAAAAATAGCTCTTCCAAGTAAATTATATTTATTAATGTAATTATACTATAAGACAAGCCAAAACCGGGGAAAAAGGGTAATTTCCAATATATTAATGCTTAACGTAAACAACAACGACGATGTCATCGCTTAGAAACTAATGAGATAGTGATTTAGAGTAGTTTTCACGGAGCGCTTTCCATACAAATGTAGTTTTGTCATATTTTAAATACCAAGTGTTCAAACTTAGTGAAATTTCGTATGCATATTGCCGAGCTTTATATGTATGCTTGTGGTTTATTAGTTTTACAATTTATTATTTATTTCATGCCTAAATATCAAAATAACAATTCCCATACATAACGATTATTCAATTTATTTTTGAATACATTTTATTTTACTGAAATCTGGCTAATCAGAAGCATAGATATCAGGCTCAAGGACATACACGCAAAGTTTCTCCCAGTTTTAAGACTTAGTATTTAAATTATGACAAATCTACGTTTGTATGGACAGCGCCACTTTCCCTAGCCTTATAGGCTAACCTATCAGAATTTTACAGGTGAATCAATGCCTAGCGCAAACTATTGATAACTTTTTGACTCATACCTATATTCCATATTTGACTGTCAAATATTATTTTACGATAATAATATATTAAATTACTATTTTTAATATCAGCCAGTGATGATACCGATACCAGAATGTTAAAACTGTTATGTCCTTGTGTTGTTGGAGAAAAACGTATCGTACTTGACTTCACATGAGTGGCATAATGTTATGATTATGAAGATGACGAATATAAAAACTGCTGCTTCAAATCAAATTAACATCAATACAAACAACTTTCCCGCCATATCTGATGACAAAGACCTATCCTTTTGACAAATTATATTCCATATAAAAACCGGGATAATCTATTTCCAATCACAAAGGTCTCATTGATGCGCTGTCTGCCACCACCGAAAGGGTGGAAGCAAAAAACATGACAAAAGGTGTTATAAGTAAAATTACGGAATTGGTATGAATACATATCATCAAGAGAGCGACATATGGGCGCCACATGTTCATTGGAGCATAAGGTGTATTGATACTGCACCTATTGGTTGTATTATTTATTTTATTCTTCGATAAGTATCGGTTTTTTGTGGCAATTAATATTATTAGTACCTTTTTAGTGGTTGTATGGACAACATGTTTGTGAAACGTTCATATTATTTCAGCTTGAATTTCTACTGCAGAACATAGGCCTTGAGTGTGCTAAAAGCAGATTTTGTAACAGATGGACAAATCCATAGCTTCAATTCAGGCATGTGCCAGGTATATGACATTTTTTACATCCGTTTTAGTAGTGCATGATAGTTTAATATAGTATTTGAGCCATCAAAGCTAAGTTTTCTTATATTTGTATCATTTTTTACCGTCTTCGAAAATAGGATTCAATTCGTCGGCTTTTTTTATGTCAGAACTTTTGCTGGGCGTACCGATTTTGATGATTCTTTTTTATTTAAGCAAGTTACTAAGGCAAGTTGATGCTTGCCGTGTAGTCCCATTAAAATTTCATCAAAATCGGTCAACGCGTTTTATATTTACACTCCAATAACTGAAAAGTATTTTCCTATCTTGATGATATAGTCATTGATAGTGAATAACAATCGATTTCATTAGTAGCAAGGGTCAGTAAAAAGGGTGATATGATGAAATAACTTGTCAAAGTCGCTACTATATGCACAATATGATAATAATGAATACTTTTCAACCATCATGGTAACAACTTCAACAAGTTATTTCACACATTTGAGCGTTGAAGTCGGTTCCATTTTTTGGTAATTTTCTTTTTAACCTTAAAATCACAGCTACGAAGCACTAGAAGCTAAACACGCTGACAACCAATTACGTTCGGAATCCATCCATTTTTTTGCCTCTTATGATTTACCGGATCGTGCCGCACCCGTCCCGTCGTCGTCACGGTGTCGCGTGTTCAGATTCACCGCGGTCTAGCGCACCTTGCGGCTTTTTAATGTTTTTTATATTAAAAAATTATGGTGGCGTAGGGTTCTGTATACATTTATTTTTATAATACGTATACGTGCGTCACTTTTAAGATACATTGATAATTTGAATACCGAATATAGTAATTATAACAAGGATTTATTAAAAAAGTACATAGTAACAAAATGAATTACATTTATGACACAAGTAGTAAGGAGTCTGTGTTTTACAGTAGAAAATCCGGCTGATACAGTATGCCACAAGTACTGGCTGAAGAGAAACCGAAGTCAAAGTCAAATTAATTTGTTTGCATTTGCAACGTACAAAAACGTCTTAAGTCACTTTCGCGAAACTACTGAGCATATTGAAGGTTTTGATTTGGAAGAAATAAAAAATATGCTGTTATGTAAAACTTACCAGTACCGACAACATGAGGTAAAAATAAACATAACAATATTGAAATATACAAATATAAAATTACAACCAATAGCTGAATCTTAAGGCCAGGTTGTACCTACTTAAGACATTTTTTAAAATCTGTAACTCGAATAGAATTGAAAATTTAGAATATATAAAATTATTTATATAAAGTTGAACATACTCTCCAGGAACGTACAAAGTCAAAAACGTGATAATGAACAATTTCTTCGATAAAAAAAAATGTCAAACATGACACCATATCGCTACTTAAATCAGGTCGAACTAAAAGATACTATCATGAAACTATGTGGAAGTTTTACCAATGGATAGAGCTTGTTATTTATTAGTAACGTTTGAAGGCACATTTTCAAATTTAGCTATAGTTTTTTAACAAGAAAAAATAAACTACAAATCTAAAGATTCAAGCTCTCGCGCACGTCATTCAGTACCCGCCTAGGCATCATCGAGGTAGGACGCGTGTCGTTTTCGCCAGCAAAATTCTCCCCGACGATTACGAGCTAGAAATATTTATAAACAGAATTATTATTAGCAGAATGGTGACACTGTAACATTTATGGTTATCCGCTAGCGTGAATCTTCCATCAGGCGAGTGTCTTGTACGTCATTTCAAACCATGCCAAATAAAAAAAATACTTTCTCGATGGCATTGTTTTCACGCTCCACAGTATAAAAAGTACAGTATGGTCACGCCCCAATTACTAACTGTGGGCGTCGTAAGAGGCAACTAAGGGAAAATACCGGAAAGTGAGCAGCAGTGCCCTCCAAGAAGCTACCTCCCTCCAGTAAAAAATCTGTCGCCAAGCACTTAACGGTATGTGCCGCTATGAGTCCTCCAGAACCAGTAATTTTGCATGTTGGTAGGGTATTTTGAGAATGCCCGCCTGGCTAGCTACTACCCTCAAGTAGAAAATCTGTCGCCAAGCACTTAAAGGTATGTGCCGCTATGAGTCCTCTAGAGCTAGTAATTTGGCATGGTGGTAGGGCATTTTGCGAATATCCGCCTGGCTAGCTACCACTATGTGTCAAGTAGAAAATCTGTCGCCAAGCACTTAACGCTATGTGCCGCTATGTGTCCTCTAGAACCAGTTATTTGGCATGGCGGTAGGGCATTTTGTAAATACCCGCCTGGCTTGCTACCACTATGTGTCAAGTAGAAAATCTGTCGCCAAGCACTTAACGGTATGTGCCGCTATGAGTCCTCTAGAACCAATAATTTTGCATGGTGTTAGGGCATTTTGCAAATACCCGCCTGGCTTCCTACCACTATGTGTCAAGTAGGAAATCTGTCGCCAAGCACTTAACGGTATGTGCCGCTATGAGTCCTCCAGAACCAGTAATTTTGCATGGTAGTAGGGCAATTTGCGATTACCCACCTGGCTAGCTACCACCCTCAAGTAGAAAATCTGTCGCCAAGCACTTAACGCTATGTGCCGCTATGTATCCTTAAGAACTAGTAGTTATGCATGGTGATAGGGCAATTTGCGATGACAAGCCTGGCTAACTACCTCCCTCAAGTAAAAAATCTGTCGCCAAGCACTTAACGCTATGTGCCGCTATGTATCCTTTAGAACCAGTAATTTTGCATGGTGGTAGGGCATTTTATAAATACCCGCCTGGCTTGCTACCACGTTGTGTCAAGTAGAAAATCTGTCGCCAAGCACTTAACGCTATGTGCCGCTATGTATCCTTGAGAACTAGTAGTTGTTCATGGTGGTAGGGCAATTTGCGATTACCCGCCTGGCTAGCTACCTCCCTCAAGTAAAAAATCTGTCGCCAAGCACTTAACGCTATGTGCCGCTATGTATCCTTAAGAACTAGTAGTTATGCATGGTGATAGGGCATTTTATAAATACCCGCCTGGCTTGCTACCACGATGTGTCAAGTAGAAAATCTGTCGCCAAGCACTTAACGCTATGTGCCGCTATGAGTCCTCTAGAACCAATAATTTTGCATGGTGGTAGGGCATTTTGCAAATACCCGCCTGGCTTCCTACCACTATGTGTCAAGTAGAAAATCTGTCGCCAAGCACTTAACGGTATGTGCCGCTATGAGTCCTCTAGAACCAGTAATTTTGCATGGTGGTAGAGCAATTTGCGATTACCAGCCTGGCTAGCTACCTCCCTCAAGTAAAAAATCTGTCGCCAAGCACTTAACGGTATGTGCCGCTATGAGTCCTCCAGAACCAGTAATTTTGCATGGTGGTAGAGCAATTTCCGATTACCAGCCTGGCTAGCTACCTCCCTCAAGTAAAAAATCTGTCGCCAAGCGCTTAACGCTATGTGCCACTATGTATCCTTGAGAACCAGTAATTTTGCATGGTGGTAGGGCATTTTGCAAATACCCGCCTGGCTTCCTACCACTATGTGTCAAGTAGAAAATCTGTCGCCAAGCACTTAACGGTATGTGTAGCTATGAGTCCTCCAGAACCAGTAATTTTGCATGGTAGTAGAGCAATTTGAGATTACCCGCCTGGCTAGCTACCTAACCCTCAAGTAGAAAATCTGTAGCCAAGCACTCTAGATAGAACCAGTAATTTGGCATTTTGCGAATGGCTAGCTACTACCCTCAAGTAGAAAATCTGTCGCCAAGCACTTAACGGTATGTATTTTAATAGTAATAGTTAAAGGTTATCAACTGTGTTAGTTGCACTATAAGGGAATAGTCACAAGAATATAATAATTGAGTACTGGATTTAGTAGCAGATACCTAAAGTAGATCAACTGTTATAGTTACACTATGAAGCTGATAGCGTGCGGCTGGGGACATCGACCTGACGAGCGCTGTGCATCTAAAGCGCAGCGCCGCGTAGTGTCCATAGCCTACAACTCTCGCACGCTAAATTTGCCTACTGTGCAAGTACAAGCCGGCCTTAAGCAGTTATGTGCGGCTTTATAACATAGTTCCCGAAGATATTACAATGCTTACAGAAGGAAAAACCCAATTACACGTGAAATACATTTTAGTTTAGAAATCCTACTTTAAAGTTTGATTGTTTTAAGTTTATAATGATAAACTAAAAAAATATAAAAAATCCACCTCCGCGAAGCTATCACCTACATTATATAAATTTCAAAGGGGCTATTCCCTAATTTTGTTTTAAAGTTCTTCTGAATAAGAGTCCACCTGAACTCTTCTTCAGAAGAACTTCAGCAAGAATATATACTATGTAGGGTAATTTTGTTTTTAATCCTTGCTAAAGGTTTATTTATAACAGCTTGATTTTTAGGTAAAAATACTTGAAATGCAGTTATTTTCAGAATATTGTTTGGAACGATCTGAACCTTAACGATACTAAATTTTCATATCTAACTTTCGCCAAAATGTGACCAAATTTTCCTTCCGAAAAATTCGTTTCTACTTATTACCAAAGATGCAGAACTCTACAATGAAGATCACCCAATGGACGGTGACGAACGGAAATTTTGTGGTCCTGGCACGAGCGATGACAGAAAAAAAATAGTTACGCTGCATTTCAAATACCAAAGCGATCGTGCTTTGAAGGTAATTCGATTTTGTGGCACTACATACAGCTTTGAAATACATTTAAGTTCGTATGTTGCCCTGCCCAGCTGTGTAGGCAAATCTTGTCAACTTTTCTTGAACATTGGTACCTATCTGAGTAAAACGGCACAATTAATCTATTTGAGACGTGTATTGGTAGCGTTGGCTCTGCACTAAGTTAAGCCACTGCAGTATTAGTATCCAGTCATCTGTGACACTTTAAACCGTCATACCAGGTTGTAGTCTTAGGATGGCAGTCGTTATAGCGTGGTGCTAGGGCATTTTGCGAATGCCTGCTTGTCTAGCTACCACCATTAAGTATTGTGCTCTGGCAGATGTCTTTGATAGCCAGTAATTCTAGATTATCCTGAACAATATCTTCGACCACATCATCACTTACCATCAGGTGAGATAGTGATCAAAAGCTAGCTTATCAGTTATAAAAAATTAAGATTGTGTGCTCTGAAATGAAGAAAAGTGTTTGCTTGTGGGTAAATCATATATTTAATCAGTGAGCCCAAGGGATCGACGGTTTAACGTGACCTCCGAAGCACGTGCACGCTTAGTAGTAATGCCACTAGCGGTCACCCATACAACTCATGACCGCAGCGGACGCTTAACTTAGCTGATCGGTTAACATTAGCTAAATTAATTACGCTACGAATATTTGAATATATCTATAGAAGTATCTACAATTTTATTACTTGAAATATGAACTTAACATTTGTGGAAATCAAACATCAAATAAATAAAATCGTACACACTCTACTCAACTTTACAACTTGAATTATTAAACATAGCTAAGTTTCTTATTAATAGTTGTTTTTAATGCACGAAAGTTTCAAGACCAAAAAGCTTTTTGTCCGTTAGCCCAACCGTTTTCTACTTCCTTCCGTTCAGTTATAATAGCGGATGCATGGCGTACCCCACGCGCAAATGCAATTATAACTAAATTCCTGTAAGTACAACTGCAGTTTTTTCAGCTGTTATAGCAACCCAGTTATTGATGAGAAAATATGAGTCAAAAATTAGTCGATGCTTTGCCTAACGCGATTTCAGTAATGAACAGAATTATACAATTATTTAAAAAGGTTTATTTTTTAATACGCTGACTCAGTTTGTTGTTAGTAAAACGCAAATTTTCGTTTTAAGATCTGTAATTAAGTATTATTTTATAAGATACGCATGCTTATCAAATAATATAAAAGTCCGTTAGACTGAAAAATAATTAGCTACTATCGTTTCAAAAGGTTAATAAAAAAGGAATTTTAATTAAACGGAACTGGCCCCGTGGAGCGCTGGGTTTACCCTTCCTCGTTTTTTTTATTTCCGTGGGTAATGTAAAAGGCTACTAAGGGAAAACTAGGGGATACCTTGTGCAACGGTGGACGTTCCGGAAAATTTTAATATTTTTAAGTAATTGTTGCTATTTATTTAAAAAATGAACACTTGCTCACAAAATTTAATAAAAGGTTTTAAAATTTCTATTGTATGAAACATTAAAAGCTTTATAATTATAACCATTTGCTAGATATTTTTTCGTCCCAAGTACCACACACTAGGTGTACTGACGCCATCGTAAGCGGCGCGGGTATTGTAGGGCAATGATTTAAATCTTTTTAAAAAAAACGGACCCTTGTTTTAAAACACCGATCTCGCATTAGCATAGTCCGATTTCCACAAGTTGTTTCATTCTTCTCAGTGTTGTAAATCGATTCCGTATTCTCCAGAAAAATATGTTTTTTGTGACAAAAACTACTCACAACACTCGCCTAAAATAGGTCCTTCGTCAGCCACAGCAAATGCCATTAAATCATCCTAATATGCGAATACATTTTTCAGTTAATTGACTTATTAACTACTCAACCGATTTTGATAAAATTTATATCAGACCACCTCAGAGGTATAAATAATCCTTTCCAATAAAATATGTTTCCATAATTTTGAGAATCAGTCCACAGATGGAAAACAAATCGGTGAACATAAAAGAACATACAATAAAATAAATAATTGAACATAGAACCTTCTCCTTATTTGGAAGACGGTTAAAAAGTAGCTAATAGCCGTCTAATGTGCCGTTCTATTGTTCAACAGTGGATGTCTTCCAGCTGTAGATGATGGTTATGTTGACCACCTTTCACTATATTATTCACCAGGCGCATTCTAGACTCCACACTGATAGTGAAAATGTCTATATCAGAAAACCTGAATAAATATCCGAACTGGGGATCCAATCTTGAACCTTAAGATACCAATGCGACGCTTAACACCACTCAACCAAGAAGGCAGTCGAAAGCTCACACTCATCTCTCTAATCCATCCAACAACTAAAACATCATAATGTTTGTAACATTAACAACTGCTCCACATTTGAAGCCACAAAAAACTAGAGGCGTGCTGCTAAGTAGGCAAAACAACAGCAGCCGTCGAATTTCCTTAAGGCATTAATCACATGAATATGTTCGGTAATCTTGTAAAGTGACCATGGCTCTGTGATTTTGCAATACAGGCTATACGGTAAATTTTGATTTGGAGTTGAGTTGGAGCCAATTTAGGTAAGAGGACTGCAAGAATCATAGCTTTGTTTATTTAGTATTTATATTTTTGTTTTGTTCATGTCTATTTTTTTTTACACAGGTAAAATGTATTTTTTATGCTATCATAAATTTGTATCGGCATGAACTATATTCTCTTATATTCTAGCTTTCTCTAAAAAGGTCAACATTTGAAAGACATATATGAGACAGAAGGAAGCAGGAGAGATCTTTTAAGATCGTACCAAGTGAAAATCTTTGGTATCTGTCTACCTTTCCAACATGCATTAAATTATTTATGTATATATAAACTATGTAAACTATAGACCTCATGGCTGAGATATTTTTTTTTTCACATTTTCGATTCCTATTTCTACACTGTTATGAATAAATGTTTACATAGGTAATTATCGAACCTGCTCACAAAATTCCACGATAATGAGTTGAGAAATGCAACCTATAACGGAAAAAGCCGGATATCCGTCGATAAGGCATACGAAAGCATTTTTGCCCTACGACCAACAATCCAAAAAAGTCCTAAAGATTTGGCTAAACTCATGGCTACCTAATTCGCGTGCCGGCGCGGTCGCGCACTTTCTACTGCTAACGGTCGGCGCGTGCCTAAAGCACCTGTCTTGTGTTGTGACCCTTTGTACATGTGGTTACTTATATTATGTAAAATGTAGGTATGCAATAAAAAACATCATTTTCTTATCCCCCCTTGTCTAGGTGGGGTCGCTATAACATTTTATCTTTAACAACGAAGAGGCCAACATAGAGGTATAATAAAAAATAATCGAGAGAAATATTTTGTATTTGCTGATAGTAGCCCTATATGATTTTATCCTTCTATTTATTCCTATCCTATTTGATATCACGACAGTAGTAAATCCTATAATAATTGGAGTATTATTTTGACAATAATGAGTCAAACAAAAAACCTGAGGCGATGTTGGTAGCATATACACTACAAGCTATATAGAACACCAGCAACGACGAAAGCATTTTGGTAACTGAAGCTATTGCAGGCCCACAGGCTGCCCAAATGCTCCATACTTTTACCAGTTACCGTGCCCAACATGCTGACAGCATTGCCTCCTTGAGCCAAATAAGTGTCAGCATTTTGATCACGCGTTGCATAGACCAAGCACCCTGATAGTTTTTGGAAAAAAAGTTGAACTCCTGGTCCCGCGGCCCAATGAATATACACCAAACGGCTAAACTATGTATACACTAAGTACCGATTACTCCAGATACTTCCGCCACTTGTGCCTGAAGAATGGTAACTAATTAACATGAAACAAACACCATAATTTTCTTGGCTACAGAATTTCTACTTGAGGGCGGTAGTTAACCAGGTGAGTATTGGTTAGATACCTTGTCACCATGTGGTGAAACTCTAGCCCGTGGCAGGATTTAAGCGATGGAACACCTGTGTAGCGGTCTTTGGTCATTTCCAGATAATATAAATGATTCAAATAATCCAAGCATGAATATAATATGACATAAATTCTTGTACTTGATATGCCTTTCATTTGCTCAGAATGAGAAATTTCTCTGAAATAATCTAGTTGTGTGTTTATATTATTTTATGTGCCTACTAGGTAGTTTAAGCCGCAGTGGCGTCCTAGGACTGAAGGTGCCTATAAGAAGATATAAGAGCTTATAAGATGCCTATAAGACCTCTGTGAAGTGTAAGCTACGCTACTTGTTCATTCTTAATTGATCACATTTGTTAAGCAACGTCTGACGCGGTCATGACTTGAATGGGTGACTGTTAGGTGGGATGGCATTACTATACTGAGCGCTTTCGTGCAGAGGGCACGTTTAGCCCTCAGTCCCAGTTATGTTCCGGCAACTGCCCTTGAACATTTGCAAAATGCTCTTCCACCATGTGGTGAACTCAAACCGGCGCGCGGTGGTGGGGATCAAAGTATGGACCAGAGGCACGGCAGTCCATAGCTATTACCGCTCGGCCATAATTTATTTATTGATTATTCAATTAGTACCGCTTACACTAATGACATTGATAATTATTAAAGAATTATATAAAATTAATGTTAAAAATATAAATATGACAAAAATGATATTATCAAAATGAAGAATAAGGAATTACAAAAATAATAGTAATATATAAAAATATCAATTATAAAGAAAAATAATAGTAATAATACAATACCTAAATACTATGTCACGACTTACCTAAATATACTCGATTGTTTCTGTGATGCGATAGACTCATTGCTTCAAGATCATTTTCCTCAGGCGACGATATTGAAACCAAAGGGATGGTTAGCATCTATGGATTAAAAAAACGCCCTTTATGTATTATTTAGCACCCTTGTATTACAATCTACTATTACTGTTTGTAGTTTTGTAAGTTTAGCAGGCGTTAATGCTAGAAAAAAAAACACGGTGTTAGAAGCGAGCTCTCGCTAAACAAGCTCTTAACAACATTAATTACCTGCAAAGAGCCTCACGTGCTGGGTGCCTACTCTAATTCGTCTAAGTATCGAACTTCGGGTTCGAAAGAAAGATATCCGCAACCAAAACACGTATTGGCTTATTGTACCACCAACTTAACTGTGCAGTTTTCGAGGGCGCTACTAGTCATGGAAATCAACTACAAACTGTCACAATTTGAAGGTATGTTGTAGTTCTTTTTTCTGCCGCCTGAACAGATAAGTTGGTGGGTCTGTACTTTGTTTTATCTTCTTCTTAACTGAATAACTTTTTCTTATAAATCGGATTCGTATGGTTTGTACGTTTCCATTTATGAAATTATAATTTATTCGTTTGCTTATAAGTAGTTAAAGTCGAGTTCTAAATATGCAGAAAGAACACAAATACTGATGAGGATATAAATACCTATGGAGAACAAAGACATTATTGTAAATTCTACATATCTGACCTGTATTTTCTACAACAGTAGCGACACCCTCTCGCTGATCCATAACTAGGACTCTCAGACTTTTACCATGTGAAAATGATCTTTAATTTCTCTTAAAAGAGTAGTATGGGTAATTCCATAGTTGGTCAAGATTTGTGATGAACGATGCGGTCCGACCATAGACTATATCAAACAACGAACTTCATATCGCAAATTCAATTGTCGTTGTCTAAAGTATTACTCGAAACACGATAAACGAAACTTCGTCGAATTGTAGTAGCGGCCCTGTTTCTTACTTAGGCTACTTCGAACATTTCTCAAAACACATAGTGCACATTAAAACATTCTTACTGACAAAAAAGAAACATCTACGAGCTTAATCTAACATCGTAATGTAACAAAGAAGCGACCGTTGGCAGGTGGCAGTTCACCTGTTACCGACCGTTACCGACTCTGTGACGTAATGGGTGGGGGTCGATTGTCTTGAGTGCGGTGCGGGTTGGGACTCGCGGACTGCAATTGGAAGTGGGTATGAAAATGGGTGATTATAAAAGGAAAATAACATGTTGATGAAACTTTGGTATGTTTTGTGGATGAAAACCGCCGTACTGTTACCTACAAAAATCTATAACAAAAATATACCTTTTATTATAATTTTTATTCATATGGAATATTATACTTGTCACTCAGATCATAGATAAATGAATATTATTTCTCTATGCTCAGATTAATTGATCAGTTAAGCATTAAGGTTTGCTGTCATATAAATTACCTGTTGAACAATACCTTTAAGCAATCGAAAACGACTTTAAGACTAACTTAAGACACTGAAAATTGAATTTCAGTAAAAGTGCACTTAATTTTCTGTTGTATTTAATTTAATTTGAGGGCAATTAGACCTGAATGTGTCATTTGAACATATGTTATTTAAAAATATTTTTTGATCGTGGATAAAAATTACAAAATATCAAATATAAAAAATGGTGTTGAAAGTGTAGAAACTTTAGTCAAATGATGAAAAAAAGATGTTTCGTGAACCGATAAGGAACGGTTTCATATAAATGTTATATACACAGGTTTACTGGTAAATTGCTAACAACCTCTAAGTCATGTGCGGGAATTTTTTCCTATCGTATATTTGTAATTTTGTAATGTAATCCGCATAGCAGGCGTTATTGCAACATAACAATATTAAAACCTCTTAGTGTTGGCTTCTGCTAGTTTAAACAATCATTTTGAGATGTGTTTTTTTATTTTTGTGTTTATTTATCTGTATTTCACCAAATAAGCACGAGAGCCACCTAATGGTAAAAATATTTTGTGTTTTAAATAAAAAATAATGGTTCTTGGGTATTAAATACTAGGTTTATTTCAATTTGCCTACTCGTTGTTTGATCATCTAATTGTTCATACTATACATTATCTAAATACATATTGCAAGAGATACTCACTTGGCCAGCATTTATTTTTTAATATTGCAAATTACATTTTTATATAGCTGATAGTACTTACTAATAAGGTTTATGGCTGATAGGCTAGTCGTTAGCCACTGCCTCACTTGACAGTAAGTGATAATGCGGTGGAAGCTGTTGTTCAAGCTACCCTGGAATTTTAGTATTTTTATTTTTGCTATAACCCATGTGCTGCGGATTACATTACAAAATAACAAGTTGCCCTGAGAAAAAATAGAGTAACGAGTCATTGTCTTGTTAGCTCCGTCGGTCAGAAAATACCTCAGCTATAGGGTGGATGTCGCAGGTTCGAATCCCGTACATGCATTTAATTTTTCCTCTCTTAAATTTGTAATTGTGTAATACCCTGGAATTATTGGATCTTGAGAGGACAGAGGTCAGTTGTCAACTTACAGTTCTAACCAGACTCACATACAGGCTATACATTTTCTATTACAAAATTACAAATATACGATTGGAAAAATTTAAGTCGTGTGCGGGATTCGAACCCGCGTCCATCCACCCCTTTTGCCGGCGTATACTCTAACCAATTGAGCTAACATGACATGGTCATAACTCAAATCTTTCCTACCGTTCTTTAACCATCGTATTGGGATGGAGCGACATCTATAGTACCACTTACGTTGTACTACAAACAAGACCAATATTGCAATCAGTTTGATACTTGTAAATGATGACGCAACCTTATAATTTTAATATTGTTATGTTTGCAATAACGCCTGCTATGCGGATTACGGATATTTTCTATCGTATATTTGTAATTTTGTTATGTAATCCTCATAGCAGGCGTTATTGCAAACATAACAATATTAAAAATATATACATTTTCTTCTTTAGTGTGGTACCTGTTTCTTCGTTCAAATAAATGTATTTCCTATCTTTCTTTCCTTCTTTGTGAATCAAAATTAAGTAGGTATTATATAGTTTGCGCCCTTCGAGAAGTAAGTACTAGCACTACTACAAGACCACTTGACAAATAAAACTATCATTACTTCACTTAGTATCATTCATTGTTCTTATTGATATACATATTTTATACCATTTGACTGATATCTTAAAGTTTCTGAAGTTTTTTATTGGGTTGTGACCTACGAATAATAGGTACATAATTATCTATTTATAGATTGTGACGGAATACGCACAAGGTCCACCTAATGTTAAAGACTTCTCATCCTCATCCTCATCCTCATAAATGAAGGATTTTATGAGAGGTTTGACATTAGAGGGCCAGAAAAAGACGAGGTAGCTATAAACCAGCATGTGAAAAACATGCCCTTAGCCAATGACCTTCGTATTTTCCGATATGGTTTGAAGGAAAAAAGGGTTTAAGATATACCTAATTATAAATAGTTTGAAAAGCAGCAATCTATGAATAAACATAAAATCAGCATATATATGAATTACGCAAAACATTCAGTATCTCCAATGTATTAAAGTACAATAAACATACTAATACATCAATAAAAGTATATAGTATAAACAATAACGATTCGAAATGCAACACGTAGAGCGAATCACGCCTAACAAGATAAATCTACAAACGCAAACAACACTTTGGTAAAACATCATACTGAACAAATAACAATAATACAACTAGAACGCGAGTTCGCTATCTAAACACCAACGTAGTACGTGTTTAATCTCCAATAATATATACCAAAATCCATTGAAATAAGAACAAAAAGACGTGCATGAGTAAGATTGTAGAAGATTGCTAGGAAATTGGTTTTACTATGACTTGTGGCACGCGCCTTCGAATGCCCGGTTTGAACTCGGAGTTACAAATGATTTTGGTAGGGGCGCGCTGACGTTTAATAGCTTTTTATATACGTACATAGGTATATTATTTCTGCATATAACGAAAAAGTACCAAGCCGACTGAGCTCCACCCGGGACAATAGTCAAACGAGATTTTCTAGAGATGAGAACTCTTAATACAACAATAAATCTCTGTGCTGTTAAATGTATTCAAACTGTTAGTTTTATAACTTCATGAATAACCAAGTCAGTAAGGGTTACCTGGTTTGTTATTGGGGTGGGTGAACGTCTACGAGGACTTTTACAATCGACCGAGTCCACCACTATACCACCAGATTTTCCAAGCCGTTAGGATTTTTGCGGGCTATGTGGCTGAAGTAGTCAATCTCGCGACATTTATTCTAAATATTTAGAAAAAATATTAAATTAATATTGTAAATTCGTTTAAAATAGATACAAATGTTCTAGGCACCGTCCATGAGAATTAAAATACGCCTCCAGCAACACATTTCGAATGGGTCTACAAGCCAAAAGTTACAAGAAGTAAAATGGTGAACGTTTTGATGTATAAATCGACACTTATACATTATAAGCCTTACTTATAAACGCTACTAAAACTTTAAGCATTACTTAGCCGCTGATTAGTGAAATTTCCTACTCATAAACGCTACTTAACTTTATCGAGTACCTAAGTACTGCTTAAATCAGCTGTCAATTTAACCACCGTATATACCTACATAAGTTCTTTTGATTCATAACTTATCTGATAGTTGCCATAAAACAACGGTCTAAATGCAACAAATTGGACAACTGATGATAATTATAGAAAAATACTTTGCTACGGTACCAAACATTATTGGCTTTTTTATGTTATTGTGTCGGAACCACCACGACGTCCACCTGGTGTTAAGCGGTAACATCTTCCATTTAATAACAAGTGAGGAACTTCACTGTGATGTGCCCATCACCCTGAGACAAAGTTGGTAATCCATCCCAATACGATGGTTAAATAACGAACGAGAGGAAAAATTGGAGTTATGAGTCATTGTCATGTTAGCTCAGTCGGTCAGAGCATGTCCCGGCTATAGGGTGGATAACTTCAAATACAGCACATGACTATATTTTTTCCTCTCGTAAATTTATAATCTTGTTAAGTCTCATGTGCTCTTGTGCCTGTAATTTCAACGGCACCTATATTTTTCGAATCGGTAAACATTTACGCGAACATTACTTACTGTAACTGAAATAGGTATAGTGCTGTCACTTTACCTATTTCTACCGCTTTAGAAATAAAATAAGCTATAGTTGAGTTCTGGGGAAGTACTGTTACTTCTCATACAAACTCGTTCAAAGAGTAGGTACTGCTCCTTCAAAAATATGTAAGTTTTAGGTTTGTAACTCATTCTGTTTACGAGCCATTGACCCATGACGAACGGACGGATAGTAGACAGTAAAGTTAAATTGAAAAAGGTCTGATTTTCCCCTTTGGTCTGAAACCTTCGATAAAAAATACCCATAGGTATTCTTGATCGAAGTCTGAAACTCGACAATAAAATGGCCGTGACAGCCCTAAGGAATATACTTTGAAAATTACTTGGCACTATTGGCGAAGAAAAGAGAGGTGATAGGCAATCACAGTGGTTTTGTATCAAGCATTAGATAAAATTATACCTACTTTTGTTTGAATGTGGTCGGTTTGTTTATTGATCTTTGAACTTTTTAACTTAAATAATGTAATTACAAAATTACAAATATACGATAGGAAATGTTTTTTTGTAATGTAATCCGCATAGCAAACATAACAATATCAAAAATATAAGGTTGCATCATCATTTGCAAGTACAAAACCAATTGCAAATATGAACTTGTTTGTAGTACAACGCAAGTGGTACTATAGATGTCGCTCCATCCCAATACGATGGTTAAAGAACGATAGGAAAGATTTGAGTTATGACGTCATGTCATGTTAGCTCAATTGGTTAGAGCATAACCCAGGCTAAAGGGGTGGATGGACGCGGGTTCGAATCACGTAAATGACTTAATTTTTTCCTATCGTATATTTGTAATTTTGTAATGTAATCCGCATAGCAGGCGTTATTGCAAACATAACAATATTAAAATTAAATAATGTTATTTTTTTTGTGCCGGGCACGTTGCCAACTGGTAGATGGCTGAAGCGTTTGGATTAACTGTAAGCCTACAATGGTATTTAATTTTATTAAATGCTTTCATTGTATAGCATAGTGTTGTTTGTAATGTTTGGTTAATATATACACTAATATTAAGAGGTTAAAGATTTGTATTTTTGTATGCAACGAATATAATTAAAAACTACTGGACGATTTGGATGAAACTTGGCATGGAAATAGTTTAAAGCATAGGAAAGAACATAGGATATTTTTATGCAACTGTGAAAAAAGAGGTTTTGCGCGATAACTGATTCACGCGCGCGCGGAGCCGCGGTCGGAAAGCTGGTTTATTATAAAGTAAAAGTTGTCATAACGCACACGTCTCTTGCTGGTGTTTATTTTATTACATTTGTGTTTCTGCCCATACCAAGTACCTAGAGAACCTTACCTTAACCAATATTTATAACGGATGCATTGCGTTCACCTATTGATTAAAACTGTTACACCTCATGTTAATACTGTTATTTATTTTAACCTTGTTATTACCTACGTGAATAAAACTTTACTAAGTATATGTCACAGAATACGTTACTTTATTCTGATAAGTTAGTATATAACAGGTATATGAGATAATATTATAAGGTGTAAGTATTTTTGTATTATTTATATATAAGTATATATCATTATCTATTTATGTACGTTGGTATGTATTTATAAATATATGTATGTGTGTATTTATGTATTATAAAAACCTATAATGTGATATTTTTATACATTTGTTTAGAAATTACACTAAAATAAGTTGATAAGTTTTATTTTGAACATATTTTTATGAGATTTGAGTATGTACTTATTCATATCTATTTATTTAGACTACAACCGCCCCTATTGTTTTGTTATTCAACTCCATCCTAAGGTTGCCTGGTAGAAATCACTTTTATTGATAAGGCCACCCATTGTGCTATTATTTATTAAAATGTAAACTTTAATATTTAAGAGTGGTGTAAGAATAAACCCCCCGTGGGGTGCCGGGTTAGAATTGCACCTCCCCATATCATCCCGTGGGTGTCGTAAGAGGCGACTAAGGGAAAAATACTGGAAGTATTTAGCAGCACCTTCTATAGAACTGCCATCTTACACTACGATCCCCAAGCGTGGGGATTAAGGCAAATACCCCCTTAATATGGGAGGCTATGTTCAGCAGTGGACGAATCGGCTGTTACAGTAACAATAAAGAGTTTTCTGTCTATCTATCTATTACCACAATCTCAGCTGTCGGTGATGGTTTAGTTAAAGGTGTTACCAGGCTTAATCTAGAAGTACTGGTTTTCAAAGACAGCTGCAGTAAAACTCATCATCAGGTACTTGTCGACAGATTGCCTACATGAAGATGTGGTAGGCGGGCTAGGAGAGTATTCGAAAAATATCAAAAATATAAATTTAGAAAATCAACAATGTTTTTCGTTTGTATTATGTTATAACATTTACAAGGCAATATGCTTATCATTTTCTGATCCATAAGTACTATCTGAAAATTAAACAGCTACCTTTTACGATTAAAATGTTAATACAGACATTTAATGATATATATTATTATGTATATATAGGCGAACAACGGTGGGTACGATTAGTAATAGAATCTCGTTTCTACTTCTTCTATTCTAAAAAGATTAACTTTAGAAACTTTTGTTCAAGCGCCCGTGGCGAAGTTTACTTAGCTGTTCTCAACCGATCAGCAAAGTTAAGCAACGTCGCGCGCGGTCATGAGTTGGATGGGTGACCGCTAGTGACATTACTACAGAGCGTTTCCGTGCTTCGGAGGGCACGTTAAGCCGTCGGTCCCGGTTGTTGGATGGCAGTCGTTAAAGCATGGTGGTAGGGCATTTTGCGGATGCCCGCCTGGCTAGCTACCACCCTCAAGTAGAAAATCTGTCGCCAAGCACCTAACGGTGTGTTCCGGCAGCTGTCCTTGAGAGCCAGTATTTCTAGGTTAGCCTGAACAACATCTTCCACCACATCATCACTTACCATCAGGTGAGATAGTGGTCAAAGGTTTACCTATCACGCATAAAAAAAAAGTAAAGTCACAGATAGGATAAGATAAAATGCAAATATCTTCGTACTACCATAATAAGTAACACAATTAAGGTACACCTACCGCTCTGGCGCTGGCCATCATAAACTCAGATTGCGAGCACCATCCGAGTTATGCACCTTTAACACGCCATCTTATGGTATTATGTTCCAACTATAAATTTTGCACTTCGCACCCAGATACTGCTTTGTGCAAATCGAACATCGATGATTTATGAACAATTATCGATTAATTCAAGCAGCGATCGTAAGTTAAATCGTTATTATTAAGTAAGTATTCGAACGAGTGAGAGATTCGATGGTGTTTAAATCACGGTAGTTAGCACTTTGGTTGATTAAAGATCAGAGTTTACTCGAGGAACCGAGATAGAAAATAGCATTCGCAGGCTGACCACTGAATTCCTGGTAAGATAATTTGGACTTTTGAGATATATTGATAGAAGAAAGCGATTAATACGTAAATTGTGTACACTACGGTGTGCATATTCGCATCTCGCTCAAAACGACTTCTTGTTCAGTGCACTTGTGTTTTAAAACACTCGTCCTAGGCACTAATTCTATATTTTCAAATTCAGTAAAAATAGTTTGAATTAAGACGCTGATAAATGCTGCTACATAATCTGTCTACGAAATAGTGAAAAAGAGGTAGTGATGTTGTGGTGTTGTTTGATATCGTGATCAGTTTTGGTGCAAAACAGAAGAAAGTTTTTACACAAATATAGGAACCTCAACCGAAAATGTGAATTAACTTATCTCCGTTGATAAATTATATTAGTTATTTTATTGTTATATCTTTATATTTATTCATAAATAAGACATTTTCAATACAAGCAAAATTTTCGATACAAGCGAAATTTAGACTCAATTTTGCAATTTGACTACATCGTTTTTTTAAAGAAGTTGTGGGAACGTTTTGTCTGTCTACATTTAAATAGTGTTGTGAGAGACAGTTGTGAAAGTATTAGCATCGCCTTGCCCAGAAAACACGAAGAAAGAGGGTAGACCAGTCGTTTCCTCTTACTGCCAACTATTCGCACGCAAAGACCTCAGTTTACTCGTGATCATGGCGCTTGCAACAGTGCTGAAATATCACAAGCTCAAAAACAATTAAATTATCGTAAAAATCTTGTTTCTAATAATAACCATAGTGTTATTTACCAGGACAGAAAAAACATGCTAACATATTATTTTCTTACTGCTTCAAGTTATATGTATTTTGCTATATACTTATTGAAATAAAGCTATTTAGCATTTGTTAAGCGCCTTAAATTTAGAGTACTGTATCAACCTGATCATCTACTTATGAACACAGCCTCCCCCATTATGGGTGTATTTTCCATAATCCCCACGCTTGGCAGGCATCTTGGGATCACAGTGTGAGCTATCAATTCATCAGAAAGCGCTGCTATCCACCTGCTGGTTACCCTTAGTCGCCTCCTACGACGCCCACGAGTATAGATGGAGGGGTGACATTCTAGCCCGGCTCCCCACGGGCACCCAGCAACCCGCGGGCAAATTTAGAGTAACAAGGAAGATTAGTCCTATAATATAATAACATAATATTTAAGATAGTTGGCAATGCGTGTGATTTTATGATACTTCTTACACTTCACCAAACTATTACTTTTCCATTGTATCCTCAAACAGATAATCACAATATCTACAAAAGCAAACTGTTATTAAAAAATTTTTGTTCTTTACATGAAATACATAACTTTCTATAATTTTTTTAAATATCTATCTACCGTACATCTATTTTTTGAGTCTGTGGGATAAAAAAATCTTATTATATTTGACTTCCAACTTGCTTTATTGCATGGTCTATGGCTGTATGTTTTTTACTGATCGAAATGGGAGCAGTACTCATCAGATAACATAACAAAAAGCCGCTGACGGCCTCTCTACAAAGGCGCCACCGACTCTCGATTACGCTCTATGACAAAGCGTTTTGAAACTCCATATTGATCCAAACATCTCCTTTATTTTGTTTCGGCTTTATTACATTTTTTGTGATGTACTGTTATGAATAAATAACAGTAAGCAAACTTCATAAAATGAAATCAAAATCAAAAATTTCAACCTTAGACGGGATCAAATCGCATATGAACCACAAGCAAAATCAAACTACTGTAAGTTAGTTAAATTACCTGGTTTCAGAACAAAAGTTACATTATTAGAAGTAAACATCTATTTTTTTACTATGAACTTCAAAACTTCCTTGTAATTCTTTGACTAATAATGTGTTAAATGAAGAATTTTTTTTGTTGTGCTACGAAATATAGCTATACATATATCTGATTTCTACCAGATTGGCTACCAGAACACATCTTTAGATGCTAACCAAGCGAACATTTGAAAAAATACTTAAAATTCAAATTGGTTAGAAAGGCTATATTTATTAGGATACTTACGCAGTTACATGTGTATATTATATATGTTTTGTATAAGATCACAGGGAGGCGTAGAAGCAATTCGTTAGATCAATGTGATGTGATGAATGACGCATTAGCCCTCAATTTGTGAAAGATGAAGTTGCAATGTGCAGGCCATAATGTTCAAAAAGCCATTATTAATGGTAAAAATTGTTATTTACCTTGTTCTTCTTTTAGTGCTCTCCACTAGTTAAGGTTGGTTATAAGCTCCGAAAAGTTCTCTCTATTTGTTGCTTTACGAAATAGTTTTTCACCGCCGGCTTTTTCAGACCATACTCGCTAAATTTGGCGTTTTTTTCTAATAAATTTTGAAACTGTATTTCCCATTATTAAAGTTTCAAACGGGTTAGTCGTCGTGTCCAAGCACAGAGGCTAACACCTTTTTGACTGAATCACAAACTGAAAAACGTATCGTAGGTGATATATAGACCCTTAGTAGATGCACATAATGTGACATCCTTAGAATTATGGGGAGCTGATTAAAGCAAATACTAAATATGTAGTAACTCGGATGAGGCCTATTTCAAGCAGAATAACGTCATCTGACTGATAATAATGATGGTATGGACGATACGAAAACATTTTCTTTAATATAATTTATTAAGTTATGCACTGTTATTTACAGTTGTAAAAACTATGTTTGCGTGAAGACGGATTGTAATAAAAACTCCTTACTGTTTGTCTATTTGTATACGTTCAGTAACACTTTATTTGTGTTCCTAAAAAAAACTCACAGTTGTTTAGTAATGTCATTATTGTAGTCCATACAGCAACTACAATGCGATTTCGTTAGAAACATAGGACAAAAAACTTGCTTTACTGATTATGATATTTGTTTATATCGATATATTTACTTATCATCTTGCTTTACTGATTATGATATTTGTTTATATCGATATGTTTTACTCTTGTGTATGTAGCAACCATGTAATACAGTAACAGATATTTTAAAAGGTATCTTTTTATTAATTTATTTAAAAAAAGAAACACTTATGTAAGTTATTGCGTAGTTCTATTTCGCTCACTCCCATGCAAAACGAGGTCTTTCCGTCCTACGCTCTAAGTCTGTATTTTTTTTAAAAACAATTCACCTAAATGTTTAACATGTACCATAAACCTTAACTTTTCGTGTATATTCGGCTTACACAATGTCTGTTTTTAAGGCTTATTTCGGTTCTTAATTATTATAAAACTAAGTACGTGAATTTATTGCTCAATCTGCATCAGAAGGTAACAAGATAAATAGTATAAAGTTTACACAAGGTATGTTAGGTAACCGTCCTTACTCTGATCTCGGCTAATAGTTTCTTACATATTAATTAACAATAGTGATGACAGCTCATAGTAGGTCGGGAGTAGATGATATAGTATCATTACTATAGTATACAAGTCCAACTCTACATTATGGTAACTCATTATCCTTAAATTTCAAAGTCCTCGTAGCGAAGTTTGCTTAGCCTTTCTTAACCGATCGGTCATGAGTTGGATGGGTGACCGCTAGTGGCATTACTACTGAGCGCTTCCGTGCTTCGGAGGGCACGTTAAACCGTCTGTCGTGGTTGTTGCCTTAGTATGATAGTCGTTATGGCATGATGGTAGGGCATTTTGCGAATGCCCGCCTGGCTTGCTACTACCATCAAGTAGAAAATCTGTTGCCAAGCACCTAGCGGTAAGTTCGGGCAGCTGTCCTCGAGAGCTAGTAATTCTAGGTTAGTCTGAACAACATCTTCGACCACATCAACACTTACCATCAAGTAAGATAGTGGTCAAAGGCTAGCCTATATATTTATTTATATAATAGCAGTATATAAATAAAAAAAAAATGAGTATTGATTTTAAAACATTTTTTTGAATTTTGTAAATTATTTCTGTAACTGCTATTTTGCCAAATATTGCATAGTAATAGCAAGCCGGCAGTAAGACCGAGAGGCCTCAACGATTATTGCTCCGAATATCACTCAGAGACATTTTCATTATATTGTTTCGTTTTTCACTAGTAATACAACTGTGCGGTGGCTCCACTCTTTACTCATACTCTATTTATAATATAATATTATCAGAGCGCTTGGTCAAAACGACGAGTGATCATAACCCGGGACCTTTGATTTGGCTCAAGGAATACGCATTGCAATTCAACAGGGCAATGATTCCAGCATGCTGGGCACGCTGCCAACTGTTAGGCAAGTCGTGGGTTCGAAACCTTATCACGATGTTTATGTATTTTTGGCGGAATTTCGATATCACCGCGATTAGAATAAATATTCATGAGTAAGATTCCAACTCATGACTTTCCGACGTACTTTGCTACCAGCAGGTTGGAATAAATACTTAATTATAAGCTGTACTGTACTATATCAGCCAGATTGTCTACTGCTGAACACAGCCTCCCACATTATGAGGGGTTAATCCCCAAGCTTGACAGGCATCTTGGGGATTGCCGTATGATATTTCATAGGAAAGACTCCTCCTCAGAAAGCGCTGCTGGGTTACATGCTGAGGCCCGTGCTCGTTGCTTCGCGCAATCGTGACTCCTAGACGAAGGACTTCAAAACAGTCTGAAACTGGTCGGAATCTTTCGGGTAAATATAACGCTGCTCCTAGCCGGTTCCTAATAAGTTAAAACTCTCTTTTTGTAACTAGTATGGTCGGGCTTTACACCCTAGAACTCAGACGTAAGATGCTTCTCCTCATGCATTATTATCAAGTGGTTCATAACAAAGTTGATAATCCGGTAGCGCTAGAGCAGCTGGGGCTGTTTGTTCCGCCGCACTTTGGTCGCGGTGCTAACACTGAGCACGGTCCGCGGCGCCTCTGCCAACTGTTTGCCACGCCAACTGATCTGCACACTTTTCGTGGTAAGAATGCACCCACATCTAGAGTAGTAGTTTTTGCATGGTGGAAGGGCATTTTGCGAATGCCCGCCTGGCTAGCGACCATCCTCAAGTAGAAAGTCTGTCGCCAAGCACCGAAAGGTGTGTTCTGGCAGTAGTCCTTGAGAGCCAGTGAAATAACAGGCAAACAGACTTAACAACTATGTCTCAAGGTGGTGGGCGTAGTGCAGTTCGTCACTTGTGATGAAATGCATCTGTTATAGGCAGAGGATACCGCTCAACATCAGGTGGGCCTCGTGCTTGTTCCTTCACAATAACAAAAATAAAAAAACCTAATATATAAATTCGACAGTATGTTATTTATTCCCTCAGTAGTTTGTCTATGTAATGTGTTGGACTTCATGTCTGTGAATTATATGTGAGAATGAATAAATAAATAAAAGACCAATATGCCTATAATCATTGCTAATGATTTTACTCAAAGTCACAAATCCACTTTGGAATCTATTAAAAACAAAATGAAACCCCCTCACAAGTCTATGGAGAACCAAGAACCAATTCAGAAATAAAGTGGAATAAATTGTTAGAATTGCTTTTATCTCGCCACGGGAGCATGTAGCATCCCACAGGACACCTCATGCGCCACGGCAGCACAATTAAGACTTAATACCATCGGCTGGTCTTGTTTTATGCAAATAAGGCCAGCAGTTGCGTGTAGGACGCCTACGCGAAAGCTATGGAACGTGGATGAACTGAGGACTAAACTTTATAAAGGGAAGAATCTTTTACTTGCTGGGTATATAGTAATTTCTAGACCATCCGTTTCGGTCGTTTTTGCCGTATATCGTAAAAATGTGGAATTACCTTCCTTATTATATTTATAATTATGAGTTTAAAACGGAGATTAACAGAGTCCTTAAGGATCGCCAACTCATTGACAGTACTAATGGTATTGCAGATATATGTAGGTGATGGTAGCTACTTACCATCAGCCGGGCCGTAAGCTTGTTTTTCGCTCATCACATAAAAAATAATACTAACTAGTCACTATTTTGTCCATTGGGTCAATTGCTACGCAGGAGTTTTTATTGACATTGATAGACATAAAAAAAATCTGATGAGTTTGTTCACTGCTAAGAAATACCTAGTTTTAATATTGTAAAGAATCAAATTGTGGTGAAAGTATAACTGTTTGGGCGAGTTGCTTCATAAAACGTCATCATATTTTTAATCATTTGTCATTCAGTAACTCCCCATTTTGTATATAAAAATTTGGGTGAGTTGCTGAAGTAGTCACTCTATTTAATATCATTGAAAACTAGTTTATAAGTCACAGATTTAATCCAACTTTATTACAAAAAAAAAACTAAATTAGATATCCCAATATCTCAGGTAGCTTGATTCAAGGATTATAATTATGGCGGATTTTATCAAAGTATTAATTATGAAATAATATTTTGATCAGCTTCAAGGGCAGCCCTCAAAGCTGCCCGCATTCCTTGAGAATGAGCATCTTTACTGCTCGAACACCGGTCGGAGTGCTAGCTGTGCTAGCTAGTGCTCTAACACCGTGAGTGCTAGCCGGTATATTTATTTCATAATTATGTCATCTCACGTTAGTTTGTATGACAAAATATTAATTGTTACGTGTTGTGAGTTTTGTAATCATGTGGCAATTTATTTGAAATCGACTCTGGTTACGTCCCTGTACAATTATAATATATGGAATGATATTTGGTACAGAATTTGTTAGGCAGCGTAACGCTTCAAGTAGCTGATGAGATATGGTATAGACTCATTGTAAAGTTATGGCAGTAGTTTAAAGTGGGCTGGCTTCGCTTCTAAGACTTCTTATATGTCTCAATCAATTTAAATCTTTATCGATGTTTGCAGAGGTATTATATCACATCAAACTATTCTGTATATTATAAAATTACAAAATTACGAGTGTGAAATTATAGTCCTCTGCGGGATTTGAACCCGCGCCTTCGACCTCTACCACTCTCTGTCCTTTTGTAATGTAATCCGCGGAGCATGCGTTATTGCAAAAATAAAAGTTTCTGTTTTATTCAGTATATTTTTAGCTTCTATTCGAAAATTTTGACCGCGTGAAATAAGTTTAGTAACAAGATTAATACCTTCGTTTTTACCTTTCTTTAAAAATATAATATGATGCACTGGAACACAGATGAACACATATTTTCATTTAGAAATCTTATTTGAATATATAGATAGGTATTGTTATATCTTCGCACCAATATGAATGGTACGAGTCAGCAGTCAAATGATGACTTAGTAAATGTTATATCCATATAAATACAATTATCATTTTTTTAAAACATACATAGTGTATGTCGTTAGGCAGCCTAAGAAAAAAAAAACAGAACCTAATTTACAACACTGAAAAGTATGAAATGACTTGTTGGAGTCCGTACCATGCTGATTCAAAACACGGAGCTCAAATTTTCATGATCCTACTTTTAACATTTTAGTATAGGTTTTTTAAATCTGTCATTTTAATAATTCTACCAATATTACCGCAACCAAGATCAGATTTCACTCACCCACAACAACATGTGGATTTGGAGCTGCATTCGTAGGCATACTAGCAAATACTTTCACTGAGTGATTTTAACTATTATCCAGTAAAATCCATGGCTTTACATAAAAATAATTAATTTAAAAAGGAATTATACACGCGTTGTCTTGAGAACTATCCTCCTGTTTTTTTAAATATATGATTGTTACTCCTGCCTATAACGGATGCATTTAGAATTGCGCCCATCTCTCACTGTGATTTATAGTTGTTTACAGCCACATGGTCACATGTGGCTCGCCATCGCCTCTATTTATTGTTTACATTTTGCACGAAATGATATGAAGAAACGTCTGGGAATATGCAAACGGCGGGATACTGGCCTACCAGTATGGGCATACTGCTTGTTTTAAAGTATTCATGTAGTTTTGCCTTCTGTGGTGTCTAAGCCCACCATTTGGACGTAATATGGAACTTATACCTGCTTTTGAAGCGCCCGAGGCACCCTGATGTTCATTCTATTGGCTACCTTAGATCTTCGGTGACAATTTTTCCTATTTGAGTTTGGTAGTTAGCCAGGTGGACATATTCAAGAAGTCCCAGTTTGAGCTCCACACATCAGGTACAAAGCTACAGGTCAATCGGCGTATCTACCCGGACGGGATTTTCCTACGGTGCGTGTCGCGTTAGAAGAGATCAGAGCCAAGCGTGGCTATGCGATAGAAAGGGCTGACGCCTTGCAGGGGAATATAAATATTATGTAATCCATGCTTTGTTGGGACCCGATTCTCTTAGCTATTGAACGGCGATAACGCAAATTAATTGCATGAAAATTGTAGTTTTTGACAGTATCCGTAGTCTGCTCGCTATTTAGGTACAATCGCAAGTCAGTGGCTTGCTATCAATAGTTTATGATATATATGGTATGCTGTAAGCTATTTTGTTGCGATTGCGTTGCTACAGTGGTGTAGATAGCATAGCATAGATTTTAGATAAAAAAAATGCTAAATGATTTAAAAATATTTATTTAATGTATTGTTTGCTAAAAAACACTGTATTTATGTTTTCACTGATGCTTGATTGATGAAAATTTTCATTATTATTTCAGTGTGCACATTAGCAAGCCACAGCACCGCCATACGATAGCGACGCGATTGCTATTCAACTGCGATTAGGAGCTAGAATTAGCAGACTGCCGAATTTGACATTAACAGCAGTTCGATCTCAGAAGCATCGCAGTAGTGTGGCATTTGGTCAATAGCTAAGAGAATTGGGGCCCTGATGTGCATTTTATTACTTCGTAGTTAAAGTCGCTTATTTATTGGAATGGCTTTGCGGAGTGATCCTTCTGATCCTTTTTATTCTGTAACTACGGTAAATTTTGAGAATTAAAATCACCATGTGATTGAATGCATAGTAAGTCTAAGAGTTGAAAGTGTTGTTTAGGAACCTTGAAGTCCTAGGCTTAATACTCGAGTGTTTGAAAAATAAAAAACAATTTTGACGGTGATAGGCTCGTCCTCTGTGTTACGATTTAAAGTATATTTATTCAATAGAGGAGCTTAGATACCCTAGTTTCGCCATATGCTTTGTTTGACCCCTCCTCCTGATTAACGTAAAGATATGTTTTTTATAATTATTTATTGGTGATAGGCTAGCTTTTGTCGACTATCTCACCTGATGCTAAGTGATAATGTGGTCGAAGATGTTCTTCAAGCTAACCTATACTTACCTTACTGGCTGCCGGAATACTCTGCTAGGCGCTTGGCGATAGATTTTCTACTTTAATGTGGTAGCAATCCAAGTGGGCATACATGAAATGCCCTTCCCCCATACTATAACGCCATCGTTAGACAATAACCGGGACCAACGGCTTAACGTGCCCTCCAAAGCACGGAAGTGCTCAGTAGTAATTTCACTAGCGGTCACCCATCTAACTCATGACTGTAGTGGATGTTGCTTAACTTAGCTGATCGGTTAAGAGCAACTTGCCAAACTTCGCTACGAGCGCTTCAAAATGTCAACTTAAAACTGAAATGCATATTTTTGTCTATTGTTTCAATATATGGATATAAAAAATATATACCAAACTAAGTCCTTCAAAATCGTCACAAGACGAACAACTAGATATTTCCTTACACTCTCCACGGTTAAATCCAATATCAACTAGTAGTCATTCCTTTATGGGAAAAATAAAATTCACAGCATTATATAAAGAGAAAAGTTTATTCAAAATTTGGATTATGTATACTTAAAAGTATTATCAGTTTTTATAAATTATGACTTATTCTACAATATATTATATACAACATTTGGACGGAGAAATAATCACAATATACATACGCAGTGTAGGTATATTATATGACCCTTGATATGTACAAGAATATTTCTACATAATCATATGTAGTATAAATTTATGTAAATAGGTATAATAAAAATATATTTACACATAGATTTATAACAAATAAAAGTACCGTACTATATTACTGGTCTACTTTTTATCCCTAAACTTTTCCCAAATGCCTAAAAAAGCTAACGGTCTATTACAAATCTATTCAAGATATAATTTATCATTTAAGTGCATTTATGAATTAATACTAAGCCCATAAAAGTCAAACTTTATTGTCCTATACTAAATTTTATCTAGTTGTGCACCTATTGACTACTACCTATCCAAGTTTTAGGACTAAACGGAGGAATGCACTCTATTTTTCTCTTAATAAAACATGTGTTTATGTATGAAAGTGTTATATGTATTTATATATATTAGGTATATTGACATAGATCTTTTATTATCTACCCCTTCGACAACAAAGTGTGATGCTAGGTTTGTAACAATAGCAAAGATTATTGTTATCTAATGAATAAGGCTTATTTATCAGAAGTGTCTAGGTTCGTACCACCAAGATTAAAACAGTCTATAATTGCCCCTTATAATTCAGTTATTTACAGCCCTAACATAAAAATGTAGTGTAAATACAGCTTAGGGCCTGTTTCAGAATGTTCGAGTAAGTTCCGGTTACAATACCTAGATCATATTTAATAAATAAAACACTATCTTTGCGTTTCACAGTCAGCGATTTAGCCTATCCATCGGTTAATGCTTAAAACGCGCTGCATGTTAACTTAACTGTCATTTTTATCATTCAGTTATTTTATGTGTTGGTTAGCAACCAGAAACTTTATTAGGACATTCTGAAACGGGCCCTCAGAATAATAAATTAATAAAATAAATTAACACTTAAAGCTAGTTAGAGCTAATATCACACTTTACTAAGTTATTTGTTATGTCGCTACAATTTTGCTGTTAGAGTACGAATACTCGCTGTTACAACTCAAGTAGCGTCGCGGGCGCTGTTTCTCTGGTGTTTTGCTGGAACAAAAGAAATTGACTGTTAAACAATTTTAAATATTTCTTAATATGATTACATAGGACTATCGCGTGTTATACGAAAAATAACATGTACTATCTTTAAGAGTACGAAATGTGAAAATGTGAAACCTTGTGTGGGAATCGAACCTACATCCTCCGATTTTAATGTGGTTATCGCACCCGGTGAGTAAAATCGGGTGCTGTGGATACGATACCCACTAGAGGTAGGAAATGTTGTACTCTAAATGTTTCGAATATGAACATGAGATATGTAAATTAGGCAAATCCTTAAAACATGCAGATTCTATGCATTCGGATGTCCACGGGCAAAATTGCGGACGTTAGAATTTGCATCTCTTCCCGTGGGAGTCATCAAGGCGCTGTTTTCTTGAAGTCGTACCAAATCATCTTACTAGTGGTACCAGGAAAGAGAGTATTTTTATAATTTATTATCTTTCTAATAGACTTAACTCCAGGCTTAACTTAGATGAGAATAAACCCTGAGTTGTTTCTGCTTTAGTAGTCGTTTATCACTAGTCCCACGCCTAACGCTAAATATAATTGGAAATTTTAGTTGGGACCCACTACTAATAAGGCAGAAATAAAGTAATGAGGCCTGATATGAGCATCAAGTGCACTTGCAGAAAAGCAGAATGACACTTTTAATGCTGCAGCAATACCAGTGATGTATTTCACTGATTTTTCCATTTTGTGGATGCCATAATCTCCATGTTTGGCAGGCGTCATGGGGATCGCAGTTAAGTGTGATAATAACTCAAAAGGCGCTGCTGTCACATTTCGGTATTATTGTCGCTTCTTAAGAAACCCACGGGAAGATATGGGGGATTGGTATTCTTGCCTGGCACCTAACGAAGGATCATCAAACTAGAGGTAAAACATCCGTTGTAAAATTTACGCTCCTTATCGATTTGGCGTAACAAACATGTATTTTCAATAGTAATTAAACAACTTTAAACGGTTTAAATCGCGTATATTTATCATTATTTTTGTTCCGACGTTTCAAACACTTTGCAGTGATCGTGATCACGGGGTGACTGTCACCCCGTTTAATTACTATGTATAATAATCGCGAAAACCTAAGACAACATTATGTATTTTTAATGTTGACGCTTGTGTGTTTAACAGTTATAAAGATAGAGCATTAAAAAAATAAACGTGTTTTTAGTATGAACGTTTTAATTTTCAACTTTTTATTTACATTAATATTTGATATCTGCCATAATAACATAAAATCCGCTGGGTATGTGGCTGGAATGTCCCCCATTGCTATCTGTGGGTGTCGTTAGAGGCGACTAAAGGTAAAATAATGTGAAAGGGCAGCAGCGCCTCCTAAGGAACTGATATATTAAACTGTGATCTCCTAGATGCTTGCCAAGCGTAGGAACTATGACAAATCGTTGGGAGATAGAAATGGGGGAGGTTGTTTTCAGCAGTAAAAAATCGGGCTGATAGAATACATAGATTAAGTTAAGTAAAATGCAACCTTTAACTTTAATCTAATGTAAATGTTCTAAGTACTTACCAGTATGCAAAAACAGGTGATTCTTCAAGTTCGTGTGTTTAGAGAACCCTCGAGAGCAGATATGGCATTTGTATGGCCACGATCCACTATGGACGTACATGTGAGACTTGAGATCCCCTGGCGTCGGGAAGGATTTGGAACAGAGGCTGCATTTGTGGGGTTTCTCCTGTTGAAGAATGAAACAGATCTTTAGTAAATAGATTGAAAAATGTTGCAGAACATATAGCAACACAGTCGTACTGAATTTGTTTTTACGGGAGGCTGTGTTGCCATGGATGATCTTTGGGTGATATAATTGAAAAGATTGTGGACAAAGATAATTTTTACTGAATCGCAGTTTAAAAGTTTTCCGAATTAAATTCATACGTTCACTTTCTGATTTAATCACGCACACTTTTTTTGAGATTATTAGTAATGTGATATATACATAGATTCAGGATAAGCCTATTTAAATAATAAGCTCTCAGAGCTTGATAATATGTTTTATCATTCATACTCAAAAATAAATAATATGAAACTTTGAAAGCGGGAAGTACCTGCATTAGATTTTTCTATTTATAAGGTAAACATTTTTATAATGTGACATGTTATGTTTGGTCAAGGAAAGAAAAAGAGGTCACAAAATGTGATAATTAAACGCTCCTTCTTGTTGTTTTTGTTCAAGGAAAGGTAATTTCTAGCCTGTTTATGAGTCTCTTTAATTTTTTATTATTATTTCTTGGTTTAGATTAGATTGTAGGAACTGACATAAACTGATTTGGCTACCGGACTTATCTGAACGATTCATTATATCCAGAATTAAAATTATACAACTTATTATTTTAATACTACCTTGTTATATTTTATTACAATTGACCATGGAACATCATAACACCTTATCGGCCGATGAAAGATTTTATTGATACCAAATCAAGTAGCAAGTTATAAATACCTTCTCCATAAATCTTAATATCAACGATACAATAAAAGTTTATAGTTCTTATCATCTCGTCTGTTTAACAATACTACACACAATATAGTAACAAAAAGTAATAAAGTATGAGATGCCTTACAAGGTATGGTGTTAATAAACAATTACTAAACATCCGGGTATAACGAGTGATAATTGAGATTTTCCATCCTAAGGATAATTATAGTGAGGTAAGTAAAATAAGAGACTAGGCCCTAGAGAAAAGAGAGAAAGATACAGATAGAAATCAATTTCATTTCAAAATATTTGTTAGGACTAGCAGAAGTCAACCCTAAGAGGTTGTTAGCATTTTACCAATAACCCTGAATATGAATTAAAAAAAAGAATATTTTTAAAATTCCATACAATCAAACGTAGAAATTATTTCGTAAGGAAAAGGATAATTTCCAGCGGGACTTGAACCCGCAACCCTAGAATACCTTAATACAATAATTATCGCTTAGCATGCGTCAATGCTCTTTGAAATAATACTAGTCAAAACCAAACGTGTTCTTTTGCACACGTGTGTATTAGGTACTTATGTGCAACCGACAAAGGTGGGCATCGCTATTTACCATCAGAAGATACTACATGATGACGATGGCCATGTGAGGTAGAAGAAATACAAAGAAGCTATGAAAGCAGATTACTATTTTTTTTTAAAAACAAAATTAAATTTTCAAAAACTAACACTAGTTCAATTAAATTGTTAAATTTTTCCAACTTTGTTTTTTTTAATATAATTTTTGATGTACTTTGATCTTGTTGCGGATGGAATTATTCAAGTTTTGCAGGGCGGAAATGAATCCATTGTCAAAAGCCGATCTACACATGACTCTTCGTAATATCATGTAGATGATCAGACTCTGTATCTGATAACCGAAAAAAAATCAATCTAAAGAGACAATGAAACACTTAATGACGATCATGAGATCGAAGTCATGACAAGGCATAACGTAGTTGCAAATGAGGATACAGAAAAAAGTTTTGATTATAAGTATTAACAAAAGAATATACGAAAGGTATATAATCACAAATACGTTAAATGACGCGAGATATAGTATGGTCTACCTCTACATTATTTTTCTATGTATGCATAGAAGATTCTTATACTTTCATATCAGCAATTCACAGCAACTTTATTATATAAAATAATAAATATCACCTGTACACAATGGGAAAGCTATTAAAATACCTTTACATTCGTCGGTGGTAATTACCAGTAACCATTCATAATTTTCCTGGCTGCCACGCTGACGTTACGCGTGACGACAGATAACTACGCGCGCGTGTGGGTACCTAATACATAAAACCATTATGGAACATTGAATTTGTTGTGGTCCAAAAGAAAATGAAATTGTTTTTAGGGTTCCGTACCCAAAGGGTAACTAAGACCCTATTACAGAGACTCCACTGTTCTTCTGTCTGTCTGTCTGTCACCAAGCTGTATCAGATGAACCGTGATAGTTAGACAAGTGAAATTTTCATAGATGATGTACTTCTGTTGCCGCCTTAACAACAAATACAAAATATTGGCCAATAGCGAGAAGGACTCGCATACGTGGAAACTATAAAAAGGTTATAATATAGTGTCCAATGTTGTATAGATAATGCTATGGAAGCCTTTATGCGCGATTTTGACTCGTATTTTGCCTATTTTATATGTTTTATTATAAGTATCGGTTTTCTTTCGTACAACAACTACAACGTTTGTCACTAAATTGAAAAAACACAATATGATCTATAAAAAATTAGATTTTGAAATGAATTGAGTACTTGTTGCTGATAAAATTTATCCTTGAAATATACAATTAGTCAACATATTACGCGATATTAATTACAGTTCTAGAGTCACCAAGAAACTATGAGTTATTTATTTTTATTTTGATGCACAAAACAAATAACAACCATCACATTGACTAAGTGTACAATATGTATATAATATAAATATATTTAGTTTTGAACTGGATTGCGATTTAAACAGATAGAACACTGCAATAGAATAGCAAAAGTTAGCACAATACAATGCCTTTATTATTCGGAACGATCACCGCAGAACATTGTCCCAATAAAAAATGTACTATAAATAAAACAAGGAACTATTTGTGACTCTAATGACAGAAGTTTTGTTTTACAAATTGAAAGAAACACTTTAAACCATATCGTCATTTTGTGGTACTTCGTGTGTGTGTCATTAAATCATGTCTTAGTTTTATTGTTATGTGACCAAAACTTACGATCAGCTGTGGTTTTAGTGAGGTGAAAATGAATTTTATGTATAAACATGTTCTTACATAAAATGCCTTATATGTTAATGTAAACTATGTTACAAAATGAAACAAAATATAATTAAGACCATTAAATTAATGTTATTTAGTTAAGTTACTTTATTTAGATGTATAAAATATATATATTTAATCATTGAAGATATAAAAACGATTAAAAATTTATGATAAATAGATTCAGGCGTTACTTTGCGGAAATCCATATTTAATAATAACAAATACTTTTTAAAATATTTTATGAAAACATTAAATTAATATTTTAATAAAACACTTAAAAATATAAAAATATATCTAGTGACAATTCCGCCTAATTTTCCTGTTAAGCCGACGCGACGTCACAAACGCCATATCATAAAAATTGAAATGAAATAAAAATTGAAGATATAGAAACGGCACCTGTACGTCAAACATGTCAAATCAGGTGACGTCTCCTGATTGAGTCGTAGTAGTGTGAGCGGGTATCGAATCCGCGTCCTCCGATTTCGCGCCGGATGCTTAAACTACTCGGCCACCTGGGCACGCTCTTTCGAGCCGAGATTTCGTGCTCCAATTGTATTACTTTAACCGTCATAGGGGACGATGCGCGGCCATCAACCAGACTACTAGACTTCATCTGATCGAAAGAAGTGCTATTTCACACTTAACTCTCCGAATGATGTCGTTACCCTTCTATATTTCTAAATATCATTATAAGCACTATCGCGTGCTAAGCGAAAATCTTAATATGATTTTAGCTATATTTAGATTTTCGCTAATAGTGCTTGTGATCATATGTAGAGATATGCATATGGTACCAAAATTAATAACCAGTAGTCATAAAGTTGGTTATAATCACATGTTACTAAGGTAAAAATAATAGAGAACTCTATCAGATACAATAATCCAATATATCATAATACCCCATTTTTTCGATCACATGTTCAATTTAATTACTTTTTAGTAATTTCCTGTAAACCGTCCTCTTTGGGTTATTAAAAAAGTCTTAATCAAGCTTTCAAAGTTAACGCCCCATGCTGTTCTTAGTGTCAGTCTCCGCCCTCGAATAATAATGTTTTAATGCTGTAAAAAGTTAGTTATTACCTGATAATTTTTTGAACTTGTCTGATATGTTTATAATGTTTATTGCAGAGCTGTAAAATACGGACGGAGGGTTTCTTAAATTAAATCTACCCCAATATTACTTTCAGCAACAACTCCATTCTGATTGATGCATATTCAAAGTTCAATATTTCAAAGTTCCTTTGAAATAGTAAAAACTCCAAAAGTTAATTATGTTATTTTCCTAAATGTAATTAACATTGCAGTATTTTTTTTTTATTGTAATGTTGGGACATCATATTAAAAATATGAACTGCAAGGCGAAATAGTATTTATGCAAGGTTGTATATATAATACTACAGGCCCATCCAAGCTTCGCATGGATATGTAACTGAAAAAAATATGTAAATATTCTATAGCCCATGTTTATTAGGAATAATGTAGAAATCTAATGGTGAAATAAAAAGTTTATTCTTTAAAAACAAAAATACAAATCCTGTTTATATTATTGAAATATAGTGTAGTAGATGTAGCACAATCAAAAATTTATTTATAAAACTGTTTAGAGAAACAAGTATAGAACCCAAGATCTCTTAATTAAAAAGTGATGATTAATACCACCAAAATATTTTGGTCCAAAAAAATTCATCCTTTGGAGTGATGATTGACCATTTTCTGCCAATAAGTCTATAGAGCAAAGTTCGCGGTTTTATAACATTTTAGAATTATATCTTGCCACTTTATTGTTATCATTATGAAGTGCAGTAGTTCAATCAAGAGAGCAAAAAGTATATCCCCATATTATACTTATCCGTGCTACCGAATATTATAAAGAATAAATCAATAAACAAAGAGCCATTAGCTGTCTGGCAATTTCCTTTGGATAAATCACGCATGAGGCAAAAAACGGAATCTCACATCGGTACCAGTAACGAAGCGAAGTTTATTTTTGACATCGAAACGATACAAAAACAATATTAGGTTAATGATTGACGTTTCTATTACGAGTAATTTCTGTTTTGTTTATAATAATTATCACCAGTAAGCCGCGCCCAGTAACGGTGCGTGGCTGTCAATTTGAGACTTTTTGATCTTTTTTCTAAATACTTTACCACAAAACTTGTAATTTTCATTGTAACTGCTTAATTCGTAATTAGAAAAGATTCCGAATATACTTAAAAACTCATTTCAAAAACGTGAAACTAGTTATAAGCCGTCTGGTTTTCGTAGAATTAATAATAGTCAGGAAGAGCACATTGTGTTTCATAATAGAGCTAATTTTAGCATAGCAAAGTGCAAATTGCTTCAAAATCGTCTCATTCTCGAGTTTGCAAAATTGAATCCTCGATCAAGAATCCGTTCCGCGGTCGTATCTCGTCTGAACAGTGACGTATGGCCGACCGATACGCCCGCGCCGCATTATGGAAATCGAATGCAAATGTGATGTGCTGGAGTTAATTTAACTAAATAAATTGATGCAACCTGCGTGCGACTGTATCGGTATTGCGCTCGTTAACGTTTTATTCTCGTTAATCAGGATATGCGTGGGAATTTTGTATTGATAAGGAAGTTAATAGACTATACCCAATGGAATTTCACCGTTTCAAAAGCATTTTCTTTTTTTTCTGTTATTATTTCAAGGTGAGGCTCAAACCCGCAGCGGGGTTCGAACCATAGACGTGCTGCGTGGCAGTCCATAGCCAATGCAACTGAGCTATCACTGCTTCAGAAGTTCCTACTTAAATGTTTGTTAAATCAATATAGGCACGTAAAACCAAATGTGAATGTTAAAAAGATACGTTAAGAAGTAATCAATCACCCATAAAATTAATCAACACCTCGCTCAATCAAAGTTATAATAAATTGAATAAGTCAATTAATACTCTCATTCCAATTATCTATTCGCTTGATGTCTTCGTTAGGATTTCTGATACATCTTAACCATGGCGCAGACCGAAGTGTCAAAGACAAGCATCGAATTAATTGGTCGATGTATATAATTGTTTTCTTTATACTAAAATATAATAGCATATTGTAGCTACTCGTATTAGGTACCTATAATTTTGGTGAGGTTTTCAAACAGAATTTTTTTATTGTATGAAATGGTATGGTAAACTATCTACATAAATATTTGTCCTAAAAATCTCGCTAATGTCATGACTTGTAAAATATATAGCGCCAGCCTGAGAATGCCTGGCGCCCTAGGCGAAAGGCTAAAAAACAGGGTTTTAAAGAATCATATTTTACGTCCAATAAACCTTTTTTTATTGTTTAAACTTTCAAATGGCATATACATTTAAGGTACTTATAATGGACAGAACTATGATGCCCGTGGGGTTCCGGGCTAGAATGTCACCTTCCTCTCCTCTCCTTTCTCTACCCGTGGGTGTCGGAAGAGGCGATTAAGGGTAACATACCAGAAGGTGGGTAGCAACACTTTCTGAGGAACTGATATCTCACACTGCGATCCCCAAGACGCCTACCTTGGTAGGGGACTATGGCATACCCTCCCATAATAGGGGAGGCTGTGTTCAGCAGTAGACGATCGGGCTGACACAGTAATGGACATACGAAATCATAAGGCTAGTAGTCAAATGACACAATGAACATTATAATTTATAACAAACTTCATAATTTATCTTAAGTACCTACTCAAAATAACTTAACTCAATTAAGTAATAAAATAATATAAACAGATTTAATTATCCATACACAAATATATTATGGAACTACTTCAAAACAAAGTGTGAACGAGCATCTCCGAGTCGGCAATTTCATTAAGTCACCAGAGAAATAATTTAATCAGTACGGTCGGCAAAACAACGATAAACCATGATTGATTGTGCTTCTGACGGTACGATGCAATCAGCTGCGGAGAGTTGACCGAGCAACGTATCTTTAGTTTATTTTGTTTAGTGGTAATGTCTACTTTATAAACGTAACAAGTACTAAAAATTGTTTTTCTTTGTTTAGGTATACTTGTACAAAGTGTAGATTTTTATTGATGAATGATGTGGATGTGAACGATAAGAAAACGTGTCACATGCAGTTTTGGCATATGATAGCTCTCGGCTTGGAAATCTCCCGAAATCCCGGCTTAAGAATAAATTAACATTTCCACATATCAACGTTTCTATTCCAGTAAAACGCTAAGGAGCAGCATGACACTACTTGTGTTGAGACAAGTGAAGAATTTTGTTGCAAATCATGAAAAAATATTGCACCGAAGACGCAACTATCGCACATATTAATTGTAAATTTAGAAAGATGCTAAGGTTAAAGAAATAAAAGCGGTTTGTGAGACTTACGTTCTCAGCCCTTGAAACATAAAAGTTAGAATAGAATGGTGGAAAACGCATGGTGGAAGGGCATTTTCCCGAATGCCCGCCTGGCTAGCGACCACCTTCAAGTAGAAAATCTGTCGCCAAGCACCTAACGGTATGTTCCGGCAAATGTTCGTGTCAGCCAGTAATTCTAGGTTAAGCCTGTTACGATGTTCGACCACATCATCACTTACCACCAGGTGAGATTGCGTTCAAAGGCTTACCAATCAGCAATAAAAAAAAAGAATTAAAATTTAATCCACAATCATTATTATTAAACCGACGCTTATGTATGAAAGAATTGATAAGTGTAGATGAAGCGTAAGAGATATGTAAGGATCATAATATAAGTGGAAATCCGTGGTCTTAGCCTACCCCTACGGGAAAGAGACGTGATGTTATGTATGTATGTATCCTTATTTCAAAACTGATGTCAACATTGAAAACGTACTTGACGCAGTAACTTTTAATTTTATTATTATCTTACCGTGTCATGGCACCATAACAATATAGGGTATCTATAGGGTAATTATAAGGAAGCTTCGAACAATCACCAACTATTCGACATATCTGCGTTTTTTACAGCCCAGCCATCAAGCATACAACTGAAGCGGAAAATGGAATTATCTGCACGCGTTTCTTTATTCTATGAAAAAACCGTTTCATAATGAAGTCGCACGTGTCGTAGTGATGGGACATTCTTGATAACTGACTTGAATATTTTTATAGTTATTTTTACAGCGAGTAAAAATATTTTATTTTTATATAAAAATTGTTAGTTAGTCGACTACCGTTTGATGCAAGAATATTTTTGTTAAAACCTGCCACGATAATTTGTATGTATCTTACAACATAATGTACTTCTAATATCACGGCCTTTCAATTGGTTCTAGACCACCTGATAATAAGCAGTAACTTCCACTTAAAAGAGATGTATTTCGTCACAAAAGTTCCGAACTGTACTGCGCCCATCACTCTGAGACATAAAGTCTGTCAAGTCTCGCGTGCTACGTGCATACTTCATTTAATTAGACTATACGCACGTTAAAGTACTTAACGTATGCGCTGCACAATGCTAAGCATACTTCTTTTGCCTTTTGTTTGCTTTTTTTAATTTAATTTGTCAATTCTCCTAAGTTGTAATTTTTTTTGTATGTATTAAGGCAATAAACCCCCATGGGTTGCCGGGTTAGAATGTCACCCCCCTATTTCGTAGTGTCGTAAGAGGCGACTAAATGTAAAATACCGGAAGGTGGGCAGCAGCGCCTTCTAAGGAACTTATATCTTAAACTGTGATCCCCAAGACGCCTGCCAAGCGTGGTGATTATGGCAATCCCCACTTAATGGGGGAGGCTGTGTTCAGCAGTGGACGATCCGGCTGATACAGTAAGGCAATAAATACTTTTTTATTTATTTATTTAATTGCACACTGTCCCAACACTACGTTCATTGTGGTTTATTAATATAAATGACTACTGCCTGTAATACTACATTGGTCATTATTTGTAAATCAAGTGCAACAGTTACTACTGGCACGCGATCTCTGATTATACTTAAATGTGTAGCGTCTTAAATTAAATATATATACATATACAATAACAGTCACAAAGTCGTTATGGTTGTGTTAAGGCTCTGTTAGTGATCACGAGAATGTAATTTTAATTTAAACTAGTTTATCTTCTGCGAGTTTACTTAAAAAACTATCGTAACAAGAGTTTTTGGTTAATCTGAATATTAGTTTTTTTTTTATTCCTTTTATGTTAGCCTTTGACCACTATCTCATCTGATGGTAAGTGATGAAGTGGTCGAAGATGTAGTTCAGGCTAACCTAGAAGTGAATGTGAATGTGATTGTGATGGAATAGGAACGAGATGTACTTGATGTCAAGCGGTTAGTCCGCTTAACATCAAATAGATACTTATCTGAGGCTTATTACATGTGACTTTTATGCGAAATTGTCACTAAAAATATTTTTACGTTTTAAACATCTTAATTTGATGTATTCTTCAAATATGTTTTTAATATTGGTTGTATTCATAATACCTATTATGTTCTACTGTTATTTTACTGTTGTTACCAAAAATGTTTTTTTTATTTTTTAGGTTATTTTGACGTAACTAGGTTGAGGCCCACCTGATGCTAAGCGGACTAACCTCTGCCTATAACAGGTGCATTTTATCAGCAATAATCTATTTAAAATACATGTCGCGAAAACAATATCAACAGTTTTATACTTCAACAATAACTCTTAGTAGCAAGGAATTGACACACTAAGTTTACGATTTCATAGAAAATATAAGGGAAAGGACCAATTTATAATGGCAGAGCTTTCAATTGAAATCTCGCATGATTTGCTATGTTGTATTGTAACAGGAAATGATGAATGAATGCTTGTGAAATAATTTATTATAGGTTTATTATCAACTACTGTATAGTTTCTTCGAAACAAGATCAATGTCACTTTAGTTAATTGTACATAGGGTAACTCTTCACGTACGTAGGGTAACACGTTGTCAGCATTTACATTTTAATATTGTTATGTTTGCAATAACGCCTGCTTGGCGAATTACATTACAAAATTGCAAATTTACGAGAGAAAAAAATATAGTTTAAGTCAAACCCGCGTCCAAAACGAGAGCAAAAATTTGAGTTATGCGTCATTGTGTCATGTTATCTCAATTGGTTAGAGTATACCCCGGCTAAAGGGGTCGATAGACGCGGGTTCATGACTTTATTTTTTCTTTCGTAAATTTGTAGTCAGCAGATATCTGGCTTTTGAACAACAAAGTGACAACGAGAAAAGGGACCTTAAAAATATATTTTGTATAATGCTTTAGAAATACTTTACATGCATGTACATTTTATATGATAGTGAAAACTCTTAACCCGTGAGCTTACATCTAAGCTAATAAAAATAAATATTAAAAAAATATTTTAAGGTTTATTTTGTCTTATCTTACCAATAGGATTATTGGTGTAATTTTTCCTCTTACATCGCTCAACTTCAACTCTTATATATGTATAACTAATGGCGTGCAACTGTTATCTACAACACTACAGCTACTACAATACTACAGCTACTACAGTAAAAGCATTTGGACTCATAGGGAGTCCAAATGCTCCAGCCCACTATCAGTTGGCAGCGCGCCCAGCATGCTGGCAGCATTGCCCCGTTGAATTGCAATGCTTATTCTTTGAGCCAAATAGGTGCCAGCATTTTGATCACGCGTCGCATCGACCAAGCGCTGTTATCTTAATTTAACTGTTGTTTCATAATAATATATGTACTACCAACATTGAACTCAAGTTCATTGACCGCTAAACATTGGCTGTAAGCCTGATCATCATTATTTTCAATTACCTACTTAACGAAAGACAGCTCCAAGTTTACAACACCGGTTAAAATATAACGCGTCATAATAATTCTAATATCCCTCTTATTTGCCTAAAGGCTGTTTGAAAGAGTCAACGCGAAACAAATCATGATCTCATTTACGACTTTACCACGATTTTAAACGATACTTTTCAATCGTATAGATTTTTGGAGGAGAGATGTTTGAATATAGAATGAATTTAGCAGCTTCTAAATTTTCCATAGTGACTGTAACATATCCAATAACTTTTTTCAGTGTCGTTATTGGCAAATGTTTGAATTACATGCCTTCAAATTATTTGCACGATTCTTATAACAAAAAATAAATTCTAAAAAAAAAGTTGATTGAGTTAAGAGAAATAAAATGTAGAACACATGAACAAACTTTGCAATTTGAAATTTGTGACAACTTTTTTTATAATAAAATTTTAGTAATTATACACCTAAGTAATTGTATAGCTAAGTATTTTTTGTGTTATATATAATTTTCACGCTGTCTAAGTCTTTGGAAGAGTATAAAAATTACGCAACTGGAGCTGGATGTCCGTATAGCGGTAGTCAGCATATATTTTCTCCCTGAAAACGCCTTTTAGAGCTTAATGTCTTCTTAGTCGCGAAACCGACATGCATAATGATCAGATGGTACATGTAGATCACTTTGGCAAGCATGTGTATTGTCTTGGTGGGTTGGTACCCACCCCCTGACCAGACCGAACCAGACCCTGCGGTGGTCCGCAGGGTCTGAAATTCTACATCGAAGCAAATGTATTGAAACACTTATGTATTTAGGCGTCAATACCATTATTGAACGAAACCTGAGAACTAACATCTCAGATTGACACACGTAGTGTCATGCAGAACGAGGACGGTGACCCTGCAATTGTAAAGACAATCATGTCACTTACCATCAACGGGCTGTTTGGCCGTCTCATTAGGTACTTCATTCAGTTATAAGAAAAAAAACAAATCTGCCGTCTCGTTTTTACTAAGTTAATGTGTTACTCTGTTAAAAATATATTTTGCATAAGCTTGCGTAGGCTTGCTTTTAATTATCTATCATTGTATGTGATTATGTTGTCTATGACGGTATACATTGGTACATAGAACCTAAGGGGTGCTAAAGGAATATATATATATATATATATATATATATTTATATATATGCATAAAATCACCAGCATGTGACATAAAGTGTTGGTGCACTGTAAGCGCACACCGAAACATTTTTCAAAAATCTTTCTGGGTATAGTATACCGTAAGCTTTTCTTCTATAAGGGCATTAAGATATTAAAAAGGTATTATTAGGATATTAAAAGAAGTAACTAGCAATCTGTCCGAAATAGTCTTAACACAATTCTCTCCACATCTAAATCTTAGGCAGTAACAATAAAATTGTCAACTGCAACAACTCAATTCCCCGTAATCACGGTCATAATACAATTTGAATTGATTTCGTCGTCGATCAAAAGAAATCAAGCCGATCGGATGTAGACATTTTAAACCGGCGTTATAAACTATGGTTCATTCGAAAGTTGCTGCTCTATCAATAAAAATATTTTAATTGACTTCCTGTTAAGACTGCACACTTGATTTTGTCGTTTTAATACTGACCGGTAATGTTGGACGTGTAATGATTGAGAAGTTCTTTTTTTTGCCTTTGACCACTATCTCACCTATATGAGCGATGGTGTTTTCATTGATGGTTAGCCTAAACACACCGTTAAGTGCGTTGCGAAAGAATTTTGGCGCAAAGGTGGTAGCGAGCCAGGTGAGCATTTCAAAATGCCTTATCATCATAATATGGTGATAAGGCACTAGGCACTAGGCAATTATAAGGCTAACCTAACTTGAGATACTCCATATTATGGAGAATCTCAAGTTAGGAGAGTTTCAATTCATGAACCCTCTTAGAGTCGTTTTTTTATTTATTGCCACTCAGGAAGCCATGTGTCAAATTTGTACAAATAATAATCGACTGCCTGCAGGCCTGCCGGCCTCTAGATTTTTTTTTTAATTCTTTTTAGGTTAACCTTTGACCACTATCTCACCTGATGGTAAGTGATGATGTGGTCGAAGATGTTGTTCAGGCTAACCTAGAAGTACGGGCTCTCAAGGACAGCTGCCGGAACGCACCGTTAGGTGCTTGGCGACAGATTTTCTACTTGAGGGTGGTAGCTAGCCAGGCGGGCATTCGCAAAATGCCCTACCACCATGCTATAACGACTGCCATCCTAAGACAACAACCGGGACCGACGGCTTAACGTGCCCTTCGAAGCACTGAAACGCTCAGTAGTAATGTCACTAGCGGTCACCCATCCAACTCATGACCGCGGGCGACGTTGCTTAACTTTGCTGATCGGTTAAGAACAGCTAAGTAAACTTCGCTACGAGCGCTTCAAAATGCTAGTTTGCCTAAATGCTTTCGTTATAGTAGCTGTAGTATAAAGTTTGGCTAGTTTTTTTTAACTTGTTTGTAACACAGTAAACAAAACATAGCAACGTACACCAAGGAGTCTTAAGCAAAAAAAATAATAAACTATCTATTACCATTATCATCTTCTTTATATCCCTAAAAGAGGTTGACAAAAGTGCCTAAACACCTTCACAAAGCACAAGTTTTACTAGTCAGCCTATTGCCATCTATAAGGCACAGTCTAGACACAGATTGCTACTAAATATTTGCTTGACTGTGAAATGTAATAATTGCTGGACTCGAGATCGAACCAAAGACCTTCCGATACCAAAGCAACGCTTACGTCATACGACCAACGCAGCAGTCTGTAAAAACTGCATTTATGCCTTTTATTAATAATGTTATTAAATATAAAAGTTATTTAAGGTGTCGTCATTAAGTTAATGTAGTCTCAGCTTGTAGCCTGCCGTGACCACGATCACTGCAGTGTTTGAAACGTCAGGAAAAATAATGATAATTATACGCAATACACAATTTTAATAGGTTTACCTATTAAAATTGTTTAATTTATATTAAAAGGGTGAAAAGAAACACTCATTAGAAATGCAAACTTTTGATTTTATTTATAGTTTTGTTTCAAATATGCATGCCAATAAATGATGTATGACACATGATCACGTAATGTTGTAAAAACATATTACACTAATTTCACAATATTACGTATTAAAAATGTTTTAAATTGGAATGAGGTTTCAACTAGTTGAAACTACAATAAACCATTCAGTCTGATTGCCTCCAAGTCTAATGAATGCAAACAAGAAAAGGCTGCATTTGAAGCTAATTATGTGTTCTAAAATAATTAGCTTGAAGTGGTGATTAAGACTAATCTGATGTTTGCTTTTGTAATTAAATCGATTTATACCTAATTTCAATTTGTTTATTAAAAGCTCGGAATGTAAGAGCTTGAACTAATTTCCGGTTGTAAAGTTCTCTGTAGCGTCTAATTTCTTCTCCTTCCTACCCTTGTCCCACTCCTGTATGATGGTATTATTTGTATGACAGCACAGAGTTCAAGAACACATTAAACAATATATTATTTTTGCTGAGACACGCATGATAACAAAAGGAGATAACTAAATCACTAATTGCAATAAGGGCTAGTAATGAACATATAGTCAAAATAGTTATTTTTGCATTTTTGAAATAATTTTTACAAGTTTTACATTATCTGTGCGGAAATGACTGACGGCCCCTTTATTTTTTTTTTATTTTTTATTGCTGACAGGTAAATCTTTGAATACAATCTCACCTTATGGTAAGTGAATGCGTGGTCGAAGGTTTTTAACAGGCTTATCCTAGAATCACTGACTATCAAGGACAAATGTCGGAAAACACCATTTGGTGCTTGACGATAGATTTTCTACTTAAGGATGGTCGCTAGCCAGGATTCGTAAAATGCCCTTACACCATGCGGTGAAGCCCGCGGCTGGATTCAAACCATGGACCTGTGGCGTGGTAGTCCATAACCAATGGCACTGAGCCATCACTGCTTCAAGCACCTTACGTAAGTACCGTTCCTTATTGTCAAAACGCAACTTGAGTAGTTTGTTGTAACAAGGGCTTATAGCTTATGTTTATAGCTTATATAAACATGTGCCCTTTTTGCAATGAAAGGCGGCCGAGAGAATACTCTCGCTGGTAGTATACGCAATGTCATTCGGGTCATCGAGGCGCTAATATAATAAGGAGCCATGTATGTTATGTGCCCACACAGCACCTCACTTAACATCGACGTCAATGATGGTATACTTTCATATATTACCAATTAATTACTTTATTTATCTTTTCGTAGACAGCCTTTTTGTTAAGTAACCTATACACATTAAAAAAAAATGATTATTTGAAAGCAGATGATTCATCAATTTATCTGGACGTAATAAACACGGAATGATCAAGTACCATAAACGTTGGAACTGCAAATAGTTGGCCTATTAGACAATGTTTAGGATACTCTAATATTGTGTGAAAACGTAGCATACTTATTATTAAAAAAAAAAACATTTTAATAATAAGTATGCTATATTAAAAAAAAACTAGTTATAAAGACATTTTTTTTATGTGATAGGAGGGCTAACGAGTGGCGTCTCACCTGATGGTAAGTGTCACCGTTGCCCACGAACATCCGCAACACCAGAGGTATCGAGGATGCGTTGTCGGCCTTTGATTATTATTCTAAGTCAGGGGTAAATCTTATAAGCAACCAAACCACTTGAAAACTAGAAATTGAATTTAATTTGTCGGAAGGTACTTAAACCTATTGCTTGGCAATCATTTGGATACGGACCATATTCTATTATTCATGATGAGGGCCGATATCCAACATTATTTCTACTCTGAATTCTATATTTGATTCATAAGATTACCTTAGGTAAAAATATATACTTGTTTTCACATGTAAAACGTATTGCATTCATAGGAAATCAAATACTAGTATCAATTTGTTGACGAATAAGGAGAAGCTTGCAATGTGTCAGCAGTCAACTCGAATCCTGAATTGTTGACGAACGCAAATCGCATTGGACGAAGAGACGGCTACTGATCTTCCTGGCTCCTTGTTATTCGAATAATTGGGTATAAGTATAAGACGCAAGCGACATACAAACTCAACAACAGCGTGCTCAAATATAGTTTTATCGAAGATTTTCCATTCATGATTTTTTTTTATGTTATTGTGACGGAACAAGCTCGAGGCCCACCTGATGTTAAGCAGACTAACCTCTGCCTATAACAGATGCATTTCGTCTCAATCAACGAATTGCACTGCGCCCGTCACCTTGAGACATAGTTATTAAGTCTCATGTGCCTGTAATTTCACAGGCTCTCAAGGACCGCTGTTGGGACACACCGTTAGGTGCTTGGCGACAGATTTTCTACTTGAGGGTGGTTGGTGGATGTTTAATTAAAAGAACTTGAAAAAATATTTAAAAATGCAGTATATATTACACACACTTTTTACGTTTGGACGTCAATATGTATGTTATAATAGCTTCACGGTTTATAACAAACAGTTCTCTTAATATATATGGTTCAATTAAATTTTTCTTTAAATTACCTTTTAATTTTACTATTTAATTACATGTTATTTAGCTATATAAAACAATTAATTGCATTTGAAACTCGCTGTTTTTTATGACTTGCAGCACGCTCCTCTGTTGTGTGTGGCCACCAATTGTGCGAACTACACTGCTGCGACAGACTCGCATGTCTGCGAGTCTGTCGCAACAGACTGATTGACAACAAACAAATAACGAAGCCCAGCTAACGAGTGGAAAAGTGTCAGGGGCCGAGCATGCACAGTGATTGTCAATTGTCAAACGCAAGTCACGCAGTAACTTTTCCATATACTATGCCCAAATGGGAAAGTCACCTTTTCTCCCACAAAAGAAGTGAAACAATGCGCTTTATGTATTGTTACGTAATTTTACCAGGGAAATTGTAATGAATATAGTTGGGAACTATGAAATTATAATATGTAATTTTAGAGACTAATGAAACGGTCGTAATCGTTCAGGTAATGACTTAATATACCTCCTAAGTTTAGTTCAGAAAATTATTATTCTATGTTAATTAGTTATATGGTAATTAACTAGTGATGGCAGCTTTGGTAGAATACTTTCGTTGAAGTTTTAAGTAATGATAGCTTAACGGTAATAGCTATGGACTGCCGTATCGCAGGTCCGTGGTTCGATACCCACCGCAAGCTTGAGCTTCACTGCATGGTGGAAGGGCATTTTGCGAATGCTTGCCTGGGCATAGCTACTACTTCGAGTAGAAAATGCATCGCCTAGCAACTAACAGAGTGTTCCAGCAGCAGTCCTTGAGAGCCAGTAAATTACAGGCACATGAGACTTAACAATTGTATAGAAACTAGTCCACCCACAACACAGGGTACACTATTGTGGGGCTAGTGTGATATAAGACAACTTTCATGTTAGGTATGTATATTATTACATAGATATATTATTTAGATAAATGCTACAAAATGCTACTCATATGTCTCAGGTTATCGGGCGTAGAGCAGTTCATAACTTTAAAAAAAACACTCAGTAAAACATGATATGCGGTTGAGCTATAATACTGAACGTTTCTGGGTTTATATATTAGTACTTTTAATAATCTTATCAACCTGTCTTCGTCTCACCTGTAGTTTTAACGACAAAACTAACTGCAAGAACTGAATACACCAATAGGTTTTTGGTGTGACATATATTCTACTTAAAGCTAGCTAATAGCTAGGCATAACACTAGTTTTTATACATACATAAAATCACGCCTCTTTCGCACAGGCAGTGACCACAGATTTCTACTTCTTACGATCCTTAGCAATCTCTTTCGCTTCATCTACACTCATCAATCCTTATGTAATTCTTCATACATAAGCGTCAGTTTGTGTACTCTTGACTGGCCTTTTTTTAGACTGATTGTCAATTAATTTTTAATTTTCAGTATATTTATTTTTATATAGCTCCGTATACAACCTTTATAATCAACGATGCCTGGCATGTAATATTTTGGAGAATTTGAGACTTAATACCAATGCTAATGTTAATTTTTGCAACATGTAAAGAATATGTGATCAAATTATCACTCCGCTTGAGATATGCATTATTATGCATATCATTCAAAATAAGACATAAAATCATAATTAATGACATTTCACCATTCCTTTAACTGAAGCCATATGAATTACACCTTTGCTTTAGAAAACATACCATTATCCGTTCTTAAGAACTTCGTTTTACGACATACGCCATATTGCCTCCATAACTCCATTAACGTAAGGACCGGTGCAATGTGCACCTGTCTTTATAAGGCCTTTAAAATGGCCACAACGGCGATTTTGTTTAATTACATGATTTCTTTTGATTCTAGTGTTTGTAGTTCGTAAAAATAAAAATATTTTGTTATGTGATGAATTTTTCGATAATTATATAGTAAATTATTTTTGTTTGCTTCATCTGTCTTGAAATGAAAATTTTCACGATAACTAAGACATTTATAACGGAGACATTTTTGGTCATTTTTCAGATTTTTTTTAAATGAAGCGTATGATTTTCTTCAGTTTTTGTTTTAGTGAATGTGAGAAAATTATTTGATAAAATTTGAATCAAAAAATTAAGTACGAGACAAAACGGTGCAGGCTTTCAATCTTGAAAAACACTGGTTTCTATTTCTATGTTGACTGGACGGTATCCTCAAACTGTACCGTCAAGATAAATGCCTTTTTTAGTACTGAAAGTACTTCCTTCTTCACAACCAACCTCGATTAATGTTGATGAAATTTTTTATTCAATTTATGTTTTTAAAATTGGTGATAAGTGTCCAATTATTTCGACGCTGTATTTTTGACAACTGCATCAGTAATGGCATCTTCAAGGAAAGCGCTTTATTTTGATATCGGTTCAGTTACTCCGATGATGCTGAACTACGAGTATTATGTTTAGAAACTTCGTATCTTTACCATCCTTACCAATTAAACCAATTTAACAATTTAATGTTCATAGAATATAGTAAAATCAAAACAGTTATGACTGTCTTATTAGCACTTTACTTTGTTGTATCAACAAAGTTATTGCTTATCGAAGAAGCATACAACATTTTGTAACATAAATCTGTCATCATTGTCTGGATATTACAATAGCAAAGATTTGCGGCGAGGTAGCTTTTGAAATTGTTCTGCCCAGATTGATTAAGATAAGTATCAATCCATTGTGAGATCAAACCATTGTGGCGCTGCATTATTATTTACTTTAACTAGACGTTCGGTACTGTCCACTTTAATTCAGCGCTGCGACAGCTGAAAGATCCGGTTGAATGGCTGATCAATCATTGGCGAACAGAAGAATAAATGTGGGTAGGATTAGTACCATCTACTATTAAAATTGCCCGCCATGTATAAATTTAAATATAGGGAAATACATTATATATTCATTCAAAATATATCTGGAAAAACTTGGGTACTTAGACAACTTTGCCTACTCCTTCGGGACACTACGTTACTTTTTAAATTTGAAACAATGTGACTGAATTTCTAATCTATTATTTTTATTATTATGTATATATATTAAGGGAAAATATTTGAAACTTTTTGAGACTTTTATGGCTATGAATATTCCGTTTAAGTCACTTTTTGCCTGTTCTTGTGTCTGTCTGTAGCGCTATGGAATCTTGCAACTCAAATTTTGATCACAACCCTATTAGTTTTACTCTTTTTGTGGAGCATATAAACGTTGTTTTTGTATAGGTATCTAATATTTTTATATACATAAATTTCTTGTTTTGTATGTGCGTCCAGGAAAAGTACTGGTATTTTAGTTATAATACTTTGTTCAACTGCTTAATACACTGACCAAACATATTGTCAAACAGTTTTAATATATTATTTCATGTTCTATACGTCTCACCAAAATCGTCATAATGAATCGCTTAACCAAATTCTGAACTTCCCACGAAGACCAAGGAACCGTATCGAAGACGTTACCGAAGACAACCACCAGACCGTGGCTTCGCACGGTGTGTGTGAACCCATGCTATATGAGATGACCGGACTCTCTTATGTATTATGTTATTATATTAACTAGTTTTTAGCTGTGAGATCAACAAGAGATCGCATATCGGTATGATCTTTACGAATTGATGTTTTTAGGTAATCTACCTCTACCGAGCTAACTACAAACATACTTATTAGTTATCGTTGTTACATTTGAACAAAATATTTAGATTTATACATGCTGGGGATTTCTCGATTAAATCGAAGTTTGGTATGGCAGTTCTATTATTCGTTCACCTTTAAGTACTAAAAACTTAACAGTAAGTATCAGTAAAAAAATATACTTAACTAATTTTTGTGTTTTTTCAAATTCAGTTAATTCAACCAGTATTAAATAATGATTTGAATATACTCTTGTACGCCATCACATTTATTATGCTTTTTATAAGTTTGGCTTGTATGGTTCTGCAGACCAACCATCCAATAAACTCCTTGTAATCATAAAAGAACAATGTTAATAGGTGATCTTAGGAACAGATTAATAAGTAATAACCGGAACTTACTCGACCATTCTGAAATAGGTTCAGAATGGTCGAGTAAGTTCCGGTTATACTACCCTGAAACATAAAATAACTGAATGATAAAAATTACAGTTAACATGCATCGTGTTTCAAGCTTTCGCCGATGGATAGGCTAAATCGATGACTGTGAAACGCAAAGATAGTGTTTTATTTATTATGTTCTGGGTAGTATAACCGGAACTTTCTCGAACATTCTGAAACAGGCCCTTAAGGTTATATCCCCCGATTTATGTCTAATATCAGAGTTACTAACCAGTAATTTTAATCTATTACCTATTATTCGAATACTGCTGTTTAGTAATAATTTTCCAGCATTTTCAAAATCAAAGAGAATTTCTACTTTTCCCCATTTTATTCAAATTAGGCCCATTTCTCCAAATAACCAAGTAATAGGGTAAATTGACATAGCAATTCCTTCCCATCTATACGTTACACTCGATGAGCACAGGGTGTTCCCACAGTGACCTGACCTGTTATTTATTGGCCCCTTTACCTTACCATAACTACCTGTGACGCACGCAGGTGCTCAAGACGCCAGGGCTGCCACCAAGGTGCATCTACTGTCCATGATAAAAAAAAAGATAATTTTATCAATGACCTTTTTTGAGATTGGAATCGGTCGTTTTCATGTGTGATGTTTTTTGGTGATTGTGACGCTAATATGGTCTATTAGACTTGTGATCGTTGAGGATTTATTTAGAATATCAGCTGTCCCATAAAAAGTATTAGATTCACCTGCTTTAACTTGTATGAGATGTCATTGAACATTATTTTATATTCACATTACGTAATTTTATTTATAATTATGCATCAGGGTAATATGGGTTTTATGTGTTTCTATTAAAAATAAAATAAGAAACAGGCACTGGACAAATTTGCCATGTGGTAGGTATACTATCTTTATATTAATCGTAGTAATATTACCTAAGTACCTGGTATTTGTCTTACTAACTGGTAAAGTAATAACAAATATTGTAAAAGTATTTTCAGAACACATTTTATTTATAAAAAAAAACATTTTAAAAATATATCTAGTGACAATTTCGCTTATTGTCCTTGTTAGTCGATGTGACGTCATCAAAATCACGTAGTCAAACCGGACCGACGCGTGTCGCTTCTACACGAAGTATCATCAGGAGGTCTTGACTCTTGGTACAAGAAATTTGGTATTATTTCATATGGAAATCCGCAAAGTAACACCACAGTCTATTAATAAATAGTCTTTGTTTTTTTACTCACGTATAGTATAAACATGATTAAGAGAATTTGTTTTTAGTGGCTTATCTATAACAATTTTACTTGTTTAGTTTACACTTTCCAAAATCCATTCGAAATTTGATGTAAGAACAACAAAGTGACTTGTTTATATTGTCTTTGTCTTGTTCTATAGACACCCCTGTGACTATTGACCATGACCACATTGTGATTTTCTTAAGTCGTGGACACATGAGGTCATAGTTAAAGTAAAAACCCTCAGGTGGGGCGTTATGGGAACTGAGCACGGTAACATCACTGTAATGTGTACTGAACTTTACTAAACCGTAATATAGCACTTGGAATGTATTATCATCACTTAAGACGGGAGCAATTATGTTTTTGAGGCGTAATCAGTGGAGTAATAAATCTTTGAAAGTAATAAACTGGTTCCCATAGTTATGGTATTTGAACTGCTTATATGAGACTACTTTGTTCTAAAAAAAAGTATTTTCCAAAACTTATGAGAGCGCTTGGTCGAGGCGTGATTAAAATGCTGGCACCTATTTGGCTCAACGAATAATCATTGTAATTCAACGGGGCAATACTGCCAGCATCCTGGACACGCTGCTAACTGGTAGTGGGTTGGAGCATTTGGACTGCTTGTGAGTCTGCAATGACTTGTAGGTTGTCTAATTATTTCATTGTTGTAGCTGTAGTGTATAAAAATAAGGTAGAAAAACAAACGACGTACGGGTCTATGGTATAACCAAAAAGTAAATTACTTATTTTGTTTTGACAAGTATCAAATTAAAATGACTAAGCGATCAGAACTACCTACTATTTTCTAGCCATTAATAAGTTGGCATCGTCAGGACCACTTTGACTTAGACATTGTCGCTGATGCCAATGGGTTAACATAAACCGTGCCTATTAATATTCCAAAAAAAGGGTTTTCCGGGTATTTCTGACATATATTTTTGAAAATTATGTCTACTTTAAAATTCATCCTTCCGACAAACTAGTGTCCTTATAACCAATAATATAATATATACTGTTTTTTATTGTTTACAATACGCGCTTTCAGTATTATTACTTTTTCCGAACACGGAAACAGAAGGTTGTTAAAAGTATGAACCTCCTTTTTTTCTCTCCCTCTCTCTCTTCGCCTATGTGAGTTAAATCGTAAATCTGTCCCATTGCATTGCAGCCACAAAACGGTTTCATTGCTATTTTTTTTTAAAAGCAGTAATTGCTGAGATTGAAATCAAAATATTGTTTGAAAAAACTTTCTGATATACAATATTTTGAATATATTGAGTATTTGAAATACAATTAAAATTTATCTCTAGTTTCTTTTTAGCAATTTTACATGATTACTACCTATTTTTTAACAAAATACAGTTTGCATTTCTTTAACAAATGTATCGCACTTGTTATAACGAATCAAGATATGTAAAACAAGTATTATTGTAAGCGGATTCATAGATAACAATTATATAATTATGCTCACAAGCATAAACAGCAGAGAGACAAAGTTACACCACGATAATCTATCATCCTTCATTTATCACGATGTTAGTGTTGATTACAGGTAGCCATTGCACAAGTGGGCACTTACCATCACGGAACTATACATTGCATGCCGATAGTCACTTGTTGCATAAATCCATAAAAAAAACAATGAGCCATCTTTATGGACTAACGCAATGAAAGGATGTTCGGTTTACATGTGAATTATCACTAGATTAATCGGTTAAGCATTAACGGTGAATAAGACGAAGGGTTCTGTAGCGCTTTTTAAAGTATTTACATTGCGTGAGTTTCAACGCATAAAATTTTCACGTTAAAGCATATATTTCACCTTGCTTGGGTAAAGATTACGTGGTCGATGCTTTATTTTTTTGTGATTGTGAAGGATCAAGCACGAGGCCCACCTGATGTTAAGCGGATTAACCTCAGCCTACAACAGATGCATTTCGTTTGAACGAATCGCACTGCATCCGTCACACAGGGACATTAGTCTCTTAGTTAACTGTGCATGGTGACAATAGGGTGGCTAATAATGTTAAAGGAGGTTAAAAATCATAAAATAGTGAGGGAATAATGTCAAAACCTCTATTTCTTCAGGAAATATTGACGCTACGACAAAATTAAAAATGGTTTTCAGATAATCTTTTCTTACGGAATTCTGTAACAATAAAAACTATAATAACTCCACCCATTGTTAGTAACATCAAGGATAACAAGTTTTTTTTCTTCGTTTTGCAAACTAATTGTCGTAGAAGCGTATTAAGTTTCCTTAATTGTGTAACCAACATACACAATAGGTATTGACATAAAAATATTGTTAATTTATTCATATCACTATTGTTTTAGTTTACGTCAACGGTTTATATTATGATCAATGATACGACTAAATTAATTTAGCATAGTACAAATGAAACAATTAAAAAACGTAGTACTTATGTATGATGGTAAATTTTGGTTTGTTCAAATGATTTTATACCTATATAATGTAGGTAATTTACGTTTCATTTATTTGCTGTATGATTATTTCTTGTGTTGGATATTATTAGTTATTTTGTACTTTTAATAACATTGTAATAGATATTCGTTATATTCGTGATATTCGTCCATATCTAACAATAATAAACCTTTTGTAACGAGTTGTCTGGAAGAGATCGCTCTCAGCGATAAGACCGCCCATTGTCACACCTACTTTAACTTATTTTGTTTTTTAAGTTTTAAGTTTGTAAATTTGTATTGTGTCAATAAAGTGTTATCTATCAATCTATCTATGATTGAGGGCCGGGCTAGTATTTCTTGTTACAGACGGCTTTACCTAATTTACAAATAGATTTTACTACGGAATCCATCTATATACTCTATCTTTGACCATCTACAAACCTTCGTCCACATTCTCACTTGAAATGCGGCTCGTTATATGTTTTTCGTAACTCCTCATGACATGCTTATACTGTGCCAGCCTTATCGTCTTTTAACTGGTTCTTTTCATAATTCCCTATGTTCATATTTTTCTTTATCATACATAACTCGTAGTCTTCTTCCATTCTACTACATTACCTATTGTCGTAATACTTAGGTACAAATTTAAGACACTCTTGGTGTACTCTGCGATTTCATCTGCATAGACAATGATGAAAAGTGATGATGATGATAACAATTAAAAGTATTCTTTGAACTAAACTGTCTATATTCTAAGTTTCTTCAAAATTGCTACTGTTGTTTCAGCGTGAAGGGCTAACAAACATTCAGACATTCTTACTCACAAACTTTCGCATTTATAATTATGTATCATCGACAACAGCTAGCAGACGTCCACGGTTGAACAAATGCCTCCCCCTAACGCAACAATGAATGGTTATAAGCCATTTGTTTCTATCGGCTCCCTGCGGACCTGACGATTTTTTTTGCCTGATAGGTTAGCCTTTGACCACTATCTCACCTGATGGTAAGTGATGACGTGGTCGAAGATGTTGTTCAGGCTAACCTAGAAGTGTCGTCAATAGGCTAGATGGCTAGCAAGAGGACTACCAGCTCTACGTCTTTCGGTGTAATGTGGTGACTCAAGAACCCTCCTTCCTCGTCGATTATCGATTCGTCGAGCAAAGTCGCCAATTGTAGTTTGATAATACTCCTGTGATATTTTTCTTTACCCGACCAGCCACACTATCTTTGGCTTTCCTTTGTCACAACATTCTTTAACATTACTGCTCATGACTTTCCACTAGTAATATGTCTATAGTCTTCCCATCATAACATACTCTTACCACGCCAATCAACTAGCTAGTACCAAACAATCATAAATTTATTTGGGCAATATGAAGAAAACATAATTCTAATACAACAATGGGGACAATCATTTGGTAATGAAGATTTAATGATAATGGGGAAGTAATATCTCACGAGGAAAATAAGTAAAATTGTGAACGTAGCTGAGTATTTGTGAAACAATGCTGGTGTAAAATCATTACTCATATTCCACTTATATGTGGTGTCGAAATAATAGAATTTCCGTTGGTATTACTTGCAAGATTGCTAATTGGTGTAAAAGATTTTTATATGTCACATTGCGTGGCTAATGCTAAGCAAGTCCACTCATAATTTGATTAGGTATTCTATACATATGTAGATTAGCATTCTATACATAAGTATATTAGCATTATATACAAAAGTAGATTAGCATTCTTCTCGTTTGGAGAACTGTCCTCTCTTGATCCGCATTTCCGGCACACTGATCTATTTGACATCATCTCAACTTCTACAACATAGACTAATCAAACTATCAGCATTGCCTCGACTCAAGACACCCTATTATACGTGCACGTAATGTAAAATCGGCAAATGTTAAAAATAACAGTATGAGATTTTAACATTCTACAGATACAATTTTTTTCTTAGCTTCATTCTAGGTATTAGGGTTCAGTACATTATGTTTTTTCTAACAACACAAGGACGTAACAATAACATAATATATACCGCACCATTGTTTTACCCACTGTCATTTAAAATGTTCAAGTAAAACGTTCAAGTTACCATACCTTTTTTCAAACCATGAAATGCATTTCGAGTCATTTTTGGCTTTAAATTCACAGAACTTGTTACAAATTCCGGCATACAGTCCAAACTAAAATCCCCTTTTTTTTTTTTTCGCCTTATAGGTTCGCCTTTGACCACTATCTCACATGATGGTAAGTGATGATGTGGTCGAAGATGTTGTTCAGACTAACCTAGAATTACTGGCTCTCAAGGACAGCTGCCGGAACAGACCGTTAGGTGCCTTTGAGGGCGGTAGCTAGCCAAGCCGACTTCCGCAAAATGCCCTACCACCATGCTATATACGACTGCCATCCTAAGACAACATACGGGATCGACGGCTTAACGTGCCCTCCGAAGCACGGAAGCGCTCAGTAGTAATGTCACTAGCGGTCACCCATCCAACTTTGCTGATCGGTTGTGAACAGCTAAGTAAACCTCGCTACGAGCGCTTCAAAAATAAATAAAAAATACCGACTTTATTATAGTTTTAAACCTATATAGAACACAATACGGAGCATGGTGCTTATTCAGAGCATTAGTCATTTAATTTACAAGGTGATATATGAAACAGTCCTTATATTCATAAACTGGAAACTATATTAAATGCATACATACATGGATGTATCAGGTTTTATAACAACACAAAAGAATTTTCATTGTAATTTTATAATGCAAAACAATATTCATATGAGTAACCTGTGGCTCGTTTTCTCACAAAAGCCACGGTTCAAGAATTATGCCTTTTCCGCCCCGGTGGGCGCGACAAACTTTACCTTTGTGAGAACAGTGGTACGTTTATAAGAAAATAGTTCTATACCAAAATTCCATAATAAATTATTTATATGTAAAAGAGCTGACAGTTTTTTGAAAACTCAACTATATTGACAACAATTACGATTGAAAAATGACTATGTTATAATTGGATTTCCCGAAAAACCGCTGCTCATGTCTCCTTTTTTTCTTTGCAATTTGGCTTGACCCAGTAAACTATTTTGAAGAAATCGCTTGGCATGGCAACATTACACCTGCTTATAACAGTCAGTGCGCTAGGATAGGTGCAGAAAATGGCACTTTGAGGCGCTAATTTCGTTCTACAACTTCTTATATTGCAAATGAGTTCAAATTACAATGCTATTCAAGCCAATTAAATTAACAGTAGTCAGATATGCTCTTGAAATCTATAAATCAAAAAAATCTTTCAAATTTAATTTAAAGCAAATTATGTCTCACAAACATTTATTTTCTTTATATCAGTACCCTTAGAATGAGTTTTAATGTTACGCTTTTTTAACGTGAAAGTATTTTTTTTGTTTCATTGTTAGCAGCGCTTTTAGCGGGTACGTGCGTAAACTTAAAATATATACAGCAGAAAACGTAAAATTTTATGTTTACATCAACCACTGGGGCACTGTACCTCATTTGAATCACAGTATCACAAACATTTTGAAATAAAGTGCCACTATTTTGTTGTTGTGAAAAAAAAAACTTATCAAACTGTAAAAGGTAAAACTTTCGAGAGCCTTTAATTGGCAAAATCACACAGTAAAGTTTTAAAATAATTAAATTGACCTACCTTTATGTGGGTCATCCTGTGGTAGTACAGATTCGAGCTGGCAGTAAACCGTTTCCCACAGTGCTGACATTGATGAGGCTTTTCCCCTGAATGTATCCTTCTGTGTGTGTTTAGACTGCTGGATGTGCTGAACCCTTTGTTGCAAACCATACACACGTGGGGTTTTTCACCTGAAAATAGAGAAAAGGTTTAGAAAAAGAATACTTTCTGAATGTTAATGAATTTATACAACAGTAAACAGATTGCCCGTGGGGTGACGGGGATGTCACCTCCCCTTTGCTACCTGTGGCACACTTACCAGTGTGAGTCCGCATGTGTCTTTTCAACAGTGATGGTCTATCAAACGCTTTTCCGCACACCTCGCAAGGCAGCAACGCTCTTTCGGACTTCACTGGCCTTCTTTGGACTTTAGGAGTCATCTCCAAGAGCTCGTTTGATGAACCAGCAGATGATACCGATGTTAGTGAATCCCCTGATACAGATTTGTGTTCGTCTTCGTTACCAGATGGAGGTGATATTGGTAAAAGAACTCGGGATAGGAGAGAAGTCGAAAGATCTAATGGTGAATCTGTAAAGAAAAATTACAACCTAGAAAACAATATAAAGCAATAGTACATTATGCAACAAGTGCTGCGAAGTTGTTTATTACAACCGACACGGGTTTTAAGCCTGAGATCGAAGATCGAAGGCCTAAACGGAGTAGAGGTTTTCATACGACGTTTTTCAATACACTTGCGAGGAACGAATACGAAAATACTCTCTTGATCTTTTTGATAGCAATAATAATCTGATTAAGAGGAGAGGAGAGGAGAGGAGAGGAGAGACGTTGTTTATTAAATCTTCTAAAGTTCTACTTCAGTAGGTAAAAAACTCTTTGGTTTGTTTTTATATGAAAAACGAACGAAACAAACTACAATCTTCTTGGTGAAAAGTGTAAAAACCTTGTTTTTTTTCTATTTAAAATACTAGTGCGGTAAAGTAAAAAATAAGCACGAGTGCGTAATAGACTATATTATGACACTAAAATCGGTGAATTTAAAGGCCCGTTACGAGCGAGTGTGTTAAAAAGTATATTTCATCAGTTGTATAGTAAGTATATTTTAATATCTGTCAATGTGTTAGCAGTTTCTTATTGATTAATTTATTTATATCATAAAATTACAATCCATGACCAAAACATTTTTGAGCTAGACTTAAGTTAAGAATAAAAAATATGAGTCAGGTAGGTGTCGTATACAACTTTCCAAGTATTAGATGTACATTGTAACATACACGTTTTTGCAATTACACTAGCTAAGCAAATAATAATATATAAATACAATATTAAAGTCAATTATAACACAATGCCATATATTTAATAAAACTTCAGAATATGAAGTTTATTTGCATAACGTAATGCCTGTTTTTCGGAGGGGTAAGGTGAAACCAGAGCAGCGCCTCCTGAAGAACTGCCATCTCACATTGCAATCCCCAAGAAGCCTGTCAAAGTCGTCCTGAAGCAATGATGGTCAAGCGGTAATAGCTAAGGACTGCCATGTCGCAGGTTTATGGTTCGATCCCCACCACCGCGCCGGCTTGAGTTTCACCGCATCGTGGAAGGACATTTTGCGAATGCTCGCCTGGCTAGCTACCACCCTCAAGTAGAAAATCTGTCGCCAAGCATCTAGCGGCATAATCTGGCAGCCGTTCAAGAGAGCCAGTAAAATTACAGGCACATGAGACTTAACAACCTCTCTCCTAAATGTCTCAGTGTCACGGGTGCAGTGTAATCGTCACATGTGATAAAATGCATCTCTTATCGGCAGATGTTAGTCCACTTAACATCAGGTGGGACTCGAGCTTGTTACGTCACAATTACATAAATAAAGTGTGTGGATAATGGTAAATCCCAATATATGTATATCTTCAATGGGGGAGGCTTTGTTCAACGGTTGACGTATTGTTCGTGTGATATGTATGAAAAAAACGTAGCAATAATCTATTCTTACATTCTAAGCATTTATGTTGGGTAAAGTAATTTAAGTAATATATTATTTAATCTAATAATTAACTTTGTAGTTCAATCTAGATTTTTCTAAAACAATTTATAAATAAGGCTGTCGTTATTAATAATCTTTTATGTATATGTATTATTTGCTTACCACTTCTGTCAATAGAAGCAGTTTAGTCGGTATAACTTAATCAAAAATCTTTCCTAATGAACTTACCCAAGTCACAAATCTCTTCATATAGCTTCCTCAACAGTCAGGCAAGTGATTTATTATACGAAAACTGCTTTAAAACAAGCCTGTTATGATTACTGCTTCACAAAATTGAATATTACTTTATTTATATGAGAAACGAAATAATTTAGCTCCGAGCAAATTTCACGGTGATTAATAAGTCAAAATTTTAATTTAGATCAAATTTTTAACATGTTGTGTACACCAATCAAGCAAAAATTTTTAATGAACCTATTTTATAGACAACCGTAAATTTTGCCATGGATGTTTTAGACGATTTATTTTTATTGCAACCCGTCAAAGAGAGCGCCGGTTTAATTGGTGTTCCAAATTTCGAATTCTATTGAAGTTCAATCTTCATTTGTTATGAGGTGTTTCGTATTATAATCAATTTTATCAGGTTCGCTATAAATCTTTCCGTTTTAAATACGTCGCCAGATCTAGGATTTAATTAGTCGCGGCGTGTTTCTGTTTCAGATCACCGGATAGTTATATTTTGTTATCCATTCTGAGGATAGGTATATTTCAAGATTGCGGGATAGGGAATACTCGATATGGTCCGGCGGCTAGACAGATGGTGGGACGATGCTATCTCGCCGCTCTACCGACGCCGTTTTATTTAAGCGACAGAACATTAAATCATCTACTTATTTATGCGATAAATTAGAGTATGCGGAGTTTTTAAATGAATATTTAAATGAGGAATCTGCGAATTACTGGCGTGTTATTTAGCCGAGGCAGTGCGTGGACACATGCATACGCAGGGACATATCGTATAGTATTTATTGATATGGAATAAGAGATCAGATCGTAGCAAAGGAAACCGCTTTCTTTATCCACCTTTAACTTGTAGATAAAGCTGTATTCATACTCATAATAACACAAGCAGATAAAACGGTAAGTTAAAATTTAGTTTGTGTAAGTTCAAAATAAATACAGAATGACCTATCTGTTTAGAGTAATTCTATTAGTACGACAATTCTCTTGGGCGGTTTCTCTTTCATATTAATTGAATTTTAATTAAAAGTCATTATAGTTATCGAATTTTCGATAAGGTTAATCGTATGGTGAAAAATTGGATCGCTTAAGTGAAAGAAAACTAAAATTGATAAAAGCAATTACCCACTTTAAGACCATCAATCAACGCCCATGCATTTTATAAAACATTTGAATACCACAGATAATAACAGAGTATACAGTTTACTTACACTTAAGACCAATTTCATCTAACTAGAGTATAACTATTCGTGGATTACTTTTATCTCTGTAACCAACAAAATATAATAGATTTCTGTGACTACATATTTATTTAAATCATATTTATAACTGCTACACAGGGAGTGACACAAATTTCTCCAACAACCGTCAAATATATCAGATATGTCCAATGATGTTGCCAAAAATAAAGCCTTCAAATTATATGCACATACTATTTTGTTGTTATAAAGAGACATATTGTACAAATAGAATAAGTGTAGAATATTCTTTCTAATATTTTGTTACTGTGTAATTCTAAAATGTAATCAGATCAACTACAAAATTAAGTGTTTCAATTTATTTTAAAAGTTCACGAAAATGCTACCATTTCAACTTTTTCCAGACCTTGTTACTTCGAATTGCTCCTAAAAAGTATTGTCCTTTCTTTAACAAGTATTAAAAAAGTGATAACATTCGTTAAGGGCGTTCCTCTTGCCCACCGCTTAAGATAAAAGGCAATAAGACAATCGACTACTGAACCGAAACGGAGCGGCGACCAAATCCTTTGAAGTGCCGCAAGACATAGTGTCTTAGGTTAAAGTAGGATATCTTTTGAACTTTTTTGAGGAAACCGATAGTCATACTGACAAATAGGCAATGTGAATTTATTATATTTGATTAGATTTTCATTTACTTATCTCACTGTGTAATTGATTGAAAACAATACCAACAGAGAATAACATTTTCCTATTTTGAAATAGCGGTAATATTTTTCTCCTTTATTTAAACCTTTTAGTTCGTACTGCCGAATCATAATTCACAATAAAACTTCAGTCCATAAGAACTACTTCAAAAAATATAACGACATTAGGTAATGTAGTTATATTTTATGAAGTATTATAATCAGCGCCTTTGTATGAAAGCGGTTTGTTAGATTTCAAATGAAAAGATAAACTATTATTTATATTATTTCAGAATCTAATGTTCTACTTAAGCACTTCGTATTTATTACATTTTATTAGTTACATAACAAAAAGGTAGGGAGTAGGGATACTGATTTTATTTATAACTGTGGTCTGCTCCTTACCATTCCTTACCACTTATGGTAATATCGAGATGTGTACTGCTTTGATATGGGATATTTTTGTCTTATATTTGTAAACATGTAGTTTAATGGGCTTAGGTGTTAACTTTATAATGATGTGTAATAAAAACAAAGTAATTAGACTTACTATTCCTACTGTTATATACTGAGATACGTCTATTAACTACCATTAAATTTTTCGTTTGAACTGATTTTGACAATATTTTTAACTGTGTCTCAGAGAGAGAGAGACTATCAGGGTAATTCAAAAGAAGTGCAAGTATTCTATACCAATAAAATAATATGGCTGGGTACTTACTAAAATACTTACTAGTGTTAATTTTTTGTTTCAATTTTGATTTTGTTTTACCAACTGCATTACTCACGTTTACTGCGTATAAAATTAATTGTATCACGCTTCTTCGGGATTTCTCAGCAAATCGTAGTAAAAAGTATCCAAAGGCCTAATCCAAGATCCTTAAGATTGCCAAATTTGTTTAAAACTCATTCAGACGTTTCGTAGGTGAGTGGAAAACAATTTAAATTATCTCACTACAACTCTATTTGCTTGTAATTTTTAAGTAAACTAATCGCATCGCAAGCCAATTTCTAAGAAAAACATGCATTTCAACATGTCGCGGGTCATATTGACCCTACTGTACGCTCGCCGGGTTAAAAGCAGGTAGAGCAAACGGACAGTATCCCATTTCCCCAATAGGAATATAAGTAAGCCACTCACCTTCTAATATAGAGTCCATAGTTTGTCTGTAGAGGTTATTCCTCATTCTGACAAAGAACATCTCTTCAGGTCTTTCTGGGAGGTAGTATACAACCAGTTCCGAATGGACTGATATAGGTTTAACTACCTCGTATACTGGTTCTCCTTTGATTTTTGAACATACTAGGTTTACCTGAAACAAAGTTTGATTATGATCACAGAATGTAAAAATATCAATTCAATGCTACAGATCCCAATATATATTTTTTTTTTTTTTTAGGGAGGACATAGATGCTGTTACCGCTATACGGACGTACAGCTCCACCGGACTTTGGGCGAGGGGAGGCCCTCTTATAGCCCAGGAGGAAGAAGCGCTGAGGGCACTTCTTCTGAGACGGGCGTATAAGGCGAAAAGCGCCTTATACCTCCGTCTCCTGCGGGTGCCGAAAACGCCACGCTACTATCGGGAGGGGTGACAGCGAGCTCAAGGGCACCACTGTGGTTCGGACCTCGGCTTGTCTCGCTGCCGAGAGACAAAGGGGGAATCGGAACTAAATGCCCCGGTACAACTGCAGTGTTGTACCGTTGAGAATGGGCCCTATTGAATATTGCTCTGTGACTATTTGGAGAGACACTAATCGGGATTTTATTTTTGCCTCGAGCTCGCCGGCGAGCTCGGTGTTTGATTGTGTAACCTCTGATTACCGCACACCTGGGGATGTTACCGGGACGACTTGCGGACAACGCTAAAGCTGCCAACGTAATGGCTGCGATGGGGTCATCCGGGTCGTCCAATACCTGCCGTGGTTGGCGACGGGGGGGTTTGAAGTATGGGTCGGATGAGGCAGTCGAATAGTTCGCTGCCTGGACAACCAGAGGGTTCGGGTGGTGGGGGGCTCGATCAAAGTGTCGGCGGACGCAGCCCTTATTGAACTGCGCTAAAGAGGGAAGGTTTTGGTCGCAGTGCAACTCGGCGCTCCGGACGTACCAGGGAGCGCCGGTTGCCCTGCGAAGAAACCGGTTTTGGAGGGCTTGAAGCTTATGTAGGTGGGCCTCACTAGCATGACTGAACACTACGGATGCGTACGTCATGATGGGGCGGATACAAGCAGTGTAAAGTGTCTTCTTGTTACTACGAGACATTTTACTTTCTTTACATATTAAGGGACTTAGGCGACCCATGACAAAGGCCGCCCTGTTACGGACCGTATTAATGTGATCTTTGAAGGTGAGATTCCGATCAAGGGTTACTCCAAGATATTTGGTTGTTCTCACCCAGGGAATGGGTTCATCGAACAGAATTAGTGGCTTCGGATAGCGGGGGCGGGTTTTCTCAGTAAAGCACATAGCTGTGCTTTTAACTGGATTAACCGCTATGCGCCATTTTCGGAACCAGTCACCGATCTCGGTGATGGCCCGTTGAATGACGAAATATGTCTGTCTATTTACATGCCAGCCAGTGGAATAAATGGCGGTATCGTCCGCGTATTGGGCTATAAAAACTTTGGGTTGGGCGCGAGGGATGTCACTGGTATACAGTGCGAAAAGGATGGGTGATAGCACGGAGCCCTGAGGGACTCCGGCTCTGACTGGATGGGGAGTGGAAAGGGTGCCTTCCACGCGGTAGCGAAAGCTTCTGTCCCTTAGGAAGTCTTGTAAGGTGAGCACAAGACGCTCTGGCACGCCAAAGTGGTATAGCTTGTAAATCAAGCCATTCTGCCAGACTTTGTCAAAAGCTTTCGCTACGTCGAGGAAGACTGCTACCGTCGATTGGGGTTTGGGTTTCTTATTGAAACCCTCTAGGATGTGCTCCGTGAGGCGGTGCACCTGTTGGACGCATGAGTGTTTGGGTCTAAAGCCAAACTGCTAATTGGGAATAAGGTGGTGTTCCCGGGCATGGGACTGGAGACGGTTCGCTAGGATCCGTTCGTAGAGCTTCCCCAGGGCGCTGAGGAGGCTGAGATCCCAATATAAGGACTGTTATCCTAAATGATATTGATCCTCTTGTTAACGACTAAAGGAAAGACTGCGCTGAATGAACAGCACGCGACGAATCACGTCGAAGTGAATAGGATATTGCTGCACATTCGTAGCACAACTGGGCTCTTTACCATCTTAAAGTCTTCATTAACTAAAATATAACGGGCTTACTACCAACAAGAGCATTTCCATGGAAGGTCGGCATCAGGGAGTAAAACCAGCGTTCAAACTTTTTACAACATATATTTCCTGTAATCCTTTGTGTGATTAGAGATTATATATTGTACCAATTAATACCAATGGTGTTTACCAAAATAATAATTTGAAAGCATCTATAGTCAAAAAAGCTTCTGATGTCGGGAACTGTAAACAGCACCTTAATAATATCCCAATTCTTCAATTAAAGCGCCTTAAAATCCAAGGATCTTTCACCTAAGTATCTTCAATATCTAGCCTGATACCACTTTAAAGTTCATCATAACGTATTAAGTAAAAAAGTTGGGCTAAGGTTTCCAAAATATGATAAAAATTCTTACTTGTGGTCCATAATTATCAGATACGCGGAGGAATCGAACCCAGTTGCAGTGACGCACTTGGATGCCTCCAGAAGTGCACACCTCGTCAAACAGCCCAAATCGATGCCTGATCTGTAAATAAATGGAAAAATAAGTAAACAACTTTAAGTTACTAAGAAAGGATCTTGGGTCTCAAAGGTGTTGAAACAGTACTCAAAACGAGGACCGTCACAAGCTGGACTATTATCCGTCCGTTATTGTCCTACTGACAGTTTAGATGATTTTTCATTGGTCATGCGTTAAAGATCATAATAGGTCTCAAGTTTCCGAACTGTATTGTAAACATTATCCATTGTCCATCAATATTATTATGTGAGAAACAATGGTAGGGTATACATTTTCATTAAATAGTTTTTTTTATTTTGATACTGGCTTATAGGGTCTTCTTTTTATCCATATTACACGGTTTAGTGAAGGTATCCTGCGAGTGATATAGTAATTAAACGTATAAAAAGTCTAACATTGCAATTTTTACCTTAACGCTTGCAAAGCGAATACCCATACAAAAATACAGCGTAAGGATCCCGTTCGTTGTTGAAACTTTTCCTTTCGTTGTAATTTTGTACGCATTAAAGTATTTTGTTATCTTTATGAGAACTTAGTTTACGACTAGATGTCAATTTACACAGTTGCGCAATTTTACGTCTTTGTGTTTATGTTTTTCTCCATAATTTTCCAGCAGCACTCCTAGCAGGGACATGGCTTAGCCAAAAATATGTATGGCAGAAAACGTAAATTATCATGGTTACGTTAACTATAAAACTTCTAGGTCCTAGCCTGTATGTAAAAATGTGTTATAATTAACTGTATTTAATTTGAATTATTTATATCAAATCGTGTTTTTTTATCGACCCATCAACATGTCCTTTGTCAGTCAATTGAAGTTCGTTTGCTTTAACGATACTTTTTATTAAAAGTAAAAGTTTTGTGTAACGACGAAATTATGTAGATCCTCAAAAATGTTGCGTATCCGTAAAATTATTTAATGACTACTCAACTTTCTGAACAGTTAATGATTCAGTTAATTTGAATTACATTTCGAACTCATTTCACGTAATTATTCCAATGTGCTTGTTCCATTACAGCGCCAATTAAGCATCTCATTTGTTATCAGAAAACATAGCAAGCCCTGTACAATCATGCAGACAAACCATTGGTCAAAATAAAAATAGAATAATGTATTTTTTCCACATAAATAATAATTTATTTGTTCTCTAAATGATATGCCCATTAATAGTACTATGAATAAACACAACATTGAAAACTTCCTTGTTTATTTACAATGTTGAAAAAAAAAAGTCAGTGAACATTATTTTCAAATGTAAGAAATTAGCCTGGGAGTTTTCAAGATACCGAGAGTTCCCCGTGGAGTGCCGGGTTAGAATTGCACCTCCCCATATCATCCCGTGGGTGTCGTAATCTAGAGGCGACTAAGGGAAAAATACTGGAAGGTGGCGCAGTGCCGTCTAAAGAACTGCCACCTTACACTGCGATCCCCAATGCGGTTCGGGTTGTTAAACGTCTCGGCTAAAATAAGTTGTTTTATGCACTCAGTGTACAATCTACTATATTTTACAATAACTTATTTCGATCAAATATCGTAAATTTGTTTGGAATAATTAAACTATACATTTTTTTTATGTTATCATGACGGAACAAGCCCGAGGCCCATCTGATGTTAAGTGGAATAACCTCTGCCTATAACAGACGCATTTCGTCAACGACGAATTGCACTGTGCCCGTCACACTGAGACGTCCAGTTGTTAGGTCTCATTAGCCTGTATTTTTTCTGGCTCTCAAGGACTGCTGCCGGAACACACTGTGAGGTGCTTGGCGGCAGATTTTCTACTTGAGGAAGAGGAATTGTCTGAACTTGTTATACTTTTGTAGTTGTCAGTACCAAATGCCATAACCACATTATCATAAACACGATGGAGTTGCATCTCTCTAATCGGATCTGCCATAGAATATGAAATTCTTAATTAAAACAGACAAACTAGTTGTTAAAAATAAAGTTGTAAAAAACAAGATGGATAGGCAATGATCGAAAAGTAATTAAAGATGCTGATTAATTGTTTAAATAGACAGTCGTGACTAAATTGCGTTTTGGAGATTAATTAATTCATTAGAGTTATTTGTAGTTAACGTCATAATTTAAGTCAAACATATATTTTTTCATAAATAATACATAAAAAATGAAGTTTATTGCTTTACACTACTGCTATATAATCGTATCATAGAAAACAGCACAATTACTATTATATAGGTATTTAAAGATTTCTAATTTTTTTAAATTATGTACATAAATATCGCAAATATAAAATAAATACAAAATTACAACGAGAGGAAAAATTATAATCATGAGCATATATCATTGCAATAACTAAAATAAGTTTTTTTTACCTATAAATAATAAAATAAAACTTTCCAGATAAGAATTTTTTTCCTCAGCCTTGAAACAAATTAATCTAAACTAGATCTTCAGTTAAACTTTTTTCAAGGCTAGCGAATAAAATCTGGAGCTGGAATAATATATACTTTCGATAAGCTTACTTAACATATAAAAGTCTGCACTCGTTATCTAATCTTTGTCGATGCTTTCAAGTAACCGACAAACGTATTCGCATAATGATGTGAAAATTACAACAGATATGACTCCTGCGCATACGTTGCCGCAAGATTAAATCCATGAAGATACAGAACGAATCTTGATATATGGAAATAATTATCTTTCTTAAGTATATATGTGAATATTTCCAATGAAATTTTGTAGGTACATACATTTTATGGGTCATTTATCAACACATAGAATATCAATGCAATAAGGACTTTGTGCTTACATTATAAACTGTATCAGTGTGTGTGTGTGTTGTGTGTGTGTGTGTTATCGTGTGTGTGTGAGTGTGTGTGTGTGTGTGTGTGTGTGTGTGTGAGTGTGTGTGTGTCACTCCTCCAAAATGACTAAATGGGTTTAGACAAATTTTGGTATAGATATGTGTAACTAAGGCGATAAGATGGTAAACAGCCTAGTTGTGAACCCAATATGCAGCAACACACCTATTCACTTTAACGTCAGTAGTGGCATGCCGGTCTATAAACATACTTTTCCGTTGGTCACTTTTACGACATCCAACATGAGAATATGGAACGTTCCTAATTAACTATTAAAATAAACAAATTATATGATGGTAAGAAATAGGCCCTTGGGTGCCGGACTTGAAAGTCACCCCCCGTCTCTTCTCGTGGGTTTCGTAAGTGGCGACTAAAGGTAAAATACTGGAAGATCTCTATCGTAAGTATTGCTCTCTGAATAACTGATATCTTACTCTGCGATCCTCAAGACGTCTGTCAAGCGTGGTGATTATGGCAAACACTTCCTTAGTAGAAAAAGACTCAGTAGTGGACAATCCAGCTAATACAGCAAACAACAGTCCCCGTGGGATGCCCATAACATTACCATAACTTTCTGAAGGGGTCGTAAAAAGTGACGCAAGGAACAATGCAAGATGGTGAGCAGCAGCGCCTTCTAAAGAACTGCGATATACACTGCTATACCGAAAACGCCTGCCAAGCGTGGGGATTATAGAAAACCCCTAGCTGTTGTTCAACGGTGGACGACGACTGCTGTTGAAAAAGAAGAAGAACCAATATTCAAAAAGGTTACATCAAACATAATATATTCTATTTTACTACATCATGACTCAATCTTATGTGAATAAATTCAAATAAAGATGAGCCGTCTTCACGTTATCTTCGAGGCCCACCATTTAATTATGTTAAAACATAATAAACATGTAAATTTATACTAATATTGTACTCCGAATCTATTAATTGGTAATATATGAGGATCAAAACATATGAAGAGGTTAATGTAGCTTCTTTATAACATTTTATATTAGATTTGTTGTGAGAACTAATAACTTTTGACAGGTTTTTCTTTATTGCTGATTGGTTAGCTTTTGACTACGATCTGATGGTAAGTGATGCGGTCAAGGGTGTTGTTCAGGTTGACCTAGAGTTACGGGTTTAAAAGGACCTTTGTTTGAACACACCAAGCCTCTCAGCTCCACCGTGCTGGGCAACAAGTTTTCTATCTGAGGGTGGTAGGTACAGGTAGGCATTCGCAAAATGCTTACCAACATGAAATATAGACTACCATCGCAAGAGAACAACCAAGACCGATTTAACTTGCTCTCCGAAGCACGCAAGTGCTAAGTAGTAAGTGCCAATAATGTTCACCCACACTAATAATGACTGTAATATAAAATCTTAATAACTTGGTTGATTGGCTAACCTGGACTGTTAAGGTTGAACTGGCCGGGCACTTCTCCATACAAACGTCGTAGAGTGATCACTCCCTTATTTGAGATGTTAAGTCCAGAGTTAAGCCTAATCCCGATTGATATCGTCATTATCTAGGCTTGTAAGTAGCCAAAATTTAAAAAATATAATTAAGTTGTAAGTTATGGGCATCGAAAACTTTATATGAAAATGTTTCGAGGCTCATAATTCTCAAGTTAATTATTTTAATAAAATTTCGGCATTATATAGCCTAGCTAATGACGAGATCAATCGGTATTATGCTTTATTTTGGACCTATATCCTCAATTAAGGGAGCGATCACCCTACGACGTTTGTATGGAGAACGGGCCGGCCAGTTCACCCTTAATAGAATTTTTTCAATAAGAGTGCAAGAATAAGCAAATTGTTTTTATTGTACTAATATTAGTAAGTATATTGAAATTTATTTGATTTTCATAAATATGAAAATGTATGTGGTTATAATAGGGGCCCATATTACGGCCAAGAATAGACAGTGCCCGTACCATGTAACCTTCAATTTAGCTCTCACTGCGCATTGGTGCTGTTCTTTAATAACTCAGTTAAATGGAGCGCTCGAAGTAGTTGACTCGACCGGGGCATCAAAACTTTATTGAACTTTATTAAAATTTTATAATATTCATTTGAAAACAAAACTAATTGTGAGAACTTATAATTCGCGACTCAAATAATTTATTGACTCCTTCGGTAGTCAACGCAACATTGAAACATTTCTCACGCTATGACTATACAACATTAGAAAAAATAATAAATCTTGCTAACTCACTGATTGCTTTTCTTATTAATACAAGCTCTTAATTATTTGAAACAGTCCATCGAAATAAATTACATCATAAAATAATCAATAAGGTCCTAAACTGCAAACATCGGAGCTGATTGGGTCCTTCCTAAACTAAACTAAAAAATGTAGTGGATGAAAATGTATTTTAACGTATTCGACATAAGAGTCATCCATTTCAGTGTCACGAGTCGCTCCTAAATTCTTTTATTTTGCCAACATAAATCAAGGTCCCGTTATTCAGAAAGCTTGAAGACAGCCAGGTCTTTGTGACTTCAAGTTTTTGCTTCAGCAACTTATGTCTATGCGTTTTGGGGACTAACATCCTTGGGAACTTTCGATGCCCGTATCGGGTGGTTGATGAATGGTGTTTCTTTTTATTTATATGGTTAACTGTATTTACTAAATTGATACAAAAAAGTGTAAGCGAACAATAATACGTGAAAAAGATTTCTATGTTGACTAGTGTATTGAAGCGCTCGTAGCGAAGTTTACTTAGCTGTTCTCAACCGATCAGCAAAGTTAAGCAACGTCGCGCGCGGTCAGGAGTTGGATGGGTGACCGCTAGTGACATTACTACTGAGCGTTTCCGTGCTTCGGAGGGCACGTTAAGCCGTCGGTCCCGGTTGTCGTCTTAGGATGGCAGTCGTTATAGCATGGTGGTAGGGCATTTTGCGAATGCCCGCCTGGCTAGCTACCACCCTCAAGTAGAAAGTCTGTCGCCAAGCACCTAACGGTGTGTTCCGGCAGCTGTCCTTGAGAGCCAGTACTTCTAGGTTAGCCTGAACAACATCTTCGACCACATCATCACTTACCATCAGGTGAGATAGTGGTCAAAGGCTAACCTATCAGGCATAAAAAAAAAAAAAAAAAAAAAAAAAGTTTTTAGGTTAAGGTATTTTTCACTCTTTTATCGTGTGGTTTAAAAAAAAAATAACCATGTGCAGACTTAAACAGGAATAAAAGTATGTACAAGAAGCTGAAAATGATCTTAAAGAAAAAGGTTGCCTTGAAACATGGATTCCTCAGTATTTTTTGTATACGAAGTAAGCACAAACTATGCACGTCTTGCGTAATTCAGCCATTTTTTATAGTCTGGTACATTTTTCACTGACCATTCCACGGAATATAACATCTCCCAATACTAACTTAATTACTACCACGCGTTGTTAAATGCTTGTAAAATTCGATTACAACAATCAATTCAAACCAATTATTCAATTGGGTGCTATATCAATTTAATTAACAAAAAAATCAGTGAATTATGTTTCTTACTGTTACTTTTGAATGTTGTAAATCTTTATATCGATTATAAAATAACGATTTTGAACGTACGCCGCCCGTCATTTTTATTAGGGCAACTTAAAATTCCACGCGTACTTCGTACTCTCGATATATCGATGCCGATATTCGATTCCGTATCGATTTTTAATCAATCTCCAAAATGGGCCTCTATCAAATTTAATTGACGTCAATCGTGAGGTACCTTAAAAAGCTTTCTTGTTTCGAGCATCGATCCGAGACAATTATCAGTATATAAGTAATGAGGGCCTTAAAATTACCGGTTTTTTAACTCCATGACTCATTACGTGCTCTACTTGTAATAATTAAGTTGTTATTGCAATATATGGTAAAGTTTTTGTTTACAATTGCTCAATTTTAATATTTAAAAAACATCTTCTGAAATATTATGTGGCAATTTAACAAACATATGTGCATGTTTTCTACCTTGAATGATTATGATAAGCAGACAGTAATTGAGGATTGGAACCACTTGGTTGTCCTGCTTAGGATAAAGTTATATAACGTTCCTAAGGGAATAACGAGATGACTCAGAATAAAAAGTATCCTACATCTTAATATGAAGATCTTTTTATAACTTTCAGTGGTTGAAGTAGGTGGCATCAGACGCACATTTTACTGTGGTAACTACATGCAATATTCATAATGGGACACTATGCGATGAGAGAGTCTGTCCACTTACTTCCATTCAATTTTGGTGCATAAAATGTTCAAAAAAAACATTTTTTACAAATTCAGTAAAGGTATGGGAACTTGTACTGCAATATTAATTTTCAGTTTAGCAAATTATGTGCCTATCGATGCTCTTTTAGACGTAACTTGGACAAATGTTTAGTAAAATTATAAGTGGCTGTTACATTAGCAACCCATAACTTACTTACTTTTTGGATTATAAGGCCACAGTTTAGAGTAGCTATTATAGTAATATTAGTTTTAAATTTTCTCAGTCTATGTTATTATAGTTCAGTGAAGTACCTTATAGCGTTGTTTTACATTTCCCAATGTATTACGCTTTAGGTGACTAGGTATATAATTATTATCTCCGAGGCCATCAAGTTTTTGGGTGATTCTGCCGAAGATATGTCCAGTAATAATCAAAAGACTGGGATGTGTCTGGTAGATGGCAATTTATGTTCGACCCTTAGAGGATAATGATACGAAAAAATATCTATCGTAACGTGACAGTTTAAGCATTTCTGCTTAACCTTATATTGGTTTTACAAAGACACATACATATTATGATGACGTATGATGATATACAAAACTTCTGTAAAAAATTAATGTGAATAATCGCCGCTGGCTTTTAGTGGTAACTCTCGAAAGATAATCAGTACCGAGTTTCATACTACTTTAAGCCAGTCGTCTACTCTTCTCATTTCAACCCTTCAACGCCTGCCATAGACAAAGTACCTTCTACACTCATCTCACAGTGTTACCGATGGCACTAAAGGATCGTCATGGTAGCACCATCACTTGGTTTTACGAATACATATTTATTATTATGTTGACGTTACAAAATTTCTGTAAAAAAAAATATGTGAACAATCACCGCTGGCTTTTAGTGGTAACTCTCGAAGGACAATCAGTACCGAGTTTCATAATAATTTAAGCCAGTCGTCTACTCTTCTCGTTTCAACCCTTCAACTCCTGCCATACACTAAGTACCTTCTACACTCATCTCACAGTGTTACCGGTGGCTCTAAACTCTAAAGGGTTGTCATATACGCACCAGCACCCTTTTTATTAAAAAATGAGATAAAAAAGTTTAGAATATTAAAGAACGATACACAAGAAGCACTTCAATACACCTGTCATAAACAACAATAACGTAATAACGGCTATCACACAGACAGACAAACAGCTCCTTTCTGGCATTAGTAGCGGTCGCGGCACGAGATAACCGCGAGCAGTCACGATGCAGTTATTACGGGTTTGAGATCGACCGCTCGGACCCCGGTGTTAGGTTTGGTTTTTATTTGGGTTGTTATTGTAATGGATTGATTAGGTAGTACATTATATTGCTTATTAAAAATAAAATGGCCAAGTTCAACTTTGACTCACGAACCAACGTTTACTTACCAGCACAGAATGAACCATAACAACCTTATTGGAACGAAGTTCCTTATCGCGCGTTACGAAAGGCCAGACGGAAAAAATAAGACCAAAAGTTGTAACGACACTTTTTGCTATAGTTGTAAGCCGTGCGGCGTGCGCGTGTTTTTCTGTCTCTCTCTCTCTCTCTCTCTCATAGAAAGCAAGCCTCTTTCATTTAAGTTAATATTAATTTTATATTACATTATATTTGTTACTAAAAATAAAAATAAATTAGTTAAAAAAAAATATGATTCCTTCACTAATTAATCGAAAGGAACTTCGTTTCATCCGGGTGTCCCTTGACACCTCTCAAGTTTTTTTTGTAGTGCAGGGTATATTGGCTGATCAATTAAGTGAAATAGCTAGGGTACTCTGCAAAATGTTGCTTGAAGTACTTAATTCGTTTAAGTGCAACATATTCCTGTAACTCTTAACGGGGCTGACATAGCCGCTAAGCGAGCTAAGTCCCACAAAAAAATTTAGAACAAAATAGAAAAAAACGTATTTTTAACCGACTTCTAACAAAGGAGGAGGTTCTCAATTCGACATCAATTTTTTTTTGAGTGAATCACCTCGTAACTCTTTACAGGGTGTACTGACTTTGATGTTTTTTTTGGAAGCTGGTGCTTGTTATTTGGCCCCATTTAATTGTTATTTGTGTATGATCTGACTATTAGTATTTGAGTTATCCCTGATTGAATCGTACAATGCGTATTTTATGTTTGAAGTCGGTTTTTTTTTACATTAACTATACAGATTTCGAGATCCTTCGCAGGAGTCTATTTTATTGTTTATTTGTGGTACCTACGTTAGATATACACTTAATACTACACTTATGCAAAAGTTTGACGATTGTATATCTATTTTACGATAGAGCAAAAAAGAAACTTGGAAAAAATATGTAAGTATATTTTATGTCCTCATTTATTTTTGGTTCTGGTTTTCTAGTATGGAATCCTAATAATAAAATGGCAAAGAACGAGTTGGCTCGCAAACCTAGAATTTCGCATTGATATGCAATATTGCTTAAAAAAATATTTTCTGGATATTTATCCATAAGTCCATTTACGACTTGTATAATAATAAATACTGTGTAAATAGCTTAAAATGCTGCTTGGTGTTATTTTTCAGAAGAAGCACAGACCAGAGATCGATATACTCTATAGATACATAACGTTTTGGACCCTAGATTATTAGATAGATATTCCGTGCTTGCAATATCACAGGTTCAAAATAAGCAATAATAAAAAATTAGACAATCAAATATCAACCTTATGTCTCATGCAGTGGTATTGAATCATACATTTTTTCCCCAAAACTCCTACAAACTCATGACACACCTTAACTATGTATTGAGTTTAAAATAATGTCACTCCGTACACCTCCATTCTACCTCGTTTTGTTATGGTGACTTCACTCAAAACATAAGAGAGATCAAAACTACTTCTTTGGTTTTAACCTTTTTCGTACAATGTTTATTTTTTTCTGTTTATAAATAACTAACTTGAAGGTATGTAAAGCCTATACCAGAAATATTAATAGAAAACCATAATCTGATATGACTTATGAAGCAGTGATGGCTCTGTGGCATTGGCTATATGGACTGCCGCGCAGCAGGTCCATGGTTTGAATCCCGCCGCGGACTTGAGCTTCACCGCATATTGGATGGGCATTTTGCGATTGCCCACCTGGCTAGCGACCACCCTCAAGTAGAAAATCTGTCGCCAAGCACCTAACGGTGTGTTCCGGCAGCTGTCCTTGAGAGCCACTGAAATTACAGGCACATGAGACTTAACAACTCTGTCTCAAAGTGACGGGTTCAGTGCAATTCGTGACATTTGTGATGAAATGCATCTGTTATAGGCAGAGGTTAGTCCGCTTAACATCAGGTGGGCCTGGAGCTTGTAGCGTCACAATAGCCTTAAAAAAAGACATTAATATGTGCTACCAAGCATTATGATATTTATCTAGGTATTAAATCATACTTCAAATTAGGTATTACTTTTTCCTAGCCCTTTAAAAACAATAATTTCTTTATTAATAAACTCCGGCGCATAAGTGCGCGTACAGACTGGGCATAAAAAGAAGATTGCTACAGAAGCGCTCACGAGCGCGGCTCGAGGCGTCAAATCGCTTAACGTGCGCTCACGCTTGTCGTAATGGAGCCTGCATAATGTCGTAGAAACATTTTTAACAGCAAAGTCATATTTTTTCAACCGTGTAGTAATGGACAGTACACGTAGGTTGCTTAAAGAGCACTTGTAATTAAAATAAATAAGAAATTAATAAATTGTACAGTGGGGTGATATAAAATTCACAACACCTTGTTTGGAACCTATTGCCTAAACATACATGTATATATATATGTTTATTAGAATAAGATTACAATCTAGGTATATTGTAATTATGTATGTATTTGTTAACACTTTTTTGAAGAAGAATAAATAATAAATAAAAAAAATATATTGGAACTAGTGTACTAGTTGAGTCATTTATAGTAATGTAAAATAACGTGTATATGAAAAAGAGTATATAGTTTTCTGTCACTGACTTTGCAGCGTAAAATTTATAAAAATAGGATATTCAATTACCTATGGTTCTGATAATCTAACATTGTAAAATATGTTTGTTCTTACCCAAAAGCGATTAAAAATTAAACAATGAACTGCACAGTAAAAATATAAGAAGCTGGTAATATTTATGTTGATTATAATAACACTTTTTTTTTTTAATACTTCAATTTTCTTTCCTAAAATGGTTTTCAGTATCGACAACAACAAATAGCATTAAATTAAATTAACATTTTTCAATTAATTGACAATAACTTATAAACAAGTTAATCAATTTTGATTAAATTTATATGGGACTAACTCGGAGGTATACTAATTTTTTTTTTTTTTTTTATCAAAGCTGATAACTCTGGAAAAAGTTTTGAGTGGTCATACATTGTATGTATATACTAGCTTTCCGGCCACAGCTCCGCCCGCGCGTTTTTCGATTATCACGCAAAACCATTAACCTCTTTTTGCGCAGTTGTATAAAAACTATCCTATGTTCTATCTAACAAACTATTTCCATACCAAATTTCATCCAAATCGATCCAGTAGTTTAAAAGTTTATTCGTTGCATACAAAAATACAAACCTTCCCTTTTTATAATATTAGTATTATATACGCGACGCCAAGAGAAACTCCTCCTTTTTTGGAAGTCGTGTCTCTTCACGGAAAAAATCTAACGAACCAGATTTTTTTCCGCGAGGTCTAAATGTAGTTAAGTGTATAGGTTCTCTTGTTACAAATGTGAAATACTCGTGCTGTCAGATGCCAATGTCAGCTACCACTTGTACCTTATTCACTCAGGCGCTTGCTACGTTCATCGCGATAACTAGATTCATTCACTTTTCTACTCTTTGTTTTTGTCCGAGTATGAAAGTAATTTTATAAAAATACTCACAACTATTAGAAAAGTCTAGTTACAAAATTTTTTTAACTAAATTATTTTAAAATCTAAAAATACTTAAGCTATTTAATATCTATAAAGTTGTTTAATTACTATGTGTAATAATCGCGAAAACCTAAGACAACATTAAATTTTTTTGTCTTATAATTTTATGTACACAGGATTATTGGAAAAAATGCTAACAATCTTTTAGAGAGGACTAACAGAAGTCAAATCTAAGAGGCTGTTAGCATTTTTCCAATAACCCTGTATATTGCAAAGTTTTTTTTATACAGTATGTATATTTTTCTACATAATATTAAAATAATATTGGAAGGAAATAATATTAGCCACTAATGGGGTCAGTATTCTCAAACATTTCAATACAAGGGCATAATTTCATTGTAAAAACTTTTGGCATCAATTTTGTAGCTGGTTGTCTTCCTGAGTATGACCCCTTCATGGAAAGTTTACCCAACCTTTTAACTTTTTTTAGGCATTATGATATTTTTTTAGCACTGTTTTGCACTATTTTTTTATAGCTTATATATAACCTTTAGCCAGTATACCACCTGAATGTAAGTGATGATGTAGTCGAAGATGTTATTTAGACTAACCTAAAACTACGGGTTCTAAAGGATAGCTGCTGGAACACTGTTAGGTGCTTGGCGACAAATTATCTTCTAATACCAAGTAATTACGACTGCCATCCTAAGATAACAATCTGGACCATGGCCTAGCGCTTTGTATAAAATTCCGCTAGCAGTCACCCACACAAGTTATGACCGCAGTGGACACTGCTTACACGACTACTATAACTCCATATGAGCGCTGCAGTAACATAATTGTACTGGTCAATTATTTTTATGTTTCAAATATATAACATTATATACTTTTTACCAAATACCTACCAGAAAACCGAAAGATACGATTTAATTTTTGAAAATAAATATAATAAATACTTTTTTCTTCATAAAAATAAACATACAGAGTACAAGTTCAATGTTAAAACCGTTATGAATGTGCTTATAATCACGGTTGTTCTTTTAAACAACATAAAAAATAATGTTCTAACAAGACTATTGAAATTCGACTTTCTTTTAAAATATAATGGCATGCGCGCACGAAAGCACGGGCTCGCAATTTGGTGGCCGCAGCAAATAGTCGCTTGCGGCAATGCGGTCCAGTGCAATCAGCTTTCAAGTTTGCTACTTCATAAACTGAGTTTTCATTGCGTAAAATTAATGTTAGTCGTAATAAACTTACCATACGCCACCAGCCCAATATATGCAAAAACGAGTAGGCAGAGTGTCAAAATACCCTCGATTCGTCAGATATGTTTAATTCTCGCGCATCGCCATAGTCCAGGCACTGGTAGGCACTGAAATTTTCTTCGTCAAAGAAATATAATAAATCGAAATATAATACGAGTAGATTCCGAAATTTTAAAGACTTTATTTTTAATCGCTGACTGACGCTTTGAGTTTCGTTGATGTCATAAAGAGTATAATTCGTTTTTTATGTATATTTACATAAAAATACAAATTGTTACATTTATGTAACAATTTATACTTTTTCTAGAAATTTATAGAAATATTCCGATGATATAAATACTTATATTGTTCTAGTTTACAAAAAGTATCTTATACAAAGTGATAAAGAGATGTTTGTTATAACTTTTACATACTACAATTCTTTTAAAATATAAATATATTAATACTATGCTACGCAAGTAACTATGTAATGCAAGCATTAATATACAACTTTTTGTTGTTTTTATGACTATCATTGGTATTTATATTTTATTTGTTTTATTGTCAAATTTTTCGGTCTGATATATAATATACCTACATAATGTTATACGTAACATACACATGTTCAATCGTTTCAATGAAACGCCACTTAAAAGCGTACATGCAACATTGAGTTATGTCAGACCCACACGCCTCCGGCCCGGACGTTCATTTTGGCTTCTGTTTAAAGAACACAATCCTAAAATTAGTGTACTAAAGCCCTAATAGTGTCCCACCTAAGGCAATGCCTCTGGAATTTTTCCTTTGTAAGTCAGTTGGCGTGATAGTATTCGTGACGAAAATAATATGGTGCATAATAAGACTAATTTTTGGCATCACAAACCTCGCCTCCGTTGCGAGTACGAGTATGGTAAAGAATCTCTTACTTTGTATGAATTATGAATGGCGTTATCTTAAGTTACCTGACCACTTTGGTTTGTAAAAATTGTAGCTAGTAATTATCGTTCAAGCTTATAGAGAAGGAATTTATGTATCGTAGATTATTGCATATATATTTAAATATTAATCGATTTACATAATACTTAGCAGAGAGAGAGTGATAGAGAGAAAGAGAGAGAGCGATAAGACAGTCTGGTCTTATAATATACTAGTTATTTTGTTCAAAATATGAGCAAAGTGGTTTTTGTGCGAGTGCTGACTTTAAATGCCGAGCGAAGTCATCTTTATAATCTAGACCACTGAGAACAGCGGAGGATATAAATGGATGAGACCTAAAAAAAAATTTTTTTTGCGACATACAAATATTTCCTCTACTAGGGAGAAAAAAAAAGCATCATGTAAGGGACAATATTATACAACATGTAAATGTATATTCTAATTGAGAATCATAATTTATAACTTATCACACGCAGCAAAAATCCATTTTGGTTAGAGTTTTTAAAAACCAAAACCATCCTTTTCGTGCTAGAGAGGTATAAAAAAATGTTTCTCTGCTTCATTCTTTCCATTCTTCTTATCTCCAAAGCCCATTAAATTTAAAGGAGTATCAATGTACTGTCAATTACCAAGTCATATGCATCTTAGAAAAATAAAAGTATCAGAATTTCCAACACTACAGCTACCAATAAAGCACGTGCGTAAAGACAAGTGGTTGTAAACAATTTGTGGAAATGGCACAATATCGTGAAGGCCGCGGGTAGCTGTAGGTAATAACTCAGTATTATTGCAACTGGACACTGAATGTGCTTTGTTAGTGCAAGTTACAAAATAGTAGCGATTTTATAAACTTCAGACGAATGGGCTTGAGCTAGGATTACTGTATTCGTCTTATTCAACAAAAGGTGAATTTTGTTATTTAATATAATTATGTATAGTTAAATGAATATCATAGTGATCATCATAAGCTTTTCTATGCTTAATCCATGTAGTTGAAGCCTGTTAAATATATTTTATCTTACAAAACTATTAATTTACGATATATGACAGTAAAATTGATACTCCTTAAAATTTCATGGTAATCTTTAGAGATAATAAGAATGGAAAGAATATAAATACATGTAAGCGCCACCAAATTCTTCGTTCTCGTATTTTTTTAAATCAGGGTCTATTAATATTGTTCTATAATAAGAATACAATTTATGCAACAAGAGATTGAAATCGAGTGCTTAGTTGTAAAGGAGATGAAATGAACATACAGTTAAACAAACATCTGTAATTAGTATATGAGTATCTCGTCTCATCACCTTTAATTTATCACACATGTATAGTGCTTGTATATACATTTTAAACTTGAGTGTAAATTCTCAGTCGATCGACTAAGCTAGTCCGGAGAGCATTCACAAACTACCTTACCACCTTGTTAGGAAGTTCAGCTCGCAGAAGGAACTGAACCACATACCCCTCGAACGGTAGTGGACATTCAGATCCCCTGGGCTATCATCGCTTCAAAAAGTGTCACCAAGATTGAGGTTTTCGCAATGGCTTTTTGACGTTTTAACTGTACAGTCAAAACTTAACAAGAAACAAATGACGGCAGTTTAATGTTTTTTTAAGTAACATTTTGTAAGATTCATAAGAGCGTCGTAGAATTCATAATAAAATATTGAAATGATTTGACATTGAAACCTCAATGCTCTTGTTACTTGTACCGCATATCGCGTAAGACCGCAGGGCTTGTGCTCCAAAATGCTACAGTCAAGAACGAAATTGCACCTCATTTTGTTACATGGACCTACCGGCTGTTCTGATTGTGTACTATTTGACACGTACCGACTTTCAAAGGCGACCGTACAATCGAATGATATCTAAGTCCAGGAACTGATATAAACGATGGTTAGCTAATAGTGTGCTGCAATTGAAAATATGCGGAAAGTTTTTTTTATTCCTGATAGGTTAGCCTTTGACCACTATCTCACCTGATGTTAATTGATGATGTGGTCTAAGATGTTGCACAGGCTAACCTTGAAGTACCTTCTGGCTCTCAAGGGCAGCTGCCAGAACACACCGTTAGGAGCTTGGTGACAGATTTTCTACTTGAGGGTGGTAGCTAGCCAGGCGGGCATTCGCAAAATGCCCAACCACCATGCAAAGATGTTCTGTAACATTTCTCTTGCCAAAGTTTACATTAATATTTTACTTAAAAACCTAGATTTTAATGTCAATTTATAACCTGTTTATGGTCTGTGCGTATTTTATTTTAATACTATACAACCTAACATTTACAAAATTAAAATACTCTTCTTATTTATTGTAAACTTCTAGTAGGTTTAAATTGAAGCTAAAACACCATTTTTCATATAATTTATTTATCATTTTAAGTTGAATAATAACTATTTAGTCAATATAATATAATTTAATACATTAGCTTGCATCCATTCAAATATTATAAATAATAAACATAGTTGAATTAACACCTGTATTCTGCATGCGCAAACAAATTATAAAATAAAGTAAGTGCCCCATGGCTATAAATTACTCCCTAGGAGTGTAATTTAATCGTTTAATAACCCTAATGTGACACACTATCAGATGATTACCTGTTAATAGAATAAGCACGTGTTTACACGGTGTTTGCGTGCAATACTGACCGTGACGGAGGGGTAGATCACGGTACGTCACGGTTCGATGTAACACGTGGTTAAAGAGTACTTGAATAATACAATACTGCGACAAAGGCTAACTATATAACGTGAGCCCAAAAACTAAATTAAAATAGAAAAAAATGTAAGAATGACCATATTTTTAAGGCTTAAGATGTCATGCGGTAAAAAATCCCTTCCAGATGGGTTCTTTATAGAAATACGAGTATAATAGTTTGCGAATGACCGTCTGGCTAGCTACCGTCCTCAAATAGAAATTCTGCCGCCAAGTATTTAACGGTATGTTCTAGCCGCTTTTCTTGAGAGCCAGTAACTCTAGATTAGCCTGAACAACATCTTCGACTACATCATCACTTACCATTAGGTGAGTTACTTTCATTTTATGGCATTCATATATACGTTCTTATACCCTTGGGGTACCGGGCAAGAATGTCACCCCCATATCTTCCCGTGGGCGTCGTAAGAGGCAACCAAGGGTAAAATACTGTAGGGTGGACAGCAGCGCCTTCTGAGGAACTGCTATCTCATACTGCGATCCCCAACACGCCTGCCAAGCATGGAGATTATAGCAAAACCCCCCTAATGAGCAGAATTAAAGAAATATAATAATATTATGCATGTCTTTTCTCCGCCAAACGGAGCCCTTTTCACCTGGCTCCTACTTTCAGGGATGTATCCGTGCCGATAAGTAACCATCTCGAGCTTCTTGGCATCTCTTTAACACCGACTCTCAACTTCGGCTCCTATATTGAGTCTAAAGCCCAGATAGCCTCTAAAAAGCTTGGTGTATTGGCCAAGGTGAGACATTATTTCACACCAGGACAGATGCTTAATCTTTATCAAGCTCAAGTCCGGACGTGTATGGAGTACTGTTCTCACCTTTGGGATGGTTCTGCCAAATACCAGCTGGAGACACTGGAAACTATTGAGAGGAGAGCCAAGAGACTCATTAACGACGACCAACTTATAAGCATGAGACTCCAAAGTCTCGAGCATCGCCGCAAAGTCGCTTGTTTATCGGTTTTTTATCGGATGCATTTCGGGGAGTGTGCCACGGAACTGCATGATTTGATTCCGCCATCCCCATTCTATAACCGGACATCCAGGGATACTCAGAAGCGCCACCGCTATATGGTTGATGTTCCATTTGCCCGAACTAAGCGATTTGCGTCTTCGTTCATCATACGAACCGCCAGGGAATGGAACACCCTGCCTGTGTCTGTGTTTCCGGTTAAGTACAACATGGGGGTTTTCAAAACGCGAGTGAATAGATACCTTCTGGGTAAGCGCGCTCCATCATTGATCGCATCTTCACTTACCATCAGGTGAGATAGTGGTCAAGTGCTACCCAATTCTGAATAAAAAAAAAAATAGGCTGTGTTCATCGGTGGACAATCTGGCTGATAGTATATACGTACTTATCATATTGGTGGCAATTATTTCGTTAGATATTTATTTCCAAATCAAAAACTAAGAGTTCCCCTTAATCTAATACGATTAGTCATAATTATCACTTATTTACACGGTATTTGCGTGCAACACCGACCGTGACGGTAAAGCACGTTACGTCACGCTCTGGTATACCACGTGCCAGTAAGGCACCTGTTTCACAAGGGGTGTGTGGCAGACCATGTCCTTTTGTCGTCACCTTTACCGTGTATAATTGAATTACCGTTTATTATAAATAATTGTTTATAGCTTTTTTATTAGGAATCTGACGGAACAAGTACGCTGTTCAACTGGTGTTAAACGATAATATATAATTGATACATTTTTTCACAAGATGAACAGCACTGAGACAAAATGATGTTACGTCTCATGTGGCTAATTTCAATAAATTTAAATTTTTAATTTCACCATAAATCTACCCTTTAAACCGAAACACAAATATGCGAATATAACGTCTTGGCGATAGAAATAGGTCTGGTTGCGGTATTTTTTTTTATTTTACATAACTGATAGCCTAGCGTTTGACCATTACTTCACCTGATGGTATGTGATGATGTGATCGAAGATGTTGTTCAGGCTTACCTAAAATTACTGGATCTCAAGGACAGCTGCCGGAACATCTCGTTAGGTGTTTGACGACAGATTTTCCTATTGTATGATGGCATTACTTTAAAAGGCACTTAAAACCTATCTACTGGTATATTTTCGATCGTAACGTCTTACGAGTCACAGAGAGATATAGGGGGGAGGGGCACTCCAAGTGTGAAATAATACGTTATTTTAATTTCTACATGTATCATATATATATATAATAAACTTGTTCTCATCTTACTTTGTTGTATTGATATAATTGCAATCTTGGCTCACACAACTATTAACTTAGTAAAACTTGCTTTATAAAAGACAACAGGTAATAAAATCTGAAGTTAACTGTTCACGATTCTTACAATTTCGTGTTAAGCGTCTTTTCGACATCCTTACGAGTATTGTAACACAACCAATACGAATCTTTATTGTTGCTACTTTAGCATTACACGAGCCGAAGAAATCGAATAGAATTAAACCTGATAAAAATGTGCATTAGGTTATAAGTAATTTATTTTTGAAAATTTTCATACATAGTGCGAATAAAGGTGACATTACCAATGGGATGTCAGTATTTTTTCTTATTGCTGATAGGTAAGACTTTGACCACAGTCTCAGCTGATGGTAAGTGATGATGTGGTCGAAGGTGTTAACAGGCTTAACCTAGAATTACTGGCTCTCAAGGACAGTTGCCGGAACACACCGTTAAGTGTTTGGCGACAGATTTTCTATTTTAGGGTGGTCGCTATCCAGGCGGGTAATCGCAAAATGCCCTTACACCATGCGGTGAAGCTCAAGCCCGCGGCGAGATCCGAACCATGGACCTCGCGGCAGTCCATAGCCAATGCCACTGTACCATCACCGCTTCAAAATCAAGGGTACCCTATATATAGTTGAGGCTATTGTTTAACTATGAACATCATGGCTTCTTCAGTAACCATTGTTAAACAATAGCCCCCCCATTAGAGGGGCTCGCTATTATCCCTATGCTTAGCAGGCATCTTGGGGATTGTTGTGTGTACCTTTTGGTATTTTTACCTTTATTATAAATGCTCCGGTAACTTTATTTTAATTGCTCTCTACGAAAGAAAAAGTTGTTAGCTAATAATTTATACGTGGAATCAAGTGAGATACTGTAAAAATTCTACATAATCTGTAATTAATTGAAAACAAAAACACGCGTCGAACGTCTCAAGATATGTTAACAGTTGCGGCCTTGTGGCAGACTATAATCTTAGTTGTTTCAAGTATCAGTCGGATTGTCCACTGCTGGACACAGCCTCCCTCATGCAGAAGGGATTAAGCATACCCACGCTTGGCAGACTTCTTGACAGTCTTGGGATTGCAGTTTAAAAGATATCAGTATCTAAGAAGGTGCTGCTGCCCACCTTCCAGTATTTTACCTTTAGTCGCCTACTACGACACCCACAGGTAGCAATGGGAGGGTGACATTCTAGCTCGGCACCCACGGGGTACTCTTATTTAAAGCAAGTTATAAAGAAATTATTCATATACCCTAACTGCAGTGTCAACCTCATTGACGAAGAATGATAAAAAGTATTATTTGTGTTAATCCAAGACCTAAACTTCTTAAATTCCTAGTTTCATCTGAATTGGTTCAGCCGTTTTACCGTAAAGGAGTTGCAAACTAACAAACATCCTCACATATTTTCTCTCTCACTGACAAACTTTCGCATTTATGTTATAAGTGTTATAAACAGGGAGGATAATTTAAGTGCAATATTGACCAAGTGTGACCGTGTTCATATTACACGGTCGAGTATACCACGTGCTTTACTTATGGAGGGTGGTATCCAGACCGTAAAATTGATGTAATTTATTGTTCTATCTACTCAAAATTACCCATGTTTTATCTAGTTCAATTCAATTTTGTTATATCATTTAAATTTTAAACATTCACGAATGTTTTGTATTTAGCTAAAGGTATTCTTTTAGTGTATAGATCTAATAGCTTTTTAAGCCTATAAGTGCTTTAGGTTAAAGATCAATCGAGGATGTATCCTACATTTAACCAAAAGTGTCCATGCCCGGAACCCTATTAATGTGACTATTCAATATATAATATGTCCGTGTGTATGGCACGGTTATCTGGGTTGTAATCGGAATGTGTTACAATCTAGAAATTCTGATATGCGTAGGATTATGGCCCAAACCTAAATATTGTAATTTAAATTTTATTAATTTGTAAGTCGGTAAATCTACATCAAAATAATATTTTTAAAATAATACGCGAAATACTAAAGGTTATGTCTTCGTAGCTCTTTCCCTACAAACAATTTAGTCTTATATTAAATAGTAAGTGTTCAAACTCATTGAAGCTTTGCATGCAAGTTCATGATAAGATTATTATCTATGCTTCTCATTTTCCAATATTTTATTTTATTATTTATTTTATCTCTAAATGTGAAAATGTCAGTTCTCATACAAAACAAATTTTCCAAATAATTTATAAAGTACATAAGCATATGGAAAGCGGACATTTAAAACACGTCTGCGGAAGATACTAACCTTGAAACATTTATTTTTAAGATTTACGTAAACTGTTTTCTTTACACAATCAGAATGAGTATTTTGTGGGACCCACATTCACGTGCTTGGAACATTATATAAAGAATGAAATAAACGTTATAGAATTATTATTATAGGAATTTAGAAATACAATACAATTATAATATCAATAAAAAATATATGATAATGATCTCAAGCGTCAACCGACGCTATGAAAAACATGTGTAACACTTTGAGTAGCATGACAGTCCAATAAATTTCAGTTGCTTCCAAAAATACAAAAACCGAAAACAATATACGTCTAAAGAAAGCATTCCTTAAAAAGCACTCTTAAAACGGCTTACAATCAAGCCGTCACAATTTTAATCAAGGGTTCTGCAGGTTCTATCGCCTTTTTCACTTTTGGATTCCATTGGGACGCTATAATTGCACCAAATAACAGGGCCTGATCTCAATTTGCTTCGTGCGGTTTGGTAGCATTTTTGGTGCTACTTTGTTTTAATAGAAATGATTATTGCAAAGTACAATATTTATGTAAAAATATATTTCAAAGGTTCTATATTCTGTTATAGATACAAATTTTATAATCAAATTGTTTTCTGTAAGTACAGTCGCCTGCAATAATAAGTATACATTTCGTAATTTTCATAATAATGTGATGCCACTAAATTCTTAGTGATTGAAGTTAATATACACATGAGTGAAACAATTAAAATTGTTCTTTTATTTTAAGATACTTCTGTGTACATAGAGAGACACATAGGTCTTTGCCACAATTTTGTAAAATTACAATATGTATACTTATTATTGCAGGCGACTGTACCTTTATTAAAAAACGTGTGATGCGCACTCTTATGCTGTAATTGGTGGTTTACCCGCTACTGTATATAAAATTAATATTATCTACTTACCTTGGGTGTATTTCGTATTTTACAAAAATATTTATTATATTGCGATATAGTGCTATTGAAGGTAGGCTCTTGCCCAAAGTCTAGTGGAACTGGAAATTGCCGCAGCCCCTTCTAAATAAATATCGCAATTATAACTATATTTTTAACATAATGTACGTATATATAGCAGTAGTATTTGGGCAGGGGAGATCGAGTGGTGAAAGGGAGCATTGATGCATCATAAGGGGGCCCCTTAACACTGGGTTGCAAGTCCCAAGCATTTTGACTTGAGCCTCTTCCTCTGCAACGCTATAAACCCGGCACCCGCATGGTGAATCCATGGAATGCTAAGTAAATTCATCTCACCAAAGAGCGTTTGTCAGTATGATATTTTCTACTCGTATTTCACAACAAATTAGTTATACAATCAAATTTGTTGGTTTGTGTGGAGGAGAAAAAAATAAACTTATTTTTTTGGTTATTTGGGGAACGCGCTACAAATTTAAACGATAATGTCACCTAGTTATAGATATATCTTGAGAAAAATAGAAGAAAATACTCTATAATCGTGATTTTTGCTTCAATGACAGCTAAACGAAACCAAGCTTACAACATTTAAAGAAAAGGAAATTTTAACCACAAATGGGGTTCGAACCCACGACGGGTCCAGGTACTGAATTATCATTAGTTATTTATTTATCCGTCGCAAGAGGACGGAGCGACGTGATGATATTACTTGTATTTTTTAGATATTGATCTAGAATTAAATAAGTTTACAAATATAGCCCGCGTTAGTTAATGTAAAAAATAAAAACACAAGTAATTCTACAGTTTCTTAACCCGTTTAACTTAACTTAGATTCCTATAATCACCATTCTTCAAAAAACAAGAACACAAGAACAACCACGGAGTAAGGCTTTTAATTCTTCAGCTCTACACCATAAGCTTTTGTAATTATATTGTAATTGGTGGGCAGGCCGGCTTCGGTAGCAGATATATCACGAGCACAGATTAAAAAATAAAATGAAAAGAAATGCTCTATTCTGGTCGTTATAAAAAATCGGTGTGAATATTGTTTTTGTCTGTGGTGTTGCATGAATCCCTAACAATAGTATGATAATATGTGTAAAGTTGAGGAAAACCGTCTTATTCACGTGAAAGAAACTATTATGTCAATATAACCACCATTGCTACGGCGATCGGACTGCATGGCTTTTGTATACATATGTAATAATTCTTTGATTGAATCGGTAAAGCGTGGGTATATCTCTGAGGTGAATGAATATTTAAAACTAACAAGAAAGTTTAATATTTACGTGTGTTTTATTAATCATACCCATATTATAAACTCAAAAGTATTTGTTTGTCTCACTCAATATGAAAAAGACTGGACAGATTTAGTAACTTGGAACAATAGCTTGTTAGGGCGTTTAACTGAGTCGTTCCCAAACAGCCACATGCAAAGAATAATAATATAAATAAAATTGTGTCTAGTTACATCTTTGCTTACATTTTACCCAAAAACAAAACAATTTGTGAAATATGTCTCATGGATTTATATGCCTTTTGTAAGATATAATTTTACTCAAAGTTACGTAGAGCTTAAGCGAAATGTCACACATGAATTTACGAACCAGTCAGCTAATTCAAATATTTATCTCATATCATATTCATTTCAGAATCTTTTTTTATTTATATCTTCGTCAAACACGGCCGTGGTGTTCTACAAGCAAAATAAGAAATTTACTTGTGTGGTGGTAGAACACCTTTCTTATCATAAAAGTACATATCTTAGAACATCTATATAAATGCATGTTCTAGGTTTCTCTTTTAATTCCTACACGTAATTTTTTTATTTTTAGTCTATCTTACTAACGTTTAAACAGCTTTTATCAAGTAGATCCACATTGAACACGTTCAACTAAATTACATTGAAACATAAAATTGGTACCTTAATACTCCATAATATAAATAACAGCCATGCACCAGATGTTAAGGCATGTGTCCATTTGAGATAAATTAATATTGCCCGATGGTTACTCGGTATTAGCATTCTTGAATGTACCGTTAACCGATACAGATTCTTTGTCGGTGTTGTTAATAAGCAAATCTGTGGAACTCGTCTTGTCCGCACTCGCAAGTGTGTACTCGGCTTAGTGGTGGGAAACGCTGGCTTGGTCTTGCAGTCTTTTTTATCAATGAAAAATAAACAATTTTATATATTTATATATTATTGTTGAGTTTATATTTCACACTTATATATTATCTCCTTTTTGCGTTTTTTCTTAATAAAAACGTATTTTAAATAAATTTCAAACTCAATATTTCAATATATTTTGCAGTTTGCTTCCAAATTGGTTCTGTTTGATGAACATAATATCTGAATTTGAAAAGATACGCTTTTTTATATATAGCTGATAGGCTAGCTAGACTTTGACCACTTTCTCACCTGGTGGTAAGTGATGAAGTAGTCGAAGGTGTTCTTCAGGCTTTCCTAGAATTACTGCCTCTCAAGAACAACTGCAGAACACACTGTTAGTTGCTTCATTACCAAGTATTCAAGTAGTTGGTTAGGTTTTGTCTGATTAAAAATAATCAGTACTAACCCAAAATATAGTATCTAACAAAAGTGTCTATTTTGCATATGGAAAGAAGAAAAACTGAAATAATTTAAATGGTATGATATTGGTCAAAGGTTGATTCAAAATATCAAAATTATATGCCCATACTTTCATATCATAATAATAGTTCTAAATTACATTAATAACCAAGTCTCAAACTTGGTATTTAAGACCTGTTACACTTTTCTTTTCTCCTCACTAGTTACATGTAGAGCAACTATCTGATTAGCATTCCTTCGATCTCGCCCAGACTCGAAACGATAAGCTGAATTATTTTTAATGCACTAATAATAATTTGTTGCCGTATGCAATTAATTAACATCTGAATGGAGAAAATACTACTTTATTGGCTTGCGATATTAAATAGACACTCTGAACTAGAAATCTAGATATGGGTATTTGTTACACATTTCTTTAGAGAAATACATTACTTGATGACTTCCAGATCTAAAATATTTTTTTTAATAATTTGGTAGATTCAAGGCTATTAACATATAATGATGCTATAGGGCTTCAAAATGTGTATGGCACCAAATTCAAGAAATATTTACATATATAATTCTATTTAGAAGATTTTTTACTGTCATAATCATCCACCGATTTGAAACTATGTGCCTCTGTTTATTAAAATAAATTGACTATACCGTTACCATTGATTGCACTATTATCAACACTTTAAATGCACAATAAAATTAATCCAAGCCGGTGAAACTATAAAGTGACAGTATTAAGAAAAAGTGAATAAAAATTAACGAGGTGGCTGAGATGAAGCTATAAATTGTAGATGCGGCACTCTTCGCCTCAGATCTAACAAATTAACAGACCATTTAGCTACCTGATTTGGGAAACAGTTAAAGATGCCGTCGCAGACACGTTAATGGGATAAAACAAATACTTAATAACGATAGTCAGCCGAAAGCTTAAGATAGTGAATTGAATCGTTTTGGAATCAAATTAATATTCCATATATGTTTGACTTTTCTGTAAATTATTAAATGCTAGTTTTTGAGTTTGATTCTCAAGTCGGTCGGTCTTCTGTTATCAATGATAGAATTTTGAGAGACACATGATGGCTATAGGAATGCCTCCTATTAAATAAAACCAAAAGATATCTAAACTAAACGAGGAGTTTTAGACACTTCTGTACTCTTTCAAATAAATGTAACATCATACCTCCCTGTAATTTTTGATTCCACTCAGCTGTTCCACAATTATGGCGATATTTTGTCCCTGGAAATCATTTGCCTTGTCTTATAATAGTATAAAATTTCGAGGGAGAGCATACCGTTAGGTGACATCTAGCGACGGCACATGTAACAATGTTCCGAAGGCCTCCACCTTCGGAACTTGATACGTGTATTGTAGAGATCGTTGTCAGCACGGGCGCTAGTACATACCACGCGCAAGCCGCACTACAAACTCCCCATGTTTTCCTACCTTACCATGTAAAATTGCACTTAGTGAAATAAAATTTACTCGTTTTTATTGCACATGTCAGTACACAACAGCCTGCTTCAGTCCGCATCCTTTAGGTGATGTTCTTTACGACAGTAATCGTTTATCCTGATTGTCCACGCAAAGACCGTGCCATGTTTGTACAGCGTAAATTTTACTCGACTTTATGTATGGTTTGCATGTAAGGAGAGATCTTAGACTTTTGTAGCAGCTTCAAGTAATATACTTACTTGTGGAAATCCTTTAAGTATTTTCTTTAATGACGGTATAGTACAACTAGGGATGCATACTAAACGTCTTCCACATTATTAAGTTCATTTTACCTGATTCAATAAACAAAAATATTGACAAGGAAATAAGTATACACACAATTTTATGGCATGATAATCTAACTGCCTTCTAAGTCAAGCAAATTTATACCGTATTATATCTTAACTGATTAAGTGTTCTAAACATTAATTAGAAATCATCATAAGGGACGAAAACTGACTAAGTGACGGAAACATAAAACCGATAAAACTAGTAAAATAAAAATATTTAAGCACAGGAAGCCAGTCAAATTATTTTAATTATTGCAAAACTAGATCATCTATGCCGTGAGAAAGTATTAGAAGTACTGGTTTTGGACCAAATCCACAAGTCAGATTTTTATTTACCTATAAATAAGTGCATGTTTCGCCAATTCTAAACCATACTTGCAATAACGGTCGGAAGATGATGATTGATTGTATCAATACTCTCCAGCATATATACTTGGGTCGTATAAATCAAGCTACTGCCAGTCTAGGTTTGCAACCCCCCATAACTTCCTGTGGAAGTTGTAAGTGGTGACAAATGAAAAATATCAGAGATTGGGTACAGCAGGCCCCTCTGACTGTCATCTTACACGGCGATCCCCAAGGGGCCTACAAAGCGTGGTGATCACAGATCACAGAAACTAAAAGAGAGATCTCTATGGTGGTGATCATTAAAATCTACTATGCCTCCGGTGAAAGGATAATCGTCCTAGTTAGATTTCTTTTAGATCTTCATTAACTCCCTGTAGTATGCTGTATCAGCTAGATTGTTCACTGCTCAATACAACATACCATACTATGGGGGGGTTTTTGTTTGTCATAATGTCCACGCCCTTTAACCCTTAGTCGCCTCTTACGACACCAACATGCTACCTGTGGGGGGGATGATTCTGTAGTCTGGCTTAGTAATGGAATAAAGCATATTATTAATATTGTATTTGTGGTTTTTATGCGTTTGTGTAAAAAAACTAATTATTTGCATATTTAATTATTAATTTTATTAACACTCTATCGTAGGGTTTTTATAGACTAATATTTATTTGAACATACTTAAACGACGTTTATTTGAAGAAGTATTGAAACAGATTGACTACGTCTACGAGATATTGCTCCTAATTAAACAAGATTTTAAGTCTTTTTATGTATGGTCACACTTTCTCATGTCATTAATTAAATTTTGAATGAATGATGAGAAACTTATATTATTTTACATTGACGAATAAGTTTTTGTACTCTCTTCTTGACACGACCAGGTTGGCCAAAGCACCTTGCAGCCTGTGGTCAGAATTTGCTAAGTGGAATGTCGCCGTCCGCCGCGGTCATGAGTTGGATGGGTGAACGCTAGTTTTAGAGAGACATTACTACTGAGCGCTTTCGTGCTTCGGAAGGCATGTAAAGTCGTCGGTCCCGGTTGTTGTCTTAGGGTGGCAGTCGTTATAGCATGGTGGTAGGGCATTTTGCGAATGCCCGCCGGGCTAGCTACCACTCTCAAGTAGAAAATCTGTCGCCAAGCATCTAACGGTGTGTTCTGCCAGATGCCCTTGAGAGCAAGTAATTCTAGGTTAGCTTGAACAACATCTTCGACCACATCATCACTTCCCATCAGGTGAGATAGTATTCAAAGGCATAAAAAATGCTTGTGTTTGATAGAGTAGAAGAAACAATGTTTTAGTCGTATTCCAGTTTTTGCTTTCAAATTATGCTACAATATTTCTGTGTATAGTAGAGAGATACTTATTACAGTATACCTACAAGAATAAATCTGACACAGCTAGCTATACGTATAATGCGACAGAAATTATTATACAGACTAGTTAAGAATAACATGGACATAATATATAGAAAATTATTTATGATGTAGTATAAAATGCTGTTTTTTTTCTACTCTTATAGATTTACTAGATAATAAATAGTTTTAGAAACGCTAGAAGCGATTTGATCAGAGATGTAAATCCGAATAAAATACAAAAAGAATACTAATAATTTAATACATGCCAAATCACTTAATTAAAAACTACTAGTATTAATTATTTTTGTCACCAAATTAATTTATACTAATAGAGACATTACAATGATTTTACTGAGAAATTATACAAATATCTTTGTAGATATCATCGTAAAATGCAATATTGCATTTCTATTTTTTAGCGTGTCATCTTCTTCTGTATAATTTAACCTTTATCTGTCCATTTAAATTAATTTATACAGAAAGTGAATTTAAATGCCTTCTTAACTAAATGATAATTAATAAAACGTCGATAAAAGTCCACCGACTTACTCGCTCAGGGTGACCATGATTTTTTATACAAGAAAAAAATTACCCGCTAGGATCTCGCAGATACAGCTGCTCACTTACCCTGATGATGGGCATCTGATATGCCCAAAACTCGGGTCAATGTATTCGATCCCCAAGGTGAGTGTTTTTGCTTTATATTGTATTATATTTAAATATCTGAAAAAACTCACGAGAATTTCATTTAAAAAAGGTGTTATTTTGTTTTGAAATTATATTAAAAACTACACTCACTCCTTTGCTTGGTCTATTTTCGCTTAAAATGTTGGCCCTCATTTTTACTTTTTCAAATTTACAAAAATCTAAATGATATGATTATTTCGTGATATTGTTACCAACACTTTTTTGAAATTGTTTTATTTTATCAAATACTGAAATAACATCTACGACTGCGTTTAAGAACGTTCTATGTACTATTTCTTAGTTATACTTTATCTACACAGTAAATGGATCTGTCCGTATGTTCCTGTTCCATTTTTAAAACATTTAACCGATTTCGGCAAGATAACACATTGACGATGCATACGAAAAAAAATAACCCCGCTGTTCTGAACTACAGCTGTAGTTATTTGTATCTGGATAAATACAACATATTTTAACCTAAAAGACACTGTAATAGTGTTCTACTTAGATTTTATGCTCTATTGAACAACATGCACAAACCTCTCACAAGGCAACCAAATTAAATATATTGGATTTTCTTACGTTAAATGCCGAAAGCTATATATTTTTCTTTTAGTTTCATTTATAAAACCAAGTAAGTTTTGTCATATAAATAGCTTTATTTTTTTTCATAGTATTATTCTTTAATATTTTAGGTATAAAAAAACCGTATGGACACTTTATCCTGGACGAAAGTTGAACATAAATTATGTTATCAATCCGGCATTTCCTTTGATGTAGCTGAATCGCCGGCAAACTCCGATTTATTACGTAGTTAATGAGACAGAATTTTAATTTGGCGAAATTTATTTTGTTCTTATTTACCTAACAAAAATGATGTATTTTATTAGTTCCCATGAAATATTCGATCCTAGCATACTGTTATACAAATGTATTTCTACTTTTTAACACAAATATAGGTAATGCATTACTATCCATGTTTTTACTGGGTTGTATTTGGCTGCCTCATTGCTGGATGATGAAAGCCACATTTGAGAACCTTAAAACCCTGAAACAAATTCTTCAGAGGGAAAATTTATGCATATACATGAAACTGCAGGCAAATTTCATGTATATGCATAAATTAGTGTTCAGTAACAGTTCAGAGCTTAGAATTGTACCCCAGAGATGGCAATAAACTCTATCCTAATACACACCACATGATCAAACATATCTTCCAAAACTTGTGTGCATACTAGGCTTAGCTCAGTAAAAACGTGACAATAATTTTAGTATAATATATATCAATATACATGAAATGGAAATAACTTTATTTTCAGTTGAAATAACGTGTTCAAAAATATTAAAAATAACACTTAGAACTCTTTTGTTTAATACAAATGTTGTGCACGATACAAATACTAAGTTTCTCACAACCAAATATACAACTAAAAAAACTCGCACTTGCAGAGATCCTTGAGCTTTGTAACCTTCAAGCGATCATAGTCCACCACAGTGCTTCTCTCGGATTTCACCGCAGAACTATACTCAATGTTATCTGACACCTGCACACTGTGAATTACGTCTACAATCGACCACAATAAGAGTAGTCGTGCATCGTTTGTTCAAGACTTGACCACAGAGTGACTCATAAATCGAACGCTAAAACGTTTGCTACCACGAGTAATAAAAAACACTGATACTAGTTTAAATCATGATTACCTACATATATATATATCACATTGATTGTCAAAAGATAAAAAGATAAACAAATGAATAGGCCACCACATAAATTGTGGGTATATTGTTTAAAGCTTTACCTACCAAAGGACTCGGTTTCAATTTGACGAATACGTTGTACCTTATACTGCCCAACGTGTAGAAATAGGGCAACAATATTTAGTGATGTATGTAAGACATTTAATTAACTATATATTTAATTACAAATCGCACCATAAAGGATTGTAATGATTTTAGTTCAAAAATTGGGTGAACATATAAAGTGATTTAAATATAGCGGCACATTACTCTATTTTCCAAGCCAATATAACTATGGCTAGGTTCAAACATATACTACTAAAAATGCTGAAATTTACTTGTCAGGGTGTGATCACAGACTATAAACTCATCGGGTTCTTCTCAACGTTCACCAACAAGCCAACAAGCAAGATACGTTCAGAAATTTGAAGCGGGAAGCTGGAGTGGCAGTACAGGAAGAAACGGGGGGATATTATATGTATATATGTAGTATAAACGAGTAGGTATATACGCACAAAATCTTGATCTCAACCAACGCTGCAGTGCGCTTGCTATCAGAATACAGTAGTAGGCTTACCTACTGCTGTATTCTGATAAGACGAGAATGAAGCGAAAGCCAAGCTTGACTGATTCATATATTTTGTATTATCAATATTGCGTTTATTTTATATTTGCCTGGGTTAATATTAAATTTGAGGATCATCTTCATCAGCCGGAAGACGTCTACTGTTGAACAAAGTCCTCCCCCATTGAACGCTACAAAGAACGGGTATTAGCGGCTTGTTATATTTGGCTACCCGCTACTTTAACGATATCGTCAGTCCACCTACTGGGAGCCTACCAACTCTACGTCTTCCGGTGTAATGTGGCGTCGGCCACTCGAGAACCTTTCTTCCTCATCGGTTATAAGTTCATCAATTTGAGGACGTTTCACTTAAATTTTATATTTAATTTGCACAACTTTTATACACTTGGGATCTTTCTTTAGTATAAATGGTTATAATATTAAAATTGTAGTTGTAGTAGAAGCTATGCCATAAAGCCACAGATTAATCAGTAATACGTAAATAAACTTAACTTTCTCATATTGCTCTCAATCAAATCCGATCATAAATCGACCATTAACCTAATAAAACAATATAATCCTTACACTAATTGCAATAAAGTAGCGGTTAAAAACTAGTAATTTCAATTCAAAGTCAGTTCGTGACGTGTTCGGTTATAAATATAGAGCCAGTAATCGAACCTGCACTTCTAACTACCGGTTAACGTAATTCACAAGCCACGGACGTGGTTATGTTGATTTAGTTAAACTGACTTAAAAAACGACTACTATGCCGAGTACATGTCATGTAATTTTTTTAGGAACGGAACAAGCTCGAGGTTCACCTGATGTAACGCGGACTAGCCTCTGCCTAGAACAGTTGCATTTCCTCTCAAGTCACAAACTGCACTTTGAGACATAGCTGTTAAGGCTCATGTGCCTGTAATTTCACTGGCTCTCAAGGACTGCTGCCGTAACAGACCGTTAGGTGCTTGGCGACAGATAGGGTGGTAGCTATAGCAAGGCGGCCAATCACAAAATGCCCTTACACCATAAGGTGAAGCTCCAGCCGGCGGTGGGATCGAACCAGGGACCTGCGGCACGGCAGTCCATACCGATCGGCCATTATTGCTTTAAAATATACACCATCTTTTTATTCTTGTCACTTTATATGGAGTCGGTATGATTAATCTTCTCGCAAACCAAAAGCAAACGACACAATAACTGTAAAAAAAATATTTTTATCTAACAACTTATCTTACAATTTTTTTTTGGCATGCCGTGGCAGATGCCAACCCTCCTTTGCTTCTATGTAATGCTCTAGTTGGTAATTAACTAAAAGGTACTGATTACAAATATACCTGCTATATACCTTGGGTAATAAGTGCTTTGTGATGGTGAAGTAATATTATTCCTACAAAATCACAACAAAAGGAAAAGAATATTTTACTATTTAGCGGGATTTGAATCTGCTACCATCCGTCTCTAGAAACGGGACATGATCTGCCAATTGAGCTATCGTGATGAGTGAGTAAGCTCATATTTATCTATTATTTCCTATTATTTAAGGGGACTTTAGAAGGTTCTAATCCCGGTCCTGCGGTTAATAATTTTTCTTTCTTTATAATATTGTTAGCTTATTCACTTAGCAGGCGTTAATGTGTAATATGTGAATGTTATGTTTGTGTAACGAGTAAAGTGTATATGTAACAACCTTCTCATAGTGCCGTTTGTTATTGGCTGTTGACTATTTGTTACATTTTCAACTTAGTTAGAGAGATCCAAGAAAGATATGGAATAATATTAATTGGAACCAAGAACGGTACGGATCAGCTATTATTAATTTAAAGAAATGCTTACATGGAATATGAAATTTTAATGAGATATATGTAGAAATATAACTTGTTGAATCTAGATATATACATGCCTTTTACGTCTGTAAATGGCATGAATATATCTTAAAAGCTTACATGCTTTTGCAGACACACATACTGTTGATATCTCTTAAATTAAAACGAGAAAAAAACATATCTTTAGTAGTTTTGTTTCTACAAAAGCGAATAATTACAATACAAAACAACGTCAGTGATTCGTCCAAATAAATCAATAAACAAACTTAAGAACATAAAATGTCGTTGATTGAATATTAATCAAGAAATAAAATCCATAACAGCTACTATCTTCATTTGACAGCCAGAAAGGAAATGAATCAAGATCAAGCTTCTTATTTCCAAAAAAATATTAATCACTCTATGCCCAAAACATAAAAATCAAACAGATTGAATCGTTAAGCCGGCCATAAGGTAACGAGATTGTGAATAAATTTCTATGCTTATTTAATGTGACGTTTAGTGAGGATACCATGGACTATGGTCCATAAATGCTTTAATGGTGGTCAGTGGTCGGGCATCCGGTGTTGTTGGCTTCCGGTGCAAATACTTCGATTAAAGTGGTCGGTACATACTGCTGTGAGATTTTTGTATGGTGATTAATAATTTGCGGAATAAGGGTGGGAATATGATGATGGTACCTTATTTATAATCGAGTACCTCAAGAACATCACTACATAGTATAAAACAAAGTCGCTTTTTCTGTCCCTATATCCGTATGTATGCTTTAATCTTTTAAACTACTCAACGAATTTTGATGCGGTTTTTTTTTAGATAGAGTGGTTCAAGAGGAAGGTTTATATGTATAATAACATCCATTAAATAGCGGAAAAATAGTGTTATTTTTGAGGTTTCTAATGTGATGTCGTAAATAATTACATTTTTTCCGTTTACATTGCAAACGCAGGCTGAGCCCTACGAGATTTATTAAAATAATGTACTAAATATTGTACACTTTGAAATGGTCTACAGAAAACTCTGATATGGTATATGTCTATCTCTTATGGATATCCCACAATAAAAAAAAAATTCATTTACTTTTTACGACAAATAATGGCTCATTTTCGAAGCGATTTTAACCAATACAGAATTAATCCTTATCTAATTAAATACTTTAAATACATTGTTGATTTAATATAGATATCTCCTTACCCTTTACAGCATATGATTTAAATTAATATTTTCGAAGATATTACAGATTTAAAAATTGCGGGACGTAGCGTTTGCGGCGGTTCCGGCCGGCCCGGGCGGCGGGAGCGTGTAGTAGTGTAAAAATGTAAATAAGTAAAAATGTAGTGTATGAATTTAGATATTCCAAAGAAAATCTTCATAGTTTAGGGAAAGAAGAATTGTTTTACTCTAAATTTAACGTGCGCGGGCTACGCCTGCTGCCCGTGCAGTTATCAATATATCAAAACTACTGGATCGATTTTAATCATTTTTTCAGTGAATGACATAGGCTATATATTTTATACCCGGGCGAAGTCGGAGCGGGCCGCTAGTAATACATAAAGAGGCAAGCGACATTTTTTGCGGCAATAGCTGCACGAAATGGATATGTGGACTATTCTCGTTTTGGAGGCCAAAATTGGCTAAGGATCAATGAGCCATCGCATTGTTAAAACAACCAAACATCATTCATAAATAAAAAGACCTGTTAATCCTTTGGAAATACCACCCACCTCAGTACTATAACAAGAAAGAGAACAAATATTAGGACCATTTTATGTAGTTGTAAGTCCTTAACAAAGCATCTTTAATTTGGCGGGAAACACTGATCAAGCTCAACAAAATATTATTACAAAGAATACGTATATAGGTTTACATATAAACGTATAATTCAACATTTTAGGAATCAACATTTTAGTAATTCAACATTTTAGAATTGAAAATTCTGTATTTTTTACTTTTTGTCAGACGATTTTCGTCTTTTCGATCGTCGATTCGTTACATTACGTACGATTGTTTCCATACTGCCACGCATGCACTACCCTAAGAGGTAAGCAGGAATATCCAAACATCAATCAAATAATTTATGTAATATGAGGCATGCCTATATCCATCTACTAGAGTTTATTTAGAAGTCTAGACTGTTATAAAAATCATCAGAAACTCCAATAACATTTTTTAACCTAGAATCAAGGCAACTAATTTTAATTCACCCTTCTTTAAAAATCTTACAGGTAAGACATATCTATAGATAAAACCACTTTTAAAACATTTTCGAAAAATCTTGTCTCAAACTATACCGATATGAAACAAATGAGTTACTTCTGACTGGTCATATATTCGAATCGAAACATTGAAAATAAATTATAATAATTTTGTCATAACTAATTCATGTCATAGTCTAACGAATATAATATTTATTGGCATAAGTAATACTATTAAAGATAAACAGGTTATTGAAACAAACTTTTGTCAAATTCATTGCATTATCTGATTTTCACATAAAAATTCAATATTTTGACATAAAACTTCAATTACAAAATTACAACCAAAGGAAAAAAAATAGTCATTGGCGGGATGTCATTATAATGTTCCTCTAAAATTCCTCTCGTTGTACTTTTATATTAAAATTCACAAAGAATGCGTCATTGATAAAATTAAAATACTAAAATAAAACTTCATATCCAAGTGCTCATACATTTTTCTTATCAAAGTTAATATGTAGCACCACGCCGAAAAGAAAAATGATCTTATTAAGCATTAATTAAAAACCTCTCTAATAACGATGCTAATTAATATATCCGCCAATGTTATTTATTATGCGAGAACCAGCGACGTCATGGGAGCCAAATGTGTTATTTAATAGGCGTTACGGTAAAGTTTTAGAATCACACATTTGTCAGTTTAAAATCCATCTTCCGACAGAATAATGTTTGGGAGAGGAAATGTCTTTTTTAATGATTCGGAAGCCTGGATCGATTAGAAACTCGTTCATTATGAAATTTAATAAAATTGGAAGCAATATTTTCATATTTAAAATAAATATTAAGCACTACGGTGGAAATGACCTCTCAATATACAAAAACTAGATTGGTCAAGGCAATCAAATTAATATATAAGGTACATAAATGGAAAAAGTTTATTTGATAAGCGACTTTATTATTACTTTTACATACCTTATAAATATTATTTTATAAATATAACTTATTAATAAAAGTTTTATTCAATACATAAGGTATTGAATAAAACTACTATTAATAAGTTATATTTTTATATTTGTACCGTAAAAGCAGTAAATCAGCAATATTTAATACCAAACATAACTCTTGCGCAGAAAACATGTGCAATATGATATAGTTTTATATAATAAAGCATTTTATACATTCCATAACTAAGCTACAAGAAAAATATTATATTATGCCATTATATAATTTATTAATATAGTCGAAATCCAACACCATCAAAACTTAATTAAAAATCAGTTCCCATAGGCACTCTAAAGAAATTAGACCAAAAAACTTCATAAAAAGCTCCAACCGTAAGTCTGATTAATAAAGGTTTACACAAATGTGGCCCGCTAGGTGGCTAATGCATTTGACCCCGCATCGCCCCGTGTTAGCGTCTGAACTACTCTAACCTATGCTCTTAATGCCCCAAACAAATCGCCAGTTTCCCATCACTCGTCATCTACCAGTCACGACAAATTGTATTAAAATCAACGGGTAACTTCCCATTGACACGCGCATTTCAACCATTACCGCTCATGCCCGTAAACATTTAAAAAACATTGAAGTAACACCATTGCAACACGGTAATGGTTGTTTGCCTAAGCGTATTAGTCGTTAACTTGATTGATATTTGGTTATGTGTGTAGTGATGTATCGAAGCCTGTCAAACATCGAATCGCTAGCACTATAAACAGTTTTAACAATTACTGTATTTGAATACATTTGCGTCAATTTTCTAAAGAATAACTATAAATCTAATTATGAACGTGCATAGATTTTTTTGTCTGATAGTGCCAATAAAATTAAGGACGCGTGAAAGATGCATCGGTTGGAATAAATTGAAAGTTATTGATATGATTTTCGTTTCGATTATTTATTTAACGTATCATTTGAGTAATAGTTGTATCACGATTCGATATATTTATTTTAATATGAGATGAAGCGTAATGAGAGAAGCGTTTTGTAATGTGGTAAAATCATTTACACTTTTCAGGTTTGTGGCTACAGGCCCTCCCTTCGCCAAACACCGGAACACTAATAGATTCCTCCACTTTTAGGATTGCTACCTCCCTCCGCTTGGGTGCATCGTGCTGTGCTCCTCACCGCTGCCATTGTGGCAGTAGCGTCGACCAACTCGGTCACCACGGCCTGTCCTGTACGAGAAGCACCGGAAGAATTCCCCGCCACGCCGGACTTAATGACATTATTCGCCGGGCTCTTACCACCGCCAACTGCGCTGCCATCTTGGAACCTAGTGGCCTTGTACGTGGCGATGGTAAGAGGCCGGACGGCATGACTTTGATTCCGTGGAGGATGGGAAGGCCTCTGGTATGGGACGCTACCTGTGTCGATACCTTAGCACCTTCTCATCTTCCCGCAACCCAAAAAGTGGCCGGCGCGGCGGCTGAACTAGCAGAAGGCCTCAAAAGGCGCAAATATAGTAATCTCAGTAGTTGTTACATGTTTGTGCCTTTTGGGGTCGAAACGCTGGGACCGTGGGGACCGAGCGCCAAATTATTATTCAAAGACGTCTCAAAACGTCTGGTCGACGCTACTTGTGACCAAAATGCTGGCATATACTTTGCACAGAGGATAAGCATTGCCATACAACGTGGCAATGCGGCCAGCATTTTGGGGACACTGCCTAATGGTAGCGGAACATTGGATTAGTTTCTTTTTTTTTAACTAATTTTAAGTTTTTAAGTTAAATATGTTAATTTATACTTAATAAAATGTCTATTAAAAATGGATTTCCGCAAGTAAAAGTTTATTAAAATATTTACACTTTCAATTATTAATTGAAATTACAGTGGAAGCCGCACTTTGTATTTAACTAACTTAGTCTACTTAGGCTTACATAGCTCCCGGATTTATAAAGCGGCAAAACTGGTAGTTACCTACGCAGTGTTAAACTACCTGTCTGTTTAATTTTTTTTTAAACAACATTTCTTGTTGTTTCCCTTATCATGTGCACCTTTATGGTTGAGTTCAGTAAAGTTAAGATGAACGACTCTTATAGAGAACCGTTTTATACACTGCTTAACGACGGATTGTCTACTTGAAGGTGTTACTAACCAGGCAAAAAGGCTTCGTCGTACTACCAGGCTGTAAAGCTTTCTTCTTCCAGTCTTTCCTATTATTAAAACCAATTTCTTCTCAACCGGCAGACAACTGATATTATCTAGGCTGCCATGGCTTCATAAGATTACTTAGCAAAAAGCTCTCAGCATGTCACAACGGACCCAAAAGAAACTTGTAATAAATATTTACTTCACTGCTTAGATTATTAAGTAACCGCTTATTCACATCGTAATAAAAACTAAACTCTCACGAAAGAAAGTGAAAATAATCAAAGTATTCAGAAAAAGTTCCCATAGCCATAGTTACAATACTGGCAGTGCTGATAAGTAACAGAGGCATAACAACGGGTTAGTAGATACTCAATCAAAGCTGAGAACGGATTTCCTCTATTCGTAAATGCAGTGCGGTCACCCATCCAAGTAATGCCTGCAGCAAAAACTCCTTAACCTAGTTGATCACAAAGAAAGATACGGCAAACTCCAAAACAATTGCTTCCAATCGGAATATTGTGACAAAGTTAATACTTAACATGGTTCGAGATATTTCGGATGCTGTCGATATAAAAGAGATAAGTGCCTGATAACTGGATTGTAGATGTCATTTCCTTCCTGTTCTACTTCGCTTCTAAACAAGGCTTAATCAACGGTACATTTGCTTTTTTTAATAATATCATAGGTGTAATATAATATAATGTAATAAGAAAAGAATGCACCGAATTAGTCCCTAGGATGCGAGTAGGGTGTTGCGTCACTTAAAGTAAATTCTCCATTTCTACGCCCTTGTCAACCGAACAATATAGTGTAAGTAGTATACTTCCAACACGAGCATTATCTTGGATATCTTGGAATAATAGTTATAACTTTCTGTATTGGTAGAAAAAAAACACCATATTTGTAGAACCGCCCTTTCTTGTGAGAAAAAACGTACCTTACATATATTTTTAACTTATCTAGATATATTTTATCTTATCCACTTAGTTCATAGGAATGTAAGAGTAGAAATATTATGACTTTTATTTTGAAGTTCCAAAACTTCCAAACCAAACTTTTTATGTTGTAAAGTGATGATGTTGTCAAGGAAGGTAAACAGGCTTAACCTGAAATAAGGGGGTTATAAGGACAGCTGCCGGAATAGACTGTTAGCTGCTTATCAACAGAGTTTTACCTTGAGCTTTATTTATTTTATTAATAGCTAATAGGCCAGCCTTTGACCACTATCACACCTGATGGTAAGTGATGATGTGGTCGAAGATGTTCAGGCTAACCTAGAATTACTGGCTCCCAAGAAAAGCTGACGGTACACACCGTTAGGTGCTTGGAGACCGATTTCCACTTGAGGGTGGCACTCAGAATTGGTAACTAGTGAGGTTAGCGTTTGCGCAGTGCCCTACCATTATGGGATGAAGCTCTAGCCTGCGGTGGAATTCGAATTATGGACCCTATGGCAGTCCAAAGCTATTGTAACTGGGCAGTCACATCTTAAAGTGGTACTAAATATAAGTATGTGATTTTTATATTAGTCCATTCATATATTTGAAGAGATATGATACTCCCGAGACAGTAATCCAAGTCGTCACGGTCAGACTCCCATAGCTTTCCCACTCTCAGTGAAGTATCAATGACATTGATACCAGTAACGTTAGGACTGACACTGGAAATGTTAGTAGAGAAACTAAAGAAATTTTATGACATTTGAGTATAGACAACATTGTATGGAGTTTTGGCGGGAAAATTGCAAATGACATCTTTGACATTTCGTTATTTTCCAAAACTTGTAGTTCTTTGAATGCAAATGTAAATTTCGATTATAATCGTTAATACATAATTAACGATTATATTAATTGCAATGTCTATGAATGTAAGCAAATAGTATAAGAGAAATGAATGTAGTTCGTTTTACTGCCTTTTTTCACGGCTTTTTTTTTCTAATTAATAAATATTCATAAAGTAATGTATCCATCGTTTTACTAAAATCGAAATTGACTAGATGTCGATATGACTTGAATTTGCCTACGAATATATTATTTCTATTTCTTGACGAATAGCCAAAATATACAAACCATCCGAGACCAAAGAGAACTTATAAAAAAATATATTAATAGGATTGAAGCTCAGAACAATTCCGAGCATTGCAGTCTTTAATTCGTTAACAGTAATAACTAAAATAACATTAAAATTACTGGCTAATAACAAATAGCACGACCATAAAGCACACAATTTTGACACTTCCATCATTGTATATAATAGAAATGGCGATATTTGTAAAAAACAATCCTAACATGTTTCCAAAACTATCTGACCTTATAGAAAGAAACCGCCGCGACAATAACATAGCATGTAGACAAACAGGCAAAACCGCTCTTCTTCAAAAGAGTGCAATCTGCATGGCACCACGTATATATAATAAAATCCCAAAGTCCTTGAGGGAGTTAAGTATTAATATATTTAAAATTAAATTTAAAAAAATTCTGCTCGATAAATGTTACTACACTATCCATGACTTTTTAAATGACAAATTTTTATTATAATTGACATGATATTTTTATTTTACACTGACATAATTGACATGACAGTGTTATTTTATTGCATGTACTAGTGTCTGTATATTATTTTAGCTAATGTAAATATTACTGTAAATGACATTCTTATAAATCTATGATTATATTGCAAATAAGGTTCATCATTCAGATGTGATTTTTGTGATGCCTTAATAATATAAATTTTGAAAATTAAACTAATTCATAATTTTCTACATAATTTGGTCGCTCCATCTCTTAAATTGTACGCCTACATAGGCAAAACATGGTGGGACTAAATATTTACATACATTCCATGTGCTTAAATTTAATTTTATGTATCATGTACCCATGTTTTGGACAATAAACATATCTTTATCTTTCTTTATCTTTATCTTTATAATAGTGATCAAGATGATAAAAGGAAACACTATCTGATTTTAAAGATGATGGTGATTAACATCATTATTGGTTACTCTCATCCATACTTTGCGGTAATTAAAAAGAAGTCATACGTTCTCGATCTTGCGCTCAAGAGTCAATATCCCCTTATGATGTATGTGGAAGCGAAATGAGTTCAAAATTCCATTATAACTAAATCTAAAAAAAGGCTAATAAAAGCTATCACATCACGCTAAAAAAATCGTATTTTTAAATGTGTTTTTTCTCTAAAATTTATTTCATATTTTCTTTTTAAGTTTTAGAATTAAACAAAACATTTAAACCAGACTTCATGACAAGCAACTGAATTCAAATTCAATAACAATTATCCAAAAGCGGTACACTCTGTAAAGAGTTATGAGTTAACACACACAAATATTATATAAAACACAGTCGAATTGAGAATTACCTCCTTTTTTGTCGGTTAAAATTAAAAATTTACCTCCTAATTCCGCTGCGTAGTAGTGTTTATTAGTGAGATATTGTAAGACAAGAGTAGGATTTAGACTTTAAATTCTGAAGTTCTATTGTGTATTCAATATAAATTTCATATGTTGGTATCACAAATGCATTTATGGGCATGCCAACAAAAAAAGAAACAGCGGTGCATAAACATATATTGTTAAAAAAACCGTTCACATTTTGATTATTATCGCGCATTAGTAAAACTTTTTTCAGCGCACCACATGTCAATTTATATGCCCATTGATATATTTTTTACCAGCAGGTATACTTTTTTTGTTGAAAAAAACTTTACTTTTTCGAATTTGCACCTTCTCAAATGTGCGTTTTTATGGTTTTAGAGCAATTTCGCTAACGATGCGATGGATTGTATACTTCCGGACACCTTTTATCTTGTGAACCTGTTCAATGCAGTATATCAGGGTTCCTCATGAGACTACGGGAACCTGTTACTATGTCTACGCCGCCATCCGTGGATATATATTTAAGCCATGTTAAGATCTAAGGTTTTTTCTTGGTTGTTATATTTAAGTATCTAATATGAAGAAATGATTAAATAAATAAAAGTAACAAATGAGAGGAGTTGCCATGTAAACTCATATGATAAGTTTTTATTTTTTTATCTATCTTGAATACCCGAAAATAAAACAAAAATAAATAAAAACTAGCTTAATACAAGTTGGCCTAAGGCTAAAAATTCCTAAATCTAAATAATATACAAGATACATTCATAGATCTCGATAAATAAAAAAAAACTCACACTATTTAAACCGTTTGAAGTTTCTTTTTGTTTTTCTTTTTTTATTTCATTGAGACGCAACAAGCCCGAGGCCCATCTGATGTTAAGCGGACTAACCTTTGCCTATAACAGATGCATTTTATCACAAGTTACGAATATCACTGCGCCCGTCACATTGTGCCTGTAATTTAATTTCACTGTGCTGCCGGAACACACCGTTAGGTGCTTGGCGACAGATTTGTAGTTTTATTAATATGATAAGACACAAATATATTGTACCTACATGTCAGTTCTCAAACTTATTTGGCCTGTTGGAATTTTTTTTAAATTAAAATATTAAAAAAAACTTAAAAAATACATTCGAAATAACATACACAGAGTTAAAATAATAAAGCGATATTAATTTTAGTACAAACTCCATATAAGATATATCTAGGGCATGACTTCATATATAAACAATATGTTTTATTTGCTATTTTCATATATAATATCAAAAGCCATACCGTATTATTAAAGTTGACATTTTAAAAGGTCTTAGTATCAATTTCCATACAAAGTTTGGAACCAGTTATTCAAGTTTTGCAATTTTAATTGCGTACAATATGCTTTTTTCATCATTATGCTAATGATTGCAACATTAGCATAGAAAATTAGCAACATTCATATTATCAGTTCTTAAATTAACATTCACAAGTTTTAGTTGATATAATAATAATAAAATATGACAGGGGCAATAGTTAGGGTTGGCACCACTCAGTATAAGTAAGTACTTCTGCAGTAGATTTTAATCCGAAATATTAAAATAATATGGTAACACATATTATTTTGGTATTTTCAGGTTGGATACTTGGAGACCAGGAGTTTCATGTTTTTTTCCAATATTTGACAGAGCAACTGATTGATGATGATGAGTGATCAAATGTTGGCATTTATTTGACCTAACCATCTAGCTGTACAGCGAAATGGCATCCATCATGTCGCACGCTATTATATGGTGTGAATTTACTTATACTGAATTTATAAAAAAAATGTTGTTAAGCATGTATGTACTAATTTGATTTTGAAGAAATAATAACAGTCGCCGCACAGATTCAAATTGCAAATCTGTACATCTGTACACGAATAAAATCTGTCGCCTTAGCACCTATTGATTTTCAGAAACTGTTCTTGATAGCTGATTTTCATTTCAGGTTCAAACAGATATCCATCTTCAACCAAAGCATCACTAAAGTACTAATATGTGGGATTTCGATCAAGCTTTAGCCAATCGACAGTAAAAAAGGGCTGACTTGGAATATTTTAAACTAACAGAAAGTGCTATGCACCATCACACCATAGCTTTTACCTGCTCGTTAAACTAGTTAGTTAGCTTCAGACACAAAGTCTACTCGGAGAGTTATATCCTCCATGGTATCGGTCAAAGCAATGCAATAAAATATAATTATTTGCCGCAAACCAATTTGTTGGGAGTATTCCAGTGATTTGTGGAGGTGTGCAATGGGTAAGCTAGGGTGTAACTGAATAATATTAGCATTATGAGCAGAACGAGAAATCAATTCGTAATGTAGTGCTTGTTTTTATTTATAGATTTTGTATCGTAATTTATAATAGTCTGGTACAGTACTATCTATGGTACTATGGTCCGAGTTTCAATCTACTCCGTTTTTTTTTTCTAACGAGAATCTCTGAGTGTGATAGCATATCTCAGGGTCAAACTGCTGGGATGGATGGTCACCGGGTCATGGTCAAATCCCATTTGTGGTAAAATTTTTCTTGCCATTTTAGTTTTGTTTATTTTAAGAGCTTTATGAAGTATATATTCAACTGCAAAATAAAAAAAAAATATTTACAGTTTGGGCAGTCAACATCTGTGCCTTGTATAAATATATATATAATAACAAATTCGTGTGCCTTGGTGGACATGACACTGCAGGACTCCTGGTCCTATATTATAATATTTTCTCATATGATACTATATAAATATCTAGTCCTGGTATCATTGAAATAGGGTTCATATCAGCGCACGCTGCAACGTGACGTTTACGACAATCACTACGTACGAAGTGCGAGAAAAAATTATTAATTTGATTTAATTTTCACTTAAATTTCAACATAGTTCGTGTTGGTTTCCCGTGGGGTACCAGACTAGAGTGTTACCTCCAGGTAATACCGGAAGTTGGGCAGCAGCGCCTTCTGAGTAACTCTTATCTTACACTGTGATCCCCAAGACGCTGTCACGCGTGGGGATTAATGGCAGTCCCCCGCTTAGTGAAAGAAGTATTCACCAGTGGATAACCTAACTGACACAGTACGGTACATCTCGGTTTAAATACCTATATTACATGGAGGAGGCACACATTTGGTCGTTAACACCACTTATTTTCATAAACAAAGTATTTTTTTTTTCATGTTATTGTGTAGGAACAAGCCCGAGGCCCACCTGATGTTAAGTGAACTAACCTCTGCTATAACAAATGCATTTCATCAACGACGAATTGCACTGTGCTCGTCACACTGAGACGTACAGTTGCTAGGTACAATTTTACAGTAGTTAAATTTTACTGGCTCTCAAGTACTTACGCCGGAACACACTGTTAGGTGCTTGGCGACAAATTTTCTACTTGAGGGTGGCAGCCAGCCAGGTGGGCATTCGCAAAATGCTCTTCCACCATGCGGTGAAGCTCAAGCCCGCGGCGGGATTCGAACCATAGACCTGCTGCACGGCAGTCCATAGCCAATGCCACTGAGCCATCATTGCTTCGAATTAAATTGAAATCGGTTTTAAAATAAAGGCCTATTCTTATAAGATAACACTAAATACATTAATATGTTCTTGTGAGCAGATGTTAGAGATCAGTTCTAATGAGTCCATACCATTTTATTCTGCGTATTCGTATCATTAAATTACTATTCAAGTGTGATGTTGAACAGTTCCATTGGTAGTTTATATAACAAATCTTTGCCAGTTTATATGATTAGTGGCAGCTTAGAACAGTACTTTTATTGGATAAAAAATTATACTAGTAATGTATTTAGTCTTCCTTCCGAAGATTAGCCCACGCAGGATTATGTCGCTTTCCGTTAGATATATTTCATCTATCATTATAACAAATTCGCATTTAAGGTTAAAACATTTTTCTTAATCCATCAAATTTATATTTGTCAACAAAAACATTATAAATAAATATTTTAATAATGTTATTTTTGCATCAAATAATTTTAGGGGTTCAAAAGTAAAAGAAGTTGACACAGCTTATTTTAATTTTGAAACTTAAAACGTCTCAATTTCTTAGTAGCCATAAATTTTCAGCTTATACTATAACTGCACCTTTCGCTTCTAATGATTTGGGGTCAATGCATAATAAAGCACCATATACCTTAAGTTTATAGTAACACGCGCTATAACCAGGTGGTCATTACAGTCATTCCGTCACTGATGCGCGTAAATTATAGAAAATAATAGATAACGTGGAAGCCGAATTTCGATTACAATTTTGAAAAAAATATTTTAAATGTGTCTATGGCTCCTATTAATAAAAATATCTCAAAGTTGAGATCGATCTTAAGATTTAATATTGACGCTTGATGTATAGAACATCTGTAACAGCATCTTAGCATCGATCTAAACTTTAAAATGCATTTAATACTATAATAGAGTACTGAGTATAACTTGAGTATAAATTGAAATGGGTATGAGGAAAACCTTTATCGTCGTATTCACCACCGTCCATCGAGCAAAATGTTTTTTGCTTATATTGCCATCCCTAATATTGGGCATATTAGGCCAAGCCAAAGACAAAATTAGTCTTTTGTCTATGGCCAAGCGTAAACTATGGCTACTCTCGGCCATCATTTACAAACAGGTGATATACTGGTCAAAGACTACCAATAAAAACCGGGTTGTTTCCGCTCCATCCTCGTTCTTTGCTCGTTTTTTTTATATTGTCGTTTATAATCTTCGACAATTTCACTAGTGTGCTCGTCCATTCCCACGAACACTATCTAATTTAGAAATATTTCGACCATGTATATTTTATTGATTAATTGACTCACATTTCGCGGTTTCTTAAAAGCTTTAAAAGATAACGGAGAATGATAATTCTCAGGCTTAGCTTACCTGTGTTTATATAGCCGCAATAAAATGATGCTATTTTTTATTCAAAGAATCGTTTTTATTCAGATTGTTTATGGTCTTTTTAATCTAATTCATTGCTACTGGATATGATAACTATTGACGAATTATTGTCTATCACATTAGCAGGTCAATAAAATACAAAGAAGATGGATATAAAATGGTGCTTTGAATTTCTAAGCGTGGTTTTACTCGAAATTGAAAAGATTTTAATCATATTTAATTCACCTCAGCAGTCTATTTAATGACTGTGAAACAAACTTTACGCTTTTATATCTGAGAAAATTGCATTAGAATTTAAAGTTCTGGTATTTTATTTGGCTCGAAACATTCATGACGTATCTAATTTAATCTGTTAAATCTAGAAATGATTTGATTCATTTGAAAATACACATACATGTATGCTAATTACAATAAATAAAACAGATTGTCTAAAGTCATAAAGGGTTACCAAGGCGCTCGCATACTTACCTTGTTGGCTTACGAGATCTTTAACTTCAATAGAAAAGCTTTACACAAACTGTCTTCAATATCTCGATTAGTCTTATGTTTGGTTATTAGATGTTGTAAAACTCGACTAAAATACAACGAAACAGCATCATCTAAACTAATGGAATAAAGAGGAAAGATTTGATTGTTTGTTTGCATTGAATAGGCTCTGAAACTATTGGACTGATTTGGTATGGAAATAGTTTGACACACGGGGAAGGACATGATAGTTTTTGTCCAACTGGGCAAAAAGAGGTATAATGGTTTTGCGCGATAACCGATCTAATGGACCGATTAGGATGAAATTTGGTATGGAAATAGTTTGAGATACGGGGACGGACATAGGATAATTTTATCCAATTGCGCAAAAAGACGTCAATGTTTTTGCGCGATAACCGATCTACTGGACCGATTAGGATGAAATTTGGTATGGAAATAGTTTGAGATACGGGGAAGGACATAGGTTAGTTTTTATCCAACTGCGCAAAAAGAGGTTAATGGTTTTGCGCGACAACCGATATACCCGGAAAGCTAGTGTTCAATATTTGTTTTGACGTTTTAGGTATATGTACGGACGTTGGATGAGTATAAATATGTCAGGTCAATTATTATGGCGCATAACCGTATGTGTAACATAAAAAAGTATTATTTATTATTCGTATTGCCTTACGAGCGCTCTTACTTTGATAGAAAAGCTTACAGAAACTGCCTTGAATATCTCAAATAATTTGATGTTATATTTTAGATGTTGTAAAACTCGACTTAAGGTTGAACTGGCCGGTCACTTCTCCATACAAACGTCGTAGGGTGATCATTCCCTTATTTGAGATTTTAGGTCCAGACTTAAGCATAATACCGATTGATATCGTCATTATCTAGGCTTGTATGATGCCAAAATTTTAAAAAGATAATTAAGTTGTAAGTTATGGACCTCGAAAACTTTATATGAAAATGTTTCGAGGCTCATAATTCTCAAGTTAATTATCTTATTAAAATTTCGGCATTATACAAGCCTAGATAGTGACGAGATCAATCGGTATTATGCTTTATTTTGGACCTAAATCCTCAAATAAGGGAGTGATCACCCTACGGCGTTTGTATGGAGAACGGGCTGGCCAGTTCAACCTTAAATGAAACAAATCAGAATCATGTTTATTGTGTTGACGTTTTAAGTATCTGTACGTAAGTTAGATATGTATAATAGGTCGGGTTGATATTTATGGCGCATGACTTTAAATGTAACATATAATAGTATTATTAATTATTCTTATGGTATAATCATGCTTCCCACAACACAGAGTAGTCGAGTACGGAGTCATGAGCAGCACCTTAACGAATTTGTAGGTATTTGTTCTTTCTTGCCTTTATCCCACGCCAAGGATGATCGACAACCGTGTTCTTTTTATCACTACATACCTATTGTGTACACATTATTTTTACACAGTTGATACGTACTCCAAAATATCGTACAGTGATGTGTACATTCATTCTTTTTCTTTTACATGTTTTTCAACCGTCCTCATGCCAAGAATATAACCATGCCATTACTCTTCAAACTTGGTTTAAATTTTATTATGTTTAATAGGCTAGCCTTTGAACACCATTTCACCTTATGGTAACTGACAATGTAGAGGAAGATATTTAAGCTAACTTAGTAAAACTTACTTATTAAGTTTAACTTAACTGGTTTTAAAGAACAGCTGCCTTAATATACGGTTGAGTTGGTCAGTTGATCAATTAAGAACGAATAGTCAAGCTACCGGGGGTGCCGGGCCAGAATGTCACTCCCCCATATCTCCCTGTGGGTGTCGTAAGAGGCGACTAAGGGTAACACACCAGAAGGCGGGCAGCAGCGCTTTCTGAGGAACTGATATATCACACACGTTGCGATTATGGATTATGGATGCGTGGGGATTATAGCAAACCCCCCATAATGGGGAAGGCTGTGTTCAGCAGTGGACTATCCGGCTGATACATAGTACACTGCACAGTACAGTCAAGCTAAAAACAAGTGCTTCAAAACTTTTTAAAAACTTCCTGTGATATTAAACCTTCTTATTGCAATCTTGTCTACCATAGAGAACCACATATCCATCGCAATAGCCACGTTTTTGGTACATGCAATCTACTTTAGTACGTATCGTTTGTTACCAAAACACCTGATTCTACCCAATTGGTCTTTTGGTTTCTCTATCGGACTTTTTATACCTATATTTTTATATTTTCCATGGTGGAAGGGAATGAAAATTTTGGGAATGCTCGGCTAGCCCGACAACCCTCAAGTAGAAAATCTGTCGCCAAGCACCTCACAGTGTGTTCCGGCACAAGTCCTTGAGAGCCAGTAAAATTACAGGCATATGAGACCTAACAACTGTACGTCTCAGTGTGACGGGCACAGTGTATAGAAATGCATCTGTTATAGGCAGAGGTTAGTCCACTTTACATCAGGTGGGCCTCGGGCTTGACCGTCACAATAACATTTTTAAAAAAAACCTATAATATAATTGATTCTTTTATTTTTCTCTTGCCGTTCTACGGACTATTTTCGAACGGTAATCTTATTAACATGATTACGAGAAAAAATTACATAATATATATTAAAACACCATCACGCACTTTTCCCGACACACTGATTCCACACGTTTTAATTGTCCATTCGTATATAACGAACAATAGGTGATTATATTCTATCGTAGAAAGTAAGTGACGCCGCGGGCGTGCATTGTGCTTAACCGTTGATTAGCTAACCAAAGGTTATCGATGGCTCGATGATCGAAATTTCAATTAAACGGTATTCGGCTAACAAGGGAACATCTGTTTTCAATTAATTAAAGAATGGATAGTGGAGATCAGATGGAGTTAACCGTTAAGTTGCCTCGATAATGTCTGTGCTATATTTTTAAATATTTTATATAAAACAGCTATATATTTGTTAGCTGACCATAAGGCGTACGATTAAGTGTTGTTTTCCGTACATTATTTTAATATCTTTTTTTTTTATAATAAAGAAGAGTAATAGTATTTTAATAAGTAGATAAAATGGTAGTTTTTAATCGTACTCTTAATCTATCTCTTACTCGTAATCAACTACATTTTGAAGCAGTGATGGCTCAGTGGCATGGGTTATGGACTGCCGTGCAGCAGGTCCATGGTTCGAATTCCGCCGCGGGCTTGAGCTTCACCGCATGGTGGAAGGGCATTTTACGAATGCCAGCCTGGCTAGCTTTCATCCTCTAGTAGAAAAGCTTTTGCCAAGCACCTACCGGTGTGTTCCAACAGCAGACCTTGAGAGCCAGTTAAATTAGAGGCACATGAGACATAACAACTGTAGGTTGTGTCAGGTTAACGGGCGCAGTACAGTGCATCTGTTAAAGTCAGAGGCCACCGCTTAACATAAGGTGGGCCTAGCACCTGTTCCAACATAATACCATACCACATACATAAAAAAAACCAGGTAACCTTTCAAGCATTAGTAAGTGAATTTAAAATAAAACAATTAAGTTATGACAAAACGCTACTCTCACACTTCGGCAAGTCATTGACCAAACTTTATTCCCAAGTGAATACAAACAAATGTAAACATCAACAACTTTTATAACATCTCTAATTTGACAACGTTTCGTTATTTGTGTCACAATTAATGAATAGTTATAACGCCAAACGAGAAACGATACATTAATTAATTGTTTTCTTCATTTGAACGGGAACGACAATTCTCACGCATTTTAATTATTATGGTTATATTTATATCCTCAATTCGTTTCCGAGCTTCTTTTTATCAGATGTTTGGGTATCAGAGATGTCGTGCTCTTTGAAGCTTTTAATGGGTTATCCGTAACTTTTTCCGCTTCAAATGATTATATTGTTTCATATTTTATAATTTATTTTAATTATTTTATCGTCAAGAAGCGGTTTATATAGAGTATTGTCATATCGTAACTCATATTCACATCACCTTGACTTCAAGTAAAAAATAACTTGATTTATACTTAGGACGAGATAGTGCTGCATACTTAGTTATAAAAATATAGTAGGTACTTAAGAATAAAACAAATGAGCACTTCTATATTATATGGTACGTTATTATATGAACCGTTTTTGTATTATATCAGGTTCTATACATATGACCCTGTGCAATTAAATTTTATCATACATTTGGAATTATAAGTAATGAATGCCTCGGCGGTTTAATGTCGTAAAACGTTTTTTCATCTCAAAGTCCTGATTTGATATGTTGTTGGGTTATTCTGGTAAGTAAATATTTAAAAGTTGTTTGGAGCTTGGTACTATGTCCGGTAGATGGCAATACTTTTGACCCCTATGAAATGAAACCAAAACATATGCGTCCAACATGGGTATTTAAAAATCTTTGCACGGGATATACAGGTATCGTACATACCATATATACTCTATTTAGGCTTCCACGACGCTCTTATAAAGGTCGATAACAAATTTTAATATTGAAATATTCTACAACGTACTGGCACTGATATGTAAGGATATCTTGAAATACCGGTATTGCTATATCGGAAGAAATACCTACTGTTATATATCGAAAATCTATGTATTGAATTATAATATTTAACCGTTATATATTCCCGGCAATACATCACTGTTATTATATCTCTATTTCCTTGCGTGCAGAATCAAGCTTGATTTTTAACAAACTATAACTTATATTAATAACATTAAAATATTTATCGTCAACATTAAAACACTACTACAAACGGGTCCATGATTAAGAAAGATATAACTACGTCTACCCTGAAGGGACGATTTTATCACTACTGCTATTCCGTGATTTATCTATATCTCGGGGTATTTAAGTTCGCGTGCTTTTAATATTAATTGCTCTGCCATGAATAAAACCGTCTTTATGAATACTAAGGAGTGGACACTGGATTGCTCCTGGTTTTTACTCTTTCATACTCTGTGGCTTTGCATTTAAAAGATAAGATTTGAATTAAGAAGAAGACAAAATATGCCTAATGCCCGGTTTCTATAGCGTGTAAACGGATCGTTTTAGTTACGATCGGTTATTTTATTTACCGGGCTTATGTCGAAAGTGTTACTATAAAGTACTACTAGTAACTGAGATGACAGATTGACTGTTACCATGGTATTGCTATGGCAACTACAAACACAACTCGATTACGACTACAACTTGATTACGAACAGTTGCTACGACGAATGGTTGAATATGGGAACCGGGCATAAAAAGTTTAATATTCTATTGTTTGCATTAACACCGGCTAAGCGAATAAGCTTCGAAAAAATACAACGAAAGGAAAATTTTGAACCACGAGCGACCGTCCATTCCTATAGTCGGGATATGCTCTGCCAAATGATCTATCGTGGACATGATTCACAGCTCAAATGTATCCTTCTGTTGCTTTTGACTAACATTTTAAGGAGACGAAGCGACATCTGCAACCAAACTGAATTGAACTACAAGACTAATATTTCAATTTGCTTGTTTGTGCTCAGCTTGTTTACGATAACGCAATCCGATTTATCTAATATTGTTTGTTTTGCATTAATGCCTGCAAGCAAATTTGTATGTAATGTTGTATTGACTTCGACTGCATTCTTAAAAAAATGCAATTCTGGTGTTATATTTTCTTTCAATGTCGTGATAAAATACGTCATACGTTGTTAACAATTCTGAGTATTCTCTTCAAGGATAGAACATTATTATAATCAATACTTTGTGTATTTTTCAATCATTCTGGATGGAGCAATTGATGTAATGAACACGTTGCAGTGAGCTGATAAAATAGGTACTTACTTTGTTTAATTTGCGTACTATCCGGCAACCACCTGCATACTAAGCAACTCTCAAGCTCTTATTAAATAATGATGTATGTAAAAATATATATTACTAAACGCCCCTTACCTTCTCTTATAATTACTACCCAGGAGGCTTAAACCATAGAACTCTGGTAATCTGTTGATGTGTTAAGGTAAGTAAACTTTTTTATTCTTGCAGTTGGGATCATTTATAAGGTTTCGAAAATCTGGCGTAAATGACCACAGTTAAGGACCACCTATCAGTGCTATAAGTTATCACTGGATACACACACTGGTTGAAAATGTTGGTATTCAGGTTCTGCGGGATGTTCGACGACAATATTTTGCGTAGTAGTTTTGACTACCAAATTTAAACCAGCAGAAGAAAAAGAATCAGGTTGGATAGATCCAACAAAAAAAATTAAAAGTGTTTAACACCTCCAGTAATACAGTAACATAATCTTCGAACTATCTAAACTGGCTTACTGAAATTCCCAGTGTAAACAAACAACTTCTGATCTGCTTCGAACCACAGTTTACCAACGTTTTGTTAGTTTATGTCCATACGTGATATACTAAACATTTAAAAATATCCATACTGCCCGATATACAGTTATTTTTTAAGATCGCTCCGTGATCTATCAATTAGATGGATGTAAGCAATTACCGGTTTGTGTTCATTACAGACTTGAGTTTATAATGAGAAATGTTTTACTAAAGCGCAGGTAGTCTAATAAAAAAAACACTTCATTTCAGCTATTGTCACTACCGAGGTTTGTCATTAAACTAAGTAATATGACTTTAAACCGCTCACGCTTTTTTTGTATACTGTAATATTACACTGGTCGAATATTACGACGGCATACAAAATATATAACTATATATCTGACTATTTACTACTCGGTATATAGTCGTAATATCCATCTTCAAGGAGTGCGCATGTTTTATCTTCAAAGGTTGCTATTTTTTTTTTATGTTATTGTGATGGAACAAGCGCGAGGACAACCTGATGTTAAGCGGTACCCTCTGCCTATAACAGATGCATTTCATCACAAGTGACGAACTGCACTGCGCCCATCACTTTGAGACATACCTGTGAAGTCTCATTTTGCCTGATATTTCACTGGCTCTCAAGGACTACTGCCGAAACACACCGTTAGGTGCTTGGCGGCAGATTTTCTACTTGAGGGTGGTCGCTAGCCAGGCGGGCATTTGCAAAATGCCCTTCCACCATGCGGTGAAGCTCAAGCTCTGGGCGGGATTCGAACCATGGACCTGCTGCGCGGCAGTCCATAGCCAATGCCACTGAGCCATCACTGCTTCAAAAGTAGTTGCGCTGTCAATGCCGCTAAGCAAGACCTCAAGTGTTAGTTTTAGTTTGAGTGGAGATCATTGAATATGGCGGATCTAACTGCCATGCTCTTTGTATAAACCTACACACAAATATATTTTATCTGAATACAATTTTCTAAGAATTATTATATACTACGAAAAACCAGACTCAGACCAAATTACAAAAACCTGGTAAGCACAATGTCGAAAAATTAAAGTCATATTTAGAATTAAAAAAGGGTAGCAACAACATAACAAAAGTTAAGTGTGCGAAAAAGCACTTCTTCAGATGATGTTTAGTTATCTGGTTTATGGACGCACCGTCACGATGGTTAAAACTTATAAACTTAGAGCACAAAATTCAGCTCAGTCGAGCATGTCCCGATAGCCTAGAGATCAGTACCTATACTTGGCATAAATCCAGAGGTCGCGGGTTCAATTTCTGCTAAGGACAAGAATTTTGTGCACTGATAATTTGTAAATGTGCAAGAAACATAACTTTTTTCATGTTGACGTAAAAAGCAACACCATCATAATTCATAACGACCACGACTTCCTACGAACAACAATGCATATCTCATAACTTCAGCCAAGTTCAAGACAATGTAGGAAAATCTCGCATGATGCAATACAGGTGAAACACCTAATTATCTCATCGCTATGAGTAAACTTTCGCTTTTGTTGTTCTAACAATGAAATGGTACTCTCTTTCAGATATTGCGACGTTTTTGCGCGAAGGTTGGGGTTAATGGAATAGAGCTGTGGGATGCTATGAATGGTTACTGATTGATTGTTTTTCCGTTTTTTTGCACTCATTATTGCTTAAGTATCGCGGGTTCGGCTATTGAGTTTGCATTTTTTTTTAAGCAGGATTCAGTTTTAAATATGTTCTTGTTATTTTGAAAAAACCTAAAAATCATATGTAAACTGCAAGGTGCATATGATTATAAGGTCTATTGAAAATAACAAGAACATATTTAAGCAAAATCACTTCGTAGTCATATAAATGTGTTTTGATTTGGGATGCCGTCCCATTAAATCCCCATATCTTCCTGTGGGAGTAGAACAGTGCGATCCACAACATATATCACAAGTCTATTACAGTTGTGGTGCCACCGTTCTCGTCGTCATGACGTAAGACCTCCTGTCTCGTTCACACAGTAACTCCACATGCTACTGTGCACTACAAGTTTCAACTATACTGCTTAGAAGCAGAATACCCAAAATTTCGGAGCTTTCAAGACACAGAAGCACATTAAGACGGATTCTTGCTAAAGAAACCTACTCGGGAACATTTTAACAAAAAAAAACTGACTGAACATAAAATACGCATTATTAGGGATAACTAACATTTTTTTTGATGCCTTTGACTACTATCTCACCTGATGGTAAGTGATAATGTGGTCGAAGATGTTGTTCAGGCTAACCTAGACGTACTGGCTCTCAAGGACAGCAAGGACAGCTGCCGGAACACACCGTTAGGTGCTTGGCGACAGATTTTCTACTTGAGGGTGGTGCTAGCCAGGCGGGCATTCGCAAAATGCCCTACCACCATGCTATAACGACTGCCATCTTAAGACAACAACCGGGACCGACGGCTTATGTCACTAGCGGTCACCCATCCAACTCATGACCGCGCGCGACGTTGCTTAACTTTGCTGATCGGTTGAGAACAGCTAAGTAAACTTCGCTATGAGCGCTTCTAACATACCCCTCTACACGTCAGATATCACTCAAACCTATATAGAACCACATGACATTCACCAACTTCCGAATAGAAAAAATAAATATCAAAATCTGTACAACCCGATAAGAGTTATGAGATAATACACACAAAAAAAATACAGTCGAATTAATAACCTCCTCCTTTTTTGAAGTAGATTAAAATACTTATCCTACATCTCGTCACTTTTCTTCTGAAGCTTTGATCTCTTTCTCTTCTCTGTAAAAGTTATTGTATCTAAATCAGTATCCACCCACTTGCAAGTCTAATTTCAATAATTTACAATTTTCACGCTCCAATAAAGACTCGTATAAAAGTTTTATAAATGGTTTCTGTCAAAATGTATGAAACAAACGTAATTAGACTCTTGTATTGAACAAAAGTATGGTCGTAATGAACTGGGAACGGCGCGTGCGCTAAGCCACAAAAAGCTACTAGTTTGTATGGTGTATGTTGTAACTTAAAGCGATTAAATGTGGATATATAAAAGTTGAGGATGATAGTTAATTTTTTTGTTTCTTATACTGTACTATATCTGCCGGATCGTCCACTGCGCAGCACAGCTCCCCCTTAAGCCCCCCTTAAGGGGGGAGTAAAATATTATATATTTAAAAATGTTAAAACACCATAACTTGTCATATAATTTTTTTATATATATTTATTCTTATGGATGACCGACATCTAGGGCATATTTATTGTATTTTTAAATTGATTATCCATCAACGCCGTGGAGAACGTAAGCTAATAATGTATAATTTTTAATTGTTGCCATATTGTGTCGCCCTGTCATGTATGTTTACTATCAACGACTCTATTTATTGAGTGTATAACTATTTTTGACTGAATACATATACCAAATGTCTCGACTAAAACATGTTAAGTATTCACACATTCAGTAGAACTATTATTGTCTAAAATCTTTGAATCCGTATTGTAATTACCTAAAGAAAAGAAAAAAAAAATGTCTATTTTAATTTTGATTTCCATATCAAGGTTATATTCAGGGTTTTTTAGTAGGCCTGTTACAAAAACTGTACCCGCTATCTCTTACTTTTAACCCACAGTCATAAGTAGCGAGCTCAATGAACGACTAACGAAGTTAAATTAATTATAAATACAAAGAGTTAAATACATACCAAATATGATACACAATGCTACTTTTGAAAGGTGCTGATAATGGGGAACATTATGACCATCAGTCTTGTATTATAGACGTTTTTTCTTTTATGTTCAGTAGTCAACTTTCTTTTGGTGGTGATTCATGTATTGTAAGGTTAACTTGTAAATTTTGTATTGAATATTTCGTACTTGATAGGAGCCTTTTTATTTCTAAAACTGTACAATTTTTAAAGTTTACGATGCGTGTGACTTAAGTAATAATAGCAGATTAAAGCATTAATAGTCAACTTAAGTTACGGGAAATTGTGACTTGAGGTTTTAGGACACTCAGATCCATTTATATTTATATTAACATATCACTGCCACCAGTTTATGAGTTAATTACGAAAAAGTTTCATGCTGCAGTACAAGCATCCCTAATTTTTATATGAATACCCATGTGGCCTACTACGATACTCAAATTCAATTGTCAATGGTTTTTAAGTTATATTTGAGTTAAACGAAAAATCAAGGTAGCGAGTATTGATACTAACAAAATCTCTCTACTATCTCCCCGATGGTAATAATGAGCCCGAAGATTTTTTTCAAGCTAAACTAAAATGTGACAAAGTTAAATGCCAAACTGGTCGTTTGATTAACTTATGAAAGGGAATATCATTACTCCACATTTGTGTATCATCATATATTTTACTTTATCTATTAGTAGACTATTAGTAGGCCACGCGAGCACTGCAGTTTTTAGCATAGCCAAGTTTGACCAAATCATCTTTTATCATCAAGTGTTTTTGTGGTTAAAGCCTAAACCATTAACAATAACAAAATAAATGAGGAATTTTGCCACAATTGCACAAGCTATTTGAAAACTTTCAACGTCATAGTTACCAAGTTGCTTCAATATTAATTAACTGTAGTGAATTCATTATTAGAGCATTCTTTCTTGTTCCTACAAATATTCGAATGACGTTAAAATAATTCATTCGTGAAATTACTTGTCATTACTTCTAAAATAAAAAGAAGAATGTCTAAGGCACGCGTCTTATAAAAACTGTTTTCATATTAAATGCACCTTATAAATGTGCTAATGAAGAAAGGGTGAGCTCTTCTTAATACCCATATAGCGTGTTACTTTGCAAACTTCATTCTTACTGTAATGTAATGTTGATAATTATTATCAAAGTGGCATGACCTTTTATATTAAGGTTATTTGTTTTTGAAAACTAGTGTGTTCCGTTAAGGAATTGTTTTAGCTACGGTTGTTTTATGCTAGAGATACTCTATTGCTATTATAATATAGTTCATAGGTGTTCATGTGTGATTAAAGTGCCTTAAATTTAAATAAGCAGCGCCTTTTGAGGAACTGGCATGTTAAGCTGCGATCCCCAAGACGCCTGTCAAGTGTCAGGATTGTGGCAAACCCCCCCTTTATAGGGGAGGCTGAGTTCAGCAGTGGATGATCCGGCTGATACAGAAATCAAAAATATACTATAATTTGGTAACGTTAAATCCTTTCATTTATACTTCATTTATTTAATATACACAAACAATATTTTATATGTTTATCGTGATATGATAATGAATTCAAAAATCGTACTAACAAACTTAACTAACGTAAGACACTTCTTACATTGTATAATTAATTAACACTCCACTTCTAATCCTAAATGTTGAAAACTCTTTAATCGTGACGAAAACAACGGCATCAGGATTAGCTGACTTAACATTATGCATATATACTCGTATATCCTTATTGAACCTACTCGTGTATGAAAGTCTAATGTTTTAATAATTTTTGTTTGTTGTTGTCAATGTTTTAAATAAAGAATCAAATAATTGTTTCCTTCACTACGATGCATCTGATAGAACAAAATTAAAAAAAAAAATTGTAGTTTTTCAACCCCTTTTAGCGCAGGATAAGAGAAGAGTAACGTTACTTTCAATAACCGATACCCATACATCTACTGATTTGAATTTGTTTACTTTTGACCTGATATAGTTTTCACGAATACCCGCAGTCTTAATCTAATGTGACATGAAAAAACACTCTTGCAGTGATATAACCTGTCAATCATAGCAATGCCAGTACCGTGTGGCAAGCGACGCCGCACGCGCATTCGTTTTTTTATACACACCGTGCACCCGACTACACTCGCATCAAACCAGTCCAATCACGGTGAAAGTGTATTTGTGCATACGATAACACCTGATGATTGTATTAATCTACACAGTGCTTAAGCTTGCGAATATGACAAACGCTTCTTTTTTCGCAGATTTGCTTGCTCCTAACTAGCCGTTAGAGAGGTAGCTGTCGAGTTTGCTCACTGACTGACTTTACTGCGATAAATATTCGGTACGTGCCAACCTAAAATATTGACTGGTGCAAGTTCAATGATGAGTTATCTTACGTATTGTCACATTCCTTAAAGGGATAATCTAAAGCTATTTAACATCATATTTCGCTACACGTGTTTTTATCCCATGTAGCAAAAAGTAAATTTGGCAGAATCACTGTCACTCCATTAAAAAGGACGATACATTTTAAATTATAGATTTTGGTAATTATATTTTATATACTTAATTTATAAATTTACAGCTCTTGAACCTACTGTTTTTATGATATCATTATAAAATACTCTTCATAATTAATTATCTCTACACGTCTCTGATTCAGAATATAATGTTCCAAATCCGCTAAAATCTCGTGAGGCAATGAATGCGATATATTAGCAGCGAACTACTGTATTTACGGCACTGTGAGTAGGGTAGTGCTACACAGTAGTCACGGACAACAGGTAGCTTTACAGAATAAAACCAAGAAAAGCATTCCCAAGGAGGGGAATAAGCCAAAAGTGTCCACAATGTATTGTTATGACATTATCTTTATGACCCTTTCGATATGAATAAGAAAATGTATATAGTTACTAAATAATACTATACATAATATAATAATAATAAATACGAAGTTTCCTTAATATTTTTGTTGTGATAAGGTGTGATTAGAAGGTCGGTATAAAACTTAAATACTGTAAATTATTATACATGCACAAAATTTAAGCTTCGGTAACTTCCGGCTTAGTATAAACGCCTCGGGTGATCTCTATATGCGTAATTAGTATTCCGGAAAAGAAAGAAGTATCCATTAATGTTCGATCGAAATAGGAATGAAATTAAGACGAGATAAGAAGTGCGTCCGTTAGTAATTTATTAATTATATACACTAGCGCTATGTACAATTTTCTTCAAACTTTACACTGCATCAAATATTATTCATAAAAGCGTTCGTAGTGGACTTGCGTAGTTGTTCACTACAGTCGTGGTTTGGATGGGTGACTGCTAAAGGTGTTTACTCTGAGCGTTATACTTCGGAAAGCACGTTATGCCATCGGTGCCGGTTTTTGTTTAAGGTTGGCAGTCGTTACATCGTAAGGCCATTTGGCGGCCTGAAAACTCCGACGCTTCCCAATATTGGTAGGGCATTTAACGAATAACCACCTGTCTGGGTTGTATATAATCAAGTAGAAAATTTGTCGGGAAACTTTTAACTACGTGTATCGGAAGATGTCTTTTAAAATCTATGTACAAGTGTTGTTACCAAAAAAGTTCCGATTAATATTGAAATTTTGGTCATTAGGATCTGCTAATCAAATTACCTCACAAAAATACAGAAAAGTTAATAACTAACAGCAGATGTGATCCCATAAACTTGGTACAAGGGTAAGAATGTATTGAATAAGAAAACAAAATGATTATTTATAACTGTCAGGTTATATAGGCTAGCCTTTAACAACTACCTTACCCAATGGTAAGCGATGACGAAGACAAAATCTTCAGCCTAACCAGGAAGTACTGGCTCTCAAAAACAACTGCCAGCACACACCAATAGGAGCTTGGCGACTGAATTTCTACGTGTGGGTGCTAGCTAGACATAGAGGCATTTGCAAAATGCCTTTTCTTACCTTGTTATAACGACTGGGCCGACGAGGACCGACCGGGAACGACAGCTTAACATGCCCTTCGGAACGTGCTCGGATGACCTCAGTAAATGGCACTAATGGTCACCCATCCAAGTACTAACTGCAGCCGACGTCAATTAATTTAGTTAATTCTAGTAGCTCCACTACAAAGCGGTTTACTACCTAGTATATAAATAAAAAGAATTCACCCTTAATAATTCCATTGACTACTTCCAATACCATTCAAGCACGTAACGCATAACCCCGTAAATCGGAAAACGTAATTACGCGGTTTAAGCTGCGTTACGGTTTTTGTTTGATTGTAGGTAAAAACCATCATCTCGTTGGCAGATGGAGTACGTGAGTCTGTATCGGTCTAAGGCCTCAGCCACATTGAATCAGTTTATAAGTTCGCTACGAGTGTATCAAACCACAGATTTCAGACTGAAATCTGTGTATCAAACCGTCTGAAATTTGCCGTTTAGTACTAGATGTTTACTAAGTGAATCTACCTCTGCTACACTCATGTCAAATGTAATTTAAAAAAAAAAACAATAGATAAATAACACTTTTTTGAAATACATATTATAAAAATAACTAAGTGTAACCATAAGCGGTCTTATATCTTAGAGCGATCTCGTCCTGATAATCTATAATATAACATAGGACATATAGTATTATTATGCGAATCAATGTGAATCACTCATATCATCATTATTATCTGTACTGTATCAGTTGGATTATCAGAACACAGCCTCCCCCATTAAGGGGGAGTTTGCCACAATCCCCACGCTTGGCAGACGTCTTGGGGATCGCAGTTTGAGATATCAGTTTCTCAGAAGGCGCTGCTGCCCATCTTCCGGTATTTTACCTTTAGTCTCCTATTACGTCACCCACAGGTAGCAATGAAGGTGTGCCTTCTAGCCCGGTACCCCACGGTACCGGCACCCCACGGTACCAGCACCCCACAGTCACGTTAACCACCGAAAAATGTGCAACGTTGAAAAAGATCTTCATGATTAAAGAGTTTTCCATGATCTATAGAATTATAAAAAACAATTAAAAGTGCTCGTTTATTACGGTAATATGGTATTTATTATGATTGTTCTTGAGCTCATAATATTCAGAAATGTTGCTTGTATCATGAACACAAGTAAACTAAAGTAAAATCGTCAACATTTTAAATGGTAGGCGATCTACCCTCTTTCTTTCATATATTTTCAGCCCTCAAGGCGCTTCCCACTTCTAAGTTTAACTTTGGTTGTAAATGTAGACAGTAAAGGAATGTGACAATTTAAAAACTTAGCTAATAATAAATGTAATTTTTTTATATGGTGGTATGCTTAGTGTGCTTAATTTGAAATTTCACATCAACCGCAATGTCCATCGTTAAACAAAGTCTCCCACATCAGAGGGATTTGCCATAATACCCACGTTTGGCAGGCGTCTTAGGGATCGCAGTAGAAGTTACCAGGTCCTTAGAGGGGGCTGCTTTCCACCGCCCGGTATTATTCTCTTAGTCGCCTTTTACGACTTCCACGGAGAAAAATGGGGGAGTGACATTCTAACCCGGCACCCAACGGGCATTCGGAATATATCAATCTTTTTTTTATAAACTAGCACAGCAATTGAACATTGCTACCGCACCGCACCTCAACCGCACCGCACTTCAACCGCACCAGAGCAGTATGACTACCGCCTAACACCACAATGATTGCGGTTTCCTATCGATTGAATATTTCTAGATATTGTTTGTACAAGCCTTTTATATGAACAAAAAATTATTTAAGAGAAAATAGGTTCACGTTTTGATGATTTAGGTTTATTTGTTTTTGTACGAACCAAGTGGCAAAGGATCAATCAAAGAAGCAATGATGGCCGAGCGGTAATAGCTTTGGGCTGCCGCGCTGCAGGTCCAAGGAGACCCCCACCGCCGGCTTGAGCTTCAACGCATGGTGGAAGGGCATTTTGCAAATGCTCTCCTGGCTAGCTACCACCCTCAAGTAGAAAATCTATCGCCAAGCACCTAGCAGTGTGTTCCGGCAGCAGTGCGTCCTTAAGATCCAGAAAAAATACAGGCACGGGCGCAGAGCAATTCGTCACATGACAAAATGCATCTGTTATAGGCAGAGGTTAATTCCATTAACATGAAGTGGGGCCTAGTGCTTGTTCCGTAACTATAACACAAAAAAAGGATCTATTGAAAAATGTATAAAAGTACATTTTGTGTCTATTTAATATGTATTTCTCTTTGGTTTACGTTTTCCCTTTGGGTTACGTTTATATCAAAAGTAAGGATTTGCTGTTTCTTGGTTTGAATGGAAGTATTAGTACAGCGTTTGATCACTTTATAATAATTAGAAGTTAATTGGCATCATAATTGACTTAGTCCATGTAGATTACTAAGTTACATTACCAGTACTTTACGAGAAATAAAATTAAGGAATATTCACCGTACAATACCAGTAATGTAAGTACCTCAAGGAAACATTTCATCTCTCTGATTGGGTCTCCAAATCTAAAGTAAGTAATACTTGTGAACCTTGCGGTGCTAAAAAGACTGTGATGGTCTTATTGTCTTATCTTTTTAATAAAGCCGTTTTGGTAACAGTTATATCTTAATGTATTTGAGTTAATAAATATCACTTGAAGTCGTCGGTCAAGTAGGAAGCGTTTACGCCACAGGCTTTAGAATTTTGAGAATCTTAAGATCCCTGAACGGATCTGACGAATGGTACTGAAATAAAATATATTCCGCAGTCCGTATTCTGGAACTTCATCTGGTAAACGCCCTCTTTTATTTAATTATGGAACGAAAACTTATGTGAAAATAAAGGTCCCATTCGGTGATATGTTTTATTTTTACTGAGTTATCTGATATAACCTGTGTTATTATAAACAACTTTTATATAGCAAAATATATCTTCTTACGTATATGCTTATAAGATTGACGTCATTATTCACATTAAATTTAAGTTTCTCAATTTTTTTGTTTAGTTATACAAGAAAACAATACCATTTGAACAAGTTTTCATAACAATGCAAAAACTAATATTCAGTAACTACCAATTAACTGAATCATAAATATTAATTTAAATTATAATAAACCTGAAAATTATAATTGTATAATATACCATTAACGTCCCATATACATATTAGAATATTTATTAAAAAGTTCCCACGATTACCTGTACTTTAAAATTTAAACAATAACGTTGATGCAAATAATGATGATTCTTAATAATAAAATCATTAAATAAACAGATTTTCTCAGTATAAAATTTGTATAGGTATTATAATACTTAATAATTCAACTCAATTAAAACTATAGAACTGGCACACGTGACATACAATCAGATAATATTATAAAACATACGTTAAACTTAAACCAATGTGTATGTCAGACAACAAGTTGCTTTTATATTTTTATTGCGAAACCATTAATTGAAAACATATGTAGAGAATTTCCCACAAAGTTAACTAATTGAATAAATATATTTTCACAGTAAAATAAATAAAATATTTAATACTTTTTATAAATTAACACTGTAATACACGTGACATGAAATCAGATAATATTTCTATAGATATAGTCTAATATTTGGTTAGTACGTCACTCATAAGTAATCAAATCAATATAACAAAATTTTACGGATTAACATATTTAACTAAAAAAAATTAAAATTAGCTAAAAAAAAAGAAACTAATCCAATGTTCCGCTACTATTAGGCAGTGTCCCCAAAATGCTGGCCGCATTGCCACGTTGTATGGCAATGCTTATGATCTGTGCAAAGTATATGCCAGCATTTTGGTCACAAGTAGCGTCGACCAGACGTTTTGAGACAACATCACAATAATAAACTACTCATAAGTTGTTTATTATTGTGATGTTTAAAAGCGCTCGTAGCGTAGTATGCTTTGTTGTTCTAAACTGATCAGCTAAGTTCAGTAACATCCGCCGCCGTTATGAATTCGATTGGTGACCGCTAGTGCGCTTCCGTGCTTCGGAACCCTGTTTGTTGTCTTAGGATGGCAGTCGTTATAGCATGGTGGTAGGGCATTATGCGAATGCTCACCTGGCTAGCTACCACCCTCAAGTAGAAAATCTGTCGCCAAGCTCCTAACGGTGTGTTCCAGCGGGTGTCTTTGAGAGCCTGTAATTCTAGGTTAGCCTGAACAACATCTTTGACCACATCATCACTTATCATCAGGTGAGATAGTGGTCAAAGGTTAACCTATCAGGGATAAAAAAAGTCATATTACAAACTGTAGAATGAATTTGATACAATATTATGCCATGCTGGCGGCAGGCAATAAAACTGTATCTCCTCAAATTCTTTCTAAAACATAAAGCTCTTGTTTGTTGTATACCCACTACCTTTCAGACAATGAAGGTAATAGGATGGTGATCCCATTTGTTATCCTAATGTGCATCAACACCTTAATAACATCTACTTTTTAAGGTTGAACTGGCCGCTCCTTCTCCATACAAACGTCGTAGGGTGATCACTCCTTTATTTCAGATTTTATGTCTAGACTAGATAATGACGATATCAGTTGGTATTATGCTTACATAATACCGATTGATATCGTCATTATCTAGGCTTGTATGATGCCAAAATTTTAAATTTTATATTTCAAAAGATACAATACAATACAATACAAAAATTCTTTATTGTACACCACAAATGTTACAAAACACATATAGAGAATTCTTAAAGCTAAGGTACAATGGGCGGACTTATCGCTTAAAGCGATCTCTTCCAGTCAACCTTAGAATGGAAAATATAGATATGTGAGGAATAAAAACAGATAGGTGGTGTAAATTTGTATAGATTAATAATAATATGTAGATAAAAAGAAAAAAATATATATATATATACTATATAGAACAAATATATACGTATATATATTACAATACCCATATATATATATATATATATATATATATATATATATATATATATATATATATAAATATTAGTTAATATTGATTGTAAAGAAAAAAATTACGAAAATATATGACAGCCATAAGAACACTTTGATTCATTCATAATCATCGTGCAAGATAAAAAGATCTGACTTGGTTTTTGAAAGAGTTTAACGTTTGGGCCTTTCTTATGGTTACTGGGAGTGCATTCCATAAACGTGCGGCTTCAACAGTAAATGAACCGCTATAAAAAGATGTCTTGGAGGCGGTTGATGACAGTATCAGATTTTCTGATGACCTAAGACTGTAGTTTGAGTTATTCAGAAATTCAAACCGTTCCTTCAGGTATAAGGGAGTAAGGGGATTAAATAAAATATTATACAAGAGAGAAAGGATATGCGTATTCCGGCGAAGGCGAATGGGCAGCCACTTGAGCTTTGTACGAAATTGGGAAACATGGTCGTATTTTCGAAGACCGAAAATAAACCTTATGCAATAATTTTGAAGCCGCTCAAGCTTATTTAATTGGTCCTCCGTGATATCTAAGTAGCAGGCATCAGCATAGTCAAGAACGGGAAGAAGAAGAGATTGTGCTAGCGTAACTTTAGTTGCCGTAGGAAGAAAGTTCCGTAGTCTTTTTAGCGACGCTCCAGAAGCAAACACCTTCCGACTAACGGATGAAAGTTGGGGACCCCATGAAAAATTTTTGTCAAATATAACTCCCAAATTTTTAACTTCTGAGCTATATGGAATAGTAACACCATCAAAATAAATTTTGGGAATGGTTGCTTCATCGATTTTGTAAGTCATTCTGGAGCTCCCGATGATGATGGCTTGTGTTTTTTTAGGATTGATTTTTAAACCAAAGCGCTTGCTCCATTCCACTATACGGCACAGGTCGGAATTGGCTACGCAGATAGCTTCATTCAATCTGTCAGGGGGTGCCTGCGAGTAAATCTGGAGATCATCTGCGTAAAGGTGGTAGGAAGAAATAAGTGAAAAAGATATGGAATTAATAAATATAGCGAAAAGAAGAGGAGATAGCACGCCGCCTTGAGGAACACCGGCACTCGTGTCACACCAAGAGGAATAAGTATCATCAATGCGAACCCGCTGCCGGCGTCCATATAGATAATTGCGAAACCAGTCAGTCGCTGAAGGAGATATGTTAATAGAGCTGAGCGTTGCCAAAAGGATATCAAAATCAACAGTATTGAATGCGTTACTAAAGTCAAGGAGCGTAAGAACAGTAAGCAGGCCATTATCCATTCCTAGTCGTATGTCATCAGTAATTTTGACAAGACTTGTGATAGTACTATGACCAGGACGAAAACCGGACTGGTATGGATTCAATAGGCTATTGGATGAAAGAAAAGAGTTAAGTTGATTATAAACTAAACGTTCAAGGACTTTAGACAGGAATGGTAGAATAGAAATGGGACGGTATTCAGAATAAGAGACGGGATTAGATTTTTTAGGTATAGGGACAATATATGCCTCCTTCCAGATAGAAGGAAAGGTACAACTGGATATGGAGTGATTGAGGATATGGCAAATAACTGGGAGGAGTTCATCTAAAATGGTAACAATCATCTTTCGGCTGATATTGTCTCCACCCATAGCGTTGGATTGAATGGATAAAATACTTCTTTTAACATCACTAGCAGCGAACTGACTAAAGAAAAATTTAGAGTAATCTGGAGTTTGGGCACATGAAAGATATTTTATAGTATTAACTTTGTCATTAGGATCAAGGTTAGAAATAGAGGAAGAAAAATGCTGGTTTAGGGAATCAATGTCTAGGTTGTTAGAAGCGGTTTCTTGGCGAGGTTTGCCTACTCCAAGTGATTTCAAAAATTTCCAAACTCTTGCTGGATCTTCGTTTTCAACAGATTCATGGACATGGCGGCGAAATGCATCCCTACACACCCTATTGCAGTGATTTCGAGATAAAACATATTTTTCCTTATTGAGATCTGTAGGACGACATTTATATTTGGCTTTGGCAACGAATTTTTTGTGCATCAGTGCTTTAATGTCGTTAGTCAACCAAGGAGCTGGAAGATGCTTCATTTTTACAGATCTGACAGGGGCGTGTGCATCATATAATTTATTCAGCTGCAAATTAAAGATCGCAATCTTTTCATCAAGAGAGTTAGAATTAATTAGTTCAGACCAGTCCATACCACGCGCGTCCTCGCGCAGCTTATCCACGTCCATGGAACTAAAGTTACGCTGCAGAAGAATTTTTGGCTTGGGTTTTGGAGGACGAATTTTATAAGATAAATAAATAAGATCATGGTAGGAGAAGTCTGCATGGCATTGTCCATGTTTGGCAACATGATGCAAGGAAGAAACCATAACTAGGTCAAGAAGAGAGGGAGAACAATGTGGGAAATTATGTGTAGCACTAAGTGGAAGTATTTGCAGGTTGGTAGCGTTGGCAACAGATTTTAAGAGTGATGAGCGGGAATCATTTTTAAGAAGACATGTGTTGAAGTCACCCATAATTATGGTGTGAGGATAGGAAGGGACCAAATTTTCTAGAATCTTTTCAAAGGAAGAAAAATAATTTATATGCAAAGAAGGGCTGTAGTAGATGCCAAGTAGTATCTTGGTATGGCAGAGTAAAACTTCTACAAATAAATGCTCGCCCGCATTGGACGGTGGGGGCTGTGCAGATATACTAATTATTGAAAAAGGAATGTTTGACCGTAGATAAATGGCCACACCACCCCCACGAGATCCAGTACGATCATTGCGTATCAGGTTAAAACCTGGAAGCATAGTTGAAGAATGTAATGGTTTCAGCCATGACTCTGAGACGAGTATTGCATGTACGTTATCAACATCAAAAGATGCCTGCATGTCCTGGAAGTGGCACGGAATACTTTGCACATTAATGTGAATAACATTAAAGTTCTTAGGCACATCAGAAAAGTGATTGGTTATAGTGTCACATAAATGGGGAATGCTAACGAAGCTATCAGAACTACTACATGACTCATTGGAGTCAGCTGAGAAATATAATGCATTACCGTCATTATCACTGTCAAGATCAGACATAGTAAATATTATATTACGTAAATTACTAATAACTATAAATAATAATAAAATATATAAATAATAAGCGTAATAAAAATAAATAAATTAAAACAATTATGGTAACAAAAAAATATACACATTAACATATATATACATAGATAATTAAGTTGTAAGTTATGGGCCTCGAAAACTTTATATGAAAATGTTTTGAGGCTCATAATTCTCAAGCTAAAATTTTTTTTTAAATTTCGGCATCATACAAGCATAGATTATGACGAGATCAATCGGTATTTTGCTTTATTTTGGACCTAAATCCTCAAATAAGGGCGTGATCACCCTACCACGTTTGTATGGAAAACGGGCCGGCCAGTTCACCCTTAAGTGGCATGCGATTATTCGGGCCACTTTTACCTTAGTCGCCGTTTACATCATCCAACAGGCTATGGAACATTCCTAATATTTTAAGCCGGAAACAACACAGCATTTGCATTTTATATCATAACATGAAGGTAAAGTTTTGAACTTTGTTGAAAGGGTTCTGAATTATATAATATCTGGAAAACTGAGTATTGCGTGGTACAGATATGTGGTGAATTTTTCAAAAGACTTAGCTAGATAAATGTTTTATCTTCTTAAACTACAGACGGAGTTGGAAATCATTATTAAAAATGTAGTTTTTCTGAACGTGATTACATTTAATTTAACATCTACTTAAAGGTATGTAGGTACATTCCAAAATCACAAATATACAATAGGAAAAATGTTTAATTCATGTGCGGGATTTGAACCCGCGTCCATCCACTCCTTGAGCCGGGGTATGCTCTAACCAATTAAGCTAACATGACATGGCGTCATAACTCGAATTTTTCCTATTGTTCTTTAACCATCGTATTTGGATGGACGCGGGTTCGAATCCCGCACATGACTTAAATTTTTCCTATCGTATATTTGTGATTTAATAATGTAATCCGCATAGCAGGCGTTATTGCAAACCTAACAATATTAAAAATGTAGGTAAATTTCTCGAGAAAAACGGTATAATACGAAAAGCTCAAGGCAGAAGTATAAGGATGGCATTAAACTACTGGGACGACAATAATATATTTAATAAACTAACTTTCGCCCTGTTACTACCCCTGGAAACCAGTTATATCATGCTTTTCTGTTTTTCTTGCTAGCTACTCAGTAAAGCGTCATAAAAAATTTAAAAACGAAAATCATACCTTAAGCCATACCTATATGAACGAAATTTTAACAAAATCTGTTCCACTGATTCGTGTATACATTAATTTCCACTGTACTGTACCAGCCGGATTTTCCATTGCTGACCCATTAAAGGGGGGTTTGACATAATCCCCACGCTTGGCGGGCGTCTTGGAGATTGCAGATTAAGATACCGATTGCTTAGAAGACGCTGCTCACCTTCTGGTATTTTAACCTTAGTCGACTCTTACGACACCTACAGGTAGAAAAGGGGTGTTGACATTCTAGCCCAGCACCCCACGGGGTAAATTCCACATACACCTGTATTATTGTTTTGCCGTAAGTGACATCATAAAATGACCTGTAGGTAAAATACTAATCTATTTTGTTTTATCATTTTATTAATAATTATATTTGAAAGAAAGCAATTCATCTTGATTATTGAAATATTGAGGCAAATGGTTATAAGATTAATGCTGTAAAAATACATATTAAATAATAATTATTTATTTCCTCCTAAAAACATAATAAGTACCTAAACATATAGAAAGTCATTGATCTTACCAAAGCATTATTTAGTATTAGTAATCCGTTCCGAAGTATTTTATTTCATGCAAAATAAACCTATCTACGAAAAGGGTTATATATTTTTAATAATGAAAAATTTTGTAGTTTCTCTGTTGATTACAGAAGCAATATGAGCGTATGTGACATGTTAAAATGTTTAAGGGCTCAAATGGCTTCTTTGGAGGTACAAATTATATATTTTTAGTATACTGTTTCAGCTGGATCGTCCACTGCTGAACACAGCCTCCCCTATTTAGGGGGTATTTGCCATAATCCCCACGCTTGGCAGGCGGCTTGGGGATCGCAGTGTAAGATAGTAGTTCTTTAGAAGGCGCTGCTGCCCACCTTCCAGTATTTTTCCCTTAGTCGCCTCTTACGACACCCACGGGATGATATGGGGAGGTGCAATTCTAACCCGGCACCCCACGGGGTTATTTTTAGTATAGTGATTTTAAAATAAGTTCAAAAAGAAAATTAGATATTATAATGATAGTTTTTGCAATTTATAATAGTACCAGAAAATAGACTATACTCAAAATGTTATGTATTAAATAAAAAAAAGTTTTGTATACGTATGTATAAAAATTTATGTAGAAAAGAATACCTTAATACTATATATGGAGAACTAAGTAGCAAACATGATCATTCATGTTTACAATATTAACAAAATAAATAATCTTATAATCTAAAAACACTGTCAACCCGTCCCAATATATCTGAAAAGTTTAATTTAATATTATTTGATAAGACTTACATCATGGTCTGCAATATAGCTGTAGACATGAAGCTTGTCAATTCTTATCGTACCCTGGAAAGGGTACAACGCTGTTCCTCTTGCGATCTCCACAGAAGACCAGACGCTGACCGAAGCTTCCCGACCCCTCGCTCCACCAGGCCTCAAAGCCAAACTCAGTTCTTGAGGAATCAATACAAGAGTCTCCATCTTAGTCACCAGCACATTCGTTATTCAAATAATGTCACAGTCTTTTACCAGTCACTAATTTTGAACCACTCACAAATGACTAATATCAAAGAACCTGACCGATCTCGTCCATCACGGTTAATGAGAATAAATAAATTAGTATACTAAAATCGGGACGTCTACACGATTATCAGAGCGATGTCGCCGACGAATATTGGTCGGTGATCGATCGACCGGTCACCCGTCAGATTTAATCACTTGTTTATCACGTTCAAAAGTCCGCAGGTAAAGTCCGATGTTAGACCGAACTTTCAGTATTTCACACGAGGGATGCGTACGCGCTTCTATCTCGGCGAGTACTGAAGGAAGCGCTAACATTGACCTTACTGGCGGCCGTGATCGCGTTTACAGTTCATTTTTTGTTCGATAAAAAGGAGAGGAGTAAAGCCCTACAAAGTTATCGCATTAACAAGTCGAACCAACTGCAACCTTATTCTTTATGTGACACGATCTTCTATTATAGTAGTTTTAATTTTGTAAGGTGTTATAGTAAGGTGCTCCCCTCCATAGGCGTCACCTGTTGAGCTGCGCGCCGCCCGTCTGCCTCACTGAGCGTTGGAAGCTCGCGTCAAGCGCACCTGATGCCAACCTGCGACTAACCTGTTTTTCTAATTCGTTTTTTGTAGCGACGGTTTTGGGGTGCCAGCGAAATTGGCGCGTGTAATTAAGGCTGTTGAATGATGTTATGAAATAGGCCGCTTATATTAGTTTTTTCTTTGATGAATTTGTTTTACCTTTTTTAATCTTTATTGAGTAAACATGGATAGTTTACTATTAGGGTGAACGTTGAGATAAAGTCGTAATGTTTACGTTTTATAAATATGATGACATGAGTCATTAGAGAGTGATTATTCAAAGAATTGAAAAATATGAATACAATGCAATGGTACTGATGTTTCAGTTATAATTATTTAAATAATGACTTAGGTAATGTGGACTTAGGTTAAAGTACCTATAGCTTGATTTTTGTATGGTAATGAAACATTATCGTATAATAAAACAATCTGAATGTAGTATATGAAACTATGGATGTTGTTTTAGAACAAAGACCGAATGCCTTATTAAATCTTGATACTTGATGATTATTCATAAAATATACATACACACTTTACACACATGATTAATTTACAAACAAAAACAGCTAAGTACAATTTCTGAAACAATGCCATACCTACGTTACTTCTTAAACTTGATATATATAACGTTTCTTTAATATACGATTAATTGAGTAAAAAGTAAGGTAGGTACTAATTAAAACAATAAATCATCATCATTATCAGCCGGACGACTTCCAGTGCTCAACACTATAGCCTCCCCCATAGAGTGCACATTACCTGTCATTATTTAATTCTTATATCTATTTTATTTATACTCGTATACATTGTATGTAAAATAACTGAATTTAATACAAAAATAAACTTACCGCGCTATTTTTAGTGAGGCTAAACTTTACTGAATTAAATTAATAAATAGACTTAAAACTAACCTTCGCTCCAATAAGTTCTTATTTTTAAATATCACTAGCAAATTACCCTCTTGCCACAAATTCTCATTAGCATTTTTAATCCAAGGATGTATACGCACGTAACTTATCTGCCTGTCTTCGACTGATACGATACTGAATCCACGCAAGTGAGATCACAGCTTTAATACTCAAGTCATAATTACACCAAACAAAAAGCATCTTTACCGTGTAGCATATAAAGTGAGTTTTTAATTACTTGGTGGTCCATTAATGTCGACGACCTGAACGCACCTGCCACAACCGCAATCCGACTTGTGCATTTGTTATGTTATAGTTGGTTTTTATTAAGAAAAAATGTGTTTGGCTTGATTAGAAGGTTTTTAGGCGGATGGATGATCGATCTGCTGGTGGTTGGCCAAATTTTCACATTGACCTTTTAATTTGTTATTGAGTCTCAATATGAGTTGCAGAACTTTTGCGGCTAGGGCATTTTACGTTTGCCCGCCTGGCTAGCTACCACCCTCAAGTAGAAAATCTGTCGCCAAGCACCTAACGGTGTGTTCCGGCAGCAGTCCGTGAGAGCCAGTAAAATTACAGGCACATGGGACGTAACAACTATGTCTCAACGTGACGGGCGCAGTGCAATTCGTGACTTGTGCCGAAATGCATCTGTTAGAGGCCTTGGGCTTGTTCTGTCACAATACCATAAAAAAAGACTCTGTTATCTTTGATAAAAAATAATATTGGGTCCTATTGTTTTTAACTTGGCAATTTTTGTCAATAATATTTACAAAAACTATTTTGAATATGGTGAATTTTACAAGCATTTTACGGCACCTGATTTCAACTTCTTGTAAGATTAGTATTAACTGGAGGAAATTGTGGTTTTGGAACGAACTAAATCGTTAACTGGGCAAATGTGACAAAACAAAATTTACAACACCTTGTAAGCTGATGCATATGAAAAAATATTATAAACTTGCAAAAGAAGTAATTATGTTTTATTACCTATAACTGTTGGGGTTATTTCTTGTGACTTATTTCAGAATCATTATAAGAACTGGTTCATGGTGGTAGGGTATTTTGCGAATGCCCGTCTGGCTAGCTAGGACGCAGAAAACTACATAACTACTGAAAAGTAGTAAACCTGTCGTATGTTTCCTACTCTTGACGGCATCATTACTCGCAATTAGGTGAGATTAGGTATTATTTAAAACGTAGAAATACTTTAACTTAAATAAGATTTAATTTAACCAAGGGCGAGGAAATGTAATCTTTAAGTTATTTCAAGTATTTTTACACGTTTTCTGTTATAGTAAACTGATACGTATTTTATGGCTAATTTGCAATTTATTTAAAATATGTATCAGTTTTTCATATAAATTATATACCAATTTAGTAGCAATACAAAAATGTTATTTCTTTTTTGATACTTAGTAGTATCAATCCGTGAGGTGCCGGGTTAGAATTTCACCTCCCCATATCATCCCGTGGGTGTCGTAAGAGGCGACTAAGGGAAAAATACTGGATGGTGGGCAGCAGCGCCTTCTAAAGAACTTCCATCTTACACTGTGATCCCTAAGCCGCCTGCCAAGCGTGGGGATTATGGCAAATACCCCCTAAATAGAGAAAGCTGTGTTCAGCAGTGGACGATCCGGCTGATACAGTACAGTACAGTACAGTAGTATCAATAGGTATAGTATACATTTTAATCACAAATTGCAACAACAAATCTTTCTCACATACAAAAGACTTCAACGGGCTCCTTATCGAAATATCAAAACCTGTTGCGTAATGAAGTTATTAACTTAAAGGTCAAATAAAAGATGAAATTTAAGGAGATATTTATAGAATTTTTATATCATAAACGAGATTCTATAGGTACCTTTATTACACAGTAAATACACTTAGCAATTAATAATCTCACGTAGAAAGAGTAATAAAATATAAAAAAAAATTAAGCGCAAAAGTATTTTTTTTATTTGGGACAAGGAGCGAATTGAAAAAATATAAAATCCTCAATGGGAAATCCTAAGGTGATTAGGTACAGAATTCTCATATATAGGTACCAATATGATACAACCAAGTTTAGAATATAATAATAGGTATATATAGGTAAGTAGCATACCTATTTAAAACACTGTTTAATATTACCCCATACAAATATTATTACATAACAACACTTATCACAGCAAACAGGAAGTTACAATTCCACAATTTTCAAAAATTGTGAAATATCCAAAATGATCGAAACACAACAAATCAATCTGCGGGGCGGAGCTTGCAAGGCGTGGCCTCGGGCGGGCGGCCCCGTGCGTTACCGGCCGCTATTGTATGGGACCTATCCGAACGTACGTGATTTTACGGTATGGATTCAATTACCTACCACTTCTTTTGTATGGTTTATTTGTATTTTATTTGGTTTACCTAAAAGGAATTCTTTGTAATTTACCCACTTCATTTAAAAGTCTACTAAAAAACGTGAACGTTTTTGTAAGCTCTATCTTGATATTGTTTTCTAAATTGTACCGTATGTTACTGTAATGTAAACCTGGTAATTTCCTTCCCAATGTCCTTTAGTTTCGATCGTGCGCTCGTAGAGTCAAGACTTCCCGAGGATGCTTCGTTTAGAAGCGAAACGCGTCTAATACTCTTCCGGTTTGGCTGCGTGGCGTTTGTGACGTCACGTCAGCTTAACAGGAAATTAGGCGGAATTGTAACTAGATATATATAATTTTTATAAAGATTTTTTAAGTGTTTTATTAAATATTTAATTTGATGTTATCTTAAAATTCTTTTAAAATATTTGTTATTATTAAATATGGATTTCCGCAAAGTCACGCCTGAACTTATGAATTATCCTTCCCAATGTTTGAGATTTCCATACTTTACATTCATCACTTCCCGGTAGTGCGTTTTCTATTTTTAATTCTTTCCTCATGACTATTTCGCAGGCCCATAATCTAATAAGTCTCATGCATAAGTATTAAATATAATGGAAGTTGTATTTTGTTTGAATATTAATACTAATGTTTTCAAGAAGGTTGTCGACGTGCCGTGCCAATGGTTATCTAGTTAACGTAAACGGGGTCTAATAACGTACCAGTTTTCTACAGGGCTGTCATCCTACACCCATGATTTCCAAGACGCCAAGCTAAGCTAAACCCCAATAGGGGTTTGTGTAATTATATCTTTCAACTGTACCTGTTGGAAGATATAATTATACCTATATGATATTTACGAAGCGCTTGTAGCGAAATTTACTTAGCTGTTCTTAACCGATCAGTTTGCAACGTCACCCGCGGTCATGAGTTGGATGGGCTACCTCTAGTGACATTACTACTGAGCGCTTCCGTGCTTCGGAGGGCACGTTAAGCCGTCGGTCCCGGTTGTTGTCTAAGGATGGCAGTCGTTATAGCATGGTGTAAGGCATTTTGAGAATGCCTGCGTGGCTAGCTACCATCCTCGAGTAGAAAATCTGTCGCCAAGCACCTAACGGTGTGTTCCGGCAGCTGTACTTGAGAGCCAATACTTCTAGGTTAGCCTGAACAACATCCTCAATCACATCATCACTTACCATCACGTGAGATAGTGGTCAAAGAATAACCCATCAGGAATAAAAAAAATAAAAAAAATGTTAAAAGTATGTTCAAGTTCAAGCTGATTTAGTCGTCAAGTGCATGTACTGTATCAGCCAGATCGTCCACTGCTGCATCCAGCCTCGCCTATTAAGGGGGTATTTGCCATAATCCCCACGCTTGGCAAGCGGCTTGGGGATCGCAGTGTAAGAAGGCAGTTCTTTAGAAGGCTGCCCACCTACTAGTATTTTTCCCTTAGTCGCCTCTTACGACACCTACGGGATGATATGAGGAGCTTTAATTCTAACCTGGCACCCCACGGGGGAGTATCAAAGCAAGTGCAAATATAAAAAGCAATAATTATTCGTTCGTACTAAAATATGTACAGAAGCATAACCCTACTCTATATTATAAAACATCTTAAGTTTGGTCACTTAAATGGTTAGGGGGAATCCGCAATGAAACGGACGCCTTTTTAAACGGATACTATAGATATCTTAAAAATTTTGAAAGATAATTTTCGTATGTTGTGGTAGTTGGCAGCACTAATGACCATAGACAACCCCACAATAATGACAACTTCCGGGAGCCATATTTTTGTTTACCTTTAAGCACGTTCTTGAAGCACTTGATTTTTGTAAACAATATTGTATAATTGCAAACTGGTATAAAATTCGATAGTAACTTGGGCTACAGTTTTGTTGGTCGTATTTGTTGTGACATATTCTTAAAAATACACGGAGCGGTGAGTCATAATCTTATCAATAAGTATTGTTTGAAATTTGGATAAAAATGTTTTGAGGTTAGATTTGCAATGAATCGGACAGGTGCCGTCGCGTTGAAACGGACGTCCGTTCAATACGTCAGTGTCTGTAAAGGTGTGTATTTGTGCAGCAGTGTTCATTGGCTACTGCGTGCTACTTGTAAGAAATGGGCACACGAGACATGTGGCTTGAATTGCATGAATAATTATTTTTGTAATATTTGTAATTACAATATATACTCAAATAGGCAACCGGAAGGCTGATTATTTTTAATGTGTAGGTACAATTATAGGATATAAGGAAATAGTTTGTGATTTGTTATTCCTCCTAATATTATTAAGGATTATTTATTATACTTTCTTATAATGTAACCAAATTGAAGCCAAGCTCTCGTGTTTATTACAAGATTAGGAAGTTCAATGTCTGATTATTTTGTTTTGTTTTTATATGTTTAGTTTTTGATCTCAGTTTGTTTTTGTACCCAATTGTTTGACTTGTTAAAATAGGAGTTTTTGTATGAAACCAAAGCATTCATGAAACCTTGCATGTGGTATAAAGTAGTGCGTTGGTTCCTAGTCCGTTTCACGACACCCACTGTCCTATTCAATGCTTCATGTGTCATGAAACGGACATAAGTGAGTTGACAAAAATATCTTAATATATCTTGAAATAAATATAATTGTCTTAAAATATGGCTTATTACTAATAGTATATTACCTCTGAATTCCCTAAGGACACTTAGTGAGTTTCTAAGTTTCAACTGCATTATGCAATAATACTCCAAAGTAAAACGTCCGTTTCATAGCGTATCTCCCTACTCAGGTAAGTACTACACTTATAATAATAAATTATATAGACATATTTTTTCTTTCATTTTCAAAACGACACTACAATTATCATTTGAAAAATAACATTAATAAAATAAATCTTTATCACATCGCCTTTTTGTCTTCAAAGAAGTAGTCTAATGTCTGTGCGTCCGTATGTGTAGTTATATGTTCAGTTGGTCACACGTAATAGGTAAAATGCCGGTTGCCAGTACAGGCCCTTCTTCGGATTCTTTCAGACTCCTTATGCAGCTTTTAATGCAGATATCAATTGTTCTCCGCACCGGTGAATAAATCCAGATCCAAAAATTCTAAAGCAATGCTTTATGAATAAAAACAGACATTCAGTTTTATATATCAGTAATTTAATTGCGTAATTACCAGCAAAAACAATACTATAATATTTCATTTGACCATAAACCAGAATGCACTTGAACAATACCGCATTAACATGAGCAAAGCAACTGACGTCCAGCCCAAATTGAGTAGAATTTAATGACATTTAAGCCGCAAGGAGACGTGACGGGATCGGGACGATTACTGTCCGCTTCGTAGGGATCATCGGATTTGAATGAAATATAAGGATTTCAATAACGGCCGGTTACGCTGCGATATAAGAAGAGTGATTTTACTTAGTGTCAAGTCAAACTAAAGAATCGATGTTTATATAAGAAGATTGTCATGCAATATGAGGGAATTTTCTGAAGAATTTGCTGTGTCCACAGAAGTCGAACACACCATATATTCAATAAGACCTGAAATAGCTTAATATGATACAAACCCCATACTTTGCAGTTATATTGGTTATACGTCTAACTGAATACGCGGAGTAATTATCAATTAGGTCCCCTAGCTGATCAAAGAATTTTTTCTCTCAATCGTATGGGCATAAAACTTAGCTCAATTTAATACTAGCAAAAAGCTGAGCTTTGTGAGTGCTTGCATTTATTTTACAGCCTGATTCTAGTGGTGTCATCTAGACTAGTATTAAGTAGGTTCACAAAGATGTATTTGAGCATTGAATTAAGTCTGTTGCAGCGATGTTGACTCTTTGGTTTTCTGATAGATGGCGTTAGTAGTACAATAACATTCTATCAAAATTGTGAATGTTTTTTTTAAATGGCTGTATAATTATATTTTCTTTGACAGATCTAGGTATGAAGTAAAAGCACAAATCTATAGACGTAATAGTTTTTGAGTAAAAGAAGCCACAAAATATTCAAGTTATGGGAAAGTTTTCCTTTTGACAAGCTTTAAATGAACTACAAATTTATTTATTTGGATAGTAAGAAACTATATAAATAAATGATTTTAGTAGTATTTTGTTGCAGAGCTTACATAGTGGAGCTCTTCCTTGCTATGGAGGACACTTATAGCCGTCGATGCTGGTTGTTCTGTTGTGATGCCGTCGTTACAGCCAGTAGTAGTCGTTACAACCAGTTACCAGCGTATTTATGAATGCCTGCCTGGCTACCTGGAACCTCTGTATACCTATCTGTCTACCCTAAAGCCGAAAATCTCTCGTCAAGCACCTTGCAGTATGTTCCGACAGCTGTCCTTGCGTGTCAATAATTCTTGGTAAGTCTGAACAACATCTTCAACCGAATTATCACTTAAGTTTAGGTGAGCTAAAGACGTACCTATTTTGTAAAAATGATAGCCTATTTAATTTATAAAATATACACTGAGCCAATTTAAATATTCGATTTAACATTCCTATCTAAATTTCTTCGACGACAACGTAATAAATATGACATTATGGAGCCATAAGATGTCTGTTGGAAATCTTGAACTAAACGAAACATCCTCGTCGTGTTTGTCTTTGGTACTGACATTACTGGAAGATACTCGTATCCCTATTACTCGTAGTTACCTCTATAGCAGTCAATTATTGTGACATTTTATAGTGAGCACTTGTATTTTTTTTAATCTTTATTTGCGTTGTGTAACAATAATGAATATTTTATGTATTTGCCTAGGTACCTAATATCTTGGCTCTGATAATGCCGATAGGTTTTTTTTTATCTAAACATAAATATGTCCGTTTAGTAATACGTTTCATGATTTCAGATAACAACTGTCAAACATGAAAGGTTTTTACGTTAAAATTGCATTCGTGAGCCATACACCACAGGAAACAGCTATCTTGATTGACTAGAGAGAACATACTTTTGCAGTATAGTATGTATTAGTTCATACCAATTTTAAAATCAATATTATTCAGCGCTGTTTTATTAAGAAATTAGTACATATTGTTTAGATTGCTTGTTGTATAAAATATCTTTATGTAAAGGTGCAAACACAGGTTTTATGCATTTTTCTATTTTTTGCACCTGCATTTTATAATAGTTACTAGCATTCCGCGAGCACGTTTACCGAATAATGTTTAAAATATCATAAAAATAATACGAATCTTGTTGACATGCCAAAGTTGTTTAATTACATATTGCCAAAACGTCGCTGCTATTTACCCGTATGTTTTCAAAACCTTGTTTGACAAGTATGCAGTATGTTTATCAATATTAAAAACAAAAATGCTACGTAGCTATGTTATTCCTAGGTCGTAGGACAAGACGATTAAAACAGTCATGAAATAATATTGCATGTTCTGGTATTGAGTACTTACATCAGATAAAATATTTCAGATATGAATTTATGATTATTACATTTCTATTGGATAGATACTTTTAACTATATTGCTTCTCAAAAAGAACATAGAATTAATGAAGTACGTAATATAATGAAGTAATGAAGTAGAGTATTTATGCAGCTGATTTTTACTTTTCAAATAAAATATACCTTCACACTTAATCCTTTGGCATCGGCTGACCCACTATGGCCAATTTATGAATGAAATTCTATTGTTATCATTATTGCCGATATCAATAGGTTAAAGACGCAAAGTGATGCAAGTGTATTCATTTCATAACATGTTTTCTTTAGAATTTATGACAATGTCTGAAAAGGGTATATAAATTGTCCTGGCCATTGTTTAGTTGTGATTTGGATGAGACGGTCATGTCTCTAATACCAACAAACTTTCTTTAAATTTATTAAAATCTTGATTACCTACTTCGCCACCACTTTAGATTTTATATGAAACAGGTAAAACTGTATCTCACGAGAGGATTTGTGAACACTGTGGGGACCTTAAGCAAAATGTTTATTATATTTTATACAACCGATCTAATAGGTCTCCTCACGTGCAGTACGGGGCTGGTATTCCAACACATTCATTGTGGCTTTAAGCATCATGGATTTGCTTAAATCTGTAATTTGTTCTTGATTACGAATGCATTGACATTATACTTACAAGAAGAGGCATCTTAAGAATGGGGTATTTTCTTACCAATGACATTGTTTTTGTTATAGAAATTCATAAAAGGATCAGAGCAGTCTACAACTGTTATTTATTTTTCGAAACATTGTATTTTGTATTAGCTGAATTTGCTTTCCAACTTTGGAAGAAGCTCCTTGCCAGTCTGCTCCAATTTTTTTGTACTATGGCTGAGGTGACAGATATGAAGCGAAAAAAAAATATTTTAGAGAAAATAATATAATTTAAATAGTAAATAATATAATTTAAAAATATATACATTTTAAGCAGACACTACTCACCTCAGTGTAAGAGCGGGGACAAAGATTTGAGAACTACAAATTTTTTTTACATCAAATTCCTGAACTATTGCCACTTACTTAATTAATATCGAAACCATGATTATTGCGACAATATCTATTGAGAAGGAAATAATTTATTGAGAATAATTTATATATAATACCTACCTAAGTATGCAGAATTACCTCACTTTACTTAATCAATTAGATCTCAATGTCAAAAAAACGATAACATAGAAATTAACATAGCAATAACATCCGGACAGAAAAAATATTAAAGATGGTCTGAAGACCATCTTTAAGGAAATAAAACAATTTCACAATTTCTTTATGGATATGTAAATGAATAGTAAATTATGATATGTTCGAGTACTGTACTGTGTCAGGCGGATTGTCTATTGCTGAACACAACTTCCCCCATCATGGGGGGATTCGCCATAACCGCAACGCTTGGCAGGCGTCTTGGGGATCGCAGTTTGAAATATCAGTCCTTCAGAAAGCGCTACTGTCCACCTTCTGGGTGTGTTATCCTTATTCTGGGTGTGTAAGCCTGATCCGTAGGCGAGGAATCATAAGGCTTTTATGCCTTACCTCGCCTACGGTAGATAGATAGAAACGATAAAGCCGAGATTGAGATAATAAATATAGCACGAGTATCATACAAATATTATCAAGAGACTTGTGAGTAAAATCTTCATTAAATCTCTAAGCGCCGTACACAGAAACGTTACTAATCATCATTAGTTATTGTAAAAGTAAAAAAAATCGAAATACCTTTTTTCAATAAAAACGGAACCGACGACGTCCAAACTCTTAAGTATGAAATAAGTAATAACTTTAATATAACTCATATTAGCTAATAAATGATAATATGAGGTCGGTGTTTTACGACTAAATCAATAAGGTACCGACTTTTACAGTTTGGAAGTTGGTTCTGTTTTTTTGAAAAATGTTTATTGTTTTGTTTTACTTTTACAATAACTAATGATGAGTAGTAACGTTTATGTGTACGGTGCTTAGTGTAATTATTTTGCTTATACTTTTCAGTGTTGAAAGACAGTTCGTTTTTTTTTCAAGTTATATTTTTTTCTCTTTCTAGTGATAAATATTTAACAATATCATTCACTAGCCTAAAATATCGTCGGCAACAGCAACAAATACCATTAAATCATCCAATTAAGCGAATACTTTCAGTTTATTGACGATAACTTTAACACTACTAAACCGATTTTAATTAAATGCATGTAGAAGAAAACAACTCGAATGTATAACTTTCTAAAAAAAAAAAAATTGGACTACTCTGTAAAAAGTTATGTGGTACATAAAAATGCGTTGACTTGATAACCTCCTCCTATTTTGGAAGTTGGTTTTAAAGATAGATTTACTGTCGACGTCTCTGAGAGAGATAGAGAGAGAGAGAGGCAGTAACTCTGTGAATTAAATCATTGATAACATATCGCACCATACCACAAAAGAAATACCTTAATTTAAAAAGAGTTAATACCTTAATTTAAGTGATTCGTACCTTTAAATTCGAAGGTGCAAAAGTTCTTAATTTGTTTTTCTACAGAAAATTAATATAACGTATGACCTCCTGATGTAAATCTGCCGACCGTTTATCAAAATTAAACTGGAAAGTAAAAAGTACGTGTGCGGAAAATAGTAGATAAATTCGATACAGATGACGGAACAAGCTCGAGGCCCACCTGATGTAAAGCGTACCTCTGCCTATAAAAGATGCATTTCATCACAAGTCATGAATTGCACTGCACCCGTCACTTTGAGACATAGTTGTTAAGTCTCATGTAACTGTAATTTCACTGGCTCTCAAGGACAGCTACCAGAATATACCGTTAGGTGCTTGGCGGCAGATTTTCTACTTGTTTTGACAAAATATGTTGAAGTAACTACGACGTCATTCTTCCCTGCTTCTGACCAGTTCCTGACTCTCGGATATACTAAGTAATGCGAGTTGATTACGTCAATATACCTGAATGGTCAACTCATGCGTATATTAAACCTTTTTTCTATGTCTCTGGTACGTTCCAAACTCATATCACACTCATTTCAAACTAAAGCTGATTTTGAACCTCTCTAATCTGTACCGAAAAGACAAGGCGACATGTTTCTTCTTTTAGTTTTTATTTTAAAATCTGTCAAAGATTTACATATCAGTTTTATGACAGATTCATTGGGCCACGACTTGCTAGGCGAAGAGCCAAGGCTAGTATAAATAAGCATTCTTTAGAAATTGATTAATTTAATACGGATAATTATCACTGAATTTTATAAAAGTTTGTTCTACACACATTTCAATTTTGCGTTTATCAATAAATAAACTTGTTTATTGACAAACCACGTATTGAGATGAGTATTCAGTCTGTGGAAGACCAGATCTCATCGTATTTTCCACAACATATCGCAGTGCTAGGTCGATTTGACGTGTTATTAGACTATTGAGGAACGTTTATGTCGTATGGAATAAGCATTGTAATTCAACGGGGTAATTACGCCAGCAGCTGGGTATGGTAGTGTACCCAGTGTACCCTAGAAGTGTGCAAAATCATTCGGCCTACCTGTGGACATTCAATAGCTTATCTTAATTCTTTTGTTATAGTAGTTTAAGGGTTATATTATATGGTTTGTAGTGTTTTGTTAATTAAGGAATATCGCCGATTAAAAAACAACATTATTTTCCAACTCAAAAAATGTCATAGTCATAATACTGCGATATCTTTTTAGTGAATAACAAAGCCGAATAACTGTAATAAAAACTTATAGGGCTCAAAATATGTATGTGACATCTTTTGTTTTTCTGTCGGCTCTTCGCCTATGTGGTTTACATTTGACATGATGTTCGTGAAGGTTCATATAAATTGATTTTTAAATTCGATTCGTTGAGAAATTCGGTAAGGTAACATAATCTCGAGATTAGTGATGGTTTAAGATCAAAATTATTCACTTGTGACAGTATTAATGGATTTTTAATGAATAATGTGGAAACAAGGTCTGTGTCATGTGGGAAAATCTAAATTTTCACAGAAATAAAAGCGAGAATCATTTTAGTAAGTTTTAGAACTATTTATGTTAATGTAGAAAACCTTCTCTGAATTCGGCGTGTTACGTGCTGAAGTACAATAGTAACACGACGTAGCAAAAAAACCAAAAAAAAAAAAAATTCAGCCCTAGTCCACTGAATACCGACCGTATTGACGTATAAACACGATTAAGGATAGGTAAAATGTAAAGAAACAACCCATAATATATATAAAAGTATATTTAATATGAACAAGACTAATGTACGCAGAAGTAAGAAGAAGTAGTGTAGGTACGAAGCGCTCGTAGCGTAATTTGCTTAAATGTTTTTAACCGATCAGCTAAGTTAAGCAACGTCCGTTGCGGTCATGACTTGGATCGGAGGATGGTTGGATGGATGTACTACTGAGCGCTTCTGGGCTTTAAGCCGTCGGTCCTAGTCATTGTCTCAGAACAGCAGTCGTTATAGCAAGGTGGTAGGGCATATTGCGAATGCCCACCTGGCTAGCTACACCCGCAAGTAGAAAGAGCTTCCTTGAGAGCTGGTAATTGTAGGTTAGCCTGAACAACATCTTCAATGACATTGTCACTTACCATCAGGTGATATAATGGTCAAAGGCTAGCCTACGATATATAAAAAATATTTGGAACTCAATTCAAGTCTATTTCTGAATAAATTATTATTATTATTATTATTTAACTTTTGGCATAACCACGTCTAAAGATAAATTATAAAGAAATTTAACCCAGAGAACATATGTATGTTTAATATGCTTGATATTAAGGTATGCAGAGGTAAGGTAGTAAGGGTATCGCACATACCACTTTCAGACACACCTCATCACACATACTTTTTAATACATGCTCAAAATTTATGGATTGGATACGAATTTATTGCCATCCACGAGGCACACTTAATAATATTGACTATTACCATAGGTCTGCGTAATTTTTTACACACTAGCTGTAACTCGTCTTGTCATCTGGGTATACAAGGATAAAAATTTATAATGATGATGTCATTTATATTATGTGTCTTGAAGCAGTGATTGCTCAGTGGCATTGGCTATGGACTGCCGCGCATCAGGTCCATGGTTTGAATCCGGCCACGGGCACAAGCTTCACCGCATGGTGGAAGGGCATTTTTGGGGATGCTCCCCTGACTAGCGTTCATACTCAGGTAGAAAATCTGTCGCCAAGCACCTAACAGTGTGTTCCGGCAGCAGTTCTTGAGAGCCAGTAAAATTACAGGTACATTAGACCTAACAACTGTACGTCTCGGTGTGACGGGCACAGTGCAATTCGTTTATAGAAATGCATCTGTTATAGGCAGAGGTTAGTCTACTTAACATCAGGTGGGCCTCGGGCTTGTTACGTCACAATAACACAAAAAAAAAGTCCGCCGTTGTCTATGCCCGCCTGGCTAGCTACCATTCTCAAGTAGAAAATCTGTCGCCAAGCCCTTAACGGTGTGTTCCGGCAGCTGTCCTTGAGAGCTAGTAATTCAAGGTTAAGCCTGTTAACAACTTCGATCACATCATCACTTACCATCAGGTGAGATTGTGGTCAAAAGGCTTACCTATCAACAATAAAATAAAAAAACCAGAACCTAAACTATCTTTATTACGAGTTTCATTCAAATCTTTTAAGCCATTTAAACATGAAGAAATGAAGAAATAACTAACGTACACACTCATGCACAAACATTCAGAAGTATAATATTAGTAGGATTAGTGTGATAAGGTATTACTGAAATTGTTTTTCAGGAAAATCTTACTCAATCGAATCAATCCTAAGAATTAGGACATAAAAAAACGTGAACGTTATTATTTGCGTGATTCCGGGATTTCACAGCTCTAAATGCTAAAAAGCTATAGCAAAGTGTGTGTAATTATCATACTCGAACCTCCAACGCAACTTTTGTTAAGTGCTTGCTTTGTTATACAGATGATCAAATACATTTAATAACTACAATCTAAAATTCCGTGCCTAACCTGGGATCCAGAAATTGTCGGTACACAATCTCAAGAATTTGGAGTCAGAATTATGGCATAGGATTTTGTTTGCTATTAATATTATTTTAATTTTAATTTAATTACTTAACATATCCCTTCTAATAGACCGAGAATCTAACTAACTTGCTCAAAAATAAGGTTTCTTACTTAGCAACCGAAAAATGTCTAAAAATTCTTAACTGGCAAACCATATAAAGGAAGCTCTTATCATCCGATCCGATAGCCATCCGAAACTAATTAATGGTAGTGAAGGTTAAACAAATGCTGTTACTCGTAAGATAGAGAATGCATTTGAGAAGAAAATTATGGTGTAACTATACTTTGAATATCTGGTTTTTTTATGCTTGATAAGTTAGCCTTTGACCACTATCTCACCTGATGGTAAGTGACGATGTGTTCGAAGGTGTTAACAGGCTTAACCTAGAATTACTGACTCTCAAGGACAGCTGCTGGAAAACACCGTACGGTGCTTGGCGACAGATTTTCTACTTGGTTTACTACGGTGGTCGCTAGCCAGGCGGGCATTCACAAAATGCCCTTCCACCATGCGATATAAAGTATAGAGTATGCTTAGCATGTGCAGTTATTTTTTAAATGGAATAATATTTTTAAAATTAATTCCCAATCTTATATTTTCTATTACAAAATTACAAAACGAGTAAAAAAAATTAAGTCTTGTGCGGGATTCGAACCCGTCTCCGCTCTAACCAATTCAGCTAACATGGCAATTGTTGTCATGTTAGCTCAATTGGTTAGAGCATACCCCGGCTAAAGGGGTGGATGGATCGAATCCCGCACATGATTTAAATTTATCCTCTCGTAAATTTGTAATTTTCTAATGCAATCCGCATATCATGCGTTATTGCAAACATAATAATATTAAAATTATATTTCCTAATTCGAAATATGTACCAAGATGACCATCTAGTACTTAAAGTGGCAGTTAGTACCATACTCCAGCATATGTGTATCGTGTTGGCATGCATTGCCCGAGGGCCGGAAGGCGACCAAATTATTCAGTCTGCATGCAAACGTATGCGTAATGGCGGGAGCCGGTCGGTGCAGCATTTTTTGTGTACTTATTGTGATCACGGAATCGAAAATGAAATCTACAACTGATATATTCGTGCAGTATTTGGTTCATTCAAAAGATTTGTCTTAACTCATTGCATGGTTTTTATTTTATAGCTTAAGGTAAAAGATGATGTAGTCGAAGATGTTGTTCAGGCTAATTTCGAAAAACTGGCTTTCAAGGACAGCTGGTGGAAAATACCATTAGGTGTTTGACGACAGATTTTCTACTTCAGAGTGGTAACTAGCTAGGCGGGCATTCGCAAACAGCCCTACCACCATGCTATAACGCCTGCCATCCTAAGGCAACGACGGCTCAACGTTCCCTCCGAAGCACGGAAGCGCTCAGTAGTTGCTAATGTTACTAGCGGTATTGGATGGGTGCATCCAAGTCATGACCGCGGCGGACGTTGCTTAACTAAGCATATCAGTTAAAGCCGTTCTTAAAAAAAAACATCTCAAAATTAAGCCTTTACTACTCAGTGTTTTCTTGTTGTTTTCCCTATGGGGTGCTGTGATAGAATGTCACCCCTTATTGTTACCTGTATCATAAGGAGCGACTAAAGATTAAAAACCGGAATATGGGCAGCAACGCCTTCTGACGAACTACAATCTTAAACTGCGATCCTCAAGACCGGCAAAGTTTAGGGATCATGGCAAAAAATACCCCTTAAAGAGGGAAGCTGTGTTCAGCAATGGACAATCCGGTTGATACAGTACTTTGTATTTGGCTAATTGTTATGCAAAGCTAGTAAACTAAAAGGCAGTTGTTAAGTAGAAATTATAATATCATATTGAGAGGTCCATGTGAAATAGATATTTAAAACATAATTCTCGTATTATGACTAACGTCTGCTTTCTCTCAGTATTACTTAATGTAGCCATAGAAAAAGCAATGACCAGAGACTAAACAAAAATGCCTAAACAAAACCATAACGACCGCGGTGGGCAGTTCCCGAGAACGACTGCTGATTTAACATTTAAATTTGGTCCTCAGGCGTTGTAGCACTCTAATTGTTGCCAGCGCAAATTATAAATTCATTAATGTGCCCCTGTCCAGAGGCTGCGTATCTACAAACATTATTTATTTCGTGCATTTAATGGCTGTTTTTTAGTGATTGTTGTTTTTATTGTTTAATATTTATAAAAGGTATTTGTAATAGGCCTTGTTGTCCTACTAAAATGGTATGAAATGAAACTAATTTTGACAATTGTACTTTTTAAATCTTATATATATATTAATATTGTAAGGTTTGCAATTACGCCTGCTATGCGGATTACATTACAAAATCACAACATACGATCATCATCATACACTGAGAAAACCGACTTAAAGGCTTAAATCAAATTTGACCTTTTACCGTTGAATTGTAACTACGTAAGATGAATTCACAACTCTTAAGATGATTTTCACCAATCAATAAAAATGTACCATGTTTTATAATAAACACAACTGTCAAAAACGCCTTCCGTAAAGTGTTTTCAGAATTGCAACTTGTTATACGATAATAATTGCAGTATTGACCATAAAATATACCTTACTTTTACGGCGGTTTATATACGGTGATTATCACTATAACGTACGACTTAATCAGCCTTATCAAAAGTCAATATTTAAGTAAGACCACAAAATACACCTTAAATGAAGACGAAAAGAAACATTCGCCTTCACTGACCTCGTTTAACGCCTTCTAGTTGGAAGGCGTTTTTGTAAGTATTTACGTTTGGTCGGTTTTTCGCCTTATACCATATAAATTGGCCGTCATTAGGGCGCTTTTGACTTTAGATTTTTCTCAGTGTACGATAGGAAAAATTTCCCGCACATGACTTAATTTTTTCCTATCGTATATTTGTGATTTTGTAATATATTTTTTTTATTTAAAATCTCCCCTTGGTGTGCCGGGTTAGAATCGTACTTTCAATATCATTCCGTGGGTGTCATAGAGGCGACTAAGGGAAAATTACTAGAAGGTAGGCAGCAGCGCCCTCTAAAGATCTGCTATCTTACACTGCGATCCCCAAGCTGCCTGCTAAGCGTGAGGATTATGGCAAATACCCCCATAGTGGAGGAGACTGTGTTCAGCAGTAGACGGTTCGGCTGATACATTACAGTACAGTACTTTTTAAATAGGTACTTATATCTATAATAGCATAGAGTATAGATATGCTGTCATTCGTTCATTCTCCAAGCCTTCATGGACAGATTTAATGTCCACCGTTCAACAAAGGTTGCCACCGTTAGAGAGGGTTTGCGATATTTCCTGATCCTATCTTACTATAATTCTATGTTTTTCTGTTTTATAATATGGACTTTGCTACGTCTGAAATAAAGATTTTTTGATTTTATTTGATTATAATCGAAGCTGCCAAGACCGAAGTAAAATAGCAGTTCTTTTGCATGGTGGTAGGGCGTTTTGCGAATGCCCGCCTATTTAATCAATCAACCAATTAAATAACGGTGTGTTTCAGCCGCCAGTATTTTTAAGCCATTCTAGGTTAGCCTGAACAACTTCTTCGACCACATCAGCATTTATCATCAAGTGATAAAGTGGTCAAAGGGTAGCCTATAAGCTACAAATAAAAAGATTCTTCAGAAAGCTCTGCTGCCCACGATCTGGTATTTTTCACTTCATCACTTCCTATGACTCCAATAGTAATGTATGGGGGCATGGGGGATTAACAGTTCCAGCCCGGCACATAATTTCATAGAGTATATTTGTATATGCTAACATTACTTCATCGTCAAAGCTTATGACCGTCAAATTATCATACAATCCTTCCGCTTATTCTAGATTACAAATGTCAAAATGATGGTCATAGCTATTGTTTCTTTACTTAGATTAAGAATGCAAGTCTTCCCGAATAACTATAATCTTGATATTTACATTTGGGAGCTCATTGGGAACTAGATACTTGCTAATATATATTTTTTTATCTTTAATAATCGACTCTCTGACGAATACTCGTCAGATCTCACTCAAATTTAAATAGGACACATGACAAGCAACAACTTTCGAATATAAAATAAATCATCAAAATCCCTGTAAACTACTTTATTTGCAGCTCTCATAAAAGTAATATCTATCCTGTTTTACCCACTTTTGAGGTTAGACTTTTCTCCTTAGTCCAGTTTAATATTATCCGCTACTATCAACTGTCTACACGGGTCTAACCCGTGTGGTGACGGGTTAGACCCGTGTGGTGCCGGGTTAGAATTGCACCTCCCCATATCATCCCGTGGGTGTCGTAAAAGCCGAATAAGGGAAAAATACTGGAAGGTGGGCAGCAGCACCTTCTAAAGAACTCTGTTCTTACACTGCGATCCCCAAGTCACCTGCCAAGCTTGGGAATTATGGCAAATACCCCCTTAATAGGGGAGGCTGTGTTCAGCAGTGGACGAATCAGCTGTTACAGTTACTATCAACTAAGTGGGCATCTCAAAGACAAAGTCAAAATCATTTCATTAAATTTTGGCGTCTACTACGCTCTTATTAACGTCAATTACATAATATGCTATAAAATATTCCACTGCCACGGTCAGGAAAAATGGTATAGGGCCACTTCGAGATGAACGGGATTGATACTCAGAGCCATTATTTTTCATATTTTATTATATTAAGGGCCTGTTTCAGAATGTTCGAGTAAGTTCCGGTTTTACTACCCAGAACATATTTAATAAATGAAACACTATCTGTGCGTTTCACAGTCATCGATGTATCCTATCCATCGGTTGAAGCTTGAAACGGGCTGCATTTTTGTCATTCGGTTATTTTATGTTCTATGGGTATTATAACCAGAACTTACTCGAACATTCTGAAACAGGCCCTTACTCTCTTACAATTTGTAAGTCTAATAATATAATTATTACAATATTTATAACATAGGTGATTGGCGGTGGTTTGAAAGAGGTGGAATATCCCAAGCATTATTGTCTACTAAACCCCATATGCGGCCTGAAGACTCAGGGTAATATTGGTTTGTGAAATTTAAATTTAGGATTTCGGACAGACGAAGTACGCTAGTAAATAGGATCCCATTTTCGATTTTCTGTTACATAAAAACAATAATTGGCGTAGGGCTATACTGGACTCAAACTCAGAGAGGTCAGGCGAAATATTCGTTTAATTATAATCACTCTGATCTGTTTTACTGCGTAGGAGTTTGGAAACAGTTACCCGTCGGTAAAGTTAATGTAGTAAATACTATGTGGGTGAGCACTAAACGAAACTATCAAACAATTTTGAGCGGTAAATCTTTGACAAAAGCCATTATGCTACATTATTTGTTTTATGAAGTCGTTGGTGGCAAATTCGGGCACCCGTTATTTTGTATGATAGATTATAGCTATTTATTTAGTAACTTTAAAACAATTGGGTACTAACGAATGGGTTTGTCATGGTTACGGTAAGTTAGTTATGCCCAGGGTTATCATACTCAGAAGATGAACGGTAGGTACCATAGATATATTTTTGAAACATAGACCTAATGGCAATGAAAAACTGCTGCAAACCTCAAACCTGCATCTGGAATCAATCGCGGCAGTCCATAGCTATGGAGCTATGTTAAGTAAAACTCAAGTAAGTAAAACAAGGTAAAGCAGAAGTAGTATTTAGTAAGGTATTTTGCATAGACGTATTTGCCTGGTTGGCAAACACTCAAGTGAAAAATCTGTCACCAAGCATCTAACGGTTCCTTCCAGCAGTTGTCCTTGAGTACAAGTATTACTCTTGACCATTAAATCACTTACCAGCAGCTTATGTAGCTGACAAAGCTAACCTAGTAAAAAAAAACTAGTAAATATACAACGTGTCCTACAAAAGTTTTGTCTTCAGTTTTCTGATCTGTCACTTACTTAATGTACCAACTATTGGAAATTTGGATGCATATAAACACTATCATAAAAACACCTGCAAATTGCTAACTCTTATCTACATCAGTGAGCTATTTTATTTCACAGCATACGTTAATAGCATCCAAAAAACTCAGTTACCTGCCAGTAGCTAGAAACGTTTCATAACGAGACATTAATATTATTGTTTACAGAATAAGCAATAGTTTTAACGTGTTGAGCCTGCGGTTGTTAAAATAATTGTTGCTCTTGTTGAACTATTTTTAAAGCTGCAAGTTGGATATACGGGTAAGGTCTCATTAAAAGCTCATAGATGCACGGGAGTAATATGTTTCTTCTAAGGAAGTAAAAAACATTTATTTTTGTGGGTCGCTTTCGATCCAGTAGGCTGTTATGGTTTAAGAATCCATCTATCAAGCTTACCAAGAATTAAATATGATAAAATTGTATATAAGTATTGAGGTGAGATTTTGTATTTAGACTCTAAGGAGTTCAGAGAGTTCTACTTATATTGCGTTTAGACAGTTAGACACGTCTTTCTATCTTTTTGGAGTTATTAAACCGTGATGCTACTATATCAGCGGTATGGTCCACTGTTGAACACAGCCTCCCCTATTATGGGAGGGTTTGCCATAATCCCCACGCTTGGCAGGCGTCTTTGGGATCGCAAATTAATATATCAGTTACAAAATCACAAATATACGATAGGAAAAACTAAGTCATGTGCGGGATAAAAAATTTTCCTATCGTATATTTGTGATTTTATAATGTAATCCGCATAGCAGGCGTTATTGCAAATCTAACAATATTAAAAAAATAAGATATCAGTTCCTCAGAAAGTGCTGCTATCCTCCTACCATTTTTTTTACCTTTAGTCACCTCTTACGACGCCCACAGGTAGGGAAGTGGAGGTTACATTCTAGCCCGCACTCCACGGGGCGCAATGATATCCGAGCGGTAATAGCTATGGACTGTCGTGCCGCATGCCCATGGTTCGATTCCAACGCTGGATTGAGCTTCACCGTATAGTGAAAGGGCATTTCGCGAATGTTCGCCTAGCTAGCTGCCACACTCAAGTAGAAAATACTATATCGCCAAGCACTTTACAGTGTATCCCGACACCAGTCCTCAAGAACCAGAAAAATTACAGGCTCATGCAATTTAACTCGCTCAGCATGCGTACATGTTATTTGAAAAATGTGAATGCGTAATAATAAATCGACTATTTTTCTATGATTTCAATCATAATCGTGTTAAGTACAAATGATTTAATTAGGTAAAACACATCGTCCCACAAACACAGTGCAAGTAATTTTACGTTAACACCGGTTGGTAACAGATATTTATTTAGGTTAGAAAAACGAGCACGGTGCGAGCATGAACAATGTCCTTATGCTGGAGATGAAATCCGGCTCAAATACAATATTTGGCTGGATACCGGATAATAACCACTTGATGTCGGATTATAAAAAAGGACATATAAAGTTTCAACTATAGGCACTATACCTGTAAAAAATTAGATGCCCGTGCAGAAAAAAATACTAAAATTCATTAGAACTATGCATTTTTGAAGTCAATGTACGCTCACCTGTTAAACCTATATAAAACCATAACATTCAAATGATAATTCGTTCGATCAGTGATAAATTAATTATCAGTAATTAAAACAAAAGGGAAAATTGCCCTAGTTTTGTTTGGTACACACCTGCCTTTTTGTGGAGAAATTTTGTTTAACATTACATAACGAACAAATAGCAAACTTTAGACTTTTATTTACTTTTTAGTAATAACTAGTACTTACTAAATCAATATCAAAATATTTCCACAAAGACTATCTTTTCTTTACCTGAGACATTTTTGTTCGGTAACTGTATCTCTTTAGACTTTAAATGTATTGAAAAAAAACACTGATAAAATAAATTACCATAACTCATACTACAACAGCATGTTTTTTTTTTATACAAATGTTGACAAACTAGCAGACGGTCCACCTGATGGTAAGTGGTCACCGCCGCCTATGAACACCTGTAATATCCGCAGCATTACTGGTGCGGATTATTATGTTTTTTCGTAACCTCAAATTAACGTGTATAAGAATAAAATACTGAATTCAATGAAACGCTAGTTTTAACTTTTAAACGAAAGGGCCCAAATTTACCCAAGTCCACTCAATCATTTGTTCTGTTTACTCGTCTAACTAGTCATTAATTAGCTATGTTCAGCCGAATATTCGACTATTTAGATTCAAAGGTAAGTCGGTATCTGGCAAAACATCTATCCGTTTCATCTGTACTTTATACACATTCACAGCTTGCAATAACATTCAAAGTTACTTCTGACAGGCACTTTTTTATTTCCTTCCATAATTTTTTAAAAGTAAGGAGTAAAAGACGCGAATACTTCTTTTATCGTTATGATAGTCGTTTATATGTAGATTTCTCAAGTTTCAGAACAAAAGTCAAGACGTACAAGAAACTTCCAATCTCATTACTCCATGACATATAAAAGTATTAGGCATTTATTTTTCCGAACACATAATTGTAATCTGAAACTTATTTTCTCAATTGTTACCATTCAAACCATTTTACAAGAAACCTTATTATAATCACACATTTAAAATTCTCCCATATTTTTTTCTGAAACCATAAGTTATTTCGTTTCCATTTTGCAATCTAGACCAAAAAGAACTAAAAATTCCAGCCATTTAAAACGCAAAACGGTACCTTTTGCGTGAGTCTCATAAAATTCGGGAGCAATTTCAAAAGTATCCCCTTAGGTTATGCCTACTGAATGGCAACCAACGTTTACGAATCCAATGGTTCCAGAGATGTCGTAAAAGCAGTATGAGTAATCGCTTCAATATTTTTAGAGCGTAAAATGTTCACCTTTGTCGATGATCAAACCTGTATTTTACTGCTATCCAACGCGAAAAAGCGTTGCTCTATTAAATTCTAATAAAAAAACGTAAAAAGTCAAAGTATTCAAATTCGAAAAAATATTAAATATCTTAATAATGAACTAAATAAATATACAAAATATGATGCTACTCCTCACATTTTTGATAACTTCCTGTGATTTTCAAATGAGGTCATAAAAAGCCCGTGTATGTAGAAAATTCATTATTTAGTACATACATAGAAAAAAAATCATCAATTTTAGAGCATACTATTACACAAATTGTAAGCTTGAAGACAATTTATTTGCGTATTTTAAATAATGCCGAGATACTTGAATATTCCAAAATAATAAGTATGAGCTAGTAAGTACTTACCCGGACTAACTCATTCAAAAAAGTTGCTGTTAATGTTCTAATTTTCAGAATAATCTTACTGTTACTTTTGTTGATGTATGTATTAAAACGAGCAATCAGAATCGAAACGAAATGGGAATTTGATATGCAAAGTTAGGAACGTTTACTCGAATTAGCAGTTACGATTTGCTATCAAGTAGAAAGCGATTCAGAGAGTGCCAATTTGTCGATATGTTTACGATATCTTTTATTGGTAGACTCAAGATCGATACAGTTTTCTTTTTTATGAGGTTAGGAAATTGTGTGTGCAGGTTATTATTATAGTTTTACGATTACGGTGGTTACTGGTTTATGGTATGAATTGCTTAAAGGACGAAATTGTTGAGGGGCGGTGCAATCCATACCAGTATAATTTATCTCAGTACTATCTGCAAGAGACATGTTTGTTATTTGTTAAATCTAGAAATATAAATTATATTACGAGCAAAGCTGAACATTTAGGTTCCCCCATGTAGATCACTTAGACCAAGCCCGCCAAATTTCAACTTAACAGAGTGCTCTATGTTATGGACCGCTCTGATTCGTTAATTCGCAAAAAGAGCTATAATAGCTAAATATATATATATATATATATTCATTTGGATATAAAACGATACGGTACACTCCGTGCAGTCTTCCCGTTATGACTACCGCCTCAGCAGTAATCGGTCATGCTCAAGATGGAATTCACTAGAATTCCATCTTTGTTCAACTCAATGACCTCACTACAATTCAAATCATTAAAAACTGCTCCCGTCGATTTAACAGGGCTTCACCTGAACTCTACAGCTGTCTAGGCAGCGCACTATTTCAAAGCATTTTATTATTCTTATTTCTGAATTCTCTATCGCTGCCTGGGGCGGTTGTGACTCAAATCGAACGTCCCATCGTAGCCACTTCGCCATCTAGTCAGATTTAGCGTCATCTAATAGTTGTCTCCGTAAAGATATCCCCGCGTCAAGATCAGTGGTACCTAATTAGACGTTACACAATCACACGGCTGGCGAGCCGAAGTCCCGATTAGCGTCTCTCCAAATAATCACAGTGCTAATATCTTAATTAAGTACTCAACAGTACAACTCTGTTGTCGGTACAACACAATTTTAGAGTTGAGAGTAGACCCTTTGTGTGAACAATTAGTTTCTTAAACAATCTTGGCGACAGTTCAAGCTAAGTTCCGTACCACTGCTTTTGAGTCCATTATCGTATATTTAATTATCATTTTACATATTTTAAAATTTATAATTGTATGGTTTTGGATCTGTGATAAAAAGCATTAAACATTGTCTTCTATGGGATATCGCAATGCGGAACTCCAATAAAATCAGTATTTGAGATGTGTATTATTTTGTACACATATGATTAACAAAAAAAATATTCTTACTAAAGTAAAAAATAATAGAAATTCAGAAAGAAACGGTATTTAGGAGAAGCTATTTAACCACGATACCATATACGAAAATATGGCTTGATTGACATTATATGAAGGTAATTTAAGAGCAAATTAATGAAAACAAACTAAAATTTCTTGTTTTTTCGAAAACGAAATTACTTAATTCTGTTCTCATACTGAATTTACTTACTTATTTATTACAAATGCGCTTTCATGGTTGTTGTAGCTTCGTCTAGTCAATCAAAATCCTAATTACCCCACGATAGACCCCAACAAGGATCTGTTCGCCGTAAATCTAAATAATTGCCAATGAATTATTCCTGTAATTGGTCAGCCTATACAAAGTATCCTACTGACTGACTCCTTCGTCGATCCTGGCGTGTCTGGACTGAGTATATAGAGCATCATTATCTTGCTTTTATTCCTCTTCTAAAGCAAGGTCGGTATACTGTTCGAGTAAGTTTTCACTGGTCAACAACAAAAAGGTTTTGGACTTGGTTATTTGGCTTACCTTTTCTTGCATACCCGTTTCCTTTTGGCTTTCAGATAGTACTGTTCAACCAATAAATTTATATACCAAATATTTTTACAAACATATGGCTTGAAATATTATTATAACAGCTGATAGGCTGAGCCTTTGACTTCTGTCTTCACTGATGATAAGTGGTCGAAGATATTGTTCAGGCTAACCTAGAATTACTGGCTCTCAAGGACAGCTGCCAGAACACACCGTTAGGTGCTCAACGACAGATTTTGTGCTTGAGGGTGGTTGCTAGCCAGGCGGTCATGCAAAATGTCCTCTTACCATGCCATAACAATTTCCATCCTGAGACAACATCCGAGATTGACACCTTAACAGCCACAGAAGTAATGCCACAAGCAGTAAGCCATCCAACTCCTGACCGCAGCGGAGTTAACATAGCTGATCGGTTAAGCACGGCTATGCAATTAGCAAACTACGCTTCGAGCGCTTCAAAATATTTTCTTAAAAACTATCAATTTTAATCAATACTACTGAAATCAACGTGAGGGCTGGCGCCGTGGCTACTTCGGCGAAGCAACTCAAGCGGCGCAAGTATAGCGCGGTAAACAAATAACATGCGGAGGGCGCACCTAATTGGTGTGCAGTAAAATTAGAAAAAAAAACTAATGTGCAGCCACTTTCTTGGGGCGTTGATAAGATTAGAGGCATACTAATTGTTTGGCACATTTTACTCTTTGTTGTCTAGTATGATCATTCATTATGACACCATAGAATAGTCCTTAATGAAAAAAATATCAGTTTATTTTATTATAAACCATTATTAGAAATTATTTAAATAGTTTTCTCGGTTCTGTTAACTTTCTAATGAGGTATGCTGAAAATTCTGTCCTCTCCGTCCTCATCGGATATTTTTAATAAATTTTAAATTAATAACATACATTTTAAGTCTATAAATAAACATTGACCAATAGTCTTATCGTCTTATATATAATATTAATGGATATGAACTTAAAATTTAAAAGTCCCTATTTTGCTTTTTTCTTAAATTCAATCACCTTAAATCGTGCATAAAACACGAATGTTTCATTCGAATTACACATTTTTAAAGAAAAATTGTTCGTATCGATCAGGATTCGAACCATCATCTTTCGACTTTTTTTTTATTTTTTTTTTATTCTTGATAGGTTAGCCTTTGACCACTATCTCACCTGATGGTAAATGGTGATGTGGTCGAAGACGTTGTTCAGGCTTACCTAGAAGTAAAGGAAAGCTTCCCAAGTCGTCTAAAAATGAAATCCTCCTTATACACTTTTTTTATACCGGATAGGTTAGTCTATAACCTAGTGGTCTCACCTCTTTATTATATGATGATGTGGTCTAAGATTTTGTACAAACTAACCTAGGATTACTGGCTCTCAAGGACAGCTGCCGGAACACACCGTTAGGTGCTTGGCGACAGATCTTTCAACTTGAGGGTGGTAGCTAGCCAGGCGGGCATTCGCAAAATGCCCTACCACCACACCATGCTATAACGACTGCCATTCTAAGACAACAACCGGGACCGATGGCTTAACGTGCCCTCCGAAGCACGGAATCGCTCAGTAGTAATGTCACTAGCGGTCACCCATCCAACTCATGACCGCGCGCGACGTTGCTTAGCTTTGCTGATCGGTTGAGAACAGCTCAGTAAACTTCGCTACGAGCGCTTCAAAACTTACTAGTACCTTAACCACTCGGAAATGTTGTGCTCTAATTTTATTACTTCAACTATCTTAGTTATATTTATTCCTAGTCTTCTTATTATATTTTACCCAAGTCGACTGCCAAGCGTATGGACTATATACCCCTATATTGAGGGAGACAGTCTTCAGCAGTGGACTTTCCGGCTGATACAGTAACCATCTTAACGTTTCCACTCAACGTTTCCACTATCAATCAGACTATAAGATTTCATCTATCCGAAAGAAGTGCTATTTCAATCATAGCTCAAACACGCTTGTAATGATGTCGCTGTCCTACTATGTTTCTGAATATGTTTTGTAGGACTGTTGCATGCTAAGTGAATATCACATATACACATTTTTGAAGCATACAATTTTCACGTTGGGCTGCGAATTCGCTAGACATGTTTTAGTCCTATAAAAGCGAGCCCATAGCCATCTGCCTACGAGAATTCCTGAATTTAAAAAAGTATTCAAAATTTATCTGTTTAAATTATTGCAAAGGCCGTTAGATAGGCAATTTCAGGTCGAGTATGAGTTTGACAACGAGCAGTCCTCGCCTACGGCTTGGCCTACGCTAATACGAGACAGGTAATTTCCATTTCCGCCGCAATGCACTATATTATTATACACCTATATATAGTGTTTTTCTCAAAATAATGCAGTTAAATAAAACATACTTTCTAATGACTTCGCTGGACCAGAAGCAGGTTTTCCACGTCCAATTTTGATTCAGATCTTAAATCTGGTGAAGTACAAACAATCTCCGTTTCACTCTCTGAACCATTGGAGCTCAGTTTAATTAATATTAGGTCCTTACATATGAAATTGGCGTTTTGTATGGGAGGAACAAAAAGTCGAATATTTTTTAATATAATATATTTAATTAATCAAAGTATAAACCATTATTTTCTATGCACTTTTGCCATCTCATAGGTAGTTCATTGATCCCTTTACTAAAAAACCAGTCGGACGGGAATCAATAAAATCTTTGAAGGCGATTTGGACTGCCCCATCGGAGTTGAATTTTTTCCCTTGCAAGAAGTTATCCAAATTTCGAAAAAAATGGTAATCTGTTGGAGCAAGGTCCGGGGAGTACGGAGGATGTCTTAGACTTTCCAATTGAAGCTCTTCTAATTTAGTAGCCGTCTGTAGCGCAGTGTGTGGTCTAGCGTTGTCGTGAAGCAGCAGTGGCGTGGAGCGATTGACCAGCCTAGGTTGTTTAGCCGCTAGCTTTTCCATCATGGTTTGCAATTCCTGACAATAGACATCAGCCGTAATAGTCTGGCCAGATTTGAAAAAACTGTAATGAACAATACCGGCACTAGTCCACCAAACGCTTACAAGTAACTTTTTTGGGGTTAATTTTCGCTTGGGGCAGGATTTGGCTGGCTGGCCAGGATCTAACCATTGCGCTGAGCACTTCCGATTATCGTAAAGAACCCATTTTTCATCACAGGTAATGATTCGGTTTAAAATACCTTCATTATTGTGCCGGTTTAGTAATGTAACGCAGCAGTCGACGCGCGTTTGCCGGTTTGTTTCAGTCAATTCGTGAGGTACCCACCTTTCAAGCTTTTTAATCTTCCCAATTTGCTTCAAGTGAATTAAAACAGTTTTATCACTAACATCGCAGCCTGCAGCTAACTCGGACGTGGTTTGCGATGGATCCGCTTCCACAATAGCCTTCAACTCTTCATTATCAACTTGAGTCTCAGGCCGTCCACGGGGCTTGTTCTGCAGGTCGAAATTTCCAGAACGAAAACGTTGGAACCAAAAACGAACTGTGTTTTCTTTTGCAACACGACCGCCATACACATCATTCACCCTTCGAGTTGTTTCCGCAGCACTAGTGCCACGGCGGAACTCCTACTCGTAAATAATGCGATATTTAAGGTTTTCCATTTTGTAAAATGAGTGACGCAAACAGAAAAAAACAGAAGAAAAAAAACAAATGAATGACGATCATCGAAGCACAAATACATGAGTCTATAGCTGTACAAATTTGAATTTGGAATTCCTTACCAAAGAGGAGAAATTCGTGATTAAAGTGGCCAGTACGAAAAATGCCAATTTCATATGTAAGGACCTAATATATATGTATATATATTAGGTACGTAAATAACAAATCAATACGAATTTTCAGCTTTGTGGCCGATTTTATATTTATCATCTGTGCTGCAAGGGAATTTGTACTAAGCAAAGAGACTTACTTTGGTATGTTAAGAATGAGAAAAGAAATCCAATCAAAGATTATTTAATAACCCCAGTACGCAGTTTCATACAACACTATTGCTGGAGCGTTGTGATTTTCCAAATTCAAAAAACGCTCCTGCAATGGATTTGATTTCTTTTTCCGTGAATACGATACTACGCACGTTCTTTTTTCGAAAATAATAACAATATTTTCATGCATGTTTGAGATAAAGAAATAACGTTTACTTGAGCTGTGGGCTGAGTTTAACATAGAACCGACTATGTTACATTTAATTTTATTTAGCACATTTTCAAATAGCTACGTATACTTAGTTAAGTCTATAAGCTAATTCCACAATTCAAAATAAAAACTATTGTTTGCCAAGAATGCTTTGTGGGTACAAAGAACCTTAGACCAGCTAACATCATTCCAAAAGGCAAACTCCCATAAAAACTGGCGCATAGTCTAAACGCGTTCAATTAAGCACGCTCGCCGACCACCATAACTTGCGAATCGCTGCCGTAATTATCGGCAGCATTACTCTTGAATATAATGTCTCATTGTTAATTGTTGGGCGGTGGATATCGCGAGCGGATCTCTTTGGTACTGTCTGCGTTATCTCTGAGGGTAAGCGGTAAGGATGCGCATTCGTGGGACGAGTTAGTGGTAGGGTGGTGTAGTATGTACTAGGTGCCTTGTGGCCAAATCTAGTTGATAAGTTTTGACAACAAGGACATACTTAACATAATTCTTCGTTGCCCAACTTCTAACTCAATTTGCCAAGTCAATTAGACCATTAGGAAATAATATCATTCCTGATATCCAAGTCTACTGTTGATTGTTAAATTAGATGTCTAACTGGGAAAACAATACCACTATTATTCTAAGCTTATATCACGTAATTTCACGTATATTTTTTTTTTGTCTCGACGTTTCAAACTTTTTGCAGTGATCGTGGTCACGGGGTGACTTAAGCCGTTTAACGTTGTTTTATTTCTATTGACATATGTTTCTATTCATAGGCTTACTTATAAATAAACTCAATTTTGGGCTGAACTTTTCACTTTTATACGTACTTACTCGCTATAGGCATGATATCACACCTGGTTTTTTACTCCAGATTGGGCAATTACTGTAATTGACAATCTTTGATTGTCATTAGCTATTTTCGAGTATAATATTTAGACTTCCCTACTTTTTATCCTTTGAAAAAATTGGTTCAGAAATGACGCCAAAAAAATGCAACAAAATTGAGAACCACATTAACATATGGTCTATACTTCTTCATTGCAATAACGTTAATATTTTGCCATTTAATCTCAATTACCTAATTCTAAGGATATATTAATTCCCGATAGTAGTCCGGCGTCCGGAACTGTTCCCGTTAGTAGGCATTAGGCTCATCCCTTATTAATTATGATCACAAAATTTCTAGCAAAGTGTGGGCCCTTAGACAATAGAAGTTATGAATGGGTAACAATGTTTATAAATATACGTAACGCAATAACGAATAGACGTATATCTTTCTCGGGGCCTATAATTAACTAATGGCCAAATTTTGCCCACCGCTGGATTACAATGGTTATTAGTTGAGTCAAATAAGTGCCTCTACGCATCGTTCAAGCGCTCTGTTATGGACCAAAGGTCTATTACTCAAATATAAATGTAATATAATAAGCAGATGAGGGAAGGGCTTCTAAAATATTTGATTAAATATGTAATAAATGTTACGATGAATTTATATACATTTTATTCATTCCTACTTTATTCACCCTTGAAAAACTAGGTAAGTACAAAACCAAAAATAATTATTTGATATGGCGCGAAATAACAAAAACATATTATTGTATTTGCCAGTGAATGTTCTTCCTTATCCATTGATTTCATTTGCAATTAGCACCCTAGAATGAGCTCCACCACTGGTCGTAGTAGGCAAGTACCATCAAGTGGTTTTCTAGAAGAACCACCATTATAAATGGATCGATTTACAGGTGAATGAGCGAGCATAAAAGTATTACATAGATAGGCTATATGTAATATACATAAATGCATTATAGCATATATTTTTAATACAAACTAGACTATTTTTATATAAATCTGTAGTCTGAGGCGTACGCCTAGATCTATATCTATACTATCTATAATTCTATACTAATATTATAAAGTAGAAAGATTTGTATATATAAATAAACATAAAAACTACTAGAAAAAAAATCGAAAAAAATCTTTCACCATTACAATTCCCTATTATCCTTAATGAACATAAGCTAGTGAATAAAATAAAATGAATATAAAAGAACAATAATATTATAAAAAAATGCTGTTTTTATTCAAATTTTTGTTTAATACAATTGCGAAGCATAGAGATGCATAGAAAGGTTATACGCTAGTACTTTAAATTTTGGCTATGACGTTTTAAAAATACTTAATACTTGATTATAATAACAATTATTTTAAGAAAACATTAAATTAGTATTTAAGAGAAACACTTACAAAATATAAAAATATATATACCTATAGTTAGTTTTGACCTTCGTAAGAGCGTCGTAGACACCTATATATAAAGAATGAACACAACATTTTATTTTATTAAAAACTCGCAGGTACCACGAATAAAAATATTTCTTAAATTTTCGCAAATGACATTCGTGTTGAAATGACACATTTAGGTTTAATTGCGGTCAAATTAAATTAAATAGAACAAATTATTGGAGCACATTTTTTTTCCTGACGGGAATGCAATTTATTAATAATCGAAATTTGTAAACGGGATATTCGCTCAGCACGTAATATAACTTGTTATCATACTTAGAAATAAATTAAAAATCGCTGTATACTAAGCGCTAAATAATGTAATGCTGTATTTATTCTGTAATTCATTTTTATTTATTATGTCTTAATTTAATGAATAGATTCAGGCGTTACTTTGCGGAAATCCATTTTTAATAATAACAAAGATTTTAAAAGTATTTTAAGAAAACAATTAATTCATTATTTAATAAAACACTTAAAAAATCTTTATAAAAATGATATATATCTAGTGACAATTCCGCCTAATTTCCTGTTAAGCCGACGTGACGTCACAAACGCCACGCAGCCAAACTGGTCAATAAATGTCTTAATTTGTCTTTAAGTCGTTTTCAATTGTCCACAAAATTAATCTGAGTGACAAGTATAATATTCCAGAAAAAGACATGATATGATTAAAACTTATAAAATATGGTACGTATCTTTTGTTTATGAATCTCACTTGTCGGTACATAAGCGATGGATAAGATAAATGACTTAAACTGACTAGACATATAGATAATTTAAACTGGCTCTCAATGACACATTAAGCACGGTACAGAGAACACATTGGCACGGATTTTCTACTTGAGAGTATTATATAGCCTGAAAATCGGAAAAAATCCTACTGTCTGTGCGAAGAAGCGTAAGTCCCCTACTCCTTCTGGGCTTTCGTCGGTTCTGCATATGTTGAAAAAAAAACACAATTGTTTATGTTAATGTGACGGAAAAAGCTCGAGGCCCACCTGGTGTTAAGCGGACTAACCTCTGCCTATAACAGATGCATTTCATAACAAGTGACGAATTACACTGCGCCCGTCACTTTGAGACAGTTGTTATGTCTCATGTGCCTGTAATTTTACTGGCTCTCAAGGACTGCTGCTGGAACACACTGTTAGGTGCTTGGCGACAGATTTTCTAACTTGAAGGTGGTAGCTAGCCAGGCGGGCAATTGCAAAATGCCCTTCCACCATGCGGTGAAGCTCAAGCCGGCGGTTGGGATCGAACCACGGACCTGCGGCACGGCAGTCCATAGCTATTACCGCTCGGCCATCATTGCTTCAAAATCACCCTATCTGATGTTTGGTTCAAACGACCACTTTTAACAATGACCTTTAAAAATCCAATATCCTGATAAAACCCTAACCCTGAGTACATGATAACTGTGATTATTTCTAATACGAAATGTACACTTTACTTCATTTATGTATAACATTTCTTGTTTGTTAAAATAGCAAAAAGACTCGTACAGACGAGATACTTTTACACGCTGACTGAAAAAGGTACAAAATCTACTTACTTTAATTTCTTTATCGCTTTGTAAGGGTTATGTGTAGTGAGTAAACACAGATATTTGAAGACAATATCAAAAGAGTATAGTTTGATAATGTTCTACAGATATGTAAGTATATAGGTATATGAGCTGTATTCCCAAAAGCTTTTAAATCATGTAATAGAGACAAATTTTCTTAATTACATAGAACCTATTTATCAATGCAAGGGCATGTTAGTTGCAACTAAATTGTGTACTTAGGTGTATTATAAGGACATAAATATTAGGTCCTTACATATGAAATTGGCGTTTTGTATGGGAGGAACAAAAAGTCGAATATTTTTTAATATAATATATTTAATTAATCAAAGTATGAACCATTATTTTCTATGCACTTTTGCCATCTCATAGGTAGTTCATTGATCCCTTTACTAAAAAAACCAGTCGGACGGGAATCAATAAAATCTTTGAAGGCGATTTGGACTGCCCCATCGGAGTTGAATTTTTTCCCTTGCAAGAAGTTATCCAAATTTCGAAAAAAATGGTAATCTGTTGGAGCAAGGTCCGGGGAGTACGGAGGATGTCTTAGACTTTCCAATTGAAGCTCTTCTAATTTAGTAGCCGTCTGTAGCGCAGTGTGTGGTCTAGCGTTGTCGTGAAGCAGCAGTGGCGTGGAGAGATTGACCAGCCTAGGTTGTTTAGCCGCTAGCTTTTCCATCATGGTTTGCAATTCCTGACAATAGACATCAGCCGTAATAGTCTGGCCAGATTTGAAAAAACTGTAATGAACAATACCGGCACTAGTCCACCAAACGCTTACAAGTAACTTTTTTGGGGTTAATTTTCGCTTGGGGCAGGATTTGGCTGGCTGGCCAGGATCTAACCATTGCGCTGAGCGCTTCCGATTATCGTAAAGAACCCATTTTTCATCACAGGTAATGATTCGGTTTAAAATACCTTCATTATTGTGCCGGTTTAGTAATGTAACGCAGCAGTCGACGCGCGTTTGCCGGTTTGTTTCAGTCAATTCGTGAGGTACCCACCTTTCAAGCTTTTTAATCTTCCCAATTTGCTTCAAGTGAATTAAAACAGTTTTATCACTAACATTGCAGCCTGCAGCTAACTCGGACGTGGTTTGCGATGGATCCGCTTCCACAATAGCCTTCAACTCTTCATTATCAACTTGAGTCTCAGGCCGTCCACGGGGCTTGTTCTGCAGGTCGAAATTTCCAGAACGAAAACGTTGGAACCAAAAACGAACTGTGTTTTCTTTTGCAACACGACCGCCATACACATCATTCACCCTTCGAGTTGTTTCCGCAGCACTAGTGCCACGGCGGAACTCGTACTCGTAAATAATGCGATATTTAAGGTTTTCCATTTTGTAAAATGAGTGACGCAAACAGAAAAAAACAGAAGAAAAAAAACAAATGAATGACGATCATCGAAGCACAAATACATGAGTCTATAGCTGTACAAATTTGAATTTGGAATTCTTTACCAAAGAGGAGAAATTCGTGATTAAAGTGGCCAGTACGAAAAACGCCAATTTCATATGTAAGGACCTATGAGAAATTTCCATGTGAGCGTAATTTTATATAATTATAATTTCGATGTACGTAAACCCATGAGTTTTATGAAAACCTGTCGCCAAGTACCTAACAGTGTGTTCCGCCAGCAGTCTTTGAGTGCCAGTAAAATTACAGGCACATGAGACTCAACAATTGTTTGTCTTAGGGTGACGGGCGCAGTACAGTTCGTCAATTGTGATGAAATGCACCATCACAAGTAACAAATGACAATGTTACCGCTTAACATCAGGTGAGCTTCGTGCTTGTTCTTTCACAATCTCATAAAAAACGGTTCATTGATTTTGTCAATGCCTACATATTAGGATCAAAGCGAGGACTGCGTCTTTAATTAATAATCTACTAGTAGTTTTTTTCCAAATCATATATGCCTTATATATTCTATGTATCTGCACTTCTCTACAAATCTAACTTTACTAATAATTCCGGGAAGAGGCTGCTGATGACTGTACCACAGTTTAAAACTACAACAGCCATTTTATCGATCCAACTAGACAGTTTTTACAACTTATATAATCGGTATTATTTTATAAGAGCATTGACGCATGCTAAGCGAAAACAGAAATTATTACGGATGGAAAAAGATAACATCCAGCGGGTATTGAACCCGCAACCCCCAGAATACTTAGAATTCAAAAAATCTTTATCCAACGTCAAAAAAGACATGCATTCAAACGGATGGAGAATTTTCGACTATCCAGCGCCTGCTTCCAAAGTATAATTGGTAATGCACCAGGACGGTATTGTCGCGTGTTCAAGTCCCGCTGGAAGTTATCTTTTTCCATCCATAATATTGTTTATATAATCGGTGCATATAACTACAAAGCCTATCCAAAATTTATGTAAACTCCAAAAAAATTGGTGAATAAAACTTAATTTTATTATTATTCTAATAATCAAACCACAATTGTACATCTGTGAGGTTAGTAAATACGTTTATTCAAAACGGACATATCGTAACAGCTCGTCTGCAGTAACCATAAGCCGAGGCACTCTTATTATTTTCTTATCCTAATCACGGTACGTCGATCAAATCCTTATCTGACATGAAGACGATTTAAAAAAATATTAACTTGCCTTACTAATATGCATAAACCGATAAGATAACAAAAATCACTGAATTCTATCAATTTATCGATTTCAGCTCATTTTTTGATTAACCGTGCTAACGTCTGGGATAATGGTGCTAAAAATATTATTATATTTGTTTTTGAACTTTTTATGTGCTTTTGCATACCTGGATATAACAGTTCCACCGCATAAGCAAACATTAGATCCTGGACTATTTGAAGATGTGCTCGATGAACAGTTGTGCCATGAACAAATGTCCCATTTGAACAATAATAACACTGAATTGCTGTTGAGATGTAAGTTGGGTTTAAACTTTATAATATTTACTAAATCATAAGGAATTTTAACAAACAGACGTGGAATTTGAAACCCAGAGCATCCGGCCCTGAGGCCGTGACATCCTCTGATAGAATCGGGAGTTATTGTTCTTTAAAAAAAAATTAATTATGTACAAAGTTATTTCCTTTTATGTAACATAGAAATACACTCGCGCAGAATCTGTGCGTGGCTTCCCTAAAATACGCCAATATTGCTGGTTCTAATATCAAAATATATAATATATAAATAGCGGCCGGCCCCGGCTAACCAAGTATATTAAATAAAAATTTCAAAATTAAAGCTACTATTAGATAATACTTTATATAATAAAATTTACGTTTATCAAGGATAATCTAGAATCTAATGGTGAAAGAATTTTTTGAATCGGTCTAGTAGTTTCTATGTTTATTCGTTACATACAAAAATACAAATCTTTTTTGTCTAATATACAAATTTATCTGTATAATAATAGTGTAGATGTACGAGTAAATTTGCTTATAACACTTGTAAAACAAATTGAACTAGATTCTAGTATTAATATAATAATATATATGGTGATTAAGTGAAATTTAACAAAATGTTAAATTAACTGACTTGTGTTTCAGTATGTGTATATTTTCTTTACGAAAAATTTACTTATTTTGCACTAAGAGTTGAAGAGACAGTGCTATATCATTTAGTCAACAGCAATGAGAATAAGAAACACAAATGTGTAATTACAATAGTTCAAGAGGCTTTAAATAAGTCATTAGGTAAGTGCATTTAGAGCACTTGGATATTTTTCTAAATTGCTAAGAAAATTAGATTTTAGTATAGTTTTAAATATTTTTTTGAGTAACATTATCACGCAAAGCAGTAGACTTGTGCTTTCATATTTTCAAAACATAGTTTTATAATATGTATTACATATTTTTCAATGATAATGCACACATCACACATTCAACATATTTTTTGTATGAAATAAAAGGGGAAATAAAGGGAAAACGAGTGGCGAAGTAATCAAATATGCCACTTGGTTTTTACCTCATCATACCGCTGTCTCTTTGAACTCGTTAAAATAATTATTTTACTAATAATGAGTAATACAGTTACACTGTCAAAAGTATTTTACCAGATCATGAGATATTCTGGACAAAGCAACTATAGATTATCAGTACCTACCCAAACAGACGAGCATGTATGAAGTTGAATTGCTCGTAGCAAAGTTTGCTTAGCCGTTCTTAACCGATCAGCTAAGTTAAGCAACGTCCGCCGCGGTTATTGGATGGGTGACCGCTATTAACATTACTACTGAGAGCTTCCATGCCGCGGAGGGCACGTTAAGCCGTAAGACCACTATCTCACCTGATGGTAAGTGATGATGTGGACGAAGATGTTGTTGAGGCTAACTTAGAAGTACTGGCTGTCAAGGACAGCTGCCGGAACACACCGTTAGGTGCTTGGCGACAGATTTTCTACTTGAGGGTGGTAGCTAGCTAGGCGGGCATTCGCAAAATGCCCTACCACCATGCTATAACGACTGCTATCCTAAGACGACAACCGGGACCGATGGCTTAACGTGCCCTCCAAGCACGGAAACGCTCGGTAGTAATGTCACTAGCGGTCACCCATCCAACTCATGACCTCGCGCGACGTTGCTTAACTTTGCTGATCGGTTGAGAACACCTAAATAAACTTCGCTATGAGCGCTTCAACCTTATACCAAAAATATAAGATTATAGTCAGCCTACTCTCGTCCTACGTCACTTGTCAACACACAAGATCAAATCATAAATTATGTTTTGTCAACCAACGCAAAGGATACGAACATATCTCAAAAATTTCAGCCTTGGTTTGGCAAGTCATGTTAGGCCTACGGCCTACCTGACACTTTACAGGGAAAAAATAGTAAACAAGTATATAGAACTTGCATCAATCGTGATCACAAACACGACCAACACGTTCAGGTTCCTAAAAAATGCTACTTGACCTTAATTTGTGAGCGAATAGACTTAAAAGTGTAATTTAAATATGATTTTGGTTTTAAAAAATGGCATTGTTTGGCAAATGTATAACAAACACGTAGTAGCACATAAAAAATCAAATATTATCTGACTGGATACTGTTCTTAATGAGTTTTTTTTAACAAATTAATAATCTCTTGGGGACAGCTGCCTATTTTAGAATCATGTTCTTACTATGTTGCAGGGTTTTAGATAGTAAGGGCCTGTTTCAGAATTTTCGAGTAAGTTCCGGTTATACTACCCAGAAAATATTTAATAAATAAAACACTATCTTTGCGTTTCACAGTCATCGATTTAGCCTATCCATCGGTTAAAGCTTGAAACGCGCTGCATGTTAATTGTCATTTTTATCATTCAGTTATTTTATGTTCTGAGTAGTATAACCGGAACTTACTCGAACATTCTGAAACAGGCCCTAAATCGATGACTGTGAAACGCATAGATAGTGTTTTATTTATTTTATTTATTCTGGGTAGTATAACTGGAACTGCCTCCAACATCCTGAAACAGGCCCTAAGTCTTTAAATAATATCACTACAATAAGAAACGGCGTCCTAATAACAATTCCATTTAAACAAGCTGATACAAATCTTTTTAACCTTATCAATTTAAGTAGCTCATTAACGATAGATATGTATTAGAATAAGTAATTTAATCTAAGACTATATTTTAATGATTCGTTTTAATCTAAATTAGTAGTACAAAGTCCTTTCATGTAAACAATTATACATAATAAATAGCTGGTTTTCTTCTGACTTTGTTTACATGTAATTTATTTTAAATATTTGTTATACTTTTAAATACCAGGAAACTAATATGAATTATATTTGGGCTCTACACTATGATAAGAGCCTAATTATTTCGTACCATCAAGGGGCAAGTAAGAGAAAAAAAGTATCAAAGACATTGGGAACATGTATTGGATAGAAACTACTAGTAGACTAATTTCTCTTTGGAAACTATCGCGAGTTTTATCCATATTAAAATATTTTATTATTGGTCGGAATCTTTCCGATATATATTTACGTTATAACGCGGGTCCTAGCCGGTTCCTAATAAGTTAATATAAGGGTAATATTTTAATCGCATCTGTTTAATCTTTGGGTATGTTTTTAGCATTTCCTGTATTTGTTATCTTCAATTTATTATGGAAACTAAGTTTTTTTTCAAAAAATAATTTAAAATATTCCAAATACATTCTTACGCTATCTGTATTACAAATGTTTTCATATAATTAAACCATATGAAGAGCTGCTAAGCAAATATTATTGGAATTAAACTCCAGGGGACAACAATTAGTTGTTATGCTTCTGTATGACCTATGTCATAATAGATATGACTGTGCAGAGTTGGCCGATGTGCTTCGGTATAAGGTACTTTTTAGACCTCATCCTTGTCGTACACAAGAAGTGTTTGCTGTTCCCGCCTGTCGTACTAAGGCTGGTCATGATCTGTGTCGTATGACAGAATCCTATAAAAATAGTTTCAATTGTATAGACATTTCACGAGCAGATGAGTTGATTTAGGTCTTTGTTGAATCTGCTAGAAGGTTCACTCGTGATAATCCTCCTTGTTGTACCTTGTAAATCAACTCAATCCTACCCTGCTCGTTTAAGGGTGAACTGGCCGTCCCGTTTTCCATACAAAAGTCGTAGGGTGATTACTCCCTTATTTGAGGATTAAGGTCTAAAATAAAGCATAGTACCGATTGATCTCGTCATTATCTGGGCTTGTATGATGCCGAAGTTTTAATAAAATATATATCTTGAGAATTATGAGCCTTGAAACATTTTCATATAAAGTTTTCGAGGCTCATAACTTACAACTAAATTATCTTTTTAAAATTTCGGCATCATACAAGCCTAGATAATGACGATATCAATCGGTATTATGCTTAAGTCTGGACTCAAAACCTCAAACAAGGGAGTGATCACCCTACGACGTTTGTATGGAGAAGTGTTATAGTTCAACCTTAAATACTAAGACTGGAAGCCATATACTATGTTTAACTGCTAACCTATATATATAGGTATCCCGGTATCCAGGGTATCCCAAGAAGTAGTGATATACTGAAGCTGGGAGGTAGACGACCTATAAAGGGCTATCTGAATCACCCCCATGTATGTTCCGCGATTTTTCGTATTTTCGGAGTTATGACTTTTTTTTAATTTTTCACCTATCGCCGAGTACGATGAGATTTTTATTTATGGGGACGTGAATGATTGCGGTAGATGCTTGTTTTTTTTTTCTCAAACAACTTTTATTAAGGGCCCTTGAAGTTGTGAACATGCTGGGTAATTTTATCTTTCTTGGTATTTAATTTTTTTTATTCCATTCAAAGATCTAACGGTAGTAAATGTTACCATACTGAATTGGACTATCTATTAGCTTAGCACAGATCCTTGCTGGGAGTCCGACATGCACCTACCTTTTTTAAATATCTGGTGTTGTACGTTAGATATTGGACTATATTTATACCCAAGTTTGATGCTTGTGTATATAACCGTTCTTACGATAGAATAAAAAAAAACGTTATAAGAACACTTTTCATCTATCCTTTTACGTTAACTTTATGTAATTATTACTTTACGTTATGCAAAAAAAAACTAAAACATATTCTGTGAAAATATCAACGAGCTACATAATCCTCTTCCAAATTTAGTAGCCCTTTGAAGGTGGAACGGGCGGACGGACAGACGGAGGGTCGAGGCTTAGTATGCTGTTTTCATGTAAGGAACCCTAAAACCTAACTTTTGTGACTTTGCGAAACATTCTAATAAATTCAGTACGAAACATGGAATATTAACTTTTTTTATTTATATGAAACAAAACATAACACTAAGCTATGCTTCTATGTTGTCATGATGTGTATTTAGCCTTTTAGATTAATGGTGGGTTTTCTTAGTTAAAAGAGTTGTCCTCAAAAATAAGGAACTCCCACGGCGCGGGATAAGGGCTGGTTAGATACTCGTTAATAGTAAGAAAGTAATTAAAGCTTTGAGTAGGGGTCCTATACAGAAGAGATTCCCAAACACAACAGAGGTTCTTATTTGAGGCTACTAAAATGTATGTGTACATACCATAGCTTTCTCCACCATCTCCCGTAGTCGGAGTCTCTCCTCTGCAGAGGCCGCAGTGCGGTTGTAGTGCAAAAACTCACGTAGTAAAGTTATTCAAGGAACATATAATTATACACTTCTATTATAGAGAACACGATACAAATTTGGTATTATTTTAAATTATGAATGCGACACCGTCGTGGTGTAAGGCGCGCGGCGCGGTTCAGCGACGATTTTCAATAACACTGGTTTGCCGCGGCGAAGCGAAGCCACAATCGTGCCTCGTTGCGGGTAGTATGAAAAAACTATGCATACTTTGACATACACATAGTAACTAAAAATATTAACCAGATGTAAGTAGGGCAGGTAGGGGGTGCAACGGAAGAAACCAGAAAACTTTATGACCTATACCAGGTAGACCTTAAAGACGCCATCGTACTGGGCAATAGTGGTTTTAATATAAAAATGTATGTAAGTATTCTATTATGCACTAAGGGTGGCATATTCTTTAAAGAAAAACACTATTTATTTCAATACAAACCGTAATAGTTCAATAACAAACTTCTCGCTTATTTTCTACCTTGATTTTCTATAGAAGATTGTGATCCCACCTCTATCTGCATAATTCAATTTTCTTTTGCATTTATTACTGAATAACAAATCTAAAAGAAAATTTTATTATATTTATTTAACTTGGAATTATCAGTACATTGTCTACACAAGAAGTTAATGTGTATATTGTAGTAAAGCGCTTACAGAAATTATTTATTTTAAATTGAAAATATTAAATATCTTTATATTGCTCGATTGCATCTTTAGTTAAAATATCTACATATTAGAAAAGTCACTATTTAAAAATTGATGTGTTTCATTTGCAGATTTCTAATTTCAAGCCGAGAATTTGTGTACCTATTTGAACAAATAAAAAAATGTTAAGAATATTTTATTTTTTCCGTGTGATTAGGGCCGTAATATTGTACACATTATATTGAGTGCTTCCGTTTATCTGCCACTTTTTCATACCACTTATACAATTTTTCCGTTCGTATAGTACCAAATGATTTCTGGTTTAGAAAATAAATTATTATATATGAAGTTTTTATACTGAACAATAATCATTGCATAATTTTACACCTTAAAACAATGCACGCATCGCTAAATAAAGTTTTATATACTAAGATTTATTTAAAGCATTTAATAATTACTATAAATAAACTTTTATTCTAACATTCAACAAATAAAAACGCAAAATTTATTAATTTCTATGAGAATTTTATAACTATTTCGTCAGTGCCATCTAGCGAATAAGCAATACAACGTAATACCATCATGGGCCTTACCAGCTTTGGCCAAACCGAGTATTTTACTTCACCTCGAGCACAACCAAGTTAGTTCCGTATACTTCCGCTATGTGTCACTTTTTTGAAACAACACCGTACCAAGACATTTTCTTAAAAACCAACTACAGATTGAATGATGCAGATTTAATGATTGAATATAAAAAGTTGAGAAAATTATCAAGACATCGACGCAAAATTATATTATACTTCCTAATAAGAAGAAAATGTAAGTTAATTTAGACCTATGCTACGTTTTTTGATTCCTAACTTTATAAAATGATATCTACTTCACCAACAAAACGGTCTCGGACACTTTTCGTCCAATTTTTTTATTTTGCATTTTTGAACAAAATAGAGCAGTGTTATAGAGTCCAATTCTTCATTTATGAAACTAATTGTCCTTTTAATGATTAAGGGCATCAGCTGATTCATTTGAGGAAAAATAGTTTCTTTAGTATAAGATAGAGAAAAATATGCTCATTTTATACATAACAAGTTTTTCAACACCTTGCTCGTAAAGTGAGCTTTATTATATCGTTCTTAGAGCCATAAACCGACAAAGTTAAGTTAGTACCTAACTGCAAATTATATGCGAGTAAACAGAGCATTTTCAATTTAACCGGGTAATACAGATTTGTAACATCAAATAGGTTTAGGTATATTATGTAATCAAACATCACTCATTTGCCGCGCAAAAAAAAAAAATAATTTCTCGCTATTTTCCATAATTTTCATATGTTGTTTGTATCGCATTTGTGCAATATATTTTTTTTCCTCGCAAGGGTGTTGAAGAAGTGCGTATGAAACTCGTGAGCAACTTGCTCATTATACACTCGGCCGCCCTCGCCTACGGCTCGGGCTGCAACACACAGCCTCGTGTATAATAAGCAACTTAGCTCACTTGTATCGTAATCTAATATAAATCGTTACTTTTATTATACTATTATTACTTACGTATTAAAGAACTGCAATTAAAATAATTATGTATATATTTCAGTCCTAGATGCCGGAAGCAGAATACCAAGCGGACTCCTGGACGGGAATCTGGCTGATTTTGGCAACTACTACCAATGTCTTGCCATTAATCAAGAAACGCCCTCTATACCATCAGCCATTGAAGGAAAATTCTGTATGATAAATTTACCTCTATCCCAAGATTTAGACTTGCCAAGTTTACCGGAATGGCCGGAATGGCCAGAATGGCCGGATCTACCTTGGCCCGACATCCCTTGGCCACAATCACACCGAGTAACGCCTAGACTAAGTGATGACGTTCAGAAAAGATTGATTCTATTCCATAGAATTAGGAAGAGTGCCCAAATTGCGTTTGGTGGACAAACTGTACATAGGTAAAAATTCCTAATTTTCTTTATTTCAAAATATCGCAATGTACTTGTATGTGTGTAACTAAGGATAGAAGACAACATTTATATACTTCTTATACATTTACATATAAAAAATATTCAATGACATAACTGATTACAAGATAAAAGAAAACCGCCTTAGTACTAGGCAAACTCGAGCGCACAGGATTCACCAACAATCACATCACACATATCACACAGCTGTCATGATTCCACCGTTGAATAAAGGCCTCCCTCATTGGGGGGCTTCCCATAATATTTTCGCTTGGCGTGTCTTGGGTATCGCAGTGTAAGATGGCAGGTCGCCGGTAGCCGCTGCTATCCATCTTCTGATATTTTCCTTCCGTGGCCTCTTAAAACTCTCAGAGCTTAAAATGGGGGGTCCAATTCCAACCCTGCTGCCCACGGATGGATATACCAATATGCCTACATCATAATATTTTATTATTTTAATTATATTTTTAAACTCGTAATTTTTTCCCATAAAATCGAGAATTTTCAGTCAAGTTGCAATTGGGCGGGTTTTTATTTGCTATTAAACTTTATACTTTATTCACAACTTTTTGTTGTTTGTTTGTATTACAGTTATTAAGACAAAGAATTATAAATGAAGAAAACCAGAAAAAATATCATGTATGAGGTCCTAACTTTTTGTTCCACGTTTTTTTTTCATTTTCTTTTGTCGAGCAATCAGCTTTGCTAACTCATACTTACTGTGATCATTTACACTGGCTACTCGCTACATATTACAGTTCAAAATATAATCTGGATCCCTGTGTGGCTCAGTAAATACGGTCTTGTCATATATGAATAAATAACTGATCATTATTGGCCATTTATAAGTCCAATATCAATATTTAAGTTAATTGCTCGATTTACATTAGTATACCAATACAAATAAAATAATAATAATATTATATGCAAAAATAAGCAAAACACATAACGCTGAATTTTGAATGTGAGTAAAGCTGATGACACTTTATATACTCGTAGTAGAAGTAGAATTCTATAAGCGAGTTCGTCCGTGGAAGTTCTGCCACCATATCTATTTCTACCGCCAAGAAAATAATGTTCACACTACTGTGTTCCGGTTTGAAGGGTATGGGTGCCGGTGAAACTACAGGCACTTGGGATTTAATATCTTTATGTCTGAAGGTGATGGGCGCAGTGCAGTTCGCCACGTGTGACGAACTGCGTCTGTTATAGGCAGAGGTTGCCGCTTAACACCCAGTGGGCCTCGTATTTATTCCTCCCCGATAGTATAAAAAGTAAGATGAGTCCGAATTTAAATTTACTGCTTCTTTCAGAATTGCAGAAGACAGCCCACTATCAGCCTTTACACTTTTCCTCGCTAGATGCATACCTAAGTCATGCACCACTAAGCAAGCGATGAGCGAGCTGTTGTTCAACACGACAGAAATAGGACTGACTTATGAAGATGCATACTGTCGTCTGCCAAACGACAAACAGTGGGTTGCCGCAGATTATATTGCTATGTGAGTATGGTTATAAATTTTAATATTGTTAGGTTTGCAATAACGCCTGCTATGCGGGTTACATTACAAAATCACAAATATACGATAGGAAAAATTTAGTCATGTGCGGGATTCGAACCCGCGTCCATCCACCCCTTGAGCAGGGGTATGCTCTAATCAATTGAGCTAACGTGACATGACGTCTTTGGCAACAAATAAAAAAAACATTATTTCGTTTTATTGGTCGTCTCACTTTTGCACATGATTACGAAATTTCCGATATGCGGAAAAGGGTTTAACGATATATTACACACATAGGGAGTTGATTACATTATGTTACGAGTAAACATATTTTTTGTATATTAAACAGTTCTAGTTGCTTCTTTACTTTTTCGGTTCTGAATTTGACTGGCGTGTGAACTGAGCGTATTTTTTCTTAATTCGCCTGGCTTATTATCAGTTTGTCTTGCAGACCAAACGCGAAGTCAATGCCTAGCAGTTTGTCTGGCATGCCAACTGCGAAGTTTGAAGCGCTCGTAGCGAAGTTTACTTAGCTGTTCTCAACCGATCAGCAAAGTTAAGCAATGTCGCCCGCGGTCATGAGATAGATGGGTGACCGCTAGTGACATTACTACTGAGCGTTTCCGTGCTTCGGAAGGCACGTTAAGCCGTCGGAACCGGTTGTTGTCTTAGGATGGCACTCGTTATAGCATGGTGGTTGGGAATTTCGCGAATGCCCGCCTGGCTAGCTACCACCCTCATGTAGAAAATCTGTCGCCAAGCACCTAACGGTGTGTTCCGGCAATCCGAATTCTATAGTACCACTTGCGTTGTACTACAAACAAGACCAATTCTGCAATTGGTGTTATACTTTTGAATGATGACGCAACCTTATAATTTTAATATTGTTAGGTTTGCAATAACGCCTGCTATGCGGTTTACATTATAAAATCACAAATATACGATAGGAAAAATTTAAGTCATGTGCGGGATTCGAACCCGCGTCCATCCACTCCTTGAGCCGGAGCATACTCCGGTCATGTCATGTTAGCTCAATTGGTTAGAGTATGCTCTAACCAATTGAGCTAACGTCACGAGCTGACGTCATGACTCTGTAATGTAATCCGCATAGCAGGCGTTATTGCAAACCTAACAATATTAAACAAAATAAGAGGTTACCTCTTTAAATAGGCGTACGACGTACGTATAATTGTAATCAAAAGCCATAATGTCCACTGTTGATCAAAAGTCTCCCCAATATCGAGCAGTTACTCTAAAAGAGCTCCTGCCCAAATAATATTTATTGTCAGACGAATTGCGAACAAACAGTAGTAGTTAATCAGGCAAATGAATTACCTAAGAATAAAATACAAAAGATTCGTTGTTCAAAAATATCAGACGAATTGATAATCAAAATAACACATCAATCTAATTGCAGAAACAAGATAAATTGTGAACCGGACAAAGCAAGAAGCAACCACATAGTTATTCCCGGAAAAATAACCCAAGCGATTGAGGCTGTCACCGGTTTTTTTTCGTACATAACAAAACTATGATTGTACGAGTATTACTGTTTTAGCAGCCTGAAACTTACTTGCCTGGAAACATTACTGAGATATCGTTAATATTTTAATTGATTAATTATTAAAGTTTTTTTTTTACAGTGCTGTTTTCTCATTTCTCGGGTTGCTGGTTATTGCGAGTACAGGCTATGATGTACACCAAACTGTGGTTCTCGGCAATGGTAAGACAATTACTTTGTATTCATTGTTTTTTTTTTAATCTTTATTATAAATTATTTATCATTACTTGACACTTGCTAATATTATAAAGACGAAAGTTTATGAGTCTGTTTTTGTGTTTGTAACCTAATCACGCTGTAAGGGATTTTATTAGGCATACATAAGCCAAATTTCATATAAAATAGATAATTTACAACCGGGATTTACACATATTTTATCCCGACAATACACAAACAGCTATAATATTTATACACGGTTATTTGGTAAAATGCTAACAACCCCTTAGGCTTGACTTCTGCTAGTCCTAACATCCAGTGTTGCCGCGGTGTGCGCTCTTGGTTCGAAGTAGGCATTGTCTTTTACTACGAGACACAGAACTTAAAACGTGTCAGACAGTACTAGAAAAACTTACTGTTTTAAGTTTTGACTCTCTCCGAGCCAAGAGCGCCCGCAGCGGCCACAATGGGCCGCGCTCCTTTTAAATAGAGTTTTGAATACTTACATCGAGCTAGGTAATAAAAAATATTATATAACAGGCACAAGAGACTTATAACATCAAACTTTGAAAACTTACTTTCATATTACGTTTTTTAAGCCTTATTAATAAATTCTTAATCTGAGCATTAATCAGAGATTAATGATAGAGCAGCACACGTGCAAATAGAGATATACAAATTGATTTTATTTAGCACACGTACAGATAGAGATAAACAAGCGTTGATTTTTTTACGATAAAGTAATTACCACAGCGGCTAATGTTCAACGCATGGAACGACGGAGCAGGCACAGCACTTTGATTCGTCGAAATTTTTAACTTCGGGTCCGTAGGAAAGGTATCCCATGAAGACAAGTCCTTATAGCATTAATAATACTATAACTGCCTATACACTAAACTGTATACGGATTGATAAGGAGAAAAAAAAATGCTTTGTATATTATGTTGATGTCAGATACATTTACAATCTTTATGACATTTCTTTTTATTTTTTTTTATCTTATTGTGACGGAACAAGCTCGAGGCCCACCTGATGTTAAGCGGACTAACCTCTGACTATAACAGATTCATTACAGTCACAAGTCACGAATTGCACTGCGCCCGTCACCTTGAGACGTAGTTGTTAAGTCTCATATGCCTGTAATTTCACTGGCTCTCAAGGACTGCTCAGACAAACAATTATAAGTTAATAAAATAGTATAAAACCCGACTGCAAATTGTTTATTTTCGTTAAGCGATTTATCGAATTCAAGCTGCAAGTTATATATATATATTTATGGAATTGATTTTTAAGCCCTTTATTTTGATACCCTACTACATGGATTAAAAAAAATACTCACAAACATACATACATACCTACAAGAACTCTGAAAACATAACACTTCTTTTTTAGGGCAAACGTTTACTTATCAAATTTGAACCAAATGAACATAAAACACTCCTTTTTAATATTATTAGGTTTGCAATAACGCTTGCTATGCGGATTACATTACAAAATCACAAATATACGATAGCAAGATTTTCCCGCACATGAATAAAAGTTATCCTATCGTATATTTGTGATCTTGTTATGTAAAACACTCTTTTAAAAACCAATATGTTGGTTAGTATACATATATTCCTAAGAATAGTACCTAACTATATCTGTTAATTGAAAAACCGGGCTTTAGTCATATAGATTAATATGTTTATACGATAGAAAAAAATTAAGTCATGTGCGGGATTCGAACCCGCGTCCATCTTCTCTTTAGCCGGGGTATGCTCTAACCAATTGAGCTAACATGACATGACGTCATAACTCAAATCTTTCCTATCGTTCTTTAATAATCGTATTGGGATGGAGCGACAACTATAGTACCACTTACGTTGTACTACAAACAAGACACATTTTGCAATAGGTTTTAAACTTGTTGATGATGACGCAACCTTATAATTTTAATATTATTATGTTTGCAATAACGCCTGCTATGCGGATTACATTACAAAATTACAAATGAACTATAGAAAAAAATTAAGTTGGTTAAAGAACAATAGGAAAGATTTGAGTTATAACGTCATGTCATGTTAGCTCAATTGGAGAATACCCCGGGCTAAAGGGGTGGATGGACGCAGGTTCGAATCCCGCACATGAAATTTTTTTTTTATGTCGTATATTTGTAATTTTGTTATGTAATCCGCATAGCAGGCGTTATTGGAGACATAAAAATATTAAAATGTATAAATTTAATTAGTTTACAGTTCTTTTTAAAGCTACAATTACAATTATTACATATTTGCGGGTGATTATATTCTTTTTTATATAAGCAATTATTAGTTTTATTAGGGCGAGCGAAGCGAGCCCTATCACTGTCCCGCAACTTGAACATTTTGTGGCACACTTTATCGAAAAACTATCACATTTATAGATTTATGCTGTAACATAGTATTTTAACTTCATATCTAGATATGTAATCTGGCAAAAAAAAATATAACCATTAAAAAAGTGACATTCACAATTTTGTATTCATTGGATAGAATCTTATATACTACTAACGCCATCGTTATAAAACCAAAGAGTTGCAACAGAACTAAACTCTATACTCAAATACATCGTAGTTAATATACTTAATACTAAATGACACTACTAGAATCCGATTGTAAAATAAACACAACTTACAAAGCTCAGTATTTTGATAGTAAAATAAAAAAACACAATGTGCGGTCAACACAATGTTGTTGTGCTAGATAATAATTAATTCAAAATTTCACAATAAATATAAAGGATTTAGATAAAAGAATATCATGACATCACAATGAGTGATTATTAGTTCCTTTTCTCTGAAAACAAAATTTATTCATATGACTAATTTGCGTGTGCGCTGTGATTTTGTAAAATTCAGTAACGTTTTGTAGTCTGAAAGTATCACATTTGCTTTTAAAATGGGACCTAAACAGTTTATTTTTAAACTTGATAAGCTAGCCTTTGACCTCTATCTCACCTGTTGGTAAGTGTGGTTGCAGATGATGTTCAGGCTATCCTTGATTTACCAGCTGCTGGAACACACTGTTAGGTGCTTAAGACAACAACGGGGATCGTCGGCCTAAAACATGTCCTCCAAACTGCACGGAAGTGCACAGTTGTAATGTCACTAGTGGTCAACCATCCAAGTCATGACCACGGCGGACGTTGCTTAACTTAGCTAAACAGCTAAGCAATCTTCGCTACGACCGCTTGAAAAGGTTTCTCGAAGTTAAGTTATAACCCAGCTTAAAGGAAACTTAAAAATGTTATACGTTTTTGTTATTTTTTTGCTAGTCGTCCATAGGCGCATCTCTTGCCAATGATGATTGAACAAACACAAAACTTTGTTTCGCGTTGGCTGTGCAAGTGACATCAAACTTTTTTGAAGAACATTAAACAAATTTATTGTTTCGATCGTAACCAAAAGTTTTGTGTTTTCTGTTGTAATGTTTAGGGGTAATTTATGAAATCGTGTAACTTGGTGTTAATTTACTTTACAAGTTAATATGAGCTATGTTTTTATCGCAGATACCATGATCATGTTGAATAGTTCATAACAAGTTTATTGCTTGATAAATTTGTTTAATATTAATTTGCCGCCACAGTCGGGAATCTCCACCTGAAACTAGTACTTCAGGCTTTTATTTGCGGAAATCCATATTTACAAATATTTTAAAAAATCACATAAATTTTAATAAAACACTTCAAAAATATATCTATAAGTTATTGACAATTCCACCTAATTTTCCTGTTAAGCCGACGTGATATCACAAACGCCTTCCAAACCGGAAGATTTTTTGACGCGTTTCGATTCTACACGAAGCATCCTCAGAAGGTCTTGACTCATCGAGCGCACGATCGAAATAACTCTATTTTCGAAATTAGGCGGAATTGTCCCTAGATATATTTTTTAAGCGTTTTATTAAAATATTAATTCAATATTTTCTTAAAATAATTTTTTAATATTTTTTATCAATAGTACTGAAGTCTTTTGTTTTCAATCAACGAAATAACTTTATTTTTTATTTATTCTAGATCCGAAACGACTCAGCAAGATTTACACATCTTTCTCAGTTTACACAAATACAAGACGTCTTGTAACTTACACGCCTGTACCCGGTGCTATTGAATGTTTAGACGGCATTCGCTCCTTCGCTATGATGTGGGTCATTATTGGACATACGTTTGTTAACCAAGTGTCTGATATCCTAGCCAATCCCATGGACGTTATTAACGTAAGTATAAAATGACTACTACATTTTTTTTGCCTGGTAGGTTAGCCTTTGACCTGTAATTCCAGGTTAGCCTGAACAACATCTTAGACCTCACTATAATTTGCCATCGCGTATGATCCCACGCGATGGCAAATTATAGTGAGGTCTAAGATGATGTAAGGAATCACTGGTTCACAAGGATTGATCCCGGTACACACCGTTAGGTGCTTGGCGACAGTTTTTCTACTTGAGGGTATTATGTTGCAGCTAAGCAACAACATAAAATAATAAAATAAAATTGTATCATATATTTAACTCCACCAGACTCCAGCGACGAAAATGATAAGTGGAAGAAAAACTGCTTAGGTAATGATGTAAATATGAACAAATTTATAGTAAAATTTTAAGTTATATGACTGAAATTGGTAATATTTGAAATACTATATTTTTAGGATTTTTATAGAGATTTCAATATCAATAAACTTCTCCACGCTAGCGGATTAAAAATCACATTTTTGAGCGTATTTGGAATGATAAATAGCCTCTTTTTGAGCTTGTGAGGTTAAAAGATAATGTGATGAAAAGATAAATTAAACCAATATAAAATAGTATTCGGGAGTGCGGGTTCAAGTCCCGCTGGAAGTTATCTTTTTTCATCCAAAATCATGAATATCATGTTTCACTGCACTTTAAAATAATACTTATTTTAAAGTGCAGTGCTATTTCTTTAATACCTACATACACAATACCATAGCCTAGCCGCAACATTTCTTATAACGTTAACATTGTAATCTTAGTATTACATAACGCCTGATAAGAAAGCCCACAGAAATACTACGAATTTAACTTTAAGACTGTTAAACGCCATAACGAATGGATAAATTTGAGCGATGACTCACTTACTACGACAGTCAATTGGCAGAGCATGTCCCGGCTATAAAGACTGATGTTGTGGGTTAGTCATATAGTTTAAATTTTTCTTATCATTGTAATATTGTAAAATTCTATGTAACAATCAAAAATTAATCTGAGTGCAAAATTCACACTTCCACTGTCTTGGTAGTTGATAATGGATACGCATTCGGTACGTAAACACGGCAATGCTGGTTTTAATCCAGACTAAGGCGACAGTAATAATTACGCTCTCTAACACAGCGGAAGCCTCCATAGTGTACATTAAAGTGCATTCATTAGCTGCTAAACATTCGAGCCATTATTCAGATATCAAGATAAGATCCAAAACTAAATCAAATAATTATTCAAGATTAGATATCGTATATCTTGATCATGTATCTTATGTTGCTACGCTAAATGTCAAAGATAACACCTATGTAAACGGTAAAATATGTACTCCGTGAGGGGATGTCTTAGAATGTAAGCCCCACAGGGAGTAATTCCTGTAGGTGTCGTAAGAGGCGATGTAGGGAAAAATACTAGAAGATGTAATCAGTGCCTTTTGAAGAACTGACAACTTCTACTGCGATCTCCAAGATGCCTACAAGGTGTGGGATTATGGCAAAACCACAATGTGGGAGATCTTGTACAACGGTGGACATTCCAGTTGATGTGATGATGATGAACTCATAAATAGCAAGGGTATGCTTTGACGAGTGAGGCAGTGACTGCAAAGGGAAAAAAGGAGTTCTATAATGATACTCCGTTTTGTGTCTATCCGTCCCTCACGGGTCTATAGCTCATAAACAGAATGCATTACAATCCTGAACTATCCATGTTTTGTGTAGAATGTAAACTCAATGAGGAAAATATAACTAGAAATTCAACCAAATGATTTTTCAAGGGAGAGAAAGTAACAAAATTTTTTATGAACCATATAATGTGGTGTGTTATAGTTTGTTTATATTTTGTCTTAAACTTTAGATATATAACACAACAAATGACCGTAATATGTTTTGAAAATGTTTCAGTGGATCATGTCTCCTGGATCCATCTGGGTCACAATGGGACCAATAACCGTAGACACATTCTTTATGCTCAGTGGACTTCTACTTGTTTACACCACCGCTGGGAAAATGTCAAGATGTGAGTGAAAATAATTTGAGATATATGGTAACTAATACAAATTTCGACTTGCTCTGGCATAAACAGGAGTAGGACTTTAAAAATCTATCACGACCATGCTTTTTTAAAAAATATATTGATCACAGAATAAGAACAAAAACACTCGTCTTTTCACACGAGGCCCACCTGATTTTAAGCGGCAACCTCTGCCTATAACGGATGCAGTTCGTCACAATTCGCAAACTACACTACGCCTATCACTTAGAGACATAAAGTTGTTAAGTCTCATGTGGCTATAATTTCTCAGGCATCTATACCCTTCAAAAGGAAACAGAAATGTGAACATTACTCCTTGGTGTTAGAAATAGGTATGGAGGCAGTACTTCCCCGGACGAACTCGCACAAAGAGTTCTACTTCCACTAAATGTTATATTTTTTTTACTTAGATTCTTAAAACACGTACCATTGAGCTATGTTTGATGTTATAACAACCCACCAGCCGTTCCTTACTTCTTGGCAAACCAATACTCCAGAATCTAGCCTAGTACTAATTAGGATACTGTATCCAGAATGCAGTGCATGTCAGCAATTTCACTTTGTTGTGACGGAACAAGCACGAGGCCCACCTGATGTCAAGTGCAGTAACCTCTGCTTATAACAGATGCATTTCGTCACAAGTCACGATTTCACTGCGCCCGTCACCTTGAGACGTCTTATGTGCCTGTTATTTCACTGGCTCTCAAGGACTGCTGCCGGAACACACCATTAGGTGCTTCGCGACAGATTTCTACTTGAGGGTGGTCGCTAGCCAGGCGGGCATTCGCTAAATGCCCTTCCACCATGCTGTGAAGCTCAAGCCCGCGGCGGGATTCGAACAATGGACCTGCTGCGCAGCAGTCCATAGCCAATGCCACTGAACCATCACTGCTTCAATTCTTATATTAACTGAAATTCTAACAATATTCTAAATTTATGCAATGCTTTTTAATATTGTTATGTTTGAATGTTGTTTCAATAACGCCTGCTATGCGGATTAAATTACAAAATTACAAATACACAAGAGGTTTTTTTTATGCACACGACTTAAAATTCTTCCTCTCGTATATTTGTAATTTTGTAATTCATGCAATGCATTAACAAAACAAAAATCTCAGTGTACATTATTTTCCAAAAAAAATCTGATCGCTTTGTCTCTGCCACGTGTGATTAAAATGCTGCCAAGCTTGGCACTCTAACATGTTCCTATGGGACAGAAATAGGCGCCGAAAGATGGAATACCAAAATGTTGGCAGCAGTGCCTTCTAAAGAACAGTCAGTTTATACTATTCCCGAACCGCCTCCAAGCGTGGGATATGGCAAACCCCCTTAATGGTGACGGGTGTGTTCAGCAATAGACGATCAGGAAATACGCAGGAATCAATAACGTCATCCTTTTATCCCTTCCTTCTCTTGTATCGCCATGATGCTTCACAAAACCATAATACTACTATAGGACTTTAAATTATGAAAATGGACAAAACGAGGCGGACCTGAAGAGGAAAGTGGACCATGTCGTCCCAAGCCGTCATAATTTTGTAACGGAACACATTTTTCTATTTTATTCCAGCGCGTCTTATGAAGAACCTCCACATGTTTTACCTCAACCGACTTCTTCGAATGTTCCCCTTGCTAGCTGCCTTTGTATTAATCCAAGCTTCAATTCTGAACCGCGTGTCTGATGGACCAAATTGGGGTATCATGGAGGAACAAACGCACCGATGCCGCGTTTATTGGTGGTCTACACTACTGCATGTACAGAATTGGGTCAATCCAGCTGCTATGGTATGTTGTTACACAGACTTTTTAAAACCATTCAACGTTTAAGTAACCAATTTTGCAACTGTTTTTTTTATGAATTATGTTGTTTTGTTGTACCTCATAGAGCATTCGTGCCTGTGTTTGTGAAAATTAATCATGAGTGGAACACATTCAGTACTCGGTTCCACACCATCGCCCGCAGTATTGTTGATATATTTATATCCACCTTATATATATAGCTCATAAGGTTAAACACTGATAGATGGGGCAGCAACGGATATGTAACTCTATGCACTTACAAGTTTTGAACTCCAGGCCTTTGTATTATATATTCATATTCTTTATACAGATTGAATTTTTGAGACAGGACAGTAACGGCAGGTATCTTAACCATTATGTATACAGGAAAATTGCCATAGAAGACTATCCATAATTTTTGAGATCATATTCTGAATTGCATTCACAAGTTTGAAAAACGTTCAGCCAGCTAAAAAAATGTTTTGCAGGCTGAACGTTTTCTAAGCTTTAAAATTTAAAAAAAAGTTATCCCAATCGATCTTTTGTGCAATGGTGCAAAATTTTGATGTCCCATAGCGCTTCCATAAAAGCGTTGTTTAGACATATTTTAAAACGAGTACACTACGGTTTTATTACGTAGTTTAGTCAAATTTTTTATGTGTATATAATATATCTGCCTAATATAATATTATCTAATGATTTTGTTACCTCATTTTTTGCAGTGTCTTTCTCACAGCTGGTATTTAGCAATAGACGTGCAACTTTATATCATATCACCGCTCGTGTTATTCTGGGTGCTCGGTAAAAAGAAGGCTGCAGCTTGGATAGCACTTGCTACTGGTTTAATTTTATCTCTAGTGGGAGCTTCTATATACAATTTCATAATGGAATTTCAACCTGGGCCCTTAATACCTTCGTAAGTGGTATTTTTTATTTAATGTTTATTTTTGGCAACTTATTTTAAATAAACTTTAGAAAAGAAGATTCAATGGTGTACTGTATGTTATTTTTTATGTTTCTTCATCGACATTTTTATCAATCGTAAGCCGATATAGAAGTTTTTTTTCTGAACATCAGTGTTCTTTATTGCGACATATTTACTATATGAGGAACAAAAACCAGTAGGCAAAATGCTTTGCAGCTCATTTCGGCATATGTGACTGCATTCCACGGTTAACACTTACTTATTCACTTCACTCCACTTGAACTGCCATTATAGGACGTCCACCGTTGAACAAACGCCTTCCCCAATAAAGCGGGATTAGCCAATATCCCTACGCTTCGAAAGCATCTACAAGTCTTTGTGCACGCACTGTAGATACCTGGCAGTTCCTCAGAAGGCGTTTCTGTTCACCTTTTTTTTATACAGTCGCTTCTTAAGATATGGGCTGGGCATAATTTATACTTGCCTCCCCAAGTGGAGACTCACTATTGATACATGGGAGTCTCTAAATGTACTTGAATATGTACTTTTAATAAAGCAGATGTTATCGCATTTAACAATAGAATTGTAGCTTCGGAAAAACGCCCATTCTTCTGAGCTCGTAGCTATCTGGCATCAAAACTATCCGTAGCCGTAGTAGAGTAGTAAAGTAGATTTTTAATAAGTATAATTTCATCTATTCTTATGTCCAAGATATATTTGTAAGTACATACTAAAAATAACTGTATTTTATAGAACTTTAATTAACACATTCATCCATTGATAGGGTGACTGTACTAAATTGTTCTGTACTGTATTGTATTATATTACCAAACGGTCGCATGTAAAATTATGTTTCTTTTTTCTAGGCGTGACGAAGACAGTCAGTCTTTTTATTTGACAAAATACTACGTTAACACTCTGACTCGTGCTTCACCATTCTTCGTCGGGATGATCTACGGATATGTTCTGCACTTGTATAGGAATGAAAAAATCCGGATTCGTAGGGTAAGCTTTAACTTTATTTTTCTGAATAATTTATAATATATACTCGTTTACTTTTAATTGTTACTCCCGTTTTAGCCTCTTTCCTGAATATGTAGCTAACATTCTAACTCAAAGAAAAAAACTGTGTTATTTTGTGGTATATATTAATACATTTGAATTTTTAGTACTTAACGTTACATTATAAGCCTACTTTACTCAATATTCTACTAATAAATAATACATATTGCATCTCATTAGGTTTCACCGCATGGTGGAAGGGAATTATGCTAATGCTCGCCAGGCTAGATATCACCTTCATGTGTCGCCAAGCACCTAACAGTGTATTCCGGCAGCAGCCCTTGAGAGCCAGTAAAATTAAAGCCAAATGAGACTTAACTACTGTATGTCTTAGGGTGACTGGCGCAGTGCAATCAGTAACTTGTGTCGAAGTTAATCTGTAATAGGCACAGGTTAGTCAGCTTAACATCAGGTGGGCCTCGTCTTGTTCAGTCATAATCACATAAAATAAATGTTTAATCTCGTCAAAGTTTTGCCTGCATATCCTTGAGCCACAATAAATTAATACTCGGATAGTATGCTGATGGGTGGCCAGTTTTCCGTGCATTCATTTTTTTCAGCCCCTTGAATTATGTAAAGAATTCCTATACGAAATGAGTTGTCTAAATAATTTTGAAACTACTTAATTTTACGGCAACTGGCAAACTAAAAGCATGGATATTAGGTTCAAAGATATGCATTCAATTCTATGCTGAGATTTATCACTTTGTTCTATTATGACTGAACAAATTTGTATGAGAAACGTTACGTGCATACGCCCTTAATTCCCTGGAAAAGGAAAAATATATGGGTTTATTTCTCATTGATATCAAGTTATAACTGTACTGTATACCGTACCAGCCGGATTGCCCACTGCTGAACACAACCTTCCCCATTTAGGGGCATTTCCGTAGTCCCACGCTTGGCAGGCATCTTGGGGATCGCAGTTTAAAATATCAGTTCCTCAGAAGGCGCCGCTGCCCACCTTCCGGTATTTTACCTTTAGTCGCCTCTTACGACACTCATAGGTAGAAATGGGGGATGACATTCTAACCCTTCACCCCACGGGGCAAAGATAAATTAAAGTTATGACACCAGTCATAAAAGTCACACATGTGCGTAGAAGGTAGTCTTTATACGAAGTCTTTATAACACTAATAGATATTGAATAATATAATAATATACCTACACCTACGAATTAATGATTATTCTTAGACCTACACATAGTCCCATACTCTCCGAAAGATAATTAAACAAAATCTGCTTTGAGGCAGCAAGGGAGAGGCAAGAAAGAAAGAAAATATATTTATTCTAGACAGAACTGCATACAACAACATTGTAAACATAGATTAGTTAATATATATAAAAAGAACAATTTGTTATTCTAAAATTTCAACATAATATCATGAACAAACAGCACTGGTGCTGTATATGCAGTGCTGCCAGAAAAGGCCTGGGCTCAGCATAATGACTAATCCCCAGCGCTGAATTTCAGCTCTGACATTTAATGACGCACAGACAAACAAATAAAAAAATTATACAAAATAGAAAAACTTATTTTATATATAGATAACATTATCTGTAGATGTAGGTTACTATTTCCATTCTTATTACCATATTACTTGTAAATGGTATATCTTTTGATGTTTTTGGTTAAGATACGAGTATTACAAAGTTAGAAAAGGCAATATTGAATGCGAGCAACGCCTTCGTTTGGTCGTTTTACTTTTATATGTTTATTGATATAATTATTACGACAATTATGAAACTGTGAACCAAGATCATCGAAACTTGATGTCGTTGGCTTGTTGTAGATATAACGAGTATATAATTGAATTGCTATATTAGGTATGGCATATCGCTAACGGGGCTGGATAACGATTTGTGCTATCTGGTTTGAAGCCATTGTTGTTTCAGGTGAGAAATGATTTTATTTTTTTAGCTTCATGCATTCATCCTGTGGGCCTGCTGCGCTATTATTCTTGCTGCAATCACGTATATTGCTTATCCGATAATGCAATTGGATTGGGACAACCAAATTATGGATAGTCTCATAAACAGCTATATGAGACCGGGCTGGGCTTTAGCTGTTGGATGGATCATATTTGCGTGTCATAATGGCATTGGAGGTAAATTTATACAAGTATTTACCTACTATAATATATATGAAATAAACATGGTCATATATTATTAAACGAATCTAGCTAACGTACCTTATATCGATTTAACCTAGGACTGGATATCATGGACATCTGCCGGAATAGGTTTTTGATTTTTGCCGTCAGATTATCTGCTTGAAATGCTTGTCTATCACCGACAACATTACGAAATTAGATACATTACCAATAATGCTCATACGCTAAGAACGCTATGGACATATATAAATAAGTAGGTAATTAATTAAAATATTTTAGTAATACCAAAATAGTTGATGAAAAGAACATAATGCTACCGTGTTATCTTTGGCTCTACGACTATTATCATTTTTCATTAAGTCTGCGCCATCTATGCTCGAGGTGTCGTACTTTTTAAGCAAAACAGTAAAGGAACGCATGCTAGTAGATTTAGTACCAGAGGAGTACGCTTGATGGCGGTAAAACAACGACTGCACAGAAACAACGAAAATGTTCAGGTAGGTATTTGAGTTTCTTTATTCCATCATAACTTTTAAATTTTTGAAACTAGAGTCAGCACTCTATATAAAAATAAGTGACGGCATAACTTAATACGATTTAGTAATAACTTTAACAAAAATAGGGTACACCGTGAACTTGAGCATTATTACAGTTATTATTGAATTTAATTGTTGTACTTTATTAATTTCATATACCACAAGTACTTATTATTGTATTGAAACACTGTAGTTCATACATTTTTGGCATCACTGTACAAAATTGTAGACATTTCAGTACAGAACAGTAGAGTTCAATCTAATTTATGATTTATATAAATTGTTGGCATCGTCCAACCGATCACTTGAATTTAATGTTAGTTTCTTTGTAATATACAACTGCAGGTCTTTTTTATTCTGTGTTGTCTTTCTTGTTTAGATTACGACAAGACATTAAACAATGAGAAAAGCAAAAACGACGGTGTTATGAAATAGCTCATGAATATAATGAGCTGAGTTTTTATTGCAAGTAAAATGCAGCTAATTAATAAGAGATGTAATTTGCTTTGAAGTTATTAGTTATTAATCTTAAGTATATACTTCCGAACAGTCACTTGTAGCAAGCAGTGTCAGTAATATGAGCCTAGATTCGGCGGAAAATGAGTCCATGGTATCGTTAAATATTTACTACTAATACTTAAGTATGTAGATGCAACTATGGACTACAAAATCATAAACTTATACATAAGTCACACATATTAATGTTTTCTATAACTCTGTGGCTGTACTCACGCTTATTGGTCGAGATTGTTTTCGGCAAAGAGCTCAGTGACGAAGAGGATGCACTACCATCAGCACAGCGGTGCGCGGGGCGTTCCCCCAGCCCACTGGCCGCCCCTGCGCCCGCGCCTCCACTCTCGCGCCGTGCAGAACGAGCAGTAGCGCGGAGTCGTCGCGGCATCGGACATGCCCGAAACCTAGGTCGACAATCTCGATCAATACGCCTGAGTACGGCCGGTTATAGAAAACAATAATATGTCTCATACTCACGGGAACTTTCAAACAAAAAATGTCATACATACATAAGTATCGGTCATAACCTGAAGCAGTGATCAGTGGCATTGGCTATGGACTGCCGTGCCGCAGGTCCATGGTTCGAATCCCGCCGCGAGCTTGAGCTTCACCGCATGGTGGAAGGGCATTTTGCGAATGCCCGCCTAGCGACCACCCTCAAGTAGAAAATCTGTCGCCAAGCACCTAACGGTGTTCCGACAGCAGTCCTTGAGAGCCAGTGAAATTACAGGCACATAAGACTTAAGAACTATGTCTCAAGGTGACGGGCGCGACACAATAACATAAAAAAAAAAAAACTTATTGGTCTGTTAAATTTCAGGACCAATAAATTGGGTGTTATCGCTCCGCTGTTTCAAAGTGTTGGGTCGGCTCTCCTATGCGATGTATATTGTGCATTACCCACTCATATTCATGGTGAATTCCTCCGTGCTTGCGCCGCAATATTTCTCAGTATCTGCTTCGGTGAGTAAAATTAAATACAATGAAACACTTAATACATAGGGACATACTTGCTATGGCAGTTTCTTTTGCGGAGTTGTAATTGCGTTGATTTAGAATCTCAAAACCCTGTGTTCGATCTCAGAATTTTACAAGACTGTGTCTGGTAGATTTGAATATGTTATACATAATAGTATACCTAAGCAATATGAGTCCTGTAATACTGTAATGTATATACGTATTTATTTAAAGAGTTGAATGACAAAATAAGGACTTTATGAATGATTATGATTATGAATTTTGAAGCAATGATGGCCGAGCGGTAATAGCTATGGAGTGCCGTGCCGCAGTACCCTTGTTCGATCCCCACCGCGCCGGATTGAGCTTCATCGCATGGTGGAAGGGCATTTTGCAATTGCCCGCCTGGCTAGCTACCACCTTTAAGTAGGAAATCTGTCGCCTAGCACCTAACGGAGTGTTCCGACAGCAGTCCTTGAGAGCCAGTGAAATTACAGGCACATGAGACTTAACAACTATGTCTAAAAGTGACGGGCGCAGTGCAATTCGTGACTTGTGTTGAAAGGCATCTGTTATAGGCAGAGGTTAGTCCGCCTAACATCAGGTGGGCCTCGAGCTAGTTCCGTCACAATATCATTAAAAAAAAATTTGAATTTATACTATTTAAAAGATTTCATTAAAAATAATTCAATGAATATTGCAGCTACCTTAAACACTCAAACTGGCGAACTTGGATTGTGTCTAAAATATCCCAAAACTGACCGATATCATCTATTCTGAAATTTGGTACTTGTCATATTGTAATTGTTAGTAACAGTTCAAACAATTCCAATGTACAAACAGCACAAGCCTTGATTAAAATATAGTGATTATCACTATTCATCTAACATGATCATTTATTTGTTTGTTTGACTTTCTTTATCTGGTTAAATTTTTCGTCACTTAAACAAAATAATCAAATGAATTAATCAAATAATTCGCTACAGATAATGGTCTACAGTCTTCAGATGACCAAAGGCTTCTTTTAAATTATTATAGTGAACAACTACCCGAACGGACTGATGAAGTCTTATACAACGTTGGGCTACAGTCTCACATAAAGTTAAGTTTGCTTAGTCTTATTACGGAAGCAAAAACATAGTAGAAAGAGTGAGGAAGTAAGTTATCTTCATACCACATCACTTCATGCACCGCGCGCGGCTTGTTTGTGTGCGCCATAGTATCTATGCGTCCCGCACGCACACTCTAACACAATCTCGACTCGTTTCTCAGTGCGCCAGCCGGGGCTAACAACGAGCAAGGTTCGCGCGTCACGGCTTTTTGCCACCGCTAAATAAATGAAAAATGTTTGATATTCGCATGAGAACTTATTGCTGTGTGTTTGGCTGTCCAAATAATTCATAGATTTCAGAGTTGTCTTTGTTCAGATAACCTGCTGAACAGGAAAGATAAGCAAGTCACTTATTCTAGCATACCTATGATTTTTACTTGATGATGCCTACTTATTTTTTTGTTGTATTAGGTATGCCCCGCGTCGCACGTCTCTGACCCGCAACCACATAGGTATCGCCAGTCGGTAGTTTTTTCATCGTGAAAGGTGTTATCAACGTTTCGGTATAAAACCGACCTGACTAACCCTGAACCCAGACAACACAAGTAAAAAACAGAACTTCCTGGCCCTAGCCTATTTCTAGGTACTGAATTAAAATTTTGCATATACGAGTACATACATTATAAAAAGTAACAACCCTGAGACGTGCAAGTATGGTAGGTAATTATATCGCGAATTGGGCCGGAGACTTCCCCACTCTTTCTACCATGGCAAAAATATAATTTTGAAGTAGTAGACTACCAACTTGTTAGCATTTGCCACTTGTGACAAACTGCATTTGTTATAGGCAGAGGTTACCACTTAACACCAATTGAGCCTCAAAATTATTCCGTCACAAAAGCATAAATAAAAAAAGGCAGTGATGGCTCAGTGGCATTGGCTATGGACTGCCGCGCAGCAGGTCCATGGTTTGAATCCCGCCCGCAGGCGTGAGCTTCACCGCATGGTGGAAGGGCATTTGGGGCCAAGAGGGCACGAATGCCCGCCTGGCTAGTGATCACCCTCAAGTAGAAAATCTGTCGCCAAGCACCTAACGGTGTGTTCCGGCAGCAGTTCTTGAGACCCAGTGAAATTACAGGCACATGAGACTTTAATAACTATGTCTTAAGGTGATGCATTTCGTGACTTGTGTCGATATGCATCTGTTATAGGCAGAGGTCAGTCCGCTTAACATCAGGTGGGCCTCGAGCTTGTTCCGTCACAATAACATAAAAAAAGGTAAATGTTTGCGTATTGTCTCGTTGTTAGTTATTTTTGGTATATGGAATACTTCCGTCAAAAGTCCTCGTAGAAATTAATTTTGTAAATTTTAGTACATGTTATAGGCTAACTTTTGACTTCTACTTCGCTATTGTTAAGAGACGATGTGGCTGAAGATGATGCAAGCTAACAGAGTTTTCAGTCAAAGTTAGCTGTTCAACACATATTTTGGTGAAAGACTTTAAAAAGTGCAGGCCTACTCTAATGAGAGGTTTCCAAACCAAAAACCTTTATGAAATAAATAAATATCTACGTCCCAAACAGGAACATAACTAACCGAAAGCCCTTATAAAAATATACTTTACGTTATACGTACAACAATTTTATTCAATAAAATAATGTTCTATTTTCAGTTATTCAAGTTCCTGGCAGACTTCACGTTCGCGGCGATAGTGGCTTATCTTCTCACTTTACTGGTTGACTCGCCATGCTCTACGCTGATCAAACACTTCATGGGTGGAGGTAGGAAAAAATATTTTACTCTAGCTGTAGATTATAAAATGCAAAGAGGCAGAAAATCCTACCAATAAGGTTTGTTTGTAGGGATGAAAAGAAATGACGTCCAAAACAAATATGATTGATTAATTTGTTGGGTACGAGTTACTGCTGAGTTACTACATGCAATTCTTATTTTTTATTGCAATCCAATTTAACAGTGATGACCTGTCGGATTTTTGTGGCACTGTATACTTTTTTTTGTATTTGAACATGGCCACTGAATTTGCAGTACGAGTATTGTTGTGGTTCGCATTAGGGAAGGCTTAACTTACTTGTTGGAATAACTCACTTGTAGAAAGTCATTAACATTTTGATAACATATAGGTTAATGACGTTATTGTTGTTAACGTGTTTTGAAAAAAAACATAATTTAAAAGTAAAATATCATCGGTTCAACGTCTACGTTTCGGTTGAAAGCCATCACGTTCTTTTCTCGATCCACAATCGAATCTCCATAAAAAATGCGATCCGGATGCGATTTCTCAGTAACTTCAGCAACATTTCCATGCTGTAATCGACTGACGTGAATTTGTAAGTATTGGGTTTCTGATATCCTTGCAAATCTTTTAAATTTGGCTCTTGTCGATTATCAATTGTTTTTAAATATCCTTAGAAGAAATTCGCCAGTTTCCTTCAATAAGTCGCCCGACGTCGGACACATATTTCTAAACAATTACTGGCGTTGATAGACGACCTCCAACAATTCCAAACATGTGTATCTTACACATGGCCATTATTGAATCACACCGAATGATGTTTAGACGTAGTTCTTCATTCCCAAAAGTATTTTAAAAGTCTTGTGCTCAAAGGGAACTTTTAGACTATAGAATTGTTTATTATGATCGCTCTCTAATTATTTCAGCTGTTACTATTTCAGTGGCGCTGGGGAACTCCGTTAATAAAAAAATAAGAAAAACAAGATCGCGCTAAAATCTATTAAAAAAAATATATTGTTTCCGTTCTGCCACTCCGCTCGCGCTTCACGCTCAAAATTTAGTGCGTGTTGAGTAATATTATATAAGAGGATGCGTTAGTATTAAATAGTAGTAATATTGTATGAACTTAGTATGAAATATTGTTTTTCCAAAAATGGACCATTGCTTGGTCGAGAAAGCAAGAAGCGCAAGCGAAGCGTTTCCGTTTTAGCTTAGGCAAAAATGCTGTCGTATGTTGATTTGGCGGATATCCGGCTGTTTTCTTCTACACTACAGGTTGTATTTCTCCACCGAGGCTCGTGAAATTTTGTGAGTAGGTTTAATAACTTTATGATTTTTGTCGATTGATTTTTTTGACATATTTCCAAATGGTGCAGCCATATGGGGGTTGAAAACGAAAGAAAACATATTTTATTCGCAGGATTGTCACACAGGACCACTTTGTATTAGCTATCTGTGTAATACATGTGTTTTTCTGTTACAGGGCAAAGAAAACCAAGACCAGCTAAAGATTTAACAATCGAATCTGCACCAAGGAATGGAATTGCAAATCAAAGCTACCTGAATGATGAAACCAAAAACAATAGTAGACTTTAAATATAGTTAAGTATTCACATAAAAGTGAGTGTGAATTGTAATTATAGTTGATTCAACATATTCATACATAAATAAGTATTTCTAATAAACACTGTTTATCTAAAAAGTTTCTTCATTATGCTGAGAGGAGAAAATATAAGCCATGTATCTATCTTTGAAATAAATTTTGTAATATAATAACTATAATTAGCCCCACAAAATATGTCACTCTACCGCACGACAACAACCAGCCCTTGAAAAATGTTCTTTATTAATAGCATAGTTTTACAAATATTGTAATTTTAAGATAGTAGGTTTCACAATACATTTTGGGTGGAGAAAGTGTTTAGAAAGGGTTTTCTCATTCTGCGCCCAATGTAGAGTAGTTATAGCCCAGTCTCAATAATGTAGGTACAAATACAAAAAACTATAAAAAAAATATTTTAATTTGTATTACTTCATTATTCATTATATTCACTACATAAAAGTATTACTTCTTTTTGTGAAGCGCTTATTTTTCATTCTTCTTCAACTTGGACTTCAATGGGTAGAAATGGGCCGCCATTTCCTGAAGTTCTAGCTTTTCATGCCAACGTTATGACCTTCAATCAAATATACTATATTTCATCGCGGGATATGACAAAATATTTTGGACTTCTACTCTCCTACTGTTTGAAGAGCTCGTAACGTAACTTGGTTAGATGTTCTTTATTGATCAACTAAGTCAAGAAAAGTCCGCTGTGTTCACTTAGGTGTGTGACCGCTAATAACATTTTACCACTGTGTGCTTCCGTGCTTTGGAGGGCAGTCTAAGGATGGCAGTAGCTATAGTATGGTGGTAGGGCATTTTCAATCACCACAAGTAGAAAATCTGTCGCCAGGTACTTAACTGTGAGTTCCGGCAGATGTCACTAAGAGCCAGTAATTCTAGGTTAGCCTAAACAACATTTTCAACCGCATCATCACTTGTGAAATAGTGGTAATTTGACCACTATCAGATAGCGATCTGTCTGACTGAATTCCTCAAATTTAGTTTTAGTAAAAACAGACATAGGTATTTTTTTTAACATAATTATTAGAAGTAGTTTGCCGACTTTTTTAAAATGAAATATAAAAGCAATTGTAAGAAATTAATACTTCATGAATCATATATAATACTAAAAAAAAGGTTTATCCGTGATTTTACAACCACACTAAGTATCTTCCTGTCGAATATTTTGTGACGTATTATTTAAAAAAAAGCATCTACGTTATTTAAATTTTATTATCATTAAGCACTTTAAACCCTTACCATACAACATAGTTTAATTAAATACTTAATATAGGTTCTTAACTATAAATTTAAAATAACCTTAGCAGGGTGACGGTAACATATATAACAGCCAAAGGCAAGAAATAGTAATATCAAATAACGTTCAAAATACCTCTTATAATTTCTAGTAATCAGGCATATTCTAGGGTGGTTGGGAGGTAAGATTCTTTTGTACTTACACGTTATTTCAGTATCTTATTTTAAGGTATATACATTTTTATGCACGGATCCTATTTTTTCATCTGATGCAGTACGCATTACCGGAGAGCAGGCCTGAGAGCCACGCATTACTAGTAATATTTTACAATCAGTTTTACAGTACAAGTCAGGATGAGGACAGAACCCAAAAACACAACGTTCAATGAATTGGAATCTATACATTAGACGTGTTTTTATGAAATTTCTGTGATTTCAAATTTTCTTGCTTGTTTATGGATTTTCGGCTCGGAACGGTCAAACGTTACCCGAGCGAATATTGCTGGCTATTTGATATAATAGTGTTGAGTCTCACCAATTGCTATAAAGGTACAAACACATATTATGACGATACGTGCGCGTTCTTTATTCATTAGAAAAAGTGTCAAAAACCTTTTATTTTGGAACAAATGAGCATCTTTTCTTTGTTTAGCGATTGTGTATTTAACTTACATATGTATAGAAACTACCTAATGAATGATTAAAAACGGGCGTTTAACTGACCTGTACAGGCACGAAGTATAGTTTTTATTTAGTTACAACAAAAAGCTTGGTTGTGATGTCATGTGAAAATCACCCAATTGCATACATTTTTATTTTATCATATAAAACTAATTTTAATAGTATCATTTCCATTTTTACATAACTAAATATTTTCAAGCATGTATGCTTTAGAGATAAATAACTCGAGTGCATCTTTAACACAATGCAGAACTTAATGCATTACAAATTGGGGCGAATACTTATATACCCTACAATCTAAAAAATACGTCATCTGTCACTTTGACACATGTCAGGTCTACCATCCATATTTAAAAAACAAGAACAAACGTCTTAGCAAAGAAGAAAGAAAATTGGTGGATATCAAACAATATTTAGTACTTCAGTGGTGAAAATAATAAGGACATCTCATAATTAATCTGCTACACTACGAGCTAGTAGTATAAAAGGCGGTAAAAATACCCCACATACATTACGACTAGCTGTACAGAGTTTGGTACTAAGTACTGCGGCAGTTTGAACATATTATCATGGACAGATTTGCGTATTACAAAAGTTACTTGTTTATGTTGCTTCCCTAATAGTCGCAAAATTGAACCCTGTCAAAATGCATTTAATTAAAGATAATGTTAAACTATCAAATTTATCTATTTTTCAAATATCGAAATATAAATTGTCAAGGAGCATCATAGTGGAAAGGAAAATGCGAGAGCGGTGCGACGTACTGAAACTAGCAAACGCAAATCGACGTCTTGGGAAGCTGTGTAGTGGGAGGCAGCGTAACGAGAATGGTTCGTAAGGAAATATAGTTAAACTACATAACTCATAGTTATTGAATTGTAGATAGGTACCTACTTTGCGAATTTTTCCCATTTTAATTTTAATCTTACTTATATATCTAAAAATGTATTCACTTCAACTATCACAGATAAATAATACACTTTAGCATACTTCAACAGCGTTATAGCGGTTGCACTTACATAATATTTATATATTTTTATTTATGGTAGAAATATATATTTAATAAAAAATCTACGTCCTACATGATCACAGTAAGCCTTCTTATTAAAATTTAACTTCCAATTCACAAATACTTATCTGTGAGTTATTTTTAACGAAAATTGGTCAATTTGACTGTAAACAAGTAGTAGTCATATAAATAAAGTATAATAGTCGTATTAATATATAAATTACAACGCAGTATCACATCAAAAAATATACTTAATATTAAAAGGTATTATCACACATTATTATAACTACAAAAGCATATCTAACCAATACCAAAAGTTACCTATGTTTTAAAAATTTGCTTACATACAACATGAATTTACTTGAAAATTCAGCTGTCAATCTATACCTTAATGCAAAATACGCCAGAGTTCTATGAATTACTGTAAATGCTAATAATCCTAATACCTGTACTAGAAAAGTATCAGTTGTCATGCCTACATCACGCAGTAGAAGCTTAGGATCAGCGTAGAGACAAAAGTCTTCTGGACAATCCATTAAACCTCGTTTTTGGTACAAAGCTAGAGACAGTCCAGATAAGCCGTAGCGTAGGTAGGATGCTGACATTAACGCCTTCATGGACCCTTCGATGAAAGGTCCAAATCCCATTCCGTAGCAGCATAAGGCGAGAAGAGGAGCGCATAGTGCAGGGCCTAATATGGATCCATTCTGAAAGAAAAAATACATTTATAAGTAAGGTAAAAGGTTTTGGTATTGGTAATAATATGTTATTTTATGGATTATTATTTTATGTAAAGTAAATTAGCAACAGTATGCCTTTATTAACAAAATACTCCGAACTACAGCTACTACAATGAAATCAATTAAACAACCCACATGTCATTGCAGATTCACATGCAGTCCAAATACTCCAGCCCACTACCAGTTGGCAGCATGCCCAGCATGCTGGCAATGTATATTTGAGTATTCATTAATTCATTTATTATTGATTTTAAGAAAAACATGTGCGATATATTATGCTAATAATAAAAATCAATATTTTCAGAAACTTTCTTAGTTTAATAGTAAATCGTTTTAACTTATGCAAAAATAAAATAAAATTCTGTATAATATGATGCATTTGTTATTGCGAATTTACATATGAAGTCGGTAACATATATAAACAGATTGGTAAGAAAATACAAATTAAAAAAAAACATACACTACAGACAAATTCAATAAATGTCAGCTTTGTCAGACGATTAATTTAAAAATGTTTAATTCTTAAATAAATGTCTTCGTTGCCTCTTTGCATCCTTCCTTGTCGTACTTATTGTACCAAAGAACTGGGGTGAAAAAAATACGCACGTGAACATTATTCTTGCTGCTCATCTTCATACGAGCTTGTGATTTTGAACTGTATAGACAGGGTCATTGGAAAAATGCTAACAACCTCTGCTATAGTGGGCCGGAACTAGTTGGCCGCGTCTTAGGTGGCGACAGGGGCGGCGAGGGGGCGGGTTGCCTACTGCTCACAACGCACATGAGATATTAGACAGTGATGACCAAAGCAAGCGCGCCCGCCTCTCCACCGCTCACATACCTAAGGCGCGGTCAACTAGTTCCGCGCGCACTATAATCCTAACAAATATTTAGAGATTAATGTTTTTTTTTAAATTCTTTTTTATGTATTTTGGATTGAATAAACACGAGCACCACCTGATATTAAAAGTATCTTGTGCCTGTAATTTATTATTTTATATATTTAACTTTGGTCAATGTACATATTCAAACGGAGCGCGGCGCGGTCCAGTGGTGCCGTGTCAGGTGCTCTTGGCCCGGAGTAGGCATTGTCTTTTACTACGAGACTCTAAACTTAAAACAATAAGTTTTCTACGATTTTAAGTTCTATTTCTCGAATTCGTCGAAAACTTTTTTCTTATCGTTTCTATGATCAACGAAGTCTACCCATTGCTACTAGAACTTTTAAATGTCAAGAGCTAACGAGTCAGTCAAATAATAAATAAATTATTTTTATCTGGAATGGCATTTTAAATTTAATCATGGAAGGAAATTCCAATCCTTATAAATAATTTAAAGAAAATAAACTTACTGTGACACTAAAAGCTGATCCCACTGCCAATCCTAGTCCTTCTGAGCAGAGCGCAGTCAACAATCCAAACATTGCAAAAAGGACAAATCTATCCCATTCCAGTAACTGTCCGGACATCAGATAGGTGATTACTATGAAAATCAAACCGAGGATAATCTGAAAGTTAAAAAAACATAATTTTTCCAACAGTTTAATTTAGAGCTGTTAGGGAATATAACACCAGCTGACATATACATAACTAGCTTTCCAGCTGCGGCTCGCGCGTATGTCTTTTATCGAGCAAAACCATTAATTAAATATCTTATTGCGCAGTTGGATAAAAACTACCCTATGTCCTTCCCTGTGTCTGAAACTATTTTCATACAATATGTCATCTTAAACGGTCTGGTAGTTTTTAAGTTTATGCGTTGCATACAAAAATACAAGTCTTTCCTCTTTATAATATGAGTGAAGATGTAGAAGCGAAGATATAATACAGCATACCACCAGATATGCGTTTATCTTAGGTTTTTCAATGACGTATTGAGGTAAGTAATACCAAGATTGCCTTGAAATTTTGGAAGTAGGTACGCGGAGTACTTGACGATTGTCAAAATTATTTTGAAATAATCATTTGAAGGAAAATAACAAAACAGAAAATCGTTAAACTTAGGCTCAAGCATATGCAATTATGCATGCAAAATGTACCAATTTGAACACTTGGTTCATCTAAATCTACAGTTCTACACTTATATATAAAGAGGACAGATTTGTATTTTTGTCTGTAATCGAATACACCTAAAACCTACTAGACCGATTTGAAAAATTCTTTTACCATTAGTATCCTACGTTATCCCTGACAAAAACAGGCTATAGAAAAATTATTCAACAAATAAATTTTTGTGTTTGAATTTTTCTAAATACACGTGCGACGCCTTGGGGGCGCTAGTGTAAAATATGACGAAACTAGGATTGCACTGAGAGCGCTCCGTCCTCACTTATCGGCAAAATCCGGCCAACCTGTGTGTGAGGCCTCGTTGGTATTGGGGCATTTTACACCATGCGTGGTTCGCACCGCGGTAATTCAGCATACAAAAAGCAAGAACCTGTCAAAGAAAAACTAGTCGTTCTGGCCGCGGCTTTGAAACAACATTATAAATAGGCGTTTTCTGTATTTGTTGTTTTAATAAATATATAAGTTACAATGTACTAATTCTAATTTCTAATAAGTATCAAATATTCAAATCAAATATTCCAATTTCTTTTCTGTTACTCATTCTGTATCGAGGTTGAGTAACGGTACATACAGATGGATGGACAGACTACTATCACGAAGAATAAGCGAAACTAATTTTGTAATATTATTATGACATCTCAACATTTTAATAGACTATTCTTCCTATGCAAATAATACTTGAACTACACAAGAAAAGGAATAACTACATTAAAATTGTAAAGTCAACATTATACAGAATCTTCCTTCCGCCTTTTAAGCTAAGAACATACCATGACAGGCATCGTTGAAAATGTCAGAGCAGCGTAGTAAGCCTTTAGACCGTACCACCGGTTGAAGTACTCTCGTCTCAGCATCCGTACTTCCAGCGGAACTGAAAAGGCAAGGTATAAACTTATACCGACTAATTCCTTTTGTTTTGATCTTTTATATTATACAAAAAAATGTATTATTGAAATTCATTTATTACTGTATCAGCCGGATCGTCCACTGCTGAAAACAGCCTCCCCTAGTAAGGGGGTATTTATAATCCCCGATAAATAAAATTCTAGCCCGGCAACCCACATGGTAAACGCATGTAATAATTATTATCTATTGTGAAATTCTAATGAAAAGTTACATAGATATAATAACCGTAGAAAAAACATAACTTATTGTATTTTTTGGTGTACTTTGTCATCAAAACATTATATTCAACAACGATAATTAAAACCTTTGAATACAATCTCACCTGATGGTAAATGATAATAAATTCGAAAGTGTTAACAAGTCAAATTAAGAAAAAAGCATCTAAAACGTTGCAATGACAATACAAGTTGTCGACTCCGTTCTGGTTCCGTTTACACAAGTTATTTCATACCTTTCAGAGATGAAATAACATCTGAAAGTTGGACCATCAAAATATGAGCTCAGAGTATTTTGAAACAGCATGTTGCAGATTGCCACAAGTTATTACATACTTTTTAGTGTTAGAAGTCAGCTATAATTTACATCATGTTTTGATACTTACACAACAAAATTGGTATCATGACGTACGTGTACATGAAAAACACGACGCAACTAAGGCAAAACTTGAAATTGACTATGGGCACTGCCCCGTTGTTGCCAATCATGAAGAAGATACTGCCGAGTAAACCTGCCGATATCACGTGATGAGCCAGCTGGATCCAGAGGGTAACCTGAGGAATATTAAGTTCTATTACATCATTCTTCAGTACTCGGCTTGTGCCTACCTACTAAAGACAATAGCCATGTCAACCCACTTTAAAGATAAGGTATGCTATAGAGTAGTAGGTAGCTCCTGCCTACGATTTCACCTGCTTAAAAACGATAAAATATTCCTCTCCCTTGACATAATTAAAAGAAAACCCTTGACATCGACCGGGCTTAGTTCCAAAAACCAGATAGTTACTGAATTTATAAAAAATACCTATGAATATGCCTGAACCAAGGAACTTAGGACCTCAAAATTACGTGTTTTTACAAACACACCAAAGAGGCATTATGAGACATGGAACACGCCGTTCGGTGCTTGGCGACAGATTTTCTACTTGTGGGTGGTCAGTAGCCCGGCGGGCATTTGCAAAAGCCCTTCCACCATGCGGTGAAGCTCAAGCCCGCGGCGGGATTCTAACCATGAACCTGCTGCGTGGCAGTCCAAAGCCAATGCCAATGAGCTATCATTGCTTCTGTTTTCCAAATCAAGATAATAAATAACAATTTTAATATAAGGGGAAATTTAAAAGGGGATATCGGGAAAAGGCCGTTTACACTAATAGTTCGCAACTTATATTATCTCCAAAGCCATATCCGCATTTTTTCTATAAAACATCCGGAGAAGGAAGTAACGGCTTAATTTTTGCAACTCGATGAATAAATCAAGGTTAGACTAATCTACACAAATCATTTGCCACAAAAACTTTGTTTCTTTACATCAAGGTCTATCAGTTCGTTTTGAACGGAACCTTTATGTTTTAGTAACGCATAAACAACCTAACTAACCTAACTTCGTTGTTTTACGCATCTGCCTAGCTCGTCCCAAGCATGCTCGATCGGGTTGATATCCGGGCTGCGCGCTGGCCACTCCATACGAGTAATGTTCATCTCTTGAAGGTAGTCATTCACAATCCTACCTGTATGAGGTCGGGCATTGTCATGCATAAATATAGCATCCTCACCTAAATTGACCATAAATGGACCAACGTGATCATTGAGGATTTCTTCCACATATCTTACGCTAGTTAAAGAGCCGTTTTCTATGATCACCAGCTCTGTGCGACTTTCAGAAGAAATTCCGGCCCACACAAGTACAGACCCACCACCGTAGGCTACTTTTTCTTCGATGCATGCTTGCTTGAATCTTTCCCCTGGTCTTCGATACACTCTGTGTCTTCCATCGTGCTTGTAGAGCATAAATTTTGATTCGTCGGAGAACATAACTTTTGACCAATCTTCAATACTCCAATTTACGTGGCTCTGGGCATATCTTAGTCTCGAAATACGATGCCCACGCTCCAGTTTAGGGCCGTTTGCAGGTCTAAGGGGTTTTAAGTTAGATTCAGCAAGCCGACGTCTTACTGTCCATGCACTTGGGTTACTTCCTCCGAGGCGTCGAAACTGATTGGTGAGTTCAGTTCCTGTGAGAAAGCGATTTCGAAGCATGGTGTTCACCAAGTATCGGTCTTCTCGTGCTGTGGTACACCTGGTTCTGCCCGTTCCTGGTCTGCGTAGGTTAGAACCAGTTTCTTCGTAACGTCGGAGAACTCTTTGTACTGTTGACAGCGACACACCGACAGTCCTGGCTGTATCGCGCTGACTCCGGCCGGTTTCCAGCATTGTAAGTATTCTGGTGCATTCTTCAGGCGTAAGCGACATAATTTCAGCTTGAATAATGAATATAGAGCACTATCAACATGGTTTATGTACCCACATAAATGACAGATTACAAACAAAAGCAAAACCAAATGCTGTAATTTCGTAGTTCCATCTTCGAAAGTGGCCCTTTTTCAAATTTGATTTTTTTATGATATAACTTTACAATAACTAAGAAGTTTTAATACCTTCATTTAAGGAGTATTACATTGTCTATTAAATACAATTTATTGCATTAACCTAGCATTTTTAGTTTCCGAGATTTTTAGGATTCTTTAAGTGACCCGGATTCATTGCTCTCGAGTGTATTTTATGTAAATTACGATTATTGAAATAATTTGACGTATATAGTAAACTTATGATTGCAATGCTTAAAGTCAGCTCAGCCAAAACTTTCTTAATCCTGGCCGAGCGGTCATAGCTATGGACTGCCGTGCTGCAGGTACCTGGTTCGATCCCCAACGCCAGCTTGAGCTCCACTGTATGGTGGAAGGGCATTTTGCGATTGCCTGCCTAGCTAGGTACCACCCAAGTAGAAAATCTGTCGCCAATCACCTAACGGTGTGTTCCGGCAGTAGTCCTGGAGGGCCAGTGAAATGACAGGCACATAAGACGACTGTGTCTCAAGGTGACAGTGCAATTCGTCACTTGTGATGCAATTCAGAACTTGTTGCGTCACAATAACTTTAAAAAAAATATTTAAGGTAAGCGTTTTATTGGTGTGCAGTCTTGTTGTTCCATAACATTTTGTGCAGTTACTCTTCTTTTCTATTTTTTGAACTTACAGAATTCCTTCTCGTTTGCATGAACATTCTTGAGATCAATATGAAGAATTGCGTCAGGAAAGTTGTAGGGAACTCCATTTTGGTCTGCTCTTTGGCCACGTGTTCCACAAATATCCTTTGTATAGACTCATCGGAGTGAAGAACAGGTTTTCTGAAAAAACAAAATAATGTTTTAGGAATAATTTATGTTTTTGACCGCCATTTTTTACTAACAATGCGATCAGTTGGTAGTTTGTGTTTACAAAAAAGCTGTTGAAAACACATTTTAAGTATAAGTAGACTTATATTACACTGACCTGCAAAAATAAGTGCCTACTACACTTTTAAAATTTACATTTTTATTTCTAAACTATAAAAGTTAGAGATTTAATATAAGAAACGTTTTATAGCAATTTTTATCAGTTTTCTTTTAATTTTAATAAATTATACATTAGTGACATTTTTAAGTCTAAAAAAAGATAATACTATAAAATTGCCATTTTAAGCTTAATGTCATAAAAGTCAATTAACATAGGTATATTTATTTTTTCAGGGCAGTGTATTTTAGTGTGGATATGCGGTTAGTTTTTCACTCTATAACATTAAAAATACATTGGATTAAAAATACACTTAAAGATATGTGAACCGCTCTTCTCTTTTTTTTTTTTTTTTTTACGTTACTTTGATGGAACTAGCGCGAGGCCCACCTAATGTTAAACGGTATCCTCTGCCTATAACAGATGCATTTCATCACATGTGACGAATTGCACTGCGCCCAACACCTTGAGACATACCCGTTAAGTCTCATTTTGCCTGTTATTTCACTGGCTCTCAAGGACTGCTGCCGGAACACACCGTTAGGTGCTTGGCGACAGATTTTCTACTTGAGGGTGGTCGATAGCCAGGCGGGCATTCGCAAAATGCCCTTCCACCATGCGGTGAAGCTCAAGTTCTGGGCGGGATTCGAACCATGGACCTGCTGCGTGGCAGTCCATAGCCAATGCCACTGAGCCATCACTGCTTCTTCTTTTTACATTGTAACATATATTTTTAGCGTCAATTGAAGCAAATATGAATTACCCTTATTATTGTAACATATTTCCATACACATAAAATAGATGGCAATTATGCAACAAATATTGTCTATCGTCAACATTGAAAAGATGTAATGAACGAAAATTAAAATTTGTTGATTAGATATTCATTTCAGATTTTTTAAGGAACCAAAATGTTTGTTATCCTAAAAAAGGTGCTCAACTTGCACCTTTTTATTGCTCATGCGTTTTTGTTACATTTGAATTATATCTCACATTCTGTTTTTTAATAATAACTAGTGATTATTGCTCGTTTGAGCACTAAGTCTAGTTACGCCTTTGTGTTTTTGGTGGAGTAATAATTAATAGTCTAACATTTAATAAAACACTTAAATATGTAAAAAATATCTAGTGATAATCCCGCCTAATTTTCTTGCTATGCCTTCGTGATGTCACAAACGCTTGACAGGAAAATTATTATTATCTACTTCGAAAACACCAAGACGCCATCGATTCTCAATCATGCGCTCGAAGAGTCATGACCTCCTGAGGATGCTTCGTGTAGAAGCGAAACGCGTCAAATTTTCAGGTTTGACTACATGGCGCTTATGACGTCACGGTGGCTTAACAGGAAAATTAGGCGGACATATTATTGATATATCTTGTAGGTGTTTTTCTAGAATAGAAATTGAAAGTTTTGTTAAAATTATTAGAGTCTACCAACCTTCCACCTCTTGCTGTCATTCGATCCAACTTCCTACAAAGCTTGCCATTTTGACTCAGTTCTGATAGTTGAGCTGCCACCTCCACGTCACCCAGCAAAGTCTCCAGTACGAAGTCAGCAGGATTATGGGTCTTGGGGCAGACATGGCCTGCTTCTGCTAGGTATGGAACGAGGAGTTGAGGAGCACCCTATAAATAAAAATATGAATACCCATGAATACTTCCACATTAAAGCGTTCTTAGCGGAGCTTTCCTAGTCATTTTGACCAGATAAACGTCCATGCGGTCATGACTTGGATGAAAGCTAGTGGCATTTACTACTTTCTTGATTTGGAGTACACGTTAAGCAGTCAGTTCGGATTGTTGTCTTAGGATGGCAGTCGTTATAGCATGTTGGTAAGGCATTTTGAAAATGCCTACTTGCCTCGCGGCCACCTTCAAGTATAAAAGGTGTGTTCCACCAGCTGTCATTGATAACCAGTTTCTATTATAGGTTATGCATGCTGACCATCGTCAACCGCATCATCACTTATGATGAGAAATACTGCGCTCAAAGGCTAGCTTATAAAAAAAAAATTAGTGTCACGGCATTTTGCGAATACTTGCCGGACTAGCCATCACCTGCATCTACAAAATCTGTTTCCAAGCACCTTAAGGTGTGTTCCATCTGTCCTTGAAAAACAGATCCCATACTGCTTTTCTAGTTTACCAACCTCGACAACATCATCACCCTTCATCAGGTAAAATTGTTGTCAAAAGCTTACTTTCATATATTTTTCAAAGTCTTTAATGGCAATTGTTTCGTAGACTTCGATTACATATTTTTATCTAGAATAAGAGATAAAATAATAACTTGACTTTTGTTTGAAAGTGATTTCATATATTTAATGTATTCTTGTGTTGTCTTCTATTTCTATATGTTAGAGCAACCATAATTTACCTACCTTACTTGAGAGACATACAGATAGCATGAGAATGAAAAACTCAGTGCCAGAACTGATCTGGCAAAGAAGAATAAGTCGCATAACTTAATTCAATAAATAAAAATTATTTCGTAAATGAATCCTTTTTATTTTTTTCATTTATTTATCAACATTAAGTACATATAATAAATAGTGTCTAAAAACCTATGTAAGGTTTATCTAGCCACGTACCTACGTTCTCCACAAGTATAGAAAAAAAATTAAAACATATAGAATACTAGCAGCCCGCCCCGGCTTCGCACGGGTATTAAAAAAATAATTATAATATTTTTTACACAAAAGCATAAACCCTTCTATTTAAGTCAGGTTACTAAGAAAAGAAAATAATAAAGAATGTTTAATTTTTTTTTTATGAACGTTAATTTATATTTGTTTTTTATTCTAATGTTTTTTTATCACGCAAAATCAGTTACATCTTTTTGCGCAGTTTGATAAAAACTATCCTATGTTCATGCCCGTGTCTCAAACTATTTCCATACCAAATTTCATCGGAATCGGTCCAGTGGATCGGTTATCGCGCAAAACCATTAACCTCTTTTTTCGCAGTTGGTTAAAAACTATCAGATGTTCATCCCCGTTTCTCAAACTATTTCCATACCAAATTTCATCCGAATCGGTCTAGTAGATCGGTTATCGCGCAAAACCATTAACCTCTTCTTTGCGCAGCTGGATAAAAACTATCATATGTTCATCCCCGTGTCTCAAACTATTTCCATACCAAATTTCATGCGAATCGGTCCAGTGGATCGGTTATCGCGCAAAACCATTAACCTCTTTTTTGCGCAGTTGGATAAAAACTATCCTATGTTCATCCCCGTGTCTCAAACTATTTCCATACCAAATTTCATCCGAATCGGTCTAGTAGATCGGTTATCGTGCAAAACCATTAACCTCTTTTTTGCGCAGTTGGATAAAAACTATCCTATGTTCATCCCCGTGTCTCAAACTATTTCCATACCAAATTTCATCCGAATCGGTCTAGTAGATCGGTTATCGCGCAAAATCATTAACATCTTTTTTCGCAGTTGGTTAAAAACTATCAGATGTTCATCCCCGTGTCTCAAACTACTTCCATACCAAATTTCATCCGAATCGGTCTAGTAGATCGGTTATCGCGCAAAACCATTAACCTCTTTTTTCGCAGTTGGTTAAAAACTATCAGATGTTCATCCCCGTGTCTCAAACTTACGTTCTCCACAAGTATAGAAAAAAAATTAAAACATAGAATACTACAAACAAGTAAATTATAAACTACATCAGTGCAGGTCACAAGATTTAACAAAGTGTGTGTGTTATTTGACAGTTGCGCTTTGTTATAAATAGTTGCAATCATAGGCTTTGAGCGTAGAGAAAAAACCCTACGTCTATGGTTGCAATATAGTTGTTGCGAACGCACACACATCGGTACATCATTGTAAAGTGTGTAAGCGTTACATACTCATAGGATGAACCAATTATATATTTTAGCAAGTAATATTGTTTCAATACAGTTTTGATATTTGTAGGGGTAATTTTTTCTTTGATTTTTATATTTTTTCCTTAGATTCTCAGATTTTATAATTTGATAAATTTGACCCTAATTTGACCCCTTTTCGATCTGTTTCTGCCATGATCCATAATTCATTCTTAGCGGACGTTTCTTACCTATAAACTACCTGCCAAATTTCAGTATATTGGGTTATAGGACTTATTTAAAATGTCGTGTCGAGTAAAATATTACATTTACATTACAATATATAGATTAAATATCTTAAACTCCCTTCCACAATTACCAAACCATGTAGCGATAGTTTGGTTTATGTATTGCAACATGTGTGATGACATAAATAAATCAGCATCGCATCTGAAAAATATTACCTTTGATAATTGTCTTCTGGACTCGCTTTCATCCTATTTCCTTTATGCGCGTAGCTAAAACATGTAACACTATACTAGCATCTCTATTTCCCGATAATTATTTTATGACTATTTAAATACACAATTAATAGACTTCCATTTCCGCCGTGAATTGAAAGCTTGTAATAACCAAAAAAAGTGCTCACGACAGCGTGACTTGGGTATTGCTGCACATTAGGTAAAAAGAGGGCACAAAGTACCGGGTATACTACTAGAGCAAAGACTTCCAAGATAACAGGCAATAAAAGCGAAGTAAATTCGTCATACTATATAAATTCATATGTTTTATTGTCTTTTGTCTTTTTTTTTTTTTTTTTTTTTTTATTGTTATTAATCTTAGGGTGTATTTAAGCCATAATCATAATATTTAAGTTAGGTAGTAAGTGTTTTGGTGTTAACTGTAAGCTTTCTACTTGTATTAAATAAATAAATAAATCCCGCCGCGGGCTTGAGCTTCACCGCGTGGTAGAAGGGCATTTTGCGAATGCCCGCCTGGTTATTAGTTGTAAGGTTGGAAGATGATAATAACTAACAGTTACTTATTAAAATTGTTTAAGATGTAAATGATAAACAGTTAACTGCAACAATCTACTTCCGCAGTCGAGAACTTACTACTCATTTGTTTGCGCTAAGATGCAGATTTCCCAGTGGTCGGAACTCTATGTCATAGAATAACATTCACAGTATTCAAACTCATGCCTTAGAACAAGAAAGATAGTGGAAAAATATAATACAGTCCTACTGCTGTAGCATTCCGAATTCAATGCTCAATGCTCCCAGAAAGAAAGTTCAAGTGGCATGTGAAAAAAAATTTTGATTAAAAAACCCTGTTACAGAGTTTGATCAAACGACAAAAACGCTTGGACGATTCCGCCTCTGCCAAGCTATCGTCTGTCACCTACGTAATTTAAAAAAATATTACTACATTGTTAATAGAAGTTTCAAAGAATAGCTCTGAGTTTCTTGTCCGTTCTTCTTGCACTGGCTCTTTACATTTTTTTTTTGCTGAACGTGGCCGTACCCTGTAGAATATATCAATATTAAAATTTGTAATTGACCTTTATAAGAGTGTCGCAGACGCTTAAATTGATTAAATAATTTTGACTTTGTCTTTGAGTAATGGAGATAAATATTGTTTTCCACCCAAGGGAGTTACGGACTATTGAAAATATAGCACATTCTTAACATTACCGTACCTACTACCTACGTAAATTACAGGCACATGAGACTTAACAACTGCATGTCTCGGTGTGACGGGCGCAATGCAATTCGTCACATGACGAAATGCATCTGTTATAGGCAGAGATAAGTCCGCTCAACATCAGGTGGGCCTCAAGCATGTTCCGCCACAATCAAATGAAAAAAAAGTAAAAAAACCTACCAAAGAATTAATTATACAAAATAAAGATTCACTGAAGAGCCATAAATTTTCATTAAGTCTCCTATTGACCACACGTTGGCTAACTCTTACTTACCCGTACTATACAGTAATACGGTGCATTGGTGTGCGTTATTTTGGTTTATACTGGCTCCAGAAATCTTCTACTTTGTTTTATACACGACTGACTTAATAGTGTTCCTATTAAGGTACTGAAAGTAGCTTCGATGCTTTGTATTTGTAAGCAAAGCAGATAAATAGTGTAATTTGTTTAGAGTGGAAGCTCGGAGAGAATACATGAGTGTTTTTGAACAAACTGAGTAGATTTTGTTTTAGAAAACTAGACATGACTTATTGGTAACAGTTTTCTTTGTGACTTTGTAAAATGGTCTACCGTCTCGTAATAATATTTATTTTTCACTATCCATATCCGTCAAATTCTTATTTGTTAATAAAAAGTAGGTAGATTAGGAAAAAAAAATGTTTTCAAAATTACATTACACAGTGGTACAAATATTCATTGTATATCAGTCATTGTAATCAGTCTGCGTGCAGACGTGCAAATGTTTGTACATGTTTGGTAAAATAATTTACTTATTAAAAAATAATTTAAATAATAATGCAAGAACAGGTCACTTAAACATTTCTTCTAATAATTAAATCTCTCATAAATAAACTGATTATACGCGTTAATTTTATAAATGTCTTTACTACGAGTACATCGAGGTTGATAGACCAGGTAACATTTTTTTCTCTTTTTAGGGTTTTGTGCCTCAAAAGGAAAAAAACGGAACCCTTAAAGGATCACTTTGTTGTCCGTCTGTCTGTCTGTCTGTCAATACCCTTTTTCTCAGAAACGCGTGAAGGTATCAAATTCATATCATATACTCAAGTGTACTGTCCTTAAGAGCTGTGAAAAATTCAAAGCCGACACAATCAAAAGATACAGTCATATCTGCCAAAAATTTTCGACACTCGCAAGGGAATCAAAACCTAAAGGGTAACCTAAAGGGTTGCTTGGCTTCTCAAAATACTCCAGGTTAAATTTGACAAAAAAAAAAAACAATCATCCCTAATGTACATACTGGGCAGAGGAAGGATATTGCATATCTTAAATAGTGGTCTGCAGCTGTCAAAGAACCAGGCTCCATTTATAAAAAGCACGCAGCACTTTTGCATTTTGAAAACTTTGTCCATGTCTACTGAGTTTTCCATCAGCAATAGACCATAGATTATTTATGCCCGGTGTAAACTTCTTAAATTATTGTCTCATGAGCCATTTATTTATTTAGCTCGACTTTTTTAACGGTTAAAATGTTGCGCCAAAAAGACTTTCTATACACTGGTTGTACGATATAGAATTGTTAAATTTATAATTTTTTATACACAATAAAATATATGTGATTTTAAAAGTAAGGATACATCTTTGAAGTTATTTTTACTGAGTTCAAAACATAGGTACGTACTTAAAGATATCTCACAATGTATTTCGTATATATATTTCAAAATATACTACAGGATCGTCATTAGTAAATTGAAGAACTAAGGGGATAAACAATCGTGTCTATCATTTTCTATGTATAAACAACTAGCAGCCCGCCCCGGCTTCGCACGGGTATTAAAAAAATAATTATAATATTTTTTACACAAAAGCATAAACCCTTCTATTTAAGTCAGGTTACTAAGAAAAGAAAATAATAAAGAATGTTTTTTTTTTTTTTATGAACGTTAATTTATATTTGTTTTTTGTTCTAATGTTTTTTTATCACGCAAAATCAGTTACATCTTTTTGCGCAGTTTGATAAAAACTATCCTATGTTCATGCCCGTGTCTCAAACTATTTCCATACCAAATTTCATCGGAATCGGTCCAGTGGATCGGTTATCGCGCAAAACCATTAACCTCTTTTTTCGCAGTTGGTTAAAAACTATCAGATGTTCATCCCCGTGTCTCAAACTATTTCCATACCAAATTTCATGCGAATCGGTCCAGTGGATCGGTTATCGCGCAAAACCATTAACCTCTTTTTTGCGCAGTTGGATAAAAACTATCCTATGTTCATCCCCGTGTCTCAAACTATTTTCATACCAAATTTCATCCGAATCGGTCTAGTAGATCGGTTATCGTGCAAAACCATTAACCTCTTTTTTGCGCAGTTGGATAAAACCTATCCTATGTTCATCCCCGTGTCTCAAACTATTTTCATACCAAATTTCACCCGAATCGGTCTAGTAGATCGGTTATCGCGCAAAACCATTAACCTCTTTTTTGCGCAGTTGGATAAAAACTATCCTATGTTCATCCCCGTGTCTCAAACTACTTCCATACCAAATTTCATCCGAATCGGTCTAGTAGATCGGTTATCGCGCAAAACCATTAACCTCTTTTTTCGCAGTTGGTTAAAAACTATCAGATGTTCATCCCCGTGTCTCAAACTATTTCCATACCAAATTTCATGCGAATCGGTCCAGTGGATCGGTTATCGCGCAAAACCATTAACCTCTTTTTTGCTCAGTTGGATAAAAACTATCCTATGTTCATCCCCGTGTCTCAAACTATTTCCACACCAAATTTCATCCTAATCGGTAGAATAGATCGGTTATCGCGCAAAACCATTAACCTCTTTTTTGCGCAGTTGGATAAAACCTATCCTATGTTCATCCCCGTGTCTCAAACTATTTCCATACCAAATTTTATCCGAATCGGTCCAGTGGATCGGTTATCGCGCAAAACCGTTAACCTCTTTTTTGCGCAGTTGGATAAAAACTATCCTATGTTCATCCCCGTGTCTCAAACTATTTCCATACCAAATTTCATCCGAATCGGTCTAGTAGATCGGTTATCGTGCAAAACCATTAACCTCTTTTTTGCACAGTTGGTTAAAACCTATCCTATGTTCATCCCCGTGTCTCAAACTATTTCCATACCAAATTTCATTGTAATCAGTCCAGTAGTTTTAGAGCCTATTCAATGCAAACAAACAAACAAACAAACAAACAATCAAATCTTTCCTCTTTATTATATTAGGTCCAGTAGTTTTAGAGCCTATTCAATGCAAACAAACAAACAAACAAACAAACAATCAAATCTTTCCTCTTTATTATATTAGGTCCAGTAGTTTTAGAGCCTATTCAATGCAAACAAACAAACAAACAAACAAACAATCAAACAATCAAATCTTTCCTCTTTATTATATTAGTTTAGATAAAAGTCCTATCAAAACGTATAAATATGGGCAAAAGTGGGACGCAATTAGTCGATGCTGATTTGTAAATTGCTAACAATTTCAAAGCAAAACATATGCTAACCAAAGTCTTGACAAGTAAAATGACACAAGCAACCAGCCTGTGGGGTGCTTGGGCACGTGGGGTGCCGAGCTGAAATGTTACCCCCCCCATTGCTACCTGTGGGTGACATAACTAGTTTTCACCTAAATACTATGTTTATTTTATAGACTCAAAAGGATTAACATTTTGGAGCAACTAAATAGCTTATCTATTAACTTAGTTATATATTCAGGTAACAACTACCTGCCCGTCTTAAGATGAGGTTACCCTACTAAAGTTTAAATACTTTAAAGCTCTCTTCAACGGAAAGTTACGGCCAAACATTAGCTGCATCGTAAAAGTGCTACACATTTTATGCTAGCAAACTATAACAAAAGCAAAGCGATACTTTAAGGGTCTGTTTCAGAATGTTCGAGTAAGTTCCGGTTATACTACCCAGAACATATTTAATAAATAAAACACTATCTTTACGTTTCACACTCATAGATTAAGGGCCATTTTAGTAAATAATTCGGGATAACTCACGTGAATAAGTCAGATAGCTCCGACTATAGTATAAAACAAAAGTTTATTTTGTTATACTAAATAAAATAAAAAATTTGGGCCTGTTTTAGAATGTTCGACTAAATTCCAGTTTTACTACCCAGAACATAAAATAACTGAATAATGAAAATGACAGTTAACATGCAGCGCATTTCAAGCTTTAACTGATGGATAGGCTAAATCGATGACTGTGAAACGCAAAGATAGTGTTACGTTTATTAAATATTTTCTGGGTAGTATAACCGGAACTTAGTTGAACATTCTGCCAGGCCCTAACAACACAAACTACCTCATAGTAAAAGAGTAACTTAGTACCGCTGTGGATACCGCTTATTGGATAGCATTGGTACTCACACTTTGTACTTTTAATGAACTTATCATTATGTCAATTCTTTCTCAGTTTACGCTTAAAACATAAAGAACGGTTTATATTAACTTATATTATTAAACATAGAGAATTATTCTTTCTAATTTATGATTTCTCTAACCACGCAAATGTCGGGGCAAGTATAGTTTTGCCGACGATACAACGCCAGCTTTTTTCATACTAAACCACCTTGTAAATGATGTGGTGGGTGGTATATGATGGTAAAGAGTCTCCTTGTGCGTCTAACGTGCAGCAACACCCTACTTGCGTCGTTGTTCTGCATTTGGTCCATTGTTTCCTTTAGTGGTTGACATCAAACACGGGTATTTAATAGCATCTGAGAATTCATCTAATATAGTACAGTTACTTACACGCGTTCGTTCCTAGAGTGTTTATTTTATCACTTTGGAAAATTATTTGCTTGTATTAATATTAATTAAGAAAAGTATTTTGATAACATATAATTTCGTTTTTTTTTGCAGTTTAGATAAAAATAGTATAGCATATCACAATCTCAACTTCATTGGACGACAATCTAATAAGTATGTTTTAGCACTTAAGAGACATACATTTTATGGCGATGTGCTTAACCCTAAAGTGATGGCTTCGATTTAATAGGTGAAAGATCAAGTTCCACCACTTGCCATACTGTATAACATTTTATGACTGGTCGAAAACTATTAAAATAGATACATATAAAAATAATAAAAAAAACATTATTTAATTGAAAAAAGATTCATAAAATAATATTAATTTCGTTATTTATCAACAGTCATCTGAGAATACGTACATTACAAGTATTAGTTTACTATTTCTACCATCATTACATGCATGACATTTTTTGCATATAAGATGAAATTAATAATTAGGATCACGAAAATCAAATAAACTATTTACACATGAAATAATTAAGTAAATGTTATACATAATTTGAACAAGTTAGTTCATACCCATAATATTATAACTGCTCATAGTATAAACCTATTAAACCGTCAATAACGTAAACCTTCAAATCTGTAAAATACCTTTCTGAAAGTCTTATCATCTAGCGTTTATACTCGTACTACGAAGAAGTTTGTTGTTTATGAGAGGCCACATTAAAAAATTGCGTTGGGAAATCAATCAATAATTTCTGAATTGAATATTCCATTTTAATGCAATTGAACTTCATTATTGAGTGTATATAGGAATCAAACAATACCTTCAAGATTAAAGAGTATATTTTAAATTCAAAAATCAAATACCTGGCTGACCCATACATATATACATGTCTGAAATATTATCATGAGAACAGAATTGATACCTATGAGCGTGGAATTAAATGCGTATCTAAAAAGAAAAACACTTGATAAACTTGTATACCACGAATGAAAATGTATGGAATGTGGCGACCTTGCTTAAAGCGTCTCTTTGTCTTCCCTAAGATCTGAGTTAGATTCTTGGAGCTAAGCTATTAAATAACGTTATGGGGTTTTTAAGAATTATGAAATTGACTGGACATTTCTAGATGTCCGTGATAGGGTTGAAAATAAATTCGCTTGTTAAATGTTTTGTCTGGTAAATCATGAGCTTGTAGTTCAAACGTAACTACGTACCTTCACATAATAAGGAAGCTAAGAGATAGTGTAATAAAGAAGGAGCAAAGTCACATGTACCGAAACTTTCCTGTTACATTACATACCTATAGCAACAGAGTTGTCTAGAGAAAACAATTCGGGATTCCAATGGAGTGTCGATACAAAGAAATATGAGAATTGCTGCAAAGTTCTGTTATAAACATTAAACTGGAGTAACTGTTGCTCAAAAGGCGCGTATGTACTGAAATTGTTGCCTACTTTTGTGTGAACAGCTGTAGACAACTCGTCAAAAAGTCACCAATGCTTTTTCTCCGCCGAATATTTAATGTTCTCAACATGGAGGAGGAACATTTCTGTAAACTAGCTCTCTCAACCTTAAGTTAGCGATGACCATTTAAAAGATATAGCAATGTTTAGAATCGATGTTATACATCATAATTACTGTGATCGGTACATCGATTTTTCCTATGAAACGTTTTATTGAATATCGATTTTTTTTTAAATACTTGGGGCTTAAGTTATTTCTTCTACAAGATACCATATTATAGGCTAATAAACCGTTCTTTATTCGTCATTATCATAAGCATCGAAGCTAGTATATTTCCAATCCACCATTTTGTTTTATTTTTTTCAACTGATTATTCGCGATGCTTATTTGGTAGACTTAGTAAATTTTAAGGTATAGAGAAGTGAAAACCACGTGATTTGACTGACTAACTTTGTTAAACATTATTAGATACATTAAGACACATAAGCCAAGCAATGCAGACTTTTCGCTAATTTACATCATATTTTTGTGTGAGATTTGTTGATTTGTCGTTTATATGGCCTTAGAGTAGTAAACTATATACTTAAGTACGGCTAACGTGGCTGCCTGATAAGACGGGTTTCCATGTATCGCTTACAAACTTAGTAAAATAAATGACACATTATACCTAGTAATTCAATTTGAACAGCTCAGCCCTGCTGCTCAGAGGGTGAAGACAACTGAAAACAATCTGAAAATCTTCCAATATGTTTTCTATTCTGAATTTTTGACAACAGAGACAAATGTTAACCCGGTCTTCGACCATAAAAGTTTTTGGAAATTTCGGTTTATATGATGATGATGATGATGATGATGATACCAATTATCAACGAGACCGTTTCCAAGGAAAAATCGGAAAGAAGTTACCAATATAACCAAAGTCAATGTACCTTATAATTGCCTTCGTCTGTGTGTTGTCCTGTGTAGCACAAATATATTATAAAAATTATGTTATTTTTGTTGTATGTGTTAACAAATATTGTGCCCAGACAACATTTATATCTATATATGTATTCTATGTACATGTATATAGCATTCATTCATAGGGTATCAGTGCAGAAATACTTAATATTTTATATTCTAATCTACGATTCTAGTTCATTGTTTGTAATTATTTAATTTTCATATATCAAGACGGCACATTAATGCTGTAGCACATTAGCTGCCAACACGGCGCAAAAACTTTGCCTATTTTAAAATCCAACAGTGTAAGAAAAAAGGCATTTCCTGTTCTCCGCACTCCAGCCTTTTCGACCGAAACAAAATTACAGAGCAGTAAACGGGGCCGCAAAAAGCCGCATATAAAGTAAAAACCGTGTTAACACTGCGCGTAATACTTCTGTCCTAAATTAAGTATCAAACGGCCTTCAGAGCGTAACGGCTAATGACAGGATCAAAGCCGCAATTTGCCTTTCTGTCACCAGCTGTACTGTGCAAAGGTCTTTTCCGCTGCACTTCAAAGGGATCCGGCCTCAACAAATAGGCTGAGAACTTTCACTGGGTAACTGTGTCATACTGTAGATGAATACAGTATCTTATGCCTGATTTCAGTAACAACGAATGCGTTCAACAAATAGCTTTATTGAAGCAGTGATGGTTCAGTGGCATTGGCTATGGACTACCGTGCATGTTTTGAATCCCGCCGCTGGCTTGATTCACCGCATGGTTGAAGGACATGTGCATTTGCAATAAGGCGGCCATTTGCTGCGACGGCTGGCGACCACCCTCAAGTAGAAAATCTGTCGCCAAGCACCTAACAGTGTATTCCGGCAGCAGTCCTTGAGTAATTCTAGGTTAAGCATGTTAACACCTTCGACCACATCATCACTTACCGTCAGGTGAGATTGTGGTCAAAGGCTTACCTATCGACTAGAAAAAAAAAAAAATGTTCATATGTATATCAGAGGTGTAGAGATGTAGCCAGGGCAATATTATAAAATTGGTCATGTCTTTCGCCACTCTATTTAAAGTTTTGTAAACATTTTGTAGAAAACCGAAAATATATCACCTCAAAATATGTGTCCAAAGAGATTATTGACATTCACCGAGTGCAATGCCATATTTTGCCTAATCATGATATAAACAAATTTTTATGAATATTGATTTATTAATAGGAAATATAATTATCAACTATGTAATATGATAGCTATGTTTCGATTTGTTGTCAGAGCGAACGTGAAGCGTCTCCGGCGTTGCATGTCTGTCTATTTGGTGTCCAGGTGTTAGTTTTAGGAGCAGGTTATATTAATTGACAGGCAATAACTCACTGATATTATTTTGTCGTGTAAGTTTCCAAAAACTTTTCAAAAAGGCGGATTGGTATATGGAGTTAGTTTACCTAAAAAGGCTGCCCGTGGGGTGCCGGGCTAGAATGAAAAGCCCCCCATCCCCATCTCCACTCGTGGTTGTAGTAGGACGCGACAAAGGGTAACACACCAGAAAGTGGGCAGCAGCGCTTTCTGAGTTACTGATATCTCACACTGCGATCCCCAAGATGCCTGCCAAGCAAAGGGATTATGGAAAATCCCCCTATAACCCTGAATTCTTGCATGCGAAGACTAAGTTTGTTAATCAAAACTTTAGAAAGCTCCTGAAAAAGGTCTATAAGGTCAGCACTACTATACCACAGTCATAAAACCTCGGGATTTACTTGCAGTTTCCGATATTTGGAAACGAAGTGTTGGAATACCATCTCTCCACACATAAGAAACCTTAATTCAAAATTCACTTTTAAATCTATAATCTTATATATCCACGCTTATCGAACAAAACTAGGCATTCGCCTAAAAACAAACACTTCGTATACCAACTATAAGAGGCAAATAAAAATGCCTTATCTACCTTGCTTGGTATATACCTCTCCTATCCTATTTTAAAGCAGTGATGGCTTTTGAAGCAGTGATGGCTCAGTGGCAATGGCTTTGGACTGCCGCGCAGCAGGTCCATGGTTCGAATCCCGCCCAGAGCTTGAGCTTCACCGCATGGTGGAAGGGCATTTTGCGAATGCCCGCCTGGCTAGCGACCACCCTCAAGTAGAAAGTCTGTCGCCAAACACCGAAAGGTGTGTTCCAGCAGCAGTCCTTGAGAGCCCGTGAAATTACAGGCACAATGAGACTTAACAACTGAATGTCTCAATGGGACGGGCGCTGTGCAATACATATGAATCTGTTATAGGCAGAGGTTAGTCTACTTAACATCAGATGGGCCTCGCGCTTGTTCCGTCACAATCACAATAAAAAAAGACCACTGGGTACTTTGGTAATGATTTAACAATATTTATTTTCATTTAGAGTAAATCCAATTCGGCCAATTTACTGCGAATAAGGCTATAATATTACTCCGGAAAATCGTTTAATATTTGTTTGTTCATTTTCTAAATCACGAAACTAACTCTACTGGCTTTGGGCATCGCTTTGCTGGAACTTTTAGTTCAAAAGTTAATTACTTCGTTTAAAAATAATAATTTGTTTTGGGATCGAGTTTCCGTGGATTTGACGTGGTGAGATAGCTGACCGAGTCTGCAAATTAATAGGATTTTGCTGGAGTGAGTTTTATTGTGATTTTAGTTACAATTCAATTTCTATTTCTTTTTTTTTCTCCATTAATTGTCAGATTTTCAGCTTCAAATCATCTGGGTGTGTTACCCATAAGGAGAAGGGCTTTAATTGCACTCCCCATATATTCCTGCGGGAGTCGTATTAAGTGACGAACGGATAAATACTAGCAGGTGTGTAGAAGCGCTTTCTGAAGAACTGCCAACTGACACTGTAATTTCCAAGCCGCCTTGCAAGCGTTGATATTATGGCAAACCCCTACTAAAAAGGTCTTAGTTCAATGAGATCATCATTTTTATATCTTCCAATTTTCAAAGCCACTATCCTCTCTGGTTACAGATTGGTATAGCTAAGCGCATTTTCAATAATCTGCCTTTATGCAAAAACTTTATGATGCCGTTAAAGATATATTTTTGACTTTATTGTAAAGATAGAGAGCATTTCCTATAAATTTTATCGGTCCAATACGAGTATCTATTACAATAAATAAAATCAAAATATTAAATTTCCGAAAACGGGTACTCGAAGCGTTTTACTAAATTTAGGTTCTGTAGTCAGTTAATTGTCGAAGAACCGTCATGAATCTAATGAGAACTCCCAATTTAATTTGTTGAACACTAGTTTGACAACGTGCTGATACAGCACCTTTATCTATGGGATAAATTTATATAACCTCACCCTTATATACATATATTCCCATTGATGAGGCTCCTTAGCTGTGAGAAAGCTGGAGAGCTAGTTCGTGTTCCGTCTTACTGCTGCCTTGCTTAAGAAGAACATTACACAGCGGAAGCATTTGTTCACCTTTCACGTACATCTAACAAATATCAGAAGGTTGCTCTGCAATCTGTATTCGGTCCACCGCCACCTTGAGACTGTAACGCTCTCAACTTTTGTTCCTTATGGAGACACACACTAGATGCCCGGCTGACATACTATTCGTACTCTAGCTACGCCTTAGAGCACAAATTCACGACACGTGCTGGGGTAGGTATGCATATATGCTCTGACCCTAAAATACGTTGCTATACAAGTAAGAAGATTGGAATGGAGTCAGATGTGAGACGGAAAACTAAGAAAGAAGAATCTCCGCCTTTTACCCATGAAAGTATTTCTGCTTCTCTTCAAGCCACAGCATCCACAATTGCTGAGGAAGTGGTGATGTTGCTTGGCAGTAATCCTCAAATAATAATATGCGCATGAACTCACGCCTGTTTTGACATGCCTATTTTGGCTTTCCTTAGATACTGGTCAATTGCCTAAATCTTTGAGGGTAGCCAACGTGCACATCGATCCCAAAAAAGGTAGTAGTCCTGACCATGCTAACTTCCGGCCCTTATCAATCACATCCGTTTTAAGTAAGACAATGGAGCTTGTACTGAAAAATAAGCCATATATATGTATATGTATGCAACAATACCCAAAAAGCAATGTTTTTCTGAGTGAACAGCTGTATGGGTTCCGCTAAAACTGGTTAACTGGGGACCTTCTTGAGTACTCTTTTTTTTATGCCTGATAGGTTAGCCTTTGCCCACTATCTCACCTGATGGTAAGTGATGATGTGGTCGAAGATGTTGTTCAGGATAACCTAGAAGTACTGTACTGTATCAGCCGGATTGTCCACTGCTGAACACTCGTTAGTTTTAAATAAGTAATATTTGAATAGATTAGTCATTTGATACTAACTGAAACAAGTTACCTAAAATTGTTTTCTATGACATCATGATACTCGTAATGTGACATTTGACCCGGTTAAACAAAAACTTAACGACAACAAAAAACAAGTCCAAGAAATATATCTAAGAACAAAATGCGACTTTAAAGTAAAGGTAAATGAATTCCAAAACAAAAAATACACTCGTTACATTTGTATTCCACGAAGTTATTAGCAAATTACCAACGTTATGAGAGACTTTTTTTAGGATTTTGACGGATGGAGCCTAACGCTATCTACCGGACACAGTTACAGACTTTGGCCTGGTACTAAGAATTTCATCATCAGAAAAACCCAGAAACTCGAGATTTCGAAACGATTTTTCCACCATTCAACATAGGAAAAATAACAAATTCAACTCCTTAGTAAAACGGAGCATTGGGTCCGCATCGCATCATACAAGAAAATATGTTTGTTAGTGTTGATTAGAGCTTCAAAAAAGCTTATATATTAAATTTTTGTTATCAGAAACTTTTTTTTTTATGCCATATAGGTTAGCCTTTGACCACTATCTCAGCTGATGATAAGTGATGATGTGGTCGAAGATGTTGTTCAGGCTAACCTAGAAGTACTGGCTCTCAAGGACAGCTGCCGGAACACACCGTTAGGTGCTTGGCGACAGATTTTCTACTTGAGGGTGGTAGCTAGCCAGGCGGGCATTCGCAAAATGCCCTACCACCATGCTATAACGACTGCCATCCTAAGACGACAACCGGGACCGACGGCTTAACGTGCCCTCCGAAGCACGGAAACGCTCAGTAGTAATGTCACTAGCGGTCACCCATCCAACTCATGACCGCGCGCGACGTTGCTTAACTTTGCTGATCGGTTGAGAACAGCTAAGTAAACTTCGCTACGGGCGCTTCAAAATTTTTAGATTAAATTTAATTATATGGTTCATAAAAATACCGAAAAGGAAAACTCTTAACTAGTTTAGTATCTCTCTCAAGATAGACCTTGGTAAAATGGTCTAAAATGTATGACTATGAAAACCCTCCGGTTTTGTGTTTCCTAAATAAAATTAAATATTATTATAATAATTGTACCGAACATGCTATGCTGCTTATTCTTTTTACGCACCCGTGACATGCTCGGACATACAGATTGACAGAAAATTCTCATAGATTGAACTTCAATTTGCTTTTTGGGTACGGAACCCTGAAAAGAATCATAGAATAGTACTTGCTTGTTCTGTTATTGTTAATATTTATCAAAAAGTTGGTGAAAAGGACCAGCAGATGTTATTTCAAGTGAATTTGTTTACCTTAAGTATCAGGTGTAAGCGAGGCATAAGTCAGCTTAGCTTGTTTTAACTTGAGTTATAATTATACTCAACTTTCCCTTGAGACCGTAAAAACGTTAAATAAATCTTAGCAAGAACGAGCGCCGTCAGGGAGTAGTTAAAGAAACAGATACCTACTTAAATTAAATTTGTTTGACTTTTTAAATAAATACTACCTCGGGTTTTAAAAATGTTATGAGCTTTTTTATAAACTTACTTACTAAAATTCAATACATGCTTAGTTTTTAGCTGATAAGCTACCGATTACCACTATTTACCTGATGCTATTGCGGTCTAAGATTTTATTCAGACTAATTTACAATTACTGGCTCTCAAGGATATCTGCTGGAAAACACCGTTTCCTGCTTGGTGACAGATTTTCTACTGGAGGATAGTATCTAGCCAGTTAATCATTCGCAAAATGCCCTACCACCATGCTATAACGATTGCTATCCTAAAGTAACAACCAAGACCAGCAACGCTCAGTAGCAATTGCAACTATCCAAGTCATGACCGTAGCGAAAGTTGCTTAGCCTAGTTGATCAATTAAAAAGAAAACTCAAGCTTAGTTACGACCGCTTTAACTACGAATAAATTTTCAACTTCCTAATGATATGAAATTGAAATAATATGAAAAAATTACGAGATGCCTGGCAAAGCTATTGTTGTTTCTAAAAGAAATATATTAAACTGTATATTATATAGCTTATCATCCATGAAGTGCGTCCGTTACATCCATCAAGATTAATAGAAGCGAAATAATTAAGTAAATGGTCATCCGCAATTTGGGTAGATGTCGCCAACGTCAAAAAGACATGCACGAGAAAATTCGATTGGCCAACACCCGCTTCCATAGCATAATTGATATTGCACCAGGCCGGTATTCTGGGGGTTGTAGGTTCAAGTCCCAATGGAAGTTATCTTTTTTTCGACCGCAATAATTTCTAGCAAAAAAATGAGTTTCATATACCACTATTTCTGTTTTAGTTTGTTACATTTTGAATATTTTAACGTATCAGCAACAATAAAAACATATTGTGTCTGTATCAGACCCTGATATATATATCAGTGAAATTTACTCCAATCGAAAATACTTCACGAATTAATTGGTTTGGTGAGAGTTTGCGAGAGTGCTGCCATGAATTTAGGGTCAGGAGCTGTTTGTTCAGGCGACATCTTCTAGTTTGCGGTTGTCTCGAATAATGGCTTTCACTCACCGTGCCATACCGATCCGAGCCACGGAAGTTCCATTTAATGAAGGAAATTGTTGGTAAATTCTTCTTACTCTCGTGTGGCAGTTTTGAATAAAACCGGCCAAGTGCTAGGCCTAGCTAAATTAGTAGTCCATAGGAACAATCCATTAAAGAACACTTAATGTGTTTGTTGTAAATCTTAGAAAACAATTTTTTCTCGCAGCTCTCGAACTTCCATCTCCTGGTTATGCACACTCCCGCTATGTTATTTGTTTCGCAAACGATAAAGCATGATATGTTGTTAAGAGAAATAAAATAAATTATCTTAATTTCAACACGTGAAATAGTGGTCAAAGGCTAATAAGCTGTAAAAAACTTAAGTATTTTTAAGCCTAAGCACGCAATAAACGAACAATAATTTACTGTAATTAAATATTAATTTATTTAGGTAATTAAGTCTATTAATAATTTAATAGTTTTATTATGTGGCTTTGTGGCAAACCAATGTTGATTAGCAACACTGCGAGCCCAATCTTATAAGTTCTCTGGCTTGCCTTATCTGACCATCTGGAGTTAGAATCGCATCAGTAAATAGCTATATTTTTTTAGCACATGATACTTTTTGGTGCTGGCTATCTTTTCTAGCTATACCAAACCTTAGGTGATGGCCTGCAAGGTACTTAATAGCCTAGTAAGTGGATGAGTGTTGAAGGCATAGATATTACGGGAAGCCTAAAAGAGGTATAGGTAACAGAAATCGGCAGTATAGCTCAGTGGCATTAGCTATGGACTGCCGTACCGCAGGTCCATGGTTCGAATCTCGCCGCGGGCTTGAGCTTCACCGCATGGTGGAAGGGCATTTTGCGAATGCCCGCCTGGCTAGCGACCACCCTCAACTAGAAAATCTGTCGCCAAGCACCTAACGGTTTGTTCCGGGTGCAGTCTTTGAGAGCCAGTGAAATTACAGGCACATGAGACTTAACAACTATGTCTGAAGGTGTCGGGCGCAGTGAAATTTGTAACTTGACGAAATGCATCTGTTATAGGCACGTTAGTCCGCTCAACATCAGGTGGGCCTCGTGCTTGAACCGTCACAATAACATAAAAAAAAAAATGATTCTGCTTTCCAGCAATGCCCATACAGATTGAAAAACAGACCTAAAAGAGCATGGAGAATCAAACTATGAAGGAATGGATACCTACATGACGAACTATATGGTAAGAGTGAAAGAAAAAAGCTGGTCAGCACCATTAGATTAGTAGTGACAGCACTAAGCGTGGAAAAAGCGCGGAAATAAAATCACTGGCCTGATTTTGCATGTTTGCGTCAATTTCAGTGTTAGATTGTCGCCGTATAAGTTTTCACGTTTCAACTTTTCACGAGTGATAAAATTGAATAACGCTTTGAAAGCGTTTATGATAGAGCGAGCACCGCATGAATGATTTATCACAAGTGCACATCCAAATCGATAACTTTGAATACCGCGTATTAGAGAGCATTCCGGTTATAGAAGCACCATTTCTTTTTTATTTTCCGGACGTAGGTTGAATTTAAATATTTTCAGTCAGGCGAAACACAACTTTTGCAGATACTCGATAAAACGTGTGAAATGTATGCTAGCTTAAGAGCCATAGCTTTATAGTCTTAAAATGGCATTCTAACATGTTCCGTATCAGCGGGAGAGTCCACTGCTGAACACAGCCCACCCCCAATATGGGGGGTTCGCCAAAATCCTCACGCTTGGCGGGCGGCTTGAGGATCGCATTGTGAGATATCAGTTCGTCAGAAAGTGCTGCTACCCACCTTCTGGAGTGTTACCCTGAGTTGCCTCTTACAACACCCACGGGTATAGACGAGGGGTGATATTCTAGCCCAGCACCTCACTGGCATTCTTACATGCAGAAAAATTTATGTAAAAATATGGAGAAAAATATTAAAATTTAGCTACACCCCGCAGTTTCAAAATATTAAAAAGCGATCATTAAATATATCCTATGTGATATCACATAGGATATATTTAATGATCCAGGACTATTTTCCATGTTTCAGCCTATTTTTTTTAGCCGTTTTAGCACAAATGAAATTCTCGGTAATTTTCACATTTATAATATCCCAGGCTTTATTGTGCAACTATGAATGGTTATGGCGATGGATTCATTTTGAAATTTTTGTCATTTTTCTTTAAAAATGATGAACATTATGATTCGAATTTCAAAATGAAAATAATTTTCATTGTCTTTAGAACTAGACAATAAGGCCCCAGGTCTAATAACATCTGTAACTGGAATCAAAATCATATAAATAATAATAGTTATTATTTCTTTATATCTTGGTGGGTATTGTAAATTTTAAGTTTTATATATAACAGAAGTGTATGGGGCAGTCCTAATCTAATATTTTTACCTGGGAAATGTTCAAAATATACCATAAGTAAATTTTATTTGCGATTATTGGACTATGTGGAACTACGCGTTCATTTCCAAAAATGATGGTCAAACCAACCGCCAATGCTTGGTATTTCCGAATATCTAGGTGAAATTACTGGAATACTGCGATACGTGCCGGAGATAAATTCTGATATCCAGCGTAATTCTGTGTGATGATTTTTAATCTTTCCACTCAATTTTCCATATAATATAGACATAAAAGTAAATTTGTTTAGAGGCGTTAGTAGAACCAAAATCTATTTATAATAATATTTTGGTAACAGTATTTCTGAATTTGATGTGTTTATGCAACGTTGCTATGTACTATAAAGTATGGCCATTTTGAACAGGGTTTCATTTACTGGCTTTATAGCACTGATAATACCAAAGATTTTGTAGTATGGTCGAGCATAAAAATTACGCCAACAATTTTAACTTTATGTTTATTTTGTTGTTAGATAAAATAGAAAATATAACATTCTACAACCATACACACAAAGTGTGATGTCATAAAAAACCTTTAAGCCAAGGAACGCGCCCAATGAGTGGCTCGTCACCACTCGCATCGATCTGAGTAGGCTGCTCCACATTGGTTGAAAAGCAGGACTCTTTAACATATATACGCTTTGATTACCCGAAAAACAGCAGGTATACTACCATTACCGAGAGTATTCGCAAAGAGGACTGGCGTCAGAAATAAGGCTGGCTCTAAAATGAAGCGAAAATCTCATTCAATATTTTCTTGTTTCACTGTGTTTTGAGTTCTGAGAGGCAACACACTCTTTTATATGTTCTTGTGTCACATTCTTAAAGGATGATCATTTGGGTTACTGACTTGATATTTCAGGGACCCGACATTAATTGGAAGAAGTTGGGGAAGATAATTAATGAGATCAATATAATTATAATGTCTAACCTGATAGCAGCACATGCCCCGCGCCAGCACGTAGATCCTGTCAAACAAGGCGAACAATGATGCCGAAGGCTGGTGAACCGTGCAGATGATGGTGCGGCCCTGACGGGACAGCAGTCGGAGGAGTACCACCAACTGTCTGACGGAAATAATGTCCAAGCCTCTGAAAGGAAATAAACAAATAATGTTAATGAAGCTAAGCATCAACGTGCCTTTACATATTAACTAAAGTATAGTTGTTTTATTTTGTAAATAAATAGATTTTCGTACAGTTCTTCGTTTAAATAGCGATAAATAGAAATATTACAGTTTTATGAACCGAACACAATCGGTGGCTTTTGTGGAGAGAATTAAAAAAGCCTACCCTTATATAAATATGAAACTAATTGTCAAATGACACATTACGACATTTTAGTTGCTGTACGTCAAATAGCAGGCGCGCCAACATCAAATGCATTATGATGACTTGTATTTGTTGGCGAGTCTATTGTTATATATACATTTTTTATGTTATTGTGTCGGAACAATCCCGATGCCCACCTGATATTAAGTGGACTAACCTCTGCCTATAACAGATGCTTTCGTCAACGACGAATCGTACTGCGTCCGTCACACTGAGACGTACAGTTGTTCTCAAAAACTGCTGCCGGAACACACTGTTAGGTGCTTGGCGACAGATTTTCTACTTGATGGTGGTAGCAAGCCAGGGTGGTGTTACCTAAATGCTCTTCCACCATGCGGTGAAACTCAAGCCCGCGGTGGGATTCGAACCATGTACCTGCTGCTGGAGTCCATAGCCAATGACATTGAGCAATCATTGCTATTTACCAAGCAAAGTTCCAGGGCCTCTGCTACATTATACTGCAGTTAAGTTTTCGTGTTTCAAGCTATGTTTTATGCAATGATAATTCAATTTGCAGTTTAATGAAGATTGAAATTCGTTGTTTGATACAGTCTGTGGTCAGCCGACCGCATTACTTATCACGAATCTCATCACGCTATGGAATCTAGCACTACCCTGAGAACACTATGAGAACGCTAAATCATTCTTTAAGTCGTAATATTTCAAACTTAAAGATAATTTAAAATAATACTAATTTGAACCGTTTTATCACTTTTGTAGGTGAATATCTACACTAATATTATAAATAGAAAAGATTTTTTAATGCAACGAATAAACATAAAAATACTAGATTGATTTGGATGAAATTTGGTATGGTAATTTGGATGAAATTTGGTAAGTTTGAGACCCTGAAAAGGACATAGGATAGTTTTTATTCAACTACGCAACAAAAGGTTAATTGTTTTGCGGTATAAATGATATTGGCTTGGTGGTAGGGCTTTTTGCGAATGCCCACTATATGGCTAGCTACCAACCTCAAGCAGAAAATCTGTCGCCAAGCAGCTAACGGTGTGTTTTATCCTTGAGAGCCAGTAATTCTAGGTTAAACCTGTTAACACCTTCGACCAAAACATCACTTACCATCAGGTGAAATTGTGGTCAAAAGCTTACCTATCAGCAATAAAATATATATACGCGGAGCAGCGGCCTGAAAGCTAGTTGTACTAAATCATAGAATTCTTAAGATGAGAAGAATATTGCTCATTTATGTTATTTTATTTATTTTACTAAGTCACACAGCTCTTACTTAACAAAGTTCTAAATTTGTATCAGTGACTTACAGCCAAAAGAGACTTACTTTTTATAGGTTTTTTTATATAACAAGACAGCCCCTTCACAGTATATGGTAATAATTGCAACAAAAAAACTTAGACACTGGTTTAAGTATATATATACAAAAAAGTATGTATGTGTGGAAGATTGTTACTACGAAGAGAAGGTGTGCATGATGTGTGGTATAAGCAATTTTATTAAATAATGTTGGTAAGCTCCCGGCTTTAGAAAGTGCCTATAGAATGTCACCCCACCTGTGGCTGTGGGTCTCGTAAGAGGCGATTAAGGGTAACATTTTGAAGCAGTGTTGGCTCAGTGGCATTGGCTATGGACTGCCGCGCAGCAGGTCCATGGTTCGAATCCCGCCCAGAGCTTGAGCTTCACCGCATGGTGGAAGGGCATTTTGCGAGTGCCCGCCTGGCTAGCGACCACCCTCAAGTAGAAAGTCTGTCGCCAAGCACCTAACGGTGTGTTCCGGCAGCAGTCCTTGAGAGCAAGTGAAATTACAGGCAAAATTAGACTGAAGAAGTATGTCTCAAGGTGATGGGCGCAGTGCAGTTCGTCACTTGTGATGAAATGCATCTGTTATAGGCAGAGGATACCGCTTAACATCAGGTGGGCCTCGTGCTTGTTCCGTCACAAAAACATAAAAAAAAAACCAGAAGGTGGACAGCAGCGCTTTCTGAGGAGAGACGCCTGACGCCTGCCAAGCGTGGGGATTTCAGCAAACCCCCATAATGGAGGAGCCTAAATTAAGCAGTGGACAATTCAGCTAATACAGTAAGAACGTATTACAATGTACATGTTATTTTACCTTATGTATTGGCATATTTAATATGCTTAGTATTACACGCTTAAAAATGTTTTAACTAAACAGATATAAATCTATAGATAATGAATAGATTCAGGCGTTACTTTGCGGAAATCCATTTTTAATAATAACAAATATTTTAAAAGTATTTTAAGAAAACCTTTTAATTAATTATTTAATAAAACACTTAAAAAATCTTTATAAAAATGATATATATCTAGTGACAATTCCACACACTCTTCCGGTTTGGCTGCGTGGCGTTTGTGACGTCACGTCGGCTTAATAGGAAATAAGGCGGAATTTGTTATTATTATAAATCTATAGAATTAAATTGATTATTGTAGGTCCTTTATAGTCTTTTAACAGAAGCATTAGAGGTATAGTTAGTATAGGACCGAGAAACTAGAAATACAAAAGTGTATATTGTTCTCAAACTTGGACAACAGAGGCATAATAGTTTAGCTGACAACATAGGCGGGTCAATTTGCACATTCCATATGCAATGCAAAAATGACACATCAATTAGAACTCTTTGATTTTTGAGCGTTGGCAGACAGTGATAATTGCATGAATCTTCATAATCTTCGAATGTACGATAGCAACGATAGTTTAATTATTTAGTGAATCTATGCTGACTATTTTCAAGTTTTTCAATCGGTAATATGGTGAGGTTGCCAAACTAAATTTCAGTACTCCAGGACACTTCTAACATAGGCATAATTTAGAATTTTTATCCGTTCTATGTCAGATTTTTTTTACCCAAAGATGGAACCGTCTTCAACACCCAAAAGTATGCATAACACTTACACACACTTTTGAGTGTTGAAGTCAGTTACATTTTTAGGTACAAATATTTTTCCACCCTTTTTAGTATCCCTTGCTACTTACGGGATCGATTGTCATTTACTAGCAATGACTATATCATCAAGATAGAAAAAAAAAAACAGTTATCGGAATGCAACTCAAAAACGGCTTGACTTATTTTGATGAAATTTAAGTGGGACCACACCACAAGCATCAGCTTTCATATACAAAGAAACATCGAAATCGGTTCATCCAGTAAAAAGTTCTGAGGTAACAAACATAAAAAAACATACAGACGAATTGAGAACCTCCTCCTTTTTTGGAGACGTTTAAATAGGGTCGGTTGACACGTAAGACAAATCCTAGATTTTTTAAGACCTTCTTTGTTAGTGTATCAATGTGTTTATGTATTTCCCTAAAAAGTCATTTGACATTTTGATTTTATAAATTATTTTTAAGCCGTATCCTACGAATTATTCGTAGGCCGTATCACACTTTAAATTATTTATTAATATAATAAAAGTGACAGTTTGTGAGTGTGTTTGTATGTTTGTTATGTCTTCACGCTTAAATGGCAGGATACATTTTAATGAAATTTGGCATGAAGGTAGATGAGGCGCTGGATTAACACATTACGACTGTGAACTGGCAATAAGTCCTATCTCCTTTCACGCAACTTAGGAAATAAATATGGCGAAAACATCAGATAGGACTCATTGCCACTTTACATTTATGATACTTTTCATCATCATCATCCATCACCACGCTGGTGTAACCGCGGGGCGCACCTAGTTAATTAAAAAGTAATATAAAAAGTACATGTTATTCGAAGCAAAGTAAGGTTTTAAAATTAGTTAAATTAAGTCAATTTTTACCAAATCTAATAAATAATGTTATAAGAAACTATTGCTCCAAAACTTGCTTGTCATGAATAACTGCAATACTAAGTTACTCTAATTAGCCACATAACACAATGTTGAATTTGCCACCAAGACGTGAGCATTCACCTTAACGAAATTAAATACCAAACCAGGACAATAAACCATAAATTAAAATTGTACGCATATAATATGTAGAAGAGATATTATTATGTAAAAAGTATTATATGTACATACAGAATGTAAATGAATGTGGCATTATTTTATGCAATTTTTTTACCCATTTCAATCAACACAAGTTGTGGCAAATAGGACAATTGCGGCAAAAGTTAAACAACATTGGCCGCGGTCGTAACTTGTTTTTTTTTTTGTGATTGTGACTGAACACGCACTAGGCCCACCTGACGTTAAGCGGATTATTATCTGCCTATAGCAGATCCATTTCGTCATGTCACGAATTTCATTGCGCCCGTCATACTGAGACATACAATTGTCAAGTCTCATGTGCCTGTAATTTTTCTGGCTCTCAAGGACTGCTGCCGGAACACACAGTTAAGTGCTTGGCGACAGATTTTCTACTTGAGGGTGGTAGCTTCCATCATGCGGTGAAGCTCAAGCCGGCGGTGGGGATCGAACCAGGGACCTGCAGCACGGCAGTCCATGGTTATCACCGCCCGGCCATCACTGCTTCTGGATGGGTGACCGCTAGTGACAATATTACTTAGCGCTTGAAAAATATATTGAAACTCTATCTCAATTCATCTTTTGCATCTGAAGTTGTGTCATATCATTTCGAGACTAAATTAAAAGTGTACTAAATGTAAATTGTAGTCTAATTCTTCTGCTGAATACCTAAATACCCAACTAAGTATGGGTTACAACACTCCTGTTATAGAGATAATGACAACAATACAAGAATAACCCTTCAGAAAGGGTGAGGATGAGTGTATACTCGACCTTTATATTTTAACTGGGTTCATCGACTGAAGTAAGAGGTAACAGGTTTGATACAAGCAAATATTTGCTAAACCTTTGAAAGAGTAAATATTTGGTTTTGGCCTTTAGGATCATTATTCAACAGCACTTATGTATGCGTTGGGATTTGATTGAACAATAATTTTACACAAAGCTATTATATAACACGGTGTCATGATACCAAAGAGGTAAGGGTGAGTTTCTCTTGAGTAATGAATTATTAGAGGCTAAACGTAAAAACCTCTTCATAAAAAAATACCGCAATGAGAACAGTGATGACCCGGTGGCAATCACTATAGACCGCAGCTTAAACCTGGCTGTACTGTACTGTATAAGCCGGATCGTCCACTGCTGAACACAGCCTACCCTATTAAGGGGTTATTTGCCATAATCCCCACGCTTGGCAGGCAGCTTGGGGATCGCAGTGTAAGATAGTAGTTCTTAAGAAGGCGCTGCTGCCCACCTTCCAGTATTTTTCCCTTAGTCACCTCTTACGACACCCACGGGATGATATGGGGAGGTGCAATTCTAACCCAGCACCTCACGGGGATAAACCTGGATAGCCAGGTTCTATTCTAGGTGAAGCCTATTTATCAAGCTTGTCGTCTTCAGCCACAACCTCACTTTATAACAGGTGAGATCAGAATACAGTGAATGGCTAGCCTACCGAAATAATAGCAGAGCAGTGGCGGGTTGTAAAATTAAAGTCAATTTACAACAACACCCTAATGAAGACAATCTGTCACTGAGAACCTAAACGGTTTACCAAGTGTCATTCAGGTTCCATTTAACGGCTGCGCCGCTAACATCTTTATCTACATACAAGCTGCACATATGGTACATTTTTAGTTTCGGAGATCCTACTTGGTGTAGAGATGAGCGACGCTATCCTGGCATCTCAAGGTCAGTTTAAAATGCTAGTATTACTGTTCATGGGATTAGAAAAGTATAGTATAAACTTCAGTCTTCTACTAAATTATGACAAAAATATATTGAAATTAAGTTTATATTACTCCTAATTGCTTGAATAGTACTAAAATCAACTGCTAATTCAAGTAAAACAAATTGCGAATGCAAAAACGAGGAAAAAATACATTACTGTTATCAGATGTCTGAAAGATAAAAATAATATCAAATACACCACAGCATAAAAAAAAAATGCGCATTATTATCTTTCTATCTTGAAACGACCTCTGAACTGGGGTCTATGAATTCTATGATATGTAGGCGTTAACTTGCACATTTGCTTTCTATATAACTACTAGACTTGGCTTTTTATGTGTTATTTAGTTAAGAACCTTTTTGCCTAATATGCAACATTATGCAACATGTTGGAGTGATTAGCAGCTGCTCACTAAGCGCATTTCTCCATTTTGATTATCCGATGGAAGGATATGCAACAGTCCGCACAGCCTTAATCCGAGAGCATTGAACAATAAAAAAAATGATAATTATAACTAATATTAACTGTACCAAATAACTGAATAGCGACACAAAATGTCCAATGTAATAATTAGATTTAGGCTAGTTTAATTTGGTAATTTCAAAAAGAGAATTGCTACCATAGTCGATCCTAATCAGAAAATTTTGACAGCGATGTTATTACAAAAACCGTACTGGAATGATTAACAAAACACCGCAAAAACATATTCGGCGTTATTAGCCTGCATATATAGCGAAAAAAATAGACATAGAGCCAAATGGGTATTAGCAGGCACAAATGCTTCTAGTTGATTTTCCTTGAAGTTAAAACAATGTTTTAAACTATATATCTTAACTAACAATGTTGTGTAACTATATATCTTCATCACATTACCATTGTAGCTCTTGAAATATCACATTGGTTATAAATGTTTTTTAATTTAATTTACTTAATTAAGGATTGGTGATATCTCACCAATCCTCATGCGATAGTTCAAATCAAATTCAAATTCAAAATTGTATTTATTCATTTGAAGTACATCGTTCCAATTTGCGGCTCTGCCTACTAAACTGGGTATATAAACACCCATATCTTGATTGGTAGTTCCTTCCCTATAATTTATTTATTATGAAAACAATACATCTATCCTTGTATAACAGTTTTGTACGTATTAACATTAAATGGATCTAGTTTTAATTTATGAACATATATTAATTATAATTATATAATTTCAATCATTTCTAAATAATTAATTAATTAAAAATATTTCATTCAATTTATAAAATTATGAGCTTTACATTGTTATACTATTTGCAACTACAGTTTTGTCCAGTAAGAATTGTTCAATCATTTATAATGTATAATTATATATAATGCATATGTATTACCAGTAAATATTAGAATAATTATGACTAAAATTCGATTTACTACCTATTTAAATACCTTTTTTAGTCTGTTTAGCATAAATTTACATTCAAATTATGAACATTTTAAACAAATACATTGTGTGTTACATTTTGACAGTTTTTGTTATATATATATATTAGTAATTTGTATGTATATATATACATATTCCTTGTATATATATACATATTCCTTACATCTAGTATATTCATTTAAGTTAAGGAACGAGAGTAAAAAAATGAATTTTGTGGCATTGTCATGTTAGCTCAGTCGGTCAAGCATACCCCGGCTATAGGGGTGGATGACGGTTTCAAATCCCGCACATGACTATTATTTTTTCTCTCGTAAAATTGTAATTTTGTAATGAATTTACTAGTTCACGTTGGAAATCGTTTATATCACCCTCTAGCTAGAAAAATTTGGTAGGTACACATAGACAATAGTTATTTGTTATGTAAGGCTGCAAAGTTGTGATTTGGCAGCGAAAACTTGGATTGAAACCCGAGGAAGTGACTCCAGCGAGAAAATGCTGGGTTCAACAAAAACAGCGTAAATAATTAAATAGTGTTAAGTTATAGGAAAAAAAAACGTCAAATTACTAAAATTAGTAACATTAAAAAAACAGGTACTTTATAGAGGTATGAATTTTAATGAAAGATTTATGAATTTTTATGAATTTTAATGATGAAAAGCAATTTTTTACGCATATGTCGAATGATACGAGTTAACAACAAGAGTATTTTGTTCATTAATGAAGGACTTAATGAAATTTGAATAAAACTTAGTTACTTTTGAATTAATAATGCCAATTGATTACCCTTACTAACATTTTAGATCATTAAAGCCTACATAATTTATAAAAAACAATGTTTCATTTTGCAAGGATGATTGAAACCTTGTACCTACATTTACGTTAATCATCTTAAAGTTTCTATCTCTACTGCTCAAATATTAGCAATGAGTTAAAACAAACATACTATCAAGAATTTAAACCAAAGGATTAAGTGAGGTATAAGTGTTTTAACACCCACGCTTAGCTTTATATTTAAATATCTGGTTCTTGTAACAGGGAGCAAGTTTATTGTTAACTGCCGAGCAGATTTCAAGGTTCCAATCTGCTACTGAAAGAGCATCGCCTAGAAGAAAAGAAATAACTATCCAGCGCGGATATTGCACCATACCTCAAAAATTAGCCAGCCAAATTAAACGTAAAACATGTTTTTTTTTTTTTTGTTATCGATGGTTCACAGAACTGGATATACACTAAATTGAACACAAGTGACAATATCATTACAAAACATGTACTGACGCGCATATCCTTTTTGATTGCTGATCGTAACATCTGACCTGTTACAACTGGTAGGCCAGTTACCTTATTATCTTTCACGACCGGCAGGCTGGTTAGCTGATTAAGAATGTTAGTGTCCAGGTGCTTGTAAATCAAACGATTTTCGAAAGAAGACCTATATTCTTATTGTATATGATAGCAGAGTGGTAATAGCTATGCACTGCCATGGCCCAGCTTCATGGTTCGATCCCCACCGGCCTGTGCTCCACCTCATGGTGGAAGGGCATTTTGTGAGTGCTCATTTAGCTAGCTACCACCCTCATGTAGAAAATCGGCAAGCACCTAACAGTGTGTTCCAGCAGCTGAAGTTGAAAGCCAGTAAGAAATTACAGGCACGTGAGACTTAACAGCTGTATGTCTCAGCGTTATGGGCACATGCAGTGTTCAGTGTTCAGTTCAGTTGAGTTCAGTCACTTGAGAGTTATAGACAGAGGTTACCGCTTTACATTAGGTGGGCTTGAAGCGTGTTCCATCATATTTCCATTTAAAAAAAATTAAAAGAAGTATCACAATATGTAAATTAATTTATATCTAATATAATTTAATGAAACTAGATACTTAGAATACGTAAGCATAACCTTTATTATTATTTTTGCTGATCGTCTACCTAAACTTCGAACAAAATGTTTTCCGCCGAAATTTTACCTCCTCGTCAACACGAGCCTAAACAAATAAATTTGAGTTATAACCTCGTAAATTTAAGCGTCGTTCTAAATTAATGTTTGCGGAATTAAAATCAAATGGTTCGTAAATGAGAGGGAGTGAAGTGTTGGCTGCAACTTCTGTAGTAGCTCGGTTAGAATCGATGTTCAGTTGGATAATTACATTACATTTGGTCTAAAATTTTCGAAAGTATTCGAGTAGTTTGTAAAGCATATACACTAATTTAATGTAAAGAAAATGCTATATGAGATGAAGAAAAATGAGTAAAGAAGGTGATATTTGTTTATAGGGTTATTTCTAAGAAAACGGAAGCCTCTAGCGAAACCTACACGCTGTCCATCCATCTGTATTACCTTGAAAGGGATGTAAATTTTAAACTATTATAGATAGCAAGGTAAAATTTCGCTTAAATATAGTTTTTACGTGTGGTTGCCAAACAATACAATTAAAAAAAATTGTAGTAATTAAAAAAGTGTATCATTTAATTATTTTTGTTTTTAGTCAGTGAAAATCACTCAATAATCATTATTCATAATATCTCACAAAATAAGATTCTTATATCAACCTTATATATCCATTGTGATAGTAACGGCAATCATTCCGTCAGATGTGCGAGAAAGTTATTCATACCTACTCTATGCATAAACATCATTGTTCTATATATTTTTGAAGCAATGATGGCTCAGTGGCATTATAACCCCGCCGCGGGCTTGAGCTTCACCACATGGTGGGAGGGCATTTTGCGAATGTCTATGTAGTGACCACCTTCAAGTGGAAAATCTGTCGCTAAGCACCTAACGGTGTGTTGTGGCAGCTGTCGTTGGGAGCCACTAATTCTAGGTTAAGCCTGTTAACACCTTCGACCGCATCATCACTTAACATTTGTTGAGATTGTGCTCAAAGGCTAACCTATAAAAAAAGCTATAAAAAAAGTTAGTAATAAAAAAAACACAACACATAAATAATTATCTGTATATATTATATTACATAATATACACACCCCCCAATTGCTACCTGTGATGGGTGTCGTAAGAGGTGACCAAAGGTGAAATATCGGAAGGTCTGAGCAACTGATATCATAAACTGCAATCTCGAAGACGCCTGCCAATCGTGGGGATTATGGCAATTCCCCCCATAATAGGCTTTGTTCACCAGTGGACAATCCGGCTGATGCAGTACAGTACAGAACATGTAGGTACGGGACTAACGTAGTTTTGCATTGAGCAATCTATGGCCGTGAACCAATACATAGCGTGCGAGGTCCTTATATTACATTTATTTTGAGTTAAAATCACTAGTCACTTTTTTTTAAGGGAGGACTTAGATGATGTTACCGCTGTCGGTCGTACAGCTCCACCGGATTTTGGGCGAGGGAAGGCCCTCTTACAGCCCGGGAAGGGGAAGTGCCGAAGGCACTTTTCCCGAGACGGGCGTAGAAGGCGAAAAGCGCCTTATACCTCCGTCTCCTGCGGGCGCCGAAAACGATCCGCTACTATGGGGAGGGGTGACAGCGAAAGGGCACCACTGTAATTCGGACCTCGGCTTGTCTCGCTGGCGAGAGACAATGGGGGATTACGGCAATGGCAATATGGGAATCGGAACTAAATGCCCCGGTACAACTGCAGTGTTGTACCGTTGAGAATGGGCCCTATTGAAATATACTCTGTGACTATTTGGAGATACACTAATCGGGACTTTATTCTTGCCACCGAGCTCGCCGGCGAGCTCTAGGCAAAAATAAAGCCGTCTGACGTTGACTGTGTAAAAAATATGAACAAAAACCTCCAGTGCGTCATAGACCAGGTTTCTACAGTACATTCCTAAAGATTAATTAGTTCTTATTGATGTTACCCAGACCTTGTGTTTTATTATTTTTCAAAACTACTAGCTTCGGAGCACTGACACCACTGTAATGTATGATTTATGTAAAATGTATCCACGTTCAATAGACCAAGTTTTTTTGTATTTTGTTACTGGAAAAGCACTGTTTGATATTTGCTTTTCTATATGTATACTTACAGATCAATTTGGTATAAAAGTTTTCACAGTTATGTAAAGGTCATATCGATTGGACAAGTCAAGTGTTGTGTCCAAATTACGTTAGAGTTACCCCCAGTTTCTGAAACGTTTGTCAAAGATTTGATTAGTTGACAGATTAAATACTGCACGCTGATTGGTCAATAGTTACTCTATGACGCGATATGTGACCAATGAACGTTCGGTATTTAGTGTGTTAAGTGATCCAGGCTTTGACAAACGTTCCATAAACTGGGAGTTAGAGTTGAATACATTACTAAAACTTCGTATGAAGTTGGTTAAACGTAATTTTTTGCTATTGTATTATTCACTTTCACTCACGTACTTTAACTAACAGTTATTAAATTCACCATACTCGTAACATCAACATTCAGATATACAAAATATTAAAATAACAATCACTCAGTAAGTAAATGTGACATTTCCCTTTTGCACTGAAAAATCCAAGTCACCATGTTCTTGTCAACGCATCACCGCAATATAAAATAAATAAAAACGGCCAAGTGCGAGTGGAACTCACGTACGAAGGGGTCCGTACCATTACCTGCAACCCAATTTTGCAAGTTACAGACACTTTTGTGTGTACATGATTTAATTTTCAAAGTAATGTTTACATGATCTCAACGTTTATGTACGCAGTTGAACAAATCTGACCTATATTACTAGCAGGATTAACCATATACCTTAGTTCTGGTCACTTAAATTAAAGGTTAATAGTGTCAAGGCGCAGTGACCGTTGTTATTCTTCATAAAACTCAATTTATTAGCATTTGCTGTTGTACTAAACGTTATAAAAAATAGCCGATAGAAATGATTTATTTGTTGGAAACAATAGTCTATTGTTTCTTTGTTAATGAAATTGCAATGTTGTAATGTAAGTGAAGAATAAGCGGATTAAATTAGAGACAATTTCAACATTTGTTGTTTGTCTACTCATTTTAACAGTTTTAAAACCCCAATGCATAAAATTTTGATAATGTAGTCTAAATCGTATTACATTGGTGTCAATTCCAGAAAAAAAAATTATATGATTATAACTGTAAGTACCTACATACTTTTTTTTACATGTACTTAAACATTAAGAATAAACACATATTTGTGGATAATTAATAACAACACATATTACTCAAATATTAGGTCCTTACATATGAAATTGGCGTTTTGTATGGGAGGAACAAAAAGTCGAATATTTTTTAATATAATATATTTAATTAATCAAAGTATGAACCATTATTTTCTATGCACTTTTGCCATCTCATAGGTAGTTCATTGATCCCTTTACTAAAAAAACCAGTCGGACGGGAATCAATAAAATCTTTGAAGGCGATTTGGACTGCCCCATCGGAGTTGAATTTTTTCCCTTGCAAGAAGTTATCCAAATTTCGAAAAAAATGGTAATCTGTTGGAGCAAGGTCCGGGGAGTACGGAGGATGTCTTAGACTTTCCAATTGAAGCTCTTCTAATTTAGTAGCCGTCTGTAGCGCAGTGTGTGGTCTAGCGTTGTCGTGAAGCAGCAGTGGCGTGGAGCGATTGACCAGCCTAGGTTGTTTAGCCGCTAGCTTTTCCATCATGGTTTGCATTCCTGACAATAGACATCAGCCGTAATAGTCTGGCCAGATTTGAAAAAAACTGTAATGAACAATACCGGCACTAGTCCACCAAACGCTTACAAGTAACTTTTTTGGGGTTAATTTTCGCTTGGGGCAGGATTTGGCTGGCTGGCCAGGATCTAACCATTGCGCTGAGCGCTTCCGATTATCGTAAAGAACCCATTTTTCATCACAGGTAATGATTCGGTTTAAAATACCTTCATTATTGTGCCGGTTTAGTAATGTAACGCAGCAGTCGACGCGCGTTTGCCGGTTTGTTTCAGTCAATTCGTGAGGTACCCACCTTTCAAGCTTTTTAATCTTCCCAATTTGCTTCAAGTGAATTAAAACAGTTTTATCACTAACATTGCAGCCTTCAGCTAACTCGGACGTGGTTTGCGATGGATCCGCTTCCACAATAGCCTTCAACTCTTCATTATCAACTTGAGTCTCAGGCCGTCCACGGGGCTTGTTCTGCAGGTCGAAATTTCCAGAACGAAAACGTTGGAACCAAAAACGAACTGTGTTTTCTTTTGCAACACGACCGCCATACACATCATTCACCCTTCGAGTTGTTTCCGCAGCACTAGTGCCACGGCGGAACTCGTACTCGTAAATAATGCGATATTTAAGGTTTTCCATTTTGTAAAATGAGTGACGCAAACAGAAAAAAACAGAAGAAAAAAAACAAATGAATGACGATCATCGAAGCACAAATACATGAGTCTATAGCTGTACAAATTTGAATTTGGAATTCCTTACCAAAGAGGAGAAATTCGTGATTAAAGTGGCCAGTACGAAAAACGCCAATTTCATATGTAAGGACCTAATATCTTAAGAAAACATCAAACTAGTATTTTACTAAAACAATTCTAAATACACATTTTCATTTTCTTAAATATATAAAATATATCTTATGAAAATTCTGCCTAATTTTCCTGCTACACCGACGTGAAGTCACAAACGCCACTCAGCCAAACCGGAAGAATTTTCGACTTGGTAGAAGCGAAACGTTTGCGTTGTAATTTCATAAGTATTTTATGATTACTGCACAAGGGGATAACCACATCACCGGCGAAATTATGAAGGTCCAGCGTATCAAATGATCCTTAACTCAAACCTCGAGAAAAGCAGGATACTTAAAGACTAGAATCCGGAGTGTTGTGAGGAATCTTAGCTCATCAACGACGGAGACAGCTTTATTCCCGATGAAAAAAACATTAATTTTCACAAATTCTAACAAAAAATTAAGAACTACGGCCATTTGTTGAACTTTGCGAGCTACGTATACCTACTAATATAAAGTTATAACAAGAGTGTCGTCCTTTAATAATTTGATATACCTACTTAGCTCGATTGGATATACACATGATTTAAATTTGATAGTTATTTGATAGAAATAGATAGTTGGTAAAAAAACCTTGATGGCCTTCCTATTTCTACTTTAATAATTTAATAAATCATAGATACATTTATTATATCTGATGAATATTTATGACCTGGAAATTGAGTTCGTCATCTACCATAACCTGAGCAGCTTGTAATTATTATTAAACCTTAATCTGATTGAGTATTTGTTTATTTTACTTTGTTTTTGTGTTTTGCTCCTGACTGAACGGAAATTTGGTCCTCGTAGCGGCCATAGACTACTTGGTGTATGACGTATTTTAGTTTAGACTAGATCATACGGTAAAGATTTAATAAAATGTTGACATAGTAAGTTTCAACCACATGCCGATCATAATGAAATCTAAAGTAAAGTTTTTGTCCAGAAAAGACATAGGGTTTTAATAACTTACCATAGTTAATGTTTGCATGAAACATAACGGATGAGTGTGTAAAATTTTAGAACAGGTGGTGTAAGACTATACATTATGATATTTTTTTTATTATACCTGATAGGTTAACATATGACCACTATCTCACCTGTTACATGTTAAGTGACGATGTGGTTGAAGATGTGACCACTATGTTTTATCGACTGCCATCGTAAGACAACAACCGGGACAAATAGATTAACGTGCCCTCCGAAGCACGGAAGCACATTAGTAATGTCACTAGCGGTCACCCATCCAAGAAATGACCATGCTTAAATTAACTGATGCAAACTTCGCAACGAGCGCATTCGAAAATTACTCTTAGAGATGTTTTTAAATTATAATTTAAGGAAGAGGAAAAAATATATAAATAAGATTTGTTTTCGTAAATAGAAAATAATGGTCCCTAAAAACGAAAATTATAAAAAGGACTTTAGTCATATCTATCCAATATGAAAAGATCACATTGTTTTAGTGATTTTGTTTAAAACATTCTGACTGCTTACAGATTATTTATTAATTTATACTTTTGCACAAATAAGTGTGGTAGGGCATTTTGCGAATGCCCATCTAGCTAGCTACCACCCTCAAGTAGAAAATCTGTCGCCAAGCACGTGACGGTGTGTTCCGGCAGCTGTCCTTGAGAGCCAGTAATCCTAGGTTAGTTTGTACAAAATCTTAGACCACATCATCACATAATAAAGAGGTGAGACCACTAGGTTATAGACTAACCTATCCGGTATAAAAAAAAGTGTATAAGGAGGATTTCATGTTATGTAGCATTGCAAACTAAACTGTAATAATTAAGTAGGGAAATCTTAGACGACTTGGGAAGCAAAATACCTTATTACGAACCTTTGTTTAGAGACACAAAAAGGATCTTGATTCTACCCACTTGAACTAGAAGTTGAGCATCTCCTATGCAATCGACATTTATTAAGCCTCGTGTAGGCACAAAATCAAATCATAGGAGTTCCATTGGCGAGAACCTCTGCCAACGTTTATCCCTGAGAAATTACAGACACGTGAGACCTAACAACTGTACGTCTCAGTGTGACGGGCACAGTGCAATTCGTCGTTGACGAAATGCATCCGTTATAGGCAGAGGTTAGTCCACTTAACATCAGGGTGGGCCTCGGGCTTCTTCCTTCACAGTGACATAAAAAAAAAGACTCGGACTGATTGTCATTCTTAGATATAGTCAACATAGAAGGTTTGTTTCTCTGCAGAACAATCATGTACATAGTTTACAGTAACTAGTTGGGTATGCAATAACTGAAATTAGGCAAAGTCAAAATTGTAATATAGTAAAGTAAAATTTATAATTATTCTGTTAACTAAATAATGCGTAAAAACAAGATAATTCAGTAAAGAATTCAAACTCGACTATTTAGGTCATTTAATGGTTTTTTATTTAATCTTTATCATAGCCAAAATACCAAAACTACAACAGTCTGTGTTAAAGACGGTTTTTGTCGCTGAAATTGCATACTTGGTTTTCCCTAATCGTCTTTAGGCAATAGCCTGCTATATATTTTGATTGCAGTTATTAGTACAAAAAGGTGGAATATACGAGTACCTCTATCACGTCTGTCTTAATATATCGAAATTCAATTGCAAACAATGTATTTTTTGTTACTGCTAGGTTTGCTCTTCAATAGAATCCAGTGTATTCAGGGTCTCGATGCCGTTCGCAAGATATGTTTAGTCTTCGTTACCTAAAAGTGTATTATAGCCCACTATAAAGTTTCAATTAGCCTTTAATTAGACACACATGTATTTAAGCACAGTGCAGGAATCACTTTGAATATGGCGATAATAATTTCAGTTTTGCTAAAAACCCATTGTTTAATTTTAAAATTAAAAGTTATTTTTTTGTTATTTTTTTTTTTTTTTTTTTTTATTCGTTATAGGTTCGCGTTTGACCACACCCTGCCTGATGTTAAGCATTGATGTGGTCTAGGATGGAGCACGCTTACCTTACTTAGAAGAAACCTATTTACTCTCGATTTGAAGACACCCATATTGTATTCATCGGGAAAGACTGACCACGGTAAGGAATTCCACTCTTTCGCAGTACGCACGAGAAAAGTGGAAGCGAAGCGCTTCGTACGAGTCTTCGGAATATCAACCATGTACGGATGGCGCCTCCCCGTTTGTCTGGACGTCCGATGGAAAAAGGGTGAGGGCGGAACCAAGTCGTGCAGTTCTTGTGCACATTCACCGAAATGTATCCGGTAAAAGACCGATAGACAAGCGACTTTACGGCGGTGCTCAAGGCTTTGCAGCCGAGACTCCTTCAGAAAGTCGCTGCCTATTAACCTCCTGGCGCGTCTCTCAATCGACTCCAGTGCCTCAAGTTGGTATTTGGCAGAGCCGTCCCAGAGGTGAGAGCAGTACTCAACACAGGACCTTACTTGCGCTTTGTACAAAGTTAGCATCTGTTCCGGTGTGAAGTACCGTCTCACCTTTGAGAGGATACCAAGTTTCTTGGCGGCTAACTGAGCCTTTGACTCGATATACGAGCCAAAGTTTAGAGTCGATGATAGAGTGACACCGAGGAGGTCTAGGTGGTCTGTGACGGGCACAGATACATCTCGGAAAGTTGGAGACAGTTGAAATGGTCTCCTTTTAGCGGAGAACAAACACGCCTGGGTCTTATTGGCATTGAACTTAACCAGGTTGGCATCGCCCCAGTCAGAGACTGCCTTAAGGGATAAGTTCAAGCGTTCGACCATAGCTTCTCTGAGTCTCTGGATTTCTGGCTCACTGGTTCGTGCGGTAGATGTATAGCTCTCTACAACCGTGCTGTCGTCTGCATACCCAAAGGTACCGGGCTTTAACAGATCGTTGATATGCAGCAGGAAGAGCGTCGCAGAGAGCACTGACCCCTGGGGAACACCGGCATTGATACCCATTTGATCTGACGAGCAGCCGTCAACGACTACTCGTAATGATCGATCCCTCAGGAAGTCCGATATCCACATTGATATCCACATTATTTGTACATTATGAAGTAAACACTAAATAAATTACCCCACTTACACAAACAATAAGATTACTATCTACCTATTCACTCAATAATATTATATACGGTCAGAGAAATATGCTCAATGATAAGATTTTATGTTACTGGTGTCGATTGTATGTAATATATTCTCTAAACTTAAAATCCTGTAAAACTCTCTGATTTTACGGTACTTCATATTCTGTTCAGGCTAAAATCCAAATATGTACAACACTTGAGAATGATATTAGAAAAGTTCTTATTCTGTTCAAACAACAATCTAAATTCGTATATGGCTTGCAAATAAAATTACGGTGGTTATTATTCCGTACACTTTAAAATTTAAATTCGTATAACACTTGCTATACTATTTCCATTTCTTTATTTTCTCGATGACAGCTCGTACGCACGTTGGTGCGTGCGTACGAGCTGTCTCCGACTCTGGTATAACCTTGTACGTGCGTAAACGTCTCATTTGTTTTAAAATTAAATAATGCATATATAATGTAAAAAAGACGCTCGTTCAAGTTTGCACAGGAGCTGTCATCGAAAAAATAGACAAGTTCTAGATACTGACAGGTGCTAAATAGCTTTACGTGAACAGATTTCAGCCAAATGTATTTCAAAAGTCAAAAGTCAAAATCATTTATTCAATTTAGGCGTCTACGACGCTCCTATGAAGGTCAATTACAAATTTTAGTATTGAAATATTCTACATTGTACTGCCACGTTCAGCAAATAAATTGTATAGAGCCACTGCGAGAAGAACGGGCAAGAAACTCGGGGCCATTCTTTTAAACATCTTTTAACAATGTGTTACATACATACTATATAATAGAGTTATTACAATATTTGTTTAAATTATGTAGGTGACAGGCAATAGCTTGGTTGTTTTTAAACGATATATGTTACTAGTTTGTGTTATTAAGCTTTTTTTCAGAGTTTACCTAAACCTATCGCGATTTCACCATCGCTGCCTCTCTTTCACTCCTAAGCCGTCCGATAGTGACAAAACTTCAGTATTTACCAGCGTCTTAACGTTGACTTCTGTGTTTAATTGTGGTATGATTTACGCAAATTTTGTCGCTATGTAACTTAGTGTTCTCTAAACTGGTGCAAAATTGTCTAAAATTGATTTCAATAATCCAATTTTTAGAATTGCCATTTTAACTGTTACATTAATGTGGATTTTACTATGAACTGAATATATAACTAACATAGTTAATGGAATTTTAAATTAAAAGACTGTGTAGAATCAACACCACTATACATTTTTTATATATTTAAAGTATTTTAATTAAGGAGTCAAGCTATGAGGCAAATTATTTTCAAATGGATCATTTGAAGGAAAATTAAATATTGAAATTTTCTATTGGACTCTTAAACTGTCATTTACACGTTATCTAAATATTTTTAGAAAATGCGCAGTAGTTACAAGCACTATTCGACTTCTTAATAAATATATAGTGCTGTTAGAAATGTTTATATTACTCAGACCATATAAAACTGTTAGAGTATATCTATCTTCAACTATATTAAGCGAGCATGTAGGACTAGGTTCGATTTACCAAACACGGTTTGGGTGAACTTCAATAAAACGTTACGGGCGGGTGGCGATTAAACCAATTACCTACTGTTGTGCCAATTTTGTTTACCTTATTTCAATTACCTAGCATAAAGGAGAGCTGGCTGTATTATAGGAAACAGTTTCCAGAAATCGAATCAGATTCTGAAGTAAAATTTACATTTTCATCGAATAAACTCTTGATTAGTGAACACTGATAGTAATGTAAAAATTGTGTGTTCACAGTAATGTACTTTGTTGGTATGCTATAATGAATGTACTTTTTAGTTTTTCAGAGTTTATGATATAAACATATATTATATTTATGGAGTTACTTGCATTAATGTTAAGGGGGCGATTCCCTGATTTTGGTGATCACTTTGAAAGTGAACCTTTTCTGCGAGGATAATTGTTTGTACGGACAATTTGGTGAAAAATCCTTGGTGAAAGTTTTTTCATAACTGTCTGATACAAATTTTGGAATGATGAACTTTTTTCTTGCTGTTTTCAATTTCTTTTTGGAACTGCGCCCTATCGATTGTAAGTTTTCACATCTCACGTTCTAATTTGACCAATTGTATTCTTGATAAATCTGTGCTGAACTTTTTTAAACTTTTTTAAATTGCGATTTACACATGTATGCAAAATTTCAGCTCAATCGATAACGAGGAAGTGGATCAAATTTTATTTGCAAGATTTGATGACAAACATCGTGACAGGGGAAACTAAAAAGAGCTTGTAAAAAGCGCTGCGTTTCGCAGTTACGATCATTTTTTGACCAAAACGCGGGTAGATTATAGAAAATATTACTTTTTGCCTTACTTACTGTGCTGATTCGATGATGGAGCTGGAAGGTACCCAAAGGAACTTCGCAATGAAACGACACAATCTCATCGAGTTTGGGCTTATTTGAATCGTCTTGAGGAGTATTTTTGAATTTTTTCAATTCTTTTTATTAAAAAGAACATAATAAACGATTGTTTATAAAAATATTGTATATAGAGAAAAAGTAATAGATCTGCATCGCAATCTTAAACAAATTTAGAAGATAATACTAACAATATTATTTTAGCTCATTCCGTGATGACGGTCACCAAACCTAGCTAAAATCGCGAAAAAACTATTAATAAAATTGGCTATCAGCATTACATGTGCTTTTCATGTAATTATTTACATTACCTAATTAATGTTATTTACCTAGCTGTAAGTTTTCTATTAATTCTAAAATAAAATAAAGCAATAAAATACTGAGGTTGATACACATGAATAGTCTCGTTAGTCTACACTTTATAAAGAGGAATGATTTCTATTTTTGTACGTAACGAATAAACCGATTAGAAAAATCTTATTTCACTATTAGAACCCTACATTATCCCCGATTAACATAGATTAAAGAATATTTTCAAAAAAATTGAATTCTTCCTAGAAATCTATATTCATCATCATCATCATCATCAGCCGGAAGACGTCCACTGTTGAACAAAGGCCTCCCACATAGAGCGCCACAAAGAACAGCTACTAGCCGCTTGTAACCATTTGCTACCCGCGACTTTCACGATGTCGTCAGTCCACCTAGTGGGGGGCCTACCAATTCTACGTCTTCCGGTGTAGTGTGGTAACCACTTTTTATATTATATTTTGTTAAATATCTGTGCGAAGCCGGGGCGGGCCGCTAATGTTATATAAACATATTTCCATATAAGTAAACCTGAAAAAACTCTTTCTTCTAGGCATCTTTAAAGTATGTCAGGTCAGGGCAATATGTTTTTTTCTTAACCTATTCTTTATTATTTTTAAGTTAACAGTCATCGCATGGGACTTGCAATATACATTATCATAAAGTAATGTAGATATCCTACTAGTCCTTGGCTAAAATCCTCAACTAACAAACAAATACAAAATAACATCGATAACTCATGTTAAATCCGAGGATTATTCTTTCGTTTAGATACAAAAAGGGATTATTTGTAGGTCGGTCGCTTAATTGGTTTTTTCGTTGGACGCAATAACTTTGCAAATATTTGGGTCAAATAAACATGATTGTGTTTAAGTGGATTGGCATTTGTGGTGTTATTTCGTGAACGTAACCGTTTAGTGAACGGAACAATTTGCATGTCACTATAGCTGCATTATGAATTTAAAATTGTTAAAAAAAACCGGTCATGTGCGAGTCAAACTCGTGCACCGAGGGTTCCGTACAAACCTGTAGGTATATAAGTAAAGGTTTTGGTATTTATATTGCTAAATGAACTCCATAACATTTTAAAATTATTAAAAATATTTGTATTATATGATGTAAGTAAAAATGTATACTCTATGAAATTTTTACTTTCACTACTATAAGACGTAGCTTCGTACCAAATTTCAAGATTTTGAATTCAAGGAAAGTACTCTGTAGGTTTTGATTCCCTTGCGAGTGTCGAAAATTTATGGCATAAACGGCTGTATCTTTTGATTGCGTTGACTTAGTTTGATTTTTTCATAGTTTCAAGGGCCAGTAGATCTCAGATCAAATCACTCAGGTATTTGATACAAATTTCAGCTTCATACCTGCACGCATTCCTGAGAAAAAGAGTCTTCATAGACAGACGGACAAGTGATCCTATAAAGGTTCCGTTTTTTCCTTTTGAGGTACCGAACCCTAGAAATAAAAGTTACAACCGTTGTGAGCCTGATACTATGCACGATGGATTTCGCTGACTGTCTTAATATAATAATAATATATGCTTATCTCTTTCAGCATATTAGGAATCTTCTTTTGCAAAGTTGTTTAAAGTAATGTGTAAAACGATAAAAATACGACGTGGATAACTAAAAAAAATTTAGGAATAAAAGTCAAAGTTGTCACGGAATATCTGCCAAAACTAATAGTTTATGTACAGAAATTGACATATACTCGTAAGTATCTCTGTCTTCGAAATAAAAAGTATATCACCAGAAGGAAAACATCATACCCTATTGAAAAAGCAAAAGCAGTAATGTAGTTAGTATATACATATTAACTTACGTAGTTGGTTCATCCAGGAATATAATAGGTGGATTGTTGACCAGTTCTAAAGCCACGGAGAGTCTCTTCGACTGCCCCCCAGAGAGGCGTTCTGACATTGTGTTTCTGTGGTCCCATAGACCGAGAGTTTGAAGGATTTCTTCCACCTGGTGAAAGAAAAACAATAGTTTTTATTGCTGATATGCTAGTTGTTGTTCCTAACGGGAAAGTAGGACGTTAAGGTTGATTTCATAAATGTTAATAAGCCACAGTGACAATATAATTTTGACAATAATTTTAAATAGTGTTGGCTCAGTGGCATTGGCTATGGCCACGCAGCATGTCAAAAACAAGGGGAACGGCAAAAAAAACAACCCATGTCAAGTTAAAAGTCAAAATCATATATTCAATTTAGGCGCCTACGACGCTCTTATGAAGGTCAATTACAAATTTTAGTATTGAAATATTCTACATTGTTGCCACGTTCAGCAAATAAATTGTATAGAGCCACTGCGAGAAGAACGGGCAAGAAACTCGGGGCCATTCTTTTAAACATCTTAAACAATGTGTTACATATTTACTATATAATAAAGTTATTACAATATTTGTTTAAATTATGTAGGTGACAGGCAATAGCTTGGCAGAGGCGGAATTGTCCCGGCATCTTTGTCGTTTAAGAAATCAGAAACTGTGTAGTAGGATTTTTAAATAAATATGTTTTTCACGTGCTACTTGAATTTCCCTTCTGTGAGTGTCGTAATATGTTTGGGAACATTATTATAACTGTCGTGTCATATGATGTTTAAAAAATGCGAGCGAATATTTTTAATATATTTTTGTAAATGATAGCTATTGAAAAACAATAAAAGAAGTAGAGTACTGTATCACCTACATATTAATTATAAATATTTTTTGTATTGATACGATATTTATAAACAAAACTTGACTTAGTGAAATCTTAGAGATGTATTCGTGATTTTTTTCTAACATAGAGAAATATTATGTTGTTTGTGTTTTCAGATCAAACAGAGTAATTGTCATATCCTCTAGAATACTATATATTTTATACACATTTGTAAGGCGCTTTCTAATAAACATGTTTGAAATTTGCCTTTTGTTGACTCATTTCACCTTTAGGATAACTGCCGGAAAGCAAACTGAAGGCCATCTAATTGCAAATGCTCCCATTCAATTTGCGTATAGCAAAATTAAGTTATATTAATTAGTGTATGTTTTTAGGGCGGTTAGCCTTGTACCAAGAGATAACCGTTAGCCACGGAATCCGCATTCCTAGAGGTCTCGAAGATCGTCGGTCTTTGAATGCCCTTTTTGAAGGCTTCTAAGTCATATCGGATCGGAAATAATTCATATGGTATCCGGTTCTTCATTTTGGCAGTGCGTGACAGAAAATACCATATTATAGTATTTACTCTTGGTGCTCCTCAAATTTACAACAATGGATTAACGATATCATGCATTTGGCATGATTCCAAACAAGACTGTTGTAAATGTAGTTGCCTGACATATACCTATCACTATTCTAGTGTAGTATAATTATGACCAGAATAAACAATATTTAGACCTTAATAAAAATAGAGTAATCAATTTTCACCCCGTGAGGTGCCGGGTTAGAATTGCACCTCCCCATATCATCCCGTGGGTGTCGTAAAAGGCGACTAAGAGATAAATACTAGAAGGTGGGCAGCAGCGCCTTCTAAAGAACTGTCATCTAACACTGCAATCCCCGAGACGCCTGCCAAGCGTGGGAATTATGGCAAATACCCCCTTTATAGGGGAGGCTGTGTTCAGCAGTGGACGATCCGGCTGATACAGAATCAATTTTGCATCTCGTCCAGCGTGTCGCGATGGCCAGCCTCTTGGGCTGGGCATGGGGTTTGATTCTCTTTTGACCATTATGTATGTGTTTTAATATTGTTAGGTTTGCAATAACGCCTGCTATGCGGATTACATTACAAAATCACAAACATACGATAGGAAAAATTTAAGTCATGTGCGGGATTCGAACCCGCGTCCATCCACCCCTTGAGACGGGGTATGCTCTAACCAATTGAATGTCATGTTAGCTCAATTGGTTAGAGCATATCCCGGCTCAAGGAGTAGATGGACGCGGGTTCGAATCCCGCACATGACTTAAATTTTTCCTATCGTATATATGTGATTTTGTAACATTATGTATGTGTATGTGTCTAAAATTTTGTTAGTGTTAGATATAAGGGTGTTTGATCAGCGATGCCAATAATCGTCATTCGTTTTGAATAGATCAAATTAATTTTATCGAAATGAAACCACTAATATACATCATTTGTAACAAGTAGAAGAATCTTAATTTTTTATTTAAAGGTGAGGGTAGTTTCATGTAAACTTCGCTTCCTTACATGGGATACGGCTTATGATTAATTATTAATTAACTCAATTAATTGTAATTAACTGAATAACATGAGATTTATTCAGTAGGTTATGATAAAATTGTTTTGTTTTTAAAAATATACCATTAAAAATTGGCCTCTTATGGTAGAAAAGGTTTGATAAATGTTTGAAGATTTTTGAAAACCATGCTGTACACTATAGGGTCCATGCGACTTAATATTCAATATACGCTTCCTGGCTTGTAAAAGATGTTCACACTGACAATATATCTGTTTCATTGGTATCCAAACTGGTATTAATGGTTACCCACCTATTGGGCTACGGTATACCCCGTACCCCGATACCCCGATTGTTCTAATGGAATAACACACTTTATTGTGCGGCAATCAACAAATTTAGGGAATCATTCTCCAAACCAAAATCTCTACGTATGTCTAGCCAAGCTAGACATACGTGGAGATTTTTGTTTCATTTACCAGTTCTTCAGAGGGCGCTGCTACCCAAGTATAGTAATGTATCGTACTAAAGTAAGAGGGAAAAAAGCTGTATTTTTTTATTTTATTTGTTGATAGGTAAGCCTTTGACCACAATCGCACCTGATGGTAAGTGATGATGTGGTCGAAGTTGTTAACAGGCTTAACCTAGAATTACTGGCTCTCCAGCACAGCAGCCTGAATACACCGTTAGGTGCTAGGCGACAGATTTTCTTGCCTCGCTAGCCTGGCGGGCAGTCACAAAATGCCCTACCACCATGTGGTGAAGCTCAGGCCCGCGGCTGGATTCATACCATGGACCTGCTGCACAGCAACCCATAGCCATTGCCATTGAGCCATTCTGATCTAAAGATGTAATATTTTTTTGTGAAAATGAAACCATAAATACTAGTTATTCTTGTTGGATATTTATCCATCCAGGTTACAGTTTGGGAGAAACGCTTATATCACTAGACCGACGAAGATAACTTTTTTGGGGCCTATTCAACTAAATGAGAACCCATTACTAAACCTACACTGACCGTTTATCGACCTTATCTTAGTAAGGGTAACTTTTAAGCCCCCATTGGTCAGCAATTGAAGTTTTAATAAACTATGTCTAATCATGGCGGATTGTCTAACAAATAATCATAAATAAAAGGAAAACACTAGGGATAAGGGATAACAAGAAAATTAATTAATATTTCAAAGTTTTATTGTTTTTACTACATCGCAAAAACGCAAATACAATCATCAAACTTAATGTGGTTAATGTTATTAGTTCAAAATAAACAACCAATCACCAAAACTGATACAGGTCGAGACAACCTTGCGCTTAAAATACCGAACTAAATGAAAAACTGGTCAAGTGCAAATCTGCTCCTCCGCGCTCTTTTTTTTATTAGATTATTTTTGTTACTGTGTATCTCAAGAAAGAGAAATGAACTTGGGCTGGTATCTGGAATTTTGGTATAATATATACCAAGAAACCGTGCGAACAACAACAATTTATATTATGGTTTAGAAGATATTGTGATCAAGACCAACGACTTTTTTCCTTCTACGGGCTGATATTCCTCCCTTTTGAATGCGAAACCTCAACAGGTCCGACTCGTATTTGACTAGTTTTATGTCTTTATTTTTTTTGGTATGCTACCTGTTAACGTTGGTATTACTTAGAATAATATAAGACCTTCCGGTAAATCTTCATTTACTATCTACAGATGATTAGAAATATAATGCTTACATTACGGTAAACAATACAAGAGGAAATGCTAGTATATTATTGCTAATAATAGTAGCAATTTAACAGAATGACTGCCTTATAATTGTTTTCTAATAAGCTGACTAAATAAAGAACCAGAAAGAATGAACATGGAATTAGCTGCAAGTTATGCTACAAAAAATATGTTATACTTTTTGGAATTTCTGAACCCTGAACGAAATTATTTTCGTGGCCCGTAGGGTGCCGGGCTAGCACTTTCTGAGGTACTGATATCTCACACTGCAATCCCCAAGACGCCTGCCAAGCGTATCCCATAAAGGGGGATTCAGTAGTGGATAATCCGGCTGATACAGTACAATACAATTTGTATTTAAAATACGCACGTTTGTAAATTATAGTTAATTATAATAGCAGTAAAATTTATCAATAAAAATATAAAGAGTGAGATAATGTTGTCATTATGACACTTGTAAAGTGTTGTCACTATACCACTTACGTTGTCAAATTATTTATCATGTTACATTATGACAGTATGCTTCTAAGAAGGTCTATTTAAATGCCTAAATATATAGATGCATGTTGAGGAGCTTTTGGAATGTTTGGCCAACTATTAAAAATCAATATTACATTTTTGAAGTCATTTCAATATACGAACAAGTATTCAATATTTTCCGTCTGGTAGATTTGGAAAAATACAAAGAAGAGACAATACTCACTGACATGCGAGTAATCCTATAACAAACGAGTACATAGATGGTTCATCAGATCAACGGAACCCTAAACATGAAGTTTCGATACTGTACTGTAACAGCCGACTCATCCACTGCGGAACACAGCCTCTCCCATTAAGGGGGTATTTGCCATAATCCCCACGCTTGACTGGCTGCTTGGGGAGGCAGTTTAAGTTGGCAGTTCTTAAGATGGTGCTGCTGACCACCTTCCAGTATGTTTCCCTTAGTCGCCTCTTACGACACCGGATGACATGGGGTGGTGCATTTCTTACCCGGCACCCCACTGGGGGTTTTAATATAAATATTGAATGTTAATTAATTTTTTATATAATTAAATCTATAAGAATATTAATTTCAACTAGTTGAAAAAGTTGTTAAAATTAATATTCAAAGTGGTGTTTAGAATACAACTTCATACCGCATCAAATTCGATGATTAGATGATTCATCGAAATTCCGAGGACAGTAGTTAAGTGTAGAAGCGAAGTCTATATACAGTTCAGTGTTTGCCAAGTCAATAGCTTTTCAATTCTCATGTTTGTCTCGTGTGTAGACAAAACACGTGTCAAAGTGAATCCCGATACAATTGGAAGCCATTGTCAAACTATTGTTTACCTGATTGCATGCATTGCGGACATTAGAGCGATGCAAACTACACGAATGCAACGTCATCAACAGGATTTAATCAGTGGATCCGCATTCTCGCATCATCAATCGATACATTTAGAAGAATTGTAAAATTGTTAAAAGACTTAACAACTATGTCTCAAAGTAACGGGCGCAGTGCAGTTCTTGACTTGTGATGAAATGAATCTGTTATAGGCAGAGGTACGCTTAACATCAGGTGTGTCTCGAGCTTGTTCCGTCACAATAACATTACATAAAAAAAAAAAAAAAATGTCTTAAAATGAGTCATAAAATTTGGTCGTTTGCTTTTCATACAATAATACTTTTTAGTTTAATATTGCTTCGTTTGCAATAACGCCTGCATTGCGGATTACATTACAAATTTACGAGAGAAAAATATATAGTCATTTGCGGCATTCAAACCGTCGTCCATCCACCCCTATAGCCGGGTTATGCTCTGACCGATTGAGCTAACGTGACATTATGACTCATAACTATAATTTTTGATCTCGTTCTTCTCGTCGTAATCTAATCGTGTAGGGGTTGAGCGACACCTATAGTTCCACATACGTTCTACTGCAAAAATACCCTTTAGCAATTAGTTTTAAACTTGTAAATGAAGACGCAATCTTATATAGTTTTAATATTTTTATGTTTGCAATAACGCCAGCACAGCGGATTATATTACAAAAATACAAATTTACTAGAGAAAAAAATATATTCATGTGCGGGATTCGAACCCACGTCCATTCACCCCTATAGCCAGGTTATGGTCTGACCGACTCAGCTAACATAACATTATTAATATTATATAATATATCTTTATATATAAAATGGTTTTTAAAATTCAACAGAATAATTTTCCTACAATGATAGTGTGAAATTACTTGTGAAATTTTAATTAAGTTATCATGAAACATATATTATGATTGAAAAATGGTAACATCCAGCTGCAGCAGTTCTCTAACCAGCAACTCCAAAATACTGTCCTGGTATTTCCAATTGTTACTAATTATTTAGGTATAATAAATTTCGCAAAATTTCTGTGGAACTGTAGTGACAATATCTAGGGTGCTATATCTAGATATAGTATTTTTATAGTAGTGTGAGTTTTATAGTTGAGTAAGTGTTTATCTCAGATATATAATTAATGTTAATTTTTTTTATTTGTTATGTTCGGTTTCAAACCAGTGCCGTGTTTAAAATTCGCGCGCGGGCGACACCCCTAATTGTCACTGGTACATACTGGTCTTGTACCTCAGCAGTTATAATAGTCGCAATTAATAGATCATTTAACGAAGCCATACTGCCACCAACAATTTTATAAGTTTAAATAAAAGCCGCTCTAATAAAAAAACATCAAATTGAGCTAATACAATTCTTTACAGTAGACAAATTAGGTTCTAATAACGGTGAAACTGGAATACTGTTTTAACTTTTTTTTTTGTTTTTTATATAAGGTACACAACACATTTTTTGATTGGGGCGAACTAAGAACTATTCATCCATGAGAAACAATGTGGAAGGCGGAATAAATAATAAATTCCTGTGTGTATATATAAAACCACAAATGTGTCTGTTTGAGCTTTTTTTGGATATCAATTAAAAAGGACAAACTAATTTAGGTACAAACCAACAAGCCTACACTTGGCGATTTTAAAATGTCAAGTGGATACAATTTTGTTCCGTATAAGATTTAATACTGTGCTGCCCGAAAAAGTATACACAAAAATGGAAGACATATTCAGCTTACATCGTCAGTCCTGAAGCATTGATATCCGTTCCAATGGTTGAATGATGTCCCAATATAAATAAAACGTGATCCAATCAGATTTAAAAGGAACATCTTACTCTCGAATCGATCCAAATACTTCCCAATTCTATGCATAAATGATGAATGGAGTCCAATTAGAAAGAAGTACAGCGATCAAGGGGTTTTACTTTTATTGTTACTGTAAAACATCTCATTCTTTATTTCATTGGAATAATCTTTCCGCTTTTAAAGTTAGAAGCTTTATTCGAAACAATCGACATTCAATTGAAAAGGATTTAATTTTCTCAAGGAAGATTGGCTTAAAGAATGCGTCCGACCATAAAAAAGAAATCAAAACTTTTTACAATATTACGTCTGCGTGTTAAATACGAAAGTATTTATGTTCTCATATTGTCCAGTTAATTTCCTCAGGGAAGATTGGCTTAAAGAATGCGACCATAAAAACGAAATCAAAACTTTTTACAATATTACGTTTCCGTCTTACATACGAAAGTATTTAGGTTCTCATATTGTCCTGTGTGCTGTTAGAAGACTCAATTGAACGGACGCCATCGCCTGTGAAGAGTATGATATGAGTATGATACGAAAACAGACCAACGTTGAAATAAGACTCATATGAGCGCACGCTGCAACGTAAGAGTACGGTAATTGCTCTGTCCAAAGAAAACGCAAGAACATTAGAGAAAACAATATTGTTCACATAGACAACGTTCTTCGATTTCAAAATCGTATGATATCGTATAATCGTACGATAAAAATAATGTATACGTACTACTTTAGTAGTACGTATACATTATTTTTATCTAATAATTAACATGATTTTGAAATCAATCGTCTGTGTCATTTAGGAAAAGAAACACATTGTTAACAAATTTTGTAATCGAAGTTCGAACACAAAAAAATAAATAGATTTGGCGCTACAGACAGAGTATACGTTGGAAGTGTAGTCAAGGATCTGATGATTCTAAGTTTTTTGATTTTATATTTTTGAAATCTTTTGAAGTATCTGCTTTGACTCAAAATTAAGCGCTGGCGTTCGCCTTATATCTGATCGGGTAACGTTAAATAAAAGCTTCATTGTATCATCCTTGAGCTTTTAATTAAATTGATGAAGGTTCAAAAGTATGTGCCTACTCGTAGCAGTCATATGACACACAAATTAGATTAAACGTGTCATAGAATTTTGAATAAGGATTTCAGTGTTGTGCCACTCAGAACAGTTCTGAGTCATTTCTTGCTTATAAATTACATCATCAGCCAGAACGTAAACCATTGAACAAAGGCCTTATTAGGGAGGTTTGCCATAATCCCAGCGAACTTAAGGGTGAACTGGCCGGGCCGTTCTCCATACAAACGTCGTAGGGTGATCACTCCCTTATTTGAGGATTTAGGTCCAAAACAAAGCATAATACCGATTGATCTTGTAAGGGAGTGATCACCCTACGACGTTTGTATGGAGATGTGACCGGCCAGTTCAACCTTAAAGCATTGAAGCGCTCATAACAAAGTTTACTGAGCCGTTCTTAATCGATTACTTAAGATAAGCAACGTCCGCTGCGGTCAGAAGTTGGATGCGTGGCCAATAGTGACTTCACTACTAAGCGCTTCCGTGCTTCGGAGAGTACATAAAACCGTCGGTCCCGGTTGTTGTCTCAGGATGGCAGTGGTTATATAGCTTGGTGGTAGAACATTTTGCGAATACCCACCTTGTAGTACTACTACCCTAAAGAAGAAAATCTGCAAAGCACCAAACGGTGTGTTCCGGTAGCTATCCTATAGAGCCAGTAATTTTAGGTGAGATTGTGGTCAAAGGTTCACCTTACTAGCTACAAAAAAAAAACCTGCGCTTACACAGGCGTCCTGGGGATACAATGTAAGACACAGGTCTTCAGAAGGCTCCGCTGCCCACCACTTTGCTATTTTTATTGAGCAGATATATACATCAGAGTAATTTAAAATACTTATAGTTCACCATTATATTATACAGGATTATTGATAAAATGCTAACAACCTCTTAGGGTTGATTTCTGCAATGTCCTAACAAACATTTTGAGTTTTATTTTTAAGGTTATTATGTGTAATTGGCGAAATAAGCACGAGGACCATCTGATGTTAAACTCTCTTACAAAATGACAATGCCAACTCCGAGCTAAGAGCGCCCGCCGCGGCAATTCTGGACCGTACCATGCTCCCTTTGAATAGAGTTTTAATATCAGGTGGTCCTTGTGCTTATTCCTTCAAATACAAATAACCAATCACAAAAAAATAACTCAAAATGTTTCTTAGGACTAGCACAAGTCAACCCTATGAGGTTGTTAGCATTTTACGAATAACCCTGTATAAGTACAAAAGAAAATGTTACTATAATATAATAACATTATTGATTTTCACACAAGTACTATGTTTCAATCAAATGATACCGAATAAATAATCTAATGTAATTAATAAATTAATACTTTTTTAAGCATGATAATCAAGCGGTAATAGATAGCTATTACCGCTCGGTATGCGGACTGGCGTGCCGCAGATCCTTGGTTAGATCCCCACCATCGGCTTGAGCTTCACCGCATGGTGGCAGGGCATTTTGCGAATTTTCGCCTGGCTAGCTACCACGCTCAAGTAGACAATATGTCGCCAAGCACCTAACAGTGTGTTCTAGCAGCAGTCCTTGAGAGCCAGAAAATATACAGGCACATTAGTATTAACAACAGTAACATGTAAACCTTTATTTCAACGAAATAACATCTTACCGCTTCCATGCTTATACATTAGAGAAGTGTGTATTTTTGTAAAACGTTATCCATCATATTTCAAGGCACGAAGTGAAGTTTACCCAAGACAAAAACGTAATCAATATAAAAACTTATTATATCAACCTCGGTGCTATAAGGACATTTATAGAAGAAATGTGTATAATATGTGTATTTTAGTATTTAATAAGTTACCTGATGCGTTGAAACAACTAGATGGACAAATCTTTAGAAAGAGGCTTAGTAAGTGGCTATTAGATAATTGCTTTTATAGTGTAAAAGAGTATTTAGAATTTCAAGGGATTTACAAATGTTAACTGACTATATTTAATTTTAGTAAAAATTATTGCGACTTGACAAATATTTGCACGTCTGCTTGACGAATACTAATGCGGCACATTTGTACAACAACTCAAAATGTAATATGAAATGTTTGTATTCTGGCAAATAAATTATTTGAATTTGAAATTTGAATTTGAAAACAGTATGTCTCAGTTTCACGGGCGCAACGCAATTTGTTTGGATGAAATGCATCTGTTATAGGCAGAGGTTAGTCCGCTTAACGTCAGGTGGGCCTCAAGGTAGTTCCGCAACAATCGCATAAAAAAAATGATTTACCTCTTTATATATGCCTAGCCCATGAAACATAAATTATAGGTTATTAAAACAAAACCTTAAAAACCAAGTTGCATGCTATGTTCAATTGAATTAACCGTTACGACAAACTAATTAAGGTTAACAATACTTACACGGAATGCATAAGGAAATAATTATGCCACTGATTACTAAGTGTGTGATTACTTAATAATAGCTTATTAATGAGATGACCTGAAAAGGATGAATGATAAACTAACAATTAAAAACAAGATCTATGTAATAAAACAAAAACGGTGTCACCTATCACCAAACGTTTTACACTAGAATGAAAAAAATATCCAGACATACTTTTAAATAACCATACGCTTGAAGCAATGATGGCTCAGTGACTTTGGCTATGGACTGCCGCACAGCAGGTCCATGGTTTAAATACCACCGCGGGCTTAAGCTTCACAGCATGGTGGTAGGGAATTCTGCGAATGCCCTCCTGGCTAGCAACCACCCTGAAGTAGAAAATCTGTCGCCAAGCACCTAATGGTGTGTTCCGGCAGCTGTCCTTGAGAGCTAGTATTCTAGGTGAAGCCTGTTAACACCTCCGATCACATCATCACTTACCATCAGATGAGATTGTGGTCAAAGGCTTACCTACCAACAATAAAAAACACGCTTCAAAAGCACTCTCGCTAATAATTGTGTATTTTAAGCAAATGTTTTTTTTTATACCGGCGGTATACCTTTATTAACAAAATACTACGAACTATATACAACACTACAGCTACTACAATAAAAGTATTTAGATCCCTAGAAGTCATTGCAGACTCATAGGCAGTCCAAATGTTTTAGCCCACTACCAGTTGCCAGTGTGCCCAGCATGCTGGCAGCATTGCACCGTTGAATTGCATTATTGTCATTATTGTTTATATAATATATGTATAGTGTTGAAAGTGTATAATAATATGCTATAAGAAAAAATAGAGTAATATATTAAGTTGTTTAATTTGGTTAAACCTTTGAGTAAACTTCGGCATAAACATAACAAAAATCAACAGCCTCAAAGCTTAGGAACTGTATCACATGGAAATGTAATTTAAGACTTTAAACCACAAGCAATGAGTAGGTATGTTGAAAACCGTCCAAAATACTGAACTTGTGGTTTAAACTTATTTTTTATACTGTAAAAGAAATATTAAAAGGGGATAATTTTATCGTTTGCTGTTTTTTTTGTAATAATCTAGCAAAACAAAAGTGTCATAAACAGTATAACCAGGATTTACTCGTATATTAACTGTATCATCCACTGCTAATCACAGCCTCTCCCATTATGGGGGGGTTTGCCATAACCCCCACGCTTGGTGATTACCTCTGATGTGTTACCCTTAGTCGCCGCTTACGATACCCATGGGTAGAGATAGGGGGGTGACATGCCAGGCACCACACAGGCACATAGAAATCGAAATAACGCCACATAGAAATTCTTCATTTGTAAGTAAAGACACCGAGCTGAAAAGTGTGGAATAAGTCGTTGAAATCGAGCATGCTAGTTGAACTTTGAGCTCGATATTATATATTTTTCACAATAACCCTGGGAGACTAGTGCTAAAAGCTTAAATCTGAGGGCGCATATATGGCTAGGCTAATGATTTTTTATTATCTGCAGGAGCTGAAAATGCACCGCCACGATGAAAAGTGTTGGTGACTGGCTCAAAGGCAATACTGTGTTAAAAACCAAGGCAAAGACGATCACGCATGATTTTGGGAAAATCTTAACTAACTATCCCGGTACAGAAATGCACCGCTTAGAGTGGGCTCAATCTGTGACTATGTCGATTGACTCTAATCGACTTCTTCGTACATCATACGAACCGCCATAGAATGGAACACCCTGCTTGAGTCTGTATTTCCGGTTAAATACAATATGGAGGTCTTCAAAACGCGAGTGAATGTATCAGGATTGTCTTAGTAACTCTTAGTGTACTTTGAAACTCAAATTTTATTAAGAGTAAACTTCATACTTATATCAAATACAAGAAATATATGGCAACACTTGGCGCAGATGTAAATGTGATATCAAATATCGATTTTATACCGGAATTTCTTCTTTTTTAGTAGAGATATAAATACGCAATTTTATGCGTAAGTCAAGTTATACATTGCATAAAACAGTATGACATGTTCGTTCATAAAATAAATTCAGATTTATACCTATACTTGGGTGTACTATAACGTATTCTGTCATCTGTGCCTATAACTCACTAAATAACGTGATCCTTTTATGTTCTAGCAAATAGAAAAATAAAATCAATGCACCTTTCTTCAAGACTAATATACCTAACATGTTTCGTAATGAAATACAATCGTAGTAAATTCTATTGAAAATTAAAAAAAAATGCATCCTCAATTGTACAAATACCTCTATTCTATTTTAAATTCTTTTTAAATAACATATTAACTCATTTTTCACTGTATAATTATTTATTAATTTAACCAATATTTCATGTAATAACAAGCCATCTGTGTAAACTCTCAGAGTCATATAATGAATATTGAAGTCTAAATATTGAGAAATTATATGTTTACTTTGTCGTTTATTTGTAAGTTATATATTAGCTCATCCAATTTAATGTTCGTTTTGTTTAAAACATTAAGTAGGTAATAACCATGATTATTTCAAAGTCTGTCTGTATTGAATTAATAATTTCAAAAGACTTTAGGAAGTCTTTAATTTGCAAAATGTTAACATGTACCTAATATATATGTGTTTGTAATGAACTGTCTTTTTCTAAAGATATCAAGAGCCCTTACGGACTATTTCTATCTCAGTAACCAAATCCTGAGAGAACGTTTTCAAATATTGTGCAAGGACACCGAGATGTCGACACGCCACGCATATTTGCGGATTTCCCATAGGAAATAAAATATAATGTCTCCATGCTCAGTGATGAGAGCGACTTTTATGTACAAAGTGGAAGTAATTCCATGTTGCCCTTTTAGCGTTTCTGTGAGATTTTTGTGGCTTGTGATCTGTTGCTTGAAATTTTATATATTGTTGAGCAAAATATAGAGACATACCAATTCCGATAACTCCGGGATTGTCCTTAAACCCCTATGCTATGAGGTACAGAACTTTCCAAAGTTTTATGTTTCTCTGTTGGACTATGTTTGACTTTCACTTGCAAATTTCTGTTGATCAATTTATTTGTGTAAAACTTTCACAAGAGTGTTGTAGACGCTAAAATTGAATAAATTATTTTGAATTTAACTATTCCCTTTAAAAAATATAAAAAAAAAAAATTTTTTTTTATACTTTGCTATGCTTGTATGTCATTAGCATTCATTTATCAAATACCAGTGGTTAATTAAGCACAGTACCTGCATAAAACGCATTTATTATTAACAATTTCAATGTTATATGTATTGTGATTCCAATAAAAACGTCATAAAAATTGTGACATTTATCAATGGTTTTTAACAACCATTGTAGTCAAGATTTTAAGTTTGGAATTAACTAATGATTTTATTTACGTATATCTTTATTAACACGTAAACAGAAGGTTCCCCTTGGGATACCGGGTTCGAATGTCACCCTTGCATTTCTTCCCGTAGGTGCCGTAACAGGCGACTATGGGAAAAATACCGGAAGGAAGCAACGCGTTTTGAAGAACTAACAACTTCTACTGAGATCCCCAACACGCTTGCCAAGCTATGGATTATAAGAAACCCACAAATGGAGCAGACCTTGTTCAACGGTGGACATTCCAGTTGAAGGTAATCGTCACATCGTCGTACAAACATATACTCGTATACACACAGATGTTCTATCGACTAAAACAATTATTTATTCAGTCGAAATGGTATTGGTAATTATTCATTACAATCCTAAATTATATTATATATCTTTTGGTTGTAAACTCACTTGATAGCAAAGTGATTATGTGTTATCTAGATAGTTTGTTTAAAGGCTTTCTTAAAATGGGAATCGCTCTTAAAAGCAACTGGCGGAACTGCTAATTTCTCGGTGACAGATAACAGATACTCAGTTGGAGTTTTCAAGCCACTCAGACATCCAACTTAGCCTATCGAAAGGCACCAACAGCTGAAAGTATCCTTTGAAGAAACTAGAAGTCAACAATTTATGTAAGTCACCCTAGTGAACGTCGTTAAACCTAGTTGAACGGTTAAGAACGACTAGACAAGTCCTATTATAAGCATTATAATGATAATGAATTCGTGATTCAGGGTTAAAATTATAGTGAACTATGAAAAATTCTCACAATTAGCTCCTTTTCTGCTTTACCCAGCTCCTTCCCCAGTTTCAGATTAGCTGCTATCCGCATCGACTCCTGCACCGTAAGTCTTGGCTGCAGAAGGTCATCTTGCATGATGTAAGTGCTGAGTTTCTTGAAGACTCTCATATCCCTTGCATGGCCATTTACAGTAATGCGTCCATGGACACCATTAGACCTGCGTGAATAGAAAGATAAATTATTTTATTTTCATGCGCCAGAGAGATGCTTATGTTATTTGGGACTTCAGATTGAAGAAGCTATGGCCCGGTGGAAACAACTATGTACTGCCTCTCAGTGTAACGGGTACAAAAAAATACCCTTTACACTACCAGTGGTGCAAGCCGGTGGTGTCAAGGAAAGGTCTCAGAGGGTGCGTAGTGCAAACTTCACATTTGGGCTTAGGTTAAACCCTTGGTGGTAAGGAATTAATTACAAAATCTGTCACCAAACACCTCACGATGTATTCCGTTATCTGTGATTGAGAGCAAATTTTCATTTTTGGTTTACCATCCTTGATCACTTTTTCCGTGGGGCGCCGGGCTAGAATGTCCAATCTCTACTCGTGGGTGTCTTCAGAGGCGACTAAGGGAAACACACCAGAAGGTGGGCAGCAGCGCTTTCTGAGGAACTGATATCTCTAACTGCGATCCCCAAGACGCCTGCCATGCGTAGGGGATTATGGCAAGCCGCCCTATAATGGGGGAGGTTGTTTTCAGCAGTGGACAGTCCGGCTGATACAGTTTCATCATGAATTAGTGATGAAAAAATACTGAGCCTGAAACAATCGGTCCTAAAAATATTTAAAGTCTATATCTACCTTCTTGTAATATAATTCGGTTGAGAGATTAATGAGGCGTCATTCAATTGTTGTCTTGTCACAATTAAGTAAGACCTGTCTCACTAATTGGTGTACACAAGGTTCGAGTATGTCGTCGCTAGGTACTATATCGACATTATGTATTTCATATTCACATTACCCTCTGAGATAAGGTAAAATTGATCTGATCACCAATTCCTAGGGGCGTGAAATTTGACGGTAAAAGGGAGGCACGCCGGAATAAATCGGAAATTGAAGATAAATGGCGTTACCATGTGTAGCATAACAACCCCTAACGTCGAGTCGTTACTACAATCACAAATGTGTACGCAATTCATAAAGGAGTTTGTGATATACTTACTTTTTACACGACTTCTTTGAAGCAGTGATGGCTCAGTGGCCTTGGCTATGGACTGCCGCGCAGCAGGTCCATTGTTCGAATCCCGCTGCGGGCTTGAGCTTCACCGCATAGTGGAAGGGCATTTTGCGAATGCCCATCTGTCTAGCGACTACCCACAAGTAGAAAATCTGTCGCAAAGCACCTAACGGTGAGTTCCGGCAGCAGTCCTTGAGAGCCAGTGAAATTACAGGCACATGAGACTTAATAACTATTACTACTTCGTGACTTGTGACGAAATGCATTGTGTTATATTTTCAGAGTGCATATAATGTACGTATATATGTTTGTGAGTTTTTTTATTCCACCATAACTTCTAAACAACTTAACCGATTTTTATGTATGAGATTCAATAGAATATACGACTATGTATATATATCTAAACATCTAAGATACTAATATTAATAAGAAGGATTTGAATTTTTGTAAGTAACGCATAAACTTTACAACCTGTATAATTATCGAGCATGAATATTCTGCCATCTGTGTGTAGTTAACTAAGAACAAGTAAATTTAGTTTATAAAATGTAACTAGATGGCGCCACCGGAAAAAATAGCTCGCGCTGACAAGATTTACCGGCAATCGGAAATCTAACATTGGTTTTTTTTGAATAAACGAACATTCTTGTAATACCGCATTTTGGAGTTTTATTTATCAGGGTTACTAGTTTGTTTATGGTCCTTTCGAACCGGAAGCCATTGGTAATCGAAGATTGCCGAAGGTAACCAAAGGCAACAGAGGAGTGGCGTTGCCATATTTTTTCTTCGCAAGTTACGGGCAGTGGATTGCTGCCGCAACCGTAGCTTACCACTTAGGTGGTTCGAGGATAGCACCGGGTGCGTGGGAACGCAACGGTGACAAACAGGATACGTACTACTACGAAAAAGTGGTATCTTTAAAGGAGACATACTACTACTACGAGAAAGTGGCATCTTGAAGGTGGTCATCAGTTGCTTGGAGCTGTGACGGTGATCAGAGGAAACAACAGACAGTTGGAACCAGGAAATTTCAGAGGATAAAGTGAGGTGAATTTAGTTGGTGAAAAAATTGTGAGTACTTTGGTGTTAACTTTGAGCAGAAAATTGAACTCTATTTATATTGACATTTTAACTTGTAAATTTTCGAAATTAGTTTAAATTTAATACAGTGTAGTAATAGAGACTTAGAATAATTTGTGCATGCTTTTACTGAACTTAGAATAATTTGTTAAAAAGCGTAGGCACGGGGAACCTATGCCCAAATTTTGTCCTAAGGTTTTTAATTCGAAACACTTAGAAAATTTTCAAATATAATTCGTAATACTTGTATAGTAAGTGTTTAGAACTTGTAAAAATTCTGATTTAGTAATTTAAATTTGCACATCTTTTGGCTAATATTTACTTGTAGTAATGGAGTCCTTGATATACTTTCAAGAAGACATCAATGCCCGTATCGCAAAGGCATATACAAACATAAAAAAAGCATCAAAAGATAGGAAAACTAAAGCTTATTTAGAAAATCGACTTGAGTCACTTGATCAGCTATGGTTTGAGTTTTTGGCTGGTCATAAGAACATTATGTGTACTTGTGATCCTAAGCAGTTAAAGAGTTTGGATTATATTAAGGATGATTTTTACGATAAAACCGAAGAAGTTTATACTGATTATAAATGTTATTTAAAAGATAGTTTGTCAGCTTATGCAAGTGTTCAACCTGGTCCATCTAACCAATCATTAACTACAGAGAACAAAGCAATGTCAAATGTTAAGCTTCCTAAAATAAATATTCCTACTTTTTCTGGAAATTATTCGGAATGGTCCACGTTCCGAGACTTGTTTGTGTCATTAATACACCAAAATTGTCACATAGATAATGTTCAGAAACTGCATTATTTAAAGGGTTCTCTAGCTGGGGAAGCTGAGCAAGTTTTAAGAAATATACCAATAATAGAGTCTAATTATGAAAGATGTTGGAAACTTTTAGAAGAACGCTACAATAACAAAAAATATATTTGCCACCAGGTATTGAAACGTCTTTTAAGCCAAAGAAACCTAACTATTGAATCGGCAGGTGGCTTAAAAGATTTAATTGACACAACTAACGATTGTTTGTCTACTTTATCAAGTATTGGAGTTGATGTCACAAGTTGGGATATCTTGGTGATACATATATTAACACTTAAGCTAGATTCTGAAACACAACGGCAGTGGGAATTTAATGTTAGTACTAATACAGAGTCTGATGAGCTGCCTACTTTTGAACAGTTTCGAGCTTTTATAACAAGCCGTTACCGTGCTATAGAGTTTCTGGAGACAAAACCGGCTGGTAATGCTTCTGTAAATAAAAATACAAAAGGTTTCTCAACAACACAGACTCACAAAGCAAAATCAATGCATGTTTTAGCCATAAAATGTCCATTTTGTACAGAAGCACATAGACTAAGTTATTGTAAAAGGTTTGCGTCTGAAACTTGTGAAATTCGTCGCGATTTCGTACACAAAAATAGGTTGTGTTTCAATTGTTTAGGCAGTAACCACTGCGTTAAAGAGTGTAGGACAACGGCAACGTGCCGTATCTGCAAACGCAAGCACCATTCTTTATTACACCCCAATGGTGAAGTTAAAGGTGATGATGATCAAGGCAACAATACGGGTAGCTCATCTAACGCGACTCTTGCCACGTCTGGGGATGAAAGTAAGAATATCAAAGGTTCTGCTGCATCCATTACGTGTTTTTCGACAGGAATGGTTTATGATCAAGGCGTACTGCCAACAGCGTTGGTGACGGCTTCGTCGAAAAATGGTATTTATCAAACGGTAAGAGCGTTGTTGGATCAAGGGTCACAGTCGTCGTTTATCACAGAGGCTGCGGTTCAGTACCTGCGGCTGAAAAAGTCACCAGTAAAGGGGATAATTTCACGTGTTGGTGACGAACAAGACTTTTTAAGCGAAGCTATTGTGGAAATTGAAATAGGCTCGAGAGTTGATCCTAATTTTAATATTATGGTAAAGGCGTTTGTACTAAAAAACATAACGGGGCTCTTGCCATCAAGTGAAATTATAACAACGGATTGGATGGAATTCAAAGAACTACAGTTAGCTGACCCGGAATTCCATACTCCGAATCGAGTTGACCTATTGCTTGGCGCAGGCTTCTGCAGCAAGGTTCTGCAGGCAGGTGTCAAAAGAAATCGGGCTGGGACGCTGGTGGCACAATCTACATCTTTGGGGTGGGTTGTGTCCGGTGAGGTAACAAATTCAACCACAATGCGTTCTGAAAATATAAAGGTATTTCATTGTAAATGTGATGGAAATGAAATGCTGAAAAAATTTTGGGAAATAGAAACAGATGAAGAGATGAATAGAGAAAAATTGCTAACCGAAGAAGAGCGCATGTGTGAAGAATTTTTTGCTTCTACCTCAAAACGGGATACAGATGGTAGATACGTGGTGCGATTACCGCTGAAATCTGAAGATCCAAAAGTAACAGGTTCACGGGAAATTGCTGAAAGGAGGTTAACATCTTTAGAAAACAAGCTGAATAAAAATGAAACCTTGAAATCAAAATATACGGAAGTAATTAATGAATATATTTTACTGAATCACTTGGAGCTGGTTCCAAAGAATGAAATAGAAAACCCAAGAGCAGTGTACTTACCTCACCACGCAGTGGTTAGAGAAGACAAGTCGACGAGCAAAGTCAGGGTTGTGTTTGATGCGTCATGTAAAGGGAAAAATAATGTCTCATTAAATAATTATCTTCGGGTAGGACCTACCCTACAGAATGAGCTGAGGCACATCGTGTTGCGCTGGAGGGTAGCACCTATCTGTTTATCTGCCGATATAGTAAAGATGTACAGGCAGGTGCTCGTTGACAAACAGGACACTGATCTGCAAAGAATTCTCTGGAAGCAGGAATCTGGATCGGAAACAAAGGATTACAGATTGCTTCGGTTGACTTTCGGTACTGCTAGTGCTCCTTACCTTGCTGTCAAAGCTCTACAACAGGTGGCTCATGATGAGGGTGCGAAGTATCCCATGGCTGCTGAAAGAATAGTCAATGATTTCTACATGGATGATCTTTTAACGGGATGTCAGAGCAAAGAAGAAGGTATTGAAATCTACAGGGAAATAAATGAACTTTTAAGCAAAGGTGGATTCGAGATACAAAAATGGACAACTAATAATGACGAGTTGTTAGACAAAATGAAAGAAAAGGGAAGGGATGATGAAGGTTTGGAAGAACTAAAAATAAAAGATGACGATTTAACTAAAGTGGTAGGACTTACCTGGAATCGGAGAGAAGATACATTTCATTACTCGGTGTCACTGCATAAACTAGAACAACCTGTAACCAAAAGAAATATTGTATCAGACGTATCACGATTTTACGATCCTCTTGGTTGGGCAGGGCCTAGCACAATCATTTCAAAAATAATGATCCAAAAACTATGGCTCGCTGGTATTGATTGGGATGAAGAAGTACCTTACCATCTTTTAAAGGAATGGCTTGCTTACCGACAGGAACTGGAAGTCTTGTCAGAACTTTGTATTCCAAGGTGGATGGGTACGAATAAGGATGATGTTTTGACCGAATTACATGGCTTTTGCGACTCTTCACAGGTAGCGTACGCAGCGGTAGTTTATATCCGTGTAATCAGCTCTGATGGAAATATACGGGTTACCATGGTGTCATCAAAAACCAAAGTTGCACCAGTCAAACAGGTATCGATACCGCGTCTGGAATTGTGTGGCGCTGTATTATTGTCCAAGTTACTGAAGGAAGCGTCCAGGGTACTTAAAATTGACAAATCTCATCTGCATGCCTGGACTGATTCGACAGTCGTCTTGGCCTGGCTGAATGGACATCCACAACGTTGGAAAGTGTTTGTAGCAAACCGAGTCTCAGAGATTCTCGGAACGTTAGACTCACATCACTGGGCTCACGTTAGTACCAAACAGAATCCTGCTGACTGCGCTTCTCGTGGGTTGAACCCGTCCAGCTTGGTTAAGAACGAGCTGTGGATCCAGGGTCCAGAATTTCTGAAACAGAAAGAAATTAAGTATATAAAACCAAAGACATTAATAACAGAATTGGAAAAGGTTATAACAAAAAGCCATTGCACCACGATAAAAACATCAATCTTTGAGAGATTCTCATCTCTGACCCGGATGGTAAGGGTATTAAGCTACTGTCGTCGGTTCGTCACTAAACAGACTGGACATCTCACCACCGAGGAACTAAGAGATACCCTGACTGAAATAATCAAGCAATGCCAAGCTGAGAATTTCAGTGAAGAATTAAAGGAGGTTACGGAAAATAAAAACTTACCCGCAAATAGCAAACTGCGTCCCTTGAATCCTATTGTGGATAAGGTCAACATCTTGAGAATTGGAGGACGGCTTGAGAATTCACAGTGGAACCACAATCAAAGGCACCCAATCATCCTTCCGAAGCAATCGCATCTAACTCGGCTGGTGATCACGGATGCACACACACAAACGCTGCATGGAGGCCCACTGCTGACATTAGCATATCTTCGCACAAAGTATTGGGTTATTGGTGCAACGAACCTTGTTAAAGCGCATTGTCGAAAATGTGTGACGTGTGTAAAAAGCAAGGCTGCTACGCAAAACCAGCTTATGGGACAAGCACCAGCTGCAAGAGTTACGCCAAGTCGTGCATTTCGAAGCAGTGGTGTTGACTTCGCCGGTCCAATTCAATTAAGAACTGCAAAGGGACGTGGACACAAATCCTATAAAGGATATATATGCCTCTTTGTTTGTATGGTCACAAAAGCCATACATCTAGAGGCAGTAAGTGACCTGACAACGCAAGGTTTCCTTCAAGCGTACAAACGATTTGTAGCAAGGCGTGGCCAGTGCTCACATATGTGGAGCGACAATGGCACGAACTTCATCGGTGGGTCTAGAGAACTGAGCAGACAAGCAAAGGCTGAATTACAAACTCTGCGGAAAGAAATCGCTGAATCTCTGGCAACATTCCATTGTGAGTGGCACTTCATACCTCCCCATTCCCCTAATTTTGGTGGATTATGGGAGTCTGGTGTGAGATCAGTTAAACACCACCTGAAAAGAGTTGTTGGCGATTCAACTCTAACGTATGAAGAGCTCGCGACAGTATTGACTCAAATAGAAGCCTGTTTGAACTCTAGGCCGCAATCTGTTTTAAATGACGACCCCAACAACATCAATGTCTTGACACCAGGACACTTTTTAGTCGGCGAAGCCTTAATCACCGCACCTGATCATAATTACGAATCATCCAACGTCAGTTCCTTACGTCGTTGGCAATACACTCAGCGAATGCTGCAGGACTTTTGGCGTCAGTGGTCCCGAGACTATCTGACAAAGTTTTATCATAGGTACAGATGGTCAGCTCAGATTCCGCAACCAAAGGTAGGGGATGTAGTAGTTGTCCGAGAGGATGGCCTTCCCCCATGTCGATGGTTATTTGGTAAAATAATTGAAACACATCCAGGTGCAGACGGGATCGCGCGGGTCGTAACATTAAAAAGCAAAAATGGAATTATGAAAAGACCATTTTCGAAATTATGTATTTTACCAGTCACTGAGTAAAAAGAATACTAAAATTGTGAACATAAAATTTTAGATAATGTCACCATTTTTCGGTTCTTTATTATAGTTTTTGATAATGTTAATCAATCTTACTAAAATTGTGTAGCTGTTTTATCTATATTATAAATACCAAATGGGTATGGTGGTCGGAATATATTTCTACAAAAATTGATCAAAACCATTTCATTGTATAAATTTATGGACATTCTGTCCATGGTGGGCGGAATGTATAATTATCGAGCATGAATATTCTGCCATCTGTGTGTAGTTAACTAAGAACAAGTAAATTTAGTTTATAAAATGTAACTAGATGGCGCCACCGGAAAAAATAGCTCGCGCTGACAAGATTTACCGGCAATCGGAAATCTAACATTGGTTTTTTTTGAATAAACGAACATTCTTGTAATACCGCATTTTGGAGTTTTATTTATCAGGGTTACTAGTTTGTTTACAACCACTGGACCTATTTGAAAAATTCTTTCACCATTAAAATCCTACACTATACCCGATGAACACAGGCAATAGAATTATTACACAAAGTTAGGGATCCGTATGAAAACTTCGATAATGTAACCCAAAGTGATCGTTAATATACAAAAAATCGTTATATCGCTTACGCTGCGGAAATTGTTGACATTAGAGCAAAGTGATGTACTGCAATTTTGTAGAGTAGGTACATCAATATCTTCAAAAAATTCTGCAATACCAAAATGTAAAGGATGATCTGGTTGAGACTTTTAAACAGATATAGAATTGGCTCCTAAAGACAACTGCTACCCTCAGGTGCTTAGCAGCCCATTTTCTCCTATAGAGGTTGTTTGGAACGATCAACTGCGGGTCGAGTTTCTGAACGCCTCCTTAGCGTAGGAGTCTACTTGTCTATGGACCCTTTGAGTGAAAAAAAAAAGTCGTGAAAAAGGTCACTTCGGGGTTAGCGGTGTTAAATAGTTTTGTTTTGATATCTTGTGATTAAATTGTTAAAAACCACCGCCTTATTGGACCCCCGTGTGTGTCATTTGTTTGAACTTTAATTGATTACCAAATTGTATTGTGTTGAAACTTTGAAGAATCTCAAGAAGGAATTGGACCAGGAGGACCCATCACCATCGCCCTGGCAGTAAGTACTTACCTCATATAGTTGGCCAATTGTATGTTAGGTAGGGAAGCGCTAGAGTGGGGTCGTCGAATTAAGAAGACCGAAAAACTACTGTAAGTTTGCTTGTATTACGTCATTTCAGCCCCGCGAATCGCGGGCGAGTTAAGATTCAAAAACAGGTTGTCCAGGTGGAAGACTCTGGTTACCATACCTGCTTAGGCAATCTGGAATCTTAAACAGAGGTTTGTAGCTAAACATTTGCAGGTGCCCATTACAATGATACTTAACTCTGGACACAACAGGATTATAAGAAACCTCTATATGGCAGTCCACATTTATTGCCACTGAGCCATTGCAATAAAATACAATGATCTATGAACCTCTACTTTATATTCGTTTAATTTTAACATTTTATTATACTCTGTGCTGTCCGTTATGTCCGTATTCGTGTATATACTTTATGATAGCAATTAGTGACGTAATAATCTATGCCAGGGTCAACGGCCTTTGAAATAACAGTGCCTGCAAAAAGTACGCAATCACAGCTAATCTTCTCAATAGCAAAAAATATCCTCATCATCTTCAAGCATGACAATTGATTCGTGACGCTGCAGTGTCGTAATAGGAAAATGCTTCCGTCAATTTTTATTATCACAGGTGCAAAGGAACTTACAGACCTGTTAACTGAAAAAGGCGCACTTCTCCTCACAAACTTATTTATACACATTTTACAGGTACGCCTCGTTTGTATATACGTCTTGCTCGTATTATAGCTATATAAATAACGGTACATATAGTAAAACAATAAAATTATAATTTTCAAAGCGCTCCTAGCGAAGTTTGCTTATCCGTTATAAACCGATCAACAAAGTTAAGCAACGTCCGCCGCAGTCATGAGTTGGATGGGTGATCGCTAGTGACATTACTACTGACTTCCGCGCTTCGCAGGGCACGTTAAGCCGTCGGTGCCGGTTGCTTTCTTAGGATGGCAGTCGTTACATGGTGGTAGGGCATTGGCCCGCCTGAATATAATGGCTAGGCTAACGGCCACCCTCAAGTAGAAAATATGTCACCAAACAACTAACGGTGTGTTCCGGCAGCTGTCCTTGAGAGCCAATCTAGGTTAGCCTGAACAACATCTTCAATCACATCATTACTTACCATCAGGTGAGATTGTGATCAAAGGCTAACCTATAAGGCATAAAAAACTAGTGTGATCGGTTGGGTAGGCAGAAGTAGTTGCAACTAAACTCTAAATTATAGAAGGGTGCGCCTTCGTCACATAAAGTTCTGTATTTGTATAGGACTTCGAAATATTATTCTGTGAATAAAGTTAGGTACTCTAGTGACTATATACCGATAACTTGTTATTCCGAAACTTGGTTCTTAGCATATGTTTAATTGTATGGGTTTGTGACTGAAGAAGAACGATGCCCATCGGTATAGTTAAACGGTAACCTCTGCCTATATTAAATGCACTTCTTGACGCGAGTCCAGGGACTGATATATTTGACGGTTGTTGGAGAAACCTTCTGACAGAATGTTTAAGATATTGTGAGATAACATTCACAAGGAATTCCAAAATACAATAATGTTGTAAATATTTTGACATCTAAATTGGGTTGAGCAGATTAATCTTATTTTAGTGATTTGTAGACATATGTAGTAATTTTTAAATTAATTGACTTGTCATTAAAGTTTTGATTTTCAATTTGACATTTGAATTTTGACCAGATACATTTTATTATAGTAATTATTATTTCAATTGACCGTCTGTAATACTTGTGCTTATATTTTATTGTTATAGTGCTAGTTTTTAAGTTTTGACAATCATTAGTGTAACTCCCTCTGTAGCGGTACTAATTTTGAATCAATAAAATGAATATACTGATGCGTTAAGTCTCATATACCTGTAATTTTACTCACTCTCCACGGGAACCCATTGTAAGGTGCTTGGCGACAGATTTTCTACTTTAAAATGGTAGCTAACCAGGCAAGCATTCGCAAATCGCCCTACCACCACACGGTGAAGCTCAAGCCGGCGATGGGGATCGAACCTAGTACCTGCGGCAATGCAGTCCATAGATATTACCACTCGGCTACCACTGCCTCAAAAAGTGTAAGCGATGGTTAGATGTGTAATTCCAAAGAGATAATAAAGACTTCCAAATGACAATTTAAAAATAGCTGAATTTTAAAATCTTTTTACCAATAAATCAATTAATTAAGAAAAAACATTTGCTATAAATTTTTGCCAAAACTTCCGTACATAACATATATCCCTCTTTTTTTATCCAAACAATGATCTTCTGACCATCAAAAGTGGCCAAAATCTAGGAATCGCCCTCCTAACTAACAATGAAGAGAGTATCAGAGACTTTTCTCTTTTGTTTATCCGGCCTTAATTGCCACTTAACAGATGAACCACCAAGGCAAACTCAAAACATCTGGCATTCGAGAGATAGCTTTGCGCGAGGCATTTCGTACTAGTTTGAATATATTTATCAAAGTGAAGAATGGTTTCCGATAGCTCGTAGATAAATCAAATGAGATTGCTATAAAGCAACTTACGTATATCCAGCAAGAATATTGAGCAGCGAAGATTTCCCCGCGCCGGAAGGGCCGAGGATGCACGTCAGCTCTCCGGAACGGAACTCCCCCGACACATTGTGCAATATCTTTCGATCACCTGGAAAGAAAACAAAGTTATTTATAGAGACAGAATGTGCAGTTACAACAGCAAATACTTTTTCATGCCATCTATTCGAAATATAATGATTGGTTACGGATTGGTTACGGATATGATTGGCGGAGCGAGGATAGAACAAATAAAGAACGCGCCACTGGCAATAAATAAAAGTTTAAGGATTGGTCTAATAGCAAACTTAAAAAAGAACTGTTTTTAGTTATTATTTTACTAATAAAAATATTATAATATACTTGATACCATTATAATAATGTATTATAGTCATTGACACGGTTGCAGAATATATTCCTCGGGCAAAGTATTTTTTATGTGATAGGATGGTAAACGAGCCGGCGGTTCACCTGGTGGTAAGTGATCACCATCAAAAACTGGAAGGTGGGCAGCAGCACCTTCTAAAGAACTGCCATCTTACACTGTGATCCCCAAGCCGCCTGCCAAGCGTGAGGATTATGGCAAATACCCTCTAGGAATCTATAATAGGGGAGGCTGTGTTCAGCAGTGAACGAATCGGCTGTTACAGTATGCTGACATCGAAATAGTTAAGGTTATAAAAAAGTTTAGCTTTTAGCTTAAAAGAAATTAAGATTATAAAATGATTTTTTATCATTGAGCTTCCAACCGCTTCTGATAATAGGTATGTAACATGAAATTTGCTTTCAAGCAAAAAAGCACAAATCATTTTTATGACCATTTGGTCCATTTTTACTTCTTTAACTTTGTTACTATCATATCTAATAATTCAACCTCATTCACCACGAAGACTCATAAAATTGTATTTTAAAGTTCGCTCCGATCTTTTGTTTATCATATATTGGGACTTCCCCTTCCTTTATATGACATGAAACCTTTAGGCAATTTTAGGATCAGGTGTTTTGAGACAAAGTGAAAAATTATATATTTATCATGTACCGTAAGCGTGAGGAAGTAATATATGGGGGTGTTATAAGTGGTCATTTTGCAAAAGTAGACATATTGAAAAAGTGGAACACGTGTTACGGATAATTTGGCAGACTTACTTGAAAATACGTTTTATATACAGGGTTATTGGTAAAATGCTAACAACCTCTTAGAGTTGACTTCTGCTAGTCGTGAGAAATATTTTGAGATGTATCTTTTTTTTTTTTTTTTTATTTTATATTTTTTATAATTTTGTTTGATGTAAATATTCAAAACTCTATTCAAAGGGACCACGGCAAGGTCCAGTGTTGCCGCGGCGGGCGCTCTTGGCTCGGAGCAGGCATTAAAACACAAAAAAAAAGAAAAAACATTTTTTTTTGACAAAACAAAAAAAAACACCTCAAAATGTTTCTTAGGACTAGCAGAAGGCAACCCTAAGAGGTTGTTAGCATTTTTACAATAACCCTGTATAATTCCGGATTCAAACCCTTGTATAAATGTAGTATAGGTACACATAATAGTAGAGACGTAAACACTTCGATCAGCGTCATAAACACTATAAAAAATTTCTTATCGAGCCATCACATTAGCCTCTGTAATTTACTTAGACTTTGACGTACTTAAATGCATAATCATTTGTTGTCTCACCGTTTAATAGGTAGTAAGTTTTATTATCGCTTATCTACTTAAGTATAAGAAGTAAAATCTCCATGACGTGTGATGCTAGGGTATCCATGAGGAAGAGTGAAAAAATATCAATATCAAATTCATTCGATTTTATTATGAGTGTACAATGTTTTGTAGCGTGACCTTTACATACCAAAATGGGTTGCATTCGACGCCCGAAAAAATATATTTTATCGACCGATTAGTACACTCTAGTAGATTATATGTCGTTTGGCCTTTTTTCAGCCTGCAATTAGGTCAAACACAAATAAACCACATTACTGCCTTGCGGAGCCCCAGTAGATCGCCAAGGAAACCACGGTCTTGTCATCGAAGTACTGGCCACCTTTCTCGCAACATCTTTTTAATGATCCGCCTTTGCCACTGTAAGCGTGCAGGCAATTATTGAACCGAACGGTACCGCACGTGAAGGCATGAGACCTGACGGAATAACCTTAACTTCCTGGATTCCTGGAAGGCCACTAGTTTGGGACACCGTGTGCGTCGAAACGCTTGTGGCGTTGAAACGCTTGCGGCGCCTCATTTACCCTCCACTTCCAAGACACCGGGAACAGCGGCAGTGGCAGTAAGCTTCAAAAGGCGATACAATGACAGTCTCGGCGATGGTTACATAGTTCTTTCTGCCTTTTGAGTAGAAATATTAGGTCCACGGCATCCAAGCGCATGACTTCTATATTAAGATTTTGTTAAAGCAACTGATAGAAAAGACAAATGACGAAAGGGCTGCTGCGTACCTCGGCCAGAGAATTAGTATTGCCATTCAACGGGGTAATGCCACCAGCCTTTTAGGTACGTACCGGTGGACAGAGGTCTGTTTTTTATTTACTCGTATCACCAATCAGTAACCTTCTGTTAGAAAACGGAGCTCACAATAATTATATTATTCTTTTATTTCTTAGTTAGTGTTAGATACAAGTTGTGTTTAGCACATTTAATTATACAAATAAATACCCTGACCATTCCGCCTAATTTTTTTGCTAAATCAACGTGACGTCATAAAACAAATCAGAGTTTTTATGTTAGTTGTAAAATATAATATTCTACCGTGATTCTACCTGACAAATAGTCGCATCAATAGACACGCCCGTTAATGTAACAAAACCTAACCCCAGCGAAATCATCATCATATGTAAAAAAAAAACTGTATAATATTTCTCCATGTTTGAACTTGTGAACCCCATTTAGCTGGAATTTAATACTAATAGTCGTTAGCCCTACATTTTGCCGACCCCACTAAAAGGACATAACAAGAGTCCTTAACGCAGATGACGTCAAGATGTGATTTTTGTAGTAATTTGAAAAATTTCGTTATAGGCTCATTGAGTCGAGGGCCACTATTAGTTAATTAGCAAAAGTGCAGGTAGCTACTAAAATGGTTTTATTAAGAAACATTTCAAAACAAGAGGAGTTTATAGTGTTATTGTCTCAAAATTTCAAAATGTTGGTACACTCACAGAACAGAACACGCGATGTTGGTAACGGTGCGATGAACAGTAAACAAGATGTTATTAAAGTAATTTATAGTCGTGTCTCTGAAACTGGCAATTAAATGCATTTGCATCAATTTTAAATAGCAGGTTGTATAACAGATGAGTTTCTATAATGACGAGGAGAAAATAGAAGGGTTTTGTTTGAGTGTCTTTTGTTTAATTCTTAATCATGATAAAACTGGTTCTTTGGTTAGATTAGACCTATGCATAGTAATATCTCAGACGATTTCAAGTTAGGATAATATTAGACTTTTTTATTGATGACAATAATAATAATACTATTATATGATAGTATTATTAATGCTTTATAAGAAGAATAATAATTCTTAAGAACGGTTTCCGTCGAACATGTGTTTATTTGGATGACTCATGTGACGATACGCTTTTCCTGGGTGCCTTTTTAAGGTTCCGTACCTCAAAAGAAAAAAAACGGAACCCGTATAGGATCACTTTGTTGTCCGTCTGTCAGTCAAGTTCTTTTTTCTCAAGAACGCGTAGGTATCGGTGAGGAGTTATGAAAGAATCAAACTTCTGAGCTAAAGCAATCAAAAGATACATCCGTTTACGCCGCAAATTAGACACTCTCAAGGGAATAAAAACCTACAGGGTTTTTTCCGTGAACTCAGAATCTTGAAATTTGATAAGGTCTTATAGCCCTTACAAAGTAAAAATTACGAAATGCATAACTTTTTATTTACATTATACAATAAACATATGTTTAATAATTTAAAATGTTATGGATTTCATTTAATAAAAATACCATAATTTTTACTTATACTGTGGAGTAGACCATTATTCATGTTTAATATCGTTAAAGCAATAAAGAAGAAAAGCAGTAGAACTTTTTGTTGTAGTTTGTCCGGGAAAGTACTACCTAATACCTATTTCTACCACCAAGCTGTAAGAAGATTTATGGGTGAGTGTGCCGGTGAAATTACAGGCCGGTGAAATCTATCTACTCAATTTTTAATTTTACTTATACTACGGAACCCTCAATGCGCGAGTCCAACTCGAGACGCGGAGCAATTGGCCGGTTTTTTTAAATAATGGAACAAACACGAGCCCACCCGGAGTTAAGTATAACAGATGGCGAACAAGTGGCGAACTGCACAGCGCCCATTACCCTGAGACACAAAATTATGAAGTCTCATGTGCCTCTAATTTCACCAGCATACCCACCCTTCAAACCGAAATACAGTAACAAAATCACAAATATACGATAGGATAAATTTAAGTCATGTGCGGGATTCGAACCCGCGTCCATCCACCCCTTGAGGCTCTAACCAATTAAGCTAACATGACATGACGTCATAACTCGAAACTTTCCTATCGTTCTTTAACCATCGTATTGCGATGAAGCGAAATCTATAGTACCAGCAGGCGTTATTGCAAACCTAACAATATCGAAATACAGTAATGTGAATCTTACATCTTGGCAGTAGAAATAGGTACGATGGCATTACTTCCCTGAACGAACTCCCACAAAGAAATCTACTGCTTTTCTTATTTATTGCTAAACAGGAAGACTGGTCTACTACTTATATAACAGACTGTTTAGTTACAGACAACATATATTAACCCATTGGCATGATAACAATAGAATTTCATTCATAACTAGGACGTAGTGGTCCTGATGATGCCAACTTATTAAGATCATTCGACTTGCTGCATACAATATTTAACATTTTTAGGGCGACCGAATTTATAGCTCTTTATTATAGATCAATCAGATTCCCATAGAATTATCTAGAAATATTCAACTTATTCATCCGTGTAATCTGAGTATAAGTATTTTAGTTAATGGGCCATAAAAAGAAGTACTGTATCTCTTATACGAGTATATTTTTATTTAATGGTCACTTAGGCAGTTAATGACTAGAACTGTGTTATAAATCAAGAAGCGCGGAAGCTAAATCAATTATTGTTATGATGAGGAAAACGTGATGAATATTTGAAGCGTTCGTAGCGTAGCTTGCTTAGTCGTTCTTAACCGATCAACTAAGTTAATCAACGTTTGCTACGGTCATTACTTGGATGTGTGACTTCTAGTGGCATTACTACTGAGCGCTTCTGTGCTTTGGATGGCACATTAAGCCTTCGGTTCCGGTTGTTGTCTTAGGATGGCAGTCGTTACAGCATAGTGGTAGGCCATTTTGAGAATGCCCGCCTAGCTAGCTACCATCTAGTTACCTAGCCACCTTCGCGTATCTACCTTCAAGTAGTAAATCTGTTGCCGAGCACATAACGGTGTATTCCGGCAACTGTCCTTGCGAGCCAGTAATTCTAGGTTAGCCTGAACAACATCTTCGACCACATCTTCACTTACCATTAAGTGATATAGTGGTCAAAGGCTAGCCTATAAAAGTCATAAAAAAAAATATATATATATGTTATTTCTAGTTGCATTACTACTGAGCGCTTCTGTGCTTTGGATGGCGCGCTAAGTCGTCGGTCTCGGTTATTTTCAGAACCCCAGCCGACTAGCTAGTCACTAAGGGATATAATTTCTACTTGAGGGGTGTAAGCTACCATCCTCCAGGCTGACGCTCTCAAAATAGCTATACCTAACGGTGTGTTCCGGCAGTCGTCCTTGATAATCAGTAACTCTAGGTAAGCCTGAACAACATCTTCAAATAGCATTATCTGTTACCATGAGGTAAATATGGTCAAAGGTGAGTTTATCAGCTACAAGTATAAATAAACAAAAAAGGTTTCCATTGCTGCTTTAAGATAATCAAAGTTCATCCATAACTAGGCTATCGATAGATTGGCCAAGCAAAAAGAAAGAAGTTCTATCAGTTAGATGCAGTGATGGCTAGTGGTAATTTACTGCGCAGTGGACTAATGGCACGAATTCCGGAACGGCTTGAACTTCATAGGTAGTTGTGCATTAAGCGAATGCTTGCCTATACTCTGGTTTTTAATTCGAGATCAAAAATGTAAACAAAGGTGTAAACCGTGCAAAAAAATTACAAGTACTTGGTAATTTTTCTAATTTTGGGAACGGACGGAGCATTTAATGTAAAAAATATATTTAATGCTATAATTTATTGCATCATTATGAAACAATAAAACACTTTTATATGCGCGTACATATTTACGCATATATTCAAGCCTGAAAAAAATAGTGTAAGATTTTTTTGTTTTTAATAGCCACACTTGTGAGGATATTTTTGAAGAAAAACTATTGAACACCCTGACCTATCAGTTTGACAATGACATAAATTGACATTTCTTTGTTTACATTTTTGATCTCGAATTAAAAACCAGACTATAGTTACCTACTTCACTTAAGTTGAAAATCTGTTTCCAAGCACCTCCATCCTAGGTTAGGCCTATATACCATCCTCAATAAAATCGCCACATACCATCAGGAGAGATGGTTTTTTAGCTGTAAAAAAACCTATCATTTTTATAATATATAATGAAGATTTGGTAAAAGTAAATATAGGTATGAAGATAAGGTGCCACTGGATTGTTACTTAAGCAATATATCAGTGCCCTACGGTTTATTGATAACATATAGTAGGTAATAGTAATACAGTCAGTCGCTATAACCATATTCATTCGACCACATCATTATTTATCCTCAGCTGAGATGGTGATCGATCAAAGGCTAACCTATTACCTAAAAAGGTAGATGCAGGCAAAAACTTACGTTTAAAAGTAAACTATTAAAATAAAATAATATCAGATTTATTTCTGACGTGATAAAAATCATCACCACGCGTCTTGATTCTTAACTTCCATCGCTTAGTAGGACAATTGTTTAACACTGTGGCAGTTTGTTTTATTAAAAACATAAATGGTGTTAATGTTTTTTTTTATGTTATTGTGATGGAACAAGCTCGAGGCGCACCTGATGTTAAGCGGACTAACCTCTGCCTATAACAGATGCATTTCATCACAAGTCACGAACTGCACTGCGCCCGTCACCTTGAGACATAGTTCTTAAGTCTCATGTGCTTGTAATTTCACTGGTTCTCAACGACTGCTGCCGGAACACACCGTTAGGTGCTTGGCGAAAGATTTTCTACTTGAGGGTGGTAGCTAGCCAGGAGGGCAATCGCAAAATGCCCTTCCATCTTGCGGTGAAGCTCAATCCCGCGGCGGGATTCAAACCATGGACCTGCTGCGCGGCAGTCAATAGCCAATGCCACTGAGTCATCATTGCTTCTGAGTTATCAATATTCGAATTAAAAAAAATACATAATTCTTAAGAGAATCCTGTTTTATCTTGCGTGGGCTTAGCATTTTAGTCTGTGTTACAACACTGTATGTTGAAACCGTATTCCAATAATATCAGTGACATTTCACTATAACTTTGAGTGGTTTGTCCTATTTGCAAGAGTTGGCGGAAATACCTATGTTTATTATGTAGTTATTTCCCAAGTGTGATTACCGCTCACGGCTATGCAACGCTCGTGCCTCTATCTATTTGTTTTGTTATTGTCTTTAATGTTTTATAAAATTACTGTCGTGTGATGAAATTGTTTATACATATAGTTAGTTTAATTTAGAAAATATTGGAGAACAAAATGCTTAAATAAAATTTAGTACTCCAAAAAAGCACAAAAATACGCACTCTAATAAATAAAAAATATTGTAATCAAATTATTAGTAAATGTGCTTTTCGCTCAGTACGCGTTAGTGATAGTGTAACTTTATTATTTTCACATTTTTTAGCTATTTTTAATTTATTTTGTTAGCCATAATGACATCCATCAGTTGCCCAGGTGACATCCATACATTGCAGATGCTTACTTAATTAGACCTTATTAGATTTATTAATTATAATCTCATTTTTGCAGGTATTTTTATCTTTGTTGGCATTTATAGATTATTATTTTAATTTCATAAGTAATCATATTCAGTGGCAATTGTGATTGTGGCGCCGCATAACAGTTTAAGCGTTCTTAGGTAAACGGATTCATGTACGTTATAAACATTGTCACACTAATTGTGTGCTTCAGGCATGGACATAGATTTCATAGAACCATGGCTTGAGGCCCCACAGTTTGACACCAACAGGCGAACGTCTAGGTAAGTAAGTGAGACTGTAATCAAAGTGCATAGAGTCATGCTAGAGTAAGTAGTTGTACTAAGGCGGGATATAACATGAGGTTGAATTCTAAATACAAAGCCATTTGCAGCCTCTTAAGTTGTCTACCTAATGTGTGTGATATCCCAAAATCATTTGTTTTTACAAAGCCATCGGGTAGAATCGAGGGTCGAAAGCCATATGTTACTTTAGATTGAATACTGTGGGAAGGGACCTTTAGTGGGACTAGGGAAAAATAGTGTGGTTAAACCAAATCCGACTATACAAAGACCGCAGGTAGACCGCAGCTTCTGATTGTTTGTAGATAAAATAGTTTATAATACATGCATAATATAGTAGAAAAACATTTTAGAGGATTCTAATGTATTGACTAATAACGTAAATTAACAAAATTTTTATCCCTTACATTGCAAACGCTGGCTGAACCTTACGAGATAGATCAAAATATTGTAATTATTAATAGTACAGTATTGTACACCTTAAAACGGTCTACTAAAAATTCGACGATCGTATATGTCTTTCTCTTTGGGATAAGCCATTATAGCCATTTGGAATCCTTTAATTTTTACGAGAAATATTGGCTTATTTACAAAGCGGATTTGAGCAATATAGATTTAAAGGTTTCACAGCATTTTAAAACTGTAATATCTTCCAAAATATTCATTAAAATTACATGCTGTAAAGGGCCATGTTGGTCTATATTAAATGCACAATGTAGTTAAGGTGCTAAATTAGATAAGTATAATATGGCCCTATTCAGCGTTTAATTTAAATGAATATTTTCGAATATATTACAGTTTTAAAATGCAAGGACTTAGCGATTGCCGCGGCACCGGTCGGGGGGAGCCGTAGGCGACGCTTCACTAATACGAGACAGGCAATTGCCACGTTGTATATAAATACATTCTGTAGTATATATATATTTAGTATCAGTATGGCACCCGTACGAAGCCGAGGTGGGAGCTAGTAGGATATAAATTAACTTTGTCACTTTTCATCAAGTACTCAAACTGTTGGTATTAAAACGAATAATATAATTTGTTATGAAATGCACCTGTCATAGGCAGAGATTATCGCTTAGTAGCAGGGGTGCCTCGCCAGTGTTCCGTTACAATACCACAATAAGAAAAATACTATCTGGCTTAACAACTTCTTAATATGTTCTTTAAAAACAAATGTTTTAATGGCAAGGAAATTGTACGGTAAAATTGTGTGCTTCTGCTGTCTTTTTTTACATCGGCAGTGTAACCTTATTAAAAAAACACTACGCACTTTGTACAACACTACAGCAACTACATTTAAAGCAACCTATATGAACAACCTACAAGTCATTTCAGACTTACAGGCAGTCCAAATGCTCTAATTAATTGTCAAATTATAGCTTGCAGAAACTGTAGAACCAGTATACTTCTATTATTTGTATGCCTTATCGTTATAATAAATTATTTAAATTTATTATTATCCTACAAGTACGACACTTGCATTTTCCTTATCGATAGAAAAATAACGGAATGGAGAAGACTTGGGGTCTTCTTGGAATTTATATAGCCTGTCAAGAAAATATATAATCATTGTTGTTTATTACCGTTTTCTTTAACTAACGTAAAGTACGTACTAACATTTACTTAATATTTTTATTGCTTATTTACTCAATTGTTTCAATTAAATTTCGTACTTGCCTTGTAAACCGTCTCATGATCCATATTTTTTCGAACATATTGTCTAAATTTTACTTGGTCAGTCTTTCACATAGAGACATTAACTTATCGTCAAGCATTCCCATAAAGGGTAGGTAAAGGTGCCTTAGCAACCTTATTTGCCAATCAATTTAGGTACTATGGAGGCGAAATTTTTGTAATCAATAGGGTACAATTCTAGACCCTATATTGAAACTGGAAATTCTTTGTCCGAAAACCCCACAAATGTTTAACATCCGTGGACCAAATCTGACCTCTTAATATAAAATTGGCAAACTAACGCTTCGTTCGGGCTGGAGGTAGAGCAACTGCTTGTAAGTCCGCAATGACTTGTAGGTGGTCTAAGTGCTTTCTTTGTAGTAGCTGTATTGTTTTGTTTATTGTATAAAGTTCGTAGTATACTGTTCATAAAGGCCGGAAAAAAAAGTATTGAATTTCCACAACAATAAGTTTACTTGATACATTTTGAGATTTGTCATGGATAACACTCTTTTCGAGCAAAAATCTGTAAACATCTGCTGATGATACTGGATATTTCGGCTTTGAATAAATATCCTGTTTTCCTTATGAAAACCGGAAATTGTAGGGTAACGAGTTAATGACCTGAGACCGAGACTTCATCGAGACTTCACTTTTACTTTCCGGTAACATCTCAACATCAGAAATAATATCCGTGTCGTAGCAATAATGTGAGTAATTTCCATCAATTTACTTTAAGTGAGAGTTCTTTGTCTTCTTAGTTCCTGTATTGGGGAAAGGTGAACGTTTTCGCAAGGCCATGAACCTGCGTATATTCTTTCTTACTTTAGTTAAATATAACCTTAAGTGGCTTTATAAAATGTTTTTCTTCTTATAACATCATCCTTCTTTTGTGTTACGTTAATGATTTTTAGCTTTGTTGGCATTGCTTTATGTTGGTTTTTTCTTCACTCTCCAAGCTTTACCTTCTATGGCTAAGTAGTTGTTATAAGGAAGCAGAACTGGCCCAGTGGCGCTACCGGTACTCACTACCTTTTTACAAATCCCGAGTATATAGCTGGTAGCCAAACACCTTGTTGTATGTTTCAGTGGCTGTCCTTGCTTTCAGTCCCTATTCTAGCTTAAAGTGTTAAATATTTAACATGTTCGACCACATCTTCACTTACTATCAGTAAGGTTGTGGTAAATATGGAGATAAAGCGTTTTAAAAATGCCCGCCTGGCTAGCCACCACCCTCAAATTGAAAATGTATCGACAAGAACATAACGGTGTTTCTGGCCTTTACTTGAAAGCCAGTAATTGTAGGTTAGCCTTAACAACATTGGTACTGGTCAAAAACTAGCATAAATGAACTAATAGCTTATAAAAATTAATCAAAGCCAGAAATGATTACTTATGCTATGGTATGCTCATCATAGGTTTTATTAGCTACGTTCTGTAAGATGCATTGTAAATTATATCACATATTAAAATCCTAATAAAGAAGGGTCTTAATTTCCCTTCACTCCATAACATTTGTAATGTTACTCAGTAAATCCTTAGTAGAGGGCATCAAAAAGTAAGCTTATTTTACTAAGACACACTGCATAGTTGTATGAACACTGACATAAATCATATTTTTAAGTGCGGGGTATGTATATTTTGTAGCGTATAATACATATAAACCTTTCTCTTGAATCACTCTATGTATTAAAAAACCGCATCAAAATCTATCGCGTTTTAAAGATCGGGCAGATAGGGACAGACAAGCGGGAATCGACTTTATTTTATGTTATATAGTGGGAGTGATGATAGTGTTTTATCTACCAGGAGCAAGCTTTCCTCTCATGCAATTTAGTTACCACGCTAATCGTTGCAACTAACTTCCAAAACACTTTATGGAAAATACGATTTTGATAAAAGCTTGATGCACATATTATAGAACCATAGATACCATAATTATATTGTACACATGTTGAAAATATTTTCTTCATTGCGACATAATTTGCAGCTTATTTCAATTATAAATATTTTATTCCTAAGGATATGATTGAAAAATAGGTAACCGTTAGTAGCATTACTACTCACTGATTCGTGCTTCGGTGGTACTTTAAAATGTCGGTATCGGTTCTTTGTCTTTGAATGGCAATCGTTTTTATATGGCATATTACGTATGCTTACCTATATTTTCCGTTAGAATTAAAAAAAATAGTGAAAACCACGTTAGTTATTATGTCAAAGAATACTTGCCTGTCTAGCTATTACGCTCAAGTAAAAAATGTATCACAAGCACCTAACGGTGCGTTCCGGCAGCTGTCCTTGAGAGCCAGTAACTCTAGGTTAGCCTCAAGACCGTCTTTGACCTCGATAGCGCTTACCATCAGGTAAAACAATGGTCAACGGATAGCCTACCAGATTTAAAAAAAAAATTATTGATCATTCCCATAATAATTAAAATATACAGGGTTATTGGAAAAATGCTAACGACCTCTTAGAGTTGACTTCTGTTAGTCCTAACAAACATTTTGAGAAACAATAGATGGCAGGTAAAAGACACTTTTAACATCAGGTGGTCTTCATGCTTATTCCTTCACAAACATAGCAAAACACATAAAACAAAAAGCAAAATAAACATTTTTCTCAATATGTTTTTAGGACCAACAGGAGTCTACTCTAAGAGGTTGTTATCAATTTACCAATAACTCTGTATAATATATAATTCTTGTCAGTATGTGTTACAGATTACAATACGAGCGATGCCACAGGCGGAAGCAGCAAGAGGTAAATCCATAATAGTCTAACAGTGACACGACAAATGATGACACAAAACCTATTGCATTGTAATATAAGAGTATACAAACAATTTGTCATGTTGACATTAATTTGGCGACATTAAAATAATAGGTTACTTTTGTCCGAGCGAGCCCATTGTCTGAATAAAAAATCTTTTGTTCGTGTTTATCATGACACGTTTTTCACATCCGGTGGTTTGGTGTAATTTGTGTAATTCGTGGATCTTGTGCCTACGTTGTACTAGAAGTTTTGTACAGCCCATTTATGTGTCAATTATAAAAAGAAGTGACAATTTGAAAACGATTACTGTGCTAATAAATTTGCACATAATATAAACGACAGTATTGCTCAAATATTGATAATATTAATTGTGAATAAAGTTGTCATTTTTATTAAAATCTTTCGAATTGTATTATGATGTTTTGCAGCGAAATGGAACTTTTTACTACTCGTCATCGTATACATCCGCCTGTTCTTCTAGTTTGAATTCCTTGGAGACTTAGTTTATTTTTCAGATATAATAAGATTGTTTTTAAAATAATATAAATAAAAATAGTAACATACGTACATAATTATAACAAATATTTCTGGTAAACTAAGCAAGTTTTTTTTACTCTACTGTTATCTCGACACGATTTCGACGATCTCGGGTAACAGTTGATTTTTCAATTGTTGCATTGTATATTGTAACTTTTGCCCAAAAAATTTATAAAACCATGTCTTGTCACAGGAAATACTAAGTGGCTTCTGTGGGCTTCCGTACCCAAGAGGCAAACACCCTAGTAACTGGACTCCTCTATCTATCCATATGTCGGTCCGACCGTTTTTCATGAATCTTTAGCTCGTAAATATGTTAGTTATACCTAAATTTTCATACGTTGTGTAGATCATTGACGAAAAGAATTTTTTATGCTATCGTAACGGAACAAGCACAAGCTATAGCTCGTTTTACCGGTTACTTATGCATATAACAGATTCTCTCAGACTGTACGCATTACCCTGAGATGTAAAGTTGTTAAGTCTCATGTACCGATAATTCCACCGTCATACATACCCTTAAAACCGGAAAACAGTAATTAATATGATCTGCTTGGTCGAAGATATCGCTATGGTAGCTAGGTTTGTACTTGAACAGAGATTCAATTTAATAATATTTCAGTGGGGCCGCAGTGCATGAGAAGGTATACGAACAACCAAAACATTTTATACTCTATCGCGTGGGGTATCATCATTTAAAGCTCGTATATAGTAGAAATTATTTTGATTTGGTTATCTTAAAATATTAATAAATTTAGGACTATCAAAGTTGCTTATTTAGATACGGAAAAACTAAATGGAAATTTAAAATTAGGTGTATTGTACACTATATTGTACGCCCTTGGTACGCCATTTGGTATATTGTATGCCCGTGCGGTGCCGGGTTAGAATGTCACCCCTCCATTTTTATCGTCAGAATGGCATTTAAAACTAGTTCATATTATTATACTATTCGAGCACATGACGTCATGTTTTTGGAGCTATGGAATAACAATCTAGTGTCTTTGACCTAAAACATCGTTGGCGAATGCAACGTTTTAGAAAATTTACGCGTGTATAGGTCTTCTATATATATTTATAATTATATACAATTCAAAGCCCTGACTGATTCACTGATATATCAACGCACGGACGAAACCACTAGTCTTAGAGACATAACATTTGGGGGATGTGTTTCTTGTAATGTGAATATGAATCCATTAAGAAAGTGCTTTTTGTGAGTCCATCCCTAATAGTGCAATGGGGTGTTATGTTTGTATATTTATTTTTCTATGCATAGAGCTTCATGTTTTTTTTATAACTATAATTATATAATAGTAATTAATAAAAACACAATATTTTTTGTATAAACTATAATACTTAACAGTAATTATATTAGAAGTTGGGGGAGGCGTTAGTTCAATAGTAGACTTCTTTTGGCTGGCTGATGGTGATATTAATAGTATTTCTAAATCACTTCCATTAGGGACAAAGAATTTTCATAAATGGTGTTTAAAAATCGATATGCAAAGTCCAGTCAAAACCATAAATTATCATAAAAACATGAAATTTTATACGCGTACATAATCTTTATAAAATTCCTGACTCATTCATTTATTGACCTATCAACACGTAATGTACGTAATATTTTGGAATAGCTTCGTTTAGTACTATGGGAGAGCACTCTGGGAAAGGGACTTTAAATATTAGGACTCTATAAAAAAAAAACGAAAACAATAAAAAAATATATGGAAAGGGTTTGTTATAATTTTTACAAATATATTTATGTAATGTCAATTTATAGTTTTACAAACACTAAATCCCTAATATTGTAGGCTGTTCTTGAGACCCAATAATACTTGTTTAGGCTAAAATACATCGTCGACCACAGGTGAGATAGTGGTCAAAGCTAGCTTATCAGCAAAAAAAAAAAATACGAACGGACAGAAGATTTTGATTATTTTTTTACAAATACATGACCCTAGTGAAAATTGATCAAATTAAGAATTCTACGGAACTAAAAAAGGAAGTTCCGTACCGAACTCCCACGGAAATGTCACTCAGCTCAGGGCTGTACCCTGACACTTTAATAATGCAAATATTTAATCATGTCGATCATTATGAGCACCATCGTTCAATATACATTTTTGTCAATTTTATTGTTACGGAGATTTTATAAAATATTCCCTTAATTGATTTCTTGCTGTGTGAAATAATCACATGATATATACCGAAATAAGCTCTTTTTTACTTTTATCTTTATAACGGATTTAGGAGCAGACGAAGATGTAAAGATGTCTAGAATATAAATGGTTAAGTAAACAGAATAGTGGATTCCTTGCACTTGTAAATTAGTGTTTATCGAATTTTTTATCTAATATAGTAAAAATCCCCAAAACGCCTACCAAGCGTGAAAATTATTGCAATTTATAAAAAGGGGATTTTAATGTATATTCACAAGGGGAGAATTATTTTCAAAGTTCAATATATGGTAAAAAATGCTACTGTTTACATTACAGACACAATGGAAACCTACAGATTACAGTTCTCTGTACTCTAGGGTTTGCTGGAAGAGATTTCTTCTGGGGTTAAGTTCCATTTGTCATTTCTTTTCAAAAATATGTTCCGCCTTTTCTGTTTGTAGCAATAAAGAGTCTAATAATCTTTTAGTCACAATATTTTGACGTTGTCATAGTTATAACAAAATTATATAAAATTATCTACATCCGTTTTCGCGTGAGAGGACAATATAAGGGCAAACGTTAAATGTCCCAGATCAATCACGCGTTCCTTTTCAGTTGACTTTTATTAGATCCCGACATACTGTTTCTTTATTACATTTTTGGACTCTGGGATAAGCGCGCAATCTTAATTTTGTCTCGTCATGTTTGGATTATTTATAACTGTTTTAGTATTATTATTTATATAATTATCCTTGTTACTTAATATAACCCATAACTAAATAAATTTTACAAATAGACTTGTGGCTTTTTCGTCTGTGGGAATTGGTGATATGCCTTAAATTGGAATAAAAAAGTTATTCTTAATGAATCTACCAATTTTATATTATGCTAAATTTCTTTGTTTTTTTTCTTTATTATGTTATTGTGACGGAACCAGCTCGAGGCCCACCTGATGTTAAGCGGACTAACCTCTGCCTTTAACATATGCATTTCATCACAAGTCACGAATTGCACTGCACCCGTCACCTGAAGACATAGTTGTTAAGTCTCATGTGTCTGTAATTTTACTAGCTCTCAAGGACTGCTGCTGGAACACACCATTAGGTGCTTGGCAACAGATTTTCTACTTCAGGGTGGCTAGCCAGGCGGGCAATCGCAAAATGCCCTTCCACCATGCGGTTAAGCTCAAGCCGGCGGTGGGGATCGAACCAGGGACCCGTGACACGGCACCCCATATCTATTACCGCTTGGCTATCATTGCTTAAAAATCCATCTTTGTGATGAAGAAACTGTAAATAGATATATAATTTTTAAAACCCAGATAGATATACAAATTTGAGAGATAAAAATTTGCGTAAAATTTGATTTAATAACTCATATTTTATTTTTGACTCGTTTCAGGCACAGCGGACCATGCACTTTCAAAAGAGATCTTACATAAAAGTTAGGGTAACGGTAAATACACCAAAAATTTGTGAAATTATTTAGTAAATGACTTGATTTTGGTAATCACAAGGTGAAAAAACTGCTCGTATGTCCTGATATCAAAAAAAAACAATGTATAACAATAGAAAATTTAGAAATCGAAATAACTTGTGACCCAAATTCATACACTTCAGAACTCTTTTTTATCTTCACAAAATATAACTTAGAACAAAATAACCATTGAGCAACAAGGGAACACACAGGAAGCTACGTTACATTGTGCTACACACATAGGACCCAGGAGAGAGATCAACACCAATATTGAGCAATATTTTTCAACTTTTACGCTCCACCAAGTCGTTTCCGAGATCGATTGCTCTCATTTCTTGTGGTAGAACCGAATATATGTATAATAGATACTGCACGAAAAGCGAAACTAAGGAAATATTGGGTAACGTGGCACAAAAGATCAAACAAGAAATCATTTTCCTTTGACTAGCACGACTCATACATAAGAATTTTAGAAGAACTCATGAGCCGCCAAAAGACCTGAAGTGTTCATCTTAAATTGTAATGATTAAGACGAACCATGTCGTAAATTATAAAACAGTGCATATTATGTGAACCTTTGGATGTGGTCAAAGCTAAAGGCGGATATATTTGGCTTATTTATGTGATTGGTCACGTATTTTTCCTTAAAAACTTGCATCTATTTACCACAAATCTCTAATAGCATACTGAAGCGATACCTAGAGCGTGAACCGTCTGCTCATTTTTTCACTCGTTATTATAGAAAATGAGCAGGTTCTCTTTTTAAACAATCAACATGTTAAAATAATTTGGCTAGTAACCGTTTAATTCAAAATTGTGTCTGCCCTTCAATTGTTACAATTAGTGATTCCTCGCGTGAAATTACGTCCTTTCGATTTTAATTGTAATCTTGTCTTCAATTAAGTCCATAGGTATTTTTTTTCTATTATTTGTTAGGATTAGTTTATTTTTCAACGTTACGTTCCAGCAGCGCACCTTGCGAACCAGAAATTCTAGGTTCACCTGAACAAAATCTTCGACTACATCATATACTTTCCATCAAACCCAAGTCAAGTACCAATCACCTATAAGTTAAAATAATATAAAAATAAATGTATTACGTTCTTAAATGACATTCAAGGAGTCTTTGATTTGTTTTGTTTTGTTTGAAAAAAGAATGTCATGTAAAAAAGTAACACAGGGTAGATACTTAGCTAACGTGCTTCGACCAAACCAAACACAAAAAAATACACTTACAACCTTGTCAAAGTGAAAGGAGGTGCATAATATACCTACTTATTTAATTATCACATTGTTGCGCTTACTCCACTTCAGTGGACTAGTCAACAGACCTGATTTTGGTTACTTTGAAGGTGAAATCCTCCTCAGAGGATCATTTTTTGGATTGAGATATATATACACTCAATGTACATTTTGGCAACAAATCTCCGCTGTGAAGGTTTTTTCAGAAATGATTGATTAATAGGTAAAAAAGTAATTACTCTAACCGCTTAAAAAATATTATTGTTTAGGACTCAATAATCAATTATCACATCAACTGAACGCTGAAATGTAACCAATAATTCCGCATTTGGTATAAGGATACCCGCACCGCATCCAGTTGACGTAAGTTCTTGGTCGAATATATAATCTTCAACTCTTTGCGACTATATGCATAATACTATATAAATAATTTGAGCAATAAAAAATACTTTTTACTCTAGGTTTAATTTTACCTCTTGCGCCATGTTTCGAATTACTTGCCTTTGCCCTTACTAGCCTTTGCACTTACTTAATTTAAATTTAATTAAGAAGTAATAAGCAAATTATAAGTGATTTTTAGCCATAACGCGCAATGGACGCAAATAAAGTCCACTAATTTCTTTGTTTCCGATTATTTTCATCAAATAATAAACATACCAAAATACGAAGTAAATATACGAAAAGCTACAGCGAAAATAAATTCAAATATCACAAGAACGTTCGCAAACCACCAACGGAAATGGTATTTACGGTGTATCTTGAAAAATTGGTTCGATCAAAAGCCCTCGTGTAGAATGTCGAGTTTTGCCCGACGCTTTCCAATTTTTGAGTTATTGTGAAGACAAGTTGACGTTGCTCACACTTGAACCAGGAGATTGGGATATTCATATAAGCAAGAACATGACATGATGGAAATGTGACTCATTGCTACCTCACTCATGGGTGAGAAAGTTATGTGAAAACCGTACCACGAACAAAAATATGTATACATTTGCTTCCTGACTACGAGGACCATCAACTTGTATGAACACTTTTTTTATATCTGGTAGTTAAGCCTTTGACTACAGTCTGACGTCTGGTAAGTAATGATGTAGAAGGTGTTTACAGGTTTTACTTAGAATTACTGGCTCTCAAGGACAGCTGCCGGAAAACACCGTTAAGTGCTTGGCACAGATTGTCTACTTGAGGGTGGCTAGCCAGGCGTTCGCGAAATGCCGTTCCACCATGCGGTAAAGCTCAAGCCCGCCGCGGTGGGATCCGAACTATAGACCCGCTGCGCGGCAGTCCATACCCAGTGCCACTGAGCCATCACTGCTTAAGTAGCTAAAAGCCTATTCTTGTGGCATTATCGTCTTAATGTAATTCCGCCTGATAATAATGTCGATGATTAAATTCATTAATTAAGGTGAAAAGTACATATAAGGTAATTTGTGAACTAGACTAAAGTGAATGAACTGTAAACAATCTTTTTTGATACTGAAATGAGTAGCATTTGGCCACTATCTCACCTGATGTCAAGTGATGATGCGATTGATCACGTCTTGAAGACCCCCATGTTGGACTTAACCGGAAACACAGACTCAAGCAGGCAGTTCCGTACCCTGGCGGTTCGTATGATGAACGTAGAAGCAAATCGCTTCGTTCGGGTAAATGGAATATCCACTGTATAGCGGTGGCGCTTCGGAATATTCTTGGATTTACAATTATAGAATGGGGATGGCGTAATCAAGTCTCAAAGTTCTGTGGCACACTCCCCGTAATATTTATACCACACCCACTCAGAAAAGGTCGCATTAATCGTTCAAAACCATCTTATAAAGTTCGTCATTTTTCCCTTATACATGTACGGCGGTTCCTTCACTCCGTAGCAGTGAAAGAATGTTGTATGAAAATCCATACCTGCCCTGGTAGCGTTTTTTTGTTTTTAGCTGCTTAAATAAAAATTAATCAATCTCAAAAAGGTTTTATATCAAATAATTAGAAAAAAAGAGGAGTGATTTTTATTTGTACTAGATTTTCAATGAAAGGAGGTTGGCCACCTTTTTTTGCACTACGAGAAAAAAAACGCGGCAATTTGTTATGTTTGGTTAAATTTTGTTTTTTATTAAATTGATATTTTAACAGTTTGCTTTTATTTATTCTAAATAATTATCCAAAATGTCATCTGATAGTGAAAGTGACGATTTTATAATGATGACGGCACCACAATAAGAAATGCAGCTCAAGAAGTCATAAAGAACTTACTGCCTGAGAAGTCTCGAGGTAAGTACGAGAAAACGTATAATGATTTTATTTTCCTCGTAGGTGTAGTATAAAGCACTATGTATCACTCGGGAGAAAGTTCTATTTCTGTTCTCGAGTTGCCTTTAAGCCCTCGACTACGCGTCGGGTTTAAACAAACTCTCGAACAGAAATAGATCGTTTTCTCCCCTCGACATACAATGTAATCAAAGTCAAAGTCAAAATCATTTATTCAATTTAGGCGTCTACGACGCTCTTATGAAGGTCAATTACAAATTTTAGTATTGAAATATTCTACATTGTACTGCCACGTTCAGCAAATAAATTGTATAGAGCCACTGCGAGAAGAACGGGCAAGAAACTCGGGGCCATTCTTTTAAACATCTTTTAACAATGTGTTACATACATACTATATAATAGAGTTATTACAATATTTGTTTAAATTATGTAGGTGACAGGCAATAGCTTGGCGGAGGCGGAATTGTCCAGGCATTTTTGTCGTTTATGTAATCAGAAACTGTGTAGTAGGATTTTTTAATCAATATGTTTTTCACATGCAACTTGAATTTCCCTTCTGTGAGCGTTGTAATATGTTTAGGAACTTTATTATAAAACCGCACACAATTACCTAAGAAGGACTTTTTATTTGTCTTTGCTAATCTAAAACCTGGCACCACTATTTTATCTTTATTCCTAGTATTATAATCGTGATTGTCACTGTTTAATTTAAATTTACTCAAATTTTTACGAACATACATAATATTTTCAAATATATACAGACTTGGTAAAGTTAAAATATCAATTTCTTTAAAAAGATCCCTCACAGATTCCCTAGGACCCATTTTATATATGGTTAATATTAATTTAAGATGATATTACCACCTATTCCACTATACAAGATAAACGTCATTCAAATTTTTCGCTTACCTACATTAAAGTTTATTTAGATTGTATACGCGTAAAAAACAAGTTATCGAGACATTAATCAAATCAAGGACGCAATAAATGCTACCTTTCCGGTAGTTTATTACTTTTTCTAAATGCTCTAGTATTTGAAGGCATAAGTATCTGTCATTAATTTAACTTCCGTGTACAGAACTATTACCATCCTAATCAGACGTTTGAACAGTGTGTTAATTTTAGAACAACCATTATGAAGATATGTTTTATGAAGCAGTGATAGCTCAGTGGCAATGGCTATGGACTGCCGCTTCACCGCATAGTGGAAGGGAATTTTATGAATGCCCGCCTGGCTAGCTACCACCCTCAAGTAGAAAATTTGTCACCAAGCGCTTAACAGTGTGTTCCGGCACCTGTCCTTGAGAGCCAGTATAGTTTCAGGCACATGAGACGTAACAACTGTACGTCTCAGTATGACACAGTGCAATTCGTCGTTGATGAAATGCATCTGTTATAGGCAGAGGTTAGTCCACAGTTTCTCATCAAATGTTAAAATTCATGGTCTTCCTTTTATTTCTGACACTATGTTATTTAGCAAAAAAAATATCTTGTGATGAAATCTTTCGCAGGGTATGATACAACTACAGGTGATTTTTTTTCTCGTGTCACAGGTCAACAGGTCAACGATTCCCGGATCAACCATGTAATTATTTAAATATCTATGAATGCAGTTTAAATTGTTTTTTTAAATTTAAATAATATCTTCTTTCAGTAAAATGATCCATCCACAATATTCAAGGTACTTTCCCGCCATGTGGCATCGCCGTGGACGCCCTGTGTATAAATATTGTGTACAGAGACAAGATTTCTAAGTGACACTGCATTTCTACAAGATTCTTAACACCGTTAAATGATTTTTAATGGCATATTAATTGTGTCCATGGACTTTTAACATCATTTATTTAATGATCATTGTTATTATCGTTGTTTCCTTGAAGTTTTCCACGTTTTAAAACTAAATATAAGGAAAACTGTAAAAACATAAATTTTACTAACCACAGAATTTTCCCCTGTTACATGGGACCAAAATCATGTATATGCATATAATTTGTATAAGTTTCTTTTATGCCTGATAGGTTAGCCTTGACAACTATCTCACCTGATGGTATGTGATGATGTGGTCGAAGATGTTGTTTAAGTTAACCTAGAAACTTTTTTTTTGTATCCTACCTTCATAACAGTCGTTGACGACAACATTTAACAGTAGTATATATCATATAACAGTTTTTACGTAGGCTTTAACCTTGTATGTTGTTTTGTTAAATAATACAACTATCACTATTCCAAGATTTAAATAACGTAAAATTAAGTTACTTATACATATTAATAATCAACTATTAGTAACCATTTTTTTTTTTTGTTGGGTTAGTTTTTTTTTCCATTATTGGTTTACCAAACTGGTCATAGCACAAGACTTATAGTATTGAAATTAAAGTGCGTTATAAAAATGTATCAACTAGTGCACGACCTTTTTGTGGTAAATACAGCATGCTTCGACTACATGATGCTCTTATACTATATTATACTATATAAAATACTAAGAATTTTAAATTAATAATATTTGGTAGATGTACTAAATATGTCAATATCGTGCCACACGTCGTTATACAATGAATACATTCTTAATACCGGAGAGTACTTTGCATACTTAGTTCGACATGAGATAACACTGAAAGTTGTTCGGTTGTGAAGACGGCTGCTTGAGCGAGCCGCGAACTAAAAAGACGTTATTAATCAATTCTGGGCTATCCATTCTGCTTTCAATAATCTTATGCAGAAACACTATATCCGCGATGTTCCGTCTATGTTATAAAGCAGTGATGGCTCAGTGGCATTGGCTACGGACAACTGTGCAGCAGGTCCATGGTTCGAATCCCGCCGCGAGCTTGAGCTTCACCGCCTGGTGGAAGGGCATTTTGGGAATGCCGGCCTGCCTATCAACCACCAACAAGTAGACAATCTATCGCCAAGCACCTAACGGTGTGTTCCGGCAGCTGCCCTTGAGAGACAGTAATTCTAGGTTAAGTCTGATAACACCTTCGACCACATCATCACTCACCATCAGGTGAGATTGTGATCAAAGGCTTTAAAGCAATAAAAACAGTTCCAGCGAAAGCATTTTAAAATGATTAAGCCTAGAGGTATATGCCTCAAAAGAGCTACAAAGGTTTCTAGCGTAGGAAAGATGATACAGAAACTTTTTTTGTATACTTTCGAGCTGATGTATACTGCATATCGTACGGGGATTCCAAGGACCAAATTTTTTTTTTGTATTATATTGCAACGGAACGTACTCGAGTCCCACCTAATGTTAAGTGGTCTAACCTCTGCCTATAAAATATGCATTTCATCACAAGTCACGAGTTGCACTGCGCCCGTCACATTTGAGGCATCCTACCACCATGCTTTAACGATTACCATCCTAAGACAACAACCGGCACCGACGGCTTAACGTGCCCTCCGAAGCACGGAAGCGATCAGTAGTAATGTCACTAGCGGTCACCCATCCAACTCATGACTGTGGCGGACGTTGCTTAACTTTGCTGATCGGTTCAAAATGGTAAAATAAAAATAAAAGCAAACGTCGCTACGAGCGCTTCGAACAATATTTTAGCTTGACTTATTACAAATCCTTCTTGGTTGATCGAGATAAATTATTCAAAGAAATATGTGAACACTAAATTGTAAAACAAATAATAATATACACTATTGATCAGCTCTTATTGTGTTAAGGCAAATCAATTTATCGTGGAATTAGCTATGTTAATAAAATATTACTTTGAAGGTTATGCTAATGTCAGAGGCATTATATAAACTACCGTCAGTTTGCATTTCCTTTAAGGAAGATGACCAAAGGTTAGGTAAAGATAGTAAAAAAAAACAACCAAGTGCAAGTTGAACTCTCAAACTGAAGATTCGTTTCATAATGATTAAACATGTTAAATAATAAAATATATTAAGAAAACATTAAATTAATAGTTTAGTGGATCATTTGAAACATAAAAATAAAAATTCAAGACCAGTCAAGACTTTCTGAGGATTTTAATATTGTTAGGTTTGCAATAACGCCTGCTTTACGTATTACATTACAAAATCACAAATATACGATAGGAAAAATTTAAGTCATGTGCGGGATCCCGATCTACGCGCGTATATTTGTGATTTTGTAACCTTCTGAGGATGTTTCGTGTAGAACCGAAACGCGTCAATAATTCTTCCGATTTGGTTACGTGGCGTTTATGACGTCACGTTGGCTTAACAGGAAACTTAGGCGGAATTGACACACTTTCCACTTGAAGTAGGAAGCAAGTCAGAAAGATATTTTCATAATGCCATTCCATCATGACAATTTCACAGTACAAAAGTTTTAATAATATATGTGTATTTTATAAGCACGCCTTTAATATCATATCTTCTTGTATATATTATAACTTTCGCCTTGATAATGTATCAGCTGGATCGTCCAATGCTGTGCGAAGCCTACCCCATTATGGTGGGATTTGCAATAATCCCCACGCTTGGCAGGCGTTTTGGAAATCGCAGTGTGTGATATCAGTTCCTCAGAAAGCGCTGCTGCCCACCGGCTTGTGTGTTACCCTTAGTCGCCTCTTACGACAGACACGGGTAGAGATGGGGAGGTGACATTCTAGCCCGGCACTCCAGGGGCACCGAGATAACTTAAGAAAATTCAAACCTAGAAGCAATGTAATATGGAAAAGATAACCTTCTATGTTACAAACGGATGGACAGCATAAGCTTAGAATTAGGATCCTATTTCCCTCAACAGAACCCAAAAAACACTCACGCATATATCTTGAGCGGAATAAGACGAGTCATCTTATCAATTTCAAAGTTGGTTCTAGAATAAATAAACAAACGCTTTCTAAGTTTTGATTTTACATTAAACGCTAAATACAATTGTTTGTGTGAAGGAACAAGCACAAGGCCCACCTGGTGTAAAGCAGCAACCTCTGCTTATGCCAGAAGCAGTTTATTACAAGTGAAGAACTGCATGTGATCATCACCATGAGACATACAGTTATAAAGTCTCAATTGCCTGTAATTTTAGCGGCACCAATATCCTTCAAACTGGAACACGGTAAGGTAAACATTTCTGATTCTCAGTAAAAATAAGTATGAGGGCAGTACATCCCCGGAAAACAACCGTTCATAAAAAGTTCTACTGCTACTATACTTTTACTAGAGAATATCAGGCTCGATTATATAGGTAACTCCTATAAAATCGAGCCTGACATTCTCCAAACTGGAAATAAGTAATCTGTTCTAAAACCGCTTCAAAAACAAAGTAGAAATGCAGAGAAACAGCAAAAATTCCTCACGTCCGCAGATATATCGCAGAAATATCGCATTTCGTCGGTGCCGCGAGACTCCTAAATTGCCATATCGATGTTAGCGTGTTATGCGCTACTGGAAGTGCCATACATAAATTGTAAGATCGCATAATAATGAAAACCGGCTATATAATGCGCCGAACACGTTTCCATCTTCACTACTGAGGCCAGTTAGAGACGCGAATTGTAATTTATCGTAAAATCTAGAGAGACTCTATTTTTTTTGCACAACTGCTCAAAAAAAGAGTTTTTTGTTTTCAGGGTTCATAGTTATGTGTATGTTTGTGAGTTTCTTTATTCCACTATAATTTCTAAACGGCTTAACCGATTTTAATCTATGAGATATCGGTAGATTTGTCTTGATAATACAAGTTAGACAAGGAAAAAAGTACAGGCGGATTTTAGACGCAATATTGTGAGTCAACATTTTTTTTCTTCCCAATCCAACATGTGGGATATCAAAATGAACGGCTTTAAATAACTATTTCTTATATATATATAATTTGCTGGTTCATTTTCAATGGAACAATAAAAGGTTTAAAAAAAATGTAATTCATATTAATTGTTATACAAGGGTAGCTTGAACATAATGTACCGGATGGGAAGGCAAGAAAATATATCAGTGCCGAATCGTTAGCATTTGTTTTCAAGCTGAGCTTAAGTGAGGTTCAAAGATTTTGTATGGAGGCCATTTTGAATCCACTATTTTATATTTTTCACTGACGGCATTCGACTAATCTCTCGATTTTCTACGACAATGGGTCAATATTTCTTACTTATCTCTTACCGTTTCTGCCTTCCCATTTCGCTTTAAACTGCATTCTGTCTATCTTTAACTAATCAACTTGTAGCACTCAACTCCAAACTTTACGAATTGATTTTGGTTATAAATAGACAGATACCTATTAACTCGATTGTTAGATTATAAACTAGCTAGATTTACAATAACCTGACTAATTCAATTATCAAAGCCTAAACAAAGCATTGTTGTGGCCGAATAATCACAAAATATTAAAAATATTACTATCGTATAAACAACTTTGTTCCTAGTAATTAAACAACTTTAAACAGTTTAAATCGCGTATATTTATCATTTTTTTTGTCCCGGCGTTTCAAACACTTTGCAGTGATCGTGGTCACGGGGTTACGGGGCAACTTTTTTCCTTTCTACAGCAGGTTGCTTTAGAAATCTAAAACCAACTGCTAGTAACCTGCTAAAGTAAATAGAGACAAGAGATTGACTGCTTAGTTTTATATACATTAAAGTTTTTGTTTTGAAACTTAGTTTGAGAGTAATTTGTCGGATGAGAGGGAATAAAAACAAAACCACAAACTGTGGATCATCTTTTGTTTTTAGTTATTTTTTCCAAGTCAGCAAATCTTTAACCTTACCACTTAGGTATAAAATACGAACTAAGACTGTTTATAATATAATGTGGCGTTAAAGCAAAAATATAATATATATCATTATCATAATACCTAGTTGCGTCTTTGTAAGTTGAAAAAATAGTTACATGTAAAAAAAGATGAATATTGGTTCCTTCTTTCTGTTGATACAGAACCCTCGATATGTGAGTCCAACTCGCACATTGCCGTCTTTTTTTAAAGTTTAAAAAGAGCTGATTGAAAGCCTCGTCTGAATGCCACACTGAGAAAAATCTAAAGTCAAAAGCGCCCTAATGACGGCCAATTTATATGGTATAAGGCGAAAAACCGAACAAACGTAAATACGTACAAAAACGCCTTCCAACTAGAAGGCGTTAAAAGAGGTCAGTGAAGGCGAATGTTTCTTTTCGTCTTCATTTAAGGTGTATTTTGTGGTCTTTCTTATATATTGACTTTTCGATGAGGCAGATTAAGTCGTACGTTATAGTGATAATCACCGTATATGTCCGCCGTAAAAGTAAGGTAAATTTTATGGTAAATACTGCAATTAATATCGTATAACAAGTTCAATTCTGAAAATACTTTACGGAAGGCGTTTTTGACAGTTGTGTTTATTATAAAACATGGTACATTTTTATTGATTGGTGAAAATCATCTTAAGAGTTGTGAATTCATCTTACGTATTTACAATTCAACGGTAAAAGGCCAAATTTGATTTAAGCCTTTAAGTCGCTTTTCTCAGTGCACAATTGACGTCATCGCCGACCGTCCCGTAGGTATAGTGAGATTTTTTCGCGCGATACCACGTGATATGCTGCGTTGCGATAACGTTTTATTTATTTGTTTATTACTTAAATAATTAATAAAACTATTGCCAATTACACGAATTAGATTATTAATTATCGAATATTATTAATAACAAATGATAAAATTACAAATATACGAGGGAAAAATATACATCTACTATCACTGCTTCCACTACTATCTTGCTATTTACCCAAAATATCTAAACATCTATTCGGTCTATGTCCGTGAATTTTTCGTTTGAGAATACCAGAACGAATGCCGCAGTTTTTTTTTTTTCATAACTAACGAGAGCTCAGTTACCTTCTGCCACTACACGACTACAGTTTATTAAAATATCTAACCAAAGGCTTGTAGCTTTTCACAATAAATGAGAAGCCTAGATAGCATTCTCAGGTATAAAATCTGTCACTGCTCCACTATATAGTTCTATAATTTGAGTCTCTTTTATTATCTCCAATCATCACTTATCCACAATTAATAGACCAGCGCTTTTTTATAACTACTTTTTAATAATATTGTTTGTATCTTGATGGTATCCAGAATTTTCCAGCGAGACTTTCCCGCAGCCCCTAGCTGCGGGAAAGTCTCGCTGGAAAATTTTCGATCCGAAAAATATAACTGTTTTTGTTTACTTTGCAACAATTTGTTTTAAATCAATATACTTAGACTTAAGGTTTGATTAGTTCCTAGGAACGGCTATAGTATACTGTACACAAACACGTAATATTAAACAATTACAAGTTATTATACCTTTACACATCAATTATAACTACTAAAACGTAGAGCCCAAAATAAAAATCTCCTATCAAGTAAAAATAATATCTTTCTGATACAAAAAATAACTATTTTTATGTTCTCGCATTACTCAATGCCATTTTGAGAGTTTTGTTGCTATATATTATTTATTATATTTATTATATATTATTTAATTTATTATTTATATCAAAATGGAATGGAGATACTATTAGGTATAAAATAGTATTGGTTTGCAAACTTGATTGTACGATTAACAAGTACGATTATTCTTCTTAGCCAACCAGCTAAGGGCAGGGGCAACAGTTGGTATTATAATATAATTACGATATACATATATTATACATTTAATATGTTATGTTAGATATGTCATGAAAGTTTAGATAATAAACCATGATTTAACGTTGAACCATTAACAGTGTACCGGCTAGCTAGTTTTATTAACAAACCACGATATAACATCACAGTGTAAGAAATACAGCCAATCCATAAAAGATATTGACAAAACCCAACGAACAATCTAGCGTATTTTTCTTCATTCTCAGCAGAAATAGGTACTATTTTGTAAGAATAGCACCCAATATTTTTTATATTGCATATTTAACATGACCAATGTTAAAAAATTTATAATTAGGATTTTTGTTTAATTAACATACAGGCTGTTTTATCTAACAGCACTAAAACTGACTAAACCCGTTTATACCGAAACTTCAACTTGCATTATTTTTTTTTCTAAATATGATTACAAGCACTATCACGTGCTATCATATTTTACAAATAATTGGATGACAAAATTTTATGCCCCGGGCGGGAGTTGAACCCGCGTCGTCCGATTTGCGCCGGATGCCTAAACAACTTGGCCACCTGGGCACACTCTTTCGAGCCGAAATGTATTACCTTTACCGTCATAGGGGTCGGTGTGCGGCCATCAACCAGACTACTATACTTCATCTGATTTGACTTCTACCTACTCTTTCAGGGGCACACATGTGTAAATGTGTGTGCATTGTTTACATTTTTTTTTCGTTTTTTTTTTTTTTTTTTGTTTTTCATATAACTACTGAGTCATTTGCACTGTGGTAACACTTAAGTGGAAGTCAAACAATACGGGTAAGGGCGAAGATGCCAGGGTTCAATTGGGAAACTTACTTCATTACTTAGATGCGAAGGAGGTACTAAAAGTCGGGAGTTAGCCTTCTGTTGTATCTACTTTGAGCTTAACGTGCCATTGTGCTGATGGTCGTAGGATTATAATAATCATCAAAAGTTTTAATGGTAGTCCGTAAAACTATGACGAGATTACTGTAATCGTATAATATTGTGTTACTTTCATTCTAATAAGTATATTTCATTGCCGAATATTTTAAAATTTGTTACAGGAACCTATCTGAATAATGCAAAACATGTTGTTCAATGTCTATGTTATTGCTGATTCAGATGATGCATTTCAAGAAAATAATGAAGTCTATTAAGAGAAGTATTGTAAGCATTATTTGAGCAGTGTCAAGCACTATGAGAGCATTGAGAAACATGATTGATGTCAAACGGAGTAACAGGATAAGGAATTGTGTGATAAGGGAACTATAAGATGGTTTGGACATGTGAAGAGAATGAATGAAATGAGAAGGAATAAACAGGTATACGAGGGACAAGTGAACGGAAGTGTTGGGAGAAGAAGACCTAGGCGAACATTACGAAATCAGATTGAAGACGTTCTGAAAAAAGGCCAGTTCAGGTGTACCCTAAACTGACGCTTATATATGAAAGGTTGATGAATGTAGATGAATCGAAAGAGATATGTAAGGATCGAAGTAAGTGGAAATGTGTGGTCTCTGTCTACCCATATGGGAAAGGGGCGTAATTTTATGTATGTGTTAAGAGCTTTCCATAAAAACGATTTTTTTTAACATTTTAAGTTCAAATGTTTAAGTTCAAGAAAGTTGTTCAAACAATCTGAGTTTTTGCTTGCATATCCTTGAGCCTAATATCTATGTTTCCCGATTTCCAGTTTTCCCTAAAAAAAATTGTTTTCAAAATTATTCGGAATAATATTTTTATGGTAATTCTTATTATTACATTTAGAGATTAAATAATTAATAAAACGAAATAATTGCCAAAGCAGAAGCATAGATTCAAAATTTTACTGAGTTTGAATTCTAGGTATTTAAAATATGTTGAACTTCATTTTTATGGAATACGTCATGAATGCACTTCCCTAAGGAGCTACAAATTCTGTAATTTTGAAAACGCGCACATCCAATAACTTTATAAGGGGAATGAGTTAGCACGCATTTTGTTTGTAAATTAACGTTGCAGTAGTATCAAAGTGAAAACATGACAAAGTATGTATGACTGTTATTGAAAAGGGATAAAAAGATTTATAAGATATGAATGCGTTACGTATAGCCTGATAATGTGATTAAGTTTACCAGAAAAAAAACATTAAAAAGATTACATTCTCATCAACATCACTTCAACAGTCGTTTTATATCTACCGATTAGCAAATGCCATTCCCAGTTGGAGGTTTTTAAAATCCCCGTGCTTGGCAGGCGTCTTGGGAGTCGCAGTGTAGGGTGGAAGCCGCTACTACTCGAGCAACCCACAGGCGTAAGATTATATAAATGCTCATTAAACATATAATGATGATGTCCTGAACTGGATTTCGAGACACGCAAGTTTTCACTTTCATCATCATCAGCCGGAAGAAGTCCACTGCTGAACAAAGCCTCCATCATTGAACGCTACAAAGATCGGTATAAAGTTTTTACTTTACACATGAAAAAAAATTAAGTCTAACATATAACCATAGCGCCAGTTGAGTAATCTTAGCAATTGTAATGATAATTCATTAGATATAACAAAAGAGTTCGACCAAACAGAAATTTGAATAAAACTAAATAGCATATTTTATGACTGAAATATACGATTGCGTAATGTTATATACACGGTACATTTTAATACTTTTAAGCAACACGTGTACAAGTAATAATTTGTTTATACCTAAAAATGGACTTCAAACTAATTTTTCACCCTTTTTAGTGACCCTTGCTACTGACGGGATCGATTGTCATTAATTATCAATAACTATATCATCAAAATAGGACAACACTTTTCAGTTATTGGAGTGTAACTCAAAAATATCTAGACTGATTATGATGAAATTTAAATGGGACCACAAGGGAAGCATCAACTTTCAAATAAAAAAAATTATCAAAATCAAATTTATCCTGTGATCTAATGTTTAACCGTCTTACACCCGAAATTAATATCGTATTTATAATCCAAGATTGAAAACGATCTTAGTATAGTCCATATCCACAGATCCATCTGTTATCTGCAATTTGATTGGCGCCATATCGACAGAAAACATTATTTTTTCTTACCAATCGAGTGGGTTATAAAAATGAAAGGCTTTTCAAAACAATTCGAAAAATATTCGACTTACAGTTTTAATTTCAATGAAATAACAAAATGCTTAAAAAATATTGCAGTCGGGTTTTTACTTTTTTAATTAATTGATACTTGTTTTGAATAAAATTCAATACATTTTAATGAAATGACCAACAATAATTTATTGTAAAAAGTGGATTTATAACATGTTATAATTTAAATAAAAATTAAAAATATTCTGACGATACTACACTCAAGTAACTTAGAGTAGAATGGAACGTAAGTGTAATGCAAAAAACTGTCCGTCACCTGGTCACCTGTCCATTCGTTAATGCCATTCGCACCTTTTTTTTTTAGGGAGGACTTAGTTATTGTCTACTGCTGTCGTTCGTACATTCATACCATCTGCCTGCCGTCTTTTATATCTTTTATATCCGTATACCTGCTGCGCCGTTGTTTTGTCTTTGTGTACAAAGTCAAGTTTTTAAATTCGTTAATTTATAGATAGATGGATAGATAACACTTTATTGTACTTTCTTATTACAATTAATATTACTTATAAGAAAAATATTTCATCTTAAAATATTACAATCGGCGGTCTTCTTGCTAGGCAGCAATCTCTTCAGGCAACCGTATTTATTGTAGTACGTTATTTAAATCAACATATTTGAATCAATGATTTGCAGCTGTGAAGGGGTGCTATTTCGTGAGTGAACAGGTCTGTCAATTAAGGCACTAGATTAAACAAAGTTATCATTACGCGTAAAAGACTGCAGCATTGTAGAATATATTTTAGTCTCTTAATAAAACTGCTGTTGTGGACAGAGGGACTGACGAGACTGACTGAGTCAGTGTTTCTGATTGGCTTAGCAATCCTAAAAAAATGATAAACTAGGGTGAAATTGAGTCAGTATATTTGAGCAAATCATTTACGGGCAGGTTAGGGATTAGTAATGACATTGAACATTGTTCTTAACCGACCTTAGAAATTGCGGGAGGTTATCTAATCAATTGATTTTTCTGTCTGTGTGTTACCTGATAACCTCTTACAGTGTGTACCGGTGAACGATGTTGATGTTTTTTTTATATTCCAAATCTTACTATGGAGTCCCATTTTAATTTCATGGAGATTTGAGTTATCTCTAAAAATGTGTTATTAATTGGCTTCAACTTCATGTATGATGTTCTAATTTTCATAAATATAAAATTGACAAAATAAAACTATATGCGATGGTTTGGTTTATTTACTTTTTAGGGTTCCGTACCAAAAGGGTAAAACAGGACCCTATTACTGATACTTCGCTGTCCGTCCGTCTGTCTATCACCAGGCTGTATCTCAAGAACGGTGATAGCTAGACTGTTAAAATTTTCACAGATGATGTATTTTTGTTGCCGCTATAACCACAAATACTAAAAATGGAAGAAAGTGAATATATAAGGGGGGCTCTCATACAACAAACCTGACTTTTTTACTGTTTGTTGCTCGATTCTAATAACTCGATTCTAATAACGGTGACAGTTAGACGCTTTAACTATTCACGGAATATTTAGTTACGGAACCCTTCGGCGCGAGATCTACTCGCACTTGGCCGGATTATTATTGAATTTTTATTTTAGAATATTTTCTGTTTTAAGTCAGGTTTTTTGTAAAAATTTTAACTCATCGATTATCGATAATGTCATTTAATTTTTCTGCAATAGGTAAAATTACCCTTTGTAGTCTGGGTAGTCGAATACCAGCCACTATATTCACACAATGCACTGTAATAACATGTTGCGGTCACGGTCATGGAGGCCGCAAATTAGTCACGTATGTTCCAACCAAATATATTACTTAAAAGCAGATATTTTTTTTTAAATATGTGGTAATTAAAAAAAACATTTTATTGTTTTACAAAACCAAAAGGCATGTAAATGCAACAAAGAAGATTTCAGCAGTACTTTAGAGCGCTCGTTAAAAAAAATGTCATATCTCTTTACCAATCTTGTTCTTAACTGATCACATAGGTTAGATAATGTTTGCTGCGGGCGTGCACCAAGTAATGACTTGGATGTGTGACCGCTAGTGAACTTTACTACTGAGCGTTTCCGTGCTCAGAAGAGCATGTTAAGCCGTCGGTAACAGTTGTTGACTTAGGATGGCAGTCGTAATTACATGGTAGTACCAGCATTTTGCAAATGTTGGCATTGCTATAGCTACCACCATTAAGAAGAAAATCTGTCTCTACACAACTAACATTTTGTTCTGTTATTGTCTTGTCTTTTATTTTTTCGTATTCGCATTCAAGTTGAGTATTTATACCATATTCGACAGTAGCATCACTTACCATCATGTGATATTGTGGTCAGAACATAACCTATCAGCATAAAGAAAACCTTGTTCTACTAGCGGCCCGCCCCGGTTTCGTGCGGAAATTTAACAAAGATTAAAAAAAAAAACATATTTTGTGATAATATTGTGTAGCCTATGTTCATCATAATGTAGGATTCTAATGGCGAAAGATTTTTTCAAATCGGTCTATTGGTTTATTCGTTACATATACAAAATTTTCCGCTTTTTAACATTTGTATAGAAGTATAGATATAGATTATAGCTGTATTTTTATCCAGTGGAATTTTCTTATATTCAAATAATGATAAATATGCAGAATCGTGTTAATTCCAATAACTACATGATGCATATTATTTACTCGTATGTTAAATAAGTTTATAATCGTGAGATGGATCTTAGAGTACCTGCTTTGTTGTTTATATTCAATTAAGAAGTAAACATCCAGCCAATGCTATAAAGGTTTCAAAAAATTTTAAATATTGCATCTGATATTGCAAGCATGCTATATCACTACAATTCGTTAATAATCACAAGATAATCTTTTCTACAGTTAACAAAGTTTTTGTGATTTAACCCCTTTTTATTTTTCAGTTTGAACAGTTTTTTTGGCCCATTTAGTTGTAGTCCGGAGTTAGAAACTGTACCTCGTCGATGGCAGTAGGAGTGCCCCTTCTTAGTCCTAGAACATGCTTGGCGAATGTATGCGGTAGGACACTTCTGCTTACTCTCAGGGTATATATTCTTGACCATACATTAATTGGTATTCTTATATTTTATATCTCCTTTAATTAAAAAGAATAATATTATCCTTAAAAACTGAACTCATGGTTCCATGTTAACTTAATGTGCTTATCGTCAAATTAAGTTAACATGGGGCAGGATATTGTACACAGGTATAATAATTATTTATTCTAGTTGAATAAATGACATAGCTAATCACGTGGTTTTGCAACAAAAACGAAATCTATGTCAATAAAACATTGGTTCAAGGCGCCAAATTGATCATTACTTGAAGACAAAATTGCATACGGAATAGAAATACATTGAATTAGCTGCTCCCACTCGACTGATCTCACATAATATTAGCATTCTTCGATGTTAAAAAAATTAAATATTAGCATATATACAATATTTTGCATTCAAATGTATGCTGTATATAAAATAACGCGTCGCCTACAGGTTTTGTCATGTTAGCATGGCACCTAATGAACCAATTATTATAAGTTTGTATTTATAAATTTTTGTATTGAATTTCCGAATTTCGCTGGCCTAATTCAAACTTTCACAAAATGTCAAGCGCCAAATAAAGATAAAAACAGCATTTTTAACTGAACTCAACATTTGATTTTATTACACGATTACTTTAACGGTCAGACTAAGAAAATGCAAGTTATCGCTTGAGGCATGTCCAATGCTATCTTCATTTTTAAATTGAAATTCTCGTGAGTTTCACACATATTTAAATATTATAAATTAAACCTGCAAAAAACACTCACGTTGAGGATCGAATACGTCGACCCGGGTTTCGAGCATATCAGATGCTCATCATCAGGGCGAGTGCGCAGCTGCGTCTGCGAGCTCACACTATCTTCATTTGATCAAAACAAGTGCGGGTGCACTCGTTTTTTGTTTGTGTTTTACTGTCACCTTCACACTTCGCTCTGATAATACATAATATTTTGCTAATATATGAATACGCTAATTATGCGTGGAGATATTTGCGATGTAAGCAATTGTTATCATCGCGCTCCACAGTTGAGATTTTTTAATGCCTGATAGTGTAGCCTATGACCACTATCTCACCTGATGGTAAGTGATGACGTGGAAGAAGATGTTGTTCAGGCTAACCTAGAAGTACTGGCTCTCAAGGACAGCTGCCGGAACACACCGTTACGTGCTTGGCGACAGATTTTCTACTTGAGGGTGGTAGCTAGCCAGGCGGGCATTCGCAAAATGCCCTACCACCATGCTATAACGACTGCCATCCTAAGACTACATCCTGAACCGACGGCTTAACGTGCCCTCCGAAGCACGGAAACGCTCAGTAGTAATGTCACTAGCGGTCACCCATCCAACTCATGACCGCGGGCGACGTTGCTTTACTTTGCTGATCGGTTGAGAACAGCTAAGTAAACTTCGCTACGAGCGCTTCAGACTGTATTCATCCTACCAATTGAACATTTCATTCTTCAACTTCAACTACTTGAATTTCAACAGCTTCTCGAACAATCCTTTATTATATTCATTCAAAAAGTTTTTTTAGGGTCGAGAAGTTCGGTCCAATGATTGATTTCTGCTGAAACTAGTGTCCAGTGATCGTAGATTTATTTGCTCTGGGTTTATATCAACTATTGCATTATGCTTGCCATTCTGCGTACCTATTCGGTTGATTTGTTTGATGTTAGCTTTCACAGCTGCAGTAAAACTTTTACAAATATTGACACCCGGTGTCGCGAAAAGTATAATCGATTCATCTTTGACCTTACGAGGCATGATAGGTTGTAAAGATCGTTCCAACTTTTTTTTATTGGTACTACTTAGTAACAAAGTCGTTTGTAAATATACTGTTGCATATACGAGTATTATAACCAAAAAACGCCAGCTGTCTGTTCGCTTACCGCTATCTCACCTGATGGTAAGTGATGATGTGATCGAAGATGTTGTTCAGGCTAACCTAGAATTACTGGCTCTCAAGGACAGCTGCCGAAACACACCGTTAGGTGATTGGCGACAGATTTTCTACTTGAGGGTGGTAGCTAGCCAGGCGGGCACTCTCAAAATGCCCTACCAACATGCAGTAACGACTGCCATCCTATGACGACAACCGGGACCAACGGCTTAACGTGCCCTCCGAAACACGGAAGCGCTCAGTAGTAATGTCACTAGCGGTCACCCATCCAACTCATGACCGCGGTGGACGTTGCTTAACTTTGCTGATCGGTTAAGAACAGCTAAGCAAATATCGCTAAGAGCGCTTCAAATGAAAAAAAAAATGTTTTCTTCCCTTAAGAACGTCTTCCTCGTCTTCTGTTTATTTTTATGCTGTTATATTTAAGTGACTCCTGAATACGGAGCATTTCGGTTTGAAAACAATTAGGGTCACAAAGACATGCTAGACACGTTACGATGGCGAGGACGGCAGTGAAACTTTGCAACCGTTGAGAAGCCTTCGCATTTCACAATTAACATTTTTTTTTTTATTTTTTTTTTTTTTATTCCTGATAGGTTAACCTTTGACCACTATCTCACCTGATGGTAAGTGACGATGTGGTCGAAGATGTTGTTCAGGCTAACCTAGAAGTACTGGCTCTCAAGGACAGCTGCCGGAACACACCGTTAGGTGCTTGGCGACAGATTTTCTACTTGAGGGTGGTAGCTAGCCAGGCGGGCATTCGCAAAATGCCCTACCACCATGCTATAACGACTGCCATCCTAAGACAACAAGCGGGACCGACGGCTTAACGTGCCCTCCGAAGCACGGAAACGCTCAGTAGTAATGTCACTAGCGGTCACCCATCCAACTCATGACCGCGCGCGACGTTGCTTAACTTTGCTGATCGGTTGAGAACAGCTAAGTAAACTTCGCTACGAGCGCTTCAAAAGTATCTAACTCCATAAATGCAATTTTAATATTGTTAGGTTTGCAATAACGCCAGCTATGCGGCTCACATTATAAAATCCATAAATGCAAGTTATATTTTAATTTAAATTTCATAATTTTTCTCAATATGATTATGATGGTAACCTTATGACGGTTAAGGTGATAGAATTGGAGCTCGAAAGAGCGTGACCAGGTGGCAGAGTGGTTTAGGCATCCGGCACGAAATCGGAGGACGCGGGTTTGATCCCAATAACATTTTTGCTCCAACAATTTGTTATATTTCATCCCCTCGTCAGGCCATCGAAAAGGCGGATAAGCTGTCGAAGCCATCTTCCATCCCTCGACGCGCTGTAATGTTTAATTTTTAGTACTAAGTTACCTACATATTCAGGAACTAAAATAAATTACTTATAAAGTACGTTAATAAAATTTGCATCTATTTTTTTGCGAGTAAACAACAGCGAAGTGAATATTATTATATATTTTGTGGCTCTTTTGCATATATTTAATTGACGCTTTTCATTTCAAAGAATTTTCAGTGGCACATAAATACTTCTTCGTTCGTTACAATCCTGACTATTTATGTAAATACTAAAGAATAAAAACCTTTTCATGACTGAAAACTTCCTTTTTTGTTTTATTTTTTATTCCGGAAATATTTCACCTACACTATTGTTTTTATTTTAACATGATAACATACTGGTGGATTATTCATGTGATTAGACATGAATAGTACGAGATTTTTTTTAGAAGTAGTTATAACATTATTTAAGCGATTTCCTCGCGTGAGTGTTAGGAGGGCACAATGTATGGTAAGAAAGTTATTTATATTCATTTCATAATTTGAAACAATTTTCGTTATCATACAGTAAAACAAGTTCAAAATAACATTGCCAAGGATAATTTTATACGAATAACGTTTAAATTATAACAATCGAAGATATACAACTTTCACAATAAACGTTTTATTTAGGCAACAGGCTTTTTAAAGTTCTTAATTCTTATCCTTGAAATTTATTTTCATACCGTAACCATAACTGACTTGTTGTCTTTTCAAATGTAAAATTACAGTTTCATAGGTCAGTTAATGTACTAGTAGTAACGAGATTATTATTATTTTTGTGACGTAACACTTTGGCACCAAAATGTGATTTGAGCTGGTTTTAGTTTCCATTTCCAGATTTAAAATATTTCACAGTATAGTAAAAGATGCCTTCCTTCATAAACCGTTTGATTTATAACAATTAAACACAATACAGCTGCACAAAAATCGCTTTAATTCGCACCAGGAGCCAATCGACCTGCCGGTTTAGTCAATTAACGATAAATCCAGCCTGCCGGTTTAGCCAATTAACGTTAAACCGGTCTACCGGTTTGGACAGAGATACAATATTTTTTGGGTTAATTGACTCCATAAAAAGAACATCGTCGCGTATCTACTTTCAAAAGGAGTAAGCAGAGGTGTCTAAATTATTACCACGTTGCGCCAGATACTGTTAAATACTGAGCGCAATTTAAGACTCCGAACTACCACTTAAAAAATATTTGTCAAAAAGGTCAATAAGTACACATGTTTGTTTTTTTTAAACATTATTTTATATATTACTTTATATTATTTACTATCATTAAACGTAGCATAATTGCATTAAAATTAAAACTGCAATCTATATATATATATTTTGGAATGGTTTTTGGAATCGTTTTTAAGGACCTTCATTTTGATATACTCGATAGATTTGTAAGAAAAAAGTTTTTATCTCCCATTACGTCGTCTAAAATCCGCCAGTTAAATTTTATGTATGGGTCACTTGCGCTATCAATGCTCTAACGATATCTCATACATTAAAATAGGTTCTCTCATTTTTTGGCAGTCGTGTTAAAACTATACGAGTCGGGAACCGAACCCAGACTAAAGAATCTATAGCAATGCTTTAAGCCACTCGACCATGCAGCGACTAGCGAGGTCGTGAAATATTTAAAACGAATGGAATTTAAAATACAATATTATACTCATGATATCGGCTGTAATAACAATATGTAAATTCTTTTAAATTAAAACTACTTCTTTTTTTTCGGTACCTTGCCCGTGGCAGTGACCTGAGCTCTATTTTGCTGCCTTTGAAGAATAAAACAGAGTTCAACATACGAATATTATTTCAATGTTGGAGGAATTTACTATTAGAGTAACATTCCAAGATATTGACTTAAGGCCATAATTTTTTGATCTGTCATGTTCTGTGAGATAGTAATATGGTAAAAAACAACTACTGATATGTTATAGGCTTCCTTAGAAGTTTCCAATGTCATTTTCGTAGTTGATATATACGAGTACAAAATTTGTTTGCGTATAACACGTATAGCGGTATAAACGTATAGCGGATTTAGTATACAATTAAGTATTTGAAATCCGCTATACGTTTATACGTAAATATTTAGGTATAAACTACTTCTAAACTACTACTAACTACTAAAACTACTTCGATTATAGAAACACTATTGAACGGGGCAATATTGCCAGTTTTTCCGGTACCTTGCCCGTGGCAGTGACCTGAGCTCTATTTTGCTGCCCTTGAAGAATAAAACAGAGTTCAACATACGAATATTATTTCAATGTTGGAGAAATGTTACTATTAGAGTAAAATTCCTAGATACCGACTTGAGGCCACAATTTTATGATCTGACATATTCTGTAAGATAATAATAATGCAAAAACAACTACTGATAAGTTATAGGCTTCCTTAGAAGTTTCCAATGTAATTTTCGTAGTTGATTTATACTAGTACAAAATTTGTTTGCGTATAACACGTATAGCCGATTTAGTATACAATTAAGTATTCTAAATCCGCTATACGTTATATTATATGGTAACGTATAAACGTATTGTGGATTTAGTATATTTCCAAGCAAAGTTGTATACGTCATAATTAACAACTTTTGTTTTAGCTCAGCCGTATAGTAAACGGCATAAAAATCCAGGAATGTATATTTCCTTCCATTGACAATCGTATTGACAACTAAGTCAAAACGGACCGCATACGTAGCATGCCGCTACTTATCAACGTATAGTGGAAAGCTACTGCACATTAATGGTGTAACAGGGCTCATAATTATTCTAACTCGCTAATCTACCTCAAAGTATATGACGACTTAAAATTTGAGATTACTTTTTAAATAACTTGAACTCATATTTAAATGGGACTCTTATAACATTTGTAACTAGTCAAAATTTAAAAAACGATAAAACCTTTTCTTTGTGGTTAAGGTATAATAGATAATATCGTTGTTAGATAACAGAAAAGATTCAGGGGAAAAATGTAATATTGTATGGATATTTATGTTGGCAAACAAAAAGTGAGAATGAAAGAAGAGTACATGTGGCAAAATGCAAATAGATGGATGATGTCACCAGAATAGCGAGATAAGGGATTAGGATGGTATCAGAAGAATTTCAAAAATACCACCAGATAGGTACAGAGAAATTGGTAGAGTATTTTGACAGCACCCGCCTGACTAGCAACCACCCTTAAGTAGAAAATCTGCCGCCAAGCCCCTAAAGGTATGTTCCTGCAGTTATCCTTGATAGCCAGTAAATCTTCTACCACATCATCACTTACTATCAGCTGAGCTACTGGTCAAAAGATAGTCCATAAATTTAAAAAATGGCACAGTAATAGCTTAGCGTAGTATGTATTTTTTTTATGACATTGTTATGGAACACGCTAGAGGTTCACCTAATGTTAAACGGTCTCCCCTGCTATGACAGATGTATTTTGTCTCCGAACTGCACTACGCCCGTCAGTCTGAGACAAACAGTTGTTAAGTTTCACGTGCCTGTAATTTTACTGCCTCTCTAGGATTGCTGCCGGATTACCCTGTTAGTTATTTGGCGACAGATTTTCAATTTGTGGGTGGTAGCTGATCAGGAGAACAACAAAAGTACTTCCATCATGCGGTGAAGCTCAAGCCAGCGGCGGTGAGGATCGAACTATGTGCCTGCGGCACGGCAGTCCACAGCTATTACCACTCGGCTATCATTACTTCAAGGTACAGGCTATAAATGTCATGCTGACCCCATAGATAAGGGCAAGAAGACGAACAGTAAACTACTAAATAATGCACTTTCTAGCAATTTTCATCGGTACAAAAGGTAGCAACAGTTAGTTTGTGGACTCTGTGGTTGCGGTCACGGTCACGAACCGGTTAATAATTATTGTGGCCGGTAAACGACTATCCGCTTATCATAATTCTCTTCAACGTAGCCTGATGCGTTTTTTTTTGTCAAACTAGTTTAGTGACGTCAATGTGAATATATATTATTATTATTTATGGCCTTTGAATATTTAGTATGTATATGCTTCCGTTCGTAACTTCGTAGTGGTTTATTTTGGTTACATATCTGAGGAAAAAACAAAAAAAAAAAACATAATTATGTACCTATGTAGTTAAAGCTTCTAATGTATATGACGATATACGTAAAAAAGCACCCTGGTGTGCTTACCATATCCCCCCTTATTGCTACCTGCATGTGGGTGTCGTAAGAGGCAAGATAAAATACCGGAAGATGGGCAGCATTGCCAACAGATATCTTAAACTGCGATCTCCAAGACGCCTGCCAAGTGTGGGGATCATGGTAAGCCCCTCATTAATGGGGGAGATCATGTTCAGCAGTGGACATTCCGGCTGATACAGTACAGTATATAAAAAAGATAAGAATTGTACGCTCATAATGTGTCTATGGAATTTGTAAGTAAAAACACCAGTAGGCTTGCTAGGCAGCAGCACCTTCGGCATAACTTCTTACACGATTTCCAAGACGCCTGTTAAGCGTAGGGATTCCCCTCCTCCCTCCAATTGGGGATGCATTTGTTTTATGGTGGACGCAATCGGCTGTTTTTTATGAGCTTCTAGTGACATGTAATTCTTACACCATCATGTGCTCTTGCCTGTCATATTATGCTACTTCACGCAATCCATGTCCCATAACTTCTTTAGATATTTGTTCTTTTGGGGAAGAAACCCCTACATTCATACTCAAAACACTGACTAAAAATTATTTGTATTTATTTTGTCTTTTTTCTTGACATGAATAACAACCAATTTTTGTATTCAAATTAAATAACTAGATCAATCTTCAGTTGCTACGTCTAAGAACACCAAAATTAACACTTTTGATTTTTGTACCTTCAGAGGATGTCGGCATTTTGAAACTAAAATGTTCAAAGAAGATTAACATAGCTTTGGCTGCAAGAATATTTAAATCCGAAGTTTAACAAATATGTAGGTCTTCTTTGGTATCAATAATTTGTAGTACTGTGAAACTAAAATTCATTCATGTATTTAAATAATAGTTTTATAATAGACGGTAATTTTTTTTTTTTTTTATGCCTGATAGGTTTACCTTTGACCACCTGATGGTAAGTGATGATGTGGTCGAAGATGTTGTTCAGGCTAACCTAGAAGTACTGGCTCTCAAGGACAGCTGCCGGAACACACCGTTAGGTGCTTGGCGACAGATTTTCTACTTGAGGGTGGTAGCTAGCCAGGCGGGCATTCGCAAAATGCCCTACCACCATGCTATAACGACTGCCATCCTAAGACTACAACCGGGACCGACGGCTTAACGTGCCCTCCGAAGCACGGAAACGCTCAGTAGTAATGTCACTAGCGGTCACCCATCCAACTCATGACCGCACGCGACGTTGCTTAACTTTGCTGATCGGTTGAGAACAGCTAAGTAAACTTCGCTACGAGCGCTTCAAAAATTAATATTGTTGTTAAGCATAAAAACTGTATTTGTTGCCAAAAATAAATCTCGCATGTATTATGATATAAGTTATTGACTTAAACCAACGTACTTTTAACATATTTTCAACACAATATTCCTCGTAAAATGGTTCTTATTGTGCATGACACACGCGTGCTTTTAACTTAACGTTATTGCACTTGTGCTTTTTACATACGAGTACAACCCCACTAGGGCTTTTTATGTAAGTTTTGTTTTAAATATCACTAGACTTTTTGTGCGTATATTTAATAAGCATTGGCGCTTTAACACTTAGTAACTAAAATGCCCTCGCCTTCTACATTGAATGCAATCCCCTATTTATTAATCCCTTATTTATTGTTTTGCACTGTCATGCCACATAGGTACTACCAATATTAGAAAAGACTTACCTTTATGCGAGCTGACCGTATAGTTCACATCTTCGAACAGTATGTGCACTGGTGGTCGTTTTGCCATTCGATTGAGGGCTTTTAAAGTGGACCCTGCTCGCTCTAAGGCTGCGGGAGTCCATGAGCTCTCTTGACCCTCCTCAACTACGACAGGGTTAGATGAGATAGAAGAGTGCGCAAGCGCAGCTCCTGCAATCGCACGACGAACAAGCGGAACGTTCGACATTTTTAATTCACTTTTTGAATTTGATTTAATATTTGCTTTTATTTTGCGAATTCAATTTCTACCAAGTAAAGTTTATTTTGTTTTAATTTTTATTGACACTTATTTCCAATAAATGTAGATGGCTAAATAAAAAAAACGCTTTTTAGGTATTTTGAATAATCGTATTCTTTTACTGTCAAATAATTTTGTAATGTACGCGAAATAAATCACTTATGAGTTAAACATTGTTTTTCATATTATAAATAATTCCACTTCAAAGTTTTCTATCAATAAAATGATTTCGAAATATCCGTAAGCATCGCTGCGCGTTATCGCGACACTCGATGCACGTATCGACCGAACCCGACCCAAAGTAGGACTGAACTGAACTTGTTTTGCAGGAAATGCGCACGAGTTGGTTGGTCGGTTCCATTTCGATACCGACGTCAACGGAGAAATTGGTCTCGACCCTCACAAAAACCATCTTTGCCGAAACATTTTTTATGCTTAAATTTTTATGCATTTGCATAAAAATGCATTTTTATACATGCATTTTTATGATTTTGTAATAGAACTTAATTTTACGAGTAAGTAATCATCTATTTCTTTAATGTTCATTGTCTTTTAGCCTATTTAAATATAGCTTGGCTTTTTACCTACAAATAAATACTGTTCATAATTAATTTTACTACATCGTTTTGGTATTCATTCAAGTACCTAATGGGTATCTTGGTTAATGTTTTTATGTTTTTGTACATGAGCTCAATTTTTTTTGATAATATTAGATTTTTTTATATTGTGACGGAACAAGCTCTGCCTCTGCCCACTTAATGTTAAGCGGACTAACCTCTGCCTAGAACAGATGCATTTCATCACGAATTGCACTTCGCCCGTCACCTTGAGACAGGGTGGGTCTCGAGCATGTTCCGTTCCTATAACATAAATAAATAAAAACATAAATAAATAATAAATCAGAGGTATAATTCCCACTTTAAGTGGAACTGTTCTATATCTTGCATATGTACCATATCCCCAATAGATGATCTCAAAACCCGAATCAGGACAAAGTAGCGTGCTAGCAAGCTTGTTAGTACGATATTTGCTTCTCATTAGGTATAATAAATCCATTCAAGCTTTTTGCCTTTATTCAAAAGCGATAGACGAACGGAAAATTTATCAAGAAAATAAGTAAGTCAACAATAAGTTAAGAAGATGATGAAATTTTTTGCGGAAATCCATATGTAATAATAATAATTTTTTTCTAATACTTTAAGAAAATAATAAATTATTTTTTATAAATAAAACACTTAAAATATATAAACAATATGTCTAGTGACAATTCCGCCTAATCTTAAAATATTAAATATATATTAAAAAAATATTTGTTATGATTTTTAAATTTCTTTTGATTGTTTTCGTACAGTCGACAATTAACTGGTTTTGAATAAGTTCCTTGTACATAGAGCATAGAATTACTGCACCTAAATTGCTACCTGCTGTTTAGTCCTACCGGTAAACAGTATGCCAATTATTACGTGCTTGAAAGACGCGGGTGAAGGGTACTCTTGACCTTGAGTCTTTAGAACTTTTCCAATTTCTCTTCCTTTCCCTTTTACGCTGGCGTTGTCATCACATTTCTTCGTTTTTTTCTTTTTATGATTCTTGTCCTTATTTTATGCATGTGGTGGCGTTACAATGTTTCTTCTTTTGCTGCATAAAACAAAATAACATATTAATAAATGATATTTCACTAACAACCACATAAGGACCAATATTTAAAAAAATGTATCTGGTTGTTGTGGCCATCTGCCATTCTGACGCCAATCCTACTTTGTAGTGCTTTCGTTGTTATGTACTTTCAATCTTCGAGTTATTAGGCCGTAAGGATGATATGGCCACAGCTGTTTGCTCAATGTGCAGGAACATCCCCCTTACACTGAATTGAGTTGCGACACGTATTAAGCTTGTTTAATCCTCTTAGTCGCTTATCAGTATTGTAACAGGACAATATAAACAGATCTTATCATTTTAAGTTTTAAAGAATTATAAATAAGTATAATTATCTACATTATAATTTTGTAAGTCAGTATTTTTAATGGTAACCTTTGAAATAAGCGATTCGTTATCAAAAATGAACAATCCACACTACAATTCCACATATACCAACCAACTCGCAATGATTATGCCCCGGATTTTACAGTCCGTTGCTTTGACTGGATGCATATTACGTTATGCACAACAGCTGTGTGAAACAGTGACTAAGATTTCAACTAATCAAGTTTCTTTGTTGTATTTGTTCATGTACAAAAAATCATAAGTAACAGAATTTTCGAAGAAGGTTTCCGAAGGCTCAATAATAAGGTTCCCTTGTATTGTAGTCATCGAGAAACGATATAATATAATATCTTAAAGATTATAGTGATCTAACAGCCACAAAAGAAGCCTATTGTTGCCACCCGAAACAAAGGGAGAATTTCCAGGTGCTTAAACTAGTGAAAATGCACTTTTGTCAAAACTCTGAATATATGGTACAACGTTTTATTATGTTTTTTTGCTGTCTGTAATAATTCACTCAAAATCATTGCACATTGCATTAAAATTGTTTTAATTTTTTCTAACTATGATATACCTATAAAGTCAAAAAAATAGTCAAGATATATTCAAAAATGTTACTAAAAACTTACGTAAACTTACGTACAATTTTATTAAAACTTGTATTGAAATTTATTCTGTGATATATGACTCACATTTTAAGGATCGTGCACGAATGATTCGAGATCTGGACTACTAATACTTACTTTGTTACTTTTGTATAAAGGTACTGCATGGTTCGACTGAGTGTTACATTAAAACTTTATTGTAGGGATTTCCCCATACTTCTTTATTTATGTGCACTCAGAAATGAAATCGTAGCTTCACATTCCTTGTTTGTGAACTGAACTCAGACTCAGCACTTGAAGACAAAAATGAGATCATATTACTAAGCGTGGTATTTATTTTTCTTTATTTAAAGAGCTTTTTCAATTCAGCGAATATGTCACTCCGTATGCACCAACAATTAAAAGTATATATGCCTGTTACCTACAGGCATATATCCTACACTACAAGGCTAAGAACTTCAACTTATTAATAATATAGTATTAAGTATTTGTAGTCCTGGATTTTAGACCAACACCCTCCTGATGATAAAATATGGATATACTTTAAATATAAATATGATAAACAATATATATATATATATATATATATATATATATAATATATACATATATATAAATATGATATATCTGATGAAAAAATGTAGATTATGCAGCAGAGGTAAATTTTTATATTACCATTTTTTTATTTTAAAATATAATAATTACTTAATATACGTAATATTAAGTAGTTATTTTATTTTATTCTCTTTTTTTGTACACCCTCTAAGCCGCAATATACTGTAAATCATCTGCATGCAAGGTTGCCTATAAGAAAATGCTTAAGCGATAAGGCCACCAATGTCCAATCAAATTTACATTGTTTGTAATGTTTTTAATTGTTTTATATAAGATTGTTAGTAAATAAATAATTGTGTATTGTATTGTATTTTATATGTAGCTGCTTTGCTGGGCATCTAAATGTGATATCAGTCGATATCGTATACTAAGTAAACATCACATAAACACATTTTGGGAGCACAACATCGGATTGATATAATGATATCATTGCGAGATTTAAGACTTTGAGAAAGCAGTTCTTTCGGCCCGTCATGTCTAGTGAAATTACAGTCGCATGGCACAGTGCAATGCGGCATTTGTTATAGGCAGAGATTACTGCTTAATATCAGGTGGGCCTCGTTCATGTCCCGTCACAATAACATTTAAAAAAACATGGTTCAAATACGGTGTAATATTCAATGCATGTCCTTTAGCTTAATATCTATGCCTGTGATTTGGCGTTTTATTATTAATTCACCTCTTAATGTGGAAATAAGCGTTACCAAAGAAAGAGATAAAAAAAAATACATATAATTTTGAAAGTCCTATGTAACACTAAGGCCCACTTGCACGTTCCAGAGTTAACCTTATTAACTCGGAGTTAACTGCTTACACAGGGTTAAATAAATAATTTATCTTGCGCCATCAAAAGTTAAGAGTAAACCTAGGGTTAAAACCTTAAAAAATTAACCCACCGATGTTGGAGGGTTAAGTCGCTAACACTGGGTTAGTGAAGATTTTGACAAAATAAATTAAGGTTATGTTCAGCTGTACCTATTCTATTATGTAGTGCGTTTTTATTTAATATATTAAATTGATCAATTATGGTTTATTACCTGATGATGACAAAGAAATAATGAATATATTAGTTCAAGCTTCTATGGCAGAAGCGTCGGAGAACGGTCAGATTATTAAAATTCCCAGAGAGACAAATACTTTCATAGTAGATTTCGAATTGGAAAAGAAAGCGTATTCTAGAACAACTAGTAGTACTCGAATTGTACATTTTGACCACCTCAAGCCAAGTTGCATGTTTTGTTGGAGGTTAGCACCGTCAGTTTTTTTATTCTCAATTATGTGTTTGAATTTCGCTAATATCAAATAGAAGCATTTTATCACTAGCTGTGAAAGTAGGGGCACGTAAACGCATTTTTATCCATATTTCTTCAATACAGGTTATTTCCACATTTTTATAACCATACCAAAACCAAAGGATCACAAAACCACAAACAGAAGTAAATAAATGACACGAGACAATATACGGATAATATAAAACTACGTCAACTGTCAAACAATGAAGGACTCGCAAGAAAGCCTTTAGATATTGTACTGTTGTGTAAAAGAGATAGACGTATAAGTTTTATTGTTTTCTGTTCTTTCATCTTCGGCAGGGTAACAATAGAAGCGCATAGAAATTTCAGTGTTCCCAGCTAAAAAAAAGAAATGTCAGATTAACTAACCCGGTGTTATTTTTTAGCGGTGCAAGGCACAATGAGAGTTAAAATTTTAAGTAACTAACTCGGTGTTAACTAACTCTTTATTTATTCATTTAACCCTACTATGCGTGCAAGTGGGCCTAAGTGAACTTATTACCATCTACTGGGCCTGCCTGCCTATTCTATACTAAGGACGGTCGAATAAGACATGAGAATTGATGTCAAGGCCTTATATCTCCAGCAAATTGATCGCTGTTATATGTAAAAGGTTTTGTTTGTGTGTGTGTGCAAAAACCTAGTGGTGTGTTACAATACGAGTAAATTATAAGCAGAGCTTCGTTTCTGTTGGTAATTACTGCGTTGGTGTTGCAGTATTCATCCAAGCGACCAAAGTGCATTTTCGCTTTCTAGATTGCATAATGGTCTGGTTAGTACATTTTTGGAGCAACTTCTTAATTAGTGTAATAATAAATAGTGTCAGTTAACTTAATACCTTTGTTTTACTATACAAACTTGCATTTCTGTTCCATAATTTATTTTACGATTTACTGTATCAGCCCGACTATCTTCTGTTGAACACAGCCTCTCCCATTATGGAGTATGTGCCATAATCCCCACGCTTGGCAGGCGTCTTTAGGGATCGCAGTTTGTGATATCAGTTCCTCAGAAAGTGCTGCTGCCCACCCTCTGGTGTGTTACCCTTAGCCGCCTCATACGACACCCACGGGTAGAGTTGCTGTCCGGCACCGATATTTGATTTTCGATTTAATTAGTAAGAACTAGTTGATTTTGACACTATAATAATAGTGGCACTAATACCATATAGCATGGGTGACCAAGACGTTGACCGCGGTCGACTGGTCGACCGTGGATGAATTTTCGGTAGCTGTGTTGTTTAGAGCAATATTTTTACGTACTGGAATTTACTCAACAACTAAAATAGGTAAAAATCTGGTATATCACATTTTGTCTACAATTAAACCTTTTTAAAATACTAAAAACACCGATTTATAACTAAGTTTTTAAGCTGCGATCGAAACTACTTACAGTTATCCATCCACTGATTGTGGTGATTAGGAACCGAACTCCTACTTGAGGTTTCGTTTTTATATCTCTTTTAATTGGACGTTTTTGGATGCTTACTAGGCGTTTTTTTGATAGTTCGTTAAAGGCATCACAATAGTGATTTATTACGGATAAATATTAAAGATAATTGTATCGAAACTTTTTGATTTAGTATTAATATAGTTATTTGTTATGCAGGGCTGTAAAGTTTTTATTTGTCACGAGTACTTCTATTGAAACCTGTGAAAGTAAAGGATTCCAGGATTCTAATACTCGCTGTGCTCGTGGTTCAAAATTTAGAATCCTAAGCGTACCAAAGGTTTCAAGTTCCAGTGAGGAATATGCTACGTGAAACAAAATAGCTATAAAATTGTGTAAAGTTTTACTTTAAATAAATTAAAAATACTTACATAGGTGACATTTAAATATAACTTACTTTTCTATAAGTTATATAGAGATTAGAACTTCGGAAACCCTTTTCCCGCCTGAGGATAATACACACTTTTCCACGCAGACTTCGAATGATAAACAACACATTTCCGAAATTGTGAGGTGAAAATAATATTTGCCAAGCATGTACGTCTAATTATATTTTTTATATAAAGACAAAACTTGCAATAGTTTTTAAATTGAAATACTAGGATCACATAACTGTGGCACTTTCATAGATGACTTTCACATAAACGTGGATTTGCAACTCCAGGATTTCATGCTGTTGCAGTTCCAATTATTATGCAATGGGAGCGTTGGATAGTCAAATTCAGAGTAGATTATTACTACATACGAGTACACCAGGAACAGACGTGCACTAAAATAAGAGGGGATTTGGTAATGCAACGGGATTTTCCCCAAGTGGTTGGTTGCAAATTCTGTATTAATTCGTAAGGATCATCCAAAATGAGATCTCGTATTAAGCCAAACATAGTTTTATAATCTGAACCAACGTTTATCATAGTTACGTTTTATACATATTTTCTAGATTTTTTTTAAATTATAATATTAAGCACCTCATTGTCATATCTTTGACTGATAACTGATACCCATAACCGAAATAGGAGAGTTATTTGAGACCCAGAAGACCTTCAGAGCGCTCGTAGATCAGCTTAACTAGTCGTTCCTAGCCAAAGGACTAGGTTAAACAACGTCCGCTGCGGTCATTACTTGATGCGACTGCTAGTGGCATTTACTATTAAGCGCAAACGTGTTACGGATGGCACTTTAACATAAGCGCATCGGGGATAATTATAACAATACAAATAACAAAAGATATGGACGATATCATCCACTGCGGATGCTAAGAGATCAAGAGGTCAGTCCCGACTGTTGTCGTAGGATGATGGTATTTGTGGCATGGTGGGCATTTTGAGTAGTAACTTGAGGTAAGCCTGAACAACATCTTACATCTCATCATCGTTTACCACCTAGTGAGATATTGGCTAAAGACATCCGAAAACGTTTTTGCCCCATTGTTTATGGGTTCTTCGTGCAACGTGACCCGCCCATTTAACTGCCACATTCTAAAAGCTATGTTGGTCTGTGGGGTTCATTGGCGAATTTCCTCGTTCCGGATAGATAGATAACTCTTTATTATACACCAAAATAACATAATCATTATAAACAATAACATCAATTTAAGTAATTTTGTACATTTGGCGGTCTAATTGCTAAAAAGCGATTACCAAACAACTTTTGTATCCCGAACTCTGAGCATAACTCTCAACATACTCGTAGCTCATTGACCGACTCTAGCTCCATAAGGCCCACTTGCACGTTCCAGAGTTAACCTTATTAACTCGGAGTTAACTGCTAACATAGGGTTAAATAAATAATTTATCTTGCGCCATCAAAAGTTAAGACTAAACCTAGGGTTAAAACCTTAAAAATTAACCCACAGATGTGGGAGGGTTAAGTCGCTAACACTGGGTTAGTGAAGATTTTGTCTAAATAAATTAAGATTATGTTCAGCTGTACCTATCTTATTATGTGATGTGTTTTAATTTTACATATGAAATTGATCAAAGATGGTTTATTATCTGATGTTAACAAAGAAATAATTGAATATATTAGTTCAAGCTTCTATGACAGAAGGGTCGGAGAACGGTCAGATTATTGTAATTCCCAGAGAGACAAATACTTTCGTTGAAGATTTCGACTTGAAAGAGAAAGCGTATTCTAGAACAACCAGTAGTACTCGAATTGTACATTTGGACCACCTCAAGCCAAGCTGCATGGTTTTTGTTGGAGGTTAGCTCCGTCAGTTTTTTTATTCTCAATTATGTGTTTGAATTTTGTTACTATAACACATATAACCATATTATCAATAGCTGTGAAAGTAGGGGCACATAAACGCATTTTTATCCATATTTCTTCAAAACAAGTTATTTCCACAAATTTATAACCACACCAAAACCAAAGGATCACAAAACCACAGACAGATGTAAATAAATGAAACGAGAAAATATACGGATAAAATAAAACTACGTCAACTGTCAAACAATCGAGGACTCGCAAGAAAGCCTTTAGACATTATACTGGTGTGTAAAAGAGATAGACGTATAAGTTTTATTGTTTTCTGTTCTTTCATCTTTCGCGGGGTTACAATAGAAGCGCATAGAAATTTCAATGTTCCCAGCTAGAAAACAGAAATATCAGGTAAGCTAATCCGGTGTTATTATTTGGCGGTGCAAGGCACAATGAGAGTTAAGATTTTAAATAACTAACTCGGAGTTAACTAACTCTTTATTTATTTATTTAACCCTACTATGCGTGCAAGTGGGCCCAAGGGTAATAGTTAAGTAACATGTGTTATTGCTACCTATCAGCCATTAAAAAAAACACCTCTCCAAATAAAGTTTAGTCCCATATTTAATAATAACAAATATTTTTTTAAATATATTAAGAAAACATTAAATAAGTATTTTAATAAAACACTAAAAAATATAAAAAATATATCTAGTGGCAATTCCGCCAAATTTCACTCTTAGAGTCAAGACCTCCTGAGGATGCTTCGTGTAGAAGCAAAACTCGTCGAAAATTCTTCCGGTTTGGCTGCGTGGCGTTTGTGACGTCACGTCGGCTTAACAGGAAAATTAGGCGGAATTGTCATATATTTTTAATATTTGTTAAGTTTGTTTTATTAAAATATTAATTAAATGTTTTCTTAAAATATTATAAAAATATTTTATATTATTAAATATGGAATTTCGCAAAGTAACGCCTAAATCTATTCATTATGTTTAGTCCCATGTTATGAGAATCGAACATATGTACTAAAAATGTAGGTAAATACCAAAGTATGGACTAAGTAAGTACTTATACCTTGTACCTTATATAAATTGGCTGCAGCTGAATGCATCACTTTACTACTATTATTGTCACAGTTCATTATTACCACATAAAATAGATACCTATAACCTAGAAATACTTTAAATGAAGGTTAACTTCTATGCTTGTTTCATATAAAATAAGGGTCATGGGTTTTCTTTGACATTGAGTTAGGTTTTTGACCTGATTATTCCATCTGTTGACATGTTGTCTGTCAATCTTATGATTTAAACGTAATGCTTTCAAGTTAAACGATGCATATTTGTACAATGTACATACTAGGTTCTTCCTTCGGCTTTGTTTTTTTTTTTATACTTATAGATTAGCCTTTGTCCACTATCTCACCTGATGGTAAGTGATGATATGGTCGAAAATGTTGTTCAGGTTAACCTAGAAGTACTGGCTCTCAAGGACAGCTGCCGGAACACACCGTTTTGTGCTTGGCGACAGATTTTCTACGACTTGACAAGAAATCTACTTGAGGGTGGTAGCTAGCCAGGCGGGCATTCGCAAAATGCCCTACCACCATGCTATAACGACTGCCATCCTAAGACAACAACCGGGACCGACGGCTTAACGTGCCCTCCGAAGCACGGAAACGCTCAGTAGTAATGTCACTAGCGGTCACCCATTCAACTCTTGACCGCGCGCAACGTTGCTTACTTTGCTGATCGGTTGAGAACAGCTTAGTAAACTTCGCTACGAGCGCTTCAAGATTTTGTCCACAAGAAAATTGGTCATATTGTGTTCTTTTGAAAATGTTTATTAGATCGAGATCCTAATCCAGAATTTAAGCAATTTATTTAACAACTTTTGTTAAAATCCATTTCATTGTTTGTGTTAGGCCAATACACACATACTTTTCCATTTATAATATTGGTATGAATTGTAATTTGTAAGCTAGTTCTTGTTAGCAGCTGTATCGATTTCGATGAAATTTTACAGTTATAATTTTTTATTGCCTTACAGTAGATAGGCAGGCAGCTCATCTGATGGACAGTGATTACCGTCGGCTATGGACATTTGTTACATTAGAGGAGTTACCAACGCCATGACGCCCTTTTTATACATGAAAAGACCTCGGCGGGAAATATAATGATATGGAGGAATTCAAATCATTATAGTACGCGGTACAAATGTTCTAGAGAACCGTTGCGTAGTCAAGCACAAAAGTTCAAGGTACTAGGGGTGAATATCCTGTCAATGGCGAGCGATGAGCTGGAGAAACTAAGAAATTATCAAACAGCTCTTCAGAACACTCTCCATTGTACAGACGGTACAATACGCAAAGAGATGCAAAGTCTCTACGGTCACTAAGCAATTCCAAACCGCCTGTCAGTATGGGATCGTCGACAATACGAACGTCGCGCCAGCCAAAGATGTTAGCTGTATTCCATATGCGTTCTACTGGCGATATGTAAAGCGTAACCCGTTGTCGTGGAGTGAAATACTGCTTCAAACGGTGTAGCACTTTTTCTTTTTAGAAGTAAGTTTGGCCTTGCTCTCCAAATAATCCTGAATTTGCACGTTTTCGGCGCCAAGGATCCTGAAACTATAATTGGATGGAATTAATCCTCTAATTGATCTCCAATAATTAGAGATGGTCAGGGATGTTCCTTGAAACTCCGCCGCAGAGACAAATGTGTTTTTTTTCACAGGGACCGAGGAGAAACAAATCTGCCTCCTAGGATAAGATGCATAAAATACACGCAGTCCATTCCAGCTTCCTGACCGATATTGCCAAGCTTCACCTTTTCTATTTATATAAAGCTTTTCTGTAAATGGGGCTATAAAAGTGATCAAAAATAGGTTTAATGACTAAGAGACCTCGTTTTACATTGATATCAAACGGCGTTAGCCGCATATGGTTCAATTACGGATAACACTATCGAAACCCTCGTCTGTCCTGAAAAAAGCAACGATAGGCTGCCTACGGCATATTCCGAGTTTTCCCCTGTTCTACGCGCGGTGATGTTTACCTTTATCAATCAATTGTTTTCAATAACTTTTTAATAAATTGAAATATCTATAAAGCAATTTCAATACAAGTCATATAACATAGACATACCTACAGTATATTATATTACATACTGTATATAAACCCACACAAATTAAATAATTATTTGAAATATTTTCATTGTGGAAAAAAGCAAGTTTTTTATTGTTTGTAGGTCATTGGAAAGACAACAATTATTTTGGATGGTAATGTAACGCGTTTGTAACTGTTAATTTTTATTTAACTAGCTGTTATTAAATAGAACACTGTAATGCTCGATTTGGTGCTTAGTGGCTTCAAAAATTTGATATACTAATAAATTTTCTAATATCCTCATACATATTTTTACTAACTGACTTTAAAAAAGGAGAAGGTGTTGAATTCGACAGCGTTTTTATGTGTGTTACTTCATAACTTTACATGTTGTACTTATTTTGATGTTTTTTATAACATTCGATAGCTGGTGCTTGTATTGTGGTCCCATTTAAATTTGAGTGAGATCGGACGAGTAGCATTTGAGTTATCCCTAATATTACACATTATTTTTATGTTAGAAGTTTCTTCTTTGCTTTTTTTTTTTAAATAAGGCCTTACCAACTTTATGATTCCAAATTGATTTATACTGAGTATAAAATACTCACATTTTGTAGTTAAAACGTATTTTTTTAATATGGTTGTAAATTCACTGTAAGTCATATTATATAATGGAAAATTAGAAAGCTTTTTGTGACACTAAATTATTAAAAACCCATTAGTTTGTCAACAAGGGTCATCTATCGTACTGAATGAAAGAATCAATCAGTTATATACTCAAAGGTCATGAATATTAAAGCTCATATTCAACAAAACGAAATGAGAGATTTGCTTGAAAACACCCCCTAATAATCTCAAATGAACCAAAACAAACTGGCCAAAAGCACTCCAACAAATCTTGTCTTACCTAAACATTAACTAACTTAAAATACGTGAAAACATTTCTCGTTTTTGTATGCCGGTTGGGCAGTCTACCAAATGGCCCTTAGGGAAGACGGGGCGAGAAAAGGGCACGAGATGAACATGTTAAGCTTTGCTACTCTACTAACGACGGGTATGGGCGGTGCATGCTAACTAATAGTTTTGATGGTAAAGTACATTTTTCTTACGAAAATGTAAGCAAGTGTAAAAGAGGTCTTTTTAGGTGATTTTTTGATGGCGGTGCTAGATTCGAATCGTAGTAGGGATTAACATCATTACTTCTACAGAAACTTCAGTACTATGTATGTATAAAGGCGTTCATATACGCCTTTATACAAACATGCCGCGACCCAAAATACTTTTTTTAATTTTTGGAACAAGCTTGAGGCCCACCTGATGTTGAGCGGACTAACCTCTGCCTACTACAGATGAATTTCATCACAAGTGACGAATTGCACTGCGCCCGTCACCTTGAGACATAGTTGTTAGTCTCGTGTGCCTGTACTTATGGATATCTGTATCAAATAATATCGAATATCAATAATCAAACAATATATAATGTAAAAATATTCTGTACTGTTCAGTTATTGTTGAAATAAAATCATGTCGCCAGTTTAAATATAAACTAATTAATTACACAACAAAATGGATAGTTAATCTTTCTGGTTGGTAAATTAATTAATTAATCATTTTGGTTGTAAAATATCTTTTGAAGCTCACGTAACGAAGTTTGTTTAGCTGTTCTTAACCGATCACGTCCGCCACGGTCATGAGTTGGATGGGTAACTACTAGTGACATTACTACTGAGCGCTTCCGAGCTTCGGAGGGCACATTAAACCGTCGCCGTCGGCCCCGGTTGTTCTCATAGGATAGCATTCGTTATAGCACGGTTGTACGGCATTTTCCGAATGCCCGCCTGGCTAGCTACTACCCTCAAGTAGAAAATCTGTCGCCAAGCACATAATAAAGAAACTTTTAAATTGATCCAGTAGATTTAAAGTTTATTCGTATCACACAAACAAAAAAAACAACAACAATACACATTTTGTCACTAAAGTTGTTATTACCTAATTTAATACAAACTCTCTCTAGTAAGTTTAAAAATTTTCCCCTTTTCTGTTTACGCGAAGACCATCTGTTTACGACAAGTGCTTCCTTCAGTTAATTTCACAGCTGAAATATTCTCGGAAATGGACTGAATTCACTTTTTAGCGCGACTGTGCAAGACGTCTGACACAGGCCATCGTAAAAATGTTGACAAGTGTACCAATAAAACTGAGTGAAGAAAAATAAAACACGTAAGAATTGATCCTGTGTTACTTATTCAGAGTTCAGAAGTAAGCTTTAGACCAATATCTTAAAAAATAGTATTTAATAATGATGCAGTCAAGTATATTATAAGGTTTGAAGAGCGCGTAGTGAAGTTTGCTTGGCCGTTCTGCATCGATCAACTTAGTTAAGCAACGTCCGCCGCGGTCAGGAGTATGATGGGTGACCGCCAGTGAAATTATTACTGCGCGCTTCCGTGCTTCGGAGGGCACGTGAAGCCATTTGTCCCAGATGTTGTCTTACGATGGCAGTCGTTACAGCATGGTGGTAAGGCATTTTGCGAATGCCCGCCTGGCTATCTACCATCCTCACGTAGAAAATCTATCGCCAAGCACCTAACGGTGTGTTCTAGCAACTGTCCTTGAGAGCCAGTAATTCTAGGCTAGCCTGAAAAACATCTTTGAATACATCATCACTTACCATCAGGTGATATGGCTACCCTAAACCTCGCGAGAATTCTGGTTTTTGAATGATAGGTTTCGACAGATATTGTGCTTGAGGGGCGGTAGCTTACCAGGCGAGTATTTGTAAAATACCTTATACTGTCTTGTCACAAGACTTGCATTATGGACTCTGCCATAGTATATATCTTACGATGAAAGTATAAGCTTATAATTCAATATATATATAATATAATAAATATATATATAATGATAGACATTCGCACTCACGAAGTCGCTCCCCCGCCATATTTTATAGTCCACTGCTGAACAGGCTGTGTTCCAATATAGGGGGGTTTACCATAGCCCACACTTGGCGTGTGGTTTGGTGATCGCAGTTTGAGATATCAATACCTCAGAAAGTGTTGCTGCCCACCTTCTGTTGTGTTACCTTTAGTCGCCTCTTACGACACCCACGGGTAGAGATGGTAGGGTGACATTCTAGCCCGGCACCCCACTGACTACACTACCCCACAGGCTACACCACCCCATGACATTTTTGACTCTCATCAATTCTGCCTCCCCGAGCGATCATATTTTACTGTATGTGCCATTAGTATTTCAACCCACAAGATATGTCCAAACGAAGCCTACCAGACAAATGAGCATCAATAATTTATAGTGGAGTGGCGCTCCTTCGTCAGGGACCAGGTTTGTAGCGAATGGTCGTGACTTTCACGCGTGGTAGCTCCTTGAGAGTACTGTGTCAGCTGAACACAGCCTCCCTCATTAAGGGAGGTTTTACTATAATCCCCACGCTTGGCAGGCGTCTTAAGGATCGCAGTTTAACATATCAGTTCCTCAGAAGGCGCTGCTGCCCACCTACCGATATTTTGCCTTTATTTCCCTCTTACGACACCCATTATTAGCACAGTGGGGGGTGACATTCTAACCCGGGACCCCGGCCGGAATATCGCAATTATATGTTTAAGCTACATTTACAGTATAGTAGGCAATCAAAACGAATTCTTATTTAATATACAGTATCTTTTTCTCATAATATATTTCTCTTTGTTGGATATCGTTAAAGCCAAAACACAAAAAGAGAACAAAAAAAAAGGGAAAAATGACGATCTGTGAACTGACAAATGTTGTCATACAACGAAAGAAAGGGGATTAAGTTTAGGAAGGCACCTGGGTACAAAACTGTAGTCAACTATTTTTAAAAATGTCGTACTGTGTGTTGAAGTAACAACTTTTTGTGATGTACAAGAAAGCATATTTAAAAAACTCCGTGAATGGGATAAGAGTAGGAAGATGCTGGTGATCTTCTCCTTGTATTTATTCCAGATGGGTAAATTGAATTCTTTAAGTCCTAACACGGTATTGGTTCAATTTCGTACCAGCGTGTAAGTAATTTAAAGCCTGCGAAGCTTTTGAGAGATTAAACTTCAATCCTTTAAGTAGACCCGAACTTCCTAATAAAGCAGGACAACATTCAGGAGGCTCGGAAGCGAAATGCCGATAATTAAGGTACTTTATCCGAACTTTGCCAAATAAGTAACGACAGAAGATGCAGTTTTTATGATAATTTAAGGCTACTGAACTTTTATTCCCCCGTGGGGTGCCGGGTTAGAATTGCACCTCCCCATATCATCCCGTGGGTGTCGTAAAAGGCGACTAAGGGAAAAATACTGGAAGGTGGGCAGCAGCATCTCCTTAAGAACTGCCATCTTACACTGCGATCCCCAAGCCGCCTGCCAAGCGTGGGGATTATGGCAAATACCCCCTTAAAAGGGGAGGCTGTGTTCAGCAGTGGACGATCCGGCTGATACAGTACAGTACAGAACTTTTATTAATGGTACTATTTGTTCTGCTATTTTGTTATTTTTTTTTCTATGGTTATGATATAATTTCACGTCAGTCTCATTTGGAAGAGAGCAATGACATGGTGGATAGTGTATCTGTATCTCAATGCACTGTATGAGCTGGAGTTTCCTATGCTGAACACAGCCTCCTACATTTATATGAAGTGTTTTTTTTTAAATGTTATTGTGACGGAACAAGCACGAGGCTCACCTGATGTTAAGCGGTATCCTCTGCCTATAAAAGATGCATTTCATCAAAACTGACGAACTGCACTGCGCCCATCACCTTGAGACATGCTTGTTAAGTCTCATTTTGCCGGTAATTTCACTGGCTCTCAAGGACTGCTGCAGGAACACACCGTTAGGTGCTTGGCGACAGATTTTCTACGCGAGGGTGGTCGCTAGCCAGGCGGTCATTCGCCCTTCCACCATGCGGTGAAGCTCAAGCCCGCAGCGGGATTTGAACCATGGACTTGCTGCGCGGCAGTCCATAGCCAATGCCACTGAGCCATCACTGCTTCAAGTGATTCTCAAAAGGCAAAGGGGTTCGAACATTTTAGTATTGAAGCTGGTAATGAGCCACCGCCATTTTTTTTTTTAAGTTTCCGCACCGGATTATTATTGTATGTATAGGTAGAGGACACTTATATAAACAAAAAATGTAAAGTAATATAGTACCCTAGTCTTTATTTTTAAATTCATCATATGTTAGCCTTTGACCACTAAGTCCCTTGATGGTAAGTGATGATGTGGTCGAAGATGTTGTCCAAACTAACCTAGAATTACTGGCCGACTGCCATACTAAGATAACAACCGGGACCGACGGCTTAACGTGCCCTCCGAAGCACGGAAGCGCTCAGTAGTAATGTCATTAGCGATCACCCATCCAACTCATGACCGCGGGCGACGTTGCTTAACTTTGCTGATCGGTTAAGAACAGCTAGCAAACTTCACTTCGAGCGCTTCTAGAAACTTTTCACGTTTTCTCGTGTCTCGTTTAGTCACGTTTCCGAAATATGTATAGGAAAAGATCGCAATAAGCAAATAACAACAATAATTATAAATGCAGTAATGAAGTGTGTTTACGTATATATATACACACGTAATTACCATAGGTGATAGTAGTTTCTAGGTTCATTTAACTATTCATTACAATTATTTGTACAAAAACGACGTTTAAACAATTTAAGTATTTAAAATTTTTTGTTAGTATAAGTGTTCTCTACCCATATTTACTACTTCAACAGTGAGCTTTGAAGCTTGAAAAAAAAAACAACATGTATGCCACAAAGGCCATTTTCAAATAGAGTCTAACCCTATTAGAAGATGTTTTTAAAAAAGTGTTCGGTGAATAACTTAAATAAAATTCTGACAAATACGATGCTTGTTCCAAAAACACGATAATATATATTTCACTCGATTTAGTTTTGTGCCTGTAATGTAAATCTTATTAATGCTAATTTAATATCTTATTTTAATGTATTGTACATGTGATACAGTACCTGTGAGATTTGTCGAGTTTCTAAAAAGCTTATTTTTATATGAATTTATCTACAAAAATTTCTCACAGTGTTTTAATATAGCGTAGTTCTCTCTCGCTCACTCCCATGCAAAACGAGGTCTCTCCACTCTTCTCCCTCCATCCTACAATCTTTTCAAAGAACACTTTGCTTTAAGAGGGGTTTGCCATAATCCCCACGCATAGCACACTTGGGGATCGCAGTGAAGTTGTTCTTCATAAGGCGCTGCATACCACCTTCTGGTATTTTTCCCTTAATCGCCTCTTACGACAAGCTTTGAAGCTTATTAGGGAGGGCTTTGCTAGCTTGAACGAACAGTAATGAGGCGACGAGAGCGAAATCTACTAGTGAGGATGCGTTACTAAAAACTAACATTCAAAGGCCCAAGCATCAATGCCTAGTTGCTAGCTTATCCATATTTTACAGACTGAGTTTTGAAAAGTGTGCGTTTGATCTAAACAACCTCATAATATCTCCAACTCATTTCTCTCGTCAGACGTTTGAAGCAGTGATGGCTCAGTGGCATTGGTTATGGACTGCCGCGCAGCAGGTCCATGGTTCGAATCCCGCCCAGAGCTTGAGCTTCACCGCATGGTGGAAGGGCGTTTTGCGAATGCCCGCCTGGCTAGCGACCACCCTCAAGTAGAAAATCTGTCGCCAAGCACCTAACGGTGTGTTCCGGCAGCAGTCCTTGAGAGCCAGTGAAATAACAGGCAAAATGAGACTTAAAAGGTATGTCTCAAGGTGTTGGGCGCAGTGCAGTTCGTCATTTGTGATGAAATGCATCTGTTATAGGCAGAGGATACCGCTTAACATCAGGTGGGCCTCGAGCTTGTTCCTTCACAATAACATAAAAAAACAACAACAAAACGTATTAGAACACGAAATTCTAACATAATCGATATTCCAAAAATAAACGCGTAGTGCTATCTTTTCATATATACGTAGCATACGGCTTTAGTATGGATTCTATGTGCTATCTAATATAGAGCTTCCTATTTTTTTATTTCCTTGTTTTATTCTTAGACTCTTCAAAAACATTTGAAGCTCTCGTTGCGAAGTTTACTTGGCTGTTCTTAGCTGATCAGCAAAGTCAAGTAACGTCCGCCGCGGTCATGAGTGGGATGGGTGACCGCTAGTGACATTACTACTGAGTGCTTCCGTGCTTTGGAGGGCACGTTAAGTCGTCGGTCCCGGTTGTCACATAGGATGGCAGTCGTTATAGCATGGTGGTAGGCCATTTTGCGAATGCCCGCCTGGCTAGCTACCACACTCAAGTAGAAAATCTGTCAACAAGCACCGAACGGTGTGTTCCAGCAGCTGTCTTTGAGAGCCAGTAATTCTAGGTTAGAAGAATGACACAGTGGTAAAAGACTTTCCTATCAGGCATAAAAAAAACATAGTAATCCGCTTCTTATCCGTAGCCAAAGCATGGCAGCAAAGAATGCCAGTTTATATACTAAAAAATTGGACAACTTGCCTAGCATGCCAAAAGTTGACATTTCCCCGTCTCGGTTTGAATGCCAAATAAGTACTAACATTTTAGTTATAAGAAGCATTTTCGTGGAAGCGCACAAATCGGTGGAAAATTTTGATATAAACTATCAAGATAACTTTTTTAATGTAGCTTAATTATGCGCATAAAGGTTGAATTACTCTCAAAACAAACAAAATAACATATTCAAATTAAATACACGTGACAGGTTGATATGTGCCCTTGAGCCCTTGAACGTTCACCGCATTAGGGTTTTGACAAGGGCAGCCATCATAATTACGTCGGCTTTATAAAGTAACGAGTTACTTTTATATGTTTAAACTACTTCACCTTACTGTTGCGCCCATTTTCACATAGGTCTACATTGATACTTTTTTAGGGTTCCGTACTCAAAGGTTAAAAACGGGACCCTTTTACTGAGACTTCACTGTCCGTCCGTCCGTCCATCTGTCATCAGGCTGTATCTCAAGAACAGTGATAGCTAGACAGTTGACATTTTCATAGATGATGTATTTGTATTGCCGCTATAACAAAAAACACTAAATATAAAATAAAATAAATATTTAAGGGGGGCTCCCATACAACAAACTTTTTTTTTTACCGTTTCTTGCTTGATACTAATAACGGTGACAGGTAGACGCTTTTACTATTCACAGAATATTTAGTTTTATGTTCTATTGAAATATAGTTAATTGAAATACAATGAAATAATAAAAAAATTAAAAATTAATAGTAATACATTAAGGGGGCTCCATGCAATAAAAGAGGTTTTCGCCGTACCTACAGAAAAGTGTCTGTAACTTGCGAGATTAGGTTACAGATAATTGTACGCAACCCTTCGTGCGCGAGTCCCACTCACACTTAGCCGGTTTGTTTATCACGCGTGTAACTATGCAGTACCGAAGTCAGATGAACGTGAGATACCGAGGTCAGCATAATATGCAGTCTTTTTTATCCCATTAGGTTGTCGAATTTCATCGCAGCTTCAAAACTACATTACAAAACAGTATTTTCGGTATTTTTTAAATCATCATCATCATCATCAGCCGGAAGACGTCCACTGTTGAACAAAGGCCTCCCCCATAGAGCGCCACAAAGAACGGCTATTAGCCGCTTGTAACCATTGGCTATCCGCGACTTTCACGATGTCGTCAGTCCACCTAGTGGGGGGCCTACCAACTCTACGTCTTCCGGTGTAGTGTGGTAACCACTCGAGAACCTTTCTTCCCCATCGGTTATCAGTTCTTCGAGCAATGTGGCCCGCCCATTGCCACTTCAACTTGCAAATTCTGAGAGCTATGTCGGTGACTTTGGTTCTCTGCCGAATATCCACGTTCCGGATTTTATCGCGCAAAGAAACTCCGAGCATAGCTCTCTCCATAGCTCGTTGAGTGACTTTGAGCTTGTCCATAAGGGCCACAGTTAGGGACCACGTCTCAGTGCCATAAGTCATCACTGGCAACACACACTGGTTGAAGACTTTGGTCTTCAGGCTCTGCGGGATCTTCGACGAGAAGATGTCGCGTCACTTCCCGAACGCTGCCCATCCGAGTTGGATTCTTCGGGCGACCTCTTTGTTGAAGCTGGACCTACTTAACTGGACAGTCTGTCCCAGGAAATGTAATGGTCAACAACTTCGAGTGTATCGTTCCCAACAACTACTGGTACGGGTGCAACATGGACATTAGACATAATTTTCGTCTTGTCCATGTTCATTTTAAGACCCACCTGCTGGGAAACTCTACTGAGGTCGCTGAGCATTGTACTGAGTTCTTTAAGCGATTCTGCCAATATGACTATGTCGTCGGCGAAACGAAGGTGAGTGATGTATTCGCCATAGATGTTGATGCCGAATTCTTTCCACTTCAAGAGCTTAAAAACGTCCTCCAACGCATTCGTGAACAGTTTCGGAGAAATAACGTCTCCCTGTCTCACGCCTCGTTGCAGTTGGATTGGTTCCGTGCTCTTGTCCTGTAATCGAATCGACATGGTGGCGTTTCTATACAAACACTTCAGCGCTTTGATATACCTATAGTCGATTTGGCATCGCTGAAGAGACTGCAGTACGGCCCAGGTTTCGATTGAATCGAAGGCTTTTTCATAGTCCACAAACGCTAAACATAATGGCCGATTATACTCCTCAGTCTTCTGTATAATCTGGCGGAGCGTATGAATGTGGTCTATGGTGCTAAAGCCTTTTCGGAACCCGGCTTGTTCGGGAGGCTGGAAGTCATCAAACCTACGAGCAAGACGATTCGTAATGACTCTCGAGAACAGCTTATAAACATGGCTCAGAAGTGAAATGGGCCTGTAGTTCTTCAACAAGGTCTTGACGCCTTTTTTGAAGAACAGTACCACTACACTTCTGCTCCATGCTTCTGGCTTTTTACCTTCAAGGATGACGGAATTAAATAACTTGTGGAGGACTGAGAGTACCGGTTTTCCACCCGCTCTCAGATGTTCTGTCGTGATTCCGTCATCACCTGGCGCCTTGTTGTTCTTAAGCTGTTTGAGAGCCATTCTAATCTCGTATAGGCTGATGTCCGGGATGTCTTCGGTGTAGTGTCGGGTCAGTTTAGCTCTCGTCTTTTTGAATAAATAGATGATACATATTGTACCACAACACCTGATTCATAACTAGTTTAGTTTTTGCGATAAATCCCATAATTAATATAAAATTAGCTGTCAAATAGAAATATAAACAATAGAATTTGAACTATAAATAAGTTGTTGATAAACTTTAGCGTGTAAATAAATATTATTATTTTTAATAACCTACAAAGGTTTTAGATCCCCCCAAAAAATATGTAATATATACAACTGAATTTTTAGTTCAATGTCCAAATTTTAGGCCAAAATTTGTGGCATGAAGAAAATGTTAGCATGTGACCATTTGGTCAACAACAAATAGCTGAATTTCAGGCTTGTAAACTTTTCCGTTTGCAAGCTACGGACCCGTGAACTTTCTAGTGACGTACTCATTCCAAATGCCATTCTAGCTACACCACGCTTCCATTCCCCACTTGTTACAAGCGTTTGATAAACGGATCAATAAACAATAAAAAGTTTTAAACAAAATGTGGGTAGTTTCAAATTTCTTTGTGTATGTTAGCCATATGGATAACTTTAGCGAATAGAAGTCATGCGTGCTGGTCAAAGTTAAACGTATACAATTTATAAGCATTGATAAACTATAATATAAAATAATATAAAACGCATTTGTTATGAGTATTTGTTATAAAAGCGTGACTATATGTCGTATTGATTTATGTGTTTATTGATTGTTTTTTTAATATTATGTGTCACTTATTCTTCTGTAAAGTTAGTCTTCCTTATATCAAACGATAGTAATATAATTTACTATGTTTAGTTAATTTAGTTCAAAACTCAAAAAGTTGAGTTTAAATTAAATTGTGTAATCGTTAGATTGCAATTAAAATCAACCGGCGCCTGACACGATCACAATGTTTCCTCTGGAAATACTGAATATGACTGGAGATACTGACTCACGTAACTGATGAGGGCTCAAGAGAACATTGTAGTAAACATACCCAATATGCCTGATTTACAAATGAGGGCGGAGGCTGATATCACCAGTAACGACTCGTCAGATGGTGATGATGAAGACGATTACATCTCGTTACCTCAGCTGGCCTAGCGCTCTAGAATGGATGAACGTATTTCAACTTCCAGACCTCAAAATATATATAGTCAGTGTATCAAAGAATTAATTTATACTTGGCTTTACCGAGACAGTCCATGGAATCTGGAATAATATGTTTTGTGCACAGCAAAAGCAGAAAATTATTTAATTGTATTTTTTCATATCCTTAGTATACATTATATGTTATAGTTGAGTACAGAATTATTTATGCCAGTCTGAAAAATAAAGAGTGAAATGTGACGGTTAGAGAGTTAAATTGTTTAATTAGTATACAACTATACAGTCGATGGTTACGAGAAGAACATATATATACAAATACATGTTTAAAATAAAAAAAAAACATATTTACTTATAAATGGAACCAATTTCATCACTCTTTCTGAAGCAGTGATGGCTCAGTGGCTTTGGCTATGGACTGCCGCGCAGCAGGTCCATGGTTCGAATCCCGCCCAGAGCTTGAGCTTCACCGCATGGTGGAAGGGCATTTTGGGAATGCCCGCCTGGCTAGCGACCACCCTCAAGAAGAAAATCTGTCGCCAAGCACCTAACGGTGTGTTCCGGCAGCACTCCTTGAGAGCCAGTGAAATAACAGGCAAAATGAGACTTAACATGTATGTCTCAAGGTGACGGGCGCAGGGCAGTTCGTCACTTGTGATGAAATGCATCTGTTATAGGCAGAGGATACCACTTAACATCAGGTGGGCCTCGCGCTTGTTCCATCACAAAAACATAAAAAAAAAATAAAAAAAATGTGTGAATTAACTTGTTGAACCGACACCATGATAGTACGAAAATACCTATTATCAGAATTTTGTGCGCAGGTTACCGACTTCGACAAGTTATTTCACACTTTTGAGTGTTGAAGTCGGTTCCATTGTTAGGTAAAAAAACCTTGCCAATTACGGGATCGATTGTCATTCACTGTCAATGACTATAATATCATCTAGATAGGAAATCACATTTCAGTTATTGGACTGTACCTTAAAAAACGGTTGGATAAATTTTGTTCAAACTTAAATGAGACCATACTGAAGGCATCAGTTTTCAAATAAAAAAGAATCATCAAAATTGGTTCACCCAGTCAAAAGCAATGAACTCGTCCTTTTTTATACAATAAAAAATAGTTTTTCGGTCAAAAAAAAATACAGTCGAGTTGAGTACCTAATCTTTTTTTTTTTAATTCGGTGAAAAATGCCTCTGACTGCGGTATGCCAAAAGTTATTAATTCTTTGTTACCTACCATTAAAATATTTTTGTTATACCAACCTAAATTCTGAATTTATCCAGTATCTAACTATAAAATATTTTTTTCTGTATCAAAGTAATTTATAAAACACCTAAAGCTATAAACGTAATTATACCTAAATCTATAAAATTATTAGAAAGAGTAAACGTACATTATCAACATCATTATATTTCAAGCGTTCCGTATATCGAACACCATTTTCCAGCTCTTCCTATACACTTTAAATTTTATATCCTTTATATATAGAGTCACAATTAGGATGTAAATAAAAATCAAAATAATATTCTAAAAAAGGGTCAAGCGCGTGTCGGGCCACGCGCAATGTAGGGATCCGTAGTAGACCGTTATCATAATATAGAATAATTCTGTTGTTGTTTTTCTTTTTATCTCTCTACCTAGAAATTTCTAAGCAATTTGTTCTTTTGTTTATAAATTGTGATTGCTTGCACGTGTAGACTGTTGTTGACCGTGACTATTAAGTAGGAATCACGGATTATCTATACGTTTCTTAGTTGCTCACAAACTTTTTTCTTCTCTCCATTTAACGACACCTCTCTATAATGCCATAAAATGCACAGTCCCTTGAGTTTACACTGTATATGTATATATATCTATATATAGTGTAAATTATATAACGACACTGAAGGGACTGTGCATATATATATATGGGTCATTCTAAGTTAAGAGGTACTTTCCATGGCCAGGTCAAAAAAATACCTTTTTTGTAAACCAACTTCCTAATTAACCTATTCATTACTTACAACTAATTGTGTTCTTCATGCTCACTTAAATTTATTAGAGAAATGTACATAGTTTACTCACAATAAGTTCTAATGTAAGAAAAAAGTCTCTACCCTGGTCTGTCCCCAAACCAACTTTATTTGTAAACTAGTTAATATGAATGTTCTAAAATTTAATAATTACTTTATCATCGTTAATTTTATACAGAACAATAACTGAGTCACAGTGTCTTATAAGTAAAATTACTTATATTCCAATTTTTCATAAATAATATCAACGCCGAAATTTGTCCTCCGTGTTTCGTGTCTCGTCCCCTGGCTTTTTGTTTTCTTTTAAAAATCAGTTTTGTTTTGCTAGTTTGTGAAAGTTTTGACCTTGAGTGCATAGGATGTATCGTAAAGCTAGCAGCAAGCGGTGCATAAGCCGACTGCGCAGCCATTTTAACGGCCATTTCAGTCACGCCGCACGCTGGGTGTAGAAATGTTAAGTGAATGCAATCTTTCCTCTGGTAAGTTTTATTTAGCAATTGTTTGTTAAAATACTTATATAGACTTAAATATTCACTTTGAATAGTGCATACATTGTTACGTTTGATTGTTAATTGCGTACGAGAAACACTTTGACGGCTATTTTAGATATCAATTGAAAATGTATCTCCCCTGGCGTATTTCCCCTGGCTCTTTTGATGGCAGGGGAGATACTTAATGTCCAGGGGAGGTACATTTGTATTCGTTTCCATGAAAACTTCTACATTTTTCTCTAAACTTTTACTTGGATTTTAGTGAAAACGTAGATTTTAGTGAAAATTACCTAACATAATATGCTGAAGAAGTACAATCCTTTCATTTCGGAGGATCGAGACAGCAAATAAGTATGCACACTGTTTTTAGTCTTTACTAAAGATGTCGACCAAAAGCTTCAAAGTCAATGTTACTGCACTTAGTCACAAAATTTATTGCACTCACCTCCTGCAATTTGGGCGCATTTACAGCCCATATTTGACTGTCTGACGGCTACTGTTACGACTTAACATTTCTTGAAAGATGGGCCAGTCACTGTTCAATATCGTAATGAAATGATATTATAGGTTTTGGCAACATTACTGGAAGATTTCTACCCTAAACTTCAAAATTTCACAATTTGGAATTTTGCTGCTACTAGAGCGGTGTTACTTGCAGTTCTCTTGAACTGCAGATAGGTTAGTTGCGAGAGGCACCGATATTTCATCAATAGATGACTTAGTTAAAGCCCTTGAGAAAACCTGCCTGAATATTAAATTTTTTACCGTAAATTTTAGACAGCAGACATATCTGAAAAGGCAGCAAAATTAGGTTCTACTGAAGGTATAAAGACTTTTTTAGGCTTTTTGACACTAAAGGTTCACCAAGTTACCGGTTGCGTGTTTATACCTTAATGCCTGACATTGAAAAGTTTGAACTGCTTCTGTGACTCAGAGCTATGTCGTCATTTTCAATTGGGTACTTTGGATTATCCACAAACACATCGTAAACTTAATCTACGTGTTGATGATATATACGGAGCTAGCGTTGTAGAAGATGAACCACTAATCAATTTCACATCTCAAGAACACAGGAAGACGTCTCAAGAAACATTACAGCATTCTGTACCTATCAGTATAAAAACCAAACTGCACAAAGATGATTCAAAGCCATCAACAACATCTGGAAAGAAAACATTCTGCAATGGGGACTTTGTGCTGTTTAAACTTCAAGATACAAAAACAGAATATCGTTATGAACTTCAAGTTATATTTTGTAAAATCTGTGATATTTCTTACACCACCTGCCATCAGGTTTTAAAAAAAAACTAACCTAAAAAAGAGAGGGCAGCGTATTTTACATGCATTTAATGAATCTATGGATGTCTTTGAATGCAGGTTTTAGAAAATATTTTTTTTAGTTACCATTTAATTTAAATGTTTTTAGAGTTGAAGTACAAGAAAAATTTAATAATGTGTAATCAGAGAACGTTTTTTTTCTTTTTTTTTAATTATTGTCTATTAATAGTAAAGTTATAGATATTTTTGTTTTGACGGAAAGGAAAAGTAAGATCCTTTTTATGTTTTGTGCCTAGCGCTTAAGAAAAATTTAATTTTATAAACAAAGACTGATAAGAAATGACAAGTCTGGTAATAAATATTTCATAATTAAAATTAAAATAAATAAATAAAGGTGATTTATAAAAATAACCCTGTTTATAATATGTCTTTCTCTCTTCCCTGTCCATAAAGTATCCTCCCCTGTGCATATTGTCTCTACCCTGTACTGAGTATTTACCCTGGTCACTTATAAAACGAGATAAAACCAACAAATTGACTGGCCACTTTGTAAACATTTTCAACTTAAATGTTCCCATACAATAAATGTATACTTAAGTAAATATATAAAAAAAAATGCCATGCCGTCACTTCATACAACAGATTACCTCTTAACTTAGAATGACCCATATATATATATATATATATATATATATATATATATATATACCAAGAACCAAAAACAGAGTGAGAATGTTTTCGTAAAATATTCTTAAATATTACAAACACATTACAAATCACATACCCTACACATGCACGTATACTCAAACATACAGTTGTTGTATGTTTTTGTGCTTGTGATTAATGATTAATTATTTTCTTAAAGAAGAAGAATAAGCATTGCAATTCAACGGGGCAATGCTGCCAGCATGCTGGGCACGCTGCCAATTAATAGTGGGCTAGAGCATTTGGACTGCCTATGAGTCCAAATGCTTTTATTGTAGTAGCTGTAGTGTTGTTTATAGCTTTTAGTATTTGGTTAAGAAGAAGATAATTTTGAGAAATTTCATTAGTATTTAATAAAAACTATAGGTTTCTGTAACCCCCCTCCTATCAATGGGGAATATTCCACCCTCTCTCCCCCTCCCCATTGCAGAAAATATATACATATATACCAGCTTCAGCTTTCTAGTATAAACGGTCTCTTAGCAAAACCTCGGACAGACGGACAGACAGACGGACATGACGAAACTATAAGGGTTCCTTGTAGGTACTACGGAACCCTAAAAAAAAGGAAATCCATAACAACTGGGTTAATATTCCTGTTACATTCGCCTCTCTTGTTTTTACATATTCAGATTTATTCATCCTATTATGATTATTAAACCTGCTGTTAATACAAACCTATCCCGTACAATTCAGGCCTACAGTCTTAGTGCCTCAAGCCATTCCAAGTTTTTTACTTATTTATAGCTGATAGTCTGGCCTTTAACCATATCTCACCTGATAGTAAGTGATAATTTGTGGTCTTGGATTGTGTTCAGGGTTACTTAAAATTACTGGCTCTCATTGACAACACACCGTAGGTGCTTGGCGACTGATTTTCTACTTGACGGCGTTGGCTTGCTAACAAAATAACACACTAAAGGCGGGCATTTGCAAAATTTCTATAACGACTGCCACACTAAGAAAACAACGCGGACTGACGGCTTAACGTGCCTTCCAAAGCACGGATGAACCACCTTTCGCTCAGTAGTAATGTCACTAGCGGTCACCTATCCTTGTAATGACCGCAGTTGATGTTGCTTAACTTAGTTGATCGATTAAGACCCACTAAGCCAGCTTCGCTGTGAGCGTTTCAAATTTTGTCACCGATAACTAAGGCTAACAAGGTGGTAACTGGAAAACATTAATTTCTGTATGAAACATATATCTACCTAGAAGATTTTTTAGTGCAAAACATTATTAAAAATATTCTCCTAGAATGTTAACAAACATTAAAATACAGGTAATGTAATAATTCAAAAACATGAACGGTGCCCTTGACCAAAAACAGGTTAAAGTTATGTGCATATTAAATCGAGTTCCCATTAATTACTTATAAAAACAAATAGTAAACACATCGTGTGAGTTATGAGGACATTATAATTATTTTATTTATCAAGTTACGAGTATGTATGTGGTAATATTCCCAATGTGATTTCATATTTATAAAGCGCAGGTAGTGGAGCTTGCGTAATCATCCTTAACTAATAACTGGGTCCACTGTGGTCAAAATTTGGATGGGTTACCTCTTATGGCATTTATAACTGACTTTGATCTGGCATTCAGAAATTGAAAAGCACATTCAGCCATCGGCAATTGTCTGTATCAGTTCATAGACATTTTGGTGACCAGCAAACTTGGCTCTACTCGACTCTACCGGAAGCCTAATTAGTCTGGTAACGAATAATATGTTTATTCGTAGTGGCCCAGGCTTCTTCTTCTCTCTAAGAGCAAGGCCAATGTTTCAGCAGTGCGAATATAAAAGGTTGATAAAGATACAAAACAACCCTTAAACTCTTCTCACGCCTTTGTGAAGAATCAAACGTAATCCGAAAATGCAAATAAAAAATTATATAAAAATGCATAAGTCTACATATCAACATCTCTCTGCATAATGTCTGCTGCTGCATTTATCAGATCGTAATATATTATTTCAGATTACTCTAAGATATATTACCCCGGACATGCCTTTAATTTTTCCTCTCAATGTAATATTGTAATATATTATTACAGTAAAGTGTACCTTAGTACAAAACTTAATGCACACATAGCTTCCATATTTCGACTATTTGCGGTAACAACTTGTGCCGACGTTCCCTCGACGCCATTTCTAAGAGATCTAAATTACTATTACAGGGGATTATTAAATTTACCTAAACTATAATTTAGTTGGGAAATGTGCGTAACCACAGATTATTATGCGAAGTTTGTGGAAACGGGGCATGTGACATATGGTATTGTTATTAAATTTTAACTTAAATGCAACAATTTAGATATAATATATACCCATACGTTACCGGCACATTATGGACAATAAATGTCTAAGTTACGGCAAATATTCATAAATTAACATGTTAGTTTTATGTTAGATAAAAATGATGACTAATACCCATATGAATGGATATAGGTATACCATTTACGTAGGTACATTACGATTTTATATATCTACACTCCACGCACAGACTCCTGGGTCCGGGACTTTTTTTAATTTTGCAAATCTTTTTTTTAGCACAAGAAACAAGTAACAGGAAACATGCAACATTCTAAGTCGGAAGTCTTAAAAGATTTTTTTTTTCTGGTATAATCATTTGCACTAGCATCCAGAGCAGACTAGTGTCATCTAGCAGCACCCGTTCACGAGTTGACGCATGTGCCAGCCATCGCCTACCTCAACCATTTTTGAGGGAGGATGGCGACCCGACACACAACACCGCCGCTAGACAACACCTTTCTGCGAGCATGACCACTCTGGATACCCGTGCCAACGATTATTATTACACAAATTTATAATTTTGAACTTAAATAATCTAGATAATTTTTTTCTGTGTCATTCTCCCACGTTACATTTTAAGGGTCTCCATTACCGCACTGTTTTGTTCAGTATATTAAGATTAACATGAGGTAGGTAGAGATGCGTAAACACTATGTAACTAACACAGCAATAGCATATTACCATATTTTTAAATATTATTATGATTCAATCTAACAGGAAACCAGCAATCGTGGAAATTAGCTAAGTAGTTTGACCTCAGTTTTTTTGGACGTGTCCGATGCCCTTCATCAAGTGAGTTTACGTAGCTACATCGTGGCGCTGACAGTAACATTAGGCACCAATTAGCGCTGTCGTCTGATTCTGTTAATAAATTAGTTTAAGTAAATTTTTCATCAGTATTATCATCAGCCGGTAGACGTGCACAGTTTAATAAATGTCTCCACCATAAAAAAACACGATTTTGAAGCAGTGATGGCTCAGTGGCATTGGCTATAGACTGCCACGCATCAGGTCTATGGTTCGAATCCTACCGCGGGCTTGAGCTTCACTGCATGATGGAAGGGCATTTTGCAAAGCCCGCCTGGCTAGCGACCATCCTCAAGTAGAAAATCTGTCGCCAAGCACCAAACAGTGTGTGCAGCAGCATTCCTTGAGAGCCAGTCAAATAACTTTTCCTGCTGAACTGAGCTGTGGCACGGCAGTCCATAGCTATTACCGCTCAGACATAATTGCTTAATTTTTTTAGCAAATTTTCTAAGATGATGTCTACCATTAAACAATATTCTTCTTTAACGGGCTGTTGCAATGAGGAACCCTAAAAGAACGAGGCTAAAAGAACTCATAATTGGGCATTTTTTAAATATTTTTGATACAGTGATGTGGTGGAAGATGGTAAACACTAAACAGGCGAGATCTAGAGTGGAAACTAATACTCTCAAGTACACCTACCGGATCATACCGTAAAGTGCTTGACGACAGATTTATACATATGAGTGGTAGTAGCTAGGCGAGCGTTTGAATGAGCGTAGCGAAGTTTACTTAGCTGTTCTTAACCAATCAGCAAAGTTAAGCAACGTCGCCCGCGGTTATGAGTTGGATGGGTGACCGCTAGTGAAATTACTACTGAGCACTTCCGTGTTTCGGAGGGCACGTTAAGCCGTCGATCCCGGTTGTTGTCCAAAGATGGCAGTCGTTATAGCATGGTGGTAGGGCATTTTGTGAGTGCCCGCCTGCCTAGCTACCACCCTCACGTAGAAAATCTGTCGCCAAGCTCCTAGCGGTGTGTTCCGGTAGCTGTCCTTGGGAGCCTGTACTTCACCTAGAAGTACAGGCTCCCAAGGACAAAATATTCGAACACATCATCACTTACCATCAGGTGAGATAATGGTCAAAGGGTAACCTAAAAGGAATATTCAATTCTTTAAGAAAGAAAATATTTTCTATGAGGTTCATACGTTTTGGAGCTACAATGTCACAACACTTTAAGACGTTCGAAGATTAAAAAATATATTTGTTAACTATTCTCTGCTCTTCTTAAAATTATATAAAACCCACAGAAATACGCAACGACATAATCCGTATAAGTCTACGATATAGCCTATACCATATGCTCATTCAATCAGTCAACCTTAACATGCAATACAATTCAGTAACAAAGTTTGGTCGTATTTTGAAAAGGTTTTAAAATTGACCAAAAGGTCCGCAAGTATATATTTTCCCTACGAGTGCATTTGTTGACAATGCAACCGATGAATCAAGTCACCGATGAAGCAACCGTACCGAAATTAGCTTAAACTCTGACCAGCAACCACTATCAAGTAGAAAATCTGCCGTCAAGCACCTAAAAGCGTGTTCATTGTGATAGCTGTCGTATCCTTGAGAGCCAGTAATTCAAAGCTAACCTGGACAACTTTTTCGACCACACCACACTTACATTGAGGTATAAAAAAAGCGTAATTGTAAAATTAGGTGAGTCCGGTATGGTGATGATTTCCGGAAAAGTCAGAAAAAATAGAAATCATAGATTTCTCAAGTTTGGTAAAATAAACATTTTAATTATATCGATATAACGGTAATGACTTATGGTTTAATTGTCTGCGATAAACCTTTTTTTTTCTAAGAGGAATATCCATTTAATACTAAAAAATACACCACAAACAATATACAACACTACAGCTACCATACAACGAAGACAACCTAAAAGCCATTCCAAGCCCATAGGCAAATGCTCCAGCCTACTACCAAATGGCTGCGTGCCCAGCACGCTGGCAGCATGGACCCGCGGGATAGAAATGCTTATTTGTTGAGCCAGCATTTTGATCAAGCGCCGCATCAAGCTCTAAGTATTGGTAAGATAAGAGAACCCAAACATGCTTGAACCATTTCTTCTCGTTTTGATGATATAAATATATATATATAACTACTCTAACATATATACATATATTTTAATTTTAATATAACAATAGTTGTAATTAACAATATAAAGTTTAAAAACGTAAAAGCTAATACTAAACACTTTACTTTTCGCTATAAGGCACCATTTTGGTTCCTAATGGCATTCGTTTGGCAGCTAACAGTTCTCCTAAATCCTATGTCATCTAGGTCATCTCGAATGGCGGGATAAAAGGTGGATATTTGTAGAATACCCTACAACCAAGCAACTTGTCAACATTTGAGTACCTTTTTTCCTCACCAGTAATTGATGTAAGTAATGTCTTATAAAGCTTACTTTGGTTCTTTGGTAAATTAAAATTCTTCTTATTTTATAGCGACAAAATTTTACTTGTTAATGAAAGATAGTTGAATTATTTTTCAGTGACTCGAACATGTTTGTACGGCTTAGAATAATGAAATGGATCATGGCTTCTTTGTACGGCTTAGAATAATGAAATGGATCACGGCATCTGCACAACTTCTTCATGAAGAAGTTGCATTTATATTTGAGTTTTTGTTTATACAATTCATGCATTTTTACCTACATCACCAAAATTGCGTCATCTATACTACTGCCACCAACTTTTCCCTAAGGTCGGTGCCATACGCTATCGAGCGTTTTCTAAAGCTGTCCATTTTAGGGACTGTCGAAAAAGGGTAGAGCGGCCTTAATACGATCACTTCGACGTCCATCTGTCACATACACCGAACCGAGGCCAATTTCAGACAGGCTTGTACGCGTAGCACCATGTATTTACATTTAGTTTTTCATGACAGTTTTGAATAAAATGTAAGGTTAAGAGTATGGTTATACGAAAAGTATATAGTTACATAAGTTACACACAAAAACATTAGTTTGTAATGAGGCTTTTAACATAGGACATCGTATAGGACGTAATCTTTAATAAAAGCGCTATTTGGTTAATACCAGTGCCAGATAATATTTCTAAAAGAAAAAGTGTGCAAAAATTATTTGCTAGGCGTGAAGAGAATAGCAAGTAATTGGACGAACGAGACATAAAACGCATTTTTTAGGGTGAGTATCGCAGTACGTGGAACTGACACTATGACTACTGCGACTCATATGCAGGCCTAAGCGCTTAGCACTGAGCGGGCTACTTATTGTATTTTTTCTTTTAAAGTTCATTATAAAATTGGCCATGTGTGAGTTGATCTCACACACCGAGGGCTGCGTTATTTTTTATTATTATTACGATTTTTTAGACAATCCACCATAATAATAAATACCTATTCTGTGAAAAATTCAACCAGGTAGGTAACGAGAACTATACCTAAAATACAGGCCTTTAAAGGTTAGATGGAAGGATGGACGCATTCACTGCCGAGGCATATGTACAGGGGGGTCCCGCCTTAGCTCTTACAGAGCTCTTACAGAACCCTATAAATTTACATAGAAATTGTTCCATATATAGTTAACACTGCTGATCAAAAAACAACTATAATGAGTAAAATATACAAACAAATATAATTCCATAGAAAGTGAGAATCATTAATATTTCACAACAGGTTTGGTAGATGTTTTTCCCATAAGGTACGTAATTTATCAAATGGTTTTAATACAAAGTAACATTGAGATTTAGTAAAGAACATTGAGATCTCACGTTTAGGCGTTAATTACATATAAAAAATATATTGCAAGTTATTAAAAAATAATCTACGGCTTGAGAAGTAAGTTTCTTTTATTGTTATTTTTGTATGTTATTGTGACGGAACAAGCTCGAGGCCGTCCTGATGTTAAGTGGACTAACCTCTACCTATAACAGATTCATTTATTCACAAGTCATGAATTGCACTGCGCCCGTTACCTTGAGGCATAGCTTTGTTAAGTCTCATGTGCAGTAATTTCACTGGATGCCAAGGACTGCTGCCGGAATACACAGTTAGGTGCTTTTTACAAAGTCAAAACCAGTTTGAAAATTAAAATTTTAATAAGTAAAAACCGACTTTAATCTACAAACGCATTATAAAAGAAAATTAAAATACTACTCGTCAGATTTCACTCAAATTTAATAAACACCAGCACATGACAAGCACCAACTTTAAATGTAAAAAAAATCATCAAAATCGGTACACCCTGTAAAGGGTTCTGAGTTATGATTACGTTTATAAATATATATATAAGTTTATAGTTATATGTTACGATTGTATTTTTTGTGTATAATAATTTAATGTATATTTAGTTATTATACACAAAAAATACAATCGAATAGAGAACCCCCTCCTTTTTATGTCGGTTAAAATTTACCTACTTACAGAGTTATTGGGGTATGGCGTTATACATAATTATCAAATTGAAATTCCTTCAGGAACTAGATATTAACTAACGTGGATTTAACAAATTTATAGGCTAAGCAATTTAATTACATAGCTTTTTACAATATCAAATTTTTTGGGTTATAATCTCTTTCAAATGTCTAACACATTATTTTTATTATTAAGTCATTCTGTAGCGTCCACCCAAACACACAAAATATTGTGAGATAACAATATGGACACTACATTGTTATCTCCCAATATTTTATATCATTAAGAAATACGTCTGTACAAGACGTATTTTGGAAACATAATTAAATAAATATGAAATATTAAACTTAAAAATCCTCACGTGGTTTTATTTCACCGAAGAAAAAACTTCAACATGATATGTAAGACACAAAAAGGCATGTGTCTAGGTACATAAAATTATTATTATATCATTCACTGTCTTGACTATACTGTTCTTAAAAAAAAATGCGTTTTGCATAACTAGATTACAATCATAATCTAAATTATCAATTCAGCTGAATTAAAACCGTGCAATTGAAAAACAGCACTTTACGTTTTCAAAACGTAAAACATCAGCAATAATCGTTGCCGATGTTTTACGTTTTGAAATTATTTCTTTTTTAACCTTACAAAGAAAATCATATACTTTTAGATACTCCTCCCACCAAAAACGTATATATGACACACCATCGCTAACAAAACAGCCTAACTCAAAATTTGACTTTTTTCAGCAATCTGCAGACCCCTCGTAAAACCGTGGGTTTATGTTTTATGTCATGGACATAACGACATTAGGTATTTTATGTAAATTACAGGACTGGTGCATATCTCGTGGGAAATAAACGTGTACTAGGTTGGTGCTATCTAGCGTATATTATTTATCTCTGTGACACTTATGGACCTTGGGATCTGCATAAAAATGAAATAGGGTCTGTGATGTTTTAAGGGTGACTGCCGCGTCTTTTCATGTACTCCTCCTATATTATATATGGTAAAGTTTTATTTACGCCCGTGCTTACATCATTAAGTTCCCTGGAATTTACTCGTATGAGTTGAAAATTTCTGACGGCCAGTTGACCAAGCATCCCGGGTTGTATTGAAAAGCTTGGGCTGCAATTTTTAACATAATATGAAAGAGTTGAGCTAAAAAAACCGCTTTGACAGCTACGGCGCAACCGTCTCAACGCCAGTTACGTGCTGAGGCCTTCGCTCGCCGCTGTGCACAATCGTGACTCCTAGACGAAGAATTTCAAATAAGTTCGGAACTGGCCGGAGCAATATCCGGTAAATATTACGCGAGTCCTAGACGGTTACTTAATAATAAATATGTAAGAGATTGCGACAAAATTATGATAGCAGTTCCATATTTTTCTATACCAAACATTATTTTTATTTGGTGTTATACTTTTTTCCAATGCAGGAGTTATAACTTCCTTAAAGTAAGATCATTGTAGTTAAATGTCGTGAGTTTTCTTGTTCAATAGTTTATATGTGACAATCCAAAGATATGATCATAAAAAAATGAGGCAATACATTTGAGAATATAAATAATGTTTAACATGAACTATACCTACCTTTGAGAAAAGTCAAGAAGAACAATATTGTGAAATAGAAAATATAGATTGAGTAAATCAATATGTTTCTGCACGACAAAGTATAGATGATGTTATTAATGAAATTAACATGCCTACCACAAACCGTGTAAAAAATAATAGCGTTTCAAATTGAGGAAAACCAAAAAAAACTCCACTATCGCTGTTTTTCAAAGTATTTTTATGTGAAATACAATTTTTTATTATAAAAGTTTATACACGTTTTTATTATTCTTACTCAGCGTACGTACTTACTACCTTGAAAAATAAAAAAAAAATTGAATAAAACTAGGCTCCTTATACCTCATGTTTAGGATTGAACTAGGTATAGTAAGTGACAAATATTAAAACTTTCCTAATATACAAGTGCTTTATCTTTTACGTTTTTAGTCAAAAACGTATAAATACACAGAAATAGTTTAACACTGCATATGTATTTTTTTTACTATGAAAGAAAAATTAATTCAAAGCCTCTGGCAGTTACATCCCGAGGGAAATTTACAAAAACGTCCAACTTCATTGATATGAGAACAACTGTAAGAATAAGCACTATATTGAAACTTTTTCTGCATCTGGATTAGAGTGACAAAAGCATCACGTTAGGACTATTCTTAGGTCAAATATTAAATATTATTATGTTGAGTTTTCTGGCACAGAAATGGTCAGTCAATCCGAATACTTAGTAACCCATTGAAAAGCATCCCCTGTGGTAGCTAAAAAAATAAGGATGCTCTGTTTTTTATTCGGGTACATATTAGGCTTGACAAAATATGTATATCAATCGTCATTAATCTATCATATCTTATCAAATAATTCTTATATAGGTATCTCAATTACTTCCACAAGCATATTTTTTTGCTGAATAAAACCATTAACTTCTACAATTAAAATCGTAGATACCTATCGTTTAATTAACGTAAAGTTCCATTACAGTACGCAAAGTAACCGCAAACACTATAAATAGAAATAAGCCCGAAAACCCAACTCTTCTTCGACCGTCACTTGAAATAAATTAGACACGGAAGGAATTAATTTTAAAATGATTACCCAGACGTCCATTGCTCCGCGTAGGTTTGGAAGATATACTGCGCTAGTAAAGATTTTATATACAATTATTAAATTGGTACATCTTGAACGCCTGAAACTATTCAGTATGGTAAAATCCACATAAGAACCTTATTAGTTAATATTTTAAAATTACCTTATAATTTAATATTAAAATTACCATTTTAATATGAATAATGCAATAAATATGATTGTATTTGAATCACATTATTATTGACGTTTAAGAGCATCGGCTAATCAAAATAATGATAAAAAAAGCTATGGTATTTTTATTGCTATTTCATTTAGCCATAACATTTTAAAACTAAGAAAATGATTTACGATTTAACTAAAAATTTTTGCTTTTCGCTTTTTTTCTTTATTTTGATTCCTTTGCGAGTGTCGAAAATTTGCGGAAGCGCATTTTGCGAATGCCCGCCTGGCTAGCGACCCCCCTCAAGTAGAAAATCTGTCGCCCAGCACCTAATGGTGTGTTCCGGCAGCGGTCCTTCAGAGCCAGTGAAATTACAGGCAATTACAGTTATTAAGTCTCATGACTTAATAACTATGTCTTAAGGTGACGGGCGCAGTGCAATTCGTGACTTGTGACGAAATGCATCTTTTATAGGCAGAGGTTAGTCCGCTTAACATCAGGTGGGCCTCGAGCTTGTTCCGTCATAATAACATAAAAAATAATGTAACCGTGCAGCTGAAAACAGGAACTTTACGATTTCAAAACGTAAATCATCCATTATATCTCTTTATAATTTACAATGTGAAATCATCTACTCTTAGATACTCTTACAATCAAAAACGTTTATTTGACTCACAATCGCTAATTAAACAGCCTAACTCAAAATTTGACTTTTTTCAGCAATCTGCAGACCCCTCGTAAAACCGTGGGTTTATGTTTTATGTCATGGACATAACGACATTAGGTATTTTATGTAAATTACAGGACTGGTGCATATCTTGTGGGAAATAAACGTGTACTAGGTTGGTGCTATCTAGCGTATATTATTTATCTCTGTGACACTTATGGACCTTGGGATCTGCATAAAAATGAAATAGGGTCTGTGATGTTTTAAAGGTGACTGCTACGTCTTTTCATGTACTCCTCCTATATTATACTCGTATATGGTATAGTTTTATTTTCACCCGTGCTTACATCATTAAGTTCTCTGGAATTTACTTGAATGAGTATGAGTTGAAAATTTCTGACGGCCAGTTGACCAAGAATCCCGGGTTGTATTGGAGAGCTTGGGCTGCAATTTTTAACATAAGTAAGAGTTGAGCTAAAAAAGAACTCTGACAGCTATGGCGCAACCGTCTCAACGCTAGTTACGTGCTGAGGCCCGCGCTCGCCACTGTGCACAATCGTGACTCCTAGACGAAGAACTTCAAATAAGTTCGAAACTGGCCGGAGCAATAACCGTTAAATATTACGCGAGTCCCAGCCGGTTACTAAATAATAAATATGTAAGAGTTTGCGACAAAAGTATGATAGCAGTTACATATTTTTCTGTACCCAAAATTATTGTAATCGGTCTTATACTTTTTTCCAATGCAGGAAGATATAACTTCCTTAAAGTAAGATAATTGTTGTTAAATGGCGTGAGTTTTCATGTTCCATATCATATGTGACATTTGTGAATATAAATATAATGTTTAACATGAACTATACCTACCTTTGAGAAAGGTCAAGAAGAACAATATTGTGAAATAGAAAATATGGATTACTCAATCAAGATGTTACTGTCATAACTGCAAGACAAAGTAGAGATGATGTTATTAATGAAACAAACATACCTACCACAAACCGTGTAAAAAAAATAGCGTTTAAAATTTAGGAAAAACAAAAAAAAACTGCACTATCGCTGTTTTTAAAAGTATTTTTATGTCATTACGTCAATACTAATTTATTTTACAAAGGTAGATACATGTTTTTATTATTCTTACTCAGCGTACGTACTCAGTCCCTTGAAAATTATAATATAAAGAATAAAACCAAGCCACTGAAACCTAATGTTTAGGACTTAACTAAGTATAGCTAGTGACAAATATTATAACTTTCTTAATATACAAGTGCTTTATCTTTTTACGTTTTTAGTTAATAACGTATTCATACACAGAAATAGTTTAACACTGCGTATATATTTTTTTACTATGAAAGAAAAATAAATTCAAAGCCTCCGGCAGTCACTTCCCGTGGGAAATTTACAAAAACGTCCAACTTCATTGATATGGGAACAACTGTAAGAATAAGCACTATATTGAAACTTTTTCTTCATCTGGATTAGAGTGGCAAAAGCATCACGTTAGGACTACTCTTAGGTCAAATATTAAATATTATTATGTTAAGTTTTCTGGTTAAGAAATGATCAGTCAATCCGAAAACTTAGTAATGCATTGAATGGCATGCCCTGTGATAGCTAAAAATATAAGGGAGGTCTGTTTTTCATTCGGGTACATATTAAGCTTGATGGTCAAAAATGTTTATTAATCATTATTATAAACTAAAAACATTGACAAATCATTTTTATGTATATATTATTTATTTATTTTATGCCTGATAGGTTAGCCTTTGACCACTATATCACCTGATGGTAAGTGATGATGTGGTCGAAGATGTTGTTCAGGCTAACCTAGAAGTACTGTATGTATGTATCACAATTACTTCCACAAGCATATTTTTTGCTGAATAAAACCATTAACTTAAACAATTAAAATCGTAGATACCTATCGTTTAATTAACGTAAAGTTCCATTACAGTACGCAAAGTAACCGCAAACACTAAAAATAGATATAAGCCGAAAAAACCAACTCTTCTTCGACCGTCACTTAAAATAAATTAGACACGGAAGGAATTATTTTTAAAATGATAAACCAGACGTCCATTGCTCCGCATAGGTTTGGAAGATATACTGCGCTAGTAAAGATTTTATATAAAATTATTAAATTGATTCATCTTGAAGTTGCCAAAAAACTATAATCTTCACGATCTAGCAAAACAATTAGTGTGGACATACATAAATATATAAAAAATGTACTATAAAACTCCTCCTTTTCGAGCTTTTAAAAAAACAAGCTACTGCCTTTACCCACGAGGAATTCAGTTATTACGAACAAACTATAAATTGAGACTATTTTTTTTTTCTTTTATGTCAGCCCTTGACCACTATTTCACCTGATGGTAAGGGATGATGTAGTCGAAGATGTTGTTCAGGCTTACCTAGTACTGGCTCTCAAGGACAGCTGCCGGAAAACACCGTAAGGTGCTTGGCGACAGATTTTCTACTTGAGTATGGTAGCTAACCAGGCGGGCATTCGCAAAATGCCCTACCACCATGCAAATAGACGAGACTATTAAAATTAAGACTATTGTACGTCAACCTGTGTGTCCCCAGCTCTCCATGAAAAATACCACCGAATGTGGTTGAAACTATAGTCGGAGCTATCTGACTTATTCACGTGAGTTATCCCGTATTATTTACTAAAATGAGTGAAAACCACGTTAATTTTTATAATAAAATAAGACAATTGTAATTTTTTTTCTTTATATACTCAGACTTTTTGAGTACTTGTTTTACACTGAATCAAAAATTTAAATATTATAATAAAGATTTGTTTTGTTTTTTAGTTTTACTTCTTGTATTATATCTCTCTCAAGTGGATATTGAGCCCTAAAGAGCTGTCGACTCAGTATCCTCTTCTTGGTAATTTTAAGGCTTTTGCCTCAGTAGTATTAAAATAGAACAGTTAAAAACGTTTCCACGTTTTCCAAAAAGATAACTTTGTTTATATGTTAACAAAGTAATTCACTGATTATAAAGAAACACATACTATTTATTTGAATATATTTCTCAATGACTGTAAAATACATTTTTGTTATTATTTAATACAGATTTCCACGAAGTAACGCCTGAAACTATTCAGTATCGTAAAATCTCACATAAGAACCTTATTAGTTAATATTTTAAAATGATCTTATAATTTAATATTAAAATTACCATTTTGATATGAATAATGCAATAAATATGACGTTTTGACGGTTGAAAGCATCAGCTCATCAAAATGAAGATAAAAAAACGGCCAAGGACGAGTCGTAAAATTATAGTATTTTTATTGCTATTTCATTTAGCCATAAAATTAAAAATTAAGAAAATGATTTACGCTTTAACTTAAAAATTATGTTTTTCGCTTTTTTCCCTTATTTTGATTCCCTTGCGAGTGTCAAAAATTTGCGGTATAAACGATTATATCTTTTGATTGATTTGGCTTATAAGTTTGATTTTTTCACAGCTTCAAAGCTTCAAAAAAACAGCTTGAGTAATTGTTATTTTTTTTATATTATTGTGACGGAACTAGCCCGAGGCCCACATGATGTTAAGTGGACAAACCTCTGCTTATAACAGATGCATTTCGTCACCGACGAATTGACGAACCATGAACCTGCTGCACGGCAGTCCATAGCCGATGCCACTAAGCCACTACTGCTTCGCATTTTAATTCGAATTTTAGCTTGATACCTCTACACGTTCCTCAGAAAAAGTGCCTTGACAGACAGACGGACAACAAAGTGATATAAGTGTTCCGTTTTTTCCTTTTGAGGTACCGAACACTAAAAAATTAAAAACTTAGTGCGGCACAAAACACAAATCACGTACAGCCGAGGAATACGTTTTCATAACACTGCTGGTTTTATTGTTTCAAATATTTGCATGGATATAAACGGAGATGCCTGTATGCTTACACGATTGAAATATCAATTTCACTATCCGCTTTTATTGCGATATACAAATGCAATCTTTGCGATTAAATACGAGAAATTTCTCGCAACAATAGTATTATAATTACGAGAAAGGTGCGTGATTTTTTTGTTATTACTTACCTAACAACTACACAACAGATTTAGCTTGTGTCTAGTAGTCTCTCTCTTCGTACATCCAAAACAACACAGTGTTGTCACCACCTATAGCAATCATTAATATGCCAGAGAAAAACGGCATCACTACCGCCATCTATCTGGCACTTAGGGACGTAGAGAAACTTAAAAGTATGGATTTGGTTACAAACTACCACTAGCACTTTCGATGGCGTAATATTATTAGGTGATTTTAACATTAACATGCTCAATTTAGATGATATGAATACAAAAAGTCTTAACACAATGTTGGAATGCTTAAATTTAACTCAAGTAGTTACATCACCTACACATTTCACAGATCACAGCCAAACGCTTCTTGATATCGTGTGTACTGACTTGCGTCCAAGTAGTGTCTCTGTTGAACCTGGAGGCACATTACATGGACACGCATTTGTCATTTGCAATTTTAACATTAAAAAAGATAAATTTGTTCCCTTTGCCGTTATTTATAGACCAATTAAAGATATTTGTTTAGATTTTTTTGATAGAGATGTTGGCCTTATCCAATGGAATTTCATATCGACACTTAGTGATGTCAATGAGATGGTCCGTGCTTTTAACTGTGCAGTGCTTACATTATTTGATACACATGCTCCTTTAAAGCACACAATTATAAGGAAACGTAGTTATCCTTGGATAACCAACAACATTAAACTGATGATGCATTTGCGCAATGAGGCATTAGTTACATATAGGCAGACAAAACTGGACGGGAAACTAAATCTCTACAAAAGCTTTAAGGAACTGGTAAACAAATCATTATATTTCGAAAAAGTAGCGTTTTATAAATTTAGCATTAATAGCAAAATCAAAGATCCGAAAGCTTTATGGAAAAACATAAAATCAACTTTAATACCTTCACATAATAATGCCGAACTCCCAACTTGCTTCAATGACGCAAATGCTATTAACAATCATTTTCTAAATGTACCCGGCGAGCCCGAAGTTGCTCTATCCCAGCTCACTTACTACGAGTTTCATCGATTCCATACTGACAACTTATTTACTATAAAAACAACAGACTCTAATAATGTATGCAAAATCATAAGGAGTCTTAAATCCAATGCTGAAGGAGCCGACCAGATTTCATTAAAAATGTTACTAATGACCATGCCTCACTCACTAGATGCTCTTACTGCCCTTGTGAATAAATCAATTGCCACATCAGCCTTCCCTGATCTTTGGAAGATAGCCATAGTACGACCTCTGCCTAAAAAAAATAATCCTGCCGACGTAAAAGATCTCAGGCCTATTAACATTCTGCCGTGCTTGTCAAAAGTTCTAGAAAAGGTTGTGTGTAATCAATTGACAGACTACATTGAAAAACATAACATTCTCCCCGAAGTTCAATCGGGATTCAGGAAATGTAAAAGCACAGCGTCAGCACTGCTCGATGTAACGGACAACATCATATCAGCCTAAGATAAAGGTCTGTGCACGTTGTTAGTTTTACTAGACTTCTCCCGAGCATTCGACTCTATCAACATTAATTTACTTATCTCAAAACTTAATTATTACGGTGTTGCCTCTGCTTCACTCAAATGGTTCGAAAGTTACCTTAACAATAGATACCAGTATGTGGAACTGCGTCAACCTGATAGTTCTTCTAATGTTTCGAGCACTACTGCCGTTAAAAGAGGTGTGCCTCAAGGATCCATCTTAGGCCCTATTCTATTTATCCTATATAGCGCTGACATAGCTAAATGTATTATAAATTGCAATTATCATATATATGCTGACGATATTCAAATTTACTTTCATTTTAAACCGACAGACTTAGACGACGCTATAAAATCCATAAACGAAGACTTAACCAGAATTGCTCGCTGGTCTAATGATAACTGTCTCTTACTTAACCCACTAAAAACAAAATTTATGATACTTGGCTGTGCGCAGCGACTAGATACTCTTCCTGACACTATTAATCTTTCTCTCATGGGTCAAGCCATAGAGCGAGTTTACGAGGCACGCAACTTAGGTATAATTATGGATGTAGGATTGAGGTTCGAAAAACACATAGCTGAATGTGTGCGAAACTGCTTTTACAAATTGAGAACATTGTATAAATTACGGCCATATCTTAGTACAGAACTACGTGTTCAACTAGTTGAGTCACTGGTCCTGTCTAGGCTCAACTACGTGGATGCAGTTTATGGACCTAGACTGCTTGCTCGGACAAAACGCATCACACAACGGGTTCAAAACGCGTGTGCGAGGTTCTGTTTCTCAATCCCACCGAGAAGCCATATCACACCATTTCTTAATCATCATAACATTTTGAAAATGAAATCTCGTCGTAAGCTTCATTTAGCTTGCCTCTTATTTAGTGTGGTTAATCTCAAGAATCCTTCCTACTTATATAACAAGCTAAGATGGGCCTCTGATAGTAGCCACTGCTCCAGAAGACATGGTTCTCTGCAGCTGTCCATACCACGACACCGCACCACAGCTTTTAAGGGTGGATTCAGTTACGCTGCGACCAAGTGTTGGAACAACCTACCACCTCCCATTAGGAAATTGAAAAATTTAGAAACTTTTAGGTCCAAACTCAAAAAATTCTTAATTGATGAGCAGATAAAGTATGGAAACATAAATAGTGACTTTTCTTTCATATAAAAATGACCTTTAATATTGTCTTCAAACATTATAATATATATATATTCATTACTTAGCTATTAGAACTCCCTTTCTCTTATTTATGTATGACCCAGAAGTTATCAAAAATCCTCCACTTATTTACTCCACTTATCTACAACTGCTATAAGCCAATACTTGGTCGTGCCACCTTATGGATGCGGCTGCTGCTAGTCACTCAGTACTCATATCTAACAGAAAAATAACCGCCATCATCGACATTGTTTGGGTATTATTCGGATTTAGGCCAATATCACTATTCCATTATTTTAGTATAAATATACTTTTTTCCTTTTTTGTAAATGCTTTAGCCCCCCCTTCACTATATAAGTAAATATAATCTGTGCATTGTTTTACCAATACTATTTATATTTAGGTAATACATTTATTTATTTTTTTGTAATAACTAAGTTGTGATAATTATTGAGAAGTGGTATGTTGAATTATTATTTGAATAGTATGTACTTTTAGGTTGTTGAAGAGATTTATATATATATTTTATTTTTAACTTGCTATCTATATTATTATTATTTGTTAGCCACCTGCCAGGGTATATCTGAAAACCAGCGTCGGATGTCTCAGACATTCGGCATTTTGCTGAGATATTACCTTTTTGGCAGCACCTAAACATTGTTTATTTACCCTTTTGGTTTTAAAAATGTGAACTGTATTATGTGATGTTTTTGTGTGCCAAATAAATTTATTTTCTTTCTTTCTTTCTTTTCTAGCGTTAACGACTTGCTTCCGATAGTCTTTCTCTATGACAACATAACACGTAATATCCGCACAGGAAATGAGTCGTGGATGCTAACAGTGCCGGTCACTTTATACTTGGCGTTTAGCGAGAACAGACGTTCAGCTATATTATATTAAGTTAACAAATAAAGAAGTTAACAATAGGTGTCAAAGATGCGTTGCCAGCGGTAAACGAAGGAATATGCTCTTTTCTTGGTGTCTCTTAAATCATATTGGTTCGGAAATACTTCACAAGGCAGGTGGTTCCACATAGGGGTAGTGCGATGCGAGGCAGGAAATGCCGTGAAATTTGCACGGTTGTGGAGTTCCAGAAATCATAAAATTGGTGTCGTAAAATAATGCTCTGTCATATCGTCCGAATGCGAATGTCAGCTACAGGTATTAAAAAAAAGGTTCTTTAAAATACAGAGCAATTCAACATCAATACGTAGTGAAAAAGTGTTGAGCCAGTCGGAGAGGGCTTGACTGTTTACGATTCAAGCCGCTAGGCATTAAATGTGATCAAATTGGTGGGATCGCGTGATAGCCTCCGTGCCGAACTGAGAGTAGTAACTCTATAAGAGGCCAAACCTGAGCTTTATAGGTAAAGATGTCCATGTGAAGTAATGTCACGCTTTTCCGAAGCACCAAGTTTGAAGATTTGTAATATACAATTAAGGATACTAAATTGTATCTTCTTCGGGAAATGTGGACACAGGTCCACTCTTGGAGACATTTGATGCACGATGCGGAAGGTATACTAGAAAATCACCAGCTGCCTACAAAAACGGCACTGGCACAAGCTGGTGCACTTGTAGATACTGTTATAGCTGAATTATTGAAAATGGATTCCATAGTCTTGGAAAATAATGACGTTATGGCTATAGGGCGGTAATTTAATTAAGATCAAGTGGTCACCTTTTTGCGGGTTGGGTGCACCACCGCCATATGTTCAAGACATCACCTGCATTTTCAGACCACGACTGTACCACTGAAAAACTACTCGTTCAAAACTCTCAAAATATTTGGGAATTGCTGTTTCTTGTAGTTACTATTTTATTTTTAATTTTAAAATATGACAGTGGCATAAAAAGACGGGAAGCACTAGTGTAACACGTATTCTAAACAGGGTTGATGGTAAAATGCTAACAACCTCTTAGGGTTGACTTCTGCTAGTCCTATGAAACATTCTAAGATAATTTTAATGTAATATAATCTCTGACTAAATAGAAGAAAAGACGGAAGTTCGTAAAACATCAAACTGAAGCCTCACTTTTATACATGTGTGCGATAAAAGTGTTGCCGTATGAAAGCAAAAATAACTGACTTCTGGGAGAAACATTTTTGAAGATATAAATATACAGCAAAATCTGTTCGTAACAATACTTCGCAATAACATAATATTATTTATATTGCGCAATATTCACGATTATTGTTTATTATATTTTGCATTTCTTTTGTAAGATATTCTAGACTTTACTTTCTCTAGGACAAGAAATAGCGCAAAGTTACGATTATTTTACACATATCTCTATCATTTTGTGTATAATGTATGTGAAAACAGAATTAGAAAAATCATAACAATTTTACCGACAAAAAAATGTAAAATAATGTTTTTAGGTTCTAACGATTATTCCTTACCGCAGATAGCCAATCATCTGTATAAGCACTCCTTATTGGAAACCTTAAATGATTAACAACAATAACACAACAAGTATCACGGGAGTGTTTTAAAAAATACTGCTAATTAACTATTTTCGTGTGAAAGTTTTGGTAGCCTAGTCGATATTTCTAACTTTTAGACGTAGAATTTAATTATTTACCATAAATAGATTATACTAAAAACATCAACCAAAAATTTGTTTGAGCATTCTGTGATAATAAAATAACCGTTCCTGTCATTTGAAAGACTTTTTCTCTAAATACTTTTGGTCTATAACTGTTAAATTTTGAGAAATTGTAAATAAAATAAACAACCAACAATACTCGCTAAATGGTTATCTACGGCATCTGCGACGGGAGCATATCATATGCGTGCCCTGACACGCTCTTGGTCGGTTATTGTCTTCGTTAGTCATCAAAATGTAGGCTTTGGTGATGATATATAACTGTGGGACAATTTTGTAATAACTTTTAACCTGCAAACTTTTATAAGAAGTATCAAATTTCTTCGTCGAACTACTATAGTTGCAGTGATAACAAAGATATTTCACTATAAATATAATAAATTAAATTTAACTAAAACATGATTAGTTGCAAACTCTTAACTGGTTATTTCCACTATAAGATAAGATAATGCCTAGTTTTTCCTAATAAACATACGCTTGTTTAGATATAAAGTATATAATGTTACAGCTACACGAACCGACTATTAAAAACTGCACACTTTTGGAAACAACCTAAAATGTATGTCTGGCAACACTTTTGTTTACATTTTTATTCGAAATTATAACCTAAGTTGCGTTGTATAATATTAAAGAAAGTACATTATATTTAATACTTACGTGTGTTTTAATACTCAAGTCGGTTTTAAATGTATTAATTCCGCTATGTATGACGTGTGTAATGTGCGACGGTCTATCGTGAATGAGGACAAAATTGGCCGAATTTGGATACGTTTGTGTGAGTGAGTTGTGTCTTACATAAAATTGGCCGAATTTGATGCTTCATTTTTGATTTTCATTAGACTCCCTCTTTCTTATTCATTTCTCTGAGAGTATAATGTAGTAGGCAATGCCTACTTCGAGCCAAAAGCTCACAAAAAAAATTTTTTTTTTTTTAGACAAAACAAAATTATCTTAGAATGTTCTATAGGACTAGTAGAAGAAGTCAACCCTAAGAGGTTGTTAACATTTTACCAATAACCCTGTATTACTTAGAAACAAAAATCAAGATCAAGTTTCCATATACAACCCTAACTTTATTAGTAACAAAATACTAAATTAAAAATAACCTTCGATATAAACCAGATTGATCAATGTATTATTTGGTTTAATAAGAATACTTATATAAAATAGCACCGATAACTAATAGCTCTCACTTGCACACTAACTAAAGACAGAAATAGTGTGCAAGTGAGAGCTAATAATTAGCGGCGCCATTTTGTTTCGATACTTTACTAAATTGGACCCACCAACTTATCTGTTCAGGTGGCAGAAAAAAGAACTACAACATTCCTTCAAATTGTGGTACTATTTAAGTTTATAATATATTTATCAAGAAAATTACAATGAACCAATACACGATACATCCGCTATAAGTTACGAAATAGATATCCTGCAGATTCCAAACGATGATGCAGTATCACTTAGCATATTAGAAAATGCTCATATCCATTTGCTACAGGATCAACTACAGAAGACCTGATAAATTGCCTCGCAAATGCCTCGATATTTTTTTCTGCTTTCCTGGCTTAGATCACTTTCAACAATTTTTTTTTATAATATTGTGACTGAATACGCTCGAGGCCCCCCTGATTAGCGTACTAAACTCTGCCTAGAACAGATGCATTTCATTACAAGTGACGAATTCTAATTGAAATCTAAGCACTAAGAAGAGCAAAATATATTCAAACAAAAATATATCAAAATTTAATATTATCATAGCCTATCCCAGTATTTGTGGCACAAAATATATTGAGGGATAATAATAAAATATATATTTTCAAGGTTTTCTTCTAATAGGTCCGTTCTCTTATTACACAGTATTTACAATTTATTTACCGATTTTCCCACCAAACCAAACAACAACAAACCCACATAAAATTGAATCCTTGGCCTTATTATTCTACTAGCTCTCATTTCCAGTTCAATTAAACGTTTGAAAGCTTATATCTAAAACTATATGAAACGTGGATACAGTAACGGCAATAGTTTCAACCCGTTGAACCTTCGAGCCAATAAGATGTTTTGTTTACGCGTTTGTCGTCATCTGGCGGGAAGACGATCGGACCACAGTTGAAGCAGACAAGCTATTCAGAAATAAAATTTTATAAGAATCTACCAACAAAAATGGCATACGTTATCTCCAGAAATACTATGAGTATAACTTATTTAAGGAATAAAGAGGTAAACTTTTGCAATAATTCACTCACAAGAAATATATTGAGGGAAGTTTACATATTCATAGTGATTTCTATACAAATGCAGTTTCATAGTATTTTGTTTATCAAATCTTCTAGAGCCTAATATCTTAAAGTTACTCAGCTTTCGTTTCAGAAATATAGTTTTGTATAGTGATTCTCATTTTCACATTAATAGATAAAAACAGAATAAAAAGATGAACTGGCAGACTAGAAGCATAATATATGTACATAGCCAATAAGATGTTTTGTTTACGCGTTTGTCGTCATCTGGCGGGAAGACGATCGGACCACAGTTGAAGCAGACAAGCTATTCAGAAATAAAATTTTATAAGAATCTACCAACAAAAATGGCATACGTTATCTCCAGAAATACTATGAGTATAACTTATTTAAGGAATAAAGAGGTAAACGTTTGCAATAATTCACTCACAAGAAATATATTGAGGGAAGTTTACATATTCATAGTGCTTTCTATACAAATGCAGTTTCATAGTATTTTGTTTATCAAATCTTCTAGAGCCTAATATCTTAAAGTTACTCAGCTTTCGTTTCAGAAATATAGTTTTGTATAGTGATTCTCATTTTCACATTAATAGATAAAAACAGAATAAAAAGATGAACTGGCAGACTAGAAGCATAGATATTAGGCTCAAGGACATGCGTGCAAAGTTTCACTCAATGTAAACACTGTCATATTAAAAATGTGGAGTAGCCTTTGCGTAACTTTACTCGAATAAATAACCCTGGTAATAACGATTGCATAGGATAATCCGGAGTAAATTTCCTAAGATCAGGTGTGATCTATGTGCCAGGGCAGGTGACAACATTTACTCGTTCTTCTGTACGTTCCCTCTTTTTGCTATCTGCTCTATAACCGGACTGTAGTTAGTCAGATAGAACTGAAAATACCGAGAAGAGTGGCTGAAGTCGCGTTTCGCAGAGTGATGCGGCTCTTAGCAAGGCCGCTTACACGTACCCGCCGCGCCCGAAATGCACCTACTAATCGGGCGCGTATTGCGCTCGATGATATGCTTCAATATGCCGAAAATGTGGATATATTGGCTGACAGTATTTACTACTTTATTATAATATAATTTAATTTGCTCCTGTAATTTAATAAACCACATTGACTGTTTGCAAATAAATAAATATAAATGCTTACTTTCTGCCGCTGCAATTTTAATACAAACGTGTGTCCTAAAGTACAGTGTGTAGCCATTAATTACCTACACTGCAGGGCATACCAATATATACAAGACAGGTTCATTTTGGGATTATTATGACAAAATCATATGTTTCATTTATATTGAATTGACTGAATATTATTAATTCACTGAATATCCTCGCTTATCGCGTCTGATGTGAGAAAATTGTATTGAAAACTATTACAATCAAAACTTTTACAAGAATTAAGTATTAAGTCCCTTGAGAATGTAAAAACTATGGGAAGACTCCCGCAGAACTTGAATTTGTAAAATAAACCCGATATGCTTTATGATAAAAGGGGTGATGGAATCCCAAGTTTAGACAGTCATCGTCAGATTGTGCTTAAGGAGATGTAATAGAATTTGAATTTAGTTTGGCCGCCTGGTTAGTCATCAAGTTGAAAGCCACGAACCTAACGATGTGTTCTGGCAGCTGCACTTGAAATCCTAAATTAATCATACTTATATTTCTATTGTTACAAAAGTGTATGAACAAAAACTTCCGGAAATAAAACAAAATTCTTGTATAAACTACCTACCAAACCGAAACGGTAAATCTAAAATTGCCTGCTTAGATGTTTTTACTGTGACATCGGGACAATTGCAATACCCAACGCCGCGATATAAAGACCCAAGCCATTAGACGGAGAAATTGGATTGCGAGATCATCGCTATTGAGGTTAGAACTTCAGCTTAGTCATTTACTTACTTTTTGTTAGAGAAAATAAGCTGGTCAATATTTTTTGAGGGGATTTGGAAATGCTCTTTCGAATGAAGATCAGTAATCTTTAGATCTGCTTAACTACATAGGGTATCATAGGATGAGTAAACATAGCATATTCACAAACAGCATTTTATAATTATGCAAATAGAAATTAAAGTTGGATTTTTAAAACTTATGAATTACGTGGCCTATTTGCATATAATTACGAAACAAAATCAAAACCGTAGGTTTATTGCTGATTGACCTAAACTTATATATCTCAGAAAATTAACTAAACTTGATTTACAGATTTACAGTGACCTAACTAATACCTTATTTTAATTAATTTTATATACTTTACAAAAAACAATGTAGTTTGTTCCATTTATTCTGTAAACTGTTATGTGATATGCAAACTAATGTTTATAACCAAATTTTTGATATTGTCCACACATACTAGTTTAATTATTTTATATATTTAATCACTCACTGTACCAGTTCTACTACTTTTAAAAAAAGAAGTGACATATTAACTATAATATGTGAAAAGAATGTAAATCAGACTAACTATCACAGTTAAGAGCTACTCCCATGATTATTATTTGAAAGTACTAATTATATATAATTAATGTAAAAACATTTTTAACTATGTTAGACCTTACTATGTTTTTACTAGTAATTGTACAATAAATTTATAAAACAAGAAAAAGCTTCTTAGGAAAAGGTACTTTGACATTTTATTGCCTTGACTTTTTTTACTTTACTACATAATACGGTATATATAATATAAACATAAGCTACTAGTATTTGGCTCAAATAATAAGCTTTGAAATTCAACGGGGCAATGCTGCCAGCATGCTGGGCACGCTGCCAACTGGTAGTGGGCTAGAGCATTTGGACTGCCTATGAGTCTGCAATGGCTTATAGGGAGCTAAATACTTTTATGGTAGTAGCTGTGGTTTTGTATATAGTTTGTAGTATTTTGTTAATAAAGGCAGCTACTAATAAATATTATAGGAGCAATATCCGGTATGAGATTTAAGAGATTTCAAATTTAATATTTAACTAAATAAAGATATTTACGCGAGTCCTAGTTGGTTACTAAATAATAATTAATATATTATAGTTCAAAATATGTACTTGTTAAATTTAACATTGGTAAAAGTGTTTCTAATATATTTACAAGTTTACAATGAATACAATATTAGAAAAATATTTTATTATTAACCGTACCTACTAACATGATATTTTTAATAGTCAATATAGTACATATTTACTTTAGCATAATTTATAAATAACAAAGTTTGTGGTGCAAAAACGAAATGGAAATATTATGTGGTATGAATACGACTGTACCAATTTTACGCACAATCAAAAAAAACACCACTCGCCAAATATAAAATAACATTAGAATCTTTTTTTTTTTATGCCTGATAGGTTAGCCTCTGACCACTATTTCACCTGATGGTAAGTGACGATGTGGTCGAAGATGTTGATCAGGCTAATCTAGAAGTACTGGCTCTCAAGGACAGCTGCCGGAACACACCGTTAGGTGCTTGGCGGCAGATTTTCTACTTGAGGGTGGTAGTTAGCCAGGCGGGCATTCACAAAATGCGCTACCACCATGCTATAACGACTGCCATCCTAAGACGACAACCGGGACCGACGGCTTAACGTGCCCTCCGAAGCACGGAAGTGCTCAGTAGTAATGTCACTAGCGGTCACCCATCCAACTCACGACCGCGCGCGACGTTGCTTAACTTTGCTGATCGGTTGAGAACAGCTAAGTAAACTTAGCTACGAGCGCTTCAAATCAAAAAGAAAAACAAAAAGAATCGTCAGAATAATATAAATTATGATTTCATGATTTTGATTGATGTGCAAAACTTTTGACTTCTTATATATTTATTCTATTAATTAATTTTCGTTAACACTATTATAAATTTATATCATTGCATTAAAGAGGACAAACAAGTTAATTTTATTCATAAATTTTATACCTTTTTATTGTAATGGAATTATGCTAAATCCTAACTAAAATTAATAAATATATATTATATCGAATATAAAGTGGATAAACGATGTGTAAAATGTTTATTTAATATATAAAAATAACATGAGATGTGTGTTATAAATACATAATAACACATTAATATTACAAAATCTTTCAGCATACCCCGGCTAAGGTGGTGGATGGATGCGGGTTCGAATCCCGCACATGACTTTTTGTTCTCGTAAATTTGTAATTTTGTAAATTAATCCGCAGAGCATGCGTTATTGCAAACATAAACATATTAAAATTATAGGGTTGCGTCATCATTAACAAGTATAAAGCTAATTGAAACATTAGGCTTGTTTGTAGTACAACGTAAGTTGAACTATAGATGCTGGAAGTTTGAAGTACTATGGGATGTGGTGCATACAATCGCGTTTCTCGAAACATTCTTAAGTTAGGTTACTCATTATTTTATAACTTCTGAGTTTCACATTACTCTCACAGTTGCATGTCTGGAACCCTTAGATTTGCAACAGTTACAATAACCGTCAACAATATTTTTTTTCGCATTGGCAATGGAAAAATTAGTAAAACGGATTATTTTTAGCCCAAACAGGCACATACCAGGTAGATAGACAATAATTAAGTTTTTTTTTTTTTTTTTATGTTATTGTGATGGAACAAGCCCGAGGCCCACCTGATGTTAAGCGGTATCCTCTGCCTATAACAGATGCATTTCATCAAGTGACGAACTGCACAGCGCCCATCACCTTGAGACATAGCTGTTAAGTCTTATTTTGCCTGTTATTTCGATGATTAGATGAAACTGAAAACTACACATAAGAAATATTTTATAAGATACACCAATTTTCACATGTTAGTAGGGCATTTTCCGAATGCCTACCTGGCTAGCTAGCACCCTCAAGTAGAAAATGCATAGTTTCAGCATCTGCACTTGAGAGCCAGTAATTCTGGGTTAGCATATACAACGTCTTCTACCAAATCATCACTTAACATCAGGTGAGAACTATCTCACTTTTATTAAATATCTAGGTCAAAGTCTAGCCTATCAGCTACATATATATTTAGAAAAATCCTAAGATATTTGCAGATTCAAATAAAAGTTTCAAAGATGCGTAACAATTCAGTAATCTATGAATATTGTCAACATGGCCTCAAGGAAAGCTATTGAGGTTTTTATATTCGCATCAACTTATTTCCTAACGGTACTTACATTGTAAAAGTGTGGAGAATGTGTAATAAAGAAGATTGACAAAAAAATAACAATACATTAAGGAATGAAGGAGAGAGATTCCCTTTCCGGAAAGAAAATGTATTTTACTATACAATGTGGCGTCTCAGGCTCAAGAAATGAAAATGGATTGTTTTAGAAAAATGTTAAGAACGGTACGGTAAATGTTTGCAAGGAAATTAATGTACCGTTTTCGGCTATTAAGATGTTTCAAATTGTTTATGAAGCGAGAGGAAGAATTATTGGAGCGTTATTTTTATCGGTGCCTACTGAAAAGTATTCAGTAATAAATGAGAGAACTGGTGTGACTTGGAATTAGAAAACTTTATTCCACCTACAAACATAGTTGCCAGCAATAATACGAGTAACCAAAAACCTTAACCCATTTAGTTTTTGGAAGACAAAACAAAAAATTGGTTGGCTTATTCTTTTAGTGTACATTTTTTTTTATTGCTGATGGGTTAGACTTTGACACTACATCACCTGATGGTAAATGATGTTGTTGTTCAGGCTAGTCTAGAATTACTGGCGCTCAAGGACAGCTGCCGGAACACACCGTTATGTGCTTGGCGATAGATTTTCTACTTAATCGTGGTAGCTAGACAGGCGGGCATTCGCAAAATGCCCTACCACCATGCTGTAATAACTGCCAATTCTAAGACAACAACCGGAACCGACGGCTTAACGTGCCCTCCGAAGCACGGAAGCGATCAGTAGTAATGCCAGTACAGGGCGGACGTTGCGATCTGTTAAGAACGGCTAAGCAAACTTTTCTACGAGCGCTTCACATTTTATTATTATCGCTTTTATTATATGTATTTACAGCTAAAATGTATTGTGGCAATGATGGCCTTTTTTTATACGTGATAGTTTAGCCTTTGACCACTATCTCACCTGATGGTAAGTGATGATGTGGTCGAAGATGTTGTTCAGGCTAACCTAAAAGTACTGGCTCTCAAGGACAGCTGCCGGAACACACCGTTAGGTGCTTGGCGACAGATTTTCTACTTGAGAGTGGTAGCCAGCCAGGTGCCCACCATTCGCACAATGCCCAACGGCCCTCCGAAGCACGGAAACGCTCATTAGTAATGCCACTAGCGGCACCCATCCAACTCATGATCGCGGCGGACGTTGCTTAACTTTGCTGATCGGTTGAGAACAGCTAAGTAAACTTCGCTACGAGCGCTTCAAAAAGCTTAGTGGTAATAAACACTGCCACGCTAATGTCTAAAGTACGAAAGTATAATTTAATTATATTATTATAATTATTACTAAGTATTTTATTTTTGATATTTCTTTCGATGTTTTTAAATTTTTTTTCATATTCTTTCGACATAGTTATTTACATACATACGTTTTTTTTATTTTTCATTTTATCTCGTACCTAACTATATTTTTTAGGAACCGTGAATGACAAAGTTGCAGCCAGCAGTATGGTCAAGTTAAATATTACTATCTCAGGACGGCTTAGTATCTAAATTAAAAATACTTATCAAACTTTACCATTGCCTTTTTACAATTAATTAAGATTCTATAGACACTCTCGGTTTACGAACAACGGTGAAATATGGAATGACTTTAAAGTCCCAAATAGCGTTCGTAAAGTTTAAGCGGATGCCTCCTTTATTAACCAAACAGACCCCAATTTTAGGACATTCAGTCCGTCCCATTTAGCATGGGCTCTATACAATCACGTCTTTTGATAATATTATGTGGAGGGATCACTAAAATGGGACAGTAACGGTGCCCTCGTTCTGTCTAATCTATTGCGTCTTCTTTTATTAGTTTGCCCCAGAGCTTTCGAATTAATTGGAATGCTTTTACACAATTTCGAGTAGTTATTGGAAAGGGGACGTGAGGGTTCACGTAAGGGCAATAAATCAATTAAATTATAAACTCGCAGGCCACTTGGGCTTCTCATTCACTTATTGAACTACACAATAAACAGCTATTCGTCATTTCAATCCATAAGTTTCCCTTGACATTGATGAAATTATTAGTCTTATACGGGGGACATTCGAGTACACATACTACGTTTTTCAGGTGTGATATGTTAGCTACTTGAGAAATCCAACAGTTTTCTCTTCGTCTGCTAATGTGAGCTGCCCATTACCACTTCGCAATTTTTGTGAACTTTAACTGTATTGGGTTCTTTGGCAATCCTTTGCTTCCCATCCTGCAAATCAATTCCTCTGAAAGTATTATTTCCGTAGTACTTGTTCTGTATGATGTTGGTTGACCTGCCTACCTACGTGTCCTGGTACTTCCAGATATCCTCGATTTAAGGGTTGTTTTTCGGTTCAAAATAAAATACAAGATTATATTTATAATGTCAGTGCAGGCGGCAGCAGTACGGGTAGGTAAGTGGGCGAACGTGCTTAGATGGCAGCCAGTTTTTTTTTCATTTAGGGAGGACATAGATGCTGTCTACCGCTTCCGGACGTACAGCTCCACCGAGTTTTGGGCGAGGGAAGGCCCTCTTATAGCCCGGGAGGGTTTTGTTTGTCGATTCCTTTTAGTTATATACTCCCCCCGCGACCCCGCTCGGCACTCGTCTTTGCTCACAAGTTTATTGAAGTAAGGAAAGTTTTATAGAATATTTTATATCGTTTTTATATATTTAAATCGTTTCTTAATATTATTACAAACACTATCGCGTGCAAAGCGAAAATATATTTAACAAATTATTGGAGTACAAAATTTTATGCCCTTCTTTCGATCAGATGAAGTCTAGTAGTCTGGTTGATGGCCGCGCACCGACCCCTATGACGGTTAAAGTAATACGATTGGAGTATGAAATTTCGGCTACACACGCCGTGTCCAGGTGGCCGAGGAGGTTTAGGCATCCGACGCGATATCGGAGGACGCGGGTTCGATTCCCGCCTTGGGCATCAAATTTTGTACTCCAATAATTTGTAAAATATATTTATATCGTGCACAGTACTCTTTATGGCACGTTGAATGACTGAGTTTTCAAGTGATAAGTGTGTTTCACCGTCGGCAGGTCGTCTCTTAACGTCTTAAGAGACAACAATCAAATCTTGCACGTAAATTATAAATCAAAACGATATAGTGTAACTAAAATAGCCAAACATGTACACGTATGTCAAAATTTAACAAGCTGACCTCGCAAAGATAGTTGGGCGTTTCTTATGTTATTGTATCGTTCAAATAAAGTGGTCTACACAAAATATATGTTCAGAATTTCGGAGAAGCGTAAGCCTGAAGTAGGCTTAAAATATGACTTTAATAATGCGTTCTTGTAGCTCCAACATTAATCTTGCAAAGTATTATGCTGCGTAAGAAAAAGTGCGAATATGTAGACGGTACTTAAAATAATTTATGTTTAATGGCGGGGCTTTTTTCAAAACGTAAGAACTGAATGTAACTTGAATATATCTTTTCCCTTTGAAGAGGCATAAATTTATAAATTATTTAATCGTTGTTACTTCGAAAACATAAAACACACGTTGCAATCCTAGGTATATAATAATGTTGTGCGTGAATATTTTTGGACATAATTATTATCAGTGAAATAAAATTACTAGGCAAAAAAATATAGGTATTAAAAAACTTGATAAATATAATATGTATCAATGCCGTACGTATTATTGCTATGACTGTCGGACAGTAATGTAATGAGTCAGTGAAACTAAATATTGCATTAGGTTTTCACGATTATTACACATAGTAATTAAACAACTTTAAACGGTTTAAAGTTGTTTAATTACTCGGTGAAACTAACCGAGTCAGTGATACAAAAAACAGTAGTGAAGAGTGTGAAACGGGGTTAATTTCTCACACTTGCATTTTGAGAGTAGAGCATTGAAACCATTTTTTTTTGCACCATCAGCTGAGGAAGCTTTAAAGTATTAGTTAATTCCTTCAATAACAACTTCCTAATCGGATTTATCTGAGATTTCTTTACTTTTTGACATCATAGGGCATCTCCAAAAACTCAGAACAGGGCCTTTTACAAATTATCCCATAAAAACATAGGTAATCCAGATATTAGTAGTTACTTATTATTTAATGTAAATTTAATCTTTATTAGAATCAAATCAATAACGTTTTCCTATCACAGATCATCCATGTTTTGGCTTTGAATTTCATATGTCTCTTTTTTATTTTTTCTAAACGTTTGGTTGTTCTATCTCGGGGTTTTTTCTTTCTTGATATTGAATGAGCTACTTTTTGAGTTACAGCTTGTTTTATGAAGTTTTTAAATCTATATGATTTATATTCTTTTACTACGGGTAGCCAATCAGTTATCCTTATTATTTTTGAGGTCCTTAATGTGAATGTTTTCGCCGCCAGTTCTTCCCAGTTGATCAAATCTGTATGTCTCAACAGTCCCATCTGAGTGTTTAGGCTTTTATGCACACCCAAAATATGAAAAACATTGCAAGGGACTTTACACTATACATGTTTTACTTCAGGATTGACTGTCGCATAAACTAGATTGTCAGACATATAAATATCATGTGGGTATTTCCAGGTAGCATATAATTACTGTTATTATAGTATAAACTATAATGTATATAATAACGGATATTATAGTCAAATAAAAAGTAAGTAAAGACTGATAACACGGTTTTATCCTTTGTTCTGACAAATACATGAACCACAATAAAGAAGAACATTTCGAAAACCTATTTTGTTTAGCTTTTTGAAATACCATTTTAATGTTACCTCTTTTGCCACGACACTCATATAAATATGTCCCATGGAAAACAGAACACATTTTATGTGATGTTCTCTTCACTCAAATACACCTTAATATCTCGTATCGTACCTTAATGTATCTATAAAGGTGTATACGATAAAGGTGCATAATTACACTGTTCGTTAGAACAGTGTAATTATGTCTGGTACATTGAAATTAAAGTAGTAAGAGACATAACTAGTTTATTAAGACATTTTGCATGAATTCATTTTACGTGGAAATTGCTGTAAAATTATTGTATCAGGCATGTAAAAGTTTCATCATCGAAGGGTTGATAATATATTGGATATCATACATTTATTTTAGGTCTAAATAGAACCTCTAGGAAATATTTGTATTTTAATATGGCTGAATCATTAATTTACTAAAACAAAAGGCAAACAGAAACGAAACAAGTATGTCTGTTGTCTGTATTGAATCTAATAAAAGTAAGAATATCTTTATGAAAAACGGACTAAGACATACATTTTATTTTATAAGATATTCAAAACATTATAAAATGGAGAAAGGTGTAGGTTTTTAATATTAGGTAGACTATAGTATATTAGGTATACTATCAAAACTTCAAAACATATATTGTACGATATAATATAAGTGTTCATAGATAAGAAGCTTCTGCCCCTTAAAGAGTAAGAGATAACGGGCAGGTGACTCTCCTTGTGGGATGTCTCGAAGATACGTAGCCATCCTTGAAATAAAAGATATTCAAGAAATATTTTGAAATCTCTTTGTTAAATTATAATAGTCATACAATCATATTTAGCCACTCGTCAAATCATAAAATTACATTTTTCTGAATGGCAATTTCCGAACTTGCCTAAAAAACTTTTAATACAAAAACAGAAAATACAATAAATTTATTTGTACAAGTGACCGTCAGAGAGAGAAATTGCGGAAATTTTCCACCAGCACCAACTAGATGTTGTAAACAATGGTAAATTTAGTTATTAAACTTTTCAATTGTTCACTTCAGCTAACGAGGATAAGCTTTTGAAATTATATGCTAAAATTCGTCTAACTGGCTCCATCTGTAGTAAAATGGGATTTTAAACTTTTACTGATTATAGTTCCTATCAATTTTGTAGAGTAAAAGTCACTTTAAAGGAAGAAATGTGCACATGCCACTACTATCGGAAACTTTTAGAAAGATTAGTAGACTGGGTGTTACAAAAAGTTCATAAACATTGTAGGCGTCCCGGAGTTTTGCAATATAATAATAATTACACAAAACTTACACGAGTAAGAGTAGGCATTCAAAATTTCCTTAAGATTAATTTCCCATTCAACAGTTAAAATTAATCAATTTTTTTTTTTTTTTTTTTTATTTTATTGTGACGGAACTAGCTCGAGGCCCACCTGATGTTAAGTGGACTAACCTCTGCCTATAACAGTTGCAATTCATGATAACTCACGAATTGCACTGCGCCCGTCACATTGAGACATAGTTGTTAAGTCTCATTGTGCCTGTAATTTCACTGGCTCTCAAGGACTACTGCCGGAACACACCTTTCGGTGCTTGGCGACAGACTTTCTACTTGACATCAATATATACAAGCGCTAGAGTTCATGCTGCCCTACTTGCCGCATATACTTTCCGTAATCAGGAACTTAAAATTACAGTTTCCAATGTGTTATAGTGCTATAAACAAATCATCAACTTCCAATACTTTTTTGACTGAATTTAATACCCGTGGTAACAAGAAAAAAATACAGGAAAAAATATGAAAAGTTTTTGGTACAAGACCACACTTGCATGGTGGTAGGGCATATTGCGAATGCCCGGCTAGCTATCACCCTCAAGTAGAAATTTGTCGCGAAGCACATAACTGGGTGCTCCGGCCTCTGTCCTTAAGAGCCAATAAATTTAGGTTAGCCTGAATCACATCTACGACCACATTATCTCTTACTATCAAGTGAGATAGTACCTACCCAGTATAATAAAATATGAACTAATATCAATATGCCAGCATCAAACATTTGATTTTTAAACATAATAAAATTCAATACAAACAGTAGTACTACAATTGACAAAAATAATATTTTAAAGGTTCATTTATCCTTTCCGTATTTGAAAAGATAATTTTGCTAATTCTATGGAGATAATCTCGTGTAAAAAAAAGAAACATTTTATATTATAAAAGCAGATCAAAATGATCAGCGTTAGTTCAATAGCCTTTCAAAGTTAAAAACTCCGGAAAGCTATAAACCACACGGAATGCTCACTGAGTACTGTGTTTTCCACAATCATAATGAAATGTAAACAAATTAAATTTACTAACGGTGAATAAACAGTTGGCGGTAGTGGTGAAGTATTTGAAACACGGCCACATATACGTGAGTAGCTCATGTAGATGAAAATAAAGTATTCGGCTTGAAAAAGGTATGTCTTACTTAAATAACTTGTTTTTTTTTTTTTTATGCTTGATAGGTTAGCCTTTGACCACTATCTCACCTGATGGTAAGTGAAGATGTGTTCGAAGATGTTGTTCAGGCTAACCTAGAAGTACTGGCTCTCAAGGACAGCTGCCGGAACACCGTTAGGTGCTTGGCGACAGACTTTCTACTTGAGGGTGGTAGCTAGCCAGGCGGGCATTCGCAAAATGCCCTACCACCATGCTATAACGACTGTCATCCTAAGACGATAACCAGGACCGACGGCTTAACGTGCCCTCCGAAGCACGTACACGCTCAGTAGTAATGTCACTAGCGGTCACCCATCCAAATCCTGACCGCGCGCGACGTTGCTTAACTTTGCTGATCGGTTGAGAACAGCTAAGTTAACTTCGCTACGAGCGCTTCAAATATTACAATTAGACAATTAGTATATAATTTTTTGCGTTATTGTATGGATGTAGCAAACAGGTATACATAAACGTATTATCACGAATACTAGACACGGAGATACATCTCATTAAACAGTAGACCTTTGTAAGTCCATAGATGACTGTACCACGGTATTGTAAATATAAGGAAAAATTTAAGTCTTGTGCGGGATTCGAACCCGCGTCCATCTACCCCTTGAGCCGGGGTATGCTCTAACCAATTGAGCTAACATGACATGACGTCATAACTCAAATCTTTCCTATCGTTCTTTAACCATCGTATTGGGATGGAGCGACATCTTTAGTACCACGTACACCTTTACCTATCGTATATTTGTGATTTTGTAATGTAATCCGCATAGCAGGTGTTATTGCAAACCTAACAATATTGAAATTATAAGGTTGCGTCATCATTTACAAGTATAAAACCAATTGCACAATTGGTCTTGTGTAAGTGGTACTATTGATGTCGCTCCATCCTAATACGATGGTTAAAGAACAATAGGAAAGATTTGAGTTATGACGTCATGTCATGTTAGCTCAATTTGTTAGAGCATACCCCGGCTCAAGGGGTGGATGAACGCGGTTTCGAATCCCGCACATGACTTAAATTTTTCCTATCGTATATTTGTGATTTTCTAATGCTAACAACCTCTTAGGGTTGACTTCTGCTAGTCATTTTGAGAACTTTTTTTAAATTTTCTTTTGTGTTTTTCTATCTTTTTGACTGAATAAGAACGAGGACCACCTGATGTTAAAAGTCTCTTGTGCCTGTAATGTATTATTTCATATTCGTATTACTTTGCTCGATGTAAATATTCAAAAGTCTATTCAAAAGGACCACGGCGCGTTGCAGTGTTGCCGCGGCGGGCGCTCTAGGTCCGGAGACGGAATTAAAACAAATAAATTTTATTTTTTTTCAAAACAAAAAAAATATTTCAAAATGTTTCATAGGACTAGCAGAAGTCAACCCTAAGAGGTTGTTAGCATTTTACCAATAACACTGTATAATCAATACTAAATAGAAAACACATTTTCATTTAGGAACTATTTTCCTCACAACAATTATGGCAAATCACGCTTTAGTGTTTATTGCATACATAATTATTGAATAAGTTACACACATTCTTTGTTTTTTCATCCTTGGATCTTGGAGAAATGTGGTACCTGTTACGAATTTGACGATGGCCAACTTGTGGAGATGATATGGAACAAATACTTACCAAATAAGTCTACTACGTTATTGATCGCGTGGGGTCAGGTTGACCCCAAAAGTACTCTCCTGCTACAACCGTTCTAGACAGCAACGTGCCCGTTACTAGTTTAGGAAGCTACTTGGAAAACAAAGAGGATAGACACAAAAAATAATAAAATATGAACGTTTAAATAGGCTCTTGGGTCGATCTGACCCCACGCGAGTAATTAAGGGTTAAGAGGTTTTCAAAACGTCAGTTGTATGTAGTCCAACCGGGCGAAAAATGATACAAGAAAGTCAGATTTATGCTAGTTCTCCCTTATTAAAAGTCAAATGTCACTGACATTTGACATACTTTCCGATTACTTCAGGTGGCCCAGTGGTTTAGGCCATCGGCGCGAAATCGGAGGACGCGGGTTCGATTCCCGCCCGGGGCATAACATTTTGTGCTCCAAGAATTTGTAAAAATATGATTTTCGCTTAGCACGCGACAGTCGTAATCATATTTGGAAATATTGAAGGGTAGCGACATCTTTCCGAAAGTTTTTGCGAGTTTAAAGTTGTTCGGACCGATCAACTTAGCGCGCCTAGGGGACCTAGGGGGCCGTTCAGGAAGGTCCTGAACGGCCCCCTAGGTCTTGAACGGACCCTTTTGCTGTCGTCTATTTGTGATCTATGGATTTTTGTACGTGAAATTATCTTGAAAAACTTTTGGCAAATCATTCTACGTTCTCTCTCTCTCCCTTTGATTGTTTCTTTTGATTTCTTGATTTTACTTTGTTTGTTTGTAAAGATTTAATCTATAAAAAAATCAATACTGTGTTGCGTAATTGTGCGACGGTGCCGTCGTGACGTTGGAGCCTCAAAGGACTGGATGGTAATTGTGAGTACCCAAGTAGAGTCTAGCTGGCCAGTTAGGTTTCCCTAGGGCACGATAGGCTAAGGGGATCAACGACGGAGCGGAGAAATCCCTGCATCATTGTGTAGGTACCTTATTGTAGTTGTACCATACCATTTTCGTGTATTTTTACTTGTCCTTTTCAGCCTTCCCGGTGTATCGCCGGTTGTTAAGCATTCAAGACAGATTGTCCAGGTGGAAGGCACCTCTGCTGAACGATCCCTGCCTGGGCAATCTGGAATCTTAACAAAAGTGTTAGAGGCATCTGGCGTGAAATCGGAGGACGCGTGTTCAATTCCCGCCCGGGGCATAACATATTGTGCTGCAATAATTTGTTAAACTGTGATTTTTGCTGAGCACGCAATAGTGCTTGTAATAATATTTAGAAATATACTTTACCCTTCTACGATAACGAAACAAAAATACAGACATTTATATAACTTTGACCTGTTCGATCCACAATCCGTCAGAATTGAACATAGAGAGCTGAAAACTGCATACATATGAAAATTTGCTTCCATCAGTAGACCAAGAATATATGATTACGATTTGAAGTCGTATTCGTACTATTTCAAACTAAAGCTTATCTTAATAAAACAATGCCTACGACAAGACAAGCATAATGATTCGCTTTCCGCAAAACACAAACCGGATGTGCATGAGAATAAGTACGTTTTACCAAAATGTTCGGTATCTATGCATAAGAACACGAGAGTAAAACCGTGGTAAGCAGCTTTAATATCCATATATCATTATGTAATCTTACGTCGATATTTATCTTTTGCTTATTGATACATTTATACTTGTACATGGTAAAAGATAAAGCAATACAGAACTGTTAAGACTATTTTATGGGGACAATATTTGGACTTATCTGTTTCATTACTTCATGACATGAAAAAGAAACATATTTTGTTTTGCGGCTGCTTGTTAACTACAGAGCTCATGATCATACGTCATGATCGATACAAAATTTTACTACTCATCATAATGGGAAAGGTCACATGGAAAAGAAAAGCCGGTCGTAGTAAGACGCTTTGGCTGAGACACATCAAGTAGTGAACTGGTATCAGGAGAGCAGCAAACCTTTTTCGCCTTGCGAGAGACAGAGACAAATATACAAAGCTGAACGCCAACCTTCAGTAATTGGAAAGGCTCTACCGGAAGAAGAAGAAGACTACAGAGCTCAAGTAAAGCTTTTTCAGCAACACTCCTAAAATTATACTTTCCTACATTTAGGGAAGTATATTTTAGGAGTATTGCTTTTCTCTTGCAAAACATGCCAGAACTATTTGAACCGTAACATATCGCTAAGCGGTCTCCCCTCTCTTGTTACTTTTTGTTCGTGGTTGAGTAACACTCCAAATGTTATTACTATTTAGAAAATTTAAAAAACAAATTCATTCATTCATTGGTATGTACTGTATAAATAATAATACTGCTTGTATTGAATCTAAATATATTTAAAAGTAAATTTTTAATTCTGGCATATTGATTCACCTGGTCTTATATCAATAAGTTTTCATATTTTCCTTAAATCTATTAATTTAATTTTTTTACCACGAGTATTATAACGTAGACATTTAAAACTTATATTAATATATTTATTAAGAAGAGCAAACACTCTTGTGTATATTTTATTACTTTATCTTTTTCTCACAAATAAATATTATTTTTCCTAAACTGTAATCGGACTATTACTGCTAGTGTTGTAATTTTTTTTTACTACAATCAAATTCAGACCTAATCTGAACTTCCGGCTCTGCTTCTACCAACAGTTTGTAGTCCTTTGGTAAGAATACTGCTATGTAAAATTTGGCTAAGAAATTCGCAATAATAATGGTTCAGGACAAAAATAATCCCTGTGTTAGCTAAGTGCTAGATTTGTAGCACCACCATATTACACAATACCATACCTCCTTTCGGTATTTTTTTTGAATAATGAAAGTATTGTTTTACATTTGAAAACTGTATTATTTAAACAAATGTAAATACGGTATACAATATGAGGTATACGGCAAACAGTATGAAAATTTGAGTTTGATTTCAATACACAAATAAAAACTCTGAAAGACTCCAAAGAAATTTAACAAGTATTAAGAACCGTAAAAAACGTTAAATTGGAACTCAGGATCCCAAACTGTATCAAAAAATCTACTTTGGTAAATGCACACCACATTACAAAGGTTGTCTATCAGCTGGCAAAAATAAAATATGCAGACGGCAAACTCTGCTCAGCTCAATATATAAATAGATATGAATTCAATAAAATTCGGCTTTCAAATGTTTCTATTAAAACTCACAATACCATCTCTTGAATAATTTCCAGAAAATTTAGACACCTTCGTTTTATTCACGTATTTTAACCTATTTGCAGTGTTTAAAGGTAAACTTGCAGTGTTTAAAGATTCTCGCTACACTCGCCACAGCAAAACAGCATCTTCTTTGCGGCATGCGGGCAACGGTAATGCAGAAAACACTTTCGAAATCATTTTGAAACAGTATCGAAAGTTTCTTATTGATATCGAATAGAAAATTATGTATTTTTCAACTTATCGGATATTCTTTTATTTTTAGATACTCTCATTGCTAAAATATACTGGTATGAAGTTTGAGTGGGATACAGCAAAATAAATTTGCCGTGGTACCATCAAAGGAACTGTCTACTAGTACCACGGCAAATTAACGTACTTATTTGATACAAATCACTTACTACGCACATCAAAAGTGCCTAGGGATCATGTACCTAATTTAATTATCCAGACTGGTGTTTTAATTTACTTCCTATGTTTACAACGAATCTCTATATTATGGATTTTGCTTTGTATATTGTTAAATTCAAATAATTAATAATCTGTCTTTCTATCATTTACACTAATCCCACAAGCACAGCGATTTGGCATGCTTAAAATCAGTTTAACAAAATCACTTTGAGGAATGACCGCCCACGTTCTTTGTTACAAGTCAAACAGCTGTTGTGGGGTGTGCAGGGCATCCATACTTGGCAGAGCTGTTCTTTGTAGCTTATCTCATGCATATTTAATGGGGTTGAAGTCTGGCGATTGAGCAGGCCACGGCAGAACGTTGATGCGAGCATCGGCAAGAGTGCGAGTTACGACTCTAGCCGTGTGTGGACGTGCATTATCGTGCATTAGACGAAACGAATTACCCAAACGGCTTTGCAAAGGTAGGAACACTTCTGAAACAATACTCTCCGCATAAATCTGAGCATTGGGGTTGCCCCTGATCCAAATGAGATTTGTTCTTCCACCAATCCAAATACCATGCCAAACCATTATTGTTCCCCCACCTTATGGGTGGGTGAAATTCGTGACAGAATTTAAAACGTTCTTGACGTCCAGAGCTCCTCCAAACTCGAGTACGTCTTGTATCAGGCTGCATACCAAAAAGAGGCTCGTCAGATAAGCACATGAATAAAATCTTCTATTGCGACAATAGTCAAAAACGTACTTGATCCCTAGGCACATTTGATGTGTATTTAGACATAATTTTTTTTTTTTTCTTAACGTTTTTGACCCCAATATCACCTGATGGTGAGTGATGATGTGGTCGAAGGTGTTAACAGACTTAACCTAGAACTACTGGCTCTCAAGGACAGCTGCCGGAACACACCGTTAGGTGCTTGGAGAAGTATTTTCTACTTGAGAGTAGTCGCCAGCTAGACGGGCATTCACAAAATGCCTTCCACTATGCATTGAAGCTCAAGCCCGCGCCAGGATTCGAACCAGGGACCTACAGTGCGGCAGTCCATAGCCAATGCCACTGAGCCATCACTGCTTCAAAATCAAATTGTTTGTCTAGTAGAAAACGTTTTGAGTGTGTGAATTTCTTTAAAAGATAGGCACATGCATTTTACAATGTGCGGCACGATCTCGTGGTTCGCTTCAAAATAAAAATTCTCGTATTACATTTGAAACATGTGGTAGTTTGATATATATGCAGCACGTGACTAAAATGCTGCACTAATTTGGTACAACTATTAGAATATACAATGTTAAGTATGCTTTTTTTTATTAGAGACAGGAATAAATAAAGCATCTTTTGTTTATTTTGTGTAGTGATTTCGTTGTTCACATTAAGATGGTTGGATTACACGCTTAGGAAAAAAATACATTGAAATGGAAGCGACTTCAACACTAATAAGCGAGAAAAAACTTGTTAAAGTCGTTCGTTGAACCCAATGTCACAACATTATGCGCATGGTGCATTATGCAAATGTGATCATAATCCATATCTATTATAGCTAAGGAAGCTTGGTTTACAGGCTATCCTATATATAGACTTGAAAAAATAGTAAGAACCGAAATTAAGTGAATTAATTGACATTTCTACCGTTTATTTTTAGCTTATCTGGTTTGTAACTTTTTCTTTCAAGTGAATATATATTAATAAAACTACACTACAGGGACTTACATTAATAATCCCTTCAAAAAAGTCGTATAGAATTGAAATATGAGGTAACTTTGTACACTTTGTTTGAACTTTTTTTTTTATGCATGATAAGTTATTCTTTGACCACCATCTCACCTGGTGGTAAGTGATGATAAGGTCGAAGATGTTGTTCAGGCTAACCTAGAATTACTGGCTCTCAAGGACAGCTGCCGAAACACACTGTTAAGTGCTTGGCGACAGATTTTCTACTTCAAAGTGGTAGCTAGCCAGGTGGGCATTCGCAAAATGACCTACCACCATGCTATAACGTCTGCAATCCTAAGACGACAACCGGGACCGACGGCTTAACGTGCCCTCAGAAGCACGGAAGCGCTCAGTAGTAATGTCACTAGCGGTCACCCATCCAACTCATGACCGGGGCGGTCGTTGCTTAACTTTGCTGATCGGCTATGAACAGTTAAGTTAACTTCGTTACGAGCGCTTCGAAATATTAACTGAAATATTTACAATCATGGTCACAGGTCAATCACAATATAACTGTGAGCCACCACACAGTCGGGTAAAAAACTCACTGTCACTTGTGACAAAATACACAGCGCGTGATGACCGTGAGAGAGTATATGCCTGTGATTACATTTACTGGCTCTCAAGGACTGCCGCTGGAACAAACTGTTCGGTGATTGGTGATCGATATTCACCTAAGGGTGGTAAGCTTACCAGGCGAGCATACGCAATATGACCTTCTACCATGTAGTGAAGCTCAAGCCGGCGGGGGTGGGGACTGCACGGCTTTCTTTTTTCGTAAGGAAGCATATAATTTATTCCGTAACTAAATACATACCAATAAGTATTAATCATCATCAATTCACTAATTTTTTTTTAGGTTTTTGTCACTGCTGGCTCAGAAATAGTCATGGAGTTTTATTTCTGACCGAAAAATAAAACTTCAACAGGATCTAACACAAAAAAGCATTGTGTAGAGTAACACCAAAAATACAACTTTTCTATCTTTACTATTTGGATTATTTAGGACGTTAAAAAGGGTGCTTTGAGTAACTAGATCATATTCGTAATGTAAATGTTCTATTCAACTGTAAACGAGCTCTCGAAAAACGGCATTTTACAGTTTCAAAACGTCGTTTAAAACGTAAATCATCTTCGATGATTATTATTTCTCTTTTTACCTTACAATGAAAATCATCTACTCTTCGATACTCTTACCATCAAAAACGTTTATTTGACACACCATCGCTAACAAAACAGCCTAACTCAAAATTTGACTTTTTTCAGCAATCTGCAGACCCCTCGTAAAACCTTGGGTTTATGTTTTATGTCATGGACATAACGACATTAGGTATTTTATGTAAATTACAGGACTGGTACATATCTCGTGGGAAATAAACGTGTACTAGGTTGGTGCTATCTAGCGTATATTATTTATCTCGGTGACACTTATGGACCTTGGGATCTGCATAAAAATGAAATAGGGGCTGTGATGTTTTAAGGGTGACTGCTACGTCTTTTCATGTTCTCATCGTATACTATATAAGGTAGTATATGATAATAAATTAACGGTCATTTTTACGTCATTACGTTCCATGGTATTGACTCATATGTATTAAAAATTAGTTACGGTCAGTCGATCAAAAATCCCGCTTTCTATTGGACCGAGTTTTGCAGAGAGCTTGGGCTGCCATTTTCAATATATGTAAGAGTTTGAGACAAAAGTATGACGTCAGCTAGATATTTTTCTGTACCCCAAATAGTATTGTTATGCGCTTTATACTTTTTTGCAATACAGGATACACAATCATCCCGAAAGAATAATGTTGTCAAACATGTCTTGAGCTCTCTTGTTCAATAGTTTACATAAGCGACAATCCCATGACATTGACATAAAAGATTAAGGCAATGCATTATGGTTTAGAAATATATTGATATCTTGATAATTACCATAAATCATACCTTTGAGAAAGGTCAAGAACTGTGTTGTGGAATGGAAAATATTAATGACGTTAAGATTTTACATCCATAACTTCATGATGAAATTAATAGAGAAGAAGTTATTAACTGTTTTCTAAACTTAAATTAAGCAAATCGTGTGAAAATTAATGCGTTTCAAATTTGGGAAAAGCAAAATGATACTAAACTACACAATCATTACGATATAGAATATACACCGATTTTAACAGTGTTGTTTTATTTTTTGTTATTAAGTAAAAACAATCTTATCTCCAAACGGTGACACATATTGATATTCTTCGTACAAACTTGACTGCTTTTAAAAATAAGTACAGAGTAAACGCTGGCCTCTAAAACGAAGTTTTTAGGACTGTCTGAATTTGGTACTAATATTAAAATGTTCGTTTAATGTGCCACGTTTAATATTTATTTTATGTTTCCAGACAAAAACGTATGCATAAGAAGAAATTTTACTTTGCCGTGTTAATATTTTTTTATTTAAAAGAAAAATGAATTCATGGCCGCCCACAGTTATTTCCTTAGGGAAATTTGCAAAAAATATCGAACTTCATTGATATGGGAACAACGGTAAAAATAAGAACAATATCGTTTTTTTTGCAGTTAGAGTTGAGAAGTAAAAGCAACAAGTTCTATTCTTAGGTCAAATATTTATATTGAGTTTGCTGCTTAATAAATACTCAGTCAATTCAACTTAGAAAGTTATAGCTGGAAAATTAAGGGTGCTTGCTTCTTCTCAAGAGCACCACTGTGGAACGGACCGGAGTCCGAACTAATGGCACCTGTATAATTGCAGTGTTATGCCGTTGAGAGTGGGCCCTACGGATATTAACTCTGTACCTATTTGGAAAGACACTAATTGGGACTTTATCTTGACTCAAGCTCGCCGGCCAACTCGGTGTTGGACAGTGTAACCTGTCATAACCTTCCACCTGGGGATGTTACTGAGTGCATAACGTGCTTTAGATACTTTTACAAAATGATTATTCAGAGAAACATTTTTTTTAATGTTATTGTGACGGAACAGGTTCGAGGCCCACCTCATATTAAGAAGAGGACTTAACCGCTGCCTATAACAGATGCATTACATCACAAGTGACGAATTGCACTGCGCCCGTCACCCTGAGAAACAGTTGCCAAGTCTCATGTGCTTGTAATTTCACTGGCTCTCAAGGACAGCTGCCGGAACAGACCGTTAGGCACTTGGCGGCAGATTTTCGACTTGATTACATGCATAAATAAGACGATCTTAAAACAATAGTTTTTACATTGGTGTGAGTACACGTTCATTTCTTTGAAATGAACCTTCAGAGAGTGTATAAAGAGGTGACACTGGCATTTATGGAAATTATTGTGTGAGTAATTGGTGATAGGATATCTCTCGGATATCTGTGGTCGTGAGAGGAACCTTATTTTGGACTTTTTTACGCACTAAATAATTTCCATAGACTTAGTGTCTATTTTAGTCACAATGATTAACTAACATGTTATACTGCTAAAATTAAAAATATAAAATAACTTGTTAAAGTCAATATCTTACCTTTTCATAAAACTTTACACCATAAATAAATGTAAATAAGTTGTCAGATTTTCAACCTATTGACGTAAAACCAACCGTAAAACAGTCCGCAATGGCCGCAATTAAAAATAAAGCAAAAATGTCGGATATATTTTGAAAACAACCAACGAAAACACGGAAAATCGATAATTTACTGTAATTTTGATCACGCAAAACCAGTTTTTAGCGGTCGGGTGTAAATAATTAGTATTAAGTATAATTTTATTATTAAGTAGTGGTGCGCTACCGAAGAATAAATTTTGATATATTACGCTGAAGTACGTTGTAAATTTACTTTGCTATTTTCCGAATATATGGTACAGCTAAGGTGCATTTTAGTATGAGAAAAATAGAAAACGATCGGGGATCTCGACCCGCGTGTATTGAAGATAGGTACCGAAAATATGATCATCTAGACATTTCCGAATAAAACTATGATCAGGCATAATCATACATCAAACAAAAAAAAACGAACGAGAACCTTCTTCAATTTTAAATTGAGTTCAAAACTTGCGCACGTTTTAATACAAATGCCTGGCACCATCAAAAATATCTAGAAATAAAATCTGTTTATTATCTATACCTTCTATATATACCTCCTCAGAGTTTTTGATATTCTGATATTCTTTTACACCCAATTAAAAAATATTAAAAGCGTTATAAGAGTTCGTTCACTAATTAAATTTTACGTCTTTTGGTTAAACTTCTTTTATTGGATATTGAAGCCTAAAGAGTTTTCAAGCAGTACTCAGTGATTTTGGTAATTTCAATGCTTTTGCGTTAGTTTTACTAAAATTAAACAATGGATGGATAACCGCCAGTGGCATTACTATAACAGAACGATCCGTGATTTTGAGGGCATGTCCTAATCGTTGTCTTAGGATGGTAGTTATAGGGTATTTTGGGAATGCAGACGTGGCCAGCTACCACCCTCAAATGGAAAATCTTACGCTAGCACCTTACGGCGTGTTTTGGCAGCTGTCCTTGAGGGATAGAAAAGTAGTTATTTTAGGTTAGCCTGAACAACTTCTTCACAACATCATCAGGTGAGAAAGTCGTCCAAGGCTAGCCTATCAGGAAAATAAATAATAATATAACCATTAATAAAATGAGAGATACGGACAATAATTAAATTATGAAGTCAGTGATAAAACGCATTTTTTTTTTAAAGTTACTGCAACAGTTGTTCAGTACCACAAAAACAGTCATAATGACCCCAATATTCTACAAATAAGATTTAATAATTAATTTTATGTACAACAGAAGTAGGTAATCGCAAAAAACACAAAAAAAGAATCACATGAACGGCGAGAGAAACCTGTCCAATACAAAAAATATATTAAAAACGTTGGAAATACAAAGAATATCTAAGACAGAAAAAAAGCCACACGCTTATATTGAATACAATTGTTCTGTTAAGGAAGAAGGCAATAAGTCTACATCAAGCAATATGATGTACAACATCATTAATTACCAGGAAAGCAGGGAAGAGAGTGTTTGTATAAAGTAGACATTGAAAATGAATTGCGACACGAAAAACCTCCTAGTCTATCATCTTTTTCTTACGGCACGCCTTTGCTCTTAGGATTTTAACAGGAAATATGTTCTAATTTTATTTTAATATAAAGAATTTGCAAAGAAGGAACCGTTTGACCGTATTGACCTCATTATTGCTTATTTTAATATTTTAAATAAAAACGCACCATATAATAAAAAAAGGTACAGCTGAACAAAACTGTTAAGGAAGAAGGCAATAAGTCTACATCAAGCAATATGATGTACAACATCATTAATTACCAGGAAAGCAGGGAAGAGAGTGTTTGTATAAAGTAGACATTGAAAATGAATTGCGACACGAAAAACCTCCTAGTCTATCATCTTTTTCTTACGGCACGCCTTTGCTCTTAGGATTTTAACAGGAAATATGTTCTAATTTTATTTTAATATAAAGAATTTGCAAAGAAGGAACCGTTTGACCGTATTGACCTCATTATTGCTTATTTTAATATTTTAAATAAAAACGCACCATATAATAAAAAAAGGTACAGCTGAACAAAACTTTATTGAATTAGTGAAATTTTGACAAAAAAATCACTAATTCAGTGTTAGTCACTTAACCTTTCCGAATCAGTGGGTTAAATTTTAAAGATTTTAACCCTAGGTTTACTCTTCATTTTTTATGGCGCAAGATAAACTATTTATTTTAGCCTGTATTAGCAGTTAACTCCGAGTTAATAAGGTTAACTTAAGTTGTTATCATTTTTACAATAACCCTGTATACATATTACAAAAATACAAATATACGATAGGATATATTAATATTAATAAATATCTCAGTTTAGTAAATAATATCCCGTATTATTGAAATATTGAAATTTCTATGCGCTTCTATTGTAACCCCACAATATAAGCGCATAGAAATTTCAATGTTCGCAGCTAAGAAAACAGAAATATCAGATTAGGTAAACCGGTATTATTTTTGAGTGGTTCAAGGCACAATTTGAGTTAAAATTTTATGTAACTTACTCGGAGTTTACTAACTATATATTTATTAATTTAACCCTACTATGCGTGCATGTGGGCCTTAGGGTTGACTTCCGCTAGTCCTCACAAACATTTTAAGAGGATTTTTTTGGAAATTTTATGTTTTTTTTTTTGTGTTTTTATGTGTTTTTGCGGAATTAGCACCTGATCTTAAAAGTCTTTTGTACCTGTAAATTATTATTTTATATTTTTTATTACTTTGCTCGATGTAAATATTTAAAACTCTATGCAAAGGGAGCGCGGCCTGGTCCAGTGTTGCCGCGGCGGGCGTTCTTTGATCGGAGTAGGCATTGTCTCTTACTAGCAAAAGTCAACTCTAAGAGGTTGTTCATTGAGCATTTTTTTTATAAGGCTGTATACATACATATTTTTTTTAACTCTATCATCGATTTTTAAATTATGAAATTTAGAGTCACGTGGGGTAAGTTTATAAAATATTGCTATTTGTACCGAATACAGACAAAAAACGAGTTAAACTTGTTTTAATTTTGAGTGATCGGGCCCTTGGGCCGATCAAACAAAAGCGATCGACTTGTCTGGTTTGAGAAAATAAATAAGTATTACCTGATATTGTGTGCATGATGAAAAAGTTGAAGCGCTCGTAGCGAAGTTTACTTTGTTTTCAACCCATCAGCAAAGTTAAGCAACGTCACGCGCGGTCATGAGTTGGATGGGTGACCGCTAGTACATTACTACTGAGCGCTTCCGTGCTTCGGAGGGCACGTTAAGCCGTCGGTCCCGGATGTTGTCTTAGGATGGCAGTCGTTATAGCATGGTGGTAGGGCACTTTGCCAATGCCCGCGTGGCTAGATATCACCCTCAAGTAGAAAATATGTCGCCAAGTACCTAACGGTGTGTTCCGGCAGCTGTCCTTGAGAGCCAGTAATTCTAGGTTAGCCTGAACAACATCTTCGACCATATCATCACTTACCATCAGGTGAGATAGTGGTCAAACGCTAACCTATCAAGCATATAAAAATAAAAAAAATCGGTAAGAGGGATTTATATTCTAGCCAAAACAGGCACATACCAGGCTGACACAATCAAACTAGAAACTATTAATGAGAAATACTAAATGAAGAAACTGATTCTCTCATATAATATATTCAAATACAAATAACAGCTTCACAGAAGCGTAACTATTCAGTATTCCTTGAATGTTATCAACATGGCCCCAAGGGAAGCTATTGGGGTTTTTATATTCGCATCAATATATTTCCTAATGGTACTTACATTATACAAGTGTTGAGAATGTGTAATAAAGAAGATTGACAAAAAAATAACAATACATTAAGGATGAGGGAAAGAGATTCCCTTTCCGAAAAGAAAATGTATTTTACTATACAATGTGGCGTCTCAGGCTCAAGAAATGAAAATGGATTGTTTTAGAAAAATGTTAAGAAACGGTACGGTAAATGTTTGCAAGGAAATTAATGTACCGTTTTCGGCTATTAAGATGTTTCAAATTGTTTATGAAGCGAGAGGAAGAATTTTTGGAGCGTTATTATGGTGCCTGAAAAGTATCTTAATTCAGCAAAAGATCAAAGAACTGGCGTGTAGAATATGCCTTAGAATTACAATATTTAATTCCACTACATAGTTGACCAATAACGCGAGAAACCAAAGTCCTAACCCCGTTTCATCTTTGGAAGACAAAACAAATGTGTTTGTACTATAGGTACAAAGCAGCTTATTATATTATTTGACTTACAACTAAACTATTTTGTTACACCTATGTAAATATTTACCCATGAGGTGCTGGGTTAGAATGTCACCTCCCCATTTCTTCCCGTGGGTGTCGTAAGAGGCATCTAAGGGAAAAAATAACGGAAGGTAGGAAGCAGCGCCTTCAGAAAAACTGACGACTTCTACTGCGCTGGGGAGCGCAGTCAGGATGTCTGCCAAGCATGGGGATTATCCCCCCAACGGGGAGACCTTGTTCACCAGTCATGTGGTGATGATATTGAAAATATTTTGAGCAATGATGGCCCAGTGGCAATGAGTACAATCAGCAAAAGTACAAATTTCAAATCCCAGAACGTGAGTTTGAGCTTTACAACGTACAGGTAGGCTATTTTGTGAACACCTACCAGGGTAGCTGCAAACAAGCTAAATAAGGCGACATCTTTGATAAGAAAGCCAAAAAATAAGCATTGTTTAGGGTTTATTCAAATTCAAATATATTTATTTATCAGAATATTGTACATTGGGTACTTAGATTATCGCTAGGTCATTTAAATAATGTCTGTACAATGTCAAAGTACTTGATCTCGCATACTAGGATTTGTTGAATGTTCGTTACGATTCTTAAGACAGCGTTTAATATTTACAGCTTTTTTTTATTTCTTACTGGTTGAAGGGTAATTTGTAGAATCATGTGCAATGATTCAATAACTACTTATTATATATCATCGCTTCATTCTTCAGATACAGTTTTACAAGGTAGTCCTTTATCCTGCAAGGCATTATTCGCACTTTAGAGAATCGATTTATAATCGATATGTTTTTTTTTTTTACTGGCAACTTTTACCGCCTATTCGTTCATTTCCGTTCCGGCTGTCTATTCCCTCATTCTTTTTTCGAGCGAGGCAGCGTTCGCACGTGCCACACGAAATAAGTTCAGTTTAGTGCAAAAATCTTGTGATGCCATCTTCATCATGCCTAAAAGGCGAAACGAAGAAGAGATTGAGCGTTATCAACGCAAAATCAGGAAATTAGAAGGAAAGCAACGTAGATACAATAGAATTGTATACTCATCGTCCGAAGACTCAGATATATCAGGTTAGTTACCTACCTTACATATTAAAAAGGTGATTTTTTCCCTGATTCCTCGATTACCACGCCTGGAGGTTGACCGTGTGTCATCACGAAGGTAACTTTTCCCGAGAGGTTAACCGTGTGTTAACACGTGGGAGTATCGTAATTGTCTGTAAGACGACTATGATTAAACTAATCGAGACAATCTTAAGTATGTAATGCTGGGAGGTGGATCGTGTATCCTCACGAAAGCGATTCATAATTAAATATATTCATTATGTCATGCCTGGAGGTGGATCGTGTATCCACACGAAGGCAAATTGATATTTACATAATTTCCGTGTCAAATATCTCTTTTCACAATAATTATTGTTTTTCCATCTTCTCACCTACCCTCAATAACGTTTTGTTATCGTATTTTTTATAGATAACGATAATATCGCTGCCACAGAGTCAGAGTCATCCAAGGACAACTATAATAAGGCAAATGAAATTGAAAACTCGGCTCCAGAATTGGATCCGAACGTTCTCGTAGCCTTAGGAGAAACCACAGAAGAGGCTCCAAAGTTTGGTCCAAAACTTCATGAGAAATTATCCCTCCTCTGGGCACCCATTCTCAAAAAAGGCATGAATAAAGAAGCAAAGGAAAAACTAATAAAAGAGTATCTAATACCGGAAAATTGCCCATTGCTACAAGCACCAAAATTAAACCCTGAAATTTCGGCGGCAGTTGCTGAGAGTACCAGAGCGCGTGACAAGCGTGTCGAAGCAATACAACAGCAACTCGGCCAGGGTATAGCTGCTTTAAACAAAGGTTTAGAACAGCTTCTAGACGATGGCACAGAAAAGCTTCAAGCTATAAAATTTCTGAGCGACAGTTGTCGCATTTTGTGCGACCTACATCATGGTGAAACAGAAGCCAGAAAAAGGTTTATCACTCCGGGATTGGATAAATCCTTTTTAAATGTCATGCAAGATGCGGACCGAGATGACTTGCTTTTCGGAAATAAGCTCTCCGAAAAAATAAAAGCCACAAAGGTTATTGAAAAGCATGGTTTGCAAATCAAGAAGACACCACCAAATCCTAAGACGACGTCTTCTTCATCTTATCAACCATCGACGAGCAGATCACGCCAACAGGGAAACTGGATGGGCCCTCCTCGCTCCTCATCGAACAGAGGGGGGAAAGGAGGGCAGAAGAGACCGGCAGCTACGGCGGGCCGGAAGACTCCCTCAGGAGTCTCCTCTCAACAGAAACAGTCATACCAGAGCAAGCAGCCCCGTGCAACGGGTCAACAGTAAAGGTACACGCTGGAAGAATCCAGCATTATTATAGCTGCTGGCTTCGCATTACTAAAAATTCCGAAATACTTAAGTGGGTTTCGGAGGGTTATTCCATACCGTTTTGTAGAAAAGTAAAACAAGTCTACACCCCGCGTAATTTATTTACCTATAGTGATCATGAGGACATGTTACAATCTGTAAATAAATTGCGAGGCCTTGGTGCTATATCTGAATGCAATAGATCTAAAAATGATTTTATTTCTAGCATATTTTTAGCGGCTAAGCCTAATGGGGGTAAAAGATTTATTTTAAACCTTAAGGCTTTAAACAAATTTATACCCTCTATCCACTTTAAAATGGAGGACCACAGGACAGCAGCTACACTGGTACCTAAAGGGGGGTTTATGGCAAATATAGATTTAAAAGAAGCATATCTTTTAGTTCCTATTGCAAAAGAGCACCGTAAATACTTACGTTTTGAATTTGACGGTACTTGCTTTGAATTTTGCGCCATGCCTTATGGCCTGTCTGTGGCACCTAGAGTATTTACAAAGTTAATGAAAGAACTGATAAACCATCTACGGAATATGGGTTATAGATCAGTTATATACCTAGATGACATCCTGTGCATAGGAGACACGTATGTAGAATGTCAAGTCAATGTTAAAAAAACTCTTGAATTGCTCCAATGTGTTGGCTTCATCGTAAACTATGACAAGAGTAGCCTTGAACCTCAACAAGTCTGTAGGTTTTTAGGATTCATATATAACTCTTTAAATATGACTTTAACATTGCCGGATGAAAAACGGAAAGGTATCATGCAGTTGACTAAAAAATTTATCTGTTTGCCAACATGTTCTATAAGGGAACTATCACGATTCATTGGGGTGCTTACTGCAGCATGCCCTGCAGTAAAATATGGTTGGTTGTATACGAAAACCCTTGAACGCCAAAAATATTTAGCCCTTCAGAAACATGAGGATTTTGACGCAAAAATTAAACTAACGAACATAATTTTACCCGATCTTCTATGGTGGAACGAAAATATAATTTCTACGTACAACTTTCTGAGACCCAACAAAAACTTCAGCATGGCAATATATACGGATGCTTCTAGAACTGGTTGGGGTGCCTTTTGCGATGGAAAACGAGCAAGTGGTGCATGGAAACTAGAGGAATTATCTTTCCACATTAATCACTTAGAGTTGTTGGCCGTTTTCCTAGGATTAAAATGCTTTGCAAGCACACATTTTGATTGTTCTATATTGCTGCGTGTTGACAATACCACAGCGTTATGCTATATTAATCGCATGGGGGGCATTCGATTTCCTCATTTAAATAAGTTGGCGAAAGAAATTTGGCAATGGTGCGAGAAGCGGAATATTTCACTTTTTGCATCCTACATTAATACCCATGAAAACAAAGAAGCAGACGAAGAATCTCGAAAAGTTAATGCTGACATTGAGTGGGAAATATCAGATTGGGTATTCCAAAAAATTGTTCATACTCTGGGTGAGCCAAAAATTGATCTATTCGCATCTCGTATTAATGCCAAATGCAGTAATTATATTTCGTGGAAGCCGGACCCCGATGCAATGGCAATCGACGCTTTCACAATTGATTGGCGTCCTACTTTTTTCTACGCATTCCCTCCATTTGCTCTTATTCTTAAATGCTTGAGAAAAATCATTAACGACAAAGCCACCGGCATTTTAGTCTTCCCCTACTGGCCCGGTCAAGCCTGGTTTCCTCTACTCAAAAGAATGCTCATCTCTGATATAGTCATCTTTGAGCCAAATCGGGACCTTTTACGTTCAAATTACAGATACCAACACCGACTGCACAACAGCCTTTCCCTGGGGGCCGCGACGCTCTCAGGGCAGCATTTGTTAGACTAAACACTCCGGAAATAGCCTTGGACTTGATGCTAGCATCCATTTCAGATAATACAATGAAGCAATATTCAACAACGTACAAATTGTGGTGGTCATTTTGCTTAGAAAACTCTGTAAATAACTACGAAGCTCCAGTTTCAGCAATACTATCGTTTCTTGTTGATCTTTTTCATAAAGGAGCATCTTATGGCTCTTTCAACAGCCACAGATCTGCTCTATCCTTATTGCTTGGGAATAACGTTGGATCCGAAGAACGTGTTAAACGCTTATTAAAAGGTATTTACAGACAAAACCCATCCCGACCTAAATATACAAGCACGTGGGATCCAAAAATTGTATTAGACCACGTTTCCACCTGGTACCCCAACAGAGAGATAAATTTAGTTAAACTTACTAAAAAATGTGTAATTTTGTTAGCTTTGTGTACTTCTCATCGAGTGCAGACTTTATCGGTCATTAAAGTACAGAACATTGATAAAACTCCTTCAGGTATAAAGATTTTAATACCTGACATGATAAAAACCTCAGCATCTAACCGTGAGCAGCCGATACTTTTTCTGCCGTATTTTCTAGACAAACCAAACATATGCCCAGCAAAAACCCTCGAAGATTATTTAACGGCAACATCAGATTTGCGCCCTGAAGGCACAGATAATCTTTTGCTGAGTTATAAAAAACCTTTTAAGGTGGTATCGTCACAAACCATAAGCAGGTGGATAAAGTGTACTCTGGCGGAAAGTGGCGTTGACATCTCAGTATTCAGCGCCCATAGCACAGGTCACGCCTCCACCTCGGCAGCGGCCTCAGCTGGAGTCTGTATTGACACAATCAGAAAGACTGCGGGTTGGTCCAGATCGTCTTTGATGTTTGCTCGATTTTATAACCGTCCAGTTATTGACGAGGGTGTATTTGCTCGATCCGTTTGTGGAATTAATAATTAGATAAACACATATGTTAAAATAATATGTATTAATACTGTTGTATATTGATTCATTTTGATTGTAACGAAATAAGAAACATTGTTTTTTTTCTTTAACGTTACATCATTAAAGTTTTCTACTTAGTTCTTGTCTGTTTTACTCATGTAAACTCATCTTACCCAATACATCTTATCTCTGAACATCTACCTTGTAAAACTGTATCTGAAGAATGAAGCGATGATATATAATATAAGATCAAACGAACTTCTTGAAGTGAAGTTCGATCATTATTATATGAATCGCTTCATTCGAAGATACAGAGTTCCCACCCAATCCCGAAACAAAGTAGAAAATTAAGAATATCTCTGAACATAAATGAGGGAACAGACAGCCGGAACGGAAATGAACGAATAGGCGGTAAAAGTTGCCAGTAAAAAAAAAAAACATATCGATTATAAATCGATTCTCTAAAGTGCGAATAATGCCTTGCAGGATAAAGGACTACCTTGTAAAACTGTATCTTCGAATGAAGCGATTCATATAATAATGATCGAACTTCACTTCAAGAAGTTCGTTTGATCTTATAATATACTTGCATTGAAAATGTATAAAACGAGCAATATTTAAACTCACGAATAGCGTGATAAAATCTAGTTACAAACTGTTTAAATTTTAAATTACCCCACCCCAGATGTGAATATTTCCCAGAATTAAGAAACTCACGTCTGTGACGGTAAATTTAAAATTTATATAATTTGTATATTTATATATCTGTTATATAAATGATATTACTCTACAAAGATTTCTCTTCCAACGTCACGGTAAATTTACGAGTAAGTAGATATGTTACGATTATAGTATTTATTTTATTTTTCTACACAAGTATCTCAATTCTTTGTAACTAATTAAATAAAATGTCATGCCCTTGCAGTTTTTGTTTATAAGATATACATACGTCATTCAGAAAAATATTTTTTCTCTTCCTTTATTAATTACTTTACTCCACTTAGGCAATGTTGCGAACAGAAATAACTGAAAACCATGATAGTGAACAATATGTATTGTTAAAGTAAAATAGAAATACCTTAGACCGACATAGATTTCAAACACCAATTAAACAATAAACTTTACCATTGCCCTTTTACAATTAATTAAGATTCTATAGACATTCTCGGTTTACGAACAACGGTGAAATATGAAATGACTTTAAAGTCCCAAATAGCGTTCGTAAAGTTTAAGCGGATGCCTCCTTTATTAACCAAACAGACCCCAATTTTGGGACATTCAGTCCGTCCCATTTAGCATGGGCTCTATACAATCACGTCTTTTGATAATATTATGTGGAGGGATCACTAAAATGGGACAGTAACGGTGCCCTCGTTCTGTCTAATCTATTGCGTCTTCTTTTATTAGTTTGCCCCAGAGCTTTCGAATTAATTGGAATGCTTTTACACAATTTCGAGTAGTTATTGGAAAGGGGACGTGAGGGTTCACGTAAGGGCATTAAATCAATTAAGTTATAAACTCGCAGGACACTTTTGCTTTTCGTTCGCTTATTTCGTTATGAGCCAAAGACTTCATTATTGAATGCTATTCACCATTTCCATCTATCGGTTTCCCGTGACTTCCACGATATTGTAAGTCTGAAGCGGGGAATCTAATTTAATGGTACGACATGATGTGGTCGAAGATGTTGTATTGGTTCTCAAGGACAGCTGCCGGAACACACCGTTAGATGCATCGTGACTAATTTTCTACTTAAGGAAAGTAGCTAGCCAGGTGGGCATTCACAAAATGCCCTACCACCATGCTATAACGACTGCCATCCTAAGACATCCCCCAAGACTGAGAAATGCTCAGTAGTAATGTCTCTAGCAGCCACCCATTAAAGTCATTACCACGGCGGACGTTGCTTAACTTAGCTGATAGGTTAAGAACGCCTAAATAAAGTAAGCTACGAGCACTTTAATGGTAGCCACTTTAAAAAACTAGTTTCGTCGATCAATGTGAGCTGCTAATTACCACTTCGTATAGAGCTGTTTGGTTCTTTGGCAAATCTGCTTGCTTCTGATCAAACTCCGCAATTAAACATCTCCCAAAGTAGTACTTCTGCAGTTCTTTTCATAAGACGTTGTAGAATTTAGTTTTCTTCCATGTATATAATATATAGATATCTTGTAGGCGAGTATGCTCCACCGTCGACCGGTTGTCACTTACCACGCTGTGAGACCGCAATCAAACTCTTTCCCATAAATTATATAATAAAACGTTTTTTTTTTGTTATTGTGACGGAACAAGCTCAAGGCCCTCCTGATGTTAAGTGGACTAACCTCTGCCTATAACAGATGCATTTCGTAACAAGTCACGAATTGCACTGCGCCTGTCACCTTGAGACATAGCTGTTAAGTCTCATGTGCCTGTAATTTCACTGGCTCTCAAGGACTGCTGCCGGAACACACCGTTAGGTGCTTGGCGACAGATTTTCTACTTGAGGGTGGTCGCTAGCCAGGCGGTCATTCGCTAATGCCCTTCCACCATGCGGTGAAGCTCAAGCCCGCGGCGGGGTTCGAACCATGGACCTGCTGCGCGGCAGTCCATAGCCAATGCCACTTAGCTATCACTGCTTTGAGTTTAATATAGTATAAAAACAATACAAAACATGTACACGTATGTCAAAACTTAACAAGCCTACTTCGAAAAGATATAGTTGTTGGGCGGTTCTCATGTTATAGTATCGTTCAAATAAAGTGGTCTACACAGAATAGATGTTCAGAATTTTGGAGAGAAGCGTAGGCCTAAAGTAGGCTTAAAATATGACTTTAATAATGCATTCTTGTAGCACCAACATTAATCTTGCAAAGTATTATGCTGCGTAAGAAAAAGTGCGAATATGTAGACGGTACTTAAAATAATTTATGTTTAATGGCGAGGCTTTCTTCAAAATGTAAGAACTGAATGTAACTTGAATATATTTTTTTCCGTTGATGATGCATAGGTATATTTTATTACAATTTTGCCAAATAGTCCAGTAGCAGTACGATCGTAACTTATGAAAATAGAACATTCAACCAATTGTTCACAGTTTATTAGTTACAAGTTTACAAAGGTTTATTCTCAAAGTTAGAAAGTTTTTACCTATATTTTTGGAATTATTTCGGTATTTGTAAAGAACCTACATGAAATCGTGGATATAAAATTAGAATAAAAAATTCTGACTGTATATGACCTAGGACATTGTTATCCTGTGTTTATTAATTTATTAGAGACTTGAAATTTGGGTAAACATAAAATTTCAAACCTGCTTTCAATAAAATATTAGAATGGTTGGAAATCAGTTTAATGATATTTTTATGTATATATGCTGAAAAAAATTATAAAAAAATATACAAAGTGCATTCCGATTTATTTCGTATTTCTGTAATAGCGTGAGTAATATAAAATTAGAATTCGGAAGTTCGTAGCTACTGGATTATAATAATATACTCTATCAGCATTCAAAAGATTAGAAATAATAGTTCATGGTTAAAATACCAAGAACTATTTTTTCTTCTTTAAACTGATTTCCAGCCATTCAAATATTTTATGGAAAGTGGTTTGAAATTTTTAGTTTCATAAGATTTGTTAGCGTGGCCATAGGAGAAACTATACAGTACTTACACGGCATTTGCGCGAGGAGTGAGACGCACCGAAAAGGGTCTCAACACAAGTCAAAACATGTCGTGGCCGCATACCTACGCCGCGCCTTGTTATACGATTTTAGTGTTCGAAAAGCATTTGGATTATTTTGATTATTCAGAATTATACAGCGGCAAGTTTCTTTCACACACACATAGTAGGTAGGTAGTATGTAGGTAGTAGTAGTATGTAGGTTGGTATTAATCTAAGGTTTCTATGAAAATGGTCAAACTACTGAGGAAATTTCCATAAAACATGTGTATGTAGGTATACGATACGATACGATACGATACGATAACTCTTTATTGACACCAAAGAACAGGAAATTACAAAGAAACAATAACAATAGTAAGGTACAAAGGGCGGTCTTATCGCTAAAAGCGATCTCTTCCAGACAACCTTTGGATGGACAGAGAATAATTTTTGAGCAGGGAGGGTGGTGCATTTCTCGAATACATAAACAAGTACATAATATAAATTGATGTCTTACCGTACAAATAAGCTACATAAATATAAAACCATAGTATATGATATATAGTACAATATATATTATATAATATATATACCTACACACATGATATATATATATATATATATATATATAGTTTGATATATACACAATAAACATAAACATTTAACAAATTAGAGAAATAAAGTTATATAAAATAAAATAAAATAAAAAAATTACGTCAGGGAACAATATTAATTATGAGTGGAGAGATAGAAATTGGTGACCTGCGATCTGAAAATGTTGAGAGATTGGGCACGTCTGATTGTGACAGGGAGTGCGTTCCATAGGCGCACAGCCTGTGCAGAAAAGGACGATTTATAAAAGACTGTATTATGAGCCGGTGAGTGAAGCAGAAGGTTATGTGATGACCTAAGAGAAAGAGAATGGGTAGAGTGTAAAAACTTAAAACATGCCTTTAAATAAAGAGGGGTAGATGGATTAAACAATATGTTATACAGAAGAGTAAGTATACGAGTATTCCGACGAAGACGAATGGGGAGCCACTTGAGCTTAGATCGAAATTGGGAAACGTGGTCATATTTTCGTAGGCCGAAAATAAAACGAATACAATAGTTTTGAAGGCGCTCAAGTCTGTTAAGCTGGTCCTCGGAGAGATCAGGATAGCTGGCGTCAGCATAGTCAAGTATTGGAAGAAGGAGAGATTGTGCAAGAGCAGTTTTGGTAGCAGTGGGCAGGAAGTTACGTATTCGATTAAGAGATGACCCTGAAGCAAATATTTTTTGCCTCAACGATTGTAGCTGAGGTTCCCATGATAGACAACTATCTATTATGATTCCAAGGTTTTTTACTTGTGAGCTGTATGGAATAGAAACGTTCGCAAATAATAGTTTTGGCAAAGTTGAGAAATCTACTCGTGAAACCATTCTGGAACTGCCTATGACTATTGCCTGAGTCTTAGAAGGATTGATTTGAAGGCCATAAGACTTACTCCAGTTTTCAATACTACGCAAGTCAGCATTAAGTGTATCAATCGCTTGATCTAAACGGTCTGGTGGAGCCTGCGAGTAAATTTGGAGATCGTCTGCATAGAGATGGTAGGAGGAAGTAAGAGATATAGAAATAGAATTAATAAAAACTGCAAAGAGAAGTGGAGAGAGAACGCCGCCTTGCGGGACTCCAGCATTCGTATCACACCAAGTAGAGAAAATATCTCCAAAGCGAATACGTTGCCGACGCCCAAACAAGTAACTGTGAAACCAGTCAACTGCCGATGGAGATATGTTTATAGAGCGGAGCAATGCAAGGAGGATATCAAAATCAACGTTATTAAAGGCATTGCTAAAATCTAGCAATGTTAGGATCGTTAGGTCTTGGTTGTCCATTCCAAATCTTATGTCATCACTTATTTTTATAAGAGCAGTGACAGTACTATGACCGGGACGGAAACCAGACTGCTGCGGACTTAAAAGACTATTTAAATTAATGTAAGAGTTAAGCTGGCTATGTATCAGTCGTTCGAGAACTTTGGATAAAAAGGGAAGGATCGAGATAGGACGATATTCAGAGAAAGACTTAGGGTTTTTTTTTTTAGGTAACGGGATAATTTGGGCTTCTTTCCAGCAGGTGGGTACGGCACTCTTCGAAATAGAAGTGTTCAATATATGGCATATAATGGGAAGGATTTCTTCCAATATAGGAACAATCATATTACGGCTAATACCGTCGCCACCCACCGCATTAGAAGAAATAGACAGAATACTCTTTTTAACATCACATGCGGCAAATTGACTTATGACAAATTGAGAATAGTCAGGTGTTGGCAGACCAGAAAGATAGTTTATTGTGGCTAGTTTGTCATTCATATCAATGGTAGACGACGATGAGAAGTGCTGGTTTAAAGAGTTTAGGTCTAGATGGTGAGGAATAGAATCTTGTCGGGATTTGCCAACACCTAATGATTGTAAAAATTTCCAGACTTGTTCTGGCTCTTTATTTTCTACAGACTCATGGATGTATCGACGTTGTGCATCCCTACACATCCTATTGCAGCGATTCCGTGCCTGCTTAAACTTCTCCTTGTTCAATTCATTGTGGCAGGTTTTAAGCTGTGCTTTGGCTGTCACTTTTTTATGCATACAGTCTTTTATAGTATCTGTGAGCCAAGGCGCAGGATGATGTTTTATTTTTATGACCCGCAAAGGAGCGTGGATATCATAAAGCTGAATGATCTTTGAATTGAATATTGTGATTTGGTCATCAATATTTTCACTCATTAAAACGTCAGACCAGTCGACCTTACTAGCATCAACGCGAAGTTTTCCCACATCCATAGTACCAAAACTACGCTGCAGAATGATTTTGGGTTTGGGTTTAGGAGGACGAATTTTATAAGAAAGGAAAATAAGATCGTGGTATGAAAAAGCATCTGCTGAGCATTGACCATGCTTAGCAACATGCTGCAATGATGATACAAACATAAGGTCAAGAAGAGAGGGAGAACAATTTGGAGAATTATGCGTAGCATTGAGGGGCAAGATGTGCATGTTGCTAGAATTGACAGTAGATACTAAACTAGAAGAACGAGAGTCTTTTTTTAAGAGGCACGTGTTAAAGTCCCCCATGATAATGGTATGTCTATAAGCAGGCGTAAGATCGTCTAAAATTTTTTCAAAAGATGAGAAATAATTAACTCGCATGGAAGGGCTATAATAGACTCCGAGAAGAATTTTGGTGTGTGAAAGTATGACTTCAACGAACAAATGTTCACCGGCATTAAATGGAGCAGGCTGCGTGGACACATCAACAATAGAGTGAGGGATATGTGCGCGTAAATAAATGGCCACGCCGCCGCCACTACGATCAGTTCTATCATTCCGGATGAGGATGAAGCCAGGGAGAGAGTAAGAGGTAGAAGGGAGACATGGTTTTAACCATGTTTCGGAGACTAGAATAGCGTGTATGTTTTTGTTGTCAAATGACGCCAACATATCGGGGAAATGCTTCGGAATACTCTGGGCATTTATATGAATTACATTGAAATTTTTAGGTACATCAAAAAGTTCACTCATTATATTATCACTCAATGTTGGGATACTGGCAAAACTATCGTCATCGCTAAGGTCATTACTAGATGAACAAGATACAAATTGCTCTGTATCACTACAGTCTTCATCAGAATTCATCTTGCAAATAAGTAATAAATAATATAAATAAGAATATATATATATATATGATAATAATAATAAATAAAAAATATAAATTTTAAACAAATAAAAAAAAATACAATAAAAAAAAAGAAAGCAAATTAATACTTCATCTGCCGGTTGTAACGTAAAAGAGAGAGCTCATTAAACACTAACAATGATATAATTAATAGCACGAATTTACAAGCAGAGCAGAAGAGAGAAAAACAGAATGCTATTTTGTGACACCACATATGACATTACAGTTTTGAGCGTAGAAACCAGGTAGAAACTAGAAATATTTTTAACTTCTTTCATAATTTAATTCGGTTTCGGAACACACCCGGCACCGGGAACGTGCTCCGAGCTGTCAAACAAATGACAAACATCAATTTCGCAACGTCAATACTGCATGTCACATGCGTCATGCCAACATAGTGAGATGGAACAAACAAAACAAACATTTTTTTATCAAGAAAAAGAAGACAGCAAACAAAAACAAGTATTGGGTGTTTGCATATTTTCAATTTGGACAGTAATTGTATTTTATAAGTTACCCACTATTCAGCTAATGATCATTTATATAACGCAAATGACCGAAACCGAAGAGTGAATAAACATATGCGAATGTGGGCACAAATGACGCATCACTGATCACATTATACCTATTTCCGGGATGCGGCTCTCCGTGATTTAGATGCAGCACCAACTTCTTTGGGAGCCGTGGCAGGCAACGGATTTGAGACTTCTGGAGCAATCTTCAGCAACTCACAAACACTGCTGATGCGGTGGCGCTTTCCGTCCGGCCCGATGATATGGACAAACCCGTCTCTGGTCCAACACTTGTTGATACCGAAGCGCTGCCTCGCCTCCATGAACGCCTGATGCCTAGGCCTTGTCAGAAATTCGGACAGCGTAATAGAAGTGCCTTTAAGAGAAGATTTAGTCAACCATATCTTATTACGCTCATCAAAGTTTTTCAATTTCACTAAAATAGGCCTGGGCTTATCGCTGGTGGTGCGGCCCATTCTCTGGCAGCGACTTATTGAGCTGACAGCAAAATGAGGCAACTTAAATTGGTTGCAAACTATATTGACCACAAGTGCAGCCAAGTCTTGCTTCTCTTCCTCCTTCACACCATGAAAAAGCAAGATTTTTCGACGACTATTCATTTCTAGATTGTCAATATTCTGTGCAAGGATGCCCAATTGTTGTTGGAAACCACGAAAAATTTCAGCTGTAAATACTTTAAATGCTGCAAATTCGGCAGCCAGGCTACTAGTAGTGTTACTTGAAGGAGGGGTCTTCTGAAGCTCACCTTCAAATTGATCCATACGCCTGTTGAGTGCCTCCATCATCTCTATGAATGTTTGTTGCTGTATGGATTCCATAGTTATAGGTTATGTTCCTTTGTGATAATATAGTGATGTATCAAAGTTCCTGTTGTTGTGCTTGGAAAGGATTTATCTACTTGGCAGGTGAAGTATGCTCAAGGTATGTGAATTCTATACAAACTCCAAGCCAAAAAACTGAACTAGGTGTCTGTCGGATTAGCTAGTACTTACCTTTTTATTCTGTGCTAGTGCTTAGATAAATATAAGTAGATATGTAGCTATAGTATGTAGTTGACGCCTAGGGTTAACTCTAATTACCTAGGTAAGATATGTATTAATTATACCATTTTTCTGTTGGTATCTTATCTAGCTTGTTTGTAAATAAAGAAAACCGAATGTAGCGTTTTTATACAGCCTAATTAAATAGGCGCTAAATAGCTACAAACGTGAAGCTTCCGCGTAATATATCGTCATTCAACACGTCGGATTTCCAGAACTCAGAATATCAAAATAGTTTCATTTCAGAACGAAAACTGAAAAACCGCTATTGCACCGATAGATAGTTTTGATAACGTTTTAAAACAACCACTCGTAATGACGACTTCAATACCTACGAAATCCGGGAAACGGCCATAATATAAAATATTTGTCAGATTACACCTCTATGGTCCTAGCCTATGTCCCAACGGCTTTAATTTTGTATGAAAGCGAAAATTGGTTGAAACGTGGTCTCCAGCTTACACGTTATAATCGGGTCATAGCTACTACAGCTTTCAAGTAGGACGTTCCAATTTTTTTGTGCTCTAAACTCTCACAAATTATGCAGTTAATCTCTGGCTGCTATATAATCACATCTTCAATACAACATGTGTCAGCTGGGGACCATAACGTAAGCACACTAATAATCACACGTAGCATCGAAGTTTATTTGGCACCAAAATTTTGAGTTGGTGTTCATAATTGCACAAAATGTGCTCTTAATATTGGCATATTCAGAAGTAAGAAATATCAATTGAGTAAGCTGGAGACATAATTTTTTTTTTATGCCTTATAGTTTAGCCTTTGACCACTATCTCACCTGATGGTAAGTGATGATGTGGTCAAAGATGTTGTTCAGGCTAACCTAGAAGTACTGGCTCTCTCTCATATTTAATTTATGACATTCTCATATTTAATTTATGGATAATTTGGATAATTAAGAAGTTAAAAATTAGAGTGGACTGTATACCTATATGGGAGATACATTATTATTATTATATATAGGGCTGATTTTTGGCTCGAAGGAATCTCGTGACGCGAAGCCACTCAAACAATTCGGTAGGATTATGGACTAGGTAGGTACTTACGGGAAGAAGGGCGGATGACAGTGACTCAAGAGCTAACCACGGCCACGATTGTTTGTGGGCGGATTCACTTCACTAGCACTGTGTTTCACTATATATAGGATGGTTTATTTAGTATATCACACGCATTATCTCTTACTAGTATGGGATTATTTGCGCACGCGCACGGGCAAAAATTTACGGACGAATGTAGGTCAAAGCTGCCGCATGCCGGCCGGTGCAGCGAGGATGCACCCCTGTGGAGAGGGGTTACCCCGCGTCCAGTAAGCGGGCGGGTGACGTCGCGTCGGTTCTCGCGCAAACACAAAGTTTAATTGAAAAAGTAATAAACCCGACTGCAAACTATTTATTTTCGTAAACGTTTTATTGTTCTATTGAACATAAAACTGCAAGTGATATGTATTTATGGAATCGTTATTTAAAGCCCTTCATTTTAATACCCCGCCCGAAAGGTTTAAAAGATATTTTTTTTATTTTACTAGGTAAGATATCTATTAATTATACCACTTTTCTGTAGATATTTTATCTAGCTTGTTTGTAAATAAAGAACGTAAAGAGATTTGTGCATTTAGATGAGGTAACATATTTAAAAATTTTGTTATAAACTTAAATTAAAGGTGGGAAGGTACGTGGACGTACGTTATCTACAGTTTTCAATTTAAATTGTCAGCCATCTGGACGAAAACAGATACAAGCATGTCATATTTGGACTGACTTCTATTTACCAAGGTTTGTAAAACATACGTTGGGTGGTAATGACATATTATTTTGAACTTACATCATGTGCGATAAAAAATAATTTAAGATTTCCAACGCTGACAAAATCCGAGAACGTTGTTAAAAGAAAGCGGGATGCGCTCACATCCTCGACATTAAAAAAAACGTAACAATATGGTGACATTATGATAAGCAATGTTTTAATTAATTAAGCTACCAGATGAAGTTACAAAATAAATGCTTTGTTCGGTGATAGCAATACAGTTCCTCCATATAATTTAAAAATACCATGATTAGTGTCGATTATAGTCAAGGACACTTGGTATACAGTGTATCCTAGACATACACTTTATATTTTAAGAAACATTGCAAACACGAAAACAAGATGAAATAATTAACTGTTTTTGTCCTAATTTTCTATTCAAGCAGTTTAGGTTAATAACTTTTTCTTAAATGTATATTATTTATATTAAGTAATGTATCTGTAGATACATAAATATAAATAAAATTAGGCTACAGGGACTGACATTAATAATCTTCTTAGAAGACTCGTTAAGAATTTAAAGATGAGTGAGCTTTGTTAACTTTGTTTGAACTTTTGTCGCTAAAGGAAAGCTACTTGAGAAAGAGCCTCAATAATAACCTGCTCTCAAACTATTATTTGTGACAAAGGCAAAAGAATATATTCTAGATATTTAATTATAATTTGCTTTGACGCCAATGATTAGTATTATTTTTCAAATACATCATCACACGTGAAGTGAGCCTATTAATATAAACCAGGCAGAAATTTTGGCGTCGTACCGTTTCTGACAATTTATATGTTTATTTTTTTTTATGTTATTGTGACCGAACGAGCACGAGACCCACCTGATGTTAAGCGGTATCCTCTGCCCATAACAGATGCATTTCATCACAAGAACTGCACTGCGCCCATCACCTTGAGACATACATGTTCAGTTTCATTTTGCCTGTAATTCCACTGGCTCTGAAGGACTGCTGCCGGAACACACCGTTACGTGCTTGGCGACAGATTTTCTACTTGAGGGTGGTCATTAGCCAGGGGAGTATTCGCAAAATGCCCTTCCACCATGCGGTGAAGCTCAAGCCCGTGGCGAGATTCGAACCATGGACCTGCGCGGCAGTCCATAGCCAAAGCCACTGAGCCATCACTGCTTCAAAAAACATTTGTCGAATATAACTGCTTAAGCCTGGGAATTGATTATGAGGCGCTCGTAGTGAAGTTTGCTTAGCCGCTATTAACCGATCAGGCAACTTCCGCAGTGGTCATGACCACTGCGGAACTGAATGACCACCTGTGACATTACTACAAAGCACATTCGTGCTTCGGAAGGCACGACAAGCCTTCGGTCCCGGTTCATTTCTTAGGATGGCAGTCGTTACAGCATAGTGGTAGGGCATTCTGCGAGTGCCCCTCTAGCCAGCTAAGACCCACAAGTAGAAAAACAGCTGCCGGAACACTTCACGGTGTGTTCCGGCAGCTGTCGTATAACGACAGTATTTCTAGGTTAAGCCTATTAACACCTTCGACCACATCATCACTTACTATAAGGTGAGATTGTAGTCAAAGGCTATCTAAGCTGACCTATCAGCAATAACACTATAAAAAAAAATTGAATCCAAAGCCTCGGGATTCTAAGGTGACGATTTTGAAGTAAATCTCCACGAATGATGTAATAGCAAAATAATCAAGTGGTGTCAAGTAAGCCGCATAAACTCAGGCACTATAGCAACGCCCAATCTACGAAAACGTCACGTCAGAGTGGCATATTGCTCATTCAGCGCATCCTGTCCTTCAGTGACCAAGTTATGTAACGGGAATATAATAACCACCCGAAAATAATAAACCAAGACCTGTTTCGTAAAACTACTATGTCCATAAAGACACATTATATACATGATGGCATTCCAATTTAATTTATATTTACTCTGAAACTACTCTGAAATATGTGAATAAGTCACTAAAAATAATTGAAAAGTTTTATTAAAATATTTGTCACGTCAGTTCAATTTTGCTATAGAAATATAAAGATCTTTATATTGTTTTCTGTCACTTTATCATAGAACTCCTTGGTCATCACAAAACGTAAACGCCTTACGATATTTTATGAAAAGTCACGTTCAACATTATGCTAGAATAAAATAACGAAGTAACATTGTATAAGAGATTTACTTGTTTAAAATAAGAAAAAGTTTTATTCTGAACGTATATTAGCAAATGCTTCAAATTTTAGTGCATTTAACTTCATGCCGTGTGGTCTTTTAATAAGATTGAATATTTCATATTTTTATTACCTACCCGCTCGACTTTGCTTTTTAAAAAGACAGCATTATAGGTGTATGTTTTATTGGCTTCAATTTTATCGTGTATCGAGTTCCATTTGAATTTCTTGAGTTTGTGCAATGTCCTTTTTAACCGATTTCAAAAAAGGAGGAGGTTTGTTACCTCAGAACTTTTGACTGGGTAAACCGATTTGGATAATTAATTTTTTATTTGAAGGTTGATTTTTGCCCTGTCGTCTTATTTAAATTTTATCAAAATGGTCAAACCGTTTTTGAGTTACACTTCAATAACTAAAAAGTATTCTTATATTTGATGATATAACCATTGACAGTGAATGACAATCGATCCTGTAAGAAGCAATGCGCACAATATTGTGATAATAGCTACGAATAAATAATTCGTAGGATAATAGGTACTTTTGAACTGTCACGGTACCGACAACATGTTATTTTTTCACTCTTTTGGGTGTTGAAGTCGATAAAATAATATGGTAAAATTTTGTCATCTTTTGACCCAATATACGCAAACCATGTTTGTGGTAGAATGTAAATAGTACCACAATAAGTTTTTTTTGCGGTATATATCTTATCACCGTCCAGAGTTCTGTGAGGAGCATAACAATATATCTTTATTAAAAAATAAAGGGAAGTCTGAACAGTTGTAAATTTTAGACCATTTATGTTACGAGGTCTATTTCAAAAACCAAACTAGTTAGAAATCTCATATTCAGATGTTTTATATACCATATCCTCTATTTAACCAACATATAGGTACTGATAACGGCGATGTATAATGTAGTACTAAACCTCCAACCAATATTAACAAACATTAATTTATTTATATTGTTATGTTTGGAATAACGCCTGCTCTGCGGATTACATAACAAAATTACAAATTTACGAGGGTTTGAATCCCGCACATGACTTATTTTTTCTCTCGTATATTTGTAACTTTGTAAACAATCATTATTTTACGAGTTGTCACAAATTAGAAACCTAAAAGAGTGAGGTCCGAATCGCACTTAGAGAAGAAGATTAGAACATCTAAATAAAGTTATAAATGTCAACTATGTCAATATACAATTTAATAGAAAGATACTTAAATTGAGCAAAAAAAATAATGGAAAGCTGTCACAGTTGTATGTTTTAGAGCATTTTTGTTACGAGGTCTATTTAAAAAACCGAACTTTGTTGGAAATCTTAAATTTCGGTGTTTTATGTATCCTCTATTTAACCAACATATAGGTACTGATAGTGCCGATATATAATGTAGTACCTAACCTGCAATTAATATTAACAAACATTCATTTATTTATATTGTTATGTTTGTAATAAAGCCTGCTCTGCGGACTACATAACAAAATTACAAATGTACGAGGGTTCGAATCCCGCACATGACTATATTTTTTCTCACGTATATTTGTCATTTTATAAACATTCATTATTTTACGAATTGTCACAAATTGAAACCAACAGTGAGGATCCAAATCGTACTTAGCCAGATTTTTATTCATCAATTCTAAAAATTGCTCCAACATCGAAATAAAGTTCTATATGTCAACTATATCAATATACAAATAAATAGCTAAACATTTAAATCCAACAATTTCGCCTATTTGAGTAGTATTAGTATTTGCTTCGGATTTTGGCTTTTATCTGGCGGAACAATTATGTATCCGTCTAAAGTCACTTAAAGTACCGTACCGTACCATATCATCCGGATTGTTCACTGTTGAATACAGCCTCCCCATTATGGGGGAATTTCCATAATCCCCACGCTTGGCAGGCGTCTTAAAGATATAGCAGTTTAAGATATCAATTCCTCAGAAAGAACTGCTGCCCACCTTGTTTTACCTTTATTCGCCTCTTACGACACCCACAGGTAGCAATGGGAGGTTACATTCAAACCCGGCACACGTGGAAATTCCTTAAAGTTAACCCTCTTATTCCACTGGTAGTATAAACTGTAATTTTTCATAATATATACCGTCAACTACAACACATTTATCTGTACAAAAAATATACTGCACAATTTGCAAACAAACTTACTACAACATACATTTTACTAACTCTAAAATGGCTGTACTATACATATACCGTATAAATAAAATATTGACAATCAGCGCAGCGGTTGAACATTTGCGATCATATATATATTCGCATGTTATATATATGTTCTACAGCAGATATACTTGTGCGTACCGGATGGATTCGTACATCGTACATTGCCTAACGCGCGGACCAACCTCCTACGATTGGCGCTTCTTACTGCATTTCGCACTCTCAATGACATTGCGGATGAAATAGATTTATTAAGCTGTGACCTGAGTGAATTCACAAACGTAGCTTTGAGAATATTATGTTATGTTGTTTAATGTATAAATCGCTACACTGTCGCATTGGGTTGAGTACCTGTAATGATAGCTGTAAGTTTGGATAGTAAATAAATAAATAAATGTTGGTATCCTAGCTACAAAGGATGAATTTATATTAAACCCTGTAATAGAACATAATGCTCAATATTTTATTATAAAAAGTTTGCTGTTGTTAACTTCCGTACCTGGAATAAATCGGACTTACTTGTTAATCCAACTCTGTCAATACAAAGCTCGTACTCAAATTGGACCATGATTGAATAAGCAAACAAATTATTTTTGACTCTCAAAACAAACCATTCGAACCGCAAACATTTAAAAATATTGACAGTACATTAGTTCTTACTCATTCTGATTATACAGGGTGACTAGTTAAGTCGACCTAGATATAGAGAAATTGGCATATTTTTTTTAAAAACCTTCTAAGTCCAATATCTCAAACAAAAACGGTTAGGTTTAGGCTGGGGTATTTCATAGCAAATTAGTCAGAAATGATGGGAACTATAACCTCTTAACCAGTAAGGGTTACTGGTTAAGTATAGTCGTTTACTTGGTAAGAATAAACTCTGCATTGGTATATACAAATGTGTAAATATATACATTTGTGTGAAAATTTCCTATAATGCCATAGAACTGTAAAAAAGATATATGCGAGTTCAGAAGTTTGAACAATGTACATACAATCACGTCTCTTTGCAGTACCATGTCTAAATCACAAGAGTCATCATCTCTTACCCTTATTCCAATTATATAGGGTCGGTGCAATTAGTTTTGCTCAAAGAAAAATAACAAGTTTGATGCTGTAATGCGGTCGTCGCTTCGAAATGTTATATCCGAACAAATTATAGTAATTAAGTTATTATGTGCGGTTCGCTAAGTAATTTCACTTTGATAACAACAAATATTTAAAAAAATCACTATATTGTTATTATAATATTATAAAAACTCACGCACATTTTTATTTATTGAAAAGAACTGGTTATTCACGTGATGTTATTCAACACATACGTGTTGTCGATGCAACAGTCACCGCTGTCGTCCCGAGCGCTACGGGCCGCCCTCAGCGTGAAACGGGCCGCACAGCGATCGAACCGCACTCCAGATCCTGAAGATGGCTTCCATATGATGCCGAAACAATTGTCGAAGTGTTAAATAATATCACGTGAATAACCTGTTCTAATCTTAATAGTGTAATTTGATTTGCCTTGTATAACATCCAAAGTTATATGGTGAATGAATATTTCTATTCTTTTCTAATGACAAATACAATTACTTAGGATAAACAGTCCAACAAGGCAAGTTCAACATCGTGAAAGAGGTATATCGTCGAATCCAACTCGTTCGGAAAACTTCACGGAGTCATTTCATACAAAATACCTTAGTGCCTAAAGACGAGAGTCTTCAACCAGTGTGTGTTATCAGTGATGACATATGGAACTGAAACGTGGCCTCTAACTGTGGGCCTTATAAGTAAGCTCAAAGTCGCACAACGAGCTATATAGAGGGCCATGATCGGTGTTTTGCTACGAGATCGAATCAGGATGAGGAGATCGGTAGATGAACATATAAGCCGCTGGCATAGTGCGGCGGATTAGCGAGTTGAAGTGGTAGTGGACAGGGGACATAACATGCAGAACTGATGGTCGATGGGGCCGAAAGGTTCTCGAATGGAGGTCACCAATCTACAAGCGTAGCGTCGGAAGACTACCTACAAGGTGGACGGACGATATTACCATTTCTATTAGGAAATCCATGGGGGAGGCATATATCCAGCAGTGGCTTTCTTGCGGCTGAAATGATGATCACCATCACCATCGATGACTGTATAAGTATAAAACTGGAGTAGGCGAAATTTTACAGTATTATTCATGTTTTTTTTTTCTATCAAGAGAAAAATTATATGATATCGTGTTTTCGGATCAAGCATAGTATTTGTAAGGTATATCGTTTAGATAGATTATATTAAGATTATCAGTACGGCGTGCTTTTTCTTAAAGACATGTTCCAACATTTACAAACTATTGTAGCCAAATTCTTTTTTGTTGTTGTGCTCAAATAGTGCTTGTAATCATATTTAGAAAAATAGAAGGGTAGCGACATCATTCTCAGAGTTAAAATAAAGTGTTAGAAAATACACGTCTTTCCATCAAACGAATTCTAGTAGTCTGGTTGATGACCACGCACCGTCCTCTATGATGGTTAGAGTAATTTAACTGCAGCACAAAGTTTCTCGAAAGAATCGCAAGTTCGTAGAACGCAGGTTCGATTCCCGTACGAAACAAAAAAAAATGTGCTTTAAAATTTGTAATGTGATTTTTGCCCAGCACACGATAGTGCTTGTAGTCATATTTAGAATTATGTTCAAAATTTGCCTCTTTATGACTCACTTAACCTTAAGGTGTCATTATATTACAAATGTTTATAATAATGACGACACATTGGATAAAGTAACTGAGTTTGATTGTACCTTCTTTGAGTTCCACACCCAAAACGCGTAACAGAGGGTTTGTTTATATAATTATGTTATCCATCCGTCCATCTCTTTTAGATCTGCAGCTCATATTTTTAGAACTTTATCATAGTTTTAGAATTCATCATTTAAATTTTTACGTCATTGTGGAAATGACGCAAACTTTAAATATTTTCTTAGATTCATATAATTCAAAATGTGCATTTATAAACTGATAGATAATAGACGTGATATTTTACGAAAAGTGTTGTTTTCTGTACTGAAAACACTAGGCCGTATTTCAGCAAACAAATGTAGTAGAATAACTCCCCACGATATTCCGGATTGGCATAGCATCTCCTGCCTTAATGACGAATATTCGTGGGTTCGATACACGAATAGAAGTTTTTTCCTTTACGTGGAAATTTTAAAATTTTATACACTTAGCAGGAAATGAATAGTAGGTATACAGGCCTGGCCAAGGGGGATGTTGCTCTGGACATCTGCCGGAACACACCTTTCGGTGATTGACGGTATATTGTCTATTTGTGGGTGGTGGCTAGCCTAGGTGAGTATTCGCAAAATGAATGGTTCAAAATATCAAGGCTGTTAAAAAACCTCCCCGTGGGGTGCCGGGCTAGAATGTTACCCCCCCCCCCCCCATTGTTACGACTAAAATACCGAAAGATGGGCAGCAGCGCCTTCTGAGGAACTGCGATCTTAAACTACGATCGTCAAGACGCCTGCCAAGCGTGGGGATTAAGGCAAAACCCTCCTTAATGGGATAGGCTGTGTTCAGCAGTGGACAATCCGGCTAATACAGCTACAAAATATCAAGTGTACATGCTGCCGTTCACTTCAATTATATTAAGTCTCTGGCATTCTAATTTACGACGCGGCTGCTTTATATTTCATGAAGTGGCAACACTAGGCCTCTTCCAGTGGTTTTACTGTCGAGTAATTGGTAACTTTTTAAAAGCAAAAGCCAGGTCCATTATTCGATCGCCATTGAGCAAGTAATATTCGATCGTTGACAAGTGCAAGTTTAAGTACGATGGCTCAGTGGCATTGACTGCCGCGCAACAGTTCCATGGGTCGAATCCCGCTGCGGGCTTGAACTTCACCGCATGGTAGAAGGGCATTTTGCGAATGCCCCCTGGCTAGTGACCACCCTTAAGTAGAAAATCTGTCGCCAAGCACCTAACGGTGTGTTCAGGCAGCTGTCATTGAGAGCCTGTAATTCTAGGTTAAACCTGTTTACACCTTCTACTACATTATCACTTAACATCAGGTGAGATTGTAGTCAAAGGCTTGTCTATCAGCAATATAAGAAAAAAAAAAGTTCAGAGTGAACAACTAATTTATTATATGGTTATTACCCTAAGGGCCTGTTTCAGAATGTTCGAGTAAGTTTTGGCTGTACTACCCAGAACATATTTAATAAATTAAACACTATCTTTGCGTTTCACAGTCATCGATTTAGCCTATCCATCGGTTAAAGCTTGAAACGCGCTGCATGATAGCTGTCATTTTTATCATTCAGTTATTTTATGTTCTGGGTAGTATACCCGGAACTTACTCGAACTTTCTGAAACAGGCTCTAAGTATATTTCCAGTGTGAATATAAATTCCGAGTGTACAAATAATTTAGTATTTTTGAAATAAAGTGTGATGATGATTGAGTGATCTAATGAGAACAAAGTTCTTTCTTTTCGTCGCTACATGAACCACCATCATAATGTCATCATATGAGATGAAGGAAACACTATCGGCATGCATTTATGAAGCAGTAATGGCTCAGTGGCATTGGCTATGGACTGCCGTGCAACAGGTCCATAGTTCGAATCCCGCCACGGGCTTGAGCTTCACCGCATGATGGAAGGGCATTTTGCGAATGCCCGCCTGCCTACCGACCACCCTCAAGTGGAAATTCTGTCACCAAGCACCTAACGGTGTGTTCCGGCAGCAGTCTTTGAGAGCCAGTGAAATTACAGGCACATGAAATTTAACAACTATGTCTCAAGGTGACGGGCGTAGTGCAATTCGTGACTTGTGACGAAATGCATCTGTTATAGGCAGAGGTTAGTCCGCTTAACATCAGATGGCCCTCGAGCTTGTTCTGTCACAATAACATAAAAAAAATGCTGAGTTACCGTTACGTCGCGATTCATTCTCGTGATCTAGAACATCGCATAACGTGTAGTACGATTCACAACAAATCTTCAATAATTATTTTTAACTGAGCTAATAATAGGTCTATGGATTGGTCTTATGCAGTAGAAGCCATCAAGGAGAGGCGAGATTCCTACAACGGCACGCTGAGCAGCAGTCCATATAGTAAAAGCCACTGGATTGCAATAGCTTCACGTAGGTACTTAATGATGGCATCCTGTGTAAAATATTTCAATGGTCCAAGTACGAAATATACCTACGCTACTTATAAATATGTTGTCAGGACAAGACTTGCAAAAGAGTCGTCGTTCTCTTTCAAAATATTCTCCCTTATAAGTTATTGCACTGTTTTCCATAGTACAGTAGGCTTAATTACTCTTTGTTTTGTATGTAGAAGCAAGGATGCAGAATTAATCCGCGCACAATAGACTCGAGCGAGGCTGGATGCGGATAATTTGTGGCAATTAGTCTGAATGTGAGATATTATTGTGGTATAGAGTGAAGATAGAACGGAACAGTTAATTTTCTACGGATTTTGATATCTGCTTTATGATTTTTATTAATAGTGTGTATATATTTTTTTACATAGTGGGTACTCTCAGCGGTTTTATACATGAATAACAAAAAAAAACCGTTGTACAAGATACAATATACACTTATATACATTCTACACCAAAAAGTATATGAAAAAAGTATGCGATTACGACGTAACAAGCACGATACCCATCTGATGTTAATCGGTAACCTCTGCCCATAACAGATACATTTCAATACAAGTGACGAACTGTACTGCGCTCCTCCTGAGATATAACGTTGGTGAGTTTTCAACAAATTATTGTTTAATGATGTATAGAGTAAGAAGTCGGATTTTTTGTAGTTTATTTATTAATAAGTACACTACACTGGATATTTATGACTGGTCAAATCGTAAATATACTTACTGAGAATTATACAGGATGACTGGTGAGATACTAACGATACTCGAGGACGTGATAGTTGGCGGTCATATATGATCAAAAAATTTTACAGTAATAATAAATATTAAATGAGTGCTTAGTAAACTTAGTAAACAGTTACGGAGAGTCCGGCGCAACACTTGGCCACCGCGCGAACGCACGTGTCGCGCTATCAACACAAACATACGTAGGTACATTGTACAGCTGTTGCTTACCTACATCAACACTCTCCTCGTCTTAACCATGCGTGCTTGCTAACTTTGATGATTTGATGTAAGGTCTGGAGAGCGAGCTGGCCATGGCACAGGCCCTCCGCGACCTATCCAGCTATCCCCGAAGGTACGGTTTAGGTACTCACGAACTTGCGTATGGTAGTGTGCAGGCGCTCCGTACGTTTGTGTATTGATAAGCCATACCCAACTAGGTACCCACTTATCACGGGTCACACACACAGACACACACACACACACGGCGGATTACACGCGTAAGTTAGGTACTTCCCGAATACGATTGCGGGACGCGGAAGCAGGAAGCGGGCACGGACACACGCACCTGTCGGCGCTTGCGAGTTGCGCTCGCACTAATGAGTCACGCAGTGCGCCCGGTTTTGCAACAGGTAGCGGGGTTGAGGGCGGGGCGGGGGGTGGCGGCGGCGTTTCTTTATTGTCGTATGTAAGCGCGTGCCGCCGCACGTGACTAGATCAACGTAATCAAACAGCGCGGCGTGCGTCGGGAGTGTATCCACATTTCACGTATTTTTAGAGAAATTTGGTCAAAAGTTAAGCACCTTATTTATTTATTTATTTATTTATTTATTCATTATTTACATCAAAAACTTACAGTCCAGGACCTAAACGTTTATGAGCTATAGTTACGAATAAAAACATAAGTCAGGTATGTGTCGTATACAATTTTCCAATATAACATTAAATTTAGTATGAAATAAATCGATATCTGGCTGACGGCTTATGAGGTCATTCAGTAGTCTGAGTGCGTGATGTGTGGGCGCGTGTCGCGAAGTGTCTGTGCGCGGGGTGACTAGCGGCGCGAGCAGGGGCGCAATGCGGCCGCGCATCTGTGCTCTAATGCACCTAATTTTATTATATCATTGTAACGAGAATCATGTACCAAGTACTCTCCTTAAATATTGAAGGTATCTCACCAGTCAGCCTGTACATATATTATTGTTATATCGTTGGTCCCTATAATACAGCTTATTTTGAGCATAGTTCAATAGCAATCTTTTGTAACGAAGCTTGCCTAGTCGTTCTTAACCAATGTAAATTAGGTTAGGCAACGTCCGCTGCTGTCATTACATAGGTACATCATCGTTTACCATCAGGCGATATTGTGGTAAACCTGGCAGCAACAAAAATACTATCTAGCCAAATATAATTATATGATCCGATCCTAATTAATTAAAAGTTGATCTACTAACACGCCTCATAATAATTGGAATAAGTAAAAAAATACGTGAGTATATTTTACAAGCATTGTAATCCTACTGAGGTCTTTGGGGGTATATTTACAATTTGTTTGTGTATAACACATTGTTATGGTTCACAGACATAACACCAAATAAACAAAAAGAGTAGCCAGGTATATCAGGTAATATAAATAAATAAAAACATCACATTCAGATCCTTATCTTTATTTGAACGTTGAACTTAAATAATAACAAACAAACTATTCAGCAATCGAAAGTACTGTATCAGCCGAATTGCCTACTGCTGAAAGCAACCACCCCTATTTGCTATAAACCCGAGTTTGTTGGGCGGCTTGGGGATCACAGTGTAAGATCACAGTTTTTCAAAAGGCGCTCCTGCCCACCTTCTGGTATTTTTCCTTTTGTCGCCTCTTTTGAGACCCACAGGGGGGGGAGGGAGGCGGTACCTCACGTCCACTAATTTACCTATCTATAGTTTTCCAGCATTGTTTTTGAAAATCGTGCATCAGCAGGGTATCATATGAAATATTATTTCCATTTTGTTCAAACATAAAGTTTACCTAAGTGTGCGTAAGTGTTATATGTAAGTCATGGTATATATTGCGTTTCTAAATCTATCAGACAACGTCCGCCTGGAGTGGGTATTACACGTGGAGAGAACATTCTAATTCATCAGTGTTTGAAATAATTTACTTACTTGAAAATCTGATGTAAGTGATACGATTTTCGGAATTCAAATATGTTATAGAAGCCAGACATCTTTTTGAGATCTGTAAATAAAATTTTCATTAGTCTTTCGGGTATTACACGTGAAAGTTGTACTATATGTAGGTAAATTTATATAATACAGTTAAGTACACACATTCCAACATTCCAGTATTACCATAAAAAAAAACCCACTGCCACAAATGAAAAGTATGCAACGCAACTTATTTTTTCGTGCCGTTAGACCCTGAATTAATATAATAAAATATATTCATCGTCGTCATTATGACTTATTATTATGAGGATTATCGACTGCGTTGGTGAAATCGCAGGGCGCAACTTGTTTACTCATACTGTGACTAACTACCTATTATTATATTGATGCAAAAAGATTCTTGACGTAGCAGTTCTATACAACTTTAAGACTTTCGCGACTTGACAAATAGTTATAAGTGTTTAAGGCGAGGCTTTTCCATGACTTTAGGTATTTTACGCTACCTCAGGCCGCACTATTTGGGAGCTCGACGTATTCATTTACGCGACACAAAGTTGTGTGCGATGCGCCGCGTGCACGTCTTTCGCTCGTCAGCCAGGTTATGTACCTACCTACATCTGTAACGGAGATCAAGTCAGAATGAAATTTTAGAATGGAATTAGCTTTTGTCGTGTGTTGGTACATACGCCGGAAAAATAATCGGGTCCTGTTGAGGGTTCAGTCAGTAGTTTATATTAATACATGATGTTAGGTACACCATCACCTACCGTTATTTTATTAGATGGGTAATTCTCAATCTTAAGAAAAATGTGTTTATTTCAGATAACTATAACTATATTCAATTAATATATTAAATATCTATTATATTTTTTATCATAGGGAAGGATATTTAATGCACCTATACACAAATTGTTATTTAGTATTTTATAAAATATTAAACATGTATAAAAAAACACTAAATGTCACAACCATGTCATGTGAGATTCCCAGAATTCAGTAACAAGTCTACCTGCTGGAAAAAGAAAATGCTCTTAGTATGATTTCTTTTCCTATGGCGACATAAATCTAGAATAGTCATATTCCACAGATGTACAAATTTTATATAGAAAAATATAAAGTTTCATCTAATCTCCTAATATAAACTTTTGTGATATCTTATTTGTATATTTTTACCCGAAATAGCACAATTTTAAATTAGCCTTCTGATCACTGGTGGCTGATTTGTAACAGCATATCGACACAGTTGTCCTATAAACTAATGGCGTGGAGTGGTGTAGCTGCGTAAAATTACTTTTCTATTTTTATTTTGTAAAACGCGTAACATTTAGTTGTCAAGACCGTGGCACTTAGAATAGGTATATATGAATATGTCTTCCCAGATGTATATACATAAAAGGGATAAAGTATGAAATTGCTGTGTAATTGTATTAGGTACTTCGAATTGACATTCATGCATTCACACACAACCTTCATGGTTTGAGGTCTTCGAGTGAACCTTTTTTCACATGGTACCTATGAGGTTCTTCTTTTAAAAAATGTGCATTATACGATTATCAACTTTCAGTTGTTTTTTTTATATCTCAACTTAGGCAAGAAAGATTGGAGAGACTTGAAGAGACTTGAAAATTTCGAGGGATTTTTGAATACGAGTTCCGACGCGGAACTGACGCGGCAGAAACAGTTCGCAATATCAATATTGCGTTTGAAAAGGGGACTGCTAATGAACGCACCGTGCGATTTTGGTTTAAACGCTTTCGTGATGGAAACTATTATCTGAAAAACGAACCACGTGGAAGACACAGGTGAATAAGAATGAATTGAAAGAGACGGTGAAAGCCGATCCAAGCTAAACTACCCAAAAGTTGGCAGCATGGTTTAAAGTTACCTTACCAACAATATTAACTCATTTGCGTCAAATCAATAAAATAAAAAATTAATGAAAAATGGGCGCCTTATGATTTGACTGATCTGCAGAAAGAAACGCGGGTTGAAACTTGTGTTGCCTCGTTGAATCGATACAGAAATGAAATATTATTGGATCAAATTGTCATGTGATGAAAAGTGGAATCTTTACGATAACCGTGAGTGACAAATGGAATGGCTGACCCCAAGTCAAACGCCGCAACAGTGTCCTAAAGCAAAGCTTACCAATAAAAAGGTAATGGCAACGATGGTCTCAGCATGGTGTTATTCACTATAGCATTCTCCGATCTGGTCAAGCAATAACGGTAGATGTCTACTCGTCGGCTTCCGAACCTTGATAGAAAAACTAGCAGTGAAACAGCCCCGACTCATGAATCGATCTTCAGCATTATTGCTCCATGATAACGCGAGATCTCATACAGCACGAGAAACCGTTTTAACTCTACATGAACTGCAATTAAAAACCATTCATCACCTTCGGTATTCGCCAGAACTTGCTCCAACGAACTACCATATTTTACGTGATATGGACAATTTCCCACGAGATAAATAGTTTTCTTCCCAGAAGATAGTACAAAATGCTTTCACGCAGTTTGTCGAATCTAGATCACCAGAGTTCTATCGCAAAGGCATAAATGACCTTCCTATTAGATGGTAGCAATTTATAGATTAAAATGGTAATGATTTTGATTAAATAAATATGGTGATATAAAAAAAAACTAATTTCAATTTATTTTTTAGTACAAATTGGCAATTTCATACTTTAACCCCTAATATAGTGTGTTGAATAACAATGAATCTAGTGATTGTTTTAGCACGGCTATTTTTGTTTATTCTTTGTGGTTATAGCTGACATGGTGGGAAAATTTCAAGTCCATGGTCATCATAACCGTGGTTTTCATAGATCCAAGGTTGTGACAAGTGGCCCATGGTCGTGACTTTCAGAATCGTTAAGTAGTAGTTTAGGTTTTTTAGATTATTATTTGCAGACCAAGTGTTACAAATCTCATAGAATTATATCGTGAGTTCAGTAAGTATGCCACCTAAAAATAGAAAACAAATTTCACAACATTTTTGACATAATATAATTTCATTCCACTGTTGTGCAAGTTAAATAAAGAAGCCAAGATATCCAAGCCGATTTTGCCTGTTATTTCACTGGCTCTCAAGGACTGCTGCCGGAACACACCGTTAGGTGCTTGGCGACAGACTTTATTAGATAAATAGTTTTGAACAATCAATTACATAATAACTAGATTAAGCCCGTGGCTTCGCCTGCAATTAATTTTGTATACCCGATCCATCAGGAACTGTTCGGAAAATCGGAATAAAAAGTAGAATATGTATTGTCACATGTCACAATATTGTGCGCACGGTACCGACTTCAACAAGTTGTTTCACAGTTTTCAGTGTTGACATCTCCTCTCCCCTCTTCCATTTATTTGTAAGAATAACACTCTTATCAGTGGCCATTGCTACTTACGAAATCGATTGTCATTCACCGTCAATCAGTAATTCATCAAAATAGGCGTAACGAGTTGAGCGTAAAGAAAGCAAACGGCACGGCGCGCGGCGGCGGTAAGTATCTACATATTTACCGCCGTTTGCTCCTGGACTCGTACAATTTCTAAAAGCCAGACCAGAGCATTTTTAATTTTGTTGTATTTGGTACCCATTTTGGTCTTATTCTGTGTGGAATAGCGTAGATCGCAAAAATTGACACACGTCCTACGTCGACGAGCTCTGCGAGCGCACTGGCGGTCAAGTAAGCGAGCTCTAATACCATGAATTCATGTTAAAAAATCATATAAAATTAACATGATAACTTTCTAATAGTTTTATTTATGAATTAATTTATTTAATTACTAAGTAATGCATTAAAAATTAATTTATAATTAAATATTGGTAATAAGGAAGAAAAAAATCGGTTTTAAATTCAAAATAGAGGTGACTTTGGGATTTTTTTCGATCGAATGAAGTTACTTATTATGTGTATACGATTTATGATTAAACTAAAGCATATGCTTAAAAATAACATACATTTTTTTCAATTCAATAATTGAGTTTTTTCTTTGAGTAAAGTTAATTCTTGTAAGGCGTTTTCTGGACAGGAGCGCCTTAACGAGAAAATCGCCAGGTGGAGAAATCTGCTATAGCGAACATCTGCTTGAATCAGAACCTGACCACTGGATTGAGCTCCGTGACCCGGAAGTCCTTTCAACAGTCAGCGTGTGTGTGTCGACACGATACATATCTAAATCAAAATATAAGGGTAGTTGAAAAAAATACCCGCCTCTTCAGTCCGCTCGTGACCACGACCAATGCAACTTGGTCGACACGTCGAGGTACATAAATAATATAAATGTTTTTATTGCGATTAAGTCCCAGTAAATACTCATATCTACAGTTCTATACAAATCTATTTCCGTTAACAGCAACAACAACGCTACAAAAGGTTCTCTTTTGAACAATTCTCGTCGGCTTCCTTCTAATTCATAAATGAATTCAATTAAAACCAGGATTCAATACCTACAATTATCGTGCATGGTGTATACATTATGGCGCTTGTTACCACTTAATATTCAAATAAGGGAATGACATTCCAGTGCTTAGCAGCTTATTATTTCTTCATATAACCTGGAAATTTTCAAATCTAAATCAATCATCAATCTGTGTGAACATTCGAAACTTGCACGCTATATTTCCTATAATATTTTTACAAAATAATCTTTTCGTTATTTTTTGTAGCTTCACTGAGGATTTGGTCAAATTCTGTTTAATATTTTGGGTATAAATAACAACCAACCAAGTGCAATTCAGACCCGCACACCCTGAACTCCACTGTAAATTTCTATATATGTATCAAAATATAGTTCTTTTCTTCATTTTACTCGAATTCGTAGTAATAATAACAAATATTTTTAAAATATTTTATGAAAACATCAAATTAATATTTTAATAAAACACTTAAAAAATACAAAAATATATCTTGAGCGCATCGGGTGGTGGCAACAAAATTCCTTAGATAAGGCCGTGCGCTTTACTCTGATTGCCGCGCGGCGATGCTTGTTTATGTTAATATTATTTGTTTAGTGTTATGATTGAATATAAGCGTCGTGTATGTGAATAGTGTATGTAATGTGTTATTTCTATAAGTATATAAATATGATACATGTAATGTTAAAATAAACTGCATAGTAATGAAGATAGTAGGGACTCCTACATAAGCATGACTTATACAGTCAGTATAGACTTACTCGTATGACAAGAATATTTATTGATTGATTTTTAATATTACGTGTCACTTAGTTGACGGTATAGTTGGTGTTCCGTATATCAAACGAAAGTAATATAAATTTCCGTGTATTGTTTGTTTTCGGGCAAAAACAATGAGTTTGAATGCATTTGTTCAAGCCTTAGAGTGCGATGAAAATCTACCGGTGCCTGACACAATCACAATTTTTCCTCCGGAAAATTGTACTGGTAAGGACTCAGGATGTGAAATTTTAGTAAACACCCACAATTTGCCTAGTTCTCAACTGAAGGTGGGGGCTGAGATCACCAGTAACGTCTCGAATCGTCAATTGATGATTTTGGTCATGATGATGAAGATTTAATTGCGTGAGCTCAGCTGGCCAAGCGCTCTAGAATTATCACTCATTCTACAGCGCTTTGCCAGTAGAGCTAACGCAATTAAATCGTAAATAAAATGTTTTGTGCTTCGTCCCTATCTCAACTTCCAGCTCTAAAATATGGATCCAACTTCATATTCTTCACAAGGATCCCCAGTCATTGTGTCAAAGAATAAAATTTATACTTGGCGTTCACGAGACGTTGAACCAGTCCATAAAGTCTGGAATAATATTATGTTTGGTGCACAACTGAAACAGGGTCATCATACTTCATACTTTTTCATTTTTTTTTATGGCGCAGTAATACAAATATTTATCCCAGTCAGAAAAACATAGGGAAATGTGACGATAAGAGAAATGAAATATTTCATTATACAGTGGATAGGTATGTTGTGGTTCCGAGAAGATACATGCTTTGGGGAAATGCCTCTGACTATTATCTGAAATTATAATTCATTGTTGTGTCGTAACTGCTGTTTATTTTACCACTGTTCTTGCATCATCCGTCATCATCTTCACGTCCTCAGTTCCTCATTTTATTTCGTGACGCCGAGCGTTCCCTGAGCTGCCCGAGGGCTTCAACCTCAGGGGGGCAAATCGCTCGCCTAGCCATCCAGGCGCAAAATGTATGGCCATGTATAACATCTGTACCACAGCACCTAAAGGTGTGTTTCGGTAGGTGTCCTTAAGTTTAGTGCCAGTTGCCATTCTAGGCTAAGTTAATTTATCATCCTCAACCACATCATCGCATACCTATAGGTGAGATTGTATTGAAAAGCCAACCTTTTTTTATTACTCCTGATAGTTTAGCCTTTTGACCACTATCTCACCTGATGGTAAGTGATGATGTGGTCGAAGATGTTGTTCAGGCTAACCTTAAAGTACTGGCTCTCAAGGACAGCTACCGGAACACACCGTTAGGTGCTTGGCGACAGATTTTCTACATGAGGGTGGTAGCTAGCCAGGCGGGCATTCGCAAAATGCCCTACCACCATGCTATAACGACTGCCATCCTGAGGCAACGACCGGGACAGACGGCTCAACGTGCCCTCCGAAGCACGGAAAAAAAAAACCTATCAGCTTTATAAAAATAAGTTGAAGTCATCCAACTGCAATAATAATAAATGCTAAAGTATAGTAGTTTCGTGTTCGATGCCACTCAACTCCTCAATATTAACAATTTCTACAAGGGTGAAACCGCTAGCTAAAGCTTGTCGATGAAATGTCTAAATTACAGCCTAACTTTCCCTGATCGAATTGTTTATTAACCCCTTAAGCAATTATAACTTAATTAAAAATTAAAGTTTCAAATAACTTATTTATTCGAAGGTTTATCGTCCCTAGAGCTCTATAAAAAGTTACTTTACTGTTGTGTCTTTAATAAGTATTAGAATAGCCCTTATTTAATTAAATATAAAAAATCGAAATTAAAAAATAATAATTTAGTGAATGATACGAAATTCTCCTTGAGATAGAAACTATTCTATTAGAACGCTACGAGTGATGCATAAGCAGCTAACAATATATTGAATGTGTTGTATCCGATTGGTTGGTTCTATGTACAAACAGAAGCTCTAGCTCTAACGACTAAAGCGGTGTTGTTTGCTAAGTGACGATATGGCAAAGTTAAACAGAGCCAGCATGACGTTTAAAAACTAGCACTGTGTAAATTAGGCATTGTCACAGTCACGATAAGAAAAAAATTAATATTCTTTTCTCAGACATAATAACATTTTAAATTGGCGTTTTCAGTATTTGTAAGTTAAAGAGAGAAAATTGATAATATTATAAATGAGGTAAATTGGAATTTCAATTTCAAACAAGGTAGTTTAATTATGGAGATTAGACCCCGTTACAAAAAGTGGTCTTACTTTTAACTCTGGATCACGATACTTCCTCGCATGGTGGAAGGGCATTTTGCGATTGCCCACCTGGCTAACCACCACCTTCAAGTAGAAAATTTGTCGCCAAGCACCAAACGGTGTGTTCCGGCTACAGTCCTTGAAAGCCAGTGAAATTACGGGCACATGATATTTCATTTTACTTTTTCTGTACATATAATAAGCCTGAGGAACTAAATGTACCGTAGTTTTTAAGGACGTTGGTACCTGCAACACAATTTTTCTCAAAAACTTTCGCGGTTACCATCGTGTTTCATTCAATGTATGCTATCGCTTAAGTTCCAAATAAATAATTTGAATTTGAATGAGACTTAACAACTATGTCTCAAGGTGGCGGGCGCAGCGCAATTCGTCACTTGTGATTAAATGCATCTGTTCTAGGCAGAGGTTAGTCCGCTTAATATCAGGTGAACCTAGAGCTTGTTCACAATAACATAATGTTTTATTTGCAACAAAGACATGTAACATTAATATACATAGTAACTTAGTAACATATTCATTATAACATACATACTAGTTACACTATAATATATGTATTATTGAAAAAAACATTAGTGAGTTATACACAATTTTTGGTTAGCCTGCATAACATCTTCGACCGCATCATCACTTAGCATCACGTGACTATCCTATTAGCAATATAAAAAAGCTAGCTCTGTCCGTCTGTTTATCCGTATGCCATGCATATTGGTGGATTTTAAATTGCTTTTCAAATCATCATTTATAAAGAGGCTTAAAAAAGACAATTAAAAAAGAAATACAAATTCCTACAGCGTGAGATTTTGAAACCCATACGTTACATTTTAAATTGAATAAAGAATAAGAAATCAAATATTTCATTAAAACAAATGTGAGTTTTTAAAAAAAATTATAAACGGTTTTCAGAAATCCCAGTCGATTGGAAAACTATAAGTACTTTTTTTTCCTACCTATTTAATCTTCTATTTAATATCTACAAAATTTTCCCATGTACCGGTTAAAAAATGTAGTTATATCTGTTGACCAAATGTAAGAATATGTTAACCTTTCTTTGATTTAAATGATTGTTACATACATACGTGCATACATAGTGATGGACACGGCAAAAATATAATAGCTCTGTTTTGATTTGAAGCACTAGACATATGAATAAGAACCATACTCGTATGAATTATAAGAACATCAAGAACATTTGTAAACCAATCCTCTCCAAGAAAATTTTCTCGATGTCACCTTTTAAAAATTATGTCCCTAGTTTGTGTAAGTCTTCAGCTCACTTGCTGAGCCAGGGGTGGGTAATACGTGAGAATTTTGCATAATACGATGCTCACATTATCTCACCCTTGGGACTTTGATAGTTTTGGAATTTTGCCATATTCTAGTTGAGGATAGTTTGCAAATGTAACCTTTGTCGCTTATCTTAAGTGCTCACACAGAAAGTCAAGGTATAAAATATATTCGCCGATAGTTAAGAAATACTAGTGAACTTATACCTGCAGTGATGGCTCAGTAACATTGGCTATGGACTGCCGCGTAGTAGGACCATGGTTTGAATCCCGCCGCGGGCTTGAGCTTCACCGCATGGTGGAAGGTCATTTTACGAATGCCCTTCTGGCTAGCGACCACCCTCAAGTAGAAAATCTGTCGCCAAGCACCTAACGGAGTGTTCCGGCAGCTGTCCTTGAGAGCCAGCGAAATTTCACTCACATGAGGCTTAACAACTATGTCTCAAAGTGACAGGCGCCGTGCAATTCGTGACTTGTGATAAAATGCATCTGTGGTAGGCAGATGTTAGTCAGTTTAAAATCAGGCGGGCCTCGAGCTTGTTCCGTCAATAAACTTAAAAAAATCATGTTATTAAAATTGACACATATAGAAAATCAGTCTTGACAACCGTGGCATAAGAGTTTTAATGAACCTCACGTTGTTTGTGATCTTATTTCAGTAATGAGATTAGCTGATGCTATAAATATCTACTACTGCTAATGAATAAAATTACCTTTCTAATTGCGTCAACTTGTCGTCCCCTGATAATTTCTTTGATGTATTTTGAAATTTCAGCACACATTTTCTGTGGCAATTTCAACCTTATCTTCTTACATATACGGACTAAGATATTGAAATTTGTTGGGCTTTGTATCTTATTGTAAGTCAAGTTTAATGCGGTGGTAATATGCCAGTGACTGGCAAGTCTTTGCTACAATATATTGTTATTTTCCGTTTCTACGTGACAGAGTGGTTTTTAAGGAATGCCTATATATATAAGGAGGAGTTAGGGACTATAAGGAGTTGATTATGACTCGTGAGATTTTCAAGAGAAAAGTTATTTTGTACTGTTGGAGGCTTATTCAGAACATTTTTTGTGACATTATACTCGTAAAGAAGTAATACGTACTATATGAAACAACTTGATGTTAATCTGTCTAGGCCCACACTCAGAAACTAAATAATGCCATAATAACATGCGGCTGCCTGTAAAAAAACTGCAAATTTGCCTACCCATTCTATTTCTCAAATCTTCTTTAAATATAGTTTATAATTAACAAGAATATTTATATTAAAACTTTTGAAGCAATAATGGCTCAGTGGTATTGGCTATGGACAGCCGCGCAGCAGGTCCATGGTTTGAATCCCACCGCGCCGGCTTGAGCTTCACCGCATGGTGGAAGGGCATTTTGCGAATGCCCGCCTGGCTAGCGACCACCTTCAAGTAGAAAATCTGTCGCCAAGTCCGTAACGATGTATTCTGGCAGCAGTACTTGAGAGCCAGTAATTTTAGGTTAGCCTGAACAACATCTTTGACCACATCATAACTTAACATCAGGTGAGATGTTAAGTTGAGAGGGGTCAAAGGCTGGTTAGCCTTTGACCATCCAATGACCAACCATGACCATATCAAGCATAAAAAAACAATCATTAAGCCGTATTAGAATAAGAATTCACCAAATCGCCCTAAATAATTAATGAAGAAGAAAACAATTATTATTATTATACGTGAAATTCATTTTCATTTTGTTCCAGCTATGAATAAATTATCAACACTGACAAAAATATCAGTTTTCTACAGGAAACTTTGAGCAAATAGTAACCTACCTCCAAAATGAAGGTTGAATTCTATTCACAATGTACGAACGGTGCCACAAATGCGGTCTCATTTACATCCGTCGATAGTTCATCCGATACAGTGCACCGGAACTAACCGAATTTAGTTCAACTGTTCGTTAAATGTTTAGATGTTTTGTGATGGCGCTCATTTTCCTATGTTGAACTGCAGGATAAATGAATACCAACCTTTATTTTTAACTGATCACAGCGTCGCATATTAAGTTGAAATATAAAATACTCTACTAAGTACTTCATCAGATCTCAATCCTTTAGGTCTGCAATAGCCCGGCAAAAAATCACGGTTTAAACCTACATTTTAACACTATGAGGGCCAATCACGTGTATAGACGTTATGTTAAATAATGTTCTCATTCGCCGATCACGTCATGACGCGTGATCCGACTTCCGTAATGTTTATATGGATTATCACTTGTCTGGCCACGTTCTGACTTTATTGAATAGAAACTACACACATTATGAACACACATGCAAACTGATAGGCGCGTAGCGCTTCAAATATGTGTGTAAAGAGGACTAGTCCGCACGCGCTCCTCGCGCCAGTACGCCGTGTGTGCTGGTGTAAGACTTTTTAGGTTTTAATATTGATATGTTTGCAATAACGCCTGCTATGCTGATTAAATCACAAAATTACAAATGTACGATAGGAAAAATTTAAGTCATGTGCGGGATTCGAACCCACGTCCATCCACCCCTTAGCCGGGGTATGCTTTAACCAATTGAGCTAACATGACATGACGTCATAACTCAAATCATTCCTTTATTTTTTTTCCTAATTTGCTACTTGAGGGTGGTATCTAGCCAGGTGGGTAATTGCTAAATGCAATACCTACATGCTATCACGACTGCCATCTTAAGCTAAGGGTGAAATGGCCGGCCCGTTCTCCATACAAACGTCGCAGGGTGATCACTCCCTAATTTGAGGATTTAGGTCCGAAGTAAAGCATAATACCGATTGATATCGTCATTATCTAGGCTTGTATGATGACGAATAATTATACTTAAGTCTGGACCTAAAATCTCAAATAAGAGAGTGATCACCCTACGACGTTTGTATGAAGAAGTGACCGGCCAGTTCAACCTTAAGACAACAACTGGGACCGACGGCTTAACGTGCCCGCCGAAGCACGGAAGCGCTTAGTAGTTATGACATTAGCGGTCACACTGAGAGGAATTCCACCAACACAGAATGTACCAAAAATTCTTATGTTTTATAGAATTGGAAATCCTTAGTCAGAGCCCAACCCGCGTTTAGCTGGTCTTTATTATTGTTGAATATCGTTAGATATACGACTATTATTCTCATACCATATTTAATACATTAATATATTACCATTTTTACGATAGAACAAAACACTAAAAACGTCCAAAATAAACACGTTTATTGTATACTTGACTATACATTTTTGTTTCTGTTATATTTTGTTAATTTATTTATTTATTTATTTATTTATTAATAATAACAATAGCTAACTTACAGTACTAAACCAAAGTGCTAACTATTTTAGATTTATGAACATGAACTTTAAACACATTTGCGATGGTCCGTATTGTGTCAAAAAACACATCTACATCCTGGATCTGCGTGGTAGCGTTAAGAAGAGCCAGCGCGCGTTGTGTAGGTGCATTCCTGGCATAACTCGTTCTTGAGACAGGACAAAGAAACAAATTATGCCTACGACGTTCACCAGAGCGGATATAGGTGTCGGGAACGAATAATTTAATAGCGCTTAATACAGTTGGATCGACTATCTTACCGTGCAGTATCATACAGTAGTGAATGACAATACGCATATGCCTTCTGAGTTCCAGCGTCTCTAAGCTAACCATACCTAATACAAATAAGGATGGATACATAAACGGATAGTATCCATACATTCGCTTATAAATATATCGTGCAAATTTCCGCTGAATTCGCTCTATCAGTAACGTATACTTTTTATGAGGCGGATCCCATACTGTACACTCGAATTCAAGCTTACTACTGTAGTGGTACATGTGGAAGGCAATTATATTTTTTTTTGATTCTTGTGAAAGATAACTTAAGCAAGAAATCCGGCGTTTCAAAGGAACTAGCATCTGGTCAGTCATAAAATGCAATAAGCTGTCTGAAAGGAATTATCTACAATATAGAGACCCTTTTTGGAATAAAACAATGGACATCCGTTTTGGAACGTTATTCGAAACATGTTTATGACGCGAGCCGTGTGACTTTACAAAAATACACCATTTGTTGCATGTTAAAGGATAATGATCTTTATTAAGCATATATCAATGATAGCGTAGTTGAGCTATAACATAGGTAACGATTTATCTGCGAGTTAGCTTATAAATAAACTGTTCTCATGTAGAGGGGATGCGGCTTGTCACAATAGCGATATATGGAAGGATTGCCACTTTAAATACCTGGATCTGAGATTATGGTAAACGCCAAGCTTAGGGCGTATGTAATCATCAAACACATATTATATACACTTGTAAATGTTGTGTTACAGAACAGACATGGCGCCAAAATCGAGCCCGCCATTATTTGACCACGTGGGTTAACGCTGGCGCTGTCGATTATCCAATCACATAGATCAATTTTGCTTCGGTTGGGTGTAACCAATCGGGGCCTTTCGCGGCTATGACGGCTTGGCGCTGTCCACGAGGGTGGGAGCGTGAGATGCCGGGACATTCCGACGTGCGGTGTGCAGAGGAGCACCAGTCTCCAATAATTAAAAAGTAGTTTTTAAAGTGCAGTGATCGTGCGTCGACCGTCCGTGTCCAGACATTTACATAAGTTAAGTAATATCGACATCTAGACGGAGAATTTAGATCGCCCAAATGATAATCATAGAATAATTATTAAATTTTATAAAACCTTTGGTTTAGTCACAATTACGATCTAAATTCACCGTGATACTACTATTCGTGTGTGTGTTCTTTTCAGCTCTTAGATATAGATCTATTGTTCTAAATTTTGTGTATATTTATAATATCGAAATCATATGAAAAGAGTGGCCAAGGTTTTTTCCACGTTTTTCCTTGGTATCCTACAAACTTGCTTGTGAAACGTGTGGGTAAATGTAGAATCAAACTCTTGAATTAATATAAATTTTAATCTGAAAGTAAATTCCTGAAACTTATCTTGTTTTTGAATAATCACTACCCCTAGCCCCTTAATTAAGGCAAAGACAGTTAGGAAATATCTTGGATCCAGAGTAACGTATCCTGTAGTTGACGTAGTACAGCTTATAATATTTACCAGGTTTAGAAGTCTTTAGGCATAACTATTCACTATTATTGATATGTGCTCGTAGAAGGTCACGGTATAATAATATTTATGAAATATAAATATACGTGTTGATTTCCTTTGAGTTAGAGAAGTTATGATCACATACTTACATTTCATACCTAACAGACAATAAGCTAATTGAGATTAAATCTATTTGCAGTTATCAATTTATGTGATTTGTCCCTGTCATTATCTCGTGTAACAAAAGAGTCGAATGCCGTCTTATATGACGAAGGTGCGATCTCTGATTTTGTAGGTAATCATATAATATAAATACTAAAGATCAGTCAACATGTTCTGACAAATGTAAAAGGTCAGTCGATGTATTCCTGACAAATGATAATTGAATTGATGGTTTAATACTATCAAGTCAGTAGACAATAGTCCTGACACACATGATATAATTTTAACGATCAGTTAACGAAGTCCTGACATATTGCTAAAAGACTGGCTAACTCAGTTCCGGCTCAGAGAGGACACATACACTGCAGGTGACTGACAGGTCTGGTCTTGACCCGCAAGCAGAGTTGATTGCGTCAGCCGTTAGTCAATTTCCGGGATTGACTTATCAGGCAGACATCAGATAATCGTACTTAACTGAAAGGTCGACCTCTACAAATCCATATTTAAATTAATGTTAAACTCTTGCCTTTAACCTTTGGTTTATAAATTTCTGACAGCCAAGTTAGTAAAAGATATTCTTAAGAACGACAATACGCAGGGTATCTTTGGTAAATGGTGAACAAAGATAAGACACGATTACTTCCGCGGACGAGTCCTTGATAGCTGAGATTTCCAGAATTTTGCAGCTGTGATAAGTATAAGGGAAGTATTAGTACTATATAAGAAATAGGTCACTTAGCACGTGCGGGTCCATTACACTACGCACCAAAGAATTGTACAGTGTCATTGCGACATTAATGTCCGGGAACTGGGATGCAGTCCGCATAATGAAACCCAAAGTCTTGTATGCACTTCTGCAAGCGGAAATGATGTGCTCCTTAAAATCTAGGTGTGGATCAAGCATTACACCCAGATCGCGAATACAATTGACTTTCTGCAATGTAACGCCTGAGAGGGTATATGGGAACCTTATAGGAGTCGTGGCCCACGAGAACGTCATATTGCTGCATTTTGAGATGTTAAAGGAAAGTCTATTATCTGTGCTCCACCTTTCCAAAGACTCGATATCCCGCTGTAAACCCATGCAGTCAGATACACACTTCACAGACTGATACACTTTCAAATCGTCTGCAAACATAAGGCATCGTGACGTGCTAAGCACTTTTGGAAGGTCGTTAATCATCACCAGAAACAGGGTTGGCCCCAAAGTGCTACCTTGGCTGACCCCTGATCTGGTATAGAATTCATTGGACTTGAACATTTTTAGCTGGACATACTGCCTTCGATCTTTAAGGTATTCAGCAAGAAATTTCAGCAATTTAGGTGAACAGCCGAAAGTCGAGAGTTTAGTCAACAGCAGATCGTTATCAACCATATCGAACGCGCGCCTAAAATCAAGAAACACAGCATCAACCTGTTGCCGCGTATCCATCTGACTTGTAACATAATCCACAAAATGTATATGATTAGTTGTAGTTGAGCGGCCGGCTCGAAATCCATGCTGCGAATCGTCTATAGCGGCCTCAATCTGTCGAGTGGGGTACCAACTGATAATGATCTCAAACAGTTTATTAAAAACACCCAATATCGCTATTGGCCTAAATGTCGATACATCTGACGATGATCTAATTTTTGGTACAGGCGTGACTCTAGATATTTTCCATTTTGAGGGATAGCAACCAGTGCGAAGAGAGAGATTATACAGGTGCAGAAGTGGAGCTTCCAAGGCAAACAAACAGTCTTTAACGAGAAAAGGAGGTATAGCGTCAGGTCCAGCTGCCGAAGATGCTTTAAGGCGGCGAGCTGCACGGCGTAAGTCAGCTACGGTGACGCTGTCGATGCTCACCAGGCGGGAATCTGCAGATGCAGATGAGCACGCAGCTGCCTCTGGGTCCAGAACAGGAATATCAGGTAAAAAAACAGAACCAAAATAGTCAGCGAATGCATTAACGGCATCTTGCCCGACAACTGTTTGGCCATTCAGTGTATATTCCTGATGCTGACTCCTATCACTACGTCTCTCTTTGACATATTTCCAGAAATATTTCGGATCGCTGCTTATATTAGATCCGACCGATCGAATATACTGTTGATATGCTACATCAATCAATTCCTTTACATGACTCCTATAGTATACAAAAACTTCACGATTAAATTGTAGACCTTTTTCTTTAAACTTAAGGAAATGAAAGTATTTAATTTTTATCTTCCTAATAATTTCAGAAGTAAACCATGGGGGATAGTCCCGGCTTACAGTATTACGATATTTCCTAACAGGGACTTGACTACTAATACATTCATTAAGTTTCAAGTAAAAAAGGTCTGTAGCTAAGTCAATGTCCTGATGCTGGGTCACCTCAGACCAGTCGATAGTGGATATACCAGGATATAATGAACAAAAATCTGCCTTGCGAAAGTCCCAATCAGGAGCATATAAATCATTTACGGAAAGAACAGTAACGCCATCTGGAACCGTACTGATACTACGCGGCAAGGAAATAACCACCTTAAGCGTTGGATGGTACAAATCCTCCTTTACAAATGGATCTACGTCACTGGAGACGGCCACGCTACCCGACCTTATATTCGCTAACACGAGATCCAGTATGCCACCGTGGCTGTTTGGTACGTTATTGTACTGAACCAATTTGCAAAAATTAATAAACATATCATATTGTATCTTAGAATTCTTAGTACACGAGTTTAAATTGAAATCTCCGACTACAATAACATCTAGAGATGAATATTTACATACAGCATTCTCAATGCAATTTAACACATCACGATATTGCTTATCTTTATATGAAGGTGGTAAATACACAACACAAATTAGGATTTTCACATTTTTACACACAAGTTTTGCAAATATCACTTCTTTATCGTCTGTCAAGCCATCAATATCAGTAATTAAGTTGACTGAGTAACAATTACGCACCGCCAGCAAAATGCCTCCCCAGCCCTTGTCTTGGTCGCGGTCCGCACGCAGCACGACATACCCTGGCGGGAAAAGCTCGCCATCAGACACCGAGCTCGTCAGGTAAGTCTCAGTGAGCGCGATGATGTCACAGCAAGCCGCCGAAACACTTTTATAAAATTCCGGTGTTTTTGTTCTGAGGCCGCGGACATTCTGATAAAGCAGGATCATATCTTTGTGTGAACTATGTTTTTTGGGCTTCTTTATTTTTCGGCCGAAAGGACTGCCGCCATGGTTTCACGCAGATATCCTTGGGCCAGTTTTGGGGAGACATTACAACATCAGCTAGGCTAGAAAGAACAGTCAGCTTGAAAGATGCGTAATTTCCACGCGCTTTCAGTGCTTCAACCGTACAGGAACTATTTCCAGAGATATGAGTTAAGTGGTCTCTTACTTGTGCCTCAGTGGTGCCCACCTTTACGTAGTAAAGATGCAGTTGTCGACGCCGTTCTGCTGCTTCGAGGCCGTTGGTGTTCGGCTCTGCAGCTCCTCGCACTACACCGGCAGGTTCACTTCAAACGCGGGGGCGCCTTTTGGTTACCTCAGTCCACTGGGAGCTTCCAATTCCACTGCTTTGAAATGTAATTTCTGCATCACCTGGACTTATTCTTGAAGGCTGATATGAGAGTGCATCATGTCGAATTTGTGTCTCATTAAGTGATGGCACGCAGACAGGTTCAGCCTCATGAGGCAGACCATCTTGTAATTTTTGTTCTTTGATAGCCTTCAATTCGAACTCTAGCGCATCAACTCGCTCCGAGAGGGACTTGATTGTCTTAGTCATCGGCAATAAAAATTGTTCTGAGACCAATTTAGTGATTAATATCGATAGTCGCTCATCGATAATTCTCTCAAATTCGTCTCTAACAACGGACCTTACGCCGTCCAAATAATAAGTATCCTCTGTGCACGAGTGGTCCAATTCACGGTTAGGGTATCTGCCGCCAGTACCGCGCCCAACAGTTACGTTGTCCACTTCACTATTGTTACCCAGTTGAATGTTCTGCAGTGGACTAATCTGGCGCAGATTAATTTTGCCTTTCATAACTGCAGCGTGCGCAGCGCCTACAGGAGTATTTACATTACAAGGTATTAAAGGTATTTGTTTGCCGATCCGGCCTCACAAACAGTTACATATTGTGAAAATTTCAAACGGATACTTACAAAGGTTCTATAACGTAGATCTTGAAAGGTGTGACAGATGGACGGATGGAAAGGTCGACGAATAAACGCGACCTGATTTCAGATACGGACCGTGGTAACTATTTTTATCACTTCACTATCACTACATCACTACATAGTATAAAACAAAGTCGCTTTCTCTGTCCCTATATATGCTTAAATCTTTTAAACTACGCGACGGATTTTGATGTAGAGTGATTCAAGAGGAAGGTTTATATGTAAAATAACATTCATTAAATGGTGAAGAAATACTGTTATTTTTGAGGTTTCTAATGTGATGTCGAAATAATTATTTTTTTTCCGCTTACATTGCAAACGCAGGCCCTGAACCCTACGAGATTTATTAAAATAATGAATGAGATTTCTTATCTTCTTAATTTTAAATAATTAAATAAATCATAACTACTGGATCGATTTTTATAATTTTTTCAGTGAATGACATAGGCTATATATTTTATACCCGTGGGAAGCCGGAGCGGGCCGCTAGTATTACAGAGAAATAAAACAATGTCTCGAAATAACAAGTCAGTGAAGTATTACGCAGGTCGGTGATGCTGTATCTGTAATGGGTGGCCTGGAGCTCACTAGTCTTATCACATATTATCATAAAAATATTAACAAAACATCGTTATCAAACTATACCAAACTTGCAATATTAACTCCATTCCACATTCTAACTAACCACTCACCTCCTCCAAACGTAGCACATTTAATTCCGAATGGTAATCACTAACGTACCGTTGAAAGGAGGCGTGGTCCTTTAACCCCGTAAAATATATAGCTTTGGAACACGCAACTCCAACTGACGGCAACATTAGGGGTGACAAATCAACATCGAGCTATGCTGCGCTGTACTGCGCTGTGCTGGGCTGTGTTTCTTAAGCTAGGTTTTTTTAACAATCAACAAAAGCTGTGCTGCGCTTTGCTTGGCTAATCAACATCGAGCTGGGAGCGAGAGATGGGAGTATGAGAGTGAGAGAGACGTCTGAGGGCGATGAAGGGGCACGAAGCGTTCTCCATGTTTGAAAAACCTAGCACAGCTCGGCACAGCGCGGCTCAGCACGGCGGGTAGCGCGCCTCGCTCGAGACTGCTGCGTTTTTAAACAGAGCGTAGCCTCGCACAGCGCAGCACAGCATGGTTCATCATTAAAATATTAGACGAGCGAGTTGACCAAACATAGCACAGCGCAGTACAGCGCAGCATAGCTCGATGTTGGTTTGTCACCCTAGGAGTATAAGCTGGTTAATTTGTGCTCAGTTAACAGGAAAGTTTGGAAATTAGCACAATGAAGTAGATTTTGATTTTAAACTAATGTCTAATGGTCACGTTAATTATTTGTATTAGTAAATTTAAGACTCGCGACTTGAACACATAGTACGGGACTCAATCGTGATAAAATCATGTATATTATTTATTTACCTCAACTTTTCGACCAAGTTGCATTGGTCGTGGTCACGAGCGGACTGAAGAGGAGTGTCAACGTCTTGAACGGCGGGTATTTTCTCCAACTACCCGCGTTTGATTTAGATATGTATCGCCTTGACACTATTGTTATTGACAACACCTACAGGTGTTAACGAAGGTAAAACGCGTTTGATGCATTTCCTTAGCACTGGATTCCAGGATGCAGCTAACTTAGTCTTACGTCGAGGTGAAAAAATAATATACATTACAAAATCACAAATATACGATAGGAAAAATTTAAGTCATGTGCGGGATTCGAATCCGCGTCCATCCACCCCTTGAGCCGGGGTATGCCGGGGTACGGGGTACCAATTGAGCTAACATAACATGACGTCATAACTCGAATCTTTCCTATCGTTCTTTAACCATCGTATTGGGATGCAGCGACATCTATAGTACCACTTGCGTTGTACTACAAACAAGACCAATTTTGCAATTGGTTTCATACTTGTAAATGATGACGGAACCTTATAATTTTAATATTGTTAGGTTTGCAATAACGCCTGCTATGCGGATTACATTAGAAAATCACAAATATACATAAGGAAAAATTTAAGTCATGTGCGGGATTCGAATCCGCGTCCATCCACCCCTTGAGCCGGGATATGCTCTAACCAATTGAGCTAACATCACATGACGACATAACTCGAATCTTTCCTATCGTTCTTTAACCATCGTATTGGGATGCAGCGACATCTATAGTATCACTTGCGTTGTACTACAAACGAGACCAATTTTGCAATTGGTTTTATACTTGTAAATGATGACGCAACCTTATAATTTTAATGTTAGGTTTGCAATAACGCCTGCTATGCGGATTACATTACGAAAAACAAATATAAGTAAGGAAAAATATAAGTCATGTGCGGGATTCGAAATATAATTGTCAGATTAAAAAACATATGAATTTCGAGTTTGTACATTTAAATAACGAAAAACGAAAAGGATTTAAAATAATTACCACCATAAAATGCTATACCAAAAATTGTAATCGAACACCAAATGTAGTAAATTATCGCTATATTTTAGCGAGGGGTTAAATATCATTTAGTCTAGGGCTTCATACTTCAAAGTCATATTTAGGTGCGACGGCGAGCGAAGCGAGGAGGAGCGCTAGGTTTCTTGTGAACACAACAATGCGAGAGCCGAGCGAGCGAAGCGAGCGTGCCGCCGCCGTAGCGGCCGGCGATGCGCAACTAGAACATAATTTTGGTGATCATATACTACTTTTGGTTATCATTTACTACTCTTGGGTAAAAATGATTTATTGGTAGTCATTTTGCTTAAATAAGATAGCGCGATGTTAAAACTTTGGTTATAAGTTTACATTAAAATGCGGGTTTAATTTTGATGATTATTTAGTATTTTTGTCTGGTATATGTTACCATATCTGGTGGTAAGTTAAACATAAGCCAAAAAATAAGACATTCAAAACCTGTACCTACCTACGTATTTTGCTTATGGCCACTGTAATACTTTCGTAGATCTATGGTAAATTGTTGTTGATCAACATAATTACAATTTGATGGCTGGACATGGTCAGTTTATAATCCTACGAAAACGTAAACGTTAGATTGTACATTTTAGTTTCCATTCACAATCTATTGACAGTTTATATTGTAACTAGATTTATTATAAACTAACGGTTAGTACAATAAACCGGTGACATATATCGCTTTTTAAACCTTTCGCATACATATTCTTATTTACATCTACTCCTGTATTTGTCCACATTTACACCGATAACTATTATTGTTACTTGCTTTGATGAAATAATGTTAAGACATAGCATTGACACACGCTTAGCCATAATGTAAATTTTTTATTGCAATTAAATAATATTTTTGCTGCCAATGTTATTGAAATGGAAGAAAATACTCAGCTAATAATTATGTTCATTAGGTTAACAATTCAGAAGTTGGCGTACTGGTAGGAGTAGTGATTCGTTAAATGGTGGTAGGGCATTAATTAATTGATTGCAAGGTTAGATAATGGCCTTATGAAATATAATAGAGCTCGTTGAAATTCATACTTGTTGAATACATGTACATTGAATTATTGGCTGTAGAAGACAGCTGCCAGAAGACTGCGGCAGGTGTAGACCGACAGATTTTTTACTTGAGTGAATTAGCTAGCACAAATCAGTACAGAAAGGTATATATCTGCATGTGTTACATATCTCCCACATTTGTACCGTAGATCGCGTGGCAAAGGACTTGCAATTTTCCAACTTACTATCTCGAGCGCGTTTAATGAAGTTCATGCTAATAGAATCCTTCCGCAGTTTTGTGACTCACTTTATGGTGAACTGCTCTGTTGAGCTTAATCTCTCTTATCGAGCTTTGTTTTGTTCGTTTTACTTCGTCGACTATCACATTGCACTGATATGAGGATTAAATTTTAGTAACGAGGTGCATACGAGGTCCATTGCGTTCATTTTCAGTGTAAGAAATATGAATGTTTATTATGGTTTCAATAGGGCAGCTCAGCAATTCACGACTATGCCACTGTGTTCAGAAATGGAAATATTACATCATTATATCTGTTACATGGCCCTGAAAACCTCAGCAACATTTATATTTTTACAGTTCTTAGTTTAAGAATATAAGGACTGGTCATTATTATATACATAGGTAAGAAATATTCTTCTATTCCTTTAGCACTTAAGAATTTTGAAGCAGTGATGGCTCGGTATCATTAAATATGGACTGCCGCTCAGCAGGTCCATGGTTCGAATCCCGCCGCGGGCTTGAGCTTCACCGCATGGTAAAAGAGCATTTCGCGAATGCCTGTTTGGCTATTAGCGACAACCTCAAGTAGAAAATCTGTCGCCAAGCACCTAACGGTGTTTTCTGTCAGCTGTCTTTGAGAGCCAGTCATTCTAGGTTAAGCCAGTTAACACCTTCAGCCACATCATCACTTACCATCAGGTGAGAGTGGCTTACCTATCTGCAATGAAAATAAAATAAAAAAAGCATCGTGGGCATATTGAGGCAAGTCACTTCCGTCAATTACAAAACTATGTGTTCCTTGAGAGGCAGTTTTATACTAACTAGTCTATGTACCACCATCGGGCATATCTTAATTTACCTTCAGCTGAAATTGTGGCTCCTACACTAAGGCAATGTATGTTCCCTCACTCCTCCCTTACACCATTTATCAGAGTTATTATCAGAGTTATAATCAGAGTTAGTGACAGCAAAAGTGAGGTTAAAATGTACTTGCTGGAAAAGGGGATTGGTAAGAAGAGCTTCCCCGTAATACTCTGCTCCGCACAGGTACCGGAGATCTATAATTTTACCAGAGTCCACCTTGGTAGGTACCACCGCATTGTTAGGTACTTTATCTCAAAGCAGTGTTTTGAAATATAACTTACTGTGTTAGGGCGTGAAGGGCACTGTAGCAAGAGAAATTACTGAGCAAACGAGATATAAGAATCAGCGTCTCGGAGTAACGAGCGGAGTGCAGGGACATGCAAAATGAGTATGATAACTCGGCAACTTTGATTGACAGACGTGTCGCTTACAATAGGGTAGTTGACACAGTCTAAAATAAAATACAATGTAACGTTAACATGATAGTAGTTGGAGCACATAACTCGATGAAATTAACAAATCATTTATTCTGCATTGGATTAACTTTATTTTGAATAAACAAAATGTGCTTAAATTTTTTTGTAAGTCACGTGATCTCAAACGGAAGTAAAGGCGGTAATGATGTCATAAGGACAAAAACAAAGCCACAGAATAGGTAATAGTAATTAAAAGTTTGCTTCCAAAGGTTTTGACAGTGACAGTTGACATTAGTCATTGCTAATAGCAAGCAACCCACAAAATGTCGCATCACTATGGATTTACTATTTGAGCCCCTATTACACTATCAAATCTATTGGATCCCTTATATTAAATAGTGTAATACGTATATATGACTCACTTATCTTTCATCATATTTTGCCGTGAAATTTGATCAAAGATCAGCATAGATAATAAAACCACTCCAAAATCGGAATAAGAATCTATGGAAACATTTTGCAATCATTACTCATAGTAATACAACAACTTTAAAAAGCTGGAAAAGCGTATGTTTATCATTATTTTTATTCCGATGTCACTGCACGCCATTGTCTCGATCACTTGAAAGTGTTTACATTTCGGGATTACAATAATGTTCGATAAAATAGTGATTTAAACCGTTTACAGTTGTTTAATTACCATGTATTAAAAATAATCGATAATCCTGCCACTCATGTATCCGTCCGTGCTTCAAACTGTGTTGGTTCTGTCTTTGTTTTATTCATTGATGCTTTATTTTAGTAAGTCTACATACCCCCCAAACTATGGTATACGTTCTGCCGAACAACCTGTATAATCGATTCTAAAATCGATTACGCACGACACAACAAGCAAGCAAAACGTATTATATTACAGCACTATTTGTTGTACTTGTGACGTCATAAGCACTACAGGCCGCCATTGAATAATGTTTTAGCGCCAATTTTAAAAGTTGAAATAAAAAGATATATTTCTAGTAGTTAAGGACTCCTAAAAAAATTATTAAAAATGTTAGGTGTATATTTCAGTGTCCTAAATAATTTAACATACTTTAAAAAAAACAAGGCAACAACCCTATTAGGAGATTAATTGTTCGTCTTCTCACTTGATGAGAAACAAAAAACAAAAACTTATTATTGTACCTACAGAGCCATTTCACAAAATCACGCTACTGAAGTTTAGGTAAATGCTAGCGCATCGCATACACAAGCGAAAGAAGTGACGACGGAATAGCGTGACTGTGAGTAACATATTTTGATACTAGCACTCATTAAAAAAGAAATGTAAGTTGCGAATTTAAAAATTGTGTGATTGGTATGAGTAAATAATCAATTTCTTGCCGATTACTTGCTAATGTTATAGAAAAGGAGTAGGCATGTACATTAAATAGTCAACCTACATCGTGAATCGTATATTTACATTTCATCCTTGATGAATAAAAAATAGATATGTTTGAATCATTTATTGTAACAATAAACTTAAATAATTAAATAATTATACAGCTTAAAAATATACAAATATTTGACGTAACGGCATTGATTAAAAGCTGCGGACTAAAAGCTCTTTCTTTTAAATTTTCCATAAATTGCTATTTTCCTCGTTCACACTCTACACAGTATCTATATCCAGTCGTTAACACTGTCTGCCATAATGACCATGCATAGGATTGAGGTTTATTTTTCTGTGCATCCGGAAAACAACTCAGTACCAACCACAAACGTCCCATGACGTTTTTGGTTTTCCATTACTTAAACATGTCACCCTCATATTCCCATACCACAATATATCACCTATACCTTAAAAAAAATAACATTTTCATCCATTTAGTTTGAGTAGACCAAACAGCGAAATGTAAATATTATATATATTTACACATTTTGAGGTTTTTTTGTTTTTAAATCGAATATCTTTGATGCAATCTATAATCAACATATATACTTCTTGGTACCAATGCAATCCTCACTATATACTCTTATGCTCACTATTTCCTCTATGAAAAATAAATGATAATACACCTTTTTATAGAAAAAATACTGGGAATGGGGTTTGAACACACGACAAAAATGGTGGGAAATAGTAATTTAATTGCAATTTTTATTTTTTCGTAACTAGACTCACCTAGAACTTCGATTCTTCTTTTAATATGATAATTTACTATTGTTCTTTAGCCATGAATTGTTACAGATTTTTACGCCAAATATTTTAAAGTAACAAGATTAAAACAACCCAATTGTTTTAAGAACTTTGGCGGGAAAACTGTATTGGAGAGCAATATTTTTTTCTGAAAAACTATACCACCTACGGCTTTGGTCCTTCTTTGATAATTATTATTTACATATAATTTATACACTTGTATTATTTCAAATTTTTTGGTTTAGAAGTTTAAAATTAGTTACGAGATTATTTAATACGCAAATTTGCATCGGTAAGTGTTTGCGTTGCAAAATGTATCGAGCGAAAAATGAATTATACATATGCGAAATTGCGTTTTTCTAGGTTTATAACTGTTGACGTAGTTATGAGATTAATATGAAATGACGTAATATTTTGGGGCCAAAATGTAATTTGTGCTGGTTTCAGATTTCATCAAAATATTCAAAATACTTCCGTTATCTCAGAAAAGTATGGATTCTTTCTTGTATGGGCAAGGATGCATCCTTTTGAAAACCATTTGGATTATGAAAGTCGGACTTTTTTTTAATTTTTTTTTTTTATGTCATTGTGATGGAACAAGCGCGAGGCCCACCTGATGTTAAGCGGTATCCTCTGCCTATAACAGATGCATGTCATCACAAGTGACGAACTGCACTGCGCCCATCACCTTGAGACATACCTGTTAAGTCTCATTTTTGCCTGTTATTTCACTGGCTCTCAAGGACTGCTGCCGGAACTCACCGTTAGGTGCTTGGCGACAGATTTTCTACTAGAGGGTGGTCGCTAGCCAGGCGGGCATTCGCAAAATGCCCTTCCACCATGCGGTGAAACTCAAGCTCTGGCGGGATTCGAACCATGGACCTGCTGCGCGGCAGTCCATAGCCAATGCCACTGAGCCATCACTGCTTCAAAACTTAAACTTACGCAGAAAACACTTACGCAGATTTTATGGTAAATTTATAAATACGACTATCGACCGCTAACTGGTATCCCGGTTTGTACAAATGATGGAAAAGCCGGGAGGCCGTTTTGTACAAATTAGGAAGGTAGTTTAATTTCCTGCTGAAGTTATCGCTGTGTTCACTTATAGACATTAACTGAATCCAAAATTATTGGAAATCAATTATTCGCCTGTCATCTTATCCTTCTAAAACAAAAGTTATAGTGAGTTACTAATTTAAACTAGAATAATATAAAAACTAGCAGGCCAAAAAGAAGAAGTCAACCCTCTGAGGTTGTTAGCATTTTTCCAATAACGCTGTATAAGGCTGCATAATTGTGACGTTTCCTTTTTTTTAACACAATTGATGAACAGAAACTAAAGATGTAGTTACTTAACAAGACAACAATAATTATATTATGGACAACAAAAACAAAGTATAGTTTGTTACTTAAAAAATAAAGACATGATCAAAACTCTGTGGTTGCACTATAAACTTGCGTCTAAGCGTTCCGCGTACGAGACGTCAGAGCAAGGTAAAACGAACGCAGGTCCTACCTCGATGAGCGCTCGCGCGGTACTGATCGCCTCGCGCTTGTACATTTCAATTTATGAGCATTTCGAGTTATGTTAAATATTATTTCTTGTCTAACAAAACAGAGTTAATAGCACAATTTATTAAAGATCAGATTAATTAAAGAATGAACTTTTTTTTCATATAATATCTGTTTGGAAAATCACTTTATTAAACGCAATATATCGTGGTAAACTGCTGATATAATTCGTGGAAATTGGCGCAAGATCTTTATTTTTTTTTCTACAATGACGATTAATTATATCGATAATTAATCGTAGAATATCGATTCTAGTACACTATGTGTCAACAGGATTATATGCCTGATGCACAGTTTTTTTTTTAGTTAATTTGATGAATCTTTATACAAGAGATAGAACTCTGAAGTTGGCTATGTGTACTTTAATTCGTAAAACAAGGTGCGGGAGATTGGTCACTACAAAATAATTAATGTTATGTCTGTAAATCTGGTACATTAACTGAAAAGAGAACAGATAATTCTATATTTATCAATTATTAAACAACTTGTAGATATTTCCTATGATAGTAAATTAAGTGCTTAAAATCTTCGTATACCGCATTAAAATGTAAAATGCCTCTTAAACCATAGTTACGTTTCTAATTCAGATTCCAAGCACAATCGCATGCCGAGCATCTGTGTTGATATATAAAGTTCAAGATAATCACAATACCTATTTAAAAAATCAAAGTTCGCCTATGTGACTCCTAATACGTGCCCCAGGAAAAGGACAACCATGAAGCACCTACGTTACTATTTCTGGCACAGGACCAAATTGCACTGAGCGTGTAATTAAATGGCAATTCGACTACCAATCGCCAAATTGCATGCGACAAAAGGTTTGACTTAGCAACAGTTGCGATTGAAATAGTCAAGAGATATTTTTCTTAAAGGCGTGCTGAGCCGCCGGCCGCGTATCCTGCAGGTCGATCGCGCTAAATTGAAACAACGCTAAACGGTTAAGGTTCAGCTGCGGTTCGATTGCAAGTGTGGTACAGTTACGATTCAGCTGAGACGAATTTGGTATTGCACTAATGTTCAAACACCAACCAAAGCTGGACCGTAATTGGAACGCTAACGCATTAACGTTGTTAGAGATGTGACGTTTGATTAACAGACTTTGTGTCAAATAACAGTAAATCGACTGTCGATTTCGCATTTTATGCAGGTGCATCTCTAGTTTTAACAGCTGACAGTACGGCGCGACATTCGAATTTTGAAGACGAAAGGTAAACAAATACAAAACCAAAATTACTTTTAGCAAGATTCAAGTGTTTCTAAGAAGTGCTTAGTTGATGATGAAGTATTTTGTTTGTGCCGATGTTGAACCTTTTCAAGTACCTGCCACACATTTCAGAACCATTCTGGGATAAGTAAATATTTCACTTGCTCGTGATTGTGAATACACTAAGCTATCAGATAGTTTCAGTAACTGACATGAACTACTGAGACGAAAGTGCTGACATCATTGTGCATGATGTTAGCTAGAATATGTAAAGCCTAGAATAAAAACAGGTTTTCAAAAACATCTGAACACATTTTTAGGTACTTGGGACGGATTTTTAACTCAGGGGTGACAGCTACTAGTAGCTAGTCAGGCTAAAACTAGAATGTGCCCTAATCATTGTCCTGTGGAAAACCTATGAAACTGAATGAAAACTTTATACAATATGTGCTTGCTCTGTTGTTGTTTTTATATGTTAGAGAAAATAGAGAAGATATAAGTACCCTATGTTATGTATGCTTGCATTGCAGCTTCTGGAGACTAATATTTTGAACTGACCGCACATAAAGTGGGACATGGGTAGGTAGATGATGATGACCACTGCACTTAATTATATAATCAGCATCATACTGCAAGGCAGACGCTTTTTTTAAAGCTATCTTAGATTATTGGTACTCATGGAACTATCCATCCATTATTTCAGTACAGCCAAACACAAAACTCACAAAGTTAGCCCACATAAGCCGGAGTATTACAATACATTATTTGACATACCTAATTACAAAAGTAAAAGACTAGAGGACTAATTGTTATTCTGTAATATAAGTTCAGTGCTTTACTTATATCACATTTTTAAAATTAGATAAGTATAGAGCGAGATAGAGAGAGATTGCTTTCAATAGTATTGAAAGAAATGCAATGCTGTCTGAAGTAAAAGACCTGGCACCATCCATTTTCCCGTTTCTGCATCAATGTTACTCCATACCGAGTAATCTATCTTATAACGATTCAAACATAATATCCCAGATGGGTGCACAGCAGGGCGACCCATTAGGTCCACTAATATTTAGTAGTATAGGTATCCACAAGATCATCTCATCACTCAAGGCACCGTTAAATGTGTGGTATCTGGATGATGGTACACTTGGAGGAAGCCCAGATATAGTTGAGAGAGACATTCGTTCCCTTTTCCCAGCTTTGAAAGAGCTAGGGTTGGAGGTCAACACCGCGAAATGTGAACTTTTTGCTTGTAACTCAGCGGCGGCGGCAACATTTCCAAAACTAATGGCCCTCATTCCCGGTTTAAAAGTTATGCACAAAGATACCTTTGATCTTTTGGGTGCACCTATTTTCGTAGAGGGTGTCAACAAGAGCATACAGACAAAAACGCAGATCTTAGCATCTCTTGCTGACCATCTTAAATACTTACCGGCACATGTTTCTTTGACTCTTTTGAGAAATTGTTATGCGATGCCCAAGATGGCGTATTTGGTCAGAACTGCTCCCACTTGGAAGTTTCCGGAAGAGGTACTACAATTTGACGAAACTCTTCGACGAACACTCGAGGAAACACTTAATGTTCACTTGAGTGAAACGCAATGGTGTCAGGCCAGCTTACCTGTTCGACACGGTGGGCTGGGTGTGCGTCGGCTACAAGAATCAGGACCTATCGCTTTTCTCGCTTCCTCTTATGGGGTTGCGCAGCTTGTCACTAAAATTCTTTCTATTCAAGGTGAAATGCTGCGGATCCCATTTGTTCCAGGAGCCTTAAGTGCGTGGTCTGTTCTGTGCCCTGATAGCGACCAGCCTGCAAAATTAGAAAAACAGAAGGACTGGGAAGACACTACCTCGAGACAACTCTTTTTAAATCTTCTGGATGAATGTTCGGGTGCTGAGTTGGCCAGACTTAAAGCTGCTGCTAAACCAGAATCTGGTGCTTGGCTCCATGCCTTACCATCTCAACATATGGGCACGTTGTTAGAGTGGCCACGGCACTTCGTTTGGGCAGTACAGTTTGTGAACCTCACACATGTATATGCGGTACAGAAGTTGATGCAAACGGGCATCACGGGCTAAGTTGCATGCGCAGTGCTGGGCGAATGTCCCGCCACCACGCCATTAATGATGTAATCAGACGAGCCCGGGTCTCAGCGGAAATACCTTGTGTGTTGGAACCTACAGGGTTATCTCGTTCAGATGGCAAGCGGCCGGACGGGTTAACACTAATCCCATGGCAGAGAGGTCGATGCCTTATTTGGGACGCGACATGTGTCTGCACGTTTGCATCCTGCCACCTTCCTGGCACGCAACAGAGTGCAGGTGTGGGTGCAGAGACTGCTGCAAGAGGCAAACACGTCAAATACTCATGCCTGAAATCAGTATATGACTTTGTACCGTTTGCCGTCGAGACAGCCGGACCGTGGAGCAGTGATGCCAAAAAACTTGTTCATGCCATAGGGTGTCGTCTGAAGGAAAAGGGTCGTGACCCTCGGTCTGGCTTTTTCTTAAGCCAGCACATATCTCTTGCCATACAAAGAGGCAATGCGGCGAGTATAATGGGTACCTTTGGCCAAAGGCCATTGCGCGGGGGTTTATTTGACTGAGTTACATTAAGTAACTATATTTTATTTTTAGGTATTATAATTATATTTGACTCTGTTTTGACTAATAATAATATATAAACATAATTTTTGTAACTGTATTTGCCAATAAAAAGATATAGAGATAACTTACATATTTTCAGATTCTAGTTTGTTGTTAAAGTTTAAGAATTTTATTTTAAAGAGTTAGTAATTTACATATCTGTATAAAATCCTTCTTTGTTTTTTGTTACTGTGCCACTTAATTGTTTCAGAATGATGTTGGTAGGTGGGTTGTAATAATAATAGAAAATATTTGACATTGAAATCTTTTTATTGATAAATACTAACTTTCTCTTCATACTTTCTACACCATTACTAGTAATTAGAAAAATGTAGGTAGATACATGGTTGTTTGCCCCACAAGTGTTATATAAGTGCCTGTTGACGATAGCGCCCCAGTTCCAGCTCACTAAGGGCGCTGGAACCATACCCTTATCGCACTGCTACCGCTGCTGGTACCTTCAGCCTGCCCTTGCAAGCTCCGTCCTCTGCTGTCAATGGATGGTATGGGATGTGAGCTCTGTGTGCTATATTATGTAGCACACAGCATGCATTTGCTATTCTTGCAGCAGCTACTTGTGAATAATGCAACTTTCTGTCCACCAAGAACCACCTGTAATGAATCAGTTTTTTACATTAACAATATCAATAAATATTTAGGTTTTTTGGCTAAGTAAAGAAATTTTACCTAAAGTGAGTTTTTAAAACACCTATACAATGCTCAACAACAATTCTAGTGGTCAAGTGCTTGTCTTGATAATAATTCTCAAGAGGTACTGGATCTGAGATGGGTGTCATCATAATGAGTCTCAAAGAATATCTTGAGGCATCCAATAAAGAAATTGTTATAATTTCCGATAATATTATCATACTAAGGGCCTATTTCAGAATGTTTGAGTAAGTTCTGGTTATACTACCCAGAACATAAAATAACTGAATGATAAAAATGACAGTAAACATGCAGCGAGATAGGCTATATCGATGACTGTGAAATGCAAAGATAGAGTTTTATTTATTAAATATGTTCTGGGTAGTATAACCGGAACTTACTCGAAAATTCTGAAACAGGCCTTAAGTATGTGAGATTAGTTAACACCTATCCAAAAGATACAAATTCACACCAGCAACTGTGTAAAGCCTCTCAAGATAAGCACACATCAGATGTTTAGCCCATACAACACTATCATGAGTAGATTCAGGGTATCATCATGCATCCATACATAAAATGTTCAATTTTGAATCACATAACTGAAAAACAAAAAGAATCATATACATTTCATAGCTTCTAACATGACTGATGGGCCACAAAATGTGATGGTTATGGATATAGAGTGAAACATACTCACTATAAGAACATTAATGGTATCCTTTTCTATTATAATACCATTCTTCATTGTCAGTCGGATGCACAATAGCCACATGGGTCCCATCTATACATCCCAGCAATCTAGGCATTTTGAACTTACTATAAAACCTGAAACATATTATTTATTAGTTTATTATGGTTAGCATAATATATAATATTGAAAATCATTCAAATTACACTGTGATGATCATATAAATTGTTGTTTCTTGTAAGGATATGGATATACTTCACAAATCATTTAAATTGCTGTGAAGGAAAAGAAACTAAGGATACCACATCCAAGAACTGCTTGATGTGCAGCATGTATTACTAAATCCCAGAATGAGCCCCAGTGGTGGATTATGGTAATTCTGCTCAACTATAGGTTAGTTCGATGTGGACATAGTACATATTAAATTAGTTGATATATACTCTCTTTTAACTTGTTCCCTCTCAGATTGTTGAAATGGGAAAGCTATGTATTTGTTCAATACAATTGGCTTATTTAGAGCCATTGTAACTTGCCAGATTACTTTAGAGACACTGGCATAGAATGCCAATGCCACCAAAACTTAAAACAGATTATTTGTTACTTATTGACAACATATTATTTGCCTGCATTAAAGCTCAGCCTGGCTGCATGTACTTGTACACTTGTAACCGAAACAATGGTTAGTATATCCATTCTAAGCAAGCTAAAATGTTCGAATTTGATGGTTTTACCTTCTGCAGAAAATTCTTACCTTAGTTTCAACGTTCAAAGCATCAGAACGTAACATCGAATGGGCCGTGCATCTACACCAGATAAACCAAGGCCAATTATTCTGAAGCTCCGAGATTTAGCTATCCGTAACAATATATGGTTTGCCAAAACAACTCTTAAAGGCACTGGAATTACTATTTCAGAATTTCTCACTAAGCCCAGGCACGCCGCGTTTATCGCTGCTAGACAGCGGTTTGGATTGAACAAGTGTTGGACGCGGGACGAATTTGTATTGGTTCTCGCAAGTGATGGTTCTCGCCATCGTATTTCCAGTATCACGGAACTGAACAAGATAGAAGACCCACCGTCTGCCCCGAAGAGCCCTAAACCATCGGTGGCAAAGAATAAAGAGCTTGTAGCAGCTGTAAGGTCTAGGCGTGCTGCAGTTGTTAGCAAAAAGTGAGCTACTTTCATTTCAATAACTTTTTTACTTCATACAAATCTCTTTTTTTTCGCTATGAACACTGTTTTCTCATAAACAAAGTCCGTTGCTGTAGGGTAGGATTACAAGTGTATTATATATTATTATATGTGGCACTCCTATTTTGTTATACTTATAAAATAATCTGTAATTTTTTAAAAGTAGGTAGAAATTTTTGTTATGATTTTTGTTTACAAAGTCACAACACGCTCTATAGATAAACAACGCACCCACAGATTTGTAATGCATGTCAGACCACAGAGCACAGAATATTATTGCCAGTGTATAGATATATTTTTGTCTATGGTCAGATCAGACAGCTTCGTGGATCAGACTAATATTTTATTCTTATTCTATTTTCATTCGATGAAATGATTAGTATTTTTTTTTTTTTTTTTATTTCTGTCAAATTGTTTTCGAATGGATTGTACATGTGAACTAATTAATAGCTGATGGTGCCTTTTTACATGACTTACAGATCGTTACATATTATTATTATTTATAAAAGGTTGTCACTTCTTAAGTTATTTTACTCTAAATACACGTAACACACCCGGCAGGTATACTGAATTTAAGTAATCAATACATTTCATATATATGCTATTGATTACATGATATATATTTATTTTTATTATTTTGTTAATATTAACTATATATTATTTTATATATTTGTACCGTACGCTTAATATTACCTTATTTTGTAATACACACACACGTCTTATAGTCTTTTAAATTTCTAGGAGTAATATGGTTAAGAGAAAGTTTTTAAAAATCGGATTTCTAAATGTAGGGTCTTTGGGGACAAATCATGATGACTTTGTATCTGGCATGGAAAATCATGACGTAGATATATTGGCTCTTAATGAGACTTGGCTGCGAGAAGGAGAGGGAGGTCGTGCACCCTGCGTTCCTGGGTATCGTTTACGTTATACGCCTAGACCTGTTGCTGTATGTCATGGTCGGGGCGGTGGTGTTGGTTATTACATAAAGCGTGGTGTTTGTGTACGTACACGGACACATCCTGTAGATCCACGCCACAGTTCGATCGAACAATTGTGGCTAACTCACACTGTTAATGGCAAAACAATCGCCATTGGTACTGCATATCGACCTCAATGGCTTGATGTCGAATTGTTTCTCGATGCCATTACTGACACTATCAACTCCTTTTCAAATTGCGACGGATTAATTATCCTGGGGGATTTTAATATAAATATGCTCAACCTTAACGACACTAAAACTAAAAAGCTGGTAACCATGTTAGAATGCTTGAACCTGAAACAAATAGTTACGTCACCAACGCATTACACAGAGACAAGTCAAACTCTCATAGACATAGTTTGTACTGACATGGATTGCAGGTATGTACAGATCGAACCAGTAGGCACGCTTTATGGGCATTCTTTTGTGCTAGCTGAATTTAATGTCAAGCGAGACAAAATGGTTCCTCACACATTTACATACAGACCACTGAGAGACATCTGCATGGCATCGCTAAATAGAGACTTAGACCTTGTTATGTGGCAAAACATAGTGGGCTTTGATAATGTTAATGAAATGACTGCAAGGTTCAATTTTATAATTACAAGCCTATTTAACAATTATGCACCTCTAAAAACCTGCACTATTAAGGAGCGTAGGTATCCATGGATTACGGATAATATTAAATTTATGATGAATTTGCGTAACGAGGCTCTGACTGCATACAGACTTACAAAGCAAGAAGGGAAGAAACAGTACTATAAAAGTCTCAAGTCACTAGTAAAACAGTCCATATTTTTCGAAACTGTAGCTTATTATAAAAACAATATAAATAATAAAATTAGAAGTCCTAAAACTCTCTGGAAAAACCTAAAAGAAACCTTATTACCATCAAGCAAACATATCGACCTTCCTGGACATTTCAACGACCCAGAAGCTATAAACCGACATTTTTTGGACGTTCCTGGGAGAGCAACTTTAACATTATCTCAACTTACTTTTTTTGAATTTCATCGGCTAAATATTAATTTAACTTTCACAATAAAAATCACGAATGCAAATACCATACTATCCATTATCAAAGACTTAAAATCAAATGCAGTGGGATTTGATCAGATTTCACTTAATATGCTTTTAATGACCTTACCTCAGTCCCTTGATTCGCTAATTTCAATAATAAATGCGTCTATAACCACTGCGACTTTTCCAGATATTTGGAAAACAGCTATTGTTCGGCCTTTGCCAAAAATCAGCAACCCAATACATATCCAAGACCTTAGACCTATTAGCATTCTGTCATGCATGTCGAAAATTATGGAAAAGGTAGTCTGTAAGCAGTTGACTGAGTATCTGGAAGAAAACAATATTCTCCCAGAATTTCAATCAGGTTTTAGGAAGAGCAAAAGTACAACAACTGCTCTGTTAGATGTCACAGATAATATTTTGACGTCCCAAGACGAGGGCATGTGTACTTTGTTGGTTCTTCTTGATTTTTCTCGGGCATTTGACGCTATAAATTTATCACTTCTTTTATCTAAATTAAGCTTCTATGGTTTTGATCAGGCAGCGCTTAGTTGGTTTAATAGTTATCTTAGCAACCGAGGTCAGTACGTAGAAATACCTCAAAACTCTAGAACTCCTCTTACTTCAACACTTACAACGCTACAGAGAGGTGTACCACAGGGTTCAATTTTAGGACCAATTTTGTTTTCCTTATACAGCGCCGATGTAATAAATTCTATAAAGTACTGCAAATATCACATGTATGCTGATGATATTCAGGTCTACATTTCTTTTTATCCAAAAGATCTTGACAACGCCATAAAGAATCTTTGTGTGGACCTTAAAAATATAGCAACTTGGAGTAAAAACAATAATCTTTTGCTTAACGCGAATAAAACCAAGTTCATAATTCTGGGAAGTAAACGAAATTTAGAGTCGATACCGGTTAATGTTTCCATACCACTTATGGGTGAAGTAATCGAACGCGTTTATGAGGTTCGAAATCTAGGATTGATTGTAGATGAGGGTTTACGATTTGAGAAACACATAACAAACTCTGTGCGTAATTGTTTTTTCAGGCTCAAAACTCTGTACAAGTTAAGGCCCTACTTAACTGAGGAGCTCCGCATTCAGCTTGTAGAATCTCTTGTCCTTTCAAAACTTAATTATGCGGATATTGTTTATGGCCCTCGACTGCTCTCACGCACTGAACGCTTAGTACAGCGAGTTCAGAATGCTTGCGCGAGATTTTGTTTCTCGATTCCACCCAGAAGTCACGTAACACCTTTCCTTAACCAACATCTTTCATTAAGAATGAAATCTCGCCGTAAACTTCATTTGGCTTGTCTACTTTTCGGCGTGTTCAATCACCAAACCCCATCATATCTAAATAAAAAATTTAGATGGTTTGGAGAAACTAGGCAAACCTCAAGGAGACACGGATCAACACAATTGGCTATCCCAAGGCATCGTACCACGGCCTTTAAAGGTGGTTTTCGGTACTCAGCCACCAAGTGCTGGAACAATTTACCACCACCCATAAGAAATTGCAGGACGTTAAGTACTTTCAGACGGAAGCTCAGAACTTACCTTATTAATGAGCAGAGGAGCCATGAAAACATCGTGTACGATTTGTCATTTATTTAATTTATATCACTGTTAACAATATTATTTTAAAATAGGTGTAATTCCATGAGAATTATCAAATCATAAAGTTGTGTAATTTTCCCTACTGACAGATAAGAATGTGTGTTTGTATATATGAATATGTATTTATTGAGTGTATGTATTGTTTTTTACTGTATATATATTCCATTATGATATGTTGTGTAAGTTTTATTATAATGTCTAGTATAATATGTAGTATCTATTTAGTTATATGTATTTGGAAACATTATCTTATTTTTCTTGCTAAAATGTTAACATATATCTATTTGCCTAGAGTTCCTTATAAAAAAAAACCCATTGTTTTAAGAGTGTCCTTTCGCCTTTCGGGTTGCGGCTGAAAACCAGCGCTGATTGGTTACCCAATTGGCACAACGCTGAGCTGAAGCCCTTTCAACACCATTTCTATGTACGACTTATTTAGGAAAATCTCAATATGTTATTTTGTACTGCGTTCACATTTATATTTTATCTTGAATTATGTGTTGAATAAAAATATTTTCATTTCATTTCATTTCATTTCATAACATGCATGGCACATGAGGAACCAACTTTGTTATCAGGGTTTGCGAAGTTAACTCCTTAGATAGTCGATACAGTTTTACAAATTGCCGATCACTCAAATTCAAAGCTCCACACATAAGTCTTGCACTTTTATTCTTCTTCCTCCCTTGGGCACGAGCCACCGCTTCATCGAATAATGAGCACAGTCCAATAAATCCATGTACGCTTATATTTTATTTATGTCGTTCGCGAGGAAAATGCACTCAAAATTCAATAAACAACACTGAACGGTTCACAAAAAGTAGCATCTTCCTAACTGTTTGTTTGACAGCGGTTACGTTCCACTTTCCAGCTGCGTTCGAGTTGCGTCTCAACTTTCGCTAAAACTATTAGCGCGATACGAAACGTTCGAAAAGTTGCGATGCGGCTAAGGTTCAATTATTTTGCGTTTCAGCTTTAAATTTTTAGTGCGATCGGGCCGCTGGGCTATAGAGGGCCTTCCCTCGCCCAAAACCCGGTGGAGCTGGACGTCCGTATAGCGGTAGTCAGCATATCCTGCCTAAAAAAAAATATTAAAAAAAAAAAAACCGGCCGCTCATTCTCGTTCGTGCGTTCATTGAGTCAAGACCTCCTGAGGATGCTTCATGTAGAAGCGAAACGCGTCGAAAATTCTTCCGGTTTGGCTGCGTGGCGTTTATGGGTATGTTCCATTAGTCGCTAAGAACGTAAATTTCGATAATTTTGATCACATTCTGCGTCTGTGGTTGTGATCACGTGATCGTTTGTAACTGTCATCCCCGTTCCATTTTTTGATAAGAACGCTAAGAATGCCACTAAAATTTGCCAATTCTGTCACTTTTGACATTAGATGTAGCGTTTAAGGCGAAAATAACGCCAAGACCCATTTGGAAAACTTTTTGGGAGTGTGATCGTTTTTAGCGTTTTTAGCGAATCTCACTCAAATGGTACGTACCCTATGACGTCACGTCGGCTTAACAGGAAAATTAGGCGGAATTGTCACTAGATATATTTTTATATTTTTTAAGTGTTTTATTAAAATATAAATTTTATGTTTTCGTAAAATATTTTAAAAATATTTGTTATTATTAACAGCGACATTATAAACCTTCTCGGCAGGCATATACCACTGTTGGCCCCGTCTTTACTTTGCAACAACAAACCAGGTTCAAAAGTATTCTTACTTTAAATGAGGTGTAGAGTGGCTTAACTAGCTAAGCTATTGACTTTAATAGCCCTGCAATGTGTTCTCATATCTCATACGCATTTTATATCATTGTCAACCTTGTACAACACAACAACCAAACACATCGTTCTGATACCACTTGAATATAGAAGTGGTATCAAAATGCGTATATGTTTCTATAACCAGCTAGGTACCAATTTTAGCCTTTCATCGTTTATTCCAAGGATGATCCAATTCTGTGCCGTAAGATCGATTGCAAAATACTAAAAGTATCCTGACAAAAGAACCAACTCTTGAATTGCCAAAAAAGGAACCATTATAATTTTCTTACCTTTTAACTCTTGCAGCCATATAGTAGCCATTCGTCTCCAACCGCACTCCCTGCACTCATTCTACGAGATTTATTTACGCGGAAGAAAAATATCATGTAGAAACTTCGCTGAACTCCAGTAATTTAAAGTGCGGGGGAAATATTACTAAAAGGAAAAGTCATCTGTTGGTTTACAGAGTTAAAGGAAGTAGATTTTACTATTCATACAACGGGCGCATGTCAAGTTTAAAAAATCTAAAAGTGGAGCGTTATTTAGTGTGACCTTATGAAACTATTCTTAAAAAATTCAGTGTTGTAACAATCAAAAATTCCACAAAAAGACAATTTATTTTAAGTAAAGTATTTTTTTGTCATAAAATCTGTTACTAATATGAAAATATAATACTAAATATAACATGCAGATAACATACCTAATTGTATAAAAAGCTGAAGTACTAGTTATTTCACTGATACTAGCCTCATAAAATATTAAATATTAATTTCAATCAGAGAGCTTGCTCGATGCGACACGTGAATAAAATGCTGGCATCTAAATTTTTGTATTTGGTTGAACGTATTACCATTGCTATTCAATGGGGTGATGCTGCCAGCGTGCTGGGCACGCTGTCAACTGGTATTAGGCTGGAGCATTTGGACTACCTGTGAGACTGCAATAAAATCAACGATTTCAGTATTTTGAATTAAGTGTACCTATGTATGTTTCGACTTGCAGATTAACTACTTACTAACCTAAAACACTTCAAAACAAGCACTCATTTCAAAATGCTTTAATTTTTGAGCATCACTTTTAAATATTCTACGCCTATATACGATAATAACTAATACCTACCACGTCAAACCAAAGTGAAAAATAATTCTTTTAATAATATTTATCGTAATTGTTTTATTAAATATAAAACAAATAGAGCCGAAAATAGTTCCAGATTCCGGACAGCCGCTAAAATTTTCTTCTAAAAAGACTTTATACTGAACTGGGTAGCACTTGACCACTAACTCACCTGATGTTAAGTGATGATGCGATCGATGATGGAGCGCGCTTCCCCAGAAGGTTCATTCATTCACTCGCGTTGTGACGAACCCCATATTGTACTTAACTGGAGTGTGTCTCCGACTGTGTGACTTAGGCATGGTGTTCCATTTCCTGGCGGTTCTTATGATGAACGAAGACAATAATAATAATAATAAGTATTAATAAAACAAGTTATACTACCTGGGGACTAAATCCATTCACCTTGCGATTTCAAAGCCGCTGTAACTTACACAGAATTGTGGCAGTCAATGTATTTAAATGCATTAATAATGTTCTTATAAAATATTGTATAATTATCACTAATTATTCATTCATACTTAGTAGACTGTCACTTTTTTATTGGCGTAGAATAGCGCTTTCAAACTAAGGTTAGGAGGAGTAATACGATTCTCTTTTTTTTTTTTTTTTTTTATTCTTGATAGTTATCCTTTGGTCACCATCTCACCTGATGGTAAGTGATGATGTGGTCGAAGATGTTGTTCAGGCTAACCTAGAATTACTGGCTCTCAAGGAGTTCGTTCTACTTGAGGGTGGTAGCTAGCCAGGCGGGCATTCGCAAAATTCCCTACTACCATGCTATAACGACTGCCATCCTAAGGCGACAACCGGGACCTACGGCTTAACGTGCCCTCTGAAGCACAGAAACGCTCAGTATTAATGTCATTAGCGGTTACCCATCCAACTCATGACCGCGGACGTTGCTTAACTTTACTGATTGGTTAAGAACAGCTAAGCAAACTCCGCTACGAGCGCTTCTGTATTATGAAGGTTAATTCAAACTTTTTCCAATTAAATATGAAGCTGGTGCCCACCTGGCGAGCTACCAGCAGAGTATAGCCTGTTCACACCTTCAACCACATCACTTACCTTTCAGCACTAAAAAATCAATTTATACAGCGGTATAAAACCATATCTAAACGCTAAGAACTACGAGGAATAACCTGATTATTGCCTTACAAAAAATCTAATAATTATTTGAGGGCTGATCTCCTTAAGGCTTAATATTAATATAGCAAAAATAATGATACTGCGTCACACCAGCCAGCTGTCTTCCGTGGAAAAGGCGAGCGTCAGAACTTAATTAAGTTGAGATTGACCTAAATATTACAATATATTTATTAGGCGTTGCTTTTGTAATGAGTGTCTCAATAAGTACTTCATTTAGCCCTCGATAATTAGAGCCTATATTTATCCATAGAACCCAATAGCACATTTGGTTTCACGACATTGATATGATATATGAAGCAGTGATGGCTCAGTGGCATTGGCTATGGACTGCCGCGCAGCAGGTCCATGTTTCGAATCCCGCCGCGAGCCTGAGCTTCACCGCATGGTGAAAGGGCATTTTGCGAATGGCTGCCTGGCTAGCTACTACCCTCAAGAAGAAAAATCTGTCGCCAAGCACCTAACGGTGGGTTTCGGCAGCAGTCCTTGATGGCCAGTGAAATTACAGGTTCATGAGACTTAATAACTATGTCTCAAGGTGACGGGCGCAGTGCAATTCGTGACTTGTGACGAAATGCATCTGTTATAGACAGAGGTTAGTCCGCTTAATTCAGGTCTTATTATTTAGGTCTTCAGGTGGGCCTCGAGCTTGATCCGTCACAATTACATAAAAAAAGCCTAATCTGTTGTATTTCGGGGCAGGGTTATTTATGAGGAATGTGTTTGAACTCAACTTACATTGTCAATTAATTCAACCGCCAAGCACTTATTATCGATTCACGGTTACATAAAGCATTGAGATCCTCGTGATAATAAGTATCTGCAAGGCACGGGTCTGAACCAGCATGACGTAAAGGGAGCCTTAGGTAATATAATGTTAGCATTTGGAAAGACATAAATCGGGTCGCTATGATTGCCTCAAACTCACCAGCGGACTTGTGTATGTGACACCTCTAAATACATTGTATAAAATATGTGATTGCTCGCCTGAATACCAACTTTAAGTTATATTTAGTTACCGCTTGCCACATTACTACAAGCACATTACTATACTACTACCAGCAAATTACAGGCACATGAGACCTAACAACTATGTCTCAAGGTAACGGGTACAGTACAATTCATGACTTGTGACGAAATCTGTTATAGGCAGAGGTTAGTCTGCTCAATATCAGGAGGGCCACGAGCTTGTACCGTCACAATAACATTTAAAAAAACAGTAAAAAGACCAAAAGAGTCACTACGCAAAGCCATTCCAAAAAGCGACTCTAGCTATGAAGCAATAAAATGCACTTCAGTAATGCTCGCAAAGCACGGAGTACTTACCTAATATTTATATTCACATACAAGGCAGCTCTCTTTCTATTGTATTGCCACGCATATCTCTGATCTCTTCTGACGCGGCACGCACCGTAGAATAATCCCGTCCAGACAGATGGGTTCATGTACCTATAGCTTTGTACCTAAAGTGGGGAATGAGCCAGGCGTGGGGCCCAACTCCCACTTTTTAAAAAACTATTATTGAACACGAACGTCATTATTTCAAGTTTAAAATATTGACACTAAGATTCGTACCGTGGTGGCGATCACGAAACAATAATATTCATATAGCGCTATCTCTATCGCACAAATAACTTGATCCAATGCATGCAGCTTGCTCTCACGTTGAAGTTCTAATGTAAATTTACTATAGTGATGTGTGGTTGTGCGAATTAAAATTATTATTTTAAGATTAAAATAAGAATTAATTAAGAGATGGGAGTTGGCCTCCTGCTAGCGGTATGCTCCAACAGCCCCTTTTTTTTTTTTTTTTTTTTTATGCCAGTTTAGCCTTTGACCACTATCTCACCTGATGGTAAGTGATGATGTGGTCGAAGATGTTGTTCAAGCTAGTTCTAGCTTGAGGGTGGTAGCTAGCCATGCGGGCATACGCAAAATGCTCTACCAACATTTTTTTTTTTTTTTTTTTTTTATTTTTTTTTTTATTTTTTTTTTTTAACGTATGAAAAATGCTTTTACGCATTCCCGTCCACCCCGGGGAAGGTGGCCGGGATATGTCGGGCTCGACACCAACTACTCCCACAGCAGCAAGTGCCCCTACCGACTAAATAACACACGGTGTTCCATCTCTACCGCTTCTCGGCGGGATCGCAGGGTCGCTTTAGCACTCAACCACGAACCCGCCACGGTTGTCCGTTGCCGGACCCCTCCTGGGGTGCTACCCCTCACGACGCACCAGAACACATGGCACGTCGCTACCACCCGGGGACCAAGCCCGCAAATGGGCGTCAGAATACCCCGCTTCCGACGCCCAAGGTCCCCCTGCGACGGGTCAGATGAGTAGCCCCGTCGCCTGCTACTTCGGCCGCAGAGGATAGGGAGAGCGGCGCCTCGCTATACTCTCTACCACCATGCTATAACGACTGCCAACCTAAGACAACAACCGGGACCGACGGCTTAACGTGCCCTCCAAAGCACGGAAACGCTCAGTAGTAATGTCACTAGCGGTCACCCATCCAACTCATGACCGCGGGCGACGTTGCTTAACTTTGCTGATCGGTTAAGAACAAAGAACAACCTTTTATCTAAGTCTCCTTACTATTCTATAGAATAGTAAGGAGACTTAGATAAAAGGAGGTGATGAGTATCTTAAGTTACACGTATACGTGAAACTTAAGATACTCATCACCCTGAGTCCTTCAACAGGTGAGATTGTAGACTATTGAAATAAAACCTATTGGAATTAAAAATGTCACAGAGGTCAAGATAACCAGATAAACATCAATTACTTAAGGGCATTTATATTATAAACAGTGCATTAACACGCTGGCCATTTGTATGTTACGTGCTATATATATTTGGCGCAGTTACAACTAATTTTCTTTGGCAACTGGAAACTTTTATGAACGAAAATTTAATTTATTTCGTAATAGCACAAATTACATAATATCCGTCTGTGTAGCTGCAAAGTGAAGTGCTAACTTCCTAAGCACTTCCATCAAGATATTCTTCGCATTATGAAGAGTCGCTATATTTTAATTAAAGCGCCCAGATTGGCCTTTATTTCGTTAATATTCTGCGTTGATGGTTGTGATTGGCTGTAAGCGTCAGGCTTTAATAAGCTTCGTGAATTGAGTGCCGATATTAAAGTAGATACTTTGGTAATTGTGAATGCTAGAGACCTCTTTCTTCGCATTGATCCCTCAATGGCGTGTGTTCTAACACTCAATATTCAAAATGTATTTTTTTAAATATTTTTGTGACGGGTTAAGCTTGAGGCCCTCACAGGTAAAGCAGAGTAACCTCTGCCTATAACAGATGCATTTCATCACAAGTCACGAATTGCACTGCGTCACTTTGAGACATATAGTTGTTAAGTCTCATTGTGCCTTAATTTCACTGGCTCTTAAGGACAGCTGCCGGAACACACCGTTAGGTGCTTGATTTTCTACTTGAAGGTGGTCGCTAGCAAGGCGGGCATTCGCAAAATGCCCTTCCACCATGCAGTGAAACTCAAGCCCGCGGCGGGATTCAAACAATAGAGCTGCTGCGTGGCAGTCTATAGGCAATGCTACTGAGCCATCACTGCTTCAGTATATTATCGGTCACATTCTATAAATTAAAAGTATGCGAAAAAAATGTGAATAATTCTTAAACAGGAATATTTTATCTATTATATACCCGGTAGATACCAGTTATCGATAAGCCAAAATATATTGCTCTGTGATTATGAATCCCAAAATATTAGGAAATTAAACCTTTGCAAAACATTTATAAACCCCTGGGAGAACAAATATTTCATTTGCGATATTGGAGGCATAAATATATTAAAACATGATTAGGGTATCTATAAAACACATAAGGAGATATTAGAGATGCTTTTGAGGAAATTAAACTATAGAATCTATTCAATAGATGCTATTTTAAGTTGCTTAATGTATAACAAGATAATGTGATTGACACATTACCTATTTCTTCTGCCATAAATTAATGTTCACAAAATTAATTTTTTTGTATGTGTGTTCGATGCCTTTCACCTCCTTATCAGCTTAACAGATTTGAATGAAATTGGTACGTTGTTTCTTACTCGGTAGTTTTTATGTAATTTATCACTGACATGCTAGCCTTTGACCACTATCTCACCTGGTGGTAGTTGATGATGTAGTCGAAGATGTTGTTTAGGCTGGCTTTCAAGGACAGCTGCCGGTACACACCGTTAGGTGCTTGACGACAGACTTTCTACGTGCGGGTGGTAGCTAGCCAGGCGGGCCGTGTAACCAGTGCGCGTGGTCCGCCCACGCTGCAAGGTCCCCATCTCTAATCCCTATTCCTGCTTAAGCCCGGAGGTACCCGGTGCGCGTGGTCCACCCACGCTGCAAGGCCCTCATCCCGATTCCTGCTTGAACTCCTAAAGGCCATTGCAGGCAAACAAGCAGTCCAAATGCTGTAGCCCATTACTAATATTTGAAAAAAAACTTTTTATATTTATATTGCTCTTGGGACGATTAATGTATATCGTCCCAAAAGCGTTATAAATATTTTATTTTGGATACTGAAGCCTCATAAATTTAATAAGAAATATAATAGCTCTAATTAAAATATAAGGTTTATTATTTACAGCCTCTGCCTCAATTACTAAGATATAATTTGATAGCCTATTGGAGGACACCATATTCTCGTTGAGGTAGATACTTTTTCAATACAACGCTAACATTGTACTAACGCAACTAGCGTTTGTACATATACTCGGGGATCCGTTAAACTTCGCTGTTCACATGTTCCAGCATGACGTTAACAATCAGCTTTTAATTTAGAATATGAGGAAAGTAAATAATTACCTAATAAATTAGACAAATATTTGTTTTACAACATATTAGTAAATGAGATATAAATTAACTTATTAGGAACCGGCTAGAACCCGCGTTATATTTACCGGAAAGATTCCGACCAGTTTCGGACTGTTTTGAAGTCCTTCGTCTGGGAGTCAAAGTGAAGAGATATAACTTTATGTTAGAAAATACTTTAAAATATTATTTATTTAAAATTTTACGCCGAGGTTTATCAGAGAGGCTGTACATAAAGTTGAGACATGTCTTGCATAATTATAACATTTTTGACGGCAGAGATTATCGTTTCTCATGGACAAAAAGTACTGTTTATATCCCTTTAGGACGATAACTTCAAGTGTACTTTCTCATGAATCGTAGCTACCATAAAACAATGATTTAATTTATTTTCTATCCTATTTCCAAATATAAAGATGGCTTGCTATTTGACTGTGTAATTCATTGCCGATTGTTAAGTACAGTGTTGCCAGTGAGATTTGAGAGACACAGATACACAGCTGTGGTTGAATGAAGTTGTTGATGCCATTACGCCTGGCAATTTTCATGGCTGTGTGGTTTAAAGATCACTACAATTACGGTAGTCTGAGTCTGGTTTTTCAAAAGTGTGAGTAAGTTGTTTATATTTGAAGTGCGATACGAGTAAGGTTGAATTGTTTGAAAAATTCTTCATTGTTGAAGATCCTGATATGTTAAAAATTCATGAACCTGCACAGTAATATAGGCTTATAATTTTGGCACATTTGTGCCTCAAAGATAACTTATAAATATATTTATCCAAACGTGATGGATTAAATATATTTCGACTTTTACTTAATATTATTCTTTACTTACATTTCTTAATGAGTATAATTTTAAGCAGCATCACATTTACAAAGTTTTCAAAGGCAAAATAATTCGTCTCAAGCGGGAATCGAATCAACAGCTTCTGGGGAAACCGTGGGGCTTAACGCACAGTGTGTATAAATCGCTGGGCCATCCAAATATTATGCTGGATGGAATCAAAATGTTTGACCTTAAAATTATTAGTACCGTTTTAATATTTTATTGTTACCGTTAGAATATATATGTAAAGTCTTCTACACATCATTAATTACGGGAGACGAAAAAAACAATAACTAGCAGCTAATATTCTTATTACACTAGGGCAGATAATTATGTTTTAATAAACACCTAAAATAATTGAATTGAATTACCTAAAGTAAATGAATAATTTGGCAACGGACATATATTTAGTTGCCTTGTAATTGGCTTATCACAATGACACGGAATGTACTGTTTCGACCACAGATAGATCTCTGTGGTTTCGACTCAAGGAGATGTCAGGAGAAAAGTTACGTTAAAAAAAAAACATTATTACAGGAGTCTATGTTCAGCAAATTACTCTTATCTGGACGTATTCCAAACTAATTTATAATTATCAAATGTTCAATTTAATATATATTAATATCTTATATGTCATAAGTATTTAACGGGTCTTAATCGCGATAACACATGTATAATTTTAATATTGTTAGGTTTGCAATAACGCCTGCTATGCGGATTACATTACATAAAATATACGATATTTCCTATCGTATATTTGTGATTTTGTAATGTAATCCGCATAGCAGGCGTTATTGCAAACCTAACAACATTAAAATTATAAGGTTGCGTCATCATTTACAAGTATAATACCAATTGCAAAATTGGTCTTGTTAGTAGTACAACGCAAGTAGTACTATAGATTTCGCTCCATCCCAATACGATGGTTAAAAGAAGGATAGGAAAGATTCGAGTCATGACGTCATGTCATGTTAGCTCAATTGGTTAGAGCATACTCCGGCTCAAGGAGTGGATGGACGCGGGTTCGAATCCCGCACATGACTTAAATTTTTCCTATCGTATATTTGTGATTTTGTAACACATGTATAAATTTATTTACCTCGACTTTTTGACCAAATTGCATTGGTTGTGGTCACGAGCGGACTGTGGAGGCGGGTGTCAACGTCTTGAAGGGCGGATATATTCTCCAACTACCCGCATTTGATTTAGAAATGTATCTTCTCGCCACACAGCACTGACAAAATCCACAGGTCTTAATAAGTTGGCATCGTCATGACCACTACGTCCTAGTTATGATTGAAATTCTATTGTTATCATTATCTACGATGCAATGGGTTCAGGAAGGTAAAACGCGTTTGGTTGCAGCTATCTTAAAACCATCCTCTCTATTGAACTTATGATTTTGCCTTATTTCAATAGCTTCTCGTACTAGTCTAGAGTGGTTTGTGGTACGTTCCGTTGAGAGGACTTTCGGGTCGTGGAGCTCAACCCAGTGGTCAGGTCCTGACTCTAGCAGATGTTCAGCTATAGCAGATTACTCCATCTGGCGATTTTTCCCCAGGTGTTGTTTTATCGCGATTAAGACCCGTTAAATACTTAGAACTATGTGTTCAAGTCGCAAAAATCTTTAAGTTACTATCTTATAAAGTGTTTAAAATTGGTTTTATTGAGCCTTAATTTGATCATAGTATAAATTAACTAAAACATACGTTGTTTGGTCATATCTCCAGTCAAATTTTACAACAGATTGCGTCTATCAATTAAGCTTGCCATAGGGTTGTTACAATTTTTATAATGTCTGTTGACACCCATTATCTACTGTTTGTTTTATAATAATACTTTGCTATTTACGTATTGATGTCTTTGGGCCAGCCTAATTAAATAGCAGTTTGTGCATTTTTGAAAACGGCACATAAGTCATATTGTCTAAAATTATTGTTTTATGCTATTTCAGAACCTTTTTTTCTCAAATGCAGCTGCACACTTGGCGACAGATTTTCTACTTGAGGATTCTCGCTAGCCAGGCCGGCATTCGCAAAATGCCTTTCCACCTTGCGTTGAAGCTCAAGCCCTTTATTTGAAATATTAAGTGTTTATTTCAATATGTTTGTATATTATTATTATATAAATTTAATTAAATGTAGAGTAATACAAATTAACTAACCCACAAATCACTAACGTTAGGGATGGAATACCCGACCCGGGTGTCGAGCATATCAGATACATAGTAATCATCATCAAGACCAATGCGCAGTCTTGCAGAAACGATCTCTCGTCGGGCACTGTGCTTATGGCTTAAATATCAGAGAATAGGAATATAATAGAACTAAAAGAAATATTTTTATTCCTTATATATTTAATAAATAATATTGGTTTGGCATTGAGTCGTTTATATTTATATGACCATTACTTTATGTTCTCAATAGTGATGGTATGGAGCAGGGTGGATGGAGGGGGCAGAATTGTGCACAACAGCGTTGAATCTGAAAATAAAATAAGATTGTATTAAAAAAGAGATATTATAAGATTTTAAAATGAGGCTTCTTCTGCAATAAATAACTTTTAAGTGTAGCAAACGTTCGAGTGCGAGTTCGTCCGGGTAAATACTGCCACCATACCTATTTTTGCAAAATGCCCTTCCACCATGCGGTGAAGCTCAAGCCCACGGCGGGATACGAACCATGGACCTGCTGCGCGGCAGCTCTTAGCCAATTCCAAAGGGAACTCACTGCTTCGAAAAAAATTTTGACCACCAAGCAGTAATGTTCGCATCACTATGTTCCAGTTTGAAGCGTATGGATTCCGATGAAATGACAGGCATGCGTTCAAACCACTTCATATCTCAGGTTGATAGGCGTAGTGTAGTTTGTCCTGTTGTAAGCGTCTGTTATGCGGGCAGAGATTACTGCTTAATACCAGGCGGGCCAAGTACTTATCACAATAAAAAAATAATAACATAAATGTATGTAATTAAACTACTTTAAACGGTTTAAATCGCGTATATTTATCATTATTTTTGTTACCGTTACGTTTCAAAAACTTTGCAGTGATCGTGGTCTTACAGTGACTGACAGTTACCCCGTGACCAAAATCACTAATATATATAATATAATTGGTTAAAAAACTAGCTCTCGACTCTTCAAGAAGAGAGAGTTTTTCTTTGGAGTGGGTACTCTAATTATGTATTTAAGTATACCAACTACATAGTAGGTACATATTATGTAACTATTATCTAGTTGTTATCTATCAGTATTATATATTTGCACCTATTTTTATTAACATATTTATGTATATATTATAAAAGAAATAATTGTGTATTATATTATTATATTTTACGTTTATAAATAACGTGTAAGATATCTATGTATTATAATATAGTATGTATATACAAAACTTGTTTTTAAGTAACGTTTTTATTAGAAAGTAAGTTAATATCTAAAAAAAATATTATTTGTTTTCACCACGTGTTACTTGAAACGTGATTCTGTCCATACAAAGGTTGTCTGGAAGAAATCGCTTTATGCAATAAGACCACCCATTGCACAACCATGGTCTAAGAGTACTATTTAAACGATTATATAAATGTATATTTGCTGTGAAATAAAGAGTTTTGTATTGTATTGTACTCTAGAAATGACTAGCAACAGCAGATTGATATCTAGCGATGGTTAACATACTAAGCCCTTACAGTAAAGCGATATTTTTTTTACCAACATTACAAATAACTTCAATCTTAATCTGCTCTGTTCTTATACGGGAAGGCCTATATCTGACAATCGTTTTTGGCTGGCATAGAAGTTGTAATTTAAAAGCGGTCTTTGAGATGAAACATCTTTAACTTACCCATTGTGGTCATCAGCGGTGTACTCGACCTTGCGGACTGAGCCGTCAGGCTGCACCAGAGAGTAGTAGCCATAGACAGCATCACCGTCGCGAGATTCGTGCTGGGACTTGTGATCACCGGTGTGGGGGTCAGACACGGAGTATGCGAAATCGTACTTGGGGTGAGCCTAAACACAAACAATGTGGTTTACAGTATGGTTAACACTCCCAAATTCTTTACGGACGTTGTTTTCCAATTTCAAATCCTTGGACTTCTTTCTCAGAGCTTAGTTACGGACACAGGAATATCTAATGTTGCTCATTACTTTAATAGACTTAACTGTCTAATGACGTATTGTGAATGTATGCGAATGGCTTTACGTGAAAATCAAATGATCACTTTTGCATATCTGATAAGTCCTTCTCGGTTTCAGTCTGGAATGAGGATGGGTATGCCCTCATTTGGGACCTAAGAACATAAGTGGGATATATCATGTGGGTTTGAAACATGATATATGGAAGGGAGAGGAGGGGCCAATTTTCTTGCGGGGTGAGGTAGGTTGGAAAACTGGCCTGGCCCCACCTTATTCCTAAAACCATTTGATGGGGAAAAGCAAAAGCTTGATAATAGTTATTAGTTTCGAAATCCGCCCTGATATGAATCGCGATGAATATGAGCCTGCTTTTGTGCAAATAGAATAGTCACTCGGCGATAGATGACGCTTTTTTAAATATTGATATTATCTAAATGTAACTTGTCTTTTGTCGTTATAATAATACTAATAAAAGAATCATTACGTTATATGTGGTTACATGTTATTTAATCTGCATATACGACGGTTTAATGAGTTGCAAAAGCTGACGACATCTAGTAGTAAGTAGCTAAAATTTTGAGGTACAAGGTAGGCAGGTATAGTAACATACACAGACACTGCTAGGTATAGTATACCGAAACTATGTGCCCACTTATACTAGCAATGTAATTAATTGCAAATATATATTGTTATATTCACATGTGAAATGTTATGCCATCGGCTGCTTTTATCCGTTCATCAGAATTGTATTTGCAAGATAAAATGTAACACTTCATCTTTGCTACGTGAGTTAGACGACAATGTAATTATAGTCACAATATTTTAAAACTCAGTTCACATGCAGGCGCCTAGAGAGAAGACTATGCTTAACCATGCCCCAACAATTGGCGTCACCGAGGATTTGATGCAGACAAGACTGACTTACAAATGACTACTTCTCTTCCCCTCCATTCTTCATTGTTTGTACAGATCTCATGCCGGCTCTTTTGAAATGTGCAGATTTGATAGTATATTCTGTTTTATGAATTATTGATATTATAAATTAATTATAAATAATAATGTATGGAGATATCCATACATTATAAAAGACAATTTTTAATGAATGATTTTTTACAGCGATATGCTTGCTATTAAATTATTGGTGGTTTAAGTTTTTTTTTTTAAGATTATAACTTACTTTTTATTCAATTGATTACGATTACTTGAAGATAATATGGTATGATTTCTAAATATTAACGGATGCTTCGACAAAGATGAGTTTTTGCATTGTTTAAATAGGGTAAAAGGGATATGCATTTTGCATAACATTATTCTATAATTCAAAGATGGTTCAAAGAAAAAATCCCCTACTGAATCAATAACTTTGGCTACAAGAAAGTGTCCCTAGAGTCGAACTTACATATTCATCATGACCATCATAATGTCCGGCGTAGGCCAGGGGAGCAGCATAGGGTAGAGGAGCCCCGTACCCTCCATAACCGAGGGTGTCTCCGTAGACAGCGGGAGCTCCGTAGCCACCGTGATGTACGATGCTTTGGGACGACACGGCGTGACCGTACGCTTGGGCAGCCGCCCACATGGCTCCAAAAGCTACGATCTGAAAGTGTAATGACATGTAAAGGAGCGAGCCAGAGATGTTTTTCGAGGTCTAAAATCATAGTGATAAAATACATTCAACTATTTTCACACAAAGCACTGGACTATCACGTTTCAATTAGCATCTTGTACTATATTTATGTATTTAGGAGTCAAATTGACCCATATAATAATAATTCCCCATAAGTTGCAATGTTTAGTGTAGTGCTCTTAACTTTAAATTATACGCTTCTTTACATACACATATGTACTCATAGGCAAAATTAGTTCAGTTCAAGCTGATTTCTACTCTATAAATAAAAAATGTTTTAAAAAATGTTTCTTTCCAAAACCTTTATGCGCATTATGAATCAATTCATTTTAAATGGAAAATATATATTTCGATGATTAATTTTAGATTTTTTTGTTTACATAGCGTTGCAGGTATAGGTTGAGATATCTCATTACAAAATATTCAAGAAGTAACTCAGAATAGTATTTGAATGTTTGAAAGTTTTGAAATTGTCGTTATTTTGAACTCAGCACTTCAAAACTTAGCGGTCAGAAAATCTTTGTGTGTCAAAGGCCGACCAAGTATATTACACTTTATGATCTTAATGGATTTAAAGTATTTTAAGAAACTTTTACAGTCACACCATACAGTTACGCCATAAACTTTACAAACACTTACTTTGCTGAACATTTTGCTGTTGACAATATCACAACTGTTGGTTGATTGATATCAAATACCGCAACCAGCTACTTTTTATATGACTTAACACAGAACAAGAACAAGTGGGGTTGCTGACCACTGGGCATGCGGACCTCGCGTCTACATTGACAATAGTTAAGGTCATGTCAAAAACCGATTATAGAATTGCAATTATATGTGTCATGGTATCGATATTGCTTTTGGTCATGCTATGCTGCTTGTAATACGTGTTGTGGTCTGCACAAAAAGTTCCCATGCACAGTACTCGTACAACGACTAATCACGTCGTTAACTTTGACATTGTTCTATTTTATGGCCAATATTTTATGTCATTCCGTACAGTTCCTTTAAGAATTAAACACAAAGGCGTAATAGGCGACTAAATGAGGATGCCACTATTCACGGGACATGATTTTTACTGCACAGCAGGGCTCGGTATCATCTTCACGATCTGTTTATCTGTGAAGTGTTTTTAAATTGTTTTTTTTTATTTTTATTGCTGATAGGTAAGCCTTTGACCACAATCTCACTTGATGGTAAGTGATGATGTGGTCGAAGGTGTTAACAGGCTTCTCCTAGAATTACTAGCTCTCAAGGACAGCTGCCGGAACACACCATTAGGTGCTTGGCGACAGATTTTCTACTTGAGGGTGGTCGCTAGCCAGGCGGGCATTCGCAAAATGCTCTTCCACCATGCGGTGAAGCTTAAGCCCGAGGCAGGATTCCATGGACCTCCTGCACGCAGTCCATAGCCAATGCCACTGAGCGATCACTGCTTCAACACACGAAAGCATTCCATGCCCTTAATGTGCTTTCTTCGTCTTGTTTTGTTCTTAGTTGTGTAAGGATGACATATTGTACAAAATTTAAATAATTGCGATACTAGTAGGAACATGATATGAATATAAGAATATAACTAGATCGTTTTTTTTCATTAGATCAATTTTTTAGTATGTAATTGTTCGAGTTGTGACATATTATACCAAATTCACTTGATTGCGATGCTAGTAGAAAGATGACGAGGAAGAATATAGCTGGTACGTTATTTTGCCATAACTAAAGTTTTGGTTTTTTCAGACGCAATAGGCAAAAATTTTGGCTCATTACTTGGTAATTCATTAAACTGCTCTGTTAGAAATTACTGCATGCCTGGTGCTTCTTATGCACAGATTGAGGAGAAAATTATGGCTTCTGAAATTGATAAAAATACCATAGTTATTGTGTACTTAGGCCAAAGTTTGGGTATTGACAGGAAACAGTTAATAGCAAGTATAACTTCATTGTTAAATCTTGATGCGTATCAAATCATGTTATGTGCATTTCCCTATTCAGATGCACTGACTCAAAGCCAGAATGAGCATATTCACTCATTAAATACAATTTTATATAATATGACATGTCGTCATGGAGACAAACTTTTATTTTTTGACTGTAATAAATTTATTACTCACTTTATGTTGACTCAGGATAGGATGTACCTACCTAAGAAATATAAAAATTTAATTGCTACTTTGGTAGCTTATAATATTGAGTCGGTTATAGGAAATATAACTAAGTCTAGTTTTGACGCTACATATTTTAGTACATGTACTAATGTTCAGTCAAACAGTTTAAACTTTTAAGAGAGACAACAGGGAAGTGTTCTGACATAGCACTATACTACCAAAATATAAATCGCTTCCCTGGCAAAATACTTGAAATTGAAATATTCTTAGATAAATATCCATTTGACATATTATGTTTCACTGAAACTTGGCTTAGAGCAGATAAAATGTTATTTAATGTTAAGAATTTTAGTGTGGGTAGTGCGTTTAACAGATCATCTGCAGAAGGAGGAGGGTGTATTATACTTGTAAAAAATAATTTAAAATTTAAAGAACGCCGTGACTTGGTCAGATGTTCTGTCGAACGTGTCTGTGAGGTTGCTTGTGTGGAGGTGGACAGGCATCTCGTGTTGTGCGTATATCGACCACCAACAGATGAAGGTCGTGCTCAAAATTTTACAGAATTTTTATCCACTTTGGAAAATATACTACAGAAAATTTCAAAATGCAAAAAACCCATATTTGTATGTGGTGATTTTAATATAGATATTTTATTGAATACTAAAAATAAGACTGATCTTATTTCATTGTTTAAGTCATTTAATTTGAAATTTCTATTCTGTGAGCCCACTAGGATATCAGACACTTCAGCTACCTGTATAGACAATATATACTCAAACTGTAAGACTAAAGAAAAGTCAATAATGAAGGGTATTAGATCTGATCATGAGGGCCTAGCGATAAAATTTGATGGAATCAGAAAAACAGAGAGGTATGAAATTGAACATAGACCATTAACAACTAGTAGGCTGGAAATACTCAGTACCAACATAGAAGCTAAGCTTGGCATTACAAATTTTTCTCATAGTGACCCAAATGACATTTATAATCGCTTATTTTCTTTAGTAAACACTGAGTTTCAAAAAGTATGTCCAAAAATAAAAAAACAAATAGATGGAAAGTTGAAGTTCGGTGATTGGGCAACAACAGGTATTCGAAAAAGTAGAGATTATTTGTTTGATCTGTATCGTAGGAAAAATTTAACATCTTGCAAACAGTTTCATGATTATGTTAGGAAGTATTCAAAAATGTTCAAATCTGTTTGCTTGTGTGCTAAATCTCTTTTTATTAGAAACAAAATTAGCAAGTCTAAAAATAAAATAAAAACCATTTGGAAGACTATAAATAGTGAAACTGGTAAAAATAAACCTAGAGATTCAACATATGTCTTAACTATTGATAAAAATCAAATCTCTGATTCAATACAAGTGGCGAATATATTTGAAAATTTTTTTTCTACCTTGCCCCTAGAAGCCACTAAGTCATTGGATTCTTGTCCCAATGTAGCAGAAACTATGTTAAAAAATAATTTTCCAAGCAAATCACCGGACTTTTCTTTCAGACACACCACAAGATTTGAAATTATAAAAACATTTCAAAGTTTAAACATAAAGAGTACTGAAGACTTGTGGGGTATGTCAGTAAAAGTGGTAGAGTCTATAATTTACATTATTGCACCATATTTAGAAACAATATTCAATCTTTGTGTCGATAGTGGAAACTTCCCCGATTTAATGAAACAAAGTAAAATCACTCCAATTTTAAAGTCGGGGTCTACATCTGACCCTTGCAATTATAGACCTATTTCCATCTTACCTGTTCTGAGTAAAGTATTCGAAAAAATTATGCTCAAACAACTACTATCCCATTTTAACAAGCATAATTTATTAAATGAGAATCAGTTTGGTTTCACCAAGAGCAAATCCACAACAGATGCAGGTGTTCAATTGATGTCGCATATACTGGAAGCCTGGGAGAGTTCACATGATGCTATTGGCGTATTTTGTGATCTTTCCAAGGCATTCGACTGTGTAGAGCACTGCACTCTGATTCGTAAACTTTCCCACTATGGTATTCGTGGGAAAGCTCTGAATCTTATAGAGTCATATCTGTCAGACAGGCTACAGAGGGTTGGAATAAATGGCAATACTTCTTCCGGGTCATTGGTAAAAATGGGAGTACCACAGGGATCAATTTTGGGACCTTTTCTGTTTCTAACATATATTAATGATCTGCCTTGCATGGTCAAAGATTTCTGCGATATTGTTTTATTCGCAGATGATACCTCTCTGATTTTTAAAGTAGATAGGAAAGACAGTGAACTGACGCATGTAAATAATGTATTATCTAAGATTTGTAAATGGTTTGCCGCTAATAATCTTCTCCTAAATTCAAAAAAGACGAAATGTTTAAAGTTTTCTTTACCAAATGTTCCTTATGTTGAACCAAACATAAAGCTTGGCCCAGATAAACTCCCTATTGACAAAGCGACAGTCTTCCTGGGAATCAAAATGGATTCCACTTTACAATGGGATCCACATATACATGATCTCTCCGGAAGACTTAGTTCTGCTGCATATGCAGTTCTTAGGATAAGACAGTTAACAGACGTAGCTACTGCTCGGCTAGTTTATTTCGCGTACTTCCACAGTATTATGTCGTATGGCGTATTGCTGTGGGGAACTGCTGCTGAGATAGAGACAATCTTTATCATACAAAAGCGTGCAATTCGAGCCATATATAAAATGGGTCCTAGGGAATCTGTGAGGGATCTTTTTAAAGAAATTGATATTTTAACTTTACCAAGTCTGTATATATTTGAAAATATTATGTATGTTCGTAAAAATTTGAGTAAATTTAAATTAAACAGTGACAATCACGATTACAATACTAGGAATAAAGATAAAATAGTGGTGCCAGGTTTTAGATTAGCAAAGACAAATAAAAGGTCCTTCTTAGGTAATTGTGTGCGGTTTTATAATAAAGTTCCCAAACATATTACAACGCTCACAGAAGGGAAATTCAAGTTGCATGTGAAAAACATATTGATTAAAAAATCCTACTACACAGTTTCTGATTACATAAACGACAAAAATGCCTGGACAATTCCGCCTCCGCCAAGCTATTGCCTGTCACCTACATAATTTAAACAAATATTGTAATAACTCTATTATATAGTATGTATGTAACACATTGTTAAAAGATGTTTAAAAGAATGGCCCCGAGTTTCTTGCCCGTTCTTCTCGCAGTGGCTCTATACAATTTATTTGCTGAACGTGGCAGTACAATGTAGAATATTTCAATACTAAAATTTGTAATTGACCTTCATAAGAGCGTCGTAGACGCCTAAATTGAATAAATGATTTTGACTTTGACTTTGACTTTGACATATTATATAAATGTAAAGGGTTTTTCAACAAGAACTTTGTTTTTTAAAACAAAGAATTTAGATGAAAATTATTCAAATTTTTATTGCATTACGAAGAGAAAAGTTTGGCAATTATGAATGAAAAATTATAACTGAATTTTTTTTTTAGCTTTGGAAAATAGTACAAAACTTATATATAGCCTCAGTTCTAAAATCCGCGCGGGCCCTCCGCGTGTTCGCGCCGCGCGGTCTTTACGGTGCGCGGAGTGACGCGAGCGCAAGGAGTGGTTAGCTTAGCACTTCGAAGACAAGCCTACTAGTAATTATTATCTGTGTCCTAACATAGTCGTGCTCAGTGCTCTTTGAGCGCAGATTGTTTTCCGTAGTTTAGGTATTTAAGGTTGTCACAATTATGCTGTTTTAGAAACCTTATCATCACGATTCTGTAGCACAGATGACAGAATACCTATGTTTTACGTTCACTGTTTTAGAAATCCTACCGGCGACCTTGGTAGGGTTATTATACCGGATGACGCCTATTTAGAGGAGTTGCTAACATTAACAAGTTACCAATATTATATTTAATATATTAAATCAATCAATCATATCTCTATTGATTGCTTTCATACTATATTTTATATACTTTATATGGAATATACCAATATGGAAATTTTGAATGTCTATTATCTATGCTTATGGTTTGCCACTTTTCCGGAAAATTAAGTAATATCAAAATAATTCGGTATTATTGAACACTTTTTGTATGGGAATTCAAGGCCTTGCCTTCGTAGCTCTTTCAATACAAACGTAGTTTCGTCATAATAAAACAAGTTTCCAAACTCGTTGAAATTCTGAATGAATGCATTTAATTCAAATTCCCATACAAATCGATTTTTCCAAATAATTTTATATATACACATTTTATCGGAAAACTGACAAATCAGAAATATGGATTTTTAGCTCAACGACAAACATGCAATATTTTAACATGTTTATACACTTGGTATTTAAAACGACAATAGGACGTTTTTATGAAAAACGCTATAAAGACCTTACCCGAACCTTTTCCTTCTTATATGGGATGAGAACAATATGTGTCCTATTAACACAATAGGTGGCAAGAGAAATTATTCTTAAAAGTTATTATTAAGGCCAGCCATCTGTCTGACGCCAACCATTATTAAGAATGCCTTCGCTTGGTAGTAAACCTTAATGACTTACCTTAAAATATTTTTAAGGTAAGTCATTAATTTTGAAACAAAACTAACACGCGCTAGTAGATTTAATAATATTTTGTTAAAATTCCTATGACATTGTTGCTATCGTAATTCAATCGATTTAATTAGGAATGGCTTTACTATACCCGTACTTCCAAATTAAATTTCATTTGAGTGTTTTGAAATTATGTTAATAACGCGGCTTCAAACATATCAAAGAAATCCAATTTTAGAAATAGAGTTGAAGTAATATATGCAACATTGATATTCTTATAGTTAAAGTAGTTTCATTTAGCTACTAAGTATTCAAACTCTGTGAAATTTTCCGGCAATGTGCAGTACGTAAAGCTCTGTTCCCTTTTTACAAGTGGGTAGGTGGTAGGTGGTCAGTCAAGTGGGCCCGATGGCATCCCTCTGATAGTCTAGAGTCTGGACTTGTGTTCCAGAGTTGACATTGGTTCTAACGCTTCTTTTCCGGCTCTGCTACACATAAGGCGTTGTACCAAAAACGTGGAAAACGTTTGTAGTGCACCTATTCCCTAAAAAAGGTGACCGCTCAGATCCATCCAACTACCGCCCTATAGCCATAACGTTACTGTTTTCCAAGATAAACCAGCTGATTAACGATCAACAGGATGGTTTTCATCGCAGTCGTTTAGATAATGATCTTTAAGTTTACCTTACGCATCGATGTCCGGAGGTGGTGCAATGCAAGGATGAGGCGCCGGTGGCTAGTTTGAACATAACAAAGGGCTTTAATCGGGTGTGCTATAAAGAACTGTCGAAACTTCCTTCATATGGGCTTTCTGGAATGTATGGGCTTTTTAATTTTTTGGAATGTTGGAGCATCGAGGTCGTTGTCGACGGTGCATGCTTCGTTTTAAACCCGGTCAAAGCTGGCGTTCCGCAAGGCTGTGTGCTATTTCCAACTCTATTTCTGTTACACATCAATGAAATGTTGCAATATTCGTTGCTATGCGGATGAAAGTACCGGAGATGCCTGATATGTTTTGATTTTGAAGCGCCCGTAGCGAAGTTTACTTAGCTGTTCTTAAACGATCAGCAAAGTTAAGCAACGTCGCCCGCGGTCATGAGTTTGATGGGTGACCGCTAGTCACATTACTATTGAGTGCTTCCGTGCTTCGGAGTGCACGTTAAGCCGTCGGTCCCGGTTGTTGTCTAAGGATGGCAGTCGTTGTAGCATGGTGTGATACGGCCCCCCCGAAGGGTTCCCGCCTTGTCGTGGCGGTGGGGCTTAGTAGCCGTGGCTTCGTCACCCACGGTGAAGCGAAGAGGAACCAGGGGCCGTGCTGGCTTCGGCAGTCAGCCGGCCCCAGAGGGGCCGCTCCACTGGGCTTTGCCTCTAAGTCCAGACTGGAGCGGCAACGGGTAGGCTGCGGTGCTGTATGGGCAGCACCGCATCTGAGGCGGGCTGTGGTGTTGTATGGGCGACACCACAGCTGACGGTGAGGGGCCACGGCGGGAGAGGAGTGCCGGTATCACGGTGCGCCGCTCTCCCTACCTTCCGTGGCCACGGCGGGGCCGCCACCGTTGGATGGCGGACGCGGAGGGGCCGCAGGGGAGGAGGAGTGTTGGTATAGCGAGGCGCCGCTTTCCCTATCCTCTGCGGCCGAAGTAGCAGGCGACGGGGCTACTCATCTGACCCGTCGCAGGGGGACCTTGGGCGTCGGAAGCGGGGTATTCTGACGCCCATTTGCGGGCTTGGTCCCCGGGTGGTAGCGACGTGCCATGTGTTCTGGTGCGTCGTGAGGGGTAGCATCCCAGGAGGGGTCCGGCAACGGACAACCGTGGCGGGTTCGTGGTTGAGTGCTAAAGCGACCCTGCGATCCCGCCGAGAAGCGGTAGAGATGGAACACCGTGTGTTATTTAGTCGGTAGGGGCACTTGCTGCTGTGGGAGTAGTTGGTGTCGAGCCCGACATATCCCGGCCACCTTCCCCGGGGTGGACGGGAATGCGTAAATGCATTTTTCACACGTAAAAAAAAAAAAAAAAAAAAAAAATGGTGTGATACGGCATTTTGCGAATACCCGCTTGGCTAGCTACCACCCTCAAGTAGAAAATCTGTCGCCTAGCACCTAACGGTGTGTTCCAGCAGCTGTCCTTGTGAGCCCGTACTTCTAGGTTAACCTGAACAACATCTACGACCACATCATCACTTACCATCAGGTGAGATAGTGGTCAAAGGCTAAGACACAAATTTGTGCGTTTACCGCTAAACTATACCTTTTGTCATATCTCGCCATCTTGAAGACATTTCCCTTGCCACCTCAACTAGCATCGAAGTCTTGGTGTCGACATATCGAGCGTCGTTTAATTTTCTGTTACTTGGAAGATAAGACCAAGTTAGCCTCTAAGAAGCTTGGTGTGCTCGGAAAGGCGAGACGGTACGTCACGTTAGCCCATCGCCTAAAACTTTACAAAGCTCAGGTTCGGCCTCACAAAGAGTACTGCTCTCAGCTCTGGGCGGGAGCTCCCCAGTACCAGATTCTTCCATTTGACCGCGTCTAACGCATATCGACTCGAATCGTTGACGATCAAGTTCTCTCCGGTTGGCTCGACCCTTTGACACTGCGTAGACATGTTGGATCACTCTGCATCTTTTACTGTATCTACTCGTATCAGTGTTCAGAGACAGAAAATGCCGCAAAATCGCAGGAACCAGCTGCCATGTGAAGTATTTCCGTACCGATACGACTTAGGAACCTTTAATAACAGAGCATTTTCACTCCTCATAGGCCAGCAACGCAACCTCGAGACCTCTGGTGTTGCGGATGTTCATCGGTGATGGTGATCATTTACCACCAGGTGAGCACGTCTGCTTGTTTGGCCTCCTACATACCATAAAAAAATGTTTTATTTTTGATTCCTTGTTTGGGCCAATTTATTGCCAGAAAATACTGATAACATCTCATTTTGAGTTTTTTTTTAACGGGAATAAATTGTTTACGAAAAATATTGTACATAATAACTTTCGACACATTATGAAACATTTTTGTATATATGATAGCCTTTGACCACCATCTCACCTGATGGTAAGTGATGATGTGGTCGATGAAATTGTTCAGGCTAACCTATAATTACTGACTCTTAAGTACAGATGCCGGAACACACCGTTAGGTGCTTGAAGACAAATTTTCTACTTGAGGGTGGTATCAGGGGTTCATTCGCAAAATACTCTACCATGCATAATAACTTAATAAATATGACATCATGTCATATTTCCTACGGAAACTGGTTAATTTGCAAAATCGAACCCACAAGTAAAAGTAAATTTTGGTTGCATTTCAATTTAACATTAATGCCATCGTTCCTCAATCATAGTGACGCAATCATGAACCATTTTATTAAACGTTTTCTTATATATTCAGTGTTTTAGAAATTATCATGGCATAAATAATAATGAAATAACGACTTCAAACACATCAAAGAAAACGTAGTTAATAAATAAAGGAGAAGGGATGTTAGCAATATAAACATATTTACGAGTATATGAATATGAAAATTATGTCCCGACTGCATGACTGTTTGGCTGTTTAGGTCGGAATAATAATAATTATAATAATAATCTTTATTAATGTCTAAAACATGAGCTAATGTTTACAATTATCACTTTGTAGGTATTCGAATATTAGAATTTATAAACATGGTTCCCTGAAGCCTCACACTAGGAGGACCTGTGTCGTGAGGTTCAATCTCTTCTTTGTGAACATGCCATGGTAAGAAGCATGATAATTACCTATATATAATATATATAATAATAAGTGCTGTATATAAATACATTTCTCTATTAATATTAATAATAATATCAATAGAAAATGTACACATATTAATTGAATATTATAATTTTAATGACGATGCCGTATGGCATGCCGGCAGGCAAACATTTTCACTGGTGTATTTAAATTTTTTGTTTTTGCAAAGCGAAAGTTTCCTTTATAATAAATTTCCTCTGATAATATTGGTACTCCATTTATGTATCGAAACCTTATCTTAAGCACCATCACATTAATAATAACACCATCTCATTATGTCTATTGAAACGCTCGTAGCGAAGTTTACTTAGCTGTTCTTAACCGATCAGCAAAGTTAAGCAACGTCGCCCGCGGTCATGAGTTGGATGGGTGACCGCTATTGACATTACTACTGAGCGCTTCCGTGCTTCGAAGGGCACGTAAAGCCGTCGGTCCCGGTTGTTATCTTAGGATGGACCCGCGCCGGCGGAGACGAACGGGTGCGAGGAGGCGGGAGTTCGCCCGCCTCCTCCCTTCTTCGTAGTGGGGTCACTGGTGGAGAGTCGGGGGATTCTCCACCAGCTTGCACGGCCCCACGTGTCCGGGGGGCGGCCTTGGTGAGCTAGGTTGCCCCTCCATAGGGCGGAGGCCCGGTTGGGTTCGGGCCTACCGTTGGGGTGAGATAGTGAATGCCATCGTGACCCTATCTTGCCCTACCTCGGCGGAGGACTGCTCACGGGGGGTTTTAGTGGGTGCAAGTCCCACACATACCCTTCCGCCACCCCCCGTGGAGGAAGGGAAGTGCGAAGGCATTTACCCACCAAAAAAAAAAAAAAAAGGATGGCAGTCGTTATAGCATGGTGGTAGGGCAATTTGCGAATGCCCTCCTGGCTAGCTACCACCCTCAAGTTGAAAATCTGTCGCCAAACACCTAACGGTGTGTTCCAGTAGCTGCCCTTGAGAGCTAGTAATTCTAGGTTAGTCTGAACAACATCTTCGACCACATCATCACTTACCATCAGGAGAGATAGTGATAAAAGGCTAACCTATCAGGCATAAAAAAAAAAAAAATACTCTATCGTCGGATTATCTTGACTATAGTATAATCCATTATTGATTGTAAGAGTATAATTAATTATTAATTGCACTCCAGTAAAAGGCTCATTCCATTGATTATCTTAGCAGGCGTTAATGCAAAACTTAGTAAGGGGCTTCCGTTGCAAAGTAGTTAAAAGCCAATTGCAAATTATCTTGTTTGAATTTAAAAAAATACACTTCGACTATGACTGTCCTCTTTAGATAAGATAGGATAAATATTTATTCGCAAAAGAAAAACTTATTCTAGATACAGTAAGTATATTAAAGAAAACAAAAGACAGCTTTTACATTAAATCTGCATGCTTGTTATAAAAATAGGCAATAGCTGATATTCAAACTATGTTTCCCCGTGTCATGAACATCAGTCATTCCCTTCCCTACTTGATTAAAAAAACAATGAAAGATATCAATTATTATATATATTAATATAAAAGAGTTATTAAACATAAACAGATACAGTTATCATATCCTTATATTACTATGAATGTATATAATATATCAATATAATCAAATCATATTTCATATAATTAACTTATATTTTAGATAATTAACAAATAGAATAACATTAAGGTAGTGTAGTAAAAGTTATATACACCTACCAATGTTTTGTTTGAAAGTTCCCGTGAGTATGAGACATACTCTCTCTCTACGGTCGTTTCTTCATTGCTGAAGGTCGTGGTCACTCTTGGCTAAGTAGGATCGGACAAACTGTCTCCATTGATTTCGGTCCGTGGCCTTCCTCACTGCGGCATAGAATTTAGACGAAGGAGTGGTGTCTCTGATTTGGTCAGACCATCTAGTTGGTGACCGTCCTCTTGATCTCTTTCCGGCGGTGTTGCCAACTATTACCAGTTTTTCGAGACTATCGTCACCTCTCCTGATTATATGTCCAAAATACGTGAGAATGCGCTGATGACATATTGTGGACAGACGAGTCTCAATTTTGAGTTGCGTAAGAATTGATGCATTGGTCCGCTTTGATGAGACATACTAATGTTTTTAATAACCGGCTGTACTCACGCGTATTGGTCGACATTGTCGACCTAGGTTTCGGGCATGTCCGATGCCCTTCATCAGGTGAGATACCAATTTAGCAAAAAACAGAACTACTCGTTTAAATAGCTTTTTTTTGTTTTAAATTGCCTGTTATTTAGGTATATGGAACAATGCGTCTGTTCCGTCAAAAACATATCCATTTGACCATTTTGTAGAAGCCACTTTAAATTTAAAGTAGCTATATTAACTATGTTTGGTTTTGTCCTTATTTATTTTATTATATATAAAGGGGCCAAGAAAATACCAAAAACATTTAGCAAAAATCATGTTTACCTTTTTTGGGTGACAAACTATGTTTTTTCGTCTTTTAAAGAGTGCATTTTGAAGTGATCTTAGTGGAAGTCTGGTCTTATGGTCCAGTATTGTTTGAAATATGAAAAAATCACGCCCAGTTAAAACTTCACACTCTTGACACAGCTCAACAGTTGGATTAAGAAATGGTCTAAAAGTAGATAATTTTAAGATAGCCCTCTGAAATCTTTCTAGTGGAAGTAGGTTGTATAGTATTTGAAGCGCTCGTAGCGAAGTTTACTTAGCTGTTCTCAACCGATCAGGTCATTAATAAAATACAAAAAAGCGTAGGTTGTAAAATGCTTCCTTGGGGAACTTCGTAGTTTAAAGGCAGGCAATCACTGATGAATTCCCCAACTTTAACGCACTCTTGTCTTTCTGAAAGATAGTCTGGAAAAAGTTGTATTCTAATCTTTTCCAGTTATCAAGAAGTAAAGGAATAGGCACGGTATCAAATTCCTTGTCTAATCTAAGAATATAGCTAGACACTTCCCACCGCTATTCAGTCCCTTGACATCAAAATCCGTGAAACCAGAAACAGCATGAGATGTAGATATTACTCTACGAAAACCATACTGGTTATTGCTTAAATGTCTTTGCTTCCGTATATATATATATTACTATACGGAAGCAAAGGCTATTTTTTATTACTTAGCTCGATGTAAATATTTAAAACTCAATTCAAAGGGAGGGGCGGTGCGGTCCAATGTTGCCGCGGCGCACATTATTATTAATTTTTATGCAAATTTTGCACATTACATACATTACGTGATAAAAAAAACAATAGACGATATTATAGCAATAAAAAAAATTATATATACCACCGAAGACGTGGGCATCCCTCAAAATGACTAGCATTCAAGAAGAATATTCTTATGATATTTTACAACATTTTTCAGATTGGTCAGCTATAAAATAAATCCATTTTTTTATTACCTATGATGGTGATTTTTATGGTAACAAAAAAAAATTTTTGATCCTATTAGGTAAGTCAAGTTTAGGAAGAGGATAAGGAGCGTTGACTTGATGTTTACACTAATTTTTCACAGAACTTTAAAAGAAGCTACAGCTGCATTTGGATTGAACGTTGGTATATGCACAAAATTTGATACAAGGAGGGCTTTTGCTATACCAAATCATGACAGCAGGAAAAGTAGGTATTAATGTATTCCGCATATTTTGAAATTAATTAAAAATATAAGATAGACTTTTTAGGTAAAATAGTTTGTTATTCATAATTTCGAACGTTAATGTGTCGATATAGACTAGGTAGGAACTTTGTATTATTATATATCATATTTTATATCATACATATAAATGAGATGTGATAATAACATTTAAGTGTCATTACGCAGCTGATGAGATAGAGGGTTTAGAGTAAGACAAAACCATAAAGGACATAGGGAGTCACATTGGTAGAGACCTTTTTAACAGCGATTTGTCTTATTGTGATGAATTCAAGTTGGCTATTAGGTAAGTTGTAGTGTATTTTTAGGATTCCATACCCAAAAGGTAAAAACAGGACCCTATTACTGAGACTTCGCTGTCCGTCCGACCGTCCGTCCGTCCGTCCGTGCGTCTGTCACCAGGCTGTATCTCAAGAACGGTGATAGCTAGACAGTTGAAATTTTCACAAATGATGTATTTCTATTGCCGCTATAACAACAAATACTAAAAACAAAATAAAAAAAATATTTAACGGGGCTCCCATAGAACAAACTTGATTTTTTTACCGTTTCTTGCTTGATACTAATAACGGTGACACGTTAAGAGGCGAGACGCTTTAACTGTTCACAGAATATTTAGTTTTATGTTGTCCTTAAATATAATAAATTAAAATAAATAATTACGGGGGCTCCCATACAATAAAGGAGGTTTTCGCCGTACCTACCCAGCTCAATCGGACACTGCGAAAAGTGTCTGTAACTTGCAAGATTAGGTTACAGATAATGGTACGGAACCCTTCGTGCGCGAGCCCCACTCGCACTTGGACGTTTTTTTTAGTATATCATAATACTACCTAAGAAGTTAGTTATTTAAGGGAGTATTTTATATATTTCCTGTATGTTTTTTAATTTTTTTACGCTACTGTAGTGTACGTAAACTAATGATTAGAGGCAGAATATCAGCCACGGGAGTGGTACCCACAGAAACAGACTCTTGCTAAAAAGAGACCTTCCACCAAGAGGGTAGCATGATGCGCAGAACTAATATATAAAATAGTATGCAAATTGAGCGCATAGCTGAACTTACCTTACGTCTACGTACCTACGCAAATAAAAGTTGTAATATCAATAAAAATTCTACGTGCCTCTGCATTTCCTATGTCTCGTTTGCAAAGTAATTTCACTCAATGCCCACCTAGTCTTTAAACACCAATGTCGGACTTACTTACGTACTTTTGTTGTCTGTTCAATTCAAAATTACGTACAAAAAGGTAACAATCAGATATAGCAGACCTATAATCTCGATACGAATATAAGACAGCAATTGAGATGGCAAAATGTCGATGATTATAACTAACATCCACTACAGCAGTGATTTACTCGAGAGCGAATATACAAAGAATAATTTGTTAAGGATATATTGATATTGATATCTTTGATCGATTACAACTTGAACAATTTGTGGCACACTTTACTGAAAAAATATCACGCCTATAGGTTTGTTCCTTAACATAGCAATTAAAATTCATAATCTATGGATGTTTTATTTGTCAAATAAATATATTTTATAAACATATTAATAACATTAACAATTTTGTATTCATTTGATGTAATGTTATTGTACTACTAACGCCATCTGTTATAAAACCACAGAGATAACATCTCCGCAACAGAACTAAACTCAATACTCAAATACATCGTAGTTAATCTACTTAACACTAGATGACACCAGTAGAATCTGATTGTAAAATAAACGCGAGCCTCACAAAGCTCAGCTTTTTGCTAGTTTAATTAATTCTAGTAAACTTTTGTACAGCTGATTGGTTTGGAGCACTCACTACCTCGTCACTAAGTAATTGATTACATGGTCAAAATTGATTTACAGGGTTTGGTTAACATAAATAACAGAAACTCTTGCTGAAAATCACATATAGATGGTTTTGCCGATTTTTGCGATTTTCTGTTTGAGGGTAGTACCAAGTCAAGCGAGCATCCGGCATTCATAAAATACCCTACCTTCATGCGGCGTCCTTCAAGCTCAGGGCTGCAGCGAGATTCAAACAGTGGCTCTCTGCATGGCAATTTATAGTTATTGCCTCTTGGCTATCACTGCTTCAATTTCCGTACCGTTTAATATGACATAACTGCCAAACAGTAGACTCATGAAAAGCGATGATATGAATAATAGATATTGGAGACGACAACAAAATGAAAAATAATTCAACACAAAGGCAATAGGCGTTTATTACCTACACAAGTTTTATTTGTTAACAGAATGTGGATGTGGATACTTTACTTACTTTTGGATTAATGATACCCATATTCATGGGGATTGTACGTCTCATGTCTCTTGTCTTGGAAAATGTTCGTATTCAGGTAAGGAACATCGATATAATTGACTTATTACTACAGGTGTTGTCTCAATTTGACCCATATAGTTCAGCTCAGTCGCTAAATTTATTATCTATCGGCATTCGCCATACAGGCGCAAGTTACAGGATAAGTGATTGCATGGGCAAAACACCTCTCAAAATAATAGCAAAACATTCGATAGTGATTAAAAATGTTGATAACTGCATATTGACGGTAAGTTAGGATTAATCTCTGCACATGGAGAATTTTTTTGTGGGCATCTATTGAAATAATAAAATCTATTCCTTCAGGCAGATGACATGCCACGCTTGGTGTACGACTTACCATGGGAGAACATGTCTATATATCAAACCAAAAGATGGTGATGAATATCCATATCCTTTGTCAAGTACAGCCACCGCTGGAGTTTTATGCCGCATTTAACATCAAAACGGGAGTACAACCAGCGATAAATTAATATAACCGTTTAAAGTTGTTTAATTACAATGTGTAATAATCTATAATCTCGAAAACCTAAGACAACATTATGTTACGGTATACGGGCCGAAAACAGCAAATGAAATAAGACAGTAGGAGTATTACAAGATCAAGCGCGTGAGACTACTAACATCGCTTAATTTCCTCAAGCGGTGTAGGGATAATAATATCATACCAGTGTGCGTGACAATTTCCCCAAAAATGGACATTACTGGAAGCGCCGCCATCCTCCGTCAAACAAGTAAAGAGTGACCACGATTACTGCAAAGTGTTTGAAACGTCGTCGGGACAAAAATAATGATATATATACGCAATTTAAACCGTTTAAAGTTGTTTTTACTATAACTAGAATGTATATTACATTAGCATGTAAATTTGTTGCAACAAAATGCACCAATATTTTATTGTTTATTATAAATAGATCCCTACTTGTTTTTTTATCATTTGTTTATCTGTAAAATATGTAAATATTTTTAACTAAATGTAAACATAAACAATATTTGTTATAATTTGTTAAATTGGCTATCGTGCAATGTTGTAGTATTTTTTTACAATAATATTATCATTATGTTCATTTATAATTTATCTTTGCCAAAAGCTGAAATCAACACCTTAACAGTATGCATGGGAAGCGATATAACATTGACCTTACCTCCGATGGGAAAGGGTTAGTAAAACACCTAGTCAAAATACAAATAAAATTATGAGGAACATGTAACTGTAAAAAAAATACGATATGTGTTTTGCTGCCATTAATAAGTTGGCATCGGACTGGACCTACCATGGCCAATTTATTAATGAAATTCTATTGTTATAATTATCGCCGATGCCAATGGGTTAATTGATTGTCGAGGCGCTAGGGAAGTTCCTACCAGCCAAGCCGCGATGAGATGTCACATCCCGCCGTTTGGAATTTCGTAGATGTACTCAATAGCCACCATAAGTGTTTACTTGGTTAGTTCAAATTACTATAATCTGGACGCGTTGCATATTAAAATGTTTTGACTCGTAAGTGTTATTTATGTAATATTTTACAAAATTACGAATATACGATAGAAAAAATTTAAGTCATGCGCGGGATTCGAACCCGCGTCCATTCACCCCTTTAGCCGGGGTATGCTCTAACCAATTGAGCTAACATGACATGATGTCATAACTCAAATCTTTCCTATCGTTCTTTTACCATCGTATTGGGATGGATATGTAATATTACTTAATATATCTGTTTATAATGTTCTTTTAATATTTTTTAGCTTTCTTTTAATCATAGATCAATGTTATATTTCATACGATGTGTGATCATTGCTCCAGTCAAATGTCACAACAGATAGCTTCTATCAATTTAGTTTGCAATAATATTGTTACCAAACTTATAAAGTCGTTAAGACACGTAATTGGTGGTTTTATATACTACGTCTTCATTTATATGTATACGCCTAAGTGCTTCATTTATATGTATTCGTTTGTGCATGTTTTATAACAGTTGAGTATGTAGTCATTATTATAAATTTATACGCTATTTTCAAATGCTTAGTTTGTGTCCTTATATGTTGGTACATAATACTTTAATTATTGTAAAAACTTTTGATTGAAATGTAAAGTTATACAAATGAACTAATATAACCCGCAAATCACTAATCTTAGGAATCGAATATGTACGTCGACCCGGGTTTCGAGCATATCAGATACTTACTCATCACAAAGGTAAATGCGCAGACGCCTCTGTGAGCTCCGAGCATTGTGTCAATAGTTAAAAATAGCAGAGAATAGTTCGGTAATAGAACTTTAATAAATCTTCATATTATTCTATGTATTATATATTTCATAAATAATATTGATTTGGCATTGAATCGTTTATATATAAATTCCCATTACTTTATGTTCTCAATGGTGATGGTATGGACCAGGGTGGATAGAGGGGGCAGAATTGTGCACAACAGCGTTGAATCTGAAAATAAAATAAGGTTTAATTTAAAATAAATAAATAATTACTAAAACTAAGTCGTTATTGTAAGACTTTTACATGAGACTCGTTCGGCAAGAAATCGCTTTGCTATCGTAAAGATTACGACTTGCAAACGTAGCAGACGTTGTGCGGGTTCGTCCGGTGAAGTACCTACTGCCATCACACCTATTTCTACTAACAAGCAGGAATGTTCGCTGTGTTAAGGGTTCCTGTTAAAAGCGTAATGGATACCAATGAAATTACAGGTCCATGAGACTTAACAATTTTATGCCCCAGAGTGACAGGTGCTGTGTAGTTTGTCACTGATGAAATGCATTTGTGACTATGTAATGCAGATATAACCGCTTAACACCAGAAGGGCATAGTGACAAGCATAACAAAATAATAAAAACATAAATTTTTTCAGTTTTGTTTTAATGTAACGTACATTTTGAGGTGCGCAGTTCAGTTATTTCCTAGTTAAGTTGAAGGGACCTGGACGCTGGACTAGACTTGCATTACTATATGGTTAATTGTAACATTATAAATACTGAGAAGATCAACAACACATATTAATAGAATTCTGATACCTGAACTATTTGTACCAATATGTGAAACTCTCTGATTGAAAGAGTTAGTGAAAATATATATTTGATTAAAAAAATTAGCCCTTGACTTTTCAAAAAGGGAGAATTTTTCACTAGAGTACCCAAAAACTAGCAACATGAGATTGATATCTAGCAATGGTTGTCAATCTGTTTGGGTGTAAAGCGTGAAACATGGAAGCAGAGCTCCGTAAAAAAAGAAGGTTCGCAAATATGGTCTTACTCGTACCGTCGCATGCTTCGCATCAGTTGGACGGATGAGGTTACAGACTTATAAGTTTTGTACCGTATGGGAAAGAACCTCGGACTTATCCGGACTGTTAAACAGAAAAATGTCGCCTTCTTCGGACATGTACTGCAGCATAATCAGTACTTCCTCCTACAGACCATCATGATGGGAAGTATACCCGGGAAGCGTAAATCGGGTGGATGCAAGATGCCTTGGCTCCGTAGTATCAGGGATTGGACAGGGATAAGACCATCGGCAACGGTTTAAATTGGCGCTTGACAAAGAAAATTTTATGAAGCTGACTGCCCAACTTCAGTGATGAAGATGCATTTAAAGAAGAGGAAGCGATGATTAAAAATACGAAGCACTTACAGTAAAGTGAAAAAATATTGCCCAATATAAACGTGTAGAAAGAAAACTGAACTGCAATCTTAACCCATTGGCATCGGCGATAATGATAACAATAGAATTTCATTCATAACTAGGACGTAGTGTTCCTAACGATGCCAATTTATTAATCTGCGGTTTCCTTCCGGGTAGGCCTATATTTGATAATCGACGTCTTTGGCTGGCATCGATGTAATCATTAAAAAGCAGTCTTTGAGGTATATGTTGTGGTCGTAAGCGGTCTTTGAGATGAACATTAGCTTAACTTACCCATTGTGGTCGTCAGCCGTGTACTCGACCTTGCGGACTGAGCCGTCAGGCTGCACCAGAGAGTAGTAGCCATGGACAGCATCACCGTCGCGAGATTCGTGCTGGGACTTGTGGTCACCGGTGTGGGGGTCAGACACGGAGTACGCGAAATCGTACTTTGGGTGAGCCTAAACACAAACAATGTGGTTTACAATATGGTTAACACTCCCAAATTGTTTTGGACGTTGTTTTCCAATTTCAAAATTTTAGAATGTTTCTCAGAGCTTAGTTACTGACAGACAAATATTTAATATTGGCCATTAGTTAGGTGGAGTTTAAGCTGTCTAGTGGCGTATAGGGAATGGCGTTACGCATACATAATATAATAAATGGCGTTACGCGAATATCAATGTTCCTGTTTGGATATGGGATAAGTAATTCCCGGTGTCAGTCCAGAGTGAGAATGGGCTCGCTCTAATTTGGGACCTAAGAACATAACTTCGGAAATATTATGTAGGTTTGTGTGGACCTCAGGCCTAGTGCTAAATGTGCAGATTTGATATTATATTTTTTGTTGTATGAATTTTGATAGTATTAATTGACATTATTAATGACTTAGAATTTTAAGGAATCTGTTTTTTTTTGTAACGAGGCGTTTGCTATTAAACTATTGGCGTTTCTGATTTTTTTTTATGTAAAGTTTATAAGTTAGTTATTTTATTTACTTGAAGAAAGTATGTCATAATGTTTAAACATTAATGGATGCTTCGACAAAGACTTTGATGAACGATAAGCATTTAGCATAATATTCTCTATTTCAAAAGGAAAAAAATCTTCCACGGATTCACTTCCCATGAAAGTAATTACAAAAAAGTATCCTAGATTCGAACTTACATATTCATCATGACCATCATTATGTCCGGCGTAGGCCAGGGGAGCAGCATAGGGCAGAGGAGCCCCGTACCCTCCATAACCGAGGGCGTCTCCGTAGACAGCGGGAGCTCCGTAGCCACCGTGATGTACGATGCTTTGGGACGACACGGCGTGGCCGTACGCTTGGGCAGCTGCCCACATGGCTCCAAAAGCTACGATCTGTAAGTAAAACGATCAAATGAAGCTGAGAACCGGAGATGTTTTTTGGGGCATAGAATCATATTAATAAAATACAGTTTACTGTTCTCACTTAAAGCAATGGATGCAATCTGCTTAGAACTATTTCACCACCCTTTTGGTGTCGCGAGTAGTCAAATTAACGAGCATGTTTCAATTCAGCATCAGTGGTGAAATAATGACCCGTATACTTGGCAATTCAACACAAGTTGCAATTTTCGAAATATTGCAATGTTATGTGTAACTCTTTACTTTTTGAAGCAGTGATGGCTCAGTGACATTGGCTATCGCGCAGCAGGTGCATGGTTCGTATCCCGCTGCAGGCTTGAGATTCACAGCATGGTGGAAGGACATTTTGCAAATGCCCGCCTGGCTAGCGACCACCCTCAAATAGAAAATCTGTCGCCCACCACCTATCGGTGTGTTCCGGCAGTTGTCATTGAGAGCCAGTAATTCTAGGTTAAGCCTGTTAACACCTTCAACTACATCATCACTTACCATCAGGTGAGATTGTGGTCAAAGGCTTACCTATCAGTAATAATAAAATAAAATAAAACTTTTTATTATACGTTTCTTAACACACACAAATTGCATACAGAAACACACAATGAATTAAGTTGATTACTAATTACAATTCAAAAATGTTTTTTCCAAAACCTTTAAGCACGTTATAGATTGATTAATTTTTAATGATAAATGTGTCATAGGCGGCGACTAAACTCCCAAAGACGCCTGCAAAGCGTGGGGATCTACCCCCCTTAATGTGTGTATTCACCAGGAGGCTGTATTCACCAGTGGACAAATCTGGTTGATACAGTAAATATACATTTTATTTATTATTTAAAGATCTTTTTTGTATATAGCGTTGCAGCTATAGGTTGAGATATCTACATACGAATTTTTTATTTTTCGTTATTTTGACGGAACAAGCTCGAGGCCCAACTGATGTTAAGTGGACTAACCTCTGCATATAACAGATGCATTTCGTCACAAGTCACGAATTGCACTGCGTCCGTCACCTTGAGACGTAGTTGTTAAGTCTCATGTGCCTGTAATATCACTGGCTCTCAAGGACTGCTGCCGGAACACACCGTTAGGTGCTTGGCGACAGATTTTCTACTTGAGGGTGGTCGCTAGCCAGGCGGGCAAATGCAAAATGCCCTTCCACCATGCGGTGAAGCTCAAGCCCGCGGCGGGATTCGAACCATGGACGTGCTGCGCGGCAGTCCATAGCCAATGCCACTGAGCCATCACTGCTTCAAAAATATAAATATAATATCTAAAACTAGCACATAGTAGTATTTGATTCTTTTCGTTATTTTGAACCCAGCACTTCAAATCTTAGAGATAAGCTGTTAAAAACCTAGATGTGTCAAAGGCCGTCCAAGTATAATGATCTGAATTGATTTAAAGTTGTTTGAGAAACGTTTTACAGTCACGCCAACTTGACACATATTAACACTCACTTTGCTGAACATTTTTCTGATGTCAATATCACAACTGTTGGCTGATTGATATCAAAGACCGCAACCAGCTTCTTTTTATATGATTTAACACTGAACAAGACTAAGTGGGGCTGCTGACCATGCGGACCTCGCTCCGACATTGATAATAGTTAAAGGTCATGCTAAAAACCGATTATAAAATTGCAATTATATGTGTCATGGTATCGATATTTCTTTTGGTCATGCTATGCTACTTGTATTACGTGCTGTGGTAAGACTAACGAATGATCAGTAGCCCAAGCACGAACATTTCGATAGTCCGTAACGTAAACGTATCGAGCTCACCTTACGTTTACGCAGGAGGCAATGGTTGACAGTACGACGCATCGTTTGCTGGCTAACGTGAACTCGACAGGAATACAAAAGTGACGTCATCCAGCGTAAATCACAACAATTATACCTTCTTGCTTAGACCTAACAACTCATTCCAAAGGAGGTTTTAATTCTTTTTTATTCTATAAAAGTTCCTCTCACTGAGCAAGTAATATTAAGAATTGGCACGGACCTTGCTGCTTTGAAACTCAGATTTGAAGTTATTTTATACCAACCATTACAAATGAAAACAACATTGCCAACACAATAATAGTGACATTTGTGAGTATTATTGTGTTGGCACGTTGAACTACTGATTCCCTAAAATAGATTACCTAGTAACAATGAAATCGATTCCATTATAATCGATACAGGAAGACATGGTAGGTAGGTTAGGTTTATAAAATATATGTTAATGAAATATAAAATAAAACAAATATTTCACACAGATTTATTTAAAATCATCAAAATATATTATCGTGCGCTATATCTTCGCTGGTATCGAAAACCGTATTACTGAGGTCCGTATACATAGCTCCAAAGTAATTTGTGTACTAGAACATCTTTACAATACATTTTGTTTTAAATTTTCATTGTACTTAACAGTTTTCAATATATAATACTTATATTCTTATTGTTGTATATGTAAAAGTAAAAAATACTGCACGTAAGTTGCACTAGCAAACTTGTCATCAACTGTTAACGATTATTATTATTTGTGGTTCAATCATAAAATGTAGTATTTTTCGACGCACCTTTTTTAGATATATATGGACTGTAAACTTTTAAAAAACTTTTTGTTGCAGGTAGTTGAATTATTTAGATATTTAATTTAATGTCGCAGCTGAAAGCTTCTTCTACACTGTTTTGTTTTGTTTATTGATTGAATTAATATTTTCTGCGTAACATATCCATATCTGAAATTCCAAAAAAAGTTTATTTAACTGTTTTCGAAAGTTGGTTAATTTTAAAATCAAACAATTTAGGGAATAGTATTATAAGCATTTAAATAAATAGTAATTGGGATTGTATGTTGCTACACATGTTGATTTTTATATAGTATTGAGGTGACATAGTACCTTAAATTCCATGCCATAGCTTTATCGATTACTTTGAAAGTATACAAGCGACGAGTTTTGTTTAAATGAACTGAAAAAAAAAACAACTTAGATTATTATCACATGCATAGATATGACGTTATTTACACTATTTATTATTAATTGTATAATATTTAGGTCGATTTACATATTATGTTAGATATTATATATTGCTCTAGCCGTTCAGTTAGCAAGTACTGTGCCAGTTACGTAGAGAAAAATTTAAAATACCTGGTGTTTCAAAATGTTTTTCTCCTAAGTTGGATCAGAACTGGCTAACTTAACAGCTTGAGGTGCAATTTGATTGGATCGTATTTTTTTTATATGACCAACTCAATACTCGATTGGCGCAAGTATAAATAAATACTAAGTATCTTAGCACATACCTGTAGCAAAAAATGGAGCAATTAAATCCGCAGATGAAGTTTCTTTATAATTGTATATGGTAAAGGCGAATCGCTCAAACTCATAGTAGTCTCAGGCATTGTTTAAGAAAGTTTTCCAAAAACACATTATGAATATCTGAAAAAGAAAGTTATTTAAATACAGGTGAGATGTAAATAACAGTCCCTATAGTACATATGTTAAGTTTCGTGGCATAAAAAAACATTCCGCAAGATGTTTTATGATCACCAGGATCGAATATGATATTTCCTAATTTAATGACACTATGAAAAAAATATATGTACCCATACCACTGACATTATAAAAAATCGATACTACAAAGGTATCGATACTTTCCAAATAAATTCCAAGTGAATATTTGTAATTTATATACAAATATATGTAATTACAGCAATTCGGATGATAACACATACATACTTAAATTACAATAAAAACCAAGCGATCATTAGCTCTGAAACAATAATGTAATTTCAATGACATATTTTCGTGAACTCACCGGTTCTGGATCTCATGGAAATCTATTGTTTAAACATTTTTATTTGTGTGGTGTCGAACCATAAACTTCGCATTTTCTTTGCGATTTCCGTATTGTATCGATGTTCACAATGAAATATCAACATTTTTTAATAAAATGTATCTGAGGTGATATATTTACAAAGCGCCATGACATACATTATGAGAGAAATGTAATATACCGGAAACAATATTATTAGTCTATAGCCATGACAGTCCAGTTGAGTTGTCAAGGTAACAATGACATCGTATTTGGTAATTTTGGACAGAAATCGGTGCACCTATAATACTTTACCTTATTTTGGTAAGGTTGGTGACGCTGGACTGGTTCCTCTATGATTGATATTTGTCAAATTTAGCTTTTTATTTGGTGAAAACCACACATAATGTATTCCGGTATATTTTCTCTATGCGTTACTTGCGCAGTGAACCAAATTTTATTGTAACATCTTTAGAGGTATTTACAATAAAACATTATATATACATTCTCAAGCCTAGAAGCTACGCCACTGATAATTTACCTAGTATATGAATTACAAACAGCTACTATCAGAATTAACACCTTAACAGAGGGAGGAGTCTCAAGAAACCCTGAAGGGCCGCCAGCCGGCGTGAAGTGTATTTTGTGCTAAATTTTATGGTGTTTCATCAGAAAAATAGGCAATTGAGTTCAAGCAGTGTATTCTATAAGTTCTAATTGTTCACTGAAGGTGATTCCCGACAGAACTTTCATCTACAGCGGTATTTTACCGTCTGTTCTGGGAAAGAAGAATGCTGTGAATACCTGGAGCGCGTAGTAATGTACCTACCTAACAGTTTTGCAAAGACAAACCACGTAGCATTTCATGAATGCGCCGTTACTACAAATCGGGAGTGCTGTGACTTGTAACCGTCTAGGCTTAGTGTTGTTTTAAGTTCATATTAATTTTAGGATCATAAAAGTGTTTATTTTGTATGAGTCAGCTTATGGTTTAATTTTTTTTTGATTATGATTGTGTCTTTTATTACATTAGCAAAAATAAAGAAATTACAACTGTTGGTGTAGTTTTGTCATTTTATTAATCTACTTTCCTTTATTTTTAAGGAATAGTATGGCAAAAGAGCATGATATCGAACTTACCTAGCTTATAACAAGATCAGAGGGGGAACAAAAATGCTTCTCACGGCACTGCTATGAGTTCGCCACTCAATAGTCTTTTATGCGCCACCAATAGGAGCACACACTGATCCATCTCATCATCACTGTTGTATGCTCAATGCGTGGTAACATCCCACTCACACCGACCTAAGTAGTGGCATGCTGCCACGAATTTTGTCTTAGTCGCGTTTCACGACATCCAACAAGAGATCCTATTATCCCTAAGCCACAAACTGTTCGGTATATACCAATAAATGAAACGCACAAGTGCACTTCGTTTTTTTTATTAAGAACCAAAAGTCCAATAACACAGCTTCTACGTTCACATTAAAATCTTCTTCTTCGTAGTGGTTAGAATGTTGGCGTGAGCATGGTCATCACCTCAGAGTTCGTAGGTAGTTAGTCTGACAATCCGTTGGTATTCCTTTCGTGTCGCTGCCTGTGTTCTTCTGGTGCATTTGTTGACAGCTTTGGTTGATCTTGAAATCTTGAATGGATAGGTGATCTTCTTTGAGCCTTATTGTTTTCAATTTGACCATGCACAATGAAGAATTTCATAGCAACATTATTGCGCCGCAAGACATATCCAACGAGCGAAATTGGTGTAAATGTGGGCTGGAACGGTGGAATATAGACGCTATTTGATGCAGAGTTTTGGAAAATGTCCTGAATTGGGTTCATCGTACATTAGCATCACTTCCCTCCAGTGCCATATATTAATAAATACTTACCTACCTACTTTGCGCCTGGTAAACGAAATGGTACATTTCTAATCTTGCTGCCATGTTTGTAACTCTTTTCATAGGTAAATAATGAATGAACAAACACATTAATAACATGAATTTTAGCTTACGTTAGTATTAGGTTCGTGCTCGCCATTTCATACAAAACTTTTTACGTGACAAAACGTTCACGTTAAAATCTCGACACATTATCATCTTCACGATCTGTTTACGTGTAAAGGGTATAGAACAAACAGCTGTATTCCATGCAATTAATGTGCTCTCATCATCATCTCGAGCTGTTTTAGTAATTTAAAGGAGGCATGACTCAAACATGATAATGAGTAAAAAAAATACTGTTTTTTTATGTTATTGTGAATGAACAAGCGCGAGGCCCACCTGATGTTAAGCGGTATCCTCTGCCTATAACAGATGCATTTCATCACAAGTGAGGAACTGCACTGCACCCATCACCTGGAGACATACCTGTTAAGTCTCATTTTGCCTGTTATTTCACTGGCTCTCAAGGACTGCTGCCGGAACACACCGTTAGGTGCTTGGCGACAGATTTTCTACTTGAGGGTGGTCGCTAGCCAGGCGGGCATTCGCAAAATGCCCTTCAACCATGCGGGGAAGCTCAAGCCCGCGGTGGGATTCGAACCATGGACCTGCTGCGCGGCAGTCCATAGCCAATGCCACTGAGCCATCACTGCTTCAAAACTGGTTTGTTATTTTGTCGTTATTTAATTGTACGAGCATTGCGTTATTTATATAGCATACCACAAACGGAAGTTTTCCATGAACCTAATATGCTCTCGCCATTTCGTGTTGTTCTTAGTGCTGTTAGAGATGACATACATATTGAACTGAATTCACATGAATGTAAGAAATTCTAGGTTAAGCCTGTTAACACCTTCGACCACTTCATCACTTACCATCAGGTGAGATTGTGGTCTATGGCTTACCTATTAAAAAATATCGGTACTATTTTTTTAATATTGTTATGTTTGCAATAACGCCTGCTGTGCGGATTACATTACAAAATTACAAATATACGATAGGAAAAATTTAAGTCATCCGCGGGATTCGGATCCGCGTCCGTCCAATCCTTTAGCCGCGATTTATATTTATAATATTTTTATCCCAATGCGTACGACGGTTAAAGAACGATGGGAAAGATTTAAGTTATAACATCATGTCATGTTAGCTCAATTGATTAGAGCATACCCCGGCTAAACGGGTGGATGGACGCCCGTTCGAATTCCGCACATGACTTAAATTTTTCCTATCGTATATTTGTAATTTTGTAATATAGGTACTATATTTTGCCATTTATATAGCAAGTCTTTGTTGACATATAACAATGTCATAGGTAACAATAATAATTAAATTTAATTTATTTTAATAAAATATGTAACATCACATTCGTCTTAAGTATTAACTAAAATAATACCAAACTATTAATTAAAATGACAAATTCTAACACTAGAAGGGTCGCTAGTATCTGCGCTATTATTCCCAGCTTCCACAATTCCTACTTCTAGACTTGGCCTAGAACTTAAATACTTAGGCGGTGAACATTTTATGGTGTACAAATAAAATGTAAATAAAAAAGTAAGTTTTGGATGAATATGACTTAATTAATAAAATAGTTACTATTTTAATAAATTATACTAATAAATAGCAATTTATATGCCTTATATAAATATCACAGTGATTATTATTTAAAATTGTTTTTTATTGTTTTTGCTGATTTATAACCTTAAATGTCAGAATAGCTTTTATACAAGATAAAAATATCTCGCCCTGGTTATGATAATAATACGATTAGATTTTATTCTCGTTCAAGCCTTCTTACCAATTGTAACCTCATCATATATTACCAAAAGTAGGTAAAGAAGTTAGCATATGCAATCAAACTATTCTATATATTAATATTTTACTATTATATATATTCCAATAAATAAAGTATGAATATGAACAAGTTTATGATACATTCATTTTGTTTTTTGAAGTCTTGGTTTCCAAAGGCGAGCAACTTCTTAACAAAATCTCAGCCCTTGTCCCCGACTATAGCAAAACAAGATTGTATTATTGTGAAGCAATAATATTCAAATACCATAACAAAATAAAGCAATTTAAAACTTTGCGTATATCGCTTAATTAAGATTTTTTATGATGTTATTAAAATTCAAAAATACAGAAACACTGATCTCCGTGTGACATATAAAAGAATATACAAATTTGGACTTACAAACGTGATACACTCATTATAAATAAAAAAAATAACAGTTCTAATGAAACTCACGTTGTTTGTGATCTTATTTCAGTAATGAGATTTGCTGATGCTATAAATAGGTATCTACTTCAGCTACGTCAACTTGTCGTCCTCTGACTAATTACTTTGATATCATATGAGATTCCAGCACGATTTTTGTATGGCATTTTAAAACGTATGTTCTTACATATATGGACTATAATAATATGGTAAACCGTGTTTGTATCCCATTATAAGTCAAGTTTAAAGCAATGGTAATATGCTTGGTAAATTTTAGCCACAATATATTGTTATATTTCGTTTCGACGTGACATAGGTTTTTTAAGTAACGCCTGTTTGATTATTGGTGGTGAGATTTTTAAGAGGAAAGTTATGATAGGTAGAGGCTTTGTATTAAATAACTTGACCTTAAAATGTACCGTGTAGCCCTACAATAATAAACTAAAATATTGTAAATAATTGTCGTTGTCAGACGTCTGTCTGTCCGTACATCTGTCCGACCGTAGTTTTTACACGGGTCTCTAGCCGAAAATCGTAACAATTGTTCCTTGAGACAAATAAAACCATTTCTGAATCTAATATCGTAACTTTTTAAATAAATATAAATAAAACCGCACAAAAAACCGCCAAATAAAATAAAAACCTTACGGTGGGTATTTTAAAACAAAAACATTTTGCTTTTACGCGTGTCTAAAAAATTTGTATGAAGGGAATATTTATTTCTATTTGCTATTTCGTAGTAATGCGCTACTAGATATCCAACTTTTGCTATATTACACGCTACAGTACGAAGTGAATTTAACTTTGTTATTTTCTTTAAGTATGGGGACTACATGTACAATACCTATGTTGGATTTTAGTATATGAAAATTACAGTAATTTGCTTATATTTTAAGAACTATTGCATCGTTCGCGCTTATACAAACGGGAAACAATCGGATATTGCGGCCCGCGTCTATTAAAACAAGAAAAAAACACAAAGTCAATAACTTTTCAGCTATTAAACCTATTGACGTAAAACCAACCTAGAACGGTCCGTTAACGGTGGCCGCAATAAACAAAACCAAAATGACGACTCCATTTTGAAAACAAACATTGAAAACACAAATAATCTAAAAAAAATTTTATACGTTTTTAAATAATATATATACCAAATAAAAACTCTGGCCAGAAATGTAACTTTGATGCTGTGCTTTTACGGATTTTTAGAAACGTGGAACAACTAAAGAGCGAGGACTGTGGTACCCACCTAGTCAGACTTTTGATAATCATCTGCTAGAACTCAAACATATGAGGAGCTCATCGTATTTTCCAAAACCTATCAGAGCGCTTGGTCGATGCGACGCGTGATCAAAATGCTGGCACCTATTTGGTTCAAAAGAAAGAGCATTGCAATTCAACGGGGCAATGCTGCCAGCATGCTGGGCACGCTGCAAACTGGTAGTGGGCTGGAGCATTTGGACTGCAGACACCCTTGCAGACTCACTAGTCTGCAATGGCGTATGGGTATCTAAATGCTTTTATTGTAGCTGTAGCTGTAGTGTTGTATATAGTTCGTAGTATTTTGTTAATAAAGGCATACCGCCGGTTAAAAAAAAACACAAGAACAATGAATTTTACTGATATATTATATGCCACGCAATCAGTAGTTATAAAGATAGGGAAAGGTCATTAATTCTCGTACAGATTCAATACATACAACAATAAATGTCATCACAAAACGTCTGATCTTTAAACGACCAGTTAAATTTAATTCGGGAACTCCCGGTGCACTGTATCGGACGAAGCATCGAGTAGGCGAATAGGATGTAAATGAGACTTAATTTTTGGTACCGATCGTACATTGTGAATAGAATTCAACCTTCATTTTGGTTAGATGTTTCCTATTCACTCATAGTTACCTGTTTGGGTAAAATTAATCACGATTTATTTATTATGTCGATAAAAACATATTAATAGCGTGCTCATAATGAAATAATAATTTACTTCTACATCATAAGTATTTAACATTTAGAAAAGCCCTTCTATTCAAAGAAAACTTATAAATTGTCTTGTAATTAATATGGTGCTGCCATTCAAATCAAATCAAATTGTTTATTTGCAAGAATACAAGTAAATAGCATCTTAAAAATATTATTACACACAGTTATACTCTGTCTGCAAGCAGACGTGCAAATATTTCTATATTTCATGTAACCGTACATTGCAATTTAAATTACTCTTATATTTTACATAATAATTTTATTTATACATTTATATTCTTTAAACTCCTTAATACCATGAAAACAATTATTTAGCAGCCATGCAGTCAATTCTTTTTTAAATTTATCACCAGACAGTAATTTTATGCTATTGGGTAACCAGCTGTAAATTGATAGCGACATATAGTAAGAGTTTCGCTAGTATAAATCTTTTCGGGCAGGAGGTTCAAATAAAAGATTTACAAACTTTGATCTTTTTTGACGGGTATACACTTCACTGCGTTTCAGAAAATAGCCAGGGTTTTGTTTGGCAAAAACACAAATATTTTTAATATACAAACATGGTAGAACGACATTAACTGTTGTCCTTGTGATTAGCTGTTGCCCTCTCTTATATTTTTTACAGAAATGACAAGGATAGGTAATAACTTTCCCTTATCTAGTCTTTTATTGTCAAAATAAGGACGTTAAATCACAAAAAAGCCATGTGCGAGCTAGACTCGGCCCTTCTTTGATTTTTGTATTATTCTTATTATTGGCTTCAAAATTCGCTTTCTGACACATATTTTGTGGAAATTTCAACAAGATATCTTTTACGATCCCGAAGATTATTCCCTTAAGTCAAACATACAGATGAATAGACAAGATCGGTTTTCTGATATGGAGCCCTACAAATGTTTACATGAGAAAGAAAACATGTGTCCAGGGAGTGAAAAGCTTTGCAGTGAAGAACGCTGAACGGTATTAGTGTTACAGTATCGGGCCGGTTTGAAGCTATGACGTCATACATCATAAAAAATATTAACAAAACACCGTTATCAAACTAAATCGCAATATTCATTCCAATCCGCATAATAATTAGCCGCTTACCTCTTTCAAACTTAACGTCGCACATTTGATTGCGAATGGCAATCAATAACTCATCGTTGAAAGGAGGCGTGCATGTTCTTTAAACTGAATAAAATATACTGCTTTGGAACTCAACTGGTGAATTTGTGCACAGAAAAAGGGTTCAGAAATATGTACAACGAAGTAAATAGTGACGACAAAGTTTTAAAGAGCAATTACGAGCCCTAGTTTATGTCTTTCTATCTGTCAGCCCGTCTGTTTGTTTGTATGTCCTATCTTGTAATTGGAATAAGTTGTAAACCCAAAATTTTTTATATCCCATTTCCGACCTCCTACACTAATTTAAGTCAGCACAACATTTTTCCTCAACTCTATATCTCTCTAGTCTGTTGTTGCTCGTCCATGGAACCTTCATTGATCATCCTTTACTTCAGAATCCAACTTAACTAGTACATAACACAATTCTCCTGTATTTTGATCAATAAAACGTTACTGAGAAGTAGAAAATAGTGAAATGTGTAAATGAGTGACTTATCACCGGAAATTGAACGTGGGATTTTAAGGGTGAACTGGCCGGTCAGTTCTCCATACAAACGCCGTAGGGTGATCATTCCCTTCTTTAAAGATTTAGGTACAGAACAAAGCATGATATCGATTGATCTTTTTATTATCAAGCCTTGTATCGTAATTTTTTTTAATAAGTTAATTAACTTTAGAATAACGAGCCTTGAAACATTTTCATATTAAGTTTTGGAGGCTCATAACTTTCAACTTAATTATCTTTTTTATATTTCGTTACGATACAAGCCTAGATAACGACGAGATCAAGCGATATCATGCTTAGTTCTGGACCTAAAACCTCAAATGGGGTAGCGATCACCCTACGGCGTTTGTATGGAGAACTGACCGGCCAGTTCAACCTTAAAATTGGAACGTCAAATGGTTCGTTACAAGTTAGTGACGTTTGTTAATTGCTCGCAAATTTAGGTTATAGTTAAAATATACTGTACAAACTTTTAACACTGCAAGATAAATTAAAATGTACAAAACCTTATATAAACGGCGGGTCTTTAATAATCTGCTTAAGGTTTTAAGCAGATTATATCGGTAGGTGTTTGGCGACATTTTTGATTAATGTTTTTTTATTTTTATGGAGGAAGCTAGCCATGACCAAAAATATGAGCTATTGAAAGAGTTCAGTACACGAAATAATATATTTCGAATTTTATATGTATCTTTCACATTACTTGTTCTCTAGATCGCGTAGCAAAGAACTTCGCAACTTCCCCAACTGTGCTAAACTCTATCTCGAGCGCGGTTAATGAAGTTCATGCTAATAGAATCCTTCCGGAGTTTTGTGACTCGCTTTGTAGTGAACTGCTCTGTGGAGCTTATTCGCTCTTATCGAGCTTTGTTTTGTTCATTTTACTTTGTCGACTGCCACATTGATGCATTGATATGAGAATCAAATTTTAATTACGAGATCCATACGAAGTCTATAGTGTTCATATCCAGTTGTGAAAATGGACAGTGTATTATGGTTTATAAAGGATTTTCAGTAATTTCAGGCTATGCAACTGTGTTCGTAAAATGGCAATATAATGCCTCCTCTTACATAGGAACTGTAAATGACAAACTGAAACTGATGAAATTTTGCTGTTTAGTTCCCGGCGTAAGGACTGTTCCTCTTGTAAAAATATCCAAATCACCTCGTTTAAATATCGTGGGCATTCTGCAAATATCCTTACATTGATTAACTGATATCATGCTTAATGAATCTCGGTGTAAAACCTAAAATAAGGGAATGATCAGTTTTTCATGTTTGTATGGAGAAGTGACCGGCCAACTCACCATTAAAACTCTCAATAAGGAAAATAGTTTGAGTATAGTACTAAAATGAGCTTTGTCAAAGAGAGTTGACGTCTGATAAACGGATATACGGATATGTATCTGAAGGTAATTTTTTTTACAGAAGGTATCTGTAGAAAATGTCGTCCTGTGTAACTAGGTATTAATTCTAGCGGCCCGCCCCGGCTTGCACGGGTATTTTAAAATTATAAATAGAATCACATATAAAGTAGTTATTGTTACATAACTGTAATATTTAGACATATCGTAATTGGAACTTTTTTGTAGAAATTTAAGTCTTCTATAAAATTGTAGTACGTCACCTTGCTCTATGGTCATCAATTTCCGCAGCGTAGAGATATAACGATTTTTAGGGTTCCGTACCCAAAGGGTTAAAACGGGAGCCTATTACTGAGACTTCGCTGTCCGTCCGTCTGTCACCAGGCTGTATCTCATCAACGGTGACAGCTAGACAGTTGAAGTTTTCACAGATTATGTATTTCTATTGCCGCTAGAACAACAAAAACTAAAAATTAAAGAAAATAAATATTTAAGGGGGTTCCCATACAACAAACTTGATTTTATTACCGTTTTTTGCTCGATACTAATAACGGTGACAGTTACACGCTTTAAATATTCACAGAATATTTAGTTATATGTTTTCTTTAAATATAATTAATTAAAATAAAATAGATAATTAAGGGGGCTCCCATACAATAAAAGAGGTTTTCGCCGTACCAACCCAGCTCAATCGGACACTACGAAAAATGTCTGTCACTTACAAGATTAGGTTACAGATAATGGTACCCTTCGTGCGCTAGTCCCGCTCACACTTGGCCGGTTTTTTTGTATTTTTTTCCCACGTTTCACTTTTTTTTATTGCTGATAGGAAAGCCTTTGACCACAATCTCACCTGATGATAAGTGATGATGTGGGCGAAGGTGTTAACATGCTTAACCTAGAATTACTTGCTCTCTAGGACAGCTGCCGGAACACATCGTTAGGTGCTTGGCGACAGATTTTCTACTTGAGGGTGGTAGCTAGCCAGGCGGGCATTCGCAAAATGCTCTACCACCATGCTGTAACGACAGCCATCGTAAGTAGGAGGGCACGTTAAGCCGTCGGCCGTGGCTTACATTATGGAAGTTATCATACATATTCTTAAGTTTTTGAAAATATTCCATACACTATGTTCATCAAGAAAAGTGTAGAATTCTAATGTCGAAAGTTTTTTTAAATCGGTCTAGTAGTTTTTAAGTTTATTTGTTACATACAAAAATATTACACAAATATATATCTCTTCTCTTTATAATATAAGTATAGATATAGAAGCATAGATATAGATTGCTGTTAGGTTAGCCTTTTACCACTATCTCAGCTGATGAAAAGTGATCATTGGTCAGTAGGCTTAACCTAGAATTACTGGCTCTCAAGGGCAGCTGCCGGAACACATTGTAAAGTGCCTGGCAACTTGAGGGTGGTTGCTTACAAATTGCCTGAATGCGGTGACGCTCAACCCATGACGGGTAATAAACCATGAATACGGCACTGCACGGCAAGTAGCCATTGCCACTGGGCCAACATTGCTTGTATTGTTAAAGAAAGGACCTCAAATTTATGGAAGAGGGGGTAGAAATAAGGTGAACATTGGTGTTCATACAATGTTAACTGTTTAATATGTCGAGTTTTACAGGAGTGATGATGTTAATATTATATCAATACATATTGCACGAAAAGTGCACGAGGAGGTCTTTGTAGGTAGATGTACTGTAAAATTAAGTTATTGACCACGCTCAATGAAACCAATAATACAGACTAAAACTCACAAGTGTGTTTTATTTTGTATATCAAATATATGTTCAACTACCCCAAGTCTCAACAAAAAGAGGTACGCGCAAGAAGTTTGTTATGACTATACTTCTATGATGATGATGAATTATCATTATAAAACACGGCCGCGGCTCCGCCCGCACGTATGTCGGTTATCGCGCAAAACTATTTACCTCTTTGTGTGCAGTTAGATAAAAAACTATGTCCTTCCCCGGGTCTCAAACTATTTTCATACCAAATTTCACCCAAATCGGTCCAGTTGTTTTTAAATTTATTCGTAGCATATAAAAATACAAAGATACAAATATTTCTTCTCAATAATATTTGTGTAGGTATCAGTATAAAAGATAAATTGTAGTATGCCATAATATAATGTCACTATACAAGTTACACAAATGATTATATAAAAAATATTTATTTGCATTATTTTATTATTTATTTTTTATTAAATTCATGAAGGTCGTTTTGAATAGACTCTTTGCCAGTTACTCTTCGGTCCATACATTTAGGTGCGTATGCACTAAACAGTATTATTAGAACATCCTAACAAACATTTTTAATTTTAAAATATTTTTATTTTAAATTTAAAATGAAAAAAAAAGTATTTTATTCATGTGTTTTTGTCAGAATAAGCACGAGGACTACCTGACGTTAAAAGTCTCTTGTGCCTATAATTTATAATTTCATATTTTTTATTACTTTGCTCGATGTAAATATTCAAAACTCTATTAAAAGGGGACGAGGCACGGTCTAGTGTTGCCGCAGAGGGCGCTATTAGCTCAGAGTAGGCACTGTTTTTTACTACGAGACACAAACTATAACACATAAAAAAAAACTGAGAAAACATCTTTCATCTCAAAATGTTTGTAACTAGCAGAAGTCAACCCTAAGAGGTTGTTAACATTTTTCCACTAAACGCACGTTTTCCAATAACGTACTTTCCGCACTTGGTCACATTGTACTGTGATATTTTAAAATCAATTAATCATATACAATACAATACAATACAAAAATTCTTTATTGTTTACCAAGTAAAAGTAAATTACACTGATTAAGACTAATTATCCTATGGCAGTACAATGGGCGGTCTTATCGCTATGTAGCGATTTCTACCAGACAATCTTTGGATGGACAGAAATAAGGGAAAAGGTAGACGGTGGTGAACAATAAATTAAATAATTAAATTTAGATACATAAATCTAATACGTGATAAATGATGATAAATAAATAAATAAATACCTTCATATATACATAATAAATATAAATACTAACGTTATACATACATAAATAACATACCTTTAAATAATACATATATAACAAATTACTTCAATATGCATCTACATATATTACAAAAAATATAAACAAATAATTACAATGTTATATACTGGATAAGTAGTGATTTTTTACCATTATTTTAAAAATTCCAATAGATTTGGCACGTCTAATTTCTAGTGGTAAAGCATTCCATAGTCGTGCAGCCTGTACTGTGAAGGACTTGCTGTAGTACTGAGAGCTATGAGGGGTGATTTTAAGTTGGATATACTGTTTAATCTGATACTCACTTGTTGTTTTATTCATATATAAAAAAATATGGCACTGACTTCTACATTCAAATATGTGAAATAACTTGTTGAAGTCGGAACCATGATGGTTCAAAATTACACAATATTGTGCGCATGGTATCCACTTTGACAGGTTATTTCACATATTTGAGTGTTAAGTCAGTGCCCAAGTTAAAATTTCGTCCTTTTTAGTTACCTCTACTACTTATGGGATCGATTGTCATACACTGTCCATGACTTTATCATCAAGATAGGAAAATACATTTCAATTATTGGAGTGTAACTCAAAAACAGCTTGACCGAATTTGATGAAATTTGAACGGGACCATACGGCAAGCATCAGCTTTCAAATAAAAAGTCATCAAAATCGGTTGACCCAGTAAAAAGTTCTGAGGTAACAAACAAAAAAAACATCGAGACGAATTGAGTACTTTCTTTGAAGTCGGTGGAAAATATATTTTATTACTTTGTTTCTAGAAGTTATATAGCGTATGTGCCGTGTTAACGTTGCTTCGTATCATTCTCAGGACTATCATTGATAGCTCACTGGTCACAGCAGCGCGTGGCGGCGCGGCGTGCCGATGTGCCGAAAAAAGGAGAGTATCCCGGCCGGCATAGTTGCACTGGTCGACTATCCTCGTTTGAGATGTCGCGTCTAGTATACATAATATAGGTTAATGAGTAAGACCTATTTCATTGGGGGAAATATCAAGGTTTATCGGGTCACTCGCATGCATGCTCCTTAGCCTATTATATAGCCACCTATTTATGCTTCTAGTTTGCCAGTTTTTGGTTTTATTATTTATTTTATCTCTAAATGTGAAAAGTTATTCAAAGTTATTTTTTGGGATGATTTTGATGGAAACAAGAAGCATAAAGATTCAGCTCGAGTGTATACAAAATGTCAGTGGGTACTTGGTATTTAAACTATGACGGAACTGAGTTTCTATACAAAACGTTATAAATACCCCTCCCCAAGATAATCGCAACGCCTATTTTCAACCCCTCTGCTCCAAAAGTCGCACATCGCCTACGTGACTTCCTAATACGTGCCCCAAGTAAAGGACAACCATGAAGCATGTACGTAACTACTTTTGGCGCAGGACCAAAGTGCACTGAGCGTGTAATTAAATGGCACATTTCGACTACCATTCGCCAAATCGCATACGGCATTTTTAAATGGTTTGACTTTGAAACCGTTGCTATTAGAATAGCCAGGGGATGTTTTATATGTTCAACATCGAACATAAAGCAGCCAATCGTTATTTTTGAGGCTCTTATGGTCCATGTACGAACAAAACATTATTAGCTTATTTTCACATCTCATTATATTCATCTAACAAAAATACGCACAGAATCGCGGTATTTATAATAATGTATTCATCTAAACCGTGGATCAGTCTTTTGTTTTCTGATTATACATTTTGTTTATATACATATATCTAGGAGCCTTCAAATAGATAGGTATATAATAGAAATCCTCCTGATAGGCACGTACCATTGTTGAACGTATTTTCACGCGTGAGATTACATAAACAGGTATACGTAATTAAAAAAATAAATAAAGCTAGTATTAGTACCCTTCGCTAAGCTACTGACCCCAGCTGACCTGCCCACAGGACGAACAGACCTAACCGTTCAGGACAATAGAATAATGTAAAACGGCACTGGAATTTGTTTTTATGCATTTTATATTACGGTCAAACACATAGTGTATCAATTAAAGAAATTCAACTACAAAGAGTAAACATTTTATAACGGACAAACCATTTTTAATAATTAATCATTATCAAACTTACATGGTCAAAAAATATACATTAATAGTCATTCAGTCAACAGAATATAAATAACAATATTAAATAAACATAATTCAACATTTGTCAATAATGATTTGGTTTTAAAATTATTTAATTTACACAAGGTTAATTTGCAATAGTAGACGCAACATACTCAGAACGTTCACAATAACTTAAAAATACAGACAACAATTCCATCCATCCATCTACAAACAAGTCACAATTAGGATTTTGATCCAGGATAGCGTTGAACGCGGCTAGGATACGTGGCAGTGGAGAATTAGCACGTGCCACTGTGAGGTGACTAGGCTCTGCGAACAGCACGTGATGTCGGCCTCTTGTATATTTATCGGGAACATGAAACCTACACAATTCCTGGACCAACTCTGGACAGTCAATAGTACCCCGAAGAATCTTAAGGGCAGTGACAATCTGATCGTTAAGGCGGCGTACCTGTAACGAGTGATACCCTAAACAACCCATAATAAAATTTGTAGGGTAAATATAAGGATAGTATCCATACTGGCGCTTGTAAAGAAACCTCAGGTATGCTTTCTGGACCTTCTCCAGAGCTTTGTGGTATGTAAGTTCATATGGGTTCCAGATGCAGGCACTGGACTCCAGCTTCGACCTGACAAGCGTACTGAACAACAGTTTGACGACATGGTTGTTATTGAAATCACGTGCATTTCTAAGGACGAAACCTAGACCTAAACGAAACATTTATTTAAAAAGTAAAAAACCCGACCGCAATTTATTTATTTTCAATTTAATATGCTGTTTTAATAATAATTAAAACAGCAAGTTAGATTTATGGAATCTTTTTTAAAGCTCGTATTTTGATTACCGCATACCGATGGAAAGAATTCAGAAGGGAAAAAAACATATTTTCTCACAATATAGTATCTAAAATCCGCCGGTTTTATTTTACGTATCTAGTGTCACTTGCGCTATCAAGACAAATCTAAGATTATCACATACATATAAATTGGTTAAGCCGTTAAGAGGTTATGGTGGAATGAAGAAACTCACAATACATACATACTCGTACTTGAACGCTTAAAACAAAACAGTGCAATAGTGTAATAAAAACATTAAACCATTTTACACTCCTCCTCCCCTGCGGCCCCTCCGCGTCCCCCATCTAAAGCAGTAATTTCTGCCTATGGCAGATGAATTTCGTTACCACATTACACCGGAAAACGTAAAAGTCAGTTAAGTGGTCCCCCACTAGATGGACTGATGGCATCGTAAAAGTAGCAAGTAACCAATGGTTACTAGCGCCTAACAGCCGTTCTTTGTGGCGTTCTATGGGGGATACATTTGTTCAACAGTGGACATCTTCCGGCTAACGATGATGGTGAAGACTTATATGAAGCGTAAAAACATTTATAACTTTATGGACAGCCGTGTAAAGAACACCAATGTCAGAAAGATATAAGGTGTAATAGACTATCGTGGATTGTGTTAGTTAAGAAGAGGAATGAAATTACATAATTCGAATTGATGATCATATGCATATCTATGGCTGTCCGCATGCATATGATCAACACTACATAGGATTTAACCTGGCGTGGATAGACTGCAAAGACACATTTTTTTGAAAACTGGTGTGAGTAATGAGATGATAATACCCCAATTAGCGCGTAATAAGGACACAAAGAAGAAGACTATCACCATCAGCAGTATAATTTGTCATTTTATGCAAAATGATGTACATGATTTCTAGTCTTTCTGTATGCCAGGCTATTATTCCAATTGTGCAGCATTTAATCTTGTTCCGGCATGGCAGGTACAATTTCATGCTTAGTGAGCACTTTAAAGCCGTTAAATGTTACTTGCATTTAAAGTCTGTGCAACACTGTCGCTATAAAAATAAAAACAGTCCACATACGATTATGATTTATACCACGCAATTGCGCAGGATATACCTTTACATGCTACATTGCAATATATGCATGTGTTGTCAGAAAAGATGGTGTATTCCGGTCTGATACCACAATCAGACTCCACGCCATTTATTTATAAAATAATATTCCGTTCTGATCCCGACCTTATTTTTCGTTCCGGTATGATCCCTTCTCATTGGTTTATGGATCTGATTTAATATTAGTTACTACTAAGGTACGTAAGCAGATAAAGAAGAAGTTTATGAATCTATGCATAACGTCACAATACACATTGGCATAAATAAATACCCATACCAGAATTCTCAAACTACCAGGAGAGCAGAAGTTCATAGGAGTTTAATACTTCAGACCTTTTTTTCAGAAAACTACATTAATAATATATATGAACTAAAATTGTGATAGTTGTATAATTTATTTATATATATTAAACTCAAAGTACCAGGAGATAATAAGTTCTTAGGAATTTCGTAATGTAGATCTGATCATAGTAAACAACTTCAAAAAATAAAAAATATATACATATGTATTAAAATATATATTACCTAGTCCTATAAAAATAATTAAAGTTAAGAAGATATCTTACCAACTTAAATACGTGTCACAACATATTAATCAGCCAGTATTGAAAGGAGTTGAAACGACAATAAAAATTTCCAGATAAAATCACTAATATTGTAAAGACCGTATATTATTACTGTACGGCTACTCGTTCGATAAACTTATACACTACGCTGTGTGGGGAAGCCCTAAACCGCCTTCTATGATACGGTACAAGTATGATATATTGCTAGTGTTGGGAGAATGTTTGCTGTGGCTTAAGTTTCTTGTGGTTATTCTGTAATTATGTACTGTCATCAAAGAGCCAGCGTTGCAGGTGAAATATCGTGAAACATTTGGGTGTATGTGGAGGAGTAGTTTTACTGCTGCTGGATTTTGTACTAGGATTTTATATATTATGAGAAGCAACATCATAACTAATAAAACTAATATAACCCGAATTGATGTAGGTATTTATCCAATTTACGACATTTATCATTTTGCAGTGTTGGTTTATATAGTATTCTTACTTCTACGGCTTGTAAAGGGTTTACCAGAATGAAAGTGTGATAAGTGTGGTATATATATATAAGACAGTCTCATAAAAAAGCAGATTAAGGAAATTACTTACTAATGTTTTTTTCTTATAAACGGCGGTATTTCAGAACACTACAAACTATGTATTATATTAAAACTACTACAACGAAAGAATTAAGGCAACCCAAAGGCCATTGTCACACGCAGTTTGCTAATAGCAATATTTACTTTATTATGTGAACTGAGATGCCCAACTTAAGATATTTTGGTTAATACACGGTTATTGGTAAAATGCTTGCAACCTGTCTGGGTTTACTTCTGCATGTCCTAAGAAACATTTTTAGATGTATTTTTTTGTATTGAAAATATTTTGTTTATTTTTAATTATTTTTTTATACTTTTTTTGTGTTATAATGCTTACTCCGAGCTAAGAGCGCCGCGGCAACACTGGATCGCGCCTTGGTCCCTTTGAATAGAGTTTTGAGTATTTACATCGCGAAAAGTAATAAAAATATGAAATAATACATTACAAGCACAAGAGCCTTTTGACATCAGGTGGTCCTCGTGCTTATTCAGTCAAAAACATATAAAAAAAAAACAAAAAAAGACAGTTTCAAAAAGGTATAAAAAAATAATTATTTCAAAATATAAAAAAATATATCTCAAAATGTTTCTTAGGACTAGCAGAAGTCAACCCTAAGAGGTTGTTAGCATTTTACCAATAACCCTGTATAGCATGCCTGGTTATAGCTGGATAATTAAGGATGCTTGCTTTTTCTCAAGGGCATGGAAATGATACATTATAGGAACAAGAGACTTTTGACATCAGATGGTCCTCGTGCTTATTCAGTCAAAAAGATATAAAAAAAACAAAAGATTTAAAATAATAATTCCTTTTTCAAAACAAAAGAAATAATCTCAAAATGTTTCTTTGGACTATCAATAACCCTGTATACTCTGCTGCAAATGTTTTCATTAGACTCTCCTGATGATGGTTGATAGATATAAACAATCAAGGGGAATCATAAGGTTAAAGAATCACCCAGTGCAAACACAAACCTCACAGCAGACTTGATACGCAAAGACTACAGAATATACTACACAGTTCTGCATCGTCTACTTTTCTGAGCTGTGTAGATAAACATATAATTGATTTAAAATGACGACCAACATCCATTTTTCCACTATAAATAACAGATTAGGCTAGACATATACAAATACGAGGCGTAGAGGTGGAGTAACAAACTGAGGACGAGTAGCCCTAGGGACCACATTAACCCGCTAGTTTCACGATGTGCTGTACATTCTTGACAGACTGTTAGCGTAATAAAGGCCCTTGTGTGAATTTTAGACCGACTTTCAAAACAACTGGGGACGTCTTTTATTCGAGTGTTTTTGTCCCGATTAGGAATCTCTTTGCTAAAATGGAAAAGGAAAAGAAAATCCTACTTAAAACTGGTGTTCTTTTAAATTTTAATAGGTATCTGGTTAAAAATATCAGAGTATAATTTTGATTTGATAGTTCATTGCTGAATAAGCCATAATATAATAAATGAAAAAAGTTGAATATGAAGTGTATTTTCAAAATTTTTTTTAGCTTTATCGAGGAATTGTTTCAAATTTAGTGTGATTGTAATATGAATTCTATAGTTAAAAGTGTTTATTTATTTAATAATGATATCGGATTCTACCATTAAGAAGTATAAAATAACTTTTGGAAGTCAAACCATGATAATGTGAGCTTTTTTGAGCGATTAGCATTTATTGGAAGAAGCACAACAATTATATAATTTTAATTTTGTTATGTTTGCAATAACGCCTGCTATGCGGGTTACATTATAAACCCCGCACATGACATACATTTTTCCTCTCTTATACTTGTAATTTTGTATTTATATAATTGTTATATTACACGCATATGTAAATAAGGTATATATTTGGGAAATATCATCAGGTAGGTATAAAACACAGTATTAAATAACGGAACTACCAGCCCGCCCCGGCTTCGCACGGCTGTATATTAAAAAACTAGTTTTCTGAAAGTATTTTATAGCCTATGTTCATCAGGGATAATGTTCTATTGGTGAAAGAATGGTCGAATCATTTTTTATCAATTTGAAGTTTATTCGTTACATACAAAAATACAAAATTAAATCTTTCCTATATATATTATTAGTGTAGATGTAGATTGAAATCAATTTAAACACCAATACGTTTCTAAACAGCCTAACTAGCTCAATTACCTTAGTAGATTCGAATTTTTGTAATGTCAGTATTTTGAATCAGCACAGTACCGACTTCAACACGTTATTTTATACTATTCATAGATGGAAGACTTTTTTTTAGACCAAGCGATAATAGATATGGACTGCCGCGCCGCAGTACCCTGGTTCTATCCCCGCCGCTGGCTTGAGCTTCATTAACAAATGTTTGTTAGGACTGTAAGTCAACCCTAAGAGGTTGTTAGCACCTCCTAACCAAGAACCTTGTATATGAAAGAAGAGGTAAAATTTAATTTTTGTAAATACTGCTTACTTAAATTATTATTTTTTAATTCCAAGAGGTGCCATGCTAGAATGACACTGTCTGAACTTTTCCCCTGGGTGTCATAAGAGGCGACTAGGCGCGAAAAATACAGAAAGAAGCGCCTTCCGAGGAACTGCTACTTTACGCTACGACCCCAAAACGCCTGGCAAGCGTAGCTATTCTGACAAACCCCCTCTTAATGGGGAGCCTGTGTTCAACAGTGTATAATCCAGTTGATACAGTATATAAAAGAAACTAGACAACGATTACTACACAAACATAACATTAATAAAGTCAGTATGTCTCAAGTATCCACTTACCTATTTTTAGAACAGTATTGAATACCAAGAAAATTTATTTGAGAAATAAGCATTTTTATAAATGTGAAAATTTATCAACCCTTAAACAAATAATAGTACTGAAACGGTCACTCCCTTCAAATTAAAGTTAATTGAATCAGGAGTCACGCAAAAGAACGCTTTTGTAGTTAAAATATATTTCGGGTAGGTTGAAACGACAATATAATTGATAAGAGGTAAGACTTTATATTGGCTAACCGACTTTCACAAATTGTTTCATGTTTTTCAATGTTGGAATTCTGTTCCGTTCTTATTTCAAATTTATTTTTTCTGTACGTAGTAGTGGACTCTGCTTACGAGATCGATTGCCCACAATATTGGTCACTATGGGCAAGAGTAGCAATTACTATAAGTCGTCCAATATTAAGATTTTGAAGCGCTCGTAGCGAAGTTTGCTTAGCTGTTCTTAACCAATCAGCAAAGTTAAGCAACGTTCACCGCGGTCATGAGTTGGATGGGTGACCGCTAGTGACATTACTACTGAGCGCTTCCGTGCTTCGGAGGGCACGTTAAGCTGTCGGTCCCGGTTGTCGTCTTGGGATGGCAGTCGTAATAGCATGGTGGAAGGCATTTTGCGAATGCCCGCCTGGCTAGCTACCACCCTCAAGTAGAAAATATGACGCCAAGCACCTAACGGTGTGTTCCGGCAGCTGTCTTTGAGAGCCAGTAATTCTAGGTTAGGCTGAACAACATCTTCGACCACATCATCACTTACCATCATATGAGAAACACCAGGTACCAAGATTCACCATTATGCGCTTGACGACAAATTTTCAATTGATGATTGATGAGTGAGTCAGGCTGGCAAGGAGTAGTACGTAACACTGATATATTCAGATTGCAGCAACAAAATATTTATGTGGTAGAAGTTTAAATTGACCCTCAAAATTTATGGGCGTCGTAATGGTAACTAATTTGAATGTGATGTGTGCATACGCCAGGGTAGGCTAGTCATTATATCAATTGTATAATTTTCGTCTCATTTATTAGGAGTACAGGCGATTGCTATCTAACGAGCTGCTACTTATAATTTATTTGTCAGTAAAACTGAATGATAAGTCTGTCATCTGGGATGATACATTATATGGATCCATTAGGAAACGCAGCCACGAACCATTAAAGCGCAGCAGAAACTTCATCGTCGGGATGATGGCACGGTTGACACGTGTTTAGTGGTCAGGAGGCCAAGACCATGTATGTACCGCTACTTCGGTGTCATCATCTCGTCTCGATGACGGCTCGGTGACAGCTCGTTGACGGCGGTGGTGGACAAACCGCCTCATAGGGGTTTTTTTAAATAAAATTTTACTAGCTGCCCGGACTCTGGAATTATCCCAGTAGATTGTAATAGGCTCGCCACCAACAACATGAAACTTAACTTGTCAAGAATACTGCGGGTGCGTAGACACTCCTAGCTACCCTTCCAGTTCATAAAGAAGTGAGGATTGTGATAGGTATACATTTAATTTATATATTTAAACAATTTTTATATATATTATAATAACTACTTTTTTTTCTGATAGTTATATCTGATATATATATTTGGCATAAAATTGTTTAAATCCCATCTAGATAAATATGAATGTTGTATACGTATTTATCAATAAATAAATCAAACATGAATGTGTTGCTTGATTATTAAGCTACTGATATTTAATAAATAACGACACGTATACCTAACAATTCAAACCTAAAAGAAAGATAAGTCATACAATAATCTTTGTCATAAACTTGACTCAAACTCGCGATCCTTTTCATAGCAGTATTATCATGAGTTTTTCATTTCGTAAAGTCTTTTATTTATCAGAGTGAACTCAAAACGGAGCAATGTAATAAGGAAGCAAGACAAGAAAATGGGAAAAGGCACATAAAAACTAGTAAACATTGTTTTGTACGTGTCGTAATAAAAGCGTTTTAGAAACGCCCGAGGCGAGTGCACGCACAATGGGCCGAGTACCTACTCGTACAATGATGCTATATGAATGGATATAACCTGATGACATCAATAATAGATGTAGCTATAACTTTTTGAAGCGCTCGTAGCGAAGTTTACTTAGCTGATCAGCTAAGTTAAGCAAGGTCTGCTGCAGTCATGAGTTGGATGGGTGACCGCTAGTGACATTACTACTAAGCGCTTCCATGCTTCGGAGGGCACGTTAAGCCGTCGGTCCCGGTTGTTGTCTTAGGATGGCAGTCGTTATAGCATAGTGCTAGCTACCACCCTCAAGTAGAAAATCTGTCGCCAAGCACCTAATGGTGTGTTCTGGCAGCTGTCCTTGAGAGCCAGTACTTCTAGGTCAGCCTGAACAACATCTTCGACCACATCATCACTTACCATCAGGTGAGATAGTGGTCAAAGGCTAACCTAACAGGCATAAAAAATCTTATGTAAATAGTGCATTCCATTCTATGTTTAAGAAATTCTAGGTAGAGTTGAGTTTTTAAACGGCATATTTAACTTTGGTATTTTTTTTGTTTATATTTCTTATATGCTAAGTTTAGTCTATAGGGACGATGCTATGTAGTTATTATAACATTAAATTCATTCAAATTATACAAACGATATAATTATGTTCATAATTAAAATGCATTATATTAGTTCTGTATAAGTGAAATATAGAGGGGTGCTGTTCGCTTTTTGTACAATTAGATTGAGTAATAAGTATCTCTATACGCAGTATTTTGTACAGACATCGTATTTTTATTGAATGATTATTTTTACTGGCGGTATACCTTTAATTTCTAAACACTATTACTGTATATATAACACTACAAGTACTACAATGAAAGCATTCAGGCACCCCAAAGGCCATTGCAGGCCTCCTGGTAGGCCAAAAGCTCCAGCCCACTACCAGTTGGCAGCATGCCCAGCATGCAGGCAGCATTGCTCCGTTGGATTTCAAAGCTTATTAATATAGATTAAATTGAATTATTATTCACGTTATTCACAAAAAATAATTTATGACATTGTGACTAATTTTCAATAGCAACAATATACGTACTGCAATTAATCTGATTCAAAAACATCGCACTAAATTAACGCCTTCGCTTTTAAAAATTGCCAAAGTTCTTAGTCTTTAAAAAAATGTGCGCATTAGATGGAATGGTTAACTCTACTTGTTTAGCTCCATGTATAAGTAGATGTCTTTTGCTTTTAGTAATATTTCTCCCGCTCTTTAAATTACTGGAGTTCAGCGAAGTTTCTACTTGATATTTTTGTACCGCGTAAATAAATCTCGAACACAGTGCCAAAAAAACAACTTTTGTTCAGTTACTTTCTCATGTATGAGCAAATAATAAAATTATATTTTTAATCCGACAATCGTCTTTGGGTCAATCTTTTAATCGATCAATACGTATATTTAATGGTTGTAACTAATTCCATGTACGATCTAGAACGGTGACCTACGGATAGGTTGATGACCAGATAGACATACTGCGGAGTCTTACTTATAAGGCTCTGTTTAATCATTGAGTACGGAACCCTAAAAAGTGAACAAACATTTAGTCCACTTAGAATATACTTCGCATGAAATTCAGCATCATTACGAAACATCTCGGGAGTACTTGACGTGTTTAACACAAATGGTAGGCTGTAAGTCCAACTGATTCGACATAAAAGCGGCTATGTTTCCAAAGCACACTCAAGCAAATGGCGCAAGGCAGGGCCGTGTCAAGTATGCTCCTGGGAGACTGAGAGGAAACGTGAAAACTGCCATTTTGCAAGCCGAGGCACAAGTTTGTACGACTGAACGAGACATAAGTATGTTTTTGTATGGACTGCAAAATGTTGGCTTCTTTTTGACACGTTTTTATTAAATATTTTTCTAATTTGTTCGCTTTTTTACCAGAAGATATACTTTTACTATCTTAAAACCTTTATACAGATCACAGATAATGCAATTTGGCTTTTTGAATACATATGTAAATAAATCATAATCGAAATCTTACAAACACACGAATTAAACGCGAAAGGTAAGGAACACATAAACCAATCCTATAATTTACATAATTTTTAAACCGAGTTGTTTCCTACATTCCTTACAAAGATGAGTATAGGAAGGTTAATAATGTAAAATACACACAATTTTACAATAAAAAAAATAAAAAAAAATTATCGAAATATTTCATTCCTTTTTTATATTACGTAACATTTACTATCAAGGAATCCTATACTGGGTGAAACATTTAGTTTACCGGCTTGAGAAAATTATGTGGATTCAATGAGAATTACAACATAGTATTTTTTCTTTGACACGTAATGAGTTCCTACACTGATAAAGGTAATTTAACTTGATTTCTGTAATAGCTCTTATCAATAAAGTCATCAAGAGGCCTTATCGCAGATATATTTTAAAGTGACTACGCATAACTAAAAAAATGCATGATTATGAAACTTATGTCACCTTGGAGGTGGAATTATTGAATTAGACAAGAGTAATCATCAATCAACTAATATTTGGACCATATCCCTCATTGATGGGTTGCCTAGAAGAGATCGCTCTAAGCGATAAGACCGCCCTTACCGACCGATACACTTAGTTTTATGTTTTAGTAATAAGTTTATTGTTGTTATTATGGTGTTGTCAATAAAGAGTTCTCTATCTATCTATCAAAATGGCATTTGTCAAAGACGTATAGTCTTCGCTATAATCAATAATCGCAATAATGAGGCAAATATAGATTGGCCTATTGGTACTCCAAATATTGGTTTTTAAGTTATCTAATACGATAAAAAATCTGTGTAACTATGTTTATAACTAATCTTAGTCTTGTAGATGTTGGTTAAACTGTATTATGTCGATAATGACGATTGGAAGTTTGATTAAGCCCTGTTTTAACTAGAACATAAATTACACTTGGTGGCTTCATCGTGAATGCCTTGGCAAATTTATTGCTATGTGGTCTGTTTTTAAGTCAATGCAGTAGAATATTTTTATAGTTAAATTTAGTTATTCACCTTTTTTTTTGTTTTATTTATTTGTATTTTTTAGTTTAACAAAACCAAATATGGTTTGACCTAGGTCTATTCGTCTCTTCCTCGCGCTGCCTTGTAAAATAATCTTATATTAAGTATGTATAAGCATCTGTCTATTGTAATCCAAAGAAAAGTTACATAAAAATACACTTGGCTAGACCTGCGAGCGTCATGGGCGCCACAAATACATTCATGATTTTGACTTTGACACCGTCGCTGAAATTAATATAATTTTAATAGGACCAATTATTTTGGAGTTATAATTTCTGCTCTCCACAAAAAATCATTATGTTTGCATGATGCAGTTAAATAAACCGATAAAAACTATATATAATAATAGCGACAAACATAAGAAATAAAAAGGTCGACAAAGTACCACTACATAGGAAATCAATTAAAAAATTATAATGAATAAAATATAAAAGGCAAAAAAAATGCAGTCCTACTAATGTAAATAAAATCAAAAAACCCACCAGTTACGGCAAAGACCATAACAGTTTATTCTTATAAATTATTGTATTTTAAATATTGTCATGTTTGCAATAACGCCTGGTATGCGAATTACATTATAAAATTTCAAATATACGATTGGAAAAATTTAATCCCGCTCATGACTTAAATTTTTACTATCGTAGATTTGTAATTTTGTAATAAATCATTGTATTAATAACGTAGCGCTAAACATCTATGCTTTCGTAACAAAGGCTTGCTAGAAATGCTTTTCTAGTTTAATATTTCCCGCACAATAATATCTGTCGTCCTTTCTACGTTCGGTACAAAATACTCCTAAGCGAAACTATAAATTTCACCACTTTCCGCGAAACCAGTGTCACATTTAATAAGTTCTGCGCCATAGTCTTGGATTTGTGGCTACTTTCCAGTGCTGTTCCCAGTGAACTGGCAATAAGCCATGAAATTATACGAGGCTGGTCACAAGCACATACATTGCGAGTAAGAAGCAATGGACTTGAAAATATTGTATACTTTTAAAATGTTAGGTAAAATGGAAAATAGATAAGAGCTTTGAAAAATTAACCGAGAATCAAGTCCATTTGTACTGTTTTGTAGAAACATTTTACTTTATCCGAAAGAAAATATATACCGAGTTCATACATCAGTAAGAGGATTTTAAATTCGAAAGTTTAACTACTAATATGTGGTCCCATATAATAGGGGGCGAGCCTATTATTTGCAACCCCACCAGCATAGGAAGTTAAAAAAGTTGGTATTGAGAAAACAGCTGTACTGTACTGTACTGTATCAGCCGGATCGTCCACTGCTGAACACAGCCTCCCCTATTAAGGGGGTATTTGCCATAATCCCCACGCTTGGCAGGCGGATTGGGGATCGCAGTGTTAGATAGTAGTTCTTTAGCAGGTGCTGCTGCCCACCTTCCAGTATAATTATTCCCTTAGTCGCCTCTTACGACACCCACGGGATGATATGGGGAGGTGCAATTCTAACCCGGCACCCCACGGGGTGAGAGAACGGAGTTTGACAAAACAGCGAAAAACATAAATGTCAGTATATGTTTAAAGTATGTAAATGTTTCCATGTTTTTTTAATAAATTTCATTTTAATGTTTTGAAATAATGTTGATAACGCAAAAGTGGCTTCGAACACATCAAAGAAATCCAATTATAGAAATAGAGGTGAATAGAAATTTGCAATATGAACGTATTGTTATCGTTAAAATAATATTATTGTCGTTGATTATTGATTGGCTGTTTGGGCAAACTTATTGTCCGGAAATACTAATAAGCACTCATTATGTTTTTTAGCGAATATCAAAAATTTCAAGTAATATATACACATGAAACCTTCGACAAAAGGTGAAATATGACGTCATATTTCTTACGGAGACTGGGTAATTTCCAAAATAGTACTGACTTACCCTAAGGTTAGTCCCCTTTATTTAACGGAAACCAACCATTATTGCTTGCATTTTAATTTTAAAAATATCTATCGATCTTTAATGGTAATGACACAATTATGAAATTTTAATATAATATTTAATTCAGTTTGTTAGAAACTATCAAGACAATAATATTAATGATAATTTGAATGAACTTCAAAGAAAATGCATTAAATAAATAAGGTATAAGTGACGTTTGCAATAAAAACATTTATTATATTATGAAAATATTAAGCGTTGTGTAGTATAATGTTCAGACTACATGACTGTTTTGCTGTTTGGATTGGTGTTTTTGAATCAAGTTTTGGGGCTGTGCTAAACCAATGCAAGCGCGCTTCCTTTACAGCTTGTAGTTGCAGTAACCAGCGTCGTTCGGAATAGAACCTTTGTTGTAACACCAAGCTTTAGTTAAAAACTTACAACTTATTTAACGTTTTTAACATGAATAAAATTTTAATGTAAAAATAAATCCATATTACTCATCCAAATATCTGCAAAGACTGCTGGCTAATTACTTTGAATCCTACGAATAATTATTCGTAGTTTGAATCTGAACTTCACGGTCCTGGTGAAAGGGGTGCAACGGTTTGAGGCGTCGTCGCGTCAGGTGCGGGATTCCAAATGACAAGGGGTAGTGCTGGAGCCGCTCCTGTGGAACGTGGGCTACGATTGGGTGCTCTGTGACACACTTCTCGCAAGTATGTGGGTCGCGGGATCCCCCTAGGAGCTCCATCGATTGAAGGTGCAACCGATGCCGACACCGGGTTCTTCACACTCAGCAATTCCGCATTATAGTGAGATCTAAAAAGATCAAGTGAACGTAACGAAAAGACCTTTTACTGCAGTGCGAGTGTACGGGCATGCCAATCATTATATATTTTGCAATGTAGACATTTCGATGACCTACACTAAGCGCTGACTGAGAGTTAGCGATTGTAACTGTAACCTAGTTTGTAATTTTCTTTATGTTAGCAAATATTATTATAATCAGTGCATTACAAGTATTCAAACAAATCACATCTTTTACTCACAAATACTTTCTCCGTTCACCACTGAATTAAGAAAACAAACATTCACTTAAATCTGAAATCAAAAAGATATTAACTGGGATCACACATGACAGAATCAATGTGGAAAAACCAGATATTACTGATTCATAATATGCAGACAAATCCGATGCAGTTTATACTATATATTACGAAACAATTAATGTATTATTAAACATTTATTATAGATAAAACAGTAGCCTATTTGAGTTAGTCAATCATACAATAAACACGCCAAGGGCTTGCTGCAGGTGCAAACAAAATATACAATTGTTGCTTGAACAAAATGACGGCCGACTGGTACTATTTGTGAGTTAAAAAAAGTTTTAAATTAGTATATAATTAGTAAAATCATCATGTCGTTATAATACATACGTCTGCAATTATGAAGATAACATTTTTGTTATTCAAAAACAGGCCAAATTACAGCGTTTAAAAGTATTCGATTGTTAATTAAAACTCTGTTGATCCAAAACACGCTGCGAATACATTTTCATGGCCTGACTTCCACAAATTATTTCATTATGGTGTTATAAAGTCGATTATGTTTAATAAATTTAACATTTATGGTCGGTGACGTATATTCTGCACAAAATTAATAGTATCACAATATATTACACAAGGTTTAGGGTATAGGTTTGAAATATTTTGTTTAGTTCCTGTATCAGCCGGATTGTCCACTGCTGAACTCAGCTTTCCCCATTATGCGGGGTTTTACCATAATCCTCACGCTTCTCAGGCGTCTTGGGGATTGCAGTGTGAGATATAAGTTCCTCAGAAAACGCCCACTTTCTGATGATTTACCCTTAGTCGCTTCTTAAGACACCCACAGGCAGAGATGGAGGGATGGCATTATAGCCCGGCCTTCGAGAAAATTGTTTAGTTCATTGACTGTAAATTAAAAACTACTCAATCAAAGTTAACCATACCATTTTTTTTTCGTAGTAGTTTTGTGAATTTGCCTACTACTTAATGTTGTATATTACCAATAATACCATAAGAAAATTTTGAATTTTGCCTTCTTTTTTTTGCCACTGACTTAAAAACCAAACATTCACTTAAATATAAAATCAAAAAGTTATTAACTGGGACACATGACATGTTAACACATGACAAAATCAATATGAAATAACCAGATTTAATACATGTATAAGGATTTTTTTTACGGCCATTTGACTAGACTTTGACCACAATCTCACCTGATGGTACAAGTAAGTGACTATTCTGTCATCGAAGATCGTAAAAATTCTTAACCTAGAGTAGGAACTGGCTTAAGGCTCTTCTGTCATAAATATCAACAAAACCGAGATTTTTGAGCTCTTACTGCTTTTCAAATATAATGCTAGGATTTATATACTTGCAGATGTATTTATTTCATTTAATAATGTACAAAACCGCCAAGACAGTTTTTTGATTTGTAAATTTTTGTTCTATGAATAAAATAACTCAATTTTGACATATATTTGCCTACTACTCTGAACCAATTTGACTTATTGACTTGTGTCACGTTTTTCCCGCCGTAACCGCTGTTTCCAGGGGTTCCAGGGGATTACCTTTAACTCTTAACTGGATATCAATAAAATTAACCAATCCGGTTCATCAAATTGTCTTTATTTAAAGCTTGGTTAAATTATATCAAAATTATAAAGTTGAATGCCATTGCAAATTGTCAAAAGTTGTAAATTTACATTATTAAAATTTAAATATGAACAAATGGTTATATAAAAAGTTAACACTATAGGTAATGATTTGAAATGTGATGGTTAAAAGTTATGGGACGGTAATTGTAGGTGACGTCTGGTCGAATTAAACGCTCCTTACTTAAATTATGACGGATAGTACATATTAGAATTAAATTATAATTAGGTGAGACGACAACTTAACGCTCACGTATCATCACCATATTGTCACCGAACACTCCTTGTGATGTGAAATATATATTATAATTAGGTGTGACGAAAACTCAACGTCAACACATAAAATCAAAACAAAATGGTACCTGGTTCCAGTACCAGTTAATTAATTAAATTGCAAAGGGTTACTCCAGCATCGCTGCGATAAAACAGGTTGGTAACTCCTTGGCCATCATTCGTAGAAGTCCAGGGGGAGCCCTTCACATTGGTGAACCGGAAATATATGTTATAAATATATATAACACAAAAAAAAACCCTGAAACAAATCAATCGCTTCGATACAGACACGGTTTAAATATAAAGGCGGAGGCACAAAATAGCTTGTATGAGTTATAAACTTAATCATCAAATTTTAGAAAATTGGTAAGCAATATAGGGGTCAACTAGATATCAAAACGACGGAGGTGGTCTATACTTGATGTTAAATAGTATGAACCTAACAGAAGAATAATAATTTCAACTATTTTTCACAAGTTATGAAAAAAAATTAATTTATGATATTTTCCAACAATTTTTTTTAATTTTATTAATTATATGGAAATATATATATTAAAACAACCGGGGTGGTCTGTACTACAGTTTAAATAGGTTAGAATTTGTGAAACACAAACAGTTTCCATGATTTGACCCAAGTTATAGGAAAACTTAATATATGCAAATTTTCAAGTGAATTTTGACAAATAATGGGAAAATCATATATCAGCACAACCGTTGGGGTCTATACTATACATTAAATATGTTACAATTGGTGAAACAACAAAAGTTTCCAAGATTTCACCTAAGTTATGGTGAAACTTTATATTTGAAATTTTACAAGTTAAATTCAACAAAATATGTTGACAAAATGGTATATCAGCATGACCGTTGGGGCTAATACTATCTGATTATCCATGTAAACAATATCATATAATAATATTTTTCAAGATTTTACACAAGTTGGGTTGTAAAATTATTTTATGAATTTTTACCTCAAATGGATGAAATTATGGGTTTAACTACCTTTAGACAGTCGAAAAGGGTGAATCTTCGCATGATTAAAGGGGAATGATGAACATTTAATAAGAACTTGGGTGAAAAAATAGCATGTGCTCGGTGGGGGAATTTCACAAGTTCACTTAATTTACGGGTTTTATAATAATATTTTACTTAAATGGCACTGCGCCATCGCCAGCGTCACCACGCTGTCGATGGCGCATCTCCCATCCATCGCGGGGTTTTTGGTAAGTCGTCTTCTAATAAAAACTTATTTCGCCGGCCGGTCCATTGTGGAAAAAGCAAAAGACTTAGATTAGCAAAGACAAATAAAAGGTCCTTCTTAGGTAATTGTGTGCGGTTTTATAATAAAGTTCCCAAATATATTACAACGCTCACAGAAGGGAAATTCAAGTTGCATGTGTGCCGACGGCTCGAACTTATCAGCGGGCGAGGCTACAAAGCATGCTATTTCACCTATACCTTTGTGGGAAAGGGTAAGACTCCGTGATGAGTAGTACGAAGATAGTGATCGCGCATCACACACCCGTATTGCATCTACGCTAATTACGCACACTTGTTTGCGATATATCAATGAAAGCCGAACCATGCCGAACGAATTACGATGTTTGACGACGGACGGAGATAGTGTCTCAAGCTACGTCACGACGTGTGTAGGTATTTCTTATAAAATAATATTATATATTCACAGAGGAATACATTTTGGTTCGGACAGTAGGTACCTGTTGTTATAATTTTCGTTCGTTTTATAATAACATACTGATGTTATTTCACCTATAGTAGGTAAATATTTAGTAAGTAGGTACAATGATTTGTAGGTACATAGTAAATGTATTAGTTTGTTCTTTTCATATTAGTACCAGTACCATTTAAACCACTAAACACGTACATTTCACGAGCTCTTGAAAAATATTCATAAAACTAAAAAGAAACGTTTATATCAAACCCTAAATCAGTGAATAAGTAAGGTTAGAATCAGTGGATATTGGTGGATACATTGAAGTCCCAAAAACAGTGATGTGAATTGGATAAATACACTTGGTGAGAAATCAAAATACCAATCACTTTGTTTACTTACATAACTTTTAAACATAAAACGGCATTTTTCTGTCTCACAACTTGTTGAAATTTTGAGTGGACTCAGCTGATTGGATAAACAGAGGTAGAGCCACAGATAACGGGCAACAGTATAAGCCACGGACCACACGGAAGTATTGTATTGACCAGAGACAAGTAAGAATATTGACGATATTGACAATCCGTATTGACAGTATTAAATGTAAAAGTTGTGTTCAGATACCAGCTGCTAAGCATTATTAAGATATAATATCATATTAAGATATAATAAGGAAATTCATTATTAGACTAGCTGCGCTTGCTATTGTTTGATTTATTTTTAAACCATGAACTGCGTTGCTTGTCGAAGCATAATATACGAAGAGGATGGGTTTTTAAAATGCACAAGAAACGACTGCGATAAGGTATACCATGCCTTATGTACCGGTGGGAAGAAGTTTACTGTAGAAGATCGCAAAATTTGGATCTGTCCAGAATGCTCATGTGCTTCAAAAAAAGGTGGTGACAATAGCCTGACTCCAGTGGGTTCTTGCAAGAGGACTCGAGATGCAAATGTGACCCATAGGAAGAAGCTGGGTACTACAGATGCTAGGAATTTCTGTGCAGATGATAATGAGCATGAACTGGCGGTGGAGATACGAGGCCTGCGTCTGGATATTGACGTCATGAAGAATCATCTTAGTCGGACCTTAACTGCCATAACCTATTATGAAGAGAAGCTGGGTTCTTACGATGCTAAACTAGCAAGTCATTCATCATTATTAAGTACCTATGAAACCAAAATTGAGAGTTATGCTTATGAGGTAAAAACTTTGTATGCTAAACTGGAGCAACAAACTACTACAGCTATGAATCCACCAAAACCCAAACCTTCAGAAACGGTAGTAGCCGAGCTTCCACCTTCAAACAAAACTCTTGTGACCAAAGTAGCCCACAACGCAACAAGCACCCATGCTCATCTTCCGCCGGCTAATTCTGGTCTCAAGTTGGATCCAAGGAAGGCCCCGCGATCAGCACCAACACAGCCTAAGCAGCTTGTGCTTGCTCAACCTAAACAGCCTGCAACTAATATACTGAAAACTCATGTGCCGGCGTCTCATGAACCGCAGAAGGAAAAATCACAAATGAAAGTCAAGGAACATAGTGAAAGTCTAAATGATGTTATCACAGTCAACGACACCAGTAGTGTTCAACCATCAGAAGAAAATGACACTCTTACTGACTGGATTAAAGTAACTAAAAAGAGACGGCCACAGTTATCGAGGCGTGGTACTGCAGATTCCACGGTGACTGCACTTAAAGCCGTTGAGGAAAGAAAATATATCCATTTATGGAACATGCAATCGGGAGTTGAGGAGGTACGTACATACCTTCAATTGCTATGCTCTTCAGAAGTATGCACAGTAGACGAGCTCACACCAAAAGGGAAATATAAATCTTTTAAGCTCGGAATTCCTATTGCGTACTACGAAAAATGTCTATCAGCTGATGTTTGGCCTATAAACGCAAGGATAAAGACCTGGGTCAATCTAAGGCGCCCAAAAAACACTAACCACCCACAAGTCCCTGCTAATGAGGCAGCCTCGTTCCGGCAACTCTATGAGACAACGAACTCAGAGGCCCGGGAATCTGTAAATCTGCAGCCCTTTCGTGCACAGAAAGCCACACGAACTACCCGAAAGGTCTCAGCAAGCACTTGGCAGAAAAATCGAATCTCTTAATATATTATATCAAAACGTGCGAGGTTTAAAGACTAAGCTTAAGACTTGGAGAAATAGTTTAGCTCTATCAGAGCATCATATCGCTGCAGCTACAGAGACTTTCCTTGATGGTTCTGTAGATGATGCAGAGCTTATCAGCGAGGAGTGGAGTATAATACGCAGAGACAGAAAAACTCCTTGTGGTGGAGTCTTACTTGCCGCTCGCGCGCCTATCGTTCTGTATCGACTTACTGCCCTGGAGACCCATAGTGGGGAAGACCTGTGGGCGAAATTTTTATGGCATGGCCGGAGTATTCATGTGTGTGTTGTATACATTCACCCCCGCGCCAAGGATAGTGACTACATGGGTTGGTTCTGTAAGGTTGAGAGTTTCATCAATAGAATTAAGGGTACTGTTATTATTTTAGGTGACCTTAACCTCAATAGTGCATCTGTTACTATACGTAATTATTTCTGTTATTTTAAGTCTTTTTGTAACATATCTATTAAGAATGATGTGGTGAATACGTACGGAGGAGTGTTAGATGTCGTCTTGATTCGAGAGGCAACTGAAGTGCGTGAGGTGACCGTTCAATGTTTCGATGGATTCGTGAAGGCTGACCGGTATCACCCTCCTCTTGATGTTGCTATGTTGATAGATGGGGATCGTAGTACTCATAATATTGAGCTTAGCAATATCGATTCTAGTAAAGACTGGAATTTCAATAAAGGGGACTTAAATTTTCTCTTTGACTTACTCTCAGAAACTTCTTGGGATGATGTACTTTCTTGTAACGACGTGCAACTGTGCACAGATAAATTTTATGGTATTATTTATAATTTATTTAACACTTGTATTCCCAAAAAGCATCGTAAAAAGACAAGCAAGCGATATCCTGTGTGGTTTACAAACGAAATAATCCGGGACTCAATGCGTAAATTGGCCCTGCATCGTCAGTGGAAGTGCAGCGGAACACCAGAATCTTATGAACACTTTTCTAATCTTAGAGCTTCATTAAAAACGCGTATAGCTTCTGCCCATGAATCCTACCTCGAAAATATTGAAAATAATTTATCAGCGAATCCCAAGGGTTTTTGGCAACATGTCTCGAGGCTACGATCTAGGGGGGGTTTCGAACCCTGCGTTAATCATGATGGCGTAACGGTTAGCGGAGTTAAAGCCTCAGAAGCTTTTGCTAAGTACTTTGCAAGTGTTTTCTTACCTAACACGCCAAAATTAGAGACCGATCACTTAAGCCAGGCTGACGGGGCACTAAGTAGTAACTATGTCAACATCTTTGAAATAGTACCCAGGGATGTGGCGTCTAGTATAAGATGCTTAAAGTCTTGTAGCTCGATTGGACCTGATTCAATACCACCTTGGTTCTTGAAACGTGGCATGAAATTTTTGGTTCAGCCGCTGTGTCATATTTTTAACCTAGCCCTAACTAGTGCAATCTATCCGGAACAATGGAAACTATCTAGAGTCACACCTATCCCTAAAAGCGCCAATAAGCTATCTGTAGAGGACTATAGGCCCATCGCAATTTTATCTACACCGGCAAAAGTCCTTGAAAGGATTATACACAAGGAAATTTATAGGCAGGTGGAGCAATATTTATCCGACGAACAACACGGTTTTAGAAAGAGAAGGTCGGTTGACACAAACTTGCTGGAGGCAACCGATTTTATTGCGGGCTGCCTAGACCGAGGCAACCAAGCCGATGTACTCTATTTTGATTTTCGCAAAGCTTTTGATAGAGTTAATAATGACGTCTTGCTTGCGAAATTAAGTGCTTTGGGTTTCACGCCGGGACTCCTCAAGTTTGTTGCCAACTATCTAAAAGATCGTAGACAATTCGTTCGGTTGGGTATCTACGAATCACATCCTTACCATACGCGATCAGGGGTTAGTCAGGGATCCATCTTCGGGCCTCTTCTTTTCGTATTGCTGATTAATGATCTCCCTTCTGTCATTAAGCACTCGAAATGCTTACTATATGCTGATGATTTAAAACTAGCGATTGAAATAAAGTCCAAAGAGGACTGTCTGCGCCTTCAGGAGGACGTGGATGCGGTTCATGAATGGAGCGTCAGAAATGAAATTCAATTTAATCCACAGAAGTGTCATGCTATGACGTACACTCGAAGGCGGCACCCAATCGAATATAAGTACCGCTTAGAATCACACGATATCAGTAGGACAACAAGCATAAAAGATTTGGGTGTCACCTTCGACTGTAAGTTGACTTTCAATGATCATATAGCCATAGTTGCGAAAGAATCATACAAAAGATTAGGATTCGTGATGAGGAATTCTAAAGATTTTAAAGGTACCCATGTGATTAGATTACTCTTTGAAGCACTTGTCCGCAGTAAACTCGAAGCTAGCTCATGCGTGTGGAATCCGCATGAGGGAACATACACAAACCTGATAGAAAAGGTTCAAAAAGCATTTCTCCGCTCTCTTTATAAGCGGAGATTTGGCTATTACCCTTACATGTACCCAACGAGTTTTCTCCTAGGCTGCTTGGGATATAACTCTTTGGAGGTCCGGCGTCATTATCACCAAATGGTTACAATGAGCAAGGTACTTCGTGGCAGGATCGATGCGCCGAACTTGCTGAATAAGTTATCGCGACTTTTTGTCCCCGATCCCGGTAGTTGCACTCGTCGCGGGCGTCATCAACTATTTTCAGTCCCCTTGGGAAGAACGACGGCGCACAGTCATTCCCCTATCCAGCACACTCTTAGCCACTTCAATCGTCTCTTGACCAAGATGCCTGAATGTGATATGTTTGCGGATGAATGGAAGGATATTCTGTCGGAGTTCTTGGAGTACTGTGAGATGAATGCACGAAAGACGAATGAGGATGATGAATTTTATTTTGATCTTTTGACATAATAAGTATTTTGTTCAAAATGAATAATTATTTTTCAGTTCGCTTAAATATGATTTTAATATTATGTTATTTTTATATTTAAGCTTTGACATTATGCTGTATATTTTTATCTAATTTATTTTGACATTATTTTGACATTTTATGATGCTACATGATAGTAGTGAAATCTATTTGTATTATAATTACTCAACTATTGTAATTGGTTTCATGTAAATCGTTTTAGTTGTTAATAAATAAATAAATAAATAAATATTGATGTAGTAAATATTTACCTACAATAATTATTTATTACATAATTAGCAAGTTACTGCTTTTACTACAACATATTTTGTAAAGCAGTGACGGCTCAGTGGCATAGGTTATGGACTTCCGCGCAGCAGGTCCATGGTTCGAATCCCGTCGCGGGCTTAATCTTCACCGCGTGGTAGAAGAGCATTTTACGAATGCCCGCCTGGATAGCTACTACCCTCAAGTAAAAAATCGGTCGCCAAGCACCTAAAGGGAAGCAGTGATGGCTCAGTGGCATTGGTTATGGACTGCTGCGCAGCAGGTCCATAGTTTGAATCCCGCCGCGATATTGAGCTTCACCGCGTGGTGGAGAGTTCGTAGCGAAGTTTACTTAGCTGTTCTCAACCGATATGCAAAGTTTAGCACCGTCGCGCGCGGTCATGAGTTGGATGGGTGACCGCTAGGACAATACTACTGAGCGCTTCCGTGCTTCGGAGGGCACGTTAAGCCGTTGGTCCCGGTTGTGGTCTTAGGATGGCAGTCGTTATAGCATGGTGGTAGGGCATTTTGCGAATGCCCGCCTGTATAGCTACCACCCTCAAGTAGAAAATCTGTCGCCAAGCACCTAACGGTGTGTTCCGGCAGCTGTCCTTGAGAGCCAGTAATTCTAGGTTAGCCTGAACAACATCTTCGACCACATCATCACTTACCATCAGGTGAGATAGTGGTCAAAGGCTAACCTATCAGGCATAAGAAAAGAGCATTTTGCGAATGCTCGCCGGGATAGCTACCCAAGTAGAAAATCTGTCACCATGCAACTAACGTGAACTCAGTGGCATTAGCTATGGACTGCCTCGCAGCATGTTTATGGTTCGAATCCCGCTGCGGGCTCGAGCTTCACCGCTTGGTGGAAGGGCATAGGGCATTTTGCGAATGTTCGCCTGGCTAGCCACCATCCTCAAGCAGAAAATCTGTCAGTAAGCGCCTAACGGGAAGCAGTGATGGGCCAGTGGCATTAGCTAGTGACTGCCGCGCAGCAGGTCCATGGTTCGAATCCAGCCGCGATATTGAGCTTCCCCGCGTTGGTGAAGAGCATTTTGCGAATGCTCGCCTGGATAGCTACCACCCTCAAGTAGAAATTCTGTCACTAAACACTTAACGGGAAGCAGTGATGGCTCTTAGCAATGGACTGCCGCGCAACAGGTCTATGGGTCGAATCCCGCCGCGGGCATGAACTTCACCGCATGGTGGAAGGTTGTTTTGCGAATGCTCGCCCGGCTAGCGAGCTTTGAGATGAGAGCCAAAATGTCGTACCGATTTCAAAATGTGTCTCTAAGCGGTAATGTACGATGGCATGATGGATCTACCAATCCTGGTAGAACACATTTGGAATAAAAATTCTCTACCTACCCGTAACTGATTTAAATTATTTCCAATAAAAATCAATAACTAATCATAAGTTATTTTTGATTAGGTAAGTGCCTACAATCATCGCTAAGTTTACCATATAAACTTTCGTACTACCTTAGGTATAAGTACCTACTACAAATATACATACTTATTCTACTAATTTACGTACCTACGTAATAGAGTTAGTACACAACAAATAATAAAGTTAGTACTATGTATCTACCTAGATACATAGTACTAACTTTATTATTTGTTGTGATCTTATAGCTATGTAGATAGGTATGCAATGTAATGCGCGCCCGCGAATGTCGATTTGACATCGCTGACAGTTGCGTGCCTAGGCAGGCCTATATGATAAATGATAATTATATCGTAGATAGGTAGGTATCTTCCATTGAGCTTCTAATTCTAACCCTTTAATACTTTGTGTTAGGTAGGTACTTTCTCGAAGCTATATTACTGCTTAGACTATATTCTAAAAAGAATGCGGACTACCTACGTCCATACCACATCTAACCAAATGCAGCTTTTTATATTGTCGTAAGTGTTGCTAAAATGATTAGGTACTCACCATAGCTATCATGACCTGCGTATTCACTAATACCTACTAGGTACTAACTTAGGTGAGAGTAGGTGAGTACCTAGACATAGTTACGTATTTATATTACCCAAGTACCTACCTATCTATATGGATTATGGCGTCCGACAATTACTATCACGCACAAACTAATCAAATGCGAAAGAAAATCCGGTCCCCAACTCCCAACATGTGTAAATATATATATATATAAGTACGTAAGTAGGCATAGGCACTACATATTGGTAGTGTATACATACGTGCACACCAAAAAGCAACAGGGCATTCCTCCTACAATATAATATTATGTTCTAAGATCGCGGCGCGGTGCACGTGACTTTTGGTAGTGTGCGTTTTGTTAATTATATATTAGTGTGCTGCGCATGAGACCCGCCCGCCCGCTTCCCTCACCGCGGAATGGAAGTATTGACATGAGATGCCCAATATTTTGAACGAAAAACTAGCGCGCAAAACTATGTGTGCCGACCTTTGGCTCTAGGATGTTTATGATTATACTACTGGATGTATTTGTTTTCCAAAATGTTATCTAAAATGATCATGAACTGAGCTATGCTTCTATGTAAATAATTTTAGGGATTTCATGCTCTATAAGTCGTTTATTTACGACTAAACATGCGCTAAAATTTGTGATATTACAGGGATGTTTCGAGGCTTATAACTATCATGTGAAGATTTTTTTTACAAATCGGTGCCAAGACAAGCCTAGATAATGAAGAGATAAATCGATATCATGCTTAGTTCTGGACCTAAAACCTCAAATAAGGGAGTGATCATCCTACGGCGTTTGTATGGAAAAGTTACCGGCCAGTTCAACCTTAAAAGATCCTACTACACAGTTTCTGATAACATAAACGACAAAAATGCCTGGACAATTCCGCCTCCGCCAAGCTATTGCCTGTCACCTACATTATTTAAACAAATATTGTAATAACTCTATTATATAGTAAGTATGTAACACATTGTTAAAAGATGTTTAAAAGAATGGCCCCGAGTTTCTTGCCCGTTCTTCTCGCAGTGGCTCTATACAATTTATTTGCTGAACGTGGCAGTACAATGTAGAATATTTCAATACTAAAATTTGTAATTGACCTTCATAAGACCGTCGTAGACGCCTCAATTGAATAAATGATTTTGACTTGACATTGACTTTGAAAATCATCCAGCAAAAACAGTGATGTGGTATCGAATTGCACCAAGCAAACAGAGATCAATAATCGATACGAGAATCGATTTGTTTTTACAAAAGTATAGCAATCCGAGGGAATTTGGTATAGAACATTCATACATTTAAAAGGAAGTTTATTAAATGGTTGGTAAACAAATACAATTTGTTTATTAAATATTTTGAAGTTAAACTAATAAAATTAATGGAACGAGTCATCGATAACCAACATCGAAAGACCAAATGCATCTAGCAAAAATAATATTTGAGGACAAAAGGAACTGTAAGTTAATTGTAGTCACCTGGTACGAATTACCATGAGAACTATAAATTTTAAGAATAAGTAATATTTACATTAACGATTTAAAAAAAAAAATATATTAATGGAATCGAGTTAAATATTCTTATTTAATGAATTATTGGCCTGAGCAACCATCTGTAAAGTTAGGTAGCACAACGACAGATTTAGTGGGATTCTAACCACTTCAATGAAAATATAAGTCAATAATTTACAATCGATAAGTAAAAGTAAGTAATCGATAATGGGTATAACGCAATCAATAGATTTCGCAAGCACTAGTTTACCATGAACAATTACCAAGTACAAGAATTACGTTTCATTCCACGAATGAGGAGAAAATATTGATTAGCGGTAAACTTGAATCTAAAAATGAAAAAATGAAATAAATTGAAAACATGACGTTACACTTGATACTTACATTAAAAAATATAACAATGGTAGTACTACAATTTCGCCAAGACAAAAAAAGCGTTACTGGAACGGTACTCTCTAAATTAAAAGATATCGTTTTGGCGGTTACGACATTTTCTTCCCAGCAACTGCGGGGCTCTTGCGCGGTGCGAGGGACGAGCCGTCAGTGCCGCTCATGCATTACTAGACGCCGGACCTATGCTACTTCGTGATCGTACAACCTATCATATTTTGTGACATAAAATTTAGTAATTTTATTTCGGAATTTATTTTCCGATAACGTCTGCCAAGTGAAAAAGTTACTCCGATTTCATTAAAAATCGATATCTAGGTTGTTCTATACGTCGTTATTACATATTTGGCATTAACTTTTCGAAGACGTCTGCCAATTGAAAAACGTTACTCAGATTTGGATGAAAATCAATATCTAAGATATTCTGGAGGTCGTTATTCCGAATTCAGAATTTATTTTCCTATAACGTCTACAAAATGAAAAAAGTTACTCCCGTTTGGCTGAAAATCGATATCCAGGTTGTTCTGGACGTCCTTACTCCGACTTTGCAATTTATTTTCCGATGACGTCTGCCAAGTGAAAAAAGTTGTTCCTATTTGGCTGAAAATGTATATCTAGGTTGTTCTTGATCTGTTTATTTTAATTTAAGAATTTTATGTTGATGACGTCTGCCAAGTGAAACAAGTTACTCCGATTTGGATGAAAATTATTTACTGAATATAGCGGCTAGCACTTACGGTGTTTGGTTGTAATCTCCGACCGGTGTTCGAGCAATAAAGATGCTCATTATCAAGGAATGCGGGCAGTTTCGAGTGCTGCTGAGTGCGCGTTTAGCAGCCCTCGAAGCTGCCCGCATTCCTTGATAATGAGCATCTTTACTGCTCGAACACCGGTCGGAGATTACGACCAAACACCGTAAGTGCTAGCCGGTATATTCAGTAAATAATTGTGCCAACTCACGTTAGTTTTTATGAAAATATGGATGAAAATTGATATCTAGTTTGTTCTGGATGTCCTTATTGTGAATTTGGAATTTATTTTACGATGACGCCTGCCAAGTGGAGATGACGTATCTTGAAACCGGTAAGAGATAGATAAGGGAGATTTGAACAATTATCGTAGGGAATCAGGAAAACATTAGGAATGACATCTTTCAAACCTCCAAAACGGCAGATTTCAAGATAGCATACAAAGTGCTTCAATGCTGAAGAGAAGCCGCCTTTCTAGTAGTACCTATAGTATGTGTATGGCATCTGTGAGTATGAGTTCTGAGTAATAGGAGTGAATGTGTGATAGTTACAATTTGTGCCCACGACACTTAGCAATTGATAAGGATAGGTAGAAGGTATTTCGTTAAGTTTAGACCTGGGTGAAGTTTAAGCAAAAGGGTAGATGAAGGAAAAGTGTATGTGTGAAGTCATGTGATTTGTCAAAGTAGTGTATTTTGTAAGAAGTATTAATTTTTCAATAGATTAAATCAATTTTAATATAAGAACTTACGTGGTTTTTATTCATTTTAGTAAATAATACGGGATAACTCACATGATTAAGTCAGATATCTCCGATTATAGTTTAACGTCCAGCGCGATACGAGTTGCCGCCCGCAGTGCTAAGCAAGACGTCAACAGGGGCGTCCCGAGCTCTCCTTGAAAAAGACCAACAGATGTGGTTGAAACTATAGTCGGAGCTTTTTGACTTATTCGCGTGAATTATCCCGTATTATTAACTAAAATGAGTTTAAATCAATGATGTGCCGCATAATAAACATGCATTTTTTATTTTTGGATGAGCTAGGCTATTTTTGTGACTTGATCCAATACATATTGTCACAACTGTTCGGAAGGAGCAGATAACGGATTTCCATTTGATAAATTATTGGTAGGTACATATATCTAGAGAAATAAGATTTGAATTGAGTACCTCTTAACTGCACAACGAATGATTCTAAGTTTGAATACTTTATCTGTTACGTGTCACTCTAGTTTTCAAATAACTATACCAATTTTAACCTTGTTTCTTTCTTCATTATGACGTATGAGGCCTTATAGTGTAACTTATATCAATGGAGATGGATTTAATTTGACTCAACTGACATTTTCCTTTAAAACCGATGCCCATTATGAAGTCCGAATACCATTAAAATTAGACGATGTGAAAACAGCTGACCAGGGGTCACCTGGTCAGCTGTTTTACTAATGGAAAACATTAAAAAGAAACCTTAAAATGCATCAAATCTTGTTGAAAATCATAGACATAAACGTTTCTGATTTGTGTATTAATGCAAAATTTCAGTTTTTTATGAGTTTTCATAAATGTTTTAATAACCCATAAGTTTCATAATCCTTCTAATAACTTTACATTTTTACTTTTAGGCAACATCCAGGCAAACAATCGTTTTATGCAATTATTGCTTTGGTGGGTGGAGTTTTTGCACTAAACACTCATTATTGGTCCTGGTATAAGCAGCCAAAAGCAAAACTGTATACGGTGCAAATGTATGTGGTGCGCATATTTGTTCCAATCACAAATGTGTCACAAATAGTTTATTTGAGTTTACATTACAAGGAGCACAATTTTGCATCATTGGCTACTATTTTATCTATTTTTCCAGTTGGGGTTGTAGTGATGGTAAGTTTTTTTTAATAGTAAGTCGGTTTATTTGTTTTTCTTTGTTTTTCACCAAAAAATAGCAAGGTTTTTACTGCAATATTACCATGAAAAGTGCAATTAATGCAAAAAAAATATTGCCTAGCTGTATTAATTTTGGTCCCAGTGTCTTTATTTTTAATTAGCTTATTTAACCCCACTGCCTTTCACACCTCAAAATTAAACAATAAAATTTTAAAGTAATACACTGAACGCAGCACTCTCATTAGATACCTTTTTTTCTTGTTTTGAGGGGAGGATATGATGTCTCACTGCCCCTCCACCACGGGGGTAGTGAAACCTCCAGCCCACGGCTTTTTAAATGGGAGCAAGGTTGATTCCCTGCCTGTTGTTTTAATCCATTTTTCCTTGATAATTGGATCTTTCGGGAAACTGAAAGAAAATTTATGTTTTGGTGAATAATTTCGTAATGATCATCAAAATATATTCCACTATACAACAGGCAACTTTTTATGATAAGTTTTAAGATAACTAACAAAGTAACGCTTGCAATATTATTTACAAGTTCATTTACATTATTTAACTAGTATACTATAGTCTAGTAAAATATTGGTAAAGGCTAAAAAAAGGCTAAAGGCTCGTTAAAGTATCGATTTTTGTATTTCTAGAATATAACAACCACATCACTAAATTCCAGCCTATACCAGCGGCCGTACTACGTGGCGATGCGTGCTATGAGAATATCGTTAACATCGATCTCTTCATTGCGGCATTTGCATGTAAAGTTGTAAACGATTTTATAACACTAGCAGCAATGAATTTCGATAATGAATATGCTATACTTTTGTCACCCAATGAACATTCTCAACGGCTATGTTAACTTCGTTTCGAATTATGATGGATTATTGAATATGAATTCTTGTACATACATGTGCAATGATATCCCATTTTTTCTATAGTTCACCTTATCACTTTTGTTATTGCACATAATGACAATACGACTTGGCATTTTGTGTTAATTATACGATGTTTGCACGACCGTGGACAAAGTGCGACTGGCGCGCTGATATTTACGATTTTAACCAACAAGTTCTCCGGAACTCGTTGCTGCGAAACGGATTCCGTCTACTCAGCACATTTTTTCACAACCTATACTTCCTTAATCCGTGATGACAACAGTAATATGACTTATCGTGAGTAAATGTGTTTTATTTTATTTTACAGATGAAGTCTATATCGGCGCAATTTAAACCTTACAAGGAAGCTCTCAGAAAATTCATGGATGAAGTACACCTTTATAATTATATAAAACCCGAATTCAGTGAACAAAAACGCGAGTTCATAGCCAAGGTATTGGGCATATTTTGACGTCATCGTTAGCTTAGTACTCTTCCTGTGAATGTCAGGGTCCCAAGTTCGAATCATAGTGCAAGCTCGACAAAATGAAGGCCCTTTTAAGATTTAAATGACAGTATCTAGTAAAGTTAGTTTTGGGAGGGACAGCAAAAATATCATCAACATACTCTTTCTACAATATATCCTTGGCATAACTGCAGATGTGACCCTCTCCTCAAAGTCCTATGTGCTAGTTATTATATACATTATATATAACAGACAGAGGGCCACATATATGGCTAAGCCAAAGATATATTAGTAATTGTGTTCCGGCGCGATGTCCGGTGACGCCGTATGAAAGTCGGGTCAGAACAGTAGCATCCCCAGTACCCTGAATAAGAAGCACTTTGTTCAGCTGCATCGAGCAACTAGTCGCGATGGATAGTGGGATCCGAGGCACGGTACACCGCTGGCCGACCGCAGTCAGTAGGGGACACAATTGTGACTCTTGAAAGGCCATCCCGTCAACTGTGCAAAATCCCAGGGATACGTCATCACGCCGGTCGGCCACCAGGTGAGAGGATGCAATGGACATCTCTGGGGGGCTTGGGCATCCCCGCAGTCTCCAAATTAGTCCCCCGTTGATATATGCAGTTTCGTTTTGTTTACGGGATCTACTGGGCGTAATACCTCGTTCTACTGCCGAATTTAAAACATTTTACTCCCAAACTCCCCACCATACAGAGAAACAAAAATAAAATAAAGTTTAAACAGCGCAGCGGCTGCACTTCCTCTCACTGTAAGTGCACCTCTGCAACATTTTTATGATATGTTTGGAGACAGAAAAACCTCACCTGTTGTCTCTCACGGAGATGCAGATTGATTGTCCATCTAACGTGTCATACCTTACATACCCAGGTGACACACGCGCAGTTGTATGTGTATATGTCCAAGATAATATATTTGGTGTCTCCGAAAATGTAAAGACCCCATGTTTCTGCTTTTTTTAGGCCTAAAGTCATTGTTAGGTAATCTAATTAGCGATTTTGCTTCTCTTATCCAGCAACGAGACACTCCAAAGTGAAGTGCCGAAGCGTAGATGCTTTGATGTGAGCAAATCGAGAATTCACTAAAAAAATTCGATTATAATTTTAGCATTCTAAATCAGTTACTAGTATTTATGTCTACCAACCTGACAAGCATGGTAGTCCAGTAGCAGTACGATCGTAACTTATGAAAATATAAGATTCAACCAATTTTTCACAGTTTATTAGTTACATGTTTACAAAGGTTTTTTGAAAATTATAGAAAATTTTGACCGATGCATTTGGAATTATTTAGGTATTTGTAAAAAAACTACATAAAATCGTGAATATAAAATTAGAATTAAAAATTCTGATTGTATTTGACTTAGGACATTGTTATCTTTGGTTTATTAACTTATTAGAAATATTAGAGACTTGGAACTTAGGTAAACTAAAAATTTCAAACCCTGCAATCAATAAAATATTAGAATGGCTGGAAATCAGTTTAATGGTATTTTTATGTATATTGTAACATGCTGAAAAAAGATTAGAAAAATATACAATGTGCTTCCCGACTTATTTAGTTTTTCTTTAATAGCGTAAGTAATATAAAATTAGAGTCCAGATGTAAATAGGCTACTGGATAATAATGATATACTCCATCCTCATACAAAATATTAGAAAAAAAAGTTTATGGTTTTGGAAAATAGAACAAAACTTCTAGCCTCAGTACTAAAATCCGCGCAGGAAAGCCGCGAGCGGCCCTGCGCCGCGCACTGGCGGCAGCGCCACGTGGTCGCTACGGAGCGCGGAGCGATGCGAATGCAAGTACGAACCTACTGCTATTTATCTGTGTACCACCCAACACAGATATGCCAACTGCTCTTTGGGCGCGGGCAGTTTTATGCAGTTTGAAGTTTTAGATATTAGTTTGTTTTAGAAGCCTTATCATCGCGATTCAGTAGCACAGATCACAGACTACTTATCTTATCCTTCCACTGTTTTCTTAATCCTACCGACCTTGGTAGGATTTATCTTCCTCTAAAAAGGTGTTGGTAGATAAAGCCTATTTAGAGGAGTTGCTAACACGTAAACAATGTAGGTACCTACCTATATATAATATATTAATTCAACAAATAATTTCTCTATTTATTGCTTTAATATTCTATTTTGGGTTGTGTAATTGAATTATAAAAAAATAATAATTTTTTTATGGAATATAAAAGACAAAAAAAAACTATACAATTTTACGTCCTTTGATGCCAGTTTTCGTCAGATCTAACTAGTTTTCGTCGAGTTAGAATTGTGATCTAAAATTGTTTTTACATTCAGGGTTATAAAACAGGATACTACCTATATTACTTTAAATAACTCCTCATCATCTTCCTAATTTTATTCCACGCTTGTGGGGTCGGTACAATAACATATTATAACACAAGTGACAAAACAAGAATATTTTAAGAAATATGTTTTCGCCCCTAGCACATAACGGTTAATGGACGTAATGAGGATCACTTAACATAATTTAAATGATTTCAAACAATTAAGAAATGACGAAGTTGTTAAAGTTTTCTTTTTAGTTCGGCTATTTCAAAACCTCCGCTCGGAGCATCGGTTGTATGATGACGTCAGGCATCGCGTCTCTCGCCCTCCGCCCCGCCCGTACAAAATCAATGGTTCGGTTCAGATAATTCAACGTTCCGCTGTTGTGGAATGTTTTTTTGTATGGTTTTTTATTATAATTATGTTGACGTTATGTGCTAAGTTATAATGACTGAAATCTCATTAATAGGATTCGTTTTGCCGTTTATTCTCTGATTGCGATCTGCATGTCCTTTCATCCGTCCGTACGTCACGGGGCTCTAGCTCGTAAACTGAAAGAAATTACAAACCTGAAATTTTGGTGTATAACGTTGATTCATAAAAGTGAGAGGCTTGACTCGCAGTAGTTAAACCTACCTATTGTTACATCATGCATTGTAACTACCTGCCTACTTAAACTGTGTACTTTGAAGAAGGAAATTTTGTGGACTATTTAAAACTTTCTGGATTAAATAATCTATGGATTGAACTTTTATATACCATTCAAATATAATTTTGATTAGATACGAACCCAACTACTTACCTAAATATGTTCACTTGAATAGTCGGTAATAATTACTGCTTTTTGCCAGGCAAGTTAGTACCTACAAATATCTACTATGTAAATAATGTTATCGCAACACACTTATATAATTAGTGCAAAAGTATGTAAGAGCTCGATCGGTCGGCTCGACCTATTTCGGTAAAACATAAAATATAGATCATTTAAGTCACGGATTAACACATAATACTTTTATTATCATCATCACGTTATAATATTGCCCATATAACTATTAAATTAATTAATCAAAGCTAGTTAGATAGTTACATATATAGCTGTAGCTCATTGTAATTTATAGTATGTACTATATTATTATGTACCCCTTTGTATGTTTCCATTGGAAAGGATTTCATTAAAAGGCCCGGACCAATAAAGGAAGTCAACAGTATATAAACCACTTTGGCTTGAAAGAGGAGTTTTGTCATCTCTCCTCGTAACTTTATATTTATACCACTTTATTTTCTTATTTGTGCATAATTTGGCAATGTTTAAAACAGTTTAGCACAATGTAATATTTATCAGATTCATTATCACCACCAAAAAATATATAAAAGAAACATAATACGCAATGTTGTGAGGATTACGGCTTATTGATATATATATGAAGTAGCTTTATTTGTCAAATTAAATCAGCACTATTTTCCATCTTTATCTGACCAAGTTAAGCGTAATAGACGTGATAAATATAAGCTCTGTATGCAATCTTCGAAAAAGAGCCTTATGAATAATAGCATTTTCTGTATGGGACCAAAAATATACAATCAGATACCAAGCTCCTTAAAGGATCTAAATAATAATATGATTAAAATTAAGCTTAAGAAAATATTATTAGAGAAATGTTATTATAGCGTAAGCGAATTCTTGACTGACAAAAATCTGAATTGAATTTATATTATTGACATTAATATTCGTGTTTAGTTTATATCCACTTTTTTGTATGTATCGATGAAGAATTGACTTTTATAATTGACATTGTATTGACATTATATTGAAACTTGTGTGAATTGTTCAAGTGCCTAGAATCATATTTTTCTCATTTGCTATTGTTAAATTATCTAATTGATTGCCGCCTCTCAAAAATTTGTACGCCTATATGGGCAAAACATGATGATCACTACACTTAATTATGACACCAATATGCATGCGTTTGTTATGTATAATACTCATGTTTTATGCAAATAAATGATTATCTTATCTTATCTTGAGCTGGCGCGCCGGCGCACAGTGGGCTGGGATTACAAGGTTGGGTCTTAAGAACTAAAATGTATTTTTTTAGTATCTAGACATATATTTAAAAAGTTTTTACTCCATGACATTTTGTAATTGGACTCGTACTTTCAGAGATATAGCCATATCAAATTTGTATGAAGAGTCATGAAATTTTAGTTTAGCAATTTATTCCAATTAATTTGAAATTGAAAATGATGTACACTAAACGGCCTAAAGTACTTCAATACTTACTTAATACTTTAAATAAATAAAAAAATTCGACATTTTCCACCACCATAGGTAATATAGGTAGGTATGGTGATTTCTGATTCTTCTGATTTCATTTCTGGCAGACCTGCACATGACAGCAGTCCGAGTACATGTGCACATGTTATATTATTTTAATACGTTTAATTTTAAGATACTATTGTTTTTTTTAATGTTATAATTTATTTGATGTTGTTGTGTGCAGTTATGTCTGGAATAAATACATTTTCATTTTTTCATTTTTCATTTTGTATGACGTAATTTGTTTTGACACTTATTTCCGGGAATCAAGAGATAGGAATGCGCGACCGCAACATCAAGTTATGACACGTGTCGTTACCTGATTGGTGCAACGATAATAGGGCACAAAATTTACTATTGCATTCAAACGTACTTCAGTGTTCTATTACCCACCATAATAGACGCACTACCCTAATATATTTATTACATAAACAAATAAGTGAAGTGAGTGTGAGTTATTTTGTGTTTGTGAAGATGTTTGAATATTTGGTGACCAACCTTGACCTTTTTATTATTTTAAAAAACAGTGGCAGTATTGAAAACGACCAAATCGCAGCAAATCGCAACCTGAGAATAGATGCTAAAATAGGACAAAAATACGTACTATACATACGTAAAGTCAATTCTTTGCAAAATTTGAGAATTTCTAGATTTCAAGTTTTTTTGTTTTGCTTCATACAAAAATTACTTTGGTTATTAATAACTCCGAAAATACTTAATTTATCTAAACAACCCTCATATAAATAATTACTTATAATCAATAGATAAATCCAACGCACTATTTAAAATTTCAGAAAAAGTTTTTTTTTTAAACGCTAAGTCCTCTACCGGCCCGTTTTAGCCCACTGTGCGGCGACTGGTCACTTTCGGGCAATTGGGGTTTGTTGACGTCACAGCGTGTCACAACTTGTGCTAGTTTTGTAGATTATTTAATTACAATCTCCTGTCATTTTTGATCCGATTAAAATTACACAGTTCTCCCGAGTGATACATAGTGCTTTATACTAAACCTACGTGGAAAATAAAATCATTCTACGTTTTCTCGTACTTATCCCGAGACTTCTCTGGCAATAAGTATAAGGACTTCATGAGCTGCATTTCTTATTTCTGGTGGCGTCATCATTATAAAATCGTCACTTTCACTAGCAGATGACATTTTTGAAAATTATTAAAAGCGGCCTGTTAAAATATCAATTTAATAAAAAACAAAATTTAACCAAACATAACAAATTGTCGCGCTTCTTTTCTCGTAGTGCAAAAAAAGGTTGCAAACCTCTTTGCATTGAAAATCGAGTACAAATAAAAATCCTCTTTTTTCTATTTATTTGATATAAAACCTTTTTGAGATTGTTTTTTTTTATGTAAGCGGCTAAAAAACAAAAGAACGCTACCAGGGTAGGTATGGATTTTCATACAACATTCCTTCACTGCTACGGAGTGAAGGAATGAAAATCTATATAACTTTCCCCGCCGTACATTTATTAGGGAGAAATGACGAATTTTATAACTTGTTTTTGAACGAGTAATGAGACGCTTTCTGAGTGGGTGTGGTATAAACGTATATTTTACACGTACCCTTTTATTTTTATTACTTTCATTAACTAATGTATGAATTTACCTAGTTTCGTCCTAGTGTAGTCGTTAACTCAACTTTCTAAATTTGCGATGAACAAATAAAATACGGAATTTGGATACCATATTCATTTTATATAACTCTTCTTTTTTCTAGCATCACCACACTCATGTCTGGCTGGTACAATATATCTACTCCTACACCACAAGAGCATAATTGTAAAAAGTTTTAACTTCGCTAAAAGCGAATCGGAAATTGGCTGGCCACCGGATTAATGCTAATCCCCTTTGGGAATACTCTTGATGGTAGTTTCTCCGCTACCTTCAGGTGTGTTTGTGTTTTAAAAGGCTAAGTAGCGATTTTCAGCATCATCACGTGATTGAACATATTTTTATTTTGTACATTCTAATAAATATACATAATAATAATAAAACATGATACCAATACATATATATATAAATTCTCGGATTTCGTCAGCGTTGAAAATCTTAAATTATTTTTTATTGCACATGATGTACTTAAGTTTAAAATATGTCAGTACTACCCAACGTAGGTTTTACAAATCTCGATAAATAGAAGTCAGTCCAAATATGGTATGTTTGTATCAGTTTTCGTCCAGATGGCCGACAATTTATATTGAAAACTGAAGATAACGTATTCCAACGTATCTTCCTACCTAACGGATGTTCAATTAAATTTAATCTAATAATAAAACTTTTAAATAGGTTCATACCACATATACAAATCTCTTTACGTTCGTTATTTACAAACAAGCTAGATAAGGTACCTACCTACAGAAAAGTGGTAAGTAAATTTAATACATATCATATACGTAATTAGAGTTAACTCTAGGCGTCAACTACATATTATAGGTATCTACTTATATTCATATAAGTAGGTAGGTACTAGCTAATCCGACAGACAGTCCAGTTTTTTGGCCTGGAGTTTGTATGGAATTCACATAAGTACCTACACATGTTTTATAGAAATTTCATCAGTTGATTGACCATTTCCATAGAAACCTTAGATTAATACACTATGTGTGTGAAGGTATGTAAAAGAAACTTGCCGCTGTATAATTCTGAATAATCAACAAAATATAAATGCTTTTGGAACACTAAAATCGTATAACAAGGCGCGGCGTATGCGGCCGCGACACGTTGTGATTGTGTTGGGACTTGGGACCCTTTGCGCTGCGTCTCACTCCTCGAGCTAATGCCGCGTAGGTACCTATATAGTTTATTCTATGGCCGCATTAACAAATCTTATGATATCTTAAAATACCATGAACTATTTTTTCTAATCTTTTGTATGACGCTGGAGTATATCATTATTATCCAGTAGCCACTAACTTCTGGACTCTAATTTTATATTACTCACGCTATTAAAGAAAAACTAAATAAGTCGGGAAGCACATTGTATATTTTTCTAATCTTTTTTCAGCATGTTACAATATACATAAAAATATCATTAAACTGATTTCCAGCCATTCTAATATTTTATTGAAAGCAGGGTTTGAAATTTTTAGTTTACCTAAGTTCCAAGTGTCTAATATTTCTAATAAGTTAATAAACACAAGATAACAATGTCCTAAGTCATATACAATCAGAATTTTTAATTCTAATTTTATATTCACGATTTTATGTAGGTTTTTTACAAATACCTAAATAATACGAAATGCATCGGTCAAAATTTTCTAACTTTTTGGAAAAGGCTTAGTAAACTTGTAACTAATCATCTGTGCAAAATTCGTTAAATCTTAAATTATTAAAAGTTAGCATGCAATTTTAACGTACTGCTACTGGACTATGGGCCGACTGCGTGAAGCCCGTTAGCTCGCTTGAATGGCGGCACATTAAAAATTACGATGTTTGGATGTCACTGATTATCATGGTCGAATGAAGGACATTAAGAATCGCTGCAAGGCAATCTCCATTACTCTTTCTAGTATTCCACTAAACAAAAGCACATAACGCTTGTTGTAGGAGTCCAGATCATCTATTTGCACAATTACCGATCGACCAAAATTCTCATCATTTGTAAAAAAGACCAAACTGTAGCAGTATTTTTTTATACCTCGAACTCTTAGGATAACTTCTCAATGCATAACTTATTATCTTGAGCTGCAGCGGATTTCAATTGTTCTTCAAATTCGGTATTTTTTTCGAGAGAGATGGTTCTATTTGTTTTGCGTGTCAATAACTTCTTGCATAATCGCCACTTTGAAAGCCGTACACTGAGGTAATAAGTAGCCAGCAGGTTAGTAGTATGTGTATTTACACATCGAAAACGAGGCCTAACCCGTACGTTTTTTTTGATAATATACTCGTCGATTCGTTGTTACGTGGCAAAAACTTAGTAAAGAACCAACAAACTCTACCAAATTATTGAAATATATAACATAATGCCAAATTCTTTTCTTTAAACTTTCGTGAACTAAGCTCATGTTTCTAAATCCTTTCACGCACGAATAAACATCAAAATATTTATATTTTGACTTACCAAAATATAAATATTTTGATGTTTATTCGTGCGTGAAAAGACCCGTTTAGGATATAGAAACATAATGCCAAATATTCTAATTATGTATATGGTCCAAAAGGAAACTGTTAGTTTTGTGATATATGAGGATATTAACACAAAAGTTTTTACTTCCAGGAATTAATATACGCCGAAAAATTTTCAAGGTTCACAATAATCTACATGGGGACTTTAGTATTTATTTGTTTAGTATCATGGAACACCGTTCCGATCGTACATAATATTCAGAACAATCCTTCGATACATAATATAACTGTGCGTTTGGAAGTCTGCATACACTTTTGGCAGCCGTTTGACTACGAATTCAATTATTACTCGTACCTAATCATCCAAGTGCTTGGGTTATATTCCGGAGTGGTTGCTGTCATAATAATGGTACTCTATGATACAATTAATTTTATGTTCATTTACCATTTGGTGGGACACATCAAAATTATCAAATATGATTTGAAGACTGAATTCACTGGCAAAATGAATAATGAAGAGATGAGATTAAAACTAGTTGAAATAACTAAATACTACAATTTTATTACACGGTAAGTAACTTTGTTTTTTATGTATGTTTAGATATTTTACATAGATAGCTAAAGCTAATGACCAATATATCGCCCGATGGTAAACGATGATGTGGTTTTAAATGTTAATCAGGCTTATCTTAAATATTAATTGCTCTCAAAAAGAGTATTATTTATCTTGATCGGTTAAAAACAACTAGAACACTTGTAGCAGTAGAGCTCTTTGTGCAAGTTTGTCCGAGGATAGTATTTCCACCATATATATTTTTAGCATTTCACAGTAGTGTTTGAGTATGGGTGCTTGTGCAATTACAAGCACATGCTTATCGCCTGCAGGATAGCATAGAAAAAAATGAATGACTTGTCACTATTAACAAATTTTTCAGCCATGTTAAAGTCCTCCCTGAAATATAAAACTGACATCTGCCACGGATCAAAACATTTATATCATTGCTGAAAAACCTCCCAAAAATCCAGAAATTCCTCGGGTCTCTAAAATACTTTGGTACAAAATAAAATTGTTGTAATGAACCTCAAGAAAATATCTCTAGGAAAGCAATGAGCACAAAAAGCCCTTTCTAGAAAATGTAGCATAAAATAATTATTTAAAAAAATTTTTTTTACTATGTTTGTTAAGATGTCTTATTATTACATAATCCGTAGATATCGTTATCTAATTCATTTCAATATACATTTGTGTTATCTTGTGAATATAGTCACATCCGATCCTCAGTGGTTAATGAGTCTTTTCTATATAAAGATTTAAACTGTCTATTCAGTACTATACTGTACTGTATCAGCCGGATCGACCACTGCTGATTACAGCCTCCCCTATTAACCCATTGGCATCGGCGATAATGATAACAATAGAATTTCATTCATAACTTGGCCATAGTGGTCTAGTACGATGCCAACTTATTAAGGGGGTATTGCCATAATCCCCACGCTTGGCAGGCAGATCGCAGTGTAAGATGGCAGTTCTTTAGAAGGCGCTGCTGCCCAGCTTTCAGTATTTTTCCCTTATTCGCCTCTTACGACACTCACGGGATGATATGGGGTGCAATTCTAACCCGGCACCCCACGGTCTATTCAGGTACAATGATTAATATATTAATATATGAGATAAAGCAGATCCGTTGCTTGAAAATTTATATGTATTAGTTGGTCATACATTTCCAAGGTACCAAAACTGAACTTCCTATATTCGCAAGGTTACGAGTTATGAATTTATAAAATATTATTATCCTATTTTATATATATATTATTCTGCTTGTTTAACTATTGGTACAATAACCAGATTAACGAAGTGATGCGTATAGAGTGGAAAGCGGTGTACGCCAAGGCGGTCTCTCTTCTCCTAGCTTGTTCAATTTATACGTGAACAAGTTAATCGAGATACTCAGCAGTATCCATGTCGCATGCTACATAGACGGAACCTGTGTCAATAATATTAGTTACGCTGATGACATGGTGCTGCTGGCTCCTTCAATAGGTGCACTGAGAACGCTAGTACAAACTTGTGAGTCATACGCAAGTGAACATAGTCTCAAGTGCAACTCGATGAAGAGTGAGATCCTTATTTTTAAGTCGGGATATCATAGGCAGCACTGTTTCTCCAGTTGTACTTGATGGCTCAGTATTGATAACTGTAAACCAATTTAAATATCTTTGAAGTGTAATTACTGATGATTAAAAGGACGACTTCGATTTACAACGAGAGCGCAGGGCTTCAGCAGTAAGAAGTAATATGCTGACCCGTAGGTTTGCTCAATGTACTAAGGAGGTGAAATTAACACTTTACAGAGCTTACTGTCACTCGTTCTACTCGAGCAGCCTGTGGGTGAAGGATACCCAACGAACTAACAACGCCCTGAGAGTGCAGTATAATAATGCATTTAGAATACTGTTGAGACTGCCACGCCATTGCAGTGCATCCGTGATGTTTGCGTGTGCTGGAGTAGACGGATTCCATGCAATTATGAGAAAAAAGATTGCCTCAATGTTTCACCGCCTGCGTGTTAGTTCCCACAGTATTTTTCTAATGACTGCTGCCCAGCCAGACTGCCCAATCCAAAAGCTATGGGTTGGCGTAGTCACGGGTAGGATTAAGTAATGTATGTATTACATCATTTAGTTTTAGTTTTTTGAAGCGCTCGTAGCGAAGTTAACTTAGCTGTTCTCAACCGATCAGCAAAGTTAAGAAACATCGCGTGCGGTCATGAATTGGATGGGTGACCGCTAGTGACATTACTACTGAGCGTTTTTGTGCTTCGGAGGGCACGTTGAGCTGTCGGTCCCGGTTGTTGTCTTAGGATGGCAGTCGTTATAGCATGGTGGTAGGGCATTTTCCAAATGCCCGCCTGGATAGCTACTATCCTCAAGTTATCACACTCTCAGAAAATCTGTCGCCAAGCACCTAACGGTGTGTTCCAGCAGCTGTCCTTGAGAGCCAGTACTTCTAGGTTAACCTGAACAACATCTTCGACCACATCATCACTTACCATCAGGTGAGATAGTGGTCAAAGGCTCACTTATCAGGATTAAAAAAAATTACATTTTTAAGATTGGTAGTTAGCTATAAACCAAATTCACTTTTTTATAACCTATGACGGTGATTTATATGGAAACGAAAAAAAAAAAAGTTTTGATCGTACATAGGTAAGTCAAGAGTAGGAAGAGGAGTGTTTAATCGATGTTTAAACTAAGTACAATTTTTCACAGAACTTTCAAAGAAGCTACAGCTGCATTTGGACTGAATGTTGCATTGGTATATGCACAAAATTTGGTACAAGGAGGGCTTTTGCTATACCAAATGATGACAGCAGGAAAAGTAAGTACTTTTTTATAGCTGATAGCCTTGACTTTGACCAATAACTCATGTGATGATAAGTGATGATGTGGTCAAAGATGTTCAGACTGACCTAGAATTTAAAAAATAATACTGATGTATTCTGCGTATTTTTTTAAATAATTCAAAACTTAAAAATACTTTTTTGGTAAAATAGTTTGTAATTCATAATTTCAAACTTTTCACATTATGTATTTAGCATTATTATTCTTTCAGATGAGTCATTTTTTGCTCATCTTTTATATAATAAGTGGTACAATCTGCATTTACGGGCCACAGCCTATTATCTCTTTAACTTTCAGCTGCAGGAACTTCTTCACTATTCTGCAAGTATTTAAAATGGAAGGTCTTTGTGGGGTTATATTTGTATTTTCATTCCAATCTACGAGTTTCAATTATAGAAATTAAGACTGCTTGCTTACATATTCTTTAGTTTTATTCTCTTAGCTCCACCTTTTTTCTTATTTTCTCTATTGTTGTTTTATGAATATTATGGTTTTTGGAACCGCAATATGATAAATATATATAATTCTATTATTTTTATCTTGTAAGGTGGTCAAAAACTGTTAGCAGTGTGTATTTGTAATATTGGATGTTCGTTTTTGGTATAAATTAATTTATAGTGCCAAATATTGATGTAACATGTTTGCAATTTGATTGTGTTTATGAGTATAACCTGCCTGTGTAAGGTCTGTGCATGCTCCGGTTAAATGTTGTATTGTTTCTGGTTGGGTGTTGCATTTGCGGCATTTGTCATTTACTGCCTTAGGATCCTTTATTATATGTTTTCTATAATTCTTTGTATTGATGACTTGGTGTGGTTTGCCATTAAAAACCTCTCGGTTTCTGGGAATAGGTTACGTGTTTTGGGTCACATGTTTGACGCTTTTGTGTGAGGTTGGCTTAAGTCATAGTAAGTGTGCAATTCTTTTTTTATTACAGTTTTACAAATTATATAGTTTATATGGAGCGACACCGCATGAACAAGGAACCGGTTCCGAGCGCTCCGCTGCTGTTCGCCTCGCTTACACGAGGCATGAAATAGGTTACTTGTATATATTAATATAAAGCTTAATTGTATAACAGATTATTATTCTCTAATAATATACATAAATAGATGTGTATTGTTGGAAAATGTATATTACTAGAAAGTAATAATAACTTTCCCAAATCTTTATGATATTTTTATGTATAATAGATTTAGATAACAATAGAGGAATATGATACCCTCGACAAACCCAATAGGGTTTTTAGGGTATTATCTTATACTTAAGTTTGTCAAAATTGTATGAATGAAATAAATAAATAAATAAATATTTTATATTCTGCGGTGAGTGTCTGTTTTGTAGATAAATGATCTAGTCCTTTAAGTTGTTGAAATCTTAAGTATATATAAAGGTCAGTCGCTTCCAGTACTATTATTGTGTCTGTTGTGCCGTCAACTGCGTTATTACTAGAAATAATTTAACAGTTTATTATATCTTTAGTTCTTCCCATATGCCAGCTCAACATTTTTCTATTGATGGAATCTCTGCATTATTGTAATCTGTCTCATTTTGCTTTTTCAATTGTTTTAAACATATTATTATCCCTTTTAGGTTGTTATGCTATTTTTTATCGTTTAAGTCTGTAAACTTTAGGTGCTAGTTTCTGTTTTAGTGTATCTAATAAGTTCTCAGGTTTTCTAATACAGTTTTTATGTCCTGTGTGTAGATCTGTTGATCTTTGTATATTGAATAAGTTTTCCAAAATTTTATCTCAGCTATGCTATGTCATTTTGGAATTCTAATCTTGACTGCCATGGTGGCATGGTGGTCTTTTTCTATTTTATGTCTTCCACTTCCAGTGTTTTCTAAGATTTTTAAGTTTAACTTCTCTGAAATGACTACGGCAGTACAACGTGTTAATGTGTGTATGTTGGTAAGTTGTGTGTCCTGTGAAATGTACTCTACAAGGACCTTACTGTTACATAAGTGTATCAGTACAGCAAGTTTAGTACTATACTTAAGTTTAGTTTTCAATCGGGCTAGACCGACATTCACAAATTACAACTAGTTGTAGGATCAATTAATGAGTACAATGTTACGTTTATCAGAAACTTATCTTTCATTTCCTGAATATTTGCCGTAACAACGGGGTAAACAACTAACATTTGAACATTATTTTCTACGAGCAATATGATTTCTTCAGTTTGTGTAAATACACATTTGTGATATTTAATTTAATTTTAATACTAGTAACCATTTTAACAGCTAATTGGTTAGTCTTGGAACACTAACTCATCTCTAAAAAATTGATTATATGGTTAAGGTTGGTAAACAGGGTAAACTTAACCTAAAATAACAAAGACGGCAGTTGCTGTATCACCTTTTGATGGTGTTGCGGCGATTTTCTGCTCGAGGGTAGTAGCAAGTCAAGCGAGCATCCGTCAATAGTAAAATGCCCTACGGTGCGGTGAAGCTCAGGGCTGCAGCGGAATTCAAACAGCCCCTGCATGACAATTTATATCTATTGCCTCTTGGCTATTACTGCTTTAATTTCCGTAAACTGTCATAACTGTCAAACAATAGACAAATTAAAGGCGATGATGACAATGATAGATAATGAAGATCACGACTTAATTAAAAATAACTAAACGAACGCATAAAGGTGTTTATTACCCACGCAATTTTCTTATGTTTACAGAATGTGGATACAATACTTACCTTTGGATTAATGATACCCATATTCATGGGGATTTTATGTGTTATGTCTCTCGTCTTGGAAAATGTTCGCATTCAGGTAAAGAATATTGATATAATTAATTTATAATCTAAGTGTTTGCTTCAGTTTGACCTCTTTAGTTAAGCCCTGTCGCAAAATTTATTGATGATGTCTTCTGCTGCCGCATCGTAAATATCTGTCGGCATTTGGCATCTAGTCGCAAGATACAGAAAAAGAGAATGTATGGGCAAAAAATCTCTAAAAAAATAATTGTGTGTGTTACATTTGCATTTAAAAGTGATTAAAATCCAAAAAAAAATTTGAAAAGCGTCCACCACATGTCTCCGGAAAATTTAGGATTAATCTCTGCACATTGTGAAGATTTTGCGCTTAACCAATGAAAGGAAATCTATTCCTACAGGCAGATGACATACCACGCTTGGTGTACGACTTACCATGGGAGGACATGTCTATATCAAACCAAAAGATGGTGGTGAATATCCTTTGTCAAGTACAGCCACCGCTGGAGTTTGTTGCCGCATTTAACATCAAAACGGGAATACAACCAGCGATAAATGTAAGTCAGTGAGAGTAAAATATTATATTGCTTACTTGAATTTTAGGATTTTTACTTTTTCATTATGAAAACTCATGTTTGTAACGATATTTTTTTTTTCATTAAATCTTTTATTAATTTCTATCATGCTTATCGATCGAGACTTGGAAACCGTAACCCGTCCTAATGTTAACACTAGGCAAAACATCTACTCCATTGCTTAACCATCGCCATATATAAAACTAAAAGAATCCTTGTTATAAACTGCGAAAAAAACCTGCGCAGAAAGGTTATTCAACATCTTGACTCAAAAGAAAATATCGAAATGCCCTTGACGATGTTGGTATGCACTGACAAAAAAACTCTTAGATCATTCCTCAAACCATAAGTAGTAGAAGACGCATAGCGAGCCGATTACTCTATGAGCACGAAGTGACCATGAGTCAATGATTATAACGACTCATGCCTAAAGTCAAGCGGCTGAAACTAGTATGTTAGCGCTCTATTTCGGAGGTACACATGAGGACGCTCCTATGCTTTGTAAATAACAAGTTGCTGAACCAGAGTGAAGTATCGCTTCGCTTTGTTAAGTACCCTCAGCATCTTAGACCATGCATGCTAATTAAGTATGTATACTTACATACTTAATTACGTTTATTTGTAAACAAACATATGTATGTTTACAAATAAACGATTTGATTTGATTAGATTTGAAGCAAATTTGCTGTCAAGTCTAATTTGTAAGGTCTACTTGCCGTTTTGGAGTATATTGACACCATGAATCTCCAAACATTTAGACATTGTAAAAGGATACCTGAACCCACGAAGTAGCTTAAAAGTGAGTATTTTTGCGGGAAACGCCATTTTTTCTGTCATAGTGGGGTCGAATTTCGTGAGGTTCTCATAATACGTCAAGAACACCATAAAAACTAGTGTTCACGTAGCATTTTACACACAAAATTATGAACAACTTATTTTAAAAACCAACGGTTCAAACTCAGTGAGATGCATGCATGTATTTAACGTTTGAAACTGGCAAACCAGAAGAATAGATATTACTTTTAAGAGTATGCAAGTCAAATTGCAGCTAATTTGAAAAGGTTTTATTTAAAACATTGCAAAACTACGTTTGCATGGAAAACTCTATGTGTACGTTTATTTCCTTGTCACAGCAATAAGTATGTTAAATAAAACGTTGACAAAATATTTTTTCTGTAATTTAATTATTTTCAAAATATTATACAACCCAGTTTACCTTTTGAAGTGCTCGTAGCGAAGTTTGCTTAACTGTTCTTAGCCGATCAGCAAAGATTACAACGTCCGCCGCGGTCATGAGTTGGATGGGTGACCACTAGTGACATAACTACTGAGCGTATCCGTGTTTCGGAGGGCACGTTAAGCTGTCCGTCCCGGTTATCGTCTTAGGATGGCAGTCGTTAAGGCATGGTTGTTGGGCATTTTTCGAATGCCCGCCTAGCTAGCTACCACCCTTAAGTAAAAAATCTATTGCCAAGCACCTATCGGTGTGTTCCGGCAGTTGTCCTCGAGAGCCAGTAATTCTAGGTTAGCCTAAACAACATCTTCGACTACATCACTTACCATCAGGTGAGATAGTGGTCAAAGGCTAACCTATCAGGCATAAAAAAACAACCTACGAAAGAATAATTTGTAAGTTTCTTAATGGAGTGGTCGTCCCCTCGGATTGCCGGGTAAGAATTGCACCTCCCCGTATCATCCCGTGGGTGTCGTAAGAGGCGACTAAGGGAAAAATACTGAAAGGTGTGAGCAGCAACATCTAAAGAACCGCCATTTACACTGCTATTCCCAAGCCGCCTGCCAAGCGTGGGGATTATGGCAAAAACCCCTAAATACTGTGTTCAGCATTGGACTAGTCTGCTGTACAGTACAGTTCATGGAGTAGGAGATTAAACGAGGAGTGCCCACTCCTGGGTAAGTGATATCACTTACTCACCTGATGGTATGTGACCACACGACCATTCTCCTGATTCCTAACACCTGAGGTCTTGACGGTGCGTTGTAGGCCTCTGAGGTGGAAATATGCTCTCTTCATAGTACGTAGTAGTATGAACTTATTCTGTTCTACCGTTTTTTGGTTCTTTCTAATAGGGTCGATCATATATATATATTGATTTGGGCAATTCTAGGCTCCAGACGGCCAATTAACTTCTTTTCGGGAAAATCGTCTTTATAACTAGACATTCTGCAGCAGCAGCTCCACTTTAATCAATGTTCAGTTGTTTTAATATTATATATTATTTAAATTACAGGCAATGGTTTCAATACGACACGAAAATGGATACCCAAAATTATTTTTCACTCGTCGATGTAGAATGGTAGTCAATGTCGTGAAACTGTGTTAAGTCTCTCATTTAAGTGTTCTAATTTTTTTTTATTTTTCAGATTATCAAGACGACTTTTTCCTATTACATCATGATTAAATCCAGTAAGGAAATGTAGTGTACTTTTCTTAATACGTGAAATATAAGAAAACATTTATTAAATTCAGCCGTACACTCCAAGCTGCAGCAAAATAAAAGAGTTAAATTACAAAATTCTAAACATATCACAAATCTCTAAATTGTGTCTACGCAAAGATCAGTTGTTTTAGTCATCTATGGAATGATCTTCTCATCTCCTATCCGTGACATTAAGGAGGACCGTGGGAAACCAGTTTCAGTCTTAGACCAAAGTGATCAGAAATAAAAAAGTTATGGATGTATTTTACGGCAAAGACCAAAACTTGGTATAGCTTTATTACTTGTGAAAAATTCTAGAGACATGTACTTGAAAAGAATTAATGACCACATCACATATTTTACACATTATTTTGTTCTGATATCTAGAATGTACTCGTTTATTACATGCAACCTTGAAATTTATTGCAAGAATGCACCAATATTTTGTTGTTTATAATAAATACATAGATTGCTACATGATTTTTTTATTACTTATTGTTTTCCTTCGAAATTTGTAAATATATTCAACTTTATATAAAAAAAAACACACAACATTTATTATAATTTGTTAAATTTGTCTGTCGTGCAATGTTGGAGAATTTTACTATGAATAATATTCTTTTTATGGAAATTTACCATTTATCTACCAAACTAAAGCAGGAAGTTCTTCTAATTTTTACAACAGCGTAGACAAAAGCGAAAATCAAAACCTCCTTAACCGTATGTATGTTTGGTAAGCCACATAATATTGACCGAACCTCAGATGGGAAAGGGTCGAGAAAAAGAATTTAGTCATAAAAACAGATAAACACTATGCATTTAATGCCAAATTAACTAAAAAAAATGTACGTGATTTATTTTGCTGCCCTTAATTGTTTGTCGAGGCACTAGGTATGTACCTACCAGCCGAGCCGCACTCACGCGTCCTGCTGCTTGAAATTTCGCAGAAGTACCCAATTGGCATCATAAGTGTTCACGGTTTCACGTATTTTCCGCCGTAACCGCGGTAGCCAACGGGTCCCAGGGCTATTACCTTAAACTCTTCATAATTAAACTACCAAATTCGGGTCATCAGGAAGAACTTTATTTGTTGATTTAAAATTAAATACCAACGATTAAAAGTTATGATCAATTAACACATTTTAAATTAATTCTCTAATTTGAATATTATATACAAATTTTTAAAAGTCGTGAAAAAGTGTACAATTTTTTATACTAACTTAAACAATGTAAACTTTTTCACAACTTTTAGAAATTTGTAATAATATTTTTAGTTCCATCCGAGTTTAATTTTTAATTCCAACACAAGGCACAGTTACACGGTTGACGTTAATAATTTATTTAAAATGTGATGGTTAAAAGTTATGGGACGGCAATGGTAGGTGACGCTTGATCGAATAAAACGCTGCTTACTTAAATTGAAACTGAAAACTTTAACGTTATTATATGATGCTAAGTTTCCAACGCAGGCAGCATCCAGACGTCAGGAACAAATTATGTGCGGCTACAATTAAACGCCGCAACAGCTGAAACATTCTAGGTGTGGTAAATCTGACGCCATTATCCGAGGTGATCCCGCCGGGTCCTTTCATATGGGTGAAACGGAACAAATAAGAAACAAAAAAATACCCTGAATCAATTGCTTCGATGCAGACGCAGTATAAATTCAAAAGCGGAGGGACGAAATAGCTTGTATGAGCAACAAACTTAATTATTAAGTGTTTTAGAATTGGTAATTATATTAGGGGTAAACTAGATACTAAAACGACGAGGGTGGTCATTACTTGATGTTAAAAAGTATGAACCTAAGAATAATATAACAGTTTTCTCTATTTTTCACAAGTTATGCTATAACTAAATTTATGAAATATCTAAGTGAATTGAATAAATTTTAAGGAAAACTGTATATCAAAATGACCAGGGTGGTCTGTATCTACATAATGGATCGTTTGCTCTAAGATTATAATAAATAATCCATGCTTCGTGGTGTGGTCTATATATTTATAAGACAGTCTCATAATAAAGCAGATTATGGAAATTACTTACTAATGTTATCCTCGTATAAACGGCGGTATTTCAGAACATTACAAACTAAACTAAAACAACGAAAGAATTTAGGCAACCCAAAGGCCATTGTCACACGCAGTTTGACACGCAGTAATAGCAATTTTTACTTTATTATGTGAACTGAGATGCTCAACACAAGATATTATATTAACTATACAGGGTTATTGGTAAAATGCTAATAACCTCTTAGGGTTTACATCTGCTAGTCCTAAGAAAGAAAAAAAAAATTTTAAGAAGTTTTTTTTGTTTTGAAATTATTATTTTTTTAATTTCTTGTACACTTTTTTTGTGTTGTAATACCTACTCCGAGCTAAAAGCGGCCGCCGCGGCAACACTGGACCACGCTTTGGTCCCATTGAATAGATTTTTTAATATTTACATCGAGGAAAGTAATAAAAAATATGAAATAAAACATTACAGGCACAAGAGACTTTTGACATCAGATGATCCTCGTGCTTATTCAGTCAAAAAGATATAAAAAATAAACAAACATTTTTATAAAAATAATTCCATTTTCAAAACAAAGATTTAAAATGACGATCAACATCCACTTTTCTACTATAAATAACAGATAAGGCTAGACATATACAAATACGAGGCGTAGAGGTGGAGTAACAAACTGAGGACGAGTAGCCCTAGGGACCACATTAACCCGCTAGTTTCACGATGTGCTGTACATTCTTGACAGACTGTTAGCGTAATAAAGGCCCTTGTGTGAATTTTAGACCGACTTTCAAAACAACTGGGGACGTCTTTTATTCGAGTGTTTTTGTCCCGATTAGGAATCTCTTTGCTAAAATGGAAAAGGAAAAGAAAATCCTACTTAAAACTGGTGTTCTTTTAAATTTTAATAGGTATCTGGTTAAAAATATCAGAGTTTTATCTTGATTTGATAGTTAACTGCTGAATAAGCCACAATATAATAAATAATAAAAGTTGAATCTGAAGTGTATTTTTCACTATTTTTTCAGCTTTATCGAAGAATTGTTTCAAACTTTGTGTGAGTGTATTATAATCAACTTATTAAATCAAGTCGAATCGAAACAATTTATGTGCTCAAATATATCTGTGTAGTTGTGTACACAAAATACAGATAACGTGGGGTGCCGAGTTAAAATGTCACCCTCCCATTTCTTCCCGTGGTTAGCGTAAGAGGCGACTACGGGAAAAATACCAGAAGGAGGGAAGCAGCGCCTTCTGTAGAACTGATAACTACCACAGCGATTTCCAAGACTGGCAGGCGTCAGCGTGAGTATTGTGGCTAATTCCCCAATGGGGGCAACCTTGTTCAACAGTGGATATTACGTTACGACTGATTCCTTATATATATATGGCCGACTTATCGGTATATATGTTGGAACAGGCAAAATAGACTTTTTGAAAATATGGGTTACGTGTATATCTTAATCTTATCTTATCTTCACTATGCCATCTTAAGCAGTATTTTATTTGTGAGTCCAAGGGTTGCTGGGCTAGAATGTCATCCTTCACCTTTTCCCGTGGGTGTCATAAGAGGGGAATAGGCGAAAAATACTTGAAGAAGCGCCTTTCGAGGAACTACTATTTTACACTACGATCCTCAAATTGCCTGCCAAGCGTGGGTATTATAGCAAACCCCCTCTTAATGGGGAAGCTGTGTTCAGCGGTGTATAATCCATGGTGATACAGTATATAAAAACTAGACAACGATTACAACTGAAACATAAATTTAATAAAGTCAGTATGTCTCAAGTATCCATTTACCTATTTTTAGAACAGTATTGAATACCAAGAAAATTTATTTGAGAAATAAGCATTTTTATAAATGAGAGAATTTATCAACCCTTGAACAAAAAATAGTACTGAAACGGTCACTCCCTTCAAATTTAAGTTAATTGAATCAGGAGTCACGCAAAAGAACGCTTCTGTAGTTAAAATATATTTCCGGTAGGTTGAAACGACAATATAATTGATAAGAGGTAAGACTTTATATTGGCTAACCGATTTTCACAAATTGTTTCATGCTTATCAATGTTAGAATTCTGTTCCGTTTTTATTTCAAATTTATTTTTTCTGTACGTAGTGGTGGACTATGCTAACGAGATCGATTGTCATTCGCCCACAACATTGGTCACCATGGGCAAGAGTAGTAATTACTATAAGTCGTCTAATATTACGATTTTGAAGCGCTCGTAGCGAAGTTTACTTAGCTATTCTTAACCAATCAGCAAAGTTAAACAACGTCCGCCGCGGTCATGAGTTGGATGGGCGACCGCTAGTGACATTTCTACTGAGCGCTTCCGTGCTTTTGAGGGTACGTTAAGCCGTCAAGCAATACATGTATATAATTGTATGGATAAAGATATTTAAAATATAACACCCACTAGGTATATAAAGAAATAACCTTATAAACATAACTGTAGGTGTTTTTTTGGTCAGTTTTATTTGTTCGTTTGAAGCTAGTCAAGAATATAACTTTTGAACTCGATTGTAAGATTTCAAATACTAGATAGTTATACAAGGGTTGAAATGAATCAATACCGGGACGAGGTATTTAGATCTGTGTTAATCAATTTACTTATTATTTTGAGTATAATGAAAGTAGAGAATAGTACGAGTAAGTTTCCTAAAATATTACATAATAATAATAACATGACTTTAACATATAAAATGCATTGTGAAGTTGGAACATTCAATGTTATTTAAAATAAAAATCGTTTTTGAACGTCGTTAGTCCGAATAGGTGTGGATGACTTTTACCCGTGTCACACACTCTACGTTACAATACAAATTGTAGTAAACAAATTTAGATTTTCTATAAGATTTATTCGAAATAAGCACAGGCAGGTGGTCAGTGATAAAACCAAATTGGAACGACGGCCTTGTTAGTGTATAGGTATCTCAAAACGTTGCTTTGATATCTTTCAGACAGGGGTCCGATATATTATCTGTTTTTGAGGAAAGAAATGCTTTGTTACTCCCTCTTACTATGGAGGTGGTGAAAGGAATGTGTGGGACCTGAACCCACTAAAACCTCCCCGTGAGCATTCCACCTTCGAGGTGGGGCAGGATAGGATCGCGTAAGCATTCACCATTTTGCCCTTGTGGTAGGCCCAAATTTAATCGGGTCTCTGCGTCTATGGAGAGGTGACCTTGCTCACCAAGGCCTGTCAGCCGTGCAAGTCGATGGAGAATCCACGGACTCTCCATCAATGCCCCACTACGGAGAATTTATTCCTTCCCGCCCTAATCCCATGCTAAGAGGGTCAATTATATAATTCTTCTACTTCTAATTGTTACAAATCAATCTTTGCGCAATACATATACTCCATTTTTGGCGTTTCTCAACCCCTTTGTCTATTTGTCTATTAACATACATAATTATTTAGTCATATGATTTCATTCCACCTCATGACGTGCCTTTACAGCAACACTTTAACTGTTCTGTGACTAGTGCTTTGAGAACTTTGAGTTTCCTCTTACAATTCCTTAATCAATAATGATGATAATAATATCTATTTACAGTGTATTTCGGGGGCTGCCCTTTAGGATCAGTAATTCTAGATTTAGCCAATTGACACACTGTAGTACACATTATAACTTATCAATCTCATATTCATGCCCGTGCGGTGCCGGGCTAGAATGTCATCCCCCATCTCTACTCGTAGATATAATATGAGGGCACTAAGGGCTACTACTAATACACCAGCAGGTGGGCAGTAGCGCTTTCTGAGGAACTGAAATCTCACACTGCAATCCCTGAGACGCCTGCCAAGCGTGGGGATTATGGCAGATCCCCTCATAGTGGTGGAGACTGTATTCAGCAGCGGATGATCCGGCTGATACAGTAATCTCATTTTATAATTATACAAGTTTCTATGGATTTTAGTTATCTCCTCATTGTTTGAACACATGTCTCCCGCAATGCGACAAAGTCTCTAGCTTTTACAATTACCAAAGTACTCTACTTGAATGTCACCACTCAATTCACGAAGCCTATTAAGGCCTGACGCTTACAGCCAATCACAACCATCAACACAGAATTTTAACGAAATAAAGCCCAATCTGGGCGTTTTAATTACAATATAGCGTCTCTTCATAATGAGAAAAAATCTAGATAAAACTGCTTAAGAAGTTAGCACTTTATTTCACAACTACACTCAGACAGATATTATGTTTTTTGTGCTACTGTGGAAAATATGGAATTAATGTTGATAACAGTTTCCAGCTGCTAAAGAAAATTTGTTGTTGAAATTGCTTAAAATATAATCAGCTCGTAATACACAAGTGGCCGGCGTGGCACTGCACTGCATATATCTAATGATCTTTATATTCCACTAATTATCTCAACCTTCGTGATACTTTCAATAGTAATAGGCTAGCAGGTTACCGTAATCTCACATGCTGCAGGAATGATAAAATGAGTATCTTAAGCTACACCTAGACAAAAACTCTCTTCTTAAGGCGCTACAGTGTAAATTTAGGCATTTTACAAGTGTTAAATCGACACTTAGCGGCAATGCGCAGATAGCACTGGCGCACTTTCAATCACACGGTATTGACGACACTGTGTAACTTAGCAATACAGTTGATTTTTTTAGACTCAAATGGGGCTAAGATAATAGTTTCATATAACTATTTATGCTAAATATATAAATACCGATTTGTGAGTAATTATGGGATGATTCAAAAGTACAAAATGCATAAAATGCCTACTTGTTGTTACTACTTACTCAAAATGTTCACCGGAGTTTAAGTATAGATATCAGGAAACTATATCGTGTTTGGCGATTGTTTCATTATTTATTATCAATTTATGTGTGGGCACAGCCCGGCCTACGAGATAAACTAACCCTATTTATAATATATACCATTTATATCTTTGTTATTAGTCTTAGTTCTGGTCCTGTATAAAACAAGAGTAGGTAGACTTATACTTACAATCTCATAACTTATTACTCATGACTTGATTATGTCATGTCAAAGTCGCGAAAGCCTAATGACGTACCTATTGAATTTTGCGAATAAAACTAAGCTCTTGTTGACGAGGGCTAATTTGAGTATTCCTTCAGAAACTAATTACAAAAGCAATGGCTAACTAAATGTAATATTCAGGTCAATCTGGACAAGTTAATTAAGTTCTGACGCTCGCCTTTTCTACGGAAATATTATCTTTAAGACAGCTGTCTGGTGTGACGCAGTATCATTATTTTTCCTATATTAATATTTAGCCTTGAGGAGATCAGACCTCAAATAATATATTGTTACATATATTAATAACGCAATAATAAGGTTAGTCTTTGTAGCTATGGTTTTATACAGTTCCTTTGTCCTGATGTATAAAAATCTTATTAATAAAGTTGTTTTACATTGCTGACAGAATTACCTAATGGTGATTTGATGTGGTCAAATTTGTTATCAGAATAAACCCAAAATGATTGGCTTTAAAAACCAGATACCAAGATTCACCATTATGTGCTTGACGACAAATTTTCAATTGATGATTGCTAAGTGAGTCAGGCTGGCCAGGAGCGCATTCACAAATGATGATGGCACGGTTGAAACGTGTTCAGTGGAGAGGAGGCCAAGACAATGTATGTACCGCTACTTCGGTGTCATCATCTAGTCGCGATGACGGCTCGGTGACAGCTCGTTGACGGCGGTGGTAGACAAACAGCCTTATTGGGGTTTATTGACATAATATTTAACTAGCTGTCCAGACCACACAGAGGAATCCCAGTAGATATCATATCATTTTGTAATGAAATCCGCATAGCAGGCGTTATTGCAAACCTAACAATATTAAAATTATAAGGTTGCGTCATCATTTACAAGTATAAAAGCAATAGCAAAATTGGTCTTGTTTGTAGTACAACGCAAGTGGTACTATAGATGTCGCTCCATTCCAATACGATGGTTAAACAACGATAGGAAAAATTCGAGTTATGACGTCGTCTCATGTTAGCTCAATTGGTTAGAGCATACCCCGGCTCAAAGGGGTGGATGGACGCGGGTTCGAATCCCGCACATGACTTAAATTTTTCCTATCGTGTATTTGTGGATTTTCTCTGTCTATCTGTCTGTCTGTCTTGCTGTCTGTATCCCGGCTGCGCATCACTCCAAAACTACTGAATGGAATTAAATGAAACTTGAAATTATTTGAGTTCACACTACGAAGAAAGTAATTGTATAATTTTATCCCGAAATTCAGCACGGTTCCCTCGGGAAAGGGGATGAAAGTCAAAATGCAAACTTAGTTTTAATTTATCAATGCGAAGTCCGATTTCAATTATTTTTTTTTTTTGAGAAAAGTGACGAGTGATTCCGACGCCCCGCGGGCTGGCTGGCACCCCACGGGCAGCGTGGCACCCCACGGGCAGCCTGGCACCCCACGGACAGCCCGGCACCCAACGGGCAGCCCGGCACCCTTATTTAGTTTTGCAAGCTGGCTAAGATAAAGCTCTTTAATGTAGAACATTCACCACAATAAATTTTTTTAATAGATTACAGTATAATGACCATCATAAAATGTTTCATATATATTTTTTTATGCCTGATATGTTAGCCTTTGACCACTTTGCATGGTGGTAGGGCATTTTGCGAATGCCCGCCTGGCTAGCTACCACCCTCAAGTAGAAAGTCTGTCGCCAAGCACCTAACGGTGTTGAAATTCTCGTGAGTTTCACACATATTTAAATATTATAAATTAAACCGGCAAAAAACACTCACGTTGAGGATCGAATACGTCGACCCGGGTTTCGAGCATATCAGATGCTCATCATCAGGGCGAGTGCGCAGCTGCGTCTGCGAGCGCCCGCCGGGTTTAATTTATAATATTTAAACCTAACGGTGTGTTCCGGCAGCTGTCCTTGAGAGCCAGTATTTCTAGGTTAGCCTGAACAACATCTTCGACCACATCATCACTTACCATCAGGTGAGATAGTGGTCAAAGGCTAAACTATCAGGCATAAAAAAAAATAAAAAAAAACTATCTTACCTGATAATAAGTGATGATGAGGTCGAAGATGTTGTTCAGGTTAACCTTGAATTACTGGCTCTCAAGAACAGCTGCTGGAACACACCGTTAGGTGCTTGGAGACAGGTTTTCTACTTGAGGGTGGTAACAAGCCAGGCGGGCATTCACAAAATGCCCTACCACATGAGCGAAAAGCTCCTTTCTGAGCTATGCTTTACTGAGAGTGCTTCAACGCAGACCACAGCGGTGCTTAATATGAGATAAACAGTGATCAAATGTGAATAATTAGTCTGCAGGTACGGCAATCGCGAACAAAGTCACAGGTACAGCACTGCTAGTAAGAAATAAAAACGTCAACAAATTACCGCTTCATAGGAAATCCGTTAAAGAAATATAAAAGGCCAAAAAATTGCAGTCATACTATCGTGAATGAAATCGAAAAACCCACGAGTTACGGCAAAGACCATAACAGTTCTTTTGTACTTATTTCTTATAAATCATTGTACTAATAACGTAGCGCTAAAACACCTCTGCTTCTGCAACAAAGACTTACTAGATAAGCTTTTCTAGTTTAATATTTCCCGCAGCATAATATCTGTCGTCTTTTCTACGTTCGGTACAAAATACTCCTAAGCGAAACAATAAATTTCACCACTTTCCGCGAAACCAGTGTCACATTTAATAAGTTCTGCGCCATAGTCTTGGATTCGTGGCTACTTTCCAGTGCTGTTCCCAGTGAACTGGCAATAAGCCATTAAATTATACGAGGCTGGTCACAAGCACATACATTGCGAGTAAGAAGCAATGGACTTGAAAATATTGTATACTTTTAAAATGTTAGGTAGAATGGAAAATAGATAAGAGCTTTGAAAAATTCACCGAGAATCTAGTCCATTTGTACTGTTATGTTAAAATATTTTAGTTTATCCGAAAGAAAATGAATACAAGTTTGTACATTAGTTAGAGGATTTTAAAATCTAAAGTTTAACTGCTTATGTCTGGTTCCATATAATAGGGGGAGTGTCTTTTATATGCAAGCCCTCCAACGTAGGAAGTTAAAACAGGTGGTATTGAGAAAACAGCGAAAAACATATTAGTATATGTTTAAAGTATGTAAATGATTCCATTTTTTTCGACGGAATACTTTGTAGTGCTCGTAGAAGAGATAACTAGTTGGTTCTTCATTGATCAAATAATTAAGCAACTTAATTCTAGGTATATACTTGCGAACAAGTAATTCTAGGTGAGCCTGAACAACATCTTCGACCTCATCATCACTTACTAACAGGTGAGAGAGAGATAGAGGTCAAATATCAGGTACCTGCAAAAATATCAGATATATAGTAATAAATATAATATCAGAAGCAATTTGGTGCAAAAAAAAATTTAGCTATCCCGTGCAGCGTGCATTGAGATTGAACTGCAAGTTAAACCACCTCCCGCAATGTGTGCTTTCGTGGACGCCGTATCGTGCATTTTCCTATACAGGGTTACTGGTTACGTCGACCTAGATCCATTAAGAGGTTATAGTTCCCATCATTTTTGACTAATTTGACTATTAAATACCCCAGCCTAAACCTAACCGTTTTTGAGATATTGGACTTAGAAGGTTTATTTTTTTAAATATGCCAATTTCTTAAGAATTGGCATTTTTTTTGTCTTCTATGGCCTTATTTTTTTCCTAATTCCAATTTTTGAGCACTAGTGAAATTCATTTATTATTCTAAATGCAAAAAGTCCAAATATCTGAACCATAGGAGTCATAGTAGAGGACTGAAAGTGTAAAAAAGAAATAAATTTATAAAAACATTTTATTATTTTAGCAAATTTTTTAAAAAAGTGTATGGCAGTTGTGCTGCAGATATGCTAAATAATATCTTTGTTCTATTAGCTATCCAACAACGTATAACAAGCTAGGGGTCTTATCACAATTCTTAGAAAAAACTTTAATAAAAAGCTCACAGGTAGTAGTAAAAATAAGGGTTCTTTTGCCCTATTGTCCTTCCATGGGGCTGTGATGCGTGCGAGCGGGACAAATTGTGCAAGTGCGAGCGAGATAAATTATTCCCGGCCAATTTGTTGTTATGGTATTTATTTTTAGTCTGCTTCGGTGATTCGTCTGTAGTAGATGCGATATTTAGTGCTCTTGATTTCTCACTCGACTTGGCTTGTATTTCTTCTACGATTTGTGACTGTGCTTGTTAACTGGACTTTGATTTGTGCTTGTGATTGGAACTGTTGAAGATGGCAACCTTCACGAACGAGGAATATGCAGATATTCTACTTTGTTACGGGTACTGCAATGGCGTATCCGCACGAGCTCGTGACGAATACATTGCACGTTATCCCGGCCGCCGAGTACCGGATGTCAGTGTCTTTGACGGAGTTTACCGGCGACTTAGAGAGACTGGCTCTGTTTCAAGGCGACGAGCAGACTAAGGCCGACCACGTGTCATCGATGATGATGAAGAGCAAGACAATGAAATAGTTCAGCGGTTTAGAGCGGATCCGACTACTTCTACTAATGCTGTTGCCGGAGAACTTAGGCTCTCACAGTGGAAAGTGTGGTTTACAGTGAATACTGCAGGCCTCTACCCCTATCACTACACGCCTGTACAAGGTATTGAAGAAGGAGATCCAGTGAGGAGGTTAGACTTCTGCAGATTTAGGCTTAATGCAGATTTGGAAGACCCAGCATTTTTAAGACAAACACAGATGAGTCAAAATTATATAAAGACGGTGTAACAAATTACCACAATGTTCATTATTGGGCCCCGAAAGTGCAACGAAATCCTAAAAAAAAGAGGACAAAAGGATCACAAAGAAGATTTAGTTTGAATGTCTGGATGGCCATTATTTCAAATCATTTAATTGGGCCTTTCTTTCTGCCTGATAATTTAAATGGAGAATTCTATGAACACTTTTTAAGGGAAGAACTACCTGATTTTTTAGACGATTTACCCCTAAATCTTATTAGACACATGAGGTTCCAACACGACGGTTGCCCTGCACACTACAGGAGAGGGCTCAGGGAATGGCTAGACCAACAGTAGCCAAATAGGTGGATCGGAAGAGGTGGACCCATACCGTGGCCAGCGAGAAGTCCTGATCTGACCCCCATGGATTTTTATGTGTGGGGCCACATGAAGACTTTAATCTACGAATACAATCATCCGATTGCATCTGTTGGGGAGTTGAGACGGAAAATAACTGCGGCAGCAAACGAAATAAGAAGAGATTTAACTACTGCTGTAGTAAAAAGTGGACTGAGACACAGAATGAGAGTGTGTGTGCGAAACAGAGGTGGTCATGTGGAACAAGACTTGTAAAAATAACAATAAATGTTGTTTTATAACTATTTGGATTGTTTTATTTCATTTTCTGACCCAGGTGATAAGTTTGATTTTAAGTCCCATATTTTCATTTTATCATTTTTTCTCTCTACCTGTGAGCTTTTCTTTAAAGTTTTTTCTAAAAATTGTGATAAGACCCCTAGCTTGTTATACCTTGTTGGATAGCTAATAGAACAAAAATATTATTTAGCATATCTACAGCACAACTGCCATACACTTTTTTAAAAAATTTGCTAAAAGAAAAAAAATGATTTTATAAATTTATTTCTTTTTTACACTTTCAGTCTTCTACTATGATTGCATGATGCATATGAATAATAAACGAACTTATCTAGTAGGTACTCAAAAATCGGAATTAGAAAAAAAAAGGCCATAGAAGACAAAAAAAATGCCAATTCTTAAGAAATAGGCATATTTTTTAAAAAACCTTCTAATTCCAATATCTCAAAAAACGGTTAGATTTAGGCTGGGTTGTTGCATAGTCAAATTATTCAGAAATGATGGGAACTACAACCTCTTAATGGATCTAGGTCGACTTAACCAGTAACCCTGTATATCAATTGAAGAAGTGATAGTCGAGCTAATAATGTGATAGCTTTGGACTGTCGCGTCGTGCCGCCGGTACTGGATCGATCCCCACCGCCGGCTTGAGTTTCATCACTAGGTAGAAGAGCATTTTGCAAATGGTCACCTGCCTACCCTCATGTAGAAAATCTCTCGCCAAACGCCTAACAATGGGTTCCGGCAAATTTCTTGAGAGTTAATAATTCTAGTCCTAGTCCAGACTTTCACACAGTCCTTTACCATCCCAGACCACATCGCCGATTATCTTTTTGCCTTTCGTAAAAATAACAATCTGTTCATGAAATACATAAACGGTTTTTTATCTAATTCCATTATGGAATTGTTCATTTTAAGAAGATTGTCTGTCCAAATATGATTTTAAATACTTTTAAATTACTTAGGGCCGGTTTCAGAATGTTCAAGTAAGTTCCAGTAATACTACCCAGAACATAAAATAACTGAATGATAAATATGACAGTTAATATGCAGCGCGTTTCAAGCTTTAACCGATGGATAGGCTAAATTGATGACTGTCAAACGCAAAGATTGTGTTCTATTTATTAAGTATGTTCTGAGTAGTAAACCAAAACTTACTCGAACATTCGGAAGCAGGCCCTTAGACCATTAACTTGACCCTTTTACCGCGCGACCAGGAAACGCGCGCGCGCCGCGCCGCTGCGACCGCTCCGCATACAGGTACCGTGACCGCAGCCGGGACAGGGAGGACAGAGATAGGTACCTACTTCCTTTCCTACTTATTTATAGCTGATAGGGGCTAGCCCCTCTGCCCACTGCCTCACCCGATGGTAGTAACTAGCCAGACGGCCGTTCGCAATGTGAGCTATATTGAGCTTAACGCGACCTCTAAGTGTCTTCGTACATACAAACAAAATTTCATCTCTAAATATCAAGTGTTCAAACTCGTTGAATTTTGCATGCATGTACTTGAGCCTAAAATCAATGTTTTTGGTTTGCCAGTCTTACAGAAAATCATTTATTATAAAAATTATTCGGTTTTAATAAACTCTTTTTGTATGGAAATTCAAGGCCTTGTCTTCGAAGTTTTTTTCTATACGGACTAAGTTTCGTTATATTATAAAAATCAAGTTCTATCACACTCGTTGAAATTTTTAATGTATTTGAAATAGATAATGTTAATTTAATGTAAAGGTTAATTTTGAAAACTCTTTACATTACACATTAACATACTTACAAATCGATTATTCCAAATAATATTATTTTTTTCTTGAAGCAATGATGGCCGAGCGGTAATAGGTATGTTGTGCCGCAAGTCCATTGTTCGATCCCCACCGTGGGGGTAGGGCATTTTGCGAACGCTCGCCTGGCTTGCTACCACCCTCAATTAGAAAATCTGCAGAGGTTATCCGTATAACATCAGGTGGGCCTCATGCTTGTTACGTCACAATCACATAAAAAAAATAATTATATACTAATATGATTTGTAGTTTTCTGTAGTTCCAGTATTAATGAGAATGTGCATACCTAATTGCCATTTTGGTTTACGGACCGGTTAGTTTACATATTATTTCTAAAACATATAATAAAAGGTAAAAAAAAAATTGACATCATAATATAAAACCGTAACTGTTTTGTTTAATATTCTCGTAATAATTTTAAGGTATTTGGATTAATTTTAAACAGAAACTTACATGCGCCATAGTATTTAACTACTATTTAAAATATATATATGAATATGTTGTTTCCGTACTTTAATCGTGAAGTTTTTCTATACCCGTACTTCCAAATAAAAATTTCATTTGAATGTTTTGAAATTATGTTAATAACGCAAAAGTGGCTTCGAACACATCAAAGAAATCCAATTATAGAAATAGAGGTGAAGTGACTTTTGCAATACAAATACAAATACAAATATTTTATTTCAGTAAACTTAATGTTTAATACATTTCATGGGTTTGAGACTCTCTTTTAAGTATGCAGATACCTGTGTTAGAGTGTCTCGCTCTTCCGTGGTACTAGGTTAGATCATGATAATGAACGAATTGTCATTGTTAAAATAATATTATTGTGATTGATTATTGATTGGCTGTTTTGGCAAACATATTGTCCAGAAATACTTATAAGCACTCATTATGTTTTTTAGCGAATATCAAAAATTTAAAGAAAAATATACACATGAAACCTTCGACAAAAGGTGAAACATGACGTCATATTTCCTACGGAGACTGGTTAATTTCCAAAATAGTACTGACATACCCTAAGGTTAGTCCACTTTATTTAACAGATACCAACATTATTTCTTGCATTTTAATATTTAAAATATCTATCGTTCTTCAATAGCAATGACACAATTATGAAATTTCAATATAATTAATAATTCCGTTTGTTAGAAACTATCAAGACAATAATATTATTGATAATTTGAATGAACTTCAAAGAAAATGCATTAAATAAATAATGGATAAGTGATGTTTGCAATAAAAACATTTATTATATTATGAAAGTATTCAACGTTGTGTAGTATAATGTTCAGACTACATGACTGTTTGGCTGTTTGGATTGTTTTGTTTTAAGCAAGTTTTGGGGCTATGCTTAACCAATGCAAGCGCGCTTCACTTGCAGCTTGCAGTTGCAGCAGCGTCGTTTGGAACAACCTTTGTTGTAACACCAAGCTTTAGTTTAAAATCCTTCAATTTATTTAAAGTTTTTAACATGAATCAAAGATTTTAATGTAAAAATAAAACTATATAACTCATAAATATTAAAATATTGAACCTACGTTTTGGTATCGGTATAGATGGCGGTGGTTGTCAGTGGGGGGAGAAGGCGTTGGCTGTTTCTCTGGATATAGCTAACGCCTTCAACAGCCTTCGCATAACACAGGAGGCACTGAGGTATCACGGAGTGCCCCTATACCTGCAAAGACTGCTGGCTAATTACTTTGAATCTAAACCTCACGGTCCTGGTGAAAGGGGTGCAACGGTTTGAGGCGTAGCCGCGTCAGGCGTGGGGTTCTATATGACAGGGGTGGTGCTGGGGCCGCTCCTGTGGAACGTGGGTTACGTTTGGGTGCTCTGTGGCACGCTTCCCGCAAGTATGCGGGTCGCGTGCTACGCGGATGATACCCTAGTCGTAGTCAAGGGAAGGGACCTAAGAGAGGCGGTGTGGTTGGCTGCGGTGGCTACAACTCTCGTGGCTAGTCACATACGTGCACTGGGACTGGAGGTAGCCCTCTCAAAATCCAAGATACTTCATTTGGGTCCCCATCGGGATTAGGAAGAATAGGGCTCCCTAATCCCGATGGGGACCCAGATGAAGTATTTGGGTCTCATTCTGGATGGGAGGTGGGCATTCAGGTCTCAGTTTACACAGTTAGTTCCAAAAGTACTGGAAGCCGTGGCCGCCTTGGGGAGGCTGCTGCCTAACGTAGGTGGTCTTTACTTCAACAGCCGTCATTTATACACCGGAGAAATTCGGTACATGGCCCCGTACAGGGTACCTGTTTAAGTGGATGCCCTGAACTGCGACAATAAGACCCTGCTGCGACGTACACAGCGGATTGTCGTGACGAGTTCAACACGCGGATACCGGACGGTGTCTTGGACGGCAACCTACGTGCTGGCCTGTAGAAGCTCCAAGCGAAGACCATCACCGAAGTTTATCACTTTATCCCGAGGAGATCCCCCAGCGCGGGAAGAGGTGAGTGGATTTTCTTTTGAAAATTTATTCGCTATTGTTTTACTGTTTGAACTTGATTGATTGAATGCTTGGACTACTATCCTATATAAGGTTCTAAATGTCCCACACATCCCCTTCTACTGCTCACGTGGTGGAGGAGCAGGACGGAGGCATGTACCCCTCAAAAAAAATGAGTTCGGTGCTTTACCAGGGCTTATCAAAAATCATATGGTAAATATTTTTGAAAAAAAAAAATAAGGCTTAACACAAGAATAGCTGGTCTAAATTATTAGACCAGCTATTCTTGTGTTAAGCCTTTTTTTATATTATTAATCTTAACCAAAAAACAAATGTATAACATTCACATTGTTTATTTAACATTAACGCCTGCTGGGTGAAATGCCTTACTCAAAAAGCATCTCTGCTCGTGATACCATTTTTTTGTTGTTGTTGTTGTTTTGTAAATTTGCCTATAACATAATATTGCATATAAGTAATAATACCATAACAAAATATTGTATTTTGCCTCGTTTATTTCTTTTACCACTGCATTAAAAAACAAACATTCACTAAAATCTGAAATCAAAAAGATATTAACTGGGATCATACATGACAGAATCAATGTGGAAAAACCAGATATTACTGATTCATGCAGACAAATCCGTTTCTAATGCAGTTTATACTATACGTTACGAAATAATTAATGTATTATTAAACATTTATTATAGATAAAACAGTACCCTATTTGAGCTAGTCAATCATACAATAAGCACGCCAAGGGCTTGCTGCAGGTGCAAACAAAATATACAATTGTTACTTGAACAAAATGACGGCCGACTCGTACTATTTGTGAGTTTAAACATATTTTAAATTTAAGATATAAAATTAGTTAAACTTATAATACATACGTCTGCAATTATGAAGATAACATTTTTGTTATTCAGAAACAGACCAAATTACAGCTTATAAAAGTGTTAGATTATTAATTTAAACTCTGTTGATCCAAAACACGCTGAGAATACATTTTCATGGCCTGACTTCCACAAATTATTTCATTATGGTGTAATAAAGTCTACTCCTATTATGTTAAAAAAAATTATTAGTAATGATAATTTTTTATCATAGGCTGCGTGGCGTTTGTGACGTCACGTCGGCTTAACAAGAAAATTAGGCGGAATTATCACTACTTATATTTTTGTATTTTTTAAGTGTTTTATTAAAATATTAATTTGATGTTTTCATAAAATATTTTAAAAATATTTGTTATTATTAAATATGGATTTCCGCAAAGTAACGCCTGAATCTACCTATTTAATAAATTTATCATTTATGGTCGGTGACGTATATTCTTCAAAATTGATAGTATCACAATATACTTTATACAAGGTATCGGTTTGAAATATTTTGTTTAGTTCCTGTATCAGCCGGATTGTCCACTGCTGGACTCAGCCTTGTCCTCCCTCTTCCTCCTCACACTTATCAGGTGTCTTGGGGATTGTGTGAGATATCAGTCCCTCAGAAAACGTTTCTGCCCACTTTCTGATGATTTACCCTTAGTCGCCTCTTAAGACACCCACAGGCAGAGATGGAGTGATGGCATATAGCCCGGCACCTACGAGGAAATTGTTTATATTGACTGTAAATTAAAAACTACTCAATCAAAGTTGACAACCATACCATTTTTTTAGCGTAGTAGTTTTGTCAATTTGTCTTCTACTTAATGTTGCATATTACCAATGACTTAAAAAAAACAAACAATTACTTAAATATAAAATCAAAAAGATATTAACTGGGATCACACATGACAAAATCAATGTGGAATAACCAGATTTAATACATGTATAAGGAATTTTTTTAACTGCCGTTTGACTAGACTTTTACCACAATCTCACCTGATGGTACAAGCACATGAATAAATAACCGTACAGAAGGAAAGCTTCCAAAGTACAAAATTCTAACCTTTTTTCATTGGGCTGTCACAAGTTCATGGAAAATGAAAAACTGGGCAAGTGCGGGTTGGGATTCAGCAATCAGCATATACGAGCAAATGAACGGACAGAATGATGGGCAGACATGAGAGATGTCGAACTGACAGTTGATAACGTATTCCTAATTTTCGTTACATATTTGTATACCCAATATTCTAAAAGTTACTGGGCCATATATCTTAGATGTGACAGATGTCATATTGACACTTGTAATATATCTCGATTTTGAGTTCATTGAATATTTGGGTTGCAAATATTCTAAAAATAATAGGAAAAATGCCTTTATAGCATCTTTCAAAGTGACACTTGACGACAATTTTATCAATTAAGAGTTTATGTGTAGGTAGGGATGAAAATCTATTTTGATTTTTCTTTTATATTTCTCGATATCGATTTCATAAAAATTACACATTCAGAATGACGACGTCCAGACCAACCTAGATCGATTTTCAGCCAAATCGGAGTAACGTTTTTCACTTGGCAGACGTCATCAAAACAGTTCTGAATTCGGAATGAGGACGTCTAGAACAACCTAGATTTTTATTTTCAGCCAAATTGGAGTAACTTTCAACAGTTGGCAGACGACATTGTTATGCAGTATTAACCTATATCAAAATACCTAATAATACATTTATCACAAAAAGTTAAAAACTCGGTGGCGGATGCAGTGCAATTCGTGACTTGTGAGGAAATGCATCTGTTATTGGCAGATGTTAGTCCGAATAACATCAGGTAGGCCTCGAACTTGTTCTGTCACAATAACATAAAAAAAGTAACAAAAACTCCTTGTCTGGTTCTATTATGGTTTTACAATCCAATATTAATACTGTGATAAATCAAACTACATAATCGTCTGCGTCGTATTGTTTTGTGGGACACCTTAACTTTGTCCCCAAGCTGAGCTGGTTCAATCCAGTTTTGTACCCGAGCGGATGCCCCTGTAACCCCCGCGCATCTTGTCACGACAAGGTGCACACATATAGCTGTGCGTGTAGTGGTGAAGCTTTTCCTTCGTACGGTTATTTATTCATGTGGTACAAGTCTGTGACTATTCTGTCATCGAAGATCGTAAAAATTCTTAACCTAGAGTAGGAACTGGCTCAAGTACAGCTGCCGGAACACACCTTTAAGCATTGATTTTTTATTTGAGCATGGCCAGTCACGCAGGAATTTGTAAAATAGCCTAAATTGGAAAGCGTAGGGGCAAAAGATAGTATGAACGGATTTCTAGTAGCATAGTATGTGTATGGAATCTGAGTATGAATTCTGAATAATAGGAGTGAATGAGTGATAATTACAATTTGTGCCCACGACACTTAGCAATGGATAAGGATAGGTAGAAGGTATTCCGTAAATTTTAAACCTGGATGGAAAGAAAAGTGTATGTGTGAAGTTATGTGATTTGTCAAAGTAGTGTTTTTTTTGTAAGATGTTTAAAATTTTTAATAGTTTAAATCAATTTTATTATAAAATCTAAAGTGGTTTTCATTCATTTTAGTAAATAATGAGGGATAACTCACGTGATAAAGTCAGATAGCTCCGATTATTGTTTGACGTCCAGCGCGCTACGAGCTGCCGCCCGCTGTGCTAAGCAGTACGTCAACGCGAGTGTCCCGAGCTCTCCTTGAAAAAGACCAACAGTTGTGGTTGAAACTATTGTCGGAGCTATTTGACTTATTCACGTGAGTTATCCCGTATTATTAACTAAAATGAGTTTAAACCAATGATGTGCCGCATAATAAACATGCATTTTTATTTTTGGATGAGCTAAACTACTTTTGAGACTTGATCCAATACATATTGTCGCAACTGTTTGGAAGGAGTAGATAACGGATTTCCATTTGATAAATTATTGGTATATATATCTAGAGAAATAGGATTTGAATTGAGTACCTCTTAACTGCACAACGAATGATTCTAAGTTTGAATTCTTTATCTGTCACGTGTCACTCTGAGTTTTCAAATAACTAAACCAATTATAACCCTGTTTCTTTCTTCATTATGACATATGAGGCCTTATAGTGTAACTTATATCAATGGAGATGGATTTAATTTGACTCAACTGACATTTTCCTTTAATATGCCCATTATGAAGTCCGAATTATATTAAAATTAGACGATGTGAAAACAGCTGACCAGGGGTCACCTGGTCAGCTGTTTTCAGGTACTAATGGAAAACATTAAAAAGAAACCGTAAAATGCATCAAATCTTGTTGAAAATATAGACATAAACGTTTCTGATTTGTGTAATAATGCAAAATTTCAGTTTTTATGAGTTTTCGTAAATGTTTTAATAACCCATAAGTTTCATAATTCTTCTAATAACTTTACATTTTTACTTTTAGGCAACATCCAGGCAAACAATCATTTTATGCAATTATTGCTTTGGTGGGTGGAGCTTTTGCACTTAACACCCATTATTGGTCCTGGTATAAGCAGCCAAAAGCAAAGCTGTATAAAGTGCAAATGTATGTGGTTGAGTGCATATTTGTTCCAATCGAAAATGTGTCACAAATAATTTATTTGAGTTTACATTACAAGGAGCACAATTTTGCATCATTGGCTACTATTTTATCAATTTTTCCAGTTGGGTTTGTAGTGTTGGTAAGTTTTTAATGGTAAGTGTGTTTATTTGTTTCTTTTTTCTTTTTCACCAAAAGATAAGCAAGCATTTTACTGCAATATTACTATGAAAAGTGCAATTAATGCAAAAAAATATTGCTATACTCTATTAATTTTGGTCTCAGTGTATTTTTTTTAATTTTAGGGCTAGATTTGATGCTAAAGTGATAATATGGTTAAAGATTGTGAATGCTCAACCTAGAAAAGGAACCGGTTCTCAAAGATCGACATGTGCTTGGCAACAGATTTTCTACCAGGTGTTATCTAGCCTGGCGGGCATTCGTAGTATTTTCGTTCCATTGCCATTTGCATATTTCAACCGATCAGCAAAGTTAAAAACGTCGCGCGCGGTCATGAGTTGGATAGGTGACCGCTAGTGACATTATTACTGAGCGTTTCCGTGCTTCGGAGGGCACGTTAAGCCATCGGTCCTGGTTGTCGTCTTAGGATGGCAGTCGTTAAAGCATGGTGGTAGGGCTTTTTGCGAATGCCCGCCTGGCTAGCTACCACCCTCAAGTAGAAAATCTGTCGCCAAGCACCTAACGGTGTATTCCGGCAGCTGTCCTTGAGCACTTCTAGGTTAGCGTGAACAACATTTTCGACCACATCATCACTTACCATCAGGTGAGATAGTGGTCAAAGGCTAACCTATCAGGCATAAATAAAAAATATCTCTCCTAGGTTCATTTTTAAAAGTAATAATATTTACTTATCTCCAACGTATGAGCATATGTTTACAATGAACAGTTCGTATGAGTTATAAAAATATGTCAATTTATAACATATTTCCCTGAAACCTGATACTAGGATGACTTGTGTTGTGAGGTTCATTACCTTCCTTGTGAACATAGTATTGTGAGAAACATGTTATTTTGATAGTAACTACTTTTATATATCTTGAGCAATGTATTTATATAAATAAATTATAACAATTATAATCTAAACTTACTCTTAAGTATTATAACACTTTATTTATAATAAATTATTCTATATTATAGTGATGATTCTTGTTTTTAAGTTTAATATTTTAATGAATTAAACAATAATCACACCAAAATATTATAAGGGCAAAATTTTGTGTGTAATATTATATGTCACTTTTCGTCAATGTTTACATATATGAAGCCGCATAGCTAGTAAGTAAGTGGAAAAAGGAATAAAAATCTGAGTAGTCAGCAATGGCAATTTCATCTGAGTTTAATGTGATAATCGCTTAGCAAGAGATAGTGCTATTTAGAAACATAGTGAAGTGGCGACATCATTACAAAATTAAGTGTTTGAACAAGTACTTGTTTTGGCCAGAAGAAGTTTTGTAGCCTTCTTGATGTTCGCTACGTCTATTATGAAGATAACGAATCATATAATCAGCATCTCGTCTAGCCACGTTTTAATGGCCGAGGGGTTAAGGCAACCAATGCCTCATACCAGGGGACGCGGGTTAAGTTACCACATGAGATGAATGTAAAATCTGTAAGGATGAATATATGTTTTGAGTGCCGCGCCCCATGCTAATATTCCATAGTTCATTAGACTTTGGCATAAAACTTTAAATCAGCACCTTGATCTTTAGGTGATGAGTCCTTTTGAAGTATCGATGAGCATAGCTCTTAATGAAAAAAGCTACTATTAAGATTGAAATCGCAGTACTGTTTAGATTTCCGTAAGTAATAAGTTGCCTCGGCTGCATTGATAAGAGAGAGATTTTGAATTACTTGTTAAGGTTTTTTCAATAAGAACTTTGTTTTCTAAAACAAAATAAAACAAATAATTTAGATCATGAATCAAGAATCAAGTATGTTTATTGCAATATGGGTTACAATATGGTCTTAATCGAGGTTTCATTTCCTCCATATCTTGCCTGATGCGGCGTACAATATTATAGAATAGGTTTATTATAGTTCAAACATGATATAATATACATTTGCTCAGATTAAATCATTCAATCATATTATAAATTGGAAATTATGTCAATTGTGTTATCATTCAAAAATTCATCAAAATCATAATACCATTTGTTCATTAATTATTTTTTTTTTAATTCTATAAATGTCATATTTCTAATTTTATTTGGCAAATGATTTTACAATTTAGTGCATATTACATATATACTATTTCTATAGAAAACGGTATTAGCGTAATTTGAAGGTAGAACAAGATATGCTTTTTTCACCTTACGCGGTATTCTAGCAGTCTTTACAGCAAAATTATTAATATTTCATATGCATGCTTCAAATATATACATGGAAGGCAAGGAGAGTAAATATAACTTTTTGAACATTGGCTTACAACTGTTAGTTCTTTTCGCTCCTGTAATAGCCCTAACACATTTTTTTAATGTCCTAGAAACTGCAGGAGCATTGACGGAATTACCCCATAGCAGTAGACCGTAGCGCAATATGGAAGCCACATTTCCGTGATACGCACAGACTGCAGTTTTTTGTGAGGATGTTTTAACTAATTTTCTTAGAGCAAACGCAAATCTTCCAACTTTTTTACAAACGTGGATTGTGTGACTCTACCAATTTCCGGGGCAGTCTAATAATATACCTAAAAAAATCATCTCTTTTACTTGTTGTATAATGTCATTTTTATATGTTACTGTTATGTTTTTCGGTTTGGATTGAAGTAGAAAAAATTGCATTCATTTTGTTTTATCTACATTTACTAACAACTTGTTGCTGGTAAACCAATTCATGATACTCTCAAGGGCTTTAATAATCGAACTTTCATATCCGTTTACATTTAAAATTTTATTATAATAGTTGAGTCATATTTGCGAATGACTCAACTAATATAAATAAAACCATTTGATGAGCTACTGTATTAGGTAAGTCATTTATATGCATTAGAAAGAGTAAGATTCCTAGTATGCTCCCTTGTTGAACTCCATGTTCAACACGTCGCTAATTTGATTGGAAAGCGACTTCTACTTTATCGTCCAGTCGAGTAATTTGCTTATATTGTAGGCGATTATTGAGATACGATTTGATTAGTTCATGTGCAATGCCTCGAATACCGTAGGATTGTTTTTTTTTTTTAAATACATATTTCATGACCCTAAATCAAACGCTTTTAACTTGTCCATTAATATAGAAGTTACTGGAGCACCACCATTGAGGCATTCATAAACAGTCATCATCATTCCGTAGACGGCTCGTGTGGTAGATCTATTTTTCCTAAACCCGTACTGAACATTTGATAAAATATTGTATTTTTCGAGATATTTGTAAAGTCTGTTATAGATTATTCTTTCGTATATCTAAGAAATAGTTGGTAATAGATAGATGAAAATAATTCAAATTGATATTGTATTACAAAGAGAAAAAATTAGCAATTATGACTTCACCTTACCCTTCCTAAAGCCGTGATGACAACAGTAATATGACTTATCAGTATAAGACTATCGTAAATGTATTTTATTTATTTTTTCAGATGAAGTCTACATCGGCGCAATTTAAACCTTACAAGGAAGCTCTCAAAAAATTCATGGATGAAGTACACCTTTATAACTACATAAAACCCGAATTAAGTCAACATAAGCGCGAGTTCATAGCCAAGGTATTGAGCATATTCTGACGTCATCGTTAGTTTAGTACTCTTCCTGTAATATGTGGCTATGCCAAAGATATATTAGTAGTCGTGTTCCGGTGCGATGTCCGGTGACGCCGTATGAAAGTCGGGTCAGAACAGTAGCATCCCCAGTAGCCTGAATAAGAAGCACTTTGTTCAGCCGCATCGAGCAACTAGTCGCGATGGATAGTGGGATCATAGGCACGGTGCACTGCTAGCCGACCGCAGTCAGTAGTGGACACAATTGTGACTCTTGAAAGGCTATCCCGCCAACTGTGCAAAATCCCAGGGATACGTCATCACGCCGGTCGGCCACCAGGTGAGAGGATGCAATGGTCATCTCTGGGGGGCTTGTGCATCCCCGCAGTCCGCAGACTAGACCCCCGTTGATCTGTGCAGTTTCGTTTTGTTTCATGGGATCTACTGGGCGTAATTCGGTATTTTTCCGAGAGAAATGGTTCTATTTGTTTTGCGTGTCAATAACTTCTTGCATAATCGCTACCGTGAAAGCCGTACACTGAGGTAATAAGTAGCCAGCAGGTTAATAGAATGTGTATTTACACATCGAAAACAAGGCCTAACTCGTACAAAAGCGCAACAATAATGTGCGTGCCTTGGTGAGTGAACACATATCTATCATATAGGTTTATCTTATTGGAAATTCTGTGTGTAAGCTCTGTAGTAATTCTGGTACGGCCCGATGCTGACTCCCATATGGTAATGAAAGTTAAGTAACAGCCAAGACAATTTTAGTCTGTCGTTGTTTCCATTCCTGCACATATTTAAAGTTTTTCGTTTCGTTTAAGCTTTATAAAAGAACTTTTTACACATAGCCTGTAAGGCAAATGGGCACACCTGATGAAAAGTGGTCACTGTTGCCTATGAACGCTGCCGTTGCTTGACTCTCCAGGAATAACTTTTTTATTTCATATAGTTCATCTGATAATAAGATGCTAATATAAGTTAAATGTATTTTTAAGTTAAGAGTATTGTGATACCGAGGTAATATATAAGAGTAACCTTAAGCCACTCTCTAGATTTTTTTGATAATATACTCGTCGATTCATTTTTACGCGGCAAAAACTTAGTTAAGAACCAACAAACACTACCAAATTATGGAAATATATAGCATAATGGCAAATATTCTAATTATGAATATGGTCAAAAAAGGAAACTGCTAGTTGGGATATATGAGGATATTAACACAAAAGTTTTTACTTCCAGGAATTAATATACGCCGAAAAATTTTCAAGGTTCACAATAATCTACATGGGGACTTTAGTATTTATTTGTTTAATATCATGGAACACCGTTCCGATCTTACATAATATTCAGAACAATCCTTCGATAAATAATATAACTGAGCGTTTGGAAGTCTGCATACACTTTTGGCAGCCGTTTGACTAAGAATTCAATTTTTACTCATACCTAATCATCCAAGTGATTGTGTTATATTCCGGAGTGGTTGCTGTCATAATAATGGTACTCTATGATACAATTAATTTTATGTTCATTTACCATTTGGTGGGACACATCAAAATTATCAAGTATGATTTGAAGACTGAATTCACTGGCAAGATGAATAATGAAGAGATGAGATTAAAACTAGTTGAAATAACTAAATACTACAATTTTATTACACGGTAAGTAATTTTGTTTTTTATGTATGTTTAGATATTTTACATAGATAACCAAAGCTAATGACCACTATATCGCCAGATGATAAACGATGATGTAGTTTACAATGTTAATCAGGTTTATCTTATATATTAATTGCTCTCAAGAAGAGTATTATTTATCTTGATCGGTTAAAAACAACTACAACACTTGTAGCAGTAGAGCTCTTTGTGCAAGTTTGTCCGAGGATAGTATTTCCACCATATATATTTTTAGCATTTCACAGTTGTGTTTGAGTATGGGTGCTGGTGTAATTACAAGCACATGCTTATTGCCTGCAGGATAGCATAGAAAAAAATAAATGACTTGTCACTATTAACAAATTTTTCAGCCATGTTACAGTCCTCCCTGAAATATAAAACTGACAACTGCCACAGATCAAAACATTTATATCATTGCTGAAAAACCTCCCAAAAATCCAAATATTCCTCGGGTCTCTAAAATATTTTGGTATAAAATAAAATTGTTGTAATGAACCTCAAGAAAATACCTCTAAGAAAGAAATGAGCACAAAAAGTCCTTTCTAGAGAATGTAGCAAAAATATAGCTTAAATATTTTTTTTTTTTTTTTTTTTTACTATGTTTGTTAATATGTCTTATTATTACATAATCCGTAGATATCGTTATCTAATTCATTACAATATACATTTGTGTTATCTTGTGAATATATTCACATCCGATCCTCAGTGGTTAATGAGTCTTTTCTATATAAAGATTTAAATTGTCTATTCAGTACTGTACTGTACTGTATCAGCCGGATCGTCCACTGCTGAACACAGCCTCCCCAATTAAGGGGGTATTTGCCATAATCCCTACGCTTGGCAGGCGGCTTGGGGATCGCAGTGTAAGATGGCAGTTCTTTAGAAGGCGCTGCTGCCCACCTTGCAGTATTTTTCCCTTATTCGCCTCTTACGACACTCACGGGATGATATGGAGTGCAATTCTAACCCGGCACCCCACGGTCTATTCAGTAACAACGTTTAATATATTTATATGTGAGATGAAGCAGATCCGTTGCTTAATAAATTATATGCATTAGTTGGTACTGAATACATTTCCAAAGTACCAAAACTGAACTTCCTATATTCGCAAGAATTCGAGTTATGAATTTATAAAATATTATTTATGCTATGTTATATATATTATTTAGATTCTATCTGCTTGTTTAAATATTGTTACAATAACCAGATTAGGTGATGAGTATAGAGTATAATGCGGTGTACGCCAAGGCGGTCTCTCTTCTCCTAGCTTGTTCAATTTATACGTGAACAAGTTAATCGAGATACTCAGCAGTATCCATGTCGCATGCTACATAGACGGAACCTGTGTCAATAATATTAGTTACGCTGATGACATGATGCTGCTGGCTCCCTCGATAGGTGCACTGAAAACGCTAGTACAAACTTGTGAGTCATACGCGAGTGAACATGGTCTCAAGTGTAACTCGATGAAGAGTGAGATCCTTATTTTTAAGCCGGAAAATCATAGGCAGCACTGTTTCTCCAGTTGTACTTGATAGCTTAGTATTGATAACTTTAAACCAATATAAATATCTTTGAAATGTAATTACTGATGATTGAAAGGACTTCGATTTACAACGAGAGCGCAGGGCTTCAGCAGTAAGAAGTAATATGCTGACCCGCAGGTTTGCTCAATGTACTAAGGAGATACAATTAACAGAAAATCTGTCGCCAAGCACCTAACGGTGTGTTCCAGCAGCTGTCCTTGAGCTGTTCCAGTACTTACTAGTTTAGCTTGAACAACATTTCCGACCACATCATCACTTACCATCAGGTGAGATAGTGGTCAAAGGCTAACTTATCAGGATTTAAAAAAATTACATTTTTAAGATTGGTAGTTATAGTACCACCAACTTAACTGTGCAGTTCGCGAGGGCGCTGCTGGTTAAGGAAATCAACTACAAACTGTCACAATTTGAAGGAATGTTGTAGTTCTTTTTTCTGCCGCCAAATCCACTTTTTTATAACCTATGACAGTGATTTATATGGAAGCGAAAAAAATAATAAAATTGTTTTGACCCTATATAGGTAAGTCAAGAGTACGAAGAGGATATGGAGTGTTGAATCGATGTTTAAACTAAGTACAATTTTTCACAGAACTTTCAAAGAAGCTACAGCTGCATTTGGACTGAACGTTGCATTGGTATATGCACAAAATTTGGTACAAGGAGGGCTTTTGCTATACCAAATGATGACAGCAGGAAAAGTAAGTACTTTTTTATAGCTGATGGCCTTGACTTTGACCAATAACTCATCTGATGGTAAGTGATGATGTGGTCAAAGATGTTCAGACTGACCTAGAATTTCAAAAATAATAGTGATGTATTCTGCGTATTTTTTTAAATAATTTAAAACATAATAATACTTTTTTGGTAAAATAGTTTGTTATTCATAATTTCAAACTTTTCACATAATGATAGTATTATTCTTTCAGATGAGTCATACTTTGCTCATCTTTTATATAATAAGTGGTACAATCTGCAATTACGAGCCACCAGCCAAATATCTCGTTAATTTACAGCTGCAGGAACTTCTTCACTATTCTGCAAGTATTTAAAATGGTAGTTCTTTGTGGGGTTATATTTGTATTTTCTACGAGTTTCAGTTATAGAAATTATGATTGCTTGCTTACATATTCTTCAGATTTCTTCTCTTAGCTCCACTTTTGGTGCGGTATACTTAATTCACCTGGGGTAATTCACCCAGGAGCACTAAGTACACTTTTGGTAGACTTTATTCACCCTGGTTATTTCGGGTGCATTAAGTATACTATTTAGTAGATTTAAATCACTCAGGTGATTCCTAGGTGAATTAAGTGCGCTACATGGTATACTTAATTCACCCTTGTGCTTACAAACTATCGTGTAATGCAACCTACGTGGACAGCGTCACAAGTAACCAAATACATGCAATTGATTGAACTTTTACTTAATTCATAAAAATGCTGCTGCAGCTCTACTTTAATCAATGTTTAGTTCTTTTAATGTTCTTTATTATTTATATTACAGACAATGGTGTGAATACGACACGATAATGGCTGCCCAATATTATTTTTCTATCGTTGATATAGAATAGTAGTCAATGTCGTGCAACTGTGTTTAGTCTCTCAATCAAGTGTTCTAATATATTTTATTTTTTCAGATTATCAAGACGACATTTTCCTATTACGTCATGATTAAATCCAGTAAGGAGATGTAGTAATATTATGTACCTATATATTTATATGTTTTTGGGTATCTTAAACGTAAAATTTTTGTATATCTGCTTTTGAGAATGATTCTAAATACGTGAAATATAAGAAAACATTTAGTACATTCAGCCGGACACTGCAAGCTGCAGCACAACAAAAGAGTTAAATTACAAAATTCAAAACATATCACAAATTTCTAAATTGTGTCTACGCAAAGATCAGTTGTTTTAGTCATCTATGGAATGATCTTCTCCTCTCCTATCCGTGACATTAATGAGGACCGTGGGAAACCAGTTTTAGATCAAAGTGATCAGAAATAAAAAAAATATGGATGTATTTTACGGAGAAGACCAACACTTGGTATAATGTTATTACTTGTGAAAAATTCTAGAGACATGTACACAAAAAGAGTTAACAAGCACATCACATATTTTACACATTATTTTGTTCTGATATTTATAATGTACTCGTTTATTACATGCAACCTTGAAATTTATTGCAAGAATGCACCAATATTTTGTTGTTTATAATAAATACATAGATTCCTACATGATTTTTTATTACTTATTGTTTCCCTTCGAAATCTGTAAATATATATTCAACTTTACATAAAAAATTAAACAACATTTATTATAATTTGTCTAATCTGTCTGTCGTGCAATGTTGGAGAATTTTAGTATGAATAATATACCATAAGTGTTCACGATTTCAGGTGTTTTCCGCCGTAACCGCGGTAGCCAACGGGTCCCAGGGCTATTACCTTCAATTCTTAATAATTAAACTACCAAGTTCGGTTCATCAGGAGGAACTTTATTTGTTGATTTGAAATTAAATACCAATGATTAAAAGTTAGAATCAAGTAACAAATTTTAAATTAATTCTCTAATTTTAATATTATTACAAATTTTTTAAAGTCGTGAAAAAGTGTACACTTTTTAATACTAACTTAATCAATGTAAACTTTTTCACGACTTTTAAAAATTTGTTATAATATTTTTAGTTCCATCCGAGTTTAATTTTTAATTCCAACACAAGGCACAGTTACACGGTTGACGTTAATAATTTATTTGAAATGTGATGGTTAAAAGTTATGGTATGGCAATGGTAGGTGACGCTTGATCGAATAAAACGCTGCTTACTTAAATCGAAACTGGAAACTTTAACGTTATTAAATGATGCTAAGTTTCCAACGCAGGCAGCATCCAGACGTCAGGAACAAATTATGTGCGGCAACAATTCAACGCCTCATATCATAATTAAATGGTACCTGGTTCAGCCTGGGCCTACCAGTTAATAATTACAAAAAAAGAGTCACCCCAGCTTTGCTGTCTTCTAGGTGTGGTAAATCTGACGCCATTATCCGGGGAGATTCCGCCAGGGCTTTTCATATGGGTGAGCCGGAACAAATAAAGAAACAAAAAAATGCCCTGAATCAATTGCTTTGATACAAACGCAGTATAAGTTCAAAGGACGAAATAGCTTGTATGAGCAACAAACTTAATTAAGTTTTTTTAGAAAATTGGTAAGTAATATAGGGGCAAACTAGATACTAAAACGACTCGGGTGGTCATTAGGTACTTGACGTTAAACAGTATGAATCTTTTTGAAGCAATGATGGCCGAGCGGTAATAGCTATGGACTGCCGTGCCGCAGTACCCTGGTTCGATCCCCACTGCCGGCTTGAGCTTCACCGCATGGTGGAAGGGCATTTTGCGATTGCCCACCTGGCTAGCTACCACTCTCAAGTAGAAAGTATGTCGCCAAGCACCGAAAGGTGTGTTCCGGCAGTAATCCTTGAGAGCCAGTGAAATTACAGGCACAATGAGACTTAACAACTATACGAGTATCTCAATGTTACGGGCGCAGTGCAATTCGTGACTTGTGATGAATTGCAACTGTTATAGGCAGAGGTTAGTCCACCTAACATCAGGTGGGCCTCGACCTTGTTCCATCAAAATAACATAAAAAAAACCTAACAGAATAATTACAGTTTCCTCTATTTTTCACAAGTTATGGTATAACTAAATTTATGAAATTTCTAAGTGAATTGAATTAATTTTAATGAAAACTGTGTTTCAAAATGACCTGGGTTGTCTGTATCTACATAATGGATCGTTTGCTCCAAGATTATAATTAATAATCCATTCTTCGAACCTAGCTTGGTCAGGGAAAATAATAGAAAAGCCGTAAAAGCTCAATTCGTCCTGCAAAAATAATGGGGTATCACATTGCACCTAGTAAACTGAGATCGATAATCAATAAGATAATTGATTATCAGAAGTACAGCGTATCAAGAGATTTTGCTATAGAACATTCACCATATTTCAAGTAAAGTTTATTTAACGGTGATATCGATTGTTGGTAAACAATCACAATTGGTAAACAAATATAATTTATTTCTTAAATATTTTGAAGTAAATTTTTTGAAATTAAAAGAAATGTAAAGAAACAAAAAGGTGCAACTCTCGAGGTGGGAAAGAGAAGCTTCCACACACCTAAAATTTACACAGATTATTGTTATAAAGTTGGCTATATAAGTCAAGAACACATTCTTTTATTACTTTGTGTTGATCGTTAGCACAAGGAATAGAGGGCATTGTGAAAGAGAGTTGACGTCCGATATACGGCCAGGCATTTCTCTAGAGGCAAAATTTTCTACAGTAAGTTCCTGTCGTGCTATGATTTTTTTATTTATTGCTGTTAGGTTAGGCTTTTACCTCAATCTCACCTAATGGTAAGTAATCATTGGTCTGGCTCTAAAGGGCAGCTGCCAGAACACATTGTTAAGTGCTGGGCAACTTTAGGGGTTTGCTGACAAATTGCCCTACTATAACCCTCCATTGGGCAAACATTGCTAGTGTTTTCAAAAATAGGACATTGCATGACCTGAAATTTATAAAAAACGTTTCCTTAAATAGGTCTGTGAAGTACATACTGTAATATTAAGCTATTGCCCACGGTAAATGAAACCGTGGATATAACAGAATACAACTGAGTAAGAAAGTGAGTTTTATTATGTACTAGCTGTACCTGCGACTTCGTACGCGATTGCCGTACCTGCAAACTAATTATTCACATTTGAGCACTGTTTATCTCAAGGCTTCAATTCCATAAACGATTTATGATAGGTACATAGTCCAGCAAAGCGGGTTTTGGATCAAGGAAGAAAATTGAGGATAAAGACGTTGTAAAATCTTTTCTACAACAAGACGAAAATGATAGCTATAAAGTGCATGCAATGAGCTTGGAAATGCAAAGTGAGTGGCTAACCATAGGTGAGTTTTGTATCCCACTGGCATTTAAGTGGCGCACCTTGGTATACGACTGGTCACCTATTTATTTTTTTGAGAGAGGTAAATGCCTTCGCACTTCCCATCCACCACGGGGGTGGTGGAAGGGGATGTGTGGGACTTGAACCCACTAAAACCCCCCCGTGAGCAGTCCTCCGCCGAGGGGAAAGAGAGGGTCGCGTTAGCATTCAGCAGCGGTAGGCCCAAACTCCGTCGGGCCTCTGCGCCTGTGGAGGGGCGACCTTGCTCACCAAGGCCACCCTCCAAACGTGTGGGGTCGTGCAAGCTGGTGAATAATCCCCCGCCTCTCCACAAGTGACCCCATTACGAAGAAGGGAGGAGGCGGGCGAACTGCCGCCTCCTCACCCCCGTTCGTCTGCGCCGGAGCGGGGCAGCATGGGCATCGCCCTCCCTGACCCGTTCCGCTGCCTCCTTCTGCGCCATTACCGCTTCGCAGAAGGATACCACCGCCCGCCACGATCTCTCTCCTCCGAGCATGGCGTTTACAACGCTTGGCAGAGAGAGAGATCCCCTCCTATGAGGGCTGAAAGTGTGTGCCGCATGGGGCCCCGCACACACCTTCAGCGTATGGAGCGTTGTGTCTTCCGGCGCCCCACACTCGTGGCAGGCTGAGGTCACCTCCCGTCTTGCGATCTGGTGCAGGTACTTCCCGAAACATCCGTGTCCGGAAAGCACCAACACCAACCGGAAGGTCAGCGACCCGAACGGCCGCTTTACCCACCTCTGGAGGACCGGGCGGATCGCCTCCACCGTCCACAGCCCAGGGACCGGTGGAGCCAGGTCCTCCGTCCACCGCCGCAACAGGGCAGCCCTGGCCTGCCACCGCATGCATGTGACTTCCTCCCATGCTGGGGGCTCCCCACGTGATCTCTTTGCCGACACGAAGTGGTAAACTTCGGCGAGGATTTTCGCATTGAGCTCCTATGGCGGATCACCGGCCAGCACGCAGGCTACCGTCCAGGACACCGTCCGGTATCCGCGTATCACCCTCGTCGAAATAACCCGCTGCGGACGTCGCAGCAGAGTCTTGTTGTCGCGGTTGAGGGCGTCCGCCGAGACAGGTGCCCCGTACAGGGCCATACTCCGGATAACTCCAGAGTATAAACGGCGGCAGTTGGCATTAGGGCCACCAACATTTGGCAACCCAAGGCGGCCGCAGCTCCCACGACTTTTGGAGCCAACCGGGCAAAATGGGCCCTAAAAGCCCACCTCCCATCCAGGATGAGACCCAGATACTTCATCTGGGTCCCAACAGGGACCAGAACCCTCTCCAGGGATACCCGCGTTCCTGGAGGGGGTCCACCCCGAGGCCCATGGAACAATAGGGCCTCGGTCTTGGAGAGGGCTACCTCCAGTCCCAATGCACATATACGGTTGAACACGAAAGCTGCACGCACTGTGGCCAACCGCACCGCCTCCCTTAGGCCCCTCCTCTTGGCTACGACTAGGGTGTCATCCGCGTAGCACACTACACGCATACTTGCGGGAAGTGTGTCACGAAGCACCCACGACTGGTCACCTGCCTTATTAAAATTCTATCTTAACGCCTTTCAGATGACTCTCCCACACCAAAGTAATTTAGTAAGATGAGGGAAAGTCTCCGAAAAGTCTTGCGGTATTTACCGGGAGGCCATAGGTACAGTACGGCACTTATTGGTAGGATACAAGATGCTCCTTGATAGGGGTCATTATTCCTGTCGCCACGATAGAGTCCTCGAAATCATACGTGAAGCGGCGAGTCTCTCGGTAGCTAGAGCAAAAAAAGGTTTGACCACGAACAAACGACAGGTTGCTTTTGTAAAAGAAGAGTCATCTACCAAATCGAAATCCAAGCCTTACTCCATCTTAGGCGCAGCTCCCGATTGGACACTCTTGATGGACACGTATGAAAAGCATTACAAAATCTCTGAGGATGTTGGTGTTTCGTCATCCAGACAAGATTATTATAGAACTTACTGTGCTGTGGGAAACAAACATACCTAAGGACCACACAATAAAAACTAACAAATATTATGACCTAACAAATGAATTAATCAAAAACGGTTATGTGGTAAATTTATATGCTATAGAAGTTGGAGCAAGGGGTATACCAGCAAAATCCCTATACAACCTACTAAAAGACCTTGGCCTGTCAAGAACAACTGTAATTTCCGTCCTAAAACGGCGGTATTAGTAGGATCTAACCAGATTTTGGTTGGGCGCGGGAGGAGACTCATGCGGTGAAAAGAAGCATTGATGCATCATAAAGGGGCCCCTTAACCTTACTCAATGGGTTGCAAGTCCCAGGCACCTTGACTTGAGCCTCTTCCTCTGCAACACTATGGACTGGCACCCGCACTGTGAATCCATGGAATGCCAAGTAAATTCGTCTCTAGAGGCGATCACATTTAAACTGATTGGAGTCAGTTCCAGGCTCCAGATGGCCAATTTACTTTTTTGTCAGGAAAATCATCCATGTACCTAGACATTCTGCAACAGCAGCTCCACTTTGACCAATGTTAGGTTGTTATAATATTATATACTATCTAAATTACAGGCAGTGGTGTTAATACGACTCGATAATGGCTACACATAATTATTTTTTCACTTGTCAATGTATATAATAGTAGTCAATATCGTGAAACTGTGTTTAGTCTCTCAATTAAGTGTTCCGATTTATTTTTCAGATTATCAAGACGACTTTTTCCTATTACATCATGATTAAATCCAGTAAGGGGTTGTAGCAATATTATGTACCTGTATTTTCATGTATATACTTTCTGGGTATCTGCTACCCGAGAATGGTTCTAAATACGTGAAATATAAGAAAACATTTAGTATATTCAGCCCTAAACTGCAAGCTGCAGCAAAACAATAGAGCTACATTGCAAAATTCGAATCATATCGTAAATTTCTAAATTTTGCCTACGCAAACATCAATTGTTTTAGTATTCTATGTTCTTCTCTTCTGCTCCGTGACATTAATGAGGACCGTGGGAAACCCATTTCAGATTTTTTTATCATTTATTATTTCTTTTTGAAATTTGTAAATATTTTTAAATAAATATAAACATAAAAAACAATTACTATATATTGTCTATCGTGCAATGTTGTAGTACCTATTTTATTAGGATTAACATTAGTTTTATGTGAATTTACCATTTATCTACTTATATACTTTATATGACAGCGTTGCCAAAAGTGAAAATCAAAACCTTAACAGTATGTATATTCGGTTAGCCTTTTTTAGCTATAACATTGACCTGACCCCAGATGGCAAAGGGTTTGTAATAAGACCTAGTCAAAGAGATAGACTAAAAAAATGCATAACAAATAACTGAAAAAAAAATAGACACTAGGGAAGTACCTACCATCTGAACCGCGCTGAAACCTCACGTCCTGCCGTTTGAGATCTCGCAGATGTACTCGATGGCCACCATAAGTGTTTACTTTTTTAATACTTAAGTTCTAACTCTTAAGTTTACACGGTAAGTTACATCTTTTCCAAAGATGATTTGTTAATGTCATTAGGTTACGAAACAAGCGCGAGGCCTTCCTGGTGTTAAGAGGTAATCTCTGCCAATTTCATGAATTACAGCGGTGCCTATCCCCTTTAAGCCGATTACAGTTTACATGCAGCAGTACGCCACATTGTGCTGCCCTTACACACTTAGGTATTTTACACTATCTATTCGATATATTAGTTGCTATTTGATTTTATTAGACCCTTAGCACGAATAAAGGTGTACCTACTTTAAATTAGTATGACCGAAACACAGTCAACGTAAAAGTGTGCTAAAGAGCCTCAGTATGCATTTTATATATGCAACTAGAATAAATTAATTAAAAAAGTGAATAACCCGACTGCAAGTTATTTATTTTCGTTAAGCGATTTATCGTCCCATTGTTATAAAAACCACAAGTTTTATATATTTATGGAATCAGTTTTGAATACCACAATAGATGGATTGGAAAGAAAAAAATATATTTTCTCACAATATGGCGTCTAAAATGCTCCACAAACATACATACATGAACTCTGAAAATATAAGTCCATTATTTGGACAGTAAGCAAATGTAATATTATAGTTATCGTTCCGCAAATGTCTCTGAAGGAATATCATACTTTTGGAGGGTAAATGTCAAAAAGTAACATGTTTATTGTAAAATCAGGAGGTAGTAAATAGTTCATAATGTAACAACATTACCATTATATAGCTCTCCTATATAGCCTTTAAAGAGTATCTGCCTATAAATAGATAAATCAGATTTATTAATCTGATCAGTTATTAAAGTATGTCTTCTTGCACCTATCAGTGTATTCTAACAGCTGTCATTGAGAACCAGTCACCATTCTTGGTTGAACTTGTTTACTACTAGCGTCCCGCTCCAGATTCGCACGGGTGCAATGTTGATACTAAATAATGTGTAATATCTTCGAAAATATTCTCTTAAATTACATGTTGCAAAGAGCCATATTGATCTATATTAAATACACAATGATATTAAGATACTTAATTGGATATTTATTAATATTGTATTGCTCAAAATCGCTTCGTAAATAAGCCATTCTTTCTCGTAAACAGTACAGGATAAAAATGGTTATTGTGGGTTATCCCTAAGAAATAGACATATACTATTCCGTATTTTTTTGTAGATCTTTTTAAGGTGTACAATATTGTAATACACTATTTTGATCTATCTCATATGGTTCAGCCAGCGTTTACAGTGTAAGCGCATAAAAATGTGTTTATTTACGACTTCACATTAGAAACCTTTAAATTATCAGTGTTTCTCTACTATATTATGCAAGTATTATACATATAAACCTACCACTCAAACTCCTATTTACAAAAAAAAATCGCATCAAAATCCTAGATCTAAGCATACTACGACTTTATGCGGGATACGGAACGACTTTGTTTTATACTATGTAGGGACGATGATGATTACTTTCGTTTCGAATATTATAGAAAGGACTATAATCTTCTATACGAAAGAAACTTATTAGGTTATTTTTATTACGCTACTACTGCAAGCTGTTTATTATGTTTATTTTATGTGTGATTCGCTTTACTGTCTATGTCTCTCGGCAAACATCCGTTCGAGCTGGTATGCTAAAAACAACGCAGCGCACGTAAGTACTTAAGGTATGCGCTGCATAATGCTGAGCATAATCCTTTTGCCTTTTGTTTTTTATTTTTGTCAATTCCTATATTGTTTTTTTTCTGTGTATGAAGGCAATAAATGACTATGTAAGTGTCAGACGTAAATAATGTTAATGGAAATGATTATCTTAAATTTTCTACAAAAAAAGTTCTGGACAGCATATATCTATATTTTATGTGTAAGTCATTAACGCCAAAATAGTGAACCATAAATACTATAATAAATTATAATTTGTTTTTAATGCATATTTGGTAGTAACAAATTGATAATTTCAAAATAATATTATAAAGGCAAATGTTTGTGAGCGTGTTTGTTATTACTTTTTCACGCTCAACCAGCTGGACCGATTTTGATTAAATTGGGTATGATAGATAACTCTTTATTGAAAACACCATAATAACAAGCATAATTTTTTTTAAATTAAATTCTCGTGGGTGAATGTTTGGCAAAAACACTCACGTGAATGTTTTTGCCAATTTTAATTTATAATATTTAAACAATAAACTTATTACTAAAACATAACTTAATACCAAGTGTATCAATGGGCGGTCTTATCTCAGAGCTATCCATATTTTCCAGACAACCCATAAATAAGAGATATGGTCAACTTATTGGGCGGGGTTTCCTATGGTTTTAATACAAAAATAACTGATGTTACCAAATGGTAAATTAATTAACCAAAAACTACCTAAATAAATGAATACACATATACATTTTAAAATTAATTTACAAAAAAAAAAAAAAAATTTACTATAGTAATGTAAATACTTATATTACTATAGTAAATAAATCCATAAATACGACAAACATATATAATTTACTACATTTTAAAGAGATAAGTAAATTGAAAAGGATGTTTGTACCGTGGTGTTCATTATTATAGAAAGTTAGAGCAAGAGATCATAGTTTTTGATTTGATCCTTGAAAGATTTCAATGAAGGAGCACGTTTAATTTCTAGTAAATCATAATTATTTAATAGGTTAGCAACTTTGCAACAAGAAAATCTAATGCTTGTCTATAAATAGTTGTCAATGAGTTCTTAGCTCATCTGCTATCATTTTAGCTAATACGGTAACTCTACTCTATAAATCACATCATGCCCGAACAGCAAATAACAATCGGTAGATTGTCAAGCTGACAGTATAACAAATGTGTGTTACCAAATGGTGCGTAATTTATGATATCGTTACACGATTACGTAATGTGATTTTCTATAGTCAAGATATGACTGTATGGTAATGATAAAGTTCATTACATTTAACTTCCATGACAGAAACGTTCTGGCTATATAACGATAGATGTTACTCAACCTGTCTGGCTTTTGGAGACATAGTTGTTAAGTCTCATGTGCCTGTAATTTCACTGGCTCTCAAAAACTGCTGCCGGAACACACCGTTAGGTGCTTGGCGACAGATTTTCTACTTGAGGGTGGTCGCTAGCCAGGCGGGCATTCGCAAAATGCCCTTCCACCATGCGGTGAAGCTCAAGCCCGCGGCGGGATTCGAACTATGGACCTGCGGCACGGCAGTCCATAGCCAATGAGCCATCACTGCTTTAAATTGCATTTTGCGAATGCCCACTGCCCACACCACCCATTCGTCGTTGACGAAATGTATCTGTTATAGGCAGAGGTTAATCCACTTAACATCAGATGGGCCTCGGGTTTGTCACAATGATTTATTAAAAAAACCCTCAAGTAGAAAATATGTCGCCAAGCACCTAACGGTGTATCCCGGCAGCTGTGTGAAAGCCAGTAATTCTAGGTTAGCCTGAACAACTTGTTCGACGACATTATCACTTACCATCAGGTTAGATAGTGGTCAAAGGATAGCCTATCAGCTATAAATAAAAAGAAAACAATGCTGACTCTTGAGTTCAAATGTCAAAATGAAATTCATCTTCATTATTATTCTAGATAGGCAATAAATATAGTCAAAGAAAATACGACAATAGTATTGATTCACTAGAATAAAAAACCGTTACATCGCGTATGCTGCAGAAATTGTTGACAATAGAGCAAAGGGGTGTATTACAATTTTATAGAAGTCAATAATATCTTCAAAAACGTCCATAATACAATAATGTCTAACTATTACAGTGACGTCACAATAACAACTTTTATGTGTTTCAATGTATATTTTTTTATTAAATGTTCGTGCAAAGCCGGGGTGGGTCGCTAGTGTTAGATATAAGAAATTACCGTTGTACTTTACTCTGACGTCAAATATAATAAACAATCACTTTGTACCAAGAAAATGAACACAGCAAACTTTGAACAAAGCAATCGAGATAATACACGATCATTTTCCGATACTCGAAATCGTGATCTGATCGCTTTCATGCTAAATAATTCAGCGGATTACATCTGTTTACGGGGTAGTACGAAATACGCTCTTATTGTCGAAATTAGGAGGTAAAATGAGAATAATCGTGCTTCTGAGTCGTTACCAATAAATGAATATGACTATAAATATTTTAAAATATGATTATGTTGTGTTATACGTAGGTCACACTAAAAGTTTTGCGTAACTTAATAAAACAACATGTTATAAACAAAATATTAAGTTTATTGCTGTTCAAAATACTCTCCTTTACATTTTAAATGTTTTTTATGCAATCGAACCATTTTTTAAAACAGGAGTACCACAGATCTGGAGGCATGTTTTCTAAGTGCTGATTGAACGCTATCATTGCCTCTTCAGAGTTGGTAAAAATGTAACCTCTCATCAAATCTTTGATTTTGGAGAAAATCACAGGGTGCTAGGTCAGTGCTCTGTGCAGGATGGATGACGAGTTGTATTTTTGCGTAAGCTAAAAATGACTTTTTTTTGTTGGCCGTGTGTGAAGAAGCGTTGTCATGATGTAGGAAATCGTGGCTTTTTTGTCGTCTTTCGCGAACTTTTTCTTACACACAAAATACAAATGGTAGGACACGGCATTACCACTCTTTAAATCTTAAAGTATAATTGTGCAGATGGGATCCGTAGCTGAGAAAAAAGAAGCGATATTTTTACCTACGTCTCTCGCGCCTGCCTCACTTTTGGTGGCCTGTTCTCATTTTCAAACACCAATTCACAAGATTGCTGTTTTTTTTTCGGTTTCAAAATAATTAATCCACGTTCGTCTCCTGTGACAATGTCATAAACAGCTTAAGAATGTCCGTGGTCGTACTTCAGTAGCATCTGTGCGCACCATTCCACGCGAGCCCGCTTCTGCTCTGCTGTCAGTTCATGAGGGATCCAACGACAACCAAGTTTCTGAATGTTTAATTCTTCGTGTAAAATTTTCTGAATTTGGCTCATAACAATCCTTAATAGTCCTTGGTACTCACTTTTGGTATGATACTAATATTATAAGTATATTAAAAAACTTATATCGGTATATTATCGTAGCCCTACACATTCTTCTATGTTGCGTACAATGATTTCTCTTGTTCCCACAATTAATAATCAAATAATAAAAAAAAACATTCATAATGTTATATGTCGGCTGTTTGTTATAATGTTCACTACTACACATACACAAAGGTGGTAGCTAACCAAGGGAGCATTTGCAAAATATCCTGTCACCATGAGGGGAAGCTCAAGGCTGCCGAGGAAATCTAACTATAGACACTGCGAGGTAGGTCTTCTACAAGGGTCTCCAATGAAAACAGTTAACTATTTTCATTGGAGACGTTTTTATCTTAAGTAAAAAAAAAATCCTCATGAAAGGTTGCTTACGTAAAAATACACAAATGTACAGACACGAGTGCCAAAATTAAATCTAACTTTGTGAGGGGCTGGTTTCTGAAGTAGATTTCTAAAAACTGTATCACAGGTATTAAGTGTCAGGTCGTATTCAGTGTTTACGCTAGTTCCTATGAGTGCACCGTAGTTAACCCACAAACCCATCAACCCACCACGGATACGAAGGACTTTGCACTTGTGCAGAGCGCGGTGAGTTATTCCATCCGACGACGGCGGCGCAAAATACGTTAGCTGTTTGCCGCAGTACGAGTAATACTGAGCTAAGTCACCACTGGTTCCCCTCACGCCTTTGCTGTGCATATTATATTGATTTAAACTGTTTACCTTTTTAAGAATGTTGAACTGCTTGGCATATCTTAATAGAATAATAAACACTGACAATGTCCTGACCTCTTGAAAACTGCTGCACAGTAAATAATGTATTATTTAGGTCCGGTTTTTCAATACTCAGATAAGATTATATGTCTACACGATCAATATAGCATGTAGACATATAATCTTACCGATGTTGGTTGTTTCTAATAAAAGTTCATTTCTTTTTTTAGTTAGTTCGGTTTAGTATTTTACCAGTCTGATATTTTTATGGTCGTAAAAAAGTTGTTTGTCAAAAAGTCGTGTTTCATTATTATTTTAATTTATTATAATATTTACCGATTTGAGTGTTATAAAACTCTCAGTTCATTAACATATTAGGAAGCAGCTAGGTCCAGCGTCATATTTACCGGAAAGATTCTCTCAGTATATATTTATTTTTAACTATCGTACTAAGATTCTCTATCATTCTTATGCAAATAAACAATATACTTTGAAGTTGTTTTACAGGCGGTACACACCTTTATTAACAAAATACTACGAACTATATATAACAGCACAGCTAATACAATAAAAGCATTTAGATACCCATAAGTCATTGCCGACTCACAGGCAGTTCAAATGCTCCAGCCTACTACCAGTTGGCAGCGTGCCCAGCATGCTGGCAGCATTGCCTTTAAAGATTGAATATGGTTTTAAGCTGTGGTTGCAACTGGAATCCAAGAATAAAGTTATGAATAAATAAATATATTTAAACCTCTTAAAAGCGATAGTAAAATGTGGTATAAAAATGGAAAGCCTCATTTTTAACAGTAAACGCAGGTAAATCATAGCCTGTCATCCTTAATGACAACATAAATTGGACATTTCTGCCGGTGTCAGGTCAATCTATCTATTCAAATTATAAATCGACATGATAGGCAGGATAGGCTCAAAAAATGGAGATAAATAAAATTTAGAAGAAACCTTCGCTGAAAATTTCAGAACATTTACCGATTATTATTTTTTATTTCATTATCTGTTTATACTTTTCAATATATAAACCTTTTGCATGGTTGTTAAAAATCATAATGAATAGGAAATCAGGATAAGTTCTGCATTATTTTTACAAAATAACTCAGCTATTATTGCTTTTATGTGGGTATTTAACACTAGCTGCACCCTGCAGTTTCACCCGCGTACTTATTGATGACAAGTTATGATGATGATGATTATACATAACGTGTGTTGTTAATCGAGGACATAACTTATCCATATTTCAGATTTCATCCAAATCGATTCAGATATTTTAGCGTGATGGAGTAACAAACATACACTTACTCAGAAACTGTCATTGCATTGAGTAGAATAAAAAAAAACTAGTATTCGCTTGCGAACTTGACTACGAAATTAGTTTCGTAGTCGCGAGAATAAATATATAAGGCATTATTATACACAAACATTTGCAAGTATATATTGAAAGTCAGAAAAAAACCATAACAGATCTACGAAAATCTTAGTTTTATAGATAGGGAAATAGTTGGTATTAGGCTCCTAGTTTTCATTTTATATCAATAATTAAAATGTCTGTATTTTTTGGAATGAGGATGCTTAGTTACTAGTTTCAAAATGTTGGCGAAGTCGAAATCGAACAGTGCTTTTGAAAAGTTTTGTTAGTACTTGGTCAGCTGTATATATTTGTTAGATTACTCAAATAGTGGTTATATTTTTATTTTGATATAATTAACATGCACAAAATAATGCGCACAAAACGATTTGAATTAAAGTTTTTTACTGGCCATTCGTGATAAGTTTAAATAAATATTTTTGTGTTTGCGTGAAGCATATTAGATTTCTATGATTATTGCGTAAAAGGCTAAGGTAGTGCAAAAGTCTTTTAGGGTAAAACTGCGGCATTAGAAACATATAACAGTAAAATTACAGGCACATGAGACCTAACAACTGTACGTCTCAGTGTGACGGGCGCAGTGCAATTCGTCGTTGACGAAATGTGTCTGTTATAGGCAGAGGTTAGTCCACTTAACATCAGGTGGGGCTCGGGCTTGTTCCCTCACAATAACAAAAAGAAAACAGATTTATGTTTTATTTTCATAATTTTCGTTTTCTATATAAAATTTTCCTAATTTGAGCGTTTTACATATGGTATCTAAATAAAATTCGTTTCATACACAGACAAGCAGACTATATATGTTGCGTTTATCTACGGAACTCTAAAATCCAGACCAATAACCTCACTCACAAAATTCTTTCGTTTCAAGTGAAAAATATCTTTCTGAAGAAGATATAAGTTCTCATTTTACTCGCACGTAAGTGGTGAGATTTCTTAGAGCGTTGAAAAGTCACTTAAGTGAAAACAAATGCTCCACAGCTACCCGAAGAAAACGAAAGATTTATTTAAATAAACCAAAGTAACTTCTTATTTTGCTGACTTTGGCAGCCTGAAAGCTTTGTATACATTTTGATATGCGTACTTAAACTTAAGAATATAACTTAAGGTCAAATTGGACTCTGATGGGTTAAAATAAGATTGAATATAACACAGTGAAATATATCATCTATTAATTTATAAATAAACATTTAACGCTCTTGATCGTAATAGTAGATTGTTAAATAAGGGTCGAAAGGAATCCATTCCCAAATGAGGTATTAAGACACCCAAGCGCAACGAGGTCAGCTTTAGTGTTAAACACTCTACTTTTATTTCGTCGTGAATTTCATTTAAATAATAATATGAACGTAAAACGTTATAAAATTTTCTCTAATATTAATAATAAGGCCAATGAGCATGCGGCTTATCCGGTGGTAAGTGTTAACAATCGCTGACGGATATGAAAGCAGTGATGGCTCTGTGGTATTCACTATGGACTGCTGCGCAGCAGGTCCATGGTTCAAATCTCGCCACGGGCTTGAGCTCCACCGCATGGTGGAAGGGGATTTTGCGAAACCTCCGCCTGGCTGCTATGATGTGATCGAAGGTGTTAACAGTAACACCTTCGATCACATCATCACCTACCATCAGATGAGATTGTGGTCAAAGGCTTACCTGTAACCTGTAATAATGAACGCAACGCCTGAATCTTGAGGATACACTGCCGGCCTTTGAAGAGGAAATATACACTCCTGTTGAAGGATTCTAAGTCGTACTGGTTCATGTCGTAACGACTGATAGGTTTATAGGATATTGCAGCGCTATAATTCTAACTTAAACTTGAAAATAAAAGATGCCAGTAGGTCGTGTTTTTTTATGCTTGATAGGTTAGCCTTTGACCACAATCTCACCTGATGGTAAGTGATGATGTGGTCGAAGATGTTGTTTAGGCTAAACTAGAATTACCTCTCAAGGGCAGCTGCCGGAACATACCGTTAGGTGCTTGGTGACAGGTTTTCTACTTTAGAGTGGTAGCTAGCCAGGCGGTCATTCGCAAAATGCTCGGGCCCCATACAAGATGGACGCGGTTACATATATCGCTCGTGATTGAAATGTTTATATTCGGTATACATAATTTAGCAACTTATTATTATTTCATTTATAAAAGTTTTTTATTGTGTACCTTTGAGCACAATCTCACCTGATGGTAATTCATGATTTGGTCGAAATTGTTATCAGGCTTAACCCTAGAATCAGCTCTCAAGGACAGCTACCAGAACCGATAGGTGCTTGGCGACAGATTTACAACTTGTGTAGCGACCAGGGTGGTAGCTAGCCATACGGGCATTCGCAAAATGCCCTTCCACCATGCGGTGAAGCTCAAGCCCGCGGCGGAATTCGAATAATGGACCTTTTATTTCTTTTATTATAATTCAAACCAGTTATTCTTGATAAAAATCCACCAAATCTAACGATCTAGCTGTCAACACATTCAAGGCCTCGTATCAAAAACGAAGGCGCGGTTATTACAAGCAATTTTGAATATAATTAGGGCATGACTCTCGCAGAAGCTTCAAACGAGCGAGCTTTGTTTTATATCTTAAGGTTTGTTCATTATGCGAGTAATATACAGGCGTCATACGCTTTTGTGTTTATAACGCGATGCGACATCGCCTGTGATGTCGTAAAGAGTGGCGACAAAGTGTCGGCGGGCTGGGAAAGTTCAGACTTTAGTCTTGGACCTAATCATGGTTTGGGATCCGCCTTGCGTCGGTTTCCTCAATGGTTGAAAAGGGTTGTGACCGTCACCACGCATAACTTTCACTTTGACTAGGATATGAAGGCTGCTTTTGTTTTTATTTAATATTTTGTTATACATATATTATAATTTTATTTCTGTGGTACAGATTTGATACATACTATAGCATTGAATTCTATCTCTTCACATTTTTATATGCTTTCTCGTTATGCTTTTGATCATCCCATTTCTCACTTCATTCTCGCCGCGCCGGTACGAGTGTTAGATATGTACCTGAAATCTTTAATACTTGATAGCGTTTATATTTCATTTTTTGTCTAAATCGACTAGTGTATTTAAAAATGTAGGCATGTATGAAATGTAATAGGTGTTAGAATGCACCTTTGTGTGATGTATTTTTGGGATTTGTAACCTAGGCATGCTACTGAGTCTACGCACCGGCCTGATGCTTGTTGTTCTAGGGTTAAAATGTTGCGGTGAGATAATATGAATCTCTGTCCTACTTCTGTTAACACCCTTGGCAGTTGGATCCAGTTTACACAGCTGAAAGCCTTGTATAATCACCTAACCACAAAATGAAGAGTGTGCCAAAGGCAAATGGATTCTCAATGAACTGTGTTTTAAATTCAAGTGCTCATAAGTATTGTCATCGACTAAACCTTACTTCTCTTCTGGTATTTGCGAATCAAAGTAATACATAAATTTATTGCTCAGGACGTGTAACAACATTTTGCTGGCATGTGAGATGTTTTGATAGGTATAAAACTTTTTCTAGTCAATAATTCTGAGAAGGTATATCTCGATCGTGAGCTCGTAGAGTCAAGACCTCCTGAGAATGCTTCCTGTAGAAGCGTAACGCGTCAAAAATTCTTCCGGTTAGACTGCGTGGCGTTTCTGACGTCACAATGGAATTGTCACTATATGTATTTTTAATATTTTTTAAGTGTTTTATTATATTATTTATTTTATTGTTTTCTTAAAATATTTGTTATTATTAAATATGGATTTCCGCAAAGTATATCCTGAATCTATTCATTATTTTCTATAGTCTTTTATTGCTTTGTAACTAGAAATTATTTAATGTAGTAGAGAATATTTGGGTCACTGAAAAGTTCGCCTAATATTGTCATCAATCTAGAGTATTATTGAAGTGAAAACTTCTTTAGCGGCGTTGAGCACTTTTTCTGTAATGGGTATAAAATCTTAAACTCGCGTCAGGACACGTGACCTGATCGAAAAAGCGTAAGACGGATGGAGAGTAGACAGCTATCCCCTCTCTACGGCGCGGACACACTTAAGTCATTGCATGAGCGCACATAAACAGTACGCGGCCAGAAGCTTGATCCGTACGTATGTCTCTGTAAAAAATATTTTTTTTACGTTCGTGGCCATTGAGTGCAATAAAAATGCCTACATGCGCCATTAAATGGTGCGGGAAAAATAGTAAAACATCCAATTACAAAACAGATGGAATTACCTTTAATATTGAGAATCGGGAGAGCAGTCGGATGACATTTGTCAAAAATTCAAAATGGCGGATTTCAAAATGGCCGCCATACAAAATCCTTCGATCCCTCAAAAAAGTAGCTGGTTCTACCAGAAAGAGTTGAGTACGGTTATAGTAATGTATTACGAAAATGACTAAGGGGCTTAGCTGAGTAGGGGAAAAATTAAAAACCCTAGAAATGACGCCTGCCAAGTAAAGCTGGACTACGTATCTCGAAAACGGTAAGAGATATGTTGGGGGTGTTTGAACAAATGTCATAGGGAATAGGGAGAGCAGTCGCATGACACCTGTCAAATGTGCTACTCTCATTCTTCATACATTATTTGGAGTATTTAACCTTACAATGTCAACTGTATTAGGAGTGTTTGTAGGAATTTCAACTCAATTTAGAGTAATTGTCCTACTGTCAGTGTAGCGAGCCCGAAGGGCGAGCTTTTGGTGAGGCCGAAGGCCGAACTTTCGGGCCGCGAGGCCGTAGGCCGAGTGGACGGTGCGCGAGCCCGCAGAGCGAGCGCTAGGCGAGGCCGCAGGTCGAGCCGTCTTAGTAACTTGCGAGGCCGAAGGCCGAGCTCAGACTTGCACCGATTTGGCTGAAAATCGATATATAGGTTGTTCTCGTCATCCTTATTCCAAATACGAAATTTTTATTTCGATGACGTCTGCCAAGTAAAAAAAGTTACTCCGATTTGGCTGAAACTCGATATTTATGTGGTTCTGGACGTCCTTATTCTAAATCAAAATTTTTTGTTTCGATGACGTCTGCCAAGTAAAAAAAATACTCCGATTTGGCTGAAACTCGATATTTAGGTGGTTCTGGGTGTCCTTATCACAAATCTAATTTTTTTTTCGATGACGTCTGCCAAGTAAAAAAAAAGTACTCCGATTTGGCTTAAATTTTATATCTAGGTTGTTCTGGACGTCCTTATTCCAAATATGAAATTTTTTTTCGATGACGTCTGCCAAGTGCAGATAAATCACGTATCTCGAAAACGGTAAGAGATAGGTAGGGAGTGCTTGACCAAATGTCATAGGGAATCGGGAGAGCAGTCGAATGACATCTGTCAAAAATCCAAAATGGCGGATTTCAAGATGGCCGCCATACAAAGTGCTCATTTTTCGACCGTATTAGGAGTTTTTGTGGGATTTTGGACTGAATTTGGAATTATTGTCCTATGATAGTGTTTAGCAAGCCCAAAGGGCGAGCTCCTGGTGAGGCCAAAGGCCGAATTTTCGGCTCGCGAGGCCGAAGGCCGAGCGCATGGTGCGTGAGCCCGAAGGGCGAGCGCTTGGCGAGGCCGCAGGCCGAGCCATGTTAGTAATTTGCGAGGCCGAAGGCCGAGCTCCGACTCAAGAGTATTTTCCACGTCACCGACTGGTCTCCATGGCAACTGCCCGCGGTAACCGAAGCACCTACGAGTGGGGTTCCTAAACAAAAGTGACTCAGAATCTTGGTCCCATTCTGCCCGTACCACCTTTTTATGGCAGTATTTGCTTTTGTGGCTACAGTATGGTTCTTTATTGTATTGAGAGTTTATATGGGATTTCATACTTCTATTGGAGTTTTGAAATATTTTTATTTTAATGTAAAAGGTGTTTTGATATAGTTTAAAATAAAATTAATAATTAGTTCACGAATAATAAGGTTAATGAATACAACAGTACAATTTTGAACAGTTTTGAAAATAAAATTGTTTCATTGGCATCGGATGTTTTCGTTGGTTGTCATAATGCAGAACAAGAAAATTTTGTAAGGCAAAAGTTACATAAAATGAAACCTGACGAGACTGGTCGATTACCTTATGAACTAGTTCTAGTTCCTAACCGACCCTATATGATAACCATAAAAATAGATGTCGCTGATGGTTTATCTAATGGCACTGTAGGAAAATTACTACTCATAGAATCTGATAAAAATGATGAAATCACAAGACTTTGGTTCAAATTCTCAAAATCCATTGGTCAAAAACGTGCAACAAAATTTAGAAGCGACATTGCACGCTTGAAAATCGACAAAGACGCTGTTCCAATTTCTTTACAATCATCGTCAATACCACTCAACAGAAATAAAACTATAGTGGCAAAAAGAAAACATTTTCCACTGATTTCGGCTTTGGCGATGACAATTCATAAATCCCAAGGAGGTACGTTTGATGCTATCGTTTATGAAACAATCGTTCTCATTCAAGAGAATTGGTGTACGTTGCGCTATCAAGAGTAACTAGTATAGAAGGTTTGTTCTTAGTCACTGAAGACGACACAAGGGCGAGCTGGAAATTTCATCATGGCAGAGTAGGAAACGCACAGGTGGAAGATTCAAACGCAACAAAAAATCAAAAGAGATCAACAACTCATCGAGAAGATTTATCAATTGAATTGAAACGTTTACGTGAAAATCCTTTGCAAACCATCACCAAAACACTTGTAGATTTTATTTCTAAGAATAATAGATTGTCTATTTTTTCATTCAATTGTCAGAGTTTACGTGCGCATGTAGATGATCTAGCAATTGACGCTCTTGTTAAAAAGATGAATGTGTTAATTTTATCAGAAACTCATATGGGTAACAATGAAATAATTGACACTCCGAATTTCAACTTTGTTGCGAGTTTCAGAAGAAATAATCGTCCCGCGGGAGGAGTAGCTATTTATCAAAATATGAACACAGTTCATTATTGCACAAATTATATGGATGTGCATGTGAAATACAACAGCATGTTTAATGCCACTGTTTCTGATATCGGTGATATTTGTATAAGTCGTTGCCACTCTGGTGATAATCAGTTCATAATTATGGTTGCCGTTTACATCTCTCCAGATAAGTCATTGCGTGCTATACGAGACTTCTTGTATGAAAATTTATTCATTTGTTCTCATGATGCATCTGCATTGCTTAAAAAAAATATTGGAAAAAGCTTTGATGAATTGCCAATGATTTTGAGTGGAGATTTCAACATAAACTTCGCAGACGATAAAAATCAACTATTAATTGAATTTTTAAATAATGAATTTGGTTTAACTATGTCGAATGATCGCAATCTTAGCACAACGAAATACAAAACTACTATTGATGCGGTCTTTATTAGACATTTAAATAGGTTCGAATCAAAACTGTTCGTTTCTTACTTCAGCTACCATAAACCTATCGTATCAGTTTTAGAGATTGGCGATGATAGTTCTGGTAATGATGATGGTGAAAAAGTCGTTGAAATTATGGATGAAAGTTGATTTTTCGGAGAGATAAACTTTTTAATGTAAAATAATTGTAATAGTTTTAAAGTGTTAAATTTTTAATGTAATATAAATTGTCATGTTTGTGTACGATAGCGCAATAAATGAATATTGTATTCTACCATATAATTGATAGTACTTTTATACTGATAAAGCAATTGGTGCAAAATTATTCCCTAACCATTCCAAAATATCAAACATGCTCAACGTTAATTAATAATCAAGTTTTCACTTCTGCCGTCACTCCCGGAGTGCAACCCGTCTTTTTTTTTTATTTAGATGTGTTCAATACAAAATGACCATATAATTTATGTAAAACATTTATCTTAGAATCGATTTAAGTTGTACTTAATCGAACATTATTTTACTAGCAACATTTGTATGAACATATTTTAATTATGATATAGGGCAACTCTGCCTCTTCCCTTTTTTCAACTTTAGCTAATATCGATGTGTTACTTTTTTGATAAAAAAAAATCTAATTATACAATTAAAAGACAGTGCAATAATTTAGTAAGCATTTTAATTGTACATAATTAGAATTAAGTGTTTCTGATATCCTGTCCTGGAGCGTCATTAAATTTAGAATTTCGGGAATTCGAATTGATAATATTTTATAAATAATAACTAATATTATTTATTTTCGATAACTAGTTTTACAATGATTCATCGACGAATGTTGTATTCCATTTAAATAAATAGATAATAATAAATAAATAAAAGACATTTATTTCAGGCATACGCCCATATACGAAACAAAATAATATTATAACAATTGAATAATGATTAATTCATTATAACTCAAATATTGCCACGACTTGGCTTTCGCAGGAATGCTGAATATATGGACAGTCTGACCTGTCTACTATCATCGCCAGGAGGGTGTTGGAGCTGGCACGCACTCTGCGCACCAAAAACGCAGCACGCTTTCGCATAAATAAAATCCTCGTTTCAAATTAGTTACAAATAAAAACAAGACTGATTCAAATTTAACTCGCCCTTCTCTACAGTATGCAAAGGTTGTGACGAAAATTCGTCATAAAGTATGCCACTTCTCGCGATAACTTTTATGCCTTGCACGTTTTTCTTTTGACACGAAGATTATGCTTTATTTTAAGTGGCACGCCAAGCAATAAGATGGGGCAAGTATGCCCTTTTATTTCGTCGTAACTTAAACTCGGAATGATAAGCGGAAGAGATGAAACCGACGGGATGAGAAACATAACTGTGTTGCAATTTGATGGGTAAAGAGTTGAGGGTATTAACTTTTTATTCTTTACACTTTTTATGTAGCCGCAGAACGCAAATGCTCACAATTAACTTTAAATCGACTTATATTGGCTGTAAATTTAACATATAATTTTGCAACTTGCAAGGTATTTGTTTTGTGCGTATATTCCATGTAGCTATTCCATCTTGAAAATCTGTCGCCAAGCACCTAACAGTGTGTTCCGGCAGCAGTCCTTGAGAGCCAGAAAAATTACAGGAACATGAGATCTAACAACTGTACGTCTCAGTGTGACGGGCACAGTGCAATTCGTCGTTGACGAAATGCGTCTGTTATAGGCAGAGGTTAGTCCACTTAACAACAGGTGGGCCTCGTGCTTGTTCCGTCACAATATCATAACATAAAAAAAAAAAGAATTCATTTCGTTGAATTTTTATTTAAAATAAAAATAAAGAGGTTGATAATGAAAAATTGGTATTAATGAGCACGGAAACTATTTTTTTGTAGCACAAGAACTCTTTGATCGAGTTCGTCCGGTGAAATGCGTAAGATACTGTCGCCATGCTTATTTTTACCAACAAACAGTAATTATTACATGACTGTGTTTTGTTTTGAAGGGTATGGGCGCAGTATATTTTAGCCACTTGAGACGATTTGCATCTGTTATAGAGAGAACTCGCCACTTACATCAGGTGGTCCTTGGCTTGTTCCATCACAATAGCATAAAAATAATATATATACCGAGTCTCTTCCCTACCTTTTTTTAAATAAATAGCAACCCAAGTTCCTTTACTTCCTACCGGCCTGATCGATAATTGTTTCTTGTCAGTATAATAGATATAAAATAAAATAAAAATATAAAACATTATATAAGGTTATTTTTATTCTGTTAACCGCAACTATTAATGACAACTGTTAACATTATAACATATTTTTTCCGCCTTTATTTTTTCTCATATAAGTCTAAATGTTTATTGTCATATGACGCACCCAGCAGGGTTATTTTCTGATAAATTATTTCTTAGGCAAAACTGTTGGAACTGCGGATGCTCAACGTTTTGATTTACGTTCACGAACACTCAGTGTTGCTGAACCTGGCTGCTCTACTGCTCCTTCTTTGACTCCCAGCTTACAATTAAGACTCCAGAAGAAAAACCGACAAAACTGCTTGGAGAATGTTGTGTATCAATCAATTAAAACAAAACTAAATTTCATCAAATTATAATGAATACATTTAAATTCTCAATTGCTTTACAAAATCACAAATATACGACAGGAAAAATTTAAGTCATGTGCGGGATACGAACCCGCGTCCATCCATCCCTTGAGCCGGGGTATGCCTTAACCAATTGAGCTAACATGACATACGGACGCGGGTTCGAATCCCGCACATGACTTAAATTTTTCCTATCGTATATTTGTGATTTTGTAATGAAATCTACATAGCAGGCGTTATTGCAAACCTAACAATATTAAAATTCTCAATTGCTTATTGCAACTTTAGTAGTTACATAATTAATTGTAATCTTTGTAAATTTTTAACACGTGTTTGATTAAAATTTTAGGTTTTCTTAAGATATTTTGAATATAATAATTAAAAGAGATGCCAAAATTACGATTTTTGTCTTCTGTTTTTTTATATATTTTAAGATGTACCTATGCAAATGCTTAAAAAATGCAACAACAATCTATGCAAAATTTAGTATTTACAAAGAATAATTCAGCATCCAAATAAGTTTATTTTTATTGCTGATAGGTAACCCATGACCACAATCTCTCCTGATGGTAAGTGATGATGTGGTCGAAGGTGTTAACAGGCTTAACCTAGAGTTGCTGGCTCTCAAAAACAGCTGCCGGAACACACCGTTAGGTGCTTGGCGACAGACAGATTTTCTACTTGAGGGATGCCGCTAGCCAGGCGGACATTCGCAAAATGCCCTACCACCATGTGCGCTCAAGCCCACGGCGGGATTCGAACCATGGACCTGTTGCTTGGCAGTCCATAGCCAATGTCACTGATCAAGTGAGTAATTATTTAGAATTATGCCCAAAAACAACAATGAACTGATATTAGGTGCATCGTTTCAGCAGAGAGCATAAATAATATATAAAAAATAATACTTTTTTTTATGTTATGTTGACGGAACAAGCTCGAGGCCCACCTGATGTTAAGCGGACTAACCTCTGCCTATAACAGATGCATTTCATCACAAGTGTCATGAATTGCACTGCGCCCGTCACTGTGAGACATAGCTGTTAAGTCTCCTGTGCCTGTAAATTCACTGGCTCTCAAGGACAGCTGCCGGAACACACCGTTAGGTGCTTGGCGACAGATTTTCTACTTGAGGGTGGTCGCTAGCCAGGCGGGCATTCGCAAAATGCCCTTCACCATGCGGTGAAGCTCAAGCCCGCGGCGGGATTCGAACCATGCACCTGCTGCGCGGCAGCCCATAGCCAATGCCACTGAGCCATCACTGCTTCAAAACTTACTTATACATAGTTTTCACTGTTCTGTAATTAAATTAACCAGACAGATTAGAGACCTTCTCCAACGTCAATGGTTATCATCAATACGTTGTTAAAAAAGTACAAGATCTTTTTTTACAAAGATTTGGCTTTAGTTTTACACCAAACTTCATTACCAGGGTGATGGGTAAACTTGACTGGTACCTTGCGGTTTATTAAGACGATAAGATGATTATGATCCACCCACTTATTCTGTAGCAACCGCCAACTCACGGTGTCATCATGAATAGAGGCATACCTTAGAAGTGCTCGTAGCGGAGCTTGCCAAGTTGTTTTTAATCAATCATCTAGGTTAAGCAACGTCAACTGCAGTAATTACATGCTGACCGCTAGTTGCATTAACTACTCTTTTATCACTCACTGTGGGGTACAATAGTGGTCAAAAGCTATCAGCTGTATAAAAAAGCGTAATAAAAGGGACAAAAACATAAAACAGAAGAAGGGAACTCCTCACCGTGTTATGTTTTTCCCGATAGATACGGACATACATGGATGTCTTCAAATCGAGAGTAAAAAGGTTTCTTCTAGATAAGCGTGCTTAGACCAGATCAATGCGTAACATCCCCTGGGAGCTCCAAGCGGAGATCCTCGCCGAAGTGTACCACTTCGTGGTGGCGAGGAGATCCCGCGGGGAGCCTCCAGCGTGGGAGGAGGTCACGCGCATGCGACGGCAGGCGCGGGCCGCCCTGTTGCGGCGGTGGATGGAGGACCTGGCTCCACCGGTCCCTGGACAGAGGACGGTGGATGCCATTCGCCCGGTCCTTCGGAGGTGGGTAGAGCGGCGATTCGGGTCGCTCACCTTCCGATTGGTGCAGGTGCTTTCCGGGCACGGATGCTTCGGCAAGTACCTGCATCACATCGCAAGACGCGAGGCGACCCCCGCCTGTCACGAGTGTGGAGCGCCAGAAGACACGGCGCTCCACACGCTGGAGGAGTGCGCCGCATGGAGTCCTATGCGGCACGCCCTCACAGCGGTCATAGGCGCAGATCTGTCGCTGCCGAGCGTGGTTAACGCTATGCTCGGCAGCGACGGATCGTGGCAGGCGGTGGTCTCTTTCTGCGAAGAGGTGATGGCGCAGAAAGAGGCCGCGGAGCGGGCGAGGGAGGACGACGTCCTCTCAGACCCGCTCCGGCGTAGACGAACTGGGGGAAGGAGAAGGCGATTCGGGCGCCTTCTCGCTCTTACCTAGTGCTGTGCGGATCATCAGTGGAGAGTCGGGGGATTCTCCACTGACTTGTACGATCCCACACGTCTGGGGGATGGCCCTAATGAGCTGGGTCATCCCTCCATTGGTCGGGGCCCGTCACCGGTGACGGGCCAACCGCCGGGGCGAGATGGTGAATGCTAACGCTACCCCATCTCGCCCCGACTAGGCGGCAGACTGCTCATCCCGGGTTTTTAGTGGGTAACCTCACTTACTACCCCCCCGTGGGGGTAGTAAGGCCCCTCAGGCGAGGACACCCACATAACCACTCTGCTCCTCCCGGAGCCGGGTGATATCCATAAAGGATTTTCCCGGGTCAAAAAAAAAAAAAAAGGTCAATGCGTAACATCAGGCAGGCTGTGGTCAAACGCGAACCTAACATGAAAAAAGAGTAATGAATTTTTTGTGGAATATATTTTCTCCCCGTTTGACTCAGGGACAAAAGCCGAATGAAGTATTCATTACTGCGTGGACAACTACACCAATCGCATTTTTTAATGCCCGCTAGGCCTACTATCACCCTCAATTAGAAAATCTGATGCCGAACACCTAATAGTGAGTTCCAGCAGTTGCCATTGAGAACTAGTTCTCTATCATGTTTAACCCTGTTTTCCATCTTCGACCTCGTCATCACCATATGCTGACATTGTGTTGAAAGGCTAGCCTATGTAATAAACAAAATGCCATGGTCTGCTTCAAGAAGGATATATGTATGAAGGGTTTATTGCTACTGCTATGACAAGTAGTATACAACAGAGCTTGAGCTTCACCGCATGGTGGAAGGGCATTTTGCGAATGCCCGCCTGGCTAGCGACCACCCTCAAGTAGAAAGTCTGTCGCCAAGCACCGAAAGGTGTGTTCCGGCAGTAGTCCTTGAGAGCCAGTGAAATTACAGGCACAATGAGACTTAACAACTATGTCTCATGTGACGGACGCAGTGCAATTCGTGAGTTGTCATGAATTGCAACTGTTATAGGCAGAGGTTAGTCCACTTAACATCAGGTGGGCCTCGAGCTTGTTCCGTCACAATTACATTAAAAAAAAAATAAAAAAAATTACAAGATAAATGTTATATATGTACAGTTTCCGTCAGAAGAATATAAGGACTGTACCAAATGTATCTTTTGGATATTGTAAAAATCGAACATGGGACTGCTGTGCTGCAAGTCTATAGTTCGATCTCCGCTGCTGACTTGAACTTCATTGCATGGGGGAAGGTTATTTAGCAAATGCTCGTCGTACTAGCTACCATCCTCAAGTAGTCCAAAATCTGTTGCCAAGCACCTATCAGTGTATCCCGACAGGTTTCCTTGACAACCATATGAGATTTAACAACTACAGACATGCATTGTTATAGCCAGAGGTTACTGTTTAATATCGGGTGGGCCACGTGCATGTTCTATAAAAAAATACCACGACTCAAGCCAGTATTATTTACGCACTATTTAACCACGCACGCTACGCGTGTTACGAAGATAAAAATAAGGAGCACGGCTCCTTATATGAAAGTATAACTGAAAGGTTCTGACAATACTTCAAATAAAACCATAATCAAGAAAATTTTGCGTCAGCCAGGTGTACCAAAACCAAAATATAAAACATGTTCTTGTGTTGTCCTTTATTTTGTTGAAAAAAAAACGTTATAATGACGCCAAGTACGCAGGATAAAAGTAGGAAGACGAAGGTCTTTTATCTGTAACATTGATGCATTAACATAGTATTTCTATTATGTTACTTTAGTCATAAGTAATAGCCTAAGAGCTTAGTAATACATCATTGATTTAATTTGCGTAGACTTATCGTTGAAGCCAGAGATGAGTCTACTAGTATAGTTTGGTTCGCGATTAGAAAAATATATTCTAAAAACAAACGATATTCGTTCATCATCAACTGAATATTCAAATGATTAATTTACATATTGTTGCGGCTTGCAAGGATTAAGATAATGACTCAATATATTATAACTTTATCATAAAAATGCACCATCGATTTTACACTAAAGACGTCCCTTAGATGGATGACGTCAAATCAATAGCAATTTATAGAAGATAAATAGGGGCCAGATATGGTAATGCTGTCATCAATCATTATTACACCTACAGCGTTGTTGGTATCTGGAGAGCTTGAATTTATGGTGTAAGTTACAGGAGAGTTGATTTAGAGATTTGCTTACTATTTTACATGTCGGTTCTATATCCACGACAAACTATCACTTTATCTAAGACATACGTAAGACCGAAAGGTGAAAGATAAATGAACGAATAAAATAACATATCGACATGCCTGTATTTCCCGAAGGGTTAAAGTTAACAATTGCTTATCTATAATACATAAATTATATATAACCCATTGTTAACTTTAACTTATCGATATAGCATAACATATCGGGATGCCTGTATTCCCCGAAAGATGAAAGATAACAATTGGTGATCTATAATACAAAAATTATAGATAACTAATTATTAACTTTAACCATAGACTCAACATAACATATCGAAATGCCTGTATTCCCCGAAGGGTTAAAGCTAACAATTGGTTATCTATAATACATAAATTATAGATAACTAATTATTAACTTTAACTATCGACATAGCATAACATATCGATACGCCTGTATTCCCCTAAGGGTTAAAGTTAACAACTGGTTATCTATAATACATAAATTATAGATAACTAATTATTAACGTTAACTGTCGACATAACATAACATGTCCACATGTCTATATTCCCCGAAGGGTTAAAGTTAACAATTGGTTATCTATAAAACATAAATTATAGATAACCAATTATTAACTTTAACTGTTGACATAACATAACATGTCGACATGCCTATATTCCCCGAAGGGTTAAATTTAACAATTGGCTATTTATAATACATAAATTATAGATAGCCAATTGTTAACATTGACCTTTCGTTCTTTAGTCACCATGGCCGTTGAGTGTGTGCGGATCAGTCTGAGTTTACACTAATATTACTGCACGCTTACAGATTTAATTAATCACAATTAGTGGACCCCTCCTGGTGGCCTGTGGGGTGCAGGACTAGAGCCTGTGGGGTGCCGGGCTAGAATGTTACCTCCCCATCGCTACCTGTGGGTGTCGTAGAGGCGACTATAGGTGTAAAATACCGGAAGGTGGGCAACAGCGCCTTCTGAGGAACTAATATATTAAACTGCGATCCCCAGGACGCCTGCCAAGCGTGGGGATTATGGCGAATCCCCCCTTAATGGGGGAGGTTGTATTCAGCAGTGAATAATCCGGCTGCTACAGTACAGTACAGTGGACCCCTCCACTAAACGTGACTGCGTTTTATGCATTATTTATAAGACATTATTTTTAAAATGATTTTTTTTGTAAATTGTAAGAATTTAAGGTTAAAAAAAAATATTTTTATTATAATAGGATTATGTTCAAGCAGAAATTGACTTGGTGTTAAATGACGATGTAATGAATGATGGTATACGCTTGCTTAGAAAACGCTTTGCACTCTTCCCTTAAATCAACTAGATTATGTGTGTCAGGAAATACAGACTCAGACAATGACTTCCAAGTCAGACCAACGTAGGGTAGTTACTATACATTATATCGGTATTTGCACATTGCGGTTATTTTTTATATGTACTTGGTGATGTATTAAGGTTTGAATAAACAAGTAACTATAGTAATTCTACAATCAAGCTTTTGTGGAAAAAAGCAGCGCTTTGCGGAAAAACATCACTGCAGTGCAAACCAATACATACGCAGAGCAAACAAAACACTTTGTCAAATCCAGCATTTCTGCAGAAACTAAGGCCATACAATTTGCGCTGGGCGCTTTAAATCACCTGTTTTGTTCAGTGTAACAAACTGTTGGCTAACAAAAAGGCGGGAAACGATTTGCAGTAAATACAAACTGTGAACACCTGTGGGTTACGTGTGGGGTGCATACGACACATGAGAGTTTGCCTTTATCTAGGCATTCCTTGCTTAGAAAAGGCCATGTCACTTACTTTTCATTGACAATATTATTATTATTCAGATTGAAGATGTATCATACAAAGCAAATCCTATTGAGTTAAAAATCACTAACGAGTACCGAGTACCCTACGAGCTAGAATAAATGCTTAGAACTTAAGGAGCTTTTCTTGTAAAACGCGATCTTTCATTTTTATTTCATAAATCTTAATATATTTAACCTTTTTTTTTATATTGTTAGGTTTGCAATAACGCCTGCTATGCGGATTACATTACAAAATTAAATTTTTTTCCCGCACATGACTTAAATTTTTCCTATCGTATATTTGTAATTTTGTAATATTTAACCTTGTTTTTTTTGTTGGTTTTTATAGATATTGGTATTCATAGGTTTTTCTGTGTATGAACGCGTATTTTATTACTGATAAAATGATGAGTTTGAACAATATTACTATAATAACAATCTTATAATATTGCAACATGGTCAAAACTTTTAATTATTAAAAATTTACAATTTAGCTGTAACTTTAATACTTTTTGCTTTTAATAATTTAAAAGAATTGAACATGGATTTATTTTTTTATCAATATTAAAATCTGATGTGCTCCGTAAACGATAAAATAATATATTTCTAAATATTATTATAAGCACTATCGCGTGCTAAGCGAAATTTTTTTAACAAATTATTGGAGTACAAAATTTTATGCCCAAGGCGTAAATCGAACCTGCGTCCTCCGATATCGCGTCGGATGCTGGGATGACGGCTTCGATTCCCGCCTTGGGCATAAAAATTTTTTCTCCAATAATTTGTTAAAGATATAATTATATTTTTGTCAAACATGTTTGATCATGTTTGGTCAAATTTCTAGAACGTCAGCGGCTATTTTTTGTACATAATATGTCAAACAATACACGTGTTCGATACGATTGTCCTTGTTTGATGGAACTATACATTATTGTCAAGCAGGTTTGAAGATGTGCGATAGTTTTTGTCAAACAATATCTGCAGTTTTATTATAAAAACTAACGTGGTCTTCACTCATTTTAGTGAATAATACGGGATAACTCACGTGAATAAGTTAGATAGCTCCGCCTATAGTTTCAACCACATCTAGTGGTTTTATTCAAGGAGAGCTCAGGACGCCCCGAGTGGTGCTATCTGACTTATACACGTGAGTTATCCCGTATTATTTACTAAAATATCTGCAGTTGTGCGTTGCCTTGGCATCGTGGAGGATAATGCGCATTAAGGGGTGGTACGATCAAAGAACGCCGCCCCGATGGAGTCGTTTATCGTTACTACCGAGCCAAGATAAAAGACACACGGGAGCGAAATCCCTTTAATCATACCAACAAGCGACTTAATCCGCGTGGCAGAGCTTCAATTACAGTTTAAAAAGTAACGTTACTGCTATTGATAGTTTTCGAGATATACTGTACTGTATCAACTGGAAATTCCACTGCTGAACATAGCCTCCCCAATATTGGGGGGTTGCCAAAATCCCCACGCACGAAAATATACGTGTTTGACACTTATATTTTAGTAGGTAGATATAGTAAGTACATGTTTTAAAGGTACGTATGAGATATAAGGTGAGATTCGGATGACACAACAAAGGAAAAAATGAAATAAGCAGTATGGGGGAGGTATTTGTTCAGCTGTAGACGTCTTCCAGCCATTGATGTAATGTGATATTAGTACTTAATCCTAATAAATTTCAATTAGTAATGCTTTGGTAGGAAAATATGGAAATTAATCTAGTTTATATATTATAATTAATGTTGATATTAATTATATTAATAAACATTTGGCTACTCCATTATGGGTTTTAGAAAAAAAAAACACTAGAATAAGTAACAGGCAATACTAACCGACATAGTATCTACAAATACAAAAAAAAACTCTTGTTAGTTAAAATGCTACGTTGATAGTTTTTAAAAATAAAGCAAATTGGCTTGTGTACTAAATTGGACGCAGTAGAATTGCCCGTTAAAGTTTTTGTTTACTTCGTAAAATCGCTTTTTTATGCTAAAGTGTAAAATAAGTAAAATGTTACAAAACAGGTACAATGTGTAAATTGACATAATTGCTTTAACTACTCGTAATTTTGCCAGTGGTAATAACGTTTTGCACCATAATAAGTTTCTTATTTAAAAGATAAATTTCTTTATAAAGGAAAAAAAATATATCCTCCACTATTTATTACTTGCCCTTTTTTCGGCATACATTGCAGAATATTTCAGTATCACATTCAGGGTTTTTAGTCTATTTTTAGCATAATTTGAAAGTGGTACACTACTGTACTTATGTATCTACAAAATAACTTGTCAAAGGCATGACGCAATACGAATGATATTGTTGAGTCTTCAACTTAACGCATAAAGCAAGGAATGAAACATCTTTATCTGCCAACATAGACTTATAAATAAAATAATATAAAAGATAAAGATATTAAAGAGCTCGTTGAAAGCCCATTATAAAATCTCACAAATTAAAGATTGCCATGCATGTTTATCATAATTTAAATCTTATAATTAATAAATCAAAATTAAGGTTTTCAACGAATACTTCCATTGATAGATATTTCCTTTTTTTCCTTTATAAATGTTATAAGCGTACTCAAAACTTTCAAAAGTTAACAAAGCTAGAAATATTTATACACGTCTTTGAAAAGTATTGTTTACCGAAACTTATTACTTATGTGCAAAAAGCTTTTTGTTGATAAAATTTGTGTATTAACTGTATATGAAATACCTGATCTTGATCAAACATAATAATATATTTTTTCTGTGGAATCCGAATACAGGCTTCAGATTCAAAAATTCTCCATACGAATAGCCAAACGCAAACAATCCTGAAAGTCCTTCTATTGATACAAATCTACTTTGTCTGCCCCACTGAACGGTAAATCAAATATATCGCAGGTGCGAAAACAAGATCAAAGAATATTTGAAATAAAATATACAAAGCCTATTCAAATGTCTGGTTACCGGTGTTTATTACGGGTTACATTACGGGGACAAGTGTTTCTGTCGCCGTGATTATTGTTACTTTACTTTCAAGCGAAAAGATTCGCCAAACAAATGCGGCTATAAATAATTTGTAAATGACATTTAGAACAACTCAGACGTATTGCTTTGACCTCATATAGATGCCACGTCGCTTTCTTTTCTCGACGGCCCAAAACTTGTTCTGAGTCGAAGCGATGCTGATACCGCGTTGATAAGTGTTCATTGTAGTTCCATGCATAATGTAGAATACTGAAAGACTTGAGTTAAGGCTATACCACTGGCCGGGATTAATATGCGCCAACCATCAATGATATCTTGGAATCCAGACGCTGATTGTAAACTTTAGCAAAATCCACGGGCTTTGTTTAAAAATTAAAAATATAAATAACAAACATAAATCAAAAACTTTACGTCTGTATTCCACAAAGAGGTACGCAGAACTTTCTAAGCACCAACGTTTCGCTAAATATGTTTAGTACAGTTCTGAAATCTATTTCTTTCCAGCAATATTTTGCGATGATATCCATTTCACTGTATCAGCCGGATAGCACAATGCTGAACACAGTCTCCCTCATTGGATTATAGGCTTGGCAGGCGTCGTAGTGATTGCAGTGTAAGATGCAAGCAGTTCCTCAGAAGACATTGCTGCCGCCCTTTCGGTATTTGCAGCTCAGTCGCCACACGACATCTACGGGAAGAGATGGTATATTCAAGCCCAGCATCATAGTCAAAATCATTTATTCAGTTAAGGCATCTACGACGCTCTTATGAAGGTCAATTACAAATTTTAATATTCTACATTGTACTGTCACGTTCAGCAAAAATTATAGAGGCACTGCGAAAAGAAAGGGCAAAAACTCAGGGTCATTATTTTAAACGTCTTTTAACAATTAATGTTACATGTTATATAATAAAATTATAACAATATTTGTTAAAATTACTTAGGTGACAGGCAATAACTTGGCAGGGGTGGAGTCGTCTTAGCATTTTTGTTGTTTAAGTAATCACAAACTGTGTAGTGGGATTTCTTAATCAAAATGTTTTTCACATGCAACTTGAATATTCCTTCTGTGGGCGTTGCAATATGTTTCGGGTACTTTATTATAAAACCGCACACAATTATTTACCTTTTATATGTCTTTGCTAATCTAAACCTGGCACCGCTATTTTATCTTTATTTCTAGTGTTGTACTTTAGTTTAAATCAAATCTGAAAACAGTAATTAATACACACCATAATATTTACTATTTGTGTACATTTATTTATGCATCATACAAAAGAGAAAAATAAACAGGATATTGGTCAAGCAGTAAAAACACCGATAAATTTGTTAAACATATATGGTTGGAAACAGATTGATGAGAAAGAGTATGAAACTTTTATCTGATAACAAAAGCGACAAAATATTGATGGTAATAGGTAACTTATCATATGTTTTTTTTATATATGCTTGACTACAGCAGCTTGGATTGGGAGTCAAATGGTAGTGATATGTCGGAGGCAAAAGAAAAACATCAACTTAACTTCCACAATACCGGTAGAGCATAAGACTCGTTAATATTCCACAATAATTAATTATTATCAAACAACTGATGTCACGGCAAAAACTTGCCGCTTCACATCAACTTCATAAATTACATGCATCATTATACCAGCAGATGTCATACGTTTTTTCGCCTACCTACGCTATTACCCTCCACCATCGAGAAACTAACCCTCCACTAACCATTCTTGATGTATAAATTCCCTAAACGTCATTTGAACACTTCTTGAGAAAACCAAATTCAAGACCGTCATTTTCATTGTATACCAAATTCAAGCATTACAAAATATCTACAGCATTCACGGGTTTCATTTTTATTTGCAACTCGCACTGTCTCAGTGAAGACAATTGACTAGTACAACAATATACAAGTATTGCTTTTGCAGTTTATATTAAAAATATTTTGCAATATTTGGGAACATCTGTGCTTTTTAATGGAATTGCGAAGAAACTCTTACGTGGCCCACCTGCTATAAAGCTGTAATAGTTACCTCGTAATATATCACTGGCTATAAAAGATGCATTTTATTCATCATTACCCTGGGACATACAGTTGTTGAGCCTCATTTGCCTGTAATAGTAGCTCTCAAGGACTGCTGCCGTATCATACGGTTAGATGATTTGATTTTCTACTTGAGGGTGGTAGCTAGCAAGGCGGGCATTCGCAAAGTGCCCTATCATTATTCTATAACGCCATCCTAAGATAACATCCGGCACCAATGGCTTGAAGTGCCTTCAGTAACAGAGCAGCACTCAGTAGTACCTAACGCCACTAGCGGTAGCTTCAAGACTCTCATAAATAATGAAGTGACAAAAAAGTACTAAGTCCATCCTGATGGAACCAGTAGATTAAAGTGTACTTAATTTTTTATTACTATGAAAAAATGTTGATCACAATAACTAATTTTGAACGTTATTAATCTATTCGCATGATATTGTTGATAAAAGTCGTTCTATATATTTTTCTAAATTTGTCTCTAAATTTATGTGGTAACATCGTGCCGTACCATCATACGTGTTCAGTATTGCCATTTATTTGGAAACCCAGCCTAGCCGACCTAATTTGTTTGCGGCTTTCAGCAGGTGCTGCACACATGGAACTAATTGTGCCAACTGGATTAACTTCCATACAGCTACTGACTGTGGACCGATAGTTGCTTTACTAATGAACGTAGTCACGTAGCAAAATCCAACGTTGAATATAGATAATCTTGAACGTAGAATTTTAACGGGTTGGTCCTATATTTCTATTGCGTATTTCAATTGATATAAATGTTGGGATATTTTTTTATTTTTCTCATTATTTTAACTAAACATGGTGATTGTTACTTATAGTACAGCATGCACCGACCAGACTTATATTCCTCTTTTATTCAACTTTCAAGTATCTATTTGAAATAAATATATAAAACAGAAACTATACGTGCATTCTAATAAGCGTATAATACCATTCAGTATAATGGCCTTCGTGACTTTCTTATCGAAACCTTTTAATATGCATCACTAAGAGGGATTCCATAAATCATATTATTTGTCGAGTAACACATCAATGTGCCCAAGTTTTTCGCGATTTTAGTGGTTTTTTTTATAATTTTTTTCCTGGGTAAAGTAAATGGTACTTAAAAAGTTTATAACATAAAGCCTGCAATCAACATTAGTTTCTCAGTTTTGTTTTCTATGATGGTCTTATTAAGATCAATTACAAAATATATATAATAAAAGTTTCTACAATGTTGGTGTCATTCGTATTGTGTGTATATCACCAAAAGGTTTCGAGCTTATAAATGATCGCTAAAACGGTAAAGCTACTGAGAAAAGAACGCGCAAGAAACTTCCTGCAATTATTTTGAAATGCCATCACTCTTTTTGCACGGTGTACCATGATAGTAATTTATAAAAAATATTACAATACATATTTGCATTAAAAATATGCCAGGCGGCGGCTTGGCAGAGGTAAAAATTACATTAATATATTTCTAAATAATCACTAGCAATTTTTGAATAAACATTTATTTATTTGTGATTTGAATTTAACCTCTGAGTAAACTGTAATATCCTTCGGAAAATTCAGACGAAATCACCTAAAAAGTACTTGCCAAAGACCGAACTTGTCAAATAATTGCAGTACCGGAATACAACTAACACCGTGTATTTTATATAATAGGGGAACCAAATTAAAATATTAAGGAGGTGATATATAAAAGAAATACGGTTTGGTTTCACGACTGTAACAAGTAAATACATTTGGACTGGTAGGGTTGGGGTTGGTTACTCAACCACATCACATGCATAAGTATTCAAAATTTCAATATATTAGTCAGTTTTGAAAACCTAGATGATGAATTTTTAACTGAAGGGTGTAGGCAGGGGTGTCAAGGTTTCATGGCACCGATGTTTCGTCAAAAAAATCATAAAAAAATTTGAGTATAACACATGTCCACTAAAATTACGGAATAACTCTCCTACTTCTCTCGTGTTGTATGAATCCTACATAGCAGTATGAACGTTCATAGAGTATAACTCAAAATATAAGCCAAAAATAATTGTCATCGGAAATTTTATTACTTTTCTTTCACCTTCCAACTTATCACACGACTTATCCTCTGACAGGTAATTCTCCCGACAATACCACAACAGAATAATAAAACATATTGTGTTGTAGTCAACTTTATCGTTATTGAAACCGTGTCGCAATATGTTTTATCGTGTATTTTTGATGGAAACCATCGTTATATCGTCGCAATTTCACGAGGAAGCTGTATCAGGATTTTTTCTTGAGGAAACTAGTTCAATTTACTTTAAGGAGAAGGCGTAAAAAGTTACAAGACAACTATATTTGTTATTTTTTTCTTTAACTATTTTCAAGATTTATAGATTCACATTAAGTACACGCCTATTTATTTTGTTTAAATAAATATCCAAAAGAAAAACTTTTTGTTTATAAATTAAAATAAGTAAGTACGAAAAAAAACAATTACGTCATTTATTACTACCATTATTAAGTTTTCAAGCTATTCACGTAATTAGCATTCCAAAAAAGGTTTAATATACCTTTTTAACGACCATTTTCAACAACTTTCTGTTATTTTATTTTAACAATTAATAGCTTAGCTTTTAAACACCATCTCTTCTGTAAGTGGTGTTGTGGTGGAAAGTGACAAACAGGTATAACCTAAGATGAGAACTGGCTCTCAAGGACAAAAGCTAGAATACACTTTCGGTGCTGGGCGACAGATTTTGTATTTGAGAGGTGTAGTTCGCGAACACACATTTGCTAAATGCCCTACCACAATCATATATATATTATAACGACTGCCATCCTAAGACAACAACCGGGACCGACGGCTTAACGTGCCGTCCGAAGCACGGAAACGCTCAGTAGTAATGTCACTAGCGGCCACCCATCCAACTCATGACCGCGCGCGACGTTGCTTAACTTTGCTGATCGCTTCGAAACACACAAAACCTATTATATTATATTGAAATCATTTTTATTTTTTTATTTTACTTTACATTTATTTGGGGGGCTGACAGCTATCATTACAAAAAGGTTTAATAACTTAATTAAAAAAGCCATTAACAAGCCTCCACAATTAGAAGGCTTAATATAAAAATTATAATAATATATTCTTTACATACGTTGCTAACCTTATATTGAATATGGTAACTAAAATGTATAAAAAATATATTTAATTAATAATACTGTAATTTTAGATCACTGTATACTTCACTTGCTTAAGGAGGCGGGCGTTGCTATCTGCGACACAGTCTTGTACTATAGCAGGTAGCATCGTTTCACTGTTTATTGTTACCTTTGTTATTTTGGTTCCGCAATATAGATTATTATTATTATATAATATTGATTGTAAAGACACATTCTCTTTTAGATTTATACAGAAACCCAGTAACAATTTATGACCCAATTAGAATAGCTTTTGCTAGCTAATAATGTATACCCAATTAGAACAGCTTTTGTTGCATTACACCTAGTAGCGAAGTTTGCTAAGCTGTTCTTAACCGACCAGCAAAGTTAAGCAACGTCCGCCGCGGTCATAAGTTGAATGGGTGACCGCTAGTAACATTACTACTTAGCCCTTCCGTGATTCGGATGGCACGTTAAGTCGTCGGTCCCGGCTGTAGTTATAGCATGGTGGAAGGGCGTTTTGCGAGCCTGGCTAGCTACCACCCAAAAGTAGAAAATCTGTCGCCAAGCACCTAACGGTGTGTTCCAGCAGCTGTCTTTGAGAGCCAGTAATTCTAGGTTAGCCTCAACAACATTTTCGACCACATCATCACTTACCATCAGGTGAGATAGTGGTCAAAGGCTAACCTCTCAAGCATAAAAAAATGCAGCAACTTCAACACGAGCAGTTGATCCCTTGTATCCTGAACTCAATTAGTATAAAAAATATCTAAAGAGTAATTTAATTACGACTTCCTGATTTAAACTTTTAAGTGTATCAATTACATCAAATATCATTATATAAGTCCCTTGAAATGTTGATCTGCTAATTGGATCCTTATTACAAAAGTTAGACCTGTTCCGAAATGAAACTTTTCGAGTGTTGAAAAGCGGAACGAAATGTTTTAAACGCAATTGTTCTAAGGCGCCCTTGTTTCTTGTACCAATACTTAAAAATTGCAGTATTGAATTATATTTAATTTCATTGTGTTAAATGAGATCCGATATTTTTGTTTACTGAAGATGAAAGCATGCTGTAAACTTGATATTTATAGACTTAAGATATTTATATAATGGAACGTTTAGATACAGCGTTTTGTTTAATCATGCTCTGCGGATTACATTAGAAAATGAAAAATTTACGAGAGGAAAAATTATAGTCGATAAATTCGAACCTGCGCCATCCACCCCTTTAGCCGAGTGTATGCATTGACCGACTGAGCTAATATGACATATACTCAAAATTCTAATTTTTCTCTCGTTCCATCGTATGGGGATGGACACCTACGAGTATAGTTCAACTTTCAGGGTTCCAATCCCGCACATGACTATAACTTTTCCTCTCGTAAATTTGTAATTTTTAATATTTGTTGCTAATAGGCTAGCTTGACAACTGTCTCACTAGATGGTAAATGATGTGGTCAAGATTTTGTTTAAGGTTAGCCTAAAATTACTGGCTCTCAAGGATAGCAGCTGCCAGTACACACCGTTAGGTGCTGGGCAACAGATTTTTTTTCCAGTTCCGTGTACTCCGAATCACGTAAGCGCTCAGTAAATGCCACTATCGGCGGTCACCCATCGAACGATGACCGCAGTGGACATTGCTTAACGTCTTTAATCGGTTAAAAAAGACTATGCAGATACGCTATAAAAATTCAAAAAAAAAATACCAATAAAAGTTAGTATCTTCATGGCGCATATTCCATTCAAAAGTTGTTTCGTCTTATTTTATATACTAAATGTTCAAACTCGGTGAAATTTCGCATGCATGTCTTTGAGCCTAAATCTATGCCTATGGATATATATTGCCACGTTTTTTTTTCTCTAAATATGAAAATAATAATTTCCGTACTAAACGATTTTTCGAATATTTACAGTGTGTTCCGGCACCAATGCTTTGAAAGTCAAAATATTATAAGAGTGAAAACAACTGTGTGTCTCAGGGAGATCGGCGCAGTGCAGTTCGTCACTTGTGATGAAATGCATCTGTTGTAGGCAGAGATTACCGCCTAATGTCAGGTGGGCCTTCTGCGTGTTTTGACACAAACCCATAATCAAAAAAGTCAACATGAAAATTTTGTTAGCTAAATTTTTTTTAATAAATATCATATTTGGTGCTTAGCATTCGACAGCGCTTGATATTAAATATAGTAATCAAGGCATGTTCTTTCAATCCAAGATAAAATATGAAACTTTTAACAGAGCTGACAAACCGAATTCATCTACCTGACAGAAGATTTAGAATAAACACAAATACTTTTTTTTATGATATACGATGTTAAACTTATCAGAATAGGATTAAATGAAATGTTTCCAAACCTGTTTGAGCGAAATGTTTGCTACTTGGCGTAAGGGTTATTAATAACCCTTACGCCAAGAGTAACATAACTGGCCAAAAATCGAATTAAAAACATTTGCAGTTAGATCAAAACTTCACAACAACTGACTGCAAATAAATAAAATGTCCTATTGTTCTAATTTATAGGGCATAATAAACGAAATGCAATGATGAATTTTCTACAGTTTGAGACATAGTAAGAAGCATTCGTAATTAGCCGAAATAGCGATGAGGATTGCATTAGTACCAAGAAGTTTATATGTTGACTGGAGATTGAATCGAATAAACTCAGTTTATAAACCAAGTACCTCATAATCTGAAAAAATATATTCACATTTTACTGTTTGGTCTACTCTTGAAGCAGTGATGGCTCAATGGCATTGGCAATAGATTGCCGCGCAGCAGGTCCATGGTTCGAGTCCACCGCATAGTGGAAAGGAATTTAGCGAATGCCCGCCTGGCTAGCTACTACCATCAAGTAGAAAATCTGTTGGCAAGCACCTAACGGTGTATTCTGGCAGCTGTCCTTGAGAGCCAGTAATTCTAGATTAAAGTTGCGATTGTGGTAAAAGCCTTACATATCAAAAAAAAAATTGGATGAAAATGTTATTTCTATATGGTATAGGTGATATAATGGATATGACTTCTAGGTTAGCCTGAACAACATCTTCGACCACATCATCACTTACCATCAGGTGAGATAGTGGTAAAAGGCAAACCTACCAGGCATAAAAAAAAAAAAAAAAAAATTGATGGTGATGAGGGTATCAAACATTGTGTACGTAGGTATGCATCTCATGTAGGTTGTTCCGTCCAATTGTTTACGGTAGAATGTTCTCGAGTCGTCTTGTTCGCCGATGTTCTTTTTTTGATTTCCAACGTGCGTGTACTCTGGAGCTTTACAAAAGACCCAGCCGATATTTTTATTAAATGACGTGATCAGACACTAATTTCACACAGTTATAAGGCTCTACAATATTAATTAAGTCGCCCTGTTTCGCGGTCATCCTTTGGCATCCAAGATATCGAGAACAATAGAATTTAATTCATAAGTGGACGATCCCATTCCATTTATGAATGAAATTCTATTGATCTCGTTATTTCAGATGCCAAAGGATTGAGCAACTGCTTTGTCAGTGGCAATACATTCATACCCGCGATACCAATAGATAAATATTAAGTAAATAAAGTGAGACGGGTTCTGTTAGACCTATATGATATCGAAACATGCTGTCTACATTAGAAAGCAAGTACACATACTCATTCATTCATTCATTCATAAGTGGACGATCCCATTCCATTTAAGAATGAAATTCTATTGATCTCGTTATTTCAGATGCCAAAGGATTTAGCAACTGCTTTGTCAGTGGCAATACATTCATACCCACAATACCAATAGAAAAATACTAAGTAAATAAAGTGAGACGCGTTCTGTTAGACCTATATGATATCGAAACATGCTGTCCACATAAGAAAGCAAGTACACATACTCATTCATTCATGCATTCATAAGTGGAAGATCCCATTCCATTTATGAAATTCTATTGATCTCGTTATTTCAGATGCCAAAGGATTACGCAACTGCTTTGTCAGTGGCAATACATTCATACCCACAATACCAATAGAAAAATATTAAGTAAATAAAGTGAGACGCGTTCTGTTAGACCTATATGATACCGAAACATGCTGTCCACATAAGAAAGCAAGTACACATACTCATTCATTCATGCATTCATAAGTGGAAGATCCCATTCCATTTATGAAATTCTATTGATCTCGTTATTTCAGATGCCAAAGGATTACGCAACTGCTTTGTCAGTGGCAATACATTCATACCCACAATACCAATAGAAAAATATTAAGTAAATAAAGTGAGACGCGTTCTGTTAGACCTATATGATACCGAAACATGCTGTCCACATTAGAAAGCAAGTACACATACAACCTAACATCATTCCTAAGTTGATATATATTTTTTTCAATTCTTAATAAATCTGAAAATAAACATGTAACGTATAAATATACGCTGTATCCTTCATGCCTGACTTCTGCAGGAAATATGGGTAAAGTGGAAGAAAACCCTCATCTACATGAGAACCGGCTGCAAGTGGAGCGTTACTCGTTCACGATTTGCGAACTTTAAAACCTAGAGTTTTGGGTACTCACTTAAAGGAGCACTGGTGGCGCTTTAATTGGGTTAAATAGACGAATAAGTACCTAATAATACTGGCCAGGACAATCGAAAGCTAAATCATGGGCCAAACCAACGCTAACAATGAAGCGTTCCGTCTTCTGTTCTTGAGGTTCACTAAGTTAAACACTCGCGGCGGCTTTATTAACCGGTCAAAATGCGAGCATAATATTCAATTATGATTCTCACAAACACACAATTTCAAGAGTTCATTTCATTACCACAAATAATTCAAAAAGTTTATGATTAAAAACACGCACCAAATCGACAGCATCGACGCCTTTTGTACAATTCATTTAGGGTGCTTACCATTTGAAGTTAAATTCGCTAAAAACGCTAAAAACGATCACACTCCCAAAAAAATGTTCCAGATGGGTCTTGGCATTATTTTCACCATAAACGCTATGAAGCTACTGGAAAAGTTTGAATTTCCTACATATAATGTCAAAAGTGACAGAAGTGGCCAATTTTAGTGGCATTCTTAGCGTTCTTATCCTAAATGGAACAGGGGAGAACAGTTACAAACGATCACAGTGATCACAACCATAGACGCAGATGTGATCAAAATTATCGAAAATAACGAAATTAGCGTCAAATGGAATAGCCCTTATAGACAAGACAGTTTAAAGCCAAGTTTGACAACTTCAGAAAAGTGACAGGGAGGTGTCAAGTTATTTTTCTTTTTCTTCTGCTTGGATTCGGACATATTTACAGTAGGCTGCGTTGCGGCATCCGGGGTGTGATTCAGCAACGCACGCGCAACAGTACCGAACATACGCATACAAAACATTTTACTTTTTGGATATTAATAATCTGGTAACATTGTGACTATAAGTCGCAACTCCAAAAAATATACTGTAGAATAACTGTATATTTTGCACATACATTTTGAATGAAATATTATACCAATTGAGTTTTTATAGGAATCTGACCTAATTGTAAATTATGATGCTGTCAAAATTGGCAAAGCAGGCATAACCTAAAAAATGGAAATTAACTCTGAAAGAAAGCTGCCGGAACACATGGTTAGCTGCTTGACGAAAGACTTTCTTCTCGAAGGTAACCTATAACCTTGCTATATTATTACTTATAATAATATAAAATTGAGTCTGTAGGGAGCTACGAATTCTTTGCTATAGTATACTATAGATTTTACACAGATTTACCTTTTAAACGTTGAGTTTTGTACAATACTTCGTCATCTGCGTATTCAGAGGACCGTAGACATTTGAATCTCAGACAGACCTACAGCCAAACTTCTTATCTCGTTTTACTATGGTAGAAATTTGCACTAGCGGTCAATCATTCAAGTCGTGATCGCTGCGAATGTTGCGTAATCAACGTTTTAAGGACGACAGGGTAAGCTCAAAAAACCTATGATTAGGTTATTAAAGTTTCGTACACCACTACCGCTTCTGCACTGTAAAGCGCCAATGTGGCTGAGCCTTCCTCGCAATACATTTAGCGCTTAACCGGCTGTTATGTTAATAGAGGTGATTAAGGAACAAAGGTGGCCTGGCACAGAGTTTTTCATTAGGAAATGGCTCCAGGCCATCGGCTGAACAATAGCCGAATAGCCCACTATCTCTATAGCTCGTTATTTATTTGCTGTTTGCATAGTAATTGAGTTAAGGATGGTTTTGGAGGATGTTGATATTATTTACGTTTTTGTTGGTTTTAAACGTTCATTTTAGGTATAAATTTATGTTTGAGCGAATAATGGCATTGGTTGTAGATTTTCAATATTTTTAACTGCTATACCTACACGAGTAGGTTAGCTTTTGACCAATCTCAAATTAGTAAGGGATGTTGTCATCTATACCTGACCTTTTAATTATTTAGTAGTAGTAGAATGATGTGCGATTTTATCCAGAGAAGTACTGCCGAACTACTGAAGCAGTAAGTGTTCGCATTATTGTGTTCGGATTTGAAGAGTATGGGTGCCGGTAAAATAACAGGCACAAGAGAATTAAAAACAATGTGTCAGGGTGATAGGCGCAGCGCAATCTAGCACTTGTGATGAGCTGCTTCTGTTATAGACAAAGGTCACCACTTAACACCAGGCTCAGTGCTTGTTTCATCAAGAAAGTAAAAAAAAACTATAATTATTTTTATTGGTCTCAAAGTAAGTTTTAAACACATTTTTAGTTGCTAGGCGCTAGACAGTAGCAATTGCTATGTTATTTCAGTGCACAATAAAGAGTTATCTATCTATCTATTTGTAGTATAAAAAGATCACACATACATTTTATTTATGATGATATTAATTGTTAAAAGAATCTTAGTTCAGACGAAACCATTGTTCTTACAAAATTTGTAGATATCACAATAACAAACTGGGAAAATCTGTCACTAAGCACCTAACGGTGATTTCCAGCAGCTGTCTTTAGGAGGCCATTATGTTTTAAATTAAAGCTGTTTACTAACCTTGTTTCCATCAGTTGAGATTTTGATCGAAGGCTAACCTATCATCAGTTAGCGAAAAATATTTGCATTGGGATTATGAACAAAAATAAAACACTTATTTAACTACTTTTGTTGCGTTACTTTCAAGTACAATTAATATTTATCTTTAGTTCCATACAAAATAGCTTTATTTCTGAACAGTTTTCATACTAACGTGTACAAATAAATTAATAAAACTATGTACGGCTGTGCCATTAGGTTTCTCTGGCGAAAAGTATAGGTATCTGAATACTTTAAAGATTTTAAGACTTGCAGTTCTTTTTAATGTATATGATAATAGTTAAGGACATACTATTTACGTATAGTACTTTTCGTCAAGCTCATGTCTAAAAGAACTGATTTGTTCTTTAAAGAAAGAAGCGCTCGTGGCGTAGTTTGCTTAGCCGTTCTCAACCGATCAGCTAAGAAAGAAACGTCCGCTGCGGTCATGAGTTGAATGGATAAACGGTAGTAGCATTACTAATGAGCGCTTCTGTGCTTTGGAGGGCACGCTAAGCCTACGGTCCCAGTTGTTGTCTTAAAATGGCAGTCATTATAGCATGGTGCCAGGGCATTTCGCAAATGCCCGCCCGGCTAGCTAGCCAATAACAACTTCGACCACATTATCACTTACTATAAGATGAGATAGAAGTGAAAGTCTATGGGTTATATAAAAAACAGTTTGATTATTACAGTTTTCAATCGGTTCCTACATTCAACCATTCGTTATACGTCATAGCAACCGCTCGTTATCAATATAGATATATAGGGTATAGATATATAGATTTTTATTGAATTACCATAATGTTAAAAATAAATCATATCAGCAAGTGTAGCAATGGGCGGTCTTATCACTCAAAGCAATCTCTTCCAGAAAAAACGTAAGATATTTGTAGTTGCCATAGCAATACCATGGCAACAGCCGTAATTCTATCATTTCACCAGTAGTTTCTTACAGGAACAATTTCGACATAAGCCCGGTCGAAAAGTTAACTGATCGTAAGTAAAATATCAGTTCTGACGTAATAGGCACAGGCCATTAATAGAATTTCTAACAAAAAATAAGACAATTTTGATCTAATATATTTAAAATACACAACTGAAATTTCAAGACCCTGTGCCGCATAACCATACCATTAAGATAACCATAACATACATGAAGTAGTTACCTGAGCCCTTTTCACCCTCTACTCGTACCTTAATAAATGTCCGACTGAAATCCTTATAAGTCTTCGAGCAATAATAAAGTGAACTTATATTACCCAAGAGTTCTTAATAAGGTTGTGATCAAAGACAAGGAAATCTCACTAGACACCTCACTTAATATTATATGATACTTACTCATAATCGTTTTAACCCCACGTGTGATATGTTCTTATCATACTTGTATGATTTTCTTATCATACTTGTTCTGTTGGTAGAACAATTATGAGTCCTTTTTCTTTCTTGTTCTATTGGTAGAACAACTGTGAATCCTTTTCCCTACTTGTTCTATTGATAGCATAACTATGAGTGTTTTTCCATAACTGTTCTATTGGTAGAACAACTATGAGTTTTTTCCTTACTGATTCTATGCGTAGAACAACTATGAAATTTTTTCCTTCTTGTTCTATTTGTAGAACAACTATGAGTCCTTTTACGTACTTGTTCTATAAGTAGAAAAACTACCTATGAGTCCTTGCCCCTACTTGTTCTATTGGTAGAACAGTTATGAGTCCTTTTTCCTACTTGTTTTATTGGTAAAACCAACACCTGATGTTATGTAGACTAACTTCTGCCTATAACAGATGCATTTCATCACAAATCACGAATTGCACTGCGTCCGTCACCTTAAGACATAGTTGTTAAGTCTCACGTGCCTGTAATTTCACTGACTCTCAAGGACTGCCGAACGGAACACACCGTTAGGTGCTTGGCGACAGATTTTCCACTTGAGGGTGGTCGCTAGCCAGGCGGGATTTGAACCATAAACCTGCTGCGCGGCAGTCCATAGCCAATGCGACTGAGCCATCACTGCTTCAATCTTCATTTTAGCTTTGGTTTTATTCTGGCCAGTTCCCTGTCTGACGAGAAACCCTTTTAGGGAATTGACAATGGTAGTAATAGTAGTGAGTCTATTTTGCGAAAAATCAATAATTTTGTGCTCAATATGTTAAATTCTCCAACTCACTCCAGCATGAATAGTGAAATGCTGCATATTGCGCACTTATCCCTTAGTTGCTCTTTAACACATCGAACAGGAAAATATGAAGCAGTCATTATGTTTTTAAGCCAGGTTGAAGCAATGATGGCCAAGCTATGGGTTGCCATGCCGCAGTATCCTGGTTCGATCCCCACCGCTGGCTTGAGCTTCAACGCATGTTGGAAGGGCATTTTGCGATTGCCCGCCTGGCTAGCTACCATCCTCAAGTAGAAAATCTGTCGCCAAGCACCTAACAGTGTGTTCCGGCAGCAGTCCTTGAGAGCCAGTGAAATTACAGGCACATGAGTCTTAACAATTGTGTTTCAACGTGACAGGTGCAGTGGAATTCGTGACTTGTGATGAAATGCATCTGTTATAGGCAGAGGATACCGCTTAACATCAGGTAGGCCTCGAGCTTGTTCCGTCACTAAGACATAAAAAAAAAATACTGTACGGACGATCTGAACAGGTCATCACTACTGCAAACGCAGTACTTATTGGGTACGGAGCCTATAGTAAGGGTCAACACGATTAAGGACCTAGGCATTACTTTCGATATGCGTCTAAACTTTCACGAACATCTGAAGGTACTTGCAGCCAATTGCTATACTAGGTTGGGTTTTGTCATCCGGAATTCCCGCGAATTTTACGATGCTACTGCTATAAGGCTGGTTTATACCGCTCTTGTAAGGAGTAAGATTGAGACTGCATCAATCGTGTGGCATCCCTATGAAAGTTCTTACGCCTTGCGTCTGGAGAAGATTCAAAAGGCTTTTTTAAGGTTCTTGTATAAGAAATTGTATGGATATTATCCTTTCCTATATCCAACAAGGTTTTTTTTTTTTTTTTTTTATGTTATTGTGACGGAACAAGCTCGAGGCCCACCTGATGTTCAGCGGATTAACCTCTGCCTAAAACAGTTGCAATTCATGACAACTCACGAATTGCACTGCGCCCGTCACACTGAGACATAGTTGTTAAGTCTCATTGTGCCTGTAATTTCACTGGCTCTCAAGGACTACTGCCAGAACACACCTTTCGGTGCTTGGCGACAGACTTTCTACTTTCTACTTACGTACGAGCACTTGGCTTTAATTCTTTGGAGGCTAGGCGTAACTACAATCTACTCATGACAGCTTGTCGGATATTGCGCGGTGATTCCGATTACCCTGAACTGGTGGCAAAAGTTGTAAGGCTGTCTGTTTCCGTAGTACCTAATTACCTTCTTAGGCCCCGTAATCGCATCTTACTGGCAGTGCTATGGTCGCGCACTGTGGCGCACTCAAACTCGCCTCTCGTACGAGCTTTAATATTATTGAATGCACTTCTGGCATCAGCTTCCGAGTGTGATATATTCGCTGATCGATGGACGCAAGTATGCAATGCATGTCTTAGGTACTGTGAGAAGATTGATAGTGTAAGGAATAGTTCAATTACTTAATGTTATATAATTTAACTACCTGTATTTTCATTATTTTATTCTAAAATGTTTATTTCGTAATTACCTAATTATAATGTGTAAATAAGATGTCTGTATATCACGGCGCATTGGTGATAACTGTAATGCTGTGTTTATATTTTTGATAAATAATTAAAATAAAATAAATAAATAAATCACTTATTCAGTCTATATTCAGATGAATATAGACTGAATAAGTGATTTATTTATAGTGTAGATACACTTTCTCTTCAATACAGATTATATGAATTAACAAAATAGCGATCTCTATTCGAATCTTAATCTTTGGCTGCAAACCCCACAAGTTGTCATTTTGGCATGTCGTAAAATGAAGTGTTTCAAGAGCCGGAGAACTTAACTCATTTGTGGCAACCCGGTCACGGAGGTTTTCGCTCGAAAATAGTTGTTCGAATAAGCTAGATGGCAATTTTAACTTATCTCAACCCTAAAAAATGGGATTATTCAAACTATTTATGTAAATCGCTTTTGTTTTTTAATGTTAGGGATATGGCATTGTTGATTTTTAATAACTGTCTAATAAAATGTGTTTCTGTGGGTTGAAATTAATATTTCAATCCTGTACTTCGTAATCGTACGTAATACAGTATTTTATTGCGTATTCACTATATTATTTTATGAGGTAAGCTTAAACTTTCTAAATAATAAATTATAATACAAGTGAGCTAAGTTGCTCATTATACACGAGGCTGTGTGCTGCAGCCCGAGCCGTAGGCGAGGGTGTTAATCAGCCGAGTGTATAATAAGCAAGTTTATCACGAGTTTCATACGCACTTTTTCAACTAAAGGAAAAAAATATATATTGCACATATGCGATACAAACAACATACGAATATTATGGAAAATAGCGCGCAATTTTTTTTTTTTATGCGCGCTGCAAATGTTATATTGTTGATTACATATAAACCCCTTTGATGTTACAAATCTGTATTACCCGGTTAAATTGAAAGTTCTCTATTTACTCACATATACTTTGCAGTTAGGTACTAACTTAGCTTTGTAGGGATAAATTACCCGATTACATTGAAAATGCTCTGTTTACTCGCATATAATTTGCAGTTAGGTACTAACTTAACTTTGTAGGGATAATTTTAGTATGCAAAAGTGTATAATATAATTATTTACTAGGGGTCTTATAGTTCGGTTTATGGCCCTAAGAACGATATAATAAAGCTCACTTTACGAGCAAGGGTGTTGAAAACATTATTTATGCGGCTATTAATTACAAACAAACAAGTAAACAACTAATTAACATTTTGACTAACCTCAATGTTTCAATCAAATTGTATTTACAGTGGCCACGAGATGACAAGTAGTAGTTTCATGTTAAGTTTTGCGTGAACAGACTCGTAAGTAATAAATAAAAATGTATATATTTTTTATCTTTAGTGGGTACACTTTGGTTGTAGGCAGTTTCAAGTTCCACTATCTTACATAAGCAAGAGATGATGTAGTCGAAAATTTTGATAGGCAGATCACCTGTTATAGGCAGAGGTTAGTCCGCTTAACATCAGGTGGGCCTCGTGCTTTATCAGTCACAATAACATAAAAAAACAGGCTTCCTAAGAGTTACTGGCTATCAAGGACAGCTGCCGGAACACATCGTTAGTTGCATGGTGACAGAATTTTTACTTGACGATAGTAAGCTACCCGGGCTGGTATTCGCTAAATGCCTTACAACAATATATAACAACTACCGTCTTAAGGCAACCACCGGGACCAAGACGGCTTTACGTGCCCTCCGAAGCACGTAAGCACTCATTGGTAATGCCACTAGCCACCTTTACAAGTCTGTGACTGTGGCGAACTTAGTTGAAGCAAGTTTTTATATGTGTGCTTGAAATTATGTTACTACTTGATTTGGTATAAGGAGGTGTGAACTTTTGACAAGTAAAACATTAAAAATATTAATGCAAAATTATTATATTATCTCTCAATTCATTATTTCATTGCTTAGTTCCTGTTTGCACTGTTTTATAAAAGCCTACAAATTTTAATTTATAGTTTATTGACCTTTGACACACTCAGCAGCCAAGTCCTTCATTCCATTGCAATCGCCTTGATCGTCCCATTCTTTACAACTCTGAAATTAACATTAAAAATAGTTGATTTAGAGCCTGTAAAATACTTACTACAACATAACTGCAACTTTTGAGCCATTGTACGAGTTCACAGCAAATCAGTTATTGTCTTCAATAAACTTAAAAATCGTATGCAGAAGGGGATCGCTCGTTTAACTTTTTGCATTACAACAACTTCTAATTGAAATGAATGGTTATTGGTTTTTATCAGTTCCAAAACTACATTATAAGTCAGGAATTTAAATATTTACAGGTTAAAATAAGTCATAATATACCTTATTTTTAGATTTATAACTAGTTTTATTTTGAAATATGAAATATAGATGGAAAACAAAAATGATTTATATTTATATCCATAATATATTATGTATATCCATAAATACAATTTACTCTACTTTATGAGTTCTGTACGATGATATCTCACATGATTAAATACAATATATTATATTCGCAAATATTTTATGTAATGGTTTCCTGTTAAAAAATATTAAATCTATAGTCCAATATTGAGCTGGGCCTCTGGGGTCAACGTTTTACTCAATATATCAAAACTCTAGATATGTAGCTCAATCTGATCACAGGTTAGAGACTTATAACATACAGATGGATGGAAGGACAGACAGACATACAGATAGTTCATAGTTCATACAAGGCAAACCTATAGACCGTAGTAGTAGTAGACCTATATATCATATAAAGGGCTACATTTTACCCTTTGGATACGGAGCCCTAAAAACAAAAGTGACTCAGAATGTATAAAGACTATGGCAATGAAAATAAATTTTCCCAAAGTATTATTTAATAATAAAAGTTAATATGTTATCGCTGAAAAATAATAAACGAAATGACTTGCACACTATCCTTTTCACAAAAACAAAATGCTAAACTTTAAGGTTATAAATTGCACATTGCATTCTCTCAGTTCTGGAGGGAATGTGAAACTGGGGTTTTAACTCATTTCATGGAATCTGTACTTATAATAAAACTGTAACAGATGCAATTCTGTACATGGCAGAAAAAAAATGTTTGATAGCACTTTGTAGCTGACACTGATGCCAAAGCTGTATTTTTTTATTTTTGTCTGTCTGTCTGTCTGTCTGTATCCCGGCCGCGCATCACTCCAAAACTACTGAATGGAATTCAATGAAACTTAACACGGCTTAAGTTCATACTACGAAGAAGGTTATTGTATACTTTTTATCCCAAAGTTCAGCACGGCTCCCTCGGGAAAGGGGATAAAAGTCAAAATATTACTTAGTTGTAATTTGTAAACGCGTAGTCCGATTACAATTATTATTTTATTGTAAAAATAGTTACTAGTGACCCCACGAAGAGCCTGGCACCCCACGGGGAGCCCGGCATCCCACGGGCATTCTGGCACCCCACGGGCAGTCCGGCACTCCAAGGGCAGCCCGGCATCTCACGGGCAGCCCGGCAACTAACGGGCAGCCCGGCACCCCATGGGCAGCCCGGCACCCTTATTTAGTTTTGCAAGCTTGCTAAGATAAAACTTAAAAATTTGGAACACTCGCCACAGTAAAAAAAAATAACTATCTATTTTTTGCCGGATACATTTTGGAGACTGCGCAATGGAAGTGCACAATCTAATATATTTTCGTTCTATCGCTAAACAAGGAGAACAACGGCAAAAAAACGCCGTTTTAAAATCGTAATACCAAAGAAACACATAAGGTACTTTTTTGCTTCAACATTTAGTGTGTGAACCACACGAGTTACTTAACTACTGTCTTCTGGAAAATACAACCTGGGAGTTTTCAAACCCAAAGTAAAAAGCTCCTTTCTGAGCTATGCTTAAAGCACTCTTAGAAGTACTTTACCGCAACGTTGCCTAATATAAGAAAACAGTGCTGAAATGTGAATAATTAGTCTGCAGGAACGCAATCGCGAACGAAGTCGTAGGTACAGCTAATAAAGAATAATTTCCTGATTTTTCTATCAAAACTATTGGAATTTAGAATACGTCTGTCTCACCTGGATTATTTGCATATCATAGCAAATCTTCTGCTTCTTAAGGTCACAAAAATCAGGAGGCCCATATTTAGATAAATCTCCATCGATACAGTTCTCCTTTAAGCTGTCAATAAGTTCTGTATCGTCCCCAAATACCTTTTCTATGTCTTCAGTCATCTTTGTCTTGTCAAAAGTACCGTCATCTGATGTAAGGCCGCGTTTTTTGGCTATACATATCTCCATTTCACACTGTAGGGAAATGAATGACTTATTAATGTGTTATATATTTTTTTTTTTTTTTTATGCCTGATAGGTTAGCCTTTGACCACTATCTCACCTGATGGTAAGTGATGATGTGGTCGAAGATGTTGTTCAGGCTAACCTAGAAGTACTGGCTCTCAAGGACAGCTGCCGGAACACACCGTTAGGTGCTTGGCGACAGACTTTCTACTTGAGGGTGGTAGCTAGCCAGGCGGGCATTCGCAAAATGCCCTACCACCATGCTATAACGACTGCCATCCTAAGACGACAACCGGGACCGACGGCTTAACGTGCCCTCCGAAGCACGGAAACGCTCAGTAGTAATGTCACTAGCGGTCACCCATCCAACTCCTGACCGCGCGCGACGTTGCTTAACTTTGCTGATCGGTTGAGAACAGCTAAGTAAACTTCGCTACGAGCGCTTCAAAATATAATCAATTTGCTTCTATTATTGATGATAAGACAGATATAAGTAAAAAGAATTGTCAGTTTATAGCTTTGCGTGAACAAGGTGCCAGAAAAAAAGAAATCAATAAATTGGGTTGTATTTAAAAAACCTATTAGCTTACTAACAACTAAATACGGTAAAGTATACACTTAGTACAAAAATATATATTTTGTATGACTTCGTAATAACTCAAGGCAAGCCTCAAACATCACTGTTGTGACTTGACTCGACTATTCACACATATTCAACACCATTTATTTACGAATGGTGAGTATACAAACTACACTAGTCCATCCATAAAAAAAAAACTATTGTGAATTAATGAAGAAAAAAAAAAGAAGAATTAAAATGAAGTAAGCTATCAGGGAAAATAAAGAGCAGGCACATAAGCCGAAAGTCAATAAGACTCTTGCTGCAATTATATTGTGGACCGAAGGACAGTGGGTTGCTGCGCACATGTCAAGGCGTTAATTTGATTTTTGAGCTGTATTAGACTAGAAAATGTAAATCCACTTGCTTAGTGCCTAGGTAATATACTGTTAATAATGATGATGAGTAAAATAAAATAAAATATATAAATAAATTTTTTTTCCGAAAAAAATTTAAGTAGGCCGTGGTGAATAAGCTCTACTTAAGTCTAGGGTCCTGCTGATACAATATATCAATGATTTTATAATTTCTACAGGTATAACCTATTATACTTATGTCATATTTATCTCTATAGTGTCTGTTCATTGTTAGACAAAGATCCATACAAGTGGAAAATGTCCTTTAAATTAGAGACAAGTCTCGTTCTAGCCTACCACACAATCGACAAGGCGCCATAAAAAAGTACTGCGACGTGCCGAAACGGTATCGCAACGTTTTACAGTACCGGTGCCGTGTCGAGTTAGGCCCTTTAAACGGATAACATGTGGTCAAACATTTTCAACTTGAGGGTTACTAGCTAACCAGATGAGTATTTGCAAACTACCCTACCAACATGCTATATAAAGACTGTCGTCTTTTCTCAAATCAACAATTATTTGTACCTGTAAAATAGCCTTCAATGAAGTTTTGACGCACTCTTAGCGTAGTTTGCATAGCCGATTACCTAAATTAAGCAACGTCGCCCGCGGTCATGAGTTGGATTCGTGACCGCTAGTGACATTACTGCTGAGCGCTCCCGTGCTTCGGAGGGCACGTTAAGCCGTCGGTCCCGGTTGTTGTCTAAGGATAGCAGTCGTTATAGCATGGTGGTAGGGCATTTTTCGAATGCCCGCCTGGCTAGCTACCACCCTCAAGTAGAAAATCTGTCGCCAAGCACCTAACGGTGTGTTCCGACAGCTGTCCTTGAGAGCCAGTACTTCTAGGTTAGCTTGAACAACATCTTCGACCACATTATCACTTACCATCATGTGAGATAGTGGTCAATGGCTAACCTATACGAGGAATAAAATATATATATAAAAATATATATGTCGCCAAATACGTAACGCTGTCTTCCGGAAGCTGTCTTTAGTGCCAGTAAATCTAGGCTAGCCTGAACAACGCTTTTGATCACTTCATCACTTCACATCAGGTGAGATAGTGTAGTAGAAAATATGATCCAAAGATATCACAAATACAATTTGATTGAAGCAGTGCGCAGTGATAGCTCAGTGGCATTGGCTATGGACTGCCGCGCAGCAGGTCCATGGTTCGAATTTCGCCGCGGGTTTGAGCTTCACCGCATGGTAGAAGGGCATTTTGCGATTGCTCGCCTGGATTTAGTAGAAAATCTGTCGCCAAGCACCTAACGGTGTGTTTCGCCAGCAGTCCTTGAGAGCCAATGAAATTACAGGCACATGAGACTACACAATAGTATGTCTATGGCTAACGGGCGCAGTGCAATTCGTCACTTTTGACGAAATGCATTTATCATAGGCAGAGGTAAGTCCGTTTAACATATGGATCTAGCCAATTTCTTACTTAAAAAACAGTGAAAAATTGGCTAGATTTAGAATAAGTAAAGTTGATACCTACAGATGCATTTTATGCGCTCGTCGCGAAGTTTGCCTAGCTGTTCTTAACCGATCAGCTAAGTTAAGCAACGTCCGCCGCGGTCATGAGTTGGATGGGTGCCTGATAGTGGCATTACTATTGAGCGCATGCGTGCTTCGGAGGACACGTTAAGCCGTCGGTCCTGATTGTCTTAGGATGGCATGCGTTACACCATGGTGGTAGGGCATTTTGTGAAATACCGCCTGGTTAGCTACCACCCTCAAGTAAAAAAACTGTCGCCAAGCACCTAACGGTGTGTTCTGGCAGCTGTCCTTGAAAGCCAGTAATTCTAGGTTAGCCTGAACTACATCTACGACAAATCATTACTTACCATCAGGTGAGATTGTAGTCAAAGGCTAACCTATAAGGCATAAAAAAAAACTTACATATAATTTCTAATTATTTGATTTAACTTACTGATGGTGGCTTCTTTGGCATTTGAAAGCATTCCTTTATATCATCAGTAGGTGGCTTACGAGGTGGTATATTATTCTTACAGCACGACATCCCTCCCTATGACATAATATAATAATGTATATTTTGTAACATTTTTATCAGTTTATAACATTAACAAAAGTATTGATGGGATACTTACATGCATGAGTTGATTACATTTAGGCATGCCCTCTTTATGAGGATGAGCCTAAAAAAAAGAAAATCATATAAAAACATGTTCCTCTTTACAACACATGTATCTGTATTATATATACAGGGCGTCCCACGGCGATGCCACATGGAGGGAAAGTACCTTGAATATTGTAATGTATAAAAAAGACTGTAATACAAAAAACTTAGTGCAGGTTTAACGCCACTATATAGATATCAGAGATATCACAGCCTACAATTGCCTACATTTTAATTCATACTTCAAAAGAATAATGAAAAATAAATAAATCTTACCGTTACAACCGCCAACACTACAGCAGAAAACACAACATAACACAACATGTTTATTCAAATCGGAATCAGCAATAAACTCAACAATTTAACACGTTTATTTATATGCGAAAACGACAATCGTTATAATGACCCGCCATGGAAAAATAAACGCGAAAATTGTCGTTCAAAGCATTATGTGTCATTATCATCTAACATTTAGATTTTGATTTAGATCTGAAGTGTTTTTTTGTCGCATAGTGTACATAGAAACAGTAATAAAACTTCACACATGCTATATTTTTCATGTTTCATTTGGTTCGTTTATGCCCGCAAAGATGGATGAAGCTGCAAAAAATACTCTCAATTTAACCACGTATTGCATACTGGTCACAGTTTCATACTATTGGAACATTTCTGAAAATGTCTGGTGTTGAAACTTAATACAACCATCCCATTGGGAAATTGAATTTAGAAAATGGCCATTACCACGTGACTTGAGGCCGTCAACATGAAATAAAATAAAACACTGTGTATTTAAATCAGTTTTTTCATAGGTTGATGATTTCGATGCTGAAGAGAACAACAGATCTTATAATTATACCCACACAAGAAAACTAGAAAGAAAAATAATAAAAGCAAGGCTGAACCTCATACGACTTAAATATATTATAGACTATCAAAATATGAACAAAATGGCATAAAACAAATTACATACATTTAAATAAAGAAACTCGTATAACGGCCAGTTGTATAAGATTATCAAAAAAAGAAATACGGTTGCCACTTGGTACTGAATGAATAAATTTAATGTGTTTAATTCATTAAATTTATCTCTTTCTCTCATATCTTCGATGACTCTCAGTCTTGCAATAAATTCGTACAAGGAATTACGGTGTTATTATTTTTAGCTTCAGCAGTGGACAATCCGGCTGACACAGTAACAGTATATAACACAGTGTTGTACTGTATGGTTAAAATCAATTGGCGTACACGTAGTTCACCACGGAGCATAAATGTTAAAAAAAATTAGTTATACTCTTAGTCGTTTTGTAACTTGCATAGTTAGTGACGATATTAAAGGTAAAGTAAATCTCATAATGATATTTGATTGATAAAAAGCAACATGTTCAAATACTGAAAATCAATATTGATTGTGATTTTATAATTTGAATAGGTTTTTGCAGACTGGTGATGATAAGATTACATAAATAACGTTACTATTGAGCGCGTCCGTGCTTCAAAAGGCACGCTAAGCCGTAGGTCCTGGTTGTCGTCTTCAGATGGCACTCGTTATAGCATGGTGGTAGGACAATTAGCGAATGGCCGCCTGGCTAGCTACCACCCTCAAATAGAAAATCTGTCGCCAAGCACCTAACTGATGCCAGTAATTCTAGGTTAGCCTAAACAACATCTTCGACCACATCATTACTTACCATCAGGCGAGATAGTGGTTATATGCTAATCTACCAGGCATAAAAACAAAACCTTTTAATAGGCTCCACGTAAATATCTGGCATACAGACAATAAATACTATTCGTATTTTTGTACTGGTAAAAATAATATTTGGATAATATGAATGAAGTTCATGTAACACACACATCGTAATTATTTAACATACAAGTATGCAATTACACGGATTCAATCTGGGGCCAAATCGTAATTTAACAAGCATAACATAGCATTTGATTCAGTTGTACAAATATGCATCCAAATTTCATAGGTATTATTAATAATACATGAAATTTTCGGCTTTTTGTTGCGGATATAATATGATACACGGATATATATGTGTGTAAAAATTTCACTTGTTTTTTAAATTTATATATTGCTGATAGGACAGCTTTTAATCATTATTTCACCAGATGGTAGGTGATGATGTAGTCGAAGATATTGTACAAGCTATCCTAGAATTGCTGGCTCAAAAGGACAGCTGCCTTAACACATCGTTAGGCGCTTGACGACAGATTTTCTACTTGAGGGTTGTAGCTAGCCAGGCGGGCATTCGCAAAATGCCCTATCACCATGCTGTAACGACTGCCATCCTAACAGAGAGCTTAAATTGCCTGCCAAAGCTCAGAAGCACTCAGTAGTAATTCCACTAGCAAGCACCCATACAATTTATGAACGCAGTTGTCGTTGATCGGTTAAGAATGACATGATCATCATGAGCTACGAGCGCTTCAAACAAAAAATGCACATTAATGAGAAGGTGTGAGAAAAAACTCTAACTGTATTAGAGTACGGAAAATAAAATAGAATATTATAAGTTTGGAAAATATATTAAATAATATAAATCATTGAAATTAAATTTAATTGTTTTTATTTCAGATTTGCATCCATAAAAATATATAAATTTATTTCACCAAAATTACATTCAGATCATTAAAACTATTAAACTGAATTTAAAAACAATGAATAAATTGTAACTGAGGTTTTTTTATGTCATTGTGACGGAACAAGCCCGAGGCCCACCTGATGTTAACTAACCTCTGCCTATAACAGATGTATTTTGTCAACACGAATTGCCGGAACACACTGCTCGGTGCTTTGCGACAGATTTTCTACTTGAGGGTGGTCGCTAGCCAGGCGGGCATTCGCAAAACGCCCTTCCACCATGCGGTGAAGCTCAAGCCCGCGGCGGGATTCGAACCATGGACGTGCTGTGCCAATATATCCAATGCCACTCAGCCGTCACTGCTTCAAAAGGCGATGGTAGTTGTCACTTTTTACGCAATGAGCTAGTATACCACTGCAGCCACCTGTGTTTTTGGAGCGATGCAGCGCGGTACGTGCGGCGGCCGACCCGCTTCGAGGGTACGTTCCTGCATTCCAATCGACTTAATTAGACTCTGACAAGATTTGACCATACCTGCTACGGGTGACCTATTAGAGCTAATTATGCTTTGCAAAGCCAAAATACCTTTTCTTACGGTCTTATCTTAGCTAGCTGTTAAATGTGACATATTTCAAAATAAATAATATATTTTGTACAAGCTAAAGATTTGTGATTACTATATGACAATTGTTTAACGTTATATATTTATTAATAATAGGCCAATTAAATTAAAACATACAAATATAAAATTTACAACTATATGGTCGAATATAATTAAATATAACTTGTTAACTATTTAATTTTAATTATTTAACTATTTAATCGAACTCCGATTTCCAGAACTATAGAGATTGCTTTATTTGTTCCATTCGAATCGAATAAATCTAGCTCAATCAATATTTGTGTAAGGTATTGCAGGAATGTACCCCGGAGCAGGACCTGCCAACCTGGCGCGCATCTCTCCGCAAATATCGCGCTCGCGCTGTAACAGTGGGGTAATCGGAACATAAGACGCCACGCGTCGTTGTATTGCACCCTCATCTTCCTGGCCGCTTTCGTGTGGTTCGTCCAGTGTTTACGGTGGTGCAGTAGCTGATAGATAGCTGTGTTCTTACGGGGTCGCTACAGCGGGCGAAGCGTCTGGCTAGCATATTTCCACGCACTGCAACGGCACGCCTCTGCCTGTTGATGTCCACACGATCCGTATTATTTATGGTGTACGTTAGAAAACGCTAACATTTTTAGCGTTAGAAGCACAAATTTGAAAAATTTCAAGGACCGGTAGAGGCCTCAAGATTACAGATAACTAATTAAATTTTATAATAATCGTAATCCATGTGTCAAAATGCAACTTTTGATACCTCTTGCGTAGCCGAAACTCAAATTTATTTTTATCGCATACATGGAAGGGACAGCGCATACATGTAGTGAGCAGTTCTGAAGCCTACGGTCCCGGTTGTCGTATTAGGATGGGAGTTTTTATAGCTTGGTGGTAGGGCATTTAACGAATGTCCGCCTGGCTAGCTACCACCCTCAAGTAGAAAATCTGTCACCAAGCATCTAACAGTGTGTTCCGGCACCTATCCTTGAGAGCCTAAACAACATTTTCGACCACATCATCACTTACCATCAGGTGATGTAGTGGTCAAAGGTTAACCTATCAAGCATAAAAAAGAAGAAAAACTTCGTTCCAGATAGTAGTTACCCTTACTGAATAAAATTATTACGAACCGGCTAGAACTCGCGTTATATTTATAAGAAATATTCCGACCAGTCTCAGACTGTTTTGAAGCTCTTTATTGTGGAGTCACGGATTGCGTGTACTGACAAGCACGGGCTAACGCGTAACTGATGTGGCGACGTCGGTGTTGTCTCTCCCGGCTCAGCTGCATCTGTCAAGTCACCATCAGAACTGTCACTTGTTTCACTGACACTCATTGTTTATCTAAACCTAATTTAATAAAGAGGAAAGATTTGATTGTTTGTTTGTTTGTATTTAATAGGCTCCGAAACTACAGGACCGATTAGAATGAAATTTGGTATAGAAATAGTTTGAGACACGGGGAAGGACGTAGGATAGTTTTGTTCCAACTGCACAAAAAGAGGTTAATAGTTTTGCGAGATAACCAATATACCTGGGCGGAGCGGCGGCCGGAAATATAGTAGGTAAATAAATTGGATGACACACCACACTAACTGTATCAGTTTCACGGTCTAGACGCACAATAATGGTGTACCGAAATGATCTGATCTGTTTACAATCCCAGTTGAAGTTGGGATGACGATATATTTCAATAGCTTCCCGTGTTTTACGTGGAACGATAAACTTTTCACGTGGAAGAACGGATGCTTTATCCAAACGCACATAACGATAGAAGCGTTTTCAACAACCGCGGTGCGTACGGTATCTAAGTTTTACTCCATTAATGTTTCATAAGTTAATATTGATAAAACTAACACTAGTTTTCATTATGAAAACTGAAGTAGGAAGAAATGTGTTTGAATAGATGGACGTAACTGACGATATTCTTTAATAAGATGTATGTAGAATAATTTTGTTGCCTTAAATTTATGCCATCTACGAGTACTTAATTTTTAGGATGTTAAGAGCGGTAATGCAATCTGCTATTTTAGTAACGGCAACGTTCTCCATGCAAACTAAGTCATCTACGACGTTTTCCATGCAAACCAAACTCCTTTCTATTGTCCGTCTCGTATCAAGTCACTCATACAAAAACCGACCGACGACGCTACTAACTGGAAGGTGGCATTGGCACACCTAATGCACATCAAATATATAAAAAATTCTTCACACCGGTATGATAGCTGCGTTTAAATGTGAAATTACGATAAGGTTTCCAGTTTCAAGCCTGCCGTTGCAAGATAACAGGATGAAGCCATAAAATCCGTTTTCGGGAAACGTAGATGTGGCGTCATATCAGAGATGGCGCCATAACGAAGATGGCGTCATTTTACGGAATGATCGTAGAGGTGAGCGTTTGTTATTGACAATTCGGTTTCATTTGCCCCGTATGCATTCCTTTTATGATTTAAGACGGGCAATGTTGTTAACTTTATCTTTTCAATGATTTCTCGAAATTTCAACAAATGTTTGATTGATGGCTACTTTTTTTATGATCTTGTGACGGTAGTAGCTCGAGGACCACCTGATGTTAAGTAGACTAACCTCTGCCTATAACAAATGCATTTCATCACAAGTCACGAATAGCACTGCGCCCGTCAGTTTGAGACATGGTTGTCAAGTCTCATGTGCCTGTTATTTCACTGGCTCTCAAGGAGCTGGCCAGAGATTTCAATAAATATAAAAAGGTAGGAGGTAAAATAAAGTATTTATATCCTAGCATGTATTTTCACCTACAGCACACAACGTTGATAGATCGTATAGTTTTATAATTTTCCTATACCTATATAAATATACCGGTACCGTCAAACTTTAACGGGTATCGTCACTAACAGAAGTGCGTTTTGGACGATTTTAGAAAGACTTACCTCTCTATTGCAATTTTGTACTGGAGTGGTAGATATAAGCACTTATCTCACTTATGTGGAATCGGTGGAACAAGTACTGCACTAACAGCAATACACAAGCACATATTGAAAACTTTAGCCGTCAATTTTATGACTATCTGTATTGCCTGACAACACCCTTTCTTAGAAAGTCTCATTTGTAAACACTGTGTACACTATTTTTCGGCTATTAAGAATGCAAAGTGCTAATGAGCGTTGTTGTGGGTGCTAAATGTGTAGCAACACATCCAGAAGGTATAAAATAATACTGCCGTACAAAATAATCACTCTCTGCAGAGATTTGAGGACGTTTAACAATCAGAACGAAAGGATATATTTGAGCTTTTACTTACTCACCACGAAATCACAGTTGCGATAGTCGTCATTTTGTAAACTAATTCGCTTAGCAAGCAATAATGAAAAAAAATCCTCTTTCAAAATAATCTCTTTAGTTATTATCCCTTTAAAAAGATTGACAATTCAAAATTATAACGGTTTTAGTGAATTTTCAGCTAGAAGGAATGAAAATAAAGAAAAAGAGACCTATTATAAGAGTATATTTTAGTATAATTATATGAGCTACATAATTAATTACCTACATACAACTTTTACAACTTTTTGGCATTCACTAGATACTTTTATATACGAATCTGTTCGGAACAATACATTTTATAACTATACACTCTTAAGTCGTATATACCTAAAATGCTCTCGTTCAACCTGGTAAAAGCTGAACAAGCACACAACAAGTCTAATTCACATCACAGTATGAGTCACATCGTGGTGCATAGTGGTAAGGCATTTTACCTGGCTACCGCCTTCCAGTAGAAAACCTGTCGCAAAGCACCTAAGGCTGTGTTTCGGCAGCTGTCCTTGAGAACCAACATTTTTAGGCTTATTGGAACAAAATCTTTGACCACATCACCACATCACTAGGTAAGATAGAGGCCAAAGGCTAGAGATATTAAAAAAATAAAAATAAGAAAGAAGACACTCCATGCAATCGATGCTTGGTGTGGAATCTGATGTCATGAACCCATGCGTGACGCGGTGATGTTAGATCACACTAATCCTGTTTATAATGATGTTTTGAAATATATTCCGAAACTGTTTTAATTTGTTTAATTTTGCTACTATTTAAGTGACAATGTAGATAAAGTTTTAACAGTCAAATTTGCAAAGGATACAAGGATAACAAGGCTTTCTAATTAAGCCAGTCGCATGGCTAGCCTTTCGGGAATTCTAAATGATCTTCCTTCGTATAATATTTAGCGAAAATAACCTTCGGCAAAATGTTTCTTTGTCTTGTTGGCGCAAATCTAATAATTGTATGCTGTAGTATTCTAAAAACCGGTAAATTACTAAAAATAATAAAAGCAAAGAGAAAGATGTAGGCCGAATAAATTAAAGATATTAACGTTCAAGTGAAAAGTGTGAGTTTGAGACGACAAGCCAAAAAACCATACAAGCTAATTTAAAAATGTGAATAAACTTGCCAAAATTCGTGCTGTGCTTATTGGAATGCTAAGCTTAGTATCGTATGCATAATTTCAAAGTGAAGTGGCCAAAAATTTATATTTAACCACCAGCGGGATGCGTTATGTGCCCGAAGGCTTTATTGCGTCAATATATTAAGTGGACTGTATTTTTGTGTTAATTCGCTAGGTCACTGATTACAATTAACAATTTCACATGTATATAAACATATCCTGGCCATGAGCGATCGCTAGGTAATAGGAAAAAAGGAAACCCACGCACCTTTAGAATGTCCGGTAGGCTCCTTCACCTCACGAGCTGGAAGTCCTGGCTGCGCAGCACAGAAAACATTCACACGGTCTTCTTTAACTCTCACAATAAGATGTTCGATGATTTAATTTCACTTTCACGTACTTGCGGTATGTCCAGATCTAACTATAACAACTGGGATGCGGTCAGCGGTAGATCGTCATTGAGACTGTCTTTCAAGGGCAACTGCCTCCGAGGCGTTAGTTGCATCGTGGAGGACGCGGGATTGGAGGGGGAAAAGAGATAGGAGATCGCTCAATTAGCCAATATTACATATGAAAGAAAGTGACAGCTAATTGACGCATTTATGCAAACAAAATGTATTAAATACTAGCTTGGCGGTAACATTTCCCCCGGCCTTAAAGGGTTGCCTTTAAAAGAAATAATAACTTAGCGGGATAAATATATAATAAAATATAATGCGGTTGAGTATGCGGTAATATAATAACTTAATAACGTATGCGGTAATATAAAATATGAGTATATACTAAAAGTTATTGATTAGGTAGAGGACATAATTTAACTACCGGGCGAAGGTAGCTCCCCTTTGAAGTTTTTACAGTGACAACACGAGTAGCGCCGTCTTTAGACGGATAAACCCTTTCCACGACACCCAATGGCCAAGCAAAAGGCGGAGCATTGTCAGTTTTGACAATGACAACTGTTCCTTCCTTTATGGGAACCGAAGGAACATTCCACTTCGCTCGCGTCTGCAGCTGGTGTAAATATTCAGCACGCCAGCGCTTCCAAAATGACTGTACCATACTATCTATTAGGTTATGTCTCTGAAGTAAGTCTGACGGTCCAATTTCAGGCGCGGGAAGCGAAGAGAGTGGTATCGTTTGTAAAAAGTGTGCCGGTGTAAGAGCTGAAGGCTCAGTGGGATCACTACTCATAGTAGTCAGCGGGCGCGAATTAACTAGAGCTTCGATCTGCGTGAGGATAGTGAGAAGCTCCTCATACGATAGGATTTGTTGTCCTATGACTTTAAGCAAATGCGTTTTAATAATCTTCACCATACTTTCCCAACAACCTCCCCAGTGTGGAGAAGCAGGTGGAATGAATTTCCACTCAATACGATTTTCGGCTAACTCTACCTCTAGATGCGGACGTAATTCGTCTAAGAACTTATATAAGTCGCGGAGATACGAACGCGTTCCGACAAAACAGGTCCCGTTATCAGAGTACATGCATTTGACAGGTCCGCGTCTAGACAGGAAGCGTTTAAACGCATTTAGGAAACTGGAAGTGGACAAATCTGTCGTAATTTCGATATGGGTAGAGCGTGTCGAGAGACAGGAAAAGATGCATAGCCATGCTTTACGGCTCTTTACCCCCCTACCACGCGTGGGCGTGTATTGAAAAGGGCCTGCATAGTCACATCCAACATGCGAAAAAGCTTTGTCTACTTGATTTACGCGATGACTGGGTAAATCATTCATAAGTGGGAATAATGGGCGCGGTTTTGATTTAAAACATGTGTTGCATTTGTGAATACGATGGCGTATGATGCGCCTTGCAGCTAAAATCCAGAATCTATGCCTTAACAAAGACATCAGTAGCTCTGGTCCAGCATGCAAGTGCTTGACGTGATAATGATCAACGATCAAGTCAACGACTGGATCGCGGCGCAGTAATATGCAAGGATGCTTGAGCGTGTAATCCTCGGCAGAATGCGACAAGCGACCTCCGACACGAATAAGACCGTTATTGTCAACGAATGGCCTAAGCTTGTTTAAAGCGGGTGAACAAGGTTCATTTTTAGTTAAATTAGCTTTATCGTGCGAGAAATGAACGTTTTGCACGGCGCTTATTAATTTATTTTCTGCATACTCTGAGTCTGCGGCGGTTATAAAATTACCACGGGGTAATAATTTCATGAAGCGGTAAACGTACACTATCGCCCGTAACAATTTAGGGTAGGACGAAAATCGTTGCGCGAGCGCGTACAGCGGGGATTGTTCTGGACTAGTGGTGACATGCACCTGAGCACGTTGTTCAGGCGCGTCAGCGTATTCATCAGTATTCAATTTATTTAAGGGCCATTCACTTGGATCAAGAGTGATCCAAGGTGGGCCAGTAAGCCACAAAGGGTGGTCGACAAACTTACTCGGGGTAAGACCACGCGATAAGCAGTCCGCGGGATTATCGGTGCCAGAAACGTGAAAGAATCGACTCGCGGGAATATTATCTGTCACTTTTACGACACGGTTGGCGACAAAAGGCTGCCAACGATGCGCGGGCGCGTTTATCCAGCAAAGCGTTACTTGGGAATCGCTAAATACGAAGACGTTGCTAACTGTATAGCGCGGGGTTATTATATCTAAGACCTTGCGAAGCAGCTGTGACAACAAGAGCGCTGCGCAAAGCTCTAATCGTGCAATCGAAACCACCTTAACTGGTGACACTTTGGACTTTGCGCACACTAGTTGCACAGTGTACTTTGAGCCAATGCGTATTTGTAAATAAACCACACAGCCGTAAGCGCGTTCGCTTGCATCTCCAAAACCTACAACGTTAATGTCGCAATTTTCTATAATACCTAAATGTCGCGGTATGCACAGTTTGTTGAGCAAGGGAAGCTCCTTACAAAACTGCAACCAATTATTGATAATATGCGTAGGAGGTTCAGTATCCCAATCACACTTCAAAAGCCAAAGCTCTTTGATAAGAAGCTTGGCGTATAAAGTGGCTGGCGCGACAAAGCCCATGATGTCCCACAGTCTGGCGATCGCTGACAATATCGCGCGCTTGGTGCACTTATCGTCAGGTGCGGTGACCACAAACCGAAAACTGTCACAAGTCCTATCCCAGTAAAGTCCTAGAATTTTATGCGGAACAGATTCGTCGAATATTTTGTCGCGGGATTTTTTATGCGTATCGGGTATGTGAGCTAATACAGCATCAGAATTGCTAGTCCATTTGACGAGATCAAATTGACCCATTCCGAACAGCTGAATCAGCTCACTACTGAGCGTGATAGCTTGCTTGCTACTCATGGCGGAGATCACAATATCGTCCATGTAAAGACATGAAGAAGCAGCAGCGGCGGCAGCGGGGAACTTGTCACCGTCATCGGCAACCAGCTGGCGAACAACGCGCAATGCGTGAAATGCACTTGATTTTAATCCAAAACACACGCGCTTAAATTCATACACAGTAACTGGATCCTCCGTATTGAACCGATATAAAATGCGCTGATACCTACGATCAGATTCGCGCACGCCAATTTGCATAAACATCTGACGACAATCAGCTGACAGCGTTACTTCAAATAAGCGAAAATTAATTAAAATGCTAAACAAGTCTCCTTGTAGATTAGCACCAGCGTGGAGAAGATCATTAAGTGAGTGACCAGACGAAGACTTACAGCTGGCGTCCAAAACGCAGCGAAGCTTGGTTGACGTTTTATCTTCTCGTACCACACCGTGATGAGGAATCGTATATGAAGGACGAGTGACGTCATCAGTTGTCATATCAACGGGACTTAGGTAGCCCTTATCTATATAATCGCGTATTACATTATTGTAAGCGGCGCGGGATTTGAGTGACACATCCAGTTTTCTCTCTAAACACTTAAGTCGCCTGAGCGCGGCAACATACGAATCGCCTAATAAATTTACGTCATCACGAAAAGGTAAGGCGACAATATATCTACCACTGTTTTCACGAACAGTGGTAGCGCGGAAAAATTCTTCGCACTCAAACTCCTCAGGACTATGAGCGGGCGGCGCGGATATCTCTTCAAGCTCCCAAAATCGCTTGAAGAGCGTGTCAATCGGTTCTTGTTCGACGGAACAACACAAGGTAGAAAAACTATTATGAACGATCTGTGACGTAGGCGCGGAACCCATAATCACAAAACCTAACACAGTCTGAATCGCGGGCGGTACATTATCATGACTGCTATTGACCACTCCAGGTAGCAGCATGTGCGAGAAAGTGGATGCCCCAACCAGACAATCGATTGGTCCAGGAGACGCAAAATCTTTGTCGGCGAGCGGGAGTGACTCGAGGTGTGCAAACACAGCCTTATCAATTGCGACCGATGGCAGAGAATCGCTTATGCGGTCGATAACGAGCGAGTCAATATCAAAATTAATGTTCGAATTATATTGCGAGCTTATTTTAAAACGTACAGTACCCTTAACTAACTTCTCCGAACCCCCTATTCCCCTAACAGTGATATGTGAAGGCGTCATACTATTTAACAAGCCAAGGCGATCACAACATTCGTAAGTTACGAAGTTGCTCTGAGACGCGCTATCGAGTAAACAACGTATAACCTGCGGTCTATTATTAGCATCGCATACTACGACCTGAGCTGTGGCTAGAAGCACCGTTGTACGGGTGGCTATTCGTCGCTGGTTATCAGTGGATGACTCAATGCGCGCGGGCAGCGAGGCGGCGATGGTTGTCGTGCATAGCGATAGATCGCTGCGCTGCTGCATCAACTGACGCGGCTCGCTATCAGCTGAAACGGACAACCGTGGCGTAGCGGTTGCGTGCGCGGCACTCGCGGCAGGGGTGGCGTGTTCGATCTCCGAACGCGGTTTATTATTAAAATGTAGCATAGAATGATGTCGCTGAGAACACACACGACATTTTGACTTCGAAGAACAATTAATAGTTTTATGGGTGCGACTGGTGCAGTTCACACACGCGTTGTTATTTTTTATAAACTTAAACCTTTCACTAGGCGTAAGTTTTTCGAACGCGGTACATTTATAGTAATGATCATGAGACGCGTAATTACACAATGGACATTTATCAGGAGCTGAACAAGTGACGTATGACTGTGGATTCGGCGGGCGGTTAGTCTTGGCAGGAGGCTTCCAACTAAGCTTAATAGTATTGCTTGCTGCGGCGGGTTGCGTGCTCTCAAAAATACGACACTGCTTTTTAATAAACTCAATAAATTCCTTGAGTGTCGGCATCCTATTATCTCGAGAGTACATTTCAAACGCACGTATAGTTTCAGTGTCAAACTTATACAGAGCTATATGCAGCAACACGAAATCCAACAGATCGTCTATTTTTTAAGTTTTAAGTGAGTTAATAGCGACCACATACTTATCGATAAATAATTTGAAGTTCGATGCAGACGGAGAACCATTTAATTTGAGGGTAAGTGCCTGGTCTAAATAGCTAGAACCTAATAGCCTGACATCTTGGTATTTATCTAAAAGCGTTTGGTAAATCACATTATAATTTTCGGCATTCGGAATTATACCAGCAAATGCAGACTGGGCGGTCGGTGACAATTTACCTATTAGATAGTACAGCTTGTCAGCGTCCGTTAACGATGCATTACTATGTACTGTCGCGTCAAAACTAGCGTGAAATAATGGCCAGTTTTTCCTATCACCATCAAAGTGCATCAGCTCAATATTGGGAAGTCTAGGTTTAGCTTTGTTGTGCAAAGTGGAATACTCTGACGCGGGCGCGGGCTTCAACTTCGACATGATCAGCTTGATATAACAATAAAGATCTTCGAAGGACGCGTAACCTTGATAAGAAGGTGTCGCTTCAGGGTCAAGTTCAAGAAGTGTTTCATTGTAACTATCGAGGATCTTTTGAAAACTAATGCGTGTCTCTTCAATCGTTACACAAGAACTCAAAAACAATTCTCGATTTTCTTCTGAAATATGTGCATTTTTAGCCTGATTATAAACCGAATTAATACGTTCATACAGAGCATTTCGCTTTGCTTCGGACTACAAGGAGAAGCTACTTTGACTTCGCGCGGCATGATGCTTATAATTTTTAATGCAATACTATATGTAAGTAGGCCTAAATAGTATCGGAATACAATGTGGTAAATGAGGTAATAAGTCGCGTAAGAATAAAGTAAGAAAATAATTTATACTATGGTATTTTATTGGCGCGGTATTACGTTATAAATGAGTACGTGAATCACGATATGGATATAAATAAATATACTCGTATACCTAACACTTATAAATGTATGTGCCTTAAAGGGCGGGAAAGTAAATATACTATATATTATTCTCTAAAGGCAAACACTTATAAGGGCGGAGCGGTTTAGTGAAGTACGAACATTTTTATGTGGTGAGGGTAGGCTAGCGACGTAAGAATTACGTGCGATTTTTAGTTTTGAATTCAAAGATATCGTATGAAATCAAGATAATCATATACAATAATGAAATTTAGATTATAATCCCGTGAGATAGGACCAAAATGAAGTGGCCAAAAATTTATATTTAACCACCAGCGGGATGCGTTATGTGCCCGAAGGCTTTATTGCGTCAATATATTAAGTGGACTGTATTTTTGTGTTAATTCGCTAGGTCACTGATTACAATTAACAATTTCACATGTATATAAACATATCCTGGCCATGAGCGATCGCTAGGTAATAGGAAAAAAGGAAACCCACGCACCTTTAGAATGTCCGGTAGGCTCCTTCACCTCACGAGCTGGAAGTCCTGGCTGCGCAGCACAGAAAACATTCACACGGTCTTCTTTAACTCTCACAATAAGATGTTCGATGATTTAATTTCACTTTCACGTACTTGCGGTATGTCCAGATCTAACTATAACAACTGGGATGCGGTCAGCGGTAGATCGTCATTGAGACTGTCTTTCAAGGGCAACTGCCTCCGAGGCGTTAGTTGCATCGTGGAGGACGCGGGATTGGAGGGGGAAAAGAGATAGGAGATCGCTCAATTAGCCAATATTACATATGAAAGAAAGTGACAGCTAATTGACGCATTTATGCAAACAAAATGTATTAAATACTAGCTTGGCGGTAACACAAAGGTCAAAATCTTTACAAAAGAAAACTCGCTGAATATATCAAAACAAATCATTTTGTTTATTAACTTAAACGATAATTGGTCGAAATCTACGAATAAATATAAATTTATTCGCAGGTCGCAATACATAAAGTCTAAATATCCAAAATAAAGTTATTGAAATAGATGATTTGGCATAGACATTACGCGTGAAATAGCATTTACTTGAAAGGTTCGAAAGGAATCAATTACTTTAAGATTTGTGTATTAGACTTTATCGCCTATAGACCGAGTAGATATTGATAATTTTCAATCCTGTTAGATATGGAGAAAGTATCCAATAACAGATTATTTAAAATGTTGCTTGATAATTTTATTTTAATAATATTTTTACTTACCTATTTAAAATTTATTGAGAAGTATGAACAATTTGTGATTTCTCTTTATGTAAAATTTTTATTTGGAATTTTTACGGGTTGTAGTACGAATACGAATTGATGACTATCAATTCGTATTCGTACTACACGTGTTAAAAACACTTCATTTCAAATATAAAGAAAGCAAAAAGATTTGTTTTCCTAAAATATTAATTTTTATAAATAACATGAGTTTGGATAGTAACGTAATTTAAATTAATTGAGAAAAGAGAACAAATTGTGAAAAAAGGGTTTAATAAGGGTTTGTTGGTAATATATACCTTTTTATTTATATTTGTATCCCGCCAAATTCTATTTTAAATATGGAACACCGCGTCACCGCCGTGGGCTATCCCACGGCTAGTATTTTTTTTTAATTCATACTGACTCTTTAGCTTGTAAACAGTATTAGTGACAAATCTTAAATTTTAGTAACCTTAAAAAAGTATCATTCATTCTCGTCCTAGAGAGGGAAGCAATTACTATGAGTCTGTCCCGGCCTAAGGTGCGGAACAGCGTCTTATACCCGCTATTTGGATAAAACAAACACTAATTTCCGAGTATGAGAAACTTATTTCAGGAGTCGGTAGAATTAAACAAAGCCTAAAAATAATTATTTTAACACTATCAACTGTCACATATACACCTTGGGTGAATTTTCTCGCGCCGCAAGTTTTACGCCAGGCTTATAAGTTATATTTATTGGGGAAAATAATCTATCTATGAGTTATTATAACTTTTGAGAATATAATTGATTTTCTGCTAATAACATGCTGAAACTTAACCATATATTAATTTATAATAATAATTTTATCTTGGAAATAGTCTGAGGAATACAAGTGAATCTTCTAACTCCGAAACAAAATGTAACTTAGTAAAGCAGAAATAAGTCATCTGCAATAACTTCGGCTCATTTCTTTGTAGGCGCTCAATCATGTCATATCATTGTATTGAGTTCTTGTGACTTCCAGTTTATTCAAGTAGGTTTTGTGTAACTGCCAGCAATTTGATGAAATTGCGTCGACGTACACTTTGAATTTGGTGATCGTCCCCTTTGCAACATCAAATTGTCACGCTGACAAAAATACTAAAATCCTGACTGAATAGATTGCAGAGCTTATATCACTAAGCCCAGTAGGTTGAAATGATTGGCATGGTTTTAAACAGTAACATATGTAATATTTGTTTTTGCAAAGTATTTCAATTATGTGAGCGCTCTTATTGGCACTACACGTGCACGAAGTCACCTGCCTACCCTCATAAAAGACCAGGACACTGGCTATCGCCAACCAGATTATTGCTTAGTTATGAGTTGTTGACAAGTGATACAACTCAACTCTTAATGTCATATTGCAGCATAATGATGATGCAAAATGAATATTAATTTTGGATATTTTGTGCCTAGAAACTTGGTATGTTATTATAAAGCAGATAGGTAGGTACCAAAATATTCATTAGGGATGCCTTTCTGTTTTTATTTGTTTTGGTTGAACTAATCAGTGGATGTTGTTGTAATATATAAGTTAGGTAACCTTCCTTTTTCTTTTTTGCCAAATTAAGTAGTAAACCTACCAACCACAGTTCATTCCAAACTATAAACTGCAATAAATAATTATGTGCTAGGAAGAGACTAGTCCACCCACAACATAGGGTATCCTAGTGTACAATTTTGTCAAAAAGTGTATCGGTATCTAGTAAGTTAGTAGTATTTCGTAGTTATTATGCTTTTTTTTGAGTATCATTTGAGGCAATTTTCTCATATTGATACTTATATTTGTAACTTAGATAGTAGTAAAATTGTCTATTATAGATGCTTAGTTTTAAAGATACTTAAATAATAGTCTGTGTATGTTTAATATTCACTTATTTTTAGAACAGTTAAAATATTTGTATTTGTACATATGTTAACAAGTGTATGTAATTCATTCAGAATTCATCCATTTATCGAACCGTGAGAACAAACTACACCACATCGGGTTCTTTTCAATGTTCATCCATAATTGCATCAAGCAAGTTACGTTCGGGAACGTCAAACGAGTAGAGTATGTTCACAAAGGGGTGGATTTGGGAATTCATATTATAATTTAAATACACTTTTTGTAGCTAATTTCCCATAATTATCATATATCAACAAATCATTAAGTAAATATATTATTGAAGCCTTAATATTATGTATCATAATGATTTGCATAACACAGTTCCGAAGTCAAATTATAAAACCACTCTCTTTCTGAAGTTATACTAGCTGGCGTGTGTTTGCTAAGGGTATTAATATCTAATCTGTGATAGCTACTAGTCTAAATAGTAATTTATGAGTCTGTGGTGCAACCCAAGTACCACCTGATAGTTCGAAGCCTACGTCACGATAATCTGTAGTTGATTCGTCTAAAACGTAGTGATTATAGACTCATTGGATTCTTCAGTATTTTATTAACAGGCAACTCCTGCTAGCTATATAAATGCGCAGACTAGCCTTGAGTGCTATACTGTAATAATTTTGTGACATGCACATGAACGTCAACGTTATGAAAGCTCTAGCCTATACCTGATGATAACATAACCACCTGATAACATTTTGTCGAATACAACTATTTATTTAGAAGCCATCAATGTAATGTAGTGTAAGGCCTATTTCCACTTTGATTAATGTTTAGCAATGCTGTATAGTAATTAGTGTTTAGTGGCTGCGTTTAGAAAAACTGTTTCGTGTGAGTATAATATGAAAAATTCATGAACAATTGTGTCTGAAATTTGTAAATAATATTATAAAATGAAGTTGTGTTATCGAACATAAAATTACTGTATATTATGTGTATTATGTAACTTTATAATATTTAGGTTATTTACATTGTAGACAATCGTATTTTATACAATAACCTTACACAAACTAATAGGATAGATCTTTGCCATTATTTAAAAACGAGTTAGATACCTACTCCCACACCACCTTAAGGTGTGCTATGAGTAAAAGCGTCTATCTGCGCAAACTAACGTCCGTCCAAATGTCGGGTGCTGGGCACACTGACAGTGAAGGTAAAATGGGGACGGGCTGGACGTATAGCTACTCGCAAATATATTGAACGCGATACTAAACATGGTTACTAAACAGAGATACTGTACACTAAACAGTTTGTCTAAATGTGTTTAGTACTAAGTACTAAACAGCCGCACTAAACGCTCACACCAAACTAATCAATGTCCAAACAGGCCTTTAGGTTTAACGCCGTATTTCCATAGAAATTGTTACGTGATTCAGTACAAGCCTAGACAGTGAACGTTCTACCGTGTAATTACGCTGCCAAACCCGTCTGAACTTAAATTTGTACTAGACACTAATATATGCAATTTTATGTTAAGAAATACGTATGAAACGTATAACAGTTTATTTTTTATAATAATAAATTGTTCTGTTATTATGTATAAGAATTCGGGCAAGTAAATTCCTAAGAGAAGATATTTGATCTTACGTCAATTTATTTTAGGCAAAGTTTTAAATTTCTGAATTAGGCAGAGGTTAAAATGATAAAGCACCTATAAAAACGAGTTTTTTTATATTGACTGATTCCTGACTACCTGTCACATTCTGTCTACTCTACAAACATATATATACGATACCATAGGTTCAAAAATCAATTGTTGCAGATTACAAGAAGTATTGCCATGTCGGGTACAATAAAGAAAAATAATTTACTGAGCAAACGAGGCAACAACTTATGTCATGTAGTGTCCAGTGCAATGCAGTTTCACGTAGATAAATGGCACTGCACCTATAATTGAGCAAGGGCAGGAATGATAAGCGATTAGACGAGTGACTTGTCCGTCACGTTCTTCATATACCGTCCGTTTCTTTATATCATATATAATATAAATCATATTCATCTTCATTTCTTTATATCGTATTAAATTATTTCTATAATATCCGTGGGGCGCTGGGTTAGAATGTCATCCCCCATTTCTTCCCCTGGGTGTCGTAAGAGGCGACTTAGGGAAAAAAAGGTGCAAAGCAGGGCCTTTTGAAGAACTGACAACTTATACTGTGATCCTCAAGACGCCTGCCAAGCGTGGGGTTTATGGCATATCCATCTAATGAGGGAGAACTTGTTAAACGGCGGACGTTCCGGTTGATGTGATGACGACTTTTTAACTAGAACTCTTCTATGGCCTGGTTTTTTAATAGTCAGATGCTTACTACATATTTCTAAGAATAAATGTAAATACACTCAATCTTATTAAAATAAATGTTGGAATTATTAAAGAAAAAGTCCATTTCCGTTGCCAATGATACCATTAACATCATCATCAATTGATATTTGTTATCTGATGATTAAATAAATGACGTTATCGTAGTTTAAATAAAATTATGTGCAGGAAGTATTTTATTGTGCCTATTCCTTTTGATTATATTTTATTACAGACTTTTGAAATTTCATTGTGACATCAATGACGGAATATATTTCAAAATTTCAAAGAAAACTAATTAATTAAGAAACGGTGAAGTGACGTTTGCAATATAAACATTTATTATTCTGTCTTTCATATCAAGTTCTGACTGCATGGCTGTTTTGCTGCCTGGGTTAACTTGTAATTAGAAATTACTATGTAACTCCTTGTTTTTCCTTTAATACAGAAAAATAAGAAACAATATTTATGAAGTTACTGACATAAGACCATTTGGTCCTTAAACTAAATTAATCCTTAAAATAAATTAATTTGGGACCTTATTTTTTTAACGGAGACTGATTTATTTTCTTATAGTACTAAGTTGCGATCGTACCGTTTGGTAAGTTTCCTTTTATTTATTGGATTATTTTTATTGAACCACAAATGTTGTAAGGATATTTGGATATTAAATGTGTTATAATGGTAATATTTTTAGCATATCTATGAGCCATCTGTCCCTCGTGAAACGCGATAGTGGGGGCAGATGGATCATTTCAACTGTGCTTATTTGGGATTTGCCCATGGGGTACAATGTCACCTCTGTGAATTCTCTCCCCATGAACCCCCTCATATCGGGGGAGGATGTGTTCAGCAGTAGACTATCCGGCTTGTACATAAACAGACAGAATTCGGGGTTGAAATACATTGTGTGTATGTTTTAATAACGATAACTTTCAAATGTTTGATTGTATCGTATCTTCATTAAATTTGAGTTTTTAGGAAAAAGTTATAAACAGGAAAGGTTTAAGTCTTAGCTAGCTTAAGGAATTGTAAGAAAATAAGGGATATTAACTCAATAAAATACTTAGTTTTTCTATTTATGTAAGTAATGTAATGTAAGCTAAGACACGGGCAATATTTGTACAAAGTTAAAATTGAAACAAATTACTAAGCATTGCTTGATTTTTTTTAAATATTTATATATTACATCCATCCATGCATTTTGGGAGTCAAGAGAAAAATAAATGTATTTTTTAAATCAAGCAACGTTGTTCCTTCCTCTTGCCAAACTGACAGCCTCCATCCAATGTCTCATTTATTTAATGAACTATTGAACTTATTCTATACAAATTACTTTTAATTTTTCTTTGATAGTTTTTTGAGGTTCATATGTATTTAAAATGTTTAGTGATAAAATAAAACAAAATTACTCATGGACATACAAATATTAGACAGGTTTTGCCGCTGGCCTAGATCGTGAATTTAACTCAGTCTTTGTTTACCTGAAACTTGATGTTGATATAGACCGCGGTCTAACTCAGTCAGTGCTGACCAAAAATTTGGTACTAACGAATTTAAGCCTGTGATCTTTGATTATGTCCCTTTTATTTTACATTTGAAATAATTTATTTCATTTATATAAACATACAAAACAAACCGGCTTGTATATTTATATTATTCAGCTGTGGGAGCCGGGATTGAAAAATGCCACCCATATCTTCCTGTGCTAGTCGTAAGAAGCACTAAAAGGACAGCTACTAGAGAGATTCTGAAGAACTGCCACCTATCACTGCAATCCCCAAGGCGTCTGCCAATCGTGAGGATTCTGGCCCTAGACTTTTAATGATACCAACATTAGATTTATAAAAAGAAATAAACTCTCTAAATTATTTCTTAAAAATACTCAACGCCCACGTTTTTAAGGGATAGTTTCAATCTTGAATTGCATGTTTCATATAATTATAATCCCATAATAAAATGTTTGCAGCACTGAGTCCGTACCGGATCATTGCATGCATCAACAACAATCGCACAGTAGACAATTTACCCACCTTCAATCTTACTAATACATATTATTGTTTACCTAACGACATGTATGTTTACGACGTATAAGATATATAATGTATTTCTCTGTAAGTGAATTTTAAATTCTTTTGAGAAATAAATTATTTAAACCGTAAACCGTAACATTGTATTTTTTCTTTAGCGCCTGCAAAACGAAATATTTAACACATTTCAAACGAAGAAACGAACATCTCTCATGGTAATTTTTTATTGCAGTTTTGATGTTTGCTATTATACAAATTTTTTATTATTGCTGGACGATTTTCAACTTTGCGTCAAATCACATAACATATTAAAATAAAACAAGTTGAATTTACTCTCTTTATATATAATTTTTCTATTATTCTTTATATTATTATTGAAGTTTTCAAAATGTCTGATAAAATAACCACCTTAGTGATGTGATCTCCTCAACCCATGGGTTGAGGTCACTAAGGTTGTTTTTTATCATTTATAAGGTTTTATAGGGTTGTTATTTTATCAGACATTTTGAAAACTTCAATAATAATGTAAAGAATAATAGAAAAATTATATCTATACAGAGAGTAAAATTCAACTTGTTTTATTTTAATATGTTATGTGATTTGACGCAAAGTTGAAAAGCGTCCAGCAATAATGAAAAATTTGTATAATAGCAAACATTCAAAACTACAATAAAAAAAATACCATGAAGATTTTTTTGGTAAAATGTTTAATACTCGTTTGTTTACAATTTGGAAGCTTCTTACAAATATGACAGAAAGGTTTAGGATGGAGTACAATTATGGCTCGGCACCCCACGGATACCCCACGGGAATAAAAAAGAACATAAGATTATAAAAACAACACAGCTTAAAGTTTTCCAGTTCTATCACCAGGAGTTTAGGCGTTGATAATGAACCAATCATGTTTTGTCCTTTTATATAATTGTATATAGATTGTAACGGTGGTGCTGCATCGCCGTTGTATTTTTACCAATAAGGAAGCCAATACCAAGTATTGTTCCAATTCTTCATTTCATAATCTGCAGAGCCCCTCGGTGGTAGGTCCGGTTGGGACCTGATCACTTGCCAGAGCTGTCTAAGGATTGGAAACGAAACATTACAAATACTTAAGCATGATACCATTTATAAAAAAAATTACATCTTTCTTGTAGTTCAACATGTTCAAGTCGCTATTACTGATATTTTAGATGATAATATAGAGGTGCGTAATTTTCTTATGCAAATCACATACACTTTATATATACCGTAAAGTGGCTTGCATAGGCAACATATTCACAAACTTTATGGTAATATTTAGACTGAAAGTTACTTACCGAATTACACGCAAACTTTCACACTTTACTTTATTAATGCGCGTTATGGTCATCGTAAATTTATTTTTATATAAAAAATTACGATGACCTTACTCAGACGTACAATCTTATATATTCCTTTTCAAAGTATTAATACTGAAATACTTACTCTTAAAAGTAAGAAAACAGTTAACTTCACATCTATTATGCAACTAAATAGAAGCAAATCCTTTTCAGAGTTATCCTAAAGAAATCCTATTCAGACTACACAAGTGTATTAATTCTATTGTGCAATTAAAATGCTACTACAATGGCGTTTTAATGCTGTATCACAATCCTATTCACACATAATCTGAAATTATGCCAAAATTGAAATAATTATAGCTAAATGTCTATTACTTATTTAACTATGGCTGTGTTCTCAAAATCTTGCATTTAATCAGACTTTATGTGTCTATTGAGATAAGATATCTCAAAGAATAGTTTGCTAGAATGCACAAATTGATAAATAATATTGTTTACCGTCTGTTCCAAACCATTTTGTGCGTGAACCGGAACGCATACAGCTACCATCTTGAGTTGTCAAATTGGTCCTGCTGTGCTTGTGTATCTTGATAGAATGGATTAACAAAGACATAATTAGAATGGACGGTTTTTGTTTTGTGCGTTGAATTTAGTGATTATTTCGAGTTTTGTGTTTGCGGATTATTTAACAATTCCTTAATCGGATCGAATCGTGATGTTGTGAACAAGGGCAATAATTGTTTGGAAGGATTCAAAGGACAGAGCTCTTTCTTGCTGGTGGTTTGGTGAATTTACGTATAACTACCCATAGATTTGGCCAGATTTAATAAGTAGTTATACGTGTTCTCGATTAACCTTACAGTGAACAACCTCATAGTCATCAGTGTTCATAATATGTGAGCTCAGAGAAATGAATAAGAAAGAGGGAGTCTAATGAAAATCAAAAATGAAGCATCAAATTCGGCCAATTTTATGTAAGATACAACTCACTCACACAAACGTATCCAAATTCGGCCAATTTTGTCCTCATTCATGATAGACCGTCGCACATTACACACGTCACACATAACGGAATTAATAAATTTAAAACCGACTTGAGTATTAAAACACACGTAAGTATTAAATATAATGTACTTTCTTTAATATTATACAACGCAATTTAGGCTATAATTTCGTATAAAAATGTAAAAAAAGTGTTGCCAGACATAAATTTTAGGTTGTTTCCAAAAGTGTGCAGTTTTTAAATTTAATTTGTTATATTTATAGTGCAATATCTTTGTTATTACTGCAACTATAGTAGTTAGATAGTTCGACCAAAAATTAGATACTTCTTATAAAAGTTTGCAGGTTAAAAGTTATTACAAAATTGTCCCACAGTTGGGCAAAAGCCTACATTTTGATGACTAACGAAGACAATAATTGACCAAGAGCGTGTCAGGACACGCATATGATATGCTCCCGTCGCAGATGCCGTAGATAAATAGAAAACCATTTAACGAGTATTTTTGGTTTCTTGTTTTATTTACAATTTCTCTAAATTTAACAGTTACAGAACAATATTTTGGGCAACCTTCAAATGACAGGAACGGTTATTTTATTATCACAGAATGCTCAAACCAATTTTCGTTTGATGTTTTTAGTATAATCTATCTACGAGTATGGTAAATAATGAAATTATAGGTCTAAAAGTTAGAAATATCGACTAGGCAACCAAAACTTTCACACGAAAATAGTTAACTAGCAGTATTTTTTAAAACACTCCCGTCATACTTGTTGTGTTATTGTTGTTAATCATTTCAGGTTTCCAATAAGGAGTGCTTTTATTGATGATTGGCTATCCGCGGTTAGGAATAATCGTTAGAACCTAAAAACCTTATTTAACATATAATTTTTTTTTTCGGTAAAATTGTAATGTTTTTTCTAATTCTGTTTTCACAAACATTATACACAAATTGATAGAGATATGTGTTAAAATAATCGAAACTGTGCACTATTTATTGTCCTAGAGAACGTAAAGTCTAGAATATCTAAAAGAAAAAATTGCGAAACAATAATCGTGAAGAAAGTGCAATATTAGGTATAATATGCGCAATATAAATAATATTATGTTATTGCGAAGTATTCGTACGAACAGATTTTGCTGTATATTTATATCTTCAAAAATTTTCTCCCATAAATCCTACAATTTAGTTATTTTTGCTTTCATATGGCAACACTTCTATCGCACACATGTATAAAAGTGTGTCTTCAGTTTGATGTTTTAGGAGCCTCTGTCTTATCTTCTATTTCGTCAGAGTATGTGAGTAACTTACCCAAAACATTCTAGCTTAATTAACTTGTATTTTTTAGCTCCGTGTCAACGTGGGCCAGTGGGCAGTATCCGTTCGTCCTAAACGGCTGTTCCAGCATATGAAAGTTTTTCTTCCACTGCACTTATTGATTTCCTGCTGGAACCACTCTGGACGATAAACCGTCCGACTTCGGTATCGAGCGATCTCCGTTCTTTCAAATTTACGCATCATGCCAATTGGCAGCCAATTCAAATTAATAATATCCGAAATACAATAACTATGATCTAGTGTTGTTGACCAGTGGAAGGGGGAGTAAATGAGTAAGTTACGCACAAATTAAGTAAGGTAACTGGTTCATGAACAGGTGACACGAATATTTAGACTCATTTATGTGAATTGACTGGCTTTCCACTTCTGCTGAAATATCCTAAAAGTGAAAATTTACTTACTAGGCATTGTCATTCAAAATTGGCTATGTAGAGGGAAAATTAAACTGTCAGATATAATTTGATTAACTGATCAGGAGTCTCGTTATGAAATTCTGTCGGCAAATTTAGATCGTGTCAAAATGTCGTGGAACTTAACCTTAACGTCAATAAAATATTATGTGGACAAACGCTCTTAAGCAGTTATTTTAATCTGACGTAGAAGGAATTTACAGTTGGTACCCTTATTATAAAATTAGATTTTTTAACTTTTAATTTATTAGTTTTTAACTGTACCTCACCTGTTAATAAGTGTCTATTTGGCCAAGGATGGTAAACAGGATAAAACTAGACGTTCATTGTAACGAGCTCGAACACGTCCCACATTTATGTGTGTCTAATGTTTATGCGGTAACTTTTGCCTATAACAGATGCATTTCGTTACAAGTGAAGACCTACACTACGTCCATCATTCTGCGTGAGACATACAGTTGGTAAGTGCCTGTAATTTCATAATTATTTACTAGCTCTCAAGGACTGGAACACACTGTTAGGTTTTTGGTGATAAGTTATATAGATTTTCTAGCCAGGTGACCATTAGCAAAATGACGTTCCACCATGCGGTGAAGCTCAAGTCAGCGGTGGGAATCGGACACTAAACCTGCGGTATGGCAGTCCGTCTTTTACCGTTCAGCTCTCATTGATTCACGTTCAGCTGTCATTGCTTAAATTCTAGGTGTTTTTGTCAAGGATTGATCTTGGTGGGTACTACTGCAGAATCAGATATTCTGCCCTAAACCAGTTATGTGCCAACACTTCTGTAATAAGGCGTAAATGGCAATTGAAATAACTGTAAAAACAAACATAAGAACGAACTTCTAACTGACGAGCTCAGTACAGTTACATTCAGGATGAAGATGATAACACTGCATGTGTAATTAACAGGCGTCACGTTTACCATTAGGCGGACGATTTTTGTTTTGTCTCTTGATATGAAAATAAATACAATAGTAACTAGTTTCAAAGACAGCAGCAGCTGTTGTCCTTGAAGACAAGATGCTGTTGCGGAAATTTTCTTTTGAAAAATACCTAACTGCTGCGTAGTAGTCTTAATCTATTGACCCTTGGCTATTGCTGCTTCAATTTACAAGTATGAAACCAATGGGAAAATTGGTCTTATTTGTAGTAAAACGTAAGTTGAACTATTAGATGTCACTCCATCTCAATGCGATGGTTAAAGAACAATAGGATAAATTCGAGTTCTGACTCATTGTTATGCTAGCTCAATTGGTTTGAGCATACCCCGGCTAAAGAGGTGGATGGACGCGGGTTCGAATCCCGCACATGACTCGAATTTTTCTTCTCGTATATTTGTAATGAAATCAGCATAACAGGCGTTATTGCAAACATAACAATATCAAAATAGTAAAACGTTACCTTCCAGATGCTCTGTCGCAATGACAAGACTAGTGATTAGGCTTTTCACTTTTCAGTCGTTTCTCGTTATTGGTTCATATTGAAACAATCAAACTGTTGACTGGCGCTTTGTTTTTGGATTGTTAATATAATCGAAGATTCGTCATTTGTCACAATGTAATAAGTGCGCTGAGACAAGCCTGCGTCAAACTTAGCTATCATATCATGACACCATCCCACGCGAATCTGTTTCCAAGAATCAATGAATTGGAGATTATGCGGTGTGATCAATCAGTGCGAAACAATTCGTATCACGCGAAGATTCTTATGTTAAAGCGAAGAAAAGCTGGATTCGCATCGGCAAACGTTAAATTTGTTGAACCGTCGCACGCAGTTTCCTGTGAAGGGCATTCATCCACAAATTTAAAGTCTTTTATAAGATTCTTTTCGTATTGAGTCACATTTAAAATCGAAAAATCTCTTTGCACAAAAATGTTTTCGAAATGTAAAAAAATTAGAAGGTAGGTTGAGTTTAGAAGTTTTGTGTTTATTCTTCTTTGTATATATGATGTTATTTTTAAATAAAAGTAACTAGCTTATGTTTCTAGTATAAAAACTCTTGTATAAAATGTTCTGAGTGGTTCAGAGTTTTCAATAATAATAATAAAAATGTGTAGTTTTTGTGTTAATTGTGAATTGATCAATATGACATATGACATCTTTTTCGGGAAACAAATTAAACCAAAACTAAGGAATGCAAAGGACCCATTCCATTCGAAGGCAACAACCCAGAATACATTACAATCGCGCATATCAAAGGGAAAAAATCCAATATCGTCGGGTTCAGATGATAAATGAAACACATTAGCGGCATTGCTCTGAGTGATATCTCACTTTGCTCCGATGGAATTCCAAGCCTAGGTTCTGAATTTATTGCTTCACATACCAACGAATTTTGTTGTATTTAATTTTCGGTTTTTTGGTAATGTGTCGTACTGTTACTAGTATAACTTTTTATTGGACTTGTTTCGTCTGATACCTTGAGTCTATATAAAAGTGCTGCACCTATGTCTGATGGCGGAAGTAGTGCTGGTGACCAGCTTGAGATAGAGCATCTCACAGAGTTAATGATAACTGCAATTTAGTTGTTTGCCCTAAAGATTACACTACTGGTGGTACCCGTTCCCGTTGTGGGAGCAATTGTTACAGGACGGCCGAGTGTTACGTCATCCGTTCGCCATATTCTGCCCGACTGGTGGAAACCAGCCAGCCACTGCCACTTCAAGCCACGTTACTGCCCCTCCAGCCCGTCTGCCCGTTACCGTGCCAACCCTGCCTGCAAAAGTATTTGTTCCCTGAAACTGATATTTGATAAGCAAGTGGTTTCTAGGTAAGATATGTGAGCTCTAAACAGATTTTTTTATCGTAGGATTAATATGGCCAAATCAGGGCTGAAAATGTATATGAATTTGAATTAATAAGGTATTGATATCAGAAGCATAAAATTAAGTTATATTACTGTATTTCGATATTTGCAAAAGGGATCTGATTAAGAATAGCTCTAATCACCATTTTACCTGATAGTGAATGACGTAGTAATCAAAGGTGGTAACTAGTTTGAATAAATATGGGAAGTGGCTCGTAAAGACTGCCGTCAGCACAAATACTCGTAGGTGCTCGGCTCAGATGAAGATTTTCTGCTTTTGGGTTGTAGTTGACTTTGACTTTGAGTAAGTCAGGTGTGTGTTCGCAGAATGCCTTACCACCATAAAAATATGAAAGTTTTATGTTGAAGCTAAAACTTATAATCTATATTTCTTTTGGTGTATCAGCTACAAAATTACTTTTTGAAAGGCAAGATTCAAGAAGCATTTTTTTTAAGGAGTAAGGATCACTGTTTCGTGGTGGAAGGTAATTAATGTGAAAGAAATAGTTATTATCAATTAAAGGTAACTTAAAGTCAAGGCCAAGGTTGAGGTGGAGTTAGATTTTGTGAATTTAAAGGTTTTTACGAATGTAATGTTATATGTATGAATGAAGAAAAGTATTTATATCAAATGATAAATACAATGTAATAGGTGCCACATGTTCCTATTACATATATAGATTTACAGAGTTCACTTGCACACATCACTCATTGTAGAACATCGCTTTTCTACGTCCCAATACACAAGCCTTGTCTTAGTTTGGGACACAATGCTTGCATGGGATTAGATGATTCTTAGTTAACTTCAGAGAATGATTGTACATTATTAAATTGTAGACTTATTTGGAAATATAAATATATGTATTAGTTTATACCATCGTGCCGATACAGTTTTTATTATGCTAGATAGGTTAGCCTTTGACCACTATCTCACCTGATGGTAAGTGATGATGTGGTCGAAAATGTTGTTCAGGCTAACTTAGAAGTTTGGTTTGATCTAATTAGTGGATATTGTTATAATATATAAGTTAGGTAACATTCCTTTTCTTTTTTGCCTGATTAGGATGGGTGACCGCTAGTGACATTACTACTGAGCGTTTCCGTGCTTCGGAGGGCACGTTAAGCCGTCAGTCCCGGTTGTTGTCTTAGGATGGCAGTTGTGAACGCATGGTGATAGGACAAGTAAAAAATCTGTCGCCAAGCACCTAACGGTGTGTTCCGGCAGCTGTCTTTGAGAGCCAGTACTTCTAGGATAGTCTGAAAAACATCTTCGACCACATCATCACTTACCATTAGGTGAGATAATGGTCAAAGGCTAAACTATCAGACATAAAAAAAAAATGTTTATTTACTCGTTATTTTAAAACAAGCAATAACTTGAGCTATTGCGTTTGAATCTATTTTTGGAGTGTAACTCTAATTATTATAATATAATATGTCAAATCTCATTCATCTGTAATTTAACATAGCTTATAAGATTTCACTGCCTGATGATGTGGATGAAAATGTTACAAATATGCTTATAGTTAAACGGGACCTGAGGCTCAAAATAACGGCAGGAATTATATGTGTTCCATATATTGTAGATAGAGATGAAAGTTGTATGCTCTGAAAATTTGGGAATAAGATATTCACTGAACAAACAAAAGTACTTGAAATCATATTATTATTTGAGAACTCAGTACCGCTAACGATATTTTTTGTTGTTTAGGCGATGATGATGATAGCTTGCAGTCCAGCGATTGGTGACCGCACCGTCCCTTATAACTGTGAAACATAAATAAAAGCTACCAACAATCTGAATAAAAGTGCTATATTCTTACCTTCACTCACCGCCTCGGTAGCATAGTGGTTACAGCATCCGCTGCATATGCGCTTGGCATTCGAATTCATGTGAACATAATATGCCAAATCCCCTACCACCACCAAATAATTTAGTGTCATTTTCTGCAGTTGGTTATTTTCAGCGCTAATGGCCTGTCTTGCATAAAAGTTTACCAATTACAGTAAAAGGATTTGCTTTATAATTTTCGCTATAGCAAAGAATGCCTCAGGCTTGAGCTGCTTGAGTATCTTTATATTAACGTGTAGAGTGTTCTATTCTATAATCTGATTGTACTGTTAAGTTTTTGCCTTAGGGTATGCTGCCTTATTCTTACGTTCAAATTGGCACGTATATATTTCTTGTTTCCATTGTTATGAAAAAATATTTAATTCAATATGCATGTATAGCGTCAATACATTTCCAACTGATATATTAATATTCCTTTATAAATTTAAAATCATTTATGCAATTTATCAGTGAAGATACGGAGGATATCATTACTATTGTATATTATGTAAAACGGCAAGTGTTGTCTAGGCGATGGGTTTTTAATCACTACATAGTAAAAAACAAAGTCGCCTCCCGCTGTCTGTCCATATATTTGGTTAGATCTTTAAAACTACGTAACGGATTTTCATTCGGTTTCTGTAATAGATAGAGTGATTCAAGAGGATGGTGATATGTATAACTAATGCATAATATAGTAGAGAAACACTGATTATTTAAGAAGATTCTATAGTGATGTTACATACATTGCACCCTTGCGAAGCCGGGTCGGGTAGCTAGTAATATTATATTATAATCAGGAACGTTTGTAATGAGAGATGGAAGCGATGATGTCCTTCTAATACTTGACATCAAGGACGCCTTCAATAGTTTCTAGAGGGGCTCTATGCTGTCTGAGATCAGGGAGTTGTCACCGTTCATATACCCTTTCATTTGCGAGCGTTATGCGGCCCCGAGCAATTTACCTTATGATGGCCTTTGCGTCCAATTGCAGGTCGGGGTGCAATAGAAAGATCCTCCACTAATTTTTAGCATGGCAATTCATGAGGCCATTAACTCCCTAGAATCCTCTTTCATCATCTAGTATTTTGATAATGGAACTATTGGCGGTAGTTCAGATATACACCGGCGGAGAGTGAAAGCACTCTTCCCAGCTCTAGCGAGTCTGGGCTTGGTGGTTAACACTGCCAAGTGCGAATTTTAACCTTGCAGCCAAGAGGCAGTGGAATCGAGTCCCAATTTTATATACCTGATTTGGGTTATGAATCGGAAATCTTTATACCTCCTGGGTTCGCCCGCTTTTCCTGAGGGCGTGGTTAACAGCCTGGATTCAAAGACGCAGACCCTAACATCACTCGCGAATCACTTTCGGAACCTTCCAGCTCACGTTTACTTGGTGCTTTTGAGGACCTGCTTTGGCATGCCTTAGTTGACATATATGTCATTCGGACGACGCCAACTTGGAAGCTCCCAGAGGAGGTCCTCTTGTTTGAAAGTGCCCTTAAAAGTGTTGTCGAGGAGACGCTAAAGATCAGTCTTAGTGATGCGCAGTCATGACAGGCTAGTCTGCCGGTTCGATTTGGAGGAGGCGACTGCAAGCGTCGGGTCCTATCGCATTTGTAGCTTCTTCCTACGGCGCCTGAGGTCTGGTCCACCGAATATTACAGAGCTTTGGGGACTCTCGCTATTCCCTTCACTACAGAGGCTCACAATGAGTGGGAGACGTTATATTTGGGCGTGCCTCTGTCTGCGACGCCGGAGTTGAAGGGGAGACGGGGGCCCCTGCATCATGCCATCAATTATATTATTAAGAGGGCCCTCGATTCAGAAGAAAACCCTTGCGTGCTCGAACCTCCCGGCCTCTCGCGCTCTGACGGCCAACGACCAGATAAGCTAACTGATCTCATGGCAGAGAGGGTGTTGTTTCTTTTGGGATACAACGTGCGTGAGCCCTTTTGCGGCTTGCCACCTGCTCGCTAACCAGAAAGTCGCCGGTAGGGGTGCAGAGGTGGCTGCGTTGGGAAAGCACAATTAATACGCTGCCTTAGAATTGGCGTAGGAGTTCATGCCATTTGCTGTGGAGGTGAAAGGGCCTTAGTGTTCAAAGGCCAAGAAGTTTGTGGCGGATCTAAGGTGGCGCTTGCGAGATAGGAGCCGAGACTCGCAGTCAGGAGAATACCGCGTACATCGGATTTCCATCGCAATACAACGGGGGAACGCGGCTAGCCTTAATGGGTACGTTTGGGCGAGGAAATAATTTTATAACTTAATCTTTTTAGAATAAATATATGTCAGTTAATTTATTAACGAAGTGTTTGTTTTTTGATTTCGACTTTACATTAGTTATGACGTTTTTATTATTGAAATAAATCTATGTTTTAATATAGCTTCTTAATTATCTTTTTACTGTCGAAAATAATCAAACTCTCTCAGATTTAAAGTAAAATAAACCTAAACCACATCTTCTACATTCATACTTTTGCCTCCTTTTCGAGCGTAATATACCAATCATTCGTACCTAGACACAAGTATTATCTGAGCTGTGACGCTATGCAAAGTTAATGAATGGCTACCACTAGGTACTTACAATTATACAAAACAGCTCTTTCGCATAACTATTCTGACGGACGTTTATTTATGCTGCGTCTAGATTTACATAACAGTCTGGAGTATCAAACTATGACACATAGATAGCAGTACACTTTCAGTATAACTGTATTCCCCAAAGGGGTAGGCAAATGTGTCGCGAAACACCACTTTGCACCAGAATTGTTTTGTTCTTATGGAATAAAGAGCGAGCATAGGCTCGCTCTTTATTTCAGAAAGTGGTTTTATTGACTTTATTCCAGAATTACAGAAAGTGATAATGATAGGTGGCCATAGGGGGCCACCTATCATTATAACTTTCTGATTAAAACACCAAGAAGGTGTCTACCTCTTTGGTGTATATATACAATACAGCTACTACAAAAGAAGCAGTTATGTTAAGAGTTAAGTCATACTGACAGTCTGAGGGGTGACCTCCAGGCGCAGAGACCGGGCGTACCGCTGGCGACCTAATGTTGTCCCGAACCGGTGGAGTACAGCAGTGTTCTTCCGCCATCTGGACCAGTCCTGTGGAAAAGCCAAAAAAAAGTTCTTCCCTTCAAAGCAATAAAAAATATATAAAGGCTGCCTGTGTAGGCATAAGATTCACATATTAGTGTTGAAGTCTGTGTTAAATATATATATATATATATATATATATATTATTATCGATACGAATCATTCAGTCAATGGAAACCAGTCAAAAATACCTTCTAATCATCTTACTCTAAGGTAATAACACAGCCTACGCCTAGAACGTAATTCGCAAAGTCACACATTCAACTTTTTGCGGGTTGAGATTGCTGTTAAACATTATTAAATTGGCAACATGGGTGACGAATATTATTTGTAAGTATAATATTTATTCTAATAATAAACAGATTAAAAAAAACTGTGGGAATCTGGTTAGCGACCACCCTCAAGTAGAAAATCTGTCACCAAGCACCTAACGTTGTGTTACGGCAGCTTGAGAGCCAGTAATTCTAGGTGGGTAGGCCCCCCACCAGGTGGACTGACGACATCGTGAAAGTCGCGGGTAGCCAGTGGCTAATAGCCGTTCTTTGTGGCGTTATATGGGGGAGACCTTTGTTCAACAGTGGACGTCTTCCGGCTGATGATGATGATGAATTCTAGGTTAAGCCTGTTAACACCTTCGACCACACCACTTACCATCAGTTGAGATTGTGGTCAAAGGCATATCTATGAGCAATAAAAAAAAAAATTCGGAAGAAAGTGCATCTGCTGTGATGGTAAACGGCCATATTTTTTATGGTACACCAAAAAGAAGATAGAGTGTGAGATGTATGGTATATTGCAATATAAGCCCTGACAAAATGTTGCAGTTAAATTCGCCCGATAAGGCCACTTTTTACAGCAAGGTTTTTTTTAATGTAACGGATTTCCAACACTAAAAAGTATGAAAAACTCATTGAAGTCTGTACCATATCGATTCCATGTATCATAGTCCGACTTCAATAAGTTACTTAATTATATCTCACCTGAAGGTAAGTGATGATTTGGTCGAAGATGTTGTTCAGGCTAGCCTAGAATTACTGGTTCTCAAGGACAGCTGCCGGAACACACGTTTGGTGCTTGACGTCGGATTTGTTGATCTATTTGAGGGTGGGTGGTAGCTAGACGGGCATTTGCAAAATGCCGTACCACCATGCTATAACAACTGCCATCGGAAGACAACCGTGGCGTAGGCTTAACGTGCCCTCCGAAGCACGGAAGCGCTCAGTGGTAATGTCACTAGCGGTCACCAATCCAACTCCTGACCGCGGCGGACGTTGCTTAACTTAGCTGATCGATTAAGAACGGCTAAGCAAACTTCAATACGAGCCCTTCAAAATGTGTTGTACTTACGTTAATTATATGTATTTTGCAGACGTCATCCAAGCAAGCAAATGTTTTTTAGAGTCCTAGCCTCCACAATGGCTATCCTTTGTCTTAACACCCAATATTGGGGTTGGTATAGATTACCAGCAAGCAAATGGTTTAGGCTACAGCGCATTCTGGTACTAATATTTGTTCCAATCGTTTGCATTTCGCAAATAACCTACTTGGCATTGAATTATCAATTATATGATTTTGCTGGACTGGCAGTGATTTTAAGTATAATTCCTATTGGTGTTGTAGTATGGGTAAGTTTACTTTGAAAATTTTAATTTATGCACACATGAGTATATTTTTTCCTCGCGTTAATTTGTAATCTATATCTATACTTATAATAAAACTGTAACAGGTCCAATTCAGTACATTGAAGATATTTTGCAAAAAAAAAAATTTAGAGCACTCTGTAGCTGATACTGATGCCAAAACTGTATTTTTTTTTATTTTTGTCTGTCTGTCTGTCTTTCTGTCTGTCTGTTTCCCGGCCGCGCATCACTCCAAAACTACTAAATGGAATTAGATAAAACTTAACACGATTTGAGTTCATACTATGAAGAAAGTTATTGTATACTGTTTATCCTGAAATTCAGCACGGTTCCTTCGGGAAAGGGGATTAAAGTCAAAATGTTACTTAATTGTAATTTATGAACGCGTAGTCCGATTTCAATTGTTCTTTTATTGTTAGAATAGTGACGAGTAAGCTCGGAACCCCACGGGTAGCTTGGCACCCCACGGGCCACCCGGCACCCCAAGGGCAGCCCGGCACCCCACGGGCATTCCGGCACCCCACGGGCAGCCCAGCACCCCAACGGGCAGCTCGGCACCCCGCGGGCATCTCGGCATCGTTATTTAGATTTGCCAGCTTGCTAAGATAAAACTCTAAAATCTGGAACATTCCCCACAATATTTCTTTTAAACCATCTATCTTTTGCCGGATACATTTTGGAGACTGCGCAATGGAATTGTACAATCTAATATATTTTTATTCTACCGCCAAATAAGGAGAACCTTAGCAAAAAGATACCGTTTTATAATCGAAATTCCAAAGAAACGCACAAAGTACCTACTTTGCTTTAACATTTATTGTGCGAACCGCGAAGGAACTCTCTGAGTTACTTAACTACTGTCTTCTATCAAACCCAAAGTAAAAAGCTCCTTCCTGAGCTATGCTTTACTAAGAGTGCTTCACCACAGACCACAGCGTTGCTTAATATGAGATAAACAGTGCTCAAATGTGAATAATTAGTTTGCAGGTACGGAAATCGCGAACGAAGTCGCAGGTACAGCTAGTTTTGTAATAAAATGATGATTTTTAAATTTATAACCATTATTTGATTGAGTTCTACGAAATTATTAGACCGTAAAATTCGACCGTCATTAGATAATTGTTACAGAAGATCATATTAAAATTGGCAAAAAATAATGAAAACAATGCTTAAGTATTATTTAACGTGTACATGTATATTTATAGAGTAGTTTTAATAAAACTTTATAATTATTGCATATATTTTTCAGTCAAAAGTAATAACAGCACAGACGCGGAGCTACAAAAAAATTTCAACGCTCTTTATGAAAGAGATACATCTCTATAACTTTTATGTAAAAAAATCTCCAGAACACAAACACAACTTCGTTAAAATGGTAATAAATAACTTTTTGAACTATTTTTTTAAACTATCACTGTTTACTATATAACTAGTATTATTACTTACGTACCAAAAGACAAAGAAAGAGGGTAGACCGCTTCGTCTGCTCTTGATTTTTGTCAACCGCTCATTTCTCCAGTCACCCCGCGATCATGATGCATGCAACTGCGTCGAAATATCGGGAGCTCAAAAACAAAAATCATCACGGTACAAATGCCATTCGTAATAATAATAGTTTATGAACTATTTCTAATTAAAAATATTATTTCATAGATATTACGTTTATTTTTCATTTGGCTTGTAGGCTCTTAACCTTTTGCACTTGGCGTGGGTTGATCACCAAAAGATGTTATTTAAGGTTTAACGGTGTGACGAAGTACTAGTCCAGGAATGGTCCACAGAGTCTGTGTGTTCTTTGTTTACCGTGGAATTGGGCTTGAATAGTTTTTCTATACTTTAATGTAGTCATTATATAGAATAAACCTAGAAGAGTACTGGCTCTTAAATACTGCTGTTTGGTATAGATTTTACAAATGCGGGACCACCCTGTATTGGAAAATCTAAATATCTATCATACGTGCTAAATTCATTAAAATCCTAATCACTTCTTTATTTTGCTAACAAATTACAGAGTAGTTTTTTATGTAAGTTGGCTGTAATAATGTTGGATACTCATTTTTAAATCTCCTAATTGAAAAAAACATTTTCATGAACCGAAATATGACGCAATTCACAAAGTAAGTGTTATGTTTCAGATACTAATAAACGCGGAAAAAAAAACCCGGTACAGTTTTTGCATGATCGTAGCTGCGATTTTAGTTTGTTTTTGCTCTTGGGTAGCTGTTCCAATCTTACACAATATACAAAACCAAGCATCAATCCATAATATTACCACCAGATTACAACTTACTGCTTATTTTTGGACTCCTTATTTTAATTATGAATATAATTTCTACGCCTACATTTTTATGCAAGTTGTCACGGTATACTGTGGATCTATAGGTATATCAATATTGATGACATTTGATACAATAAACCTGGCAATAGTATACCACCTCACGGGACATATCGAAATTCTAAAGTACAATTTAGAAACAGATAAAAATGAGAAGCTGAGTGACAAAGAATGGACGCAGAGGCTAAAAGACTATTCTTCGACATATCATTTTCTCTCAAGGTAAGATATGTTAAGTAAATTCTATCTAAATTCTACTTTTTGATTGATTTTGCACTATGAAATGTCAACAAAAAAAAAGCTAAAAATGGAACCGACTTCAATACTCAAATGTGTGAAATAACTTGTTGAAGTCGGTACCATGGTGGTTCAAAAGTACCTCGTATCACAATATTTTGCGCATGGTACGGAATTCGACAAGTTCTTTTTTTTCACCCTTTTAGTGACCCTTGCTACTTATGGGATTGATTGTCATTCACTGACAATGACTATATCATGAAGATGGGAAAATAATTTTCAGCTATTGGAGTGTAACTCAAAAATGGCTTAACTGACTTTAATGAAATTTAAATGGGACCCTACGACAAGCTTTAGCTTTCAAAATAAAAAAAACATCAAAATCAGTTCACCCAGTGAAAAGTTCTGAGGTAACAAACATAAAAAAAACTAATTGAGTACCTCCCCCTTTTTTGAAGTTGTTAAAAATGAGAAAATGCATTTTAATAATTTATTTTTTAATGACTCATGCTCCACCCATTTCATTACAAAATAACAACGATAGGAAAAATCGCACGTGACTATAATTTTTCCTCTCATTGTAATTTTGATATAATGTAATTATGATCTGGAATAAGCATCCAGCATGCCAATTATGTAATTATTAATAACTGATCTGATTGATCTCAAGAAAGGAAGATTCCATGGGGAAACTTGTCGTACAAGGCCGGGTGGAAGGCAGAAGACCTAGAGGTCGATCCCCCACGCGCTGGATTGACCTTATTACCAGTACTACTAAAGCTACCGCAGTACAATGTGCTCGCAATGCAAATAGCCGCCTCCAATGGAGTAACATCGTTAGACGTGCGGCTGCCTTGGAAGCGAGCGGCGACGACGAGACGCAACCCTGTCCATCGACAGCCACGACCACTCTGCCAAGAGTGCCCGACTAAGAAAAAGAAGTTCTGATTGAAATCATAGCCATTTCACGATTACGTTGTCACATATTTTGATACTAACGAAAAGCAAGTGGACTTCAGTTACTAACAATACTTGTGAAAACGTGATCGAATTACCGCAATTTTTCTTAGTTTTCAGCAAAATTTGTTAGTGATAAGTGACATAATAGTCAAGCTGGCTTCCCCAGCTTGGCCAAACATTTCCTACAAAAAAATCTCAATATTTGAAAATAGGCTCGCTATTATTATACAAGGTCTTAAAAGATATGGCGAAATATAGCTAAATAATTTTTATTTATGGGTTTGTTTATCCTATTTGAATAACGTTTTGTGTAAATAATATGCAAATTAACATAACATTGTCTTATTATTAAACATGAGCAATATTCGAAGATGTTATTTGTTTTTCAGAACCTTCAAAGATGTTCAAGCTGCATTTGGGCTTAACGTCGCTACTATTTACGGACAAAACTTATTTCAAGGAGGTCTATTATTATTCCAAATAATGACTTCTGGAAAGGTTGGTTATAAAAAATTGAGAAGCAAGCGGTTTTCACTTTGCGTGTAATTTTTATCAGTTTTTTTTACCCTAAGCAAAGATGGTAACGATTAGTAATAAATTAAACCTTGTGTTATTCATATTTATTCCATTGATTAATCGCGATCTTTGGTTCTTAAGTGACAAAGTGGGCGAAGATGATGGGCCATGGTCTTAGATCCTTACAGAATAGGTATAGGGGCTCTCAAAAGATACTCGTATTTTTTTATTACCGATAGGTAAACCTTTGACCACAATCTCACCTGATGGTAAGGGATGATGTGGTCGAAAGTGTTAACAGGCTTAACCTAGAATTACTGGCCCTCAAGCACAGCTGCCGGAACACACCGATAGGTGCCTGACGACAGATTTTCTACTTGAGGGTGGGTGCTAGCCGGGCGGGCATTCGCTAAATGCCCTTCCACCATGCGGTGAAGCTCAAGCTTGCTGCGCGAAAGTCAATAGCCAATGCCACTGAGCCATCACTGCTTCGAATGCCGCAAACAAGCATCTGACATAATACTTACGTCATGGTAAGTGGTTACCGCAGCCTATGAACGCTTTCAACACCAGTAGTGGCATCACTTGCGCGTTGCCGAGAGATGATATACCATATTTTCAATACGATACATATATATTATCAACTTGGCAGTAGTTAAGAAAACGGGCGTGTAAAATGCACTGCCGCCGCGCTGTGTAAAGTTAAATGATAGGGTTCAGACAATTAATCGTATCGTAGCATATTATTTATTTATTATTTTGTATTAGTGTTCATCGTTAAGTTATTATGTTGAATTAGCACAAGCCCATAGCTTCATCTGCGTTTGATTTGGTTAATTGGTGCTCCCTTTGGAATTCTTTGTCTATTAATAAAAATCATATGCTGATTAATACTATAAAAAATAATGACGTTCTGGACAGCCATTTTTTTCTTTATCAAATCATTCGGCTTTCTAAAATGTTGTTTGGGTATTACTAACATACACACATATTGATTTGCATGTGCTTTCAGGTTTGTCAATACTGAAGAATAATACCTATCTGTCATCTTCTAATTTTCATGACTACCACTACAACAAACCTTTATACATTTTAATACTGTTATGTTAACAATAACGCCTGCTATTCGGATCGCATTACAAAATTAGAAATATACGAGAGGATTTTTTTTCCCGCACATGCATTACATTTTTCCTCTCGTTTATGTGTAATTTTGTACACTTAATATTTCACCACAAGTTAAAATTAACAAGTCAATGAAGTCTTAAACTCAAAAGCTTGAAGTATTGGGGACTTTCCGGCAACGTAAGTCTCATTAGACAACCATTGAATATGTTTCTTAAGAAGTGCAAGCCTTGAGTGTACATGTGTAGATGAATAATATGTATAATATTCTAGAAGATATAATAAATAAGATACGTGATCCAAAAACACGATTCCATTTTCATTTTCTCTTGATAGATAAGTCAGAATACAGCTGCAACTCAAGTTTGTATATTATATAAGTATATCATAGCAAATTCTATCGATATAATTTTTTTATTATGTAGTGACCCTGTTATAACGTACCTGAAAGGCTATTCCCGTTTTTAAAGAGCTACCATGTAAATGAAATTGTTAAAAAAATTGGTTACATTATTGAAATATAAGTTAAGTATTAGGGGTTTAAGTATGCAATTGCCGATTTGTACTGAAAAATGATAGTAGTTATTCCCTTTATTTTAACATATATATATATAATAAAAATAATTACCACTATTATCTATCCATTGAAACAACTGAAAGTCGATAATCGAATGTTGCACAACTTTTAGAAGAAGAACCTCATAGGTACCATGTGATTAAAGTTTCACTCAAAAATCTCAAACCAAGAAGGTTTTACGTCAATTCGAAGTACCTATTACAATAAAACGGCAATTTCATAATTAAACTCCTGTTATTAAATATTAGTAGTTCTGTTTAGCTCACTCGCGCGAGGAACGAGGTTTCTCTCTTATACGCCCTAAACCTGTCATCTGTCATTTTCCAAAAACCTACTAATTCTTATTATTTCAATCCCAGGAATGGTATTGGCTATGAGGACACTAAAACACAGGAGCGTTTTCAGTGAACCAGTCGGTTTAAAACTTGTTCTGAATATTAACGTCTAATTTTCAGGATACAGAAGTAATTATGACGTATGGATTGATGATACCTATTTTTATGGGGATGCTGATGCTTATATCAATTGTTCTTGAAAACCTTCGAGTCCAGGCAAGTCCACCTTATGTTATGTTTAAGGTTCATTACCCACTGTGGCTTGTTGCTTGTTATCATATCTTTCGGAATAAGGATGTTGTTTTCGTCCAAAAAAAAACTATATTAATCGAAGGTCGATTCAAATGGATTTTTTAAGCAAGGACGATTCTCAATGCAATCGTCCTCTAAAGTATCGATTTTTGATCGTCGCCTCAAATTTTCGCAATTTTTTTTTTATATTTAAGTCTTATTCACCAAGAAGACCAAGAATTATTTATTATTATAGTAAAACAAATTTAAACTAATGCTTGGTTACCCGTTTTTTGACATAATCTTCCAAAATAGTATCATGCAAATGAGTTCATGTATAGACAACATGGTAGTTCGGCACAAAATGGTTCCAATTAGACTACAAAGAAAACAATTCACATTTATTCCAAACAATGATGGCGCGGTAATAGCTATGGACTGACGTGCCACAGTATCCTGGTTCGATCTCCACCGTCGGCTTGAGCTTCACCGTACGGTGGAAGGGCATTTTGCGAATGCTCGCCTAGCTAGCTACCACCCTTTAGTAGAAAATCTGTCGCCAAGCATCTAACAGTGTATTGCTGCTGCAGTCTTTAAGAGACAGTAAATTAACAGGCACACGAGACTTAACAACTGTATGTCTCAGGCTTCGCCCGTCAGCCTGAGGGCTGACGGGCGCAATTCATCGCTTGACGAAATGCTATGGGCAGAGGTTAGTCCGCTTAAGATCAGGTGTTCCTCGTGCTTATTCAGAAAAAAAATCTGGAATGTAAACTACTTCTGAGCATATCCGTCAGAAAATCACTTTCTATTCTTATCATTACATCATAAATATTGATTGTTACAAAGCAGTCTCAATTTTGTCCAGAGTCACCTTGCCATGCTTTTTTATTTGTTATTACCATAAACTTCACAGTTTAAATCGCGTAAATTATTATGTAGAGTGATGTTAGTCGAGAATGGTGAGCTGTGATGGTTTGGTTATGTAGAATTGAAATGTTGAGATAGAGACAGACGAATTTCTTGGCATTCCATGGATTCATCGTGCGGGTGCCGAGTCCATAGCGTTGCATAGGAAGAGGCTAGCGGGGCCTGGGACTTGCAACCCAGGAGTAAGGTTAAGGGGCCCCTTTGTGATGCATCAATGCTTGAGCCACCATTGCCTTTGCCTAACCAAATTTGGTGGGATCCTACTAATGCCGCCTTAGATATGTTCTAGGATGGGAGATCGAAAAAAGATCGACAAATATTGTAGACAATGTTATTTAAATTTAATATATACGCATAGGCTTAGGATGCGAAAAAATCCTAGGTCTGTGTATATACGAGTATCTTTTATAGTTTTGAAGAAAAGTTAGGTCTTGAGTACCGTCAAAAAACGGCAGAGTAATGGAAAACGCAGGAGAGGTATGCTAATATTACCGCAGGAAGATTTTATTTTGATATCGGTATGTATGTTTGAATGAAGATAATGTACCCAAGAAATCTAGTAAAAATGATGATAAAAGTAAATTAAACATTGTTTTTATTTGTTGCAGACGGACGACATTCCGCGTTTAGTATATGATCTGCCTTGGGAATCAATGAGTATATTTAACCAAAATATCCTAAAAAGCCTGTTATTTCAAGTTCAGCCAAAATTGGAGTTTGTAGCTGCTTTTAATATAAAAACTGGAGTGCAACCGGCAATAAAAGTAGGAATTTTTAAACAATATTTTAACAGAATTACTGTTACTTCATAAAAATATCAATTGTATTATATAAAACAGATTTGATTAATATGTTACTTTGCTAATATCAGTAGTGGTTAAATATTTGAGCTGTCTGGTGTAGATATACTGGGTCCGTTGGGGCCAAGATCTCAACTTATTTTTTAAAAGTTATCAGAGCACATAGTCGATGTGACGCGGCAATCAAAATGCTACCACTTGCTTGGCTCAACGAATAAGCATTGAAATCCAACAGGTTAATGCTGCCAGCATGCTGGGCACGCTCCCAACTATGGTGGCTATCAACTATACGGTAGTTGGCTGGAGCATTTGGACTACCTGTAGGCTTGCTGTGGTCTTTGGCAAGACAAGATGCTTCAGTGTAGTAGCCATAGTTTTATATTATAGGTACACTGAAGCATATAGGCAGATTAGATACAGATTGAAAATCTGTCGCCAAGCACCTACCATTGTCTTCCAGCGGCAGTCCTTGAGAGTCAGTTAAATTAAAGGCACTTGAGACTTAACGATTGTATGTCTCAGGGTGACTGACGCAGTGCAGTTCATCACTTGAGACGAAACGCATGGGTTATAGGTAGAGGTTAGTCCACCATCAGGTGCGCCTCGAGCGTGATCCAATACAATAACATAAAAACTGTTTTGTTGTTAAGGTACTATTTTATGCTAAGTGCTAATAACACATTTACATATAAAAGAAGAGATGCTAAATATTGTGGCATAGTTTATTTTATTTTTAAATTTTTAAACGTAGTCTTATTTTCTTCTTCTTTCTTCCTACCAGTGTATGAAATTTTGTGGTATAAAAGTCTGTAAATGTTATGTGTTATCATACTTAACACTAATATGAAATACTTTATTCTACTTCTGCTCTCCTTCTTATTTTATGTGATCGTCTCTGAATAACAACTTACAAAATTATCTCCTTTTTTCAGATTATCAAAACTACGTTTTCATGTTACGTCATGATAAAGTCAAGCAAGGAAGATTAGTTTTATTTAAGTTTTCTTGCAAAAGTACAAAACTATAGAAAATAATCAATGAACCCCGGTAAAAAAAAAGTATGAAATTTGCTTTTTTTATATTGTTATGATTGCAATAACGCCTGCTAAGCGGATTACATTACAAAATTACAAATATACGATAGGAAAAATTTTTTATATAGCATATTCCGCACATGACTTACATTTTTCCTATCGTATATTTGTAATTTTGTAATATGAATTTTGCCTTATAAAAATCTTTTTTAAACACATAAAGTTCCTTAGCAGAAGTTATCCTTATGATAGTATAATATAAATTAAATCACTCATTTCAAAGCAATGATGGCCGAGCGGTAATAGCTATGAACTGCCATGCCGCAGGTCCCTGGTTCGATCCCCACCGGCGGCTTGAGCTTCACCGTATGGTGGAAAGGCATTTTGCGATTGCCTGCATTGCTAGCTAAGCTACCAACCTCAAAAAGTCTAAAAGTAACAACCATGTCTTGAGGGCGCAGTGCAATTCGTCACTTGTGATGAATTGCATATGTTCTAAGCAGAGCTTAGTCCGCTTAACATCAGGTGGGCCTCGAGCTTGTTCTGTCACAATAACATAAACAACTCAATTAAAAAAATATATATATCCCACGTAGTTTGTATATCGGGCTTTATTTATTACATTAGTCATGTATAAAATTACAAAAGATAAATTGTGAACGGTTTTATTTATCCTTTTTAATTAATTTCAAAGTTCAACTACATAGAGTTTTTATTATAAAAATATCACTTGTCTTTTCAAAACTGATGATATTTTTACTTTACTATGAATTGAACATATTTATATAAACAAATATAAGATAGGGGTACCACACTTAACGTAGAATAATATATTTTTGGTGTAGTCTTAAAGATAAACGTTTTCATACACTTGTGTTCCACATAATAATTTGCATTGTTAGTCAGCGAGATAAGTATGTAGAAAACTTAAATATACATTTCAAACACATAAACATAACATTCTACTTACGTGTCCTTTTTTATATCAACATATATATACCCCACATACCATGAGCAATAAATTTAGGCCTCCGTAACATTTTTTTAATTAAGAAGTTGTATAACGCATTACGCAGCCGACTGGCTGAGAGCCAACGAACCGAAACTGTTATCAAAGGGAGGAAAATGAAAAACTCGCTTAGGGGGCCTGTTTTATGATAGTGGTATGCCAACAACGCTAATAGAATAGAGGCTTACATTATGAACATCGTTATTTGAATAAGATATTGTGTTATGAGAATGAGTTATAATATATGTGTAAATAAGTTTAAGGTCTTCTCCGGTGGGGGTTTAAAGTGCAGGTTAAAATTAATTATCAGTAGGTATGTTATGATAAGTGATGAGACATTCGGATATTAAACTTTAGTACAAAATTATTGGACTCAACAAGGCTGTCTCTGGACAGCAGACAAGGAACTGTATAGATTTATATGTTAGTTGGATGCAAATACAAAGAATCTTCCTGGAGTTCCAAGGCCGGGGTATAGCTGTACAAATTTTGTTATAAAGTGCGCTAACATTTTCCAACTATACCTCCTTGGAGTAAGCGATTTGTAAGCTGCTACTTATATGTAACAAAAAAATATAAAGAAGACTAGGAGTAAGATATATAAATGATGCTGTGGGTAGGTAGTCATTGAATTTAACAACTGCGAATGGTGTATTTCTATCCAATTTGGGACGCTTCCACTGGTGTGTATCACAAAAACTATAACAACGAATAAAAAGGGGAGTACAAAGGTTAAAAGGGTATCCCCCTAGGGGCTCTTATATATGAGTGGCATTTGCCAACGGCAGAGGCAACTCAAGCCGTCACCACCTACGACGGCAGCAAAAATTTTAGCTATGAAATCATGACATGAATATGTTTATTGCACAAAATTCATAGCTCTTTTCTTTATATTTATACAAGAAATTCATCCTTCAAATAATACTCTATACTTGTAACAGTTTATTCTACGGCCCACGGGAGTACATTTTATCTAAAATATAATTAAACAAACTTTTAAATAAACAGTTATATATATCCACATATAAATACATACATACATAAAATCACGCCTAGATTTCCACTTACTACGATCCTTGCATATCTCTTACGCTTTATCTAAACTCATCAATTCTTTCTTACATAAGCGTTGGTTTAGGGTACTATTAACCTAGCCTTGTTTCAGAACGTCTTCAATCTGATTTCAGAACTTTTGTCTAGGTCTTCTCCTTCCAACACTTCCGTTCACTTGTCCCTTGTGTACCTGTTTAGTTATATAAATATGGTAACAACATGTAAAAAGTACGCTTAATATTAAATGAGGTATTTGCTTCTCATATTTACTTAATTAAATAGTAAATTATTATAAAATCATACGTATTATTATAAAATCATACGCAAAAACCCAAGCCACCGCTTGGATTTTTTGACCACTAAAACGAATCTGTTTAAAACAAGTTCCCATGTGTGTACGAACAATTCAACATATTTTTACCACTAAATGATTATGATAATAATATTGCTTTATTGCATATCAAGTTATACATTGTACAATGTTTCATTACAGAAGACCTTTTTCTTTGTTATCCAATAACGTTCATTTTGTATTGAAGACTCATCGTATTTTGGAGTCCCGAGTTAATAAAAAAACATTTTAAGTCTTCTGAATAGAGCTAAAAGAATCTAGAATACACACAAAACAATTAGTATTTCAGGATCCTATAGTATGCTAAGTTCATACCCATATTTTAAGTTCGTCGGGTTTACCACGATACAAATTCTGGACATTCAACTGATGTACGTTAAATTTTTTATTTTTTTTTGGTGAATTAAGTTCTTGTGTAAAATATAGTTGGTATATCACTCGAGGTTTGTCAAAAATTTTAATATTCTGACTTTTTAATTTGTGAATATATACCTAAAGTGTCATTTAAATATGAATCTTAAAATCTAATAACAAAACCTGGCGATTCGTTACATTCTGATCGTCAAAATAAACCATAATTTTCTGAATTTGTAAATAAATCGACATGAAATGGCAGAATTATTTAGTTGCTAAGTGCACTGGCTACTGCAGACGAAATCAATTATGTCTCCAGCTGATAAATAATCATAATATTTATTGAGAAAAAATATGTGATTCAATTTAAAAAAATTAATTGGGGAGAGGTTATTTTGCGGAATTTAGTCAGTGAAGCAATGTAAAACTGAGTAAAAGATGATATTGTCATTGTGTTTTGCTCTTTAATGAAAACTATTTGGGAATTAGTCACATGCAAACGTGACTAAAATAACTGGCTATCTTTCTTATTTATTTAGTTTTTCATATATTTATTTTTTATCTATCTTTTGCTCATATTTACCAACATTAGCGTTTGCTAATTAATTAATTAGTATAGTTCCATATTTGACTTATTCTGTGCTAAGTTTCAGTTAATCCTCATGACTCATATATAGCTATGTCAACTGCCCATCCTTTTTTTAATACAAAGTATATGCATGATGTCCTGTATATTATAACATGTGTAATAGACAATTAGTGGCGATTATGGACACATATTTTATATAATATTTGCATCTTTTATCAAATTTTTTAAACATTTTCATCTTAATGGCAACGTCATGATATATCGATTAAATAATAATATAATCAGCATAGTTATAGTAATAACGTTATATCAATGTTAACTAAAACCAATTATCCATAGCGAGCGCGTGGCAGCTCGGGATTCATCCATAGTGGGCGCATATATTCATCGTCGTAGAGAAAGAGTTGGTAGGCCTACTAACTCTTACTACTCACTATTTGGACTGACGACATCGTTAAAGTTGCGGGTAGCCAATGTTTATAAGTGGCTAAGAGCCGTACGTTGGCGTTCTACGGGGGAGGCTATGTTCAACGCTGGAAGTCTTCCGGCTGATGATGATGATTTTCATAGAGCTTTTATTTATAGTAAACCTAAGGTAATCAAGCTTTCCTATTATGAACACATTTTTTATATCTTATTCATAAAACTTCACTCCTTCTTGCCGATAATGGAGACTGAAATGTAGCAATAGTCCGGTTAGTTTCCTAGGAGTGCTTCAGCCACTTAACTTAAAACTTTTTATAGAGATGTTTTGTACAAAAACACTTTCTTTATATTTTTTCCTACAAAACAAACTTCTTTTATTATGGGCAAAATATAATGTCATATACCTTGTTTTAAATTTTTGTTTGATTAGATAGTTATAAATCTAAGGTAGGTGAACCTTATTGTGTGTAATTTAAAATTTAAAATTACTTACTAGCTCTCAAGAACAACTGCCAGCACGCTACCGTTAAGTGCTTTTCCAAAGATTTTCATTTACGTACTTATAATCACGCTTATATTCCCCAAAGGGGTAGGCAGAGGTGTGTAAACACCTACGTTTCGCCGATTGGGTTATGGTCCCATGTAGTAGGGTGCGAGCTTATTGCTGTTCATAATTTTAATTTAAACCAAAAGTAATCAAAGTCGTTGTTAGTAGTGTTTTCATGCTTCGGAGGGTAAATAAAACCTTTAGTCTCAGTTGTTAGGATTGCAGTCGATATAGCATTGTGGTATAGGACATTTAACTAACTGGCTATTGGTGTGTTCCGGCAGCTGTCCTTGAGAGTCAGTAATTCAAGGCTAGCCTAAACAGCATCTTTGACCGCAGCATTACTTAACATCAGGTGAGATTGTGGTTCGCCTACTTCCTAGTAGGCGGTATATAATATAAATAAAGTGTAATAAAAATTATCAGTATTAAATTTAACTCGGTTGTGCGGTATGAAGAAAAACATAGCTTTAATTTTAGCAGGCTTTAATTTAAAATTTTCGGAACCAAAATTAAATATTATTCACAAAAATCTTGTGGTTCGTCGGCTCCGAGGTCATTAATTTTCATTTGGCGAACTTGATGGCTGTCAAGCGTGGCAGATACCTAGTTAAACGAAAAGATTGGTATTGCGATAATGTACTTAATTAATAAATTTAACTAGGTTATATTCTGTAGTTGAGTCCAAAGTGAAAGATATTTTTACAAGAATATTTATAAGGGTTTGAACATTCCTTTGAGAATGTATCAAGAACTACGATATTAAGTTTTATATACTCAGACTTATATATTATTAAGTGCTCTCAAATGCACCAAACAAGCTCATGTACTGTGTGAGTTCAATTTCCAAAATAATATCTGATTGAAGAGATAACTAATCGTGTTTTAAAGTTTTATGCTCTGCTGCTTTCAGTTCTTTGCAATATTCTATATTGTATTTTGCAATATATATATTTATATTCCATTAAGTAACGAAACCTATCTCTCTTTTTCAGTATATTGCTGTTTTCTTTTTTTTATGACAGTACATGCGTCATGTGAAGACTCTCTAATTAGCTCTGTAAGTGAACAAGATAATTGGGTGACACACGACAGACGGAGTTTGGCCTCCGTAATTCAGTCAGTTATGTAAGTATTATGACTAGCTCTGCTATTCAGTTTATTGCTTGGAGTTCGATACGGCCCAAGATTATTATCAATCAAATCTCACATGATTGTAGGGTACTACAAACAATTTCCCCCATAATTCTAGGCATAAGACTCTATAAACTCTCTTAAAAATAGCTTTTTAGTGAACTTCATAATTTCAGGTTTCATACGTTTACACAAAGTGTTAGGATAAGTTTTACGATTCAGGTTGTTTGTTATTAAGTATATATCTTGTGTATTAGTAGTAAGCTATATATAGTAGTATTAACTATGAGCTAAGCGAGACGTCAACGCGGGCGCCCCAAGCTGCGAATGTGTCTGAGTGAGACGAATTTCTTAGCATTCCATGGATTCACCGTGCGGGTGCCGGGTCCATAGCGTTGCAGAGGAAGAGGCCAGAGGGTCCTGGGACTTGCAACCCAGCAGTAGGGTTCAAGATGATTGGATGATATACATAAGACATGGCTTTATATTAGCAGTTTGAGTGAGCTTGGAGTGTCACAGCTTTACAACTCAATTTATTCTCTGATATAATGTTTTACGTTTTATTATTATATAAGTTATAACCTCTCCACCAATCACATAGTTTATTTAAGTTTTATTAGCAAACGATTTTTAATGTATACATAATGCGATTTAGTATACCGTAAACAGTTTTCTTGCAACTGGTTCTGAAACATTGTTACATCTATAAATATTGTTTTCAAGTGTCTCAAGGCCACAGCATTATATGGCCTACCCATGAAAATTGCGACAGTCGAATAACAAATTAAGATGATATTATGGTGATATTTGGCAGTAATTTACTAAATGACGGCATTTAATCCCTGAATCTTATTATAATATACCATTGACCTTGTTCATGGGAAATCGTAAATTGTGTTGTCCACTCATTTACAATATTTAAGTACAATAGTTTTTTTTCGTCCTCCGATTTCACGCCGGATGCCTTTCCTTTTCAGCCATCGGAACATTACTGTTTCGAGCCGAAACGGTTTGATTCCCGTCCGGACCAAAAATTGTTGTGCTTGATTAATTTGTTAATGTGATATGCGCTCAGATTGCGATGGTGCTTTTAATCATATTTAGAAATATAGAAGGGTAACACATCATTGCGAGAGTAAAGTATTTGAAAAAGCACTTCTTTACATCAGATGATGTCTAGAAGTCTGGTTGATGACCGCTCACCGTCCCCTATGACAGCTAAAGTAACACAATTGTATCACAAAGTTACGGCTCGAAAGAGTAAGGTTCCGGTGGCGGAGAGAGACTGGCACCCGGCGCGAATCTGAAGACGCGGGTTCGATTCCCGTCCAGATGAAAAAATGTTGTGGTCCAATAATTTGTAAATGAGACTTTCGCTCAGCATGCGATAGTGCTTGTAACCATAGTTAGAAATAATATTGTAAATAAGTGGAGCTGATGATATCTAAAGAAACTTTTACAAATCTATTTTTCTATTCATTAGAAAGGGGTTCAGTATTAAAACATTTTAATGTTCTCTTCCAAATTATTTATGGCGAAAGTTTAGAACAAATCTCAAGATCTTAATTCTCGCTTCTATAGTGACCTATATATTGTAAGCTACGAAACCACAATGGCCTATTATGTGTGCTTCCGCATTAACACAATAGGTGCCAAAACAACGGCCGTCGCGTCGGTTACATTTGCATACGTTTTAACAAGCTCTAATGCTGCGGCAATCGCTATTTACATTAATTACCCATGAAGTAGATAACTGCTAACCGAAAATTGTTGTGGCCATTTGATCATGTGAAGTGTAGTTAAATCAAGGTAGGGCAAATTATTGAAATTGCTATTTCCAATAATAGGAGTAAACATTTCGTGATGCTGAATTGTAGATTGCCTTAAATTTTATTACTAGGCGGTTGATTAGCCAAAATGTTCTGAAAATATTGTGATTCCATTTTGAAGCGCTCGTAGCGAAGTTAACTTAGCTGTTCTCAACCGATCAGCAAAGTTAAGCAACGTCACGCGCGGTCATGAGTTGGATGGGTGACCGCTAGTGACATTACTACTGAGCGTTTCCGTGCTTCGGAGGGCACGTTAAGCCGTCGGTCCCGGTTGTTGTCTTAAGATGGCAGTCGTTATAGCATGGTGGTAGGGCATTTTGCGAATGCCCGCCTGGCTAGCTACCACCTTCAAGTAGAAAATCTGTCGCCAAGCACCTAACGGTGTGTTCCGGAAGCTGTCCTTGAGAGCCAGTACTTCTAGGTTAGCCTGAACAACATCTTCGACCACATCATCACTTACCATCAGGTGAGATAGTGGTCAAAGGCTAACCTATCAGGCCTGAAAAAAAAAAGAGATATTCGAATATTGGATGAGTGGCAGTTAGTATCGACTGCCACGCAGGGGTCCGTGATGGGCATTAAACAACGAGTTTTGTGATATTCTAGAGAGCCAATTTTAATTCTAAAGGCGCCTTACTGCCTGGCAGCTGTACATCTTTGGAAGCAATAAAGAAAAAATACAACGATTGATAGAACATTTTCTTTGTAATAAGATTGTGGAATCACAGGAAAAGAACGTCGACTGTTGTTTAAGATAACATGTTTGATACCCATTAGTTGTCTTACGTATAATGTTAGTAATTCACAAACAATATAAATGTATATGTTGATTCAATTATTTTGATAATCGGTTAGAAAAATTTAATTACCCTCTCTAGTTACTGTAATACTGTATGAGCCGGATTGTCCACTGATGAACACAGCCTCCCCCATTTAGCGGGGATTGCCATAATCCCTAAGCTCGGCCGACGTCTTGGGGATTGCAGTTTAAGATATCAGTTCCTCAGTAGGCGCTGCTGCCCACCTTCCGGTATTTTACCTTTAGTCGCCTCTTACGACACCCACAGGTAGAAATGGGGGGGGGGAGGTGAAATAAAAAATATAAAGCTCATGTTTTGTTAAAATATGAACACCCAACACAAGTTTTCCAAAGGAGTAAACAGAAAATATACATTTCTTAAAAGATTATCAGGAGAAGTACTGAAGTTGTTTATAGCAGTAATATTCGAGGGGTAACAGCTTAGACTGCTGGGCTACCATAGTTCCATACGTCTATCACACCATGTACCGAAGAAGTGAAACTCTCCTACAGTTAGCGTTAGACTGATCAAGTTCACAATTAACAAGACTCAAAATCTTCCAAATTAAATTGGATTGGTTAATTGATTTGGCGCTAGTAAATTATCGCATCCAATTGATCGTGTCAAGGTAATGTTACTGCGCCGCATGGTACACTTTTAAACCACGCCCTCCGCAGGTATGGGTTGTGCTGTTTTTGAGCTTGGCTTACATTTATTCATGGCACACACCGTTATATAGGACAGGGCATCCTTAGCTACCAAATAATACCTATATATATATATACTCCTTTAAATGTATGTAATATTTTTTACAGAAGAATTTATTCTGATGCTACAGAATCTCCCAACAGAAATTTATTGAACGCATAACAAACGGGCTACGTATTAGTGATGCTACGTGATTATGTTATTATGCTCTCTGTCACGTGAAATGCAGTGTATACATGAATTGTAAAAATAAATATAATATGATGATTTGCGTGGTGAATGAACCACAACCCAAACGAGAAATAAAATAGGAGCTCTGGTCTCAAATTGCACAGGTCCACCATTTCTTTTAGTAATCATTTATGTTACACAAAATGATCAAATATACACAATTCCCAGTTCAAGCGCAATTTTGCAGAGGTACGAGTATGTGACAGAAACAGTTATTGTTTTACGGCCTTTTTACAAAATTATGCCTCTATAGATGGTTTATATTAAATTTTAGAATAAAAATGTACTACAAATGTATTTTTGAATGTATTATCTACATAACTGCACAAAAAATGTGACAAAAATGCTTTAAAAAAATCCTAACATATAAAACAAATCATATCTGACGCACTGTAAATGCACTGACAGTTGCATTTTTTAATGCAGCTTCGGACTCTTATATCTCAATTTTCTTTTCACCACATTTTTTTTAAATAGTTTTGGTTAGGGTTTATGTAGAATAAAAATATTTATTTCTTTTAATATCTTTTATTTTTTCTTAAATGACTTGAATGTTTTCTGATAATTCAGTGTTTTATTTTTTCCGTAATTTACGCCTGTGTTATCTGAAACAAACAATAAATGCATGTTATTTATACATACTACAGTAGTTTAGTTCTAGATCTTTCCAGGAATGTGACTTTGACTGATAAGGGTCCATAGGTTCGTCAGAATCATAAAATTTTTGAAAATAGACCCTGCCAGCGCTTTTCTTGTGCCGGACTGGGGGCCAACTCCCAACTCTAAATTTAGTCTTATTTTAACATTAAATTTACAATCCAGACTACAACATATCACTATAATTAGAAACATAAACCAAAAATATAATTGAAACATAATACAAATTACAATTCTTAATAATTTTAATAAAATATCGTTAGCGCGAGTATTCAACGTCCGTCTATCCCTGGAGCCACGATCAAAATGAGCGAGTCGTTGAGATTGCCGCGCCAGCTGCCCCCTTCCGCGCTGTGTTGCCACCACTCGGAAGTAGCTGCGACGTGAAGTTGGCTAGACACGCACTCTTCTAAAGTTTTCTATCCTAAGACTATAGTAAACTTACAATAGAACTTCAACGTGAGAGCTGCATGCATTGAATCAAGTCATTTATGTTATAGAGATAGCCCTATATGAACAGTAATCTACGGTATGAATCTTAGTATCAATATTTAATAACTTGAAATAGTGACGTTAGTGTTCCATAATTTTTTTAAAAGGTGGGAAGTAGGCTCCTGGATAGCTTACTGGGTGATCCTAGCGATTTTGGCTCGCGGGAGCATATGTGGCATGTGCCGTCATGATTGTGTTGTCATCGCAAAATGATTTCGAATTATGGAGTGACAAACATTCCCTATCTCTTTCTATTTAAGACATTACTACCGAGCTAAAATAAGACAGTGTTATTTGATACTGTGGCGTCGATATTGTGTATATTTTTATAACTATTTATGCATAGAACAATGGCTCATATCCATAGATTTCATAAATCCATGTGAAAACCTGGTGAAAACAGTTGCCGGCACTGTGTTAGTATTGCTGCAATAAAAATTTAATCATCATCATCAACACAGCGCAACCCAGATAAAGCCATAGAAATCTGCAAAGAAAATGTTCTTCTCCTCGCCCACTTCACCTGGCAATTTTCCCATGCTACCATTTATTTGTGTCAGCGATATCAGGGTACCTTCGAGTGTAAGGACCACCAATTCATCTATAGGTACGGCAATCGACACTTTGAGTAATATTATCCACTCTGACTTCTCGTGAACATTCCCTTGTCTAATAGTCAGGTAAAATGTTAAGCAAAAATTATCATAATGTTAATTTCATAATAGAAAAAAACCACTTATCGTAAAAATAAGGGGATTTTATTAAGAGTGCACGAATTTAAAAATAAAATAAAAAAACCCGTTTGAGTTATATTGCCACAATTTTTATTTTATTTTAAAGGATATTCGCTGAAATGATGTATATAATTTCAGCCAAATGGCCGCCACGACTTCACTGTAGTGCGTGTGTGTGTAGTGGTTGTGTCCTGGTGGACACATCTTGGATGACATTTTCACATATTTGGGGCTCAATTTCACGAAGAGCGCGAGTTATGTTGGCCTTCAGGGCGGCAATTGACTGTGGTTTGTCTGAATACACAAGAGAATTCACGTAACCCCACAGAAACATATCGAGCGGTGTTAAGTCACACGATCTTGGTGGCCAGTTGATGTCGCCACCACGCGAGATGACGAAACCTTCGAATTTCTCAACCAATAAATTTAATGTATCCCGTGCTGTATGGCAAGTGGCGCCGTCCTGTTGGAACCACATGTTTGTAAGATCCATACAATCTATCCTAGGTCATAAGAAAAATATTATCACCGTCCGATATCGGTCGCTATGAACGGCATACATTGGACGCAATGCACGGAACGTTAGCTCACGCACTGATTTTTATACTAAATTTAAACAATTTTTACGCATTGTTGAAGCGTGTAGCGTTCCGTGGTAAAATGTCACGACTAAATATGTGTTCATGCCAAATTTGACAGCTATCGCTGTACCAAGATGGCCGCTATGCGCTGTCAAAGTTCGCGCGTCCCTATTGAAAACCCCATTAGTTATCATTATGATCAATAGCCATAACTTCCACCGATAAACAAAAGCAGTGGCAGTTCTTCAGAAGGCGCTGCTTCCCGCTTTAATTACAATTAGGTATAAATAAAATATTAATGTAAATGTAATGTTAAAATGTCCTTTTTACATTCACGATCAAGCTTTGGTCATGTGACAGTTGTGTCAATAAATCACAGTGCCATCCATGCCATGCATTAGTTAGGTTGTGGTGTATAGCATACCATACATTGTATAGCGAGTATATAATATATCATGTACTTACAGTATATGAAAATAGAGTTTGTTTACATTTCTCACACCTTCATAGGTTGCACAATGAGTTTGTGCGTGCTACACATGTAGCAGCAGTGTCAACACGTTGTATTACCGTCGCGTCGTTATCATCATCTCGCCGAGATCATGAAAATAGAGTACCAAATAACTTCTCCTTTTTCTCTATTAAATAATTACTCTTTTGCAAAAAAAACGTTCACCTTATATTTTTCTCTTTACTTCTATGAATATTACTAGAAGGAGGTTTCATTAATTTCCCGATGCATTGGCATGTTGTTTGAAGCATCCTGATATGATTTTATGAGTTCCAATTGTGTGAATTTAATGTAAAATGAGAGTTTAAATTGTTAAAATTGCAGAAAATATATAAAAAGTTTTAAAAACTTAGTAAGTACCCAATCAGTAAAAAAACGTTCCATTAATTCGCCCTATTATTAAAGCAATTTTACAGTTATCATAATTTTTCTTTTGTTCATTTCCAAATTTTAATTTATAACGTAAAGAATTATGCCAGGATGCATCAAATAACATGCCAATACATCGTAAAATAAATAAAAACTCTTTTTTGCAGGTAAGAAATCTAATATGCCTGTTTTTTTGCAAAGGTGCTTATATTTATTACTATACAATGATGGTTGCGACCATAGACTTAAGTTTTTTCGTACATCCTAAGCCTATGGTTGCGACTATGTGCTTCTATTTGTGGGAGTTGAAAAATACACCAATATTGAAAAAAGTGCAATATTAAAGGTGCCTATTTACGAAGTCCCGCTTTAAATGTATAAATTTTATGCATTCAAAATGAGCACAACGTAAGGTAAAATAAAATCAAATCAGAGTTTGGTTTTGAGAGAGCGGTTTGCATCGGACGTTCAGACGGACTTTTTAATCACACGGCGCGGTATTTTTAATTTGAGAGCCACAGCTATATTCTTATACAAAAGGTAGGTAAAAAAAATATTGGTATATATTTATCACATCGACCAAGCTGTAATCTCTCATATCATAATATGCTTTATCTTGAAACTTTTAAAACTTTTTGTACAGCCAGTCGGACACAATTTCTCCTAATGGTTTAACCGAGAATGGGAACTAGCTAAAGGACAGCCCGAAAACACCGTTAGATGCTTGGTGACAGATTTTTTACTTGAGAGTGGTAGATAGCTGGGTAGGCGTTCGTAAAATGCCTTACGATCTAGTAAGAAAGACACACTTCATTATTTTTTTCTCATTATGTTTTTTTATTATTATACGTTTATCTGTTCATTAAAATACTTCACAATAATACTGTACAATCATCTCGATTATTATCGATTAAATTTTCGCATTTATTATGATATTTTACATTTTCAATAATACCAGATATACTTACAGCAAAACCTGTTCATAGAAAGCTTACCTACTTGGATACCTTCATTAACCAGAAGACGAGAATGTCACTAATTTAAAGCCAAAATGATCAGCAACTACGTACTGTTATATATATAGATTGCACCCTTTCTTGCATATCAAGCACTCCTATCACGCAGTCAGCTATTCCCATCCATTATTCGATTAATACATCCATCCATCCATCAGTCTCATCCCACCAGCCATCCAAGACACTTGCTTCAACATTAAAAGTTTTTTTTTTAAAAACCTTAATCTTCGATTCTCAATATAGATCTCAGGCTCATAGTAGATCGGCGTCTTACAATTTTCACGATTGCTCACATAAAGGGAAGACTCCCTGGTTTACATCTTCGGGTTTGTGTTTTTCTTCTTTTCCTGTAATTGGTTCGAGTGAATGTGGTCCACTATAGCAACCCTAACTTGCAAATTTTAACAATTGAGTTAGAGACTTTTGTCTTTGGGGTTTTAGCAAGATAGCTGATAATACATCGCTTGATTGCTTACCTTAATCTAATAAGACTGTGCATACTTTTTGTCGCTTGTGAATTGTTTTTCATTCCTCTATCCATTTATAGTCTGTAATTAATGAAGCTTCAGCATCATCGCTTAATCCAGACGTCAAAAAATACATAGCACCCAGTTCCATTAACAGACTTTATACTCTACATTTAAATGCAAACGACAAATCAATATAAACAAAAGAATGCAAATAAAATTACGACCCTTGAAAATACTCACACGTTACGCTTCGTCCACACGCAGACATTTTTGCATGCAAATGATCTGGGCTGGTTGGTTATTAAAAACATGAATTCACAAGCTTAATATTTTGTGTCACGTACGTACGGTTTGGCCTGGGCTTAATCCCAGAGGAGTCAAGCCAGTACGGTGCTTGTCAGATTTAAATAAAATTACTTCAGTGGAAATATTTTGGGACGGATTTTGGGTGCAGTCGGTTATCCAATTTAGAATTTGAATAATTTGCAAGGATAATTTCAAAAGCTTCTAGTTTAATTTAATTCTTATTTTATCGCTGATGATTATGCATTATGCGAGGTAAAATTAACGGTGATAGATAGTTATTTTTTGGAACATGAGATTCTCATGTACCAAAAAAAAACTATCTATCTATAGAACAAAACAATTTTTCGTTATATATTAAATAGTAACCGAACATCATCGAGGCGATCATCAAGGCTTTTATGGTAAGTTAATAGAGTGAGCATTTGCGTAATATTTGTAAAACGATAACTTGGATATGTCTGATTTAATTTTATGAAATTCGTAAAGAAGTTAAATTTGAAAAAAATAATTCATGTATTAGCCACTATAGGATATGTAGATAAAATAAGCTTTTATCTCCATTGGTTAGGAGATCAGGCACAACTCTTATCGAATGCTTAAAATTGTCAGTGACTGAATGAACTACTGAAGTCAGATCAAAATCTTTAATTGTGCATTTTAAAACCGTTTTGTTTAATTGTTGATGTCATAATTTATCCTCCTATAATAAACACTTAGAACTTGTAGCAAACATATAGTTAAACGAAGTTTAACCTTACCTTAACCTAGAGTTAAAGTATAGAAGAAGAGAGAGAATGGATTATAAAACGTCATAATATAACTGCACAGTATCTATTCAATGATTGGCGGAAATGTTACGAATATACCAACAATATAAATGACGATCTTCGATTTTGAATAATTCATAACTGCCGATTTGATGACCGTATTCTGAGTTGTTTTATATATTTGAAAACTGGTAAGTATTATATACATATTTAAACTTAATATATTGTATTTGTAAGTACCAAAAACAACTTTTTACCCAAGATAAAGCCTAAACAAAACCTACTAAAAAAATCAATGTAATGACTTACTTTATGACTGGATGTGAGATTCCTCGTCTTCCAGGAGGCATTAAATTAATACTACAAAGTAAGCATCCACGCCATGGGAATCAATTTAAATGATCAACATAATTACTATCGCTATTTTAATTATTATTAGTTTTTACTTTTAACTGGACCCCACGCATTGCTGCCAAAGCAACTGCGAGTTCAGCTACGGTTTTGCCGGCTAAACAAAAAACATGAATAATCTGAAAATAGCATAATTATTCGTTGAAAAATAGTCTAAAAACAAACAAGGACAGTAAGTAGGATAATCAAAAGTATTTTTTTAATTGACCTATTTTAATGTACCTTTTATGTTTGATTGATTTTTTAAATTTGTCATTATGCTGTTACAATGGTACTGGAGTCCTAGTTACAGTTTTTAATTTGCAGCAGCACCAAAATTACATGGACGTGAGTTGTGGCATGCTTAGCATTAGGTGCATATTTTCTTAGTTATATTTTCTCACCGTCGCCGTTTATGACATTAAGCAGGATCATATATTCCTAATCCGTGAGTATAATATATGCATTTATCTCTTATCCATGCATATAATGATAACAAATAAATTTCATACATAAATGCCAGAATTCACTTGCATGTCATGCTAACGGGTAAAGCCGGAAACCGTACTTTCCTAACTTTACCTCCAATTAGCTAGCTCCTGATTCCAGCATATAATATAAATTCTATAAAACGTATAGAACATATAAGCATAGAATGCGTCATAAACAGGTATTTAGTCTCTGAATAAATTTAATTTCACATTTTGCTTACCAAATAGATCACCAGAATACGCCTCTACCTCGCAGAACAGTTATGAATTACACACGAGAACTGCAGATATTCCGAACCATGACTAATCGTTATGTCCAGATATCTCGATCCATCATGAAGAACGTGATGTGTCATAGTCCCATTCAGCCACCGTGATTGAGAGCCTCTGAATCTTTGATTATCGGCCGAACGTTGGGGCTGTTTGTCTTGAAATATTTAAAGAAACAATTTCTAATATCGTTATAGTTTCGACTTCGATGTGGTAAGCATCTAATCGTATGTGAGATTGGGATGCCACTGTGAGTGTACCGTAGTATCACGATGAGAACTTGAATTAGAATTATTTAATAATACAAGTAAGATTTCTTCCAATACATTTATATTTATTAATAAATTATATAATTAATAAGAAACAATGATTAACTGGGCTGTTAGAAATTATTTCACGGGGCTTACTATTGCCTTGGCGAGCAGCAGCGATTTAAGTTTTGTGATAAATGCGCTATCAGTACGTTCGAGGAAGTTTGTTTTATAGGGTTACCACTACTATAATATCTATAATACCCACATAATCAAACATTTGTCTTAGCTTTTGGGTCGCCGACCCGTCAGCAGCCTGAGCTAGAGCCTCCGTCTCATTTAAAAGTCATGCAGTACCCGTTGAGAACTGGGCCTGGTTTTTTGTTACGTATGTTGCTGCTTGCAGTATGAACTGGCAAGGTAGGGTGAGTATTTTTAAATTCATGAAGAGTTCCTTGGCCGTGTGATCCCACTTAACGCGAGATATGATTCGGATGGCGCGCTTTCTTCCCAATAGACTGCCACGCCCCGGAATTCGATGCCGTACAGACTTATTGAGTGGAAGTAGCCAAAATGTCCCTCCTTGGTGTCAATCTTTTTCAAAAAAAGGTCTCAATATAAAGACTACCAGACAGACGGGAAAGCGCAAAACACGCCCGTAATAGTCATCCATAGGTTTTACTTTAATATGGAGACCTCATATCAACTAAAAATTTAAATGCTGTACCTGTGCAACGCTCATTCCATTATAGCTAATGTTTAAGTTTCCAGTAGGATTCTCTGCGACTAATATTAGAGTGTATTATGTGAGTTTTTTCGACATTGACGGGCATTCCGTTTAAGCTGAACCACTGCGAAACCTGATTTATTATACTGTTTAAATTTGAAAAAAAGATATTTGAATGTACTAAACTTTTACGGGCAACATTCTTGCTCACCATGATTGCTGAACTGTTATTTATTTACATAACTGATATAAACAGTAAAATCGAAGCATTCTTGATGGTCTAGTGGCAATATCTATAGATTGTCATACATGGTTCCAATTCCACCAGGGACTCGAGTTTCACCACATGGTGGAAGGGCATTTTGCGAATGCTTTCCATTGGTAGAAAAACTGTCGCCAAGGACCTAATGTAAATGTGGTAATGTAATGGCCCACTGGCAATAACTATTGACAATCTTGGACCCCTCCAAATCCAGTGGGCCCCCGCCCATCTCTCTGCCGTGGGCATAAGCTTCATCACATGGTAGAAGGACATTTTGTGAATACTTGCCTCAAGTAGAAAATCTGTCGGTAGGCACCAAACAGTTGGTTTCCATAGCTGTCCTTGAGAGACAGTAATCTTTAAGCCTGTTCACAATCATACTGTATCAGCATATTTGTTCACTGTCCACGCAATCCACACCCATTAGGGGACTTTGTCATAACTCCCAAACTTAGCAGATGTTTTGGGGATCGTAGTGTAAAATAGCAGTTCCTCTTAAGGAGCTGCTGCCACCTGCCGGTATTTATTTTACCCTTAGTGCCCTTGCCCGACATCCTACGGGCGCGGGGATGTTCACTGCCATAATTCATAACTACCTTGACTAAAAATTATTCTTCAGTGCAAAATTAAAACATGACTTGAATTTACCACATTAAGTGGTCGTCGTCATATTACTGGCCTTATCCAAATCACGTGGGGTCGGTGCTATAATGACTTCTCTGAAAGCACATATGACAAAACAAGAACATGATTTTGAAGCGCTCGTAGTGAAAGATTGCTTAGCTGTTCTTAACTGATCAGCAAAGTTAAGCAACGTCCGCCGCGGTCATGATTTGAATGGGTGACACCTAGTGACATTACTACTGAGCGCTTCCGTGCTTCGGAGGGCACGTTAAGCCGTCGGTCCCGGTTGTTGTCTTAGGATGGCAGTCGTTATAGCATGGTGGTAGGGCATTTTGCGCCTGCAATGCCCACCTGGCTAGCTACCACCCTCAAGTATAAAATCTGTCGTCAAGCATGCATCCATCCATGTTGTTCTAGGTTAGCCTGAACAACATCCTCGATCACATCATGACTTACCATCAGGTGGAATGGTGGTCAAAAGCCAACAACCTATCAAGAATAAAAAAAATATATAATTATTAGTTTAAGATATTTAGCTGCATAGCTAGCCCCAACCCGTCTTGAAAATGCTCTCTTTGATACCATACCAAATGGAAAACAACTGCAGGTATACTAATTTTGGGTAATCAATGCGTTTATGATAAAATGCCCTATCGTACGCCACATATGTCACTTGAAAATTTTTCCCTTCATACCAAGCAAACGGTACGTTTTTCCGTTTATCCCAACCTGGCATCTCACGATGTTATTGTTAATTTTTATAGTTTACAACGATGTATGTGCTGTTTTTCAACCATCAAATAGTAATTATTCTTAAATATGAAAGTATACACAACGAATATTTAATAAACGAAGAGGTAGCTAAGCTTACCTAGTCATTAATTACATATCAATTAAGAAGCAATTTTCGTTGCGGTTATGACTTGTATGTGTGACCACTGAGCTTTTTCAGCTTAGGAGTGCACGTTGAGCCGTTGATCCTGGTTGTTGTTTTAGAATGGCAGTTTTTGTAGATGTTTATATGTAGGTATGATGGTAGGGCATTTTGTGAATGCCCGCCCGATTAGTAGAAAATCTGTCGCCAAACCTGTATGTTCCAGCTTGACAGCCAGTAAGGCTTAGATTCTAGATTAGCCTGAATAAAAACAGTATTTGATTTAACATTATAAGTTTTTGTCAGAAACTTTGTGAAGGAAATCTAATTTCAGATAGCCGACTGAAACAATTCCCTTTCACTTTGAGAACGGAATCAGATTTTTGATTTGGAAATTGTATTAACATAGGTACGGATGGATAGACGAGAGGTACAGAGGAATATTGTAGAAACAGATTTTACGCTGTAAAGAAATAATACACATTGATATGTTTTTGTAGATAATCTCTTGTTATGTATAACAACATTTTATATAATTTTACTTGAACGAAATCTAATTATTTATAACGAACAAAAATAATGTTTAGTAGTTTAAAAGTAGTTACGAGATTATTTATTACCTACTAATAAACAAGTTTCCATCGGTGAGTGTTTGCGCGGCAAAATGAAATGTATTTTTGTTTCATTTCATGATTTAAATAACTTTCCGTTATTGATTAATGATAAAGATCGGATATATATAAGCTTCGCACTAAACTTTTTTTTAGATGACCAGCATCTCGGTCTAGACTGTAAAAGGGGTCAAAACTAAAAATGTATAACAAAACTGTTTAATCCTTATCCTTTTAATTTCTATTGACTTGTTCCCTAAATATATGCAAAATTACATCTTTCTAGGTTTATAATTGTAAAAGTAAAAACGAGATTATTATTAAAATAACGTAATATTTTGGCGCCAAAATAAAATTTCAACAAATTTCAGATTTAATAAAAATAATAAAAATACTTTCCGTTATCTCAGAAATGTATGGTTTTTCTTTTGTATAGCCAAGGATGCATTATTTCATAAAACCATTTGTATTATAGAAATCGGACTAACGCAGATTTTATGGTAATTTTATAAATACAACTATCGGCCGCCGACCGGGATCCCGGTTTGTACAAATGAGGAGAACACGTGTTTGTTATTTATTTACTATAGTTGTTTTTTATTGAAGTTTATTTGAGAATATATTAAATGTTTCTTTTTTGTAATATCTATGGCCAAGCCGAAACTTTTAAGATCGCTGATCTAAGCATTCGTATTGTCACGAAGATCTTTTATTGATATTGGATAAATTTGAATTTGTAGACATTCAATTCTGAATGCAAATAGCTATGAATATTTATTAATCAATATTACATCGTTTGATGTATATAACATTGGCAATGTCAACCATAAAACATAGACAATTTTGCTATTTGTAATTCACATTAGAATGAACATAGAGAATATTTTTCAACGCGTTATTGGGGTCTTTTGCAAACTTATATTCTAGTTTATTAAAGTTTCAAAATAGATTTAACTATAATACCTATCAACGTAAGCATTTCCTAGTACTGTTGACCTTAGTAAGGAAGATGGTCTTAAACCCAAATTAAAGCTTTTTACAATAATATTTTCTGGTATGTATGGGCGGTAACTATGGGTATCGTACTTTGTATTATCAGAAAAAAATATTTTACAGTATTTATACGGCAACCTTCCGGAGTCCTTTTTGATTAATGAATGCCCGTAGCGAAGTTTGCTTAGCCGTTCTTAACCGATCAGCAAAGTTAAGAAACGTCCGCCGCGGTCATTAATTCGATGGGTGACCGCTGGTGGCATTACTAATGAGCGCTTCCGTGTTCCGACGTTACGTCGTCGGTCCCGGTTCTTGTCTTAGAATGGCAGTCATTATAGCATGGTGGTAGGGCATTTTGCGAATGCCCGCCTGGCTAGCTACCACCCTCAAATAGAAAATCTGTGGCCAAGCACCTAGCGGTGTGTACCGGCAGCTGTCCTTGAGAGCCCGTAATTTTAGGTTAGCCTGAGCAACATCTTCGACCACATCATCACTTACCATCAGGTGAGATTGCGGTCAAAGGCTAAACCATAAGTCATAAAAAAACAAAAATGGTGAAAATCCCTGTTATGTGCATATTTAATGTACATTAACACCCGAAACATGTTGTCGTGATGCCGCTCCTTCAGCGTATAATACATTAATTCGCCTTTTGTGATCAGGCGAAGTTAAGATGTCCTGAGTGAAATAACCAAACTTGTATAACATGATATAGAGTTTTGAATGAGATACAGTCTGAACTAATTTTCTCATGCGCAACGTGACATCTTGTTCTGAGCAAATTTGTAAGTTATACATTATGTAGTCTTGTGTGACGAACAGGCAAGTTTGTAAGGCAACTGTAGGGAACTTTGTATAAGATGGGTAAATGAATATTAAGGTAGTCTTGAAGTAGCGTAACTGGAGTATTTGAGGAGATTTCATCATACCGTGGTTATATTTTAGGAAGTAAATTTATCTCCATAGTACGGATCGTGATTGGTATGCATTTCTCATATATCAGAATAACCAACTATAATATATTAAACTACATATACTTACTATACCTATAATGTATTTATTAGTATGTTATACTATAATATTTTTAGAAATTATAAACTATCCTAAGGTTGACTCAGGTTTTCGCGATTATTAAATATTGTAATTAAACAACTTTAAACGCTTTAAATCGCGTATATTTGTCTCGAAATTTTAAACACTTCCTTTGAGTCACCCCGTGATCACGATTACTGCAAAGTGTTTAAAACGTCATGACAAAAATAATGATAAATATACGCGATTAAACAGTTTAAAGTTGTTTAATTACTATAAACTATCCAAATTAGTGCATTCGTTGTTTTAGTGCTATTCAATTAACCCTTTAACGAGTGGAATTCAGCTCTGGCCAAGGTTTAAATAGATTTTCATTCATAAATGTTTCATTTCAGTTAAAGAGATAAATTACTGCTGAAACAATCATTTAGAGCCTGTCGATAAGCACATTGTCACGACATCTACAACCACGGCTCGTAACTTTTCTGTGTAACACAGCATTGCGTTCTCTATCCGAGAATGTGCATCTAGCATATTATGTGATTTTAAAGTATACATTTTTCTTCTCTTTTTTTATTGTTACTGAATAACTCTCTGCCCATAACGGATGCATTTCATCTCAAGTGATGAATTGCACTGCGCCCGTCACTTTGTGACATAGTTGTTAAGTCTGTGCCTGTAATTTCACTGACTCTCAAGGACAGCTGCCGGAACACACCATTATGTGCTTGGCGGCAGATTTTCTACCTGAGGGTGGTCGCTAGCGAGGCGGGCATTTGCAAAATGCCCTTCCATCATGTGGTGAAGCTCAAACCCGCGGCTGGATTCGTACCATAGACCTGCTGCGTAGCAGTCCATAGCCAGTTTTATTTTGAAGCAGTGATGGCCAGAGCCATAACATTAAAAAAAGTTATATATTATATAAAATATATCTTTATAGGATTGTGACGGAACTCCCACGTTACTTATATCATATTAAGCTGTAGCCTCTGCATATAACAGATGGATTTCGTCACAAGTAACAAACTAAACCGTGCACATCAACTAGAGACATACAGATGAAAGGTCTCATGTGCCTGTAATTTCATGATTGCTTTCTGGTTCTTAAGGACTGCTGCCGAAAAACGGAAAACACTATTAGGTGCTGACAGAGTTTCTAATAGAGCTAGCTAGGCGAGCATTTGCAAAATGCCTTTTTAACATGTAGTGAATCTTACTCTTTCTTTTACTAAGTTTTAATAAGTAGGCATCGTCAGGACCACTTTGTCCTAGTTATGAATGAAATTCTATTGTTATCATTATGCCAATGGGGCTTATGAGAAGCTCACTGTGTTTCCACAGCTGATAAGATCTCAAATTGTATGCAAATAGGAAAAATGTAATAACTGTATAAGCCATACGGGCGTTAATTTTAAATAATCTGCTAAAGGCAATTCTTAACTTTTGAATTTGTTCTTCGACAAATGGTGTTAAAAATTCTTCAAGAATCAGTGAACCTAAATTATCATTCAGTAAAGTGTTCGCATCGCCTTTTAAGGTTCCTTCATCAAAAACAAAACGTTAAGCTTTAATTAGAGACGTTGAATAATTGAGTGGATGGCAAGGCTAAAGATAGCTAGAACCAGAGGATCACCTTGTTGTCATCCAATGGAAGATGATATACTCTTATTTTGGTATGTTAATTTTGTTGGGTTTTTTTTGTTTCTTTGACGTGGGCCATAAGGTGTTATTGATGTCAAAGGCAAGTGCGTAACACTTGACTTTGACATCAATAACACATTATGGTGACAATAATATTACAATACTACAATAGTAAGTGTCCAGCAATCGTTCCAGCAGGAAATAATGTGATTGCAGTGGAAGGAAACTCTCATCTACTGGAACAGCCCTTTTGGACGGACGGTTACTTGTCCGCATTTTGCGGAGCTAACCATAACTAACTTAACCTACAAATGATAATAAGAACTCAGGCACCCACTGGTAGATGGGTGCCTGACTGTCTCTAGAAGGGGTTTAGGAGTCCATCAAAAGTTACTCGTCAGTTAGTCGTCGTCAATCATGTAAATTCGTCAAATCGGTCAATGAAAATCTCCTCTCGGACACGTACAGCGGCCATTCATTTTTATGTAAAGTTAAAACAAAAATTCAATGTCGTTCATTCTCCAAGTTAATTAAATAACCACGACGCCAAAAGTAAAATTTTACAACTACAAAGAGGCGAGAGCTCGATGCGTTCCGGATTATATTGACGTGTGCGAAGCGAAAGCTAGACGCGCAAATAGTTCGGAACAGTAAGCTAAATCATTATGACCATAATAATGTAACCAACACTGATGTAATTGAGACAATCAACCCCCCATAATGCTGTTAACACCATAATTTTGTTTCTTTTACTCTACATATTAGCGGTAATAAATTCAGCCTAAAGCCTCATTAAGGCCTTAATGCTGGGTTAAATACAACATTTTTCCATTATGCTTTAAATGAAATGAGGTCTAATGGCCACTTGCTATTTTGTAACCGTCGATGTGGTGTGGTACTTGGAGAAGTCAGTAAGATAATAAAAAATGTTAATAAGTATTTTTCACATACCGATGGCTCCCACGTATACTAGCGTATATCCAAAATGCCGATTTTCATGTTTTCAGTGATTCGTAAATAAAATACTAAGCCCCATCGACTCAATTAAAAAAAAGTTTAAGAAGTTAAAAAATGAAGATTTTTCCGGACGTATATAATCGTTTGTTAAAAATTAGCGCACCGTAGATTAGCGTATAGTCAATAACGACTAACTACGCGGGGCGCGGCGCGGGGGCAAGCCGGCGCCGCGTATCTTATGTGTCACTTACCCTCCGGTACGCGGGAAGTGCACACGTTCGCACTTGTTTCGCGGATTACTAAGTTTTCGAGTTAACGCAGGTATACAAGGTATTTTTTTAAAGATGAGTAATCCGTCTAAGAATACGTATAGGGGTCTACACTCGAGAGCTCGAAAACTGTGTGATATTGCATGTAGATCGACGAGGACAGAAACTAGTGTTTCTAGTTTTCATTCCGAAGATGAAGAGCAATGTCACCCGATTGATAATTTCAGTGAAAACAATAGAAAATCAGGTAAGTTATTTATAAGCTATATTTTTTTTTTATTGTTACTTTTTACTGCTTTTTTTCTACAAAATTGCCTAAAACTACGGTATGTAACACATACCACTATGTACGTTGTTCATTGCTGATTAAAAAATATCGTATCACACACTTACGACTTTTTACGCCGTCCACGTAACCGGCTATTTTATCGTATGTGATACATACGATTACTTACGTGGCTTTTTTCGTAATTTTTTTATTGTATTTGTTACTTACCACGATATACGTTGCGAAATTGTGAAAAAAAACTTATAGTAACTGCTAAATACAACAGCATACGTGGCAGTTACAAAAAATAATATGTCTTATGTTAAGTTTTTCTTTATTTTAGAGTCTCCGATGCCAGTAGGAGCCGACCTATTAGAAATAGAGGCACTTGCTGAGATGTTGAACGACGATTTTATTGAACTTCCCTCAACATTATCGACTACTCAGGATGTTGAAGATTTGATCGAGACGATAACAACTTCCCAGCAAAAGCAGCAGCAAAGTCCTTTGAAGTTAAATGATACTCTGCTGTCTCATTCGCCAATGCTTCCAGAGTTGGATCACACTCATGAAGCTCGTTTTCCACCTGCACTGGAATGTAATGACACCCTGGTAGCTTCCTCACAGCATGATGATTTACTTGGAAATGAGGAAAATACACCTCAAATTTCTATTGACAGTGAGAAATCTCCACAGACACCTCATCCATCATCGCCTGACTGTTTTATAAACCATTTGGACATGGATTGTCTCAATGATTTTTGCCCTTTTTTTATTGGTAACGTAATACGTGAACCACTATCTTTGATGTCAAATTTTTCTGGTTATTCTACACCTCAGGCTAACACTCCGCTGTCTAGCTATTTAAGTGATACTGCAACAACAACTACTGGAATAAAGAGTGTTAGAAAAGATAAGGGTAATGTTAGAAGGAAACATGAGAATGAGTGGATCGACACGAAAAGAAAAACCCTGAAAAACCGCGGTAAGGCTTACGTTGGTCGAAAAGGTATAAGTAAACCAAAGAAAACTATGAAATCACCATGCAAATGTCGTATGAAATGTTTTGACAAGATCGCGAATAATCAGAGAAAGAAGATTTTTAAAGCTTTTTGGAAGCTAGGAGACCATCGGATGCAATGGGCTTACGTATCCAACTTAGTTACCCAAAATCTTAAGAGGAGAGTTTTTGTTGACACACAATCGCGACGAAAATATACAATTAAGTACAAATTACCTCTTTCTGCAGTTGAAGAAAACTCAGAAGTGAACCACGTAGATGTGTGTAAAAAACAATTTCTAGCCACATTGGCGATAAGTGAACAATTCGTTTACACTGCGATACAAAAAACCGATTCGTCAACGGGCACCGTGGCAACTGATGATCGAGGTAAGCACGATAAGCACCCTCGTAAAATAACAGAAGACGTTAAGAGAAGCGTATGCGACCATATTAACTGTCTGCAACCGGTCGAATCCCATTACGTAAGAAAAGACTCCTCTAGATTGTACTTAGACGGTGACTTGAGCTTTCGTAAGTTATTTGTTATGTACAATAAATGGTTCGACTCCAGTATTTATCACGGTAAAGCCGAAACAGAACGTCAGTACAAAACTGTAGTTAATGACAGTTTTAAGATTAGTTTTTTCCAGCCAAAAAAGGATCAGTGTGACACTTGTCACAAATACACAAATACTCAAACTCCCACCGAGGAGGAACGTGAAAGTTACACAACTCATATCTTGAATAAAAACACAGCAAGAGGTCTAAAAACCGAAGACAAAAAAGAGGCCGTATCTTCAAACGGAAAAATCGTAACAGCTACTTTTGACTTTCAAAAAGTCTTAAATTCTCCTTATGGGCAGATAAGCGTGTTCTACTATAAAAGAAAATTGGGTTCCATGAATTTTACTATGTTTGATCTCGCCAAAAAGACAGCTACTTGCTATATGTGGCATGAAGGAGAAGGCAAAAGAGGTGCCAATGAAGTAGCGAGTTGTCTCGCAGATTTCATCTCTAAAGAAGCAGCAGCTGGGGCCGGGGAGTTCAGGTTTTGGTCTGACAACTGCACCGGTCAGAATCGAAACCGTATAGTATTTGCTGCTTACATGATATTGGCTGAGAAACACAATGTCACTATCAAACATACTTTTTTGGAGAAAGGCCACACTCAACAAGAAGGAGATAGTGTACATGCCTTAATTGAAAGGTGTGCTAAAAATAAGTTGATTTACACGCCTTTTGAATGGTTTGCATTAGTGCGGTGGGCTAAACAAGACGGAAAACCTTACAATGTCATTGAGTTGAACCATGCAAATTTTTTGGATTTTAAATCGACTATAGTCGGCAAAAATTGGACAAAAAATATGAACGGTGTTGGGGTTCAATGGACAAAAATAAAGGAGTTAAAGGTAATTCCTTCAGAACCGAATAAACTCCATTACAAATATAATTTAACTGCATCCGAATACATGACAATTGCAACGAAGACGAATACGAGACGACGACAACAAGTTAACATTGATGCATGTCCACTTTATCGCAATTCATTACCCATACCCAAAGCAAAAAAGGATGATTTGCTAAGCCTATGTAACAGTGGAATCATTCCATTAGTTCATCACAACTTCTACAAAAACCTTGTCGTAGAGTCTAACTCTTCTCAACGTACCCTAGACTCTGACACTGAGTAAATAGCAGCTTATTTTATATACTTAATATAATGTTTTGTTTTTTCATAAAGATCTCTTTACTATTTTTTTAAACTAGCTACCTTCGCATGATAACAAATAGGTACGAATAGTAATAACAAACTGCAATAATAATTATATTTTAAGCAGTAAAGATAATTTAGGTACATGAGTATCGGCCAAATTGAGGCATTTTAACAATGATGGATCTCTTAGTTACACGTAATTTGTTTTGTTAAATAGTAATAACTAACTGCAATTATATTGTAAGCAATAAATAAATTTTAAAGGCTGATTATGTTTAGACTAGGTAGTTTATGAGTATTAGGCCAAATGGAGGCATTTTAAGAATTATGGATCTCTTAGTTATTGTTTTGTTTTCAGAGGAACAAGGAAAGCATATATTTGGGTTAATTTATTGTTACATTTTATTTTTTTGCTAAGCATAAAATTGTCAATTATATTTGCATTTTTAAGTTTTTTTCTTGGGCTAAGTGTAATGCCAGTTGATTTATTTGTGTTTTAATTATTAATAATACAGAGAAGAAGGATAAATAATTTTATGATAAGTATTGTTTTGTTAGTTTTAATCTTGATATCCTGTTTTTGTTTTTTTAAGAAGTTTATAACGTTCATAGTTTTTGTGAAAGTAAACACCAGTTAAATATATTATTTCAGTTGCGTATAACCTACAAGTCAACAGTTATTAATGCATGACCAAATAAATAATACCATAATTTGATTAAAATGGTAATTTATTTAATTTATTATCCCAATTACACCCCACTTTTAACGTTTATAACTTGACATACAATAGATAATCTCACATGATATACGAAGTAAAACGTAGTATGTACCACATATGTGAAAATTTACCTCTGTAATATCCATGTATATCACCGTAAGTAAAACATACGGTATTTTCAGGCAATGTAAATACGACACAAAATATCGTAAGAATCACTTACGATTTTTTCACGCTACGTATTTCCATCGTAAAACATCGTAACAACAGTATCTCTAAAAGTATAAATAATTCACTATTTATTGTAATGCCATAAAAAGAAACCCAACATAGTCTTACTATGGCAAAAAATTCAAATCGAAATCTTTAGAAACATCGGAACAGTGAAGGAAAATGTGTTTAAATGGCTCTCCTGTAAAGTAATGTATTTGAACATACGATAGTTTACTTAGGATACACAGATACATTACAACACTACTCACCCAGTGACTGTAGAGCAGAGCCCTCGGGATGCTCGCTGTATGAGTGCAGAGCCCTCGGGTTGCACAAATACATTACATCACTGAACAAACACTATTAGTAAAGAAATAAGTGACTGTAGAGCAGAGCCCTCAGGATGCTCGCTGTATGAGTGCAGAGCACAAATACATTACATCACTAAAAACCAACACCATTGAAACACTCAGTGACTGTAGAGCAGAGCCCTCGGGATGCTCGCTGTATGAGTGCAGAGCACAAATACATTACATCACTAAAACCAACACCATTGAAACACTCAGTGACTGTAGAGCAGAGCCCTCGGGATGCTCGCTGTATGAGTGCAGAGCACAAATACATTACATCACTAAGAACCAACAACGGAAACGGACAATATAATACAACATGCAAGTGTCTGTAGAGCATTGCCCGCAGGATACTCGCTGTATAAGTGCAGAGCCCGCAGGGTGCGCAGATACATTACAACACTGCTTAACAGACCAAGGGACCAGACTAAGATCGTGCTTATACTCACCTTCAAAGCATGCAGAATAGAATGTGTCGGCCGTCATTTTCCCGCGCCAGAGTGTGATTTACTCTGCCGCAGCTTGTGTGGTATTACCATAAAAGCCAGCTATCAGTTTGAGCTCATACTGACCGTGTGGAAGCGCTTGCGTGACCGTATATAGACCACGCATACCTGAGTCCAACTTGCCCGTAGCTTGGCTCGTCTTACGCACGAACTCCAAATCTCCTTTTTGAAAAGAGCGCACCGTCTTGCGCTGCTCGTTAACAGAAGTATCTTCAGCAGGTTTCGGTTCAGCAACGCTTAATCTCGTTCGCGGGCAAGCTCACGTAATGCTTCGCGATTGAGACGACGCGACGCCACCAGAGCCACATCGCGTAACAGGGATCTTATGACGGGCGTTGCACCCTCACTGCCAATGAACAAATACAAATGTGAACATTTGATAGATTTTTGCATAGTTACGTACAAGGTGAGCTTTAATTTTCATAAAATGTCATACCAACGTTATCCAGTTAACGAAAGTACTGCTTTCTTACATTCGACCCCTATCTGTGACTATTAATTTTGGGGTAACAAAGAGACATTGCCATTTAAAGTCTTTTTCAATTCTATCGCGTCTTGTTTGCGTATGGGGTACAGAAAACAATACTTGGCATCTACTATAAGAATGACATATCTAAAACCATTGCCGACGTTTCCAACTCGTAAGAGTGGTAACTTGGCTGGGCGCCCTGTGTCACCTTACTGAAATAAGCAATGGGCTGCTTAGGTTTGCCATCGCGAGTCTGCAGTAAAACAGCACCATAGCCTTGCGCTGACGCATCTGGGTGCACTTCAGTGGGGAGCAAGGAGTCAAATATAGCTTATACCGGCTCACGGGTTTACTGCTCGATAATCTCCATACGGGCCCGTTCTTGTTCTTTACCCCAAATGAATGGCACGGTTTTGTGAATCAGTTTCGCGATACATGCTGTTAGAAGAGTAGCCAGGGTTATAGTGCCTGAAATATCCTGCAAGACCTAAAAACCGTCTTACCCCTTTTACAATGCTGAGCACTCGTGCTTCGACCATGTACTCGCTCGGTCTAACCTGACCATTACTATCTAACATGTTTGATAATTACTCTAACACGATGATTTTCATCATAGGATATCTTACGAGGTCAATACACTATTGGGGTTTCGTTTTGTAATAGAAAGTACAAAAAAACTCTATGCACAAAAGCCAATCAGCAACTCGTTAAAAACCCTCATCCAAAAATCGATCATCGCCTACTAATAGAGTATCGTTCGGTATGCTACATCTTCCAGAATTAACTTATTCAGTTCGTGTAATGGCAATGCCTTTCCTATTTAAAATGTTGGTGTATAGGGTAACTGGTATAACTCAAAAACCTATTGGGTACAACACAAACATCAACTTCTAATGTTATCTCAAGGAACTCAACCGCCAATGGGGTACTGTATAAAGTTTATACTTCTTGACTACGTAAAACAAAGTATCTGAGTCCATTGAATACATCTTCAGTTCACATAGATTGACAAAAAGTTAACTAAATCATCGGGTAGTCTGTAGCAGCGGCTTGGATCCGAAGGTTCGATATACCGCGAATCACTATTGCCGCATTTAACTCGTAACACATTCTATCTACAATGCGTAATCGTAGCAATCAACGTCTAGCATATTCCGTGGATGTAGGGTAGTTATGTCTAAACGCTTGGAGCACAAGGCTTGAATTCACGCTTAAAATTTGACCAACTACGGTCTTTACTGACCCACTCGTTTAACATAACTTCGCGTCACCTCTAAGGCAATTACCTAGGTACACGCACTAAACACTCGCGATCGTCCCATGCATTTATATGTTTCACATGATCTACTTCACTACACCACGAATCAAAGTCATGCAATGAAGGATCGAAATTCGAAATGAAAAGGTGTTTAGACCTCACCGGAATTGCACTAATTGCACTCACTAGCTTCTCTGTTACCTCTTTTATAACCATGTCTGTACCGGCGAGCGTCCCACTCGAACACGGCACAGACAAGTCTATACTTGCATCACAGGGCACAGCGCTCGACGGCACGTGCTATCGGCGGCGGGCCCATCACCTCGCTCGGTGGAACCGTCAACGCCGCGTGTGGGTCGTCCTGCACCTGGCGCGTGCTAGGCGTTGTCGTACCACCCTCGATGACACTGCTTGACCTGCAACTACCTTCCAAAGTGTTTAAGCGATCCAAAATCGTTTGAAGTTGTTGCTCCAATGCAGGGATAGGCGTACGATCACGTTTGCGACTCTTACGCTTACTTTTATCAGACATGTTAACAAAATAAAATCGCGAGTTGCGAGCACGTATAAATCTAGAATAGCCAGAGCAGATAGTGGGATAGGAATCCCACTTCTGAAATTAGAAACATAAACCAAAAATATAATTGAAACATAATACAAATTACAATTCTTAATAATTTTAATAAAATATCGTTAGCGCGAGTATTCAACGTCCGTCTATCCCTGGAGCCACGATCAAAATGAGCGAGTCGTTGAGATTGCCGCGCCAGCTGCCCCCTTCCGCGCTGTGTTGCCACCACTCGGAAGTAGCTGCGACGTGAAGTTGGCTAGACACGCACTCTTCTAAAGTTTTCTATCCTAAGACTATAGTAAACTTACAATAGAACTTCAACGTGAGAGCTGCATGCATTGAATCAAGTCATTTATGTTATAGAGATAGCCCTATATGAACAGTAATCTACGGTATGAATCTTAGTATCAATATTTAATAACTTGAAATAGTGACGTTAGTGTTCCATAATTTTTTTAAAAGGTGGGAAGTAGGCTCCTGGATAGCTTACTGGGTGATCCTAGCGATTTTGGCTCGCGGGAGCATATGTGGCATGTGCCGTCATGATTGTGTTGTCATCGCAAAATGATTTCGAATTATGGAGTGACAAACATTCCCTATCTCTTTCTATTTAAGACATTACTACCGAGCTAAAATAAGACAGTGTTATTTGATACTGTGGCGTCGATATTGTGTATATTTTTATAACTATTTATGCATAGAACAATGGCTCATATCCATAGATTTCATAAATCCATGTGAAAACCTGGTGAAAACAGTTGCCGGCACTGTGTTAGTATTGCTGCAATAAAAATTTAATCATCATCATCAACACAGCGCAACCCAGATAAAGCCATAGAAATCTGCAAAGAAAATGTTCTTCTCCTCGCCCACTTCACCTGGCAATTTTCCCATGCTACCATTTATTTGTGTCAGCGATATCAGGGTACCTTCGAGTGTAAGGACCACCAATTCATCTATAGGTACGGCAATCGACACTTTGAGTAATATTATCCACTCTGACTTCTCGTGAACATTCCCTTGTCTAATAGTCAGGTAAAATGTTAAGCAAAAATTATCATAATGTTAATTTCATAATAGAAAAAAACCACTTATCGTAAAAATAAGGGGATTTTATTAAGAGTGCACGAATTTAAAAATAAAATAAAAAAACCCGTTTGAGTTATATTGCCACAATTTTTATTTTATTTTAAAGGATATTCGCTGAAATGATGTATATAATTTCAGCCAAATGGCCGCCACGACTTCACTGTAGTGCGTGTGTGTGTAGTGGTTGTGTCCTGGTGGACACATCTTGGATGACATTTTCACATATTTGGGGCTCAATTTCACGAAGAGCGCGAGTTATGTTGGCCTTCAGGGCGGCAATTGACTGTGGTTTGTCTGAATACACAAGAGAATTCACGTAACCCCACAGAAACATATCGAGCGGTGTTAAGTCACACGATCTTGGTGGCCAGTTGATGTCGCCACCACGCGAGATGACGAAACCTTCGAATTTCTCAACCAATAAATTTAATGTATCCCGTGCTGTATGGCAAGTGGCGCCGTCCTGTTGGAACCACATGTTTGTAAGATCCATACAATCTATCCTAGGTCATAAGAAAAATATTATCACCGTCCGATATCGGTCGCTATGAACGGCATACATTGGACGCAATGCACGGAACGTTAGCTCACGCACTGATTTTTATACTAAATTTAAACAATTTTTACGCATTGTTGAAGCGTGTAGCGTTCCGTGGTAAAATGTCACGACTAAATATGTGTTCATGCCAAATTTGACAGCTATCGCTGTACCAAGATGGCCGCTATGCGCTGTCAAAGTTCGCGCGTCCCTATTGAAAACCCCATTAGTTATCATTATGATCAATAGCCATAACTTCCACCGATAAACAAAAGCAGTGGCAGTTCTTCAGAAGGCGCTGCTTCCCGCTTTAATTACAATTAGGTATAAATAAAATATTAATGTAAATGTAATGTAATGTTAAAATGTCCTTTTTACATTCACGATCAAGCTTTGGTCATGTGACAGTTGTGTCAATAAATCACAGTGCCATCCATGCCATGCATTAGTTAGGTTGTGGTGTATAGCATACCATACATTGTATAGCGAGTATATAATATATCATGTACTTACAGTATATGAAAATAGAGTTTGTTTACATTTCTCACACCTTCATAGGTTGCACAATGAGTTTGTGCGTGCTACACATGTAGCAGCAGTGTCAACACGTTGTATTACCGTCGCGTCGTTATCATCATCTCGCCGAGATCATGAAAATAGAGTACCAAATAACTTCTCCTTTTTCTCTATTAAATAATTACTCTTTTGCAAAAAAAACGTTCACCTTATATTTTTCTCTTTACTTCTATGAATATTACTAGAAGGAGGTTTCATTAATTTCCCGATGCATTGGCATGTTGTTTGAAGCATCCTGATATGATTTTATGAGTTCCAATTGTGTGAATTTAATGTAAAATGAGAGTTTAAATTGTTAAAATTGCAGAAAATATATAAAAAGTTTTAAAAACTTAGTAAGTACCCAATCAGTAAAAAAACGTTCCATTAATTCGCCCTATTATTAAAGCAATTTTACAGTTATCATAATTTTTCTTTTGTTCATTTCCAAATTTTAATTTATAACGTAAAGAATTATGCCAGGATGCATCAAATAACATGCCAATACATCGTAAAATAAATAAAAACTCTTTTTTGCAGGTAAGAAATCTAATATGCCTGTTTTTTTGCAAAGGTGCTTATATTTATTACTATACAATGATGGTTGCGACCATAGACTTAAGTTTTTTCGTACATCCTAAGCCTATGGTTGCGACTATGTGCTTCTATTTGTGGGAGTTGAAAAATACACCAATATTGAAAAAAGTGCAATATTAAAGGTGCCTATTTACGAAGTCCCGCTTTAAATGTATAAATTTTATGCATTCAAAATGAGCACAACGTAAGGTAAAATAAAATCAAATCAGAGTTTGGTTTTGAGAGAGCGGTTTGCATCGGACGTTCAGACGGACTTTTTAATCACACGGCGCGGTATTTTTAATTTGAGAGCCACAGCTATATTCTTATACAAAAGGTAGGTAAAAAAAATATTGGTATATATTTATCACATCGACCAAGCTGTAATCTCTCATATCATAATATGCTTTATCTTGAAACTTTTAAAACTTTTTGTACAGCCAGTCGGACACAATTTCTCCTAATGGTTTAACCGAGAATGGGAACTAGCTAAAGGACAGCCCGAAAACACCGTTAGATGCTTGGTGACAGATTTTTTACTTGAGAGTGGTAGATAGCTGGGTAGGCGTTCGTAAAATGCCTTACGATCTAGTAAGAAAGACACACTTCATTATTTTTTTCTCATTATGTTTTTTTATTATTATACGTTTATCTGTTCATTAAAATACTTCACAATAATACTGTACAATCATCTCGATTATTATCGATTAAATTTTCGCATTTATTATGATATTTTACATTTTCAATAATACCAGATATACTTACAGCAAAACCTGTTCATAGAAAGCTTACCTACTTGGATACCTTCATTAACCAGAAGACGAGAATGTCACTAATTTAAAGCCAAAATGATCAGCAACTACGTACTGTTATATATATAGATTGCACCCTTTCTTGCATATCAAGCACTCCTATCACGCAGTCAGCTATTCCCATCCATTATTCGATTAATACATCCATCCATCCATCAGTCTCATCCCACCAGCCATCCAAGACACTTGCTTCAACATTAAAAGTTTTTTTTTTAAAAACCTTAATCTTCGATTCTCAATATAGATCTCAGGCTCATAGTAGATCGGCGTCTTACAATTTTCACGATTGCTCACATAAAGGGAAGACTCCCTGGTTTACATCTTCGGGTTTGTGTTTTTCTTCTTTTCCTGTAATTGGTTCGAGTGAATGTGGTCCACTATAGCAACCCTAACTTGCAAATTTTAACAATTGAGTTAGAGACTTTTGTCTTTGGGGTTTTAGCAAGATAGCTGATAATACATCGCTTGATTGCTTACCTTAATCTAATAAGACTGTGCATACTTTTTGTCGCTAGTGAATTGTTTTTCATTCCTCTATCCATTTATAGTCTGTAATTAATGAAGCTTCAGCATCATCGCTTAATCCAGACGTCAAAAAATACATAGCACCCAGTTCCATTAACAGACTTTATACTCTACATTTAAATGCAAACGACAAATCAATATAAACAAAAGAATGCAAATAAAATTACGACCCTTGAAAATACTCACACGTTACGCTTCGTCCACACGCAGACATTTTTGCATGCAAATGATCTGGGCTGGTTGGTTATTAAAAACATGAATTCACAAGCTTAATATTTTGTGTCACGTACGTACGGTTTGGCCTGGGCTTAATCCCAGAGGAGTCAAGCCAGTACGGTGCTTGTCAGATTTAAATAAAATTACTTCAGTGGAAATATTTTGGGACGGATTTTGGGTGCAGTCGGTTATCCAATTTAGAATTTGAATAATTTGCAAGGATAATTTCAAAAGCTTCTAGTTTAATTTAATTCTTATTTTATCGCTGATGATTATGCATTATGCGAGGTAAAATTAACGGTGATAGATAGTTATTTTTTGGAACATGAGATTCTCATGTACCAAAAAAAAACTATCTATCTATAGAACAAAACAATTTTTCGTTATATATTAAATAGTAACCGAACATCATCGAGGCGATCATCAAGGCTTTTATGGTAAGTTAATAGAGTGAGCATTTGCGTAATATTTGTAAAACGATAACTTGGATATGTCTGATTTAATTTTATGAAATTCGTAAAGAAGTTAAATTTGAAAAAAATAATTCATGTATTAGCCACTATAGGATATGTAGATAAAATAAGCTTTTATCTCCATTGGTTAGGAGATCAGGCACAACTCTTATCGAATGCTTAAAATTGTCAGTGACTGAATGAACTACTGAAGTCAGATCAAAATCTTTAATTGTGCATTTTAAAACCGTTTTGTTTAATTGTTGATGTCATAATTTATCCTCCTATAATAAACACTTAGAACTTGTAGCAAACATATAGTTAAACGAAGTTTAACCTTACCTTAACCTAGAGTTAAAGTATAGAAGAAGAGAGAGAATGGATTATAAAACGTCATAATATAACTGCACAGTATCTATTCAATGATTGGCGGAAATGTTACGAATATACCAACAATATAAATGACGATCTTCGATTTTGAATAATTCATAACTGCCGATTTGATGACCGTATTCTGAGTTGTTTTATATATTTGAAAACTGGTAAGTATTATATACATATTTAAACTTAATATATTGTATTTGTAAGTACCAAAAACAACTTTTTACCCAAGATAAAGCCTAAACAAAACCTACTAAAAAAATCAATGTAATGACTTACTTTATGACTGGATGTGAGATTCCTCGTCTTCCAGGAGGCATTAAATTAATACTACAAAGTAAGCATCCACGCCATGGGAATCAATTTAAATGATCAACATAATTACTATCGCTATTTTAATTATTATTAGTTTTTACTTTTAACTGGACCCCACGCATTGCTGCCAAAGCAACTGCGAGTTCAGCTACGGTTTTGCCGGCTAAACAAAAAACATGAATAATCTGAAAATAGCATAATTATTCGTTGAAAAATAGTCTAAAAACAAACAAGGACATTAAGTAGGATAATCAAAAGTATTTTTTTAATTGACCTATTTTAATGTACCTTTTATGTTTGATTGATTTTTTAAATTTGTCATTATGCTGTTACAATGGTACTGGAGTCCTAGTTACAGTTTTTAATTTGCAGCAGCACCAAAATTACATGGACGTGAGTTGTGGCATGCTTAGCATTAGGTGCATATTTTCTTAGTTATATTTTCTCACCGTCGCCGTTTATGACATTAAGCAGGATCATATATTCCTAATCCGTGAGTATAATATATGCATTTATCTCTTATCCATGCATATAATGATAACAAATAAATTTCATACATAAATGCCAGAATTCACTTGCATGTCATGCTAACGGGTAAAGCCGGAAACCGTACTTTCCTAACTTTACCTCCAATTAGCTAGCTCCTGATTCCAGCATATAATATAAATTCTATAAAACGTATAGAACATATAAGCATAGAATGCGTCATAAACAGGTATTTAGTCTCTGAATAAATTTAATTTCACATTTTGCTTACCAAATAGATCACCAGAATACGCCTCTACCTCGCAGAACAGTTATGAATTACACACGAGAACTGCAGATATTCCGAACCATGACTAATCGTTATGTCCAGATATCTCGATCCATCATGAAGAACGTGATGTGTCATAGTCCCATTCAGCCACCGTGATTGAGAGCCTCTGAATCTTTGATTATCGGCCGAACGTTGGGGCTGTTTGTCTTGAAATATTTAAAGAAACAATTTCTAATATCGTTATAGTTTCGACTTCGATGTGGTAAGCATCTAATCGTATGTGAGATTGGGATGCCACTGTGAGTGTACCGTAGTATCACGATGAGAACTTGAATTAGAATTATTTAATAATACAAGTAAGATTTCTTCCAATACATTTATATTTATTAATAAATTATATAATTAATAAGAAACAATGATTAACTGGGCTGTTAGAAATTATTTCACTGGGCTTACTATTGCCTTGGCGAGCAGCAGCGATTTAAGTTTTGTGATAAATGCGCTATCAGTACGTTCGAGGAAGTTTGTTTTATAGGGTTACCACTACTATAATATCTATAATACCCACATAATCAAACATTTGTCTTAGCTTTTGGGTCGCCGACCCGTCAGCAGCCTGAGCTAGAGCCTCCGTCTCATTTAAAAGTCATGCAGTACCCGTTGAGAACTGGGCCTGGTTTTTTGTTACGTATGTTGCTGCTTGCAGTATGAACTGGCAAGGTAGGGTGAGTATTTTTAAATTCATGAAGAGTTCCTTGGCCGTGTGATCCCACTTAACGCGAGATATGATTCGGATGGCGCGCTTTCTTCCCAATAGACTGCCACGCCCCGGAATTCGATGCCGTACAGACTTATTGAGTGGAAGTAGCCAAAATGTCCCTCCTTGGTGTCAATCTTTTTCAAAAAAAGGTCTCAATATAAAGACTACCAGACAGACGGGAAAGCGCAAAACACGCCCGTAATAGTCATCCATAGGTTTTACTTTAATATGGAGACCTCATATCAACTAAAAATTTAAATGCTGTACCTGTGCAACGCTCATTCCATTATAGCTAATGTTTAAGTTTCCAGTAGGATTCTCTGCGACTAATATTAGAGTGTATTATGTGAGTTTTTTCGACATTGACGGGCATTCCGTTTAAGCTGAACCACTGCGAAACCTGATTTATTATACTGTTTAAATTTGAAAAAAAGATATTTGAATGTACTAAACTTTTACGGGCAACATTCTTGCTCACCATGATTGCTGAACTGTTATTTATTTACATAACTGATATAAACAGTAAAATCGAAGCATTCTTGATGGTCTAGTGGCAATATCTATAGATTGTCATACATGGTTCCAATTCCACCAGGGACTCGAGTTTCACCACATGGTGGAAGGGCATTTTGCGAATGCTTTCCATTGGTAGAAAAACTGTCGCCAAGGACCTAATGTAAATGTGGTAATGTAATGGCCCACTGGCAATAACTATTGACAATCTTGGACCCCTCCAAATCCAGTGGGCCCCCGCCCATCTCTCTGCCGTGGGCATAAGCTTCATCACATGGTAGAAGGACATTTTGTGAATACTTGCCTCAAGTAGAAAATCTGTCGGTAGGCACCAAACAGTTGGTTTCCATAGCTGTCCTTGAGAGACAGTAATCTTTAAGCCTGTTCACAATCATACTGTATCAGCATATTTGTTCACTGTCCACGCAATCCACACCCATTAGGGGACTTTGTCATAACTCCCAAACTTAGCAGATGTTTTGGGGATCGTAGTGTAAAATAGCAGTTCCTCTTAAGGAGCTGCTGCCACCTGCCGGTATTTATTTTACCCTTAGTCCCCTTGCCCGACATCCTACGGGCGCGGGGATGTTCACTGCCATAATTCATAACTACCTTGACTAAAAATTATTCTTCAGTGCAAAATTAAAACATGACTTGAATTTACCACATTAAGTGGTCGTCGTCATATTACTGGCCTTATCCAAATCACGTGGGGTCGGTGCTATAATGACTTCTCTGAAAGCACATATGACAAAACAAGAACATGATTTTGAAGCGCTCGTAGTGAAAGATTGCTTAGCTGTTCTTAACTGATCAGCAAAGTTAAGCAACGTCCGCCGCGGTCATGATTTGAATGGGTGACACCTAGTGACATTACTACTGAGCGCTTCCGTGCTTCGGAGGGCACGTTAAGCCGTCGGTCCCGGTTGTTGTCTTAGGATGGCAGTCGTTATAGCATGGTGGTAGGGCATTTTGCGCCTGCAATGCCCACCTGGCTAGCTACCACCCTCAAGTATAAAATCTGTCGTCAAGCATGCATCCATCCATGTTGTTCTAGGTTAGCCTGAACAACATCCTCGATCACATCATGACTTACCATCAGGTGGAATGGTGGTCAAAAGCCAACAACCTATCAAGAATAAAAAAAATATATAATTATTAGTTTAAGATATTTAGCTGCATAGCTAGCCCCAACCCGTCTTGAAAATGCTCTCTTTGATACCATACCAAATGGAAAACAACTGCAGGTATACTAATTTTGGGTAATCAATGCGTTTATGATAAAATGCCCTATCGTACGCCACATATGTCACTTGAAAATTTTTCCCTTCATACCAAGCAAACGGTACGTTTTTCCGTTTATCCCAACCTGGCATCTCACGATGTTATTGTTAATTTTTATAGTTTACAACGATGTATGTGCTGTTTTTCAACCATCAAATAGTAATTATTCTTAAATATGAAAGTATACACAACGAATATTTAATAAACGAAGAGGTAGCTAAGCTTACCTAGTCATTAATTACATATCAATTAAGAAGCAATTTTCGTTGCGGTTATGACTTGTATGTGTGACCACTGAGCTTTTTCAGCTTAGGAGTGCACGTTGAGCCGTTGATCCTGGTTGTTGTTTTAGAATGGCAGTTTTTGTAGATGTTTATATGTAGGTATGATGGTAGGGCATTTTGTGAATGCCCGCCCGATTAGTAGAAAATCTGTCGCCAAACCTGTATGTTCCAGCTTGACAGCCAGTAAGGCTTAGATTCTAGATTAGCCTGAATAAAAACAGTATTTGATTTAACATTATAAGTTTTTGTCAGAAACTTTGTGAAGGAAATCTAATTTCAGATAGCCGACTGAAACAATTCCCTTTCACTTTGAGAACGGAATCAGATTTTTGATTTGGAAATTGTATTAACATAGGTACGGATGGATAGACGAGAGGTACAGAGGAATATTGTAGAAACAGATTTTACGCTGTAAAGAAATAATACACATTGATATGTTTTTGTAGATAATCTCTTGTTATGTATAACAACATTTTATATAATTTTACTTGAACGAAATCTAATTATTTATAACGAACAAAAATAATGTTTAGTAGTTTAAAAGTAGTTACGAGATTATTTATTACCTACTAATAAACAAGTTTCCATCGGTGAGTGTTTGCGCGGCAAAATGAAATGTATTTTTGTTTCATTTCATGATTTAAATAACTTTCCGTTATTGATTAATGATAAAGATCGGATATATATAAGCTTCGCACTAAACTTTTTTTTAGATGACCAGCATCTCGGTCTAGACTGTAAAAGGGGTCAAAACTAAAAATGTATAACAAAACTGTTTAATCCTTATCCTTTTAATTTCTATTGACTTGTTCCCTAAATATATGCAAAATTACATCTTTCTAGGTTTATAATTGTAAAAGTAAAAACGAGATTATTATTAAAATAACGTAATATTTTGGCGCCAAAATAAAATTTCAACAAATTTCAGATTTAATAAAAATAATAAAAATACTTTCCGTTATCTCAGAAATGTATGGTTTTTCTTTTGTATAGCCAAGGATGCATTATTTCATAAAACCATTTGTATTATAGAAATCGGACTAACGCAGATTTTAGGGTAATTTTATAAATACAACTATCGGCCGCCGACCGGGATCCCGGTTTGTACAAATGAGGAGAACACGTGTTTGTTATTTATTTACTATAGTTGTTTTTTATTGAAGTTTATTTGAGAATATATTAAATGTTTCTTTTTTGTAATATCTATGGCCAAGCCGAAACTTTTAAGATCGCTGATCTAAGCATTCGTATTGTCACGAAGATCTTTTATTGATATTGGATAAATTTGAATTTGTAGACATTCAATTCTGAATGCAAATAGCTATGAATATTTATTAATCAATATTACATCGTTTGATGTATATAACATTGGCAATGTCAACCATAAAACATAGACAATTTTGCTATTTGTAATTCACATTAGAATGAACATAGAGAATATTTTTCAACGCGTTATTGGGGTCTTTTGCAAACTTATATTCTAGTTTATTAAAGTTTCAAAATAGATTTAACTATAATACCTATCAACGTAAGCATTTCCTAGTACTGTTGACCTTAGTAAGGAAGATGGTCTTAAACCCAAATTAAAGCTTTTTACAATAATATTTTCTGGTATGTATGGGCGGTAACTATGGGTATCGTACTTTGTATTATCAGAAAAAAATATTTTACAGTATTTATACGGCAACCTTCCGGAGTCCTTTTTGATTAATGAATGCCCGTAGCGAAGTTTGCTTAGCCGTTCTTAACCGATCAGCAAAGTTAAGAAACGTCCGCCGCGGTCATTAATTCGATGGGTGACCGCTGGTGGCATTACTAATGAGCGCTTCCGTGTTCCGACGTTACGTCGTCGGTCCCGGTTCTTGTCTTAGAATGGCAGTCATTATAGCATGGTGGTAGGGCATTTTGCGAATGCCCGCCTGGCTAGCTACCACCCTCAAATAGAAAATCTGTGGCCAAGCACCTAGCGGTGTGTACCGGCAGCTGTCCTTGAGAGCCCGTAATTTTAGGTTAGCCTGAGCAACATCTTCGACCACATCATCACTTACCATCAGGTGAGATTGCGGTCAAAGGCTAAACCATAAGTCATAAAAAAACAAAAATGGTGAAAATCCCTGTTATGTGCATATTTAATGTACATTAACACCCGAAACATGTTGTCGTGATGCCGCTCCTTCAGCGTATAATACATTAATTCGCCTTTTGTGATCAGGCGAAGTTAAGATGTCCTGAGTGAAATAACCAAACTTGTATAACATGATATAGAGTTTTGAATGAGATACAGTCTGAACTAATTTTCTCATGCGCAACGTGACATCTTGTTCTGAGCAAATTTGTAAGTTATACATTATGTAGTCTTGTGTGACGAACAGGCAAGTTTGTAAGGCAACTGTAGGGAACTTTGTATAAGATGGGTAAATGAATATTAAGGTAGTCTTGAAGTAGCGTAACTGGAGTATTTGAGGAGATTTCATCATACCGTGGTTATATTTTAGGAAGTAAATTTATCTCCATAGTACGGATCGTGATTGGTATGCATTTCTCATATATCAGAATAACCAACTATAATATATTAAACTACATATACTTACTATACCTATAATGTATTTATTAGTATGTTATACTATAATATTTTTAGAAATTATAAACTATCCTAAGGTTGACTCAGGTTTTCGCGATTATTAAATATTGTAATTAAACAACTTTAAACGCTTTAAATCGCGTATATTTGTCTCGAAATTTTAAACACTTCCTTTGAGTCACCCCGTGATCACGATTACTGCAAAGTGTTTAAAACGTCATGACAAAAATAATGATAAATATACGCGATTAAACAGTTTAAAGTTGTTTAATTACTATAAACTATCCAAATTAGTGCATTCGTTGTTTTAGTGCTATTCAATTAACCCTTTAACGAGTGGAATTCAGCTCTGGCCAAGGTTTAAATAGATTTTCATTCATAAATGTTTCATTTCAGTTAAAGAGATAAATTACTGCTGAAACAATCATTTAGAGCCTGTCGATAAGCACATTGTCACGACATCTACAACCACGGCTCGTAACTTTTCTGTGTAACACAGCATTGCGTTCTCTATCCGAGAATGTGCATCTAGCATATTATGTGATTTTAAAGTATACATTTTTCTTCTCTTTTTTTATTGTTACTGAATAACTCTCTGCCCATAACGGATGCATTTCATCTCAAGTGATGAATTGCACTGCGCCCGTCACTTTGTGACATAGTTGTTAAGTCTGTGCCTGTAATTTCACTGACTCTCAAGGACAGCTGCCGGAACACACCATTATGTGCTTGGCGGCAGATTTTCTACCTGAGGGTGGTCGCTAGCGAGGCGGGCATTTGCAAAATGCCCTTCCATCATGTGGTGAAGCTCAAACCCGCGGCTGGATTCGTACCATAGACCTGCTGCGTAGCAGTCCATAGCCAGTTTTATTTTGAAGCAGTGATGGCCAGAGCCATAACATTAAAAAAAGTTATATATTATATAAAATATATCTTTATAGGATTGTGACGGAACTCCCACGTTACTTATATCATATTAAGCTGTAGCCTCTGCATATAACAGATGGATTTCGTCACAAGTAACAAACTAAACCGTGCACATCAACTAGAGACATACAGATGAAAGGTCTCATGTGCCTGTAATTTCATGATTGCTTTCTGGTTCTTAAGGACTGCTGCCGAAAAACGGAAAACACTATTAGGTGCTGACAGAGTTTCTAATAGAGCTAGCTAGGCGAGCATTTGCAAAATGCCTTTTTAACATGTAGTGAATCTTACTCTTTCTTTTACTAAGTTTTAATAAGTAGGCATCGTCAGGACCACTTTGTCCTAGTTATGAATGAAATTCTATTGTTATCATTATGCCAATGGGGCTTATGAGAAGCTCACTGTGTTTCCACAGCTGATAAGATCTCAAATTGTATGCAAATAGGAAAAATGTAATAACTGTATAAGCCATACGGGCGTTAATTTTAAATAATCTGCTAAAGGCAATTCTTAACTTTTGAATTTGTTCTTCGACAAATGGTGTTAAAAATTCTTCAAGAATCAGTGAACCTAAATTATCATTCAGTAAAGTGTTCGCATCGCCTTTTAAGGTTCCTTCATCAAAAACAAAACGTTAAGCTTTAATTAGAGACGTTGAATAATTGAGTGGATGGCAAGGCTAAAGATAGCTAGAACCAGAGGATCACCTTGTTGTCATCCAATGGAAGATGATATACTCTTATTTTGGTATGTTAATTTTGTTGGGTTTTTTTTGTTTCTTTGACGTGGGCCATAAGGTGTTATTGATGTCAAAGGCAAGTGCGTAACACTTGACTTTGACATCAATAACACATTATGGTGACAATAATATTACAATACTACAATAGTAAGTGTCCAGCAATCGTTCCAGCAGGAAATAATGTGATTGCAGTGGAAGGAAACTCTCATCTACTGGAACAGCCCTTTTGGACGGACGGTTACTTGTCCGCATTTTGCGGAGCTAACCATAACTAACTTAACCTACAAATGATAATAAGAACTCAGGCACCCACTGGTAGATGGGTGCCTGACTGTCTCTAGAAGGGGTTTAGGAGTCCATCAAAAGTTACTCGTCAGTTAGTCGTCGTCAATCATGTAAATTCGTCAAATCGGTCAATGAAAATCTCCTCTCGGACACGTACAGCGGCCATTCATTTTTATGTAAAGTTAAAACAAAAATTCAATGTCGTTCATTCTCCAAGTTAATTAAATAACCACGACGCCAAAAGTAAAATTTTACAACTACAAAGAGGCGAGAGCTCGATGCGTTCCGGATTATATTGACGTGTGCGAAGCGAAAGCTAGACGCGCAAATAGTTCGGAACAGTAAGCTAAATCATTATGACCATAATAATGTAACCAACACTGATGTAATTGAGACAATCAACCCCCCATAATGCTGTTAACACCATAATTTTGTTTCTTTTACTCTACATATTAGCGGTAATAAATTCAGCCTAAAGCCTCATTAAGGCCTTAATGCTGGGTTAAATACAACATTTTTCCATTATGCTTTAAATGAAATGAGGTCTAATGGCCACTTGCTATTTTGTAACCGTCGATGTGGTGTGGTACTTGGAGAAGTCAGTAAGATAATAAAAAATGTTAATAAGTATTTTTCACATACAGATATACCTACCTGCCTAGGAATAACTAAGACTATGAGAATAGTACATTTTATAACGAGGGGAGAAAACGATCTATTTCCGTTCGACAGTATGTTTGAATCTTAAAAAGATTTTATTAAATAGTGAGAAATAACGGTCAAGCGCGTGTCGGGCCACACGCAATGTAGGGTTCCGTAGTAGCCCGTTATCATAATATAGAATAATTTGTTGTTCATTTTCTTGTTATCTCTCTACCTATAACTTTCTAAGCAATTTGTTCTTTTGTTTATATATTGTGATTGCTTGCACGTGTAGACTGTTGTTGACCGTGACTATTTAGTAGAAATCATGGATTATCTATACGTTTCTTAGTTGCTCACAAACTTTTTTCTTCTCTCCATTTAACGACACCTCTCTATAACGCCAATTGCACAGTCCCTTGAGTTTACACTGTATATGTATATATATATTTTATAGTAGTGTTAACTATATAACGACACTAAAGGGACTGTGCATATATATATATATATTCAAGAAAGTACCTTATACCGAAGCTAATCGATTTACTCTGTACAGTCATATCTGTTATGAATTATGATATACTCCCAATCCTCAGCAACGCATTCAATTCCGTTGACTTTGATGTCCTTAGATGCCGATAAAGTTGCGCTTGCACAATCTCTTTTGTTACCGTTTCTTGATTACGCAGACGCCACACACTACCTCGTTTTATGACCGTTCTTTTTCGGTTGAGGCCGTCAGACTCTGGAATGCATTGTCACTTGATACCAAGCGAGCTCTATCCTTAAATGGTTTTAAAGACTAAGCCAAAGTTCTTTATCTGTCGTGCTAGCGAAGACTAAAACTGCGTACTCACAGCGCCGGAGCTGTCATAGAATTACTTCACTCTTAATAAGACATTTGTCTCTAAGTCTAACCATTTTTTGTTGACGTTTTCGTGCTTGTGATTAATGATTAATTATTTTCATGAAGAAGCAAATTTTGGGAAATTTAATAAGTTTTTTTTTTTTTTTTAATGCATGATAGGTTAGCCTTTGACCACTATATCACCTGATGGTAAGTGATGATGTGGTCGAAGATGTTATTCAGGCTAACCTAGAAGTACTGGCTCTCAAGGACAGCTGCCGGAACACACCGTTAGGTGCTTGGCGACAGATTTTCTACTTGAGGGTGGTAGCTAGCCAGGCGGGCATTTGCAAAATGCCCTACCACCATGCTATAACGACTGCCATCCTAAGACAACAACCGGGACCGACGGCTTAACGTGCCCTCCGAAGCACGGAAACGCTCAGTAGTAATGTCACTAGCGGTCACCCATCCAACTCATGACCGCGCGCGACGTTGCTTAACTTTGCTGATCGGTTGAGAACAGCTAAGTAAACTTCGCTACGAGCGCTTCGAAATTAGTATTAAAAAAAAAACTATAGGTTTCTGTCACTCCCTCCCATCAATGGGGAATATTCCGCCCTCTCTCCTCCTCCCCATTGCACAAACTATATACATATATACCATACCTAAAGTCCTTCTACTATATGTAGATACACATTTATATTTTAATTATTATTATTTATAAAACAAAAATAGTTTCCGTAATCCCCTACCCCTCTGGGGTATGCTAAACCCCCCCCCCTCTCCCCTCTCCACCCCTTCCTAGAGTACATAACTATTTATACCGATTCTAGTCCTTCCAGTACTTCATCTTAGTAACTTTAAAGGATTTATTCTAAGAATTTTGTATTTGGTGCAAAATTATCTAATACCCAAGTTCAACTACAGTAATAGTCATTACTGCTAAAGTAATAAAGTTATCTTAACCGCTATAATTTTCCTTGAAAGTTCATGAACTGCACTATCGTCCTGAATTTTTTCAGATTTTAAAGCCAGCAGTTTAGGTTTTAGGGGGGGGGGACGCCCTACTGGAACAATTAATATTTGCACTTTAAAGTTGAATATTTCGTAAATGAAGCATTAAATCCTAAAATAGTATTAGCAACCCCTAAATAATTTCAAAATACCTATTCAATGATACCCTATTCGTTGGGATAGACGACGAAAAAAAAATTCATACCCACATCACTTGTATGGGAGCTACCCAAAAATAAAATATTTTTTTAAATTTTATTTTACCACTTTGTCGGTGTAGTAAGTTTACATACTCATACAAAATTGCAGCTTTCTATTACAAACGGTCTCTTAGCAAAACCTCGGACAGACGGACAGACAGACGGACATGACGAAACTATAAGGGTTCCTTGTAGGTACTACGGAACCCTAAAAAGAGGTAGGATTTCTTTTTGTACTCGATTTTCAATGAATGGAGGTTGGCAACCTTCTTCTGCACTACGGAAATAAAAGGACAGCAATTTGTATTTCTTTGTTTTTTTTTTTACTAAATTCATATTTTGACAGTAGCTTTTAATTATACCTTATAATTTTACAAAATATCATCTGATAGTGAAAATCCCCCTAGGGTTGCCGGGTTAGAATTACACCTCTCCATATCTTCCGTGTGTGTCGTAAGAGGCGATTAAGGGGAAAATACTGGAAGGTGGGCAGCAGCGCCTACTAAAGTACTGCCATCTTACACTGCGATCCACAAGCCGCCTGCCAACCGTGGGATTATGGTAAATACCCACTAAATAGGGGCGGATGTGTTCAGCAGTGGACGATCCGGCTGATACAGTGAAAGTGAACATTTTATAATGATGACGCCACCTATAAAAAATACAGCTCAAGAAGTCATAAAGTTCTTTTTTCCTGAGAAGTGTCGTTTTCGTGTCTCGAATTTACGTTAACACCCTCAGCCTTATCATATTTGTTGTTTTTGATCAAAACTTTATCCATAAAATATAAAACGGCGTTATCAGATAATTTGGTTTAATGTCAGTTTAGGAATATATAAAAAAACAGGATTCTGTATTAGTTTAACTTGGAAGGAATCAGTAGCAATAATAATGAACTTTTCAATTCCACTTCAAGTCTACACATTAATTTTCTGGTTGACATCCTAACAAAATATCGTGTTTTTTTTTTACTCATTTCGCTTATTGAACTAGGGACCCGTGAGCTGTGGATAGTCAGATGGACAGACAGGCAGCGGAGGATTATTTTTTTCTTTTGGGCGCAAAACGTTATAAATCATACATAAAACCTGTTTCCTTTTCTAGTGATATCGGTCAGTTGCCGGTTAAAGAATATACTTACTATTAACTTAGTGAAAACAATAATAACAAATATTTTAAAAGTATTTTAAGAAAACATTTAATTAATTATTTAATAAAACACTTAAAGAAATCTTTATAAAAATGATATATATCTAGTGACAATTCCGCCTAATTTCCTATTAAGCCGACGTGACGTCACAAACGCCACGCAGCCAAACCGGAAGAGTATTCAACGCGTTTCGCTTCTAAACGAAGCATCCTCAGGAGGTCTTGACTCTACGAGCGCACGATCGAGACTAAACGGCCGGCGGTTAAACACGCCTTTATATAGGGACGATCATGAATCACGGCTCTTTGTTGTAGCTTACAAATTGAAAAGATATACGTTTTTAAAGTGACAATTACATAAAAATGGTTTGTGAATTGTTTAAGTATTATTTTTAAGGTATATATTGTATGAGTCATGTTTGTAAACATGTGAAATATTGAATAATATAGTAAACAACATTAAAAAACTAGTTCTTAACTTAATATTATGCCAGGACGGCGGCTTGCAGGATGAGTCAGTCACAGGACCAGTTTGCAGCTTTTCGACACACGTAGGGATGACACGGTGAGTGGCTTGACTCGCAGAGTGATGTCATCACTGGTTGCTAGTTCGGCGTGTAGCTTGGCTCGGCACGTTATAAAAAAATAATAACCGAAAATTACAAAAACATATTTAAATAGTTGGTGGCGGCAAATTATCACTAAAAATACGTAACAGTGGGGATGAAACCAAATGAGTCTGTTCATTCAGCAGTGAAACGCCTACACTATGTTTTAATATTTCTAACTGTTCCAATACACACATTCTAAACCCCTTATCACAACAATGTAAGATTTTAAATGTATTACTATCAAGAAGTTGATAACCGCTTTCGATCAAATGTTTTGCAAAGTGTGACTGTTCGGGATGGTCATTCCTAAACGCGGATTTATGTTCTTTATATCTGATATCAAAATTACGGCCAGTTTGACCAATATAAACGCTATTACATTCGTCACAGGTAATTTTGTAAACACCAGATTTTGATTGTTTTCCACGCGATCTTTACCGTTACATAAATGACGTAGATTTTGATTTGTACGAAAAGCTACATGGACGTTATTTTTCTTTGATATATTGGAATTTTTTTTGAGAAATTGGCCCTATATACGTTAAGATACCTACGTACTTGATATTTCTATCAGTAGGGCAAAAATAGAGAAGTGACCTAGCCCTATTACGTTGTTTGGTCTGAATTAATCGATCAACTAATTGTTTATTGTAGCCGTTGGAAATAGCTATTTGGTATATTATGTTAAGCTATTTATTATAATTGTCTTGAGACATGGGAACTGATAACAATCTATGGACATAATTTCGAAAAGCTGCTAATTTATGTTGAATAGGATGACAAGAAGAGAAGGGAATAGCAATATCTGTTTGTGTTGGTTTTCGATATATTTGGAAATGTTATTTATTGTTCAATCTTGTAAGCGTTAAATCTAAAAAGTTGATACATTGATTTGATTCTAATTCAAGTTTAAATTTTATTTTGGGGTGTATATTATTCAGTTTCTTAACAAAGATATCAATCTGGCGGGAAGTGCCAGTCCAACAAATGATTATATCATCAACGTATCTATAATAAAATAATATCTTAGGTTCCTGTACTATGTGTTTACGCTCAAAGTCGTCCATAAAAAGTTCCGTCATAAGTGGACTTAAAGGTGACCCTAAAAAGTTCATGATATTATCCTAGGTGAAGAATTTGAACAACTGAATTTCGACCCAACTAAAAACTTCACTTTAGATGTCAAAAATGCAACCGCCGGCCGTTTAGTCTCGATCGTGCGCTCGTAGAGTCAAGACCTCCTGAGGATGGTTCGTTTAGAAGCGAAACGCGTCGAATACTTTTCCGGTTTGGCTGCGTGGCGTTTGTGACGTCACGTCGGCTTAATAGGAAATTAGGCGGAATTGTCACTAGATATATATCATTTTTATAAATATTTTTTTAAATGTTTTATTAAATAATTTATTAAATGTTTTCTTAAAATATTTTTAAAATATTTGTTATTATTTAAAATGGATTTCCGCAAAGTAACGCCTGAATCTATTCATTATCTTTAGTGAAAACATTTTATGCAGAGAAATACTTTGCAAAAGTAAAATGGCACTCGAAGAATTTTATTAAACGGTGCCAATTTTCCTCATTTAAGCCGCTCTTGAAACACTCAAGGCTTGTTAAGGAAGCGATACTGATGAATCAGTTTTAGCGCGAACTTCAAAGTGTCAAGTTATTTAAGTATTTTAGAAAATTCGCCTTGTATAAACATTTATTGTACGAAACTCCTTAAGCGTGGTTTAAGCTACTTACGTTTAATTTGAAAGACACGAGAGTTATATAAAATCACAATGAACGGAAACACTTTTACGAAAAAAAGAAATATTAACTCTTATTCATGCTTTGTTTTTGACTTAAACACTACTACTACTATCTCTTTAGAAATCGAAAGAGGTGGTGTCTTGCCTGTAATTGTTGACTTGAACTTCGCTTGTGTTTTTTTACCGGATAGCCGGTCGGTGGTCAATAGTCGTGTTTACAAATAAGACCGATTTTCATAATGCAAACGGTTTTCGTAAGGATGGATCCTTGGCTATACGAGAAAAAATCCATATTTTTCTGAGATAAAAGAAATTATATTAAAATAATTATGGAATCTGAAACTAGCTCAAATTACATTTTGGCGCCAAAATATTACGTCATTTAAAAATAATCTCGTAACTACTACTACAGTAATGAACTTAGAAAGCTGTAATTTTGCATATGTATAGGACACAAGTCAATAACGATAATAATAAATTAAAAGGATTGATAAGTTTTTTTATAATTTTTTTTATTTGACCCCCCATGGGTGTCTCGACCGGAATTCCGGTCATCTAAAAAAAAATTTAGTGTGAAGCTTGTATCCGGAATTCCGGTCATCTAAAAAAAATTTAGTGTGAAGCTTGTATTTATCCGATCAATATTATTCAAACGTTGTTAGTAAGCTACTATCATTGACTATACAACACAAAAAACCCCATTACTGTACGGTATCAAAAAGGTATTCAAATCGTGAAATGAAAAAAAAAACTTTCACTCGATACATTTTGCCGCGCAAACACTCACCGATGGAAACTTACGTAATAAATAATCTCGTTACCACTTTTAAACTATTAAACCTAAGAATCTGAAATAATTTAAGTGTATAGATTACATGTAAATTATCATATTAAAAGAAAAACCAACGTCGTAGGTGGTCTAGTTTCTGAAAGAAAAAAATTGCGCTGATATACAGTATTCCCGCCAAAATTCTTAAAATAAAATCGTGTTGTTTTAATCTCGTTACTACTTTTAAAATATTTATCCTTACAATCTGGTATAATTCATGGGTAAAGAAGCATAAAAAATACTAATATAAAAAAAAATAAAGAAAAATCAAAGTTGTAGATGAAATAGTTAAATAAAAAATTTTTTGTTTTCCGCCATTTTCGTCGTCTTGCCACTTGATACCAAGCGAGCTCCATCCTTAAATGTTTTTAAAGACCAAGTCAAAGGTCTTTATCTGTCGTGCTAGCATAAACTCCATACATTTAAATATTATATTTATATATTATGTATGTATATTTATTCATGTGTGTAAGTGTATATGTATGTATTTTGTATGTATATGTATAGTATTTGTATGTTTATATATTGTATTGTAGATATGTGTAAATTCTAATAAATATATTGTACACCGCCATCCCTTTTCAAAACTTGCTCCTCTTCATTCAACGGTTGTCTGGAAGAGATCGCTTTGAGCGATAAGGTCACCAATTGTTCACTATTTTTAAGTCTTTATATTTTATTTTCATAATATTTTTAATTCTAGTTTAGTTTAAGGTGTTCAATAAAGAGTTTATCTATCTATCTATCTATAGGTCATACAGAAGCATAATATCTAATTGTTGCCCCCTAGTGTTTAGTTGCAATAATTTATATTTGTTTAGTAGCTCTGTATTCATAATGGTTTAATTTTATGCAATAAATACGTTAATTCATTGTTGAAGTTACTAGAGGACCTTATGACAAAATTAAATATTTTTAAACCACGTGCTATTACTAAATTTAAAATATTTACATTAACGATTAATTTACTATCTAATATTATTCCTTAATCCTTTATGACTTGAACTTCATCAAAGTTAGAATCCCATAACACAAATGTAAAATTACACATTACAAATCACATACCCTTCACGTGCACGTATACTTATACATACAGAAACACGCACCGACACATACACCTTTCAAATCCCTCACAAGCATTCACTTTAACTCGTAAACCAATACTACACCACAGAATAATGACTACACATAAATATTAATTATAAAAAATAAACAAAATGACGTTTATTTCGAATAAAAACAATTTCGTTAAATATTTTTCCACCAGCCTAGTTTTAGAGTCATAGACTCATCATAAATGTATCACAATAAGGAGGAATAAGATTAAGTTGTATTTGTTTTTGTCTTAGGAGTAAAGTTATTTTTAATAAAATACACTAAAAATCTACCCAGATCCTTTTGAAATTTTAAGTATTTATAGAATGATACATTTTCAGGTCATCGGCATGTAATAGCAATTTAAAAAACTTAAAATATTTTTTAGTAAACACACTGTTTGTTTGTTTGCTATTGTCTACGTTTTAAATATTTCAGTAAAACTTCGATAAGACGGGCAAACTTGAGATTGGGCGATGGCAAACTATCGAGTTTGCTACAACTTTAAATAATCCTTAGGTTGAATATATGGTGGACTGGAAAACAAATGGTGTCAGCGGTGTATTTAATAACTTATGGTGAAACATTATTAACTCCAGCGCACTTCGTTGGATCGAGCCTACGTAGTTCCGATTTGATATACATTTGATTATAGTAAAACAATCATCGCTGATAATTAAATCTGACGTGTGTTTATCTTCAGAAATATAAAATTTATTATCTGCATTATAACCGTCGGTAACAGTTGAGGGTTCAAATACTGATTGGAAGTGATTCGAGTAAATGTTACTAATATCTACTGGATCATTTTTTGTTTTTGGAGCACCCACCTTCCTAGCAGTCTTGTCTGACCTACCCCTAGAGTGTTTTTATAAGCCGGAGACGCGGAGAGGGAGTGGCGCTGGTATACTGCGAAGGTGTAGGGAGTACGCTGCGATAAGGTTGCGAGAAGACTAAAGCTGCGTACCAACAGCGCCGGAGCTGTCATAGTCATAGAATTATTCACTTCTAATAAGACATTTGTCTCCAAGTCTAACCATTTTTTGTTGACGTTTTCGTGCTTGTGATTTATGAATAATTATTTTCATGACGAAGAAGCTAATTTTGGGAAATTTCATTTGTATTAAAAAAAAACCTATTGTTTTTTGTAACTCCCTCCCATCAATGGGGGATATTCCGCCCTCTCTCCCCCTCCCCATTGCACAAAATATATTATACATATATACCATACCTAAAGTCCTTCTAATGTATGTAGATACACATTTATATTTTTATTATATAAAAAACAAAAATAGTTTCAGTAATCCTCACCCCTATTGGGGGATGCTACAACCCCCCTTCTCCCCCCTCCACCTTCTAGTTCTAGTCCTTCCAGTACTTCATCTTAGTAACTTTAAAGGATTTATTCTAAGAATTTTGTATTTGGTGCAAAATTATCTAAGACCCAAGTTCAACGACTATTACTGCTAAAGTAATAAAGTTATCTTAACCGCTATAATTTTCCTTGAAAGTTCATGAACTGCACTAACATCATGAATTTTTTCAGACTTTTCAAACCAGCAGTTTAGGTTTTAGAGGGGGGGGGGGAAACAAATGAAGCATTAAATCGTAAAATAGTATTAGCAACCCCTAAATCATTTCAAAATACCTATTTAATGATACCCCATGCGATGGGATAGAAGACGAAAAAAAAATATATACCCACATCACTTGTATGGGAGCTACCCTAAAATAAAATATTTTTCGAAATTTTATTTTACCACTTTGTACTTGATGACTCGCACAGGCTGAGCTGGGCTGTGATGGTGTACTGAGTTTTATTATAAACCGCTTGTCAATAAAAATAATTGTAATCTCAATGATGAGATTAGATTTTTTTATTCAAAATTAGTATGAATACTTTCGCTATAAGCAATATTAAGGAGATCTAATCGCAAAATTTGATCCAGCCATGGCCCTAATAATCAGAACCAAGGAGTTTTTATTCTGAAATTCGTTTAACCTAGAGTAGTAAGCCAAGTAATAGTTGTGGTTTCGAATTCTAATATATCTAAATATACCAAATATATGTATCATATTAAAGCAATCAACTTTGAAGACGTATTTTTGGTGCTGTAATCTGACCAAACAACATTATTTTTGTTATATTGGTTGTTTTATAACAACCAATAACCAACGACTATTACTGCTAAAGTAATAAATGTTTTATAACAACCAATATACAAGAGAACAAGATAGCCGCATTATTCCGGAACCCTAAAAGAACGAGGTTACCCACTCGATTTTGTCCTGTATAAAGTTGCTGATAGATTATTTTACAATTAAATTGTAGTATTTCAAAAGGTGATAAGCGATGATGAGGTCCATGATGATCAGAACAAGCGTAGAATTAGAACTATATAAAATCACCGTTTGGCCACAGCTTTTCTACTGGAAAGTAGTAGCTAGCCAGGCGAATATACTTTGCAAGCTGGTTGTTTATTTTGCAATATAAAATACACTCAAATATAGAAGTTTTACCTTATGATTTCTTCTTAAGAGAATTTATTGGCTCGCGACGCCAAAGCCACTTCTGACTCGGGAGAGACATCGGCGATGAATAAAAACACTACTCACCAACTTTGCAGACAAGTTTTAACTCTCCTAACTTTGGTATACAATATTTCCGCAGCAACTTTTTTGGACGAATTACAAGATCCGATACGATTCGTACTGTTTATAATCATATTCTTACTTTTATTCTCTGCAGTGAAGTCAGTATTACTTTTCTTTTGCTATACTGCCACGCACATATTAATACCATAACGTTTTGTCGTCTGTTTCAAAGCTGACTAAACGCCAATTCACCTTTTATGTACCTTAGCGAGCAGCGCCTTCTAAGGATCTGTTATCTTTGATTGCGATCACCAAGACACATTTCAAGCTTGTGGTAAGAGAGAATCCCCCCTTAATGATATGTACAGCAGTGGACGTTCCAGCTGATACAGTAACTAGAAACCTCGGGATAGACCTAATCAACATACGTAGAGCGGGCTCATGAACTCCCACGGCTTCCATTCTAGTTATATTTTGGTTACCAAATTGGTGGCTTCGAGTCAGTAGATAACCTCCCAAAAAAATTGGGACAAGCTGTCTTTGATGGGTGTTTATTCAATTGATTAGTAATCAATGCCAGGCTCAAAGATCAGTTCTCTTTGCTTTTCACTTCTTGTTTGTGTTTATTCACGATCTACTTAAGCTTGATATCATTAGGTACGTAAACAATAGCACAACAGAAGCGAGATATATAGCTGGTGCATAGGCTAGTGAAGCTAAACTCCATGGTCAAAGGTGGTGACCTTGTTGCACCTCCACTTGCTTGCGTTGCGTTAGTAGAACGTTAGAAACTGTAAAAATTATCTCTTAAACTCTCTGATAAAGCGAAAATTATAAACCACATATTCAACTTATTTTATGTTAGCACGTACAAGAACTGTAATGATTTTCTTTTTACGTATTTTTCCTCCATGGTGCTCTATGGCTCGTCATATAACTGCAAACACCTTTCGCACAAATATCATTCTTCACGTAATCCATCCATAACTTCTTTAGATCTGTTTTTATGTACGTCTACTATTATAATTGACACCAAATTTATTCTGTTTCACGTCCTCCTCGTGACATATATATTCAAGACATTCTTCAACCATTGTTTCACCGGTACTTTGGCTTCCTTTCTTATCTCTTAATTATCCTTTGTTATCTATGTTCTTTCTATTTACTTCACCTATCCATCTTAAAATTTACATACTGTGCTTTCGGTGCCTATAGAAATGAAATAAATACATGGTTCTAATGTACAATCCTTATCCAATTTTAACTCGTTGATATATCAAAAATACTATTTTTACATTACAGTATATCAACGTATTCAAAATTTGATAGTCTGCGTAATATATGTTGATGGATGTTTACTGAATTTACAGTGTTATAGTAGTGTTGATTTAAATTAAATAATATGTGATATCATTTTATATACATAAAAACATTTAAATGCATAATATCCTGCAAGCTGCCAACTTCAAAGTCACTTAAAATATCTTACGACATCAAATCGCATCGTTTAATCGTAAGTTTATTCTGCGGTGGAGTATTCAGAAATGAACAAGTTTTACAAGAGCAGTCTGCCAAAGCAATAAAGTTTTCGGTGAGAATTCGGTAAAATTAAATGCAAAATCTAATAGCGAAGAGAAGAATCGTGACCACCTGCAGACGCCAGCTTCAATCATAAAAACTTACAGCCAAGTTCTATTTTCGTTGATTAAAAATAATTTAATCAAATGTTTCAACCCTTTGTTTAATTTCAGCTGGTTTGTTAATTTTAATCCAATTTCGGGAATGTGACCTTCGTTTTACTGCGATAAGAAGCCGCGCTACCCCGATTCTGTATTCTTGAAAGAAACTTAATATCTAATATTTGGCACTGATATTTACATGACAGCTTTTGTATTGAGGGCTTAAAAAGACCCCAACGATTCATATTTTGCAAAATACCTTTGCAGTCTAAGGCACTGCAATACCGTGCGTCAATGTCATCTTATTACGCGCGTGAAGGACGCACGTCGTTGTAATATTCCTAGAAGCGGAGCTACGTATACATATGGAATCAAAAATAACTCCCGATCAGGTTGTATTTTTTTATTTTACTTTATCTCAGTATCAGGTCTCATTTTTGGATCAAATAAAGAAGCGACATAAGTTATTTTTTTTAATATATTTTCTTTCGGTAAATAAGTGTTGTTCTGTTCTTAAGAGGAGCGAAGGGATAAATTTAAGCTATGACTCACTCAATACCATAGTATAGTTAAAAGATCATGTCCCGGATGATCGTGGGTTCAAATCCCGCTGTGCGAACTTTTCGTTTTGTAGTAAATTTGTAAGCTTATTCACTTAGCAGGCGTAATGCATATATTCCAATGTTATCAGAGCTCTTAAATCAATACTTGCAAAAAAAATTCAATGTGGAAGGGCATGTTGCGATTGCCCGCCTGGCTAGCTTCCACCCTCATGTAGAAAATCTGTCGCCAAGCACCTTACGGTATATTCCGGCAGCAGTCGTTGAGAGCATGTCAAATTACAGGCACATGAGACATAAAACAACTGTCTTAAGAAGACAGCAGCAATAACAGATGAGCAGCGTTTTGCTCATCTGTTATTGCTTTCATGACTTGTGATGAAATGCATCTGTTATAGGCAGAGGTTAGTCCGCTTAACATCAGGTGGGCCGCTTGCTGTTTCATTCACAATAATATAAAAAAAATATATAAAAATTAGAAATAATTTGAGAAAAGTTGATTTCCTTAAAAAATATACAGTTCATGGTCAAAAACTATAACAATTATTTATTATTGTTTGGCGAATAAGTTTTTATGTAACAAGGATGCAATAATTAATATTTCTATATTTTACGATAAAACACTTTTTTTTTTCTTTAGTGGATGGATGATCAAAAGGTTTCATTTTCTAAATTCCGTAAACCTATTTCTTACATAAAAATATAACTCTAAAATAAATATAAGTTAAGTACACATAGTTTAGAAATAGATTCCTTTTAATTTTTTTATTAAAAAAAAAACAGCTCATACATATAATAAGAGTTAAGCTCAATGAGGTTTTTTTTAGCTCACGGCATTATTTATTTATTTATAAAAGAAACCTTTTGTTAATCCACAAAAATCCTACCTCTACATTACTAAAATTCACTTACATTAACTTTGAGGGGAGCCACGAACATTTTATTTACTCACGAATTTTACGAAAATAATTGAATGGAATAATAATTATAAATGCGTACACGTGTCTTACGTACGAATAAGAGAGTGTCTCAAAATACAGTAAAGATTAAAGATTTCATAGATTTTCCCGTGACGCGATGTGATTATATTGTAATTTCGTAATATAAAGAGAAGTTTTCCCAAGTGTTTGTATTTTTTGTATTTTGTGAATTGCGGCCACTGACAACGGTCCGTTCTACGTTGGTTTTAGGTAAATAGGTTCAATAGTCATAAAGATATTCACATTTAATTGCTGTTTTTATTCAAAATTTTGTGTTTTTTTGGTTATATAAATTTCATTTTTAACTTTTTTAATAGTTTACCACGCATTAATACACTCGGGCCACGATTCCCAATCGTCAATAAAATAAAATACAAACAAACCTTTGAAATTTTAAAATCTTCAATTCTACAGTAGATTTTTAGTGTGTTTTAATTGCTACTGAGCAGCTTTTGATCAAAATCTAACCTGTTAGTAAGTGTTAAATGTGGTCGACGGTATTCATAATAGAAACTGAAAACATCTTATAATAAAATATCACGTAAATATCTGGCAGTTCAAGACATACATTTATATTTTATTACAATTAAGGTGAATGCTGACGTATTAGGCGAGAACAAAATTGTATTGCAAGCTGGCAACGCTAACTTTTTAATCATATTTTGTAACATTATGTACAATACTATTACAATTCTAACCATAATACAATAATTACCAAACCTAGCTAAGTTTTCTTAGCTAGATTTGGTAATTATTAAGCCGAATATTTATTATTTTCTTGCAATAATAAATAATCAGCACAGACTTGTGTTGAAGTATTGTTTTGAAGTGTACCTGTAAATAAATGATTGCATAATAATAATCACATTACCGTTATTATACATTTTGTGACCACCTTTGCACATATTCGTGTGAAAGCTGTGGTGAAAGCGCAAGTGCCTACGCGAGTGTTGCCCGACACCACAGGCGTTTTGCTATTATAATGAGTATATTGTAATACTGTTATGTTCTTAACTATCTGTAATTTATGCTTGAATGTTTTTCAGTGACTGACATGGTAACGAGGCCAAACTTAAGTAGTTTTTTTTTAAACACTGCGCTCGTACTGGTAGATTCACATTAGACATTTTGTCTGGCAAAACGATCATTTAACCAAAATAGCTGTACTTAGCCTATGTGCAAGGATCATATATATTTTTTTTTATTTTGTGTCTTTAACGTTCTAATTTGATGAGCATAAATATACGCTAGCTTTCAGAACAACATAACTTCATTTATATTCATTTATATTTAGTCATTGCAAGAAAACGGCACATTTAGTTTTTTTAATCTGGTACTGATGAATTAAATACACCAAATGAAGCTTGATGGAGTGTTATATTTTTTATTCTTTTTAATGTTTTTGTGACGGAACAAGCTTGAGGCCCACCTGATGTTAAGTGGACTAACCTCTGTCTATAACAGATGCATTTCGTGACGAGTTACGAATTGCACTGCGGCCGTCACCTTGAGACATAATTATTAAGTCTCATGGGCCTGTAATTTCATTGGCTCTCAAGGATTGCTGCCGGAACACACCGTTAGGTGCTTGGTGACATATTTTCTACTAAACTTGATGATGGTCGCTACCCAGGCGGGCATTCGCAAAATGCCCTTCCTCCATGCATACATAGAGGTTTGCCGATGAAGACATCAACGCTTCTTGAAGAAAATAACCTGTACTTGGGTTTGCAACATTTTTGCAAAGGTACATTACGCCTGAATAAACAGAAAAATGACTAAGCTTATAAACATAAATAATAACGCATGCAATTAAAATGATTCATATATCTGTAATAACAATTTTACTACACCAAGAGAATATATTATTTCAGCAACGAATGACAGAGTTGCAGTTATTACAGCTTTAAATATTCATCAGGTGATTTTCGGCTCCACTCGGTGTGTTTTCAATTAAATATTAATTTGTTAATTAGTGAATGTAAACGAGTCGCTAGACTTGCATTTAATTATAGGTTGGAATTTTGAATGATATATTTGAATATGAAATTAATTATCATTTACTTACAGTATGTAAACGCTCTATACCTAATTAAATACGTATATTTTATAATTTTCAAAATTATTTATAATATTGAAGCAGGCATAGCTCAGTGGCAATGGCTATTGACTGCCGCGCGGCAGGTCCATGCTTCGAATTCCGCCGCGAGCTTCAGCGTCACCACATGATTGAAGGGCATTTTGCGAATGCTTACCTGGCTAGCGACCACCCTCATGTAGAAAATCTCACGCCAAGCACCCTACGGTGTGTTCCGGCAGCTGTCCTTGAGAGCCAGTAATTTTAGGTTAAGCCTGTTATCACCTTCGACCACATCATCACTTAAAATCAGGTGAGATTGTGGTCAAATACTTACCTATCAGAAATAATAAGAAAAAAAATGGCAGGTTCTTAAGTTAGCTCGTCATATTCTAAACTCTTATTTTGCAATTTCATACAACGGAGTGTTAAAACTCAACAGGCTAGAATGAAAAGCCCTGGATAGTGTATCTCAAAAACGGTAAGAGGTCTGTGGGGCTCATATGTCATATGAAATCGGGAGAGCCGTCGGATGACCATATCAAAAAAACAAAATGGGTAAATTTAAGATGACCACGATAGAAAGCTATCCGACAAAAAGCATCTATCAGCAATATGTATTTGTTACGGTCCGGGCTTGGATTCACCAGTTACTACTCACTTAAACGACATGTATTTATCCTTACCTCTTTTTTATTGCTTGACCTTGCAACTTTTGCAGTCGTATCCATCTTCACGCAGTTTATGCAAACCTTCTTTGGCCTTCCTCTATACTGGATTTTCTACCTCTCTTCCATGACCCCTATATCCGTTCATAATCTTATTCAACACCCTTTTTGTTAGAGTCAATCCTTTTTATACCATGCCCATACTACGCAAGTATACAGATGTTCAATTTTCAGGGTTCCGTAATAGAAAACAGGATAGAAATCTGTAATAACTACATACGAGGTGAGCATCGAGCTTTTTCCGTTACATTTGTCCCTAAGTGCCAGATACATGGCGGTAGTGATGCAGTTTTTCTCTAGGATATTAATAATTGTTATAGGTGGCGACAACAGATGTGTCTTTCAAAACTATGCTTTAAATTTTTAGTTAGATAATCACGTAGTGAATTGTGATTTGTTCTTTGACTTTATGACACGTGACTGAGATTTAAATAGGACCAGTGTTCTATAAATTCTAGGAAAGCGGCTGTATTTAATAATATAAGATGAATATAAGAAATTACACAGTCTGTAATCACAGGTCCTCCAGCCAACATATTTATGGATAGAGCTGACACCTATTATTACATTTCGTAAACGTGATCCATAACAATATGTCTAATATTAAATAAACATTATAGGACTAACGTGTTATTATATATACTAATAATATTAAGTATTTAAAAATCTTTTAAGTCTATAATAAGTTCATATGTATACACTTAAAAGTATGGATTTTGTTAGAAACTACCACTAGCGTCAACGACTTGCTTCCGATAGTCTTTCTCTATGACAACATAACACGTAATATCCGCACAGGGAATGAGTCATTGATGCTAACAGTGCCGCTCACTTTTGACTTGGCGTTCAGCGAGAACAGACGCTTAGCTTATACCTATATTATATTAAGTTAACGAATAAAGAAGCTAACACATCTCTACTAAATTCTGCTTTAGCCTCATGTAAAAGAAGGCGAGTCATTGTCTGCCGAGCACAGTTTTATACTCCAAACTGCTACGTTTTTTATAAATAACACACAAATGGGTATTAGAACCCAGAGCTTTAAGGTTCTGTTCTGAACGAACAGTTTACAACAGTCGGCAATAGTCAGTCATTATATTGAACAAAAAATAACAAGGAGTTCGCATATTTTCTTGTTTTCTCTTACACAGAAAAATTAAACAAATTTACAAAACTACAATATACTTTGATATTTTATGATCAGAAAGACAATAAAATTTGTGTAATGAAAATACTAACTGAGAACTAATATTCAAAGATAAAGTGCTCTTAAGTGATGATTAAACAATTTATTTCGTATTTGATATTAGAATTGCATTAACGTCCACAGTACTAATGATGAACCTTGAAACTTGCTTAAAATGCCATTTACATTCTTGCTTTCATCATTACGTAAAATGAAAATGTTGTTTTCAATATCTGGAACAAATTATTACATGTGTAGGGAAATGTGTTATTAAGCAACGTAACAAGAGCTTTCTTTCATAACAGTCTGGTAAACTGTAGACTTTGTTCAAAATATAATATATAATTTCACATATTATTATTTTCACACATTTTCCGATTCGGTAAATGAAAAATATGCTGAGCAGCGAGTAACAGATAAGAGATACATAAGAGCTGTGTATGTACACAGCTCTTAGCAGCTTTTTGAACTTACTCACTTATAGGCATTGGCATTTCTAGTTTCAGAAAGCTAATTTATTTTAGCAAGCACTGAAAAAACTATTCGACTAGCCAAATACAATAAGCAAACGCTTGTCTACTTATTGTGATTGGCTAGTTAAATAGTATTTCTTAATCTAGTTTTGTTGAATAGTTAAAAAGATTTTCTTAGAGTATACAAAGGCCTAAAACTGTTATATAAAAACGTTATAAAACTGTTATGATATTTTTCCCTAAGCAATAATACTTCCGATATTTAAGGCTATAGTGCACATAGTTTCGTCATATTTTAAATACCAAGTGTTAAAACTTGGCGAATGCGTGCATGTCCTTGTGCTTAATATCTATGCTTCTGGTTTGCCACATTTTCGTAAATAAAGTACTTTTAAAAGTATACGGAAAAATGGTTTAGTATGGAAATTCTTATTTTCACAGTAAGGGTTAAAAAAATAATTAATTGAAAAACTGGCAAACCAGAATCGTAGATAGGTTCAGCAATAAACATGCAATTTTTTTGAACACTTTGCATTCATAATGTGACATAATTACCTTTGTATGGAAAGCACTACGTGCACTCTAGCCTTAACTACAGGACGCGCAAAGGCACGACACACCATTAAAAGTTTTTGTTTTTGTAACACTAAGCAAATGCAAGTCTCTTCGTCTGAACCTTCCATGTAAGGGGTTCCTCAATTATAACTCCTTGAAATTTAGTGCGTTTTATTTCCTACTATTATAATTAACGTTTAAAGCCAAAACGATATTTCGGTACGACCCAAACGGTCTTTAGCTGCTATCTCACCAGTGATGATAATGCCAAATAAAGTAAAAATCTATGAATATAATTATAACTGGTTCTCGAATAGCTTTAGCTACTGGAACACACAATTTTGTTATGTATATATATACATATTTATTCTAGTAGTATATAGCTATAAACATTACAAAACAACTAGGTAAAGCAGCAGCTAAACCTTTTGGAGCCAGAGTTAAAATAAACTTACGCTCATAGCTGGCTGCATTCCAGTTTTAATATTAAAAGCGGCTTTGAACTCTAATATTGGCTGGACTTGAAAAAGTATCATGAGTACTAGCTTTTGATTGGATATTGACATTCTTTCCCAATGTATTCCATATACTAGTTCTGGTATATCATCGGCCTGTCAATGTAAACAGCTATTTTAATTTATAACACAGTTATGCTTAGCTTTTCTAATGTAAAACGATGATTAAAAGACCTAGAGAGGCTCTCCTCTTTATGAGTTTAATATTTAAAAATAGTAACTGTTTCAAAATGAAGCATGTAATCCATAAAATTAAAGCTTTCTAAATTGTCAGTACTGTTTATATGCAGGAGATAGGTGGTCAGACTGATATTAAGGGCATGCAATATGAAGGCTGGTTGTATGACCAGGTCTAATATGGAGACCCATTTTATATGAAATTCTGCTTGGTCCATATCTATAAGAGTCAACTTATACCACAGGTAACATTGTTTTATTTTAAAATGAATAAGATTTATAATATAATGAAGTACATTACATTATGTTTTCTCAAATGTCAGTCTATGACATGTACAGGATACAGGTGGCCAATGGTTACTCATCTACACAATGTTATCATATAATTACATACATACCTCGATACGCATGTCTTCTAAGGTCAATGACATTATCAAAAGTATGCCCATGTAAATGGGAATCATAAGTCCATATGTCAGTAATGTCTCAGTGTACTAGAAAGAAAATAACAATTATCGATCAATATTGGTTTTCAAATTTCATTGCCTCTGAATATTAATGTTTAAAATTTATAAGAAATATGGCACAAAAATACAGACTGTATCTTCAGTATAATCTTATGAGGTTGCATCTTTGTTATGTTGGAACCGAAATTTCAATCACTTTCAATTAAACTTTTCTTTCATTAAGAAATTGCCAATTGTGTGTAGTGTTTTTTATAGAACAATATAATTTTGTTACAATTAGACTGATTTAGTGATGGAACCAGAAGATAAGCACTGGTTTCTATGACGGCACAGAGTGTGCATTCAAGAGTGGCTTGTTGAACTGATCTGCTTTTTGTCCGTAAAATATATACAGGATCTTAGCGTAAATTATGTTACAACTAATTATAATTTTTATAAACATCACCTTGGTTTAATAAATTATTCACGATCAGTATACTCACTGTGTCCGATGTCATGAACTGGTAGATAAATAAACCGCCGCTAATCAAATTATGCAAGTAAATTCCTGCTACATTTAATCCAAAAGCTGCCTCTACATCATAAATAGTTCTGTTAAATAAAACAGAAATCAAATGAAAAAAACACTTTTTCTCTCCCTTTTGAATACATATAAATTAATATAAATGCAGACTGATTTTAATCTCTCCAATTCATGTCTCAGGAAGAAAATTCTGTATTCACATATTTTTTATGTTCTGAGAGAAACTAGATAAATACCAAGCAAACAAACAACTGTTTCTATACACTATTTGAAATCATAAAAACGTATAAGCGCTATTTTAATTTATTAATAATACAAGTGCTCACATACGAGCAATGCTGAGTTTCTAAGTACCACTTACTTGGTTAAAAAAGTGTAGTTACGACTTGTTTCAATCAAGTTCTTCTTAACTTCCTCTTGACTCATATCCTTGTGAAATGACGTGTATATTCGATGCTTTAGTATTTTAATATGTCCAATCAAGTGATATATAAACACAAGGTTCAAACAATCAAAAAACGGAATAATTAACATAGCTACAAGTCCACAATAAAACATGCCAATTTGGACTATAACCCAGTAGTAAAAATTGAACTCGTAGTCAATAGGTAGCCACATATGAATGATAATTTCTAGTCTGACGGTAATGTTGTTTATAGACTTTAAATTTTGAAGATTGTGTACGATTGGAACTATTTCAAAAGCAGAGCAACAAATGATGCAGAGACTAACATAATATAAATAAGTCCACCGTGAGATTTTTTCTACAGATATCAATATCTGAAAAAAAAATCGGATAAAATAGGTTTTATATAACAAAAAATTCAAATTATGTTTTGTTCTAAATGTGACGAGCTTATGTTCTACTGAGCTAAATTCCAGACTTAGATTTGTTATTTTACTTTTATACTATATCTCAAAAAAAACCCACTGACTGCAAGTTACTTTCAACAATGCGTAAACAATGTTTTGTGGATTTCACAGGAGAGGTTGACGAATTTTTTTAACCTTATGGTATCATTGTACTGTAATTCAATTGTATGAATAATATTAAAAAAATGCCGTAACAATAAAGAGCTTTCTATCTTTCTATATAGCAAGTTTATTAAAAAATAAATCCATAAAATCTTTACACATATATGCATTAATAAGAAATTATTAGATAAATCTGCCCTTGCTGCCTTTCTATATAGCATTCATATTTTAATTATTTACATACCTCTTTTACGTAAGTCTGCCTATCTACAACATAGTAATGGTGAAGGTGGATTTTCGACATCAAATCTTTCATCGCCGTTCTGTAATTTTGTGTTTGAGCTACACACAATTTAAGCTGTAAATAATCAATTTTTATTACTAAAACTGTAACTTTTTCACTATATAAAAAGATAAACAGTTTTCAGTGTTTGTTGCAGGAGGAGGTGATACCAGATAAATGTTGCAACGATTCGCTAGCCCTCATCTATGAAAAACAAGGATAATGTAAAAGACTATAACAACTATCGATGAATAAAGCTCACATCATCTAATATAGAGACTTGTTTGTATGTATATGTTAAAGCGACAAACAAAAAAACACACAGACCTATTTCACAACTATTAAGATTACTGTTCCCGCCTTTGGTTCTGGTCACCAATGTTTTGAAGTTATGTATGTACTGCAAGTTCTATAGCATCCTAGTAAGTAGTTTTATTTTAACAAAGTATATTTAGGTCAAAAGAAAAGAAAATATCCGTTTTGGCGTCACGGAGTGCATAAAAGTAAAGTAGAGGTCAAACATATGATGAAAAAATAGTGATTTAAAAGGTCTTTGTTTAATTTCCATTTGATCAGTTCACAAAGCTTTCTGAAACACGAACCCAAAATTACATAATAGCAATTAAAATAAAATTACTTTTATATTATAGTCTACTTACCAATACCATAAGGGACACAGGCAAAACAGTAAACACCATCGACAATGTGTTAAACTGAAGTTCCTTATATTTGAGTATTAGATATACTACTTCCAACATCGTTACTATAGGCACCAAATAATAAACCAGATAACGTTGAGCTTGAACTATGAAGTTTTTCGGCATAATGTACCAAGACCACTGTTCAGCGTTTAAACAGGCCAAAGTCATCATTGTGGCTATTATTTTATAGAATAATTGTTCGTTTGGGGGCTTTCTGAAATAGGTAACAATGATGGCGAATTATAGACGATTCCCTGATTCGGTAATTATTAAGGGTAACTTTCTTCAGCAGACCATTGTTTTAATAAACAATATTTGAAGTGCTCAACGATCAACTATGATAAATTATCACATCTAACTTTCGCGAAAATATGACCAACTAACAAAAAAACTTGTTGAAAACATTACAACCGTATCCATGTACGAATATATATATAAATTAATATTTTATAATTATTTACAAACAAAAGGCCGTTGCTGCCACGCGTAGCGCGCATTAAAATTAAACTTTGTATAATTTATATTTTGTATCATTTTCCATTACAAACTCCTAATTGTTCTGCATCGCCGCAAATTTCAGCGACACACCAAGCGAAAATCAATTTCTTCGATTTTTCTATTTAGATAAAATAGATATTTTAAATATAATTTGTGGAATTTTTGTGTATACAGAAGGCGCGGGGTAATACAGAGGTGAAAATGTTTTTTATCATAAAACATAAATAAATAGGTACGGTTATTGCTCAGTGTGCGCTATAGCTTAAAACCTCATCTAGATTTTTTAATTAAAATTGGTATTTGTTATTCTAATTGGCAAAATAGTTTTCTAGAAAAGTCGACATTATAACTGATTGCCACTGTAGGTGAAAGCAAGTTTACAAAATGGGGTTTTAAAATAACAGTTTAGTTTTAAATATGAAATGGAAATCTTAATATGAGATATCGTTGACGTATTCAACGTTTTTTGCATAAAAATATATTTTTCTTACAAATAGTACTTATAATCCATGTTTTCTGAGGCTTTTTATCTGCTTTAGGACTCTTCTCTGAACTTTCATAAACGACTGAGTGAAGTCAGCTTTTATAAGCGATTCAACGAAAACACACAAAGTTTGTTTCCTTTATCACTGTGTATTAATTTTCCATTTAACAGGTAATTCAACAAAATACGAGTATTATAATATTTTCGTGCCACCATATTCTACTCACTGTCGCTCATTGAACGAGAAAGGTATATAAGAATTATAAAATTTATACGAAACAAAAACTTTTGTTGCAGTTGCCACGCAATGTGTTTAAAGCAGGTTGTAGGCACTATTTTTGGTAGGGGCAGTGGATTAACATTTTCTAGGTCTTAAGTTCGTTTTGCCAATGCTCTTATACAGAAATTATAACAGAAGAACATGTATTTATAATACTTTACACTTGTATCACTGAATAATGTTACGGCTTACCTACCCTACGTCTATTGTTAACGAAAATAATACAATGGATACCTGTAAGGAATGAAAACAAAGCCTTTATAAATTACAATAATGAAGGACTGTGTGTTGACTTTTCCTTTGATTATTTTATCAAATTGTAGATACAAAGAAACTCAATATGTTCCTTGTAATTTGTAATGATTAGAGCTAAACTAGCCAAGCAGTTGAAATTGATTAAAATTGAAATATTAGAACAAATAAAAGGCCCGCACTGACTTATTACAGATTGCTGTTTATTTTCTCTAATTGAATTTCATACAAGTTTCTGCCTGCCACTTCGCCCGCGTACATTTTTTATAATACGCGCCCTTTAAGTCTCAATAAATTAGTAATAAAGTAGCCCATCCTTCGAAGAGTAATCAAGATTTTAATAATCTTTTTAGAGTAGTGTGACACCTAACATACTTGAGTACTTTAATTTACGTATTTATTATAGTAGTGTCAAACAGTGTTAGTGTAAATATATGCACCATATTTACTGTTTTTGATTGTGATGTTCCTTTTTTCCACATGTCATCTTTATGTCAATCTTCATCAAAATAAATTTAGTACTTTAGTTAACATAAGTAATAAAAAAAAATTATATTTGTTTTATATAATGTAATATTCAAATAACTTTAACTTTCGTCTACCGCGAACACAGCCTCTCCAATTAAAAACGGGGTTTCGCAATAATCCCCACAATCACCAGTTTTCTTAAAGCTCGCATTGTAAGATGGGAGATATTCAGAAGGCGCTGCTGCCCAACTTTTGCTTTTTCCCCTTCTTTGCCTATTAAGACTACTACGAGCAGTTATGGTGGGTGCAATTCTAGCCACACAAACTACTTTAACTTTTTTAGTAATACTATAACATATGATATGAAACTAAATAACTCAATTATAATATAGTTTGAAGGAATGGTAGCCAAGCTTTGGACTGCGGTGCTGCAAGTCCATATTTTTATCCCCACCGCCGGCTTGAGCTTCACCGCAGGGAGGGCATTGTGCAAATGCTCGCCTACGACTCTTAAATGAAAATCTGTCGCCAAGCACATAACAGTGGGTTCCGGCAGCAGACCTTGAGAGCCAGTAAAATTACAGGCACATGAGACCTAACAACCGTTTCTCTCAGAGTGACGGGTGCAGTGCAGTTCGTCTCTCCTACAACGGTATAAATGCGTCTGTTTTAGGCAGAGGTTACTGCTTAACATCAGTTGGAACTATTTCTTGTTCCATCAAAATAATATAAAAAAATGTTTAGTTTTAATATATGGTACAATGAAAACTATAAAGGTATTCATAGTAATATACTGATATCTACTATCATAATTTATGATCGAGATTGTATTATTGTGATACGCATCTTGTTTTTGAGTAAATCGAGCACCCTCTTACCACAGATTTGAAGCAGTGATAGCTCAGTGGCATTAGCTATGGACTGCCGCGCAGCAGTTCCATGGTTTGAATCCCGCCGCGGGCTTGAGTTTCACCGCATGGTGGAAGGGCATTTTGCGAATGCCCGCCTGGCCAGCGACCACCCTAAAGTAGAAAATCTGTCGCCTAGCACCTAACGGTATGTTCCGGTAGCAGTCCTTGAGAGCCAGTGAAATTACAAGGACATGAGACTAACAACTATGTCTCAAAGTGACGGGCGCAGTGCAATTCGTGATTTGTGATGGAATGCATCTGTTATGGGCAGAGGTTAGTCCGCTTAACATCAGGTGGGCCTCGAGTTTCTGCTGTCACAATAAAAAAAAATAACTTACAAAATTTGATATTTTATAAATATTATTCCATAATAGGAACACCCACCTTCATCTGCTGGCCTCCACCTTCACGCACCAGCTGTACCAAATGACGACGTTGTTGAGGTGACCCCACAGAATGTTTCTGCGACCGTGACATCTTTTCAAGGTGGCTCAGTCGTTGGCCTAGATGGTCTCACACTGAAGCATTCATAAGCTATTATAGATTGAGGTTTTGATGAGGTAGGCGAGGCACTTTTGAGGGATAGTGGATGGTGTGAGTTTGGAAAGCTTAGGCGTACGCATAATATCTAGTGTGGCATTAGCATTTTTTGTGTCGGTACACAATACATACAAATTAGGGTATAAAATTCTCGCACTATCGATATCATTTCAACCCAAAATATAATTTGGGATTGACTTGTCCAAATAAAGAATTCTCTCGGGTTTTATCACTCAGAGACAGTGGGATCGCCCTGTCTATGAACCGCTCTTTGGTAACAAGCCATCTTTGCTTTCAATATTGGCAACCTTATAAATCCAACCACTTTTCACCTCGCTTTAGCTTAGGCTTGGGTTTAAAGTGTTGCAAAATCAATACCAGAAATACTGCAGTTGATCAACTTGGTCACAATGGCCTCTCTTACTCTTGAAGTGACTGTCAAATTTCGCGACACGCCAGCCATAACGGTATACTCCACTGGCAAATTACAAGCGTCAATGCAGCTGTTTTCATACTGATTGGTCTAATGCGTGACAACGCTAAAATACCTGATGGTGTGACTCTACTCCAGGAAGGAAAACTACGATCAGATTGTGAGGGTTGCTACGTACGTTGACACTTTAGCGCCGTCACATCTTTCTGAAACAAACGTGAGGGCTGTGACGCGGCCACTTCAGCGGGGCAACTCATTAGAAGTAGATATACTAAACTATTTTTTTATTTTTTAATCCTGATAGGTTAGCCTTTGACCATTATCTCACCTGATGGAAAGTGATGATGTGGTCGAAGATGTTGTTCAGGCTAATCTAGAAGTACTGGCTCTCAAGGACAGCTGCCGGAACACACCGTTAAGTGCTTGGACAGATTTTCTACTTGAGGGTGGTAGCTAGCCAGGCGGGCATTCGCAAAATATATATCATATATTTTGTCCGAAAGTGTTATTCGAATAAACAAACATACGTGCAAATGCTTCTTGTGACCCAAAACTTTCAAACTAAAACTCTTAGCTTTGTTTGGTCAATTAAAACTATTAAAAACTTCTAACTACCTGCTTTTGGAATTAAGTTCGGTAATTAGACGAAACTATATTTAACCAAATGTAGAATTTTACAACAAAAACTCCTAAACAACTCATATTACAACGAATAACGATAACTTTTATAATATAACGGCTATAACATAACGCGATAACAGGTATTCGTAGCGGTTACATACATCGTAGATAATAATGAATTTAGAAAGGAAACTTTCATACCTGCCATTGTCAACTCATATGTGATTTTCTACTTACACTAATGATGTTTTTAAATATCCTTATGACAAATATTTATCTTTCACTTCTTTTCTTCATCTTTTCATTTTCATCCTTACTTATATTTTGTACGAAAGTTTTAAATAGAGACAGATAGATTTTATAATCCATTTGTACATGACTGCTCAAAAAAACGAGTTATGTTTTCAGGGTTTATGTATGTATGTTTGTGAGTTTCTTTATTCCACCATTACTTCTTAACCGCTTAATTGATTCTGATGTATGAGATATCGTTTGCTTAATCTTGATAGCGCAAGTGACCCTAGTAGTACATAAAAAAACAAACTGGCTTGTAGACGCTATATTGTGATAGAATAAAAAAATCTTTCATATCCATCGAGTGTGGTGTCAAATAGAAGAACTTTAAAAAACGCTTCATTAAATATATAATATTACTTGTAGCTTTAATTTCAATGGAACTATAAATAGCTAAGTAATATAAATAACTTGCAGTCGGGGTTTTTACTTCTTAAATTATTTTATACTTGTTTAACTAACAGATAAGCAAGAATCTTATCGTAGTTTTCCTTCCTGGTGCAAAGTGGCAACACTGTCAAAGCTGAAACATGTTTGCTTTTAAGCTACATTTATCCTGTACTTGAAGACTTATAGATAATACCTATCAGGTAGCAGAGAGCCTGGTAGGTCATTCTATACTCTGCCTTCTATTCTTTCGAAGAAAGTATTGACACAAATTGATCGCTTTGGAATAAAGCCGTTACCAACTTATAATATTGGCAACTTTTAAATTTTATTCGGAGGTTTTTATTACAACCTCCACTAATATATTGTCTGCAATGAGTTTTTCTCGATTGTTAAAGGAGTCCGTGACTTTGATCTAATATTAAATAGAGTTAGCGTCAGGTTAGCGGCTGGATATCTTATCTCTGGCTCTTATAAATCCGAAACTAGAACTTTCACAATAATTAAATTACGTCCTTGTGTTGTTAGAGAAGACACATTGTACTGATCCCTTCTTAGGCATATTCAAATTTGCATAATTTACATATGACTTACCTATTTAGAAAATAAACATTACTCTTCTACAAAGTTTCTTCATCGGTGGAAAAAACGTTATCGCGCAGAGCTATAACCGTAAAGGTTGTGTTATGGCAGCTTCCTTTCAGTTTCGACCGTTCATTGTATTGTTTTTTATGCCAGAAGTTATCTGATTGATCCTCAGTGGCAAGGAGGGCCTAAATATTTGTATGTTTGAACATGTATATGAAGGGGCAAGTGCTGTTCCTATGGACACAATTTCGTTATACATGTAGACATTACGACAAAACTAGACTCGCTAAAACTCCAATCTGAGTGCTGGCATAAAGCTTTTGTATAGTTGTAACGTGTTACACGCAGTTGTTGTTATGCCGACTTTGAAATATTATTGGCCCTTATTGCAAATTTTTGTGCTAGAGTTTCGTTACGAAACTATTGTCTATGTTATAATATTTTCTGTATGCAACATATTATGTTAATTATTACTTAGTGATTTCAGCCAGCCTTTAATTAGGTTTTACCCGAGAAAGTCAGATTAGTTTAAATTTTGTCAGAATTTGTTCCTATGGACAAACAAATTAATCTACCTGTGGACTTATCGCAGGCATATAAGTATGTTTTTTTATAGCTGATATAGAATAGCCTTTGACTTATCTCGTCAGATGGTAAGTGTGATGTTGTTGAGTGAAGACCCTGATCATTATTTTCGACGTTAAGTAATAATTGTATATAAGTAATTCTATGTTTAACGTTTGTAGTAGATTTTACAGGCATATATTGTTTTGATTTTTATAATTTCTCATTAATGAGCCATGCCAAAGTACAGCGCCGGCATTAGAGATAATATGTTCTGTCCAAGTTTCAAACAATTAAAACATTTTTGGCGGTGTACGATTTTCCTTACAATACTGACTATTTATTGGTATTGGTGCTTAGTGTTCTGAACTCGTCATATGAGGTAAAAGCATTATTCAAACCACTATTCTATTTCTTTAACCAATGTATAATAAAAATTCAAGGACAATATAAGACATAGTTACACACACACAAGTTAAACTCACATCAGTTTAACTTCAATAAAAGCTTTTACTTTCAAACCTGTTGTCAAATATAATATAAGTTAGATTTGTGCCACACATCAAAGAACACATATCAAAGAGGATCTGACAAGTCTTGCACATCATTCCGCTCAGTTGTGAGAACAAGCTGAAGCAAATAAGGCTTATTTGCGAAGGTTACGAGATACGGAATCATACTAATATGATGGTCTATACTTCATAGAACTTACCTTTTGTGAGACTTCATGATTGAGGGATTTCATATGATTCAACATGATGATTCAAATCGAAAGACTGGATGTTAAAAAAGGAAATAATGTCAAATAGGCACCATGCCACAAAACACTTTAGTTGCTGCACAAGGCACACCAAATCTGGGACTGTTTACCATCTTTGAAGCGGTGATGGCTCAGTGGCATTGGCTATGGACTGCCGCGCAGCAGATCCATGGTTCGAATCCCGCCGCGGGCTTGAGCTTCACCGCATGGTGGAAGGGCATTTTGTGAATGCCCGCCTGGCTAGTAACCACCCTTAAGTAGAAAATCTGTCGCCAAGCACCTTACGGTGTGTTCCGGCAACAGTCCATGAGAGCCAGTGAAATTACAGGCACATGAGACTTACCAACTATGACTCAAGTGCGCAGTGCAATTTGTGACTTCTGACAAAATGCACCTGTTATAGGCAAAGCTTAGTCCGCTTAACATCAGGTGGGCCTGGAGCTGGTTCCGTCACAATAACATTGAATAAAAAACTTACTCATCTCATTAGCTGATTAGCTAAAAGTGAGTATACTATCAACAAGAGGAAAATCCAAGTAAAACTTTTGTTTCTCATAAGTGGTCATTATGGTGTAAGATGTTGTAGACTTATCGAGAATAACTAGCTACCGGAATACACCGATATATGTTTAGCGATAGATTTTCTACTTGAAGGTGGTAGCTGACGGGCATTCACGAAATGCCTTGCCAGCATGCTGTAAAGACTGCCATCCTAGATATAACAATTAGGACCGACGGCATAACGTACCCTCCTTCAGTAAATACCACTAGCAGTCGCCCATTTAAGTAATGACCGCAGTGAACGTTTCATAAATTAGTTGATAGGGAACGATAAACATGCTCCGCTACGAGCGCTTCAAATATACCTTAAATACAATATACCTTTAATACAAGGTCATAATATTTGCAGCGCTCTTTGTGTTGTTAGAAAAAAAAATTAACCGAACACTCATATGAGATACGAATGTAAGAAGCCGGTATTAATTACAAGGTAAGTAACATAAACAAGAGCAGGAGTCCCAAACTAGTTCACCATCTGGCACTATTGGTAATTGCCGAAGTGCAATTCATTAGTGAAATGTGTTTTCAGAGAACTATTTTACAACAACAAAAAGGTGTCGAACTGAGTGCAAGTTGGAAGTAGGTAATACATTGTTTGCGTTTTGTAAATATACGTAGAAAGTTCAGTTTCAGTTTGTGTAGGTAATGTGTAGACAGAAATGCGCTTTAGGTATCCATTACTGAGATTACTCTTAGAAGATAGTTAGGTGGCTTCACATGAACAGTTTTCCAACAAATCATAACATTGAGATTAACTTATTAGGAACCGGCTAGGACCCACGTTATTTATACGGGAAAGATTCCGACCAGTTTCAAACTGTTTTGAAGTCCTTCGTCTGGGAGTCACGAGTATGCGAAGCGACGAGCACGGGCCTCAGCGCGTAACTGACGTTGTGACGGCGCTGTCTGCCCCGGCTCAGCTGTATATATAACGCCGGTTTCTAATTAGTTAATATGGATAAAAGCCGCAATAGTTTTCACAACATATTATTAAGTTTGAAAAAAATAGGATAATTTCTTTTTAATATGATTTTAAGCACCATCACATAATGAACAAACATCACAAGTGTATATAGTACCACCAACTTAACTGTGCAGTTGGCGAGGGCGCTGCTGATCAAGGAAATCAACTACAAACTGTGACAATTTTAAGGAATGTTGTAGTTCTTTTTTCTGCCACCTGAACAGATAAGTTGGTGGGACTGTATATTTTTAGACCATTCTATTTTCGTCTCGAGCGAAAACAAAAACCGGCGTCTTCCGATAAATGAATTTTAGTACTTTCGTGGACGGTCACACTCACTTATGAACTTTATAATAACTAAATTTTAGTACAAAATAATTATAATTAGTGCACGATTATAATTAGTACAAGATGTACTTTATCCAAAATATACGATTGGCTTGATATCCGTATTACAAATAGACCAAATCCCAAAGCGACCGTTCCCGTCACTACTGTTGCTATAAGGCAAGAGTTTGGGCATGCGGGTAGACTGCTCAAAACACGTTATTTTGTACAAATGCGATTACTTTGCGTTTAAACCTACGTATATAATGTGTTTTTTATGAGATAGCTTTTTAAAAACTAGATAATAATAATTGACAATAACATTAACAACCCCTGAAATATTTTTTTAACCGGTGGTATGCATTTTGCATCAAAATGTACACCACTATATACTGCTCGTGGTGAGCCGGGCTAGAATGAATCCCCCCGCTTGACAGGTGTCTTGGGGATCAAAGTGTGAGATGGCAGCTCTTTAGAGAGCACTGCTGCTATAACTGAAACCATGTCACCTACCTACCTACTCAGGGTAGAAGGGAGCATAAAAGAAAGAAGAAGAAATCAGAACACAAGTATATTAGAGAGAAGGGTCGTGGATTTCAGACAGGTTTGGCAATTTGACAAGCTTCCTTGTTTAAGGACTTATCTCCGGTCCGCTAGTATTCGAGTCGATGCTCAGCAGCAGGTCTGCCGTGCAGGGGCTCGGCTCCACACCGCCGCGCCGGTAGAAAGTCCCAGCAGTCGCTGTAGAGACGATGGCCGCGGTCGGTGCTGGAGGTCAGAGGACGGCCGGAGTTCAGTAGTCAAGTAATACGGTCAGCCGTGTACTGGAAGTCAGCCTTGTACAGGAAGTCAGCCTCGTACAGGAAGTCAGCCTCGTACAGGAACCCTGGAAGCCACATGTGCTCCGGTCATAATGGGTCCAGTAAAGTGCTGAGCTGGTGGGTCCACTGTCCCTCTGCTACTGAGCATGTAGTGACTCGCAGAGGGCCTTTAGGGATGTGGCCCGCCAGCAAACAGAGTTATGCCATAAGGGCCAAAGAGTAGTGCTGCTGGTGAAGAATTCGCATCCGCTAAGGCTTCCGCTACCGAGCATAAAGGGACTAGCTAGGCCCTTCGCGGATGCAAACCACCAGCCGCTCAGAATGACAGAAGGGCCAAATAGGTGTGTTGCTGGTAAAGATGCGCACCATCCACGATGTCCGTTCACTACCGAGCAAAAGGGACTAGCCTAGGTACCTCGTGAATTGCGAGCTACCAGCAACACCCTTTAAAGTTTGCCAGAAGGGCGCAAAAAAACACAAGTAGTATGTTGAGAAGCAACAGAAAACACAGAAAAACATATAAATTAAACAAGAGAGAGCAAGTAAGACACATAATAGAATATACAGAAAAATACGATGTAAGTACATACCAAAGTTGAAAAATTGTAGGTTCGATTTTTGGGTGGCCAAGTACATATTCAATACAAACACACTTACCCAGATTTAGGGTTTGTCAGAAGATTGGTAAACGAGAGATATCAAGATTTTAGTGGTGGATATTCAACTTAGTAATTTGAAATTGAGTGTAAGTAGTTGCACGTCGAAAGGCTGGTGGCAAAGTGACGCCAATTATCATTCAGGAAGGACATCCGAGGTTTGCCGGAAGTCTCTTGTCCGTTTCATGGCCTTATTTGGTAATGTAAGCCTCAAAGCCGTTAGAGTCATCAATCCAATCACTACACTGAATTTAAATGAATTTAAAAGATAAACGTTCGTCTATCGGAAGTTCCCCAAAACTTATCGTGGTATTTTTTCTGACAACAGCTAGTTGGCAGTTGTGCTTAGCTGACAACGATATGAGTCGAATTGACGAGTAATTACTATCAAATATTTTAGATTTTTGGAACTATATTTTTGTTATTATATAGTCTAAATAATGTTTGGTATTTATTTTAACGTTTAAATAATTATTTAGAATGCTGATATATTCTAAAAAGTTATAAGTACCACGGCGACATCTATCATCTCGTGTAGAAAGTTTCTTCTATCGGAAGTTATCTGAGATTTAGATTGTGATATGCGACCTCTATCGGTGAGTCGCTGAACTATTTCAGCGCGCAGCAAAGGTAGTTAGGTTCAGAGATTTAAATGGAAGCTTTCGATACAGATAACACAGATAACTACAGATGGCGCTGATTTAAATTAATTTTATTTAAATTTTAATTATTAAGTTAACCGATTTTTTAGAACGGTTACAACCAGCGTTAGAAAATCAAACAGCTCATTACCTAGCACTATATTTTTTTAATTATTTTTGTTATTGTGACAACTCAAGCACAACAAGTGACAAAATGCATCTGTTATTGGCAGAGGATACTTCATCAGGTGGACCCGACCTGATGTTAAGAAGTATCCTCTGCCAATAACAGATGCATTTTGTCACAAGTAACGAACTGCACTGCGCCCGTCACCCTGTGACATACAGTTGTTCAGTCTCATTAAGTGCCTGTAAATTTACTGGCTCTCAAGGACTGCTGTCGGAACACACTGTTAGGTGATTGGCGACAGATTTTCTACTTGAAGGTGGTAGCTTAATCAGGCGGGCATTTGCAAAATGGTCTTGCACCATGCATTGAAGCTTAAGCCAGCGGCGGGGATCGAATCATGGGCCTGCGGCACCGCAGTCCATAGCTAGAAGGAGCTAGAACCACTCCGCCATCAATGCTTTCAAAAGTTTTTTAGAATGTTTAAGACAAGACAGCTTAATTTCATTTTGATCTTTATATAGTCTTGTACGTGCTGAGCAGTTGACGATGTCACAAAAGATATTACTTCCATAAATGTACTGTAATGATGTTGTGAAATATGTTTTACTTCTGAGATTGAAGCGCTCGTAGCGAAGTTTCCTTAGCCGTTCTGAACTGAAATGAAATGAAGTGAAGTGAAGTGAAGTGAAGTGAAGTGAAGTGAAGTGAAGTGGAGTGGAGTGGAGTGGAGTGGAGTGGAGTGGAGTGGAGTGGAGTGGAGTGGAGTGGAGTGGAGTGGATTGGAGTGGAGTGGAGTGGAGTGGAGTGCCACTCCACTCCACTCCACTTATTATATACACTCCACTGAGTGGAGTGGAGTGGAGTGGAGTGGAGTGAAGTGAAGTGAAGTGAAGTGAAGTGAAGTGAAGTGAAGTGAATTTTTTATTTTTATTTTTTGTTGACTTTCCTTTACGAAAACCATTCTGTTCTTCATTAATTTAGTTAAATTTGTCCAGATAAAGATCAGCAAATTTAAGCGACGTCAGCCGCGGTCAGGAGTTGGATGAATGAGCGCTGGGGACATTACTACTGAGCGCTTCCGTGCTTCGTAGGGCACGTTAAGGCGTCGGTCCCGGTTGTTGTCTTAGGATGGCAGTAGTTATAGCATGGTAGTAGGGCATTTTGCAAATGCCCGCCTGGCTAGCTATCACCCTCAAGTAGAAAATCTGTCGCCAAGCAGCTAACGGTGTATTCCGGCAGCTGTCCTTGAGGGCCAGTAATTTTAGGTTAGCCTGAACACCAACTTCGGCCACATCATCACTTACCATTAGGTGAGATAGTGGTTAAAGGTTAGCCTTTAACCACTATCTCACCTAACCTATCAAGCATAAAAAAAAATGTAAAAATATATAGTAAAATTTTTATTCCTGTATTTTAACGGCATAAATATCTTATTTAAAAGTTTATTTATTAATGGCCTGTTTCAGAATGTTCGAGTAAGTTCTGGTTATACTACCCAGAACATATTTGATAAATAAAACACTAGATTTGCGTTTCACAGTCACAGTTAACATGCAGCGCGTTTCAAACTTTTACCGATGGATAGGCTAAATCGATGACTGTGAAACGCAAAACTAGTGTTTTATTTAATAAAAAAAATTTTAGTAGTACAAATAGAACTTAATCGAACATTCTTGAACAGGCTCTTAGACTTTCCAATGTTTAAAATTAGATCTACATTATGAATGGAATAAGTGCAGACATATCGACTTTACCGAATATTGTGTTGACATGCTTTACAAAAGGGATTACAAAATAACTTAGTACATTTTATATTTAAATTAATTAAGTTTTGCCTGATGTTTTGCTGGAACGTTCACTTCTTGGTTAAGAGGCATACCCCCTATACCAGGTGGTAGGCTTATTAAGCAAAAAGCTGTCTTGGTGGGTACCACAGCAGTGTCATACCTAGCAGAAGTGTGCAAACACTGCTGTGTTTGGGTTTGAAGGGTACTATAGCAAGTGAACTTACAGGGTAAACGAGACTTAAAATATATTTTACCATAAAATATAACAGACTTCAACATTCAAATGTGTGAAATAACTTGTTGAAGTCGGTACCATGATGGTTCAAAAGTACCTATTATCACAATATTGTGCACTGTTAATGACTATATCATCAAGATAGGAGGAGGAAAACACTTTTCAGTTATTGGAGTGTAAATCAAAAATGGCTAGACTGATTTCGATGAAATTTAAGTGGAACCACGCGGTAAACATCAGCTTTAAAATAAAAACGAATAATCAAGATTCACCCAGTCAAAAGTACTGAGGTAACAAACATAAAAAAATTAAACAGACGAAGTGAGTACCTCCTCCTTTTTTGAAGTTGGTAGAAAATGAATATCGTCATGGGATGTCAAGCGCAGTGCCTTATCACTCACAACGATGACACTGCGACTATAATGGACAGACGTGATGCTTACCATGAGGCACCGCTTTTCAGTCTTGGTACTAACAAAAGTTGCATTAGTAAGTTAGAAAGAATCCCTTTTGAAATCTAATGAAATTGGTCATCTTTAACTCGTAAGTCTTAAGTGAAACAAAAATTAAATCCACAAACTTCATTGCAAAATAGATTTGTACGCTTTTTAGGTTTTGTACTAGAAAATCGGACACTACCATTAAGCCTCCACTTTGCGTCCGTCTGTCCACTTACAATTTTGAAATGCCTTTGATTAAAAAAAAAATACAATATTAATATTAAGGGATGAACACTTATGTATCCGAAGTATTCGACCGCACTTAAAACAAAGTGGTCTTTCAAAAATGTCGGACTGAGGGCACAGGACAGGGATACCTCGTTTCGCATGCGTGTGGGCGCTGATAGTTTTTTTTTCAACGGTTCAATTACTGTAATACTTGGTTCCTACATAATAATAAAAAATAAAATTTGTATTGGAATGTTTTAAGAGTTAAATGAATGTATATGCATGCGAATTCATACATAGACACAAAAATGGATAAAGCGCAATTTAAGAGCTGTTTTCATGAAATTTTCCATCGAGAGAAATATATAGAATTAAGTTATTTTCTACAATTATATTTTATTTATATCTGTAAATCGAATATAAAATAATTTCTAAATTTGACTTATTGAGACTCACTTCACCTTAAGAAGTTGTCGCGGCTCAAAACTGCCGCTCTAAATCAACTTCATAGACTTCATATATAGTACCACCAACTTAACTGTGCAGTTCGCGAGGGCGCTGCTGGTCAAGGAAATCAACTACAAACTGTCACAATTTGAAGGAATGTTGTAGTTCTTTTTTCTGCCGCCTGAACAGATAAGTTGGTGGGACTGTACCAGCAGATGTCATACGTTTCTTCGCCTACCTACGCTACTACCCTCCACCAACCATTCGAGATGTATAAACTACCTAAACGTCATTTGAACACTTCTTAGAAAACTTCATTCAAGCTAGTCATTTTCATTGTATACTAACATCCAAATTCAAGCACTACAAAATATCTACAGCATTCACGGGTTTAATTTCAATTTGGAACTCGCAGTGTCTTGGCGAACACATAAGTTTTTTGTTTGGCGACCTTAACGTCATTTTCATTGTATACTAACATCCAAATTCAAGCACTCCAAATATCTACAGCATTCACGGGTTTAATTTAAATTTGGAACTCGCAGTGTCTCGGCGAAGACATAAGTTTTTTGTCTGGCGACCTTAACGTCCCCTCTAGCATAACACGGACTTCGCCAATGTGCCAAGTTCATCAAGAAAACGGCGTTGCATCGAAATTCTGTTACCTGGAGTAACAAGGAATACACCTTATGTACAACAACAAGCACTGGTAGCATCTGGCAGCGAAGCAACATAGGTATCAGCAAGACTTCGCCAACATCGCGGCCCACGCAAACAAAAGATAAGTGTCCTTCCTTTGTCCTTCACCACGCTAAAATCATTTGTTATTTCTTCCACAGTGAGTTTAAAGTCTCAGATAATTATTACGCAAGGTCAATATAATATATATAATACAGTAATTTGTATAAAGAAATTCGAGTTTACTGATATCATATTTATTCTGCGTTAAGGTTAGGTTTGTCCTTTGGTAATTTAATTCAATAAAAGCACTTTAAAATGTCATAATTGTCAATGAATATGAATAACTAAGTAAGTGCATACTTGCTATGTGTGTAGAAAGGCATAATCACGCATGATCATCCAATTTTCACCAAGTAAAATAGCTTGACCTACTTACACTGTAAGTTACCTACTAACATGATTTAAAGTCACTGATCTACCATAATATAGTATAAAAGTCAAGCTGTAGTCCATGTGTACAACATAATCAGTATTCTTCAAGCTAATAATAACAAATATTTTAAAAGTATTTTAAGAAAACATTAAATTAATTATTTAATAAAACACATAAAAAAGTTTTTATAAAAATGATATATATCTAGTGACAATTCCGCCTAATTTCCTGTTAAGCCGACGTGACGTCACAAACGCCACGCAGCTATGTCTCGATCGTGCGCTCGTAGAGTCAAGACCTCCTGAGGATGCTTCGTTTAGATGCGAAACGCGTCGAATACTCTTCCGGTTCGGCTGCGTGGCGTTAGTGAAGTCACGTCGGCTTAACAGGAAATTAGGCGGAATCGTCACTAGATATATATCATTTTACAAAGATTTTTTAAGTGTTTTATTATTATTTAATTTAATATTTTCTTAAAATACTTTTAAAATATTTGTTATTATTAAAAATGGATTTCCGCAAAGTAACGCCTGAATCTATTCATTATTCTTCAAGCTATTTACCCGATTTGCTGACTATTTCAGACATAACCGGGGCGCCCCGGCCGCTGTATCAAAGCTTCAGTGGTGCTCTCAGCTGGCGCTGGCGGGTGTCATCCAGATCCAGTTTCCTGCGGAATTTTCACACCACGGCGGGGATAGTGAGTCCTTACCTTACTGCAGCTAAGTTATTAAAAATACACGTTTTTACATTAACATTCACAAAGTTTTGCGATTACAAGTTTCATACATGATTTTATCTATAAGTCAAACTGCCTTTGTGTACATTCTTATCATAAATTCATTGAACTTTAAAACTACAGTATTTAAATCACTACATAGTAGAAAAACAAGTCGTTTCCCGCTGTCTGTCTGTCCCTATATATACTTAGATCTTCAAAACTCTATTGCGTAGTTTTGAGTTGCATTAAGATGCAGTTTTTTTAATAGACCGAATAATTCAAAACGTAGGTTTATATGTATAATTCATGCATAATATATTAGAGAAACACTTATTGTTTTAGAGGTGTCTAATGTGATGTCGTAAATTAAAACTTTTTTGCGCTTACCTTGCAAATGCTGCAGATAAACCAAAATAATGTACTACAATATTGTAAACCTTTAAAAGGTCTACAAAAAAGTCCGGGATAGTTAATGTCTATCTCTTTGGGATAACACACAATAACTATTTTTTATACTTTACTTTTTACGAGAAATAATGGTTTATTTACTAAGCTGTTTAAAGCAATACAGCATAAACATCATTAAGATATTATTCAATGGTAGCGTTTTGTCAAGTTACTGATTTTGTTACTAGTATGGAATAAATTTCAAGAAAATATGGTGATATTCTGGTTCAGCGACGGCGAGAGTTTCTTTCAGATGATATCAAAACATATTCGTTAAAGCATTTTTTGAATTCAACAAAGTACTGAAATTACTTTCGGGTAAATCGATCAAGGATTTTGGGATACTGATGCCTGCTTACACTACTAATTTAAATATAACGAATAGTGCCAAATAGATAAGAGAAACATCATATGATCAATCGAGACTTTTAAAAAATATCGCTCAAGATCAGCTATGATTGAACAACGATCAGAAGAAAATATTCACTACATTACTAGCATCAATTGATAACAGACGAGTTATCTATTTTATAGCTTTATTGCAATGAAGAATGGCCTTGCTTCTTTAAGAGCCCTAAAAGAGCGAGGCCAGACTCGCTTATGGCCAGTTTCCACACAATTTCATTAATGGTTATAATTAACGAGTTCAAGCTTGCGTTGCTTTATACCTAGGTAGTAGTAGTATATTTATTCAGATGTTGCTAGATGAAAATAAATTTTATCACAAGTAAAAGTCAAACAGTTTAATATACACACTTTTGATGTGAGTTGTTTTGGTTTATCAAGATTGTTTTGTTTATTACTACAAGCTTTACTATAGAGCAAAACCAAAAAACTCTAAAATATATATATGTCAATTGTAAGAAGTTAGTCAATAGTTCTGGTTTAATATATTATGTATTAACATTAGTTTGTCAATCCGCCATAATAATAGGCGGTCTGTGAAAGGTTAATGCGTTATCTATTTTGGTCCAAGAGGTACACACTTTGAAAGGACATAAGGAAAGACGGACTGGATTTTCTAATACAGAACCATAATACACTCATTGGTGATGCGTTATAATAGAGACTAGACTCCAAAGCCTCGAACACAGATGCAATGTTGCCAGCTTATCGGGATTTTACAGGCTTCACTTTGAAAAGTGTGCGATCAATATACACGACCTTATCCCCATCTCCTTTCTTTTATCGGACAACAAGACGCACAGGAACACGGCATCCGTATATGGACGATATTCCGAAAATACGCAATAATGCGTACGGCTAAGGTATGGAACACCCTACTAGCGTCTCAATTTCCCGATATATATTATAATTATCTGTGTTTCTTCAGGCACAGAGGAATAGGGATCTGTTAGATAAGCATGCTCCACCGTCGACCGCGTTGTCACCTTCCATCAGCTAAGATTGCAGTCAAATGCTTGCTTATTATATTAAAAAAACGATGCATATAAGCATTATACAATTAACGTGTTGAATAAAATTTATATGAAAATAAATAATAAAATAAGTAAAAAATATATCAGGGTAGGTTAGCCTTTAACCTCCATCTAACTTAATAAGTGATGATATACTCCAGGATATTAAACAGGCTTAACCGAGACGGTACTGGCTCTCAAATAAATCTTGCAGAACACTAACACGAACAATAGCGCTACGCGGTGAAGCTCGAACCTGCGGAAGGATTCGTATCATGGTCATTGTGATTTGCAGTCCATAGGCTATTGCCCTGTGCCAATCAAATTCATCGACAGTTCACCATGTATAATACAACTGCTATATTTTCCAGATCAGCTATCAAACAAAGTATAAAACAACTTTGTACTCAAATGAACTGCCGTTAAACAGATAAGTTCAATATGATAACCTGTTATAGTACAAGTTTGAAGTGAAGAAGTGTGATTCTTAGAATCGAAAGAGCATCGGAGATGTGAATTTTCTGAAGTAGTTTGAAACTTTCCTTCGCCACATATGCTAACTCTACTTTAACGCGAGATATCTTCATAAAGGTCAACATTTACTGTGAATATAATAAAATACTATAAAGTATGTTCAGTAACATTTTCGGTACCTCGGTTTTTTGAAGCAATGAAATCTTAGGAGGAATGTCGTGCCGCGGGTCTATGGTTCGATCCCCACCGCTGGCTTGAGCTTCACCAAATGGTGGAAATGCGTTTTGCTAATGTTCGCCTGGCTAACTATCACTCTCAGGTAGAAAACCTGTTACTGAGCACCTAACAGTATGTTCCAGCAGCAGTGTGATGGGTGCCACACAGTACGTCATTTGTATCGTAATGCATATCAAAAAGGTTATAAGTAGATGTTACCGTATTAACTTATTAGGAACCGGCTAGGACCCGCGTTATATTTACCGGAAAGATTCCGACCAGTTTCGGACTGTTTTGAAGTCCTTCGTCTGGGAGTCACGATTGCGCGAAGCGACGAGCACGGGCCTCAGCGCGTAACTGACGTTGCGATGGTGCTGTCTGCCCCGGCTCAGCTGTATTTGTCAAGTCGCCGTCAGAACTGTCACTTATCTCACTGTCACTGTCACTGTTATTGGTGAAATAGGGTTGATGACACACCACACTAACTGTATCTCTCTCTCTTCAGTTTCCAAAGTGAAGTAGATGTTACCGCCTTACTTTAGGTGGGATTCATGCTTGTTCAGTTACAATAGCAAAATAACTTTAAGAAACTTACGTGTTAGAGCTACACTTTAAAAAAAAATAACCAAGATTAATTATACGCTTTTTAATGCTGACTATACATTTCTGCATATGTAATAGTAATGAGCAAATTTCTCTCAATTTATAAATGAATTGGCTCTTTAAAATTTTTAACCAATATGCACTTCTTTTGCTTGTGACTAAATTTAACTGTGACCAAAACATCTGGGTGCTAACGCAAACACTTTACGCTCATATTATTATGGTCTGACATTTTCAATTCTACGAAATTATCATATTTTTAGTGTAAGAAGTCGGTTACGTTTTATTTGAATATTTTATTCCACTCACTTTAGTGGCTTTTTGAAAGTATATTCTATCCAACAAAAAGGAATTAACAAAATCTGTTTTTATAAATGGCAGTGTAATGACATAACATTCACAAAAAAAACAACATTAATTATATTACCCTCCTTATTTAGCAGTCATTAAAAATACACACAGTTAAAGTGAGGACCACCCCCAGTTTTGAAAGGCGGTTAAGAGTTTAGTGCACTGAGCGGTCTCCAAACAAACGTAGTTTCGTCATACTTTAAATACCAAGTGTTCAAACTTGATGAAATTTTGTATGCTTATTGCTGAGCTTATCAATATCTGAGTATATCTATGCTTCTGGTGTGCTAGTTTTTTGATTAAATATATTTTTTTTACCTAAAGGTCAAGCTACAAGTTCCCATACAAAACGATTTTATGTAATTATTTTTAAAAATACCAAATTTTTCGGAAATCTGGGAAAACAACGCATAGAATTATGCTCAAAGACATATGTATGTATTTGAGCATATGTGCAAAGTTTCACAGAGTTTTAACAGTTAGTATTTAAAATATTTCGAAACGACATTTTTATAGGAATTGCCATGAGCACGCGCTAGCCTTAAAAAATTAGTATAAAGTATGGCTGAAAGGTATAAGTTCCAGGTCTGATATGACTTATTCTTATACAGATGATCTTATTTCTTATTCAACAAATTTAAAAATCACCTTTTTCGAAAATACCAGATTTCTTTTAAATTGGTTTATAGCTGACGGAAATTCGTAATGTATTACCGAATCGATACATTTTTTACATTATGATAAATAATCAAAGATTATCGAACGGTAGAGCGTGTGGGTTAGATTAGAAAGTTATATATTCATGCATAAACGAATTATAATACTCTTAGTACCTATTTCTGGTGCATTTTATTTGCTCAATTATATTAAGTATTTTTGTGCTCAGTGAGTTCTGATCCATGACTTTGAGATATCTCTATCTAGTTATATTTTCTGCAACTCAGGTTGAATCTAAAAGTTCGCAACACGAGCTATAAATATCAATTTAATAGTCTGAAAGACTGTTCAGTTATGTACTTTTGAAGACTTTAATTTGAATGACAGAAGTTCATAAGAATTGAGATTTGACTTTGTATTTTTTTTTTCACATATTTTTTTTTGACAGCATTGTCTTTGAGACGTATTAGATGCAAAGGTTTTCAAATGAAGGCTTTTTGATTTGTGGTAGTTTTTTAAACAGTTTATGAATAAGTCAAATAAGTATGCGAGACGATCACGTATTCAATTTATCTAGCAAAATCTGAAATATGATTTCGTTACAAATATTTTAAAATTTGCAAAAAAATATTATAGAATTGAACTCTAATTCTGCGTATGTTTTAAAAAAGAGGCACATTCTAGTACTGACAAATATTAGTACTTAATGTCAAAAACAATAAAAATCACAAATTATTTTTGTGAGATAGGATATGGAGGTCATAAAATTGTTTTGAAATATATTTTTTTTACTTATAATAAATTACTATATGAGTATGTTTCTATCTCTTTCAGTTCAGCGAAATGACGGGAAGAGATAGATACAATAAAATCTATGACAATATGATTGTTATATTTATCATATTGACGCAATAAACTGAATGAACTCTGAAAACAATCCCGCTGGCCAACATGACGATGGCAACAAAAAGGTCCTTTACTTTTTATACAGATATCATACACTATCTTCTTAAAATAAGGAGGCATTGGCAGAAAAATTAATTTATTAACTATTCATTTTGTTGTGTTATTTACTAATATTAGGTTTCTTCAAACGTTAAATAAGTATTAATCTTAGATTTTAAATCGTTGAAATGTTCAAAAACTCGCACGAATAACGCAACACATTAAATGGAAGACCTTTACGAGTTCTCACTTATTTTACATAACTTAAACGTAATTGTGACCACTGTTATGCAAATATAACATACAAAAAATGCAGTTTATTGAAATTGGTGTAGGGTGAACGTGGACAAAATATTTCCTTACTCCTTAATTTTGTCAGTTCTAGTACGAATAAACTATCAGTACTATTTACGAGTATATTCCTAAAGTTGTTATCGATACTTGGAAGTGAGTTGAAAGAAATAGCTTTAAACTTTTTCCTTACATCTGTACACTCAGAGATCAGTAGGTACAGTTAGAAACAACTTCAACTTGTCCCTTCTAAAGTGGATCACTCAGAGTTCCTACAATGTCCCTCGCAACAAATAAACAAGACAGTTGTACAACTACCCTCAAAATCGCATTGTTCACGGAACGAGTTGGAACATTGTCAACGATTTGAAGAGATAAACGCTAGAGAGTTCGCCTTACGACACTTTTGTGGAAGTGTAGTTCAAAAGTTACTGGATTATAAAATTACTTACAGTTATTCAAGAAGTAGAACTCTTTATAAGGAGCATGTTTTAACTCAGTGTCGATCAGGATTCAGAAGACAACAGATATTTTGATAATATCACTTTATACAGTGTGCAGATATTCACACATCCCACATAAACAGCCATAACGTATACCGTTGGTGTAATTTGGCACCTGATGGAATGCAAGTAAAGCTTGCCTACATTGAAGACCATGTCATTGGAAGCAATGATGGCTCAGTGGCATTGGCTATGGACTGCCGCGCAGCAGGTCCGTGGTTCCGATCCTGCCGCGGGCTTGAGCTTCACCGCATGATGGTAGAGCATTTTTTGAAAGTCCGTCTGGCTAGCTTCCATCCTCAAAAAGAAAATCTGTCACCAAGCACCTAACAGTGTGTTTCGGCAGCTGTTCTTAAGAGCCAAAATTCTAGGTTACGCATGTTAACACCTTCGACCACATCATCACTTACGGTCAGGTGAGATTGTGGTCAAAGGCTTAAAGCCATAAGCCATAAAAAAATGTTGCCAATATACATCTTCAAGCCTGAGTAATCTCGAAGAGGTAGGCAGAGGTATTCAAGCACCCACGTTTCTCCAGAAATGTTGTCCCATGTAATAAAGCATATTGCCATCTACCGAGTTGATCAGGACTCATACAAAAAATCACATTGTATGTCGTAGGTGGTTTATGGAGTATATTATTATATTTTATTTACACCACATTTACTTAATTTTAGTGATTCGACTTTGTTCAAAGAGTTGTTACATTATAATAATAATAATAATATTAAATTTTTATTTCAGTACAGGCAATTTAACACATTAAGTAAAAAAGAGAGCTCCTGGTTCCTAAACTAGGTTCATAAAGACCCGTGCGATAGGTACCAGGCCTCCTTCGTCGGTTTGTAAATATAGCTAGTTATTGCTAAAAAGTTTCACATTTATAACATGCAGGTATACAATTATACAATATACTAAACACTAAACAATATTAAGTAAGTACAGTATTGCAATCAAAATTATTATAGTATGTTAATATAAAAGTAAATTTTTAGTTGCACCTACATTGTTTAACATTATTATATATAGTAACATGCATTATTTTATATACAATAAGTAGTAATTAACAATATAATTTATATCAATAACATTTCAATTAATACAATAATAATAATAATATATACAAGATAAGTAATACAAATTGTAAATCATTCATTGGATTTTTGATTTTTGGGTGTGTTGATGATATTGAAATGGGTGGGTGTGTTTCAGTAAACTATGTATTTAAGTAAAGGTATTGTGTATGTATACATATACTTATTATCTAGATATTTCCAGATTGGCATCAATTTACCCATGTATATATATTCTGGTCAACCTAGGGTAATAAGTAATTTTTCTGTGTCATCATAATTCATATCGATTAACCAATGGAATAGTATTTTTTTTACCTCAAAAACTGATATAGCACGAATGTTCTTAATCTTATTTAGTTTGTTGTAGGTATATGGTCCAAGAAAATGGTAGAATTTTTTGGCATATGCAGTATTTACGCTTGGTACAATACAAATATTATGGGAGACTCTTTTTTTATTACATTTGGGTCATAAGTGATGGATGTGTGATTCAAAAGTATAATCTGTTGAATATACAACTGTCTAACCGTGAGGAGTTGGCAATATTTGTGTAGGATTGCTGTGGGATATCTATAGGGGCGATTAGTGCTACATTTAAGTAGACCTCTTTGAGCACGTTCAAGTGGTAAAAGTGTGGTTTTATAAGTGCCACCCCATGATGCAATGCAGTAAGTTATTATTGATTGGCAAAGGGAGTAGTATAGAAGTTTTATAGTGTCCCAGTCAGCACTATATCTGATAGACTTAAAACTGCCGTTATCTTACGTACTCGTTTTACCGTCTGGTTTATATGCCGCGCGAAGTTAAATTTTTCATCAATTATGATTCCTAGGTATTTGATTGTGCTTACTCTTTCTAACATAGGGCAATTACATGGGGATTGTGTTGGGCTTAGACATGTTTTATCTTTATGTCCCACAAGTGATAGGTGATCAGCGGGTAAAGGTCCTCGTAACGTAAAAGTAATATACCTAGTCTAATCGATGTTTAAAGACAGAAAGTTACACCTTAGCCACGAAGAGATCCTATCAAATGTTATCTGGGCTAATTGGAAGACTTCTTCCCAACTCTCACCCTGGAAGATAATGGCTGTATCATCAGCATAAGTTATTATATGGCCATTGTCAATGGCGAGTTTACAAAGCTCATTAATATACACCAGGAAGAGGGTCGGGCCGAGAATACTTCCCTGCGGTACACCAAAATTTACTGGCAAGGGACTACTAACATGTTTACCTATTTTTACACTATGTGTTCGACCATGAATATAGTCGCTTATGAGCTTATGTTGTACGCCTCTTATGCCTATTTTTTCTAACTTATATTAGGTGTAAAAATTGCAATATTAACGAATTGATAAACTTATCACAAAGACAATTTTTAGAACATGATTGTGTTTTATAACTCTTATTATGCCTGGGGCTATTACACAATAGAACTATAAAGAAGATCCGTTCTCTTTTAAAATGAAATAACTTTATATAAAGGTAGACTAGTAATTATTTTAAATGGTAATTCTGTTTTGTTAAGGTATATTTAACAAATTTGCTCGTAAAGGGTCTTTTATTTCACCAATTTCAATATCGTATTGTATCTCATTACGTACTTGTGCGTTATTGTAATGTAAAACGCAAGAGTTTGTTTTTAATAAGGCAAAACACACGATTTATCAAGATGCTCCGTCGAAAGCTAACGGTACTTTTTTAAATCTTGGCAAAGAGTTTTTATGTCAGAAAAGTGGTCAACATTTTATGAATAAAATTAACATTGGTAGATAAAATATAATAAATAAACATTTAATTCTTCAATTTACTTAGTGTTGACCATAAATAACTACCATTTATTTGTAAAAAAAACACAAAAATATTAATTTATTTAGTAGTAATACTGGCTGTCTTTGTGCCTTTTTTTTCGCTGTATTGTTTTTATTTGAAGATGTCGTCAAGTTATGATGAATTTATTAATTCAACACCGCCAAAAGTCTCAGAGGCAGCAAAAAGGCAATTCAAATATGTTATAAAACGTCGTTTGACATACGTGATTGCAGAAGCATGGAAATCACTAGTGATAGTCAATAAAACATTTACTTCACATTTATGCCATAAAAACAAGCTGAAAGGGAACCCTAATTTCATTTAAAGGTAGTTGTAATTTGTCATAACGTGGGCTATAGTAGAGTTCAAGAAGCTGGAAATATGTTTATGACTTAAATTCGTTTTAGTAAAAGCTAAATAATTCGAGGGGGGCATTCACATATTAATATATTATCGTAAACTCTGCACTTTACTGATAAGCAATGTACAGTAAAATTAAAGTTGCGTGTCATTTTCCCTATAAGAGAGCAATTATTCAATTACAAAATAGTTTTATATTCATTCACCCCCATGATTTCGTGTTCGCTTTGTATTATTTTTTTCCCTTCAAAAACACTTAGACGACGCGGCGGCGTGAACAAATGAAAAATGAATGAATGATTAATATGATTAAAGTTATGGAATCATGAAATCTTTTACAGTACAAGGAGGTACTTTAGTAGCTTTGTCAACTTTTGTGTCATCAAATACAGATTGTGTAACTATTACATCAACTGTAATAGGCCAAAATTGTCATGCTTGATACCGGTACAAATGTACTTTAATAATTAAATAGAGATATATCTAACTGCGCAATATATACAACTTTACATTTTGATGTAGGTAGAATTTCTCGTGAGAGATACTGGTGTTTTCATTAATGTACGGAAAATAATGAGTTCCTGGAGACATGTCGAAATTGCCACAGTAACCAAAATGTTGAGATAAAGTATGCTAAATTTTCTCTTCATGTAAACACGGTAACCGCAAATATAAACACAGCGGAGGATAGATTAGTAACGAACGATCCAGTACAAATAATTTTACAAGTTACATGTCAAGATCACCACGGTTTCAATTGTTTTTAAATGCAAATAACAATAAAATTAATACATTTAGTGATAAGATTCTACCATAATTCTCAGGCTATTTGACTTTATCAGCGGTTGACCCGTTCGTTACTGCTTTCTTAGAGGAAGCTTATTTTGTATGCAAACTGTCGAATCTTTGTCTCGAATGTAGAATTTAAAAACATTTATATTTAAATTGTCCTGCATTTTCGTTAATAAGGCTGTAAGCTTGTAGTATTTATTGTGTGGTAGTAGGTAAGGTTTTGTTCTGAACTAAAATATTCAACACCAATTTAACATCGCATAATTTCAATACCTACAGTTAATTTTGTCATCATAATAAAAAAAAACTTAATCTTGACTAGTGGCGACATCTGCTCATTTCTTGATAATCAACGCCTCAAACACATATCCTCCAGCCGGAAGGACATATTGGACTTACCAGCCCCTGCAACTAGTACATATTTAACCGGAGCCCCCTTGCTTTCCAGGGTTCACCAGACCAGAGTTCCAGGACTAGACTAACAAGTCGGGACCTTCTATCTGCCTGCACATGCACCAGACCACCTGCTCCCCTACGGTCGGCATCTGTTGGCTGGGTCTCTACAGCAAAAACATCTGGGACCTACGTCACGGTTCCTAAATGCAGTGAGTTTTTCAGAACATAACATTAGCATTTTTTATGTTCATTAGTATGTAGCCTTCGAACAATATCGGCTTGATAAAATATGATGATAAGTCACAAAGTCTTTAACAATAACTGCATCTCCATAAGCAACAGACACTATGTAGTTTTAGATATATATCTGAAATATGAAGCAGTGATTGCACTCGTTACTATTTGTTACACATGGATATTTTTGTCTGTCCCCATTTCACTTGCTCTTTGAAGTATAAAACTGATAATATTCCATCATTTTCCATTCACGCATTCCTACCATTTCCACCTTCTATCTTCATATGTGACAGTAGGATAATTTATCGGACATGAAACCTGAAAGGTCGACCCTGTCCGCCATTGGCTCTTTTATGTTTTTATCATTTCTTTCCTTGTGTTAAATCACAGAAAGAATAAAATATGGACTATTTCTGCCGCGGGAGAGTCAATATTTTTCTGTTAAAGAGACTAACTCGGTCTTTTGAAAAATGTGTGTTTTCTTCGTTTTAATGATACCTAAGTTCAACTTGAAATAATATTCTGTCTCTACGAAAAATTATAATATACGAGATAAACATTATTGAAACGGTTGTTGGTTCAGAAGCGTGAGCATCAAATCGAAATCGAGAGATCCTATGTTCGATTTTCGGGTCAGGTAAGTGTTATTGGTTTTTCTTACTAGAAATCTAGGGCCTATAAATTGTAGTAAATTCGGCAGTTTTCTCGTGGGCCTACACATTTTTTCTGCTACTTGAACAACGAGGGAACCACCATCTGTTCGTCCTACATACAAAAATATTTAACAAAAATGTAAATCAAGTGCCAATGATTACACCTGTACCCATTTATACATAAATGACTTATGTCACAATCATTGCGTATACGTCGAAATAAAATGTTTTTAAACAAAAAAGTACCAGGCAATCATAAGCCTATAGGGTGTTATTATTGCTCCCATTTACTTGAGACCATAAATATAAATGACAATTGGGGAGCCACGTTTATAGTATAGTTACTACCTTGCCTACTTTATTTAGAAATAGTAATATACGCCTGAGAATCACACTACAAAAACAGTAGATCCTAGGAAATAGAGGCGAAAATATTTGCCTTCTACTACATAGTTACAATACAAACACTAAACTGTTACTAGTGATTATAAGAAATAAGTTGTTTGTACCTATTGAGAATTGAGCCTACTACATTTAGTGCACTTTACAATTTTGCTTTAAAAACTCATGGTAAATTACATTGTTAATTTCTAAGTAATGAACAAATTGATACAAATCAGCTGCTGTGTTTCCGACGAAAATTACCGTACAGGGAGAAACGAGACGCGTTTCCTTCTTAATTGATTACTAAGCATCAACATAATTGATTTATTACTGTTAATTAACCGAGCTTCGTGTTGGTACGTACCTACTAACATTGATTTGTCTCGTTTAAGTTTAATTTTAATTGACGAATAAACAAAGAACGTGCGGTATGTTCTATATTTTGATTTACTTAGTGTATTAATTATATTTAGTGTAAGGTAGTGTAACCATTGAGCATTACACAATATTCTTTCTTGAATTAAAAACGGTCAGGGATAAAGTTTTTTTTCCTATTTTGTGAGTAATAAAATTGAATTAAATCTCTTTGGTTCTCTCAATAGACATCTGGCCGGCTGGTTTTATACTCGTACCATTGAAAGGTGACAATATTTATAAAATAATTGTAAACATTTTAGCGCAATTTTTGCGACTGTTGTTCTGTTTTCAAAAATAAGTGATTAAAGGAATAAATTTGATATAAGAAGTATTATTACAAAAAAAATTAAGAGTGGAGTCATGCACGGAGCGCTTTCCATACAAACGTAGTTCCGTCATATTTTAAATACCAAGTGTTCAAACTCGCTGACATTTTGTACGCATATAACTATACCTAATAACTTCTATGCTTCTGGTTTACCATTTTTTGATTTATTATTTATTTTATCCCTAAATGACAAAATAACAAATTCCATACAAAAGGATATTTCGAATTATTTTTGAAAATACTTAATTTTACGGAAATCTGGCAAAGCAGAAGCATAGAAGTAATTACGATAAAAGTAAAGAAGTGGGCCTTGAATAAAACCTGTTTTATTCAAGACACTCGAGCCCGATGAAAAACTTAAGTAATCCTGTACCAATTTTCTATAAAAACTATAAAAACTAAATGAAACCGAAGCATTTTTTTGAAGAGATTGACCGCTGGTGATGAAGGGTTTTTTTTATATTTTCAGAACTACTTAAAAACATTATGCAAAACTCGTATAAGGTTAACATCAAATTAGAACTATCAAAACTACTTATCCAATTTTTTTTTATCAGTCATAATGTCTACTACAAAAAACCTTTCTTTTGAACCAGTGATTCAACTTAGTGGCATTGGATTTGGACTGCCGCGCAGCAGGTCCATGGTTCGAATCCCGCCGTAGACTTAAGCTTCACCGCATGGTGGATGGGCATTTTGTAATTGCCTGCCTGGCTATACCCTCAAGTAGAAAATATGTCACCAAGCACTAAACGATGTGTTCCGGCAGCTGCCCTTGAGAGTTAGTAATTCTAGGTTAAGCAGGTTACACCTTCGATCACATCATCACTTACCATCAGGTGAGAATGTGGTCAAAGGCTTACCTATCAGCAATAAAAAAAAATGGTTAAAAAATGGTGGTAGTGACAAACCCTTGCTTATTATGCAGGTTAGGCCTTATGATACATATAGGGGATTAAGAAATCAAAATAATAAATAAAATGAATGTATTTTATTCGAGTTTCACAGCGCATCATCTAATAGAGTGAGTTTACTTATAGTGAGTATTGGGAAATTATAAATATTTGTAAACTTAACAATACATAGACCCCACGTCTGTAACAAAAAATAAAGTGGTCTCAGACCCTCAAAATTAGCCTTATAGATGATGTAAATATTAGTTATACAATCTCAATGCAAAAGAGTTCACTTTACTGTATGAAGCATAAAATTTTTAAAATTTTAAATAACTGATTTCGGTAATTTTTTATAAAATATTGTACTGTAAAGATAAGTTATTTAGATTAAGTATATGACAGTTTTTTTTTTTCCTTTTTTTTGCAACTTCTTTGATCGAACCAATAATAATGTACACAATCGCATAAGTTCAAATTAAATATAAATTACTTATTATTAGAAGCTTCAGTAATAATTACTATGAGGTAAGAAGTGATTTGACAGATAATGAAAATTGAGAAAAATATATTATGAAAAAGTTATAAATTAACGCAAACCACGAGTAAATTATACCTTATCGGTGGGTAAAAACCCTAATGAACTACCGTGGTGTTTAATGAAGGTACCTTTGTTTACAGGTTGTCATTAAGAACGTCGCTAATGGTGCAATACTATAAGATTTATCGCTACTTTTGTGTGTCTGAAATGATTTTTGCTTCTTAAAAATTCATCCTCAAAAACGGGGCCCTATACATTTTCTATTACTATTCTGTGACGGTCCGTCAGTTTGACCTTTAAAGAATTGCATCTGTACTGCTATAGCTTACATGCAACAAACTTGGTATGATTATAGTGCCTCCTACGTATAGCAATAATACACGCTCATTATACGCGCTCCTAGAGCCACTAGGGTTCTGTGAGCTGAAGCTGAAGTGATATTACAGTCGTGAGGTCTTCAGCTCACAGAACTCGTTTAATACGATTTAAACCTTTATAAGATATGGATATCTGCCGTATTGAAAAATATCCTTTTGTTATTAAATTTAAGTTTTATTCTAACAAACCTTTCATGAAAATTGACAGCCTATACCTATTTTAAAAAAGATAAATACATAGGTTTTATTTAATTTATGTACTTGTTAATCTGATTTATGGATAAAATTATGCAAATATGCATATAAAGGATGACTGTAATCAGATGATGCGTTAAGTGTTTATATTTAGATATAGTTAGGAAAAGTAAGACATAGCATATAAATAGTTAAAGGCAAATGTTTATAATGAATAGATTCAGGCGTTACTTTGCGGAAATCCATATTTAATAATAACAAATATTTTTTAAATATTTTACGAAATCATCAAATTAATATTTTAATAAAACACTTAAAAATATAAAAATATATCTAGTGACAATTCCGCCCAATTTTCCTGCTAAGCCGACGTGACGTCACAAACGCCACGCAGCCAAACCGGAAGAACCTTCGACGCGTTTCGCTTCTACACGAAGCATCCTCAGGAGGTCTTGACTCTTCGAGCGCACGATCGGAAAATCGGAAAAATTTCTCGATCGTGCCCTCGAAGATTTTTATATTCTTAAGTGTTTTATTAAAATATTAATTTGATGATTTCGTAAAATATTTAAAAAATATTTGTTATTGCAAATGATTATAGTGGAACAATTATGGATGTGCATCATAACAATTTTACCACTACCATCCGTTACAGTTGTCGATTTATTTGTATTAGACATAGTCTCAGAAAACGTCGTCTCAGTTTTTAAGAAACTTTATTATAATTGAGGTGGTAAAAAAATACAAATATAAAAAGTATAATTTAAAAAACCTAAAAAACAAAAAATCCACCCTGTGATTTGTTAATACAATGTTTGCGATTGATCTGTTTGGTGATTGTCACTTTTTTTTTACCGGCGGTATGCCTTTATTAACAAAATACTACGAACTATATACGACACTACAGCTACTACAATAAAAGCATTTGGACTCATAGGCAGTCCAAATGCTGTAGCCCACTACCACTTGGCAGCGTCCCCAGCATGCTGGCAGCATTGCCCCGTTGAATTGCAATGCTTATTCTTTGAGCTGAATAATACCAGCATTTTGATCACGCGTCACTTTTGGTCCCTCAGGGATTAAAAAGCTATTTTAGTCCCTGTTTACGATAAATAAACTGGCTCTTTTCGACTTGATGTGATGAAAAAATATTCTTTCACTATCCATTATATTATAAAAGTTGGAAATCAAAGTTTTATAGAAACGTAAAAGTACCTCTAGTTACAGCTAGAGGTTTGAATTACTTAGAATTGTCTTCAAATTTTTGCAATTTACTGGCTGTTTTCCAATAAACCTTAATTGTTAACAAAGAAACCCAAAATAAAAGAAAAATCAAATTAGCTTCGTTTCGTGCCAAACCCGTGAACAGGAAGGTACTCTCTGTACGTTAGCCTTTTGTTTACTCAGTAAATTGCTCCTACTTATATTTTTTTTCTTTATTTTGATATCGAACTTTTAAAAAAAATATTGAATTAGTCTGAATAGTTTCGAAATGTATGGGCTTTACACCTTATTTTTAGTCCTATATAATGGAAAAATATTAAAGCGTGATAATACGCTTTTTTGTGATACACATACAGGTCAGCAGAGTTGCCAAAAACTCTCACATTTCGCCAGATGTTTTGATATGTCAAGTGATTGGCGATAGAATTTCTACTTGAGGGTGGTAAGTAGCCAGGCAAGCATTCGCAAAATGCCCTTCCGCCACGCGGTGAAGCTCAACCGGCGGTAGGTATTGAACCCTGGACATGTGACACAGCAGTCCATTACGGCCATTACCTTAAATAAGTAAAGCAATGATGGCATTGCTTTACTTTTTTAAGTTTTTTAAATTCGGAAATAGCATTAATGTTATGATGTCAGATTTATAGCAATCCACTAGTGAACTGTTTCACACATATGCTAGACTACTGGTAGTAAATATCTAGTTCTATTGAGTATGGTGTAAGTGGAAACAGTTAATCGGGATGTGCCAACGTCCGAAAACGGGGGCAGATAAGCTAAACGGCGAATAAACAGAAATCATGGGCTTTATAGCGATGCATTATGGCCGACGAGCAGTCTGTTGGCACGGAATTTGTGTAAGCTGTTAGTGAAAACGTAAGTATATTCCGGTAACAGAGCATAATCATTTGTAAATCACGAGTGTGATCTAAAGTAGTAGAACAAACTGCTGGTAAATTAAAAAAAAATTGAAGCGCTCGTAACGAAGCTTACTTAGCTATTCTCAACCGATCAGCAAAATTAAGCAACGTCGCCCGCGGTCATGAGTTGGATGGGTGACCGCTGGTGACATTACTACTAAGCGTTTCCGTGCTTCGGAGGGCACGTTAAGCCGTCGGTCCCGGTTGTTGTCTTAGGATGGCAGTCGTTATAGCATGGTGGTAGGGCATTTTGCGAATTCCGCCTGGATAGCTACCACCCTCAAGTACTAGTATTTATTTAGATATGTGACTCTTCTATGCTGTGATTTCAAAAATGAAAATGTTTAGGTGAATGTATTTGTTGGATTTTTTTACTCATTTAGCTAAAACCTCTGAAAGAATTTGAGTTGAATTTAGAATTAATATAAATTAACATACAAAATACTTTTTTATCATGGTACGCTAAATAAGAAGTATTTGGTACTTGGAAACAGAGCCATATTATAATAAAATTGCGGACCGAAGCTATTATAAAATAGGCCGATGTTTAGTGCATAAATTCAAATAAACATTCAAATTCGTCCAAACGCAATCTCAAATTTCACGTCCACATCTGTCTAGCTCGCAACGAAACTTATTTATCAAAACGCGCTTTTCCGTTTAACATATTCATGATGATAATAAAAGAACTAACGCACAGTTGCGACAAAAGTATTCTGTTTTATCAACGACTTTTTGTATGCCATTTTGATTTATCATTACATTGGTGGTGGTTTTATGCTATATTTATATACATATTGTACATAAACTAAAAACGTTGAAACATTAGGTTCCTTGTAGGTGAATTCTTCCTTATTTTATTTTACATATATACTTACTGCCTGTATCAGCCAGATTGTCTACTGCTGAACCCAACCTTGAGGGGAATTTGTCATAATCCCCACGATTGGCAGGCGCATTGAGGATCAAAGTATAAGACAGTAATTCTTAAAAAGGCACTGCTGCCCACTTTCTTGTACCTTACCCTTATACGCCTCTTACGAGATCCAAGAAATAAGATGGGGAAGTGGCTTTCTAGCCCGGCCTCTCTGATAGATAATGATAAATCCATTTGCATCCATAGAAAAGGAGAGCAATAGTATCTCATTCATAAAATGGATGATATCGACCACGCGGATGCCAAGGGGTTTAATTAGTATTCCGCCATAATAACACAATGTGAAATGTTCAAATAGCAATAGCTATTTATCTACTAACGTGTTCTGTATGGTGAAAACTAGGTGCCTTAATGAAGCAGATCTTATCAAAAGCTTTTTTCGTAAACGCAGAGTAAAATATTTTATGATAAAAAAGACGCTTAGTTATCCCATACAACTTTGCTCATAAAATGGCTCACTAACAAGAACCGAAACGAGCACCACGCACGTGAAAGCTTCCTTGCGTGCGTCACGGAATAAACAAATATATTATTATTTCGGTAATTTTACTTGCAAATCAGCCTTAGTTGTTTAACTTGTATGTATGTCTTAAACGTTAAGTTTAGTATCTATACTCAAACTTTATGGCATTTATAGGAATAAGCTGCGTGATCTGTTTGAGTAACTGGTAGTTACTAAAATGAACTTAGAAGTTTATTGTGTGAGAACAGTGATATTTTAATAGTTCAATTCAAATCTTACCCAATCTGTAGTTAAAGCAAGAATAACCTTTTTATGTTGCTGACATGCTAGTTTTTGACGCTATCTAATCTGATGGTAAGTGGCTCGAAAAAGCTCACTAATACCACTAGCGGTCACTCCATCTAAGTCACGACTGCAGCGGACGTTGCATAACTTAGTTGATTGGTTATAAGCTACGGTACGAGCGCTCTAAGTCTTAATTTTGTATAAAAATGCATTGCCCTGACAAATATATTTTGTGGTTTGTCGTTGACAGCGACTACAAACTAGGACTAGCCTACAAGGATATAGTTATGTTACTTAAGATGTTTTTGTATTTAGTTGGGATGGACTAGGCAACTAATAGGTTGTGAGTGTGAAAGCAACAAGTAGAAGACCTTGGTGAATATATTCTGACCAGATTTGAGGCGTTCTAGAAAAATGTAAAAAGTTCATGAGTACCCTCAAAGGGGCAAGTTTATAATTATAGCTAGAGATAATGTCAAATAAAAGCTATTGAAAGTTTGAGGTATATCTGCCGCCCTTCCGAGAAACAATTATGTCGACATATGTGCGGATGTATTTCGTGTCCATGACATAATTATAACATTGATTATAAAGATAGGATTTATAATCAATGTTTTAAAATATAAGTTTTGGTAAAATTGATTATAGGAAATTCATTTCAGTAGGTTGGTTAATCTATGGAGATAAACTGAGCTACTAATATCATTTTAATCACAAGCACCATCTAGTATACCGTTTCGTATAAAACAGTATCTTCTGTAGCTTTCATGGCACACACACTACATTAAAACTACTCAATTACATGACTTACTAGCGAGTCCTATTTCAGACCAAGCAGTTCTAATGTATTGACTACCATAGGCCCTGTTTCAGAATATTTGAGTATAAGTTCCAGTCATACTACCTAAAACTTATTCGTTTAATAAAAACTATGTTTACGTGTCACAGTCACCGATTTAGCCTATCCATCGGATAGAGCTACTAATAATTTATGAATCAGACTTCGATAATAAATACCTGGTATTCTTGATCGAAGGGATCAGATGAAATGGCAAGTAAATTCGTTGTTTAAAGGTTTTTTTTTTTAATCCCAGATAGGTTAGCCTTTGACCAGTATCTCACCTGATGGTAAGTAATGATGTGGTTGAAGATGTTGTTCAGGCTAACTTAGAAGTACTGGCACTCAAGGACTGCTGCCGGAACACACCGTAAGGTGCTTGGCGACAGATTTTCTACTTGAGGGTGGTAGGTAGCCAGGCGGGCATTCGTAAAATACCCTACTACCATGCTTTAACGACTGCCGTCCTAAGACAACAACCGGGACCGACGGTTTAACGTGCCCTCCGAAGCACGGGAACGCTCAGTAGTAATGTCACTAGCGGTCACCCATCCAACTCATGACCGCGGGCGACGTTGCTTAACTTTGCTGATTGGTTGAGAACAGCTAAGTAAACTTCACTACGAGCGCTTCAAAAAACCTAAGTTGCTTAAGCTTTTTAAAGCTTAAGTTGCTGCTTCAAAAAAGATAAGTGCTATGATCAAAGAAAGTGTGTATATGTTTAAGTGTGATTTTGTATGCCTGTGTTTTGAAATAGGTTTAGCTACATCTCACCAAATCTCATTTAAGAGGATGAAGGGCCAATAAATTATTTCACATAATCTTTCAACAATCAATCCAAGAGTCTACACCCATCAAAGTATATCATAGGATTCTTTGAGTTAAAAGGTATCACAGTCTTGAATATATGATATTTATATTCCATAAATTTTCAAATTAAAAAAAGGCCTTACTTTGTTTTGTGATGTGGTGAATTTTAAACCTAGGCCACCTCGACTGATTGCCACTGACAAAAGCGTTTTGCTATACCTAAATATTGTTTCCATTAAATGGAATTTTATAAAAGTATTGTGATATACAGTCACCAAATAATAATTAAAAATAAAAAAAATAAAAGGAAGTTATTACAGTGCGAACATTGTAGCTACACAACATCATTTTGAAATGATTTTACAACTTTACACTGTCCAACAAATAAGTAAGAATAATTGCGGCGTTGCCAGCTCTATCTTCGAATAACGTATAACTAATTAATTGGAAGATAGGTTCATTAGGATAGGATAGGTACATTTGTTAGAAAAATGATCGTGAAAAACGCTGTACGATAACCGACACTTTTATCATCCAGTTAATTTACGCGTTGGTTAACAACCCAAAACTTTATAAGAACATTTTAAAACGGGCCCTAAGCCTCGCAATAATTTGTTAGTGTGTATTTTGGCTTCATGGAGCGTTGGTGTCGCTTAGAGAAAAATCCAAAAAATTACACTTCCATGATATGTTAAGCCAGTAACACATTTACAAATTTCACCTCGTTCGCTAATATATTGCAGGTGTTGCGTACCCGGTGCTGAAGACAAATAAATGTTAAGTATTCGCAAAATTGTCATGATCCTTATTGTTTGTACCAGATTCATAGCCCCGAGGTTCGCTGGATATTCATTTGTTTGCGTGATTGTACTCATCTTTGTTTGCGATGTTCTATTGTTTTACAATTGCAAGATTTTTTTAATATAAAATTTAATTATTTCTTAGCCTCTCAGACAAAATGTTGTATGTAATCATGGAACGGTGTCAAAAATCTTTTAAGGAATAAGTTATATAAACGTAGTTGTTTTATTCACTTAACATGTATGGCAGATACAATATTATATATTCTCGGCCTCTCGGTTTTTTTTTAAGAAGAGGAATCGTATTTTCACTTCCCTGCCGCCACAAGGATGACGGAAGGGGATGTGTGGGCTTGAACCCATTAAAACCCCCCGTGAGCAGTCCTCCGATTTTGTGGGGCAAGATGGGGTCACGTTAGCAATCACCATCTCATCCCAACGGTTGGCCCGAGCCCAACCCGGCCTCCGCCCTGTGAAGGGACAACCTTGCTCACCAAGGCCGTCCTCTAGACGTGTGGGGCCGTGCAAGCTGGTGGAGAATCTCCCGACACTCCACCAGTGACCCCACTGAATGCCTGATCCATCCTATACTGCAGTTTTTGGCCCGCTCATTTGAAAGTATTTTATAGACCTCCATGCACACTTAGGGTTTAATATTATTATTACGTATAAAGCTGCACAGTTTCCAGCTTAAAGTATAAAGACTGCCCTCCTCTTTGGGATGTCTTAAAAAGTGACTCAAGGAGAATGCGCTGATTAGCAGCATGTCAACATTCACGTCAATATTAGTGATAAAAGTTTTCCAAACGCTCCGGTCAACCGATCTATTCTGAAGAGGGTTGGCATCAGGTAGGCGGCATGTTGTAGTCCTGCGTGATGTTACCAAAAACCTATATTTTTATTCTGGCTTTGTCCAATGTGTTGTTAGAGCTGAAGACATAATAAAATTCAGATGTTAATAGTGATAACAGAACATAGTATGTTCAAGAAAATTTGAAGATCGAATTACGTGCCTCATTTTATATTTCAAATGACGTAACTTTTGAGTACTTGGGTTGCTTCTCATTTGCAAATACTTCCGCAGTTACTACACTAATTTATTTTTATTATTTATTTATTCAATTACCGCTTAAACACGAATTACACTAATGATGCATTACATAATAGAAATATAACCATATATGTGATCAAACATTTACAAAAATTACTTACATTAACATATAACAAAATATCCGATTATGGTTATGAATTATAAAAATAAACATTATATTTTTTTTAATAATTATCCAGTACTAGGCTTAATTCTTTACCTACTTTAAATGTCAAATTCACGAAAATGTCCCATACAAATAATGTCAATGTCAAAAGAGCAATACCTATTAAAACAGGTTTCAAAACAAAAACAACTATAATTTTATTCATGTATCAGCCGAATTGTCTGAACTGCTGAACAGCATCCCCTATTATGGGGGTAAGTCATGCACCACGCTTGGCAGGCGTCTTCAGCCCGGCACCCCACGGGCACAGCAATGCCCTAACACTATGCACATATTTAATAAATAATGCACATTAAGTAACATGCGATGTTACCAAAGTTTTATTCTTCGTTACACATAGAGGCATATGAAAATACTCACTCAAAATATCTATAAATAAATACACAACAATTTGAGAAAATCCCTCGAAGTTAATTAAGTTATATTATGAAAGCTCATTATCTTCACATATAACTATCACCAAGATTATATACCTATTGAAAATATTCGTATGACACTCTTGCTAAGGTAATTAGTTCCATTGCTACGAGCGGCGCAAAGCGGGTAGTAGTTAGAGAGGGGTATTGTAGCAAAAGCATACTACAAATGAGAATTTTTAATTTAATTTAACTAATACTTTTAGCTTTAGTGTCATTAAATGACTAAATATTTGAATTGTTTTACATAGTCTATTATTTAATTTTAGCAAATATAAGCTTACCTAGAATGACTTGCAAAAATAGCTGCTGGAACACACCTTTAGGTGCTTGGCGACAGATTTTCTACTTGAGGATGGTATCTAGTCATTGTCAAAATTATCTACCTATAAATAACTATTAAACAAAAATAAAACTTGTATGACTGTTTCCCTGCACGAAATACACAATAATGCGCGTATAAGACTAAATAAAATTTATTTAGATCTTAAATATGCTAGTAGTAACAAAGTGTTATATATATTGAGACTAAACGTCCGTATTAATATTTGTAATTGTTAGGTCCTGGATAAAAACATTGGATGCATATATATTTTTTTAGCTGATAGGCCTTTGAGCACAATATCTCCAGATGGTAAATGACAATGTGCTCGAAATTGTTGTTCAGGCTAACTTAGAATGACTGGTTCTCAAAGACAGATGCTGTTACACACCGTTATGTGATAGGTGGTTAAGATTAAGCTAGTTAGGCAAGAATTCGCAAAATATCCGACCACGATGCCACGACGAAGGCTACCCTAAGACAAAAACCAGCCTTAATATGCCATCCAAAGCACGGATGCGCTCAAAAGTAATGCTGCTAGATACTAGCGGTCACCTATCCAGGTCATGACGGCAGCGAACGGTTAAGCAAGACGAACGACTTAATCGGAATATGATTTTGAATTGCTTCTGGTGTAGCCATATGCGATTCAAAATCATATTCCGATAGGTTAACGGTGGAAGAACACCGCGAAACTACAAGTAGAAATTAGTATAATCTAATACATATTTCTAGTTTCATTCTGGCTTGGTGATATAATTCTTATCATATAAACGCACTCCTACTGCACTTGGACTGTATGCAAAAAGGGAAAATGAGTGAATACCTACATTATTTTATTGCTCTTATTTTAAAGCATGGGTCAGCTTTATTGAAATGTTTATTGAACCTTCATTATGGTCTAATAGAATTCCACATTTCTCAGTTCACAAAATCCTGTATTATTTTGCACAAATGATATTATGGTACGATTTAGAAATTTCATTTCCAAGCGTCCCGCTCGACTCCGCTATTTGGGCGTCATGTGCATTTCACTGCGTTCCATTTCTGTATTCTCTTTTTGCACGGGAAAAAGATTTTGCATGCATTCTTTATCATGCAGACTTTGTTGTTGGGTTTTCAAAATAAATAAATCCTATTTTGTGATTCTGGTGTCTCTCTCGTCCCTAGGTCTAGGTATACATATATATTTTGTTGCTGATATATTTTGATCTGAAGTTTTTAACAGGTGGCTCTAATGCCTACCGAGTTTGACTGTCAGTCTTGTATATACTACAACTATAGGGCAAGTATTTTGTGAATATATTGCTGTCTTAAAATTTGAAGAGCACTGTAGCAAATGTAACTTATGAACTCATAGTGACGTCGTGTAGTGTCACGCACAAAGGTGATAATATTTACTGACGCTTGTCCATTTCGTCCAAAAAGGAACAAGGTGCTTTTTTGTTTCGTCACTGATATTTTATGTCATATTATATACCCGTACGAGTGAAGATTGACTGAAAATATAAACACTCGTTGACTAAAAACATAATTTTACTAAATTATTTAAAAAAAAAAAATAATAAATAGATTCCGGCGTTACTTTGCGGAAATTCATATTTAATAATAACAAAATTATTTTAAAATATTTGTTATTATTAAAAAAGAACTTGTTCTTTAGCTCGATAGTTTTCTGAAAATGAATAGAATCAGACGTTACCTTGCTCCTATTACTATTTAATAGTATTTTAATTTTTAGTCTTATGCCTAATAATAAACAAAAACATACCTAAGGATTTCAGTAAAAATACTGAGCAAACAAGACACAGAAACTAGCGTCTTGGAATAACGATCACAGTGCAGTGTCATGCAAGATGGCGGCAACTGTATTAGGCAGGTCTAACAATTAGTCAAGTAACTTTAGTCCGTCTCATCACTTCTTACCATAAAACAAGAGAAACAACCTTCTAATATGTTATGAAACTGATTCAGACAAGCCAGACCTTATTCAAAATAACAAAATAGGTAGTATATCAAAATTATTTCTGCACGTTCTACAGACCTCTATATTAAATTCAAGGCCTAAATGAAGGTTCTCCGAAAGCCGTACTTAAAACAAACGAGTGTGTTACGTAAGATTCTACTCACGCAAAACCGATGTAACGCTCATATTGTTTCTTATAATAGAAGCCGTGAAAATAACCAATTTTGTGGGGTGAATTGAATTCAATCATGGAGTGGAAATGGTTTCAATCTAAAAATAAATTGGATCTATTTTACACGGTGAGCCAATTAAAATGTTTTAAATTCTAAATTGACACGAATTGCTGCTTCATACAGGCCTACATTTTTCATATTTCATTTACTCAAAACAGGATTATTATCAGACCGATTGTAGTTTTCACTACTTTTTTTTATTTTTACCCACATTTAATGGAACCTGTAGGGTGCGATGCTAGAATGTCACCCCCAAATTTGTACCCGTGGGTGTCGTAGAAGTTGACTAAGGGTAACACACCAGAAAGTGGGCAGCAGCGCTTTCTGTGGAACTGATATCTCTCACTGCGATCCCCAAGACGCCTACCAAGCGTAGGGATTATGGCAAACCCCCCCATGATGGGGAAGGCTGTGTTCAGCAGTGGACAATCCGGTTGATACAGTACAGTACAGTAATGGAGTATTTGTGTGGAACAATCACGAGGCACATATCGTGTTACGCGGTAACCTCTGCCTATAACAGTTGCAGTTTGTCAAACAAAAGTGTCGAACTGCACTGCGTCATCACCCTGAGACATAAAGATGTTAAGTCTCATATGATTTGTGATGATTTCACCGGCATCCACACCCTTCAAACCGGAACACAGTAAGGTGAACATTACTGCTTCGCGGTAGAAATAGGTATACCTACTTGAAGTATCCCCATACGAACTCGTACAAAGAGTTTCTATTAAAGAGTTCTACTGAAGTGCTCGTAGCGAAGTTTGCTTACCCGTTCTTAACCGATCAGCTACGTTAAGCAACGTCCGCCGCGGTCAGGACTTGGATGGGAGACCGCTAGTGGCATTACTACTGAGCGCTTCCGTGCTTTGGAGGGCTAATTAAGCCGTCGGTCCCGCGTTGTTCTCTTAGGATGGCAGTCGTTATAGCATGTTGGTAGGGCATTATGCGAATGCCCGCCTGGCTAGCTACCACCTTCGAATAGAAAATATGTCGCCAACCACCTAAAAGTGTCTTCCGGCAGCTGTCCTTGAGAGCCAGTAATTCTAGGTTAGCCTGAATAGTATATTAAACCACATCATCACTTACCATCAGCTGAGATAGTGGGCAAAGGCAAACTTATCAGGCATAACATATCATCTCCTTGTCATGCAATGTGTCAATTATTAGATTGAAATTGTGGTTTGAATATTAAGTAAGAAGATTAGTAGTTATTTGGGTAGAGCTGAATTTATATCATTAAAAGCTTATATTACTTGTAATAATGCTTTTATAAACTGCTGAGAATCGACTTTGAATATATTCACAAGATAACAAGAATAATATTTTCAACACACTCGCTCGTAACGGGCCTTTAAATGCACCGATTTAAGTGTCATAATATAGTCTATTACGTACTCGTGCTTTTTTTTATTTTACCGCACTAGTGTTTTAAAAAGAAAAAAAACAACGTTTCCACACTTCTCACCGAGGAGATTGTAGTTTGTTCCGTTCGTTTTTCATATAAAAACAAACCAAAGGGATTTTTACCTACTGAAGTAGAACTTTAGAAGATTAAATTATAAACCTTCTTAATCAGATTATTATTGCTATCAAAAAGTTCAAGAAAATATTTTAGTACCGAAATTTTCGTATGCGTTCTTCGCATGTGTTTTGAAAAACTTACCACATAGGTAAAATAAAATACCTACGCGTCGCACTTATCGTGCTGTATCACTTTTTATTATTGTCCATGAGAACGGAAATCCAGCGCGTAAACACAGGATTCCTGAATATGTCGTCAGAGATAGCCTCAAGTATTCTGTTGGAGGAACGGCGCAGGCGAAGCCAGAACGAGGCCACCCGAGATCGAATGACGGCAAAGAAGTCAGGGACACGCGCCTCAGCGAACATGCCTGACGCACTACAGTATCGCGGTAGCTTCATAAGAGCCCGGAATACGTCATTATACTAGACTCTTATCCTACTCATTGCTTTCTGCGTGAAAATTGTCCACAACTGACACGTATACAATCCTAAGCAATACGCCTTAAACAGTGTGGTTTTACGTCATTAATGCACTTAGCAAACCGGCAAGCAAGCATGTTCCCTCCGCTCTCGTCCTGAAGCCGTTCTGTCAACAGATGTCCTAAGTATTTAAACTGCTTCACTACTTTAATTCTCTTGCCACTCAAATGCACCGCACACATACATTTTTATTTTAATATCCAATTCGTTACGTCTCAAAGCAAGTAGGAGGAGTTCTCACAACTTTTGAATGAATGCAAGGACCATTATTGAACCCTTACATATCGGTATCCAATTCATAACAATGTAAATGTATTGTTAATAAGCATTATTACACTGAATATAAGCTTTAAATGATATAAATTCAGCTCGACTCAAATAACTACTAATCTTCTTACTAAATATTCTAACCACAATTTCAATTAACCAACTAATTGGCACATTGCATGACAAAGGGAGAATCCTTCCCAATGCTATCTTAGTGTCTAATAGCAATAACTTCTCAAAGCTCGCTAATCATTGTTCTATTAGGTATATAATTTTAAGCAGTAAAGCATGTTTATATTCTGTCCACAGTGAAAGCACTTTAGGTGGGATTAAAACCGTGTGTTCGGCGCATATTAGTGGCGTTAGTTTGGGCAAAGAATAGTTTAAATACGATAATTAGTTTATCTACTGTTTTTAATCACACTGCAATCCCCAAGACCTGCCATGCGTGAGGGTAGCAATTTATTTTTAATCAACACAATTTAAGTACAGCATATATGGTTTACACTTAATATTTTATTAAAGGAACCTTCACTAAATAGAAACACTTGTGCTATAGGTAACTCGTACATCTCTTCTGAAGGTACCTAAAGTATTTTATTAGGCGGAGCAATAAGGCTTGCACTATCCCACAACTTGAAAATTTAGTGCCCCATTTTACTGAAAAACTATCACGCCTAGTAATTAAACTTCATAGTGTTCTCAGTAAAAAAAAATGTTTTATAACCATTAAAAGAAATTAACATTAACACATATGTTTCTCATCGTCCTAGTCATTGTCGACTCTTAAGATACTAGCAAAGAATAAAAAAGACCGAAAGGAAGGACCGCAAAGCAATTCTAATAAATAAGCGACTCTAGCTACGACACATTTCAGCTCGCACAGCACGGAGTACATAATATTTATATTCACCTACAAGGCTTTTCTCTTTAAAAAGCACAGCTCTAATCTTGTCTAAAGTGGCATGGAACGTAGCATAATCCCATCCAAATGGATACGTCGCTGTACCTGTAGCTTTGCACCTTAAATGTGGAGTGAGCCAGGCCTCTGAACAAAATAAGAAGAAACATGATATAAGGCAACAGCGCCATTTGCAGAGCTGTCAAGATCTGTTCTATGCGATTTCATAGATGTCTGCTAAGCGTAGGGTTTATGCCCAACCTTTTTCCCCTTCTGCTAAGTGTGGGGCTTATGCCCTTTTTTTTTCTTTTAAAGTGCGACATATTTTGCAGTGGAAATACCAGCAGATACAATACTATTAACATGCCTCCCATTCTTCTTCTTGGTAAATAAAATAATTGCTTAATGTAAGTAAACCGAACAGGTGCACTTTGAAACTAAAATAATTTATGTCAACCGGTTGAATACTAAACTTTAGTTTATTTTTTGTCAATTTTTCTTATCATATAGTTCCCAGCTTTAGTATCAAAGGACTGTTCTTTATCCTTCTGTAGAATGTTGTCAAGGACCATTGTTAATAGAATGTTCCTGCACATTAGGCGAACCTATAGGTTTTTTTACTAAAATATTGCGCGTATACTACCAGCAATATAGCATACTTAAAAAATGTTAGCGTCAGAAAAGTGACTGGCCATAAAACCATAGCCAAAATTGTAAAATAATGTTTTGGCGTGATGTTGGTGAATGCATTTTGTACCTCAATTTGCTTTATGTTATATTGCTTTCTTTATGGAGTAAACATCTTTGGGTCAACGTCCTTAACAAAACCTAAAACTTTCAGGTTTATCAATCGTACGGTTCACGAGCTAGAAATCCATGAAATAAGGACAGACGCACGAACTGGACGGACAGATATCTTTCTACCAGGTACGTGGAATAAAAGTAGGCATATTACGTTTTTTTTCAGAGTGCCGAGTTGAGAACTTTTCAAATTATTATTGCCTATCCCTAAGTGTGTGGCACCCTTATATGCAAAAATAGCGCTCATATTAAGTTTAATTAGATGAACTTTATAATATATGATATTATTCAAGCTAGACTTTGACAACAAAAGAGCTATCTCCAGCGCAATAACTCAAAGCACTCTAATAAGTCTTTTTTTGAGAAAAGTATCCACAAAATGTATTTTTCTCCTAGAATATTGCGAACTTAACTAACCGTAACGTTTAAGAGTGATACGAACTCGGCATCAAGATAAATGTTGAGTTTTGAAAACATAAAATGAAGTTATATTTTAGTGGCCGCATTTGTTTGAAAATCTAAGCACGGAGCAGATTTACAAGGTGTAGTTTGAAATTCAAGAAAATTATTCGAAAGTGTACAATATGAGATAGGGTCTTTCCAATAAATGTATCCAATCGAAAACATAAATGTGATAGATAAGCAACTTTGTTGATAGAATGTAGATATGAAGTTAAATTTCAAATAAATGTTAAGTATATTATAATATATAAATGGAGAATGGTTTAAAATCATAACACAAACACAGTCACGAGTGCTCCCACTGCCTCACCCTTACACAAAAACACTTCAAATAGGTACATGTTTTGATCATTGTTTTGGGTCTAATCAAGCGCGAAACAAATATATTTTTTTGAAGCAGTGATAGCTCAGTGGCATTGGCTATGGGTTGCCGCGCAGCAGGTCCATGGTTCGAATTCCGCCGCGGGCTTGAGCTTCACCGCATGGTGGAAGGGCATTTTGCTATTGCCCGCCTGGCCAGCGACCATCCTCAAGTAGAAAATCTGTCGCCAAGCACCTAACGGTGTGTTCCGGCAGCAGTCCTTGAAAGCCAGTGAAATTGCAGGCACAATAAGAATTTACATCTATATATCAAGGTGACGGGCGCAATGCAATTCGTAACTTGTGACGAAATGCATCTGTTAGCAGAGGTTAGTCCGCCAGATGGGACTCGTGCTTGATCCGTCACAATAAAAAAAAAAATGTATATGTTAATTTGGTATCTCGATGTTTCATGATGAAGTAAAAATAATTATCTGCATAATTCTTCTACATGTACGTGAATCACGTCGTGGTCACTTTAGCAAGAATCCGCCTTAGCATGTATCACCGCAGAACCAGATATTCTGCTTACAAGAAGTAGTGTGCAGACACTACTGTGTTTAGGCGTGACGGGCACTGTAGCAATCAAAATAACTGGCCATCGAGATAAAAATCTAACGTAAAGAGTGACGAGTGTAGTGTAGTTTCATAAAGAACGAGCACGGTGACAATGCAACAGTAATAGATAGGCGTAACATAAAAAAAACACTAATCTTACTTACGTAGGGTCTGAATACGTATTTTCTAACAACAACGGACAACCTAGGAATATATCTAAAAATGTATTGTCACTTAAAACATTATAAGGGCGTATTATCTAAGCAACGTTACAAGGTATAAGCGTAGTTGTAATTTTTTCAACTTTGTTTTAATCGCCAATTTTTCTTATGCTAATCCTCATTGTAACGCTCTGACAGTATATCAGGTTACTTTTGCGTAATCAGGGTGGTAAAATTTATTTTCTGTGATGTGCCTAATGCGAAGCAATATCGACAAAAGTGGTGGCATACTGCTCCTTAGACAAATATACACCATTAAGCACCTTTTACGACATTTAATTCAGACAAAGAAGGGTATGGATTAGACCTTATACTCCGATTCAGTTCATAACTATTTTCATAATAGTGATTATTATAATAAATACATAAAAAATGATAACGTTATTTCTTGCAGCTACCGTCTTTTGTGGATAGATTAATTCAAGTGGACGTATTAAGTGCTCCAGCTATTGTGTTAGCTACTTTAGAAACTTGCAAGATATAACTTACCCAGACTTGAAAGTTCTCTCGCCACGCAAATTGTTCGAAATTATTACTGTGTCAAGTGAAGATATACTTTTAAAATTGAGTAAAAAGATTTTAAGCTTAACTTTAATGAGATTAGTATTATTCTAAGAAGAAACGCTTCAAAGAGATAGGCAATTAAGAAACTTTGTTTCTTAGCGAAATCGAACATTTTAATTTGAATTAGATTATCAAGTTTATTGTACTGATTAAAAAGTTACATTTAATATACTGCTTTGAAATGCTTACTAACTAATATATAATGATCAATAAAATGTGTTTCTGTCATAAGGCAGAACATTACAGTCACGATGTTGGCGACCAATAGTAATCACGTCAGCTTTCAAACAAAAACACCGGAAATCGGTCTAATCATTTAAGAGCAACGATACCACAGATTATAAAACCTCTAATTTTTCATCGGGGGTTAAAAATTATAGAAAACAGTATTTAATTATATGCTGAATCACTCACTCGAATCGTAAGACGAGATGCATGACGTGTGCTCACGTAAAAAAATATGACTTTAAAACGGAGATTATAAGGCGATACGTATAAATGCTTATTTAATGGAACTTCAGTATCTTCACATGTGACAGCAGTTGATTTATGACAGTCCCAATATACTAATATGACTTTCAATTAAATATATAATATTAATATTATGCCTTCCAAAAATAATATTATAAGTGTATGTGTTTGTTTGACCATGCATTGCTCCGCAATTATTGTACAGATTGTGGCCATTATTTATTGGCTTGTTAGTTACTTCTACTAAGGTAACAGTGCAAGTTTTATAAATATTGGTTTAGTTTTTACAAGATATTGAATAGTGATAAGAAGTGTAATTTTAATGGCCGGGTGTCGGAAAACCTTGGTCAAATTCAAGTGCATGTAATAAAAGTCAAATTGGTTATACCAAAAAAGACTCACGGTACAAATCTGTCAGTACAAAAAAAAATATTAGTTTTAATAAGTAATAAGTCTATAAATTGTAACTAAGATCTTAGATTTAGGGCCTGTTTCAGAATGTTCGAGTAAATTTCGGTTATACTACCCAGAACATATTTAATAAATAAAACACTATCTTTGCGTTTCACAGTCATCGATTTAGCCTATCCATCGGTTAAAGCGTGAAACGCGCTGTATGTTGACTGTCATGTTTATCATTCAGTTATTTTATGTTCTGAGCAGTTAAGCCGGAATTTACCTGAACATTCTGAAACAGGTAAATATCCCGTTAGTTATAATAATTATAGTGTTAATAACCGTGACAGTTTAGAAACTCATATTCTGAAACAGGCCCTAATTATAGACTTATTACACTATAATCACTCATTTTGGGTTTTTCCCTTGTTTTCAAGTTGCTTGTTTTAATAATGTGACGTGAAAAGGAAATGGCGGTTACAAAGCAAGTTAAAAAAAGTACACCAAAAAAGTTTCGAGTCCTGAGTTTTTAACAAATAAATAAAGGTTCTATGATAAATTCGACACCATGGAGGTAGAAGTAAACAGGTTTAATGATGTTTTGAATTCACAAACTTAGGATGCAAGATGTTCTAAATTCTAATATCCGGAAAATAAAAAAAATTAATTTTGACAACATTTAAAAAAATAAATAACATACCTACAGTTGTTCAGGTAACTTTAAAAACATGCTTGTTTTTTGCTCTTTGATTTGAAGTATCATTTCTATAACTGAGTCTTAAACTTTTCTAATTAGGGCGCCTGAACTAATTAAGGGTCAAGATATGTTTTTTTTCGGAATTAAATGATCTAGTGTATAACCCCTTCAAATTAGTGCACCCGACCACCAAACACCCTGTATTAGGGAACATAAAGAAATCAATAAGGATTCCGATTATAATTGTAGAATTCTATTCTACAATTCTGATCATTATGAAACGCCATAGATTACACGTAAAGGTAGAGTTATAGACTTTCATTCTTGAATAAACATGATAATATTAAAGCTACTATTCTGTGAACTGTTTGCCTGTTGCTAACCTATGTTTGAGTAATCTAAATTCTCCAGAAAGATTAGATCGATAAACTAAATGTGAACTTATTTGATACAAACGTTATTCGACATCGTTGACGGTTTTAACTTGAAAGCCCTTTTAAATTATATTACCCAGATCTTCTATTGTTTGTATTACAAATTCAAGTTACCCATACCCTGATTACGTATGCAATGCAGTGATCCCTTGAGGCCGTGCCGATCTGCTAACAACCTAACGATTGTTACGACAGATTCGATATTCTTGTTTTGAATCTAATCTGTACAAAATACGGTCTCTATGGAGCGGTGACATTAAGTATGCATATGGTTCGATAGCTGTCGATTGTGTCTATGTGTATTTGGGATAGGGGTTGGTTTTGGAAAACGTTTCATCGATTTGAAGCACAAAAGCATACTGTAAACTACAATGATGTGAGATGAACACAAATTAAAGTTTTACAATTTGAGTGCAAATGAACATTAATGATAGCGATGTGTAGGTTAACTACTTCGTCGATCAAGTAGCGTGATACTTCAATTTTGAATATGGAATTGCCGAATAACCTGGTTTTGCATGCCAGGTTATTCGGTTATTAAGACAAGAATATTTTCAGTAACAGTCTATTACCCCTTGTACCTAATAAACTTCTACAGAAAATGTATTTGTCCAATACGTAGCTGGAAAATTTTCAGGCAGTTATAATAGACATATATGTTTGTAACACCTTCAGAGACACATGAGGCATGATGACATGTGATGATTATAAAAAATATTAATTAGGATCATTAGTAGTATGTACATACTATGAACATGTATATAAATAACAAATCGCCAGTCCCCCTCGTTTCAGGCAAACTCCAGCTTTTGACTTCCTAGGATCTTATAGAATCTTTCTAAATATGATGACAAGCACTATCGCGTACTAAACGAAAATCATATTTTACAAATTATTGGAGTACAAAACTTTACATTAAATTAAAGGTTTAGGCATCCGATGCGGTTCCATTCCTGCCCGGGGCATAAAGTTTAGTGCTCCAGTATATTATAAAATATCATCCTAATAGAATCTGTTGATTCTTTAACATTACATTTTATGTCCGCATACGTATATTACGAGTTTTTTTGGCTTTTATAATTAAAATACTTTGAATGCAATAAGTTATTTTGTGGTGTTTAGTATTTAAGTAACTCACTTACGGATCAATTTACATTATCTATGCCCGTTACTGCAAGGAGCAATAGTTCAACCTAATGAGAAAAGTATGTAATCAATTATATATCCGTTATTAAAACTGCTTCGTTTGCACAATTGCTTAGTGGACACTTATTAATGAAGTAGTACTTTATTTCTGTTACGTAGCACAAAAACTATTGAGTTCGTAGCAAAACCGACTTTAGTTCTTTTCATATCGTAAGATAAACTTCGTAAGTGAAGTCTATGAGATTTCAATTCTTTCTTGGAAAATCACCCTCCTGAGTCTTTGGAAGGTTTTGGTTTATCTTTTCACACTTATCTGTACAGTTCCATTACTTTTTATAAGTCTCAAAAGGCGTGTTTTTCTTCACTTGTTCGGTGTTCACTAGTTTCTTTTCTTATCGCGCTGCGGCTGAGTAGTTTGTCGAACTAGGTATTGTGGCTTGTTGAATGGCAATTTAAATATTGAGAAAGAAATATTTTATCTAGTTACTATATAGAAAACACGCTAACGGAGACCGTGCTGTTGAACAGGTTGCTTAATATTCCTCATAAGTTTTACACATCAATATTTTAGTTTCTTTTTACTTCTTCATCAGTAACGCTGTACTACGACCGTCACCCTGAGACATACGTTAAGTCTCATGTGCCTGTAATTTAGCTGGCGCTTAAGAACTGTTGCTATTAGGTGCTTGGTGACAAATTTTCTACTTAAGGGTGGTAGGTACCCAGGCAAGCCTTTGCAAAATGCCCCCACCATTCTGTTAAGCTCAAGCTGGCTGTGGGGATCAAACCATGAATTTGCAGCACCGCAATGCATAACTATAACCGCTGGGCTATCATTGCTATTTTCCATCGTAAAGTTTTGCAGTTTTCTTTATACCCATGACTGACGTAGTCTACCTACATCATCAAAAAATAGCTCACATAGCTCGTGACTCGTAAGAATTCCTGAATGCGTTGTTTTTATAGTTATAGCGCATATACCTATATGCTATTATATACGTATAAATATTAACTATACACGTTATGGTATGTAGGTATGCTATGCTTAACGTTAAAGTTTGAAACGAGGGGTCTTGACTAAATTAGCGGTATTTAGTTTTAATCCGGGATAATCTACAAACAAACGGTCCGTGGCGAGGTTTAGAATATAGATTAAATTTAATGATGCCAATTTCGGCTTTTGGCTCACGCGTTATTCAGCTGAAACTATGGCGTGTGTTGGTGTAATTATCTATTTGCATGTGATAAGTATTTTTCACGTAACTCTTACAGTAAAAGAAAAAGAAGTTATCCGCTTGAAGCGGGTACAGTTGTAATCAATTTGCTTTTAGCAGTTAATTACTTTTCATTACTATATGAATACTTAAATACTTATTAATAAATAAGCCTTCAGAAAATATGGATAAAAATGTCTTACGAAAAACGCTAAGTTAGGTAAGCTTGGCGTTTTTATCGTGTATCTTCAAACCTAAGTGTAGTTATTTATTGAGTTTTTTACATATAGATAATAATATGCTCTTTTAAATTAAAATATACACTGTTCTCTTCGGTGGAAAAGTAATTATTTTTTGAGTGGTCTCACTATATTAATTAATTAGTTAAGTTTGGAGTTTTTTTTATAGATATGTATATAATTTTTTTATATGTTTTTGACGGTTTTAAGATACGCTTTTGTATGTAAAAGTAATAAAATACTTTTGAAGATTAAACGATAAATATTATTTTAAACTCGAAAGTTCTATGATCGTATAGATTGGTTACCAAACCTAACTGTAAGCGCGATGAAAATGTTCTAATTTTAAATTTTTAACTGACAAAAGTTTTCTGTACATACTATAATATTACTTGATCTTCACAAACTACATTTTAATCACATCAAGAACAGCCAAAAGACAAATAAGACACATTACTTCTAGGTTACCCTGTACAACATCTTCGACCACATAATGACTTACCATCAGGTGAGATAGTGATATAAGGCTAAGCTATGAGGCATAAAAAAAACAAACAAAAAAAAAATATGCTCCCATCTCGTACATATATTGTCCGGCACTATGAGCTCTTTGCTTAAAACGCACTGTCAAAATTTTCATAATTATGTATTTCAAGAGAAGTGTGTGAAATATTTCATACGTCAGATTTTTCCTAATAAGATTTGCTCGGTGTGAATATCATTTGATATGCAGATTATTCAATGGCTTAAAATCGATCTCTTCTAACTTCGCATCCCATTTTTTCGCAGACGAGTCTCACATATCCAATACCTTTACATTTCGCCAAGTCTTATCTTAATACACTTCCAAAGGCCCGCATACATAACCTACTGCTTAAGTTTTTTGTCGATGTTACAGTAAAGGCGAAAATTTTCACATTGACCATAAAATAATTTTGACATTACAACTATTGGCTACATAACCTACTGCTTCATTTTTCGTCTATGTTACAGTAACAGTTAATATGATTAGATTGACTAAAATATTTTGATTTTACATTCTATAGCTAAAGATGTTTGAACTAACATTTGTTTTTTTTTGTTTAAATAGATTGACAACGTGGCATTGTATCGTGGTACAATGAAATGCATCTCTATGAGAACTGTTTTGAGAAATGTCCTTTTGAAGATAGAAGAACTTTAGGAATCATATTAGAAAATTGCAAGCAATTTAATGAAGAGCTTTTTATTTTCTAAATAACAAGCTCTATCGCGTGCTGAGCGAAAATCAAATTATTTGAGTACAACATATTTTGTTAAGGACGAGAATCGAACCCACGTTCTCCGATTTTGCGCTGGATGCCTAATCCATTCGTTTAGGCATCTGGCGCATAATAAAGAATGGGAGCGACATCATCGCGAAAGTTATTTGATTGTAAGGCACTTCTTTCCATCAGATGAAGTCTAGTAATCTAGTTGACGGTCACGCACCGTCCCCTATGAGGGTTAAATTGGAACAAAAATTTTCGACTCGTAAGAGTAAAGTTCCGGTGGCCGAATGGATTAAGCATTCGGCGCGAAATCAGATGACCAGGGTTCGATTCCCGTCCGGAATAAAAAGATGGATTCCAATAATTTGTCAATATGACGTTGTTTTTGTTACCAAATTAAACGATTACACAGAGAAACATAGACACATTTGCATTTATTATGGCCAGATTCATCATCATTCTTTTATGTATATACAAATATACATAAAATTTATTTTATGATAAAATAAATTTTATGTACTTTTATGTATTTGTATATACATAAAAGAATGATGATGAATCTGGCCTGGAATCTTGCATTAGTAGCTTACTAGTAACGAATCGAAGTTAGTAGCTTACTAGTTTATCACCCAAGCAATAATGAGGGGATATAAACTAATTTATGTAAACGTTATATGTTAACCGTTATTCATCCAATGTTTAAAGCAACTATAATGGATCACAGCCCAACTTAGCATGAAGGCTAACTTTTATTTAAGTTACGAACAAAATATACATTGTATTTCATTATACAATTTAAATATAGTGTATGCTTTTGATATATAGATTATAAATGGACCCAATTTAATTTTTACCTAGTTGATACGCTAAGCAGCAGATTTTATAAACATACAGTGTCATTGATATTCGAACCAGCTGAGAGCATCGAATGAAGTGATAGGGAATTTTCGTAAAAGGGAAAGGGTGCGGATGGGGTGCTAAACGCCGTTTCCGACTCATAAATCTTCGATTAAAGCCTACCCCGTAATTGAGATAGGAATTTATAATACGCATAAAGAGGCGAGGTGTTATGACCGTCTCAAGAATATTTCTGGGAGTTAGAATGGAATGGCTACGACGTATTTCATATTACAAGCCTCAGAAATTTTAGGAAGATTTGGAATTATGTGTGGAATTGAGAATAATTATATTTGTATGTGTATGTATTTTGGTGACAAAAATAATATTAAGGCACTATTACCAGGTTACAGAAAGCTATATACCGATATTATCATGATGAAAGCTTGCGAAATTACTTTTTTCGTTCAAACAAAGTCTAGTAGTCCGACATATGATTAAAAATTAACGTAGCTTTTTTTGCGTAACCAACAGGTAAAAAGCGGAAAAGGTGAACATTTTGCGTTGTAAACATGTTAAGGAAAGAGTTTAAATACGAATTTTTTTCTTGTTGATAAACTAACTTCGGCTCATTTTAATGAGAAAATGGCTTGTGCTAGCTTATTCACGTAGTAGCCATACTAATAAATCCTCATTTCAGCTGTCATTCTTATTTACTGTTAACATCTCATGTACCCGAAATGGGCATTTATCAATCTAAGTATTGTGTTCCTTACCTGTGATGTGCAAAGATTGAGAGTGGTGGGTAAAAAGATCAGACTATCAACGTAGTGGAAACTGAAAATCATAGTATTTTCGTAATGAAAATTATTAAAATCCATTATTGAAATCACTCTTCAACCAGGAAGTAAAACGTCAGTACAATAATGAATTCCGAAAAAATCTACCCTTTTTTAATAGCATAGTAATAAATCAGAGATTAAGTTTATATTTCAAAAGAAATTTTAATAAAATGTTAATGTCGAGATTCAACCATGGAGTGAATACTGATGGACACCGTGTAGAAATTTTATAACCAACATTGCAGTGGCGTTGATGGCTCAGTGCCAAAAACTATCGACTACCGTACAGATTTCAGGGTTCGCATCCCGTCGCGGGTTATATGATCACTTCATAGTGGTAGGGCATTTTGCGATAGGTCGCCTGACTAGCCTGACAATCCACAAGTAGAAATTCGGTCGCCAAGACGTAGTGGTGAAAATGGTGAGTTCCAGCAGCAGTCCTTGACACCAAGTAAGTACCTTTAAAAATGAGCCTGTTTACCTCCTCGATCACATCATCGCCTACCTACAGATTAGATGGTAGCCAAAGGCTTACTAAACAAGAATTAAAACTCAAAAAGATTACTAAATTAGCTTCCGCCTTTGTTTTATTACGTCCGCAAGAACTTGCTGAAATCACGCTTCTATCGAGATCATTTGGTTAATCGTAATAAAGTTATCTGTCATTCTGTGTTTAGGATTCAGAACATAATAACAATACACTATAACGTACGCCTATGGCTCACGCTGTCCGTCCGTTCATCTTGGGCTTAAAGGGCTGTCTAATAATTACACACCCAGTTGCTACAACTGTACCTCCGTCAAACATGGACTAAAATAACATGCAAAATATAAAAAAATAAAATAAAGCCGGCTTCCAACACTGAAACGTTTGAATTAACTTGTTGGTGTCTTACGGATTTTGGTAAAATACTCTACATACCAAAAAAATATCACATTTAATTCATATATAAAACATACCGTTTATTCAGAACTTCCTCCTTTTATGAAAATCATTTAGAAGCAATGATGGCCGAGCGGTAATAGCTATGGACTGCCGCGGCGCAGTACCCTGGTTCGATCCCCACCACCGGCTTGAGCTTCACCGCATGGTGGAAGAGCTTTTTGCGAATGCCCGCCTGGCTAGCTACCACCCTCAAGTAGAAAATCTGTCGCCAACCACCTAACGGTGTGTTCCGGCAATAGTCCTTGAGATCCAGTGAAATTACAGGCACATGAGACTTAACAACTGTGTCGCAAGGTGACGGGCGCAGTGCAATTCATGACTTGTGACGAAATGCATCTGTTATAGGCATCTGTAGAGGTAAGTCCGCTTAACATCAGGCGGGCCTCGAGCTTGTTCCGTCACAATAAAAAAAAATTAAAAAAAAATTACGCATAGAAAAAAAATAAAAAAAAATTACTAAACCAACTTGCTACGAGATTTAAAGGTTACTTTAGGCAGTATAGTGATGCTAGTCAGCTTTTTTAATAACTGGACTTTGAGTGAGGTCTTTCCTCTTTCTGTCTCTCAGGCCCTAGGCCTGGGAGGTTAGTGCTAAAAACACTGTACCCGAGACTAGTGCAGAAGGCGTGAAGCGCATTCTACCTAATTCATCTGCGGGCCCTGAAAACGCATGCTTCGAATAGAAATTCAGGGTTGCCACTGTGGTATCCGTACCTCGGCTTGAAGCACCATCTATTTGATTGTTAGGGCGAATCGGAATTAATAGTTCCGGTACAATTCTGTTATGTGTCGAGAGTGGGCTTTACGGATATTTTTCTATGACTATATGAGTATATACTACTAAGAACTGTAGCACGCCCCGGCGAGCTTACTGTCAGATTGTGTACCTTGTAATGGTTGTCGGGCTTCTGATTATTATTTATTTTGAGGTTTCCATACGAGAAAACGTGACTATGTCGGACCCTTCGCCATCTTCTGTCCATTTACCCTACTTTTAAATAGCTGTATTTCTTGAACCGTAAAAGGTGGCAACTTGAAATGTTTGCAGAATAAGAAATGAAAAGAAATATGATTTATCTCTAAAAAAAGAATATCTCATCATAGCTTAAAATGTAAGGACAAAATTTGTAGAATAAAAACTTTTAATAAGCAACAATATGAGATGTTCAGAAGATACTTAGTCTATGATTCATTGCAAGAAAAACAAGTCCACTTAATGGAAACCGTTCAGTCGTACACTTTTATTTCAGTTTTTAAACGTTATACTTTTTCTTGTCTTTCATTAATACATTTTTTAAAGACAAGGAGTAAGTTTGGTTGAATTTTATTCATTTTGCAGCACAGTTTTTGCTTATTTAAAAACATGTATAGTGCTATATTTCGAAGTCAGTTAATCACAAGAATACTACTCGAACTTTGATGAAAAAAAAGAAACATAAATGGCTGCGCCAAAAACCATTTATGAGATAAAGCATTCTTAACGACTTAGGGCCAATTTCACCAAACTAGGATAAAATTATACTAGAATAACTTTAATATCTGTAACCAACTAAATTGTTTAGAACTTTGTCACCATATTGGTTTAATGATGTTGCAGTACTTTATATTTGCTAATAATTATATTGTATTGATTAATTATGAAATTTGCCTTCAGGAAGACAGCTGTAGCAATGGCAAAAATCTTATCCATAATAAAAAAAAGTACCATTGAATTGGACGGTACAGCTAAAAAAATAATATGGCCACTTTACAACAGCTGATAATATAACTATTTTTATATCCACTCTGGTGTCAAAGGTCATAAAGTCCAAACTTTTCTAGAACAAAAATCCCATAAACTGAAAATATGCGTTTAGGTTTGACGTTCTATGATGCAAAGGCGTACCACATTTTAATGGTTACATAAGGTATAAACTTATTCGCATATTATTTTAACCATAGATGGTGAAATTGGTCCTAATTGACTCGGTTACGATAATGTATGAAAGAAGGTGTTGGGATTCTTGGTGAGAAAGCCACAAATGGCATTACTTATTTATTTATTATCAAACAGCAAAGTCAACATTGTTGTGTTCCATATGAAAAGGCAATTACTCGTGATTTCATCCTGTGTGTCTTGTTTACAATCGTGCTTTCATGGCATCTCCCTTATTCATTGAAGATAATATGCTTAATTTTTACCGTATTTTCACCTGATCTTAGATTAGTAGAGTGGTTGCTGGCCAGACCGGTAATAGCACAATGCCCTCATGCCGTGTTTCGTGTCCGCGGTGAAATTCAAACCATATACCGTCTGGAAATCTTTAGTCCATCACTGCTTCATAATCGACGAAGAAAATCATGATCGGTCATGGAAAAAAACTGGCTTATGAATGGGGCCCCTGGTTCTTACGAAATGTTTATACAAATCAATATGTTCTGTAAAAAAATACAACAATATGCATATCAAATTTTCAGTAAAAAGTGTCTTCAATATTTTTATTTTTGATCTTATACTTGGAATCAATAATCTATGACGGCTCCGTTATAGCGATACAATTTTGTTACAATGTAACTACATAAGGTGTCCATTAGATGGTTGATTTTGTTTCAATGGCATTGTAGGGAGGTTGCATCAGATTAAACAAACATTCTATTATTTCATCATGAAATTAACAACAAAGTTGAAGCCTTCGCGATGTAGCTTGCTTGTCAAATTAAACCGATCAACTAAGTTAAGCAACGTGCACTGCGGTCATGACCTGGATGGATGACCGCTAAAGTGGCAATACTACTATAAGTGCTACCGTGCTTCGGTTAAGCAGTCGGTCCCGTTTGTTGTCTTAGGATGGCAGTCGTTATAGCATGGTGGTAGGGCATTTTACGAATTCCCAACTGGCTAGATACCATCCTAAAATACACCGGTTGCCATCGCATGGGTATGTCGCATGAGGAGACCGTAACACACTGGTCGATCCAGTGTGTTACGGTCTCTTTTATAACCAGTAATTCTAGATTAGCCTGATAATATCTTTGACCAGATTATTACTTGCCATCAGGTGAGGTAGTGGTCAAAGGCTAGCCTATCAAGGCTAGCCTTTGACCACTACCTCACTATATTTATTATTTATCCCAATATATTTATTTATAGCTGATGCTATAAATAAATATATTGGGCTTGGTTAGTGAAGATGTAGTGGAAGATATATTTAAGGCTTACTCAAATATATCTTTAACCGCATCTTCTAGGTCAAAGAGTATGTATAGTTGGGCTGATGGCGCTAATTATAAGAATCAGTTTTACTTTTTAACTGAGCTTTTATTTCTGAATAATGTTTAGAAATCTTTGTTAATAATTATAAATACAAAGTAAAATTTTAATTAAATTATTTGCGATGTGGAACAAAAGAATTACAAAAGATTATTATCACGATAAAAAAATCTACCCTTTAACAATATTGACAATCTTAACGGATGGTAAGTTATCGAAAATAGTTAACAGGCTTGAGCTAAGATGGAAACTGAATCCCAAATACAACTTGTTGAAGAAAAGTTTGTCACCAATCTTCTAAGCACTCCTTGTTGTTATGTTTATGGTTGCAACAGATTTTCTACGTAGCGGTCGACTCCAGCTGAGCCAAGCTGGTGGTTGAAACTCAGCAGTTCTTACACTTATACTAAAAATATTACGCGTATTATGTGTAGCTTACCAATTACTTGTTACACTACTAAATGTCCAAAGGTCTACCTGGAAAATGGTAGTGCGAAAACAATGGGTTGACTGGTCTCTTTTGTTTATACGGTTATGCTTTGCAATTTTAACTCAAAATTTCACACAAGGCTATATGAATTCATTTATTTTCAAAGTACTAGGCGGGCAGAACTTTTAAGAAGTCATACACTATTTTACAGAAGGAGATGTCATACACATTTCTGATCTTGGAAATAATCATATTAGGTATCTAATGTGAGAGATAGATATAATAATATAGAATAAACTTTAATCGTTAATTTCTATCTCCTAACTTATACACTATGGAATTAAAAATCAACTACTGTTTATTGATGATCAATATGCGTTAAACTTTTAAGTTGAAAAATAGGATAAATAATTTTATTAGACTGTAAATGTTTTTTTAATAATAACATATTATTTTATGTCGTAATGACATCAACTGAATTAATGAAGTGAAAGCTAACATTACTGACAGTTCCCTCTATAAAGACACATTTGGGTGTATTTTAATACTCTTCGTACATTGCAATCGAGTTTTACATCCTGTTTTACATTTGCATCCAGTCAGTTCGAAACAAATACTGGACACAACAGAGTAATCAGACCAGTGTGGTATCCAATGGTCTTTTTCCTTCCTCCAGCCACAGGTGGAAGGACTGGGCAAGAATTATTAAGGAACCAATGCCTGCCCCAAACATGAACCCCTTGGTATACTGCACGTAATTTGTGCTGGTTTAGGGCAGCTTCTGTTAGGGTATATTCTTGCGGCTGATCTTTCTTTCTAAATAAATAAATCCGGCATGCATTGACTGTTGTGCACTTGATCTGCAAGAACCGATAAGTGTAGTAAGAACCATTGATTTCTTTATGTTATAAATTTCTTTATCTACAGATAAGCCCAGTTTGTAACACTGTCGATAAGACATCGAAAAGTTTTTCCTTGTTCTGGTCATCTCGGAAAAAATTGCCCCAACCCTTTGGATTTTTTAACAGCCGGTATTCCTATTATCATAAAACCTTCTAAGCTGTTTACCTACTCAAATAACCATTCCTAAACTCTTACGTAATTAGTATCTTATGATGATATAACACGATTAAAGTCTTCTAGCTCTCACAAACATGTTAAATCCTCCTGTGAGATTGAGGGAGTCACAATACATATTATTTTACTAATATAAATATTATTATAATATATTTCTAAATACATTACTAATATTAATATTAAATCCTAGTGCATTGTTTTATTATATATATCCTTTGTCAGTTATTATATATTGTAACCTCAGTAAGTTAACGAAATGTTGTATTATAATTTTAATTATTTTCTCATATTATTAAAATTTAATAAATTTTAAGATAATTTCAACACAACTATTGGTCACAAAAGTAAATAAATTATTATTAACCTCATGTTAGGAAAAACGGATCTAAGATAATGTCGTCCAGGTTTTTATAAATAGGTATTTTTCTTTCTTTCAGGTCATAGCAATCAGTATACTATAAGAGTAGTTCCTAATTATGTGATCGAAAGTCTCATAGGGAGGTATTGGCACCGGGTGAACTGGCCGGCCCGTTCTCCATACAAACGCCGTTGGGTGATCACTCCCTTATTTGAGGATTTAGGTCCAAAATAAAGCATAATACCGATTGATCTCGTCATTATCTAGGCTTGTATGGTGCCAAAATTTTAAAAAGTTAATTAAGTTGTAAGTTATGAGCCTCGAAAACTTTATATGAAAATGTTTCGAGGCTCATAATTCTCAGGTTAATTATTTTATTAAAATTTCGGCATCATACAAGCCTAGATAATGACGAGATCAATCGGTATTATGCTTTATTTTGGACCTAAACCCTCAAATAAGGGAGTGATCACCCAACGGCGTTTGTATGGAGAATGGGCCGGCCAGTTCACCCTTAAAATCAAACGCATGACCAGCAATTTTTCGTTTTGCCACTACGCCAGTGACGCCCGTAATACGTACTAACAAGCATAACAATCTAAGTATGATATGCACTCTTACGATAACTTCAACCATAGAATAGAACTAAAAATAATAGAACTGTCAAATTCCATAATTTTTGTCGTAAACGTGGTGTTTTTAACGGACGTTAAGGTAAGGCATTTGAAACTTTGCAAAATAACGGTTAGAAATTACTTACTATCGAGTAAAACATGTTGCGATAATACTTTTTAAAAACATTCAATGCAATAGTATAGTATAACATATACATAGTAGTAGCCATACTTATATATCTTTATTTCAGCTGACATAAACTTATTTACTGATAACATCTCATGTACCCGAATTTGGGCATTTATCAACGTAAATATTGCGTTCCTTACCTATGATGTGCAACGATTGAGTGTGTCGGTAAAAAGATTAGGGTATCAACGTTGTGAGAACTGAAAATCGTAGTATTTTTGTGATCAAAATTTATAAAACCCAATATTGAAATCACTCTTCAACCAGGAAGTAAAAAGTCAGTACCATAATGAATTCCGAAAAAATCTACCCTTTTTTAATAGCATTGTAATAAATCGGAGATTAAGTATTTCAAAAGAAATTTTAATAAAATGTTAATGTTGAGATTCACCATGGAGTGAATACTGATGGTTTGGCATTTTTTACTTGCCTTATAATATTTAAGTATTGTATAAGATAAAAATAAACAGTACATTAGGGTTGTACTTTTTGTACAGTTATAGTTCTTCAAGCAACATACTTTAATAACAATCATGTGAGTATGCAATGTGTAGTGTTGTTGTAGTCTGTAGTTCGTAGTATATAGTTAATAAAGGCATCCCGCTGGTTAAAAAAAATATATTTATCTTAATTCAGTCAGTCTTAAAATCGATGATACTATTTTTCTGGTCACACTTCAATTTTGTAAACTTAAGTCAAAGTAACTAAAACAACTGTTATTAAAGCCATACATTCATACTGAAAAACATGGTATTATTTTTAGTTCCCATTCTTTTATTCCTTGATTATCGCACATTCTCTAAAGGTAACATATGACGAAATGAACTTGAATCTTTAAAAAAAATGTCGGAAAATTCAGTAATACTATTTATTTATCTAACAATACAATTTTGTAAAACTTGAATTAAATGTGATATTTAAAAACTGAAAACAACTTTTACTGAAACCATACATTTAAACAGAAAAATAACTGCATTATTATAAGTTCCCATTATGTTAATCATTTATTATCGTCTATTCTATAAAGGAATATTCTGAGGGTAGGTACTTGATCGGCTACTTTTATCACAATCGAAATATTCTTCTTTCTGGTCAGGTTTGTAAACTGATTGTGGTTCAACCAAAGATAATTAATAAATTTGTTGATCTCAGCATGCGAATGTGGCACGAAGGTTAGTTTACTATAATAAATCTGACGCTACGTGAATCTAAAAACACGAAAAATTCAATAGAGTCAGTTATTTTAGGTTAAACCTGTGAACACCTTCAACCACATCATCGCTTAACATGAGGTGTGATTGTGGTCAAAGGGTTACCTATCAGAAATTTAAAAAAAAACGCATGTTTACTAAAGAATGACGTTTCAAGTTGGTCCATATATTATTTGCGATGAAAACTACTAATCTCGACTCGCCCATTCACACATTTGCTGCTATGATATCTCCATAACTATAAGGGATGCAGATGCGTAAATTTAGGATAGTGTAGATGATCATAAACTGGGTGATTTCCGCCAATGAACAGATTTTCGCGAACATGGCAGATTCGCAACTTTACCATAGAAGTGACGATCATCACCTGTGTGAGATGGTGGCCAAAGGCCTACATAACAAGATTAGGAACTCTAAAAGATTACTAAATTGGCTCCCGCCTTCGCTTTACTATGTCCGCATGAACTTCAAGCTCAAAATCACGCTTCTATCGAAATCATTTGGTTAATCGTAATAAAATTATCTGTCATTTTGTGTTTAGGATTCCGAACGTTTTAACAATACACTATTGTTATTACGTACGCCTATGGCTTACTCTGTCCTTCCGTTCGTCTTGGGTTTAAAGGGCTGTCTAATAAATACACACCCAAAGGCTAACTTCGTCAGAAATGGACGAAAATTACATACATAACATAAAAAAAAAAATTAAGCCTGCTTCCAACACTGAAAAGTTTGAAATAACTTGTTGGAGTCTTAACTGGATTTGATAAAATTTTTATATACTCCCCATCACAATAAATAAATATCACATTTAATTCATATATAAAACATACCTTTTATTCAGAACTTCCTCTTTTAACCCGGCGAGGATGTGGTACAAAAAGGGTACATCGAGGATGTGGAGGGTCTTGATGACCCTGTATTTAATTCATATTTTAAAAGTATTCATTGCATTTTTTTAACATAGGATAGGAAGTTAACTTACGCATTAGTTATTTATATAAGGATTTTCATGAAAAGAAACACTATTATGCGTATAAAATGTTTCATTATTTCAATTTTACAAAAAGTCTTATTTTAATAAACTTTAGCAGGACTCTGCCATACATTAAAAAAAAACAACACATACAAATATTATTACAAGTTATTGGTAATTTTTGGTAGGAATTTATATGATATATCATGTTTTATCACAAAATCAGTAATTATCCAGTCTTTTAGGCTACTAATCATCTCTATATATGGGTCATAATTGCCCTATTTGAGTTTGCGCACGTTTACCTGCATGCACGTGTTGCACCCGACTAAGTGGAGGTGGGAAAAAGGGAGGGTATTTTATTGACTACAGCTACTGATAAACTCGACAGCATGCGACTGCAGGTAAAAAAACTGTACATCAAACAAAATGAGCAGGGTCAAATTGACCCTACCACATCCTCGCCGGGTTAATGGAAATCATTTAAAATATTACTAAACAGATTTGCTACATTTAAACGTTATTTTAGGCAGTATTATGACGCTAATCAGCTCTTTTAATACCTGGATGTTGAGTGAGGTCTTTCCTCTCTCTGTCTCTTAGGGCTATTGCCATGGGAGGTTAGTGCTGAAAGCGCTGTACCCGAGACTAGTGCAGAATTCATGAAGCGCATTCTACCTCAGTCATCTGGCCCTAAAAACGCACCGTTTCGAATAGATACTCAGGGTTGCCACTGTGGTACGGACCTCGGCTTGAAGCATCACTTAGATTGTTGGGACGAATCGTAATTAATTGTTCCGGTACAACTCTGTTGTGTGTCGAGAGTGGGCCCTACGGATTTTCTATGACTATATGAGTATACACTAATTACAGTATACTCGCACCCCACCGAGCTTAGTGTTAGATTGTGTACCTTGAAAAGGTTCTGATTATTATTTATTTTAAGGTTTGCGTACGTGACGCCCTTCTCCAACGTGGTCCCTTCGCCGTCCTTCCGGCCATTTACCTTACATTTAAATAGGTGAATTTCTTGCACAATAGGTGTAATCCGAGGGTTCCGTACAATCCTGTATAATTGATATCTATAACATTTAAAAAAAAATTCTTTAATTATATGTTATAACTGTGCTTTTATTTTTTTTTCTTTATCTGTGTTATAAGATGTTCCTTCAGATCAAATTCCAAGATTCTGAGTTCACAGGAAGTACCCTGTAGGTTTTGATTCACTTGCGAGTGCCAAAAATTTGCGGCATAATCAGCAGTATCTTTTTATTGCGTTGGCTTTGAAGTTGGATTTGTTCACAGCTCCAAGGGACAGTAGAACTGAGTATTTAATATGAATTTTAGCTCGACACCTCCACGAGTTCCTGAGAAAGTCTTGACAGACAGACCAACAACAAAGTGATCCTATAAGGGTTCCGTTTGAGGGTTCCGTACCTCGTTTTTGTTTCCTTTTGAGGCACAGAACCCTAATTAAAAACTTGCAAATAATCTCACTTTTACTGAAATTACTGTTCAAAAAGGTGACATTTGTAATTTAGTATGGTGAAATAAAACTTTGCCAAGAAATACAACATTACAAAAAAACAAAAAACACGAGCTCGAATTTGAGCTGTGTCTCACCTAACATGTTAACTCAATTAACAGAGCATATTCCGGCCCAGGGGTTGGACGTTGGCGGGTTCAGATCCAGCTCGTGTTTAAAAACTTTCCGTTTGTCGTAATTTTGTAGGCTTATTCGCTAAGCAAACGTTAGTACGAATATGAAATGACAAGACATGTTGTTTAACTCAAAAAAAATAACTAATGTCGTGGCTTAAAATGTATGGACAAAAATCTAAAGAGTAAAAAGTCGAAAAGGAGAATGGATAGAAAGCTAGAATTAATGAAATTGTTAATTTGAAAACAGCAGATGATTGAATGAAACTACTTGCACTGCTTTTTTATTTTAAGTAACAATATGAGATCTTCAGAAGATTTTTAGTCTATGATTCATTGCAAGAAAAACAAGTCCACTTAATGGAAACCGTTCAGTCGTACACTTTTATTTCAGTTTTTAAACGTTCTACTTATTCTTGTCTTTCATTAATATCATTTTTTAAAGACAACGAGTAAGTTTGGCTTAATTATTTTCATTTTATAGCACAGATTTTATTTTTTTAAAGCACATAATAAAATATATTGTGTTATATTTCAAAGTCAGTTAATCACAAGAATACTTCTCGAACTTTGGTGAATAAGACATGAAATGTTATGGCTTTACCAATAATTTAGGAGATAAAAGCATTACATATTTCTCCAAACTACGATAAAACAATACGCAGATAACTGCAATATCTGTAACCAGCAAATTAGACCTTTGTCTCCATAGTAGTACAGTAATGTTGCAGTACTTAAAATTTGCTACTAGTATTGACTATTAGGAAATTTGCCATCCGGCAGACTGCTTAGTCTGCCACCAAGCAGACAGCTATAGCAATTGAAAAAATCTTATCCATGATCAAAAAAATATAGCATTAAATTGGGCTGTTTAGCTTTAGAAACTAAAAATGAATAGGCCCACTTTGCTACCGCTGATAATATATACTACATCAATGTCCACGCTGCTGTCAGAGGTCATAAAAGTTCAAATAAAGCAGTTTGCTTTTAAACGACAAGAATCCAACGACTTTAATATCTGTGTCTATGTTTGACGTTCTGTGATAGCAAAGGTCCACCATATTTTAATGGCTTAGAGTATAAAGTTATCCGCATATTAATTGAACCCTATATTGGTGAAATTGCGCCTTAGCGGCTCAGCTACGATAATGTATGAAATAAGATGTTGGGATTCTTGTTGAGAAAGCTTAGACATGGCGTTGCCAATTTTTTATTATCAACTAACAATATATTGAAGCAATGATGGCTTTGAGCGAAGGTAGAAGGGCATTTTGCGAATACCCGCCTGGCTAGCAACAACCCTCAAGTAGAAAATCTGTCACCAAGCACCTAACGGTGTGTTCCGGCAGCAGTCCTTGAGTGCCAGTGAAATTACAGGCACATAAGACCTAAGAACTATGTCTCAAGGTCCCGTCACCTTGAGACATAGTTCTTAAGTCCCATAGACCGTTTGCAGTCCTTAGTCATTCACTGCTTCAAAATCTTCTAAGGAAATCATAGTAAAAAGACCTGCTTATGAATGGGGCCACAGGTTCTTTCAAAACGTTTATACAAATCAATATGTTACGTAAAAAAAAATCTTTCAGTAAAAAGCGTCTCCAATAATCTTATTTTTGATCTTATTATACTTGGAATCCATGATTTAATATGACGGCTCCATTATAGCGATATAATTTTGTTACAATGTGTAGTCCTAGTAGAGTACCTTTCGTATTATTTATAAAAACATGTCGTACTGACCCCACAAACGGAATTCTTATACAGTTGATCAGAATCAGGTATCTGTATAAAGATAATATATATTAAAATAACTAATTTAACATATATGGCGAATAGAACACATCAAGAACATATTATGCATTAAATTAGTGCTACAAGGCATAATTATTTTTATTATATTATAGTTATCTCGACGACACCTCTTTGACAAGTTATATTACAGACTTCGAAGTACTCCGTCCCGCCAAATTCATTGGCAATACTTCTAACAAAGATTTCTATACATTATTCAGCAATAAAAATGTCAGTGTTCATTTGAAAATGTTATAGTAATTCATTTAATTATCCTGTTAGCGTTATCCGCCCAACTATACATACTCTTCGATCTTTTCATTCTAGAATAAACCTAAAATATATCTTCCGCCACATTTTCATAAACCAAACCCAAAATATCTATTTATAGCTGATAGGCTAGCCTTTGATCACTATCTAACCTGATGGCAAATTGTGATCTGGTTGAAGATATTATTCAGGCTTATCTAGAATTACTGGTTATCAAGTACACCGTAACACACTGGTCTGTGTTTGCCGACATTTGTCTATTTTAGGATGGTGGTTAGCCAGGTGGGCATTCGCAAAATGCCCTACCACCATGCTATAAAGACTGCCATCCTAAGACAACAACCGGGAACGACGGCTTAAACCGAAGCACGGTAGCACTCATAGTGGACGTTACTTAGTTCTGTTGATCGATTAAGTTTGACCAAGCGAGCTACATCGCAAACGTTTTAACATGGTTGTTATGTTTATGATGAAATAATAAAATGTTTTATTGTCATGTTTGTTTTTGATGCAACATAATTAAAATACTATTCATATAAAATTAACCATCTTATAGACACCTTATGGAAGTCCTTACAAATAAAAAACGAGATTGCCCTTACATATCCTATACATGTAAGGGCAATCTCCTATATAATGTTATCCCATAATATTTACCTCTACCACACGATTTATTTACCCACAAGTTTGCCTTAAGTCCAGTTCTATTATATTCCGATAGCAAATATCAGCAGCGCCATTTGACAAGCCAATGAGGCAACAGAATCGGCGGTACTTTTCCATCGGACTTGGTTTCGATTAGCTCTATTCAACCGTATCTAGCCGCGGGCGATTCGAGTGGCTAGAGAAAAGGCAAAGCTAGCGGAATGTTAAAGAACTTTTCGCTTACAGAAAATAACATTAGACTTATAAGAAAATTATAAATTCTCAATAATTTTTTGTCACATGCTTAATGATTTTCAATTAATTTGTTGCAATCCAGTCTGATTTTATAAAACTTTCTATATTCAATTGTGCCTAAGCAAAGTCGTAACTACCAATTTAATGAAACAGATACTCGATTATCGTTGAAACAGTAAAATGAGTATGGGTAAATTGAGTTTGCACTTTCATGCGATGTTGTTGTGTTTGAATATTAAGACTTAAATTTATGCCTACCGCTCCTTCCAAATGGTGACCTACTTAGACGAAATCATAAATTAGGTCGAACTATGATCCCCGTGGGGTGCCGGGTTAGAATTGCACCTCCCCATATCATCCCGTGGGTGTCGCAAGAGGCGACTAAGGGAATTAAACTGGAAGGTGGGCAGCAGCGCCTTCTACAGAACTACTATCTTACACTGCGATCCCAAAGCCGCCTGCCAAGCGTGGGGATTATGGCAAATACCCCCTTAATAAGGGAGGCTGTGTTCAGCAGTGGACGATCCGGCTGATACAGTATGATACTCGTAGATTCGTGGTAATAAGAGTTGGATTACTACTCAGGTGGGTTCAGGTTATAATGCTTAGGTTTGCAGCTTTGATGGCAAACAATAGGTAAGACCTTTTGTATACTTACTTTGCTAAGTAGAAGAAGAAAATCTGTCGGCAAACGCACGACTTGCTTCTGCTTAAGAGCAAATTTTAAGGAACTGGTTAAGTATAGCTGCTAGCTGTTATTAGAATCTGCTGTGATGAGCATTTTTTTAATGAGATTGTGACGATACAAACACGAGTTAAACCTGATGTTTAGCGGACTTACCTCTGCCTATAACAGATGCAAATCACAAATTGCACTGAGCCCGTCACGTTGAAGCATACGAAGTCTAAGTTGCCTAAAATAATTAATTTAGTTTCTGTGATTTTGACCAATGATTTTAATGACAAATTTTCATCGATGCTAAGAAATTGTTACAATGCGAAACGTAAACAAGCAAAGGCCTGACTTGCACTTGGCGCCTTTTTTGTCGCTAAGCTCGGTTGACTTAAATCAAAGGTAAATCACATTTTGGGTTATGTCCTACATTTTAACTCCAATTATTGGGTGAAAGTTGAACTTCACGTCATCGATCTTGTTCATAGGTTTATGGATTTCGCATATTGTATTGTATTGAAGACACAACCGCCTACCTTTTTTTTTTTATTGTCTTGAGGAAAATGCATTTACGCATACACACCCGCCGGGGAGCAGGTGGTTATGTCGGGCTCAGGGTCGATAGGGACCCCACTACCGACTAAAAACCTCATGGTGTTCCGCCATCTTCGACTAGTGACAGGTGCCGCGGGGTCACTCGCGCTCTCATCCGCAGCCCCCGTCGACGTCGCTGCCCGCTTGAACGGGCGCGATCTAAGGCCCCTGTGTACTATAGATGTTTTTAAGGTTATAACGTGGTTGAGAGCGTCTACAACATGCGCTTGTGGTCCGAAAACTCAATTCAGTTTTGTAAATTTACGTATGAAGACATCATATTTGTGTAGGTTTGTTTCAAAGCGTCCCAGAATAGCAGGTTCTAACCCGGTCAAAGCATATTTTTCTATGATAAACATAAGTAAGTACCTGAATTCATATCTTGCAACTATTTCAAGTATCTATTTGCAAACCCAGACCTACCGCGATACAAAAAATAAACCTAATGGGTAGAAACGTGGCAAATGGAGCCATGTATATATTTACACAAACGACAAAATATAAATACGTTTTTCCTCCTTCCCTCTCCACTGCTTTCAAGAGCGGAATGAAAGGGGTTAAATAGAACCACCAAATGGAAGCCGAATGAAAAGACAACTTGACGTGAAATTCTTGGGTGTCTCAAGTTCTGAATACACGAGTGAAGTGTTTCTGATTTATACCGTGGACTCGTATTTGAAACTAAGTTTTAGGTACACGCGTGTAAAATAACGTTTTAGTTTTATACACCATTGCACATCTACTAATCGCGTCATTTGAAATAAAGGTTGGTTGATAAACGGTATTACAATATTTTCAATTGATATAAGTGTTAAAGTGATTATAAAATATTGTAATTATGTATATAATTGACTGCTACTTCAGAGGTTTAAAATATTTGATAGTTTTACCTGCTGTCGGGTTAAATCTAATTTTGCATTTCGTAATGATGGAATATGGTGAAAAAATCTTTATACATTTTTAACCATTACATAATGATTCTATTAGCCGTATTTATACTTTTTTTTTTTTTATTCATGATAGGTTAGCCTTTAACCACTATCTCACCTGATGGTAAGTGATGATGTGGTCGAAGATGTTATTCAGGCTAACCTAGAAGTACTGGCTCTCACGGATAGCTGCCGGAACACACCGTTAGGTGCTTGGCGACAGATTTTCTACTTGAGGGTGGTAGCTAGCCAGGCGGGCATTCGCAAAATGCCCTACCACCATGCAAAAAACAACATATAATAAATACTATATAACATATTATATTATATATTATTATATTATTTTGTATATTATATTTTATTTAAATTGTAGCACAAGTGTGTATATATAAGTGTGTTATTTTAGTTTGTAGTGTTTTATGTAGGGGCATACCGCCTATAAGTTGTTATATTTTGGATGTGTTGGCTTAGCTGTAAGTTCACAATTGTAAGTCTTAATAAATAAAACATCTTTGTTGTACCCGTATTTAAGCAAATATCTTACTTTGACTTGACTTTAAAAAATGCAAATTAGCAAGTGATTTGCCTGTGATGTATTTTTCAAGCTGAATAAACTTGACTTGACTTAACTTGACTTTTTGTTTATTATGGTTCTAAATAACCTCGATCTAATGTATAATTATGATATTTTGTAAAAATAGTCATTGTTTGCAGTTTTATTTTTTATTTTTACTGTGCCGGATCAAGCACGAGTCCCACCTGATGTTAAGCGGACTAACCTCTGCCTATGACATGCATTTTGTCATTAGTCACGAATTGCACTGCGCCCGTCACCTTGAGACGTAGTTCTTAAGTCCCATGTGCCTGTAATTTCACTGGCTCTCAAGATCTGCTGCCGGAACACACCGTTAGGTGCTTGGTGACAGATTTTCTACTTGATCTTCTACTTGGTTTTGGATTTTCTACTTGGTCGCTAGCCAGGCGGTCATTCGCAAAATGCACCACCATGCGGTGAAGCTCAAGCCCGCGGTGGGATTGGAACCATGGACCTGCGGCACGGCAGTCCATAGCCAATGCCACTGAGCCATCACGGTTTCCATTAAGAAATGTATGTCATGAATTGTGATCTAAACATTGGTAAAACCAGTAAGTAATAAAACTGTAGAATATGATGTGAATCGAATAAGTAACTTAATATGATAAAAATTGTTTTAATGGCGAATGAAGATCTGATATCTGATTTCCGACACTGTAAGTTGTATAAGATCTCGAGTAATGGAATATTATCTAGGAAATGAATTGTTGTGACGTGAATTCTGATCTTCTGATATATTTGCCCATGGATTCTTTCTTATGAAATTCGATAACATCCTGCTTCTTTGGGATCAAAAATACTTACCAATTTAAATATATTAACTATTTTGCTGTACATAATCCAAAAGTCTTAATATTGCAGTTTTGTGAAATAAATATTGTATTGCTGTGCCGGATACGAGTGGTGTCATTTATACCACAAAGCAATAAATGTTCGTTCTTCTGATACACTATAAAGGGTATTACAAATTTACTAGAGGAAAAAATATAGGCATGTGCGGGATTTGAACCGGGGTTGGTTTGTGGGGTGGATGACGCGAGTTTCTGTTCTGTGTACACTACATATACCGTTTGTAGTGTACACAGAAGAACGAAAATTTATTCCGTTCTGATCCAACATTGAATGGGGAACATGAAATGGGATCCGATTATATTTAACGAAATTTACTAATCTGGCCACCCAAATTGCTTTTATGGTATCAAAGAGCAAACGATCAGACCACACTCACCTGGTAGTAGGTAACCGCAATACTAGAGGTCTCGAGGATTATTGCCAGCCTTTGAGGAGTGATTATGCTTTTTTCATGAAAGCTCTTAAATCGTATTGGAATTACTTCACATAGCAGCTGGTTCCACTTAGAGGCAGTGCGAGGCAAAAAATGTCGTTAGAATTGCACGGTTGTGAACTAAAAAACGAAACACATTGACCTGAAATTTATATAACATCATGCTGATATGATATATGAAATCCGATGATGAAATACATCTGCAGTTATTAAACCAAACAATACCTCGTAGTTTTTAACTTATTTAGGTACTTGAGTTAAGATGTTTCACACATGTGTTTATTGTTACTAGTTTTTAAAGTACCAGGACGGCAGAAGTTTTAAATAGCCATACCTGCTGCTCTATATATAAGCTTTGAAATTATATTATATATCAAAGTTTTGTATTGTTATCAACTCAATATTTTGAACTCAAAAAAATATAGATTCTCTGCTGTTTTAGAGTAGTACTGAAAATATTACGCTTGTGTGGCTTACTATAGATACTTGTTACAAAACTAAATTGAAGTCCAAAGGTCTACCTGGATAAGGGTAGTGCGAAAACAATGGGTCGACTGGTGTCTTTTGTTTTTATGGTTATGGTTTGCAATTTTAATTCAACATTCTACACAAGGTTATAGGATTACATTTTAGTAGTACAAGTACTAGTCGGGCAGAACTATTAAGAAGTCATACACTGTTTTTCTTCTAAAGAATAATCGTATTAGAAATCAATCATTTTTATCGTTTATTTCTCTGTACTTAATTACTTATTTACTTGATAACTGTCCTAGTCTAGATACGCAGGGTTGTGCATATCTCCAAGTTTTATTGGTACCTATATAATATGCAAATTATAACAAATTCATACACAGCTACCCATAGATACGATTTTTATGATTGTAAATATATTTTTTTATTTATACCATATTCACAATGGCAGTGGGTATTGGTCTGTTACCCGGTGAAAGATATCTGCTTTACTGACATTACCAAAAATACAGGCCAAATGCGAGTCGGATTCATGCACTGAGGGTTCCGTAAAAGCCGTATGTAAGTGTAAAAGTTATGATATTTTGAATGCAAAATAAAATTAATATCATCTCTAAATTATTTTTAGTACATGATGTAACTAAAAAAATATGATTTTCGAAATTTTTTCTTTATCTGGGCTATAAGACGTTGCTTCCTACCAAATTATTTTTTTAAAGTACCCTTTAGATTTTGATTCCCTTGCGAGTATCGAAATTTTTGTTGGCTTAGAAGTTTGATTTTTTCACAGCTCTAATCGACAGTAGACCTGAGTATTTGATATGAATTTTAGTATGATCCCTCCACGCGTTCCTATGAAAGAGCACTTAAGGCAAAAACCATAACAAGGTATATCTATAAGGTATAGCTGAAATAGATGCCTATTTTATGAAATTCAAGATATTAAAAACATTTCTATGCTAAGGCAGATATAGACTCACTGGGATTTTTCTCTACCATACTATTCGGATGAGAATATAATAACTAAAATATAACATAATGATGTAGGCAGAAAGTTTTTATTTTTAGCAGGAATATGAGCTGTATAGTTTTGTGTTCTGGCAGCTGTCCTTTAGAGCCAGTACTTCTAGGTTAGCCTGAACAACATCTTCGACATCATCACTTACCATCAGGTGAGATAGTGGTCAAAGGCTAACCTATCAGGCATAAAAAAAAAACATTAGATTTAGGGCCTATTTCAGAATGTTCAAGTTAGTTCCGGTTATAATACCCAGAACATAAAATAACTGAATGATAAAAATGACAGTTCAAGTTTCAACCGATGGATAGGCTAATTGGTGACTGTGAAACGCAAAGATAGTGTTTTATTTCTTAATGTTCTAGGTAGTATAACCGGAACTTACTGGAACATTCTGGAACAGGCCCTTAGTGAAATTTCAGCAATAAAAAGAATGTTCCACTCCTACTTGCTGACCCTATATATGTGGACTGCTGTAATTCATGGAATTTTGTCTTTTCTTTTTAATTTTGAAGTAAACCAATCACAAGCAGATCGCTTGTGTTTTACTTGTGGTGGAGCTTGCATTCGCTCTTAACTGATTAATTTGACTAAACAACGTTCGCTTTGGCTATTACCTGGATGCCGCTAGTGGCATTTTATACTTAGCACTTCCATGCATCGGAAGGCACTTAATCGTCCGTCGATCCCGAAAGTTGCCTTAGGATGACAGCTGCTATATATAGCATGGTGGTAGGGAACTTTGCAAATGCCAATCTGGCTAGTTACCACCCCAAGCAGATAATCTCTCGCCAATTACTTACCTAATGGTGTGTTCCAGTGGCTGTCCTTGAGAGAATGTTTCCATTCTAGGTTATGCCTATTTTCCACATTTGACTACATAACTTACCACCAAGTGAAATTGTTCTACAAGGCAAAAATAAAAGTGTTGACCATAAAAAGAGTAAGAAAAGGGTCTATCTTTCCTCTACGGACATCGGTATCTTGATTGCATTGAGAAGTTAACAGTGTGATAATCCATGAACATTATAGTTTTTATCTATGTACTATCTAAAGCCCGGTTCCTATATTCAACCATCAACTATTCGTTACAGCTACCGCTCCAAATCAATAGCTATGTTGGAAACCGGTCATCTATCATGTCAGTTAAAAGTATTATTAATAGAAACACTTTCAATTCAACAAACTCCAGTTCGAAAAACATTGTACAAAGCTCCGTTTTAACGTTATATGTTCTGCTTCTGCTGCTTTTAGGTATGCAGCTACTACTCTTGAAGTTTAAGTGTTTTAAGATTATGGTGGCTTAATGGCTGAAAGTTGAAAGTTTCGTGAATCTGATTAGGTTAAACTACAACTTTGCTAACAAGCATCCGGAGGTATACCAGCTCCTTCATTATCTAATAGAAGATTCCAACCTGCACATAGAACTAAATCGTATCTACCAATTAAACTAATTCGCAATCATTGTGACGTGTTTGTTCTGGTAAAGATAAGAAATAGATGGGCTTTTCATTCTGTTTATACTTTGTTGGTCAACTGCAATGGTATGAAATTACAACTGTATTTCTTGCATAATAACATTATAAAATCAGTTTAATAAGTTTTGAAGCAATGATGGCTGAGCGGTAATAGCTATGGACTGCCATCCCTGGTTCGATCCCCAACGCCAGCTTGAGCTTCATCGCATGGTGGAAGGATATTTTGCGAATGCTCGCCTGGCTCGCTACCAGCCTAAAGAAGAAAATCTATTGCCAAGCTCCTAACAGTATGTTCCGGCAGCAGTCCTTGAGAGCCAAAAAAATTACAGGCACATGCGACTTAACAACTGTGTGTCTCAGTGTAACGGGCGAGGTGCAATTCGAAATTCGGTGCGAAATGTATCTGTTATAGGCAGATGTTAGTCCGCTTGACATCAGGCAGGCCTCGTGCTTATTCCGTCTCAATCACATAAAAAAAACAAGTTGAATTATCAATATTTTAGTTGAATTAATTTTATTTATATGATGCCTATTTAATTAAAAGAAAAGACAAATAGAAGTTATGCCACAGATACGATCATAGTATAAAAAAAAACACAATTTGCATATAAGAGTACATTTTGTTAATACAGTTTTTCTAGAATTTTGTATTACTATTGTAGTATGAAACTTCCACGAACTTCTGCTCTTCTGGTGCTTTGGTAGTTTTGTATTTTGGCAGCAATGTGAGTTATATATAGCTTTGAGCGTAGTTATAATAATCACAACCTTTTTTGCTAACGTACTTCGGTCGTAACTTTTATTTAATCAAGGTCATAAAATTATGAAAGTGATCAAGGCGGCGTAGCAAATAGTTTTGGGAAAAGACTGGAGTTTTATTTTAAAAAATATAGTGTGGAATCAGTTATTTGTATCATAGCAGAATACACTTTCGCGGGTAGTCTTATTGTGAATTCTGCGCTGAGTATGGTAGTTGAAGAGAGGCATTTGCAAAATACCTGACATAAGAGTATTTTATATTAAATGACAAAAAAATTGCGCTGAACTTTAGACGTTGTATTGGACAAGGGCTTAAAATTTACAAAGAACTGCTTGATTCTTCACTCAAAATATAATAGTTTTGAGGCCATTTTCTTGATCTCTTCATTACCAAGTTGTAGGTACGTTCTCCTGCATGTTTTGATATTTTTTCTCGAAAAGTTGTCTGAAACTCTAATCCACAAAACAATCCACTAAATGTTTAAAAGGCTTGCGCAAAAAACATCTGGGAGTGACAGGCTCTTTACATACGTAATGAAGTTCTGACTTCGTTCGCCTTCGCGGTTGTTTTGTTTTACGATTTACCCTCAGATTTTTGTTCTGTATTTTTAGGTACGTATAAAAGTTCAACAGCTAGATCCTATCTGGTCTGGACAAGTCCTTTAATTGGAAATTAGAAAAATCTACCAAAATAAAATCACAAACCCTGCAGTTCTGCAAAGTTCTTATCCGGACCATTCTACATGCTCCGCGGTAAGGTATGAATGGCTATTCTTGAATCATAACACAGAAATCGCTACAGTCATTTGGGAACTACGATGCTTCAAATAACAAATTCGTACACACACAGATAAGCACTTCAAACTTATAAAACTCCACTTTTGTCTTAAGGAGTTACAAACAAGATTAGAGGACCTACATAACACTGGTACCTGTCGTGAATTTGTGAATGGGAAAGAGGTTGCGTTTGTAAGCCTTAGAAAAAGACTAAAAAAACTGTCAACAAATTAATGTTTTAGGATCTGCCCTTGAGAGCTACTAAAAATTAATTATGTTTACTACTGATGATGTGTCACGACACATCATCATGTACCAACGTGAGTTACCAAGATGAGATGTTTGTCGAAAGCCATGATATAAGCTGTCAAAAATATATAGGTAATAAGTTTTGCATGGTGGTAGGGCATTTTGCAAATAATAGCCTGGCTAGCTACCAACCTCAATTATGAACATTGGTGTCAATCATCTCATACTCTGTTTCAGCAGCTGTTCTTGACGGCTAGTTCCCGTTCCAGGTTAACTAACCTAAACATTTTTAATCATATTGACACGTATACCAACAGGTGTAGTAAAAGTCAAGAGTTAACTTATTTTGGAATTAAACTTTACTTACAATGTGACCTAACCAATGATTTAATATTTCATCCTTCTATTACTTTTTTAATTACCTGCTATGGCATTTAAGGATTCAAAGTCATGTTTTTTCAGAAAAGATAGTTGTTCCGCATTGCTCTACGAGGGTTCTGTAAAAAAAACTATGAATGATAAAATATTTGTTTTGATTGCAGCCTTAAATTGAATGTGTAAGTCGTCATTTAAGTGAATGTTGTTTAAACTTGGATCATAATTGTACAGAAAATAGTCTTAACCCAGTCCTAAATGTCTGTTTGACGTCAGAGTAAGATAATTCCATGTTCAGTTATGGCTTTTTAGGTTTGGAACCATAAATGTATTATTATGGCATTCTAAAGAGCATGTTTTAAAGCATCCTTTTGGCCTGTTCTTAATGCAATTATCCGCTGGATTATTAAGCGTTCTTTTGTGCAACAAACAAAAGCCTTGCTTTACAGAGGAATGTTGTAACAAGAACACTAATTACACGAAAGCAAACAAGAGGAAAAATATAAATAATTTGTGTGACTATGACATTTTAGGAATTCAAATAAACAAAACTGCTGAAAAACTTCTTTAATTAAACAAATGGCGAAGTTTTAAACAATACTCATATATTTTATATTTAATTTAGACTATTTATGTACAAGTTAATACTTATTGTTAATACTTATAGTATATGATTGGATTTACTAACATAATAATTTATTACTTTTATTTTACCCTGACCCTAGGATATTATTATATGCTTGGGACAAACTTGCAACTCTGCATTATTGTTTCTATGGTAAGATTTAACCATACTATATACACGTTAGCATAAAAAAATAATCTATGGAAGTTGGTTGGTAGCATTTATAAAACTTAGGTTAGAATCTTACAAACAAAGTCAAAGATCTTACAGACAAACATGATCCTACATCACCAGCGCCTCCATAGATAAGGTTACGGTTTATTGCTTGCTGTGTGTTTACAAACAATGTAAAATCATTTAATATAAAAAAATAATAACCTCACACACGTTTTTCTCGCTTTGCAAAAATAACAACAAACCATTACCGTTCATTAATAGGATATTAAAATTGTAATACTGTTGAAATGAATTTGAAATCTTACCTCAGTTTATAATTTTGAATATTTACATTAGTATCGTATCAAAACTCTTCATATCAATATAACTATATCAACAATTTTACCAAACAGTTGCACCTTTCGTTATTATTTACAGGGGCCTCTTTCAAATAAATTACAACATTTTCGATGTAAGTCGACACTTAAATAATAAAAAAACTTGGTAAAAGGCGTACAAATGGATTAATATTGAAATTTATGATAACAAATTTAAAATATATATATATATATATATATATATATTTGTATTTATTACTGATTTAATAAAAAATTTAATCACGTAATTCTATGATTATTTTTCCATTTTCTATTAGACATTTTGAGTATTAGGTAATAAAATAATAGGTGTGTTACAAAATGGTAAAACCAATGTTCGATTCATTTCCTGCACAGATAACTTTTTAGTTCATTTTAAACACTATTCAGATTTAAGTGCAGCAAAGCACTGGTAAAACACAATAACGCAGGTAGACCGAAACTTCCAGCCCATTGAGCGCTTCCTTGCATCGCCGCTGGTGTTTCCCCTGCAAAATGAAATGTGTATTTTAAAGATAAATTTAAAAACGAATTATTGCATTGGAAATATACATATCACATAACATTGTAAAGCCAGATTTTCGATTGTCTACAGATATATTGATGGAGATAGCATCAACTGTGCTGCTCTTAAGAAAATGTTAATGTGATGTCCTGTATTGGTACGGAACTCTTGGTCTGCGAGTCTGCTTCTTGCGAGATCGGATGTTTATGTTTTCTGGCAGATACATTGTAAGTAACAGTTTTAAGTCTCAAGCATAGAGAACTTGTGAACCAGGTGGTAGGTCTCTTAGCAAGAGATCGTCTCAGTGGGTTGGCACCACTTGGTGAGCGAGTCTGCTTCTTGCAAGTTCGGACTTTTATGGGTTTTCCTGTTGGATAAATTCTAAGTAACAGTTTTAAGGATTGAACTGTAACTTGTTAACCAGATGGTAGGTCTCCTAGCAAGAGTTTATCTCGGTAGGTTAGCACCACTTGGTACGCGAGTCTGCTTCCTGTGGGGTCGGACTTTTATGGGTTTTCTTGATGGATAAATTCTAAGTAACAGTTTTGAGTATTGAACTGTAACTTGTTACCCAGATGGTAAGTCTCTAGGCAAGAATCCGTTTTGGTGGGTACCACCACAGTGTGAGATATTCAGGCTCGAAGCAGTAGTGTACGACCACGTCTATGTAAAACAAATCAAATAATAAATGTACGTAAAAGGCACTGTAGCAAGTGAAATCTAATATTTTGAAGCAGTGATAATCTGATATTTTGAAGCAGTAATGGCTCAGTGGCATTGGCCATGGACTGCCGCGCAGCAGGTCCATGGTTCGAATCCCGCCCAGAGCTTGATCTTCACCGCACGGTGGAAGGGCATTTTGCGAATGCCCGCCTGGCTAGCGACCACCCTCAAGTAGAAAATCTGTCGCCGTAACGGTGTGTTCCGGCAGCAGTTCTTGAGAGCCATTGAAATAACAGACAAAATGAGACTTAACAGGTATGTCTCAAGGTGATGGGCGCGGTGAAGTTCGTCACTTGTGATGAAATGCATCTGTCATAGGCAGAGGATACCGCTTAACATCAGGTGGGCCTCGCGCTTGTTCCATCATAATAACATAAAAAAAATACATTGGATGATAGATTCATAAGAACTTAATTACTTTTGGGATGACGAGGGCAATGGTGAGTCCAGCATAAGGAGAAAGATGACTATCAAGCGGGCGACCTGTCTGCCTACTCAATTTTTTAGATTGAAAAAGGTCACAAAAGGCTTGTGCTTTACTACCCCAGGCCAAATCATTTCTGCAGCAGAGGTTTCTTATTGCCACTAAATATTTTAGATTAAAAGCATAAAATAACATTAAAAACCCGTGCATATATGCTTTTTGATGGATTACACATTAGGTACATTTCCTCAACTTGATTCTCAGCAAAATACTACTAATTTTTACAACATAAATTCTGCCGGCAGTATAAGTCAAAATAAGCTTAGTCTAAAATAAATTTCGTGAAGCCATTACATTTAAAAGAATGTTAGCGCTAATAGCAACACCAAAAAGTATAATTACTGGCATAAACACAATTATCGCGCAAACGGCCGAAAAACGGCCTTAAAATTTATTTATTTTATGATTTGTAGTCACGAAAAGCCCCAAATTATTACTAAGGGCTCGTTTGTAGATTTGTTTTCTATTATTTGGAAAAGGTAATTAGGGAAATGTTTGCTAAACGTATTCTAATGGTAACACATTATCACTGATATTTTAACATAGATTGTGAATTTAGTATAATGATTATGAAACTTTACATGTTATTGCATTATTACCAACACATCATTAACCACTTTGCAAGCACTTCAGCACTCATGTGATATTAAATTAAGCAAGAGTAAAAATGACTGAAACATAATTAGTTTAGGAAAGCTTTGTCTACGTCATTAATCCCGTATGTTTTTCTAAAAATAAGAAAATAGCACTTTAATTTTTATAACAAAAATAATTATCTATTTATAAGTTTATAGTTATATCATGTCATTTATGTATACAATGATAATAATACCCAAATAATAAATTACACGAATGAGCATAACATTTTTTTTTTTAATTTTTTTAGAAGTAAGCTTCAGAAAGTATTTTTATATATACCACGTAGCTAATGCTGTCAAATCAGAAGATAATTATGGTAATTTGTACGGTTTCCATAAAAAAAACGTAGACATAGGTAACTTTCTTCACACTTGAACTTTATTAGTAGAACAAATGTACGGGAATCACAGCATACAAAAACTTAGGCGAAAATATGAAAATGGACAAACGCAAAAAGACACTTTAACTTTATTTCTAACAAGAAGGTATAGTTTCTCCCAAGTTTAATTCAAGTCAACTACGAAACTGCAACACAGCATTCGCATGTACATTGAGTTTCGCGAACTTTCTCACCACACAAGCACTTTCGTCTCACGAAATCAAGACCTATTCAACACCGTTCCCACGTGCCTTGTTTTCTGAGTGGCAATGCAATTACCATAAAGGATACCCTGATTCTCCAGATTTAGAATCAAGTCGTCCAGATTTCTCTATTCATACCCATTCCAATAACATATCTACGCGTAGTTGACCTAGCCTACATAATTTTGCATAAATTTTAGAAGATTTTTATTTGTGGCAACATTTTTATTTGTTGAATGGTACTACGAGGTTTGTTTATGGAGTAATAACACGCAACAGATTTGTGAATTACGTTGTGTTGGTTTTAAATATTTTAATGGTATCATTTTCCTTTTAGGGTTCACAACAACGAGTTTAAAAAAATACAGTGACAGACATAGTAAGTAAACATGACATATGTTTGATACATAACTAATTTTACTATTTTCAAGTTCAGTTTAACTCAAAACATGGAATAAGTATAAATTAGACTTATCATTATAGTTCTAATACCGATTGATATCCATTTGTATATTTGACGTTTAATTTACTAGGCCCCCATACAAAGGAAGTTACGTCATATTTGTACGATGATGCAAGCCATGCTAACTGTGCGCCCGCCTGCCCTTCGAGGGAACTAGAATGGGCTCTCACTTTGTCCACAATTGATTTTGCACTTTATTGTTCTCTATGATATTATTATTGGTACACAGTTCAGTGCACTTACTGTGGCGGGTGCTGGATCGACTTGATGTTTTGGCCAAAACTTACCTACCTTAGACGTGGCATACAAAAGTCAGTAGCTATACAAATGATACGACGACAAGAAAATGATCTGTTAAGTTTTCTAGAGACAAAAGTCAACTCTTTTTATCGTCCCGGTATATTAAACCAGTAAAGTAGCTTGCAAAATTTAAGAAATTTGCATGACCAGCAAATTATTTCGCTTTAATTTACTGACAGTTGAAGGTGAGCATCACTCCCTGATCAAATCTGGAGATTGATTGGATTATATGCAAAAAGTAATAAAGGAAAGGCATTGCGTTTCTTTTTTCTTTTTTATTGCCGATAGATTAGCCTTTGATCGCAGTCTTACTTGATGGTGAGTGATGATATGGTCGAAGATGTTGTTCAGGCTACCCTAGAATTACTGGCTCTCAAGGACAGCTGCCGGAACACATAGTTAAGGGCTTGGCGACAGATTTACTACATCAGGGTGATAGCTAGCCAGGCGGACCTTCGCAAAATGCCCTACCACCATGTAATAATGAATAAATGTTGTTATAAATCCTAAGGCGACAACCGGGATCGACAGCTTAACATGCCCTCCGAAGCACGGAAGCGCTCAGTAGTAATGTCATTAGTGATCTCCCAACCAACTCCTGACCGCGGCGGACATTGCTTAACTTAGCTGATCGATTAAAAACGGCTAAGAAAACTGCACTACGAGCGCTTCAAAATGCGTTTGCAAAGGAAATATATTTTTCTTTCCATCCAGACAAAGAGATCCAAAAAAATAGTATGTGGTGAAATGTTTCATAGATAGGATGTGATAGACTATAGCTGCTATATATCTCTAGACGTTTCATAAATCTAGAAATTCCATCTATATGAATATATATATATATATATATATATATATATGTATATGAATATTTCATTCATAATGATTTCAAGTTGAAAGTTATTGTTTTTAAAAAAAATCAGTTACAGCAATTCGTTCAATGTGCATTATATCTTATACCACGAATACAATTATTTAATCTTTCGTATAAAAAAGAACACAATGCATTCTAACTACTTGACGTATTGGACAATAAAACTGCTACGGATTGCACTTTCACGAGAATCCTTGTGTGGCATTATCTTTCACCGTTCACCTTTATCTATTTCCATTAGACTCGTCGTAAAAAAGCTCAGTCACAGTCACGCAACAAACGAGAGGCATAAACTAGTACCTAAATCACGCCACTGAACTGAAGTGCGGTGATATTTTGCACGTGACATCCTACATGCGGTGGCATTGGACTAATGTATTCATTACTGCTGATTCCAAGCATTTACATCACAATTATACTAGCAGTAGGGACCGTCGGCAAAACAGCGATTTGGCTTTCATAATAGAATTTATAAAATGACCATGAATCAGAGAATGCCATTCATGTAAGTTAATAAAATCACGTCTGTTTTTCAGATTTGATTTCCACGTGCTGTGATCATACCATATCTCTCTATCATCCTAACCATCTACTTACACGCAAGTCACAAAGTACTTTATGGCCAGATATTTTCAAGAACGTCTCACATAAATGGTCAGAATACTCTCTCCAAAGGCTTCCCCTTTTAAAGTATAACCACTTGTCATGTATGCATTTGTCATAGTTACTTTAAAAATTTCGCGACTTGAACAGGTATTTTACGGTTCATCTCACCATCACCCCTGTTATTTACAATCTGTAGCAATATCCTTAACTAATAGTGCCCGATATAAAGTTGGAGAAGTATTAAAAACCTCTGTATATCGTCCGCGGTCTACGTTAGCATCGCAAGTCTTCCAAGTATAGTATTCCATTACAGACATTTAGTATATACAGGGTAAATTGCAGCTGCGATAGTTCATATAATAAACAAACCAAGCAAACCATAGATAAACGAGATAAAGAACATTTCGCAGCAAAACCAAAGTGTTAGAACCTGACCACTGGATTGAGCTCCAAGAGCCACGGCCCGAAAATCCTCTCGACGGAGCGTCACTGCCATTCTTGACTAGTACGAGAAGCTATTGAAATAAGGAAATATCATAATGTCAATCGAGAGACATTACGTCATCATATCAGTTAGCAGAGTTCTAGAAATAAGTGCTAACTTTCGATTTAAGAAGCTAGTTTTGCGTTAATAAGCTATTTTTCGTTTTTCACGCAAAATAAACAAGATTTCGTCATCGCTGGCCCTTTTTCACTCCTACACAGTCCAATAGTGATAGAATATTAGCATTTGTCAGCATCTTAAGGTGCTGTAATTATTTTTCAGGGTAAATTTAAATCATTTTAAATATTATCATGCCTCACCAAAGTTTATTGTCATTCTATGACATTATTCGGTATTTAACTTTCCTCTATTCACATAGCCTTATAAATTCTATTGTCAAACTTATCACCACGTCTGTATTTTCCAAAAGATATGTTCAAACACCTCTTCTGATGTAATTTTGTCCCTTATTACAGGGGATGAGTCGATTCCCATCTACCGTGCATTGGAACAGACCAGATTTCAAACTAAATCTGATAATTTCTTTGTAAGTAAAAACTCATCTATTGACTTTCGTTTTCTATATTTATCATGAGAGATTGATCTTTTATTTGAAGCCAAAAATAATAGACTCCAAAGCGACTCTTAATACCACTTGACCATTGGAGTAGTCGTAGTCTAGAAGTCAGAGATAAATTATATAACTATTGTATTATGTTTACTACGGATGAAACAATTAATTTCAAAACTTAATTGGCGTAAGGTATGCAGCCTTATCCGATAGGGAAACCAAACCGGTTTGAAATAACATTGCTAATGAATGACAATCAATTTGTTTTACTTCAATAGTGCCGACGTTTTAACGTTGTGAAAATAAAATATTTTCTTTATAAAAAAGTGTACTCAAATTGATATTTACAACGGAATAGATCTTTCTCGTGATATTTTTGTTCATAGTTGAATGCCTGACAAAATCACGATATTGAACATAACGTTCCTACTGTGTAACTTAGGTACGCTTAACACGACATTACAACAAATTGTCCCATCTACTTGCTAACCATTACAGCCTCTGCAATCAGAACATAATGACTTCAATCGCCTACAAGATGTATGATACGACTTCAGGTTGCGAAATGAGAACAGTGTAGCTTGGAATTAAGTTTTCAATTCCTCTTCGGATACACAGCAGGCACTTGTTACATTGCCACATTTGTTCTTAAACTGTTTGATATATGGTAAAGATGCGTTTTTCCTTTTTTATTTTAAAGAATATCAGCTGACCACTAAATATGAGTGTGCCATCATATAGGTACTATCAACAGTGGGGGACGGTTATGCTCGCGTCCGCAGGAATTACCTACCACAACCCTGCACGTGTCCCCTGGGTGGTGCTAAACGAGTTCGAAAAATAAGAAGAAACCGGCAAACATAGAGAGAAAAAACGATCATGAACACAAATTGCCCTTATATGGGTCCCCTAATAAATGGCTCTTCTCAGAGCCCATTAACAAAAGATATCGGACCTTCAGTCCGTATATTGCAACTAAATATTAAAGGCATTAGTAAGGCCAAAACTGATTTCCTGCATAAATACCTGCAGGATAACAAAATTGACATAGTTAATATTCAGGAGACACATACAAAAGACCACCAAGATCTAGATAACAGAGGCACATTACCTGGGTATGACATAGTGAAAGCTCTTCACCATTCCAAATACGGCATAGCTACATATGCAAAAAGGAGCCTTAATGGTGTTCGGCTTATAGACTTAAGCGAGCTTGGCCAAGTATTCACTATCACCATAAAAGTAAATGAAATTACTGTAGTTAATATATACAAACCCCCAACAGTGAGCTGGCCTCAACATGTCCTGCCACAGTACCCACATCCTTGTATTTACACCGGAGGCTTTAATAGCCACCACACAATGTAGCGATATTCAAACGTCGACAACAATGGGAGGATTCTGGCCCAATGGATGGAAGACTGTGACTTGCAATTAGTATTTGATGCAAAAGATAAAGGCACCTTTCACTCCGCTAGATGGAACAGAGACTATAATCCTGACCTCACTCTCGTCTAAACTGACCATTTGTGTCTACCCTTGAACATAATAAGATCTGTTCTCTCACTTTTCCCGAACAGCCAACACCGCCCTAAACTACTTGATGTTGGACTTAAGGTACCGCTGGTGAACTCAATGCCTTTACCTAGATGGAATTTTAATAAAGCCAATTGGAAAGGTTTTAGTGACTGCCTTGATGCAGACCTGCGAAAGAGCAACCTGGAACCCATTGCTTCAAACTATGACACTTTTGTGGAGCGTGTGACAAAAGCTGCCAAGCAAAATATCCCAAGAGGTTATAGAAAGGTGTATGTCCCAGGCTGGTGTCATGAAAGTGAAGAACTTTATAAAGAATTTATAAAAACAACAGACCACAGCACTGGTACGAAGCTTCTGCAGACACTGGATGAACAAAGAAAGTTTAAATGGGAGATCACGGTAAAATGCATGGACTTCAAAAATTCGAGCAGAAAAGCATGGAAAGTACTGCACAGGCTCACTGGAAAACAGCCTCCAGCAAAATCAATTCCCGGCTTAAACCCCGACTCCATAGCGAACCGAATGGTAGAGATCACACGGACACAAAGAGACAAAATTTTCACTAAGAAGGTCAAACAAGAGCTCAAGACCTTGAAAAAGTCTTCCCCAACAAACCAACACCTTTCAAGACCTTTTCTCCAAGATGAAATAGTAAGCGGTATTAAACTTTTAAAAAATAATAAAGCTGGCGGTACTGACAACATCTACAACGAGTTTATCCGTCATATGGGCCCCATGGCTGTAGGTTGGCTCACTTTAATAACATCCTTAACTACAAGAGATTACCTAGACAATTTAAATTAACTAAAGTAATAGCCGTGCTAAAACCAGGCAAATCTGAGCTGCTACCTGAAAATTATCGGCCTATTGCACTACTCAGCTGCATTTTCAAACTACTTGAACGTGTTATACTAACAAGAATAGAGCCATTTATAGAGGCTGCTACACCCATTGAACAGGCTGGGTTTCGTCGAGGAAGAAACTGTACTGACCAAGTAATGGCCCTCACCACGTGCATCGAAGCCGGTTTCCAAAAGCAGTTAAAAACTACAGCAGTGTTTATAGACCTCACAGCTGCATACGATACCGTTTGGAAACAGGGACTAGTGCGCAAACTATTATCTGTCATCCCTAGCAAAGAAATTGTAGACCTAATATCTAGCATGTTGAGTGAAAAAGAATTCGAAGTCTATCTGGGTAATGCCAAAAGTAGAAAGCAAAAATTAAGCAACGGCTTACCTCAAGGTTCTGTTATGGCACCGCAGCTTTTTAATCTCTACATTCACGATCTGCCAGTCACCACAGGTACTAAATTCATATATGCTGATGACATTGCACTTATTGCTCAAAGCAGGGACATAAAAACGAGCGAAAACATCTTGACTGATGACCTAACCAAGCTCTCAAAATACTTTGAGTGTTGGCGTCTTATCCCCAGCCCCAGCAAAACCGAGGTTTCATGTTTTCATCTAAATAACAACCTCGCGAACTATCAACCTACTGTAAACTTTAAGGGAAAAAAGCTTCATGTCAACGCTTATCCTAAATATCTCGGTGTAACCCTCGATAGATCACTAACCTACAAAGAACACCTAATCAAGTTGTCTCATAAACTATCCACACGCAACAACATTCTGCACAAATTATGTGGCACGACCTGGGGAGCGTCTGCGGATTGCTTGCGTACGACGGGTATCGCCCTGGTCTACTCAGCTGCAGAATACTGCTGCCCAGTTTGGCTGGAAAGTGCACACGTTCATAAAGTAGACACCAAACTGAACGAAGCCATGCGCTGTATATCCGGTACTATCAAATCTACACATCTTCACTGGCTTCCTGTACTTAGCCACATAGAACCACCTCATCTCCGCAGACAACATGCACTAAAAAGAGAAACAGAAAAAATTGAGCTACACCCAGAACTACCTCTCCATGCTGGTTTCTTTTGCCCACCACCACATCGTTTAAAGTCGAGGCATCCCCCGTACGCTCATGCCGATCGCATAAAACATTTTCAAATTACAGATGGATGGAAAAAGGTTTGGCATGAGGCTACAAAAAACTCAGGTGCTGGAAGCATTGACCCCACTTCCAAACCCAAAGGCTTGAACCTTCCACGTAAAATATGGTGTCGCTTAAACAGATTAAGAGCAGGATACGGGCGCTGCAATTACTTCCGACACAAATGGGGCTGGACAGACAGTGCATGCTGCGAATGTGGCGAGGAAAACCAAACTATGGACCATATTTTCCAGCACTGCCCTATCTATTCATACCCAGGACCATGGAGTGATATTGTGGATCTACCTCCTGAATTTATTACTTGGCTGGAGAACCTGAAAATTGACATTTAATTTATTATAGAATTCTAATTTATGTTAATTTAATTTTGTTGACATTTTTATATATTATTTTAGTTTAAGATGTAATTTTGCCTGTAGTCATACGATTAAATAAATAAATAAAAATAAATAAAATATCAACAGGGTAATATGTGTTGGTAGAAAATTACACCACAAATATTTATTAGTTTATTCACATGTTAAAATTATACATAAATTTTGTGTATAACGAAGAAACACTAATTCATTTTCTAAAACCTATTCATTGTAAAAATAATTGGTATATCAATACAAAACACACGTTAATGTAAGATTAAATAATATGAATGGTTTTTTGTTTGTACTTAACCATATGTCGATAAATTCGAGATTTTTGGACTAGGTATACGAATTTTGTTTTGTTTCTTAGACAAAATTGTGATGATATTATTTTCAGCTTATTAATTTATTTCTTTGTTGTCATGTTGTATGTTTTTGTTGTCATGTTGAATTACTAGCGATATACAACACGACATCCGTGGGCAATGGTGATCTACAGCGGCATATTAAATTATTCATGTCTTCCTATCCTATACAACAATTGCTATGTTTACTAGTTTTAATTTCTTAGTACGTGGTTCACGCACGAATTTACCTTTTTCATGGTTTGCAGTAAAGGTGGGTTCTCAAAAGAAGGGCTAGTAATATATTTGATAAGATATCCTATTTTGTTAATGATTACATTGAAGACCAGGTCATAACGCAATACGGTCTTTTGGTTATTGTTATGGTTCCTTACCTCAAAAGAAAAAAACGGAACCATTATAGGATCACTTTCTTGTCCGCCTGTCTGTCTGTCAAAACACTTTTTCTCAAGAACACGTGGAGGTATCAAGCTGTAATTCATATCATATACTCAAATTTACTGTCTCATAGAGCTGTGAAAACAACAAATTTCTAAGCCAACGCGATCGAAAGATACAGCCGTTTAAACCGCAAATTTTCAAAACCTACGGGATACTTCCCGTGAACTCTAATTTGATACGAAGCAACATTTTATAGCAAATTTAAAGAAAAAATTGCGAAAAGTATACATTTTTACATATTATATCAAGTTACAAAAATATTTTTTATAATTTTAAAATGTTATTGATTTCATTTAGCAATAAAAATACCATAACTTTTACTTATATACATACAGGTGCGTACGGAACCCGGTGCGCAAGTCCAAATTGGCGGTATTTTTTTGTTGTTAAATTCGGTTTATTTATTACAAATAGGTAATAGGTTATAAATAAGAAACATATATTTTCAGACAATAAATAATATATACAATGTTGGTTGAACCGAGAAATGTGAGTGAGCTCTGAGAATGTTACAAAGCTGAGCATGCATAATATTATCTAACTAAGTCCTAACTATATCTGAGTTCTCCGAGCCAAAGCAATCCTCCAAGAATAGCTAATTAGGTATGCCAGAAATTACAAGCATAGCACATACATAAACTTCTTGTGAATAGAAATAAATTAATAACACAGATGAAAGCTAATTAACAAATAACAACAATTCTAAATTAGTCTCATTAATAAACAGCAGACAGTTTGCACGGGTTTAATAATGTGGTTAAAAATACTAGTTTCATGATCATACGAAATATATTTTCACTATGATGCGATGCAGCGAGGTAAGTGGTGTGATCGTGAAAATAGTTAAAAACATAATAAAGCTATTAAAAGATGCAGTATATATAATACTAGCTTTCCGGCCGCGGCTCCGCCCAGTCCAGAATCCAAAATCGGTCCAGTTGTTTTTAAGTTTATTCATTGCATACAAAAATACAAATATTTCCTCTTTATAATATTAGTATAGTTAAAGATAATGTTCGTGTTAGTATTACCGCTTTACTATGAACTTGTCTTGTCATGGTAATTTCTTACTTGTGAGCTCGTGTACATAATACGCTACATAGCAAATACACAACAAGAGTGCGAGCTCTAGCTGTGTAATGTAATTCGTAAAAACTGATACGTTTTATGTCTGAAAACTTTAACATTTTGCTTTTTTATATCTTAGAGCTAACTAAAACTACTGACGGTTTTTTGTGTTAAAAGTATGTATGTGAGACTTTATCATGGCCGTAACCTTTTGCTTTTCTATAGTTTAGCCCTAACTATACAACTACTGACGGTTTTTTGTGTTAAAAGTAAGTACGTGAGAACATATACTGTTATCCGCTCTTCACTTTTTTTACAGTATAGAGGGCACAATTGCAACTTACACATGGCGTTAATTGATCTCTATCGCCTACATCTATCCGCAACACCAGAAGTCTAAAGGATGCGTTGCCGGCCTATGAGGATAGAATATGCTCTGTTCTTAAAATCTCCTCAGTCATATCAGTTTAAACTTCTAGGTCTTCGCTCAGACTTCCAACATTCATGACAATTTTGCAGAAGACAATTGCACATTGCCCGAATCAAATTGATACGCCCCGCAACAGTCAACTTTGTTGACTGCAGTAACTCTGCTAGTTATTCGTCGCATATACTGGAAGCCTGGGAGAGTTCACATGATGCTATTGGCGTATTTTGTGATCTTTCCAAGGCATTCGACTGTGTAGAGCACTGCACTCTGATTCGTAAACTTTCCCACTATGGTATTCGTGGGAAAGCTCTGAATCTTATAGAGTCATATCTGTCAGACAGGCTACAGAGGGTTGGAATAAATGGCAATACTTCTTCCGGGTCATTGGTAAAAATGGGAGTACCACAGGGATCAATTTTGGGACCTTTTCTGTTTCTAACATATATTAATGATCTGCCTTGCATGGTCAAAGATTTCTGCGATATTGTTTTATTCGCAGATGATACCTCTCTGATTTTTAAAGTAGATAGGAAAGACAGTGAACTGACGCATGTAAATAATGTATTATCTAAGATTTGTAAATGGTTCGCCGCTAATAATCTTCTCCTAAATTCAAAAAAGACGAAATGTTTAAATTTTTCTTTACCAAATGTTCCTTATGTTGAACCAAACATAAAGCTTGGCCCAGATAAACTCCCTATAGACAAAGCGACAGTCTTCCTGGGAATCAAAATGGATTCCACTTTACAATGGGATCCACATATACATGATCTCTCCGGAAGACTTAGTTCTGCTGCATATGCAGTTCTTAGGATAACACAATTAACAGACGTAGCTACTGCTCGGCTAGTTTATTTCGCGTACTTCCACAGTATTATGTCGTATGGCGTATTGCTGTGGGGAACTGCTGCTGAGATAGAGACAATCTTTATCATACAAAAGCGTGCAATTCGAGCCATATATAAAATGGGTCCTAGGGAATCTGTGAGGGATCTTTTTAAAGAAATTGATATTTGAACTTTACCAAGTCTGTATATATTTGAAAATATTATGTATGTTCGTAAAAATTTGAGTAAATTTAAATTAAACAGTGACAATCACGATTACAATACTAGGAATAAAGATAAAATAGTGGTGCCAGCTTTTAGATTAGCAAAGACAAATAAAAGGTCCTTCTTAGGTAATTGTGTGCGGTTTTATAATAAAGTTCCCAAACATATTACAACGCTCACAGAAGGGAAATTCAAGTTGCACGTGAAAAACATATTGATTAAAAAATTCCTACTACACAGTTTCTGATTACATAAACGACAAAAATGCCTGGACAATTCCGCCTCCGCCAAGCTATTGCCTGTCACCTACATAATTTAAACAAATATTGTAATAACTCTATTATATAGTATGTATGTAACACATTGTTAAAAGATGTTTAAAAGAATGGCCCCGAGTTTCTTGCCCGTTCTTCTCGCAGTGGCTCTATACAATTTATTTGCTGAACGTGGCAGTACAATGTAGAATATTTCAATACTAAAATTTGTAATTGACCTTCATAAGAGCGTCGTAGACGCCTAAATTGAATAAATGATTTTGATTTTGATTTTTTGATTTTTGATTCGAGTTTACCTCCAATAAGTACGGTACGATCACTGCAGAGGACATTAGCACGTTGTTAGGTGTCTGATATGCCGTGTTGGACATTCGCCTTAACTACAGTATGGAGGTGTTGACTACTTACCAGTAAGTACGTGCACTCTTGCAGAAGCCATTTGCGCGTTGTCAGGTGCACATTGATATGCCCCTGCATCCGACGTCCGCGCTGACTGCACTAAAAGTCTACTGCTACTGTGCATCCCCTTTTCAGTCACAAGGGATATTCCACCGCGAGTTGAGTCGAAGTTTATTGTCTGTTGAAAGAAACGTAACACTTTATACACAGAGTCGCAGATTTCCAAAAGGAATTGAAGGCTTGCAATAAGATCTTTCTGGCTACGGGCTCGAGAAACTATCCTTAGTGAACAAAAGAACACCTAATCGTCACACATTCTCCGAAGGGACAATCAGAGTGTGTAACGACGTTTTCCAAACATGTTTCAGCTCCAAGTAATAGGGAAAAGGCTATTGTCATCTATCGACACAGTTTCATACTCCAAAATACCCCTGAAAATTGCTATATCAGAAAAATCAAAACGCTATCTAAAGCGGGGACCGAACTTGTTTCTGTAGTTTGTCATCTCTGCTGCACGATTGCCTCGTAAACGGTATTTGTCTGCCTGGAAATTTGCCCTGGAGAACCATAAATTTGCACCTAGCACGTTGGCTGCCTTGAAGCTTTTGGCCAATTGAAAAAGTAGTTGGTTTTGTAGATGCTAATCAAAACGTCCCATTGTTTGTTTTCGACTCTGTGAGGATCATCAGCACATTCACAGGAATCGCAAGTGCAAGTTTTTTAAAGAATAGGTTCTTAATTCTTAGGGAGGTTTTAAGGTTAATAGGTCTGTATCACATTTAAAAATTGTTTTTGTTTTCCAATAATTTGTAAATGTGATTTTAGCTTAGCATGCTATAGTGCTTGTAATATTATATTTAGAAATATAGAAGGGTAACAACATCACTGCGATTACATCATGCATATCATTGTTTCCTACGCTGAGCGCATTCCATCATCAGTTGCCATTTTTGTCGGTAAAAGACACATAATAACGATATTCGAACTTATATACCAACCAAGGCATAGAAGTAAGGTGATTCGGTACTAATACGCCTAAGGTGGCATGCACTGACACTAAGGTTCAAACACCCAGCGCTTTTTCTATACGTACCTACTTAAGACGTATCGTTCCGTAAATGTAGGTAATATTTACTTAGTAAAAAATTAGGACCTTGAGATTACAAAACCATGCATAATGTCATATTGCCAACGAGAATATAGCTTGAGAAACATGTCAAATTGGATATTAATCAGTTATATACTTATGATGTGAACAATGCTAACAAACAAAAATAGGCAGTTTATTAGCCAAAAGAAGAATTATAATAAAAGTTGTATAATTATTATTAAGTTTACTATCGTTACGTTAGCGTACTATAGTTATATGTAACATGTATTTTTTCTACTCAGTTGTTGATATGTATACATTATACATAGATTGTGCCGCTATTTTGAAGATTCCAGATACGATCATGATTCAAGATTGTTTGATGTTTAATATTTGAGTACCAATATTGAATAGGCGGGTATATTAGCTAAATTCGTATGAAATAAATTTACAACGATCAAACTGGGTATGTAAATGTACTATGCTTGTAGTGTAATGTACCGTATTAGCCGAATTTTCCACTGCTGAACACAGCCACTCCCATAAAGATGGTATTTGCTATAATCCCCACGCTCAGTTCCTCAGAAGGCACTACTGCCCACCTTCCGGTATTTTACCTTTAGTCGCCTCCTACGACACCCACAGGTAGCAAGGGGTGACATTCTATCCTGGCACTAGGCGGCGTATCGTTTGATCACCAATATTAAATGGGCTGGTATATTAGCTAAATTCGTATGAAATAAATTTTCAACGCTCGAACTGGGCTTAATGACATAATATAACAACTGTATTCGATATCCATACATACATAAAATCACACCTCTTTCCCATAGGGGTAGGCAGAGACCACGGATTTCCACTTACTACGATCCTTACATATCTCTTTCGCTTCATCTACACTCATCAATCCTTTCATACATAAGCGTCGGTTTAGGGTACTCTTGACCTGGCCTTTTTTCAGAACGTCTTCAATCTGATTTTGAAACATTTGCCTAGGTCTTCCCCTTTCAAAACTTCCGTTCACTTGTCCCATGTATACCTGTTTAGTCATTCTTATTTCATTCATTCTCTCCACATGTCCAAACCATCTTAACACACCTTTCTAGATTTTTGTCACTACATCCTCATTCACACCACATCGTTCCCTTATCACACAATTCCTTATCCTGTCACTCCGTTTGACTTCAATCATGCTCCTCAATGATTTGATATCCATTATGCGATTATATGTCAAACAATTATTATTTATGATGAACTCAGAGAGTTTGTCAGAGATGACGAACCTGACAAAAACTTGAAGTGAATTGACGTAAATACAAACAAATGTTATAACAAGCGAAAGTATATTCTGTGCAGTTTCGAAATTCAACTAAAAGTATTTTGATAGAACTGTGATTTTTTTATGCTTGATAGGTTAGACTTTGACAACACAATCTCACCTGATGGTAAGTGATGATGTGGTCGAAGATGTCGTTCAGGCTAACCTAGAATTACTATCCCGGCAATTTCGGGTTGTGTGCGACATAACCGACTTCCTCATGGTTGAAGAGTCAATGAGAGAACAATAAATACACAAAACATGTTAACCTTGCATAGTCATATATGTGTTGATAAGAAATACATATTCTATAGACCTCACACGGGTGAGATAAAGGTAGGAAGAGGATGAATGAGATTTTTATTTCATTATATCATCAATATATAAATTGTTATTTATCAAGGTATATATACATATTATATACATATTCTTATACTTGCTGTTTTTTTACTACTATCACATATACCCTTATTTTACCACTTTAGGGATTGATGAATTTATTAATACAAATATTGTGTGAAATAAAGAAAAAATATTTCATATCGCTATTACATACATACATATAATCACGACTTCCTCGAAGGTGTAGGCAGAAGTGTGTACACACCCACGTTTCACCGATTGGGTTTTTGTCGCATGTAATAGGGGGCGAGCCTATTGCCATTCACTGGGCACAGTTTCAGGGTCATAGAAAATAATAACAAATATTTTATAGTTTTTTTTTTTTTAATATTTGTTATTATTATAGTAAAATTAATTATTTAATAAAACATTTAAAAAATCTCTATAAAATTATAAATATCTAGTGACGATTCCACCTAATTTCCTGTTAAGCCGACGTGACGTCACAAACGCCACGCAGCCTAACCGGAAGAGTATTCGACGCGTTTCGCTTCTAAACGACACCCACGGGAAGAAATGGGGAGGTGACTTTCTAACCCGGCACCCCACGGGTATCGGTATTACAATTACCGGATATATTATCTACATAAAAAAACGACAAATAAGGAACCCATTTCACACTCCACACACCAACTTGGCAGTCGATAATAAGGCATAAATGAAAGAAAATAGTAACAAGAAAACGTTGGTACATTCAGAATCATCTGTAAAGTTATATGAATTTTTGCATCATTTTTCGATCCAAAAATCATCCACAATCATCAAAAAGCTATTATTTATGTCAAATCTTGTGCCAAATTTGATACATTTCTTGATTGACGTAAACCGAAATAACCAGCCACCAGCCATGTTACCCACGTAACCAGTTATCTGACGTAAATGACGTAAGTCGTAACCTGATAATGTTCCTTTATGAGTCACTCACAATTTATAATATGACGTAGACGTATTAAAACAATATCGTTTAAGCTTTTATGATATAACGTGACATGATTTATTTATTTTCCGTCTAACCACTAAACTTGGAGATACATTACCGTAATTTTGTAAGCAATTTGTATTGTTTTAATGTTATAAGGTACGTGAGGAGAAAGTTTTCACGAAATACCTAATCATCTTTCCACCCTTATTCATTGTACGATATAATCTATTGAAGCAGTGTTGGCTCAGTGGCATAGACCATAGACTGCCACGCAGCAGATCTATGGTTCGAATCTCATCGCGGGTTTGAGCTTCACAGCATGGTGGGCATTCCCGCCTGGTGAGCGACCACCCTCAAGTAGAAAATCTGTCGCCAAGCACCTAACGGAGGTATCTGGCAGCAGTCCTCGAGCGCCAGAGAAAATACAGGCACATGAGACTACGTCTCAAGGTGACAGGCGCAGTGCAATTCGTAACTTGTGCCGTAATGCATCATAGGCAGAGGTTAGTCCGCTTAACATCAGGTGGGCCTAGAGCTTGTTCCGACACAATAACATAATTTTTTTTTTTATTTTTTATTTTTTTTTAACAACTTAAAAACAACACATCGCCCTGGTGGATCTTACATAGTTGTTCTTAACCGATCAGCAAGAGTGATCTCTTAGCATTTGCAGTGGATGATATCATCAATTTCTATTATTTTAATTACCTACATGTCCTACTGTCATGACTTGGATGGGGAACCGCTAGTAGCGTTTACTACGAGTAAACTGAAGCTTTCATATGTCCAAACCGGAATCTCAGTTGGCGGGTTGATATTCGTAATTATCCTACAATCTGCGTAGCTCCGATTTTTACGCACGCTAAGCCGTGAGTCCCCTGTGGGGTGCCGGGTTAGAATTGCACCTCCCCCTATCATCCCGTGGGTGTCGTAAGAGGCGACTAAGGGAAAATACTAGAAGGTGGGCAGCAGCACCTTATAAAGAACTGCCAACTTACAAATACTCCCTTAATAGGAGAGGCTGTGTTCAGCAGTGGACGAGTCAGCTGTTACAGTAAGCCGTGAGTTTTACTTATTTTCATAACAAAGCTGTCGTCATAGCATGGTGGGCATTTAGCCAAGGCGTGCCTCACATGCAACTACCCTCAACAAGGAATTCTGTCGTCAAGCACCTAACGGTGTATTCCAGTGGCTGGCCTTGGGAGTAAATAATTTTTGGTTGCCTGAATAGGAAGAGATAAGATAAGACAATTCTCACTGAGATAACATAGTAATAGAATTTACTAAAATTCTGGTTCTTCTTTAAACAGACAATTACCATTAATTACATTGTTTCTGAGATATAATAACTAATGCTAAGCTATGAAAAATCTGACGTTGACCTCGTTGGCAAAAATTACGCCATTAAGGTATCAGCATCGGAAATGGTGACGCTAATGGATAAATAAATAAAACTGATAGTGACGCTAATGTTTCTTGCATAAATAATGAACAATTGAAAGAAAATTTATAGTTATAATGTAACGATTCATAAATTTATTTCATTGTATTGTTTGGCGTTTTTAAGCAATGCGTGATTTGTAGGCATAAAGTTATGAATTGCTTTCTTATTGGTTTTATAGTTTTTGGGACGTTTTATATTGATCTGTAATACAGATATCGTTTATAAAGTATTTCTAATAAAAGGTAAATTAAACTAATTTCAATAGTTTTTAGTATTGTCTTATATATGTAATATAATTAATCTTTATGCGCTTATTCCCCGTATGTATGGTGTAGCAAGTAGCGAAGTTTCGAAGCGCTCGTAGCGAAGTTTACTTAGCTGATCTCAACCGATCAGCAAAGTTAAGCAACGTCGCGCGCGGTCATGAGTTGGATGGGTGACCGCTAGTGACATTACTACTGAAGGTTTCCGTGCTTCGGAGGGCACGTTTAGCCGTCGGTCCCGGTTGTTGTCTTAGGGTGGAAGTCGTTATGGCATGGTGGAAGGGCATTTTGCGAATGCCCGCCTGGCTAGCTACCACCCTCAAGTAGAAAATCTGTCGCCAAGCACCTAACGGTGTGTTCCGGCAGCTGTCCTTGAGAGCCAGTACTTCTAGGTTAGCCTGAACAACATCTTCGACCACATCATCACTTACCATCAGGTGAGATAGTGGTCAAAGGCTAACCTATCAAGCATAAAAAAAGCAATATATTATAGGGTAAAAATGTTTTTTCTAATAGCTTATTCAATTAAGAGTAATAAATCTTTATTTAACTAAAATTATACGCTGTAAATACCGGAAGGTGGGCAGCAGCGCCTTCTGAGGAACTCATATCAAAAACTGCGAGCCCCTAGACGTCTGCCAAGCGTGGGTGTTATGGAAAACTTTTGTGTTCAGTAGTGGACAATGCGGCTGATACATTACAGTTATCTTACGGACTATGCCTCCCGGATACATCATGCATAGGATGAGTCCTCTGTAAAATTGAATCGATTGTATATCTAAGAAGACTTTGCGTTTTCAATAAATCTGGGAGAAGCTGAATGTTTGGTTTAATATAAAAAACATTTGGTAAAGAAAACTTTAAACATTCCACCTTGTTCTACCATTGTATTAAACTTTTAAAGACCTCTCTTGATTGCTTAGAGTGCCCCAACACTACTTGAACGTTTTCAGACATCACATGTTGTTAATTTATTAATATATAAAAGTACGAGTTACCTAATTATAAAAATGTACTTCTAAGCAATAAAATCTTGCAGTAAATAGACATACAGCGCTCCTTAAGATCTAGATAGTTCTTCATGCTTACGAACTTCATAAAATGTATTTCCGCACAGTATTGTTGCATTAAGGTAAAATGTTGAAATATGTAATCAAATAAAATTTCATGTTATAATTTTCTATATAAGGTATAATTTTTAATAGTCAATTAGTGAATGAATAACTCGGCATGAGAATCAAAAAAAGTTAGAAGTGTCATCTTTCTCTATCTATATGCCGCTATGTGAAATCTGTATAATATTTTGTTTTTACCAACAACACAAAAGACAACGATGTAAGCACATATAAGAACATATTGCATGAAACAGTAGATTCGATTCTCTGCCTTACTCCACACCAACTTGGAAATGCTCTTATTGGTAGTTTATCCACTGCTAAATTATTAAAAAGAAGCAATAAGATGGTAAGGAACCGTGTTCGGTCTTTCCGATCTTTCAAAATTACAATCACGATGTGATGTAACACAAATTTGCATACACATACAGATAAAAGATTTTCATTCATTTTTTAGATATTATTTTGACAGAACAAGCTCGAGGCCCACCTGATATTAAGCAGACTAACTTCTGCCTATAACAGATGTATTTCATCACAAGTCACGAATTGCACTGCGCCCGTCACTTTGAGACCATGTGCCTGTAATTTCACTGGCTCTCAAGGACAACTGCTGGAACACACCGTTAGGTGCTTGGAGACAGATTTTCTACTTGAGGGTAGTCGCTAACCTAGCCGGCATTCGCAACATGCCCTTCCACCGCGGCGGGATTCGAATGTTGAACCTGCTGCGCGGCAGTCCATAGCTAATGCCACCGAGCCATCACTGCTTCATTATATATTTATATATAAACAATTTTGCATTCCGAAGCATCCGAGGATATTACAAAAAAGAAATACTTCAAAGATCACAACTTGCTCGTAATTATAATTCAGTAAAATGAACTGTATCTTGAACTGTTTCACATATGAAGGTGGTTAGGAAATGGCGCGGATGTTGGGAGTAATGAATTTGTATTAGCCCATACACGCCCAGACTTCTTACTATGAGGAAGTAGAATACGTAAATAAGACATAAATGTTCCACATAAGATGCTGTTGCCTGTCTACTCGTGTTTCTTTTAGTATTTTTTAACAACATCTTAAAAGCAAAACCATCTAATGCATTTTCATACCTTTACTATGTTGTAACAAAAAGGGAAGTTTCATAAATCCTAAAAGAAATTTCCATAAAGTAAACGGCACTTAACTTTGGCTACGTTAGTTCCAAGGAAGATTAATAACCCTTCTTCGTTGCTGAAAATAATAATGTTATACCGTTATAAGTTTCGGAGCTTCAACAGTTGCTAGTTAAGGAAATAACTACTTTTCTCTACATTTGCTTCAAAATAATAAACCAATAAAGTTTTATAACATAGGTTATCTTTAATATGTGACATATTTGCAATTCAATTATATCTAATATTGCAATTTAACTATAACCAACTTAACATTAAATGCGGTAAAGCTCAAAGCGGGCGGCGGTGGGAATCGAACCAGGGACCTGCGGCACGGCAGTCCATAGCTATTACCGCTTGGCCATCATTGCTTTTAGTAGCTAGTAAGGCGATAGCATGCCCTATAACTATGTGGAATTTAAACATAAAGGACCGTGCGGTGGCAGTACATAGCTATTACCTCTATTATTATCACCGCTAATGGCCCATGGCCACGAGTTAAAGAATAGTACATCGAAAGACTGCTCGTTCATAAAAACTTCAGGTCGAGAAAAGCTTTGCGATAAAATATATTCTGCAAATAGTAACTCAGACGAAACGTATTTTATATAAAACCCCAGAATAGCGGAAAAATTTCCAAGTCGGGCAATTCTCGTGTTCTCTAAAAATATTGGAATAAAACGTCGTCTCGTAATTGTTTCTATGAGCTCTGTTCGGTGAGATAGCGAAATTGTTGACTGTGCAGAGAGCTTCGAAGAGAATAAACTAAATGCTCTTTTATTACGTACGTGTTTTAGTTGCACAAATATTCGTGCTATGGGTAGAGCTTGTTACGAATAACAAAGTGAATGTTATTGAAATGGCAAAATGATATACTATTAGATGGATTTTGCTTACCAAATCACATCGACAGGAAAAAATTAAACCAAGAGTAGGATTCGAATACATAACCAACCGTTTTACTAGTGCAATCAGTACACATGCTCTACCGAATAAGTTGTCGTGGTGATAATTCATAGTTTGAATTTGTTCTATAGTTATATTTTTTTTCCTTTCATGTTATTGTGACGGATCAAGCACGAGGCCCATCTGATGTTAAGCAGACTAACCTCTGTCTATAACTGATGCATTTCGTCACAAGTAACGAATTGCACTGCGCCCGTCACCTTGAGACATAGTTGTTAAGTCTCATGGCAATATATTACAATTGACTCAAGGACTGCTGTCGGAACACACCGTTAGGTGCTTGGCGACAGATTTTCTACTTGGGGGTGGTTGCTAGCCAGGCGGACATTCACATAATTCCCTTCCACCAAGCGATGAAGCTCAAGCCAAATTATCCACTAATACCACCCAATAAAAAAAAATCTAAAAACTTAGCTATCGGGGGATGAGATAAATTATATTTTAACGTTCTAATGATTAAAACATTGATGTCACCGATCAGTCGTAACTGCAATCTATAAATTGCTACATAACGTGGAGATGAATCATAATTCACTCATTTGTGTTACTAAATAATAACTTTATCAGCCGCATAGTCCACTGCTGAACACTGCCTCCCCTCATATGGTAGGGTTCGGCACACGCTTGGCAGGCGGCTTGGGGATCGCAGTGTGAGATATCAGTTCCTCAGAAAGTCCTGCTGCCCACCTTCTAATGTGTTACCCTTAGTCGCCTCTTACGTCACCCACGGGTAGAGATGGGTGGCCTTTCTAACCCGGCACCCCACGGGCTCGCAACGCCACCCAAAAATTACGACAATGTAACCTAAAAATTGAACTATCTGGTGATGAGATGATTCAAAGTAAACTTTGTCCTCTCATTCTAGGTATTGAATGCTTAAGCCACCCACTAATTATAGCTTTGGCATTTATAATTAAAGCTCTATATTGTATTGATGCGCCATAGCTCGTATTTGCTAGTCATTTGTATTACTTAATGCTGACGTCACCTAATAATTCTAGCATTGTAATCTAAAACCTCCCGATGGGGGAGGCCTTTGTTCAACAGTGGACGTCTTCCGGCTGATGATGAATTTAAAACTTAAACTATCGGGTGATGAGATACGTTATAGTTGAACTGAGTTATAGTTCATCTTTATTTTGTTGTTCTCATTATTAAACGCTGAAGCCCATAATAATTCTAATATTAGGTCCTTACATATGAAATTGGCGTTTTTCGTACTGGCCACTTTAATCACGAATTTCTCCTCTTTGGTAAGGAATTCCAAATTCAAATTTGTACAGCTATAGACTCATGTATTTGTGCTTCGATGATCGTCATTCATTTGTTTTTTTTCTACTGTTTTTTTCTGTTTGCGTCACTCATTTTACAAAATGGAAAACCTTAAATATCGCATTATTTACGAGTACGAGTTCCGCCGTGGCACTAGTGCTGCGGAAACAACTCGAAGGGTGAATGATGTGTATGGCGGTCGTGTTGCAAAAGAAAACACAGTTCGTTTTTGGTTCCAACGTTTTCGTTCTGGAAATTTCGACCTGCAGAACAAGCCCCGTGGACGGCCTGAGACTCAAGTTGATAATGAAGAGTTGAAGGCTATTGTGGAAGCGGATCCATCGCAAACCACGTCCGAGTTAGCTGCAGGCTGCGATGTTAGTGATAAAACTGTTTTAATTCACTTGAAGCAAATTGGGAAGATTAAAAAGCTTGAAAGGTGGGTACCTCACGAATTGACTGAAACAAACCGGCAAACGCGCGTCGACTGCTGCGTTACATTACTAAACCGGCACAATAATGAAGGTATTTTAAACCGAATCATTACCTGTGATGAAAAATGGGTTCTTTACGATAATCGGAAGCGCTCAGCGCAATGGTTAGATCCTGGCCAGCCAGCCAAATCCTGCCCCAAGCGAAAATTAACCCCAAAAAAGTTACTTGTAAGCGTTTGGTGGACTAGTGCCGGTATTGTTCATTACAGTTTTTTCAAATCTGGCCAGACTATTACGGCTGATGTCTATTGTCAGGAATTGCAAACCATGATGGAAAAGCTAGCGGCTAAACAACCTAGGCTGGTCAATCGCTCCACGCCACTGCTGCTTCACGACAACGCTAGACCACACACTGCGCTACAGACGGCTACTAAATTAGAAGAGCTTCATTTGGAAAGTCTAAGACATCCTCCGTACTCCCCGGACCTTGCTCCAACAGATTACCATTTTTTTCGAAATTTGGATAACTTCTTGCAAGGGAAAAAATTCAACTCCGATGGGGCAGTCCAAATCGCCTTCAAAGATTTTATTGATTCCCGTCCGACTGGTTTTTTTAGTAAAGGGATCAATGAACTACCTATGAGATGGCAAAAGTGCATAGAAAATAATGGTTCATACTTTGATTAATTAAATATATTATATTAAAAAATATTCGACTTTTTGTTCCTCCCATACAAAACGCCAATTTCATATGTAAGGACCTAATATTATATTTTTATTACATTATTATTTTTAGCCATCGGGTATAATTAAAAATACCGTCACAAATAATAAGCTTACAAAATAAGAATAAAAAAAAATTACCAAAGTTTTCTCTTACATAAATTATCGTACTTAAATAAAACCATTTGAAACGTAGCTGTACTGTACTGTATCAGTTGGATTATCCACTGCTGAACACTGCCTCTACCATTTAGGGGGGGTTTGCTATAATCCCCTCGCTTGGCAGGCATCTCGGGGATCGCAGTTTAAGATATCGGTTCCTCAAAAGACGCTGCTGCCCTAATACTGCTACCTTACAGTATTTTACAGATGCAGGAATGGGGGGGTGACATTCTTGCCCGGCATCTCACGGGTAAACGTAGCTGTATTGAACAGTATTTGTAACCTATTTGCTGCCTGACTGCAATTTTTTTGATAAAAGCAAAGTAAAAATGAAAATAAAGTCAAGTTCAAAGCACGTCGGGCTCGCACAACGAGGGTCTCATACCAACAGACAATATGGTATTTACCATAAATTGTTGTTTCATTCAGCTCGGGCCCTAGACGTGAGTCGGAATCGCACTTTAGAGGGGTTCACTAATTTTATCTAGAATATGAATACAAAAACTTATAAATTATATATGAAAATTATAACAATGCAATTGTACGCTCCCCAGCCAATCCAGGGAGCGGTTTCCTGAGGGTTTGCCACAGGAATGCAATTGTAACAAATAATACTAAATAACTTCGATAGCTCAGTGCGAAGGATAGAAAATTGCATAAGCCAACTCACCATGCTCAACTCAGCTCCGGTCCATACTATGGCACAGCGCTGTGCAATCCCTGGATTTATCACCGTTAGATATGTGAGCACTTCACTGGGCGAGATATTGTTTTCGTCGGGTATGATGCAGGAGTTATTAATTTGGGGTTTGAGAAAAGGTACACACACGCGATGGAGTTACGTGCACTTCGGATGAAAGGTCCGGTTGAGACTGGCAGGCGAACCAGTGAGAGGCGATATGACACATAACTACCCTCTATTGAGCTATCGTATCAAAAATAATCTAAAACGTAACTACCTTCGAAAGATGTCGATACCAGCTTTTCCTAAGTATTAATTGCGAGGCTTCAACAGCAATACTATCACGTTTTGCAAACCAACATAATATGTTATGAGTTTTTAAACTGTCACGGTCATTAACACTATAATTATTAGAACAAACGGGATATTTACCGTGTTTTTGATTAGTTTTGAGCTCTCGGCATTTCGGCACTGTTGCAAGCGCCATGATCATGAGTAAACTGAAGTCTATACGAGAGGATGGTAGGCACAGTGTCGAAATATCTAGAGCTCAAAAGTAATCAAAAACACGGTAAAAATCCCGTTTGTTATAATAATTATAACATAATATGTTGTATTAAAGTAACAAAATAAGCTGTAATAGTCCCCCGTATTCAAATACTTAGATTTTTTTACTTTTTTTTTATTGCTGATAGGTTAGCCTTTGACCACTATCTCACCTGATGGTAAGTGATGATGTGGTCGAAGATGTTGTTCAGGCTAACCTAGAAGTTAAGATAGGCTGGTTTCTTCCTGTGACTTCCAGGAACCCAGCCGAATACATCAAGACGTACATGGTAAAGTTTGAGACTAAGGGGATTCTAGAAAAAAACCCCTTCTCATACACTATCACATTTTGTAAAACAACATGTTTGACCTCCTAATAAATAACTTGGTAAACAAAGTGATGTCGTTTGTCACGTCGCTAAAATTATATACTTATATTTAACTATACTCAAAGGCCATAGAGACTCATTCAAAACAGTTGAATATTAGATTGCGACTAGAGATGGAATTAATCAATCACTGTGTAATAATATGCAATGTGTTAATGCAATAAAACCGCACAAGTTGCGTTATTCAGAAATAGATGCAAATTATGCAGAGTTTATTAGTTGAAGGAAATGTATACTATTGCTTATTTGTTTATATTATGATTATATTATAAAGTTCTATTATAACCCTACTTTACCGAGGTGCGTGCTTAAACGGATTCCTGACAAAGATTAAACAATAGAAGAACCAAGGATAGTACCAGCGCCAATGTTGCAGCATTCATGAACCGAATGGTCTAATGCGTGACGATTGCAAAAGATCTAACGAAATATTTACATAATGTTGTATAGGCTCATAACCTGAAGTCAAAGTTAAATCGTTTCCTCAATTTTAGTATATAGGAAATAAAACTGAAGGAACGACGCTCTTATGAAGGCCAATGGAATTACTTACTGAATTTTTTTTCGTAAAGGGCGATGTATATTTCGTACTGGAAAAAAATCTTAATTCTTTATCCTAAATCTGGTAGCTTTTTAATTAAATATAATTGTTTTTAGACTCTCTTGGCCTATCGCCCGACCAAAAGAGGCGTAGAGAAAACGAAGTGATTCCATTCGAGAAAGCAAAACTGATCGAGTCAAAAGGTTTCACTTAGTAAATTATTCTTCCTTTATTGTCCTTTTCTAGGATGGAAAATCTTTTTTGTATACTTTTCTTATATTCATTATCTATGGATTAATTAAACTGAGTAGTTTTATCTCAGCCAACCACCTTATTCAGGAATTCTATTTATACCGGCCTAAGCTTTTCCAAATTATACTCAACACTAATTTTATAGCATGTTATTATTCTCTCTCCTTGGTATGCCCATACAGCACAAATTTATTCTTTATCAACGGTTTTCTATCACTGTTCTTACTATAGAAATCTGTCTGTTACACTTATTTCTATTCTTGTTTAGTTTATATACACCACACATCCTTTTCAATTATATCTTCGCCGGCCTCTTACAGCCGTTTTCTTTGTATCCCAATACTCAAACATTAAGTCACGACAGGTCTTAACAAGCATTAAGGTTCCGTACTGGAAAAAGTAATAGGGATCCTATTAATAAGCCTCAGCTGTACATCCATAAATATGAAAACGGATGAAGTGCAAGTCAGACTCCCGCTAAAGATCTTGAACTCCTTGAAAATCGAAAGCATTTTTTGAACATTCTTTGTTGGTACGGGACCCACGGTGCGGCTTCCGTACCTGGCCGCTTTTATTCTTATACTTGCAAAAATACCAACTTCCACAAATACAGAATGCTAAGAAATGCCTTCCTGAGACCAAATCACAATATGGGTACTTATTATTTTACGGAGCTCGCTTTCGATGGCAAATAGGACACGACTCAAATAAAGGTTCTTCCTTTGCCACGCTAGTCAACACTCTAGCCTAGACATAGAGCCAGCTCTATTTCAAATTTATCCATCTACTAATATTACTATGGAATTTACCATAAAAAACTCGAGTCAGTCGAGAGAGGAATTTTTATTTTAACAGCAATCAGTAATGTCAGATATTACAGTAGTACAAGTCCAATACGTGTGAAGACTTCGAAATCGAGCAATTGAGTCTGGATAAATGCCAAGAACATGCTACATAGATTTTACAAGATTTATCGATAGCCTGTACATACAGGTTAAAGGTAAAAGATCTGGGCAATTTATATATACATATGCAATTTAAAGCTGCAGTCTTACAAATTTGACGCGAAACATCTAATTTGCGCAACTTTGAAATATTTTTAATGCAAAGTTATTAAGTAACTAATAAAAATAATTCGTATACGTAAAAAATCTTGATATAAGCTATCGCTACATATTTTTTTAAGTTTCAATTAGATGGAGTGTGATTAGTAAATCAAACGATAAACACGGTGCTGTCGTGCCCAGCCACATTTCGGGTTAGGTTTCAGCACCTGGTACATAGTAATATAAAAGGAGACAGCAAAACTGCTCAGCGCATAAATAGGACCATATCTTCGTCTCTAAAATGCGCTGATTATTTTTTTCTAGATGTATATCGTTATCTTAATTAAGAGATCAGAATATCGTGAACATTATTTGTTTTTATTGCTTATTAAACTGCTTTCTGCATGTTATAACCGGAGCGTATTTACGTAGTAATTACTTTCTTACAATGGCTATTGTTTAATTAAAAGATAAATATAAATATTAGCATTTTAATATAACAACCAAAATTATAATAATTGTATAATGTAAACTAAGAAAAGTGGGATTTTATACATGGATCCCGTTAGAAAAACCCTCAGTGACGGCCCAGCCGTCTCAACGAACAGACGTGTGGTACACGAAAAAAAATGTGCATACCTCTCGCTCTTACATTGCTCTCGCTCTAACCTTGGTCGTGCACTGTTATGCATCCAAAGTTGCTCTACTTTACCATTTTTTTTGGAATTATATATTTAGTATATTTGTTTGTATATCGATATGTATTTATAAAAAAGTAGAGTAACTTTCATTCTTTGCATTTCTTGTTAGATGTTTACAGGGGAGCGAGTCTCAGTGCCGGGAGGTATTTAGAAATGAGCACTTATATCTATTCTGTGCCATTGCACCAAGCGTGGTTTTGTATTTTGCATTGAAAGACTGGGCCCTTAAGATCTCGGGATGACACATACTCGTACAATACATAAGTTCAGATATTCAAAAATGAGAAGGATTTCAGCCATTCGTCACGTGTTTTTCCTGCTAGCATTGTGGTGAGTCACATTTGTGTCATAAAACTGAAAATATGTACTGTTTTAATACGCCTATAAAAAGGCGCTAAGTACTCGCGTATCACGTGATCAAATACGTAATGTCCTGGCAACAAGGCGAAAGTTAAGAGCGCTCGAAGCGCTCGTAGCGAGGTTTACCTGTTCTCAACCGATCAGAAAAGTTAAGCAACGTCGCCCGCGGTCAAGAGTTGGATGGGTGATCGCTAGTGACATTACTATTGAGCGTTTTCTTGCTTCGGAGGGCACGTTAAGCCGTCGGTCCCGGTTGTTGTCTTGGGATGGCAGCCGTTATAGCATGGTGGTAGGGCATTTTTTTAATGCCCGCCTTTATAGCTACCACCCTCAAGTGGAAAATCTGTCACCAAGCACCTAACGGTGTGTTCCAGCAGCTGTCCTTGAGAGCCAGTACTTCTAGGTTAGCCTGAACAACATCTTCGACCACATCATCACTTACCATCAGGTGAGATTGTGCTCAAAGGCTAACCTATTGGCAACAAAAAAAGATTCTCTTTAATGATAAGATCGCCCTGGTAACTATATATACTGTTATTTATTACTTTTTTGTAATTTCCTGTTTTCGTGTCATTAAAAAGTAATCGTATCGTTAATATGTCAATATGGAGACTGGCGCTCAAGTACTACTGCCGAAACACACTATTATGTGCTTGGAGACAGGTTGTCAGCTTGAGTTTGGTAGTTAGCCAGACAAGCATTTACAATACGACCTGCCACCAGGCAAATGCAATGTTATGAACTTATCTTGTTGTAAATTTCTCTAATGATAGTTTAGAGTTCATAGAGGTAGTTTGGTTGTTAGTTCGGTCGCTGAAGTTGTGCAACTTTTAAGTACCAACCGAAGTGGTACAAATCACTGAACTATTGCAACATAATCACTTGGCATTAGGTCGGTTAGTGATATATTAATTTGTATTATTTAATTACCGATAGATAGTTAAAATATATAAGATAATATAGTTAGAAATACACCACATATATTTACTGTTATCACAATAAATTTATATAATAATATACTCTAGTAAGGAACTAATAAGATAAAAAATTAACCCGATTAAAATTAAATATGTATACCTTGATTACACGGTGTAACACAAGTTCTATCTTAACAATGCAATAACTTACTTAAAACTAGTATTCAACTCATAGACATATGCATTAATTTCTTAAAATATTTAATTTGGAAATTTAAACAAAATAAGTTTTTTTTTAGTGTCTGAAACAAAACCATTTAATTTTCTTGCTACTATATATTTCTGAGCAGTCGACCTCAAACTAAAGTTCACAAACTAAGACGTCTTCTAGCTGAATACACTTGCTAGGTGGTTAGAATGAACAAGTTATATAGATCTTGTAAACCAGCTTATTTCATGCAGTTGAAGTTCGTATGCACACACTTTCTAGAAAAGAGAAATTTCACCCTTCAAGCAAAATAGAACCAATTAATAATACCCGTCCTATTACTGGCAGTTTTGCAAAGCTATATCTGCCTCGTTGTTCAAGAACCTAAATTCTGAGAAATTTTCATTAGCATTTCAACATGTTGGAACTGCCCGATATATGAAAACAGGCTTCCCCTAGGTAACAAAAGACGATGGATTTTAAACATCTCTCATTCACGAATATTCAGGCGTGCGATGCATAAGTTAAACGAGAATATTAAATGCTAGAAGACTGAATTAGATGTCGTTAGAAGTCAGTAGGAACTCTATGAATCTTACGAATTCCGGAGTATTTCACGGCTAGAATGTAGGGTGCTATGTGGAATGGAAAATTTACATCACAAATACCACGAGGATCCGAGATATCTGCGCGACCGACGTGTTTGGTTTGGGTGTCGATAAAGCCGTCTGACGGTAGTATTATTGAGAGCAAATATTAGATAAATGTGTCTTGACACACATATAGAAGTATTTCACATATATGAAACACTAAACAATATTAACTATTCCTAAATATAATTACAAGCACTATCGCGTGCTAAGCGAAATATATTTTACAAATTATTGGAGTACAAAATTTTATGCCCAAGGCGGGAATCGAACCCGCGTCCTCCGATATCGCGTCGGATGCCTTAACCCCCTCGGCCACTTGGACACGGCAATTGTAGCCGAAATTTCATACTCCAATCGTATTACTTTAACCTTCATAGGGGACGGTGCCCGAATATTAACTATTATTTTACACAACACGATAATGGTGTAAAACGGCTTTTTGAAATCTCGAGGACATTAATGGTCGTGACTTTAAAATTGTGTGCCTGTTACATGGCAAAAAGTTCACCTCTTATATTTAAATCTCAGGATAATCCTTTAACTCTTCCTATCGAGGTAGGAGTATCCCTTCGCGGTTATATTTTAAAATGTGACTATATTTTAATTTTTGTTATCTTTTTACTTAGAACATAAGAAGTGTTTTTGAGCATCTAGATTCTATATACATGTTATTAAACCGACTTCAAAAATAGGAAACTATAGAGATTCAAATCTTTTAAATATATAAAATATTAAGTTCCAGTTTGTCACCATTCACCTCTTAAGCACATGAACGAATATTATACATAATTTAAAACAAAAATATATTAAACACTGATTTTTATCATGATTAACCGGGAACGCGATAACAAATAACACGCGGGCATAGCCGCAGACGGAGGCAAGGCAGTAACACAAAAACAATTTTTTCTCAAATTTTTTGTGCGGTACATTAAATTCAACACGTTCCATTTTAGTGCATCGTAAATTCGGCGAGTTATACGTGTGTGTATATAACGTATGTTTTTTTTATACCATACCCTCAAACAGTGTTAGTAGGATTTTGTTTTCTAGTACGGAAACCTAAAAGGGTTTCTAATGTAGGTAAGGTTGTAAACTGAATCTTTCTAAAACTATATAATTTATATAAAAATAAAACGTTTATTTTGTTCAAATTTTCTCCCCCGTATATAAAGACAAAATTACTCTTTAGAACGGTATTTCTAGAATAATTTCAATGTGTACTTTTGTTGTACAATATGAAAGAATTCAAGTGAACGCCACCGATTTGTAAAAATAATAAGACGGTTGGTGGCTACTATGCCAGCTCTTAAGTGAAAATATAATAACCCCAGTAGAACAAAAACTTTACCGTGGCGCGTGTAGTTTATAAAAAGTACCATGCAGCGCAACAACATTAGCTTGACGCGACCAATCGGACGCGATAATTTCTAAGCGCCAAATCAATTAACCAATCCTATTGAATTTGGAAGATTGTGAGTGTTTTGTTCTTTGTGAACTCGATGAGTCCTAAATCATAGCGGAAACTGTATGAGAGTTACATTTCTTTACATATATATACGTAGATACACAGACATCATATTTTAACAACTACAATCAACTAAACTCTATCACGTCTGTTAGGTGGGTATTTACTTTATTTTTCACTATACAAGAATGAAAATCAATTACATAATATGAAATTTGCCTTAGATTGTTTGTATTTGCTGTCAAATCTCTTTTTTACACATTTACCTATGCGGCGACGGATTTTGCAAACTTAGTTGAGCGGTTGAAAACAGCTAATCAAATTTTGCTACGAGCGCTTCAAGATAATGTTAAAATTATTATGCAAAATAAGCATTCCAAAACTATATGAGTTTTTAAACTGTCACGGTCATTAACACTATACTTATTATAACTAACGGGATATTTACCGTGTTTTTGATTGTTTATGAGCTCTCGATATTTCGGCACTGTTGCAAGCGCCATGATCACGAGTAAACTGAAGTCTATGCGAGTGGATGGTAGGCACTAAGAGCAGACGAACCGGTCTACCCTCTTCCTTGTACGTTTTTTCGGCAAGGCGATGCTACTATTGAACGTCACAGAATTTGACGAGAAAATCCGTTTGTTATTAAGTGATGTGAATACCTACAAAAAAGTTGGCTATAACCCGACAGCAAGAACTAATCGCAGTACTCAAAAACTTATTAAAGATTGTTCCCACGCAATTGGACAAGATACAGCCAAGTACTTACTCCGTCCTCGAAATGTACTACCACCAAAACTATATGGCTTACCGAAGGTACATAAGGAAAATGTTCCACTGCGACCAATAGTGTGCCAGATAGACTCACCCACATATGAATTGGCGAAACATGTGGCCAGAGTCTTACAGCCATTAGTTGGACAATCAACATCATATATAAAAGACTCCCGACATTTTATTGAAATCCTGCAGTCGATCACGATGTCAACAAACGACTCGCTTGTCAGCTTTGACGTAGAGTCTTTATTTACCAACGTTCCCGTTGCCGACTGCATGGAGGTCATTAAGGTAAAGCTGCAGAATTACAACATCCCCGTGGAATACGCTACATTACTACATCATTGTTTATCTACAAGCTATTTTATATACCAAGGCGAGTACTACCTACAGATTGATGGTGTAGCCATGGGCAGTCCAGTTGCTCCTGTGGTAGCTAATATATGGATGGAGCATTTTGAAAAGTTAGCTATCTCCACTACATCTATCCCCATCAAGCTGTGGAAACGGTATGTCGATGACGTGTTTTCCATAATAGAAGGAGATGAACAATTGATAAAATCGTGTGTGGCACATTTGAACGAAATTCATGGCAAAATAAAGTTTACCTATGAAATGGAAAGGGAGAGAACAATTGGTTTCTTGGACGTAAAAGTACAAGTTCGTACTGACGGTTCTATAAGCCACTCAGTGTACAGAAAACCGACCCATACTGACCGGTATCTCCATGCAGACTCCCATCACCATCCAAGACAGCTAAACTCTGTGGTAAAAACACTAGTAAACCGCGCTTATGACCTCTGCGATGACAAACATCTAAACGAAGAGTTATCACATATACAAAAAGTCTTGCAGGATAATGGTTACAAAGTGAAACAAACACCAGTGCGTCATAATTTCAACAAAACCAAGAAATACATTGTTGAAAGAAAACCAGCTTATTTGCCATATGTGAAAGGAGTGACTGATAAGGTCGCAAATATTTTAAACAAGTACTGTATAAAAACTATCTTCACCCCTTTCAGAAAAGTAGCTCATATGCTGCGGTCACCGAAGGATAACTTTCCTTTGGAAAAGCCTGGTGTGTACAAAGTCAATTGTAGCTGTGGTGAGTCCTACATCGGTCAGACAAAACGAACAATATCATGCCGTATTAAGGAGCATATAAGGGCAGTCAAAAACAATGATATTGAAAAATCTGGCATAGCTCAACACTTTTTGGAGTCTGGTGCTAACCACTGGATTGAGTTACACAACCCACAGGTACTCTCGACAGAACGCCACTACATACCGAGAATGGTAAGAGAAGCAATCGAAATTACGAAATATCGAAACTTCAATAGGGAAGATGGGTTTCAACTGTCAAGAACTTGGAATCCAGTGGTTAACCTATGCAAGAGCCGAAGAAGTGTTCCAAAGAGTTCACGATCTGATATCGTTAGTTTTGCATGTCGAAATTTAAATAGTGGTGTGAGTGACAGTGACAATAGTAGCATCGCCTTGCCGAAAAAACGTACAAGGAAGAGGGTAGGCCGGTTCGTCTGCTCTTAGTGCCTACCATCTACTCGCATAGACTTCAGTTTACTCGTGATCATGGCGCTTGCAACAGTGCCGAAATATCGAGAGCTCATAAACAATCAAAAACACGGTAAATATCCCGTTAGTTATAATAAGTATTCCAAAACTAAACTGTCGCCATTTCATTTTTGAATAAGGAGCAATGTTCAAATTTCATTTGAGAATAATTAGAGGGAAACAATATTTTTTTTAATGTAAAAGCATATTACCAATCACAAATATACGATAGGAAAAATTTAAGTCATGTGCGGGATTCGAACCCGCGTCCATCCCCCCTTGAGCCGGGGTATGCTCTAACCAATTGAGCTAACATGACATGACGTTATAACTCATTGATGATTGATGTTATGACATGTAGTCATAACTTGATTTTGTAATGTAATCCGCATAGCAGGCGTTATTGCAAACCTAACAATACCAAAAAAATAAAAATACCAATATCAGGGTTTTAAAAATTCAAGCATATTTTTATCCTATTTCATGGAAGCAATAAACTCTATTTTTGTAATATCAGCGGGCCTCCTCGTGCGTAATATTCATACGAGCAAAATAAATATTGCTCTCAAATTTATTGGTGTTGCCAAGGTACCATAAAATATACTCCGCGACCTCCTAAACTTTCAGGTAGGTAAGTTAATCCTGAAATAATATATAAACGTGAACAAAGCTGGGTTTCACCATCGATCTATTTAAAGTATTAACGTCTTAAGTTCTCGTTTTATTATGTTGAATGTAGCATCTCTTAGCGTGTTTTAGGGTGATAACTAGTATGAAAATGAGTTTAATAAACAACTAACATTTACTTCATAGATTATTAAATGTTCACTATCCTTTACTAAGCGATTATAATTATAAAATTTTCACGAAAGATAAAGATTACCATCGGTTTGGATCAATCATTTTGAGCAGTTATCGTTTTGTTCTTATCATAGTTCTGTTCTGTACCTTTAACTTCAAAAACAAGCTCTATTAATTGTCACTTTACTGTTTTTCAGTCCGTCCATATGATACAGGTTTTTGTGTAATAACTTTCAGTAGAATGTTGATCGAAATTAAATATTGAGTAAGTAATACCATAAATATGTTTTAGTTTAAGTCCTTCTTATCCTTAGTCGTTTGTACTCTTGGCAGAGTAGTCGTGGTCAACAGTTTAGGTGGTGGCTTTTTTAACAATCCGCTGCTACTCCTCTTGAATCTCTGCATGTTCATGGGACCATTCAGAGCTGTCTTTACTTGGTCAGTTCAAAGCTATAGTGACCAGCCGCTAGGTTTTGTCCTTTCAATATTGCCCTGCACCAAAAAACACTCCACACAGGCTTCTCCGCGTTGCGATAGATACTCAAAGAAAGTGAGGACGTGAGCCTGAACGACGATAGACGCTGCCTGATATCAAGCTCTTATAAGATTGTTAAAGTGACAAAATATTTAGCATTCTGCACAGTATATATAAAAAATAGCCAAAATAATTATATTCATAGGTAGGTGATTGCGATATACCCAGACAAAACGAGGCCGTCTAATGTTTCGCCGGTTTTATTGCCTATAACAGATCGGCAACCAATCAACGGCGATATAAACACGTGAAGCGAAGTTTCGGTTGTCTGTTATACATGCCTACTTAGAATATATCTATTCATTATATATTTCAATAGTCCTATATGATATCTATCGGGAAATCAAGACTGATAGTTTGGTCCCTATTTTAGCCATACTGTTGTGTGAACCAATTGTTTTTTTTCAAATGCTTGATAGGTTAACCTTTGACCACTATCTCACCTGTTGCTAAATGATTATGTGGTCGAGAATGTTGTTCAGGCGAACCTAGAATTACTGGCTCTCAAGAACAGCTGCTGGAACACACCATTAGGTGCTTGGCGACGGATTTTATTCTTGAGGGTGGTAGCTAGCAAGGCGGGCATTCGCAAAATGCCGTTCCACAATGCTATAACGATTATCATCCTAAGACGACAACCGGGATCGACGCTTAACCTGCCCTCCGAAGCACGGAAGCTCTCAGTTGTAATGTCATTAGCGGTCACCCATCCAACTTATAACTGCAGCGGACGTTGCTTAACTTTGCGGATCTGTTAAGAACAGCTAAGCAAACTTCGCTACGAGCGCTTCAAATTATAATATGTAGTAGTGTCTCACAACTTACTTTTGCTATTAAATTGGGCAACGGTTCCACTTGAAGCGTATTGTGAGAAAGTTTGGTGACGCCAAGAGATATCACGATAATGAGCAACATAATTTTGGAAGTCAGTGGGCATATATAAGGGGTTTGTACCTAGGCCAGCAACCTATTCGGCGTAATAGTACCTATAATAAATGTTGAGCCAAAGAGATAGTGTGGATATTTTTACAGACCGTGTATGGATACCTCATACCTACGGATTAAAAACCCAGACCATACCTATGAAAAAACATTTGTGTAGCTTAATCGCACATTCTCTGAAATGAAACCTGGAAAAATCGACAAGCAGACAAATTGCACCGATGTCGGAGGCTCTGTAGTGTAGCCTTCACTAACGGATACGTTTCAAAGTTAAAGCAATAAAAAAATATGAAAGTTAAAATAACTAGAACTTTCGTGACTTATACATATATCTATTAGCATTTGTCGGGACAATATCTAAATTGAAAAGTCAAGTAAAATAATATTAAAAATTTTATCACGATTTAGTCCCGTAAAATAGGTAAAGTTACCATTTCAATTACTTATACACTTAATGGTTCTACCCACGGCTTTACCCGCGCGAAAGTTGGTTGTTTTGTGCTTCCTCAAGAATAACTTAGTGAAATACAAAGCGTTCGTCTAGGATATCTAAACACCATTAGTTCAATCTAGTGACTGCGCAGCAATGTTTACTTTTTGTTGTCTAATAAACTGAAACGAGGGCCTTATTGTGTAACTGGAATGGTAATGATATGAACTAAATTTTAACTTACGAATATATATGTGTTAATATAGAATGCCGAGCTCTTATTCCAACTATCCAATTTTACAATCGCACGTCTCGACACCGTCTTAATGATCATCCTCACATTTTGCAAGCTTGGTCGTCCCGCACCGTATATTTCAATCAGTCGTTTTTGCCGCATACCGTTAAAATGTGGAACTACCTTCCTTTTTGGTCTTTCCTCATAAATATGACATGGGGCCATTTAAAAATGGGATTAATAGAGTCCTGCAGTTATAGTATTGCAGATTTCTCTAGGCGACGGTGCCGCTTACCATCTGGCGGGCAGCATGCTTGTTTGCCCCACACATCACATAAAAAGTATATATTTTCCTAAATTAACATTTTATTTTAAAACCTTTTAACTGGTAAAAACCTGTTCTGCCCAAGTTTTAATTGTTGTTCCATTCATTATCATGGCAGTAGAAAGGTACCGTTTTAGTTGGACATTTGGACAATGGTGCCATAAGATAGGAAAATAAATAAACAAAAGCTGGCTATGCTATTTTGATACTAACCTTCCCTCTATGAGTCCAATTGATAGTGTTGGGTGGCTCTGGCGTATGTCGCACGATACACGTCAGGTTGATTGTCGATCCCGCGTATATGAACAGGTCGGGACCGCCTAGTATTTCCGTTTCGGGCTCTGTGAACAATAGGCGATAATGAGTTTCATTGTTAGCTCACGAAATGCAGCAACATTCCGTTGTGAGTATGATGTGAACGAGCACTATAGAAAACTGACACATTGCAATGCAATCGAGATGAATTTGGGTGCCTTCATTGTCATATCGATTGCAATTCGATATCTTTATGAACAAATTATATATCCGTTAACTTAGTTTCTGCAAACCAATGAAAACAATTTTAAACAACAAATAAAATATTTCTTAATAATACCACTTTAGAAGGAAAATAGCAGATTGTGACAGAAAAGACGAGGCCCACCTGATGTTAAGCGGACTAACCTCTGCTTATAACTGACGCATATCATCACAAGTGATGAATTGCAATGCGGCTGTCAACTTGAGGTATACAGTTGTTAAATCTCATGTGTCTGTAATTTTACTAGCCCTTAAGGACTACTGCCGCAAGACACTGTTAGGTAATTGGCGACAGATTTTTACTTGAGAGTGGTAGTTACCTAGGCAAGCATTCGCAAAATGCTCTTTCACCATGCGAAGAAGCTCAAGCCGGCGGTGGGGATCAAACAATGAACCTGCGGTACAGCAGTCCGTAGTCCTATGTATATAAATATAAAGTATAATATAGACACAAGCTATAACTATGTTAACACAAATTATGCGATACGAGTAAGCAAAATATGCCGATCGATTAAACTGGTTTAGAACAAATACCGTTTTTGAAGTGTCGACTAAAAGCGCCTAGGAATCTCTTAAATGTAACCTAAGATAACTAAATATATCTAAAATATGTATTAAACAAATTGTTACAATAAATCAGTGACCCATTTCTACGCAGTAAAACTGTCTGAACCTCCTATTTGGCCTCAAGCCAATCAGCTGCGTACCTCATGCCTCCATTATTAAGTTACGCAAGTATCAATACCCACCGAGAATGTTCGGTTCATTACATCCACAGACGAAACTCAGTTTGCAGAAGGTGTGAAAGACAGGTGTTTCACTCCGTTCCCTTTGAAAGGTTGAGACGTAGGTACATTCCCTCAATATGTACAAGTGACTAGGGTTGCCCTTTTTTCTTCTTTGAACTGTTATAACATTATGTAAAATTAATAACAGTGATGCCCCAGTGCCAATACCTATTGACTGTTGTACTAGGAGTTTGATATGATTCCGTGCGCTTGAGCTCCAACGCATACTATTAAAACGCTGCCAAATGCTGAATAGATTTGTAGCAAAATTTACTTAGTTTGTAGCATAGTAAGAAAATTACATGTTAATCTTCATATAGAAATTCAAGCACATTGTAGATATGATATCAGTTAAATTTAATTCATAAATAAACGATATCGGTTCCGCGTGATAAGGGTTAAGGCCAAGTCAATTCTGAAACACGTTTCCCTGAAATTTTGCTATTTTATTATTAATATTTTCTTATACATATACGTTCGTGAATAAATACAATAAAATAGCAAATCTTAATTAAAAGGGTCAAGTTAAATTAAATGTTTAATGTAAGTAACTAGTTTTGGGTTAAAAGCTTTCTATCGTTTTACACCCAAAACTGATTGCAATTTCACAGTAGATACCTCTTTTTTACTTCTACGTTGTCCGATAGTTTATAATAATTTATTTTATTACATCCATTATAAAAGTAATTAATAATATTTGGTTGCCGTACATGTGTACATATCAAATTACTTAAGGTTTCTAAAGATATTATTTTTATAATTAAATCATTATCGTTATGCTAAAACTGTTACCAATTATAATAACTACTATTTTTTTTTAATATTGTTAGCATTGCAATAACGCCTTCTTGGTGAATTACATTACAAAATTACAAATTTACACTATATAATAGGATATTTCTTTTATAAGATAGATACTTCTATTAAAGTTGTAGCAACCGAGAAACAAAAGAGACTTACGAGTAGAAATCAGTGGAACCAGAACAGAAAAAAACTTGTTCTGCAACTTGGCTTGCAAAAGGATAGACATAAAATTTTAAAAGTAAAAAGAATTTCGAGACTTGCCCATAGGCATGTCTAGGGTTTGAGTGTAATACATTTATACCGAAAAGGATGTTATGTTTCAGTGTGGATAGATATAGGGATAGAGGTAGTATAAAGAAGGTATGCATGGACTGCGATGTGGAAGAATATGTGTGCCAAATATTATGTGAGTAGCGAAATAACAGGGAACAAAACAGAGTATCCGCACTTAATTGTGTGTAAAAAGTGGAATGAAGGCATGATAAAGAACATATGAATTCTAGTAATAAATTCAACAAATCTAATATTATCTTACAAAGAATTAAATATTCAATTTATTTCGTGGCGATAGATATCATTAGGTACCTAAATCATAACTTTTATCATCCATAACGTCAAACGTTACAAAAAAGCCCAAGTTTTGCTATAATCCCACGCTTGGCAGGTGTCTTGGGAATCGCAGTAAAAGATGGCAATTTTTCTGTAGGCTGCCCTCCTTCTGGTTTTTTTCGATTCGTTCCTTACACTCACAAGAAGAAATAGGGGGAGGTGTAATTCTAGCCCGATTCCCCTCGAGAATAACACCCCACATAATCATAATAAATGAATATATCATCTGATCAACAAGCTAAAATGTAATGTAAAACAAATTTGAAAACAACGCTATCGATATTTCGATGTTTTTGATACTGGCAACCCTACCTTGTATCTACAGGTTCAATTCCTTTCTGATAAAGAGTTCTTTTAGATTTAGCAGTATCCCGTTTCAATCGAGGTCGACGTTCAGATAAGCATCGAATTCGTTGTTAGATTAGCTCCCTGAAGTGGAATTTGGAACAAACATGTTCCTAAAGCGTATGTTTGTCGTTGTCAAACAAGGGAGATAGAGTTACAAATACTACTGGTATATATGTTATAATGTGGGTGGCTATTTATAAGCATGCCAATATACTTATTTGTACAGAACATGTGTAATATTCGTCTGGATAATACGGTTGATAAATAAAAGTTCTTGTAAACAAAAAAATGGTTACGTTCGATTCGAACCTCGATTTTTTAAAGATGAAAATTGTAACAGCCCGTAAAAGATTGTTAAGTTGCGTATTATCATAATTATCTTTAAAATCATGTCATATATGGATGTTTTCAGTATTTGTTCGTTAAAGAAGAAATACGATTAATATTATACAGATATTTCAGATTCATAACTTTCAATTACTATGATAGTAAAAATAATATAATAGTCTTGGCTTTCAACTTGTTGAAATTTGAGACACTAAAAGTATTATAACATACCCATTATGTTATTAAAGATACACAAATATATTTTAATTATACCTACTCAATAAAATTAATACTATGATACCCGACATATTAAGGCTTTTTTATGTTATTGACGGATCAAGCACGAGACCCACTTGATGTTAGGCGCTCACCTCAAGTTTTATTCGTAATTGTAAAAACCTGATATAAATACTTTCATAAACATTCAAAAAATCCGAACTATAACACCCTGCATAATGATATTATACACTAGTGCGTAATAGAATTATCACTTATTTGCGAGTAAACAGAGCATTTTCAATTTAATCGGGTAATACAGATTTGTAACATCAAAGAGGTTTATATGTAATCAACAATCAAACACTTGCCGCGCGCAAAAAAAAACTTGCGTAATATTTTCCATAATTTTCGTATGTAGTTTGTATATCTCTGTAAGATTTAAATGAAATCGTTAATAAATCCTATATAACATATATATATATATATATAAATATAATATATAATTTATTTTCTGTGTATTATATATATATGTTAAAAAAGCCAATACCATATATTACTTGTAGGAAATTAGTTCTCACGGGCTTAATAAACAGAAAATTAATTATTCTAAAAAAATTCAGAGTAGTTCTCTGATATGGTATAAAAATAACCTTATCAAGTAAAAAAATATTTAAATATTTGAGTATAATATGGTTATTCTAGTTTAGATTGGATATATTTCGATAGTTTATTATATTAATACGTAATAAAGGGATTTTTATGTTATTATAATTTAAGCAAACTAGTTTACCGTTGTAGTGACTTGGGATTCAAAGCAATATTTTATGCCACTTACCCAATGAGGCCGCCATAAACTTACAAATTAAACAACATACTAACAATGCCAAACCACTTCCGTATCTATGTAAACGTTGTGCATTCCACAACTAAACACCCAAACAATAGTCATAGCACAAACTACTGTCCTATTTAACTCCAGCTTCGAAGTCATTTCCCTTCAATTCAAACGCTTTGATGTAGAAACATTGAACAATTTACTCATCTGAGCCGAATTTGACTCCTAAAACGCACTTCTATTATACAATGGTTTGACGAAAACCACTCAGATCTTTGATGTCGCTGATAATCAGATAAGTTTTGGTATTATGGAGTAAAGTTTCATGTAATGATCTGGTGTAGTTGGCTTAGTAATGTTGAAATTTTGCTACGAAATCGTAGCTAATTCAAGGTGTTCGTAGCACGTGCTACGGAGCTACGAGCTCTGAGACGCATCTATCAACACAAGCAAACATAGCGGAAGCATAAACATGAGTTGCTTTATGTTCAGCCTTGCGTTCAGTGCACACCAAAGCCATTGTATGCCCGGATGTATGTGGGCACATTGTGACTCTAGGTCAATCGTTACAATCGATTGGAAATCATGTATTCACATTAAAAAAACATTGAATACAGGTTTAGAACATTTCCTAATAAGAATAAAAACGAAATTTAATTTGATGAAGCTTTAAAATAAAATACCTTTACTATTACATAAAATGGGACAAGGGCACAAGTTTATTTCCTTTAAAAAAAAAAATTAATTGCTCATAAACCATGCTTTAGTCCACAATCTTACCTAATGGTAAGTGGCAATGTGATTGAAAGTGGTAAACAGGCTTTATTTAGACGAATATATTAACATCGTCAATTAAAATATGGGAGTGAGTATACCCACATACCTAATAACAATACCTACCTACCGCCAAGCAACAATGTTCACAATACTGTGTTCCGGTTTGAAGGGTATGGGTATCGGTGAAATTATAGGCACACGAGACTTTACAACTTAATGTCTCAAGGCGATAGTCGCAGTGCAGTTTGCCACTTGTGACGAACTACACCTGTTATGGGCAAATGTAACCGCTTAATACCAGGTGGGCCTCGTGCTTGATCCATTTCGATAGCATAAAAAAGTATCAGATTTTGAATTGCTAAAAATCTTTTACTAGAAAACCCCACAATTTTTCAGAACCGGTATGGAAACCCAAACCTTGTGATTCAAGAGGCATGTTTTCAATATTTCAACAACAAAGTGGTTAATTCGATGTAACAATGCATCAACGATTACGATTTAACACTGAGACAATACCACAGCAGCAAGAAATGTCCTGGCAGACTTAACGATATTTCGCCACATTGGAAGATCCGGTAAATATTAAAGGGAAGACAAAAAGAAAAAATGTAATGGTCAGCTTGTGTATATATCAGTTGACAATGAGAGGGAGCCGTGACGCCCATGACACACACATGAAGATAAAGAGAAATGAGAATAAGAAATAATAGAATAAATATTGCAATTCAACGGGGCAATGCTGCCAGCATGCTGGGCACGCTGCCAACAAAATAGCATTTGGACTGCCTATGAGTCTGCAATGTCTTATAGGGATCTAAATGTTTTTACTGTAGTAGCTGTGTTGTATATAGTTCGTAGTACTTTTTTAATAAAGGCACACCGCCGCATATATATACATTGTTCGCAATTAAGTAGAATTATTTGTGAACAAGTTCAATACTGACAGCACACCTTTCTACCACCAAGCATCAATGTCCACATTACTAGGTTTAAAAGGGTGCCAGTGAAATTACAGTGTGGGGTATCATCATCCAGAGCTCATGGACTTTAACACCAATATAATTTTAACATTTAATTATTTATAAAAGTAAATACGTGCGGAGCTTGTTAAAGCTGTAAATTTGTGTTACTAGTTCTATACTGAAAACACAGATTTATAATTTGGTTGAAGATGTGATCATAAACAACAAACATCTTTTTACAGGCTTTGCAATGTGGAACCCTAAAAGAGCGAAGCCCCTTTACCTAGCTAGTTATATTCTTCTTTTTGTTTATATCCAACGATAAGTGGTGTAATTATGGCTCAACACTGCTTTGTTGCTTGCCTCCTCCATACACAACTTTCAAAGATATATTATTCTTCATGGAGTACATCTTCCTTGGACTACCTTCACTCCTGTATTCTTCCACTAGGTATGAATATACCTTATATCTTTCTTGTTTTATGTATTCACTTCTTAAAATGCTTTTTTAAATGTTATTGTGACAGAACTAGGTCGAAGCCCATCTGATATTAAACGGACTAACCTCTGCCTATTACAGATGCATTTCATCACAAGACACGAATTGCACTGCACCCGTCACTTTGAGACTTAGAAGATCTCATGAGACCGTAATTTCACTGGCTCGCAAGGACTGCTGCCGGAATACACCGTAAGGTGCTGGGCGACAGATTTTCTACTTGAGGGTGGTAGCTAGCCAGGCGGGCAATTGCAAAATGCCCTTCCACCATGCGGTGAACCTCAAGCCGGCGGTGGGGATCGAGCCAGGGATCTGCGGCATGGCATTCCATAGCTATCACTGTTCGGCCATCATTGCTTCAACTTCAACTACAACGCTTACTACACTATTGTATTCCTCTTCGTTTTTCGGTCACTGGTGCGACTTTCAAACTTTTTTTGGTACACGATCATTTTACTCGTTTGTGGGATCACTACTACTGATGTAGAGATATTATATCCAACAAGACAAATAATGTTACAAGACCACATTATTTCTGATGCTGCTTACATCGGTCATTCTGGTTATTTAATGTTGATAGTATGTATGATGGATGTTGGATATACCTAAACACTGGCTAGAATTGTGGTACTGTGAGCTGCAGATGAGCATCACAGTCAGATATAAGAAAAGCGATGTCATATTAGAGCTAGAACAGTATAGATAGATGAAAGAAATTAACAATAAGGAAAAGAGTAATACATTACCTACGATGTTGAGTTGTACAGGATGCCCGATAGGTGGCGTGGTGGAGATCTGGCACTCGTACTGGCCTGAGTCTCTGCGCTGCGGACTGCGGATGCGGAGCGCCCACTCCTCGGAGCGAGGCTTGTGCTGCGCCTCGAAGCGCTGGTCTGAAGTGTACGTGTAACGACCCACTGTCAGCAGGTGGATGTCGCGGTGCCGGACCCATGATACCTGATGAGATAATTAAATAATTTACAAATAGAATTACATTTACCACCCTGATATTATAAATGCGAAAGATTTTGAGATTTCGAAGCAGTGATGGCTCAGTGGCATTGGCTATGGACTGCCACGCAGCAAGTCCATGGTTCGAATCCCGCCGCGGGCTTGAGCTTCACCGCATTTAGAAAGGGCATTTTGCGAATGCCCGCCTGGCTAGCTACCACCCTCAAGTAGAAAATCTGTCACTAAGCCACTCATGAGCCAGTAAAATTACAGGCACATGAGACCTTACACCTGTACGTCTCAGTGTGACGGGCACAGTGCAATTCGTCGTTGACGAAATGCATATGTTATAGGCGGAGGTTAGTCCACTTAACATCAGGTGGGCCTCGGGCTAGTTCCGTCACAATGACATAAAAAAATATAAGTGTAAAGTTTGCGATTGTGGATATGAGGATTTTAAGGCAAATACGGCTGAACTCATGTTGATGAAACTTTGAGTGCATCACATATATTTATAATCAACATCTCATTACCCGCATTCCACAGAATGGGGTTTGTTTAGTATATAATATATTTTCACTTACAACACAAATAGAAAGACTAGACTACTAACAATATATTTTGTTAACAACACACAGGGAATAACTGATTTGGCTTCGGTTTTATGACCAACCACTTGATGCTTACCCCACTTGGGAACACCTAACTCCTTTTTTTCTCATTGATACCAGATCCACGTTTCAGAGACGTTACGCAAGCTCATCAGGAATACTAGACGGAATCATTATTAGCTATAACTTTTATATTTTCTAGATGGTTTTACAAAATATTCATTTCATGTATTTAAAAAAAAAAACTAAATATTTCATAATATTAATTATGGTTTTGCATAATATCCCTTGATTATATAATTTATTAATTACCTACCTAAAATTTATAAAACAATTATCATGGCATGAGAAAAGGTTACTAGCTATAACTTATAAGAACAAAGTAACTAAGTTTAATTACTTCGACCGTGTACAAACTTAAGTGCATCGTTCGTCGAGAAAACTATATAAAATTAAGACTTCACTTTATAAGAATGGCATTCTTTGATTAACTTGGCAAAGAAATATGTTTTCCTGTTTCTTTATGGAGCTAATTACTCTTGAAGACAGCGAATACTTAGCTTAATGGAAAAACAGTGGGATACTTAAGATTTTATAGCAGTATAAATTTTGTTAATGAAAGTAAGACCATTGTGTTCATAACTTTTGATAATCAGTGCCTTCTTATTCAAGACTTGGTTGCTACCATATGTAACACATATATTTGTCACAGAAAACTAGCTTAATTAGCCGTTAAATTATGAACCTAGCCTTTTTACTAAACTACGCCGTGCAACTAGCAACCTGAATTAAACCATTCATTGAAACAGCTAGGCACATTACTTGGATCAATAACGTTTAAGGACTTGCCTAGCCTAGTTATTAAAATGGTCTTCTTATGCTGATATTCAGAGAAGATTTGACGAGGATATCAACTACTTTGGCTCAGAATATCATCCCATTAATGAATGGCTTATGCGTCAACCAGCAACATTAAATGTTTTATAAGACGCTTCCGTTGAATATCATTCAAGACGCTAATTGAACTGCGTTATTTAGTATAAATGCTAGGCTGTCATTTATACAGTTAAATTAACTGTATAAAGCAACTATACATAAAATATAATTCTTACTCTTGGCGCCCTTGGCGCGCTATTAGCCTCGACTACCTTGCTAACGATGATGTAAGAATACTGGTAGTTGGTAATAAGAATTATAGTTTACCGAATTATAGAGTTTAATTCATGAAATGTACGACGAAATATAATATTTATGTCACGTCACAAAATTATATTACGTATACCGTTTGACGTCCAAAGTCCTGTAATGAGAGGCTACATCGTTTTTTCTTTGCAATTTCGCCAATTTTAATTTAAATTACATATCACATGATTACGCCTCTGGAGACTACAGGGTATAAATGGAATTTATTTTTAGGCAGCGAAAGCCGCGATTTTGACGTATTTGATTGCTCATGATGATGATGTTGACACCCGGAATCATTGTTTGGATTTTGGACGTCATAGGACACAGAATGTAAAGTTTATTTCAAGGTGAAATTTTATAATTTTGTTCTCCGATTGATGTCTGAAGTCTTGTTATGAGAGACTTGTTTGTAATCTCCTGGTGACCTGCTATATAATGCAAAAATGTACCAGAGTGGGTAAAATTTAAATATGCGTTTGTTAGAATTATTTACCGTAGACATCTTTATGTACAACTAAAATAATTATATTATGCGACGTCATCGTTTAGCTTAGATTATCCTAAGTACCTGAACTATAAATATGCAATTGTAAATATATTATTGAAATATTGCTATCATGTCTGCTACTGCAAACTTATCGATTTATACAATTTTTAGTAACCGCCACACCGAAACCCTGTATTATCTGTATTTGATAGAGAATCTTACCAATGACGTATCATCCTGTAATATTTCTGATTGGCTGTTTCGCTGTGGCGGGAACGCTCTTGGACTGGATTGGCAAGAGCAAAAACATGGCGGTGCGACAGTCACTTGGCGGAAAACACGAATAAAGAAAAAAGGTTGCACCTTCTCTCATTCCTTGCGAAGTGACTGCCGTATGAAGATCTATTTGCATCAAGTTAAGTGCTGTATTATTAACTATTTGTGACACACGTTTTACTTAGTAGAAGGTAACCCTATTCAATATTGTTATACTATTAAAACTGCTCCATGTGCATTATAAATGTATTATTTGCATTAAAGTGTTTAATTTGTTCTCAATAATGTCTTATTAATGTGCGATTCCCTAATAACTTCTTTTAATATAAAATCAAGTATGGTAGATACTTAACCATTCCGCTAATTATAATCGATTCCATTCCGATGAACTTACGCTATAACTTAGATTAACGCCCAATATCCTGTTAAATCTCTCATCAGAAGTGGGATCACTCAGATTGCCTACCTTCATTTTTTTTTAATAATTTATGTTAGTTTCAGAATGGATGCCCCTACAATTGAAAACTTGATCGCCGCGATTCGGGAAGCAGTCGCTACGACCCGGCGACAAGACGACGACATCGTGTTGCCAATTTTTGATCCTGCTACTAGTGACAGCGGCGCCGAGTCTTGGTGTATCAACATCGAGGTATTGGCGAAAGAATTTGGCTGGAGCAGCATTGCAACGGTAGCGAAAGCAGGTAAGGCCCTGAAGGGGTCTGCTCTAATATGGTTCCAGTCCTGGGACCCCACTGAAGGGCGGTCTTGGGATAATTTTCGTACTACCATAACCGATCTCTACCCTGAGAAGAAAAACCTAACCGAAAAACTTCTCAAAGCCGTAGCGTATACATCTGAAACGGCAGATTCTTACTGTGAATATGCTCGGGAAAAAATCAGACTTCTTCAGCGTACGAAAGTTATTTTCACCGAAGCTCAGCTGATTGAACTAGTGTGTGGTAGCATCAGTGATGTGAACGTAAAATTGGCGTCATACAATAGCAATGTTAAAACCACATCTGAATTGATATCACTCTTTACCTCTTATGTAAAAAATACTCCTATGGTAAGAAAGCGATCCTCTGAGCATAGCGATAGAGAAACTCTCACTTCATCTCAGACAAAACGCGGTAAGATTGAAACCCGTGATATGTTGAAATGCTATTCTTGCGGCAAAATAGGGCATACCAAGGCAAAATGTTTTCTCATGAATGTTAACGCTATTAAGCAAGAACAAAAACCGAATAAACCAGATCAAAAATTTTGTTCTTTTTGTAAAAAAGTAGGCCATATTGAAACTGTTTGCAGACTAAAAATTCGCATGGATGCTGACAAGCTCATATCAGAGAAGCAGGTAAATTTTTTAGAGCAAACAACCTCCAATTAACAGAGGTAATTGTTAATAACCTGCCGATTCAGTCCTTGATTGATACTGGTGCGAATTGTAGTATTATTAAAGAATCTGTAGCTAGACGCCTTGGTTGCCATATTTTGCCTTGTCAGGAGCGCCTTTGTGGTGTAGGAAAAGGTAGTCTAGATGCATTTGCCAAAATTATGATTTCGATCAATTTCGAAAATATTAGTATTGATCTCGAAGTTTTTGTTGTCAAAGATGCTGATTTACATTATGATTTTTTGATTGGTAGAAATGCAATTAAACACTCGGATATTGAAATTATTACTGATCTTTCTGGGTCTCGATTAGTTCAGAAAGACTCGCCCCTGCCAAATTTAGAGGTCAATTTAACCCAAACTGACAAAAGCCTAAATATCTTTTCAGAACTTAGTTCTGCTATAGAGCATCTAGATTACAATTTTCAGAAAAAGATAAAAGCCATTTTTCAAAAATATCCCTCTGTGTTGAACGATATTGGTACAGTAAAAACTGGAGAGTTGAATATCAAACTAAAAAGAGACGAAATAGTTTATTACAGACCATACCGTTTAGCCCCTATAGAAAGAGATAAAGTTAAAGCTATAGTACAAGATCTATTGGGTAAGAAAATTATTAAAGAGAGTAATTCTCCCTTCGCTAGCCCAGTAATACTAGTAAAAAAAAAAGATGGCAGCGACAGAATGTGTATTGATTACAGAGCTTTGAATAAAATTATAGAAAAAGACAGGTTCCCTCTTCCTCTCATTGAGGATCAAATAGACAAACTAGGCAACGCCAAGTACTACATATCTATTGACATGAAAAATGGTTTTTATCAAATTCCAATTTCTGAACATTCCACTAAATACACTGCTTTTGTGACGCCTGACGCACATTATGAATTTTTAAAAATGCCATTCGGAATCTGTACCGGGCCTTCCGTATTTCAAAGAGCTATCACTAAAGCAGTCCAACATCTCGATTTTCTTGTAATTTACATGGACGATGTTTTGATACCATTTTTGACTATGGACCAAGGGCTCGAATATTTGGAGCAAACTATTTTGGCATTTAGCACGACAGGTTTCACTATCAACCTCAAAAAATGTAAATTTTTTGTAGACAACATCGAATATCTTGGTAGACATATTTCACAAGATGGCGTCCGTCCAAGTAAGTCTAAAACTACTGCACTTGCTAACTCTCCCATTCCAAAGAATATTAAACAAGTTCGCCAATTCATGGGCCTTGCTAGTTACTTTCGTAAATTCATACCAGATTTTGCTTCACGTACATTCCCGATCACAAAATTAACTAAGGCTAATCAAAAATGGGAGTGGGGATCTGAGCAAGATGCTGCAAGGGCATATGTGATAAAACATTTAGCTTCTCAACCCTTATTAACTATTTTTGACCCAAACTTGCCAACCGAATTGCATACAGATGCTAGTGCGTTAGGCTATGGTGCGATACTTATGCAAAGAGTCAATAATAATAACAAGGTGGTTGCATATTTCAGTAAGCGCACAACTCCCGCAGAAGCCAATTATTGTTCATATGACTTGGAAACATTAGCAATTTTTAATGCTCTTAAACACTTTAGAGTATATCTCCTCGGCATTGAATTTAATATAATCACAGATTGTAATTCAATAAAATTAGCTATGTCAAAGCGGGATTTGTCTCCTAGAGTGGCCCGCTGGTGGACTTACATGCAGGATTTTAAATTCGGGGTTATCTACAGAAAAGGTAAATTTATTAGCCATGTGGATTTTTTAAGTCGTAATCCTGTTGAATCTCCAGAACAGCCTGAATGTTCACAGTATATAATAAATTTAATAAATACTGATAACGACTCACGGTCATGGTTAGAAATCGCACAAAATAATGACCCTGAAACCCAATCTTTGATCTCACAAGTAGTGGCAGGAGAAATAGATATAAATCAATACTCTGTCATAAATAATTTATTACACTACAAAATTACCCCAGATGCAAACCCAAAATTGTTTGTACCAAAAGGACATAGATTAAACTTATTAAGACTTTTTCATGATGAAAACTGCCATGTAGGTTTTGAGAAAACATTGAATAAGGTTCAAGAACATTTTTGGTTTCCTAAAATAGCAGCATTTATAAAAAAATATATTTGGCATTGCTTAATCTGTACTGTAAAGAAGGGAAGCTCAGGCCCCAAGCAAGGATTACTTCATCCTATAGACAAAACTCCCATACCATTTCACACTATTCACCTCGACTGTATAGGGCCTTTTACAGTAACTAATGAAGGGTATAAATATATATTGATTTTGGTAGATGGCTTTACGAAGTTCTGTTTATTAAAAAAACTTAAAACTTTAAATTCTCAGGAGTTAATTCCTATCATAAGAGAAACTATTACAATTTTTGGCACCCCTTCACTTATTATTACTGACCGTGGCACAAACTTTAGTTCAAACCAAATTCAATCTCTTTTTCGCGAATTACAAATTGAACATCATATGATTGCTACCGGAACACCTAGAAGTAATGGTCAGGTAGAACGATATGTTTATACAGTAATTAATATGTTAAGTACAATGTGCCATGACTTATCAGACTGGCCGAACGGATTGTGGAAGGTTCAGCAAACCATCAATACAACCATACAGAAATCTACGGGATTTTCACCTCTGCGTCTATTGATTGGTGTAGAAGCGAATATACCTTGTATTCAGGCTTGTCTAAGCGACGTTATTAGCGACGATCCATCACAAGCTAATATAAATCTTTCAGAAGATAGGGAACTAGCTAGGCTTCGCTTGCAAAAGGTTGCAGAAAAATTCAAAGAGCGGTTTGACTTAGTCAGACGTAATAATAGGGTTTTCAGAATCGGAGACACAGTTTATGTGAGCCAAAATCACAGGCGTTATGACAAATTATGTCCCAAATTTAAGGGTCCTTATGAAATTGATTTGATACTTCCAAATGATCGCTATGCTCTGAGAGGTCTAGGTTCATTACGAAATATTATAATTGCCAAGGAAAAATTAAGATACTGGCCAGGAGAATGGGTCAGTGAAAACATTGATTGAATAATTATGGTACTTATGTATTAAATAAATAAGATAATAATGTAGAATCTTTTAGTTAAGAATTGTAATGAACTATTGATTTTGAATTATTACAGCAAAATTAATAAAACCAAATATCTACATGTACTTGCGGCATAATTATATACAAAAGGACACTGCCCACCTATTTGATTGGTGCTGGTTGATCTCACTAGCAGTGTGTGAATGCAACCTGCATGTCTATTCAAATGTCATCTACTGTTTCAACTAATTACACTGCTTACCCATTTGATTGGTGCTGGTTGATCTCACAAGCAGTGTGTGAATGCGACCTGTATGTCTATTCAAATGGCAAACTGTTAAAATAACAAGAAGCCGGTTGACCTTTTACTTGGCAATGATTGTCATGGCATGTGAAAGTAATCATTGTGTCTAGGTAACAGGTAATTAATAATAATGATGACAGGTTTTTCAAGTAAATTTCAAGTTTAAATTTTACTGCTCTGTAAGTACATGTAGATAGACTGCTATGCCTATTGTTAATTAGAACATATGTGTGACATATGTGTATGTTAGACGTTAGGTTGATTGTTTACTCATATCCACTACCTTGTCATTTTAGTTGCATCATAACCTCGTTTTGCTTTAGTATACTAAAGATATAATGCAATAAGAATACTAGATCTATACTAAATGTGTGCTATTTCTAAATACTGTTGGTAAGTTCACAGAAGAAACACTATTTTTAGAATGTATGTGTACTTAATATTTTCGATATGTCTATGAAGTTTTCGTTACATGTCACTTATTTTTATATGTAATTAAACGGTATTTGTACTTGGTTTGTACATCATTTCATGATAAATAGTTATGGTACATGTATTTTGTAAATATTCCAAGGTAATTAATTTCTTTTCGACATTTCACAACATAAACAGTCTCACCAAAGATAAGTCACACTTAGCATGACTTTGACAGATAAACGATATGTTATCTATTTGACTATGGCAACCTAATTCACACTATCAGTCTCTATCAGTTTTATTGAATTTGTCAAACAAGGTTTGTTTTTTAAGTTTCCATACTCGGTATTATTTACCTTGGTTAATATTATTATTTCAAATTATTACTCTCGCTAAAATATTACATTATTTAAGCGAAACTTGCCTGGTATTCGAGTAAATCTTAGGTAAATGAACAATATAATATGTAGATAGACCCTACTTAAGTAGGTACTTCGTGGACGAAGTACTGTCAGTATGGCCGTGTTAGAATTATTTACCGTAGACATCTTTATGTACAACTAAAATAATTATATTATGCGACGTCATCGTTTAGCTTAGATTATCCTAAGTACCTGAACTATAAATATGCAATTGTAAATATATTATTGAAATATTGCTATCATGTCTGCTACTGCAAACTTATCGATTTATACAATTTTTAGTAACCGCCACACCGAAACCCTGTATTATCTGTATTTGATAGAGAATCTTACCAATGACGTATCATCCTGTAATATTTCTGATTGGCTGTTTCGCTGTGGCGGGAACGCTCTTGGACTGGATTGGCAAGAGCAAAAACATGGCGGTGCGACAGTCACTTGGCGGAAAACACGAATAAAGAAAAAAGGTTGCACCTTCTCTCATTCCTTGCGAAGTGACTGCCGTATGAAGATCTATTTGCATCAAGTTAAGTGCTGTATTATTAACTATTTGTGACACACGTTTTACTTAGTAGAAGGTAACCCTATTCAATATTGTTATACTATTAAAACTGCTCCATGTGCATTATAAATGTATTATTTGCATTAAAGTGTTTAATTTGTTCTCAATAATGTCTTATTAATGTGCGATTCCCTAATAACTTCTTTTAATATAAAATCAAGTATGGTAGATACTTAACCATTCCGCTAATTATAATCGATTCCATTCCGATGAACTTACGCTATAACTTAGATTAACGCCCAATATCCTGTTAAATCTCTCACGTTCGTGAACACAAAAATAAATTAGAAGGTAACTAGTAGCAATAAACGAGCTAATGAGAAAAGATTTTAGTAACTTTAATGATAATTATTTAAAACGGGATATTTATCGTGTTTTTTATTTTTTAATATTGTTATGTTTGCAATACTTAACGCCTGCTATGTGGATTACATTACAAAAAAAAAACAAATATACTATTGAAAAAAATTAATTCGTGTGCGGGATTCGAACGGCGATTCTACCCCTTAAGCCGGAGTATGCTGTAACCAATTGAGCTGATATGACATGACGTCATAACTCAAATCTTTTCTATTGTTCTTAAACAATCGTACGCGGGTTCAAATCCCGCACTCGACTTAAATTTTTTCTATTGTATATTTATAATTTTTTAGAATTTTTTATTGCTTTTGAGCTCTCGATAGTTCGGCACTGTAGTAAGCACCATGATCACAAGTAAACTAGAGTCTATGCGAATGGTTGGTTTGTACTAAGAGCAGATAGAAAGAAGAGCCGATATTATTCTTTCACGAGACCTGCTAGAGCGCGGATCTTCCGGTCTGATCATCAAAAAAGCGTCTCCTTTGTGCTGAAATTGAAGACGTATAGCTAATGTAAGCAAGGTTGGAGAAGGAAAAATTAAACACAAGGTAGGCCAATATTTGCTGAATATGCCATAAAGGAAGCACATGAGCTTGTGACGTCTAGAGTAACTTATTTTGACAGGGCTGAGTGATTTTTAAAGTCATATATGTATAGAACTGTAGTGTCCCGGGTGAATACATTCTTAGTCATCGTCTCGTATATCAGATGTCAATTGGAGCCAATGTGAACGCGCAAGAGGTGATTAGCTACCGGGTTTTACATTCTAGGTAGTTGGTAAAGAATATATACAAAGTTCAAACAGTACATTAATGCCATAAGTAGTTTTGTTGATTCCAGGAGCTTTTTTATACTAAATATTTTATAGGTGTGAACAATGAACTTCAATGTTGTACATACCTAGAAGGTGGCTACAGATAAATACAACATTTAGGATGTCTGACAGTGTTAAAAGTTGCGTTGCCGTTTTCAGGAGATTTGTTTTTCTATCTTCGTTCTTTACGTAAGAGAAAACAGTAAATTTGAAGCTCTCTAATTAAGAGTGAATTCTTTAAAACTGTGCCAATTGAATTGATGGTAAAAAAAATCCAATTTTCTCTTACAAGCTGTTGTTTACTATAAAACTCACTATCGTTCTTCATCATCACTCAAAGAAGAACTTGAATATCTTGACACACTAGGCAGCGTGAATGTCTCTTTAGACTATTCAAATTTTATAACTATACCTTCTACTCCCTAGATAATTCCCGGGAGTTTGCGTGACAGTCCTGCAGTATGAACGTTTATTACTATCGATTTAAAAACACAATCACTTATAACGCGTAACTTTCTACTTTATTCGCTTAAGCTATGATACAAAATGGAAAACATAATCTTCAATCGAAACTTCCACCGTTGATCAATATCTCCTCCATTGGGGATTTTACCATAATCCACACGTTCAGCAGGCGTCTTGGGGATAGAAGTTTCTCAGAAGGCCAGTTCAGGTTCCAGTACCAGATTAACCCTTATTTGTCTATTACGACACCCACGGGAAGAAATGGGCGGGTGACATTCTAACCCGGCCCCACGGTGAAACATAAAAATTAGGATTTTTTTCCAATAACAATGTTTGTCAACAATTTGGTTTGAATAACAACATTGACACAAAAATTACCGCTTGCGTTGCCTAATATTAGTTCCAGATACAAACTGAAGGCGCAATCATATGATGGTGTGTAAATAAAAAGGATGCACTCCCTCAGAAGACTACGGACGTCAAACGGAACACAGTATCATTTAATCCCCATAAATACGCATTGCTTACTGCAAGACTGAAGAAATTTGACATTAAAACATTTTACAGAGGAAAAACGGTACTAAAACACTCTGTATCACATTTATGTCTCCATCTAAAATATGCGAAGCAAGTTTCAAAAATTATTACTTACGGTTCTGTTCTGCAAATTTTTAACTTTACACAGAAGAGTCACTGGGTGTCCAACTAGGCCAGTCACGTTGTCTGGCGTGCTAGGGTCGAAGTATGGCGCCCCGGGGGTGTGCGGCCAGTCTTCCAAGAACTCTGCTCGAAACCTTTTCGAAGATTCCGAGACCGTGCTCTGGTCCCGAGGGCGACTACTCCCGCTGTCTTGTCGACAAACTGGAAAAACGTGTCTTGTTAGTTTATTGGCTTGATTTTATTTGTTCCTGAAGTACTGGCGCAGTTGTTGGAATTTGTTTTTGAAAATTTTATATATCTATTTGTTTGATATAAGTTTACAATACTATTAAGTTAACAATGTGTGTAATAATACGCCACAAGTACTCGTACAGATGAACATTTATGGTGTTTTATTATATAATTGTTGCCCACCAGAACGAATAGTATATCAAAAATAGTCAGTTTCGAATAAAAAAAAAACAATGGAACCGACTTCAACACTCATATATGTGAAATAACTAGTTGAAGACGGTACCATGATGGTTCAAAAGTAACTATTATCACAATATTGTGCGCATGGTACTTCGACAAGTTTTTTAATTTTATTTTTTTATTTAATAAGTTATTTCACTCAGTTGAGTGTAGAAGTCGGTTCCATTTTTTGGTAAAAAAAAACTTTCACTCTTTTTAGTGACCCTACTTATGGGATCCATTGTCATTCACTGTCAATGACTATATCATCAAGATAGAAAAATACTTTTCAGTTATTAGAGTGTAACTCAAAACGGCTTGATCAATTTTAATGAAATTTAATAAGGACTAGACGGCAAGCTTCGGCTTTCAAATTAAAAAAGAATTATCAAAATCGGTTCACCAAGTCAAAAGTTATGAGGTGACAAATAAATAAACGAATTGAGTACCTCCTCTTTTTTTAGAGCAGTAAAAACATATTTAATTCTACCCGTTTTTTTGGTGTATGCATTTATCACTCTATAAATAACACTTTTGTTGGTTTGTTGTATTATTTAATCATTATTTATATTTTGATATGTTTTAAAACAATGTCCTTTAAATTTAAAAGATTATTTGAAGCCACGTATCACATACATCTTATGAATTTATTAAACAAAGAAATAATCATACTGTATACAATTCACGAAGGTATCTATTATCTAGAACTCCCAGCTGCCTTTTTTTCCTGAGAACCATAATCCTGACATCTTCAAGGCTAAAGCGAATATTTCTTCTTGACCGACGTGATACGTAATCCATACTCGGCCACATCGTCGCTTACCAACAAGTGAGTTAGTTGCCGAACGAAGATTAATATTAAAAAAGAAGTGCCAGTGGTATTTATGGTAATAACTAAGTATGGACTGCCATGCCGCAGGTCCATGGTTCGATCCCCTCCGCCGGCTTGCGGCTGACCGCATGGTGGAAGGTATTTGGCGAATGCTTGCCTGGCTAGCTGCCACTCAAGTAGAAAATCTGTCGCCCTAACAGTGTGTTTCGGCTGCAGTCCTTGAGAGCCAAAAAATGACGACAAAATTACAGGCACATGAGATTTTACAAAAATATGTCTCATGGTGATGGGCGCAGTGTAGTTTGTCGCTTGTGATGAAATACATTTGTTATAGGGAGAGGTTGCCGCTTGACATCCGATGGATAGAATGCCATGAAAACTTTAAAAAAATATAACTGATCCAATAAGAACTTACTCTTATTTGGAAAGTCTCTATTATGATGGGATGATACTAAAAGTAAAAAGTATTTTGTAGTATACAATTTTATTTGTGCTAATGTATTTAATAACTTAACCTACACTCAAATACAAACTTATTTTAAAACTCACAATGTACTAAAAGGATACAAACAATATATTACAAAATTCCAACCACACCAAAACTAATCTTGGACAATATGATTTACAACGTAACTTTTAAACTTCCATTCCACAAACGCTCCAAATTTTTGGCATTCGAAACCACCGAAACAAAACGTACAATCAGCAAAGAACCTCAACGAAATTAACTTTTGTGAAATCCTCCCTGTTTTGTTATGAGAATTATCGTTAATCATGAGTTATTTTGAATATCCGAACAGCGGGTGCAAGCATAAACAAACGGTAACTTCATTAATAACACGCTGAGATGAAAAGGACCCATCCCATCATGAAGAGTACACTTTTCATCCGCATCTCGATTAATGTTCTTAACTGATCAGATTAAAAAATAATCGTGTTATCCTAAAGAAAGAAATGGACTGGAAAATGAAATGTCCTCCGTGGAGACGTAAATCTTGAATGTCAGCCGAAGCTTGATTGAGTGTTAAATTTTAAATTATGATCCTCTGCTTTGTCGTGTCGATGGGTAGAGTTTACGCTCGGTTTTATTTCTATAAAGCGTTTGAGGGTTACGTAATGAAGATAGCCGTCCGACGCCGACCTTCTGGCTCTGCCGTTTTATGACTAACGTGAAATTTTTATGCAACTGCCTTTGAAACACCTGTAGGTTACGAGTGTACAATGGTGTCCGCATTGCGTGAATATATTGTTTGGTTTACTTCAATTTACCCTGCTTTGCTTAATTTTTCGTTTCTAATTTATACAAGCTGTTACACAACTTGGTGAAACTGAGGACTTTAATACTTAAATAAACACTGGCTGAAGTATTATTACAGTTTTGGCCTCAAATTCTATATTTAAATTCTCAAAAAGTTCGGCGTTTGAATATATCTTAAAATATGATTTTTTATATATTTTTGAGTAACTAAATAAAGTTTGCTGGTGAAAAAATATTCACGTTTCAAGTAACTACTAAATACACAGAGTACGAATTAAACTCGTTCTGCTTCTACGAGACACGTATCATAATATTTTCTACATCGCTTTGGCCTTGACCTTTGATATAGTTTACCGTAGAGGGAGGGTGTAGGGTACTTTTAGTTCCGTATACCTAGTAAAACGTTGCAAAGTTACGTGCAGTGTCGACAACACACACGTGAAGGAATTCACCATAGCGTGCTAGAGACTTCAAGTCATGTCACATTCTTAATGTGGTTGCTAAGTGTGGTGGAATGCAGACCAAAGATATATTGCGAAGTTCGTATAACAGAATGTTTTATTGTTCGCAAAATAATGGTTACTTCGAGCTATAGTAATATTTACCATCATAAGAATATGAAATCGACACAATTGAAACTTCAATAATATTATTTATGCAATGGAACCTTTCTACATACATTCAGTTTTACTCCTTAAATCATGGAATGTAATCAAGGTATCAAAAACATATTTTATGTGTTCATTTATACGACAATCATATTTTAAAACGGTAGCTTTTTATTTAAACTATAATGATTAAAAATCAATGATCAGATTTCTCAATTATCGAGTATCTTGAATAAATTGTTTTTTGTAGAAACCACTGTAGTACCAGATCAAATATAAGAAAACACCACAAAGCTCACGAAGTGCTATCTTATCAAAACCTTAAAATATTGATCACTAACCTAGCAAAATCTTCGTATATTGGACATTTTAATTGATGTTGTGTCAAATAATATTCGCAACTCAAATCACTAAGTCAACCTTATGAGACAATAAAACAATATACATAGATTTATTAAATATACGGTAACAAAGAGAGGTAAAGTAAAACAGAAGCCAACTTACCGATAATGCACGAAAGGAAATGAACTGTAAAGAGGCAGACAGCGCCTTTACGCGCCATCGCTCACCTCAAGCCCTCAGGGAGAAGGTCATTGCCCCTGAAACAAAGAGTGGACTAATCACCATCAACCCTTGCCAACCTCTAGGGTAACCCTTTAGTAGAAAAAAGCAGTCGGTTGCAAATAGTAGATCGATCGCCCTAGGGTACGATTCAATTTGTTTTTGACGTTTTGGGTTTCGAGATGAATGATTTAGTAGGGCTGATAAGTAATCTGTTATTATTTAGATGTATTGCTTGGATAATTTTATTCCTGCTTATATTTTTGCTGTTTAAGGGATGATTGATAAATACATTACAGGTATGTTCAGGTTTTCTTATTATTTCTTGATATTATAGAATCCTATGTTCTTAAGCCAGACATTGTAGCAAATTCATATATTTACCTAAATTAATAAGCCACCATAAGTTAAATTATTGCAATTTATTTGCCTTTTTTACTTTAGACGTGCCGGACTACAATTAAACCGCTCCATATTATCCTGTGGAAGTCGTAAGGTGCAATGAGGAAAAAATACCAATAGGTGGGCAGCAGTGTCTTCTGAAGAACAGACAGTTAGGGGATGGCAAACCCTCACCCTAATGAGAAGTGTAAATATTGGCTGTTGATGTGATGTTTTGGTTTCTTATTTTTATTTATCTGCTCATAAACGTCAGTGTTGCAAGTTTTTTTTATTTTTTTATGCTTGATAGGTTATCTTTTGACCACTATCTCACCCCACTATCTCACCTGATGGCAAGTGATAATGTGGTCGAAGATGTTGTTCAGGCTAAGCTAGAAGTACTAGCTCTCAAGGACAGCTGCCGGAACACATCGTTAGGTGCTTGGCGACAGATTTTCTACTTGAGGGTGGTAGCTAGCCAGGCGGGTATTCGCAAAATTCCCTACCACCATGCTATAACGAATGCCATCCTAAGACAACAACCGGGCCCGACGGCTTAACGTGCCCTCCGAAGCACGGAAGCGCTCAGTTCTAATGTCACTAGCGGTCACCCAACCAAGTCATGACCACGGCGGACGCTGCTTAACTTTGCTGATGGATTCAGCACGCTTTAGCAAACTTCGCTACCAGCGCTGCAAAATGTTCGATATGTTTCAACATAATTCATATATAATATAAAACAGAGGCCAAAACATTCCACAATAATAGTCTTGCTTGCCGCGTTTTCTGTGTTGTTTGATACAACATATTTATATAATAATTACATTCTTGAAGATACCGTACATACGTGGAATAAATGTGGGGAAATCGTGATATTTTTAAGACATTGCTGTATCAGGTACCCAATAACTGTCATAATATTTATTTTTATCTATTTAAGCACTCGTTGCGAAGTATGTCGGTCTGCTAAATTAAACAACGTACGCTGCTCGTGAATAGCGTGGTAGTCATGACTTGGATGGATGACCGCTAGTGACATTACTACTGAGTGCTTTCGTGCTTCGGAGGGCGCGTTCGGTCCTAGATGTTGTATAAAAATGACAGTCGTTATAGTATGGTGGTAGGGCATTTTTCAAATTCTCGCCTAGATAGCTACTACCCTCAAGTAGAACATCTGTCGCCAAGCAACTAACGGTGTGTTCCGGCAGCAGTCCTTGAGAGCCAGAAAAATTACAGGCTAATGAGACCTAACACCTGGACGTCTCAGTGTGACGGGCACAGTGCAATTCGTCGCTGACGAAATGCGTCTGTTATAGGCAGAGGTTAGTCCACTTAACATCAGGTGGGCCTCGGGCTTGTTCCGTCACAATAACATAAAAAAAAAAAGGTAGTGGTCAAAGGCAAAGTTATCATGTAAAAGAAAAATTATAACTAACATTTATGCTCCTTTGGCCATTTACTAGCGGGTATACTTCCATCTAGAATTCCCTAGGAGAAATAGAGACGCAAGCAGCCATGCTATTAAACCAAGGCATACAATTATATAGGCATAAACATTGTTGGATAAATATATTACGAACCACGCTTTAGTCAACAAGAGTAAGAACTTGATATTCATTTGTTCGCCACTCACTACTATACGAATACGAAATACTAAAGTAAAACATGATAATTATTAAGGCTTACAACCCGCATTTAAACATTTTCATACAAAACAATCGTAAGAGAGATAAAGATATACGGAATAAAATTCAAATTTCCGATAAGAAAGTCGAATTATCGTCGCAATATAAGCAAATAAAATCCGTTACAATTGCCTATAACAAGCTTAGGTATCTCGGTTCGACGCCATTTGAACAGCGAGCTTGTGAGTAGGTAGCTTGAAAAGAATAGCTTTGAAGGCTTTATTGTCAATAGGACTGCCTTAATTTCTTACATTGGAATGTTCTTTTGTACAGGAATTCAGACGATCTTGAGTTTTTTGTTACTTGAATTGGTTTAGGGGACTTAATTTTATTTGTTTTAAGCACGTGTTCGCTATAATTACACGAACCTGTAGCTTGATTTACAACCTTGCAGTACAAATAATAATTTTATTTGACTTTATTAAATTAACATAATTATCGTCAGTCTTGTGTACCTATTCCTATTGTAAGCAAAGGTCTTAACCCACTTTTCACAAAATATTATTTTGGTCATATGCAATAGGAAGCAAACCTTATGCTATCTACCGAGATGGTTCTAAACTGGGCAAATGATTGCAGAAATTAAAAGTCTTGCAATTACGCTTGGACAATGTGTAGGCTTCATTGTGACATATTTCTTTTTTTATGCCTGATAGGTTAGCTTTTGATCACTATCTCACCTGATGGTAAGTGATGATGTGGTCGAAGATGTTGTTCAGGATAGCCTGAATATCCACTGAGTAGGTTTTGAATATCGTGCAAAAAACAGAGTCAATCATTCAAGACCGTTCTGCGGATGCCATACTGTATTGTGCATATATTATCAATAATCGATTTATTGGTAAACACATATCACAGGTCGGATACAAAAAAAAATTAAAACGAAGTAAAATAAACCTTCCAAAGTCGTATTAGACCAGTGACATTGGCTATGGACTACCACACAGAAGGTACAAAGTGGTTTGCTCCGGCACTTGTCCTTAAGAATACTTATTCTAGATTAACCATTTCTTCCTTCTTCAACCATATTATCACTTACCATCTTGTGAAATTATGTGGTCAGTAGATTTTGCACTATGATTACACCAAGCAAAACGATATATTACCGATTTTACGATATAGTAAATAAAAAAAAAGGTAAACATGCGTATTCTGTAACACCCCAATTTTTAAGATTCCATGGCAGTTTGAATATAAAAAAACTCATCTCATCAACTATAGAGTGTTTTAAAACAGAATCTAATACGCTTATTTATATTTAGATAATATACGAACATTTTCGGAACGCTACCCACGCATTTATTTTCGTATTTTCCTCGTCACAGGTAAAACAAAAATGAAACGCTTTGCTTATAATTCAGAGACAAAAATAACATACACATTTATGTAGATACACTTACCACAGAGATTCTACAATAAATATTTTACGTATACAAATTGGAAAGCAACTAATTATTCGTGTAAAGAAAAATCTCTTTGAGACAAATTAACTTGTTGAGTTTTTAGAGTTCCAATTATAGTTAAAGCAATTTGCGAGACATTGTTTTTAGGCAGGCTTCATATAAAAAATTGCTTTGTAGGCAAGCTGATCATAATGTTTTTTTTTTTCATTTCTACATTTTATTTGAGCGGTCATTGAAATTTATTTAATTTATTTATATTATTATTTATTTAATTTTATTTACGTTACTTCAGTTTCTGAACTAACTAAAAATAAAATAATACATAATTCTTTATTTCTATAACAATGCTGTAAAATTGAAATTCGTAAAAGTATAATTCACCTTGCGTGTGCAGTAGAATCGTTTTTCAAAATTATTTAAAGTCTGCATATTTTGTTATATTATATTTATTTATTTATATATATATATATATACACCGTGTCCCAAAATTCAACGATAAGCCGGCATCGGTGCATGGACCTACTCATGACTACTCGGGAAAAAATAAAAAATAAATTATAACTCTTTTTTTTTTTAATTACAGAGACTTTTATAAAGTTGCGCCAACTTTTAATAAAACTTGCCATGGTAGTGTCCATACTTTTTTTTTTAACCCAGACTATAGAAAGTGCATAGAATGTTAAAATCTATGAAAATTATAAGAAAAAAATTTTTTTTTACTGATTTTTGTAAAATAACTACAGACTTTCTGTAATTTTAAAGGATTGTGGTAGATAGCCGTCTTTCTTAGGTTGCTAATGCACAAAAAATATCAAAAATATGTCAAAAATTGTGGTCATGGTAGTTGAAAATAGCATAATGGGTATCGAATATCGATGAAATTTATAAAAGTCTCTGTAATTAATAAAAAAAACAGTTATAATTTTTTTTTTATTTTTTCCGAGGAGTCATGAGTAGGTCCATGCACCGATGCCGGCTTATCGTTGAATTTTGGGACACGGTGTATATATACACCGTGTCCCAAAATTCAACGATAAGCCGGCATCGGTGCATGGACCTACTCATGACTACTCGGGAAAAAAATAAAAAAAAATTATAACTCTTTTTTTTTTTTAATTACAGAGACTTTTATAAAGTTGCGCCAACTTTTAATAAAACTTGCCATGGTAGTGTCCATACTTTTTTTTTAACCCAGACTATAGAAAGTGCATAGAATGTTAAAATCTATGAAAATTATAAGAAATTTTTTTTTTTTTACTGATATTTGTAAAATAACTACAGACTTTCTGTAATTTTAAAGGGTAGTGGTAGATAGCCGTCCTTCTTAGGTTGCTAATGCACAAAAAATATCAAAAATATGTCAAAAATTGTGGTCATGGTAGTTGAAAATAGCATAATGGGTATCGAATATCGATGAAATTTATAAAAGTCTCTGTAATTAATAAAAAAAAACAGTTATAATTTTTTTTTTATATTTTTCCGAGGAGTCATGAGTAGGTCCATGCACCGATGCCGGCTTATCGTTGAATTTTGGGACACGGTGTATATATATATAAATAAATATAATATATATATATATATATATATATTTACTTTTGTTGCCCTCGTCGATTAAAATGTAATATTAAATAATAATTATTTATAATTATTAAAACCTGAAAATATGATTCGGACCTGTTTCTTTATGCTTAATTTACTTCCATACTCTACGAGTCCGTTACGTTTTCATTCTATTCATTATGTACACAGACTAATGATTCTAACAATTATTCTGTTTTTTGCAGAATACACTTAACCCTAAAAATTAAGAAACTACTAGAAGATATACCTACTCAAAGTGGATATTATTATGAAACCTTCACATTAAGACAATTATATATTAGAAACAGAATACAATCAATAACCAGAAATTAAAAAGCTCGATCATGCAATATTATGGCATAGCTCTAGATAAATTCAAGAAATTCAAGACATCTTTTGCCGTCGTAAAAATGCAAAAGAAATAACCAATTTAACGCTGCAACATCTCGTCGCTTATTACGAGAAGAAATATTGCTTCCTTTGTTATAACTTCTTGTGGTCGCTTTGTCCTGAGATTTCTGTTGCCTTCGAGAATTTTATTCATAGATACAAGAGGATATAATTGAAAGTGCTAATTATTATTCTGCTCTAATCAATACGAAAATATGGCTCACAATAACACTCACGTTTCTAACATAAAGTATCTGCAATACCTCACCCACGGCGAAGTGAGTCATCGTATTCGACGCATTTTTTCCTGAGTCACCTTTTGCGATCATTATTTGATTATTAGTCGAAGAACTTACAAAATGTATGTAGTAATAATTGAACACGATATTTTTTACAGCTGATAGGCTAGCCTTTGACCACTATTGGGCCGGATGGTAAGTAATGATACGATCAAACAGGTTAACCTTGAATTACTGGCTCTCAACTTCATTGCCAGAACACACTATTAAGTGCTTGGAACAGATTTTCTGCTTGAGGGTGGTATTCGAAAACGCCCTACCACCTTCCTATAATGATGAAGTTAGAATTGAAGCGCTCGTTGCGAATTTTTCTTAGCCGTTCTTAACCGATCAGCAAAGTTAAGCAACGTCCGCTGCGGTCATGAGTTGGATGGGTGACCGCTAGTGACTTTAGTACTGAGCGCTTTCGTGCTTCGGAGGGCACGTTAACACGCCGGTCCCGATTGGTGTCTTAGGATGGCAATCATTATAGTATGGTGGTAGGGCATTTTGCGTAAAACCCGCCTAGCTAATTACCGCCCTCAAGTAGAAAATTTGTCGACAAGCACCTAACGGTGTGTTCTGGCAGCTGTCCTTGAGAGCCGGTTATTCAAGATAAGCCTGAACTACCACATCATAATTTACCATCAGGTGAGATTGTGGTCAAAGGCATAGGACATAAAAAAACAGAATTCGTGTGAGTGTGATAGTAACAGGTTAGAATGACTTAACCTGCAATAATTCAATTTTTGTCATTATTATGATGTGTATTGATTAAGACAACTATACTGAGACTGAAAGCTTAACGTTCTTTCCGAAGCGTGGGCCGCTAGGTAGTTAATACCACTAACAGTCCCTATCAAAGTCGTGACTGCAGCGGACGTAACGTTACTTACTACTACCTTTGAGAACTCCTACTTGATCGATAAAAAATTACGAGGCAAGCTCATCTGTGTCCATTTTTTATAAGGGCATGGTATAAAGTATTCTACAGTAGAGATTATGAAGAAAACAATGCAGCATAAAATCACAGAAGGTCCGTGGTTTTGCCTCACTTGGAAACGTGAGTGACTCTTATGTTTGGTATAATAACGCGATCATAAAATAAATCACTGAGTACAATATTATAAGTGTATTTATATTATTCAGTTTTGTACATACCATTTATCTAAGCAAAAATATAAAGAGAACGTTTCTATTATTATCATAAATAAATGTTTTCCTTGAAGAGATGTAGGGTATTCAGTCCTGAATTCTCAAACAATAAAATTTACATGTACAAGGGAAGACAATAAATTTCAACCACCTTTCAGATATAAAATTAGTTACCTATGTAAATTAACGTATAGTATTTTGATAATATTCCTATTTTTGATAGCTCTTGTGGCTTCTAAGCGTGCTACGAGTATTTTTTTGATACCATAAGTACATTCAAAACAACATGATCCGTGGCAGTCGAATAAAATTGTAGTGTAGAAAACGTTTATAAAAAATATATTGTTAAACTTCCAAATTGCCCAGGCAGGTATTGTTCAGTGGAAGCGTTCTTCTGCCTAGACAATCTATATGGAATGAATAACATTGCCGGCAGTTTCACCGGGCTGAAAAACACAAATACACGAAAAAAATACAGTAAATAAAGTTACAACAACAACTTACATATGCTCATGATACTACGATCCTACTAGAGTGTACCTAATTTTCGTGTTGGCCAATACAAAAATTACGTTTATACTCACGAGGCGGCTCCGAAGTTCCAGGATCACAATATTATCACGAATTCACTTATTAGCGTAGAAAATACGCTCAAACAAAACAAAAGCTATTAAGTAATTTATCAAAGGTGATTAAGTAATTTATCGAGTATGATATTAATATCAAAAGGATGATTATCAATCCTTGCAAAAAACAAAGGTAAAATCAAGGGCTGCTAAAATTAGTCATTTTGCAAAAAGTGTGTCAAGATAATCTCACGTAAAATCCATAGATCACCAATAGAAGACTAGCAAAAAAGATTCGTTCGAAAACTGCCCGATAAGTTGATCGGTCCGAACATATATTATGGTTTCCATCTAAGTAAAGCTGTTGGTGTGTTTAAAGTACCAAGTAAAAAGTGCAATTACACATTTGAGAACAAATATGATAGTAGTATATTGTTATTTTAGAGAAACACTAGCAGCCCGCCCCGGCTTCGCAAGGGTATTTATTAAGAATATAAATTGAAACACATAAAAAGTAGTTAACACATAAATTGTTACATAACTGTTATAGTTAGACATGGTACTACAGACTTTTTGTAGATATCGATGCCCTCTTTATATCATATCTCTATTATCTATGCACGTCACTTTGCTCTAATGTCAAGAATTTCCGCAGCGTACGCGATATAACGTTATTTTTGGTATATTTTTCACACGTTGGATTACATTATTAAAGTTTTCATACGGATCTTTAAGTTTTTAAATTATTTTTTATATCATACCTGACAGTAACTGATGAAACGATTAAAGATCTTTGCCAGGAAAACCTGGGATTGGCCGTAACAAACGTTGCTTAACCCATTTCACTTTGAATGCTATCGCATATAAAATATGCTTAACTTTTTTAATATGTTTGCAATACCGCCTGCTATGCGGATTACATTACAAATATACGACAGAAAAAAATTAAGTCATGTGCGGGATCTGAACCCGCATCTATGCACCCCTTTAGCTGGGGTATGCTCTAACCAATTGAGCTAACTTGACATGACGTCATAACTCAAATCTTTCCTATGGTTCTTTAACAATCGTATTGGGATGGAGCGACATCTATAGTACCACTTACGTTGTACTACACGTTGTAAAGGGGTGGATGGACGTGGGTTCGAATCCCGCACATGACTTAATTTTTTTCTATCGTATATTTGTAACATATTAACTTTATTAGAACGGAATCTTTCCGGTAAACATAACGTGGGTCCTAGCCGGTTCCTTGCTTCAAGTTAATTGCTTATCCCAGTTTATCTGTTAATAACAACTAGGCTATAAATTTTTTTCACACGGTTTCTTGGATTTGTGTTAGTTAACTGTTGTGAGATAATATAGCGAAATGTATAAGCCAAAAGTTGATTTGAATGTACTTATAAAATGGTGTATAAGTCTTAACACTATACCCATCGCGAACTTATCGCATTCTTTACTAGATTTAAAGTTATTTTTCAATGTTTTTAAACTTAAAAATACGAAATAGATTTAACTAAATTACAAATACACGATAGGAAAAATTTAAGTCATGTTAAAAAATAAATCTTATCGTATATTTGTAATTTTGTAATGTAATCCGCATAGCAGGCGTTATTGCAAACATAACAATATTTAATAAAAATTGATTAAAAACCGAAAGATTTGTTTTAAAAGATCACAGTTTTTATATTTTGTAATTATGCTGACAAGCTTCGACGCCTTTCTCACTGTAAAACGTATGTAATATACATAGCAACCTACTAGCGCTTAGTCTCATATATATATCATAGTCAGTTCTCAAGTCCACATTTTTATTTATGATGTTTCAAAATATTGTAACACTGCTATCTTGATAAAGATTAATAAAGTACGAAATACATTTTAGTAAAACAAGAACATTGAGTGGTGAATAGACCGGTCCAAGCTGACGTCACAAGTTCGTGCACGTGACAAGCCCCGCATTAATCCAAAGGCCCTTCGCAGGATTAGACTGTTAATAGCGAGGTCCATTTATCACTACACCATTAATATTTATGTGTTGGCTGTGAAAATTAGTTCAGAATAGCTTTTGAGTGACGAAGGGTTGAACAGCTTTTCGTTGTTATTAATAAATTTATGAGTGTACCGTTGTTAATGAAACCAAGCTTTGGTAATAGTTTACGTTAAGCCTGCTGTCATTATAGATTACTAATATTTGGATTATACTAGTCTTGTGTTTATTTGTTTCGTCAAACAATAAGCCTTCTGTCATCAGAGTGTTAGTAATTGTCATAATTTAGTTAATAACTATATCAATATATATTATCTTATAATTAATTATCCACATTGTAATTGTAATTTTTTATTTGTCAATATGTTCCCAAGTCTAAAATTATGTCTGTTAACGATTTATTACAGTAATTCGTTTGACTTCTAAGGTGCATCATTGGTCGTCAATTGACTCGCGTCTATTTCCGATATATTCTAGTGACTAAACTGACTCCACTTTTCGGCGGGATTCTACTTGGGAACATAGCAGTCTAGACCCATCACTTGTACAGTGCAAACGTATGAGAATTTGGAATATAGTAAGCTAAGTGGATATTGGCGGAGTTTTACTTTAAATGACCTAGGTCAGTTATAAAACCCCCCGAAGGGTTCTCGCCTTGTCGTGGCGGTGGGGCTTAGTAGCAGTGGCTTTGTCACCCACGGTGAAGCGAAGAGGAACCAGGGGCCGTGCTGGCTTGGGCGGTTGGCCGGCCCCAGAGGGGCCGCTCCACTGGGCTTTGCCTCTAAGTCCAGAATGGAGCGGCAACGGGTAGGCTGCGGTGCTGTATGGGCAGCACCGCATCTGAGGCGGGCTGTGGTGTTGTATGGGCGACACCACAGCTGACGGTGAGGGGCCACGGCGGGAGAGGAGTGCCGGTATCACGGTGCGCCGCTCTCCCTACCTTCCGTGGCCACGGCGGGGCCGCCACCGTTGGATGGCGGCCACGGAGGGGCCGCAGGGGAGGAGGAGTGTCGGTATAACGAGGCACCGCTCTCCCTATCCTCTGCGGCCGAAGTAGCAGGCGACGGGGCTACTCATCTGACCCGTCGCAGGGGGACCTTGGGCGTCGGAAGCGGGGTCGTCTGACGCCCATTTGCGGGCTTGGTCTCCGGGTGGTAGCGACGTGCCATGTGTTCTGGTGCATCGTGAGCGGTAGCACCCCAAGAGGGGTCCGGCAACGGACAACCGTGGCGGGTTCGTGGTTGAATGCTAAAGCGTCCCTGCGGCCCGCCGAGAAGTGGTAGTGATGGAACACCGTGTGTTATTTAGTCGGTAGGGGCACTTGCAGCTGTGGGAGTAGTTGGTGTCGAGCCCGACATATCCCGGTCACCTTCCCCGGGGTGGACGGGAATGCGTAAATGCATTTTTCACACGTTAAAAAAAAAAGGTCAGTTATAAAAGATGACTAGTATTTTAATGATGTATCACGTTTAAATTTGTTTCGTCAAACATCATCATCACCATCAGCCAAAAAACGTCCACTTTTGAATAAAAACCTAGATCATATCAATTAATTCGCATACTATATGTCCTAGTTAAAATTACTGATACTTATTTATGACGAAAAAAACGCACCTTTCAATGATCTTTTTCAACATGCTTGTGCCGCAAGTATTGTAAATTAAGCATCTTCAGGCTATATATTAATAAAGTTTTGTAAAAATACAAGTAGAACAGTGTTTGAGCATATGTCTGAGGTAGTCGAAAGAGTAAACAAATGACAGCTGTCGAAAATCTAAAATGGCGGATCAAGATGGCCACCATAAAACGTGTAATGATTTAAAATGTTATTTGGCTAGTTGGTGGAGTGGCATAAAGTCGTTGCTTCTGCTTCTTGATATCCAAGGTTGTTCAGATAAGTAATTATAAGTTTATCCGGTATTGGGTCTCACAATCAAAAAGTTTGCATTTGGAAAAAAATAATTCAAAACGAAGAAAATTATCTATTAGTACTCTTTTTTTTAAGGATAGTAGAGCAAACGAGCAGACAGATCACCACGAACATCCGCAACACCAGAGGTCTCGAGAATGCGTTGCCGGCCTTTTAGGAGGGAATATGCTGTCTTCTTATATCAGTACTCGCAAAGCATAGTGTGACTTAAACATCTCATTTTCATGGCCTTACCCTATTTATATCAGATTTGACACATTATTTTCTTCGTAGTTTATCGTTTATTTGTAATTCGTTATCATCCAATGGGTGATAGTTGTACCTTTTTGTCTCACTGTACACATTATCGATTGATAAGTTTAGTGAAAATTTATATTTAAGAAAATATAGAAAGAAAAGGCAATTTGTTTTCGCATCGCCCTTATTAAAATCATTAATCGCAATGGACTAGCTTTTACACAAAAGAAAACCGTTTTTAGGTTACTAAAGCCACAAAAATGTAACATTACCTTATCACTAATTAGAAAGCTCTCTAACTTGTTTCGAGAAAATTCTTCAAAGGGAAAAGAAAATCTTGTGGCTGTAGGTGGTTATTCACCTTTTGGAGATATTTTTCACAGGCCGTATCTATTAGAGTTTTGGAACGAGACGAGCGTTTCTCGGAAATAATGCCTTGGGGAAGAAACTTGTCCCGATTTAGGCGCTTTAATTTTGCTCGCTGAAATATCTCTTGTTTGATATTTCTAGAAATATTTGTGAGTACAGATTGCTTGGTTACATTACCATTACGAATTTTAAATGTTTGGTAACTATTCAAAATTTGAAAGCACACTTTTGACTATAGTCTTACCAGTTGGTAATTGATGGTGTGGTCGAAAAAGATCCAGAGTAGATACTGGCTGGTCGGAAAAAAATGAGTTTTGAGCAGGAACTGAACCCGTTTTATGCATCAAACGTCTTACAGGGAATATAATAGTCAAATCGCATTTTTACGACTGTAATTAATAACACTGCCCTTATATTCTTCCGTAACAAAAACAATAATACATTGTACTATTTTACCAATCTGAGATTTTAAAATCCAGCAAACTAGTGTCATTTGAAATAGAAAAAAACAAAAAAAAACGCCTGTTTGATGTTCCGCTCTCCAAAATCCAGGTTAAAGAATTTGCATTGCAATTTAACGCGGCAATGCTGCCAGGCATGCTTAGAATGTTGCTTGCTATAGTGGGCCGTTCAAGTGTTTTTATTGTTGTAGCTATAATATTGCATAAAGCTTGTACTATTATTTGTAATAAAGGCAATCCGCAAAACAAAAAAACGAGGTTGAAATCTTTACTGGTTTTATTATTATCAATATTGTACTGACAAATTGTTACAAGAACATCGTATACTTTCCAAAATAAAGTGAAGGAAAAAGGTCCTATCGTTTCATCTGCTCTTAAGGTTCATTTCTGTGTATCGCGGCCGATCACAGCCAAGCGCGGCTGATACTACAATAGTCAAGAGTATGAAAATATTGAGTACCTATGTTGAGACGCGCGTCACGTCGGTTGTCGCGTGTCTGTCGCAGACCTCGAAAACGGCGCACTACATTTTCATACTCTGACTATTTTGAGCTTCATCGCATGGTGGAAGGGCATTTAGCGAATGCCCGCCTGGCTAGCGACCACCTTTAAGTAGGAAATCTGTCGCAAAGCACCTAACGGGATGTTCCGGCAGCTGTCCCTGAGAACCAATACTTCTAGGTTAAGCCTGTTCAGACCTTCAACCACATCTTCACTTATCATCAAGTTATATTGGGGTCAAAGGTACCAGAAATACAAAAAAAAAATAGCATAAGTCGCGCGCGGCTGTGACCGTCCGCAATTAAGTGAAATTAAACTTTAGTGTGGACAATCCATCTAAATCTCAGTTTACTCGTGATTATTGCGCAAAACAGTGACGTCATATCGAGTCCTCAAAAATAATCATATACGCGGTAAACATTGCATCTCCAATGAAAGAAAATAATCATAACTAAATTTATCCGTTAGAAAAAAAAACCTTTATTTTTTTCAGGCCACTTAATATTAATAACTTTTTTTTTATGCACTTAGGTTAGCTTTCGACCGCTATCTCACCATCAGGTACCATCAGGTAAGTGATGATGTGGTCGAATTATAAATATAACAAGTCTATGTGCGCGTCTATTCTGGCACTTTTAAATACGTTGTAGTTTAGTACTTATATGATATGTTTGTTAATTTACTATGCTCTATTGCTAGCGTTGTTATTGTAATTAAGTATTAACGCATTGGCTTTGGTGATAATGATAACAATAGAATTTCATTCTAAACTAGGACGTAGTGGTCCTGACGATGCCAACTTATTAAGGCTTGGGACCACGCCAATAACTTTGATGCACTGATTGTAAGGGTAAGCGCAGGATGCTTTAGAGTAGAGATAGAAAACAAAACGCTTTTTAGATTAATTATAAATAAATAAAATCAGTCAAGTGCGAGTCGAATTGGCGCACGAAGTGTTCTGTACCATTATCTAAGTTAATAAGTTAATCTCATAAAAAATAAGGTTATAATATAATATCTAATGTTGTATTATATGAGATATTATATTATAACCTTATTTTTTTGTGCGCGAGTCTGACGTATACTTGGTAAATCTTTAGTACTTTTTGCTAAAGCGGCAACAGATATACATCATCTGATTCTGTAAAAATTTCATCTGTCTAGCTATCACTGTTCATGATATACAACCTGGTGACAGAAACACAGACGGACAATGGAGTCTGAGTATTTTACGGTCCCATTTTTACCCTTCGGGTACGCAACCCAAAAACGATTTTTAAAGCAACCTTACCATATTGTAGTTAGATGCTTTGTCAATAAGTAGTAGTAGTGTAGTGTTCAAGCTCGTTTAGTACATTAAAGCATTCGCATGCCTCCATATACGTAAATTTGAGGTTTTTTATGATTTTGTTTCTGTTTATATAAAAACAATAAATGCATAAGGAAAAAAGCAAATTTATTCTCACATCCATTAGATGTAGACTTATATTTTTGGAAAATAATAACTGGGAAATTATCAACAAAAAGTCCCGTTACTCCACACTTATTAAAAGCCTTAAAGACAAAGCAGCCTTAAGAACTGTCATTATTTCAGACCATAAGCTCCAAGTGCAGGAGTGTGGCAGTTTTGAACCTATGATATTTTTAAAGTAAAACTGTTTACTCTTCAATCAACAATTAATTATAATAAGTTTCATATTAATTTTAATATAAAATTGATAAACAGTGCTCAAATGTGAATAATTAGTTTGCAGGTACGGCATTCGCGAACGAAGTCACAGGTACAGCTAGTAAATAAATATAATAATTAAATAGGATAATTCAATAAATAATATCGTATGCGTATATTATTGCACCTGTTGATTTTTGCCACTACTAATTTTCTACCGATACAATTTTTTTTCTTAAGTGGTTAGAGTCAAAATAAATTAGACAATTCGGCCGCGCTCCAAATCACTCCAGTGTAAAAATCTTGGCCAATTCAATATAAAATCCCAATCGGAAAGAAGTAGTTGGGCGACTCATAACCGTTTGTCCTATAAAACGCACCAATACCCTAAATAGAACCTAAACACACCGTTGAGCGCTTGGCGGCAAATTTTTAATTGATAAATAGTAGCTAGACCCTGCATCTTGTTGGCATTCAAACATAGATACTTAAGAGTACAACCATACGAACAGCAGTCAATGCTTAATATTCGTAGACATAATATGATTATTATCATATGTATTCATAGACAACATTTCGTTTCATTTTCTTTAAAGAACAAATAAACTGTAAAGTATGCACATTAATCCTATTTTAATGGCAGACATTGCATTAAGGTATAAATAATAAATATACCTAGGGTAATAAAAATATGCTGGATTAAAAACCTTGTTTGATTTAATTTATTGGTCTCAAAACGCAACTCTGAGTCTCCAATTTTAATCACAATAAAATAAATAAGAACAATAAAAAGATATCTATTGCGACCGTTATGAAATGCCCTGTTTCTAGATTTGGTGACTACATATGCTTCATATACTTTTACGACCAAGAAAATGTTTACCAAGACAGATTGAAATAAATCTTCACTTCTTACAGTATGTTTTTTTTTATTGTTGATAGGCTAGAGTTTGATCACTATCTCAGCTGATGGTCAGTTACAATTTGGTCGAAGTTGGTTCTAAGCTTTACCTAGTACGGGAACTGAATTTAATGGTACTTGATTGAGACGTCGACATTTTTTCATCGAGAAACTCTTAATTCCTGGCTATCACAACTTAGGCTACAAAAGTTGTTAAAGCTATTAAAAGTTTTGTCAACTTCACCCCTTTTCCTTTGATAAGTTTTATTTGAGTTTTTAATATTATTTAAAAATGTGCTAGGTATTTCAACATTCACATCTAATTGTCAGAGAGCAAGAAACCAATCTATTTGAAGTATCGATGCAATTTTGTTTTACTTAGGGACAAGCGGGGTACATGCCGGTATCATATCTCTAAACTTACACATTCTACAATTTCATTGTATAATTTATCATTTTGAATACACTTAGGTGTTACTATGCAGAAATCCATATTTAATAATAACAAGTTTTGACTCTTCAAGCGCACGATCGAGAATAAATTTCAAAAATGAATGATAATGATTAATTAATTTTAAATATATTATAAGAAACCATAAAATTAATATTTTAATAAAACACTTCAAAATATAAAATATATATCGAGTGTCAATTCCACCTAATTTACCTGTTAGGCCGACGTGACTTCACAAATGCCACGCAGCCAAAGTGGAAGAATTTCGACGCGTTTCGTTTCTACACGAACCATCCTCAGGAGGTTGTCTTAGGTTACACATAGTAATTAAACAACTTTAAACGGTTTAAAACGCGTATATTTATCATTATTTTTGTCCCGACGTTTCAAACACTTTGCAGTGTTCGTGGTCACGGGGTGACTCAAAATATACGCGATTTAAACCGTTTAAAGTTGTTTAATTATTATATCCTCAGGAGGTCTTGACTCTACGAGCGCACGATCGAGAAATGAATTGGACTTCAAAATGAATTTCTCAGTCAAGACCTTCTGAGGATGCTTCGTGTAAAAACGAAACGCGTCGAATATTCTTCCGGTTTGGATGCGTGGCGTTTGTGACGTCACGTCGGCTTAGCAGAAAAAAATTGGATAAATTGTCATTATATACTTATTTATATTTTTTAAGTATTTTTCTAAAATATAATTAAAAATCTTCTTAAACTATTTTTAAATATTTACTATTATTTTATCATATATAAGAATTACATTTACTGTATGCATTATGAAACAATAAGGCTATTGAGTCAATTAATGAAATTAATTCAAATAAATAAAAACAAGAACAATAAGTAAAGTTAAAACAACTGTGTCAAAGGATGGTAATTCAAGTTATAATAATACATACCTGCTTGCTCACGAAGTCTCGCTCCTCTACAGTGTGTTTATTGATGCGCATTTGTATGGGTAGGCCTTGTCTATATACAGTGAGTAAAAAGGAGTATGGGTGTAAAGGCTTATTCCTCCGCTAAACCCCAAAGCTATTGTTCTCAAAACCCTGCAGTCTATATAATACATTCCACCTTGAACCGCAAAGCTATTTTAGGTTTTAAATTAAATTAAGAAATATTTCTTAACTTCAATTCCACTTAAGCCGCAAAACATTTTTGGTCGAGTCAGCAGCAAAATTGCAGGGTGCGTAAATAAAATACATGAGTTTTAGGGGCTTATAAGACCACATAATTATAATTATTGATATATAACAACGTTATTCTAGCCCGACACCCTTTACTCACTTATAATCACTCACTTACTTTAAAACGTGTTTATAATTTAAGTTTGAGTGTCAAAAAGATACAATCAAAATTTTTCCCACAAATTTGCAAATCAAAGCCCTGAATCCAACAAATTGAATCTTCACAAAATACTAATGTACTTGTTACAAAGGTCGGTTTATAACATCAAAACAAAAAAGTTGGGCAAAGTATAACAGAGTGATCTATTCTGATCCCGCGGTCAAAGTTTTAAACTAATCAGAGACACAAGATCAGACTTCGGGATGGAAATACAAATAAATCCGGCCAGAATTATTAAAGTGGTCTCCTACGGTTCGTTTATCGATTAGCTTTGCGGCATGATTGTACAAGTATTTTGTATGCGCGCACCCAGTTCTTTATTCCGTTAGGAAGGTAACCTGTCTGCAGTCATAATAACTGTCATTATTATGTATTGGTGAATATATACGTAGGAAATCTGACGCCAAGCAACGTAGAAAATAAAGCACCAAGAACCCGTATTTGAAAGCCTGTTTCAAAACGGCCATAAACATGCAGTTAAAATAAATGTAATTAAGTTTATGGGCGAAACAAACAGAAAAAATATTTAAATTACCAATACTGGAGAGTATGAAATAAGTTGTTAAAGTTGGTACCATCCTGATTAAGAAAACTGACCTCACATTATCATGATCCAACTTCTACAAGTTATAACATTTCAGTTGTTGTAAGTATTTGCCATATTTTTTTATAAAAATGTTTTTTCTTTTGTTAGTTATGCTTACCTACCGCTTACTCACCTAAAATAATATTGACCATCGATGAAAAATCTAATTACTTTTTGGATAAAACCCTGAACATAGATATTACGGTCTTTGAAAAATACGTAACAAATATAATAACATCTAATCAAAATATTGAGATTATTATTATTATATATATATTAATATTAGAGAACTGAACATATTTTCATTACTTAGAAAAATATCGCCTAATTGTTTCTCTTTTCTTGCGTTGTAGGAGAAATTAACCGTGACTTCTCCAAAAAAGATACGGTTCGTAAACCGCTTTTCTCTTGTTATCTTAAAACAAAAACGATTGGATGAAACAGGTTTAAGTAGAAATAACAAGACAATGATCCGCTGAACCCGCGTCCGAAGTTCTTAAACTAATCAAAGACATACGAAAAGGCGTACGGAAGCCTCAAAAAACTGTAAGTGGTCCCATTGGTTGTACTAGCTAAACCAGGAAAATACGGCATAAACCGGATCAGAGTCGGATTATGTTTTTATACACTACCTGAGACATGTGCTTTTGTTCAGTTGCTACTCGTAAATAAACGGACTTGTGTTGTTTTTTAGGGTTCCGTACCCAAAGAGTAAAAACGGGACCCTATTACTGAGACTTCGCTGTCCGTCTGTCTGTCACCTGGCTGTATCTCAAGAATGGTGATAGCTAGACAGTTGAAATTTCACAGAAGATGTATTTGGCTTAAGGCTTAGGATCACGCTAATAACCTTGAAAATCGTCTAGTAATACATGTGTGGCACTAACGGCTCGCCCTGCAGTTGCTGTATTTGATATATTTTTCAATGTAAGTATGAGTATCAAGTCAATAAGTCAAATTGATTCAGAGCAGAAGGCAAAGATAAAATATCTTAACCTTGACATATGTCAAGGTTAAGATATTTCTGATATTTTTATTCATCGAACAAAATTTTACAAATAAAAACCAATCTAAACTATTTTGTATAAAATGAAATAAATACGTCTGCGAGTATATGAATCCTAGCTTTGATATTTAAAAAAAGGACGAACTCAAATGTCCTGGAAATATTGATATTTATGAGACAGCAGCCTTAAGCACAAATTACAACGGCAATGAAAACTGTGTTGACGTAGGTTGACGACTCACTAAACGGGGCCCCCAAAGGGTCGCTAACATTTGCGACTAATGGGCAACTTTGGTGTGGGCAGATTACTATTAAAAAATAAAAAATCTTCTGAACCTCTGGAAATTATTTAAACAATCTCTAAACACAGCAAGTACTAATGTAATGGATATGCATTTAAAGTGATAATCAACATGCAGTGTTAAAATTACTAAATGTGACACAATTTGAATAATTTCCATCCGCATTTTATAAACTTTTGAGTTACGAACCGATCAACTTTTCATAAACGAAGTTAATGCAAAGCAAACAAAAACTTTTTCTGGATCAAATCTAACTTACAAAGTCGAGTTTACGTCGCGAATAAGGGATGCCTCGAAAAATTCAATCAACGTTTGGGCGTTTAGCGCGCACTGTATCGCATTTGGCTTTCGCTTCACGCTTGCGATTTTAAAATGTTTGACGAGAAAAAAGATTTGTTGGTTGTCACGTTTCTATAGTTCGTTAACACTAGATTCAATCGGGTGTATTGCTGAATCGAGCGTTCTCGTGCATGGTCGGTACGATCTGAAATGTGGAGTATGCTGTATGAAACGTACGTGCTTGAATGACAAGAGGGATTTTTCTATACTGGAACGTTGAATATGCTATGTAAAGCCTTTTCTTAGAGCTTCAGAATCACCAGTTCTTCAATTTCAGAAGAACTGTTGTCATTCTGGATTTTCATGGAATTATATAACATGTATAGACATTGAAAAGCCCATGAGCAAGAAAAAGAAAGAAGATAAACAGAATAGGGCTCCTAGAATAATAGCACAATGTGGGAAGGGGGTATAACTTTTAAGGTGCAACCAAAAATCGATAACCAATAGCAAATACAATAATCGCCTAGAATGGTTACTAATCCTACAGGCGCGATAGAACTATTTAACATTTAAATATCCCGCCACCGATATGAATTCTCACATAACAAATTCTTCAGAAAAATATTTAATGTATTCATTGCTCAAAAGATACAGAACTAAATGCGTTATAAGTAGATTGTTATATATAAGTAGTAAGTTATTTCTTACAACCCAAAACAATTGTGGCCCTTATAAAAATGAAATAAGCGTGCCGGTCAGTACGAAAATGTCAAACTATCTATCTAATTATACAGGGTTATTGTAAAAATACTAACAATCTCTTAGAGTTTTTTTTACTTTGTTTATGACTGAATAAGCATTAGGACCTTAGGATGTTAAAAGTTTCTTGTGCCTGTAATTTATTATTTCATATGTTTTAATACTTTGCTCAATGTAAATATTCTAAACTCTTTTCAAAGAGATGGCAGCGCGGTTTCCGGGGCAGGCTCTTGCCTCGGTCTGTCTTATTTCTAAAAAAACATTGTACTAAAAATGTTGGTAAGGACTAACAGAAGTGAACTCTAAGTGGTTGATAGCGCTTTTCCAATAACCCTGTATATCAGGCACTCGTGTTGTTGTACACAACAACCGGGACCGACGGCCTAACGTGCCCTCCAAAGCACGTAAGCGCTCAGTATTAATGCCACTAGCGGTCACCCATCCACCTCACGACCGCGGCGGACGTTGCTTAACTTTGCTGATCGGTTCAGAACGGCTAAGCAAACTTGGTTACGAGCGCTTGTTTCAATACTCTCATCGTTACCTTTATGACTAAAACACAAGCTAAATTCAACAATACGAGTACAAACTGAATTCATTGTTCGGATCAGATTCTAATCACTCAATCAAACAGGTCGACTACCAACTAAAGCAACCAGTTACTAATCTTGGCTAAGCATGATTGGTTTGATTCGATCTCATAGCGGATCGGACAATCATAGTCATTGAGCTATATTAGTCGCCGTTTAGTGATAGACGGGGCATATCAATATATTGGATGTACTATATCAGCCGGATCGTCCACTGCTGAACACAGCCTCCCCCATTATGTTTATGGGGATTATGGTTTTCCCACGGGAAGAAGAGATCTTTATATGTATAATTATTTAATAATTATCGATATTTTATTTTAAAAATACTTCGACAGAGTCCACTGCCGGTCAAAGTTGTATATTTTCAGTCAAATGATTTGATATCTCGATCGTGATGCTACTACCACTACCCACTTCTATTAAAGAAATCGAAACTGAAAATAACAGTCTGGCTACAATCTCTCACATGCGACGAATCTGAGCAGATTGTGAATTTCCAAACTTAACAGCTACTACTCCAGCTACTTTCATGTGACACTTTTTGATTCTATGTATTCTATAGTACCAACTGCTTTTTTTTGTTATTGTGACGGAACAAGCCCGAGGCCCACTTGATGTTAAGTGGACCAACCTCTGCCTATAACCGATGCATTACGTCAACGACGAATTGCACTGTGCCCGTCACAATGAGAAGTACAGATGTTTAGCATCCGTTTTAGGGCTTTCAAGATACCAACCGTCCTCTTGGAATGATGTTAGGGATAGTATATTTGAAGCGCTCATAGCGTAGTTTGCTTAGCTGGTCTTAACCGATCAGCTAAGTTAGGCAACGTCCGCTGAAGTTATTACATGGGTGGGTGACCGCTAGTGATATTACTACTGAGTGCTTCCGTGTTTCGCAAGGCTCGTTAAGCCATCATTCGCAGTTTTTGTCTTAGGATGGCAGTCGTTATAGACGGAAGTCGTTATGGAAGTCGTTATAGTGGTGGTAGGGCATTTTGCGAATACCCTCCTGGCTAGCTACCATCCTTAAGTAGAATAACTGTCGTCAAGCACCTAACGGTGTGTTCCGGCAGTTATTCTTGAAAACCAGTAATTTTAGGTCAGCCTGAACAATATATTTGGCCATATCATCACATATCATCCGGTGAGATAGCGGTCAAAGGCTATCTTATCAGTGTACCTTATACAGTTTATATTTTACATTATAACTCTGCTGTGTGCAGCAACACTGACTTTCAATTCATTCGACATTCAATTGAAACACGAATTTGGCCCATAATTTTACCTTAGCCGGCATATTATATATCCAGTGTGGAAGCTCACACTCTAATTAAATTCACCCAGATGTCTCTAATTGTTTGTTACTAAAAAAGGTTAATTTGTACGGAATAATTTGCTTCCTTTCAGCATCAAAACAAGATTTAAACAGCCAAGTCGACACTTTCCAAAACACTATTTATGACTACTTTATAGAGCACTATCCACCACCAACTAATTATGCTCGTAAAAACAAAGAAACTTCTTTTAAATTGAAAATACGGAGAAAGAAAAGAGACTTAATAAAGCAACTTAGGAATGCCAAAGCCATGGGCGATAACCATCTATGTCACCAACTGTCCAGGGCATTAAGATCAATTCTTAAATTAATTCAAGGAATATCATTACAAATAATAGAAAATCGCGATAACATGAATAGAGCAAAGCGTGAAGTAAATATTTTAGATTGATAATTGTTGTGATTGTTCACGGTCGCTAGCCTGATGATAAAAGTATAATCGCATATTCAAATTATATTATCTCATCCACGCCAAGATGGCTCATTCGTAATGAAATCTCGGTGCGTAGACAATTCACCGAAGTCTACCGCATGAAATATCGACTGCTCTGTGGCGGAGACCCAAATCAATTTGGAGGGATATTCTACTTGATTTTCATTACCGATAGGCCTATAACTTTTGACGAGGCTTTGTAAAATGTAATATTCTAGAAGGCGCGAGTATCTTGGCTGAAGCACTTTATGGCAAATGTAATATATAATTCATAATATTTGGTTCATCTGCGAATTGAAGTTAGATTTTGGAATAATAGTCTAAGTTTTACGGAACAAGCACAATGCTCATCTGATGTTAAGCGGTAACCGCTGCCTATAACAGATTCATTTCATCACAAGGGACGAACTGCACTGCGCCCGTCACCCTGAGACATACAGCTGTCAAGTCTCATTTGCCTGTAATTTTACTGGCTCTCAAGGACTGCAACCGGAACACACTGTTATGTGCTTGGCGAAAGATTTTGTACTTGAAGGAGGTAGCTAGCCAGGCGGGCATTCGCAAAATGCCCGTCCACCATGCGGTGAAGCTCAATCCGGTGGCGGTGGGATTCCAACCATTGACCTGCAGCGGCGCAGTCCATAGCTATAACCGCTCGGCTAACTTGCTTCAAAAGTGTACGATTATTACAAATGTGAATGTTAGATGTTCATAGCTGCAACGCATAACAAGATTTCATACACAATGTAAGGCTGTGACCCAATACATGCAAGACAGATTAGCGGCTTAGGAAAAATCCACCAATAGAATTACTTCATGATCCCAACCTCGCCGAGCGCTGCTATCAAATTGATGTATTTCTTTGTTTTACACCGGTTACTGTTATGCACTCTTCCTTGTACATTTGTAAGGGAAACGCAGCTTTATGCTTCTTTTTCGTAGGTAGAAAGCGCATATAATAATGATATTGGCAAATCTCTCCTGCTTCCTCCTGCACTCCTCTCTCATTATATTCTTTATACACACTCGTCAAATAAGCGCACATTACTAGATCAAACTTTTATCGATGTTTATTATGTCGATAATCTGGTTAAAATACGTTCGCGGGGATCATTTTCTTACAACTTATGGCATACTAGATTTATTGTATACTTGGTTTGTTCATTTCCTTTTCTCTATCCTTTCTACATGTCCAAACTATTTGAGAATATTTAATATTCTACACACATATTATTATAAAGAGGAAAGAGTTATATTTTTGGATTTTTGTATGCAACAAATAAACTTAATAACTACTGAACGGATTGGGATGAAATTTAGTATGGAAATAGTTTGAGACCCGGAAAGTTATTATTCATTAGGATAGTTATTATCCCACTGCGCAAAAAGAGGCTACAGGTTTTGCGCGATAACCGACATACGCGCGGGCGGAGCCGCGGCTGGAATTCTAGTAACAAATATTTTAAAAACACATTAAATTAATATTATAGAAAAACATTTCACGAATATAAAAATATATATCTAGTGATATCGTACCACGATCGAGGATTTCTCGATCTGCTGCATGGCGTTTGTGATTTCACGTCAACTCAACAGGAAAATCAGGCTTAATTGTCATTTTTTTAAGGGTTTTCCCAAAATATTATTTAAGTGTTTCATAATATATTTGTTATAATCCCGAGAAGCTAATAGTAATTTGGTACTGCAATTAAAATAAAGTTTAAGAAGTAAATCATTGCTCAAATTGTATACCTTGAACAATAACATGTTGACCTGAGAACTCAGATAATACTACTACAGACTCAGATTTCTGTATATATAATATATAATACTTACCTAGTCAAACAAGGTCTTCCACATAACTCAGTACGTGCTGTCACCAGCAACTCTGTTCTCTAGAGGATTTCTGGCCGGGAATGCGGCTGGCAGAAAATGTGTTAGCAAACTGACATCCAACGTTCCGAGCGGAAGTAATTTCATCAAAGAAGTTACACGAGTAAACAATTGGCTTAGTGTACAGCTGTGGTTTGGTATAACCAATACTCCTTTGGTGTTGACAAAGCTTGCCCCGAAAAACGAATCTTTGAAATATATTTACTTAATAGCTAAATAAGTAAATGTATATCTTATAAATTTATTCTATTTTTACCGGCGGTATGCCTGTATGGATAAAACACTACAGCTATATATAACTACGGCAACTACAACGCAAGAATTTAGGCAACTTAAAGACCATTGCAGCATCACAGGCAGTGTGCCAGCACACTGACAGCATTGTCAGCAATGACTTAAGGTATTGTAATGACGATATTTTGGCGATATTATTCTCCACATATAATATATTTGTACATAATTTATTTCTATCTATTTGCTTCTAGATTATACATAATTGGATTCAACATTGATCTATAATATAATTCCTACAAAACCGTCAGAGTCATGGCATTACACAAACAATTGCCTGTACAGATTGTTGTTGTTAATAAACTCTCCTTATTTAAATGTTAAACATGTGTTGTTTTAAAATTGACATGCTAAGGGAATATGTTGTCATATACGGCAGCCTGTCAGACAAGTCTCATTAAAGCAAGGAAATTGCACCGCGTAAGGTTCCACGTGATGTACCTATACATTATACAGGTCAATGTTCAGGCGAAACGTCACCGAATATGATGTTACACTTTGAAACTTGTTAAATAATATATTATGTATGTATTTCTCGTAATGAGATGTAAAAAATATACAGTAATTTATTGATGATATGTTCGAAAACAAAATTTTAAACTAGTCATATAACTAAACTTTCAATAACTCAACCAAAATAGTAAAAAAAATGGTCAAGTGAGAGTCGGGACTCGCTCTTTAAAGGTTCCGCATTGCGACAATCCATAAATGAAAAATATATTTGTTGGTTTTGATCATAGCTTTCAAACTACGTAAAAATCAAAGTTTTAAGTATTTCTATGTTATATAGATGATACGTTACAAAATATATCGAATTTGAGATTTTCAGCTAGATTCGTTTTTAATATAGACCCTGCAACGAAAATAGTTTTTTTTTTTTTTAATTTTGATAGTTTATTTCACTCGATATAGGTACTCGGGTGTAAGAAAGTTTATTTTATTGGTAAATTTTATCAATACATTTAACTTATAAGTGAATAATTTTAACCTTGGGTCAATATCTATATTTTGTTGGGTCTTTTCAGCAAGAGCCGTCTTGGTGGGTGCCGCCACAGTCTCAAGAATTCTGCCTTGAAATAGAAGTGTTTAAACATGTATGTGTAGGTAGTAGGCGTGAAGGACACTATACTCGTAGCAAGTGAAATAACTGGGAAAATTGGACATTAGAACTAATGTCTCGGAGTGGTAAGTGCAGTACAGTGTCATGCAGAACGAACATTATGCTACTGGAACTTATAGACACGTGTAATGCTAGTCATCAGGTGGGCGAATTATATTTACCTTCGCTCAATAAAATAAAAATAAAAACATTCGGTTTATGAGCTTGAGACCCGTCACATACAGACGGACTGACAAACATGCAGATGGACAGAAAGCTGAGAATCATTTATAGATCTCTGTTTTGCGTTTTAGGTACATAATCCTAAAAGGACTTGTAGTTGAAATATTAAAAAACGCGGAAAACTGGATGTTATTTACAAAAGCAGATTTAGAAGTTTTACCTGAAACAATTACAAAATTCCGAAGTGCTAAGTAATAATGAAAACAACGCCTACAAATTAAACTTTTAATAGCACCACATATGAAACTTATTTCGTACAAGAAACGATAAAGTATTAAATTAATATTCTTAGAACTCGAGAATTATAAATTAAAAGTTTTCTGGAAACTTGTTTCGCAAACGCAACAAATAACATAAAGCCCTTACTTTCCAGAGAGTATGACTGAGTACCTTTGCACGGAATATTTTTCACTTTAGAAAATGTTTTTTCTTATAAATACCTATAAATTTTGACATGTCACGAAAATAGAAGAGTTTGTTGGCAATAATTCTATTAAAATATATGATTATAGGGTACACCACGGAAATCTACCGAGATAAAAGGGCGCGAGTTAGGAAAGCCGCGCGCAATTTCCTTGGGCGTCGTAATCATATAAACAAAAAGTCATGCTATTATATCCCCAAAGATACAAAAAAGTATTTGTACCTAAGTTTACCAATTGCCCCACACAACGAATATGTCGTACCTGCAATGAATTAAATGCTGCTCTAGGTGATCTTGACATTTTCAATGATTCATTAATTGTCTTTAAGTGAAAATTAATTATGGTCTTCACTAAAGATTAGACGTTAAACATATTAAGTGAATATATTTTATAGCTGCATATTATCATTTCGTTATTTATAAGTAATAATAATATGTACTCTTATACAATATAAAACCACCAATCGTTAATACTACTACAATAGTTATATTTAGTTATCAATATTTTAATGAAAGCTGTATATGCCTTTAATAGGTGTGCATATCAGACTTATATAATAATGACTGAACTCATTGTTATAATTTATTACTGTAAGTGTTTTAATATGTACACTGTTGACGTATCTGAATAAATAAATATGTTAAGCCAGGTACGTTATGGTCTCAAGTAAAGGGGGGGCTTGTGTCATTGTAGAACTATGCTTACGGGCTTGCAATTATATTGGCAATAGTGTCATCTACCGGATAAAGTTCGTGACTACAGACTACCACTTTAATCTACTAATTGTTTTATCTTGCGATCAAACTAGGAGCTAGAGATTCCAAAGCGACTACGCCAATACGGCAAGCTTTTGTTCATTGCTTTATAAAACATAGGAAAATAAAGGATAATTGCACACGAACAGTAAGAGTGAGTCGTTGTTGTATCAATGATAATAATGCGAAATATTTATTCATCACTTTGAAAAACTGTGCCTACTTTATGCATGCAGTTGTTGTGTACTTGAAGGTATAGGATGTAATTCAAAGGTATTTTTTTGTTTTAAACAATAAACAGCTTTAAACTGTATACAAAGTATGATTCGATTACCTTGATATGTTGTATTTATACATTCAAAGTAATATAAGGAACTGTATCTGTATATACTTAATAACTGCATTACCAGTCTTGCATTGTTTTTTTTTATATCATAATTTTAATCATTAAATAAGAAGGAAATTACTGATATTCATGACACGGCAAAACCTAGTTTGAATATCAGCTATTACTTTAAATTTTTGTCACAAGCATGCAGATTAATTGTAAAATACGGTTTTTTTTTCAAATACTCTATCTAGAATAAGTTTTCTTTACAAATAAATGTTTATCTAATTTTATCTAACTGCCAATAAAAGGGCTCTATTTTTGAAATGTGCCTATTTAAAAATCGTATATTGTAATGAATCTATACAAAACTCGACAAGTACCATTTTATGTGATATTGTTATAATAAACCTAATGGAATGGGTATTACACTCGAGTATCTATGTATTTAAGTTTTAAAATAGGATAGACATTGTTAAAAAGTGTTTACTGTTATCCCGTCTTATTAAAAAGAATGTATGTGTAAATATGTTATTCAATCATTTTATGATTTTTTGTGGGTAGTTTGTTTCTTACCGCATATTAAACAGAAGCGTATTTTTTTAAGTATATTGTAGGATCTCCATTTATTTTACCTTCAACGTTTTAAATAACGGTGATAAATCAACCAATTACCAAAATCTTAGCTTCAATTAGTTAATTTCCTGATTACGTAATTCTAAAAACCAGCTTTAAATCATAAAATGTGTTTATAGAGTTATAATGCAATAACATTTTGATCAATTATAATCAAAAAAAATCTATGTCAGTGACAATTACTACTCCTTATTATGTCAATTGACAAATAACCTTTTCTAAACTGTCCGTATACTTGAATATAAAATGAAGAAAAACCATTTTTAATACAAGTAGAATAATAATTATTATCACAAATTAAATTTGGGTCAGCGATGACCTTAATTTGTACCGGCCGCAATAATACAAGCTGCTTGACTACTGGAGCCTATTTGCGGGAGGCGGTGGTGACCCAGTTTCAATTATGGCTATGGGCTGCCACTCAAACAGACCATGGCTCGAATCCCACTACGGTTTCATACTTTACTGAATGATACATAAACATCTAGAAAAAGCTGGTGTGATACCCAGCAGAAAAAATGTCATAAAGAACCTACCAGTATGCTCCGGGAACAGTCCTCGATAAACAACATACTAACTAGGTTGAGCCTGTATACCATCCTCGACCAGTCAGTCACAGTTATACTCACATTGGTACCCTTAATAAAGAATTATGATTTATAATGTTCATAAATCAGCCATTTCCTGACATATCAAGCTTTTACTTTGCAATGGAATAATATTGATACATTTTTCATTGTATTCCAAAACTTAGTTTGTAGTAAACTGCGGTTGTCAATGAAGCAGATTCTCAATAGTTCAATACTTTATAACGTATTATATTGAAAACCGAATAGCATATGAATAAATTAAAGCATAGTCGCAAGCTAATCGAATACCTCTCATATTAAAATAAATACAGATGATTTGAATGCATTTATGCTACTAAAAGTAAAAAAACAAATCTGGTCAATTGGAATAAAACTGGTCTGATGTCGTTTTACTAGATCAGAACACAGTTAAACTGGGAAATATGATTGGTATTCGAATTTTATTGAGCTTTTTTAGCATCACGTGATTTGGTAAACGAAAAAGTTATTGCATGCATCAATCAAAGGCTGATAAAATTAAAAACATCAATCAAGCACTTTTTACAATCATAACGATACTACTCCAAACGTGCCATTATTTTACAATGTGTTGAAGCAGTGACGGCTCAGTGACATTGGCTATGGACTGCTATGCAGCAGGTCCATGGTTCGAATCCCACCTCGGGCTTGAGCTTCGTCGCATGGTGGAAGGGCATTTGCGGTAGAAAACTCAGAGAGATGCAAAGTCTCTCCGGAAACAAAGCGATTCCAAAGCATCTGTTCAAATTGTCTACGATTCGAACGGGCATCGTGACGTTGGATGGACTGCAAATTAGGTAAGCTGTCCAAAGATGTGAGAATAGCTGTATAATCAGTCCTATAGGTATCCCATAAGAAGACAGCTTCAAAATAATTGCCTGATGCCAAACTCGACCGAATGTCTAGCTAGTCTAGCGATATCCAGACTTACTGCTAAGGCTTCACCTTTGCGTTTGTTGGCTTTAACCTTAGAATAATTACTTATTATTCAGAAAACAACTAAGAATGTGTTATATTTGCCATGTTAAATAAGAGAACGTCAGAAATTTTCCCAATTATAAGTTTTGAATTTATTTGAAGCTTTTTGTGTGGGAGTCACTTCCAGATCCGATTGCTCAATAATAAGTCAAGTTTTACCTTAATAATAACTATTAAAATTGCTGGCAGTTGATTCAACTTAACTTATTTACCCTCGTGTAAAAGAAACTCTAAAAATTAACAGTTTTTTTTATTTTGTTGATAGATATAGATATTTTAAACTTTTCTGTATGTTTGTAAAGGATCTACTAATCGCTTAACGATTGCTAAGACTTATAAAAACTAACGTGGTTTTCACTTATTTTAGTAAATAATACGAGATAATTCACGTGAATAAGTCAGATAGCTCCGACTATAGTTTCTTCGAGTGCTAAGCGAGACGTCAACGCGGGCGTCCCTAGCTCTCCTTGAAAAAGACCACCGAATGTGGTTAAAACTATAGTCGGAGCTATCTGACTTATTCACGTGAGTTATCCCGTATTATTTACTAAAATGATTGCTAAGACGTTTTATGTGATACATATATAGTACTTTGAAGATCCAAGACCAATAGGGACTTAGATAATAAATAGATTCTGGCGTTACTTTGCAGAAATCCATATATAATAATAACAAATATTTTAAGAAAACAACTAATTAATATTAAATAAAACACTTAAATAAATTTGGTCACAATTACGCCTAATATTTTTCTTAAGCCTACGTGACGTAGGATTAAGTAGTAAGATTTCTCGATCGATGTAAGTACTACTAAGACGATTTAAATAATAAAATATGAACTCAAAATTCGTAAGTTCAGCAAGTCGAGATGTCCGAGCGGTTATGGTATCGGCTACGTAAATGCAGGGGACGCGGGTTTAAATCTAGATAGATGAGGACATGATTATGCTCTAAAAGAATTAAATGTAATGTGCGTACTTCTTCTACACATCCAGTTAATATTATACATATTTCTAAAATATTTAAAAAATATGACTATACCCTATGTATAGTGCAGCGACATCCTTACGAAAGTTGTGTATTTAAAAAGCATTTATTTCGGTCATCTGAGGTCCAGTAATATGGTTGATGATAGTACTGTCTCCTATGACGATAAAAATAATAAAATGTGAGCACAAAATTCGCATCAGTCCAGCAAGTCAAGATGGCCGATCTGTTACGGGACCCGATGCATAAATCTGAGAGACGCGGATTTGAATCTTGATAAAGATGGAAATATTATGCTCTAAAATATTCTAAATACATGTGTCTGTGCGTACTTCTTCTACACAACCAGTTAAAATGCTATTCGGTTCCCATGATAATACATTACAACGTATTAAACCATTGAGAATCTGCTACATTGACAACCGCAGTTTCTGCAAACTAAGTTATGGAATACAATGAAAAATGTATCTGAATTATTCCATTGCAAAGTAAGAGCTTGATATGTCAGAAAACGGCTGATTTATGAACATTATAAATCATAATCGTTTATTAAGAGTAACAATGTGAGTTTGACTGACTGGTCGAGGATGGTATACAGGCTTAATCTAGTCAGTATGTTGTTTATCGAGGACTGTTCCCGGGCCATACTGGTAAGTTCTTGATGTTTTTTTTCTGCTGGGTACCATACTAGCTCTTTCTAGCTACTTATTAATCATTCAGTAAAGCACAAAACCTTGGCAAGATTCAAGTCATGATCTGTTTGAGTGGCAGCCCATAGCCATACTGAAACTGGGTCACCACTGCCTCCCGCAAATAGGCTCGAGTAGTTAAGCAGCTCGTTGCCGGCCGATACTAATTGAGATCATTGCTGACCAAAATGAGTAATTGTTTGAGATAATATTATTTATACGTTTACTAATAATGCTCTTTTTTAATTTCATATTCAAGTTTACGAATCTACGAACAAATAATGTAAAGGAAATGATATGAAATGAAATTTATTTACTTGTGGTCTTAGGTTACAGTGTTAGGTATAATAATATACAAATAGTCTCGCCAGGGCCCGTTTTACGCATACAAGTATTACCTATGCGTAAACAGATATATTGTAAACATAGTCACAAACATTTTTCTCATCTAAGAATTCATTAATTGTATAGTAGGCCTTGGAAATCAGGAAGTCATGTAACTTTTTTTTGAAAACTATTATATTATTTACATTACGTATAGCGTTTGGATTTTATTATAGACAATTGGAGCCATACAGAACACACTTTTATTTAGTAGTAACTTATTTGAGGCTAAGTGTCGTAGATCCTTACAGTTACAGATATATTGTAAACATAGTCACAAACATTTTTCTCATCTAAGAATTCATTAATTGTATAGTAGGCCTTGGAAATCAGGAAGTCATGTAACTTTTTTTTGAAAACTATTATATTATTTACATTACGTATAGCGTTTGGATTTTATTATAGACAATTGGAGCCATACAGAACACACTTTTATTTAGTAGTAACTTATTTGAGGCTAAGTGTCGTAGATCCTTTCCTCGTCTATCTTGAAAGTCATATTTAATAAAAAGGTGTAAGTTTTGTTGGACAAACAGAGCAGTTTCTGTTTCGTATAAATATAGAGACGTAAATGTTAATATGTTAAGTCTGATGAAGTGAGTTTTACAAGAGTCTGTTTGAGCTAGGTTGCAAATAGCACGAATGCATTTCTTTTGTGCTTTAAATACATCCAGCTTGTTTGTAGAATTACCCCAAAATATGACGCCATATCTTAAGACCGAAGCTACATAGCCATGATATGCTGTGAGTACAGTGTCCTGATTTGTTATTTTACTCAGTTTGTATAAGGCATATGAAAATTGTGAAATTCTTTTAGATATTATTTCTAAGTGGTGCTTCCATGTCATTTTTCTGTCTATTTGTCAACCCAAGAACTTGGTTGACTCAATTTCACCAATCGTTTTCCCCTGGTAAGTTACGTTCAAGTTAATCATGAGTTCATTAGGCCTTTGTCTGAAATTAATTTTATTTGTCTTTTGGAAATTAATTTTTAAATTGTTCATGTCAAACCAGCTGATTAGCGATGTCAATGTATAGATAATATCGATATTTAAATTGTCATTATTTGCTTTGTTATCCGTTAATAAAATCGTACTATCGTCAGCGAATACATGTTATACGAATAGTTTAGGGACATATAAGGTTATGTGTCAATTGACATAGTAAGGAGTAGTAATTGTCAATGTCATAGAAAAAAAGAACTAAATGTTATTCTATAGCACAAAATAATACTTTAGAAGCCAATCTTTCACAATAACCATTCTGGCAGTTGATCCATTATTTTCTGGGTACATATTTATTCTCCACTATCAGATTCGATATTCTACGTGATTTGTGAATATACAGACTGATAATAAAACGATATTAATTTTATATAGTAATTAAACAACGGTTTAAATCTCGTATATTTATCATTATTTTTATCCCGACGTTTCAAACACTTTGCAGTGATCGTGGTCACGGGGTAAATATACGCGATAATTCTAAGACAACATTAATATTAATTTTAGTAAAATCACGTTATGTTTTCAACTTTTCTGTATGTTTGTTACGGATCTACCAATAGCTTAACGAAAACAAAGACGTATTTTGTGATACATGTATAGTACTTATAAGATCCAAGACCAATAGAGACTTAGATAATGAATAGATTCAGGCGTTACTTTGCGGAAATCCATATTTAATAATAACAATTACTTTGATAATATTTGTGGAATTTGTGTCCCTATTGTTAATAATAAATATTTTAAGATAACACTAAATTAATATTTTAGAAAAATATTTAAAAAGTATAAAAAAACATATCTGATGATAATTCCATCCAATTTCCTGTTAAGCCTACGTGACGTAGGATTAAGTAGTTAGATTTCTCGATCGTGCGCTCGAAGAGTTAAGACATTGTGATGATGCTTCGTTTAAATCGAAACGCGTCTAAAATTGTTGATGTGACCTCATAAACGCCACGTAGGCTTAATTAGAAAATTAGGCGGAATTGTCACCAGATATTTTTTTTTAATACTTTTAATTTTTTCCTTAAATATTAATTTAGTGGTATCTTAAAATATTTATTATTAACAATAGGGACTTCCGAAGTTTGACAGTTGAGAGCAGCCATATTCTTAAATATGTATCTGTCAATGCACTGTCGTGTGCTAAATCGCCATGGACGGATATATAATTTAACAACACGTGCAAATAATAAAATGATTTTACCGAAATGGGCGGTCAGTTTGGGCAACGTTCCGCACCTATCGCCCATTTCACGGTCGCCATAATGGTCCTACGGAGAGGACTAGTCGCGACGTGATGCATAAAATTTAATCTCCTTGTTCTGTTAACAATCAACCAACATCCGTAATTCCACTAAACGCAAGTTAGGCTGAAAAAAATACCGCAAACCAAAGCGATCCTAACACCCAACATAACCTATACTATCGGTCAGATTTAGCCTGATTTATGCCCTATATCATGGAGAATTGGACATTTCGGTGCGCCACCAGAGATGCCGCTGCGGACATTTGAATGATGTTATATTCCACACATAATAGCATTGATGGGTCTTTCAATACAATAAAAAGTTTTAATGATGTTTCACACGCCCTTTGTTTTATTTAAATTTAAAGATAGGAAATACTTGATGAAAGACACATTAGGTAGCTTCCAATAAGCTGATGAATAGTGTTTTTAAAGATCTAACATCCACATCAAGCCGTCGCTTGATGTGGATGTTAGATCTTTTGACTGGATGATGAGTAGGTAATACCTGAACCAATCAACTCCGATATTTTCTTAATAAAACTTATTATATTTAATGAAGCTTGTTTTATATCCGCAACAATATAATTTTATTTCATTCAACTTTACGGATACAAAATAGAACAACATTAAGGAAGCACTTTTACAGCTTCCCATAAACTACAAGAAAACAAAACAACATGCGAAAGTAAAATCAGTAAAACCCCTTTCTTCGATATTAAAATCGTATACATAAACAATTTGAATATTGTGAAAGCGAAATTACTTTAATGTATATACATTTTATGTATTTATCTTGTTTACAGCTGTAAGACTAGCCTTTAACCACCGTCTCACCTGATGGTAAATAATGATTTGGTCAGAGATGTAGGATCAGGCGAACCTAGAATCACTGGTTCTGGAGGACAGCTTCCAGAACACACCGTTAGGTTCTTGGCGATGGATTTTTTACTTGAGAATGATATGGATGGACTGCGTGAAGTGATAAATTGTATGCTTGATTGTTGTTGTTAGAACAGAGTGGAAGCTGTAATACATTCTGTGTTGACGAACCCTCTTAGCATGTAATGATTATCTTTGGTTATCTCGTTTCCTTTATGGATATAAAATACTACTAAATAACTTTCTAGTATCTAAAAATTTCAATTATAATGAAGAGTACTGAAATTGTACCAAACATACATTTCTACTGTCAAGCAATAATGACTGCATTACTGTGTTCCGATTGAAGGGTATTTGTCCCGATGAAATTACAAGCGTAACCAATTTATGTCCCAGGTTGTTGGCGCAGTGCAGATCGTCACTTGTATCAAATATAGGCATAGGTTGCTGCTTTACACCTGATGATTGTTCTTTAACCTCATCAAATTAATAAACAAACGCAACCTCAAGCGTATTAACAACTATTTTTGATCTTAATTAGATATTTATGTTTTAACTTGCTTCTAGTATAATTTTCCTATGCAACATCTTTTAAAAATTTTTGTGTGAATGTGAGAAGAGTCAGAGAAGTGAGAAAGATCTCTCACTTCTCTGACTCTTCTCACATTTTCTCACTCACGTCTATACGATTGACGTGATTATCGGAAAAACGTTAAAACTTGTAACCGTACTATTTCAGATGAATTCGACAAAACGATGCGTTCCGATTGACAATTCAATCACGATTACGACTGTCTTGGATTAGATTAACTTCTTCACGAGATTTCGGGTTTCGACTGTTTCTCGATGCAGTCGAGATTGTGATATACATGGATGTAGTAATTTTGTGATACAATTTACAAAATAAGGTTACATGATGAAATGTGGACGATGCTTTCCAATACAATAGGGAAAGTAGAGATAGTATTGGGGCTGGTGTCAATAAACACGCTTTTCAACTTGAGAATTTCGATTTTGAACTGTATATTTTAAGCACATTTTTAGTGTTCTTATGTAGAGTACAGCAGACTTGTTAGTACGGTGTCCTAAAAGTGTCTGTCTTAAAACGATACAATTTTACAAAAAGACAAACGTATCACAATAAGATAATGGTTAGCCTCGCCTCTCCCCTAGCGGCGAGTATGGGTGCTGTGATGGGATTATATGTCAGGTATATGATATAACATTTCCAAAAATCATCAAAATCGGTAAACGTTTAGGGGGGTAGAAACGTTTTCTCTTTTTGTATGAAAATTCGAGACTTCCCTCCAGTCTTAATCATTTTTTTGTATACTTTCTGGTTACTGAAATAAACATTATTATTATTTATTATTATTAACGCTAGCATTATTTGAAAAAGTGTGATACTTAGATTTTAAGCGCTCGTAGTGAAGTTTACTAAGCTATTCTTAAACGATCAGCAAAATTAAGCAACGTCTGCTGTGGTCCTGAGTTGCATCGGTGACCGCTAGTGACATTACGACTGAGCGCTTTCGTGCTTTAGAGGCCACGTTAAGCTGTCGGTCGCGGTTGTCGTCTTAGGATGGCAGTAGTCATAGCATGGTGGTAGAGCATTTTGCGAATGCTCACCTGTCTAGCTACCACCCTCAAGTAGATAATCTGTCGCCAAGCACCTTATGGTGTGTTCTGGCAGCTGACCTTGAGAGCCAGCAATTCTAGGTTAGCCTGAACAACATCTTCGACCACATCATCACTTACCATCATGTGAGATAGGTGGTCAAATGCCACCTAACAAGCATAAAAAAAAAATTGCAACTGTGATATCCTTACTTTTACAAGTTTGAACGAATGTTAGGGGTGACAAAGAGTATTTCTACATCAATATTTTTGAAAAAGAAAAAGTAGGTATATGCCCGCAAATAAGGTAAAAATCTGCGTGTTAGACTGGCACTCTGAGATTTAAAAATAGCGGGACGTAGCGTTTGCGAAGGTTCCGGCCGGCCCGGGCGGCGGGAGCGTGTAGTAGTGTAAAAATGTAAAAATTAAAAAAGAAAAAATGTAGTGTATGAACTAAGATATTCCAAAGACAGGAGGAAATTTTCATGCTTTAGGGAAAGAAGAATTGTTTTACTCTAAATTTAACGCGTGCGGGCCACGGATGAATATATCAAAACTACTGGACCGATTTTAATCATTTTTTCAGTGAATGACATAGGCTATATATTTTATACCCGTGCGAAGCCGGAGCGGGCCGCTAGTTATGAATAAAACTATTCGATTTTAATCAAAGTAAAGTTCCAAAATTCCACACTAATTAAATGTTAAGTTATAAGTACTACGTAATAAAAAAACCAAGATTCGGCTAAAGAACATCTTTCATGATTTCGTTTGCCTAGTGTGAAATACTATTTTGCTTTTCAAAGCGTTTTCGGCTTGTACCGCCTTATAATAAGCCTAAAGAGATATTAGCGTATTTTTTTAAATTAGTTATGTACCTCTTTTGCGATTATGCCCGACTAGCTCACTCGCGCCTCGCTTTATATATATATATATATATTGACTAGCTGTAATTGCGACTTTGTTCGCGATTGGCGTACCTGCAGACTAATTATTCACATTTGAGCACTCAAAGTCAAAATCATTTATTCAATTTAGGCGTCTATGACGCTCTTACAAAGGTCATTTACAAATTTTAATATGGAAATAGTAGTACCACGTTCAGCACAACTTTGTTATATACTAATAATTAGATAGAACCTGCGAGAAGAACGGGTAAGAAATTCGGGGCCATTCTTTAACACGTCGTTTAACAATGTGTTACCTCCTTACTATTTAATAAAACTATTACGTGGGGTGCCGGGCTCACTCGTCACCATTCTAACAAAAAAATAATAATTGAAATCGGGCTATGCGTTAATAAATTACCACAAAGTGTACATTTTGAATTTCATCCCGTGTCCCGAAGAAACCGTGCTGAATTTCGGAAAAAAAGTATACAATGTCCTCCTTCGTAGTATGAACTCAAATCTTGTAAAGTTTCATTGAATTTGATTCAGCAGTTTTGGAGTGATGTGCGGCCGGAATACAGAATGACAGACAAAAATAAAAAACAGTTTTGGCATCAGTGTCAGCTACAGAGTGCTCTCAAATGTTTTTTTTTAATATCTGGCCTGACAGTATTGGATCTGTTAGAGTTTTATTATATGTATAGATAATATTTCCATTTATTGCTGTCCATCAATTTATTATATGTATAGATAATATTTCCATTTATTGCTGTTCGCAAAAGTTCAGTTTAGTAACTTGGCCCTTGCGTCTATGATGATAACATTATAAATTCTTAGGTGAGTTAATTTTTGGGATCGGAGGGTAATTGTGTGGGATTCATCGGGAGCTGCGCTTAGAAAACATACGATATTTTTTTTATATTATTAAGACGGAACAAGCCGGAGGCCCAACTAAGGTTAAGTGGACTAACCTCTGCCTATAACAGATACATTTCGTCAACGACGAATTGCACTGTGCCCGTCACAGTGAGACGTACAGTTGTAAGGAACCATGTGTCTGTAATTTTACTGCCATTCAAGGACTGCTGCTGGAATAACTGTTAGGTGCTAAGCGACAGATTTTCAGACAGATCTCATTCGCAAAATGCCCTACCACTATGCTATAACGACCGCCATCCTAAGACGACAATCGGGACCGACGGCTTAACGTGCTCTCCGAAGCACAGAAATGCTCAGTAGTAATGTCACTAGCGGTCACCCATCCAACTCATGACCGCGGCGGACGTTGCTTAACTTTGCTGATCAGTTAAGAACAGCTAAGTAAACTTCGCCACGAGCGCTTCAAAATAATCATTTTATAGTCATGGTCAGTATTTTGTATATATTTGCCATACTTAAAAAAAATGTATTATAAATACATTTCTTAGTTTGTTCTTTGCTCGTTATTACTGTTTTTATACCAAATGCGAGAATAACCTTGCGAGTTGCATAAATACTCTATACAGTTTTTACAGTGGTGTTATAGTTTTAAGTAGTGATGCCTCAGTGGCATTGGTTTTGACTATCTGTCGTCTGTTCCGACAACTGTCCTTCAGAGCCAGTACTTATGGTTTAAGCCTGTTAACTCATTCAACCACATCATAACTTACCATCAGGTGAGATTGTATCTATCAGCAATAAAAAAAGAAAACTAAAAAACAGTAAATTTTGTTTAAAATACAGCCTTGTGCAAGCGCAATTTAGCTCGTACTCCATAACTCCAATTTTGTTTCTAACATGCTGTCTGGGTATGCCAGACTTTCATTTCTCAGAAGAGTACGTCATTGCTTTCCACGAAATGAGACTATACTTTAATTTTGAAATCAAGGAAAAGTGAAAATTCTATTACAGGTTTGAGCGTCACCGTCATAGCTTGTTGAATAAAACTCACTCGTTTGTTCAATGATCTAAAAAAACTTAACTAGATTTAATAATAAGACACAGAAGAAACACCTTGAAGGCAATGACTAATGTAACAAAAAAATTACGGAACAACTTTAAAGAAAATAAAATACTTAACGATACAATGTAAAAGTTTTCTTATAAGATGGCTTACATGAAGATCGATGCTTCTACTGAATTCTAAGTCGAAGCAAGAAATTCTTAGTCTGTAAACGGTTTTTCATGTGATGGAAATACAATATAATAAATATTTTATAACAATATTATGCTGTGAGATCTTATGTCCCTCATAATTTCATGATTTCATATAAACGTGAAGTATTCTTTAGGTTTTGATGAGTGAGTTTGTGAGTATAAAACACATACATGGTGACACACTTGTAAATTGCCGAATATTTTGATTGCTATCACATGGAAGCTGGATTGTTTTAACCACCTCTATGAGACATTAGTTTCTAGTGTTAATACCAATTTAATATCTATGTTCTTCAAATAAGGTATCATGTTTTTTTTAGAGGCGAAGTGAAAAATTCTAGTAGGTGGATAGCAACACCTGCTGAAGAACTACATTCTTACACTGCGATCCCCAAGCCTGGGGATTTCGGCTATTCCTCTCTAAATGAGGGACACTGTGTTCAGCTGCGAACGATCCAGCTGATACAGATATCACAATTTGAGTTAAGTGATAATGTGTTTGAATATGGTAAATTAGCCAGTCATAGAAAGGAAACTAGCTTCCAAGGGTATCTGCCTTAACATTTTGATAGTTGTTTAGTAACCAATTTTCTACTTAGAGGTGGAAACTACGTAGCATTTACAAAGTGCTCTACCAACATGCAAAGACAAACGTCTATAGATGAAAGAACGGAAGGAAGGAAAACAAAATAATCCAATTAAAATTTCATTTTATACTGTGTAGTACTGAACCCAAATAGTTTAATAATACCTACAGTTTTATGATTCAAAATCCAACACAAAAAAAGCAATATTACAAATTTTATTAAGGTTAAAAACTAAGACTACTTTGTAACTAAATTCCTACCAAAAGGCAATCATAGATATTTAACGGAGCTCAGGTAGGGTACGGCTGGCGACTGCTGTAATTAACTGCTGAAGCTTTAATAGTATATACCCACACTATTATTATCAGTGAAAGTTCTAGGAAATCTTAGTTCATATTAGAATTGATAAAATCTCTTTGTCAATGCCGTATCAAACTTGGCATTTTACTGCATTGATTAATCAACAGTGTCTATGGCTGTTTGCCAAGTTTCCGTAGTAACTGTCCCCTAATCGATTTACAAATATGCCAATTCTGGCACTGACATCAAAGAGAAGGAAAATGTACGCTAGGAGCTCGTAAAAATTACGATCTCTTCTGTGATGATAACTCATGCGATAGCTTATTGGAAGCGAGGGTCACGAATCTTGCCCAGTTGTGAACTGATCAACTAGGTTAAGTGACGTCTACTGCGGCCGTGACTTGGATGGGTAACCGATAGGCATTTATTACAGAGCGGTCCCGTGCTTCGTAGGGCACATTAGTCCTGGTTGTAGTTTTAGTACCGTACTTCTAGTACTATACATAATACTCATCATTGTATAATGGCATAATTTCTGTAAACTATAGTCCTACATTAGAGAAGGATCTGGTCTTCGAAAGACAGTTTTAAGCTACGTCGAGGACCAGAGGCTTCAAAATTAACCTTGTACACATTATTATTAATTCAATAAATGATTTTTATGTTATGTTGTTGTTTAAAACAATACAGTAATATTGACGTTATACAGTACTTCCCATTTCCTATGCAATTTAATTTTGGAGATAGATTTCGTAATAATAAAAAGGCCAAATGCGAGTTGGACTCTAATACCGTCGGTTGCGTACCAACACAAAATATCGTTATTTTTGCTCACAATATTGCTTATGATCCTAAGCGGGCTATCCTAGCTTAGGGAGCCCTACCTATTATCGATAGCACGATGCCTGCTATCGCGCTTTGATGAATTTTCAAAACTTACAAGAAATCTGTAGCACATCCAGAATCCCTGCCTCAAAATGTTAAATATGATGGCTCTAGCATTCTAGTTTTTGCATTAACGCACGCGAAGCGAAAACACTTATAAAAATACAACGAAATGATAATCTTAGGACGAGAGGGCATTAAACTTGAACTCATCAAACGGGCAATTGAGACCCGCTCGGTTTTTTTTTATTTTTCCTTTCGTTTTAATTTTGTAATGTTCGCCATCGCAAAATTTGAGCCTCTGTAATATGTGAATGTCTCGGTAGTAGAAATGAAAACGCATCCGCAGAAAATAGCCAGGTCGATGAAATGAAGCATACGTTTTACATTTAAAATTTTGTGGATATGATATTTCATTTCTTAGTTTAAATGTACTTAATTAGTAGATTCAATATTCTATGGTTCGATTGTCACCGCCGGGTTGAGCTTCACCGCATCGTGGGATGGGCATTTTACGAATACTCGCCTAGCTAGCTACTACCCTCAAGTACAAACTCTGTTACCAAGCACCTAACAGTGTGTTCCAGCAGCAGTCCTTGAGAGCCAGTAAGAAATTACAGGCGCATGAGACGTAACAACTATATGTCTTATGGTGATGGGCGCAAAGCTGCTCGTCGCTTGTGACGAAATGCGTCTGTTATGGAGATGTTACCGCCTATCATCAGGTTGGCATCGTGCGTATTCCATCAGAATACCATAAAAAATTGTTTACATATGTTGCATATAAAATATGAAACATTTGTATGTATACTATAAGCTAGGAATAAACATGTAAATTCGTAGACTATACGTATCCTAAATATAGGTATACTTTATTATTATAAGTATCATTTTTAATCTGGAACCCTTACTAAAGCAGTTTTATTTTAATTTCGGTAATTTTTGTTTATTTAATTAGCATCTTAAAGAAAAAGCTAATTAAATATTTCCTGTGTATTTTATTAAATATTTAGAATCCAGTAATGATTGGGCCAAAAGAGATAATTTGAGATATGACAAGTTCAAAATTCATTGTTGTATTGAGAACTTAAAAACGATAAAATACATTGTAGTACGCCATGTTTTAATCATGTTTATAACAGTAGTGCTGTCACATTAAATATACCTCTCTTACGAGGAACGTTTGATTATGAACTTTAACAACACGCTTTTCTAAACTTCGTGGGGAAACATACATTAGCACAATTAATAACTGGCAAATTCGAATTACAATCAAAGCCATTTTAAAATAAGGTTCATTTTAGCGCGCATTACAGCATGGTATTATCACCGTCAAGTCCGAAGTGTGTGAAAAATGAGAACAAAGTTATTAAAATTATTTTAGTTTATTTATTAATTTGTATACGCAACGTTATACAAATTGATCGATCGGTAAACATTAAATATTTTTTTTGATTAGGTTATTTACGGCTTTAGAGACGATTTATATGAATATAAGAATAACGTTTTCTTTGTTTATTTTTTATTTGATTTGTTACCTTTTGTACAAATTGAATAATAATAATTTTAATCAATCTTTAAACAGAATAAAATTAACATTCATTTATTAATTCGACCCAGGTTTTATACACCGGGAGCCTTCTAGCACACAATTCGTTAACGACAAAAATTTAAGATAAATGTAATTTTTTTCTGTTCTCATTTACATATTTAATAATCATTTACATATATAATATATCAATAAATCTGTAACAAAACCGCGAAACATTCTAGTTTTATTTTTATGCCCCATAGGTTAGCCTTTGACCACTATCTCACCTGATGGTAAGTGATGATGTGGTCGAAGATGTTGTTCAGGCCAACATTCACATCTATGGATGCATTTCAAAGTTATTTAGATGCATTTAAATGTTATGGTGGAATTATACAAAATGACACTCCTTTTAGGCAGTCTTGTAAAATAACTATGTCTCCTTTGTATAATCATATCATAGCAACATATAACTAAACATGGTATGCTAATCACATACAATTACAATTCTTTGTGCATACATGTTCAGCTTGCTTGTTTATGCCCTGAATAAGTAGACAGACTTATGCCAGGCTAGATATATATGTTCCATATATATCTAGCCTGGCATAACGTAAAAAGTAGCGGAGTCTATTAGCATCTTCCAGTCATAAAGTAGTGTTACTGCTGTTGTGCTAATTTCTTTTTGTCAGATAAAAACCATATCAAAATACTATCTCCAAATGATAAACTCGGGGATAGAACCCAAGAGTTTCACCTTGAAATTCCATTGTAATATTACTATCGATCAACGAGGCAATTCTTTTGTAATTTATACTAAATATTACTAAAAATTATGTGTATTTATTATTTTAATAAATTACTAATGAAATTAATACTTGAAATCACTCTACGAAATGGTATGGTATGGTATGTTCAAATACTATAAATAATTCATTGTAAAAAAGCGCTTTTATAAGTTGAAACAAATAAAATTATAACGACCAAAATTATGTTTAGTTTCTGATATAAATATATTTATAAACTTACCTAAAAGTTGATAGAATATTCAAGATACATTTTGTTAAAGACCATGTCTGAGAGTAACATAAATCAGTTTTATCCTTCACGAACTCGCCAGTACAAACATAAGCTTATAGTTCTTCCCAGTTTCTTCACTTTGTACTAACCAGAAACATTTTTAAACCATTTCACATGCACAGAAATTACTTTTTAACAAAGTTAAAACGGTGAGTAGATCACTGTTTTGTTTCACTTTTTAAAGTTTTATAATTTTTATTCAGCCAGTGCAAAAGATAATTTATTTGAACGAGGCTTCTATACGTTCAAATTTGGAACATGACAGTTTTCACTCGCGTTCGGAAACCGGCACGGCAAGCAAGTATACAAGCTATACGGGCGGCCGTTGCGTCAGCGTTAGTACCACTGCGATTTTAACACGCAACGCGCCTGCGTACATGTTATTCTGCACTCCTGGATACATTTCTGCTTCAATTAATCCCGGCTCTGTACTCAATTACACCTACGAGTGTTGCTCCCCTGGTAACAGGCTTAAACCATTCAGCGGGGATATTGAATTTAAGTTGTGAAGAACGGTCTTAAAGAGGGCTATTGTTTTTCTTTGTTCGTAGGTACAAAGTTTTTCGCCGATGAAAGAGGCAATTTATATAATAGGTCGGGTGCCAAAAATTTCTTGGTGTATTGAACTCTAGTTATTAGCTGCTAATGTTTTGTTTCTTCTATGGAGTTTGTTTGAGATTTCGTTTTGTTATTTAAATGAGTTGTATGTAATAAAGATGTTAAAAATATTTAAGTAAGAAATAACATCTTTTGTCGAAATTTACATAAAAAATAACATTTATCTCTTTAAAATTACTAATTACTAAATAATATTAAATATGTTTCTTAGATCTAATAGATTAACGCAGGGCTGGTTTTCAGCAGACCTCTTTGCTCGAACAGGTGTTATACGAGAACAATAGTAATGAGTAGGTTGTTGCGTACTGATTTATGTAATCGGCCACGGTTAGTGCAAGAACTACGTAGAAAAGTAGGCTAGGTCCTATTGGGCTTTGCATTGAAACAAACTTTGATTGAAATAATTACACAAACTAGCATTAATCATAGATTAAATGGATATGGTACATAATATACCGAAATTCAAGATGATGAACTATACTTTCATACATTAGAAATGTATATTATTTTATGAATAAAGTTACGTGAGGTGCCGGACTAGAATGTCAAGTGTCGTAAGAGGCGACTAAGGGTAACCCACCAGTAGGTGGGCAGCAGCGCTTTCTGGGGAACTGATATCTCACACTGCGATTCCCAAGACGCTTGCAAAGCGTTAGGATTATGGCAAATACCCCCATAATGGGGAAGGCTGTGTTCACCAGTAGACGATCCGGCTGATACTAGTTAAGGACAGTGCTTCACAGCGTTTAAAGGTTTTTAAGGTATACGCGAGTGAAAAAAAATATTTACGATTTTTTTTAGAGATAGGCTGTTTCATGTAATTTACCATCCCTTAGAAAATAATTCAATAGATTTTTTTAAGTGAACGTTTTACAACAATTATCCAAATTCCAGGATTAAACTTAAAGTAACTAACTTAAGATCCGTGAGATACAAATCGACAAATTAACGGCATAGTAACATTTCTAGGGTTCCGCTTTCCCCTTTTGTACGGAAACCCAAGCATACTATCTGGCACTTTCTTTTATAACAAAAGCTACTATACCAACTTCATATAAAAAGTATAATATAAAGTAGGTACTCAACAAAATTAGTAAGTGCCTACTAGGGCTCCAAAAACTCATCAAACACTGCACGCAATATTCAACACAGTGCTAATCCAAATCAAGCTTTATCGTTTGCAATAGAATAAAGCGCCTAGTCGTCCGCCTAATCTTCACTACAGAATTAGGGTAACAACTGTCTGACAGAGAAATTAACTTAATCAAGTTACTGTACCCTACTGATTAACGGTCGAGGCCTTACGAAACATCCATTACGGCTAGTTTAGTTAGCCAATGGTTAGATCTTTAAGACTTTAGGGTAAAGGGTGACAAGATAGGTCTATTTGAAGACATTGAGATATCATTACGTTGTTTTACCAACATGGAAATGATAATTAAATCATCGAGCATTTTTGCTCGAGATTCTCACTTGTTGTTGAAAAATTTTGAGCATTGAGATTGATTAAATCATTAATTTAGATAATATCTAAGCCTGAATAAATAGTTATGTTGATTTATTTTGTTCTATATAATTATTTTTTTTGCCTGATAGGTTAGCCTTTGACCACCATCTCACCTGATGGTAAGTGATGATGTGGTCGAAGATGTTGTTCAGGCTCACCTAGAAGTACTGGCTCTCAAGGACAGCTGCCGAAACACACCGTTAGTTGCTTGGAGACAGATTTTCTACTTGAGGGTGGTAGCTAGCCAGGCGGGTATTTGCAAAATGCCCTACCACCATGCTATGACGACTGCCATCTTAAGACAACAACCGGGACCGACGGCTTAACGTGCCCTCGTAAGCACGGAAACGCTCAGTAGTAATGTCACCAGCGGTCACCCATCCAACTCATGACCGCGTGCGACGTTGCTTAACTTTGCTGATTGGTTGAAAACAGCTAAGTTTTTTTTTTATGGTATAGGAGGGCAAACGAGCAGGCGGCTCACCTGGTGGTAAGTGATCACAGTTGCCCACGAACATCCGCAACACCAGAGGTCTCGAGGATGCGTTGCCGGCCTTTGAGGAGGGAATATGCTCTCTTCTTGAAGGCCTCTAAGTCATATCTGATCGGAAATACTTCACCAGGCAGCTGGTTCCAAATTTTGGCAGTGCAAGGTAGGAAATGCCGTGAAAATCGCAAGGTTGTAGACTTCCAGACATCGACATGATATTGATGAAACATCATGCTTTGTCGGGACGTCCGATGGCGAATTGAAAGTAGACTTCGCTACGAGCGCTTTAAAATAAAATAAATTAATGCCATACTTACGGCTTAAGGGTGAACTGGCCGGCCCGTTCTCCATACAAACGCCGTTGGGTGATCACTCCCTTATTTCAGGATTTAGGTCGAAAATAAAGCATAATACCGATAGATCTCGTCATTATCTAGGCTTGTATGATGGCAAAATTTTAAAATGATAAGTAAGTTGTAAGTTATGAGCCTCGAAAACTTTATATGAAAATGTTTCGAGGCTCATAATTCTCAGGTTAATTATTTTATTAAAATTTCTGCATCATACAAGCCTAGATAATGACGAGATCAATCGGTTTTATGCTTTATTTTGGACCTAAATCCTCAAATAAGGGAGTGATCACCCAACGGCGTTTGTATGGAGAACGGGCCGGCCAGTTCACCCTTAAGAATATAAGGAAGGTTCCATATTGTTTCAGGTCGGGAAATGGACCGCACTATGTACCGCAGTTGCGTCTTATTAGACAGTCGGTAAAAACATACGTAGGCACACACGAGAGGGGCAATTGATTGCGTTCTAAACGGTGTGGGCATTTTGAAACAATTAGTGTACATGAATGCGGCTCGCACGAGGTTAATATATTTCTTCACAGTCCCATCTAACAGCCAGAAACCAGCAGGCCGGGTGCGCCTGGCACACCTACAGAAGGAAATATTGGGACTGACGATGTAATTGACTTTTATATTAAATTGTGACGTTACGGTTACATCTAGAGTTTTATTTATTTATTTAGCTAAAGAAACAAGCAGGCGGCCAAGTCAGTCAGTGATCCCGGTCACTCATGAAAACCCTCAACACCAGAGGTATTAGGGATGCATTGTCGACCTGTGAAGAGGAAATTTGCTCTTTTCTTCTAAGTCTTATCAGTTCGGAAATGATTCAGATGGCAGCTAGCAGTGCGAGGCGGAAAATGACTTGATAGCTGCACGGCTATGTAGTACCAGCTTTCGAATATTAGATTATAGTTCCAGGGCATAAATAGGCAATCAGGGTCATCTTAGCGATGGTCAGCCCAGTTATGCGCCTATTGAGTAGCAACAGACCTAATCATGTTAATAAGGTTTTCCCTTTTGCTGTCATATAATATGTCAGTATATATTATGTCTTCAAAATTAATATTTACAACATGAAATGAAATATTTAGTATGATCTGGAAAGCCTTGAAACCATTAACTGCTACTTAACAGATTACTACTCTATCAGTCGCTTCCCATAAAAACTTTAACAGCTCTAGAGTCTCAGTTAAGGAACTGCCAGAGTTAATGATCTCTTAACCGTTAACTTTTCCAAATCCTTTCGATGTCAGCCCATAAAAACAGCCTTAAAAGCTTTAGCACCTACTTAATTACCTCTACAATGGGGTCTATAACAAATCTTCTTGAAGGTTACCTGAACAATAGAGTGGGGAAATAGGTGTGTTTTTGTTCTTAATGCAGCTGTTTAGAAGCACGTGAGTTATCTTGGTGGAACTATTAGCTGTGGGTGGCTGTGACGTAATACCAATACGTACTGAGAAACTGTACTTTAAATCAAATTAACTATGCTTCATACATTTTTACGAACTCTGACATTTCTATGCTTTAAATTTTCAAATGTTTTTAGATACCATGAATTCATCTAATATTTAATAAAAGTAAAAACTATACGAAGATTTAATAAAAGACAAGGCGAGATGTGAACGTGAATGATGCGTTCGCTTCAAAGACCATCTGGGGCCCAACTTCAATGAATTAAGAAATTTAGTCTTATTTTAAAATCTTACATTTTCAATTTTAATGCGCACTTCCAAATATCACTATGGTAATATTACAATATTAATACTTCAACGTGAGAGCAGGCTGCATGCATTGAGTCGAATCAATTATGCGATAGAGAAAGCGCTATATGAACATTATTGTTGAGTGACGACCACGGTACGAATTTCGGTATTAATATTAAAAACCTGAAATAATGACGTTGGTTTTCCATAATAGTAACACTGTTAAGTTTGAAACATAGTAGAGCGGTCCGATTTCTATACGTGAATTGCAACCTTTCATATCAGTTAAAATTAGCAAAAAAAAAATTACTTCACGTTTTATTTAAAATATAATTCGTTTTTTCAGTAAAACTTATAACTTGTTACATGAAGGCAGTAGGAACATCTGTTCAATGCAAATGAAGTAGGTACTTTTGTGTATCAATTACATTGAATTATTATATTATGAATACGTTTTTAAATATACATTAAATAATCTATGACATAACATAAACATGGCCAACATTCGCGCTATTTATCTTGCCTATTTTATTGCAGTTCCTTCGGTTTAAAATATATCAAATTGAGTATTTGCAGTAAAAATGTTGAAATACAAAAACTAGCTATCTCTCTGATTTTTCTATTTACACAATGTGGTGGTAGGACCAAATATTCACGGTCGGTTGATGCGTGTTTTATATATCGGAATATGTCCTGCCTCTTATATAAAACAGGACTTTTGTTACCGACTTTATCGCCTTGAAGGTTTGTCTCTGAGATTGCCATGATCCTTTTTCTAACCGATATTGACATCCCTTTCATTGTTAAAGCCTTCTTGTTAACTTTGAGGATGTACTGGGTGTTTCGAAGGGATGGAATGTAATCAAAAAATGTAAGGTTTTTTGAATTTTCCCAGAAAAGTGTCCCAAATAAATTCTTATCGCTGTAGATATTTTGAGGCGATAGGCGGAATTCGTTACTTAAAAAAATTCTCCATTAGGCCTGAGGCACTCTTTACATTGATGATTATTTTGGTCTTTTTCTTGGGTAATTATACTTGCTGGGCACGCAACCAATTGGTAGTGGGCTAGAGAAAGAAGAGCCTGAAGAGCAAAGTTTTAACCAGTGTAGATTACCAGTTGCCAGTGATGACATATAGCACTGAGACGTGGTCCTTAACTGGTGAGAGCTATAACCCGAGTTACTTTGCACGATAAAATCCGGAAGCGACCCTGCTTGACGAACTGATAACTGATGGGGAAGAAAGGTTCTCGTGTGGTTACCACATTACACAGGAAGATGTAGAGTTGGTAGGCTCCCCCACTAGGTAGACTGACGACATTGTAAAAGTTGCGTGTAGTCAAACGTTACAAATGGCTAACAGCCGTTCTTTATGGCGTTATATGAAGGAGGCCTATGTTCTACGGTGGATGTCTTTTGGCTCATGTTAATGATGATGATTAATAGCAAAATATATATTAAAGGGGATCCCCATACAAGAAAATATTTTTTTTAAGTTATTAATGTTTTAATTCTTTCATAAAAATTGTTATACATATAACCGTCAAATTCGAAGTATTTATAGTACAAAATCTAACGTATAACAACAATTAGTCATAAGCGGTCAATTGCAGGTTAGACTCGCTAAGGATCTGTAACTGCATGAAACAAAAAATTAAAAAAAACGACCCCAAATGGAAAATATTCTAGCACAAAAATTAAACCAAACCATCGTATACAGTTTTTTGTTCATTATTTTACATCGATAAGTAAAAAACTGCATGGTTGTAGGGCATTTTGCGAATGCTTGCCTGGCTAGCTACCACCCTCAAGTAGAAAATCTGTCGCCAAGCACTTAATGGTGTGTTCCGGCAGCTGTCCTTGAGAGCCAGTACTTTTAGGTGAGCCTGAGCAACATCTTCGACCACATCATCACTTATCAAAAAAAAAAAAAACATTAATGTAGTCGAAGCTAATAAATACGCATTATCATAGATGGCTCAAATACTACTCAGCAGATCTGAAATTATATATGTGGAACCACATGCCATGCACCAGCTTTCAAATATAAAAAAAACGGCCAAGTGCGAGTTGGACTCGCGCAACGAGGGTTCCGTACAAACCTGTAGGTATACTAAAAGTGATGTTAGTCTTTTTTAATAAATAAAACCCATAACATTTTAAAATTATTAATTTTTTTTTTATTATATGATATACTTAACTTAAAATGTATGCTTTTCGCATTTTTGCATTTTTCCTTTATGTGCGCTATAAGTCGTTGCTTCGTACCAAAAATAAGGGAAGTAACCTGTAGTTTTTGATTCCCTTGCGAATGTTGAAAATTTGCGGCATAAAAGCTGTATCTTTTGATTGCGTTGGCTTAGAAGTTTGATTTTTTCACAGCTCTACAGGACAGTAGTCTAGTATATGATTTAAATTTCAGCGTGATACCTCCACGCGTTCCTGAAAAAATAGTCTTGACAGACAAACGGACAACAAAGTGATCCTATAAGGGTTCCGTTTTTTTACTTTTGAGGACGGAACCCTAAAACATACGGTTGAATATAGATTCTCCTCCTTTTTCGGGTCGGTAAAAATTAAGGTTTCTGGTACATTCTATGATACGGAATCCTTGGTGCGAGTTCAGCTCATTTAGTTGTTTTTTTTAGTAAAATATTGAAGTTTATAATTTATTTTTATTATATTTAAGATTATAATAAAAAATATGTAGAACCTGTATTCCCTTATTTGTAAGCAATAAAGGCCAAATGGTAATAGCTATGGACTGCCGTGTCCTAGGCGGTGGGGATCGAACCATGGATGGTACAATCCTCACCACCTAACCGCCACCGCATGGTAGAAGAGCATATTGCAAATGCTCGCCTGGCTAGTTACAACCTTCAAGTAGGAAATATGTCGCCAACCACCTATCAGTGTGTTTCGGCAGCAGTTCTTGAGAGCCAGTAGAAATACAAGCACATGAGACTTAACAACTGTATGTCTCAGTGTGATGGGCGCAGTGCAATTCGTTGATGAAATGCATTTGTTATAGGCAGAGTTTAGTCCACTTAACATCAGGTGAGCCTCGGGCTTGTTTCGTCACAATCACGTAATAAAAACGTCGAGAATGTTTTGTAACCATGTAATAGAGGCAAGCTAGTGCTAGTTTATTTGATTATTAATATGTTTTGATGTATTAAATAATTCGTAACATTAATAATAATTAATATCCAGGTGAAAAACCATAATAGTAAGAAATATTAAAGAAATGTCAATAGATTGTCAATTACTTTCATGGTAAATGAAAAAAACCTTGTGAGTTGGTGAATCAACTTATAAATAACACAAAAGTGGAGGCCACTTGTTAAAGTCTCGAGTGCCTGTTATTTACTGGCTCTTAAGTAACTATTCTACTCAATCGCAAAATGCCCTTCCATCATGCGGTGAGGTCGGGTTTTTATGCACAAGTGCAATATTATTTTGTTTTTTGAATCTAGCCACGTGAGCATAGGTATATTTTTGAGTACCACCTGATGATGCTCAAACCCACGGCAGGATTTAAACTGTCTACGCAACACTCAATTCACTTGCTATGTAGATAATTAAATACAATTTGAAGTACAATTATATTTAACGAAATAACAAAGAAGTGTAAAGCAAACTGAATTATTTTTGATTGTAGATAAGTCGTAAGACAATAAATGTCGCAGCCTAACCTTATGACGACGGTTTATTAAGAACGAAAGGACACACTTTGAACCAAGATAGGTTAAAACAAAAAGATCTCCTTGGCAAAGTGACGGGTAAGTTAAATGGATTCGAAGCACGCTCTTGGTTCACATTTTACCTTCATTGTGATTGAATCATTTTGTATTATTTTTTAATCTTATAATTAAGCTTAGACATTAGTTGATTGACACATTTCAAATCCTTAAAATATTTAATTACTTTGTCAAAAACACAATATCTTGTGTTTATGACTAAAATGTTTGATGTAGGTCCTGTGATAAGATCTACATCAAACGCCTAAACATCAAGTAATCTAAGTTTTAAAAGTACCTACTGGCACTTTCTCTGAGAAGGGACTTCAAAACTTTCAAGAACGACTCAAATCAGGGAGGTCTAAAAGGGTTTCTGCGCCATAAATATTTAAACATTTAGTTCTTAGAACGACGACCATGAGAAAAAACAACATTTTTGTGTTTATCTCCACTCGTAAAGGAAATATTATAGTTGAATTAGCATGTCACTTCTCCGTACAATCGTCAAAGGGTTGATAATTTTCATATTTGAGATTTAATTTAAGTTCCGGAACTAGCATGATATTGAATAATCTTTTCATTATCCAGGTTTCATCAGCGAGACATATAGCTATCAAGGTACTTATTTATTTACAAACTTGTAACGATCCAAGTCCAGATAATGAAGAAATCGTTTTGTTTTTATAGCTGATGACGGCTAGCCTTTGACCACAATCTCACTTGTGATGATATAATCTAAGAAGTTGTTTAGGTTATCCTAGAACTATTCGCTCTCAAAGACAGCTGTTTGGCTTCTAGTTCTTGGTCAGGTAATAGTCGTCTGATTTTCTACTTGAGGCTTTCCAGGCAGGCATTAGCAAAATTCCTTACCTCCATGAGATAAAGACTGCCATCCTATGACAACAACTGGAACCTATGGCTAACATGCTCTCCAAAACACGGAAGCACTCAGTAGTACGCCACTAGCCGTCACCTGTCCAAATCGTGACCGCAGCAGACGTTGATCGGTGAAGAACGACTAAGCAAGCTTACGCTACGGGTGCTTCTAAATCTCTATTTTAATTAATTGCATGAGTAATTGTTATTCATGATTAGTTCTGGACCTAAGACCTCGTGTAGAAGATTGTATGAAGAAATGGCCGGCATGGTGGTAGAGCATTTATTGTATGTTCACCTGCCTAGCTACCCTCATGTAGAAAACAATTTCAACACAAGAATATAAAGTTGATTCTGCCAATTGTCCTTAAGAGCCAGTCATTCTAGGTAAGCTCTATTAACATCTTCGACTTCATCATTATACACCTATTATCAAATAAAACAGTGAATGTGGATTAAGAATGAACGAGTTACGCATCAAATGTCTTCTCTACGCTGATGACCAAGTAATACTTGCGTCTTCGGTAAAAGAGTTGCAGGAGATGGTAAATGTTATGCATGAGGCTTTAGAAAGAAAGGGAATGAAAATAAATGTAAGTAAGATGAAAGTTATGGTGTTTGAACGAGATGATAGAGTGACCGATTGAAATATTGTGATCGGAGGTGAAAAAGTGGAACATGTGAAAGAGTTTGAATACTTGGGATCCAAGTTTACAAAAGATGGTGAATGTGAAAAAGATATAGAAAGGAGAGCGAACACTAAAAATATGGTAAACGGAGCATTGCACGCGTTTATGAACAGTCAGAAGGTGTCTAAAAACGCTCGTCTGGCTGTTCATGGGGAAGTGTTGGTTCCGACTCTAATGTATGGTAGTGAAAGTTGGGTGTGGCAGAAAAAGCATGAAAGAAGAATAAATGCCGTGGAGATGAGAGCATTGAGGAGCATGATTGGAGTCAAACGGAGTGACAGGATAAGGAATAGTGTGATAAGGGAACGATGTGGTGTGAATGAGGATGTAGTGACAAAAATCGAGAAAGGTATGTTAAGATGGTTTGGACATGTGGAGAGAATGAATGAAATAAGAATGACTAAACAGATATACATGGGACAAGTGAACGGAAGTTTTGGAAGGGGAAGACCTAGGCGAACGTTCCGAAATCAGATTGAAGACGTTCTGAAAAAAGGCCAGGTCAAGAGTACCCTAAACCGACGCTTATGTATGAAAGGATTGATGAGTGTTGATGAAGCGAAAGAGATATGTAAGGATCGTAGTAAGTGGAAATCCGTGGTCTCTGCCTACCCCTACGGGAAAGAGGCGTGATTTTATGTATGTATGTATCAAATAAGAGAGTGTCAAAGGCTAGCCTTCTTGCAATTAAAAAGAGCTTGTGTCTGCGGTCTGGACTGCAGGATTTTAGGAGTGCGGTCTTTGCGAAATTTATCTCTCAGATATTGAATAACCGTTCGAACTGAGACTCTCACTCAGAATTAAAGAACCTTGGGATTCCAGGGTCACGCTATTTAAAAGATAATGGCTTGCACATTACATGCAGAAAACCGATTCATTATTCCAACACTGGAAACCACTTACTGGACCTTAACTGAACGCAAGTTATGGCGTTAAATTTTTTAAATAATTTTAATGGCAAAATCATCCCGCTGTCCGTTTGGTGTTGAGCATTTACCCCTGCGTGTAGATTACGTGGAAATGACCATATTCGGATTATTTTCGTTATTAATAATATCAAAGTTTAGAACGTTCATAATTACTTTGTAACATATTTTAGTAATACTTTCATGAAATCTATATCAGTCATCACGTTTCCTCTGCTGAGATAGGCCTGTAGGAGTTAACGCAACGTGATGAGCTAATGCTGCCACAGGAAGAGAAGTATGGTATATTAGCTACATGTCCACTGTAGCTTAGCTGATAGGTTTGTAGCCAGCCAATACTAGGTGTTGTACTGTCCAAAACACAGAAGCGCTCATTAAAAAATGACTTAAGAGGTCACCCATCCAAATAATTTCTACTGAAACTGTTGTTTTTTTTTTTAAGCTGATAGGTTAGCTTTTGACCACTATCTCACCTGATGGGAAGTGATGATGTGGTCGAAGATGTTGTTCAGGTTAGCCTAGAATTACTGGCTCTCAAAGACAACTGCCGGAACACACTGTTAGGTGCTTGGCGACAAATTTTCTACTTGAGGGTGGTCGCTAGCCAGGCGGGCATTCGCAAAATGCCCTATCACCATGCTGTAACGACTGCCATCGTAAGACAACAACCGGGACGACGAATAACGTGCCCTCCGAAGCACGGAAGCGCTCAGTAGTAATGTCACTAGCGGTCACCCATCCAACTCATTACCGCGAGCGACGTTGCTTAACTTTGCTGATCGGTTAAGAACAGCTAAGTAAACTTCGCTACGAGCGCTTCAAAAAACTCAATCGATACCAATCTAGTGTTATAATGGCTAGGCAACTTCTCTTTTATTTCATAAGGTAAGCGAGTCGACACATTTTTTTTGTACATCGGTACTAAAATGTATTTGCGTAGTTTCTAAACATAAAGGCGAGTAACCATCTAGTGTAAAGACGTGACGAGAAATTCTAAATATTTGCAGCAAAAGCTAAAATCCGGCACACTAAAAATAAATCATGATTAAAAAATATTTCGTGTAGTTTCTCAAGGTCTTGCATTTTACACAGAACTGTCTCGTTTACTGATTAAGATCACAAAATAGACATTTCATTAGGTAGCAATACGGTTTGCACATCAGAAACGTATTTTCAAAGAAAGATATTTATCAGGTTGAAGGTTCGTCGATTCAAATATTTTCATTGATATTTTGGACATATGAATGAGTGTTGTTTTGGAGTTAGGACATGTTTTCACGGAAACAAAAAATCTGTACTGTACTGTATCAGCCGGATTGTCAATTGCTAAACACAGGCTCATCCATTATGGGGGTGGGTTTGCCATAATCCCCACGCTTGGCAGGCGTCTTAGGGATTGCAGTGTGAGAAATCAGTCCCACGGAAAGTGGTGCCGCCCACCTTCTGGTGTGTTACCCTTGTTGTCTTTTACATCACCCACGGGTAGAATTAGGGGGGTGACGTTCTAGCCCGGCACTCCCCGGGCAAACTAGGAAACAATACGAAAAATCAGTTTGTAGTTTGTCAGTATTTCCTAGAAAAACTTTTCCTTTTTATTTATTTCTTCACTGTTTATGTAACTGCTTTGTTGTTCAAGTGGTGCAAAGTTTTGATGTGTGATATGGAGATCCAGGGGACAAATAATGTGTTTCTTACATATCATTTACATAGCAGAAAGAAATCTACGACTTCGCTCAGTAGGCGGGAAAAATATCAACCTTTTTTACATAGATCATATCTGGCGAATTAAGAGTGTTTAGACCCAACTACCACTCCCCTCTGGAATAATAAGCATAATGAATTGTTTTATTGTTATTTGAAGCAATGATAGCCGAGCGGTAATAGATAATAGATCTGGAGCCGCAGGTCCATGGTTTGATCCTCATAGTCGGCTTGAGCTTCACCACATGGTGGCTGGGTATTTAGGTAATGCTCGCCTGGTTAACACCTTACAGTTGGTCTGGCAGCAGTCCTTGGGAGCCAGTACGCAGCCACGTGAGACATAACAACGTACCTATGTCTCAGGGTGATATACGCAGTTTATTCATCACTGACGAAATGCATCTGTTATAGGCGGAGGTCACCGCATACGTCGCCCTTCCGTTCTGCCGTGGTTATGGCCATCACAGGTGTGTGGCAATTGGTACTTGTTTCTTGTGCACGTGTCGGGAAGCTTGGCAGCTCTAGGATTATTTAAACAGACGAGTGTGTATGAAAAATATGAAGACGGTGAAAAAGGTTAGGTAGGTTTGGCGAAACCGTATTAGACAGTGGAAATCCATTTTATCTTCATACCTCTCCGAAAACAGGCAAAACGTTATGGATAAACGTAACGTATAAATTTATTATTGCCACTACTTTGTAAAATTTATGTCAATACGAAATTAAATGAAAAGCTAAAGGTTAGTTCATTGCAATGCTTTTATATTTGTGCTCGATGTGCCTCAATCGTTCATACTTTATCATGCTATCGGTAACCCCATTATTCTTGTCAGTCGCTAAATCATGACTTAATGGAGAACCTACTTAATTGTAAACGACGAGAAGAGAAAACTTAAAATTTTATTTTAATGGTCTTAACCTTTATGTATATATAGTGACTTAAAGTAAGCCTACTTATTGGCTGATTGCGAGCGAAGCTTAACAACATAAGCTTACTCGTCGGGGTCAGATATATTGCAGCGAAGATTACGAAATGTTGCAGTGCTAACCGATACTCATATTAAACCTGAGTTAAGTCCTCACAAACTGTTTTTTTTAGAAAAATAAAAGTTACCAAGAACATTTATTGTTTCCATGCAAATTTAAAACTAGCTCTTGTTAGTATAAATACCGCGTCAAACGAAAATTTAGTACTAGGCAGAGTGTAAACAAAATTTGGTACTATACAGAGTGTAACTGCGAATCATGCCATTTTAGTTATAAAGAAATTTAAGATTTAAGTTCGTTATGGTGTTTTTACATTCAATCGTCATCTATCGTTACATAAGTAATATTTACTTGAATCCGTATTCGTGGTTGGCCTAATTTTTCAATAAATATTAACATCTGAATTACAGCTACCTTGAATTGTTATTGAATACTACAAAAATATTCGTGAAGCCCTACAATGCTTATCAATATTTAATAAACTTTCTATATCTGTTTTGTCCAAAGTGTAAATAGCCACAATACATCTCATAAGCAGAAGTTCAAATACCGTTTTATTTCACGCGAGGGTCTGTCCTTTGTCGAAAACTTTTATTGACTCTATCTACCTTCAGGACTTTTAGTGATGTGACTTCTTTGTTACGGAATTTAACATACTTTCTCATGAAATATTTAGGTATGAGCCGTAATCATTTTACTTTTCGCATTTATTTGCATTTGTTCCGTGGTTTTACAGACTTTGAAGGTTGTTTCCTAATCATTTAAGACATTCGGCAAATGAGATTAATAGAATGTAGATGTTGTCTTAGGTTTTTGTGATTATTACACATAGTGATTAAACAACTTTAAACGGTTTAAATCGCGTATATTTATCATTATTTTTGTCCTGACGTTTCAAACACTTTGCAGTGATCGTGGTCACGGGGTGAGTCCTAACGTCGGGACAAAAATAATGATAAATATACGCAATTTAAACCGTTTAAAGTTGTTTAATTACTAATGTAGATGATGTTATTATACTTATAACATACAGTATGTATAGTATGAACAGTAAAGTGATTGTAGCCACTCACTTTCGTCACCTTATAGGCCGTATGGATCGTATTATATTCTGTACTTCATAGTTTTTACTCCGATTTACTGAGAGTTCGTAACAGGGCGCGTTAATATAGATTTCGACGCTGGTAAGGTCGCAGGTTAGTCTTAATAATATTTAGGCGAATAACTTTAATAAATTAAATTTTTATTATATGCTTATACGAAGGGTACTGAATAAACGTGAAGTTTCATATTATTTTTCTCTTAATCTATATAGAGCAATAATTCTTTAAATTCCTGTTTAAATCATCCGTAAACAGGTAAAGGGAAAACACAGTCGAAACGAGCCTCTAATCAGGTGTTCATTACGTAGCGTTAATGTGGTCGCCTCTTACCTGATCACAGGAACAAGTGGTTTAGGCTAGATTTTTTAGGTACTGAGCGCCTATGGTTAAGTTAACTCAAGTTCTGTAAAAATATCAATACTGTAAGACAACTGTCGAAAAAATAATTAATTTATGAAGACAGTGTTTGCAGATATTTTGAAAATATTTTTTGTGAGCATTCTGTAGCTGATACTGATGCCAAAACTAATTTTATTTTATTTTTATCTGTCTGTCTGTATCATGGCCATGCATCTCGCCAAAACTACAGAATGAATTTCAATGAAATTTAGCACGATTTCAGTTCATACTACGAAGAAGAACATTGTTAAGTTACTGTTTATCCCGAAATTCAGCACGGTTCCCTTGGGAGAGGCTATTTTTGTAAAACGTTATCCATCATATTATTGTAAACGAAGTGAAGTTTACCCAAGACAAAAACGTAATCAATATAAAAACTTATTATATCAACCTTGGTGCTATAAGGAAATTTATAGAAGAAATGTGTATAAAATTTGTATATTAGTATTTAATACGTTACCTGATGCTTTGAAACAACTAGATGGACAAATCTTTAGAAAGAGGCTAAGTAAGTGGCTATTAGATAATTGTTTTTATAGTGTAAAACAGTATTTAGAATTTCAAGGGATTCATAAATCTAAATTGACAATGTTTAAGTTTAGTAATAATTATTGCGACCTGACAAAACACTTGCACGTCTGCTTGCAGACTGAATAGTAATACGGCACATTGTACAACAACTCAAAATGTAATATGAAAATATTGTATTCTGGCCAATAAATTATTTGAATGTGAATTTGGATATCAGTTCCTCAGAAGGTGCTGCTGCCCACCTTCCGGTAATTTACCTTGAGTCGCCTCTTACGACATCCACAGGTAGAAATGGGGGGTGACATTCTATCCTGGCCACAAAGGGGTTAAAAATAATTAACATTTTGAAATCATGTAAATGGAAAAATAAAAATTAATACCATTCACTTTATTAGCATAGAAGATCTGAGTCTCGTATTATGTCCGGTGGATAGCAATAAGTTTACCCCCTATATCATATGATAAAAAAAATCTGGCCATACGGGTGTATTTAAACACTGCTGCAGAAAGCGCTGCTGCCCATCCTCTGTTGAGTAACATTTAGTCTAGCTCAGCATCCCACCATATCTTTACTCATTTATAATTTGTAAGGCTATTATAAATTATTACAATAGTTATTTGGCAGAGGTGGAATATCACATATTTTATTATACACTTTGGCAAATAAAATCTTTTTTAAGTTGATGCAGTTTGAATTTTCCTTATGTGAAAGCTGTAATATGATTAGAAATTGAATTATGCGCTGTCATGCCCATGCCGAACAAAATTGACTAAGTCATTACAGAGATTTTAACGTAATATTTTGTTTTTACGTCATCGTGTATATAAGTAATAAGTAAAAAAATGTGTGAGTATTACAATCAGTGTCACATCCTTAGCTAAAATTCTCAAAGGAATCGTCTCGTCGCGCAAACATCAAATTCCAAGGGACATAACTCCGTATTGTTCCTTTACTATTGTACGGAACCGAGCATTTGTTGCATTCTTTTTAGGTTTTTGTTTAGCGTTTTCCTTATTACTATCTATTCATTTTGTATAACATATCTATGTTTTTAGTAGCAGTAGAACCTTTTTGCAAGTTCGTCTGTGTCAGTACTGTCACCACACCAATTACCAAGCAGTAACGTTCACATTACTGTGTTTTGGTTCGATTGTTATGGATGCCGGTGAATTTAAAGGCATATGAGACTTACCAGTTTAATATCTTAGGGTGATGGGCGCAATGCATGGCAATCTTACGACGAATTGCATTTTTTATACGCAGAGGTTTTCTCGTGCTTGTTCCATCAAGATAGCATACAAACAAATGTTTTGTCTTCTATTGCAATATGTCACTACTTGCCTGCTTTAATATATTTTTGATATTCAATGCCAATGTTTACAGGATCGTAACTAGAGGAACAAGTTAAACCACTAGAGGGATTCAAACATACGACTGACTAAACTTTCAAAAATGTTTGGATGTCAATCTACGAATGTCAATAGTTTACGCCAGTTTAAAAGTAGTGTATAAAAGCCGTGATAAAAAGTCTGAACTTGTTAATGAGTAATTGAATTCTTATAGTAAAAAAATATTCGTATCCACGTCCCCCAACCTTACGCACTAGATGACGACCTTAACCACTCGGCCATGTAAACTGGCTGGACTGAAGTGAATTCTGTGCTCTTATTTTATTAATATAATCGTAATATGGGACGGTGCGATCATAAACCCACACGGGAATATTTTTTTTTGATTGTGACGTAACAATTATGTATGTTTTATAATGACTATATGTTTACTCTGTAACGCTGTTGATTTCCCAAATGAACAAATATGTACTCCTGCAACATGCATATTCTTCCTCTTAATGCTACGCATCACTTCCCTAACTGTAATCCCTCGCTTCTTGATTTAATTATTGTCTCCTCCACACAGCATGTTGCACATCACGGTCAATGTTCAGCTGACGCCTTTTCGTATCATGACTTGATATACCTATCCTATAAAGTTCGTCCTCCAAAAGCTAAGCCTAAAGTCATTCTTCAACGCAATTTTAGTGGTATGGATCAGGAGGCATTCCTTTTTGACGCTCAAAAAATCGATTGGTCAGCAGTATTTAATGCCGAGATGGTGGACGATCAAATCGCAATTTTCAAATCATTATTAATACAGCTTTATGATAAACATGCCCCCTTGCGAAATATCAAATTAAAACATTCTCCTGCGCCATGGTTATCCGATGATATTAAAGCATTAATGCACAAGAAAGTGGTAGATAAACATAAATATAAACATCGCCCTTGTGATGATACAAAAGCTGCATATGTGAAATCTAGGAATCGGTGCAATATGGTGTGTAGGGATGCTTTTCGTCGCCATGTTCACAAATCAATTGATATCGAGGACCCTGCCAAAGTTTGGAGGTTTCTCAGGTCATTAGGTATTGGTAACTCACGTCAAGACACAATTCCTTTACATTTAAACATTGATTCGCTCAACCTTCATTTCTCTTCAACATCTGATATTAACAACGCAGATAAAAATAATGCCTTAAATTTTCTTTCTACTGTACCAATACCTGACTATCCTTCATTTGTTTTTGACCGATTGTCCGCTTGTGATGTTCAGAGGAGCATATTGTCCATTAGTTCTAATGCTGTTGGTAGCGACGGCATTAGCCGAAACATGGTTATACCTATACTTGACATTCTCCTCCCTGTCTTGTGCTTTATTTTCAACAATTCAATTTTCAGTGGAGTATTCCCATCTGCATGGAAAGACGCTCTTATAATTCCTCTTCCCAAAAAGCCGAACCCTAAAATATTCTCAGATTTTCGACCCATTGCTATTCTTCCGTTTCTATCCAAGGTTTTGGAGCGTCTCATCCATAATCAAGTAAGTAAATTTCTTTCCTGTAACGAACTCCTAAATCCGTACCAGTCTGGTTTTAGACCAGGGCATAGTACTGTCACGACTCTATTAAAAATCACCGATGACATACGTTTCGGTATGGACAATGGTCGACTCACTGTTCTAACTCTGTTAGATTTCAGTAATGCATTTAACACTGTTAACTTCGACATCCTCTTAGGTTTACTTCGGTCACTAAACATATCTCCAACGGCAATCGAATGGTTTCATAGTTATCTATACGGCCGCAGGCAGCGCGTACGCCTTGAAGATAATTTATCTTCGTGGTGTGACACGACAGCAGGCGTTCCACAGGGCGGCGTGCTATCTCCTCTATTATTTGTATTATTCATTAACTCTATTTCACAACATTTCTCTTCATCCTACCACCTATATGCAGACGATCTACAGATATACACACAGGCTCCTTTACCAACTTTATCTGATGCCATTTCAACAACTAATTCTGACCTTAGTCGCATAGCAGATTGGAGCAAATCCTTCGGATTAAAAGTGAATCCCAGCAAGACCAAAACAATAGTAATAGGGAGTTCCAGGCTGTTGTCAAAAGTAGACTGGACAATACTTCCGCACGTGGTTTTTGATGGAATCGCTATTCTTTTTAGTGTTTCTGTAAAAAATCTAGGAGTAACAATTGATAGCTGTATGAACTGGGACGTACAGTTACAAGTCACCAGTCGTAAACTATTTGCGTCCACAGCGTCCTTAAAACGTCTGCGTAACTTCCTGCCTACTACCACTAAAATTGCTTTAGCTCAATCTCTCTTGCTGCCCATTCTTGACTACGCTGACGCCTGTTATCTCGATCTAACTGAGGACCAGCTGAACAAACTTGAGCGACTTCAAAATGTTTGCATTAGATTCATATTTGGCTTGCGCAAATATGATCATATATCTCAATTTCGTTCTAAGCTCAAGTGGCTTCCAATACGTCTTCGCCGGAATACTCACATTCTCTGTCTCCTTTATAACATATTGTTCAATCCTTCATCCCCGCGCTATCTCAAGGAACGTTTTAATTTCCTTCAATGTCCATCATACACGTTAAGGTCATTATAAAATTTTACACTTCAAATCCCACCACATACTAGCTCTTTCTATGATAAATCTTTTACTGTTCAAGCTGCCCGCCTATGGAATTCCCTACCCGTCTCAATAAGACGTGCATCTTCTTTAAATGTATTTAAGGACCAAATAAAAAAGTTCTATCTGTCCATATAACGCTCTTCATTATAAACTGTGGTATTGCTTATTTCTGTGTTGTAAGTATTTATTTATTATATGTATATATTATATATATTTAAATATTGTATATATGTAAGTGTATTTGTATGGAAATATGTATATGGTATTATGGTATGTATGACTTATATTTGAAATTGAGTATATATTTTAGTATTTATTTGATTAATCAATTATATCGCTTAACTGCACCCCGTCACTATCGGTTTTATAAATCCTCTCCATCCAAAGGTTGCCTGGAAGAGATTACTTTTAGTAATAAGGCCGCCCATTGTAACACTTTCACTGAAAATTATAATTTTTTACCTCTTAGTTATTGTCTTATGTGGTGTAACAATAAAGTATTATCTATCTATCTATCTATCTATGTATATAAGTAACTCCTTATTAGAAAACTTCCAGGAACATTATATAAAAATAGATGAACATAAGTAAGGACTTCAATGTTTAAAAACACAAAACTGAGAATTTCAAAGTTAAGAAGAGTTTAGGTACAAAGACTGAACTTGTACTGGGTGGTTCCTTTACTTGGCACCGGACAAAGTGTTCGCTGCATTTTGTCCACGTATTTGTAGTTTATGTGTGCTCGCCACAACAGCTCGTGGATGTCCTTTTGCTTTAAAAGTTGCAGACTGCTTTGTTGGCGAAATTTTCTTTTCGCAGTGCCATTATTTGGTGCAACAAATTTATATTCGCTTAGGATTATAACTAGTTAGAATTAATGTCTTATAGATTCTAAGATTTTTGCGATTATACATTATTATAAATTGATAGTTTTATTTGATACAATTTCGTTTTAAATGAATAGTTTACAGACATATTTACCGCACTTTTGCAGTATGCAGGTTTGGTAACCAATCTATTTGACTATGGTAATCATGAGTTTAAAGTAATATTGCTCATATTAGCTGGAAAAGCTTTTGTACAACAATGCACATGTATCCTCGAATTACATCATAAACTATCAAATATATAAAAGCTACATTACTCGTGGTGCTTTTTAAATAAATGTAGTTACATCATATTTTAAATATTCGGTGTTCAATCTCGGTGAAACTTTGCATGTATATCCTTGAGTCTTGCTGCTGGCCAGTTTTTCGATTTATTATTTATTATATGCCCAAATGTAAAACAATAATATCCAAACAAAACCGATGTTACGAATTTATTTTATAATACTTAATTTAGCGGAGATCTGGAATACCATAAGCATAGATATTAAGGCTCAGGAACATACATGCAAAGTTTCACCGAATATGAACGATTAGTATTAAAAATATGACAAAACTACGTTTGTATAGAAAGCACTCTGTGAACTCTATTCAAATAAATTTATATCACCACATAAAAAAATGGTACCTATTTTTGGAACTGGTAATTTGTGGAAATCTGTTATCAGCTATAACAGTTGATTTATAATTAATATAAGTATTTTCTTTAACGCTATTGATTTCCCGAGTGAATAAATAAATAAATTACTACATATTACAAAACTACCAGGAATATCAAAACATTGTAGGTTCAAGAATAGTGTTTCTCGATCGTGCGCTCGTAGAGTCAAGACCTCCTGAGGATGCTTCGTGTAGAAGCGAAACGCGTCTAAAATTCTTCCAGTTTGGCTGCGTAGCGTTTGTGACGTCACGTCGGCTTAGCAGGAAAATTAGGCGGAATTGTCACTAGATACATTTTTTTATATTTTTTTAAGTGTTTTCTTAAAATATTTGTTATTATTAAATATGGATTTCCGCAAAGTAACGCCTGAATCTATTCATTGTAAGCTAATAATTATTAGTAGCTAAACACACAACTACAGCTTCTTCTGTAATGACTACTGCCTATTCTGTGGCCCAGCACTATCATGAACCAACGTCAATTCAATTAAATTATTGGTTATGGCTTCTGCGACTAAGCGATATCGCAATTTTGCCAATGCTGAGTGTACTAGACCCACAAGGGACGAAGAATAATCTGTTGTAAATGTAGGTACGGTATGGTTCTATGGGAGCATCCAAATGCTGGCTTCTAATATATATATATATATCATTAATAGATATTAAAATCTAAAACAATAATGTAAACATCACATAAGCACATTCTATCTACACATATATTATATATATAAATACTAGCTGACCCGGCAAACGTTGTTTTGCCATATAAATAATTTAAATTACTAAAATGACTATTAAAAAATAAGGGTTGATCGTAGAAGGGTGAAAATTGAGGATTGTATGTATTTTTGTATGTTGTATCATAAAAAAATAGAAATTAAAAAATTTTGTCTTAAAAATAAAAAATAAATTACGGGTGGTCTACCCTAACATTTAGGGGGATGAAAAATAGATGTTGGCTGATTCTCATAGATACCGGATAAGCACAAAAAATTTCATCAAAATCGGTCAAGCCGTTTCGGAGGAGTATGGCAACGAAAACTGTGACACGAGAATTTAATATATTAGAGAAATATAGCTTTGGTGTCTTTAAGAAAAATAACAAATATACATATAATATATTAAGTTGTTTTTCATCACCCTTGCTCGTAAAGTGAGCTTTATTATATCGTGCTTAGGGCCATAAACCGAACTATAACACTCTCGTGCATAATAATATTATACACTAGTGCGTAATAGAATTATCCCTACAAAGTTAAGTTAGTACCAAATTTTTTTTTCTAATGTTGTTGTGACCGAACATGCTCGAGGCCCACCTGATGTTAAGTGGACTAACCTCTGCCTATAACAGATGCATTTCATCACAAGTCACGAATTGCACTGCGCCCTTCACATTGAGACATAGTTGCTAAGTCTCATTGTGCCTGTAATTTCACTGGCTCTCAAGGACTACTGCCGGAACACGCCGTTAGGTGCTTGGCGACAGACTTTCTACTTGAGGGTGGTAGCTAGCCAGGCGGGCAATCACAAAATGCCCTTCCACCATGCGGTGAAGCTCAAGCCAGTGGTGGGGATCGAACCAGGGTACTGCGGCGCGGCAGTCTATAGCTATTACCGCTCGGCCATCATTGCTTCAAAACTGCAAATTATATGCGAGTAAATAGAGCATTTTCAATTTAACCAGGTAATACAGATTTGTAACATCAAAGAGGTTTATATGTAATCAACCATTATACATTTTCCGCACGCAAAAAAAAACTTGCGTGCTATTTTCTATAATTTTCGTACGTTGTTTGTATCGCATTTGTGCAATATATTTTTTTTCCTCGCAAGGGTGTTGAAAGAGTGCGTATGAAACTCGTGAGCAACTTGCTCATTATAGACTCGGCTGATTTACGCCCTTACCTACGGCTCGGGTTGCAACACACAGCCTCGTGTAAAGTCAGTAACTTAGCTCACTTGTATCATAATCTACTATTACTATATACATCATCATTTTATCTTATTATATGATATAAATTTACATAGGAGGTACACAAAAGGAGTATGGTAATGTGAAAGAGGAGATTTTAAAGAAGTGGGAGGGGGTATCTCATGAGGGAGGATATTACAGTGCCGCAGCTTTTGGCACTCAAAAAAGAGGTGGTTAAATGTTTCCTTCGGCCAAACCACATTCGCACAAACCAAAGTCACTACTCTCCTCTGGTAAAGAATAAGAAGATCAAGTAACCGTCATGTATTATTAAAGAATATGGTGACAATAAAAAAAAAGTCAAATTCGATTTATATTTGTCCATGCAAGTCAGCCGTCTGATATATTTTAATATTATCCTGTCGTCTGTGAATGATTTGTTATGCGTCTCTCTTTTTAGGTAGGTCAATGTGAAGAAACTGATAAATCCTTATAGCATTTTGTTAATAACTACTTTTAGTTTATCCAACAACGCATTTAATATAAATCCCATGGTCTGTGAAAACTTAGATAAACACGCACTGAGAGCCGTGTGACTGGGTTGTCAGCGTTAGCACGGATTTGTTTAATCTAGTAAAAGATCAAAGGATAACAAAAAGAGTTTCCACTTGACGAGACAAGCCGGGAAAATCGTGTAATTATAAATCTGATTCAGCCATCAGTTATTATCTAAATGTCCCTTCGACCATAAATATGTTTATGATCGAAAGTGATTCCTTAGTCAAATGTGTATTTGTACCCGAAATCCATGTCTGATTATGTAATAATATTGGTGAATTTTCTGTTGTGTCATGCAGATGCTCTTCTGATTTCTAAAAACAATCACATCCAAAAAAAGTTAATCACGTACTTAGGTAGTAGGTTCTTTATTTATAGATTACAAAACCATTTTAATCTATCCAGAATTCATCTTTGTGAGGAATTATTTTATTTAGTCGGACAGTTTAACGATCTGTCGAAGTCGCAAAAGTTTAACAGGATATTATGATCCAACTCTAAAAGTAAATATAATGCAAAATTTAAAAATATAGGCACATATAGATCCGTTAAACAAAACACAAAGCTCCATAACTTTACCCCAAGAGAAGAAAAGTTTTATTCTTCCTTACCTAATTGAAAGTTTTTCTAACGTATAAAACAAAGAGGGAATTTCCCGCTTGGTTGCTCTCACATTTTCACATCGTTAAACCCGAAACATTTTACTTAATTTGGTCCATAACGTTTTCACTTGTTTACAATAATTTATTGTAATAGAAGATGAAATATCGTTTAATATTATTATTATAAATTTCTTGCTAATACTATGTGGTCCCAGATTAATCCCCAGGATGCCTGCCAAGCGTGGGGATAATGGCAAACCCCCCATAATGGGGGAGGCTGTGTTCAGCAATGGACAATCCGTCTGATACAGTAGTATGTAATTCAATTTGTTATAATGATTCACAATTCCTATTTTTAATATTGTTATGTTTGCAATAATATCTGCTTAGCGAATTACATTACAAAATTACAAATTTTCGAGTGAAAAAATGAATGTGATGTAGGGGATTTGAACCCGCGTCCACCTACCCCTTGAGCCGGGGTATGCTCTAACCAATTGAGCTAACATGACACAATGACTCATAACTCTAATTTTTGCTCTCGTTTTGCAACCACCGTATCGAGAAGGAGCAATACTTGTAGTTCAACTTGCGTTATACTACAAACAAGACCAATTTTACAATTGGTTATAAACTTGTTAAAGATGACGCAACCTTATAAATTTGATATTATTATGTTTAAAAATGTATACAGTTTATTTTGCATACGGATTTTATTACTTTTATTAATTCAGCCCTGACTATCAGGATAATGCATTGACAAACATATCTAATTAAAATTCAATACGAGATGCCATACCGAAACGAACTGGTTAAAATCGAGTTAATTTTATAATGTGCACTTTGGTTTTCCGCAAATGCGATTTCAGGTAATGTCCTTAATAACCAAAATTATTTTTCAGATCAATTCTGTTTAATAACGTTGGTATAATGAGGTAGTAACTGCCATTTCATAATTTTAATTAACTTTTAACTGTAGTATGCCATAGTTTGGGGATATTTGAATACTTCTGTACATGGTAACATTTATTTAATAACCGCAATAATTTATTATTGTTAGATGAATATAACCAGCTTATGATTCAGAACTACTAAGAGATACAAGAGTGAGCAGCAGATTTAGTATGGTACTTATTTCGGCATATTAGGTTTACAATATTAGACTTTTGATATCAATATCGGGTAAATGAACAAAGATAATTCCAAACGAAGATTGCATGACTTCACATAAAACATTATTATGCTCTTCTCATGACTTTTGTAAAATTAGTTGTAGGTTCTTAATAGAAAATAGTAATATATACATATTTTTATATAATCTAATTCGGTAATATTCTAATTATGAAATGAAATACAGACTTTTAGTGGCATATTTTATTTACATATTTCTTTCAAAAAGTGAAATTAAAGTATTATTCTCCTTACAAAACAATGCTTTAAAACATTTTTTTAATTATAAAAGTACAATGTGTCCCGACCAAGGGGGTTTCAATTCAATTTAAGTACACATTATCTGTGGTGAGCGCGATGCGCGCGCAACGTGCTGGTTCCGAGCCATAGTCCAACAACAGACTTTTCGATTTTGGCGCTATTGCGTACATACGAATTTGAGTTATATTTTGTTTGATAAAAATTGTATTTAATGTAACTACCTATAGCCATGAGATTAAATAAATTAGTGTATGGAACTGCATATAATTAGTTATTAAAACACTCGTGTAATATTATTTTGAAACTACACTCATGTTTTAATACCCTCTATTATATGACAATTGCATAAACTACTATTATATTACATTCAATGGTTCTTTAGTTATTGTATTCTGTGCTTTGGAAACAGACCCCCACAGACCGGCACGCATCGTGTGACAACAATTCCAACTTGAAAAGGGTAATAACGACAAATATATTAAAATTGGCGTAAAACAAGAATTCAAGATTGGGCTTTCAGTGCGTCCAGGCTAGTACTGTTAAGTATTCTGTGGCAGGATCATGCACACACCGACGGCGGAAATTGCTTTTAACAACTTTAATTGGACTCTCACAAGAAAAAAGTTTTCCAATCTGCCTTTGTAAGTGGCAAAGCTTTTAAAGCCGAGATTAGAACAGATATTAAAGCAAACTGTTTATGAATACATGGTCTTTTTATGAAGTTCTCGTTTTAGGCTTATTTTGAAATGAGTATTTTTATGAATAACAAAACTATTCCAGAGTTTTTGTAATATTTTATGACTATAAATGAAAATTAAGCCTTCTTTAGCGAAATAACTAGTAAAATTAAGATTTTTTAATTATAATATTTTAAAATATACTGATTTGTTGACTACAAGAAAATGTTACAAAGCGGTTTGCATATATATAGTATTTATATAAGTTGGTATTATGAAATGTTTAGAGTTAAGTAAAAAATAATGTATCAGGTACTTAATTTTTTGATCTTCATAGACACATAAAGAGGCATTGTGTTTTCTTCACCTTGATGGACACTCAAGTATGCGGCGAGAAAAAAAAAATTAAACGGTTTCATCACGTTCGTAGGTATGCTTACCATTTTACATTTTAATGATATTCGTGTATGTCAAAAAGTATTGCTGAATATAGAATCTGGCATATGCATCCGTTGTCATTTTGATATTTTATATTTATTTTTCGGCACACTTTTAATCTTGTATGATATGGACAGAAGACAACTTCACAAACAAAAATGTCTGTGTACCGTGAAGTGTCATGTTACCAGAATAATCGCAGTCAAAGATCGACTTGATGAAACAATCAAAAACATTGAAAATGCTGTAATTATGCATATATATACGCATTCTGTTCACATAAAAGTTATTTTAGCAGGTATGACTAGGTATGGTAGCCACACGAACCATGGTGGTTGGCGTGTCTTCCAAGTCACCAAGTGCGGACAGCCATTCCGCTTATCTCACCGGCAGCTTATAGAAAACCGTATAAAAAAGTATTAATATATTCAGGCCTTATTTTGCGGAAATCCATACTAAATAATAATAACTATTTGATAAATATTTTAAGAAAACATTAAAATAATATTTTAACAAAACGCTTAAAAATATAGAAAATATATCTAGTGTCAATTCCGCCTAATTTTCCTGTTAAGCGGACGTGACGTCACAAACGCTTTGCAGCCAAACCGAAAGAATCTTCGACGCTATTCGGTTCTCACGAAGAATCCTCAGGAGATCTTGACTCAATGAGCGCGCGATCGAGAAAAATAGTCGGAAATGTCACTACATATTACTTTAATACTTTTTGAGTGTTTTATTATATAAAATGTTAATTTAATGTATTCTTAAAATACTTGTTATTTTTAATGTAAGTATTGTTTTTTTTTGCCAACTACAGACAATTTAAATATAAATTATCTACATATATAAAGTAACGTTTTCGCGATTATCACATATTTAAACAACGTTCAACAATTCAAAGCGCGTATTATATATAAATATTTAGTCACCCCGTGACGACAATCAATGCAAAGTGTTTGAAACATCAGGAGACCAAAAAAAACGGTTTCCAATTACTATGACTATATTTTGCCATTTACCATATTTAAACGATAACGCGATGAGTATCTCCAAATATTTTTAAAACGTGGCACAATTTTTTTTTATTAGTGTGATCTACAAATAATCATTAATTCCATACTGCGCGGAAATTTTAAAAATAATAACTAAATAGCCGCTTGTCCATTTGCCACAAAAGTTCCATCTATAAAATGCTTGTTTATTTGTCATTCTTGTGTAGTAGGATTACTTAATCAAAATGTTTTTCACATGTAATTTGTATTTTTTTCTGTGAGCGTTGTAATATGTTTTCATAATAACTAATACTTGATATTATTAAATATGAGTAAATATGTATACCTACTTACATTTTTACCCTAATTATTTTTATATATACTACTACGAATAAATATCATATATAAAATACATAAATATCAGGAAATGCAATTCAGAACAAACTCCAATAAAAAGTGGCCCTTCTTCAAACTAAAACGACGTATGATTAAAGAACGAATCAGTTCCTAGCTAAAAATAGACATGCACGGTGATTGGTTTAAATTCATAACAAAAGCAACGATTGGTTCGACAGTTTGCTGCAATGTCTGTAAAGGCAGCTAAACTTCGAGTTCAGAAGATAAATAGTAACTTAGATACTCGAAGCAGCTGAGTTATCGCAGATTGGACGACGTTATGCAATAAGTGGTCCGAAACAAGTCAATAATAAAACAGTTATATTATACGATGTTTTTTTATAATTTTTGGGCTACTTTTTAGAACTCAATAAACGCTAGATCCGGTCAAACGAGAATCATTCTTTGCAATGTAGTGAAGACAGATTCTGAGAAATCCAACAAATAAACTTTTTATCCAAAAAATATGGCTGTTAATTGTTTGGTGACTGTTTTTCAGATTTTCATTTGTGTTTTGCAGTACTTGTTGAAACAAGATAATTTTTATATGTTGTTTTTCTTGGCTGTTCGTCACTACATTTAGCGTTTGTATTATTCTCCTGAAAATAACATTGAAAATCAGTTTCAGATCTAGGAAAAAACAAAATACCTCAAGACTAAGTGAAAAAAATATAGATAAACCTCAGCAATTTATGTATTTGTATCTATGCGCTTGAAGGGTCTGCAGTATTTGTTTTATTGAGAACTCAGGTAAATCACTTACTTCAAAATCGGCAGTGGGTAAATTTTCCTTAGTCTGTAAAATTTTTAGTGCTTTATTTATAAGGCCAAACAAGAAACTGTTTAATGGTATAGATATTTCATGAGCCAAAAAGCCAAACCCATTTAACATTTTTATCTGGTTCCATGGAAGTTAGGACGGCCCTTAGTGTGGGACGCTACATGCGTAGACACTTTAGCGCCGTCACACCTTTCTGAAACCCACGTGAGGGCTGGCGCCGCGGCTACTTCGGCAGAGCAACTCAAGCGGCGCAAATATGCTAACCTCGGTATGGGTTACATATTTGAGCCGTTTGGTGTAGAGACGTTGGGGCCGTGGGGACCGGGAGCTCATCGTATTTTCCAAAATCTATCAGAGCGCTTGGTCGATGCGACGCGTGATCAAAATGCTGGCACCTATTTGGCTCAAAGAATAAGCATTGCAATTCAACGGGGCAATGCTGCCAGCATGCTGGGCACGCTGCCAACTGATAGTGGGCTAGAGCATTTGGACTCCCTATGAGTCCAAATGCTTTTACTGTAGTAGCTGTAGTATTGTAGTAGCTGTACTGTTGTATATAGTTTGTAGTATTTGTTTAATAAAGGCATATCGCCAATAAAAAACAAAAAATTTTATCCTTCTTTCTGTATTAACTTTCTATAGTAATCTCATAAAAAGGTTGACGTTTTTCGTGACGAATCATCTGGTTGAAAAAGCAGCTTAATTTCAGATTTAATATATAAAAAGAATGTTATGAATAATAAAACAATATGTTTTTACTGTACAAACTGGAACTGCAGTATTGTGCAACATGGAAGCTTATATCTTATTTTAATTATTTCTAAATATCGTTTCCGTCAAAACCATGGAGCATACTCTGCCAGTTTTCAAAGGAATCCTATTAACTGCAGCTATCTACTTATTTTTCCGAATTGGATCGGCAGGGAAACAAAAAGATATAAGCAAAATACATTAACGTTATTAAAATATATTAATTTAATCGTTTTACATTTCAAAATTTCATCATGAAGCAAAAAAACACGTAGATGAAAAATTTACTGACTTCATCTTGCATGGTATTGACAATCTTGCTTTGATAACGTATCTGAACATCATTGAATATTTTGATTACTTATTAGTGAAAAGTGATCCATGGACATTTTAATCTTGTATGGCTTCTGCACTAGTTCACAAAACATTCTGGCATGATGATTCAGCACTGTATTTCACATTGATAAAAACGAAAACGTACGCGAATATTTAACGTGTGCAAGAAACATGTCCGACTGATGAAGCGCTGGACACGACTTTTAAGCCCCGCCTACTTGGACACGACTTTTGTTGGGTCAATTTTTTAATGCAGTTACATTTCCTGACTTATTATATATTTACTACCTCAATTAAGGAAGAATTGAACTCCGTGGGTGCCGGGTTAGAATTGCACCTCGCCGTATCGTAAAAGGGGGTGGGTGTCGTAAAAGGCCACTAAGGGAAAAATACTGGCAGATGCTTATACTTAGTGTATACTATATAGTCCGCTTTCTGGCCAAAGAACTTAAAAAAATATTGCAAACATTACTGGTACCTACCTTATATGAATGAATAAACTCACCGTACATATTCTAATAAAATGGTGTGAGGCCTTGTTGTGCGTTCAATGTCAAACAGCAGCTGCCAGTATAGCAACACAGCACTGCGACGTTATCTTCTTAATGTGAAATATGTAATAAACAAACATTCTAAATGTAGCTTTGGATGCCATGAGGACTTAAGTACCCTTAACCCAACGTGGACAAAGACAGGCCATGCATTCGTCCTAATCAACGAATTGGCACCTGGAATGTACGTGGTTTGCTAAAACCAGGAAAATTATACCACATGCACACATTTATCCATGCGTGGCCTCTGTGCGGTCCAGATGAAGAGGGCAGGTCATTTTAAAAACATGATTGGGAAACACAATGTTAGTATTTCCTAGACCACCAACAAAATGAAAATATACCATCGGAAATAGAGCCGGTATACAAGAAACGACAACAAAGAAGATGGAGTCAAACAAGAATCTATTTATTTACGATTTGTTATACAGACTGATTATTCTACTAAAATACAATCCAAAATACTGATAGCTGTCGTGAATGAATACCTAACGTACATTCAGAACGCGTTAATGAAGTGAGATGCCAACGCCGCATTTCCATTATCGACGAGTACCTATCGGGAAGGGTGTTGAACGAATTAGCGACATTTCGCTTGCAGTATTTGGTATTCTGTTTCTGAATGATATTTACCACCTACCCATCTGTTTTAGGTTCGAACCATGGACATGCTGCGCGGCAGTCAATAGCCAATGCCACCGAGTCATCACTGCATCAAAATAGTGTATAGTTTTGGCAGTTCTTGAATTGTACCTACTGTTTTTTACGTGAGTATTTTTACATTAGCTAGTATATTTTTTTTTTTATGTTATTGTGACGGAACAAGCCCGAGGCTCACCTGATGTAAGTGGACTAACCTCTGCCTATATAACAGACGCATTTCGTCAACGACGAATTGCACTGTGCCCATCACACTGAGACATCCAGTTGTTAGGTCTCATTTTTTAACCTGTAATTTTTCTGGCTCTCAAGGACTGCTGCTGGAACACATTGTTAGGTGCTTGGCGACAGAATTTCTACTTGAGGGTGGTCGCTAGCCAGGCAGGCATTCACAAAATGCCCTTCCACCAGGCGGTGAAGCCCAAGCCCGCGGCGGGATTCGAACCATGGACCTGCTGCACGGCAGTCCATAGCCAATGGCACTGAGCCATCACTGCTTCAAAACTGATTTGCATTATTTTTCCATGGGTTACTCAAAAAAGAACGGTAACACGGTTTTATTTCGCACATATCATGCCAACTCAAACATTTTCAGTCAGTTGCGTTTTGGACTGCTGTCACTCGCATTAGTTTCTTCGCTTTTAAGAGATGTTATATGAAGGTCATATATATAAATTTGCCTATATATTTGCCTATTTCAACAAAAGTTCACAATGAAATACCTTTTGTGATATTGTATTTAAATAATTATATATGTAATACAGTTATCGTAAGGCCCATTTTATACCACAAGTATACATCTTTTTATGGAAAATGACTTATAATGCAATAATTGCTGTTTTATATCAAATCAAATCATTTATTTATTTGCTAGAACACATGTCAAAAGGATCTTAATATAAGTCATACAGATATACAATGGATTCAGGCTGCAAGGAGACGTGCAAATGTTTTAATGAAGCTAATTTATATTAATTATTGTATACATTAAAAAAAAAATATTTAATATAAACTAAAAATTCCTTAACTCTATAAAAGCAATTACTAAGAAGCCAGTCCGTTAAACATTTCTTGAATTTACTTTCATTTAATATCCTAATTTCATGAGGTACGCAATTATAAATTTTTATACACATATTATAAATGTTTCTTTTATATAAATCTTTTCGGGCTAGAGGTTCATATAATAGGTTACTGAACTTGGACCTTTGTTGGCGCGTAAATACACGGGAACGTTGTACAAAAAAATCAGGGTGTTGTTTGGCAAATATACAAATTTCTTTAAAGTACATGCAAGGTAGAGGAAGTATAGTAATTAAACAACTTTAAACGGTTTAAATCGCGTATATTTATCATTATTTTTGTCCCGACGTTTCAAACACTTTGCAGTGATCGTGGTCACGAGTCACGCAGTCACCCCGTGACCACGATCACTGCAAAGTGTTTGAAACGTCGGGACAAAAATAATGATAAGTATACGCGATTTAAACCGTTTAAAGTTGTTTAATTACTATGTGTAATAATCGCGAAAACCTAAGACAACATTAGAGGAAGTATGTTGCATGATTGAAAAAGATGTTTATAACTGTCAAGAAACCAGGCTCTATTTATTACCCTAATACACCGTTTTTGTATTTTAAACACTCGTTCAATATCTACTGAGTTACCCCACAATATCAAGCCGTAACTAAGCAGAGACGAAACATGACCATGATATGCCACTAACGCAGCTTCAGTAGATACTGTGTAACTGATTTTCTTTAGAGCAAACACAATGCATGCATAGTGTGTCAATATGAATTTTGCAGTTAAGGTGTTTGTCATGAAGAACGAGGCAATATCGGCGGTATGGTGGCGCACATGGGGGCGGGCAACCAGGTCGATGATATCGAGGGCCAGTCAGAGCGGCTGGGAGACGACGTGGAGCCACACTTGGAGGACAAGCGGGAGATTGAGGAAGACTGAAAGGTAACAGATGAGGTCCTATAAATATGACTGTAAACTTTTAAGCAGTATCACTATTGATACCAAGAAACTGTTTTTCTCGATAAGACATAAAATACGTAATTGTGAAATATACAGAATTTCCCCCCCATTTTCTTCCCTGGACAGCAGTGCTTTCTGAGAAATTAATACCAGCATCTGCGAGTAGCCCCAGATGCCTCCCGAGCGTGGGGATTATAGTAAAACCGCCCTCAGTGATAAGCGCAACCATAAATAGGCCCTCAATCCCCAACAGCTCTATTATTCCTAGCCCCGGTAGCTTACTAGGTAACGGTTCAGCAGGGAGTGCAAACAATATCAGAAGATGCCCCGGCTACCGCCCTAATACGGCGACACTTGGTCTTAGACCCACATAAAGTACACACGCTTAAAGAAGACCACAAGATTGTCGAGATGGCGGAAGAACTGAACTTATTACGCTGGTAGTCCAAAGTCCTGAACAAGTTACGCTGGTAGTATCAGAAGTCCGAAGACAGGGATAGCACACCGTTATTCTAGACTCCGGTAACATGTTATTTTACCCAGGGGGTCATGAAATATCACAGTGTGGTGTAGAATTTCTCGTCTGGAAGTCCCATGTTGACATAAATTCAACTTTTCCAATAAAAAGTGAAACTATGCCAAGCACACTCAGACTCACCAAACGGTATTTACTGAAGGTCATACAGGTACTTTGTACAAGGTACGATGTAGCTACCACAAAGTTGCCGATCACCACTGCAAAAAAGCTCCTTTAACGTAAGTTGTATAAGCTTGCCAAATGTTGGCCTTTACGAAGCTCGTTTTGCTCGAAATCGATTCGCACAGGTCTTCTTGCTAACTTTGGCTCGAAGCCAAATGCATTCCGTTCTTACTCACCCCAGCTTGGGTTCACGACCGTATATTTAAACTGTAAACAGCTAAAGGTTGACTAATTATTTTAACAGACACACTAAATGCTGCAATTACAAGATGTTGAGACAACTTTGTTACGTTGTAGTGCGCTTTTTCATAGGATTGAGTATGTATAATTGTAGTGTTTTGAATGTATAAAAAGAAAACAAGTTAAATGTTCGAAAGGGACGCTTTTGCCATATCATTTTCCATCTCGTCTGCGGTGGAGCACTCTTAGTAAAGCATAGCTCAGAAAGGAGCTTTTTACTTTTGCTTTGAAAACTCCCCGGTTGTATTTTCCAGAAGACAGTAGGTAATTCAGAGAGTTCCTTTGCGGTTCGCAAGATAAATGTTGAATCAAAATAATTTGTGCGTGTTTTTGTAATTTCGATTGTAAAACAGCGTCTATTCGCCGATGCGATGGTCTCCTTGTTTGGCGGTAGAACAAAGGTATATTAGATTATGCACTGCCATTGCTCAGTCTCCGAAATTCATTAAATTGTCCTCCCCTTCAGGGAATATAGGGCATGAAATTATTTTTATGTTTTTGATCTTGTTGAATAAAAATACATCCAGCCTAAAGCTTTAGAAGCTTAAGATGCTTGAGTTTGACATTGAATAAAAAATAATAATACTGTAGTGATAAAAAAATTAAAAGAAATGCCTATAATACCGTCAAAGGCACAGGTAAAAATTAGCCGAATGAATATATCATAGATCACGAAAAGTATAGAAATTTAGTCAAAAAAATCTACATTTATACAAATTATTTAAAAATATTACATAAGATTAGATTTTGTGTTGTAATAATAATAATAACATAGTTTAAAGTTAATGAATAGATTCAGGCGTTACTTTGCGGAAATCCATATTTAATAATAACAAATATTTTTTTAAATATTAAAAAAAACATCAAATGAATATGTTAATAAAACACTTACAAAATATAAAATACGTAATGCGGATTACATTACAAATTACATTACATTACATCCCGCACATGACTTAAATTTTTCCTATCGTATAGTTGTGATTTTGTAATTAAAATAAGTTTTCGTTTTCTCCATATATTTCATACCCTTGTTCTTCGATGTTCCAAAACCTGCAAAACCTCGCCAGCATGCAACAGAACATGCCGATGTCTCAGCAGCTGCAGCAGCAGATGTCAACCTCCAGGGGCTCAGCTCCATGCCGTCCAATCTGGTCATCAACTCGCCTCTGAACTTGAGCGTTAGTGCACCAGGTAAGATCATAATATAACAATAATTATTTAAATATTTTATTATATACATATTTATTATTTACCTGTGGGTTGCCGGGTTAGAATGTCACTTCCCCATTTCTTCCCGTGGGTGTTGTAAGAGGCGACTAAGGGAAAAGTGCGCCAAATGAGCAGCATACCACTTCTCACGTGGATGTCATACTAGGGTGTTGTGTGCATTAGACGCAAAACAGTGCTGTATATACCATCTTAGTGCCCTGCCAGGGTTTCATACAATATGTTCTTGTGTTTAGTCTAGTGTGTTAGAGAAAACATTTTGTATGACCTTGAAACTATGCCCGGTGAATGGCAATAGGCTCGCCTCCTATCACATGGTACCAAATCCCAATTAGCGAAACGTGGATGTTTACACATCTCTGGCTACCCCTTCGGGGAATATTGGCGTTACATTAGATATTATAACATTAGATATACGATAGAGATTCTCGATCGTGTGCTCGTAGAGTCAAGACCTCCTGAGGATGCTTCGTGTAGAAGCAAAACGCGTCGAAAAATTTATGTCAAATTGTTGACATTATATTATTAGTACCTGTCAATAATTTGTTAAGTTTAGTGCTTGTCAATAATTTGTTAAGTTTATTGCGTCTGCTTTGCATGTCTAAAGTGACCGGATTCAATTCACTGCGACAAATTTTCGGCCTAGTGTCTTCTTCTTCAGAGTAGCTGGCTTATGTGTTTGTCATGCTAATTTAAATAAAGATGCAATTGTAATTCTAAAAACTTATACACACATTCAGTCATCAATGGGTGCCATTAGTACATTTTTATTTCCATTACGGACAGTTTCGTTACTTGCACCTTTTTCACTCATTTTCTATTTGAACTTATAACCGAGCGTACCTTATGGTATTAAAGTGGACTTGGGCAAATAGTTTACTAATACAGTCATATTTTTTTTTTAAAGTAAGTTGTCAAATTACATGCATATTGATATCTTTTTGTTAGCAGCAGTGCCTTCTAAAGAAATGCCATCTTACACTGCGATCCCCAAGACACCTGCCAAACGTGGAGATTATGGCATATTCCTCCCCTGGAGGACTTAGTTCAACTGTGGATGTAATGGCTGCTGATAATGATTGTTAAAATAAATAATGGGCACAACGCTTTCTTTCCTTGATATTTATATCTGCTAATAGAAAACAAATGGCTTTGGCTCAGTGCCAAATCCTGAAGCCCTCACCGTATTGATTCTGTTTGCTGTCTCTGTAAGTGCATCTTGATTAGTTCGTGACTTTATTGAACACTTTGTTTAGATATTATGTTAATAACGTTTGAAGCACATAAAGAATTTGCATTCTCAAGAGCGGGGAGGTAGTATTTGCGGTCTTATTCTAAATACTTGAATGTGTGTTGCTGTACAATAGCAGTTGCTGAAAATTTTGCTAACTTATGTAATAAACTTTGCTTTAAACTCAGTTCTTTAAAGAATAAAACGCAACGTACCGCTAATTCCATTAAAATAGTACAAAACACTCAATAAACGTAAAAATGACGCGGTAGTTGAACTTTGTAAATTATTTAAGTGCCTCCGCAAAAGTTGAGCACAATTTTAAAATTCTGCAAATTTGTCTGTCAAACTACCATTTTATTAAAGAAAAGAAATAATAGTTCCATTACGTGGCTTGAGAAAAGGGGTTGGTCTCAAATTTGTTCTAGTTTTCTGTTTCAAGAAACTTAACCTGTGAGTAATGTTTCGGAGTGTGGAACAAAAAAAATCAAGGACCAGTGTTGGAACACACCACAAAATAAACATATGTGCAACATTTCTACAGGTCATCTTAATCAAAAGATTATTGATTGGTCATTTATAAAAACACTATTTGCTTTTAATGATTACTTTCTCCTTGAGTTATTTTCGCAGGTAATTTAGTCACTCACATATTATATGAGATAAACATACCTGATTTTTAAAACTTACATCATAAATTAAAAGTTAAGTAAGTTGTAGAGAAATTGTAAGAAATTACTTTAATTAGTAATTTCTTAGTAGATACACATTTGTACTAAAACACGTTTAGGGAATAAACTCAAAATCAAAGTTTCAATTCGTTGGATTTATATATTTTTTATTCGTTAATAATACATTAAATTGACGTGAAACGTTAAGGACGAGTGAACGAGATCTCGACAAATTGCTTAAAATAATTATTGTTTTTGAATATTTTTAATGATATTTGCCTGCACTCAATACAACTAATGTAACATAATTGTTAATTAACATTTAGTAGCAGAAATATTTTTTTTAAATAACAATAAATCTATGATGTCACGTTTACGATTTTTCTGCTGTTATTCTGTTTCCTTTGAAGTTTAAAATTAAATTTTTAAGGTTATTCAGTACCTTAAAAGTTTAATCAAGGAGTATTACGTTATAGTGCTAACGTTAAAAGCAAAAAGCTATCTTCGTTTTGAAAAAAAAAACTAATCTAGATATATCGTCGTCATTTTGATCATAATATCGAAATCGTTTCAGCGTCTAAATTTTGAGAGAGAGCTAAAAAGCTTGGTGTGCTTGGAAAGGCGAGGCGGTATTTCAGGTCGGCTCATAGCCTGCAACTTTATAAGGCTCAGGTTCGGCCTCACATGGAGTACTGCTCTCACTTCTGGGCGGGAGCTCCCCAGTACCAGCTTCTTCCATTTGACCGCATACAACGCAGAGTGACTCGAATCGTTGACGATCAGGTTCTCTCTGACCAGCTCGACCCTTTGGCACTACGTAGAGATGTTGGATCACTCTGCATCTTCTACCGAATCTATCACGGGGTGTATTCTGAGGAACTGTTCGATTTACTACCTGCAGCTCAATTTCGCCATCGGACGTCCCGACAAAGCATGATGTTTCATCAATTTCATGTCGACGTCTGGAAGTCCACAACCTTGCGATTTTCACGGCATTGTTTACCTCGAACTGCCAAAATATGGAACCAGCTGCCAGGTGCAGTATTTCCGAACCAATACGACTTAGGGGCCTTCAAGAAGAGAGCATATTCCCTCCTCAAAGTCCGGCAACGCATCCTCGATACCTCTGGTGTTGCGGATGTTCGTGGGCAACGGTGATCACTTACCACCAGGTGAGCCGCCAACTCGTTTGCCCTCCTATCCCATAAAAAAAAGAACATTTTCTAGAAAGACTTAAAAGTTTAGAAGTTCTAGTTAAGTAGTAAGTTCTTTAATATTTAACAACAAATACTAGTACTTAGTACCACGAGTTAGGAAACAAACTCCATTATTGTGAAATGAATGGAAGACTTTAAGTGTAAACACTTTAAATCGTCAAAAGGATAAACGAAAATGATTGGTTCAATACTTACACACACGTTTTGCCACATGTGAAGTGGCCAAAAATTTATATTTAACCACCAGCGGGATGCGTTATGTGCCCGAAGGCTTTATTGCGTCAATATATTAAGTGGACTGTATTTTTGTGTTAATTCGCTAGGTCACTGATTACAATTAACAATTTCACATGTATATAACATATCCTGGCCATGAGCGATCGCTAGGTAATAGGAAAAAAGGAAACCCACGCACCTTTAGAATGTCCGGTAGGCTCCTTCATCTCACGAGCTGGAAGTCCTGGCTGCGCAGCACAGAAAACACTCACACGGTCTTCTTTAACTCTCACAATAAGATGTTCGATGATTTAATTTTATTTTCACGTACTTGCGGTATGTCCAGATCTAACTACAATAACTGGGATGTGGTCAGCGATAGATCGTCATTGAGACTGTATTTCAAGGGCAACTGCCTCCGAGGCGTTAGTTGCATCGTGGAGGACGCGGGATTGGAGGGGGAAAAGAGATAGGAGATCGCTCAATTAGCCAATATTACATATGAAAGAAAGTGACAGCTAATTGACGCATTTATGCAAACAAAATGTATTAAATACTAGCTTGGCGGTAACATTTCCCCCGGCCTTAAAGGGTTGCCTTTAAAGAAATTATAACTTAGCGGGATAAATATATAATAAAATATAATGCGGTTGAGTATGCGGTAATATAATAACTTAATAACGTATGCGGTTATATAAAATATGAGTATATACTAAAAGCTATTGATTAGGTAGAGGACATAATTTAACTACCGGGCGAAGGTAGCTCCCCTTTGAAGGTTGGTTTTTACAGTGACAACACGAGTAGCGTCATCTTGAGACGGATAAACCCTTTCCACGACACCTAATGGCCAAGCAAAAGGCGGAGCATTGTCAGTTTTGATAATGACAACTGTTCCTTCCTTTATGGGAACCGAAGGAACATTCCACTTCGCTCGCGTCTGCAGCTGGTGTAAATATTCAGCACGCCAGCGCTTCCAAAATGACTGTACCATACTATCTATTAGGTTTTGTCTCTGAAGTAAATCTGGTGGTCCAATTTCAGGCGCGGGAAGCGAAGAGAGTGGAATCGTTTGTAAAAAGTGTGCCAGTGTAAGAGCTGAAGGCTCTGTGGGATCACTACTCATAGTAGTCAGCGGGCGCGAATTAACTAGACCTTCGATCTGCGTGAGGATAGTGAGAAGCTCCTCATACGATAGGATTTGTTGTCCTATGACTTTAAACAAATGCGTTTTAATAATCTTCACCATACTTTCCCAACAACCTCCCCAGTGTGGAGAAGCAGGTGGAATGAATTTCCACTCAATACGATTTTCGGCTAACTCTACCTCTAGATGCGGACGTAATTCGTCTAAGAACTTATATAAGTCGCGGAGATACGAACGCGTTCCGACAAAACAGGTCCCATTATCAGAATACATGCATTTGACAGGTCCGCGTCTAGACAGGAAGCGTTTAAACGCATTTAGGAAACTGGAAGTGGACAAATCTGTCGTAATTTCGATATGGGTCGAGCGTGTCGAGAGACAGGAAAAGATGCATAGCCATGCTTTACGGCTCTTTATCCCCCTACCACGCGTGGGCGTGTATTGAATAGGGCCTGCATAGTCACATCCAACATGCGAAAAAGCTTTGTCGACTTGATTTACGCGATGACTGGGTAAATCAGCCATAAGTGGGAATAATGGGCGCGGTTTTGATTTAAAACATGTGTTGCATTTGTGAATACGATGGCGTATGATGCGCCTTGCAGCAAAAATCCAGAATCTATGCCTTAACAAAGACATCAGTAGCTCTGGTCCAGCATGCAAGTGCTTGATGTGATAATGATCACTGATCAAGTCAACGACTGGATCGCGGCGCGGTAAAAAGCAAGGATGCTTGAGCGTGTAATCCTCGGCAGAATGCGACAAGCGACCTCCGACACGAATAAGACTGTTATTGTCAAAAAATGGCCTAAGCTAGTTTAAAGCGGGTGAACAAGGTTCATTTTTAGCTAAATTAGATTTATCGTGCGACAAATGAACGTTTTGCACGGCGCTTATTAACTTATTTTCTGCATACTCTAAGTCTGCGGCGGTTATAAAATTACCACGGGGTAATAATTTCATGAAGCGGTAAACGTACACTATCGCCCGTAACAATTTAGGGTAGGACGAAAATCGTTGCACGAGCGCGTACGGCGGGGATTGCTCTGGACTAGTCGTGACGTGCACCTGAGCACGTTGTTCAGGCGCGTCAGCGTATTCATCAGTGTCCAATTTATTTAAGGGCCATTCACATGGATCAAGAGTGATCCAAGGTGGACCAGTAAGCCACAAAGGGTGGTCGACTAACTTACTCGGGGTAAGACCACGCGATAAGCAGTCCGCGGGATTATCGGTGCCAGAAACGTGAAAGAATCGACTCGCGGGAATATTATCTGTTACTTTTACGACACGGTTGGTGACAAAAGACTGCCAACGATGCGCGGGCGCGTTTATCCAGCAAAGCGTTACTTTGGAATCGCTAAATGCGAAGACATTGCTAACAGTATAACGCGGTGTTATAATATCTAAGACCTTGCGAAGCAGCTGTGACAGCAAAAGCGCTGCGCAAAGCTCTAATCGTGCAATTGAAACCACCTTAACTGGTGACACTTTGGACTTTGCACACACTAGTTGCACAGTGTACTTTAAGCCAATGCGTATCTGTAAATAAACAACACAGCCGTATGCGCGTTCGCTTGCATCTCCAAAACCTACAACGTTAATGTCGCAATTTTCTATAATACCCAAATGTCGCGGTATGCACAGTTTGTTGAGCAAGGGAAGCTCCTTACAAAACTGCAACCAATTATTGATAATATGCGTAGGAGGTTCGGTATCCCAATCACACTTCAAAAGTCAAAGCTCTTTGATAAGAAGCTTGGCGTATAAAGTGGCTGGCGCGACAAAGTTCATAATGTCCCACAGTCTGGCGATCGCTGACAATATCGCGCGCTTGGTGCACTTATCGTCAGGTGCGGTGACCACAAACCGAAAACTGTCACAAGTCCTATCCCAGTAAAGTCCTAGAATTTTATGCGGAACAGATTCGTCGAATATTTTGTCACGAGATTCTTTATGCGTATCGGGTATGTGAGCTAATACAGCATCAGAATTGCTTGTCCATTTGACGAGATCAAATTGACCCATTCCGAAAAGCTGAATCAGCTCACTACTGAGCGTGATAGCTTGCTTGCTACTCATGACGGAGATCACAATGTCGTCCATGTAAAGACATGAAGAAGCAGCAGCGGCGGCAGCGGGGAACTTGTCACCTTCATCGGCAACCAGCTGGCGAACAACGCGCAATGCGTGAAATGCACTTGATTTTAATCCAAAACACACGCGCTTAAATTCGAACACAGTAACTGGATCCTCCGTACTGAACCGATATAAAATGCGCTGATACCTACGATCAGATTCGCGCACACCGATTTGCATAAACATCTGACGACAATCAGCTGACAGCGTTACTTCAAATAAGCGAAAATTAATTAAAATGCTAAACAAGTCTCCTTGTAGATTAGCACCAGCGTGGAGAAGATCATTAAGTGAGTGATCAGACGAAGATTTACAGCTGGCGTCCAAAACACAGCGAAGCTTGGTTGACGTTTTGTCTTCTCGTACCACACCGTGATGAGGAATCGTTTATGAAGGACGAGTAACGTCATCAGTTGTCATATCAACGGGACTTAGGTAGCCCTTATCTATATAATCGCGTATTGCATTATTGTAATCGGCGCGGAATTTGAGTGACACATTCAGTTTTCTCTCTAAACATTAAAGTCGCCTGAGCGCGGCAACATACGAATCGCCTAATAAATTTACGTCATCACGAAAAGGTAAGGCGACAATATATCTACCACTGTTTTCACGAACAGTGGTAGCGCGGAAAAATTCTTCGCACTCAAACTCCTCAGGATTATGAGCGGGCGGCGCGAATATCTCTTCAAGCTCCCAAAATCGCTTGAAGAGCGTGTCAATCGGGTCTTGTTCGACGGAACAACACAAAGTAGAAAGACTATTATGAACGATCTGTGACGTAGGCGCGGAACCCATAATCACAAAACCTAACACAGTCTGAATCGCGGGCGCTACATTGTCATGACTGCTATTGACCACTCCAGGTAGCAGCATGTGCGAGAAAGTCGATGCCCCAACCAGACAATCGATTGGTCCAGGAGACGCGAAATCTTTGTCGGCGAGCGGGAGTGACTCGAGGTGTGCAAACACAGCCTTATCAATTGCAACCGATGGCAGAGAATCGCTTATGCGGTCGATAACGAGCGAGTAAATATCAAAATTAATGCTCGAATTATATTGCGAGCTTATTTTAAAACGTACAGTACCCTTAACTAGCTTTTCCGAACCCCCTATTCCCCTAACAGTGATGTATGAAGGCGTCATGCTCTTTAATAAGCCAAGGCGATCACAGCATTCGTAAGTTACGAAGTTACTCTGAGATGCGCTATCGAGTAAACAACGTATAACCTGCGGTCTATTATTAGCATCGCATACTACGACCTGAGCTGTGGCTAGAAGCACCGTTGTACGGGTGGCTATTCGTCGCCGGTTATCAGTGGATGACTCAGTGCGCGCGGGCAGCGAGGCGGCGATGGATGTCGTGCATAGCGATAGATCGCTGCGCTGCTGCATTACCTGACGCGGCTCGCTATCAGCTGAAACGGACAACCGTGGCGTAGCGGTTACATGCGCGGCACTCGCGGCAGGGGTGGCGAGTTCGATCTCCGAACGCGGTTTGTTATTAAAATGTAGCATAGAATGATGTCGCTGAGAACACACATGACACTTTAACTTCGAAGAATAATTAATAGTTTTATGGGTGCGACTGGTGCAGTTTACACACGCGTTATTATTTTTTATAAACTTAAACCTTTCACTAGGCGTAAGTTTTTCGAACACGGTACATTTATAGTTATGGTCATGAGACGCGTAATTACACAATGGACATTTATCAGGAGCTGAACAAGTGACGTATGACTGTGGATTCGGCGGGCGGTTAGTCTTGGCTGGAGGCTTCCAACTAAGCTTAATAGTATTGCTTGCTGCGGCGGGTTGCGTGCTCTCAAAAATACGACACTGCTTTTTAATAAATTCAATAAATTCCTCGAGTGTCGGCATCTTATTATCTCCAGAGTACATTTCAAATGCACGTATAGTTTCTGTGTCAAACTTATACATAGCTATATGCAGCAACACGAAATCCAACAGATCGTCTATTTTTAACGTTTTAAGTGAGTTAATAGCGACCACATACTTATCGATAAATAATTTGAAGTTCGATGCAGACGGAGAACCATTTTATTTAAGGCTAAGTGCCTGGTCTAAATAGCTAGAACCTAATAGCCTGACATCTTGGTATTTATCTAAAAGCGTTTGGTAAATCACATTATAATTTTCGGCATTCGGAATTATACCAGGAAATGTAGACTGGGCGGTCGGTGACAATTTACCTATTAGATAGTACAGTTTGTCAGCGTCCGTTAACGATGCATTACTATGTACTGTCGCGTCAAAACTAGCGTGAAATAATGGGCAATTTTTCCTATCACCATCAAAGTGCATCAGCTCAATATTGGGAAGTCTAGGTTTAGCTTTGTTGTGCGGAGTGGAATGCTCTGACGCGGGCGCGGGCTTCAACTTCGACATGATCAGCTTGATATAACAATAAAGATCTTCGAAGGACGCGTAACCTTGATAAGAAGGTGTCGCTTCAGGGTCAAGTTCAAGAAGTGTTTCATTGTAACTATCGAAGATCTTTTGAAAACTAATGCGTGTCTCTTCAATCGTTACACAAGAACTCAAAAACAATTCTCGATTTTCTTCCGAAATATGTGCATTTTTAGCCTGATTATAAACCGAATTAATACGTTCATATAGAGCATTTCGCTTTGCTTGTAGGATAGTTAAACGCGGACTACAAGGAGAAGCTACTTTGACTTCGCGCGGCATGATGCTTTTGATTATTAATGCAATACTATATGTAAGTAAGCCTAAGTAGTATCGGAATACAATGTGGTAAATGAGATAATAAGTCGCGTAATAATAAAGTAAGAAAATAATGTATACTATGGTATTTTATTGGCGCGGTATTACGTTATAAATGAGTACGTGAATCAAGATATGGATATAAGTAAATATATACCTAACACTTATAAATGTGTGTGCCTTTAAGGGCGGGAAAGTAAATATAATATATATTATTCTCTAAAGGCAAACACTTATAAGGGTGGAGCGGTTTAGTGAAGTACGAACATTTTTATGTGGTGAGGGTAGGCTCACGACGTAAGAATTACGTGAGATTTTTAGTTTTAAATTCAAAGATATCGTATGAAATCAACATAATCATATACAATAATGAAATTTAGATTATAATCCCGTGAGATAGGACCAAAATGAAGTGGCCAAAAATTTATATTTAACCACCAGCGGGATGCGTTATGTGCCCGAAGGCTTTATTGCGTCAATATAGTGACAATATAGTCACTGATTACAATTAACAATTTCACATGTATATAACATATCCTGGCCATGAGCGATCGCTAGATAATAGGAAAAAAGGAAACCCACGCACCTTTAGAATGTCCGGTAGGCTCCTTCACCTCACGAGCTGGAAGTCCTGGCTGCGCAGCACAGAAAACACTCACACGGTCTTCTTTAACTCTCACAATAAGATGTTCGATGATTTAATTTCACTTTCACGTACTTGCGGTATGTCCAGATCTAACTACAATAACTGGGATGCGGTCAGCGGTAGATCGTCATTGAGACTGTCTTTCAAGGGCAACTGCCTCCGAGGCGTTAGTTGCATCGTGGAGGACGCGGGATTGGAGGGAGAAAAAAGAGATAGGAGATCGATCAATTAGCATATGAAAGAAAGTGACAGCTAATTGACGCATTTATGTAAACAAAATGTATTAAATAGTTGGCGGTAACAACATGTTTTGGTATTTTGTTAAAAGCGGTGAGCCTTAATCTACCTAACCGACACTCTCTGACTCCAAATTCCTACTAAATAGTATTTTTGACAATAAAACCCATTAACTGACGGAGAGTCTGACCCTAGAAGCGACGATAATTAACCGATATATAATAATTAGACGATAACCACAACAGTCTTTAATTCTAAAAATAAGAAGGTCCCAATTTCTTAGCGAAAAGTTTTACGCGAAGTTTGTTTATTTTTCATTTTCACAGTAAAGTGACAAGCCTAATCTACTAAGCCAAAGTATTTTTAGTATCAAGTGTACCTGACATTCAGTAATTCTATGCTACGCTATCTCGTTACTAAATTGAGAACACGATCTTTACTTCAGAGAACCTAAGTAAAGTAAAATTCGAACTGAAAGAACCTACACTCATGTTTTCATCAAAATCCGTTCTGCCATCACAAATGTGAATGGAGAGCTAGGCCGGAATTTAAAATTTAGGCAAAATTATTACGTATCTTAAAAGTATTATGTCAGTATATAAACAGGCTATCATGGTTAACAATTACAACAATAAATACTCGTTTTTACAAGTCAGAAAGTGCACGTGACATTTTGAATATTGGCTGGCAGTAAATGCTAACATTAATAACATATCAACTTATTAGGTACTGGCTAGGGCTCGCTTTATAATAAAGATTTCAACCACTTTTAGACTTTCGCGATTATTACACATAGTAATTAAACAACCTAATACGGTTTAAATCACCCCGTGACCACGATCACTGCAAAGTGTTTGAAAAGCCAGGACATAAATAATGATAAATTTACGCGATTTAAACCGTTTAAAGTTGTTTAATTACTACACTTTAAACTGTTTTGCGCAAACGCGAAGTTCAGTTAGCTGGTGCTCATCGCTTCGCGCAATCGAACAGGAAGGACTTCAAAACAATCCGAAACTGGTCGGAATATTTCCGGGAAGTACCATATATATTTTAGGTATCCAATCACTCACTCCGATACGCCAAAACCAACAGACTTTTTGCTGAAGAAATAGAGTCAGCAGTTATATTGGATCACCTAGGTAGTTCATCCAACTTTTATTCCTTGCGTGTGGTTTGTATCGCTGCACAAAAAAGAATATTTTCTGTTTATATTTTCCGTCAACGTAAAGAAAACTACTATAGTACAAAATTAGTTCACGCGGTGCAAATCTCAAAATAATTAAAACTCACCCTAAAACTTGTCACTCCCCTCCGTTTTCTTTTTTGACTAAAATCCCTTACACGAAGTTTGTTTGTTTTAAATTTTCCCTGCAAGCACAAACCCACTAAGCCAAAGCAAAGCGTTCAACGTCAAGTGTGATTAAAACGCCCGGACTCCTGATGTTGCGTCTGACACGCAAACATTGTCTGCTGCACTATCAGCTTACTACTTACACTGCAATACCCTTTTAAAGGACGCGAGATGGAAAATATGCTTCGTAGCTGTTTCATGCTGAAAACTTTTTAAAATACAAATGACGTTTTTTTTTTCGTAAATGTTGCAAGAATATAATAGCATTTAGACAAAATGGATTGTTGAGTAAAATTAAAGGCGGTTGACGGACATGTTCTCGTGATAAAGTTTTGTCAGATAGAGTAACAATATTCAAATCGACTATAACTGTAAGTAAATGTACGATAGAAAATTTGATATCCTTTGATTGTTTTTTTTTGTTTTTATGCCTGACACTATCTCACCATCTCACCTGATAGTAAGTGATGATGTGGTCGAAGATGTTGTTCAGGCTAACCTAGAATTACTGGCTCTCAAGGACAACGGCCGGAATACACCGTTAGGTGCTTGGCGATAGATTTTCTACTGGAGGGTGGTAGCTAGTAGGCGGGCATTCGCAAAATGCCCTACTACCATGCTATAACGACTGCCATCGTAAGACAGTAACCAGGACCGACGGCTTAAAGTGCCCTCCAAAGCACGGAAACGCTCAGTAATGATGTCACTAGCCATCCATATCATGACCGCGGTGGACGTTGCCTAACTTTGCTGATCAGTGAACAACTAATGAGCAAACTTCGCTACTAGTGATTCATAAACTTAATTACTAATCTACATAACGTTTAGAAATTAAACAACTTTAAGTGGTTTAAATCACGTATATTTATCATTATTTTTCTGACGGTGGTACAAAATAATAAATAAAACCAGTTAGTCACCCCGTGACCAAAATCACTGCAAAGTGTTTAAAACGTCGGAACAAAAATAATGATATTAATGTGAATGTGTAATAATCGCGAAAAACTAAGACAACACTACATAACGTTTTCTTCTTCAATTCAGCAAAAGGCCAAACCTGACCTATAAAACTTCCCATCTTCAATTGACTACTGTTTAAAATTCGCTACCTAATAAAATTCATTTCACGACCCAGACGTGGGCTCAAGGGTCTGCAGTAGGCACTACTCAATTACTCAAATGGAATTCATCTTCATATCTCAAGCGAACTGAGCGACCGTTCAGTCACTCAGTTTTATGGATCGAGCGTTTGCGTGCTCAATGTTTGACATAATGAGCTACTTAAATAATTTGACCCTCTATGTAATTTGACGGTCGTTTAGAAGGAAATTATTTTTATTTGAAAATTATGAGGAGGAAGTTTGTGAAGTAGCTGAAAGTTATGACCAATTTGGTTTTACTTGTGTATGTAGATAGGGCGGGCGTTAAATGTCATCGTCCCTAGTACCTAGTAGCTCCTAGTATGAAATATTTTGTAAAATATATTAGAGGAAATAAACGTAATATCACTATAAAATATATTTATTAACTACTAGATTTCCGGCCGCTGCTCCGCCCACGCGTATGTCGGTTATCGCGCAGAACCATGATCCGCTTTTTGCGCAGTTGGATAAAAACTATGATATGTCCTTTATCTATGCACCGTCCCCTATGACGGTTAAAGTAATACGATTGGAGAAAATTTTGGCTAGAAATGCCGTGTCCAGGTGGCCAAGGGGGTTTAGGCATCCGACGCGATATCGGAGGACGCGGGTTCGATTTCCGCCTTGGGCATAAAATTTTGCACTCCAATAATTTGTTACATATATTTTTGCTTAACACGCGATAGTGCTTGTAATAATATTTAGAAATATAGAAGGGCAGCGACATCATTGCGAGACAGCAATTATTTCGGTCAGATGAAGTCTAGTAGTCTGGTTGATGGCCGCGCACCGTCCCCTATGACGGCTAAAGTAATACAATTGGAGTATGAAATTTCAGCTAGAAATGCCGTGTCCAGGTGGCTGAGAAGGTTTAGGCATACGACGCGATATCGGAGGACGCGGGTTTAATTCCCGCCTTGGGCATAAAATTATGTACTCCAATAATTTGTTAAATAACAAGATACGTTAAAACATACGAATCACACAGCATAAGCACAAAATGTCGCAAGTATTAGCATTATAACAACTTTATAAATTAAATACATTTAAAATGATAATAAATTTGGTGGTTAAAATCTCACGGAAAAGTAAATTTTAAATTTTAATATCTGTACGTAGTTTTTACAATAAATTATTGTGAACAAGTGTAAACGTTATGGACCAAATTAAGTAAAATGTTTCGGGTTTAACGATGTGAAAATGTGAGGGCAAGCCAAGCGGGAAATTGCTCCTTTGTTTTATACGTTAGAAAAACTTTCAATTAGGTAAGGAAGAGTAAGACTTTTTTTCTCAGGGGATAAAGTTATGGACCTTTGTGTTTTCTTTAACGTATCTCTCTTGGTGCTAATATTTAAAATTTGCATTATTTAACTTGAGAAGTGGACCTAAATACCCCATTAAACTCCAGCAACATTGACAGGTCGTCCACAGATTAAGCTGTACGATTGAGCAATAAAAAAAATTTCACAAAGATGAAATCTGGATGGATACCACTGTCTATTAAGTCACAAACCAAAACTGTTAGCTAAAAATAATATTTATTTAAGAAAAGGTTTCGCATTGAAACTACAGGCACATGACATTCATATACAAAGTACACCTGATGGTAACATTTAAATCCGCTTGAATAAGTCACGTGTTTATAGATACTTGTTAGGGGGCAATTATTACAAGAAGGCAAGTAGGCAAGTAATACATGAAGAAGTTTGAATTAGTGATAGCAGGTAGTATCAATAGACGTTGGTGCCGTGGGTTCCTGCTTAAATCCCTACCACCTGCTTAAACGCCACCGCTTTGTGGAAGGTTATTTTACGAATGTTTGCCTGACTAACGTCCACCCTCAAGAACAAAATCTGTTGCCAAGCACCTTATAGTGTGTTCCAGCAGCATTTCTTCAGAGCCAATAATTCTTGGCATAGTCCGTTTACCATCCTCGACCACAATCACACATAAGAACTGGTAAAACAGTGGTCAAAGGAATTTTTTTAAAAAAAATGCTAAAATCCTGCTTACATTCCCGTGTCGGTAACCGCACGAGACGGACGCTTCATCGCTCCTTTTGTGAGTCATTTTGTTTACGTGCATCGAGATAAGCCCGGTACGGGTGTAATTACCTGTCCGGGCGCGTCTTTGTCATGGAGTCGCGGTTAGAAGAAACGCAGGAAGAGATGGAAGTTCTGTACCAGCCGGTGAAGAGAGCGCGAGCAGAAGAAGAGAGTGATGGAGAAGAGTGGGAGACCGTGGTTGGTAAAAACAAGAAGTCGCGATCAGTAGAGAAAAATACTCAAAAAGAGCAGAGGAAGGCAGAGATTTATATATCTAGCGAAAATCCGTTACCAAAACAATTTGCCTTAGCAAAATTGTTTAAGGAGCTGAACATATGCGATATTTCTAATATAAAATATTTAAATCCTTACAAAATAAGAGTAACCTTCTCAGAAGAAAATAGAATTAGTGATCTTTTCGTAAACGAGGAATTAAAAAAGAAGGGTTGGCGATTTAGCCAATCATCGGTAGTAACCTTTTCCTTAGGTGTCATTCGGGATGTAGACATGGACTTATCGGAGGAAGAGATTTTGAAAAACATTACGTGTCCTGAATCTGTGGAGTTAGTCTCACTGAAGAGATTAGAGCGCCGTAGAAGAGAAGAGGATAAAAATAAAGGAAGATCGACACCGTCGGAATCTGTCCGGTTGTGCTTCAAAGGCGGCGTGTTACCTTCGTTTATCCAAGTTCATGACATTAAAGTGCGTGTGTATCCCTACGTGTACCCGTGACCCAGTGCTTTAAATGCTGGGCGCTGGGTCATACGGCTAAAACGTGTACGGCGAGAGGAGCGGTATGCCCTAAGTGCAGCGGTAATCACGCAAACTGTGAGAAGAAAGTGTTTTCTTGCGTGAATTGTGGAGGGAGACATATGGCTATGGCCAAAATTTGCCCAGCTTACATCAAAGAAAAGAAAATAAGATTACTTATGGCGGAGAGTAACAGCACTTATAGCAGGGCAGCACAAATTTACGGTGAATCACCTGTTATCATTCCGGAAGCGAAAAGAGACCCACGAGCCATGACTCAGGTAATTACGCAAGTGACGGAATCAGAACATATAACAGAGCAAAACCACAGCGTGCTTAATAGCACAATAGATGAAGAGCAGTCTGAAAAGAGCGTTATTTTACCTTTAAGACAGACACGAAAAAAATTGAAGAAGAAAGCTCCACTTAATGACTGGAATAGATCTTCTGAATGGGAAGGCATAGACGAAGAGGCTGATCAAAAAGAGACGTCACAAGAACAAAGTTCGGAAGAACGATCCACGTTTAAAGAGTTGTTGTTTAAACTGAAAGAAGTCATATTTTTAAAAAATCTTAATCTCCATGCTAAATTAAATCGTACCATTCAGTTGTGTGTAGAATGGATTATCATGTTAATAGCAGATAATTTTTCAGATTGGCCTGTTGCCAATTTAATTTATGGTCTTTTAAATCGTAATTCTTAATGGTTAATAGATCTCTTTTTAAAATGAATATTTTACAGTGGAATTGTCAAAGTTTTAGAAACAAATTAATTCCGTTTGAACATTTATTAATACAAGAAAAAGTTCACATTGCTTGTCTAAGTGAAACATGGTTGGAGGCAGCTGGCTCTTTACACGTAAGTCAATATAACATTTATCGCTCTGACCGAGACTCACGTGGTGGGGGCGTGGCTATACTTACACATAGGTCTATAAAGTCTCAGTTATGTCATTTGAATTTATCCAACCTTGGTATTGAGGTAGTATGCGTTAGAATATTTAATTGTAAATTAATAGATTATATCATTTCAGTTTATTGTCCTCAAACTACTAAACCAACCCAAACCGACTTTGAATGCTTACTATCTACATTTGACAGACGTACTCTTATCCTTGGAGACCTTAATGCGCACCATACATCATGGTCTTACAAATCCGATAACAGAGGCAAGGTATTATTTGATGCATTGGTAGAAAGCAACTTCGTAGTACTTAATGATGGGCACGATACACGGGTCAAAATGGTAAACGGTCATCTTCAGAAATCATCTCCAGACTTATCCCTAGCTTCCTCGGATGTTGCAATAGAATTTAGTTGGACAGTACTTCAAGAAAACTTAAAAAGCGACCATTTAATTCTTAAAATAAATTCTAGCTACCGTTCATCTTTTAGACCTATAATTAGAAGGAATTATAAAAGAGCGGACTGGAATAGTTATAAAAGTTGTCTGAAAGAATACTTCGATAATTTCGAAATTCCATCAGATAGTCAAGAATTTTATAATTTGTTTTTAAATAGGTTAAATATTGCAGCAGATAATCACATACCATATATAAAAATTAGTCAAAATCCAGAGTCCAAATTTACACCTAAACCTTACTGGAATAGCGAGTTATCGAAAGCGGTGGCTATACGAAGATTGGCATTAGGTCAATTTAGAAGAAACCCTACACCTTCTAACTTAACAATCTTAAATGAAAAAACAAGTAAAGCTCAGGAACTGATTTCAAATACAAGATATAACAACTGGCATGACGTATGTTCTTCCGTGAACGCTAAAACATCTTCTTCGGAGATGTGGCGGCGCATGAAATGGATCAAAGGCCGCAGATATATATAGATAGATATAGATAGATAATAATCAATACATTAGTGAAACACAAGCACAGAACTTGCTTAACTCTATAGCTCCCTATTACGTCACTCCAAACCAGCCAATATTTAAAGAATTTGATTCCCATCTAGATGTAGAAATCTCCATACAGGAGCTCGAAGCATGTATTAAATCTAAGGATACATCTCCTGGATGCGACGGTATCTCGTATTCTATGATAAAGCACCTACCGAGGAACGGTAAACATTTACTACTTTCATTGTATAATAGATTCTTATCAACTGGCTTTGTACCTATTCAGTGGCGATCGGTAAACATTGTGCCTATTATGAAGCCAGGGCGTGATCCAAACGCAGTCACCTCTTTACGACCAATCGCTTTGTTGTCGTGCTTGTGCAAAATATTTCACTTTATTATTAGTAAAAGATTAGAATGGTTCTTAGAACATAACAAAATGTTCTCGGATAACTTGATTGGATTTAGGAAGGCTAAATCTTGTCTAGATAATTTAAGTAGCTTAGTGAGTAGAATTCAAATAGGTTTTTCGGAAGGTATATCAACAATTGGATGTTTTATTGACATTCTGAACGCATATAACAATGTAGATATAACTACGCTTATATCAAAGTTGGATAAAATTAGAGTTGGCCCTAAAATTTGTTTATACTTATGGAATTTTCTTAAAGAACGTACATTAAAAATAAGTATAGGTGATATGTATTTGACGAGAGTTACTGGTATGGGTCTTGCTCAAGGAGATCCTTTATCTCCTCTCCTTTTTAACGTAACTACAATGGATATTTGTAAGAGATTAGAAAACGATGTTTTTATTTCGCAGTATGCGGACGATTTCGTTTTATACAATCATTGCATAAACATAACAGAAGGTGGTCACAGATTACAACGTAGCTTAAATTTATTTAGTTTACTATTAGCTGAAGTAGGACTAGATATTTCCCCACAGAAAAGTAAACTGTGTATTTTTAAAAGAGGTTATAATATGGACTATTTAAATATTAAAATCAATAACATTCCAGTAGAAATAGTAGAAAATGTTAAATATTTGGGATTATGGTTAGATAGAGGTATAAGGTGGACTAAACATATTAATGAAGTTTATGAAAAATGCCTTAAATTTATAAATATCTTTAAAGTCCTAATTGGTTCAACGTGGGGGGTACACCCTATTCATATGAGAAACTTATACATATCGATTGTTCGCAGTCGCCTTGATTATGCAAGCTTACTGTTTGGTAATTGTTGTCGCACCAAAATATCCAGTCTAGATAAATTACAAAACAAGTTTTTACGTATAATAGGAGGATTTATAAAAAGTACCCCAGTCCATGTAATGGAATCGGAACTATGCGTTCCGCCTTTGTTTGTGCGAAGACAATATCTAGCGTCAAAGTATTGGCTTAAATGTAAGTCAATTTGTAATAATGTGATTATAGATCTGCTTGAAGAAATGTCCTACCAACTGAGCTCGCCTTACTGGCTCCGAAAAAATAAACCATTATTAGTAACTGTACATAATATCCTCAAATATAATAGTTTTAACATTAGTAAACAGTTGGAAATGTTTAGCTTGAATACGTGGGTAAGTAGTATAAATATGGAAGATGTTTTGGAACCCAATATTAGTATTGTTAATCAGCCAAAAAGGAGATATAATACTTTAGATCTTAAGTTAAAGTGCGTAAATTACTTAAATGATAAATATACGGGATATTATAAAATTTATTCAGACGGCTCCTTGTATGATAACAATAGAGGATCAGCGTTCTTAGACGCTGAGACTGGAGATAGTTTTAAATTTCAAATCCAGTCAAAAATATGCATAATGCACCTAGAAATTATATCATTGTTAGAAGCTATATCATACATAGAAAGTATTAACTTTAACAGATTCGTAATTTTCACCGACTCTAAAAGCTCCATGTTTCACTTAGCACGTTGTGTTACAAATTCTAGTTTTCGTGGAATTCCGATAGCATACAACGTATTAGATATCATTAATCGACTAAGATGTGCGAATAAACATGTTAAAATCCAATGGATTCCTTCTCATGTTGGCTTGGACGGAAACGAGAAAGTGGACCAACTGGCAAAAGAAGCAGCTGTTGATGGAGAAATATTTAGATGTCTACCCAACTTCACAGACTTGTACCCATTTATAAAAAAAAATGCTTTGGAATATTGGTCTGAGCATTTCGATGAGAGATCTCTGACAAAAGGCATTTGGTATAAAACAATCCAACCTTCGCTCCCCCGTTCCCCATGGTTCCTTAGGGCGGACATGGATCGGAACGACATTGTAACAGCCGTAAGACTGAGATCCGGGCATGTTCCATTAAATGCTTTCGGCTTTCTAATGAAAAAAACTGAAACCCCACTGTGTGACCAATGTGGATCTATTGAGGACGTGTTTCATGTCATAATGGAATGTAAAAGGAACGAGAACCTGCGCCACCAACAGTTTGGACGCGATCATGTTCTCTGGCAAGTGGGCGGGTGCAACAGTGTGCTAGCCCAACCTCTGTCAGAAGACGCTGCAGCTCTTTACGGAATATACCAAGTAGTGCTTCGATCAAGAAAGAATATTGTATAATTTAAGTTAGATTTATAAGGGTGACTTTAAAATAAAAACCCTGTTTAAAAAATAAAGATTAAAAAAAAAAATACCTGCTTACTTAACCAGTAATTAATTTGACACAGACAAATGGATGTTTTTTTTATTTAGATACGTGCCAAAAGTCATTTTATAAGGCATGGCTGATAGATAAATGTTAGGCAAGCAACCTGATTGTTTGGCAGTCTAACAACAGACAATTCGTTAATTTTATACTAATTAGCTTTTACATAATAATATGATACAGATATATACAGATAGATATTTACTAGGCAAAATGCTCACTTGTTTAGCGACTCTATAAAACAACAAATATGTACCGGTTTTCTAAAGCATATAAAAGAATCAGTCCCAGGTAGTAATAATTAGTTATTTTACTGGACGTCAAACACGTTATATAAGCATATGAAATACGAATACTTAATTAAACAGTGGACTAACAGATCGTTTACAACATTCCATTAAAACGTTAACTTACAAGTAATTACATAAAGTTGAATCAGACTTACTTTACAGGGCTTTCCCGGATTGTGCGGTCAACTGAAATCTCTATTTGCAACGTACCTTTGATCTTTCACTAGATCGAACAAATCCGAGCTAACGCCTAACCCTAACAACCCTGTCACATGTCTATCAGTGCGTACTCGTCTAAGTTTTCACAGACAGAAACTAATATTAGTTATTAACAATCTCTAGTAGATTGTTAAATAACTAATATTTTACATTTATATTATTAAGTACGTACATTAGTAGGTATACATTATAATTATTGTACATCATGTATGTATATAAATATATATGAATATATTGTTACTATACGTAACGTATACTTATATTAAATATTAAAATATAATTGGGTTTTGGTTTTGCTATGATAATTATGTTTGTTTCTCTAGTATTTACAAACATGCGTATAAAACATGTCCATGTACTTAAACAACATTCAATATTGTTGGGTTTTCTGAAAGAGATCGCTTGAAGCGATAAGACCGCCCATTGTTTCACTTAGTTGCGTTATAACCTTAGTAGTAAGTTTTTTTTAGATTAAGCTTTAGATTCAGATTCAGATAAATTTATTGTTAAACTGTGTACATTGGGTTCTTAAATTACTATTATTAGTGTCAACAGCTTTGTCCACAGCGAACATACAATATTTTAAACAGGTAGTAAATGATAATTATAATATAAATTTTAAATTAATGTCATTGAAATATTAGATAATTGTCAGGTTTATGATGTCAAGTTTAAATAGAAAATATTATATATTTAGATAATGTCAATAACCATACAACATAGCATCAGTTAAGTTTGAAATTTTATCATTTAAATATCCATTTATTGTATAGTAACTCTTCAATAAAATTGAACAATTTACTCTGAAATATATTTCCACTTTCTTATTCCAGTATTATTCTTGGCAAATGATTATATATTTTAAGACCCATACACCCTTAGTAAAACCTGCGGTTCTATGTGGGGGTATATTTATTTTATTTTTGTGCATCTCTCTTTTATTCAACTCAATTAACTGGAAATTATTTCTAACGAATAGTGCCATTTAAAAAATATACAGACATGGAAAAGTCAATATTTTTAATTTAAAGAAATGTGGCTTACATGAATCTGTAGACTTCAGATGACACACAGATCTTAAACATTCCTTTTGTGCCTTAAACAAAGTTTCACGTTCCGCACAATTTCCTCAAAAGATTATACCATAACGTAGAGTAGATGTGACATATGCATGATAAGAGATTATTACTGCTGGTTGACTAACCAATTTTGACAGCAAGTAAAGAGCATTGCATTGCAAGCTTGGTGTTACAAAAAAGAGTCTATGTATACATCTACTATGCATATATTGGTTACTTGGCCCTTTTATTCTGTGCGTTTGCTTTGAATCTCCCGTCTGCTCAGACCAGCACGCATCGTGGGACGGCAATTCCAACATAAAAAAGGTAATAACGACAAATATATTAAAATTGCCGTAGAAAAAAGAATTCAAAATTTTGCTTTCAGTGCGTCCAGGCTAGTACTGATACTTATTCTGTGGCAGGATCATGCACACACCAGCGGCGGAAATTGCTTTTAACAACTTTAATTGGACTCTCACAAGAAAAAAGTTTTCCAATCTGCCTTTGTAAGTGGCAAAGCTTTTAAAGCCGAGATTAGAACAGATATTAAAGCAAACTGTTGACGGATACATCGGCTTTTTATGGTGTGACTCGTTTAGCTTTTCGTTCGCTTTTTTTTCAAGAGTATTTTGATTAAAGACATTAATTTTACTGTGTAGTTTTATAAATATTTTGGGGCAAAAAATGCAAATGAAGACTTAAACCAAAAAAATCAGTAATAAAACGAAAATTTTATGAACAAATTTATTATTAACTATACCTTTATTATTTATTTATTTAAGACTGTTTTTATGAGCATATGTACATTGTAAAGAACGGTTCGCATACATGTAGTAGGATTTTAATCATGTATATAAAACTATAAGTAGATGTTGTCACCGTGTTTGAACAAAAAAAATATCTCTGTAGACTCACTAAAGAAGAATTTAAGTGTTACGTATGCCACCTTCCCACCTAGCTAGGGGTAATAAGATTATTTTACAGTGGTCTAATGTTTTAGGAATTTGGTTCGAAACCAGAGGACACAGGTTGGATTCGCGTCCGGAACCAAAAAAATATGTGTTCCAATAATTAGTAAAAAAGATTTTGGCTCAGTACGCGATAGTGCTCGAAAAATAGTTGTTGATTTCGATTATTATCTCTGCAATAATTTTTACAGGAATTATTTTAATATCCATTACCCCAATTGAAAACCATTAGATTACAATTAATTAACAGAAGATGTTTCACCCGCTTATTAAAAACCTCACACGAGGTGTTCATTCCTGTCAGGGCTACTCTAATTTCTTTAATATTCTGACACTCGCCCCTAATCAACATGAAATAGGAAATTGTGGTGGTTATAATGATATGGTGAGCAAACTACAGTGAATCATCAATTCCTACTCCACATATGTGATTGTAAACCGCGTGACGAAATTGTAAACCCGAGTACGAATTCGATGTAATTGCCATTTCCTGATTTGCATAGTTTATAGGATGCTTTCTGGCAAAATTACGTGGAATAATGTTGCATACTTGAGTAAGAGCTGTGTTGATCAATGATAATATATTACGTACATATGTACCTACGTATATTTGTAGTATATATAATGGCTTAGGGTTACTTTCGTTGATATGACAAAATGTCAAGAAACTGAATATATATGTATGTATCAATATACATACATACACTTACACTAATATGATAAAGAGGAAAGATTTGTATTTTTGTATGACACGAATAAACTTAAAAAACTTTTGGACCGATTTGGATGAAATTTGGTATGGAAAAAGTTTGAGACCCCGGAAAGGACATGGGATACTTTTTATTCAACTGCGCAAAAAGAGGTTCGTGGGTTTTGCGCAATAACCGAAATAAACGCGGGCGGAGCCGCGGCCGGAAAGCTAGTATACAAATAAATCTAAAGTTAAACGTATTTAATAGGGCTTTATAGCAACATAAACGTGAACATTGTGAATATTTACCTCGACGATCACAAGCGGCCAGAGGAGGCGGGTGTCAACGTATTGAAAGGCGGATATTTTCGTATACTACCCTGAATTTGATCTTATCTAGATACCGTCTCAACACACATCACTGACAACATCCACAGGTTTAAATGAAGGTAGAACACGCTTGGTGCATTCTATTAGCACTGGATTCCAGGATGGAAATAAAATAAAACCATCCTGTCGATTGAATATGTGATATTTATTTATTAAAATGGTATAAAAAATTGATTGAATGCTTAAACTTGTGTTAGAAAGTTATGCTTAGACAACTTTAAATTTAGAGAAGTGTGGTCCAACACAGAAAACCGCAAGGTGAAATACCTAATTAAATAATAAAAAAAACATCAAAGGCCTCCACAATCAAGGTACTGCACTGTATCAGCCGAATTATAGCATTCCCTATTAAGGGGGTTTTGCCATTATCCCCAAGCTTTGCAGACGTCTTGGGGAGCGCTGTTTAAGATATCAGTTCCTAAGAATGCCCTGCTGCCCACAATCCGGTATTTTACCTTTTGTCGCTTATTGTTAATTATTATATATTCGTCACCATCAGGGTAGTTTGCAATAATTGACGCTTGGCAGGCTTCCTTTTGGAGTTCACAGAGATGGCATTTCTTTGAAGGCGTTGCTGTCCACATTCTGGTACTTCTCGTCGCCTCTTACTACTTCTACAGGAAGATACGTCTTAATAACATTGTACTATAATCGTATTAATAGATAATGACGTGTATAATATAAAAGAAAATTAACCCAAAAAATAACCTCATCCACTTTCACTCATTTTCATCTTACCTTTTTAGGGCTCCGTACCCAAATGGTGCCCTATTTTTTTGGCTGAAGCGATGATGTGGTCGCAGGTGTTGTTCAGACTTACTTAGAATTACTGCCCCTCAAGGACTGCTGGTTGGAGACTGATTTATACTTGAGGGTGGTGGCTAGCCTGGCGGGCATTCGCCCTGCCCCCATGCTGTAATGACTGGCATCCTAAGACAACAACTGGGACCGACAGCTTGACGTGCCCTCCGGAGCACTGAAGTGCTCAGTAGTAATGTCACAAACGGTTACCCATCCAAGTCATGACCGTGGCGGACGTTGCTTCACTTTGCTGATCGGTTCAGAACGGAAAAGCAAACTACGTGACGAGCGCTTCAAACCTATTAATGAGACTCACCAGTCCGTCCACCCCTTTGTAAGTCATAAGTATTTAGTTCATAAGCAGAATAATTTATAAACCTCAAATTTATGTAACGTGGGTAGAACGTTGACCCCAAATCTAATATTGAACTAGAAATGTAGTAAATTATTTTTCAATGGGCTTAACGATGTAAAGGTAGCTTGTTTTTATAGGGTCTACTTAAAAAAATCTGAAATTTCCGTAAATTATCTATCATACCTAGAACTTTATAAAACATTTTTGAATTAAAAATCAAATTTTAAGGCCATGATCAAAACCATGTATTTTTTCTTCGTTTATTTCGATGTGGATCCTTAATAGAGTGAGACACGCGCATTTCGCACTAGGCAGGATTTTGAATTATTCATACCATTGAACTTTTAAACAATGTAGTTTTCGAGATAATTCATTTCCACTTGTGGAGAACACTTCTGCGATGTTTTTAAGTGTTCACTCATAGACCTAGGATTTTTTCGCTATGCTCAATAGACCTACGAAGTGTGGGAGTGAAAGGTCCTAAGCTGCTACAAACCGTCGCGAGAGAAAAAGAGATAGTGATACAAGAAGAAAGTATGTCATTTTTTACGCGAGTAAGAGGCCATAGCGTCCCGGCCACTTCCAAGTCGGCGCCAATTTTGTGTATTTGCTCAAATATCTTACGATTATAATATAAAATATGTTTTCTGCAAGCATGGTGTCTTGTTCAGTGAGTGAATGTGAGGTTACAATACGCAGTAACCCGAACATATACACGTTTCACAGGTAATTTATGTTTATTTGTACTGCTTTTTTGATAATCATTATTTCTTCTATTTTGTTTTAAAATGAGTTATAAGAACTGTGGAAATATTAGATAATAGGTTTCTCTTCATACTTATCATCAAATTACATTGCTAAATGAAGAATTGGTTGGTATTTTACGAAAAACTATAAAAACATTTGTTTACGATAGGGCTTGACAAAGTCCTGACGTCACAGGTATCGATAAAGTCGATAGTTTGTGTCTGACTTGTAGGTTTGACGTGACTGCTCGGGTACATATTCGAACCTCAAAAATAACCGGTATATAACTATATACCGGTTATTTTTGAGGTTATCATAAATTAGTTTAAATAATAATATAACTACATAATAATTAGCGAGAAGATGACAGATCAGTTTATAGCTTATTGTGTATTTGCGAATAAGGGTGTAAAGATATATTATTCAAAATTTATTATGATGTTTTCTGTGACAAATTCCCCTAACACTCAATAAATAATTGGAAATATCTCTTACTACTGTCATAAAATATTAGTATCTTTGAACAAATGGCTATTTAACAGAATATAATTTGAAATGACTATATGCACGCGTATAATAAATAATGTTCTTACAGATTTCCAACAAATTTTCAGTATGTGATAAAAGGGTTCGGATTATTGACGGAATCTAAATAAAACTCTACAGTTTGTAGTAAACTTTGAATTAAAATGCTTCATACACAGAGAACATCGATGTCTACTAATGAAAGACTCAATACCAACTTTTAATGTCCCTGAATGCATGAAGCTGTGGAAATGGTAGTCAATAGCTTTCGGAAATGATGACACAAGTAACAGTTTAATTTGTAGTAAATTACATGGTAATTTTTTTTTTATGTATAGACTGTATGATATGTTGATTCAATCTAATAACCCTTCCCATAGCGTCCCTGGTGCAGTAAAATCTACCATACTCGCTTCATTGCAGCGCTGGATAGCTATGGCTATCCTGACACAAAATAATTTTTATTTTTCCTTTCAGATCAAATTGAAAATAAGGCGGCCCTGTCCTTACTTAAATAGAGATATATCACCACAGTTAGCCATTACTTTGTCCTTCAAATCAAGTACTAAATCAAATCCAAGGAAAAAAACGTATTAACTAATGTTCTAAGTTGTGACAAAATGATAGAAAAAAATTAGCTCTTAAGAAGTTTAAAAGCTGAAACAAAAATAATGATAAAACGGCTTTTAGACTTAAAGGCAGACTTTAAATAATTACATCTTTAGTAGGCCAGTTAGTAAAGATCATCGAAATTATGTACACATCGTCATTTCTACAGCCCAAGGAGCTATGTTTACATAAGGGATAAATTCGACCTTTGCTTACCACATGTGAATGCTTTACGCAAATGGTATTCAAATAAATGTAATTTAATATTTTACAATATCTGTATATTTGCCACTTAATGATTTTGTTAATGGTAATCATAATAGTTAGTAATGGTAAGTTTTATTTCATCTTATTACGATGAAGTTATAGTAGTTTGACTTTTAAAGTGCTGTACCATTTTAGACTTACAATAAATGCATTTGACTTCAACTTCGAATGAGTTTTATTTTTAACAGATCAAAAAAGGGAACAGGTTCTCAATAAGGTTGTATTCATGTTATGATATTTGGTTTGATTTTCATTTGAAAACATCGTATTTTGTTTGATAGGATATTATTTAAGATTCATCCCATTGATATTTCATCATAATCAGTTAAGTAGTTTGGTTTTTAAATCATAATAACTTGAAAATAAGTTGTTCAAGTTAATTAAATTGCATATTTTGCATTTCTGTGATTTCAGTGATGTTTACGATCATTGCAATAGTATCAATGAACTATATAGGGCATTATTTCAAACGAATGTGTCCTAAGATTCAACCAGTAAAACAGTCGATAGTATTACGCTCGCGTCATGACAACACTATGTCACTCACACATTTACATTTCATTTTTTGTTACACCATTCGTCCATCACTGTTGGTCTTGTACATCCTAAGCCTATGTGTTCACTTAAAAGTTCTATTTTTATATTACATTGTAATATCAAGACAAGAAAATTCAAAGAAGCATAAGAATAGTACCAAACAGAAGATATTATAACGAGAATCAGAGATAGATTCGGTAAATAAAAAACTAAAAAAAAAATAGAATTTAAGAAAACAGGAATATTTTTATTAAAGTTATGTTAAACAAACTTATTATTCTAATACAATACAATCCAAAATACTGATAGCTGTCGTGAATGAATACCTCACGTACATTCAGAACGCGTTAATGAAGTGAGATGCCAAAGCCGCATTTCCATTATCGACGAGTACCTATCGGGAAGGGAGTTGAACGAATGAGCGACATTTCACTTGCAGTATTTGGTATTCTGTTTCTGAATGGCATTTGCCATGTACCTACCCCATCTGTTACGGGTATACTGTGTGTGGGTGGACTTCCTTCCGTGACTTGATTTAATCGCCTGATTACAAGTACCTAAGGGCCAATTAACATTTTAACGTTCGCAGGGCTGCGGGAGATGAGGATACTTGGCACTGGGCTCGCAAAAAAACAGGATTGTAATATATACTCTATTAAGTTAATAAACAACTCGCTACCAAAAAAACAAGTTTATAGCTAATTACAAAAAAATTCCTTGTTTGTAAAACGTAAGTTGAACTATTAGAGGTAGCGACATCTATAGCTCAAGTTACGTTTTACCGACCCGCCCCATATGATGGTTAAGAAATTTTTTTTTTTTTTAATTTATTTATCAAACAAGGCATAATTACAATTCCTTAAATTATTTTCTGCCAAACTGTTGAACAGTTTGTCGGCAAATGTTACTCTCATTTTCTTTTACATAATTACACCTTATTATGTTGATAACAGCTTACATACTATTTGATATTAAATGTGAGTGATTATGCTTACATTTTATCATATATAATTACATAGCTTCTCAGCAACTATTCTAAATGATCAATTCTACCTCTACGTGACTAAATAAACAAATTCTTGTTATGTTAGTTGTTACTTAGATTTAACTTATATTTATAGTTTCTACTGTACTATTTAACTGTTGCAAATACATTTCCTTAAGATACTTTTTATACGTGTACTTAGTTCTATGCTTAGTTTCGAAATCCTTAGGCAGATCGTTTACCAACCTAGGCACAAGATATTCCCTGGTACGTCTTCCATAAAAATTACATGCTTTATAGTTTTGTACTAATTGTTGCTTAGCCTTATTGCGGGTAGCATATTTGAAGGTTCTTTTTTCTTTGTATGTATTTTTGTTAAACTGTTCTATTAAAATTAAGTACTTTACTTTAACATTCACAGGTAATATTTTACATATATTAAATAACTTACAATATTCCTTATTTAAATCATCTTTTGTTTTTTTACTGACTAATCTTTTAAGAATTCTCAACTGTATATTTTTAACTACCTGCAAATACGTCGGGAACGTAAGTCCGTAACAACTTAAACCGTAACTGATAACAGACTCGACTAGCGCGTGGTATACACTATACAGGGTGCCTCGGTTTAGTATATTACACAACTGATAAAATTTACATAATATTATTCTAAGTTTATTGTTAACATTGTTTATGTGTTCTTTCCAAGAGAATTTATTATCTATCGTTAGTCCTAGATATTTAATTGTAGGTACTTCTTCTAGACTACTACATATACAGTTATCCCCATTATTATGTAGGCAGCTATAAGAGTGACCAGTTATATGTACATTACCTATTATGTTTTTATTGTACGGAGAATATATCCGAATAATTTTAGTTTTATTAGTATTTATAATAATTCCATTATCGTGTGCCCATTTTACTATATTATCAAAATCTTCTTGTACTTTCATTTGTATCGTATTTACATCATCACCACCGTACAGTAAACACATGTCATCTGCATACATATATGTGCTACAATGTTTAACCACGTTAGTTATACTGTTTACATGCATTATATACCCGACCGGCCCGTATACTGACCCGGTTGGTACTCCGTACTTGATCTTGCCATCAACGCTGCTTGTCGAATCTATCACAACTTTCAAATGTCTTTCATTTAAGTATTCTTTGAACCAAGTGTTGACATATCCTCTAATACCACATTCAGCCATAGCCCGCAACAAGCCATCATGATCCAAGGTATCAAATGCTTTTTTAAAATCTATGAATACAGCAACAACCTGTTTTCTACAATTCAAATAATTATTAACGTCTTCAGTAAACTGCGCAAGTGCCGTTGATGTGCTTCTATTTTTTCTAAATCCGTGTTGTTTGTTACAAAGAATTTGATTATCTTCTAAAAATGTTGTTATTTGTCCTACTAAAGCTTTCTCCGTTATTTTATTAATACTATTTAATATTGCTATAAGTCTATAATTCGCAAAATCACTATGACTGCCTTGCTTGAATATAGGTCTTATTATTGATACTTTTAATTCGTCAGGATATTTACTGTTGAGCACACATAAATTGATGAATTTAGCTAAAACCGGACTAATTTTATGCTTTATGTATTTAATATCTTTTATTCGAATACCGTCGGAACCCGGTGACTTGTTGCTGTCTAGCCCATCTATCACTTTTGCAACATCCCTTTCATTCACTTTTTTATATAAGAATGTCACAATACTTTCACTTACATAACTTGACCTTTGTAGGAATAATCGATTACATTGATGTTTAACTGTGTCAATTTCATTTGTAAATGCTTCACAGAACTTGTTACAAACTATATTTAAATCTTGAGTCTTACACATATGCTTTCTAATTACATCATCTAAATTAGGTTTTTTCCGTCCTAGCCAATAATTTATGTTTTGCCAGATTTTTCTTGTATACCCTTACACTGTGCTATTTCTTCTCGTTTAAACCTATTTTTTGCAATGTTTATTAATCTGTTGGTCTTATTTCTCGCCTTTGTATATCGTAGTCGTAAGTTATTATTATTTGGTTTTGATTTCCATTGTCTAAATAGTAAATCCTTGTATTCTATCAAATTTAATAATGTACGGTCAATCCACGGCTGAGTATTTCTTTTCGATTTAGTATTTATTTCTATTTTTGATGAGCTGTATATTTCTTTAAAAATACAATACAGTTCTTTATATAATTGAACGGGGCATTCTATATTTAATAGTTCGTTCCAGTCCGTACTATCTAACTTTTTGTGTATCATATTCTGACACAATATTATTTTATTACCACTTTCTGACTCATCCTGTATATCGTATCCTATCGTCAATCCGGTTAGGTAGTGATCTGCGAGCTTGGTGGTAAGCGTATACGCCGCGGGCTCGACCGCAGCGTCAGTCCGTGCGAATATATGGTCGATGCAGGATGCAACCCGGCACCCCGCTACCACCACTTCGCGCGTTACACATCGTATGCCACACTGTAGACCATGTATGCTTAACATATTCAGGTACCGTGTAGTCATCGAACAGTTCAAATCGTGGATGTTTATGTTGCAGTCGCCCGCCAAAATTACGCTATCCTTCATCGGTATATTTCTAAATAATTTATTGAGTTCTTCCGTGAATAATATCTTATTGTTGCTCGGTGGTCTATACACTGCGATAAGATGAAAGTTGTAGGTATTTATATTTAGCTTCACATGTACGCCTTCGAACGCAGTATAGTCTAGGTTTTGCGCCGAGTATTTCACATTATTCTTTATGTAAATAACAATACCTCCTCCTCTTCTATTTATTCTAGTGTTAGCGTGTATGGTATAGTTCGGTATAGTATATAGTGATAAGAAATCCTCACTGATGTTGGTCTCAGTAAGTACCACCACGTCGAGTGTATCAATACATTTGTGCAGTAAAACCAATAATTGACTGAAGTACTTACGAAGCGAAACAATATTTAAGTGAATTATTTGTAATGCGCTGCTATGATGGTTAATATAATTACTCCATTCAGTTATGTCAGTGTAGGTTTTACATGGAATTTCGTCTGTAATATCCGTATCAGAGTCCATTTTTTATTAAGGATGTGGGTGAATCTACGAAAAGGGATTACTCCCTGTGGATTTCAATGTAATTCTCAATATCACTCTGTGTGCGAATTTGATATGTCTTCTTACTTTCGTCGTTCTTTTTAATTAATATCTTAGCATTCTGAATCCAAATATATTTATATAAGTCTCTCAATTTAGTTTTCGTTTCCCAAAATAATTGTCGCATATGTTTAGTTATATTCTCATTTATATATATCGGTGTGTTATCTCCGTTATTAAATACTTTTTGGTTCGAAAGGCGCTGTTTACGGCATTTTATCCAAGCTAATCTCGCTTCCCGGGTGCGCATAACAACAACGATTGGGCGTTTCTTCGATTCGCTTGTTTTTACGCCTACCCTCCATGCTTTTTCTACATCTCCTGGATTCAAACCGAGTTGTTTTGAAATATTCATTACGACATCAACGACTTTTTCGTTATCAATGTCCTGTACGTTGACAAGTTCGATATTATTATCAAGTTCTTTTTGTTCCAGAATACAGATACGCTCCTCCAACGCCTTAGAATATTTTTCGAGATATAGGTTTCTGTGGTTCAAGTCTAATATTTTATTATCTTGTTGTTTTGATTTATCTGTATATTCTTTTTTAAATTGTTCAAGTTCTCGATACTTCTCTGCGAAGAAGTCGACTCTTTCAGTTAATTCATCCATCTTTTCTTTCATAGAATATACAATATCTAGTTTTTCATTAATTTGCAATAATACTTTTTCCATATTTGTACTTACTTCGCCTGTTATAGTGATTTTATGTCCTGTCGCTTCCTTCGAACCAGCCGCACAATTTTCACAAATCTCTGTTTTTATGAATTCCTTCATATCTTGAACACATGATCTGTGATAGTACCACTGACATCGTCCTTTACACTGAATCACGTCACTTTTATTTTTAGATAAAAATTGTTTGCATTTTTTACACTGAAGCATTTTTGCAACTCAATTAGCTGTCACAACACGCGTATTGACACGTCCGCTCGCTGAGAGTGCGCGAGAGTCTTGCGTCATATGTCACGTTAGCTTAACGGTCAGAACATACCCTTGCTATGGGGTTGGATGGCGTGGGTTCGAATCCCGCACATGACTATAATTTTACCTCTAGTTGTAATTTTGTAATTACTACCTAACTCACTTGAAGCGTTTAAAGGCGCATAATGAACGACGATAAGGCACGATGTAGCTACCACAAAGTCACCGATCACCGCTGCAAAAAAGCTGATTCTACTAAGTTGTGTAAGCTTGCCAAATGTTTAGCCTTTACGTAGCTCGTTTTGCTCGAGATCGATTCGCACAGGTTTTCTTACCAACTTTGGCTTTAAGCCAAATGCATTTCGTTCTTGTTCATCCTGGCTTGGGTTCACGATCGTATATTTAAACTGTAAACAGCTAACAGTTGACTAATTATTTCAACAGATACACTAAATGCTGCAATTATAAGATGTTGAGACAACTCTTTGCTTCGTTCGTTTTAGTACACTTATCTTTATTGTGTTTGAACGAATAAAATGGGTTAGTAGTAAGCAAGTAAAAGATTTCAGAAGGATGTTTTTGTAGTACGTTTTGTTAGCATAGGCTTAAGATGTACGAAAAAATCCTTAGTTTATTGGTAGGGTTAATGTGGAGGTATCCAATTAAATTAAGGTAGTAGGTAAGCCAATTGCTTTTGAGAAAATTCCAGACATAAAGGTAGGTAACAAAATTACAAATTTACATGAGAAAAAATTATAGCCATTTGCGGGATTCGAAACCGCGTCCATCCACCCGTTTAGCCGAGGTACGCTCTAACCAATTGAGTTAACATGACACTAAATTTTTTGAAATAATATTTTTTTTATATATTTGCTGTTACTGTGTTTTGAAATATTAATTTCTAATTTACTACATTTAGTTACACTACACATATAGGTTAGCATTAAATTCATCTCTTCCAGATGCACTATTAAGTAATTGATAAGCTTCATAGCATTAAAGTTCTATGCCGAATGACGCTGGGGACTCAAACTGTTTGTTGCAAGGTTGGCTGCGTGTAGTCGACTGCAGCGGCAAATACATACCTGCAAAGCAGTAAGATTTCTTTTTTTTTAATATTGTTATATATGCAATAACGCCTGCTTGGCGAATTGCATTACAAAATTACAAATTTACTAGAGAAATAAATATAGTTATGAGCGTAATTCGAACCCGCTTTCATACACCCTTTTAGCCGGGGGATGCCCTAACCAAATGAGCTGTAACACTCAATTAGTAAATGCTATGAAGCTTATCGATTACTTAATAGTGCATCTGGAAGAGATGAATTGAATGCTGACCTACAATATGTGTACTGTACTATAACAGGCGACTCGTCCACTGCCGAACCCAGCCTCCCCTATAAAGGGGGTATTTGCCATAATCCCCACGCTTGGCAGGCGGCTTGGGGATCGCTGTGTAAGATGGCAGTTCTTTAGAAGGTGCTGTTGCCCACCTTCCTGTATTTTTCCCTTAATCGCCCCTTACGACACCCACGGGTTGATATGGGGAGGTGCAATTCTAACCCGGAACCCTACGAAGGATATATGTGTAGTGTAAATTAATGTAGTAAATTAGAAATTATTATTTCAAAACAAACTTGAAAGCAGTGCCAGTGATAAAAATTAAAGAGTTATACGAGTACACCCCTGCGGGGAATACATGGAATACATGCTTGTGTATATGGATTTCTTGTTTTTGATCTTGTTAAATGAAAACATAATCAGCCTTACGCCCTCCCTAAAGCTTTAAGGAGCTAAAAAATACATATAGAAAAAAAATTATATGCGTACCACAAAGTTATTAACACCTTCATTTATAGTAATTATTATTCAATAACGATAACATTTATTGGTTTGGGGTTCTGGTAATAATTACAACGTAGTTGACAGTTCTCTATTGCTCAAGTGTGTTCAGAATAGCTAAACAATTTGTTCAGTGCGTCTGATTTGCATGTCAGAGGCGGTCCGGTAGTGGGCGTGCTTTGCTGGTTCAATTCACTGCGACAAATTGCCGGCCTAGTGTTATCTTCCTTAGAGCTGCTGGCTTCTGTGGTTGTGGTGCTAATTCATATGACAGCGCAATTGTAATTCTAGTAACAAACACATACAAAATGCTCTGGAGTAAGTGAACATAAAGTATTTGTCACATTAGCAAAGATCCTATACCTATCCTGCACGACATGGATGTGTGCGCTTAGGTATAATTTATATTAATTTCCTATTAAGATTGCTTGGCTACCACCACCTATATATCTCACTAGTTTTCTGGCCGCGGCTCCGCCAGCGCGTATGTCGGCTATCGCGCAAAATCATCAACCTCTCTTTGCGCAGCTGGATAAAAACTGTCCTTCCCGGGTCTCAAACTATTTCCATACCAAAGTTCCAAACACGGAGTAGAAACATGGACTATCCGAAAAAATTGATGCATTTGTGATGTGGTGCTGGAGGCGCATGTTAAGAATACCCTGGACTGCAAACCGGACGCATGCATCAATTCTTACGCAACTAAAAATTGAGACACGTTTGTCCACACTATGTCATCAGCGCATTCTCACGTATTTTGGACACATAATCAGGAGAGGTGACGATATTCTGGAAAAACTGCTTATAGTTGGCAACACCGCAGTAAAGAGATCAAGAGACCGGCCACCAACTAGATGGTCTGACCAGATCAGAGACACCACTCCATCCTCTTAATTATATGCCGCAGTGAGGAAGGCAATGGACCGAAATCAATGAAAACAGTTTGTCCGATCCCACTTAGCCAAGAGTGACCACGACCTTCAGCAATGAAAAAACGACCGTAGAGAGAGAGAGAGCGAGAGATCAATTAGCAGTACGTGTACAAAATTCATCATAGTAGGTATGATGTGTACTACATATTCTTTTCCTGATATCTATATCTGCTAATGCAGAACAAATGATTTTGGCTCATCGCCAAATCCTGAAGCCCTCACCGTATTGATTCTGTTTGCTGTCTCTGTAAGTGCATCTTGAATAGTTTTATTGGACGGTTTGGTTGGAGATTATGTAAATATAGTTTGGAGCACATAATAACAAAGTGTATGCATTCTCAGGAGCGGGTAGCCAGTATTTGTGTTTTATTATAAATACGTGAATACGTGTTGCTGTACCGTAAGTGCACAACAGAGTTTTTTATGCTGGATAACCTATCCATATTGATAGCCTAACCTAACCTGAAACCACTATCTCACCTGATGGTAAGTGATGATGTGGTCGAAGATGTTGTTCAGGCTAATCTATTCAAGGACAGCTGCTGAAACACACCTTTAGGAGCTTGGTGACAGATTTTCTACTTGAGGGTAGTAGCTAGCCAGGCAAGCGTTCACAAAACGGTCTACCATCATGCCATAACGACTGCCATCCTAAGACAACAACAGGGACCGACGGCATAACGTGTCCTCCGAAGCACGGAAACGCTCAGTAGTAATGTCGCTAGCGGTTTCCCATCCAACTGATATTACCGCGGTGGACGCCGCTTAACTATGCTGACTGGTTAAAAACGGCTAAGCAGTTTTCACTACGAGTGCTTCTTTCTATCTAAACATACACAAAATGTAGTATACTACCACAATTAGCACCTGTAATTTTGACGTCAAAACCGTATTAAAACCAATTAAGTAGTTTGGCTTGAAAAGGCGGTGCCAAGCGCCGCTTGTACGTGTGTGCGCCACAGCATACACACTATGGCAAATATTGTATCCATGCTTAATTATCATATCAGTAGGTATATTATTATCCCAATTAATAGAGAACGCACTTTAATCTCCTTCATGCCAAAACCAGAAAAGTATCTCCAGTCGAGATACTTTCTGGTTTTACTGTGTCAAAATTATGTTCCTATGTCGTCCTTCTTTTTGTGATAGAAATTAATCTGTATCACAGACTGTTGGCTTTCTTATTCAATAAAATATTTTATAAAGAACCGTACATTGCAATATGGAGGTGTAGTGTTTTTATTTCACTAAGCCATATCATTATTATATGTATAGTTTATCTAGAAATATATTGGTAGGTCTTACAAAAATTGACATTTTACATAAGACTCTTATCAATACTTCTACTTATTCATACATAATACATTAATTATTAAGAATTAAATAAGTACATAATTGATCATATTGAGACATCAACTTACACTTCGACTTATTTGTAAGTGGATGATTAAATGGTTCGGCCATTTGCGCGCCTAGCGCTCGAATCCGGAACGCACCTAGGTGCGTTCGATTTGAGAGGTGACAGCTAGCTTTCACCTTTTTACAGTTGTCAAATTTGCTTTGAATTGTCATCGTTGTGTTATTTGCTGGCACTTTCTGGTTGGTTGAAAAAAGTGGTGTGATTTTTTTATTTGCGTAGAATAGTTTAACTATGTTTTGTGAAAGTCCTTTTGTTTACGTTTTTACGTTTTTTTATAATAAACACTGTTTGCTTGATTAAAACGACGATATAAAAGTAAGATTGGTTGTACGAAAATACATAGAAAATAAGGCTTTATAAAATTATGAGGATTGACGTGAGGTGTACAAGTTTGCCGCGAAATAGCTAAGGGACGACTGTCATACGTACAAAAATACAAAATGGCGAATGTTTGTGTGCCCCACGCCCCTTTTCTAGCCCCTCTGACATCTGGGCTGGTTTTCGATATTTGTTCAATGCATACAATCGTATCTGTTAAGTTATAATGCTCACAAAGGATCACAATACTAATTTGGATGATAAATAAATGCTTTGCCTTCCTTCAAAATAGCTACTTATGTTTTTAAGACATTAATAATTTAAAAATATAATACACATAGTTAAGTGTCGCCTACAAGCACCTTGTTGTGCGTAACATTATTATAAAGTTTTTGTTTTTGAGAAGGTGAAAACTGTTTTCTTTCCACCTTGGCCTTCAGCTCCGCGACTTCACTTATGACTGACATGACACACACCAGACCGACTTCAACCTTCCTTTTGTAATTACTATATACCGAAGATTGCATCGCATAACAATACAAGTGTTAGAGTTATCATTTGTAGGTTAAGTAGTTTTAAGCGCTCATAGCGAAGTTTACTTAGCTGTTCTCAACCGATCAGCAAAGTTAAGCAACGTCGCGCGCGGTCATGAGTTGGATGGGTGACCGCTAGTGACATTACTACTGAGCGCTTCCGTGCTTCGGAGGGCACGTTAAGCCGTCGGTCCCGGTTGTTATCTTAGGATGGCAGTCGTTACAGCATGGTGGTAGGGCATTTTGCGAATGCCCGCCTAGCTAGCTACCACCCTCAAGTAGAAAATCTGTCGCCAAGCACCTAACGGTGTGTTCCGGCAGCTGTCCTTGAGAGCCAGTACTTCTAGGTTAGCCTGAACAACATCTTCGACCACATCATCACTTACCATCAGGTGAGATAGTGGTCAAAGGCTAACCTATCCAGCATAAAAAATAAAAAAAAAAAAAAAAGCGTATTATTAGCTCCGCGAATCGCAGAACAGTGCCCGTTTGTCCAAAGAGCTGTTCTAGTAGATGAAATATTTCTTCTACTGCACTCACTTATTTCCTGGACGACACAGTAAGTATTGATTATAATTATTATTAATGCTTACAAATAAGTATCAATTAAATAATAATGACATGTAGCATTTGATATCATATACTACATGTCATATTTCATATATATGACTAACTATCAAAGACGGCTTCCAGAATATACCTAGGTATCCTATGGGCTTGATGATAGATTTCCTACTGATACCCATCAGCCAATCCCATCAGCCCAACAGCCAGACAAGAATTCGCATAATGCCCTAACACCATACGAAACTTATTTTATCATGATAATTTACTCGTACCTACAAATGCTTCCAAAGCAACCTTTTTTCAACTCGTGTAATAAAACTGAGTGTTAAAAAGAACGCAAAGGTCCACATTATAAAAAGTAAAAAAACACTCGTTAAACGCAAAATGTCACAGACTTGGTGAAATATTTAAGTGCCTCTGCACAAAATTGAGCATAATATAAAAATCTGCAAATTCTGTCTGTCTATTATATCTAAAAAGCGTTTAATTAAAAAAAAGAAATAATCGTTCCATTAAAGTAGCCACTGGTTTCAAGTTTGTTCTAGTTTTTTGTTCTAAGAAACTCAACCTCGGAGTAATGTTTCGGAGTGTAGCTTTAAAGTTTCAAGTCCTGTTCTTTTGTTTTGCCTATAATGACGCTTCTACTCATATATATTTTTTATTTTCTATATTATTATCTTCTTTTTATTATAGGGTATTTGTAACTCCCAGCGCCATCCTTTGGCATGGGCTGATCCACTATGGCCAATTTATGAATGAAATTCTATTGTTATCATTATCGCAGATATCAATGTTTTCAATCAAGGGTTAAAGGTGTGTCGTAGTAGTGTATATCAGGGATTTCTTACAGCTTGAGGGCTTGAGTATTAGTTTGTTTTTACTTGGATAAAGAACTCATAAAAAAGATAAAGCAGTAAATGTATAGTGGTTTTTAAAGCATGATTCTATGCGTTGTTTTTTAGCTTTGTTTCACGAAAACCTGATCAGCCGTTTCCACGACTTCATTGGGTACCGTGCGCTGTAAAGCGCAAGATTCAGACATCTTTACAGCTAATTTTATTTTTCATTTCATATCGGTAACATTTAGACACGTATTTGCAGACCTGAAAGCAGTGTTGACTCTACAACCCACTATCAATGTCTGGGGTACATTTTTATCTCGTCGGATTGCAATGCTAGTAAGTATTTTTATTTTCACCACTTGTATTGCTCTCACAAAGTAACGTCAGCTTTAGTATTTACCAAAAGAGACGTGACGCTGAATTCTGTACACAGGCACGGCTCGATAATATTACACACATTATTAAATTTTTTGTTATAACTATAAACGGAAATGATTATTCTTTCAATGTTTTTCTAGAAATATCAATATACCTACCGGATTCAATGTAATAAAAAAACATTCATCGTCCGACTTCCAATACTAAGTATTTCACACATTTGGCACCAATTTGGATCAAAGAATAAGCATTGCAATTCAACGGGGCAATGCTGCCAGCATGCTGGGCACGCTGCCAACTGATAGTGGGCTTTTCACTGATAGTGGGCTTCATTTGGACTGCCTATGAGTCCAAATGTTTTTATTGTAGTAGCTGTAGTGTTGTACATAGTTTGTAGTATTTGGTTAATATAGTATTTCATACTTTCAGTAATGGAAATCGATACCGTTTTTTTCTTTAATTTTATCACTCTTTTCATTGATACATATTGCTTACAAGATGAATTATTTCACTCCATTACAATACTTGTAATTATAGGCAAGAGTTGCGATAAAATTATTATTAAGTCATCTCAGTATATATGCTTATTGGCAAAAACTTTTTCAGTTAATTGTGTTATACTTTATAACGACTCGGCTGAAATTTAGATACAAGTAGACCAATGAGATGTATCTGCTAACCTAACCTTACATAAAAATAAACATCAAGTTTCGAAGATCCAGGAAGAAGTAATGCGTGGACATACAAACACAGAAATATAAATATATAATATCATTCATAATATCAATCAGGCAATATTCTGGCCTCTGTTATCGGTGTCAAATAGTGAAACTGGTAACGCAATCCACTTCAAGGGCGAAATTTTAGTAGCTTTATTATTTCGGTGTTGAGTAGGAGTTTGGATAAATCTAGATAAATATAGATTAATCTCAAAACGATAATAATTTGCGAAAGTTGTGATTAAATTCATTACGAGGAACAAAGTGGAAGAAATATACATGGTATGGATACTGAGACTGACTGAGACAGCATGGGATAAGAACAGACAAAGAATAGAATAAGAAGGCTATTTATACATGAACTTACGACTGAATTTCATAAAGATCATATTTCATGATAATGTTTGTTTTTTTCTATTGCTGATAAGCTTGTCTTTGACCACTAACTCCCCTGCTGATGAGTGATGTTATAGTCGAGTTGCTGTTCAGGATTTAGAATTACTGGCTCTCAAGGATTTCGACTTCTGTGTGAGTGATAACTTTCCGGGAAAGTATTCGCAAAATACCTCACCAATAACGGATCGACGGCTTACCGTTGCCTCCAGGGCATGGAAATGCCAGTAGTAATGTCACTAGCAAAACCAGCCAAGTCATGAACGCAGCGGACTGTGTTTCAGTATAAGTTGATTGGTTAAGAACTCGTAGACCCTTTTTCATTCACCGCCTCTATATCAGATATGCTTTTTTTATATGTAATATATGGTGACGAAACAAACACGAGGTCTACTAATGTTAAGCGGACTAACCTCTGCCTGGAACAGATGCATTTCGTCCCAAGTCACGAATTGCACAGCGTCCGTTGACGAGATATGTGCCTGTAATTTCACTGGCTTTCAAAGACTGCTGTCGGAACACACCGTTAGGTGCGTGGCGACAGATTTTCTACTTGAGGGCGGTAGCTATCCAGATGGGAAATCGCAAAATGCCCTTCCACCATGCGGTGTAGCTCAAGCCAGCGGTGGGGATCGAACCAGGGACCTGCGGCACGGCAGTCCATAGCTATTACCGTTTGGCCATCATTGCTTCAAAAGCTTCCAGTTTAAAAGCTTTAATTTATTCACACCATGACCTGCGGACTCACTTTTAGTTTAATCCACACTTTAGTTTGGCAGTGAATTACAGTATAAAATGGATAAAGTTACATATACGAAAGTTAGTTGTACGAAGGTAAATTATGTGACGTTTCCGCATAACTATTCCTGCTCTAGATGGTCCCTTGTAATAGTACCCACTTAGATTACCGTCAATCTTGAGCTCTATTATAAGACCGAAGTTTTGTTAGCTAAAGCGGCAGAAATGTTTGTATTTATCTATATAATATAGTGACTTGCACGTCTTCATCGTTCTCATAATATAGTGACTTGCAGTTCAACCTTTCTGGCAAGTTATTTTATTATTCATGAGAAAAATATCTACCAGTAGTGCTGCCAGTAGTATTGGAAACTGTATTTAAGTTCCTGGCTTAATTATTTATTAATAATACAAATATTTTTTACAGTTAGAAATATATTTGGAGCACAACATATTCATCTCTTACATGAACCAATACGCACCACTTGGTTCTACGTACCAGTTATAGCTCACGGTGTGTCACTGTAAACAAGAGTACAGAATTCTATATTCTGTTATTGACCTATATATACTAGACGCGACAAAATTAGTCGAACAGTGCAGATATGCCGGCCGGCATACTCTCCCCCACACGCAGCTGAGCACTCGTAGAGATTACACGCGCTTTACGTTCGAAAATTGTGTATTATCAATTGTGTATTTTGAATACACAATTTTCGAACGTCAATGTATTTTGTACTCTAGTTCATTATTGTAACCGTAGGGAAGGTGTGATCTTAGTACACGATGGTTCTTAAAATATTATTTTAAAAAGTATATTGACTGTTGTATATTCTGACATTGTGACTAATTAAAAAATGCACCTGAATGACCAGTGTGCTACCATGTATATTGATGAGATATATTATGCGGTCATATATAAAATTTTAAACCTAAATTCCAACGTCAATTCCATGAAATATCATTTACATCACATCAAGAAAGTAAACAACGAACATGTTTTACAATAAGCACGGCAGTAAACGTGTCTACATTAATTCATTACATTTAATAAAGTTGTACCAGACATACAGACACTAAAATGAGCCTATAAGAGTTCTATATTTTATCTGCACATGTGCAGAATCTTAAAGCAAAACACATTTTCTTTCCGTGACATCTTAAAGTAACTAGACAGTTGAAAACAAAACATTAAGAAAGCTCTATTCATTTCCACTGTGAAATTAACAATTAATCATTATTATTATTAACAATTACTCATTAATATTAGGTCCTTACATATGAAATTGGCGTTTTGTATGGGAGGAACAAAAAGTCGAATATTTTTTAATATAATATATTTAATTAATCAAAGTATGAACCATTATTTTCTATGCACTTTTGCCATCTCATAGGTAGTTCATTGATCCCTTTACTAAAAAAAACCAGTCGGACGGGAATCAATAAAATCTTTGAAGGCGATTTGGACTGCCCCATCGGAGTTGAATTTTTTCCCTTGCAAGAAGTTATCCAAATTTCGAAAAAAATGGTAATCTGTTGGAGCAAGGTCCGGGGAGTACGGAGGATGTCTTAGACTTTCCAATTGAAGCTCTTCTAATTTAGTAGCCGTCTGTAGCGCAGTGTGTGGTCTAGCGTTGTCGTGAAGCAGCAGTGGCGTGGAGCGATTGACCAGCCTAGGTTGTTTAGCCGCTAGCTTTTCCATCATGGTTTGCAATTCCTGACAATAGACATCAGCCGTAATAGTCTGGCCAGATTTGATAAAACTGTAATGAACAATACCGGCACTAGTCCACCAAACGCTTACAAGTAACTTTTTTGGGGTTAATTTTCGCTTGGGGCAGGATTTGGCTGGCTGGCCAGGATCTAACCATTGCGCTGAGCGCTTCCGATTATCGTAAAGAACCCATTTTTCAACACAGGTAATGATTCGGTTTAAAATACCTTCATTATTGATTCAAAATGATTCGGTTTAAAATACCTTCATTATTGTGCCGGTTTAGTAATGTAACGCAGCAGTCGACGCGCGTTTGCCGGTTTGTTTCAGTCAATTCGTGAGGTACCCACCTTCCAAGCTTTTTAATCTTCCCAATTTGCTTCAAGTGAATTAAAACAGTTTTATCACTAACATCGCAGCCTGCAGCTAACTCGGACGTGGTTTGCGATGGATCCGCTTCCACAATAGCCTTCAACTCTTCATTATCAACTTGAGTCTCAGGCCGTCCACGGGGCTTGTTCTGCAGGTCGAAATTTCCAGAACGAAAACGTTGGAACCAAAAACGAACTGTGTTTTTTTTTGCAACACGACCGCCATACACATCATTCACCCTTCGAGTTGTTTCCGCAGCACTAGTGCCACGGCGGAACTCGTACTCGTAAATAATGCGATATTTAAGGTTTTCCATTTTGTAAAATGAGTGACGCAAACAGAAAAAAACAGAAGAAAAAAAACAAATGAATGACGATCATCGAAGCACAAATACATGAGTCTATAGCTGTACAAATTTGAATTTGGAATTCCTTACCAAAGAGGAGAAATTCGTGATTAAAGTGGCCAGTACGAAAAACGCCAATTTCATATGTAAGGACCTAATATTATTATACGTTATTACCCCTTATTTTAATAAGGGGTTTAGTGGGGTGTATAGAAGTAGGATCTTTACAGAGCTGCCGGTCGACTTGCATTACGCGGGTAGGTTATGCATGGACTGCAGACCCTCACAACTCTCTGTTAGTAGCTCCAAGGAGCTATTGTGTGCGCAGCGGCCTCAACCTGGAAGCAACATCGACCCATGGACTAAGCTTAACAAAGGGGACTGTGTGCATAGTTTGGGCACCCACCCATCCTCCGTATAGCACTTGAAAACTGTATTGGTAAGAAGAGGAGAGCACCGTCAGTATGGCAAACAATTTCGGTGTACTTGGCAACGTAGTTCAGCACAGTAGTGGCCATAAAGGGCGTATACCATTGATCTAAGAGTCATATGCGGCCATTTTACTGCGTCCTCCTATCTCTTTCCACTCGTATTGGTTTCCAATCCATTGGTTTCAAGGGGTAGACGAGAGAGTGAGTTTGCACCAGCGCAACTGCTTGTCCCTTGTTCCGTCTTTCTAGTTTAGACTTGAAATTAGAAAGGATCAGCCTAAACCCTCTTACCACTACATTTACATATCTACGGGCCAGCTGTACTGCCCGACTTGTGACCGAGTAATCCAGATGAAGTTCGGGTTCGTCAGCCACGTTCGAACTCCTGCCAGAAGATAGCCAAGTTCACCATCGTCGACGCGGACGACATCATCAGCATAAAATACATTTCTATCCAAAATATCTATTCAAGAAAATATTTTCAACATAAACGTCCCATCAAGATCTAATCAGTACTACATGTCAAGCACGGGTAGTCAACATAAAAGGATGAGCATCCATCAGAGATGTGCAAGGAAAATGAGCGGTGCAAATGGAAAAAATCCTCCTATAGAATAGCTTCATTTTCCTAGCTTTTCTGAACGCAGCGACCCTATTAGTAGATTTATCCTTACTTAACACCACTCATCTTCCTTGCATATCTTTGGTAGATACGCAACTTTCAACTTTTTCCGTCTACTTGATTCATGTAAAACAAACTATAACAGACAGATACGTACATCTGACACCCCACGGGTATGACCCTGCCGTGCCGTGACCGTGACCGGTTAGGCCTGTGAGGTGCTGGAATAAAATGTCACCCCCCCCCCTTCCCCCCCTCATCTCTACCCGTGGTTGTCGTAAAAAGCGACTAAGGGTAAAATCAGAAGGTGGACAGCAGTATTTTCTGATGAACTGATGTGACCCCAAGCCGCCTGCCAAGCGTGGGGATTATGGCAAATTCCCTTCCATATTGGGGGAGGCTGTGTTCAGCAGTGGACTATACGGCTGATACAATACGTGTATGAACCCTTACAAATTTAAATAGATCGCTTACTTTTGATCTATGACTGTTCAAAAAGGAACTAGACAGTTGAAAACTAAACATTAGGAAGGCTTTATTATGAAATTTCCGCTGTGAAAATAACCATGCAAAATGTTCTAACGGGGTCGCTTTCGGTGTGATTCTATTAAAATGTAAAAGACGGGTAGTCTAATTTCCTTATCTATTGTAGAAGAGACAAAGTTAGCAGCCAGAATTTTAATGAAGTTCAAACATGCATTAAGAAGTTTGAAAGGCTTTAAGTTTGTTAAACAGTCTTTGGCAACACTTAAGTATACTCAAAGGTTGGATCTTGTCACAGAGTGATATTGAATAGTCAAAATATAAACAGCAACATTGATGATTAAATTTATTACAGTGTCTATGAACGAGCAAAACACAATATTTCTAAATATGATTACAAGCACTATCGCGTGGTAAGCGAAAATCATATTTTCCAAATTAATGAAGCACAAAATTTTATGCCCCGGGGTGAATCGAACCCGCGTCATCCTATTTCGTGCCGGATGCCGGTGCCGGAGATTTAGACATATAAACATTATTTTCAACAATGAGAGAAAAGTCTTGTTATTTTTTTTTAAAGCGATCGTAACTTACTTACTTGACTTGGATTGGTGACCGCTATTGACATTACTACAGAGTACTTCCGTGCTTCGGAGAACCATCGGTCTCGGTTGTTGTCTTAGGATAGCAGTTTAAACAGCATCATGGTGGTAGGTCATTTTGCGTTTGTTGCCAAGCAACTAACAGTGTGTGCTGACAGCTGTCCATGCGAGCCAGTATTTCTAGGTTAGCCTTGTTATTTGGCTCAATAAATAAGCATTGCGAATCAACATGGCAATGCTGCCAGCATGCTGGGCACGCTGCCAACTGGTAGAGGGCTCGAACATTTGGACTGCCTGTGAGTCTGAAATGACTAATATGTTGTTTAAATGTGTTTTTGTAGTAGCTGTAGTATTTTATATAGTTCGTAGTATTTTGTTAATAAAGGTATACTGCCGGTTAAAAAACATTTTTATAATTATGTTATTTTATTGGAATCATTGGTCTATATTTTATTACAGTTCCTTATCAAAATCAACAAAGCTGTCGTTGGTGATTAACTTATTAAATTCTCTATTGAAATAATCAGATATCATATACCACACGTTAATAGAATACCACTGTATTACACCTAGAACAAATATTATTCGAGCTAATAACCCAAACATCTTAATAACTTAACAGACTGAGTTATTATTACTATTAACAGAAAAAAAGAGCAAGAGAGTTATGTGTGCCTAGGCAGTGGTAAGAAATAGAAATAGTACTTTTTTATAGCTTAATTTATGAGAATACTAAACTTACACTACTTACTCAGGTATAAGCCCAATTTATAAAGTATAAACAACTAAATTAATTTTAAAGCATATACGACACAATTTACTTATAAAAGCGGAGAAGTTGAAGTTGATAATAATTATCATAAATTTCTATAATGATTCACCATAATATTATTGGTTTATATAAAGCTTAAGTTTTATAGCAATAAAAAACACAATTTAATTTTAATTGACAGTTCTTTTAAAATTATATCTGAATAGAAGCCCTTGGCTTATTCACTTGACTTACTCAAGACTCAGTAGTCTCAAAACGTTACTAAGGTATTGAAATATGCTTACAATATCAATTACAGTAAAAGTGTACTACTACAAGCAGATTAAATCCCTAATTGATAATAAATCTTTTATAAATTGTAGTAAGTTTCACCAAAATACAACCTGAACGATATAGCAATAGAATATATTATATATTGTTCATATGAAATAAGATCTGAACTGAAGCGCGAGGCCTTATTTCCTTGACCTATCTAAAACAATTTTATAATATAACGGTAAATCTTTTATATTGCATCCTCTCCATATACCATTTCATAAATAATACCAGAAACTGTTTGTAGATGTGGAAATACCAAAGTCAGAATCATAACTATAGTGTTGGATATGACAAAGAGCTTCATGGTATCCAGGCCATCGGGAGATCTGGAAGGAAATAAAATAAATGAATATCATGTTCCTACCAGTTAACGTAATGCCTTGGCTACATAGAATGATCCAGAGTAATTAACCATGTAGCTGAAAACTAGCTACTTGTACCATGTATTGCAAACGAGCATCTAACAAGTGCTCGACTGCAAGTAAGTAGCTGGCCCAGAAGTTCCTTCAATAATTATTTGGTTTAATTTTCCTCATTTGTTTATTTTTATGTTATTATGACAGAACAAACCAGAGGTCTATCTGATGTTAAGTGGACTAACCTCTGCCTATAACAGACGCATTTCGTCAACGACGAAGTGCGACGAAGTCATTAGCCTGTATTTTTTCTGGCTCTCAAGGACTGCTGCCGGAACACACTGTTAGGTACTTGGCGACAGATTTTCTACTTAGGGTGGTCCCTAGCCAGGTGGGCATTCGCAAAATGCTCTTCCACGATGCGGTAAAGCTCAAGCCCGCGGTGGGATTCGAACCATGGACCTGCTGCACGGCAGTCCATAGCCAATGCTACTGAGCCATCACTGCTTCAGATCACTGCTTCACTTTCTTCCACAAAGGCTCTAGGCAAACTAGATAAAGTAATTTCAGGCGGTAGCTACTTGCAGCCGTAGCAGTTATTGTCATTATATGATCGGTTAGAAGTGTATCGAGCTACTGATATCCGACTATAGGACTATTGAGTCTATAGAACTGTCGGCTGTTAAGAAACATTCACTTCGTATACAAGCTTGATATAGAGGCTCCATAAAATAACTAAAAATTATACCTGATTTAATTCACTATCCTTATATTTGCATCTCCATAACGATATTTAAGACACGATCCCCTCTGATCTGTGGCAAATGGCCTGCCAGATACTCTACGGACTGTGGCAATCAGGAAGCCGGTTAGATAATTACGAGCGTTATTGTGCCGGTATAAGTTCAATTGATACAATTCGCTATATTGTATTAAAAATTATTATACGCTACGACATCGACATGATATATTCATAACCTAGTATATTATGGATAATATACTCGTAATGTGCGTATTATTCCACTTTTACCTGAAGTACAACAACGTAAGTATTGTTGCTTGTCGGCTGACATTAACGAGACGTTAATACGGATCCAGATCATTTCCAAACCAGGAATCCTGCTATCTTAGACTGTAATACGACGTGTCGACGGTTTTATCGAATAGACTATATTGTTATAGATAAATTAATACTCGTATTCTTAAAATGTTATGACATTAAGCCATTATCACCGCTTAACTTACTCCATTTCGTGAAGTTGATCTAATATGTCTTCTGTAAACTTTTAACTTTTTTCCTCCAATTACGTGGATAGACAACATCGTAAAAATTGCGGGCAGACAACGATTATTACTTCCGGCTAATAGCAGCTTCTTGTGACGTTCTATGGAAGACGCTTTAGTTCAACAGAGAACGTCTTCCGGCTGATGATGATGATGATAATTTAACAGGTGGTAGCTATCTTTAGCAAGAGTCCGTCTTGGTGGGTACCACCACATTTTCAGACATTCTGCCTAAAAGTCGTAATGTGTTAACACTAGTGTGTCATGTAGAACATGATACTGCAACTGTAATGGACAGGCTTGATACTTATCAACAGACGTGCGATATTTCCATCTCTTCACTTCAACATACACAAAAAACAACATAAAGGGCAATAAAAGAAAATATTGAAGACACTTTAGTATTAAAAACAACACACATAATTATAAAAGTTTTTGTTTAAGTTTAATTTGCTGTGCTAATGTACTGCTAATTTTGACTTTTGACCTTGATGGCTTACCCTACTTGGGAATGCTTGTTTCGTGCCTGATAGATCACTACCACTATCTCACCTGATGGGAAGTGATGATGTTGTTCAGGCTAACCTGAACCCAGCCAGTAAGAAGTACTGGCTCTCAAGGACAGCTGCTGGAACAGACCGTTAGGTGCTTGGCGACAGATTTTCTACTTGAGGGTGGTAACTAGCTAGGCGGGCATTCGCAAATGACCTACCACCATGCTGTAACGGCTGCCATTCTAACACAACAAACGGGACTGATGGCTAAATGTGCCCTCGGCATGTGCCTTTCAATCCTAAGAACGGCTAAGTTTCAATAGGAAAACAACACTAAGTCAGCAAAGTATTTCTTTAATAGGTGATTAAACATTACCTTAGCCAGCCACCAAAGCCTTGATCATCTTCATCCAGTGAATCAACTTTAATGGTAGGCTTTTCAATGTTGCTGCTCGCTTCCTCGTCTTTTGTTTTCGCTGTAAGCTTTTTTGCCGACCCCTGATTGAGCTTTTTCTTCATAATATCTGTGAAAGAAAAACAAATATCAATCGTTATTGATATTTCATAGAGATTCTCGTACAATTTTATAAAAAGAGTCAGAAAATAAGCGTTTTGCTTGCCAGGGATAACAATTCCGTCTACACTAAGAATGTGAAGTATTAAGCATTCGATTATTTGGAAGCACTCGTAGCGAAGTTTGCTATGCCGACCTTAAGCGATCAGCTAAGTTAAGTAACGTCCGCCACGGTCATGACTTAGATGGGTGTCCGCTAGTGACATTACCATCAATAGCGCTTCCGAGCTTTGGAGGGAATGTCCTAACCACGGTACCGGTTGTTGTCTTAGGATGGCAGTCGTACAGCATTGTGATAGACCATTTTGCGAATGCCCGCCTGACTAGCTGCCACCCTCAAGTAGAATATCGGTCGTTACGCACCTAATGGTGTGTTCCGGCGGCTGTCCTTGAAATTCAGTACTTCTAGGTTAGCCTGAGCAACATCTTCGACCACATAATCACTTACGATCAGGACAGATAGTGGTCAAAGGCTAGTCTATCAGATATAAATAAAGAGAAAAATATTTTTAAATATCTGTAAAAGATTGGTATTCAAAAGTACCATTTAATATGACAAGTGCTTTCGCCTGCTAAACGAATAACATACCTTTGCTCTATTTTACCATTCTGGGGCTTAAATGAAATGATAGGCCTTTGCTATCATAGAACCTCAAACCTAGATGTTACAAATATTTAAGCCCATCAGCCCACACAAACGTCTCCCGTGCGGGCGCCGATGAGAACACTAATGGGCGTTTGCCCCTGGGCGGTTCAATGACCATAGGTATGCGAAAATTATTACTATAGGTCCAATTATGTACGATGCCTGGGCAAACGGGAAATTTTTATATGGTTATTAGGTCCTAGGCGACTAAAGGCAAAATACCGGAAGGTGGACAGCAGCGCCTTTCGAGAAACTGATACCTTAGACTGCGATCCCCAAGACGCCTGCCAAGCGTGGGGATTATGGCAAATGGAGCTGTGTTCAGCAGGAGACAATCTGGCTGATACAGCACCACAATACACATCAGTTTACATCTCCACACTGGGCGCACAGCATGACTCCTTGCTATTGTTACACCCTGAGTGTAGAAAGTTTCAAGACCAACGAGAACATTCCTTAAAAGGATTAGTACCAGACAGGCGGCTACCCATGAAATGGAACAAAAGCCTTCCAAAAATAATTTTACAATAACCTCGTAGAGTTGTTTTGTGTGTTTAGCGAAAACATATTTTTTAAATAATCTTGTGTTGTATTTTTGTGTTAAGAACGTAGATGAATAGTTTCATACTGACCATGCATGATTCAAATAAGGGTAGGAAGATGTTGATGAAAACGATGGGTAATCAAAAATATAAACACACCATTACAGTTATCACCAATGCGCCGTAATATACAGACATCTTATTTACATATTATAATAAGGCACATTATAATAGTGAAAATACATGTAGTTAAATTATATGACATTAAGTAATTGAACTATTCCTTACAATATCAATCTTCTCACAGTACCTAAGATATAATATCATCATCAAGATAATATCCATACAATTTCTTATACAAGAACCTTAGAAAAGCCTTTTGAATCTTCTGCAAACACAAGGCTTAAGAACTTTCATCGGGATGCCACACGTTAATGCAGTCTCAATCTTACTCCTTACAAGAGCGGTATAAACCAGCCTTATAGCAATAGCAACGTAAAAATATTATGAAATAATAACAATAACTATACAATAAGACAAATGACACTTCAAACACCCTAAAAACTCTATATTATTCAAATCACCCTTACGAGCATGAAAACGTTTTCATTACGACACGATTTGATTCAAATTTTATTTGAGATTAAAGTACCGCATAAAAACGATTCGTTGAAACTATTCACAGCGTTTATCCGAGCGAAACTTTTGAATGGTCGCAGCTCGCGCCGATTTGACACACATTTTTATTTTATTTCGTCAAATACTGCAGTAGCCAGCGGTCGCAGATTTTTCAAATTCAGTTTTGATTTTTTACATAAAATCATATCATTATCGAATTTTTTGAAGTAAGAGATTATGTTAACGATCGATTGAATGTAGATTTTCTTAACTTCCGTTGTTTGTTTGCCCGTCTATCCATATGACACGGGTCTCTAATGATTTAATAGAATGAGGTACTTATTTGACTTGATAATAATATTGGGTCCGTAAAAAGTTGTAAATTGTATTCGCAAAAGGCCAAGTGACTTTTTACTCTACTGATTCACAGGATGGTCTTTGAATAACTAGACTAACATTAAACAGCAATTTCCGTGGTACTATCAAAGAAATCATTTACTGGTTACAAGTGGGGTATTACCAAGGCAAATTAACGCTATATTTTCATTGAAAACACGAAGTCGCTGAATGCCATACTCAACACTTACCTACACCGTCCAAAAGGAATTATCTTCGTCCCAATCAAAAACAAAGTAAAACAAGACACTCAGCTCCCTTTAACAAAACAGCAAGTCACGCGAACACCTGCCTTCCTAATCAAATATTATTTGATTCAATATAACTTACTGGCGCTTGTGACTGGGGAAGACGACCTAACGGTTAATATAATTTGATATTGGTTCACCTCGAACTTAATACTCACGGTTTACCAATTCTCTTAACGACCTCCGAATAGAAATTACAAGTTAAGAGTACCCACATAAATTGTTCCCTTGAACTTATACAAAACTGCACCTGTACCTCGGATATGGCAATGTCAAATCAGGTGACGTCTCCTAATTGAGTCTTTATAGTGAGCGTATGTGCGTCTACTGCATGCTTATCTTCCTGTATATGTCATTTATTAAAACGTATTATATATATTGGTGTAGATGTGTGCATTATATGCTTGTGTTAAATTTTATCCACATTATATTGTCGTGATATTAGAGCGTATCTTATCTCCTTTTTTAGAAAAATCGATGGATTATTCCCATTTTTTTCTGACATATGATCACTTCTAGAAATGCCCAAAAGGGTATTTAGATGTCTTACACACTATTGTGCAAGTAATAAAACTTTATATATACTGCTTTATATAATGTTTAACTACGTATATACATTATATAAAGCAGTAGAGTTACATACATGCTCTTTACCTACATGGAACCTAACATATGGAATTACTTTAATTGAAGTACTCAAAACCGTGTTGAAAACAGAATGCTAAAAATACGGGTTGAATACATATCAGTGGGATCATCCACTGTTGAACACAGCCTCCCCCATTGAAATGAAGTTTCCCATAATACCCACTCTTGGCAGGCGGTTTGGATATCGCAGTGTACAACGGATGTTCTTCAGAAGGTGCTGCAGCTTACCTTCTGGTTATTTTCTAGTAGTAACCTCCTACACAGGAAGATATGGCGGGTGTGATTGTAGCCCAGCAACCCCCTAGGCTGTCCGTGGGATACCGGGGCCCGTGGGGTGCCAGGCCAGAATGTCATTGTGTAGTGCAGAAGTAATTTGTTTCAGCATCACCAAAAATTAAAAGAAAAATTTAAAATTAAACGGAGGGCACGTTAATCTGTCGTTGGTCCCGGTTGTTTTCTTATGATGGACGTCATTATAGCATAGCGAAAGAGCATTTTGCGAAAAAAAGTCTATGCAGCTGACACCCTCAAGAAGAAAATCTGTCGCTAAGCTATTAACGAAGCTGTCCTTCAGAGCCAGTAATATTAGGTTAGCGTGAACAATATCTTCGACCACATTATCACTTACCATCCCGAGTGATAGTGATCAAAGACAACATATAAGTTCGAAATTGATAAGAAGCTTAAAAATTTATGTTTTTTTTTTCTTACCTTGTTACAAAAATGGTGTAGAAGTATGCAACTGACGGCACGCACTCTTTGCTCGCGACTACTGAAGCTAACGAACTACATTCATCGGGAAGCCTCTCAAGCGCTGAGATCAATACCGATGGCCGACTTTGGAGTTCCTCAGTTATTGTAATTATGACTAAAATGTAAGTTTATTTATACTGTAATGCACTGTCAATCGAACGTTTACAATATATTGCACGCGTCGTCTTATAAGCATGTTGTATTTGTAGCTTCTACCTGAAATTCCCGACGGGTTGCCTTTTTATTGAGTATCTCGAAGGGGTGCCTTTTGTAACAGTAATAATCCAGTGGTAAATATTTTTTTCTAAATAATATGACAAATACTATTATAATAATAACTTGACCCATGATTGAATTTTAAATTGACATGAATAATACTTCCACATAATAATAACGATTTAGTACAAAAATAATAAATTTTCTACCATCACTGTTCAAAAATCAATGTCTGTTAACGCTGAATAAAAATACATCTTTAAATATGTACCTATCAAGGACACCATGTCGCTCGTGGTAATATTGCCATACCCAAATAGGTTTCATGTACATGCTCGTAATTTGTTTGTATCACCTTTCTCACGAATGCAATAAATTACTTAGACTTTGACTATGGCATGCTAGGCGAAAATCTTCACTTGTGGACTAGTAAATTTATTAATCCAAAAGCGTTGTTTTTTTAGTAATTAAACAACTTTAAACGGTTTAAATTGCGTATATTTATCATTATTTTTATCCCCACGTTTCAAACACTTTGCAGTGTTCTAGGTTTTTCTGACGGTAAACCAAATAATTTTCTTAATAACTCATGTGACAAATAAAGCCAATTAGTCACCCCGTGACCACGAACACTGCAAAGTGTTTGAAACGTCGGGATAAAAATAATAATAAATATACGCGATTTAAACCGTTTAAAGTTGTTTAATTACTATGTGTAATAATCGCGAAAACCTAAGACAGCGTTGTTTTTTTGTTTTTTTTTTCACTGATCCTCAAGCCAGTTGCAAATTTTGTCAATCATTTCGTCTCGGGCGATGTGAAATGCTCCAGAGGGTTATATCATGTAAACCCGTTAACGTCAGAACGTCAGCTTGGTTTCCGTGGCGTTAAACAGCTATACCCTCACGCGCGCGTAGAATTTTTTGTATTATATCCTCCCGATTGAGAATTTATCGCTAACTAGCGACCTGCCCCGGCTTCGCACCGATGCAATGCTGGTACTAAATAATCTGTTATATGTTCGAAAATATTAATTTTAATGAAATGATGTAAAGGGCCATACTAATCTACGTATATTAAATGCACAATGTATTTAAGGTTCTTATTTGGATAAGGATTGTTACTCTATTGCGAAAATCGCTTTGTAAATAAGCCTTTATCACTCGTAAAAAGTAAAGGATAAAATATGGTTATTGTAAATTATCCCTAAGATATTCACACATATAAAATTATCAGTGTTTCTTTACTATATAATATGCGTGTATTATAAATGTAAACCTTCCTTTTGAATTAGCCTTTCTTTTTAAAAACCGCATCAAAATCCGTTGTGTAGTTTTAATGTTCAAAGCATATATAGGGACAGACAGACAGCGGGAGGCAACTTTGTTTTATACTATGTAGTGATTCTCAGTTAAGAAGAAACCTCTGAGCTTATATATTTTTAATTATATTCTTGTGACCAGCTAACGCACTATCCAACACTGGCACGGTCAGCTGACTTTTTCTTCTTTGCGATATTGGGTCAGCTAGAGCTTGACGAATTCTCAATCGGGAGGCAGTGATTTAAAACATTTTTGTATATTTTGTTAAGAGGCTGACATATCACGGCCACGGCCCACGGAACTGCAGCTGACATGCACGGGGCTTCATTATCAAGTCTCTGCTATCACAAGTTATCACCCAAACGAAATTTTATAATAATGAAAAACCCGGCTAAGTGCGAGTGAAACTCGCGCAAGAAGGTTTCCGTACCATTTATCCTAATCTTGCAAGTTACAGACACTTTTCGCAGTGTCCGATTGAGCTGGTTACGGCGAAAACCTCTTTTATTGTATGGGAGCCCCCTTAATTATTTATTTTATTTTCATTAAATATACTTAAAGGGAACAATAAACTTAATATTCTGTGAATAGTGAAAGCGTCTACCTGGCACCATTATTAGTATCGGGCAAGAAACAGTAAAAAAATCAAGCTTGTGGGAACCCCGTTAAATATTCATTTTATTTTATTTTTAGTATTTGTTGTTTTAGCAGCAATATAAATACATCATTTGTGAAAATTTCAATTGTCTAGCTAACACCGTTCTTGAGATACAGCCTGGTGACAGACGGACGGACAGCCAAGTCTCAGTAATAGGGTCCCGTTCTTACTTTTTGGGTACGAAACCCTAAAAAACGGTAGCTGGCTCGCTCGTTATTTTTTCTCTAAAAATGTCTAAAGTTATATTGATTAATGGTCTGCCCTGCAGAACATCCATGGTTTTATTGGTTACTTCAGCTTCGCCCCATGGTGATACAAGGATGATGTGGTGAACGAGGATTATATATTATGTTAAATGACATCACACTATCGCACTTCTATTGTAATTTCTAAAAGTATTGTTATTGAGAGTGAGAATGTGAAGATGTGAGTGGGTATATTTGTTACTACTTCACGCTGAAACAGCTTAACCGATTTGAATATAACTTGAAATAAATATAGTTTACGTCTTGATTTAACATGAAGCATACTTTTCATAATGATGTTCATCACTTTATCATCGTATACGCGGATGAAATCGCTGGGCGTATTTTAATTTTATTTTAATTATAGCTGATAGGCTACCCTTTATCTGATAGGCTAGCCCAATATCTCACCTGATTGTAAGTGATGTAGTCAAAGATGATGTTTAGGCTAACCTAGAATTACTGACTCTCAAGGACAGTAGCCGGAACAAATCGGTAGGTGCTTGACGATAGATTTTCTACTTGAGGATTGTAGCTAGCCAGGTATTCGCAAAATACCCTAACACCATGCTTTAAAAACTGCCACCCTAGGACAAAAACCGGGATCGACGGCTTAAGGTTGAACTGGCCGGTCACTTCTCCATACAAACGTCGCAGGGTGATCACTCCCTTATTTGAGATTTTAATACCAGACTTAAGCATAATACCGATTGATATCGTCACTATCTAGGCTTGTATGATGCTAAAATTTTAAAAAGATAATTAAGTTGTAAGTTATGACCGTCGAAAACTTTATATGAAAATGTTTCGAGGCTCATAATTCTCAAATTAATTATTTTATTAAAATTTCGGCTTCATACAAGCCTAGATAACGACGAGATCAATCGGTACTATGCTTTATTTTGGACCGAAATCCTCAAATAAGGGAGTGATCACCCTACGACGTTTGTTTTGAAAACGGGCCGGCCTGTTCACCCTTAACGTACCTTAGAAAGTACGGAAGTGCTCAGACAGGTCACCAGCGGATATTGCGCTGATCGGTTAAGAAAGGCTTAGCAAATTACGCTACAAGCGCTTCAAAGGCGTGGATAGTAATATAATTAATGTCTGTCTGTATTTAACTGGTATCGTTAAATCAAAAATAGTAGTTTCACACTGATACCGATTATATTGATTCATCAGCATTCAACGGTAATTTATTGTTCAGCAGAGATAATTATGATTTATATTGTTAGCAATGCATAACATTATACTGTCGCGATTCAAATAACAAAGCTCACTGAAACCATTTGCCAATTTTATATTTTTATTTTATGCAGATTGATGTAGCCATCATAGTCATATCCATTGTTCAAAATGTTAGTTTGAAAGTGATGAATAATGTCGCAGCAATAAAAATGTGGTTGATGTCTATTTTTTGGTGAGTTATGGTTTTCATTAGTTGCATATGCTTTTATCGAACAATAGGATAATAATACTTTAACAGTTTCATGTTTTTGTTTCAATTCGTTTGACTTTTTTTCTTGAATGTTACATTCCTTGGGAGAACAAGACGGTTCAAAGACTTTCACTTAAGTTTGATAACATTAAATTTCAGTCGTTGAGCGTGGTTTAGCAGTTCAGGTATAAAAAAGAGGAATACATTACGTACATTTGAAACACGTGGCATTAATTGTCTAATATAGTCTAATATATAATAATAGGCTGTCCAATTGTTCATGTGTAGGCGAGCATGAAAAAAAATATCTACAACATACTACAGTATTATTAATTGCTCTATCCGAAAGGCGTGAAAATAACACTCGCGTTGGCGATGAAAATTATTATTTTAGTATACTTGCTTAAAACAATGATAGCTGAGATATAATAGCTATGGACTGCCTGGTCCATGGTTCGATTCCCACCGCTGGTTTGAACTTCACCACATGGTGGAAGGTTACGATGCTCGCCTGGCTAGCAACCACCTTCAAGTAAAAAAAATAGTTTAAAAGCGCTAATAGCGAAGTTTGCTCTTAGCCGTTCTTTACCAATCAGCAAAGTTAAGCAACGTCCGCTGCGGTTATAAGTTAGATGGGTGACCGCTAGTAACATTACTACTGAGCGCTTCCGTGCTTCGAAGAGCACGTTAAGCCGTCGGTCCCGGTTGTTATCTTAGGATGGCAGTTGTTATAGCATGGTGGTAGGGCAATTTGGGAATGCCCACCTGGCTAGCGACCACCCTCAAGTAGAAAATCTGTCGCCAAACACCTAACGATGTGTTCCGGCAGCTATCCTTGAGAGCCAGTAATTCTAGGTTAGCCTGAAAAACATCTTCGACCACATCATCACTTACTATCTACTACTAGGTGAGATAGTGGACAAAACATAACCTATCGAGCACAAAAAATAAAAAAATAAACTTTCGCTAAGCATATCACACAGTGCGTTCCAGCAGCAGTCCATGAGAGTCAGTAGAATAATAGGGACATAAGACTTTTAACAACTGTATGTTCCAGGGTGACGGGCGCCGTGCAGTTTGACACCTGTGACCAAGTGCATTTGTTATAGGCTGAGGTTACCGCTTAACAACAGTTGGGCTTCGACCTTTTACGTCACGATTTCGTAAGAAAAACACTAAGTATAGTAGTATTAAAAATTATAAGTGTTACGGCTAAAGATGTGAACTTAAGATTAGTCTTCCTTATTATTTATCTTTAGCTGATGAATGTGCACATTAACCGAAAAGAAACGGTTTACAAGTATAAATTTATTCAAAAAGTAAAAAACCCGACTGCAAATTATTTATATATTTTTGTTAAACGTTTTATCGTTCCATTTATGTATCGTATATATTGGTGTAGATGTGTGCATTATATGCTTGTGTTAAATTTTTTCCACATTATATTGTCGTATAGAGCGTATCTTATCTCCTTTTTTTAGTAAAATCGTTGAATTATTAACTATTTTTATGACATATGATCACTCTTAGAAATTCCCAAAAGGGTATTTAGATGTCTTACACACTATTGTGCAAGTAACAAAAAATAACTACGTATATACATTATATAAAGCAGTAGAGTTACATACACGCTCTTTACCTACATGGAACCTAACATATGGAATTAATTTAATTGAAGTACTCAAAACCGTGTTGAAAACAGAATGCTAAAAAAATACGGGTTGAATACTGATACAGTAGTATCAGTGGGATCATCCACTGTTGAACACAGCCTCCCCCATCGAAAATAAGTTTCCCATAATACCCACTCTTTGCAGGCGGTTTGGATATCGCAGTGTACGACGGATGTTCTTCAGAAGGCGCTGCAGCCCACCTTCTGGTAATTTTCCTGTAGTCACCTCCTACGACTCCCACAGGAAGATATGGCGGGTGTGATTGTACAGCACCCCTCTAGGCTTTCTGTGGTGTGCCAGGGCCCGTGGGGTGCCAGGCTAGAATGTCATTGTGTAATGCAGAAGTAATTTGTTTCAGCTTCACCAAAAATAAAAGGAAAATTCAAAATTAAACGGAGGGCACGTTAATCCGTCGCTGGTCCCGGTTGTTTTCTTATGATGGACGTCATTATAGCATAGCGAAAGAGCATTTTGCCAATACTAGCCTATGCAGCAGACACCCTCAAGAAGAAAATCTGTCGCCAAGAAATTAACGAAGCTGTCCGTGAGAGCTAGTTATATTAGGTTAGCCTGAACAATATCTTCGACCACATTATCACTTACCATCCCGAGTGATAGTGATCAAAGACTATATATAAGTTAGAAATTGATAAGAAGCTTAAAAATGTATGTAATTTTTTCTTACCTTGTTACAAAAATGGTGTAGAAGTATGCAACTGACGGCACGCACGCTTTGCTCGCGACTACTGAAGCTAACGAACTACATTCATCGGGAAGCCTCTCAAGCGCTGAGATCAATACCGATGGTCGACTTTAGAGTTCCTCAGTTATTGTAATTATGAATAAAATGTAGCTTTATTTATACTGTAATGCACTGTCAATCGAAGGTTTACGAATTCCTAATTACTTAAATATATTTCACGCGTCGTCTTATAAGCATGTTGTATTTGTAGCTTCTACCTGAAATTTCTCGATGGTTTGCCTTTTTATTGAGTTTCTCGAAGGGGTGCCTTTCGTAACAGTAATAATCCAGTGGTATATAAATATATTTCTAAATAATATGGCAAACAGGTTATTACAATTTGAATGAATATTTTAATGATAACTTGACCCATGATTAATTTTAAATTGACATGAATATTAGTAAATGTCTAGTATTTCCAGATAATAATAAGGATTTAGTATAAAAGTAATATATTTTCCACCATCACTGTTCAAAAATCAATGTCTGTTACACGCTGCATACAAATACATCTTTAAATATGTACATATCAGAGACTCCACGTCGCTCGTGGTAATATTGCCATACCTAAATGGGTTTCATGTACATACTAGTATAATGTTAGTATCACCTTATGTACTCACGAATGTAATAAATCACTTTGACTTTGACTATGGCATGCTAGGCGAAAATCATCATTTGTCCAAAAGCGTTGTTTTTTGTTTTTTTTTCACTGGTCCACAAGCCAGTTTCAAATTTCGTCAATCATTTTGTCTCGGGCGATGTGAAATGCTCCAGAGAGTTATATCATGAAAATCCGTAAACGTCAGAACGTCAGCTTGGTTTCCCAGCTATACCCTCACACGTGCGTAGAATTTTTTGTATTATTTCCTCCCGATTGAGAGTTTATTAATTTATAGCTTACTAGCGACCCGCCCCGGCTTCGCACGGATGCTATGCTGATACTAAATAATCTGTTATATCTATGAAAATATTCATTTAAATTACATGCTGTAAAGGGCCATATTAATCTACGTATATTAACATATGCACAATGTATATAAGGTACTTATTTGGATAAGGATTATTGCTGTATTGCTTAAAATCGCTTTGTAAATAAGCCTTTATCTCTCGTAAAAAGTAAAGGATAAAATATGGTTATTGTGGGTTATCCCTAAGAGATAGACATATACCATTGCAGACTTTTTTGTAGATCTTTTTAAGGTGTATAATACTTTGTTACTTTATTTTGATCTATTTCGTAGGGTTCAGCCAGCGTTTGCAATGTAAGCGCAAAATAAATTTGTTTATTTACGACATCACATTAGAAACCTTTAAAATTATCAGTGTTTCTCTACTATAATATGCTTGTATTATACATGAAACCTTCCTTTTCAATAAGCCTATCTATTAAAAAACTCCATCAAAATCCGTTGTGTAGTTTTAAAGTTCAAAGCATATATAGGGACAGACAGATAGCGGGAAGCGACTTTGTTTAATACTATGTCGTGATTCTCAGTTAAGAAGAAACCACTGAATATATATATTTTTAATTATTTTCTTGTGACCAGCTAACGCACTATCCAACACTGGCACGGTCAGATGACGTTTTCTTCTTCGCGATAATGGGTCAGCTAGAGCTTGATAAATTCCCAATCGGGAGGCAGTGATTTAAAAAAAAATTGTATAAAGAGGCTGACATATTACGGCCACGGCCCACGGAACTGCAGCTGACATGCACGGGGCTTCATTATCAAGTCTATGTTTTCACAAGTTATCACCCAAACGAAAATTTATAATATTTAAAAAAACCGGCTAAGTGCGAGTGGAACTCACGCAAGAAGGTTTCCGTACCATTATCTGTAACCTAATCTTGCAAGTTTCAGACACTTTTCGCAGTGTCCGTTTGAGCTGGGTAGGTACGGTGAAAACCTCTTTTATTTTATGGGAGCCCCCTTAATTATTTATTTTATTTTATTTTAATTAAATATACTGTCACCTTCCTACCTAAGTTTGGTAGTAGGGAGCATGAACAAAACAAGAGAGAAGAATTCAGTAACAGTATAATAAAGAGAAGGGACGTGGATCTCAGACAGTTATGGCAATAGCAAGCTTCCTTGTTGTAGGACTTATCTCCGGTCCATTAGTAAAGAGTTGATGCCCAGCAGCAGGGCTGCGGTGCAGTAGCTCAGCTCCAACACTGCCGCGCCGGTAAGTTGTCCTAGCTAGGTGCTGTAGAGACGTGAGTTGGCCGCGGTCGGTACTGGAGTTTAGGAGACGGCAGGAGTTCAGCGTCGTACGGTAGTTCAGCGTCGTACGGTAGTTCAGCCTCATACTGGAAGTTCAGCCTCGTACTGGAAGTTCAGCCAAGTACTGGAAGCCTCGTACCTTCTTAATGGGGTTTCCGAAGTTGAAGAATAAACTAATTAGAATTAATTGCTTTCTACAATTATTAGTTGGGTCTTATTTCAATCACTTGTTCAAGGCGTGGCTCGCAGCAAAGTGCTGCTGATTTTTACTGTCGTGAACTGATTAATTATACTGGATGTTCGTGATGCGTTTCATGACCAAATATGGTCACGAAAAAGGCCACTAAACCGTTGGGAAATTAAATCCAATCAGCAATGTGAATTCAAAAGGTTTTTAAAACACAACGTCCCTCTAAAAGGAACTGTAAATGACTCGTGGTGATTTTTTGACGTTCATAAGTTTGACAGTTATTGAGTATACACTTTTTGATATGTATTATTTTTGGATCTAGATTTTTATTGTTTTAAAATCCTATTAATACCTTATTGTTATTTATTATTATTTATTATTTTAAGAGTTAAATAATTATTTAATAACTATATATTATAAAATATTTCTATCTCCTAAGGCGACATCTATATATTGCCGATTGAAGGTTTTAAAATTTGCGACCTCTATCGGTTTATTGAAGAATTACTTCAGGAAGTAGCGCTGATCGTGAAATCGTATTGAGAACTGATAGATAATTCCATTTAGCAGCTAACTGAGTAGATGGCGCTAATTTAACTAAATATTTGTTCACCTGGCATTTAGCAAGATGACAAATACAAATACAAATATTTATTTTATAAACACTTAAAGAGAACATAAAACTAAATATTCTGTCACCATTATTAGTATCGAGCAAGAAACGGTAAAAAAATCAAGCTTGTTGTATGGGAGACCCCGTTAAATATTCATTTTATTTTATTTTTAGTATTTGTTGTTTTAGCAGCAATATAAATACATCATCTGTGAAAACTTCAATTGTCTAGCTAACACCGTTCTTGAGATACAGCCTGGTGACAGACGGACGGACAGCCAAGTCTCAGTAATAGGGTCCCGTTTTTACCCTTGTGGTACGGAACCCTAAAAAGCGGTAGCTGGCACGCCCGTAATTATATTCTCTAAAAATTTCTAAAAGTGTTATCGATTATGGTCTGCCCTGCAGAACATCCATGGTTTTATTGGTTACTTGAGCTTCACCGCATGGTGATACAATGATGGTGTGGTGAACGAAGATTATATATTATGTTAAACGACATCACACTATCGCACTTCTATTGTAATTTCTAAAAGTATTGTAATTGTGAGTGAGAATGTGAAGATGTGAGTGGGTTTATTTGTTTCTACTTCACGCTGAAACAGCTTAACCGATTTGAATATAACTTGAAATAAATATAGTATACGTCTTGATTTAACATGAAGCATACTTTTCATAATGATGTTCATCACTTTATCATCGTATACGCGGATGAAATCGCTGGCCGTATTTTAATTTTATTTTAATTATAGCTGATAGGCTACCCTTTATCTGATAGGCTAGCCCAATACCTCACCTGATTGTAAGTGATGTAGTCAAAGATGATGTTTAGGCTAACCTAGAATTACTGACTCTCAAGGACAGTAGCCGGAACAAATCGGTAGGTGCTTGACGATAGATTTTCTACTTGAGGATTGTAGCTAGCCAGGCATTCGCAAAATACCCTAACACCATGCTTTAAAAACTGCCATCCTAGCACAAAAACCGGGATCGACGGCTTAACGTACCTTAGAAAGTACGGAAGTGCTCAGACAGGTCACCAGTGGATATTGCGCTGATCGGTTAAGAAAGGCTTAACAAATTACGCTACAAGCGCTTCAAAGGCGCGGCTAGTGATATAATTAATTTCTGTCTGCATTTAACTTGTATCGTTAAATCATAAATAGTAGTTTCATACTGATACCGATTATATTGATTCATCAGCGTTCAACGGTAATTCATTGTTCAGCAGAGATAATTATGATTTATATTGTTAGCAATGCATGATATTATATTGTCGCGATTCAAATAACAAAGCTCTCTGAAACCATTTGCCAATTTTATATTGTTATTTTATGCAGATTGATGTAGCCATCATAGTCATATCCATTGTTCAAAATGTTAGTTTGAAAGTGATGAATAATGTCGCAGCAATAAAAATGTGGTTGATGTCTATTTTTTGGTGAGTTATGGTTTTCATTAGTTGCATATGCTTTTATCAAACAATAAGATAATAATACTTTAACAGTTTCATGTTTTTGTTTCAAGTCGTTTGACTTTTTTTCTTGAATGTTACATTTCTTGGGATAACAAGAAGGTTCAAAGACTTTCACTTAAGTTTAATATCATTACATTTCAGTCGTTGAGCGTGGTTTAGCAGTTCAGGTATAAAAAAGAGGAATACATTACGTACATTTGAAACACGTGACATTAATTCTCTAATATAGTCTGATTTATAATAATAGGCTGCCCAATTGTTCATGTGTAGGCTAGTATGAAAAAAAATCTACAACATACTACAGTATTATTCATTGCTCTATCCGAAAGGCGTGAAAATAACACTCGCGTTGGCGATGAAAATTATTATTTTAGTATATTTGCTTGTAACAATGACAGCTGAGCGATAATAGCTATGGACTGCCTGGTCCATGGTTCGATCCCCACCGCCGATTTGAACTTACCCCATGGTGTAAAGTTACGGTGCTCGCCTGGCTAGAAACCACATTCAAGTAAAAAAATAGTTTGAAAGCGCTAATAGCGAAGTTTGCTTAGCCGTTCTTTACCGATCAGCATAGTTAAGCAACGTCCGCTGCGGTCATAAGTTAGATGGGCTAGTAACATTACTACTGAGCGCTTCCGTGCTTCGGAGGGCACGTTAAACCGTCGGTGCCGTTGTTGTCTTACGATGGCAGTCGTTATAGCATGGTGGTAAGGCATTTTGCGAATGCCCGCCTGGCTAGCTACCGCCCTCAATGTAGAAAATCTGTTGCCAAGCACCTAAGATGTGTTCCGGCAGCTGTTCTTGAGAGCCAGTAATTCTAGATTATCCTGAACAACATCTTCAACCACATCATCACTAACTATCTACTACTGGGTGAGATAGTGGACAAAACATAATCTATCGAGCATAAAAAAAAAACTTTCGCTAAGCACCTAACAGTGTGTTCTGGTAGCAGTCCATGAGAGTCAGTTAAATAACAGGTACATAAGACTTTTAACAACTGTATGTTCCAGGGTGACGGGCGCAGTGCAGTTCGTGATTTGTGACAAAGTGCATTTGTTAAAGGCTGAGGTTACCGCTTAACAACAGTTGGGCTTCGAGCTTTTACGTCACGATTTCGAAAAACTAGACTAAGTAAAATTATAAATGGATTAAAAATTATAAATATTACGGCTAAAGATGTGAACGTAAATTAAAGATTAGCCTTTCTTATTATTTATCTGTAGCTGATTGAAATGAAAGGGCTTACAGGTATACATTTATTCAAAAAGTAAAAACCCCGACTGCGAATCATTTATATATTTCGTTATATAGTTCGTCGCATTTCTCAACCGACGCTCATGATATTTTGTCACAAGGTAACTTTTGCAGCTTTTGGAATAAAAACCTCATAAATTTATAAAAATAATTTCATAATTTTTCAGAATATAACTATGATTTTTAAAATTTGTAACTGAAAAAATAAAAAAATAAACTTTCGCTAAGCATATCACACAGTGCGTTCCAGCAGCAGTCCATGAGAGTCAGTAGAATAATAGGGACATAAGACTTTTAACAACTGTATGTTCCAGGGTGACGGGCGCCGTGCAGTTTGACACCTGTGACCAAGTGCATTTGTTATAGGCTGAGGTTACCGCTTAACAACAGTTGGGCTTCGACCTTTTACGTCACGATTTCGTAAGAAAAACACTAAGTATAGTAGTATTAAAAATTATAAGTGTTACGGCTAAAGATGTGAACTTAAGATTAGTCTTCCTAATTATTTATCTTTAGCTGATGAATGTGCACATTAACCGAAAAGAAACGGTTTACAAGTATAAATTTATTCAAAAAGTAAAAAACCCGACTGCAAATTATTTATATATTTTTGTTAAACGTTTTATCGTTCCATTTATGTATCGTATATATTGGTGTAGATGTGTGCATTATATGCTTGTGTTAAATTTTTTCCACATTATATTGTCGTATAGAGCGTATCTTATCTCCTTTTTTTAGTAAAATCGTTGAATTATTAACTATTTTTATGACATATGATCACTCTTAGAAATTCCCAAAAGGGTATTTAGATGTCTTACACACTATTGTGCAAGTAACAAAAAATAACTACGTATATACATTATATAAAGCAGTAGAGTTACATACACGCTCTTTACCTACATGGAACCTAACATATGGAATTAATTTAATTGAAGTACTCAAAACCGTGTTGAAAACAGAATGCTAAAAAAATACGGGTTGAATACTGATACAGTAGTATCAGTGGGATCATCCACTGTTGAACACAGCCTCCCCCATCGAAAATAAGTTTCCCATAATACCCACTCTTTGCAGGCGGTTTGGATATCGCAGTGTACGACGGATGTTCTTCAGAAGGCGCTGCAGCCCACCTTCTGGTAATTTTCCTGTAGTCACCTCCTACGACTCCCACAGGAAGATATGGCGGGTGTGATTGTACAGCACCCCTCTAGGCTTTCTGTGGTGTGCCAGGGCCCGTGGGGTGCCAGGCTAGAATGTCATTGTGTAATGCAGAAGTAATTTGTTTCAGCTTCACCAAAAATAAAAGGAAAATTCAAAATTAAACGGAGGGCACGTTAATCCGTCGCTGGTCCCGGTTGTTTTCTTATGATGGACGTCATTATAGCATAGCGAAAGAGCATTTTGCCAATACTAGCCTATGCAGCAGACACCCTCAAGAAGAAAATCTGTCGCCAAGAAATTAACGAAGCTGTCCGTGAGAGCTAGTTATATTAGGTTAGCCTGAACAATATCTTCGACCACATTATCACTTACCATCCCGAGTGATAGTGATCAAAGACTATATATAAGTTAGAAATTGATAAGAAGCTTAAAAATGTATGTAATTTTTTCTTACCTTGTTACAAAAATGGTGTAGAAGTATGCAACTGACGGCACGCACGCTTTGCTCGCGACTACTGAAGCTAACGAACTACATTCATCGGGAAGCCTCTCAAGCGCTGAGATCAATACCGATGGTCGACTTTAGAGTTCCTCAGTTATTGTAGTTATGAATAAAATGTAGCTTTATTTATACTGTAATGCACTGTCAATCGAAGGTTTACGAATTCCTAATTACTTAAATATATTTCACGCGTCGTCTTATAAGCATGTTGTATTTGTAGCTTCTACCTGAAATTTCTCGATGGTTTGCCTTTTTATTGAGTTTCTCGAAGGGGTGCCTTTCGTAACAGTAATAATCCAGTGGTATAGTTTCTAAATAATATGGCAAACAGGTTATTACAATTTGAATGAATATTTTAATGATAACTTGACCCATGATTAATTTTAAATTGACATGAATATTAGTAAATGTCTAGTATTTCCAGATAATAATAAGGATTTAGTATAAAAGTAATATATTTTCCACCATCACTGTTCAAAAATCAATGTCTGTTACACGCTGCATACAAATACATCTTTAAATATGTACATATCAGAAACTCCACGTCGCTCGTGGTAATATTGCCATACCTAAATGGGTTTCATGTACATACTAGTATAATGTTAGTATCACCTTATGTACTCACGAATGTAATAAATCACTTTGACTTTGACTATGGCATGCTAGGCGAAAATCATCATTTGTCCAAAAGCGTTGTTTTTTGTTTTTTTTTCACTGGTCCACAAGCCAGTTTCAAATTTCGTCAATCATTTTGTCTCGGGCGATGTGAAATGCTCCAGAGAGTTATATCATGAAAATCCGTAAACGTCAGAACGTCAGCTTGGTTTCCCAGCTATACCCTCACACGTGCGTAGAATTTTTTGTATTATTTCCTCCCGATTGAGAGTTTATTAATTTATAGCTTACTAGCGACCCGCCCCGGCTTCGCACGGATGCTATGCTGATACTAAATAATCTGTTATATCTATGAAAATATTCATTTAAATTACATGCTGTAAAGGGCCATATTAATCTACGTATATTAACATATGCACAATGTATATAAGGTACTTATTTGGATAAGGATTATTGCTGTATTGCTTAAAATCGCTTTGTAAATAAGCCTTTATCTCTCGTAAAAAGTAAAGGATAAAATATGGTTATTGTGGGTTATCCCTAAGAGATAGACATATACCATTGCAGACTTTTTTGTAGATCTTTTTAAGGTGTATAATACTTTGTTACTTTATTTTGATCTATTTCGTAGGGTTCAGCCAGCGTTTGCAATGTAAGCGCAAAATAAATTTGTTTATTTACGACATCACATTAGAAACCTTTAAAATTATCAGTGTTTCTCTACTATAATATGCTTGTATTATACATGAAACCTTCCTTTTCAATAAGCCTATCTATTAAAAAACTCCATCAAAATCCGTTGTGTAGTTTTAAAGTTCAAAGCATATATAGGGACAGACAGATAGCGGGAAGCGACTTTGTTTAATACTATGTCGTGATTCTCAGTTAAGAAGAAACCACTGAATATATATATTTTTAATTATTTTCTTGTGACCAGCTAACGCACTATCCAACACTGGCACGGTCAGATGACGTTTTCTTCTTCGCGATATTGGGTCAGCTAGAGCTTGATAAATTCCCAATCGGGAGGCAGTGATTTAAAAAAAAATTGTATAAAGAGGCTGACATATTACGGCCACGGCCCACGGAACTGCAGCTGACATGCACGGGGCTTCATTATCAAGTCTATGTTTTCACAAGTTATCACCCAAACGAAAATTTATAATATTTAAAAAAACCGGCTAAGTGCGAGTGGAACTCACGCAAGAAGGTTTCCGTACCATTATCTGTAACCTAATCTTGCAAGTTTCAGACACTTTTCGCAGTGTCCGTTTGAGCTGGGTAGGTACCGTGAAAACCTCTTTTATTTTATGGGAGCCCCCTTAATTATTTATTTTATTTTATTTTAATTAAATATACTGTCACCTTCCTACCTAAGTTTGGTAGTAGGGAGCATGAACAAAACAAGAGAGAAGAATTCAGTAACAGTATAATAAAGAGAAGGGACGTGGATCTCAGACAGTTATGGCAATAGCAAGCTTCCTTGTTGTAGGACTTATCTCCGGTCCATTAGTAAAGAGTTGATGCCCAGCAGCAGGGCTGCGGTGCAGTAGCTCAGCTCCAACACTGCCGCGCCGGTAAGTTGTCCCAGCTAGGTGCTGTAGAGACGTGAGTTGGCCGCGGTCGGTACTGGAGTTTAGGAGACGGCAGGAGTTCAGCGTCGTACGGTAGTTCAGCGTCGTACGGTAGTTCAGCCTCATACTGGAAGTTCAGCCTCGTACTGGAAGTTCAGCCAAGTACTGGAAGCCTCGTACCTTCTTAATGGGGTTTCCGAAGTTGAAGAATAAACTAATTAGAATTAATTGCTTTCTACAATTATTAGTTGGGTCTTATTTCAATCACTTGTTCAAGGCGTGGCTCGCAGCAAAGTGCTGCTGATTTTTACTGTCGTGAACTGATTAATTATACTGGATGTTCGTGATGCGTTTCATGACCAAATATGGTCACGAAAAAGGCCACTAAACCGTTGGGAAATTAAATCCAATCAGCAATGTGAATTCAAAAGGTTTTTAAAACACAACGTCCCTCTAAAAGGAACTGTAAATGACTCGTGGTGATTTTTTGACGTTCATAAGTTTGACAGTTATTGAGTATACACTTTTTGATATGTATTATTTTTGGATCTAGATTTTTATTGTTTTAAAATCCTATTAATACCTAATTGTTATTTATTATTATTTATTATTTTAAGAGTTAAATAATTATTTAATAACTATATATTATAAAATATTTCTATCTCCTAAGGCGACATCTATATATTGCCGATTGAAGGTTTTAAAATTTGCGACCTCTATCGGTTTATTGAAGAATTACTTCAGGAAGTAGCGCTGATCGTGAAATCGTATTGAGAACTGATAGATAATTCCATTTAGCAGCTAACTGAGTAGATGGCGCTAATTTAACTAAATATTTGTTCACCTGGCATTTAGCAAGATGACAAATACAAATACAAATATTTATTTTATAAACACTTAAAGAGAACATAAAACTAAATATTCTGTCACCATTATTAGTATCGAGCAAGAAACGGTAAAAAAATCAAGCTTGTTGTATGGGAGACCCCGTTAAATATTCATTTTATTTTATTTTTAGTATTTGTTGTTTTAGCAGCAATATAAATACATCATCTGTGAAAACTTCAATTGTCTAGCTAACACCGTTCTTGAGATACAGCCTGGTGACAGACGGACGGACAGCCAAGTCTCAGTAATAGGGTCCCGTTTTTACCCTTGTGGTACGGAACCCTAAAAAGCGGTAGCTGGCACGCCCGTAATTATATTCTCTAAAAATTTCTAAAAGTGTTATCGATTATGGTCTGCCCTGCAGAACATCCATGGTTTTATTGGTTACTTGAGCTTCACCGCATGGTGATACAATGATGGTGTGGTGAACGAAGATTATATATTATGTTAAACGACATCACACTATCGCACTTCTATTGTAATTTCTAAAAGTATTGTAATTGTGAGTGAGAATGTGAAGATGTGAGTGGGTTTATTTGTTTCTACTTCACGCTGAAACAGCTTAACCGATTTGAATATAACTTGAAATAAATATAGTATACGTCTTGATTTAACATGAAGCATACTTTTCATAATGATGTTCATCACTTTATCATCGTATACGCGGATGAAATCGCTGGCCGTATTTTAATTTTATTTTAATTATAGCTGATAGGCTACCCTTTATCTGATAGGCTAGCCCAATACCTCACCTGATTGTAAGTGATGTAGTCAAAGATGATGTTTAGGCTAACCTAGAATTACTGACTCTCAAGGACAGTAGCCGGAACAAATCGGTAGGTGCTTGACGATAGATTTTCTACTTGAGGATTGTAGCTAGCCAGGCATTCGCAAAATACCCTAACACCATGCTTTAAAAACTGCCATCCTAGCACAAAAACCGGGATCGACGGCTTAACGTACCTTAGAAAGTACGGAAGTGCTCAGACAGGTCACCAGTGGATATTGCGCTGATCGGTTAAGAAAGGCTTAACAAATTACGCTACAAGCGCTTCAAAGGCGCGGCTAGTGATATAATTAATTTCTGTCTGCATTTAACTTGTATCGTTAAATCATAAATAGTAGTTTCATACTGATACCGATTATATTGATTCATCAGCGTTCAACGGTAATTCATTGTTCAGCAGAGATAATTATGATTTATATTGTTAGCAATGCATGATATTATATTGTCGCGATTCAAATAACAAAGCTCTCTGAAACCATTTGCCAATTTTATATTGTTATTTTATGCAGATTGATGTAGCCATCATAGTCATATCCATTGTTCAAAATGTTAGTTTGAAAGTGATGAATAATGTCGCAGCAATAAAAATGTGGTTGATGTCTATTTTTTGGTGAGTTATGGTTTTCATTAGTTGCATATGCTTTTATCAAACAATAAGATAATAATACTTTAACAGTTTCATGTTTTTGTTTCAAGTCGTTTGACTTTTTTTCTTGAATGTTACATTTCTTGGGATAACAAGAAGGTTCAAAGACTTTCACTTAAGTTTAATATCATTACATTTCAGTCGTTGAGCGTGGTTTAGCAGTTCAGGTATAAAAAAGAGGAATACATTACGTACATTTGAAACACGTGACATTAATTCTCTAATATAGTCTGATTTATAATAATAGGCTGCCCAATTGTTCATGTGTAGGCTAGTATGAAAAAAAATCTACAACATACTACAGTATTATTCATTGCTCTATCCGAAAGGCGTGAAAATAACACTCGCGTTGGCGATGAAAATTATTATTTTAGTATATTTGCTTGTAACAATGACAGCTGAGCGATAATAGCTATGGACTGCCTGGTCCATGGTTCGATCCCCACCGCCGATTTGAACTTACCCCATGGTGTAAAGTTACGGTGCTCGCCTGGCTAGAAACCACATTCAAGTAAAAAAAATAGTTTGAAAGCGCTAATAGCGAAGTTTGCTTAGCCGTTCTTTACCGATCAGCATAGTTAAGCAACGTCCGCTGCGGTCATAAGTTAGATGGGCTAGTAACATTACTACTGAGCGCTTCCGTGCTTCGGAGGGCACGTTAAACCGTCGGTGCCGTTGTTGTCTTACGATGGCAGTCGTTATAGCATGGTGGTAAGGCATTTTGCGAATGCCCGCCTGGCTAGCTACCGCCCTCAATGTAGAAAATCTGTTGCCAAGCACCTAAGATGTGTTCCGGCAGCTGTTCTTGAGAGCCAGTAATTCTAGATTATCCTGAACAACATCTTCAACCACATCATCACTAACTATCTACTACTGGGTGAGATAGTGGACAAAACATAATCTATCGAGCATAAAAAAAAAACTTTCGCTAAGCACCTAACAGTGTGTTCTGGTAGCAGTCCATGAGAGTCAGTTAAATAACAGGTACATAAGACTTTTAACAACTGTATGTTCCAGGGTGACGGGCGCAGTGCAGTTCGTGATTTGTGACAAAGTGCATTTGTTAAAGGCTGAGGTTACCGCTTAACAACAGTTGGGCTTCGAGCTTTTACGTCACGATTTCGAAAAACTAGACTAAGTAAAATTATAAATGGATTAAAAATTATAAATATTACGGCTAAAGATGTGAACGTAAATTAAAGATTAGCCTTTCTTATTATTTATCTGTAGCTGATTGAAATGAAAGGGCTTACAGGTATACATTTATTCAAAAAGTAAAAACCCCGACTGCGAATCATTTATATATTTCGTTATATAGTTCGTCGCATTTCTCAACCGACGCTCATGATATTTTGTCACAAGGTAACTTTTGCAGCTTTTGGAATAAAAACCTCATAAATTTATAAAAATAATTTCATAATTTTTAGAATATAACTATGATTTTTAAAATTTGTAACCCATTCCCCCATCAGCGTGCGCAATGAACCTTTATTCAATTGTTAGCTACTCAAGGGCAGACTCGCGAGGTTTACTTTCTCCGCTTCTTTTATTTTAATGACTAGACAATTATATAATTGTCGATATATTAAACATTATTATATTACAAAATCACAAATATACGATAGGGAATTTTAAGTCATGTGCGGGATTCACAAATATATGATAAGAACATTTTTTCCTGTGATTTTGTAATGTAATCCGCATAGCAGGCGTTATTGCAAACCTGACAATATTAACATTTTTATATTGTTTCCTTTTTCTTTTGCATTTTTTAAAGCCAAGAGCCTGCGCTTACGCTTAAGTTTAGCCGGCTAATGATAGAAGAATTAGAAGAACTAACATTAACATCTTTCCAAATATTAACCTAACTTTAGCTATAACTTAATATATATAACTTTACTTAGTATATAGCTAATCATAAGTTTCTGTTCACACCTACCTTTAGCCGTAATATAATTGTATAATAAAACCGCAGATGACTATAATTTTCCTCTCGTTATAATTAATGTTGTAATGTGTGGAGCAAGCGTAATTTCTAAAATAAAAATATTAAAACTTAGTTAACGATACCAATGGTTAAATTTGTTTTATAATATACTGCTTCGTGAGTAAGTATAACATTTGTTTTAATTACTAACTTTTCGAATATTTTTTTTATTTATGTACCAGTATATACAAATAATCTGATGATACTTAATAATATATTTGTAATAATAATATCTCTATCGAAAAACTTACATAGCACAGAAATACCTAAGTTTAACAATAAAAAACATTTGAAAAAATATCAAGAACTGAGTTATACAGTACATACAATAAAACTGTTATTGAAGACATTAAAGTACTAACCAAGGATCAAACGTTCTGAGAAATTAAAATGAATTAACAATGTAAAATATATTTATAACACTATGTGAATATGAAATCTTAAGTAATTTTAATATTGTTCAAATATGTAGAACATACTAATTCAGTAATAAGTAATACGAAACAAATTAAAAGTAAATTTAAAAAAATACATTAAAAATATCGTTAAATTATATGCTACTAACATTTTTTTACCAAACCACAAAATAAAACATTGGAAACTACTTTTAGGAACAATATACTTTACTTTTCCAATTTAAAAGTTAGAAAATTATTCCATTAGGAAATCGACTACCTATCTCAGAATTCCATTCACCGCAATTTAATTCCTCCAACTTCACGATCAGATAGTATCATCCCGGATGAACTGAAAACAAGTATTCTAAAGAAAAAGACTAAATAATTCATTGTTGGGCTCTCCATCTGACCCTGGTTAAGTAAACAAGGGTTCATCCGTTTTTGTCCGGGTGACATAGGGTCCGGTAAAAACAACTGTCATCGTTAAATGCTGGTAAATGAAACACTATAGTTGTTTATGAGGTATTATAACAAGTGTTAAGAGTTTAGTTGTGGTCCTGAATTATATACTTAAATGAAGTTCTAATATTTTTCAAACCTATTTACTTTGTTTTTTTTTCTTTATTAACAAAATACTACAGCTGACAACACTTCAGCTACTACAATAAAAGCATTTAGATCCCTATAAGTCATTGCAGACTCATAGGCAGTCCAAATGCTTATTAATTAACTTTGAATTAATAATTTACAACAGGAAAATGAAACTATACTTCTTTATTATAAATATAACATTTTTGAAGCAGTGATGGCTCAATAGCATTGGCTATGGACTGCCGAGCAGCAGGTTCATGGTTCGAATCCCGCCGCGGGCTTGAGCTTCACCGCATGGTGGAAGGGCGTTTTCAGAATGCCCACCTGGTTAGCGACCACCTTCAAGTAGAAAATCTGTCGCTAAGCACCGAACGGTGTGTTCCGGCAGCAGTCCTTGAGAGCCAGTGGAACTACAGGCATATGAGTTTCAAGGTGACGGGCGTAGTGCAATTCTTGACTTGTGACCGCAAATGCATCTGATATAGGCAGAGGATAGTCCGCTTAACATCAGGTGGGTCTCAAGCTTGTTCCGTCATAATAATAATATATATGTTTCAATATGCATCTATGATGGCATATGAAAGCAAAATTACTTCTTTATGTAAACAAAAACCACCACCTGCATTTAAAAGGTGAAACTTTTTTAAACTACGTTCAGAGTCAGTCTGGTGAGTCCGGCAACGTGTGAAGGGTCATTTACGAGAGTGTTGGAGTACACTTTAGCGCCATCTCTCAACGATCACTCTACATGGCTCGTTCACCACCTGCACTATACTATTATTGCGATATTCGACTTTTCTTTCATAATTTCAAACAGATGTAGCTCAGATGACTAGACTTTTGCAAAATAATGCCATTACAAAATACATGACTAACCACACATTATCCATACTTTCTGCAAAAGTATCCTTGTCCAGCACTTCTATGTTATAAAAAGTGACTTTCAACAACAACAACAAACAAATTATTTTTATTGACATAATATAAGATACAGCAAATACAATGAACCCATAGGTTCCCGAACTAGTGTTAAACTGTATTTCTGGAACCAGTGGCTTCTCCCTTAGTTATTTCAATACAACGAAAAACATTATGTCATTAAAGTGTCTGTTCGTAAATACATTATATTTAATTAAATAGGATTATGATTGATAATTGAATGAAAGTGAGTATTGCTGTTGTGTTTTGTGTCGTGTCGTGAATGTGTGTGTAGTTGGGGTGTGTGTGTAGTGAATGAATTGTATAGTGTTAAAATAGTTTCCTCTAATTTTTATGAAAATTCGTAAGCATTTTTTCAATACCTTCACAATCAAACGTTACGAGCAATATTATTAAGATCTTTTTAATTTCGTAGTTAGATTTTCTTTTTAGTTTAGATATTTTATTTAATTTGTTATATAAATGTGGAACCATTACTTTAAACTGATTATGTGCGAACCTACTATGTACCCTGGGGATAGGGCAATTGTCTAGTCTCTTTGAAGCCAGAGGTAGTGTGGGTACTGTTTCTTTAAGATAACGCCGTATGCTTTCGTATATAAATAGTTTTCGGACAGAAAGAACTCCTGCTTGCTTATATACGTCAGTAGTAGGGTGTCGACGTGGTAGGTATAGTAGTACTTTAAGGGCAGCACGTTGCCCTCGCTCAGCAATGATGAGATGACTTTTAGCTGCACTTCCCCATGCACAGACGCAATACCTTATAATGCACTCACACAAAGCTCTGTAAGTATCAATAGCCAATTTGAAATTAGCAACTGATCTTAGATTTTTAAATATATATATAAATTTCCTTAATCGCGAAGCTAGGTTATTTATGAGTGTAATCCAATTTAATTTATCATCAATCCATACCTCGAGGTATTTGATATTGTTAACACGAGCTAAAAACGAGCAACTACATGGGGAATTAAAAACGCTATTACGATTACATGGAAATGTATGTATTTTTATTTTTATGTCGACAGTAGCTTCACCTTCAGCAGTCATACTAAAGCACAAGAATTTGGTTTTTACTGTGTTAAGTGAAAGAAAACTATCCTCTAGCCATTATGTAGTATATGCAAGAGCTGTTTCAGTTAGATCTTTTACTTTCTGCCAAGATTTATCATGAAGAAGTAACACAGTGTCATCTGCAAACATTAGTAGGTCCATACCTGGCAAGGTAGTGCCACATAATTCATTTACATAAATGAGAAAAAGGGCAGGACCAAGGGTACTTTGAGTGTAGGGAATACCGCAAGCTTCTGATTACCCGAATGGTGGTGAGTAATCAGGTTTCAACCAAAAAAGAGGATTTCTAAGGTGGGTCAGACCGGCGGTGACCAACCATACAATTGATGCCAATACTTTTTCACATAAACAACTGAGACGTCTACCATAGAACTAAGGCCCAAACATAATCGGACGCTTGGCAGACATCTTGGAAATTGCTGTGGTATTTTTACCTTCTGGTATTTTTCCTTTCGGCGACTTCTTGAAGCGCTCGTAGCGAAGTTTGCTTAGATGTTTTTAACCGATCAGCAAAATAAAGCAACGTCGCCCGCGGTCATGAGTTGGATGGGTGATCGCTAGTGACATTACTACTGAGCGCTTCCGTGCTTCGAAGGGCACGTTAAGCCGTCGGTCCCGGTTGTTGTCTTAAGATGGCAGTTGTTATAGCCTTAAGTAGAAAGTCTGTCGCCAAGCACTTATCGGTGTGATCCGGTAGCTGTCACTTACCATCAGGTGAGATTGTGGTCAAAGGCTTACTTACCAGCAATAAAAAAAAAACTTTTACTAATATAAATTTGTGTGGGCTACAATTGCTTCCCTCCAGAAGAAATTGATGATGACTTGGAGAGAGCCGGTCAGAAATTGTATCTTTACAAAGAAAACTTATAAGGAATTTACTAAATATTTTTGCTACATAGACATAACAAACTTCAAAGCAACCTTAGTGAATCCAATTAAAACCATTGTCTGAACCTCTTACCCTCAAGCCCCAGTTGAAGGCCCATTTCTCGGTACAGCACAATCTGCTAGCGATTGGCGTCACATTGACGTAGTCTATTACCGCGCGCGATGGAGCGAATGACACTTGGTAATTGTTATCTATAGGGGAACAAACCTTGTAATTGGTTGGTATAATCTATTCAAGGTGCTTAAGTCCTAATCGATTCAAAAGGAAGACACAAGGTTGGTTTGGCAGTTCTGATGGCGAGGTCGCCAAATATGAGAATATTGTTTCAAATCTGTTATTAACCGAATATAAAACCGCTTATTAAAATTATCCTCATTTCAATAATGTACATACAGCAGAAAGATTTGTCCCTTCCTTGATAATCTTTTAAGTCGTAATACAATTTTGACATGTCCTGTCGTGAAATTATGTCTGAAATGGGTATACTGTGCTCGTCACTCAGACACTTTCTCGGTCGTACGCTTAAAGAGTCAAGACCTCCTGATGATGCTTCGTGTAGCATCGTATCGCGTCGAAAATTCTTTCACTTTAACGGTACTAGATATATTTGAGGAACTGAAACTAAATATAGTTTTTATATTTCTTGAGTGGTTTTCTAAAATATTATTATAATGGTCTCTTTTAATATAATTTAAAAATATTTCTTATTATGAAACATGCACTGAGAAAAACGACTTTGGAGCTTAAAGTAAATTTGACCTTTTACCGTTGAATTGTAACTACGCAAGGTGAATTCACAAGTCTTAAGATGATTTTCACCAATCAATAAAAATGTACCATGTTTTTTTATAAACAAAACCGTCAAAAACACCTTCCGTAAAGTATTTTCAGAATTGAACTTTTTAATACGATAATAATTGCAGTATTGACCATAAAATATACCTTACTTTTACGGCGGTTTATATACGGTAATTATCACTGTAACGTACGACTTAATCAGCCTCATCGAAAGTCAATATTTAAGAAAGACTACAAAATACACCTTAAATGAAGACGAAAAGAAACATTCGCCTTCACTGACCTCGTTTAACGCCTTCTAGTTGGAAGGCGTTTTTGTACGTATTTACGTTTGGTCGGTTTTTTGCCTTATACCATACAAATTGGCCGTCATTAGGGCGCTTTTGACTTTAGATTTTTCTCAGTGTGGAATACCGCAAAATAACGCCTGAATCTAATCACTATCTCAAGTATTTAAATCGTCGACCAGTATTTTTTTATTTGATACCGTATCCTTCACGCCTAAACAAGTAATATATGCGCAGCTTTGAGATTGAACATCTGTATCGACAGTGTGGTCCCACTTAGACAGACTCTTATGAAAGAATAAACGTTTATTGTTATTATACTTTATTTCACGTAAATCACGGATAACGTCCAGACCCGTTCAAAAGCGTAAGTTGAGTTGAAGACGAAGCCAACCAACCACTGTGGCCTAATTTGTATAACCATAATGCTACTATAATGCTACCATAATTTTATCGATATCATTAATTTTATGTGTGATCGCTGAGTGATATGTTACCCTAGTAACCTAATTCCATATAGACAGTTAGTGGATAACGGTATAATTTAATTAGATAGAGTTAATACAACGTCATATATTATCGGAATGTAATTAGTACCAATTGACAACAAGCGATGTAATGTCACTGTTCAAACACAGCTAATCATGAACACAGTATAGTGTATACTACAAACGATTATAATGCCTTATAATTTCCATCTATGCAGTGTTGTTACCGGCTTAAAACTATAAGGGCTTTACAGCATCTTTTCAACTGGCAAGAAAAAATATTGAATGAAGCAATAAACCTATATGACAATTTTTGCTAACATTTGAAATTTATGTATGATATTTCACTTTAGTAAATTCCTTTATGCTTAACGCTTCTAGGCAAATATAAAGCATAGAACTTGTAGATGACAACGTTACTAATTCAGAGGTGATGCTTCACATAACCAGGCCTGGCTCACTTTGAACTTTAGATACAAAAGTACAGGTGCATATCCGTCCGGACGGGATCATTGTACAGTGCGTGGCGCATCAGAGGAGATCAGAGCTAAGCGTGACTATGCAATTGAAAGAGGTGTATATTTGTAGGTGAATATAAATATTATGTATTCCGTGCTTTACGAGCCGAATTGAAATTTATTGCTTCGAAGCTAGAGTAGCTTGTTTATTGGAATGTTTTTGCAGTGATCCTTCTGTTTCTTTTTATTCTGTGACAACAAGCGAATTCCGTGGTTGTAATAAGAAAAAGGTACTTACTAAAGATGAGACATTTGCGGTTTGGCTTTTATGGGGTCACGTTAGCTTAGCACGAAGATTAAGCGGAATAGTCAATAGAAACTTGACTTTTCTTTCGTAAATTTTTTTCTAAACATATAATATTTTATAAAACATATTAAGTAAAATTATTGGGGCACAAAATGTTATGCCCCAGGCGGAAATCGAACCCGCGTCCTCAAATTCACCCCCGATGCCTTAACCATTCGCCACCTGGGCAAGCTATTTCTAGCCGTAATTTCGTGCTTCAATTGTATTACTTAAACCGTCATAGGGGAAGGTGCGCCGCCATCAACCAGACTACTAGACTTCATCTAATCGAAAAAGTGCATTTTCAAACATTACTCTCGGAAGGATGTCGCTACCCTTTTATATTTCTAAATATTATAACACTGTGGTCATGTATATTTATACAAATTATTGGAGCACAAAATATTATGCCCCGGGCGGAATTGAGCCCGTGTACTCCGATTTCGTGCCGGATGCCTAAAAATAATTTGTAAATATATAAATTTCGCTTAGCACGTCATAGTGCTTGTAATCATATTTGGAAATATTAAGTCAATCTAGTGTAAACTACATGTACAGTGACGATTCCGCCTGAATTCTTGATAAGTCAATTTGACCTCAAAAAACGCCGGAGACAACCCGAATAATTTTCCACGGATGTACTTCTTCGCGAACCATCATTAAGAGGTATAACACTTCAAGTGTACCATCGAGATCTTTCTTTGTCATGCGTTATATATTTATGATTTTTTTTTCTGATAATTTAACTATTTTATAATTTATTATTGTTGTTTTGGATAACTTCAAAGTATCTTTTAATTATTAATACACTCGAGAGCAATGAATCCGGGTCACTTAAAGAATCCTAAAAATCTCGGAAACTAAAAATGCTAGGTTAATGCAATAAATTGTATTTAATAGACAATGTAATACTCCTTAAATGAAGGTATTAAAACTTCTTAGTTATTGTAAAGTTATATCATAAAAAAATCAAATTTGAAAAAGGGCCACTTTCGAAGATGGAACTACGAAATTACAGCATTTGGTTTTGCTTTTGTTTGTAATCTGTCATTTATGTGGGTACATAAACCATGTTGATAGTGCTCTATATTCATTATTCAAGCTGAAATTATGTCGCTTACGCCTGAAGAATGCACCAGAATACTTACAATGCTGGAAACCGGCCGGAGTCAGCGCGATACAGCCAGGACTGTCGGTGTGTCGCTGTCAACAGTACAAAGAGTTCTCCGACGTTACGAAGAAACTGGTTCTAACCTACGCAGACCAGGAACGGGCAGAACCAGGTGTACCACAGCACGAGAAGACCGATACTTGGTGAACACCATGCTTCGAAATCGCTTTCTCACAGGAACTGAACTCACCAATCAGTTTCGACGCCTCGGAGGAAGTAACCCAAGTGCATGGACAGTAAGACGTCGGCTTGCTGAATCTAACTTAAAACCCCTTAGACCTGCAAACGGCCCTAAACTGGAGCGTGGGCATCGTATTTCGAGACTAAGATATGCCCAGAGCCACGTAAATTGGAGTATTGAAGATTGGTCAAAAGTTATGTTCTCCGACGAATCAAAATTTATGCTCTACAAGCACGATGGAAGACACAGAGTGTATCGAAGACCAGGGGAAAGATTCAAGCAAGCATGCATCGAAGAAAAAGTAGCCTACGGTGGTGGGTCTGTACTTGTGTGGGCCGGAATTTCTTCTGAAAGTCGCACAGAGCTGGTGATCATAGAAAACGGCTCTTTAACTAGCGTAAGATATGTGGAAGAAATCCTCAATGATCACGTTGGTCCATTTATGGTCAATTTAGGTGAGGATGCTATATTTATGCATGACAATGCCCGACCTCATACAGGTAGGATTGTGAATGACTACCTTCAAGAGATGAACATTACTCGTATGGAGTGGCCAGCGCGCAGCCCGGATATCAACCCGATCGAGCATGCTTGGGACGAGCTAGGCAGATGCGTAAAACAACGAAACCCTCCCCCAATCACGCTTCGTGAGCTCAAAATTGCTCTCACAGAGGAATGGGAGAATATTCCCCAAAATCGTATAAGGAACTTGGTGTACAGCATGCCAAACCGCGTAAACGCAGTAATGGAAGCACGAGGAGGCAATACGAAGTATTAAAATTCAAGAAAATCGTAATAAAGTTCAAAAATTTCATGTTTCCTATTTTTGTTTTAAGGAGAGATCAGCAGTTTTTTTCTTTATGTAATTTTGTGTTAATAAAATGTATGGTGACTCATATTTTTTTTACTTTCATTTAAGGAGTATTACATTGTCTATTAAATACAATTTATTGCATTAACCTATCATTTTTAGTTTCCGAGATTTTTAACATTCTTTAAGTGACCCGGATTCATTGCTCTCGAGTGTACATGGTCATTTGGATAATTGTAAGTGCACTTATTTTTACGTAGTACTCGTAGCGAAGTTTGCTTAGTTGTCTTTAAACGAACAGCAAAGTTAAGCAACGTCCGCCGCGGTGTTGAGTTGGATGGGGGACCGCTAGTGACATTACTACAGAGCGCTTCCGTGTTTCGGAGAGCACGATAAGCCGACAGTCCCGGTTGTCGTGTTGGGTTGACAGTCGTTATAGCATGGAGGTAGGGCATTTTGTGAATGCCCGTCTAGCCCGGCTAGCTACCACCCTCAAGTAGAAAATCTGTCGCTGAGCACCTAATAGTGTGTTCTGGCAGCTGTCCTTGAGAGCCAGTCATTCTAGGTTAGCCTGAGCGACATCTTCGACCACATCATCACTTACCATGATGCGAGGTAGTGGTAGTCTAATATTAAACTATGAAGCATAAAAAAAGTGCTACTAACCTGACCGAGGGACAAACGCGCGCTAATTTAGCTTCACATACCACTTCTCATGTCAATGGGTGAGTTGTGTGTTGCTGTATGCACGGCACATATATTTACGTTCTTATTATCCGTATGCAAGCAGCAGGAAAACGATGATACATAAAAGTGAATAGAAGTTTTAGTTGTGAAATTTATATTAAACTAGCTGACCCGGCAAACGTTGTCTTGCCATATAAATAATTAAAAAAATAAGTGTTGATCGTTGAAGGGTGAAAATTGAGGATTGTATGTATTTTTGTATGTTGTATCATAAAAAAATAGAAATTAAAAATTTTGTCTAAAAAATAAAAAATAAAATTTAGGGGTGGACTACCCCTAACATTTAGGGGGATGAAAAATAAATGTTGGCCGATTCTCATAGATACCGGATAAGCACAAAAAATTTCATCAAAATCGGTCAAGCCGTTTCGGAGGAGTATGGCAACGAAAACTGTGACACGAGAATTTTATATAGATAACAACAAATATTTTAATGGAAAGAAAACATTATCCCCCTTACTTATAAAAAATCCGCTATGTAGTTGCTAAGTAATGCATAACTAAACAGTGTTTAAGTAATGCTTAAATATTTCTTACTTATAAACGCTACTTAGCAACTATTTAGCTAAACAATGGATAATGAGGTCAAAAGTATTTTAAACTGACAACATTGAACTAAAAGGTATTATGGAAGACCCAAATAGCCAAAAAGCACGTATCTAGTGCTAAAAATATTAAAATTAAAAAGTTAAAAAATAACTATTCTTTGTAGGTACGTATTTTTGTACATATGGTTAGGTGTACTGGAGACATTTGTAGTGAGTTTTAATTTTGTAATTTGGTAAATTCAAAAGTGCCCTAATAAATTTCCAATTATGCTATGGAATAACAATCTATTCCATAGCATTATTGGAAATGCATTATGGGGTTACCCCAGAATTTACGGGTGTAACTCCAGAATACCGTCAAATCCCGCTGGAAGTTATCTTTTTCCATCCCAAACAATGTCTACGTTTTTTTCTATGAAGTCAAGATTCCAATCCTTGTTTATTTTTAATCATTTTATAGCGATTCCTTAAATCACAGTAAGTGTAATTTAAGGTATCGCTTATCAAATGAATTTACGGAATATAAAGGCCGTAATATGTTCTTGTGTTTCGTCTAGTGTGCTCGAGAAAACATGGCAATAGGCTCGCCCCTTATTACATGGGACCAAAACCCAATTGGCCGAAACATGGGTGTTTATACAACATTGCCTACCCCTTCGGGGAATACAGGCATGATTATATGTATATATGTAAAGTTTATGTGTATGTGTTTTTGTCTTCTACATGTATTCACGTTTTAACGGCTTGAGGGTTTGGATGAAATAACAGAATAGTTAGTTTAGGTTCTCCTTACTTTTCATCATCATTGCCTACGCGGGTGAAACCGCGTGGCGCGGCTATAAGAAAATTACAATGAGTTCGATCACCGGATCGGATCAGATGTTGGGGTTTTAATGAGATAGTGATTTTCAGTAACAGTCCGGCGTCTAATTTGGACCAGTTTATTACCATTTGGTAATAAACTCGCGCCCTATTAAATAAGATGCTTAATACAATTAAGAATATTTCAACTCCTAAAATATATATTTTTTGCTGAACTGAATCGACATCTATGCTGAAATAAGCAAATAAGTGCTCAATTCTGCTTTTAAATTGAATCACTAGTATTATTTACGTCTTCTTACCGGTATTCTAGACCTACTATAGTAGGTATAGAGTAATATTGAATCATCCTACCCTAACAAGGATTATATATACTTACAATTGTTAGGCTAGGGAGATATATCCCCCTTATGTAGGGTCAGTTTATATATCTCAGCTATATCAATACAAAATACAAAGCAACAACATATTTAAAATACTCGTTAACAACGCATAGAACAACACGAGAACAAAAATGTAAAAAGTTTTGGCTTTGATTTTATAATCGACAACCAACGTTATTAGTAGCAGGTATAGTATACCCGCTACCTTTCTGTAGAAACTGTTTTCCACCCAATGTTCAGCAACACCCTACTCATATATATCAACGTGAATAGTGATATAATACTGAAATACCTACACCACTCATTGAGCGCATCGTTTTCCAAGTTGCCTTTTAATACATCCAATAGGAATATACGAGTGTAGCACAATCCTTATATTCTTAATTCTGTAACTGTACCTGCGGTATACTCTTCAATAAGATCAAGAAAAGTAATTAGGTTACGCATAATATTTAATTCATCATCCAATGTATGTTTCTACTTGCTATATTTTTACGATTTATTTACAGAGTATGTCGTGTTTATAGTTTTGTATGCCTCCTTGACAATAACCTCAATGGTAACTAAATCAGCTGATCCGAAAAATCGGCGCCATCTTGCTACTTAAATATTTAAACATGGGTTGGACAGTGTTTAAATTGACAGCTGATTTAAGCAGTACTTAGGAACTGGATAAAGTTATGTAGCGTTTATGAGTAAGGAATTTTGCTAATCAGCGGCTAAGTAATGCTTAAAATTTAAGTAGCGTTTATAAGTAAGGCTGTATATGTTTTAGAATTATATCTAATGACGTCCCAAACGCCACGCACCCAAACCGTGACTTCACGTCGGCTTGACTGGAAAATTATGCTGAATTGTCACTAGTTATTTCTTTTTATTCCTAAGTGTTTTGCTAAAATATTAATTGAATGTTTTCTAAAAATATTTGTTATTAATCAACTTTAGTAACATAAGAAGATTTAGTTTTCTATTTTTGAATCCAATAAAATAGAAAATCTTTAAAGTAAATTATTAACTACGAAACGTTGTCCCACATGGTTGGTATTATTTATTTATAAAATACCAAATATAAAATAGTGCTTTTGACTTATGCTATGATTTCTTCTTAACGCTAGTCTCTTAGAAAATGCTTTTCTTGACCTGTTTTCTTTTATTATGTGAAGTAGTAAAACAAACAAGTTGCCTCCTTCATGGTAAACATCACTACTGTTACATTACAGTTGCTGTATCACCCTTCCCGTTCTGCTCGATACTGCACTGTGCTCAATGCTAATGCATAGATAAAATAATACATTGCACAACGAGTGCATAAAATATGATATTTTAGTCGAAACTTTTGATCTAAATACCAGCCCACGGCTTCGGCTCGGGCTGGTATTTAGGTCAAGGCTAAGATGGGTATTCTAAACGAGTTATACGCTCGGATTTTCACTTCAATTGCGATAAAATTGAATGGTATTGTGAGGAATGCCAATATCATTAAACAAAAATGTAAATCATATTTGACCAATATACTATTTTTTGAGGCAATGTTTCAGAAATAATCATGTCTGAGGTCTTTAATAATACCTACAGAACTTTTACATATTTTTTACGTATTATCAAAGACCCAGGCATACTTGTAACTTTTAACAAGAAAATTAATTTTAATATTTATAATTTTGAATCTGCAGATCTTTGAACAATTTAATATAACGTAATTATTTTACGCATTTGTGGTTACAAAAGTCTTTTAGACACTAGAGCATTAAAAGCCATTTTAGTCCGCTTACAACGGTCATACACAACAACTTTACGAGCATGATAAATGAAAAAAGGATTTATCGTCTCCGTTAGTTATTACATCTCCTTTGCTCAGTGGTCAAACTTGCTACTGTGCCCTTCAGGTCTAATCACAATCGTGTTTGCATACTACTACATGGACTCTATTTGTGAGTCTAATATTCAGCACCAATTAAGTATACCGACACATACAGAGTATATTATGTTTATGTGGTGCATATTCGCTTTAAGTTACCCAATAACTACCTAAGTATAGTAGATGGTCAGGCAAGCACTCTCAAAATGCCCAACGGTCTGCGAATTTACTAAGGTTCTTTTTTATGGGGTAGTGACGAAAAAGGCACTAAGGTTAACACTGGCACACTTGGTGTTAAGCTTATAATTGATGTTTTTCGTCACAAGTGACGAAATGCACTGCCCCGTCACCCTGAGACACACAGTAGTTAAGTCTCTATAGACTGTAATTTCATAATTACTTTTTAGCTCCCGCAAAATGCCCTTACACCATATGATGAAGCTCAAGCCAGTAGCGGAGATGAAACCTGGGCCTGCTGCACGGCAGTCCATAGCTTTACCGCTGAGCTATCATTGTTTCAAAAGTTCAAAATTCATGGTAGAATTAAATATATGGACCCAGACCTTCTGGGAGTGAATAAGTACACCCGTTAAATAGCTGTTGAAAATAAAAAGAAGTAGTGCAGTATGAGATATATATCGTTCAAAGGGGAAAAACTTCTGACTTATCTCTAAAGTATTCACGTATCTGTGGCATGCACATGCAAGCATTCCGATGCATAGAACCAACCAGTTTCGTTTTCCATTACTTTCAAAGCCTGGATTTCCTTTTGGATTTAAAGTTCGAATAAATTTTGCTATTTGTCGCAGTTTTCACAGTTCAGTGTTTTTGGTTCCCTACTTTAAGAAACAAAAGAGTACTAGGTAGGTAACTCTGTACATAAATAGAAATTGTATTTAGACCGTAACAATATTATGGCAATATATAACTGGGTAGTTATGAGAATCGATGACACCTGCAGAAGTGTAATAACTGTATTAAGGGTGACAATGGCCTCCTCTGAAAATTCAACATAAAGTTATGAACACAATTATAAAAATTAGGTTACAGAACCCAACTAAAAATTATAAGTGTAGAATTGGGAAAATGTAATGAAGGTGGAAAAATTTGTTTTTAAACAGTGTGTATGCGAGTCTGTTTGTGTAAATTGTGTCTGAGTGTAAACGTGTTGAGTGTAACGGGGTGTTTGGGTGAAGTGATTATTTCAATACTACCAGTATCTTGATATAATAATGACTATCATTTGATGGTATCATTTGATACACTTTGTTTTCCATTTATGTAAGGTGAAGGGGTAAATTTTTAATCTTTCTTTAGTTTCTTGGTCAGCATCGAGCTAATATATAGTTGATGCCGACCCCCTACTGCGGTCCGTTTCTTTTCAGTGCTGCAGACTATATATTTTCTTATAAATCTGCGTTAGGTATGGATGGGGGGTCAGATCAAATATAAGTTGAGTTTTTTTTTTTAATGTTTTGTGATGAATCAAGCACGAGGCCCACCTGATGTAAAGCGGACTAACCTCTGCCTATAACAGATGCAATTCGTCACAAGTCACGAATTGCACTGCGCCCGTCATCTTGAGACATAGTTGTTAAGTCTCATGTGCCTGTAATTTCACTGGCTCTCAAGGACTGCTGCCGGAACACACCGTTAGGTGCTTGGCGACAGATTTTCTACTTGAGGGTGGTCGCTAGCCAGGCGGGCATTCGCAAAATGCCTTTTCACCATGCGGTGAAGCTCAAGCCCGCGTCGGGATTCGAACCATGGACCTCTTGCGCGGCAGTCCATAGCCAATGCCACTGAGCCATCACTGCCTCAAATTTTCTTAAAAAGGTATGTAGGACAAAAGATCAAATAGTAAGGCGAGTATAGTTCAGTAGATTTTGGACATACATTTGTGTTCAGCTCTCTGCAATAACATACAAATTATTTCATTGTAAAAATAATAAGGGATGTCTTTCATTATAATTTTTGTATATTCTATATGGTTGGTACTATTAACTTGGCTGCTGTTTCCAAGCACAAAATTTAATTATTAGAATTTGTTAAAAATCATGAGAATTATTCCCAGCCTGCACCGAAGGCTGGCAATAAATCTAATTTATTATTCAATTATTGACGTGTTTAACAAGGCCACACTGCATTGCCAAATTAGGTTGGTATAGGCTGTGTTATTCCAAAACATGATTTTCTATTATGAATATGATTTATACAAAAACTTTGAATACCTTGACATTGCGTAGAGAATCATTAACATCATCATTAAAGCACCACTGTACAATGTGATACATTGGACGTCTGAATTAACGAAGCCATGTAGCTTTAGATCTCCGCCAGATGAAAAGTTAAGTCGTATCGAAAAACGTATTTCGACTAATCTTGTAGGTATTTGTTTTACTCGTAGGTTGAGCTAGTTTCCATTCCAGTTAGAAGGATTTTCTGATTTATTTAGGATTTCACTTGGTAGGATGAATGTGTATTGATTGGCTTCAATGCACACATACAAGGATTCCCAAAACCCACCATTATCCAAGACCCAAGAATAAACCTTTTCTGCCCGTTGCTACTATATATAGGCTAATGTATAGTTTACATATTTAAATCTGCAAGCCAAATATGTAATTTGCAACTAATAAACTCAGATTGAAATCACATAAATATCGTGAATCGTGAAAAAAATAATTTATCTACGATTTCAATCAGCTGCAGGTCAGCTGATGTTCTTAGGCAGAGCCACAACTTAGAAAATCGTTAATTAACCTACGGTGAGTAAGCATGGAAATTACGAAATAAAATTCAGTAAGTCATACAAGTTGTATAATATTTTTCCAACTCGGCTACCTAAGAATTCAAGCTGCAATTCGCACATCCCAATCGACATTATTTGCTTTACGTGCACCAAATACCCGGACACGTCCGATGTTGGATATAATAGTAATACAGATTATTCTTCGGTTCTACGTAGAGCTGACACTATGTTACATTGAAGGTACCTATAATTTAAAAGTACTTTATAAAAACCAAAAGTTTTCTGTAGTTTAATGATAGTTGTATTTGTTTGAAGGTTGATTAAGGTTCCAGACGGATGGAATTAAAATTATATTATTTGAGACTCATTGCTAGTTTTTCGATTTGCTCATAGGATAGTTTGCTGAGACGTAGTTATTGTGGGAACGGTTCGCGTTGCTGAAAGGTTTGCTGCTTCGGTGTATTGATCCTAAAGCAAGATTTTGAAAGTACTCGTATTTCGGCATACTATTTCGGCAAAGTGCTACACTGTTTTTACCAACAACTGCCATTATTTCTTTTACTTGTTTATCATCGTTTTAGTGACATGCAAGGAAAATTGTCAAGGAATTGCTGTCATGTAGCTCAACATTGATTTTTCCTTTATATACTTGCATATTTTAGTGACGAAAAATGTTTATTCAGTTAAATATTTTCATTGAAGATATTATATTGTGTAAATGTGCTACATTTACTGAAACAGACATTGATTTATCTTTGAAAAAACTATTATACTTGTTTTCATATACATTTACAGATCTTTATGTAGTATAGATAACTAATAAAAGTACCTATATATTATATTCTTCGCGTGTCAAATAACGTGCGAAAAGTGATAGTAATGCGCTTCTTTTATTGAGTTGGGCTCTATTCTCGTCGGTACCGGAAAATAATCAAAAATTTTAAAACACTTTTCATGGGGCTGTAGCGGGCTGTAAAAACTCCACATAAAAAATTAGATACCCACAAAAAATATGCCAGATAATGGAAATATTTAGTTTTTCATATGTAGAAAAAAAGTGGCACGCTTGGAGCGATTGACGTTATCTATTTTAATCCATGTATCTGTGTAGTGTTTGTTTATATTAATTTTTCACTTATAATTATAGCTGATAGGCTAGCCTATGATCACTATCTCACCTGATGGTAAGTGATGTTGCGGTCCAAGATGTTGTTCAGGCTAGCCTTGAATTACTGGCTCTCAAGGACAGCTGCCGGAACACACCGTTAGGTGCTTGGTGACAGATTTTCTACTTGAGGGTGGTAGCTAGCCGGGCGGGCATTCGCAAAATGCCCTACCACCATGTGTAACTGGTATGTCAGATGTATGTCAATATATTTCAATGGGAGTGGACCAGCCTCATATTACTATGAGTGATGATAAAATTTACCGTTAAAAAAACTACCGTTTAAATTAAGTACCTTTGAATTTTATATCTCGTTTTCAAATCATGATGTCCATAGTTAGTTGTAAAATTTTACCTTTATTGCAGCATAAACTCTTACCATAACATTTAGTTTTTCTTTGTATCGGAACCGGATACTACCTAAAGTAGTAGATATAAGTAGGCAATCGTTCAACGCCTCCCTAAATCCTTCAGCCACCCCATTTTCAATCGTCTTATAAAAGGAACGACTATCTTGACGGTCGTAAATCTTGAGGCGATGCTTGTAATCTACAGTTTGCTTGGCATTTTTATGGTATTAAATTTTTGCACCTCTAAGTGGATGGAGTTTTTATGGTGAACCTGTAAAAGTGATAAGTGATTGTTATGGACGGAGAAATTTTAACACCGGCCAAAGGAACGTCTGTGGGTCGCAAAAAACACACACTAACAGTCTGTTGTGTGTTTGTTATTCATTCTACACAAGCAGTGATGGCTCAGTGGCATTGGCTATGGACTGCCGCTCAGCAGGTCCATGGTTCGAATCCCGCCGCGGGCTTGAGCTTCACCGCATGGTGGAAGGGCATTTTGCAAGTTCCCGCCTGGCTAGCGACCACCCTCAAGTAGAAAATCTGCCGCCAAGCACCTAACGGTGTGTTCCGGCAGCTGTCCTTGAGAGCCAGTGAAATAACAGGCACATGAGACTTAACAACTTTGCCTCAAAGTGACAGGCGCAGTGTAATTCATGACTTGCGATGAAATGCATCTGTTATAGGCAGAGGCACGCTTAACATCAGGTGGGCCTCGAGCTTGTTCCGTCACAATAACATAAAAAAAAAACTTGTACACTTTTGAGTGACACATGGTACTAGAGCATTTAGGTCTTGGTCAAATACTAGAGCTATTGTTTATCCCAGATTATAAAGGACCTCTCACAGGAGCCAATATAATTTTAATTTTCTAATTAAATGTTTACCCTAAAACATAATGTGACAAATAAAATGTTTTATTATACCTTATATTAAGAGTCAAAGGTTACATGAAAGTTGACAATGTAACCATCACCTTTTTCTTAACCAATCAGCTAAGTTAACTGTTCACCACAGTACTGGAATAGATATATCTTAGCTCTCAGACTAAACACAAAAAGGAATTAAAAAAAAATTAAAACAAAATTACAAAAAACTATTAATGTAGTAAAATGATCATCATAAAATTTTGATTTAATGTAAATTCAACAATGTAGGGGTAAAAATGGAGGGCCAAAAATAAGATTTGAGCGAAGGCGTAACCAACATATTATCTCCGGTTCACAAAAATATCATCGATCTGACATCGTTACTCACTTTAATAAAACTCACTATTTTCTACCGACTTCAAAAAAGGAGGAGGTACTCAATTCGTCTGTATTTTTTTTTTTTTTTTTTTTTTATGTTTGTTACCTCATATCTTCTGACTGGGTGAACTGATTTTAATAATTCTTTTTTTATTTGATAGCTGATGCTTGCCGTGTGGTCCCATTTAAATTTCATCAAAATCGATTTAGCCGTTTTTGAGTTACACTCCAAAAACTGAAAAAGTGTTTTCCTGTCCTGATATTATAGTCAATGTTTGTTACCTTAGAACTTTTGACTGGGTGAACCGATTTTGATAACCTTGTTTTTATTTAAAAGCTGATGCTTGCCGTGTAGTCCCATTTAAATTTCATCAAAATCGGACAAGCCGTTTTTGAGTTTCTGTTATATGTTACTATATCTGGTGGTAAGTTAAACATAAGCCCATAAGTAGCAAGGGTCACTAAAAAGGGCGAAATAAAAATTTTTACCAAAAAAATAGAACCGACTTCAACACTCAAATGTGTGAAATAACTTGTCGAAGTCGGTACCATGCGCACAATATTGTGATGATAGGTACTTTTGAACCGTCATGGTACCGACTTCAACAAGTTATTTCACACATTTGAGTGTTGAAGTCGGTTCTATTTTTTTGGTAAAAATTTTTATCTTCGTATATTCTTATTGTATCAACCGGATCGTCCATTGCTGAACACAACCTCTTTTATTAAGAGGAGGTATTAAATATCCCCTTAATATCAAACTATGTTATTGAAAAGTCGATAACCATAGACACAAGATTAAAATACCTTTTTTTTATGTTAATGTGACGGAAGTAGCTCGAGGCCCACCTGATGTTAAGCTGACTAACCTCTGCCTATAACAGATGCATTTAATCACAAGTCACTAATTGCACTGCGCCCGTCACCTTGAGACAAAGTTGTTAAGTCTCATGTGCCTGTAGCTGGAACACACCGTTAGGTGCTTGGTGACAGATTTTTCACTTGAGGGTGGTAGCTAGCCAGACGGGCAATCGCAAAATGCCCTTCCACCATGTGTTGAAGCTCAAGGCGGCGCGATGGGTATCAAAACAGGGTACTGCGGTGCGGCAGTCCATAGCTGTAACCTCTCGGCCATCATTTTTCAAAATTGCTGCCTTTTTGGATATAAGTTAATAAGCAAGATAAAATTAACAACTTTACGTGTCTCTTTTTTTAGAACGCAATATTATCGCCTCGAGTGGGAAGTGAAGCCTTGTTTTTCTGCTATACGCGCCGGACGCGTTTTCATTTTATCTTTACTATCATGACTACCGTGAACTTGATATTTTAATTAACATCAACTGCCAGAGGGAACAGTGCGGCCGTCTATCAGACTACTCAACTTTGTCTGAACAAAATCCAACGTTAGTTTGGCCGAATAACACTTTACTACTGTAATGGGAAAATTATATATAGTTGGACTAAAAAAGACATTCGGTTTTTAAATCTAAATACATCCTCTAAAGAGCTAGACCATGTCTAGACCGAAAACAGCCTTTAAAAACGTTAAGCCTATCGCTTTCATTGAATTTCTGAGTACTTTATTCAGATGTGGTAGGTTATGCCTGCTGGCATGTTACGTTTATACCGAAAAATTTATATCAAAAGTAAACATTTTAAACTTAAATGTATGTAAGAAATTTAATCAATACACACCTGTTATGTTAGTTTGATTAAATAAGTAAAGAGTCTAGAGAAGTGTATTATATTATAAGAATAACATAAATGAAACATTTCTTGATTGTAATTTAATACAAATACATACTTTACAAAATCACAAATATACGATAGGAAAAAATTAAGTCATGTGCGGGATAAAAATTTTTCCTATCGTATATTTGTGATTTTGTATTGTAATCCGCATAGAAGGCGTTATTGCAAACCTAACAATATTAAAACAAATACTTACTATTTGGAACACACTTCTGCACGAGTTTGTCATCTCCTACAAATTTATTCGCACTTATCAATTGATTGATTGCTCGTTCGTGGACGTTTTTAATAGCCATATAGGAGTATATTAAATATAGTCGTCTCTATGTCTTGGTAAAATAAAAGTTTATTTTTATGATTCGCGGCGAACAATTCATTCTGCTGTTTTCATCTGTCCATTAGACCTTCTTACCTGAAACTGCACTCCTCTTGTCACTCTAAGATATGACGAGTATTTATTATTAACATTAAATATTACTGTCTGGTGCATCTGCTTTTGGAGCCTAGCAAGGCAACGTCGCCCACAGAGCAATATCGCCACGAACAAGGTAACAACCCTATACTGTATCAGCCGGATTGTTCTCTGCTGAACACAGCCTCCCCTTTTATGGTAGGCTTGCCAAAATACCAACGCCTGGCAGGCGTCTTGAGGATCGCAGTGTAACATACCAGTTCCTCAGAAAGCGCTGCTACCCACCTTCTGGTGTGTTACCCTTAGTCGCCTCTTATGACACCCAACGGGTAGAGATAGGGGATAACATTCTAGCCCGGCATCCCACGGGCAACCGAACAACCTTATAGTTAAATATTATTTCATGAGCATATTATGGTGGTGACATGATCTAGGCTGTTTGCTATCGAGAGATACCTAGGTTAGGCTAATAGCAAACAGCCTAGATCATCCAAATAATGCAAATGCTGGTAAGCGTTAGAAAATTGTGTATTAGTACAATATATTGCCTATGCTCTAAGTCCAGGCAAGTCAGACTTAAATCGTAGCTTGGCATCAAAAAACAGTCCGCTTAGTAATTCCATGCAGCTAGACCGACACGAGTTCTGAACAGCTACCGGGATCGGTATAGTACTTAAATATTTAAAGTCTCTGCCGACAGTGTAACTGACGGTACGGCTCACTGATTTTCCGGAACTTATTGAACTCCAAGTTCTAGACTCCAAAGTCTGAACGTGTCATATTTAACCATTTCAACATCAAAGCCCTTCAAAGTCCAATTTTCAATAATCTTGCCATTTTTTCTCCATTTGAATGGTTTTCATTACGCAACGGTATGATTTCACGGAGCTTTCCATGTGAACGAGCAGTGTAGCTGGAGAATGTCTAAGTGAGTTTGGAAACATACGGGGAGATGTAACTGTGGGGTCTGCTGCAACTTTATGTACGATAAATTTGAACAGAGAAACACATTTTATTAAAAATTTGTAGCAATCTCGCATTTTCCTTTTTTTCAGTGTATTACATGATAGTTTATTTCATTGGAACATTATATTTGAAGGAACAGTGAGAAAGATTTCTTAAATTGTTCATATTTTATTATAATAAGGAATGTTTAGTTGTTTATTTTAAACACACAACAGCCAAACGTTTTACTTATACAATAACAATAAAAAAATTGGAAGAATAGTCAGCATGATACTGTAGACAAGGTTTAAGTGAAGCACAGGCAAGTTATAATTAAGTACTTATTTAGAAATATTAGTACAGGTACCACTACCATAGTAAAATATAAAAATAAATACACACATTACACAATAAAATATTAAATAAATTGAAATTAGTACATATATATAAATTCAGTAAAACATTGAGAACCAGAACAACCAAGAAGCAGCCAAATGGAATTTTTTAGGTTATTTTTTATCAGTCATAAAAAATCTGCCTACTCTATTATTGCATTGATCAATTACGTGTTTTATTGTGTAAACTAACACAAAATAAGATTAAATAGTCGTCACTGTTTATTTTATCCAAATTGTGTAGAAATCGTTACAAAATTTGAATGCAAACAAGCTCCGAAAATGCTCTTCATTGTTATGTTATTTCATATATTTGATTTTTCATTTGTCAACAAAAACAAATTTAAGTTTTTAAATACGTTCTAAGCCTAAGCGTGATGAATGAGAAATGTTTACATTGTTTGTAACAATTTTAGTGTGTTCATATATGTTAATTACTATTACAGATGTTTATTTTCTAATATATATTCATACTTTATAAAATAAAAAACAAATTTTATGTCAAAATTGATTTGATTGATTCTATTGTTATAATTATCGCCGATGCCAATGGGTTAAGGTACGATTTCTTACTATTTAACATGTTTTCACTCATATTAATATATGCCTACCAAGCATAAAGAACAACCAATTAATCAATTGTACGTATTGAAAGACGTAGCTAACGAGAAACAAATAACCATTTTAATAAAAGTGGGAACCTGAAAATTGTATACTATAAATTGCTTGCAGCTTTACGTTTTCTCAGATTGACTGCTGCGTCTCAACCCGAATCGTCTACCCGTATGTCTTCTCACGATTATCGCCGAAGTGTATTCCGGAGGCGGCTCATTCGTTCGCTGGACGTTATCTCTGTCACGCGCCGTGTCAGTTCGTTTGTCAGCCGGATGACATTCACAACTGTGACAATAGTGTTGTCGAGACCTTTTGAGTTTATTTCCTTGTCAGCTCCAAGTTTTATATATTTTTTCGATTTTGTAATATAGAACATTAAAATTATTTCAAGCTTTTGTTATTTTTTGTTCTACTTTACAATTGTTTGCATTGTAAGGATGTTAGTAAGATGAAAGTAACAGGCGTTGCACCTAACTGTCCGTAGTACCTATATCAAAAAATAGTTTAACAGTAAATTAATATTATTTGGTCCGCACGCTTATTTAAGTTTTTACTGACAGTAAGGGCATGAACATTACGTCAAAAAATACATTTATTAATTATAAAAATAACGAAGGGTTTTTTTTATGTTCTTGTGACGGAACAAGCTCGAGGCCCACCTGATCTTAAGCGGACTAACCTCTACCTATGACAGATGCGTTTTGTCACAAGTCACAAATTGCACTGCGTCCGTCACCTTGAGACATAGTTGTTAAGTCTCATGTGCCTGTAATTTCACTGGCTCTTTTCACAGGGTGGTCGCTAGCCAGGCGGGCATTCCCAAAATGCCCTTCCACCATGCGGTGAAGCTAAAGCCCGTGGCGGAATACAAACCATGGATCTGCTGCGCGGCAGTCCATAGTCAATGCCACTGAGCCATCACTACTTCAAAATCCGATTGATTTCCGGGTTATATAGGTTTGTCCTATAGATAATTCTCTAGTTAGTAACTGCCATGTGTATTTATTGCGATAGTTCCAAATAAAACATTTAATTTGATATTGCAAATACCTGGATATAGTCGAAACTATAGACGGAATTATTAGAGTTATGTTGCGTGAGTTATACTGTATCTTTTCAGTTAACATGAGTAACCATTTTACCTTCCGATTCGGGATGTCCCTCTCGGTGAGCTACTTATCTACCTAAAGTAGGGGACTAAAATGTGTCACGACTAAATAATTCAAGCACTACTCGAGTTATTAAGTGCCAGGACCAGTTTTACTAAGACCCACGTGGGGTAGGATAATTCGCTTTTACATTTTACCAAAGGATTTAGAGAGACCGCTTGAGCGCTATATAATCGTTTCTGTACGAGTTGATTGAGTAACGTTTAGTTGTTTGATGTTTTATTTAGAATTGGGTTTAATCTTGAGAACCTTAGTACATAATCATGTATTAATATTATATAATAAAGATAAAGTTATCAGGTGGCTCGTCTGATGAGACTGCCCATGCCCATTACAAGTACTTTACATTACTGTGCAGACCACTCTAGTGCATAAGATTCTAGGTATATATAAGGGAATTTAATATAATATTTTGTTTTTGTATCTCAATAGGATGATAAGATCAATAAAAAAATATAATCCTTGCTTTTTTATATAAGTTAGATGAACTTAAATTAAATTTAAATAAATAACAGCGTAGGTATAACGTTTTGGAAGATAAATAATCTAAAAGCTTGGAACATACCCCATACACCTGTAATCGCGATAGCCTCAGCAATGGCAGTACATTCGGCTTTCGCCTGTGACCTACGTAATTAAAGCAAATATTGTAATAATTTTATAATATTATTATACTTTGTAACACATTGCTCGTTCTTCTCGCAGTGGCTCTATTATTTTTTTTGCATAACGAGGCAGTACAATGTTGTATACTTCAATCTAAAATAAGAGTAATAAACTTTCATAAGAGCGTCTAAGACGATTAATAAATAAATTATTTTGATATTGACTGATTTGATGCCTTTCATTGGATAGTTGTCAAAGGCAATTAAGGAAAAAAATGGACTAAATAAGTAACCGCCACTTGTTTTAAAATTTGTTGCTACAAGTCCAGGTGTACAACAGCCCTGTTATTTATGCCGCTGATATTGTTAAGTTCGTTAGGTTATGAAAATGTATTACAGAGTAAAAAAAAATTGTTAATCGTTTGTGTCGGGCTTTGCCCACAGTCCTAAAAATACATCAATGGGATAACGGTTGTTTTATGTTGTTTATTTATTTATTAGAAAATGCATATGTAGGAAATTTGCTGTCTCAGAACTGCCTGTCCCGTCCATGGTGCCTATACAAACATTGAAAATATTGATAAAACAATAAGAGCCCCATACTAACCTATGTCAGTTCTTACTATACTTTTGTCGGTATTTTCTCTTTTATCTATTGTCGGCGTCAAAGGTTATTGACGTTTTGTAAAAAAACATAACAATTTTAACATTTTCCTCTAAGCGAGATATGGGACTATTATCACACGTTTAAAGTATCAAACATGCTTCTTGTAGACGGAAGCACACATTAGACAGGCTGCTTTTATATGATACGATATTGTAATTATACGGGGTTGGTAGGACATTTATTACCTTTGTTCTCAAATTATTACATTCGCAAAACAGTATATTCGCAAAAATTATATTCGCAAAAAATTACATTCTCAAATGATTGCATTTTGGACAATCACAGTCAGAAGGGTTAGAGTAAATGTGGTGTCTGTGCAGTGACGCGTAATAAACCATACGTATCTTAACCTTATTTTAACCACTAGTTCAAAGATGTTAAAAGATTCAGAAAATATAAAAAAGTAGTAGTGTTGAATATTGTAATCTCTATTTACATATTTTAGGCACTTGTGAATTTTTTGTAGGATGTAAAAACAGTAGAGGTAAAAACAGTTGTGAATTTTTAAATACCTTAAAATATATTCACTTTAGAGTGTTTCGTGAAAGGATGCTAGAATGTTGAAGAGGTCGTAGTGAAGCTTGCTTATCTGTTCCTAACCTATTCAAAGTTGACTGCGGTCACTAATTACGGCAACAGAGTGCTTTTGTACCTTTGGGAGCATTTTAGGCACTATCCACACATATGCATTTCAGGGTATTGTCAGAGTTCATCAAGGACGGAAAAAGAATGTTGCATCCATATGATATAAACTCATAGTTCCTTGTTACGATCAGGGTTGTCAGTGATATTTATCAGATTTTCTAACTACTTAAGCTCGGACAACCAGCTTACCAGTTCCGAATGCCCTATGACCCCATAATGTATGGATAGCGCCTTAAACCGTCCGGTTGTTGTCTTAGGATATCAATTGTAAGCAATATCGGAAGCATTTGGGCCGCCTGGAAACTCTGAAACTGCATTTTGCTTGGTGGTAGGACATTTTGGAGGCTAAAATCTGTCACCAAATACTTAACGTTATATAATGGCAGCTGTCTTTAAGAACCAGCAATTAATAAATGTTAGCCTGAACAACGTCTTTGACCACATCACTTACCAACACTTGAGATAGTGATGCTTACTTAAGAGCAATAAAAAATGGTCGTGAAGTCAAAGTCAAAATCATTCAATTTAGGCGTCTACGACACTCTTATGGAGGTCAATAACAAATTTTAGTATAATGTAGAATATATAAATATTCTACATTGTACTGCCACGTTCTGCAAATAAATTGTATAGAGCCACTGCGGAAAGAACGGGCAAGAAACTCGGGGCATTCTTTTAAACATCTTTTAACAATTTGACAATGTGTTACATACTTACTATATAATAAAGTTATTACGATATTTGTTTAAATTATGTAGGTGACAGACAATAGCTTGGCAGAGGCGGAATTGTTCAGGCAGTATTTTGCAACTGCCCGCATGGCTAGCTACCTACCACCTGCAAGAAGAAAATCGGTTACCAAGGCCTAACAGTATGTTCTGGCACGAACAGTACATTTTGCATTAGTATCTTGCCTTCAGGCATTCGGATAGGAATTGGACCGAACCGAAAGGTAGCCCTCAAAAGGTTTCACTTAGGTAGTTTGTTATTTGTTTGAAATTGGATTTATCTTTTTTCATTAAATAGATGTCATGTAATATTTATGTTTACGGCAAATTAAGGTGCAAATTGATTTCTGAGTTGGTAAATACAAATTTTAGATAGTAGTAGTGTAGCATTTCGAGAACATCTATCACCGTACAGTAGAAAATCTAATGGCAAATACTTAACGGTGTGTTCCGGCAACTGTTTAAGGTAGATTACCACTTTCGACCGCATCATCATTTACTACAGGCAAAATTGTGATCAAAGCTAAGCTATAGGCAATAAAAATATTGAAAAGCTTAACAACTAATCGATTGTTCTGGTAATATATTATCGATACATTTTTACCATTAAAAACCGCTCCGATGCTTTCTATTGATCCTTTTATGTATCCTACGGATTTCCTGCTTGGTGCCCTAGGATACAACTCACTTATAGTTAGGAGATCCCATGACCAGCTAACGATTATGTGCAAAATTTTGCGAGGGAAAATTGACGCACCAAATCTTCATAACCAGCTTTGTCGTTTGTTCGTCCCCGACAGTTACAATCGGGGCAGGATGCATAAACTGTTGACTGTGCCGAAGTGTAGAACTGTAGCACACGCAGTTTCTCCGATACCGCGATCCCTTGCTTCACTCAATGCTCTTGTCGAAGCAAAACCTGAGTATGATCTCTTTGACGGCAGGTGGCAAGATATTATGATAGAGAGTTTAAAATACTGTGAGACTACTTCGAAATAGAAAAGACAATTTTGTCTATATCAGTATCAGTGCAATATGACGTGAATATATATTTTGAATGTGAATTTCAACTTTCATTTTAATATTTTTGACATCTGTTAATCCGCATTTACACACGAATTACACTAATGATATATAGATATAATACAATAATAATATGTCAAAATAATTTTTTTTATTTTTTTATTTTGACATATTATTATCGTATTATATCTATATATCATTAGTGTAATTCGTGTGTAAATGCGGTACGAATTTGAATTTGAATAAATAAATATTGTTTAAATGACGTCACTTTTTTCAACCCCAAAATTACTTATTGAAGAGAATCGTCAATTTTTATCGAATTCCCAATCCTTAAAATAGGAAATAGTGACTATTTCTAGACTAAAAACAAACTTTAGACAGTTCTTACTTCAGGTAATTGCACTTCTGTTGAATGAAATTCGTTTCTTGAGTAATTACTTTTACTTAAGTTATTACTTTTGCTTGTTTATATAACGAGTGTTAAAATTTCGTAGCAGTAGAACTGTTTGTGCGAGTTCGTCCGAGGAAGCACTGCCACCATACCATGAAGGGTATGGATGCCTTTAAAATTACAGGCACATACACATACGTACATTTAACAACTTTATGAATCAAAGTGGTGCAGCAATGCAGTTCGCGTGATGCATCCGTTATAGGCACCGGTTACCGCTTAGCACCAGGTGGACCATATGCTCGTCTAATCACGGCAAAAAAATACTCTGGGATTTTTACCGACTTCAAAAAAAGGAGAATGTACTCAATTCGTCTATTATTTTATTTTTGTTATGTTTGTTACATTAGAACTTTTGACTGGGTAAACCAATATGGATGTTTTTTTTTATTTGAAAGCTGATGCTTGCCATGTGGTCTCATTTAAATTTCATCAAAATCGGGTAAGCCATTTTTAAGTACACTCCAATAGCTGAAAGTATTTTAGCAAGGGTCACTAAAAAGGGTGAAAAAAAATGTTTACCAAAAAAGAGAACCGACTTCAACACTCAAATGTGTGTAATAACTTGTCGAAGTTTGATACCAAGTGCACAATATTGTGATAATAGGTATTTTTTTTACCATCATGGTACCGACTTCAACAAGTTATTTCACACAATTGAGTGGTTAAGTCGGTTCCGTTTATTGGTAAAAAAAATTTAAGGTTTTTTTATTATGTTACACAAATTAACTTTGCAGTCTTTATGTTCCTGAAAATATAATAAGTTTATGCTAAAAAAAAATAATTGAAAAATTCCACCTTTACCAAGCCACTGTCGGTCACATATGAAATCTGTCGGTCAATTATGAATTATAAATATACAAATATTGTTATCATTTTAAATTCATTATAATTCATTCGTCAACAACTTAAAGCGCTTCTGAAGCGCTCGTAGCGAAGTTTACTTAGTTGTTCTCAACCGATCAGCAAAGTTAAGCAACGTCGCGCGCGGTCATGAGTTGGATGGGTGACCGCTCGTGACATTACTACTGAGCGTTTCCGTGCTTCGGAGGGCACGTTAAGCCGTCGGTCCCGGTTGTTGTCTTAGGATGGCAGTCGTTATAGCATGGTGGTAGGGTATTTTGCGAATGCCCGCCTGGCTAGCTACCACCCTCAAGTAGAAAATCTGTCGCCAAGCACCTAACGGTGTGTTCCGGCAGCTGTCCTTGAGAGCCAGTACTTCTAGGTAGGCCTGAACAACATCTTCGACCACATCATCACTTACCATCAGGTGAGATAGTGGTCAAAGGCTAACCTATCAGGCATAAAAAAAAAAAAACTCATTACAAATGTATCTTTGTTTATAGTACAACTTAAGTTGAACTATAGCTGTCGCTCCATCCCCATACTGTGGTCAAGAACGAAAGGACAAATTAGAGTCATACGTCATAATGTCATGTTGGCTAAGCGGTTAGAACATTCTCCGGCTGTAGGGATGGGTGTCGCGTGTACGAATCCTGCACACGACTATATTTTTTTTCTCTCGTAACTTAGTATAATAATAAAAAATACAAAATATATAAACCCTGAGTGATCTTAAGAATTATTCATAGTATTTTTTACTTTATGAAATACATCTATTTTAGTATTATAATTTCTACTCGATGTATTCAAAAATATCCTTAAAATATCAATATGCATGAGATATACGAGTATTTGTGTTATTTTCTAGCAAATAACGACTGCGGTTATTAACATAGTAACATGATAAGTAATGACCAAAATTTAATTTGTACTCAACACACCCAACAAAGTTTATCAAAGTTAAATGAGAAACAATGGAAAACTCGGTAACTGACAACTCGAAACAATATCGCATCGCCGCATCATATAAACGCTCCACAAGCACATCCGCATTGACGTCACGTCTGAAATAAGATTAAAGGCCCACAGTTTCAATAAAAACATAACGAGGATACAGTGTGTAAAATGAAAGATTTATCTCCTCAACCGAGCGAAGGGTCGCCACATAAATAAATTCATACACTCCATTGAAAGTCGAGGAGTCCCCAAAACCGCTTTAGGTGTTTTTAAAAGAAACTCCTCAGATGTTCAATGTGAGAGCCTATTCAGTCTCGCGGTATTTGGGTATTTACTGTGTTACTTCTTTCTTTCGGATAAAGTTGGCGGTTGGAAATGTCTGGAATGTGAAAGTGGGCTGAACCGAATGTAGACATTCTTTATCGTTTCTTCGAGTTTTTACATTCGTGGAGGCTTCCAAAGGTAGGATTAAAATACTTAATTTGAAACAAAAGCGTAAGAACTATTCAGAAATAATATTATTGTATATGCCTAATTAGATAATATGTAAATTCACACACATTTGTAAATGTGTACGTGCAAATTTAGAAGGAATGATAGCCGAGGTAATAAATTTTTTTTTTTTTTATTCCTGATAGGTTAGCCTTTGACCACTATCTCACCTGATGGTAAGTGATGATGTGGTCGAAGATTTTGTTCAGGCTAACCTAGTAATAGCTATGAACTGCGCAGGTCAACTAGAAAATCTGTCGCCAAGCACCTACCAGTGTGTTCCGGAAATAATCTTTGAGTACTGTATCAGCCGGATAGTCCACTGCTGAACACACCCTCCCCCAATACGAGGGGTTTTCCATATCCCCACGCTTGGCAGGCGGCTTGGGGATCGCAGTGTGAAATATCAGTTCCTCAGAAAGTGCTGCTGCCCACCTTCTGATGTGTTACCCTTAGTCGCCTATTACGACACCCACGGTTTGAGATGGGATGGGAGCATTCTACCCCGTGGGCATGAGTGCCAGCAAGTAATTATAAAATTACAGGCACACGAGACTTATCAACTGTATTTCTCATGGAAATAGGCGCAGTGCAGTTCGTCACTTGTAACGAAATGCATCTGTTATAGGCAAGGCTACTGCCTAATATCAGCAGGGTCTCGTGCGGGTTTCGTCGCAATCGCATAAAAATATATACATACACAAACATAAATAATTTCGAATGACTCATTCAAGTGCACAATATTTATGTGTTATTTTTTTGTATGTTTATGTATGTTAATTATATATACTAATCTAACTTTAGGTATATAGTGAACAATATCGTCGTCCACATCATCACTTACCATCATAGAGTAGTGAGATAGTGGTCAAAGGCTAACCTATCAAGCATAAAAACAAAAAAAAACATTGTCATTACTGTGTACAGTGGATTGAAAAACATCAGTAGGTTCATCAACACTACTAGAGTTAACATCCGCTACTGTAAAATATTGGTCAACCTTAAATTGTGTCAAACACTGTGCAAACATTATTCTCATTCTGAACATATATGTTAATACATATAATACAGTTAATACATGAATATTCTGTGCTATAAACTCGAACAAAATAGTCTGTTACATCATGCAAGTAATTAATATGGATAAAATATGTATTGAAATCCGAAAAATCAATTTTACTTTCTGAACATTGCTTTTTAATTAAAATGTAAAGCAATACATGTAATACACAATATATCAAACACACCTAGCATTTAGCATCTGAAATCAGATCGAGGATGCAATATGGGATTATATCGTGTTTAGTACTTATACCATGAATACATTTTTGGATCAATAAATGCAGGTGGTAGCCCTATTTTGGATATTGCACATGAAGTGCATGGTAACACTTAAATAGCGTGCCAAACGCCTCATAAACGCCTGATTAAAAAACATACCTGACCTTATCGATTATGAGGTAAAATGACCCTCCTAAGTTTTAGTTGATGGTACAGTGAATAATATACGGCTGAACCGTTTTTTGTTAACTGATTCGTCAGTGGAAATATCTTCTATTTTTCTTTGAATATTACTAGGTGATTGAAAAGTAAATATTTTTATTAATTTAAGCAATTAAGTTTCATAATTTAATTAAACTGAATGTATCTATATTATTCATCTTGGAAAGAGTCCTATAACCATGTTTCATGTGTATTTAAGTGGCCGTAAAATTCTGATACTACAATAAGTAAAGACATGCATAGACGTGATGGAAGAAATAAGAGAATTTGTGTGTTTAATGTATTGTCCTCGGTAATAATTACAGTTATTTATAAACAAGCAAGCTTTTCATTTGCTAGATATGGTTTTTTTTATTTCACAGAGTAAATTTTCGTAGGGCCCACTCTCAAGGTACAACACTGCAGTTGTACCGGGGCAAGTAGTTCCGATCCTCACAATAACTAAAGGCGAGGGCAGTACCACAGTGGTGCCTTTGGCCCGTTGTCAACCCTTCCTTTAGTAGCGGTGCGTGTTCGCCCATAGTCCGGTGGAGTTGAACAGCCGACAGCGGCAGTCAACATCCAAGTCCTCCCTAAACAAACAAGCCTTTTGTTTGCGACCAGGTCACGTAAATAGGATCAAAGAATAAATCAGCACACCCAGTAAACTACAGATTAGCTAACTTTTTTAAGTACTTTAGTCAGACTTAAGATTTGCTGTATTAGACTTATGAAGTTCACTTTGGCTTTCCTTTAGAGCTCATAGGTTGCTACTGTGCCATGTGCCACTAAGCTTGTAGCAGACATTGCGTTTCTGGCCATGGTAAACAAAAACATAAAATAGTATTAAATTAGGCAATCCGTAATGCCATGGATCAGGGCAGATAGGAAGAAACAATCAATAGAAATAGTCACATAGATTTAATAAAATCTTAATTTCTTGTTCCTTAGAACCAGTTGATGATATTTTCTACTTCAGTTTGTGCGTGAGTTTTGATGTACAATGTACAACTTATGGTGTTATCTATGTAAGTTTCTGACAGCTATGCCAATAGATCGCATGATGGTATCCGCTTTCACAAGTAAAGTTTTAGACATTAGTATGTCTTCGAACCATCAATTGTAACTAGTATTTTAATTATATTTTTGGTGTAACTTTGCCAAAATCCGTATTTAATAATTGCAAATATTTAAAGAAAACATCAAATTGACATTTTAGAAAACACAAAAAAAGTATTAAGTATGTTTAGTGACAATTCCGCCTATTTCTCCCGCTAAGCCGACGTGGCGTCATAAACACCACTGTCTGCCCAAATAAAAAACCTAAAACTGAGAAATTTTCGATACGTTTCGCTTCTGCTCAAAACATCATCAGGTCTTGACTCTTTAAACGAGGAAAATCTCGATCATGCAAATTTTCCTGAACGCGACGTTTACGACGTCACGTCGGCTAAGCAGGAAAATTAAGCGGAATTGTCACTAGATATATATTTTAAGTATTTTTCTATATTGAAAATATATATTTTTTTAAATATTTCCAATTTTCATGTAAATGAGATATTATTATAATTATGCAGCAAACGGCCGGCGGCGCGGCGGTGGGATAAGTGCCCTAATCATATTTCAATACGTGTTTGGAACGCAGCTCTACGACGTGTCTCTATCATGCATGACACAAATATCTCCATAACATGTAGCGAAACCTTTTTAGTTTACTGTACAAGTAAAGGGATGGTATAACAAATGAAACTCTATACGTTTTTACGATCTTTAAAAGGCTGTATCTTTTGCACCGTAAAAGGCCGGTTGAATTTGTGATAGAGATCTACTTACTAATAACCACGTGTTAAAACTATATATGGTGTATAGTATATGGTAATATTATAAAGACTATATAATACACTCGAGAGCAATGAATCCGGGTCACATATGGAATGTTAAAAATCTCGGAAACTAAAAATGATAGGTTAATGCAATAAATTGTATTTAATAGACAATGTAATACTCCTTACATGAAAGTAAAAAAAATATGAGTCACCATACATTTTATTAACACAAAATTACATAAAGAAAAAAACTGCTGATCTCTCCTTAAAACAAAAATAGGAAACATGAAATTTTTGAACTTTATTACGATTTTCTTGAATTTTAATACTTCGTATTGCCTCCTCGTGCTTCCATTACTGCGTTTACGCGGTTTGGCATGCTGTACACCAAGTTCCTTATACGATTTTGGGGAATATTCTCCCATTCCTCTGTGAGAGCAATTTTGAGCTCACGAAGCGTGATTGGGGGAGGGTTTCGTTGTTTTACGCATCTGCCTAGCTCGTCCCAAGCATGCTCGATCGGGTTGATATCCGGGCTGCGCGCTGGCCACTCCATACGAGTAATGTTCATCTCTTGAAGGTAGTCATTCACAATCCTACCTGTATGAGGTCGGGCATTGTCATGCATAAATATAGCATCCTCACCTAAATTGACCATAAATGGACCAACGTGATCATTGAGGATTTCTTCCACATATCTTACGCTAGTTAAAGAGCCGTTTTCTATGATCACCAGCTCTGTGCGACTTTCAGAAGAAATTCCGGCCCACACAAGTACAGACCCACCACCGTAGGCTACTTTTTCTTCGATGCATGCTTGCTTGAATCTTTCCCCTGGTCTTCGATACACTCTGTGTCTTCCATCGTGCTTGTAGAGCATACATTTTGATTCGTCGGAGAACATAACTTTTGACCAATCTTCAATACTCCAATTTACGTGGCTCTGGGCATATCTTAGTCTCGAAATACGATGCCCACGCTCCAGTTTAGGGCCGTTTGCAGGTCTAAGGGGTTTTAAGTTAGATTCAGCAAGCCGACGTCTTACTGTCCATGCACTTGGGTTACTTCCTCCGAGGCGTCGAAACTGATTGGTGAGTTCAGTTCCTGTGAGAAAGCGATTTCGAAGCATGGTGTTCACCAAGTATCGGTCTTCTCGTGCTGTGGTACACCTGGTTCTGCCCGTTCCTGGTCTGCGTAGGTTAGAACCAGTTTCTTCGTAACGTCGGAGAACTCTTTGTACTGTTGACAGCGACACACCGACAGTCCTGGCTGTATCGCGCTGACTCCGGCCGGTTTCCAGCATTGTAAGTATTCTGGTGCATTCTTCAGGCGTAAGCGACATAATTTCAGCTTGAATAATGAATATAGAGCACTATCAACATGGTTTATGTACCCACATAAATGACAGATTACAAACAAAAGCAAAACCAAATGCTGTAATTTCGTAGTTCCATCTTCGAAAGTGGCCCTTTTTCAAATTTGATTTTTTTATGATATAACTTTACAATAACTAAGAAGTTTTAATACCTTCATTTAAGGAGTATTACATTGTCTATTAAATACAATTTATTGCATTAACCTAGCATTTTTAGTTTCCGAGATTTTTAGGATTCTTTAAGTGACCCGGATTCATTGCTCTCGAGTGTATTTGGTGAGTCTGTTTCTATGTTTGTTACTTTTTCACGGACAAACGTGTAGACCAATTTTGATTTAATTCGGTATGGAGGTTTTTATTTTATTTTATTGTGACGGAAGAAGTATAAGGCCCACCTGATGTTAAGCGGTATCCTCTGCTTATAACAGATGCATTTTGTCACAAGTGACGAACTGCACTGCGCCTGTTACCCTGAGACATACAGTTGTTAAATCTCATCATGTGCCTGTATTTTTTTTTGTTTTTATGTCTGATAGGTTTGCCTTTGACCACTATTTCACCTGATGGTAAGTAATGATGTGGTCGAAGATGTTGTTCAGACTAACCTAGAAGTACTGGCTCTCAAGGACAGCTGCCGGAACACACCGTTAGGTGCTTGGCGACAGACTTTCTACTTGAGGGTGGTAGCTAGCCAGGCGGGCATTCGCAAAATGCCCTACCACCATGCTTTAACGACTGCCATCCTAAGACTACAACCGGGACCGACGGCTTAACGTGCCCTCCGAAGCACGGAAACGCTCAGTAGTAATGTCACTAGCGGTCACCCATCCAACTCCTGACCGCGCGCGACGTTGCTTAACTTTGATGATCGGTTGAGAACAGCTAAGTAAACTTCGCTACGAGCGAAAACTGGCTCTCAAGAACTGCTGCCGGAATACAATGTTAGGTGCTTAGTGGCAGATTTTCTACTTGAGGGTGGTAGCTAGTCGTTCCAAATATGCCCTCCCACCTTTCGTTAAAGCTCGTAGACGAAACACTTGTTTAAAACAGGATACTTTTCATCATCATCCATCACCACGCGAGGGAAACCACAGGCGTAACTAGTATCTTATAAAACTTGAACAATAAACGAGTCCTTTTAATTTTGTTTGTGTTTATTTCATACAGGTAACGGTTTTTTGTTTTAGTGCTACCGTAAAATTACTAAGTAAGGTTTAAATATTTGTCGTTTATTATAAAGTATAAATATTTAGCGATTATTATGGATTTAAATATTTTGTTTGTATGTACTTAAACGATGGTTGATGCAAACCACTTAAGTTTTATAAACCGCACTAATATTATGTACTTGGTAATTTTCCAAACATAGCATACTTCTTGTATAAAAGATTATATTTAATTAATGATCTTTTTTTTTTATTTAAACCCATCACTTACATATTATAACATTAAATTATTATAATTAATTCATGGTTATCTAAGAGATTCAAATGGAACGTCCATTTAAGCTTTTGTGTTAAGTACATTTATTTAGTACAATGTGCTTTATATGATAATACTGTCTCTTATTCAGTATTTCAGTCCGAAACGCAGCAATGCTATTTCCATTTCCGTTTTGCCTGCAAATATGGGTAGTGGAAATGCAAAATGTATCTCCTGTTTACATCATCGTTAGGAGCTAATAATAACTGAATGCTGAAACGAAAGTGCAAGTTACGTAAGACTTATATTCAATCAATTACTTACCCGGACACTGAACGGGAAAAGCAGCATCATTAATTTCATTTCTGTCCTGAAATGAAAGATGATCGAATACTTTATATATTATAGATTAATGTACATCATCGTTAAGAAAAGTAGACTACCAAACAGCCCTACCAACCCTTTATGTTTCCAATAACGCATGCTCTGCGGATTACATTACAAAATTACAAATTAACGAGAGGAAACATTGTAATTTTGTAATGAAAAAAACGATTAACACGTGAAATTTTTGCAGTCATATTAAAAAAAAACAAAAATAACGTAAAATAAGGTAATAAGGGCATAAACACAAGTTTGTACAACGCTCAATCAGTCAGAGCATAGGCCCGGCTATAGGGGTGGATGGACGCGGGTCCGAATCTCGCACATCATTATAATTTTTATGCTCGTAAATTTGTAATGTAATCCACAGAGCAAGAGTTATTGCAAATATAACAATATTAAAATGTAAGGCTGCGTCATTATTAACAAGTATAATACCAATCGCAAAATTGGTCTTGTTTGTAGTAGTACACTGTACAACGCAATTTGAACTGTAGGTGTCGCTCCATCCCCATATGATGGTTGAAGAACGAGAGCAAGAATTAGAGTTATGAGTCATACTGTCATAATAGACCAGTCGGTCAGAGCAATTTCCGGCAATAAGGGTGGATAGACGTGGGTCCGAATCCCGCACTTGACTATAACTTTTTAAATCGTAAATTTGAAATTTTGTAATAAAACTGTTATAAAAAGTTGATATGGGCCAAAATCTTGCATTTGAATTCTTTTTATCACTATAAATCCAACCTTTACCCTATATATTTAAACAAAAAATACTTCAGTATTATCATTGCAAATTGATTGAGAATTTATCGTGTTATTGCATGATTTTTGGACCAGTTAAAAAGTATTTCATGCTGGTAAAATACCGCTACTTTAGTTGGCAGTAATTTCTAGAGAAAGCAATTTCTTAACTACGCATAAAGCTACAAACTGGTGCTAAACCTATCAAAACTTGCAACTTTTCTAATTTAAAAATTTGAAGCATTTCTTTTCTTAGCTCTTAAGTTTATTTTTTTACATACTTGAGAAAGAGTACAAATATTTTCACTTGTAACTTTCTTAGTGCTGTTTGCGTAGGTATTTTCTGATTCATGGTGTTTTTGATAACGCAGTAATATAATTTATGATAGGTCATTGATATTGGTAAATACTGTTAAAAAATTACCCGCTCGGTGATTAAAAATATTTTGCGTTTACATACATACTGTATCAGCCGGATCGTCCACAGCTGAACACAGCCTCCCCTATTAAGGAGGATCGCAGTGTAAGATGGCAGTTCTTTAGAAGGCGCTGCTGCCCACATTCCAGTATTTTTCCCTTAGTCGACCTACGACAACGACGGGATGATATGGGGAGGTGCAATACTAACCCGGGACCCCACGGGGAGTACATACATACATATAATCATGCCTGTATTCCCCGAAGGGGTAGGCAGAGGTGTGTAAACACCTACGTTTCGCCAATTGGGTTTTGGTCCCATGTAATATGGGGCAAGCCTATTGCTATCCACTGGGCACAGTTTTACTGGCAACACACTGGATGAAACACAAGAACATATTACGCATAATATGTTTACGCTAACAACATAGGTATAAGACAGGAACACAACAACATGATGTATGAAAAACTGGCAGGGCGCTAAGATGGTATACAGCCCTATCGTGCGTCTAATACACACAACACCCTACTCACATCAATGTGAGAAGTGGCATGCTGCTTCGCGACATGCAAATAAATTGGATGTCATGTTTTATGTAAATAAAATCGTTGTTTTAATTGAATTTATCTATATATGAAACAAATATAAAAATCGCAAGAACGGTATTAATTATTAGTACTTACCTATAAAATGACGGTACAGGTACTGGGCAGGTAAAGTCACTGGCAGCCAGCGGTTGGCTGACAAATTGCAGCGCAGCACGGGACAATTTTATATCGCGTAAGTTATAGCTTCAACGGCGCTGCAGTATATCAGCAACGTTGTTGAACCTGCTTCCAATTACGCACGCAGACTTGTGTATATAAATTTAAACTTGAACTTTACCTGCCATATATACCAAGGCATTATATATGAGCGTAGTAAATTTGTTCTTGACTAGCTGACTCAGCCACGTGATTATTTATCTGGTCAATATACTGGCTGCAATACAATAATTAATACAATATAAAAGTAATGCAACATATAAGGAATTCGATATGGGTATTGAAATTTACGTATTAAATAATATTGTACGTGATTTTGTTAATAGAAACTATGTTTTCTTTTGCTGAGAGCTAAACTTAGACCGTAATCTCACTTATGTTAACGTTACGTTACTTAACGATCCCTGTGGGGTGCCAGGCTACAATGTCACAACCCTTCTGAGGAAATAATATCTTAAACTGCGATCCCCACGACGCTTGCCAAGGGGATTATGGCAATTGGGGGCTGTGTTTAGCAGCGGACAATCCGGCTGATACAGTACTGTACTTAACGTTAAATTGACGCATCCATGATATATAGATTTTTTTATGATTTATATAACCTTTTATTATAAAAACTAACGTGGCTATTGCTATGAACTGCGGTGCCGAAGGTCCATACTTCGGTCCCCACCACCAATTTGAGCTTCACCGCATGGTGAAAGGGCATTTTGCGAGTGCTCGCCTGGCTAGCTGGAGGGTGGTAGCTACCACTTCTAGTGAAAAATCCGTCGCAAAGCACTTTGCAGTATGTTCCGGCGGCAGTTCTTGAGAGTCAGTAAAAGTACCGGCACGTGAGACTTAACAACTGTATGTCTCAGGGCGACGGGTGCAATGCGATTCGTCACTTGTGATGATTTGCATCTATTATGGGCAGAGTTTATTCCAGAGTTTATCTGTGATATATATATATATACTCAAAATAGTAATCGTTTTGAAGTAAAAAGCAGAAATCCGTTATTTGAATTCTCTGCATAAAGGAGACGTAAATGCAATGAACATTTCAAACAACTATTTGATGATGATACCTTCAACTATATATGCACAACATTACTATATTTTGAGTTAATGTATGTTCATTTTCCTTAACAAAAAGGTTTCACTTATTTATCCCTACTCAACTAAATAAATGAAAATACATTCAACAAAATACAACAACTGCTATCGCCTCATCCATATACATTTTATTTGTTTTCGAACTTCAGGTGTCTGTTTAATGTTTCGGGGTAAATAATTAAGGTTTGAACGTGTGCGCCCATAAAATAACGCACGTGACAAATTACAGAATATAGAAGTCTATTATACAAATGTATATATGTTTTTTACATATTTTATTCTAATTTCGTACAAACCACGCATTAAACTACATACGCAAAAATATGCCGACACAATACCAATTAAACATTATATAACATCAGAATAAGAAAAATAAAGCGCCAAATAATAATTAGCATGCCACCTACTCACGTGAACATGAGTACTCAGTAGTCATACAGCAGTACTCTACAGTATTAATAACAAGCGGCTCGCTCCGGATTAGCACTGGTATGTAACAAATAATAAAAAAAAAACTATAAATACCTATGTTTATCAAGGATCATATAGGATCCTAATGGTGAAAGAATTTTTCAAATCGGTTCAGTAGACTTTAGTTTATTCGTTACATAAAAAAAAAAAAAAATTCCTCATAGTAATATTAGTGTAGATAGTGTAGATTGATTAATTTTAAGATTGAGCCCCCGTGGGGTGCCGAGTTAGAATGTTACTTCTCCCCCCCCCACATTTCTACCTGTCGGTGTCGTGAGAAGCGCCTAAAGGTACATTTCTGGAAGGTAGGCAGCAGCGCCTTCTGAGGACCTGATATCTTAAACTGCAATCCCCAAGCGTGGGGATTATGGCATACTCCCCTACCTGAATGGAGGAGGCTGTATTCAGTAGTGTACAATTGGCTGATACGGTAATTTATATCAGTAAGACACCAGGTAAGTCCTTATCAACATTATTACGAATAAATTAATATTACATCAAAAAAATCTTTCGTTCAATACAAGGCTGATTAGTAACTAAAATGGCGCAACCCATGGCATTTGACAGCGTCTTGAGAAAATAAATAAACAAAACGTGGCTTGATTTCACAAAACTTGAAGCAAGGATAATCTAATGGCCAAAGATTTTGACTGCCAAGCAAGGGATGTGTAGAATTTTGCGAAACGCGAAATAGAGAAACAATGATGGCCGAGCGGTAATAGCTATAGACTGCCACACCGCAGTACCCTGGTTCGATCCCCACTACCGGCTTGAGCTTCACCGCATGGTGGAAGGACTTTTTGCGATTGCTCACCTGGCTAGCTACCACCCTCAAGTAGAAAATCTGTCGCAAAAAACCTAACGGTATGTTCCGGCAACAATCCTTGAGAGCCAGTTAAATTACAGGCACATGAGACTTAATAACTATGTCACAAGTTGACGAGCGCAGTGCAATTCGTGACTTGTGACGAAATGCATCTGTTATAGACAGAGGTTAATCCGCATAACATCAGGCGGGCCTCGAGCTTGTTCCGTCACAATAGCATAAAATTAAAGAAAAAAAAAAAGGAAAGAGACTTAGACAAAGCAGAGCTTTCGCTCGAAGCTAAGTTTGCTTAGCTGTTCGTAACCGATCTGCAAAGTTTAGCAACTTCCGCTGCGGTCATGCGTTGGATAGGAGACCGCTAGTGACATTACTACAGAGCGCTTCTGTGCTTTGTAGGGCACTTTAAGCCGTCGGTCCCGGTCAGTCGTTATAGCATGTTGGTAGGGCATTTTGCGAACGCCCGTCTGGCTAGCTACCACCATCAAGTAAAAAATCTGTCGCCAAGCATCTAACGGTGTGTTCCGGCAAATGTCTTTGAGAACCAGTTATTCTAGGTTAGCTTGAACAATATCTTCGACCACATCAATACCCACCATCAGGGTGAGATAGTGGTCAAAGGCTGACCTATCAAGCATAGAAAACAAGATAATAAGTCACCATGCACCTCACAGTGTGTTCAATATGTAAAATTATATTTTAGACTTAGCCTAAACAACAACGTCAACTACGTCATATAATAATCATCTGACAAAGTAATCAAAATCTAGCAGATGTATTATTAAAAGATGTAATAGTACATAATATTTTGATTAACAAAGAGATTTAAAGCTCACGGTTCTTGTTATAAATTCTGACGAACTTTATTCACATGCTTCTTATAATTATTACCTTTTATTTTATTCACAATATTCGTGTACCGCTCGCTCTGCGCAATATTAATAATGACCTTTGTAGCACAGCGTAGCACACTGTCGTAGCAATTTGTGTCAATCATCCGTAGCACTTAGTAGCTATAGTGTGTTCGTAGTATGGCGTGAGATCCTAACTTAAACATGATTATTTGATTATTAGAGGTTTGAGATACACCAGACTTTAACTGAATCACTGCCTGTACTATAGTTACAGTACAAAGATCAAGGTGGTATTTCATTACTATGACAGATTTCAATTAAGTATATTAAAACTGTTCCGTATCTGTTCGATGTCGGTAAAGGCGTAGGCAATTACGCAACAAAATACACCTTGTTATGACAATGCTGCACTCAGTCTGATGTTTGTGGGGTGTTGGCAGCAACATTGGAACACATCAGGGTTCTTTACCAGCGTAACGCCCTGATTATCTTAATTTATTTTACCTCCAAAAGGATTCTCAGCACATGTTGGCCCGAGCCTAAGCCAAAGCCATAGGACCTAGGCCAATTTTTTTACAACGATAACCTATAGTTTTCCTGTGTGTCTTCTACTATAGTACCGACCCCACGTACATACATAGGGGTAGAAAGATAATAACTATGGATCTAGTGATCAAGCGCTCTGCAAATAACTGTTCGGCCTGTAACGACATTCATCGAGTTTTAATTCAAAAACAAACCAATACAACGTAGTTGAATTGTATTTGTGGGTGTCATTTTATGTGGTTACATAAATTAACACAAAGTACTAAGCGGTAACCTCTGCAGTTCGTCGTAAGTGATGAACTGCACTGCGCCTATCATCCTGAGACATGTAGTTGTTCATACTCATGTGCCAGTAATTTCATGGCACCCCTTCTAACCAGAATACAGTAATGCAAACATTAACGCTTGGCGTTAGAAATTGGTATGTATATCGATGTTTAGTATATATGTAATTGTTACTGTAACATTGATTGGAACTATTTGACTTTTGTATATATCTTAAACGTAAATAATGTCATCCTGTGACTATTCATATATATAGAGTAATAGTGCAATAAGGGAACGATGTGGTGTGAATGAGGATGTAGTGACAAAAATCCACAAAGCTATGTTAAGATGGTTTGGACATGTGGAGAGAGTGAATGAAATGAGAAGTCATTCTCATTTCATTCAATAGTTACAACAGGTATACATGGGACAAGTGAACGGAAGTTTTGGAAGGGGAAGACCTAGGCGAACGTTACGAAATCAGATTGAAGACGTTCTAAAAAAGGCCAGGTCAAGAGCACCCTAAACCGACGCTTATGTATGAAAGGATTGATGAGTGTAGATGAAGCGAAAGAGATATGTAAGGATCGTAGTAAGTGGAAATCCGTGGTCTCTGCCTACCCCTACGGGAAAAAGGCGTGATTTTATTTATGTATAATATATTTAAATATGTATGTATAACACTCATATATATATATATATATGAGTGTTATATAAACCACATAATAATATTAAGAATATGCTTCATTTATACCAGTTGGCATCTCTATTCAGCATGAATCCATCTTGGTGGGTACCACCAAAGTGTCAGATATTCTGCTTTGCAGTAGTGTGTTTACTGAAGGAAAACGTAAAAAGAGAAGTAACTGGGCAAAAGGGACATAAAACTACCGTCTTGGAATGAAGAGCGGAGAGTTGTGTCAAACAGAACAAAAACGTTGAAAATGCAACTGTAATGGACAGGCGTGGCGCTTACCACTAGGTGGGCGACTTTTCTTCTCATAACATAAAATATGCATAACACTTATAAGTCTAAGCATTTTTTATTAAATCCATATTAAAACTAGTTGAAATAAGCAATAACCGCTTCATTAATACATTTCAGTATAATACAATCTGGGCGTATCTTTGTTTTTTTGGACATTTTGAAGTATTTAAATTATTTATCACTAGCTTAAAATAACACATTCATTGATAAAAGTAGTGCTTCTACAAATTTTAACTAACTTATGTAAATCTCTATATATAAATAACCAAAGTAAAGATTTTTTTTTGCAAACATTGAGACACAGCTTTTCACTTATTGCTGGTCAAAGACACAGATGTTTATTTTATGGCCGTTAATAACTTTTTCCTATGAGCTCATTGAATTTCAACTCAGCAATTTAATTATTTTAATAAAAAAAACCCAAATTGTCCCGCCACGCTACCTTAAAGAAATCATCTCGCGGATTTTTACAAGCGCCATAGTTCCACCTATTCTCAAAACGAATGGTCTAATGCGTGACGATGATAAAATGCCATTAGTGCCGGTAGTGGAAGCTACGTACGTTGATACAATAGCGCCATCACACCTCTCTGAAACAAACGGGAGGGCACCATGGCTTCCTCTTGGAGCGACTAATGGGGCGCAAGGATGCTTATCTCGATAGTGGTTACATATTTGACGTGTTCGGTGAAGAGACATTGAGTCCATGGCTACAAGGAGCTAATCTTATTTTTAAAAATTTATTATAGCGTTTCGATGCCAGGCGTGATTAAAATACTGGCACTTATTTGACAGCGGAGTCTCGCTAGTAGTTTTGCACTTTGGGTACGGAACCCTGTAAATGAATCTTAAGACGTTTTTGTATGTAAATTCACATTCACTATATAAGCTGCTTTATGCCTTCTTTAAAGTTTTGTTACTAGGAAGTAGATAAAGAAAATAACAAGTAGATACTCCGTAACATAAGTAGCTGTATTTCGAATGTCCACCAATAGCTAATTATTTGTTACCCTCCTTACTTATTTAATACGTATTTCTAACTTCCCTATCCCAGTACATTACAGAATCGAGATAGATAAAGAATAAGAACTAATGGATAGTGCACATACTTCGGTTTGACAGAGCATGTTCCAATCGAAAAAAATATTCTGTATATCAGTCCGGAACGCAGCTATTTTATTTCCATTTCCCTTCTGCTTTTAAAATATAGAACGTTATTATCGCTAAGAACTAATTATAACTCAATGTTAAAATTAAAGTATTATTTATGCAAAACATAAATTCAACCAATAATTAGTTAACTGTTCACTGGATGCGGCAAGCAGCAAAATTAATTTATACTCTATCAAATGAAAGAAGTACGAATACAAGATATATTGAACTTATCGCTTATATGTGTATCATCGTTTGGTATAATCGACTACTTAAACGCACAACTAGTAATGTGTTTTTTATTTTACAAATATCCGACTAATTTTCGCTATGTAAGTTGCCAGTACTAGCGGCCAGTACCTATAAAATGTCTGCAGGTACATTGTACTGGTCAGGTCAAGTCACTGGCAGCCAAATTGCGGCGCGGCACAGGACAATTTTATATCGTGTAAGTTATAGCTTCAACGGAGCTGCAGTATATCAGCTACATTGTTGAACCTGCTTCTAATGACGCACGCAGACTTCGGTATATAAATTGGAACTAGGCATGGTGTACGTAATAAATTTGGTTTACTAGCTGACTCGGTCACGTATTTGTTTATCTAGTTAATGATCACTTGTTTCAATAAGCAATACAACCTGTGATACAACATAGAAAGGAATCGAAAAGGGTTTTGAAAATTAATATGAAATCAAATTTAACATTTGCCCTGGCGTCAATTCCACATGATGAGAAAGAATTCAGACACGCAAGGAGAGGGTACCTACATATATTGTCATTAAATTTAGACTTAAAAGTCCGTAATGGTAAAATTACTGTATTTGTAGCATGTATTCCGTTTTCTGTATTTCTAGACAAAACGCATACATATGAAGATTTCATTCCATTATTTATTATATATAACCTACAACTGTATTTGTATAACATCACTGTATTTTGAGGTTAAGCATGTCCATTTTCCATATATTTTTTTTTATTTGATTGTGACGGAACAAGCATAAGGCCTATCTGATACGGACTAACCTCTGCCTATAACAGATGCATTTCGTCCGAACGAATTACACTACGCCCGTCACACTGAGACATATATGTGCCTGTAATTTTTCTGGCTCTCAAGGACTGCCTCCTGTTTTCTACTTGAGGTTGGTAGCTAGCCCGACGAGCATTCGAAAAATGCCCTTCCCTCATGAGGTAACTTATTACATGGTTTCACTATAATCCTTAATTAATAAAAATACTTTCAACAAAACACAACAACTGCTATCGCCTAACACATATAAATTTTATTTGTTTTCGAACTTCATGTGTCTGTTTAATGTTGCGGTTTAATAATTAGGGTTTGAACGTGTATGCCCATAAAATAACGTACGTGACATATTACAGAATGTATTTACATAAAATGAAGGTGTAATACGATTGTTCGGTAAAAGATAAATGTTTTTACTATTTTATATTACAAGGCTTTAGGACACTTCCGAAAGCCTTGTAATATAAAATAGTAAAAACATGTCCTCACTAAGACGGGAAGATGTTGATATACATAAGTCGTATATACAGACGCAACATATCATTATCTTATTAGGTTATAAGTTTTTTTACCAAGAGTTCGTTTAAGTAGAGTGTACAACTGTAGTCAATATCAGTTATTCTGATTCGAAGCAGTAGTGTCCAAGCATAACTTTACACTGTAGTAGTTTGCAAACATTTTGAAGCGCTCGTAGCGAAGTTTACTTAGCCGTTCTTAACCGATCAGCAAAGTTAAGCAACGTCCGCCACGGTCATGAGTAGGATGGATGGTTGGGGGACATTGCTACTGAGCGCTTCCGTGCTTCGAAAAGCAAGTTAAGCCGTCGGTCCCGGTTGTTGTCTTAGGATGCCAGTCGTTATGGCATGGTGGTAGGGCATTTTGCGAATGCCCACCTGGCTAGCTTCCACCGTCAAGTAAAAAATATGTTAACAAACACCTAACGGTGTGTTCTGGCAGCTGTCCTTGTGAGCCAGTAACTCTAGGTTAGTCTGAACAATATCTTCAACTACATCATCACATACCATCAGGACATTGTGGACAAAGGTTAACCTATCAAAAAAAAAACTGTGTTAAGAGTATGAAGGGTACTGTACCATATGAAATTATTAGGCGAACAAAACATGATAACTTATGTTATTTAATACAGTGGCAGTATTTTTCTATCTAGATGATATAGTCATTGACAGTGAATGACAATCAATCCCATAGAATAAATAATAAAAAAAGTATCTAAGTATCAAATCTAAGTAGCAGGGTCACTATAATTTTTTTATACCAAAAAATGGAACTGACTTCGACACTCAAATGTGTGAAATAACTTGTCGGGGGGCCTCCTGCTTGTTCCATCACGAGTATCATATAACTTTATGTTAATATTCGATCTCTGAACACATATTTGCAATCTTTAACACTGTGTTAAGCGCTGGGCACTGCCTGTCAGCATTCTTGTTGTCTCCAAGTACAATTATATTCGAAGCAACTTTTATTTGTGAATAATAGAATAAAATAAGACCCTGATTTTGCTAGCATTTGTATTAAATATACTTTTTTTAGCAAATGGGTGAAATATGTTTTGAAATGAGATATATCTTGTTTTTATACATCATTTGTCGTGAATAAAAGCTCGACGTCTCTATTTTGACTTTCAATGTTGGGGTGCTGTTTATTTGTAGCTGCTGGGAAGTAGAATTGGCTCTGAGGCAATCTACCGTTCACCCAATCTAGCCGGTTCGAGCTTCACCGCATTAAGATAGAGCATTTTTCGAGAGCTCACCCGCCTACCACACTCACATGTATATTTTTTATCCAAAATAGAGAAATATTTGACACATGCCATGTGACAAACATTAGGGTAAGGAATAGAGCATGCTTATCTGATTCTCTCGTACTAAGTAGCTCATAATTTATCAGAAAATATGGATGCTGGCAAGTTGTTCTATTTCGTACCTACCAGGTCGCATTGTAAAAATGGATGCGAAACGCTGTGATAATTCATGTTCGATAGCAAGTCAGCCTTGAACGGATCGTGTTTCCTTACTGCCTTGTTATCCGATAATTAAAAGGAGAGAGGGGAAATAACGCCGTTTTTCCACTGTAGCCGTCAACGAGCCGTCACCAGAATAAGATAATGGCCTGAAGTACCGATTATCCAACGTATCTCTAGCTAGTAAGCAGAATAAATTACTTACTTGAAATGTTATTATTTTGTGTAATTGAAATAAAAATTCAAACACATTTATTTTCAGGGATGCCATAAAGTAGCCGGAAAAACCTTATTTGCATCCTAGCATGGAGGGTATCGGTCATAATCTAGAACTTATTCAGTGTAGTTGAAATATATTTTTTTATTAAAGAAGCTTACAATTTAAGACTACGGGATCTATCATAAAAGCGAAACAAATATTAAGACAATATTAATATTAAGAAATATAAGACGCTTGATGCCGGCCAGTACGAAAATCATACCAACTTACGTTGAAATAAGTCACATATCAGCACACGCTGCAACGTGACAGTGAATGTGACAAGTAATCACGCCGTGCGAACAGACAGAAATTTTGAGAAAATAATACTTTTCACATGGACGGCGTTCTTCAACTTTAAAATCGTATGTACACATGAAAGATATTAAACTACTCCACTTAAATAATTTAAGAAACCGAAAGGCCTTGGCAGGCCTACGGGTAGTCTAATTGCTACAGCTCGCTACCAGTTGGCAGCGTGCCCAGCATGCTGGAAGCATTGCCCAGTTAAAAGCTAGAATAAAACCGAGAAACATTTTATATTTTTATGGGCTGTTGCAATTTGGAAAACTAATAAAACATGAGGACTGAGTTGCACTTAACTAGGTTTTTTTTTTTTACGAAAACGGAACTATTATGTATAACAGCTAAAAGGACACACTATTGCCGTCACTCCTTTTCTCGTTGATGGAACAGCGGTGTCGTTGGTGGACAAACGCACCTAAATCGTGCGATTCTGCAGAAATGTCACCAATCACATAAATGCTTTGACAGCTGTCCTTGAGATTCGGTACCATTAGAGGTTAAACATTTTCCTGTAGGAATTTAAGTATTATATCTGATATCGTGGTGCTCGTCACCTAGCGAGGTTTATGGGTTTTCTCTTATTTGTTCCATATGCTGTGGGATTTGTCAAGATGGAGAGCGTTTATTCAAACTATAATACGGGCTCATTAACTTAAGATGTTTGGCAGGGTGATCTAGTCGTAGGTATAAGTATGGGGAAGTAATAAGTTACTATTAGTTGAGTAATAAAATACTTTCTAGATTTTCTACGAAAAGGAAATCATAAGGAAAACTCGATGATAAAACATTTATAGAACACATTGAAGTCTTTAAAAATAATTATACATTATTAGGGCCACATAGATACATTCCATGGTAATAGTGTATAGTTATGAAGATAACTATACACTATTACTTCCTCAGCGATAGAAATAATCGGGGCAAACCATTTTTTAAGAACAAAGCTAACAAACCTAGACCCACACATAAACACGTGAACAGCAGATATGTTTGCCTAAATAAATCAATACAACACCTTATTCAATATCAATATTATGCCTCGATGCGGCAGTCACTTGTCAAGAATTGAGAGGCTCCGTAAGGTGAAAAATTGGATTTTATATCAATGTCTGGCGCCAAGTGACTGTCACATCGCCATGAAACTTCCCGCCATGTTTACCATGTTTGTGAAGCGCTCGTAGCGAAGTTTGTGTAGCTGTTCTTAACTGATCAGCAAAGTTAAACAACGTCCGCCGCGGTCATGAGTTGGATGGGTGACCGCGAGTGACATTACTATTGGGCGCTTCCGTGTTCAGAGGGCAAGTTAAGCCGTCGGTACTGGTTATTGTCTTAGTATGGCAGTTGTTAAAGCATGGTGATTGGGCATTTTGCGAATGCTTGCCTGGCTAGCTACCCCTTCAAGTGGAAAAATCTGTCGCCAAGCACCTAACGATGTGTACCGACAGCTGTACTTGAGAGCCAGTAATTCTAGGTATCAGGCATATAAAAAAAAACCTATCAGGGACATTACCATTCCCGCCACAACGTATTAGCCATTCCTAAATAAGACAGGATGATTTGTCATTGGCTGGGCTAGAATGAATACAGAATTCCAGGGTGGCGGTTGTTAAAAATTTCATAGATATATATCGATAACATAAAATTACAAATATATGAGAGGAAAAATTTAAGTCATGTGCGGGATGAAAAAAAAATGTTTCCTCTCATATATTTGTGATTTTTTGGTGTGTTCCGCATAGCAGGCGTTATTGCAAACATAACAATATTAAAAAATATATCGATAAGTTTTAAGATTTTCTAGAGTTACATAATGTATAGTTAGTTTACAGTTCACATATTTACTTAAAATAATCTAAAATTAACAAACATTAAAAAACTTTATATTTCAAAACATTATATATTTCTATAGACTACTTACTGTTAATGGTTCTAGCACGTGCTCTTAATTGTCTACTAGAAATAGTAAATTTAAGTACTGCGTTTCGGTGATGAGCGTTAATTATTCTCCGTCAGAATTACATATTTACGTTTATAAAAGTTTACAATAAAGAGGTGGGTTGAAGGCTGAAATACGGACTCTCGCTACAAACGCAGTGAGGCAACTGAGAACTTGAAGCGACTTTTGTAAGATTAGCAACTCGCTCACGTTCCATGTGTCCCCACAAACTTATTTACAATCCTTGATCATATAATTGCTAACAGACCTCTCAACTTACGAAGGCACAACCTGGAGGGTTGTATGAGTGTACTTACAACTACTACTGCCTACTAAGTGATCATATTATTTTATATATGCAAATTATTCGAGTAAAATTTTTTGATGTCTATGCCTGCAGCGCAAAATCGGTGGACGCGGGTTCGATTCCCGTCCCGTGCAAAAATGTTGTGTTCCATTATTTTGTATATGTGATTTTCGCTCAGCACGTGATAGTGTTATAATCATATATATATATATATATATATATATATATATAGAAGAATATTTTTTTATTTCTGATAGGTAAGCTTTTGACCACAATCTCACCTGATGGTAAGTGATAATGTGGTCGAAGATGTTAACAGGCTTAACCTAGAAATACTGGCTCTCAAGGGCAACTGCTGGGACACGTCGTTAGCTGCTCACAGATTTTCTACTTGAGTATGATCGCTAGACAGACGGGCATTCGCAAAATGCGATAAAGCCCACGGCGGGATTCGAACCATGGACCTGGTGCGTGGCAGTCCATAGCCAATGCCTCTGAGCTTCAAAATAATAATCATATTTTATTAATCAATTCAAGCATATTATATATTTTATTGTTTTTACTGAATGTACCATTGGCCGTCTTGTAATTGCAATCCCTACCCTTACAAATGAACATCAATAACTTACTGTGGAAGCGCGTGCCTTCATGTGTGAACAGGTAAACTGCTAAAACACCAACAGGTGAAAATATGGTCAAAGGTTAATCCTTAAAATAGATTGTTCCTGAATATCATTTTAATTTCGTCGCCTCACTTTTAAAACTAAAGTCTCACTCTCGGGAATTCTAATAGGTATTGCCTCAATAGTAATCAAAATATATCAGACCAAGTTTTTGTCTTTTGGATTTCCGCGTGCATTTTACTCGATCTGCATTGGAAATCTTTGTTCGAGGGAATATACAGTGACATAAAGCCCAGTATTTCTTCGTTGTTTCGATATTAACCACGATTTATGGTAGATCTATGTTGCATTTATTAAATGTTGCGGTATTTGGGTAATATCTACGACAGAATGAAATGTTGTGTGGATTTTAGAGGATGGATTTTCCTTTACGTTGATTAAAATAATGATGATATTGATCCTTGATGTGCTTTAGGGTTGTGACCCTGAAGTAGAAATCAGACGTCAAGCACCTAAAAAAATTAAATCAAATAATATAGAATTAACATGACACTTTTTCTTTTACGTTTCTACTTGATATAAGATAATCTATATACTTAAAATAAAACTGTAACAGATGTAATGCTTTACATAGCAGATATTTTAAATAAAAAAAAATGAGAGCACTCTGTAGCTGACACTGTTGCCAAAACTGTATTTTATTTTAATTTTTGTCTGTATCCCGGCCGCGCATCTCTCCAAAACTGTATGGAATTCAATGAAACTTAACATTTGAGCTCACACTACGAAAAAGGACATTGTATACTTTTAACCCTGAAATTCAGCACGGTTCCCTCGGGAAAGGAGATGAAAGTCAAAATGTAAACTTAGATGTAATTTATTAACGCGTAGTCCGATTTCAATTATTCTATTTTTGTTGGAATAGTGATGAATGACCCCATGGACAGCCCGGCACCCCACTGGCAGCCCAGCACCCCACTGGCAACCCAGCACCCTCACGGGCAGCCCAACACCCCACGGACAGCCCGGCACCCCACGGGCACCCCATTACCCCACGGGCAGCACGGCACCCCACGGGCAACTTGGCACCCCACGGGTAGCACGACACTCTTATTTAGTTTTGCAAGCTTGCTAAGATAAAACTCCTAAATCGGGAATATTCGCCACAATCAGGTTTTAACTATCTATCTTTTGCCGGATACATTTTGGAGACTGCGCAATGGAAGTGCACAATATAATATATTTTCGTTTTACCGCCAAACAAGGAGAACCTCAGCAAAAAGATGTCGTTTTAAAATCGAAATTCCAAAGAAACGCTGAAAGTACTTTTCTTCAACATTTATTTTGCGAATCTTGAAGGACCTCTCTGAGTTACTTATCTACTGTTTTCTGGAAAATACAACCCGGGAGTTTTCAAACCTAAAGTAAAAGGCTCGTTTCCCAGATATACTTTACTAAGAGTGCTTCACCGCAGACCACAGCGTTTCTTATGAGATAAACAGTGCTCGAATGTGAATAATTAGTCTGCATGTACGGCAATCGTGAACAAAGTCACAGGTACAGCTAGTTTTCAAAAAAGTATATAAACTAATTTTACTTACTCACTGAAGAAGGTGGTGAATATTTAGCTTGCTTGTGTATTATATTCAACACGTTTAATTATTACTTGGAGCAGCCTCATAAACCTAACAAAGTAAAGCATGTACGATGGAATGACGTCTAACATGCAACACACATTAGGTGAAGCAGCCTCTGTTACATCGTATAACGATAGGGATTTGTAAAATAGTTTGTAGTCGGAATTACCGCGAAGTTTGTAGCAGGTGTGTTTGCTTAAAGAATATATAAATAAAGAGGTTTTTTGTAGTTAATTTTACGTTTCGTAATTCAGTAGCGGTCTCTTTCAATTTCGTAGTTCATTGTTCTCTATTGACTTCACCACTTCAACTATACCTGCAGACTAATTAACTTCAACTTCTTTTTTGAGTGGCTTCTGTGCTGTTGCCACAATTTCGACTTCACCACTTAAGTAAGTTTATACGAGTGTATTTAACTTGACGAATTAATTATTTGATGACTTTAGGATTTGATGAATGGCTTTGAATACATTATCAGGGTCTAAATGCATCCTAGAGGACCAGGATATTATTAGTACATAACTTATCATATGCCTCGTATGTCGTCAGTCAGCATTTTTGGTTAGTGTCTCATCGACCAGGTGCAATATATAAGTTATGTGATGAGCTCTTGAATTTGCAATACAGTTGGATAATGCAGTCAGCATGATGGGCTCACTGCCAACTGATGATGGGCTGGAGCATTTTGTCTTTATGTCGTTCAACTGCTTTTAGTGTAGCGCTTCGTAGAGCAATAGTCTATTTTTATAAAAACAAGCACGCGTACTTGATGTTATGCGGACTAACCGGCCGGAACACACTGTTAGGTGCTGTGCGACAGATTTTATACTTGAGGGTGGTAGCTTGCCAGGCGAGCATTTGCAAAGTGCCTTTCCACCATGCGGTGTAGCTCAAGCCGACGATGGAGGTTAAACCATGAACCTGCGGCACTGCAGTCCATAGCTAGGAGTATTACCGCTCGACCATTATTTTTTAAGAATTAGTTACCCATAAATAACAACCCAACTAATATTATGCATAGATTTTAGGTAGATAGTTCGATAGATAGTTTTTTTTTTTTTTTTTTTTTTTATGCCTGATAGGTTAGCCTTTGACCACTATCTCACCTGATGGTAAGTGATGATGTGGTCGAAGATGTAGTTCAGGCTAACCTAGAAGTACTGGCTCTCAAGGACAGCTGCCGGAACACACCGTTAGGTGCTTGGCGACAGATTTTCTACTTGAGGGTGGTAGCTAGCCAGGCGGGCATTCGCAAAATACCCTACCACCATGCTATAACGACTGCCATCCTAAGACAACAACCGGGACCGACGGCTTAACGTGCCCTCCGAAGCACGGAAGCGCTCAGTAGTAATGTCACTAGCGGTCACCCATCCAACTCATGACCGCGCGCGACGTTGCTTAACTTTGCTGATCGGTTGAGAACAGCTAAGTAAACTTCGCTACGAGCGCTTCATATCTATATATCATACTATATAGTTTTGTAGTTTAGGTAGAAGTTTACTAACCATAACATTTGGTTTGGTTAACATATAAAAAAGTACTTATACTGTACTATAAGTACATACTCACATTAATATAACTTGTTTTCGTAATTTTTTTAATATATTTTGTTACCGAAATAAGGACACTGTGTATCGCTGTTTTATATTTTATGCATTCATCACAAATCTTAGTGATTCTCAAATGCTTCACACGGCATTATTAATATTAGTAAAAAAATATTCCAAATAAATCATTTATTCCTGCACTTATTTTGATTATCTTAGCGTACCAGTTATGTAGTTTAAATAGCAATATCTGAAAATATATTTGAAATTGTATTCATTAAATCATAACGTCATCATAAAATTTTGTCTCTCCATAACGAAATAAAACGAAAGCTTCCATTCTAGGAATTTAATGTATATAATCTAAGGAATTTTAATAAAATGGTTAAAATTACACTGCATTAATATAAAGTGCTACTTTAAGCGTTGAGTAACATGTTTATGATAGCGTGTTGAGCTATTTTAAAGTTTAATAGCGTTTTTGCATTAGCTTTTTTAAATGATTGCGCGCTAAGTAATATATAATTTATTCATTAAACGTCGTACGCGTCATATAATAAGTAAAATAGCCAAATATATTTCGTCATAGATTTCGTCACGTCTCATCTCTCGTATACAGACAGCCTGTTAGCCTGTTATAAAATCTATATTTGAGGGATCCTGATCAACTGAAGTACGTTGTTTTGCAAAAATCTATTAAGTTCTTATGTCACCCTTGTGGTTCATGTAATTATTTTTGTTCTGTTCAAATATATGAATGGCAACATATCTCTACAAATCCATGTGACCCACGAGACTTAGTGAAAAATATATTAAAGGAATAAATATACATAAGTTTATGTGTTGATAATTATGTATATATATACATATATCTATAATCTACTAATTTAATTCTTAACACGCTACCATCATATATACGCATATTATAATCGAACTTTAAATTATGTTTTTTCAAATGAATCCCATATTTTAAATTTTTTATGTTTGCAATAACGCCTTATTACCAATATACGATAAGAAAAATTTAAGTCATGTGCGGGATTCAAACCAGCATCCATCCAATTGGGTTTCAATCGGGTTATATATGTAATTTTGTAATCGAATCCCATATTTTTGCCGGACCGTTGCCGGAACACACCGTTATGTGCTTGGCGACAGATTTTCGACTTTAGGGTGGTAGTTAGCTAGGCAGTCATTCGCAAAATGCCCTCCCACCGTGCGGTGAGCTGGCGGTGGGGATCGATCCATGGCCCTGCGGCTCCGCATTCTATCTACTAGACGACTGATAGCCTACAAAACTTACAAACTTACATAAAAATTGTATTTTCACTTCCCATGCTCGTGAAGTTATTGTTTAAGCAGACTTAAACTGGTTTTAAGCCCTAGTGTAAAAGACTTTTATCAAGCACACGTGTATCATAATTTTTATGTTTTTTTTAATATTTTCAAAGAGTTTCAGATTGTTTTATACTTTTGCCTGGGTCCTTAATAATACTCATAGAGCAGGGGTATTTTTAAGACCCAGATTTGACTTTTCAATAAAATGTTAATCAAATAAGAACATTGTTCAAATATGGGTTATTTTTAGAGTTATTTTTTTACAATCTACTATTTTAACAAAATTATACTGAAAGTTTGCTTTGTTAGATTATGAACATATCAAAGATATAAGAAAATTTATTCTTGCGGCTCTTTTTTTTTGTATTTACTTAATTTAGAATGCCGGGAGTTTTTAGAAAATATCAGGATATTTTAATTTTTCAGCGTTGATGCAAACCTATCGTTATCTATGGCTATACATTTCAGGCAAGAATGCAAGATATCACTAAATACAGTTCTTAGACGGATGTTGCTGTCATTAGAATATACAAGATTAGGACTGAGTATTATATAGTAACCTTGTAGGTAACATTGGTTATATATAAGTTAAAGACTAATATATTGAGGAATAGAACAGAGTGGAAAAACACAAAAAAGAGGAAATCAATGTTGTGTTTATAAGATCTTTGACAAAACTCTATATAGCACTGCTTTTGTTAGCAGTCATGACGCCTAATATATACGGAACATATTTTTTTACGTTATCGTTTCATGGTTTCATCTATAATAATAATACAGAACTAGAAGTGTAAAACTATTTACTGAAAACTTTCACAGTAATTAGAAGTTGTTGCTGTTTTAGAACTAAAGCGAAGAAATTACGAAGACGACACGTGTTTCGCATCTACACGAGCTGCAATCAGAAGTGCTTGATTCGAATATATCTCAATTAGCCGCGCTGTTGGAAACTGCACGTTGATTTTGTGCTCAGCTTAACTTTACCTGTTGGTTATTATTGATGCAAAAATTGAATTTGAAGTACCGTACACTAATAAAAGCTTTTCATATCGAATGCTCCCATAACTATCGGGTTAAATACTCAAAATTTTAAAACCTTACTATGTTTCAATAAAATTAACTTTACAGTTCCTCAGATCTTTGAAACGATTAGGCGATAATTTTTATCAATACATAATGCACACGGGTAAATTGCAAGCTGAAACGTGTATGGAGCAAATTCATAAAAGCCTTTATATTGTTTATTTACAAATATTATCCTCTACGAGATCAAGCAGCTTCGCATGTTACACCTAGCAACCTAAGCACGTGTTCACAAAGACTTTGTTGGTGCAAAATATCTCAGGGATATTTTTACACGAGCTTTGAGTAACAAAGTAACAGGGATTTTGTAAAAATCGTAACAGGTTTGAATAGAAAATATGTTGTACTATGATTTTAGAATTGTGTACGGAAAGAGTAGAAGACCCAATTTACAGTGTGTGTACTTTTTATTTGAGGTTTGATCTGTATACTTACAAATTAAGAAGTGATTCGATTAGGAAACGTTACCAGGGCTTGATAACTACAGTTCCTCTCGGTCTCGATGTAAAAAAACGTTGGTTATTTTAGATCTAAGAATCCGAATGCTTATTTTTTATGATAAAACATAACTGACTGACCAGGGAACGCATATAATTTTATTTTCACTGCCGACTACGATGCTCAGCTATTATCGAAGAAGATGGTACATATATTATGTACACTATTCTCAATTTGAAAACGCCGCTTTATAATGTAATTTTCAAAATCTACAAACTTTTCTTCTATTACGAGATGGAGATCTTTTTTTAATACCTGATAGATTAGCCTTTGACCATTGTCTAATTTGATGGTAAGTGATGATTTGGTCAAAGATATTGTTCAGGCTTACCTTGAAGCTACCCTTAAACGCTTGGCCCGACTCGTACTAGCACTGTTTTTCGCTCTTGCATAGTTTTTTTAAGTCTCCACATATCTGTGATGTATGTGGTTCAAATACCTTCGTGAGCGTGATCGACCTACATTACATGGTGGTAAGTAAATTTTTACGAAGGCTCGCCGGACTAGCCGTAAAAAGTATATAACCTATGTAAACAATACAAAATTCATCCGTCCCTCTATCATCAAAACCCTTCCGTCGGACGCATTTCCTCTTCACGTCAATCTCAAGTCTACTCACGTAACAATCATCACTTACATTTGTTCCTCACTTCCGTTGTTCAGTTGAAGATTACTACATTGTACTTACAGATTTGTTTGATACATTATGTAAGCTTTCTTCTATGGCAAAGTATAGGCAATACGTAGGTAATCTGTGGTAATACTAATTATCTTTAAATCGACTGCAGCGTTACGAAGTCTAATATTAGTAATACTTTATTTTAAAAAAAAATTAGTCTGTCTTTAATTATTACAAATATACGAGAGGAAAAATTTTAGTCATGTGCGGGATTCGAAACCACGTCTATCCACCCCTTTAGCCAGGGTATGCTCTAACCAATTGAGCTAACATGACAATGACGTCATTACTCAAATTTTTCCAATCGTTCTTTAACCATCGTATTGGGATGGAGCGACATCTATAGTACCACTTACGTTATACTACAAACAAGACCGATTTTGCGATTGGTTTTATACTTGTAAATGATGACGCAACCTTACAATTTTAATTTTGTTAATTAGTCTGACTTTCAACACTGAAAAGTATGAAATTAACTTGTTAAAGTCGGTACGATGCTTGTTCAAAACACCGACCTCAAGTAAGCATGGACAACTTCCATAAGTTATTTCATACTTTTCAGTGTTGGAAGTTGGTTCCATTTTTGTGTAAAAAAGATATTTCTCTCTTTTTTGTCATAAAGACTGCCTACAAGATCATTTACTCGCTTAAAATAGTGTTCATCGTCGACAACAGCAAATACCATTACACATCCTGGTAAGCGAACATTTTTTTCAGTTATACAACCGATTTTGATAAAAGATATTACCCTGAATGAAGAAAGAATTATCAAAATCGGACTACACTGTAAAAAGTTATGCGTGGTGACACATAAAAAAAAATACACGTCGAATCTACATTCTTTTTTGGAAGTCGATTAAAAATATAGGCATTCTATGATAATTCCGCTGAAACTTCCGGATTTGGTACAATGATGTGTCGTCAAAAACACCACGCAATTCACGTGGTATGGTTTTCAAAGCTTTGCTTGTACACGAAACCTGATCTGGAGATGTGCAATCTCAATCATGTTAGTTGGATTTAAACAACAAAGTCAATAGTCCAAACCATTTATTCAATTTGATGTTATTTTAATATTGAATGATTCTACATTGTACTGCCACGTTCAGCAAACAAAATTGTATAGAGCCACTGCGAGAAGAACGGGCAAGAAACTCGGGGCCATTCTTTTATAAGTCTTTTAACAATGTGTTACATACTTACTATATACACTTTCACTGGTTTATCAACTATTAATTAACATATAAAGTCATTGTTTACATAAACAGATATTTTCTTATTCGATATATAATTGTCATAACCTTTTTAACAAACCATGTAATGGTCCAAGAGGACCATTACATTTAAACGAGGTTTGTCGTTATGTTAAAGCAGAAAAGATAATAATAAATTACTTAACTTCACAACATCTTGATCGGGCAGCACTTCGTCACTAAAGACTACTTTCGAAATATATTTAGACACCCCCGGAGCTCTGCTCGGCACGGCGGTCCGACCGAAACTGAATCAAGCAGCACTTCGTCGTCAAACACTATTTCAACACCACTGGAGGTCTGCTCGGCACAGCGGTCCGACAGAAAGTGAATCTACTCTCTTTACACTACCCCTTTTATGGGAAGGAACAAACAAGGTGACGAAGCGACTACCGACACAAACACAGTACTCTTTAAAATTGACAATTATGTGATTTCAAGCTCTATACATATGGCAATAACTATAATAAAATCATCAATGTTTTTACACATAGAAATAAAGTACATAAAATTAACTATTTTAAATAAGTATCATTGTCTTTGTCTTAACGGTGAAACTGATCTGTGTCACATGATCAGTTTCACTACTTATAATATATACTTATAGTAAAAGTATCATCAAATAACGATTCCAGTGATCATGACAATCCATATATGATTTTTAATCACAGTCTCACAATAAAGACCTATAGGTACAGTATTAAATTCACACCACAGATAAAATATACACAGATAATTAAACCAATACTTATTTTCATCTTAAAAACCACAGAGTATTTCTAAAACGAAATTAGAATGTCACATTATACCAGTTGTTTAAATCTTAAGCTTAAAGCCAATCAAGTAAATATGAACAAATATTTCAATAAATAGTGAGCCAATTTTCAAATAATCTATCACGCTCGAAGATTTATTTGTCAGATTTTGTTATGATACGTTGTATTTTCTCTTCACATTTGTTCTAGAATTACTTTCGAATTGTGTTTTATTTTCACTTACTAGAAATTATCTGGCATTTTTGGTCGCAAGTCGCAAAGCACACCATTGTTATGACTTTATAATTAATATTAGAACCTAAATTGATTAATATCTAGGGTGACGAGATCAATTGTTATTTTCAACACACTAGCTCGTAACGGACCTTATAATGCACCGATTTTAGTGTCATAATTAAGTCTATTACGCACTCGTGCTTTTTTCTTCTTTACCGCACTTGAGTCTTAAAAAGAAAAAAGGAACAATGTTTCCACACTTCTCACCAAGGAAAATGTAGTTTGTTATATAAGTTTTTCATAAAAACAAACCAAAGAGTTCTTTATCTACTGAAGTAGAATTTTAGAAGATTTAATTATAAAGCATTTTGATCAGATTATTATTTCTGTCAAAAATATAAGGTAAATATTTTCGTATCGAAATTTTTGTATTTGTTCCTCGCAAGTGTGTAGACATACGTGCGCTTTGATAATTACAGCCTCTGCTTCCTTGTAGTAATATCGCCTCGGCTGTAATTTTCAACTTACCGCACTTATATAATAATGTACTATTACGTGTCCTAAGCAGCTTTTCATAGGCAAGAGCAGAAGCTTGTAATTAAGCGGAGCGGAGCGATTTTTTTAAGGCTGTTTTCGTTGTGGCCGGTAAAATTAGCCTAAATTCTTGTTGTATTATTGTTGGAATCTTAAAACCAACACTCGATAATTGTGTTACTTTTAAATAAAAAAAACGAATTTTCACACTTGTTGGTCTTTCAGCAAAAGGAGAAGTTTAAATATTTGTGTAAAATTTGTATAATTTTGTTGATCATTGGCTGTTATTTATTTACAAAAGGTGAACCTCTCAACAACTTACAAACTCACACTTACCTTCACAAAAGCTTATAATAACTTTGTAAAATACCTCAAGGCGGAAGATTCTCGCAAAATACGACCGTGCAGCTTCTTAGAATACTTTAAGCACTCTTTGGTTTGTAAACAAAAACTTGAAGGAGTTCTTTCCGTTTAGTTTTATAGGAGATCGAGTGCGCTTCTTCCCAAAAGATTCGACGATGAAGTTTGTTTTATCAAGAATAAAATGGCTATTTGATTTTCTTTCTTCAATATATTTTTTTTAGTTTGTCAACCGTTACAGAATAAATTTAATTTTATTTGTCTCGAAACTTGAACTTAATTGAGTACATAGTAGTCTGGCTGAACCTAGAATTATTCGCCCTCAAAGCCAGAGCCCAGAACAAACCGGTAGGTGTTCGACGAGAGAATATTTACACGAAGAAGGTAAGTAGTCAATAGAGCATTCGCAAAACCCTCATTATCATAATATTACATTTGCAAGTATTATATTCGCAAAATATTACATTAGCTAAATATTACAATCTCAAAACACTCGATGTAAAATCGAGCACAATAAAAAAATTAAATTGATGTTGTTTCGTTGGTTTATATACCCAGATAAATTGAGTGAAAATAATTAGAATAATTTGTTCCAAGTAGACTTAAGAGTTCGTCTGCAATAGGGTTCTGCCCTAGTCGGCTGCTCTTGAGGAGAGCACCATACAACGCATAATAATATATCACCTGGTGCACAAAGGCAACTTTTTTAAATTGCTTAGTGGACTTTGTTCACAGCATAGAACACGTTACAAACTAACCAAATTAAACCTGAAGTACCAGGATATAAGAAACTTAGAGAAGGTTGCCATACTCCTTTAGACAAACAATACACCTGCATTGTTTGTACGTAGTCGTATGGTATTGCGGGTTGCCTCTCTCGCTCTATCTATGCCCTATGCACTGAGCTCTATGTTATTTCAGATTTTATACGCTAATACCTTCTTTATAATTCTTATCTCCTGGTACTTCAAGATTTGATTTGGTTAGTTAGCGTCTTATGTAAATAATTCTCAACTGTTTTTACACCATACAAAAATTTCACAAGTGCCTAAAATAATAATGTGTAACTAGTGATAACAAAATTCAACACTAGTTTCATTATTTTCAGAATCTTTTACAATTGAACTAGTGGTTAAATTAAGATCAAAATACGTATGGTTTATTACGTGTCACCACATTTACTCTAACCCTTCTGACTGTCAGAATCAAAATGTAATGTTTTGCGAATATAATATTTTGAGAACAAAGGCTATGCCACTGGGTCTCCTTTAGATGTTTATTTCTACTGTACAATGAGTTCATAATAATGAAAAATATAACAAATAATAAATCTACTTCGAACATAAAATACGTATTATTAAGGAAAACTCAAATACTAATCGTTAGATCTCACTCAAATTTAAATGGGACCACATGACAAGCACCACCTTTCGAATGTAAAAAACATCAAAATCGGTTTATCCTATAAAGAGTTATGAAGTAACACATACAAAAAAATACAGTCGATTGAGAACCTCCTCCTTTTTTGAAGTCGATTTAAATACTATAAGTTTACATTCCCTTACAGACGAATGAGTCTACAAATAGTTTTGCGAGAAATATTACTCTACATTAACTCAACCTAGCAAAAGGAAGTGTAATTTCCTTTTCTCCGGAAGAGAATAATGAAGGAATAATCGCTACACCGAAAAGTCCAGTGTACACGGACACCGTTCGACGAAGGAAAACTTTCATTTGTCTTTCGTAAGAGGTAGTTATGTGAATATAGCCAAGGCTAAAAAAAAATTTTAGAGTTTTAGTGAATTATGTAAAGATAAAGATCATTTATTTGCATAAATCATATGAAATTTCATACCCACAATATACAACACATGCATGATACAAAGATGGTACATATGGTACTCCCACTTTAATCAAATGCATCAGACGTACAAATGTCAAATCAGTGGCACTATACTCGTTGCAATGTTATGATTTAATAAAAAGCCGGCCAAGTGCGAGTGGGACTCGCGCACGAAGGGTTCCGTAACTAAATATTCGGTAAATAGTTAAAGCGTCTACCTGTCACCGTTATTAGTATCAAGCAAGAAACGGTAAAAAAATCAAGTTTTTTGTATGGGAGCCCCCCTTAAATATTTATTTTATTTTTTGTATTTGTTGTTATAGTGGCAATAGAAATACATCATTTGTGAAAATTTCAACTAGTATGTAGCTATCACCGTTTTTGACATACAGCCTGGTGACAGACGGACGGGCAGCGAAGTATCAGTAATAAGGTCCCGTTTTACTTAATAATAAACCACGTTTAATAAACCACAGACTTGGTCGAGCGTCTGTTCTTTATGTCAGCAATGTGTTCTTTTATCCGGATACCAATGCTCCTCTTTGTTTGCCCAATGTATGACAGCCCACATTCAGAATCAAGTTTGTAAACACCTGCATCATGTAGAGGAATATTGCACTTAACGGGTCTTAAAAATTGGTTGATCTTCTTGTGCGGCTTAAAGTAACTTTTTATTGAAGCTCGTCTTAAGATATTACCAATTTTGTCCGTGACACCCTTGATGTAAGGTAAGATGGCAGGTTGTCGCCCAACTGTGGAAGGCTTGGGCTGGCTTCTGTGACGCATTCTTTGGAGCTTGTGATTATTGCTTCGCAGTACTTGTTTTACATACTGAAGCTCCTGCTTGAGATGGTCAGTGTCGCAGATGCCATGTGCTCTCTGTAACAAAGATTTGCCTACGGTAGCCAACTGACATGGATGGTGATGGAAGTTACCATTGAGATATTGGGAGTTGTCAGGATTCCTGATGACTAAACTAAAACATCAAGAAAAGCTAAGCATTTATTGACCTCTGGCTCCATTGTGAATTGAATTTTGTTATGTTAGGAGTTTAGATGGTTTAGAAATGCAGAAACTTTATTACTTGATGGTAAAAGTATCATCTACTTACCGTTTGTAGATCTATGGCATAGCCACAGCTGTGAAGAGAGCTCTCTCCTCGAACTACTTTTCAAGTCCACGATTTCAATATATGTCGGTTAAATTGTCTTGTTTTGGAGCACCGCTGAAAGTTATTTAAATGAATTTCTTGCCAAATATTTATGTTCCAGTCAAAATTCTACACAACATATCTAACTTTCAAGTTTGTAACTCATTATGTTTACGAGCTAAAAGTATCTGTGGTAGAATAAAGTAGTTAGAACTTTAGTTTGCATTATCAATGAGCTTATTAAAGTTTTACCATCCAGTAATATATGTGTTTTTTTTTATTTTTAGTGTATTATGTAAAGATAAAGATCATTTATTTATATAAATGAATGAATGACTTTATTTGCGACAAACACTATACGTAATGGTAAAATATATAATTATTGACACATTGAAAAATTAACAAAGTGTTTGTCACAACCCTATACTAACTCAGCAAAAAGCTGGTTGGTTGCAACCAGCGCTGATCTTCCGTTAGTAAAGGGAGGTGACCTCACGCACGTGTAAATCAACAGTGCGCGCTTAAATAATAAATATTTGTAAACAAAACCCGTTTGTCCATTGAACAGACTTATAAAAAAACTATTTATATACATACTAATTATATTAAAAAATCTAAAATTGTCTTTCACTTACTTATTAAACTAAACATAATTTGTTAACAAAAAATACATAATATAACATAAACTAACTAAATTGCAGTGGTGTCATGAAGAAGAAATTCCTCGCTTTTTTGGTGGACATAAACAATTTTTTTTGGGATTTCTCCTAAATGTATGCAAACAATGCAGATTTCTTATCGGTGGCGGGATGTTGTTCCAACATTGCGATGCAGCGTAACGGAAACTTCCTCTAATGGCGGCTGAGCAATGCCATTTAGTCGCCAGCTGCCTCGAAGCTTGTCGGGAGCCTTGGGGCCTACGTCCTACCAGCCATTTCAACTTGTTGCTCAGATAAGATGGCATTTTATAATTTATAACGCCAAACAGAAGACACGCTAAGTGTACCTTTCGACGATGCATCATTTTTATACAACATATGAAATTTCATACACACAATATACAACAAATGCATGATGCAATGATAGTACATATATACACACATATACTCTGACTTTAATCATGTGCATCAGGCGTACAAATGTCAGAGCGGTGGCACTATACTCATTGCAATGTTATGATACAATAAAAACCGTCCAAGTGCGAGTGGGACTCTCGCACTATTCTGTAAATAGTTAAAGCGTCTACCTGTCACCGTTATTAGTATCGAGCAAGAAACGGTAAAAAAATTAAATTTTTTGTATGGGAATATTTATTTTATTTTTAGTATTTGTTGTTAAAGCGGCAATAGAAATACATCATTTGTGAAAATTTCAACCATGTAGCATCACCGTTCTTGACATACAGCCTGGTGACAGACGGACGGACAGCGAAGTCTCAGTAATAAGTTCCCGTTTTCACCCTTTGGGTACGGAACCCTAAAAGTTAACAATGTCAGTTGCGCGGAGTGGTCGCCGCGATTTAGTCACCTGATGAAGGGCATCGGACATGCCCGAAAGCTAGGTTGACAATCTCGACCAATATGCGTACAGCCGGTTATTGAAAACATTAATATGTCTCATATTCACGGGAACTTTCAAACAAAAATGTCTGAAAATTTGAAGTATAATTTATATATTTAAAATGTTTACCCAGTTCTGCCATATTTGAAAATAATAATGATACAATACAATTATCTATCAATAAATATGAAATATCGTGAAAAATATCAGATACATTGTTAATGTGCTGTAGAAATGAGTTTAGTTTATTTCTATATAGGTATGTAATATATGTTGGTCTCTTATTAATATTATTGTAGATAAGAGGTCCCATGCTCACTATATTGTTATGTATCAGGGTTGTTTTGCCTAAGTAGGTCAGATAGTGTGAGGAAACTATCTCGGTTAGGTTTTACAAATAATGCTGTTTCGAAAATATAAAGGCACGGAAGTGTAAGAATTATTAAGCATATTCCCTCCTCAAAGGCCGGCAACGCATCCTCGATACCTCTGGTGTTGCGGATGTTCGTGGGCGACGGTGATCACTTACCACCAGGTGAGCCGCAAGCTCGTTTGCCCTACTATCCCATAAAAAAAAAAATATATATATATATATATATATATATATATATATATATATATATACTTAGTTAATTACGGCTAATAACTTTCTAATTTTTCAAACCTAAACATAAGTTTTTTAAGCATACACTTAATTATTTTTTTGTACTTTTACTAATAGTTATTGTTACTTACTGTACAGCCGGATTGTCCACTCCTGCACACAGCCTCCCCTATTATGGGGGGGTTTACCATAATCCCTACGCATGGCGGGCGTCTTGGGGATCGCAGTGTGAGATATCAGCTCCTCGGAAAGCGCTGCTGGGCTCTTGGTATGTTACCCCCTTAATTGCCTCTTGCGGCATCCATGATAGAGAAGGGGGGGTTGACATTCTAGCCCAGCATCCCACAGGCATATATTGCTGTTGCTTACTAATACCATGGCCATGTTATGATTCTTATAAAATTTGTGTTTAATACTCGTAAATAATATTTATGTCACGGAAGACATTTAATTGTTGGCCATAATAAAATACGGTCTTTTTCAAGCTAAGTATCTGTTACTGGAAATTAAGAATCATTTATTTTTGCTATAAGATCTATTACGTATTTCAACGCGTGACTTCATCTACTGAAGTACCAAGTTTACAAATCCAACGGCGGCGTGATTGCGTAATATTTCTAAAATAACACGATTATCGTTCCAGCTAAGGAAACCCTCCATTTGTCATTCGCAGTAGGTGGAGATGTGCAAAAACCAAATAGTGCGGTATCATTAATCATGACATATGGTGGCCAGTGAGATGTTGCCACGGGTTGGTATTCCAGACGGACTTCCTTCAAGCTTTTCAAAATATTATTTCTTTCTATAGTGCTCCCTGTATATGTTACATACATATACATTGTAGATTTATACAAAGCCACGAAACCATCATTCGGGAATCAGTGATGGCTCAGTGGTATTGGCTATGGACTGCTGCGCAGTAGGTCCATGGGTCGAATCCCGTCGCGGGCTTGAGCTTCACCGCATGGTGGTAGGGCATTTTGTGAATGGCCGCCTGGCTAGCGACCACCCTCAAATAAAAAATTGGTCGCTAAGTACCTAACGCTGTGTTCCGGCAGCTATCCTTGAGAGCCACTAATTCTAGATTAAACCCGTTAACATCCTCGACCACGTCACATTTACCACTAGGTAAGATTGTGGTCAAAGGCATATCATCTATGAGCATTAAAAAAAACATGTTCTTATCCTTATTCCATGTTATGTGCCGTTAAAAAAAGGTGGCTTTTTTAACCAATGAATGGATATCACAAGAAAATATTAAGCAAACTGACCAAGTTCGAGTCCCAATAAAATAAGTGTTCGTTGGTTTTAGTTACAGCATCCAATTACTTAGTAATTAAACAACTTTTAACGGTTTAAACCGCGTATATTTATCATTATTTTTGTCCCAACGTTTCAAACACTTTGCATTGATCGTGGTCACGGGGTGACTAATTGGTTAATAAAAAAGTATTTTTTTAAGTGTTTTTTTTAAAGGCCTTTGAAGTTGTTTGGCATTTTTTTAAATTTAATTCAAAGATCTAACGATAGTAAATATTGCCATACTATTGGCCTATCTATCAACTTAGCACACAAAAAAATCAAGCATCTACCGCAATAATTTACGTTACCATAAATAAAAATCTCGATAGGTGAAAAATTAAAAAAAAGTCATAACTCCGAAAATACGAAAAATCCCGGAACATACAATATTAAACTTATTGTATGTTCCGCAAATTTTTCGTATTAGAACCTAACGAAAAGTCTTGAAGCCAATGATATCCATCTACACTTGAAGCCACATAATTGAATTCTTCTTGTTTTATGTAAGCCATCTTTATTTCCTCCTGTAGACATAATATTTTGGTATTTTTCCTTAAGATACGATATAACAGTGTAAACCAGTTAACGAACTTTTACTAATAATTGGAGAAAAACAAATGCATTGAATATCTAATCTACACTACGTATAATTTACAAACAATTATGTAATGAAATTATTAAATTTATAAACTAGACATACAATATGTTATAAAATACTGAGATTCTATATTATGATGAAATTAAATGTATTTGTGATGTTTTTAATATTATAAATGCGGAAGTATTTGTGTGAGTGTGGACATCAGTTGTTATCATCTGAAACGGCTGAAAAAATTGTTATGAAATTGTTTACGTTGACCCTTAAATCCATATACAGAATATCGTTTATCCTCACGTGAGTGTTAGTACTAATGTATGTATGAATGTATGTTGTATTTGTATTTTTATTGATATTTATGTATTAGGATTTGTATTAAAGTACTAGTAAACGTTTTGTATATGATTTCAAGTTGCACCAACCGCCAATTCCCTATTTCTGATTCTGTCCATCCAAAGGTTGTCTGGAAGAAATCGCTTTTATAGCGATAAGACCGCCCATTGTAATACCATTTTTTTAAGGGTTTTTATTGTTTATTATTATTATGTGTAAAATTTGTAATTTGGTTTGCAATAAAGAGTTATTGTACTGTACTCCAAATATCTCAATATAACAGATATGGCATTCAGAAGTAGTTAAAAATAGTCTATATCTATAGTTTATTATAAAAAGGAATAATGTGTATTTTTGTATGCAACGAATAAACTTAAAAACTACTGAACCGATTTGAATGCAATTTGGTTTGAAAATAGTTTTAAACCCGGGAAAGGACATAGGATAGTTTGTATCTGATTGCGCAAAAAGAGGTCAATTGTTTTGCGTGATAACCGCCAAAAGCGCGAGTGGAGCCGCGGCTGGAAAGCTAGTATGGAATATTTATTATTCATTAATGTGTATGTATTGTGTTTGTTGCCCTTACAACGAAAATGGCGATACGGATATATATTAAACAGGAATTAGTTAACACTATTCCAAGCAGCTCATGTGGACCTCCATCACTGACTGATACATTTATTGAGTACATGTTCTGTAGTGATATCCCACGGCTCCAGTCGTTTATCAGAACCACCGTGGCTATAAATAAAAACCTAATTTAGTTTAGTCACAAAGGCTTCATTATTGTGCTTAAGGAATTTTTGGACCTTTGTATTAAAAGAAAAAGGATCCCTAGCTTAGGACAGCTCAGTACTTATTGTCCATACAAAGAGAGCTTTATTGGTTCAATGTATTTTTATTGACTAATTTTGAACCTTATGACTCCACTTAGGAATAATATGTCTTAGGTCTCTTCAACGTCCTATCCTTATGCTTCACTAAACTCGGGTTATTAAACCAGTAACTTAATTAAAATGTAGACCACTTTTTACGAACCAATATACGTATGCGATACTGACATATTATGTTTGTATTTATTTTATTTGGGACATGTTTTATTGCTTAGATAAAATACTAACGATTGAAAGATTTTGCCGAATTAGGATGGACACAATGTAAAAATTTTGCTCCATTTTTTTCTGTTGAATAATCAAAATGTTCTTTACATATTTTCTGATGCTACTTCCAAGCTTCTTCTTATGTAATTATTCTTTACCTTTTGTTTAGATACTTAACTTGATATTCACCTTATTGCTGCTATCATTTAAAATTATAATTTACAATTGGTGTCCTGGTGGTATTATTTTTATTTTTTCAATCTACAGAGGTAGAGTATAAGAGCATATTCTGTGATTGAAAAGACTTCTCGCGGTTTCATACATCTTTTGGTGGCAAACAGGTACAATACAAAGTTATTTAAATTTTATAATCTCGGACAACAATAAAAAGTAGCCATGTTATCAGTTACCTTATGTGCCATAGATCTACACATTCTTCCCATCTTCTTTCTTTCATTGGGAAACAAGACCGACAAGAACACGAAACCCTTGATCAATGTTTTTCAATTAAACGAAAATTAATATCGTTGCAATTATGTTATTTGTAACTATTTACAATTATGAAAAATATGCCGGCGGTTGGGATCGAACCGTGTGCCTGCGGACGGAAGCCCATAATTATTACCGCTCGTATAACGGACCAAGTATGCATAAAAATTCCACACTGGCATTCTAGTCTATTTTTATTGCGACTAAAACATAAGTGTTATAGTCGCAATGAAAATAGACTATACTAAAACATAAGTGTTTTAGACGCAATGAAAATAGACTAGAATGTCAGTGTGGAATTTTTATGCATACTTGGTCATATTATTTCAATCGCAATTAAGTCCCTTCAGATTCATAATACATTCTTCTGGTGTCTTATGAAACTGTTTACTTTTTACACTCTAGTCTAGAGCTTTGTTGTTGATTTTCAGTATAGACAAATTCTTTAAACCTAAGCCGCAAAAAGCCAGTGTACAAATAGTCGTTCATCTCCATAATATTCTCGAGGAAGAACCACCTGCGCTCGTGAGCCTGTGACATGCCTCGCATAAATTTATTTAGCGCATTAGCCGAGGACATGTGTGAACACGGTGCACTTTGCATTTCAATGTTCACAATGAGCTGGTATTAATCTTAGAAGTTTGTGGAATATTTAAGCATTCCTTATGAAATACGGCGTTTAATGTGTTTAGCAAATCTTTACAAATTTCTCTTGATATATTTTGTACAATTTCATATTTGATAGGTTCATTGTGCCTCACCTCTAACAAATTATTTAAAGGAAACTTTCCCACCGCTGGCTTGAGCTTCAACGCATGGTGGAAGGGCATTTTGCGATTGCCCGCCTGGCTAGCTACCACCCTCAAGTAGAAAATCTGTCGCCAAGCACCTAAAGGTGTGTTCGGCAGCAGTCCTTGAGAGCCAGTGAAATTACAGGCAGATGAGACTTAATGACTGTGTCTCAAGGTGACGGGCGCAGTGCAATTCGTGACTTGAGACGAAATCCATCTGTTATAGGCAGAGGTTAATCCGCTTAACATCAGGTGGGCCTCGAGCTTGTTCCGTCAAAATACCATTAAAAAATAAAGTTGTGGGTGTCGTAAAGGGTAACACACCAGAAGATGGGCAGCAGCGCTTTCTGAGGAACTGATATCTCACACTGCGATCCCAAAAACGCTAAGCGAGGGGATTCTGGCAAACCCCCCCATAATGAGGTAGGCTGTGTTCAGCAGTGTACAATCTGGCTGATACAGTACAATACAGGAAGTAAGTATTTCAGTGAGGAGTAAGTATTGTAAGGAATGTCACGTGATTAACACTCCTGCTGCTAATTGTCTGCATTTGTTTCAGCACTGAGATAATAGCTCTATTTTGTATCATTTTATTATATATAAAAATATATATATAAATTATTACAAAAATATCGAATTTACGAATTTTAAAATTATGTACTGTTTTTACAATCATTTTTAAAGGTTTTTTTATATGTCCTCAAACACAATGAAGGAGAATTTAATTTTACTGTAATTTTGATACCGTACCTATTCTGGTTCTTAAAGTTTTAGTGGCAATGGGTAGTTATTATGAATATCGGTATGCCGCACATGGATCCATGGTTCGAATCTCACCGCGAGACCTCAAGCAAAAGCTCTCAATCTGGCTCGTAAAAAGTTGTATGAAAATCAGGCTTAAGACTTTAAATCGTCTCAAATACCATTCAGTGATTTTCAATCTAGAAATCCATCTACCCAGTGAGATAAGTTAACCCAATGCTCTAAACGAAAACTCACGTTGCCCTGATTACAAATTAATCAAAAGAGACGCGTAATACAGTAAGCTGGCTCATTTCTTACACTCTCGAATACAGAGAGAATCCCGAATTAATCTTCTAACGTTTGCTTTGGGTGTGAGAGATACGCTTCTGCTTGCTTATTTAAATCTTCTTGAGACAATTTACGGTAGAACGAACCTAACGGGTTCAAGGATGAAATTTTGAAGTTGCATACATAGGTATGAGTACGTACATATGTTAATATCAAATGTAGGTACATTTGACTAAAAGTTTGACAGTATGGTATTCAGATATACAATTTCATTTGAAGTGTTTCGTGGTAAGCTTTGATAAGATTAATATTAATGTAACGAAATTGTTATTAAAATAGAAACAATTAAGCCACGATACGAGAGCGTGAAGAGCTTTAAAAAAAACACTATTTTAAATAAAAAATAAAATACATATTATATTTTGCTCATGAAAGTAATAAAATATGTTTCCGAACGAAGTCATGTGTTCTTAATGAATAATCAGCGCTCTTGATATTGCATCGGCCGCATATTATACGGTATTGTAGTATGTTTATATTTCTAACTTTTATACAGAGATATTTCTCTGAGATAATAAGTTCGCCTCCTTTAAAGGCGCTAATCTCAAAAGAGGCATCAACTTACGTGAAATCGCTACGGGTCGACAGTTGGTGGGCGCCATGTTAGTTTCCCATTATAGTTGGCAAAAGGTGTATTTTTTTTTGAACATTTTTTTTGTCATTGTGACTGAACAAGCTCGAGGCCCACTTGATGTTAAGCAGACTAACCTCTGCCTATAACAGACGAATTTTGTCCCAAGTCACAAATTGCACTGCGCCCATCACCTTGAGACATAGTTGTTATGTCTCATGTGCCTGTAATTTTACTGGATCTCAAGGACTGCTGCCGGAACACACAGTTAGGTGCTTAGTGACAGATTTTCTACTTGAGGGTGGTCGCTAGCCAGGCGGGCATTCACAAAATGCCCTTCCACCATGCGGTGAAGCTCAAGCCCGCGGTGGGACTCGAACCACGTACCTGCTGCACGGCAGTCCATGGCCAATGCCATTGAGCCATCACTGCTTTAAAAAGCGTTCTAAGAAATCTTCATTTTTATAAAACGTATCATCACAGCTTCGAAAAGCGTTCTATGATGTCTTCATCTTCATAAAACGTATCACTACTAAGGGCAATGAGAGTTACTGTTGATACCCTTCTCATTCTCCCTAGACGCGAGGTAAGCTTGACAAACGACATCTTAGGACAGACGCGTGACGATTGGAGGCTTAGACATCAAACGATATTTCTTCCATATTTGACTTCGAAGAAAGGTTAGTGAGGTACATAAAATATTGTGAAAACTCTAGTAATCTTATTAAATCCTGATATTTATAATACTTTGTTATAATAAGCATAAAAAGCCGCAAGTGATAGTAAGACACACGAATCAATTCATATTTCTTGGCTTCCATTAACTTTATAAGCGTCTTTTAAATGGTTACATTTTATATTATTTTGTATTTCTATTTTTTTTTTGCTTAAATGTACGCTTTGTGAGCTATTATACTATAGGGACCTCAGAAAATAAAAATATTATATTAACGTTTTTCATTTAAAATAATATTTTGTATAATTAACCAGTCAAAAGCATTAGGCCAAGATATTTTGACTCAATATTGAAAATTATTGTAACCTTTAGACTGAAACTGAAAATCATTATGATCTTCTTACCATTCCCCCAAACGTATATGAATATAACTACCATAAAAATTACTCCTTAGTTATACTATCAGTGTGAACGAAAAATAACTCCAAGTTATAATATTTTTTAGAAGATGTAGGACTCTTTGTGTGAGTTCGTCCGGGAAAATACTGCCTATCTATTTCTACTGCCACGCAGTACTGTTCGCATTATTGTGTTCCGGTTTGAAGGGTACTGGTGGCGATGAAATGACAGGCACATGATACTTAACAACTTTATGTCTCAAGGTGTTGGTCGTAGTGCAGTGTGCCACTTATGACAAACTACACAGAGGTAACCACTTAATACCAAGTGAGGTTCGTAAAAATATAAAATTTTTTTCAATATCTAATTTTTATTTTTTTTAGAATTGAGGTAGGATCAAACTAGTCCACATATAATTATAATTACTGTTTTTTTCATCTTTTGGCATACATTTCGCCTGATCAAGCGGCAATCCTGTCAAAAACAGGGTATGTAAATCGCACGAAATGCACTTTTGATTAGCAAGACAAGTTGCTGTTAGACCCAAACTTCCTCTGCTATAAAAAACAAAAACCTTTATTTCTAAAATATGTTAAAACATGTCTCGGAAGCCCCAAGTTTAACTTTAAAACATGACAAGTTAATGATCCAATAACGGGTCGCAGATACTCAACAACGAGAAAATATACACATTTTTAAAACTTACTTATCTTCCTTTAATGTATAATGTTTTAAGTTTCCAAGAATATTTCGCACATTTTTATGACAGTCCGTAGATCCAAGGAGACGTTATTTTTAATTTTGTACAGTTTTTTTGGCGTGCTCGTGTACGCCTTATTAAAATGTCTCCCGGTGATATATTTTTCGTTAATTTACTTCTTATGAAAATGTTTCAGAAGCTTCAAACTGACGACGTCTATCATGTAATAATCTGTTGTTACAGACAAAAGCATTACATTATTTACATAGAACTATGTTAGTTAATTACGCGTTTAAAATTAGCACCAAAATGAGCGTACTGGTTTGTATCTCATTAGCAGTTGTTAGAAAAAACAGTATAAATAATATTTAAAACAAACCTACTGATCAGATAGAGATAAAAAACTTATAGTCCCTAAATAAACAGCTCGATAAATAAAAATAAAATAAAAACTGGCCAAGTGCGAGTGGGACTCACGCACGAAGGGTTCCGTAACTAAATGTTCTGTGAATAGTTAAAGTGTCTACCTGTCACCGTTATTAGTATTGAGCAAGCAACGGTAAAAAAATCTTTTTACCGTTTAAATATTTAAATTAAATATTTATTTTATTTTATTTTCTGTTAAAGGGGCAATAGAAATACATCATCTGTGAAAATTTTAACTGTCTAGCTATCACCGTTCTTGAGATACAGCCTAGTGACAGACGGACGGATGGACGGACGGACAGCGAAGTCTCAGTAATAGGGTCCCGTTTTTACCCTATGGGTACGAAACTCTAAAAACAATATAAAAAATAAAATGCATGATGAATAAAGTTACTCAATCTCACCATTGGTTTATCTCAACATCTTGGGAAATCTATTTATCTTCTCCTTTTGTCTGCGGAGCTTGAAGAAAAGTTAGTCCGATAAAAATTGCAGAACTGCAGCAATGTAACGTTTGCATTAATAGCTATTGTTTATTTTTACTCTTAATGGTAGAAGTAAAAAGTTCTACGTTTCCACGAAGCATTTTTTTTTTTGGGTTCCCTCACTAGGATTTCAATTCTAGAATATTTCACTTGCTTCGGAATACGCACCAAAATATAACTTTGCTCTGAACAATAGTTATTTGTTCGCAATGCTTCAAAGTTGTTATCTGGCGCGAATACTTATATTGAAACCTGAGGAAGTTAAGAATTCTAGGGTGCTATAAAGTATAATATCATTAACTTTTAAACTTTAAGAAAAAAGTTTACAAATAATAGTAATGTTGGTTAATTTATATTACTGTAACTTTTTAAAAATTTCAAATTTTTAAAACCTCATCCTTGCAAGTGGTTAACAAACATTTTTTTCCAACCAGATTTCGAATGACAGGTAACACCTTTCCGAGAATTAGTTATTAGTTCAACAAAAGAGGAAATTTGTTTATGGGCGACTTTCAATTGAATTTAGACTACAGAGCACAGCGTGAAATGAAACCTAAATCTGGGGCTTCAGCAGTGCCCCCGCCAAGTCGAGCAAAAAAGCGGTATACTTGACCTCGTGTGGACATATATTTGAAGCGTTAATACCGTAGCTTGCTTAGATGTTCTTAAGCGATCAACTATGTAAGCAATGTCCATTGCGGCTATTACTTGGATGGGCGACCGCTAGGGGTATTTAACTACGGCGCTAATATTCTAGCATCTAGAATTTGTGGTACTATCATTTCCAGTTGAGTGTACAGAAAGTACCACACCCCGTACACTGTAAGAAAGTACTACTCTTCTAAGAATATGAATAACGAACTGTTTACCGTATATTAACATTATGTGATATGTATGCCGAATGAAACATCAAAAACACGTTAAATTGTTTTTTTTTCCAAAACTGGTAACTGCGTCAGGTTACTTAAAAAATAGGTTGACATACTGTTTTATTGTATTTTCGATGGTAAATTTACCGATTGTACGTACACTTATGATTTTTTTTGATATAACAGTGATAATATTAAGATTATCGAATCACTTCAATAATACACCGCTTTAGTACTAACATCGCGCGTGAAAACGCCTCCTGTATACCATGAGGAAAGTATTTTAGTCCAATACTTAATTTAAGACGATATAAGCCTGTATGATTTCAAAGATATATTTGATTTTAAAGCTCGTGTTATAAAGAGCAAAAGAAAAAAATCAGATCTGCTATTTTGTGATCCTTCGTGAACTGTTTTAATCAAGAGTTCAAGCAGCGTAACAAGATAAAACCTTTTGTAGTTCACAAAACCTTGTAGAATTCAAAGTGCCTTGTTGTACTAACTAAAGCCACTGTTGTGTCGATTTGAGTTGAAGAATTCTATTAGGAGCCCAACAGCCATTCGATTTACTGGATCTGAGATTCCAGAGATCTACAATTAAATTGTTTCGTAAACAATCACTCTTTGAAGAGCACGTTTTTGTAATGAAACAACCAGCTCATTTCTAGTAAATATAGTTCTGTTAAAGTAAGTATTGTGTTCTTTCGTAATATAGATATATAAAGGTACTTTTTATAAAGCTGACAGGATAGCCTTTGAATACTATATCACCTGATAGTAAATGATGAAGTGGTCGAAGATGTTGTTCACGCTAAACTAGAATTACTGGCTCTCAAGGACAGCTGTTCGAACACACCATTAGGTTCACAGCGGCAATTTTTTTTATTGGTGGTAGCTTGCTAGACGGACATTTGCTAAATTCCCTACCTCCATATAACGACTGCAATCCTAAGGAAACAACCAGGACCCACGGCTTAACGTGCCCTCCGAAGCACGGAAACGATCAGTAGTATTGCCACTAGCAGTTACCAATCCAAGTCATGACCGCAGCGAACGTTACTTAGCTTAGCTGATCGGTTAATAACGGCTCAGCAAACAACGCTATGAGTATTGTATTAAAGCCACATTTTATTATACTCGTAGATATTAGCACTATTCCATCTCAATGTTGTAAACTCAAATCCAGAAAGGAAGGCTAAATTGAGAGTTTGACATTCGAGTCGTGTTAAATTGTCACAACAGACAGATTCACGATAATGAAGGCAATGAAATGGGATGAATTATTTGTTAGGGAAGGAGTTGTTCAATATATTTTTTATACTAAATTTTAAAAATATTTTATTGCGAAACTTAAGTGCATGGGATTGAAATTTTCAAATAAGTATATCAGTTGCATAAGTGTCATTGCCTCTTTTTATAGTATATTATATGTATGTACCTAGAGAATCTAATATGAAAAAAAAATACGTACTTCTTGAATAAATCAAAGAATTACTGTCATTGGCCCGCTTCAGTGAACTACTCAAATGGTGGAAGCATTTCCTAGCCAATGTTTAACTTTTATTTCATTCGTAAATATTCATTCCAGTTTAGAGAAGATACCTATTATTCTCGCACGTCTATTTCTCCATCGATATAGGCTTTATATATGACACATACAGAAGCAAGATGATTGCAGTATTAATGAAAGTCGTAGTATCGTATATCGTGTCGTATATCTATCGCACGACACCGCTGCACTAACAGTGACTTTTGGTATTTTAAGTAGTACTCGTATATTGTGAAACAAAAAAGTTTTTTTGTGAACCACGACTGTACTATTCACAATATTACACTCGCTGTTTTAAAAATATAGAGGGTATATTTGAGAACTGATACCCATGTTGCTTAATCCATTTTCATCACTAAAGCGAACAGTCATTACACCCTTACCAAAGATAGTCACTCGTTTTAAATTTTTGTAATTTGTTATTGGAATTATTATTTTTTATTGTTATTGGAATCATATTATGTTATCCTTATATAGTTCACCATGCCACCATTACCATGTTCTTAGATGATCAAGGGTATATTTGAGGATGGTCACCTATATTGATAATTCTAAATAATTGTTAAATGTAAATTTACGCAATGTTTAAGTTAATCAACTTTAAACCGTTTAAATTGCGTATCTTTATTTTATCCCGACAAAAACTTTGCAGTAATCGTGGTGACGAGGTGACTAATCGGTTTTATTTATCACTTGAGTTATTAAGAAATTATTTTTTACTACCGTCAGGAATTTTATTTTTAGTCATAACGTTCTATATTCGCACGCAGTATTCGCTCACAGTGTTTAGAGGTTTTACAGTTTTGTGTCGGTCATGAGATTTAATTAATGTGACAGGATCCCAAGCGGGTGCTGCATGCCAACCATCACGTCTATAAAAATATGGGTACTTTTTGATTTCAATAGCATCACGTTACATTCTTGGCATAAACCGGGTCCTGTAACCGTCCACGGGGGAGACTGGAGACCCCATAGCAACATAATCAATCTGTATGTAGAATTTATTTTTCAGAATTCATTATAGAAAGCCCAATGTTTGGCAATGCTCTAGTAGATCTGTATATTTTGAGAATGCTATGCTCACTTAGTCTTTTCTTAACAATTTCAATGCATTCACATTAACGCTTGCATTACAGGTAGGCAGGTAAATAACGACTGTACATCAAAACTGTCCATGACTTCATTATTACTCAATTATAGATGTCGGCTTTGACTGGTAAGGTGATAAGAACTCTTGACCTGGGCACTAGTTTGACCGCGTAGTGGAGACAGTATTGAACAAGGTATTAGCCAGTTTGTATATTACAATTGGGACGCAAAAAAGTTTTTTATGTATTTTTGATAGGCGTAATCCTTACAGTTTTGGTGGTTACATACACGAAGGTACCAGTGCCTTGCGTCTTACCCAAGAGTATCACAGTATTAACAAATTATTTCATAAGGTTTTGTTACTATTTTAGCTGTTCGATCGCTCTGTACTGATTTGTACTCTCGTCCGACAAACATCTTGTATTTTTATGTTATAATCCGACACATCCATGATCTAGGTGGAATTTCACTTTATCTGCTCGAATAATGGTTTTGTCTGAGTTCTTGCGTAGGTTGGTAAGTTCAAGATATTGTTCACGAGGTAGATTCGGTGCTTTACTTTGTCGCAAGACAGAAGCGGTATCTTTGCGTGTCGCCTCCAAATCTTCTTTCTTTACACTATTTTTTGCAAGGCAATGTTCCATAGAGCAGATTATCCCTTCAAAAGACACCGATCTTGGGGAATGGTGTAGTTCAATCCATTTTCCAAGGCTTTGATCAATTTATTTTCAAGCGAACAGTTCTCACAATACAAAAATAGCCAATAATGTAATATGTTATTAGAATGAAGTAGTCTAATACTTGCATTTACCTACTATTCTTCATGTACTGTTAGGGCCAAAATTGTATTATAAAGTATACAACTAAATCACAGTAGTAAATTGCAATTTTGATTAAATACTGTAAGGTTTTACTTACTTCTCCGTGGGGTTAAAATATCATCGCCAAATTATACCTGAGGGTGTCGTAAGAGGCGACTAAAGGTAAAATACCGGAAGGTGGGCGGCAGGGCCTTCTGAGTAGCTGATATTTAAGCTGCGATCCCCAAGACTTCTGTCAAGCGTGGAGATCATGGAAAGCCCCCCTTAAATGGGAGTGATTGTGTTCAGCAGTAGACAATCTGGCTGATACAGTACTGTAAGTTGTGTATTATTTTTATTATAAATATAATAATATCACATAGACTTGTTCAATTTGATATAATATATCACTTCCACTTCCAAGTGTGATTTCTATCCCCAGAGGTACCTATGACATTAAACAATACTCTTAACATGGTAGATAAGAGTCATATATACGGTCTATATTCCAAAATGAGTAATAATAAATGATTGTTTTTTGGAAATTAAGAAGGCTATTGAATGGGAAGTTTTGGGAAAGGTCAGGTGGAATTTAAAACGCCAACGATACAGACAGATTTCAATATATTAATTACACAATCAATAGTAACAAAAAATCATATCTAATTAACATTATAATTTGAAAATATAGCATTTAAGCGGTTAAATGCTATATTTTCAAATTATAAATCTTAACTAAGGCGCATCTTTGCATTGAAATCTTTGTGTAAATTACACAAAAAAAACATAACAACAATCACAACATCGATATCAATTGAGCTGGTTAACTGCTATTTTAGACATAGCACATAGACGGTCCAAATGTTGGGGAGATATGCCAAAGTGTCGACACATGTAGTCTTATATATTAAAGAACGCGGGGTCTCACCTGAAGGAAAGTGATGACACCTAAAATGATAGCATTCGCTTCCATAGAAGATATAAATTACATAATATATAACTTCTATGATAGATAAACTCTAAACTTCAAACTCGCAGATTATATTCACTGGGAAATTAAGAAGCTAGTAGAGTATTCAATAATTTAGGCCTACGTTTTATGAAGCTAAGCACAAAAATGTTTTAAATCTGAAAGCATGATTGTGCTTATTTTCAGAATATGGACTATGTATGCCATGGTTCTGTGTTTTCTGTTCTGTCATGTCTGATGATAGAAAATATATGGAGGTATAAGGTTGTGTAGATCGGTCGCAAATTGTCCGAAGAATCTAGGGCCATTTTTTACCGTCATAATTTTTAGACAAATATTGTAGACAAATGTTGCAATAATTAGAAAATAAATTAATACAATATGTTCTGTTAAAATTGTCTACATGACAGGCGACAGATTGGCAAAGGCGGAATTATCGCAATTTATATATATTATTTTTGTTGTTTCTATAATCCCAAACTGCGAATAAAACTATGTCAATCAAAATGTTTTTCATGTGCAACTTGAATTTCCTTTCTGATCATAAAAGCTTGTAATATTTTGACAAAACATCACAGTTACTACGAATGGTGATTCTTATTAACTGTTTACATGTAGGGTACCGGATTATAGATAACCTCTCCACCTCTACCCTATCCCCCCTTCCACCACCCAAATCGTGCATTCCAAAGATAAAATTTCTAAAGATAACTGAAACCCAATTTCCTATTCGTTTTATTTAATTTTGTGATGTACATAGTAAAACTGCTTGCATATAATAAAATGTAATAACCACTAGATGGTACAAGAATCAAACCATTAATTGTGGATAATCCCTAAATGAGAATGTAACCAGGGTTACAGTCGTTTTGAGGCGGTAAAGTGTAGTTTGCAGCGAGCACTCGAATATATGAGCTTGCGTTAACGACTCTTCGACAAACACTGCAAACACACTCAAAAATGTTAACTGAATTAACGGAACAGTTTTTGTTTAATCAGTAGCCGCATGTTAAATATGCTCCTAACCCTCTGTAGTAAAAGCAAATAATACAACTGCTCACGACGTTACGTTAGATGTCATGATCAGATTAATTTTAGATTTGTGCTGAATAGGTTTAAATGCACTATAATGATTTGGCAAGGACGCCCTGTATACTACCTGACTAGACTAATTTGAATAGTATTGTTTTAGTAAGAATTCTAAAACTAAACATGGTCTTTTCAGTCTCTCCAGAAGGATTTAAAGCTCTTATTTTAACCCGGCGAGGATGTGGTAGGGTCAATTTGACCCTGCTCATTTTGTTTGATGTACAGTTTTTTTTACCTGCAGTCGCATGCTGTCGAGTTTATCAGTAGCTGTAGTCAATAAAATACCCTCCCTTCTTCGCACCTCCACTTACTCGGGTGCAACACGTGCAAGCAGGTAAACGTGCGCAAACTCAAATAGGGCAATTATGACCCATATATAGAGATGATTAGTAGCCTTAAAGACTGATTAATTACTGATTTTGTGATAAAACATGATGTAACGAAACGACCCTGCCGATTGGGGTCCTTGACGTTACTCTGGGTCGGAGATGTAATATTGAAGACTCCGCCGTTAGTAGAAAAACGAGTGTGGTTCAGTGGTCTAGATCCCTATATAACAAGTACATACAGCACCTTACCTTAGCTATCCAGCCTCCACACGTGCCTCTTAAACTTTAAGGAATTGATATCTCGATGGCGTAGGGTAGGTTTCTTCTGCGCGGGCGTCTTGCCCGTGAGATTGCCTTTTTCGTGGTACACAGCTGTATATTATAACGTCTTCACTACACTTCACTCAGAGGACAACTATTTTGATAAAAGTTCTCGTAATTTATCGTTTTGGAAAGAAATACCGACGGTTTTCAACTTGATGTAGTCACCGATGTACACGAGTTGCTTCACTTCATGAAGAATGTTCATGCACTGATTGCCGGAGCCAATCAGAGACGAGTAAAGGTACGTATGCTCTGGGTTACAGAGCCTTGTTATTGGTTGACCACCGAACCAACAAACAGAACGCGCTAATTTAAATATACTATTTAATGCAATAGAACGAATAGTGAACATACTGCCCACCAAAATATAGCTGATATTTTCAGGTTTCCAATGTTATAATAAAAAAAAAAAAGAATAATATATATATATATATATAAAACGATATTAATATATGAATATGACTATGTACTAACACTAACTCGATGGCATACACTTAGACAATTTTAGTTATGATTCCATAGGAAGAGGGCACAACTTTACAAGAGGACGCTTGATAACGTTGTCTTTGGTTTTAATGGTTGCAACACGAACAATGCCGTCGAGGCCTGGATGTAATTCCGTTACTCTTCCTAAGGACCATTGCAATGGGGCTCGATTATCATCTTTTATAAGTACTATGGAATTTATAGATAACGGTTTAGATGCCTTTGTCCACTTTGCACGTTGTGTTAAAGAATTAAGATATTCATTCTTCCACCGAAGCCAAAAGTTTTGAAGAAATGATTGGATAAGCTGCCAACGGTTCAATCGATGTAGTTTAGTACCAAAGTGATCCTCGTCTGGAACGGTGGTTAGTGGTTCTAAAGTCAGAAAATGGCCTGGAGTGAGAACGTTTAAGTCATTTGGGTCAGAGCTTAGTGGGCACAAGGGCCGTGAATTTAGAACCGCTTCAATCTGAACAAACAGAGTGGTAAGTTCTTCAAACGTCAACACTTGATTGCCAACTGTACGGTATAAGTGCGACTTCGCAGCTTTAATCTGTATTTCCCAGACACCACCGAAATGGGCTGCGGAAGGTGGATTAAAATCGAATTTAATATGGTGGCTTTGCGATGCCCGCTCGAGTAGAGATAGATAATTGCTGGCACCTACAAAGTTTGTTCCACAATCCGCATGTATTACGCTACACCGCCCTCGACGACCTACAAACCTACGTAATGCAGCTACAAAACCTTCCGTTGTAAGAGATGACACGACTTCAAGATGGACGGATTTTGTAGCTAGGCAAATGAATAAGCAAAGATAAGATTTGTCTAGCTTGGCGCCGCGGTGAGCCCCTGCTTTGATTCGAAATGGTCCGCCAAAGTCGACACCAATTACAGAAAACGGTTTTATTTGGTTTACGCGATATGACGGCAGTTCGCCCATATACGGTTCTAATGGCTTTGGATGAGTTCTATAGCATCGGATGCACTGCGAGAGACAGTGGCGAATAGCTCGCTTCGCACATATCACCCAAAAACGTTGTAAAATTAAATATTGAGTAGTGTTATGTCCGGTATGGCAATGTTGACGATGAATCGATTCAATAAGTTTGAACGTAAAAGGATGATTTCCGGGGAGGAGAGCGGGATGCTTTTGTTCAAACTCTAAACCTGCTCGTGAGATTCTACCGCCTACTCTTAGTATGGCCTCTTCATCCAGAAATGGGTTCAGTTTACGAAAGGGCTTCGGTAACGGCTGTTTGGATAGAAGTTGTTTGATTTCGTTAGAGAACGATGTTGATTGGACAAACCTTACGATAATGAGCAACGATTGATGATTCTCGCCTTCGGTCAAAATTGAACCCAGTTTGCGTTCATCACGATTTCTCAAATTATTAATGAACCTACGAATGTAAGACACGATTCTAGTGATTTTATCAAGCGACGAAAATCGGTTTAAAAGGTAATCAATGGGTGCAATTGGTTGGTTGTTAGCCTCAGTGACCAACACCATTGAGCTTATTTCTTCGTTTTTCACGATGTCTTCTTCCATCTTTGTGGTCTTTGGAATCCTTTTCAAGCATGGCCAATGGTCAGGGGTTCCCAACAACCAAGGTGGGCCTGACCACCATAGTGAGTTGTGAAGCAGGTCCTGCGGTAGCTGCCCACGTGAACACACATCGGCGGGGTTATCATTTGAAGGGACATGATGCCAGGACTCAGTAGGTATGATATCCTGAATGTGACTAACCCGGTTCCCCACGAATGCGGTCCAACGAGATGAATGAGAACAGAGCCATGATAAAACAACAGTTAAATCTGACCAAGCATGGAGCTCACAAACCGGCAATAAAGATTGATATTTGTCACACACGAATTTAACTAAATCTGCAAGCAAGACAGCTGCACACAACTCCAATCGCGGTAAGGAGATTTTTTTGATTGGTGCTACCCTAGCCTTGGCGCACAAAGGCACGATTTTAACAGATCCATCATAACTTACGGCACGTAGATAAATAATTGCTCCATATGCTAATTCTGAACTATCACAAAAACCGTGTAGGTGGTATGATTTTACATTAGCTGTGGTGAGGCGTCGAGGTATTCTTAGCTCTTGAAGAATAGGGAGCTGATCACAAAAGGATTTCCACACTTCAGTGATCTCTTCAGGTGGTTCTTCGTCCCATAGAACTCCATTAATCCAGAGTTTCTGCAATAGACATTTTGCCTGAATGGTAAGGGGCGATAAGAAACCCAACGGATCGAACATTCTTGCAATTTCACTGAGAATGATACGCTTAGTACATGAACGGTTGGATGGTTTCACATCGAACAAAAACAAGTCTGCTACTGGATCCCATTTGAGTCCAAGCACCTTCAAAGTAGTAGGTTGACCATCAGAAAATGGTATATGATCAAGGAGACAGTATTCCTTTGACAAATCTGACAACAATTTAGGTTCATTGCTGGCCCACTTTCTTAACTCAAAGTGACCTAGGCTGAAAAGTTTAATTATCTGTGACTTTGCTTCTAGCGCCTCATCTAGAAGATTACAACCGGAAACGATATCGTCAACGTAAATGTCCGAATTCAGTATTTGTTTAGCCAAAGGAAAACAAGTGCCTTCGTCTTCAGCTAACTGTTTAATAGTCCTGCAGGCAAGGAAAGGAGCAGAGGAAACGCCATATGTAACGGTATTCAATCGATATTCTTGTAACGCTTGATTAGGCCCAGATCGCCAAAAGATTCTTTGGTAATCTCGTTGATCATCAGCGACCAAAATTTGTCTGTACATTTGACGTATATCAGCCATAAACACGATCGCGTGTATTCGAAAATTAAGGAGAACCCCAACTATATTAGATTGAAGTTTTGGTCCTGTTAACAACGTATTATTGAGAGATTTATTATTAGCATCTCTTGCAGAGGCGTCGAAAACAACCCGTAATTTTGTTGTGGTACTATCCGGTTTTAACACGCAATGGTGAAGAATGTAATACCGACCTAGGTTCAGCTCTGTCGTGTCCACTAAAGTCATGTGGCCAGACTTACGGTAGTCATCCATAAATTCAGCATATTGTGCATGCAAATCAGAGTCACGCGACAGACGCCGTTCGATGGCTTTGAATCGTCGAAGAGCAATTTCACGAGAGCCCTCAAAAATTGGCTCAATACCATCTCTGAACGGAAGTCGGACCACATACCTACCTGACGGATCGCGGAAATGTTCAGTGGCGAAAGCTTTCTCGCAGAAAGCTTCTTCTGGTGTGAAAGGTGAAGTCCTAGGTACATCGTCAATCTCCCAAAATCGTTGGACGATTGAAGCCAGCTCGTCCGATTTTGATAAAACTTGTAACAATGTGGAGGTGACGAGTGGCGCTCTACCTAACAAGAGCCAGCCAAAAACCGAGTTAATCGCGTATGGCTGATCAACCTTTCCCTTTATGCGTTCATTGAGAAGAGATTCTGCGAATATATCTGCACCTAGCAATATATCGATAGGTCCCGGTATATAAAAACCTGGGTCTGCTAAGGGCAGCGATTGAAGGTGAGACAAACCCACGGTATTAAGTTTAGCTACAGGTTGATCACCACAAATGTGCGAAATAACATGCATGTCAACATCAAATAACCTTTTATTGTTCGACGCGAGAGAACAATGTACGACGCCTGTAACATCGGCGGCAATGCCTCCCAAGCCATTGATGTTTGTTTCGGATGGAGCCAGCTTAAGGTTCAAACGGCGTACCGCCGCCTGAGTAGCAAAATTGTTTTGGCTGCCAGAGTCAAAAAGCGCTCGAAATGAATGATAGTGACCATTCGCATCTTGAACCTGTACTATAGCCGTGGCAAGAAGAACAGTTGTGTGGGTAAACGATTTGGTACTCAAAGGCGCAGGCAAACCTTTAGCAAATAGCGATATCGCTTGAATTGGACTACTGTTTCTATCGCTAACAAAGTTCGATTTATCAGTTTCGATTTTAGTTTGATCATTGTGAAGCAACGTATGGTGTTTATGTTTGCACTTCAAACATCTAAACATAGAACTACAATCCTTTAACTGATGAGAAGGTTTAAGACAGTTAAAACACCATCCCTTTTCGCTAGCAACGGACATACGTTCATCTACGGATTTGGCTAGAAAAGCTTTACATTGTGTAATTGCATGAAAATCTGCGCAGTATGAGCATTTCGACGCAGGCTTGCTGGTTTTATTTGTTACTGAGACCTTAGAATTATCCGCGATAAGAACGTGTGAAGTACTGGAATGCTTGGAGTTCGAGTTATAAATGGAAGGCTTAGATGTGTCCTTTATGGGATGTGTCACCCTAGAAGTTTCAGTAAAATGAGTATCGCGTACCAATGCCTCACACTTAGAATGTAAGAACTCTTTTAATTCTAAATAGCTAGGGAACTCAATATGAATACACCTTTCCTCGAACTCACGACGCATTTTCGAATCTAATTTTGATAACACGTGATAAACTATAACAAAATCCCACTGTGCAGTCGGTAGGTTAAGTTTTCGCAAAATACTTAAATTTTCATCGAGGCAGTCTAACGTCCTACGAAATTCATTCGCATTCTGAAGTTTGAAGTTAATATTTAGAATATCTTTCCAGCAAGTGAAGGCTAGTTCTCGTTTGTTTTGATAACGTGCTACTAAAGCCGCGTACGCATCCAAATAGTAATCACCTGTCACTGGAAATGTTCGAATAAGAGCTAAAGGATCACCGCTCAACGAAGAGATAAGATAGTGGAACTTTTCCACATCTTTAAGTGAATGGCAATCATGTATAAGCGCATTGTACGTATCAATAAATTCAGGCCACTGTTTAATTAGTCCTGAAAATGTAGGTAACGATATTTTTGGTAGCTTAACGTGTGAGAATGACGAAGGCTTTGTCATGCCTTCACAATTATCCGACGAATTTATATTGCCCTTAACTAAATTACGACGTATCGACATGATCTTAAAATATGTATCATCAAAACGAGTTCGCATTTCATCATCATCATCAACATCGCCATCTTCGGCACTTATAAGTTCCAAGATAGATAAATGTGTGTGCTCAAACTCAGTCGCAAATTCTTCAAGTTTGTCGCAATAAGAAAGAAATAAGTCGCATTGACTATTATCATCACTCGCTAAATTACCTACCTCAAGCGCTTTTGATAACCGGTTCAAAGCTATAGTACGCTTACGACGTAATGTCGGTAAATCTTGAACCGAGTAACTATCTACTCCCGCATATTTTGCTTTTGACCTACTCGCCGAACTAAGTTTACGTGTAGTACGCTTAGGATTGAATGACATGTTTACAATCACAGTGAAATCACAACAACGAGTTATTTACGTTAGATGTATATATAATAATAATAATAATAATAATTTCATTTATTTCGACCAGTGATAGTCATATTGATACAAATTAAAATAAGACAGTAGGTATTCAAATGTAATAAACAAATATGAGAGTCTCAATCATAAAAATAATAATATACGCGAAATAATATCAATAATAATTTACATTTAATAATAATTAATATTTAATAATAATTTACATTTAATAATAATTTACATTTAATAATAATTTACATTTAATAATAATTTACATTTAATAATAATTTCCATTTAATAATAATTTCCATTTAATAATAATAAAATCATATGCTTCAAAACATGTCAAACAAATGATTGAGATTCTGCCATTTGTTTATTAGTCAGTCTATGAACCATACAGCAGTGGTTGATGTACTGACAGTCAAATCTATTAGCAAATGTGCTTAGAATGTTGCTGCGACTGGCCCGGACCCTGCGCACCAGAGATGTGCACCGTTTCCGCATGGTGGTGTAGAAACAATCAACACCCGACTCGGCGAACATCCCCGATGCGCTGCAGTGTCGGGGCAGCCCCATCAACACCCTAAACGCATTATTGTACTGTACACGAAGTGCGTTGTACTGTTTTTTCGTATATGCCACCCACAGGCTGCTCATGTAGAAGGACGTACAAAACGATCGAAATAAAGTAATTTTAACGTCTCTCGAACAACGCGTGAACCTGCGGGCTATCATGTTGGCCTTCACAGACAGCGCCCTTCGTTCCCTCTCTAAGTCTGCATCGTCTCTCAGGTCAGAGGTTAGCAAATGCCCGAGATACTTAAATTGTATGACCCTTTTCAGTTCAGTACCGCTTAACTTAATGGCTGGTATGGTATCTGGACATTTCCCTTGTGCCCGAAAAACCATGCACTCACTTTTTTTTGTATTATAGAGCAACCCGTGACCTTCAGCATATCTTTCACATATTGCCAAGAGTTTGGATAACCCACAGACTGACGCACTCAGCAGCACCATGTCGTCCGCGTAGCTAATATTATTGAGACAAACTCCATCAATATGGCATCCGACACGTGTACTGCTGAGCTCTTCTATTAATGCATTCACGTACAAGTTCAAGAGTTTAGGGGAGGTGAGCCCCCCTTGCCTCACCCCGCACTTCAACCTATACGGATCCGACAGCGCACTTGACCACCGAACAACGTTGACCTGATTCAAATACCAGTATTTGAAGATGTTTATCAGTTCTTTAGGCATAGATAACTTGTTTAGTTTTTGCCACAAGATGTCGTAGCAAACCAAGTCAAACGCCCTCGAGAGGTCAAGGAAACACGCATAAATCGGCGTGCTTCGATCGGTGTGTGTGTATAACTAGTATAGCCGTACGTATGAATAGCAGCTATAGATAAGATTCGACTAAGCGTCGACCGAATGATCACCTTTGTTTACAATGGCAAACGTTTACGTATGATGTGACCAGTTGAAAACTGACACCACGATTATTAGACAGATAGAAATATTGTATCGTATTTATTTAGTAAACCGTAATTAACGAATAAAAAACGTTACCGAACAATAATTATTCACAAGGAATAGTTATATACGTTTACATAAATCAGTTTGAATAAAGAAGCATTACAGCCGATAATTAGGTATATATAAACACCTTTAGAAGTAAGTTTGTTTATATGATCTGTAAAAAATTCTATATTCAAGAAATATATTTATTATAGATATAACTTGAAGTGAAACATTTCACTGTAAAACTCCAAGTCAAAGCGATCGTTATCAAGTTGCCGCGTAACAACTAAGTATGTAAAAACGAATGAAGTTATCGGAAGTGATCAGATTGTAATGAGCGAACGGATAATGCAGGAACACTGACTGAAGTGTACCTACCAAGAAGTTGTTAGAATACAGATAGTCGAATTCTTTAGAAACCGTCGAGTTTATTTAATAATGTACATACATCTACCCACTTACATATCATTGTCAGGCACCTGATGATAAACCGATGAATTACTAAGGATGCAGATTTTACCACTATGATAACATAACAATGAATTTTGTAAAGAGGTTTGATGTAGGTAGATCAGCCCAAATGTATGCCAATATATCAGTCGTTAGGTTGCACTAATTCACGAATGGTAACGAAAAATATCAGCTGTATGATACTGACGCAATTTTGAAATATGATTTTAAAAGTTCAGAGACGAGTCCCGGGTTTCGGCACCAAAAAGATGTAACGAAACGACCCTGCCGATTGGGGTCCTTGACGTTACTCTGGGTCGGAGATGTAATATTGAAGACTCCGCCGTTAGTAGAAAAACGAGTGTGGTTCAGTGGTCTAGATCCCTATATAACAAGTACATACAGCACCTTACCTTAGCTATCCAGCCTCCACACGTGCCTCTTGAACTTTAAGGAAATGATATCTCGATGGCGTAGGGTAGGTTCCTTCTGCGCGGGCGTCTTGCCCGTGAGATTGCCTTTTTCGTGGTACACAGCTGTATATTATAACGTCTTCACTACACTTCACTCAGAGGACAACTATTTTGATAAAAGTTCTCGTAATTTATCGTTTTGGAAAGAAATACCGACGGTTTTCAACTTGATGTAGTCACCGATGTACACGAGTTGCTTCACTTCATGAAGAATGTTCATGCACTGATTGCCGGAGCCAATCAGAGACGAGTAAAGGTACGTATGCTCTGGGTTACAGAGCCTTGTTATTGGTTGACCACCGAACCAACAAACAGAACGCGCTAATTTAAATATACTATTTAATGCAATAGAACGAATAGTGAACACATGATATATCATATAAATCCCTACCAAAAATTACCAATTACTTGTAATAATATTTGTATGTGTTGTTTTTTTTAATGTATGTCAGAGTCCTGCTATAGTTGATTAAAATAAGACTTTTTGTGTAATTGAAATGATGTACATTTTATACGCATAATAGTGTTTCTTTTCATAAAAATCCTTATATAAATAACTAATACGTAAGTTAACTTCCTATCCTATGTTAAAAAATTGCAATGACTACTTTCAAAACATGAATTAAATACAGGGTCATCAAGACCCTCCACATCCTCGATGTACCCTTTTTGTACCACATCCTCGCCGGGTTAAACAAAAATTGAATTTGATTCTAAAGTTGATTGTATTATATGCAAAGTATTCGAACAATCTAGTTTTTCGTTAGATCCTTTATTATATTTTAATAAGCATGAGGGACCATTGAATATATCACTTAAAAGTCCTTATAGGTATGTAAGTGTGTGATTTAATAGTGTTGTAACGATAATTTGCATAAGTAGTGTACAAGGTCTTTTTGAACAATCTTAGGGTAGCATTACGCGGCATGGAAAGAGCTATAACATGATGCTTGGCGTTTATTTGCGTAATAAAATTCAAAACCCGGAATAATCCTGAAGAACCAAATCCACTGACATAGATCTCAGATTTTCAAATTAATGGAACGATGTGCAAGTCTCATCTCATTTCACGAACGACCAAGCTAACTCACACTGACCTTACCGCGGTGTTACAATTCTAAGCCTTATTTTATTTTCCGGCAATTTGCAGTACGTAAATCACTAATCTTTTTGGCAATAAAGCACTAATTTATTGTAGGCCTGATGACCACTTGAAATAGTAGTTGTAATCTATTAAACTGAGTCTTTTCCGGCTCGCCTACAAATCAGTCATTGTTTCAAACATATAGAAGCCAGTATTGGTGCACTCGACCCTCAAAAAAATGTGACTGCTCAGGTCCGTCCAACCATCGCCCTTTACCGACTAGTTTGAATATAGCAAGAGCCTTCGATTGGGTGTGGCATAAAGTGCTTTTTTTGAAGCTTCTTTCTATGGGTTCTCGAAAAATTGAGCGAATGGATCTGTACTTTGGCAGATCAGGGTATCAATGTCGACGGTGCATGCGTGCGGAGTCTCAGATGGATTACTAGTGTCACTTCTTGCTTGGCGTGTGCTTCTTCTCGATTCGTTGACAATAAAGGTCACACCGAACAGCTCGACCCTATGAAACTGCGTTAAGATGTTGGATCACTCTGCATAATTTACCGCATCTAACATGGGAGTATTCCAAAGAGGTAAGTATATAGTTTAATATCTGCAGCTGAAATTTTTCATCCGACGTTCGCCTTATTTTTCTTTCATTTATTAAATTTCATTTTATATGTTAATTTATATAAGAAATAAAATAAATTGATAATTTGTTAATCAAACAAATTGTCGCAGACTTGTGAAAAAGGTCCGTCAAAGAAATGTTCTCATATCGATTAAATATGAATCTTCAGGGAGTTTTAGTAACGTGTGTGGGATGAACCCTAATCACAGCTTGACAATGACGTGTCGTGCTTCATATGATGCTTCGAATTTCTTCTTGTGGAGTTCACTCCCATTTTTCAATCAACGCTTCAGATTAGCGCTTCATTTTGAGCTATAACAGAACGCTTTCGGATGCGGCTGACAAGGAAGTCCCAAATGTCCGACTTAATTCAAGACTAATGGGAGGCCACTCCATTACACAGATTTCACGATGCTGTAAGTAATCTGACGTGATAGCTGTAGAATATGGCCTGGCATCTTCGTGCACTTAAAGAAAATCTGGGCTGATACCACATGCTGCGGGAAAAACATGATCCTCGAACACGTTTTCTATGAAACCTTGAGCACGCAACCGCCCGGGAATAACGACGAAATCTGTGTGCTCATTCAAACTAACCCCGCTCCAAAACATCAAAGAGCCACATCCAAATTTGTCATATTTCTGGACTGCCGCTGCACGGCATCATTTGCCTAAGCATCTGTTAAGACAAAGACGACCATCGCAACGTATTAAACGGAATCGTGAATCGTCAGTAAAAAGCACTGGCCTCCAATGTCGAAGTTGCCAATTAGCGTAAATTTGCGCGAAACGTCGGCGAGCTTGTATATATTGTTAAATAGTTAGATATACAGGCCGAACTAAACGGTGTGACCTCAAAAAAACATGGCTCTCCTGATCATATTTTTTCTTTATTTTTATATTGAAATTGACAATAGTGGACGCCTTATAGCTGATGATGATGATAAGTCAGTCCTTGAGAGCCCATAAAATTACAGGCACATGAGACCTAGCAACTGTACGTCTCACTCGACGGGCACAATGCAATTCGTCGTTGACGGAATGCAATAGGTAGTGGTTAAGCCACTTAACATTAGGTTGACCTCGGGCTTGATCCATCACAATAACAAAAAAAAACAGTTTTGATATGGACACTATTTGTTATATTTCGAAACAAATAGCTTTGCCAGAAAGTTTCCAACAAAATAAAATGTAGCCAGTGTAATCGCTTTGAGGTTAAAAAGTTTTAGTTAGCAGCAGGACACTCCAATGAACTTGCGTTAATGACTTTTCAGCAAACACTGCAAACAAACTTGGAAACGTTAGCTGAATTTACGTCGCATGTAACAACAACCAACTGTTAAATATATTATGAACCCTATGTGGTTAGCAAATAATGCAATAATACGCAATGTCGCATGATGGCACAAATTAAATGAAATAAAATGTGCAGTTGATGTGCAGCGATTCTCAAAAAGGCTAATTTTGCACTAAGTTTAAGAGTGGTCGGTGTACTTATACATTTTATTAATAACTATTAATAAAATGTATAATATTCTAGAGACAAATATTATATATCCTAAGACCTATACTATAGATATGACAAATACCGAGAACGATCCAAAAACACAATTCCATATATTTCTCTATAGAAAAAAACAGGCCAAGTGCGAGTTGGACTCGCGCACCGAGGGTACAAACCTGTAGATATATATGTAAAATTTATGGCATTTTACATCAGAAACACCAGAATATTTAAAACTTATTACCAATATTTTAATTTTATGATTTCCCTATAAAGACGTTGCTTTGTGCCCAATTTCAATATTCTGAGTTCAAGGAAGTACCCTGTACGTTTTGATTCCCTTGTGAGTGTCGAAAATTTACGGCAGAAACGGCTGTATCTGTTAATTGCGTTGGCTTAGAAGTAGGTCTTTTCACAGCTAAGTAGAACTGAATATTATGGGTTCGCCATAATCCCCACGCTTGGCAGTCACCTCGAAGATCGCAGAGTGAGATATCAGTTCCACAGAAAGCTTTGCTGCCCACCTTCTGGCGTGTTACCCCTAGTCACCTCTTGCGACACCCACGGGAACGAGGTACGGAACTCTGAAAATCATGCATGTAGTTTTAATATTTTGCTTAATCGGGTTATGTGTCTATATAGTTAATTGTTGCAGTACTTTTATATCTTATTATTATTATGTGGCAACCTTGTCATAAAGTAGATCACTTCTATATCGATTTATTTCTATAAAATCGGTCTCGCTATATTGCGTAGTTCTGTTTCATTCATCGCTTAAAACGAGGTGTTTCCCTCCTTCACTCTCAGTCTGTCATTTTTCAAAGACCACTTCGTCTTAATTTAATGTATTAAAATTTATATTGTATTGCCTGTACGGCATACATTTTGTGTTGATTGCCATATTAGGTTTCGAACGTATTAATAGATATTTTTTTTTCAGGTATTTGAGTCGTGCGTTACTTTAGTTTTGTTAGTTTTTCAAATATGTAGAATATAAAGTCGCCCATGTTGTGTGGGGCTAGAATGTCACCCCCCCGTCACTACCCGTGGGTGTCGTAAGAGGCGACTAGATAAGGGTAAAAAACCAGGAGGTGGGCAGCAGCACTTTCGGAGAAACTGATTTCTCACACTGTGATCCCCAGCCGCCTACTAAGCGTTGGGATTATGGCATACACCCCCCCCGTGACGAGACCGTGTTCACCAGTGAACTATCCAGCAGATACAGTAAATAAAGTTGAAGAAATAAAAAACTTGACTTTATCTTTTACAAACAGTCACACGCAAACTATTTCCACCAAGAGACCCTATTCTATAATTCCACGTTCAGCTAACCAAATTTCCACCCAGTTATCTAATAACTTCACCCGTTCAACGTGCTACCGAAATTCTGATCGCATTTTGCTAGCAAGAACTCTGTTGGAAACTAAATTCCAAACTGTACTGACCTTTCACTACGGTTATTATAACAGTTCCACTGTCAAAATTAAAAGCCGTGTCAGTCAAATGACGTGAGTACTAATAGGCTTGTGAGTATCCTTTATCATTACAGACACTCAAAGTAAGTTTTTTTGTGCTTGCTAGGTAAGCCTTTGACCACTATCTCACCTAATGGTAAGTGATGATGTGGTCGAAAATGTTGTTCAGGCTAACCTAGAATTAGTGGCTCTCAACAGCTGCCAGAACACAGCGTAGGTGCTTGGCGACAGATTTTTCACTTGAGGGTGGTAGTTAGCCAGGCGGGCATTCGCAAAATACCCTACCACCATGATATACCGACTGCCATACTTGGCCAACAACCGGGACCGACGGCCTAGCGTGCTCCCCGAAGCACTGAAGCGCTCAGAAGTAATGTTTTGGCGTACGTTGCTTAGCTTTGCCGATTGGTTAAGAACAGCTCAGCAAACTTCGCTACGACCTCTTCAAAGTCTATATTATCTGAATATACCATAATGAGTACATTAGATAAATAACACAGTTCAATTGAATCTTCTTAAAACCATACACTAAAAGAGCAGTCGAAATAAAATTGAATATTTTGGTTTACTTTCCCAACTTACAATGACTATGATATCTAAACGTTTATTTTAGAGCTTTCATATTAAAAATCCTATCGCATTTCACCAGGCATATTTTGGTACCATGTAATCAACGTTGAAACTATTACCATCTACCGGGCACAGATTCAGACTTCTAACTGCTACTGAGAATTTATTTCACCAATAGATGTGACCCAATGACCGGGTAAAGGAACGTAGGACCTTATATTCTGATATGATGCGTTGTCACTGTCAATGAGGCACTCAATGTCTGACAAAACATGGGGGTGTATAGATACTTCTGCTTACCGTACAGGGAATACTAATGTGACGATATGTACGAGTATTTTAAGACTTGAAAAACTTATCACGAGTGTTAAAAGTGCTTGACTGCAAGTTTTTTAGCCCATCAAACATTCGAGCCAGTAAATTTCGGTTGACCGCATTCTAGATCCCTCGTGTATCCAATCAACGTGTTTCAAATGGGTGTAATTCGATCCAATGAAAATTCGAGATGGTAGCAATTGAAAGTATGAACTTTTATTCAACGATGCGCACGTTCGGACGGTAGCGCCCGAGCAACATTTATAGTACGATGCAAAATCAGATTATTTGTTACCTTTTGACTCGAACCAATTTGTCTTAGTACTTACTCAGAATACCAGGCATCATTTCACAAATTATTTTTTTATAAAAGCTACCTTTGAAGTTTTATCAAGAATTGCCGGTATTTAAAATAATATACAGACCAAAATAACCTATAAATTCAGTAAATTAATTTTAATAATACATAACAAATGCCAATTAACTATTCATAAATCTTTCAAATATAATATTCAACATATATCTCAAAACGCGAATACATTTACATTATGTTGTCTTAGGTTTTTGCAATTATTACACATAGTAATTGAACAACTTGAAACGGTTTAAATCCCTTACATTTGTCATTATTTCTGTCCCAACGTTTCAAACACTTTGCAGTGATTGTGGTCACGGGGTGACTCTGCCTGTGCACACATACATTTGCATTATTTTTACACAAACTTATAATTCGATGTGTGACATGTGAATAATAATAACCTTACTCGAGATTTAGATACCTCATAACTGCGGTGTCTAAATCTCGAGTATAATACGAATACAAATAGTCGGTAACGTTACGTGTCTGTCAATGTAATTCCTCCTACACAAGTTACTGCGTCCCATCATCGTGCCTGTCATCCAGTGCGATAGTGTTGGGCAATAATATATCGTAATCCTCAAATCACGCGGTGGCGGTAGCCATTCGCTGCAGCGGCCCGCCATTTGTTACTGGCGACATTATCATTGTCCGGCACTGGCCTCATATTCGGACGTCATTTGTCAGCCCCTATACTCGAGCCGTTGACTATCTATCTATTCGCGTGTAGTGGGATACATACGGATATTCGAGTACCTATGAACGTAGTTTATTAATGCTTTTATTTATTGAGTATGAAATACTTGTATTATATTACCAGTTTTTTTTTGTTTATAGCGGATAGCATTTGACCACTGTTTCAACTGGTGGTACCGGATATTTATATGGTCGAAGATGTTATTCAGGCTAACCTAGAATACTGGCTCTCAAGAACAGCTGCCGGAACACATCGTTTGGCGCTTGGCGACATGTTTTCTACTTCACGGTGGTATCTGGCCAGACAGGCATTAATAAAATGCCCTACCACCATGCTACGACCGCCATCGTAAGACAACGAACGGGACCGATGGCTTAACGTGCCCTCCGAAGCACAGAAGCGCTCAGTAGTAATGTCAGTATCGGTCTCCCATCCAAGTCATGAAGGTTATTATCCCCGTATTCTACGTAGACACTGATAAGAAGTGACTATGATGATGATGAAAAATCTTATATATTAGTCCAGGACTTATACTTACTGTGTATATTCCGCAATTCGTCTAAATCGGCTTAGCTGTTTTAGCGTAAAGGAGAACCAATGTCACTATCACAAACTTTTGCATTTACATTTTTTTATACTGAACGGTAGCACTTGACCTCTATCCCACCTGATGTTAAGTGATGATGCGATCGATGATGGATCACTCTTATCCAGAAGGTATTTATTCGCTCTCGTTTTGAAGACCCCTATATTGTACTTAACCGGAAACACAGACTCAGGCAAGGTGTTCCATTCCCCGGCGGTTCGTATGATGAACGAAGACGCAAATCGCTTCGTTTGGGCAAATAGAATATCAACCATATATAGTGGTGGCACTTCTGAGTGTCCCTTGATGTCTGATTATAGAATATGGATGGCGGAATCTTTAAATCGTTTTAATAATACGTAAAACGGCATTTACATATTATTATAGACGATGTAAATTTATTTCTTACAAAACTCTTACTCTAAATCCCTTCTAAAACATAACCAACTGTTTATACTTAACAAATGAATGGAAATAAATAAAAAATAAAATATACTTATATAAAAATACTAAATCACTGAGTACACCTTGATCCGCTGTTGATGTTTGCCTTTAATGGTTAAAGCAGTGGTACCAGATGCCTTCCTCACCTAGTGTAAAGTAACAACGTTTAGAACTCAGTTACGTTATAGTATCCGTATGTATCGTAAAAGATGATATCCCAATATATTTCCCCATTTATCACACAATGAAACAGTTATGTGTGTCAGTACACGAGCCAATACAATTATAGGCTGCTGTTATCCCAATGTCAATAATAGAAAGCTGCTGCAGACCATAAATTAACATATTAATGCATTTGTTTCACTGCGATTTTGATCTAATTTATACATTGTTTGATGATCGGTACGCAGTGGTATATAACGAGGTTTGTTTGATTGGATAGAAGCATTATTAGTATTACTTACACATTCATTGTTTTTTTGGGTTCTATACATATACAGCAAATTAAGCCCTACTAATGAGATTGTTATGTCTGTCTGTCCGTCCATATGTCACGGATCTCTACCTCATGAACTGAATGTGTTATAAACCTCAAATATTGTGTGTGGAATGTTGGCCCGAATACGAATATTTGACTTGAAATTCATTAAAATTATTTTGCCGGAACGGCCTTAATACATATGGACTCTTAGGCAGTCCAAATGCTAATTAATTTAAATTAATAATTTATAATTACTAATTTGTAGGTATACGCTACCTCTTAATCAAGCCGGTGCGAAGCGCGAGCTAACCGACTCGGTTTTAGCTTCGGCAAAAATACTGTCGTATGTCGAATTTCTCAACCGATTCTAGTGAACTTTGTAAGCATAACTATATGTATTTTTTTTGTCAAATCAGTTGTTGGTTTTGGAGGATACATATCAACTAGTATATTATATACAACATCTGAATGGGTAAAACATCTTTAGAGTACAAGTTTCACTGTACTCGTACATAACCTACATGTCAGAGGAGAATGGTAAATTTACTTAAATGGTACTCAACTATTACTCTTCTCAATTTATGTATGATGTATAAACGTATTAAAGTTGCATATATAATTTTAGGGTATATTATATACCTTTACTTTATATCTTAACCCATACAATGGTCAAACCCAAAATTTTAGTTTTAGTAAATTTCAGCACGATCCAAAATGCTACTGTGGACATAAGAAGAATTTCAAGTCTTAATTGTGTGGTCATAGCGGGCAGACCGCCAAGATGCTTTGGAACTATGTAAGTAAGTAGTTAGGTGTCACTTAAGTGTTTGGGTTACTTCTACGTATTTTACGTTGCGGTGGCGTAATATATTCAGTATGTCTCCTAACCTAAAGCTTAAGATGAGTATGCTTTTAAACTTGAAGACAAGAAGTTTTCGAGAAGTAATTTAGTTGCTTTCCAAATACTTCGGCGGTGTGATTTTTAGAGTCGCTTTTTTAAAATATTTAAACAATTTTGTCACAATTATAAATGTTTGGCATAGTCATACTGATTTGGTAATCAGTGACTTACACTGAGATATTATTTACTTATTTTTTCATTTGTGGAGTCGTAAAATATTTATTCTTTAAGAATACAAAAATACATCGTCAATTTTTAGGCTTTGATGACACTGAGTAAATTAAATTAACATGTAGTAGTAATAATATCCTTAAGATATAAATTAAATTAACCTGTTTCAGTAACTTTTTATTTCGGCGTAGTTTTGTTCTTTTCTCACAAATTAAAAATGCTGATCCAGAAACAAATTATACTTTGATATATTATTGCAGAAAAAATATAGGAAAATATGTTTTAATAACATAAAGAAAGTATTTCCATTCACCAAAAAAATATTCCTTTGTGGAGACCCAAAAAGGCAAATCTTGTGAGCAGCAACGGAAATCTATTTCCTTAATAACAAACCTCTAGAGGGTGTACAAGGTTGGGTTTCATTCATACCTACCTCAAATCTGTCCCTCGCTAACCACATCACGCGATTTATCTTAATATTTTGACATAAGGCGCTCACTTGACATGTGTACCTGAACCATCAATCATGGTAGAAAGCCCGGTTCATTAGAGCAGGATTAATATCACTAATGCTGGGTCGAGTTCATTCATCAACGGAAGGTAATCCATTGCTCTACCACAACGCGGCACGGTCAGTTAAAGCTGGAACCACAAAAGCGTACATTGGAGTGGAATGAGCCAAGTTGGAATGAGAGGAAAGGGCAAATGAGGCCAAAAAATACCTCATTGTTTTACCGAAACCAAATGTTTTAGAATTGAATTATTTATTTTAGAGAGGCAAGTTAATTTCCTTTGAACATCACTATTACAACAAAGTAATAAGATAAGACCCTTCAGACTTAGAGATTTAAGCCTGTCTGAAAGCTTATAGTCGTCGCTCTCGATAATACTTGTAGAATAATAATGCAATAAGATTAGTTAAAAATTTCGATTTATATAAAAACAAGGGTTTAAATTTAAAAAAAATTATTTATAAATTTGTTTAATTTACAGTAACATTTGATAATTTTTTTAAAATTAATAAAATAAAATTCGAAATTGAATTTAATATATGAATATGTTATCAAAGGTTGATTGACGGTAATATTGTTGGATTACTAATACATATCATGTGTTAACTATTTACAGGAAGATGATGAGCAGCACCTTCTGAGGAACTACTAACTTACACTGCAATCCCCAAGAAACCTGCCAAGCGTATTATTAGTATACCCCTCTTAATGAGAGAGGCTGTGTTCAGAGCAGACAATCCGGCTGATACAGAATAGCTAAGCTGTAATGTGGCTAGTTAATACTTAAACCTAACACAAAAACTTACAAAACTGCTGGAATGCTAAATGTAAAACAATGTCCATAAATATAAACAAGTGGTTAAGGACTGCAGTGCCGCAGGTCCATGGTTTGATCCCCACAGCATGCTTGACCTTCACAGCATGGTGGGTGGGCATTTCGCGATTAATCGCCTGGCTAGCTACCATGCCCAAATAGAATACTTGTCGCCAAGCACTCCGGCAGCATTCCTGATAGTCAGTATAATAACAGGCATATGAGACTCAAGAACTGTATGTTTCAGGGTGACGGACGCAGTGCAGTTCGCCACTTCTGACGAAATGCATCTGTTATAGGCAGAGGTTAGCTCTTAGCTCTCTAGTCTTGCTTGTCCTATCACAATATCTTAAAAAGGTATCTACGATTCTCATGAAATTTCTAGGGCTTACTTATATCAATGAAGAAATGGCGCTTAAGATGCTGACAAATGTTGAAATTCTATCTCTATTGGATTGCGTAAGAGGGAAAGAGAGGCAGCAATACTGTATACACGATCACTTTTGGTAAAAAGAATAAATCAAAAATAGACAATGTCACGGTATACTTATATCGAATCAACGCGGCTTTAAGAACAAAGCATGCAATACGATAATATGGTCGAATCCAAAATCATCATTTATTCAATTTAGGCGTGTACAACGCTCTTATTTTCTTTAGTGCTGGTTTGTAATTACCCGCGTTTAAGCAACTAAGCAACTAAGCTTACAAATTGACAACAAAAAGAAAAAAATAATTTTTTCCGTCTAATTAAGCCGATTAAATAATACAAACCAAAGGATAAATTTGAGCTATGACTCACTCACTAAGATAGGACAATTTGCAGAGCATGTCCGAGCTATAGAGATGGATGGGCGCGGGTTCGGATCCCGCTCTTTAGCTTAAATATTTCCTTTCTTTGTAAATTTGTATGCTGGTATAACTAGCCTATGGCACCATCTCATCTTATAATAAGTAATAATACGGTCCACGTGGGGTGCTGGGCTAGAAGGTCACCCTCCACTGCCCCATTGTTACCCGTGGGTGTCGTAAGAGGCGACTAAAGTAAAAATACTGGAAGGTGGGCAGCAGCACCTTCTGAAGAACTACTATCCGCAAGCGTGGGGATTAAAGCAACCCCCTTTAATGGGTACGGCTGCGTTCAGAACTGGACAATCTGCCTGATACAGTAAGTATGATATGGTCGAAGATGTTGTTCAGGCTAACCTAAAATTACTGGTGTTCTAGGACAGCTCACGGAGAACACAGTTATGTGTTTGGCGACGGAGATTATTGTTCAGGATCATCATCAAGTTATATAGATCACGAGATCAAAATGCTGGCACCTATTTGGCTCAAAGAATAAGCATTGCAATTCAACGGGGCAATGCTGCCAGCATGCTGGGCACGCTGCCAACTGGTAGTGGGCTGGAGCGTTTGGACTGCCTGTGAGTCTGCAATGACTTATGGGTATCTAAATGCTTTTATTGTAGTAACTGTAGTGTTGTATATAGTTCGTAGTATTTGGTTGATAAAGTTAGATAGATCAATAGATTTAGAGAAGAAAATATACTTAGTATTTTCTTTAACTTGGTTTCCTGCTCACATATTGCACGAAACAGCGTCCTCTATACAATAGTATTCATATCCTATTCTCACAATTAGGCCTCGACGTGCAAGTACTTTGGGTGCAGTTAGAGCAGTTTAGCTAGTGACATTCAAATTCCCTTACAAACACGATGCGGTTGCTACGTTACGGTTTCAAAGTTCAAGATATACACTTAACGCGATACAAGAAATAAATAAAACTAGCAAAACCAGCTTTATGAGGGCTCGCGTTTATTTGACAACCTGATTGTAGTGGTGTAATCTAGTATTAAATAGATTAACTACAATGTATTTGAATAGAAAAAAATCACTTTCACCCTTTTTAGTGACCCTTGCTACTTACGAGACCGATTGTCATTCATTGTCAATGACTATATCATCAAGATAGAAAAACACTTTTCAGTTATTGGAGTGTAACTCATAAACGGCTGGATTGATTTTAATGAAATTGAAATGAAACTATAGGAAAATCATCAGCTTTCAAATATATCACAAAAATCGGTTTACCCCGTCAAAAGTTCTGAGGAAAAATCCAAAAAAAATACAGCCGAATTGAGTACCTCGGTTAAAAACGGTAAAAAACATCAAAATTGGTACTGTAAAGTACCACACTGTCAAGAGTTATGAGGTAACACACACAACAAAATTGAGAACCTTTTCTTTTTTAAGTTGGCTACAAACTGACTCTGCGGGGTCACAAAAGTAACATTCTACCGCGCGAAAGTAAGCCTTGTGTTTTCACAGAATGATCATAAGTGATGATCATGAAAAACATCCAATGCCATAATCTATTTATCACGATGGATTAGCTAACTCTATTTATTTAAGTCATAGTTAAACTAAATAAGCAATGCCTATGTGCCAAAAATATGTCGGTAGCAGTTCAAGAGCCAATATTCCAAACAGCACATAGATTGCGAGCTAGCGCTTATGATTTGTACGTTGTCCATTGCAGAACACAAGACCTGCATGATATAGGACGTTCGGTTAGCGCCCAGTGACGGCTAGCTGTTTCTCATTAGATGCAGGGAGCCAGAAGCATACTACAGATTAAATAAATTCTCTGTTGGAGACAACTGACAATGGATCGTCGATATACCTAACTTATCTTAAACTACGTGCTGTTATATGATTTGTGTCTCGATGGTAGCAAGCTAGCCTAACCTAGAGGTTCGAAGCAAAAAAGTGGCTTTGAATCCTCTAGGTATTTGGTTTTATTCGCCGTTTGAACAGTTTTATGTAACGATAAAATTCAAATTGGTTGTTTGCAGTCTGAAACTATCCTGGTTAATGACAATAGGCACGCCTCTTTTTACATGTGACCTATTCATCTGGAAAATTATTCGTATTCAGACTCCTTTGCCTAACCCTTCAGATAATAAAATCACAGATTATATAATAGTTGTACAGTTGTGGCAATATGTTTTTTTATGTAAATGATTTCTATAATTTCTGTACTCCCGAGTACTACAAGGGTAACTGCAAATGATATACAAGATAAAGAAAATTTAATCCACCGAATAGGTACTCCTTACTTTTTTATCAGGGTTTTTTATGTAGTAAGTAATGTGATCAGTGATGGCTCAGATAAAGATATGTTTATTGTCCAAAACATGGGTACATGATATATAAAACATGGTATGTATATACTCAGTGGCATTGGCTATGGACTGCCGCGCAGCAGATCCATGGTTCGAATCCCGCCGCGGGTTTGAGCTTCACCGCCTGGCTAGCGACCACCCTCAAGTAGAAAATCTGTCGCCAAGCACCTAAGTGTGTATTCCAGCATCTATCCTTGAGAGCCAGTGAAATTATAGGTACATGAGTTCTAACAACTATGTCTCAAAGTGACAGGCGCAATGCAATTCATGACTTGTGATGAATTGCATCTGTTACAGGCAGAGGTTAGTCCGCTTAACATCAGGTGGGCCTCGAGCTTGTTCCGTCCCAATGACACATAAAAAAGCAATCATTAGAATTTGAGGAAAATCTGTATAAATTCATTTTCATTAAAATTAAAATAAGAAAAATAAACCATAGCATTCATTTTACCTTTTAAAAATGTTCTAAAGGTTTTCGAAGACAACCAAATAACAGTTATCGCTGAAACTTGGTATAATTTCCATGAAAAATATCATTTCACAAGGGCGGGAAAGAGGGAGCCTTTTAAACACCTTGAGGTATTTTTATTAAACTGGTGAATTATGATTATGAGACTCTACATCTTTTTTACCCGTTAGAATAAAATAACTTCAGTATCTTTCTCGGTACTGGTGACCCTTTGTTAAAATACTTAAGCTTGTGGTTACCAGTATGTCATATTATAGTCTACGCAAAATACATTAGAATTTCATTAGGAGTTAAAGATAAAATAAAACTAGATCATTAATCACAGTAATAAAATTTTCATGTCTATTACTTTGTGTTTGTAAATTGGGCTTCTCTTTCGAAATTTTATCAATTAAATGCTTTGTAGCTCGAAATGCTTGATAAGTTGAAGACTCATTATTTTGCAATATGTTTTTGCCTTTCCACTGAGAATCCGAGAATATCAGATTTCACTGTATGAAGAAACTAATATGGCTTCGGATTTTATTTTTTAGTCTGAAGTTACCAACAGTAATTGTAACGGCATAAATAAGATTAAAATGTATTAGGATGGCTTAAGTAAGTATAAAGTTTATTAAGTCTGCTCTTTGTACTATGAAAATATAAATGTTTTTTGTATAAAAATTAAATATATAAAAAATAATTAACTTTTCTGTATGAAATAGGAAATCATATGGTAAAAATTAAAAAAAATAGGGGTACAAAAATGTAGTAGGAAAATGGAAACTCTCGGAATAGGATAACAATAATAATTTAAAAACCGAGACAATTCTACCACATCTGATTTTCAAATTGGCCACAATTATATTTTACGGTCTAAATGACTGAGATATTTTATTAAGTAGTGTTTTTAAATAATTTAGAGCGGCTATTGAATCAATGATGGCCGAGCGGTAAAAGCTATGAACTGCCGTGCTGCAGGTCCATGGTTCGATCCCCACCGCCAGCTTAAGCTTCACCGCATGGTGGAAGAGTATCTTGCGAATGGTCGCCTAGCTGGGCTTTCGCGCATGCTCGCCTGGCTGAACATTTTGCGAATGCTCGCCTGGCTAGCTACCACTCTCAAGTAGACAATCTGTCGCCAAGCACCTAACAGTGTGTTCCGGCAGCAGTCCTTGCGCGCCAGAAAAATTACAGGCATATGAGACTTAATAACTGTATGTATCAGTATGATAGGCGCAGTGCAATCCGTCACTTGTATCGATATACATTTGTTAATGCCAGAGGTTAGTCCGCTAAACACAAGGTGGGCGCTCGTGCTTGTTTCATCACAATGAAATAAAAAAAATAATTAATATATACAAAGTAGCTACGGTAACCTTTTGTTCTATGAAAATAGTGAAGCTATTAAAGACCCTACGAAAATGTGTGGCACTTTACGAATAAGAAGCGACAACGTCCGAAAAATTGCCACTTACGCCCATATAACGTGAAAATCTCGTACCGTAGATATATCGGTAAACGAACGCGTCCAATCTGGTTGATTTACAGTACCAATAATCTCCTTCGTCACGCGACACACGTCAGGTGTCACGATGTACCGCGATGCTCTATTGTCACGTACTACAATAGAAACACACGGACGTAGATACTGTCAAGTCCGACCGAATATGAATATGAAACAAAACAAAAGCACATTTTTTCCTAGGGTCATTTGCTTACGCATAACGTTTTAAAGGGAAACTAATGCCTATGGCGAGAAATTCAATTTCTTTACATTTTTATCGCGCTTCTAGCCTATTTTGGTGACCGTTGTACATGATTATGGTATTTAAGTTTATAATAATAATGTGCATCAGTGCCTCTTGTTCGTATTTTGTATTGCAACCTTAACAAGTTAGCAAGTTTAATTTCCTGAACGAGTGAGGTTTTTTCTCTCTATTGAGAGAGTCCAGTTGTAAATTAAACTGCTACTACGCCTGGCTTCTAATTTCTTAAATTCCTCTGAATACTCAATTAAACTTTTTAACTATACTAAATGAAAGAAAAGTAAACTTTCCAAGTTCAGTATAGGCTATTACGAGTAGTTCAACTTTGTTGGTAATATGCTGCCAGCAACTGGTCCGCGTTGATGAAACGTATATCATGAGATTTCCTCAAAACCTTTAGCATTCATGTGCAGGTTCTGTTTCCCTATGTTTCCGCGCAGCAAAAAAACGTCAGATTAAGGTCAGATAGACAATGAGGCGGAGCGGACTATGTCGCCCGATGCCTGTTTTTCTTGGCCTCGAGTCAAATGTTGCATTTTGAAAATGAAATGTAGTCTCGTGAAATTTCGAAAAGAATGCCATTGTGCTTCGAATCAAAAGAGCAGCTGTTATCGTTTGCTATTCAACGATGTTTTACCAGTTTTAAATTACAATAGTACGTTTTGCTATTAAGGATCTGTACTACACTGTACTGTTTTACTGTATCTGCTGGATTTCCACTGCTGAACACAGCCTCCCGTTTTGGAATTTGCTATAATCTCAACGCCTGCCAGGAGTTTTGGGGAATTAGTATAATAAGGCTTTAAAAATAAATTCCATCAATTTATATAACTTGCAGTATTCATTTCATTGGAACGATAAAAGTTTTAACGAAAATAATAATATAAAATCGGGTTTTATTACTGTTTTAATTCATAGTTGTTTTTATCATCAAGTTAATAGCTTGTTATTGGTAGAATTTGGAACGTTTAATCTATATTATAGCATTTTTGCCCTACCCTTATTCTGAATGAATAAAATTAAATCAGCTGTTACAAGGTCTTTGCGACTTGACTTGTCTCTCTATCTTATTTATCTAAATATGTACAGTGAACAATAGAATAAAAGTCGCCAGCAACTTCTGAATAAAACTTCTCCATTACGAATTTCATTTTCTCCGTTGGCATTATAAGTGAAACATGTTTAATATTCAACGCGAAGCTGCCTCGTCGTTATTTCAACGGCTACTTACCTAATTTGACAATGGCAGGCGTTGCTTTCTTCCGAGACATTTTTGTCAGCGTGAATATTTTCATGTTTCTGCTTTGCTTGCAGTTATTCAAGAAGTGAGAAATATTCTGAGAATTTGCACTTCGTTAATTGATATTGCATTTGAAGTTATGATAATTATATCATATTGCACTTGAATGGCGATGCTGAATACAGCTGGGCCTAGAGGATCGCCTTGTTAAAAACTGACTGTAGATAAATGTTCCTTACCATCACGTGTGAAATTTACTGCGGAGCATTGCCAGGTATAATTATATAAATTCGAAAATGTGTCTTTCACTAGCGTTAAAATATATTATTTTTATTAAGTTTGTAAGATACTAGTTATATTATAATACAATACAAATTAAAACAGATTGTTCTCAACACTAATTTTACTGTAGCACGAGGAAAGAATCAAAAGTATAATCATTGTTTGTCACATCAAATTCAAATCATAGGCTTATTCCTATATAACCTTGTCGAAAAAAACGACTTCAAACATAAAATATGCATTATTAGGGGTCACAACATTTTATCCCTGCACGCCACGGGGCACAGGCTAATTCTAGCGTACCAAATTCAATCTTCCCATTTCTAGTTGATAACATCTCACAGTGTGTACGTGAAACATCATTGTATTATTTATTGCAAATTATTTTCGAGGTGAGAATACTCACAACCGCGTTGTGCAGAATTAGTTTCTAGGATAATTTCTGTAGAAATAACATTTTTATATTTTATGCTGAATAAACATTTGCCTCTCTGGGGCGAAGTCTGAATTTCCAATTAAATTGTAGGTTTAATTCCAATCTCACACATGCATAAGGCTTGATGTGCTTTTATTGCTGCGTGTTGATGAGAATTGTGGTGACTTTTTAGTTATTGTAACGGTATGTTTTGGTTTACTGGATAAACCACTGTATATTTCAAAGCTCAGGGGTGCCGCATCCAACTTCTTTCTTTCTACTGGTGTGTTCATACTATCGCTCGCTGTGCTAGAGTTTACAGGAAATGCACGGAAATAGCCGAATGCAATACTTATCTCCTCAACTACAGCTTTATTGAAGACTCTGGCGTTGAGCTTGCTAAGGTGACTTCGCGATTTGTTGCTCTGCAACTATTTGTTATTTTGAAGTGGAATAAAGTGAAGTTATATGGTTGAAACTTATACTACTTTGAAGCATAATATTTATATTATGAAAGGTAATATGAGAAGGCGATAATGAAAAGTGAAAGCGACAGAGCCATCTGAAAATGGAGGTTAAATGAAGGTCATGCATCCTGTGGCCATTTGAAGCTCATGCTCTGTCGAAGGGCCTATGTTGGTGTTTTGTGGAGGCTGCATGTCTTTATATCTGCGCTGCAGTTGCATTCTTACAAGTGTACGTCTCTTTACTTACTACTCTACAACATTTATATTCATTTGCTGGTCAATACCCACCAGGAAGCGCCTATTTTATTTTAGTTCTTTTAATCCGTTGCCGTTGTTTCCGTAGGGCTTACTACTAGCCAATACTACAAGGATGTGTAATTTAAGGAATATCTAAGGTGTATATTTTTATATAATATTAATAGTCAAATAATATAAAAAATATACACAAAATATATTTTTTTATTTTGAAGCACTCGTAGCGAAGTTTACTTAGCTGTTCTCAACCGATCAGCAAAGTTAAGCAACGTCGCGCGCGGTCATGGGTTGGATGGGTGACCGCTAGTGACATTACTACTGAGCGTTTCCGTGCTTCGGAGGGCACGTTAAGCCGTCGGTCCCAGTTGTCGGCATTTTGTGGGCATTTTGCGAATGCCCGCCTGGCTAGCTACCACCCTCAAGTAGAAAATTTGTCGCCAAGCACCTAACGGTGTGTTCCGGCAGCTGTCCTTGAGAGCCAGTACTTCTAGGTTAGCCTAAACAACATCTTCGACCACATCATCACTTAACATCAGGTGAGATAGTGGTCAAAGGCTAACCTATCAGGCATAAAAAAAAAAAAAAAAAAAAGTCAGACTCTCTCTCGCTTGTTTGGATGAAACTAAGATCGTGATATGAGACGAATATAATATGATCATTCACCCATATAATAGCGTCACTATATCTAGTCCAACCAATGTATAAAATGTCCAAGCCTTCAGCCTTGTTGCAATTATTGACCTATTTACGATAAATATACAAACCATACAACACGTAAAAAGTACTTGGTTATTATTTTTTTGTTGTAATAGGGCTATTTGTGTAGCTAGGGCGATTAACCACTATTTCACCTAATGTTTAGTGAAGAAACGGTCGCAAATGTAGTTCAGGCTTACAGAATTACTGTTTCTCTAAGAGAGCTCCCGGAACACATCGTTACGAACTTGATGACAGATTTTCTACTTGAGGATTACCTGGGTGGTAATCCTCAAGTAGAAAATCTGTCATCAAGCACGTAACAATGTGTTCCGGGAGGTCGGTAGCTACCGCTAACGAGGTGAGCATTCGCAAAGTATTCTACTACCATACAATAACGTCTACCACCCTAAGATAACGATCGGGACTGAAAGCACGGAAGTGCTCAGTTGTATTGACAATAGGGGTCAACCCAATTAAGTCATGACCGTAGCGGATGTTGCTTAACTTAGTGGGTATCGGTTAAGCACAACTAAATAATCTTCGCCACAAGCGCAACGAAAGTAATAGTTTTCTGGTTTAATACACCTGGACCTATTACCGCTATGTATGCTAAATTGATAAGCAGGTTCTATTTATGGTTAGTGTCAGTTCGATTCCAGCCAGGAGGGTAAATTTTCCTGTATTAGATAGTATGTAATATAGTAAATGGACACCCTAGAATGCCTCAAAATATATATATGTTACACTTACACTTACCTTTTTGAATTATTATATTATTGTCAGGTCGTTTGCATCGAAAATATAAATCGAATAGTTGCTTCATAGGTTTAGGTATATAATGTAGGTTGTAGGCTGCGGCATGCTGGTAGAGCATTTTGAGAATGCCTGCCTGACTGGCTACCACTCCAAAGAAGAAAATCTGTCGCCAACGACCTTACTTCCGGCAGCTGTCCTCGAGAGTTAAGAATTCTAGGTTAGCCTGAACAACATCTTCGACCACATCATCACTTTAGGTTAGATAGTGGTCATAGGCTAGCTATATAGCCTATCATCCAGCTATATCACCTATGAAATATCAAATAAATCTATTTTAAGGAATTGATTCTCTGTAAATACAAAGCTTGCTACTGTTAATCTCAAGTAGGCAACTGTAAGTCAATACGAGCGTCACGAAGTCACTGTAATTATTGAGATTGTATTTCCCCTGAATTATTTATGAAGTCCTTATGTAGCTAACACCTTAAGTGTCTATTGGTGTTTGAATACCATAAAATTAATCTCGTTTACTATGCATAGTTTCCGTCATGGGACCAACAGAGCGTTATTACTGCGAGGTGAAACTCTTGGACGTAGTCAGGTGGCAGGAAAGGGCACGATAATACTTTGGGGGAACTTCGACTTTGATGATTTTACACTATGTTTCATAGTTATACATTCCACGTGCCGAACCAAGCAGCGTCGATATTAATCACGGTTTTATACGACGATGAGTTTTAAATAAAATAATTCAGTATTAAAACATTAAATATCGGCATAATGTTATTATATCTTGATTGTTTTTGTTTAATATTGTATGTTTTCAATAAAATCGTAGAACTAAAGTTGCTTGCTATGCTTAACAGAAGGGATCAAAAGAGGCTGTTAGCATTTTTCTAATTACCCTGTTTAGGTAGTCTAATGTTTTAAGGGTTCCGTACCTCAAATGAAAAAAACGGAACCGCTTATAGGATTACTTTGTTGTCCGTCGGTCTGTCAATACCCTTTTTCTCAGGAACGCGTGGAGGTATCAAGCTGAAATACATATCAAATACTCAAATTTACTGTCCCTTAGCTGTGTAAAAATCAAACTTCTAAGTCAACGCTTTCAAAAGATACAGCCGTTTATGTCACAAATTTTCGACACTCGCAACTACATTGCATGGTGGTAGAGCATTTTGCGAATGCCCGCCTGGCTAGCTACCACCCTGAAGTAGAAAATCTGCCGTCAAGCACCTAATGGTGTGTTCCGGCAGCTGCCTTGAGAGCCAGAAATTCTAGGTTAGTGTGAACAACATCTTCGACCACATCATCACTTACTACCAAGTGAGATTGTGGTCAAAGGGTAACCTATCAGGCATAAAAAAACAAGGGTGAAAACCTACGGGGTACTTCCCGTGAATCTTGAAATTTGGTACGAAGCAACATCTTATAGCACAGATAAAGGAAAATTTAGGAAAGTATCAACTTTTAGTTACAAAATATACTACAAATATTTATCATTATTTTAAAATGTGACGGATTTCATATAGCAATAACATTACCATAACTTTTCCTTATATACCAGGTTCATACGGAACCTTCGGTGCGTGAGTCCGACTCGCACTTGGCCGGGTTTTTTTTTTTCACAGGATACATTTTTGTTAGTGCAAAGTTAGTCATTATTTACATGAATATTGCGTTGATACCTACTATGTTCAATCTCGTGATACATGTGTATTGTTAGACTAAATGCTCCAAATTTTCGTTTTGTTCATAATAATTATAAGCCAATAGGTTCCTTTTCACAAGAATAAAATATATAATGCATATTCAGGATAAAATTGTATGTTTTTCTTAGCTAGATTGGTTTTTACTCCTAAAAATAACACAAAAGGGGGAAATGGCCCATCATTTAAGGTCAAAATCCTTAAGTCCATCCTTTGCAAAGCTTACCCTTTATTGTCTTGATCACATCGTACCTCATAATATGTTAATTGTCGTCCCTTGATTACTGACCAAAGTTTGTGTCCTGGTTGAAGAATTACAATGGATTTGTATAAATATTGGGTACTATGCAATAGAAGAGTGAGTAAATATCTTCTAGGCAAGCATGCTCCATCGTCGACCGCGTCGTCACTGACCATCAGAAGAGACTGCGGTCTAATTTCGAACTTTAAAATTTTCGTTTTACGTCGTGACTGTTTTGAGCGAGCGTACAAACACAATACATATATGGAGGTAAAGGTACGATTAATACAAGAAGGCACTCTAGGCGAGGTGCGCAACTCCGCTGACACTTTAAACTTCAGCGAGAAAAGTTGTTAAAAGATAAAGGTCTTGCGTAAAAGTAGTTAACACGGTCGATTTTTTTTAAGTCTCCCTGGTTATAAAATTCCTTTTTTAAATCGTTTCAATGAATGCATTCACAAAAGGACAGGGAACCAAACGCGAGGCGAGCGATTTGATGATTTTAGTACTAAAATGCAAAAACAAACAGGTCTTCTTTCACATTTTGTATGTATTAGACTCAAGATAGTCGTACCTCACAAACCAAAAATACTTCACCACGCTCTTTTTTTCACTGTGTTTAAGAAAGAAGTACATGAATGTAATCTATTTTTTTTTTTGTCAACTTCAAGTTTATAAAGCAAATTAAATTATGTTTCCTATTTATTTTAAGTATTTAATTTTTAAATAAAATATGATCATAATAAAAAAAAAGTCACGGACCCTGGAGTCTATGTAGTGTAGATTTATAAAAAAAAAACAATTCAATGTGCACATGAAAATATAATTATATTTAGATACAATACTTTTCCTTTGTTACGTCTAGGTCAAATAATTTACTTCTTTTGATTTTCCCGTGGGGTGCCGGGGTGACGTAAGAGGCGACTAAGGGTAACACACCAGAAGGTGGGCAGCAGCGCTTTCTGAAGAAATGATATCTCATACTGCGATTCCCAAGCCGCCTGCCGAGCGTGGGGATTATGACAAAATCCCCATATTGGGGGAGACTGTATTCAGCTAGAGACTATCCGGCTAAAAAGTAACTATTGATTTGGTAGAAATAGTTTTTTTTATTTTTATTAATTGTGACTAAAAGTACTTTCAAAAGGCGTGTCGTTAATGATAGCCGCGCATAGTGCTTAAGTACAGACGGTTCAAAATAAATAGATAGTATGCTGCACAGTTCAAGTCCTAAAATATTCAATCTGAAAACTCAGGAGTTGATAGTTTTGCAAGACTATGCAGTACTGTTTTTTTTTAATAATAATATGTTCTCATACCCAGGCCTCAGTAAGAGTTATCTTGGTTAATTAATTATCACCATTCGAATGGGCTTTGTCTGCAACTAATAATCGCGATATGGAAAGCTATATAGAAGGTACTGCTAATTTGTGTCAAAATCATTGCATAAAAGTATTTTTTATTCTACCGTTAAATAAATAAAAAATCGTTTGAACGTCGCAATACGCTCATGTTAGTTTGTTTTTATCACACTTGGGCAACTATTTTTATACTAACCGATAGACTAACCACTCTACTACTCTCTCAACTGTTGGTGAGTAGTGATGTGATCGATCATGGTGAACAGGCTTAAAATAGAATATAGATATCGTAATCAGGATATATATTTTGTATTACATAATATTATATTGCAGTATTGAATAACAAATAAGTTTATTTTTTCTGAAATACACCGACGAAAGTAATGTTCTAAAACTTAAACTTCAACGATTTCGTCCAGTTAAAAATGTTTACTGTCTATTCAATAAGCTGAAGACCATGACACCTTTTCTTGTCTTTTTTGACATAAATAAACAAGAAACCTAAAAAGTTTCTTATCGAAATGTTTAAGTTGAATTTCTAATAAAATATTATATACATAATAATTACAAATATTTTTAAAATATATTATGAAAACATCAAATTAATATTTTAATAAAACACTTAAAAAATACAAAAATATATCTAGTGACAATTCCGCCAAATTTTCCGGTTAAGCCGACGTGACGTCACAAACACCACGCAGCTAAACCGGAAGAATTACGATCGAGAATTCTCGATCGTGCGCTCGTAGAGTCAAGACCTCCTGAGGATGCTTCGTGTAGAAGCAAAACGCGTCGAAAATTCTTCCAGTTTAGCTGCGTGGCGTTTGTGACGTCACGTCGGCTTAACAGGAAAATTAGGCGGAATTGTCACTAGATATATTTTTGTATATTTTAAGTGTTTTATTAAAATATTAATTTGATGTTTTCATTAAATATTTTAAAAATATTTGTTATTATTAAATATGGATTTCCGCAAAGTAACGCCTGAATCTATTTATTTTTATATACATGGTTACCATTTTACACATAAATGTTCAAATTTCCGGTTTTCGGTATTGAGTACAAAATTCTATGACATACATTTATCACCACATTAAAACAAACTCATTTTAACTGATCGATTGTTTGATAAAAGGACTCCAAACTTCAGCGGGAGTCTCGAGGAAATTTTCAACAATTAGTTAACCAAATAACATTGTATAAGTAAAAGAGGCAAGGACGAGATCTGGCTCTAAACTTTTCAGGGAACAAAAATTCTTTATAAATTTATTATTCCCTAATTGGGTCGTGGAACTTTTGAATTACGGTTGGTACCTTAACTGAGAAAATCCATTAATTATATAGTATGAAGCCGTTAAAATTTGTAATAAGCAAAAGTTATGGTAACTTCTGAATATTATACAGGCTTAAGCTGTGCAAAACCCCATGAAATCTCAGAGGTTTTTGAATAATAAAATGATTTGCTTTGATTTGGTGGGTAAGTTTGCTTTTGTCTTTGTTTGTGGGAGTCGAAAAAAGCTTGATTTATTTGGATACTGTAAAGTTTTTGAATCGTTCTATCCAATTTTTGAACCTTATTTTATTTTCATCTACCATTGCACATTAGGGGAGATAGCCATAATGCCCACGCTTGGCGGTATCCGTCTTGCGGGTATCGTAGTTCTTCAAAAAGTGTTGCTGCCTACCTAGCGGTATTTTTTTTTTCCGTTTTCTCTTACGACTCCCACATTAAGATATATGTTGGGTGTAATTCTAGACCAGCACCCCACGGAATAGGCACGAGGACCACCTGGTGTTTAAAGTTTCTTGTACCTGTAATTTATTATTTTATATTACTTTGCTCGATGTAAATATTCACCACTCACAGGGGGAGCGTCTTCTGCAATCATAATGTCAAAATCAAAATCATAATCTACATATCAGAATATTAACACCGAATGTTATATTCATAAAAACAGCACCACGATCATATATGATATACTTGTTAAAATTTAGTATGACAATGTTCTTACGGATTCGGTACTTTATTGGAACCGGACCTTCATAAATAAGACCCTCGTTTGTCCTATCCATCCTTCCGATATAATCATCATCTTATACAAATACTTTGGAATTTTATAACAGTTTTTGCGCTGCGTTATGAGCCCTGTCATAACTCCTAAATATGAACGTGTTTGCAGACCGAGGTTAGAGAGGACGTGAGAACGTCAAAAAAGTTATTTGCAATGTTAAGTCACGAAGAGTTAGCTACTTATAAAATGTTGGTTGTATTGCTTGTTTGTCAGTGCATGTTTTTTACACGACTGATCAAAAAAAGGAGTGTTATGTTTTCAGGGTTCATGTATGTACGTATGTATAAATTTTGTATTGATTTGAATTTGACATTGATTAAATTTTGTTTTTTTTTTTATTTTTTATTTGTTTTAATCTAATTTGATTGTAGTTATTATAGGCTTAGGTAACGATAGTGAATTTTATTTACAAATGCAATCATTAGTAAATAGTTGTAATTGTATTTAGAATAAATAAATGTATATTTGTGAGTTTCTTTATTCCACCATAACATCTGGCTCAACCGATTTTAATGTATAACATTAAATTCGTTTTGATAGCGCAGGTGACATTAAGTGCATAAAAAAACAACAAACTAGCGATTATGGACGCCATATTGTGAGGAAAACATATTTTTTTCACCGAAACCCATCGCGTTGCATATCAAATTGAAAAGCTTTAGGAAACGATTATATAATTGTAACTATAACTATATATATGTAATTATAACCTGTAACTATATATATATATATATATATATATATACACATATATATGTATATAATTTACAGTTTTTAATTACAATAGAACGATTCGACTACCTACCGTAACATACCCTACCGTACACATGACTGTAGCTGGCACACTTGCATAAAAGCTCCTTGCACATGCCGCCTACTTTCATGTATATACGCTAACTGGCATGCCAGTATCTGCCACGCAAGTGGATAGCATAACATTTGATTTACTGACATGTAACGTGAGGGAGGGGTCGCGGGAGGTTGACTCGTGAACTGGTTTGTGCATAGGTCTACTAAATACAGGCATGCAAGGACGCAAATAACATGCAAGTTTAACTTGCAAATCTATCCACGTTGTGCCAGTAACTTCTATATGCCGTTAACAAGCATGCAAGCTACTATTCCATTCTACAGGCATGAGTATCCTCGGCTTTAGACTGAGTGCACGTTCCACGTTCTCTAATCAGCAATAGGATTGTTTTTGTATGACATATGTTGAAAAATATATTCAAAACCCGCCTTATATTTCCAAAAATCGTATTATACCTACTTAACTTGTTATATTATTTTAAAACTGGTATCCTTATAGATTTCATTAGCTTTTTTTTTGCTTCTGTGCAAGGTCTTGTGTTGCACATCACTGCCAGAGTAGTACTGCACAGTTGTTAAATCAGTCACCATGGCCACTTCTGCTATTGAATTGCTGCCCAATTTCCAGACACGCCAACCTTAACCATATCACTCACTACAAGTATTAGGATAATAAGACGAAATTGTCACTAGATAAATATTGATATTTTTTAAGTATTTTTATAAAATAATAAATTATTGTTTACTTAAAATATTAAAAAAATATTTGTTATTATTAAATATGGATTTTCGCAACGTAACGCCTGAATCTATTCATAAGAATGGTCAGTATTTCTACATAAAATATGTAGTTAAGAAGTAACAAACATAAAAAAAAAATCGAATACTTTATTTTTTTATTGCTGATAGGTAAGCATTTGACTACAATCTTACCTGATGGTAAGTGATGATGTGGTCGAAGGTGTTGACAGGCTTAATCTAGAATTACTGGCTCTCAAGAACAGTTGACGGAACACAGCGTCAGGTGCTTGGCGACAGATTTTCTACTTGAGGGTGGTTGCTAGCCAGGCGAGCATTCGCAAAATGTCCTTCCACCTTGCGGTCAAGCTCAAGCCCGCGGACCAAACGATGGACCTGCTGCGCAACAGTCCATAGCCAAAGCCATCACTGCTTGTGAACCTTTTCCTCTTTTTGCAGTTTGTTACAAAGCAAAAACACATACCAGTATGGTCGTAATAAAAGATTATTAAATGTGACAGAAGTAGGTATTCGTATTGCATACGACTTTATACTACCTACACATACAACAATTCCCAAGCCACATCGCGTACTGTGTAGTTCAGTAAGACATCGCAGCTCGTAAAAAAATAAAGTGTGATAAAGGGGAGGACGCATATCAAACATTTTAATACTGCTATATAGCGATGAATAGTACAAATATTTTAGGAGAGAAAAGTTCGTCACGTAGCCCTCGGGAGGTTCGGGGAATGCCGACGCGAGCGGGCCTCCGATATGAAATGCTTCGGTTGTCGAACTAGCGATAAATTGAAGTGATAGGCAAAAATACTTCAACTTTGAATGTAGGTTGATCAATTAGTTTGTGATGAAAATTCCAGCCTACGAATAAATCAATAAATTTTGTTAATGCAGTCAGTAATGTTGACTGATAATTTTTCTCACAATTCGAATAAACGCTTAGTTATTATATAATACATTTCAGCTTACTTCACATTTTTAAGTTAATAATATGTTATCTAACCAAAGGATTTACCTACACATTAAAATTTTATTACCATACGTTTTTTTATTTAATGTAATTGTGACGGAACTATTGTGACCACCTGATGTTAAGTGGACTAGCTTCTGTTTATAGCAGATACATTTCATCGCAAGTCGCAATCCAAAAAAAAAATGGTTAAATCTACGTTACTGCTTTCTTTTAAGAGCCACTTTAACAACAAATACAAATACAAATACAAAATATTTATTTCGGTAAACTTAATCTAATTTACATTTTATATATTTTGAGACTCTCTTTTAAGTATTGACATACCTGTGTTAGAGGGCCTCGCTCTTCCGTATTAAGGTAATTTTGATTAAGTAATAAATTACATAGGTGTTAAAATTAGTATGTGAAAAAATGCTATTTACAATCAAATAATACTAAGAATTAAGGTATATAGTATATATGTTTTACTTTTATATTAGTTTAAGTATATTTATGTTTTTTTTTTTTTTTTTTTTTTTTGTATATGTGGAGTGTGAGACAGTGTATGTATGTGTATATTAGAATGTGAGTATGCGAGTGTGTAGTTGTAAGTTTAGGCTTGTGTAATTGTGTGTTAGGAGGGTGGAGAGTATGTGAGTAAGAGTATAATGATGTGAGTAGTAGTATAGTGAATGATTTGATGAAAGTGTGAAGTTTACATTGAAATGCATGTTATGAAACAACTTCTAAAAGCTTTTCAACTTCCTCGTAACTCAGTTTCAATAGCCAGTTATTGAGGGATTTTTTGCAGTTATAATTATTCAAGGGATATATATCCAAAGTTTTATTTATAGTGTTATAGAGGTAGGCAGATTGCTTAACATACTGTCTCGATGCAAATCGAGAGCAAGTAGAGACTTTAGCAGCTACCCTACCTTTTCTTCTCTTAGTCAGGTTATTTGGGTTACACTCAAGAGATCTATGTAGCTTTAAAACAGCATTTAGGATGTAGAGTTTTCTGACTGATAACAATCCGGACTCTCGATAGAGCACATCTGTAGAGTATCGGTACGGCTTAAAATATATTACTTTTAATAAAGATCTCTGTGCTCTTTCGAGTTCCAAGAATTTTGTCTTGATAGCTCCTCCCCAGACTGGTATACAGTAGTTTTGAATAGATTGTGCTAACGATATGTAGATTTGGTTTATTAAATCTTTTGGCGCAACATGACGTAGAATTTTAAAAATCCAAATTAATTTACGAACCCTACACATAAGAAGTTCAACGTGAGCATGCCAGGTCAAACATTGATCAATCATGATTCCCAGATATTTTGTGGTTGATACTTTATTAATGCAGGGGCAGTCACAAGAAGAGTCATTGAAGTTACATTTGTGTATTTTGAGGACATATTCTGAATGAGGTTGACTGTTATTATATTTACTAAAAGTCATAAAATTAGTTTTAGAGATATTTAGGGTAAGCAAATTCTGGGTAAGCCATTTAGATGTGATAAGAAGTCCTTCTTCGGCTCTTTTTTTAACTTCTTGCCAGGATGCGCCAGTGAAGACTATTGCAGTATCATCAGCATAAGTAAAAATATTCGCGTGCTTTATTTTGAGGTTACAGAGGTCATTTATATAAATCAAAAACAATGTCGGGCCAAGTACGCTTCCTTGAGGCACACCATAGCTAATAGTATTATAATCACTAACAAATTCATTAATTTTAACACTTTGCTTACGTTCACATAAATAGTCTGAAAGAAGGCCTAGTGGCATTCCTCGCACCCCAATATTTTCTAGCTTTTTTACAAGTATATCTACAGACACAGTATCAAATGCTTTTTTGAGGTCAAGGAATGCCGCCAAGCACTTGTTACCGCTATCAACCTGTTGCACTATAAGATTACATATTGCTACAACGGCATCTTCTGTGGAAAGTTCTTGTCTAAAACCGTATTGCGAGTTTGATAAAATGTTAAACTTATTTAGATAATTTAAGAGTCGGTTATTAATTACTTTTTCTAATATTTTTGATATAGATGGCAATACGGATATAGGTCTATAATTATTAATGTCATCTTTTTCTCCACTTTTAAAGACCGGTGTTACTATCGACTGTTTAAGGAGGTGGGGGAAAATTCCTGTGTTGAAACATAAGTTTACTAGATGACATAAAACTGGAATTAAAAGATGCTTTGATAGTTTTAAAAATTTAGTAGGTATGTTATCCCATCCAGGTGCACTTTGATTCTTAAGATTCATTATAATATTATGAAGCTCTTTGGGATCTGTTTCCAATAGCACAAAAGATGAAACTTGACTGGAAGGCAGAGTAAAAGCAGAAAATGAAGGGTTATTTGGTATATTTTGTTGAGAAATACCTTCAGCCAGGGATTTTCCTACATTAGAGAAGAAAGAGTTAACGAAATTTACTGATTCCCTAGGTGAAGTCTTTGTAGTAAGCAATGATATGTTTGGCGTCTTTGTAGATTTGTAATTAGTTATTTTATTAATAGTATTCCATAAGGTTTTACTGTTTTTTGAAGATTTATTGAGTTGTTCTCTATTGTATTTTCTTTTTAGCTTTTTTATTAGGTTATTGCAATAATTTCTGTATCTTCTATAGGTTATCTTAAGTGTCTCGTTAAAAGGGTCTGTGCGTAGTTTTCTTTGCATGTTATTTCTGTTTATGATGCAGCGTAAAATACCTTGTGTGATCCAGGGCTTTAATATTTGTTTACTCCGAGGTATTCGTATAGTTATTGTGTTATCTACTAGACATTTTTGAATGGTGATTATTAGTTCTTTACAAAGTGAATTAGGATCATTTAGTGTAAGTAGGTTTATAAGATTTTGCTCAGCTAGATTCTTTAGGGCATTTTCATAATTAACAATGATCTTTGACTTGCAAATTTTTTTATCTGTAATTTTAGAAAGGCTAAGCATTACCATAGAATGGTCGGTAATAGTCGTTTGTAAAACTGCAACTACAGCGGATATTTTAATTTTATTTATTTTTGCAAAGACGTGGTCTAGACAGCTATGTTCTCTCGTGGGTAAGTTATGACCGGGTAACAGGCCATGCACTGACAACATATTTAGATAATTTAACCTATTTTTTCTTTTTTGACTAGTTTCTGTTAAACTTGCTAAAATATTTATATTTATGTCCCCTACTAATATAATATTTTCGAACCTTTTTATATTTTCTAAATGTTTATCTAAGGAATTTATAAATAATTCAGCATTGTCATTAGATGGTGATCTGTAAATACATAGAATAATCGTATTATTTATATTAATTTGTAGACAGGATGCATGATTTAATTTTATTTCTTTTACTATTGTTTTGTGTGTATTTCTGACATAGGTAGTGACTCCGTCGTTTTTGTTTAAATGAAGTGTAGTGGCAAAAGAGTTGTAGTTCGCTAGGTATGGGATAGGTTTGTTCTCTGTTAGTCTGCACTCGGTTAATACAATAATATCTACTTCAAATTTTAGTAGAGTCAGGTTAGATTGTAGGTCATCTAGGTTTTTGTAAATACTTCTTATATTTTGTGAAATTATAGTTATATCAGTATGTTTAATACATATCTTCTTTGACAGTTCAGTAGTGTCACATTCAAAGGAATACGCAATTTCAGAGTTGTCTAATTCATTTGCTTCTAAAGGTTTCTCCATCATGTAGTATCGAAAAAGGGAATTTCGTTCTTTTCTATTGGGCTTTGCATGTTATAGAAAATCTGTATGTTTAATGTATATGATATGTTCATGGAAGATGAAAAAGTATAAGTAGCGAAATTAATTAGTGTTTCGTATGATTGTGTTTTATGTAGACATGTATAGTGTAAGACAAGGAACACATTATTATTCAATACTAACACAACATTATTCAATACTACCTGCTACCGTACCGAAACGACAAACATCTCAATTATTGAGCCTATTGAACCACTGTGTCTGAACACGCGCGGGCTTATTGCAAGAAACAAACACGCAGTTTGCGGTATCAGAGATAGTAGAAAATCTCTACGCACAATGGTCCAACCGGCTCTATAATGCAGTCTTTGTCACGGTAGAAGGTAATAATGTTCATAGCAATAGATAATGAAAAACAGCTATATTTTTGCTGCACATCTAGCAGTAAGCATTAATAGATAGGCACATCCAGTCATATTCGTCAAACATCTGCACAGGTACGGTATGTAGTATGTCTCACTGTCACGAAAAACATTCAGGCGTGCGATTTTAACGTCCCCTTTTTGAAGTCAACGTAACACCGGGGTCACTGGAGACACGTCAGTATTTTATTTACTTAGTTTAGTTTGAAACGGCTGTTCTTGTGTTTTTTTTTTACGTAATTGTGACGGATCAAACACGAGGCCCACCTGATGTTAAGCGGACTAACCTCTGCCTATAACAGATGCATTTCGTCACAAGTCACGAATTGCACTGCGCCCGTCAGTTTGAGACATAGTTGTTAAGTCTCATGTGCCTGTAATTTCACTGGCTCTCAAGGACTGCTGCCGGAACACACCGTTAAGTGCTTGGCGACAGATTTTCTACTTGAGGGTGGTCGCTAGCCAGGCGTGCATTCGCAAAATGCCCTTCCACCATGCTTTGAAGCTCAAGCCCGCGGCGGGATTCGAACCATGGACATGCAAACAGTTTGTCATACATTCAAGTATTATAAACCTTAAACAAATACGAGAGGAAAAATTATAGTCCTGTGCAGGATTCGAATCCACGCCATCCACCCTTTAAGCCTTTATCACTTATAACGCTAAATAATCTTTAAGAAGTATAAAGCTAATTGCAAAAATTATGTAGTATTAGAGAACAAATTAGATTTATGAGTCATTTTTCATGTAAGCTTATCGGTCAGAGGTCAGAGCATACCCCGGCTAAAGAGTGGTTGGTGCGGGTTCAAATCTCGCACATGACTTTAATTTTTCCCTCGTACTTTTGTATTTTTTTTTATATATTCAAGCATGCGTTATTGTAAAAGTCAATATATTAAATAAGCCTTTTTTATTACACAGAAGAAGTTATTAACTATAAACTCTGCGATTAATAATTAATCGCAATAATAATTAATAATGATAAAAAATAATAAATAATTAATAATAATTAATCATTAATCTTTACAAAAAAAATAGAGATCTGTGCCAACATTTTTATTTTTATTTTATATATTTGGAATAATAAACAGCTACATTATACATAATATTTGGATATTGGTTACATTAACAGAATTATTAATAATGCAGCCAACGGCGCTATTCACATATTGATTAAACATATTGTGTAAAAAGATGCAGCCAAAGAGCTTTTTAGTGCTATAAATAAACATGATAATCGTCAGGGACATACCTATCTACAGTTGCCTGTCCGGTGATTGTGATGGTATGCGGGTATGCGACCCCGGCGTCCTAGCTGCTACTACCTCTACCAATACCCTTCCAAGGTAGTAGTATCCTACATACCTATTTCCTACCCAAACTCATAGACATCCTTTCCTCGTCACTAATCCTTTCCATTTCCCCTTTTCCTTCCCTTTCCGCCAATCCGGGGTCTGCCGTGCCTATGGATGCGTGGCTAGGGGCGTGCCTAGTCTCAAGCGTGCCAAATTGCCCTGGGACCTGGCGAACCCAGAAATCGGCTAGCCTTATCCTGGCATGCGGGGCTCTGTCAGGATGGACCTATTTTTTCCCTTGCTGCTCGTGGGAACCGCATGGATTTCTATTTTCACAACAAAATCCCAAATGGCGGCGATGAGGTTCGCCACCCATCACGTCTCGTTCCTCGCGGGGGCGGAAAGCGGCCCACGGAGAGCCGCTTTGCTACGATGAATGTAAGAGGTGGAATGAATAGTAAAGTGGATGAAGTATGCCAGATGATGCATAAGATACATATAGATGTTTTGTGTGTGAATGAGACGAAACGGAAAGGATGTAACACCACCAAACATAGCTCCTATACAGCACTGTGGTCGGGAGTACCTGTGACCAACAGAGCCTGCCAGGGCGTTGGTGTGATCCTTTCTGCACGAATGAATGAATGTATGATCATGTATGAATGCGTGAGCCCAAGACTTCTCTGGGTGAGGCTAAAAGTTGGACTTACTCGACTTTTTGTGGTCGGTGTCTATGCACCGACGGACATGGGTTCGAGGGGGTCCCCAAAAGCCCAAAAAGAAAGAGAGGAGTTTTGGGACAGTATGCACGATATTTTAAAAATATGTAAAGATAATGAAAGGATTGTATTAATAGGAGATTTTAATGGATGGGTAGGAATAAAGCGAGATGGATATGAAAAGGTTCTTGGTGCTTTTGGGGATGAACGAGTGAATGAGAATGGAATAAGTTTGCTAGATTTGTGTCTGGAATGGAATCTCTGCGTGACAAACACAATGTTTGACCACAAAAAGATCCATTTGTATACAAGGGAAGAAGGTGATTCAAGAAGTATGATTGACTTTGTGATTGTGGATGAAAGGCTGAGGACGAAAATATTAGACACTTGGGCGTACCGCGGAGTCGGCATCGATTCAGACCACTACTTGGTGGTGACACGTGTAAATGGCCTTTTTAATCGATGGCGACACCGAGTGCGTGCACCAACAAGTGTGAATTGTTTGGAACGAGTGAAAGTTGAAAATTTGCAAGAGAAGGATGTTGCAAATCAGTATGTTATTAAGCTGCAAGAAAGGCTTGATGGTTTGGAAGAGATAAGTGAAATTGAAGAATTGTGGATGAAATTTAAGGAAGGAGTGGTAGACGTTGCCATCAATGTGTGTGGAATTACCAAAAGGCTAAAAGGAAAAATGCAAAGGAACGTGTGGATGGATCAAGAAGTGCAAAAGGCTGTGGATGAAAAGAAAAAAGCATGGCTGGATTGGTTAGCAACAAAAGCTAACCAAAAAGTACAAATGGCAACGCATGATGATGTACGTGAAGCAAGAAAGGATTACAAGAGATTGAAAAAGATAGTTAAAGAAGTTGTGTGCAGAAAGAAAGATGAACGAAAGGATATGTTTGACAAAAGGCTTTCTGATGATTTCCAGTCAAATGTTAAATTTTTCTGGAAATCCATAAGAACAGCTCGAGGCAAAAACACAAACTCAGAGCTTAATCAAATCAGGGGTCATGATGGAAGCATGATAAAAGGAGAAGAATGTGTGTTGAAAAGATGGAAAGAATATTTTGAAAGTTTATTTGAAAGAGAGGGAACACTGGACCAGGTTCCGGAAACCTATATGAATGATGATGAAAATGAAATAGGTATGGATGAAATTTTGAAAGCGTTAAAGGGTATGAAATTAGGAAAGGCTGCAAGATATGATAGAGTGTCAGTCGAGATGCTGAGAGCTGGGCGAGGCATAGTAGCTAGTCTGTTGCACCGCCTTTTTAATATGTGTTGGAGGAGCGGCCGTGTACCAGGTGACTGGTGCAAGGCTGTGATTGTGCCGCTTTATAAAGGAAAAGGGTCGCAACAAGACTGCAAGAATTATCGCGGAATCAGCCTCCTCAGCGTTGTCGGTAAACTATATGCGAAAGTATTGATTGAACGAGTGATAAAAGAGACAGATGAGAAAGTGTGGGATGCACAAGCAGGGTTTAGAAAGGGAATGGGATGTACGGATCAGGTCTTTTCTTTACGATGCATAGCCGAAAAATGCTTGGCGAAAAGCCAAAGGGTCTATTGTGCTTTCGTAGATTTAGAAAAGGCTTATGATAGGGTGAGTAGGCATGAACTGTGGTCAGCGTTGTCTATGCATGGGCTGAATGGTAACCTGATCCAAGCGCTGAAATCCCTCTATAAGGATTCCAGTGCTTGCGTTAGGATAAATGGGACATACACTAATTGGTTTAACATCGAAAAAGGTGTTAGACAAGGATGTGTAGCGTCACCGTGGCTGTTCAACTTATTCATGGATAATTGTTTGACAAACCTGAAAGACAGTGAATGTGGATTAAGAATGAACGAGTTACTCATCAAATGTCTTCTCTACGCTGATGACCAAGTGATACTTGCGTCGTCGGTAAAAGAGTTGCAGGAGATGGTAAATGTTATGCAAGAGGCTTTAGAAAGAAAGGAAATGAAAATAAATGTAAGTAAGACGAAAGTGATGGTGTTTGAACGAGATGATAGAGTGACCGATTGCAATATTGTGATTGGGGGTGAAAAAGTGGAACAAGTGAAAGAGTTTGTATACTTGGGATCCATGTTTACAAAAGATGGTGAGTGTGAAAGTGATATAGAAAGGAGAGTGAACGCTGGAAACATGGTAAACGGAGCATTGCACGCTTTTATGAACAGTCAGAAGGTGTCTAAAAAGGCTCGTCTGGCTGTTCATGGGGGAGTGTTGGTTCCGACACTGATGTATGGTAGTGAAAGTTGGGTGTGGCAGAAAAAGCATGAAAGTAGAATAAATGCTGTGGAAATGAGAGCATTGAGGAGCATGATTGGAGTGAAACGGAGTGACAGGATAAGGAATAGTGTGATAAGGGAACGATGTAGTGTGAATGAGGGTGTAGTGACAAAAATCGAGAAAGGTATGTTAAGATGGTTTGGACATGTGGAGAGAATGAATGAAATGAGACTGACTAAGCAGGTATACATGGGACAAGTAAACGGAAGTGTTAGAAGGGGAAGACCTAGGCGAACGTTCCGAAATCAGATTGAAGACGTTCTGAAAAAAGGCCAGGTCAAAAGTACCCTAAACCGACGCTTATGTATGAAAGGATTGATGAGTATAGATGAAGCGAAAGAGATATGTCAGGATCGTAGTAAGTGGAAATCCGTGGTCTCTGCCTACCCCTACGGGAAAGAGGCGTGATTTTATGTATGTATGTATGTATAAACACAAAGTTGATTAATAAAGATATTTGTTCAGTCAGAAGATAGAATACAAGTTACGAAATAACAATTTTGTAAAAAGGAAATAAAAGCAGTATATAACCTTTAATTCTATTTATAGGTATTTTATATTTGAACAAACGTTCTCAAAAACTGATAGAAATATATTTTGTTTAAATTTAGACAAGGGACATGTAAATATGTCAATTGAATCAAAATTAACATTATATGACTCGACTAAACGACGTATAATAAATGGGGACCTATCAGTAATTTGTTGTTTTTCAGTTTATTTATTAGTCAGTGGGATGACTCAGAATGAAGTCTCCATGACGATAAAACAAAGTAGTTTGCAAAGTTTGTACTTACTGCTACCATCTCGCTGGCCAAGTTGATTAACGCGTCCTATAACCAGAAATGCTCGTCTTTAGATCAACTATGTTAAGCAAAGTTTGCTGCGGTCATTATACACTAGTGTATATATAAATAGAATATATATATATATATATTCTATTTATATGTATAATTCAATCATGATGCGCATAATACCAAGATTATTTTCTATAATTTTCTACAGAATTAATATTAAGCCGTTTGGATGTGGTAAAATCATTGGCTAAGTAGACAAGTATGTATTTGTCTTTAAATTTTATATAGAGGTTATTATATGTTATTTTATATTTATTCGTAAGTAGCTTATAAAGATAAAGATAAAGATATATTTATTGTTCAAAACATGGGTAAACTATACATAATATAATGGTTATGCACAGAGTTGTTGGGTTTAAAATTGTTCCACGATGTTTTGCCTATGTAGACGTACAATTTTGACGAGATGGAGCAACCGTACATTCTTATTGAGATTAAATATAAAATTAAGCAATTATAACATTGTTACACCTTATAAATAAAACATTAAAAACTATTATTTCACACTCAACACAAAATACAATATATCAATTATTATAAGGTGGTTTGGTTTTAAATACTTTGTGTGATTGAGGTAAATAGTGTAAATTGTGTAAAAAGTCTTATATACTTACCTCTTCACTTAATGTACTTGTGTGTATTGATCTTATTATGTTGCATATAACAAGTTGATTTTTTCGTCACCTGCAATGCTTTGCCTGAAAATCAACGTCAGTTGATTTCAAGTATCTGACATTTGTGCTGAGGTATTGCCTATTTGACTCAATAATGGTGTTCTTAACTGTCTTTATTCTTTATAACATTTCTTTTGTGTAAAATAAAATTATTTTTCTTTCTTTCTTTTTCTTTCAGTGGAATTCATTATTCACTGATTTATCATCACCGATGATATATCATCACCTTCAAATAGAAACCCTGTCATAAAATCTGTCGCCAAGCACTTAACCTATGTACCACCTTAGGGTTTCAGCAGTTGTCATTGATGCCCTATTTACATATTAATAAGTACAATAGTGAGTTATTAGTAGCGTCCAAATGAGGACTAACTGGTTATATTAAAATCTGTATCCCAGCCGCTCATCACTCCAAAACTACTGAATGGAATTCAGTGAAACTTACCACGATTTGAGTTCATACTACAAAGAAGGTAATTGTATACATTTTATCCTGATATTGAGCACAATTATGATTTAATATACGATCATAAAATGTTTAATATATTTTTTTTATTTCATATAGGTTAGCCTTTTCCACTATCTCACCTGATGGTAAGTGATGATGTGGTCGAAGATGTTGTTCAGGTTAACCTTGAATTACTGGCTCTCAAGCACTGATGCCAGAATACACCGCTTGGCAACAGGTTTTCTACTTGAGGATGGTAGCAAGCCAGGTGGGCATTCGCAAAATGCCCTACCATTTTGCTATAACGACTGCCATCAAAAGACGACAACTGGAACCGACGTTTTAACGTGCCCTCCGAAGCACGGAAGCGCTCAGTAGTAATGTCACTAGCGGTCACCCATCCAACTCATAATCGCAACGGACGTTGCTTAACTTTGCTTATCGGTTAAGAACAGCTAAGCAAACTTCGCTACGAGCACTTCAAAAACTTCTTTTACCAAAAATTGTAATCGAACACCAAATGTAGTAAATGATCACCTAATATAGTTAATGATCACTAAAGTCATATTTAGGTGCGACGACGAGAGAAGCGAGGAGGAGCGTTAGGTTACCTGTGACTACAACAATAAAATACGCCAGAAGAATTATAGCAAGATGTTAAAACTTTGGTTATAATTTTACATTAAGGTGCTTTTTTAATTTTGGTGATCATTTACTACTTTTGGGTTCCCAATGATTTATTTGTCTGTAGTCATTTTGCTTAAATAGGATAGCGAGATGATAAAACTTTGGTTATAAGTTTACATTAAAATGGGGGTTTAATTTGGTGATCATTTACTATTTTGGTCTGTTATATATTACTATATCTGGTAAGTTAAACATAAGCCTCTTTTTTTAACTGTCTATTTTTTGCCAGGTACATTTTGGAGACTGTTCAATGGAAGTGCACAATCTAATATTATGTTCGTTCTACCGTCAAACAAGGAGAATCTCGGCATAAAGACGCCGTTTTAAAATCGAAATTACAAAGTAACGCACAAAGTACAGTAGCCCAAGCACGAATAACTTGCGAAATCGTAACCGTTTCGTAAACGTATCGAAATGTCACTATTTTGTATAGGATTTGATCAGCGCCTCTACAGTGCGTAAACGGAACTAAATTTTGACAGAAAAAAAGGTTTTGACAACTAATGTGTCGAGATTTTAACGTGAATGTTTTGTCACGTAAAAAGTTTTGTATGAAATCGCGAGCACGAACCTAATTCTAACGTAAGCTCGAAGGCTGGCTGTCGAGGATCTGTCAAAAATCTATGAATGTCATGTCACTGAGAAATTTTCAGTCAGATGGCTGACGTAACGTATTCAATTGTGGTAAAACTTTGAAAATTCATGTTATTATTGTGTTTGTTCATTCATAATTTACCTATGAAAAGAGTTACAAACATGGCAGCAAGATTAGAAGTAGTATTGTACCATGTCGTTTACCAGGCGCAAAATAGGTATTTATTAATTTATGGCACTGGAGGGAAGTGATGCAAATGTACGATGAACCCAATTCAGGACATTTTCCAAAACTCTGCATCAAACAGCGTCCATATTCCACCGTTCCAGCCCACATTTACACCAATTTCGCTCGTTGGATATGTCTTGCGGCGCAATAATGTTGCTATGAAATTCTTCATTGTGCATGGTCAAATTGAAAACAATAAGGCTCAAAGAAGATCACCTATGCATTCAAGATTTCAAGATCAACCAAAGCTGTCAACAAATGCACCAGAAGAACACAGGCAGCGACACGAAAGGAATACCAACGGATTGTCAGACTACCTACGAACTCTGAGGTGATGACCATGCTCACGCCAACATTCTAACCACTACGAAGAAGAAGATTTTAATGTGAAACGTAGAAGCTGTGTTACTGGACTTTTGGTTCTTAATAAAAATAAACGAAGTGCAATTGTGCGTTTCATTTATTGGTACCTATATACCGAACAGTTCGTGGGTTAGGGATAATAGGATATCTCGTTGGATGTTGTGAAACGCGACTAAGACAAAATTCGTGGCAGCATGCCACTACTAAGGTCGGTGTGAGTGGGATGTTGCCACGCATTGAGCATACAACAGTGATGATGAGATGGATCAGTGTGTGCTTCTATTGGTGGCGCATAAAAGACTATTGGGTGGCGAACTCATAGCAGGGCCGTGAGAAGCATTTTTCTCCCCCCTCTGATCTTATAGGCTAGGTAAGTTCGATATCATGCTCGTTTGCCACACTATTCCTTAAAAATAAAGGAAAGTAGATGAATAAAAAGACAAAACTACACCAACAGTTAAGTAATTTCTTTATTTTTGGTAATGTAATAACAGACACAATCATAATCCAAAACAAAAAACCAACCATAAGCTGACTAATACCAAATAAACGCTTTAATTATCCTAAAATTTATATGAACTTAAAACAACACTAAGCCTAGACGGTTACAAGTCACAGCACTCTCGAATTGTAGTAACGGCGCATTCATGAAATTCTACGTGGTTTGTCTTTGCAAAACTGTTAGGTAGGTACATTACTACGCACTCCAGGTTTTCACAGCATTCTTCTTTCCCAGAACAGACGGTAAAATACCGCTGGAGACGAAAGTTCTGTCGGGAATCACCCTTAATGAACAATTAGAACTTAAAGAATGCACTGCTTGAACTCAATAGCCTATTTTTCTGCTGAAACACCATAACATTTAGCACAAAATACACTTCAAGCCGGCTGGCGGCCCTTCAGGGTTTCTTGAAACTCCTCCCTCTGTTTAAAGGTGTAATAGTAGTTGTTTGTAATTCATATAGTAAATTATCAGTGGCGTAGATTCTTGGCTTGAGAATTTATAGGTCATAATTTATATATAATGTTTTATTTTAATACCTCTAATGATGTTACAATAAAATTTGGTTCACTGAGCAAGTAACGCATAGAGAAAAGTAACATACCGGAAAAAAATATGTTTGGTTTTCACCAAATAAAAAGCTAAATTTGACGAAAATCAATCATAGAGGAACCAGTCCAGCGTCACCAACCTTAAAATAAGGTAAAGTATTGCAGGTGTACCGATTTCTGTCCAAAATTACCAAATACGATACGAGTCATTGTCACCTTGACAACTCAACTGGACTGTCATGGCTATAGACTAATCATATTGTTCCCGGTATATTACATTTCTCTATTTCATAATGTATGTCATGGCACTTAGTAAATATATCACCTCAGATAGATTTTATTCAAAAATGTTATTATTTAATTGTGAACATCAATACAATACGGAAATCGCAAAGAAAATGCGAAGTCTGTGGTGTCGAAACACAAATAAAAATGTTTAAACAATAGATTTCCATGAGATCCAGAACCGGTGAGTTGATGAAAATATATCATTGAAATTACATTATTGTTTCAGAGCGTAATGATCGCTTGGTTTTTATTGTAATTTAAGTAGGTATGTGTTATCATGCGAATTGCTGTACTTACATATATTTGTATATAAATTACAAATATTTACGTAACGTAAAGTAAGTTTAGTGTTGCTCAAGGAAAGTATCGATACCTTTGTAGTATCGATTTTTTATAATGTCAGTGGTATGGGTACATATACTTTTTCATAGTGTCAATAAGTCAGGAAATATCATATTCGAAGCTGGTGATCATAAACCATCACGCGGAATGTTTTATTATGCCACGAAACTTGACATGTGTATTTTAGGGACTGTTATTTACATCTTTAGCTCAAAAGCATTTTGAAACACCAGGTATTATCAATTTTTCTCTACATAACTGGCACAGTACTTGCTAGCTGAACGGCTTGAGCAATATTTATTATCTAACATATGAAAATCGACCTAAATATTATACAATTAATAATAAATGGCGTAAATAACGTCATATCTATGCTTGTGATAATAATCTGATTTGTTTTTTTTCAGTTCATTTAAACAAAACTCCGTCGCTTATATACTTTCAAAGTAAATGCTGAATCGATAGAGCTATGGCATGGAATTTAAGGTACTATGTCACCTCAATACTATATAAAAATCAACATGTGTATCAACATACAATCCCAATTATTTAAATATTTATAATACTATACATTGTTTGATTTTAAAATTAACCAACTTTCGAGTGCAGTTAAATAAACTATTTTTGTAATTTCAGATATGCATATGTTACGCAGAAAATATTAATTGAATCGATAAATAAAACAAATCAGTGCAGAGGAAGCTTCTTGCAATACAAATGAAATAGATCAGCTGCAAGATTAAATTAAATATGTAAATAATTCAACTACCTACACCAAAAAAGTTTTTAAAAGTCAACAGTCTATATATAATTCAAAAAGGTGCGTCAGAAATACTACATTTTATGATTGAACTACAAATAATAATAATTGTTAACAGTTGATGACAAGTTTACTAGTGCAACTTACGTGCAGTATTTATTACTTTTACATATACGACAGTTAGAAAATAAGTATTATATATTGAAAACTGTTATGTACAATGAAAAATATGTATGGTAAAGATGTTCTAGCACACAAATTACTTTGGAACTATGTATACATATACGGTTTTCGATACTAGCGAAGATATATCGCACGATAAAATATTTTGATGATTTTGAATAAATTAATAAATCTGTGTGAAATATTTGTTTTATTTTATATTTCCTTAACATATATTTTATAATCCTAACCTTCTTACCATTTTTTCCTATATCGATTATAATGGAATCGATTTCATTGTAACTAATCGATTTTAGGGAATCAGTAGTACAACACTCACAAATGTCATTATAATTGTGTTGGAAATATAGTTTTCATTTGTAATGGTTGGTATAAAATAACTTCAAATCTGAGTTTCAAAGCAACAAGGTCCGTGCCAACTCTTAATATTACTTGCTCAGTGAGAGGAACTTTTAAAGGCAAAATAAGACTTAAAACCTCTTTTCGAATGAGTTGTTAGGTCTTAGAAAAAAGGTATGATTGTTGTGATTTACGCTGGATGACGTCACTTTTGTAATCCTATCGAGTTCACGTTAGCCAGCAAACGATGCGGCGTACTGTCAACCATTGCCTCCTTCGTAAACGGGCGGTGAACTCGATACGATAACGTTACGGACTATCGAAATGTTTGTGCTTGGGCTACTGTACTTCAACATTTATTGTGCGAACCGCGAAGAAACTCTCTGAGTTACTTAACTTCTGTCTTCTGGTCATTACAACCTGGGAGTTTTGAAATGAAGTGAAATGAAATTAATTTATTTACGACGTAAGTAATTTACAACAGAATATTTACATAAAAGGCACATTTGACAGTCATTAGAAATAATTGCTTAGCATCATAAATTGGCCCCCAACTCAGCATGTGCTAGTTTTATTTAAAGCTAGCGCTGGTCTTCTGTTGAAGCCATTTTGTGACATCACGGAGGATTAATGATACAACAGCTCAAATTTTACAACATAGCCATTAAATTATTTCTGGAAATACAATTGCAGTGGGAATAAATAAAATAAAGAATCCGAAAAGAAATATAACAATGTCAATCAATGCTATAGTTATCCAGTGAATTAGGAATATATACTACGAAAATATAACTATAGAACATTTATATGCACATATATATATTTTTTTTAAAATACTTAATTTACCTTCTTCAAAACATTTAAATTTCCCGTTTTCAAACCCAAAGTAAGAAACTCCTTTCTGAGCTATGCTTTACTAACAGTGCATCACCGCAGACCACAGCGTTTTGGCTTCTATATCTTTTATTTAGGTCAAACGTGAATAATTAGTCCAATCTCATTTTATATTTCTATCCGTGGGTGTCGTAAGGGGCGACTAAGGGTAAAACACCAGTAGGTGGGCAGCAGCGCTTTCTGGGACCCTGATATCTCACACTGCGATCACCAAGACGCCTGTCAAGCGTGGGAATTATGGCAACCCCCCCCCCCCACACACAATGGGGGATGCTGGGTTCAGCAGTGGACAACACAGATACAGAAATCAATCCATAAGCTATACTAACACATATACTGTGGAAATTTCAACCGGCTACGTATTACCGTTCCAAATATGCCCTTTAAAGGTCGGACATATAGGACGGGCTGACTAGAGAGACTAGATTAAAAACGATACCAATTATTAAGCCAGTCGGCTTATTAAGTATCGTTTTTTTTATTACGGAACCCAAAAAAGTTCTCTATGTTGGTACATAAAAAAAAAGTTACGAACACTAATTTCATACCAGTTCACAAGAGGTATGCAGTAAAATAATCTCTTTACTTTTGGAACGGAATGAAAATGAAATAATGAACTGCACTATACTTAACTCATAGGTCTACACGCTGCCGCCGGCTACGAGTTGCGGCAGATATAAGAGAGGGGATACTTTGCTATAGACTCGCCGAAAACAGGACGATATTCTACTTAACTAGATTTAATTGACAACGTTATTACCTACTTAACTTGGTTGTGGCGTTTAATAGAAAATAACAACATAATTTGACATAGGTTGAAATTATTACGGATGGAAAAAGATAACTTCCAGCAGGACTTGAACCCGCAACCCCCAGAATACCGTCCTGGTGCATTACCAATTATGCTATGGAAGAAGGTGCCGGACAGTCGAAAATTCTCCATCCGTATGAATACACGTCTTTTTTGTTTTTGAATAATACTTGACATAGGTTTTTGGATTATATGCGCGATTTGAAATGTTACCTGTTTAATTACTATCTGTGGAAAGATAACAGATGCTCACTCTTGTTTCAGTGTTTCTAACTGTGTAGATTCTGTCTTTTGTTTTATTCGTGGAGGCATAAGAATAAATAATAACAGAAACTATAAGATAAATCGATTTTTAAAGCGCTGATAGCGTAGTTTCTATAGTCATTCTAGAACTTCGAGCTTTCATAATCCAAGTTCACACTGATCAAATCGACGTTTGTCTAGACTTGGATGCGTGTCCACTAGTGATATTACTAATGAGCGCTAACGTGCTTCCGGAGGCACGTTAAGCCGTCGGTCCCGGTTCTTGTCTTAGGATGGCAGTCGTTAATCGTTATAGCATGGCACTTTGCGAATGCATGCATGACTAGCTACACTCAAATAGAAAGTCTGTCGCCAAGCACATAACGGTGTCTTGAACCATATCACCAATTAATATTAGATGAGATAGTGGCCAGGGGCTCTATCAGCAATAAAAAATGTCGCAAATTAACTCGCAATTGAATGAGTAAATATGTTGAACGGGCCTGAAGCACTAATTTTAGATGAACCGGAACAGCAACCTTGACCGCATTATCACTTATCATCAGTTTAGCTAAGTGCCAAAGGCTATAGTCTCTCAGCAAAAAAAAATATACGCAGTTTTGATCCCAGCTCGAGGTAAAAATTAAGTTTACAAGAAAATCTGAATGTGATATTCGTTAATTTTTGTTTGAAAGTTCCCGTGAGTATGAGACATATTCATGTTTTCAATAACCGGCTGTACTCACGCGTATTGGTCGAGATTGTCGACCTAGGTTTCGGGCATGCCCGATGCCCTTCATCAGGTGAGTTCACGCGTCTCGACCAATACGCGTGAGTACAGCCGGTTATTGAAAACATTGATATTCGTTAAGCTTCATATCCCCTATCCCAGTCCCCAGAGTACTAGACAGTATTCACTACTCCACTTCAATACACCAAATGGACTAGACAGCACTTACGATTCTAGTACGATATCCCTGAGGAAAAGACATAACAACATTTTCCATTACGATACTCAGGAAATATAGGTATAAATATGAGTTTATGCTAGCCTGGTACTTCAAAAGAAATAAATTTGATAATGCATCATCGGAATTTTAGCGATATTAGATGAAAAGTAGTGTGTGTCCCTCGGGGCCAAAGTAATTACGTTGTTTCCCAAGTGACATAATATATTATATTCAATTCCCTGCTACGCTTTGGATTCTATTGTGGTATTATTCGCTTCGCTTCGAGTTCAAATTAACGCCCTCTAGGAACAAAATAATGCTGTAGCCTAGAAACACAAATACATTTTTACCCATAGGCTTAGGATGTACAAGACCAACAGTGATGGATGAATGGTGTAACAAAAAAAATATTGTAAATGTGTGAGTGACATAATGTTGTCATGACGCAAGCGTAATACTATCGACAGTAGTTCCTATCGTATATTTGTGATTTTGTAATGAAATCCGCATAGCAGGCGTTATTGCAAACCTAATAATATTAAAACTATCGACAGTTTTACTGGTTGAATCTTAGGACACATTCGTTTGAAATTATGCCCTATATAATTCATTGAGACTATTGTATTGATCGTAAACAACACTGAAATCACAGATTTCTATCCTACTATCATCAATAACGTAAGTTTGTCCAGGTCTGTAAAATATTTCCATATGTTGGTACTAGTTGATTCCCGTGAACACGATGTCGTTGAAGAATAGTGAGTGCTGTCCAGTCCTCTGAGGGATTTGGGACTGGGTCTGAGTTGACTAGTAACAAGGAGATTTTAGTGGAAGCGCGGTAAGATAGATTAAAAATATAATTAAAATGGGTTCACTTATTATATTTTGTTTTCTTGTAAGTTTTTTTAACAGTAAGTATTTTCGTAAATTGTTATTCATCTAATTTTCAAACTCGGGCAATTCTTTGCGGAAATCTATTACAACAAACATTTAAAGAATGACGAATCAATTAAAGTATTATAAAGAAAATATTACATTACTATTTAATAAAAATATGTAAAGATTCAAATTATTTGTTATTCTAGGTTAAGTCTGTTAACACCTTCGAACAAATCATCACTTACCATCAGGTGAGATTGAGGTCAAAGGCTTACCTATCAGCAATACAAAAAAAACTTGTGCCTATTCCTGATAAGCAACCGTGACGTCAGAAACACGATGAAACCTTGTCGGAATAGCTTTAGTTCCGTTTCTATACGAGCAGAAGATGCTCGTGCAGAAGTGGTGGATTTGACACTTCGACGTATGCTAGAGAAACACATGTGGTATTTAAAGTATTTTTTTACATCAGTTTTTATTTATTTTAGTTATTGAAGCAATTAACACATTACTCGTATTGCAAAAAGTGAAAGTCCTTTGAATTTACTTCTTGCCAAACCCTTCTAGAAGCAGAGTTACTTATGTTTTACATCTGAGTTATGACATTTAGTTTTTTGTAAGCCAATATAGATTTTATCTTCAATACTTTGAGTTACGATGCCTCAACTTACAAACATTACGTAACGTAAAAATATGTCACTACATTAACTTGGTGTCTTTATCATGGACCAGGGAATCATATTTATTGCTGCTAGGTATAATTTATGCCATATCTCTAGAGGCAAGTTAGAATATTGCCTCTCTAAATCAAAGGCCGTTCCTTTTCTCCAGGGATTTTAATTTTGGGCAATGTTGATATTTACATAAGACGAGAATATATGCTGTTGAACTGACTTGATTGGGTGTTACCAATGTATGCGCCACACATGCTCCCCAACCCCCTGTCAGTAAATATGAGTATGGATACAGAATAGACAGTAATAGTTCTGATATTGTGGTATTTTTACTAATATATTTAATTTCATGGCGCAGCAGGTGCCCATGCTCACTTGCATCAGCCTATGGATGCGCTCAGCAAAGCTAGAAAAATGAAGCGATTCTATTGTTTTTTTTTTCCTTATATACCTTTCATCTTCCTTGCACATCCATAGTGAATACGCAGCCTTAAGGCTAGAATGCTCATAGCGCTTTCCACATAAACGTAGTTTTATCTTATTTTAAATACTAAGTGTTCAAAATCTGAGAAACTTTGCATGTATGTCCTTGAGCCTAATATCTATGCTTGTGGTTTGTCAGATTTCTGTAAAATTAAGTATTTTCAAACATAATTCAAATGTTATTTTGTATGGGTATTGTTATTTTGTCATTTAGGGATAAAATAAATTGTAATTCGAAATACTGATAAACCAGAAACATAAATATTAGACTCAGCAATATGCGTACAAAATTTCACTGAGTTTGAACAGTCGGTATTCAAAATATAACGAAACTGCGTTTGTATGGAAAGCGCTGTGTGCACTTTACTCCTAAGCTCTGTCGTGAATCTCTAATAGCACAATCAGTGACAAAGGTCACTGGGGTACGCTGCTCAGTAAGTGGGTACGCACTCGGTATGAAAGTCGTCCGGACAAATATTGCTCGATCATCCATGCACCGGCATCTCGACGGAGTAAGTACGGATATAAACATTTGCCATAAGTTTCTAGTTCAACTTGACAAGTTTTTAGACTGAATTGATTCCATTCTCGTCCATGTAACATTTCTTCTGACAAAATGAGAGCAAAGCGGCTTTAATGAAAGCAACTTAAAGAAAAATTTATAATTTATTTATTCTCGGTAATAGTTAAGAATAGTCCTACTGTATACAAAATACTTGCCCGTTGAATTCTTTTCAAACTCTTTAATTAAGTTCTTCGTTACCAAATGTTGTTTTACTGATGCGTGTTTAATTCGCTTAAATTTTTTTCTACTTCATTGATTTATTATGAATTGCTTAAGAAATAATGGGGGTTAAGGTATGAAATTGCCGCTTTACTGTAATAGGTACTTCGAATTGGCTTGAAAAAACAACCTTCATGGTTTGAGATTTTTGAGAGAAACCTTTTTCACATGTTACCTATGAGGTCCTTCTTTAAAAAAATGTGCAACATTCGATTATCGACTTCCAGTTGTTTTTTTTTATTCAGCTTATACAAGAAAGATGGATACTTAGAAAATTCGAGTGATTTCATGTTTATCATGCTGAGATTTTTAAACTTGCTGCTGCTGTATAAACTTTTATAAAAAGCGCACAATATTAATATCAAAATTTGCATACGAAAATGTAAGACTAACCAAATTTATAATTATAAAACTCGTAACATCTAAAACAACACCTAACTAGTTTAAAAATACACATGCAGATCACAGAACGAGTTTACTATTTTAGGGTTAGAACCACCGAGAACTACAAAGTTTGAAGGCAAATGTAGATTCAAATTAAAGCTCGTGAATTGTAACCTAAATCCCGCGAACGGCGGCTGCCTGGGACCGTCAGATAAACGCCAACCTTAATAAAAAGCTGAGGCCATTGGTTAGCCCACATGTGTTGTAGAATTTTTAATCTGGATAAAAGGGGATGCGGGCTTTAAATACCAAGGCGGCCGATAAAAGCGCGGAAAGAAAATTAATTGAAAACGTGCGCTGTTTGTTTATTTCGAACTAGCTCACGCGCCCGCGGCTAGCTACAGCCTGGCTTAAAATAATAGTGTACCACGGGATTATATTTCTGATTATTTGGATCGTAGGTCTTTCGTAAAATTAAAAACAACGGGGCAGTATAAGTTGGATGTGCACACCGAGGGTTCTGCATCAACACACAATATGTGTTGGTGAGTTTTATTAATCATAAAATCGTAATTTTTCATTAACATTGGGATTCCGTCATGTTAAGTGAGTCTCAAAAAGGTAAATTTGGAACATGTTTTTATAGAAAGCGACTACGTTTTACTAATATGAATAGTATCTATAATATTCAAGAGGATATGATAAACACTATGCTCTATTCATAAACACTATTCTACATTTACAATTTCTACACTATTTACAATTTCTTTCGATAGCAAAAAACATTAATACAGCCTTTTAAGGTCTCAAGTTTTGTGTCTATATAGTAAATCGTATTAATACATATTTTTATTACGTATCAATCATGTAAAGTACCTGAAAGATTAATTCCCTTTATAAAAGCTTACTATTCGTAGAGTTTAATAAAACAAAGGCTTATACTATTTCTATATTCCGTAGTTTTGTTTCGCCACTCGCATGCAAAACGAGGTCTATCGGTCCTACGTTCATCTTGAGCTCAAATATTACTTGAATATTAATGCTTTTTGTTATATAATTGTTTTTAGGGTTCCATACCCATACGGTAAAACAAATGAGACTTTGTTGTCTGTACGTTCGTCCGTGTGTCGCGGGTCTCTAGCTCATAAATGGAACAAGTTATGTCAAATATGAACCAAAAATATTATTGCATTAGAAATTCAGATTATTTTTCAAGAGAAATCCAATGTTTAAATAATAATAAATAAAGGGCATTTTCATAATCGAATTTCAAATCCCATATCTTTTGTTTTTGGGTTTTAGGGGTTGTTTGCGTTGTGGCACTGCCGACTCGCACTTGGGCAATTATATTTTACAGTTCGTTCTTTACTAACACTATGTTTTGTATTTAGATCGTGTTTTCTTGTACGTAACCCAAGTTATTTGTAAACACCAATCAGTAAATTGATTTCATTAAACATGAAATTTTGAATACAGACGTTAGAACACAAGAGAAGTTGGAATAAACCGGTAAATTACATATGTACGTTTGCTAAAATAGGTGTTCGCTTTCCGAGAACCCATGATATAATTTAAGTGAGTTCTGGTCAAAGTTTATGAAAAATTAAGTACATAATGAATCAACCTCTTTATAGTATTTGTAAATAAACACTGTAATTATTGTGGTATACAATATGTTTAACGAGTTTACGACTTTTGGAGATAGATTCCGTGATCAAAATAATACATGAGTGATAACTTCATTTTTACCATTTCGCTTTGTTGAGGTCAGAAAAAAGCATCAAAATCTCATGATCGAAATCATGACTCATTAAAAAAAAAGTATCATCAAGATATATCATCATCATATCATCGAGGCTATATTTGTTTTTACATTATATGAATTTTTAGGCTTTTTGAGTCATCAGAAATCCTTGAAACACTGCAACAAATATCTCAATGATATCCATCGCTATCTATGTCAGTTAGCCACTGTAGCATCGGAGGCAAATCTTTTTCAAAACGGGGCACACAACATAATATTATGTCAACGAACACCTAAAGAAGGAGCTTCAGCATGTTAAACAAATACAAATTCTACAACTACCTGATAGAAGCCGTGCCAAGCCAGTCACAGTTAAACGACAACCTTCCATAATCCATACATAAAGAGTCTGTGGTATAGTACCACCAACTTAACTGTGCAGTTTTCGAGGGCGCTACTGGTCCAGCAAATCAACTACAAACTGTCACAATTTGAAGGAATGTTGTAGTTCTTTTTTTGCCGCCTGAACAGATAAGTTGGTGGCACTGTAAAGATTATTAATAAGCTCATCTGAAGATATTAATCTTTAGACGAGCTTCATTATAATCTTACTTCAGTAAACGCAAAATATAGGACATTTTCTAGGTAGGACCTTTCAAGAGCAATATCCTCGTACACGACTTACAAACTTAATTGTGAATGTGAGTTATGATACGTTGAGTAAACAAATAGTTGAATTGGAGCATAAAGAACATTATATAAAAAAATACTTATCTGACATGAAGAACAGGCACTTGACCAAGTATGCAGTAATTCAACATTATATAGACAAACCCAACACTGCGTACTGTTTGATAACGACCACCGCACTTCTTGTAACGACTGTTACAGTAAATTATTTAAATGGAAATTTATTCCGCCATGATTGGCCATCATGAGTATCAGTGAGTATGACTATGGACTGCCACGCAGAAGATCCTTTGTTCGTATTCCTGAAGAAGGGTACTTTACGAATGCCCGCCTAGGTCGTCAAGTACCTGACGGTATTTTGTGGCAGTTGTTTTTCTGGAGCCAATAAATGTAGAATAATCATTTGTGACCACATCTTCACTCACCATCAGGTGTGATTGTGGTCAAATGCTATAAACAATAAAAAAAACACCAAAATTTCAACAAAGAACATGTTTGGTACGTAGCTACTATCTAGTAGGATTTACACATTAAATCAAGCCAATAAGCAAAACCTCTGGATACTGTAAGCAAATAGTGAGTGTACAGAGAATATTATGATTATATACAATATTTTGTTGTTTTATGCATTAATACTTTTTGAACAATTCATAATACACTTATAAAAAAAATACAAAATACAGTTGTTATTATTAGTCTACCCATGACTACGATCGCTGCAGCGATCAGCGAAAGCTATGGATAAAATATGATAATATAATTACGATTGTTTTACATTCAATTGTACCAATATAAAGTTTCCCAATTATAAATATACTAGTGATACTCCATTTATTTTTAAAACTTTCTCTTCGTTTTTCTACCCTGTTAAATGTTGACTAGAATTAAACCGTTGATTTCACGCGATCATTATTAACAAGTTTTCTGCTCCTAAAACACGTACAATATTTTTCCTTTACGAAAAGCCTTGAACATCACATATTTTTTCTATACACCAGTTCTTTATTTATAATTATAGTAAAAGTATGAAAGTTAATAGGCGAACGTTGAGTTAATTAGATACTTGAGCGTCTAACACGAGTTAACTACAACATAACACCGTCTCGATAATTCAGGCGACCCGCACCGTAATTCAATTTCACGCACCAAAATTTATGCTAATCTTCCAGTCGATTATAAGATTAAGTTGAGTGTGAATTACTAGCGTCGGTTATAAGAAAAAGGTTGCCTCGTTATCCCGCCTTGTTGTTCTTAGGTGATTACATTGCCGGCAAATCCCCTCGACGCTCCTCCCGCACCTTCATCGGGCGGTCGGCGGTTTTGCAATTTACTCGGAACGGGCGATGAGAAAAATTTGGTGTGATGGGTGCGCGGTTACGGCGATGGAGAATGGAGAGTGAATGGCGAGCGCATGCGCGAATGAGTGGAGCGGTGCGGAGCGGCGGCGGTGGGAGGTAGGCCGCAGTCCGCGCCGCGGCGCCTTCCGAGACGACGTTGCGCTGCGCATCGCTCTCTTGCGCCCGCTCGCTTCGCTCCATTCAGACGCACCCCGCTCACCCCCACCCACCCTCACAACAACTAAATTGATTTACATAACCAAACTTTTCCGTGACTTTTATCGCCTTTAAACTTGTGATGTACACATCCTAGCTGCGTCATAAAACTTCGTTAATAAAACTTGTTTGCGACGAAGATGCTGCAGTATGCCGCGCTAAAGTGATGCTGGATGAATGATGGTAAATATTTTACAGGCTATTGTTAATTGGGCTGAATCATGGTGACAAAAATTTGCTAATGGATCTTCCTTGTAGAACTTGTGCAAATAAAATCTGAATGTAGAGCATTTTCTTTTGGTTGCTTGTTTACTCGGTCTTTTGATGATTCGTGATGTAAACAAGGTGACACTTTTCTGTATGGTTAGGAATTATTACATTATTACATTGAAATAATTTTTATAACAACATGTAAGTAATAAATTTATTCAGTATATTTTCTAACGTTCTATTATTTCGTAATATGCATAAATAAATGTTTAAACTTCTTTCAGCGTCAATACAACGCGAACCTACTATACCTAAGTTATTATTCAAACTAGACATAATATCTTGTGTATAAAACTCCTTTGACAAGACTTTTATAATATTTTTTGTAGAAATCCTTGCCGCAGGTCATTTTCCCCGAAGACTTTTACAAATTGGCCAAACCTGTCACCGTTTTTTTCCATTAACAAAATTAATTTAGACTAACCGAATATTTTCACGTACGTTCAGGCACGATTTTAATTTAATTAATGGATAATTACTTATGGCGTTACCTTACATACATTCTAATTAAGCTAAATTTACCGGATACCAAAATTGTTTGTAACCTTAGGATGTTAGTTTAAGGCAAAAGGCATTTCTAAACGTAGGTACATTTATGCAAATGTTTCTATTGTTCTTAATTATCTTATTAAGTGTTCAGTTTCAACACGGATATAATGTGCGGTTAACATTAGTGAGATGTCTTTGCGCATATTGAAAACTTCAATTTGCTACTAAATAAATTTAAATATTATCGGTAATTATGATAATTGTTCGACATGTTTAGTGTATTATGGGTTTTATTTAGGCTTTCTAATTATGTGAAGGTATTGTAGCACACGTAAAGGTTAATTGTTTGATGTGCATCTTTGACAAAACGTATAAATAGCTACATCATATCAACTGAAACGTCCACCGTGGAACAGGGTCTCCTTCATTAGGGGAATTTGCCACAATATTGACGCTTGGCAGGCGTCTTAGGAATCGCTGTAGAAGTTGTCAGTTCTTCAGAAGACGCTGAATCCCGCCTTCTGGTATTTTCCCCTCTTAGTCGCCTCTTATGACACCCACGGGAAGAATCGAGGGGAGGGGGACATTCTAACCCGGCGCCCCATAAGATACAAATACATAGCGGAATAAGCTGCATATATGGACGATTTTAGCACTACGCATATTTACTGTTGTAAGGGATCTTGGCGATGTAAGATTTTTTGAATTTTGTTTTTGAAATAGTCGGCAGTAATCGTGGGTTATCGGTGAATTGGCGTAAATGGTAGCTTTAAAATTTAAAGATCCTGGGTTCGATCAACATATAACATAAAGCCAAAATGTATGCAATACACTTATACATTTATATTTTTTAAATGAAGACATAGAGGACGTTGAAGTTTTCCATTTAATAAAATGTTGTAACGAACTCCCGTTTTTAGACACTAATAAAGAGAAGCCCAGCTAGACCGCAATCCGACAAAAGCAAAGTTTGAATGTTACTTTTCTAACATATGTACAATTTTAATAAAAAAACGACGCTAATATGTATATTTTAACGAAATTTTAAGGTTCTGGTGGAGAATGGTCCGTCAACGAAATAACCAAGAAGGCTTTTTTTTGATGAAAACAATATAAAAAATTGTAGGTTAAAATAATTTATTGATTATATTTCAAATTACATACCTCAACATTTAGTCTTGTCTGTCTTTTATCAGTTAGCTTATAAATTAATTATGTTTGTCTTTTATTTATTTCGTTTTAAGGACAGTACACCAAAGTTCATGAAAACATACAAATAATCACTTACACACATACTTAATACCTACTGGTTTTTAAGTAATAAAATAAATACTTTTTATTATTACTAAATATCTACGGATATTAACAAAATTTTAAATTGATTTCTCTATAGTATACAATCTAAATCACAAAAAATACAAACCTACCTTAAGTATAAGTTTCTGAATAAAAAAATAAGTTACATAGGGCAGTAACAAAAAAAACGATAAATGACGTAACCTCGTTTTTTACTGATCTTTTGATCTACTTTTATCTATTTTTTTTAATCTTGTGATCTACTTTGATCTACCGACCCATGCGTATGTACCTAAATAAACAATATACCGATAAAGCAGGGGATAGTAATTCAATCCTCAGGGAACTGCACATTTTCCGGGAAAAAAACAGCCTATGACTCTCTGCAGCTTTTAAATTTTATATGTGCAAAAGTCACATCGATTCGTTGCTCCGTTGATCCGTTGCAGCGTAAAATAAGGACATAGCAACAAACACACTTTTGCATTTATGTGTGGAACTGTTCAGTAATATAGCTGGTATTAGTATTATTTTTTCAATTTAAATAAGTTTTCTCTAATAACAGTATGATCTCTTGCGGTTATACTCCTGGATGGAAGGATTAACAACATGGCATTTGACTCCACTTTTGAAGCAGTGATGGCTCAGTGACATTGGCTATGGACTGCCTAGCAGCAGGTCCATGGTTCGTATCCCGTTGAGGACTTGAGCTTCACCGGATGGTGGAAGGGTATTTTACGAATGCCCGCCTGGCTAGCAACGAGGTTCAAGTATAAAATGTGTCGCCAAGCACCTAACAGTGTGTTCCAGCAGCTGTCCTCAAGCCAGTAATTCTAGGTTAAGCCTGTAAACACCTTCTATCACATCACATACCATCAGATGAGATTGTGGTCAAAGGCTTGTCACCTACCTACCTACTCAGGGTAGAAGGGAGCATAAAAGAAAGAAGAGAGAGTACAGTATAAAGTATAATCAACAGAAAGGGTCGTGGATCTCAGACAGGTATGGCAATTTTTGGCAAGCTTCCTAGTTAAGGACTTATCTCCGGTCCGCTAGTAATTGAGTCGATGCTCAGCAGCAGGTCTGCCGTGCAGGGCTCGGCTCCACACCGCCACGCCGGTAGAATTGTCCCAGCTAGATGCTGTGACGTTTGGCCGCGGTCGGTGCTGGAGGTCAGAGGACGGCCGGAGTTCAGTAGTAGTGTGCTGCTAGAAGGTCAGCCTCGTACTCGAAGTCGTGTACAGGAACTTCCCTCGTACTTGAACCCCAGATTTTGGGGCTTGTAAGTAGATTAGAATTTGTAGATTTAGTTAACTGAGTCTTTAGTAGTAGTTGCACAGAGGATGGCTGGGGTCAAAGTGATCGCGATTCCTCGTTGAGGAAAGACATCAAGTTGGGCGGATGTCGGGGGCGAATTTCATTACCATATATGGTAACGAAAAAAGCCTCCAAAACCGTTGGCGTCGCAAAGCCAATGACTGCACTTGATTTTGAATTTTTATTTTGATAAACTTCCGTCTATTCGAAACTAACAACCACCATCATGGTATTTTCTGACAGACTCGATTGACATTTGTGATTGTTATGCGCGACCTCTATTGGTGAGTCGCTGAACTACCTCAGCGCGCGGTAGTTAAGGTTAACCTAGGTGCTTTCTAAATTCAGATGGAATTTAGATAGACGTTTGGTCGTTTGCCTACAGATGGCGCGCTGATTTAAATTAGTATTTAGTGAAATTTTTAATTATTAAGTTAACCGATATTTTTAGATCGGTTACAGGCTTATCTATCAGCCATATATAAAAAAAAACTATTTTAGCTATTTTTGGGTCACAAAAATGACAAGTTTTATATTTCTGGCAAGTTTTTGAGTATGAATCATACCTACTTTTTTCGTTATTATCACAAATATTAAATTATTATATTTCTGTCAGGTGTGTAGGTTAACTTAAAAATCATTTTTTTTCGTTATATTTCATGTTTGGGTCATACTACATATTTTTATATTTTTATTGCTGGTAGGTAAGCCTTCGACCAAAATCTCACCTGATGGTAAGATATGATGTGGTCAAAGGTGTTATCGGGCTTAACCTAGAATTACTGGCTTTCAAGAAAGCTGCCGGTACACACCGTTAGGTGCTAGGCGACAGCTTTTTTACATGACGCTCGTCGCTAGCCAGGAGGGTATTCGCAAAATGCCCTTCCACCATGCGGTGAAGCTCAAGTCCGCGGCGGGATTCGAACCATGAACCTGCTGCGCGGCAGTCCAATGCCACTGAGCCTATGCAAACATCACTGCTTCATTCATAGGTAGGCACCAAATCTAACTACGTATAACAGATAGTCTTGCTATAATATTACAGTTTCCATTTTACCTACTGGAATAGACTTACGCTTTCACAACTAGCAAAGTCATGTTATATGTATCGGGGTTATCATCATTCAAAACCCGATAAAACCCTCCTCCAGCCATCCACACGATGAACAAAGAAGTGAGTCGTGCATGTTATAGTTCATAAATCTTAGTATGAAAGCATGGTTGAAAATATTTGGAGTCAACACTCAGAACCAAATAATACTGAATATTACTACAAAGGAAACTGAAAGATTTTTCCCAGAAGAACTTTTATATCTGTGAAGACTTTTGGAAATGTAGAAAGGTAGTGTAACATGGTTAGACGGTTTTATTTGTAAAAGAATTCTTGAGAGAACCTCACGTATAACTCGAGTAATATGTCTGAGAGTCTGTCCCAGAGAGGATAGAGACTTAGAAAATACTCAGTAGAAGACTTTGTACCTACAAATTGATGGAAAATTTACTTTATATAATATATAGAAATATTTCTTACCTCACGGTTATATAGATAACTTTTATCTATACTATATTATAAAGAGGGAAGATTTGTATTTTTGTATGTGATGAATTAACATAAAGACTTCTAGACCGATTTGAAAAATTCTTTCACAATTAGAATCCTACATTATATCTGATCAACATAAGATAAAGAATATTTTCGAAAAATATGTTTTTTTTTAATATTCGTATAATACCCTTGCACATAAGCCAGGGCGGGCTATACTTTTGAAAGTTGTTGAAAATAACATGAGGATTGCAAACAATTTATGTATTCGAACAAGCAATTTTAACAAAAATGCAACGATATCTTCAAACATAAAATACGCATTATTAAAGAGAAATCAACTCACAAAGATTTTGTCTTTAAGGCACAAAAACGCTGTATTAGGTCAATGTTTGGACTCAAGATAATTGACAGTTGTAGACCACTTTTTATTGAGCACAAAATCCTAACACTTCCATCTCTATATATATATGAAGTAGCTTTATTTGTCAAATTAAATCAGCACTATTTTCCATCTTTATCTGACCAAGTTAAGCGTAATAGACGTGATAAATATAAGCTCTGTATGCAATCTTCGAAAAAGAGCCTTATGAATAATAGCATTTTCTGTATGGGACCAAAAATATACAATCAGATACCAAGCTCCTTAAAGGATCTAAATAATAATATGTTTAAAATTAAGCTTAAGAAAATATTATTAGAGAAATGTTATTATAGCGTAAGCGAATTCTTGACTGACAAAAATCTGAATTGAATTTATATTATTGACATTAATATTCGTGTTTAGTTTATATCCACTTTTTTGTATGTATCGATGAAGAATTGACTTTTATAATTAACATTGTATTGACATTATATTGAAACTTGTGTGAATTGTTCAAGTGCCTAGAATCATATTTTTCTCATTTGCTATTGTTAAATTATCTAATTGATTGCCGCCTCTCAAAAATTTATACGCCTATATGGGCAAAACATGATGATCACTACACTTAATTATGACACCAATATGCATGCGTTTGTTATGTATAATACTCATGTTTTATGCAAATAAATGATTATCTTATCTTATCTTATCTTAAAATCAAATACTGCTCCTATCAGATCTGAGTCAAATTTAAATGGGTCAAGGTGACAAGCACCAGCTTTTAAATTTAAAAAAAATCGTCATATTAATGTTTTATACTTACAACCTCTGCAATGTTTTATATTCAACAATTAGATGGTGTTTTATGTTGCTTACAGAAATATTTTTTGCGTCCTACTTTACAAAGATGCTCATGATTTAGTAGGAGTTTCCGCTTTTTATTAACTGTGTTTCGGAAATAGCTTGCAGTTATAACAATTTAATAATATTAATACGTAATTATTATATGATAATCATAATTTCGCATGGGCAGCCGGGCTAGAATTACACCTCCCATCTATCTTGCTGTGGGAGTACCAAGAAACAGTGCTTCCTCAAGGCTTGCCATCTCCAAGCATTCCACTGCGTCTCCAAGACATCTGCCAAGCGTGAAATTACGGCAAAGCCGCCTTCCCCATTAGGAAAGGGGGTTCTAAATGGGGAGGCTTTTGTTTAATGGTGGACGGTATGACTGTTTATGTAATGTGATATATTTATACCCTTAACCATTACATCACATTGAGCTAAAGACAGATGATCTCCCCAATTATCGGCCACGCGTTCTAATCAAAAAAAGGCTGAAAGTATGTCGTATATTCTCGTGGGGTGCCGGGATAGAATTCCCTCCCATTGCTACCTGTGGGTGTCTTAAGAGGCGACTAAAGGGGAAATACCGGAAGGCGCCTTACAAGGAACTGATTACTAAAACTGCGATTCCCAAGACGCCTGCCAAGCGTGGAAATTGTGGCAAACCCGTCCCCCCAAGCAGTGGACAAATCTGGTGGATACAATAAATGTCAAGGTTTGTAGTTATGTACAAAAAATTCTTAGTGTTTTTCATATCATACCATTATTTTATAAAATAAAGTTGTCCGCGCTTTTCATACGTTTAAGCGCGGAACATAGCGGGAATTCATGAGTTAACAATCCTGTTCCTAATATTGACTACTTATCCGAGGAAGTTATATTTATTTTTCATTTCTCATACTCGGAAAGTAGTGTTTATTTGATCTGAGTAGCGGGTGGACGACGCTGCTTCCCACCTAAGGGTACATAGTAAATGCTTCCCACTCTTGGGCGCCGGCCCAAGAGTGGAGCCGGCGCCGATGCCTTGTAACCATGTCAACCATTGTTGGAAACAAGATAACATGTTTATGTTTTTTCGTTCTAAAGTACTCTTCTGTAACTGTAACCGTGGCAACCATGGTTGTAAACATAATTAGATGTCTATATTTTTTCGTTCTGAAATACTTTGTTGTATTATAAAAACTAATTACGACTACATTTGTTAATATGTGAAGGTTATAAGAAATAATTTATAACGGATTTAATGTGGCTCTCTCACTATGTTTATAAGCATAAATAAAAAAACTTTCAAAAATACCATTAAAGTTGTATGGCTCTCGGGGGAAACACGTTGTGTTCCATTTTTAATATTTAAAAGAGACTAAATATATAAATTGCCAGTAAAATTATAGGGGAATTATAAAAATTCTAACTAAAAATTTACTTGAATTTCACAAATTGTTCTAATCCCTCAATTTTATATATGTTTCTTCTACTCGTGTTATGGTTTTCAGTCTCAGAGAAATGAATAAGAAAGAGGAAGTCTAATGAAAATCAAAAATGAAGCATCAAATTCAGCCAATTTTATGTAAGACACAACTCACTCACACAAACATAAAATAAACGTAAATACCAACTTGCGTCTTAAAACAGTGAGTATTGAATTAAATGTACTTTCCTTAATATTTTACAACGCAATTTAGGTTATAATATCGAATAAAAATGTAAACAAAAGTTTGCCAGACGTACATTTGGGATGCTTCCAAAAGTGTGTTAATTAGATTATTTTTAAGTCGGTTTAATATATTTAAATTACTATTATCTATGCATTTTTAATAGTATTTACTCGTTGTCTTTGAAGCTAAAAAATTGGCACAAAACTTCACCTAAAGTTCGATAAATTTTCAAACACACTTCACTACAATTGTTACATCAATTTTTGCATTATAAAGCACGCCAGACCCTTTTATTACATAGTATGAGTGATAAACATACCCCATTTTGTTCAAATCCACTCAATAGTTTGTACAGCGTCGTTAAAACCATCATATTTTAAAAAGTCCATAAATTGAAAACTATCGAATCGATTTTGATAATAAAATACAAAGGCCTCTTAACTTAGGAGTTAAGAGGTACTTTATTCAATAAAACAAGAATTTGTGGAAGAAGTTTTGACATTATTACATACAAAAAGGTCGAATTGATTACATCCTTTTTAAAAATCGGTTAATAAAGACTCGCCAAGTAGGTTGTTTCTTTCCAACTATGGCACCTGTGTCGAAACCCTACCATATACGTGACCTACACACCCTTGTTCAATTATTTACTGTCCTAGAGAACGCAAACTACAGAATATCATAAACAGATTGTGAAACATTATATAAAATAATAATTTGTGGATTTTGCAATATTATTGTAAAGTTTTCTATGAACAGATTTTGCTGTAAGCATATCTTTTTTTTTATACTAAACTGGGTAGCACCCCTATCTCACCTGATGTTAAGTGATGATGCGATCGATGATGGAGCGCGCTTACTCAGAAGATACCTATTCCCTCGCGTTTTGAAGACCCCCATATAGTACTTAACCAGAAATGCAGACTCAGGCAGGGTGTTCCATTCCCTGGCATTTAGGATGATAAACGAAGAAGCAAATCACTTAGGTCGGGTAAATGGAATATCCACCATATAGCGGTGGCGCTTCTGAGTATCCATGGATGTCTGATTATAGAATGGGGATGGCGGAATCAAATTGTGAAGTTCCATTGCACACTCACCGAAATGTATCCGATAAAAGAGCGACTTTGCGGCGAAGCTCGAGACTGGACTCTCTTGCCTACTAGGTGGTCATCGTTAATGAGTCTCTAGGCTCTCCTCTCAATAGCTTTCATTGTCTCCAGCTGGTATTTGGCAGAACCATCCCAAAGGTGAGAACAGTACTCCATACACGTTCGGACTTGGGCTTGATAAAGATTAAGCAACTGTCCCGGAGTGAAGACTGTCTCACCTTAGCCAAAACACCAAGCTTTTTTGAGGCAAGTTGAGAGTTGGTGTTAATGAGATGCCAAGAAGCTCGAGATGGTTACTTATCGGCACGGACACATCCCTGAAAGTAGAATTGAACTTGACCATATTGGCATCACCCCAATCGGAGACCGCCTTCAAAGAAGAGTTCAAGGGCTGAACCATCGCTTCCCTATGGGACTGGATTTGTATTGGACTGGTTCGTATCTTATATATAGATACGAATATATCTTATATATTTATATCTTCAAAAACGTGAAATATCTTATAAAAACTAGGGAAAAATCATACCATAGTAATCATATAATTTTATTGTGAAAGTTTTAATATAAAAAGATATTGGAAGTATATTTTTTACTTAAAAAAATTGAAATATCAGTAACAAAAATATATACAATAATAATCTTGAAGATTGTGCAGTATTATTGTACTTTAACAAACAGATTTTGCTGTAATTATATTCAGTATATTTAATTAATTAAAAATGTATCTGTCATAAATCCCACAAATTAGTAATTTTTCTTTCATATGGCAACACTTCGATCGCACACATGTATAAAAGTGTGGCTTCAGTTTGATGTTTTATTAGCTTCCGTCTTTTCTTCTATTTTGTCAGAGGTTTTCAGTAAATATTTTAGATATTTTTTTATAGAATTTTAGATAAACTACTAACACTACACATTTTTATTGAAAAGTAACTCATATTTGGACTATAACTAAATCAATTTTTAATAGTTTCTACTCATGATCTTGTTATGAATAAATATAAATATTATAGAAAAACTCTTTTTATATTACTCATATTCGTAGTGAAAAGAAGAGTGTTTAACAAGGATGAAAATCATAAATTTCTATTCGGGTTTCAGCCGTTCGTAAATTTTGCAAGCAAAATTTAACTTAAATTTCACAAATATTACTAACATCATTTTAAATAGTTGATTAATTTAGAGAAATTTATATTTTTTACTTTCCTTGTATTCGAAATGAAAAGTAGAACGCTTAACACGGGGGAAAGTCATCAATTCCTACTCCGACTATAGCCATGGGGTTTCGAACCTTGCATAACAATCTACTATTTGTGTATAGTTAATTAGTAAATAATGATACATAAATAGGAAAAAAAAATGTAGTAATAATAATTTTGAAATAAAAAAATATTTCTCAAAATACGCCGCTGATTTCCGATATGTTTTTAATTTTTTTTTAGTTACATTTAAAAAGGTGTTTTCTTGTTTTGTTACAAAGCTTGCATGATCAGGATTATAACAACATAAAAAGCATATATTCTACAGTTAGAATTGTAAAAAAATGTATCACAATTTTCCAAAGAAATACCGATAAAATTGTAAAATTTTAATATAATTTTCGCTTTAATATATATAAAAAAACACTTCTTATGTATGTACTGTAAAGAAAATTTCAAGTTATTACTGGATATACAGGGTTATTGCAAAAATGATAACAATCTAGAATATTTTTTATTTTTTGTTTGTTTTTTTTTTACAATATGTTTGTTAGGACTAGCAGAAGCCAAGCCTAAAAGGTTTAGCAGTTTTCCAATAACCCTGTATAAGTCACATGTCAATTGCGACAAAAGTAATAGGAAACGTTGAAGTGTTTTTGCTAAACATACACATATGTTCCATAGTTCAGCTGGATGGATAATCCAGCTGAACTATGGAACACCTGAAATAGCATGGCTATTTTCTATAGGTATTACCTATGAGAAGTACGATTATTTTTTAGGTAAACATGATCCAGCGTAGTCTGCGCCCTTGCTTATCACCAGTTTAAAAGTTCAAAATGCTATTTAGCATAACATACTTGTATCTCTATGAAAAAAAAAACAAAGAATATATTAACGCATAAAATTCTGACGACGTGACTGTCATGTCCCTTTTAATATTATTCTATATTAAAAAAGAGTTGGTGGGTTCTGAGTGCCAACAGAGACCAAAGTAGCTCTTTAATATCCAGAGACTGAAAGTGATTTCAATTTGGAATGTGGATATTGTTAGTAAATGTTTCAATCACCGCAGAGATCGATCACGAATATTGTATGAATAAGTAATGATATGGCTGTACGATAAAATGAAAATCGGGAGGAGCATATTTTATTTTTTTAAATTAGTAAATAACGCACGTAATGTATTCCACCTTCGTAATTTTTTACTCAAATTCGGATTTATGCTGATATTTTTATAAAACTTAGTGCTTTTTCCTCAAGTTGTGATAATATTACAAAATCTCGTGAAGAATATTTGTTATATTTTTTGTTTTCAAGCCAAATCTGGTTCGGCAAATGTGTTTGGGCTATTTTCAACAATTTACAACAGTTTGGAGTAGGTAAATATTCTTTGTTCATTTATTAATATTAATATAGAGGGTAGTAAAAAGTAGTGTCGCCGCAAAATTATTTTACTTTGGGCGATATCCTTGAAAGCCCTGAAAGCCGCACAAGATTATATTTAAGTATCCTTCGCTCCACCCTTCATTCAAAATAGCTCCCATGCCGTAAAAATATTATTTAATTCCCATGTGACACAGTTTTCTATGCTTTACCTTACCTCCCTTGAAAACCAATTCCAACATCAAACGAAGAATATAAGACACACATCACGGTAATAAAAATAATGTATGATAAAAGCAATAATCAGAGCTCCCTTTGAGTTTGAAAGCGATTTGTATACCTCGCGCATGTTAAACATTAGGAGAGCTCCAAACTGAAAGACACATCAATCAAGCAAATATTTCATACAGTTTACAAAGTGGGTTTTGCATGTTTGTTAAGCCATCAGGTGTACTTAAAGGCTGAAACTGCGGTTTTTAATCGTAATATGTTTTTCAACACACTCGCTTATAACGGGCTTTTAAATGCATCGATTTTAGTGTCATAATATAGTCTATTACGCACTCGTGCTTTTTTTTTTACTTTATCGCACTAGTGATTTAAATAGAAATAAAAACAACGTTTCCACACTTCTCACCAAAATATTGAAATTTCTTTCGTTCGTTTTTCATATAAAAACAAACCAAAGAGTTTTTTACTTACTGAAGTAGGACTTTAGAAGATTTAATTATAAACCTTCTAAATCAGATTATTATTGCTATCAAAAAGATCAAGAAAATATTATCGTATCGAAATTTTCGTATTAGTTCTTCGCAAGTGTGTTGAAAAACGTCGTGTGAAACTTGTGCGCGTTGTTTATTACAATCTCTACTCCATTTAGGCGTCTCGATTATATTAAACAACTTCGCGCACTTGTTGCATAATGTACTATTTTCTGTACTTATATGTTTTAGTATTTCATACCAAAAGCGCAATACGGAGCCCTATTAATGTCACTTTGCTGTGTGACTACATCCATCCTTTTGACATAGGTCTTTAGCTCGTAAGCTGAATGAGTTACAATAAAAACTGAAATGTAGATGTTGACCTTTGATTTAAACATGCATAAGAGATGATTTTAAAAGCCTCCTGTGCCAATAATTTCTTATTTCATATTTTTTTATTACTTAGCTCAATGTAAATATTAAAAACTTTATTCAAAGGGAACGCGGCGGGGTCCAATATTGCCGCGGTGGGCGCTTTTGGATCGGAAAAAGCATTTCACTATGAGACTCAAAACTTTTTTTAAATATTATTGTGGCGGAACAAGCTATGGGTCCACCTGATGTTAAGCGAACCTTGAAAACCCTGAAAGCCGCACAAGATTATATTTAAGTATCCTTCGCTCCACCCTTTATTCAAAATAGCTCCCATGCCATTAAAATATTATTTAACTCCCTTGTGACACAATTATCTATGCTTTACTTTACCTCCCTTGAAAACCAATACCAACATCAAACGAAGAAAATAAGGCACACATCACGGTAATAAAAATAATGTATGATAAAAGCAATAATCAGAGCTCCCTTTGAGTTTGAAAGCGATTTGTATACCTTGCGCATGTTAAACATTAGGGGAGCTCCAAACTGAAAGACACATCAATCAAGCAAATATTTCATACAGCTTACAAAGTGGGTTTTGCATGTTTGTTAAGCCATCAGGTGTCCTTAAAGGCTCGAACAGTGGTTTTTAAACGTAATATTTTGTTCAACACACTCGCTTATTACGGGCATTTAAATGCACCGATTTTAGTCTCATAATATAGTCTATTACGCACTCGTGCTTTTTTTTTACTTTACCGCACTATTGATTTAAATAGAAAAAATAAAACAACTTTTCCACACTTCTCACCAAGAGATTGTAGTTTCTTTCGTTCGTTTTTCATATAAAAAACAAACCAAAGAGTTTTTTACTTACTGAAGTAGGACTTTAGAAGATTTAATTATAAACCTTCTAAATCAGATTATTATTGCTATCAAAAAGATCAAGAAAATATTATCGTATCGAAATTTTCGTATTAGTTCTTCGCAAGTGTGTTGAAAAACGTCGTGTGAAACTTGTGCGCGTTGTTTATTACAATCTCTACTCCATTTAGGCGTCTCGATTATATTAAACAACTTCGCGCACTTGTTGCATAATGTACTATTTTCTGTACTTATATGTTTTAGTATTTCATACCAAAAGCGCAATACGGAGCCCTATTAATGTCACTTTGCTGTGTGACTACATCCATCCTTATGCCATAGGTCTTTAGCTCGTAAGCTGAATGAGTTACAATAAAAACTGAAATGTAGATGTTGACCTTTGATTTAAACATGCATAAGAGATGATTTTAAAAGCCTCTTGTGCCAATAATTTCTTATTTCATATTTTTTTATTACTAAGCTCGATGTAAATAATAAAAACTTTATTCAAAGGGAACGCGGCGGGGTCCAATATTGGCGCGGTGGGCGCTTTTGGATCGGAAAAAGCATTTCACTATGAGACTCAAAACTTTTTTTAAAATATTATTGTGGCGGAACAAGCTATGGGTCCACCTGATGTTAAGCGAACCAACCTCTGCCTAGAACAGATGCATTTCATCTCGTCAAGTGAAATGCACTGCGCCCGTCACCTCGAGACATACTTAGTTGTTAAGTCTCATGTGCCTATAATTTCACTGGCTCTAAAGGACTGCTACCGGAACACACCATTAGGTGCTTGGCGACAGCTTTTCTACTTGCGGGTGGTAGCTAGCCAGACGTGCAATCGCAAAATGCCCTTCCACTCAAGCCGGTGGTGGGGATCGAACCAGGGACCTGCGGTATAAATAGCTATTACCGCTCGGGCATCATTGCTTCAAGTCATATTAACAACTTAATCAATTCATGTTTATAGACTTCTCGAATGCTCAAACGGCAGGACCTTTCCTTACAAATATACCGGTTCCATGGTGCATTTAAAATAACAAGTACCAAATGACTATGAACATATATCTTCATTAAATATATAAATGAAGAAGCAGTCAAAACCATCACCCTTAATTAATATTTAATACTATTTTCCAGTACTGTTATCCCGCACCAACAACAATTACCAAATAAACCAACAACGCTATTTACCGTTGTAATTTTGTTGATAATACGAGTAAAGAGACGTAATGAAGCTTATCCGTCAAAATAAAAGACAAGGTCCTTCTATAATATTTTTCAGTCTAAAATGTGAACAAAAATGTTCCGAGCAAAATAACTTTGTAATATTGTGTGACCTTGGTTATTTATGATAGCGAAAATATATTTAGGCATACTTTTTCGCTGAAGCAGCCACATGAGAACAAAGTTATCTAGACTAGTCAGACAATTCTCCGGGGAAATTCTACGACTGAATACATAAGCTTTGGTAGAGTAAAGGGCCAATCAACGCGCTTACTAACGAACTGTTCCCAATTTCTGGTGGGTTCGAACCGCAAGGAGCTTGCTAATTGACGGATATATCAAATGCCTTAACTTGTGACCATTACTTGCAAAGGGCAATTTTCACATCGGTCGATGGGTTTCTGCTTGAAGTAGTTTGACATCAACTAAATTCAATCAATCAAATATAAATTACTTAGTAAAATGGGTAGTTCAGTAGCAGTAGTACTCTTTGTGTGAGTTCGTCCGGGGAAGTACTGCCACCATACTTATATCTACCACCAAGGAGTTCTGTTTAAAAAAAAAACACTATTTACACATACATTTTTTTTTTTTTTTTTTTTTTTTTTTAAGCGCTCGTAGCGAAGTTTGCTTAGCCGTTCTTAATCTATCAGCTAAGTTAAACAACGTCCGCCACGGTCAGGAGTTGGATGGGTGACCGCTAGTGACATAACTACTGAGCGTTTCCGTGGTTCGGAGGGCACGTTAACCCGTCGGTCCCGGTTGTCGTCTTAGGATGGCAGTCGTTGCAGCATGGTGGTAGGGCATTTTCTGTGGTGGGTCTGGGACCCACCATAAGTGGGCCAGGACATAGTGCCTCGTAGGCTTAGACGAATAGCATCGGTGCGGCTGCGGTAGAATGTTACAGCGAACCCGCGCCGCCCCACACAGACGCCGAGGGCTACATCGCTGGGTTTTTAGTGGGTATACCGGGCAATTTGCCCGGGGAGTCCCACATAACCGCGCGGCCTCTGTAACCCCCCCCCTCAAGACGCCGCGTGGTACGCGTAAGGCGTTTTCCCAGCGGGAAAAAAAAAAAAAAAAAAAAAAAAAAAAAAAATGGTGGTAGGGCATTTTGCGAATGCTCGCCTAGTTAGCTACCACCTCCAGTAGAAAATCTGTCGCCAAGCACCTAACGGTGTGTTCCGGCATTTGTTCTTGAGAGCTAGTAATTCTAAGCTAGCCTGAACAATATATTCGACCATATCATCACTTAACCCCAGGTGAGATAGTGGTCAAAGCCGAGTTTGTTTTTTGTACCTCTAATCCCATTTAAATTTTATCAACATTGGTCAAGCAGTTATTTTTAAAGTTTGATTATCAAACAATAATTTAATAAATTTAATAAGTCAAACTCAGACTAACTTTTAATCCCACCTATTCGAAAGTGCTAGCAGAGTAGGTATTTTCTCAACAAGATTTTCATGGAATTTGGAATCGTGAATGATGTACCTAGGTGCTGTCTCACTAGAGAAAACGGAGTTAAAGTAAAAGACAAGTTACTGACCGGTAAAAAAATTGTGCAAAATGACAAACGCGTGTACTACGTGATACCATCTAGGAACAAACGAGTGACGTTACGTTTATGTAACGATAATAATTTGTCCTCAGTGAACGGATTATTCACAGTGCATTTAATTTTCATGAAAGAGTTCCAATAATGAAAGTATCATAAAAAACCTGTAAACATTATAGCAGAAGCAACATATTGATTATATGTACATTTTCTGAAGCGCTCGTAGCGAAGTTATCATTTTAGTAAATAAAAGTGCTCAGCGGGACGTCAACGCGGGCTTCCCGAGCTCTCCTTGAAAAAGACCACCGGATGTGGTTGAAACTATAGTCGGAGCTATATGACTTATTCACGTGAGTTATCCCGTATTATTTGCTAAAAAGTTCGCTTATCTGTTCTTAACCGATCAGCAAAGTCAAGTAACGTCCGCCGCGATCATGAATTGGATGGGTGACTGCTAGTGATATTACTACTGAGCGCTTCCGTGCATCGGAGGGCACGTTAAGCCGTCGGTCCCGGTTGTTATCTTAGGATGGCAGTCGTTATAGCATGGTGTTAGGGCATTTTGCGAATGCCCGACATCTCCGATCACATCATCTTACCAGCAGCTGAGACAGTGGTCAAAGGTTTAACCTTTAAGGCATACAAAAGGTATATTTATAGGTATCTACAAGATACCTACAATCTAAAAGCGTATCTTGGTTCTTTCTCTTGACGGTATGAAAAGTAGAGCCGCCAAAGTCGTCCTAAAAATATTTTTTCTGTGATATTCTAGAGTCTTTAGCTTCGATCTGAATTCAAAATAGCATCTTTGCCACAAAAATATTTTTGCTCCATTGTAATACAATGTTCACTGTATTGTAATTTTAGATTTACATAATAGCAGCCAGTCCAGCGCCACATTTATGGGATTCGTTTCCCGGATATTAGCAAAGACCACAGACTGCCATTGATAACAGTCATGGCTTGTCCCACTTTCTTCTTTGACACTCAACACATTCTTCATACACGCCCATCTGTTAAGAGTACTCGAATCTCGAGTCTTGAATCTAACAGGACAGGACACTTACTTTGTCGATTTCATTCGTTCTTCGAATCCGTCCAACATGTCTAAACGTGTCTTATCACGCTGTTCTTCACTCCGTCTTACAAAGTCACTTCATACTCTTCACACACACTTTTCCAAGCTTTCATCTCAATTGCATTTATTCGACTTTGATCCTTGTTTTGTGCTGTATGTTGATGGTCGGCACTTACCAAAGCCCAGTTCCTCTGTTATAAGTTAATTAGGTAGTTATATATATATATACAGGGTTATTAGTATATGGCTAACAACCTCTTAGGTTTGATTTCTGCTAGCCCTAACAAACATTTTGATATGTTTTTTTAGAAAATATTTATTATATTTTTGTGTTTTAATGCCTACGCCGAGCGCCCGCCGCGGCACCACTGGACCGCGCTGTGCTCCCTAAGAATAAAGTTTTGAATATATTATATTATTATTATTTCATCGAACAAAGTAATAAAAAATATGAAATAATACATTACAGACACAAGAAACTTTTAACATCAGGTGGTCCTTGTGCTTATTCCATCAAAAACATCTAAAAAAGAAATATAAAACATATTTAAAAAAAAAACTTCATAACAAGAACTCAAAATGTTTGTTAGGACTAGCAGAAGGCAACCCTTAGAGGTTGTTAGCATTTTACCAATAACCCTTTATTTATGAAAGATGGTTTTGTTATACTACGGACCATCCCATTATAAGAATAATTAAATGTAAATTGTATTGTTTCTATCACAAAAATATATTATCGTATGAAGTGCAGTTCAACCCAATGTTGAAGTAATGTCTCCCTTAATAAGATGGCATCGTCAGGACCACTATGTCTTAGTTATGAATGAAATTCTATTGTTATCATTATCGCCCATGCCAATGGGTTAAGTTCAAAATCAAACTAGTGAGCTCTAGTAATAAATAGGCTAATTAACTATTCGTAAAGAGCGAGCCCCATTTTCAGAGTTTTATATTAACAGCCTTACTTATAAACGCTACTTAAATTTTAAACATTACTTAGCCGCTGATTAGCTAAATTTCTTACTCATAAACGCTACATAACTTTATCCAGTACCTAAGTACTGCTTAAATCAGCTGTCAATTTAAACACCGTCCCACCCTTGTTTAAATTTTAAGTAACAAGATGGCGCCCATATTTCGGATCAGCTGATTTAGTTACAGACCCACCAACTTATCTGTTCAGGTGGCAGAAAAAAGAACTACAACATTCCTTCAAATTGTGACAGTTCGTAGTTGATTTCCTTGACCAGTAGCGCCCTCGAAACCTGCACAGTTAAGTTGGTGGTATTATACAAAGAAAAGTATTATATTTACTTTTTAATTTCAAGATATTTAGCAATAGATACATGCTATTTGGCCATTTAGGTCATTCATAATACTTTTTAGTACAATGTTGTCAGTTTAAAATACGTTCGACCTCATTATCCATTGCTTAGCTAAACAGGTGCTATGTAGCGTTTATAAGTAAGAAATATTTAAGCATTACTTAAACACTGTTTAGTTATGCATTACTTAGCAACTACATAGCGATGTTTTTATAAGTAAGGGGGTAAATTTTTAACAGATGTTTTGCGTATAAATATGAGATCTTTTTCAATAAATGTTTGTATAAATTTTTTAAATGTGCTTTATTTCTAAGATACATACATACATAACATCAGCCCTCTTTCCCGTGGGTGTAGGCAGAGACCACAGATTTCCACTTGCTACTATCCTTGCATATATCTTTCGCTTCATCTATACTCATCAATCCTTTCTTTTATAAGCGTCGGTTAAAGGTAATCCTGACTTAGCCTTTTTTCAAAACGTCTTCAATCATATTACTAACAATTCTAAATAATTCAAAAATTTACTGAACAAAGCATATCTTAAATATAGACCCCGATATATTGCGATTTTGTGTATACTAATCAGTGACCTGAATCGATGATACAAATTATTCATAACGATCTATTGAAGCAAACATTTTAATACAGACCAAAATGTTAGAGCAACCACTTTGTTGAAATTGTAAGGAGTAATCTTCGAATGTAAAGACGGTGGAGTAAACACATTGTTTGCCTTTGCTCCGAAACCTTACGACTCTATATCCAAACATAAAATAACACTAAAACAAACTCAACGGGTTGAATGCTAACAACCTATGAATAAAACAGTGGATATTTAAAGTTTCAATAAAATCTACGAGATGGTTCATAAAACAGAATGATGATGTGGGTTCAGCATTTTGGAACGATGTTGTGTTTTTTGGATTGGTCTATATATCTTTCTTACGAATAAAAGCTTTTTAAATAAATGAATACCGTTATGAGATTCCGTATATTCTTACGCTGTCTTTACGTCCTTTTCATTTTACTTTGAGCCAAACCGTCACAGCTGAGTTGTTAATAAATTTACAGAATATGTGTCCTACATTTAACTAAATATTAATAAAATTTGGACTGCCTATGAGTCTGCAATGGCTTATAGGGATCAAAATGCTTTTATTGTAGTAGCTGTAGTGTTGTATATAATTCGTAGTATTTTGTTAATAGGGGCATAACGCCGGTTAAAAAAAAAAAAAAAAAAACTAAATAAAAAGTGAAATCGGACAATCATAAGAAATTAGGTACGTGTTTCTTTTGAAATGTAAATTTGAACTGGAACGTTATTTTATTTATGTTATAGTGACGAAACAAGCTTGAGGCCCACCTGATGTTAAGCGGACTACTCTCTGCCTAGAACAGATGCATTTCATCACAAGTGATGAATTGCACTGTGCCCGTCACCTTGAGACAGAGTTGTTAAGTCTCATATGCCTGTAATTACACTGGCTCTCAAGGATTGCTGCCGGATCACACTTTTATGTACTTGGCGACAGATTTTATACTTGAGGGTGGGAGCTAGCCAGGCGGGCAATCGCAAAATGCCCTTACGCCATGCGGTGAAGCTCAAGCCGGCGGTGGGGATCGAACCAGGAACCTGCGGCATGGCAGTCCATAGCTATTACCGCTCGGCCATCATTGTTTCAAAAGTGTAATTTTAAATAAAATTCAAATGTACATTTAAATTGGAACAATAACTGAAATTAAGTGTAATTTTCTTTTTATTATTATTGTTAGGATGGTCCACTTGTGAAGCGGTATTTATTTTCTTTATTTTAAATATGGTCAACAAGGAAAGCGATATTTATTCCTTTGTAGTTTTTATGTCGAGTAATATTTTCACAAGGAGTTGGTATCGAATATTTTATGCGCAAGAAGGTTTTTTAGCTTTTACATTGAGGTCGTAAATGTTGGTGCTAAATTCAAACATGAAAATAGTTATTTAAAGTTTTTCCCTATTTTCAGTTAAAAAAGGTTATTTTAGATCAGCAAGGTTAAAAAAATCTGTAAGTTGGAAACTCTCGGTTTGCAGGTTTGTTTTACATTTGGCTGGTTAAAAATATTATTTTAAAAAAATTCTAATCAACGATACAACTCTAACGTTAGGGATTGAACAATGACCAGGATGTCACTCATTTCAGATAATCTAATTAAATAATATATTCATTCATGTAGAAATTGCGAAAACTGCAATAAAAAAAAATACATCATTTCCAAGCCCATCATAATGACAACATAAATAAATCAGGGGTATATTCCCAACGGTAGAACAGATGTTTTTCATACAAAATAATACACCAATACAAACTAGATATCTCCATTTTAGTATGTATTTAGATAAGTATATATCAAAGTTAACTACAACGATCCCAATATTATATAAGACAATATAATCTAATTGTGTCAAGATTGAAGCGACGATATTAAACAATAAGCACTTATAAACAGAAACGACCTGTGTTTCTAAGAAACCGCTGTTTACTCTAACATCTGTTTATTTTAGAAATTGGGGCTACAGAGTGTTTGCTTCCGGCGTTACCTGTGAAAGTGAAACTTTCGCCCGTTAACTTAGTTTGTCTATGACCATGAAAGCCTACCATAATACCTTAAAAGAAAATTACGGCGTCCTAAATAAACAACGCAAAGAAAATGTTGGTCTGAATAGAATGTAGGACGCGCAATTTACATACTGACTTTTTGTCGTATATGTAACTGTACTGTAAGTTGACAATACGGATTTCAAATTGTTCTTAATAGCAATGAGACATATTTGATAGAAAGTTTAACTTTATTGTTTTAGATCTGAACTGACCATCTTAATTCAATTTTAAGGTTTTACCACAAATTGTTATAGACATACTTTGGTTAAAAGACTGAATTATAGTGAAAGTGTTCATTGCTTTGTTCACTATTTCCATATACGTCTGGATATTCTTGAATATTTACCAGAATTTAATAATAATTTTATATGTACATGTTTATTATTATTGAGTTCTGTTTTGCCAAAAGCACCATTGTCACAAGTGATCTGAATTCTGTGCGGGATATGAATCTTATCAAGAAAGTGCGTTACATCATACCCGAATTACTACGTAAATATATGATAAACAACAATTTACCATAGATCTACGAAAGTATTACAGTGGCCATAAGCAAAATACGTAGGTACAGGTTTTTAATGTACTATTTTTTAGCTTATGTTTAACTTACCACCAGATATAGTAGAGTAACATATAACAGACAAAAATAGAAAATTAAAATATTTAAGCAAAATTACTCAAAATAAATTATAGTTAACCCAAAAGTAGTAAATGATCAACAAAAGTAGTATATGAAATTAAATTTATGTGGCGCATCGCCGGCCGCTGCCGCGGCACGCTCGCTTCACTCGCTTGGCTCGTGCGTTGTTGTAGTCACAAGTAACATAACGCTCCTCCTTGCTTCGGTCGTCGTCGCACCTAAATATGACTTTGCCCTAGACTAAATGATATTTAACCCCTCGCTAAAATATAGTGATCATTTACTACATTTGGTGTCCGATTAAATTTTTTGGTAAAAGAACTAAGGGTATCAAAGCATTTTATGGTGGTCATTATTTTAAATCCCTTAGTTTTTTTAATGCACAAACTCGAAATGAATATGTTTTTTTTGTCTGACTATTCTTTTTGGTCTTAACTCTATGAAATGAACTCATGGCAACTATAACGACCAATCAGAGGACGGTTCACAATTTCGCGGGCGATTATAGATTGTTAGATTGCCAGCTAGACATGGTCAGTTTATAATCTGACGAAAACTTAAGCGTTAGATTGTACATTTTAATGTTCGTTCACAATTTATCGACAGTTTATAATCTCACTAGATTTTTATAAACTAACGTATCGTACAATTATCCGGTGACATATATATAAGAGAATCAAAGTCCTGGCTCACTGACTGACGGACATCGCACAGCCTAAACTACTGGTCGCAGAGACTTGATATTCAGGGGGTGTATTTGTCTTAAAGCGAAGGGGTGTATTAAGAAAGGTTTTTTGAATTTAAACCCCTAAGGGGGTAAAAATGTGTGAAAACGTTTGTATGAAAGTCCTTTGTTTTCTAACTTACAGTTCAGAAAATTTGTATTCGGGTAGATCATTCAAAATAAAAAATACGTGTTCAATATTTTTTTGACATGGACGACTTAAGGGTGTGGGTTAAATTGGGAATTAAACTTTATATGGAAAGGTCATTGTTTATGAAGTGATTGATTTGAAAGAAAATATGTAACTGGATAGACTTTTTAACACAAAAACACGCCGCAATAATATTTTTTGCTAGGAGTGAAAATGGGGAGAAATGTTTGTCACCTGAACCTAAACCGCTGGCACTCAGCCTGTTCGTCCATTTATCATATTGATGTTTCTTTGAATCGTAACAAGCAGATGCTTAAAATTAAATAAAATTATAAATAATTAAAAAAAAAACTAACTCACTGATACAGCTTTGTTATAAAAACTAATACTATTATTGTATATTATGTACCATTGAGATAATTTTCTAAATAGGTTAGATATTGAACTTTTAATACTTCATTATTACAAATTTGTTTTACAAAGCATGGAGAACGCTAGTCGCTGAGCATCGGAATTCGGATGAGACGTCCATCGCGCGTCGAGTATGACAGGCGACTCGAGTATAGTGTTGCGATCTATCACGTGGTACCTCATTACTGAGCTCGGATGAGGGCATCCACATTCAATCCATGTCTTAGATATTCTATGGGAATCAGGAAAGGAATTGTCCTTTCTTTTTTCCAATTGACATCCATTGGGATGTCTGTAAAGAGATTGTCAGCGATGTAGTGTAGCAAGAATTTGCGTTATTTTCTTATGATGCTTAGTGTAAAGGAGACTACTTCACCACTGCGGTAGAGTACTTTATCGATATGTTACATCACTCGACATGGGGCACTGTGTTTGAACTGGTAGCCACGGGCCAAGTATTTTATATACTCGTATGATGCGTTTTACACGGCTCCCAAAACCGGTAACGGTTCCTGAGGGATAGTCCACACTGGCGAAGCTGCGGGTAAAAGCTAGTCTGTTATAAAAGGATTGTATACTCGGCAGCAGATTTGTATATGGAATATCATGCCGATGTTCATTATAATATAGTGGATTCATTAAATGTGTGTTTCGCCACGTGACAACAAATATTCCCCCTCGAGGGCATGTAATAAACTAGGAAAAAATAACAGCTTTATGCGTTTTTTATTAACAACAACCTTACAAATAGTGACAGTTGTAAAAACAAGACTACCCGCAAAGTCCGAGGTTTATAGGTTCCTAACAAAATTTCAATGAAAACTGGAACTAGTTTTCACAGAACCAAGACAAACGAGGCGTAAAATAGAGTCCGGCGTCCATAAAATTGGCGATACTCAACAGACTAGAGACCACCGGATAAAGGCACATAGTTTCTATACCAAATGATAGCCACACCTAATGTTGCGAAGTAACAATTTTCAGTCTGGTAGAACGGAAATTGGAAATATTTTTCTCTTTGACAAAGTTGTACGCTTAAACGCTTTTGAGACAGGATTTTCGAAAGCTGCGTTATTTTGCAAGTAAATGAAATTGATAAATACCAGCCATGTTCCAGACAGGCCTCGCTCTGTTGAGGTTCATCATCGCAAGAACCCTTTAAAAATTGTTTGTTAGTTTTTATAATTTTAAATATTTATTTTCAGTAGTAGTTATGGTCATAAAATAGCAGGATTTCTGATATTTAACTAGTTCACTTTTAGATAGACCCCGTAACACGAAATGGTCTAAAAATTACAGCTATGACAGCCTCGACCTATATATACATTTTAAGTATAGGACATAACTATTGAGTTGTTTACGTGGTAGCCTGGTAAAAGTTGACCCGAACTTTTTTGAAACTTCAACCCCGCTTGGATAACCTTGAAACCAAAGCCCAAAAGTAGTTAATCGACAAGTACCTAAGAGGTCAGAATAGCCAAATATGACTATTCCTATATCTTACATAGCACTTATTGGTTTAGTAAGTTATTTACGAATAACATATAATAATATAGTATATATATTACTACAGTGACTTAGGTAACAACCCTAAATAATATAAACACGCCTTTATTTTACTTTCCCGTTCTCAATTACTTGAAAGCAAAACAACAAAATAAACATCACTCAGAAAAAAAACCTCATCTACAGTTGACTGGCAAATGTATCTCGGCTTTAGTCACAAATCACGTCGTTTCACCGCGAAACGAGTCTATTGTCAGTCATTTGCGACCGAGCCTGGGTTAACAACGAACGTCCGGGTACCTTTTATTCAATTTGGTAGCTGTACTGTACCTAATGATCAAATGGATGCTGGTGATGTATGGAGTACATTAGTTCAAAATGTTTCTTTGTATATAAAAATATTTTTCTAGTTCAAATAAAAAGAAACAAAGAGAACGTTAATTAACAGATTCAGGCGTTACTTTGCGAAAATCCATATTTATTAATAATAAATATTTTAAGTAAATGTTAAATTCATATTTTCAGACAAACGCTTGAAAATATAAAACTATATATCAAATGAAATCAAATATATTTATTGCATATCAAATAACAATTACGGTGTTTAACATACAATTGTAGTTCCTGTGTATCTCTAGTGACCATTCCGCCTAATTTCCCTGTTAAGCCGACATGACGTCATAAACTCCACATAGCCGAGGAATCGAAACTTTCTGAGGATACTTCGTGTAGAAGCAAACGCGTCGAATTTATGTCCGGTAAAGCTGCCTTGAATAGATTTCTTTATATATTATTTAATTGCTTTTCTAAAATATTAATTAAACATTTCTTTAATTATTTTCGAATATTTGTTGTTATCAAAAAGTAAGTATTATAGTGCGCGCGGAACTAGTTGGCCGCGCCTTAGGTGGCGGCAGGGGCGGCGAGGGGGCGGGTTGCCTACTGCTCGCAACGCACACACGCACAGTAGACAGTGATAACCAAAGCAAGCGCCCCTGCCTCTCCACCGCTCATATACCTAAGGCGCGGCCAACTAGTTCCGCGCGCATTATAGCACAGATTTCCAGTCCTACAAAAATAAATTAAATAGTACCATGCCCGAGCCGATCAACACATAATAGTGACACGAAATCAGTCAGCGCTATAATAATAATAATACTAATAAATAAATAATAATACTAATAAATAAATAATGATACTAATAAATAAATAATAATACTAATAAATAAATAATAATACTAATAATAATTTACTAACTTATAATGCAATACCGGACATAGATATTCGTGTTCACCCAAATAAAGTTAACATAATATATTACTTTTTTTATTGCTGATAGGTAAAGCCTTTGACCACAATCTCACCTTATGGCAAGTGATGATGTGGTCGAAGGTGTTAACAGGCTTAACCACGTTAGGTGTATAAGTTAAATAAGTCAATCAAGTGAACGTCAATTCATTATACCTGTAATGATACCCCTTTGGGTGCTCGTATTGACAAATTTCTATAAAGTTTCCATGAGAGTCAATAATTTTAAGTTACCCTGACAAAAATCAACTTAGAATAAGTTGATATTATTGAAGTTAATATATTATCACATCATTACTTACTATCAGATAAGATAGTGGTCAATACTAAGTTTTTCAGCAAAATAATTGGCAGTCATTTGCTACTGACTAATACAAAACGTACCTTTTATTCAATTTGCTAGCTCAAATGATCAAACAGGTACGTTGTAGCATTGCGAGTGATATATAGGGTACATTAGTGCGAGCGGAAATGTTCCGTTAGTGATACACGTTCCGTAAGATCCTTATTAGCTTTGTTTTTAGCCGATTTCCAAAAAAGAAGGTTTTCAAGTCAACCCGTATATAATTTTTTTACGCATCTCTTTTTACATAGTAGTCCGATTTTTCACCGACTTCAAAAAAAAGACGAGGTACTAAATTCGTATGTATTTTTTTTTATGTTTGTTACCTCAGAACTTTTGACTGGGTGAACTGATTTTGATGATTCTTTTTTATTTGAAAGCTGATGCTTGCCATGTGGTCCCGTTTAAATTTCATCAAAATCGGTCAATACCTGAAAATTATTTTCTTCACTGTCAAAGACTTTATCTTGATAATGTTTTTGACAGTGATTGACAATCGATCCCATAAGTAGCAAGGGTCACTAAATAGGTTGTAATTTTTTTTTTACCAAAAAATGGTACCAACTAACCAACTTCTACACTCAAATATGTGAAATAATTTGTGGAAGTCGGTACCATGCGCACAATATTGTGATAGTAGGTACTTTTGAACCATCATGGTACCGACTTCAACAAGCTATTTCACACAGTTGAGTGTTGAAGTTGGTTCCATTTTTTGATATTTTTGATTGGCACGGGTCCAAAATTTGACGTACCTTCGAGGTGGTCCCATATAAATTTCATGAAACTCAGTTATAATTTATAGTCAATGGACTAAATAATTTATAAGCTTACCTGAATGAGGGAATAATCTTGTGAGCAGTCATTATCACTAATATAAAATGAAAAAACTTCAAACAAAACGGAACTGACTTCCAACACTGAAAGGTATTAAACAGCTTGTGGAAGTAAGACCATCTTAATCTGAGGTTGGTGTTTTAAATTAGCACGGTACCGACTTCCAAAAGTTATTTCATAATTTACAGTGTCGGAAGTAGGTACCTTTTTATTTTTATTATTTTTAAAGAGAATGTTGTCTAATTACAAGTATATTTTCTAACAACTTCAAAAAACGTATTCAATGCCTGACGTATTCAATTCATCTGTATGTTTTATTCCTTATGTTACCTCAGAACTTTTTGCTGGGTCAACCGATTTTTTTCAATTGAAAAGCTGATGATTACCGTGTGGTTCCATTTAAATTTCATTTAAAATCGGTCTAGCCGTTTTTGAGTTCCACTTGAATAACTGAAAACTATTTTCCTATATTGATGACATAGTCATTGACAGTGAATGACAATCGATCCAATAATAAGTAAGGGTGAAAAACAAAAACAAAAAACAGAACCGACTGCAACACTCAAATGAGTGAAATAACTTGTCGAAGTCGGTACTATGCGCACAATATTGTGATAATAGGTACTTTTGAAGCATCGTGGACTTCAACAAGTTATTTCACACACTTTGACTAATTGCAACTATATTTTTTCCACTAGCTGTACCTGCGACTTCGTTCGCGATTGCCGTACCTGCAAACTAATTATTCACATTTGAGCATTGTTTATCTCATATTAAGCAACGCTGTGGTCTGTGGTGAAGCACTTTTAGTAAAGCATAGCTCAGAAAGGAGCTTTTTACTTTGGGTTTGATAACTCCCAGCTTGTTTTTCCAGAAGACAGTAGTTAAGTAACTCAGAGAGTTCCTTCGCGGTTCGCACAATAAATGTTGAAGCAAAATAGGTAGGACCTACTTTGTGCGTTTCTTTGTAATTTCGATTATAAAACGGTTTGGGGGTAGAACAAAAATATATTCGATTGTACTCTTCCATTACGCAGTCTCCAAAATGTATCCGGCAAAAAATAGATAGTTAAAAAAATTGATTGTGGCGAATGTTCCAGATTTTAGAGTTTTATCTTAGCAAGCTGGCAAATCTAAATAAGGATGCCGAGATGCCCGTGGGGTGCCGAGCTGCCCATGGGGTGCTGGGCTGCCAGTGGGTGCCTGGCTGCCCGTGGGGTGCCGGGATGCCCATGGGGTGCCGAAATGCCCGTGGGGTGCCGGGCTGCCCTTGGGGTGCCGGGTGGTTTGTGGGGTGCCGAGCTGCCCGTAGGGTTCCGAGCTCACTCTTCACTATTCTAACAAAAAAATAATAATTGAAATCGGACTACGCGTTCATAAATTACAACAAAGTAACATTTTCACTTTCATCCCCTTTCCCGAAGGAACCGTGCTGAATTTCGGGATAAACAGTATAATACAAAAGCACAAAATATATGATAGGAAAAATTAAAGTCATGTGCGGGATGAGGGAAAAAAAATCCTATCATATATTTTGTGCTTTTGTAATGTAATCCGCATAGCAGGCGTCATTGCAAACCGATTTTTTTCAATTGAAAAGCTGATGATTACCGTGTGGTTCCATTTAAATTTCATTTAAAATCGGTCTAGCCGTTTTTGAGTTCCACTTGAATAACTGAAAATTATTTTCCTATATTGATGACATAGTCATTGACAGTGAATGACAATCGATCCAATAATAAGTAAGGGTGAAAAACAAAAACAAAAAACAGAACCGACTGCAACACTCAAATGAGTGAAATAACTTGTCGAAGTCGGTACTATGCGCACAATATTGTGATAATAGGTACTTTTGAAGCATCGTGGACTTCAACAAGTTATTTCACACACTTTGACTAATTGCAACTATATTTTTTCCACTAGCTGTACCTGCGACTTCGTTCGCGATTGCCGTACCTGCAAACTAATTATTCACATTTGAGCATTGTTTATCTCATATTAAGCAACGCTGTGGTCTGTGGTGAAGCACTTTTAGTAAAGCATAGCTCAGAAAGGAGCTTTTTACTTTGGGTTTGATAACTCCCAGCTTGTTTTTCCAGAAGACAGTAGTTAAGTAACTCAGAGAGTTCCTTCGCGGTTCGCACAATAAATGTTGAAGCAAAATAGGTAGGACCTACTTTGTGCGTTTCTTTGTAATTTCGATTATAAAACGGTTTGGGGGTAGAACAAAAATATATTCGATTGTACTCTTCCATTACGCAGTCTCCAAAATGTATCCGGCAAAAAATAGATAGTTAAAAAAATTGATTGTGGCGAATGTTCCAGATTTTAGAGTTTTATCTTAGCAAGCTGGCAAATCTAAATAAGGATGCCGAGATGCCCGTGGGGTGCCGAGCTGCCCATGGGGTGCTGGGCTGCCAGTGGGTGCCTGGCTGCCCGTGGGGTGCCGGGATGCCCATGGGGTGCCGAAATGCCCGTGGGGTGCCGGGCTGCCCTTGGGGTGCCGGGTGGTTTGTGGGGTGCCGAGCTGCCCGTAGGGTTCCGAGCTCACTCTTCACTATTCTAACAAAAAAATAATAATTGAAATCGGACTACGCGTTCATAAATTACAACAAAGTAACATTTTCACTTTCATCCCCTTTCCCGAAGGAACCGTGCTGAATTTCGGGATAAACAGTATAATACAAAAGCACAAAATATATGATAGGAAAAATTAAAGTCATGTGCGGGATGAGGGAAAAAAAATCCTATCATATATTTTGTGCTTTTGTAATGTAATCCGCATAGCAGGCGTCATTGCAAACCTAACAATACAAAAAATAAACAGTAACCTTCTTCGTAGTATGAACTCAAATCGTGTTAAGTTACATTGAATTCCATTCAGTAGCCCATGGGGTGCTGGGCTGCCCATGGGGTACCGGGCTGCCCGTAGGCTTCCGAGTTCACTCGTCACTATCCTAACAAAAAAAGAATAATTGAAATCGGACTATGCGTTTTTAGTTAAGTTTCATTGAATTCCATTCAGTAGTTTTGGAGTGATGCGCGGCCGGGATACAGACAGACAGACAGACAGACAGACAGAAAGAAAGACAGACAGACAAAAATAAAAAAAAATACAGTTTTGGCATCAGTGCAGCATCAGCTACAGAGTGCTCTCAATTTTTTTTTGCAAAATATCTTCTATTCTGTACAGAATTGGACCTGTTACAGTTTTATTATAAGTATAGATTTTAAAGCTAATTTACTATAAATAAAGTCAAAGCTATATAAATAAATAGGTACCCGGCTGGGACTCGTGTTATATTTACCGGATGGATTCTGACCAGTTTCGGGTTATATTGCAGCCCTTCGCCTGGGAGCCACGGTGGCGCGAAGCGGCGAGCGCGGGCCTCAGCACGTAACTGACGTAACGATGGTGCTGTCGGTCCTGGCTGAGCTGCACTTTTCAAATTATTCGATATGTCACTAGCTTAGCAAACTGGTCGGAATCTATCCGGTCAATATAACGCGAGTCCCAACCTATTTATTTATAATGGACAAAACTCCCGATAGTTTTCTAAGTCAAAGCTATATGTCTAATATGATAAAAGCATTGTGAATAAAAGATTGATAGACCTTTTTTAAATGAACGAAGCTACTAAAGCCCTCTTTTTGTGACCTAAGCGGGGTGACCTAGAACCGAGATCGGAAAACAAATCAATCTGTGACTAGCTCCGTTATATGCTTTAGGGATTTGAACGTGCCATCTATATTCAAGAGATTTGTCTCCTGGGCTTAGAGCACCTCATTTTAATGCTAACATTTAGAAGGTGGATAAATGGATAACTATTTTTGCATCTTCAGCGTCACAAAAGTATATTATTTTATTATTTAATCTTACAAAACTACAACTAAGTCCTAAAATAAAATTTACAGATTCAATCTCAAACGTTTTTCTTTTTAATATTTTGTTGATTATATCTCAACGTTTTAAACACTTTACAGTGATGGTGGTCACATGTAAACTCACTCTACCGGTGTCATGGTGGGATAGAGCACATCATATTAAAGTTAACATTTGTAAGGTGGTTAAACAGAAAACTATTTTTACATCTATATTATTTCATCCGTTAACATTGTTTAAATTACATTAAATGTACACAGGGTTATTGGCAAAATGCTAACAACCTGCTAGTCCTAACAAACATTTTGAGTTTTTTTTTATATATGTTTGTTAATTTGTATTTGACTGAATAAAAAACAATGTCTAGCCAACAGCGCCCGCTGCGGCAACACTGGACCGCGCCTTTGAATAGAGTTTGAATATTTACATTGAGCTAAGTAATAAAAAATATGAAATAATAACAAACAGGCACAAGAGACTTTTAATATCAGTGGTCCTTGTGTTTATTCCGTCAAATACACATAAACAAACATGAAAAAAAACATCTCAAAATTGTTAGGACTAGCAGAAGTCAACCCTAAGAGGTTGCTAGCATTTTACAAATAACGCTGTATATTTGACGGGTACAAGCCTTGAAAATACACACCTTCAAATTTTATCGAATGCAGCGTGCAGGTCTTAAACAAGGGGTATGTCATGAAAACAAAATGTAGAGTGATTTGTTTTTTTATATTGCGTATGTTTGCTTCCTCTAAAGTAAATATTTTAGTCTTTTACATTATTAATAGGAGTTTAAGTAGTGATTTAATTTTAAAGTTAAAAGAAATATGCTTAGAAACAGAAAGGATATTGGCAAACATTTAAAAGTAATATAAATTATTACTTTAGAACATTACGAAATTTCAAATAAAAGAGAAGAATAATTATAGTCATGTGCGGGATACACACCCGCATCATCCACCCCTTTAGCCGGGTTATGTTCTGACCGACTGAGCTAACATGACAATGGTATGAACCATTGCCCAATTTTTCCTCTCGTTCCTTAACCATCGTATGGGGATGGAGCTACAACTATAGTTCAACTTACGTTGTACTACAAACAAGACTAATTTTGCAATAAGCTATAAACTTGTAAATGACACAACGCTATAATTTTAATATTTTTATGTTTGCAGCATGATTTGCGGATTACATTACAAAATTACAAATATACGAGTGGAAAAATTATAGTCATGTGCGGGATACATATATTTGTAATTTTGTAATGTAATCCGCATCAGAAGTTAAATAGAACAATATTAATATCGCTTGTATATATATTTTTCATTTATTATTATACATTTTATATATAAGCTAGTAGGCTCAAGTCTACTATAGAATTCATCCCCTTCAGAGTTCAGATCTTTTAAATCCATTAAATCTTCGTGCTTTGATCTTAGTAAGGGCTAAGTAATCTTGCTAAGCAAAGTCAGGTAATTTTAATAGACAATTACAGATTTTCCTTTGTTTACCTACTAATAGGTGACTTTTCCCATGCCCCATTGTAGTAAATTGTAGATAAAATATGAGTATAATATTACAGGAACACCCTAATATTACACCGAGCTCGGTGTTATATTTGACTTATAGTTCTTGCATATACTCATAATTTTTTGTAAACTTTGTGTAGGACAATTATTTTCATATACTGCACTTGAACAAAAACACTTATTAAGGAATTACTTCGTTCATTCCTACTTCGGTGAGTGACTTAATTTTAGGTACTTCATATTATCAAAACAGTAAGATAGATAGGTTCTCTAGACTACATCTATCAATACATTTCCATATTTTAGATCAGCAATCGTCTACTGTCTCGTGTTTAGAACCTTTTTTTTATGTTATTGTATCGGAACAAGCTCGAGGCCCACCTGATGCTAAGCGGACTAACTTCTACCTAGAACACATGCATATCATCACAAGTGACGAATTGCACTGCACCCGTCACCTTGAGACATAGCTGTTATGTCTCATGTGCCTGTAATTTCACTGGCTCTCAAGGACTGCTGCCGGAACACACCGTTAGGTGCATGGCGACAGATTTACTTGAGGGTGGTAGAGCAATCGCAAAATGCCCTTCCACCATACTGTGAAGATCCAAAATGCCCTTCCACCATACTGTGAAGATCAAGCCGGCGCGGTGGGGATCGATCCAGGGACCTACGGCACGGCAGTCCTTAGCTATTTCCGCTCAGCCATCATTGTTTCAAAACCTTGACACCAGTCATTTTCTTTAGTTCTCTTCGCATTCTTCCAGTCTTCTTTCACTTTTAAAGTTAGATACATTCATAATATTACGATTACTAACATATTCTTCATATTCGAATCGTAATAAAACAAAAATACCTTTTTATTATTCTTAAGCTACCTCAAGATGCTTGACTGATTGACAATGACAGTTGGACAATCCTTTTTACGTTCCATTTCACTATATATGCGTGAAATAAAGGTAGGATAACGGACTATACGTTTTTTTTAACAGTTTATAAAAAAAGTCAGGATAATCTTTTTTTAGTTTTTATATTACATTCCTTGTTTTACTTTTGTACCCTTCATTTAACCCTCGCCCCGGCTCCGATGCCAAAACAGGGATTTCATATGTTAAGCTCTTCGTGTGTCTGTCTATATCGTGGCATAATAGCTCCGAAATAGCAATGCCAATTTTGATGTTCTTTACTTTATCCCAAAGTCCACGTTATTCTCAGATTTGTTTGACGCATTAGCTAATTATAGTAAAACATAGTGTTTATGTAAGAAGTTTGACTCGTGCTTGACCTGAGTTTTAAATAATTGTTTCATTTTTACATGTAACCTACTAGTCAGCCGCCTCTTTATGAACTACTTTTAGTTTTTATTTTAATTTTCAGATCGGACTTCAGAACACTTTTTTTTTAATTCCACGGTTACCTGTAATGATTTAAACGATAAAGATGTTTAAAAAGGCCTGGTAGTGTTTTGTGTCAATAAAAGCCGCATGGGCAGCGAAGGTACTCATATGCTTAGTAACATGGTTTCATTTTCCCATATAGAATTGCCTTGACAGTGGCAATAATTAACTTTAAAATAATGTCGTAACAAGGAACATAAATAATATTATTGTTAACATAATTTTGTAGACTGTCTGTTTGTTTGGCTATTCTTCTTTGCAAATTTCGCAATCCATTTGATGATTGAGCTAGCGACTTGAGACATCAAACATAGCTCATAACTTCCTGACATCACAATAACATAAAAAACTTTTTACTCTGATACGAAGACTTAATAATATATTTCATAAAATGATGATTATGTTATTACGATGGATTAAACGTAAGTATCGTAACATAATTTAATTTATTAAGTATTTTATTTCTCAACTCATTCGCGTTCAAGTCCACGCATTTTCGAGATAAAACCGACTAAATCCTAATTGAAAAATGAATCTCAAACAAAGTTAACGCCTAATAATTCTATTATAATTCAAAAGCTCTTTGGTTTTGAATAAAATTATCTAATATTAAATTAATAAATGTGTACCTTATTAACAATTATTTGTCTTCTTAGCAAACTCTGAAAATTGGGTTTAATTATTTGACTTTCGAATGGTCAGCTGGCGAACACAAATAATAGCGATTTTTACTTCGGAATATTACGAGTATAATGTAGGCAACAAAATAATGTATAATAATAACAATATTTTTCAAAAAATAATTATTATTGTTACAAAATCACAAATATACGATAGGAAAAATTTAAGTCATGTGCGGGATTCGAACCCGCGTCCATCCACCCCTTGAGCCGGGGTATGCTCTAACCAATTGAGCTAACATGACATAATGTAATCCGCATAGCAGGCGTTATTGCAAACCTAACAATATTAAAAAAAAAATATTGTTTATATATAAAAATACTCAAAAATATATATCTAGTGACAATTCCGCTTAATTTTCCTGCCAAGCCGACGTGACGTCACAAACGCCACGCAGCCAAACCGGAAGAATTTTCAACGCATTTCACTTCTACACGAAGCATCCTTAGGAGTTCTTCACACATTGAGCGCACGATTGAAGAGTCATATGCGGAACCGTCAAGAGATATTTTTTAAGTAATTTGTTATTATTAAATATGGCTTACTGCGAAGTAACGCCTGAATCTATTAATAAAATTAATATCTATAAATATATTTCAATAAAAGAAGCGCAAATACGTTCGAATATTATAAACTGCGGTTTTTTTTCGTGAGAAATGATACTCTAGTTTTAATTTTAAAATAATGTTTCAATAACAAAATATATATTTACTGATGATTCTGTTAAAATTTCCAGCCAGCGCAGAAGTGACGTCAGAATCGCTCAGCCCTAACGATATTCGTAGTTTCGATTCTTCTTGAAACATCGTCTGCACATTAAACACGTTTCCGCGAATATTCGTTGTCCCAATTTTTTTTTATATGGTATAAATATCCGAAAATTAACGCTTGAATCCATTAAAAATTGTTTCATAGAAGTACAATATTATACGCACCCAATACACGGTACTCCTCAGAAAAGCTACAATCCTAATTTATATTTAATTTATAGTTATTCTTAACAAACTCTTCCAAACTCAACTAATTCGATTGTTAAGTTTAGCTTATAATTTTTTTTATTTTACTTTTTAAACCCCTACATGTCCATAAAAAGGATTGAGCGGAAGCCAACGACTCAAAATCATGTTTTGTAATAAATTCGTTGTGTGTATAAAAACGCTTAATCGTTCGAATAAAGTTTTGTTTTTCCTACTCCCACTCAGTCAAGATATAAAAAGAATATTTCTTTTTATATCTCGGCATATAAATAGATTTCAAACATAATATCAGAAATACTTGGTTCTTTTCTTTATTTCGATATCCTGATATTCGTAACATAAGAGGCAACTAAGGGAATAAAAATATGATTAAAAAAATTGACAATAAACTGGGCTGATATAAGAGATGACTTTGAAAATTTTCTGTAAACACTTGAGTAAAGAGAACGGAGTAACCATCAGTAATATCCTCATACGCTATACCTATCACAACACACGAACACCAAGCCGAGCATAGGGGTGCACCTAAAAAATAGCAACAGTGCGAGTGCATGAAAATGTGACGCGGCTTATGCTGAGTGTAACCCTATTGCCCGCTATATGTACGAACCATCTCATTTTTAATTTTTCATCTTATTCGGTGTTTAAGTTATTTGTGTATCAGTTAATTGATATATCATTTAATTCTATTCCAAAAATATTTATTTTGTAATTTTTGGAAAAATCAATTATTCGTCAGGAAATTGTTTTAGGTATTATATACAATGTATTTAATTATGAGAATCGGATGTACACATCTCTCAGGCTAATTCTGTCAATTCGCTAAGTGCACTGAGAAAAATCTAAAGTCAAAAGCGCCCTAATGACGGCCAATTTATATGGTATAAGGCGAAAAACCGACCAAACGTAAATACGTACAAAAACGCCTTCCAACTAGAAGGCGTTAAACGAGGTCAGTGAAGGCGAATGTTTCTTTTCGTCTTCATTTAAGGTGTATTTTGTGGTCTTTCTTAAATATTGACTTTTCGATGAGGCTGATTAAGTCGTACGTTATAGTGATAATCACCGTATATAAACCGCCGTAAAAGTAAGGTATATTTTATGGTCAATACTGCTATTATTATCGTATAACAATTTGCAATTCTGAAAATACTTTACGGAAGGCGTTTTTGACGGTTGTGTTTATTATAAAACATGGTACATTTTTATTGATTGGTGAAAATCATCTTAAGAGTTGTGAATTCATCTTACCTAGTTACAATTCAACGGTAAAAGGTCAAATTTGATTTAAGCCTTTAAGACGGTTTTCTCAGTGTGGGATCCCAGATTGAACAGATAACAGACAAACCACCCTGTTCGTCCAAAAATATGCATTATAATGACATTTACAACGAAGAGGTCATCGAAAACTGTCAAACTTGATGGGGAATATAGAAATAGAAACAGGATGGAGATACCTCCTTTCGCAAGTGAGTAAGTGAAACAGAACTACGGGGATATAAGCAGCGTGAGAGAATGTTTTCAAATAAATTCATTTAAAAGTGACCTTTTGAAATACGGAAAATCTTTGAGATAATGTACCTATCACATGCTTGCTGCATAATAATTAGAAATAAAACTCTTCAAAATTAAATTTTACTGCTGTATTCATATTTTTTTATCGAAAAAAATATATGGAATCGTGTTTGTTGATCAGTCATAACCTCTAGAATATATTTTATTCATTTTCCAAGTCGTTCACTGCTACTAAAAAACTTTTTTGAAATTTGCTTCTCAGAGACTCGCTTCACATTCAGCGCGTGTAACGGTATGTTCAGAAGGATAGTGGACTTGGGATTTCTAATTAAAATTTTAATAAACTATACCTATACAGCTGATTTTCCACCACCGTTGTGATATATTAATAGGTATGTCATTTATGTAAATATATTCCCTAAACAAACCTTGATATTATTAATCATTATTATTAATGTAGCGCAGCCCCAAACTCAAATCTAAAGTAAACTCTCTAATGAACAGACTTTAGTTAAATGTACTTAGCGTAGTATATTACTTTGTGAATATATGCTCTACCTTACTACCTCTAATCCTAAAGAGAAGACCCATAATTATTTATCATGATAGTTAAGGTTCATAAAAGTATATTAGGTATTGTAAGTTACGTCAGAATAATGTGGATGGGATCGCCTTCCTTCATTCGAAACGTTTCCTTCGTGTTCTCCGAACGTCTACGGTGATCATAACCATCAACTAAATCAAATGTTATGAGTTATTCATAACAATGATTAGATTTTATGGGGGAGCTGCCTGTGAAAATAGAAAAGGAATATCATTGAAACATTACATCACGCTTGTGTATTTCCGAAGGGTAATAATTTTAATCCCATAATTTTAACCCATGAGTATTTTATTTCGTAGTAGCCGTTTTCTACGTATCAAACACCTTTAATTTAATATTCTATTTTCAACATACAAGTGCCACTGCTTTCTACTCACCACTTTTACATGTACTGTAGTGTACCAGCCGTATCTTCTATTGCTGAACACAGCCGCTTATTTGCCATACTTCCCACGCGCGAGCGACTTGGAGATTGCAGTGTTAGATGGCAGTTTTTTAGAAGGCGCTGCTGCATACTACTTTCTTTTTTGACTCCTGCTTCTTACTTTTACGTGTAGCAGGTAATTTATACCTAATTTTTCATCATCATCATCAGCCGGAAGACGTCCACTGTTGAACAACGGCCTTCCCGTAGAACGCCACAAAGAACGGATACTAGCCGCTTGTAACCATTGGTTACCCACGACTTTAACTATGGTAACATGATAACAGTCCACCTGGTGTTTGTTGAAGTGGCAATGGGCCCGCCCATGCTATGTCGGTGACTTTGGTTCTTTGACGAATACCCAAGTTCCGGATTTTATCGCGCAAAAAAAACTCCGAGCATAGCTCTCTCCACATCTCGTTGCGCGAGTCTGAGCTTGTCCATAAGGGCTACAATTAAGGACCACGTTCCTGTGCCATATGTCATCACTGGCAACACAGACTGGTTGAAGACTGTGGTCTTCAGGCTCTGAAAAAGCACTGAAAAATGTGAAATCACGTCAAAATGAAGCACCAAACAGAAGAAATGATGAAACAAAGGTTCTTCCTTGTAAAAAAAACCTGTACTAGTTAGTACAGGTTAAACCATACTAATTAAAAACCTGTATCAGCCGGTTTGTCTACTGCTGAATACTGCCTCCTCCATAGCACTACGTATCATGTGGAGCCGATGTCGTCCATTTATGAATTAAATACCATTGTTATCATTATCTATGATGGGCATATATTAAGGGGGCTTGGCATAATTTCCACGCTTGGCAGGCGTACTGGAGGTCGAAGTGTCAGTTAGATTTCAGTCAGTTAGGTTAATATAGCAGTTCTTCAGACGGCGCTGCTGCCCACCTTAGGTTATTTTACCCTTAGTCTTCTCGACAGATGAAACCCACATGAAGAGATGAGTGAGACTTTCTAACCCGGCACTCCACAAGGTAAAAAATCCTAATGGGTGTAAATTACACTACCTACTAGCCTGCCTTGCAGCATTAAATTGGTTTCGGAACAACTTATAAAATGGGAAAGAAGTATCTGACATTATATATCAGGACTAAAATTATGTAATTGTAAAAAAAAACCGGCCAAGTGCGAGTGGGACTCGCGCACGAAGGGTTCCGTACCATTATCTGTAACCTAATCTTGCAAGCTACAGACACTTTTCGCAGTGTCCGATTGAGCTGGGTAGGTACGGCGAAAACCTCTTTTATTGTATGGGAGGCCCATTAATTATTAATATATATTATATTATAAGTAATTATATTTAAAAAGAACATAAAACTAAATATTCTTTAAATAGTTAAAGCGTCTACCTGTCATCGTTATAAGTATCGAGCAATAAACGGTAAAAAATCAAGTTTGTTAATTTATTGTATTTTTAGTATTTGTTGTTCTAGCGGCAATATACATCATCTGTGAAAATTTAAACTGTCTAGCTATCACCGTTCTTGTGATACAGCCTGGTGACAGACGGACGGACGGACAGCGAAGTCTCAGTAATAGGATCCCGTTTTTACTCTTTGGGTACGGAACCCTAAAAGCTTCAATAAAATCTATTCATTCGTTGCAGTGGTGAGGCGATAAGCATTACTATTCGTTAACTCCCACTTCGTGATAAGCCCTTTGGCTTTAGAATTAAAATGTAATAACGCATCACCAAGTTTTGTGTTTAGTACGAGTAATTTCTCAAAGTTATGTTATCTTGTAAAATCTTTTCGCGCCGAAGATAATTCACGTTCAAACATAAAACAATTTAATGAAAAAAATAATTACCCCAACAGCCTCTACACACTCTCAGACAAAGTTTCCACCGTAAACGCTGCACACGAACGGTTTTGAATAAAAATGAGCCCTCTCACTGAAGCTTGCTCCGTTTCAAGCTCTTTTATTTTCCTGGAAAAAAGAACTTTATTCAATAAATAGGATAAATGCTTGCTGAATACCCGGAATGTGTTGGAATGAAATGTTTAGCCGTTGTGAAGTTGTTTAAGTTTCTACATTATTAGTTTTGTTATTTTACTATTTTCGTTCGGTTTTGTAGAGCTACACAGTTTTATGTCTTTGAAAATGTCACTTAATGTTAGTAAGATCAGGTGAACGTAGCAACCTCATTCACGCGTGTGGGTTTCCAACCAAAACACTTGACTTGACACTTGATAGGTTACAGCTTTCAAATAGATACTGAAAATCCGCTCAATCTAGCAACACAACTGCAGTGCTACAGAAAAAAATACTAGCAAAACATTAAAATTATTTAAAAATGACAATTTACATCAAATTTCCCTTTGACATTTCTATATCAAGAACGATAAGATCTTACTAAACTTTGTTTGAAGCAGCATTTTCCAGTGGTCATATATTCTAGCGATAAACTCGTGCTAAGGGGGTTACATTGAACATCGAATTCCACCGCGAATTTTAGCTTCATTGGTTGCTTAAGCTTTTTTGGCTACCACCGTCAAGGAGAAAATCTTTTCCCAAGCAACCAATAGTGTGTTCTGGCAGCTGGTTTTGAGAACTTATTTCCATTCTAGATAAAAAGAAAGCTGTAATAAAAAACAATACAATAATATTGTCACAGAGAAACGACAAAGCGCTGGCACTTTACAAGCGGGTCGTTCCTTTACGGCGCTTCAAAACTGCAGCTCTCATACGTAGTGTCGTGGGTATAAACTGCCTTGCTAATGGATACATTTGCACGCATGGAAAAAAATCATGACATTTAACTGATTTTATATAATACATATATATTAAATACCTACGAACTTGAATGTTCACGACCTCTATTGTATCTCTAAATTGCGCTAAATAAATAAAGATCCACCATCTAGGTCTCTGGGATGATATTTCATTTGGTACAACAAACATTGAACAATAGAGGACACGTCATAAATCATGTGGATTTATCTCAGTAGCTAGAACTTTCTGCCATTTCTCGTTTATGACAACTTCGCGGGTAAACCTCTCATGCTTTAAGTACGGTATATTGATTAATTTATTTTGTTAACGATATTTAAGTTGTTACAAAGCGGTACTTGCCCGTGTAACACCTCGTAGGAAAACCTGAATGTTCCCCAAATAAAAACAATAAACCAGAAATTGGAGCAGTTTCAAAGAGCTACGCCATTTAAGACTAAAGCTACAGAACAGATGCTCACGACCCATTCCTTGCTGTTCAACCAAATTATTCTATCGCTGATTTGGCTCAACGGAACCGCTACAAGAAACAACGACGTAATTTATGAACTTAATAGGTAAAGAAAGGTACTCTAACTAGCTAGTATATTAAAACTATTCCTAGGTTAGGCGAGCTGGCTAAACGGTTCATCGTCAACAAGGATAAATCCATAGTAATTAAACAACTTTAAACGGTTTAAATCGCGTATATTTATAGTCACCCCGTGACCACGATCACTGCAAAGTGTTTGAAACGTCGGGACAAAAATAATGATAAATATACGCGATTTAAACCGTTTAAAGTTGTTTAATTACTAAGGATAAATCCACTTTAAAACATATACTTACCTCCTTAATTTAACACCACAATCAACGGCTTTGTTCAATCACCAAGGGAAACAGCCAAAAGTACCCAAAAAGTTGGTAGACTGTTGTATAGTTGTGCTTCACCATCATTTTTCACTTTTTTGTGCAAAATAATTTAACAAAATCAAAGCGCCTAGTAAAAACTATCTGCGTCAGAAACAAATCGTGATTGGAAATTTTTTTGCTGCTTTTAACGAAACCTCGTCAAAAGATTTTGAGTATCGAAGTCTCGAATCAAAAATATTCAGTTTAAATCATAATTTTCTTCTCCTTCTGTGATCCTGCGTATGTAGGATTGGTGTTTTTTTTACATCATAATGGTCAAAACTCTAGTTATATGACTGTTGCTCTTGGGAATGTAAAAAGAATACTACCTTTCGGTTAAAGATACTGTGAAAACGGTGAATTATTTGGCACTTGTAGAGAGCAAGAACTCAATAGCATCTTCATCAACGACCACTAGTGATTATAATGCTCCCATTAGATTCCAATCCTAAATAATGACCCCAATAAGGAGGTTTGCGATAATTCCCACGCTTACAGAAGGCGTCATAGGCATAGTAGAAAGAGTGACGTAGAAGTAAGACCACTCTTTCTACTATCTCATAGGGATCGCAGTTAAAAATGATGGTTTTTTACGTTACTGCTCACTTTCCGGTATTTTCCCTTTTTCGCCTCTTACGACTCCCACATAAAGATATAAGGGGGGCGCTATTCTACCCCTGCACGTCACGGAGAAACGGGATACCCTGAATAGCATGCTGAACTATATATCTTTGTTACATTTTTCCCTCAAATATATTATTATTTTTATCACATGACATTTGTATGAGGAAGAAAATACCAGCATCTTTTGAGTATAATATTGTGTCGTTGAGGTGTTTTGGCTGACGGTTATGGATTCAGAAGTAACGGTTGTTGACATGATGCCATGCAATCATAGGCTTAACGGCGTTTTTGTTAGGAACATTATTATTGTGATTGTTATGAACAAAGATCAGAATTGAGTTTTTTTAACAACAGCAAATCGATTCTTTATTTTTATGTATATCAAATATTTAAGTAATATTTTTTGAAAACACCTTATTACTCGTAATGTTTTAGAATAACCTTAAAAAAAAATTTAAACATGTCTAGTAACAATGCCGCTTGAAATTCCTGCTTTACGGACGTGACTTCAGAAACTCCACGTAGATGGAATAGTTTTCGAGGTGTTTCGATTCTACATGAAGGATATTCAGTGGCTGTTGAACAGTTTTATCCACAATGTAACTTTATAGCTGATTTAGAAATATTTCATATACGAAACAAAGGCAGATTAATTGTATGCAGCCATACATTTTAAAATGGTTAGTACCAGACATTGCTTTATTATAATTGTATAATTAATTCTAATGTATGAGATTTGACGTTATACTATTGTATACCTGTCCCTATTTCTACTATATTTTTTTGTAACTATAGCCATACATGAGATGTAAATTATTAACCAATAAATAACTATGAACCATGATTTTCTTTTCTCAAAAACATATTACGGCTATTGATCAACGAATATCAGAGTAATTGTAGTAATTTTATTCCGAATATTTGAAAATCTCATTTGCCCTTTATCTTGTTATATTTTTATTGATTTTTATGGTTTTGATTTTACCTATGGTTTTGATAATCTTATCCATATTTCCTTTCGGACAGTGTAAAATCATTGTCTGTAACTAAGTTACCGGCTCTTATTCATTATAATATGTATTTGGATTGCAAGTTGTTGTTTTTAACCCTCAAACAACCATACAATATTTTTTTTTATACCGGCGGTATGCCTTTATTAACAAAACACTACGAACTATATACAACATTACAGCTACTACAATAAAAGCATTTAGATCCCTATGAGTCATTGCAGACTCATAGGCAGTCCAAATGCTAACCCACTACCAGTTGGCAGCGTGCCCAGCATGCTGGCAGCATTGCCCCGTTGAATTGCAATGCTTATTCTTTAAGCCAAATAGGTGCCAGCATTTTGATCACGCGTCGCATCGACCAAGCGCTCTGATAAGTTTATTATTATTTTTTCATTTACGTATGGATAGAGGACATATATATAAACAAGAATCATTTTAAACATACAGTTTTAAAGTGCCACTTTGCCGAGATATTATGGAGGAGAACCTGGAGTTTTTTTTTTTTTTTTAATAACTGCACTGTCCAACTACAGGTTTTACTGTGGATCGCTGAATTGAAAACGAAGACAAAAACTTTATACAAAAATAGGTCGGAAAATGTACCCATTTTATTCGTTTACATTTATTTTAGTCCTCATTTTGACAAGGAAAAAGAAAATCTCGATAAGTACCTATCAAATAAAATAATTGACACGAATTTGTCCTTAACAAATTATTGGTTTACTGTTGAACAGAAATATATTTTCTTGTTCCCTAATGATGACGATATAGCAACACTTCTCTTGTTTTTTTTAACAGGGCCCGGCTGCTTTGTATATTTAAAATACAATAACTCGAGATACACTGTTTTGACATAATTGTGCATAATCAATCATCCTAGTAAACACTTTGGATCTTTCATCTACAGTCAAAATTTAACTCTTACTATATAATTTTGTTCATATAAGTTAATAATAACAATCACATAGACTGAATTTCATTTAAGACACTGCAGTTCAATTCACAAGCAATTAAAATTTCCAATGCAATCCAAGGTAACTACCAAAATTGTGAACGTTTGAAGGAAGCAAACGTCCTCGATTCAAGATTTCTTAGTGAGAGCTTTGTAAGTCATATGTATAATTTTCAGAGTAAAACATTTCACGCTATCTTGAACTTCTAAGTAATGGTTGTATTTATGTGTGTGTTTTTTAATGAAGAATAAAAATTATTATTATTATAATCACGATGGTGAGGCGTGCTCGTAGCTTCACAGAACTTTGATACAATTGTCTTGATGCGTAAGATTGCGGCTACGGGGACACGGGGACAGGAATTGCGGTGGTGATCGTTTTGATTTTGTGAATTTGGTCAGTCAGTGACATTTTTATTGCTTTCGTTTGTGAAAATAATTGCGTGCTTATTACGCAAAACATTGAGTAGAACGTTGTGCGATTTAAATAAAACATCACAGAAACATTTTGTAAAATAAAATTGTTTCACAATTATTGCGAATTGCAATAACTAAAAAAAAACGAGCATTTAAGCCACACGTTGTATCCTAGCATCAACGAATCTAATGTATGTATACATATTTTAGGCCCGCAATATTTGCTTTGCAATAACTTTGAATAACAGAAAACAGCTGATTATTTTATTTTAGTAAAGTTGTTTGTTTATTTTATAACAAAACAGCTGATTAGGTGAGGATATTATAACCTCATGCCATACTTTATTTGAAACGTCAACAGCTCAATCCTCACAACTGAATTTTGAAATAGAATTCACCGCCTTAATGTAACACAACTGCTTCAAATGTGTATATATCTGGCAAAACATAGATGTTATTTTTGGCAATTCTTTTGGATTCGAAATAATGGTATTAACATATTGTTTATGTTATCTGAAAAAATATTTTTACTCTAGTCGTTTTGTTTATATAAACGTTTCGGTCCAATTTATTTTAATGTAACTCTATCGTATGAATATTGTACAGTTCAAATTTTATGAATATATAGATCCTCTTTTAGAAACAGTTACTGTGAGTAGATGGTGGCCGTTGGTGTTACAAGTAGTTAATATAAATATAATGAGCTTAACGCGATTAGTTGCTCAAGCTAGATGGTTCCATCTAAGGGTTCCGTTTCTCAGTTTACTCACCAGCGCTGCCATCCGTCCAACATTATAGCACCATAATAATATATCGTTGTCAAATCTACGCAGTTACCAATTTTTTTTTAATGTAATTTTGACGGTTCATGCCTGAGGCGTACTTGATGTTAAGTGGCTTAACCTCTGCCTATAACAGACGCATTTCGTCAGCGACAAATTGCACTGTGCCCGTCACACTGAGACGTCCAATTGTCGGGTCTCATTAGCCTGTAATTTTTCTGGCTCTCAAGGACTGCTGCCGGAACACACTGTTAGGTGCTTGGCGACAGATTTTCTACTTGAGGGTGGTCGCTAGCCAGGCGGGCATTCACAATATACGCTTCCACCATGCGGTGAAGTTCAAGCCCGCGGCGGGATTCGAACCATGGACCTGCTGCACGGCAGTCCATAGCCAATGCCACTGAGGTATCACTGCTTCAACTTTAATGACACAACACATATTTATGTTATGAAGTGACAAGATGGACCAGTTTCACACATGATGGTATGCGCCATGCCTGTCCATTACAGTTGCAGTGTCACCAACACTGTGCTTGTTACGTTTTTTTTGCTGTGAACGTTAGTTCTTACGTCTAGTTCATCCAGTAAGTTCACAGTGCTTTTCACGTTTAACGCATTTCATCACATAAATAGATATATATAGAAAAATTCTAAAGACATGCTTGGCTAGACCGGATGCTGAAAGTTTTCTGAAAGTAGATAAAGATTAATTTAGACTATGACAAGAAAAATGTATGCAGGAACAGAGGGTGTAAAATTGGATTTGAAATTATTTATCATGCCTATAACATGCTTGATTCAGATCGAATAAATCGCCAGGGTAGCAGTAAAGACAGTCAAAACGTCCATATTATTAACTTTTCCCCGGCCGATGTTGCTTACGGTATAAATAAACTCAAACCGAATAGTTCTGTAGGACCGGACTGTATCCCGTCTTTTATAATAAAAGGTATGAAGAAGCATCTGTGCCTTCCTTTATGCCATATATTTAATTTGGCACTTCATTTAGGAAATTATCCTACTCAGTGGAAGATTTCTAGAGTTAATCCCATTCCTAAGAGCAGTGACAAATTACAGGTTGCACAATACCGTCCCATCGCTATCCTATCTTTCCCAGCGAAAATTTTTGAAAGTATCTTGCACAGGTATATATACGCGCAGGTGGATAGGTTCTTTTGCAGTGAGCAGCACGGATTCCGGAAGAGAAAGTCTGTCAACACAAATTTGTTGTGCTTGGTAAAGTACATTTCCAAAAGTATGGACAGTGGCCTCCAGGTGGACGTTTTATACTTTGATTTCCAGAAGGCGTTTGATAGGGTCAATAATGACATTCTGCTGGCTAAGCTAGAGTCAGTTGGTTTTGCACCAGGTCTTCTCCGACTGCTTACGGATTATCTTCGAGACCGCCAGCAGTTTGTTAGACTTGGAATATATGAATCCCAGCCCTATCACACGCGTTCCGGAGTCAGTCAGGGCTCTATCTTGGGGCCTTTACTTTTCTTGCTGATGGTCAATGACTTGCCGGGCATCGTCGGCCATGGAAAGTGCCTACATTATGCAGACGATCTTAAATTATACTCTGAGATTATGTCTTCATCAGATTGTCAGCTCTTACAGAGAGATGTGGATGCAATATTTAGGTGGAGCGCCATAAACAAGATGGAGTTTAATCCTACCAAGTGCAACGTGCTGACTTTCGGTCGAATGTGGCGCCCTCTAATTTTCCCATACAAAATTAACGGTGAGGAAATAGTCAGGGTTAACACGATAAAGGATTTGGGGTCACTTTTGATAGGAAGCTCACGTTTCATGATCATGTTTGTGCGCTTGTGAAGGAGTCGTTCAGGAGACTAGGTTTCGTCTTTAGAAATGCACGAGATTTCAAAAACAACAATGTCGTCAAACTGTTGTTCAGTACACTTGTCAGGTCAAAGCTGGAGTCCAGTGCCTGCATCTGGAACCCATATGAACTTACATACCACAAAGCTCTGGAGAAGGTCCAGAAAGCATACCTGAGGTTTCTTTACAAGCGCCAGTATGGATACTATCCTTATATGTACCCTACAAATTTTATTATGGGTTGTTTAGGGTATCACTCGTTACAGGTACGCCACCTTAACGATCAGATTGTCACTGCCTTTAAAATTCTTCGGGGTACTATTGACTGTCCAGAGTTGGTCCAGGAATTGTGTAGGTTGCATGTTCCCGATAAATATACAAGAGGCCGACATCACATGCTGTTCGCAGAGCCTAGTCACCTCACAGTGGCACGTGCTAATTCCCCACTGCCACGTATCCTAGCCGCGTTCAACGCTATCCTGGATCAAAATCCTAATTGTGACTTCTTTGTAGATGCATGGATGGAATTGTTGTCTGTATTTTTAAGTTATTGTGAACGTTCTGAGTATGTAGCGTCTACTATTGCAAATTAAACGTGTGTAAATTATATAATTTGAATACCAAATTATTATTGACAAATGTTGTATTATGTTTATTTAATATTGTAATTTATAATCTTTTGACTGAATGACTATTAATGTTTATTTTGTGACCATGTAAGTTTAATTATGATTAATTATTGTAAATGGTATGTCCGTTATAATTAATAAATTAATAAAATAAAAATAAATGATTATTTTGGTAAAAAAAAACGAAGGCTTCTTTATAATCTCAAGGTAATACAACAGTTTCCAAATCACACAAAATGTGCTAATGCTGAAGCACACATAGAAACAATACCTTTATGAGGATCAGGTTTTTTACACTTATAATACTTACGTAGATATATAGCCCGTGCCGTACTAGAATGTCACGTATAAGTGACGAAAAAGGCAACCAAAAGGAAAAATACCGGAAGGTGATATAGTGGTCAAAAGCTGGCCTATCAGCTATAAAAAAAAGAACTGCTATCATAAACTGTGATCTCCAAGACGCCTGCCATGCGTGGGGATCAGGGCAAATTCCCTATACTCCCCCATTGTGGGGAATTTGCCATAATTCCCACGTAATGTTCAGCAGTTGACAATCCAGCTGATACAGAACAAGTATACCTACAGAGACTTCGCAGTTTAGTTACACCGCGGGTAATTTTTACGTCATTTGAAGGCCAAATATGAAATTGGAACTGAAAAATACGACATCAACTGTCAGTTTGACAGTAGTCAAACCTAACCTATTCCTAGGTGATGATGGCAAATGTTGCCTAAACATGAAATCAAAACTACAAAATACGATAATAACAGTAATTTTGACTGTTGTCACACATTTCTAGAATTTTTTATAACATTTGTAGGCCAAATATGAAATTTAAACTAAAAAATACAACATTAACTGTCACTTTGACAGAGGTCACACCTAAAACCAATTTCTAGATCCGTTGTATGTCACTTACACCCTCAAAAACACAACACCAACAACGTACAGGGTTTCACACACAAGTTGTAATTCTGAATTCAAGTTATTGTCTTTTGTTTAAGGCGAGGTTGTACCTAATTAAGACATTTTTTAAAATCTGTAACTCGAATAGAATTGAAAATTTAGAATATATAAAATCATTTATATAAAGTTGAACATACTCTCCAGGAACGTACAAAGTCAAAAACGTGATTATGAACAATTTCTTCGATAAAAAAAAATGTCAAACATGACACCATATCGCTACTTAAATCAGGTAGAACTAAAAGATACTATCATGAAACTATGTGGAAGTTTTACCAATGGATAGAGCTTGTTATTTATTAGTAAGGTTTGAAGGCGCATTTTCAAATTTAGCTATAGTTTTTTAACAAGAAAAAATAAACTAGAAATCTAAAGATTCAAGCTCTCGCGCACGTCATTCAGTACCCGCCTAGGCGTCATCGAGGTAGGACGTGTGTCGTTTTCTCCAGCAAAATTCTCTCCGGCGATTACGAGCTAGAAATATTTATAAACAGAATTATTATTAGCAGAATTGTGACACTGCAACATTTATGGTTATTCGCTGGTGTGAATCTTCCATCAGGCGAGTGTCTTGTACGTCATTTGAAACCATGCCAAATAAAAAAAATACTTTCTCGATGGCATTGTTTTCCCGCGCCACAGTATAAAAGGTACAGTATGGTTTTCTAAACAATTCACTTATTTTAGTTCAGTGAGCTTTAAATAGTGTAGCCGAGCCCGTGGGGTGACGGGCTGCCCGTGGGGTGCCAATAATTTTGCATGGTGGTAGGGCATTTTGCAAATACCCGCCTGGCTTCCTACCACTATGTGTCAAGTAGAAAATCTGTCGCCAAGCACTTAACGCTATGTGCCGCTATGTATCCTTGAGAACTAGTAGTTGTGCATGGTGGTAGGGCAATTTGCGATTACCAGCCTGGCTAACTACCTCCCTCAAGTAAAAAACCTGTCGCCAAGCACTTAACGGTACGTGCCGCTATGTATCCTTGAGAACCAGTAATTTTGCATGGTGGTAGGGCATTTTATAAATACCCGCCTGGCTTGCTACCACTATGTGTCGAGTAGAAAATCTGTCTCCAAGCACTTAACAGTATGTGCCGCTATGAGTCCTCTAGAACCAATAATTTTGCATGGTGGTAGGGCATTTTATAAATACCCGCCTGGCTTGCTACCACTATGTGTCAAGTAGAAAATCTGTCGCCAAGCACTTAACAGTATGTGCCGCTATGAGTCCTCTAGAACCAATAATTTTGCATGGTGGTAGGGCATTTTATAAATACCCGCCTGGCTTGCTACCACTATGTGTCAAGTAGAAAATCTGTCGCCAAGCACTTAACAGTATGTGCCGCTATGAGTCCTCTAGAACTAATAATTTTGCATGGTGGTAGGGCATTTTATAAATACCCGCCTGGCTTGCTACCACTATGTGTCAAGTAGAAAATCTGTCGCCAAGCACTTAACGGTATGTGCTGCTATGAGTCCTCTAGAACTAGTAGTTGTGCATGGTGGTAAGGCAATTTGCGATTACCAGCCTGGCTAGCTACCTCCCTCAAGTAAAAAATCTGTCGCCAAGCACTTAACGGTATGTGCTGCTATGAGTCCTCTACAACCAATAATTTTGCATGGTGGTAGGGCATTTTGCAAATACCCGCCTGGCTTCCTACCACTATGTGTCAAGTAGAAAATCTATCGCCAAGCACTTAACGGTATGTGCCGCTATGAGCCCTCTAGAACCAATAATTTTGCATGGTGGTAGGGCATTTTATAAATACCCGCCTGGCTTGCTACCACTATGTGTCAAGTAGAAAATCTGTCGCCAAGCACTTAACAGTATGTGCCGCTATGAATCCTCTAGAACCAATAATTTTGCATGGTGGTAGGGCATTTTATAAATACCCGCCTGGCTTGCTACCACTATGTGTCAAGTAGAAAATCTGTCGCCAAGCACTTAACAGTATGTGCCGCTATGAGTCCTCTAGAACTAATAATTTTGCATGGTGGTAGGGCATTTTATAAATACCCGCCTGGCTTGCTACCACTATGTGTCAAGTAGAAAATCTGTCGCCAAGCACTTAACGGTATATATATATATATGCCACGGTATGTGCCGCTATGTGTCCTCTAGATAGAACTAGTAATTTGGCATGGTGGTAGGGCATTTTGCGAATACCCGCCTGGCTAGCTACTACCCTCAAGTAGAAAATCTGTTGCCAAGCACTTAACGGTATGTATTTTAATAGTAATAGTTAAAGGTAATCAACTGTGTTAGTTGCACTATAAGGGAATAGTCACAAGAATATAATAATTGAGTACTGGATTTAGTTGCAGATACCTAAAGTAGATCAACTGTTTTAGTTACACTATGAAGCTGATAGCGTGCGGCTGGGGACATCGACGTGACGAGCGCTGTGCATCTAAAGCGCAGCGCCGCGTAGTGTCCATAGCCTGCAACTCTCGCACGCTAAATTTGCCTACTGTGCCAGTGCAAGAGGCTCTTAATTGAAATCCTGTATTATATTACCGCCAGACTCCGCCTTTAAGCTTTAAGGCTCAGCCTTTAGGCATTAATGACTCATTTTAAGCTCAGCCTTAATTAAGGTTTACATGACACAAAACGTGACATTTTAGAAAAGTAAAGTAAAGTTAACGTACCCGTTGGTTTCTAAGTAACAAAAACGTTAGAATTGGTCTACTTTAATAAAAACGTTTAAGGAACTTTACGTGGTTTTTTAACTTCCACAATAACGCTTGGACATTACATGGCAATTTCGTTTACTGCCACCATAAAAGCATGCGTTTTTATCGCGTGTACACATGTATACATAAGGCGTTGTGTACGTATTTACGATCAGATGTAGCGTCGTAAACTTAGTACGATGTGTAGCTCAAACTTGATATTCAAATAAAGTGAGAACTAATTAAAAATTGTAATAGTACCTGTTTAGTTGAACAAAACTGTTTAACATGAATGGTGCAACAAAATTAAGCCAAAATGTGTTATTTTTTAATGTAGTTGGTCGGGTGCATGACGCTGTTGTAATACTAACTTGTTACTATTTTATATGAATTGATGGAAAAATTAAGATCTTTCAGATGTAACCTTACAGACTACTAAGCAGTAACTCAACTGAGTCAGCTCTTTATAACACGCAATGGCTGTGGAACACGCCACTGGTTATTCACGATCTCAAGTTTTAATAAACATAAAGAAGAGACCCTTATAAAGATCTTTATGTTGGTAAATAAGAAGTTAGCCCATCTTATTAACAGTTTTACAAAATACACAGTAGTTTGGCAGTGGAAATAACAAATGAATCAGAAAAGTCAGATTATATTTTAATTTAATACCTATAGGTTTGCATAAATAATAACCAACCACATCACGCTAATATGCGAAAGATTGTGAGTGAGTGAGGATGTGAGAATGTGAGTATGTATGTTTGATACTCCTGCACGCAGAGTCTGCTGAACTATTTTGTATGAAACTAAGAATATACTTATACCTAGATAGGTTCTAGATTAACACGGTAATTACAACACTTTTAATCACTGTCTACGCAGATATAACCGCGCGATGCATCAAGTTTCATAATAATTTGACGCAGACAATTTTCAAGTTTCCAATAATTACTGTGCTGTTTTTTATTCACATGCACCTAAGCGAACACGCAATCAAAATCATACATAATTGATTATAAGTAATTGTAGATAAATTCAAAGTGACTATTAAAGTCGCCTTGTGCCCGCTTTAAACGAAAGAAAATAATGAGAACAAAAGCACAAATTCGAACGAATTATTAAGATACCAGATTGAGAGAGTACAATAATGTCTCGGCCCTAGGGAAGGATGGTCACGGTTTCGAATATCGCTTATGGTTGAACAATTCCCTTATTTCCTGTCTTTGTAAGCGTGAAAATCAATGTAAAAATGTAGAAGTGTTCATTAATACGTTATTGTACAAAATGCTGATGCTTTAGTAAAAAACAAGACATACCTATATATCTTAAAAATATTTTCAAATTCCCTATACATTTTGGCACACAGTTTTGTTGGTAAACCATAGTCACTCATATTAAATTTATTGTTACGTCTGACAGCCTTAATCTACTTAAGCTAGGCCGCAAATTGTTTCACCAACTCAGTCTTCTGATTAAGAACCCAATGTTAAATATATTTCTACACAAACGTGGGAAAATCGAAAAAGGGTTTTGTGTGACTAAATATATTCAGGCGTCACTTTGCAGTTTTTTTTTATTTTATTTTTATGCCTGATTGTTTAGCCTTTGACCACTATCTCACCTGATGGTAAGCAATGATGTGGTCGAAGATGTTGTTCAGGCTGACCTAGAAGTACTGGCTCTCAAGGACAGCTGCCGGAACACACCGTTAGGTGCTTGGCGATAGATGTTCTACTTGAGGGTGGTAGCTAGCCAAGCGGGCATTCGCAAAATACCCTACCACCATGCTATAACGACTGCCATCCTAAGACAACTACCGGGACCGACGGCTTAACGTGCCCTCCGAAGCACGAAAACGCTCAGTAGTAATGTCACTAGCGGTCACCCATCCAACTCATGACCGCGGGCGACGTTGCTTAACTTTGCTGATCGGTTGAGAACAGCTAAGTAAACTTCGCTACGAGCGCTTCAAATCAGCAGATATCATATAGATATGATTATAACATCTGATTACATTTAGATTCACTTATTACCTTATATGGTTTTATCATTTTATTTGTCTTAGATTATGCCACGTAAGTAAAGTGTCAAGATTATCTAAAATAATAAAATCACTATGAAAAAGAGCATTGCACTCTATTATGGACATGAAAACGTATCTAAACGTAAATGAATATGTAACTAATTGGACAGTATTTTATTATCAGGTTTAAGGCTCCTAGAACATGAACGTACATGTAAGTGTGGTGCAAATTGTTCTGCCTTATTATAAGAAACTTTGTAAAGCTAGGTTACTACTAACTAAGATTCTGAAATTTAAGCTTAATGTGGACTATTTTTAAGCCAAGGTTAAAACCTCACCTCATTACAAAAGCAAATTCAGTCCAGACTAATAAGTCTAGACTCTGGTGCGATTCAAAGTTTATCCATAAATAATAAATGTAATTCATTCATTAAATAATATATAATTTAGCCTCAACGTTCCGTTGGCACGATACATTATATTTATACAATATTTTCTGAAGCTTTCTTGTAATAAAATAGAATGTTTTACTATCAAAATATAACATAATAATATTTTTAAATTCTGTGAATAATGAAAAACAATCCTTTTTATAGTGGTCGTATACGATCACTGCAGTATTTGAAACCTCGGGACAAAAATTTAAGTTGTTTAATTACTATGTAGAATATTTGTTTTCGCGAAACCTAAGACAATCCTTACTATTTATTCTTATTTTTTTCACAATCTTATAACACACAACAAAACGTATCAAAAAATCCAATATTAGTTAATATTGATGCCAATCTTAAACTTCAATTGCCGCCATTTTCACAAGGAGGTATGACAAGACCACGATTAAGAGTTAAATTAGGTATCAATGTAGACTTATTTTAGTAACAGACTTAAGCTAAGACTTAAAGATAAACTACGTTTTATAATAAGATATTTTGTTAAACAATGGTTTAGAGTCGAGACTACGTGAGTCCACTGTCTAGGTTTATTCTTAATACACAGTTAGTGGAGGGAGGATTTCTCTTGATAAGTTGGGGATGGTGCCTGTTCGGTGGCTGGTAAAAGACCGACGAGTCAACTGCAATCTTGAATGATGTAAGCTACGAACTGTCAGGCAGCGCTAGTGTCGCGCCATTGACTTCCATTATAGATCAGTTACGCGTTGAGCTCACTAAATGACTCGGCTACGCTTAGACAGCGACATAAAAATACGGTGATTGAATCTAATGCAACAACAACTAGCTGTATCTACATGTCATCACAGACGAGTCACTTTAAAAGGACAATGATCACTGGAAGAAGAAAAATGATATGTATAAAAAACTAAATCTTGTACTCAACTATGTATATTCGTTGAAAGCAGTTCCATAAAATTCACTACATCATTGTCTACCAACCTTTATTCCAATAAACTTGGGTTGGTACAATTTGTCTCCTGTAACAACACAAAAGACATCATCATAACATGTTTTAAGTAATACTTTTTGCTAACAACACAAAGATACAATGGTAAAAATATTTCATTACCCATTTATTATGTCTTACAAGAATATATCAAAAAATATCTTCTCGCTAACAACACACAGAACAACACAGAGCACACAATTTTAGTAAGTTTTGGCTTATATTTATAGCAGCCCTTGATGCTAACCTCTGAGAATGTTTTCGTTGGGAGTATACCCGTTACCTTTTTGATAATCAGTTGTGTATTCGGCGTATTTTTACCTATTATAAAAGGACAATACATTTTACAACATACAATAGGAAGATACGGAGCAATTCTTAAATTCTTAAGCTGGAAACTGAGATTATTTAAAAAAAATATGGTATTTGGAATAAAACTAATACAGGATAAAACTGGTTTTAAAAACCTTAACCATTATTCTTCACAGAAGAGTAAACAATCACTAGGTACAAAGTGTACTTTATCCTAGTATTTTATTAAGTCTGTGTTTTAGAGTTCAAGCAACCTCGTCATCCACAATGTCAACTTTATTCGCGATGTTTAACCGTACAGAATGACCCATAACCACAACTTTGGTCATTAAATTATCCCAAAAGTACTTTCATCCGTCCCCATCAACGCTTTTATTGACGCGTATCGTCCATTTTAGTAATCCCAATCGTTGCGTGAAAAGTTACTCGATGGGCTCTGCTTGACTTTATACTGTCAAAAAGTACCAATATAATCATATTTTCATTTTAACTAGGTACCATAAAAGTGTATTATTGTGACTGGTTTAGTAGCCTACGACTATATCATATCGTGGGATTTAATTGCTTCTAGTAATAAGCAACGAGTAAGTAAAAAGTTCTAGTAAATTAATAAGCAACACGTAAATTTTTGACATGATTGAGGATAATAATAATTTAGTTTTAGAAGAAATCATAATAAATATGTCATTTGTCTATACTAATAATAAAATATGTAATAATATTATAGAGATCATGAGGCTATTACGGTGTATACTGATCTACTAGATATCATCTTATCTGACTAGATAGCGGAATATTTTGAGAAAGAATAAAATACATAATGTAATATTACAAAATTGCAATTAATATTTGTTGAACAGTAAAATGTAGAAATTGTATCACTTTAATTTAAAAATGTTTCCAATGAATCATTTCGGTGAAAATTAGTCTCAATTTCATCTCATCAGTTATTTTGTTACTCTATTATATTTTAAATCAGTTTTTTCCTAGTATTTATATAATTAAGTATTGTCATGAATTTAATACATGAATACATCTTATTAGGTGATTTTGCTTATTTTTTGATGAGATTGTGACTATAACCTCTGCTTGTAATAGATGCAGTTCTAGGCTCCGCCCATCACCCTGAGACATACTGTAGTTAAGTATCAAGTGCCTGCAATTACACTGGCTCTTAAGGACTGCTGCCGGAACACACTGCTAGATGCTTGGCGACAGATTTTCTACTCGAGGGTGGTAGTTATCCAGACGAGCAATCGCATAATGTTCTTCCACCGTGCGGTGACGGCGTTGGGGATCAAACCATAGACGGCAGTCCATAGCTATTACTCCTTAACATTCCTTACATTCCTTAATTGTAACCCATTACTTATTACGAGTATTCAATACCATAAAGTGATAAGTATTTCAACAATAACGCAGTAGCATGAGATAAAAATAAATGGTTGTGTTATTATTTATTTTCACTACATGACTTTGTCTTCTGTTTCAGTGATCCGTGTCGGCGTGAGCATGGCCGCACAGTCCGCTTTGTGGCTGAGTCTGCTACATGGGTTCCTCTTCGCTATGGGTCAGTGCTTTCCTTACTTATTCTTGACAAAACATTTTGACAATGTCCTTCTAGAGTCTTGGTAAAGCAAGAAGTCTTTTCTTATCATCTGTCAATGGAAGATAAGAAATAGTATTTCTAGAAATATCAAACTTAATACAAGTTTAGGTTTCAAATTATGATGTGATGTGTAGTTTAGAGATGTTAACTATTTTTACCTGTTTTAAAACTCTCTAATATGTGTTACTGTATCAGCTATAGCTCCACTGCTGAACACAGCCTCTTCTACCAAAGAGGCAATAATCCCCACTTTCTTAATTTAACAGGATAAAATGACAATGTTTAAATTTCATTAATTAAATCATATTGGAGAATTTTCTGATACAAAAATAGTTTACTTGTATAAACAATTACATATCACATCTATATTTGGAATCTGAACGAAAATAGTACTTCAATTGTACTAAAAAGAACTATTTCTTATCATCCATTAACAGAAAAAATCAATCAACTTAAGAGAGAAAACTATGGATATAAGAATTTGACATTGAGTCTAAATCAATTGTGAGTCAAACTCACAATTGAATATAAAGAAAACAGTATAATGGAGGCGTTTTATGGTAAACACATAATAAAATAAAATATAAACATATTTTATGAATATGCGTCATTCAACCCAAAACTCTAGTGGCACAGATTAGTAATCTAGAGCCAGATCATTCCAAGCACAGATCAAAACTCCAGAAAATATCCTAATCGTGTCCTAGAAACATAGTCTTTGTTCCGAACCTTGTGGATTTTCTACGCGAAAGGAAGAGAAATGATAACGTTGACGATCAAACTTTAGATTTAGAATGTTGTCCTTTATATTTAAGATTTGGTTTATCCAGATATATATGTTTTTAATATGCTTATATACTCTTTTGTCTATTTTGCCTTGACGATAATGACCCTACTGTGATTTTTTTACGCTTCTCCATATGTCATTGGCACAAAATGGCAGCTTATTTGTAAAACACTTCCCATTGAGTACCCTTATGTCTTTCTCGAAACTCTCATCCGAAATTTTACCCTGCTCACACTCCAATAATGACCTACTTGTTTCCTGACCCATACAAAAAAATCAATGCAACCTTTTTCCACTGAAGTGTGAAGATTTACGCTGTGAAAGCTTATTGCTTTTTTTTTTGTTTAGATTCAAGATAAAACCAATCGTTAGCTCTTAAACGGATGCTTCGTGAAAGATTGAGCACGTTTGCTAGAAAATGTGCTTGCTTTCAAGTAGATAATCTAAGTTTGTAGCTGGATGTTTTAGTTTTATAATGACTGACTCAACAATAGGTAACCTATTTTGGGTCTTATATTGGAGACTGCTATTATTATGTTATTTATAACTTTGTGCACTTGTTAGATTCATCTTATCTCCCTACCTAGTGACTCACAAAAGCGTGCCTCTCCATGGTAAATAATATTAGGTATTGACAGCCATTTGCACTGGTGTTTCTCTTTGTACACTACGTCTAAGTGTGGGTATAAATGCTAATTGTTTAGGAAAGCTAAGCGCCTGGGCGCATATAAGCTAATCAGCGATGATTGTACATGATGTATTCTGAAGGACAGAAGCGCTTACATGGCAAAACTGGTGTTTTGGTAATGTGTTTAGAATAGAAGAGGTCTCCAGAGAATAGGTTAGCTTCTAAGTAGTAGAAGGTTCCTATTTATCACTGATCCTTGAGGTCATAAGACACGTCTTGTAAAAAATCATGACTATATCTTTGAGTTATAATTACAAATCATTTAACTTGCTCCCGGATCGGATCAAGTTCTTGTCCAGGATCGAACACTAATGGTTCATACAGATAAACAATAAAATATGAAGTGAGAAATAGTAGTTGCAACTACGGTCAAAAATATGTATGGTGACCTTCGTGAAAGGAAAGAAGTATTTTATTTTTGTTGCCGATGTGATAAGCACCCTTTGACCACTACCTCACGTGATGGTTAGTAGTAATAATAAGATAGTAAGTTGGTGGGGTAGACTAAGAACAAGCTAACCTGTCTTTCTGGCAGGAATAACCATTTGAATTTTACATTCCTTAACACTATTTCTTGGTAATTTTTTAATTGTATCTACAATTACACGAATTGTTCGATTTTTGTTACCACTTTGAAATGTAAATATATCAGAACCATGAGAAAATAATTCATGTAATACCTATATCTTAAGTACTAGTGTGTACAAAAACTCACTAGCAAACTTGACTTTCCTTGCTTCTGCGCGAAATTCGGACATCCAGCCTGTATTATCTGTCCATTTGCTCCAACTTTTCGGACAGATGTCCTATAAAAAGATAATCAAGTCCTCCCCAGCCCGACAGTAAACTAACTTGTGACCTTGCAACAACTCCGGAAGTTGGTGAATGATGTTTGCTCATTAATCATAATACGAGATAGAGTATAAAATTGTAGCCAAAGTAATACTAGCTATGAAATAATATAACAGTAGAGATGTAGGAAATCGGCCAAGTTGATATCCGGCCACGTTTGGGAATTAATGCCGGATTTCTAAATTAGCCCGGTGGTAGTCTGTGTTGCTCTAAAATTTTGTTACGACAAAGGCTAACAAATGCTATGGAATAACTTTTTGCATCTAAAATGTATTATTGAATGCAATATGTAAAATCAATTATATGAATAATTATTGTTTCACACACTAAGGACTTGAAGTATTATTTTAACACAACTGGTAAAAATATTAATATTTTTAAACACATGAATCTTTAATTTTTCTTTTTTCTAGAAACCTTGTCGTTTTCAAGGTTTTATTTAGTGTGTCTATTCTGCGACCTCAGCGCAAAAGAGACGGCTGGAGCGCAATGCGCGTGGGGTGTGCCTGTGCCATGCTCTGAGTGTGGTTAGGCCGACAGGAGACGACAATGCTTTTATTTATTTAAGCAACTGACAGCAGATTTCAGGGCGACGGCGTTTGGGTCCATCTAAGTGGCCTAGTTTCGAGCTGATGTTGTCACCCGTGGCGCACCGGTGAATCTTCCCCCTGCAATGTAGAATGTAATATATTTTATTATCTAACATACTTTAACTTTCGGTATAAAAGTAACTGTTTTTGTTTTATTGACTAGTCTGTCTATAATTATTATTTAGTAACCAGCTACGACTCGCGTAATATTAACCGGGTATAGCTTCGACCATTTTTGATCTTATTTGACAAATTTATTTGTCTGTCAATGACAAAGTCATATATACAAGACGTCAATCTTAGCAAGCACATAGAGTAGTTTTTGGTCAATTTAGACCACAATAACGCGCGAGCCAAGCGAGTGAAGCGAGCAAGCTGTGGCTGCGGCCGGCAATGTGTCAGAGTAATAATTTTGTTTGAATTGTTATTTTGTTACTATTTACTTGTTTGTTTAAAGCTATACCGATAATAGTAACAACTTGTCAATAACAAGTGGTAAAAGCGATAAATATTAAAGTACTACAGCTCACCATATGCATTACATTTGCAGTAACATAATGGAATAAATTCAAAATGGAATAAAAGTAAATACATTCGGCTAAAACACTGCACTTCTAATCGGTAGCTGTATACACATAACAGCAATATATTTTACGTCGTCATGGTTGGCTGGCTTCGAATACAAAACTGAAAGTTATAAGAGAAAAGAAATGAGCTTGCATGCCTCGCTTCTAATTCAAGGGCTTAAACGGAAAAGGGGCTCTTGGAAAACGAAGAATTGTATTGTTCGTCCTCATCTTAAAATGCTTCTGGGGCGGTCTACAAACTTTTTACTTGGAATATTTACTTGTAATTACTAAGAAACAATTGCCCTGCAAATATTTTTATGACTTGTTCTGCAAATTATTTAAAAACTTCTCACGTGGATGTGAGTAGGGTGTTGTGTGCGTTAGACGCACGACAGGGCTCCGTACGGTTTCCGTCCGTAGGGTTTCATACAATATTTTCTTATGTTCCTGTAATAAATGTTGTTAGCGTAAACATATTATTCGTAATATGTTATTGTGTTTCATCCAGTGTGTTAGATAAAACATTATGTTTGACCCTGAAACTGTGCCCGGTGAATGACAATAGACTCGCCTCCTATTACATGGGTCCAAAACCTAATTGGCGAAACGTGGCTGCTCATACAACTACGCCTACTCCTTTGGGGAATACAGGCGTGATTATATGTATGTATATAACCGCTGGGGATTGGCTGTGAATGTTTTCACAAGATAACAATAATTTTCTATAGTTATGAATTAGATACCGATATTTAAGGGTTAATCCGTAGAAATACGGTTGAATTTGGAACGTTCATAATAAATTTAAATATATTTAAATTTGGTGCATTCCAGTATTTCTAGATTACAGCCTGAATTGTTTGAGCTTAGAGCAGTTGTCAAAAACAAATGAACGCTTCAGTAACAAAACACTGTTTGTGTTTCAGTGTTGGGATCGGTTATGCATAGTTCCTACTTATTTAAGATTGATTGTGCGAAATAGCCTATTTGTTGAACATGCATTTAATACCACATTAACTAGCAAGCCCGATGTTTAATAGTTTGTGGTTAGTATATTTTTAATTTTGTAAACGCTTATATAGATTTGCTGTGATTAAACGTTTTTTGACATAGCTGTTTTTGAATATCTTGTCTTTTCAATATAGATTCTTAATTAGCCTGTCATGGAGGGAAATTAGCCTATCAATTATTCCGGAATCAATTTAGCAATTCCAATGTTTAAAAGGACTAATAGAATTCAATAAGGTAAGCAAATTATAATCCCAAATATTCAGGAAATAATCCGGGATTAACCTGCTTTATACTCAACCTTGTTAATACCTCCATACATCATTAAACGTATGAAAGGAAATTGAATAACGCTGGTAAAAGGAACCACCAGATTGTGACCCAAAATGTCCCTAAACTATGTCTAACAATGTTTATAAATAGCTCGGCGATAATGAGGGTAGAAAGTTGCCATTTGCGAATCCCCCACAAACTAATTTAAACTTTTGAAGCGCTATCCATTAATAAATATGTCGCCATAGTTTCATGGCGTTTGTCGTAATGAGTTTCAATTTGGAATGCAATGCAAACTTCAAGCTCGAGCATCTCTGACCATTCAGTCGTTGTTGACTTAAAATGTCAAATGATTATTAGAAATAGAAGACGATGATAGAGGGAGACAATAATACAGCTTTAGACAGTTCTCTTATTCATGACTTACACCGTAAACTCAAACAAATAAAAATAATATATAATTATAATTTTTAATCTATTAGATGAAAAATAATTGGCAACTGTCGATATTATACACAACATTTTTTTCACCTGAAATAATTTTATTATTCTCGTTCAGCATGCATAAATGCGTTTAAAAATAATTCTAATATGTATGTCGGGGATTCAGACGGATTAGAGTCCACGTGGTCGTTATCGGCGCCCGCCATGTTGTGAAAATTATAAGTCAGTGCGCACACCCGGCGCAGGCGCTGTCTCGAAGGCAAGTCGAGTGAGTGAACCTTGATCGAACGCACTACTGACAGATATGACGTTGACACTGGCAGCCCTGTGTCAAAGATAATCAACAACTTGTGTTGTCTATGGCATTCTCTCGGTGTTGCCATTCAAATAAATCAAATAAATACCGAAATAAATAACTACGTATCTTCTTGAGAATTATTATCTCTGACACGGCCATTCTGCCCATCAACGCGCTCTCGCGTTGCTCCTCATCATCACACCATCCGAAATAGTAGAAGGTCAAGCAAAGCATTCACACAACTTGTAACTGGACTTAAAGCTGAATATCTCAGAATGTAAAGCTGTGTATAAACCGTCAGACCTTGATACAGAAGATTGTCAATTAATAGGTAATCAATATCAATTCATTTAAGAGTAGATGGCATTGCAAAAATAGAAACTTTCAGCATAAGTTAAAAGTCAATATCGATTTAACTACAATTACACTGCGTACAGGTTTTCGACATTAAAAGATCAACACTTATTTAATTTTATCACACCGCAAAGCTTTGAAGCTTTCAGCCTTATTCAACTCATCTCTATTGAAAGGCGTAACAGCTCTCAATGTAATCTAACTGAACCTTACTGCAAAGCGTAGAAGCTTTAAACAATATTCAACTGAACCTTACCGCAAAGCGTAGTAGCTTTCAACGATATTCAATTGAACTTTACTGCAAAGCGTAGTAGCTTTCAACGACACTCAACTAAACTTTCCGCAAAGCGTAGTAGCTTTCAACAATATTTTAATGAACTTTACCGCAAAGCGTAATAGCTTTCAACGATATTCACCTGAACTTAACCGCAAAGCGTTGTAGCTTTCAACGACACTCAACTTAACATTACCGCAAAGCGTAATAGCTTTCAACGATATTCATCTGCACTTACCCGCAAAGCGTTGTAGCTTTCAACGATACTCAACTTAACATAACCGCAAAGCGTAATAGCTTTCAACGATATTCACCTGAACTTAACCGCAAAGCGTTGTAGCTTTCAACGACACTCAACTTAACATTACCGCAAAGCGTAATAGCTTTCAACGGTATTCACCTGAACTTAACCGCAAAGCGTAATAGCTTTCAACGATATTCATCTGCACTTTACCGCAAAGCGTAATAGCTTTCAACGATATTCACCTGAACTTAACCGCAAAGCGTAGTAGCTTTCAACGATATTCACCTGAACTTAACCGCAAAGCGTAGTAGCTTTCAACGATATTCATACAGATAAAGCGACAAGACTTTCAATCCATCTTTGTGACAAAGCGTAAAGGCTTTCAGTGCACAATAAAACACTTAATTAATCAATCATAATTGTGAGCCATTTGTTAATTCGAGTTCACAATCTACAAAATTACCTAAAACAGGAACAAAATTACTTAAAATTCTCCATTATAATAAAACTCAACGCGATCCATTAATTATTCTAACAATCTAACACGTTCAACTTCTTGAATATACAAAATAATATCAATAACCACGACGATTGTGACAACTTTATGTACGTTAGGAAATAGAATTAATCATGTCTTACCAGATTGTAGAGGATCCAGAGATTCAGACATTTCTGGTAAGTTAGCTCATGACATACGTAATGGCCACTTCGGTTCAACCATATAACGATCTTTAATTATTTTTACAAGGACTATTTAACTTTTCACGTAATTTCTTAATTATACGTCGATTCTTTTGAATCAAAACCAGAATGCCTACAACCAAAGGGATGAATCGCGGCTTTAGTAGCATTATAGCGTATTTTATCTTTCGATACTTGCTCGTCCATCCTATCTTTTGCCTCTTGTCTGAATTCCGTAAGGTCCTGTTCATTGTGAGTCTTAAGATTTGTTGTAAGAAAGTTTAATCTAGGTGGGCACTTATTATAACCAATTAGTTACTAAAATGGACTTTTGCCTGTGCTCTTGGATACTGTGCAATTGAGCTAAGTTGAACTTTACCAATAACAAATTTACAAGATCTGTTTTCGTAGTTTTCGGCAATTGTGAAGCAATTAGTTAGCACGGACATTATAAGTTCAACCTGACCGTAGGTTCGGCAGATGCCGCTCACAGTTTTAAGTAATTCAATAGACGTCACATAGATTCCGGGACTCCTATCCCGCAAAAGAAGTGCCTTGGTCGGAGATAATTCGCTTGGGTATTCCGAATATGTGGACAAATTTTTAAAGACCTTTACAAGCAGATCGTGAAGTAAAGTCCTTAACAGCGGTTAGATAACAAAATTTTGTGAAAGCATCTACAATAACAATCACATATTCTTTAGAGATCCTACCCTAGACAGTTTACCGCTAGGATCAAAATGAATAGTGTAGGAAGGCTCCACAATTTTGTCTATTGGATGTAAAGCAGATTGCTTCGTGCTAGAAGGGTTTATTTCGCATGGTAGGTAGTCAACGTATGCCCTGACGACCTGACTGCGAAGTCATATTGGGAAGCCAAAAAGTTTGCTTATTTAAGACAAAGAATTATCAAGAATCATTAAGCAGCCGAGGTGTTTCAAATCTTCATGAAATCTTTCTTTAATTAGCCAACGAAAATTTTTGGGGATCATGATGTTACTAAAAGTCTTAATCATCTACTTGGAAGTTTCTACTGAGTAAATTGTCTTTGCATGTGTACGAGGACCTAAGGTTGGCATCAATTATGTTGTTTTCTATAGATTCAACGATACTGTACGGTGTTTTCCGTACATATGAAAATGATACGCAGAGTGAGGGAATAAATGGTACTTTAATATCCCAAACTTAGCTTATATGGTTAATGGTATGGTTGGTGAATACACGCGGATGGTACGGTGTCCGATTGTGCACTGGTGCCGCGGTTTACTAAATGTGGCATGAATGCGTAAACCGCTGACCGCGCGCAATGTACAATGCTTACATCGTACAGATACGTTTAATATCAGAGTCCAACCTCTGTTCAGCCTGCAACCATTCAATGTTCACTCGAGAAACGTTAACTTCTTTTCACTAATTGGGTTGCAACTAAGGAAATCTGAATTCATGCGGAATTCTCTCACCTTTTCGATACTCAATTTCAAAATCAAAAGTTTGCATGTACGCCCACTATCTGTAAACGCGTCCCGAAAGATCACATTCATGACGCGATGATATTACGACATTACAATCTGTAAGAGCAATTAAATTTCTGCCTAACAGTTAATATTTTAAATGATTTAGTGCTTTAAATACTGCTAAAGTTTCCACTAGCAAACAGATCTCAACTATCGATAGATATCACACCGTTCAGTGAAGTCAATAATTATGAAAATCAGAATTAGTGTTTTGAGTAAGGCACATATTGACACGGGTGTCATGTACTTTTTAGCACCATCACTATTAAGAGTGTACATCAAACCGGGAGTCTTATGATTACGTAATGCGATAAGAAATGTGAGTCAATAATCAAAAACATTATCTGATTATAGAACTCGTCGAACTCAACATAAGTGGTAATTTTTCGAAAAAGCATGGTTCGGAACCAATACCTGTGAGACGGGTAAAACAAATCTCTTTCTAATCCGGTAAACAATCAGCAATTTTATTTTATAGTAAGTGAGCACACTGATGCCCTGTCGATCAACGCTTGTAGATTAAGGTCACCTAGACGCATTTCAATTAAAGATACATTCTAAGAGGAACAAACAATTTGGTATGCTCCGATTTGGTATGCAACTCTAGGTTAAGGTTTAAAATCTTAAAATTTTTCATTTAGTTGCTTTGTGAAACAAGTGGGTTCAGAATTGAAGTACCCAGGTTTTTGACAATAGGAACACTGACTTGACTTAAGATTAGGTTCAACAATAGATGCTCGATGGAGGATAGTACCTTCTGTTCTTTTTTTTACTGTTGAGTAGCAGCAAGCTGTGTCAATTTAAATTACCTATTTTATTGCAGTAATGACAGCGCTGACCTGTAGAATTGTTGTTGGTTTTAGGTCGTACAAAATCAAAAGGTCACTACAAGTCTTTTCAAAATGGCCCTTGAGGGTCGTAATGTTAGGGTATGTAGCCAAATGCTTAAAATTAGTCGTGGTATTTTTAAGTAACTCTAAACATACCTGAGCATCAGTAATGCCGGAGATAAATACCTCGATTTTATTTGGTGCACTCCAGCTGGTCTCCAGTTGGTCTATCGGTGTCAATTTGTCGGTTGAACACTCGATGTACGTCGCAGCTAGGTCACTCTTGTACTCCACGATGTCGCAAAACAGGTCGTGGAATCTCTTCGTTGCAGCAAACTATCGAGTAAGTCGTTCCTTAACCTCTTTCTAAGTCTTGCACAAAGGGTACGAACGCGCTGCCCACTTTTTGCACGTCTTTGTAGGTGGATGAACACAGCAGTTCTAGTTTTATAGTCCGTCCATGAGTTGTTAATTTGTGATGTTTATTCTCCTCACATCATTGAGTTCACGACGAGGGTTTCTGGTTAGAGCTCCGAAAGCCTGCCATCATATTTTGGAAGAAACTGCGCCCACGTTTCGGGTAAAGGTGCACCAAGTTATTTGTTTGTCGAGACCGATGGTATATCCTCCACATTTTCTTGAGCTTCATATTCCGGCATAAAATATTCATGATTTCGAGTAGCTGGCGTCGTGGTAGGCTCGCAGGATGTTTTTCTAACGTGATCCCACCGCTGCTGTCGGGGATTCAGACGGATTAGAGTCCACGTGTTCGTTATCGGCGTCCGCCATGTTGTGAAAATTATAAGTCAGTGCCCACACCCGGCGCAGGCGCTGTCTCGAAGGCAAGTCGAGTGAGTGAACCTTGATCGAACGCACTACTGACAGATATGACGTTGACACTGGCAGCCCTGTGTCAAAGATAATCAACAACTTGTGTTGTCTATGGCATTCTCTCGGTGTTGCCATTCAAATAAATCAAATAAATACCGAAATAAATAACTACGTATCTTCTTGAGAATTATTATCTCTGACATGTATAATTATAGAGTTTAATTTTTGGCGACACGACTACTAATAATATTGTTAATACTGATTAATGTCATCTTTGTCAGTCTATACACTTCTTTGTTTGCTTGCACTCTACGTCCCACTGTAGCCTGGACAACCTACCGTTCACGTTTTCAGTTTTGGGTAAATCTCCGAACTTAAACCTTTTCATTCGCTATATTCAATAAATGTAAACACCATTTTTCGGCTGATGACCCATATTAACGCGCGGGGCTATTGTATTATTTGTGTACGACGGGTATTTGGGAAGTATATCATTATCCAGTATCCAACGCTTGTGAATTCAGAACTGGGTCCGTCACTAGGGTAATTATAACTAATTAAAATGTAGAAATTAAAAGTAATTGTGTAAATAGTTTGAGTTTACAAAAAACAACGGAACGTTTCAGCCAGAAAATACTGATTTATGCTACAGAGTTGTGCTCGGCTATACCTCAAAGTATACAATGTTTTCTACTTGAGAGTATACCATCAAACGTTTGTTTTGAATGGGTATATTTTCAAATGCTAATAAAGCTTTGCTACAATGAAAGATTATACAAGCTCAACACTATGAAGCGTTGTGAGGTATACTATGAGCATCGATACGCTTCTGTGACGTAATCATGCAAGTGTTTTTAATATACCCACAAATTTTACTACGGTAGTTTGCTTAAGCGTAAGGCAACATTGCTAAGACGTATTCTACTAAAACATTAACGGAATCTGCAAACATCGGAAATTCACAGCTGGTATTTAAGGAAACGAAACACTCCTACTTCACACGTCACTCCGGAATAAAAAAAAACTGAAAGGGCGGAAGGAACATAAGTAATTTATGGGACACAGCAAACCCAACTCCTTGCCTTGCGAGAATACTTTGGGTGGAAGCGCGACAGCTGTGGAAACAATCTGCTAAGGAAGGATATGTTTTTCGTGTCGTTTATTCAAAGCCTCAGCTACGGATCTGTGTGAACCAATGTAAATTAATGTACATGTTTAAATGTTTTGGTTGTGTTCTAAAGAAGAGGAATTCTGAGAGACGATGGTAATTAATATTCTTTTTTTTTGTATTTACAGATTAAAAATGTTGTTGTACTTATTGATACAAAATAACTTAGCATGAAGTGGTTTTTGAACATTTTATAATGAGGACGTAGGATGCAGAGACCTCGTTTCGCATCCGAGTGAGCAAAATAGAACTATGAACTTAATATATATATAGCAAAAGCGAATTAAAAAAAATTCATATAATAGAGAGCTTTTTAAAAAGGAACAAAATCTATCATGTACTTTATCACATGGTTGCTACATTAGGCTTAGGATGTACAGTAATTACTGTACCAACTGGATTGTCTACTGCTGAACACAGCCTCCCCCATTTTGGGTGGGTTTGCCATAATCCCCACGCTTGGCAATCCTCTAGGGGATCGCAGTGTCAGTCATCCTTTTCCTCAGTTCCTCAGAAAACGCTGCTGCCCACCTTCTGGTGCGATAGTGTGTTCCCTAAATCGCCTCTTACGACACCCATGGGTTGAGATAGGGGGGGATGACATTCTAGCCCGGCACCCGCAGGGCCGTATAAGTCTATAGTTGCTACACAATAATTAGAAAAAAATATATATTGATACGATTTCCATTTCGCTTCATCAAGTCTTGTGTCTTATTATGAAGCAGTGATGGCGTCGGCTATGGACTGCCACGCAGCAGGTCCATGTTTCGAATCCTGCTGCAGGCCCGCCTCGTGACCACCCTCACGTAGAAAATCTGTCGCCAAGCACTGAACGGTATGTTCCGGCAGCTGTCCTTGAGATCCAGTAATTCTAGGTTTAGCCTGTTAACACCTTCGACTACATCATCACTTACCATCAGATGAGATTGTGTTCAAAGGCTTACCAATCTGCGAAAAAACAAAACAAATATTAAAAATTTAAAAACAAATAACAGGTTTACCTTTTCCCTCAGTTGATTCCGGAACCGAAACTCCTCAAGACGACACCACCATGGACATTTCATCGCGGCGGTTTCGAGCTGAGTTTCTGCAAGAGTGGCACGGGTCTCCAGACGCCCCGTACTTCGACCCCAGCACTCCTAGAAATATCACTGGGCTCGTGGGTCATCCAGTCAGGTTGCTGTGCAGAGTGAAGAATTTACAGAACAGAACCGTGAGTACATTCTTCGCTAGTATGATTTCACCGATGACTTAAATCGTTACCATTGCCTTCCCGAGGGCTGTTTGGATAGTATTGCGCCCCCATATCTCTATGTGGGAGTCGTAAGTGGGGCGATAAAGAGAAAAAACACCAGAAGGTGAGTAGCAGAGCCTTTGAAGAACAGCCATCATACACTGGGATCCCCATGATTACAGCGAGGCGTTAGGATTATGACAAATGCTTACTAAAAGAGGCCTTTGTTCAACGGTGTAGGTTATGGTTGTTGATGATGATCGCGCTTTCTGGGACTACTCCACTCAATAAGAGCGCTCGCACCAAAGTTTAAGCAATTAGGTTATGCAACGTTCACTGTGATTTGGATGGATTACTCCCTAGTGGTATACTACTGAGCACTGCCGTACTTCATAGAGGGCATGTTGAGCCCTCAGTCCCGGATGTTGTCTTGGAATGGAAGGCGTAACAGCATGCTGGAATGGCATTTGCCTACCACCGTCAAGTAGAAGGTATGTTGCCAAGTACCTAAAGTTATGTATATTCCGGCAGCTGTCCTTGAGACCCTGTAATTCTTGCATCGTCCCTTACTAGCAGGTGTTATAGTGGTCAAAGGCTATATTCTGTCAAAAAAAAAAGTAATAAAAGTATTCTCTAAAATATAGACACCACATTTTTGACAAATATATTTTTCTTTTAAATGCAACATGTCGTTTCTAAAGGCAAAAATTATCATGGTCAACAGCCATAACGTCCACCATTGAACAAATGCTTCTCCTATTAAGGGAAGTTGTGCCCATGCTTGGCAGGCATCTTGGCGCTGCCACCCATGTTCTGAAATTCTCCTGTCGTCGCCACAGTCATCATCAACATTTGTCAAGTTATTTAATTTACAAGTTAAAGAAACTACACCGACTAATTAAAACAGTAAAACGAACATATTTGTAACAAGAACATATTTATAAAAAGTTATAGGCATTATTACGTTTTACAAAATACAACGATAAAATACGGAACAGTTTTGTGGATATGATTCCCAGAGAGGTTTTGTTTCAGATAGGTGGCGTAGAACCTAAGTTTTTGTGCCGTTTTTTAGGGTTCCGTAGTACCTACTAGAAAGAATCGTTCTATATTATCATAACGGGAACTACTATGGAACCCTACATTGCGCGTGGCCTGATTCGCGCTTGGCCGTTTTTTTAATTGGTAGAAAAACAAGTTGTCCAAATCAAGGAGTTTTCTTTTCCCGCGACTAGAATCTAACAAAATATAACATCTGCTACAGGGTTTAACGTTCTGTGCGGCAAAGGCCTACCACATTTTAATGGGTTTTCTATAATGTTACCTGCGTATTCATTTAAGCCTAGGTTGGTGAAATTAGGCTTTATTTATATAATAATTTATTGCCTAGAATGACGATTCTCCTTTTTCATTTTAATCTCGAAAAACTGCAATGCACCTAATTTGAAGATTTCGTTTATAGATTGCTTCTTTTTTTGGAAAACTTGATACTACTGTTTTTAAAGTAAATTGTTATTTTGCTTGTATATCGAAGACATTATTAGAATATCTTTATTTACATTTATATTACAATTCAAAATTTCAGCTCAGACACAAGAATATTTTCTAAGGCCATAACTTAACAGGATAATGTGTTACGAATAAACCATAAAGTTGGCATGCTGCATTGAAATTGCCCCATTTATTCCTGTAGTCTTACGTTGGAATACCCTGTAAGGAAGAAGGCTAGCTTACGTATAGTAGAGATGCCATTGTACGTACACGAAATTTTGTCGATGTATGATTACTATTTTGATATGTTGTATGGTGTACGTGTTACTTTTTCACCCCAAGCTCATTGGTAATAGTGCAAGATCAGACAGTGTAACGGAATGTTACTAAACATAAATCTGCTGTAATTAGTCCAAAGTATGGAACGAATCCCAATATAAGGTATTGGGCTCGCTCATTGCTGTGTCTGTTTAAAAATCATAACTGACAAAACGTCGAGACAAATCTGCTTTTCCCATCGGAGTAAATCAGACGTTAATAATATATGTATTCAATACTAATTACACTACAATGTTTCTAAAAAACATATATTTGATGGTTAATTTTTTGTTTTTTTATGTTATAATTAAATTTATTAAACAACTTTAAACGGTTTAAATTGCGTATATTTATCATTGTTTTTGTCCTTACGTTTCAAACACTTTACAGTGATCGAGTTCGAGTGATCGAACTCATCACACTATGAGTCACCCCGTGACCGTTGGGACAAAAATAATGAAAAATATACGCGATTTAACCCGTTTAAAGTTGTTTAATTACTATGTGTACTAATCGCGAAAACCTAACACAACATTAAATTGATGTTAAGAAACCAAAAAATACAATCGATGGTTGAACCCCTAAAGGGTGTTTTGAAGAAAATAAGATTGATGTTTGATCGATAAGAACCTTCGGCGATAAATATTATTATATATTAGATAATATATTTTGTTAATTATATTCAATACAATAAATAGGTATTATAGTGAATAGTTATGCAAAATCTATTCCATGTCTAGTAGCTGTAGTGAGCATTCATATCAAAGTACATACATTTTTAGGTATACAGGTTTTATAATGTCTTGAGTAAAATATTTCCAAATTATACTGTACGAGTTAATGCTAAGAATCTATTCTCACTAACTATAATGGCATAGTGAGTAACATTATCAATGTGCAGCGAAGACCAAACAATAAGCCATATCTATTAATTATTTTAAGAAAATATATATAACAACTTCAACCTCTTAAAGCATAAAATAATTAATTTAAGTTGAAGTAATTAACATGATGGATATTTGGTTGGAATTTGTGAAGCACCGCACCAACTTCAAATGCTTATCATTTGCTTTTGAAAATGATTCAAATGCATTAAATAATGAATTATCAAAGCCGTATAGGTTAATGTCACTGTCTTTATAAACATGCTTTTTAAACTAGAAAATTTTACTAAACTCACTTTGGGGAAAATATTGATTATTTCTAAAGTGCTTTGGTTTACGTAGTACTCGATAAAGATAATGCAATGTTATCGATACGGAATCGTCTCATATCTAGCTCTTACCAACGATAGATTTGCAATGAAATATGTGTCGTTGAACTCGGACTAACGTATTGAAGCGCTTCTACTTTCTAAATCTACGTTAAATTTGAATATAAATAGGGCATTACTGAAAGATGTAATATTCAAGAAGTCTGTGAGTTAGACGATATTTTCAGATTTGTACCTACTCTGAAACTACTCTTTTCAAATTATTGTTGAGCTTTATTTGGGAGTGAAAATTTGTAAAACATGTACACATTTACAACGTGTACATGTTTTACACGTTGTAAATGTCTATTCATTTCGCTAGAAAATAAAGAAACTATTGTATTATGTACCATCAATATTAAAATAAATTGTTATAATAAATTGAATAATGTATGTCAATTTGTAACATTCAAGTACTCAATAATGTTTCTACTTTACCTCTCCAAATGCTTTTTTTACTTAACTGTTCTAACATTTAAATATCATAGTGTTATAAGAAATATTATACAACTTTTTATAAACTTATCACACAAACATTTTATTTGCAACATTATAGATATGAAGCGCTGCTTCAGCTGACTTCGCTACGTCAACTTAGCCGTTCTTAATCGATCAGATAAGTCAAGCAACGTCCGCCGCGGTCAAGAGTTGGATGGGTGACCGCTAGTGACATTACTACTACTGAGCGCTTCCGTGCTTTGGAGGGCACGTTAAGCCGTCGGTCCTAGTTGTCATCTTAGGATGGCAGTAGTTATAGCATGGTGGTAGGGCATTTTGCGAATGCTCGCCTGGCAAGCGACCACCCTCAAGTAGAAAATTTTCGCCAAGCACCTAATGGTGTGTTCCGTAATTCTAGGCTAGCCTGAACAACATCTTCGACCACATTATCACTAACCATCAGGTAAGAAAGTGGTCCAAGGGTAGCCTATAAGCTATAAAAAAAAAATATTGTTAGGCATACTACAAAATTGCTAATTTTAAACAAACCTAGTTCCATTCCGTACACTAAAGATTGAATAACTATTCAGTACTTACACCTGTGTATAAATATATAAATAATTCGCTTTCACAGCTCTTCCATGCTAGGTGTGAGCAAAATGTGTAATCTTACGAAACAATAAAATAATGAGATACCTCTGAATTTTTCTACCGACTTCAAAAAAGGAGGAGGTACTCAATTCGTCTGTATTTTTTTTTTTTTTTTTTTTTTTATGTTTGTTACCTCATATCTTCTGACTGGGTAAACTGATTTTAATAATTCTTTTTTTATTTGATAGCTGATGCTTGCCGTGTGGTCCCATTTAAATTTCATCAAAATCGATTTAGCCGTTTTTGAGTTACACTCCAAAAACTGAAAAAGTGTTTTCCTGTCCTGATATTATAATCAATGTTTGTTACCTTAGAACTTTTGACTGGGTGAACCGATTTTGATAACCTTGTTTTTATTTAAAAGCTGATGCTTGCCGTGTAGTCCCATTTAAATTTCATCAAAATCGGACAAGCCGTTTTTGAGTTACACCCCAATAACTGAAAAGTATTTTCCTATCATGATGAATTCTCATCGAAGCTCAAATTTGGTGGTAACACAGTAATATTTCCTCAACGGTATAAGATAGAAATAAAATTTTGGATAGGAAGATAAAACGTGTATTATGCTGCAAGCAAGTCTTATTTTGATAATTTAAGTCTGTTATATGTTACTATATCTGGTGGTAAGTTAAACATAAGCCCATAAGTAGCAAGGGTCACTAAAAAGGGCGAAATAAAAATTTTTACCAAAAAAATAGAACCGACTTCAACACTCAAATGTGTGAAATAACTTGTCGTGTAAAAATTTTTATTAAAGCTTCAAACGTTTTTAATCAACGTCTTACGTAGGTACCTTACTTCTGACAATTAATTTGGAAACGATCTGAGAAAGCGGAATAAAAGATTTACGCGCCGAAAACCGAATCTGCAAACGTATTTTTTTCTGTTTTACTGTTTGAAATTAAGGATAAAACTCACTAAGTCAAGACGGTGAGTTACATTTTACGTTACTCTACACAAAGCGGGAAAAATGTTACCCTGCGCCAGTCCGAGTTGGACTCGCTTACCGAAGGTTCTCCACTAACACAAAATGTAGCAAAATATCGTTTTTTATCTCCGATCCAGGTGTTCAGTCTGCACTGTGTGTTCATAGCTCTTTCCATGCAAACGTAGCTACGTCATGTTTCTAAATCATTGACAGATCTATCTACACACGAATTAACATAACAAAATAATGTGTCGAACCTTATGGTGATGGTCCTGGTGGCAGAATCCAATAATCAAACCTTAGCATGTCATCTAGAAAGGTTAGGGCTAGAGTGCTCGTGACACTTTCGACATTTTGCGAATGCCTGTCTGGCTAGCTACCACCCTCAAGTAAAAAACATGTCTGTCACACAGCTCCCAACGGTGTGTCCAGAACACAACATGATAATAGTTGTTTGGCACATAATGCAACATAATAAAAAAAACCCGTCCAAGTGCGAGTCGGACTCGTGCACCGAGGGTTCCGTACAAAATTGTAGGTATGTACATAAAACTATTGGTATTTTTATTGCTAAATGAAATCCATCACTTTTTAAAATTATTAAAAATATTTTATTGGGTAAGTATATGATGTAAATTAAAATCAATGCATTTCGCGATTTTTCCTTTATCTGTGCTATAATACGTTGCTTTGTACCAAATTTCAAGATTCTGAGTTTACGGGATACTTCCTGTACTCGAGTGCTAGAGTGCCGAAAATTTGCAGCATAAAAGGCTGTTGTATCTTTTGATTTCGTTAGCTTCAAAGTTTGATTTTTTCATATCTCCAAGGTAGACTTGAGTATTCTTTTCGATACCTCCACGCGTTCTTGAGAAAAAGGGTCTTGACAGACAGACAGACGGACAACAAAGTGACTCCAATAAGGGTTCAGTTTTTTTCCTTTTAAGTTACGGAACCTTAATAATAATAACAGAACAACAACACCCTCAAGAGTCCAACAAACAAACTATTATTAATTACATGGACATTTCCACCTCTGACAAGTTGTAGCGAAAGGCAAAAAAGTATTACAGACGAAATATTTTATGATGAGCTGTGTCGAGAGATCGTTTTACCTCGAAGTGCGCACTTTACTTGCTATTGATAACGTTGTACATAAAACGGCTGGAAAGTCCATTACATAGATCTTTCAACTGAAGCTGATGCCTCAGGATTTTGTTCTTGATATTAATGGTGTTTGTGTTTGTTAGAGCTGAGAGATTGATGTTTACACAGATATAACGGATTGGAGAAGTCTTAAGTTCTTAGAAAATGTTTTATGTTAGATTGCTTGCTTACCCACTTGTATACCTTAAGTGCTAAGTTCTCCAGTTAATATGAAACGATGTTAAAACAAATTACAGGTGCATTAATAGTTTAATCTTAATTTCTTGACCATTTTTTATTAGAACTGACTTATTGTGATTTTACTATGGCAGGCGCAATCAAGTAGATGTAAAGATCGAGAAGGTAATGTAGGTCTATAGGTCGTAAAAAGAATTGATTTAAGGTTACAAACCTAATTCATACATATTTTCTATTAAATGAAACGCAGAAACTAAAGAAATGTTGTGTGGTTTATTAGATGACACTTTTTAGATACCTTATGACTTAAATAGGTAACAAATCATTAGAAATAAATGATAGTGGCTCGAAACGCTCAAAGTCAAAGTCATAATCATTTATTCAAATCAGGCGTATTTCGTACTATGCCTGCTCAAAGGAGCTTCCTTTCGCGGACGCTCAGATTGTGGAATGAGCTCTTCGCCGTGGTTTTCCCGATGGAGTACAGCATGGGGTTCTTCAAAAAGGGCGTGAAGAGATTTCTTCAGGGTCGGCAACGCGCGAGTGATACCCCTAGTGTTGCATCGTCCATAGGCTACTGTAACTGGTTACCATCAGGCGGGCCGTATGCATGTTTGCCCACACAGGAATACAATAAAAAAGGTGTCTACGACGCTCTTATGAAGGTCAATTACAAGATTTAATTTTGATATATTCTACAATGTACTGCCACGTTCATAAAAAAAAATGTATAGAGCCACTGCGAGAAGAACGGACATGAAATTATTGTAGTTATAATACGTAGATCAAAGGCGATAGCTTGGCAAAGGCGAAACAGTCCAAGCATTTATGTCAATTCAGTAATCACACACTGTGTTGTAGGATTTATTAATTAAAATGTTTTTCACGAGCAACTTGAATTTTTCTTCTGTTAGCATTGTGAAATGCTTAGGAACTTTATTATAAAACCATGCTCGATGCTCAAGTCTTACTTGAACTTCATCGGTAAAGAGTTTGCACTTAATTCTTCGAAATTTAAACTTCAATTTGAAAGTACATTCCCAAGATGGTTGGTTCAGAATAAAATTGGTTTCACTTGACATTATTTATTCGTAAAGCCGATTGATGGAACATCCTAGCATAGTGTCTGTATTTTCCAATAGATAAGTATGTTCTCTGAGTACTTATGTATCGAGTTGAAAGATCTTACTAGCGATTTTTATTTTTTTATATTATTGTGACGGAACAAGCACGATGCCCACCAGATGCTAAGCGGTATCCTCTGCCTATAACAGATGCATTTTGTCACAAGTGAAAAACTGCACTGCGCCCGTTAGATCCCCCTTAGATATAAAGTTGTTAAGTGTCATGTGCCTGAAATTTTACTGGCTCGCAATGACTGCTGCCGGAACATACTGTTAGGTGCTTGAGAGTGGTAGTTAGCCAGGTGGGCATTCGCAAAACGCCCTTCCACCATGCGTTGAAGCTCAAGCCGGCGGCGGGGATCGAACCATGGACCTGTGGTACCGCAGTCCATAGCTATAGCCGCTTAGCTATCATTGCTTCAAACAAAAAAATATAAAAAGGGTACAGTCAATGCTTGCATTTCTTTTATAAGCATATCAACGCTACTAATTACTCGTGTCATCTATTTAAGCATTGCTGCTTAAACCAATACCAAATCTTAAAAAAATACCCGTTATGAGTCTCCCTAAATCCTTTTTTTATTGACCATTAAAGTGATGACGTCACAGAACTGCTGTTTGTAAACAACACTAAATATTTTAAAAGTATCACTGCTAATAGTAATAAAAGCTACAAGTGGCACTTGGAACTTTCGAACAGATAAAAGAGTTTGAAACGGGCTATTAGAGGGTTAACGTTTATTTTTGATGGTGTAGTCTGCAAAATATTAGTTACTACGTTTCCCTTCGCTTTTGCTCATCATGTGCTCATGAATAGCGTTGCTTAATATGAGATAAACAGTGCTCACATAGTTAGTCTGCAGGTACGGCAATCGCGAACGAAGCAGGTACAGCTAGTTTACAATAAAATAGTAGCTCACACTACGTCTTTTGGTCTGCGGGTTATTGATACGTTTCCGTACCTAGCCTGTTGCAAAAAGTGAAAAGTGAATTCTTATTGCAAAAATTGTTTGAATTGAAAGCACAAGTAGGTAGGTAGGATATAAGTTCCTCTGAGCGAGTGGCACAGTCTGCTTGTGTGCAAAATGTTATTGGAATAAGAACTACTTGAATCAAAGTCGCCTTTGCGATTAGCCATTTCTCGAAATCCTTTACAGCCAGACATTGCGTTTTTCTATAATATATTATTTCAAGAATTAATAAATTCAGAAGTCGGTTGTATTTACTTTTATTTTACTCTTTTCATTGATGCATACTGCTTACGAGGTCAATTGTTTCTTGCCCACAATGCTGGCCACTATCGACAAGAGAGGACATCCAGATAGGCATATTGTCAAGTACTGTTTTCAGTTATTTATACTTAATCGTAAATAAATTTCATTAGCATCAGTTATCGATCTATTTGACCCATGTTAATGAAGTTTATATGAAACTTACTTGGACATGTCGAAGTTAATCCCATATAAATTTCATCCAACTAAAACTTAATCCCATATTCCATCATTGATTCGATAAAAAGTTATGCGATATATGAAAATATGCTACTTGCTCTGTGTGCTGAAGACCTCGCAACTGAATTATGTTTTTTTTATGTTTTCAACCACCATATCCAAGACATAAAAACAACAAAAAAATCTTACACAATTATTGAACCTGCGCATTAACTAGACTAGATTCGGTTGAGAAATTCGACTTGTAGAAGAAAGCGGATTATTTCTCCATGTTAATTTAAAGTTTATCAATTTCGATTGAGTATTTTTTGACACTTATTTAATAGAAAAAAGTATTTGATAATATGCCTAAACCTGAAGGATTTCATAATAAATTTATTGCAACTTTTGCCGATTGTAACCAGCAGAGCGAACAACATTGACAGCAGTAGTAATCACTGAAAAGAGAACAAAATATTTAAAAACTATGCATCCGACTTCCAACACTGTAAAGTATGAACTAAAACTTGTGGAAGTCGCACCATGAAATTGTTAGGTCATACTGTTTTGAATAAGCGTGTTATCTACTTCGACAAGTTATTCCATTTTTTTCAGTATTGCAAGTCGAATCTTTTTCTCTTTTCGCTGTATTTCAAATATTTAAACAAATTGTTATGACAAATAATGTATTTTTTTGCAAAAAGCAAACTAACACGCGTTGCAACTGGATGTTAATTCTTGCTCTGTGCAATGAATGAAAGTTAAAGATGATTAACATCTTTAACTTTTTTCTTTTTTTTATGCCTGATAGGTTAGCCTTTGACCACTATCTCACCTGATTGTAAGTGATGATGTGGTCGAACATGTTGTACAGACTAACCTAGAAGTACTGGCTCTCAAGGACAGCTGCCGGAACATACCGTTAGGTGCTTGGCGGTAGATTTTCTACTTGAGGGTGGTAGCTAGCCAGGCGGGCATTCGCAAAATGCCCTACCACCATACTGTAACGACTGCCATCCAAAAACAACAACCAGGACCGACGGCTTAACGTGCCCTCCGATGCACGAAAGCGCTCAGTAGTAATGTCACTAGCGGTCACCCATCCAACTCATGACCGCGAGCGACGTTGCTTAACTTTCCTGATCTGTTAAGAACAGCTAAGTAAACTTCGCTACGAGCGCTTCAAATTGAATTTAACGCCTGGTTTCTGGTACATTTTGACGAAGTCGAAATACTGTGCGCTCATTGGTCACCTGTCGCACCTTAGAATGCTATTGTCCAATAAGCGTTCAGCATTTGGTGTGCCAACTAATCAAGGCTTTGAAAAACTTTGCAAAAACTGTGTGCGTACTCCCAGCGGCATAATGTCGAATTACATAATTTGAGTTTAGCAGATATTTAGTGTATGATGTGGTGTAAATGTGTATAGTAGTTTTGAATTTGTGTGTCCAGCCATTCTTGAGATATTTGCGAAAAACACTTTCCGCTAGGTGAACACTAGGAGACGTCCTCTCTCCTAGCGGAAAGTGTTTTTCGCAATGTAATTCGACATTATGCCGCTGGGAGTACGCACACCAAAAACTTGGTTAGTATACTTAGGATCACTTTCACCAATGTACGTAGTGTATTGATCTTTGTATCCGAAAAAAATATGATAGGCCTCGGTCGCCAGATATTCACCAATGGTATTGCAGTATTTGAAAATAATCATGATATTAACTTTTACCTATGAAATTTTATATTAGGCAGATACTTTTCTTTAAACTTTCGCGAATTAAGCTTATGTTTCTAAATCATTAACGGTGCAATTCGTGCGTTAATAGACCCGTTAATGCTTTAGAAATATCTAATAACACGCAAATAATACACACTATTTCTATTCCAACAGCAGCTGACACATGTCATTAAAGTCAAACCAATGAGTTTTTCTTTATGCACGATATAAATCCAACAAATTCCAAAATTGTCACAAGGTGCTGTTCTATAGCAAAATCTTTTTACAAGTCATATTTTAATGCTCTGCATAGTACTCTATCATTAGTTTATATTGACTTATTCGCGTATGTTTAAACCCTTTATTGGTGAAAAAGGCCTTAATAAGATATGTTAGCATAAGTTGTACTAATGGAAAACAATTCAAATAAAAACTCAGCTCAAACAACTCACGATAAAGCGAATGACACGCCAAATAGCACCACGATAAGCACAACAACCGACAAATTATCTGAACAACAGCGATTTTATACGCGAATGAAATGGAAATAATAAAGTTCAGGCAAAATGAGCTCGAGAGTCAAAAATAAGCACATCATTTCATCTCATTAATTTGTACGACTGGCCACAACCAGTAGCCATTCGATATTTCGCATGTTTAATATTGGACAATTCAAACAACATTATTGGCGCAAACTATTCCATAATAATAAAGCCCTGGCTCTAACGTGCTTTGCTCTGCCATTATTTTCCGCTTGCCAACACCCGCCAAACTAATTCCTCAAAGACGATATTACAAGACAGTAATGTTATTGACGTTAGTGGCGGCCACAAGAACGCATTAACATAGTTGACGAGCGAAGTTTAAATAAAAAATAAGACGAAGTTCTAAGAATGCAAATGCTAGATGGAGATGCTAATGAGCTTAGGGAAGCGAGGATTGGAGAGTTAAACTCAGTGCGGATTGTAAGATTCAATTCGGTTTTATGAATAAAGTGGAATCTCGAAACAGTTCTCGAGCGGATTGTTTACTTTGCAGAACTTAAAAACTGAGTGGAATGCGCGTAGTAGCAACTATGTTGAAATTTATTTTAACTAATTTACATTACGAGTATTGTTTCAGGTTTACGATTAAGGAGTCGGGTTTGTCCCGTTTTACTCCTCATTGAATATCGTAAAAAAAATATCGTGACGACATAAGCGTCATTTTCAAACTGTTAGGTCCTGGGTTCGATTTCATCGTTGGTTTTATGGTTACATGTTATTGATATTGTATTTTGTTATTTATATTTTAGTACTTAATAAATGTCTTAAGTTATTTATATTTTACTAGCGGCCCGCCCCGGCTCCGCACAGATTTACCAAAAATATTCTATGGATAGCCTACGTTCATCAGGAATAATGTAGGATTCTAATGGAGAAAGAATTTTTCAAATCGGTTCAGTAGTGTTTATGTTTATTCGGTACATTCAACAATACAAACGTTTCCTTTCTATAATATTACTATAAATAGGTATAGATATAGAAGTATATATACTACAAAAAAAATCTTACACAATGTATTTAGATGAAATCTGCGAAAGTTTTCAAACTCAAAATCTTACTCTTGTCAGGTATCATGGGTCCGGCACCGCGACATCCACCTGCTGACAGTGGGTCGTTACACGTACACTTCAGACCAGCGCTTTGAGGCGCAGCACAAGCCTCGCTCCGAGGAGTGGGCGCTCCGCATCCGCAGTCCGCAGCGCAGAGACTCAGGCCAGTACGAGTGCCAGATCTCCACCACGCCTCCTATCGGGCACGCTGTGTACCTTAACATCGTAGGTAAGCTTAAGGATCCTCCGTTATTTAATTTAATTTAGAGTAATTACCGTGCCATTCACTACTTAAGCATTTAAAGACTTTCCATGACTTTCTGTTAGTTTTTTTTGCAGCTGATAAGATAACTCGTAAGTAGAGTACAGCTTATATGTTGGTATGAGATGGTGCAGTCGAGGATGTTAAACAAGGTTGATCAAGAGGTAAGGTAATTGGCGCCCATACATAATGCGATGAAACCCAAGCCCTCGATAGAATTTGAACCTGTACGGCAGTTCGTAGCTATTCCTATTGTAAAACACTGCTGCTTCAATAAAAATAAAAAGAGACTTAGGAAACACATGCGAGAAACGAGTAGTATAGAAGATGAAAAACTTAAACTTAATCCCAGACTTATTATATGCAAACTCCCTTGTGCTAATAAATGCGAAGCCAGAGGGAAGACCGGTTACTACCATAAAGATTTTGTGTTTGTGGTTACAAGACTTACGTCTTGCGAGGATTTTAGACAAGGATCAGAAGTATTCCAACTTACACTAAGGTTTGGGAAGGATGTCCCGTCATTCCTTGCTGCTCGTGGAAATGCTTAAGAGTTCTGCCACGGTCTACCATCGACTGGCACTTTCGGCTTAAAAATTTTTCGCAACTTGATATATTTAAGTTTGTAACTATGCTCCTGGCAAATGGCAATAGGCTAAACTCCTTCAAAATATGTTACTTTAAAAAAAATTGAAGTTTTACCGCGGATGTGTTATCGGATATGGACAGTTGTTTGTAAGAGGTAGCGATAACAGAGAATAAGTTATATGTTCAAGTGTTTTCTACGCAAATAGAGGTTTATAGCAATTAAATAGATCCGAATATTTCCCCGTGGGTTGCCGGGCTAGAATGTCAGCTCCCCCATTACTACCTATGGGTATCGTAAGAGGCGACTAAAGGTAAAATAACGGAAGGTGGGCAGGAGTGCCTTCTGAAGAACTGATATGTTAAACTGCGAGCCCCAAGACATCTGCCATGCTTGGTGATTATGGCAAACCCCCCCTTATTAGGGAAGGCTGTGTTTAGAAGTGGACAATCAGGCTATACAGTAAATAGATCCGTTGCACTGTCTACCCCTGCATTAAACAAGAGTGATGTTGTATTTTATTAATAAATATTACTTAAAATATACATTCGAAAGTTTTCGTTTTTTTTTTGAGTTTAAGTACCTACTAAGTACATAAATTATTGCGAGTCCCAAATCAACATAATAGAGTAATTTTTATTACGATTTACTACTTGGTTTTTTCCTTATTCGGATGTCATAAGCATCTTATTGGGAGGGTATTAAAAATATTTTTTATGATTGTTGCTTCGTTTAAGATTAAATGTACCTAAATTTTTATTCCCGTGAGATGAATAATCACTATGCATCACAACACCTAGCTACGAGTTCTACTTTACTATTCTATGTAAAGCTTTCTTTGTTATCTCCTTGCAAAATGGAGTGCGAAGGTGTGTTTCTGCATAAAATAGGGCGTCCCTTCAGCCAGACACAGTGCTTTAACAGTGAAAATATCTAGACTGTTCTACAGCCTGCACGATGGAATAAGGGTAGTAACTTACCAGTACCAACCCACTTAACTTTTCCGCGCAGCTGCGTACCTCCGTGATAAGGGCTTTTTAAAGAAAACCTATAGAGGAAAGTGGATTTTAGGTTTAACGAATTTTGTTTTGTTTACTCTATGTTGTCATTGTGATAGTATTTTTTGTAACAATAAGTTAACCTCTACGATGATCATGATCATCACCTTATCCCATTAATGGGGTCACATAGCATGTTTACAAGATTTACGAGAGAAAAAGTTATGGTCATGTGCGGGATTCTAACCCGCGTCCATCCACCCCTATGGCCGGGGTAGTTCTGACCGACTGAGCTAACATGACAATGACTCATAACTCAAATTTTTCCTCTCGTTCTTTATTTAACCATCGTATTGGGATGGAGCGACACCTAAAGTTCAACTTCATTGTACTACATACAAGACCAATTTTGCAATTGGCTTTAAACTTGTAAATGATGTCGCAATCTTATAATTTTAATATTGTTATATTTGCAATAACGCCTGTTCTGCCGATTACATTACAATAAGTATGATTTTGCTAACAACTCGGAGGACAAAGGAATATATTATTGTCGCCTTCATAATTACAGAGTCAGGATATTGAGGCCTAAAAAATGGTAAAGACTCGTGTGAGTCTTTACCATTTTTTATAGCGGCCATTTAAGTTATTAAAGTGTAAGGGAGTGTTCCCTTACACTTTAATAACTTAAATGGCCGCTATCACCAGAAAAGCCACCCGCACATTAAAGATACGTCTCGTACAACTCGATATAATCGTCTGTTTCTGCCACGTACCTGTAAGTTGTGGAATGTTCTTCCACCTGAGGTTTTCCTTAGGTCTACAATCGTAAACACTTCAAAATAGGCGTGAATAGAGTCCTTTCTCTTAATGGTAAGCAACGCACCAGTAATGCTGCGGGTATCACAGATGTTCATAGGCGGTGGTGACCACTTACCATCAGGTGGACCGTATGCTTATTTGTCTCATATTATATTAAAAGAGGCTTTATGTACACTTTATTTGCAAGTAACAAAGCAACCAGGTGGATTTATAATATTCATAGACACAGGAAAATATTTCTACAACTCAACCAAGCTAAGTTTGCACCTCGCGTCGATTACGTCACACTGACGCTTAGGTACATGCTGCAAAAAAGGATTCGCTATGATTATAAAAAAGAACAAGTGTTTGTTAGATTTTACCTTGCATTAATTGTTTTAACATTATATTATACATAAGTAAATTAAATTATACACAAAAACTGAGTTGCAAACTTAGCTTGGTGGAGTTGTACTTCTTTTATTTAATAGAAAAAAGAGAACAAGATGTATACGTAAATGAATGAAAATAGTGGAGAACAATACCTACTTTAGTTGTTATTTGAAAATTACTCCCTGAATGAAAATATAGCATTTCATAAAAAATATAGTACCAAGATTTTTTACTGGTTGGAAACAAAATCCAGTTTTAGGTCGGCGGGATCTGTAAAAGTGACATCTTTGTTATTTTTACGTCGCTAACAGTGGAGTTTAAGCTATTAGTATTCCGTAGTGGGTTTTGAATATATCTACATAATCGACAAACATTTTACTTGAACAGGCTGTGTCAATTTGGAACACTTAAAAAGCAAAGTCTGATTCGCACTTGACCACTTTTTATTATGTGGATTTTTCTGACAAATATATTTTCAGTAGCTATCGAGTGTCTTTGAGCCATGTCAACGCCAATAGTCCTTTATCACATGCGAGCAAAAATTAAACGTACAATGGTGTCTCTGCTCTGCCTACCCTTTCGGGGTGATAAACGCGAGATGATATGTTTCTATTATGTTATTTCATTTCTAACTGTTACTGAAATAATCTTACGACATAGTTTACAAAATTGAAATCCACTTTCACACGTCAATTTTCGAGAACCACAAAAACGTTTCAGACAAACCTGTCAAGAACATAAAACTAGCTACCTATTCCGTTTACAGCAAGTAGGGAACACGTCGATTTAGTTACGTTTCAATTTTGGATCCGAATAAACCTTGACTCGATTCCCAAACTCCTTTGGGAGTGTTACCTGTCATCCTTCGTTTCGGTCAACTTTTACTTTACCGATATAAATCTTAGGTATATGTATTAGGAACATAAGTGACAATTCCCTCGAGAGAGAAATGGTAAAAGCTAGGGCTTAACATTATGTCGTTTGAAGTTCGAGGAAAACTCTTTGCAACTATTTTAAACGTCTTACAAATCCAATTACTTTGTTCAGCTGGATTGTCCACTACTGAACACAGCCTCCTACATTAAAGTGGGATTTGCAGTAATCCCCACGCTTGGCAGGCGTCTAAGGGATCGCAGTTTAAGATATCAGTACCTCAGAAGGCGCTGCTACCCAGCTTACTCGCCTTTAACGACACGCACAAGTAGTAACGGGGGGGTGACATTCTAGCCCGGCACCCCACGGGGAACAAATACAATTGCAGAGCTTAAAATAAAATAGACTAACACTAGTTTAAGAACACGCGTGGAAACAAAGGTATATTATCTTTTCTTGAAAGCTAACACCTAAGATCTTGCAGCTACATATTCAACAACTGCCTTAAACTTACCATAGGAAAAACAAATCAAGTTTCTAAGTTCTCAAATGAGAAACAGGAAGTGTCTAAGAAGTTACATATTACCAGATACATTTTGGGTGCCATGTTATAGGCGGCGAGCCTACTGCCATCGACCGAGGACAGTTCTGAACCCCGGATATCTACTGGAAATGACTTAATGAGAAAAACCTGTTAGATATCCGCCCAAAGGATCGTAAATTGGACTTCGAAAATTCGAAGTAGCAGTGAATAAATCAGACGGTCAGAATATTAATAAAGCCAGTTTTTAATTATAAGCATTGTAAAAAATATATATACAATTTTTTATCTTATTTATATTAAGAAATGTTATAGGGAAATAGCATTTTTGATATTGCTTTCCTTTAGTTAAGGGCATTTCTATTGTTTGTGGTCGTCATTGCGAGATTAAACTATTCATTGTGTCATTCGTTATGTCCAGAACCAGAAACAGTCATCTCTAGTGGACCTGAGCTGTTCATCCAAGCAGGATCTACTATCAACCTGACCTGCACTGTCCGACACACGCCGGAACCCCCTACTGCTATCACGTGGACTCATGGAGAACAGGTATGAGTAACTTGTTAGAATTGAAAAATTTATTTTCATTCCATCTATTCAAAAAACAATTATTGGTTCGTTTATAAGTCCTAGCAAAGTAGTTCTTTACTGTTAGATAATTTTTTAGAGGGTGGAAAAGAGTTTGAATTAGGAACAATATTCATGTTACGTCACGGGTTGTACTAGGAACAATTCCTAGCACAACCTGTAACCAACTAGAGAGAACAAGTGGGGCTAAAATAAAAACAAACGAATAACGTGCGAATACGGTCTGTTCAAGGGAGCGAATTAAAAATTGGCGTACTATTCGTAAAGAAAATTATTTAAAATAAAAAGTTAATGTAAATTTTAAGTTACTTTACCTGAATTTGATACAAGATTAATGATATTTATAATATGTACCATATTTTATATATTCATGAGTTCTACTATTTAAAAGTCTCATATTAATTGTTCTTATAGTGGGATGAAAGCAGAGGTATATTTTTTTTTTTCTGGCGAAGAAATATAATTCCCTCGCTGCTATTAGGATTCTACTATGGATAAGGCATAGTATTCCCCAGACGAACTCGTACATAGAGAGTTTTACTGCTACAAAAAAGCAGTTAAAAGTAGTTTTATTTTCTATATCTAATATTCAGTCTGCAATCTTTTATCAAAGAACTTTATAAGCGAGGTTATTGACATAAAATCTTATGTAAACTAATCCAAGTATATATTTGAAGTATTTTAAAATTTAATGAAGCAGTGAATTCTTTGTATTTTTAAATTTAAAGAATCCTTCATAACGTTTTCACGGGTCACTGTCGCGACCCAGACCAAAGTCAAGTAAAAATGTAGGTAGGGTACGCCAAGAAGAAATATCATTTTCACTAAAACCTTTTACTTTGAAACGGGAGACGGCGTACCTCAGGAAGTCTATTACAGAAACAGGCTACAGTCATTGTAGCTTTTGCGCTCTTAACGTAATATTACAAGCTGCCTGAAGATCTTTACTTGTTTATTTTGAAATACAAGTGAGAAATTTAATCCTAAAAAGTTTTCATGGAATTATTTTAAGGAAAAATCGTCGTTGAGTTGCGAAATATCACTGTGTTGCGTAATCAAGGAGTTTGGTGACAAATCCGTGGGTGGTGAGATTAAGGGTATTAAATCCCGGGGGGTAGAGTTGAGGACTCAATTGCGAGTCAATCGATTTCACGGTTCAGCGTGATTACGCAACAAACAGCCTGTTACACAAACAATTCTGTTTAATTGTGTCAATAGGGTGATTTGATTTGGTGCCTAGTTTAGTACTGTTTTGTTTCCTCTGAGCGACAAATAAGTCGTAATGAGCGAATATTTTATGCATCAAAATGGTATAAGGAAGTTTTCTAGTAACATTTTCAATAATGGCTTAAAAATAAGCCAGGGATATGTTTTGCGCTTGGAATTAGAACAGTAACTTTGTAGTTCATCGAGGGAAGAGAACGACTGATTCCCATCGAGAGTGTTGTCCGTGCCGTAATTATTCTACATAATATAACTATGAATTTTAGATGTAAATATAAAGCATTTAATGGGCATATAATAGCAATAATTCAGGAAAATTCACTACTAACGTCTCTTTTGCTTAATGAGGCAGAATACACTACATTTTGGAATCGTACTTTCTACCGTATACGAAGTGTGCTTTATATACCATTCCCACGAAGAAAATAACAGTCAATGTTTTACTATAAATAGCTTTTAGCTATTCAATTATCCGCGGCAGGCGCTCTTGGCTTTTACTACGAGACACAGCACTTATAAAATGTTCATCTCAATATGTTTGTTAGGACTAGCAGAACTCAACCCTAAGGGGTTGTTAGCATTTTACCAATAACCCTGTAACTATTAGGCCTATAGAAATACACAAAATATTAAAAACAAACCGCACGTAAAGATTTATTTCCATACAGCGTTTCCTACCGCATCTTTGTAGCAGAAATGACGTACAGTCCAGTTTTATAAAAGAAATTACTTTTATAAAAAGTAATGAAACACTTTTCAAGCCTATATCTAGTATATCCAAAAATATATAAAGAAAAAAGTTGAGACGTCGCGCCCCTTTCTCTGAAGCACCGAGATTGCGTTTCTACTAACATCGCTTTAGTATCACACCACATAATGCGCCTCACGCACTTGTACATAAAACATCACAGCAATATCGCAGAAGTCTATAATTTAAAAGCCACGTGTATAAGTAAGCCACCGCCATAACAATATTTATAAGTTTGCAATGGCTTCTGTCCTCAAATTTGACTGCGTGGTATTTTATTAAATCACGCTACCTCGGGGACAAAGAATAGAATTGTATACCAGCCTTAGGCCAACAGCGTCTTTATAAAATGTTCAACTAAATATGCTGAAAATTTAACAAATGAACAGATATACATGTAGACAATAAAGAAGCCAATATCAAAGCTAAAGTGGAAACACTTTAGCTTTGATATTGGCTTCTTTATAAACTACATAAAAATTGTTTCTTTTTCGTAGTTTTCATTCTATAATTGGAAATCGTAGGAGGTTTTCTAAATCCTAGCTTTATTTTCGGCAACTTTTATGGCAGTAGTTATATTACTAATAATCTCTAAGTGTTCTGAATAATGCTTGAAAAGCTATTCATGGGCAAACAAATGTGGAATAATAAGTTTTCACCACTATTGTACTCGTCGTCGAATATTTAATATTAAATTCATCTCTTATATTATTTGGATTTTTCTTTGAGTATTTTTTGTATATTAACTTTTTTTTTTTACGATTCAGCGCTCTAATATGTACATAATGGACGATTTTGAGAAATTGGTTAGAGTTGAATAAACGAATCAAAATTAGCGTACCTGGTTTGAATGAATTCGAGCGAGACATAGAGATTGAAACTTGAATATTAAATTTGGAAACATACGACAAACATATTTTTTACGGAATATTTTCTAACTTAGTTTTTTTTTAAACTTTACTGCATTTTATTTGCTTTATAGTGTGATTCTGATGTGTGAATATAAATTCAAAAAAGGAATTAGATTACAATTCTGCCATAATTGTTTTTTATCATTTTACTTATTGCACTTAAATTTGTTTAGGTGATCAATTTTGACTCTGCTCGCGGTGGGATATCCCTCGTGACAGAAAAGGGTCTGAAGAGCACCAGCCGGCTTCTAGTTCAAAGAGCTAGAGGCGCTGACGCTGGGGTGTATACTTGTGGACCAAACAACGCTCCCGCGGCTGCTACTAGAGTCCATGTATTGTCGGGTAAGAATCAAAAACTAAAATAAATGAGAAATGAGTTATTGGCAAAAAATGAAATACACGACGAAATATAAAAACTCACATATTTTTCCATAGAAATGAATTGATGATATTATTGGAAAAGTAACATCTGTAGCTGCTATAAAAACATGGTTTTATTTTTACATCACTCCGTGCTTGCTTATTGTTGTTGGTGAGGTTTAAGATTACTTACTTCACGTATCGCTTTCCATACAAACGCAGTTTCGTTATATTTTTAAATTTAAGTATTCAAATTTTGCATGCAGATCTTTGATTCTAATACTATGCCTTTGGTTTGCGAGTTTTCCGTTAAATTATTAAAAACACGTTTTGTGTGGCCATTTTCAAATAAATAGTGAAACGGAGACTGCTATACCAAGCTATTAGACTCAAGGACATCCATACAAAACGTTACTGAGTTGTTTCTAACTGAGACATTTCATCTTTAAAATACGACTAAAGTAACGTACTTTAATATTGTTATGTTTGCAATAGCTCCTACTTGGCTCCATTCCGATACGATGGTTGAAGAATGAGAGAAAAAAATAGAGTTATGAGTCATTGTATCATGTAAGCACAATTGGTTAGAGCATACCCCGGCTAAAGGGGTGGATGGACGCGGGTTCGGATCCCGCAAATGACTATAATTTTTCCTCTAGTAGATTTGTAAGTTTGTAACGTACTTTATTTATATTTTATATGGAAATGTATGGAAAACGCTGTATGAACACGAGTCTTAAAATCATAGATTGAAATAAAAAAACTGGGAAATATGATTTGTTGGAAGCTATGAATTTAAAAACAAAGTAAAATATATCGTTCTTCCATATGTATCAAATGAAAGTTCTAGGGATCTTGAGTAAATTATGTGGCTACTACAAGTAAGTGATATTAATTTTAAAGCAATCTGCGAGCGCCCATCGCCACTACAATATGTGTGAACTTGTACCTGTTTGGATATGGCACAAATGTATCTTTTTAAACTATGACATCACGTAGGCTCAAATATCTCTGTTATAAATATGTATAAAGTAGAAGCAGTATAAACTTAAAATACTATTATTTCATGCTTTATAGCACAGACAGCAGTGATGACTCAGTGGCATTGGCTATGGACTGCCGCGCAGCAGGTCCATGGTTCGAATCCCGCCCAGAGCTTGAGCTTCACCGCATGGTGGAAGGGCATTTTGTGAATGCCCGCCTGGCTAGCGACCACCCTCAAGTGGAAAATCTGTCGCCAAGCACCTAACGGTGCGTTCCGACAGCAGTCCTTGAGAGCTTGTGAAATAACAGGCAAAAAAATGAGACTTAACAACCATGTCTCCAGGTGATGAGCGCAGTGCAATTCGTCACTTGTGATGAAATGCATCTGTTATAGGCAGAGGATACCGCTTAACATCAGGTGGGCCTCGCGCTTGTTCCTTCACAATACTATAAAAACAAAAAGACAAAATGACAAATGGAGGCCCCGATGCAAAATGCATTATCTACAAATAAATCCTCCCGAGATTTATCCAGTTTTTTTTTTTTTTTTTTTTTTTTTATTTATTTATTAAAATAGAAATAACATCATTACAGTTTTGACCAATGCGATGCTATACTTAAACATTATGACAACTTAATAATATAAATATTAATGTCAATAACAAAATTATATAAATACAATATTACACATTATGTTACTAGTTAAGTAACTAGTTTAAAATACATTTCTGTGAGATATGTTTTCACAGACCTTGTGCGCCGCTTCTGTGAACTTCGCCAGGTTGCAGTTAAAAATATCAATTTCATGAGTTGAAATAGCATTTAATAATTTTAGAGCGCGAACCATGGGGGCAAACTTGAGTAGGTTTGTACGGCAGTGTGGCACACTGAAAGTGAGCTTGGGTCGCCGACGTGCTGCCGCCTCATCGGGTGCGCACAGCTGCAACGCCGCCAACACCTCGGGGTGGTGCAACTGGCCGTGCAGCACGCGCCACACGTACCTGCAGAGTGCCACGTCGCGTCTCACGCCTAGCTTATTGTACCCTACCATGCCAATCACGAACAGGGTCGGGTACATCAGCGGGTAGAATGGGTAGACGCCATACTCTTTTAGGTACAGGAAGCGAGTGAATTTATTTTGGACTTTTTCCAACATACCTACGTATAAGGCCTCGTGGGGATTCCAAATAATTGCACTCGTTTCCAGGCGACTTCGAACGAGTGAATTATAAAGTATTTTAATCACCCGAGTACAATCAAACTCTTTACAGTTTCTCAGGATGAAACCCAAATTCCTAAATGACTGGCCACACATATCGACAATGTGCTTACGAAACGTGAGGTCTGCTACCATCTGAACGCCCAGGTCACGCACGCAGTCGACCCGCGGCATCACCGCGCCGTCCACCTCGTACTGATACTGCAACGGCCTCAGTCTGCGTCCGTAGCTGATAACCTCGCACTTAGCCGCGTTAAAAAATAGTTTATTGGTAGCACTCCACTGCACTACGGCATCTATGTCTCGCTGAAGCCGCTCGCAATCCGACATGTCCGCTACAGCCAGAAATATCTTAAGATCGTCCGCGAACAAGAGACATCGAGAGGCTTCCATTACTTCTGGTAGGTCATTGATCATTAAAATAAACTCCAGGGGGCCCAAATTGCTACCCTGGCTGACGCCCGAGAACGTAAAGTAAGGTTCAGATTCGCATCCTGCATACTCGACATACTGCCGGCGCTCGCCAAGGTAACTTGTAAAAAACTTTAAAAGATGCGGAGTGAAACCTACCGCTGATAATTTCTCTAACAAGATGTCGTTATCCACGGTGTCAAACGCCTTCCGGAAGTCGAAGTACGCCACGTCCACCTGCCCCCCGCCGTCGATCACCGGCGTCAAATACGCCATGAATGACAGCAGGTTACTTGTCGTACTTCGACCCTGCCGGAAGCCATGCTGGGCGTCAGTCAGCTGCGCACTGACCTGCATGTATATGCATCTGTGCAGGGCGGATTCAAATACCTTGGCGAACGCAGACAGCACCGCCACTGGCCGGTACCCGCTAACATCCGAACCAGACCCGCCTTTAGGCACCGGTATCACTCGGGTTAATTTCCATATATCCGGATAGTGACACTCCCGAAGACACAGATTAAAGACGTGCAGCAGAGGCCCCTCCAGAACTGTCCCACAGTCCTTAACGAGGTAATACCATCAGGTCCCACGGATCTCTTAGGCTTGAGGCGGGTAAGCGCGGTACGGAGGTCACGTGCGCTCAGCTGACTGACGTGGACGCGGGCCGAGCCAGAGCGCGGGCCTGCCGTGCGCTCTGCCGCCTCGGGGTTCAGTACCGGCCGTGAGTTGTTGTACACTGTCTGAAAATATGACGCAAAACACTCTGCACACTCTTGCTCACTTAACTCTCGATCGTTGTCAGTTACTCGAGTTTTTAGATTTATCAGTCCATAATTACCAGTCTACCTGTTATTCATTACCTATACATTCAACCAAAAGTTTAAAGCTATCATGAAGAATTGAGCGTGATAGTTTATATTTGTTATAATTCTTAAGCATTTCGTACGAGCAATAAGTTTCAAACTTTATGAATTTCAGTAACATGTTTCATGAAAAGTTATATTTATTGATATGTGAGCTCCAAAATTTCATATTGGTCATAAAACTGTAATTCATTTGGATTCCGGTCAGAGTTTATTTGATCTTCCATACTCGTTTCATTTTATTACGTATTTTATTAATCTATTTTTATTAACAGATTTCTGCTTTTTTTTGCTATGTACATGTTTTGTTTTTTTCATTATATCACATATTTAATATTTGGTACTGAACGTTACTTTGATAAAAAAGTTCATAAAGAGCGCTTCTCTTTGTTTATCATAAGATCATTATTTTCCTCATCCATCATCTGTGTGTGTTTTTGCCATTTGATTAAAATAGGCTATTAATATTTGCAGAAATGTTACAAAAGAATATTATAGCTAAATAGCTCATAATTATATGCTGTTGAACTTACGCTATAGGTTTTTAAAATTTATAACTTTACGGTCATATTGTACTTACATTAAGTTAAGCATAGCGAAGGTAGTTCAATGTGTGATTTAAAAATAATAAAACAATTTCAACGATCATATAGAAGTAAACTTTTGTTATGTTTCTAGGTGAACATCCAGCAGCGATGCAGCAGGGATGTGCTAAGTCAACCCTGGACAAAACAGCTTCAATTGTGTGTTGTCTAATCTTTATCCTAGTGCTTAGGAATCCTTCCTTTAATCTTCAGTTTGGTACCTGAATCTTTAAGGTAGTTAAATTATAATACTTAATAGCGTCGATTTTGTGTTGAGTCTTACTTATTAGAGCTCATTTTTCAACTTATTTTTAGAGATATTTGTTTATAATAAACTTCACTCGAAATAAAATACAACTGAAAGTATTGGTGTTGGTAAGTTTACTATATTTTTTTTCATTCTAACTACATTGAATGAATAGTTTCACCATTATCTTATTAACACTGTACATTAAATATTAGATTTTAAGGGGGTAGCATTGGTGAAATCGTCATAATTACTAGATTTTGTTGATGAATCCTTTCGTTTTTTAGAAACACAACATTTTTACATTACCTCTTTGTTTATAACAAACAATTTTCATTGTATATAATTACTATATTATGTTTCATTTTTTGTACAAATAATCTCAAAGTAAACCTTATTTTGACATAAACTGATAATTGTATCTACAACTACTGAATATCACTGGAAACCTTACGAGAAAATAAATGATGGCCCAACTAAACAATTTGTATTGTTTACTTTATACTTCTCATCGCATCCATATAAAACGTATTCTGTTCCCTAATTTTCGCACATTTCGGACGAGGAATTTGACGTTTACGCCACATTACAGTGCGCACTAATATGACACACCCTACAAGTAGTATGAGTGAAGTCACCGACAACAAGCTACTAATTTTGTTATTGTTTCTCCCATAATTTAATATTTTAAGATGACACTTTGTACACCGTGAGCGAGATAGAATGAACAAATTTTAAATTCTTCCATTACAATCTTTACATAATAGTTCTAATGTAATAAAATTATTTTAGAAGCAAACAACGATTTTCAAGACCATTAGTGATATTGTCTTTGTGATGATTACAAGTAATATGGTAACAAGTGAATACACGGGTAAACACTAACGGAATCGCTAGATCGGATATTTTATAATCACATAGAGTTATAGAAAATTAAAATAATATAAGTGGTATTTTTTATTTATATAAAATGTCGTGGCAGTACCATTGAAATTTGTCGATGTAAACATTTTGGTATTGTTAATCTACTATAAACAGCTATACTTGCGTTACAAATGGTTATAATACTAAAACCAGACATGAAGTTTGACTGCACACAGCTGTACCAAACGTGACTTGTATGTGTGCGCGGTCGTATATACGCACGTGTCATTGCATGCACACTATGTTTTACTACCAAGCGCATCCAGAATACGTTAATTTATTTAAAAAGAGTCTCTATAACAAAACCTAGTCTTTAGGTAAAGCTACCAATTGATTTGCTACAGTATACCCATACATATTAAATACCTACTAAGAGTAGAGTGCACGGAGTGCTTTCCATACAAACGTACTTTCGTCATATTTTAAATACCAAGTGTTCAAACTCAGCGAAATTTTGTATGCATATTGCTGACCCAAATATCTATGTTTTGGGTTTGCCAATTTTTTGATGTATTAGTTTTTTGTATTATTTTAACCCTAAAAGTCAAAATAACGATTCCCATACAAACCTATTTTTGGAATTATTTTTTAAAATACTTAATTTTACGTATATCTGGCAAACCAGAAGCATATATATGGCTTAAGGACATACATGCAAAGTTTCACTGAGTTAAAACACTTGGTATTTAAAATATGACGAAACTAAGTTTTTATGGAAAGCGCCACGAGCACTCAAGCTTTAACTTCAAGATAATGCCTTCCCTGCATATCCAGACTATAGTAGGCATTTGAATATCCTAAGGATTTCTTGTCAAACTTCTTTTCTGGTTTTACTATGGGTTTTATTATGTTTCAGTAAATATCCTTTATGTGCCTCGTACAAATGTATTTAGATTGTAGATAATAACAATGGTCACGTTTAAATTAAAAGTCGAAATGATGTACATAACTAAAGGAGTTTAAGTTGTTAAAATTCTGAAATAAATAAGGTGTAAAATTTATTAGTCGCTACAAGCACTCTAAGCATAGTAATATTATTTACAAGACTAATATTGTACCTACATAAAATAAGTATATCAGTAAAAAATATAAATTAATGCAAATCTCAGAGTATTACTTAACTCATACTAAAACATTAAACACAGCTTACAAAATCCTAATAAAATACTATATACTATGACCATAAGCTGCATTCAAATCCACTACCGATCCATCTCGCGGGCTTGGACAATAACGATGCTCTACCAATGAAGCTATGACAGTGGTCAGTTATAATCCAAATTAGTACTTTTTCTTCTATTAATGGTGCATTGGCCTACATAACTAGTACATTAGCCTATACTAAACAGATATATTTTGATAATTATATTTAGGGCCCGTTTCAGAATGTTCGAGTAAATTCCGGTTATACTACCCAGAACATAAATTAACTGAATGATAAAAATTATAGATAACATGCAGCGCGTTTCAAGCTTTAACCGATGGATAGGCTAAATCGATGACTGTGAAACGCAAAGATAGTGTTTACTTTATTAAATATGTTCTGGGTAGTATAACCGGAACTTACTCGAAAATTCTGAAACAGGCCCTTAAACTTTCTCGCGACGACGCAACCCAGCATCCTAATCAAAATTCAAACTTATAATTACCTACCCTTTATCGATTGATTTTAGGTCTCATGCAATAGGGAACGAGGGGACACGGCTCAATGATCCAGATTATTAAAATTTCTTGCAAGAAAATAGTTTCTAGAACTATTTTCGTTTTGAATTTCGCGTGCCACACCTTAAACCCCTAGTGAGAAGAAATCTAAATATTTATTTAACTTTCATTGTAAACTTATTCATTTAGCTGCCGTTATACGAAAACATCTACATCAGTGCTTTTGTTGTCTCATCCTTAGCTAGTTTAAAGCTGATTGAAGAAGTACTGGTTTAATTTTTAATTACTTTATTTTTTTGTAGCTTTATTAATAATAACCATTGGTTATTGGTTATGTATGTCGTTCGGGCAACTTGCGACTATGTCTAAATGATCACGAAAATAGCTCAATTACTAACAATTGAGCTATCTTAGCCTGTCCTGGCCCGAGGGATTGGGTTGATTGAGCGATGGGTGATTGGGATTGTTTTAGGATGATACCGCTCGTGGCTCAAATATGTCATGATTTTGCACAGGCAACATTAAGTTATATGTTTTTGTATGATTGTTTGCTAAACTGGCGTTAAGAAACTAAAAATGTTATTATTAATTTTTTGTACCAAACTTCATTTAACATAGAATTAATTTCAGAATTAATAACCCTCTCTGGCCAATATTATTTTTTGTAATTAATCTCATTATTATTCCATCATTTACTGTCCAATTAATCTGTCACTCAATAAGATTTAATGACAGGAAATTTCAGCGAGAATAAATTTTGATGAATGTTATAAAATAAACTGCCAAGTAATCAAATAATGTACGATGTTTTTGTAAATATGAATGTCAACGAAATAAAGTTTGATATAAAATTTGTAGTTTCATTTCTAACTGGTCCTTCTTTATTTCAAGTATGATAGAACGGCCAGGAACGTTTTTTTCCTTTTTGAGTTATGACGTCATGTCATGTTAACTCAATTCGTTAGAGCCTACCCCGGCTCAAGGGGTGGATGGACGCGGGTTCGAGTCCCGCACATGACTTAAGTTTTTCCTGTCGTATATTTGTGATTCTGTAACGTTTTTTTGTTTTTATTTCTTGTAAATATTTTATCATTATGTATAACTATATTATTTTATTAATATACAGTTTTTACCAGATCACTCGATATGCACTTTATTTTCTACGACTGCCCAAAAGGAGTGTTATTTTTAGGGAACATAATATATGTATGTGACTTTTTTTGATTGAACCAGTATTTTTAAATGCCTTTTTTATGTTACTGTGATGCTCGAGGCACACCTGATGTTAAGCGGACTAACCTCTGTCTATAACAGATGCATTTCATCACAAGTCACGAATTACACTGCGCCCGTCACATTCAGACATATTTGTTACTTCTCATGTGCCTGTAATTTCACTGGCTCTCAAGGACTGCTGCCGGAACACACCGTTAGGTGTTTGGCGACAGATATCTGCTTGAGGGTGGTAGCTAGCCCAGCGGGCAATCGCAAAATGCCCTTCCACCATGCGGTGAAGCTCAAGCCAGCGGTGGGGATCAAACCAGGGACCTGCGGCTCGGCAGTCCATATTTATTACCGCTCGGCCATCATTGCTTCAAAACCTTTCACTGCTTCAATTTCCTGACCAGATTTGGATATATTACGGATAAGCTACGGTATTGTTATAAGAAGTTTAATAGGTAATGTGTCCAATCTGTGCTTAAAGATCTAGCAGAGCTTGCTCACTCGTCTTAAATCGATCAACAAGTTAAGCAACATGTGTTTTTTTATGTCATTTTATGACGTAACAAAAACCCGGGGCGCACCTGATGCTAAGCATAATTAATGTCGAAATGCATATGTTACTCCTTAGAGAGATAGATATACACTTTATTAAAACATCTTAAATATTTGCAGCGGAAACACAATTCCAAATAATGTAACAATTAACGGTCTTATTGCTGAGAGCAACCTCTTCCATACAACCATCGGAAACAACTGGAAATAACTGAAGAGATCCTAGGGATCCTAGGGATTATATGTACAATATTACTTACATTATAATATAGATTTGCTTCTTTAGATTAACCGGCGGTATGCCTGTATTAATAAAATACTACAAATTATATACAACACTTACTATACAGCTACTAAAAAAAAACATTTAGATCCCTATAAGTCATAGGCAGTCCAAATGCTCTAGCCCACTACCAGTTGGCAGCGTTCCCAGCATGCTGGCAGCATTGCCCCGTTGAATTGCAATGCTTATTGTAATATATATATATATATATATATATATATATATATATATATATATATATATATATATATATATATATATATATATATATAAATACCGTCACCCTGAGATATACTCTTGTGAAGTCTCATGCGTCTGTTATTTTACTGGTTCTCAAGGACTGTTACTGGAACACACTGTTTGGTGCTTGGTGACACAATTTTTACTTTTGTGTGTACCTAGCCAGGCGGGCACTCGCAAAGTGCCCTTCCACCATGCGGTGAACTTCAAGTCTGCGCTGCGTTGTCGATCGAACCATAGATCTACGGCACGGCAGTCCTTCGCTATTACCGTTCAGCTATCATTACTGCCTCGAAATATTTACTTGAATCAGTACGCTATCTTTTCTATTTACTTTAAGAATCAGAGCAGTATCAACTAAGAATAAAACAATATTGCGGAATTCTTTGACCATGTAAGGTTGCGCTAATCCTATTTTTAAACAAAGACCTAGAAGATTATTTGCCATTTGTTCCAGCCTTCTGTAGCCGCTCTGACTGAAAACCGATCTGAAAACCGCATTGTGAAAGTTTACGAATCTGTGCGGTGCTCTACTCAGTCGAATGCCTTGGTAATATCATTAAATGCGCCTTTAGCTTCATGTGAACTCCTATCCGGCTTCAAGTATTTGCGATATGAATTGAACACCTGCGTCTGTTTTAGATCTGCTCTTTGTAAAATGAGATTGATTTTCATGCAATATAATATTATGTTCATTAAAATGGAGTAGACGTTGTTTGAACTTAATTTTTTTCGAACCTCTGATTCATAATGATAGTCAGATTTACGATTGAAATTGGTGAAATTTTACAGAGCTTCACTAAATCGGCGATGTTTTTTCTATTGTTACAAAGCTTGAATATGGTGCAATAACGAAAATTTCTTTGCCACTTACTCACCAATCCTACAATTATTCGATACTCTTAATGTTTAAACCTTTTAATTTCTTTACCATTTCGAAGGTTATCGTATATCTGAAAGAAAAGTCCGGCATTTAGCAGGAAAAATACCTTTTAACATAGCTTTTGCTACGTCTGTTGATGTGATTTCGATAGGCATCTAGCGTGAAATCGGATGACGCAGGTTCGATTCCCATCTGAAACAAAAAAAAATATGCCCTCATAATTTGGAAATGTAACTGAATATCTAATTAAAATGTAGCTTTAAAGGTTTGATAAGACAAACAAATGTTATATTTTATTAATAGGCAACTCTTACTATGCAAAATTCTAATAAAGCCTCGCAATTTGCCAGTTTATATGCATGGCAAACACAATTTTCCATTTATGTGGCTGCTATTATATTCCACTACCCAACCACGGCTACACTTTCAGTAAAACTAAGGGCCAGTAAAACAAATACGTTAAAAAATTAACTAACTATAGACAGAGTCAACTTTACCGAGATTTAAATAAATATAAGCAATTAGGAATCTTCTCATTTATTTGCAAACTACATTATATGCAATGCTAACGAAGTTTCAACTCAAAGGTTTTTGAACGTAATGCAGATTCTCTGTGCTTCTACTTAACAAGCTCCTAATGAGTCTTCTCTATGAACATATTTTGGAATTAAAATAAATACATATCATGCAGACACAATTTATTTATTACATAAGGACGGCAATGCCAGTTCTAGTTTGTTTTAGTAAGTAATTCCTCTCGGGAAACATTGATGCTAGATGGGTGTTCCATTCCTTAGCTGTTCGTATTATAAAGGTGGATGAAATTCGCTGTGAATGTCAACCATATAGGACGCCGAGTTTCCGTATGTCTTACGGACGGCGTTTCCACGATAGTGGAAAGGAGATGCAGGAATCAAGTTGTGCAACTCCATCGCACACTCTCCAAAATGTAACCTGTAGATAGAACATGGCAACTTTGCGACGATATTCAAGGCTTTGGAGTCTGGCTTTCACTAAAGCAGCGCAGCCAATGAGGATTTAGCAGCGCAGCCAATGAGGATTTTTGTGCGCCTTTCAATGGAGTCTAGGTGTTGTGCTCAACCCTCCTAGTAATGGTCGCAGTATTCAATACATGACAGGACTTGTGCTTGATATAGGTTTAAAATCTGCCTAGATGTGAAATACCGCCTGCTCCCTAGGATTATATAAAAAAAAACTTAAGATAACCATAGACAACACTCACAACTGACAAAAGAGTTCCGATACTGCATAAATAAATACTTTGAACTGTGGTCCAACCACAGACCTAGGATTTTTTCGCTACGCTCAATAAGCCTATGGGTCCAACCACAGACCTAGGATTTTTTCGCTACGCTCAACAGACCTACGAAGTGTGGGAATGAAAGGTCCTAAGCTGCTACAAACCGTCGCGAGAGAAAAAGAGATAGTGAAACAAGAAGACGGTATGTCATCTTTTACTCGAGTAAGAGGCCATAGCGTCCCGGCCTCTTCCAAGTCGGCGCGAATTTTGTGTATTTGCTCAAATATCTTACGATTAAAATATAAAATATGTTTTCTGCAAGCATGGGGTGTTGTTCAGTGAGTGAATGTGAGGTTACAAGACATAGTAAACCGAATATATACACGTTTCACAGGTAATTTATGTTTATTTGTACTGCTTTTTTGATAATCATTATTTCGTCATTTTGTTTTAAAATGAGTAAAAAGAACTATGGAAATATTAGATAATAGGTTTCTCTTCATACTTATCATCAAATTACATTGCTAAATGAAGAATTCGTTGGTATTTTACGAAAAACTATAAAACATTTGTTTACGATAGGGCTTGACAAAGTCCTGACGTCACAAGTATCGACAAAGTCGATAGTTTATGTCTGATCTGTAGGTTCGACGTGACTGCTCGGGTACATATTTAGTTTAATCATTAATTAGTTTAAAAAATAATATAATTACATAATAATTAGCGAGAAGTTGACAGATTTAGTTGACAGTTTATAGCTTACGAATAAGGGAGTAAATAATTATCACAAGGTATATCATTAAAAATTTATTATGATGTTTTCTGTGAAAAGTTCCCCTAACACTCAATAAATAATTGGAAATATCTCTGTTTTCTGTCATAAAATATTAGTATCTTTATACAAATGGCTATTTAACAGAATTTGAAATAACTATATGCACGTATATAGTAAAGTTTGTGTTCTTACAGATTACCAACAAATTTTCAGTATGTGATAAAAGGGTTCGGATTATTGACGCAATCTAAATAAAAACTCTACAGTTTGTAGTAAACTTTGAGTCAAAATGCTTCTTACAAAGAAAACATCGATGTATACTAATGAAAGACTCAATACCAACTTTTAATGTCCCTGAATGCATAAAGCTGTGTAAATGGTAGTCAATAGCTTTAGGAAAAGATAATTTGTAGTAAAATACATGGTCAAATATTTTTTTTTCATGTAAAGACTGTAGGGTATGTTGAGTCAATCTAGTAACCCTTCCCTTAGCGTCCCTGGTGCAATAAAATCTACAATACTCGCTTCATTGCAGCGCTGGATAGCTATGACTATCCTGACACAAAATAATTTTTATTTTTCCTTTCAGATCAAATTGAAACTAAGACGGCCCTGACCTTACTTAAATAGAGATATATTGCCACCGTTAGCCATTACCTGCCCTTCAAATCAAGTACTGTCTCCAAGGAAAAATACTGTTCTAAATTGTGATAAAAATTACAGAAAAAATTTTGCTCTTAAGAAGTTTAAAAGCTGAAACAAAAATAATGATAAAACGTCTTTTAGACTTAAAAGCAGACTTTAAAGAATTATATGTTTTGTAGGCCAGTTAGTAAAGATCATCAAAATTATGTACACATCGTCATTTCTACAGCTCAATGAGCTATGTTTACACAAGGGACAAATTCGACCTCTGCTTACCACATGTGAATGCTTTACGCAAATGGTATTCAGATAAATGTAATTTAATAATTTACAGTACCTGTATATTTGCAGCTTAATGATCTTGTTAATGGTAATCATAATACTTAGTAATGGTAAGTTTTATTTCATCTTGTTACGATGAAGTTATAGTAGTTTACTTTTAAAAGTGCTGTACCATTTTAGACCTACAATAAATGCATTTGACTTTAACTTTGAATGAGTTTTATTTTAAACAGATTAAAAAGGGAGCAGGTTCTCAATAAGGTTGTATTCATGTTATGATATTTGGTTTGATTTTCATTTGAAAACATCGTATTTTGTTTGAAAGGATATACTTTAAGATTCATCCCTTTGAAATTTCATAATAATCAGTTAAGTAGTTTGGTTTTTAAATCATAATAACTTGAAAAATAAGTTGTTCAGGTTAATGAAATTGCATATATTGCATTTCTGTGATTTCAATATTATTTACGATCGTTACAATCGTCTCAATGAACTATATAGGGCATAATTTCAAACGAATGTGTCCTAAGATTCAACAAGTAAAACTGTCGATAGTATTACGCTCGCGTCATTACAACACTATATCACTCACACATTTATATTTCATTTTTTGTTACACTATTCATCCGTCACTGTTGGTCTTGTACATCCTTAGCCTATGGGTCCAACCGATAGTTGCTGTGCGATCGTTTTATAATACCTTTGATTACTATATTAACTGTTGGTAAACACGATGTGGCCGAAGATGTTAAAATTAAGAATGAGAACTAGTTATTTTAACGATAGCTGCTGGAACACGCAGTTAGATACTTGCCGGCAGTTTTTAAAGGTGATAACCACCCAGGCTAGCATTCGCAAAGTGTGCTATACCACTCTTAATACCGCACTATCATACAGTGAAGCTCAAGCCCGCAATAGACTTTAAAACATGCACCACTGAGTGGCAGTTTTTTTCTTTATAGCTTATAGGCTAACCTTTGACTACTATCTCGAAGATGTTGTTCAGGCTAGCCTAGAATTACTGGCTCTCAAGGACAACTGGAGGAACACACCGTTAGGTGCTTGGCGACAGAATTTCTACTTGAGGGTGGTATCTAGCCAGGCGGGTATTCCACCTTGCTATAACGACTACCATCTTAAGACAACCACGGGGACCGACGGCTTAACGTGCCCTGCGAAGCTCGGAAGCGCTTAGTAGTAATGTCACTAGCGGTCACCCATCCAACTCCTGACCGCGGTGGAAGTTGCTTAAGTTAGCTGATCGATTAAGAACGGCTAAGCAAACTTCGCTATGAGCGCTTCAGAAAGCTCAAAGGTATAGACATTGCCGCTGGGCCACCAATACTGAAACTTGAGACTAGACGAATCGTCTGATTCATACAAAATTCAAATTCCTCGGTCCATACATATTTAAGAATATATTTAATACATTTTCACCACTTTTGTTACCGGCAGGATGAATCTATTAACACTAAAAACTATATAAAACACTACAGTTATTAGAACGTAAGCATATAGGCAACCTAAAGGCCATTGCCACCACTCAAAGTTTTAGTTCACTGACACAGTACATAAAATGAGACAGGTGGTTCGCATACAATTTAATCGCCAACGCTCATCAAAAATACATGCGAACACGAAGCGAAGTTGATTCAGGGTTGTTATTTCAATCAAGAGAAAACTCAAATGCTAAAATATCCATGTTGATAAATTCAAATGTTTCCAGATTGCAGATATTAAACATTTTAAATTTTGTTCAGCGATATATGAAAATAAAAATAATGGAAATTTAATAAAAATAATGCAAAACCTCTTGCTATTGTGACAATCATTGAGTAAAAACTATTGAAGTGGATTCTATTCTCGTTTTGATCCTTATGGATAAATTTATTTTATTAACTCAGACTACACACTTCAGGCTATAATGTCTAGTATAAAAGAATTTCTAGTATGTTAAGAATCCAGTATAGTAAAACAACAAGCCGTATAATATCCAAAATTCTAGAATGTTCAGAATTAAAAGGTTTTCTCGATCGTGCGCTCGAAGAGTCAAGACCTCCTGAGGATGCTTCGTGTAGAAGCGAAACGCGTCGAAAACTCTTCCGGTTTGGCTGCGTGGCGTTTGTGACGTCACGTCAGCTTAGCAGGAAAATTGGGCGGAATTGTCACTAGATATATTTTTATATTTTTTAAGTGTTTTATTAAAATAATGATTTAAAAAAAATATTTGTTATTATTAAATATGGATTTCCGCAAAGTAACGCCTGAATCTATTCATTATTAAAAGGTACACTTACCAAATTGTCTAGCGTTTTAAAATGTGTAGCCGTCATTGTTCAGTTGACTAGTTTTTTTACACTGTCTAGTCCATTATTAGAATTAAAATGAACACTAAACATCTGCGTAGCGGGTCAATGAATGTTAAATCATATTATGTTCATATATTTTAGCTACGCACGCGGATAATTTTCTTTTTTCTTTTAATATCTGTAAAATAGGTTCAAAATTGTGTTATTCCCTAACACAAACAAGTGAATTACACAATTTGTCAGTTTGTTTTTGTGTTTTGTTGATACAACCTGAAAACTCTGTGTCTTTTTCTACACAAACACACCCTCACACACATATACATGCACAGTAGCACTAACAACTTCGATTTTTCATATTACATAGAACGGAGTACGATAAGTAGGACATATCAACATTGATACCTGAAATCACCGTCAGCCGAAATATAAATTTAACTTATTCACTGTATTCCAGCCCCAGACTAGTACCATTAACTTGACTTTCCCAAGAAAAAATAGAATTACGCTTTGAAACCCGCTGGACCAGGAAAATGTATATCATGTTAAACTCGTTACATATTCATTAAAGTTGTTTTACGGGGTTAATGCGGGGCAAAAATTCATTAAGACCGAGGTGAATTTTAAAGAGCTGGGCAGTTCACCATAATTTTAACGATTGGTAGATTCGTATGTTTTTTTAAATTTCCTGGTGTAAATGTTTGAAGGTATATATTGAGTATAATATATGTTAATTGAAAAAATAATAAGTCTACAAATGTGCTCTGTACACAGAAAAAAAAGATGTCTTAAAATAAGAACCCAATATCTCTCAACTGATGTATCTTGACCTCAAATATTAATGCTTTCAACGAAGATAATCACGCTAACGTATCAAAAAAGCCAAGTATTTAGAATTAAAATGTAAATATTTTGTGTCAATAGTTTTGCTATTTTTCACAAGAGTTGTAGTTTGATTAAAAACATTTTGTTACTTGTTTTAAAAATGAAAATATTTTGTCTTCGTGGTTTTGATTTAAAAATTATTTCTCACACCAAAGAATATCTCAATTTTGACTAGAATAACAGTTTCAATGTCTAACTAAGAATTGTAGAATCTTAAAGGAAACATTAAGTTACTCTGGACAAAATTGTATTTTTGCACTCAAGAATCAGTGATACATGGAAGAAGAATGAAAAACACCATTAATCTAAGATTAAATTAATTTGGTACAAAATAATAAGTTCTCCATCCAAGAATGAGTCATACATGCAACAACAAATAAGGACCAGTTCACACCAAGAAAAATATTATTTGCTACAAATTAATAATTTCTCACTAATGGTCCCCGTTCAAGAGTCAGTTAATCTTGCCATCAAGAGTTAAGACAAAATAAGGCTAAGATATTTAATAAATTAGGTATTATATAATAATAACAAATATTTTAAAAGTATTTTAAGAAAACCTTTAACTAATTATTTAATAAAACACTTAAAAAATCTTTATAAAAATGATATATATCTAATGACAATTCCTAAAGGTATTATATACTTAAAATGTTTTTGTTTTCAACCTAAGAAATTAATTATTGTTAAATGACAGGTAATAGGTGACCTGGCGGGTGCCGGGTGCCACCCCCCACATTGCAGGAGCAACCTATCATTGCTACCTGTGGGAGTCGTAAGAGGCGATTATAGGTAAAACACCGGAAAGTGGGCAACAGCGCCTTCTGAGAAATTTATATATAAACTGCAATCCCCGAGACGCCTGCCAAGCGATTATGGCAAACCACTCTATAATGGGGGAGGTTTTGATTAGCAGTGAACGATCTGGCTGATACAGTAACCAGTAAAAAGATTAATAAATAAGTACTACTAAACATCCGCCAGCGGCTTCGGTCGTCGCGTGACTAAAAATACCATCTCCATAGGTCAGGTGGTTTTTGTACAAGAGATTTCTTGTAAAGTAAGCGAAAGGTGTATGCTCACTGGGCATACACCTTTCGCTATTATTAAAGATATGAGAGATTCTTTAGAATATTCATTAATTATTACTCGGCTAATACTAACAGTTATATAAAGTTCGGGCTTTTTCGGAAATGTCACGTTAAATTAGTGGTGGAAAACGAAGGTGAACTAATATCAAGATGCTTGAGTAATTATTAATCAATATAAATACGAAACGATCTGCCAGAAAACTCTAAAGTCATTCTCAGTCATCCCCTTCGATCCAGGGTAAATACCCTTAACTGCTTTCAGAAAACTGCCATGTGATCGTAGCTAATCATAATCAGCCATGGGTACTAAAGATGACTATACCTACCTGATTAGATGTACTCATTACTGCAATGGATCCAGTCTCTAACGCAATTTTATACCAAGAGTATGTTACTTCGACCAATGTCCAATAGAGGATAAGTTATTTCATTCAAGAGTACATGCAAAGTGTTCATTCAAGTATCAAATTTCATAAGCCAAAAGTTTGTCCGTTCTTGTGCCAAAATCTAAGAAAAAGAACTTATTGTAGGGGAAATACAAAAATCTTGTATGAAGAACGAAGCAATTTAGCTCAAAGGCAGTGTTGCTGTATAATTATTTTACCTCCCTTATCATGGAAAATCATTCAAATATTTACCACGAATGATTTATTGTTTCACCATTTATTAGGCTATCTCGTATACCTAACACCAAAAAATCATGCCAGTCATTTCAAATTTACTCATCCAATAATCATACGCGCCAAAAAGCAAAGAACTCGTTTCGACGTGGCTACGTCTTTATATTTGCTTTGTGGAAAGTGGGAGTGAGAGCCAACTCGAAAAATGACGATAACGCGAATGTAATTTTAATTATACGTTGTGGAATATATTTATATATTATTATTGTGGACTAGTTAAGGGGGAAACTAAAAACATATCTACTCAGAAAAAAAGAGGTTCGAATCCCGTGATGGAAGAACTATTTACCTACAACTTTGTAGAAAACCTTCGGTGTCCGACTCGCACTTGGCCGTTTTTTTAACTCATGTCCCATTTTTGGCGCAATTACTCCGCTTTTTTACTCAAAAGGTTCCAATATCCCGATTTGCCCAAAAATCTGGCTGCGGTGTACGTACCACACATAACCACAGGATTTATGCGATTTTAGATTTTATTTTTTCTCTAGTATAACGTTAAAACTCTTTGTTTTTTAACTAGGCTACTATAAGTGTATAACAAAAACTTTAACTATTCTATTTTTATATGTTGTGATTTACGAGGAACGTACTTTAATATTTCTGTAAATTTTTGTGGACTGGGCAACCCCACCCCACCGTTATCATTCATTCCGCCCGCCCGTTTGTGCGCGATTCGCTACTTACATAGATTTTCGAAAGAAACGCATTACTTTTTTTATTTTATTATGTATACATACATACATACTTTCTTTCGATGTTTTGCAAAGTTTAAATCTCTCCGAAGAAAGAAGAGAACGTGCGTGCCATCGTTAGGCATTATGGTGCCATCCATGCTAGATGACTTCCAAGTAATGAAGTAGTGCTACAGGACTGGGGTATCCCGCCAGCTGTAGTTAATAACTTCAAAGGTAAGTGAGATGTATGAAGCGATTTGTATTAAATTAGATACCGGAGGCGATTCTCCAACCTTTTATTATTTTGATTGAGGCTTCATCGAGGTTTGCGCATCCATTGATGATTTAGTTAGGTTGATATAGGTAATGTGATGAATGTAATGAGGCTTCACATTAGGTTCTGGTATAGGGGGATACACTAAAAAGGGCTTAGAAGACCAAGTTAAGTGGTCCTCGATCCATTAACGCAATCTCATTAGCTAATAGGTAGTACCAAACCTTGAATAGTATAGTTTTGTATCAGTGGATAACCTAACTCTCTACACTTAAGAAAGTCCTACAACCTCTCGAAGTAAGAATATGTACTTTTAAACAAAATAATGAGTGCGATTTCATATAATATGACTTGTTTCTAGTGTTAAATGATTGTTATTTGATTGTGCTATAACTACTGCTATATTGTTAAATGAATAAAGTCATTGGACTCGTGTTGTATGTTCCTGTCTGAAAAAAAGTGATATAACCGAATTCTAGAAAGATGAAGCCATGGGCAACAGCTTGTGTACATTAACTTTTCATTGATGATTATCATTCATAGATCTTTACAAAGCAGAAGTAATTAAGTACCTACTAAGGTTTTTTGTCTTATGATTTCAGATGCTATTTGTAATGATGATATTACTTGGTTAAAACATAACAATGAACTATGGCACCAAGTAGTACAGAAATGGAACAACACAAAAGAACAAAATATTCATACCATGCATGAACTCCCGGAATTTTGGAGCATTTTATAAGATATCAAGGATTGGTATGTTCTTTAGATAAAATTACTATGTACTAATTACATTATTAGGAAATATCAACTTTATAATAGAGATATTCTACGCTCAGTAAGCGATAATTTGTTTAATTTTATAATCTAAGGAATAATTGATAATGTTAAAATGCTGGAATCTATATAATTTGATTTGCATTTTATGTTGACATACTTTGCTTGGTAAGCGTTAATTTATGGGTTTTATTTTATAATTTAAGGAACATGTACCATGTAAAAATGCTTGAATGTAATTAATTTGTTTTTGTATTTTGTGGTGATATTCTTAGCTCGGTCAGAGATAACTTTTTATAACTTAAGAAAAATAAATGCCAGAATATAATTGAAGGATAAATAGATCATGTAAAAATGCTTTGATAAGTATAATTGTTTTTTGGGTGATACTCTTCGCTAAGTTAGCGATAATTTATGAGTTGAAAGAAAATGGATCATTTAAAAATTCATGAATATAATTAATGTGACTTTGTACTATGTGGTAACATTCCTCACATAGTAAGGAATAATTTAAGGCTGTCATTTTATAATTTAAGGAAAATTGTATCATGTAAAAATACAACAATCTATACAATGTGTTTTTGTAGTATAACTATGTGAGTTACATTATTTTCAGAAAAAAACGCTTGAATACTAATTGTGATGTCTCTTACGTATTGTAACTATGAAATTTTTCACTCAGTAACCTGTGTCCCATTTGTATTTTTTTTTTAATATATTTTCATTTTATATCTATATCTTTCGTTGGAATTCTATTGCCCTGCGCTTAATAGGCTATAATTTGTGTGTTTCAGTAAACAGATGAAATTGAAGTCGTTAGCATCGTTTCAAGTCGAGATTACAACAATTTCAACGATTTTAATTTTTGCTATTATAATCATTCATTTGTCCCAATAATGTTATGTTTTCGTTTTAAAATATTTTATGCTTTGAACTTTTGAGTAACTTTTACACTTTCAAATATAATATAGATTTGTTTAGGAAGCAGCCTTAAGTGTTATTGTTATCTGCATTCAGAATATCTTGTCTCTACATTTCTATCATTTAATAACACATGATACTGCTTCCTAAACACATCTCTAAGATTTAACGAAACTAGTGAATACTGTTGTAAGGGTAGATTGAGACTGTTAAATTGAACAACTTTTGCAATGAAACATGAATTGAAATCTGGCAAATTTATTTGACCTCCCATACTACGCAGTAATTTGTTTTGTATGGGAAGTAAAAAAATAAGATGGATTTTCAACCCATGTTTCAGAAAGGCTGTTCCATTTCACGGGCTGAATCTTCCCTTTAAATAGTATACACAAATTTTGTTAGACCTTAAATGTTTTGTAAGAAAAAACATTTTGTGTAAGTCAAAGCAGAAAATATTTTAAAACGAGAAAAAACAATGATTGGGTTTAAACATAAACAATCTTGAAATAAATTAGGAAGTATCTTGAAGGAAATAACAGGAATCTCTAGTTAAAATAAAAAACATCTTGAAAGAAAATAGGAAGTATCTTGGAGGAAATAACATGAATCTTTAGTCGAAATAGAAACATCTTGAAAGATAATAGGAAGTATCTTAAAGGAAATAACATGAATCTCTAGTCGAAACAGAAATATCTTGAAAGAAAATAGGAAGAATCTTAAAGGAAATAATAAGAATCTCTAGTCAAAATAGAAACGTCTTGAAAGAAAATAGAAAGTATCATATAGAAAATAACATATATCTCAGGTCAAAACGGAAATAATCTTGAAATAAAATATGGAGTATCTTGAAGAAAAAAGCGTTTCACTCTTGGTTGAAAATTGAAAACAATAAAAACAAATGTTTAATATCCTTTATTTAAAATAGGTGCATTCTTGCAGTAAAACAGATTATATTTTAAAAAAAGATTTTTAAATGCTTCACTTAAAATAGTTTCGCTCTTAAAGTAATAGCTTTGAGTTCTTCATAAAACAAGTTTTTGTTTGTTGAAACAAGAATATATTTCTTGAGCCAAGAACTATAATGCGAAATATTTAATATCTTGAAGTAAGACATTTTAGACTTTCCTTATATCGAAAACCCATCCGTTCTTAAGTCAAATAATATTGCTTGTCTGAAGAGATTATTTTTTTCTGTGTAGATACCAATTGGTTTGTTATTGCTTGTAACCAAAATATTTCAGTATCGTAATGCAGATGTTTAGACACTTCTGGGTGGGATTCAGTGTATATGGCGGGCTTTTTTCTTTGGAAAAAAGTGTCCTTATGTTTAAGTCATTTTGCCTACTTCCTTTTTGAATCGAAATTGGTTCTGTAGCTTAGATGTGAATAATCTTGATTTTTCAAGTTTGCTATAAAGATAGCCAAGGGGTTAACGTAGAAGATAACGTAAATAAGGAAGATAGGTTCCTCAAGTGGTTGCCACATGATCCACATCGGAAGACGTAGAGTTGGCGAGTTCCTACTTCTGACTCTGTCTTCCGGTGTAATGTAGTAGGTGGACTAATTACTTCGTAGGAAGGAGCCTTTTGAGGGAAGTTTTATTCAATAGTGGACGTTTTCCGACTGATAATAATGGTAACGTAGAAAATCACTTATTACAAGAATGCGCTGCAGTAGTTATGTGTCTGTACATTACAATAATTAAGATTTTTTGATCCTTCACTTCACTGATCAGATGAGACTTCGCTCCGGATTTATTATTGTCTACGACACGTATTCATATGGAAGATTAAATCATAATCTTGACCCGTATCGCTGTGAATCAATGGTTTTTAGTTATGTATTTTTGTACATATTAGAATGGTGTATCATCGATAGTATCTGTCTTGATTTGTACGGTGACTGTTACGAGAACAAAGGACGCTACCAGGTGTTGCCTCGAACAAAGCAGGTCCACGTGATTATCATCTAATTATAGTCATTAAAGATGTTGAATTGCAGATATATATGTTAGTTTAATAACCAACTTCTGAAGACTGTAATCAATAAATCAATTTAATTTTAAAAACAACCGCCAAATTTTTATACATGGGTTTTCATAATGATTATATAATGGTAGCTGATTCATTATAGCTCCTATGTTATGGCAAATAATTCTTCGTAGGTATTAACTTTTAATCAATATAATCCACTAAACTTTTTTTTCACTGATATTAAAATCAAAATATAATTAAGCCCAGTATTTTCTACATGAAAAGTGTGTCTGTTAAGTAAGTCGTTGATGTAAATATATAAAAATAACATTAAAAACAAAGAGGGTTTTTATTGTTGACCGTTCTTCATTTACATTACAAATTTATTAAAAACGAGATATCCAATTCCAATGAGTTCCTTTGTTGCAGAATTCAAAACCTTTATCTATGCTAATAACTGAACGTGGTCGTGAGCACGTAGGAGATTTATTTTTACGTTCCCTTTAAAGGTGAGTAGAAGTAGGATTATAAAAGTAATGATACTTGCAATGAGTTCGTATATGAAAACACAAAATAATGGTTACGAAAAGATAAGAAGATGATCTCGTCATAACAGTATGTGAAGAAACTCTTCACGTGGAGGCTAATTTTTTTATGCCTTATCAGGCATTAAAAAAATTAGCCTTTGACCACTATTCACTATCTTAGCTGATGGTAAGTGATGATGTGGTTGAAGATGTTGTTCAGGCTAACCTAGAATTACTGGCTCTCAAGGACAAAGGAACACACCGTAAGATGTTTGGAGACAGATTTTGTACTTGAGGGTCCGCCTTGAGTCCCGCCATTCGCAAAATGCCCTACCAAATGCTACAACGACTGCCATCCTAAGACAAAAACCGAGACCGACGGCTTAACGTGCCCTCCGAAGTACGGAAGCGCTCAGTAGTAATGTCACTAGCGGTCCCCCATCCAACTCATGACCGAGGTGGATGTTGCTTAACTGACCTGATTGATTAAGAACGCTAAGCAAACTTTGCTACGACCGCTTCAAAATCATATTTAAAGTTGTCTTGAGTAAAAGTTTATTTTTATATAATTTAGTAATGAAAGTTGTATAAATAAAATTGTAATGAAAGTGTAAAGAATACGAGTCCTACAAAAACAAGGCCGACCAACATGACTGCGAAAGTTATTTTTCTTTTATTTGATACATCTCTACGAATAAATATGTAAAGAAGTGTAACTCTCATACAATTACCGATAGAATTTCGTACTCATCAAGTTTACAAATAACAAAACACGCACAATCATCTAAATTCAGTTCGATTGGTTAGTTGGTTTGGCGCTTAGAAATGATCGCATCCGATCGGTCGCGTTAAGGTAATGTTGTTGCGCGGAATACTTTTAACCATGCCCGCCGCTCGTTTGCGTTCTGCTATTTCTAAGATTGACTTACATATTTATTCTTAGTTACACACTAGTAGATTATGATACAAGTGAGCTAAGTTGCTCATAATACACGAGGCTGTGAGTTGCAGCCCGAGCCGTAGGCGAGGGCGTAAATCAGCCGAGTGTATAATGAGCAAGTTGCTCACGAGTTTCATACGCACTTTTCCAACACCCTTGCGAGAAAAAAAATATATATTGCACAAATGCGATACAAACAACATACGAAAATTATGGAAAATAGCGCGCAAGTTTGTTTTTTTTGCGCACGGCAAATTTATGATGGTTGATTACATATAAACCCCTTTGATGTTCTCTATTACCCGGTTAAATTGAAAATCCTCTGTTTACTCGCATATAATTTGCTGTTAGGTACTAACTTAACTTTGTAGGGATATTTCTATTACGCACTAGTATATAATATTAATATGCACGAGGATGTTATAGTTCGAAAGGCTAAGTGAGGATATTCACGACGGAACGGAAACAAAAAATTTCCGCAGCCACTTCATGCACTCCATAATTAACTTATGAATAATATGTGCCCAGGACGTAGTTTTTGAACGATATTTATATACAACGCACATTCGACTGAATCAAATTTCGAAATTGTAGTTAAAATATAACTGACCTTTTTCTTATTATCAGACAATTCTCTTTAAAACGCTTCGTTTCACGGACATAAACCCAGCTACAGAAACAGATAAATAAAGAAAATGAAAATAAGACGAATGTTCGCGAATTTAAAGCAAAAATAAAATGGAGATTACTTGAGAGTTTTTACTAGCATTGGGATGCGTAATTTAATTGAATTTTGGTGTTTACGGACAGCCCTTGAAAGATTATTCTCTAACTTGTTGGGTAATGGACATACGACTCACAAAGCCGGATTTAAATCCAGTTTCGGGGGTTTTTATCATTGTTGAAAGCAATTATATGGCACCTATTGTTATTTTGTTGCACGTGTATAAAAACAACATTGCATTTTCTACTGTATCAGCCGGTCCACTGAACGCAGCCTCCCCGATAATGGGGGGGTTTGCCATCATCCCTACATTTGGCAGGCGTCTTAGAAATAGCAGTGTGAGAATCAGTTCCACAAAAAGCGCTGCTGCCCACCTTCTGGTGTGTTACCCATAGTCGTCTTTTAAGACCCACGGTTATTACACCCACGGGTGGTGATGAGGGTGATATTCTAGCCCGGCACCCAACGGGCAATTTTTATACGTGCAACAAAATGAGTCTGAGGCATAGTATTTCCACTATCACATATTTCTCTTACCATGTGGTAGGTTACTTTAGCAAGAGTCAATCTTGATATATTTACCACCGCAGTGTTAGGGATTCTGAATTGAAGTAGTAGTGTACAAACATTACTATGTTTAGGTGTGAAGGGCTATAGCAGGTGAGATTACCGAGTGAATGATATATACTACCCCTCAAAGTGAAGAGTTTAGTGCAATGTCAAGCAGAACGAGAAAAGTGATACTGCAACTGCAATGGAGACGCTTGACGCTAATCACCAGGCGACTGATTTGCCTTACAACGTCATTTTTTATGCCTGATAGGCTAGCATTTGACCACTATCTCATGATAGCCTCTATTTAGTATCCTCCGGCCTGCCGGATTTCGGTTATCTGTCCCATCCGGCCTGCCGGAGAGCGGTCAATAGTCGTGTTTACATATTCACCATAAAATCTGCGTAAGTTCGATTTTCATAATTCAAACGGTTTTCGTGAGGATGGATCCTTGGCTATATGAGAAAAAATCCATAATATTCTGATATAACAGAAAGCATGTTTAAAATTGATATGAAATCTGAAACCAGCTCAAATTACATTTTGGCGCCAGAATATTGTTTATATTTATGTCATTTAAAAATAATCTCGTAACTACTTCTACAGTAATTAAACTAGAAAGCTGTAATTTTGCATTTGTATAAGCAACAAGTCAATAACGATGTTAAAAGAAATTAAAAGGATAAGGATTGATATTTTTTTTTTTTAATATATTTTATTTGACCCCCGTTTTTGTCCCGACCGGAATTCCGGTGGTCTAAAAAAAAGGTTTAGTGTGAAGCTTGTATTTATCCGATCGTTATTATTCAAACGTGTTAGTAAGCTACTATCATTGGCTATACAACAAAAACCGCATTACTCTATGGTAACGAGAAGTAACTCAAATCATGAAATGAAAAAAAAAACTTTCACTCGATGCATTTTGCCGCGCAAACACTCACCGATCGAAACTTACGTAATAAATAATCTCGTAACTACTTTTAACCTATAAACCTAAACATCTGAAATAATTCAGGTGTATAGATTACATGTAAATAATTATATCAAAAGAAAAACCAAATTCGTAGGTGGTATAGTTTTTGAGAAAAAAAAAATGCAATTATGTACAGTTTTCCCGCCAAAATTGTTCAAAAAAATCGCGTTGTTTTAATCTCGTTACTACTTATAAAATATTTATCCTTATGATCTGGTATAATTCATGGGTAAAGAACCATAATAAATACTCACATTAAAAAAAAAACAAAGTTGTAGGTGGAATAGTTTCGGAAAAAAAAATTACAAAATATGTATAAAAAATGCTGTTTCCCGCCATTTTTGTCGTCTGTACAAACCCCTTTTCCTGTAAAATTTTCCATGAAAAGGTCTATTTTCATTTATTTTCCCGTAAAGCGAATATGATGAGGATTGCATTGGTACCAAGAAGTTTATATGTTGATTGGAGACTGCCACAAATAAACTCGATTAAAAAACAAAATACCTCAAAATCTGGAAAAATATATTTTTATTTGCTGTTTGATCCACTCAAACTAAATGGATGAAAATGTTACTTTTGTATGGTATAGGTAATATATTAGGATATGGAGATGTTAGGGTGACATGTTTAGGTAATGGAAAACTACTTAGTACTACAAAAAAACGTTACGGGGCGTCGCGGGATAAAAAAACGTGGACATTTCAGGACAACTCGGTCGTACGGGTCGTACCCCATTGACAGATTGTACATACCAAGAGGTCTTCTGGACACGCGTCTTCAAGCTGCGTCCACATCTCAACTTTCAAATTAGTAAAACAAAAGTTTGCACACCAGTTATAAAAAAAAGCTCACTTAATTTATTTTAATTTTTATGTAATTGTGACGGAACAACCTCTACCTATAACAGGTGCATTTCATCACAAGTGATGAATTGCACTGCGCCCGTCACGCTGAGACATAGAGTTGTTAAGTCTCATGTGCCTGTTATTTTACTGGCTCTCAAGGGCTGCTGCCGGAACATACCGTTAGGTGCTTGGCGACAGATTTTCTACTTGAGGGTGGTAGCTAGCTAGGTGGTAGTGAAGCTCAAGCCAGCGGTGGGGATCGAACCGTGGACCTGCGTCACGGCATTACATCTCTATTACCGCTCGGCCATCATTGCTTCAAATAAAGACTGTATTAATGGTGACATCCTGTTTCTGGCCCAAGTACCGCGATGCAATAGCAAAGAACTTGCGCAAACACCAGACTTACAATAAAAAAGAACTAGCATGAGGCAAAGAAACAGCTATTCTTATCAGAGATCATTACCAGTTCTAAAAGTCTGTACCAGCATGATAAATTATACTGTCTGCAGTTATATTATTTTTTAATCCAGTAAAGCCAGCCAGTGAAATATACACAATTTATCATAAAGAGCTTCTTTCTTTCAAGAATATAATAGCCCATACCTGTTACTGAACTCATAATCTTTAAACTTAGTAATAATAGCTATATGAATATTGTATTCAGAGATTCTGAGTATTATCATTATATTGATATTTAGTTCTATCCATCTATAAAAAGTTTAGATAATTTGCTTACGTCTTTGGATATTTACATTTATGAACAGAATATGCTTCCTTTTGTAATTGCTGGTGATCTAAATGTAAATATACTGGATAGTGGTACTGAGAGTATAAATTACCAATGTTTTATGGCAGAACATGGATTTTTCCCAGCTATAACGGAGTTAACCAGAGAATCGTCATGTTTAGATCACATGTATATTAAGAAAAAAAACGGTTATAAAACTGTATTAGGCATAGTTATTCAAACTGACGTTACTGATCACTATCCGGTGATGATTGGTATGTGCATTAATAATACGAAACCTGCTAGACCAAATCGATACGTGATAAAAAGAGACTTTAATAGTATCAAAGAAGATCTCAAAAACATTGATTGGTCTGAAATCAGTCTCACAAATGACGTTAACGAGGCGAATGCACTTTTTACCAAGATTTTCTCAGAGGTAGTCAATAGTCACACGAAAGAAATTAAATTAACCAGATCTGCATACAATTTAAAGCCTTGGATAACTCCAGGCCTAATGCGCTGCATGCGGATTCGTGACCAACTCCATCTTAATGCTAAAAAAGATCCAAACAATGTTATGGTTCGGAAAACTTACTGCCGTTATCATAATTTTTTTACCAACTTGTTACGGAAACTTAAGTTTGAGTATGATAATAAAGAACTTCAACGTAATAAAAATAATGCGAAAAAACTATGGCAGTCTATCAAAAATATAAGTAATCTTCCACAAAGTAAACTAGAACCTACTGAGCTTCTCTCAACGGATGGTTGCACAAGTCCACAACAGGCTATTGATTTTACAAACAAACATTTTGCTACAGTGGGCCAAAAGTTAGCGAACTGCATTTTGTCTCAAATTAATAAAACTGAAGAAGATTTAGTTAAAGAAGTAACAGACTCAAGTTCTCCATCTGATTCATTTTTCTTGTACCCAACTGATTACAAGGAAGTTCAAATGCTAATATTAAGCCTCCAAAGCAACAAAGCCCCAGGTATTGATGGTTTTACTAATGGTTTAATTAAACACGTAAACAATGAGATAGTTGTTCCCATAACGCATATTTTAAATTTAAGTTTATCCAGTGGAGTTTTTCCAACAGAGTGGAAGACAGCTATGGTTTATCCAGTCCATAAAGGTGGATTGAAAAATTCACCTGATAATTATAGACCTATTTCCCTCTTAGGAGCTTTTTCTAAACTCCTAGAAAGGCTTGTGAATAAGCGCTTGATGCAATTTCTAGATTCACGTAAGTTAATTTCCTCTAAGCAGTTTGGATTTCGAAAAGGAAAGAGTACAGAAGATGCAGTTACGCTTCTTACGTCTACAGTGGCTTCGTACCTAGATACAAAACAGCCTTGTATTGGCGTATTTTTAGATTTAGCGAAAGCTTTTGACTCTGTCTCCGTTCCTATACTATTGAAAAAATTAGAGGGCTTTGGCATACGTGGAATCGCCTTAAACTGGTTCTCAAGCTACCTAAGAGGTCGGAGGCAGTGTGTAAAGATTGGCCAGAATATTAGCAGTTATGCGTACAATGCGTTTATTTTGGAGTCCCACAGGGAAGCATCCTCGGACCTACATTGTTTCTGTTATATATCAATGACATCCATAACATTGCCTTAGAAAACGCCGACATCTTGTGTTACGCAGACGACACTGCGATTATCTTTCATGGTAACACTTGGCCATCTGTACTTTCTTCTGCTGAGAACGGCATGTTATTGATTTCTAAGTGGCTACAAAAGAATCTCCTCACACTAAATACTAAAAAAACCATGTATGTATGTTTCCATATAACTGCAGCTTCAGCTCCAAAAATTGACACTTGTCTTAAAATCCATACCAATTTGTGCCAAATGCAAAATTCTTGTTCATGTGAATCTCTTAAGCGCACGAATGTTTTAAAATGTTTTAAAATATCTTGGTGTACACATTGACGAGAACCTAACGTTTCAGATGCATATTGTGAATTTGTCAGCCAGACTTAGAAAGGTTATACATGTCATGCGAAGTTTGCGAAATGCAGCATGTATGGAAACCCTCAAATCGGTGTACTACGCACTCTGTCAATCTCTTATAGTATATTGCATATCATGTTGGGGTAAGGCTGCAAAAGTTTTTGCAATCATTGCAGAGAGGGCACAACGATCGGTTCTGAAAGTTATGCTGGGGAAGCCTTACAGACATCCTACTACTTTAGTATTTAAAGAAGCTGAAGTACTCAATGTACGACAGCTTTTTATATTCAAGATATCGCTGGCTGTACACAAAATGATAATCCAATCTTGTGACTACGAGGAAATGTGTAACCGCAGAGTTTATAGATTAACTAAGCCTTTTACTTTTACTGAATTTGCGAAACGGTTTGGCAATTTTGTCAGATACCATGTTTATAACACTGTATGCAATTACTGTGATATTAAAAATAAAAGTTACTTGGAGGCACGGATTTTAATTTATAAATGGTTATTAACGTTGACATATGATGATACGGAAGATATTTTGATCATTAAAAAGTAGATAAGCTTTAATTTACATATCATGTTTCAATACCTTTTTTGTGAAGTATTTATCATATTTATGTAAGTCAGATGTAATATTTTTTTACTTATATATATATATATATATATATATCAATAGTGTAATTTACATACATGATGTTAATTGTAACAATAATGTTAAATTTTTCAAGCTTTACTTTTACTGTTAAATGTTTCAAGTTAAATATTATTATATTTTTTTAAGTTAATATGTATACTGTTTGCTACCGAAAACCATAGAGAATACTGTAATCGTATTGTTGTATCTCCTAAGATTTCCTCGATACAGGCTTGCCTAGTGAGGAAATCAAAAGACATTTAGTGTGTTTGGAAAACGAAAGTCTGCAAACAATCTGTGTTTATTATGTGTATGTATTGAGTAATTTGTAATATAATAGCAACTGTACCATACCTATGCTTTATGTAATAATATGTTTCGCTTTGCAGTAATAAACGATTATTATTATTATTATATTATATAGTTACTATTTAAACTTTGCCTCTTGATTACCCATCATAATTAAATTATTTAGTTGTTCAGACAAAACCAAGTACCTACCAGACAATGGCTATGATACTGAATTCTCACTTAATTACTTTAAGATTGTATTTGAATTCTACATGGAAATTTACTGAATTTCACAAAGTGTTTACTCGTAAGACCACATTTCGTCGCCTTGACATCTATAAATCTATTTCAGTGTGAACTAATTAAAACAAATAGGCCTAATCGAGCCTTGGTAAATTAATCAAAAGTAACTGCGATTCTAATAGCCAATTTATCGAAACCGTCCTATAAAACCGTTTTAAGAGCACCGAACCTCACATTAATTCTGTTGAAAACCTTGACGAAATTAATACTTTCAGCAATGGGTACTGAATGCAGCAATTTGTCCAGGAACCTTTTACAATTTAATTATACCGTGGGATATTTGAATTTGTGAGTTCTACGGGTAACTTTGAAGGTTCCTTTCCATTTTCTTCGTTTGAAAGAGCAATATCATAGAACGGTACCGGTTAATTGGTACGACTTAATTGAATTCAGAACCAATTGGATCGTAGGGCCCTATGACGGTACTATTGGACAATTTGGGAATTGCAATGTTAGAAACACTCGGTACGTGTCTCGTTGTTTTTACTTTTATTAAAAGCAAACGTTCTGGAGTAACTTAATTGAATCCAGATTTACTCAAATTCACTTAAGTTGCAAGACTACAACATAATTACCGTTTTGTGAATTATTAATTGAAACTAGGTGAACTGTAAAAGTAATTCGGTAAATGCTGACGAAGCATTTGTACCTACTATAAGTAAGATACCTAATCACAAACACAGAAAACTAAATTATAAATTTTATACAGTAAAATATGAAGCCTTAAAAATTGTTAGAACGAATTCAAGCTGACTCGTCTTGAAATTCAAATAGCACTTTAAATCGAAATGAAAAGACAATAAAAGTAGGTAACAATATTCATATTTTTGTGCTAAAATTCAGCTTTTGAGAAATCGTAAGCTAGCAAGTGGATTAACTTGAGTACAGACAGGTTGAAGGTTCAGCTAAGTCAATTTATGTCTGGGTAGCCATTCCATTTCTTATAAATTCGGGACATGTACGATATTTAATAGATTTTTTGACGTGAATGCGTTTTTAAAATTGCTTACTTAGGGACGCAATTCAAAAAAAAAGGAATGATAACTAAATCGGGAAATACAATTTAGTGTTGCAGCTACATACCTATCATCTCCATTCAAATTTCAATTACACCACTGGATAGTTAAAGAATCAAAAAATGTTTTACGCTAAGGTCGAAGAATGGGTGTGCCACCAAGACTGTAACACATCGCGCGCGGCGGAGGGAGGAACCCACCATTTTGAGACATATTAACGTACAACAAACGGCCGTGTTCATAAAGGAGTTCACAGACGACAGCTATAATATATATTATAGCATACCTGTCGGTATTAAGATACAAAAATATAAAGACATATATTATAGCTGACATGTGTTGTCACTTGTCAATTTCTGTGGAAAATGTGTTGCGATATATTGAAATATATCGAGCTATAAATATAATATATAGCTTTATATTATAGCTGCCGTCTGTGAAACGCTTTACATAGCGACACCCCATTTTTTTGAACAATATTTTTGACCCACTTAGAATGCAGTCTGACTATCTTTACTCGTAGCACCTTAATTTGTATTAATCATCACATCAATAGACATGTCTTTCATTGGATAGAGTATACCTTACTAAATCTATGCGGGAAGTCCTAAAAGGCGACGAAGGTAAAAATGGAGTTGGACAGCAGCACCTTTTAAGTAACTTTAATTTTAATTGTTACACTCCAGACGCCTGACAAGCATGGGGGATTATAGCAAACCCCCCTGATGGGGAGGGCTTTGTTCAACTATTAGTGTTTGTAAAATAGAGAGACAAACGGTAAACTTTGGCATAGCATATTCAAATCACACTTAGTTCGGTAACGGTTGCTTCTTGATGCGTGATATCTTGAATCGTCTGGCGTGTGACGTCATACGGTTTCAGAGCTTCACAGTCGAGCAGGTAGATTAAACCAGATAAGCCAGACCAAGGCGTTAGTGACATTTACTCGTATTTTCCCACGAAAAATTGAGTTAAAAGTACATTCTCAACACAATGATAGTATTTTATAATAAAGTAAGAGAGTGCCCCCAGGCGGCCATGGGACGAACTAATGCTATGGCCAGTACTTGAACTTTACTAATTCACTAATAGTGAATAGTAATAGGGCATTAGGCCTATTTTAACCTAGCTACTACTAATAGAAAATGTGCACACAATTTTTTTGCACTCTCATGGCTCCCATTCTTCGACCATACCATTAGATTACCAGAAGTGAGACCATGGGCAAAGACAGTACAGTTATAAAAATAGGAAAATTAATATCAGGGTTAGTTTTATTTAAGACTCATGTGAGGAACTTTTGAAGAATTTTTTATAGTCATAAATTTATTTCTAAGGAAGTGTTATGGGTCTCTAAACAAACTTTCGATACTAATTAATTAAATTTGTAGACTATTAGAATAATATGAAATATTCCTTAGTTAAATTTCCACAAATAACAGCATAGTTGGTAAACCTCATCGAAAGCAATGTGTCTGCCCGACAACCGCCCCTCCTCAAAAATCTCGTTAAAACTTCACTCGAAAGTTAACCGATCCGTCAGTTGTTTCCGAATATAATCTTGTAGACGACTGCCGGGAAATAGAGTGTTTTAAAATACAACTCATTTTGTGAAGTGGAGCAAATGAAGAAGTCTTAACAGCTCTGTCAGAGAAAACCTTCAAACTTTTATGAAAGTACGTACTTGCGAGTACTAACTGTATTACAAGTTTCGGGTAAAAAATTGCTAACTTTTAAAACGACGATTAACTATGCTAATGTCTACATCATATTCCAGATATGGTTTGATTTTTAGGGTTGCCTACAAGTAATATTTTCTATTTAGGGATTCTACTATTAAGTTTACGGTGTCCGTTCGTCTCTTCAACCGTATTTCCGTAGAAGATATGTCATTAAGCTAATTACTTTTTTATGGTGTTTTGATGGAAGGCGATTGGTTGCACCGAGTTTGAACACTTAGTATTTAAAATATGACGAAACTACGTTTGCATGGAAAGCGCTCCGTGAACTCTACTCTTAATCGTTTTGTGATTCGATTTGTGAAAATACTAGCTTCTGCCCGTGACATCAGGCGGGTTTGCTTTGCCCTTCTTTAAATTTTATTTTACATTTGATGTAAGAAATCTCAATTATTCTTAACAGTACATTCATAACAACATTTAACTTCATATTTTATTAACTTTGACCTTAATATCGTTTTGGCTTGAATGTTTGATTTCTATATAACTATATTTTAACCACTATTTGCCCCCATCTTACATATCTTATTATATTACTTTTTTCGTGTCACCAACTTACTACTAAATTTCATGCTCTTAACTTAAATAACATAGGTTTCTCACACAAAGTTAAGCACCTATTTGAGCTATTGAATTCGGCTTTTTCATAGAATCCGTTTAGAGGTGCCGTCTCTTACCTATAAACTACTTATCTGCCAAATTTCAGTTTATAGGTAGTATTCAAGAATTTTCACCACCGTTTTTCCCTACCCTGCCACCACACTTGAACCCTTCTTTTCATAAAATCTTACCTATATAAATATAGTTGTTATGATTTCGTATTTAGTGAGTGAGTGAGTAACTTTTCGCATTTAAAGATTATAGATATATACTAAATGCTTCGTTGATTGAATGGCGTTAATCGTTATTATGGAATATTATATGATATATGATCGTTGAATCTTAACTTTCGCATCGTACTGATAGTAAAATTTGTGGCAAATGCTGTTTTAACCCATTAGCATCGGCGATAATGATAACAATATAATTTCATTCATAACTAGGATATAGTGGTCCTGTCCTGATGATTCCAACTTATTAATAGCATTTGGTAGTGTGAAACTGTGCCGACAGATGGCAATATGCTAGACCTCTATACCATGTTTTTGGCAAATATTCAACTGTTTCGTGGTAATGTCGTCACCCTTCTAAATGTCTTATTAGTACTTTGTAGTAAATAATATATGTTTTTATTTAATATATATTTATTTATTTATTATTTATATAATAAACTATGACATGCTTAGTAAATATCACATCTACTTTGAAATTCTAAAAGTTTGTAAAACAATTATTTTTGTGGTAATAAATTAAAGTTATAGCACAATAAGACCTACCGCACCACGTAAATGTTCAGCAAAAACACTACCTACTCCAAGCATTGATCTGTAAATTTACAGTTTTTTACCCTTTATAATTAGTCTTATTTCTCATATGCCTGTAATTTTACTGATTATCCTCTCCTTTACTTTGGATAAATTGCTGCTTGATGTGGCAACTCTCGCACGGTAAGGTACATGTCTATCGTTTCAAATATTCTGCAGCCTGGCAATTACTTTTCAAAGACAAATTCTTAATGAGTATTTAGTATTTACCTTAAATCACGAAGAGGACACAAAACTGTATAAACTTTAAGCTTCGGTGTAGTAATAACCGTTCATCTGTATATAACCCATCGGCAATGAGGGCGTTAACATAGTAATGAGCCATGTTGTAGTAACGCCCTCCTTACGTCAGCGTGAGCTGCAGAGCATGCTGTTCATTTGGTGTACACATTTTCCAAAAATGTGAATTGATGAAATTGATTCTAGAAATTGTTTCCCGCATATGATTTTAAGGACTCGTCATCATCGAATTAAATAATATGGAACAGTCTTTAAAATCATATGCGGGAAACAATTTCTATAATTAAATATTATATTAACAAATTAGGTAACGTTCGTCAATTGCACTTATTTTGGTACTGAAAATAAACTTCTACAGATACCATTGGCAAAACTTGGTTATTCATATGCGGCTAAAATGATAAGACATTTTTTCATAAAAATGCAACGTATAGATGACTAGGCCGTACACTTGCTTGAATTTCGGAATAAAATATTTATACTCACCTAATATCAAAACTTTCCCACTAAAAGTGATAAATTGAATTTGAAATTAGTTTCTGAAGGTGACAGGGTACAACGATTTAGAGTTAGAAAACCTAGAAATCATGCCTAAACATAAGAATACATTTCTATATAAAACTTTACCTTCGAAGTGATTTAAGATCTAAAATTGTTTCAATATTTTCTGCTTAATTTAACCTTAAGAAGTTACTCTGTTATACTCTCCTGATTAAGCACAAAAGCTTTGAGTAACAAATGTGACCCGATCAAAATTGCGTGGAATATACTAATGTCATAGTAGAAATCTTCTTGTTATTTTTGGGAAAAATGTTAAAGCAATGTCAAAAAGTAGTGAATGTACATATTTGTATTTACTATGATATTTGCATGCTATATTAAACTGTTTGTGTTTTTCTGAACTTAAAACATCTAAGCCTTTAGATAACATTGAGGAACGTTAACTGGCCCGAATCGTCATTTGTTGTCAAAATTACGATTCACAACTAATCACCAACCGAAACTCACTGCAATGGAAACTATGACCTTCATACTGGGTATATAACGGTAAAATATTCCGACCAGTCATCCGGAAACTTAAATTTACATTAAAATGACCTCATCTTGACTTAGGAGCTGTCGTAGCTGCCATGCGCAGCGTGCATTTGGATTGAACTTTGTTGCGATCACATTTTATTTTATTTTCCATTACAAGGTCCTAATTGATCTGCTTTAAGCCAAATATATTACGCCAATAAATCCTCTTGTTAAGGTTCCGTACTAGAAAACGGGACCCTAATATTAAGCATCGGCTGTCTGTCAAGTCCGACATTTAAATGCCTGTATCTTTGGAATGGTAAAGTAGTGCAGTTTGCCTAAATACTAATAATAAAAAGTTGAATATAAAATTAAAATGTAAAAACTACCCCTTTTATATTTTTCTCATACAAGAAACGTGTGTTTTTATACCATTTTTTGTTTTGACTCCATCGTAAAAACAGTCTATAATACATTAAAAAATATTTCTATAGTTTAACAAAAAATAATGAAAATCACCCAAGGTGAGAATTCCGCTAAGGATCTTGAACTACATTAAAAAATAACGACTTTACAGCACATTCTGTATTTGTACGGGACCCTCGGTATGTGAAACCAACTCGCATTTGGCTTGTTTTATTTTATTTATTTCAAATCCAAATAATATATATTAAACTATTTCGAACACTAATAATCAACTATTAAGTATACCTACTATATATACAAACCATTATGTACTTAGCTTCTTTGCTGTTGCAGCTGTGGGACTTTGGAATCAGCTTCCGGTTAGCATTAGGCAAACTCAGTGTATTACTCTACTCTACGGTCAAATTAAAAAACATTATTGGGCTACTTTACCATCTCATTGAAATTCTTATTGTATTTTCTTCATATTTAATTATATGTAGTACTTACTTAAAAAGTATTTAGTTATGTAGTATGTATTTAATGTTTGTGTATTGTACAAGCTATAGTTCGGTATACGTGTAAGCAGATTTATATAATGAATTTATTGAGATTGCCATCCTCTCTGACTTTTTAATCAATCTTAATCCAAAGATTGACTGGAATAGACCTCTTTAAGCGATAAGTCCGCCCTGTGTACTTTTTGTATTGTTGTATAATAAAGTGTTTAGTATTGTTTCGTATTTACGAAACTACTAAGTTTTCTACATGAATTTTGTGCTTAACTAACCTAACCTTACATAGACACATAAAGCCGTGTTAGTTCCGCCGCCAAATGTTCGATACTTTCAGATAGCTAAAGAGCCTTTTCAAACGTGGAACGCTATCGGATATCTCCTATAGGTACTCGTATTTGTCGAAGATCTCTCGTGAGAGGATATCCACCCGATTCTTTCTAAAACTAGTAAAGTAGTGAGCTCTATAAAGGTGGAAAAGGGGAATACGGAACTCGTACATTCCGTGTGCTGATTGAAATGCCAATATCAGTTTAATGGAATTTTGGTTTTATACGCAGGCATGTATTTGTATAACAGGCAGTGTTTCTTTTATAGTTTCCCGCTTTATTTTTTCGAGACTTCATTGATTCACATGTTTTTATAATGTATCTGTGGAATAGAATCTTTTGAATTGTGTGCACGTAACACATCAAATACAAACGTAATAAAAATAAATTTCTTGGTATTTAAAATAATTTTCATCATGTTTTAAATACCAATAGCCTTACTTATAAACGCTATTTAAATTTTAAACATTACTTAGCCGCTGATTAGCAAAATTTCTTACTCATAAACGCTACATAACTTTATCCAGTACCTAAGTACTGCTTAAATCAGCTGTCAATTTAAACACCGTCCCACCCTTGTTTAAATTTTAAGTAACATGATGGCGCCCATATTTCTGATCAGCTGATTTAGTTACAGACCCACCAACTTATCTGTTCAGGTGGCAGAAAAAAGAACTACAACATTCCTTCAAATTGTGACAGTTCGTAGTTGATTTCCTTGACCAGTAGCGCCCTCGAAAACTGCACAGTTAAGTTGGTGGTACTATACAAAGAAAAGTATTGTATTTACTTTTTAATTTCAAGATATTTAGCACTAGATAAATGCTATTTGGCCATTTAGGACATTCATAATACTTTTTAGTACAATGTTGTCAGTTTAAAATACGTTCGACCTCATTATCCATTGCTTAGCTAAACAGGTGCTATGTAGCGTTTATAAGTAAGAAATATTTAAGCATTACTTAAACACTGTTTAGTTATGCATTACTTAGCAACTACATAGCGATGTTTTTATAAGTAAGGGGGCAAGTGTTTAAACTCGGTGAAGTTTTGAGCCTCATATCTATGCTTCTAGTTTGCCAGTTTTTTGTTTATATATATATTTCACCTCACAAGTTAGGAACGGTGTTGTTTATCATTCGAAATCTGCGTGGAAAAGTGAGTTTTTTACTACTAGCGTGAAAAAAGTTTTTAAATTTCGAACCTATATAAAAATTCCAGAAAAGTTCATTTACTTTCAATATTAGTAGTAATTTTACTTTTGATTTTTAATATTAACCACTAGCTAACTCCACTTTTTACTCTTTTTAAATATATTAAATAAGCTAGTTTTTTTTGCAATTAAAACATTTCATTTAAACTTTCATAAAAGTACGAGAATAGGTTATTTACTTTCAATAATACCAGTACTAGTCCGTTTTGATTTAATTTTTTTAATATAAAGGTTCACTTACTAAATATATTATTTATGCTATTTTTCTGTGTGGTGCTATACTCTCGATTTCATACACTCACTTCGCTCATGGTTCAATCCTAGCAGACTTCGCTTCCTCACGTTTCAATACAAGTCTTCACGGCAAATAAGAACATTGCAACCTTGTTTAACAAATCACTACTATATTTCTAAATTTGAAAGTAAGCATTCCCATACAAAACAATAATTGTGAATAATTTATTAAATTAATAAACATAATTGAACGGAATACTGACCAACAAGAAGCATCGATCAAGGACATGCATGCAATATTTCAGTAAGTTTTGAAGCGCTCGTAGCGAAGTTTACTTAGCTGTTCTTAACCGATCAGCAAAGTTAAGCAACGTCGCCCGCGGTCATGAGTTGGATGGGTGACCGCTAGTGACATTACTAATGAGCGCTTCCGTACTTCGCAGGGCGCATTAAGCCGTCGGTCCCGGTTGTTGTCTAAGGATGGCAGTCGCTATAGCATGGTGGTAGGGAAATTTGCCAATGCCTGCCTGGCTAGCTACCACCTTCAAGTAGAAAATCTGTCACCAAACACCTGACGGTGTGTTCCAGCAGCTGTCCTTCAGAGCAAGAACTTCTAGGTTAGCCTGAACAATATCTTCGACCACATCATCACTTACTATCAGAAAAAAAAGTGCTCCTGCCAGCTAGTTATTATATTTTGAAACTATGTTTCTATAGAAAGCGCTAAGGAGAATTTTCGCTCTACGAATATGCCGCTCCAGGCAGATGCCTGGGGCAAGATAGCCACATATACAATACACGTCAACAATATCATAAAACTTGGGAATTGAATTTATTCATTTTAATATAATAATAACAATAACCTACTGAAATTCAAAATCTCCTTCGAGATTGATATCCAGATTGATATATTGAAATACATTGAATATATTATTAGAATTGAAGATTTATTTGACTTTATTAGAATAGTAGACTATTTGAATGGGCCCAATCTCAATTTTATTATGTGACTTTAAGAAATAAAAATATATGATTAGCATCTGCTTACATACATGGCAAGCATGGCTATCTTTGACTTCTTTTATTACGCTAGATGAGATGTCAAATAGCTGGTATTTGAAAACGCGCTATTAGCACATCAATAAAGAAACATAATTTATTCATGTTACATTACGTCTGGTATTTAAACAAGAAACTTAAAATAAAAGAAGATTTTTACTGATTTTGATTTTTTAAATGACATAGTGCCAAAGTCACCTACTAAATACAATTAAGTTTATTTTCTTTCATTTTAATATAGCTAATTTAGAAAATAGATTGAAGGGTTATCTGATTACATAACCAGAGTTTTTTTCTGTTGTTGTTTGTGGTTATACATTATGATCCGACTCTAGTTAGTTATACACCTATTGCAAACAAGGCTACGATGTTGTAAGCCCAAGCCTTCGACGATGGTTAACTAGACTGTCATGTCCGACTCGTAGGCGAGGACGAGCTAACTCCTTAATGTATTTTTCTAAGGTTAAAAATGTGGAACGTTATGATATCCTTGGTGTTAAACTGTTGACAGTTCGAGAAAGTAAAATCACGTGTGCGAAGAGTGTTACATTTTTATATAGGTAACGCTTACGTATGTATTTTACGAGCATATAAAGCATCTCTAGGCTTTGACGAGCAAGTGTTACCCGTTTTCCGCCAGTCCTTATTCCACTCTGTTGGGTTGGCGTAACGTGCGTTCTTCTTTACTCACCAACGACACTTTCTTTTATATGCATGTTATTAGTGCATCCACAAGGAAGAGAAGTGGTGTAAGCCTAATGCCATATCAAACGTGTTGGCGACACAGATCCAGGACCAGAAGTGGTTACTTTGTGATGCTGCACGTATATTCCAGGCACGCTTTTCTCTTTTAGAGGTCACCACAAAACATCTAGAGATACACGATATTACACCTTCTCGAGGTCTACTACTAACACCATGTACAGGGTTTTGCAGGTGCGTACATATCGATTGTTAAGTTGCCAAAATGCGAATGGCAAAAGAGCTAAATAGTTCTGGGTTTTTCTCACTCTCTCTTCATATTTGTCTCATTTATCGTCTTCGAAATCTTCATACATGAGCATTATTTCTTTGTAAATGTAACATTATGTTTAATACTATTTTTCTAGAAATTATATCCATCAAAGTTGTATTTTAAAAACTAAAATAGTTAGGGATCGGAAAGTTCGATACATTATGTACCTACAATATCCTTTTTTTACCAACGAATACTGAAAAAGCTGATGTAAAATATAGTTTTGACGAGCTGTTGCAGGCGGGACTTTGACAAGTGAAGGAGGTACTTGGCCAGTTTTTTTATGTTAATTCCCCACTATAATTTTACAACCAACCAATCCCACTATTAAAGCACCTACGGCCTATTAGTAACACTAAATTAAGCAAACGGCAACACAAATAAAACGTAAAAAGAGAATTTATGAGTACCTTTGACCCCTAGGGATCTACCGCACTGTAAACCTGTGAAAACATATTTCGCAAAATATAATGATTGATGACAAACGTCTGGGTCGCGAACTCGTGGGCGACAATCAACCTTTTCAACGGCGGTATTTTGACACTAATTCGAATGTTCGCTCGCTCATTTCTAGACGGCTACTGAATAACAATCTGTCAACAGGTGACTTAAAAAATGATGTAAATGTTTTTTTTTCTTGTTATTTATGAAAAATTATTTAAAATTTTTAGACATTGACTGAAAGATTGTAGGTATAATTATTGTCAAAACTTTGTTAAATACGGGAAGACATTTTCTTAATATTTATTAAGAAAAAGGACGGTACAAATATATGGGTAAAAAATTATAAATAATTCAAGGATTTTAGATAACAAAGTTTTTGTAAAAAGTAACAAAAACTATTGTAATATCTATATCTTATTAGCTGATGCCAATTTTAACCAATGATTTCAACCAACGAGGTGTTATTAAAAATTGCAATGGCTATTAAATTAATTTAACGACGCAATGACGCGGCCATTATTTATTGCAAAATTCGGATGCCATTTTGTGTGATTGCAATTCCGGGATTTATGCAAAACCACGAACAATTATTCAGGTTCCAACTCCAATCATTGACAAAATTATTTGAATTTCAAATTATTTGAATCAAAGATGGTTAATACGAATCTACTTTCTAAATAAAGTTCAAAGCCAAAGCATTATCGTAATTTCAACGCATGAGATATTTTACCTGACTCCTTCGTGTCTAAACGGTACGAATTAATAAAGTTAATCACATTCACAATCCTTACAGTCCTCAAATTAGAATCAGACATGACTTTAAAAGCTATCTACTTTTACGGTAGGTATCAAAAATATGTGAAAAAGAAAATACTTAGAATAGTTAGATTCTTGACTAAATTTCCAATATTCACTTCTCGAATGCCCCGTGGGGTGCTGGGCTAGATTTTCATCTCCCCATTGCTATTTGTGGGTGTCGTAAGAGGCGACAAAAGCTAAAATAAGCAGCGCCTTCTGAAGAACTGATATTTTAAACTGCGATCCCCAAAACGCCTGCCAAGCATGGGGATTATGGTAAACCCCCCCTTAATGGGGGAGGCTGTGTTCAGCAGTGGACGATTCTGCTGATACATAATATAGGTACATACATTATACTTCTCAAATAAAAAAATTGAGAAAATTAGTATCTCCTCCTAAACAACTTTGACGATGTTCTTTAAAACCATGTCAATCGATAGATAAATTGAATATTTGACCACTTAGCGTTCTCAGTGGACGTTATCGTCCATTTCTATTGTTATAATTTTCTACGATGCGCATGGGTTAATTGGAAGGTAAAATGTTTTTTTTTTTTTTTTTTTTATGTTATTGTGAGGGAACAGGCGCGAGGCCCACCGGATGTTAAGCGGTATCCTCTGCCTATAACAGATGCATTTCATCACAAGTGACGAACTGCACTGCACCCATCACCTTGAGACATAGTTGTTAAGTCTCATTTTTGCCTGTTATTTCACTGGCTCTCAAGGACTGCTGCCGGAATACACCGTTAGGTGCTTAGCGACAGATTTTCTACTTGAGGGTGGTCGCTAGCCAGGCGGGCATTCGCAAAATGCCCTTCCGCCATGTGGTGAAGCTCAAGCTCTGGGCGGGATTCAAACCATGGACCTTCAGCGCGGCAGTCTATAGCCAATGCCACTGAGCCATCACTGCTTCAAATTTGAAATTGATGAACGGTAACCATGTGATAAGTATTATTATCTAAAGTTTTTTGCATTTAAGACGGAGCGATTACCTCAAGTAACTGTTATGTTGCAGCGTGCGCTGATGCGAGCCTTATTTTAAGAGTGTTCACGGAGCGCTTTCCATACAAACGTAGTTTCGTCATATTTTAAATACCAAGTGTTCAAACTTGGTGAAATTTTGTGTGCATATTGTTGAACCTAATATATGTGCTTCTGATTTTCTAGTTTTCTGATTTATTATTTATTATATCACTAAATTTTAAAATATTCTAAAATCTCTACACCGTCAAAAGACCTACCCCCACATCCAGCAAGTATGGACATCATGTCACACTGTTCGCTTTGGTCGCTCCTTTCTTCCGCGTACTTGTGAGATGTGGACCGACCTTTCACCGGAGCTCTTTCCGCGAAACTACGACATGGACCTTCTAAAAAGGGGCATCTACAAATTCCTCTCTGGGCAGGCAACGCATCGGCAGCGCAGCTAGTGTTGCAGATGTCCATAGGTGGCGGATACCGTTTGCCATCGGGCGGGCCGTCTGCTGGTTTGTCACCCATGATATAAATAATAAAAAAAAATAACAATTCCCATGCAAAACGAATTTTCGAATCATTTTTGAAAATACTAAATTTTGTTTGAAATTAAGCGCTGCGTGAAATTTACTCTTAACAGTGCTTTGAAGAGTTGCTAATTTGGGGGCTAACAGGCCCTTAAGACGCTGACATACGTTTAATAGCTTTACTTGACAGATTTTTAGCAAAATGTGTTTGGTTGTAGCAGGTAGAAAATTGTATGTTAATCTTGATATATCTTAATTATTTATGTTTGAATGTGTATGAAAATATATTAATAAATATAAAATAATTGAAAATTAAAAAACCCGACAGCACGTTATTTTATTTTCGTTATGCGTTTTATCGTTCTATTGAAATGATTAAAGTGATGCAAGTTATATATATTTATGCTTCTAAAATCCGCCAGTTTGTTTATTCTTTTTTTATGTACCTAGTGTAATGTTGCTAAGACAAATTTAATGAAACATTAATTTATACATTAAAATCGGTAAAGCCGTTTAGAAGTTATGGTGCACTGAGAAAAACGACTTAGAGGCTTAAATCAAATTTGACCTTTTACCGTTGAATTGTAAATACTTAAGATGAATTCACAACTCTTAAGCTGATTTTCACCAATCAATAAAAAATTACCATGTTTTATAATAAACACAACCGTCAAAAACGCAAAAGTATTTTTAAAGCATTTTCAGAATTGAACTTGTTATACGATAATAATTGCAGTATTGACCATAAAATATACCTTACTTTTACGGCGGTTTATATACGGTGATTATCACTATAACGTACGACTTAATCAGCCTCATCGAAAAGTCAATATTTAAGAAAGACCACAAAATACACCTTAAATGAAGACGAAAAGAAACATTCGCCTTTACTGACCTCGTTTAACGCCTTCTAGTTGGAAGGCGTTTTTGTACGTATTTACGTTTGGTCGGTTTTTCGCCTTATACCATATAAATTGGCCGTCATTAGGGCGCTTTTGACTTTAGATTTTTCTCAGTGTGGAATAAAAAACTCACAAACATACATACATACATAAACCCTGAATACATTTCACTCCTTTTTTGGGCTGTCGTGTAATAAAATAGCAAAACCTTATCAAGAAGGCCACAAAAGTTAGATTTTCGATTTACTTTACTAGTTTTGTGTTATTAACTTGTAAATAGTTTCGGATTTTACCTAAACTGATCGCGATATCACCATCGCGCCCTCATTCACTCGGACACGGAGTCAGACAACTTTTTTATAATTTGACAGCGTCTTAAGTCTTACTTTTATCACGCAACATTAAACATAATAAACGTAAATTATACATAATACTTTGTTTTTAGAAGTAACAGAACTCTCCGTTTTCGAGATCATCCGGGGAAGTATTACCGCTAAGCAGTAATGTTTGCATTACTGTGTACGGCATATGATATTTAATAACTGTATGTCTCAGGGTGATGGGTGCAGTGCAGTTTTCCACTTAAGACGAACTGCATATGTTATAAGCAGAAGTTACCGCTTTATCCGAGGTGAGCCTCATGCTTGTTCCATAACGATAGCATATAAAACATTCCTACTCTAAGTTATAAATTTATTATTAGAAAAGTATAAACGTATATTTAGATCTAAAATTTTAATATATTTCTCTGCGTCGAATTTTACTTTAATAAGAATACTTCATTACTGTTAATAAATAATTTTTAGTGAGATTTTATTTGGTCGAAAAGTAAAAACCTCTTGAGCCCACGAGTTTCAAATATGTGATTCATTATCAACGAATATAGGTCAGGAACGAGATAATCTTATAGCATTTTGGGGCGAACCCGTGTCTTATAAATCAGTATAGGTTAAGCTGCAACTTAATAAGGAAACAAAGTTAGCGGGTACTTGATAAATGATGCTGCCTTTTGTCCTTGGAACCATTTTATTAAAGTTGGAGCCTCAGAGAACTATATAAGGGACGTCTTTAGCACAATCAAGGTTCAAACTTTTCAGTATCAAACCAAAACTAATAATGTCTTGTGGCTTCTTATCAAAGCTGTACAATTTTACTTAGTCTAAAATTTTGTCGTACTACAGTCACTCGCACCATTTTAGAACATGGTAGATCTATGTATATTATGTATAAAAATATGTACTATTTTAATATACCAAAATATATCTTTATTAATATTTTGTAAATTTTCAAAGCGTATAATGTTTTTAAAAAATTACATTACAGAAATCTAAGGGATTGACTATGGCGAGTTTGTGAGTTAACAACGTAGCTGCGGTAGCTACTGAAGCTTTACTGACTTTTTTTATGGGATAGCAGGGCAAATAAGCAGGCGGCTCACCTGGTGATTATTGATCACAGTTGTTCACAAACATCTGCAATACCAGAGTTCCCTAGGATGCCTTGCCAGCCTTATAATATACTCTCTTTTTAAAGCCTCTTAAGTCGTATTGGTTCAGAAATACTTCACATGGCAGTTGATTCCACATTGTGGCCGTGCAAGGCATAAAATGCCGTGAGAATGGCAAGGTTATTATATACCTTCATACATGAAGTTCTAGTAAAACGTACTCCAATATTACACTACTTCATTTAAAAATACCATCCGTTCTTAGATTTGAATTCAAATGTTTATTACGACCCACCCACACTTAAACTACAAAAACAGCAGCACACTTGACCGACAATCAAATAAATTGGGTCCCTTAAATTTAACTTGAATCCCTTACAACCACAACGGTTACCGTCTTGCGATAAATAAATCGAAAACGTTACTGGAACCTTAGAAATTCACAAAACATGGCCCGAGGTCACCCAAGTCGAACAACCATCGTAAAGAGTACCAATTTATTTTACAGATGTGTCGGTTGATAATTTTGATTTAGTTTTCTGCCTACATTCATGTTTAAGTTATGAGGTGAAGATAATGTTTAGTTAAGCTCGAGAGCTACGTGAGTAGTACAAGGGTAGGCAAGGGTGCTACAAGTTATGAGGGTTACGAGCTCTTGGCTACGAGTACGAACTACTTAACTAGCTGGTTTGCTACGTAACGCTACGAGTTTATTTTATGTGTGAGAAAACTCCAAAAACAACATATCTGCTACTGGAATATGCAGTTTGAATTTTATTTTGCAAGCAAATAAGCAAAGAGCTATAGAGCCGAGGATTCGATTTCCGCATCGAGACTGTATTTCATACATTTGCATGTTATTTGTTCCGATATAGAATCGTCTCTCATATCGATATACCAGTCTTACTATTTGAACCTTTGCTTTTCTGTGTCAATGTGATAAGGTACACATACTTGCGGTTCGTTCTGTTAGGATTCTCAAAATATTTGTGCCCTGTTACTTTCTGGATTTATATCCATTTATATGCTACATTTTTCTTTTTTAACGCTAGGTGTAATTAGTACCACCAATCATCGCACAACAAAAATATGTACGGATATGAAGGGGAGCAGGAAGAATGTGAAAGAGGTTTCTTCGTTTAGTAGCGAACGCGTCGAAAATTCTTCCGGTTTGGCTGCCTAGCGTTTATGACTTCACGTCAGCTTAACAGGAAAATTGAATGTCACTAGATATATTATTAAAGTATTTTAATTGTAATATTTATAAAGTATTTGTTATCATTTAGTATGGATTTACGCAAAGTAACGCCTGAGTTTATTCATTACATATAAGAGTTTTGACTAGACTGAAAAATCTAACCTATTCTGGTTTAGATGCAGGTCCTGTGATAACTGAACACATGTTCAACTCTCCGGGTCTGATTCTGCAAAAGACTTTGTGATTTTTGTACTCGGTAATTATTTTCATTTAAAGCTAAGTTTAATAGTGATCTTGCATGCTCCTGCAACTATTCTAATTAGATTTTATGGTAACATTGTCTTAGGTTTATATATAGGTATAGGTCTTAATTTGGTGGTTTTATTGTTTTAGTACATGTCTTTGTGCTTTGGCTACCATTGCCCCGTGGTTCTCATTACCCTATTCACTGGTTCTTATTATCCCAACCCAAGGACAATGGGAGCCAAACCTTTATTTAATTAAAACGACAACATTCAAAATTATGTCTATATTGTATAATCAATGATGATAAATTAAGGCTGATTAGTGATAGAGTTCAAAATACCAAAAGTTATTATAAAATCCTTATAAAAAACAGAGTTATTGGACTTATTCGTCGTATAAATGGTTTCCATTCCCCCTATATAGCTATTGCATTATACAAAACTTAATGCATGAGCTTTTTTGAGTTTATGCGCATCTCCACTTCACGAGAAAATATTCACAAGTAGTATAGTCCTGCTCCTTTAGTGCATTATTAACGTGCTGCCATTTTCCAATTGCCTAATACATAAGAACACAAAACACCCGATTCCAATAATAGGGCTTGTAAAATAATCAAGAACATTTTTATGATTGAAATTTTAACAATTTTATTTCTTCAATGTACCTCACATGCATGTCTAAAGATAAAAACGTTCAAGACATAGTAAATGTCGCAAATTGTGAGTGATAGTGGCATTGGCTATGCTGCCGTATATATATATAGTGATAGTGGCCAATGCCACTATCACTGCTTCAAAAAACCTATAAATGGAACCGACTTCAACACCCTAAAGTGTGAAATAACTTGTCGAAGTCGGAACCATGCACACAATATTGTGATAATAGGTACTTTTGAATTATCATGGTATCAACTTTAAATAATAAATTTGTACCGTTTTTCCATTTCCAAATAAAAAAAATCACCCTAATTAGTGACCCTTGCTACTTACGGGGCGATTGTCATTCACTATCAAAGACTATATCATCAATATAGGAAAATACTTTTCGGTTATTGGAGGGTAACACAAAAAAGGCTGGACCGATTTTGATGAAACTTTAATGGGAACACACGGGATGCATCAGCTTTCAAAGAAAAGGAATTTGAAATAATAGAATTATCAAAATTGGTTTACTTACCAGTCAAAAGTTATGAGGTAACAATCATAAAAAATATACAGTCGAATTAAGTACCTATTTTTTTTTGGTGTCGGTCAAAAAAATACTGAAACTGAAAATTATAGAATAACTTGTGGTAAGTAGTTGGACGATGCTAATGTGAGGTCATTGTTTTGAATAAGCATTGTACCTACTTCAACAAGTCATTCTATACTCTTCAGTGTTAAAAGTCGTATGAGTTTTCTTAAAAAGATACAAAGTTATTCATCAAAGTAAATTCACCTCGCCGGAATAGAAAGCGAAGATGGAACCAAAAAGCGATTGTTTTTTTTTTGAATAAATTTTAGGTTACACATTTCTTACTATTAACTTTGTTACATGAAATTTTATTAGCGAGATCTTGTTGGAGGCAAAGCGTAACTACTCCTTGTGCCCATAAATCGAAGGACGAGTGTCGCAAATTGTGATTCAGTCGCCCTAACTAACTGCCGACAACCGCCATTGACATAGATTATTAAATACATCATTAACGACAGATGTGACAGCCGGCGTTATGTAGTTGATATGTATGTGTGTCTCCATAGCATTATTACAGTACAAGTTATATACAAACAGTAATATTCCGGACGTAGAATTAGAAATGTTTTATGTCAACTAGCGAACAAGTTATTTACGTTGTGTTTAATTAGCTCGAATTCTTGATAGGCTAGCTTTTGACCACTTTCGCACCTGATGGTTAGTGATGATGCGATCAAACACGTTGTTCAGGCTTATTTAGATATACTGACTCTCAGAAACAGGAGCACACCCTTAGGTGGTTGGCGACAGATTTTCTACTTGTGTGGATGGTTGCTAGCCAGTCAATATTTCGCTAAATTTTCTACTATTATGGTATAACGACTGCCATCTTACTGCGTTGTTGTAACATTGTGATGGTCTTGTAAAACCTAGTTATTATGTCTTGAACGTTTTTATCTTTAGACATGCATGTGAGGTACATTCAAGATATAAAATTGTTAAAATTGTAATCATAAAAATGTTCTTGATTATTTTGCAAGCCCTGTTATTAGAATCGGGTGTTTTGTGATCTTATGTACTAGGCAATTGGAAGACGGCAGAAGGTAAATAATGATCTACAGAAGCAAAATGGCACTACTTATGTAGATTTTCTCGGTGGCGATGCGAATAAAATCAAAAAATATCATGCATTATGTTTTATATAATGCAATACCTATAAAGGGGAAATAGGTGGAATGGAAACCATGTAACGGATAAGTCCAATTACTTTTGCCTTTATGAAGATTTAATTATAACTTTTGGTACTTTGAACACTATCACTAATCAGCCTTAAGTCCTTATCATTAATAATACAATATAAAGATAATGTTTAATGTCGTCGTTTTAATAAAATTAGGTTTGGCTCCCATTACCCAAGGGTTGGCATAATAAGAACCAGTGAATGGGGTAATGAGAACCACGGGGCAATGGTAGCCAGAGCACAAAAACATGTACTAAAACAATAATACCACAAAATTAAGACCTATACCTATATATAAAACTTATACAATATTACCATAAAATCTAATTAGAATATCTGCAGGAGCATGCAAGATCACTATTAACCTTAGCTTTAAATGAAAATAATGACCGTCGAGTACAAAAATCACAAAGTCTTTTGCAGAATCAGACCCGGAGGGTTGAACATGTGTTCAGTTACCACAAGACCTGCATCTAAACCAGAATAGGTTAGATTTTTCAGTCTAATCAAAACTCTTATATGTAATGAATAAACTCAGGCGTTACTTTGCGGAAATCCATACTAAATGATAAAAAATACTTTATAAATATTACAATAAAATACTTAAATAATATATCTAGTGACAATTCAGCCTTATTTTCCTGTTAAGCTGACGTGAAGTCATAAACGCCAGGCAGCCAAACCGGAAGAATTTTCGACGCGTTCGCTACTAAACGAAGAATCCTCCTTCTCATTCTTCCTGCTCCCCTTCCTATCCGTACCTATTTTTGTTGTGCGATAATTGGTGGTACAAATAACACCTTGCGTTCAAAAAGAAAAATGTAGCATTTATATCCAGAAAGTAACAGTGCACGAATATTTTTAAAATCCTAACAGAACGAACCGCAAGTATGTAAACCTTATCACATTGACACAGAAAAGCAAAGGTTCAAATAGTAAGACTGGTATCGATATGAGAGACGATTCTATATCGGAACAAATAACATGCAAATGTATGAAATACAGTCTCGATGCGGAAATCGAATCCTCGGCTCTATAGCTCTTTGCTTATTTGCTTGCAAAATAAAATTCAAACTGCATATTCCAGTACCAGATATGTTGTTTTTGGAGTTTTCTCACACATAAAATAAACTCGTAGCGTTACGTAGCAAACCAGCTAGTTAAGTAGTTCGTACTCGTAGCCAAGAGCTCGTAACCCTCATAACTTGTAGCACCCTTGCCTACCCTTGTACTACTCACGTAGCTCTCGAGCTTAACTAAACATTATCTTCACCTCATAACTTAAAAATGAATGTAGGCAGAAAACTAAATCAAAATAATCAACCGACACATCTGTAAAATAAATTGGTACTCTTTACGATGGCTGTTCGACTTGGGTGACCTCGGGCCATGTTTTGTGAATTTCTAAGGTTCCAGTAACGTTTTCGATTTATTTATCGCAAGACGGTAACCGTTGTGGTTGTAAGGGATTCAAGTTAAATTTAAGGGACCCAATTTATTTGATTGTCGGTCAAGTGTTGGTGCTGCTATTTTTGTAGTTTTAGTGTGGGTAATAAAGTGTAATGTTGTAAATATACATTTGAATTAAATCTAAGAACGGATGGTATTTTTAAATGAAGTTGTGTAGTATTGGAGTACGTTTTACAAGAACTTCATGTCATAGTATGAAAGTACATAACCTTCCAATTATTTTTACACGCGTTTTCTGCCTCGTTCTGCCACAATGAGGAACCAGCTGCCATTGAAGTTTTCTGTTTTTCTGAACCGATACGACTTAGGAGCCTTTAAACAGACAGCATTTTATATATGTGCCTCAAAAACTCTGGTGTTGCAGTTGTTTATGGGCGACTGTGATTACTTACCACTAGGTGGGCATCCAGGTCGTTTGCCCTCCTATCCCATAAAAAAGTCAGTAAAGCGTCAGTAGCTACCGCAGCTACGTTGTCAGTTCACTAACTCGCCAGAGTCAATCACATACGATATCTGTAATGTAAATTTCAAAAACATTATACGCTTTGAAAATTGAAAAAATATTAATAAAGATATATTTTGGTAAATTATATATTTTTATATATATACATATATCTACCATGTTTTAAAATGATGCGAGTGACTGTAGTGCGACAAAATTTTAGACTTAGTAAAATACTTGAAGCTTTGATATGGAGCCACAAGACTTTACTTTTGGTCTGATACTGGAAAGTTTGAACCTTGATAGTGCTAAAAGCGTCCCTTATATAGTTCTCTGAGGCTCCAACTTTAATAAAACGGTTCCAAGGACAATAGCCAGCATCATTTATCAAGTACCCGCTAACTTCGTTTCCTTATTAAGTTGCAGCTTAACCTATACTGATTTATAAGACACGGGTTCGCCCCAAAATGCTATAAGATTATCTCGTTCCTGACCTATATTCTCTGATAATGAATCACATATTTGAAACTCGTGAACTCAAGAGGTTTTCACTTTTCGACCAAATAAACTTGACCTAAAATTATTTATGAACAGTAATGAAGTATTCTTATAAAAATAAGTTTCGACGCAGAGAAATATATTAAAAGTTTAGATCTAAATATACTTTTATACTTTTCTAATAATAAATTTATATCTTAGAGTAGGAATGTTTTTTATGCTTTCGTTATGGAACAAGCTTGAGGCTCACCTGGGATAAAGCGGTAACTTCTGCTTATAACATAAGCAGTTCGTCCTAAGTGGCAAACTGCACTGCGTCCATCATCCTGAGATATACAGTTATTAAATCTCATATACCGTACACAGAAATGCAAACGTTACTGCTTAGCGGTAATACTTCCCCGGATGATCTCGAAAACGGAGAGTTCTATTACTTCTAAAAACAGAGTATTATGTATAAATTATGTTTATTATGTTTAATGTTGCGTGATAAAAGTAAGACTTAAGACGCTGTCAAACTTTAAAATTTTGTCTGACTGCGTTCGAGTGAATGAGGGCGCGATGGTGATATCGCGATCAGTTTAGGTAAAATCCGAAACTGATTTACAAGTTAATAACACAAAACTAGTAAAGTAAATCGAAAATGTAACTTTTGTGGCCTTCTTGATAAGGTTTTGCTATTTTATTACATGACAGCCCAAAAAAGGAGTGTTATGTTTTCAGGGTTTATGTATGTAGGTATGTATGTATGTTTGTGAGTTTTCTATTCTACCATAACTTCTAAACGGCTTTACCGATTTTAATGTGTGAGTTAATGTTTCATTAAATTTGTCTTTACAACGCAGGTGACACTAGGTACATAAAAAAAGAATAAACAAACTGGCGGATTTTAGACGCATAAATATATATATAACTTGCATCACTTTAATCATTTCAATAGAACGATAAAATGCTTAACGAAAATAAATAACTTGCTGTCGGGTTTTTTAATTTTCAAACAATTTATATTTATTAATATATTTTCGTACACATTCAAACGTAAATAATTAAGATATCAAGATTAACATTACAATTTTCTACCTGCTACAACCTAAACACATTTTGCTGAAAATCTGTTCAAGTATAGCTACCTAATTAGGGTAGGTCAGCGTCTTAAAGGCCTGTTAGCCCCCAAATTAGCAACTCTTTAAACCCCTGTTAAGAGTAAATTTCACGCAGCGCTTTCATTATAAACATAGTTTCGTCATATTTTAAATACTAGGTGTTCAAACTCTCAAATATTTTGTTGATAAAATTTTACGATTGTATTATTATTATTAAAGCAGTGATGGCTCAGTGGCATTGGCTATGACTGCCGCGCAGCAGGTCCATGGTTCGAATCCTGCCGCGGGCTTGAGCTTCACCGCATAGTGATAGGGCATTTTGCGAGTGGCACACTCAAGTAGAAAATCTGCCGCGAAACACTTAACGTTGTGTTCCGGCAGCTGTCCTTGAGAGCCAATGAAATTACAGGCAGAAAAATTCGAATTATTAAAAAAAAATTGCGTGATACCAAGAAACAGATTTTCTAAAGTATACAAACAAAACCGCTATTCGAAAATACTGATGATACATTACCAAAAAACTTAACCATCCCCAAATACAGTTTATACAAAGTAAAACTTATGGGCTTTTTGTTTTGTGACAGAAGAAGCACAAGGCCTACCTGATGTAAAGCGGTAACATCTGCCTAAAGCGACGAATTGCACTGCAGCCGTCAGTCACCCTGAGACAAAGCTGTTAAGAGTCGGATGTGCCTGTAATTTTACTAGCTCTCAAGGACTGCTACTGGAACACAGTGTTACGTTCTTGACGATAGATTTTATACTTTAGGCTGGTAGCTAGCGTAAAGCGACGAATTGCACTGCACCCGTCAGTCACCCTTAGACACAGCTGTTAAGTCTCGGATGTGCCTGTAATTTTACTAGCTCTCAAGGACTGCTACTGGAACACAGTGTTAGGTTCTTGACGATAGATTTTATACTTTAGGCTGGTAGCTAGCCTAAAGCGACGAATTGCACTGCACCCGTCAGTCACCCTTAGACACAGCTGTTAAGTCTCGGATGTGCCTGTAATTTTACTAGCTCTCAAGGACTACTATTGGAACACAGTGTTAGGTGCTTGACGATAGATTTTCTACTTTAGGCTGGTAGCTAGCCTAAAGCGACGAATTGCACTGCACCCGTCAGTCACCCTTAGACACAGCTGTTAAGTCTCGGATGTGCCTGTAATTTTACTAGCTCTCAAGGACTGCTACTGGAACACAGTGTTAGGTGCTTGACGATAGATTTTCTATATTAGAGCATTACCAAAATGCCCTTCCACCAAGCGGTAAAGGTCAAGCCGGTGGTGGGGATCGAACTTGGACCTGCGGCACTGTAGTCCATAGCTGTTACCGCTCGGCTATAATTCATAAATTGCTTATATGGAAACAATCCATTCTACACATTAAAAGTAGTACAGGTATTTTTAATATTGTTAGGTTTGCAATAACGCCTGCTATGCGGTTTACATTACAAAATCACAAATATACGATAGGAAAAATTTAAGTCATGTGCGGGATTCAAACCCATCCCAATACGATGGTTAAAGAACGGTAGGAAAGATTCGAGTTATGACGTCATGTCATTTTAGCTTAATTGGTTAGAGCATACCCCGGCTCAAGGGGAGGATGGATGCGGGTTCGAATCCCGCACATGACTTAAATTTTTCCTATCGTATATTTGTGATTTTGTAATGTAGTACAGGTATGTCATGTAGCTTATGGAATCTTTGGACTAAAAATACATACAATATAACTGTATATCACAAAATTATGTGTAAATATATACTATATGATATTCTTATTATTAATTTATAATATATAAGGCTCGATTACCACTGACTCACTGACTGACTGATTGACATAAATGTTCTCCTAGAAGGAGCATAGTAGGGCTAAAATGATGTATGGCAGAAATGTTCGAGGGGTTTTGATGAGTATGAGAAAAATCGAAAATCATTAAAAAGACGCCTGCCAAGTGAAGATGGATGACGTATCTCAAAAACGGTAAGAGATAGGTAGGGGGTGTTTGAACAAATGTCATAGGGAATAAGGAGAGCAGTCGAATGACATCTGTCAAAAATCCAAAATGGCGGATTTCAAGATGGCCGCCATACAAATTGATCCGAGCCTGCTGAAGCGAGGCCGTTAGGCCGAGCTTCAGTAGGGGCGGAGCAGTTTGTATGGTGGCCGTCTTGAAATCCGACATTTTGGATGTGTCTTACATGCTCCTATCATTCTTTATACTGCATATGGAGTGTTTTACCTTTATTTTCAACTGTATTAGGAGTTTTTGTGGGAGTTTTGACTGAATTTGGAGTTACTGTCCTACGTTAGTGTAGTAGCGAGCCCGAAGGGCGAGCTCCTGGTAAGGCCGAAGGCCGAACTTTCGGTCCGCGAGGCCGAAGGCCAAGCGTATGATGCGTGAGCCCGAAGGGCGAGCGCTTGGCGAGGCCGTAGGCAAAGCCGTATTAGTAACTTGCGAGGCCGAAGGCCGAGCTCCGACTTGAGAGTATTTTCCACGTCACTGACTGGTCTCCATGGCAACTGCCTGCGGTAACCGAAGCACCTACGAGTGGGTATCCTTAACAAAAGTGACTCAGAACCTTGGTACTATTCTGCCCGTACCACCTTTTTATGGCAGTAGGGTGAATCTGGTTTGGTGGCTACAGTTTGGTTCCTTATTGCATTAAGAGTTTGTATGGGAAATCGTACATCTTTTGGTGTTTTGAAATATTTTTTTTTAATGTACAAGGTGTTTTGATATTGTTCAAACTTGCACAACGATAAATGCGGGCCGCATGCGGCCCGCACACTGCCCGAAAAACTAGTTTATAATATATAAAGCTGGATTACCGTACACTGACTCACTGACTGATTCACTGACTGACATCATTGTTCTCCCAGAAGGAGTCGAGAAGGAAGAAAGTGATGTATGGGAAAAGTGTAGAGAGGGTTTGGGGGAGTATGGGAAAAATCCGAAAACTCAAAGATGTCGTCTGCCAAGTAAAGTTGGTTAGCGTATCTCGGAAACGGTAAGAGATAGGTAGGGGGTGCTTGACCAAATGTCATAGGGAATTGGGAGAGCAGTCGAATGACATCTGTCAAAAATCCAAAATGGCGGATTTCAAAATGGCCGCCATACAAAATCCTTCGATCCCTCAAAAAAGTAGCTGGTTCTACCAGAAAGAGTTGAGTACGGTTATAGTAATGTATTACGAAAATGACTAAGGGGTTTAGCTGAGTAGGGGAAAAATTAAAAACCCTAGAAATGACGCCTGCCAAGTAAAGCTGGACTACGTATCTCGAAAACGGTAAGAGATAGGTTGGGGGTGTTTGAACAAATGTCATAGGGAATCGGGAGAGCAGTCAAATGACACCTGTCAAATGTGCTACTCTCATTCTTCATACATTATTTGGAGTATTTAACCTAACAATGTCGACTGTATTAGGAGTGTTTGTGGGAATTTCAACTCAATTTAGAGTAATTGTCCTACTGTCAGTGTGGCGAGCCCGAAGGGCGAGCTTTTGGTGAGGCCGAAGGCCGAACTTTCGGGCCGCGAGGCCGTAGGCCGAGCGGATGGTGCGCGAGGCCGCAGGCCAAGCCGTGTTAGTAACTTGCGAGGCCGAAGGCCGAGCTCAGACTTGCACCGATTTGGCTGAAAATCGATATATAGGTTGTTCTTGTCATCCTTATTCCAAATATGAAATTTTTATTTCGATGACGTCTGCCAATTAAAAAAAGTTACTCCGATTTGGCTGAAACTCGATATTTAGGTGGTTCTGGGTGTCCTTATTCCAAATCTAAAATTTTTTTTTCGATGACGTCTGCCAAGTAAAACAAGTTACTCCGATTTGGCTGAAACTCGATATTTAGGTGGTTCTGGGTGTCCTTATTCCAAATCAAAAATTATTTTTTCGATGACGTCTGCCAAGTAAAAAAAAATTCTCCGATTTGGCTTAAATTTTATATCTAGGTTGTTCTGGACGTCCTTATTCCAAATATGATTTTTTTTTTTCGATGACGTCTGCCAAGTGCAGATAAATCACGTATCTCGAAAACGGTAATAGATAGGTAGAGGGTTTTTGAAAAAATGTCATAGGGAATAAGGAGAGCAGTCGAATGACATTTTGGATGTGTCTTACGTGTTCCTATCATTCTTTATACTGCATTTGGAGTGTTTTTCCTTAATTTTCAAATGTATTAGGAGTTTTTGTGGGATTTTTGACTGAATTTGGAGTTACTGTCCAACTTTTGTGTATAGCGAGCCCGAAGGGCGAGCTCCTGGTGAGGCCGAAGGCCGAACTTTCAGTCCGCGAGGCCGAAGGCCGAGCGTGTGATGCGCGAGCCCGAAGGGCGAGCGCCTGGCGAGGCCGTAGGCCGAGCCGTATTAGTAACTTGCGAGGCCGAAGGCCGAGCTCCGACTTGAGAGTATTTTCCACATATCCGACTTGTCTCCATGGCAACTGCCTGCGGTAACCGCAGCACCTACGAGTGGGGTTCCTTAACAAAAGTGACTCAGAACCTTGGTCCCATTCTGCCCGTACCACCTTTTTATGGCAGTAGGGTGAATCTGTTTTAGTGGCTACAGTATTGTTCTTTATTGTATTGAGAGTTAATATGGGATTTCATACTGTTATGGAGTTTTGTTTTTTTTTTTAAATGTATAAGGAGTTACGGTATTATTTAGTACTGCATAACGATAAATGCGGGCCGCATGCGGCCCGCACACTGCCCGAAATACTAGTTTATAATATATAAAGCTGGATTACCGTACACTGACTGACTGACTGATTCACTGACTGACTGACATCATTGTTCTCCCAGAAGGAGTCGAGTAGGAAGAATGTGATGTATGGGAAAAGTGTAGAGGGGGTCTGTGTGAGTATGGGAAAAATCCGAAAACTCAAAGATGACGTCTGCCAAGTAAAATTGGATGGCGTATCTCTGAAACGGTAAGAGATAGGTAGGGGGTGCTTGACCAAATGTCATAGGGAATCGGGAGAGCAGTCGGATGACATTTGTCAAAAATCCAAAATGGCGGATTTCAAAATGGCCGCCATACAAAATCCTTCGATCCCTCAAAAAAGTAGCTGGTTCTACCAGAAAGAGTTGAGTACGGTTATAGTAATGTATTACGAAAATGACAAAGGGGCTTAGCTGAGTAGGGAAAAATTAAAAACCCTAGAAATGACGCCTGCCAAGTAAAGCTGGACTACGTATCTCGAAAACGGTAAGAGATAGGTTGGGGGTGTTTGAACAAATATCATAGGGAATCGGGAGAGCAGTCGAATGACAACTGTCACACGTGCTCCTCTCATTCTTTATACTGCATTTGGAGTGTTTTACCTCATATTTTCGACTGTATTAGGAGTTTTTGTAGGTTTTTTGACTGAATTTGGAGTTACTGTTCTACGTTATTGTAGTAGCGAGCCCGAAGGGCGAGCTTCCGGTGAGGCCGAAGGCCGAACTTTCGGCTCGCGAGGCCGAAGGCCGAGCGTTTGGTGCGTGAGCCCGAAGGGCGAACGCTTGGCGAGGCCGTAGGCCGAGCCGTATTAGTAACTTGCGAGGCCGAAGGCCGAGCTCCGACTCGAGAGTATTTTCCACGTCTCCGACTGGTCTCCATGCCAACTGCCCGCGGTAACCGAAACACCTACGAGTGGGGTTCCTTAACAAAAGTGGCTCAGAACCTTGGTCCTATTCTGCCCGTACCACCTTTTTATGGCAGTAGGGTGAATTTGGTTTGGTGGCTACAGTTTGTTTCTTTATTGTATTGAGAGTTTATATGGGATTTCATACTTCTATTGGAGTTTTGAACACACTTTTTTTAACGAATTAGGTGTTTCTGTAAATTTTCAAATGACTCAAGATAGATGCGGGCCGCATGCGGCCCGCACACTGCCCGAAAAACTAGTTATAATATATAAAGCTGGATTACCGTACACTGACTGACTGACTGACTGACTGACTGACATCATTGTTCTCCCAGAAGGAGTCGAGTAGGAAGAATGTGATGTATAGGAAAAGTGTAGAGGGGGTTTGTGTGAGTATGGGAAAAATCCGAAAACTCAAAGATGACGTCTGCCAAGTAAAATTGGATGGCGTATCTCTGAAACGGTACAAGATAGGTAGGGGGTGCTTGACCAAATGTCATAGGGAATCGGGAGAGCAGTCGGATGACATTTGTCAAAAATCCAAAATGGCGGATTTCAAAATGGCCGCCATACAAAATCCTTCGATCCCTCAAAAAAGTAGCTGATTCTACCAGAAAGAGTTGAGTACGGTTAAAGTAATGTATTACGAAAATGACTAAGGGGTTTAGCTTAGTAGGGAAAAAAATAAAAACCCTAGAAATGACGCCTGCCAAGTAAAGCTGGACAACGTATCTCGAAAACGGTAAGAGATAGGTTGGGGGTGTTTTTACAAATGTCATAGGGAATCGGGAGAGCAGTCTATTGACACCTGTCAAATGTGCTACTCTCATTCTTCATACATTATTTGGAGTATTTAACCTTACAATGTCGACTGTATTAGGAGTGTTTGTGGGAATTTCAACTCAATTTGGAGTAATTGTCCTACTGTCAGTGTAGCGAGCCCGAAGGGCGAGCTTTTGGTGAGGCCGAAGGCCGAACTTTCGGGCCGCGAGGCCGTAGGCCGAGCGGATGGTGCGCGAGCCCGCAGGGCGAGCGTCAGGCGAGGCCGCAGGCCGAGCCGTGTTAGTAACTTGCGAGGCCGAAGGCCGAGCTCAGACTTGCACCGATTTGGCTGAAAATCGATATATAGGTTGTTCTCGTCATCCTTATTCCAAATATGAAATTTTTATTTCGATGACGTCTGCCAAGTAAAAAATGTTACTCCGATTTGGCTGAAACTCGATATTTATGTGGTTCTGGACGTCCTTATTCTAAATCAAAAATTTTTGTTTCGATGACGTCTGCCAAGTAAAAAAAGTTACTCCGATTTGGCTGAAACTTGATATTTAGGTGGTTCTGGGTGTCCTTATTCCAAATCTAAAATTTTTTTTTCGATGACGTCTGCCAAGTAAAACAAGTTACTCCGATTTGGCTGAAACTCGATATTTAGGTGGTTCTGGGTGTCCATATTCCAAATCTAAAATTTTTATTTCGATGACGTCTGCCAAGTAAAACAAGTTACTCTGATTTGGCTGAAACTCGATATTTAGGTGGTTCTGGGTGCCTTTATTCCAAATCAAATTTTTTTTTTTCGATGACGTCTGCCAAGTAAAAAAAAGTACTCCGATTTGGCTTAAATTTTATATCTAGGTTGTTCTGGACGTCCTTATTCCAAATATGTTTTTTTTTTTCGATGACGTCTGCCAAATGCAGATAATTCACGTATCTCGAAAACGGTAATAGATAGGTAGGGGGTTTTTGAAAATATGTCATAGGGAATAAGGAGAGCAGTCGAATGACATTTTGGATGTGTCTTACGTGCTCCTATCATTCTGCATCACTGCATTTGGAGTGTTTTTCCTTAATTTTCGACTGTATTAGGAGTTTTTGTGGGATTTTTGATTGAATTTGGAGTTACTGTCCAACTTTAGTGTATAGCGAGCCCGATGGGCGAGCTCCCGGTGAGGCCAAAGGCCGAACTTTCGGCCCGAGCCGAGGCCGAAGGCCGAGCGTAGGGTGCGTGAGCCCGAAGGGCGAGCGCTTGGCGAGGCCGTAGGCCGAGCCGTATTACTAACTTGCGAGGCCGAAGGCCGAGCTCCGACTTGAGAGTTTTTTCCACGTCTCCGACTGGTCTCCATGGCAACTGCCCGCGATAACCGAAGCACCTACGAGTGGGGTTCCTTAACAAAAGTGACTCAGAACCTTGGTACCATTCTGCCCGTACCACCTTTTTATGGCAGTAGGGTGAATCTGCTTTAGTGGCTACAGTATGGTTCTTTATTGTATTGAGAGTTTATATGGGATTTCATACTTCTATTGGAGTTTTGAACATACTTTTTTCCAACGTATCAGGAGTTTTGTTATAGTTTAGTACAGCATAACGATAAATGCGGGCCGCATGCGGCCCGCACACTGCCCGAAAAACTAGTATATAATATATAAAGCTCGATTACCACTGACTGACTGACTGACTCACTGACATAAATGTTCTCCTAGAAGGAGCAGAGTAGGGTAAAAATGAAGAATAGCAAAAATGTTCGGAGGGTTTTGGTGAGTATGAGAAAAATCGAAAATCATTAAAAAGACGCCTGCCAAGTAAAGATGGATGACGTATCTCAAAAACGGTACGAGATAGGTAGGGGGTGTTTGAACAAATGTCATAGGGAATCGGGAGAGCAGTCGAATGACACCTGTCAAAAATCCAAAATGGCGGATTTCAAGATGGCCGCCATACAAAGTGATCCGAGCCTGCTGAAGCGAGGCCTTTAGGCCGAGCTTCAGTAGGGGCGGAGCAGTTTGTATGGTGGCCGTCTTGAAATCCGACAATTAGGATGTGACCCACGTGCTCCTATCATTCTTTATACTGCATTTGGAGTGATTTACCCTATATTTTCGACTGTATTAGGAGTTTTTGTGGGATTTTCGACTGAATTTGGAGTAACTGTCCTACATTAGTGAAGTTGCGAGCCCGAAGGGCGAGCTTCTGGTGAGGCCGAAGGCCGAACTTTCGGTCCGCGAGGCCGAAGGCCGAGCGTATGATGCGCGAGCCCGAAGGGCGAGTGCTTTGCGAGGCCGCAGGCCGAGCCGTGTTAGTAACTTGCGAGGCCGAAGGCCGAGCTCCGACTTGAGATTATTTTCCACATCTCCGACTGGTCTCCATAGCAACTGCCCGCGGTAACCGAAGCACCTACGAGTGGGGTTCCTTCACAAAAGTGACTCAGAACCTTGGTCCCATTCTGCCCGTACCACCTTTTTGTGGCAGTAGGGTGAATTTGCTTTAGTGGCTGCAGTATGGTTCTTTATTGTATTGAGAGTTTTTATGGGATTTCATACTTCCATTGGAGTTTTGAACATTCTTTTTCTTAAAGTATTAGGGGTTTATGTGAAATTTCCAAATGACTCAAGATAGATGCGGGCCGCATGCGGCCCGCACACTGCCCGAAAAACTAGTTTATAATATATAAAGCTGGATTACCGTACACTGACTGACTGACTGACTGACTGACTGATTCACTGACTGACATCATTGTTCTCCCAGAAGGAGTCGAGAAGGAAGAAAGTGATGTATGGGAAAAGTGTAGAGGAGGTTTAGGGGAGTATGGGAAAAATCCGAAAACTCAAAGATGACGTCTGCCAAGTAAAATTGGATAGGTAAGAGATAGGTAGGGGGTGCTTGACCAAATGTCATAGGGAATCGGGAGAGCAGTCGGATGACATCTGTCAAAAATCCAAAATGGCGGATTTCAAAATGGCCGCCATACAAAATCCTTCGATCCCTCAAAAAAGTAGCTGGTTCTACCAGAAAGAGTTGAGTACGGTTATAGTAATGTATTACGAAAATGACAAAGGGGCTTAGCTGAGTAGGGAAAAAATTAAAAACCCTAGAAATGACGCCTGCCAAGTAAAGCTGGACTACGTATCTCGAAAATGGTAAGAGATAGGTTGGGGGTGTTTGAACAAATGTCATAGGGAATCGGGAGAGCAGTCGAATGACACCTGTCAAACGTGCTCCTCTCATTCTTTATACTGCATTTGGAGTGTTTTACCTCATATTTTCGACTGTATTAGGAGTTTTTGTAGGTTTTTTGACTGAATTTGGAGTTACTGTTCTACGTTATTGTAGAAGCGAGCCCGAAGGGCGACCTCCTGGTGAGGCCGAAGGCCGAACTTTCGGCTCGTGAGGCCGAAGGCCGAGCGTATGGTGCGTGAGCCCGAAGGGCGAGCGCTTGGCGAGGCCGCAGGCCGAGCCGTGTTAGTAACTTGCGAGGCCGAAGGCCGAGCTCCGAATTGGGAGTAATTGCCTTGTCTCCGACTGGTCTCCATGGCAACTGCCCGCGGTATCCGAAGCACCTACGAGTGGGGTTCCTTAACAAAAGTGACTCAGAACCTTGGTACCATTCTGCCCGTACCACCTTTTTATGGCAGTAGGGTGAATCTGCTTTAGTGGCTACAGTATGGATCTTTATTGTATAGAGAGTTTATTTGGGATTTCATACTTCTATTGGAGTTTTGAACTTATTTTTTTTAAATGTATAAGGGGTTAAGGTTAAGTTTAGTACTGTATAACGATAAATGCGGGCCGCATGCGGCCCGCACACTGCCCGAAATACTAGTTTTTATTATAATATATAAAGCTCGATTACCACTGACTCACTGACTCACTGACATAAATGTTCTCCTAGAAGGAGCAGAGTAGGGTAAAAATGAAGTATGGCAAAAATGTTTGGGTGGTTTTGGTGAGTATGAGAAAAATCGAAAATCATTAAAAAGACGCCTGCCAAATTAAGATGGATGACGTTTCTCGAAAACTGTAAGAGATAGGTAGGGGGTGTTTGAACAAATGTCATAGGGAATCGGGAGAGCAGTCGAATGACACCTGTCAAAAATCCAAAATGGCGGATTTCAAGATGGCCGCCATACAAAGTGATCCGAGCCTGCTGAAGCGAGGCCGTTAGGCCGAGCTTCAGTAGGGGCGGAGCAGTTTGTATGGTGGCCATCTTGAAATCCGACATTTTAGATGTGTCAAACGTGCTCCTCTCATTCTTCATACTGCATTTGGAGTATTTTACCTTTATTTTCGACTGTATTAGGAGTTTTTGTGGGATTTTGGACTGAATTTGGAGTAACTGTCCTACGTTAGTGTATAGCGAGCCCGAAGGGCGAGCTTCTGGTGAGGCCGAAGGCCGAACTTTCGGTCCGCGAGGCCGAAGGCCGAGCGTATGGTGCGTGAGCCCGAAGGGCGAGCGCTTGGCGAGGCCGCAGGCCGAGCCGTATTAGTAACTTGCGAGGCCGAAGGCCGAGCTCCGATTTGAGAGTTTTTTTCCACGTTTTCGACTGGTCTCCATGGCAACTGCCCGCGGTAACCGACGCACCTACGAGTGGGGTTCCTTTACAAAAGTGACTCAGAACCTTGGTCCCATTCTGCCCGTACCACCTTTTTATGGCAGTAGGGTGAATTTGCTTTAGTGGCTACAGTATGGTTCTTTATTGTATTGAGAGTTTATATGGGATTTCATACTTCTATTGGAGTTTTGAACACATTTTCTTTTGTATCAGGTGTTTTTTTGACAGTTCCTACTGACTCAAGATAGATGCGGGCCGCATGCGGCCCGCACACTGCCCGAAAAACTAGTTAATAATATATAAAGCTCGATTACCACTGACTGACTCACTGACTCACTGACATAAATGTTCTCCTAGAAGGAGACGAGAAGGGTTAAAATGATGTATGGCAAAAATGTTCGGGGGGTTTAGGTGAGTATGGGAAAAATCGAAAATCATTAAAATGACGCCTGCCAAGTTAAGATGGATGACATATCTCAAAAACGGTACAAGATAGGTAGAGGGTGTTTGAACAAATGTCATAGGAAATCGGGAGAGCGGTCGAATGACACCTGTCAAAAATCCAAAATGGCGAATTTCAAGATGGCCGCCATACAAAGTGCTCCGATCCTGCTGAAGCGAGGCCTTTAGGCCGAGCTTCAGTAAGGGCGGAGCAGTTTAGGGTTAAAATGATGTATGGCAAAAATGTTCGGGGGGTTTAGGTGAGTATGGGAAAAATCGAAAATCATTAAAATGACGCCTGCCAAGTTAAGATGGATGACATATCTCAAAAACGGTACAAGATAGGTAGAGGGTGTTTGAACAAATGTCATAGGAAATCGGGAGAGCAGTCGAATGACACCTGTCAAAAATCCAAAATGGCGAATTTCAAGATGGCCGCCATACAAAGTGCTCCGATCCTGCTGAAGCGAGGCCTTTAGGCCGAGCTTCAGTAGGGGCGGAGCAGTTTGTATGGTGGCCTTCTTGAAATCCGCCATTTTGGATTTGTCCCAGGTGCTCCTCTCATTCTTCATACTGCATTTGGAGTGTTTTACCTTATATTTTCGACTGTATTAGGAGTTTTTGTGGGTTTTTTGACTGAATTTGGAGTAACTGTTCTACATTAGTGTATAGCGAGCCCAAAGGGCAACCACCTGGTGAGGCCGAAGGCCGAACTTTCGGTCCGCGAGGCCGAAGGCCGAGCGAATGGTGCGCGAGCCCGAAGGGCGAGCGCTTGGCGAGGCCGCAGGCCGAGCCGTATTAGTAACTTGCGAGGCCGAAGGCCGAGCTCCGACTTGAGAGTATTTTCCACGTCACCGACTGGTCTCCATGGCAACTGCCTGCGGTAACCGAAGCACCTACGAGTGGGGTTCCTTAACAAAAGTGATTCAGAACCTTGGTACCATTCTGCCCGTACCACCTTTTTATGGCAGTAGGGTGAATTTGGTTTGGTGATAACAGTACGGTTCTCTATTGTATTAAGGGTTTGTATGGGAAATCGTACATCTTTAGGTGTTTTGAAATAATTTTTTTTAATGTATAAGGTGTTTTGATATTGTTCAAACTTGCACAACGATAAATGCGGGCCGCATGCGGCCCGCACACTGCCCGAAATACTAGTTATTATTAATAATATATAAAGCTCGATTACCACTCACTGACTGACTGACTGACTGATTGACATAAATGTTCTCCTAGAAGGAGTAGAGTAGGGTAAAAATGAAGTATGGCAAAAATGTTCGGGTGGTTTTGGTGAGTATGAGAAAAATCGAAAATCATTAAAAAGACGCCTGCCAAGTAAAGATGAATGACGTATCTCGAAAACGGTACAAGATAGGTAGGGGGTGTTTGAACAAATGTCATAGGGAATTGGAAGAGCAGTCGAATGACACCTGTCAAAAATCCAAAATGGCGGATTTCAAGATGGCCGCCATACAAAGTGATCCGAGCCTGCTGAAGCGAGGCCGTTAGGCCGAGCTTCAGTAGGGGCGGAGCAGTTTGTATGGTGGCCGTCTTGAAATCCGACATTTTGGATGTGTTTTACGTGCTCCTATCATTCTTTATACTGCATTTGGAGTGTTTTACCTTATATTTTCGACTGTATTAGGAGTTTTTGTGGGATTTTCGACTGAATTTGGAGTTACTGTCCTACATTGGTGTATAGCGAGCCCGAAGGGCGAGCTTCTGGTGAGGCCGAAGGCCGAACTTTCGGCTCGCGAGGCCGAAGGCCGAGCGCATGGTGCGTGAGCCCGAAGGGCGAGCGCTTGGCGAGGCCGGAGGCCGAGCCGTGTTAGTAACTTGCGAGGCCGAAGGCCGAGCTCCGACTTGAGAGTATTTTCCACATCTCCGACTGGTCTCCATGGCAACTGCACGCGGTAACCGAAGCACCTACGAGTGGGGTTCCTTAACAAAAGTGACTCAGAACCTTGGTACCATTCTGCCCGTACCACCTTTTTATGGCAGTAGGGTGAATCTGCTTTAGTGGCTACAGTATGGTTCTTTATTGTATGGAGAGTTTATTTGGGATTTCATACTTCTATTGGTGTTTTGAACATACTTTTTTTTAATGTCTCTGGTGTTTATTTGACAATTCCTACTGACTCAAGATAGATGCGGGCCGCATGCGGCCCGCACACTGCCCGAAAAACTAGTTAATAATATATAAAGCTCGATTACCACTCACTGACTGACTCACTGACTGACATAAATGTTCTCCTAGAAGGAGACGAGTAGGAGCAAAGTGATGTATGGCAAAAATGTTTGGGGGGTTTTGGTGAGTATGAGAAAAATCGAAAATCATTAAAAAGACGCCTGCCAAGAAGAGATGGATGACGAATCTCAAAAACGGTAAGAGATAGGTAGAGGGTGATTGAACAAATGTCATAGGGAATCGGAAGAGCAGTCGGATGACATATATCAAAAATCCAAAATGGCGGATTTCAAGATGGCCGCCATACAAAATGATCCGAGCCTGCTGAAGCGAGGCCTTTAGGCCGAGCTTCAGTAGGGGCGGAGCAGTTTGTATGGTGGCCGTCTTGAAATCCGACATTTTGGATGTGACCCACGTGCTCCTATCATTCTTTATACTGCATTTGGAGTGTTTTACCTTATATTTTCGACTGTATTAGGAGTTTTTGTGGGATTTTCGACTGAATTTGGAGTTACTGTCCTCTATTAGTGAAGTTGCGAGCCCGAAGGGCGAGCTTCTGGTGAGGCCGAAGGCCGAACTTTCGGTCCGCGAGGCCGAAGGCCGAGCGTATAGTGCGTGAGCCCGAAGGGCGAGCGCTTGGCGAGGCCGGAGGCCGAGCCGTGTTGGTAACTTGCGAGGCCGAAGGCCGAGCTCCGACTCGAGAGTATTTTCCACATCTCCGACTGGTCTCCATGGCAACTGCCCGCGGTAACCGAAGAACCTACGAGTGGGGTTCCTTAACAAAAGTGACTCAGAACCTTGGTACCATTCTGCCCGTACCACCTATTTATGGCGGTAGGGTGAATTTGCTATTGTGGCTACAGTATGGTTCTTTATTGCATTGAGAGTTTATATGGGATTTTAAACTTCTGTTGGAGTTTTGAACACACTTTTTTTCACGTATTAGGTGTTTCTGTGAAATTTCCAAATGAGTAAAGATAGATGCGGGCCGCATGCGGCCCGCACACTGCCCGAAAAACTAGTTTATAATATATAAGGCTCGATTACCACTGACTGACTCACTGACTCACTGACATAAATGTTCTCCTAGAAGGAGCAGAGTAGGGTAAAAATGAAGTATGGCAAAAATGTTCGGCGGGTTTAGGTGAGTATGAGAAAAATCGAAAATCATTAAAAAGACGCCTGCCAAGTAAAGATGAATGACATATCTCAAAAACGGTACAAGATAGGTAGAGGGTGTTTGAACAAATGTCATAGGGAATTGGGAGAGCAGTCGGATGACATCTGTCAAAAATCCAAAATGGTGGATTTCAAGATGGCCGCCATACAAAGTGATCCGAGCCTGCTGAAGCGAGGCCGTTAGGCCGAGCTTCAGTAGAGGCGGAGCAGTTTGTATGGTGGCTGTCTTGAAATCCGACATTTTGGATGTGACCCACGTGCTCCTATCATTCTTTATACTGCATTTGGAGTGTTTTACCTAATATTTTCGACTGTATTAGGAGTTTTTGTGGGATTTTTGACTAAATTTGGAGTTACTGTCCTACATAAGTGAAGTAGCGAGCCCGAAGGGCGAGCTTCTGGTGAGGCCGAAGGCCGAACTTTCGGTCCGCGAGGCCGAAGGCCGAGCGTACGATGCGCGAGCCCGAAGGGCGAGCGCTTGGCGAGGCCGCAGGCCGAGCCGTATTAGTAACTTGCGAGGCCGAAGGCCGAGCTCCGACTTGAGAGTATTTTCCACATCTCCGACTGGTCTCCATGGCAACTGCTCGCGGTAACCGAAACACTTACGAGTAGGGTTCCTTAACAAAAGTGACTCAGAACCTTGGTACCATTCTGCCCGTACCACCTTTTTATTGCAGTAGGGTGAATCTGGTTTGGTGGCTACAGTTGTGTTCCTTATTGTATTAAGAGTTTTTATGGGATTTCATACTTCTATTGGAGTTTTGAACACACTTTTTCTTACGTATTAAGTGTTTTGATATAAGTTAAAATTGCATAACGATAAATGCGGGCCGCATGCGGCCCGCACACTGCCCGAAATACTAGTTAATAATATATAAAGCTCGATTACCACTCACTGACTGACTCACTGACTGACATAAATGTTCTCCTTGAAGGAGCAGAGTAGGGTAAAAATGAATTATGGCAAAAATGTTCGGGGGGTTTTGGTGAGTATGAGAAAAATCGAAAATCATAAAAATGACGCCTGCCAAGTGAAGATGGATGACGTACCTCGAAAACGGTAAGAGATAGGTAAGGGGTGTTTGAAAAAATGTCATAGGGAATCGAGAGAGCAGTCGAATGACACCTGTCAAAAATCCAAAATGGCGGATTTCAAGATGGCCGCCATACAAAATGATCCGAGCCTGCTGAAGCGAGGCCTTTAGGCCGAGCTTCAGTAGGCTCGGATCATGTCGGATTTCAAGACGGCCACCATACAAACTGCCCCGCCCCTACTGAAGCTCGGCCTAAAGGCCTCGCTTCAGCAGGCTCGGATCATTTTGTATGGCGGCCATCTTGAAATCCGACATTTTGGATGTGACCCACGTGCTCCTATCATTCTTTATACTGCATTTGGAGTGTTTTACCTTATATTTTCGACTGTATTAGGAGTTTTTGTGGGATTTTTGACTAAATTTGGAGTTACTGTCCTACATAAGTGAAGTAGCGAGCCCGAAGGGCGAGCTCCCGGTGAGGCCGAAGGCCGAACTTTCGGTCCGCGAGGCCGAAGGCCGAGCGTATGATGCGCGAGCCCGAAGGGCGAGCGCCTGGTGAGGCCGTAGGCCGAGCCGTATTAGTAACTTGCGAGGCCGAAGGCCGAGCTCCGACTTGAGAGTATTTTCCACATCTCCGACTGGTCTCCATGGCAACTGCCTGCGGTAACCGCAGCACCTACGAGTGGGGTTCCTTAACAAAAGTGACTCAGAACCTTGGTACCATTCTGCCCGTACCACCTTTTTATGGCTGTAGGGTGAATCTGCTTTAGTGGCTACAGTATGGTTCTTTATTGTATTGAGAGTTTATATGGGATTTCATACTTCTATTGGAGTTTTGAACATACTTTTTTCTAACGCATCAGGAGTTTTGATGTATTTTAGTACTGGATAACGATAAATGCGGGCCGCATGCGGCCCGCACACTGCCCGAAAAACTAGTTATAATATATAAAGCTCGATTACCATTGACTCACTGACTGACATAAATGTTCTCCTAGAAGGAGACAAGTAGGAACAACGTGATGTATGGCAAAAATGTTCGGGTGGTTTCGGTGAGTATGGGAAAAATCGAAAATCATAAAAATGACGCCTGCCAAGTAAAGATGGATGACATATCTCAAAAACGGTACAAGATAGGTAGGGGGTGTTTGAACAAATACCATAGAGAATCGGGAGAGCAGTCGAATGACACCTGTCAAAAATCCAAAATGGCGGATTTCAAGATGGCCGCCATACAAAATGCTCCGAGCCTGCTGAAGCGAGGCCTTTAGGCCGAGCTTCAGTAGGGGCGGAGCAGTTTGTATGGTGGCCTTCTTGAAATCCGCCATTTTGGATTTGTCCCAGGTGCTCCTCTCATTCTTCATACTGCATTTGGAGTGTTTTACCATATATTTTCGACTGTATTAGGAGTTTTTGTGGGTTTTTTGACTGAATTTGGAGTAACTGTCCTACATTAGTGTATAGCGAGCCCAAAGGGCAACCACCTGGTGAGGCCGAAGGCCGAACTTTCGGTCCGCGAGGCCGAAGGCCGAGCGAATGGTGCGCGAGCCCGAAGGGCGAGCGCTTGGCGAGGCCGCAGGCCGAGCCGTGTTGGTAACTTGCGAGGCCGAAGGCCGAGCTCCGACTTGAGAGTTTTTTCCACGTCTCCGACTGGTCTCCATGGCAACTGCCCACGGTTAGCGAAGCACCTACGAGTGGGGTTCCTTAACAAAAGTGACTCAGAACCTTGGTCCCATTCTGCCCGTACCACCTTTTTATGGCAGTAGGGTGAATCTGCTTTAGTGGCTACAGTATGGTTCTTTATTGTATGGAGAGTTTATTTGGGATTTCATACTTCTATTGGAGTTTTGAACATACTTTTTTTTAATGTCTCTGGTGTTTATTTGATAATTCCTACTGACTCAAGATAGATGCGGGCCGCATGCGGCCCGCACACTGCCCGAAATACTAGTTATAATATATAAAGCTGGATTACCGTACACTGACTGACTCACTGACTCACTGACTGACATAATTGTTCTCCCAGAAGGAGTCGAGTAGGAAGAAAGTAATGTATAGCAAAAATGTTCTGGGGGTTTGTGTGAGTATGGGAAAAATCCGAAAACTCAAAGATGACGTCTGCCAAGTAAAATTGGATGGCGTATCTCTGAAACGGTAAGAGATAGGTTGGGGGTGCTTGACCAAATGTCATAGAGAATCGGGAGGGCAGTCGGATGACATTTGTCAAAAATCCAAAATGGCGGATTTCAAAATGGCCGCCATACAAAATCCTTCGATCCCTCAAAAAAGTAGCTGGTTCTACCAGAAAGAGTTGAGTACGGTTATAGTAATGTATCACGAAAATGACTAAGGGGTTTAGCTGAGTAGGAAAAAAATTAAAAACCCTAGAAATGACGCCTGCCAAGTAAAGCTGGACTACGTATCTCGAAAACGGTAAGAGATAGGTTTGGGGTGTTTGAACAAATGTCAAAGGGAATCGGGAGAGCAGTCGAATGACACCTGTCAAATGTGCTACTCTCATTCTTCATACATTATTTGGAGTATTTGACCTTACAATGTCGACTGTATTAGGAGTTTTTGTGGGATTTTCAACTGAATTTGTAGTAATTGTCCTACTGGCCGTGTAGCGAGCCCGAAGGGCGAGCTTCTGGTGAGGCCGAAGGCCGAACTTTTGGGCCGCGAGGCCGTAGGCCGAGTGGACGGTGCGCGAGCCCGCAGGGCGAGCGCTAGGCGAGGCCGCAGGCCGAGCCATGTTAGTAACTGGCGAGGCCGAAGGCCGAGCTCAGACTTGCACCGATTTGGCTGAAAATCGATATATAGGTTGTTCTCGTCATCCTTATTTCAAATATGAAATTTTTATTTCGATGACGTCTGCCAAGTAAAAAAAGTTACTCCGATTTGGCTGAAACTCAATATTTATGTGGTTCTGGACGTCCTTATTCCAAATCAAAAAAAAATTTTTCGATGACGTCTGCCAAGTAAAAAAAGTTACTCCGATTTGGCTGAAACTCAATATTTAGGTGGTTCTGGGTGTCCTTATTCCAAATCTAAAAATTTTTTTTCGATGACGTCTGCCAAGTAAAAAAAGTTACTCCGATTTGGCTGAAACTCGATATCTAGGTTGTTCTGGACGTCCTCATTCTAAATATGATTTTTTTTTTTTCGATGACGTCTGCCAAGTGCAGATAAATCACGTATCTCGAAAACGGTAATAGATAAGTAGGGGGTTTTTGAAAAAATGTCATAGGGAATAAGGATAGCAGTCGAATGACATTTTGGATGTGTCACACGTGCTCCTCTCATTCTTTATACTGCATTTGGAGTGTTTTACCTCAAATTTTGCGACTGTATTAGGAGTTTTTGTAGGTTTTTCTGACTGACTTTGGAGTTACTGTTCTACGTTATTGTAGTAGCGAGCCCGAAGGGCGAGCTCCTGGTAAGGCCGAAGGCCGATCTTTCGGCTCGTGAGGCCGAAGGCCGAGCGTATGGTGCGTGAGCCCGAAGGGCGAGCGCTTGGCGAGGCCGCAGGCCGAGCCATGTTAGTAACTTGCGAGGCCGAAGGCCGAGCTCCGACTCGAGAGTATTTTCCACGTCACCGACTGGTCTCCATGGCAACTGCCCGCGGTAACCGAAGCACCTACGAGTGGGGTTCCATAACAAAAGTGACTCGGAACCCTGGTCCCATTCTGCCCGTACCACCTTTTTATGGCAGTAGGGTGAATTTAGTTTGGTGGCTACAGTTTGTTTCTTTATTGTATTGAGAGTTTATTTGGGATTTCATACTTCTATTGGAGTTTTGAACCTATTTTTTTTAATGTATAAGGTGTTAAGGTAAAGTTTAGTACTGCACAACGATAAATGCGGGCCGCATGCGGCCCGCACACTGCCCGAAAAACTAGTTATTAATAATATATAAAGCTCGATTACCACTCACTGACTGACTCACTGACTGACATAAATGTTCTCCTAGAAGGAGCAGAGTAGGGTAAAAATGAAGTATGGCAAAAATGTTCGGGGGGTTTTGGTGAGTATGAGAAAAATCGAAAATCATAAAAATGACGCCTGCCAAGTGAAGATGGATGACATATCTCAAAAACGGTGCAAGATAGGTAGGAGGTGTTTAAACAAATGTCATAGGGAATTAAGAGAGCAGTCGAATGACACCTGTCAAAAATCCAAAATGGCGGATTTCAAGATGGCCGCCATACAAAGTGATCCGAGCCTGCTGAAGCGAGGCCTTTAGGCCGAGCTTCAGTAGGGGCGGAGCAGTTTGTATGGTGGCCGTCTTGAAATCCGACATTTTGGATGTGACCCACGTGCTCCTATCATTCTTTATACTGCATTTGGAGTGTTTTACCTTATATTTTCGACTGTATTAGGAGTTTTGTGGGATTTTCGACTGAATTTGGAGTAACTGTCCTACATTGGTGTATAGCGAGCCCGAAGGGCGAGCTCCTGGTGAGGCCGAAGGCCGAACATTCGGCCCGCGAGGCCGAAGGCCGAGCATATGGTGCGTGAGCCCGAAGGGCGAGCGCTTGGCGAGGCCGGAGGCCGAGCCGTGTTGGTAACTTGCGAGGCCGAAGGCCGAGCTTCGACTTGAGAGTATTTTCCACGTCTCCGACTGGTCTCCATGGCAACTGCCCGCGATAACCAAAGCACCTACGAGTGGGGTTCCTTAACAAATGTGACTCAGAACCTTGGTACCATTCTGCCGGTACCACCTTTTTATGGCAGTAGGGTGAATCTGCTTTAGTGGCTACAGTATGATTCATTATTGTATTGAGAGTTTATATGGGATTTCAAACTTCTATTAGATTTTTGAACTTATTTTTTTTTAACGTATTAGGTTTTTTTTGACAGTTCCTACTGACTCAAGATAGATGCGGGCCGCATGCGGCCCGCACACTGCCCGAAAAACTAGTTATAATATATAAAGCTCGATTACCATTGACTCACTGACTGACATAAATGTTCTCCTAGAAGGAGACGAGTAGGAGCAACGTGATGTATAGCAAAAATGTTCGGGGGGTTTTGGTGAGTATGAGAAAAATCGAAAATCATTAAAAAGACGCCTGCCAACTGAAGATGGATGACGTATCTCAAAAACGGTAAGAGATAGGTAGGGGGTGTTTGAACAAATGTCATAGGGAATTGGGAAAGCAGTCGAATGACACCTGTCAAAAATCCAAAATGGCGGATTTCAAGATGGCCGCCATACAAATTGATCCGAGCCTGCTGAAGCGAGGCCTTTAGGCCGAGCTTCAGTAGGGGCGGAGCAGTTTGTATGGTGGCCATCTTGAAATCCGACATTTTGGATGTGTCCCACGTGCTCCTATCATTCTTTATACTGCATTTGGAGCATTTTACCTTTATATTAGACTGTATTAGGAGTTTTTGTGGGATTTTTGACTGAATTTGGAGTAACTGTCCTACATTAGTGCAGTTGCGAGCCCGAAGGGCGAGCGCTTGGCGAGGCCGCAGGCCGAGCCGTGTTAGTAACTTGCGAGGCTGAAGGCCGAGCTCCGACTTTAGAATATTTTCTACATCTTCGACTGGTCTCCATGGCAACTGACCGCGGTAACCGAAGCACCTACGAGTGGGGTTCCTTAACAAAAGTGACTCAGAACCTTGGTACCATTCTGCCCGTACCACCTTTTTATGGCAGTAGGGTGAATTTGGTTTGGTGGCTACAGTTTGTTTCTTTATTGTATTGAGAGTTTATATGGGATTTCATACTTCTATTGGAGTTTTGAACACACTTTTTTTTACGTATTAGGTGTCTTGATATAAGTTAAAATTGCACAACGATAAATGCGGGCCGCATGCGGCCCGCACACTGCCCGAAATACTAGTTTATAATATATAAAGCTGGATTACCGTACACTGACTGATTCACTGACTCACTGACTGACATCATTGTTCTCCCAGAAGGAGTCGAGAAGGAAGAAAGTGATGTATGGGAAAAGTGTAGAGGAGGTTTAGGGGAGTATGGGAAAAATCCGAAAACTCAAAGATGACGTCTGCCAAGTAAAATTGGATGGCGTATCTCTGAAACGGTAAGAGATAGGTAGGGGGTGCTTGACCAAATGTCATAGGGAATCAGGAGAGCAGTCGGATGACATTTGTCAAAAATCCAAAATGGCGGATTTCAAAATGGCCGCCATACAAAATCCTTCGATCCCTCAAAAAAGTAGCTGGTTCTACCAGAAAGAGTTGAGTACGGTTATAGTAATGTATTACGAAAATGACAAAGGGGCTTAGCTGAGTAGGGAAAAAATTAAAAACCCTAGAAATGACGCCTGCCAAGTAAAGCTGGACTACGTATCTCGAAAACGGTAAGAGATAGGTTGGGGGTGTTTGAACAAATGTCATAGGGAATCGGGAGAGCAGTCGAATGACACCTGTCAAACGTGCTCCTCTCATTCTTTATACTGCATTTGGAGTGTTTTACCTCATATTTTCGACTGTATTAGGAGTTTTTGTAGGTTTTTTGACTGAATTTGGAGTTACTGTTCTACGTTATTGTAGAAGCGAGCCCGAAGGGCGAGCTTTTGGTGAGGCCGAAGGCCGAACTTTCGGGCCGCGAGGCCGTAGGCCGAGTGGACGGTGCGCGAGGCCGCAGGTCGATCCGTGTAAGTAACTTGCGAGGCCGAAGGCCGAGCTCAGACTTGCACCGATTTGGCTGAAAATCGAGATATAGTTTGTTCTTGTCATCCTTATTTCAAATATGAAATTTTTATTTCGATGACGTCTGCCAAGTAAAAAAAGTTACTCCGATTTGGCTGAAACTCGATATTTATGTGGTTCTGGACGTCCTAATACCAAATCATAAAATTTTTTTTCGATGACGTCTGCCAAGTACAAAAAGTTACTCCGATTTGGCTGAAACTCGACATTTAGGTGGTTATGGGTGTCCTTATTCCAAATCTAAATTTATTTTTTCGATGACGTCTGCCAAGTAAAAAAAGTTACTCCGATTTGGCTGAAACTCGATATCTAGGTTGTTCTGGACGTCCTTATTCCAAATATGAATATTTTTTTTCGATGACGTCTGCCAAGTGCATATAAATCACGTATCTCGAAAACGGTAATAGATAGGTAGGGGGTTTTTGAAAAAATGTCATAGGGAATAAGGAGAGCAGTCGAATGACATTTTGGATGTGTCACACGTGCTCCTCTCATTCTTTATACTGCATTTGGAGTGTTTTACCTCATATTTTCGACTGTATTAGGAGTTTTTGTGGGATTTTTGACTGAATTAGGAGTTACTGTCCTACATTAGTGAAGGAGCGAGCCCGAAGGGCGAGCTTTTGGTGAGGCCGAAGGCCGAACTTTCGGTCCGCGAGGCCGAAGGCCGAGCGAATGGCGCGCGAGCCCGTAGGGCGAGCGCTTGGCGAGGCCGCAGGCCGAGCCGTGTTAGTAACTTGCGAGGCCGAAGGCCGAGCTCCGAATTGAGAGTATTTTCCACGTCTCCGACTGGTCTCCATGGTAACTGCCCGCGATAACCAAAGGACTTACGAGTGGGGTTCCTTAACAAAAGTGACTCAGAACCTTGTTTCGATTCTGCCCGTACCACCTTTTTATGGCAGTAGGGTGAATCTGCTTTAGTGGCTACAGTATGGTTCTTTATTGTATGGAGAGTTTATTTGGGATTTCATACTTCTATTGGAGTTTTGAACTTATTTTTTTTTAATGTATAAGGGGTTAAGGTAAAGTTAAGTACCGCATAACGATAAATGCGGGCCGCATGCGGCCCGCACACTGCCCGAAAAACTAGTTATAATATATAAAGCTCGATTACCACTCACTGACTGACTGACTGACTGATTGACATAAATGTTCTCCTAGAAGGAGCAGAGTAGGGTAAAAATGAAGTATGGCAAAAATGTTCGGGGGGTTTTGGTGAGTATGAGAAAAATCGAAAATCATAAAAATGACGCCTGCCAAGTAAAGATGGATGACATATCTCAAAAACGGTACAAGATAGGTAGGAGGTGTTTGAACAAATGTCATAGGGAATCGGGAGAGCAGTCGAATGACACCTGTCAAAAATCCAAAATGGCGGATTTCAAGATGGCCGCCATACAAAATGATCCGAGCCTGCTGAAGTGAGGCCTTTAGGCCGAGCTTCAGTAGGGGCGGAGCAGTTTGTATGGTGGCCGTCTTGAAATCCGACATTTTGGATGTGACCCACGTGCTCCTATCGTTCTTTATACTGAATTTGGAGTGTTTTACCTTATATTTTCGATTGTATTAGGAGTTTTTGTGGGATTTTCGACTGAATTTGGAGTTACTGTCCTACATTAGTGAAGTTGCGAGCCCGAAGGGCGAGCTCCTGGTGAGGCCGAAGGCCGAACTTTCGGTCCGCGAGGCCGAAGGCCGAGCGTATGATGCGCGAGCCCGAAGGGCGAGCGCTTGGCGAGGCCGCAGTCCGAGCCGTTTTAGTAACTTGCGAGGCCGAAGGCCGAGCTCCGACTTGAGAGTATTTTCCACGTCACCGACTGGTCTCCATGGCAACTGCCTGCGGTAACCGAAGCACCAACGAGTGGGGTTCCTTAACAAAAGTGACTCAGAACCTTGGTCCCATTCTGCCCGTACCACCTTTTTATGGCAGTAGGGTGAATTTGCTTTAGTGGCTACAGTATGGTTCATTATTGTATTGAGAGTTTAAATGGGATTTCATACTTCTATTGGAGTTTTGAACACAATTTTTTTTGTATCAGGTGTTTTTTTGACAGTTCCTACTGACTCAAGATAGATGCGGGCCGCATGCGGCCCGCACACTGCCCGAAAAACTAGTTATTAATAATATATAAAGCTCGATTACCACTCACTGACTGACTGACTGACTGATTGACATAAATGTTCTCCTAGAAGGAGCAGAGTAGGGTTAAAATCATGTATGGCAAAAATGTTCGGGGGGTTTTGGTGAGTATGAGAAAAATCGAAAATCATAAAAAAGACGCCTGCCAAGTAAAGATGGATGACATATCTCAAAAACGGTACAAGATAGGTAGGGGGTGTTTGAACAAATGTCATAGGGAATCGGGAGAGCAGTCGAATGACACCTGTCAAAAATCCAAAATGGCGGATTTCAAGATGGCCGCCATACAAAATGCTCCGAGCCTGCTGAAGCGAGGCCGTTAGGCCGAGGTTCAGTAGGGGCGGAGCAGTTTGTATGGGGGCCTTCTTGAAATCCGCCATTTTGGAGTTGTCCCAGGTGCTCCTATCATTCTTTATACTGCATTTGGAGTGTATTACCTTATATTTTCGACTGTATGAGGAGTTTTTGTGGGATTTTTGACTGAATTTGGAGTTACTGTCCTACATAAGTGTAGTAGCGAGCCCGAAGGGCGAGCTCCTGGTGAGGCCGAAGGCCGAACTTTCGGTCCGCGAGGCCGAAGGCCGAGCGTATAATGCGCGAGCCCGAAGGGCGAGCGCTCGGCGAGGCCGCAGGCCGAGCCGTTTTAGTAACTTGCGAGGCCGAAGGCCGAGCTCCGACTTGAGAGTATTTTCCACGTCACCGACTGGTCTCCATGGCAACTGCCTGCGGTAACCGAAGCACCTACGAGTGGGGTTCCTTAACAAAAGTGACTCAGAACCTTGGTCCCATTCTGCCCGCACCACCTTTTTATGGCAGTAGGGTGAATTTGCTTTAGTGGCTACAGTATGGTTCTTTATTGTATTGAGAGTTTATATGGGATTTCATACTTCTATTGGAGTTTTGAACACATTTTTTTTTGTATCAGGTGTTTTTTTGACAGTTCCTACTGACTCAAGATAGATGCGGGCCGCATGCGGCCCGCACACTGCCCGAAAAACTAGTTATTATAATATATAAAGCTCGATTACCATTGACTCACTGACTGACATAAATGTTCTCCTAGAAGGAGACGAGTAGGAGCAACGTGATGTATAGCAAAAATGTTCGGGGGGTTTTGGTGAGTATGAGAAAAATCGAAAATCATTAAAAAGACGCCTGCCAACTGAAGATGGATGACGTATCTCAAAAACGGTAAGAGATAGGTAGGGGGTGTTTGAACAAATGTCATAGGGAATTGGGAAAGCAGTCGAATGACACCTGTCAAAAATCCAAAATGGCGGATTTCAAGATGGCCGCCATACAAATTGATCCGAGCCTGCTGAAGCGAGGCCTTTAGGCCGAGCTTCAGTAGGGGCGGAGCAGTTTGTATGGTGGCCGTCTTGAAATCCGACATTTTGGATGTGACCCACGTGCTCCTATCATTCTTTATACTGCATTTGGAGTGTTTTACCTTCATTTTCGACTGAATTAGGAGTTTTTGTGGGATTTTTGACTGAATTTGGAGTTACTGTCCTACATTAGTGTAGTAGCGAGCCCGAAGGGCGAGCTCCTGGTGAGGCCGAAGGCCGAACTTTCGGTCCGCGAGGCCGAAGGCCGAGCGTATGATGCGCGAGCCCGAAGGGCGAGCGCTTGGCGAGGCCGCAGGCCGAGCCGTGTTGGTAACTTGCGAGGCCGAAGGCCGAGCTCCGACTTGAGAGTTTTTTCCACGTCTCTGACTGGTCTCCATGGCAACTGCCCGCGGTAAGCGAAGCACCTACGAGTGGGGTTCCTTAACAAAAGTGACTCAGAACCTTGGTACCATTCTGCCCGTACCACCTTTTTATGGCAGTAGGGTGAATCTGCTTTAGTAGCTACAGTATGGTTCTCTACTGTATTACAAGTTTATTTGGGATTTCATATTTCTATTGGAGTTTTGAACATTATTTTTTTATGTATTAGGTGTTTTGATATAGTTTAAAATTGCATATCGATAAATGCGGGCCGCATGCGGCCCGCACACTGCCCGAAAAACTAGTTATTTCTATATAATTAGAGTGTCCGATATTTAAGTATATTACGAACCGTTCATTCGAAATATTGTTCGTTTTTAACCGACTTCCAATAAAGGAGGAGTTTGTCACTTCCACTGTTTTTTTTGTAGGTTTTGAATCCCGCACATGACTTAAATTTTTCTTATCGTATATTTGTGATTTTGTAATGTAAACCGCATAGCAGGCGTTATTGCAAACCTAACAATATTAAAAATACCTGTACTACTTTTAATGTGTAGAATGGATTGTTTCCATATAAGCAATTTATGAATTATAGCCGAGCGGTAACAGCTATGGACTTCAGTGCCGCAGGTCCAAGTTCGATCCCCACCACCGGCTTGACCTTTACCGCTTGGTGGAAGGGCATTTTGGTAATGCTCTCATATAGAAAATCTATCGTCAAGCACCTAACACTGTGTTCCAGTAGCAGTCCTTGAGAGCTAGTAAAATTACAGGCACATCCGAGACTTAACAGCTGTGTCTAAGGGTGACTGACGGGTGCAGTGCAATTCGTCGCTTTAGGCTAGCTACCAGCCTAAAGTAGAAAATCTATCGTCAAGCACCTAACACTGTGTTCCAATTGTAGTCCTTGAGAGCTAGTAAAATTACAGGCACATCCGAGACTTAACAGCTGTGTCTAAGGGTGACTGACGGGTGCAGTGCAATTCGTCGCTTTAGGCTAGCTACCAGCCTAAAGTATAAAATCTATCGTCAAGAACCTAACACTGTGTTCCAGTAGCAGTCCTTGAGAGCTAGTAAAATTACAGGCACATCCGAGACTTAACAGCTGTGTCTAAGGGTGACTGACGGGTGCAGTGCAATTCGTCGCTTTACGCTAGCTACCAGCCTAAAGTATAAAATCTATCGTCAAGAACGTAACACTGTGTTCCAGTAGCAGTCCTTGAGAGCTAGTAAAATTACAGGCACATCCGACTCTTAACAGCTTTGTCTCAGGGTGACTGACGGCTGCAGTGCAATTCGTCGCTTTAGGCAGATGTTACCGCTTTACATCAGGTAGGCCTTGTGCTTCTTCTGTCACAAAACAAAAAGCCCATAAGTTTTACTTTGTATAAACTGTATTTGGGGATGGTTAAGTTTTTTGGTAATGTATCATCAGTATTTTCGAATAGCGGTTTTGTTTGTGTACTTTAGAAAATCTGTTTATTGGTATCACGCAATTTTTTTTTTAATAATTCGAATGTTTCTGCCTGTAATTTCATTGGCTCTCAAGGACAGCTGCCGGAACACAACGTTAAGTGTTTCGCGGCAGATTTTCTACTTGAGTGTGCCACTCGCAAAATGCCCTATCACTATGCGGTGAAGCTCAAGCCCGCGGCAGGATTCGAACCATGGACCTGCTGCGCGGCAGTCATAGCCAATGCCACTGACCCATCACTGCTTTAATAATAATAATACAATCGTAAAATTTTATCAACAAAATATTTGAATTTTAGATATCGTGTATGCCTTTTGTATTTATAACTATTACTTCCACTATTCCAAGGAATACAAAACGCTCAATAAAAACTTCATTTATTTAGCTAGCGAATAACTATGCCAAAGGTCAAACCGTCGCCGAACTAAATTCACGCATAAATTCCGTATTTTTCATAGTCATTCAGTACAACTTTTTACGAAAACATACGTCCCACACACAAAACATTACCTATTCCTTGTTGACCTACTTTCTGCTCAGAATGGAGAATGAATGTATTGAAAATTAAAATACCTGCTTTGAATGTCCTTTCATAAATAAGTCCTGTTTAGCCTTACAGCGCAGGCCTTTGAGTTTCTGAAAGGAAATGACGGGCAAGGTCTAATCTCTTGAGCTCCATTTGCTTACACCAGCTCTTGCGTTTATCGTCTTAATTTTATTTAGCATACTTCTGCTCAATGTACTTCCGTGTTGAATGGGGACCGTAGCCCCTAACACGAAGGTTTTAGTACAGATAAAAATAAACATGTTTACGAGTGGTCATATTGCCAATCTTGATTCGGGTTCTACTGTCAAAAGTTTGATTCTAACTTTGAATGGATAGTGAATACATGGTAGCAGCTGAAAACGATAAGCAAAAGAACAGCGTACAGTTGTAACGGGTTGCTAGGGACATATCCATCCGCGGATTAATCGAGGTTGATGACGATTATGGGTGCGAAAATGCGAATAAACATGTGCCATTGTTAACGACATCTGTAATGGATTTTGAGGAATTTGGTGAATGAAAACATGAAGTTATACATACGGTTACTATGTCATATATAATATACGTATAAAGACACATTTTGCACAATTTGTTTAGCAGTCAGTGTATTCCAGCAGCGGTCCTTGAGAGCCAGTAAAATTACAGGCATATGCGACTCAACAACTGTATGCCTGAGGGTGATGGACGCAGTACAGTTCGTCACTTGTGATGAAATGCATCTTTTTTTTTAGATAAGAAAATATGCTGTCTACTGCTTTTGAACGTACAGCTCCACTGAATTTCGGGCGAGGGAAGGACTCTTATTGCCCGGGGAAATCATTTGTGTCAAAAAAATGCATCTTTATAGGTACCGCTTTATTATCAGGTGGGTCTCTTTATCTTCATATGTAATCTTACTCAGCCGTGTTCGCAGTAAGTACGTAGTAGCTCTGCAACAGGCGCATCTACCTGTTTCTAGGAATGAAATCCCAAGAATAGATGGGTTAGATACGTATAATAAGGATATCACACATTCGTATCCAATGTCAAAATATATGTACCTTTCTCCACCGTCAGCATAGAATTTATCTCTCGGAAAGAGCTACTATGCCACAACGGGATGCAGCACATAATAGTGATGAGTGATGTATGCTGACGGTGGAGAAAGGTACATATATTTTGACATTGGATACGAATGTGTGATATCCTTATTATACGTATCTAACCCATCTATTCTTGGGATTTCATTCCTAGAAGCAGGTAGATGCGCCTGTTGCAGAGCTACTGCGTACTTACTGCGAACACGGCTGAGTAAGATTACATATGAAGATAAACAGCAAGCGTGGGAATTATGGGAACTGTCCCCACTTACATGGAATACAATGTTTACGTTCCAGCTCTTAGAACAAAATAATAAGGTAAGAAATCCCTCCTACCTATATGTGTATAATTATAACCATGAAAAGCTGTAATTTACATAGCAATAATGGTCGTAATGGTTTGTCAATAAGATAGTTATTACGACACAAACGAGAACCATGGCAAATGGGATCAATTATGCAAGGAATTCTCACAGGAGGAATTAAGCCAGTGTCTAAGACACAGTGTCCATTAACCCTTTATGTGTGCTGATTATTTGAGTTTTTTTTATATTAGAATAGCAAAACGTGAAAGGATTAGATACTTGTATAGCTCAGTGTCCTTGCCTTTTTATCTTTACAACGTAATATCTTTTGTTGGCCGATTTTTGAAGCGCTCGTAGCGAAGTTTACTTAGCTGTTCTTAACCGATCAGCAAAGTTAAGCAACGTCCGCCGCGATCATGACTTGGGTGGGTGACCGCTAGTGACATTACTACTGAGTGCTTCGGTGATTCTGAGGGGACGTTATGCCATCGGTCCCGGTTGTCATTTAAGGATGGCAGTCGTTATAGCAATGTGGTAGGGCATTTCGCGAATGCCCGCCTGGCTAGCTACCACCCTCAAGTGGAAAATCTGTCGCCAAGCACCTGACGATGTGTTCCGGCAGCTGTCTTTAAGAGCCAGTAATTCTAAGTTAAGCCTGTTAAACCTTCGACCACATCATCACTTACCATCACGTGAGATTGTGGTCAAAAGCACCTATCAGAAATAAAAAAATAAAATAAGCTCACAAATAAAGACATTTTTGACTAAGGATTAGCTATCTTTGCATTCATTTGCCGTGGTACCGATGGATGGTTTCTTTCATGCCACGGCAAATGCTGTTGTATTTACCGTGGTACGGACCTTCTCACTCACGAAGGCACAACTCACAATATTGTTTCAGTTTGGTTGCAAATACTACTGCCTACCTAAGCTTGTTATTTTTTAATGTACCGTTAGCATTACACCCACGCTACGTGTATACAAATCGTGTACATGATGTAATCATCAATGTAAATGTATGTAAATTACCGTTGTCTATTTACACGGGTAGGCCGAAATGCGCATCGATAATTTACTGTGCTTCAATATTGAACAGGTCTGTACCATTGAATCGTCAGACTAAAATTGCCCCTGGTTTTGCTTAGTTCAAAAGGAGAAAGAACAATATAGAGCCGGGCTTCTGCGCCTGTGTGGAGAGACGACCGTGCAAACCAAGGCTGCACCACAGACGTCTGGGGCCATACACTGAGAAAAATCTAAAGTCAAAAGCGCCGTAATGAAGGCCAATTTATATGGTATGAAGGCAAAAAACCGACCTAACGTAAATACGCACAAAAACGCCTTCCAACTAGAAGGCGTTAAACGAGGTCAGTGAAGGCGAATGTTTCTTTTCGTCTTCATTTAAGGTGTATGATGTGGTCTTTCTTAAATATTGACTTATCAATGAGGCTGATTAAGTCGTACGTTATAGTGATAATCACCGTATATAAACCGCCGTCAATACTGCAATTATTATCGTATAACAAGTTCAATTCTGAAAATACTTTACGGAAGGCGTTTTTTGACGGCGTTTTTTGACGTTGTGTTTATTATAAAACATGGTACATTTTTATTGATTTCGCTTTGCGTGGTGAAAATCATTTTAAGAGTTGTGAATTCACCTTGCGTAGTTACAATTAAACGGTAAAAGGTCAAATTTAATTTAAGCTCCACAGTCGTTTTTCTCAGTGTACAAGCCAGTGAAAAATACCCCGACTCTCCACCAGTGACCCTACTACTAAGGAATAAGGGAAGAGGCGCCTCGCCCCCGGTTATCTGAGCCAGAGCGGGTCAGCTCAGACATCGCCCTCTTGTAGCCGCTCCGCTTCCTCCTACTGCGCCAATACCGCTTCAAGTCACGACTTTGACAAGGTACATTCCGTCTCCGGAAAGCATCTGCACCAATTGGAAGGTCAGCGTAAGGTTGTCACACTCCATTATATCAATGACACAAAAACTCGAATTCAAATCGTTTCGAATTCAGTTCGAAAATAATCTTGATTTAATTGTCCGTAAACGCAAAAAAGGCAATTTAAAAGGGATTTCGTGTGCCTCCTACAAACTCCAACGCTAGGCTTCGAAAAATTTACGACGATCACAAATAATCTTCGCTTAGTTCGCCGCTACAAAACATTCTTTTTAAATTCTTACACAAGACAAGTACTTGTTAGCTTTAAGTCTTCTGCGTTATTTTTCCGCATTTCTTGTGTTGGTAACGCATAAATTGTGCTGCTTAGTGCCTCATTTGCCTAAACAAACTTGATTTTTTTTCTGTACGTCTGTATTCGAGAAATGGAGAAACGGAATTTCTGTATTAAGTTAATTTCGTAGATTTTGTTTGTTGTGGGTAGATTCAGAATCTCAAGTACGTGTACATTATAGATTGTATGCAAACAAATAGGTTGGTATACATTACATATTTTGAAGCGCTCGTAGCGAAGTTTACTTAGCTGTTCTCAACCGATCAGCAAAGTTAAGCAACGTCGCGCGCGGGTAGGAGTTGGATGGGTGACCGCTAGTGACATTACTACTGAGCGTTTCCGTGCTTCGGAGGGCACGTTAAGCCGTCGGTCCCGGTTGTCGTCTTAGGATGGCAGTCGTTAAAGCATGGTGGTAGGGTATTTTGCGAATGCCCGCCTGGCTAGCTACCACCCTCAAGTAGAAAATCTGTCGCCAAGCACCTAACGGTGTGTTCCGGCAGCTGCCCTTGAGAGCCAGTACTTCTAGGTTAGCCTGAACAACATCTTCGACCACATCATCACTAACCATCAGGTGAGATAGTCGTCAAGGCTAAACTATCAGGTATAAAAAAAAACATATCTTAGATATATTTTACTGAATGTTTCAAAGGAACTGTTACCAAATATTGGCATAAAACCTAAATGCTGGCCATATCTTTTCGGGCCACAACCTATAAACAATAAACAACCCAAAAGTCCATTATAGCAGAATATTTTATTAAGTTGAATTTTTTGTTTATATTATTGTGACGGCTCGACTAACCTCGCCTATAGATGCCTTTCCTCTCAAGTCATGAATAGCACTGCGCCCGTCAATTTGATAATTGTTTAGTCTCAGGTGCTTGTAATTTCACTAGCTCTCAAGGACTGCTGCCGGTACACACCGTTAGGTGCTTGGCGGCAGATTTTATACTTGAGGGTGGTAGCTAGCCAGGCGGGCAATCGCAAATTGCCCTTCCACCATGCGGTGAAGCTCTAGCCGGCGGTGGGGTTCGAACCAGGTTCCTGCGGCACGGCAATCCATAGCTATTACCGCTTGGCCATCATTGCTTCAAAAGAAAAATTCAAAAGTATATGCGACAAAATTTACTTAGAAGCCAACTCAGCCATGCCTTCCAATATACATATATACTGTATCAGCCAGATCGTTCACTGCTGAATACCGCCTCCCCTATTAAGGGGGCATTTGCCATAATCCCCACGCTTGGCAGGCGGCTTGGTGATCGCAGTGTGAGATGGCAGTTCTTTAGAAGGCGCTGCTGCCCACCTTCCAGTAATTTTCCCTTAGTTTAATTATTATTTAAATAGTTTAATATACATATACTTATACATAAAGATGAATCATTTCTTTTGTAATTTAACCAGACCAGCTTCCGTAGTAAGCTAAGAAAATAGCGAAAGGATTAGGTATGCCAGTGTTCTTTAAGCTATCACATACGTTACAAACCGTAGCGCGTAGTTGGTACGGTTTAAGTAGTTTAATTTTTCAGAAAATATCAAACATAACCTACGTGTATGTACAGTATAAATTTAGCTATTTTTCATTATTTGTCCTTCATGTCCTTCATAACATTCTACAAAAAAAAACAACGACTTTTCTAGAGAAAATAGCTGGCGGTGTGTTAGAACGTGAACATGTTATTTTAACCCTGTATTGAGTCATGTAGCGAGGACGTTTAAATATTATATTATATATGCAAGTAACGTCAAGTGTCAACATTTAAGATTCCTGGTATAACTCTTTGGATTTTTTCACTTCTATTGCGAACTGCGAACCACCATATTTTTGTACCAAGTGTTTCTTTTTATAAAATCCCTATTTAGAACATCAATCGATATTTTATTTGCTATTGTATCCAACTCGGTGACCAACTGCAGCTATTATCTCTAGATTTTAATAATAGTCACACAAGTTAGAAACATATCTAATGCGTTACACCAAACAATACCTTACCTTATCTGACGCAAGGGGTGGAAATAGCAAAAAATGATGATGATTTCCTGGGTGCACGGAACTGCCCGCGTATAATGTTATCGCGAAACCCTTACAAAACATCCCCCTTCTGATTTTGATATTCCCATCATTTTTAGTTCAGGCTTTTAAACTTGTAAATACTATTAGATGTTGTATTTACTATGTTAAGAACGAAGTTTATTACTTGTTTTTAGTAGTTTTAGCATATATGGGTGTGCCTAATCCCTTCCTAAAAACAAAAACAGGGCATTGAGACTGGTTGCAACTTAAATGATATAATTCGATCAGTTGATGCTACAAATCTGGTGTGCATGGCACATCATCAGATTGACTACTGTATTAATTTATGCAATGCTGGAATATCTCTTTAGCATCACACGCATTCGAATGCGGGCATTTGTGAATAAAATATATGTCATTGTCTATGCACAAGGAATTTTCAACCTTAGGCAATCTCGCTGGCAATGCCGCAATACTTAGTCATTTGGTGACTAAGAGGCAGGCACAAATGTGTCCATCCAGACTCTTTACTTTCAAGAAAAATGTTACCAAACTGGAAAAAAAAATTTAACACTATAAATCGCGAATGGATACAATACCTTTGTAGATACGAATCGTTAATGACACAAATTTATGTAAAAAAAAATGTGAGGTATCGCTGATTGATTTCAGTCTTATGACTTGTTTGATTCTCGGGATTCGTGTGCGGAGTATTTGAGTTACAAACCGAAACAAACAAGGCTTACGTAACGGAGAAGCGTGAAAGGCGCTCTAAATATGAATCCCAAACGAAATTTATTCATGTAAGAAACAGTCAAAGGAAAATATTTCCGATGTGTATGGTATTTTTCCATCAGTGTATTTGTGTAGCGACGAACGGGTAGCACTCCATTTGTGGCTGCCGCGCGGTTTCCCGACCCAGGAGTTGGTTGCAAATTACATAATTTATCATGTCGACTCGGTTTATGCTCGTTGAATAACGTTTTTCCTCTAGCGTTGTGAAAAAATGCGAGATGCTTGGCACATACAAACAGTATGGGCGTTATATATTTAACAAGACTGTCCAAAAGGAGTTTGATGTTTTTGGGGTTCATGTAAATATGATGTTAATATATAATGTGAATTTCTTTATTCTACCACTACCTTAAATGCCTGCACAGGTTTATGTGTATGGGATATATCTAATACCATCCCAAATGTCACTGGCTACATTTTGGAAAGTTTATCTTATTTAATTTTTTTGTTGTCATTAGTCTCCTACTAAGAAGAGCAGTTAATGCATTGGTTACATACACATTATTTAAAAACATTATACCCTCTATAATAGCACTCAATAATAAATAAGTGTGGGCGTGTGTTTGTAGCCTTTACCACCGAAAGACCTTTACCACGCTCCGACTAAGATGAAAGTTGGGTCATAATATTATTTCTCAGGTCTTGTATTAGAACAGGATTCTTTTTATCATTATTAATTTAGTAATAATTCTAATAAGAGCGCAATATAACCGATTGGTACACGGACGAAGCCATAAGTGGAAGATGGTAGTAAAAATGTAAAATATATAGAAATAGGTCGTAAAAAAGCTCTTTCGTATTTAGTATGCATGAAATTGTGTGCAAAATATCGATTGTTAAACTGATTGTTTGTAGGGTTTTGATATACTAAATGGTGACATTTTGAAAAAATAAATGATAAATAAAATGTTGCACAGGTTTTGCTCTCCACTTAATGAGCGAATCTGATGAAGAAATTGGCTACATTTTTGGAATTTTATTACAAACCAGGGAAAAGTGCCGCATAATTACCTATAACGCATATTTTTTTTATTTTGATAGACATAATGCAACGTCTATAAGATTAGTACAAACCTGGTTGAAGTCTTAAATTTGTACACAAAACTTTAAAACATTCCTCCTGACCATATGTAACAAAGACAATCCAGATTTGCTCAAGAACATGAGCCCATTTTCATATAATATGCAAAGAGTCAGTCTGATTCTAAAATATTAACTTTTTTGGTGATATTTATTACGCTCGAAGATTGAAGTGACAACACTATTTGCAGTAACGGTTATTGAAAAATAACCTTTACACTACCTGCAGTAGTTATAAGTTGGTGATGTCAACGGTTTAAAAGTAAACCATGAACTCCGAAACCTATGTACTAGGCAGTAATTTTCAAGCATACCTCATATTAAGAAAACACATACTGATAATATGAAAAATAGACGGTCAAAGCCGTTCGCGAGGGTGAAAGTGGTGTTCCAATATGATTCGACGGCAAGAGGTACTTAGTCATGTTGGCAGCTTTCCCTTTTTATGTTTGGCTCTATTTATTTAGTGTTGGCTCTGCGCAAAGCCTATTCAGAGTGACGGGAGTGTTTCGTGTTACGTGCCGGAGGCCAAAGGTTTCTATCCATCTCAAGAGTTGTTACACTTCTTTGTAAGGAATAGGATTAATTTCTTAGTCAATTTCATCACATTTTCGTTGCACTTACTTCATCACATCAATCTAAACGTCCATCGTTGATCAAGTTCTTCCACATTCGGAGGATTTGCTGTAATCCCCATGCTTGGAGGTGTCTTGGGAATTGCAGTAGATTTTTTGTTATAGCTGATAGGCTAGCCTTTGGCCACTATCTTACCTGATGGTAAGTGATGATGTGGTCGAAGATATTGTTCAAGGTAAGCCTAGAAATTTGTTCTCCAATAGACGCTGCTGCCCACTTTCTTGTATTTTTCCCTTAATCGCCACCTACGACGCCTACGGGAAGAAATGGAGAGGGTGATATTCTAACCCGGCACTTCACGGGAATGATTCTTACTTCACAAAATTCCGAGGTAGAAAATTGCAACAAACATTGCTGACAAAGGTAAAAATTTTAAGTAGAAGTCTAAAGTCTGGAGCTATGCCTGGTAAACGATAATTGGTTTGCTCCTAAACAGGGGACAAAAACTTATCTGGCTAAACTTGGGTGGTTTAGATACCTCTGGCAATTTAAGCCATTATTTTAGCTCGGGCATTATATTCCTTTCGGTCTAGTACTTTTTAAGTTTATTCGTTGCATACATTTATAGAAAAATCATGAAATACAATTTTTTCCTCTTATAATATATATATATATATATATATAATATTTTGAAGCAGTGATGGCTCAGTGGCATTGGCTGTGGACTGCCGCGCAGAAGGTCCATGGTTCGAATACCGCCACGGGCTTGAGCTTCACCGCATGGTGGAAGGGCATTTTGCGAATGCCCGCCTGGCTAGCAACCACCCTCAAGTGGAAAATCTGTCGCCAAGCACCAGCAGTCCTTGAGAGCCAGTGAAATTACAGGCAAAATGAGACTTAACAAGTATGTCTCAAGGTAATGGTCACAGTGCAGTACATCACTAGTCATGAAATGCATCTGTTATAGGCAGAGGAGCTTAACATCAGGTGGTCTTATTTTTTTAACTATAAACTCTCATGCTTCTCATTTCTATCAAATTGTAAATGTCGATAAATTTTAATACACCTGTTAGATTATTTATTTGTATATATTATTATTGTATTTTTGGAAGTTTTCATATTGTTTGGCATATAATTTTATTATGATATATTTTAGGCAAATTCCTCCATATTAAGGTTTGAATTTCTAAAAACTTTTTTTTGAAGCCAAAGCGTATATCTTATATACAGGTATACACTTTATAATAATTGAAAAATTATCTAAATTTACAACATAATATGGAAATATACGCGTTAATACGCGTTTAACATTTTCCTTTTTTGAAAACGAGTTGGTAAAAAATTACAAATAATCACATGTACAAATTATCCGAGCATATTTTTTTTTAATATTGTTATTTTTGCAATAACGCCTGCTTTGCGGATTACATTACAAAATTACAAATATACGATAGAATTTTTTTTCCTATCGTAATTTCTTCGCACTTGACTTAAATTTTTCCTGACCTATATTTGTAATTTTGTAACATCAAATTTTTGTTTTTTACTTAGCACAAAAAAGTTCTAATAGGATACTTATTAAAAAAAAATACAACAAAGCTAAAAATAAGTGATTAACCACTATTACTGCTATAAATGAAAACTGATACTCAAACAAAGCTCTCGGGGTTAATCCTGACAAAGAAGAAGCCTCCGATTCAAAACCCCAAACAAAAATCGTAGCAGATAATACTGTATTTGTGTGAAGCTCAGAGCAGTAAATTCATAAGTAACACCTTATCATTATTCACGTGACATCTAAACAAATGCTCTTATCGTACAACCATTCCTCTTCATTTCCCAAATCATGTATGTATTTACAAATCAGTAGAACAACACGCTTATCCGCATTACATAGTCGTTTCACGCTTGGTTTTACATATTACGTGTTATTTATTCATTCCGCACACAAAAAATATATCAGCAATCACGGAACTGAAATATAGGGGGAAATATAAGTGTTTATTAGCTCCTACCGAGGATTTTCTCGAGCAACTTTAGCAGTTTATCACACTTCGCGGAAAGAATACTTACCGCTGGTGAAATGTAGTAGACCGTCGTCGACTTGATATATTGCGAAATGATGATGAAACTTGCAAATTATAATACTAACAATTATTTAAATACGTTTCACATTGCTTCTAGAGCTATTTATTTCAATATGGGTGTAATGCTATTTCAAGGATAATCGTGAACACTTGATTGTATGCCTTCGTGTTTTATAATAATTGCCCCGTGGGGTGCGGACTAGAATGTCACCCCTCATTGCTGCCCGTGGGTGTCGACTAGGGCAGCAGTGCCTTCTGAGGAACTGATATCTTAAACTGCGATTCCCAAGACGCCCACCAAGCGTGGGGATTATGTCACACCCCCCCTCCCCCCCTTAACGGGGGAGGCTGTGTTCAGCAGTGGACAATCCAGCTGATACAGTACAGTATTCAATACATTGTAATTAAGTTATGTGATTTTTATTATTATCCAAAATCACTGAAAATATGCGAGTTGGTATATCTTTATTATTCACTTTATTATTTCTACGTTACTAGTAGGCTAAACAGATTTTGAAAAATTTTGGCATGATGGTAGTTTGTAGTCCTCAGATAAATTTATAAGAACACTGCCCCGGTATTTTCTTCTTCACTGCTTGATGGTGATACATATTCAAAATTCCCGCTTATATTGGTTGACCACTTTAATGCAGAAAGTCTATTAACAAACACCTAACAGTTTCTTGCTGCCGTCATTGAGATAAAGTGACAATTCTAGGTTTACCCAGTTCAACGTTATTATATTCGTTACAGGTTAGATAGTGCTTTTTTATGCCGGTAGGTTAGACTTTGACCACTATCTCACCTGATCGTTGGTGATGATGTGGTCGAAGATATTGTTCAGGCTAACCTAGAATAACTGGCTCTCAAGGACAGCTGCCGGAACACACCCTTAGGTGCTTGGTGACAGATTTTCTACTTAAGGGTGGTAGCGAGCCAGGCGGACATTCGCAAAATGCCCTACCACCATGCTATAACGACTGACATCCTAAGACAACAACCGGGACCGACGGCTTTACGTGCCCTCCTAGGCACGGAAGCGCTCATCAGTACCTAATGTCACGAGCGGTCACCCATCCAAGTCATGACCGCGGCGCTTTTCTGGTCGATTAAGAACGGCTAAGTCAACTTCGCTACGAGCGCTTCAAAAGCTAGCTCCTTTTAGCCAAAATCAAACGTTGGTCAAATGTCAAACCTATGGCAATTGCCCAATCTCCAGGGATGAAGTAACATAAAAAATATATTTGTTTTCCTATACAAATGTTGGCACCCGTTTCGCCATATTAATTAAAAATAAATATTATGTAAGTATTTAATGTATTTGATTACAGAGTGAATGTGAAACATAAATACCTAGTTTCTGCAAAATCTGACCATTTAAATATTACTGCACAGTGTCCAAACGATGTTTAATACCTAGTAGTTAATAACTTTAAACGGCTTAAACCGAGTATATTTAAAAACTCCCACCGCGGACTTGAGCTTCAGCGCATGGTGGAAGGGCATTTTGCGAATTCTCGTCTGGCTAGCGACCACCCTCAAGTGGAAAATCTCTCGCCAAACACCTAACGGTGTATTGCGGCAGCAGTCCTTGAGAGCCAGTGAAATTACAGGCAAATGAGGCTTAACAACTATGTCTCAAGGTGACGGGCGCAGTGCAATTCGTGACTTGTGACGAAATCCATCTGTTATAGGCAGAGGTTAGTCCGCTTAACATCAGGTGGGCCTTGAGCTAGTCGGAACTAGCTCAAGGCCCACCTGATGTTAAGCGGACTAACCTCTGCCTATAACAGATGGATTTCGTCACGATCACTGTTGTTTATTTTTTTATTGTATTGTAACGGATTACAATACAATAAAAAAATAAACAACAGTGATCGTGGTCACGGGGTAACCGACAACAATAATGATAAATATACGCGATTTAAACCGTTTATAGTTGTTTAACTATGTGTAATAATCACGAGAACCTCCGACAACATATTTAATACCTCGCTATCTAAATTTCCCTTTACGAGTAGAATTATTTAGAAAGTTATCATGTTAAGAGGCATTTTACATTTTAATGCGGTATACGAAGATTTTAAGCGCTTAATTTACTATCATAGGAAATATCTACAAGTTGTTTAATAATTGATAAAAATATAATTATCTGTTCTCTTATCAGTTAATGTACCAGATTTACAAATATAACATTAATTATTTTGTAGTGACCAATCTCCCGCACCTTGTTTTACGAATTAAAGTACACATAGCCAACTTCAGAGTTCTATCTCTTGTATAAAGATTCATCAAATTAACTAAAAAAAAAAACTGTGCATCAGGCATATAATCCTGTTGACACATAGTGTACTAGAATATCGATAATTAATGGTCATTGTAGAAAAAAAAATAAAGATCTTGCGCCAATTTCCACGAATTATATCAGCAGTTTAACACGATATATTGCGTTTAATAAAGTGTAATTCCAAACAGATATTATATGAAAAGAAAGTTTATTATTTAATTAATCTGATCTTGTATAAATTGTGCTATTAACTCTGTTTTGTTAGACAAGAAAAAATATTTAACATAACTCGAAATGCTCATAAATTGAAATGTACAAGCGCGAGGCGATCAGTACCGCGCGAGCGCTCATCGAGGTAGGACCTGCGTTCGTTTTGCCTTGCTCTGACGTCTCGTACGCGGAACGCGTAGACGCAAGTTTATAGTGCGACCACAGAGTTTTGATCATGTCTTTATTTTTTTAAGTAACAAACTATACTTTATTTTTGTTGTCCATAATATAATTATTGTTCTCTTGTTAAGTAACTACATCTTTAGTTTCTGTTCATTCATTGTGTTAAAAAAAGGAAACGTCACAATTATGCAGCCTTATACAGCGTTATTGGAAAAATGCTAACAACCTCAGAGGGTTGACTTCTTCTTTTTGGTCTGCTAGTTTTTATATTATTCTAGTTTAAATTAGTAACTCACTATAACTTTTGTTTTAGAAGGATAAGATGACAGGCGAATAATTGATTTCCACTATTTTTGGATTCAGTTAATGTCTATAAGTGAACAAAGCGATAACTCACAGCGATAATCCAGAAAAAAACTAACTTTTATATACTGAAGTAGTTACATCAGACCCAATTTTCAAGGTCTGGCTACAACGGAAAGATTTTTTATTGACAAAATACCATATGTTTCCATGAATCTCACAGTTATATCTGTATACAATGTTGATATCAGGCCATTTGGTCCCAAACAATGAATTTTAGTTTTAAAAATATGCTGGCTAATATTACAATCAGACCGTTTGGTTCCAAAATATATGTGTGGTGTGTAAAAGTAATACTTTATATACATAAACAACAGATCATATGGTTCGGAAAAATAATGATTTATGTAGCTTGTTTGTGGCGTTATGTTTAGCTCTGACATTACATACTCAAGAAAATAAAAAATACATTGGTCTTACCTTATTGTAATACCATATGACTCGTATAAATAACATTACACTTTTTCTGACGCTGCAGTAAAGGCCGTAATATGCTTTACATGAGACTTTATGGTACTGGTTTTGTTTAATTATTACAAAGTCTATTGTTAAATAAGTCCTAATAGTCTCTTACATCTTTATTTTGTACTGTATTGTTTAGGAAGGTAAGACCTACAATAAGTTATATATTTATAAAATGAAAGTACTTAAGTATATTCGTGATCAGTATTATTATGTTTAATTTAAACCTAATTTAATCTAATAGGTAATTAGTTTATATGCAAAAAAGACAACACATTAAAATCGACGTTATGGCTATTGATTGAAGTAAGATGAAACTTTTTGTTGATACCGGATCACTTATATCACTAGGCCGTAACAATAGTTTGTTTTTTACAACATAGACAATTGATGAAACAAGTTTATAAAATTATGGCATAGTGTGAGAGATTGCTGTTTTTCCTGATGGATGGATCCTGGTCCTCTTAAGACTCTTCAACGTCTCCAACAAATTCAAGTCATTCAAAAATCCAACAATCATTCAAAAGCAACACGCGCGGGGGTGTCAAACAAGGCGCTGTCCCCAAAATCAAACAAATAATGTAACACGACACTCAAAAGCAAACTTTTTCTATTCAACTCAAAATGTCTATAGACTAGTAGACTGCCTACGCTAGGGAGGCGTTCAGAACCTTGCCTGCGCAAAGTTGACGTTCCAAACAGTAATTATAATCGTAGTCGTAGTCGGGGTCGTGATCTTGATCGTGATCGTGATCATGATCTTGATCGTGATCGTGGTCGTGATCATGATCGTGATCGTGGTCGTGGTCGTGGTCGTGGTCGTGGTCGTGGTCGTGGTCGTGATCGTGGTCGTGATCATGATCTTGATCTTGGTCGTGGTCGTGGACGTAGTCGTGATCATGATCGTGATCGTGGTCGTGATCATGATCGTGGTCTGGGTCGTGATCATGATCTTGATCGTGATCGTGGTCGTGGTCGTGGTCGTGGTCGTGGTCGTGGTCGTGGTCGTGGTCGTGGTCGTGGTCGTGGTCGTGGTCGTGGTCGTGGTCGTGGTCGTGGTCGTGGTCGTGGTCGTGGTCGTGGTCGTGGCCGTGGTCGTGGTCGTGATCATGATCGTGGTCGTGGTCGTGATCATGATCTTGATCGTGGTCGTGATCGTGGTCGTGGTCGTGGCCGTGGTCGTGGCCGTGGTCGTGGTCGTGGTCGTGGTCGTGGTCGTGGTCGTGGTCGTGGTCGTGGTCGTGGTCGTGATCGTGATCGTGGTAGTGGTCGTGATCGTGGTTGATCGTGGTCGTGGTCGTATTATATTATACACCGTGTCCCAAAATTCAACGATAAGCCGGCATCGGTGCATGGACCTACTCATGACTCCTCGGAAAAAAATAAAAAAAAATTATAACTGTTTTTTTTTTATTAATTACAGAGACTTTTATAAATTTCATCGATATTCGATACCCATTATGCTATTTTCAACTACCATGACCACAATTTTTGACATATTTTTGATATTTTTTGTGCATTAGCAACCTAAGAAGGACGGCTATCTACCACAATCCTTTAAAATTACAGAAAGTCTGTATTTATTTTACAAAAATCCGTAAAAAAAAAATGTTTTTCTTATAATTTTCATAGATTTTAACATTCTATGCACTTTCTATAGTCTGGGTTAAAAAAAAAAGTATGGACACTACCATGGCAAGTTTTATTAAAAGTTGGCGCAACTTTATAAAAGTCTCTGTAATTAAAAAAAAAAAAGTTATAATTTTTTATTTTTTTTCCCGAGTAGTCATGAGTAGGTCCATGCACCGATGCCGGCTTATCGTTGAATTTTGGGACACGGTGTATATTTTTTTTATACTGTATCAAAGTACCTTAGTTTCATTTCTCCTACTACCACGTTAGGTAGGTTAGAAACTAAGTGTACCTATAGCGGTACAATATAACTGTGAGATTCATGGAAACATAAAATCTATTTTGTCAATAAAAACTCTTTCCGTTGTAGCCAGACCTTAAAAATTTCGGTCAGATGTAACTACTTCAGTATATAAAAGTTAGTTTTTTTTCTGGATTACTTACAGAAATCAAGTTAAAAATAATCGTAAACGAATATGAAATCAACGAGCATATACAATTATAGCGATTTACTCCAGAAACTTCAAAAACATTAAACAATAATTCACATTAAACATTTATTTTTGCTCTCCTGAATAGTTGTAAAATTGGATATCCGACTAAATGGTTCTGATGTCGAGAATTGGGTTGTTTTAATCTTGTTACTTTAAAATATTTGGCGTAAAAATCTGTAATAATTCATGGCTAAAGAACAATAGTAAATTATCATACTAAAAGAAGAATCGAAGTTCTAGGTGAGTCTAGTTACGAAAAAATAAAAATAGCAATTAAATTACTATTTCCCACCATTTTTGTCGTGTGTTCAAACCCCATTTCCAGTATTTTTTTCTATAAAAAGGTGTATTATCATTTATTTTCCATAGAGGAAATAGGGAGCATAAGAGTATATAGTGAGGATTGCATTGGTTCCAAGAAGTATATATGTTGATTATAGATTGCATCAAAGATATTCGATTTAAAAACAAAAAACCTCAAAATGTGTAAATATATATTTACATTTCGCTGTTTGGTCTACTCAAACTAAATGGATGAAAATGTTATTTTTTTAAAGGTATAGGTGATATATTGTGGTATGGGAATATGAGGGTGACATGTTTAAGTAGGTAATGGAAAACCAAAAACGTCATGGGACGTTTGTGGTTGGTACTGAGTTGTTTTCCGGATGCACAGAAAAATAAACCTCAATCCTATGCATGGTCATTATGGCAGACAGTGTTAACGACTGGTGATACTGTGTAGAGTGTGAACGAAGAAAATAGCAATTTTGGAAAATTTCAAAGAAAGAGCTTTTAGTCCGCAGCTTTTAATCAATGCCGTTACGTCAAATATTTATATAATTTTAAGCCGTATAGTTATTTAATTATTTAAGTTTATTGTTACAATAAGTGATTCAAACATATCTATTTTTTATTCATCAAGGATGAAATGTAAATATACGATTCACGATATAGGTTGACTATTTAATGTACATGCCTACTTCTTTTCTATAACATTAGCAAGTAGTCGACAAGAAATTGATTATTTACTCATGCCAATCACACAATTTTTAAATTTGCAACTTACATTTCTTTATTAATGAGTGCTAGTATCAAACTATGTTACTCACAGTCACGCTATTCCGTCGTCATTTCTTTCGCTTGTGTATGCGATGCGCTGGCATTGACCTAAACTTCAGAAGCGTGATTTTGTGAAATGGCTCTTAAATGATGCCTACCGTGTAAATAAACAACCTCAGCAAATTTAAAGTTTGTAGCCGTAGCTGCCCTTAACGGTTTGAACTGGGCGTTGAGAAGTTAGTCGGGGCATCGCCTTTTACATAATTATAAAGATATTTGAAATATGACGTGAGTCGTAGCAGCTGGATTAACAAGTTAAGTTCTACGAAAGTTCGTATGAAATTCAATTGTGGCGATGCCAACGTGGCGGAGTTAATAACAAAACTTTCTCTTTCAGGTAAAGATATAAGCACGACTTTTTTATTGCAGCAACTTATTACAGAAATTCATTTTACGGTCTACATTTCGCCTGAAAGATGGGTATAAAATATAATGGTTAATGTTTTCAGAATTCCTGATCATTGACTATATCCCGAAAAGTATACACAGAACATTATGAAATTGAACTGCCTTGAAGGTTTACTTTATAATAATAATAGTATGAAGCGGTGATGGCTCAGTGGCATAGGCTATGGTCTGCTGCACAGCAGGTACACGGTTCGAATCCCGCCGCGGGCTTGAGCTTCATCGCATGGTGGAAGAAAAAGAGTGATGGAATATGCACCTATAAAATTAATGAAATAATATTTTTTAATGTAATGACTTTTATAAATAACAATTTAACTATTATTATATTTGGACCAATAAGAGTGTTAGTAATCCTCCTCTCTCCTAATTATTGTGTGCCCGACAGGGTCTGTAATGAACTTTTACTTATTTTTAACATCTTTGTCTAAACTACAGAAAACAATAAAGTATTGAGTATTGAAGGGCATTTTGCGAATGCCCACCTGGCTAGCGACCACCCTCAAGTAGAAAATCTGTCGCCAAGAACCAAGGCGCCTGGGATCGAACTAGAGACCTGCGGCACGGCAGTCCATAGGTATTACCGCTCGGCCATCATTGCTTAAAAAAATATTTAAAATATCAATATTTAGAGGTAAAAAAACTTTTTTGTTACTAGATTTAAATGTAAATTGTTTTGATTATGAATAACGCAAAAGTTTGTACTTACCCCACGTACAAGAAGAAACGATTAAAGAATTAAGAATATCATCTGTGTTAGGGAGCTGGAATCTCATGAAGATGTTTAATAATTTCTGACATTAACCATATATCGCGCGCTGATATTGACCTGGCTTTTGGGTTGCCACAACTTTTATCCTTCCATGATCTTGTCTCTATTCTCAGCGCAGACAAATCAAAAACATAATATGATTATTTTTGTCTCTTACGGAATTAGTGCTTTTAAGGGTAAACTGGCCGGCCCGTTTTCCATACAAACGTCGTAGGGTGATCGCTCCCTTATTTGAGGAGACAGGTCCAAAATAAAGCATAATACCAGATGATCTCGTCATTATCTTAGCTTGTATGATGCTGAAATTTTAAAAAAATAATTAACTTGAGAATTATGAGCCTCGAAACATTTTCATATAAAGTTTTCGAGGCTCATAACTTACAACTTATTTATCTTTTCAAAATTTTGCCTTCATACAAGCCTAGATAATGACGATATCAATCGGTATTATGCTTAAGTCTGGACTTATAATCTCAAATAAGGGAGTGATCACCCTACGGCGTTTGTATGGAAAAGTGACCGGCCAGTTCAACCTTAAACCTGTAACATTAATTTGTTGTTAAATCTGTATATCTAAAATCATAATTTCACATCATTATTTTCTTGCCATGACAAAAGACTTGAACAATGAATGATGCAGATCTTACTGGTCTAACCTTATATTTCTCCGGTGGGATCAATAATATCCATTCTCTTAGGAAATTAAGGGTCATACTGGAAGGGATATGAAGACTTTATAGGGATAACGTTATCTCATTGCCGGAGGTACCTTTCGGGACACGTTTACGAATAGAGAGGAGAGGAAAATACGGGATGGAAAGTGAGAGAAAAATGGGTGAATTTGTATGTGTTATAAATTGTGTTATAAACGTTCACCCATTTTTTCTCTCACTTTCCGTCCCGGATTTTCCTCTCCTTTCCGTCCGTAAACTCGAATAAGAGAGGAGTCGCGTGGAGTTTTCAATAACTGTTTGTGTTAGGGTGTGTGTGTGTGTATGTGTGTGTGCGTGTGATAGAGAGAGAGAGAGAGAGAGAGAGGAATAATTTATAATTTATCCTATTCAATAATGCTGACACATTAAGCGAAATACCAAAGGCTTTTAACAATAACAATATTAACATAATGAAAATGTGCTAGGTGGTTCTTCACCTGATTTTAAGCGGACTAACCTCTGCCTAAAACCAATGCATTTCGTTAAAAGTCACGAATTGCACTGCACCCGTCACCTTGAGACCTAGTTGTTAAGTCTCATGGCAATATATTATAATTCACTCAAGGACTGCTGCCGGAACACGCCATTAGGTGCTTGGCGACAGATTTTCTACTTGAGGGTGGTCGCTAGCCAGGCGGGCATTCGCAAAATGCCCTTCCACCATGAGGTGAAGCTCAAGCCAGCGGCGGGATTCGAACCATGGACCTACTGCGCGGCACTCCATAGCCAATACTACTGAGCCATCACTGCTTCATTTTATTTTTTCTTTTTTAGTTTCGACATTGTATACAATTTCGACATTGTATATATGTACGGAACAGTCGGTGTATGGGTCCAATTAGTACTCGGACATTTTTCTTACATTATTTACTGCATCATTGCTTGAAATGCCAGACTTACCGTCACTTATCTACATGAGTTGAATAAAAAGCTTACAAGCAATTTTTTAAATCTTATTTTAACCGATTTCAAAAAAGGAGGAGGTTACTCATGTTTACTTTATTTTTCTGTGTGTAACACACAAAACCCTAGTGTTACCTCATAGCCTTTTACAAGGTGTACCGATTGGATCTGACATTATTACGTGGTCGTATTTGAGTTATTCTTAATAATGCGTATTTAGTTGGCTTCACCTACATTGATATTCTATAACAAAATACTCTGTCTATAGCTAATAAAATGTTTAATATTTTCATTCTCGATGTAGTTGTGTAGCTGTATACGGTGGTTTGTTTTATTTACTTTTTAGTGTAATTTTTGTTATAGAATATTTCCTATTTGAAATCTGTTTTTTTTTATTTATATTAACATTTACATAACAAACCATACAATCCCTTAATATCCTATCAATGAACCTCATCTGAGACCTTTTAAAGGGCTTATCACATTACTGGGACACAATATATACACAATATATACACAATATATATGAAGCAGTGATGGCTCAGTGGCATTGGCTATGGACTGCCGTGCAGCAGGTCCATGGTTCGAATCCCGCCCAGAGCTTGAGCTTCACCGCATGGTGGAAGGGCATTTTGTGAATGCCCGCCTGGCTAGCGACCACCCTCAAGTAGAAAATCTGTCGCCAAGCACCTAACAGTGTGTTCCGGCAGCAGTCCTTGAGAGCCAGAAAAATTTCAGGCTAATGAGACCTAACAACTGGACGTCTCAGTGTAACGGGCACAGTGCAATTCGTCGCTGACGAAATGCGTCTGTTATAGGCAGAGGTTAGTCCACTTAACATCAGGTGGGCCTCGGGCTTGTTCCGTCACAATAACCTAAAAAAAAAAAAAAAAAAAAAAAAAAAAAAAAAAAATATAAATTACAGCTTGCATTGACCAGGACCGCGCGTTATCAACCGCCAGATTGCTATTCGGGGCATGCCCTGGGGACACCATTCTATTTGTACCTAACATGCTATGGTACTTAGGTGTCTTTATATACGTATATGTGTATAAGTACACACAGAATCCACGAATACTGTAAACTAGGTGAAGCAATGTTCTCTGCGGCACTACGTGGATGGATGACTGCTTCCGTGCTTCGGAGGGCATGCCCCTTGGTCCTGATTATCGTTGACACGAGAAGGCAAATGTGCTAGCGGCAGGAATGCGATGTGCTGAAATCAGTTGTGTGCTTTTGTGTGTGCTGTTTAGCTGGATACGGATATTGACAAAAAAATAAGTTTAATAAAGCTTAATTCAACTTTTCTGTATAATTTATAATCGTGAGTATGATTGTGTGTGTACAAACATAAGCTCCTTGTTCATACAACAATCAAATCAGATCAGAATCTTTTAACTGTAAACACGGGAATACACACACTTGCATAAAAGCTCCTTGCACATGCCGCCTACGTACATGTATATACGCTAACTGGCATGGCCTGTATCTGCCACGCAAGTAGATAGTACAAAATTTGATTTACTGGCAAGCAACGTGAGGGAAGGGATGCGGAAGGCTGTCTCGTGAACTGGTTTGTGTATACATCTTGCAATTATAGGCATGCAAGGACGCAAATACAGGCAAGTTTAACTTGCAAATCTATCCACATTGCGCCAGTAACTTCTATATGCCGTTAACAAGCATGCAAGCTACTGTTCCATTCTACAGGCATGTGCATCTTCGGCTTAATGGGGAATACTATAACGGTTATGAACACGTGTGTGCATAGGCCAAAATCTTAACAGTGATGGCCCAGTGGCAATAGCTTTAGACTGCCTCACCGTGGTATATGATAATGAATCCCGTCGTGAGCTTTACTGCATTGTGGTAGGGCATTTTACGAATGTACACCCGGCTAGCTGCCAAGTAAAAAATATGTCAAACATTATCACTTGAAGATGTTTACTAAATTGCAACGAAAGGAAAAAATTTAACCGCAAGCAGGATTCGTACCCGAGACCTTTCATTAAAATTAAAGAAACGGTGATGTCATGGATAAATACTAACTGTATTGTAATATCAAGTAAAGACCTTATAATATCTAATGAGGCCCTAGCTAATTCAATAGTTTAGTTTGATAATGTTTAGCTAAACCCTAGCTAAACCTAGTAATATTATAGGCTACATTTGTAATATCTAGTAAGGCCTAAGTAGCTTAGTTCTGTAATACGTAGTTGGTAATTTTGTTGTTATAACCAACTGTAGTTCATATACATATACATAAATATACACAGTTTTTACTATTATTGTATAACTATGCGTTGAGCGCTCTAAGTGCGCTCTTAAAATACTTTAGTATGTAGTAAATTTTGCACAGTAACTCTGTGGACATGTTAGTTTCACAGTATTTAAAAAAATAGGGAATATCGAAAAAAGAGCAACGCAAAGTTATAAAATAATAGTAAAAACTGTTTATATTTATGTATTTGAAGTACAGTTGGTTATAACAACTTGAATTGCAGAAAAATAAAGACAAAGGAATACACGTGTGAAATATTTATTCATTATATATAACATATATATCAAATGATGAATGATGTTTGCTTTTTGTAACCTAAATAAATATTTTACAACGTACTTATTTATAACCATAAACACTTTTTAACAAAACTTTACAGCTTACTTTATTCCCAGTAGTATCTAGTGATGACGTGCTTGGAAAATTAAATAAGTTCACTTACGTTTTTAGTTGCAGCGGAAAATCGCTGGTGGTAGGTAGAAATCACTTTCGATGTGAAAATAAAAAAGAAGCGAAGTAAAAATCTGGTAGTTGTGCTTTAAATGTTTCGTCTTTTTTTTATGTTATTATGACGGAACAAGCTCGAGGCCCACCAGATGTTAAGCGGACAAACCTCTGTCTATAATAGCTGCATTTCGGCACAAGTCATGAATTGCACTGCGCCCGTCACCTTGAGACATAGTTCTTAAGTCTCATGTGCCTGTAATTTCACTGGCTCTCAAGGACTGCTGCCGGAACACACCAATTGGTGCTTGGCGACAGATTTTCTACTTGAGGGTGGTCGCTAGCCAGGCGGGTATTCGAAAAATGCCCTTCCACCATGCGGTGAAGCTCAAGCCCTCGGCGGGATTCGAACCATGGACCTGCTGCGCGGCAGTCCATAGCCAATGCCACTGAGCCATCCCTGGTTCAGTCAAAATATTGTCTAAAATACGGTTGAATCACATGATTTGCGAACACTTCCTGTAGCTCCAAAGTCCAATTAAGAAGCTGAGTATTTAAAATAATTATGCGTGGGTCTTTCTTAAAAAGAGATCCAATAAGTAGCTTCCGCTTCCGTTTCATCAAGTTTGCCTGATATTTGACCTTGATTTAATATGGCTTTACTATCATATGATTGAAATGTTTGAAGAACCTAAAACAACAATCGTTAGATAAGTATGGTCCCATTTTTATACACTTTTCTAGAGTGATCTGATGAGATGAAACTTGATTGTTTAGGACATAGCAAAGAACAAAACATTTCTTGAAACAAATATTTATTTCTAGGAATTACTAAATAGGTAACAAGTACAAGGAGCCTTTTTTTAAATTTAACGTTTGTTTCTAGAAATAAGTGAATTTTATTACTTGGGATTACAAAATTGGAAATAATTAAACGTTGCTGTGAAATCAATAATAGCAATTTCTTGCAATTAAAAACATTGCTTGGAATGAATAAGCTGATTTCTTGGAATAACAATACCAGTAAAAACTAAGCAGCAGTGCTTAGTTTTTACTGGTATTGTTATTCCAAGAAATAAACTTAATCAATTTTTGCAAATTTGAAAAGTTTTATGGAATAAATAAGCGTTTTTCCTGGAATCACATAATAAGTAAAAACGAAACGATTCTGGTAAATCAAATAAAGTAATAACTTGTGTATAGAATCGCCGCTATAGCAACATATACTAAAATATTTATTTTATTTTAGTATTTGTTGCTATAGCGGCAATGGAAATACATCATCTGTGAAAATTTCAACTGTCTAGCTATCACCGTTCTTGAGATACAGCCTGGTGACAGACGGAGGAAGGACAGCGAAGTCTTAGTCCCGTTTTCGGGTACGGAACCATAAAAACGTCATTGGGCGTCGAGGGTTGAAAAATTTGGACAATTCACGGACTGTTGCAGCGTACCCTAAAACCACGAGGGCCTGTGTTGAGGTTAACATGAACTAAAACTTAGTATTTTACCAAATACTAAACAATTTTTAATGATGGTGACTTTTTTCTTGGTGTGGTGGTAGGGCATTTTGTGAATGCCCGTCTGAGCTACAACCCTCAAATATCACCAAGCACTTAATGGTGTGTTCCGGCTGCTGTCTTTAAGAGCCAGTAATTCTAGGTTAGCCAGAACCACATTTTCGACCACATCACCTACCACCTACCATCACGTGAGACAGTATTAAAAGTCTAGATTTTTGTATTTAATTTTTTTATTGTGACAGAACAAGCTCGAGGCCCACCTGATGTTAAGCGGACTCCTTATAACTTCATTTTTTGAAACTCTTTGCTTTTGCACACTTTTTTTTTAAACATATACGTGCCTATATGTTTAAAAAAAGTGTGCAAAACCAAAGAGTTTCAAAAAATGAAGTTATAAATATATACATAGATATAATAGGTTACTACAGGCAGTAGAAAATCAATGGCAAAATTATAAGGCTGAACAGAGAAATAAATGATTTTAATATGTGGTTTCTTACTTAACCAGTTTACTTACTGATTTGAAAATTTATATATTTTTGATGCATTAAGATAGACACTATTATGAAATAAGTAAAATTATAATTATAATATTTTTAACAGGCGGTAATACGTCAATCTAACTTAAACAATTCTCAGTGTTTCCATTTTGCATTATAACCTCTACTACTACTCACTGTAAATTTGTTCAGAATCGTCTGTTTTCTTTACAAATGACTTCATAATATATAGTAAGCGTCTTAGCAAGCACTGTTTAAATTAGGTATTCTATTCCTAGAACCTGTACATTACTTGCTAAAAACACGGACACATTTCGCAGAATTGTTTCCTTTCCCTTTACCATTTCCGTAACAGAATAAGGATTGTAGGGTTGTTACTCGGGAGTGTGCCGAGTGCCATCATCATCACTCAAGGAACGCCGCAGTAATTACATGTACGGCCCTACAAGACGGAACGTGCTTGTGCCAACCATGGCACACTGAAACAGTGAGATACCCTCCTTAAGTATACTAGTATACGATACCTATATAGTACTCAGAATTTGGTGATAACGCAAAAGCAGTATTTTAATTTTTCAAAAAACACTGCCCTGTTTTCAAAAAGTGTGTGGGTATGTTTTTTGTCTGCGTGATATGCTAATAACCACTCAGTACCAGTGTCCAAATGGCTATACATGAGTAGAAATTATTGAGTTTCTAGACTTGCGAATATAACTTGAGAATAATTTGTATTAGTTTTTTATGGCAAAATTATTGTACCTATGTCAATACAGGAAAAAAAGTCGCGGGCAGAAACATTTTATTAAAAGCAAATACATAAAAAAATATATATATGTTCGGTACCGTTGCGCGTATATCTGTCCAAATCCAGCAGCAGAAAAAGAAAAATAACATGGCACCTAGCTGTCACTTTTTTTATGTGTAAAGATGGTTTTTAATGGGGAAGGAAAGGAAGAAAAAATTACCACATGACGTGGTAATTTTTGCGCTAAATTTGGTTAGAAGTGTGAGAAAAAGTTTGTCCTTTGAAAATAAAGACATTTGTTAAAAGCTATTGAATTTTTATTACTCCTGTGAAGTTTAAGAAGTGAATGGCAGTTTTACATGTTCGAGGAGAGTCCTTCATGATGACTTGACGAATTGAGATGACGGCAACGACTGACTAACATAACTTTGATGAACCCTTGGGCCCCTTGGACTGGTAAGTGCTTCAAATAGAAGGTTAAGGAATTTAGCGCCACGAATTGCAGTACCTCCACTGTTGCAACCTGGTCTGTGCAGACGGGGTTTTTTCCCACTGTATCCATATTTCCTGCAGGAGCGCGGGAATACATGTACGTACGTATTGTTACTCTTTTTGGTTATGAGACGGACAGGTTCTCACGTGAAGGTAAGATTTCCGCCTGTCGATTACAGTTTCATGTCCAAATTATCGTTTATAGTTATTTCTGGTCTCATTCACCCAGTAATTTCAGCAGCTCCAAAGCTTTTCATGCCTAAACCTATTCTACATTACTACATCAAGGCAAAATATCAAAAACTGTCGTGTTACCCACCCTGACGGATTCTACCCTAAAGAGACCTACCAACTGATACAATGTTTAAGAAAATTAAATAATGTTTAGGTACATAATGACAATTTAGCTCTGTGCAATAAAAACTATTATCAAAATAAATGGAACCGATTTCCAATACTGAAAAGTATGAAATAACTTGTGGAAGTCGGATTACGCTAATGTTAGGTCGATGTTTTGAATGAGCATGGTACCGACTTATATAAGTTATTTCATATTTTTAAATGTTGGAAGTTGGTTCCATTTTTTTATATTTTATTTTCTTTTTTGAGATAAAGACTGCTTACAAGATCATTCAATCGCTTAAAATTGTGTTCAACGTCGACAATAGCAAATACCATTAAATCATTCAAGAAAGCGAATATTTTTTTCAGTTAATTGACTCTAACTTATAAACTACTCAACCGATTTTGATGAAATTTATGTAAAACCATCTCGGAGGTACAGCCTTTAAAAAAAAAGAAAATACTACTTTGTAAAAAATTATCTGTGTTCATACATAAAAAAATATATCTACGCATCGAACTAAGAACAACCTCCTTATTGGAAGTAAGTTAACAATACATTTTGTACATATTATAAGTTAATAAATTTCACAATAAATGTGAAAAGGGAAATATATACAGATGAACCTGGAGTAGTACTTTCGAAGATAATAAGCTTTTTAAATACAATACACACGTGTAGTTATTTGCCTTCCAGTTGTGATGCAGTGGTAAGGCAAATCGACAAAGTACAATTTGGTACACATGATGTAAACTGTAATGCCAAACATCCCCTTCTGTCCATAATGTCCTGGACGCTGATCTACGAATTCAGTCGAACTCATATACTATTCAGGACAGGTATCGAGCCGGTTTCCGCGCAATAGCTCTTCATTGCCAAGTTTCACGACATTTTTCAACGCCAGAAATGATTGATAGCGCAATTTAGTTCGTTTTGAGCCAGGGATGAACAACTGTACGAGAAAATTTTGCTCGCAATAGAAACTTTTCGGTACGTTTCTGCCTTTATTATTCTTTTGACATGCAATTTAAATACCATTCACATACGCTGTTGTTACAAGAGATTAGCGATAGCGGTGGATTCTGTATTTTTGCATCTAGCTTGCAATATCACGTACACGTATTTCCCATAGGGCACCAACTCGCCTTATGATTAACGATACTAATGAAATCTCAATGAGCTACTATACTGTACAAATATGAATCTGAGTTTACTTATATTAATATATATAATTTGATTCTTATTGCATTTGCAATAAAACCGATATTGCATACTCATTATTCTAATTGAAACCGTAATTAAAGACAAGCACAATTAAACCAATTCCTACATATAAAAATACACGGTCGGATCAACTTGTTACGATATAAGTTAAAAGAAAATCAATACGAAATAGATAAGATACTATTTGCTTTAGGTTTAATAAAGGTGTAAAAAATACCCAGATTTTAAGGCGCTGTGATTTGGAAAAAAGTAATATGAAAAAGTTAAATTAAAAATTCTGACCTAGTCCCGGCTTTTATTATTGTGTACATATATCTTCAGGTCAATGTGTAAGTTCTTTTCAATCAAATGAAATATTTTATTTTAAACCATGTCTTTTTTTTAATGGAAATTTATTTAAGTCATATAAATTTTCCATTTTATAAAATATATAAATTTCCATCGTTTCAAGTTCTGCGAATATCAAAACAGATTTCCTTTAAATGGTAGATAAAAAGTTGGTCCGGTTTTTCACTAAACCATATTTTGATACGAATCATAATTTCAGCACAGGTCTCAGATTTAAAAAAATTTACAACTTGCGTACGCGCCAAGCGTCAGTCGGTGCGCTTTGCTCGCACTTTTAGGGCAGTAGGCAATTTCATTATGAACACCTAGAAAGGGAAACCTACCACCATCAAGCAACAAATCTGTTGCCAAACATATAGTGTTCCGGCAATATATGAGGTATAAGGTACATTGTTGTATAAGATATTTTGCATTTAGTAAAAAAGTAATCTTGAATCATTCCTAAATTATCTCATAATTATATTTAATGTATGTAATGTAGTAAAATAGTAATGTGAAACCATTTGCGTGTGAGACGCAAAAAAGTCAGTGTACTGCATACCAAGTTACACTTTGGCGTCAATACCATGCTGCTGAAAGTTCTCTTACTTATAGTACTTGTAAAATACCTAAAAACTCACTACCGGCCGCTTCTTAGTTCTCTGAAAATCATATAGTTGGTAAAATTACCAATACTCAAAATATGCTGAGTAGATCACAATCTATGTAATAGCAATGGAACTCTTTGTATAATAATAGTAGAACTCTATGTGCAATTTCGTCCGGGGAAGTCCACCATACCTATTTTCTACCGCCAAGCAGTAATTGAAAGGTATGGCTAACATTCAAATTGTGCGCATGGTACTGACTTCGACAAGTTATTTCACACGCCACCACTTCAACACATTTGAGTGTTGAAGTGGTGGTATTTTATGGTAAAGAAAAAATGCACCCTTTTTAGTGACCCTTGCTTGACCCTTGCTTATGGGGTCGATTGTCATTCACTGTAATGTATGCATTTACACAATGCAATACTTTTCAGTTATTGGATTGTAACTCAAAAACTACTGGACCGATTTTGATGAAATTTAAATGGGATGACATGGCAACCATAAACTTTCAAATAAAAATATTCATCAAAATCGGTTCACCCAGTCAAAAGTTCCAAGGTAACAGATATAAAAAAAACAGTTGAATTGGGTAACTCCTCCTTTATTGAAGTCGGTAGAAAATGAAAATCATATATATTTATTGTGCAACTATCGATAATTCCAAAATTTCAAATAAAATTTAAACCTAGTTTTAACTGTTTGATACGATCGCGATTAGTTTTTGACCCGGTAACATACAGTTTAATCTGAAACTTTTTAATCGTATTTCATCTGATTCCGAAACGGGCCAAAGTCTATCAAAAAGTTAAATGACTTAACTTCTTGTTTTCATTACAAAGTTAAGTTTATGGTTCATTTGGAATAAATTAGACGCTCGTAAGTTAGGTTATTACAAGAGATAAGTCAAACGCAAGTGCTTGCAAAAGTCATGCGATTCAATTATGGTAATGCTTGACAGAACAACTTTGTCTACGAGTTCAACTGTAGAGGTCCATCGGAATGGTTACGAAAACAACTTACGCGAATGTTGCTAACAAAAACATTTTGACTTACTCAACCATTTGCTAATTGATGAAAACTAATAGACTGGGAGACAGACACGTGAAATATTGAAACAATTTTAGATTTCTAAGGAATATCTCTACTACCTACTTGAGTATAAGTTACATTTTTTTTAAGATTGGTACGGAACAAGCACCCGGCCTTCCTGATGTACAGCGAACTTACCTCTGCCTATAACAGATGCATTTCGTCACAAGTTACAAATTGCACTGCGCCCGTCACCCTGAGACATACAGTTGTTAAGTAATTGTAATTTTACTGGCTCTCAAGCAATTCTGCCGGATTACAATGTTTGGTGCTTGGCGACAGATTTTCTTTTAATAATCAGCTAGCCAGGTGCGCATTCGCAAAAGGCCCTTCCACCATGCGGTGAAGCTCAAGCCGATGCGCCGGCTTGAGAGAAGATCATGCTGGCGGTGGGGGTCGCACCATGGACCTGTGGCACTGCAGTCAATAGCTATTACCGCTCGGTCATCATTGCTTCAAAAGTAACCGATTTCTGTATTTTATAACAAGGTAAAAAAACGTATTAGATATATTTCTTTAATCACTCTGTAACATGTTATTGAAATCACAGTGATTTTATCACTTATTCTCAGTACATAAAATCGAATAAGGATAAGTTGAAAAAACATGGAGAAGCACCGTGCACATTTCAAATTTTTTATGGTCGTTTTATAAATCATTTTTAATAAGGTATGTTCCCCAATACATGAAATATAAAGGCGAGCATGGAAAATATCATACTACCACTATGTGAAGCATAAACACACAACTGTTTGATTAACATGAGCTTAACCAAATATGTATGTTTAAGTAAATTTTATTGTTTTAATTACAAAATTTTGTCATATATGCCGTCCTACGAGAAAACAATTCATATAACATCTAATAAAACAAGATCTATCAATAATACTGCTGGCAGTAGCTCCTCGTCTTTATTAGCTATTTGACTCTTGCTTGACTATAAATTCATTTTAGTACGCCACCCGTAACATAACTTTAAAGTTTTAAACTCGCAAACATGTTTGCGTTTTCTATTAAAACTAAATGTAGCCTTTAAGTTAAGTGCTCACGATAATTTAAAGCAGAATCGGTCGATTAAATGCAGGTGCTATAAATACCGACTTGGCTGTTTCAACGGTTAATGGTTGTTTTATGATGCCATTTATTAAAGAAGCCTTTAAAGTTTTGTTGTAAAGATTTCTATTCATAGATCTTAGATATATATTTATCACGACAACTGTTTTTGACTTATCAACTGCGACGTTAGGTATGGTTGTTAGAAAGTGACGTAATACTGACTAAGTAGTGACGTAATACTAAGTAGTGACGTGAGTTCAGTAACCGTGTCATAGAAAGTTCATATGTTTGAATTTCAAGATGTTTCCTAATACAGTGTAAAGCGTTGACATTTCCCAGTTGATGTCAATAGGCTCAATCATAATTTTATAAGGCAAAAAATAATGCTCTTAAGGAAATTAGAGATGTATATTATAGTTTATATATTTATAATTGTTTTTATTAGACTATAGCAAACACACACGCGTAATTTAAGTGCGAAAAGATCATGTCCATTTGTTATAAATTCGTTTCCATAATAAGTTATTACAAAAAAATTACATTACAAAAATGTTAATTGGATGACAATATTTTTATTATAATTTATTTCACCTTCATGGTATCTTGTTCTTATTTTATGGTGAAAAACAATATCGTAACTATACAAACAGCCATTTATGAGATTTATAATAAGTAATAATAAAATTGTATAAGCTTATTAAAACATTTTTATTATAGCATCTTCTGTCACACAAGGGACTAAAACATATATGACGAAATTTAGATATTTACGATATCTCTTCCTATATACCCATTCCAAGGATACAAAGATGTGATAGAATACGATTTTTTTATTTCATCATTTCTCTTTGATCACATGTCATAATAACAATTCTAGTGGGTTTTCAACTTCAGCAATTCGAAAGTCACGTGTAACTCTATTCATTTCGCTCTGAACTAAATCAATTACTAGATTAAAACCCAGTCGGAGGTTAAAGCAAATGCAGCAAAATTTTAACGAATGCACCCAAACTTACATACGAATGTGAAGTTAAATTTAACCATGTAGAATCAAAAGCATATTGCACATAGTTTTCATCAAATCACTGGATTGGTAAGGTTAGGTATCTACTGAGAGATATGTGCCGTTCTCTTGAATATTAAGTATAAGTATTGATTGGTTGAACTCAAACAGCTGAGCCCGATTCAGCTAACATTAACTATGAGAAATTCAATTAAATTATGAAATTGTTACTGAATTTTGTTAAAACGAATAAAAACACGTATTTACTATCTATCTGTATTTGGTAGAAGATATTCACAGAAAAAATAAGTGTTGTTTCATATTTTGGTTGGCATCAAAACAATTATATTTAAGTGAAGCACCCCAAGACTGCATTCTCATACTTTAAATGTAATACAAATATTTAGCAAACTTTGATATTCTTTTGTTTTATTTCTGGAACTTTTAAATAAATTGAGGATGCTGGTGTGGCAGTGTGTAAGTACATAATATATATCCTAATAACATAGGGAATACACAAGATACACCCAAGCACGTAAAATAAGAGAGCTATTGTTGTTGGAAATAACCACATACATCTTCAAAGTTTTCTTATTCAAATACTCCAACTTGAACTAGAAGCAAACAAACGCTATCCAAGATCGAAGATCAGTACATTCGACGTACCGCAGAGAAAGCTCAAAGAGCAACTGAGATCAGAAGCACCACCGAGATAGTCTGCTCCGGAATCGCTTTTGAAGACACAGTGTAAGAAATTTACAGTAGGAGAATTCAAGACAATTCAAATATATTAAACACATTTTTATTAATACGTAAGCCTCAATAAATAAAAACAAATCCTTATGTTAGTGTAAATTAATTGTGAAAAATGTGTTTTTTTTGCTTATATGCTAGTCTTTGGCCACACTCTCAATAGATGGTGCCGTCGAAAATGGTATACTCGACTCGTCAATATAATAATTTCTGCGCTTCAAAAGATTTCTTCAAATCATACAGTAACGTCTGAATCTACTATTTTACGTAATACGACAGAAATGTGTTTTTGATTTTTAAAACAAATCTTGTTTGTATAGTTTTGCAACACACTGTATTCGTAAGGACCTGAACTAGGACACAAAAGCGGAAGTTCTAATGTTTCAGAAACAGTAGCAGCTACATCCAGTATACGCTCGTATGTTCCAGAAACACGAGGAAGTTACGTCTGACTAATCAGTTTCCGACGCTAAATGGATTGAACTTTGCAAACTCAAGATTTGTTCGGGGGTTTGTGATTTCCGTAAGAGCCACAGTGATGTGTTGATGAAGAAAAGCAAAGCGATTTTATATCATGGGGCTCCGTTTTCATACTGGTGCTACGTTTTTTATTTGCTTATGTTTATGCAAACATAATATTTCCCGTGGGGTGTAGGACTACACCTGAAGGTGGGCAGCAGCGCTTTCTGAGGAACTGATACCTCATACTACGATCTCCAAGATGCCTGCTAAGCGTGGAGAATATGGCAAACACCCCCGTAATGGGGGAGGCTGTGTTCAGCAGATGACGAGCCGGCTGATAAAGTACAGTACAGTATGCAAACATAGAAAATTATTTTGTATCGAAAATTTTTAAATTAGTTTAAAGAAATGTACACAAATAAAAGATACTGCAATACCTAAGCACGGAAGGAATATATATAGACAAATACATTTAGAAAAACATATCTAAATAATCTCCAAATTTTACAAAACATATCATGCAGTCTCATCATAGAAGACAAAAGCATAGAAGAACCGGAACAAAATCACGTTTATCGAAAAAGAACATTAACTTGAATGCACAATAGTCTTTAGCTTGCTTAAATGTTTTCAGTGTTGTATAAAGTTTGTAGTGGTTTGTTAATAAAGACACACTGCTGGTAAAAAAAACTTAAACACTAGTGAAAATCCTTCGGAATTCTTTTTTTTTCTCTATATATTATACATATTTTTTGAAACGAGAAATCCCCGTCCTATTTATTAAATTAGAAGCAGGCGAAAAGTTTCGTTGCCAAGCGGTTAAATAAAATCCGACCTGCACATTTACCGACCAAAATTACCCCCAAACTAAATAGGGTTACCCCGATGCGGTTATAATAATATTATGCTATTTCCTTCAAAAGCACCCGCTAGAATAATTTCAAGTTATTACACCGGAAAATTAGGAGAATAAGACAAGTCTCCCGTGAAACGAAACGTGTATAGCAGTCCTTTTCAAATAAGCAGTTTGTAAAAAGGCCCCGCATTGAATTGGACGTGTATTTTTATAAGCCCGATTATGTTTAACATCATTATTTTAGGAAAATTTGAGATAAAGTCTTTGAAGCGTTATAATTTCGTATTTCCTATATAGAGTAACCATATTTTTATGACGAGTATACTTTCTGTGTAATTTTGTTTACGATACCTAAATTAGAAAAAAACTGGATCTGTCATGAATTGAGAGACATTTTTTTTTATTAAAAAGAGAATGTGGAACATTCACTCACTTTTTTTTTTTTTTTTTTTTTATTTATTTATTATGGTAATCCAACAGCGTTTACAGAAAATATAAATATACATAATAAAAACTTAACATATGGCCAAAACAGGATTACACAATTTACTAAAAGTATACTTAACAGAAAACAGAAAAACAAAGTAGGTAGGTATATAAGAATGCAACTAACTAACTAACTTATTATGTTTACAAATCTAGCTACAATACCCTTCAAGTCTAACTATATACAAAGCAAATACTGCTTGGAGGCCATTTATCTGACACGGCTGCCAGAGTACTGATTTTCTTGGTCTTGATAACCTAAAAATTACAGTTCAGTTCGCAGTTTTAAATTTAGAGATTTATCCTATAAGATTTAATCACTAGGCTTTCAAGAATAGTAAAGTACGAATATTTTCTACTGAAAAGTCTTGAATTACTACTAGATATTAGACCATCAAATAACTTATAATAATATATTACATTTGCTGTATTATAATTTCAAAATGATTTTCTTCTTTGTTTTCGCGTTTGCTATTTTGGCAATAAATTCACATATATGCCCATTTTGTCAGAACACCATTGACAATGTAGTGCAGAGAGTTAATTTCTCTACTATATTTGTAAGTACCTATATAATGTGATGGTTTGACAGATCTTTCGACTAACTAAGATGCACCCCTCCATATTTTTTAGTGTAGCTGCAACTACTCCTGCCTACCCAAGCCATCATATGTACGATTAGCATTTACATCCACAATAAGACGTAAAGTACAAACAAGGCCAACCTCGGTACAAAGAGGCATCACTAATTTACTGAGTAATAGGGGCGTGCCTTCGTGTTCGAAAGAGTTTGCTTTTATTCAGTATAATAATAACAAATATTTTTAAAATATTTTACGATTTTTCTCGATCGTGCGCTCGTAGAGTCAAGACCTCCTGAGGATGCTTCGTGTAGAATCGAAACGCGAAAATTCTTCCAGTTTGGCTGCGTGGCGTTTGTGACGTCACGTCGGCTTAGCAGGAAAATTAGGCGGAATTGTCACTAGATATATTTTTATATTTTTAAGTGTTTTATTAAAATAGTAATTTGATGTTTTCGTAAAATATTTTAAAAATATTTGTTATTATTAAATATGGATTTCCGCAAAGTAACGCCTGAATCTATTAATTATTTTATTCAGTATTATATTCATTTTCACCAAAACGCAGTGAGTCACTGTTAACACTGAAAAAGTAACACTTCATATGTATCTAATTTATTACGAGTATTAAAAACTCGAGGATTTTGCGTAACCTCATTTTGAGAGGGATTAAATTGGATTTGCGCAAATAATTCTCGCGTATTTCGATATAATGAAACTGGAACTGAAAACCCGTTTTCAGTGTTATCGATGTATAAATAATCATTAAAAGGATAATGAGTTTTCATCGATTTTACAATTGGCTGGAGATTTAATTTGTTTTTTTATGAACACTGTTTGGTGTGATGATTTATGAATGATTTTATGGTTGGTGGCATTGGTATAAGTTCGTAATTATGGCGTGTTTAATAACCATGGCCACTTAAATCCTCATATATAAGATATGGCTTGATTACGAATATAAGCGTTATGTTTATTAAACTGTTGGAGTATTCATAGTTTTTATTCTATAATTGTAGACAAGCTAAAATATTATGTACAATTGCTAAATCAATTCATAACAATGAAAGAATTTCAATTACAATAAACTTTATGTGGTAATCACCATTTTTGGGGATCTGTTTTTAGAATTGGGAAAAAATCGAAGCACCGATTGATTTCTTCACGAATTGTAAATTTTCGAGGATTTCATATTTTTTGTTCTATAATTTTAGTTAAACAAAACCTGAACGAACAATGACTAAATGAATTCGTAACATTGAAAGAATTTAAATTACAATATGTATGAACAATGATTAGTAGTCCACAAATTTCAGAACATTTACCATACCAACATAACTAAATTCAAAAAATCTCATTGGTTGACCGAGAGAGCGCAAAGCGCTAGCGAAGCGTCTGTTTCAGCTTGGGCAAGAATACTTTCAGAATATTTCATTTATGTCCGGCGGATGTTCGGATTTATCCTCTATAGGTCGCATTTCTCAACCGATTTTTGAGAAATTGTGTGAGCAAGTTCGATATTTATGTCTATCCAGTTTTTGAAATAAATCAGAACGGGGAGGTAGAAAATTATAAAAAAACATATAGGTTTATATAAAAATCATATATCAGTCGCAAAATAATAGAGCCACAAATTTTTATACTAACCAATTTTTTATATTATTTATAAAATTTTCAAGCACTATCCTATCACCTCACTCCGCGATTGAAACCAAGTCTTCTAACTACTGTACTAAAAATTGTTTCAGCTGGATTGTCCACTACTCAACACAGCCTCCCCCATTAATAATAAGGAGGGTAAGCAATAATCTCCACGCTTGGAAGGCGTCTTGGGGATCGCTGTGTGAGTGTTCTATTTAACTATACGCAACAGAGCAAATATCGAAACCAGTAACAAAAACGCAAAGTTTGCGCTGTAATTAATACAAAAAATCTAAGTACTAAACCGAGACGATTGACGATTTATATAGGAAAGCAAAAAACATCATATTAATAAAAAAATGCCCAGGTAGTCTACCCCATTCTAGTCGGTAGTAAGGTAGTCTAACGGTAGTCTGTAGACTTGGAATGGGGTACACTTGAGCTTTGGGAAGGAATGCAGGGTTGGTACTTGGTTCTATAAACAACTACGTGAGTTTCAATTTATTTTATTTATTATCGGCAGAAGAAGGTCGTTTATATTTTTTTCTTCTTTTTTATTTTCTGGCCAGTTAGCCGTATGCTCGAGTCGCTTTGGGGCACACCGGATGCGGGTCATTTAATTTTTGACGTTGATAGGGTTTCGTCAATCTATCTACAAATGATAACCATTTTCTAAGTTATCTGCCTATTTCCTTGATTTAAGTCTTAAACAATAAGCAAAGACGAAAACATAGGAATTCCATGTCAAAAGTTATAATCTAAAGTTTGGATCATGAATCTTGGAAAAACTTCAACGGGGTAGAGACGGGACGGTACTTTTATTTATGTCATTATGACGGAACAAGCACGAGGCCCACCTGATATACGAGAAAGGGGGGCCTATAACAGATGCAATTCGTTACAAGTGACTAACTGCACTGCGCCCATACCCTGAGATATACAGTTGAGTCTCATGTACCTGTAAATTTACTGGCTCTCAAGAACAATTGTTAGGTGCTTGACAGAGGGTGGTAACTAGTCAGACGAGCATTCGTGAAATGCCCTTCCATCATGTGGTGAAGCTCAAACCGGCGCGCGGCGGTGGGGATTGAACCATGCGCCTGCGGCACGGCAGTCCATAGCTTTCAAATTTTAATGCAACGTGTAATCACAGACATATACATTGCGACATCTATTTTCTTTCTTGAGAATTACGATAAGCAGAACCCTACTAAATCTCTATAGAGTAGCGGAACTACGGACAGAATGTGGCGTGTAAGGGATGGAACACATCGTCCCCGACGATACTTTTTACGTCCCGTGCGTGCCACGTTCCCATTCCGTCCGTGCGCCCGTAATGTGTGCACTTTTGCATAAATTTTCAATTGCTTGGTAGGAAATATATAGGTTATTAAAAAGTAGTTGTCCGGCCGCCCGTCTTGAAACACGTTCAGTATGTGTCTGTAGCAAATATGCAGTCAACTATCGATAGAAAATATATAGGTATTTACTGCCCTATTACTGTACATAGACATGAGTCTTATTTGAAACAAAAATAATAAATTTAACAGGATTTGTAATCGTGAAAAGCATATTTCGATTTGAAGTGAACTAAAAACTTTATGAAGCTAAAGTTGCACCAAGTGAGCAGGATACCATTACTACAGCTACCTAATCGACGACGTTATTAGGGTTTTGCTGCACAACATGCAAGCAAAATATCTATATCATTTTGACAGCCTTGTGTTTACAAAAAAATCTTTTGTTAAACAATATCCATAACGGCATTCTCAAGGAGAATGGGAATGAGGAAAGTAGCCGGTGCGCAGTGGGGCCATATAACTGAAAACAAATCTTTGTGCGAGTTTTTTTTGTGAGAGGATACATTGTAGCTTCGATCCCTTAATTATGGGATAAGGCTAGAAAATTATGATTACTTTTATGTTAACAGTTTATTATATTTATTTCTTTTATGTTCATAGTTTACGGTAAGGCGGCGGACCCACAGCGTCTCGTGTCCGGAGTTTTGAGTTCACTGCTCTACACAGCGTGCGATTGAGTTCTACAGTTCTGCAATATTAATTGCAAGTTTACATGTCCCACGTACTCTTATCCTCACAATTTCATCCTTTGAATATATATGTAGGAACTTAATGCAGAAGCTAAATCACCTTAGACTTTTATTTATAGGACATAAAACAAGAAGGACTGAGTTGGCAGTCATATAATAAAAATAATGTTTACTTTTTTTAGTAAACAATACGGGATAACTCACTTGAATCAGTGAGATAGCTCCAAGTATTCTTCATGGTGGAAGGGCATTTTGCAAATGCCCGCCTGGCTAGCGACCACCCTCAAGTAGAAAGTCTGTCGCCAAGCACCGAAAGGTGTGTTCCGGCAGTAGTCCTTGAGAGCCAGTGAAATTACAAGCACAATGAGACTTAAAAACTATGTCTCAATGTGACGGGCGCAGTGCAATTCGTGAGTTGTCATGAATTGCAACTGCTATAGGCAGAGGTTAGTCCACTTAACATCAGGTAGGCCTCGAGCTTGTTCCGTCACAATAACATAAAAAAAAAAAAAAAAAAAAAAAAAAAATATATATATATAGTTTCTACTATGAATCTATGGACTATGGACGCCCGCGTTGACGTCTCGCTTAGCACAGTGATAAGCGGATGTGGTCGAAACTATAATTGGAGCTATCTGACTTATTCACGTGAGTTGTCGCATAACATTTACTTAAATGAGTGAATGCCACGTTAGGTTTTGTAATAAAATGTTAACTTTGGTGACAAATCGAATCAAAAAGTAAATATTGTGACCACTCTCAATAAACAGAAGACCGAAAGAACGTGCGTTCTCTTTGACGGCCGCGGTCTGACAGCTATTGCGTACTTCACAGACGCAGACAGCAGCACTCTGTACTCAGAACTTTAAACCGCTTGCTTTGGGCTCGGCGCCTAAACGTCACCAACAGGTGTGATATTGTTTGGTTAATGTTTCCGTAAGATTTGTGTCTTGAAGTTATATCGAATGCTCTTCAAAGCTATTGTATTAATAGTGATAATGGATTCTGAACTCAATAATATTACATAAGTACCCCGTTAGTTGAGTGGCGTACACAACCACAGGGTCTTGGATTTGATTCCCACATTGGATTGTAGCTCTCCAACAATTTATTTTGTACTCCGGAGCCGTGCCCTGTAACTAGGACGGACTCGGCTTCTATTAAATAGGACTAAACTATATCTTTTTATTTTTATTTATAGCTGATAGGCTAGCCTTTACACTATCACACCTGATGGTTAGTGATGGTCTGGTCGGACATGCTGTTCAGGCTAACCTAGAATTACTGGTTCTCAAGTACAGCTGCCGGAACACACCGTTAGGTGCTTGGCAACAGATTTTCTACTTGAGGATGGTAGCTAGCCAGGCGGGCATTCGCAAAATGGCCTACCACCATGCTGTAACGACAGCAATCCTAAAACAGCAACTGGGATCGACGGCTTAACGTGCCTCCCGATGCACGGAAGCGCTCAGTAGTAATGTCACTAGCGGTCACCCATCCAAGTCATGACCACGGTGGACGTTACTTAACTGAGCTGATCGGTTAAGAACGGCTAAGCAAACTTCGCTACGAGCGCATCAAAACTTTATCGCTCTGTCGGATGATTCTTGGTGTCGTGACACCTCTGCCACTCCTTTTGGGGATACAAAGGCGTGCTGGTATGTTTTCATGTAATATTATTCTCCTTAATTAGTTTTCCACAAAACGGTTAGTAGCAAGAACATAACGAACAGTTCAGTGATCACGAAGACTGACCTCTCACCTAGAAAGTACACTGTATTATAAATCCTATTTTAAACATATACGGTATATTTTAGCAAATCACTGAAAGATCCACCAGGGACCTGAAAATTACAGTCAATTTGAACCTTATTTTGTTCTACAGAAGGTATGCCTAGTAATTGAATAAAGTGGAATGCAAACAGGTAACGGTAGGAAACAGACGAATATACGAGCGAGACTCGAAACGGAACGATTACTTTGCCAAATGAGTGGAGCATTTTAAATGAAGATTAATTGCTTATGGTGGTGAGGACACAGTATTTATTGTTGCAGGTGAATATGGGCGTGTTTGTCAACAGCTTAAAAACGTGGTGACTTTGTGACTCGAACATTATACTGATAACATTAATAATTGGCAAGGAGATATTTTGTAAGAATTACAAGGATAGGAAAAAATTTAATAACATGCGGTATTTGAAAAATGTTGAGCCGTTATTTGAGCTTTCATGGTGATGGTAGATCATAGCCCCAATGTGTCCTTTTGTTCCTAATATTTTAATGGCTTTAGGGGTCACTAACAGGCCCTAACTGCGAATATTGCAATGTTTATTTTGCTTCTCTTTAAAAGAGTGTAGATTCTCTTCCTGAGGAAGTAATAGCAGTAGACGCGACGCTTGAAGCGCTCGTAGCGAAGTTTGGTTAGCTGTTCTTAATCGATCAGCTAAGTTAAGCAACGTCCGCCGCGGTCAGGAATTGGCCCCTAGTGACATTACTACTGAGCGCTTCCGTGCTTCGGAGGGACGTTAAGCCATCGGTCCCGGTTGTTGTTTTACGGTGGTAGTCGTTACAGCATGGTGGTAGGGCATTTTGCAAATGCGCGCCTGGCTGGCTACCACCCTAAAGTAGAAAATCTGTCGCCAAGCCCCTAACGGTGTGTTCCGGCCGCTGTTCTAGACAGCCAGTATTTCTAGGCTACCCTGAACAACATCTTCGACCACATCACCACTTACGATCAGGTGAGATAGTGGTCAAAGGCTAGCCTTTTAGGTATAAAAAATTAAATTAAAAAAAGTAGATGATAAAATACGCCGTACACTTATTGATAGCATGCCGCTACTCACGTGAATGTAGGTAGGATGTTGCTGCATTGGGCAAAAAACACAGCTACTTTACCAGGTTACCAGAAAGGTAGCGAGGGTTACTCTAAGCTAACAAGAATATATCCGATCAGAGTAGCCATTCATGAAACCGTATCCAAAAAGGTATGTCCTTGTGTTTTCCTGAGTGTTGTTATTGTAATATAATCTTGCGTTGTCATTTATTTTTAAGAGGTTTCCTTGTACCGACCCAACAATACGTGAGATATGTGTAGAATTATGTTTGTGATAAAAAATCACACTTGCAATGACGTACTGGGTAGGCTGATATATGCATTTTACCATGCAAACTATTACCATGCTTTCACCCAAGCCAATTGCATCTATCCTTCAAAACCTATTCAAGAATTCATCTTTACCCCATAGATTTACACTATTTTCAGTGATATACCACATTATTTTTAACCAACTTCAAAAAAAGAAGTAGGTTATAAGAATGTAACAGGAGAGAAGTATACAGGAGTAGGAATATCTCTTTACAGGGAGTACCGATTTAGATGTTTTGTTTTTATATTGGCATGTGGTCCCATATTAAGAGCATCAATGATTAAGAGTAGTATTTGAGTTATTCCCAATCATGCGTATTTAATGTTTGAAGTCGGATTTTTGTGTAAAAATTTATAAGTTATAAACACTGTCAATTTATCAAACTTAGAGTGGGTAACCCCTTACCTACCTATTAAGCAATCAATAGAGCGCGCCTAATCGATTAGGCTGGGTTCGGAAACAAGTGATTTCTTACCAGCGTAACACTTGTCAGTTACTCAGGTGAAACGACGCGGACGTGTGATATGTTTGCCCTAATAGTTTCCGGATTGGCATCGAGTACCTACAAAATTTCATTGTTTCCCGCGCTATTGCCTGTAATTATCAATGATGTAAATATAACTAAAACATCTTAAAGAAGTTTCGACAAATGATTTTGATAGATGAAAATCTTCATCAATTTTTGAACTTTTATTTAATAATAACAATGATGCTAAATATTTTAAGGAAATAAAATCAATATGTTAGAAAAATATACTTAAAAAATATGTTTAGTGACAATTTCCGCCTAATCTTCCTGTTACGCCGACTTGACGTCACAAACGTCACGTAGCCAAACCGGAAGAATTTTCGAAGCACTGTGCTTCTACACGAAGCATCTTCAGGAGGTCTTGACTGAGCGCAGATCTTTTTCATTCCCGATCAAGTAAAATCCCCTAGAGTCTAGACCTCCTAAGGATATTCTAAAATAAAAATTTAACGTTTTCTTAAAATATTTGTTATTATTGAATATTATAAAATTAATATTTAAATTGCATACCTGAATCATGATTCTCATTGATGATCATTATTCATGAATTTTTACTCGTTTACAAAATGAAAGGATAGGAAAAATATATAAACCACGCGTCCCACAATCCGTCTTTAGAGCCTGGACATGCTCTGTATGCAATTAGATAACTTGGTGAACCTGAACCATAATTCGCATCTATCCTTTCGTTCCTATTATTTTACCGTCTCAACGTGAAAACTCACGAAAATCCTAATTTTTTTTTCACGATTGTTGCTAAATTTCATAACCTATCTTCTAAATTATGGAAGAGTTTAAAATTAAATTGCTCATATTATTTTCAGTTTTTCAGTACATGATTCCATAAATTACCCCTAAAGCCAGCAAAAACAAAAAAATGCGTTAACTCCAAATAAATTCTATGAGAATATGTATTAGATATTGTGAAAACTCTTTTCTGACACTTGCGTTTTACGTGATCAAGTACAATAGTTTGGACGCTCTAAATCTTATGAATAAATAGTTATTCATACGTCTGCTCAAATACAAAAAAAAGAAATTTAGAATTTTTCGTCAAAGACTTAGGTCGGAGCGTCATCTATAGATAAATAGTGGCGAAAAATACAAACATAATTAACTTTAAACTTGTTCACGATGACGCAAGTCCATGACTGTAGCCTTGATATTCTTAAACATTAAATCGGACGGTAATCAAAATAAATTTAAAGTTATTTTTTTGTTTAAACAAAGGATATAGTACTGAAATTCTAGATTCTTAATTTTTTTTTATCGAACCTGTTTGAATACTATGAATATGATCTGAAATTGTAAAATTGCCCGTTTTACTTTTTAATACAAAATAATAATAATAAAAATATTTTATATACTTATTTGGTTTCGGGTCAACATTCTACACAAAACATTTATATTTCTATCTCCAAAAATGATCACAAGAGTATACTAAACCTATATTGTAGGAAATAGCTTTTAAAATATTGAACATTTTCTTGTATATTGATTTTAAAAAGCTTAACTTAGCACTTATTTCAGCACAATTTTCCAATAACATAAACACCGACAAGCTATTACGGAAAGCTATCAACCTCTCAGTACAACTTCGTCGTCAAACGCGCTGCATTATGTGGCACTCCAGTTCAAAAGCAGTTTAATAGTTGCTTCCTTTATACTGTACTCTTGGTTTACGGGAGTTTCAAGCTCTAAAGCGCTTAAACTATTAAATAGAAGCACACCCACGTTTCAAAATTGTATTTCGAACATATTGCGTAGGCATATTTTTATTATGATTTTATTAGTTTGAAGGGTGAATATTTTTAAAAGGAAGAGGTTTATAAGGCTTTTGTTTTAAATTTTAGGCATGCAATACTTTACTGCATTATCTTATATTGTTTTTAGGGTTCCGTACCCAAAGGGTAAAAACGGGACCCTATTACTGAGACTTCGCTGTCCGTCCGTCCGTCTGTCACCAGGCTGTATCTCAAGAACGTTGATAGCTAGACAGTTGAAATTTTCACAGATGATGTATTTCTATTGCCGCTATGACAAAAATACCAAAAATAAAATAAATATTTAAGGGGGCCTATACAACAAACTTGTATTTTTTTTACCCCTTCTTGCTCGATACTAATCACGGTGACAGGTAGACGCTTTAACTTTTCCCAGAATATTTAGTTTTATGTTCTCCTTAAATATAATTAACTAAAATAAAATAAAATATAAAAATTATTATGGGGCTCCCATACAATAAAAGAGGTTTTCGCCGTACCTACCCAGCTCAATTGGACACTACTACTAGTTCACCTGATGGTATATGTTGATGTGGTCGAATGTGTTGTTCAGGCTAACCTAGAATTACTGGTTCTCAATGACAGCTGCCGGAACACACCGTTAGGTGCTTGGCGACAGATTTTCTCCTTTATGGTGGTAGCTAGCCAGGCTGGTAGCGAATGCCCATTCGCAAAATGCCCTACCACCATGCTATACGACTGCCGTCCTAAGACTACAACCGGGACCGACGGATTAACGTGCCCTCCGAAGCACGCAACCGCTCAGTGGTAATGTCATAGTGGTCACCCATTCAACTCATGAACGCGGCGGACGTTGCTTAACTTTGCTGATCGGTTAAGAATAGCTAAGCAAACTTGGCTACGAGTGCTTCATATGTATTTTAGATTAGATATAAGGAGGAATCATATAGTCTCTGATAGGAAATTGTTGTTTTTTACAGATTTTTCCTGACGTTGTAATTTTTAAAAGGTTCGGTAATCATTCTGCATGATCATCGTATTATTGAACTGAACCCGTTGTAATCTGTATTAAAATATTAAGACAACCCTCTCTAGCAACAAGACGATTAACATGTTAAAATGTTATATATATTAAACGACTTCAAAAAAGAAGGAGGTTCTCAATACGTCTGTATTTTTTTTGTTTGTTACCTCAGAACTTTTTACTGGATGAACTGAATTTGATGTTTCTTTTTTTTATTTGAAAGCTGATGTTTGTCCTGTGGTCCTATTAAAATTTCTTCAAAATCGGTGAAGCTGTTTTTTATTTACACTCCGATAACTGAAAAATGTTTTCCTATCTTGATGATATAGTCATTGCCAGTGAATGACAATCGGTCCCGAAAGTATTGAGGGACACTAAAACGTGTAAAAAAATTTTTTTACATAAAAATGGAACCGACTTCAACACTCAAAAGTGTCACAAAATAGTGATAATAGGTAGTTTTGAATGAACTATCATGGTACCTACTTCAACAAGTTATTTCACGGTTTTGAGTGTAAAAAAAAATATGTTAACAAATATAACCATTAACCCATGTTTGCAGTATACCTACATCCAAATGTAATTTTAATATAATTGTCACTTTTCATTACCGAATGTGTAAAATGATTTGTTCGGGTCGGCTATTAAGACTCAAGAACATAATATGGAATTCAAAGGGTTTGATTTGAATTGATAACGATTGACAATATATTTTACCTTGTATAGTGTGAGATTGACCTATTATTATAACCTAATTATTACTTTTCACTCTTGACTTATATAATGTTAGTACCTCCACAAGTTCTGCAATGGACTAAAATAAATATAGGTAAAAAAATAAATAATAGTATAAATAAGAGCTCGAAACAGTGATGGCTCAGTGGCAATGGCTATGTTCTGCGCAGCAGGTCCATGGTTCTAATCCCACTGCGGGTTTGAGCTTTGCCGCGTGGTGGAAGGGCATTTTGCGAATGCCCGCTTGGCTAGCGACCACCCTCAAGTAGAAAATCCTTCACCAAGCACCTAACTGTGTGTTCCGGCAGAAGTCATTTCCAGTGAAATTACAGACAAATGAGACTTAACAACTATGTCTCAAAGTGACGGGCGCAGTGCAATTCATGACTTGTGATGAAATGCATTTGTTACAGGCAGAGGTTAGTCCGCTTAATATCAGGTGGGCCACGAGTTAACGTCACAAAAACATAAAAGAAAACATCTGTCCTATCATGAAAATATCTAGGATCATCCACAAAAGTTCTACCTATTTTCTTCGCCTAAACTAATTTTGTATGTTGTAAACGTAGTTGCAAAAAACAGCCATCAAGCCGACCTGTTAATTAAATATAAGTTTTAATTAAATTTCCAGTCTGTTACTTCTGTTTACCTATTATTTATTTAGCTCAGTAATATTAAAATGAGTTGAGCTCAGAATACTGTTATAGTTTGTTAATTTCAATAATTTTCTTAGTAACGAGACATAAAATTTAAGTTTACTGTAATTATAAACTTACTCGTGTATATGTGTACTTATTTAGTTACTTTATATAGTTTGGATTATTTATATATTACATTTTCTATGACCCTGAAACTGTGTCATGTGAATGGCAATAGGCTCGCCCCGCTTACATGGGACCAAAACACAATTGGCAAAACGTGTTGTTTACACACCTCTGCGTACCCCTTCGGGGAATACAGGCGCATTTATATGTATTTATACATACTTTGGAATCATAAGGATCGTAGAATATGTTCTAAGCTGGGTGATAAATAATTAATTGGTTAAAAATATACAAATTTAATGTAACATTACTTATTGTCGTATTAACCCAATAAAAACCACTTGCTGCAGAATTTTAACGATAATAACTCGTTGATCTGACCAGAATAAAATCCTTGATATATGCGATGCGATACGATCTCAATATAAACTATATATTTTTTTTTTTGCAGTAACGCATGCTCTGCGGATTACATTATAAAAGTACAAATTTACGAGAAGAAAAATTAAAATCATATGCGGGATTTGAACCCGCGTCATGCACCCCGATAGCCAGGGTATGCTTTGACCGACTGATCTATCATGACAATGACTCAGAACCTTAATTTTTCCTCTCGTTCTTTTTTAACCATCGAGGATGGAACGATGCATATAGTTCAACGAGTTCGAATCCCGATTAATTAGGGTATGTAGTACATATTATATCGAAATTTTAGATACCTAACTAGTTTAGTTATTAGATAGCTCCCAAAACAACCCAAAATTATAGTTTTGGAGGCTTACATGTTCTTACTTTTCGAAAAAAAAATCTGCAAGTACTCTACTCAACGAAGTCTTGACAATGTAACTCCTTATGCTAGGGTGCAAAAAAATCTCTTGTGTACCCCACTTTAAAATAATAAAATTTAATGTATAGTAAATTCAATAATATTACAAAATTACAAATATACGATAGGAAAAAAATTTAAGTCATGTGCGGGATTCGAACCCGCGTCCATCCGCCCCTTTAGCCGGGGCATGCTCTAACCAATTGAGCTAACGTGACATGACGTCATAACTCGAATTTTTCCTTTAGTTCATTAACCATCGTATTGGGATGGAGCGACATCTATAGTACCACTTACGTTGTACTACAAACAAGACCAATTTTGCAATTGGTTTTATACTTGTAAATGATGACGCAACCTTATAATTTTTATATTCAGTTTTAGGTCTTGTTTGTAGTACAACGTAAGTGGTACTATAGATCCCAATACGATGGTTAATGAACTATAGGAAAAATTCGAGTTATGACGTCATGTCATGTTAGCTCAATTGGTTTGAGCATGCCCCGGCTAAAGGGGCGGATGGACGCGGGTTCGAATCCCGCACATGACTTAAATTTTTTTCCTATCGTATATTTGTAATTTTGTAATGTAATCCGCTTAGCAGGCGTTATTGCAATCATAACAATATAAAAAAAATATTCAATAATAGTTTTTAGCGTTCTACACAATATATATAAATTTCATATATGTTACTAATTTATTTTACGGAAAAGAAATAGATATGGATGGACAAGAGAGTCTTATTTATATGGCTCCGTTTTATTATTTAAATACGAAACCCTAAAATAACTCAAGGAGCTTAACAATAAATATATTTTCTCATTGTTCGCCTAAAATACCTCCAGGATCCTTTTATACTTCTGACAAGTAGTTAAAGGGGCTCGATGCTTTAATTTCGTAAATAAGCAAATATATTTTATGATCACACTCCGACATTGTTTATCGCCCATTACATTGTACTAAGAGACCGTAAATTCTTTTGAAGGTGTTACGACCCATAATTAGTAATGTTGTTTTAAATTTGTGTTAATTTAGTGTGATTAATGTCAGTTTAATTTAAGTTACTTTGGTGCTTGAGTTAAATAAAATGATTACAATTTTACTGTTGCAGTGAGTTTGCGTGACTGATGGGAAAATATATAAGGCAATCATTAGATCGGTCGATGTTTATATATGTGAAATATATTTTTTGTTTTGATTTTTATTTAATATTTACAAAGAATAAACTTAACGAACGAAAATTTTATCTCAATACACCGTACAAAAGTTTTAAGTTTTAATGGATCATCAAAGTATGAAAATGTGAATGTTTAGATTATGGATTCCTGACAATTGACTGAGTGCCCGAACAGCGAGCGAAGCGTCTCGGTAATCCGGTCGTTCTCCTCTACAGTTCACATTTCTGAACCAATCCTCGTGAAATTTTGTTAGCAGGTTTGATAACTCTATAAATTTTTTTAATCGATCAGATTCAGTAAATATTTCAATACAGCTTAGGTCTTCAGCTGACAGAGCCACTAATAAATCGACTGTCTCTACGTATACTATCGTAACTAAATATCGCGAATTTTAAGTTTCGTGAGTTTACGAGGACCAGCGACGTCCATTTGTTCCATTTGTTACGACTTGCTAAAACTGTAAATATTAATACTATTTGAAATAAATTTTATCTACATTGTAATATAATGTGATAGAAACAAGTTGCGACGGTAATAAAAAAAACATTTTTTAGTTTCGATAGTCTACGTAGGGACAGTCAAAATGTGTGGTGCAATTAAAATAAGGATAAGATAAGCAATGATTAAATCGAAAGAAGCTTAAAATTAACACCATGCGGTGGCATAGAAATTAAACATCGATTTAATTCCGAGGTAAGAAGACAGATAAAAACACATGACTATTAGAATGTTCATTATATAAATGTAGACGGACATAAGTTGTGTGAAAAGCGTAAGTTTATAATATAAAAAAACTAGTTCTGCAATGACAAGTACTACAACAGAGTAAAAAAAGATTAGGTTCATGTGGTGCCGAACACACTTAGGCTAGAATAGAAGAAACAGAAAGAAGACGAAGGGCAGAAAGTAGAAACACATACATAGTTAGTTTTGCGAAATTGAGTTCAGACTAAGTTTAACATCTTGTTGTAACTTTATTTATCATTGATGTGTTGTTTTAACATAAATGATCTGATTTAAAGTGAACCTACCACTCCTGAGGATCTTAACACTTCTCTTAAGTAAATTTTGTCGTTTCAAATACAATTCTGACTGTAGTACACAGGCATCTTGACTCCACAAGGGCGTGACAAAAAATTTGCTACTGCAAGGAACTTCATCATAGTTACATAAATTACGTATACTTGTATTGTTTCTCCGTTGCTACTTTGATAAATCAACTCAGATATTGTTCAAATCGAATATTGCATCTCTCTGTTCATGCATAAATGCTTAATAATTTTAAATAAAACCACCTAATCACTTTGTACTAGAATCTGTACTATCATTAAACAATCGTATATGTGTGTGTTTATAGTTCTGAAGTAACACTATAGTGGCCTACGAGGAAAAGTTACACTTATTTGCGTGTTTCAAAAAGGGTCACCATTATGGTTGATAACAAATGAACGATCAGAAGTAATAACGATTGAATAACTAGATATAAAAAAAAACTGATGCATTTTTGGATTATTGGATTTCTTTCTTACAAAATTAATTTAAACCAAAGTTTTAGAAAAGCATCACGCCAAATATGTAGTTTTGCAGTAAATTTAACTTTATGTTTCATTTCTATTAAATATAAAGTTAGTAAAATTAACTTTATGTTTAATTGCTATTAAATATAAAGTTAAATTTACTGCATGTGCCCGTAATTTAAGTGGCTCTCACGGACGGCTGCCGGAACACTCTGTTAGGTGCTTGACGACAGATTTTCTACTTGAGGGTGGTTGCTAGCCAGGCGAGCATTCGCCAAATGCCCTTCCACCATGCAAACCATGTTTGTAATTATTGATCTGGCTTTTCACGTAATTAGAATTTTCGAAATATAGGATAGTGTTTAACAGTATTTTGTTTGTATTAGTTGTATAAATTATGGTGTAACAATAAAGAGTTTATCTATCTATCTATCTTTGTTTTTATCATATATTATTTTTTGCTCGCAGCTTCGCTCACTTACTTATCTAGACAACTAGACAACTGACTGCAGACTCACTGGCAGTCCAAATGATTCAGCCCATCAACATTTGGCAGCGGGCCCAGCATGCTGGTATACTTGCACCACTTGTGTTGCTCCGTCGAAGTAGCCGCAGTGCCATCCCTTACGGTGGTTTCAGCAAGATGTGACGGCGCTAAATTGCCCACGCATGTAACTTTCCACACTTAGGGCCACCCTAACTTCCACGGAACTGGAATCATGCCGTCCGGTCTTATGGCCGTACGGCAGATATCCTCGAACTGAATGGAAAATTAAATACTGGCGCTGTTAAAAACCCGGCGGATGATATTGTTAAGGCTGGCGTGATGGGAAATTCGACCAGCACTTCGAGAGCGGGAAAGGCCACAGTGACCGAGTTGATCAACTGCATTGCACTCCACACTGGCAGTGATGTGCACAACACCTTGCATCTAAGCGTAAGCTTATAGCGAGCGTACATCAAAAGATCCTAAAATGAAGATTTTATATAATTTATTTGTGTGTACACAGTACAATAGACCAAAAATATGGTAAAGCTACAGCTACAGGGGCATGCCCCCAAACATCACAGGAAGAGAAGCTTGCACCGAAGCCCTATCATTCATTTTAATATTCAAAACCGACAGTAACGTATATTTTACTACGTTGTCGAAGCTTAAACGTAGCTCGCTGTGTTTATTTTATTACGTTGTTGTCAGTTGACAACATCTCAAACCATATGTAAATTAAGGAACGAAAAGGCAAAATCTAATAATAGTAACAGCTAAAACTTTTGAATTTGTTCATCGACAATTGGTGATAAAGATTCATCAAGAATCGTTGAACCCAAAAAAACGTAGGGAACTTTTATCTACTAATTGTATATAAGGCGCAAGTAAATTGAATTTTTCAACAATCGATACTTTATCAGGACAAGTAACGCCAAAAAAAGTTCGCATTTCGTCCCTTTGCAAACAACACCGCTCAAGTCATTTTGACTTGTTTTAGAGGAGAGTGAAAAAACTGTACGGTACTTATAATGGTTCAGTACTAATAAATGATGATTGATCCGTAAGTGACTAACAATAATATACGATTTTACGTGTTGTATCCGATTGGTTGGTTCTATGTGCAGCAGCTCTAGCCAAATATAATGTCGATACCGCCGCCAAAATTTTACTAGAGCGTTGTTGTTTGCTAAGTGACGATTTGGAAAAATTTTGTTCATGACCATTAAGTGGTCTATAAATTTAGACCATTATCATCTTATTGGTCTCGTAAATAATTTAATACAGTGTTCGCATCGCCTCCTAAGGTTCCGTCAAAGAATACTAAACTTTGTTTGGAGACGTTTTATTTTTGAGTGGATAGCAAGGCTGGTCCCATAGGATTACCTTGTTGACATCCTACGGAAGATAATATTATTTTAGTATGTTAATTTTGACTCACAGTTAAATATTTTAACCTTGTTGTGATTAAAATGTTGCAAATTTAGTAAAATACTGTGCAAAGGAAACCTCTTGAACAAAGCACCTATGGAATAATGTTATAAAAGTAAGCTTATTTCTAAATATGATCACAACACACTTTCACGCACTATTATCACATTTACAAATTATTAGAACAAAAACATTTCGACGGGAGTCGAACCCGCGTTGCCCGATGTGTTTTCAATGAACATATTGAACAACACTTTATTGAAGGCTTATAAATACCTTAGGCCTGATTATCCTTAAGAATCTTTGAGAATGTTTTTAGTAGGTATTTTTCGGTTGAAGAGGGTATTGAGATTGTTAAGGTTTTTTGTGCACCGAAATTGCTGTAATACCCTATTCACGTCTCTATGATTCGTAGCATGCTGCTCATTCGGCGCATTATTTTCTTAAGTCGTCCTTAGTTTTTTCGTTCCTTTTACTGTCGCGCTGGAGACATATAACTATAAGCTTAAAGAATCGTTAAACTTATGGATAGAATTATTTATATTGCAATTATTTGGCTCTTAGTTTAAATTGTCTCTATTTACTCATCACGGTATTTTATTATATGTCGAATCCTGCGTGAGCGTGGAATGTATTAAATCAAAATCAAATAAAAAAATCTTTATTTCAGACATAACACAGTCCATATTATAAAACAGAAAAATATAGAATTATAGTAAGATAGGATCAGGAATACACAATATAATAAAAAATCAAAGCAAACATTCAAATATCAAGCAAAAAAAACTTGTAATAAATATAAGCACTAAATGTTTTATATTTATATATCCACGATACGTTATCTTCAATGTTTTCACTCAAAAAACGACAATTCGATATTCAATCCTCGAATTCATATTTTACCAAAAATCTAAGAATTTCTTCCTACCCGCGCATTGATCTCGTACCACAGTTTACAGTATGATAATGCCACGTGTAGGCTTGGCGCCAAAACTTGTATCATATGTTTATTTGGTACTTGTCTCTAAAGACAGAAATATAAATTATTATTATATGCATAAATTAACATTTATTTTTGGGTTCCATACCCTATGAGCAAAATGGACCCCAAATTAGGTCACTGCCGTTTCTCTGTCTGTTTGAAATGGGCTTCCAGCTCGTAAACGGGCTTGGTTGAAAACAGAGTAGACAGTGCCACGAAGCAGCTCAACTCGTAATTGGATCTGTTACGGAAGTGATGTCTAAAGCTTAATATCAGCGCCACCTGACAGTTTGCAACTTACGTCATTGGACACAGCAGTTGCCTCGGCACCTTGTCAGTCATATACCAACCACTGATCAAGCAACATATGTAGTGAACTTGGCCTAAACCTCTATAGATCTCTTTAATAGTATTGCCTTGTAAAAATGCTTGAAATGAAACTTGTCTATAAAATTTCGACTTTAAACGAAATGTTACATAGGTTATGTTTGAGGGAGGTCCTACCCAATTAGATAGCTGAATTAGTATCTTTGTATAATTTTCCATAAAACCGCGTTTTCGTAATTAAATACCAAGAGTCTAAACTTGGTCAAATTTTGCATGCATGTCCTTAATCATATATATGTGCTATTTATGCTTATCATATATATGTCTCTGGTTGGCCAATTTTTTGCTTTTCATTTATTTAATCTATATGTATGAAAATTAGATTCCCGGAATAATTTTGACAATATCTTATGTTACAAATTAAATTACAAAACAAACGTAAAAGGAATCCTAACCTTACATTTAAAGATAAAATAATTCTTTTGGAAACTTGGAAACCAGGAGCATAGGCATTCGGCTCAAGGACGTGCAATATTAGACAGAGAATAAACATTTTGATTTCAAAATATGACAGAACTACGTTTTGTACGGAAACACTACCCAAAACCTGAAAATTAGTTCTTACAATATTTTGGCAAAGAATAGGCATCTCGCCTTTTCATGAAATATGTTCCTTCCAATAAGACTTAAGACTTAGACGTAAACGGTCCGCAGCCTTATAAACTGCCATTTATATCGCTACCCGTAGAGACTCTTCTAAAGTGTCCCTTTATCACTGAAAAGTCCGAATTTAAGAGTGAGTTATGGTAGCATCTCCTTTTTATTACCGAAATTTATAAAATCTACTAAAGGTTTTACAGCGCGTGGGCAAGATGAAACGCTTTATGCTGGCGGTGATAACTGCCTATTCAGCTACTTCGCCATTTAACCGTATTATGGTTTTATAGTTAAAGTGGAAATTCTTGCCTATGGCTAAAAAATAAAAATTTTAACAGTTTTATCGCGCTTGTAACTAATTTTGGTGAACATTGTAAATGAGTATGGTATTAGCGAGCTTTTAAAATAACACTAGTATTATCTTGAGAAGTAATTGAATAACAAAGGACGTGATTCTGTTAGTTACCCAAAAACCATTAAAATATTTAAATTTTTAGCTTTTAGCCGGAACTAAGATATATACTCAATAAAAAAATATTAGATAATGTAACTATTGGCTTAAATAAAATAGTAAGATAGGGTACGTGACAATATATTAGGTCCTTACATATGAAATTGGCGTTTTGTATGGGAGGAACAAAAAGTCGAATATTTTTTAATATAATATATTTAATTAATCAAAGTATGAACCATTATTTTCTATGCACTTTTGCCATCTCATAGGTAGTTCATTGATCCCTTTACTAAAAAAACCAGTCGGACGGGAATCAATAAAATCTTTGAAGGCGATTTGGACTGCCCCATCGGAGTTGAATTTTTTCCCTTGCAAGAAGTTATCCAAATTTCGAAAAAAATGGTAATCTGTTGGAGCAAGGTCCGGGGAGTACGGAGGATGCCTTAGACTTTCCAATTGAAGCTCTTCTAATTTAGTAGCCGTCTGTAGCGCAGTGTGTGGTCTAGCGTTGTCGTGAAGCAGCAGTGGCGTGGAGCGATTGACCAGCCTAGGTTGTTTAGCCGCTAGCTTTTCCATCATGGTTTGCAATTCCTGACAATAGACATCAGCCGTAATAGTCTGGCCAGATTTGAAAAAACTGTAATGAACAATACCGGCACTAGTCCACCAAACGCTTACAAGTAACTTTTTTGGGGTTAATTTTCGCTTGGGGCAGGATTTGGCTGGCTGGCCAGGATCTAACCATTGCGCTGAGCGCTTCCGATTATCGTAAAGAACCCATTTTTCATCACAGGTAATGATTCGGTTTAAAATACCTTCATTATTGTGCCGGTTTAGTAATGTAACGCAGCAGTCGACGCGCGTTTGCCGGTTTGTTTCAGTCAATTCGTGAGGTACCCACCTTTCAAGCTTTTTAATCTTCCCAATTTGCTTCAAGTGAATTAAAACAGTTTTATCACTAACATTGCAGCCTGCAGCTAACTCGGACGTGGTTTGCGATGGATCCGCTTCCACAATAGCCTTCAACTCTTCATTATCAACTTGAGTCTCAGGCCGTCCACGGGGCTTGTTCTGCAGGTCGAAATTTCCAGAACGAAAACGTTGGAACCAAAAACGAACTGTGTTTTCTTTCGCAACACGACCGCCATACACATCATTCACCCTTCGAGTTGTTTCCGCAGCACTAGTGCCACGGCGGAACTCGTACTCGTAAATAATGCGATATTTAAGGTTTTCCATTTTGTAAAATGAGTGACGCAAACAGAAAAAAACAGAAGAAAAAAAACAAATGAATGACGATCATCGAAGCACAAATACATGAGTCTATAGCTGTACAAATTTGAATTTGGAATTCCTTACCAAAGAGGAGAAATTCGTGATTAAAATGGCCAGTACGAAAAACGCCAATTTCATATGTAAGGACCTAATATTATGCATGTGGATAAGAAATTTACAAAAGCATATAATGCATACATCTATTTTACACTTCCATTTACACATACATTTAAATGATCGACAAAGACAGGAATACGAGCATGCAGTAGACGCACATAAGCACACTACTGAGAGATTCAATCAGGAGACATCGCCTGATTCGACATTGCCATGTTCGAGGGCACCGGTAGGTGGCGTTTCTGCCCTTTTTATTAGTTCAATGATTGTAACTAATACTCTCAGAATCTCGCGTATTACATGATCAGATACAATAGTTAGAGGATCTGGCAACAAAGCCATAAAATTTCTAAATCTTGATTTCCCGCCATAGTAGTCAGCATCCGCCTTAAACCGAAGCTACATCTCCTCTGAATTGGGACTGTTCCATATCCATCTTTTGGATAATTATTTTTTTATAATATGAAGTGTCTAGGCGCTGTTGTCATTTGTGTTGTTAGAGGAAACTATTAACGTTTAATGGTATCGCCTCACATGAGTTGAATAAGGTTTGAAAAATGGTTGAATATGAGTAGGAATATAATGACGAGAAGACGAATTCCTTAAACATATAAGTAACTGAAAGCGGCTTTTCCAGTTAGACTCAGGGGCATCACTCACACGATCAAGAGTCAAGACGGAGTTTAGGCGCCAGTGCTAAGCGGCGCGTTTCTAGCAATATTGCAGTCAGTGCGCTCGTCAACCATTGTAGACCGTCAACATTGTAAGGGTGGAAGAGGACGCCTCGATGCGTAGGGCGGCGGAGTCGCAATAGTGTGCCCGCGCCGTGACTCCTCAGCCATATTAATATTTTAATTCGTGCGAAGCTATGTTTACACGTTACTATAAACGTGCCAATGTGGGAAATAAATAACTAGTGGCTCTGTGAGCTAAAGACTCCGCGACTAAGATATGTTTACGTTTAATTGTAAGCATTTCGTTTTCGTTTTCAATCCTCATAACTCCATCGATATGTAAAATTTGAATTGAAATAAAATCTATATAGTCATTGAATTTACTCACAAAGTTTCATGGGAATCGGTTGAGACATGCGGCCTGTAGGTAGATGAGAACAACCGGAAATACGGACAAAAAATTAAAGTATTTTTGCCCAAGCTGATACGGAGATACTTGCTGGCGCTTCACGCTTACTCGGTCAATAACTTTACGAGTAAAAATGTAGGTACGTCTTTATCTTCTAGCGAAGACATGAATTGGATATTGGAATCTGTAAATGGAGCATAGTCGCCCGGGCCTCGAATCTGCATACACACCTCACCTCCACGCTGCCTGGACTTACCTGTGATTCCGAACCCAAAACCTCTAGATTCCAAAGCGTCGGTTTTGTTATTCAACAAGAAATATGTTTTTATTAAAATAATAAATAAAATACTCTACGTTAGAAAAGGATCAAAAAAGACATGATGGCAGTAAGTAATGTAGAGTGGCAATATCGCATGATAGTAAGGCAATATGCGAATTCTTGCCTGGCTAGCTACAACCCCAGAAACTTTATGACCAAGCGGTGCGCTCCGGCACCTGTCTTTTACTGCCAGTAGTCATAGGTGAAGCCTGTTAACTATTTCAACCACATCATGACTTACCGTCAGGTGAGATTGTGGAAAAGGCAAACTTTTCAGCAACAAAAAATAATACAAACCAGTCCGTGTCAAGTTATGCATGTAATGAATTCTTTGAAAATTTAATTCATATACACAATTGTAAACTACACGCTCAAACATCTACACAATAGTTTTGCTTTTGTCAGAGGACGGTTAGTAGAAATCAGGATTGATTTATTATTACTTAGTATTTTAAGACATTTGAAAATACGTGCCGCGCTAGCTTGTGCTTCCTCCTTGCAAATAAAATATAAAAAATACCAAAGAAATCCTATAAAACGTAATAGTCCTTGACGTAACGTACAAAACACTTAACCCTTGATGGAAAGGCAGAGGATCCTCGAATAAATTCCGATGTTCCTTTCATTCCAGTACTTATCCATTTATCTCTGTACCAAAGGTTAAACAAACAGTCTCTACGATTTAGGATCTAAATACCTAAGGCCGCCTAATTTATTTCATTCGATGTCTGTCTTAAATTAGAAGCCACGAAACAAAATTTCTGAGAAATAACAAGTATTAAGTAGTTAGTAAGTTAGTAGGTAAGCAAAGGGTGTTGAGGTAGAATAGCATCCCCCTACATATCTTCTAGTGGGAGTCGTAAAAGACGACAGCGGTGACTTCTGAAAAACTGACATCCTACACTGCGATCCTCAAGACATCTGCCAAGCGTGAGAATATTGGCCAATCCCACCTTAAGGAGAACTTTGTTAAACGGTGAACGAAGTGGCTGTTCTGATGGTGATTTAATTTTCTTCATCTAATATGTAGCGATTCGATTACTCACTGTACTTTGTTATGAGTCTGAAACCATTCTCAAAATCTTTACGTCTGTAAATCCCCATTGTATAATATGTACAGGTGTCAGTTTCAGAAGACATATTTCGGTTTATGTAATATTGCAATCTACGAGGCATAGTTCAACATTCTAGACAGCTAAAGAAAATTGATTTTCAGAAAAACGCTTGAGTTTGTATTTACAGTCTGAACCGTAATCGATCCCAGGACCAAGACATTCTAAAAGGACGCTTTACGTCACTCGACCAAATAGGCAGTTTTATTTAGCGATGAACGAAATATACTCGTTGTACCAAAAACAAAATAATGCAATAAAATTTTATATTTTTATAATTCCTTAGCTAAGTTTGATTTATGTGCTAGCAATGAACAAAATTAAGTTTCGTTTTTAATGCATAAAATAAGCATTATTTAGTTTGTTGGACATCTCGAAGTAATTTGATATAATATATCACCATAAGTAATTTAAAACATTAACAAGTAGAAAACATTGCTGTTATCTTTTTGTCCAGGTTTTTTCGTCCTCCAATGAATATTGGACTTATAAACCGAATAATTTTATTTAAGGTAATCAAAATAAAATTAGTTTAAGAATTATCTGATACTCGACTTCATATAGCATACATATATATTTAATCTGTCTCACTAAAACTGCTCGAGTACAGACCCACCAACTTATCTGTTCAGGCGGCAGAAAAAAGAACTACAACATACCTTCAAATTGTGACAGTTTGTAGTTGATTTCCATGACCAGTAGCTCCCTCGAAAACTGTACAGTTAAGTTGGTGGTACTATAGACATTTTTGTGAGTCAACTTTGTTAACACTTTTACACTATGCGTCCCCATTTATCACGACATATAACGTGAGAAGCAGTGCCCTTTTTAGTATAAAAATAATATGTAAATGTAATAAAGTATCATTATAATCAAAAACAACTTTTAATTATGTTTAGAACCGCAACAAATGAAGTCACTTCTCTTTCGTACAATAAAAATGTATACAATTATATATTATGATCCTTACATTATCTTGTAGTGCTGTATTGGTTGAATGATAGCTTTCTCAATTCTAAATAAGATTACTCTAGTATGGAGAAAGATTTGATTTAATAAAACAGTGTGTTTTTCTTGTTGCCACATTACTGACAAATATAGAAGGTCCCTTATATGACAACTATTGAAGTACCCATACGGCATTCTTGATCCATTTATTTTATACCAGCTGTACCTACGACTTCGTTCGCTATTGCCGTACCAGCAGACTAATTATTCACATTTAAGCACTGTTTATCTCATATTAAGCAACGCTGTGAAGCACTCTTAGTAAAGCATAGCTCAGAAAGGGGCTTTTTACTTTGGGTTTGATAACTCCCGGGTTGTATTTTCCAGAAGACAGTAGTTAAGTTACTGAGATCCTTCGCGGTTCGCACAATAAATGTTAAAGGAAAGTACTTTGTGCGTTTCTTTGGAATTTCGATTTTAAAACGGCGTCTTTTTGCCGAGGTTCTTTCTCCTTGTTTGGCGGTAGAATGAATATATATTAGATTGTGCACTTCCATTCCGCAGTCTCCAAAATGTTTTGTCAAGCATGCTTGCAAAACTTAATAAGGGTGCTGAGCTGCCCGTGGGGTGCCGAGCTGCTCGTGAGGTGCCGAGCTGCCCGTGAGGTGCCGAGCTGCCCGTGGGGTGCCGAGCTGCCTGTGGGGTGCCGAGCTGCCCGTGGGGTGCCGGGCTGCCCGTGGGGTGCCGAGTTGCCCGTGGGGAGCCGAGTTGCCCGTGGGGTGCCAGGATGCCCGTGGGGAGCCGGGCTGTCCGTGGTGTGCCAGGCTGACGTCGGGTGTCGGAATACCCGTGGGGTGCCGGGCTCACTAATCTATTCTAACAAAAAAATAATAATTGAAATCGGACTGCGCGTTAATAAACTACAACAAAGTGTACATTTTGACTTTCATCCCCTTTCCCGAGGGAACCGTGCTGAATTTCGGGATAAAAAGTATAAAATAACCTTTTTCGTAGTATGAACTCAAAACGTGTTAAGTTTCATTGAATTCAATTTAATAGTTTTGGAGTGATGCGCTGCCGGGATATAGACAGACAGACAAAAATCAAAAAAATATAGTTTTGGCATCAGTGTCAGCTACAGTGTTCTTAATTTTTTTTTCAAAATATCTGCCTTGTACCGAATTGGATCTGTTATAGTTTTATTATATGTATAGATTACAAGCAAATATTATTTATTCCTGGTACCCGAGCCCCACGAATGTAGTGAAGTTTTAAGTTATGGTACCAAAACCGTAAGGACATATCAATTGATAGTATATTCAACCTACACATATGATACTGAATAAAAAAAATGTCACCACTATGAAAAGTATTATTTTTTGTAAGTTTCTCGTTTATCTGTAGGAGCGACCGTCACCGTCCTGTTGCAGCGTCTACTAACTTGACCCTTATTTCAATGAGGTGGTCTGTTTGATTTATATAGAAAAAGCAGGTATTTGCAGATCATGTACGAACCTGTAAAGAACTGCTTATTTTAGTAATTTTAATGTTATAAATGTAGGAGTAAACGATGACGGAAGAAGGTATTGATGGTGGGCATATATCACGTTTACAAAACATTACTTGACAGTTGGTATAGAAGAGTGAAAAATGATAATATTGTACCACAAGGTCCTCTTAATGAAATAAATGTTGACCATTTTCTCATTATTTTAATATGATATGGTGTACATTATTATCTTCAGCGACGAAATTGTGTTTGTTATAATTAAACCATATAACAATGTCTGCAAAAACGTAGCTAACTTGATACACCTTATTTTAAATACATCTGTTTAATCATTACATAAAAAATAATTGCAACGTTCGACCCTTTTATTACAACCAATTTTGGCCGTCATACAATGGATTTTTGGGGCGCGTGACCCCAGGATGCTGTAAACAGGTCATTACGGCTTATCTGACCCCTAATGAACCCATAAAGTGCAAATTACACGCCCAAAATGACATGGACATAGGTACGTAATGATTTAAAAAGCACTGGCTCATTCTAAAATGCGTTATAAGGTGAAACAGTTGCTCAATAACTTCAACTGGGTTAATAATGTACGTAATTTTCATTACATACCGTTACCGTTTAGGGCCAATATCATATTCAATCTGTGCCCAAATATCTTGCAATTACGACTGAACTGTACCGTTTAACGGATTCGATCAATCGGACCGTGTTTGTGGGAGATTAATACAGTTCTATTCAATTTTCAAAACTGTAACTGGCGCACGTTCAGAACTGTAATTTTTCACACTAACGTCGTTCACAACCTTAGAGTAGACCGTTCTGTTGTTGACAACTCGATCGTTTTGTACCTTTGAAGGTTTATTTATTTATTTATTTATACACAAGACAGTATACAATCAAGTTAGAAATAGGACTTAAACTAATGCAGTTTTGAGCTGGATTGTATTCCACAAATTTGTGTAATTATAAAAACAGAGTGAAATAGACGGATAAGATATTGGGTTTTACCGAATACACACAACTGCGAAAACATATCGAAGGTATGTGCATGCAGTACTAATTACTAGTTAAGTGTAAATTGCCATTCGGAGAAGCCAGACTCAACACGGAGTTTGTATCTGGTCTGTTTATTTTGGGTTTGGTATAAAGGATATCTTTCAATACAATATTGTAAGAACTTAGCTTAACGGTAAAAATGTCGATTTTATTGTTGTTCTTAGCCAGTTCATTATACTGACGAGCCATCCTTACCAGGGGATTATAGAAAGAGATGTTATTTTTATAAATCTGTAAAGCAAAAAGATTAGATTTGTTAGACCTACGTGCACTGTACTTTATGTTAAAGTTTATATTAGAGAGCAAATTAGGGGTGTCTACTACGGAGTGAATTATTTTGTACAGATAGATGAAGTCAAAATACTTTCGGCGATTTTCTAGCCTTTGGACATTAAATCTGATCAGCCTCGCATCATAGTCAAGATTGGAACGACCAAGTTGTTGACGGTAACAAAGCATTCTTAAAAATTTTCTTTGTATCCTCTCAATTACATCAATATGCACTTGGTAATGTGGAGACCAAATAGGGGTGCCGTACTCTAAAATGCTTCTAATAAGAGCAAAGAAGAGATAAAGGATGGAACGGGAGTTTTTAAAGCCTTTTGTGGATCTGAAAACAAATCCGACGAGTTGATTGGCTTTCGTCGTCATGTGTTGGTAATGGGCTCTAAACGAAAGTTTATCGTCGAACAGAATGCCAAGATCTTTAGCAACATTTGATCTTGTAAGAACTAAGCCATCAATTAAATAATCATTAATGAGTGTATGACGTTTGTTAGTGAATGTGATAATAAAGCATTTAGTGATGTTAAGATACATATGATTTAACTTACACCATTGAGAGACAATATTTATATCTTTTTGTAAGAGATGGCAGTCGGATAAGGAAACAATAGTGTTAAAAATTTTCATGTCGTCAGCATATAACAAACATTCACAAGATAATTGTTCAACAAGATCGTTTATAAACACAATAAATAAGAGAGGCCCTAAATGAGACCCTTGGGGTACCCCAGAGGTTACATGCACTGGAGAAGAAATAAATCCCTTCAGAGCGACCAGTTGAGACCTGTTACTGAGGTAAGACGTTATCCATCGGAACAAGCTACCTTGAATGCCATAGGCGGCGAGCTTACTACAAAGTAAACTGTGTCGCACCTTGTCAAAGGCTTTTGAGAAATCTGTGTAGATAGAGTCAACTTGACCTCCCATGGCAAAGCTTTTACAGAGGTAGTTCTTGTATTCCAAGAGGTTAGTGATGGTTGATCTGCCAGTAACAAATCCGTGTTGTTTATCTGAGAGAAGGGGCTTAATGTGGTTGTATAGATGACTGTAAACTAAGGATTCGAACAATTTTGCGAAACTTGATAGAATGCTTATAGGTCTATAATTTTCGCAGAGGGATTTATCTCCGTTTTTTAAAATTGGAATTATGTGTGCAGTTTTCCATCGCTTAGGAAAGGTTCCACAAGAAAGTGATTTATTAAATATGATGGCTAAAGGTACACTCAGTTCTTTCCCACAGAGCTTGATAAATGATGGAGGAAGTTGGTCAGGTCCAGCACCTTTATTTTTATCTAGCTGTTTTATTTTATTAATAATGTCAGTTTCAGTAATGACAATAAACGATAAAGAATTTGTAGATCTACTTGCAATCGTTTCGCATGAAGATCGAAAGGCTGAAGTTGTGCTACTTTGTACGTCTTTATCAAAAACAGATCCAAAATAAGTTGAGAATAGCTCACATATGCCCTGCCCATTTGAAGATGAGGCATTGCCATAGTTCATAACGTGTGGGATTGATACATGGCCTTTTCTGTTGTTCACGAAACTCCAAAATAGTTTTATATTTTGCTCCATTGATTCTTCTGTTGAAGAAATATATTTTTTGTAGCATTGATCTGCCATTTTCTTAAATCTTTCACGCAGTAAGGTAAATGAGTCATAATCTCTGGGGTTGTTGAACTTTTTAAAACGCTTATGGTATTTGTTTTTCTCTTCATTACATTTAATTAATGGTATACTGTACCAAATAGGATAATTTTGTGGTTTTACTGTTAATATTGGTGTATATTTATGAATGATTTCAAAAAGCTTATCATAAAAGATGTCAGTACAAGTATCAACGTCTGAACTCGACAAAATGCTATCCCATTCTATCGTACCTAACTCATATTGAACATCTTGGTAACAACACTTTGAAAAGTTCAACCTTTTATTATTGCGTTTACCTAAACATTTTAATGTGCTCTTTCTCAAAGGGAACTCAAACTCGATTGCGGGGTGATGCCTATCTATTAGACTCAGCGGGTCAGCCTTATTAACTTTGACGGACACAACCGTCGAAAGTACCAAATCAAGAATGCGTCCATTTTCATTAGTGATGTAGTTAAGTTGACTTAAATGACAAAGTGAAATGAGTTCATTTAATAGAGAGAGTTTTTTACTGTGCTTAGTTTGTGATGGCTCAAAAGTACAAAGAGAGGTGCATGCGTAGTCAGGCGTATTGAAGTCTCCAATAACAATATAATTCTCATCAGGGCAGTAAGTTAATAATACTCTTTGGCAGTTATTATAGAACTCATCTAGCTTTGCACAACATAGATCCGGAGGTAGGTAGCAGAGACAAATATTAAGATTTTTAGAATTACAAGACTCTGGCACTATAGTTATCCAGATATCCTCTATACCACTATCCCAAGATGCCTGGCGGATAACTTGGAAAGATTTTTTAATGGCGATGAGAACACCGCCACCCTCAACTTTTGTTGAATTGGTCTCAAAATGATCTCTTCTGAAAATGTTATAGCGAGCGTCCATAATTTCCCCATCAAACACACTATGGTTCAAGTTAGTTTCCGTTAGACAAACAACGTCATAATTAGAGTTCAATACATTTAAATAAAACTGTGACAATTTAGTACGAATTCCATTAACATTTTGGTAATAAACATTAATCATTATGATTTTATTATAAAAACAGAGTAATAAATAACGTTTGATAGAAGAAAGAAACCTACTTTACAAAAGTTTACTAAGACAATCAATATTCTTAACGAGTATAGCGGGACTTTGCTCATCCTTGCGGATATATATTTGGCCGAAGCGGACCCAGACAAACTTAAAATTATTTTCTTTGCAATACTTCCTTGCCGCAGCGTGCACCTCCTTTGCTTCCGGTGAAAGATGTTCAGCCAAATATATCCTCCGGGTTTCGCCAGTTAAGCCAACATGAGTTGAGGCCAGTTTGTCTTTTGGGTGAGCTTTATTAAAACGCGTCACTGAGGACAAAATAAGGTCACGAATCCGCTGCGATGAGAGAGTGACGAGGATATTCCGTGGTCTCTTTGAAGATGCATCCATTTTAGCAATACGACGACAAGCTCTTACTTCACTCTCTGGTATTACAACTTGTAGACAATCACAAAGTTTTTTAAATAATACCATTAAATTTTCCGTTTTGCTCTCGGGTACTTCATGAATCTCAATATTCAAATCACGTGAAATTTTTTCTACAGTAACTAATCGAGATTGTAACTTGGATAATGCATTATTAGTTTTGATGAGATCCGATTTTATTTGTTTAATATCCGTATCATTTTTAATAATTTCCGACCTCAAGTCTTTTTGTTCTGCAGATAAATAATCAGTTGTAGAAGTAAACTCACTTTTTAGATTTTCAACCGCACGGCTAGCCTGCGCGGCCACCATTTTTCCAATATCCTTATTAAGTGCTGCTCTTAAATTAGACATAATAGCTGAGTCCGGCGCCAGTTTCAAGTCAAAGAGCTTGCTAATGCTCTCCATCGAAACAGGCTCATTTGTTAAGTTCGAGGTACTCGGTATGGTAGTAGTAGCAGCACAGTAGCTGCTATCCAGAGTCAAGTCACCAAATGAGACGTTCACAGTCTCGTTCGGAGAGAGCACCTGGCTGCGGTGCTGGCGACAGGGAGTATCGTCATTATTTTTGCGTCGGGTCACATTCTGACAATACGGACAGCTCAAAGATTTTATTTGGTCATTAGTAAGTGCCCTAGATGTTTCTTTTGTGAGGTTTAGGCAACTAAAGCAGTATTCCGAAGAGCAGACATTGCATTTTAAGAAATTATTGTTCTTGAGAACAGTCTTGCATCCATGACAGTGCATTTTGGTTAAGTTTATCACTGACAGAATATAAAATGATGTATAATAGTCGTCGAAACGTGATCCAAAATAATCACAATAAATAAAGCGTTCTCGGTACTTTGCAATAAGAGCGGTTCTAACCACGGCTACATACACTATAGGTTATAACATTTTCACTATGAAAATCGGTAATTTCTTCTTCTTCTTCTTTAGATGGCTTTTAAACGCTGCTTGACGTTTTTCTGCCAGTGTCAAAAGGTTGCAACTTTAACTGACATGACTTTGACATTTGTTGATGATAGAGTTATAGATCAATAAATTCCATACATTTACAGCATGGAAGTATACATCTTTATGACATCCACACTAGCGTAGTTCCTTTCGTCGCCTACATTAGCGGCATCATTGGGGATCCATTTTGCGGGTGGCGAGTCTTTACCTGCCAAAATATTTGCTGACGAAACAGCTGACGAAAAATTTACCGTATTTTCACCCCATGACCAATGGTTTATGAAATGAAAATGCGACACCTGGCAATGACAAAATTAAAATTAAGGCATGCATAGGCGTTTCATATACCAGAATTTACTCATACATGTAACAGTTTAATACAATAAAATACCTCATACACAAATGTTCCATACTAAAACGTTGCAATATATTTTTGAAAATAAGCTTCTGATTGATGGCTTGAACTCCATTAAAAAAACTGGCCAAGTGCGAGTCGGTTCTTACTCATATAGAGTTCTGCATTGCCATAAAAGAACAAGTATACATTATTGTTTTAATATTGTTATGTTTGCAATAACTCCTGCTATGCGGATTACATTGCAAAAAGTATACAATAATTAAAAAAGTGAAAAACCGGACTGATTTTTTTAAGCATTTTGTCATATATATTTTTAGAGTCGTCAATCCACATGGATGGGTTGATGTTTCTAAAAATTGGCTGGGTTTGAAAGAAAAAATAAGTTTTTCACTCTATGTGGCATCTAAAATCCGCCAGTTCATATTTTTTTATGTACCTAGTGCCATTTGCGCTATCAAGACGAATCTAATGATGTCTCATACATTTAAATCGGTTAAGTCGTTTGGTTTATGGTGGAATAAAGAAACTCACAAATATACGTACATGAACCCTGAAAACATATTAACCCTTTTCTTGGGCAGTGGTGTGAAAAATATTTGTTCGTTTTGATGACATCTATAATTTTGAAGCGCTCGTAGCGAAGTTTACTTAGCTGTTCTCAACCGATCAGCAAAGTTAAGCAACGTCGCCCGCGGTCATGAGTTGGATGGGTGACCGCTAGTGACATTAATACTGAGCGTTTCCGTGCTTTGGAGGGCACGTTAAGCCGTCGGCCTCGTTTGTCGTCTTAGGATGGCAGTCGTTATAGCATGGTGGTAGGGCATTTTGCGAATGCCCGCCTGGCAAGCTACCACCCTCAAGTAGAAAATCTGTCGCCAAACACCTAACGGTGTGTTCCGGCAGCTGTCCTTGAGAGCCAGTACTTCTAGGTTAGCCTGAACAACATCTTCGACCACATCATCCCTTACCATCAGGTGAGATAGTGGTCAAAGGATTACCAATCAGGCATAAAAATAAAAATATAAAAAAAATATTACCATGTAATTTTTTTATTTTTGCAAGCATGCTCTGGGGATAACATTACAAAATTAAAAAAATTATATTCATGTGCAGAATATACTATTACCTACCCAAAAAGCTCTAGACAGTTACACCTTACTTATTGGGATGTAAAAAAGTTTACATTGTTTTTTATTTTTGGAGAGGTATTCGTGTTGTAATTTTGTAATGTAATATTTTTTTAATTTCGGCTTACTTCTCGCGTATTTCATGGGCTCTAACCACTGAAAACTACGAACATTTTCCAAGAGATTAATCAACTAAAAACAACGAGTAATGCACTAGTATATTTTTGTTAAAGCTTTAAATCCACAGTATACTCGTACAATGCGACCTACATAACTTTGGAAACGTTCACTCGCGTCCCTCGATTACAATACACCCTACTTGAATACATCTGCGTTGCCTCGTTTGTCTTACAAGATAATTTAAAGGGGAATAATTTGGCAAGACGGACTAATTAAACCTGAATTAATTAACTAGGAAAACATAAACAAGTGTCGGGTAGTTGGAATACCGAGGCCTATAATGAACATTCCTTATCTGGTTGTCTATTACGAGTGCCAGAGTTAAATTAGTCTTCATTTAGGGAGTAGAGAGTTTGAGAGCAATGTATTGTCTTGGTTTCTATCGTGAATCTCTGGTGGTTATTGCTGGCAATGAATTAAAATGGTAAGGTACTGTATAAACGGGGGTGATGAGAAAACATAGGATTAAACAATATAGGGCTTTTGAGTAATATTAAGGCACAATGTGACTCGATTAATGTATATTTGCTGTCTGTCTCTCTCCGACCGTATTTCTGGTCGATAGCTTTTTAGTTGAAAAAATTACAAATCTAAAATTGAGATGTGTAGAATGTTAAGTCAAAGTTTATTACATTTATTTACAACCCATAAAATAAGCTTATTTTTTTTACTCAGTCACGCGAAATATTGTCTAGAGTTCATTGCATAAGGTACAGCATTTTTCTGTTTAACTAAATTTATAGAAGCGTTCAAAATTTTCAGCTTGAGATAATTCATGATACAGGTTTCAGAAATAACACTAATTAAGTCCCTACCTAGTTAAGTCCCCCACTAGTTAAGACTAATTAATCTAGAAATTACAATTTTTACGTAATGATAAAGTTTATGTGAGGTTGCTACAAATAATAAAATGAATGCCCTGATTGATTATGAAGTTTTTAATCTGTGATCAAAATAAAAGAACATTTTTATTTTTTGGTGTTGTGACGGAACAAACACATGGCCCACCTGATGTTAAGCGATAACCTCTGCCTATAACAGAACCAGATGCATTTCCACAAATAGTCCTGAGACATACAGTTGTTAATTTTACAGGCTCTTAAGGACTGCTGCTTTGATATACGAGTATATAATCAGGTTTAATAATAACCGCTAAATTCTCACTCACACACTCTTTCCGTAATAGCATTTCCATTAGTCATTCAATGTTAAAAAAAACTAATACTTTCTTTTTTATGGCCCCACCAAAATACATGAAATTATTATTATAAATATTTCAAATATTAATTTCAAAACAGTACTACCTTAAATTAAGATTTATTATTTCACTCGAAGTGCATATCATCTGTTCATAATAAAAATTGTGTATCTGGCAAAAAGAAACCGTATTTAGACCTATGAAAGACTATAAATAGGCTAGACGAATAGGAACTACCTCCTACTCCCTACCTCTTAATCTACTATATTTCTTTATGATTTTTACTTTCGTTTGCTAATGGCTCAAGCTAATTATGACGCATAATCGTCTAGCGCTTAGTAAGATAATACAGCTGATCCTTAAAATTTCTTTAAACCTCTTAAATTTGTAGTAGATTAAATTAAATTTACCTAATTAGATTTTAATATAATCAACGTTAACGGGATAAACAATTGGCTTATTGTTACCTACTTTATGCTCTACAAAGGGTTTTTACAACAATCTCATTATGCAGAGAGCATTGTTGAAGAATCTAGCCAGCTCTTAATTAGGTGATAACGATAATGGTACTTTGCTAATGAAATGTCCACCTTAATCGAAATTCAAGCATTTGCATACAAAGCTTCCTTAACGAAGGGGCTGAACTATTTTGAATATATTTACTAACGGCGGAAAGGCGTGGTCTTAAGTACATATAGGTATACTTTTATGTTCTCAAATTGTTCGAACTTACAAGACAAACTCTGCTGCAATTATCACTAGAATATTTTTTGAAACTACGATAGCACAGTGTTTACAGCTATTGACTGCCGAATACCGTCGCAGGTTTCAGCTTCACCGCTTGGTGAGACGACATTTTGCGAGAGTTTGTATAGCTATCACGCAAGCACTTGCTGGCTTGCACGGTGTACTCCGGAAACTGTCCTTGAGAGCAAAGACCTTCAAGGTTACGTTTACTATCCACATCATAACTTATGAATAGGCAAGTGGTCTATATAGCTAAATTTAAAACTGTATAAGAGAAGAAGATTATGATAACATCGCACAACGCCTACTTAAATCGGAATGCAACGTGTATTTTATGCTTTTCTAAGATTTGAAGAGTCTGAGTTCGAAAAACAATCATTATACGTTCAGTTATAAAGGTGTGTATCGCGCTGACCCGCGGCTTGCCCACATAACTTTACTTACAACAATTAAGTTATTAGAAAGTAAAATGGTCAATATAAAAAAAAAAAACTGACGAGATAAGTGTGAAACAAAGGATCTAAAAAATAACTGAGAATGGTCATAAACGTAGAAACAAAATTGTCTAAGATCAAAGGATTTTAGAAAAGCCCAAGCGAGCTCAGCGTAAGATGTGAATGATCCTGGGATTTTTTTGCAATTTTTTTATCATTCAAATGATAAATAATTAGTAAGAAACAATAACGTCTATTGAACTCAGTCCTCCCTCATTAGTAAATTTTGCCATAATTTCAACGCTTGACAGCTGGCGTCTCGGGGATAGCAGTTATTCAGAAGTCGCTGCTGCCCACCTTCTTGTATCATATGATAGTAATAAAGTATCGAAGACGCTTGAGACGATGTGTCAAACTAAAGCAAACCAAAAACAAATTTCATATAATAATATAGCCTTTCAGGGACACGACCTTCAGAAATGAAGTGTTAACCAGAAGATGTGAAATTATTAATAATACCCAGCAAAATATCTTCTTAATTCTTATCCTTTTTAAACTTGTCAAATGAAAATATAGAACGAATATAAAATAAAAGTTCTGAATTACATAGCCCACAATAACAACAACAGATACCAATTTTCAATACTATTGCTCGAAAGTGCTCGGAGTAGGTATGTGTACTGTAATAAACTGTAAAAGTAGGTTCACGCTATATGAAACCGCGCGACATTACAGAATAAAACGAACGTTGTATTTTTTTAATTTATGTTAATACCTCTGTCTCTAAAGAGGTACTTGCAAGGAGCTAGCTATTTTCCAACGTTAAGCTATTTTTCAAAACTTTGTTTAAGGGAGTCTATGACTACTCTTATGGGTAAAAGTGTATTCTGTATGGCTCCGAAAATATTTAATAAACTACCAATATGTTTCTGTTAAACATTCGTATAAAAAGCTCAAATTTACTGATTTTAAAACGAAATTACGTTCACTACTTATTGATAAATGTTACTATACTGTCACAGATTTCTGAAATGATGAAATTTTTTAATGTAATGAATTTAATTATATAAGCTTTAATGTGTTTATAACAATGTATTATAGTTTTTTTTTGTATGCCTATTATCGGTTGAAAATATTTGTTCACCTTGTCATATTTAAGACCTTATTCTTGGACACATTTTCAGTAAATATATAAATTGATTGATTGATTAGAACTGACACTGACATGGTGAGGACTTATTATGTAAGAGGACTTTTATGTTATAGCATTTTATGTAAGAATTTGTCGTATCTGTCATCATTACCAGGAAAATTCCGCTGTAGAATATAATTATTCCAGCCTTGGCCCAAAACTAACTTTATACTCTTACCTAAAAGCTTCTGATTTACGAACCAACATTAGTCTCCTTAACAAAGCGTTTTGATAAGAAACCGCTGTAGCCGTCTCCCAAAGCATTAGATCGACGACACTAAATAACAAGGTAAAACTTTGGGTTACAATCGGGGAATGCTATGATTATATAGTTTAGGCATTTGAGTAGGTATATAAAGTAATTACTTTAAATAAAAACAATTTCCACTAATGAAAAATATGAAAATGTTGGTTGTATTTACTTGGATGTCAAAGATATATTTTCCAGTTACTTTCATTGCAAAACTAAACTACTGAACGGATTTTGATAAAGTTATATGTGACCTCTATGGAATGACCTACCAAACAAAAAAGCATTATCGAGATAAATTTACATTTGGTGTTCGCATAACAGACATAAAGTCAAAATGAAAGCATTGTACTTTTTTAATGTCGGTTGAATGATAAATGGTTCTTAGCATATTACGTTACTATATTTTTTTTATGTACTTATTAAGTCTGGAACTATCCACACTAATATGGATTCTGGTTTAATTAGCAAAACCCTAGAAATATACTATAACAAACGTTCTAAGCAAACTACGTGCCATTGTAGACCTTAGGTTTTGCTTACTCTATTGGGAATATGCTATTGTTGTACGTAGATATCTCTATGTTGAGGTTATTGTGGTATGATCATTTCTTATTATAGAACAGCACTTGTTTAAGTAAGAATGCTCTATTTAGGGTTCCGTACCACAAAACCCTTATCGGATCACTTTGTTGTCAGTCTGTCTATCTGTGAATACGCTTTTTATCAGGAATACGTAGAGGTATCAAGCTGAAATTCATATAAAATACTCAGATCTACTGTTCCTTAGACCTGTGAAAAAATCAAATTACTAAGCCAACGCAATCAAAAGATACAACCACTTAGTCCTCAAATTTTGACACTCGCAAGGAAAACAAAACCTATAGGGTACTTCCCGTGAACTCGGAATCTTGAAATTTGGTACTAAGCAACGTCTTATAGCACAAGTAAAGGAAAAATTCCGAAAAATATATTATTTTTTTACATTATAATAATAATAGTAAAAATATTTATAATAATTTTAAAGTGTAATGGATTTAATTTAGCATTAAAAATATCAACTTTTACTTACAGGTTTGTACGGAACCTAGGTGCGCGAGTCCGACTCGCACTTGGCCGGATTTTTATATTGTTTTACGTCTACGACGGATAAACCTCTTTAATCTTGCGGATGAAAGACGGCTGAACTATATTGGGCCTGCGGGACTTCTTAGGACCATAATAAAAATATTAATATTGACATATTTTTATTTCTTTGATGAAGAATATTGTTGCTCGAGTTTTACTAGAGCTTTATAACAATGAACAAAAATATAGGTATATAAACAACCAATATGTTTATACGATCCTCGTTTAAGGAATCATTACAATGATTACAATAAGGGAAAACTTTTAGGGTATGAGGCAGGCCTTAATTTCCCCCGGGAAATTGGTAATACTTTTCACCTTTTTCTTTACTATTATTAGTATGTGGGGAAGGAGTGTTTCTGTTTATATGTATAAAATATATAAATGATGAAAGGCTGTTATTATATGTTTGTATAATTTTATATGTAATTTAAAAAGAAACGACTGAAAGTACCACTGAAGTCGGTTCCATCTTTAATGATATTTCTGAGGAGCTTTTTATTTTTTAAAACATATTCTACGGATATACGATTATATCAGTTATTACGAGCTGCTACTGAGGGTGAATAACCGGAAAAAGGAAAGTAATAAGTATATTCGATTTATTTAAGGGGAAAAAATAATGTAAATATTGATTAATTAATTTTAGTAAAGCAAAATAAAAATATAAATTAATATATATTACTCCTAATAGCACGTGACTGGAAGCAGGAGGCTCACATGATGCTAAGCGGTAGCTAACCTCTGCCTATAACAAATTAATTTCAAATTCACAAAAAACGATGTCCTCCTTTCTCCGATCCGATTTGATCAATCCTTTATTGGAGGCATACAGTTGTTGAATCTCATATGCCTGCAATTTTACTCTACTCGAGATACACTGGACTGCTGCCGGAATACACTGTTACAGGTGGTTGGCGACAAATTATCTACTTCAGGAGGGCAGCTGGCCTGGCGAGCATTCGCAAAAAGCCCTCCTACCATGCGGTCAAGCTCCTGGTGCAGCAGCTGGTGCTTGGGATCGAGCCTTGGACCTTCTTCAGCGAAGTCCATATCTATCACCGCTCGGCTAGTATTGCTTCGACTTGACTTACCAACAGATGAGAAACTGTTAGTAAAATTCATAAATTAATTCCGGTATTTAAGACGTTATACTGTGTTAGCGTTAGCTGTTCTCTGAACATTTCGAAGGCACAAAACAGTAAATTAGGTATATTTTGTTTCAGTATTGTTACATTTTCTTGCATGAAAACATACAACATGAAGAGATGATACCCTTTCCTGGTCCTGCAAGTTAATTCTGCTTCAAATATAACCGAAAGACAACAATTTAATCGTCACAAAATCCGCGGAATGAATATTTACAAGTCGCTGCCACTATTATTTTGACACATAAAGCGATAAATACATTAGTATTAACCAAAGTTTGAATTTCCCGCTACAGGCGGGAGTTTATCCTTTATGATACTTTTAAGACGCTAATTAGCAGCTTGTTTCCGACTAGTACGAAAATCAAACCAATTTTCGTTGAAATAAGGCTCATATCCGCGCAGGCTCATGTGACATTTACGGTAATCGCTCCGTCTGAGTGAAATACAAGAAATTTTGAGAAAACATTACTTCGTTCACATGGACGCCATTCTTTATTTCATATATACACATTAAATATATAATAAGTATCGATTTACATGATATATTGAAGATGATCGTCAATGTCCTTTATGAGATAAAAGTTTCGTTAAGAAACATAATAAATTTTACCTATATATTAAAAAAATACTCTAGAAGTTTTGGCCGTGCAGACAACATAATATAAGTGGAAAATAAAGTCGCGGATTTGATGATTAGAAGTATATTTCTGTCACATTTTTAATAAATCCTGTGAATGTACTGCGCTTTTAAGGTCAGGTCTGTTTATTATTTGACTCTTAAATCATCACAAATGTGTCCCTTACTACGCAATAAATCCACGTCTCTTCAACATGACTGAAAACATCGATAAAGTAATACTCACAACAATAATTAATATGATATATTTGTCCTCGTGAATCATAGCTGACAATCACCATCAATCGAGCTTTGTGCCAATAACGATGTAGGGACATTATTATATTATACCTAACAATACCTACGTAGGTAATAAAATATTCAACGTTTAACCAGTTTGAAGGATATCTATTTCAAAGGACTGTTGCCATTGGATTTTATAGATTAAGAGCTTTTTTATCAAATTTGATTACCATACTTAAGATTGCTCTTGATGAATGGAAATCATAGCGTTTTTTCTTTAATAAAATGATGTATAAATTGATCACATTTAACTTCCTAAACGTACTGTAATGAGTATAGTTTTTTTTATTGCCAGCTTTTGACCACTGTCTCACCTGATGGTAAGTGATGATGTGGTCGAAGATGTTGTTCAGGCTAACCTAGAAGTACTGGCTCTCAAGGACAGCTGCCGGAACATACCGTTAGGTGCTTGGCGACAGAGGTGTGTTCCGGGTGATATGATGTGGTCGAAGGTGTTAACAGGCTTAACCTAGAATTACTGGCTCTTGAGGATAGCTATCCTCAAGAGCCAGTAATTCTAGGTTAAGCCTGTTAACACCTTCGACCACATCATCACTTACCATCAGGTGAGATTGTGGTCCTATCTGCAATAAAAAAAACCTAGAATTACTGGCTAGCTACTTTCTTCTACTTGAGGATGGTAGCTAGCCATGCGGGCATTCGCAGAAAGTCCTGCCACCTTGCTGTAAAACGACTGACATTCTAAGACAACAACCGGGATCGAAGGTTCAACGTGCCCTAAAAGCACGGCATTGCTCAGTAGAAAATGCCACTAGCCATCACCCAACCAATTAATGACTGCAGCGAACATTCGTTAGTTGCTTTACATAGTTGTTCACTTCCGAATGACTAGGCAAGCTATGCTACGAGCGCTTCAATCTTTACATTAAATAAAATTTATTTTCAAGACAGACGGCCTTGTTAGTACAGTGGTTATAGCGACGTTTTGGAATCTCGAAGACCAGGGTTCGATTCCCGGATTAGACAGTTACTGTGTTTTTTCTGTCATTCTCAGTAAAGTTCCGGAGTCTGAAATTGTACCCAGTAAATGGAAATAGACTTGAATAGACTTGCCACTTATCAAATGGAACTAAACATTTTCTGGTGAAAAATTGACGCTACCAATCCAATCGATAAAAGCAGGGGTTGTTCTTTTTAGGGTTCCGTAGTACCTACAAGGAACCCTTATAGTTTCGTCATGTCCGTCTGTCTGTCCGTCTGTCCGAGGTTTTGCGAAGAGACCGTTTGTACTAGAAAGCTGCAATTTTGTACGGATATGTAAACTTACCACGCCGACAAAATGGTAAAATAAAATTTTGAAAAAAATTTTTTTTTGTGGTAGTTCCCGTACAAGTGGTTTGTGTATGAATTTTTTTTTCGTCGCCTATCTCATCGTGTGGGGTATCATTGAATAGATCTTTTAAAATGATTGAAGAGTTCCTTCTACTATTTTTCGATTTAATGCTCCATTTAAGAAATATTCAACTTTAAAGTGCAAATTTTTGTTCCAGCAGGGCGTCCCCCCCCCCCCCCTCTAACACCGAAACTGCTAGCTTGAAAATTTTGAAAAAATTCATGATGATAGTGCAGTTCACGAACTTTCAAGGAAAATTATAGCGGTTAAGATAACTTTATTACTTTAGCAGTAATAGTCGTTGAACTTGGGTATTAGATAATTTTGCACCAAATACAAAATCCTTAGAATAAATCCTTTAAAGTTACTAAGATGAAGTACTGAAAGGACTAGAATCGGTAAAGATAGTTATATACTATAGAAAGGGGTGGAAGGGGGAGAGGGGAGGGGTTGTAGCATCCTCCCAGAGGGGTGGGGGACTAAGGAAACTATTTTTTATTTAAATTATTATAAATAAAAAAAATGTGTACCTACATATATTAGAAGGACTTGAGGTATGGTATTATATGTATATATTTTGTGCAATGGGAAGAGGCAGAGAGGGCGGAATATGCCATTGATGTGAGGGGGTTACAGAAACCTATAGTTTTTTTTAATACTAATGAAATTTCTCAAAATTAGCTTCTTCTCCATGAAAATAATTAATCATAAATCACAAGCACGAAAACGTCAACAAAAAATGGTTAGGCTTAGAGACAAGTGTCTTATTAGAAGTAAAGTAATTCTATGTCAGCTCCGACGCTGTGGGTACGCAGCTTTAGTCTTCTCGCAACCTTATCGCAGCGTACTCGCTACACCTTCGCAGTATACTTGCGCCGCTCCCTTTTCGCGTCTCTGGCTTATAAAAAAACATTCTAGGGGTAGGGCAGACAAGACTGCTTTGAAGATAGGTGATCCAAAACCAGCAAGTAACCCAGTAGATATTAGTAACATTTACTCAAATCACTTTCAATCAGTATTTGAACCCTCAACTGTTACCGACAGTTATAATGCAGATAATAAATTTTATATTTCTGAAGATAACCACACGTCAGATTTAATTATCAGTGATGTTTGTTTTACTATAATCAAATGTATATCAAATCAGAACTACGTAGGCTCGATCCAACTAAGGGCGCTGGAGTTAATAATGTTTCACCATAAGTTCTTAAATACACGCTGACACCATTTGTTTTCCAGTCCACCATATATTCAACCTAAAGATTATTTAAAGTTGTAGCAAACTATCGCCCAATCTGAATTTTGCCCACCTTATCGAAGCTTTACTGAAATATTATAACGTAGAAAATAACGAACAAACAAACAGTGTGTTTACTGATTTTCAAAAGTGGTTTATAGAATGGATCACAGGATTTCACTAGAAAAAAGAGCTTATAACGCTATTCGAGGTTATATATGGCGCTGGTTCAAATCATATATCACGAAACATTGCCAGAAAGTTGGCTTTGATTCAGATGTGGTTCCAATTAGTCCTGGGGTCCCCGAAGGGTCAATATTAGGACCGTTAATTTTTATTATTACTAAATATATTTTAAGTTTTTTAAATTGCTATTACTTGTCGATAACCTGAAAATGTATCATTCTATAAATACTTATCAAGACCACTTCAAATTCCAAACGAATCTGGGCAGATTTTTAGTGTATTTTATTAAAAAATAATTTTACTCCTGAGAAAAAAACAAATAATTTTATACAAATACAAATTAATTTTATTCCTACTTATTGTGATACATTTATGATGAGTCTATGACTCTTAAACTAGGCTGGTGGCCTGTATCTCAAGAGCCAGGTCCGTCCTGGCTTTAGAGAATCTGTAACACATCTAAATTATTTCTTTTATATATACTATTTAGTAACAATTCAAAATTGAACCAATACATTAAAACATATATACATATAGGAAAAATATTTAAAGAAATTGTTTTGTTTTTTCGAATTAACGTCATTTTGTATATTTTTAATAATTAATATTTACGTGTAGTCATTGTTCTGTGGTGTAGTATTGGTGTAGGAGTTTAAGTGAATGTTTGTGAGGAATTTAAAAGGTGTATGTGTCGGTGCGTGTTTCTGTATGTTTGAGTATACGTGCATGTGAAGGGTATGTGATTTGTAATGAGTAATTTTACATATGTACGTTATGGGATTCTAACTTTGATGAAGTTCAAGTCATAAAGGATTAAGGAATAATATTAGGTAGTAAATTAATCGTTAATGTAACTATTCAAAATATTATAATAGCACGTGGTTTAAAAATATGTAATTTTGTTATGAGGTCCTCTAGTAACTTCAACAACGAATTAACGTATTTATTGCATAATATTAAACCATTATGAAGAGCTGCTAAACAAATATAAATTATTGCAATTAAACTCTAGGAGGATCTCAACAATTAGATATTATGCTTCTGTATGACCTATATCATAAGTCATAACAGATATGACTGTACAGAGTTGATCGATTAGCTTCGGTATAAGTTACTTTTTCGACCATATCCTTGCCGTCTCATAATTATTATTATAAATAAGAATATTTCTTCATTAGGAAAATATTGTGACTCTGTTCGTTGGTTCTTGAATATATATATATTTATATATTATATATATGCACAGTCCCTTCAGTGTCGTTATATAGTTACACTATATATATACAGTGTAAACTCAAGGGACTATGCATTTTATGGCGTTACAGAGAGGTGTCGTTAAATGGAGAGAAGAAAAAGTTAGTGAGCAACTATATAAGAAACGTATAGATAATCCATGATTCCTACTTAACAGTCACGGTCAACAACAGTCTACACGTGCAAGCAATCACAATTTATAAACAAAAGAACAAATTGCTTAGAAAGTTATAGGTAGAGAGATAAAAAGAAAATGAACAATAGAATTATTCTATATTATGATAACGGGCTACTACGGAACCCTACATTGCGCGTGACCCGACACGCGCTTGACCGTTTTTTATTTTATTTTTAAATATTATTTTTTATTCAAAGTCAAATTCAAATAATTTATTTGCCAGAATACAAACATTTCATGTTACATTTTGAGTTGTTGTACAAATGTGCTGCATTAGTATTCAGTCTGCAAGCAGACGTGCAAATGTTTTATCAAGTCGCAATCATTATTACTAAAATTAAATAATGTCAGTTAACATTTGTAAATCCCTTGACATTTTAAATACTCTTTTACACTATAAAAACAATTATCTAATAACCACTTACTAAGCCTCTTTCTAAACTCTTAACATTTGTAACATTTGTAAATCCCTTGACATTCTAAATACTCTTTTACACTATAAAAACAATTATCTAATAACCACTTACTAAGCCTCTTTCTAAACTCTTTTATTATACTTTATCAGTGGTTATATATAATAACGCACTTACACATTATTAATGAAAGTGACCTATTGTTGGTTGCATATAGAGATAAAAATAATACTTTTCAAATGGATGCGATGGCGATTTTAAAATTTTCAGCACAGTTTTGTTAAAAGTTTGCCACATTTTAATGAGAGTTGGAAGTGAAAATTCGTTATCGTTGAGGAGTAATAAAACAATTTTAATAACTCATATTTTTTCATCCATTAATCCAGGTTTTATAAGAAAACATTTAACACGAATTTGTTACCAAAACGTCCGTAAATAACATATTGTTTTTCTGTATCCAAATAATTATCCTTTTGAGTTCAAGAACTGAACTTTCAAGAACTGTGAAGGATCCACTGCAGTAACAAGTTCAGTCTCATTCCGCAGACTAGAGTCCCGTAAAGTACCCTAGAGCTTGATTTCAACTAATAAACTTATTCAGGAGGGGAAGCTGGACTCACCCGGGATTCCGAATTCACTTGCCCGTCACGTCTGCCACAGCCTTAGCTACTTTTTCCGTTATGTCGACTGAAATTAATTCATGCAAATTAGCCTTGGAGTCTTCTAAAACGGGCTTAATCTTATCGTTGGCATAATTGCACGGGGAGCGCAAATAGGGGCTTATATTTTTTTAACCAACGTTTTATATTTTAACCGAGCTTTATTTGGACACTTGCCAATTAGGAATTGCCGTTTACTTAAGTATATTTTAACAAGTTTTTCTCTTAGGAGGATTTTTCTCGTTGTATGTTTTGGCACGGGAATATAAGTTGTATATCAAAATATACATATATATATATATATACGTATATGTATACCAAAATGTAATTTAATATAACACAAGACACGGGAGTATTTGGTCGGTTTTACTACTTGCTAAAATAAACCTATACAAAAAAATTAGGCGTTTAAGATAACTAAGGAAAGTAGAAAGAAAAACTAGCAAAGTGCGAATAGGACTTCGCTACCTTAGGGTTCCGCATTCCAAATGTCCGGAAATGAGTTTGTGTGTTAATGTTATGTGGTTTAACTGGTACCTGGCTGTGCAATTAACATGTAAGACTAGTACTCCTTACAACTTTTAATTAATGCTTGGTACAAGCTAAACTTTTCCCGTGTGGTGTCGGGTTAGAATTGCACCTCCCCATATCAACCCGTGGGTGTCGTAAGGGAAAAACTGGAAGGTGGGCTAGTATATCCAGATTTATTGGCAGCCAACTGTGCCTTAAAATAATAGGTATATAAAAAAATATATATGGCGAATTGATTCCAAAATTCACGGATAATATAATATGAAAAAGTTTAAGAATAACAAATACTTTTAAATATTTTAAGAAAACATCAAATTAATATTTTAATAAAACACTTAAAAAATATAAAAATATATCTAGTGACAATTCCGCTTAATTTTCCTGCTAAGCCGACGTGACGTCACAAACGCCACGCAGCCAAACCGGAAGAATTTTTCGACGCGTTTCGCTTCTACACGAAGCATCCTCAGGAGGTCTTGACTCTTCGAGCGCACGATCGAGAAAGTCATTATTTAAATAGTTATTAAGATAGGTACCCACATAATGTGCAATAAATGATTTGATTTGAGTATAAAAGTTTATAATTGTACAAAACTTCTCGATATAACCTTTTTGGTATGCAAAAGTATTAAAAAATTGGAGTTACTTTAGACATACTATTACATTATTACCATACATTATTATACACACAATTATGATTGAGATAATTTAAATTTCATTTACATTACATTTGAACGTCATTTCATTTTCATTTTTAAACACCAATAAGCATAGATTAGAACTAATATGTCAATTTAACATATCTACGGGAAATAGTATGCATAAGCGAACAAGTCCTACGGTCTATTTAATATAGATTGAAACAGCCGTTAAGTTAGCAACAGACGGAACGGGCTGCTTAATACAATGTCGAGTTTACAATATGCTTTAATCAAGTCATCCTTAGGTACATCGATATTAGCCGGATACCCACATCACCTCTAATAACAAACCAACATCTCACCATAGCCCTTATTTCTCTATCCATAGAAGCTTATTTAGTCCAGCAACACCATCATCGTCCATAATTACATTCGTTCTGTTATCTTACCGAAATGCTTTACGTTTATTGCGCTGTAGACTATTGTGCTATTGTCTTATGTACTGTAGACTTATTGTTGCTGATACTGAGATCTTTCGGGACATTCGCCTTATGGTCTTAAGTGCTTTTGTGAGGCGTCTCGTTATTACGTTCAGTGATACATAATGAAGCTTTCTCTACGTAGTGGTAGTGCTTTGCGTTCACTGGCTGGTAATAATTTAGCTTCTAAGGGTTGCTATATTTGAAATGAGACATAGCTTGTTTGGATATGGTATAGACATACCCTTATAATGTTTCTTCGGGAAGTGCTAAGAAAATAACAAATTTGATCAATGCCTTTTTACAACTTGAAGAATGTTGATGTTTTTTTTTATTTTTTATTTATTTATGTTATTGTGACGGAACAAGCCCGAGGCCCACCTGATGTTAAGTGGACTAACCTCTGCCTATAACAGACGCATTTCGTCAACGACGAATTGCACTGTGCCCGTCACACTGAGACGTCCAGTTGTTAGGTCTCATTAGCCTGTAATTTTTCTGGCTCTCAAGGACTGCTGCCGGAACACACCGTTAGGTGCTTGGCGACAGATTTTCTACTTGAGGGTGGTCGCTAGCCAGGCGGGCATTCGCAAAATGCCCTTCCACCATGCGGTGAAGCTCAAGCTCTGGGCGGGATTCGAACCATGGACCTGCTGCGCGGCAGTCCATAGCCAATGCCACTGAGCTATCACTGCTTCATAATTAATTTATTGATTATGAAAAATATCCTGGAACTAAGTAATTAAACAACTTTAAACGGTTTAAATCCCGTATATTAATCATAATTTTTTTTTCCGACGCGACGATTCAAACCCTTAACATGTTGACTTGACGTGGTCACTCACATACGCGACCTAAGACAACAATTGAAACTTTTTTTTCAGAAGAGCTTATATGTATAAAAATCCATTTATATTTGTTTTATTCAAAAAGATCGACTACTATTCTTCTTAATAGGTATAAATAATTCATCATTACTTTTTTCTGTTACTCATATTATCTGGAAAGTATGGGAAACTTTAACAGAAGCTATTAGCTATTAACTAGGTAGGAGGCATTATCTACTATGATTCAATTCAATCGTTCGGATACAATGGTCTTGTATTTGGGGACTTCATTGGAAATATTTAATTCGTCTTGTAATTAACCATTGTTTGACATATAATCGACGCTTGTAATAAAGGCAGTCGGAAACAATGAAAAATCATTATCCATTATTTCCAAGATTTCCGAAGTTCATAAAATAAATCTACTGTAGCGAAATTCTGCTATTAAGGCGAAAATACACATATACTGCGGCAATTAACAGGAAACTAGCAAATAACAAAGTTGGTTCATTGCAACTTTTACTAATCCTCCTTTAATAGTGGCTCAGAAACTATAAGCGGACGCTTAAGCGTCTTTATTGTTACGATCTCATACTTACAACAACTTGAAACTCTCGGGATATCTATTATTAGTTTTACGCAAATGAATACGTGAAAACAGAATTCACGTCTTTTTAAAGTACCTACAGTACTAAGGCCACACAGGGTCAGTCCAGGGTTCGATTAATTCCGCTAGCTTGAAATTTTTATATGGTTATGGTGAATTTTTGACTCGTTGATTTTTATGCGGGGTGCCGGGCTAGAACTGCAACCACTCCTATTTACTTATGGGAGTCGGAAGAGGCGTCGAAGAGAAAAAATCCAACTGGTCAGCAGTAGGACCTTCAGAAGGATTGTGATCTTACACTGTGATCCCCAAGAAGCCTGCCAAGTTCCCATTCTAAGTTCAGCTTGTTTATTTACTCGACTGATGGTAAGTGATCATCATTACTCACAAACATTAGCAACACCAGAGGTCCCGAGGATGCGCTGCAGGCCTTTGACGTGGGAATATGCTGTCTTTTTGAAGGCTCCTCAAGAGTACATACTTCAATCATATTCATAAATTTCTACAATAAATAATTTGTAAATATGTTTGATATATGTTAAACAGGCTCAGCTTAGAATGGGAACTGGCTTTTAAGAACTTGGCGCTATAATGCACTCGGCTTAAGGGTGGTAGTTAGCCATTCATACGTAAAACATAATAGGACATTTACTAATTGCCCTACCACTGTTCAGTGCTAACCACTATGACTACCAGCTCGAATATACAGGATTATAGCGATTCACAAAGTCCACATTCGCGTCAACAGCTGTCGTGATATATAACTATTTAATTTTTCGTTTTATTAACTGTGGTTTATGTATAGTGTATATTGAAGATCTATTCGTCGTTTGTCGACTTTCGTATTGCGCTGGGAAACGTAGATGTCCTTGTAAAGTAATATTTCTTTTATTAAACTTTTCTTAAAAAATCACTACAACTACAGAATTGTATCTTTCATTACCTTTTAGTTGACTTTTGCTGAACCTAACTTGCAAATACCAAGATATCTAGATAGAAAAATCTTTATCGACGAAAAACTTAAATAAACAAAAATTGTTGCCATTTTCAGTATTAATTACAAGGATTAAATTTAATATAATTCACAGAATACATAATTTTAACAAACCGACGATAAAAACTAAATATTTTTCAGATATATAAATAGTCTTCTATACAAAAAAAAAAAAGGAATGAGTGAAATAGGAGCAATAATGGATTAAATAGTTAATAAAATTGACCTTAGGAATTTTCTTTTTAAATCCTGCTTATAACAATAATGAAAATTATGTATTACAGATTACATTACAAAATCACAAATATACGATAGGGATTTTTTTTAAGTCATGTGCAATATTTAATTTTTCCTATCGTATACGATACAAAATCACTAATACTAATATATTAGTGATTTTGTAAATGTATTTAATTTTAGTTATCTACAAATAGCCCGACCCCTTGAAAATGTAACGAACTGAATTTCGCTTAACTCCTAATTTGCCAATAATTGTGTTCGTGGCAGAACTGACAACCTTAAACTTTTTATAATGAATAGATTCAGGCGTTACTTTGCGGAAATCCATTTTTAATAATAACAATTACTTTTAAATATTTTAAGAAAACATCAAATTAATATTTTAATAAAACACTTAAAAAATATAAAAAGAGAAAGATTTTTCATTCTCGATCGTGCGCTCGAAGAGTCAAGACCTCCTGAGGATGCTTCGTGTAGAAGCGAAACGCGTCGAAAAATTCTTCCGGTTTGGCTGCGTGGCGTTTGTGACGTCACGTCGGCTTAGCAGGAAAATTAAGCGGAATTGTCACTAGATATATTTTTATATTTTTTAAGTGTTTTATTAAAATATTAATTTGATGTTTTCTTAAAATATTTAAAAGTAATTGTTATTATTAAAAATGGATTTCCGCAAAATAACGCCTGAATCTATTCATTATAAAAAGTTTAAGGTTGTCAGTTCTGCCACGAACACAATTATTGGCAAATTAGGAGTTAAGCGAAATTCAGTTCGTTACATTTTCAAGGGGTCGGGCTATTTGTAGATAACTAAAATTAAATACATTTACAAAATCACTAATATATTAGTATTAGTGATTTTGTATCGTATACGATAGGAAAAATTAAATATTGCACATGACTTAAAAAAAATCCCTATCGTATATTTGTGATTTTGTAATGTAATCTGTAATACATAATTTTCATTATTGTTATAAGCAGGATTTAAAAAGAAAATTCCTAAGGTCAATTTTATTAACTATTTAATCCACTATTGCTCCTATTTCACTCATTCCTTTTTTTTTTGTATAGAAGACTATTTATATATCTGAAAAATATTTAGTTTTTATCGTCGGTTTGTTAAAATTATGTATTCTGTGAATTATATTAAATTTAATCCTTGTAATTAATACTGAAAATGGCAACAATTTTTGTTTATTTAAGTTTTTCGTTGATAAAGATTTTTCTATCTAGATATATTGGTATTTGCAAGTTAGGTTCAGAAAAGTCAACTAAAAGGTAATGAAAGATACAATTCTGTAGTTGTAGTGATTTTTTAAGAAATGTTTAATAAAAGAAATATTACTTTACAAGGACATCTACGTTTCCCAGCGCAATACGAAAGTCGACAAACGACGAATAGATCTTCAATATACACTATACATAAACCACAGTTAATAAAACGAAAAATTAAATAGTTATATATCACGACAGCTGTTGACGCGAATGTGGACTTTGTGAATCGCTATAATCCTGTATATTCGAGCTGGTGGTCATAGTGGTTAGCACTGAACAGTGGTAGAGCAATTAGTAAATGTCCTATTATGTTTTACGTATGAATGGCTAACTACCACCCTTAAGCCGAGTGCATTATAGCGCCAAGTTCTTAAAAGCCAGTTCCCATTCTAAGCTGAGCCTGTTTAACATATATCAAACATATTTACAAATTATTTATTGTAGAAATTTATGAATATGATTGAAATATGTAAACAGCAAAGACTTCTTGCACTACCATAATGTGGAACCAGCTGCCACGTTAAGTATTTCCGAACAGATACTATCAAGGAGCCTTCAAAAAAAGAGCATATTCCCACGTCAAAGGCCGGCAGCGCATCCTCGGGACCTCTGGTGTTGCTGATGTTTGTGAGTGATGATGATCACTTACCATCAGTCGAGTAAAAAAACAAGCTGAACTTAGAATGGGAACTTGGCAGGCTTCTTGGGGATCACCATGTAAGATCCTTTTGAAGGTCCTACTACCACCGCTGACCAGTTGGATTTTTTCTCTTCGACGCCTCTTCCGACTCCCATAAGTAGATAGGAGTGGTTGCAGTTCTAGCCCGGCACCCCGTATAAAATATCATCGGGTCAAAAATTCACCATAACATAAATTTCAAGCTAGTGGAATTAATCGAACCCTGGAATAACCCTGCGTGGCCTTAGTACTGTAGGTACTTTACAAAGACGTGAATTCAGTTTTCACGTATTCATTTGCGTAAAACTAATAATAGATAAAACAAAAACAAAAAAAAAAAAAAAAAAAAAAAAAAAAAAAAAAAAATTATCAAGTTTTGTATATGCACTAAGAGAGCTACGACGAGCTACAGACGCTAACACAGCCTTAACAGCGTACTTCGCGTATGCATACTCCTGGTTCAGATATGGGATTATACTGTGGGGAAATAGTTCAATGATAGAAGATCTTTTTATACTACAAAAAAATGTATCCGTATCCTTGCCAACATCAAAACCCCCAATATTAGTAAACCATACTTTCATAAACCATTTTTTATAAAATATAAAATTTTAACCATCTCGTCCATATACATATTAGAGACTTGTAAATTCGTCAAAAAATACCCCTTCTTTTATAAAAAGGAAACTGATATGCCACGTAGGTACCCAACAAGATATCAACACAATTTAGTGATGACGAAATCTAGAATAAAAATGCATAGCTCCAGCCCAAATTCAATGGCCATTAAAATATTTAACAAATTACCAGTTGGATTAAAAGAAGAAGAAAATGAACATACATTTGAAATAAGTCTAAAAAACCTATTAATTAAAAAATCATATTATTCTCTTGACGAATTCCTTAAAGAATAATGTAGTATATTAATGATTGGAAATAGACCGGCCCACTCCTTACCAACATTGCTACACCCAAATAGGGTAATTATGTGATACCTATAACCTTGTGTTTATTTAAGATCTGCATGTACAACCACATAATTCTGCAATAAAATATTTGATTTGATTTGATTTGATTTAGATATCCCGAGGGTTTCAAGTTGTTGTAAGTATGAGATCGTAACAATAAAGACGCTTAAGCGTCCGCTTATAGTTTCTGAGCCACTATTAAAGGAGGATTAGTAAAAGTTGCAATGAACCAACTTTGTTATTTGCTAGTTTCCTGTTAATTGCCGCAGTATATGTGTATTTTCGCCTTAATAGCAGAATTTCGCTACAGTAGATTTATTTTATGAATCTCGGAAATCTTGGAAATAATGGATAATGATTTTTCATTGTTTCCGACTGCCTTTATTACAAGCGTCGATTATGTGTCAAACAATGGTTAATTACAAGACGAATTAAATATTTCCAATGAAGTCCCCAAATACAAGACCATTGTATCCGAACGATTGAATTGAATCATAGTAGATAATGCCTACTACCTAGTTAATAGCTAATAGCTTCTGTTAAAGTTTCCCATACTTTCCAGATACTATGAGTAACAGAAAAAGTAATGATGAATTATTTATACCTATTAAGAAGAAAAAAACAAATATAAATGGATTTTTATACATATAAGCTCTACTGAAAAAAAAGTTTCAATTGTTGTCTTAGGTCGCGTATGTGAGTGACCACGTCAAGTCAACATGTTAAGGGTTTGAATCGTCGCGTCGGAAAAAAAATAATGATTAATATACGCGATATAAACCGTTTAAAGTTGTTTAATTACTTAGTTCCAGGATATTTTTCATACTCATCAACATTCTTCAAGGTGTAAAAAGGCATTGATAAAAGTTTGCTATTTTCTTAGCAATTCCCGAAGAAATCTTAGAAGAGTATGTCTATACCATATCCAAACAAGCTAAGTCTCATTTCAAATATAGCAACCCTTAGAAGCTAAATTATTACCAGCCAGTGAACGCAAAGCACTACCACTACGTAGAGAAAGCTTCATTATGTATCACTGAACGTAATAACGAGACGCCTCACAAAAGCACTTAAGACCATAAGGCGAATGTCCCGAAAGATCTCAGTATCAGCAACAATAAGTCTACAGTACATAAGACAATAGCACAATAGTCTACAGCGCAATAAACGTAAAGCATTTCGGTAAGATAACAGAACGAATGTAATTATGAAGGACGATGATGGTGTTGCTGGACTAAATAAGCTTCTATGGATAGAGAAATAAGGGCTATGGTGAGATGTTGGTTTGTTATTAGAGGTGATGTGGGTATCCGGCTAATATCGATGTACCTAAGGATGACTTGATTAAAGCATATTGTAAACTCGACATTGTATTACGCAGCCCGTTCCGTCTGTTGCTAACTTAACGGCTGTTTCAATCTATATTACCTAAATAGACCGTAGGACTAGTTTCGCTTTTCCATACTATTTCCCGAGATATGTTAAATTGACATATTAGTTCTAATCTATGCTTATTGCTGATTAAAAATGAAAATGAAATGACGTTTAAATGTAATGTAAAAGAAATTTAAATTATCTCAATCATAATTGTATGTATAATAATGTATGGTAATAATGTAATAGTATGTTTGAACTAACTCCAATTTTTGAATACTTTTGCATTCCAAATCCACCATGCAACCACCTTGGTTGCATGGTGGTAGGGCATTTTGCGAATGCCCGCCTGGCTAGCTACCACCCTCAAGTAGAAAATCTGTCGCCAAGCACCTAACGGTGTGTTCCGGCAGCTGTCCTTGAGATCCAGTATTTCTAGGTTAGCCTGAACAACATCTTCGACCACATCATCACTTACCACCAGGTGAGATAGTGGTCAAAGGCTAACCTATCATGCATAAAAAAAAAAAGTTGGTATATGGAGAAGTTTTGTAAAATTAAGAGTTTTATAGTCAAATCAAATCAAATCATTTATTGCAGATTATGTGGGTATCTTAACAACTATTTACATAATTATTCAGGTTTGGGTATGGCAACTTTGTGAGGAGCGGCCCGATTTGTTCTTTTTAAAGTATTTGTCACATAGGTATTGTTCTATGGTGTAATGACATATTTTAAATTTTGTTTATGTAATAAATACATTTATATATAAAATTTGAAATTAGACGTATTTCAGTACTAAAACGCAAAATGCCCGTCTGGCTAGCTACCGAAAATCGGTAGCCAAGCCAAATCCATGTATTCCGGCAGCTATCCTTGAGAGCAATTGATTTTTGGTTCTGCCTGTTACCTTCGACCAAATCATCATTAACCATCAGGTGAGATTGGGGTTGAATACTAACCAAAAATCTTTAAAATAACAATGAAATTTCCAAATGGAGCGTGATCGCATCCCCGGGTTCGGCTTTATATATCATTTGCCTTAACTGCCGATCAAGACATTCTGGTTTGTGCAATAAAAATTTGAAAATAAAGTTCCAACACAACCAATACCTAAGATATAACTCTTCGAATTCTAGTATATTTAGTAAATAATGTTTTGTTTTGTTGAATCCTAGATATGATATAATTTAAAACATTATTAAGTTTTCCGGCCAAAAAACTAATTTCACATCAACCTGTAGCCAATGCGCCGTATGGTATTTAATTAAATTTATAGATATGAAATCATTTGAAACATTATTAAGTTTTCCGGCCAAAAAACTAATTTCACATCAACCTGTAGCCAATGCGACGTATGGTATTTAATTAACTAAAGTAGTTTACGTTTTTGATTGTTGTGTTTCAACTAAGTACATATACATTAGCAACAGAGAATAATTATATAGCAGGTTTAGAACTTCGTTCCATTATCGACTAATTCCCGACTCGATATTAGAGCTCATCTAAAAGTAATGTTCGGTAGTATTATGTCATCGTATACAGTTGGAATTAACTTTTCATTTCTCATACTCGGAAAGTAGTGTTTGTTTGACCCGAGTTGTGGGTGGTAGACACTGCTTCCCACCTAAAGGTGGGATAAACTCATAGTAAATGTTTCCTTCTCTAGGGTCGGCATGGCTTATAACCATGGTAACCATTGTTGTAAACAAAATTAGAAGTCGTTCTAATATACTATGCTGTATTATAAAAATAATAACAATTACGTTTGTGTTTATGTAAAGGCTAAATGAACTAGCTTAAAACAGAATTAAGGAGACTTTCTCAAGTGACTGTATCTTACCCATATGGAGATTTTAGTCACTAATTATGTTTATGGGCCAGAATTATAAAAATAACCTATTAAGTGGGACCCTGCAGACGCATTGTGTTCCATATTTAAAATTTAAAAAACATTATTAAAATTGGCAGGGTAGTAAGATTTTACAAGGTACTTATACAAAAAAAATCTAACAAAGACTTTACTTTAATTTGACAAATTGTTCTAACTCCTCAATTATTTTCAGATAGGCATCTTCTACTCATGTTATCATTTTAAGTAAGTAAATTTTAGAAAAATAACTATTCTTTACATTTTCCTTATATTTGAATTGAATAGTAGAGTGTTTAACACGGGTGTAAGTTATTACCTCCTACTTGGTATATAGCCCCATTACTTTTAAATAGGTACTACTCATGTCAATATCAATAAATGTAATAGAAAAACTATTTTTATTTTCCTCATATTCGTCGGGAAAAGTAGAGTGTTTAGCACGACTGAAAGTCATCAATTCCTATTTTGACTATAGCCGCCCGTAAATATTCAAACAAATCTTAACTTTACATTTTACAAATATTTCTACCTACCTTTACTACTCATGATAACATTATCTATTAATGAATTATTTAGAAATACTACTATTTTTTTACTTTCCTTATATTCGTAATGAAAAATAGAGTGTTTAACACGGATGACAGTCGTTAAACATTGCTTTGAGAGCATCGTCGGGAACTTACCTATGCCATAAGATAATGTAAATTATACTTTAGTCCATAGTCCATATTCAATTACGAGTTTTTTTTTTTACCGTTGGTATGCTTTTATTAACAAAATACTACGAACTATATACAACACTATAGCTACTACAATATAAAAATTTAGACAACCTATAAGTCATGGCAGACTCACAGGCAGTCCAAATGCTCCAGCGCACTACCAGTTGGCAGCGTGCCCAGCATGCTGCCAGCATTGCACCGTTGAATTGCAATGCTTACTTGCTATTTCGAGTCAATGTTTTACTCAACTTATCAATTCCATTATACATTTTTGAGAGGAAAAATAATAGTAATTTTCGGGATTATACATATATGAACCCCAATTACTAAAACACTCCTTTTTTGAGCAGTCGTGTAAAAACTAGCCGAAGGCAAGTCAAATGCGTTATTCCAAACATAACAATATTAAAATTATAAAGTAGCGTCATCATTTACAAGTTTAAAACCAATTGCATAAATGGTCGGTGAAGCTCCATCCCAATACGATGGTTAAATAAAGAACCACAGAAAAAATTAGAGTTATGAGTCATTGTCATGTTAGCTCAAGTGGTCAGAGCATACCCCGGCTATAGGGGTGGATGGACGCGGGTTCGAATCCCGCACATGTATATATTTTTTCACTCGTAAATTTGTAATTTTTGATCAAAATTTCACGTTTGTAACTCAAACAATTTACAAGCTAGAGACCTGTGGCACACGGACGTACGGACATATCGACAACTCGGTGTTTAGGGTAAGGAACTCTTGAAATTATGTGTTTATCTATTTGATAATAACAATATTCGTTGTGAAACTTATGATTAGTACAACATTTTGAAATAAATACATTACACACTGGACTTTATACTGGACTTAAGTAACGTTTATAATATAAATAGTTTCTGAATAAAACGACCGGGACACAGAGATGTTAAAAAACAAAGATTAAAATTTCATTTATGTGGTGTTTGAATGAAACTAAATAAAAAACTAAATAGAACCGTATAAAAGGGTAAAATAGAAACGGTATGAAAATATCAGAAATGTTCTCACGATCGTTCCATTCTTCCTTCTTGATAATGTTTACCAATAGTGCCGCGGCATGGGTCAAGTGCCTCCGAGGTCACGTACCACGTGACTCCGGAAGGAAACAATCTGCCCACTCCCCACTCGAACCTTGCTTTGGAACTGTTCTATAACGAGCGAATGTTTTGCCGAGTTTTTTCCGCGTTAGGGTTATCCACACATTTCCGGGTCAGGGCCTTTCGATCTTAGGCAGTTCGGGCTGCTGACACGGGACCAACAGTATACAATCCGCTGCCTGATAACATTACGGCAGCCGCGAGCTTTACTTCCTTTAAATCGTGCCTAAAGAGCTGGCTCATGAAGTAAACTTTTATACGTTGGCAGAAGGATTTAAACTGTAAATTAATATTTATTTGACAAGTCGTATACATTTTTTAAGAATTATTTTATGTCTTATCTGTATAATCGATGTATTTATAATCGATTTGTTTGTTTATAATTGTTATTCTACATCCGAATTGTCTAATTCGTGACGATAGTAAAAGATCTGACGGCATGACTCTGGTTCCGTGGAAGTTAGGGCTTGGGACGCTACAACTGCCGGAACACACCGTTAGGTGCTTGGCGACAGATTTTCTACTTGAGAGTGGTAGCTAACCAGGAGGGCCTTCACAAAATGCCCTACCACCATGCTATAACGACTGCCATCCTAACACAACAACCGGGACCGACGGCTTAACGTGCCCTCTGAAGCAAGGAAACGCTCAGTAGTAATGTCACTAGCGGTCACCCATCTAACTCATGACCCCAGCGGACGTTTGCTGCGTCGTTGCTTAACTTTGCTGATCGGTTAAGTACAGCTATGCAAACTTCGCTACGTGCACTTCAAAGATTCTTAAAAGATTCTTCTGCCTAGGAAAGTACAGGCGTAATAATGTATTTCTTATCCATGATATTTTTTTTTATGCCTGATAGGTTAGCCTTTGACCACTATCTCACCTGATGGTAAGTGATGATGTGGTCGAAGATGTTGTTCAGACTAACCTAGAATTACTGGCTCTCAAGGACAGCTGCCGGAACACACCGGTAGGTGTTTGGCGACAGATTTTCTACTTGAGGGTGGTAGCTAGCCAGGTGGGCATTCGCAAATTGCCCTACCACCATGCTATCGACTGCCATCCTAAGACAACAACCGGGACCGACGGCTTAACGTGCCCTCCGAAGCACGGAAACGCTCAGTAGTAATGTCACTAGCGGTCACCCATCTAACTCATGACCCCAGCAGACGTTTGCTGCGTCGTTGCTTAACTTTGCTGATCGGTTAAGAACAGCTATGCAAACTTCGCTACGTGCACTTCAAAGATTCTTAAAAGATTCCTCTGCCTAGGAAAATACAGGCGTAATAATGTATTTCTTATCCATGATATATTTTTTTTATGCCTGATAGGTTAGCCTTTGACCACTATCTCACCTGAAGGTAAGTGATGATGTGGTCGAAGATGTTGTTCAGACTAACCTAGAATTACTGGCTCTCAAGGACAGCTGCCGAAACACACCGTTAGGTGTTTGGCGACAGATTTTCTACTTGAGGGTGGTAGCTAGCCAGGCGGGCATTCACAAATTGCCCTACCACCATGCTATCGACTGCCATCCTAAGACAACAACCGAGGGCACGTTAAGCCGGGACCGACGGCTTAACGTGCCCTCCAAAGCACGGAAACGCTCAGTAGTAATGTCACTAGCGGTCACCCATCCAACTCATGACCGCGCGCGACGTTGCTTAACTTTGCTGATCGGTTGAGAACAGCTAAGTAAACTTCGCTACGAGCGCTTCAAATATGAAACAAAAACCTAAAACGCGTTACCGGATATATTACCTGAGGTGCTAAAGGCCAAGTGCCCCGAGGTCACGTACCACGTCACTCCGGAAGGAAGCAATCTGCCGAACTCCCGACGCGAGCTCTGCTCTGAAGCTGTTCTTTAAGATCCTAACGTGCTTGTTTTTACGAAGCATTTTTCCGGGTTAGTACATTTTTTTTAACTGCATACTAGCATAACTTAAACATTTTCGTAACGAGTTCTTTATTCATAGACATATAGATCAATAGTTGAAATTATGCTAAAATGTGTTGTCCTCGTTTATTATTGTGACATAAATGGTCAGGCCAGATAATACTCACAAAACGTTTGCAAGACTAAATGGGAACTGTTTCGACTTGAAAGTTGCGGTGGCCGACTGGTTTAGGTATCCGGTACGAAATTGGAGGAAGGACGCGTTCGAATCCCGTTCAAAACTAAAAATATTGTGCTCCAATGATTTCTAAATGTGAAAAGCTTACGCGATTGTGCTTGTAATTATATTCAGAAATAAGTAGGAACTGGTCTGCCGTCAACCGCTTTGTCACTTAGCTTGCATATTAAACATAGTTGAATTAATTATGACTCGGAAGTAGTTTAATCTCAAATTTACATTGCAGATATTTTATCTTGTCATTCAAACTGTGCCTAGTTCATTAGACATTCAAAGTACTCTGATAACACACGAATTGAATAAATAACATCATATTTCCTAGAGATCACGTAGACAATCTAAATTCTCCGAATAGAATGGGTAGTCTTTAGGAACGCAGCCTACTAACAGCGAGAAAGATGAGAATATTATTTATTGTTGTTACATCAAAAATGTATAAAAAAGAACTATGTTGATCTACCATGTTGATAGACAGCACGTGCGCACTTCAATTGTTGCATTGAGAAATAGTAGGTATATTCTGAGTATTTAGAAAAGTATTGCAGGCACTTTTGGATAAAACCTTGCGACAGTAATGTAAATGTAACAGATTTGTTCAGTACTCACGGTCGCGACCGTTTTTCCTACAACCGGTCCTAGGAAAACGGTTTTACTATTAAGTATATCTTTTATATTGGTATTTTTGAGTTTGAGTTCTCATTTTTTCCCTAGTTACCCTGTCATCCAATCCCTACATAGTAATGTAGAACCTTGACAGAAGGCAGTGTAACACATCCAGACGTTCTGATCACAAAAAAACCCACCACACACCAAGTCAGTTGATCGTTTATTTGAAACCGCGACAATAGTACGATATTGAGGTCAGAATTTACTTTAACGCGATGCTTTTTCTGTTAGAACATTTTCCAACAGCTGGCATTGTCCATAACTCGCATGACTATTTTTCATTTCTCGTTTGGTAGTGAATTCCTAGTTTTGAAAATACAATTTTTAGTCGAATATCGAAGCAACTTTTTCAACACTGTTATTATTGGACGTTTTCTATCTTCTTTTTTGAGCAGAGCTAAGCTTTTAACCGCTCTATGTGAAGAGCTGGGTTAAAGGCTTCAAATAATTTTCAATTTATTCAGCAAATTTACTAGAAGTTACACAACAAGTTATCTCTGCGTATGGTAAGTTTGTAATACGATCACCGCGCGAAAGGTCTGCCTTTTAGGATGAGAATTGAGTTAGTGAGAACAGAGTTCGAGGTAAAATGAGCTTTAAGTCCGGTATTTTGAGAACAATAATGTAACAAAATGGTAGGTGTGAATTTTAAATTATCAAAGAGTTAACTTTGATATTTTAAAATTCACACTAATATTATAATTATAATAAATGTTTGTGAGTGAGGATGTGTAGATGTGAGTGTGCGTTTGTTACTCCTGCAAGCTGAAACGTAGATTACAAATAGTTAAGGTCTTTGATGTCGCATGGGATACTTTTCATCATCATCCACTTTCGTCATTATTCTACGCGCCTTGGCGCCGCCGAGGGGTGCAGATAGCACTTATACCATAATATAAGGAAAACATCTTATTCTTCGAAAGTTGTACGAAATTTTGTTCCCGAGCATGTAGTGCGTCATCGTCTAGCTAGAGCATGTTGAGTGAGATACAGATATGGTTTTTTTTAAATTTTGGACTAATAAAAAATTGGTTCCATGAAGTTTGTGAATTTTAGACCACTTTATTACGTGGTCTACCTCAAAAACGAAATAGGAATCTCAAATTTCGCGATATTATGTACATTAACCTCTGTTTAACCAACTAGTTCTGAAAACACTGACTTATTATGTGATTTTGAAGCTGTGCTCAATTAATTTTTTTTAATTTACTGAATGTTGCAACGCGGAACCCTCAACTCGTACTTAGCCAGTTTTTACAAGGTTATGAACGTCGAAGGTAACATGAAGATAAGCTAAAATTGTGTAGTTTACCATCAACCTACCTACCATGTGCCAGCAGCAGCTGTACAAATGCATTTTACGATTTCACGACCGTGCGCTTATTGAACGTTAGTTGTAAACGAGTTTCGAACTGCACCTATTCTCCCGTGAAAAACGGTCTGTAGTATCGAAATAGCAATAGGCTATATTTCGATTCTCGATACATATAAGCAACACTGAAATGGAATGTAGCCTTTGTACAATTGATGCTTACATGATGCATCTAAAGAAACCGAATCAAGTCGTTGCGTTTTTCTAGTGATATCGCCTTGAGGGAGTGTGGTAGCGGGTGCTTGATCAGGTAATTACCACTTACACCATCGCTGCCAGCATGTATCATCCCTTTTGGATATGTTTTATCTGAAAAATCAGCAGTTAGCACGTTTGGTGCTCTTTTGATATCAACTGATAGCTTTTTTTGTTAGCAGCTAATAATTTGGAAGGCTTAGCTCATCCACATGTCCCGTTTATAAGCAGAGGGCACAGTAGACGAGGCAGGCGGCTGGATTAGGTATAACAGATGCACGTCACGAATTGCACTGCGCCCGTCATTTTCAGACATAGTTGTTAAGTCTCATGTGCCCTTAATTTCACTGGCTCTCAAGGCCTGCTGTCAGGACACATCATAAGGTGCTTGGCGTAAGATTTTCTACTTGAGGGTGGTAGCTAGCTAGGCGGGCAATCGCTAAATGCCCCTCCACCATGCAAATGGTAGCGCAAATGAGGGGAAAACCTATCAACAAAATATGTTTAGGGGTCCGTCTAAAAGGCCTAACAGACTCTACTATCTGTGCGTCTATCTATGCCTCCGTCCATCCGTCAAACCCTCCCTTGAGAACGCTCATGTTGGTATTATATATATGCTATATACCAAGTGACCAGGTACCACTTTAGTATATGACCACTTTTCTATGGCCTAGTAAATGATTTAGGCACCTGTTCTTACAAAGCAATCCCCATTCTGCGTTTTAAGCTTGTTTACTATAGGTCATAGACGTGCAAACGACGTCACTGATAGGCGAATAAACTACCGACTTATTTGGTACAAGTACAAGACATGAGCGTCACACAAATAAAGTACCAACCAGTATAGTATATTTTATGAACGTCCTAGCGAGGCCTTGATAGGTGAATAATGAAACAGACGTCACATGGACAGTTTTATCCCATAATACCACTTCTACTTCCCAAAATTTTCACTTCCCATAATGACTACTTCCTACATTGAAAACTTTCCATATTAAAATCTTGCTATATTGACCACTTTACTCTAGTTATCACTTATTTTTAATGTCTTTTATAATTTGAATTCACATATTTTGGCCTACAACTTATTTAGAAGTAACCCTGAATTGTTATAGATATATCATTGAGGACTTTATATGGAGTGACAGCTATTAAACATACAAACGCTTTATTTCATAAATTATTGATATTAAACATTCCTAAACGACTAGTTTCTGTATAGAAATTATAGACCTAGTCAAGATCTTTATTTCAGATGACAACTGTCAAACATAAGTTATAAAAACGGTTTTTAACCGATCAGCAAAGTTAAGCAACGTCGCCCGCGGTCGTTGGATGGGTGACCGCTAGTGACATTACTACTGAGCGCTTCCGTGCTTCGGAGGGCACGTTAAGCCGTCGGTCCCGGTTGTTGTCTAAGGATGGCATTCGTTATAGCAGGGTGGTAGGGCTTTTTTGCGAATGCCCGCCTGGCTAGCTACCACCCTCAAGTAGAAAATCTGTCGCCAAGTAAACATCTTCGACCACATCATCACTTACCATCAGGTGAGATAGTGGTGAAAGACTAACCTATATTGCAAGTTACAGACACTTTTCACAGTTTCCCATTGAGCTACTTTATTGTATGGGAGTCCCCTTAATTATTTATTTAATTTAATTAATTATATTTAAAGAGAAAATAAAACTAAATATTATTTGAATAGTTAAAGCGTCTACCTGTCACCGTTATCTGTATCGAGCAAGAAACGGTAATAAAATTAAGTTTGTTATAAGGGAGGGCTCCCTTACAACAAACCCTTAAATATTTATTTTATTTCATTTTTAGTTTTTGTTGTTATAGCGGCAATAGAAATAAAAACTTCATAAATGAAAATTTCAACTGTCTAGCTATCACCGTTCTTGAGATACTGCCTGGTGACAGAAGGACGGACGGACAGCGAAGTCTCAGTAATAGGGTCCCGTTTTTACCCTTTGGGTACGGAACCCTAAAAATAGGCTACCTTTTTAAAACTATTGACGCTGGAGTACTCGTTTTTTGACAAGTGATAGAACTCATCGAGATCTTTATTTCGGATGACAGCAGTCAAACTTGTAAGATCGAAGGTAATATTATATAAATTTAAAAATTGTGTTTTATGTATTATCACTAAACACCCACATATTGTATATCATTACAATATTTGTTTAAAGGAGTCATTTTGCGAAATGGTTATTATGAGAGTTGGCATTATGGGAAGAGGATTAAAAAGAAAAAAGATGACACATGGACGTCACTTTGCTACCAAGGGAGGACACGATGGCTTGTCGTGCTGTTTGTTGTCTTATACCAATAATAGTAATATAAAAAGACTATAACGAAGTAAGAAATTCGAATTTTACAAAGTGAACTAGCTACTCTGTTTGAGAAATGCTCAAAAGGGATTAAATTTTGATAATTGTCTGTTGATTGATCACATCATCGACGTATTGTTAAACTATAGAGTGCTTCGTCCCCTAAATTATTTATTTATTCGTAGTTCGTCGCGATGAAGTCTCCAGTTTAAAAAAAAGATCTAGCCAGTGACATTTCAAGTACAAAATATTTGAGTTTTAATATGTCAGATAAATGGAATGAACATGAATTGATATTCCGTACGCAGGAAGCGAAATAGAGGAAGGCAATACAGAAGATGTGAAAAAGACATAAAAACAGTCGCGTACAATGTGGTCTAGAGTAGCCAGGGAAGACTAGAATAAATTGTAGGAGGCCTATGCCAAACTAGGGTATACGGTTACGGTTGTCAAAATCTAAATTAAAGGCTTTTAATATCTATTATTAATTATTATTTCAGATTTCAAACGCAATGCAGTGCCGTGCAGAACACGTTTCTGTCTTGAACGGCTTTTACCGGCTACTTCGTTATACCAAATGAAGAGTATGCCATTTTTTTCTGTAGAAATACAAGTTATTATAACAGAAGAATTGATTTAAATAATGTAATACTTTTTAAAAAGCATTGTCCATCTTGGATTAAAGAATATAATATATCGGATAATTAAAAAAATTGTAGTTAAAAAATCGTAATCAAACGCTTCTTTATCACATATAAAAAGAAAAACATTATATTCTGCCTTACATTCTTTTTACGCGATACATCCAGTACGTAATCGCCACTTAGTTAATTAAGTTTCTCCTACAGTATCTACGACTCACTCCGATCGTGTAACAAACGTCGTAAAACAGTAATTATTATAGCTGTTCTATCTCTTACAAAATAGACCAGATTCCTAGCAAGGCTTTTATTGCTTTCGCGCTAATTTCCGAGTGCTAGTAAAGTGATTTAGGTCACATAACCAAGACTGTTGGCCTATATACAAGATAGTTAGTTTCCTCTTCCCTCCTAATCGAAAAAATGGAAAGCTATCGGTTTGTTAGTGTATATTTTTATGATTTTCTGTGTACTTTTTTTGTAATTTCATGGGCACAGACCACTGTCTACCTATGGGGAAACCAACCAAAAGCCTCCAACCTTTTAATCTTTAGCCCTTTTCCATAACTTGTTGGAATCGCTCGGAACACATTCAATCATTTCACAATGTGCTTTTTGTACAACAATTTTCTATTTTTAGTTTAAAAAATTTAGGAGGTGGAACGAAAAAACAGTCAATTACACTAAATGTATTTTTTTTCATGATTCCTAGGCGATTACTTGGCGGAGTGATCGCTTAAGAAATTATGAATTATTTTGATGTTTTAGTTGTTTGATAGGTCATACTTCTCATATAAATTTCACCAACATCGGCTTAGTAGTTTTTAATTTAGACTCAAATAACGGAAAAAAGTATTTGCCTATATTCCAATACCTCGATGATATTGTAATTGCAACTCTCTTGTCGTAGGTGCTTATATAATATTGTGTATTGTGAGTGAGTGAAAATCGATTTTATAAGCAGTAAAGAAAAATACGTAAGTATTCCTTTAGTACACTGAGAAAAATCTAAAGTCAAAAGCGCCCTAATGACGGCCAATTTATATGGTATAAGGCGAAAAACCGACCAAACGTAAATACGTACAAAAACGCCTTCCAACTAGAAGGCGTTTAATGAGGTCAGTGAAGGTGAATGTTTCTTTTCGTCTTCATTTAAGGTGTATTTTGTGGTCTTTCTTAAATATTGACTTTTCGATGAGGCTGATTAAGTCGTACGTTATAGTGATAATCACCGTATATAAACCGCCGTAAAAGTAAGGTATATTTTATGGTCAATACTGCAATTATTATCGTATAATAAGTTCAATTCTGAAAATACTTTACGGAAGGCGTTTTTGACGGTTGTGTTTATTATAAAACATGGTACATTTTTATTGATTGGTGAAAATCATCTTAAGAGTTGTGAATTCATCTTACGTATTTACAATTCAACGATAAAAGGTCAAATTTGATTTCTCAGTGTAGCGGTGCTTAATATTCCTTTACTAACGGGGGGTCTCCCGGGCTATAACAGGGCCTTTCTTCGCCCAAAATCCGGTGGAGCTGAACGACCGACAGCGGCAGTAAGAATCTAAGTGAGCTCCCTAAAAATAAGTCGGACCATGAAAATGAGATCTCAGAATCAGCATGGTAGCGATTGACCATTAATTATTTTATACTTTAAGTGCAAGAACTCGTTTTCGTTACTTATTTCATTATTTTTCTATAAAAACTGTGCAATCGTCGTAAGGTGTAAAGCTAGTATTACTGAAGAAAGATAGAATAAGAGTATTAAGTGCTAATGTGCCAGTTCTACTTTCCCAGACTGAGACATAATAGGTAATATCATAAACTATCGGATTAATATCGCACTAAAACTTATAAGGGGCAGTTTCTTCACGCCTTTGCTTACGAGAGAAAAACTAATTGAGCAAGTGTGAGAGTTGTCGAGGGTTCTGTAGTAATTATAATATGTAAAGAATTTTGAATCCGATTTCACTTACGTTAAATCAGTCGAGTTCGCTTTAGACTGGTTTAGACTGGTTTCGGGACTTACTTGACTTTCAGAGTCGGTCGGGAGCGCATATACTCCATAATGAAACGACTCTCTATAATGAAGCGTTTGAATATGTGTACTACTTACGAAAGTTTTAGTATATATATTCAAAACAACATTATGGCGTACATATTGGTATATCGGCGATATACTTAAGGTACAAAAAATAACAAAAATGTAAATAAAAAATATGAAGCTCTGTTTTAGACCTATTTCAAACCTAAAATAACTTGTACAAAAGCTTTTACAGTATAAGTAAAAAATAAAAGCTCTGTAAAATATAAATTTATTTACCTTCGGAAATTCGTATGTAACGTGATGGAATGTAAAAAATATTTCCTTTTTTTTTAAGTTTCCCGTAGGATTATAATTAAAATGCCTTATGAAAACCTATCTTGTCATAGGACTGTGTGTAACATGTTACACTACTACGTTTCATACGACAACAAGAATGAGAAATTTATAGGTAAGGGATAGAACCTATGTGGCATTTTTTTTATGCCTGACATATTAGCCTTTTACCACTATCTCACCTGATGGTAAGTGATGATGTGGCCGAAGATGTTGTTCAGGCTAACCTGGAATTACTGGCTCTCAAACACAGCACACTGTTAGGTGCTTGGGGACAGATTTTCTACTTGAGAGTGGTAGCTAGCCAGGTGGGATTTCGCCAAATGCCCTACCACTTTATATATTACATATACATATAGAAGACACCTATACAAACAAAAATACTCAGTAACTTGTACCCGAAAGTGTCACGTTCCGATATATTTGACGGAAAAGATCGCGTTATGAGAATAATAACAATGATTAAAATGCAGAAACGACGTATTCCACTGTATTCATACATATATATAGTATATAAAAGTAGTTAAATCAACCAAGGCAAATATATATATTTGCCTTGGTTGATTTAACTACTTTTTACAAGGCAACCTAGTCATTTGAACGAAATGACTTGTTTTCTAAAACATGTAAGCTATAAACTATTTACATCTCTAAAAAGAGTGTCACATCTAAATTTTAAATATTGACATAGGTAGATTGCTTAAAGAATTTTGTGATTTTTCCTATAAAAATAAACAATTAATTCATAACATGTATGATAAGAGCTTTTTTTTTAGTTTTATTATGATTAAACTTTACTAATTATGGGATAGAGGTAAGTAGGTATAATATGACATAATAAATTTAGTTTTTAAAGTATGCGATCAAATGTAGTAACATAAATATTCAATATAAATAGTTTTTAATGTATATATTAGTAACGTGTTCTAATAAATAGTTAAACCAACTAAGTATAACTAAATACAATGGATATTATACATAGAATCAGTATATATACGTTATTACAATTTTTTTAATCAATGTCATTATCTTATAATTCGATCTTTACCTCCAAATATTTCGGAAATGTCACACTTTGTGGTACAATGTTACATACAATTTTTTGTAAGTATAAGTGTCCTATACCCATATATACTACATTCATCTTGCGCGGAAACCTTGGAAAACATCAATATGGCGGCGGGTACATATTTTAATTAGGTTCAATATTATCACAGCAGAACATTTCAAACGGGGTTCAAATTCAAATTCAAATTATTTATTTGGAACTTAAGCAATAGCATAAATTGAATGAAACACGATGGTAACCGCGAAAGTTATTGAGAAAAATCACCACACAAGTACCAACGCCCTTCTCCTTAAAAACTACGATACATATAAAGACGGTTGGTGGAGGAGGCTCTAGCAAGACCCACATTTCACACCAATAATTTTAAAGATCCTATGCGGGAGCGACTTTTGCAATATTATCCCGTAACACAAATGCTCTGCAATCTAGTTTTAAATAATTTTAGTAAGAAAAAAATAGAAATTAACTTGTTTTATATATTACAAAATTACAAATTTACGAACTCAAAAATTATAGTCCAGTGCGAGCTGCGAGATTCGAACCCGCGTCCATCAACCCCTATAGCCGGGGTATGCTCTGACCGACTAAGCTAACATGACATTATGACTCATAACTCTCTTGCTCTCTTTCTTCAACCATCGTATGGGGATGGAGTGATACCTATAGTTCAACTTACGTTACAATCATTTTAAACTTGTAAATTATAATTATAATTTTAATATATTTAAAATTATAATTATGTTTTAATAATACATGTTTATATTATGTTTGTAATAATACATGCTTTGCGGATTATATTACAAATTTACGAGAGATGTTTTACTTAAAAAAATACAATTAGTTATTTACAATACAAATTTACGGGAGAAAAATGTACCGCACAGAAAAAAATTTACGCAATTATTCCGCACACAACTTACAATTATTTTATCTCTAATTTTTTTTTTAATTTTGTAATATTTTTCTAGATTAAGTAAATTCAAATTCAGGACATTTTGGTTTGTGATTTCTTTAAAATACGTTACACAAAACAATGATACAGTATGTCAAATGCAATTTACGTTGCTTTGTGTCGTCGGTGACAGATATTCAATATACCATTAGTTAATTTTGTAAAATGCATAATATTTTATAGTTGGATCAATTATCGTTAATGTACGTACCACAAGCCACGTATGTCATAGGTACAACAGACTGCAATTTAGAATGTTTACTAAAAAAACGATAGCAAAACATAGAAACAGTATACAAATGCTAACAAACTATACAGACAGATAAAAAAAATATATACATTAACAATATAACAATATTTTTTACTTTCAGGTCGACGTACAAAAACATTTCATTTTAGCCAGGGAGTATTTAGTTACACGATTATGATTATTATGATGTTTTGAAACATGATATTAACTTTAAACAAGAATTCGTAGTTTAAACAAACGAGTTTAGTTTAGTATATTTCAAACATATGAGGGGTGAAAAAAAATTATTTTTTTTATTATAGAATTGACTGAACCACTCAAATGTGTGACATACTTGTTGAAGTTATTGATTGTTGAAATCCGTTCATTTTTTTGTTAAAAAAAAAATGTTCACCCCTTGCTACTTATGGAATCGATTATCATTCACTGTCAATGACTTTATCATAAGGATAGGAAAATACTTGTCAGTTATTGGGGTGTAACTCAAAAATGGCTGAACCAAATTTGAAGAAATTTAAATGATACCACACGGCAAGCATCAGCTTTTAAATAAAAAATCATCAAAATCGATTCACTCAGTCGACAATTCAAGGTAACAAACGTAAAAAAAACAGACGAATTGAGTACCTCCTCTTGTTTTTTGAAGTCGGTAAATAATGACTCAAAATAAAACAAATTCCTTGTAAATATCCGCTTATAAATATACTTTATAACTTGAATGACCGACCAAGTGAAAAGCTTATACTTATTTGAAAAGCTTTTTGGATAACTCATATTGTGAAAGAAGGTTCGATAACAACACACCGCCGAACACTAAAAACTTGTGATTTACGCCCTTAATTCGCATTACGCAAGAACAAACTGCTCTAGGCAGCCCCAGGGCGAAAGTTGTGATATAAATATGAAAAACAACATTTACATCGGCCAGTCTTTAGTATTCGTGTCGCGCGGAGAACTCCGGTAACATTTCACAAGGTAAGACACTTTACCCGGGTAAATCATGTAGGGCCGGCAGCCGGTGCGTGCTTGGCTCCTGGACATCAACTTTGGTAAGGGTAGTTTATCCTTATAGAACTGCAAAAGAATTAATCTAGATAAAAATGAAATAACTTTTATATGGTCAATTTATTTGTGATTTTGTGGCAATGACATGCATGACTTATTGCCTACGGTCAATGTGCTAGTTCTTGAAATCCATCCCGTCGTGGTCGTATAAAGAGGTATTAGATTTTCAGTCCCCCGTGGGGTGCCGGGTTAGAATTGCATCTCCCCATATCATCCCGTGGGTGTCGTAAGAGTCGACTAAGGGAAAAATACTGGGAGGTTGGCAGTAGTACCTTCTAAAGAACTGCCAACTTAGGTACACTGCGATCCCCAAGCCGCCTGCCAAGCATGGGGATTATGGCAAATTCCCCCCTAATGGGGAAGGCTGTATTCAGCAGTGGACGAGTCGGCTGTTACAGTACAGTACAGATTTTCGGTGCAGGAAATTTTCGGAGTAGGTATAAGCTCTGCGACCGGTCGATGACAATGGGCAATAAATTTACCAAACACACCTAACCAAACGTGGCTCCTCTGTCTATACCTTACGTTCCTGAAAGGGTAGACAGAATTAACGATGTATTTTACATCACCCAAGCTAATTATAACAGGACAGATGGTACGTGAATTTCGAATCACTTTGGTCTGTTCTTGCAGACATCAGCTTTAGAAGTCGTTTGCAGATAGATAATGATATTCATTCTAGACACGATTTATGCACAATCATGTCGAATATCATTCTGAAGATCTCAGCTTTCTAAAGTAAATTTTAGTTATATGATAAGTGTGAGTGGTTTTGTGGAATAAATTTCTGGCTGAGTACATTAAGTACAACCTCATCGGTGAATAACCTGGAATGCTGCTTAAATTATTCGATAAAACTTACATCTTTGAGTACACTCATTTACATACCTACATTACTATACATTTGTGGTGGATTTAACACTGAAGTATTCCGTGAAAAGTAAACAAACATCAACGGCTGCAGCCAAGTCGTAGCCCGTCCATCGCCTCATTACTCGCCACTCGCACGCACAGAGGTATCCCGCGATGAATAAGTCATGCCTCTTGAATACGGAGCGTGAATAACTCGCCAACAAAGGCGAGGATTTGAATTTTTGAATTCAACGAGGTTTGTGATGTAAGTTTGTTTTAAAATAAGGATCAGTAGCTTGATGCACCTGTGAATGGGAAATATTTTGAGAATTCTGAATAGCTATTTACTGGAACCATCTATGAATTCGATAAGCTTCAATAGATATAACATTCTATAAATACCTGCAACCAGTTTGACCTCAACCACAGAATACAATATATAACTCGATGCGATATTAAGCTGTCACAACTCCAAGATGCTAATTGGTAGGATTTCTGATGAAGAATTTGACAGATCGGCTTCCAATATGTGAAAATACCACTACACAAAAGTATTCACATTGCTTGATACCGTTCGGTGCATTTGGTCATTGCATTTGATTCACATCGATGTAGCAGAACAATTCGAAAGCTAGTCAGCCGCGGGAATCACAAGCATATAAGCCTTTTATTTTAAGAATTTATTTCACAGGGGCATGAGGGAAGTATACACAACAAGAGCCATTCTGCCCTTAATAAGTTATAATATTTTCCAACAAGGATAATTCATAAAAGTACGGTAAAATAGATTTATTACTAGTTTTTTTTTAAAGGTTTACAAGCGATACTTAATTTATACATGTTACGTGTACGTGTAGTAAATTAAGTAGAATATTACAAAGGTCAGCGGCCATTACGACTGACTCCTTCCTGCTCTTCGTTTACCTTGGTCTTTTTGAATCTCTCCCAGACTTTCCTGAATCTATCTAGACAGATAGATAGAAACTCGATACATAAAATAGATGCTCTGGTGCTCGGACTACAAACTAATACTCGTTGCAACGTAAAGCATTAAAAAATGGTTTCTCTCCGCTTGGTGCAACAATCAACCATTTCCGTTGGTTCCCGTTTTGCTTTTTTTTGTTGAGTTGCGGCGGGAAAAGGTTTTATAATATCATATATTTTCCAAATTGTGTGTTTCTTCAAGAGTCGGACAATAATACAATGTCACGAAATATTTCTTTATAGGGTTCTGTACCCAAAGGAAAAAACCTTGATGAAACTACATTGTTTGTCTGCCCGTCCATCCATATGTCTAGGTCTCTAGCTCGTATACCAACTTAGTAACAAGCATCACATTTTATATTTGATGTTAAACGTTAACACAAAGATGACTAATGTACTAAAAAATATGTCGAATTATTCTAAGTGGCCAATACATAAAAAGATACCCGAAGAAATAAGTTTTTTTAATATTTTGTTACGGGGTCTATGTCAAAAACTAAATAAGGAAGTAATCTCAAATTTCGGTATATTATTACTGAATTTATAAGCTAGCCAAGTTACTATTTAGTTTTGTAGGTGTGATGGAAACCAATCAACTTTTTATCATTCGCTGGGTGCTGCAATACGGAACCCTCAAAGAGTTGGCCAGTATTTGTGGTCTCGGCTAACGTTCAATGTATTTTTTGCAAATGAAAAATGTACAAACCCTACGAGTCTAAATTGTTTTTCTTTTTTGAATATAGAAAACAGCTAAGTGCGCCTCGCCCTCTTACGGTTCCACAAAGCAATGGCACATAAAACAAAAAAAAAATGCTAGTTTATATCAGCTTCAAAACTACATTATATATCAGTGTTTTCAGTATATGTCGGTAAAATAGAGGATTGTAGTGTACCACCTCACAGCACATCTACAGCCATAACCATTAGGGTGGTCTTGCCATATTCCCCACGCTCAGAAGGAATGGCTAGACAAGATAAATTATTAATAGGTTGATAGTTCTCACATTGTTTAAAAATTTAATATTACTGTGTTTGTTAGTAGAGAACGCTCGGTATACAAAAAAGCGGCTTTAAAAACAGCGAAAATAAATTATATTGGGCTGTCCTTCCAAAATTTTTTTTTTAAATTAGTTATTTCTCAATGATATAAATAGTATTGCGTCAAGCTAAGCTAATTTGTCAAACTCTATAAACCACAAATATTAAAAACCTGTTATGTGACAGTTAAATCAAAGCCCAAAGACTCTATAGTAAGTAATAGTACGTTCTCAAACAACTCTAAAATGAGCCTTATTTCAATTATTTTTAAGAGACCATCTGTGAATGATTAATATAATATGTTGTTTTTATAATTTCTTTATGGGCCCAGCCAAAATGTGCCTAAATCAAGGCCGTAAATTGAATTCATAACGCCTTGTTGTACTTATGAAAAACGATTGATATTTTTCTTATACAACAGCTGGAACGGTAAATAAAAATACCTTGAAGTAAGTATATACATATACCTTAACCACGAACGTAGAGATTTAAATTGAAAAGAATATTTAGAAAGCACTTTACCAGCTCGCTCTCAAGAGATAGCAAAAGTCAAAGTTTAATGGAACGGAACGAGCAAATGGTGTGTACACATTTTTCCCACAAAAGCTGTAGAAATAAACCTCCCGGGAGAACAAAATATGCTAATTACATCAAACTGTATGAAAAATGTAAATAACGAAGTAAAAGGATTTCCCTTTGACAAAATTTATGAATGGAATCGCTTGTTACTGGCTACACAGGATGGAACAAATGGGTATGAGAGCAGCAGAATTTATTAAAATAGAATTAGAATAATTCTATTTTAATAAATGTATTTTTTAATGTTATAATTTTCTATTTTTAATGTTACATTAATTATTAATGTAACATTGTATGCTACTTTGTCGTGGTCCCGCTGATGTACATTACTGTTGCAGTGTCACTGTCTTCGTTATGCATGACACTGCACTACACTGGTTACTTCAAGACATTGATTCATATCGGCCTTCACGCTTTAACGTCACCCGAATTAAGATATAAAGTTTTTAAACACAGGCGGGAATTGAATATTTAGCATTCGCATTGTGAAGAGATGTGAAATTAAATTATTAGTAAATTTACTCATAAAAACAAGTTAAAGTAAATCATGTACCCAATTAGGGTACATGATATGTTTACAAGTAGTGCAGTCCCTTATAATCTAGCAGTATATATGTCCCAAATAGATGGGCAGAGGTGTCTTAAGACAATTTTTGATTTTTGTGAGACATTTTTGGTTGTAGTTACTAAAGCCCAAAGTCTTTTACGAACTTTGGAGCTCGAAATTGCAAAGCAGTGGTTTTACAGAAACCAACCTGACAAGATATACCGCCGAAACTGATAATGATAAATTATCTGCTTGGGCATCGAAGCACTGAAAAAAGATACCAAACTAAAGGGCCGAACGTAAGAATAAAATCAATATTTACTACTAACAATCAGGTTATGAATAAAATAATTTAGACTTTAATAATACTGGCCAATGTGCGAGTCGGCCCTTGCTCTCTTACCATTCTGCATTGAAATAGCTCGTTAAAGAAAAAAGTGTATACTTTTGACAGCTTCAAAACTAAAATACATGTCGGCATTGTTATCATTTGTTGGTTGTAAAGAAGATATATAAAACATATTAGTCCGGAATTTAAGATGCTTAACTAGTTTAGTTATAAGATAGACCCCGTACCAAAAGTGGTTTATAAATGCATAATTATATGTGGTCTCTAATCACACACATCATTTGACTTCTTATGATGACCACCTGCTAAGAAGTGTTTATTGCTTTCGGCTATTTTCTCATTAATTGGGTTGGAACCGCCCCGGAAAAATAATTTAATTGAATTTTTAGCCCAAAACTTCACTATATGCTAACTTACGGACGTAACATACCGACAGACAGACAGTGGAAACTCGTTGACAAGGTACCGTTTGCCGTTTGCTTATGAAACCCTAAAACATCTAAGCCATGAAAGAAACATAAACTGGACATTTCGTTAAAAGAGATCTCTTCAAATATATATATATATATTTTATTTACAGAAGTGATTTCATGGGAAAATCAGCTTATACTACCCGTTCTCTTCCAAATTGTATAAACTAAGCTCCTAAAATAATATTTTTTTCCGTTCATCAGTAGCCTCTCTCATTCCAGCAGCCAAGCTTTCCACTCTCAAACAGAAAGAAGTCTAGATTATAACATATTTCACTACGCTGGTCTATTGTGTTTTAGCGGATAGGCAAACCCTTATGAGGCTCCTATCGGAGTAATCAGACTGCTGCCCCAAAGTAGTGTCTGCCATGGCCAAACGACTGTTTTTCTGAGACCAACGTCGGCTTATCATGCCCTCCCAAACACTGAATCGCTTATTTTTATATATATCTAGCGATCACCCACCCAAGTACTGACCGCAGAAATATGAAAACAGGCAGGCAAGCTGCACACAGGCACTTCCTGAATATGTAAAGGTTTTTGTGGCACAGTTTTCCTTTGCCATCCGTGGGGTTGGGGGTTGATATTTTTTTCACAGAAAGGTTACATTATTGTAAGCACATGCACACACAAAGTTCCAAATCAGGAAACGCTTAGTTTTTTCGTAAATAAATATTGAAAATCAATTATTTTTGCAATTTTAATGCCAATCCGTAGGGATTGACAAATCTGTAGTAGCACAGGTTATATAGAATTCTCGCCAATCAACGTTTTATTTTACGAAATATGTTATCATACGTTCAGTAACATTTTATTATAATATATAAATTAACGTAAATCTATATACATATATGATTGTAACAATACCAGTCTTAAAACAAGGTGATGCATATTTTACAAGAAAAATTTAGAAAAGAAATCTTACCTTAAAATATTTTAAATAAGAACACCCCACCAGAAAAAAAAGTAGGTTGAAACTGCGACAACACAATGCGCGAGCTGAGCGAGCGAAGCGAGCGTGCCATGCGTGCGTAGCGGCCGGCGAAGCGCTAAAAAATCTGTTACATTTCTAACAAACCAATAAAATATTTGATCAGTGAAATGTTGCAAAAAAGTGAGGTTATGATTTTACAAAAATATGTTTAGCTCAAAAACTCTGCATTACCTTGTAATAAAAGTGATGGGAAAGGGTAGGGAGGGCCCTCCCCTTTCCCCTTCTAGCCCCTTTTTTAATGCCAATCGTATCAAAAAAATATATCTTAATTTTAATCCATAAAAAGAGGAAAATTAAAAAAAAGCCAAAAAAGAGGGGCTCCGGAAATGTTTCCCCTCTTGTAGTACCACTCCCCCCTCTCCATCGCTCACCGTTGACCTCGGTGTTTTATTGTATAACATCTAATTATCTGACACCTGGTGATGTTGGCGATTGGGGACGACATTAAAGCTGCCAACGTAATGGTTGCGATGGGGTAATCCGGGTCGTCCAATATATATACCTTGACCGGTCACAGGAAGATCTGAAGAAGGGATAAGAGGAGGCAGCCGAATAGTTCGCTGCCTGGACAACCATAGGGTTCAGTGTGTATCAGATGGGTGGGTTCGTTAGGGGCGATAATGTCAAAGTTCGAGTCGGCGATTATGTTTTCTAGTATAGTACCGTTAAGGTAAGGTACCACAATTCCAGAGAATGCGTCTACTGCGTCGCCGATCTAACAATATTTACCAAGAAAGAATATTTTTAGTCTACCGATATTTTATATCACGATTCAAGTGAGAACGGCAATTTTCAGAGCAATATTGCAGGCGTTGCGTTGTATAAAATCCGTACAATAGAGTAACTACCTCATAACGTCTTGCACCGACACGAATGCGGCGGTGACCGCATTTTAGCAATTTGTTATCCAAGGAAAATATTATCCGCGTCCGTGATCGTTGGCACGTGTTTGCAATTTCCAATACTTTCAATCCTTTCTTAACTTTGTTATTATTAATACCTGATAAGGTTAGCCTTTGACCACTATCTCACTTGATGGTAAGTGATGATGTGGTCGAAGATGTTGTTCAGGCTAACCTACAAGTACTGGCTCTCAAGGACAGCTGCCGGAACACACTGGTAGGTGCTTGGCGACAGATTTTCTACTTGAGGGTAGTATCTAGCCAGGCGGGCATTTGTAAAATGCCCTACTACCATGCTATACCGATTGCCATCCTTAGACAACAACCGGGACCGATGGCTTAACGTGCCCTCTGAAGCACGGAAGCGCTCATTAGTAATGTCACTAGCGGTCACCCATCCAACTCATGACGGCGGGCGACGTTGCTGACTTTGCTGATCGGTTAAGAACAGCTAAGTAAGCTTCGCTACGAGCGCTTCAAAATAGTGCGTATTCCCTGCAGATAGTAGTGCGTATTATTGGTGTTATTTCTTCGTTTATTTATATATTTTTGTCGTACATTCATAATAGCAATTGGCCTCATTATTATAACAAGTTTCAGTTTCTGTACAGGAATATATAATATTGTATTGCTCGTTCTCTAGTATGCTTGTATGCAATTATTTTAATATGATGTAGGAACGGAATAGTTTTTGTAGGAACAGCCAAAATAAGTAAAAAGGTTCGAAGTCGGGGCCACGAGTGCCATAGCACAGAGTCAACCTAGTTTAGGCTCTTGTTCCTTTTCAACACTTTCTTATTATATGATAAACCATGAAAGTTCACTTGCGTAGTCATTATTAAGTTATGTAAACTATTGTGAATGGAAAAATAAAGAATAGTAATAACAAATAGGTTTTTGTAGTTTTTGTTAAGAAGTTCTCACTCCTTTGTTTTTATCCAGCCTGCAGACAATATGTAGGGTTCCGTACTTAAGATAACGGGACCCCATTATTACAATATAAACTAAGCCTCCGCTGTCAGTTTTATCCATCCGACTTTTATAGGGCAACCTGTATGTATGGAACCGTAATAGAAAGCCAATTAAAATTTTCATATAAATTGTGAAAGATTTTGTAATAACCTAACAAAGAATTATTACAATAAAAAATTTAAAATAAAAGGTGTTCCCATACAAAAAACGCGTGTTTTTAATTATTTTTTTATTTTGTATTTCCATCATAAAAAGCGGTATTATATTAGCGGTAATACAGACAAGCGTCAAAAGTGCTTTTTTATGATATTGTGACGGAACAAGCACGAGGCCTACTTGTTGTTAACCGGTAACCGATGCCCATAACAGATGCATTTCATCACAAGTGACGACCTGCACTGCGCCCGCCACCCTGAGGACCCTCAAGACCCTCAAGGACTGCTGCCGGAACATACTGTTAGGTAACAGATTTTCTACTTAAGGGTGGTAGCTAGCCAGGCGGGAATTCGCTAAATGGTCTTCCACTATGCGTTGAAGCTCAAGCCGGCGGTGGGGATCGAACCATGTACCTTTAGCACCGCAGTCCATACTTAGCTATAACCGCTCGCCTATCATTATAAATATAAATACTAACTAATAATAACTCAAATTCGAGAGGAGGAAATTGACATCCGCGTCCAAAGTGCCTTGCGTTGCAGCGCTGCCCTGCATAAAGTTTTGGTGTCCAGGCTTCTCAGTAGACGCACGAAAATCCGCATCTACAATACTGTAATAAGGCCTATCCTAATGTACGGATGTGAGGCCTGGACACTGACACTTAAAGAAGAGATCAAGCTCCTGGTAGCCGAAAGGCAAATCCTTCGTAAGATTCTTGGCCCGAAGCAAGGGCCGGAAACAAAATCCGGAAAAACGCCGAAATCGAAGAGCTCGTGGCCCAGCCGAATATTATTGGAGAGACCAAAGGTCACAGACTCCGCTGGAATCGGCCATTGGCCATTGGCCACCTGGAAAGAATGGAAGAGGATCGAGTCGTAAAGAGCCTACCTGAGTCAACCAACAGGCCGACGACCAGTTGGACGTCCCAGATACAGATGGGGCGATGCGGTGAGCGCTGATTTACGCGATCTTCACGTAGACAACTGGCGTGAAACTGCACAGGACCGGAACCAGTGGCATGCTCTCGTATCGGAGGCCAAGAATCACTTCGAGTCGCTGAGCCAGTAGAATAAGTAAGTAAGTAACTTATAATATATATATACATAATATATATGTAAAACTTCAAAATTATCAATTAAAATAATGCTTATAGCAACTAAATTTGATAATTACTGACAAAAATAGGTATATATTTATGATACAAAATTACAAATTTACGTGAGGTAAATTATAGTCTATGCAGGATTCGAACCCGCGTCCGTCCACCCTTTTAGCTGGGGTATGCTCTAACCAATTGAGCTAACATGACACAATGACTCATAACTCTAATTTTTGCTCTCGTTCTTCAACCATCGTATCGAGATGGAGCGAAACCTATAGTTCAACTTGCGTTGTAATACAAACAACACCAATTTCGCAATTGGTTAGTTACTCGTAAATAATGATGCAACCTTATAATTTTAATATTGTAATGTTTGCAATAACGCCTGCTTGGTGAATTACATTACAAAATCACAAATTTAGGAGAGAAAAATTATAGTCATGTGCGGGAGTCGAACCCGCGTCCATCCACCCCCTTAGCCGGGGTATGTTCTAACCAATTGAGCTAACAGAACACAATGTCTCATAACTCTAATTTTTGCTCTCGTTCTTTTAACCATCGTATCGGGATGGAGCGACATTTTTATTCCAAAGTAAATTTGTAATTTAGTAATGTAATTCACCAAGCAGTGAGTTATTGAAGCAGTGATGGCTCAGTGGCATTGGCTATGGACTGCCGGCTAACAGGTCCATGGTTCGAATCCCGCCCAGAGCTTGAGCTTCACCGCATGGAGGAAGGGCATTTTGCGAATGCCCGCCCGGCTAGCGACCACCCTCAAGTAGAAAACCTGTCGCCAAGCACCTAACGGTGTGTTCCGGCAGCAGTCCTTGAGAGCCAGTGAAATAACAGGCAAAATGAGACTTAACATGTATGTCTCAAGGTGATGGGCGCAGTGCAGTTCGTCACTTGTGATCTGTTATAGGCAGCGGATACCGCTTAACATCCGGTGGACCTCGCGCTTGTTCCTTCACAATAAAAAAAAAAACAAGATTATTGCAAAGATAACATATTAAAAATATATATGTACGTTACGATTCATCACATAATCTAATCATAATACTAATATTTCAACACTCTGGGCACAGATAAACACCTATACGTGATGAAATCGTCCCCTCACTCGATGTAAGATAATTATAAGGGTTGGATACACACTAACAAAACGCACATAGGTTGTTATTTAACTTCCACTGATACCCAGCTTTACAAAATGGCTCACGGAGATAAGAAACAAAACTCATTCAACAGGATCTTATTGTAGTAATTTAGTTTTAGGAGATTTGAACGGCTGAAGAAGGTATAGATGGACTGCGTAGAGATAATACATATTTATTTTATCATATGAGTGAGTTGATAGAGCGGAAAGGAAGATGTATGTTAGTTGTGCTGATCCTAGTCAGCGTGGCGTGCTAAACAAAATATTAGGGTTTATAATACGTGCTTCCTACAATTTTAAAAATATTAATGCTCCGCTTACCCTGTATACAGCATATTTTTGAAGCGCTCGTAGCGAAGTTTACTTAGCTGTTCTTAACCGATCAGCAAAGTTAAGCAACGTCACGCACGGTCATGAGTTGGATGGGTGACTGCTAGTGACATTAATACTGAGCGTTTCCGTGCTTCGGAGGGCGCGTTAAGCCGTCGGTCCCGGTTGTTGTCTTAGGATGGCAGTCGTTATAGCATGGTGGTAGAGCATTTTGGGCGGGTCTGGGTTTATTCATTAATAGTTGCTTTGCCTAGCTTGCATGCCTCGCGCTGCTTGTTTTGGATAAACTCAGGCCTTCCTTACTCATCCCGGATGGGTAAGGAGGCAAGGGTCTTGGGGGAGAGCGCAGGTCGTGATGATCCCCAAGGCAAGTCTGACGGTTACCTTCCCGTGGTGCTGCCTGTTATTGGTTTATTTCCTTCCGAAATAAACGCAACAGAACACCGTCAGGCGCCGCGTGTATTGTTATCTATATGTGTATGTATATGTATATATTGTCTCTGTATATATTAGTATTATATGTGTATATATTTTAGTTCACAGGGCTATTTAACCCCTTATTAGTAACAAAATTGTAAAATGCTCGGTACAGACCGGGGCCGTATTTAACTGTTTGTCATCTGTATTATACGTGCTAAGGTGCTTAGTACCTCTGTAAGACAGATGACAAAATAGACTTACGGTGTATAAATTGTAGTTTTAAGGCAAGGCTACAGATAATTTGTCATGTTTATGAGTAGATGAAAAACAGTTTGGCGGTGTGTGTGTTAAAATAGGGACCCCTCTAACTGGCAAACACCAGCGCCTACTACCGTCAAACATATTGTTACATAATCGAAAATAACCGCTGTCTTTTATTTGGTAGTGACCCCTGTTCCGATGACTCACGTTATTGGAGGCGGGGACAAACTGGCTGGACTAGTTCCAAAACCCCGATGATAAGTGTATCCTTAGACTTCGGGAAAATACCTCCAAGGTATTGTCAGTCTTCTGAACTCTAAACTTCCGGAGGCTTGAGTAGAAAGAATGAAGCCTGTCCATTCCCCCAAATATTTTTCTTATGGTCACAGTGTATAATTATTTCTATAATTATTCCGAATGTCGAAATCTGTGCCAATGTCGAAGTTAAATAGAGACGCAAAAGGTAAATTTACCAAAGTCCCTTCTCAGGGCCAACTAAATGTAAACGTTCTGTCTGAGGACCGCTCGAGCGGCACTACTTCTGTGAGCCGAGAAAACGGCCCTTCTCAGGGCCAAACTTTACGGGTTCCTTCCCGGGATCTGTCGGAGGTCTCCATGGGAGACGAAAGGAGGTCGGACGTGGAGTCCGTGTTTGAAGAGTCGGGTGACGAGGGGGACAGCCGCAGGAAGCGGCCTTACTCTTCGTTTTACGCACCCGGCTACCTAGAATCGGATACTGAGACCGAAGGGATGGTGGCCGCCAAGGTCAATACGGCGCGGAGGGGAAGGGCGAAGAGCACAAAAGCTGGCCCCACACGAGAGGAGTTTTTGAAGCCACCGCCAAAGCCACTGGTGGAGCAACTGGCGGAGGTCCTGCAGAGCAGGAAACACAAAAAGGGGCCGGCCGCTGTGGCCGCAGGAAGTCTTCTCGACACCGGAAGTGATTCCGATGTCCATGCCGGATTCGCTGACCTCAGTGTGCTAAATGCCCAAGAGCTGAGGGCTCAAGCAGGAGGAATGCTCGCCTGCATTCTAGAGGTTGCCAAAAAATCTGGCAACCTAAAGGGCGAGTTTGTTGCTCGCCTGAAGAGGTCCGCGTCGACCCTGAGAGAGGTAGTCGACGCCCTGGCATGCAGGAGTGAGGCCGAAGAGACGCGGCGGCTAAGAGCCGAGAATAGTCGCCTGCGCCTCGAGATGGAGGCCTCCAAGGCAGAGGTGAAGGCGCTACGTCGCGGCTTCACTGAGGCCAAGACCGAGGCGGCTGCCGCTACGTCTGCTGCTGCAGCAGCCGCTGCCGCCGAGACGCCGGCCCCCCCTGCTGTTGTAGTGGGGGCAGAGTTAGTGGAGCAGATGACGCGCTCCTTGACTACCACGTTCGGGCAAATGCTCAATGCCCGACTCGCTGGTATCGAGGATCGCCTCCTGCCAGCGCCGGTTCTTCGCCCGCCTCTCCGAGCGGACGCCAAGAAGGCTGCAGTAGCTGTTGCGCCCCCACCCCCAAAACCGACCCCTCGCAAGCGGGTTGCCCAGGCCCCGCAGGCTACTGCTGCCACGCCCTCGACTTCGGCTCCCATCGCCCCTCCCTCGACTGCGGCTCCCATCGCCCTCCCAAAAACGACTCCAACTGCTGTTGCCAAGGCGGAAACCTGGGCAACAGTAACAAGAAAGGGGAAAGGCAAGGGGAAGGGCAAAGCGTCCTCATCGGCAACGCCCACTCCCGCTCCTGTCCCAGCAGCTCGTGCCCCCCCCTCCGCCGTGAAGCCGAAAGCGAAAAAGGCTACCGCTGCCGCCGGACCCAATAAGGCGAAGGCGCTGAAGACTTCCAAATCCGCGGCTGTTGTGCTGACGCTGCAGCCCGAAGCCGCGGAAAAGGGCGTTACATACAGCGCCATCATTCAGACGGCGCAGGAGAAGGTCGATCTCCAAGGATTGGGGATCGACCGAATAAACTTCCGCCAGACGGCCACGGGAGCCAGGATGCTCGAAATTCCTGGCTCACAAAGCAGCGACAAAGCGGACAGGCTCGCGGAGAAGCTCCGCGGTGTCCTGTCCGAGGTGGCCAACGTCGCGAGGCCCGTAAAGTCCGTGCAATTGCACGTGACGGGCCTGGACGATGCCGCCACAAAGGAGAAAGTGGCGGCGGCGGTCGCCAAGGTGGGCGGCTGTGACGTACTCCACGTCAAAGCCGGGGAGATACGTCGCAGCTACGGTGGGACCGGATCCTCCCTTGTATCTTGTCCGATTCCGGTAGCTAAAGTGGTACTGGCACAGGGCAGGATCTTAGTGGGATGGAGCTCGGTGCGAGTGGTGGCACTGGCGGCGCTTCCCATGCGCTGCTTTAAGTGCATGGGACTCGGGCATACGCGTCCCCAGTGTCCCTCGTCGGCAGACAGGGGGGACCTGTGCTTCCGTTGTGGAGGCGCAGGCCACAAGGCGGCGAGCTGCCAGAGGAGGGCCCCGCACTGCGCAATATGCGCAGAGTCGGGGCGATCAGCCGAGCACAGGATGGGGGGACAAAACTGTGTCCCCCCAAAGACGAAGGGACAGGCCGCCAGGACCCCGGCCATCCCCCGACCGGCAGCCAGAGCCGCTCCTGAGGCTGTTCGCCGCGTGGCGAGCATGGAGGTTGTAACGTCCGATTGATATGGATCAAGTCGGACAACACAACCTCCTCCAGACGAATTTAAACCACTGCGTCAGGGCTCAGGATTTGCTAATGCAGTCCCTGGCGCAGTGGCGGATCGATTTGGCGGTTGCTGCGGAGCCGTATTACATTCCCCAGTCCCATCCCTACTGGGCTGGGGATCTGGACGGCTCCGTAGCCATAATTGGACGTGCCGGTGGCGGCCCCCCCCTCTCGGTGTCAGAGAGGGGTTCGGGGTACGTGGTGGCCAAGTGGGAGAGGTATGCGGTAGTTGGCGCATACTTCTCCCCCAATAGAACCGTCGCGGAGCTGGAGGTCTATCTGGACCTCGTGGCCGCGGCGGTGAGAAGACAGGCGCCACGTCAGGTCCTCCTCATGGGGGACCTGAACGCCAAGGCCCAGGCCTGGGGCAACCCCTCTACTGACACTCGCGGGGAGACTGTCAGGGAGTGGGCGGTTGCCACAGGGCTGACCCTGCTCAACAGAGGGTCGGTCCACACAGTGGTGGCACTGGCGGCGCGTCCTATGCGCTGCTTCAAGTGCATGGGACTTGGGCATACGCGCCCCCAGTGTCCCTCGTCGGCAGACAGGGGGGACCTGTGCTTCCGCTGCGGAGGCGCAGGCCACAAGGCGGCGAGCTGCCAGAGGAGGGCCCCGCACTGCGCGATATGCGCAGAGTCGGGGCGACCTGCCGAGCACAGGATGGGGGGACAAAACTGTGTCCCCCCAAAGACGAAGGGACAGGCCGCCAGGACCCCGGCCATCCCCCGACCGGCCGCCAGAGCCGCTCCTGAGGCTGTTCGCCGCGCGGCGAGCATGGAGGTTGTAACGTCCGATTGATATGGATCAAGTCGGACAACACAACCTCCTCCAGACGAACTTAAACCACTGCGTCAGGGCTCAGGATTTGCTAATGCAGTCCCTGGCGCAGTGGCGGATTGATTTGGCGGTCGCTGCGGAGCCCTACTACATTCCCCAGTCCCATCCCTACTGGGCTGGGGATCTGGACGGCTCCGTAGCCATAATTGGACGTGCCGGTGGCGGCTCCCCCCTCTCGATGTCAGAGAGGGGTTCGGGGTACGTGGTGGCCAAGTGGGAGAGGTATGCGGTAGTCGGCACATACTTCTCCCCCAATAGAACCGTCGCGGAGCTGGAGGTCTATCTGGACCTCCTGGCCGCGGCGGTGAGAAGACAGGCGCCACGTCAGGTCCTCCTCATGGGGGACCTGAACGCCAAGGCCCAGGCCTGGGGCAACCCCTCCACTGACACTCGCGGGGAGATTGTCACGGAGTGGGCGGTTGCCGCAGGGCTGACCCTGCTCAACAGAGGGTCGGTCCACACGTGCGTGCGACACAACGGGGGGTCCGTGGTGGACGTTTCGTTCGCCACCCCGGAAGTCGCAGCACGTGTCCAGGCCTGGAGAGTGGTGGGGGATGTGGCGACTCTCTCGGACCACAACTACATACGGTTCGAGATCGCCACCTCCCACCAAGGAGGGACTCGGCGCGTGGATGGGGCACTCTTCCCGCGCTGGGCGATTGGTCGCCTCGATGCCGAGTTGGCTGAAGAGGCGGCTATGGTGCAGTCGTGGGTTGCCGGCCCCATGCACCCGGAGGTGGCCGTCGCGGCGAGCCGGTTCCGGGAGGCGGTGACGGCCGTCTGCGACGCCGCCATGCCGAGGTCCCGACGCCACCCCGAGCGCCGCCAGGTCTATTGGTGGTGCTCGGAGATTGAGGATCTCCGAGCGCGGTGCTCGGAGACGCGGCGCCTCTACTACCACTGCAGGAGGCGCCGCCACGGCCGGACGGACGACCAGCTGCCGGCGGAGCAGCTGGCGGCCGAGCAGCTCCTGTATGGTGATGTGAAGACAGCCAAACAGGAGCTGAAGCTGGCCATCGGCCGGGCTAAGGCCCTAGGCTGGTGCGAGCAGCTGGAGGGCCTCGACAGGGACCCATGGGGGCGCCCTTATAAGTCTGCCCGGAATAAGTTCCGGGGCAGAGCGCCCCCTGTCGCGGAGTCCCTGGAGCCGGAGCTCCTGGAGAGGGTGCTGGGGGGGCTATTCCCCGACAGCGACCCCCACTACACCCCTCCACCGATGGCCACCCCGTCCTTCCAGGAGGAGGAGGACCCGGCCTCCATTCCGCCTATATCAGAGGTGGAGATGGAGGTAGCAGTCTCCCGCCTGAGAGGCAAGAAGACTGCCCCGGGACCAGACGGGATTCCCGGGCGGGTCCTCAGGATCGCCCTTAGGGAGATGGGCGGTCAGCTTCGGGAACTGTTCGACGCGTGCCTCACGTCGGGTCAGTTCCCGAAGCTCTGGAAGGACGGGCGATTGTGCCTGTTGCGGAAGGAAGGGCGAGACACAGACTCGCCCGCCGCATACAGGCCAATCGTGCTGCTGGATGACACGGCGAAGCTACTGGAGAGAATAGTGGCTTCCCGTGTCATCCGGCACCTGGGGGGAACTGGGCCTGACCTTTCAGAGGCCCAGTTCGGATTCAGGGCAGGGCGGTCAACGATAGACGCCCTGCTCTGGATCAAGGGGTGGACGCAGGACGCAGTCGGCGGGGGGGAAAAGGCGTTGGCTGTCTCGCTTGACATTGCCAACGCCTTCAACAGCCTACCGCACGGGACAATACGGGAGGCGCTCCGCTATCACGGAGTGCCCCTGTATCTGCGTAGGCTGTTGGCCGACTACCTCCGGGACCGCGAGGTCCTGGTGGAGGGACGCGACGGTCTGAGGCGACGTCGCGTGTCCTGCGGGGTTCCACAGGGGTCGGTGTTGGGACCGCTCCTGTGGAACATTGGCTACGACTGGGTGCTCCGCGGCACGTTTCCCGCAAGTATGCGGGTTGCGTGCTACGCGGATGACACCCTAGTCGTGGTCAAGGGGAGGGACCTCGGGGAGACGGTGCGGCGGGCCACGGTGGCCACAACACTCGTGGTCGGCCGCATACGTGCCCTGGGGCTGGAGGTCGCCCTCTCCAAGACCGAGGCCCTTATGTTCCATGGGCCTCGGGGGGGACCCCCTCCAGGAACGAGGATAGACCTGGACGGGGTCCTGGTCCGGGTTGGGACCCAGATGAGGTACCTGGGTCTCATCCTGGACGGGCGGTGGACTTTTGGGGCCCACTTTACTCAACTGGCCCCAAAAGTCATAGGCGCCGCAGCCGCCCTTGGGAGGCTGCTGCCCAACGTGGGCGGCCCGAGCGCCACATGTCGTCGCCTGTACTCCGGAGTGATCCGGAGTATGGCCTTGTACGGGGCACCTGTCTGGGTGGACGCCCTCGGTCGCGCCAATAAGGCCCTGCTGCGTCGTCCGCAGCGGGTCATCGCGACGAGGGCGATACGCGGGTACCGGACGGTGTCCTGGACGGCGGGATGCGTGTTGGCCGGTGATCCCCCCTGGGAGCTCCAAGCGGAGATCCTCGCCGAAGTTTACCACTTCGTGGCGGCGAGGAGATCCCGCGGGGAGCCTCCAGCGTGGGAGGAGGTCACGCGCATGCGACGGCAGGCGCGGGCCGCCCTGTTGCGGCGGTGGACGGAGGACCTGGCTCCACCGGTCCCTGGACAGAGGACGGTGGATGCCATTCGCCCGGTCCTTCGGAGGTGGGTAGGGCGGCGATTCGGGTCGCTCACCTTCCGATTGGTGCAGGTGCTTTCCGGACACGGATGTTTCGGAAGGTACCTGCATCACATCGCAAGACGTGAGGCGACCCCCGCCTGTCACGAGTGTGGAGCGCCAGAAGACATGGCGCTCCACACGCTGGAGGAGTGCGCCGCGTGGAGTCCCATGCGGCGCGCCCTCACAGCGGTCATAGGCGCAGATCTGTCGCTGCCGAGCGTGGTTAATGCTATGCTCGGCAGCGACGGATCGTGGCAGGCGGTGGTCTCTTTCTGCGAAGAGGTGATGGCGCAGAAAGAGGCTGCGGAGCGGGCGAGGGAGGACGACGTCCTCGCAGACCCGCTCCGGCGTAGACGAACTGGTGGAAGGAGAAGGCGATTCGGGCGCCTTCTCGCTCTATCCTAGTGTTGTGCGGATCATCGGTGGAGAGTCGGGGGATTCTCCACTGGCTTGCACGATCCCACACGTCTGGGGGATGGCCCTAATGAGCTGGGTCATCCCTCCCTTGGCCGGGGCCCGTCACCGGTGACGGGCCAACCGCCGGGGCGAGATGGTGATTGCTAACGCTACCCCATCTCGCCCCGACTAGGCGGCAGACTGCTCATCCCGGGTTTTTAGTGGGTAACCTCACTTACTACCCCCCCGTGGGGGTAGTAAGGCCCCTCAGGCGAGGACTCCCACATAACCACCCTGCTCCCCCCGGAGCCGGGTGGTATCCATAAAGGATTTTCCCGGGTCAAAAAAAAAAAAAAAAAAAAAAAAAAGGGTCGGTCCACACGTGCGTGCGACACAACGGGGGGTCCGTGGTGGACGTTTCGTTCGCCACCCCGGAAGTCGCAGCACGTGTCCAGGCCTGGAGAGTGGTGGGGGATGTGGCGACTCTCTCGGACCACAACTACATCCGGTTCGAGATCGCCACCTCCCACCAAGGAGGGACTCGGCGCGTGGAGAGGGCCTTCTTCCCGCGCTGGGCGATTGGTCGCCTCGATGCCGAGCTGGCTGAAGAGGCGGCTATCGTCCAGTCGTGGCTTGCCGCCCCCACGCACCCGGAGGTGGCCGTCGCGGCGAGCCGGTTCCGGGAGGCGGTGACGGCCGTCTGTGACGCCGCCATGCCGCGGTCCCGACACCACCCCGAGCGCCGCCAGGTTTACTGGTGGTGCTCGGAGATTGAGGATCTCCGAGCGCGATGCTCGGAGACGCGGCGCCTCTATTACCACTGCAGGAGGCGCCGCCACGGCCGGAGGGACGACCAGCTGCCACCGGAGCAGCTGGCGGCCGAGCAGCTCCTGTATGGTAACGTAAAGATAGCCAAACAGGAGCTGAAGTTGGCTATCGGCCGGGCTAAGACCCAAGGCTGGAGCGAGCAGTTGGAGGGCCTCGACAGGGACCCATGGGGGCGCCCGTATAAGTCTGCCCGGAATAAGTTCCGGGGCAGAGCGCCCCCTATCGCGGAGTCCCTGGAGCCAGAGCTCCTGGAGAGGGTGCTGGGGGGGCTATTCCCCGACAGCGACCCCCACTACACCCCTCCACCGATGGCCACCCCGTCCTTTCAGGAGGAGGAGGACCCGGCCTCCATTCCGCCTATTTCAGAGGTGGAGATGGAGGCAGCAGTCTTTCGCCTGAGAGGCAAGAAGACTGCCCCGGGACCAGACGGGATTCCCGGGCGGGTCCTCAGGATCGCCCTTAGGGAGATGGGCGGTCAGCTTCGGGAACTGTTCGACGCGTGCCTCACGTCGGGTCAGTTCCCGAAGCTTTGGAAGGACGGGCGATTGTGCCTGTTGCGGAAGGAAGGGCGAGACGCAGACTCGCCCGCCGCATACAGGCCAATCGTGCTGCTGGATGACACGGCGAAGCTGCTGGAGAAAATTGTAGCTTCCCCTGTCATCCGGCACCTGGGGGGAGCTGGGCCTGGCCTTTCAGAGGCCCAGTTCGGATTCAGGGCAGGGCGGTCGACGATAGACGCCCTGCTCTGGATCAAGGGGTGGACGCAGGACGCGGTCGGCGGGGGGGAAAAGGCGTTGGCTGTCTCGCTGGACATTGCCAACGCCTTCAACAGCCTACCGCACGGAACGATACGGGAGGCGCTCCGCTATCACGGAGTGCCCCTGTATCTGCGTAGGCTGTTGGCCGACTACCTCCGGGACCGCGAGGTCCTGGTGGAGGGACGCGACGGTCTGAGGCGACGTCGCGTGTCCTGCGGGGTTCCACAGGGGTCGGTGTTGGGACCGCTCCTGTGGAACATTGGCTACGACTGGGTGCTCCGCGGCACGTTTCCCGCAAGTATGCGGGTTGCGTGCTACGCGGATGACACCCTAGTCGTGGTCAAGGGGAGGGACCTCGGGGAGACGGTGCGGCGGGCCACGGTGGCCACAACACTCGTGGTCGGCCGCATACGTGCCCTGGGGCTGGAGGTCGCCCTCTCCAAGACCGAGGCCCTTATGTTCCATGGGCCTCGGGGGGGACCCCCTCCAGGAACGAGGATAGACCTGGACGGGGTCCTGGTCCGGGTTGGGACCCAGATGAGGTACCTGGGTCTCATCCTGGACGGGCGGTGGACTTTTGGGGCCCACTTCACTCAACTGGCCCCAAGAGTCATAGGCGCCGCAGCCGCCCTTGGGAGGCTGCTGCCCAACGTGGGCGGCCCGAGCGCCACATGTCGTCGCCTGTACTCCGGAGTGATCCGGAGTATGGCCTTGTACGGGGCACCTGTCTGGGTGGATGCCCTCGGTCGCGCCAATAAGGCCCTGCTGCGTCGTCCGCAGCGGGTCATCGCGACGAGGGCGATACGCGGGTACCGGACGGTGTCCTGGACGGCGGGATGCGTGTTGGCCGGTGATCCCCCCTGGGAGCTCCAAGCGGAGATCCTCGCCGAAGTGTACCACTTCGTGGCGGCGAGGAGATCCCGCGGGGAGCCTCCAGCGTGGGAGGAGGTCACGCGCATGCGACGACAGGCGCGGGCCGCCCTGTTGCGGCGGTGGACGGAGGACCTGGCTCCACCGGTCCCTGGACAGAGGACGGTGGATGCCATTCGCCCGGTCCTTCGGAGGTGGGTAGGGCGGCGATTCGGGTCGCTCACCTTCCGATTGGTGCAGGTGCTTTCCGGGCATGGATGTTTCGGAAAGTACCTGCATCACATCGCAAGACGTGAGGCGACCCCCGCCTGTCACGAGTGTGGAGCGCCAGAAGACACGGCGCTCCACACGCTGGAGGAGTGCGCCGCGTGGAGTCCCATGCGGCACACCCTCACAGCGGTCATAGGCGCAGATCTGTCGCTGCCGAGTGTGGTTAACGCTATGCTCGGCAGCGACGGATCGTGGCAGGCGGTGGTCTCTTTCTGCGAAGAGGTGATGGCGCAGAAAGAGGCTGCGGAGCGGGCGAGGGAGGACGACGTCCTCGCAGACCCGCTCCGGCGTAGACGAACTGGTGGAAGGAGAAGGCGATTCGGGCGCCTTCTCGCTCTATCCTAGTGCTGTGCGGATCATCGGTGGAGAGTCGGGGGATTCTCCACTGGCTTGCACGATCCCACACGTCTGGGGGATGGCCCTAATGAGCTGGGTCATCCCTCCATTGGCCGGGGCCCGTCACCGGTGACGGGCCAACCGCCGGGGCGAGATGGTGAATGCTAACGCTACCCCATCTCGCCCCGTCTAGGCGGCAGACTGCTCATCCCGGGTTTTTAGTGGGTAACCTCACTTACTACCCCCCCGTGGGGGTAGTAAGGCCCCTCAGGCGAGGACTCCCACATAACCACCCTGCTCCCCCCGGAGCCGGGTGGTATCCATAAAGGATTTTCCCGGGTCAAAAAAAAAAAAAAAAAAAAAAAATGGTGGTAGAGCATTTTGCGAATGCCCGCCTGGCTAGCTACCACCCTCAAGTAGAAAATCTGTCGCCAAGCACCTAACGGTGTGTTCCGGCAGCTGTCATTGAGAGCCAAGTACTTCTAGGTTAGCCTGAACAACATCTTCGAGCACATCATGACTTACCATCAGGTGAGATAGTGGTCAAAGGCTTAACTATCAGGCATAAAAAAAAACGCAGCAGATTGTAGTACAACTCAATTGTATGGGATCCCTACGAAACTAAGTATTCTATCATAATTAAGAAGATCCAGTGAAAATTTGCTGGGTATATCTATATAAAAATGTACGGATACTACCCTACATGTTTCCGTCTCTTTTTGTATCTGGTATGGTCGGGCTATACACCCTAGAAGTCAGACGTAAGATGCATCTCGTTATGCATTATTATCAAGTGGTTTGTAACAAAGTTGATAATCCAGAAGCCCTAGAGCAGTTGGGGATGTTTGTTCCGCCGCACTTTGGTCGCGGTGCTAACACTGAGTACGGTCCGCGGCGTATTCGCCAACTATTTGCCTCGCCAACTGATCTGCACACTGTTCCTGGTAAGAATGCACCCACAGCTAGAGTAGTTACGTTGCTCAACGATATGTTAGCTCAACATCCAGACATTGACATATTTTATGATACGTCTAAACTAATATAATAAAGAGGAATGATTTGACGTTTGTTTGTTTGCATTGAATGGGCTCTGAAACTACTTATCCGATTAGGATTAAATTTGGTATGGAAATAGTTTGAGACACGGCGAAGGACATGGGATAGCTTTTATCCAACTGCGCAAAAAGAGGTTAATGGTTTTGCGTGATAACCGATATACCCGGAGGCAGAGCCGCGGCCGGAAAGCTAGTATAATATATATTATTTCGACAGAATTTGATTAATTACCTCTTTAGTTTGTCTATGTAATGTGTTGGACTTCATTTCTGTGAATTACATGTGAGAATAAATAAATAAATAAAAATAAAATGGGTAGAAAAAGGAACAGAAATAATGATTCTAAAGGATAATGCGTGATACCTATCCCGTGTCATTCGTCTTTCATCACCTGATGTTTTTTTTTTTTTTATGCCTTATAGGTTAGCCTTTGACCACTATCTCACCTAATGGTAAGTGATGATGTGGTCGAAGATGTTGTTCAGGCTAACCTAGAAGTGAAATGATAAATGCTTTGCTGTTGGTGAAAATGAAAAGTACTAGAATGTGTAGCGAAGCTGTGCAACGGTATGTAGCTGAACGGTGCCAGAGTACGTAATGGACTCCTTTCGTCTGTGTAAGGTTTTGTTATGCGCACCGAGGATGTTTTTTTATGATATTGTGACAGAACAAGCCCGAGGCCCACCTGCTGTTGAGTTAACTAACCTCTGCCTATAACAGATGCATTTCATCAATGACGAATTGCACTGTGCCCGGCACACTGAGTCATACAGTTGTAACATAGTAGAAGGAGTGGGAAGTAAGTTATCTTCATACAAACGCACCGCGCGCGGTTTGTTTGTGTGCGCCATAGTATCTATGCGTCCCGCACGCACACTCTAACACAATCTCGACCCGTTTCTCAGTGCGCCAGCCGGGACTAACTACCGAACAAGCTCCGCGCGTCACGGCTTTTTGGCACCGCTAAATAAATGAAAAATGTTTGATAATCGCATGAGAACCTATTGCTGTGTGTTCGGCTGTCTAAATAATCCATAGATTCCAGTGTTGTCTTTGTTCAGATTACCTACTGAATAGGAAAGGTAAGCAAGTCACTTATTCTAGCATACCTATGATTTTTACTTGAGATGAGTGATGCCTACTTATTTTTTTGTTGTATTCGGTATACCCCGCGTCGCACGTCTCTGGCCCCGCAACCACATAGTATCGCCAGTCGGTATTTTTTTCATTGTGAAAGGTGTTTTCATCGTTTAGGTATAAAACCGACCTCACTAACCCTGAACCCAGACAACACAAGTAAAAATACAACTTCCCGGGCCTAGGTACTGAATTAAAATTTTGCATATACGAGGACATACATTATAAATAAGTAACAACCCTGAGACAGCCAAGTATGGTAGGTAATTATATCGCGAATTGGGCCGGAGATGGCCTACTTACTCACTCTTTCTACTATGGTTGTAAGGTCTCATGTGCCTGTAATTTTACTGGCTCTCAAGGACAGCTGCCGGAACACACCGTTAGGTGCTTGGCGACAGATTTTCTACTTGAGGGTGGTTGCTAGCCAGGCGTGCATTTGCAAAATGTCCTTCCACCATGCGGTGAAGCTCAAGCCCGCGGCGGGATTCGAACTATTGACCTGCTGCATGGCTGTCCGTAGCCAAGGCCACTGAGCCATCACTGCTTCAATAGGCCTAATTTCATAGAAGACTTTCGATGGTACGATCGATTTAATCACCGACAAGAATGTACTCGTATAATCACGGTAGTACAAAAGTGAGAAATGTAGACAAATAGACGATAATTTCATTTATTCATAGGCACAATATTAAAGCAACCTTATATTGTTCTATGTACAAATGGGAGTTGTATCTACGTAATTGAAGTGAGTTTCAATGTTGCAAAATTATGTGTGGGGGTTTGGTGTTATTGGTTTAATTAAAGGATGAAAACCAACATTATTATTCAGGGTACCTACTATTATTAGCTTCCTATATTTTAGAGAGGAATTCTAGCAAATAGTTAGCTTATTACGAACTCCTTTGTGATCAAAGCCAATCAATTACAAAGGACTTTGCGACGAAGTCGATAAAAATTAAATTGGTTATTTTCTATGGACTTTGGTTATTCTTCAAGAAGTTTTAATGGGACGGAACACGCACGATGCACACCTGATGTTAAACGATAACCTCTATTTCGTCTCAAGTGACGGACTGCACTACTCCCATCACTCTGAAACATACAGTTTTCAAGATTTATGTACCTGCAATTCTATTATTACTTATTGGCTCTCAAGGACTCATGCCGGAACACACTTTTAAGTGCTTGGCGACAGATTTTCTACTGGAGGGCGGTAGTTAGCACGCCCGCATTAATAAAATACCCTTCCGCCATGCGTTGAAGTTCAAGCCCGCGGTGGGTATCGAATCATGGACCTGCGGCACGGCAGCCCATAGCTATTACCGCTCGACTATTATTGCGAGTCAATGATGGTGAATCAGATATAGTATTTTCAATGAAAGGATGTGGTTGCAAGAAATTGGTCTGCCTAGTGTTAAGATTTTCAGACTGATTCTTACAAAATCCAAAGTCAAAATCATTTATTCAATTTAGACGTCTACGACGCTCTTATGAAGGTTAATTACAAATTTTAGTATTGAAATATTCTACATTGTACTGCCACGTTCAGAAAATAAATTGTATACAGCCACTGTGAGAAGAACGGGCAAGAAACTCGGGGCCATTCCTTTAACATCTTTTATAACAATGTGTTACATACTTACTATGTAATAGAGTTATTACAATATTTGTTTATTAGGTGACAGGCAATAGCTTGGCAGAGGCGGAATTGTCCAGGCATTTTTGTCGTTTAAGTTATCAGAAACTGTGTAGTAGGGTTTTTAATTAATATGTTTTTCACGTGCAACTTGAATTTTCCTTCTGTGAGCGTTGTAATATGTTTGGGAACTTTATTATAAAACCGTACACAATTACCTAAGAAGGACCTTTTATTTGTCTTTGCTAATCTAAAACCTGGCACCGCTATTTTATCTTTATTCCTTGTATTGTAATCGTGATTGTCACTGTTTAATTTAAATTTATTCATATTTTTACGAAAAGACATAATATTTTCAAGTATATACAGACTTGGTAAAGTTAAAATATCAATTTCTTTAAAAAGATCCCTCAGAAATTCCCTAGGACCCATTTTATATATGGCTCGAATTGCACGCTTTTGTATGGTAAAGATAGTCTCTATCTCAGCAGCAGTACAATACACCATAGGACATAATACTGTGGAAGTACGCGAAATAAACTAGGCGAGCAGTAGCTTCGTCTGTTAACTGTCTTATCCTAAGAACTGCATATGCAGCAGAACTAAGTCTTCCGGAGAGATCATGTATATGTGGATCCCACTGTAAAGTGGAATCCATTTTGGGAATCTATTTCGCATATATATTTTGTTAATAAAGAAAATAAGAAAATATACATATGGTGTTTAATGTCTACATAACCACATTTTGTAAGTTACAAAAGGTTTTATTCCGGTTTTGTAACCAGTTACAAAGTAAAAATATTTTTCTGTTTTCGTAACCAGCAACAAATTAGTAAGTTTAATTTTTTCAGGTTATCTTATTTCTTAATTATCACAGTTTTGGATGTAGAATGAGACAATTCCATCTCATCCTTGGATGTCGTAAGTACTTACTTAAAGGGAATATACACCGAATATGCAACATTAATTAATTTTTGTTTACTAGGTTGAATCTTCATAAAGAGACTCCGCCAGAACTCAACTCAAGGAACAATGAGGCTATGTGAGATTTGGGGTTCCACGGCCTCACCCAGGACTGAACAGCAAGCGCATCACATGGAACGTTATCATTTGAATGCCGTAGTTTTTTTCTTACCAGAACTAAAAAATAAAATATCTTTTGAGTGCTGAGGCGTGAGACCATCTAGGCCACTGGCTGAACCACTTAGAAAAGATGCCACGGCTGCAGAAACATCTTGTGGGGTCACCTCAACAATGTCATTATTTAGTTCAGGAGGTTCGTGAAGGTGCCGGAGTTTTTTTTCTTATTATATTAGCCTGATATTTGATTCACATGTTGAACGCAAAATATCATATTAGTCTATAATCGGAGTGTGGGTGAAGTCACAATCGTACGCACACTAAGAGCCATAAAGCTATCGCCCTATGCATCAGGAGGTATAATTTCCATGTCTCCGCGAATAACGACGTTGATAACATTTGGAGCGCCCCAGTTAAGATAAGTACGTGCGATAAAGTACAGGTGCTTACATCTGTTCGTGTTATCCAAACACTGTTAGGTAAGTATATCTATCATATCTACGAGATTTGTTACAATTCATGTGGGTGGCATTCAAAATTCAAAGCGTGCCGTATTGTCTTACTTCTCTACTTGTATTGTGCGATTCTCGTCTCAGCTACTTAATTGGTTTTGTTAAAAGTAATTGTAAAGTATTAACGTATTTATTTACTTTGCAAGCCCACATGGTGTTTCGGAAGCTGTTAAAAATTCACAATTGGAACGGCGTTTTTAACCCTTTGGCATCCGAGTGGACAATGTCGTCCATTTATGAATGAAATTCTATTGTTCTCTCAAAATGATGCGCATGGATTAATTATATGGGAAGAGATAAGTCGTTGCAAAGCTGTCTAGATACCTTGTCTGGCATTTACTTAGCTAAAATTTCATTTGCGACTCGTTAAATACTATAAATGTTTTTGTAAGGTGATAGGGTATTTTGCGAATGCCTGCAGCTGCCATTGAAAGCCAGTCCAGTCCAGTGCCAGAGAGTTTATCCTGTTTAAGATGCTTTTCTAGCCCATTATCAATTAATAAAATCTCAATACTTGTTCCATGGCTTATGGCAAGGGTTTATCTTGCTCTCATGGTTTACTGACCGGACTCTGTTTATAATATACCTTTTTATTTGTTATTTCAAATACCGATCAACGCAGATGTGCTACTACTGAAATACTAAATATGACTTAGTACTGTTATGTACCTTTTTAATTATAATTATGGCCTAGGCCATACTTAGTTATTTTAGTTGAAACTAGTAGGTCGTCGAGAAAGACCTTGCCCTATCCTTGATGTATCTATTTTGCAACAAAGTTGGACTCCAAACTAATGGACCAAAATAATAACTAAGTAAAATGAATCATAAAATAAATAAAGACATTTACTCCTAAATAGCTTAAAAAATACACTCGCCCCTAATTGATTCAAAACATGGTTTTCATGACTTTTCTTTTTATATCAATCCAGGTTATCTCTAGTCACATCGAAACAAGAAACTGTAAAGATGACGTGCACATCGGCTTAATTATGTGAAAATAATCATAACATCAAAGAAATGCGCAGGTCTCCAACTTGTCATAGAGAACGTTGCTTTCCTAGGTCAATTATTGAATCACAAGACTGAAATAAAAAAAATAAGTATTTATCCCAATTTGTAAGATCAGAACCCAAAGATCAGATATATATACTATATGTATACATACCTATATGTTTTCAAGACGTTTTGTGTCCACACTTACAGTATATAACAGGAAAAAGTTCTGGAATCTTCTAAATTATCGCTACATCATAACGGTCCGAAACGTCCCGGGGTATTCCCCTAGAGACCACCTTATCAAAAAGTCCGTAGCGCGCCAAAAACTTCATGTTATTTGTTTTTATCGTTCATTGGACTTATTTCATTTTTATATCTAGTCGGAATCGGCACAGAGTAAAATTGTAGTGTAGTAACACTAGATACTAAAGCTCCATGGATAGAGAAATCATGGAAGATATTGTTTTGATCTTTTTAACCGATTTCCAAAGGAAAAAAAGTATTTACAAGTGTACCCGTATTTTTTATGTATGAACACTGTAAACTGATAAATCCATTAAAAAGGTTAAAGTGATGCTAATTCAACTTTAAATGGTTTAAATCGCGTATATATACGCGATTATACATATATGCATCATTCTTTTAGTCGCGACGTTTCAAACACTGCAGTGATCGTGATTAAGGGGTGACTAATCGATATTATATGTCACTTCAGTTATTAGGAATTATTGTATACTACCGTCAGAAATTTTATTTGAATCATAACATTCCCTATTCACGTAGTATTTGCCATAGACAACGTGGTGATTATTGTTTTGTTTGGTAGAGTATACCTACCTTGGTTACATCGATTTTCATCTATATTGGTAATTTCATCAATATTGGTGAAGTAGTTTTTAAGTTACACTCAATAAACTTTTTTTTTGTTTTTATGTTATTGTGACGGAACAAACTCGAGGTCCACCTGGTGTTAAGCAGACTAACCTCTGCCTGTAACAGATGCATTTCATCACAAGTCACGAATTGCACTGCGCCCGTCACTTTGAGACATAGTTGTTTTTGTATTTATTATTTTGTAGTCTAGTAGGTACATATTCTACTATCATACGTTTATATCCCTAAAAGGGCTGTTCTGTCTTAACACCCACGTCAGTATAAACAAGCATTCCCTGGTTATGTGCTGTTTCACCAGCGTGGTGATGGATGATAATGATGAAAAGCATCTTATGTTTTAATGCAGTGCCTCATCTACCTCCATACTAATTCATCAAAATTGGTCCAGACGTTTGAGCGTGAAGAAGTAACAAATGTGCAAACACACGACGAATTTAAAATGTTAGTGTGATGTTGCAATGTTAGTGTGATGTTGGAAGCAGTAATAGCTCAGTGGTTTTGGCTATGGACTGCCGCACAGCAGGTGGTTCGAATCCCGCCGCGGGCTTGAGCTTTGCCGCATGGTGGAATGCCCGCCTGCCTAGCGACCACACTCAAGTAGAAAATCTGTCGCCAAGCACCTAAAGGTGTGTTTCAGCAGCTGTCCTTGAGAGCCAGTAATTCTAGGTTAAGCCTGTTTACACCTTCGACCACATCATCACTTAGAGATTGTGACCAAAGGCTTACCTATGAGCAAAAAAAAAAATTGGATTCCTGAACATTTAGGTGGACCACTGGGAAGAAAAAGTGCCCGTGGTCTACCCAGATGAACTAAGCAGGCGGACCACGGCCGAATCCCGCTTTTAAAATCTACCGGGCACAGTGACAGACACCCGGAAAGATACGAAAATTTCTTTACATTAATTGAGCCCAGGATGTCGACATTCCAAAGGAACCCTCATTAAACCAACATGCAGTGTTTGTAAAAGCACAAATATTGACATAGGTATAAACAGTTTCTTTTTAGATTTGTAGTTGGTCTCTAGTTTTTCATAAAGTTTAATAAAATTTGTCCCATCGGGTGCCAGGCTAATAATAAGTAAATAATAAGAAGCGACGAAGGGAAAAATAACAGAAGGTAAAGCAGCAGTACTTTCTGAGGCACTGCTATCTTACACTGCGATCCTCAAGCCACCTACCAAGTGTAGGTACTATGACAACCCCTTCGGCGAAGCATCTGTTCGATGGCGGACATTATGGGTGTTAATGTGATGTTCATTGGTGATATAAGAAGTTCTTATATCAGTACCAAGACAAAACAATGCAGGCAACCAACCAAAAATTTGAAGCGCTCGTAGCGAAGTTTACTTAACTGTTCTTACCGATCAGCAAAGTTAAGCAACGTCGCCCGCAGTCATGAGTTAGATAGGTGACCGCTTGTGACATTACTACTGAGCGCTTCCGTGCTCCGGAGGGCACGTTAAGCCGTCGGTCTCGGTTGTTGCCTCAAGATGGCAGTCATTATAGCATGAAGGAAGGGCATTTTACGAATGCCTGCCTGGCTAGCTACCACCCTCAAGTCGAAAATCTGTCGCCAAGCACCTAACGGTGTGTTCCAGCAGCTGTCCTTGAGAGCCAGTACTTCTAGGTTTGCCTGAACAACATCTTCGACCACATCATCACTAACCATCAGGTGAGATAGTGGTCAAAGACTTACCTATCAGGAATAAAAAAGAACGTAAAAATACTAGCTTCATTTTTATAAATACGCTGCGTTAAGGATTAAAAAGAGTTTTGCGGAAGTCGCTGCTGCCTGCTGATCTAATTTCAACACAAAGCGAACAATGCTAATTTGTCTATCGACGACGACGAGAAACAATTCAGTGTTCCGAAACTATGCGACGATCTCGCCCGTCAGCGTCTGCTCTCGTTACTTTACACTGACGCAATTAAAAATCAGCTCCGAGTGATGGGGCGCTGCTGAAGAAATACTGTGTAAGCATTTAACGTAACAGCTGAAATAAAGCCGCTGTTTCAAACAAAAAATAACATATCTACGTCTATGGAAGTGTAACTTTCATGGGGCCGTTCAGAACCTTTGACGCGCACTCGGAGTGCAACTTTTCACTCTAACGTCGTTCACAACCACAACAGTAACCGCAAAGTAGAGCGCAACTTTTTAACTATCAAAATCGGTCGTTAAAAGGTTGCATCTGTAACTGACATGGCCTTGACATTTCTTGATGAGAGAATTAAAGGCACTCTGTTGTATTTTGCACGTAACGGTAGTTATTGCTTTTCAAACATAATAAAACGTCTATATATTTTTCTATTTCCGTGCCAAATATCGATATTTGAGGTTATAAAACAACCGAGTCGTTCCGAACCTTTTTTTTTTTTTTTTTTTTTTTTTTTTTTTTTTTTTTTTTTTTTTTTTTTTGGCGTGGGGAAATGCTTTACGCATTGCCGTATGCGGGGGGGCATACGGGGTATGACGGACTCGGCTAAAGGCGCCCATACCGTCTAAAACCCCACGGTGTTCCAGCGTCTTCGACTGATGACGGGGGGCGTGGGACCGCATTTTTCTTACCACAGCCCCCGTCGACGCCGCTGCCCGCTGTAAAGTGGCGGGCCCTCCTCGGTGAGGGGTGTCAATAGGAACACCCCTCCACCTCGTGTGATGCCTCCCGAACACGGAGGGGGCATCAACATCGCGAGAGGACCTATCTCTGAAGGGTGCCGGATGCCCCCGCATCCGACGGCCCAGGCCCTCTCAGCGGAGACGGAGTGCGGGCTCGATTAGCCCGCACCCGTGTCCGCGCTCTCCGGAGCGGAAGAGAGAAAGGGTCTCTCTCCCTCTCACGCTCCGCCGCCTCCCTCCGCGAGACAATAATTTCGCAGAAGGAGGCTACTGCCTCCCAACATCTCTCATCGGCGACCATCCTGGCTAGGATGGTCGGCAATGAGAGATCCGTCCCTACAACCGCGACCAGAGCCTGTCGCGGTTCATCCTCTCCAGGGCATGCCTCCAGCGCGTGCTGGGCAGTGTCTACTGCACAGCCGCACTGATGGCATGCCGGGGAGGCTTCTCGTCGGGCGATGCGATGCAGGTAACTCCCGAAACAACCATGTCCCGAGAGCACCTGCGTCAGCCTAAACGAGAGCCTCCCATGTCTCCGATTGATCCACTCGCGGAGAACGGGCTGAATAGCATCGAGGAGCCGTCGACTACTATTCCCCCTTTGAATGGACCCATCGAGGAGTCGTCCCTCCCACCTCGCGAGAGCCAGCGCCCTAGCGTTGTTGCGCCAATGCGCTAACTCTCGCGGCGCCGGTCGCTCGTCCCGCTCCCGCGCTCGCACTCTGCGGCGGTAGACCGAGGCCAAGACTTCGGCCTCAAGGTCCCAGGGGAGAAGGCCAGCGAGGGCGCATGCCATCTCGTGTGAGAGTGTCCGATACCCCCGGCACACTCTCACAGCCATGGTCCGTTGAGCTGCAATCAGCAGGGCGGTCTCCCGCCGATCGAGCCTCCCGGACCATATGGGGGCTCCGTATAGGGCCATCGAGCTGACCACCGCTGTATAGAGGCGGCGGCAGCTGCCCTCTCCACCCCCGATATTGGGGAGGAGGCGACTCAGTGCGCCGGCTGCCCCCATTAATTTGGGGGACAGCCGCTGCATGTGCGCCTCGAACTTCCACCGGCTATCAAGGACGACGCCGAGATACTTCAACGTCGTCCTGACGGGGATGGAAGTTCCTCCCACCACTATGGATGAGTCTGCAGGTGGCGCCCTGCGGGGACCATGAAAGCAAATGGCCTCCGACTTGTGGAGCGCCACCTCCAGACCGAGCCTCCTGATCCTGGCCACGACCATAGCGACTCCGGCCGTGGCGAGGATTGCCGCCTCCCTATAGGTGCCCCCCTTGGCGGTGACCAGCGTGTCGTCAGCGTAACAAACGACGCCGACGCCACGAAGGCCAGCACCCCGGAGGGCCCAGTCATAGCCGACGTTCCACAGCAGGGGCCCTAAAACAGACCCCTGAGGGACGCCGCGCGCCATGGGGCTCCGACCCTCCCCATTCGTCGTCGGGAAGACTACCTCTCTATAGGAGAGGTAATCGCCGACGAGTCGGCGCAGGTACAGCGGCACTCGGTGGTACTCCAGACCACCGAGTATGGTGGTCCAGGGCAACGTGTTAAAGGCGTTGGCGATGTCTAAAGACACCGCCAACATCACGCCGCCACTGGAGCACGCCTCCTCAGAGAGATCGCGGACGCGGGAGATGGCATCCAGCGTCGAGCGACCTCTCCGGAATCCGAACTGGGTGGGCGCCAAGTCCGGTCCCGACGTCTCGAGGTGTTTGACGAGGCGGGCAGCGATCACCCTCTCCAACAGCTTACCCGCCTCGTCAAGCAGAACAATCGGACGATAACCCGAAGGCTCGTCCGCGGGACGTCCCTCCTTCCGTATGAGGACAAGTCTGCCCCTCCTCCATCTCCTGGGGAATTTCCCCTCTCGAAGGCACCTGTCAAACAGGGCCCTGAGAGCGGGGGCCAGGTGCTCCAAGGAGAGAGCCCACACACGGCCCGGTATGCCATCTGGCCCGGGTGCCGTGTTCTTGGCCCTCATCCTGAGCACTGCTGCGCCCAGCTCCCCTTCGGAGACCGGGGCAGGCTCGTCCTCCTACGCCTCGGCGAGATCGGTCGACGAGGGCGCGGCGAAAGGTAGCGAGAAATCGTCTCCCGGAGGACCGGGGAACAGCCCTCCCACTACCCTCTGGAGAATCGCTGGTTGGAGCGAGGCGGTCACGGGGGGGGCCCATGGACGCAGCTTCTGCCGCGCCCATAGGTACGGGCGGCCCCACGGATCGCGCTCCAGCCCTTCCAGCAGCTCCTGCCAGGATCGCCGCTTCGCCTCGTCAATGGCCACGCGAAGGGTCATCGAAGCCTCTCGGTAGGCGGCATAGAGAGACTCGCTCACCTCCGTCTCCTGCCGCCTTCGCCTACGATACCGCTGGTATCGGCGGCGCCTCCGCACGCAGCGTCTTCGGAGTTCGGCAATCTCCTCTGACCACCAGTAGACCTGGCGTCTGGACCGTGGGGCTGTTGCACGCGGCATCGCGGCGTCGCAGATACGCGACAACGCCGCACACAGTCCATCCGCCAACGCATCCACGTCTACGGGGTCACCCTCCTGAGGAGTGCCGTTCCACGCTTCGACGAGGGCCGCCTCCTGCAGCAACTCGGCGTCGAGACGCTTCAAGGCCCATCGCGGACCAATCTCGCCGGTTCCCTCCCTCACCATGTCCGCCGAGGACGGGGAGACGCTAAACCGGATATACCGGTGATCGGAGAGCGTCTCCTCGTCTACCAACACCTGCCAGTCGCGAATTTGGCAGGCGAGGTCTGGGGTGGCAAACGTCACGTCGACGATTGATCCACCCCATTGGCGGACGCAGGTGTTCTCACTCCCGGTGTTCACGACGCAGAGGCCCACCTCGGCCAGCCACTCTAACACTGTGACGCCCCGCGGACAGGTCCTTGGGGACCCCCACGCCAAGGATTTAGCGTTGAGGTCCCCCATGACGATCACGGGGCGTGGGCGGGTCTGTCTTCAAGTTGCATGTGAAAAACATATTGATTAAAAAATCCTACTACACAGTTTCTGATTACATAAACGACAAAAATGCCTGGACAATTCCGCCTCCGCCAAGCTATTGCCTGTCACCTACATAATTTAAACAAATATTGTAATAACTCTATTATATAGTATGTATGTAACACATTGTTAAAAGATGTTTAAAAGAATGGCCCCGAGTTTCTTGCCCGTTCTTCTCGCAGTGGCTCTATACAATTTATTTGCTGAACGTGGCAGTACAATGTAGAATATTTCAATACTAAAATTTGTAATTGACCTTCATAAGAGCGTCGTAGACGCCTAAATTGAATAAATGATTTTGACTTTGACTTTGACTTTGACCTATGAAGGTTCCCACCTCGCCGAGAAGAGCCTCTAGCTCGTGACGGGGCCTGTTCGGGGAGTGATAAACACCCACGATGACGACAGGGCCCACTCCTGCCGCCACGAAACCCCTGCCTCTCGCAACCCCTACGAGAGGGGGGGATGTAGTCGGCGACTGGGTGGTGATTGCCACCAAGTCATCAAGGCCCCCCACCCAGTCACTCCTGGGTGGGACCGTGTACGGCTCGGCAACCACCGCCACCTTGATCGACCGCTCCGCCATGCACTGCAGGAGTAAATCCTGAGCGCGGGCGGAGTGGTTGACATTCGCCTGGAGGAAGGTTAGGGCCATACTAACCTACCTCCATGATGTCCGCTCGCCCTTTATCGGAGGGAGACGGTCGCGGCTGGGCCTTAGCCTCAGTCGTGACGGCCTTTCGACGAGCCCCTGACTTTGACGGGGGCTTGGCGCATGCCTTGCCCCCGGAGAGGTGGTCTGCCGGCTTACCCGCAGCCGCACAGAGTGAGCAGCGGGGGGCGGCAGAGCAGTCCTTGGCCTTATGGGCCTTTTGACCGCAGCGATAGCACTCATCGCTGCGGTCAACCTCGGCTTTACATTGGGCCGCTACGTGGCCCAAGGAGAGGCAGCGGAAGCAGCGACGCGGCCTGGGGTCGAGGATGCCGACTCGCGCCGACACCCAGCCCACCAGAACGCGCCCACTGGCCGCGATCTTCTTCGCAGCTGAGACGGGGCAGCGCACGAACGCCGTCCCCATCCCCGCTGGTCCCCGACGAATCGGGCCGACGGCGACTGACGCCACGGGGCACTCGCCCAGGGACGCCAGCGCGTTTGCCAACTCCTCGGAGGAAGCCGAGTCATCCAGGCCGGTGACTCTCATGTCAGCGGTGGTGGTCGGCCTGGATATTTTGACCTCTCCTTGCTCACGGAACACATCCTCGAGCCTCCCGGCGAGAAGGTCCGCTTTCGCGGCACTGTCCACGCCGGGAACCTCCAGGATCCGGGCTCCAGTGGCCGCCGTCCGGATGGTCAACGGCGGCACACCCAACTCTCCAAGTTTTATCCTCGCCTTGGCCTCAGCCAAGACTACTCCGTAGGTCAACCCCTTCTCCTCCGCCCCCGGTTGCAGCGTGATAACCACAGCTGCGGTCCGGGGCGAGCGGAGTTTGGCCGCGCCCTTTGTCTTAGGCGGGGCAGGCTTCTTCCTCGTGGATGGTGGTGGAGGCGGGGCCGGTTTTGGTGTTGGCACTGAGCGAGTGGGCCCTTTCTCCTTGGGTCCCGGCCGCACCGCCTCCACTCCTCTGTCCCTCCTCTTGTCCAATCCACGTCTGGCCACTACGTGCCATGCCTCGGTCAGAGGAGCCGGGGCAGGGGCAGGCAGCAGTGCGACGGGCACAGGAGCGGGGCCCTTCGCAGCTTTCTTGGGCTGCGGTTTTGGGCCTGCCTTCTTCTTTTGCTCCGGGGCAGCTCCACGACTTGTGGTTGCGGCTGCTAGCACCCCAGAGCCTGCCTTCTTCTTCTGCACCGGAGCGATCGCTGGGGCAGCTCCACGACTCGTTGTCGCCGTCGGTTGCTCCTCAGACACCCTTCGCTGATCTGCGGCGAGAGGGGGCCTGAGGGTCTTCGCCGGCAACAGCCGCTCCTCCAAGCCCTCGAAGCGAGCGTTGATCATGGTGCCCACCTGCACCATGACCTTCCGCATCGCTTCGTCGCCCACTAGGGGCGTAGGGGGCTGAGAAGCCGGGGCCGCAGCCTGGGTCTTCCTCATCTCGTCCATTTGGCGACGGAGCTCCTTTAGCTCCGCCGCCAGCTGCTGGTTAGATTTGACCAGCAGAGACATCTCCTCCGGGATCGAGCGGGCCCGCGATTCCTGGAAGGACGCTTTGATCGTCATCGCAGCGTCCTTCAGGGCCTTCACGCAGGTCCCCTTTAAATTCTTGGACTTGGTGGCCACCGTTAGGACGGTGTCCACCGAGTCCAGAAGTAACTTCTCTAGGTGTGCGGCATCGCAGTCGCCCAGCCTCAGTTTGGTAGCCGGAGGTTCCGGTACCTTTAGAAACTGGGCGGCCGTAGATGCCGCTCTTCTCTGCTGCAGCTCATCCGCCAGCTCCTTCTCGGCGATGAGTCGCAGCTCCTCCTCCCGCGCCCGGTTCAGCTCGGCCTTGGCTTTCGCCAGGCCGACATAATGGCCGGTCGTGGGCGCCCTCCCTTTGGCGCGTCCTTTACCGCGTTGCGCGGTTGGGACCTTTAGTGACGGTGAGGGGTCACTAAGGTCCCCATCGATCTCCTCCATCCTCCGTTTTCTCCTTTTGGGAGAACCGCGTGAAGACACGGTCTCCCACGTCATTGCATCGGAGTCCGTCTCCGATAAATTCGGAGACGGAATCCGAAGCATCTCGTGCAGTGGGGCCACTCCCACGCCTGTTTCAGACGCAGAAGTGACGCCCGCTGCGTCCTCCTCGCTCATCTCCATTGACGCGGCGGCAGAGGTGGCGCAAGGATTGCGCTCTCGCTCTGCCGCGGCGTCCAGCCTCGGAGTGACTGGTCTGGCGCTGTCCATGCGCTCCAGTCTCACTCGGGGTTCCCGTTTTGAAGACGGGATCAGGTCCATTATCTTGCCGGGTTGTTCATGTTTGGCAGAATCAGTGTCCGTTATACGTTTGCCGTGGTCGTTGGTGCGCGGGCCGGGGCCCGCGAAGCGATTGTTGCCCCCCCCAGATACGGTGGGGCAGCCTTCTTGCGAAGGGTGGGATTTACCCACCTGGGGATTTTTTACAGTCGCCGTGTTGTCCATATTTTGTTTTTTCCTTTTTGGAGGGGTGAGGTCCCCTGTGGTGCCCTCGTCGCCGGGTTCCCCCCGACTATACATCCCCTGTGCGGGCACCAAACAACGGGATTTGGAGACACATAATGCCCGACAGGGTGGCCGAGTTGACCCTCCCTGCCGCGCCGCGAGCCTTGAAGGCCCGCCATCCCACGACCCGAAGGTCCGCTGCAGTCGCTGTAAAACGACTGCCGTCCGAGTGTGCCCGACAGGGTGGCCGAGTTGACCCTCCCTGCCGCGCCGCCGGCCTTGGAGACCGGCCATCCTACGACCCGAAGGTCCACTGCAGCTGCTGTAAAAAGGCAGCTGCCTCTCCAGATTTGCCCGACAGGGTGGCCGAGTTGACCCTCCCTGCCGCGCCCACCTTCAAAAGCGACGCCGCTCCTCCTCGTGCACGACAGGGGGAAACCTGTCGTGCCGCCAGCCTTGCAGGCCGGCCATCCACCGACCCTACGGGTCCGCTGTCCCTTCTCGGGACCCCACCTCCGCGGATGAACCGCCTGCTCATCCACTGTGCCCTATGCTAGCTTCATAGGGACACGCGGAGAGCACCTACACGTCAGAATTTTAGCCAGCAGCCAACAAGATCCCATATAGAGAAGTTATTGACTGCTGCCCAGGGTGCACCGGCCCAAACGCTTCTGTACTCCCCGGATAAAACGTATCCGAAAGAGACCAGTAGCATTAAGGCACACGTGGAGGTATTCTGACCAAGCACCCCGAGTCGTTCCGAACCTTGAAGTAAGTTAAAACAACCAAACAACTACCTCTGAGGCTTGAAACGGCCCCCAGTTATCGCTAAGATTTCGGACTCATCAAGTTAAATCGAACAATCTTCCAAATTGGATTGGTTAAGGCCAAGACCGTAATCAAAATAATTTCTTATTCGGGCGGAGCTAAAAGAAATGGGCGTTAACTTTTAACTCCTAAAAATATTCATTCGCACGGCGGCACTAGTCGCCGTACCACGCGTAGTATCGCTAAAATTGTAGAGTTTCGTGAACTATTAGAAGCGGCAGAACAGAAGTGTAGATATAACAACATTTTTATCTGCAGTTACTGCGAACCGCTGTAGGGTAATAAAATATCATTACTTGTAGGTATAGAAATATTTAATAGATTAAGCGAAGCGAGGTGGAGGTCTGAGCACTGTATATTTCCCCGTCAAAAAATATTGATTACCTGATAGACCTTCTTGAAATTTGGTAGAAAGATACCTCTTTCATAGTAACATAAATTGCAAGTAAGAACCTGTATGAGCTTAATTGGTTGATGGATTGCTGAGATTATGGGGTCCTTAAAACGAGATTAAATTTAAAAGTGAAAATTATATTTTAAAAACTAAAATGTAACCGACCCCTATTCCTGAAAAGGGTGAAATTACTTTTCAAAGTTGGTACCGTGTCAATTCAAAAGTATGATCTCAATACTGTGCTCACGGTACAGACTTCGACAAGTTCTTTCACTCTTTTCAGATGTATGAGTCGGTTCCACAGAGATCTATAGAAAGGTCCTCTTACGCGGCACGCGAGACACCTATATGCAGCGTCCACGGCATTCACCGCAAATATTACTAAAAACCTGTTCGAGGTGAGTGTGCGAGTAGACTATTTTTATTAAAATGCCGTATTGTTCAGTGATTGTCTGCAAAAATCTAAGCCAACATGTAAACTACAAGAACCAAGTTGTCACCTATCACTTGTATGTATTAAAATTTCAGATATTTAAAGTAATAATCGCAAATATAGCTTGAATTATGTTAGTTAGACAATTATTTAGTTAGGCATGTTGGAGGGCATTTTGCGAATACCAGCCTGGCTAGCTACCACCCTCAAGTAGAAAATCTGTCGCCAAGCACTTAACGGTATGTGCCGCTATGTGTCCGTAAGAATCAGTATTTTGCACGGTTGTAGGGCTTTTTCGAATGCCTGCCTGGCTAGCTACCACCCTCAAGTAGAATAACTGTCGCCAAGCACTTAACGGCGTAAGCCACTACGTGTCCTTGAGAACCAGTAATTTGGCATGTTGGTAGGGCATTTTGCGTATATCCACCTGGCTAGCTACCTACCTCAAGTAAAAAATCTGTCGCCAAGCACTTAACGGTAAATGCCGCTATGAGTCCTCCAGAACCAGTAATTTTGCATGGACCTGCGGCACGGCAGTATATATATACTGCCGTGCCGCAGGTCCATGGTTCGAATCCCGCCACGGGCTTGAGCTTCACCGCATGGTGGAAGGGCATTTTGCGCATGCCCGCCTGGCTAGCGACCACCCTCAAGTGGAAAATCTGTCACCAAGCACCTTCGCAAAATGCCCTACCACCATGCCAAATTACTGGTTCTAGAGGACTCATAGCGGCACATACCGTTAAGTGCTTGGCGACAGATTTTGTACTTGAGGGTGGTAGCTAGTCAGGCGGGTAATCGCAAAATCCCCTACCACCATGCAAAATTACTGGTTCTGGAGGACTCATAGCGGCATTTACCGTTAAGTGCTTGGCGACAGATTTTTTACTTGAGGGAGGTAGCTAGCCAGGTGGATATTCGCAAAATGCCCTACCAACATGCCAAATTACTGGTTCTGGAGGCCTCATAGCGGCATTTACCGTTAAGTGCTTGGCGACAGATTTTTTACTTGAGGTAGGTAGCTAGCCAGGTGGATATTCGCAAAATGCCCTACCAACATGCCAAATTACTGGTTCTCAAGGACACATAGTGGCTTACGCCGTTAAGTGCTTGGCGACAGTTATTCTTGAGAGTGGTAGATAGTCAGGCGGGCATTTGCCAAATGCCCTACCACCATGCCAAATTACTGGTTCTAGAGGACTCACAGCGGCACATACCGTTAAGTGCTTGGCGACAGATTTTGTACTTGAGGGTGGTAGCTAGCCACGCGGGTTATCGCAAAATGCCCTACCACCATGCCAAATTACTGGTTCTAGAGGACTCATAGCGGCACATACCGTTAAGTGCTTGGCGACAGATTTTTTACTTGAGGTAGGTAGCTAGCCAGGTGGATATTCGCAAAATGCCCTACCAACATGCCAAATTACTGGTTCTCAAGGAAACATAGTGGCTTACGCCGTTAAGTGCTTGGCGACAGTTATTCTTGAGAGTGGTAGATAGTCAGGCGGGCATTTGCCAAATGCCCTACCACCATGCCAAATTACTGGTTCTAGAGGACTCACAGCGGCACATACCGTTAAGTGCTTGGCGACAGATTTTGTACTTGAGGGTGGTAGCTAGCCACGCGGGTTATCGCAAAATGCCCTACCACCATGCCAAATTACTGGTTCTAGAGGACTCATAGCGGCATTTACCGTTAAGTGCTTGGCGACAGATTTTTTACTTGAAAGAGGTAGCTAGCCAGGTGGATATTCGCAAAATGCCCTACCAACATGCCAAATTACTGGTTCTCAAGGACACATAGTGGCTTACGCCGTTAAGTGCTTGGCGACAGATTTTGTACTTGAGGGTGGTAGCTAGCCACGCGGGTTATCGCAAAATGCCCTACCACCATGCCAAATTACTGGTTCTAGAGGACTCATAGCGGCACATACCGTTAAGTGCTTGGCGACAGATTTTGTAGGTACTTGAGGGTGGTAGCTAGCCAGGCGGGTAATCGCAAAATCCCCTACCACCATGCAAAATTGCTGGTTCTGGAGGACTCATAGCGGCATTTACCGTTAAGTGCTTGGCGACAGATTTTTTACTTGAGGGAGGTAGCTAGCCAGGTGGATATTCGCAAAATGCCCTACCAACATGCCAAATTACTGGTTCTGGAGGACTCATAGCGGCATTTACCGTTAAGTGCTTGGCGACAGATTTTTTACTTGAGGTAGGTAGCTAGCCAGGTGGATATTCGCAAAATGCCCTACCAACATGCCAAATTACTGGTTCTCAAGGACACGTAGTGGCTTACGCCGTTAAGTGCTTGGCGACAGTTATTCTACTTGAGGGTGGTAGCTAGCCAGGCAGGCATTCGAAAAAGCCCTACAACCATGCAAAATACTGATTCTTACGGACACATAGCGGCACATACCGTTAAGTGCTTGGCGACAGATTTTCTACTTGAGGGTGGTAGCTAGCCAGGCTGGTATTCGCAAAATGCCCTCCAACATGCCAAATTACTGGTTCTCAAGGACACATAGTGGCTTACGCCGTTAAGTGCTTGGCGACAGTTATTCTTGAGAGTGGTAGCTAGTCTGGCGGGCATTTGCCAAATGCCCTACCACCATGCCAAATTACTGGTTCTAGAGGACTCACAGCGGCACATACCGTTAAGTGCTTGGCGACAGATTTTGTACTTGAGGGTGGTAGCTAGCCACGCGGGTTATCGCAAAATGCCCTACCACCATGCCAAATTACTGGTTCTAGAGGACTCATAGCGGCACATACCGTTAAGTGCTTGGCGACAGATTTTGTACTTGAGGGTGGTAGCTAGCCAGGCGGGTAATCGCAAAATGCCTTACCACCATACCAAATTACTGGTTCTAGAGGACTCATAGCGGCATTTACCGTTAAGTGCTTGGCGACAGATTTTTTACTTGAAAGAGGTAGCTAGCCAGGTGGATATTCGCAAAATGCCCTACCAACATGCCAAATTACTGGTTCTCAAGGACACATAGTGGCTTACGCCGTTAAGTGCTTGGCGACAGATTTTTTTACTTGAGGGAGGTAGCTAGCCACGCGGGTTATCGCAAAATGCCCTACCACCATGCCAAATTACTGGTTCTAGAGGACTCATAGCGGCACATACCGTTAAGTGCTTGGCGACAGATTTTTTACTTGAGGTAGGTAGCTAGCCAGGTGGATATTCGCAAAATGCCCTACCAACATGCCAAATTACTGGTTCTCAAGGAAACATAGTGGCTTACGCCGTTAAGTGCTTGGCGACAGTTATTCTTGAGAGTGGTAGATAGTCAGGCGGGCATTTGCCAAATGCCCTACCACCATGCCAAATTACTGGTTCTAGAGGACTCACAGCGGCACATACCGTTAAGTGCTTGGCGACAGATTTTGTACTTGAGGGTGGTAGCTAGCCACGCGGGTTATCGCAAAATGCCCTACCACCATGCCAAATTACTGGTTCTAGAGGACTCATAGCGGCATTTACCGTTAAGTGCTTGGCGACAGATTTTTTACTTGAAAGAGGTAGCTAGCCAGGTGGATATTCGCAAAATGCCCTACCAACATGCCAAATTACTGGTTCTCAAGGACACATAGTGGCTTACGCCGTTAAGTGCTTGGCGACAGATTTTGTACTTGAGGGTGGTAGCTAGCCACGCGGGTTATCGCAAAATGCCCTACCACCATGCCAAATTACTGGTTCTAGAGGACTCATAGCGGCACATACCGTTAAGTGCTTGGCGACAGATTTTGTAGGTACTTGAGGGTGGTAGCTAGCCAGGCGGGTAATCGCAAAATCCCCTACCACCATGCAAAATTGCTGGTTCTGGAGGACTCATAGCGGCATTTACCGTTAAGTGCTTGGCGACAGATTTTTTACTTGAGGGAGGTAGCTAGCCAGGTGGATATTCGCAAAATGCCCTACCAACATGCCAAATTACTGGTTCTGGAGGACTCATAGCGGCATTTACCGTTAAGTGCTTGGCGACAGATTTTTTACTTGAGGTAGGTAGCTAGCCAGGTGGATATTCGCAAAATGCCCTACCAACATGCCAAATTACTGGTTCTCAAGGACACGTAGTGGCTTACGCCGTTAAGTGCTTGGCGACAGTTATTCTACTTGAGGGTGGTAGCTAGCCAGGCAGGCATTCGAAAAAGCCCTACAACCATGCAAAATACTGATTCTTACGGACACATAGCGGCACATACCGTTAAGTGCTTGGCGACAGATTTTCTACTTGAGGGTGGTAGCTAGCCAGGCTGGTATTCGCAAAATGCCCTCCAACATGCCAAATTACTGGTTCTCAAGGACACATAGTGGCTTACGCCGTTAAGTGCTTGGCGACAGTTATTCTTGAGAGTGGTAGCTAGTCTGGCGGGCATTTGCCAAATGCCCTACCACCATGCCAAATTACTGGTTCTAGAGGACTCACAGCGGCACATACCGTTAAGTGCTTGGCGACAGATTTTGTACTTGAGGGTGGTAGCTAGCCACGCGGGTTATCGCAAAATGCCCTACCACCATGCCAAATTACTGGTTCTAGAGGACTCATAGCGGCACATACCGTTAAGTGCTTGGCGACAGATTTTGTACTTGAGGGTGGTAGCTAGCCAGGCGGGTAATCGCAAAATGCCTTACCACCATACCAAATTACTGGTTCTAGAGGACTCATAGCGGCATTTACCGTTAAGTGCTTGGCGACAGATTTTTTACTTGAAAGAGGTAGCTAGCCAGGTGGATATTCGCAAAATGCCCTACCAACATGCCAAATTACTGGTTCTCAAGGACACATAGTGGCTTACGCCGTTAAGTGCTTGGCGACAGATTTTTTTACTTGAGGGAGGTAGCTAGCCAGGTGGATATTCACAAAATGCCCTACCAACATGCCAAATTACTGGTTCTCAAGGACACATAGTGGCTTACGCCGTTAAGTGCTTGGCGACAGTTATTCTACTTGAGGGTGGTAGCTAGTCACGCGGGTATTCGCAAAATGGCCTATCATCATGCTAAATGACTGGTTCCCAAGGACACATAGCGGCTTACGCCGTTTAGTGCTTGGCGGCAGATTTTCTAGTTAGTAATATAATTATAATCAATATCATACAACTATAAAATCACCGTATCACACGTACAGTACCCTAAAAATAACAATATGAAATATTGTACTACGGGTTAAAAATCTAGGTACCTACTAAAATAGGAATTAACAATGCCGTGTCTAAACTTTTATCATCTCGCTCAAAGAACTTATTATAAAGATTTTATAAATCAATATAATGAAAAGTACTCACTCAATATTTTTTTTGATTGGGGGTCAATAATGTATAACTTGCAAACTAACCTATGGTAAAAAATATTGCATTAATTCGTTAAATAAATGCACTAAAATGATGGCGTAACGAACGGCACAGATCCCACGTCCAAACGGCCCGAGCGCTGCGGGCAGACTGATTTTCGTTGCGATTTATTCTTGCCACCAGGGAATTTTGTGCCAAAAATTCTTAAAAATGTTTTTAACACAAGTAAGTACATATTTCATTAGAGTATAGTATAAGCTATTTTATAAAAAAAGAATTGTTATCCTAACTTTAACTAATCTTCTTAAATAAATAAAAAACAGTCCAAAACGGGTGGTCGATTACAATTTATTACAGAAGAACTAATAAGTTCAAATAAAAACGAATTAACAAACTCACTAAATAAAGAACTAAAGATTACAATATATTTAATTCGCATATTTTGAGCTCATAGTTTTAGTAAAAAAAGATTCCAAAAGTGCGCGTTTCACTACGGTGATCGCCTTAATCGATTTGGCGCTTAGAAATGATCGCATCCGATTGGTCGCGTTGAGGTAATGTTGGTGCGCCTGATGGTACACTTTGTAAAGCACGTCCGCAGTGATAAGTTTTCCGGTCTGTTTTACATATATATATATTCGTTTTTGAAGCGCTCGTAGCGAAGTTTGCTTAGCTGTTCTTAACCGATCAGAAAAGTTAGGTATCGTCATCAGTTGGATGGGTGACCGCTAGGGACATTAGTACTGGGCGCTTCCGTGCTTCGGAGGGTACGTTAAGCCGTCCGGTTGTTGTCTTAGAATGGCAGTCGTTAAAGCATGGTGGTAAGGCATTTTGTGAATGCCTGCCTGGCTAGCTATCACCCCCAAGTTGAATATCTGTCGCCAAGCACCTAACGGTGTGTTCCGGCAGCTATCCTTGAGAGCCAGTAATTCTAAGTTAGCCTGAGCAACATCTTCGACCACATCATCACATACCATCAGATGAGATAGTGATCAAAGGCTACCCTATCAGGCATAAAAAAAAGGTAGAAACACGCTCTCTTGTGTTATGCGCTAAACATTGGCGAATGCGAATTCGCACAGTATAAAAGAAATGTAAATCAAGCTCAAAAACAACAGAACGCAAACTATACCGCAGCGGGCGTGGCTTTAAAAGTGTACCGCGCAGCCCTGTCAATTCGCCGCGTGGGCTCGAGTCATGCCCGTGTGTTGTACCGTGAGAATTTTCAACTGAATTTATCAATGTTCTTCTGCGTTGTTTAATTCTGCAAAAATACCATAGTGTGAAATAAAATGGTTGAGAAGCCATTCGGATACAAAAAAATCAGGAACACCTTTTATAAACGAGTAAAGAACCATCTTTTCGAAACCCATACTACCCATACCCTGGATAGTATTATGCAACATGATTTTACATGAAATCAAAAATAACTTTGGAACATTGTTCGTTTTAGAACATTTTATATGAAAACAATTCCCATTTTTTTTCTTGTATTCTTAATTTTTTATGTCAAACATATGCTAGAAATGTCATAAAAAATACTTTGAAAAAGGTCCTCAATTCTAATTTAGTATTTGTGCTACTAATGACATAAAAATATCCTAGAAGTAGGGCTTAGGTCTGACAACTGTCAAAGTGTCAATTGATGTTGTATTTTTCAGTATTGATTTCATTTTAGGGATACAAAGGACATAACAATTACAAATAAATTGATCTTTGGTCTTATAACTGTCATGCTTGAGATCTATTTCTAGATAACTATTTTATCATTTGTAGCCAAAATATAAAATTATAACAGATAAATACGACATCAACTGTCACGTTGATAGTTGTCACACCTATGGCTGCGGTATTGTTAATTCCAATAGGTATATATAATCCATCTACTTCATTTGGTACAATGGAATACTAGAGTAATAGTTCTGGGCATGCTGGGTACGGTGCCAACTGGTAGAGGGCTGAAGTGTTTAGACTGCCTGCAAGCTTGCAATGGCAGCTAGGTTGACTAAATGCTTTCGTTGTAGTAGCTAAAAATATTTATTATAGATTGCAGCATTTTGTTAAAATACATACCGCCAAAAAAACTTGATTTACTTATTAATGTAACACACGCAATAAGAACTTTTTAAAATTCAAATTTAATTCTAAGTTATATCCAAATCAATATCTACTTGAATAAAAAAGTTTACATGAATCCATTTCTACTCTTTTAGCGTATTATGTATACCGATTTTTAAAGTATAGAATTTTATTTCCAAGAGTGTAATTCCGATCTACTAAAATAAATTGCATGAAAAACCATAAATCAATTAGAATTATGGTTTTTCATGATTGAAAAAAGATGTAATTGAAAATGAATAAATAAACAAGCTAACATATTGTGGCATAACGCCATCCACGCGCCTCTAAAGCTGGGACCGCACTACAGACTACGAACGAAGTTAATCATAAGTAAGCACATACAGTAAAATAATTTATTGAGCGCCTGAGATAACAGCTATTTGTGTGAGCAAAACTCATGCTTGACTCTAAAATCTAGGTCTATCTAAAATCTATTAATTGTATTTTTATTTTATTTTTTTATTAAAATAAATAATTGTTTTACAAAAGATTTGTTAACAATAGCATAGAAAAAACCACTAAGGTATGAAGAGACAATGCTATATGATTCAGTCTACATCAATAAGTATAAAATAGTAATAATAATAAAGTAGGTACTAAAAGTAGAATTACAATCGTTCCTTCAGGTATTTTTTGAATAAGTCAGTAGAACTAGGTAAGTGCATAATTATAGAACTTTATACTTTTCTAAATTTGCTAAAAAATAAGATATTAGTTTCTTTTTAATGTTTTTTAGCGTAATACTATCACGCAAATCGGTAGGTATTTCATTTATTAAACGAGGAACTAAATAGGTAGCTGTCCTCTCACCGTAAGCATTGTTAGCGCGGATCGTGCACAACCGGTTCTGAGCAACTGCACGAGTGTATACAGGATGCTTTATGTATGGCCGTATATCTGTGTACTTACACATTGTAAGATATAGTGTGATAATATATACCTATTTTATCGAGAATTCAATGTCTAGACAAACCTAACATAGGTTTTAAGACATTACTAACATAAAGTATACTGCTTTTTTATACATTTTTGGATAATAAATAAAAAAAAGTAGCACGACTTTTTCGTTCACTATAGCAATGCGTAGCAGAACGGTTCTTTCAACTAATGGCAAAAATTCCAAATGGATGAAGTTGTCGAAGAAATAATCGTGGTGTCTTGCAAAAAGGCAGATAGAGCTGAAAAATTAATAAGCGTTCTATTTGGGTGAAAGATATAACATATTCTCGTTTGAAAAAAAAATGTTTTCCACTACTCTTCAGAGATAATAATCGATTTCACACAAATTTTTGAACGTAAAATAAGGTCTTATGAATTGTTGAAACATGGGTGGACCGTGAAATGACTGGATAATTTACTGCACCGCGTCTCTCCGGTGCCGCAAGGTAAGCACTTGCGGCAGTGGCACGGCGGCACGGCGCAGACGTGACGCAGAGTTGCCTTCGGAGACATCTCTGTAGCGCTGCGCCGTGCCTCTCCAAAACCACATCACTTTAGTGCGGTTTACGCCATTACTAAATCCGTACAAATGAATATTTCTCGACACGAGCCGCTTCGCTGCTACGCTGTGCCGCAGTAGTGCGGTTTGGCCTTTAGGCAATGACGGCGGTGACAACATCACCTTGACGCGACCAATCAAATGCGATCATTTCTAAGCGCCAAATCAATCAACCAATCAAATTGAATTTGGAAAATTGTGCGTGTTTTGTTACTTGTGAACTTGATGAGTCCGAAATCAAAGTGGTCACTGTATCAGAGTTAAATTTCTTTACATTATTTATTCGTAGGGGATAACATTTTTTTTTTTATTTAAATATGTTTTCAGGCAAGCAACCCGCAATCCTAGGATCACATTACCTATTATGCTATGGAAGCAGGTGCTGGACAGACATTTTTTTCTATCCGTTTTGATTACATGTTTTTCTGAAGTCTTATTAAACTAATTAATAAATTAGGCTAGTACATTCATAAGAGTATGTGATCAACACTAAACACCATTAATTCGATGATGCCGTTTGAAGAATGCTTAGCCATAATATAAAAAAAATATTATAGAATAGATATATTGCATACCTATCTATACCAATACTATTATTATAAAGAGTAAATAATTGTATTTTTATATTTTTGTAGGTAACGAATAAACATAAAAACTACTTGACCGGTTTGAATAATTATTTCACCATTAGAATCCTACACTATCTTTGATGAAACTATGGAAACATCTATAATGTAACCCAACGTGTGAAAAACAATACCAAAAAAATCGTTATATCACATTCGTTGCGGAAACTGTTGACAATAGAGCAAAGTGACGTACTACAATTTTATAGAGGACATCAATATCTACAAAAAAAAACACAATACCCTAATTATGTCCAATTATTACAGTTTGTCACAATATATACTTTTTATGTGTTTTAATTTATAATTTTTGTTAAATGCCGCTAGTAATTAATAAACTAAGTTTTCTTTTAACGCATACACAATTCATTTTAGTACCAGATTTATCCACGCCTTTTCTGGCCTGAGACAGGCCACATCTCAAGTTAAAAAGCTAAAAAAATAAAGCTATTTCCACCACTGCAAAATGAGAGCCTTGCGAAAACAATGCGCCGACTCGCGTCTTTCAAACGCTGCCTTTGAAATTCAGCTTCAAAGCTTGCACTAGGGCGGGGTTTTTGAAATATTGTTCGTAGCTACTAATGGAACATGAATTTTTAACCTACTGCGATAAAAGCCGCTCTACAGTAACCCGCTAGATGTAACTGGCCTGTTCAGAGGATATCGCCTATAATGTAGGTCGTGTATAAGTATATATTAGATATTGTGGAGCGTAGGAGAATTTCCCCGGAAAAATTCCACGCTCATATTATTATTCGAGAATTTCGGGATCCTTTGTTGGGTAGTTTGTTCTTAATATTAATAGCATATTATATTCGTGTAATACTATTTCCTAAGAAATGAGGGTTGCTTCAAAAAGAAACGTATCTTTGAATGTATCAGTTATTTGAATGATACAAGATGCCGGTTTGTATGCTTGAGATTCCGTTGTAAAGAAAAAATCTCCTTTCATGTTATTCTGTATTTTATCATCTTCCTGCCCTTATGTATATCCCCATAAATGCGAGGTTGGAACAATATGTCTTCTCTAACAACACAAAGAAAAAGATAAAAATTATTCGCTAATAACACAGAGGATAAAGCAAGGACATAATTGGGAAAAATTTGGTGTTGGTTTTATAACGCTTAACATCAGGTGGGCCCTATAAGTGCTTGGCGACAGATTTTCCACTTGACGATGTTAGCTAGACAGGTGGGCATCGAGCCTGTTCCGTTACAATAAAAAAAATTGGGCATGGAATGCATATCACGTTATCCTGCTTGGTAAGTTTCTTGACTACCAGGTGGTAGGTTTCCTTAGCATGAAGTCACTATGATAGGTACAGCAGTGTCAGATATTCTGCCTCGAAACAGTAGTGTGTAAATAATACCACCACACTGTGTGTTTAGGCGTGAAAGGCACTGTTGAATGTGACTATTACTGGGCGATAGAGACATAAGACTAACATCTAAGAGTGACAACAATATCGTTTCAATCAGAATAAGAAGGGTGGCACTGAAATTGCAATGGATAGACGTAACGTTCAGGCATCACTTGATGACATAAAAAACCGCACACTTATAATTTGCTGAGGAGTATGAAAAGTTGTCTAAGTAGGTACGTACTTTGCGCCAGAAATGATTTGTGTACGTGCAGTAGCGAGTAGAGTTCAAACTACGCACTACTTGGTTACTAAAATGTCTTTGGCAGAAAAACCAAATAACAATCTGGGCCTGGAACAGCACCGCGTATCTTGAAATTTCAAACCGAGCGACGTTCGACCAACGATAGATTGATAAATTAAAAAAGGAACGTACAATTTCTTATTATTTATATAGCTCCTAAATATTATTCCAATTCAGTTTGGTACCGCCTCAAGCCAGTACGGTATTGTGCACACTTGTATCGTGTCAACCACAGAACTTCGAAGTAGGTACTAGATAAGTAGAAGAGAATAATAAAAAAATTATAACCCTCATAATTCTGATTGAAAACCAAAGTCGTTAATAAAGCGCATAAAGTAGTAAGAACTCAAGGATCGACCTATTATGCAAATTGAATATACAAAACATTACATTTTTATGTCCCAATGTCTTCCAGTTTATGCACAATGTGTATGGAATAGACTTATTGTACTGACACCACGCACCCCAGGAGTACATTTTATTTATTTCCCGATGACGTCCTAAGCATTTTATATGTCCAGGGTGAGTCAAATGATTACAATAGAGGAAGGACGAGTAAGAAGTTTTTTTTTATGTTATTGTGGCGGTACAAGCTCGAGGCCCACCTGATGTTAAGCGGACGAACCTCTTCCTATAACAGATGCATTTCATCACAAGTCACAAATTGCACTGCGCCCCTCACTTTGGGACATAGTTGATAAGTCTCATGTACCTGTAATTTCACTGGCTCTGAAGGACAGCTGCTGGAACACACCGTTAAGTGCTTGGGACAGATTGTCTACTTGAGGGTGGTCGCTAGCCAGGCTGGCATTCGCATAATGCCCTTCCACCATGCGGTGAAGCTCAATCCCGCGGCGGGATTCAAACCATAGACCTGCTGTGCGGCATAGCCAATGCCACTGAACCATCACTGCTTTTGCTTGACCATTATCTCTAATGTTGTAAACTCAGCTTCCCAAATTTCGTAGATAATTTCTTTTCAAAACTTCACTTTTGGTAATGAGATGAGGTCCCTTACTGTGGCTATTTAATTGACATATTCAGATGTAGTAGTAGCGATGAACAACTATGTAATCCGACGACATCGCAAGAATGATAGAAAATAGACAGAGCCAAATGGCTAATAAATGTACTGCGGCGTCCAACAGGGTCTATGTTCAACAGTATGTATGATGGAGGTGGCAGCCGCGGCGGTCGTGGCACAACGCTTGCATTGTACACTTGGCCGTTCTAACTACGTATCTCACTCTTCTGTGTGTATAGCTCAGGAAAGCTGGCGATGTTGTAGCGTTCCTGAGACCACAAGTAGCCATTTTGGCTCGTGCAGCAGCTGTTACCCGTCGACATGCTTCCTCTAGTGCATTATAATAAGTCTTCTTTCATAACTATGTACCTACTTGTATGCTTTGAAAAATGTATTTTGTCATTGTATGTTTGGTCTAATAAAGCTTGAAATAATGCAGTCAAGTACACAACGATAATAGCTTGTTATAACTTTATTTATAGATATAAGAAATAGCTACCGATTAGATCTGAAGCTATTATATACGGTGGATATTATCAACAATACTGCGGAGGGTGGTGTGGAATCGAGACGTGAATGTGTTCCACTAATTTTTTTTTTTTAAATTTTATTGTGACGAAACAAGATTGAGGCCTAACTGATGTTAAGTGGACTAACCTCTGCCTATAACAGATGCATTTCATCACAAGTCATGAATTGCAATGCGCCCCTCACTTTGAGACGCTGTTGGTAAGTCTCATGTGCCTGTAATTTCACTGGCTCTCAAGGACTGCTGCCGGAACACACCGTTAGGTGCTTGGCGACAGATTTTCTACTTGAGGGTGGTAGCTAGCCAGGCGGGCAATTGCAAAATGCCCTTCCACCATGCGGTGAAGCTCAAGCCGGCGGTGGGGATCGAACCAGGGACCTGCGGCGCGGCCGTCCATAGCTATTACCGCTCGGCCATCATTGCTTCAAAACATACACAAAATCAGTAAGCAGTGGCGCGTTACCTTTGAGCATGATAGCGACAACCGCGGCACACGTACGAATGCTACGTGAAGTCATAACTTAAGTAATGATATAAACGATTTGCTTACCTACCTATCCAAACGGACGCGGAAGTGACGGCAGTGATGGCTCATGGCATTGGCTATGGACTGCCGTGCAGCAGGTCCATTGTTCGAATCCCGCCGCGGGCTTGAGCTACACCGCATGGTGGAAGGGCATTTTGGGAATGCCCGCCTACGAAACTAAGTTATTATGAAAAACACTATGAATATATTACCCATATGGAAAGGTATCAATAACCAATACACATGAATGGTGTGTTATAGCAGTTCATCTAATATGCAAGTTGTGGTTCAAGTTGTATTTCGTCCAGTACGCGTTTCACCTCGAATATATTCAGTACCAATTTATTTTGGTATATATTACATCTAAAGATCGTCCAGCACCAGATATTTCATTTGGCATGTATTTCCTTAGAGAACTATATGTCAAATAAACATTATTATTATTATTAATATAAACGGTGACTGACCCGTGGTACAACTGCGATGTCCAACTGGTTGTACTACGGAGAAGTAAAGTTACCCATGGTTCAACTCTTTTTTTATATATTTATGATTATGATCCATGGTACAACTGTCCAACTGGTTGGACTAAGGGGAAATGAATTTATCTATGGACTAGTTATTTATTTATCTATAGTCTAGGGCAAAGTCATATTTAGGTGCGACGACGAGCGAAGCGAGGAGGAGCGTTAGGTTACTTGTGACGCCACATAAATTTAATTTCATATACTACTTTTGGTGATCATTTACTCATCACTTTATCCCCTTAGTCCAACCAGTTGGACAGTTGTACCATGGATCATAATCACAAATATATAAAAAAGAGTTGAACCATGGGTAACTTTACTTCTCCGTAGTACAACCAGTTGGACATCGCAGTTGTACCACGGGTCGGTAATGATATAAACTTTCTAATATGATATATATATATCTTTCTCATAGTGGGAGATATTCTTAAACACGTATACCTCATGCTTTTACTGAGTAGAGTACTATAAACATTTTGTTATATGAAGTACTCTACTCAGTAGAAGCACGAGGTATACATATTTGAGAATATCTCCTACGTAGGACCACGAGAATATATCATTCCCGTGCTACTCTATAAATAAGAAGCACGAAGAAGCGCCCAAAAATATATTAATTGCATAAATGTCATCTCAGGCAGATTAAGTTTAGGATACAATATAATTTCGGCCAATGAGTCCTGTGATGAAGTGCATTTATTTGCAAAAACTCATCGTTTGCCTGATAAAGAATTTGATCGAACATCACATTCAGTAAGAGCTTGTCCATACAAAAGTATATTTATGTATATGTATAGATAAACCACATCATCACTCACCATCAGTTGAGATAGTAGTCAAAGGCTAAACAATCAGGAATAAGAAAAGGGTTGCATTTTCATTGAGATAGTAGTTATATATTATATCAGGCAAACTCCACGATAAACACTCGACGAACCACCTCATTGACGGACTGTGATCAAGGCCAACTGCGATTTGGACAAAATTCTATTAAGACGAAATACTTTTTTTTATATATTTATATTATCGTACACATAATTACATCCAGGTTAATCAAAACCGTCTTAAAATCTAAGTTAGAATTGTCTAGACAGTAGCACACTCGAGATGTCATCAAGATAACAATATCCATAGATATATATGTATATTCTAGTAAGTAATTACCACAAAAGCACATCGTCGCGTCGTCCACGCGCATAAAAAATGTTCAGTTAAAACAACAACAAAATAAATGTACGTAGATGTGTTGAGTGACATTCTGGTTTTGCTATCCATCCCCTCTCGTAAGCAATAGTGTTACAGATATGATTGTGTGCGCGCGATTACGTTGTTTAGGTCATTTACGTAAATCAAGTAGTGGAGTGGGCCTAATACGGATCCTTGTGATGTCCCTTCTTTGATTGTAACACTGTCACTGTACGCCGTCTTGATAGCTGCGGTCGCGGAGATAGTCCTCGCACCACTTCAATAGTTTGCCGAACTGCGGTTAAGACGAACTGCGATTTGGACCAAAATGTACTGCGATTAGCCTAATGAACCTTTTGCAGCATTTCTTACCAACAAATAAAATAATGGTCAAAGTCTAACATATAAGAAATATTTTTTTTAGCACAAAACGTTAAATTCTAATTGCAACGTTTCCATGAAACCTAATTTTGATTTAATATATATGATTCTTTTGCAATTACTTCCTATCTACGAATAAGGATAGAAGAAAGCAACTCCGGTTCAAATCTTGTCATAATATGTACCTACCTTGTGCTATCTTTTTCTCATGCTATAAATCATTATTTTGGAATCATAGGGAATGGCCATTGTTTAGCTTTACCTGTGGTGCGTTTGGTATTATAGCTTACCGCGATTGCTTCACATTGCATGCTATACCCACAACACTCCATACGATAGTAAAATATTTCTCTGATTTAGATATGCTGATAACGAGCACCTAGAGATCTAGAGTATCAGTTTGACACAAAATAACAACGTTCGATGGCATTTCTTACTAAACTTGATACCTATCGGCTATAGACAACTGCTATAGATGGTAATAAGCTCTGTTGTGTGTGTAATTTCTTGGGAATTACGGGAAACCTCCCCTTAATGGGTGATCCTCTTTGTCACCCTCATTACACACCTTTGATTCGTTTTGTTCCGTATATCTAAAGAATAGCACAAAGCGAAATTAGTTTTCCCATACAAACAGAAACTTAGCACTATCAATTACAAAGTTGGATTAATTAACCTGGGAACAAAGACATTGTTCCGCGAATTTCTGAAAGTTTAATGTGTTAAAGAACACGTACGTTTGAGTACCTTCATGTCGGTAATATATTTAAATAAATTACCTAGGTACCTACAACGTCTACTCATAAGGGTGTAAAATTTTATAGAAACATTGAAATCTTTCTTACGTATTGCTGGCTCCGAACTAAACTGGTTTAACTTATATATTCATGCCTATATGTTTCGTTTTGATGATTTATCGTGAATAAACTTTCGGGTTCATTTCTAGAAAATGAAACCCTATTCCGTTCAATCTGTCCCACCTTTGAAGAGTTTATTTTTTGAACCGTAATGGTAGCTGGTTTAACTGGATGGAATTTTCTCAGACTATATATTAATAAAATGAATTATCCAAGAAACTAAAGAAAACTAAAGGAGGGTACAATACAAGTACTGTAATTTATGAATATTTATAGTTTTATATTAATACATATATTATGTAAGAAAAACAGTATCTTATACATAGAAGTGTCAAACCGGTTCGGATTGGGTATTGTACAAAGTACAAATTATATAGTGTAAGGTGCCAGACATACAAAAAAAAACCATACATGCTAAGAATTTCCTTAGAGAAAGCCTATTTTAACCTAGCAACACACTTGTGACTCTTGGCTAGGTTAGTCATCACCGTCATATAATGACAGTATTATGGTATATTGATTGTTTCATTTGATGATATGTTTTTTTATGCTTGATAGGTTAGCCTTTGACCACTATCTCACCTGATGGTCAGTATTGATATGATCGAAGATGTTGTTCAGGCTAACCTAGAATTACTGGCTCTCAAGTACAGCTGTCGGAACACAGCGTAAGGTGCTTGGCGGCAGATTTTCTACTTGGCGGCACTTCCCCATCTCGGGCTATAAGAGATATATTAGACTATTCCCTCGCCCAAAATCCGGTGGAGCTGAACGACCGACAGCGGAAAAACTGGATGAGTCTAATCGCACCTAAAAACGACTTTTTAAATAGTTGTCTTAATTATTTGTTGGTAAATCCGAAGATAACAATGGTATCAAGAAATTTTAGAATCCTAACTGATTTATTTCTTTAGATAGATCACGTTACAAATATGGTCTAAAATTTACCACTTTGACGATGGGGGGCTAATTCCTAATATTATGTTATATATTTTCTCGCAGACGATGACACCTTAACTACATAAGTGTTTATATTTTTCAGTAACTAATCAACATGTGTATCGACCGGCCCTGAAAAATAATTTAATTGAATTTCTAGTCCTATTCATCTTTGGGACAACATTCTATACAAAATATCTAAATTTCAGCATTTGCAAACATTCCATTTACGAGCTGTAGAGAGCAATGTCACGACGGACGGGCTAATAAACAGAAAGTCAGTGGAGTTTTATTAATAATGCTCTATTTTGCCCTTTGGTGCGATACCCTAAAAACAGCCATACTTTACATAATTATCAGAGCTTACATTCTTCACCATGCCTGAAGGTAATGTTCAAAAGATATTTGCATTTAACACCAGGTATTGAGCACTTCACTTTTCAATAGTTGCTAATCTGTGTCCAAACATAGGACAGGGAGGTTGTCTGGAAGAGGTCGCTTTGAGCGATAAGGTCGCCCATTGTTCACTATTATAAGCTAAATATTTTAATTTTGTTTTAGTTTAAGGTGTTCAATAAATAATGTATCTATCTATCTAGGACGAACATGTGGATATCCTTGATATAATGCATTTATATCTGCCATATGTTCCCAAATCATCTAATAAATGGGGATGTAGGAAAAATATTATGGCAGTAGGTAGGTTAGGTAATACTTACAACTATACATTTTTAACATTTAATTCTACTACGATTTATTTAGATACATTTATAAACTAAAATTAGTATCCTGAACAAAATTTACGTCATAATAAAAAAAATCTATACAAAAAGATTTGTCAGAAGTGGGATTCGAACCCACGCCCTCAGAGAGGACCAGAACAGCTCAGACTCACGTTCAGTGAGCAAGGGTACCTTGAGTCTGGCGCCTTAGACCGCTCGGCCATCCTGACACATGACGTGTGTGACGAAATTAACCTTAACATGAATTTGTGCACCTATTACTTATAATGTGTATATAATAAAACTATCTGTTGTATGTTTAAATATTATGAGGTAGATAGAGATACTAAAGTAGTACACACGTAATAACATTGTCACATGATTACGTACTATATTTGGAAAACTTTACATTAGTAGATAATGAATGACCCAACTGATAAGCTAACCAATACACGAAAACATTGCTTTAAACATAACTTTATTGTCATTTACCTTTTATTTATTTATATCTAATAGGCTAGCCTTTAACCACTATCTCACCTGATGATATGTGATGATGTAGTCACAGATGTTGTTCAGGCTAACCTAGAATTACTAGCTCTCAATGACTTCTGTCAGAACACACCGTAAGGTGCTTAGCGACAGACTTTCTACTAGAGGGAGTTAGTTAACCAGGCGGGAATTATATTATTATTCCTAAAGTAGTAATGCCACTAGGTCGCCCATCCGACTCATGACTGCAGTGGACGTTGGTTTACTTAGCTAATCTGTTAAGAACAGCTAAGCAAAATACGCTTCGAGCTCTTCAAATAAACCTATATATAAACGGCAGACCATTATGCATGTACAGGGTATAACATTGACATTTGTACAAGAGGAATGTTTCGTAAATTATGTGTTTGGTAATAATAAAAACACTAAGCAAGGTACAGCTACTACCTTGCTGCTTGGTGTTTTTTTAATGTAATTTCGAAGACAATCTCACCTATATATGTAATATGGTCGAATCTGGTAAATATTCTTAACCTAGAATCTGGCTCTCAATAACAGCTGCTCGACGGAACACACCGTTACGTGCTTGGTGGTAAATGTTCTACTTGAGGGTGGTAGGTGATCAGCCAGGCCAGCATTTAAAATGACCTACCATCAACAACAAAAAATGGTATTAATCATGGCAATGGTTTAGCAAGAACATGTATGACATATCACCGTGGTTTTGTAGTGACCGTGCTTGCAAAATGCTGTATAGTAATATAGTTCAGTAATTATTATAGATATATAGTAATTATTATTAGTATAGAAACTATTATTCACGTGAAACGAGTTTTCAGTTTTCACTCGCGTCCCTTTATAAAGTTTCAGATTTAGAGTCACGATACAGTTTCCACAGGTTCAAATCCTGGTGCAAATATATCAGAGATGATCAAAAATAGTCCCTCCGGTAACGAGTGTAAACTTTTACATATCATATTATAAAAATACCCAAATGTTTCGGTTACTATATCGCTTTACCGTTTTACTTTCATATGGGTATCGTTAAGGAAACTGTAATACCGTTTCATATCTGTTAACAATACAAACAGTTTTTGAATCCTTGGTGGAAACTGTAAAGTACACCCGCCCCCATCCCTGTTCTCGCCAATTTTGCGGTTATAGAAACCGATTATCGAAGTCACGCGCCGAAAGATAGGTGTGCTATTTCGCGCAGGCGCTTGCAGCGTTTTGGAAATACTAAGCTCACCCGTTGGCGGGAGATGCTGTCCATCATTCTTCTCATACAGAGGACATTCACACAGTACGTGTTGTCTGTCCAATCATTTAAATGTGTTTATTTATGCAATCATACTATTGTTTCAGACAGCTATTTGTGTTTTAGGTCATAATTATGATTGTGCTTTAGTAACGGCATTGGTGTCGATTCTATACAAACTTTCTAATATGTAAGAATCTCAGTGGTTCCCGACACCCCACGGGCTAGAATGTCACCCCCCCATCTCTACTAGTGGGTGTCGTGAGAGGCGAGTAAGGGTAACACACCAGAAGGTGGGCAGCAGTGCTCTCTGTGGAATTGATATCTCACACTGCGATCCCCAAGACGACTGCCAAGCTTGGGGATTATGGCAAACCCCCCCTAATGGGGGAGGCTGAGTTCAGCAGTGGACAATCCAGCTGATACAGTAATATAACCTATATATTAGGTATGTTTACAACTGGAAAATGTACCTATTGAAAGTATAGTTATAGTCTACGAATAAATACATATTTAATTGTAGTTTACATTTCAACATGATCCGTGCACAGAATAAATAATAGCACCTTCTACATCCGGAGTCGATATTGTGGTATATACAAATATTCGTGAAGCAACACGGACATCACACCGTTCCGGATTGAAAATGGCTATGAACCGACACGCACGGGGTCATCCGCATTCTGCCCGTGGTTTGAATGCTCCTGCGGGCTTGAGTTTCACCGCATGGAGGGCACTTTGCGGATGCATAAATGACTAGCTACCTCTGACAAATAGAAAATGTATCGCTAAGCATTAACGGTGTTTTCAGACAGCTGTACTTGAGTGCAAGCGACCACATTACTGAAGTCTGATTGTGTCACTCAGGTAGGTAATATTGTGGTCAAAAACTATGATATTGATACCTTTGATAATTAATAAATTCAGGCGTTACTTTGCGGAAATCGATATTTAATATTTTTTGGATTTATAAAATAAATAGTTACTTTAGAAATCCCTTATTAGATACAAAAAAATATCTCGTGATATTTCCGCTTCATTTTCCTACTAAGCCAACGTAACCTCAAAAAAGGCACGTAGCCTAACCGCAAGAAATTTCGACGCGTTTTGCTGGCGGCGGCGCATTTTCGATTGTGCGGATTCTATTCGTTATTTCATGTTTCGTGTAAAAACGAACGCATCGAAAATTATTCCGGTTAGACTACATGGCGTTTATGCCGTCACTTCTGCTTAGCAGGAAAATAAGGTGGACCTGCGTTAGAAATCTTTATTTCTAGTTTATCTTTATTTTTAGTTATGTAGTGTTTTTAAAATATATTATTTAAATGTTTTCTTGAAATAATTTTAATATATTTCAAATTACCTATATTCAGGGTTATTGGTAAAATGCTAACATCCTCCTAGGGTTGACTTCTGCTAGTCCTAATAAACATTTTGAGATGAAAATTTATGACTTAAATATATTTTTTTGTGTTTGTTCATATTTATTTGAAAGAATAAGCACGAGGACCACCTGATGTTAAAATTATCTTTTGCCTGTATTTAAAAATTTCTTCTTTTTTATTACTCAGCTTGATGTAAATATCAAAACTCTATCCAAAGGGAGCGCGGCCCGGTCCAGTGTTGCCGCGGCGGGCGCTCTTAGCTTACCAGTAACCTTGTAGGTATATGTATGTCGGAGCGTACTAGCCGCCAAAGAGGCAACACCTAACTAAGGAGTGAAACTAGTGACAGTTAGAATTGACAGTGAAGACCGCGATCAGTGTACATCATGATGATGCAAGATGACATTAGCATCTGGAGCAATATATCTAAACATGACATCGTGGTGGTGGATGCACCACAATAATAAAGACGTAACCCAACCAGCGATATCCGGAATCAATAGTGCAGAGATTGTTCCGCTAGGCGGGGACTGGAATGGTTATAGGGGGTGGACGGAGGTCATTTCGGGGGTCACCCCCCCATAAACTGTGGATTAATAATAAACTATGCATGTTCAAGTTATATGTGTCTGCTCATTTGCACCATACCCACATGTTCGCCCACGTTATGAGAGCTCTGCCATTAAACCTGATGATGTCGAGAAGGAACCCCTTACTTGCTACTATCTCCGACATTTAAATTAAATAAAAATAACTCACTATCATCGTAGAGATATATATTTAGACTTAGGTAAAGAGAACAACTGTACTATAGCTATAGGAGTTGTTTTAATAGTTGTAGCTTTGCGGTAAATGAGTACCATCTGCTACATTATTGACCTTTGGACAACAATATAAATAAGCCAAGCTTATCTCAAGTTCCGGTCCCTTTTCTTTGTCAAATCTGGAATTGACTGCGGGACCGTTATAGTTTAAACAGTAAGGCGAAACTAATTCCGGTAGTAGAGACTAACTTTGAATAGTTTGTTTGGTCCAATTTACAAGCGCTGATGGCCGCATACAATCTCAAAGTAATTGAACATTGCATGCATTCTACATTTAAACTGTTAACATATTCGATATAATCTATAGGTAAAATAACTGGCAAAAATCTCTGGCAGTAAAGAAAATATAAGTACAAAACGAGCGAAAAAATTATAGTCATGTGCGGGATAACATAATTTTTTCTCTCGTAAATTTGTAATTTTGTAATGTAATCCGCCGAGAAATTATTGCAAACATAACAATATTAAAATATTAGTGTTAAAATTATGGTATTTAACGAGATGTTGCTGCAAATTTACCATAATATACAATCTTCAAAAGCCCTCATAAGCAGGTATAGCCACAATGAGAATACTTCTGCGTCTAGTAGATACCCCATTATCAACATCAACGATCGTAACGTCCACCATTAAACAAAGCCACCCGCCCCCCCATCGTCATCCAATCTCCAGGCATGGCAGGCGTCCTAGGGATCGCAGTCCCGCCATCTTTCTGGAACAGTTTCCTTCTTTGACTCTTATGACTTCCATAGGAAGACCAGTCCTGCTCACCAGGTAGGTTGCCAGCCATATATGCGAAAACAAAACCTTCCAATATACATGTTTTCGATGATGATGATTCCTCGAGTCGGAGTAACTAATAGCAGCTCCTCAGTAGGCGCTGCTACGGCACCCATGGGAAGAGATGGTGACGTTTTAGCCAAGCGCCCCATGTACTGTAATAGATACCGACAAAAGGTACTTGCCCCGTGGGATGCTGAGCTGGAATGTCACCCCCTCCCATTTCTACCAGTAGGTGACTAAGGGTAAAATACTGGAAGGTTGGGAGCAGCGGCTTCTGAGGAACTGATATCTTATACTGCGATCCCCAAGACGCCTGCCAAGCGTGGGCATTATGGCAATCGCCGCCATAATAGGTGTGGCTGTGTTCACATCAGCAGTGGACAATCCGAATGATATTATAGTACAAAAAAATCTAATTTAAGTACAAATATATTTAGGAAAAATATAGTTACATATTCTGAGGTGTTTTGACGAGTTTTATGATTGAGCCAAATCACCCAAATATAGTGAGAATGTGAGTTTGTTATTTCATCTCGTTGAAACAGCTGGATCAGATTTGGATATAGATAGTTTAAGTCCTGAATCAATATATAGGATACATTCATTATTATAATTAACAATTTTCATCTTTTGATCGATAAATATGTTAACCATATTGTGTTATGTATGTCCTTTCCGGTCATTTAGAAAGTTTAAGAAATAGAACTTATATATTTCTCTATCTATAATATAATAACTAACGAAGTTCAGTAACTTGTCGGCATATACAGAGTCACTATCTATTACCCCTTGTAAATGTTCAACCAGGCAAACGGAATTTAATTGACCTTTCCATTTCATCGGCCATCAATGAGTTTGACTCCTAATTTTATTACTTTGGATAAATCGTAATTGTATTATCAAACTTCATGGTAGGTACTTTGAAAAAGTATTTGTAGTCATACGAGTATAGGGTTATTGGTAAAATGCTAACAACCTCTTAGGGTTGACTTCTGCTAGTCCTAAGAAACATTATGAGATGTTTTTTTTTTGTTTTTTTTTTTGTGTTTTAATGCCGAGTCAAGAGCGTCTGCCACGGCAACACTGGTCCGCACCGTGATTCCTTTGAATAGAGTTTTGAATATTTAAATCGAGCAAAGTTATAACAAATATTAAATAACACGTTACAGGCACAAGAGTACCGTGTGAATGTCTCCAGCTTACTCAGTTGAAATTTCTTAATTCTGAATATGGCAATATTTAGAGCATATTTTGTGCAATTATGTATACCATACAAAATTTAGGTGCCAAATAAACTTCGATGCTACGTGTGATTATTAGTGTGTTAGCTGACGTTATGGTCTCCAGCTGACACATGCTGTATATACACATCAGGTGGTGCTCGTGCTTATTCAGTCAAAAACTTATACAAAAAACACAAAAAAGTACATAAAAAATTAAGGAAAACATAATAAAATAACAACAAAAAAAATCATCCCAAATGTTTGTTAGGACTAGCAGAATGCAACCCTAAAAGGTTGTTAGCATTTTACCAATAACCCTGTATATTAGTTAAGAGATATTTTTAAATATGTTTGTGGCTCAATAGGTGAGTGAAGGTAACAGAAAAGGTTTTCAGTCAGTGTGTTTGATAGTCTTCAACTTTAAAGTGAACAGATAACTCTGTTACATACACGTAAAGTCTGGCATCAGTTCAGTCCATGATTGACAGATTGCCGTCAGATTGATCATGTAATGTTACTGACTGATGAATTGTAAGATATTTTGAAAATGTCAATCGAGCTGAAGCCTGACGCCTGAATGAACCTGTGTTCTTTCACATCATTCAGTCACTGTTTAGACAGCGATCGATACACACGCACGTACCTATAATATATTGTACCTTGGACGAAGCTTCGTTGCCTTCACCGCAGCCGCCATAGTCACCACCGCCGACTAACGAGAGTCTACCCCTCCCTCCCTCTAGACCTCTTTCAGTAAATTTAAATTTTTACAGAAATTCTGTTTTTATTCCACAGCTAATAAAGCTTATAATATACATAGCAACAGTCGTTCTTGACTGATAAACTAAGTGTAGCAACGTCCAATGCGGTCATGACTTAGTTTTTTTTTATGTTATATTGACGGAACAAACTAGAGGCCCACTTGATGTTAAGCGAACTAACCTCTGCCTATAACAGATGCATTTCATCACAAATCACGAATTGCACTGCGCCCGTCACTTTGAGACATAATTTTTAAATCTCATGTACCCGTGACTTCACTGGCTCTCAAGGACTGCTGCTGAAACACACCGTTAGGTGCTTGGCGACAGATTTTCTATTTGACTAGTCGAATTACTGCTGAGGATTTTTTTGCTTTTAATATCTGATAGGTTAGCCTTTGTCCACTGTCTTACCTAATGGTAAGTGATGATGTGGTTAAAGATTTTGTTCAGGCTAACCCTTTAATTATTGGCTCAAGGACACAGCTGCCGAAACACACCGTTTGGTGCTTGGCGACAGATTTTCTACTTGAAAGCTAGTGGTAGCTAGTGGTGGGCATTCGCAAAATTCGCCTAACACAATGCAATAACGACTGCCATCCTAAGACAACATACGGGACCAACGGCTTAACGTGTCCTTTAAAGCACGATAGATAGGTATGGATTGAATCCATGAAGATGGATATGCATGTATGTAATGGGTGTCAATCGTGCAACGACAAACGACAAAACAGTGTGGATGATGATATATAGAGTGGGTTATAGGACAGAAAGATTCAATCAAAATATATATTGTATATCTTGTCATATCAAAGTCACATATTAAGTCCTCGAAACGTGAATGTATCCTTGGGCTACATTAGCATGGATACATTCATATTTCGAGGACTTGACATGTGACTTTGATATGACTACTACTAACTAAACACTCCATTATTGTAAGTACATAATTTTGCCAGTGAGACGGGACGATGTTTGCAAAAGTTTTAACCATGAAGAAACAACAAACACATTGGCAACTAAACTATTTACAATATTAGCCACTTTTAATATATTTCTAAATATTATTACAAACACTATCGCGTGCTGAGCGAAAATCACATTTACAAAATATTGGGGCCCACTTTATTTTATTCGGGCGGGATCGAACCCTCTTCCTCCGATTTCGCGATGGATGTACGATTCCCGTCCGGCACACTCAATTTTGTGCTCTAATAATTTGTAATTGTCACGTTTAATAAATTTCTATAAAAGTAAGTAGAGTTACAAATAGCTTGTGAAAGCGATATAAATGCAATACTTGGACCAAGCGAGACAGACAACGAACTCAACTGACTCCGCAGAAAACAAAGTTTGCAATCAGTTTACAGTGACTTAAGCTGTAATATAACGACTTCGACTATAGTATTGTTTCTTCTAACGTTTCATTTCTTCAAATTTCAAATTAACTTCTAGTTGAACGGACGAACAAAATGTACTATTTACCTCTTATGTTATCTAAGGTATAAAGAGATTGGATTGGGTGGCTTAGTTAGTTTTGGTCCTTTTTGAATGGAGTTTGGCAAGTTGTGCTAGGGGAATTTTGAACGGCCTTGCTTCAGAGGAATAGAAGAATTTTGTACGGCGCCCTTCTTGAATCCCCCATTTTTAATTTTTGACATATGACGACTGCTCGACTGATTCCCTATCTTTTACCGGTTTCGAGATACGCCGTCCAATTTTACTTGATTGACCTATCCGCTCTTCGATCAACGATGCATGGATTTGATCTCAGTTACGAATGGGAGCGAAATCCACAAGAAGATATTTGGTAGATCATAAGTAACATGCCACGTCGTTGTCAAGCTGTAATGAGGGCGCATGGGGGCCACAGACGTTACTAAAAGTGCCTCAAGACGAATATTTTAACGATATATGAATATTTCTCTGATGGACCTTTTTTAAAAAAGCTCATGTTCGTTACCTATGTAATAAAATTAATCGTTATGTTTTTGTATTGACGAGATTAAGACAAACATCTTCTCTATCTACAATGCTCGCAGCCTATCATGGCTATGTTTCGTCTGCTCTTAATGGTTTATTGTTATGGGGTAACTCGACAGACGTAGATAAGGTGTTTGTGGTTCAAAAAAAATGTGTACGTGCATTATGTGGTAAGCCACCGTTTGAGTCATGTAAACCTCTTTTTAAGAAACTTCACATTTTACCTTTACCTTGCATGTATATATACGAACTTGCAATATTTGCCAAAGTCAATCATCATTACTTTACGAGGGCATTCGAATTCTACCCCACAAATACTAGAAATCGAGACAGACTGGTCATTGATAGAGTAACTAAATCAGCGTTGTATCGTAGACAATGTCATAGCATGTGCATAAAAGTGTACAATGCCCTACCTGAACACTTCAGAAAATTAGATCTAAGGTCATATAAACGAGAACTGCTAAAGTGGCTTCACACAAATATATTTTATTCAATAAAAGATTTAATTAAATGACATAATATAAAATTAGGTAAATGATATTGATGATGAAAATGAAATGAAATAATTTAAATGTAATGTGTAATGTGTAATTGTGTGTAAATGTGTAATCCTAATATCATTATTGTTTATGTTGTTTTAAATTATTTTAAATTAAATTAATGTTTGCATGCCACAGTTTGGCAAAATGTACTAGGCGCACTTTGCAAATCACTGTTCCATCCTTTGTACCTACATTTTATGCGAATAAACGATATTCTATTCTATTCTTTAATTAGGTTTAAATATATCTTCGTCGCTGTATATAAATAATAATTTAAAACAAAATGTTTAACAAAGATTTCATTCTTTTTCTCAGTTCTAAAATAATTAAAATCGTTTTCAGTGCCCGAAGCCATCAGATAATTACCGGGAAAATGAAACGTCTCCATTCTTTTTCAATCCTTTTTAAATAAAGTGCAATGTAAAAACGTAGGACATTTTGAGATACCTTCATTTCTTATTTTAATTAGAAATGTTTAAAATCTTACCTAGATGTACAATTCTAGTTGCACTCCCCAGTCGGTGGTGCTAGCTTGAATAATATTGTGTTCGAATTATCTAAAACCGTTGAGCATCATAGTTTACATTCTCTGTGTGGCCATAGCGATTTTTGTCGCAATTTTTAATACCATCACTTACTAACAAATGACATGTTGGTCTGAGAGGATTGTACAAGCAATGAAAAACTGGTCAAGTGCGAGTCTGGCCTTGCTCTTTTAGGGTTCTGTATCGCAACAGCCTTTAAAAGAATAATAAGCCCTAATAATAAATACATAGTTGGTTTTGATCACAGCTTCAAAACAATATTGTAAATCGGTAATTTCATTACTATATAGAGGATTTGCCAAATAGGGGTTACGATACATATTATATAAGAATTCGAGATTAGTAATTAGATTGGCTTTTGTTTTGTAAATGGTCGAGTATTTACAACTTTGTCGGCCCTCCATTTAACTAGTTTTTGAGATAAATAAAGAACATTATATATATTTAGTCTACTTATCAAGTTATAAACGATGACACTCCACATGCTAGGGAGCAAAAACTTTTTTTACGGCTACCATCACAAATATTGGATTCCCACTCTTAATCCCCTTACATATAATTTAGTATTTTATTCCAACAGTCGTCTTCGTGTCAACATTTAACACAAAATTTCAGGATTGTAACTCAATCCCATTTTTTATACTGAACCGGGTAGCACTTGACCACTATCTCACCTGATGTTAAGTGATAATGCGATCGATGATGGAGCGCGCGTACCCAGAATATATGTATTCATTCGCGATTTGAACATTTTTTGTTTGTTAACCGGAAACACAGACTCAGGCTGGGTGTTCCATTCCGTGGCGGTTCGATTGATGAACATAGAAGCAAATCGTTTCGTTCAGGTAAATGTAATATCCACCATCCTGTATGGTGGATATTCCATTGTTGTTGGCGTTCCTGAGTATCCCTTGATGTCCGATTTTTCATGTCATAGGTTCGGAAAGGTGTTGTTTATTGCTTCTAAATCTGCGTGCAAAAGTGCTTTTTATCCGCTAACGTGGAAAAAGTTTTCAAACTTCGAACGTTTATATAAGTTCCACAATTTTTTTTTAATGTATTAAATAATATTAATGTATATAATAATTTTAATGTATTAAATATTATTGTATAATTTTAATACAAATAAACATTATTTAACAATAATATTTAAGCATTTCCCTCGCTGGAGAGACGTGAAAAATTGTGGTTTTTGGTCGGTAGCAAAGTTATTTTGTATCGCTCATCAAAAATAGAAACCTTCACTACGCTCGAGATTTTATATTTAAACGCTTTGCTCATGGGACAATCTTAGGTTCCTTCGCTCTCTCAGGTTTTAATAAAAGTACTGTACTGTACTGCATCAGCTGGATGGCCCACTGCTGAACACAGCCTCCCCTGTTAGGGGGTATTTGCCATCCACGCTTGGCAGGTGGTTCGCGGATTGCAGTGTAAGATAGGCGCTGCTGCCCACCTTCCGGTATTTTTCGCTTTTTTTTTTTATGTTATTGTAGCAGAACAAGCCCGAGGCCCACTTCATGTTAAGTGGACTAACCTCTGCCTATAACAGACGCATTTCGTCAGCGACGAATTGCACTGTGCCCGTCACACTGAGACGTCCAGTTGTTAGGTCTCATTAGCTTGTAATTTTTCTGGCTCTCAAGGACTGCTGCCGGAACACACTGTTAGGTGCTTGGCGACAGATTTTCTACTTGAGGGTGGTCGCTAGCCAGGCGGGCATTCACAAAATGCCCTTCCACCATGCGGTGAAGCTCAAGCTCTGGGCGGGATTAGAACCATGGACCTGCTGCACGGCAGTCCATAGCCAATGCCACTGAGCCATCACTGCTTCTTCCTTTAGTCGCATCTTACGGCACCCACGGGAAGAGATGGAGTGGTGACATTCTAGCCCGACACCCCACGGGACATTAATAAAAGTAATCGCGCCAAACAACAACTTTGCAGCCTTGCATAACAAATAACTATCGTTGCAAGAAATATTCAGTGGCATTTGTTTCATAGTATCAGATGGGGCCTACTCGTTTACGAGCATACGTATTTTACGGGTCTCTAACCCGTAAATACGGACGAAACGACAGACAGCAGCTCTAGCACTATGGGTAAGGAACTCTAAAAATGGTCTTCATTAATGTGCACTTGCTTCCAGAAAAGTTTTCATTGCCTTCGTAACTGGAAAACTACGAGTACCTTTAAGTAACTAGTTAGATACAAGCGCATCAAACTTTCATGTTATCTCTATATGATATTATATACTTTTTGTACAGCAGACTACTAGAGACTTGGGCGTCTGCACTATGAAGTTTGTAACAAGGCAGAAAATAATGATATATCTTATCATTATTCCATAAAGGGTTTACAATTAAATTTGGCTCGCTCATTAAACTTTTTGGCGCCAATGTTTATATATGCGGTTTCATTTAACCCATTAATAATTCTACATCATTCTTATACCCCAATCTACCCTTCAAGGACATGTGGTGAAAAGTTATTTGATTTATTCCCCGCTTTCCCTTCTGAGACCCGTATTTGGAGAAACTTCGTAGGATATACACTGGAAATTGACACTCAGCAAGTAAACGATCGATTTTATTTTATATAGTAGCTGTGCTTGTTTTTTTTACACATTAGCAATAAATAAGGCTTATTGCTAATCCTACTTAAATAAAACAACGTAAATATTAATAATTAGGATAAGTACATATATATAATCACCACACATGTAATCATTCACTTTTACATGTCTGTGATCTATGGCAACATTAAAATTGTACGTACAACTAGCTCTTAAAAAATATATATTTACTTATACTCGTATATAAACTCGGAACCTGAGAAAAGACTGCGCCACATTTAATCTTTGCTCAATTTGGCCACTAAGCAGAAGGGGCGAATATTTTGAGAGGGGCCCATTGACTTCGTTTCAACGAGAAATCAATGTGACAGTGAACTGCAAGACAAACACCGTAATCTGTATACTTTACCGCTACTTTTAACAATATTTGAATTGAATATTTCGAAGATGTTGAAGCGCTCGTAGCGTAGTTTGCTTAGTCTTTATTAACTGATGAGATAACTGGTCCTTAACTGTGGCTCTTATGGACAAGCTTAGAGTCCATAATGAGCTATGGAGACAGCTAAGCTCGGAGTTTCTTTGCGCGATAAAATCCGGAACGTGGATATTCACCAAAGAACCAAAGTAACCGACATAGTTTCAGAATTTGCAAGTTGAAGTGGCGATGGGCATGGACATTGCTCGATGAACAGATTACCGATGGGGAAGAAAGGTTTTCGAGTGGACCACATTACACCGGAAGACGGAGATTGGGTAGGCCGCTAGTTGGATGGACGACATCGTTAAACTCGCGGATAGCCAATGGTTACAAGCGGATAGCCATTCTTTGTGGCGTTCTATGGGGGAGGCTTTTGTTAAACAGTGGACGTCTTTCCGCTGATGATGATGATGATGATGACTGGGGGTAAAGCCTCTAACGTTCGTGGTTCAGAAAAAACTATTCACTCATGTAATGAAGATATTATATCATAGCTCTGACTTAAGTCCGGTCGATGCGAAGACATCAGAAGTTGGACGAAATCGTCTACCGAGCCTGTAAGTGAAGCCGTCAGCTATTAAATACAATGGAAGTTAAACTGTGCGTAATGCCGAACCTGCAAATTCAAGTACTACATGCAACTACCTGGAATCTCGCATTAATAACACTGAAAAGAGACCGCCGATTATGTTTAGAATTAAAAAAAAACTAAACTATCTCTCTTTTAAGGACACCTGTCGTAACAGCCAGATGCTTCACCAAATTTTATACTTCAAGGTATCTCAAGCTGGCCAGGCAAGCTTGAAAAATATCCTGTTATAACATCCAAGAATAAAAAAAAATGTACATTCTCAAGATTCATCTTTGTAATACCTATAGATACGACCCCTAAAGGTCTTACTTTTACGTACTTTGGGTAATTTCCTATTGATGTAGTGAAAAAGTTTTTTTTTCTTCGGGATCGCTATAAGGAAGGCAAAGGTCGTGAACCTGTGAATCCTTAGTAAAGGATGGGAAAGGTCTTGCTTGGGTATGCGGAGGAATGTTTTGTCGGTATAAGGCGAGAGGTCAATAAATATTCCTTTATTCAAATGTCGACAATCGGGTTATGGGGATTTTCGTCGAAATCTTGTAAATTTGGTGAGAATATTGTTAATAAACAGTAGTTTTCTACCACCTGACGGAAATATAATAAAATCTAATCCGCTAGCCGCAAATCATTTCACTTGCACTGCATTGTTGTCTCCATCGTTGTGTGTGTGTTTTTTTATTGGTGGAAGGTAATCCTTTGACCACAATCTCACCTGATGGTACGTAATGATGTAGTCGAAGGTGTTAATAGGCTTAACCTAGAATTACTGGCTCTCAAGGACAGCCGCTGGAAAACACCGTTAAGTGCTTGGTGACAGATTTTCCACTTGCGTTTACGTGCAAGTGAGAGGTAAAGATTTTTACCATTTTGGATTAGTTTTTTTAGTAAACAGTAAAATTTAGTATAGTTATTATTAGTGCGGATTGGTGATTTGGTGTGTTTTTCGAAAGCCGTTAAAATTAGTAGGCAAACACTAGAGGCGCGATCGATTGCGGTCTTAACGATGTGCTTATATATATACGATAATTGTTTCTCGTACTTAGAGGAGACAAGGAGGCAGTGGCGGCGGTGGCGGTGCGTCGCGGGGCTAGATTGTATCAGGTTACCGACCAATATAGCTAAAGGAGAGCTTGCCGAATGCCTTGCTTGATCGCCAATCGATTCTCTGCGTACCTACTCATGTGCAATCAGTAGGTACTACTTACTTCAATCAGAAAACATCTTTAGATACCAAGGATCTAATGGCCACATAGGTAACTATGTATCCCAAAGTTATTGTTACGTATTTCTTCCCGACTCCAAGCTGTAGTTTGCAAAATAAATTATCATTCAACGTTTCTGGATGGTGAAATTTCTACTAACCTTCATTATTTTTAATTTCAAGTATACGTATTATATTGAGTTTCAGGTATCTAAATATACGGTATTGTGCTACCGCGGCGCGCGTTCTTTTATCGCAAGCCACCAAAGACCTACCAGACCAAACAGCTGTTTTGTTGTGCGTTTGATAGCCAATTGACTTCGCGTAGCTTTCGTGCGTGTGTGTGAGTAGTTACACTGCGTTCAACGAATAAATATGTATTATTCGTAGACCTCCGTTGTCGTCGCTATCATTATCAAAGCCAACATAGCACAGCTTAAGTAATATTTGATACTAATTATGTAAGTAAAAGTAAATAAGCCTTTTATTCAACTACACATTTACAATCTATTTTACAAATCTGCTATTCATTACATTGCAATAATTATTTTTTTTGATATTCATGATACAAATTATTCGTTTATATGATAATATTATTATATGTCAAGTTTCGTAATTCGTGATCATTATAATTTATTTAATGGATTACATACTTATCCAATTATATAAAATAGTGTGTATATTATTATTACAATGTACTAGGTCTATTATTTGATAGCCGTTCATTAACTTCGCGTAGCATTCGTGCGTGTATGTGAGTAGTTACACTGCGTTCAATAAATAAATATGATTCGTAGACCTCCGTTGTCATCGCTATCATTATCAAAGCCAACATAACAGAGCTTAGGTAATATTTAATACTAATTATGTATATGTGAAAAAAAACATGAGTGGAACACATTTAGTTATCTATTCCACACAACCCCCCGCCATATAGTTAATATATTAATATTCACCACATATATTAAGCAATGTTTTCTCATAAAAAGGTCAATTACAAAATTAAACACAAAATGATTTTATATTACACACCACCACGTTCAACATAAAGGGGTATAGACCAACTGAGTGGAAGCTAAGAAATGCCGTTTAATCGCACACCGAGAAAATCTTGTTCAAAATAAAATCAAACCCAAAGTTGAAAGTAAATATCTTCTTCTCTTTATTACTTACTACTTATTCTTTTCAGCACACAATAACAAGAACACTTCTAGAGCTTTCCCAATAAAGCGATTTTTAATTAAATTGTGAAACTGCAAATCGATGTGCTAATCGCGTCCCGACCCAATTAAATACCAAAACTTTGTTACTTAAGTTCATTAAGTGAATTCGGGGAAATATTTCCAAGTTCTAAATATATGGAATGGCTACTGTTGAAGAGAATTCTTGGATAAAATTTATGTAAGTACTTTGTTTTAAATGTGTATGTTATATGTATTTGGAACCCATAAAAACAACAGAAAATTATTTATTTTCGTAAAGTGTTTTATCGTTCTATTTAAATTAAAACTGCAAGTTTTATATATATATGGAATTTCTTAAAGCCTTTCATTTTGATACAACACTCAATTGATTTGGGAGATTTTTTTTCTCACAATATGTCGTCTAAAATGCGCTGGTTTGTTATTATATTTTTTATGTAGGTACCTAGTGTCACCTGCGCTATCAAGACGAATCTAATGATATATTATACATTACAATCGGTAAAGCGGTTCAAAAGTTTTGGTGGAACAAATAAACTTACAAACATACATGAACCCTGAAAACATAACACTGCCTTTTTTCGGCAATTGTGTAAAAAGTACTTTATTAAACTGCTTCGTCGGTCACGTGGTGTATAGTCTCCCGTCGGAACATCGAGTCTTTCGCTGTGTAATAAAATAACAGAGGAACTTGGACCTCCGTCCGTGTACGCTGGTCCGAATTGCTATATTACGAGTAAGTGTAACAATACCGAAATCCAAAAGATTATATTAATAACCATCCCACTTATGTGTTCTAGTAGATACTGTGTTGGTCCTGTGTCGATCTGTGCCACTTCAAAATTATTGACTTATGAAATTAAAAATAATCACTTTAATCGGTCCATTAAATATTTATTACCTACGGATCTCTCGGTGTATTTTCGAATTTGTAGTGTGTGTGATTACTTTTGTGCCTTACGTGTACTCACTTTGTTGAGATCGGTTTTGAATTATTTCTTCTATCTATTCTTCTTTCTTCTATCTATGCCATTGTCCAATTTGTGGCGAGGTAGGTGCTTTCTCTATGCTTTGCGTGTTCTCATTTTCTAGAGATCGGTTTTAAAAGACTACTTCTAACTCCCAGAGCAAATATAGTTTGTCAGAGTTCTAACTATATTATTTTTGAAATCGTAGCGTAAGTACCTCAGTAACTACTTCTGTGCCATGCGTGCTTTCTTCACTTGACCCTTCATCCAGTCTTGCGATTCTCTGTAAGGCCGTTGGCTGAGATAGATTATTATGATAAAGCCAGTTGACAACAAACTTTAAAACACTAACAACTACTAATTGCAGTATACCTAATAAATATGTATAAATAAATACTCGTAATATTACCCTAATATGATAAAGTGAAAGTTTGTGCGTGAGTGAGAATATGAAAGTGTATTTGTTAGTCTTTCACGCTGAAACGGCTACGCCCATTTGGATGAAACATTGATAGCCAATTATAGAGATTATGTTTGAATTAACACATAGGACACTTATCACCATCTTCATTTTTACTTTTCATCATTGCCTACATGGGTGAAACCCCGAGGCGCTGCTAGTATGTGATAAATATTAAAGCATTCATAATAAGTCACAAATTAAGAAATACTGTAGATTATTTTATTATGAATGTGATATTACTATACAAGAATTATATAAGGTGGAGCATGGGTCCGTACCTGTTTTTTAAATATGCAGATTTCCCTACATTCTTAGGACTATACTCGTATATACAAAAAAATACTTACCATTGGTAAGATATTACAGAGTACAGATACAAGCAATTTATACCCGCATTTTATTATACCGCTTCGAAACGCTATCAAATGCATATCTGAGGCAAAGCTAGGGTAAACCTCTACACACAAAGAATAAAACATTTCACTTCGCTCGAGCACGTCGTCGTCGGGTAAACGCATGTTTAGAGATGTCATGGATAATGGGTTGAACTTTTGAAGTTGCGTTTTCAAAATGTTTTTCCATTCACATAGAGCTATCGAAGAAGTAGATAATAACTCGTATGTTTCAAAGAGAGATAAATTACTAAGCATTTCGCGGATTCACCACACGGGTGCCAGGTCTACCGCGTTGTATAAAGAAATAATCTAGAAGATATCTGGAACTTCAATCTAGGTGTGAGATTTAGAACTTTACCTCTACTATGTTTTTCAATACCCTTTTGCAGTGCTCTTTTCTTTCTGAGAAGCCATATTTTACTCACTAATACGCTTGGATACTCATACAGCTTTACTAACAAAGGTTTTTAAATATTCGGTAGCTGGAATGTTAAAGCGTTACTGGGATCTCGAGGTCCTAGATTCAATCCTCGAGTCAGGTAGTTTTAGTTTTTATTTTCTGAAAAACACATTCTTAAATTGATGGAAAAAGGCTCGTAGGCCCCAATTTCATAGGATGAAAACATGTCTGCCATAACGTAAGCCTCTCTGCTTCGAAGATCTCAGATGGAGGTAGTGTATTAAGCGAATTCTCGCCTGGAATCTTGAAATCCTCGAATTCTTCTTCGAAACGGTTAGTTCTGGCGGTTGGCCGTGGGAGCCATCGCCCATTCTACGTCTTTGACCATCTTTGACCATATCATCACGTCAGGGGAGATTGTCGCCTTGTTCAACAGTGGAAATTTCGGTTGATATCATGATGATGATGACAACATATACCCATAGTTAGTTGAGCATTTTGTTGAAAACGGATATATTGTTCAATGTCTTATTTTTTCCTCGTCCCTTACCAAAATGTGATTAATATCTATGATTTTTTTACTGTAATATAAGAATTTCTTTTCTGCGTAGGTACATTGTATGGCTAGTTATGACTGTGGGCAAATAGTTTACAGGTTAGGTTTGGACTGGAAACTGACTCACAGTGACAGCTGCTAGAAGGAGGCGATAGATAGCGAGGCGAGCATTCTTGAAACACTATTCATGCTGTGATACCTAACATGGTGATAGGGAATTGCTTGGCGATAGAGCAATGTGTATGGTGATACTCTCGCCTGTCTAGCTACCCCCCTCAAGTGGAAAAACAGCTGCCAAGGAGTTAACAGTGTTCCGGTATCTGAGCCAGTGAATTTAGTTAAACTCAAACATTATATTCGATTTAATCATCACTGACCAATACATGATATCGTAGTCATAGGCTATCCTGTCTTAAGCTCAAAGCCAGGGTAAGATTTAAACATATTAACTCAGTACGATGAAATCGGCAGCCGATTTTGTTGCTACAAATATAACACGCTCCAAAATCAGCAATATATATTTCTAACGTTTACAATTGTGTCAAAAGGCATTATGGCAATGAGAACAACCGAGGTTAAGGTAAAGTCTGATGTCAACACACGAAAGGTAATATTACATTACTTCTCTCGAGCACGCCGAATAAAAGCGTAGATGCGACATGGATTTATGTATTATTTCTCTTTTTGTATTTCAATATTGTATTTTCATTCGCACCTATCTACCTATTGAATATACTTTTTATTTCTCATACTCGGAAAGTAGTGTGTGTTTGATCTGAGTAGCGGGTGGAAGACGCTGCTTCCCACTTAAGGGTGGGAAAAACTCATAGTAAATGCTTCCTTCTATAGAGAAGGAAGCATTATCAGCTATAGAGCTGCCGTAATTATTACAAGGACAATTCAACTTTAAATTTCACAAATCGTTCTAGCCTCTCGATAAATTTTTGATATGTGTTAACACGACTATTTTTTTTACTTTCCTTGTATTCGAAATGAAAAGTAGTGTTTAACATGGGTAAAAGCCATCAATAGGGTAGTTGACACAGTCTAAAATAAAATGCAGTGTAACGTTAACATGATAGTAGTTGGAGCACATACCTCGATGAAATTAACAAATTATTTATTCTGCATTGGATTACCTTTATTTTGAATAAACAAAATGTGTTTAAATTTTCTTTAAGTCACGTGATCTCAAACGGAAGTAAAGGCGGAAATGAGGAGTCATAAGGACAAAAACAAAGCCACAGAATAGGTAATAGTAATCATGAGAGTTTGCTTCCAAAGGTTTTGACAGTGACAATTGACATTAGTAATTGCTAATAGCAAGCAACCTATAAAATGTCGCATCACTATCGATTTACTACTTAGGCCCTTATTTCACTATCAAATCCATTGGATCCCATATATGTAATAGTGTAATACGTACATTTGACTCATTTATCTTTGATCATATTTCGCCGTGAGATTTGATCAAAGATCAGCATAGATAATAAAACCCAAACTCGGAACAAGAATCTATGGAAACATTTTGCAATTATTACTCATAGTAATACAACAACTTTAAACAGTTGGAAAAGCTTATGTTTATCATTATATTTATTCCGATGTCACTGCACGCCATTGTCTCGATCACTTGAAAGTGTTTACATTTCGGGATTACAAAAATGTTCAATAAAATAGTGATTTTGAACCGATTAAAGTTGTTTAATTACCATGTATGAAAAATAATTGATAATGCTGCCACTCATGTATCCGTGCTTCAAACTGTGTTGGTTCTGTGATTGTTTTATTCAGTCTACATACACCCCTACACTATGGTACACGTTCTGCCGAACAACCTGTATAATCGATTACGCACGACACTACAACAAGCAAGCAAAACGTATTACATATTACAAGCATACAGGCCGCCATTGAATGATGTTTTAGCGCCAATTTTAAAAGTTGAAATAAAAAGATGGATTTCTAGTATTTCAGGACTCCTAAAAAAAAATTTAAAATACTAGGTGTATATTTCAGTGTTCTAAATAATTTAACATACTTTAAAAAAACAAGTCAACAACCCTATTCCTACTCGGACTATAGCCGTTTAAATGTGAATTGATTCCTTTCCACCCTTGTAATGAAAATTCTCATTTATAAAAAAATAATATTGTCCGTTTTTTTTAATGTTATTGTGACGGAACAAGCTCGAGGCCCACCTGATGTTAAGTGGACTAACCTCTGCCTATAAACGATGCATTTCGTCACAAGTCACGAATTGTACTGCGCCGGTCACCTTGAGACATAGTTCTTAAGTCTCATGTGCCTGTAATTTTACTGGCTCTCACGGACTGCTGCCGGAACACACCGTTAGGTGCTTGGCGACAGATTTGCTACGTAAGGGTGGTCGCGAGCCAGGCAGGCCTGGCTCACCCTGCATTCGCAAAATGCTCTTCCACCACGCGATGAAACTCAAGCACTTGGCGGGGTTCGAACCATGGACCTGCTGCGCGGCAGACCATAGCCAATGCCACTGAACCTGCACTGCTTCAAAAGTTTACAGTGAAATGAGACATTATGCTGTTTAAATTTTACAAATTTTGGTTCGTAATAAAAACTATGAGGTATGAAATAAAAGTAAGTTATGGAACGTAATACCTAATCTGTTTAATGTAAATGTTTTTTCATAATAATATGATGCCTTATGAAGTACTTTTACAAGTTTGAGAATATCAAGTCCCTTTTAATAGTACATTGTACATTGTAGGCAGAAATCGATCTATTTCTGTTTAAGAGTATGTATTAAAGGAAATTCGAGAACAGAAATAGGATTCGAGTGATACATAGTGCTTTACCTATATTTACCCAATACTTTGCATTTCTTACTGCGAAATCCTTCTGATTTTCGCTCCAAACACGCTGTTAGTTTAGCATATTATTTAATATTTACATTGTTTTTCATAGAAAAAGAGCTTTTGAGCATAGAAAATGTGGACCACAAGGTACTTGGCTGATATTATTGTAATATATGATAGTAGTACGTTTTCTAAAAACGATTGTATTGCTATTTTGCTTCTTTTCCATATTATAATATACATAAGTTCTTTATGAGTTTTGTGCTATTTTTTATTTCTGGTGGCGTCATCATTATAAAATCGTCACATTCAATATTAGATGACATTTTGGAAAATTATTTACAATAATTATAAACGTACTGTTAAATTATCAATTTAGTAAAAAAAACTAAATTTAACAAAACTGTTTTTTTTTTCGTAGTACAGAAAAAGGTTTCATCAAAAATCGAGTAAAAAATTCCACCTCTATTTATAATAATTTGATATTAAACCTTTTTGAGATTTGTCGTTTGTATTTTTTTTATGTTCGCTGCTAAAAAAAACAGAAGAACGCTAACAGGGCAGTAATACATTTTCATACAACATTCCTGCCCTACTACGGAGGTCAGGAATGAAATTCCATATTACTTTTCCCGCCGCACATTTATACGGGTTTATGAACGACCAATAAAACACTTTCTGAGTGGTATAAAACTTTTTCTTCAACGGCTGCCCTGGAATGGAATGTAAAATTATATAGTGTTTCGCTTTTGGACAAAGCTAAGTTATATAAGTATTGTAGAGACCTTTCAGTCTAAAAATGCATGCCTCTCCACTAATCGTGATTATTAAATATGTATGCTTGCAGCGATTTTACTGTGAACTCGTACACGTTCGCGGAGATCGCACACACACCACGATGACTGAAAAACCATTGATGTTAGCATATTGTGTATTGCGTATGTATACTATTTTGCGTGTAGGGGTAAAGACTTTGGAGGGGCGTTCATTTTTAACTAAAAGATCCCTACTCAATATTGGGAATCGTGACATTGTAAAACAGTACTGTTCGTTTTATTTTCCAACGTAGTTTTCTATATTTTTATGAAGAGGAGTAACTTAAGGTATCAAAAATAGTTCAATACTATTTCACGATAAATCGAGCGAATATTATATTTAACCCACAGGTTACCAAAACCAAACTTAGTAGATCCTTAACTGTAAATATAGAATTTACAGCCACAGACATGAGTTTCCACAATCAAATCAGGCGTCCGAAAGTTATCGACGAACAAACATAAATCTATACTCGTATAAACGGTCACACCACCAACTTGCGTCATAACCTTGCTTCCCTCGGTCATGCGTTTATAACAGTGAGAGTTTGAATCTCTTACCTATTGTTGCGAATTTGATTAATTATATCTTCAAAATGATCCTTGTTTTGTTACGATATGTAAAAAAACAAACCAAAATTCAAGGAATTTTCAATATGCATTGCGCATGTTGCTTAGATTTGTTTATAACTGATATTATAGACTGACCACTATCTCACCTGATGATAAGTGTAGATATGATCGAGGATGTTATTTAGAATAACTGACTCTCAAGGACAGCTGTTGGAACACACCGGTTCCTGTTCTCACATGGGTGTGCTAATTGAGATAACGGTCGATATACTGCCTCTATGGAATAGTTTATGAGTACCGTTCCCACTTTGTCCGTTATCCCTTTGTATGGCAATAACGTTAGTTGTCGTTTCACCTCAAAGATCATCTTTTTCCGATATGCTCGTCTGGGCCGCCTTCTGTTCACTTTATAACTATTGCGCACTAGTACTTCCTGAATTTCATGGACTTCATAGGACAACTCTGTTTGAATGTGCTCAGGGTCACACAGGTCGTGGGCGCGATTAGTCAAGACAATGATACCCGCTTCTTCAATCTACTCGTGACCACGGTTAATGCAACTAGATCGAAACGTCGAGGTTAGTCAAAGTATTATTTTGATTAATGATTTAGAAACATTAGGGTAGTAGCTAGGTAGGCGTACCACCATGCTATAACGACTGCCCTTCCAGGACAAGCACCGGGACCTATGGCTTAACGTGCTTTCTGAAGCACGGATGCCCTCCATAGTAATGCCACTAGCAGTCACCTATCCAAGTCATAACCGTAGCGGACATTGCTTAAATAAGTTAATTGGTTAAGAACAACTAAGTAAGCTAAGCTATGAGCGCTTCTAAAGTCAGTCTGAGTATGCGCTCTATCTACTCATGTACTTAGTATACTGAATTATAACGATGTATATACTGCTTATAAACTTGTATATGACACACATGTCGAGTACAATCGCGACAAAAGGCATCAGAGTGAAACGAATGTAAACGATGTCAACACAAAGGTTTGCACTTCGCTTGAGAAATACACGCTAGATATGCGACGACGATTTAAACCAGCATTTTATTTTATTTCAAAACGAAAACGATTGCTTATCCTTAAAAAATTTTTTTTTTAGTATCGAGTCCTATTATTAACAGAAAAACAAGAATTAATGTGGATTAAAAAATAATCTTAAACCCATGTTTATGCCTATTAAAAAAAAACTAAACGCTTGAAATTTGAGTTGCCAGATTCCACCCGGATAGACATACTGAAAAACAAGGAAGGAACTTAATGTAAATGTGGTATGGATAGTTAATAGATTCAGGGTAACTTTGCGGTAATCCATTTTTAATAATAACACATATTTTAATCAAACATTAAATTAATATTAATATTTTTAATTTTGGAAGAACGCATGCTCAATTTACTTTACATTACAATATCTTAGATTATTAGTAGAATTTTTATAATACTTACTGTACAGCTACGAATAATATTTATTCGTAGCTGTACAGTCTACATTTTTCTAAATATGATTACAAGCACTATCACTAGTGTTAAGTGAAAATCATATTTTACAAATTATTATTGGAGCACAAAAAATTATGCCCAGGGTGGGAATCGAACCCGCTTCCTCTGATTTCGTACCGTATGCCTAAACCACTTAGCCACCTGGGCACGCTCCTTCGAGTCGAAATTTCGTGATCCAATTGTATTACATTAACCGTTATAGTGGACCGTGCGCGGCCATCAACCAGACTACTAGACTTCATCTGATCGAAAGAAGTGCTTATTTTGAAAAAACACTTCTTCAACATGAACTCTCGGTATGATGTCTATTACTAAATATGTCGACAAGCACCACCGCGTGCTAGTTAAAAATTAAATCTAGGCATTTTTAGACATCCGCCACGAAATCTGAAGACGCGGGTTCGATTCTCGGCCGGGGCGAGTTTGACAGTTTACATTTTTTCAAGTAAACGTAATTTGTAATATTTTTCACGGTTTTAGGGAAAATGTATGCATAGGTGTTCAATAGATACTACAAGCAATATTATTTTAAATAGGAGAATTTTCATATGAATTGAATCTCTCACACATGAAATGTACACTACTGCTTCGAGGCAGAATATCTGACATTGCTCTGGTACACTCTTCCTAAGACCGTACCACCTGGTAAAATGTAAATATGTTAATTCAAGTCATATAAGTTAAACAGATTAAAACTAAAAAAAGAGACGAACAAATTCACATAAAACGACATACTTTATCGACCAGCGCTACTTTACTAAGCAGTTGATTTGAATACAAATAGGCAATTTGCGAACAGACTGTAATTCGATCACAGAATAAAAACATAAACAATGCTAGCGAAAAAAATGGTAGTCAATTTGAATTCAAATTAGGGGCCATTGTATTAAACGTCTAGAAACTTTATTCATCGAATACAATATAAAATTTAAAGTGATTTGTTAAATGGCAATATTTTATGATTTAGCCTTTACGTTATTTGCGAAAATGCTTACAAAATAAAAAAGAAAGGAAATATTTTAATGTAAGGAAATATTTGAATAGTTAAGTTACCCTTGTTAGTAGGTCAGTTCCAAATAAAAATGCGCCCCTGGCTTGCTACCACCTTCAAGTTGAAAACCTTTCACAATGTACCTAACGATGTATTGCAGCAGCTGCTGTCCTTGAGAGCCAATAATCTTAGGTTACTCGTGTGAACACTTTCGACCTCGTCATCACTTTCCTTCAGGTTAGATTGTGGTCAAAAGGTAACCTAACCTAACAGCAATTTAAAAAAATGATAAAATACCATAAGCACTACCTATATAAACCAACTCTCGGAAAAATTGCCTAATTACCATGCCTACTATAAAAACCTATTGTATATCGAAAGAGTCTGAAATCACACATTAGTTACCAGATTGACCGGACTGTCATTTCTCCTTTCGAGGTTAGTTTCTCTCTCTCTTCATATCTATTATTAACATATTTATCATACATCAAAAGCCAGAAAACGTAAACCGTAGGGTGTCGGTTGGCAGTTCTTCAGAAGAGCTGCTGCCAATTCTGGTATTTTTCTTTTCGTCATTTATTTTTTACCTAATGAGCTCTAGACGATGACACCCCATAAGTTAGGGTGATTTGCTTTTAATCTCATGTTATGGGGTTGCCTCAATAAAAAAATTACCACCAAGTGTGTTCCGGATTGAAGGGTATGTGCGCCGATAAAACTACAGGCATGTGAGACCTAATAACTTTATCTCAAAGGTCGATAGGCGCGTCAAAAGTGGAGAACAGCATTTGTTTATACGCAAGGTTTACCGCTTAACACCAGGATGGCCTCGTGCTTGTACCATAATATAGAATTAAATTTAACAATGCAGACTGGTGACTTTAAAAACTACTTTAAAATATTACTTTATTTTTTAAGTTTGATTTCGTAGTTAGGTGTTGCCTGTTCAGCGGCCAGTACAAGAATGACGGGTCAGCTGCAATCTTAAATGACATGTACAACATTCAAGATTGCAGTTGACAGCAGTTATAATTTATAGTAAGTTTTTAAACTAATCAGCCTGCATCTTTAATTTTATTTATGCAATCTTATTCAAAGTCACAGTCTGTATCTCAAATGACTATAGACTAGCAAATCAAAGAGTTGCCAGTCCAGTAGCAAACTCATTCCAGATACCGCCATTACGTTCCTGAACGCATCAGCTGTGAAGAACCCGATGTGTTGCAGCCTATGCTCAGTGTAATATCTTTTAATTCTTGATAGGTTAGCCTTTGACCACCATCTCACCTGATGGTAAGTGATAATGTGGTAGATGTTGTTCAGGTTAACCTAGAAGTACTGACTCTCAAGGACAGCTGCCGGAACACACCATTAAGTGCTTGGTGACAGATTTTCTACTTGAAGATGGTAGCTAGCCAGGCGGGCATTCGCAAAATGCCCTACCACCATGCATAAGAAGTGTAATAAGGATAATAGTAATTAATGTTATTATAAGCTTCATATAAAAGTTTTCAATAGAATAATATAACAACTCTCAATGTGTCTATTTATAGGAATGCGTGGGTAAGCTACTATTTCCACTCAATCTATGAGTTACCCTCATCAAATCGACACCCACACGGTCTAGGTAGTATCACAAATAATTTGGTAGCTTAAGGCGTTGTGATTTGTTTTTATGATTTGTGATTTCAATTTAATTTAATTCAGCGATTCGTCAAATCGGTCATTTGAAAAGCGAAAAAAAAAGTTATGTCCAAACCACGAATTATTTTATAGATACATCTTCAGTTCATTGTATTTGAAGCGATGATAGCCGAGTGGTAATAGCTATGAATTGCCGTGCCGCAGGTCTATGGTTCGATCCTCACTGCCGTCTTGAGCTTCACCGAATGGAGGAAGGGCATTTTGCGAATACTCGTCTGACCAGCTCAGAACCACCGTCAAGTATAAAATCTGTCACCAAGAACCTAACAGTGTGTTCCGGCAGCAGTCCTTGAGAGCCAGTAAAATTACAGCCACATGAGATATCTCTTTATACTGTATAATGTATAAAGAGATATCTCATATCTGTAGTAATGTATATCTCTTTGACTGGTGCAGTGCAGTTCGTCGTCACAAAATCTGATAACGAGTTAAAAGTCAAACTTATCATTATTTTCTGGGTACCAGTGTTAGCAAATGAGTATAATAAAGAACTAAATTCCAATTTGACACCAGTAATGATGTTTAGGAATAGAGTATGGTAGTTTTTAGCAAACAACGAGTTAGAAAAACAGAGAGATTAATTAACACATTTTTCTGCTGCTTACGCTTAAAAAGCCAGCACATTTTCATGAAAATATTTTACATGCAGACTTCTCAACTTTCATAATTTTTATAAATAGATACAATAAAAGTCCTTTAAGTCTCTTAGTAAAATATAATAATAAATGTAAGTATAATAATGTATGTATATTGATTCAGTCTTCTGCTTAAATTTAGGTTTGTTTTTCCTCTTTTACCGTCGGCGCTTCTTTTGGTTGAACAGTGGTCTGTGGTTTCTTAAAACCTGTAAATAAAGCATTAGATTAATTAAGTGCTCGTAATTGAAAAATGTTAGCAGACAAACTTGCTTGTTTTGCAGCGGTTTTTTCGTATCACCGTTTTCTAGAAACTTGCAGTTTGGAGAACAAAATTTGATTCTTCAGAGTAAGCGTGTTGCCTAGTGTGTAAAGCAGATAGCTTTTATTTACCTAGTTTTTTGAACAATTACCACGAATTTTTTGAAAAACCAATTTCAAAAAATAGGTTTTATTGCGCCCACTTGAAAACAAATTCGGAATTCAGAGTATATCCTGTTTGCCAGATGCTAAGATAACTAGGAATTGTCGCATAAATAATATGTGTGTTACTTAAAATTAATGCAAACAATCTAGTATAAAATAAAGCTACCAGAACCAACCTTTGCCTAAGATAAGTTTGAATATCGAAGAGAATGGAGAATCCAATACCAAAGTCATCAGGAACGATACCACAAAGGTGAGGCTGTAATGAGCCAAAGCCTTAAATGTCTGAAAAGAAAAATCACATTTTATATACCCATGAGTTATTGGCATTCTATAGAATAGCCACTGCCTAACATGTTCAGAAAATATATGAATATTTTATAAGTACTCAATGCCTGTCAAAGTGGGGATTTCGTTGATTTTGTATTAATTGAATCACTTTTAAGGTGAAGTCCTTTTCAGAAAATCATTATTTGGATTCAGAAAAATAAAATATTATGAACAAATATATTGGCAATAAATCTGTGATGAAGTTTTTTTAAACTGCTTCATTGATAGGTATATAAAACGTGCAAATACAGCAATATTTTAATCATTTTTGGAACCCTTTCTTAATGACAGTTAATTTTCCCACCTTACCTTCTAAAACATGAACAAATCCCTAACAAGGTATTGAACATTTTTATATATTTCAGTGGAATCTCTACCTGCACTGAGTACGTATGTGGGTTGAGCTGACTACTGATCCATCCTGATTACGAAATATGATTGCTTAATAAATTTGGATTCTACTCACAACTAAACCAGGAGTGAAGAAAAGAGGCGCCACTGCAGTGGAATTAACAGCCGTCATCAACGCCCAATGAAAGACGTACATCGCGTACGATATTCTTGCTGGTAGTTTCCATAGCCACAACGAAAGGAACCAGTTGATTGGACCTAGATAAAGAATTCATAGTGAACTCACCAAGCACAATACGGAACTACAATTGATAAAACGTTGATATCAATAAAGTTTAGTGAAACATGCGAGTGCATGAACACCTCTGTCTATCTCCGATCCATTTGGTGGTCTTAGTAGGGTAAAAAGCACTGGTAGCAGCGAGATGCATGAACACATAATACATTTTCATTACTATTTCGTTTGAAATAATTAGATACGGACTGCTTTTAAATAATATTGGTAATAAGGTGAAATGCCACATCAGCTGATTTTGAAGCGCTGGTAGTATAACTTACAAAATTGTTCTGTACCGATCAAAAAGGCTAGGCAACGTCCGCTTCGGTCATTACTCGCACGGATGACCGCTAGTGTCATTTACAATTGAGCGCTTCCGGGCTTCAGATAGCACGCCTGGCTAACTACCAATTCTAAGTTAGCCTAAACAAAATCTTGCACCGCTTTATACTTTACCATTGGCTAAGAAAGGGGTCAAAGGACAGCCTATCAGCAATATTAAAGATAAAAATAATCTCACCTCCATACCCTTGGGCGCACAAGAAGATCATAAGTCCAATAGCAGTGGCCCATATAGGTCTCACAAAAGAGTTATACATACTGTCCCAAAATTGGTTGTTCCAATCAAATTGCAGGATTGGGTATGAGGTATACATAACACCAGTAGATAGGGTAAATGCTCCTACCCATAGGAAAACGGCTTGGACCTAGGAAAAATATTTTCTGACATTAGACTAGAACAAGAAAAAGTCATCATTATACTGTAAATTACATGGTAAAGTTTACTAAATCAATTTCATATGTTTTCCTTGCTTTCTAAGAGTATTATAATCATAAAAACAGCCATAATCCACGTTGAACAAATGCCTTCCCCGCCAAGAGGGATTTGCCATAATGCCTACACTTGGCAGTCGTCCTAGGGATCACAGTGTAAGATGACAGTTCTTTAGAAGGTGCTGCTGCCCACCTTCTGGTATATTTCTCTTCGTCAAATCTTACAACTCCCATTGAAAGATATGGTGGGCGCGCATTCTAGCCCGGCACTCCACCGAATAAAGCTGCTTTTCTTGTCACACGGATAGCCACCCGCGTGCGATTCCAACCCGTATGGGGGCTGCCGGCATCCTATAATGTCATACATGTTTTTCCTATAACGTGTTATAGGCATGCTTTCACCCGCATGCGGGCCGGATCCGCGCGCCGGCGAAAATACGCATGATATGAAAAGAGCCCTGGTACTTTTAGTATTTTCGAATATATTTAATAGGAGTATCGTCTTCGTTACTTAGTAAACAACATCCAAATCACCGCTTCTTCTTTTACGATAAATTATACACTGAGATAATTAGGATCATGATGTATTAGATCTATACATATGTTATAAAAACGAAAAATTTGTATTTTTAAAATTTAAATGCAACGAATAAACTTAAAATCTACTGGATCGATCTGGATGAAATTTGGGCTGGAAATAGTCTAAAACCCGGGAAGGACACTGGAAGGACAAGGAATAGTTTTAATCCAAGTGTGCAAACAGAGGTTAATGATTTTGCGCAATCACCGACATACGCACGGGTTGAGCCGCGGTCGGAAAGCTAGTTTGTTATAAAAAAGTTGAACCTTTGTTATTTTGATTGCTTCATTTCTCCACAAGTGGAGAAGATATCCAAAAATCATTCCGACGAAGAATGGTGACCCTCTTGTGAGTGTGTTTACGTAGTAATTGTGTAGGTAGAACATAAACTCACTCCCACGGCTGCAAAAAAATAAGGTGCTACAAGTTAAAAGTTCAACAAACTTTTAGAGGGATATGGACCTTTTAATGATACCAGCCTACATTACAAAGAGATCGATGTCATTGGCCTGCCTAGCGATATATAAAAAACCTTTTCGTTGTGCAATCGATGTCAGGCTTAGTTCTGGACCTAAAACCTGAAATATCCCTATTTAACCGTTTTGCGATTGTATGAAGAAATGACCGGCCAATTCAACTTTAAATACATTTGCGTTTCCCAAAACTGTAATTAAGGATGCACTTGCCCACGGCTCGAACTTATCAGCGGGCGAGGCAACAAAGCATGCTATAATTTCACCTATACCTTTGTGGGAAAGGGTAAGACTCCGTGATGAGTAGTACGAAGATAGTGATCGCACATCACACACCCGTATTGCATCTACGCTAATTACGCACACTTGTTTGCGATATATCAATGAAAGCGATATATCAATGTTTGACGACGGACGGAGATAGTGTCTCAAGCTACGTCACGACGTGTGTAGGTATTTCTTATAAAATAATATTATATATTCACAGAGGAATACATTTTGGTTCGGACAGTAGGTACCTGTTGTTATAATTTTCGTTCGTTTTATAATAACATACTGATGTTATTTCACCTATAGTAGGTAAATATTTAGTAAGTAGGGACAATGATTTGTAGGTACATAGTAAATGTATTAGTTTGTTCTTTTCATATTGATGTAGTAAATATTTACCTACAATTATTATTTATTACATAATCAGCAAGTTACTGCTTTTACTACAACATATTTTTTAAAGCAGTGACGGCTCAGTGGCATAGGTATATATAGGTTCCGCGCAGCAGGTCCATGGTTCGAATCCCGTCGCGGGCTTAATCTTCACCGCGTGGTAGAAGAGCATTTTACGAATGCCCGCCTGGATAGCTACTACCCTCAAGTAAAAAATCGGTCGCCAAGCACCTAAAGGGAAGCAATCATGGCTCAGTGGCATTGGTTATGGACTGCCGCGCAGCAGGTCCATAGTTTGAATCCCGCCGCGATATTGAGCTTCACCGCGTGGTGGAGAGTTCGTAGCGAAGTTTACTTAGCTGTTCTCAACCGATCAGCAAAGTTTAGCGCCGTCGCGCCCGGTCATGAGTTGGATGGGTGACCGCTAGGACAATACTACTGAGCGCTTCCGTGCTTCGGAGGGCACGTTAAGCCATTGGTCCCGGTTGTGGTCTTAGGATGGCAGTCGTTATAGCATGGTGGTAGGGCATTTTGCGAATGCCCGCCTGTATAGCTACCACCCTCAAGAAGAAAATCTGTCGCCAAGCACCTAACGGTGTGTTCCGGCAGCTGTCCTTGAGAGCCAGTACTTCTAGGTTAGCCTGAACAACATCTTCGACCACATCATCACTTACCATCAGGTGAGATAGTGGTCAAAGGCTAACCTATCAGGCATAAAAAAAGAGCATTTTGCGAATGCTCGCCGGGATAGCTACCCAAGTAGAAAATCTGTCACCATGCAACTAACGTGAACTCAGTGGCATTAGCTATGGACTGCCTCGCAGCATGTTTATGGTTCGAATCCCGCTGCGGGCTCGAGCTTCACCGCTTGGTGGAAGGGCATAGGGCATTTTGCGAATGTTCGCCTGGCTAGCCACCATCCTCAAGCAGAAAATCTGTCAGTAAGCGCCTAACGGGAAGCAGTGATGGGCCAGTGGCATTAGCTAGTGACTGCCGCGCAGCAGGTCCATGGTTCGAATCCAGCCGCGATATTGAGCTTGCCCGCGTTGGTGAAGAGCATTTTGCGAATGCTCGCCTAGATAGCTACCACCCTCAAGTAGAAAATCTGTTAGAAAGCACCTAACGGGAAGCAGTGATGGCTCAGTGGCATTAGGTTTGGACTGCCACGCAGCAGGTCTATGGTTCGAATCCCGCCGCGGGCTTGAAATTCACCGCTTGGTAGAAGGGCATTTTGCGAATGCTCGCTTGGCTAGCTACCACCCTCAAGTAGAAATTCTGTCACTAAACACTTAACGGGAAGCAGTGATGGCTCTTAGCAATGGACTGCCGCGCAACAGGTCTATGGGTCGAATCCCGCCGCGGGCATGAACTTCACCGCATGGTGGAAGGTTGTTTTGCGAATGCTCGCCCGGCTAGCGAGCTTTGAGATGAGAGTGTGTCGTACCGATTTCAAAATCTGTCTCTAAGCGGTAACACATTTGGAATAAAAATTCTCTAATCCTGGTAGAACACTTTTGGAATAAAAATTCTCTACCTACCCGTAACTGATTTAAATTATTTCCAATAAAAATCAATAACTAATCATAGGTTATTTTTGATTAGGTAAGTGCCTACAATCATCGCTAAGTTTACCATATAAACTTTCGTACTACCTTAGGTATAAGTACCTACTACAAATATACATACTTATTCTACTAATTTACGCAGGTAGATACATAGTACTAACTTTATTATTTGTTGTGATCTTATAGCTATGTAGATAGGTATGCAATGTAATGCGCGCCCGCGAATGTCGATTTGACATCGCTGACAGTTGCGTGCCTAGGCAGGCCTATATGATACATGATAATTATATCGTAGATAGGTATAGGATCTTCCATTGAGCTTCTAATTCTAACCCTTTACTACTTTGTGTTAGGTAGGTTGTTACGGTTTTTTTTCAAGGTCTTGAACGTGCCCCGCTTTCTTTTTAATCTGTTCTGCGCAAAGCGGAGTGTCCATCGAACGTCAACTAATCTATGACCTTCGAAATTATGATAAGTAATGGCACTGTGTTGCCAGATAATCGAATTTTCTCACTTAGCGGGTGGAGACCGTATGGGGATGTTTTTTTTTATACCATAGTTGTTATTACCAAAAATTCCGTCGCGGTGGAATCCCACCTCGCACGAAGCGGAACGGGTTGTTCGTCATCGCATTGAATGTAGGAGCCCCGGTAGTATATACTTTTGGTCTCCATTTGAGTAAACTGAGGTTCTGTTGCCCATTTAGCGCCTTGTCCCTGCTTAGGCTCGTACCAGGACGATGGCGGAAGTGAAATCCTGCTTGGCGACGTCCACTATTGCTCCTAGCGCAGTGACACGAATTTAGGATTTCCCCTTCTTTTTGAGGAGGCCCTCTCCGTGGGAAATGGGTATTTCATGGCAGCAATCCTGGCATCCCTAGGCGCAGATTAATAAGGCATATTTTTATCTGTAAGTTTATCGGTAAGTGGCATTATCTGTGTTTTTTTGCCCCTTCCTCTACGAATGTTCGAGAAACTGTCGCCGCCCCGTAAATACGGCGGAAGAGCAGTTTTGCACTCTTTTTCCCCCAGCAACCCAAGAGTGACGCTGCCTGCTGCTAGGTAAGTCTTGATTCCCGTGGCGTGCCCTAGCGGCTTTGGAGTTTGGCAATTGACAAACTAATTTCGATATTTTCAGGGCGGGACCACAATCAGGACAGCGTTCCACTGAGATTCTGGACGATACCTACCAGCTGAAATAAAGCCCTAGGAGGCGACTTTCCAAGTGTGAGACGTGAAGTCACCAGAACGCTACAAGCGCCTTTCAACCTCCCAAAAGGTTAGTAAAGTGATTGAATATTTTCGGTGCAGTGTTTTCGTGCGAAGTCATAGGTTATAACGCCGGGCTAAATTCCAGTGTTTCGTCTCGTGAATTTATCTAGTGAGGCTCTCCGAGTTGTGGACCGCGTGGTCCCTAGGCCCACGCCGTCGCTGAACCCGAATGTGCGAGCTTTCTCAAGTGACCGCGTGCCGAGTGTATGGATATTGGCCCTGTCGTTGCGTGCGAAATTCCGTGTTTTCCTGTGGATTGAGGCTGGCTGCGCCCGCATGCATCTTCACAACGTGGGCTAGCCACCCACGCCAAATCGACCGGTGCCTCTTTTGCGATAGTGATGTCAACGCTTTATATATGCCCTTCACAGGCAGGTACGATTTTCACATGCGCACCCTTGCGTTTTCCAGGAGGTTCCTGGTTAGGAGGGGAAAACTTCACCGTTAGGGGTTGAAGAATAATCACCTACCATAGCCCCCCAGCTCCGGCAGTCAGCCCGAGCGAATGGTTGAGCTGTCAGCGCTCTGCTTTGCGTCCCTTATGCAGTAGGGCTGCTGACCAATGCAGTGATTTCACCCCAAGGCTGTATACCGTCGCACTGATCCGGTATTTATATCTTTTCCCGGTTTTATATAGCCGGGTGGCGCCCTTTTCTTTATTTATATGAACGGAATTCATCTTTTCACCTTATGCGACCCACGATTTTTCCCCTGAGATAACTTATTTTCTTGAGCAAGCTGGTTTTATTACTATAATTCACTTTAAATATTAAATCATTTTAATCTAGGACACTAATTTTATGTGGATCTACGTTGCTGGCACACAGAAATTATAATTGAGGCAATTTTATGTAATAATTAGTTCGGTGCTGCTCGCTCGCTCTGGGCATATTTTTGAAATGTCTTAGATTTTAATATATCTCCTACCCCTGGCGCTAGCGTGCAACCCCTATTGATATTAAATGTGTTCTGGACTGATATAGCCTATTTTTTCAATAATAATTGTGTGTATGTTTGTGAAATAAAATATATAAACTTATTGAACGCTCCATACCTACTGTGTTTATTTGTGTATTAAAGCCTCCTTATTTAGATAGGTAGTTTTAGGTTAGGTGTGTGGAAGCTTCTCTTCCCCACCTGGAGAGATGCCACTTTTCTTTGTATTTAATTTAAATATTTACTACCCAATTTTATCATCAACGAACAATTAATGTAACAATTGGCGCCCAACGTGGGGCCTTGCATAAGGAAAGATGAATTCCCATTTTGTCAAGTTTTTTTTAAATATTTAACATACTTGCATATTGTGTTTTTTTCACAGCAATTTTATTTAATTTTATGTGACTAACGTTCACTATTTTACTGATATGTTTCTGTGTACACTCACCATATTATTTTGCAATTGTTTCTGTGCCTAAGGTTATAATGTGCCATTGATATATATACCTGTGTAAGTGAACATTTTGTATGTGAAATTTCTATGTGCCAATATTTTAGTTTCATATATTTTTTTTTTTTTTTTTAACTATAAACTTTTTATTATACACCAGCAAACAGTGATATCTCCCGCCACTTAATCAGATTTGAGATTTTTTTAATACCACAAATTGACATATTAGTGAAATTTGAACTTTTGGTTTAAATAATTAACCATGGAACGTCCAATCGCTTACCATCTACTTTTGAAAGATGAGTTAGAATATGAAATCGCTATTCGTGATCAGATACCCGAAGGCACCGTGTCTACCCTTAGATCACAATTGAGAAAACTTGTCCTTGAGCTCCCGGCCGATGAAATTATAGAAGTAGATAGAGATCCTTTGCAGGAGTTAAATGCAATTACACAGGGTCTAACAGAGTTAAACAATTTTTTTGCACAGGACAAATTAAGTTTTAAAAAATTTAATCGTGTACGTGCTTTGGCTCATCATCTTTATCATAGGTTAGGTAGGGTTTCCGTTAAAACAACAGAGTTGAAGGATAAGCATGCTGCTGTCGAGGAGGTATTGAATCGTCTTTTGATAAGGGTTGATGAACTATTCAAATCATATCATTCTAGCTTCAAGCAGGCAAATGATCCTGAACAGGCACTCCCGAGTGAGCCCCCTTCTACTTCCGGAGATGTTGGAACTTCAAAGCAAATGAAAGCTCTCACTACTCTCAATCATCGCTATACTGGAGTGACTTGTGTTCGAGTTTATTTGGAGAGACTCGAGGAACTGTGTGTGTCTCGTCAAATATCAGAGGCAGCTCTTTTCCAGGGTGCAGTGGAACTTTTTTCAAATCGAGCTCTTTTATGGTATCGTGGGGTTCGTAATGAAATGCGTGACTGGCCTACTTTACGTTCTGCTTTAATAGAAGAATTCTCGCCTATTGACTACGATCAACGCCTTCTGCGAGAAATCAGTCTGCGTACCCAGGGAGAGGCGGAGTCTTCATCAGCTTTTATAAGCATTATGCTTAATTATTACTCGAGGTTGTCCCAACAGGTTTCAGAGGATGAAAAGCTTCAGACTATTAGGTACAACCTCCGTCCACGTCTTATAACGGCACTTGCCATGGAGTCGATTAGGTCCCTACAGGAACTTAAGCTGAAGTGTAGGATGCTGGAAAATTGCTTTACCCGTGCTGCAGATTTTCGCGAGCCGCCAAGATCCCACTCCAATGCTTTGGCACCAGACCTCACATACCACGGCAAAGCTCCGCCGAAGATAGAGTCCGTGAAGCCAAGTACCCCTTCTTCATCGTCCCCTTCCACCTCAGTGTTCTGCCCGCGTTGTCGTGTCTCCGACCATAATTTACGTGGTTGCCCCTCACGTGAGGTAGTTTGTTTTTCTTGTGGGCGAAAAGGAGTAAAGGCGCCCGCTTGTCCTATCTGTAGGAGAAGACCGTCTTCAGGGCAAGGTGGTTCAAAAAACGCGTAAGTGGTTCCCCTTCTCAGGATGCACGCGCTGATGAAGATGATTGGGGGAACTATATAATTCGATTAAAACATTTCTTTTCGTCCGGGGTAAATGAAATTAAATTTTTAAAGCCGGGAGATATTCGCCCTCATTTAGTTGTATCTATTTTTGATGGTGAATATTCTGGATTGCTAGATTCCGGTGCTTGCATATCTCTTGTAGGCTCCGGAGCAGTTTCATTGTTTCAGGATTTGGGGGTAGCTTTGCACCCTTGTATTGAGGGTGATGAAACTCATATCACCACCGCTAACGATTCACGTGAGACAGTCCGTGGCATTATGTATTTGCCAGTTCGTTGGAAGAATGTGACTCGTGTCATTAAATTTCATGTGGTCCCTGGGGTTACCACCCCCTTAATTTTTGGTGTTAATTTTTGGAAGGCTTTTCGCCTGGCACCTGAATTATTTAATGATCCTTCAGAGACCGTCCTATCACCGACTGATCTTGTGGTTTGCGAGGTGCGTCATCTTCACCCTTTGGATGAGCTGGACCCTTCTCAGCGAAAAGCTGCTGATGATATCATCCGTAGTTTTGAAGAAGTTTCTTTTGAAAAGAAAGGGTTGGGGCGAACTTCGTTGGTATCCCACTCTATCGATACGGGTGATACACCCCCAATAAAACAGAGGTTTTATTGTTTGTCTCCTGAACGCTTGAAGGAATTGAACCGTCAGCTGGATGAAATGCTGGAAATGGATGTGGTAGAGCCTAGCCACAGCGAATGGAATAATCCCGTGCTGCTTGCTCCTAAGGCCAACGGCGAGTTGCGGTTTTGCTTGGATAGCCGTAAACTCAATGCGGTCAGCAAGGGCGATGCTTACCCACTTCCATACATTTCCCACATTTTAAATCAGCTTCGTGATGCTAGGTACTTGACCTCAATCGATTTAAAGGCTGCTTTCTGGCAGATTCCTTTAAGGGAGCGCGACCGCACCGCATTTACTGTCCCAGGGCGGGGATTATACCATTTCAAGGTTATGTGTTTTGGGTTAAAGGGAGCCCCAGCTACTCAACAGCGTCTAATGGACAAGCTGTTTGGCCCTGAATTCGGCAATCGCGTTTTTGTCTACTTGGATGACATAATTTTGGCTACGTCCTCCTTTTCTGAGCACCTGGAACTGCTCACTAAAGTCCTGGACCGCCTGAAGTCGGCCAATCTAACAATTAACCTCCAAAAGTCGCAATTTTTTCGAAGAGAGTTAAAATACCTAGGCTATGTTGTAAACGAGAAAGGTCTGCATACAGATCCTTCTAAAATTCAGGCCATTGTGGACTATCCCATCCCCACCAATCGGAAGGAGGTAAAAAGGTTTTTGGGAACAGCTTCTTATTACAGGCGCTTCATTAAGAACTTCAGCTGTATCGCTGCCCCTCTAAACCTACTGACGAGCACCAAAAAGTCCGCTCCTCCTTTTGTCTGGTCCGAAGAGGCGGATCGTGCCTTTCTCGATCTCAAGTCTGCCCTAGTGTCTGCTCCGGTTTTGGCATGTCCCGATTTCTCTCGTCCTTTTGAGGTGCACTGTGACGCGTCTGGTTTCGGTATAGCCGCCACGCTGACTCAAACGTCGCCAGAAGGTCACGAACACCCGGTGGCTTACGCCAGCCGTTCGTTGAATGCGGCCGAACGAAACTATTCGGCGACAGAGCGCGAAGCCTTAGCAGTGGTTTTTGGCGTCGAATACTTTCGTCCTTATTTGGAAGGCGGGCTCCGTTTCAGGGTGATTACTGACCACTCCAGCTTGAAATGGTTCTTTAATTTAACTAACCCTACCGGGCGTTTAGCACGCTGGGGTTGTCGATTGTCCCCTTATGACTTTGAAATTGTACATCGGAAAGGACGGGATCACGTAGTGCCTGATTCTCTTTCCCGAGCCGTTCCTGTGAGCGAAATCGGTCCGGTCTCGACTGACCTATGGTATGATGCCGTGTTTGACCGCGTCAACCGTTCCCCTGCTTCTTGCCCAAACTTTATTATTAAATCCGGCAGGTTGTTCCGCTACTGCAGGAATAAATTCACCCCGGATAAGGATTTTGACTGGAAAGAAGTTATCCCGGCGGACCGTAGAGAATCCATACTTCAGGAATGTCATGGAGGTCAATTAGCCACTCATTTTGGTACTTTTAAAACTTTCAGACGCTTGGCGCTGCGTTATTACTGGCCAAAAATGCATGCTGACGTGGTAGAGTACGTGGGTAAGTGTGAGAAGTGCGCTGCCTATAAGCACGACCAACGCTTGACGCCTGGCTTCATGGGCGACCCAAAGGTTTGCTCACGCCCTTTTAATACGATAAGCATTGACCTAGTTGGCCCTCTGCCTCGCTCCCGTGCGGGTCATACCTTTTTGTTGGTCGTTGTTTGTTGTTTCAGCAAATACTGCCTGTTATTTCCTCTGCGTAGGGCGATTGGCAAGGCGATTGCGTCGCGACTAGAAAGCGGAGTGTTCTTGACGCACGGAATTCCCCGTAGCGTCATTATGGACAATGGACCCCAATTTACCGGCGGTGAGGTTAAATCTCTCTTCGCAAAATACCAGGTGCCTCAGGTACACTATACTCCCCGGTATACCCCTCAAGTCAACACCGTCGAGCGCTATAATCGCACCATCGTCACGGCCATGTCCATACTTGTCGGTCAGGACCACCGTGCGTGGGACGTTTCCCTACCAAGAATACAGTTTGCCCTTAACACTTCGACCAACGAAACTACACGCCATACCCCCTTTTTCTTAATACACGGCAGAGAAGCTATATGGGATGGTTCGCATTATAATAGTACCACATCTTCGTCTCCTCCAGTGGTTACTTCGCGTGATGTCTACTCCAAGAAGTTAAGTGACTTGCCGGAAGTATTTAAGTCTGTTTCGCTAGCTATTGATAAAGCTCATAGAAAGAGCCGGGAATTTTATAACCGTCGTCGTAGAGCTGAGGAATTCCAAGTGGGAGATATTGTTTGGAAGCGGACCTATCCACTCAGTGATGCCAATAAATTCTTTATGGCTAAGCTGGCTCCTAAATATGATAAATGTATAATTATGAAAAAGTTGAGTCGGTTGGTTTACGAACTTCAGGATTTTACTTCAGGTAAATTGTTAGGCAGTTGGCACATTAAGGATCTGAAAAGGGGGCAGTCATAAATATTTAACTATCTTCAGGTCTGATTTTGTGTATTTTTATAAGTGATATATTAAAGTCTAGATAACATAGGGTTGTCTTAAGGCACATTCTTCGCAAACCATATAAATATTTTTGTACTAGTTAGGACATTTGTGTTCTGGGACACTTATATGTCTATATATTTGGTGGGTTCGCTATAGGCAGTCTTGCTTTTTTTAATTCAATGTGGTGGTACCAGATAGCTCTGCAATGTGCTCTACCATGTTCAGGCCTTGTACCATTCTTGTTTTTATATTTTTGTATCTTGGTATTCCTGATGTCATTATAAGTTGCACTCTGTCGAGTCCACTTAGTTTCAGGGTACAGGATTTCTTTGTTTTATGGGATTATACATAGTTCTATACTCCCCTAAAATTTTAACTCACCAAATAGGTACCTCAGCAAAGTCCTGAGATACATGTTCCTTTTAGAGAATGGAGACTATCCGGTCTTGGTTGTTGAGTACGGAGAAGCATCCTAAGTATTTAATTTTTTTTATGTATATGTTTGCTATATTCATTTATTATATTTATCACAGAGCGGATTGTAACTCTATAAATTAAGCCTAGTACAGGGGCGGTTTACTAAGTAACCCCTTTTTAAAAAGCCTAATACTTAGTAATCATTTATTTGTCAAATGTCTGGGCGTTGTACTCAGCTGAATGAGTCAACATCTCTACTGGCATTATGACTTATATACCTATATACGTAGTTTATCTATCTGTCTTATTTCCTTCGAAGAGCGGATTGTAACTCTTTAAATTAAGCCTTTACAGGGGCGGTTTACTAAGTAACCCCGTTTTGAAAGCCTCATACTTAGAATCTGTCTATATGTCGTTATTCTCGGCGTTGTACTCAACAGGGTGAGTCAACATCATGATAAGGACACCCCTATCTCCCTATTTAAAACCTATGTATTGTCTTTATATATAAACTTATATAAAAATATCTGCATTTTGTGGGTGAGTGGTAATGCTCATGAGGAACCACATAATGCTTTATGTATAATACCTAGATGATGTATGAAAAGGAAGACTGAATGTAATTAGAATTGACTTATGACTTGACATGACTGAACAGAGTAATTATGTATGAATGAAGACTGTCTTGGAAGAATTGCAGAAAGTGGTGACTCATGAACCTTGTTAGTGAACCTGAAATGTAAGTGTTTTATATTATGTTATGTATGTATGTATTAATGATTAAATTGTTCATTATAACAGCTTCTCCATACCCTCCAGAACCATGTCGGCTTGTTTCTTTGTTGTATTTGGGAACCTTTCCTTGTTTGATTTGTTTTATTAGACAAGATTTACACAATATTAACACTTGGCATTATTCCAGTGAATTTTATTGGTGAGTGGGCAGTCATTTTATTTGTTATTTTACCCTTCTTGTGCAGGGATTAGCACTTGTATTCTCATCAGTTAGTGCCTATATTGATACATAGGATATCATTGGCAATCTAACTGAAAATTTAAAGTCTTTGTAACTATTTTTACTGACATACCGGAATGGCTTGTAAGCGTTATAAACGTAATTTTTTCTTTCAGCTGGTATGTATATGTTCATGTTAGTATCCTAAGATCCATAATAACTATATACCTATCATAGTTATGGGTTAGTTTTATGGGGTCTTATTAGTAGTTGGCTACAATGCCGTAGGCCACTCTGTCATCAGTGCCCCTTCTGGGTGCTGTTGAAGCCAAGGCATTCTTCCTCTTTCCTGCTCCCTCTTCTTCTCTTCTTCCCTTTTTACTTTGTCTATCCCCCTAGGGTACAGATCCCATTTTCATTTTTGATTTGTTACCGAGCGACTCGGTGACCCGTTTCCGCCATCGCGAGTTTGCTTGCCCTTTCCTTGGGGAGGGGAAACGTCCTGTCTGGTCGCCGGAGCGTGGGATAATAAACCATTTTTTTTTCTCTCAAATATTTTTCTATTTTCAAGGGCCGAGACAATATTTCTTTGTACCTATTTATTGGTCTTAATATAGGCTGTTTCCACGGCTTAGACCTATAACGGTAATATGTGGTTATCCACCCTTTTGTTTACTTACTTCTCATTTGATATTTGGGTTTCTCCTGATTGACATGGGTAAGTAAATTTTGTGGCATCTATATGCTATTGTTCTAGCTAGCTCTTCGGTCCTTGCCTTTTAGTAAGTAGTAATGGGCTTTAGAAATATTTGGCCCCTAAGGGTTGCCCAATTTAGTTTTTAGTTCTATGAAGCGTTCAATAATTTTAAGTTTTTTTTAGAGATCTTAATAGTTCTGCTACAATGAGGTTTCACCAAATGTTTTCTTTGTAGGACTTGTTTACCCGTAGGTTGTGAACATTTTTGTTCTGAACCTAATATTTTGAGTCCGGTAGTTGAGATAGAGCAGGTAGAGCTTTTTTTTTTTGGTTCTTTTATGGAATTAATTTTCAGGCTGCACTATTATATGGAAGCCTTGTTTAAGTTTTGACATTATGCTTCTCTGTTCAAGTTGATAGCTGGGGGTCCAGCTAACATTTTTGTCGGTACCCCTTCAAAAATTCTAAGGGGAGGGGGTACTGTTACGGTTTTTTTTCAAGGTCTTGAACGTGCCCCGCTTTCTTTTTAATCTGTTCTGCGCAAAGCGGAGTGTCCATCGAACGTCAACTAATCTATGACCTTCGAAATTATGATAAGTAATGGCACTGTGTTGCCAGATAATCGAATTTTCTCACTTAGCGGGTGGAGACCGTATGGGGATGTTTTTTTTTATACCATAGTTGTTATTACCAAAAATTCCGTCGCGGTGGAATCCCACCTCGCACGAAGCGGAACGGGTTGTTCGTCATCGCATTGAATGTAGGAGCCCCGGTAGTATATACTTTTGGTCTCCATTTGAGTAAACTGAGGTTCTGTTGCCCATTTAGCGCCTTGTCCCTGCTTAGGCTCGTTCCAGGACGATGGCGGAAGTGAAATCCTGCTTGGCGACGTCCACTATTGCTCCTAGCGCAGTGACACGAATTTAGGATTTCCCCTTCTTTTTGAGGAGGCCCTCTCCGTGGGAAATGGGTATTTCATGGCAGCAATCCTGGCATCCCTAGGCGCAGATTAATAAGGCATATTTTTATCTGTAAGTTTATCGGTAAGTGGCATTATCTGTGTTTTTTTGCCCCTTCCTCTACGAATGTTCGAGAAACTGTCGCCGCCCCGTAAATACGGCGGAAGAGCAGTTTTGCACTCTTTTTCCCCCAGCAACCCAAGAGTGACGCTGCCTGCTGCTAGGTAAGTCTTGATTCCCGTGGCGTGCCCTAGCGGCTTTGGAGTTTGGCAATTGACAAACTAATTTCGATATTTTCAGGGCGGGACCACAATCAGGACAGCGTTCCACTGAGATTCTGGACGATACCTACCAGCTGAAATAAAGCCCTAGGAGGCGACTTTCCAAGTGTGAGACGTGAAGTCACCAGAACGCTACAAGCGCCTTTCAACCTCCCAAAAGGTTAGTAAAGTGATTGAATATTTTCGGTGCAGTGTTTTCGTGCGAAGTTATAGGTTATAACGCCGGGCTAAATTCCAGTGTTTCGTCTCGTGAATTTATCTAGTGAGGCTCTCCGAGTTGTGGACCGCGTGGTCCCTAGGCCCACGCCGTCGCTGAACCCGAATGTGCGAGCTTTCTCAAGTGACCGCGTGCCGAGTGTATGGATATTGGCCCTGTCGTTGCGTGCGAAATTCCGTGTTTTCCTGTGGATTGAGGCTGGCTGCGCCCGCATGCATCTTCACAACGTGGGCTAGCCACCCACGCCAAATCGACCGGTGCCTCTTTTGCGATAGTGATGTCAACGCTTTATATATGCCCTTCACAGGCAGGTACGATTTTCACATGCGCACCCTTGCGTTTTCCAGGAGGTTCCTGGTTAGGAGGGGAAAACTTCACCGTTAGGGGTTGAAGAATAATCACCTACCATAGCCCCCCAGCTCCGGCAGTCAGCCCGAGCGAATGGTTGAGCTGTCAGCGCTCTGCTTTGCGTCCCTTATGCAGTAGGGCTGCTGACCAATGCAGTGATTTCACCCCAAGGCTGTATACCGTCGCACTGATCCGGTATTTATATCTTTTCCCGGTTTTATATAGCCGGGTGGCGCCCTTTTCTTTATTTATATGAACGGAATTCATCTTTTCACCTTATGCGACCCACGATTTTTCCCCTGAGATAACTTATTTTCTTGAGCAAGCTGGTTTTATTACTATAATTCACTTTAAATATTAAATCATTTTAATCTAGGACACTAATTTTATGTGGATCTACGTTGCTGGCACACAGAAATTATAATTGAGGCAATTTTATGTAATAATTAGTTCGGTGCTGCTCGCTCGCTCTGGGCATATTTTTGAAATGTCTTAGATTTTAATATATCTCCTACCCCTGGCGCTAGCGTGCAACCCCTATTGATATTAAATGTGTTCTGGACTGATATAGCCTATTTTTTCAATAATAATTGTGTGTATGTTTGTGAAATAAAATATATAAACTTATTGAACGCTCCATACCTACTGTGTTTATTTGTGTATTAAAGCCTCCTTATTTAGATAGGTAGTTTTAGGTTAGGTGTGTGGAAGCTTCTCTTCCCCACCTGGAGAGTTGCCACTTTTCTTTGTATTTAATTTAAATATTTACTACCCAATTTTATCATCAACGAACAATTAATGTAACAAGGTACTTTCTCGAAGCTATATTACTGCTTAGACTATATTCTAAAAAGAATGCGGACTACCTACGTCCATACCATATCTAACCAAATGCAGCTTTTTATATTGTCTAAGTGTTGCTAAAATGATTAGGTACTCACCATAGCTATCATGACCTGCGTATTGACTAATACCTACTAGGTACTAACTTAGGTGAGAGTAGGTGAGTACCTAGACATAGTTACGTATTTATATCACCCAAGTACCTATCTATATGGATTATGGCGTCCGACACTTACTATCACGAACAAACTAATCAAATGCGAAAGAAAATCCGGTCCCCAACTCCCAACATATGTAAATATATATATATAAGTACGTAAGTAGGCATAGGCACTACATATTGGTAGTGTATACATACGTGCACACCAAAAAGCAACAGGGCATTCCTTCAATATAATATTATGTTCTAAGATCGCGGCGCGATGCACGTGACTTTTGGTAGTGTGCGTTTTGTTAATTATATATTAGTGTGCTGCGCATGAGACCCGCCCGCCCGCTTCCCTCACCGCGGAATGGAAGTATTGACATGAGATGCCCAATATTTTGAACGATAACTAGCGCGCAAAACTATGTGTGCCGACCTTTGGCTCTAGGATGTTTATGATTATACTACTGAATGTATTTGTTTTCCAAAATGTTATCTAAAATGATCATGAACTGAGCTATGCTTCTATGTAAATAATTTTAGGGATTTCATGCTCTATAAGTCGTTTATTTACGACTAAACATGCGCTAAAATTCGTGATATTACAGGGATGTTTCGAGGCTTATAACTATCATGTGAAGATTTTTTTTACAAATCGGTGCCAAGACAAGCCTAGATAATGAAGAGATAAATCGATATCATGCTTAGTTCTGGACCTAAAACCTCAAATAAGGGAGTGATCATCCTACGGCGTTTGTATGGAAAAGTTACCGGCCAGTTCAACCTAAAGTAAATTCACATTTTCGGTTTAAGTTGCTCGTTTAGTGTTAATAAGCTTTCTTTCGTTTTTCACAAAAACTAATCGCGATTTCACCAACGCTGGTGTTTTTGGTTCAACGATTTGGAACAGAATAAGAATTTTCGTGCCTTAGATAAGTACTTAATTAAAGTTCGCAGGTGGTACATAACAGCATTGCGGCAACTGTCTTATAGCCTTTAGGTAGCCTCCTCTAGAACCCGTGGAATTATATAGTATAGTGACATTTCTACTAAGCGCTTTCGTGATACGGAGGACACGTTAAGCCAACGGTACCGATTGTAGTCTTAGGATGCCATTCTGTCGCCAAGTGCCTAACGGTGTATCCCGGCAGCTGTCCTTGAGAGTCAGTAATTCTAGGTTAGCCTGAACAACATATTCGACCACATCACATACCTACCTACCATTAGCTGAGACAGTTGTCAAAGGCTAGCCTATCAGTTATTAAAATATAACATTTTAAATGATGATAAATAATTTAGTGATAAATAACAAGCCAGATGTATAAATATGATATTTTTAAGAGTACGGAGCACTTTCCATGCAAAGGTAGTTTCGTCATATATTCTAGGTTAGTCTGACCCACATCATCACTTACCATCAGGTGAGATAGTGGTCAAAGGCTAAACTATCAGGCATAAAATAATAATAATAATAATACTAAGTTTTCAAACTCAGTGAAATTTCGTATGCATATTGCTGACCCTAATATCTATGTTTCTGGTTTGCCAGTTTTTCGATTTATTATTTATTATATCCCTAAACGTCAAAATAACAATTCCCATACAAAATAAATTTACAAAATATTTTTGAAAATACTTAGTTTTACGGAAATCTGGCAAACCAGAAGCATAGATATTAGGCTCAAGGATATACATGCAAAGTTTCACTGAGTTTGAACACTTATTATTCAAAATATGAAGTAACTACGTTTTTATGGAAAGCGCTCCGTGAACTCTACTCTTAACTTATATCCTTAACAATAGGTGGAATAGCGGTTAATAATACGGCACTTACTTTGGGTTCATCATCGAAGAAGGAAACTCCATGATAAAATTGTACGTAGTGGATGCAGCCAAAATAATCAGCAAGCCCATAGAGAGACCCATCCAAGCTAGTTTCTTTCCGCTCAGCACCCAGAATAGCACCAGTGGTGATATAATATGAAGTTGGGTGTCTATTGCTAGGTACCACGACTGGCCAATGCACTGAAATATTATAAATTTATTTCTCAAAAAGGTAAAAATATATGTACCAAATTGTAGTAATAACATTTGGATGACATTTTTCTTTTTTCGACCGACTTTAAAAAACCTCCACCTCATTCTAAAGTTGGCGCAAGATATTGTGATAATAGGTACTTTTGAACCATCACGATACCGACATATCATGATGATTGACACATTTGAGTGTTGAAGTCGTTTCAATTTTTTGGTAATTTTTTTTATAGCTGTCGATTTGCATGTGTACGTGCTTTTAAAGAAATATTGAAAGTTAAATTAAGACTGTTTATTTCGCTGAAAAATATGAAATAACTTTTTGAATTCGGTATCGTGCTGTTTCAAGTACTGAGTTCTAATTTTTATTCACAAATAATTTCATATTTTTCGGTGTAAGAAAGTCGGATCTGTTTAGAATTTCTATCTATATCTTTTCCGACCGACTTTTTCCATACAGATAAAATTCTATACAATAGAAATGTATTATTATCCTGTGAGTATATTCACTGCCAATCTTTAGGGGACAAGCGGCAGCCTGAATTCTTGGGCTCACTACCAGTTGACAATGTGCCCAAAATACTGGCAACAATACAAGTCAAATGTCTCGTTGAGCCAAACTAATGCCAACATTATAGTCACGTGTTGCGTAGACCGTACATTCTGATAGAAAACACAATTAACTACCATTCCTCAAATAATCTATGTATCTATATCAAACGTTATTATATTTCTTTAACATAAAGAAACCTTTTAAGTAAATAACAAAGCGATAAAGCAAGTTGTCAGTTCCTTTTAATTTTTTACGTGATCCGATCTAGGCAGGATGTGACCTTTTCCATCCAATTTTGTCACCTAATAATGATGTTCCTTTTATAGAGGTCAAAGAGGGAGCTACGAGATTAATGAGGAGTGACGCTTGCCATTTGCCGCCTATCTGTTTCCTATTAAAACTGCCAGAAGGGCAGAAGTTAATGTTAATACAAAGATAATTTTCATGTTCTATCTGTGATTGTCAATTGTAGTAGGTCAGCTGTATAGTACTTACGTATATTTCCCATTAGCGGAATAGATAATATCTCACTCAAGCAATTAAAATAGGTACCTTTACATCAGTAACTGTAAATGAGGAATGTTTTGATGTAGATCTTGAATATACTTTGTAATACGAGTAATCAGAGTAGGGATGTGTACTATTACGGCTTTGGGTCTAGTGGCGTAATTCATTATTTTGCAATCTCAATCTCTCAAATCTCTTGTGGTTTGATTCAAGATACGGAGAGTTATTGGGTTTGCTGTAAATACATTTTCAGATGCAGTCCAGCCTCTATGTGTTCGAATAGTATGAAAGTTTTGCCTACAAAATTACAACGGAAGGAAAAGTTTGAACCACGAGCGGCTTTTGAACCCAATTGAGGTATCGTGGTAAGTGAGTCATAGCTCATATTTACTCTTTTGTTCGTAATGATAAAATTAGTCTTGTTTGTAGTTCGATTCAGTTTGGCTGCAGATATCGCTCCGTCCCTTTAAGACAGCCACGATAGCTCAATTGGCGGAGCATTTCATGGGCCGAAAGACTCACAATGTAAGAATTTGTTTTAAAATCAAAATTACTGGAAAAAAATACCTATGTCATCCAAGAAATTAAATTGCGTTTCCTACTTTTCAGTTATGGAAGTTTTAAGTACTTAGCTATTTTAGTGAACCATATGTTATAAATTTCTATTGCAAATTTTTATTTTTATTAGAAAAACACAGGTTCCTTCACAGAATTATAAAACTTTCTTATCTTTTGTTGACATGGACAGATGGTCAACAGTTATCATACTCGTATTATAAAGCTTTTGTTCATAAATGTTCGTGTAGTAAAAGTTAATTGTAAGAATTAAGAGATATACTTTTAATATTTTTTTGTTGCTTATTTTTGTTTTCTCTTAACTTGCATACTTATAAAGTTTTATAAAAATAGAAAACATGATAATGCCCCGGGACTGAGATAATATAGCTACTTTCAGATATAGCGACGTGATTTTAGTGGTCCCTTCAAGTCAAAGTCAAAGTCAAATATCATTTATTCAATTTAGGCGTCTACGACGCTCTTATGAAGGTCAATTACAAATTTTAGTATTGAAATATTCTACATTGTACTGCCACGTTCAGCAAATAAATTGTATAGAGCCACTGCGAGAAGAACGGGCAAGAAACTCGGGGCCATTCTTTTAAACATCTTTTAACAATTTTCTTCATCGTTGTTATAACCGCAATTCAGTGTTATCGCAAAAATGTGTAACAAAGGCAGTGATACTAAGTACTTACTGTCATACCAGGATTTAAGTAATTCTGTATATGCAGCAACGTAGACCACCAGAAAGTCCTGCACCTGTCCACCTGGCTGATGATAGTGCCCCAAACCGGACCGTCAGTGGCTCGGTTAAAGTAAGAAGCTTCTAGAAGAACACCAGCAGCGAGCAGTGGAAACATTCGAAGAAGACGGTTTAGGTAGAATAGGTGGATGTTTTTGAGGAGTTTTACTGGAATATGATTGTTAGATTAGTAAAATAATATTCAAATGGTAGAAAAAAAGTGATAAATCGGAGAAAAATAGATTTTATTTAACATTTATCATCTGTCCAAGGTACAAATAGGACATTCCTTGGACTCCAGGAACTGTACAGTTCCTGGAGTCCAAGGAATGTCCTATTTCCACCTGTGAAATGTCGTTAGAGATGACTAAAGGAAAAAAATCATTGAATGAGCAGCATACCTCTACTCAAGTCGATATATGTGGGGTGTTGATACATTTTGGGTGCATAACAGGGCGTTAACATTGTCAAGTTAACGCCCTGCTGCAATTACCTGCCCGAGAGGTAGCGGTCGTTACACCAAAGCGATTTTTTTTTACTCTTATTATATTACATTCGATTGTTCTGTGTATTGTTAGCAAAACTATATTGTTTAATGGGTTCTTGGGTTGTCCTTTGTCTTGTAAGAAAAAACATAAAGTACAACCCCACATCCGTGGAATTTTAATTTTATGATATAGATATTTCATATGATTTTTCTACCCTAATAAATATAATTTCAAAAGTTTGTACTTTTGTGGTTTCACCTGTATAACTGCTAAACCGATGTTGAGTAAATTTTTCATGTGCAAAAACACATTTTTTGTTTCTTTCTGAATTGCTTATAATTTTACACCTTGTACTTTTTTAACACTTTTTATCAGTAAGGCGTGGTCAAATTCTTTCTATTAAGCTATATCTACATCTTGGATGAAAAAGACACTAACTTCCCGTTAATTTTCCAACTGTAGTGTAAACGACCAGTAGCCCACTCAGAGTAAAGAATGTGTCTACAGTTATATGTGCTCCTGTGATCCAAAGTGCGCCAAACGATGGTGTCCACTGAAAAACAACATAATATTCGGTCATTAGGTCCAGAAATACTTAAACTATCTTCTGAAAAAGCTCATGCTTGGAATTCATATCAGCTTGTCTCTACCAAGAGCAATTATGAAAAGTACCGTAAAACTAACAACAGTCTAACATCTGAAGTAAGAAAAGCGCGAATAAAATTTGAAACTCGGGTGGTCCACAGTGGGCCCAAGTCCTTCTATGGATACATCCGCCAACAACTGACATCCAAAGTATCAGTGCCCTCCCTTCTGGATGACCAAACTGGAACTGTCACAACAGACCACAAAGAAGTCGCAGAAATATTTGCCAAACAATTAGATAGGTCATATGTTAGAGAACCACCTCACATACCAATCCCACAAACCCAAGCACAAAGAGTAACACAATCCTTAGAGACGGTTGAGTTCTCATCAGACTCAGTCAGAAAAACCATCAAAACTTTTAAAGATGATACTGCCATGGGTCCTGATGAGATCCCAGCTATTCTGCTGAAGAAATGCAGTGAAGCTATTTGTACTAGACTGGCCAATATCATGACTATCTCATTTGACCAAGGTGAACTCCCTCAAGACTGGAAAGAAGCTATTGTGACACCCATCTATAAGAAAGGAAATAATCGAGTCGCAGCCAACTACCGCCCTATAAGCCTTACCTGCCTAATCTGCAAAACTATGGAGAAGATAATAGCCGCAGAAATTAGAAGTTTCTTATCTCAGGAAAAGGTTTTATCAGACAAACAACATGGCTTCATACCAGGTCGCTCAACTGTTACCAACCTACTCAGCTGCATAGATACGTGGACCCAAGCTTGGGACAAACGACAGCCAACTGATATCATATACCTAGACTATGAAAAAGCCTTCGACCGAGTCCCAATAAAAAGGCTAATTTCAAGCTGGAACACTTTGGCATAAGAGGTAAACTCCTTAAGTGGATAGAAGGGTTCCTTTCAAATAGAACTTACAGAGTACGCGTGGGAGAAGCTCAGTCGGAACCTCACAAAGTCAGCAGTGGAGTCCCACAAGGATCTGTGCTCGGACCAATCCTTTTTGGAATATTCCTAACAGACTTGGATCAGCACATTAAATCTCAGCTGTCACTGTTTGCTGATGACACCAAAATCATGGGAAATCCACTGATCGCTCATAACACCCTGCAAAAAGACCTAGACAGAATATATGAATGGACCCAAGACTGGCTAATCACACTTAACGAAAAGAAGTGCACAGTGTTACACGTTGGAGGCAAAAATCCAAAATGCAACTACTCAATTAATGGTAGCCCTCTGGAAAAGGTAGAAAAACAGCGAGACCTCGGAGTACTTGTAACTTGCAACCTAAAATGGGGGGACCATATTGTAGAGGTAGTGAAAAGAGCAAACTCTATAATGTATATTATAAGAAAGGCTTTCTCATACATTAACAAGGAACTGTTCCTAAAGCTGTACAAGACCTACCTGAGGCCCTTAGTGGAGTATGCATTCCAGATATGGAATCCGTACTTCAAGAAGGACAGTCACCTTCTCGAACGTGTACAGCGGAGGGCAACAAAAATGGTCCCTAGTCTTAAAGAACTTCCATACGAAGATCGTCTGCAAGAACTAGGGCTTACCACCCTTCAAAAACGTAGAGAGCGCGGAGACCTTATAGAGACCTTTAAAATTCTCACCAACAGATATAGTATACCAAATTTGTCAGAGACACTATATACTATGAACACAAACACAAACCTGAGAGGACACTCGCTGAAGCTGCAACGGGGGCCAAGTAAAAGCAAACCCAGAGAGCACATACTACCGAATCGCATAGTTAAAACTTGGAACCGGTTACCGGAATCAGTGATCAGTGCTCCCTCAGTGAACTCTTTCAAAAATAGACTGGACAAATATTTAAAGTGCATTGACAAAGACTCAGATATACACGCATCAGCTTAAGAGCTGCCTGTGTATCACAAATAATAATAATAATAATTCATTGAAGTTTTACTAAGTGATTTACAGCCGAAAGTATATAGGTTATTGAACATCTCTGCCTACACCTTCAGCGATATACAGACTTAATGAATAGCTGACACTTAGTTTAGCGCTTAAATTTTTCGAGAAACAGAAACCCAATTCAACATTTTTTCAGAGATATTTAACACTAGTGTGTACATAAATGTATGCACTAGTATATGAAAATGGTACATATAATTAGCAAAGATGTTTTTAGGTGAGAGCGCCGACTTTAAAAACGCCGTAGCGGTGTAGTCTAGAATTCAATCACGAGCATAGCGAGTAATATAAACTACTAGCACAGCGAGGGATTTATGGCCACGAGACCTAAATAATTTGCCTCTGAGAAAATTATTGGGTTTTAGCTATTAAAACAAGGCAATATCTAAAATAAAGATTCCATATAGAAAAACAATAGGTATCAAATAAAAGTAAAAAGGAAATTCGCTATACGTATGCCGTTAAACGTAAGAAAACCGCCATTTTTATACCAAAGTAGGAAAAAGATACTAGATCAATGAAACTATTGAGTAATTTAATAATCTATTCGAAGTACATAGGCACTAATTGGGAAACAGGATGTTTCGATTGAGTGATTGTTGTGAGAGATAAGATAATTACGAAAAGGTATGAAAAAAATATGTTTATGCTGATCACCGATTGATTAATATCATTATTACATATACATATAAGTATAGAATATTTGTATTTCAAGGCAGCAACAAGATATTTTTACGAAAAGGCAGTGGTGGAACATTTTGTAAGGTGGCCGTCTTGAAATCCGACATTTTGGATTTGTCCCACGTGCTCTTCTCATTCTTCCTACTGCATTTGGAGTAGTTTACCTTAATTGTCGACTGTATAAGAACTTTTTGTGGGATTTTCGTAGGATCTAGCGTAGGTTTCTATCGCTAGAATCGTACCCAGATTGCAGTGCCCTCTCTGCAATAAGGTTGAACATCTCCCGAAGAAAAATAATTCGTTTCTTCTCCCTCTTTGGGAGAACGTAGTAAGTGTGTTCTTTGTTTCTCACAAAATTTACAATCCACGTAACGCCCAGAAAAACAGCCAGTGACTTATTACGTGCGAAATGTTCTATCTAGGATAATATTCATGTACCTATTTCAAAGCCTATGAATAAATGATATCTTTATCCGTAGCTGTCCTCTCTGAAGGTGTTTTGGAGAAATTATATGATTTGCTCCAATCATCGTATTCGAATTGATAGGATGAGAAATATATTAATGCCATTTGAATTTTAATCTTTTTAATAGTATCTGATAAGCCTTCTGATTAAAAACACGTCAAATGACATTTATTCACCTATCAAGGTTACGAATTAATGAGTGATTGAATGCATTTTTAAGAATTAAGGTAATCTAAAATTTATTACATGAATTATTATGTCATTACTATACATCTGTACCTCACCAGACCTTACCTCTTCGAAGTTTAAAAATACATAATTTATGAAATTTTACAAGTGTCTAAATCCATGTTTGTCATATAGTTTGATTCATTCCCATCTACCCACATGAACTTTATTATGAGGGATATTCGTGTGAACACTATGAGGGATGAGAACACTAATTGGCATCTGCCATTGCGGGGGCCAATAACCATAGGTATGTATATATGGTAGGTATCTATATTTCATATAGACATCTCATCCCTACCCCTGTCTATGCAGGAAACTGATGGTGATAATATCATCATAATCATCACAACAACCGAAACGTCCACCGATGAACAAGCCTCCCCCTTGGGGTGATTTACAATTATCTCCACGCTTGGAAACCGTCTTGGAGATAGGAGAATATGTTTTCAGTTCTTAAATAAATATATTAGAAAAACACTTAAAAATATATCTAGAGACTATGCAGTCTAATTTTCCTGTCAAATCAACGTGATAGTCTTCAGTTAAAATAGTAAATAATCACGAAACTTATTAATATTAATATTATTTCAATTAGATTTTGTTAGTTACAAATTACATAATTGGCCAGTAAACGTTTCCTGGCTATCCTTATCTTTTGTACGTGAATACCTTTCTCGCATTCCTGTCTACCAAGGGGGTGGATGGATATGTCGTGCTGAACAACTACCTCAAAACAGCAAGTACCTTACCAACTAAAAGTCACACGGTTTTCCTATATTCCTATAGGGCGCCTTAAAGTCTGTGCTACGGGAACACTTGTGCACTCTTCCGCGGCCCAGGCAACCTTGGCCCAGAGCAGGGCTCCTTCAAGTTGGTGGTGAAAGAGTAGAAACAGACACGTGCAAACACCACACGCGCTACTTGTAATTATGGAAATTAGTATTTTTAACCCATAGGTCAACAGTAAGTAACTTACCGTAAACGTATCAAACGGGTTCAGCCAATTCGATTCAGATGTAAAAGAATGTCCGACTATGACCCAAACCATTGCAAGAGCTCGCACTCCGTCGACACAGTCCAGTGTACCAGGGCCTGATGAAAAGTGCATGAGACGTTTTCCGTTTGTGTACACGGAGAATAGTCTACCGTAAGTATATACGGCATTATGGTCTGAAAACAAAGAGTCTTTGAAAGGTTTTGATCATAATTCAGAAGCGAATAAGAAGGTTTAGCTACAAGCTGCTAATTTGCTAAATATAGCATAGGACCACGATCAGGGTAGTTTTCTGGTGAATGAATAGATTTTTTAGGCAATACTTTGCGGAAATCCATATACGGGTTATTGATAAAATGCTAACAACCTCTTAGGGTTTGAATTCAGCTAGTCCTAAAAAACATTTAGCGGTGATTTTTTTTTGGTTTGAGGTTGTTAGCATTTTACGAATAACCCTGTATAAAGATAACAAATATTATTAAAATGTTCGTTACCATTACTTTTCTGGTAATAATAAATACTTATTAAATATTTTTAACAATTAAGTAATATATTCATTTGAAATATCCAAATAATATATCAGTGCCAACTCCGCCAACTTGACATCAGAAACGCAATAGTTTTCGACGGGTTTAATATTAATTAATCGTTTTCCTAATTGTTGGTAATAATTATGGATCTCCGCAAAATAACGCCTGTTTCTAGTAAGTTCTCTGGTGTTCAAGGCCAAGACGCGCTATGGATGAACGCGGGGTAGAGCAAAGAATGTCGGTCACTTTCTATACTGATCTGGACCTGACATGAAAAATCTTTGTCTTGGCATGATTATTAGTCCGTTTGTTGTGTTAAAGTATATAAAAAACCATCACATATTTAGATTTTTGACCAAAGGCCACATTATTTAATAATATGGAAATGTGATTGAGGTTATCCTAACCTGAACATTCAAATTATTCAAATGTCTAACTACTTACGTCATATCACATGCAGATAAAGAATTGGGAATAGAAAAAAATACAATTGAATGGTATACAGATACCGACTTAATTATTTTAAAACTTGCCTGACACTCCTGTGCTATAGTATATGTTTGAAGGATTTTTTTGACAGGTAGATATCTCAACAAATGTAGATTCTAGATCAAGGTCACAGTTTATGAAATGATAGGCAATCAGCACAAGCGACAAGCATCATGTAGGTATGCAATGGTCAAATAAATCAAGAAATCAAAAACAGAGTATGGGTTATTGTATCAAGCACAAAGATAATCTGTGTAGGAAATTGTCCGTCCGCCACAGATGACATAGAGAAGATCACTTGAACAGTAGTTTTTTTACGTTCTATTCTGCATATAGCCTGTAGATTAATATATTTGCAATATAAAATGTCACTTTAATACTTATGTATACGATTAAGCACGTACTGTACATTATTATAACATTAATAACATTGTTTTTACAATTGCGGTACAAAAATAATACATCGATGAAGTTTAGAATATGCAAAAAGGAACGTAATTAAAAATAAAAAGTGCGTTCGGAATGTTTGTGTAGTTTTAATCAGTGTACGAAATCATTTTGCAAGAAAAGGAATATTTTTTTTTCTAGGGCTTGTCTTGGAATAACGATTGTTCTATCTGATAAAGAAAAAAGCGTCATATTTTTTTACATGCTTAACAAAGAGTGATTAATGGCGATAATATATTGTAATTTATTACGGTAGTAATTAGCTATGATAAGGCATGATTGTAAATAAAAATACAAAACTACCTACTAACTCACCTGATGGTGGTAAATGATGATGTATTTGAGGATGCAAACTTAACCTAAAATGGAAACTGGCTCTCAAGGACAGCTGCTGGAACACAGCAATGGTAGCTCGGCGACAGATTTGCAACTTGGTCGTGGTAATTAGGCAGACGACTACTAATAATATTTTTTTATCAAAAAATGAAACCGACTTCAACACTCAAATGTGTGAAATAACTTTTTGAAGTCACGATGGTTCTAAAGTACCTATTATCACAATACTGTGCGCATGGTACCGATTTCTACAAGCTATTTCACATATTTGTGTGTTGAATTCGGTCCCAATTATTATATAAAAAAACACCCTTTTTAGTGACCCTTGCTACTTATGGGAACAATTGCTATTGACCATATCAGACCGGAAAATACTTTTACTACTATACATCTAGAGAGAAAAATACTTTTCAGTTATTGGAGTGTAACTCAAAAATAGCATGACCGATTTTGATGAAATTTAAATGGGACCAAACGGCAAGCATCAGCTTTCAAATAAAAATGAATTATCAAAATCGGTTTACCCAGTCAAAAGTTCTGAGGTAAAAAATATAAAAAAAAGAAAAAAAATCGACAAATTGAGTACCTCCTTTTTTGAAGTCGGTAAAAAATGCCCTTCCACCACCCAGTACCACCAAGCTCAAGTTTACGCCGCGGTGTTCAAACCATATTTCTCTTACGCGGCAGTACACAACTACCACTGCTTCAAAACAATATTTGCAAGTAGACCATGCAAAGCATAAATGTAATGTTCCGTTTTCTATACGTTACATATACAAAAAGAACTTACATATCCACGGTTTTTTCATTAAATCCTATTAAACTTTTATTTTTAAACCAATTTGCATGTATAATAAATAAATAACATATTTTAGTTTTTAAGACAGTTTTGCCGGTACCAACCCTATGTAAATGAGTGCAGACAAACTAAAATACTTAAAAGAAAATATTATCTTACCGCGGCCTCTCCGAATGAAAGTATGATGTAGATCGTAACACGTGCTGAGTAACGTTAATATGCCGAGAACGGAGAACACAACCCTGAAAAATATATTAACGACAAACTTCGTCACACATTTTGCTTGCCAGGTGCCAGTAGGGTTGATGCTTCCCCTACGAGCGACGTTGTAACATATTTACAAATATATTATCTTTTATACAGAAATCTAAATAGAGATCATAGAAAATAAATAGAGGTAGGTACATAAATTCCGTGGATTCATGCCTTGTTTTTCACTTATGCTCATGTGACTTCTTTAGATAGAGATCAGATACTCATTTTGTTTAGACTATAGTGACAGTTACAACAAATCTCATCATCTAAAGCCATTCAGAATAATAAATTGTTTGACTGATTATTTTGGAGCTCCTCTTAGTATCGTATCTCAGCTCTGACGATCAGATGACGCATTTGATTTTAAATTACTGGAGCTGCTCCATAACTCATAGAGACTAAAGGTGTTAAATATAAATAATTGGACTTGTTAGCATGGCCTACAATTTGAAACATTGCAAATACAAGTAAGCTACGAAATGCTGGCTGTTAGGCAGCTGAAAAATGCCCAAGGCAGTGGATTAAAACCAATCGTGACTCTCTCTAACATAGCGGAAAGATGATTTCCAAGGTAAAATTGTTTATTGACCTTTTTAACTTTCAAGGTAAACGAGATTCTCAATTCAACTATTCACTGATGTGAAATAATCTGACAGATTGTTTGTTTGGAGCCTGTTAGGTACATAGTACATTAACATTATATATTTTTTTCAACACGGCCAACTAAATTTAAACTATCATAACTATATATACTATGTGATATGGCTACGATATTGTGCCATCGGTAAACAGTTAAAAAAAGTTTGATGAAATGATAATCCAAATAATACATTTACCAACTTCCTACCCTTTAAAATATTATTTGTAAAAGACAATGCCATACTTATTCAACCCTTAGAGCTCTTATACCATTTAAAAGTTAATCGCCACATGGAAATAAAACCTCGCTTAATGATGTGGTCGAAGGTGTAAAATATCTGGCAGAGAAAAAATACTTACACAGCAGCAGTATCAGCAGGCACCCAAGGTTTATCATTAGGTAGCCTACAGAAGTCATCGTGATACTGAAAACCAATTGCAGTCACGTTGAACAGGAGTGAAGTAATGGCTTGTTCTGTGGAGCACGGCTTTGGAATGCAGACGGCTAAGCGGAACGTCATCGCAGACAAAGGACTGCCTGGCATTAGCCTAGAAGATATTTTCTTTGTAATAGATAAAGTACCTTAAATATGATTACTGTATCAACCGTCCACTGCTGAACACAGCCTCCCCTATTAAGGGGGTATTTGCCATAATCCCCACGCTTGGCAGGCGGCTTGGGGATCGCAGTGTAAGATAGTAGTTCTTTAGAAGGCGCTGCTGCCCACCTTCCAGTATAATTCCCTTAGTCGCCTCTTACGACACCCACGGGATGAGGAGGTGCAATTCTAACCCGGCACCCCACGGGGTTAAATAAAATATGATTATAAAGTAAAAAATATTTTTTTAAATAGTATCCGTGTTTACTAGGAGTATACTTAGTGCACGTGGCAAAACATTAATCAATACTTAGTTTGAAGCAATGATGGCCGAGCGGTAACAGCTATGGACTACCGTGCACAGGTCGTTGGTTCGATCACACTGCCGGCTTGAGCTTGACCGCATGGTGGGAGGGCATTTTGCAAATGCTCGCCTGGCTAGCTACCACCCTCAAGTAGAAAATCTGTCGCCAAGCACCTAACAGTGAGTTCCGGCAGCGGTCCTTGAGCCAGGAAAATTACAGGCACATGAGACTTAATAACTGTACGTCTCAGTGTGACGGGCACAGTGCAATTCATCGTTGACAAAATGCATCTGTTATAGGCAGAGGTTAGTCCACTTAACATCAGGTAGGCCTCGGGCTTGTTCCGTCACAATAAAATTAAAAAAACTCAATTACGTGTTAGAGTGAGTACTAGTCCATAGTGAGTTAGTGAGAGTATAGATGCAATATCAAGGATTTTAAGGCACATATTAAAGACAGCATCAGAGAACCCTTTTGTATCCAAAAACAATAATTCTTTCCCAAACCAAAGACTCCTCCGACGACCCTAATTAGTTTAATTCTATGTCATGATATCCTTCAAGCAGAATTGTACCCTGTACGGTAAATATATCTCATATTAATGAATATACTATATTATCATTGTATATTGTGATCTATTAGAATCATTATTCATTCATAGCCTATTCAAGTTATTTACTTTGCAAGACCATCATTGTTATGCAATTAGGATGTTTTATGATTATAGTACCTTTTGTTAGCCTATATGTTTACTAATGCTATTTGCTAAATCGTATCAAAATTTTAAAGAAGAAGTAACTTGGAACGATAACGTATATTACTACAGAGATACGAATTAATAATAATTGTACTTTTAGTACTCTGAAAGTTACACAGTATGAAAGCGAGATAGGGCTAAGATGTTTTGCACAAAACTCATTTCAAGGTCTCTACAAAGAGGAAAACGTGATGTTCTTTATCATACATCCAGTAAGTTGTAACGGTATTAAGCACGTCATTTTCCTATAGTCAAAAGACCGTCAAAAAATGTGATGCTTAAATTTAAGGTATTAGTTAATACTTTACCTGTCATCAGACATCCCACCAATGACTCGTATCTTCGCCGCCATATTATCCCATTCTTTCAACTGTTGGATTGTTTCATTTCGCATAACCAAAGACTTCGGATTAAACTCAACCCGTTCAGGCAAGTCCGGAAATTCAAAACTTTGAGATAAGGGTACTCGGATCATACAGTACTTTCCTTGCAAAACTGATTCTTGTAAGTTCACATTTATACCAAGACATTGGTGATAGTTGCCTAAGTCTAACGTGTTTCCAATTAAAATTCCTCTTGGAGTTCGTATCCCAGCGTCTATGACTGAAAACATGAAAGAAATGGCCAAAATGAATAATCAGGCAATGCCAGTTAAGAACTTTTTAAAATTTACGAGATGTAACATTTTCGATTTATTGTTATACTGCCCCGACTAGGTAGGTACATCATGTCGATGAATTGCTCACTGAGTTTTGCTATGAGGCTGATTATTTGATCAATTGCCTCATCCGGTCATTCGGCTGCCGAGAAATAATGTTCACGTTCGTTCAATTGAAGGGAAGACAACAAAAATATATTACGGACATTTTTTTTTATACCGGCGGTATGCCTTTATTAACAAAATACTACGAACTATATATACAACACTACAGCTAATACAATAAAAGCATTTGGGCTCATAGGCAGTCCAAATGCTCTAGCCCACTACCAGTTGGCAGCGTGCCCAGCATGCTGGGAGCAAGACAGACATTATATTGTACAGAATTATCTTGGCTTATCGTTCCTATGCAGAGGTCTCAGTGCGAGCAATGGTATTCACCGTGACAAAATTGAACGCATTAGCATAAATAATAAACAGCAAATATAGTTCAAACTCAAAGCATTAAATAGGTAAGTTTACAGTTTAGGGCAGTTTTATTTATAAAAATTTGCTTAACCCGCAATCAGAGGTGTCTTATAAGTTTTATCTGTCTGTGGCATAAAAGCTTCTAAGTGGAAAACCCGATTTTATTTAAGTATTATTTACGCTTTTATTTAATATCTTAAATTGATTATAGTAAATCTGTTCAGCCGTTTGCATATTATTAGTTTTGTCTAATTGATGAATTATGTCAGGATATATTTTTTAATTGTTAATTGAATCATCTATAGCATCTTTTAAAGCAGTGATGGCTCAGTGGCATTGGCTATGGACTGCCGCGCAGCAGGTCCATGGTTCGAATCCCGCCGCGCGCTTGAGCTTCACCGCATGGTAGAATGGCATTTTGCGATCGCCCACGTGGCTAGCGACCACCCTCAAGTAAAAAATCTGTCGCCAAGCACCTTACAGTGTGTTCTGGCAGCACTCCATGAGAGCCAGTTAAATTACAGGCACATGAGATTTAACAGCTAGATCTTCCATATGGGTTTACATAAAAGTGTTTTAAAATTCATTTTCATCGTGAGCAATTTTGACATCAAGAGCCAGCTCCATTTTGGAGATCATAGAAATAGTACTTACATCTTAACCTTAGCATTGAGTCCCGTGCTACTAGTCTCACTTGTTCTTCACACAGCTGCGGATCCAACACTTCTTCAAACAATGCATTATCAAGTGCATCATTAGGAGTCTCCCACACAAGGTTACCACTAGCATTTCCAATTACTACTACAACAGTAGCGATTCCTACTAAATACTTAAACCCCATTTATATATATATTAATAGTCTTAAGTGTTAAATGTTATTATGAACCTATCGGCTACCAAATTACCAAAACACGAATAACTTTAAAGAATTAAAATTCAGTGTAAATAATAATTTATAAATGATGACAATACAGAAAAAGTTTTGATAACTTTGACATTATTTTTTAATAAACGTGAGCTTCCATGTTCCTAACCACCTGGCATATCTATGATTGTGATAGCATTTTTAATTTACAATTGAGTGATTGCGCTAACAGAAAATATCTTATCAATATTGGATAATGTTTTGATGATTAGTGGTGATTTCACTTGACTTGGCCTACTAGGAAAAAAGGCAAGGTTGAAATATCTAATTTTAAAATAATTTTAATACTTCTATGTATTTTATATAATCTACATATACAGGAATGTTCCATAAATATTAATTTAACTTATGTCATATCGTTTTTGAATGATCTTCAATAAAATTTATAAGTATTATAACGACTCTGTTATGCGAGTTTCTCGCATATTTATAAATTGTACAGTCATTCCAAAGTATACTGTGCTTTTGAAATATTTCATACTTGTCTTCGCTCGGGATTGTTCACGAAAACACAGATGAAATGTGAAATGATGAATGCATATATTTGGCACTTAAGTACAATTTTGGTAGGTAGGTTATTCTATTTTGTTCCGGCGGCGTATTTATGTAGATTTTTGAGCGCGTGAGTGACACGGGCGTGCTCTCAATAGGTAAATTGGCCACTGGTGATGGCGTCGCCTGCGTCGAGCCGCGTTGCCGCCGCCTCCCGTCCCGGGCGGAGCACCCCTGCAAAGAAGGCCAGCCACCGGTGGTGACACGAGGTTGCAGATCGTGCAGTAGGCGCGAACAATACTTGTTCTATGAAATAGGTCCTTATATCCATATATACACGTCACAATGGAATAGAGTAAATTGTTATGTTTATTGTGTATGTTTGTAACCTAAATAGAAAAACAAGAGATACAGTTTTAAATCTCATTATCATAATGAATTTATAAATAAAAAGATAACGACTGACTTCCGTCTAAATAGTATGAAATAACTTGTGGAAGTTAGCACCATAATATGCCGATTCAAAACACTGAACTGAGTTCTATTCCATTCGTTTTAATGTAGGAAGTCGGTTCCTTTTTGAATTCTTTTTTTTTACTTTTTTTTTCAAACTACTATTACTTATTTGAAAATACTGTTCACCATTGGCAAGAGTTTCAATTTCCATTAATTCATCCATGTATGCATATATTATTCAGTTCATTGACTATTAATAAATACAAAAATAAACTAAATTATTCCTAATTGACTATTACTAAAAAAAACTACTCAATTAATTTTGATCAAATATAACCACCTAGGAGGTTATACTCTACCCCACAAAAAAAACAATTCACAACTGGCGGAGGAAATGCCTAACAAAATACAAGAAAATAATAATATAAATCAGGAAACTCCTCTTTTTTAGGAAGTTGGTTATAAATATTGTAGAGATCGAGGCCATAGTATGAGCTTAACTTAACAAACGTTTTACGATTAGCTATACGTACTCGTATAATGAAACTTTTTAGAAAACGCCTAAATGAAGAAAGTATTACTTCAATAAAAAAAATCTTGCCAACTATCTACTTGGCTAACTTATTTAACCAACATCAGGGAAAATATTTTAAGATTTTATGTAACAGACAAACATTATTATCTTAATTTATATACATAGAAAAAATTCAATTAATAACGCTTAGATGGAGATACAGGTTTTTATATTCTGGATTTCAACATGGATTAAAATGTTGGCGTAGATAATGAATTACGTTGTGTATTGCTAATAATATTTTACGATTATATTTATATTATAGGAATAAGAGACAAAAAGTACATAGGAGATTAAAATGAAATTTATGGTTCAGTAGACGTTACATAATCCCTTTACGCCTAATTATCAAAACTTCTAATAAATCAAATTGTCCAAATAGCAATAGATCTAGTTAGCAAAACGTCCTAGGTAATCGTCTAACTAGCAGCTGTAGTAAGTCCAGGTATTATAGCCAGATATTTTGAAGCAATGATAGCTGAGCGGTTATAGCTATGGACTGCGGTGCCGCAGGTCTATGGTTTGAATCCCACCGCCGACTTGAGCTTCAATGCATGGTGGTCGAACCCTCAAGTAGAAAATCTGTCGCTATGCACCTAACAGTGTGTTCCGGCATTCTCTGAGAGCCAGTAAAGTTACAGGCACACGATGAGACTAAACAACTGTACGTCTCAGGGTGATAGGCGTAGTGCAATTCGTCACTTGTGACGAAACGCATCTGTTATAGGCAGAGGGTACCGCTTAACTTCAGGTGGGCCTCATGCTTGTTACGTAACAATAACATTAAAAGGTTAAAACTTTCAAAGAGAAAACCGTCTAGTTCACGTAATGTTCTAAATCCTCAAGACGCTATTAAAAATGAATGCAATCTTTTCACAAAATGTGTCTTTTTGTAGGTTTGTTTGTGAGGCAGGACCTATTGGATTTATTTCGATAAAATTCATAGAAATTGAAGAACTTCTTGCTCGTAGTATAAAAGTAGGTAAATTATGAGGTAAACAAATAAAACAAGTTCAAGGAGTATAACAGATGTATTTTTACTTAAGTGTGATCCTTACAAGTGAGTGAACATCTTAGTTTTCTTAGAAAACTTTAAACCAATTATCAATTTCGATATGACTGAGAAGGGAGTGTCGATTAACAAGTGACCTAAGTATGACACTAAGAACGATATTGATAGGTAAGCGGCAAACATGAATATCTGAAAAAAGACAAAAGTATATACGTATATGGTCATTATTAGATGCCTAGCCGAATTATAACTACAGCATTATAGTCAATTTTTTTAACAAACGATTACCGAAAATGTTGACTGCGTTGCTATTGGCCCATGTAATCAACATAAAGTCCGTTCCACACAAACGCGCGCGTCGTGAAATATTGCATTAGGTTAAGCAAAAAAAATATCGTTTTCAAAAAGTCAACAAATCGTCTCGACGTTTGACGGCGTATCACTGTGAGTTCAACCCAATTGAACTCGTTTGGTCTCAAGTGAAGGGCTACGTGATAAAAAATAACGAAAGTTATAAAATTGATGAAGTTCGAACTCTTTTGTTACAAGGTGTAACTAAAGTGGAGAGATAAAAATGATCGCCATGTGTCAATCATGTGATAACCAAGATAGAAACATAAATGTACGGAGTAGACAATCAGGTACAAAATATGTTAGAGAAATTTATTATTGACGTATCTGCAGATAGTTCTTTAGAAGAAAGTAATGACCATTATTTTTAAGATTACAAGAATTTTAGTAGAATTATTTGATGAATATACGGATGCATATACTAAGTTTGCACATTTAAATCATATAATAATAATTTAATTTTCTCTACATCGATTTTAGAAGTATTAAATATGAACCAGCCTTAACAATTTCAAAATAGGAATAAAGACATTGGCCCCACCCCGACCAATGACGGCAATGACCCATCCCACTCTGTCAATATCGGAAATGTGCGAGAGACTTACTCAGTACTCGTTTGTTAAAAAAAAACAGCCTATAGTTAGTAAATTGTAGGCCTAACCCTAAGAACAGAACGAGTTGCTAACATGTATTTATATTTTTTTTTATATATTACATAATTGAAAACGTGTGTATATTGTATTGTAAGTAGGTTTATGTTATGTATAGTTAGAAAGTGATATTTTTTATTCGTTTACGGTTTCACACTTTTTATAGAGCCTCGAGGCATTAGATCAATAATAATTAAATTTTCTAATGGCATCAGATTATTTTATTTTTCTTATTTTATTGTTCGATTGTTGACGATGACATTAGCAGGTCATATTTACTACAATATAAGCTAAAAGCTTCTGTCTTCATTAGCCAATATAGCCGATAAATAAAAACAAATGGATAGTAAATAACATACTTACAATTCTAAGCGGAGAAAAGTAGACAGGGCTGACGATGGAGTCGCAGACGATGAAGATGATCGGATAGTGGAACAGATACACGCCATAGCAAAGGCGTGCAGGAAGGCGCCACATATCCAACGACAGAAACCAATTTACAGGACCTATGAAAAACGTAAATACATGAATTGCATTTACTTCTAATTACGAGGACTATCGCGAGCTAAGCGAAAATTATATTAAAAAAATTATGGGAGCACAAAATTTTGCGCCCCTGGCGGGAATCGAACCCGCGTCCTCCGACTTCGCGCCGGATGCCTAAACACTCGGCCACCTGGTCACGCTCTTTCGAGCCGAAATTTCGTGCTGCAATTGTATTACTTTAACCGTCATAAGGGACGGTGCGCGGCAATCAAACAGATTTCTAGATTTCATCTGATCGAAAGAAGTGCTTTTTAAAACACTTAACTCTCGGCATGATGTCGCTACCCTTCTATATCTATACTCTTAATAAAACTGTAACAGTTCCAAGTCTGTACATGTCAAATATTTAGAAAAACAAAAAAATTTGAGAGCTATCTGTAGCTGACACTGATGCAAAAAATGTATTTTTTTAAATTTTTGTCTGTCGTCTGTCTGTCTGTCTGTATCCCGGCTGCGCATCACTTCAAAACTACTGAATGGAATTAAATGAAACTTAACACGATTTGAGTTCATACCACGAAGAAGGTTATTGTATACTTTTTATCCCGAAATTCAGCACGGTTCCCTAGGGAAAGGGGATGAAAGTCAAAATGTAAACTAAGTGGTAATTTTTTAACGCGTAGTCCGATTTAAATTATTCTTTTTTTGTGAGAATAGTAACGAGTGAGCCCAGCGCCCCACGGGCTGCCTGGCACTCCACGGACAGCTAGGCACCCCACGGGCACCCCGGCACCCTTATTTGGTTTTGCAAGCTTGCTAAGATAAAACTCTTTAATCTGGAACATCCGCACCAATCAGTTTTTTTTATGGATTAAATATAATGACCACCATAAAATGTTTAATACATTATTTTTTATGCCTGATAGGGTAGCCTATGACCACTATCTCACCTGATGGTAAGTGATGATGTGGTCGAAGATGTTGTTCAGGTTAACCTTGAATTACTGGCTCTCAAGGAAAGCTGCCGGAACACGCCGTTAGGTGCTTGGCGACCAGTTTTCTACTTGAGGGTGGTAGCAAGCCAGGCGGGTATTCGCAAAATTCCGTACCATCATGCTATATCTACTGCCATCATAAGACGACAACCGGGACCGTCGGCTTAACGTGCCCTCTGAAGTACGGAAGCGCTCAGTAGTTATGTCACTAGCGGTCACCCATCCAACTCATAACCCCGGTGGACGTTGCCTAACTTTGCTAATCGGTTAAGAACAGCCAATCAAACTTCGCTACGAGCGCTTCAAAAAGTTCTTATGCCAAAATTGTAATCCAACACCAAATGTAGTAAATGATCACCATATGTAGTTAATGATCACCAAATGTAGTTAATGATCACTAAAATCATATTTAGGTGCGACGGCGAGCGAAGCGAGCGTGCCGCGGCAAGAGCCGGCGATGCACCAGAAGAGTTATAGCAAGATGTAAAAACTTTGATTATAATTTTACATCAAACTGCTGTTTTAATTTTGGTGATCATTTACTACCTTTGGTGATCATTTACTACATTTGGGTTAACAATGATTTATTTGGAGTCATTTTGCTTAAATAGGATAGCGAAATGATAAAACTTTGGTTATAAGTTTACATTAAAATGCGGGTTTACATTTAAATTTTGGTGATCATTTACTATTTCGGTCTGTTATATGATATCTGGTGGTAAGTTAAACATAAGCCTTTTTTAACTGTCTATCTTTTGCCGGATACATTTTGGAGACTGTGCAATGGAAGTGCACAATCTAATTATGTTCGTTCTACCGCCGAACAAGGAGAATCTCGGCAAAAAGACGCCGTTTTAAAATTCCAAAGAAACGCACAAAGTACTGTACTAGAACATTTATGGTGCGAACCGCGAAGGAACTCTCCGAGTTACTTAACTACTGTCTTCTGGAACACACTACAACCTGGGAGTTTTCAAACCCAAAGTAAAAAGCTCCTTTCTGAGCAATGCTTTACTAAGAGTGCTTTACCGCAGACCACAGCGTTGCTTATGAGATAAACAGTGCACAAATGTGAATAATTAGTCTGCAGGTTCGGCAATCGCGAACGAAGTCGCAGGTACACCTAGTTTCTAAATATGATTACAAGCACTATCGCGTGCTAAGCGAAAATTATATTTTACAAATTATAGGAGCACAAAATGCTATGCCCCGGGCGAGAATCGAACCTGCATCCTCGGATTAACCTGCATTTACTTTTTGACTGACTTGAATTTTCATTCAAGAAACAGTACATACCTACATACCTATGATTGCGATACTAGGTGTCCGGAAATGAAAAAATCTTTATGCACACAATAAATAATCTTTTAAATCTATTAATATGCTTGACGGGGAGACGTCGAATGAATACCCATACATTTTAGTGAAAGTTTGCACCGAGCTGAACGTGCAGTTTCGTGGAGTCGTCGCCGCGATTTAGACGCGTAAACTCACCTGATGACGGGGTAAGGTATGTCCGAAACCTTAGTCGATAATTCAACTAGTATACTTGAGTAAAGCCGGTTATTCATAACATTAAAATGCGTAGAACGTCAACAGCCTATAAAAGTAGCACAAACTATGTTACCTCTCTCTCTCTCTCTTTCTCTCTCTCTCTCTCTCTCTGAGACGCTTGACGATGACACTATTATGCAAGCAACAAAAACATTATCCTCACTCCAGTATTCTCGAATTCCCTGAAGAAGTGTCTAGACAGCAACGTTTAGGCATCTATCTGACAACATTATGGACTGCAGACTGCTACTAAAATTTTCATTGCCAGAAAAACCAAAGAATTCGCTACGACCCAGGAATCGAACCATGGCGCATGGCCCTAAAGATTTCAAAACGCATATATAGACATAGAATATAATATTTATATGTATCATATCGCCACTCACTTACCGAGGCAGTCTAGACTATAAGTATCGTAGCATGTTCTACAGTAGGTGTAGCAATTTAAGTTCTTACCTCCATAACCATGTACGCAAGCAAACACCATCCATCCAATGGCCAAACCCCAAGCCGGTCTCATAAAGGAATTTAGAACGTTATTAAGGAATTGATTATTCCAGTCTTCTTGTATCACCAAATACATGGAGATGAATATAACTGTCAACACTGTAGCTGCCCAAGACCAAAGAAGTGTCACTGAAATCTAGTAAGAAACAGAGATCAAACAACAATTTATCGATTAAGTTAATAGAAGGATATATTGCCCCGTATCTTCACATCAGGCCGTTACAGTTGCAGCATACTCAACATTAGTTAGCACGCCATCTACCGCAAAACTTACATACTAACTGGTTATCTATGAATTATACCTTAACAGCTAAATATTTGAGCGTGTCGCTCGACATATTATACCAATAACAGAACCATAGGATAACTATTTCCGATGCGTACAGGTTGATTAATTCTTCAACATATGGTAAAAAAGCGATGAAACCTTACGAGATTTGTTTAAGGAAAAAATATACTTGACCTTAATGGGAATCTATATATTAGAAACTGGCGGTTTTTGAAAGAAATAATTTGCATTTATACAAAAATAAATCAGATATGAGAGCAAGGAGCACACAAGGAGGGCCCGATTGTTTGTATGCACCCAGAGTCAATTGCATGATTTCTAAGAAAAGCACGTATATCATATGTACAACTCTTTGCCAAGTCACAACACGAATATAATATATAATAAAACATTTAAGCCAACGCTAAAACGGTGGCTAATTCATCATGTTTTTATAATTACAATGACTTCGTGTATAGGGGATAAGTCAGCTGACATTAACGATTGATAAGTTTATATGACAACTAGCTGACCCGGCAAACGTTGTTTTGCCATATAAATAATTTAAAAAATAAGGGTTGATCGTAGAAGGGTGAAAATTGAGGATTGTATGTATTTTTGTAAGTTGTATCATAAAAAAATAGAAATTAATTTTTTTGTCTAAAAAATAAAAATAAAAATTTAGGGGTGGACTACCCCTAACATTTAGGGGGATGAAAAATAGATGTTGGCCGATTTTCATAGATACTGGATAAGTACAAAAAGTTTCATCAAAATCGGTCAAGCCGTTTCGGAGGAGTATGGCAACGAAAACTGTGACACGAGAATTTTATATATTAGAAGAAGAAGATAATATTATGTGTGTAACTGTGACATGTGGAATTTTTTTATATACATCATCATCATCAGCCGGAAGACGTCCACTGTTGAACAAAGGCCTCCCCCATACTATATACAATTACGTAATTTATGTTGTCATTTTTTAAAATTTAATGTATTGACATGTTCGAATTATAATAGGGTTTCAAGTATGAAATTGCCGTCTTATTGTAATAGCTACTTTAAATTAATATGAAATCTTCATGGTTTCAGATTTTTGAGTGAAACTTTTTTCACATGGTACCTATAAGGTTCTTCTTTTAAAAAATGTGCAACGATTATCATTCGATTATCGACTTTCAGTTGTTTTATTAATTCAGTTTTTTTTATGTTATTGTGACGGAACAAGGCCGACGAGGCCCACCTGATGTTAAGCGGACTAACCTCTGCCTATGACAGATGCATTTCGTCACACGCCCGTCACCTTGAGACATAGTTATTAAGTCCTATTTACCTGTAATTTCACTGGCTCTCAAGGACTGCTGCCGGAACGCACCGTTAGGTGCTTGGCGACAGATTTTCTACTTGAAGGGTGGTAGCTAGCCAGGCAGGCATTCGCAAAGTGCCCTACCATCATGCTAATAATTAGTAATTAGTATAAGTAATTATTTTCTACACAGTAATTATTTTGTAAAAAACGGAAATGGCAGGGGCGTGTCTAAATCATTCAAAAAAGATTTCAGTAGAGGCATTATCCAAGAAGAAAATTGGAATATGATGAATAGAAATTTATATGGAGAATCACACGCAGTCTTCTATAAAATGTTTGAAAAGTCATACGAAGCAATAGATAATATGTAGGTACTATGAAGATTAATTGATTTAGACATTACTTCGGAGAAAAACATTTATTAGGTAATCATAAAGTATTTAGTGATAAGATGATATCGAAACAAATATACCTTATATATAGGTATATACAGTGACATCATAGAAATATCACGTAACCGGAGCGGAACATTATTGATACGCCAGGAGAGTCGAAACATACTGGGGCTCCTTTGTAAAAACAATCAGGGGAGGCCTTGGCGGGCAGTACTGATACTGCAGTTTCGCAGTATCAGATATTTGTTCCCAAAGCAGTAAAGTGCAAATGTTATTTTGTAAGCGAAGAGCACTGAGCTAAGTGAAAATACTGAGTGAACACTACACACATTGGTGCTCAGAATAAGTATCAGAAAATATTTATTGTAAACTAATAAAATTATACTGGTCTGCCAGATCTTACGACACTAAAGTAATAATAAGTTTGCCCACATCGAGCATTTAATATGAATACATCAATAATGTTATTGTTAAATGTATTAATATTAAGATTATGTAAATCAAAAACATTCTAATTTTACATATATTATCTATCATTAACATTATATATATCCATAAAAAGCTGTCCTTGAGAGCCAGTAATTCTAGGTTAGCCTGACCAACATCTTCGACCACATCATCTAAGTGATGATGACCATCAGGTGAGATAGAATACAAAGGCTAGCCTAACAAATACAAAAAAAAAAATTACCCTGAAAACCACAAAACATGCCCGGTTTTACAGTCATAATCAGACGATCACCAAAGAAATTTGAATAGTTATTACCATCAAAAAATATTTGAAGCCTAGATGAACTCTTTCTAAAAATATTTAAGCCAGAAAATAATTCATTCGTGTCAGTTTTGGAGGAGATAACGAAACGTCGATTTCGTCTACTCTCTTCCTAATCCTCGCACACATCGTCCTTGGCTGTGGGAAATATCATTTCACAAAATCTTACCCGAGATAAATACAACTGTTTTCCTTTATAGATGTAAAGTAAGTAACCAAAGCACATCCCAATGAAAAAAGGCGACGCTCGAGTCAATGTATTTGTATAATAGTATTTCATATAGTCGTCCATATCGTCGACTCGCCTGGAAAAAAAAATTTTTTGAATGAACGATGGCCCCAGTGGCTTACACTATGGTCTGCCACGCAGAAAATTACTGGTTCGAATCCCATCGCGTGCGCAAGCTTGACAACGTGGAGGCATTATGTTATTTTTTTAAATTATATTGAAAGTGTATTTTGTATTCATTACGAATATACAGGAAATTCATGATAAGCTAGATAAAAAAAGTAAAATACTGTAATTTTGTTATTTATTGTATTGTAGCTTTGAAGCTGTGTATGTAGATCAAAACTAACAACACGTTTCATGAGTTCAGGATGGAAAAGTATCTACGCGGTGGTTACCTAAAGTATTTACGAAGCGCAATAATCTGAATATTTCCCGACGCTTTATGGAAACGTTGCAACTAGATGGCTTCACCACTACGGCTTGGAATCAAAATTATTACAGTGTATGACTATTATATCCAACTCCTAAGAAATGATGGCAAAAATCAGTAATTAGGTAGGGTGCTGCTAATAATACTTACTGCAGTGGTGAAACAATATGAGCTAAGAAATTCCGGTTAAAATTGTAGATAGTCGCAGCAGTCAATGTCGTTAGTAAACCGCCAGTAAGAGCCATCCAGGCTGTTTTCTTGCTGCCTCCAATAACCCAAAACAAAACAAGAGGAGATATGATGTAAAGTTGGACGTCTATGGCGAGGTACCAAGTATGTCCCAAGCACTGAAATAGAGATTTAATTTTCTAGAAACGGGTACTGAGAAAGTCTGAGAAAGTTTTTACAACTGATCAGGTAACCCTTGACCACTATCTTACGTGATGGAAAGTGATGATTTAGTCGAAGGTAGTAAAACTAGAATGAGTACTCGTTCTCAAGAACAGCTGCCGGAACGAACTGTTTTGTTCAAGGCGACAGATTATGTACTTATGGGTGGTAGCTAGCTGAGCAAGCATTAGCAAAACTACCACTATGCTGTAAAGCACATGTCCACTGCGGGATTTAAACTATAAATTACCTGCACCGCAATCCATTACCTCCGGCCCATGACTGCTTGTTAAAATGATGAATGGCTAGCCATCTTATATATAATAAAAAAAAATATTGCTGATAGTTTAGCCTTTGACCACTATCTCACCTGATGGTAAGTGATGATGTGGTCGAACATGTTGTTTAGGCTAACCTAGAAGTACTGGCTCTCAAAGACAGCTGCCGGAACACACCGTTAGGTGCTTGTCGACAGATTTTCTACTTGAGAGCTAGTCAGGCGGGCATTTACATAATGCCCTACCACCATGCTATAACGACTGCCATTCTTAGACAACAACCGGGACCGACGGCTTAACGTGCCCTCCGAAGCACGAAAGCGCTTAGTAGTAATGTCATAGTAGAAAGGTAATGTCACTAGCGGTCACCCATCCAACACATGACCGCAGGCGACGTTGCTTAACTTTGCTGATCGGTTAAGAACAGCTAAGTAAACTTCAGCTATGTAACATCGCATATGAAATGTGGAAGGAGATATTAGCATGCTAGGGAACTGCTTCTCCAGAATCGCTGCTAAACGCACTGCTGGATGCCTAGCGACAGATTTTCCACTTGAGTGTCGTAGCTGCCAAGGCTCGCAAAACACTACCCACTAATACATACGTGGTCAAACTCAAGCCCTCAGCATGATAGGAAATAGCTAACGCCTGATCTACACGGCATAAAACATCCAGATAATACATGTCTATACAAAAAATACTTGCCTCGTAAGAGATGAGAGACGCATGAGGGTTTTTTGCTTGATAATTAGTTTTTGTCTTGTTATCTTAGGAAAATCAACGAAAAAGTTTAACTTTCTAATAACTTACCGTCATAGAACTGTTAACAAAATTCTGCACATGTAATAGTGTAATCCACCATTGAGTCCTGCAATTATTAGTCGCATTGGCGACTGTTTGCCACATCGGACCATCAGAGAGGCGATGGAAGAACGAAGCTTGTAATAAAATCACTGTGGCCAGCAGTGGAAACATGCGCAGGATTCGAATTAGATAGAACAGTGGCAGGTGCCTGAGAAACTGTGCTAAAAAACAGAAATATTATGAATACACTCGGAACTAGACGTTATAAGTAGTTATCCTGGAAATGGTACTTTTCTACTCTGATATTTTGCCATAATCTCTGTTTCTCTTTGTTATATATATTTATTTGAATAAAACATATTTTTCATGGATCATCAAACAGTGATCCAGTTAAATCATTACCTCTTACCTATATACTAGCACACCGTACACTACATACATGTAATAATGTGGTATGCAAGTAAGAGGGTTTCGGCATAGTAGAAAGAGAGGAAGTAGGCCATCTTCGGCCCAATCCGCGATATAATTACCTACCACACTTGTCTGTCTCAGGGTTGTCACTTTTAGCAAAATTTTAATTCAGTGCCTAGAAATTGGCAACGGCCGGGAAGATGTGTTTTTTACTTATGTTGTGTGGGTTCAGGGTAAGTGAGGTCGGTTTTACCTAAACCATGATGAAGCCTTTCACGATGATAGAGAGCGACAGAAGATACCTGTGGTTGCGGGGCCAGAGACAGGCGACGCGGGGCGGTGATGTGTACGAGTACCTACGGTAGTTTACGTGAGTTTACTGATAGTACTGTCAACCAATTCACTAGTTTAAAGCCCGGCCCTTGCCAAAGATGACACATCTCTGTATAGCTAATTTAGTGATTCAATAAAGTTTAACAATTGTTTTCCTAACAAATACAGAAATGTATTCAAGATTCAGAACAGTACTATTTATAAAAAAGCGCCGTTTCGGACACGCCCATATGTAAGGTTTCGTAGTTCATGTGTAGTTATTGCGTTAGTTTTTTATTGTTTGTAAGTTTTGTTTGTTTTCGCATACATTTTATATGAAAAAACCAAAATAACTTTGCTTCTGTAATTTGATGCTAAATACCTTAATATTTCGAAAACTATAACTTACATTTTTAAAAGTTGTACTATGGGAGTTATTGGTGGAACTAAAAATATGTCAAATATGGGGCTTTGATAGCAATATCTCGAGACAGACACATTTAATTAACTTTGTTTCAATCTTACTACTTACTACTTACCTACAATACTGAGAAATCGGCATGACTAAATGTAAACAAAGCAATAGCGACATATCAATTGACAGATCAAATATACCTAGGTAATACATTGTAGTGGGAAAGTAGGCCTGCCTACTTCGTCTACCTGATAGAAAACTACCAAATAAAATCTATAGGTATCTCACTCATCATCAATTAAAAATTATAGGTAGATATGCTAGAATAACTTGCTTACCTTTCCTATTCAGTAGGTAATCTGAACAGAGACAACTCTGAAATAGATGAACTGTTTAAACAGCCAAACACAGCAATAAGTTCTCCTGCGATTATCACACATTTTTAATTTATTTAGAGGTGCCGAAAAGCCGTGACGCTCAAACTTTGTGCGATGTTAGCCCCGACTGGCGCACGGTCGAAACGGGTCGAGATTTTGTTAGAGTGTGCGTGCGGGACGCATAGATATTATGGCGCACACATACAAGCCGCGCGCGGTGCGTTTGTATGAAGATAACTTACTTCCCACTCTTTCTACTATGGTTTCGGCGCCATTTTAGATTCATTTCCTTATTAAACCGGGTTATACAATTAAATATATATAGAACTATTTGGAGTAAATAGCTGTACTTCTTAGTATATTTTTTTATTTTTACCCTATATTTGAGCTACCAGATCAGTGTTTGTCTATTTCACATAATCCAGCGCTCAACAAGATCATGCTTTATCTTATTGTACTACTTACTAATTTTACGAATTATGACCATGAAAGGTGATTCTTACTATCATACAACTTTGATTATTAGCTTGTTAATTATCTAAGCTATACATATGGTATTCCTAAATATATGGGTATGAACCAAATTTTTACTTTCGTCCACTAAATTTAAAGAAATTGGTTACCGTGCCATATGGATACATGTATACAACACGAGTGATTCAGACAGATTTTCTACTTGAGGGTGGTCGCTAGCCAGGCGGGCATTCGCAAAATGCCCTTCCACCATGCGGTGAAGCTCAAGCCCGCGGCGGGATTCGAACCATGGACCTGCGGATTGGCAGTCCATAGCCAATGCCACTGAGCCAGCTTCAAAATTTCTTTTATGTATAAGCAATTATACCTAGTAGCCTTATTTGATTGAAAACTTATTTTTGACTGAATAATATATACATAATGAGTATTTTACAAAATGGATGGTATATAATAAGTAGGTATGGTATGGTATATAACTTACCCCTAGCCATTTTTCTACAACTAGTGTATACTAATAGAATACCACTAATGGTGAAGAATGTATCCACTGTCATTGGTGCTGTGATAATGTAAATAGCATCGAGAGATTTCCCCCACTGAAAAAAATTTAAACTATTAATGCAATAGTATGCAACAATTAAATACATGGACTAGCTAAAACCGAGATGTATTAGGTGACATCAGTGGCTATGCCATTAACCACTAACCGTCTACACACATCAAAAGTGACTAGGGATCAAGAACGTCTTCGAATATTGTCGCAATAGAGGATTTTATTCGTGTGCTTTTCTAACGAGTCCCGTTTCGGTATGCGGCCTGATACAAGACGTACTCGAGTTTGGAGGAGCTCTGGACAACAAGAACGTTTAAAATTCTGTCAAGAAGTTCACCCATATGGAGGGGGAACAATAATGGTTTGGGCCGGTATTGGGATCGGTGGAAGAACAGATCTCATTTGGATAAGGGGCAACCTCAATGCTCAGATTTATGCGAAGAGTATTGTTTCAGAAGTGATCATCCCTTTGCGAAGCCGTTTGGGTAATTCTTTTAGTCTAATGAACGATAATGCACGTCCACACACGGCTAGATTCGTAACTCGCACTTTTGCCGACGCTCGCATCAACGTTCTGCCATGGCCTGCTCAATCGCCAGACCGCAACCCCGTTGAACATGCATGGGATATGCTACAAAAAAGAGCTCTGCCAAGTATGGATACTTGGCAGAGCACTTTCTCCCACAACAGCTTTATGACTTGTTTCAAAGATCGTGGGCGGCCATTCCTCAGTGATTTCGATGAACTGATTTTAAGCATTCCAAATCGCTGTGCTTGTGTGATTAGTATAAATGGTAGAAACACAGATTAATATCATTTTACAATAAACATAGCAAAAATCCATTTGTTTTTTCTTTTTTCTGTCTTTTGATTGACGACATTAACTAAACTTACATATCTTCAAATAGCAAACTTATGATTTTTTCTTTAGTCATACAAAATATAGGGATTCATTGTTTAATTAAACATGGAAATTAAATTAAAAAACCAACCTGGATTATTAGATATGGTAAATATTAATTGAATATTTTTTATAGTTCCAAATATACACGATCCCTCGGCATTGTTATGTGTATAGTTAGTATTGTTTCTCAGGTTTCAAACTTACATGGAATTATTTTTTATAAAACGTGTTATTTATTTTAACAATCCATAGTGATATGTATGGTATAATGTGAATGCAGTTAAAAAACCTGAGCAATCATCACAGTGCCTCAATTTTTTTTATTGGATTTTGACTTATGTGAGGGTATTACTCGTAGCTAGCCAGGAGAGCACATGCAATGCTCTTCTATCATGCAGTGAAGCCTACATTCACTTTCTGAACTTACCGTCAACATGCCCATTACATTTAATATTTTCAACTGTGTATGAGCGGTGTGTCCTAGCACCACCCAGGCTGTGGCCACTACCCTGATTCCATCAAGGCAACGCAAGGTCTCCGACCCATAGGTAAAACTGGTAAGGCGACAACCATTAGTATAAACTGAGAAGATTTGTAGGTGTTTGTTGATATCAGTTGAATCTGAAAGTACTTTTTTATATATAGTAAGTTTCTACAATCAAGAAAACTTTATATATAAGACGAAGAATGTAACTTTCGTCAAATCAAAGCTAAATTCAGCATATATGAGTAAAATATCTCTAAATGGTATGGCTTTATAAACAAAATACTACGTTCTATATACAACACTACAGATACTGGCTCATAGCGAAGTTTACTTAGCTGTTCTCAATCGATCAGCAAAGTTAAGCAACGTCGCGCGCGGTCTGGAGTTGGATGGGTGACCGCTAGTGACATTACTATTGAGCGTTTCCGTGCTTCGGAGGGCACGTTAAGCCGTCGGTCCCGGTTGTTGTCTTAGTATGGCAGTCGTTATAGCATGGTGGTAGGGCATTTTGCGAATGCCCGCCTGGCTAGCTACCACCCTCAAGTAGAAAATCTGTCGCCAAGCACCTAAAGGTGTGTTCCGGCAGCTGTCCTTGAGAGCCAGTACTTCTAGGTTAGCCTGAACAACATCTTCGACCACATCATCACTTACCATCAGGTGATATAGTGGTTAATGGCTAATCTATCATACATAAAAAAAAAAAAAAAAAAAAAAACACATTTGAATAACCTATAAGCCATTGCAGACTCACAGGCAGTCCAAATGCTCCAGCCTACTATCAGTTGGCAGCGTGCCCAGCATGCTGGCAGCATTGCCCCGTTAAATTGCAATGCTTATAAAAAAATTAAATTTCAAGAAATAAGTAGGTACATAACATGAATGAATGATGATATGAACGAATGCTAGTGTCGGCGACGACTGGTGACAACAAAAATAGTGCACCTGCGCCGGCGCTGACATCAGAGCGCGCTAGACGGGCAGCAGCACGCGCGGCTCGGTCAGCCGCCGCCGCCGCGCCGCACCAACAACAGCATGCGCGGATGAAGCGACTCTGAAAGTCGCGAAACCGGTCGAGATCGAGCTACTCGACTGACATTACGTAAGTGAAATAGGATTCAAAATTGTTTAAATATGAATGAATGATGTCCACTTATTGACAGAACTTGTCCTTTATGTTCCCAACCCAATACGAAAGCACACTATTTTGTTTTATGTTAAAATATATAAACGTAAATAGTGTCAACATTTCATATGCTACGAACTAAAATAATAATAACATACCAATTTTCAATATAAACTTGCAGATGACATCGTAGCTGGTGCATAAGACAGTTAAAATTCCAATTATAGAAAAAAATAATCTGTAAATAGTGAAAGCTATTGTACTAATTTTATATTCACATTAATATTTAGTAATATAAATATAACTGGTTTAATGCGGTTGTTCCACAAACATACGCACGTAAATGGTACAATAAAAATTAAAACGGAGACATGACTTTGCCTTTTTACCCTGATCTAGGCTTATTATGTACTTGAAGTAAGCTTATATTACTTGTTTCTTTATTTATGATATAACAGCCACACATACGCGTGATCGAAAATGTTCTCAATGTGTAGCTCATCAGGGCAGCTGCCGGAACCATTACCGACCCGTGGTACAACTGCGATGTCCAACTGGTTGTACTACGGAGAAGTAAAGTTACCCATGGTTCAACTCTTTTTTTATATATTTATGATTATGATCCATGGTACAACTGTCCAACTGGTTGGACTAAGGGGATAAAGTAGTAAATGATTACCAAAAGTAGTATATGAAATTAAATTTATGTGGCGCATCGCCGGCCGCTGCCGCGGCACGCTCGCTTCGCTCGCTCGGCTCGCGCGATGTTGTAGTCACAAGTAACCTAACACTCCTCCTCGCTTCGCTCGTCGTCGCACCTAAATATGACTTTGCCCTAGACTATAGATAAATAAATAACTAGTCGTCTATAGATAAATTCAATTCCCAGTAGTACAACTAGTTGAACCAAGGAAAGAATAACTCACTCGAGTTGAATCATTGGTAAAGATATTTCCCCATAGAACAACCAGTTGAACCATATAAAAAAAGAGTTGAACCATGGGTAACTTTACTTCTCCGTAGTACAACCAGTTGGACATCGCAGTTGTACCACGGGTCGGTCACCGCCGGAACACTGCTGAAGACATGTTATACTTGTATACTTACACTTTTTTTTTATGTTATTGTGACGGAACAAGCTCGAGGCCCACCTTTTGTTAAGCGGACTAACCTCTGCCTAGAACAGATGCATTACATTACAAGTTACGAATTGCACTGCGCCCGTCACCTTGAGACATACTTGTTAAATCTCATGCATGAGAGCAAGTGAAATTACAGGCACATGTGCCCGTAATTACACTTGCTCTCAAGGATTGCTGCCGGAACACACTATTAGGTGCTTGGCGATAGATTTTCTACTTGAGGTTGGTAGCTAGCCAGGAGGGCAATCGCAAAATGCCCTTCCACTATGCGGTGAAGCTCAAGCCTGCGGTGGAGATAGAACCAAAGACCTACGGCACAGCAATCTATAGCTATTACCGCTCAGCCATCATTGCTTAGTATATATTCAGCATCATCATCGTGAACAGCGGGAAGACGTCCCCGTGGAATAAATGTCTCCTAATTAGTCAGAGTTTGCCTTAATCTCCCACGCTGATCCACCAACCACACACCGCTGGGGATCGCAGTATAAAATATCAGTTCGTTAGAAAGCGCTGCTGTTCATTTTCTCATTGTTTGCCCTCGTCGCGTCTTACGACTCCAACAGGAAGATATAGTGGAAGGCGCAATTCTAGACGAGCGCCGACGGGTTTGTTGCTTATATTAGCTTAGTTATTACTGTTGTGGGTAAGGTAAGATAGTCATCACAGTGTGTTAGTTATTCATCAAAGTGATAAAAACTAATAATTTTAACCACTTACGCTGCCGAAGTATCCGCTGGCGACCATGGTTTATCATGAGGAAGACGGCAAAAGTCTTCAGTGTACAGTGAACCGGTTGAAACGTTGAATAAGTTAGATTTTAACACTTGTTGTGTGGAACAAACTTTTGGAATACATATGCCAAAACGAATTGTGAAATCCTTAATAGGGAAACCGCCACCTCTAGAAGAAGAAAATACATCACTGTAATAATTTATGAGTTAAAAGCTTAAACATTTTGTTTTCATTTCATGACACTATGATCAATAACGTCATGCCTATAATATTAGCCATTACTCTACAGAGGCAGGCAAAACACAAACGTTGTTTTAACACATATTTTTTTTTATGTTATTGTGACGGATCAAGCACGAGGCCCACCTGATGTTAAGCGGATTAGCCTCTACCTTTAACAGAAACATTTCGTCATAAGTCACGAATTGCACTGCGCCCGTCACCTTGATACATAGTTGTTAAGTCTCATGTGCCTGTAATTTCACTGGCTCTCAACGACTGCTGCCGGAACACACCGTTAGTTGCTTGGCGACAGATTTTCTACTTGAGGGTGGTCGCTAGCCAAGCGTGCATTCGCAAAATGCCGTTCCACCAAGCGGTGTAGCTCAAACCCGCGGCGGGATTCGAACCGTGGACCTGCGGCACGGCAGTCCATAGCCAATGCCACTGAGCCATCACTGCTTCAAAACTTCAAAAACATTATTCAGAAGTTATATGACACGGCTTCAATAAAATTAAACGGAGAAACAAAACAGCACACTTCTAGTATTCTGCTATTCAGCATAGGTTTCTGTGTTCACTTCATATATATATTTATTGGTAAATATTAATTATATGCCATCCATTGATAATAAAAAATAGCATGTATACAATACTATTAATCGTATAGATACGTATAAAGCAGAGGAACGGAGTCTAAGACTCCTCAACATTAAATTGATTATTAATACTTGACTTGCTCCGCAGATGATTTTAATGGTCCGTATGGCAGTACATATTAAATTAATTTTCACGATTTCACCTTGGTTACTTGCTATATTTTTGGTGTGAATAGCGTACTATATGCGTTGAATTTTCTCTCTCCGTAGGTATAACTTTCCATGCAGAACTGTTATTTCAATCACCTAGATTTTTTACGTAAGCATATATTATGCGGTTACGCACGACACGCTTTCACTTCAGCGAAGATGACTAAAATTTTCAGCAAGTTCCAAAAGGCCTAGTTAAATTGTCTGCTGCAGCAAAATAATGAAGCGCTACGGCGCGCGGCGCGGCGCTACAAAGAAATTACTAGGACACTACGTAATACTGCAATGCTGATTAGAAATTGACTGTCGAAGTTCAGAGGTACACCCCAGTCCCTGTTGTGTATTAGGATGGCAATTGTTGTAGCATGGTGGTAGGGCATTTTCCGAATGCTCACCTGGCCGCCTACCACACTGAAGTAGAAAATCTGTCGCCAAGCACCTGACAGTATGTTCCGGCAGCTGTCCTTGAGAGCCAGTAATTGTAGGTTTTCGACCACATCATCGGTGAGATAGTGGTCAAAGGCTAAAGATTAATTTTATAAAATAAAAAACTCTTGAATGTTTGCAGACTTCATGGCACGTTATTTTAAATTGGAATACTAATGTGATAATAGGTAAAATAAAATTTCTATAAAATACTACGTTTTTATACAGACTTTTATCACTTTACTTTTAATTATAGTATATTCATTATACGTGTATATTTACCAGTATGTACATAGGTATTTAATGTTTTGTAGATATCATACTGTCCTCATGAATCCTTTCCTAAGTGTAGGGAATGCATAATGCATATTTTTATCAACTTACCCAAATGAATCATTGTTATAAATATCTGCTAATGCTTTAATCGCCCTTAGCTTTTCGTTATATTGTTTTATCAATTTCTGGCTGGATAACCCTAGCTTCAAAGCTTTGCTTCGGACACTCTTCAGTTTACTCGGCTGTTTTGTTACATTTTCTTTGTCTGGCGGCTCATCAATAATGCTTCCAATATTAATGAGTATTGAACAGTATTTGCCCTTTATTTCCATGTCTTCTATTTCATGGTCTATTGACAAGCATTGGTGATAGTTACCCATGTCTACTACATTTCCACCTAGAACATTTCGGGGTAGCTTTGCGCTGGCGTCAACAACTAGAAATGTAATAATCACTATTAATATCTATCGTAATAGTTAAGTGACGTTTGGATCACTAAATAATGCCCTGAAGTGGGTTAGCAGAGATTATTATAGATTGGTAGGTCACTCTTGCGAAGTCGGGAAATTCTCTGCCTGCTTGCATCATACGTAATTGGCGGACGCCTCCTCATGCACCGTGGTCCGGTTAACATCCGAGTCTACTGCCCGCGCCGGGGCAAGATGGCGAACGCTAACGCTATCCCCACTTTAGCGGAGGTCTGCTCCCAGTGAGTGAGGTTTTTTGATACGCTCGAGCCCCGTACATTTTAAACTTCACCCTAAAACTTATACCCTCAAACAAGAGGCCACTTATAATTATAATGAATAGACTAAGGCGTTACTTAGCGGAAATCTATACTTAATAAACACAAATATTATAATATATTTTTAAGAAAACATGTAATTAATATTTTAGATATATACTTAAGTAATATAATAAATATTTATCTAGATTTCTGGATCGTGTGCTTGAAGAGTCCAGACCTCCTGACGATGCCTCGTGAAAACGCGTCGAAAATTCTTCCGGTTAAATTTGGTGAAATTGTAATAGATATATTTTGTATATATTTTATGTATTTTTCTAAAATATTAATTTAATGTTTTCTTAAAATATTTGTAAGGTATGTTATAATTATGTACAATAATATATATATATTATATAATAGCTGGTATTAAGTTTAATTTTCATATTCGCCAACGAGCTGTCGCAATCTACTGTATATATATTTTTAAATTAGTCCGTAAAAGCCATGGCAACCTATAAACATCAAATTACATTTCTGTAGCTTAGACGCAAAAAAAAAATGCGCAGACAATTGTCCAATGCTAGAGCAGGTCAGAGATATCAAATACTAGGGAATAAGTAAAAATTTAAGCAGACATTAAAATTGATGAATTTACTCAGCTTTGTGGAAATCCTTAATTGACTACTGTATTTATAACTACGTGGGGTGCTGCTTGTAGCACACACCTAATAAAAGCCGAAAAGGCACAGAGAGCAATTCCCAAAGTAGCCTATAAAACCATTTAAATGTATGATCTATACAAGGAGACTAAGAAACTTATAATAAGACAACTTTTTATTCAGGCGCAAGCGCATTGCGTTTCCATAAAAAACCAAAATTATTCAAGCTCACAAAATTAAAACTAGACGTATAAAATGGGACTCAGTAAAAAAGATATATACAGTGAAAGGAAAAAAATGCAACAATTATCAAGGTCTTCTTATATAAACACTTAAATAAGATTCTTGTTCCTTAGACTATATCACAACCAAACAAGAAATCTAAATAATATTTACAGATATCACATATACTCGTCTCTTTTATAATACATTGTGATAATTATACTAAACTCACACACAACCATAATAACGTACTCATTCATTCATTAAAAAAACTACAGCACGCACAGTTCTGTTACAAGTAAAATATAAGTCATCTGGAAGAAATAGCTCTCAGACACAGGGTACCCCACCGTTACAGCTAGTGAAATATTAATTTTAATATAAGTAATGAAATCTAGTTATGATATTTTTTAATGTAAATTATGAAATGTAGTTAAGATAACATATAATTTTACTAGCACGACGCTAATAATACACATTGATGTATGAAATTGAAACATGTATGATTTTATTATATAAAATGTATATTTATAAATCTTTTAGTAATTTGATTTATACAAAATTATGGTAACCTGAATATTATTTATTACTTTTCTAATGGATCCAATAAATAAATATGATATGATTATTATTATTAAATAAATATTATTATTACGCCACAACAACAGCCATAATATCCACGGGTGAACAAATGCTTACCCCATTCGGGAGGGTTTGCCACAATTCCCACGCTTTGCAGGCGTCTTGGGGATCGCTTTATAAGATGCCAGATCTACAGATGGTGCTGCTGGGTAGCACCAGGTATTTTCCCCGTCTCTTACAGCTCATACAGATATGGGTGATGGCAATATTAGTCAAGCGCCCCACGAGGATGCTAACTTCCATAATAACCACAATATAACTAACTTATAACTTACATTGGATTGCGAGTAACATATTTTTCTTCATGTGATTCAACTGTTGCCGACATTTCTCTGGGTTTAACGCTTCTTTATAAAAGTTAGGGTCGAATGCTGGATAAGGATTATTCAATTTTACATCCCAATAACTTAAAACTTCCGTGGCTAATAATAATGTCAAGAATAGTTTATTCTTCATTGCAAAATTCACTTATCACGGGCTATACGCACAATATCAAACACTACTCCTTATCAATTCAACTCCAAAATCTTATTTTATTACTAGTTTGAAGCGCTCGTAGCGAAGTTTACTTAGCTGTTCTTAACCGATCAGCAAAGTTAAGCAACGTCGCGCGCGGTCATGAGTTGGATGGGTGACCGCTAGTGACATTACTACTGAGCGTTTCCGTGCTTCGGAGGGCACGTTAAGCCGTCGGTCCCGGTTCTTGTCTTAGGATGGCAGTCGTTATAGCATGGTGGTAGGGCATTTTGCGAATGCCCGCCTGGCTAGCTACCACCCTCAAGTAGAAAATCTGTCGCCAAGCACTTAACGGTGTGTTCCGGCAGCTGTCCTTGAGAGCCAGTACTTCTAGGTTAGCCTGAACAACATCTTCGACCACATCATCACTTACCATCAGGTGAGATAGTGGTCAAAAGCTAACCTACCAGGCATAAAAAAAAAAAAAAAAAAAAAAAAAAAAAAAAAAAAAAAAAAAGTGTAAAAGGAAGGGCTTCAACAATTTCAACAAACCATAATATTCTTTTAAAATACAATATTTGATCAACACATACTCAACGAACTATAACTGATGTAAAAATGTCAGTTAATGAGTAAACTATTATATGCGAGTTAAGATAGACACAAAGCATAATCTACTCTAAACTGCAGAATGCAGAATACCGGTAGAAACAAACGAAGATGTCTGAAAATTTAAAATTATTTGAGATTCCAAGATCATTATAACGAGTATTAGATAATGTTTATGGGAACACACACGACACAATACTTCCCGACAAAAATATTGCTTGATACCAAATTTGTAGGTACCTAGACCCAAAACATGAAGCCTGATTCGAGTACGCAGAAGCACACACGACACAATACTTCCCGGCAAAAATATTGCTAGATACCAAATTTGTAGGTACCTAGACCCAAAACATGAAGCCTGATTCGAGTACGCAGAAGCACACTCGACACAATACTTCCCGACAAAAATATTGCTTGATACCAAATTTGTAGGAAAGACCCAAAACATGAAGCCTGATTCGAGTACGCAGAAACACAAACTATAATCTTTTTACTGATATTACGATCCTGTCGTAATACGAGTAGTCGTGGTCACGAAGCTACTGTTTATTATGGTAATGAAAAGCGCATACATTATCAACCACGCACCAATCTCTCGATTTCTTTTGCTTGATATACCTACCAGTTTCAGATGATTTAATTATGCATGGTCTGCCTGATTAGTTTACTTGTGTAGACTAAAGTTATTTTAGAAAGTAGCTATGAAGTTTAAAAAGGTTTAACTACAAAATGCTCAATCCTAGAATAGTTGTTGCTTGCAAAAGTTGTTGATCTCAACCATATAAACTTGTAGATGACAGGAAAGGTCCAATTTTGTCCCTTTTTCACGCTATTGCATCAGAAATAGCGGTACAGTAATTTTTATTCCTGTAGTCTCTAAGATTTATCTCTTCTAACGTGGCAATAGAGATAGTGACTATTAACCTACCAGTCAATCAATAACTTAAGGTACTTACTCCAACGTTCTATTCTATAATCAACACTATTCCATACCTTAAGAGGAGATTTATTATCAATTTTTTACTTCTACATTCCTCCACCACGCTTATTATCCAGATTCATTTTCTTTTATGCATTTTAAAAGTGATAAGTGGGTAATGTCTATATGTAATTAAGGTGTACTAAATACAAAAATAACGATATTTTGGTAATTTCAAACAACAAATATTATTCTAATAACCCTCGGTGCGTTAAACTAACTCGCATTGATCCTTTTGAAAGAATCGCTGATTGAAGCAAACATGTCCTTCATGTTTGCAATTTCCATAGCCATAATGTCCATGCACTTTTCATATTCTCTATTAATTATTTACGTGTCCATTATATTTCATTCATATAAATCCCATTTCCGGTATTACTATGACCACCACGTCAAAATCCTTGCTCCAAACTGATCCTACGTGCAAATTAATATTTTTTTGATTTCATCCACTTCGGTTTCCCAACTGAAAGAAGTACGAGTATTAGTCAAAATGATTATATCAGATTGATCTAATAATGGCAAGTATTGCCGATTCAGACCAGTATTTTGGGTGAGTCCTGCAAGCAGTAGCATCACACAAAAGTGTTTCTTTTTATATAAATAGTACTTACTTCCAGCACTGATATATAAGGCAAATAAATTTTGGAATTCCGACCATAAAAATGTGAGCTCAAAGTAAATACTGATCACATATCAGTCGACCGATGGTACTGACCTCCGTACGTAATGTTTCATACATTACAGTGTTCGAAGTCAGTTCTGTTTTTTCATTTTGACTTTTTGGTTGTGAGCTACTACGAGTGTTCCTCTACCAAACATTAAGGTATTAAAGTTGAGTCTAAAAATGCAAATTACGAAAATATTTTTTAGAAAGAGTGTAATCCACAAAGACATATATAAAATAACTAAATAATATAATGAATAGATTCAAGCGTCACTTTGCGGAAATCCATTTTTAATAATAACAAATATTTTAAAAGTATTTTAAGAAAACATTAAATTAATTATTTAATAAAACACTTAAAAAATCTTTATAAAATGATATAATATATCTATATAGTAACAATTCCGCCTAATTTCCTGTTAAGCCGACGTGACGTCACAAACGCCACGCAGCCACACCGGAAGAGTATTCGACGAGACGCACGACAGTCTCGATCGTGCGCTCGTAGAGTCAAGACCTCCTGAGGATGCTTCATTTAGAAGCGAAACGCGTCGAATACTCTTCCGGTTTGGCTGCGTGGCGTTTGTGACGTCACGTCGGCTTAACAGGAAATTAGGCGGAAAATTGTTACTAGATATATATCATTTTTGTAAAGATTTTTTAAGTGTTTTATGAAATAATTAATTTAATGTTTTATTAAAATACTGTTAAAATATTTGTCATTATTAACTAAATAATATTCTAGAAGATATGACAAAAACTATGTTTGGTCTAAAAACACAATTCCAATTTCTCTCGATGGAAAAATAGGTATCTCCTTCCTACGCCCTCGATAACATTTTTCATAGACCATTTCGTCTTTAGGTCGACGATATTCAAAGGTCTTGATATGTTTTTTAAATGTTGTTAAAAATAGGTAGGTAAATAAAATATAAAGTTCAAAAAGTCTTATTCAAATAAATTGATAAATCACATTCTTATAAAATATTATTATTTCTTTACATTCATACATTCAATAGTAACAAACAGCGTACCAATATAACCTATCAGCATTTAGCAATTTGAACAAAAATACCAAAATTATATAACGTGTTTTCCCGGCTTAAAAATGTATGGACTTTTCCATATCCCTGTAGAATATGCTTGTAGTAAAAGGCGACTAAGCGAAATATGCGCCGAATAATCAACATGCTACTACCGACGTCACCGTGAATAAAATGTTGCTTTAACTATTAAGAACATAAGAGAGTTATTTAGCATCTTTAGAGAGTAAACATCGAGTAGGCGGCTAGCCATAAAGCAGAAGCCAAAATGTTCTACAATAGCTTCGGGTCATGCTTCGACTTGTTCGAGGTAACATATCTTTATAATATCCTTGAGTTGTTAGTGAACCTATTTTACTGACCAAACGTATGCCATTCACATATACGATCTATTTACACTCTGCCTTCTACTCCTCCTACTTCTCCGCTTTTCTAACTTTCTAGGAATTAGTGAAACCCTTCCCAATATCACTACTTATTAATTTCCCCATACTAATAGAGGCAAAATAGTTAGAAGATCATGTTATTTCATTTTGTAATGAATACACTTAGTCTTAGCCACTTGGTTTCTTGTAAGTATTTAATTGTTATCAATAACTTTTAATTCTTCATGACTAGGATTCGTAACGACTAAACCACTATCTGTGGTTCTCTTTACACTGTTTTCTCCATTGTTTTCGGTTCCAATGGACTGGTTGTTCTTTTTGATGTTGGCTTCTACTTCTTGATATTCAGGTTTCGTGTTTTCAATTACAGGCTGGACTGGCTTCTTTTTGTCTGTATAATGTATAAAAAATTTTAGAATACAGTTACCAGCTATAGTTTAAGACAAATATTACGCTTTGTACTAATGAAAAGAGATATGCAGCAATAAATCAATTCTTTCCTAAACATCTAATAATAATAATCCTTCATTGCAACAGAAAAAACATTCTTTTGAAATGATATGATCATCAAATCAGCACTATTCAATTTATCCTTGCAGTATACATTTTTTATTTGACATAGGAAACGATCAAGTCGCGCGTCCACACACTCTTGCTAAACAGATTGTTGTAAAACAATATAATCAGCCCCAACGAACAGCCTGTGGCGGTGGAGGTTTTGATGCTCATTAGTCATACAATAGAGCTGATTGCCATAAGTATCCAAGGGGTATGATGTCAACGCACTTGTTTCTTACCGACGAGTATTCCCTATAATGGTTTTGGTCGGTAAGCAGCCCATCATATCTAATTGTCACATGAACAAATAACAGCAGTTGTGGCGTGTGTGTTTTGAAGCAGTGATGGCTCAGTGGCATTGGCTATGGACTGCCGTGCAGCCGGTCCATGGTTCGAATCCCGCCCACAGCTTGAGCTTCACCGCATGGTGGAAGGGCATTTTGTGAATGCCCGCCTGGCTAGCGACCACCCTCAAGTAGAAAATCTGTCGCCAAGCACCTAACAGTGTGTTTCGGCAGCAGTCCTTGACAGCCAGAATAATTACAGGCTAATGAGACCTAACAACTGGACGTCTCAGTGTGACGGGCACAGTGCAATTCGTCACTGACGAAACGCGTCTGTTATAGGCAGAGGTTAGTCCACTTAACATCAGGTGGGCCTCGGGCTTGTTCCGTCACAATAACATTACCGAAAAATTTTAAATTGCTTTCTATACATTACTTACTTTTTTCCAGTAGCATTTTAGAGAGCGTAGAGAAAGGAGCATCAATCAGCAATGTCGCAAAGTAGGCTACCAAGAATGACAGCGTCATGTGGGCAAGGAACTTAAAAGTCTGGAATACGAGAAATTAGATATTTGAAATTTAAGTATCAAAAATATGCCTTTATTAACAAAATACTGCGAACTATATACAACACCTCAGCTACTTCAATAAAAGTATTTAGACAACCTATAAGTCATTGCAGACTCGCAGACAGTCCAAATGTTCCAGCCCACTATCAGTATCAAAAATTAAACTGGTCCAGTACACAATGTTGTCTTAGGTTTCGCGATTATTACACATAGTAATTAAACAACTTTAAACGGTTTAAATCGTTACATCATACATTGGGCAAACAAAGAGGAGCATTGGTATCCGGGTAAAAGAACACATTGCTGACATGAAGAACAGACGCTCGACCAAGTCTGCAGTTTATGAACATGCCCAGGACAAACCCAACCACTACATTCGGTTCGACAATCCAAAATCCTCGCCAGAGAGACCCGGTTTATGCCAAGAATGTTACGCGAAGCTACTGAAATCAAAAAGTACCCAAATTTCAATAGAGATAGTTGGTTGGCAAGTACCACCTGCTTCGGATCCTGTTATCAAATTAATTAAATCCCAAGGCCGACACAAATCAGCAAGACCTCTGGACACTGTGAGCGAATACTGCGTGAATAGGGAACGTTATGAATAATATAAAAAATTTCGGACGGTAGGACAAATAATTTCTTAATAACTCATGTGACAAATAAAACCAATTAGGCACCCCGTGACCACGATCACTGGAAAGTGTTTGAAACGTCGGGACAAAAATAATAATAAATATACGCGATGTTGTTTAATTACTATGGTCCAGTACACATCAGATTAGCACACGGTGGGTTCCGTACCTTCCTAACACATAATAAATATGTGATGTTGGTATTCGCGAAAAACGTTAGATTTTTATTCTACCTTCTTTGTATTTACCATATACCTATATATATAGGTCAAAGGTATTAACTCGATACTGAAATTTATAATTGAAAGCGTCACTTTGACAACTCTAGTTAGAAACCGAACCCCAATGCAATGAAAACATTGACCTCCATAGTCTTGCACTGGACATGATTAGAGCCCGAAAATCAAGTCACAATTTTCGAACTGACGTCGTCGATCCAGGAACTAAATAATGATCTCACCTTGGATTATGTACTGATGGATTCATGAATATACATTTAAGGGTGAACTGGCCGGTCAGTTCTTCATACAAACGTCATAGGGTGACCACTCGCTTATTTGAGGATTTAGGTCCAAAACAAAGCATGAAATCGATTGATCTCTTTACCATCTAGGCTTGTATCGTAACATTTTTTTAACTTGGGAGTTATGAGCGTCGAAACATTTTCATATAAAATTTTCGAGGCTCGTAACTTTCAACGGAATCTTTACGATTCAAGCGTAGGTAATGACGAGGTCAATCGATATTAAGCTTAATGCTGGACCTAAAATCTCAAATAAGGAAGTGATCACCCTATGACGTTTGTATGGAGAAGTGGCCAGCCAGTTCAACCTTAATATTGTTTCGCCAGTAATAATAACAGTTTTGCAATTGTGAGTCCAGCTAGAGGTCAGTTAAATGAAATTATTTTTGACAATCAACCAATGTCAAGGTAGATAGTCCCATTTTAAAGGAGGCTTTATTTAATTCAGTTACATAACGCTCACTCTGCTACTATGTACTGAAAGATCCTTTATATTTCTGTATATGAATACAAGCACCAGTGCTAAACGAAAATCACATAAACAAAATTTTAGAGGACAACATTTCTAACCTCGAGAGGGAATCGAACCCACGTCCCCTCATTCTCCGCACCGGGTTTCTTAACCACTGGGTTATATAGGATCGTTTGACTCCGAAATTATGTACTCCAATTGTATTAATTTATTAATAGGGACGGCGCGCGGTCATCGACCAGATTACTAGACTTCGTCTAATGGAAAGAGGTGCTTTTTCAAACACTTAACCCTTCTATATTTCTAAATATGAATACAAGGGCTATCGCGCGCTCAACAAAAACCACATTTATAAATAATATAAATTTAAGAGGATACAATTTGTCACTTTCAATGCAGGTACACATACACACCCTCACGCCAACGCATATTCATTGGATTAGAAAGCACTTACGGCTCTAGGCACAGAAAAGTAATTGGTTGCTAAAGTTGCGTCATAGATGACGAACATCAGTGGATAGTGGAATATGAAGAGGGCGTAGGAAACTCTCGCTGGCAGCTTCCATATGTCCAGCGTGAGAAACCAGTTTACTGGACCTGTAATATAAAATTAAATTAATTAAATTTTCACCGTGACTACATTATCGTTTTTTTTTTTTATGTTATTGTGAAGGAACAAGCGCGAGGCCTACCTGATGTTAAGCGGTATCCTCTGCCTATAACAGATGCATTTCATCACAAGTGACGAACTGCACTGCGCCCATCACCTTGAGACATGGTTGTTAAGTCTCATTTTTTGCCTGTTATTTCATTGGCTCTCAAGGACTGCTGCCGGAACACACCGTTAGGTGCTTGGCGACAGATTTTCTACTTGAGGGTGGTCGCTAGCAAGGCGGGCATTCGCAAAATGCCCTTCCACCATGCAAAAAGTATTGGTAGTAATTTTAGAATTCCTCTTAGTAGATACTTCTGCAGTGTCAGATAAGCTGCCTTAAAGTAGTGAGGGGCACGGGAGCAAATAAAATTATTAAGCGAACGAGACGTAAGAACAAACGTCTGGTCGTAACCAGCGCAGTGCAGTGTCAAACAAATAAAAACAACATGACGCTTACTCTCAAGCAGATGACTTCTAGGTCTAATCTCTGCATAACACAAACAAGCAAATTTGTTTAAAGATAAAACACAATTTAAAAAAGCTGTATACTCGTGGCCAATCTCACTCGGGATGATTAAAGGATTGTAACGATATACCCAAATCTGTTCAGGTATTTAAAAGTTAGGGTGAAATAAAGAAACATACATACATGAATCTTAATTACATTAAACTGCTTTTGAACAGTCTTGTAAAAATCAATCGGTAACCGCTAACGCTAAAATTTGAGGAGGCTGAAGCAATGATAGTGTATATAGCCTTTTTTTTTTATGCTTGATAGGTTAGCCTTTGACCACTATCTCACCTGATGGTAAGTGATGATGTGAATCATATCGAAGATGTTGTTCAGGCTAACCTAGAAGTACTGGCTCTCAAGGACAGCTGCCGGAACACACCGTTAGGTGCTTGGCGACAGATTTTCTACATGAGGGTGGTAGCTAGCCAGGCGGGCATTCGCAAAATGCCCTACCACCATGCTATAACGCTATAAAAGAAACGCTCAGTAGTAATGTCACTAGCGGTCACCCATCCAACTCATGACCGCGCGCGACGATGCTTAACTTTGCTGATCGGTTGAGAACAGCTAAGTAAACTTCGCTACGAGCGCTTCAAAACTGCTACGGACTGCGCTGCCGCAGGTCCATGGATCGATCCCTGCCGCCGGCTTGAGCTTTACCGCATGGTGGAAGAGCATTTTGCAAATGCCCGCCTGGCTAGCTACCACCCTAAATCTGTCACCAAGCATCTAACAGTGTGTTCCGGTAGCAGTCCTTGAGAGCAAGTAAAATTACATGATTGGCACAGGATGAGACTTAACAACTGTATATATCAGGGTGACGGGCGCAGTGCAGTTCGGCACTTGTGGCAAAATGCATCTGTTATAGGCACAGGATACCGCCTAACATCAGGTGGGCCTCGTGCTTGTTCCGTTACAATAACATAAAAAAAACTTAGTCGCTAAACTAAACGTCCTATCTTATTGTTTTCAGTTTCAGGCAAAATATAAATATTTTTGAAGCAGTGATGGCTCAGTGGCATTAGCTATGGACTGCCGCGCAGCAGGTCCATGGTTCGAATCCCACCGCGGGATTCACCGCTTGGTGGAAGGGCATTTTGCGAATGCCCACTTGGCTAGCGAGAGCTTCAAGTAGAAAATCTTTCGCCAAGCACCTAACAGTGTGTTCCGCCATCTGTCCTCGAGAGTCAGCAATTCTAGGTTAAGCCTGTTAACACCTTCGACCACATCATCACTTACCATCAGGTGAGATTGTGGTCAAAGGCTTACCTATTAGCTATAAAAAAATTAGATTTTTTGTCTTTTATTGTCCACCAGCTGATTGCCCCACTTCCACTGTTTCACTTAGTAGAGGTATCAGAATATTATCGTTGATACTGAGGCTGCACAAATCCATCCAATGTAGGTATTATGTTATGACTGTAAAAAATTTATAAGTAAACACAGAATGGCTTTATACCTCCATATCCATGAGTGCAGGCGATAATCACCCAGCAAAGCGCCAAGCTCCACGCCGGGCGCATGAACGAGTTCATAATGTTGTCCACTGGCTGATTGTCCCAGTCCCATTGTTTCACAAAGTACGGGTAGAAGAATATTGTTGTTGAGACTGAAGCAGCGCTAAGCCAAAGAGCAGTGACTGTCATCTGGAAGAATACAGCATATGTGTTGGCGACATCAAATTATTTTTTACGTAAAAAAATATATCTTGTTACGTCCAAATGTTATCAGACTTCACTTCAACGTCCGGGGTTCGATGCCCTGTTCAGACCTTTGAACATTCAGCAGCAGTCTGGAGTCTGGACATGAATATAAGACTCACACTATATATGTAATGGGGCCAAACCTCATAACGCAAAAGGGTATTCAGATACCTCTGCATACCCATTCGAGGATATAAACATGTGATGAGAAGTAAAGACACATAAGGGTCTACAAGGAAGGAAGGAAACACGGCCAAAAACGAAATAAACATGTAATATTTTTTTTTAAATTAATATATCAGAGACGAATTTCTTAGCATTCCATGGATTCACCGTGCGGGTGCCGGGTCCATAGCGTTGCAGAGGAAGAGGCCAGAGGGGCCTGGGACTTGCAACCCAAGAGTAGGATTAAGAAACCCCTTTATGATATATCAATGCTCTCCTTCACCGCTCGAGCCTCCTCCCCTGCCTAACCAAATTTGGTAGGATCCTACTAATGCTACCTTAGATACACGTTCTAGGATGGAAGTTACGGTTGTTCTTGACAGGCCAAGGTCTTGTAGGTTATACAAGGATTTCGCTGGTATACCCCTTGCTCCAACTTCTACAGCATACAGATTAGCCACATAACCGTTTTTGGTTAATTCATTTGTTAGGTCATTATACTTGTTTGTTTTTATTGTGTGGTCTTTAGGAATGTTTGTTTCCCACGGAACAGTAAGTTCTATTAGTACTATGCGTTTTAGATTTTTTAGTACAGAAATATGTCTGGTCTGGAAGACGAAACACCAACATCCTCAGGAATTTAATAGTGTTTTTCATACGTGTCCATCAAAAGAGTCCAATCGAGAGCTGCGCCTAAGATGGAATAAGGCTTGGATTTAGATTATGTAGATGACCCTTCTTTTACAAAATCGACGTGTCGTTTATTCGTGGTCAAACCTTTCTTTGCTCTAGCTACCGAGAGACTCGCGGCTTCACGTATGATTTCGAGGACTCTATCATGGCGACGTGAATAATGACCCCTATCAAGGAGCACCTTGCATCCTACCAGCAAGTGCCTATAGTTAGCCATTCGCTCTGCATTTCTAAGCTCATTGCATGCACTTTATAGCTATCATTTTCGTCTTGCTGTAGAAAAGATTTTACAACGTCTTTATCCTCTATTTTCTTTTCCGACCCAAAACCCGCTTTGCTGGTCTGTGCACCTATCATAAATTGTTTGTGGAATTGAAGCCTTGAGGATACTTAGATGTAAAAAATGAATTTCATTTTACCCGTGGGGTGCCAGCCTATGATGGCATGCGTAAATTAAGTAGAAGAAAAAGCTTGATGCTGGCTCATTTTAATGGTTAGTACTGTAGGAATAATGTAATGTTTCATTTTACCCAATTAAGTTTTAGTGTTTTCCCGCGAAGCAAGTGTAGCGCGTATCCAAACACCATTCCAACGAAGAAGGGCGAAGCTCGAGTCAGCGTGTTGAAGTAGTAATATACGAAGTAGTCATTTAATTCATGACCTCGGCTGAAAGAATAGTAAATAATAATTAATAACGCATATTTTTGTCGCAGGGATATTATAAACGTTGTAATGTTAAAATTGTATTGCTACCTAATAATTTTGGAATAACAATGAAGCGCTCGTAGCGAAGTTTGCTTAGCCATTCTTAATCGATCAGTAAAATTAAGCGTCCGCCGCGGTAATGACATTACTACTGAGTGCTTCCGTACTTCGGACGGCACTTCAAGCCGTCGGTCTTGGTTGTTGTCTTACGATGGCAGCCGTTACAGCATGGTGGTAGGGCATTTTGCGAAAGCCCACTACCACCCTCAAAAAGAAAATAAATCAGTCGCGAAGCACCTAACGGCGTGTTCCGGCGTGTCCTTGAGAGCCAGTAATTCTAGGCTAGCCCGAACAACATCATCGACCACATCATCACTTACTATCAGGTGAGATAGAGGTCAAGGCTAGCTATAAAAAAAAACGCTTTTACTTGCTTATACTATTTCTCACATGGTGTTACAATCGATGTTCACCTGAATTAGAAATCACATATTAACAAAATTTATTCTCTAATGTTGTTATATGCTTTTAATATTAGTTGAAACTACTTTCTGAAGAAGTAACTCGAAGATCGTATTTTGGGTATATTTACCCTTACTTAGATATGGTGCCATTTATTGGGGTAACTCTGTAAATGTTCAGTCTACCTTTAATCTTCAATAAAGTGTCTACGTAGTATATACAGAATGTTCACCAAAAAAATTTTACTGCAATATTCTTATATTCTGATGTAAAGTTTCTTTTTTTGTGTAAGTTCATAGCTTACGTTCTTTTTTCACAATAAACATTATTATTATTCCTATTAACAATATATGATAAAAGTACATAATATAACTAGCATCAGAGTGTATAATCATTCACTGCTGTTCATCAAACAACTGAATGGAAAATTGTTATAAAAAAGTTAAAATCGTGGCTACTTTTGCATGTATTTTTTCATTTCAATTCAAATAATTTGTTTTCTAGGCATACATTTTTTTGTATCATGTTCATTATTTGTCATCAGCATCACCTAATAATTGCATGCTCGATATGAGTAAACTGCTACTAACTCCATTTCAAACTTATATTGTTTATAGTTAAACAACTTCAAACGGTTTAAATCACGTATATTTATTATTATTTTTGTCCCGAGATGTTTCAAACACTTTGCAGTGATCGTGGTCACGATCGGGAACGTCGAGAAACGCGAGAAACGTCGGGACAAAAATAATGATAAATATACGTGATCGGTAAACAAAGGTAAACAAGGCAGTCTGTTTCTGAGCGCGGGCGGACGAGAATCTTGTCTGTGTTATCTGCGATGGATTTTGCAAATATGTGCGTGCGGCAGGCGCCGACGTTTTGTTTGGTTGAAGTTAGTACGAGTTCGAACAGCGGCCTGTTCGCGTGTAGACAGTACGAGTTCAAGCCGTGGGCGGCTCACACGTTGTTCGGGTGTGCGTGAGACAAATTGAGGTCGCGGCGACCTAGTGGATTAAAAGCAACGGATTGCTAGTTTATTAGTGACGATAAACATTGGTGCTTTGTGCAACAAAGTGAGGGACTGTTTTTTGTGACGCCAGGCGTTCAGTATTAGTGCGAGCAACGGATTTCTGTCGGCGGGCCCCTACTTCACCATCGAGATCAGGGAACTTATCCTAATTTAATTCCGTATGGTTAGCTGATTGATCAATTATCTAGCTTTATACAGCCTTACTTATAAACGCTACTTAAATTTTAAACATTACTTAGCCGCTGATTAGCAAAATTTCTTACTCATAAACGCTACATAACTTTATCCAGTACCTAATTACTGCTTAAATCAGCTGTCAATTTAAACACCGTCCCACCCTTGTTTAAATTTTAAGTAACAAGATGGCGCCCATATTTCTGATCAGCTGATTTAGTTACAGACCCACCAACTTATCTGTTCAGGTGGCAGAAAAAAGAACTACAACATTCCTTCAAATTGTGACAGTTCGTAGTTGATTTCCTTGACCAGTAGCGCCCTCGAAAACTGCACAGTTAAGTTGGTGATAAAACAAAGAAAAGTATTATATTTACTTTTTAATTTCAAGATATTTAGCACTAGATACATGCTATTTGGCCATTTAGGTCATTCATAATACTTTTTAGTACAATGTTGTCAGTTTAAAATACGTTCGACCTCATTATCCATTGCTTAGCTAAACAGGTGCTATGTAGCGTTTATAAGTAAGAAATATTTAAGCATTACTTAAACACTGTTTAGTTATGCATTACTTAGCAACTACATAGCGATGTTTTTATAAGTAAGGGGGAGGGTGTTTAGCGATAATTCCCTTTTCGACGGAGCGACTAGCACGTTGTCCGAAGGTAGGTCCTTCCCGCCGTTTTATACACACGTGCCTAATAGCACATATATTTTGGCTGGTGTCGTCCTGTGACATACCAGGAGGCCAGTCGAATACGCCACGACGCAGTGGTAAATAGTGGGACTACGGGGATTAAGAAGGGCCCCTGTCCATACAATACACGATTTAAACCATTTAAAGTTGTTTAATTACTATGTGTAATAATCGCGAAAACCTAAGACAACATTATATTGTTTATCTATAAATATTGTACTGTCAATTTTGCTATTTATTATAACTTTACTTCAAAGGAATGCGCTAATAACATCCTTAAATTTAAATATTTTAGACATAGGTGTATACATTAATACTTTAGTAGAACCTGCATCAGAGAATGCATTAAAAATATATAAGATGTGTATGAGATACTGTAAATATTAAGGTTATGATGGGACTGACATGTCAAGAGACAAAAGTCCCTAAATTAAATAATGATAACATAATTAAAAAAATATATAAATTTACTTTAAACTTTAGCCCCTGCAATAGTTTCAGACTTCCCTGAACAGTAAAGTGATGTCTTCACTCTTAAAAACGTCAGTTCTAAAGCTAAACCAAAACTCACTTTATAGCGACAGTTAAGGAAGGGAAGTCGTTGATATAATTGTAGATTGTTGCGCCAGTCAATGCAGCTAAGAGGCCTCCCAGTAAAGCTGCCCAGGCAGTCCTCTTCTCTCCTCTCAGGACCCAGAAGAGTACCAAAGGAGATACGATGTAGAGTTGGACGGCTATGGCAATGTACCACGAGTGGGGGATACACTGGAAAAGTAAAAAGACAGTGCCAATGCCTAATCCTTGGTCTTCTTTCTTCTCTGACTCTTCCACGCATGGTGAGGTAAGACCTAATATAGTATGCTTCATTCACACACGGCCATAACGTCCAAAGTTGAAGCAACATCTCTCCCAGTAGGAGGGCGGGAGCTTGCTATAAGACGCCTGGCAGGCGTCATGGTAATATGTAAGTTTTTCAGTGTAATATGTAAGTTTTTCAGAAGGCGCTGCTGCCCACCTTTTGATATTTGTCTTATCTTCGCCTCTTACGCCTACCAAAGGAAGATATGGCGGGGTGCAATTCTTGCCCGGCACCCCACGAGGAACTCTTCACGCATTCTTCTTTGCTTCCGCTGTATTACCTAACATATTAATACTTAAGTATATCTGTCAACTGCACGTTCACCTGCACCAATCCATCCATACATTCATTTTTCTTTCCTGTCTCTGCTCCGTCACATAATACATTCTTTATGACGGATTTTGTACCAACAATTTTAAGGATATGTTTTTCATACACGCTTAACAATTTTTCTGTCACTGATACTTTTGAGCTGGCTCTGATATACACACTTATACCTTATCTGGCCCATTCTAGTTATACCACACAATCCACTCTTGCCTTTTACCATTCTCATCTTTGACAAATACAATCTTCTTTCGTTTCCCTCTTGTGTTGACTTACATTCAAATCAATAAAAATAAGATATACAGAACGGTGTAGGTTTCCTTATTTTTCTGGATGGTCTTAGTATTTAACTCTATCTAATCTTAAAAACCATTCAATAGTAACGGCCTTAACTAAGTATCGATGTAACAAAATGTATGACAATTAGGTACGTAAAGTAAATGTAGTTAAATAATCCATCGTGCTGGTTGGCGACCAGATGAGAGGTCCAGATGGACACCTCTGGGGGGACTCGGGCGTCCCCGCGGTCTCCAGGATTGGTTCCCACAGGGTGGAAGGGCCCTTTTTGTGTCACGGGTTGGTAGTATGCGCCTCGTTTCCACTTCCGTTTCCCTTTATCTATCTTCACTCCACTAATCAAAATGAAAAAAAGAGGTAAAAACAGAATGAAGGTTCAACAGCGGAAGCACGTCCTCTCACTCCAAGTGCACCTCTCAAACATTCGAGGCATGCACTCTAATATCAACTCCGTCCACCACCATCTAGAGACCGCAAAACCTCATATTCTGTTCCTCACGGAGACGCAGATCAAATGTCCAGCTGACGCTGCATACCTTGCCTACCCTGGCTATGTTCTAGAACATAGTTTCAAGGCCAAGGCGGGAGTTTGTATGTATGCCCGCGATGACATTTGTTATCGGCGTCTCCGCAACCTTGAAGACCCAAAATTTTCTATCATGTGGGGGGACTCGGGCGTCCCCGCGGTCTCCAGGATTGGTTCCCACAGGGTGGAAGGGCTCTTTTTGTGTCACGGGTTGGTAGTATGCGGTTCTGGTGGACAATGGCATGGAGAAAATTCTTTATGGTAGTGTCTACCGGTCGCACAGCGGAGATGAGGAGACAACCAGGCTCACAAACTACCTTAGTGATGCGGCCGATGTGGCCCAACAGAGGTATCCTTCTGCTCAATTAGTGCTTCTGAGGGATTTCAACGCCCACCATCAAGACTGGCTATACCCATACCAGAACACAGACCACGCTGGTCGAGAGATGCGAAAGCTTGCTTTGACGCTAAACCTCACTCAGCTGGTCCAAGGAGCTACAAGGATATCGGATGTTGATGGCCACACAGCCAATTGCTTGGACCTTCTGCTGACAACAGATCCAGACTGCTACTCGGTGTCGGTTTCATCACCCTTGGGTAGCTCCGACCACTGTCTGGTGAAGTCTGTATCAGTCTACTCCCCGCCCGATCCCAGCACAAAAGGCACCCGGCGGGTGTGGCGATACAGGTCAGCAGATTGGGATGAGATGCGTTATTTTTTCGCTTCCTACCCTTGGAGGCAGGCTTGTTTTTCTTCGAGCGATCCCTCAGCTTGCGCGGATGCTGTGACAGAAGTGTTACGTCAGGGTATGGAATACTTCATACCATTTTCTGACGTCCCACTGTCCAGCAAAGCTCGCCCATGGTTTAATGCCACCTGTGGAGATGCAGAAGCGTCAAAGCATGAGGCCTACTTAGCCTGGGCTGATGCTCGAACCCGCAAATCTAGAGATGTACGTGAAAAGAAGAAAGCATTTAACCTAGCCGCCAAGTCCTGCAAAAAGGCTCTCAAGAAGGCTCGCTTCGACCACATACGCCGAACAGGGAACAAACTTGCTTCTTACCCCTCAGGTAGCAAAGTCGATCGAAGAGAACTTCTGCCGTCCCTCACTGCCTCCACTGCTGAAACCTGACGGTTCACTAGCTCACACTGCTGAAGAGAAAGCAAACTTATTTGCCTCTCTGTTTGCAGAGTCTTCACGTTTAGATGCTGGCAAAGCTGTACCTTCTAGTCTGCCAAATTGCGGGACTTTAATGTCAGAAATCCGTATTCGACAGTCTGAAGTACGCAAAGCGTTGTGCAATCTGGACGTGAACAAAGCTAGTGGTCCAGACGGTATACCGGCTGTAGTCTTGAGGATGTGTGCGCCTGAATTGACTCCAATATTGACTCGCCTCTTTCGCTTGTCTATGACGACTGGTCAAGTGCCTATGTCCTGGAAGCTTGCAAACGTGCAGCCCGTGCCCAAAAAGGGTAGTCGCGCAGACCCTGCCAATTACAGGCCTATTTCAGTCATGTCCATACTCTGTAAGACGATGGAACGTGTACTGAACCACAGACTCCTGGCATAGGGGATAGTGGTACAAGTTGATCCCTTGGGGTATGATGATCCTTCTCTGTTATGCCAAAACAACTAAAGCCATCTACCTGATTTTTAGGCAAAGTGTAGGCCCAGCATTACCCAGCCGCCAGTTAAAGTGTCATGGCGCCGCGAGCAAAGCGTGATGTGTTGTGATAAAAAATAAAAATTGTGTACTGCTGATCTAAGGTAAGTCTGACTTTGAGACCATGCAACTTTTTTCGTATGTGGTTATATGGAAGAATTGTTATATTTGCGGCTTCAGAAAATATTTAATTTTGTTGTATAAATGGTTTGGTAGCCACAAAAAACTCACAAGGTTATTTTATTGACCGCAATGTGCTAAAACCGGGTACGGGGCAAGATGATCCATCTGTTTTGCGGTCAAGATGATCCGTGTGGATCATCTTGACTCATGCAAATAAGTATATAGCTTTGTTTACTTGTTCACAGAAAAATGCTGGGTAATTGAAAAAGGAAAACCAAACGTGGAGCTTGGGATGAAAGCTCAATGATTAAGGCTATAGATGCAGTGAAAGCGGTAATGCTATATAGAATGGCGAGTCAAGAATTTTCTGTTCCCGCAATGTCTCTGAAAAGACGTGCAAAGGGTAAAAATAAAGAGGCTGTAGGTGCAGATATTTGGGTGGCATAAGACCAGTGTTCACTTTCACGCAAGAACGTGAACTTGTTATATGAAACACATGGAAACAATTTAAGCAAAGTTATTTGTCGATGTTTGGAAAATATTTCTACTTAAGATGTTGATTATGCCTATCCTCAATTTTTAATTGATCTCATTCTGGTTAAAAGATTGTTAAATAAGTAGAAGAAGTAATAGAAGTGTTATAATATTAGATAATTGAGTTCATAAGAATAATGTTGAACTTAAATTTAAGCTTTAATTTATTAATTAGTACGCATATAGCTGTTTTGTGTGAAATGATTGTACCTGTTACAATAAAGACCTACTTTTTAAACCATGATGTTTTTATTTCTTTATTGAATATTTATACTAAATATGATACCTGTTAATAAAATGTATTACCAATAGGGACAAGATGATCCCACTGGATCATCTTGGCCACCCCGATGTACAAGTTGATCCTTTAGTACCATTTAAAAAAATAATACATAATTCCATAAAAATATATGAATTTCAAAAATACTAATTTGCTATTACTTTGAAAGATATACTAACTATTAGATAGCGGTATAATATCAAATTTATTTTAAATATTTTTGGACTTATAATCATTCTTCCTTAAAGGGATCATCATGTACCACTTTCCCCTACCTAGAAAACAATGATCTCCTCAGTGACCGACAATATGGGTTTCGCCGAAACCGGTCTACTGGGGATCTTCTAGTGTATGCCACTCACATCTGGAGCGATGCCATCGAGAACTACGGAGAGGCGCTTGCTGTCTCTCTCGACATCTCGAAGGCTTTCGACAGGGTTTGGCACGATAGCCTTATTAGCAAGCTTCCTTCATACGACCTTCCCACTGGTTTGTGTGTTTGGATTTCAGATTTCTTGAGGGATCGGTCGATTCGAGTCGTCATCGATGGCTGTTCTTCCGACCAATTGGCCATAAACGCCGGAGTCCCTCAAGGATCAGTACTCTTGGTGGTACTTGGTGTGCGGGCTCTTTTCCGCAATTTTGCCGCTCTTGTGCGGCCTGTTTTGCGTGGAGTTTGGAGGCTGTCGTTAATCCAGCCATCCAACATCGGCCAGGAAGGCCAGCAGCTCGCTGATGCCGGCGCAGGCCTCCTGGACGGTCCCTGGCGTACCAAGGTGCTCTGCTCTTTGGGACGCCACACTGCTGCACTCGACGAGCACATGTGCGGCTGTCTCCTCTGCTTCCATACAGCCTCTGCACAGGGGGCTGTCTGTGACACCTATAGTAAACAGGTGTTTGTTTAGATGACAGTGACCAGTGACAATTCCAACGACCCGTCGTAATTTGTCTCTTTTAAGCTTGAGGAGCCTTCTAGAGTACCTTAAGTTTAACTCTGGGAAAGCTTCTTTCGCCTGTCTACAGTCTATTGTACCTGCCCAGTAATTTTGATGTAAGTTTTTAGTTCTTTGGCGGATCCAGGCCCGGACTTGGCTGAATGGAAGTGGCATCAGAGGCTCTGGTCCTGCAGGGTGAAGACCCGAACCTCTCCGCGCCAACTCGTCTGCTTCATCGTTGCCTCTAGACCCACTATGCCCTTTTATCCACTGAAGAGTAACTTTGTTATTGTGACTACTTACTTCTTCCAGTAGCTGATGGCACTGTATGATCAGCCCCGATGATAGATCATGTCGTTTCAGGGCTCGTAGAACTGCAGTACTGTCCGAGAGGATTTTGATAAAATGACCATTTACCTTTCTACTCAGTAGCGCAGTCAAAGCCTGGATAATACCCACACATTCGGCTTGAAATATGGAGTTGTGTGCACCCAGGCCTGTTGCTATGTGTATGTTAAATTCTTCGGAGAAACTACCTGCTCCTGTACCTGTAGTCATTTTAGAGCCATCTGTATAAATTCTATATTCGTGAGTACCTGAACTGTCACTAGGCTCTTCGTGTGTTTGTATAGTGTAGCTCTTAAAGAAGTGGTACTGCTTGTTAACTTTGTCATAGAGAGATAAGATCAAACCATTATTGTTATCAGTGTAGTTCTCTATGATGTTTGTGTGTGGTGCTTGTCTACTTAGATTCCAGAGATTTAATGCTTTAAGTCGATATGCGGATGCCGCTGCTTCTTGCTGTATGTACAGCTGTAGCGGTATCATGCCGAGGAGAGCTTCAATCGCGACAGTAGGCGTGGTTTTCATACACCCAGTGATAGCGACGCAGGCTAGTCTCTGGAATTGTTTTAGTTTGGCAATAGCAGTTTGTAGTTTGGTTCTGGGCCACCATACCACTGCTCCGTGTGTGAGGGATGGTCGGATAACCGTTGCATACAGCCATAGGGTGATCTTAGGGCTAAGCCCCCATGTTTTTCCGATCATTCTTTTGCATTGCCAGAAAGTAACACTGGCCTTGTTCAACTTATTCTCTAGGTGACTTGCCCAGTTCAATTTGCTGTCTAGTATGATGCCCAGATATTTCACCTCCTTTGACAGTTTTAGTTCCTTATTGAACAGACTGGGTAGGGTAAACCTGCCCAGTGCTCTTTTGTTTGTGAAAAACAACAGTTCTGTTTTTCCTGGATTCACGGTGAGCTCTTGTTCTGTGCACCATGCTTCAATGATCCTCAGGGCTTTCTGCATCAGTTCACATGCGACGCTAGCACATAGTCCCGATATTAGAATGGCCAGGTCATCAGCATAGCCCACCGTGTAGAATCGACTGGAGTTGAGCCTGGTGATCAGGTCATTGACTACCATGTTCCAGAGAAGTGGAGACAGGACTCCCCCTTGTGGGCAGCCCCGTGATACCACCCCCCTGGTTTCGCCATTTAAGACTATGCGTACCGCCCTTAGCCTAAGCATGTTAATGATCCAATCGGTTAGAGTGGGATCAACTCCATGTCGACACATAGCAGTTCTTATGCTGGTGAAATTTGTTTTGTCAAAGGCGCCCTCTATGTCAATGAATGCACCTAGGCATAAGTTTTTATTTTGTAAATCTCTTTCTATTCTGTGTACCACGTTGTGCAAGGCAGATTCAGTACATTTGCCTGCACTGTAGGCATGTTGTTCAGGATGAAGAGGTGTTATAGTGAGTATGCTATCTCTGATATACCTGTCACACAGCCTTTCAAGGGTTTTTAAGAGGAAGGACGTGAGGCTTATCGGTCTGTATGCTTTCGCTTCTGTGTAATCACTCTTGCCTGGTTTGGGTATGAAGATAACCTTGACCTCCCTCCATTGCACGGGTACATATCTATATGCTAGACATGCCCTAAAAATGGGGTTGAGTACTCCGGCTATATCAGGCAAGCCCCATTGTAGGAGTGCCGGGAAAATCCCGTCCAAGCCTGGTGTTTTGAATGGAAGGAATGTGTTAATTGCCCACCTGATTTTTTCCTCCGTGACCACAGTCTGTGCTACTAGCCAGTCTGTCGGTGTGGGTGTGGTTACTACATCTGGACTCCAGCGTATGGTGTCCTCGATATTGCAGCCTGGGAAGTGTGTTTCTAATAATAGTGTGTTTGTCTCTGTGTCTGTTTTTGTGTAGGTGTTGTCACTTTTCTTCAGAGTACCGATATCTTTACTCGGATTGGTTGCCATTATTTTTCAGGATCAGTACTCTCTGCAACGCTTTTTCTGCTGCATATTAATGATCTGCTTAAACCCGGTATTTTTGGGTACGCAGACGACAGCACCGTTGTGGAGAGTTATACATCTAACGCACGAACCAGTGCATTACAAATCCAGTCACATAGGGAAGCTATGGTTGAGCGCTTGAACTTTTCTTTGAAGGCAGTCTTGGATTGGGGTGATGCCAATCTGGTCAAGTTCAATGCTGCTAAAACCCAGGCGTGTCTTTTCTCGGCCAAACGGAGCCCTTTTCACCTGGCTCCTACTTTCAGGGATGTATCCGTGCCGATAAGTAACCACCTTGAGCTTATTGGCATCTCATTAACACCGACTCAATTTCGGCTCCTATATGGAGTCTAAAGCCCAGCTAGCCTCAAAAAAGCTTGGTGTTTTGGCCAAGGTGAGACATTACTTCACACCGGGACAGATGCTTAATCTTTATCAGGCTCAAGTCCGGACGTGTGTGGAGTACTGTTCTCACCTTTGGGATGGTTCTGCCAAATACCAGCTGGAGACACTGGAAGCTATTGAAAGGAGAGCCAAGAGACTAATTAACGACGACCAACTTGTAAGCACGAGACTCCAAAGTCTCGAGCATCGCCGCAAAGTTGCCTGTTTATCGGTTTTCTATCGGATGCATTTCGGGGAGTGTGCCACGGAACTGCATGACTTGATTCCGCCATCCCCATTCTATAACCGGACATCCAGGGACACTCAGAAGCGCCACCGCTATATGGTTGATGTTCCATTTTCCCGAACGAAACGATTTGCGTCCTCGTTCATCATACGAACCGCCAGGGAATGGAACACCCTGCCTGAGTCTGTGTTTCCGGTTAAGTACAATATGGAGGTCTTCAAGAAGCGAGTGAATAGATACCTTCTGGGTAAGCGCGCTCCATCATCGATCGCATCATCACTTACCATCAGGTGAGATAGTGGTCAAGAGATACCCAGTTACATATAAAAAAATAAAAATAAAACATATCTGAACTAAGAATTACACCGTTTGAAGATACTACTCACCATAGTCTCAGGCCCGATATAATTCTGCACATGCAACAAAGTGACCCACCAATTGGATCTGCAGAAATTGGTCTGATCTTGCACTGTAGCCCAATATGGCCCATCCGCCATCCTATTGAAGTACGAAGCTTGAAGTAACACTGCTGCTGCCAAGAGAGGAAACATTCGAAGCAGACGGTTCAGATAAAACCACGGGAGATTCTTGATCAATTGTACTGGAAGAAAATGAGATATAAATTAAAAACGTTGCATATATAAATAAATATTAAGTTACATAATAAATATGAAGTTAGTAAATATTAATTTACATGGTATTAATGGAAAATCTTCTGTGGGTGGTATGAGGTCTAGATGTAACATTCTATAGCGGGGCAAATAAAACTAGATCCGTGCCATCTCCCCTGTCAAACACGATGCCGGGGTAAATGATACTTGATGTGTGCTGTCCTCCCCGTTAGACTCCAACACTGTGACTAAGGGGGTGGATGAAACTGTTTTTCTCATCTGCCCCTCTAACGGGAGGAAGGCACCGGGGAGGTTGGGAGCAAGTCGATAAGGGCACATGTTTTGGCGATCCTTAGGTCTCTCACCAAGCATCTAATGGTGTATGGCCCGGCAGCATTCCTTGAGTGCTGATGCCCACGGCAGATCTATCTTACCTATATAATTATTAATGTACAGATAATTAATTTGTTAAAAAGGCTAGCCTGTCAGCTATAAAAACATTCTGTAGGGATGTAGAGTTTATCAGTACAACATCGATTTATAATTTGATAACAAAAAAACGTGACTGCGTACTTTTATGTGTAAATTTGTTATCTTTACTGTATTATGTCTATTGTTTGCTGGCGTGTGTTTAACCCATTAACGCACACCCTAACTTTTTTTCAAATTTTTTATATTTTGTGATGAATACCTATTCTGTGCCGTAAATCATAATGACATGTTTTTGAAAAAAGGCCTGAAATTCTTTATTTTTCGAGAAAATCATAAAAATCATATGGCCAGTAAACTGGCCATTGAACGTTCTGCGTCACTAACCATCACAGCAATATCACTGGCCAGTAAAATGGACACTAATTAAATATATTTTATTTTTAGGAAAAGACGATAATAATAATAAAATAAATGTATTTCTTAATCAGCCTTTAATAGTTTAACATATAATTGACAAACACTTTTAATTACAGCTAGAACAAAATAACATATAACATATTTCTTCTAAAACAAAATTTCTTAATTTTTTTTCTTATAAAAATCAGATATTTACGTATATTTTTCAATTGAATGATCACTTATGTTTTTTTTTATTTTGTCCTTCATTATGGAATGGGACAAAACACTCTACACATAGGGCTACATCACATTGAACGCATTCATAGACACTTCTCTTCGGCTTAGACGCGGTACTGCAGTATCTACATCTACGCAAATTTTTCTTAGATGATTTCATAAGCTTATGATCACTCTCTTTATTTTCTCGAAAAGGAAGCAAAGGCTGTTTCGTGTCTCCTATAAGTTCATCAGCCAGTTTACTCCTAAACATCAAGTGAGTCATTGGTTTTGTACCACCAGGATGAGCCTTCGCCCAGGTATTCTTATAAATAATGTAGGAATTGACGATCGCAGCTTCTATCAAATAAAACCAGATTTTCATCCACCAACGTCGAGACTTCCACGATATATTATAAGTTGCCATATACTGGTCAAATTTATCCACTCTTCCCATGTATTTATTATAATCAATTATAGCATTTGGACATGCAACTTGTTCTTTTTCACCCCGACTATTAGTACGGTGCACATATCCTTTTTTGCTCGGATTGTGCATATTTGAAGCAACGCAAACAGCTTTTTTGCCTCTGTCTCTCCATTTAGAAACAGATATGTTAGAGTTAGTCATTGCGCAAGCACTTTCACCCAAAGTCATAGTTCTATCTTGTGGAAATTTTTGAGAAGGGAAAAATTTTCTTGTAGGCATAATAGTACCAACACCAAAAAGTTTCTTATTCAACAACTTCACTAATAAAGGCAGAGAAGTAAAAAAGCGGTCAAAAAATAAGCAATAGCCCAGATGCTCAAACATTCCAGCCAATTTCAAAATAACTGTCTCGCCCAAACTCATTTCTCTCTCACCTCCCTGCAGTTTTCCTTCGTATACATCGAAATTCAACATATATCCCGTTACAGCGCAGCATATAACCCATACTTTGAAACCGCGTTTTATTGGTTTGAGTGGCATATATTGCTTCAAAGTGGATCGTCCTTTGAAAGCTATCATACTTTCGTCAATAGACAATTGCCGATGAGGGCTGAATACCGATCTAATAACATGGGAAAAATGTGTCAACAATGGTCGTATCTTGAATAGTCGGTCATAACCTACGTTGCCCCTGGGTATCATCTTTTCATTATCATGCACGTGTAAAAATCTCATAGTTTTTAAAAATCTACGCATACTCATTACGCCGCTAATGCGAGATACATGAAAGTTTTTTTCTCGCGACCAATAAAGCCGCATAGAAGGTAAATTATGGAACCCCATAATTATCAAAATCCCTATAAAAGATTTTAGTTCCTCTTCAGTTATATTTAGAGTCTGATGGCACTGTGCGGCATATCTGTCACTTTCTGTGATCATCAGATTGAAAAAATAAGGTGTCAAAAATAGGGTCAATATTTTCAACGGTGAATTTAGATCTACTTCAGTTTTTATGCCCACGTAATTATTGAATGTACTATTCTTGTACACTGGTGGTTCTCGAAATCTTTTATTACTCCACTTACTAAGATCTTCATGAATTATATTCTCTCGAGGAGCTGCAGCTCCGGGAGACATTATCTCGTGATACCTGGTCGGGTTTGGTGATAGCGGCTGTGGCGGTGGAGATGGCGGTGGCTGCAGAGGTGGCGATGGTGGTAGAAACGAAAACTCCTGTGGTGGTTGTGATGAAGACGTTCCAGAACATGATTCTTGATTTCGACTACGTGTGCTCAGGGTACTGGTACTAAAACTTTCGTCGTAGCAATCGTCAGCATCAGAATCACCACCGATGTCTGATTGTGTGGCCTGGTCATCAGTAATACCCACAAAGTCATTCCATTGGTCCTCGTCTAGTGACTCCAACTCCCGATATGTGTACGCGTGTCTAAAAAAATTTGAAAATTACAATGCAAAAGTATTACAAACGATTTTCTTAAGTACCCACACATCTGCAAAAAAACGGCAAAAAAGTCCCCCAAACTTTCATAATAATAGGTTATAACTACCGAACAAGATAGTTTATCGCAAATTTATTATTAAATTATAACACATGCTTATATACTTGTTGTAAAACAATATGGTTCATACGGATTACTCGAAAATAAATGCTCAATGTAACATTTTAAAGTTAGGTTGGTAATTTTTAGGTTATAATTTTTCAACAAACCGGTTTATATTCAATCTCAAATAATACATGTTATTCTTATTATCCTCGAATAGATAAGCACATAACAACGAAATATATACTTTAAAAGAATAGTTTCACTTACCTTTTCCAAGAAGACATGATTTTTTATTACTATAAAACTTGTAAACAAATTACGTGCACACGCGATGACAACAAATGTTCCTGCGCGGGTGCACGGTGGCCAGTTCACAGGCCATCTTGAAAAAAGGCGCGAATTTAAAATGTCGCGCGGCGAACCTGAATGCTGGCCAGTTGACGGGCCAGTGTGCTCTAACGCGGGTCGTAAATGTTCATAAGATTCAATATATTAACAAAAATCTATGAGATAACGACCTTGAAGTGACTTTCCAGTTTAATGGCCACTTTGTATGAGCCGTCCTATAAAGGGTTAATAAGTCTCAAATGAATGTTTTCTTTCTTCCTCACAATGGAGCAGAAAGTGGTAGGTTGAGGTGCTGTATGGGAGGCACCGCATCTGAGCTGGGCTGTAGTGTTGTATGGGCGACATCGCAGCTGACGATGAGGGGACAATCATCTATTTTCATAATATTTTTTTTGTATAAGAATTTTTTTTGGTGTAAGATTATTTTATTTTGACATTTTTAATAATTAAACGAAAAACTGGTAACAAGATGCATAGTTATTTAGCTCAAGGACAGGCACGCAAAATTTTGAGCTTAATAACAACTAAATAACTAACTTAATAACTTAACTTTAACCTGGGTTTTAAAATATAACGAAACTACGGGTAGGTATGTATGAGAAACGCTATGAATACACTTCATTTAATGTTTAATACCTGTTAGGCGTATATTTCATAATAAGTTGCTGTTTTACTTCAATACATCTAATAAAACGAAGCTAGATAGATTTGTTATATTTTCGAACACCATTTTTTTTTTGGGAAATACCGCTAATACTTACCGTTCAATTACCGTAGTAGAAAAATATAAACGTGCAGTTACTCACCTCCGTTCAATTTTCCGACTGTAGTATAAACTATTAAAACTCCAGCAATAGTAAAGAAAGTGTCAACTGTAATAGGAGCCGCTGTGATCCATAAGGCACCTAAGCTTTGAAACCACTGAAAAAAAAACAACGTCATGTTCATATGTATGTAGAATTATATTACATGTTTCTAAATATGATTAAAAGATCTATCGCGTGGTGAGCGAAAACCGCATTTACAAATTATTGGAGTAATTTTTTTTTGTTCCGGACGGGAATTGAGTAGTATATTATTGGGAATTCTGTCCCACCTTGTCGCTCGGCGAACAAGTTCGCCTTCACGACGGTGTGTCAGAAATTCCCAATAATATACGTTCGATTTCATTGAATTATGAAACAGGAAGTCATCAGTTTCTTCTTTCATAAATGATTATGTTATTATAGTGCTTGCTCATTACCAATCAAACCGCAACACGCATCAAACATGAGATTTGTCAAACAACCCCATTCATTGCAGATAAACACAATCTGCGATGATTTTCCTAAGTTTGATTTTCGGCATGGAGAATTATTACCAAACACAGTTCGGTGCATTATTTGTGGACCGTCAAATTGTGGAAAAACAAATTTACTGATTGGACTTCTCTTACACGAAAATGGTTTAAAATTTCAAAATATTTATGTTTATTCAAAAACTCTGTACCAACCTAAGTATATATTTTTAGAAAAAGTTTTACAACAAGTGCCCGGTGTTTCACTTCAGAAATATCAAGGAAGTGAGGAAGTATTAAAAGTTCAAGATGCCCAACCCAACTCAGTAATAATATTTGACGATGTTGCCTGCGAAAATCAGAATAACATGCGTGATTACTTTGCTATGGGAAGACATAAAGGCATTGACTGTTTTTACCTAAATCAAACTTACAGTAAGGTCCCTAAACAATTAGTGAGAGATAATGCCAACCTAATCATACTTTTTAAACAGGACGAAATTAATTTGAAACATGTTTATGAAGAACACGTTAATACTGACATGAGTTGGCTTGATTTTCGTGAAATGTGCTCAACGATATGGAGTGAGCCTTTTAACTATGTTGTAATTAATAAAGATTGTTCCAAAAATAACGGATGCTATAGAAATAAATTGGACACTTTTGTAGTCTTTGATCAATAATATATATTTAAGGAATACTACCTTCTCAATATCTTTATTCTTCAGACGACTCTTAATCGATTACAATCTTTTTACTATTATGGAAAAAATGTTGAAAAAACAGATCGTTGATGCTGCAGAAGCTGTAAAAAGAAAAGTTCGAAAAATGAGAGACTTTGAAATCGAAAATAATCAAGCGCTGGAATCAGTTTTCAAACCTGTAACAGAACCTCTCAACGTAATAGCTAACATCAGTAAGCAAACTGCTTTTCCTCGTTATCCAACAGAACCTGAAATTCCTCATATTGAAAAAAAAAAACAGGACGAAAACTGTGATAGCAAAAGAAACATTGTTGACGATAACGAGTCAGATGAAAATGAATCTGATAGTACGAGTAATATTTCATATGAATCAGCTGATGCTATTGAAGACGACGATACATCATCCGGGTTAGTTTCTCAAGATGCACCGATAGATATTCCATTTGGTGTCCGAACCGAGCGCAAGAAACTCATGTTAGGCTCTGCTTGTATTACAATCAGCAACGATTATATCATAGTAGCGGAACGCAAATACCAAAACACTCCTGGTTTAAAACAGTTGTTGTTGAAAAAGGAAGTAGACTTAAATTTGGTTACTGAAAGTGATTTGCGATATTATAAGTCCATGCTACTTGATACGAATGCACATCGTCGAGATTTTGACCCTACTAAACCAATCAAAAGTAATAAAGGACAAAAGTATATGCAAATTATCAAACCTCTTTTCACCTCACAAAATAAGAAACAAGATGATCAATATAAGGGAGAAGGCCTACCTTTGACTAAAATGTGGAAGAAAAATGTAGATTTTATATATTGGGATGATCCGAATGAACTAGTAGATCGATTAAAGTTATTGATTGCATCTCGAGATGCTGGAAACACTGGCTTAGATAATGAAATCATATCTATCATTGAAGAGTTACGTGAGAGTAAAATTATTAATAAATAAATGATATATTATGTGCACTGTTCATTTAATTATCAACCTTTCAATACAATACATCTTAAATATGAATGTAGATAAATTCGGACACTATATCCATAAAAGAATGCGTTTATCAGAATTATTTGAGTTTAGTGATAACGCTTTGTTAAAATCAGAAAACGGAGATTTCGATTTGAAAACGTCTAGGTTGAGAGGAATCAGACTGCCTCTAGAAGCAGATGATGCTGTTAGCAAGGAATATGTAGATCAAGTTAGAGATACAATAATACAAGACGTTAATAAACTGATTGGCTCATTACGCTCAAGAATTATATCAGATGCTCGAAGTACTACTGAAAATTATTTAAAAGCGAAGACATCTGAGATTTTAACTCATTTGGAAGAAAAATTCTACACCAAAGCAGAAGTAGAACAATTGTTTGAAACAAAACATTCAGCGCAATGGCAAAACAAGAAATTATAAATGAAATTCACAAATCAGCAAGGAAAAATTTTCTTAGACGTTCTGTTATACTAAAAGGGATCGATGACTTGTGGCAAGCTGATCTTATAGACATGCAAAACTTAAAAAGTTATAATAAAGGCTATAATTACATTTTAGTGGTAATCGATTGTTTCTCAAAGTACGCTTGGACCGAACCATTAAAACTAAAAAATAAACACAGTGTTACTCAAGCATTTGAGCGAATACTGGCTATAAGCCAGCGTAACCCAGTTCACTTACAAACTGATTTAGGAACCGAATTTTATAACGCGGAATTCCAAACGCTTATGAAAAAATATAACATAAATCACTACTCCTCTTTTTCTACTAAGAAAGCTTCAATTGTAGAGCGAGTAATTAAAACTATTAAAAATAAACTCTTTAAATGTTTTAGCCTTAATGGAAACTATACGTGGTTAGGCAGAGAATTGAAAGATACGCTGGATACCTATAATAACACAAAACATCGTACAATAAACTTTAAACCAATCGATGTTAAAAAATTTAACGAGTCTATAATAAAAGCCAATATTAAAAAATCACACAAACATGTATCCGTTCAATGCAAACCTAAGTTCAAAGTTGGTGATAATGTTCGAGTCAGTAAATACAAACATATTTTCGAGAAAGGCTATACTCCTAACTGGTCAACTGAACTATTTAGAATTAAAAAGATCAATAAGACTATACCAGTGACCTATCTTATAGAAGATCAGCAAAAGCAACCAATATTAGGAACTTTTTACGAACAAGAACTTCAAAAATCTTACTGTCCAAATATCTATTTGATAGAAAAGGTTTTAAAAAAAAGAGGCCAGAAACTGTATGTCAAGTGGTTGGGTTTGAGCAACGAAGAAAATAGTTGGATTAACAGATCAGCAATAGTAGGCTAGTAATATAATTAATATTTTTGACAAATTTCTTTCATTATACTTCAAGCAATGCAAGGTGGTGGACTAGTTAATAGTTTAATTAATAATCTACCGTTTGAATTACATTTACCTGGTTACAACTATTGCGGGCCGGGTACAAAACTTCGAAAACGATTACTGCGAGGTGATCGAGGCGTGAATAAATTAGACGAAGCTTGTATGCATCACGACATTGCCTACGCAAGCCATCCTGACTTAATAAATCGTCATAAAGCAGATTCACAACTATTAAACATGGCCAAACAAAGACTTAAATCAAAAAACGCTGGGAAAGGTGAAAAACTTAGCTCATGGTTAGTGAGTAAAATTATGAAAGCCAAGTTAAAGTCAGGTGCCGGTGTTAAAACTTTTAACAGTTTTGTGTCAAAAATAAGATCAAAAATTAAAAAAATGAAGCCTAAGGGTAATAAAACTTTAGTAAACGCAGCTTACTCAATTGCAAAAAGAATCCAACGCATTCCTAAAATTCGAGTACCTCGAGTAATACCGATACCGAAAACTGGAGGAATTCTGCCGTTAATCCCAATTTTTGCAGGCTTATCGGCTTTAGGAACTTTAGCTGGTGGTGCAGCTGGCATAGCAAAAACCGTGAACGATTACAAAGCAGCTCAAGAAAGTTTGAAAGAAACAGAACGACATAATAAGACTATGGAGGCTTTAGCCGTAGGCAAGGGTTTATATATTAAATCATATAAAAATGGTAAAGGTTTGTTTATAAAATCTCAAAAAAACTGAATACAAAGCTACCCAGTCGTGCCTTAACTAATGTAGATATCCAAATGCACGCTAGCGACATCCCCTACTTTCGAGGAGTCTACATGAAAGATCAGTTACCAAGGACGCCAAAACGAAGAGAATGTGGTATCGTTAACCTAGATGATTCAAAAAATGAAGGAACGCATTGGGTAGCTTATGTTAAAGTTAATAAGTATTGTGAATATTTTGATAGTTATGGTGATTTGAAACCTCCAATGGAATTGATGCGGTATTTTAAAAATTGTAATGTTTATTATAATTACATAAGATTTCAGAAATTCGATACTATAAATTGTGGTCACTTATGTTTAAAATACTTACAGAATTTTTGGAATAAAAACGTATAAATCTTATGATTTCTTTTATTTCAATCATTAGCAAAATGTCTCTCACATTGTCGATAACAGGAAATTCGTCAGATTTAACTACTTACTATCCTAACTCGTTGCAGTTATACGGACAGTATGAGTGCGCCTTGTTACATTTCTCAACATTTAATTCTATTCCAAACATTGACACAAGAAACAATAAGCTGTATTATGGTTCCAGTGAATTAATTGAAATACCAGAAGGCAGCTACGAGTTACAAGATATTGGTGATTATTTAAAATCTGAAATAAAAGATGCTACAATTAAACTACAGTGCAATAACAATACTTTGAAAACTACCTTGTACTGTTCTAAAAATATTAATTTTACTAAAGATGATACTTTTAGAGGTTTATTAGGCTTTAATAAGCAGATCTTGAAAGCAAATAAATGGCATGTGTCAGAGTTTCCAGTCAACATTTTGCCTACGACCGTGATCAGGATTGAATGTGATATTGTTAGCGGCTCATACATAAACGGAGAACCCAGCCACATTGTGCACGAATTTGCTCTCAACGTACCTCCCGGATACCGTATTATAGAAATCCCGAAAAACGCAATATACTTTCCAATCAATCAGAACAACATAAGCTGTATACATATCAGGTTGCTTGACATAAACAATAGTTTAATAAATCTACGCGGTGAAGAAGTACAGCTGTATCTACATCTGAGAAGAAAAAATGATTGACTACAATAAATATGAGCACCAACAATCTAAAAATATCAGTGCTACTCAAGCTATCAAGCAAAGAAGAGATCGCTCTAAAAAGAAAATAAAATTGACAAAAGACAATAAGGCGTTTCTTAAGGCAATCGGTTTGCTAAAATGAATATTTTAGATGTATTATCCGCTCCAACCTATGACAACACCGTCGAAGGAATTGAATTTCATTCGTACAAGCCATATGTAACAAGTTTCAACAGGAATGATGAAATTCGGATACCTATCAACCAACAAGATCTATACATACTACCGTCAGCAAGCACTCTTTATTTAGAAGGAACTGTGATCGTTAAGAAAAATGATTCAAAGGATATCGCAAGTAGCGTGCAATTCACGAATAATTCTCTACTCTACTTATTTCAAGATATAAGGTATGAACTAAACGGAGTGGAAATTGATAATGTAAAAAATGCAGGTGTTACAACTACGATAAAATCGTTAATATCGATGAACGAGAGTGAGTCAAAAATATCTCATGCTTGGGGTTGGAATATAGATGGTATAAAAAATATTCATGGTGGTAATTTTTCTGCTTCCATCCCTCTTTGTAATATTTTAGGCTTTGCTGAAGATTTTAAAAAGGTCGTAATAAATTGTAGACATGAATTAATATTGTTGCGAAGTAATACTAACTTGAACTCTGTAAAACTTAACACTGGTGAAGTAGTAGAGGACGTTCAGATTAATAAAATCATATGGCGTGTACCGCATGTTAAAGTGTCAGACAAAGAAAAAATAGGCTTACTTAAAGTCTTGGAAAAAGATCGACCACTTCAGATGATTTTTAGAAACTGGAATTTGTACGAAAACCCTGTATTACCTAAAACTACAAAACATACGTGGTCTATCAAAACTTCATCGCAAATAGAAAAACCAAGATATGTAGTCATTGGTTTACAGACAAATAGAAAAAACCATCCGACTGCTGATATGTCTCAGTTTGACCACTGTAATATTCGCAATATTAGAGTCTACCTAAATTCATCCTACTTTCCATATGAAAATCTAAATGCAAATTTTGCACATAACAGGTTTGCTTTATTATACGAGCAGTACACAAGATTTCAACAGTCGTACTATGGACGTCGTTCGGAGCCTTTACTAAGTGAAAAACAATTTAAAGACATAGCGCCATTGTTTGTAGTAGACTGTTCGAGACAAATAGATAATCTAAAGGCTGGTCCTGTTGTGGATGTGAGAGTGGAAATTGAAAGCAATACGGATATACCCAATCAAACTTCTGCATATTGCCTTATTTTGAATGACTGCATAATTGAGTATAAGCCGTTGAGCAATACTGTGAAAAAACTATCATGAATCCTGATACTATTATATTGGATGTTCAAGGCTTTAAAGATTTACATAATAATTTTATAATTAAAGAATTAGCTTTCGCCACTCATGACTATACACAAACGTTTTTGATAAAACCTCCATATCTGTTTAAGTATTTGACAAGAGATGAAAAGAAGCAAGTTAAATGGTTGGAAAGAAATAGAGGTATTTACTGGAGCGAAGGATATATTGACTACAGAGAATTCCTACGTTTAATTGTTCCATACCTAGAAAATAAAAAAAATTTAGTTAAGGGTTTGGAGAAAGTAAAATGGATAAATAACCTAGGCGTGCATAATTGTAATATATCAGAACTTGATGAAAATCAATGTCCTAATTTAGCTGAACTGCATAAGAAATACTGTGGAAGAAGTAATTTAAATTGTATTATGCATTCAAATCAATGTGCGCTTAAAAATGTATTATGTTTGAGAAAACATATAGAGCAAAAATAAATGTGTACCTATCTTGCTAGTTTTAGATAATGAATAAAACAATTTTTAAGTAAATAGTTTTTCATTTATTTTACATACTTCATTATGTAAGGTATTTTATAAAATACAATGCAATGTAATACTAAACCTATATAACTACAGGTTGTAGAAATCGTTGTCAATTAAAGACTTAGATATTTTCTTAACTAAACACTCTGTTTCATCCATAACGCTATCAACAACATCTTTAACAATGTATTGTGCCTTTATCAAAACATTTTCACTGTCACTGTCACTGTCACTGGCTTGAACGTTATTACACAGGTCTATGACCTGAATTTTTATTAGCTTAAGTCCTCGCTGATGGAGCCGACTCATAACGAAAGATTTTAACGAATTTGGTTTTTTTTGTTTTTCTCGACGTCGTTGTTTCAGGCTCTTATCTTTCGTCCCCAATTTTAATTTCGTACTGCACTCAGCTTCATGGCAACGCATCTCGTTAAACTCAGCTTCATTTAAATAATCCTGATCCTGGGCATATTGACTGAATATTATATTGTCTGATCCTTGAGTAATCTGAAACAAAGAGTTAATAAATTTATAAATGTATTGTAATGTACTAAGCAGTATTGTTATATACACTTCGTTACAATCATAGTGTTAATTCGAATTAAATAAATAACTTTATTATTATTAATTAACTTACCGATGTCATGATTATGATGTGCTAATCAACTACTCGAAGCCAGTGATATTTACGAAATAACAAAAAAATACAATTACAGTGATTATTGGCCCTGCCTTGACTTGATAACCATAGATCAATAAAAAATAGATACCGCATATATACTCAAATTCATGATTGAAATGAGAGACTAAAATATTGCAAAAATCATATGCGATTTTTAGTTTTAGGCAGCCTATAAAAGTGTAATTTTATATAGTTATAATTCATCTTCTAGTGATCAATCATCGGTAATATAGTAGATCGGTCATGCATTTTTTAACGCATGTCATATCTATTTATTATTAATCGTTGGCACTACCTATGAAAAAGCTAACTAAGCATTTATGTCTCAAAGCCGGAGGACAATGAACTGACCTACTTAAATATAGATACGATGTATATTATGCTCTCTCTATCTATTACATGGTACTGTAAAATAAACGTCTTATAAAAGAATGACTTTACTACCAGTATACTGGTTTATCGTACTTAGTATTATAAATTTGTAAGATTCTCTGTCTGTTGGTTGCATCATCACGAATAATCAGTTAAAATGATCATGATCGAATTCGGTAGAGAAATAAAAGAACCTGTAAGAAAGTATGTAGACTATTTATTATCAACATTATCGTCAGCACTTTCTAACTGCAATTTAAGTAATAAAAATCCTGCTATTCGTAGGTATGTTTGTTGAAACTTGATATAAGATTGGTTAAATTTTATTAAACAAATGAAGCATACCTAGCGGTTATAACTTAACACGGATAGATAAATAAGACAATATTGTTATAATTACACAGACACTTTATTTACAATTGGTTTATATATACAATTACATTTAAACACCTACACATATTCCTCGTTAATTTTACCTATTCTAAGATTATATCTAAGTTATATAATACAAGGATAGCTTACATTCTATTATTGTTTATTAAAAATATTTACACATCTTTTAGCATAGCCGAGTGACCCCAGGCAAGTGTGGATACCTTATCTACAGATATCGCACGTTTGTCATCGTTATTTGATAAAGCAATTTTGTTTATACTCTGAGTGAATATCTCGTGCTTAATTGATTTGAACATCATATATTTTTTGCGGATTATACCACCATTAAATAAAATATTTTCATAGTCTGTGATGCTTAAATCTTTCACTACGCACGATTTTACTCCCTTTGCTTTTTTAATGATTTTATCATGAGTCTTTATGGAATAAAGTTTCGATCGTAACCCGACAAAATTTGAAATATACTGTCCTCCCATTTCATCTTTGAACAGCCCGGGTACTTTTTTGTTTTTTAAAGGTATGTTAAATTCATTTTCATCGGTGTAGTTACTAGTGTCAAAATATTGCAAAAAATTGTATTTCAGATCGTGATAAAAATCATTGGTATAAATTTTGTAGACAAACGAATCGGTATCTGTGTAACACAGCTGCACTCGATCTCCGTAAAAAGGTTTGACAACATTGTAATGAAAGTCATACATATGTGACTTAGAAAGCTCTAATACAGTGAATCCAATATAAATAGGTTTATCTAAAATGATTCGATCTGGTTTCATTTGTATTGCAACTAAATTTTCTGTGAGGATACATGCACTATGGAAATAAGGATTAGCTATAAGTCTCTCAGCGGATATAGATTTTTTTGTCTTGTTGTATTTATCACACCACTTACTAACCAAATGAACACATACTCTATTTTCGGTATTTTCTAACGTCTTACCAAAGACGCTGTTATTTAACAATTTGAAAAAGTCTTGTTCGAATGAATTTTTTGCGTTTTGTCTTAACTTTGTATTTAATTCTATATACTTTTTTAAATAGGGACTCTGTCTAAATGTAATAACTCGGTGTACTTTACGTAAAATTAGACCGTGTTCTAGACACTTTTTTAAATGAACATAGTGAATCACATAGTTATATTTGTTATACAAATTTGCGATTAATTTTTTTGTTTTACCTCCAGGGGGTACACATTTTTCAGGGCAAAATGGTAAGTCGTTGTGAAGCTTATGCAAATGTTCAGGATACAAAAGGTCAACTTCTAATATAAATCCCCATTCAGCATCGCTTTTAATTTTCTCAATACATAAATTATCCATTTCATCTTGACTAAGAAATCTAAAACTAGAGTAGGGTAAAGCTTTACAAAGCTAAAAACCATATAAATTGCAACAGTCAGCATAGAATATAAAACAGGAGGGCTTTGCAGCATCATATTCTAACATGTATTTATGATTGGCTTCTGCATATCGATGGGAACACATGCACAACCCCCCTCGAATACCGCTTTGAATCATCCTCACGATAGCTAAATCTGATATGAGTTCTAATTGTACACCTGTTTTGAGTAACATTGCATCAAAAGATAGGCTAGGCGCAGTTACATAAAACGCGGGGTCGAGTTTATAATGTTGCTTGCATGTTTTTCGGAAATTCTGAAAAATATCTGTCAATAAAAGTACATCCGTTTTTAGGTATAAATCAGTATATTCACCCATATTTGTAATGTTGAATTCACTCCAAACAATTTGAGCATGTTCATAGTCATCATTCGAAATATTTTCGTTAGTCAAAGAGTTATGAAAACTGTGCTTAGGCGGTAACGATTTTTCATCGTAACTTGTCCAATGTGACATGAAGTCATACGGGTATACACCTTTTCGTGTTAATAAACTAAATTGTTTTTTATCAGGAAAATGAGACTGTAGATAAACAAAATCGTCTGTCTGCATGGTTTTCGCCAGCTTATCTAAACTTGATGCTAAAAAGTTAAAGGAATCTAAAAATCTTAGCTGTATAATCTCATTAGCACTAATAGGGATGAACTTTGAGAATGTTATATATTTTTCCTTAGTCTTAGGAATAATTTTAATTTGACCAGGGAGTTCAGCTAACTTTTTAATGAATAAATGACAATCATAAATTATGAAAAAATATTGGAACAAATTTAGGTGTTTTATACTGCAGATTACAATGACGATGTGCTGCGCCTCGATATCGACCAGTTATATGACAATGATCTCTAACTCTATCGTTCCACAGTAAATTTTCACATATGTGACATGTGATAGCATGTTCGAAATGCAGAGCATCTTTTTCTGTAAATATCATGTTCTCGGTTTTGGACAGAGTTCTATGTATTGCTTTAACATCTTCAATTAAATATTGTATAAATTTCGAAATACAATCTTCCCCCCGATAGCTCCTAAACCCATCGACTAAGTTATTTGATGATGAAACAACATTATAGGCAAACGCGGCTGGCACGTGTCGTTGCAAGTATGACGTATTGACGGTGTCTAATGTCGAGTCAACGTTGGGTACAAGCAATGTTTCGAAATCAGCATATATGACGAATGGAATATTTTGTTTTCGCTCATAGTTATTAAACTTTAAAATTGATCCCTGTTCTGGTAAAACTGTGGCAACTCCTCCACACAAATGTGTTTCGATTTGATGCAAATCAGGGAAAAATAACAAACAGTTTTCACAAAAGTATAATTTACCATGATGTTTGCTTATCTGACATCTGACTAAACGAGAAAAGTTGGTAATTAAACAGTAATGAGAATCAGTATTATTTTCTAAATATAGTAGATGGATGCTTCTAGATTTATTATTTGATGTTTTATACAAAGGCCCAGTTACTATCTTGTCATTTTTTAATCCATAAACAAAAATATTTAAAAAAGGATTATTTTTTTCAAACACTGCTATATCAGAAAATGTAATTGGAAAAGACAAATCATTAATATTTAAAACGTCTCGAAAATGTGGATATGACGAAATTCTTTCAGGATGACTATTTGTAGGATACAAAGCTGCTACAACACTCCATAAAAAGCAATACTTATCTCTGTTTTGAATATTCAAACATGCCTTTTTATTCCTTATATATTTTGGTAAAGAAATAAATTTTGATCCGCTGAGAGGCTGATACTTACTAATATTTATTTCTAAATGTGAATTGCACAGAAACGTCCAGCCACTATCTCTCTCCTGAAACTCTTCGATTTTCTTTAAAAGGGTCTCGATTGCTGGTTTATAAATTAAATCAAAGTCATAATGTACATGTATGATAAAGTTTTTTGTAGAAAATGATTTCAATTCCTGTTCATCATTTTTATACAAAAGAAAATAAGAAAATAGTTCTAAATTAATCTTAACACCTGTATGCTTTTGTAGCGACCTATCTATAAGGTTTTTTACATGTTTACTGATGTTATTAAGAAATATTTCAGGGAAATTATTTATTTGTTCATTAGTTGCAGTGATCCGGTAACTTGTAATTCTTCTTTTGAAAGAAGAATCAATTATTTCAACATTGTCATACATCAGAGTTTTGCTATTATTTTTATGAACATTACTACGTAAATGACCGGACCACCGACGATTATCTATATCTACTTTACAAACCGAACAATGCGGCATTTTTACTTTAACTAAGACCTACGACTACTTTTATACTGAATTTAACCTTAAATAGATTATTAATACTTACTATTTTTATGAGTGCCTTTTCTTGTTTCAGAAATATTAGTTTAAACAATTAAGCATAAACAATTAAGTAATGCACTAGGATTTCTTATCACCAAACCAGGACTGCTTTACGGTCTTCCGTAGGTTAACACTTTCGGTCAAAGTAATCGAAGATCCTCCGTGATGTTCTTCCTAAAATTGTAAAAAAATAATAATAATTAGCATGCGTATGTAATTGTAGCGAAAATTAAAAAAAGATTTACTATAAACAATAACTTTAAATAAAAAAATTACAATATAGGTACCTGATAATTTATCCAAGTTCCAATTTAGGATTATCCCGATTTTTTGGTCACCAAATCACATCACCCAATCGTAGTGAAATTTTTGTCCTAAAAACAAAAAAATTATAGTTTCTATATAATGGTGAAAAAAAAAAAAAAAAAAAAAATAAAAAAAATTTAAAATGATTTAATCTATTACAATGGTGTTAAAAATATATATTACCTGATAATTAATAGATGCACGATCCAATTCAAGGTTCAAACCACAGCCGTGAACGTTACAGAATTAATCTTGTGATCAAGTAGTCTAAGTGGTTGTATCTAAAAAAAATAAATAATTATATAACATAGCTTATATATACAAATAAAAAAATGTGTAACAAAAAAAAAAAAAAAAAAAAAAAAAAATGCTAAATATTACCTGCTGATTTATGCGTCGCTCTTGAACTTTATTAATTAATTGAATTTATTATTTATTTTATTTACAGCTGCCTGCACAGCTTTAAATTACTTTTAAAACTGTGCAGACAGCTGTCTTTCAAAATAAGCAATAAATTATACCGAACCGACACTTGATACTTGCCTTGCCAAACGTGATGTCGAAATATCCGCGAGCGTCGGTCAGCAGTTTCAGGTAAGGATGTCGCGCACTCACATACACATTGTCTTTGGTATTTGTTTTGCTTTAGTTTACGCAATAATATAAATATATCAACCCTAACTATTTCGCTGCATCGACAGTTGAAATAATTACTTAGTCATTATTTTGTTTAAGTTTAATACGGCAAAAAAAAAGAGTTGGTTTTTACAATATCACCTAAACATTAGCGATGATTTTTAATATAGTGAATTATCGCGAGTTTTCACCTTATAAGCGGCTCATTTTCTTCAATACGTATTCGTCAACGAATCGAAGCCTGCAAGTGATCCAGTAATCTGCAAGAAGTCATCATAGAAGAACAGAACCAGCCCTGAAGAACGAATCCCTGCCTCCTGCGCTATCTCTGCTGCCATTGGGACCATCAGTCTTCAACGACAGTCCTGCGCTGCTGCCAGCTGACCCGTCAAGCAAACATTCAAGAACGATCCGCTGTCACCCACCGAAGGCTGCATCACCAATCCATCAATCAGTTACTTATCAAGTTCACTGGAAAATGTAAGTACCTTCAGACGTATTACCGTAGCCTGCTTAGTTTTTTTTTTTTTTACTTCAAAGTCACAAACCAGATTAACTTTGTTTTTGATGCTCACCCAACCTTAATAGTTAAGGTTCTGAGTAAGAGGGCTTGGGTTGGTGGGTGGGTGGACCAGGCTCACCTTTCAAATCGTGAATTTGTATGCTACAGCCCTAACACACGAAAATCTTAGTGGAGAGCTACAATACAATATAACTTTATAGCACATCAAACAATATGGTAATATAAATATAAGTAGTAACATTTCATTTCATTGGGCGACCTTATCACTTGCAACGATTTCTTTCAAGCAACAGGCTATGAGCTATGAGTGTGAAAGTGTTTATTTTGACATTATTTATTTTTACCATAATATGATTGCTTTATACGCTTCAACATATCTGATGGCAAGGAATTAGAACGGCTCCTCGCCACAACCGGCTTACGTAGTAGCTACGGACCTCCCGTTTATGTTAAGTAACTTTATCAATTGCGTAAATAATTACATCTTAATTCTTTATTTCAGGTCTGAATCTGAGTGCGAATACTATCAATCATGCTCGAGCGTGGAGCCAGCAGGGAACACCAAACCCACTCGCAAACCCGCTGCAGACAACAGTAAGAAGCGTAAGCCGCGTTCATCAACAACGGATTCAACTACACCAAGGTAAATTTGACTTATAAATTTGTACTATTTTTATTACCTTATCTTATGATAGCTAAAATAACGTTACTTAACATAGGGAAGACCCGGACTCCGGCCTGTACCAATAGGTTCTTTGGAACTTATGTACGGATCATACCACTAGCTTTTCGGTGAAGGAAAACATCGTGAGGAAACCTGCATGTGTCCTGAGAAGAAATTTAATAGCACATGTGAATCCACCAACCTGCACTTGGCCTAATCGCCCTTTGAGGGTAGGCCTATATCCCAGCAGTGGGATGCTAAAAAGGCTGATACAGATAGGGTTTAGGCCCTATCCAAGACAGAGCACGTTTGATATGAACGAGCCGATTCACTTTCGATATGCAAAGGCTTGGAGATTAGGGATTGTATCAACCAAAGTACAGATGATCAAACAGCGAGTTGTACAGTGCGCACATAATAGGTCTACCATTCAACATAATTTTCTATTGATATATATTGTATGCTAACGATGAACAGGTGGATAATATAAAGAACATTAATTAACAAAGGTTTTCTTGCTTGTTTCAGTAAAAAACCTCATACTGTCTCCGATATATTCGGAGTCAATCAAAACCGCGATCCCGCCTCAACGCACAATGAAGATGGAAACCAGCAGCTGCCTTCATTTTTCGTCAATCGGGTGGGCAACAGGTGCGAGCGGCGTACGACGACTACAGACGGCGACTACTACGTCGACTGTAAAGTTTATAAGACGGAGGACGCGCGTGCCGCCGACTCCCTGGAGCTGTGGAAGAAGGCGCTCGTCCGCATCAAAGTCCAGACGAACGCTGAGTCTCCGCAGTGGCGAGCACTGCAGAAGTTTGTATTATCATCGGACTTGTTATTTCCAAATCCACCGCGATTTTTTGATAAGTAAAAATATGTACATAATATAATAAATGTATCTAATCGTTAATCGTTTTTTATATTGGATTTATATATACATCCATACATATATACATTTTATATATCATACAAGGTTCTTGACTATACTTACAAGCAGGCACTTACATTTAAACTTTTACTTAAATTTGCATGTTTAAGTAAAAGTTTAAATATTTGGAAAAATTACTAGGTTTGTCTATTTAAACATTTAAATAGACAAACCTAGTAATTTTTCCATACTTACAGATTAATTTAATCTAGCTGATCGTGTTAATTTACACATTCTGAAGCTTCGTCGCGAATGAAATCGAACGTATAATAATGGGCATTTCTGTCCCACCCTGTCTATCAGCGAATCCTGTTTCAGTTACATTTTTTCAATGAAATCGAACGTATATTATTGGGAATTTCTGACACACCGTCGTGAAGGCGAACTTGTTCGCCGAGCGACAAGGTGGGACAGAATTCCCAATAATATACTACTGAATTGATTTGAAAGAGTTAGATTCCGGTGGCCAAATGGAATAGGCATCCGGCGCGAATTCGCAGGACTCGGGTACAATTCCGTCCAGAACAAAAAAAAATTCTCTAATAATTTGTAAGTGTGATTTTCGCTCAGCAAGCAATATTACTTTTAATCATATTTAGAAATATAGAAGAAGGGCAGCGACATCATTGCGAGACAGCACTATTTCGGTCAGATGAACTCTAGTAGTATGGTTTATGGCCGCGTACCGTCCCCTATGACGATTAAAGTAATACAATTGGAGCACAAATTTTCTAGTCGAAAGAATAAGGTTCCGGTGGCCGAATGGAATAGGCATCCGGCGCGAAATCGGAGGACGCGGGTACGAAACCCGTCCAGAACAAAAAAAATGTACTTCTATAATTCGTAAGTTATGTTACATGTACCTAATACAAACAGAATTACGTTCCAATTAATCCTGTAAAAAACAGCGTAGCAAATGTACCTAATTTATTTGTTGAACAACATATAAATATAACATAAGTAGGTATTTTTAATTGAGCTAATATGTAACATCAATGGTATTATTAGATATGAGCGCTCGTAGCGAAGTTTACTTAGCTGTTCTCAACCGATCAGCAAAGTTAAGGAACGTCGCGCGCGGTCATGAGTTGGATGGGTGACCGCTAGTGACATTACTACTGAGCGTTTCCGTGCTTCGGAGGGCACGTTAAGCCGTCGGTCCCGGTTGTCGTCTTAGGATGGCAGTCGTATAGCATGGTGGTAGGGCATTTTGCGAATGCCCGCCTGGCTAGCTACCACCCTCAAGTAGAAAATCTGTCGCTAAGCACCTAACGGTGTGTTCCGGCAGCTGTCCTTGAGAGCCAGTACTTCTAGGTTAGCCTGAACAACATCTTCGACCACATCATCACTTACCATCAGGTGAGATAGTGGTCAAAGGCTAACCTATCAGGCATAAAAAATAAAAAGCGCAATGGGCTGATTACACGGTGGCGCGGCGTGGTTTAAAAATGTCCAGAGCGCGGGCGACGTTGTGAAGAACTCACAGCACGTGCAATTTCCATGGCGCGGAGCTCATATCTAGTAGGTATACAATATTATCAGTTGTTAATCATGATCACTAATTTTTTTAAACTGACTACACAATAATATTTGCGATTCATGTATCTATCTACTAAAGCATAACTAATTTTTAATATGCTTTAGGTAGGTAACTAGTAGTGAGTAGGTACTCAGGGTTGACTAATTGATTTCCAATCAATAAGACCAAGATAATTTTCATTTCATTGGACACATTTTCAGTTATTTAAATGATAACGTTAATATTATCACTAATAGTATATCTATTATCTGTCTAGTATATCTATTATTAGTTATGTATAGACAATGCTGGATAAGCCGCGGCAACACTGGACCGCGCCGTGCTCCTTTTGAATAGAGTTTTGAATATTTTTCAACATCGAATAATAAAAAATATTAAATGTTAAATTACAGACACAAGAGACTTTTAACATCAGGTGGTCCTCGTGCTTATTCTGTCAAATACACAGAAGTAAACGCAAAAAAAAACAGTTTAAAATGTTTGTTAGGACTATCAGAAGTCAACCCTAAGAGGTTGTTAGCATAGCAACCCTGTATATTGGTGGTGCTGATTTCGTTGGTGAGAATTAATGACTCACATAGTCCCGTTTCAATTCTTATTTGTTCTGTGGCTTCACAGTGCAATAGTATGTGCTCCACGATCTCTTCTTCAAGCACACAGCGTATATAAAAGGTATTTTTGAACAATATACAGGGTGCCCGGTAATGAATGGATAACCTTAAATTAGGTATTTGTATATCTAATGGCCATTCAGAAAAAAAAACAGAACGAAAAAAAAAAAAAAAAATTTTTATATTAAATAATAAAACAAATACCATTTTGAAACCGGCCATAGCCAATGCCACTGGGCATTGGCTATGGACTGCCGTGCCGCAGGTCCATGGTTCGAATCCCGCCGCGGGCTTGAGCTTCACCGCATGGTGGATGGGCATTTTGCGAATGCCCGCCTGGCTAGCGTCCACCCTCAAGTAGAAAATCTGTCGCCAAGCACCTAACGGTGTGTTCCGGCAGCAGTCCTTGAGAGCCAGTGAAATTACAGGCACATGAGACTTAACAAATACGTCTCAAGGTGACGGGTGCAGTGCAATTCGTGACTTATGACGAAATGCATCTGTTATAGGCAGAGGTTAGTCCGCTTAACATCAGGTGGGCCTCGAGCTTGTTCCGTCCTACACATTAAAAAAATAATTAAAAAAATTAATAAATATTGATAGTTGGACATTTAGCCATCGAAACTTTCTAATCACTGACGTGCTTTCTACTTTGCATAGTAAAGTATTTTTCGGACTACATAATAGACCGAATGTATAAATTACCATAAGTAAGTTAAGTTTCTGTGTTCCAAATTCCAATTAAATATGAAAATTGTAATCATAAAATCTTTTTTTGAAGCGCTTGTAGCGATGTTTACTTACCTGTTCTTAACCGATCAGCTAAGTTAAGCAACGTCGCCCGCGGTCATGAGTTGGATAGGTGACCGCTAGTGACATGACTACTGAGCGATTCCGTGCTTCGGAGGAGCTGCTGTCTCAAATATATCACCATTCACAGGATATTTGAGATCCTACTGCTTTTCAAATATTAAAGCTAGGATTCATATACTCGCAGAAGAATTTTTTTCATTTCATTTAGTACCAAAGCGCCAAGACAATTATTTTAGTAGTTAAATTTTGTTCGATGAATAAAAATATTAAAAATATCTTAATTTTGACATATATAATTTTCCTTCTTGCCTTCTACTCTTTGCCATTTTGACTTATTGACTTGATACTTACATTGAAAAATATATCAAATGTAGTGCTATAGTTTCGCCAAGACAAAAAAGGGTTTACTGGAACGGTACTCTCTAAATTAAATGATATAGTTTTGGCGCTTATGATATTTACTACCAAGCAACTGCGGGGCCCATGCGCGGTGCGAGGGACGAGCTGTTAGTGCCGCTCATTTATTACTAGACGACGTTCAAGGTTGTTGGCGTGATCCAGCCTTAAGCCGTCGGTCCCGGTTGTTTTCTGAGGATGGCAGTCGTCATAGCATGGTGGTAGGGCATTTCGCAGATGCCCGCCTGGCAAGCTACCACCCTCAAGTAGAAAATCTGTCGCCAAGCACCTAACGGTGTGTTCCGGCAGCTGTCCTTGAGAGCCAGGACTTCTAGGTTAGCCTGAACAACATCTTCGACCACATCATCACTTACCATCAGGTGAGATAGTGGTCAAAGGCAAACCTATCAGGAATAAAACAAGAAAAAATAATCTAGGAGACTTACTTTAATCAAATCCAACATGTTAGCATAAAACACTTCAGTTGAAAACGAGTGTCCGACCACTACCCATGCCATTGCCCAAGTTCTGATGCCGTCTAAACAGTGCAAGGTGCCAGGAGCTGAACTAAAGTTCATAAGCCGTTTACCGTTGGTATACGCCGAAAATGACGTGTAGAGCTGATTAGAGTGTTTTGGGTCTGAAATGTAATAGAATGGTATAGATAATTAGATATTTTTTAATTTCAATATTTTAGCATCTTATCTGTCTTGCTAAATAATCTGCAGTATGATACTCTATCAACTGGACCGTCTATATTTCAACGAATAGACGGTTGTTCTGTTATCGCCACACGTGGCAGAAGTCTTGGAGATGGCTTTGTAGATGGAAAAATGCTAACAATCTCTTACAGTTTAACATAATATACAAATTTAGTTCTATGACACTTTTTAAAACCTATCTTGTATATCTTATACTGCGATCTCCAAGACGCCTGCCAAGCATGGGGATTATGACAAAAGTGCACTAAAAGTGGGAGATTGTGTTTAGCAGTGGACAATCCGACTGATACAGTAATAAACATTTTAGTAAAGCAAAAATTCTCTTTAATTTTAGACCGATGATAAAACAAGTTTGTGTTATTTCCCACCTATGTATGATGATACGGTCGGAGATGGTTACAGTAATACGCGTAGTATAATAACCCCCCCTTTTTTGGAAGGTTTGTTGTCTTGGTCAGTTAACTGAGTGAATCCTGGTCGCTCATTGGTGGCGTCATTGGCTAACCATTTTGTGAATATTTAAACCCCATTAGTCAATACCAATGAGGTTTAAATATTTAGCTTGTCAACAAATCAAGGCCAGTCTCCAGTTTCTGGAGGTAACTGTCTTTAAACCATCAGTAAACAAATTAAGCAAATGAAACTGCAATAAGTTGATGTTAATGCTATTAAAAATTAAAAAAATTAAAAACACAAATACTGTGATTTTTTTTATACTAAGTATATAGCAACTTACCACGTTTCAAAAAAAATCTCCATATGAGATCATAGGATGAACTCAAAGCAGTCAATAATCCAATTGTAGAAAATACAACCCTGAGAAAAATACTCAAACATTAAAAAAAATTTACATATGTATAAAATGTTTTAATAGCCTATGTTCATCAGGGATAATGGAGGATTCTTACGGTCAAGGAATTTTTCAAATTGGTCCAGTAGTATTTAAGATCATTCTTTACATACAAAAATACAAATCATTCCTCTTTATATATTTTTAGTGTAGATTATATATTTTTTTCTTATCTTATTACATTATATTATGTTTTGGACTGCCGCGCAGCAGGTCCATGGTTCGAATCCCGCCCAGAGCTTGAGCTTCACCGCATGGTGGAAGGGCATTTTGCGAATGCCCGCCTGGCTAGCGACCACCCTCAAGTAGAAAATCTGTCGCCAAGCACCTAACGGTGTGTTCCGGCAGCAGTCCTTGAGAGCCAGTGAAATAACAAGCAAAATGAGACTTAACAGATATGTCTCATGGTGTTGGGCGCAGTGCAGTTCGTCACTTGTGATGAAATGCATCTGTTATAGGCAGATGATACGGCTTAACATCAGGTGGTCCTCGTGCTTGCTCCTTCACAATAACATTAAAAAAATAAATATATTAGGTACCTATATACTAAGATAATAACAGGTGCACTGCATCAAGCCATATATTATTTTTTAAAAATGTCTTTGATACTAAAATTATTTGATCGATTTCTTTTCAAACATGCCAATTATAAGATGATAAGATTTTATACGTACTCTACTTGGATACAGAAAGTAACATTAAGAAATTAAAATATCACTTTCCACTTTGATGCATCGCTATAATCTATAATAACTCGTAAAGGTTCAGAAAAGAAGCATTTTTTTCTATGAAGGCATAAGATAATTTCCCTCGAGCTTCGGTTCTCGATATTCATATTTTTAAAGCCATTTCATTTTGATCCTTATTTTCTCAAAAATACAGTGCGCAATAGCGAATCTGTGTGTGAAACTACATGTGTACCAGGTACCCATTGTTAATATCTTCAACCGAAGCTCTTCTTCTTTTTTCTATTAAACGTACAGCCAGTTCAGAACAAGCACATAATTTACCTGCAACTGATAGGAAGGTCGGGTACCAAGTGAAATTGCTATCAGTGCAATCTGGAAATTGGAGCAAAGCTGCTATAAACAGATGTAGAACACAAACACAAAAAGTTTCTTACACTGCAACTGTATCGGCTGGAGACCATGGTTTATCATCGGGAAGCCTGCAGAAACCATCCTCATATTGAAAGCCGATGGCTGACACATTGAATAGTAACGAAGCGATCGCTTGCTGAGTGGAACAGGGCTTTGGGATACATATTGCCAGTGTAAATGAAAAGCCTATTTCTGGAAACGATGGTATTGATCTAAAAGAAATCAAATTACATATATTACTAAGTTGAATTTCAAGCACTAGTATAGCACGCTGTCCAGCCAGTCTATATGCCGAGCGGTTAAGGCACCAATTGCGTAAAGCGATGTGCCTAAAGGCATTGGTGAAAAGCGATAGCGACATCATAATGAGTGTTAGGTGTGTTTGAAAAAGCACTACTTTCAGGTCAGATGAAGTCTAATAGCCTGGTTGTTGGTCGCATCGTCCCCTAATAATTCTATTCAGACAGTTAAAATTTTAATTACGGCATTAAATTCGCGTTTGTCCTGCCCGTCTCGATGGTTGAGCGATTTTGGCATCCGGTGCGTAAAGCGTAGGACGCGGGTTCTATTCCCGCTCGAGACGACAATATAAATAATCACAACAAAAAAAAAATGCATCCTATAGCTGGAACGATCAAATACCGCGAAAACAGTTATAGGTCTTTTGTGCTCCTTTCATTGGATTAGGGGCTTTAGTAAAAGTAGTTTAACATTCTTGATTTCTTTAAAATATAACTTGACTGACACAATTACTCACTTTCAAAATGTATACTTACTAGCATTGCAAAGCTGTCAAAGCTTCTAGAAGACATGAAAACCCAACAGTTAAAACACTAAACTGGAGCGAAAGACAAAGTTTTGAAGCGCTCGTAGCGAAGTTTACTTAACTGTTCTCAACCGATCAGCAAAGTTAAGCAACGTCGCCCGCGGTCATGAGTTGGATGGGTGACCGCTAGTGACATTACTACTGAGCGTCCGTGCTTCGGAGGGCATGTTAAGCCGTCGGTCCCGGTTGTCGTCTTAGGATGGCAGTCGTTATAGCATGGTGGTAGGGCATTTTGCGAATGCCCGCCTGGCTAGCTACCACCCTCAAGTAGAAAATCTGTCACCGAGCACCTAACGGTGTGTTCCGGCAGCTGTCCTTGAGAGCCAGTACTTCTAGGTTAGCCTGAACAACATCTTCGACCACATCATCACTTACCATCAGGTGAGATAGTGGTCAAAGGCTAACCTATCAGGCATAAAATAAATTTAAAAAAAACCGAGAAGTTTGGCATTTCTGTTTTCATTGGCAAAGGTTTTGTGTATCGCACAGGCTATACTTAGTTCAACAGCGATACTGAATTTAGAAATCTAAATATGTAAACTTTTAGGGCGGTTAGTGTTTTGCTTTCATATCAATCAATCATTTAACATATGTAAATACAGGAGAACTTACCGCCAAGACCGTTCATCTCTGATACCAGAAACAGCAAGCATTTGTGCCTTCAGTAAATTATACTCCTTTACTTTAGCGATTACTTCCGCGTCAACTTCCAAAGATGAAGGTTCAAAAACTCCCCAGTCCCTATTCCAAGGAAATTTCAAATCCTGATCTAAAGGTACGTTAATGGTGCAGTACTTTCCTTGAATTAACTTATCTTCGGTTTCTCGGGCAATGCCGAGGCATTGATGATAATTGCCTAAGTCTACAAAATTTCCCAATGTAAATCCCCTCGGTATTCTTATTCCGGCATCAGCAACTACAAAAATACATCGTAAATTTTCGTACAAAAAGTAATTCATAAGTAATATGCTACGAATAAAATAATTTTTATTCGTATGTAATAAATAATTGTTAGTGGAAAATTGTAGGTAGCTATGTAAATTTATAACGTATTATTAGATACACTAGACTATTACAAAGTAAAAGATCTTGCCCATGTAGTAAAATATAAACGTAAATCATTATGAGTGGATTTTTCTTTTTTAAAATTGTACACATAACGGACTTCCAACGCTGAAAAGATTGAAATTTTTTGTGATAGTCAGTGTATTGGTGATTAAAACACTCTGCTGACTATCATTAATAAAGTTATTTCTTACTTTTCAGCATTGTAAGGCTCTGCTTTATGTTTCTAATGATTTCTAAATAGAACAATGAAAGAAATTTCACTAGATTTGGACTACATTAGTTTTTTATTTAATTTTACTTACATTGAATTAGCAGCAACGGGTTAGTTCTAATAAACCTAATCTGTTCACGACATTGTTCCGCATCCAAAACATCTTCGTAAAGAGCTTCATCTAAAGCCGGGTGTTTATTATCTATATCAAAATGTACCCGGGCTTTCACTACAGAAAATAAAATAAAAATTATAAATATCTTCATTTCCATGTTCACTATGTACCGTACCTACTGTTGTAATAGGAAGTAAGCGGTCAACAGAATGTTGTATCAAGTAATTGATTGATATTAGTCATTTGTATCTAATCTTCGAAATACAAAAATTCCACTGATCAGATTAATTAAATCAAAACCGTAAATGGTTTTGATTTATGTTTGTTGACGACTAAACGAAGACATTTGTTAGGTTTTAGCCTATAGCTTAGACATTTATTAGACCTTAGCCTATAGCTTAGACATTTGTTAGGCTTAGCCTTACAAAAAGCCGTACGCACTTTAGTGCATACATAACGCAATAAAACATATATGTATACTCGTATGTAAAAATCAGTCCTGACTCACTGACTGACAGAAAACGCAAAGCCTAAACTGCTGGTCGCACACTCTTGAAATTTGGAGGGTGTATCCATCTTGATGCGTAGGGGTACTAAGAAAGGATTTTTGAAATTCAACACCTAAGGGTAAAAACGTTTCTATGAAATTCCTTTGTTTTCAAACATATAGTTTTCCAAAACTGTAAGTTTAATAATTTTAATTTAGTATTTGGATATAAACAAAAAAAAACTTGTTTAACATTTCTGTTTCACACTGTTGACTTAAGGGTGTGAAATTGGGGATGAAACTTTGTATGGAAATCATCCCTTAGCCGGGGTGTGCTCTAACCAATTGAGCTAACATGACACAATGACACATAACTCTACTTTTTTGCCCTCGTTCTTCGAACATGGTATCGGAATGGAGCTACACCAACTTGCATACCCTGGCTAAAGGGGTGGGCGGGCGCGGGTTCGAATCCCGCACATGACTTTAATTTTTTGTCTCGTAAATTTTTAATTTTGTTAAGTATTTCTTTTTTGTTATTTTGTACGACAGACTGATTAAAAGATTTATTTTTATATTTTATAGCTGAGTATTGTTAGGTTTTATGTTTTTTATTTTTCTTAATTGTAGGTATGTAAGTTGTAAGATAAAATTGTTTTTTTTACTAGTAAAATTATACGTAGTTTATTTTTTCATAGGTTAGGTAAGATTGTAATATTTTTGTTGCATATTTATTTGAGATATTAATTTTTGCATGTAGAAAGTTAACGATACCTGTAAGATAATTGCTAGGTTAAGTTTTTCAATAAATAGATTTAAGCGAATTATTATTGCCGTGTTGTTAATTAATATCAAGAATTACTGAAGATTTATGGTGAAATGGTTAGCCATATCATTATAGGTACCAATTGTGAGAGATGGCGTTTGCCTCTTTCGATCATTGGCCTATTTATTCATTCTATGAGACTCAGGAACGGGCAATGGATGTTCGTAAAGAGATTCTCAGCCATGTTGTGGCTAATTGGCAAGATTAGCGATATTGTCTTATAATGCTAAGTTTAACGGAGAAAATTTCACAACTGCGGCTCCCATAGGCTATTTTATGTAGGTATCTTACTCGCGAGTAAGTTCACCTACCTACTTCGCTCATAATTTTAGCTCCTCCAAATACACAAGGAAAAAATATTGTTCATAAAGAAGTTTCCTACCACCAGCAATGAATTTAACTATTTCCCTACCTACAGTGCCGTGCTTATTCAAACCCTGAGAACTCCATAACCGCGAATATTCATTGAATGGAAATTCATAACATGTTTGTTAGAACTAGCAGAAGTCAACCCTAAGAGGTTGTTAGCATTTTACCAATAACCCTGTATTGTTAACAAAATACTACGAACTATGTACAACACTACAACTACTAGGGGAGAGTTCGGTAGTACCGCGCGGTTGGTAAATCCGCGCCCCTTAATTTTCTGCCAACTACGCATAGCTACTGCCTGGCGTGATAATAATATTGTGGCGCAAGACAAACAACGCCCCCCACGCGCCACAGCAGTCCGCTCCGAGCGCTCAGGTAAGGAGCACGCGCGTTTCAAGGTTTTCGGATTACTTGTTATATCTTTTGGACTGTTTTCGATAAGAGATGAGTTCATTACTTTTACATATTTTGTTATTATTGAAATGCATTTCTATGTTAAAAATACTGTAAATTTGGTGTGTGCTACAATACCCTTCATTGTTTTTACTTTTGTATATTTTTTTGGGGTTATAGAACAGAATGAACATGTTCGATAATTCCGCGCGCAGGGCGCGGTATTACCCAACTACGCGCGGAATTGCCATGTATGAACTTGTAAGGGTATTCAGCGGTGGGCTCGATTGTTTTAAATGTTAATTCTAGTCTGTTGCTATTTTTTAATTTGAAGTTTTCTTAGTTATTATAATGATTTTTTCTTTTACCATCCTCAGTTATAGTATAGCATTGTTATGATGGCTGATTAGTACAAATAATAGTTTTAATTGTTAGTTTAAATAATAGTTTTAACGTATAGATTATTTTAACATAAATATTTTATACATACAGTTATTAAAGTTATAAATTTTTAAGAATTTATAGTAAGACTGATTAAGATTTTGGTAGTATTTTTGATAACTTACATTTTGAAACTAAAACATAGCTTTTCAAACGTGTTTTATTTTTAAAAAGAATGTGTTACAAGTATTATTACCATAAAGTTTAATATAATATTAAAATATGGTATGTATATATAATTAATAACGAGTAATTTTTATACGCACGGTATTATCGAACTAGCGCGAAATTACCAAACTCGAGCACGGTATTAACGAACCAGTTCGCCAATACCGCGTTTTCCCAGTTTTTGTTTTCTTTAATATATATTTTCTCTGCATTTATTTTTTCTTGTTTTGCGACACTGTACATATAGCTTAATAAATTTATGTTCATTGTCTAAAAACTATTTTATTTTAACCCTATTCTTAGCTATGTTATAGGCGTTCTCGCTTAGGGGCGCGGTACCGCCCGACTCTCCCATACAATAAAAGCATTTAGATACCCATTAGTCATTGCAGACTCACAGTCATTCCAAATGCTCCAGCCCACTACCAGTTGGCAGCGTGCCCAGCATGCTGGCAGCATTGCTCCGTGGAATTGCAATGCTTATTCTAATTTCAGTTACATGCACAATGTTTATTCATAATGGGACTTCGCGATAAAAACATATAGGTAAATTATTTACTGACTTTCCGTTAAATATTTATATCTATTAAAACTATGTGTTTTATATGTGTTCAAGTCGCGGAAGTGTTAAAGTTACTATTACACAATGTTGTCATTCATTCATTACCTAAGCTCCAATTTTCGTAAGATTAAATGTAATTTTACATGTAATCGCATAGCAGGCATTATTGCAAACATAATAATATATAAAAAGTGTTGTATTTAATTAATAAAGACATACCGCCGGTTTAAAACTAAAATTGCAATTAAACAGTTGAAATTATTTTGAAAGTTTTAACGGGTGTTACTCACGTATACTATTTGAATCGTTCTAATCTAACTATATTATAAAGACCACCAAGGAGAAGGTATTAGACTCCTTGAAAAAGACTGCCACACTATGTTAGATGACGAAAGATAATGAATAAATTCAGGCGTTACTCTGCGGAAATTCATCTATACTAATATTATAAGGAGGAAAGATTTTATTTTTTGTATGCAACGAATAAACTTAAAAACTACTGGACCGATTTTGATGAAATTTCGTATGGAAATAGTTTGAAATCCGGGGAAGGACATACGGTTGTTTTTTATACAACTGCACAAAAGGAAATTAATGGTTTTACGCGATAACCGACATAACCGCGGGCGGAGCCGCGGCCGGAAAGCTAGTATTTAATGATAACAAGGTTTGGTTACGTGGCATTTGTGGCGTCACGTCGGCTTTACAGGAAAACTAGGCGGAATTGTCACGAGATTTTTTAAAGTATTTTTCTAAAATATTTCTTATTATTATTATGTGACATGACCTTGTTGAATTTAATAAAAAGTGGAATTATAATAATTATTACCCGCTTACAATATGCCTGTGACCTAATATGGAGGTACCTACATATCATATCTAGTTAGACGTTCATGCATAGGTTTGCACAAAATTTTCGTAAATTATAACGCCTTCATAAAGTATTATAGCTAACAACAGAACCTATAACAGCGCCTGAAACCCATGGAACGTAGGTTTGCGTCTATACTCAATTCAACATTACAAGGAGTATATTACCAATTAAGAGTACCTACTAACAGCACGAGCTATGGGGACGTACACCCAGGCGTTTGTTTAAAAAAACATTAAGTAAGAACTTCTCCGCTCACGCTGGACAGATAGTCAGCTACTACGTTATTTGATCGTACACGGCTATGGAAAACCCTATTTTTATTCTCGATGAATTCTGAATAATGACCCAAATAATTTCAAATCTTTCCGGTTCTATTTAGCATAATTGTAAAGTGTGCTTTATAATTAACAATGTTTTTTTTAAATTGGTAAGTATTCAAGTTAAAACTTACAAATAATATATGGTTGGGTGTGTGGGAAAGTGTATTTTTGTGTAGACTACCTGTGTGTGTGATGTTATAAACAATTATATGAATAATTATTCTATTCCGTTTAGATCGAACACAGCCTCTACGAGTTCACAATCTTTATGATCGCAGTGTCAGATGGCGCTGTTGACAACCTTTTGCTTTTTTTGCCGCATCTTCGGACTCCCACATCATAAAGTGGGTTAACTCTTTTTTAGCATTTTTGTATATTATGCATTAGGTATATAATTCATTAGGTAGGTAAAAAGAGTTAACCCACTTTATGATGTGGGAGTCGAAGATACGGCAAAAATAGCAGAAGGTGGGCAACAGCGCCATCTGACACTGCGATCATAAAGATTGTGTAGAGGCTGTGTTCAACGGTGGGCATCCTAACCGATGATGATGCACCTAATGCAGCATCTACCGCGCTATAAAATCTGTACATACCTTCACTTTGAAATCAGTTAGGACATGCCACCTGCTCATTCCACAATAACAAAAAAGTAATTATCACAAATAGTGTCTCTGACGTCTATGTTTATCAATTCGTGCCATGATAACCTTTTGCAGCGAGGTAAGTAAATAGAGTTAACAGACCTATAATAGGTCCATTGTACCTACTTATACTTACTTAATAAGTACCTAGTTATTGTTTCTTGTTATGATTACTTTTGGTAAAACTAAGACGAAGAAACTAAATAAGTACAATTTATTATAACTGCTATTCTCCCTTATTCACCTATCAACAATTTAGGTACAGTCTAGTCAAAAATGCTTAGTTTCGAGTGCTTAGCGAAAAATGCTAATTAATGCTTTAGGTACACATTATGACATTAGCATTCGAAGTAGGACCTTGCTATGACAAGGTAACTTAGAATTGGCCTATTGTGCTAACAAAATACTTACCAACTGCAATTTTATATTAATATCCCAGCAAGGTAATACATTTTTGCTTGAAGACTTTATATTTATACAGACTAATAGGAGTAGGTATGTTTATGTCTAAAAATAAAGATTGTATTCAATTTATTGATTCCCAAATTAAAGTCACTTAAATAATTGTCTGAACTATTTATATTATCGTGACATAGAAAAAGCACAGTAGAAATATGTAGCTTCATTGTCTACTGTGGAAATGTATTGGCAAAATTGCAAACAAAATGGACTTTCAACATTGAAACGTAAGAAATAGGTACCTTGTTCAAGTCGGTATCACGATGATTCAAATCAAAAATTATTTCACTCTGAGATCCCATTTTCATGGTCCGATATCTACAAGTTATTTCATACTTTTTAGTGTTAGATTTAATACTTCTTCCGCAGTAGAGAGAAAAACAATCAGTTTTCACTCTCTTCTTGTTAGTGGTAGGTACCACGTGAAAAAGAGCAGAGAAAAAGTTAGTAAATAATATTTTTTTAAAATATTTCTAGGTTACAATAACGTAGCCTGTTGGGTGCCGGGCTAGAATGTCACGCCCCCCCTTCTCCCCATCTCTACCCGTATGGGTGTTGGAAGAGGCCACTAAGGGTAACACACCAGAAGATGGGCAGCAGCGCTTTCTGAGGAACTTATATCTGTCACTGAGATACCCAAGACGCCTGCCAAGCGTAGAAATTGTGGCTAACGGCCCCATAATGGGGGAGGCTGTGTTCAGCCGAAGACAATCCGGCTGATACCGTATGTAGTAACAATTCCACCTAAATTTCCAGCTATAAGCCGACGTGACGTCAAAAGCGCTACGTAGCCTACCCTAAATAGTTTTCGTTTCAAAATAATAACAATACAGCAGTTCGGAAGGTCGGAGGCCGGACTGGCTGACTTTAGGGCCTTGGAAAAACAGCACGTGCCTAATTTTGGACACTACTTGTGTCAGCACTGTTGCCGCTATTTTTATTTGTTATTTTAAGATCAAATTAATGTTTGAAAACCATATTTTGAAAATATATCTAGTGACAATTGTACAATAAATTTCATGTTAAGCTAAGGTGATGTCAAAAATGTATTCTAATTTTGTGCGTTCCAAGAATCACTAGGTACCTTTCGTGTGAATGCGTCGAAAACTCTTCCGGCTGGGTTGCGTGGCAATTTGGCAGAATGGTCACAATAGTTAAAAAAAAGAACAACAAGTACTTATTTGTTTTTTTATAAGACATAATTTCTGTAAATAGTGAAACTGTATAGTTTTTATATTCGTGTCTTTGAACTAAACGGTATTACTAAATGGTTTTGTATATTAAACATAAGTGTTTGTAATTTAGTGTAACAGACCCAATGAAGACCGATATATCGAGAGGCCAGCAGCCGTGTTTTATTTACCCCTGAGGGCCCTGATCCCGGTCAGTGGGCCGAGATTTCTAATCCTCACCCTAACGTCGATTAAGGTTATTCTTGCTTAAATGTATTTATTTTCAATACCTATTATAATAGTTGTCTTCACTTTAATAAATATGAATAAATGATAAAATCTAAATCATTATTAAAGTAATCGAATACCTACTTATATTAATATAATACAGGTAAATAGCCGGCTGGAGTGGGGACATATCTTGAATACCACAATAATTTGTTTGAAAAATTCCGAACTAATTATTATGGTTTTAAAATGTGTTCTTACTCCAGCCAGCTAATTGTATTTATATTAATAAAAACAATCTGTGTTGCATAATTTATTCGTAGGTTGCATATAAATATTTGCACCTTGGGAAAAACTAGAGGTAAATCAATATAATATAACGCTATTGCACCATCAACATATGTTTGAAACAGTATGCGACGAAAATAGACGCTATTTCATCATGGATAAATGTGTGAAACATCTACAATGTTCGGTCCAGAAGTATATTATATGGACAAACTCAAATAGAACTACATTTACTATGAATGAACAATATTATCAGTTTCAAAGTATTCTTTAAATTAAATTAATTAAATAATTAATCACAATTTCTAAAGTCATGGCAAATACGTCTCAACTAGATCTATAGAGAGTAAAAATAAATCACGCAAACAATATTTATGGAATTGTTAAATTAAGTAAAGGAAGGTTAAAGTTAATAAAAGCAAGAATGAATGGAATAAGCATATTCTTCAATGAATATATTTCCAAAATACACTGCAATTTATATAGTTACTAAAATATGTGTTCTAAAATTGTAACGCAAATGCATTTCGTTACAATGACTAACTGCACTCTGCCTAATCCAAATTTATATCTCAGGGTGAGAGATATAAATTTGTTAACTTTTTGATATTGTTATGATTGCAATAACGCCTACTATGCGGATTACATTACAAAATTACAACTATACGAGAGGAAAAATTTCCGCACATGACTTAAATTTTTCCTCTCGTATATTTGTAAAGTTGTTAAGTTTCATCTGTCTGTATTAATTACTTCTAATTACTACTGGCTCTCAACGACGGCCGGAGGTGCCGGAACACAGTGTTATGTGCTTAGCGGCATATATTCTATACTTCAGGGTAGTAGCCAAACAGGCGAGAATTCTCAAAATGCTCTACCACAGCCGGTAACGGTGACTGCTTACTTAATGGTAATTACGTTATATAGTAGGTACACGATTTTATAATAATAATAACAGATAATAATAATTCATGATCACGCAATGATTTTCTAACCATAATCAATGGCCGCTATCAAACTAACGATAAATGTCTGTTCGTGATAAACAAATAGTGCTCAATCGCATGACGAACAGTAACTACCTAATAAATCTAGGCTTGTGGATTGAAATAAAACACTCTGGCCAGTGCAAGTCGGACGCTAGCAAACCGAGTTCCGTAGCAACACTATTTTTTGTTTTATAAAAATAAAGTAGTTGAAGGAAATGTTTCTTCCAGGACCTCCAAATGGACCAATATATATCCAAAATATTAGTTTCTTATGGCACAACTCATAGCTGTGTATAGTAATCCTAAGTACCTAAATGTTTCTTCCAGGAGCTCCTAATGGACCAATAAATATCCAAAATATTAGTTTCTTATGGCACAACTCATAGTTGTGTATAGTGATCCTAAGTACCTAAATGTTTCTTCCAGGAGCTCCTAATGGACCAATTAATATCCAAAATATTAGTTTCTTATGGCACAACGCATAGTTGTGTACAGTTTTCATAAGTAAATTTTTCTACCAGGAGCTCCTAATGGACCAATAAATATACAAAATATTAGTTTCTTATGGCACAACTCATAGTTGTGTATAGTGATCCTAAGTACCTAAATGTTTCTTCCAGGAGCTCCTAATGGACCAATAAATATACAAAATATTAGTTTCTTATGGCAAAACTCATAGTTGTGTATAGTGATCCTAAGTACCTAAATGTTTCTTCCAGGAGCTCCTAATGGACCAATAAATATACAAAATATTAGTTTCTTATGGCACAACTCATAGTTGTGTATAGTGATCCTAAGTACCTAAATGTTTCTTCCAGGAGCTCCTAATGGACCAATAAATATACAAAATATTAGTTTCTTATGGCACAACTCATAGTTGTGTATAGTGATCCTAAGTACCTAAATGTTTCTTCCAGGAGCTCCTAATGGACCAATAAATATACAAAATATTAGTTTCTTACGGCACAACTCATAGTTGTGTACAGTGTTCATAAGTAAATGTTTCTACCAGGAGCTCCTAATGGACCAATAAATATCCAAGATACTAGTTTCTTATGGCACAATTCGTAGTTGTGTATAGTGTTCCTTATGGCACAACCGCGGTCGAGGTTTTGAACCTTTCTTGTAAATGGCTATAGATAGTGTTAAGGCGTTCTAATTACTAGGAAGCTGGTACCAGGGGCGTTACTTTATATCTATGAAGAGGCCCCATATCTGGTATACATGTTTATCGTTATTTTTCGGTAATCTACAATGGTAAAATATATTTTGTAAAAAAATACCGGCTATGACTGTTCATTTTTTTTTATTGCTGATAGGTAATCCTTTCACCACAATATCACCTGATGGTAAATGATAATGTAGTCGAAGGTGTTCACATGCTTAACCTAGAATAACTGGCTCTGAAGGACAGCTGCTGGAATACACCGTTAAGTGCTTGACGACAGATTTTCTACTTGATGGCGGTCGCCAGCCAGGCGGGCATTCGCAAAATGCCTTTCCACCATGCATTGAAGCTCAAGCTCGCGGAGGGATTCGAACCATGGACCTGCTGCGCGGCAGTCCATAGCCAATGTCACTGAGTCATCACTGCTTCAAGATCGGACGAACGGACTAACAAGAGGCTTAGCAATAGGGTCCTGTTTTCAATACGGAACCCTGAAAATTATGGTTCAGCGTCAGAACAACCCATTCATGTTTATAAAATAAGTTATTTGTTTGCTATAGGTCACATTCGCGCTAAGTCAGATTTGTTTTTATCACAGCTACATGTCGTATCGGCGTTATATTATATTTTGTTCAGTACCTATGTAAGTGGTACATAATAAAATAACAGCAATTCCAGTATTCGCACTAGGTATTTGAAGCAGTAATAGCTGAGTGATAATAGTTATAGACTGCCGTGCCGCAGGTACATGGTGCGATCCCCAGCGCCGGCGCCGCGCCGGCTGAGTTTCACCGCATGGTAAAATAGCATTTTGCGGATACTCCCTGGCTACCCTCAATAACTTCGACCACATCATCACTTACCATCAGGTGAGATAGAGGTCAAAGGCTAAAAGTACAAAATCTGCCAAGCAGCTACCATTGTGTTCCGGCAGCGACCTTAGAGCCACTAGTTTTAGGCCTAGCCCATTTACCATCCTCGGCCGAATCATCACTTACCAAAATGTGACGAGGTGGTCAAAGACTAACAGTAAAAAAAATAACATAGTGGGCTGGTCTTTACTTCTTAAGATGAAAAAAAAATTGTATCTACTACATTCAATGAGACTCAACAATGACACCCAAACATAGACTAAATTAACCGATTTTTAAACTTGATTAAATTAAGAGGCCATACAAAGTACACATTTTTGTTTCACTAAATAAACATTCTTCAAAATGTTCACTTTAAGCTTTCTGTTCTGACACTGTAATGATACAACTTTTATTTGAAGCCTGTTTGGGAAACTGGGTACTGGGAGTACTGCATACCTACATATTTTAGTAAGAATAATGCTTCAAGTTTCCAGATATAGATTTGACTATAAATATATTGTCTACCAATTTACCTTCTGAGCATACTGTATACCTTTTTTAACTGTGCTTAGAAGTATTTCGCCCTAATCAGACATGAAAAAACTACACACTGACCTTATCAATCTGATAAGTAATCATTTGCGTAAAATTAAAGATTGCTGTTTGTTAAGATAAAATAAAACCAATTTGATAATGAAATTTATGAGAAATTATAATGATAAAAAAATAAAAAGTTCTATAGAACTCATTTATAACAGTAAATACAAGTTAGGAATATTCCAATAAGTTACATAATAAATACAGATAATATCATGTGATACATGCTATTAGCTTTAGCAACAAAAACAATATCTATGCTAAGCAAATCATAGATGATATGAAGTTTGTTGATAATAAAGATCATGGTCACATATCCATGGTACAAAACATTATGCAACATGCTATATAAAATAAATGTTACATCAACAACTTTATTATTGCCATACAAAACTGAATAACAATGTTTTTCCTAAGAATACCTACTTACTTTATTATTAAAACTAATTTCTCTAATCCTTACAGACAGCCAGGGCCTCTTCCTTTTCTTCAACAAGTTCTTTGCCAGTATTGTCAAGCATTTCACGAGCAAAGTCTGAGATAGTCAGCCCCTGGACAATGCTCCATTTGCCATTGCTGGTAGTAACAGGGAAAGAGAAGACAATATCAGCAGGAGTGCCATACGAACCATCTGAAACAACGCCCATACTGACCCAGCGGTTTCCAGTACCCAGGAACCAATCCCTCATGTGGTCAGAGGCGGCTTTAGCTGCAGATAAGGCTGAGGACATCTTCCTCGCTGCAATGACTGCAGCACCACGCTTCTGGACGGTAGTAACAAATGAACCTTTTAAGTATTCATCATCATTGATAGCTGCTGGGACAGGTTTCTCTATACCGCCAACAGTGACAATTGCATTCGCCGGATCAGGGAACTGGGTAGATGAGTGGTTACCCCAGATGATGACATTCTTCACATCCTTAACAGGCACCCCTAGTTTACTAGCAAGCTGAGACTGAGCACGGTTCTGGTCAAGACGGGTCATAGCAGTAAAGTTTTCCTTAGGGATGGAGGGGGCATACTTGGAGCAGATGAGAGCATTGGTATTGGCAGGATTGCCTACAACAAGAACTTTGACATCTTTACGTGCAACTTTGTCCATAGCCTGGCCTTGCTCCTTGAAGATGCGCACATTAGCAGCAAGAAGGTCCTTTCTCTCCATACCTTCCTTTCTGGGCATGGCTCCGACAAGGAAGGCAGCAGCTACATCTTTAAATGCTTCTTCAGGGTTAGCAGTTGGGAGCACTCCAGCCAAGAGAGGTAGAGCGCAGTCAGCCAGCTCCATGACTACACCTTCTAGGACACCCATCATAGGGGCAATATCAAGTAGGTGCAGAAACACAGGTTGCTCAGGGCCAAAAACAGCACCTGAAGCAACCTGGTATAGTAGGGAGTAGGCGATCTGGCCAGCAGCACCAGTTACAACAACTTTGATTGGAGCAGCCTGAAAAAAAAACAATAGTGTGTTTTATAAGTCCATGAATGAATGGGTGGTAAAATTTGTTTGAGGGGAAATTGTTTTCTAAAGTCATTATCAGATTATTTAATCGTAGAAGCAAATTTTTAATTTAATTCAAAATAGTTATTTAGAACTATCAATTTACAACTATTCTAAGTTCCAAATATTTTTATTTATAATTCAAACAAAAACAAAAGCAAAGTTACTGGCAGCTTCACAAGGCTAGCAAAACAAAACACATTTAGATTGTAAGTTACCATTTTAATCAGGTTTAAGGGAACAGAAGAATTTTCTGTGCTTTTGGAAGAAGAACAGCACCAGGCCATGGCATTTATCAAATAGATTCCACTATATTCGATTTACATTATCATTACAAAACTTCTAATCAAATTAAAGTTGGTATAGATAACAGTTATCTCAACCATTTATACATATTTCCAGATAAGACTTTAAACTTCATTTTGTAATGAATGAGCCATTTAAATTTTGAAAACAATTGTCTTAAAACTGGGGCTTTTTTTATATTTTACCATTTGATTTAGTGAAGGTCATGCAATGTCACTGGAATTTAATAACTTACCATTTTGGTTTTATATCCAACAAGGTTCAGTTGCAGGGACGCTAGCTTTGAGTTATTTAGTTGGGTGTAGTAGAAGGACGATAGTACGTAACCCAAGCCAGAAACTTGCAAGAAACTATAGCGTCGCGAACACTGTGGTACCGGTAATTCCGGTAAATTTCACAAAAATTTAGAAACACGGCGTGTCGCGTGCAATCCTGTCCAGTGTTGCCACCTGCTAAAAATAAACTTCTTTTATCTTTATGATACTGAAAATATATGCCGTGTTCCAGTTTAGTTATTTTCAATAATTTTGACCACATTTGCGTCTATGGATCCACATATAATATGATCAAAATTATCGAAAATAACGAATTAGACGTCAAGTGGTATACGCCCATAGGTCTAAAACTAATTATAATAATAATAATATATTTAGGTCAAAAACTACTTTCAATTTGCCACTGAGCAAGTAAAAGTAATATTAAGAGTTGGCACGGACCTTCTTGCATTGAAACTCAGATTTGAAGTTATTTTATACCAACCATAACAAATGAAAACAATATTGCCAACACAATAATAGTGACATTTGTGAGTGTTGTAGTAATGATTCCCTAAAATCGATTAGTTACAATGAAATCGATTCCATTATAATCGATATAGGAAAAACTGGTAGGTAGGTTAGGTTTATAAAATATATGTTAATGAAATATAAAATAAAACAAATATTTCACAAAGATGTATTTTTTCATTTATTCAAAATCATCAAAATATATTATCGTGCGATATATCTTAGCTAGTATCGGAAACCGTATTATTGAGGTCTGGTCTGGATACAGAGTTCCAAAGTAATTTGTGTATAAGCTCTAGTGCTTATACACAAATCACTATATTTTTTTTTAAATTTTCAATGTACATATCAGTTTTCAATATATAATATTTATTTTCTAATTGTCGTAAAAAGTAAAAGTAAAAAAATACTGCAAGTAAGTTGCTCCAGTAAACTTGTCGTCATCAACTGTTAACAATTATTATTATTTGTAGTTCAATCATAAAATGTAGTATTATTTGACGCACCTTTTTTAATTAGATATAGAATAGACTTTTAAAAAACTAGTAGTAGTTGAATTATTTTGATATTTAATTTAATCTCGCTGATATAATGAAGCTGATCTAATTCATTTGTATTACAAGAAGCTTCTTCTGCACTGTTTTGTTCTATTTATTGATCCAATTAATATTTTCTGCGTGACATATCCATATCTGAAATGACAAAAAAAGCTTATTTAACTGCTCTCGAAAGTTGGTTAATTTTAAAATCAAACAATTGAGTGAATAGTATTATAAGTATTTAAATAAATAGTAATTGGGATTGTATAGTACACATGTTGATTTTTATATAGTATTGAGGTGACATGGTACCTTAAATTTGCCATGCCATAGCTTTATCGATTCAGCATTTACTTTGAAATTATATAAGCGACGGAGTTTTATTTAAATGAACTGAAAAAAACAACAACTCAGATTATTATCTCAAGCGTAGATATGACGTTATTTGCACTATTTATCATTAATTGTATAATATTTAGGTCAATTTACATATGTTTAAAAGTAAATATTGTTCTAACCATACAGTTAGCAAGTACTGTGCCAGTTATGTAGAGAAAAAATTATAATTCCTGGTGTTTCAAAATGTTTTTCTCCTAAGGTGGATCAGAACTGGCTTTAAAAGCTTGAGGTGTAATTTGATTGGAAACAATCGTCAATTTTTTTTTATATGACCAACTTAATAAATTATTGGCGCAAGTATAAAAAAAATACCAAGTATCTTATCACATACCTGTAGCAAGAAATGGAGCAATTATATCCGCAGGTGAAGTTTCTATATAATTTTATTTGGAAAAGGCGAATCGCTCAAACTCATACTAGTCTCAGGCATTATTTAAAAAAAGTTTTCCAAAAACACATTATAAATCTCTGAAAAAGAAAGTTATTTAATTACAGGTGAGATGTAAATAACAGTCCTTAAAATACCTATGTTAAGTTTCGTGGCATAATAAAACATTCCGCATGATGGTATATTATCACCAGCATCGAATATGATATTTCCTAATTTATAAACACTATGAAAAAGTACATAAACCCATATCCCTGACATTATAAAAAAAATCGATACTACAAAGGTATCTATACTTACTACAACAATAAACTTACGTTACGTAAATATTTGTAATTTATATACAAATATATGTAATTACAGCAATTAGGATGATAACGCACACTTAAATTACAATAAAAATCAAGTGATCATTAGCTCTGAAACAATAATGTAATTTCAATTATATGTTTTCATCAACTCACCGGTTTTGGATCTCATGGAAATCTATTGTTTAAGCATATTTATTTGTGTTTGGACACCACAGACTTCGCATTTTCTTTGCGATTTCCGTATTGTATTGATGTTCACAATGAAACATTAACATTTTTGATTAAAATGTATCTGAGGTAATATATCACCTGCAATACTTTACCTAATAGGTTGGTGACGCTGGACTGCAATATGCCATAACATTCACAAGTTTGAACATATATGTATAACTACAATCAAATTTTAATAGGTTTAACACACGCATTAAACATCGGGTTCGAAAAATACAAAATATTGATTTTAAGGTAGGTTATTAAACTAAAAAAAAATGTCCGAGCTAAAAACTAACTATATTGTCTTACGTCATGATTAACAAATAACAAATGTGTCTCAAAAAGTAAAACCTACATACTTCACAACGGTGGTTGTTTGGTTTTAGTTAAGTATGTATATAATTGATGGTATTTGAGGCCAAGAACCCGGATCGTGCGTATGTTCACGATGACATCTAGTTTCGGCGTCTTCATAGTCTTGAAGATTCCAAATTTTCTGTTCTCTGGAAACTGGTGGAAACCGGTGTAGAAAAAATCCTATGGCATGTGTATATCGATCGCACTCCGGTAATTGAGGATAGGAGGTCACCGATATTATGGAATATTTAAGTGTTACGGCGGATAAAGCACAACAGCCCTTCTGCCCAATTTGGTTTACAAGAGGGTTTTAATGCTCACCATCATGAGTGGCTTTTCCCGTACTAGGACACTAATCACGCTGGAAAATAGGTACAAAAGTGAGTCATGTCCTTAAACTTCAACTGGCTTGTTAATAGGGCAACAAGGATACCTGACGTTGTCTTAGGTTTTCGCGGTTATTACACATAGTAATAAAACAACTTTACAAATACTTAGCAGCGTCTACTATCTAGGTAGCTCGACTGTGATGCTAAAACGAAACATTGATGGCTAGAATGCTTCACATATTTTGATTTATAAAAGCCAAAGACTTAACTATTTTCAGACCTTTCCACCTACAAAGGCTTGCCTCCCTATATTTTTTCACTGTAGTTGCGACTTACATAATAAAAGCCAATTTATAAAAAAAAAGATAGAGAAATTGTCGGCCATTACAGGCCAATAGCTTTAATCCCGGTCTTTTCTAAAATATTTGAAAAATACGTTCACGATTGTCTATACTCATACTTAAGCAAATATAATATACTTGTTGATGAACAAGTTGGTTTTCGTAAAAAGAAATCAATAAACATGGCTGTATTTCACTTAATCAAAGCTGTTATGTCTGGCCGAGAGAAAAAGCTGCCTGTCTATGCCATGTATATGGACCTTACGAAAGCTTTTGATTACGTAGATCACAACATACTAGTCAACAAACTCGAAAAATATGGAGTAAGAGGAAATGCCTCAGATTTAATCAAATCATATCTTAGCAATAGAACTCAGCAAACGCAAATAATAAAAATGTGTCCTAAAACCAACACTGAAATAAAATATACATCTTCTTCTAGTGTAGTAAAATACGGCGTACCTCAAGGGAGTGTGTTGGGGCCCTTACTCTTTATTATATACATTAATGACCTACCTCGTGCCATTAAAGAGCCTATGGTTTTATTTGCTGATGACAGCACTGCCATTTTTGTAGGTGAAAAGCAGAAACCACTCGAGCCTGAAATTAATTCAGCTCTTAGTAATATTATCAGATGGTTGACATTCAATAATTTACTAATGAATCTTGACAAAACAAATATTATGACATTTAATAAATATAGGAAATTGACATGTAAAATTGCTTATTATGATAATGACATTAAAGATATATCTGACACAAAGTTTTTGGGTCTTCATCTAGACTCTGACTTAAACTGGAAAATGCACGCTGAATCTGTTCGCTCTAAACTTAGCAGTTTTTCCTATGCTCTCTATTTATTATCTAAAGTGGTTAGTCAATCAGCTGTACTTACAGCATACCATGCTTACGTAACAACTACCTTGCGTTATGGAGTTATATTTTGGGGAAACTGTTCGGAACGGGAAACAATATTCAAGGCCCAAAAGAAATGCTTAAGGTCTGTCTGTCATTTGAAGCCGACAGATTCCTGCCAGCCATACTTCTCCAAATTTAAGATCCTGACTTTTCCATGTCTATATATTTACGAGATGTCGCTATTTGTTCGAACTAATATGTACCTTTATGAGTTCGGGAAAGGTACACAAAGCAGAAACAAGTTGAAAGTTCCTGCACACAGAACAGCATGTTTTAGAAAAGGTGTGTGCGGCATGGGTCCTAAGATATACAATCATTTGCCAGAAACAATATTAAAATCGGAGAGTGTCACTGCATTTAAAAGAAGTTTGTTTAATTTTCTGTCACAAAAACTATATTACAAAGTGACTGACTTCCTTATAGATAGATTCTAAATTTGATGTTATGCAATTTTATTTAGATTTTTATTGTTTTATTCATGCCTACTATAATTATATCATTATTCATGCCTTAATAATTAAATGACTATAAATATGTATTAGATATAAGCACATAATTATTGTATGTCCGAATGGACTTAGCTGTTGGTACTATTTATAATATTTAAGAACTATATGTAACACAGTCTAACAATAAATAAATCTGAATCTGAATCTGAATCTGAATCTGACTTTGGTTAATTTAACATGGTATGATGTTCGGGGAGTTGATTTTATGGTGGTTAGATGTTTCGTGTTAAGAAATTAAAGTTTAAGCTGAACCAAGACTCTTTTTAATTAGCTGACCCACCCGACTGTAACATCGACAATTGAGAGAGTGAGATAATTCAGCTCCAGGATATAAAACTATCAAAGAGCGAGAAACAATATTATTTTGCGTTAACGCTACCTGGACCCATAAAATACCTTTGCTCCTCAACAAAAAATCCGGATGTTTTAAAAATATCAGGATGTCCTTAATTTAAAATATCAAATAAGTGCATTGATGAACTCTGAAATATTCATTGAGTGGCATGTATGTAACCTAAGATAATACGTACATAAATAAGTGCATACATCGTATGTTACAATGTATGTCTTAATATTTTTTCAATAAAATTTTTTTTGCGTTGGTGAATACGCAATGTTTCATACATTCAATTGTCCGGATTTTCGATTATCCGAATGCCTATTTCAATTGGCTTACTCGTGTATCATATGACGAGATCTGCTTTTTAAGCAATTGGTTTTCCGACAACAGATTTAATATTTCATTTTCAGCAATGTCTAATTTCTCCGTAAGGTCGTTCACTTTCTTTTTTAATAATTCATCTTGGCGGTACTATCAATTCTAAGGTTAGGGCAGCTCCTATCTAATTTTGGGTCTTTTTTATAGATTGCAGATAAGTCATCAACCTCTTCGTCTAGAGATAAGCTGGCAAAATAATTTTCCGTATATATATTTGCTTGTTATGTCCGTCGTTCTGTGACATTATTTTCATTTTCATGCGAGGTTGAAGTTTGGACATGGAGTGTAGAAACTTGCTCTTGTTGAGGATTGTTTTCGATGTTGATATATGGAGACGAGTTTGTAGTTGCTACTGCATTACTTGCTAGGTGCGTCTTTCCCTTATTTTGTAAAGTCTGGTCATCCATTAAATAAAATAGATTTCAGATTTGTTCGCACACTGCAGATGGTAGGCATATTTACAATTTGAGCAGGTCAAAAATTGTCTGTTTGTAATTTTGTTTTTGCATTTGCAACAGTTTAATACCATCTTGACAAGTACGTTACTTTTTTTTTAATATTTTCAAAAAAAATCTAAGTATTTCAAAATTACAAAAAAAAACATTATGAAACACAAAAAGTCTCTTCCATTAATATGTGTTTTTGATCCTCATACTTTCGGAACGTGATGCAGCGCTATTATGAATGAGCTAATTGGTTCTTGAACGTTCGCGTTGCAACGAAATAAGCATTCTTATTGCATATTCGATTTGCAATATAATTATTTATTTAAGCGCCCTCTACAGGCAGTTTGTTGAGAGTTGTGAACAAATTGTTGCGTGAGTAGTAGTGAGTCATGAGTGAGAGGGGTGAGCCTATTCTACCAAATGCCTGCGAAATGGTTTGCCGAAATAATTTTCGGCTGAAATATTCTTTTATCGATGGAAAGCGACATCACTGCCTGACATCACTATTATAGGGTTTGTTCCGGGATTTTTCCGCCCTCGTTCCTTCTTAGATACAGACAGAGCACTGTAACTTCTTAGATACAGACATTGAAAAAAAGATACACTGTAAGCGTACTTTCTCGTCATATGCGGTGTAATATATTACATAATCGTACATGCGCCTTGACTTATCTCACACTTCATGTCCCATTAAAAACTATTTATACAAAACTTCTCTAATTGCTACGAATATACTTTATTTATTCGTAGTCTAATTGCAAATATTCTTTTCTACGTCATTTACCCTTTACCGCATATCGTGGCACATTTGAAACACTTAATTTTTTTTTCTGAAATATTCAACTACAAACATTTGATTGCCGTGATTTTAAGCTCAAATAATATTAAGAATGTTGTCGATCGGAAGCCAGAAATAGCTATGTCTGTGGTTCATTATTTCAGTACCTAAAGTCAACAGCCAGCCATTTTGCATGCTGTGTGTAGTTGCGCTCATTGTTTCACCAATTTTCGTACGTTTTTTGTGCTCATGAAAATATTTCTATTTTATTATAGATTGATAAACAGAACGAAAAATAGATCCCAGAAAGTTTAAGGCCTAACCCGTATGTAGAATTATCAGCGTATTAGTAAAAATCAGTTCTAAAAATTGTTTCTCATTAGGAACTCCATGCGTTAGTGGTAGTTCGAACCAGACATATATGGAACATTATGGAGAAAGGGTTTTAATAAGTGTTTGGCAAATTTGGGACACTATGCACATATGGTTCACTTCAAATGTATAACTTCATTCAATTGTTTTATTGTCATCTCCAATTATTTATTTATATGGACCATGAGTAACTAATATTAACTTCATAGGTAGTTCTTATACAGTCAAAAATATAACTAATCATTTACTGGAATATCCCGAGGATTTTGATTACGATTATTTGTCAGATAAATATGAATATCAATTGACACAAAAATAAAAAAGCAACTTAGTCTGATTTTGAAGCAGAACTTGAACCTGACGTGGTAGATAACGAAGTCATAGGTATATCTGGAAGCGTCGGAACTGTAAGAAACGGGAAAGGTGATAGAAGGAATCGATGACGTATTGGGACAGTTCACAAAGAAATAAATGAATAATAAATAAAGTATATAAAGATTACAATTTAAAAACGTTTTGTTTTTGTAGTATCATTGTCCAATTACTTAACTTTTTTTTTATCACATTTAAATACCTTGTTTCTTACTGTATATCGTTCCAAATGTGGAACAATATGCAGTATTACCGTAATTGCATAATGTTCTATATATAGTACCAGCTGGTTTTCCCAAGTTTCCTCAAATTTACATGCTCTTTTTTTATATATTTCTAGGAGAGCTTCTTGCATGAGAGATATTCTAAATTAATTTAAAAATCCATGTGGTAATTGGTTAGCAATGTGTTTGAAACGTCTTTTAACAATGTGTTACATACCATATAATAAAATTATTGCAATATTTGTTTAAATCGTTCATTTGCCGTGGTACCATTGACTCAATGGTACTACGAAAATACTGATTTCTATTAACCGTGTTACCATTGAATCGTTAGACGAAAAACACCCTTGGCCTTGCTTAATTCAACGGAAAAAGAATAATATAGAACTATTTTAATGTTAATATTTTTTATTACACTAGATTTTGATGTGACAGCTTTCAAATGTGACAGTTGCCAAAATGACACTTCATGTCCTATTTCCCGATTATTATCTAATGATTCGGTTGAAAATAATCTTAAAAAGTAGGTGACAGGTGATAGCTTGGAAGAGGTGGAATTGTCGAAGCATTTTTGTCATTTAAGTAATTAAAAATTATTGTATAGTAGGATTTTTTAATCAAAATGTTTTTCACGTGCAACTGGAATTTCCCTTATTTTTTTTATGCTATTGTAATGGAACAAGCTCGAGGCCCACCTGATGTTAAGCGGACTAACCTCTACCCATAACAGATGCATTTCATCACAAGTCACAAATTGCACTGCGGCCGTCACTTTGAGACATAGTTGAAGAGTCTCATGTGCCTGTAATTTGGCTCTAAAGGACTGCTGCCGGAACACATCGTTAGGTGCTTGGCGACATATTTTCTACTTGAGGGTGGTAGCTAGCCAGGCGGGCAATCGCAAAATGCCCTTCCACCATGCGGAAAATGTGAGCTTTGTAATTATGTTTGGGAACTTTATTATAAAACCGCACACACAAGACTTACGCATTGTCATTAGAGAGTTTATCTGGGCCAAGCTTAATATTTGTATCCGCATAAGTAACATTTGGTAAAGAAAACTTTAACCATTTGGGGTTTTTTGAAGTTAAGATAAGATTATTAGTGGTGAACTATATAGAGATTATAGATAGATAACATTATTTACAGTAGTGCTGGCAAAAACGTATCTTTGTTGAGATTGTATCATTTTTATCTGGATCAGTTCAAAGATTCGAATCAGTAGAGTGCTTCATTTGCATCATCTGCATCAGTAACTTTAAACTCGATTTACTGGTGCAAATAAATTAAATAACCTTCATGAATCGTTTTACTTGACCTTGTTTGGGAAATTATGTAAAGTATATTATATTGTGTTAATATTTTGTTTTAATAATTTAATTTCTTTAACTTTTTTGTTTTTTGTTCTATTAATCTAACTTCCATAAAAATCGATTTTATACGAAAAAAACTTTTAAATTATTTACAGTTCAACTCAGTTTACTCACTATTTTCATTGGGTAAAAGTCTATTCACAAAACAGTATTTACTTATTGTAACCCTTAATTGTTTTCTAGTACAGCAGAAAATCGCAGACCCAACGTAAACCGTTTTTTTCTTCCCAAAAAAAGGACAACTAAACAAACAATAACAACAGGTCATCTTTCCTTACGCGTAATGCGTGCATACTGCATAGGTGAGCTAGTGTTTCCGTCTTTCTCAGTCACCTAATAGCATAATAGTAGTAAATAAGTGAGAGAGACGGCGGCGGTCGGCGATCTCCGACGCGACCGCGACTGCGCGACCCGACGCGCTTCGAACAGTCTATCTCACTCAATCGTGTCAGTGAGCGCCGCGTGCCGATTGAAACCGAGATGCAATTGAGCGAATGATTCATTTGAAGTGGTGTTAAAGATTCGAATCAGTGACTCAGTTTAAAGAAACGACTCACTGAGTCGTTTCCGTGAAGAGCGACACACCTCTAATTTACAGGCCCTAATATGTGGCCGTGAGCGATGTCAGCGCGATTACGACCATTCCAAATTGTTGGTAGCACTCGGCTGCTGTGTATATAATAGATTCTGCGTAGTACGAAGTTCATACGTGACCATCAAAAGCGAATTTCTGAAACGGAACGGATGATGGTCTGGTGGTATAATCGATAAAATCGTTTTTGGCGTGTATCGGAAGGCAGCCTTTGTATCCTGGTGACCCCATGTTAAATGTCAACACAAAAATGACATAACCATAGTCAAATTCACAAATCAAAAAGACAAAATAACCTCAAATTTCTTCTTGGGAGTAAATTGCTGTGTGCAGCACTCAAATTAAGTTAATGTATATGTTCTAAGCAACTATGTACTGCAATTAGTATTTCCGCCTAGTTTTACTCAATAACTTGTGTGAATCTTCATGTTATAAAATTATATCACTAAAATGTCGTCGCTGCTACGATCTACAAAGTTCGTGCGGTACTTTACTGGTGCCGCTAGGACTCTTATACTGAACTCGGCCAAGACCGTTGAAACCAATCTAATAACTAGTTCAAAGGCTCTATGTGTGGCTAATAGGTAAGTGTGACAACTTATTAGACAAATATTCAAGTTAAATAAAATTGGTTTATAGATCAGTCATGTCATAACCGAACCACCTGCTAGATAACTCTACATCTAACAAAAAAATTTTTTTGTTGTGATAATAAGTATGCCTCCTATTTTGATTATCTGTTTTTTTTGAAATATATATATCATGCAAGTAACTGTTTTCTATTAGTTTTGTTGAGTTTAAGGATGTTTTTTACAAAAATCTGCGGCTTTATTGTAGATATTAATATAGTATACTAGGGAAGTGGTGCTCTACTCTATGTGCATCGCACAATTGAAAGAGAGCTGCTTGCATATACAGCGTAACATTATCTTGATACTAGATTTGTGCCTATTATATGATACAAAGTTATAAATCAAATAACTTAATGTATGCCTCCAGCTGAACTTGTATTGATGTAAAAAGTTAAAGTCACCCGAAACTAATAATTAATTATACTTATTTCAAATTACTTGTATTTTTTATTTTGTAGGTTTAATAACTTAAGAATATATTTTACCATCTGCAAGCCCGCCTACATAATTAGGAGCCACACTTTTGCAGAGTAATAAGAGGATAATGCTCTCATGTTGCCATTCAAACGAGAAAGCAAAATTATTTGTCAATTGTCTCTACCCCAATATCAAGCAGCAATTTAAGCTGTAGACAAAATAAGTATGCAGCATAATTTTAAATGTGCTGGCACAGCCACAGAGAATTTTGTAATGATTGGAGCATGACCAGCTAAGTCAAAAGTAGGATATTCATTCATTCAATGGAGGCTTTCCTCTTCCAATAACAAAATAGGACCTGTTAGCCGGTCCAATCAGGATTCCGGAGGAATTATAAGAAGCCAAAAAGTTCACTCAAAAACAAAACTTCATTTATGTCCAACCATCATATTGAAGAATTCATCTTTTTGTATAAGCTTTGTTTAAGTTTATCACCATGGTTATCTAAAATGAGGGTGAAACTATTTGTAAAAGTTGTTCCACATGGGTCTTGGCGTTATTTTCGCCATAAACGCTACATCTAATGTCAAAAGTGACAGAAGTGGCAAATTTTAGTGGCATTCTTAGCGTTCTTATCCTAAATGGAACAGGGGAGAACAGTTACAAACAATCACAGTGATCACAACCAGAGACGCAGAATGTGATCAAAATTATCGAAAATAATGTTATTAGCGACAAATGCAATATACCCTTAATAGATGTATATTTTATTCATAATTTTGAAGTGTTGAATTGTAGGTACACATTAATTGATGATCACAATAACTCATAATCATTGTGTCACTACTCAAAAGTATGTGAATACAGACAGTGAAAATCAATTTCTAATTACTTATGTGTTATATATTAATAAGTTGAAATCGGACTGACCCACTATGGCCAATTTATGAATGAAATTCTATTGTTATAATTATCGCCGATGCCAATGGGTTAATATCAATCATGTACCAAAAAAATTCCCTCTGTATTTATTTACAAGTCTTCCTCAAGCCTCCGGGCAGGTCACATGTGTGGCCTTCTAACTTCAAAGGCAATCTAGGTACTCAGAAGTCTGTGTCTCTCTCTATCACCTTCAATTTGAAAATTGAGGGACATTATAAAAACCCTTGGCTACATATATTACCCATGCATGCACTCTAGATTCAATTGCATAGGTACTGCTACATCAATTCATATGTACAGCAATGACCAGAAAAGATTTCATACATTCTTACAATATTTTACTCTACAATCTTTAACATCATGCTATTTTTAATAATAATAATTGTGAAATGTCATCTTGTGTGCTAATTGCATGTTGTTTTACTGTTTAAGTGTATTGATGCGTGATTATGCAACAAAGAAAGCTGAAAGTCTGGAACCATTACTGCAAAAATTAGATTCAGAAGTGCGTAGGTATGGCCGCATCACAAAGAAGGATATTGATGAAGTATTTGATGAAATCAGATCAAGAAATGACATCACTAGTTCTCAGTCGCTGCTGGTTATTAGGTGTTGTGGTAAGTTGTACCTTATTGTTATTATTTGACTTTACTCTTAAAATTTTGAATTGGTTCATCCATCACTTAAAAGCGTCGCACAGCTGGCAATCGTTATCCTCATCTGACAATGAATTGAAAGAGATCGTGGAAGCCGATCCGAGCCAAACTACCCAGGCATTAGTGGCATGGTTTAACATTACCTTACCAACAATATTGACTCATTTGCGTCAAATCAATAAAATAAAAAAATATGAAAAATGCCTCATGATTTGACTGATCTTCAGAAAGAAACCCTGAACCCTTGAAATTTCTGTTGCAATATCATTTCTGTAATGATTCACGTTTGGAGAGAATTGTGACATGTGATGAAAAGTAGATTCTTTACGATAACCGTAAGCGAAACATGCAATCAAACGCCGCAACAGTATCCTAAAGCAAAGCTTACCAATAAAAAGGTAATGTTAACTGTTTGGGGTCTCAGCATGGTGTTATTCACTAAAGCTTTCTCCGATCTGGTCAAGCAATAACAACTGATGTGTACGGTGCCGAATTCGGAACAATGATAGCAAAACTAGCAGTGAAACAGCCCTGAACAGATCTTCACCATTATTTCTCCATGATAACGCGATACCACATACACCACGAGAAACCGTTTTACCTCTACAGGAACTGCAATTAGAAACCATTCGTCACTTTCCATATTCGCCAGACATTGCTCCAACAGACAATTTTTTCGTGATTTGAATAGTTTTCTACGTGACAAAAAGTTTTCTTCCCAGGAAGGAGTACAAAATGCTTTCACACAGTTTGTTGAATCTAGATCACCAGAGTTGTATCGCAAATGACCTTCCCATTAGACAGCAGCAATCTATATAGATAATAATGGTAATTGTTTAATTAAATAAATATGTCAAAACAATAAAAAACGAATTTCAATTTTTCAGTACAAATCCGCTATTTCATACTTTAACCCCTAATTTATCCGGCAAAAGATTGATAATTTATAAAGATATAGAAGACCCTCCCAGACCAAAGTAATTTAGTAAGATGGGGGAAAGCCACCGAAAAGTCTTGCGGTATTTGTCGGGAGGGCATAGGTACAGCAAGGCACTTATTGGTAGGATGTAAGGTGCTCCTTGATAGGGTCATTATTCACGCCGTCATGATAGAGTCCTCGAAATCATACGAGAAGCAGCGAGTGTCTCGGTAGCTAGAGCATTTTTCGGATAAATCTCAAAATACTCCAATAATACAATAGTATATGCGTAGATACCCATAAATAAAAATATTGATTGATTTATAGAAACCATAAATAATATAGAAGTACTAAGATAAAAAGCTAAGCCAAAGGAGAGTATACCAAAAAAACAGTTATTTCATACTTTAGCTGCCCCGAGATGAACTCTATTGGGAGATAAGCGTGGAGGCGTGCTCATTGCATCCCCTGCCGGCCCAGAGGGCTGCAACTCTACTCGAAGAACCACAGTGGTGGTAGGGCCTTAGGGTCCGCCTGGTTAACTACCACCCTCCCGTTAAAGTGTAACGCTAAATGTCCATGGCTCGGCTTGGACGTGTTCCGGTACTATTGCGGGAGCACCAGTCCTGTGTGAGTTGTACTTGTCCTAACTTTTAGGGCCGTACTATGAGCTAAGCAACAGTGAACTGCAGAACAGACGTGAGAGGTTGGCGCGGGGTCCAGGGAGACCCGGTGAAACGGCTGACCGCTGGCCGCCCCCGGGTCAGTAGGGGACTCGAACCCTGAGATTGCTTATAATCTCCGCCCGGGGAGGCTGTCCCGCCAACCGGCGCATAATCCTGAGAATCAGCTGACGTGCCGGAGTAGGACACCGGAGTGGATCCCGTCAGTTGATTCCAGGGTGGACCGGGGGCTCTTCCGTCCCCCGCACCAGCCATTCACACCACTGTTTGTTGTTATTGTTGCAACTTCAAGTCTAATTTTTTGCCCGTTGGGATTGGTATAAGTCACACCACTCAACTCTTATATTTTCACCCATGAGAAATAATACAAAAAAGAGATGTTTATCAGCGGCTTCCAATTCCACTTTATCTGTGGATTTTTGTAACATTCGGGGCCTACACTCCAACCTAGATGCCGTTCATCACTCACTACCTTGAAACGGTTAAGCCGGCCCTTCTCTTTTTAATGGAGACACAAATACTGAACCCGGCGGATACTGCGTACCTGTCATATCCAGGTTACACACTCGAGCACGCGTTTATTCGTCGTGCTGGGGTTTGTCTTTACATCCGGGAAGATATTTGCTGTCGGCGTCTTAATGGTTTTGAAGACAAAGACCTATCCATACTGTGGGTTCGCGTGGATTACTATGGCAGAACTGAAGTGAAAGCTTGCCTCTATAGGTCACATAGCGGCGATATGGAAACTACCTATCTCTTCGAGCACCTTGCTAGAGGAGCTGATAAGGTCGGCGAGCAGTACCCTTCGGCGGAGTTAGTGGTACTTGGAGAATTCAACGCTCACCATATCGAGTGGTTGGGCTCCAAAACTACGGATCACGCCGGGCTCGTACTGCTCTCGATTTCGCTTTGGCGTATGGTCTCTCACAGTTGGTTAACTCACCAACCAGAATACCAGACGTTGAGAGCCATACACCCTCTCTATTAGATCTGATGCTGACATCTCACCTGGATCAGTACCAGGTATCTGTGGAAGCGCCACTAGGTTCTTCTGATCACTGCTTGGTACGATCTAAGGTAGCTATCGTGCGCAACCACCGTAACGTGCCTCTTGGGAGTCGTACGGTGTGGCACTACCAGTCTGCTGATTGGGATGGACTGAGAGAATTCTTTTCATCCTACCCTTGGAGGCAGATCTGCTTCTCCTCGGAAGATCCAAACGTGTGTGCAGACTCCATCACTGACGTCGTGCTTCAGGGTATGGAATGCTACATTCCTAAATCTGTTGTGCGCGTTGGTGGTCGGAGCCGTCCATGGTTTAATAAGTCTTGCGCTGACTCTTCTAGTCAGAAAAACTCTGCTTATAAAACCTGGACCGAAGCACATGCGCGTAAAGATCCGAATACCGCTGAGTTGAAGAAGAAATTGAATGCTGCCTCCAGATCTAATAAGAGGACAATTGCTAAGGCAAGGTCTGAGCACATCAGCAGAATAGGCGACCAGCTAGCAACTTTTCCCTCAGGAAGTCGTGCTTTCTGGTCCTTTGCTAAAGCTGCTGAAGGTAATTTCTGCCAAACCTCCCTACCAGCGTTACGTAAGCCGGATGACTCTCTGGCCCACAGTGCTAAAGAGAAAGTTGACCTCTTAGGTACTCTCTTTGCCTCCAACTCGACCCTCGACGATAGGGACGCAACACCTCCGGTAATTCGCGGATGTGGGAGTTCCATGCCAGATGTACGTTTCTCGCAGAGAGCGGTACGGAAGGAACTCTTATCTCTTGATGTGCGAAAGTCGAGCGGGCCTGATTCCATCCCGGCTATTGTCCTCAAATCATGTGCTCCTGAGCTGACTCCGGTGTTAACGCGCCTTTTCCTGCTCTCCTACTCCAAATGATGCGTCCCGTCTTCGTGGAAGGTTGCTCTCGTTCACCCCATTCCCAAGAAGGCTGACCGTACAGACCCATCCAACTACAGGCCTATAGCAATTACTTCTCTACTATGTAAGGTGATGGAGCGAGTAGTTAACAACCAGCTCCTAGGTTACTTAGAGGATCACCAACTGATCAGCGACCGTCAATACGGTTTCCGTCGAGGCAGATCGGCTGGTGATCTTCTGGTCTACCTCACTCACCGTTGGGCTGACGCAGTCGAGAGTAGAGGGGAAGCTTTAGCTGTCTGCTTAGATATTGCTAAGGCCTTTGATCGGGTCTGGCACAGGGCACTTCTTTCGAAGTTACCATCTTACGGTCTTTCCGAAGGGTTCTGCACTTGGGTCGCCAGTTTCTTATCTGGACGGAGCATTCGTGTCGTTGTCGACGGAGCTTGCTCCGATCCCATGCCGATAAATGCTGGCGTCCCTCAGGGATCAGTGTTATCGCCTACGCTATTTATTCTGCATATAAATGACATGTTACAAATCTGTAACATGCATTACTATGCGGATGATAGCACGGGCGATGCGCAATATTCTGGCCGTGGTAATGCCCCTCGCGTCGAAGTAGAAAGAAGCAGAACTGGTCTTGTGTCTGAAGTTGAGGGTTCATTGGAACTCGTCTTACATTGGGGACAGCAGAACCTTGTCCAATTCAACCCCAAAAAAACTCAGACATGCGTTTTCACCGCTAAAAAGACCCCCTTCATCAGCGCTCCGTAATTTCAGGGTGTTCCCCTAGAAATCGCAGAGAGTATTGGAGTTCTTGGCGTCGACATTGCCAAAGATGTCCAGTTCCGCTGTCACATCGCGAGTAAGGCTGGATTGGCTTCCAAGAGACTTGGTGTGCTTAATAAGGCAAAGCGGTACTTCACGTCGAGCCAGCGACTTCTGCTTTATAAAGCACAAGTTCGCCCTCACATGGAGTACTGCTCTCACCTCTGGAATGGCGCACCAAAGTACCAACTCCAGTCTCTCGATGCTATTCAGCGTCGAGCGGTCCGAATTGTCGACGACCCCGAGCTCTCTGACCACTTTGAGCCTCTGAGCCTCCGTAGAGACATCGGTTCGCTCTGTATATTATACAGGCTCTATAACGGGGAATGCTCTCAAGAGCTGTTTGATCTTATACCGGCATCGCGATTCTATCATCGTACCTCTCGTCACCGGTTGAAAGCTCATCCACACATAATCGAGTTCTGGAAGTCTCACACAGCTCGATTTATGCGTTCCTTCTTACCGCATACCTGCAAAATGTGGAATGATCTTCCATGTAACGTTTTTCCGCAGAGCTACAGTATGGATTCCTTCAAAAAGGATGTTAAAAGAGTACTACAGGGTCGGCAACGCATAGGTAACGCCCCTGGTGTTGCAAATGTCCATAGGCCACGGTAACCGCTTGCCATCAGGTGGGCCGTCTGCTTGTTTGCCACTCCATAACATATTAAAAAAAAAACTCTTGGACACTCTCAAACAGTAGATTTTTTCTTGATTTTATGGTTACCCTCATGGTAAAAGTTGTTTGTATTCCTGTTCCTGATAATCCTGTACAAGTATGCAATTTCAGTAATATGTCCGTATATTGTGGCGTTGATATATTTATTTACAGAGCATCCCTGTTTACCTACTACGTTATGTGTAACGCAATCGGAACAATATACGAACATATTAGCAGCGTCAGAACCACATAGAATTGTCCGTGGGTGAAATGATCATGGTGAGGTCTACCACTGCGGTGTGCAACGTCTGGCTTTGCGCGTGTTGATCGTCATCGCAAAGCATACACTATATCTATAATAAAGCAGTTTGTTTTATGTCGCATACTTTGTATTCTGGAAACCAAATCCGCGTTCAGATTATTTTAGTTCTAATTTCTTAAATGCGCCAAGCGGGTCCCTATCTTTTTAATGTAAAGCGACTTACCCCTCGCGCCTCCCTACCCGCCTTCTCCAGCCGCCTTCTCCACCTGTGCCGCTGGCACGGAATATATACTGGCGAGTATATTTAGAATAGAATAACCATTCATTCATTTCGTATCAATGGCTAATTGACTTTTATATAATATTTGCCCAATGAGAGGCCACCTCCACGGCCCTGTTAGATGCATATTTGAGGTAATATGTGTGCAGGTGGTCGGGCACTGGTGACTGACAGTAAGTGTGCCATATTTTGCTCAGGGGCACCACACTCACATTACACTATAGAATAGCAATATGACTCGTGAATGAATTACATTGTATATTATGGAAAATGCCCCCGTGGGGTGCCGGGCTAGAATGTCATCCCCCCATCTCTTCCCGTGGGTGTCGTAAAAGGCGACTAAGGGAAAAATACCGGAAGGTGGGCAGCAGCGCCTTCTGAGAAATGCACACCAATAACTGCGATCCCCAAGACGCCTGCCAAGCGTGGGGATTATGGCAAACCCCCCCTTATGAATAGCACAAAAATAACTCGGCCCCCAGTCCCCGGCAGCTCTATTATTCCTGGCCCTGGTAGCAGGCCAGGTAACGGTGGAGCAGGGGGTGCGAAGAATCCCCGGCAGATACACGGCTACCAACATCAAAAACGACGACCCTTGGCCCTGGCAACACACAACATACGTACGCTCAGGGAGGACCACAAGATTGTCGAGCTGGAGGAAGAATTGAACAAGTTACGCTGGGATGTCATGGGGTTATCGGAAGTCCGAAGACAGGGACAGGACACCGTTATCCTTGACTCCGGTAACTTGTTCTTCTACCGGGAAGGTCACCAAAAGTCTCAGGGTGGTGTTGGGTTTCTCGTCCGGAAGTCCCTTGTTAACAATGTTGTAAAAGTCGAAAGTGTGTCGAGCAGGGTAGCGTACCTTATACTCAGAATCACCAAACGGTATTCGCTGAAGGTCATACAGGTTTACGCACCGACCTCGACACGCTCAGACGATGAAGTACAGGCTATGTATGAGGAGATATCTGAAGCCATACATTCCTCCGAAACATACTTCACCGTTGTGATGGGGGACTTCAACGCTAAGTTGGGCACACGAAATGGCGATGAGTTGAGAGTGGGGCCATTTGGATATGGGCAGCGGAATCAGAGGGGCCAGCGGCTGGTCGACTTCATGGAGAAGGAGGGACTCTTTGCGATGAACTCCTTCTTCGAGAAGCGACCATCCCGGAAGTGGACGTGGATAAGCCCCGATGGTTCAACAAAAAATGAGATCGAGTTATCATGACGACCAGGAAGCAAATATTCAATGATGTCTCTGTGATCCACAAGGTGAAAACCGGTAGCGATCACCGTATCGTTAGAGGCACATTGAATATCAATGTAAAGCTTGAGAGGTCGCGTCTGATAAACTCCACGCTCCGGCCTAGCGTTGCCCAAATCCAAAACCCCGAGAGCTTTCAACTCGAACTACATAACCGCTTCCAGTGCCTAGCTGAATGCGAAACAGTGGACGAGATAAACAACGGGTTGGTGGAAGCTGTCCAAGCGGTGGGGTCTCAGTTCTTTAAGACCCCCCGCCGAAATAAACCAAAGAAACTCTCAGAAGTAACCATCAAGCTGATGGAAGATCGGAATGAGATGAGACTGCAATCTTCAGCTGACATGTCAAACTACGGCAAGCTCAATAGACGAATTTCGAAGGCACTGCGACACGACTTGCGCGCCTTCAATACAAATCGTATAAAGGCCGCAATCGAGCGTAATCATGGCTCCAAAGTGTTCGCTAAAAATTCGTCTATAGGTCAAAGCCAAATGACTAAGCTGAAGATCGACGATGGCAGAATCATCTCATCAAAACCGGAGATTCTGAGAGAACTTGAGAGGTTTTATGGACAGCTATACACCTCGACACAAGAACCCGTTGTCAGTACAGCTCAGGACACGAGAGCTAAACTGACCCGACACTACACCGAAGACATCCCGGACATCAGCCTATACGAGATTAGAATGGCTCTCAAACAGCTTAAGAACAACAAGGCGCCAGGTGATGACGGAATCACGACAGAACTTCTGAGAGCGGGTGGAAAACCGGTACTCTCAGTCCTCCAGAAGTTATTTAATTCCGTCATCCTTGAAGGTAAAACGCCAGAAGCATGGAGCAGAAGTGTAGTGGTACTGTTCTTCAAAAAAGGCGACAAGACCTTGTTGAAGAACTACAGGCCCATTTCACTTCTGAGCCATGTTTATAAGCTGTTCTCGAGAGTCATTACGAATCGTCTTGCTCGTAGGTTTGATGACTTCCAGCCTCCCGAACAAGCCGGGTTCCGAAAAGGCTTTAGCACCATAGACCACATTCATACGCTCCGCCAGATTATACAGAAGACTGAGGAGTATAATCGGCCATTATGTTTAGCGTTTGTGGACTATGAAAAAGCCTTCGATTCAATCGAAACCTGGGCCGTACTGCAGTCTCTTCAGCGATGCCAAATCGACTATAGGTATATCGAAGCGCTGAAGTGTTTGTATAGAAACGCCACCATGTCGATTCGATTACAGGACAAGAGCACGGAACCAATCCAACTGCAACGAGGCGTGAGACAGGGAGACGTTATTTCTCCGAAACTGTTCACGAATGCGTTGGAGGACGTTTTTAAGCTCTTGAAGTGGAAAGAATTCGGCATCAACATCTATGGCGAATACATCACTCACCTTCGTTTCGCCGACGACATAGTCATATTGGCAGAATCGCTTGAAGAACTCAGTACAATGCTCAGCGACCTCAGTAGAGTTTCCCAGCAGGTGGGTCTTAAAATGAACATGGACAAGACGAAAATTATGTCTTATGTCCATGTTGCACCCGTACCAGTAGTTGTTGGGAACGATACACTCGAAGTTGTTGACCATTACATTTACCTGGGACAGACTGTCCAGTTAGGTAGGTCCAACTTCGACAAAGAGGTCGCCCGAAGAATCCAACTCGGATGGGCAGCGTTCGGGAAGTTACGCGACATCTTCTCGTCGAAGATCCCGCAGAGCCTGAAGACCAAAGTCTTCAACCAGTGTGTGTTGCCAGTGATGACTTATGGCACTGAGACGTGGTCCCTAACTGTGGCCCTTATGGACAAGCTCAAAGTCACTCAACGAGCTATGGAGAGAGCTATGCTCGGAGTTTCTTTGCGCGATAAAATCCGGAACGTGGATATTCGGCAAAGAACCAAAGTCACCGACATAGCTCTCAGAATTTGCAAGTTGAAGTGGCAATGGGCGGGCCACATTGCTCGAAGAACTGATAACCGATGGGGAAGAAAGGTTCTCGAGTGGTTACCACACTACACCGGAAGACGTAGAGTTGGTAGGCCCCCCACTAGGTGGACTGACGACATCGTGAAAGTCGCGGGTAGCCAATGGTTACAAGCGGCTAATAGCCGTTCCTTGTGGCGCTCTATGGGGGAGGCCTTTGTTCAACAGTGGACGTCTTCCGGCTGATGATGATGATGATGATGATGATTATGGAAAATATGAAGAATAGAGATATTCTGCTTTAAACTTTTTATTTGCTTTCAAAGAAAAAATATAGTGAGAGTAAATTTTACGTGATGGTCCATGGAATATAGACTCCTCTATACTGTATTTGATTGTTCGGCAAATATTAATGTTTTGGAGTAGTCCGACCTTGACAATAGACCTATATTTTATGCCTATATGATAAAGTGCGAACAGCTTAAGATGAGCCGTACGTTCAAAGGTTCCTGTACTTTCCGGGTTTCAAGTTATTTGGATCTAATATATTTAGGGCTGCTATGTCTGTAATTTCTGATCAACAAAACCGATGACTTTGAAATATTTACAGAACACACTTAATAGTGCCACTTTTCTAACAAAATAAAATCAGACTACGCGTTAATAAATTACAACTAAGTGTGTACATTTTGACTTTCATCCCCTTTCCCGAGGGAACCGTGCTGAATTTCGGGATGAAAGTATACATTTTCTTACCTCGAAGTATGAACTCAAATCATGCTTAAGCTTCATTGAAATTAATTCAGTAGTTCTGGCGTGACGCGGCCAAGATACAGACAGACAAAAAAAAAAACAGTTTTGGCATCAGTATCAGCTACAGAGTTTTTATTTTTTTTTATATACAGAATTGGATATAGTTTTATTATATGCATAGATTATTGTTATATGTATATGTCTAAGTGTGTAGTCATATCTTTTTTTATTCAACTACAGGAGAACTGGTCCCTGAAGAATTGCCAGAGCAAAGAACATTGCTCGTACAGAAAATATGGAGTGTTTTGACAGAAAGGGGGATCCCTATGGATATCTCCCACTACAACGCTTTGCTGAGGGTATACTTAGAGAATGAGCATCAGTTCTCCCCTGCTCTGTTCCTGGAAGAGCTTGAGAAAAAAGGACTGCAACCAAACAGGTAATCTACATGAGTGATGATAATGTTTAGAGAAAATGTGAATTAAAAATAAGAAAATATAAACATATATATATGTACTTAGAATTGGGAAAATATTATACTTGATTTCTTTCATCTTGTGTTCTTTCCTTTACTATGTCTATTTTCTCATGATTTATCGACTTTATAGTTTATATAGTCATTGTCCCGAAAACTGTCCGAAGCTATTTTACATCGTATTCTTGTATTGATAGACAAGCCACCAACATGTCTCACAAAATTTACAAATAGCTAATAATAAAAAATGTTTAATATTACACTACGTTTTCTTGAGAAAAAAATCTTACGTCAACAATAACATAATTTCAGGGTGACATACCAAAGACTGATGTGGCGTTACTGCCAAGAAGGCGATGTGGAAGGCGCGACGAAAGTTCTAGAAAAGATGCGCGAACTAAACTTCCCGGTGTCCGAACCTGTTCTTAACGCCCTAGTAATGGGGCACGCTTTCCATGGTGACACAGACGGAGCTAAAGCCGTGCTTGAAACCATGGCGAGAGCTGGGCTTCAGCCAACTAACCGTACTTACACGCTGTTGGCTTGTGGATTTGCTAAGAAAGGGGATATTGATGGAGTTAATGAAATCATCAAATTGGCGACTGAAAAGGATGCTCTTATAACTGATAAGGTACATTAAAACGTCTCATATTGTCTTTGGTGTTTGGGATGATTGCATATAGTAATTTAAAAACATATTACGGTTTAAATTGCGTATATGTGCGTATATTGTAGCGTGGTCACGATGTAAAATTTTATACGCATAATGTTTGAAACGTTGGGATAAGAATAATGACAAATACGCGATTGAGACCCTTTAAAGTTGTTAAATTACCGTTAAAACATCTTGATCACCAGGAAATATTTCTACTTAACTACGGATATAACTAAACAGTCATACTTATTTAATTTAGCCACCAAGACTTAAATTGGGGTGTTCCAGATTTCAAACCAGCATAGTCAATTAAATTAAAAATACAACACACTAAAAAGTCTTTCAATAGAACTTGCCGGTGTCTTAACATAAGTGTTGCAAACATAAATGTATTCTAGGCTCTTAGTGAGATAGGGCTGAAAGCCGTGTACGATCAGGTGACTTATGATGGAAAAAATTTAGTTCACAAGTTATTCTGTTATGATATTCACAGAGATCCGGTACCGCAGGTGCGCGGTCCACGCTTATACCTAAATCTTGAAAACAACTGATTTTTGTCCAACAAATATAATATATTGTAAAGTTAATGTTATAAATACAGTATTTTTTTAAATTATAAAGTTGCATCACCGTACTCTCATAGTTCTCGCGGAAAGAATCTTGTAGGGTGAACGTGATGTATGTATAAGTATGTGTAGGTATAGGTAAAGGATTCATGTGAGTAGGTACAAAACTGACTGATCTCTTCATTTCCTAAGACAATTTTTCTTACCCCACTTACGTGGGCCACAGACATTTTTATGATCTAAAATCATAAAAATGTTTGTGGCCTACGTAAGTGGGGTAAGAAAAATTGTCTCTGTATATGAAATCAGGAGATCAGTCAAATAACATGTGTACCGCCTCGAGTTACAAATAGGGCTCACTATCATCATTATGAATATTTTTTAGCTGACTGATAGTGGGTATACCTTCGTTAATTCCGAAACAGCAAAGAGAGTTGGGGTCAGAAAGGTGGTCGTCCATAAAAGAGCCTGAAACTTTTAGTGCATGTTTTAGTGTTAATGAAATACATAAAGTGCCTACCGAAATAATCTCTAAGTGCAATGAGGCAGGGAACAAGATGTTAAGTTTTATAACACAGGTAGCAAAAGCAGTACAGAACATTTACATACATGATATGTACTGTACAAATGCCTTGTAGGTAAATGTTCAGTAATCAAGTTGGTAGCCAGAGTCACTACCTATTTTGTTAGTATGAATGTCTCCAGCTTACTCAATCGAAATTTCTTAATTCTGAATATGCCAATATTTAGAGCATATTTTGTGCAATTATGAATACCAACTCAAAATTTAGGTGCCAAATAAACTTCGACGCTACGTGTGATTATTAGTGTGTTAGCTGACGTTATGGTCTCCAGCTGACACATGCTGTATATACGAAACGGCTGAAGATGTGGTTATATACTATAGCCAGGGATTTAGAGCATAATTTGTGCCAATGGCACAAAAAAAATTGAACGTCATACTTGAAAGCTGTAGTAGTTATGACTCGATTTTAACGTGTAAGCTGGAGACCACGTGTCTACAGCTACTCATCTGTATCTTCTGAACGAATGAACCTACGACTTTGTTTAATATGTCAAAATTTAGAGCCAAATTTGTGCCAAAGGCACTAAAATTTTCAAGTCCCTGGCTATTAAGGTTTTGGAGATACAAGCTCAAATCAACGTGTAAGCTGGGGACACATGTCCCCAGCTAGCACATGCTGGACAGCTCAAACGGGAAAGCCTAGAATACTGTTTAATGGCTCAAAATGTAGGGTAGAATTTGTGCCATCGGCACCAACATTTTCAATACAATAGGCCCCATAGTTTTTGTGTAACAAGCAAAAACATTTTATCCCGCCAAAAAATTTAAATATTTGGTTAAAAACATTACTGAACGCGGCATTGCCATCCCGTTCACTGTAGCTGCAATCTGTTTTGAACTTTATTTCTATAGCGTTGGAATCACTTTTCTCTTTTATAGCAAATGAAAGCAGTTGGGGCATAGGCTAGTAGCAGAGAGTATTCATTTTAATGTTATCTGATTGAAATGTGACGCTTTCCAGAATTCGTAGGCATTGAAATCGTGATTATTAGGCGCGCACCGCCAATAAATATAGAGCGATGGAACAATACCCGAAAAAAAATATGTTCAATAATAAAACGAGCCTAAAATCACCACTTCTAAGTTGACATTCAGAGACGAGTTCGAGTTTAGACTCGAACTTCATTATGTCAAATATGAATCTAGACTCAAAACTCCAAAAAGTTTTATATTCACAGACGAGTTTGGCATAATGGAGCCTTTGACCAAAATCTCACCTGATGTTAAGTGATGATGTGGTCGAAGGTGTTAACAGGCTTATCCTAAAAGTACTGGCTTCCAAGGACAGCTGCCGGAACACACCGTAAGGTGGCGACAGAATTTCTGTATAACGTCAGCTAACACAATAATAATCACGCGTAGCGTCGAAGTTTATTTGGCACCTAAATTTTGAGTTGGTATTCATAATTGCACAAAATATGCTCTAAATATTGGCATATTCAGAATCAGGAAATTTCGATTGAGTAAGCTGGAGACATTCGCACAAAATAAAATACCTAAAAATTCACGAAATTTTATGTTAATTTCGATGTTGTGTTTAATTGAAAATAAAAGAAAATACTACCTTTGTATGATATGGGCAATTTTATGGGGAGAACATTATTCACCTTCCCTATACCTAATCACCGTATTTGGTTTTACACATTAGTTATAGAGTTACCTTACATATACATAGAAGCACACGTAGGGTTGGGTTAGACAGATATAAGTGAACTAGTAGTTCGCCCCGAACTGGACCTCGCGACATCTCGACAAGCAACTCATGTATGTACAGTTATGTGAAGATAGGACAGACTGTACAGAAGTTACTGTTTAATGTGAATACAATCATTATGATTACATAACATTGGACATACAACACTTAAGAGGCCTTTTACATTATGCAGCCCTCTCACTCGCACTTTTAAAGATAATTTCAAATAGCAACAATATGGTTTATATTTTTTAAAATGTGGTCAATCATTATTTTGCTGCATGCAACTACAGATGTTCTCAACATATTTTTACTTTGTTACATGTTGAGTCCAATTAGAATTAGAGGCCCAAAATTTAAAATAACTGAATTACGCGTTTTGGATCCCCCATTACAGATATCAAAATGAAAATTAGTAGAGAACATCTATAGTTGCATGCAGCGGAATAATGATTGACCACATTTAAAAAAATATAAACCATATTGATGCTATTTGAAATTATCTTTAAAAGTGCGAGTGAGAGGGCTGCATAATGTAAAAGGCCTCTTAAACTAAATATCGATTAATTATTATAATGTTAATCATCTTTTATAATATTTGTAAATTTTTTGATAAGTTTATCTTTTTATTTGTATTTGTACATATTAACGCAATGTCCATTATTATTATTTGCTAACGATGCACAGATATAAATTAGATTTGAGCCCTGTTATGTGTGGCCTGTGGATACCTGTTCGAATATTGGCAAAAACCATTTTCATTCCATTTCAATTCACTTAAAAACTAAGCACTGGACCGATGTTTCATAATTACGTTCGGTTGTTCTCGTCTACAGGTCGCATTTCTTAACTGATTCTCGTAATTTTGTGATTTGATGTAATAAGTGAAAAGAACTTTAAAAAATCATATAACTGCAACAACGAAATATTTTGAAAAATGTTACGTAACTTTTTTGTTAAGAGGATGCAACTTTTTTGAGGCCGAAGCCGACGCGAAGGTCGAAGCCGCCGCCGACGCCGATGCCGACACTGACGCCGATGCTGAGACCGACGTGTACGCCGACGTTGAGGCCAACGCCAAAGACGTCGTCGACGCCGATTCCAAATTCGACGCAGACGCCGACACCGACACCGACGCTGACGTCGAGGCCAATGCCGGCGCCGACGCCGATGCCGACACCGACGCTGAGGCCGACACCAACCACCGACGCTGACGTCGGTCCAACGCCGACGCCGAAGCCGCCGCCAACAACGATGCCGACACCGACGTAGACGCCGACGTCGAGGCCAACGCCGACGCCGACACCGATGCCGATACCGACGCTGGCGCCGTCACCAACACCGACGCTGACGTCGGTCCAACGCCGACGCCGACGCCGATGCCGACACCGACGCTAGCGCCTACACCAACACCGAAGCTGACGTCGGTGCAACGCCGACGTCGAGGCCAACGCCGACGTCGACGCCGCCGCCGACGCAACGTGGACGCCGACGCAGAGGCCGACACCGACGCCGTTGCCGATACCGACGTGGACGCCGACGTCGAGGCCAACGCCGACGCCGACAACGATGCCGATACCGACGCTGGCGCCGTCACCAACACCGACGCTGACGTCGGTCCAACGGCGACGTCGAGGCCAACGCATACGCCAACGCCGACGCCGACGCCGATGCCGACACCGACGCTAGCGCCTACACCAACACCGAAGCTGACGTCGGTCCAACGCCGACGTCGAGGCAAACGCCGACGTCGACGCCGCCGCCGACGCAACGTGGACGCCGACGCAGAGGCCGACGCCGACGCCGACGCCGCCGCCAACGCCGATGCCGACAATCAGCCATAATTATATAAATTGAAGCCGTGATGGCTCAGTGGCATTGACTGCCAAGCAGCAGGTCTATGGTTCCAATCCCGCCGCGGCTTGAGCTTCACCGCATGTTGGAAGGGCATTTTGCGAATGCCCGCCTGGCTAGCGACCACCATCAAGTAGAAATTCTGTCGCCACCTTACGGTGTGTTCCGGCAGCTGTCCTTGGAAGCCAGTACTTCTAGGATAAGCCTGTTAACACCTTCGACCACATCATCACTTAACATCAGGTGAGATTTTGGTCAAAGGCTCCATTATGCCAAACTCGTCTGTGAATATAAAACTTTTTGGAGTTTTGCGTCTAGATTCATATTTGACATAATGAAGTTCGAGTCTAAACTCGAACTCGTCTCTGAATGTCAACTTAGAAGTGGTGATTTTAGGCTCGTTTTATTATTGAACATATTTTTTTCGGGTATTGTTCCATCGCTCTATATTTATAGGCGGTGCGCGCGTAATAATCACGATTTCAATGCCTACGAATTCCGGAAAGCGTCACATTTCAATCAGATAACATTAAAATGAATACTCTCTGCTACTAGCCTATGCCCCAACTGCTTTCATTTGCTATAAAAGATAAAAGTGATTCCAACGCTATAGAAATAAAGTTCAAAATAGATTGCAGCTACAGTGAACGGGATGGCAACGCCGCGTTCAGTAATGTTTTTAACCAAGTATTTAAATTTTTTGGCGGGATAAAATGTTTTTGCTTGTTACACAAAAACTATGGGGCCTATTGTATTGAAAATGTTGGTGCCGATGGCACAAATTCTACCCTACATTTTGAGCCATTAAACAGTATTCTAGGCTTTCCCGTTTGAGCTGTCCAGCATGTGCTAGCTGGGGACATGTGTCCCCAGCTTACACGTTGATTTGAGCTTGTATCTCCAAAACCTTAATAGCCAGAGACTTGAAAATTTTAGTGCCTTTGGCACAAATTTGGCTCTAAATTTTGACATATTAAACAAAGTCGTAGGTCCATTCGTTCAGAAGATACAGATGAGTAGCTGTAGACACGAGGTCTCCAGCTTACACGTTAAACTCGAGTCATAACTACTACAGCTTTCAAGTATGACGTTCAAATTTTTTTGTGCCATTGGCACAAATTATGCTCTAAATCCCTGGATAAAGTATATAACCACATCTTCAGCCGTTTCGTATATACAGCATGTGTCAGCTGGAGACCATAACGTCAGCTAACACACTAATAATCACGCGTAGCGTCGAAGTTTATTTGGCACCTAAATTTTGAGTTGGTATTCATAATTGCACAAAATATGCTCTAAATATTGGCATATTCAGAATTAAGAAATTTCGATTGAGTAAGCTGGAGACATTCACACATTTTGTTATAGTGTACCATTACTTCAACAATATTATTATTGTTATATTCAACGAATACTATCTGCTGTATACTATAAATGTTATTATTAGTGTTCCTGTCCCTCTGTGTGTTACTTTATAGCTGAATCGATTTTCATAAGCATTTAAAAATACTATTTCTCCTTATTTAACATTTTAACACAATTCTCAATAAAGCGTGATATGTCCAATTCCATTTGTTAAAGTGACAGTTGATATCGTATATACTTATCAGTTTTGATTTCATTTTAGACTATAGATTTAAGATATTACTAAAAAAATCTTATGTGTAACAGCGTCAACATTACAGTTGATGTCGTATTTTTCAGTATTGATTTCATATTTAGGCTACAAATGACTTTCTAAAAATAAGTCTTGGGTGTGACAGCTGTTAATGTGACGCACCCCGTGCTTCTGACCTTGGCGATGAACATCAACAAATCACCAGGCCAGTCGTTGGAAGCTTGCGGAATTAACTTGGAGTTTATGTGTTTCGCGCATAGACAACTATATGCATGTCGGAATGCCGTCATCTTTGTTTATATATGAGCAGGGTAATGAAATGAAAAATCGTAGTTTTTTCGAAAGCTGGGCATTAAGCTGCATTTATTTTTCATTTAAATAAAATACACTGAATATAAAAACAAGAAGGGAACTACACTTAGCATGTGCAACCCATAAAGTTCTCTGGAAACATAAGCCTGAATATTTATTTGAAAAGCTCACATGGATTAAAGACCTACACAAATTGAACACTCACTCTAAACACACCAACATTTTGTCTGTTCCTAAACATAGTACTGTTAATTTTAAGGGTTGCTTCAAATACAGTGCTTCGAAGGTGTGGAACAACCTTCCTCCACCGATGAGAAAAATTGTTAGTTCTACGACTTTTAAAATTAAATTGAAAAGTTTACTTATTGAACGACTTAAGCATCACTTTGAAGCAACCTTTAAAAACACATAGGTAGTAATGAAGACACACACATACACACTCACACATTCTCACATTCCATCATGCACAGATTCGTATTCTCATAATCGTATTTTTTTTTTTTTAATATACAACACTTTCCTTTTTTCATAGCTGTTTTGTTTTTGTCTGTAAAAATATTAGAGGATAATTTAAATAAAAATCTCCCGCAATCGGTCATAACGCAATGTTTCTAGCTCGACGAACACCTGTTCGAGCGCAGGGGATTACTGAAAAACAGCGTCTGTGCACATGTGTACGGACATTATGCTGAGTTTTCTCCTTTTGCCCACATTATTTATTTATATAATATCATCTTTTTCTTTTCCCTCTATGTTAGTTACGAATTATTTTTAAGTTTTTCTTGGGTATTGGTTGTCATTGTTATTTCTATCTATATATTTTTTTTGTGTGGCAATAAACTAATTTTGATTTGATTTGAATTCATTAATAACCAAATGAAACTCAAATCGTACACAATGCAGACAATAATATCGATCTCACGCGGTACGTGTGCATCGGGTCATCTAGTCTAGTAATATATACGTAATATTAATTTTAAATTGTATTAATTTTGTATGATGTAACACGTAATTGTTCCCTTCCTCAGGATGTGCTAGAAATGATAGAGCACTTAGCTATTGGCGGATATGGAAACAAAGTGGAACAACTATTCCCACATTTACAAAAAAGTGTAGGCTACAATCAAGAAGTCTGCAACCTTATATTGAGGCTACTCAACAAGGGACAACTGGAAACTGCCAAGAAGATGTTGCCCACCATGCCGAAATCATCCGGCAGTGAAGACACACCTTTCAAAGGTGCATTCTTCATTAAACAACTTCTCCGAGTTGCCAGATCGGCTGAGGAAGTTGTCAAAACTTGCCAAGAACTGAAATCGGAGGGACTCATTCCAAACGCTATACTAATCGCTACTGAAAATGCCCTTATCCAAGGACGTACCGAAATAGCACATAAATTATTCACAGAATACGAAAGAGAGGGGCTCGAAGTGCGTTCGCATTTCTACTGGCCTCTTCTAGCGCAAAAAGTCAAAGAAAACGACGAAGAAGGCCTTTTACAAATAATTAGAGATATGCAAAACAAAAACATGAACATCTCAGGGGAAGCACTCCGAGATTATGTCATTCCTTACCTCATGAAGAAAGATCGTGACAATGTAATTTCGAAGCTTCAACTAGCCAACATACCTGTCTCCCACAGTGCTAGGAATTTAGTCTATGAATTATTAGACCGAGGACTGATTAAAGAAGCCGCTCAAACAGTTTTACAATACAGAATAAAAGGAAATTTTTCATTATTAGCCAGACCGCTATTGAGTGCTTTGGCAAAAACTAAAGACTCCGATTCCTTTGTGTCTATATTACATGTATTGAGCAGCAATACTCAGAATAACCAAGTAGACGAAGACGCTGTGAATGAGGAAGGTCGAAGGGATGATAGCAATTTAAACGAAGTCAGTCGTTTGGTGAAGACAGGTGTCAGAATATTATCAAAACCAGAACTAATCGAAAAGATGCTTTCCTCGTTACAATCGAGAGGTTTAAGAATCACCGTCGATAGCGCTGAGGCTATTGAACAATTTATGGGTGAAAATATGACGACAACTGTATCTGAAATACTTTTGCAGTTAACATCGACGGATTTAGAAACAGCGCCCCTTGAAGCACCACGTAGAGAATATACGCGTTCCGCTGCCGAATTAGAGAAATTAATCGCCCAACTGAAGACTGTAGAAGGAAGCAACGTCAACCGGCTGCAGAAGCAATTACTGTTGACTTATATAAAGGACAATAACGTCAGCAAAGTCACCAGTTATCTGGATGAGTTGAAAGCGTCTAACTTCGAAATAAGCGCAGCTGTGTATGCACAACTTTTCGAATTTTACTGTCAGAACGACGATATCGAAAAAGCCAAGCAATGTCACGCTGAAATTCTAGTTCAGTCACCAGACTTCTTGCTGAATAAATATAAGCTAGTAGTGATGGCGTACGCATTGGTCAGAGCTGGTAGGTTCGATGATGCAATATCGTTTTTGAAGGAAAGCAAATTGGTTAATGACACTGAATATGGTTACCTGCTGAACTCTAAATCGTGGCAGATTTTGAATACTTTGGCTGAACAGAAGGATCCTGTTAAAGTAAGTTACAAAAAAAATATTTTAAGATTTACTTTATTGTAAGTATAACAAAATCACTTATAATTGTTTTTGTTTTGCTGATGTTAGCCATTGATCACAATCTCTCCTGATGGTAAGTGATGACGTGAACGACGCGCAGCGGTCGTAAACAGGGCTAACCAAGAATGGGAACTGGCTCTCAAGTGCAGCTGCCAGAACAGCATTAGCATCGTAGTGGACCGCAACAGATTTTCCCCTTGAGAGTTAGCTAGGCAGGAATTCCCAGGAATGCCCTAACACCTAGCTGATATGAAAATAATGACGTAATAAAGTCCTTTCAAAGCAGTTTTCAACATAATATAGTTAATAACTGACTTTGTAACAAATGTGAATATGTAATCATGAAACAAATGCTTTCTATTATATCAATCAGATTTTTTTAAATTATATGTTTTAGTCTAAGAAAACTTCATATTTCGACTCCATGTCAAATCAAATAAACCTTTTCGTACACCTTAAAAATTATGTGTATGTCCTCAAATTGTGTGTAAGTTAACTGTTGTTATGTTTATCCTGCAGGTAAAAGAAATGACAAACACTCTTATATCCAACAACTACATAGAACCTTCCAACGTTCTCCTCGGTCCCAGCATCAAAGCATACTTATTGAGTGAAGACCTGGAAGGAGCTTTGGCTGAGTTTGAGAACTGCTGCAAACAATACAGAAGTACGCCGTGGAAAGGAGAGTTGATGAAGGCGCTCATTATGAAAGAAGATGCCACTAGGCTGCAGTGGCTTGCAGATCTAAGCACTCAGGTAAAATGTTTTTTTTATGCCATATGAGACGAATTTACTTAGAATTGCATGGATTCACCGTGTGGGTGCCGGGTCCATAACGTAGCAGAGGAAGTTACCCAAATCAAGGTGCCTGGGACTTGCAACCCAGGGAGTAAGGTTAAAGGGCCCCTTTATGATGCATCAATGCTCCCTTTCCCGGTCGAGCCTCCTCCCCTGCCCAACCAAATTTGGTAAGATCTTACTAATGCCACAGCCTGGACACTCGACTCATTCTCTATACAAAAGCCGCGTTCTAACTACCTATTACACAGACACTACACAAATGTTGTTTTAGTAAACGCGTAAATGTGTGCGTGAAGTCTAAGGTTGTCATCGTATGAATAATTATTGTACTTATCTACCTAACAATGTTTTGATGCTGTTATTATGACTTATTAGATTTCGTAGGTTATGCGTACCTTACCTACCTTCAGAATCATTCAAGCACAACAATCCAACTTCATGTACGACGTAGGAATATGCAACATACAACAGAGGAGGTAAACATTACTTCACATTTCACTCCATTACTTATACAATAATAGATACCTACACTATACAAAAAGTATCATTCCAAGTACAAATAATGATAATAATTACAATCACAATAATTGGTAATTTATGTTCTTCTCGTATAATAAAAAATCATTATTCACAACAAACAATCCTTTTCTCGATTAGTTGATAAGCAACCGTAAACAACACCAGAGTACCATTCTCAACTTTTAAAATTCTCGTAAAATCGACACGCTTCATCGCGCACGAGTTGCGCGTCCCGTACTCAAGTCAGCTTAGCGACAGCTCAGAATCGGTGGCGGGGTGAGAAAGACTCGTTTTGGTGGGGGGAGAGGAGTGTCCATTCTATACGTAGTATTATTATATGTTCTATGCTAATGCCGCCTTGGATACACGTTCTAGGATAGAGGTTACGTTTGTTCTTGAAAGACGAAGGTCTATTAGTAGGTTATTAGGAATTTCGCTGGTATACGCCTTATTCCGACATCTACAGCAAATAAATTAACCTCATAAGAGTTTTTGGTTAATTCATTTGGTAAGTCATAATATTTGTTACTTTTATTGTGTGGTCCTTAGGTATGTTTGTTTCCCACGGCACAGTAAGTTATATAAGTACTATGCGTTTTAGATTTTTTAAGTATAGAAATATACTTGGTCTGGATGACGAAACACCAATATCCTCAGGAATTTTGTAGTGTTTTTCATACGTGTCCATCAAAAGAGTACAATCGGGAGCGCCTTCTGAGGACTTGCTATTTTACACTGTAATCCTTAAGATGCCTGCCAAGCGTGGGGATATTGGCAAACGCCCTTATGGGAAAGGCTGTGTTCAGCAGTAAATAATCCGGCTGATACAGTACAGTAGCGATACACCATTACATAATACCTCCTCTTCCTCTATGGAAAGAAAACCTTATAATGAAGGAAGATTTAAGCTGTAGTGATCCGGAATAGAAATCCGGAAAAAAATATTTTTATAGTATTAACCACAAAAATTATAAATCAACAGCTGCTGAAATACGCCGTTAGGTGATTGGCTACAGATTTTTCTATTTGAGGGTGGTAGTTGAAGGTGAACCTTATCCCAAATAAGAATTAAAGAACAACACCGTCAACCTGGAAAGCACATTGAAATTAACATCAACAAGTTTACTTTGACAGATCCACGGTGAAGTGAACATTCTCCACGACTTGGTGCTTGCCTTTGTGGAGTGTGGCAGACTTCGACAGGCGCGACGCATTCTCGAGACACCTGGCTTACAGACCCGTCATCGCAGGCTTGAAGATGCATGCCAGAGATATGTTGAGGTTTGTACAAGTAAATCCGGCCAAGTGCGAGGTGGACCCACACACCGAATGTTCCGTATCGACACATCTACCACAAATCGTTATTTTTTAAGTACAGTTCGAGATCCTTTGCACTTATTCTTTTATTTTTATTTTTTTGTTGCTTATATGTAAGCCTTTGACTACAATCTCACCTGATGGTAAGAGATGATGTGGTCAAAGGTGTTAACAGGATTAATCTAGAATTACTGGCTCTCAAGTACAGCTGCCGAACACACCGTTAGCTGCTTGGCGACAGATTTTCTACTTGAGGGTGGTCGCTGGCCAGGCGGGCATTCGCAAAATGACCTTCCACCATGCGGTGAAGCTGAAGCTCGCGGCGGGATTCGAATCATGGACCTGCAGCGTTGTTCGTTTGATATTGATCTATAATTATACCAATACGCTCACTCGTATCTATTACGGGTTTACCGTTTATACAGCCAAAAACGTTAAAAAATAACACGTCTCTAGTGTGGGAATAGGGAACTCTGTTTATTTTTAATATCATTGTTAGTATTGTTTGTTAGGCAACTCGCCATACAAACATATGTACTGTAAAAGGCTTTGAGCCGTCCCTTGTAACCTTATAAATTTAAATGTGAAACACAAGTTTTGAGACTGTGACGGAACGAGCACGAGGCTCGCATGATGTTAAGCGGTTACATCCGCCTATAACAAATGCATTTCGTCACAAGTGATAAACTGGACGGCGCCCATCACACCGAGACATACAGTTGTCTCATGTGCCATTAATTTCATGATATCAGAAATAAACACACTATCGGCTGCTTAGTGAAAGGCGTTTTACGTTTGGTAGCGGTGGGAATCGAACCATGCACCTGTGGCACGGTAGTCCATAACTATTACCGCTCGGCTATGACTGCTCCATAACCTTAAAGTAATTTTTCAAGTTCATAATACTATCCTTGTTAATATAATAATCTATTCAAAACTTAAAAGGTGTATACTCACATAAATATACTTTTAACAAATCTGGTTCTAAATCATTAAAAATCTCAGAAAATGCATTTACACTCTTTTTTTTATGTACAGGAAGGAAAATCCGAATACTTAGAAGGTTTACTCGAAGCAACAAAAGAACTATCCCACATTGACCGCTCCAACATCTTTTACCACCTTCTCGTCACTTACTGCAAATCTAATGAAACAGACAAAGCTCTCGGCCTCTGGACTGTATTACAAGAAGAAGGATTGATACCTACCGACCAATTCTTGACATATCTCGGAAACCATCTGAAATCCAAAAATAGAGAGATACCATTCGTCATGCCCAATGTAATGCCTCAACAGACCAAAAAGAAATCTGACATTGTCGAGACAATCATTAAAAAAAAGCCCCTTCCGCTACCAACCAAGATTGATGTCACAGACAGAGTAGAGACCAATGTCAAAGAGGGCAAATTAAATGAAGCCATGGACGTCGCATTAAAATCGATTCAGGGTGGTGTTATACCAAAGCCGTCAGTATTAAAATTCTTACTAAGAAATTTAGCGGACGAGGGTAATGTTGAAAAGATTCAACAGCTAGGGAAATATATTACCGAGCCGATGAAGCGTAAGATTACGTATGATGATAAGCTTACACTGGCTATTTTCAATCGGGGCGCTGGCACTCAGCATGTTGACAACTTGTTGGAAACTGTTCAACGAGCGGAGACGAGTGAAGATCTTCAAGAAGCTATGAGAAAGTTCCCCAGAAGCAATGCGCTCGCGTCTATTGTAGCTAATGAGAGTGAAGAAGTAATTTCTAAATGTAAGTATGTTCTTATTGTTTTTTAATATTAACGGTAAAGAAATTTGACTTGTTGCAAAGTCTACATACACTTGCATCCTAAAGATGACGGTAGTGTGCTGTTTAAGTTCTGCCTGATTTAATGTGACTGTACCTACACAGTAATAGTATTTTTCCGACTGCTTAAACCTCAAAATATTAGGAGAACCATATTTCAAACCATGAAATATTATAGATATGCATAATTAGGGTGGCTGAGCAAGTAAAACCCCAAAACACTTCACCCAAATATACCACATAAATTATATCTCTTTTCTGCACTTATCCCACACTAAGAGGCTTCTGCAATGTATTCTTCTACCACTATGGTCCAATAGGTTCATCTCTACTCACACCTTACCCACACATCTTTCTTCACATAGTCCAATCAATATGGTGGTGTTCCTATACAAACATAACAGTGACGCTCCCAAACAAGTCAGGTTCCGAAAAGGCTTTACCTGGAAGTCATCAAACCTTCGAGCTAGACCATTCGTAATGACTCTCGAGAATAGCGTATAAACATGGCTCAGAAATGAAATATGATTGTAGCTCTTCAACAAGGTCTTGTTACCTTACCTTTTTGAAGAACAGTACCACTTCTGCTCTACGCTTCTGGTGTTGTACCTTCAAGAATGACGGAAAATAACTTCTGGAGGACTGAGAGTACCGGTTTTCCATCCCCTCTCAGAAGTTCTGTGGTGATTCCGTTATCACCTGGCGCATTGTTGTTCTTAAGCTTTTTGAGAGCCATTCTAATCTCGTATAGGCTGATGTCCGGGATATCTTCGGTATAGTGTCGGGCCAGTTTAACTTTCTTGTCAGCTGCACTGACAACGGGTTTTCGGGTCGAGGTATATAGCAGTCCATAAAACCACTGAAGCTCTTTCGATCTTCAGCTTTATCATTTGGCTTTGCGCTATAGAGGAATTTCTTGCGAACAATTTGGTGCCTTGGTTACGCCCTATTACGTCCTTTGTGCGTTTCGTATTGAAGGCATAGTCGAGTTTCAGTGCCTTTAAAATTGGTCTATTCAGCTTGCCGTAGTTCGACATATCAGCTGAAGATTGGCAGTCTCGTTCCATTTAGGTATTCTTACAAGTTGATAGGTTTGTTGCTCTTAGAGATGTGTTTTGATTAAATAGCTCTAAATAGTCAATACCCTCTTCTTATATGCTATGGCACAGCACAGTACAATGTTGATATGTCACCTTTAAAATGGAACAAGTATTAACTTAATATTATAATGTAACTTAGTATTCAACATTACAAAATTACAGGGAGAAAAACTTTTGTAATGTGTGGAATGTAATGTCATCCGTCCAAAAATAGTAAAATTAATGTAATTGTGTTATCATTTCAGGTCACAAAGCAGCTGAAATAGCTGCATCCAAAGGCATCCTAAATCCAGTAAATTTACTCTGGATGGAGTATGTCTTAGCTGGTAAAAATGAAGCAGCAGACTCGCTATGGAACAAATACCTGGTCAATGCAGAAAATATCATGTTCAGAAGACTGTTACAAGAGAGCCATGTACGACAAGACCCACAGCTTATTCACAAATTAATTGACAACCTGAAAACTAACAAAGTTGTTAGTTTAGGGTCATTAGGGAATGCCTATTCGCGACTTATTAACTTCTATTTATCCGAAAACCAGGTCCAAGAAGCTGAGAAAACTCTAGAAGATGCTACTAAATCGGGATTAAGCAATGAACATTTAACCAAATCTTGTCTTACTAAACTTAAAACCGCCGTTGAATCAGCCGGTAGACAATTTGACTATGTTATAAAGAATGATTGAGTTATTGTATTCATAATGTAAACAGAGTGCGAATGTTTGTGGGTATATTATAATATACACATGGTTATGTATCATTTAAATTACAATAATGAAGATAAAGCAATAACATGCTAGTTGCTAACTTGAACAGTCTTGCACACCAAAAAATACAATTAACATATTTGCATAGTATGAATTTATTAAGATTGTGGTGAACTCTGTCGCAATATACAATAGAGTTCCTGTTTTTTTTATATTAAAAGACTTTGATTTATATACATATAATTGTGCGTGTATGCTATATCTAATTGAAAATTAATAGGTATATAAAAAATGTGTTTGAAAATGACAGTTTATATTGGTTTGCTGCCCTGTTGAGTAACTTCGTTGACGCTGCCTATTGCTATTATCATTATGTGTATGTAGTTATTATAACTTAGTATTAAAAATAAATTATTAGTTCATTATATTGTCTTTCATTGCTTGCTAAATAAAAGGTATAGCTGCCCTGCTTGAGCCTTTGCCTGGTGCGGTCTATTACTTACTATTTCTAGTTTATTAATTCAGCGAGAGCTATCGTTTCTGGGACGAAACTAGTAGTCTAGTCTCGATAGTTTACGTGATATCCTCTGTAAGTTTTAGACAGCTGTCACTCGAAACGCTGATCTCAATTAGACACTTGACAGCTGTCCTAGTTAACTGACAGTTAACTATATTAATATTGACGGCTTGGGTTACGCACACAGTTTACATAGCTATATTAGGCACCGTGGGGTGCCGGGCTAGAATTGCGCCCTCCTATATCGTCGTGTGGAAATCGTGAGAGAGACCAAGACGCCTGCAAAGCGTGGGGATTAAACAAAGGACCCCTATTGGGGGAGTCGTTATGGCTTTTGATGTGTGATGTGAAAAGCGTAAGTTTTAGAAAAAAAGAACCCTAAAACAATTAATGCGTAATTTGACAAAAAAAAACAGATCTACGCCTATTCGAGTGTGTTGAAAGTAGACGCAAACCGAAAAATAATATTCACCAGTTACTTAAACAGCTGTCCCATCATAGCAGTACCGTCGGAAATAAACAATCAAAAACCGTCATTGGCAATCACTTGAACAAATTTTTTTTTGCCGGTATCCTACGAATAAATAGAATTATTATTTCTTCGTAGCCGGTATCCCTCTACAACGGTGGCAGGATACATCATAAAACAGTAGGCACTGAAAGTAGTAACTGCATGATCTTTCAGAAGCGTAGTAGCAACATCATGACGAAACAGGTTTGAAAAAATCACTCGTTTTGTATTATGAGGCCATGAGTACCATAGTGGCCTATCTTTTTGAGACACAATGGAAATCAATTGTGTCTGCAAAAGATAGGCCACTATGGTACTCATGGCCTCTTATCGAAGTCTATTAGTCTAGTTGTAGGCCGTAGCCCGTACCATCTCGTATGTTAAGGGTAAAAATAAGTAATTTTTACCAAAAAAACTTATGTGCTTCCTTTTCGGTAGCAAAAAGATGATAGGGCGCCCGGTGCGTACAACCAGGAAATGTGGGTTTGATTCCAGATCGAGGTGTGTGCTCTGAAAAAAAATTAAATGCGATATTATCTAAGTATTATACCGTAGTGCTAGCAATCTTACATAAAAATCCTAACTATTATAGGCATGTTAGTGTCCAAACTTTCTGTTGCGTTAATACCTACGTAAATATAACCTATGAGGAGGAGATCTACGGGATCTCAGGTAAGTTGAATTAAAACTGTACACAGGTAGATGTAATACTAGTATAATGTCTGTATTAGCACACAGTTGAAAGTAATACAAGAAATGTTTGTTAAGGTATTGGGTAGGTGTCTAAGCCCTAGAGAAATTAACCTAAGTGACCCCACTACCCCAGTAACTTCGCGAGCGGTGTGGAGATAGCGCGTGCGACCGTCTTGAATAGCGCGGCCACAGTAGATCGAAACTCGTCTTTCATAGACATAGAATCTTGAATTATTAAAGGTCAATTTTTTTGCTTGGGACGAGTTCTGTTAATCATTGTTATACTATAAAATGGGATGTGCGACAATTGTGAGCACAAATAGGCAAGATATAATTTTTTTTTGAAAAATTTGTATGGGACTAACATATAAAATGTCAATATCTCCGTAATCACAAGTTTGGCCGTTATATCCTTGCACACGTATATAGTACTAATTATTTATGATTTTTTGATATACTTTGTTTTGCGGCACCACTTGCGATTTTTTTTTTAAAAATCGTCAAAGTTATTAATTTTTTTTTATATTGATGACTGTTTGTAATGCTAAAATATGCGATTATTAGTTCTAGTTTAGGGTATTTTATAAATCTTAACAGAAAACTTTCTAAGAAATCACAAGACTGTTAACCAAAACATTTTCACGTCTCAATACAACTTGCACGGTAATAATAAATTATATATTTTTGAATCTAATCTAGTCACCTGTAATGGTATGGTAATCAATAACAAATGAGTACTGTAAAAGTACTCATTTGTTAATGACCTCCGTTAGGTGATCAGATAGACTAAATACCTAATAAAGCAATTAGCGAAAGGATACACTCAAAAGAATATGTATTAAGTTTAAGAGCTCCGTAATTTAATAATTAGTGCAGAATTATCATTCTTTTTTATAGGCTATATTTAATGCTTCAAATATACGTAATTTATCAGTTTTATACTATGCAGATCCATAGTATAAAACTATCATTAAATTAAGATAAAAACTTTTATCTTATATGAGATTTAAACTATCTAGTATTAGATACTTAGATAAGTTGGGTTATAAAATTAAAAAAGAAGTTTAGAAAGAATTGATTTTTTTATTAATGTAAAAAACATAATAAAATCATGAATATCAAATATAAATATCAGAAATCATAAAATTCTTCAAAATAAATTAAATTAAATACTTAAATCTAACAAAAGATGAAATCAACTGAAATTTAAAATAAATTGAAATTATTACACACAATAAATATTAAATTGGAATCAAATAAAATGATTTAGGTAAGTACAATTAATATAAGTAAAATAAATAAATAAATAAGTCAAATACAAGTGAAAATAAAATTACTTACAATAATTAAGTAACTACTTATAATATTAAAAGTTAAATTATTCTAATACTTCACCACCATCAGAATCCACTTCAGAATCTGACTCTACAGTTCCCATTACATCCAAGAACTCTATCGGAGGTTCCTGAAGTTTGAGTAGATCTAAAGCTTCTCTAAAGTATACCTGCTTCTTATGGGCATCCAGTTTTGGTCTTATTGAAGAAATCAGAGGATCAGATGAGAGAAGAAGCATGTTGAGGATGTCTTCATTAGATGTTTGTCTACTCTTCTTCCTTGAATGATGTTCCCTGAATCTTCTGAAGTCTTTATTGCGGGCCTCTGAAGCTTCTTCTGATAGACTCCCAATTGGCACAATAGCATTTTCGGCTATTATATCACCTCCGTGGATTAATAATTTGTGGACAGTTGAGGACATGTAATACCAATTATAAAGTTCTACATATCTTTCGGCAGTTAATTTGGTATACTCTTTAAACTTAGGCACATCAATTATCTCACCAGAAGTGATTGCCTGCAGAATCACGGCAAACCTGTAGATAAGGTTTTCATCCAGTCCTGTTATTGCTGCAGTTTTCTCAGGAAACTCGAAAAACCTTCTCGCAGTATTACCATCGTTAGTTGTGCCTGACCCTTGTTTAACGATGTCGATCAAGAGATTAAGATCATCTCTGAATCGATCTTGGATAAGCTTTTTTCTGGTCTGTAACAGTATCTTGTGAGATTCCTCCCTCGCAGACCACTTCTTAAAATCGAGGCGATAAGCTATGTGTAAAAGACATTCCATTACATTAATACGGGCATGTAGTGGTGACAATCCAAATTCATAGGAACCAGTAGAAACGGTCTTTGACGTTACATTATCTAACTGATTCATTTCGGTTGGCTTAGCCAAACACAGGTAGCAGGCCGCATTTGATTTAGCTTCCGAGAGATATGTACAAATTTTGCCATCGATCATTGTTAATAACAATTGATGACTAATCTCATTTGCTTGGTATTTTGTGGAAATCAAAGCCTGGATTTCATTATCCATTCTAGTTTTTTCATTCATGACAACTTCTTTGCTCTCCTTCAAAAAACTGAACTGCACTGGGCGGCAATATGTAGAAGAGCAGGGTTTTGGATTTATCCAAATAGTATCACCTTCTCCTGTTGTTAACTTTAGAGGAACCAAAGAGGTCATAAATATGCTGGAATCATCTTGCTCACTGTCTATTTTCTGCTTATATCTACTTTGGTTGGATGCACCGTCAAATCCCCACTTCGATATTAAAATCAATTGCTTGCCTTGTATTTCACTAGTACTAGGAAGACTTTCAATAATCCTGGTCACTGTTAAATCTAGTAATGCTTGGAGTGCAATCGAAGCTGAGCTATCCGTTATGGTCACAAATGTCTCCGGAGGGTAACACTGAAGCTTAGCCTTTTGAAGTTTATAATACGACGGATATATATCTTTCGAACCTTCTCGAGTTGTTGTTTCCCTCAAAGTGATGTATTGCCATTTTGATAATTTTAATGAAAGCAACAAACCCAGTGCTTTCTCTGGTGAAAATAATACTTTAGGGACTGGTTTTTTGATCATTTCCTTAATTCTTGCTGTTGCATCTGGATTTTTTAACATGTATTCAATAACGTATGCAATATCCTCACGACCATCTTGTTTTAAAAGTGCTGCAGCTGAATATGCTAATTCAACAGGTTCTTCATCTTTATGTTCATTTGATCTCCTCTTCTTCTGCTTGTTGCTTAAATCTTCAAAGGGCTTTCGCGACCTTTTTGTCATTGTTGAAGCCGATATCATCGTTGACGTTGATGGTAAGGGTTCAGCATAAGTACTTTCATTTACCGATTCTTGTATGAGCAAATTTGTTTGTACGCAGCTTGGCCAGTCAATATTTGCCTCAAGCCAATTGGAATAATCACGTCTAAAAATATCAGGTTTGCGGTGGGATCTTATCCATCTCTTCTGAACAGCCCGTGTGAATTTCCGACAAAATTCCTTGAGGGTAACACGGTCTTCATCGGAAAGGCTAGAATCTAGTCGATTAACAAGCGTGTTAAATAATATTTCGTGATCGAATTTAGTATTCTGACTACTCAGAATAACAAACAAGTCCAAGTTTGAAATTACACTTTCCATTATTCACAATCACGGGGTAAGCGGGTAGGTAGATACTATTAGTTGTTAGCAGTAGAAGTACTCAAAATGAACTGAAGCTACATAATTTGATTTTTGACTATTTATAGGTATTGACTAATTATGAGGGTACTATTTTTTCTTAATTTATAATTAGTTTTGGTAATGAGGGTATCATTATCACAACTAATTTTGAAATTAAGCAGCATTTGTCACTTTAGATGTTATATTCATTTACTTAATTAGGTACAATATTAATTAGTATTAACGGAAGTAACGGAGGTCATTAACAAATGAGTACTTAACCATAAGAAGTAACGGAGGTCATAAACAAATGACTACTTAACCATTAGAAGTAACGGAGGTCATTAACAAATGACTACTTAACCATTAGAAGTAACGGAGGTCATTAAGTTAGTTATTAGTCACCATTACTGGTGACTAGATTAGATTCAAAAATATATAATTTATTATTACCGTGCAAGTTGTATTGAGACGTGAAAATGTTTTGGTTAACAGTCTTGTGATTTCTTAGAAAGTTTTCTGTTAAGATTTATAAAATACCCTAAACTAGAACTAATAATCGCATATTTTAGCATTACAAACAGTCATCAATATAAAAAAAAATTAATAACTTTGACGATTTTTAAAAAAAAAATCGCAAGTGGTGCCGCAAAACAAAGTATATCAAAAAATCATAAATAATTAGTACTATATACGTGTGCAAGGATATAACGGCCAAACTTGTGATTACGGAGATATTGACATTTTATATGTTAGTCCCATACAAATTTTTCAAAAAAAAATTATATCTTGCCTATTTGTGCTCACAATTGTCGCACATCCCATTTTATAGTATAACAATGATTAACAGAACTCGTCCCAAGCAAAAAAATTGACCTTTAATAATTCAAGATTCTATGTCTATGAAAGACGAGTTTCGATCTACTGTGCGGCGCGGTGGACTGGCGTACAACTCAGAGTATCGTTCGAGCGCGAGGATAGCGCGAATTATTATTACGCGTGCAAGCGCAGGCTTGTCATTGGTCCCCGGAATCACGCCACCTCTGCCGATTGTTTTATAATAACAAAACAGGTGGCGCTCGCTACTCCATGAACCGCGGAGGGATACGGCCGCGGGACTCACGAATAGGCAGAGTAGAATGTGTTTCTATATACTCCCCCTCTAGACCTGGAGAACGTCCTCGCTCCTGGACTAGCATCTTATCAGCCTTAGCTGGACGTCCGCGTTTCCTTTTTGGATTCACGGGTTTTGGTAGAATGCCATCGTTACCTTGGTAGCGGGTTATATCTTGGGTGTGGTATTTGCCTAAAACTATATTAGGTTGTTCAGGGCTTGCAATGGTGTAGGTTGTAGGACTAACCTTTTCTGCGATTCGATATGGTCCGTCACGGCGTGGAAAAAACTTTGCAGTAAGCTCCTTTGGTCCTTTGCTCAGGAGGTGAGACTTTATTAGAATTAAATCACCCACCTGGTAGGTATCAGCCGGACGGCGTGCTGCATCAGCGTACTGTTTTGTTTTATCCTGCTGGACCTCCACGCGTTCTCTGACTGCTGATAGTGAGTTGAGGAAGTTTCTGAGATAAGGAGTTATTTGTGGAACAAAATTATCTTTGTTCAAGATGGTACGGATGTCGTGGACAACTTCTGTTGGAGACCGCATTTCTCTGCCAAAGGTCAGATAAGCCGGTGATTCGCCCGTGGACCGACACTTTAAACTATTTAATGCAAAACGAATCACAGGCAGCTTCTTTGGCCAAGAAGTGTGGTCTTCTTCCACGAGTTGAGCTAACATGGCTTTTAAATCGCGGTTCTTACGCTCTGCAGGATTGGCTTCTGGGTGATACAGTGGAACCAAATTTTGTTTGATACCCAGGACTGACATACATTGGCGCATGACTGCAGACACGAATTGGACCCCATTGTCTGATATAATCCTGCGAGGAAGGCCAAACCGCATAAAATACTCCTCGATGAGGACATGAGCACAGGCTTCAGCTGTAGCTTCTTTAAGTGCAAATATCTCCGTCCACCTAGTTGCTGTATCTTCAACGAGTAAGATCCATCGCTCCCCCTGGTCTCCAGCCGGTAATGGACCAAATAAATCCATGGCCAACACTTCATTGCGCTGATTCAGCACCGGTGTCTGCAGAAGACCTGCTGGTTTAGCGTTGGTTGCCTTATAACGTTGGCAGTGAATACAAGCTTTGATGTAATTTGAGATAATTCGCCGCATCCCTGTGAAATAATATAAGTGTGATACCTTTTGGTACGTCCTGTCGACACCTGGGTGGCCGGCTGTCGGAGAGTCATGTAGCTCGTTCAAGATATTCGCGACTTGGTTGGTAGGGATAACTAGTTGTGGGGATTCACTCTCTGAGTCCGGGTTGAACCGGAACAGAACACCTTGGTCCATGAGATATCCCCTTTCTACCCACCTTCTAGCTGCGATCTCATCAGTGCATTCTAACTCTCTGATTACCTTTTCCACTTCAGGGTCAGACATCTGTTCTTGGCGAAGTTGACTCGGTGACTTACCAGGAAAATCGCAGATGACCGAGCAGATACCGCAATCTTCGCGAGATTGATCAGAGCAAACAGGCCTGCTAAGTGTATCTGCCACTACGTTCGCCTTTCCAGGAGTGTACTTCAAAGCCCAACGTACCAACCTGCCTGCTGGTGATTTGAGTGATAGTAGCCAACGAAGGGGTTGATGGTCACTGCCAATAACAACTGGCTGGCCATCTAGGTAGGGTCGAAATCGCTCCACAGCCCACACTACAGCGAGCGCTTCTCGTTCCGTAGTTGAGTAGTTGCGCTCTGCTGCGTTGAGAAGTCTGCTTGCGTACTCGATTGGCCTTTCCTGATTACCTTCACCTTGAAGTAAAACCGCGCCCAGGGCGTAGTTACTTGCGTCAGTGCGCAGGATGAAAGGACGGCTAAAATCAGCTTGCACTAGTATTGGAGCTGAGGTCAATAGACGCTTCAGCTCGATAAACGATTGGGTCTGCTCAGAACCCCAAATACAGACTTGATTTTTTCTGGTCAAACGTGTTAATGGTTCGGCTACTTTAGAAAAGTTTGGTATAAACTTTCTGAACCATGAACATGTCTGTAAAAAAGTTCGGAGATGTTTTAAGGTACTCGGCTCTTTCATCTCGAGTACAGCACTTACCTTTTCAGGATCTGTGGAAACACCTTCCTGGTTTATGACATGTCCCAGGTATTTAACGCTTTCTCTAGCGAAAGCGCACTTTTCCCTATTGACGTGGAGGTTGAATTCGGTCAAGCGTTTGAAGACTGCATCGAGATCTTTAAGATGCTGCTGGTAACCTTCCGATATGATGAGTAAATCATCCAAATAAGCCAGCATATTGACCTCCTGTAAAGCAGAGCAAGAGCGGAGACGATCGATAAGCCGCTGGAAGGTCGCCGGGGCGTTCTTTAAACCAAAAGGCATTCTTTTGAAACGGAACGTGCCTAGTGGGCAGACAAAAGCAGTTTTGTCCCTGTCGGCTTCCCTGACTACCACCTGCCAGTAGCTAGACCGAAGGTCGAGGGTACTCATGAAACAGTCTCGTTTCGTGCTCTGTAGAAGGTCATCGATGCGTGGCATCGGGTAAGAATCGGATTTGGTGACCGCATTGAGGCGTCGGTAGTCTACACAGAAACGAATACGACCATTGGATTTTGGTACCATTAGCGCTGGTGAAGACCAAGCAGATTCACACTCTTCTATAATATCTTCTTCCAGCATCCTATCTATTTCCACCTTCATTTGCTCCTTCTTTGACGGATTAAGGCGGTAGGGAGGTACTGATATTGGTGGATGCTCACCTGTTTCGATGCGGTGTTCCGTATACGGCGTGGGACCTCCCCCTGCTGTGAAGACATGTGCGTGCCTGGTGAGGACGTCAGCAAGTGCTTGTCGCTCAGCTGGGTTTAGGTGCGTACCTTCATCCTTCCTAAGAACATTTGTAGAAGCACAGGACACGTTACGAGAGATGGGTTCAAAGGACAGTCTATACTTTACCTTCGTATTGTCACTGAAGTACCAGATTTCCTTGTGAAAATCGATGACCACACCAGCAGCCGTTATAAAATCGATACCTAATAACGTCTCGTTATTAGTAGAGTCCGGAAAGATTAAAAATGGCATAGTGATTGTAGTCTGTTCCAACTTCACTTCTAATGTGGTGGTAAGTACTTCCATCTCACGGACTATTCCGTCAGCAAGCTTAATTGCACGCGAGGTAGAGCGGAGCGCGTGACCTTGACGAAGAAGGAGAGTATATAGCGTATGACCGGCAATACAGTGCTTGGCGGCCGTATCAATTAATGCAGTACCGTCAAAATCCAAAATATTAATATTAAAAATAGGACGTAAACTTTTCCCATTCGCAAGTCCCGCGGGAACGTTTTCGCGCGTGAATTCATCTTTACTACAGAAACAATTATCAAAATCAACATAAATATCATCAATATAATTTTTTGCTAATTGTGAGTTGCGACCCTTTTGCTTCCGTCATTATCGAAAATTGCGAGTTACTACATTTTACCTCTTCATTTTTCGAAAATGGTACACAACATTTATCTGACACCTCAATTTTTGAAATAATTGGTTTACAACAGTTTTTCATAGGGAGGTCGATTTGTTTACCTTTGGTATCCGAACACTTTTGCGAATTGCATTTCGTGTCTATCATATTATTATTAGATAGTTGCAAATAGTTCGATGCGTTATCAGAAATTTCATGCGAGCAAAAATGTTCGTTGTTTACCTCGGTATGGTTCATTTGAAATAAATTTTCATTACATTCAAAGTTATTAGCAGTATAAACAGTAGGCTTAAAACTAGACATACATTTCGTATTCATAGTGTTACATGCAATAACATCATAATGATTTTGAGATATTTGGGAATGATCACGAGTTAAGTTACAAAAACATTGACGACTATTTGAAAAATTCGTCATTGTGTGCTTGCATGCACCACCTATAGGAAGAGACATATAGGTATTTAAATTAGAGTTCACGTTCAAATCACTATTTGATAAAACTTGGGGGCACTGATTGTTGTTAGTGTTCAATGAAAGGGACTGATTATTATTATTATGCCCGTTAACACATGACTGAGATTCAACACTATAAAAACTTTGGCCACTTTTCACATCACTAGGGGCAACGGAAGGGTTAATATTGGCAGAACGGGGCTCACCTTGATTTAATAACTTACGACATTGGTCCTTTTCGTGTCCAAACCGTTTACAGTACACACATTGTGGACGCTGTTTCTTCGTAGAGCCTGCGCTGGGGGCGGCGGCGGGGCCGCTCGGACCACCGGCACCGGCAGCGTTCGAGCCATTCAGCCCCGGCGGCGTCTGCGAGGCCGCGACGGGCGGCGAGCGTTGCGTAGCAACCGTAGCGCCTGACGACGACGAAAACGTGCGTGCGTCGTTCGTCGGTACGCGGGTTTGAGTTGTAAATGCGCGTGCTCCCGTGGCAACAGCGCGAGTCGTGCCTGTTGTTGCTTTCCGTTGTTCTTCGTCGAATGAATCTTCGATGTTTCGTGCATGACGAAGTAAATCGGTGAAACTTGAAAAATCTTCTCTCCGTAATCGTTTTCGTATCCGACTATTTAATAAAGCGTATGTCATGTCTAATTGCGCTTTGAGCGATATATCTCCATCGGGGATTTTTGCTAGCAGGGAGCGAATGCGAGCTACGAATATATCGGTATTTTCACGTTGTTGTGAAGTCGCAAAGATTTCTAGGTATATTCGATGGGGCGGCCGGCGATCACCGTATGCACTAATAAGATTTTCTTTTGCGTGTGACCAAGATGTTATGGTACTTTTTACCCCTTGCCACCATGTAGCCGCTTCTTCTGCGAATAGGTATGTTAACCCTCGAAGGATGTTAGAGTCCGTAACCTGCGCACATTCGCTGTATGCCTCAACGGCGTCAATGAATGCCTCCACTGATTCGTGTGGTCGGCCAGAAAACGTGGCTTTACATCGGGTCAACGTACCTTGTCCCGGAGCCATAAACGATGATATAGGCGTCGACGCATTTGCCCGCGTCACTGTCTCTAGGAGCTCTCTGAATGCTTCCGTTTGAGATCGTTGCAGTGTCGTAATAATTGAAGCAACATTTTCCGCTGAAAATGTCATGTCGACGTGTGTAGTAGAAGCCGGGGTAAAGGCGCCACCGACAGCGCCGCCGTCGTGATCTTCGTCAGAAGCGTGAGGCGGCGTAGTAACTAGTTGCGGGGGGGTGGGTACGACGTTCGACGCGTCGTCATCCCTGCGACCGACACTGTTGGCGCGGCTTCTTGTAATTGGCATTGTAGGTAACCCGCTTTATGCACGTAATAGTTTATTTAGATATTGATCACCACTGACTAGCACACTCGCGTAAGTAGGTATATTTGAAAGTCACTTAAAACGTTGGAGCGCCACATATGAGGAGGAGATCTACGGGATCTCAGGTAAGTTGAATTAAAACTGTACACAGGTAGATGTAATACTAGTATAATGTCTGTATTAGCACACAGTTGAAAGTAATACAAGAAATGTTTGTTAAGGTATTGGGTAGGTGTCTAAGCCCTAGAGAAATTAACCTAAGTGACCCCACTACCCCAGTAACTTCGCGAGCGGTGTGGAGATAGCGCGTGCGACCGTCTTGAATAGCGCGGCGCGGTGGACTGGCGTACAACTCAGAGTATCGTTCGAGCGCGAGGATAGCGCGAATTATTATTACGCGTGCAAGCGCAGGCTTGTCATTGGTCCCCGGAATCACGCCACCTCTGCCGATTGTTTTATAATAACAAAACAGGTGGCGCTCGCTACTCCATGAACCGCGGAGGGATACGGCCGCGGGACTCACGAATAGGCAGAGTAGAATGTGTTGCTATAAACCAAATTAAATATATATATTTTTTTTATATCAAAATAATTAAAGAATGAGTTATGGTAGGATAATGCCTAAAATGCACATGGGTTATTAACAAACATGTTAATTTTTTTCTAGAAACTTAAGGTTTCATTAGTATATTTGTTCTAATTATGTACTACTAAGTAAATCTACTCGAAAAATGCTTTCGAAATGGTTTTGCAGATTCTAGCAGGATTTATCCAAACAACTAGCAGAATCGTCGATTTAAGCCTGGTCACCCTGTTTTTGCTGATTTTTGTGGAGGTATAAGTTCAGTTCATATAGTATCCAGTTGCCAATAAATAAAAAAAATGCTATTGTGGCGGGAATTTTGGCATCATTTTGATTTCGATTCGATGTTCTGCCTTTTGGGAAAGCCAAATTTACTATTATTTAGTCCATTTTTGTAAACAACCAACAATGTTTTATCCAGTCGATTCTTTGAGAAAAGGTGGAAGATTTTACCTATGCTGGGTAGCAGACTCATGGCCAATGCGTTTTGCCTCGATTACAAAGCGCCAACTTTGGTCGCAAGACATTCGTAAACTAAGGTAAGTAAACTGAGATGACTAGATTTAGTTAAAAAAGCAAGCATTACCGTACCTTGTATACATTCTAGTTTACATTCCTAAGGTACCTTAGGAATGTATACTCAAAGTTACCGTATGATTCAAAACATACTCCATTCAATTGTCACCAATATATAGTTTGCCCCAAAATGGGACCGGGAAAATACATAAGTACGTCATACAGCGTTATCGAATTCCACAACATAATTCTAGCTTTGATTCTAGCATTCCTGAATCTCATGGATAGTCGATTTTTGACCAAAGTACTGTATGCGATTTGCGTAGCAATATTCATAGTTGGGTTTATGTTTACTAAGAGACAACTATTTTGATTGATTGTTTTAGCTTATGTTATCATATTATCATGCCTAAATTTCCTGAGTATAATTAAAGGGTTATGCTACATTTAATTCCATACAATTAGGGGCGAGCCAATTTGTGCTGACATGATTATAAGTCAGGTCATAAATGGTGATGTGACGTCTCAATGGTATTGGTGTTTCATCATACAGTTCAAACATATTTTATAATGAAGAAAAGTAGGTACTAATGACTATTATAATAACAGCTGTTAACTTTCAATGGTGATGATTATTTATATATTTATTATTTATATTAAATATTTGTAAAATTTTGTATTTTTATTATTGCAATCTTTGCTTTATTTGGTCAAATTATATGGAATATCCATTACACCACTGCTGTTTTTTTTTTTATGTATATAATCTTATGCCAGTCAGGAAATTATATGGTTTGAATCCTACCATGTCAGGCTTTACCAGAAGGTAATAATAGTATTTAACGGAAGGGCACTTTACAACTTTATAACTTTACAAGCAGTTGCAAAGTGGCAGCATAAAGATGAAATATTATAATTTCCTTGTTATTTCAGTGACGAGCTCATGGAAGTAATGCAAAATGAGTCTGGTCGTCCCTCGAAAAGGTTCTCGCTGCGGCTCAGCTCCCAGCTGATGAGAGGGCTTGTCAGACTATATGAGAAGAAAGTCAATTCTTATCTCCGTAAGAATTAATATTTTTTGATCATCTTATGTAACTTTATTACAACGGCAGAGTTGATTTTTAGTTAGATAAGACTGATGATGATATAATATAACACTTATACAACTTGCTTATTTAATAAAAGTAAAAAAATAGATATAGACTTATTTCAAACATATTAATTTAGATATAACATACTTGATTACTAGTTTAAATAATAATATGATGGTATAAATATGTGATACAATATAAAAAATGTTTTTATTGAACAATCCAAAAATTATAGTTATTTTGTTCTCGCATATAGTATACAGGGTTATTGGTAAAATGCTAAGAACCTCTTAGGGTTGACTTCTGCTAGTCCTAACAAACATTTTCAGATAAATTTTTTTTGTAAGAGATTTTTTCTAAGACTTTGTTAGTATTTTACCAATAACCCTGTATATTATTTCCAAATAATGTTAAATTAAGATTAAGATTTTAGCTAGCCAGGTAGAATTACATTATGTCATATAGAGTAATTTATATTTATTTAACATAATATTATGCATGAAGGCCAGACAAACACTTTAGATTTTTTTTCATATGTTACCCACCCATAATAATCTTTAACAAATTGTTTCTCTTTACAGTTGAATTGTGCACTATGAGTGCACTTATTTTCAAGCATACAAATAAAAAGTGAGTACCTACATTTCTTTAAGCCAAGGCTCGATCCCCACCAAAGTGGCAGTTTTACTGTCATTCCTTTTTCATCCTATCTATCGCTACAATGCATAGTAGGGATTGCTAGACAGACTTGCATAAGTTGTTTGGCTACCCTTGGCCTTTCAATTCCACTGTCAATTCTTTCATCCTTTGCTATTGTAGTGACAGAGACAAAGTTGAAAATGTTTTGACAGTAAAACCTCCATTGCTGCACTGTCAGCTGTTGCCACTTTGGTGTGAATTGACGCAAAATCCAATTTATTTCGCACCTTACAGCCAATGCACGGTTCTAAAGCAGTTATTAAGGCCACTTTGGAGGGTATTAGCTTTCTCTTCTTCTCCTTGTCCCTATCCTTTAGCAGTGGCACTGCCATAGCATGTTTGAGGTGACTAGTAATAGGAAAGAGTGAATGACACTCTTTTCTAATACCTTATTGTCATCTTGTAGCATCATTTAGCTAATGTTTGCTTGTTTAGACCTTAGATATTAACAACAAATGCGAAATCTGCCGCCAAGCACAACATAGTGTTCCGGTAGTCCTTATGAGCCACTGAATATTTTAGGCATTACATGATGACAGGGCATTTTGGAAATGCTTGGCTACCAATACAAACGGCTACCATTCAAGAGTACAAAATCTATGGCCAAGGCCAAACACAGTGTTCTAACAGCTGTCCATAAGTGCCAGTAAAGATTTTAGGTATTAGACAGTAGTAGACAATTTCGTTATGAACGTCTGGGAAGCTACCAACATCGTGTGAAAATTCTGTCGCCAAGCACCTTAGCTTTTCCATTCTAAGCGTTCATAACGAAATTTCCTAACCCTAGGAGCTTTCCAACCAAGCATTCTAAAATGCCCTGCTGCCTAGTAATACATACAATACTGGCTCTTAAGGACAGCTGCTGCCGGAAGAATCCGTCGCCAAGCATATAGTGCTCCGGCAACTGTCCTTAAACGCCTTGTATAACATCCAAAGTTATATGGTGAGTAAATATTTATATTCTATTCTAGAACTTATTAGCTGTTACACAGTAAGAGGGAGTTTTGTTATGCTCGACTGGATATCTACCACCATAAAGTAACAAATCTGTCGCCAAGCATTGCTGTTACATGTGCACATTGTAGCTATATCACAGTGTTAGGAAATTTCGTTATGAACGCTTAGAAAGGAAAAGCTGCCACTATCAAGTAACAAATCTGTCGCCAAGCATATAGTGTTCCGGTAACTGTCAGTGAACATTTTCTGTAGTACATCGTGGCAGAGCAACATGTTATGCTCGGCTGGAAAGCTACCGCCATACGTCAAGAAAGTCATCTGTTACTGAGCACAATAAGTATAGTTTCCTGGTAGCTGGATTTTAATGCCATTGAACGTATAAGGTACATCTGGTATAATACATTTTGCATATTGTAAAAAAGTACTTTTGGATCATAAGGAGTCCTGATGTAAGCCCAATGTGCAACACCCCACTCAAATTACGTGAGTAGACATGCTGATTACCCTTAGTTGCGCATTTTACGATATCCAACAAGAGGCTATTGAACAGTCCTTATATCTAATAAAAAAAACAAGTAATATACACGATTGAAGCGCTCTAAACTACGCGACGCGATCTAAACCGATCAGCAAAGATAAGCAACGTCCGCCGTGGTCATGAGTATGGGATATGGATGGGTGACCGCTAGTGACATTACTACTAGCGCTTCCGTGCTTCGGAGGGCACGTTAGAGCCGTCGGTCCCGATTGTCGTCTTAGGATAGCAGTCGTTATAGCATGGTGGTAGGGCCTTTTGCGTATGCCCGTCTGGCTAGCTATCACCCTCAAGTAGAAAATCTGTCGCCAAGCACCTTACGGTGTGTTTCGGCAGCTGTCCTTGAGAGCCAGTAATTCTAGGTTAGCTTGAACAACATCTTCGACCACATCATCACTTACCATCAGGTGAGATAGTGGTCAAAGGCTAACCTATCAAGAATAAACAACAATAAAAAAATATTTACATACTGATGATACTATATGTCTATATGATGATACTATAATAATAACAATAATTACACATATTATAAAATACTACTTTATATAATATATATTACAGGCCTGTTCATTCACGAAGGCGTACCCCTCCACAATAAATTATTTCAATTATACTCAAAAATATGGAGGGGAGCGCCTTCATGCGAGTGGGCGTGTAAGTATTTCGTGGTCTGTACTATGTGTGTACTGTTCTGTATCAGCCGGAAAGTCCACTGCTGAACACAGCCTCCCCCAATATAATCCCCACGCTTGGCAGGCGGCTTGGAGATCGCAGTGTATCTTGGCAGTTCTTTAGAAGGCGCTGCTGCCCACCTTCCAGTATTTTTCCCTTAGTCGCCTCTTACGACACCCACGGGTTGAGACGGGAAGTGACATTCTAGCCCGGCATTCCACGGGACATGTACATATGCTTATTTATATTAACTTAAGTGGTAAATTTGCTGACATCATGTTCCAGGTTTAACTTAGACCTGGAGGTGGCTCATCGCGAAAGACCCCAGCGGTTAGTGCTGCAACAGCCGCAGGAAACCATACCAGAAGAACAAGAGTTTGAACCACGGGTTGAGCAGTTAATACAGGTATAAAAACAGAGTTCACAAACTACTTGGACCACGCAACAATTCATAGCACTAATGCATGTACCCACTCATACATTAATGCACTGCCTACATTATGAAATCGCGCCGCGCCGCTCTTTCGGTGGCGTGGCAAATTTACCTCACACACTAAACCTATTTACTTGGCACGCTGTCCTACCTTATATTATTCTTTAGAAAAATGTATCTCGTTTTGTTACATAGGTACGAATGCTTTAATAGTATTAATTTAACGTAAAATTGGAGATTTAGCTACTCAATGAATGGAGATTGTGGAAGAGTGAAAACACCTACCACAAGTAATACTTAAAAGGTGCTTTCGACAAGGTAAAACTCCTGCATCTCCTTATTATTAAATTATTACTATTTTTATAAAAAGAATAGAGATAGAACGCCCCTAAATTTCGTGCTTCTACACTCATTTGTATGGTGGTAGGGCATTTTGCCGCCTGGGGGCCAACTCTCTCGTCTTATAGTAATAATAATTTAATCTTACTGCAAAATTTTATTCCTCCACGTCAATTAAGCAATCTTACAAACAGTAATATAATAGCTGGTCGTTTTGATGACGTCACAAAAAATTGATCACTCTTTTCGCGAACTCTGACGTAAGAACTATATATTACGGTTCGAGTGACAAATCCGTTTCGCAGCTGATTTAAACTTGGTTTTGGGTATTTTACGATAAAAATGGGTTTAGTTAATGTGTAAATAACGTGCAATGTTTTTATTTCTATTATTCATTAAAATAAATTCAGCAAACATATTTGATGGGTGAAACTAAAAAAAATACAGACGCAGCTGTTGAGCAGCATACAATAAAATGTCGTAAATCTATGGTAAATCCATAACATGGTTCGGAAGAGTGCGAGCGGGTTAACGGTATATAATAAACATATCGTATCTCGCTTGCACATCCGTGATACATATTTCATTCGTTCTTTAAGTATAGGATCAAACCAATATTGCTTGACGCGATTGTGGGTCGGTGATAGTTCGTGACTGGGAATGATTATTTTAAGCATGAAACAAAAAGCTCCTGTTTTATGATGGTTTCGTAAAAGGTGAGAGTTGGCCCTCTGAGGCTCGCTGCTCGCTGAACACAGCGATCCTATTGGTAGATTTTTTCCTCGTACATCTCTGGTGAATGCGCATCCTAACGGTGGAACATGCTTCCCTAAAAGATAACTATTCACTCTGAACTTGAAAATTATATCTATCGGAAAATAAAGATGCTGGTAGGGTGTTCTATATACTTCAGCGTTGCGCATTATGAATCGGGAATGAAAGAGCTTCATGCGTATTTTTGGATTATCGACCTTGTACGGACGCCGCGTTCCAATGCGTCTTGTCAATAAAAGATATGAGGGAATAAGGTTGTGTAAATCGATCGCACGTTCTCCGAAGTGAACCCTGTAAAACTGCAATGATATAATCACGACACATCTTTATTAGTACACGATACAGAATTGTGCGTTACTGCATTCTTGTTATGTGGGCTGTACACGGGTGACTAAATCCTTGGGGATAGTCACTAGTCGCATCTCTTGTAAAAAAAATCGTATCTCCACCTCATTTACACAGTCGATGAAAACGCATGTGAATTTTTCATTTAGCACGACGACGTAACCCCGCTTAACGAAAAGTGTGATACCCACATGCGTAAAGCTCAATCTCCGAAAATGGAACTGCACCGTGAACTTATTAGCTACTGGTGTTAATGGTTCAAGTCTTGCATAATCATTAAGGGTTCCGGAGTGCACGTTTTCCCATTTTTTTTAATGATGTATCATGTATGCAAATACCAACTATTCGTAGCAAGCGATCCCCTGCGACTCAGCGACTCAGCATATTTATAGGGTCGATTTTAGTCACCAGCCACATGCGGCAATCGCCGCACGGCCAATAGTCTTTAGAACTTTTGATTGTAGTCACCGGCCAGCTAGCCGAACTGTCATTGAAAATGTGCGTGGTACCCCACCATAAAACGGCATGACGCCGTGCCATACATTATCGCGGCAGAGCGCCGTGCGGCTTTAGTCACCGGGGTAAAGCACACATTAGAGATCGAACCGGATGTTTCGGCCGGGTTGTGTGAAAGCAAAATGGAACTTGGTATCAGGCAGCCGATTATCCAGCTGCCGGAACATGTGATAAGGCACATAGGAACGCAACTCATACAATAAATAAAAACTATTAAAAGTTTGTAGAAGTTTTTTTAACATATTTTTGTTAATATTTTTTTAGAACAGTGGCAATGCTGTCGCTAACATTCAAGACATAACTCTGAAGGAGGCAGCAATCCCAGAATTTCAACTGCCACCAAATGTAAGTGAACCATATTTCGATGTACAGAAAACATGAAAAATACGAAGTAATGGGTATAGTAGAAAAAAATATGAGTATAAAATAAATGGGTATTGTGATATACTAGCGACCCGCTCCGGCTTCGCACGGGCGCAATGCTGATACTAATTATACTAGAGAATTATGTCTTTATATACAACGTTCACAATAAGCTATATTAAATGCTCAATCTAATTAAGGTACTTAGTTATATAAGGATTAATGCTGTATTGCTTAAAATCGCTTCGTAAATAAGCCTGTATTTCTCGTAAAAAGTTAATGATAAAAAGTTGGTGTGGGTTATCGCTAAGAGATAGACAAATGCCGTCGTGGACTTTTTTGTAGACCTTTTTAAGATGTACAATAATGTACTACATTATTCTGAACTCGTAAGGTTCAGCCAGTGCCAGCGTTTGCAATGTAAGCGCAAAAATGAGTTTATTTACCACATCACATTAGAAACTTCTAAAACGATCAGTGTTTCTCTACTATATTATGCATGTGTTATGCATATAAACCCTTCTCTTGAATTACTCTATCTATTAAAAAATCATCAAAATCCGTTGCGTAGTTTCAAAGATCTAAGCATACATAGAGACAGACAGTGGGAAACGACTTTGTTTTATACTATGTAGTGATTATATCGGTTCATACTAAGTATTCATAGGATACTCGCTTATAAAAAAAACTATTTTATTTACATATTTGTATTATAGATAGTTTACTTTTACCGAAATTGTATTGATTGATCAGGACTACATTAGTGATGTTTTTACGATCATCACGTTGAATTTAATTTGATTATAATAGTCTAATTTATTAAAGCTATCCATACTCCCTTAGGACTTTGGGACTGCCCTATAAGTATTTCCCCCACCTGTACATAAAATTCCTTTCGAATTAAATTTCATCAATATCTTTTAAGTAAATTGCCTATGAACAGTCGTGTATTTCACTTATTTTACTAAATAAAAATAGTTCGATCCCCATCGCCGTCTTGACTTTCACCGCATGGTACATTTTGTGAGTAGGCCTGGCTAGCTCTAACCTAGGGCCCTAACCCTAAAGTAGAAAATCTGTCGCCAAACAACAGTGTGTTCCGGCAGTAGTCCTTGACAGCCAGTTAGTAACTTGAAATTGTAGGCCCATGAATTTTAACAACTTTATATCTCAGGGTGATGGGCGCAGCCATCTGCTATAGGTAGAGGTTACCGCTCAACATCAGGTGGGCCTCGTGCGCGTTTTGTCACAATACCATAAATATGGCGAAACGTGATTGTTATATAGAATAGCAAGTGCAAACACAGTTGTTCCTTAGGACGGGTTTGGCGAAGAGAACCCAAATGAAGCAGTACCGTTGCTCGGCGACCGCACAATGGAGATGATGATGGCCCCGACGGACACGTCGGCATTACACAGCGGGCTGGATCTCCCGGGACTTGACCTCACGGACAAGTCGCATGACAAATCCCGTCTCGTGCCCCTGGATCGACAAATGGAGAGGATTTCGGAGCATGACCTCTCTTTGTTTAGGAAATGTAAGTTTAAAGTTCTATTGTACAGGGGTGCGTTTAGGCGAGTAAAGTCCGGCCGCCGAGAGAATGCGTTTGACAGTACGCGTTTTTGTTCTCGTTGTGGCTTGTAAATGGAGTAAAATGTATATGAACAAGTATTTTTCAACATTTAAATGTCTGACTGATACAGTATTATGTAATCAGACGGTCTATGTTACTTTGGGTGGGGAAAACCATATTAATAAAATGAACTGTCAAACGCATTCTCTCACCGGCCGCACTTTAGTATATATTTTCACCAGACGAAAATTTCGCCGATGCGGTCCGCCTAAACGGTGTCGTAGCCCTACGTCAATTATATATGTCAAATTCAATTGACATTTGACAACGAAGTTATTGTAATTCTTAAATGCTGAAATTGTAAATGTCTATTTACCATTCATATCGCGGAAGCAAACTCTACCAATTGCATCAAATATAAGTTTTCCACTGTCGTCCGTAACAATATGCAAGTATTCTTGGTTCATTATTGTTTTCTAATCCCGCGATTATATAGAAAAAATGTAAACCAAAACCATTGTAAAACAATCAAACAAGAATACAAGAAAACACAAACCTATGTACACAAGTTGTCGTGTTAAAATATGTCTTCCGTGATCTTTGGTGTTATGATTGAAGTGACATGACATATAGCTTAAATCTGACAGCCGACGAAAATTTCGCGACCTCAAAAGGTCGCTAAAATTTAATCTACTTAGCGAAGATTTAACCAAGCGGACGCGCCTAAACGGGGCATATAAAATTTTAGCCTGTGTAAATTTTCGCCTAGAGGAGGCCGTAAACGGGGTGTTTGTCGTTTATCTAGTTTAAATCTAATCCTGGCTAAACGCACCCCAGAATAAAAAGCCATAAAATATAATTTTATTTTGACATGTCTCAGACAAATTTGTTTGAATAATGACTGGTGAAGAAAATTACTCTAATATGGTAATTTTATTAACTTTGTAACTGCTTTACCACACAAGATGTAGCGCATAAAGTAAAAATAAATAACAACGAAAAATAATTACAAATTTACTATAGAAAAAATTTAAGTCATGTGCGGGATTCGTACCCGCGTCCATCCACCCCTTTAGCCGGGGTATGCTCTATCCAATTGAGCTAACATGACAATGACGTCATAACTCAGTTTTCCCTTATGTTTATGAAAATCTATTACATAAAGATAAGAAAAAGCTATTACATGTTATGGTTAAGAGTAATATCCTAAAAGAACGCGACATACGTCAAGCTTCTGTCTTTTAACTTCACCAAAAAAATCAGTCGATACTTTTTCTCCTACGCTGTCCGCGCCCGTAGCTCTCCTTTGTCTTACCCCTAATGGGCTGTATACTGTACTGTATGAGCCTCATCGTCGACAGCTGTACACAGCCGCCCCTATTAAGGGGGTATTTAACATAATCATTACGCTTAGCAGGCGGGCGGCTTTGGAATAGCAGTGTAAGATAGTAGTTCTTTGTCGCCTTTTACGACACCCACGGGAAGATAGAGGGAAGGTGGGAGTAGCGTGGAATTCCAACCCCATTGCTACCTGTGAGGCGACTGAAGGTAAAAAAAATACCGAAAGATGGGCAGCAGCGCCTTCTGAGAAACCGATATCATAAACTGCGATCTCCAAGACGCCTGCCAAGCGTGGGGATTATGGCAAATCCCCCCTTAATGGGGCTGTGTTCAGCAGTGTATATTTTATTTTTGAATACCAACTATTTACTTATTTTTAGCGCGCGGAGAAGATTTGACCGTTGAAGAACTCGGAAAAGGTATTTATTTATTTTACTATACATACTCGTACAATGTCTTTTAATATTAATAGAAGATTTATTAGGTTTTTTATATGAATGTCAAACACGAAAGCCACTCACAAACTTTCACTCTCGTTTAAATGATTTACGGCTCATAGGTCCTGGGAGTAATTTCTTTCTTGAAGTACAATTATCTTCAGTATAATAAATAATTGGAGCCGTTCAAACCAAAATAAAGCTCCTAATAGTAAATGCATCTCAAAGGTTCATATATCAAACAAAACATTAACATAATATCGCATTTATTGTTACGAGCTTTAGTATTCTGAGTTACTTGTGGCGAACACTGCGCCCATCACCCCGAGACAGATTTACAGTGTTTAAAATTCCGGCGGAGGGGACCGAACAATGTAACTGCGGCACGGCAGTCCATGCCTCTGCTATCATTGCTTCGTAACGTTTGGTTTGAACGGAGCCTTATAAGGAAGGAATCATTAAAAATAACCTGTTTCAAGTGGTGGCCTGTCAAGAAAACTACCCAAAGTATTTAAAAACATATATTGAAGTAGAGGCTAAAACATGTGTCACCGAAGAACAAAGTTGTTAATGCTTTTTAGTGTTGGAAGTTGAATTCTACGTATTGATTTTTAGAAAATTAATCGTTTCATTTCCTATTTAGACCTACTAAATACAGCCTTTTCGTTGTGTTTCCGCAGAGATTCCTGGAATTCCTGAAGTCCTGATCCCTGAAATTCCCGACGTCATGATCCCTGAAATACCCGTTCCTCAGGAAAAGTTAGTTTAGTTATGATAACTTAGTAGATTTTGCGGCATAATATAGATCCCAAATAAATAACTACACTCGTATTATTCATCATCGCAGTGCGATGCGCGCTCTGATACGGACGTGCCCACCGATCAGATTTTGATTTCCATGATTCGCGAATCGCGCGGCTGTAGCCGCTGCCAGCTGCTCTCGCTATGGAGTCGGAGAAACTCATAGCCAATTAATTGTTGTCATTTTCCAACATGCTATCGATGTCATGGACGAAGTCAGCACACTGCAAATCTGCAAGGCCAATTATAAGGAAGAGGAGATTTGCAGCGGAAAGACATCTCAGCAAGTCCGAACAGATGCCATCCCGCTAAGGAGATGGAGTTTTCCACGACATAATTACGATATTAAAGGAGACAGACCCGGATGATCAGCCATCGTTCTGCGCCAAGCGGCTGAACCGCTTACCAGCACAAGGTCAACGCCTTGATTATTCCAGGCTATTGAAGGAAAACATCTCATAAAAATAGCCTTGGATAAGTACAACGGAAGCGAGAGACTTCGGAAATAACCGTCTCTGAAATGCATACAGATATAATGACATTACGCACACTATTACTGGAAGTAGTAACCCGAAGCCAATAACGTCAACACTTGTCGTCGCGGAGCGGAAAATGCATGGACAAGTAGTTTACGAGTCATCGTCAAATTCGATGCATCGCCGGTCACTTTCGCCTCACCGTACGCGCTTTATGCAATGTGCCCCGTACCTGATGCCCGAACCTCTGCCCCTCACCCGCTCTCGTCTTTGCAGAAACCATCTCGAGTGAGTGCGTCAACTCCTCAAAGTCACTGCTGCTGCCTGCCCAGTTGGTATACACCTAAACCCACAGTGAACGTATTTGTTGTGATGCATCTACGGTGACTCAGTGATATCAGGTTGACGAGGAAGGCTTAGTCTTAACGAATGCGGTAGATCACTGACGGGACCGAATCATCTGCCGAATCATCTGCTGCTTTCAGAGACACCGACGCAGCTCTACGTGTCCCGTCTACACTTGACCACAAAGGCTGAAGAGCCGGCGGAGTACATTCTATCACAGAATAAAAACTACTAGACGGAACAAGCCCGAGGCCCACCTGATGTTAAGTGGACTAACCTCTGCCTATAACAGACGCATTTCGTCAACGACGATTGTGTGACTGTGCCCTTCACACTGAGACGTACAGTTGTTAGGTCTCATGTGCCTGTTAATTGACTGGCTCTCAAGGACTGCTGTCGGAACACACTGTTAGGTGCTTTGCGACAGATTTTCTACTTGAGGGTGGTCGATAGCCAAGCGGGCATTCGCAAAATGAAAGAAAGGAAGAAAAGAATTATTCTCCCTATTTGATCACATACACACGAAACACACATAATATTATTTTTTGTATAACACGTTTTCAACTAGAGCGCGAATCGAATCCGGTTCTAGGTACTGGGCGCCTTTACCTTTTCGCCATCGAAACAAGATGGAAGTAGATGCGAATTTTGTGTTCTTATTATAATTTTTTTATAGTCATTTTTTTCAGTATATGTTATGTATTTTTAAATATGATTAAAAACACTATCGCGTGCGAAGCTAAAAACTACTCTGTATGTTTTTATTTTGCAATAGGGAACAAGAAGTACCCATGGAAATACCAGAGATCGTTGAACCGCCGCCAAAGGAAGCCCCTGTACCAGAGAGTCCCACAAAAAAGCGGCCGCGCACGCGTTCACAAAGAGCATCCGAGCAAATTGAACTAGAGGTAATAATATTAATATTTTCTCAAAAATGGTATGCCATAATATCTCTAAAAATTATCCAGGAAGTGAAGTTTACCGAAGACTTATTCACAACTGTCCAGTAAGAAGCGAGATTTTAAATTTGGAGTATCCTACTGTCCAGTAAGTATGTAATTTACTTACTAGATAGTAGGTCATCCTCTTTAGATCCGCTTAGAAAAAAACACATAGTACACAGATTAGAGTTTAGCTACTATAAGATGGTTATAGGAGGGAGGCTCCAAATATATATCTATCTCTCTTTTTGATATGACATTTTATGATAACTACAAACTATGTAGGTGACTAAATAAAATATGTATTAGGTAATCAACTTTTTATAATTACAAAAAATTATATTTTATCTCAATGTCTATGTCTCTATTTATTAATATTTACAGATATATATTTATTTGAATAGTCTACTACCATGTTGCATAGAATTAATGTTTTATTATTTTTCCTTATAGGAACTGGAAGAACCGCAGGCTAAAAGGCGAAGGCTCCCTAGAAGATTGATCATCGACAAAAATATTGTATTGAATTCAAACTTCTTACGCGCTAGAATCGCTAACACGAACGTTGAGCTGAGATGCGAGGTAAGAGAAAAATAATGTATGAAGCTAATGAATTAACTATGAAGCTAGTGTCTTACGCACTTTAACACTGAGTGTTCATTCCCTATATAATCTGCATGAGTTCCGCAGGAAGGTGGCATAAGACGAGTCTCAATCTTAACTATATGTGCGCATGTGTTTTGTTAAGACTTATTGTACACTCGTATATCTGCGAACGGGTAGGGAGTTATCAGCTGAATTGTCCACTGCTGAACACAACCTCCCTTATTAAGGGATGGTTTGACATAATCCCCATGCTTGGAAGGCGGCTTAGGGATCTCAGTGTAAATGGCAGTTGTTCAGAAGGCGCTTCTGACTAGACTACCTTCTGGTATTTTTTTCTCTTCGTCGCCTCTTACGACACCGATAGGAAGTACCAATGCATTTCCAACCTGGCATTACACGGGGCTCCAAGGGTTTGGTAGAGACACCTCTAAATACCAGCTTCTGCTAAATTTATCTTATCTTCCATGCATACCTAACCATCTTTGAGGCACGGTGTCCTACTTCGAAGTATTCGAACAGTACGGTCTGTTCCTGAGACGTTTTTTTGTGGTAAAAACAACTGCACCAATGCTGCCATCGCTTCATGCATAGACAATAAAATTGCGTGCAGCCACGAATCCTGTTGCAGGATTAAGCTTACCGCATGGGGGCAGGGCATTGTTTAATGCCCGTTTGGCATGCTAATGAGAGCCAGTTCCCATTCTAGCTGTTTAAAACAACAGTCACCAAAAGATAGGGCATGGCCGGTGACATACAAGCCTTTTAACACTCAACAATAATTTTGAAGCAATCATGGCCGAGCGATAATAGCTATCACTGCCGTGCCGCAGTTCCATGGTTCGATCCCCACCGCCGGCTTGAGCTTTACCTCATTGTGGAAGGGCATTTTGCGAATGTTCGCCTGGCTAGCTATAGTAGAAAATCTGTCGCCAAGCGCCTAACAGTGGGGTCTGGCAGCAGTCCTGGAGAGCCAATAAAATTAGAGGCACATGAGGCTATCATCAGGTGGGGCTCCTGCTTGTTCCGTCACAATTACATTTTATAAAATTATTAATGCATTTTTCACACTATAGAGCTTATGTGCTATTTTCAATATTTTTATATAGATACATATATATATTGATTGACTACCCGAAAAATATTTCCCATTTTCAGGACAGCACGGATGACATAATAGACATTCAAGTTCCGTATTCCGTGTATATGGGTCGGCCCTGCAAAGCCGGTTACAAAATGCACTCAAACTTTTCGCAGACGTTGACTAGAATGTTTATGAGAAACCTCGGTGTTGTGAACAAGACCACACGAGTTGAAAGGGATATTGAGGTGAGAATAAAATATAAATTTGTTTACTCTAGATAGATAGAAGATAGAAAACTCTTTATTGTTACAATGTTAAAATATTAAAGTTTACATAATAATGATAACATAGTGTTACAATGGGCGGCCTTATCACTAAAAGTGATCTCTACCAGGCAACCTTAGGATGGAGTTGAACTAACAAAACAATTGGGGCGGGTGTAGTCCAAAAATAGTACATACTCAAATGTCATAAAAATATTTTAAAATAAAACGTATTTTAGTGTAACTACCAAACAAATATATAAAAATAGAATACTTATAATTTTTTATAATAATTAAATAAATACAATTATAAATATATATATATATATATATATATACGTGTATATACATACCAACATACATATATAGATAATGATATATACATATCTAAATAATATATAAATTATATACAAGAAATACATACATATCATAATATTATCTCATATATAGCCTAGACATTGACAAAAATTTACTGTTAATTTAAGGAGACAAATAAAACCTTTTAACTTTATCCTTGAACATTCTGAGAGTCGGTGCTGGTCTGATTGATACAGGAAGAGAATTCCACAAGCGGGCAGCCTGAATAGTGAAAGATTTAGTATAAAACGAACTCGTATGAGGATGGATTTCAAGTGTGAGATTTTCTGATGACCTTAAAGTGTATGAAGTACAGTGAAGGAAATCAAAGCGTTCCTTGAGATAGCACGGGGATGTAGGATTGAACAATATATTGTAAAGGAGACTAAGAATATGAGTATTCCGGCGAAAGCGTATTGTCAGCCAATTGAGCTTAGAACGAAACTGAGAGACGTGATCATATTTGCGTAAACCAAATATGAATCTGATACAAACATTTTGAAGACGCTCAAGTTTATCTAGTTGTTCCTCCGTGAGATCTAGATAGCAGGCATCAGCGTAGTCAAGAATTGGAAGTAAAAGAGATTGAGCTCATGCAATTTTAGTGGCTGTTGGATGAAAGTTGCGCAACCTTTTTAAGGATCCTGCTGCGGCAAATAGCTTGCGACTGGTAATTTGTAACTGTTGATCCCAACTCATATAGCGATCCATTGTTATTCCAAGATTCTTTACAGAGCTACTAAAGGGAATAGCAATACCACCGAAGGAAACTTGAGGAAGTAATGTCCAGTCTATTGTATACAATAATCTTGAGCTACCAATAACTATTGTTTGTGTCTTAATGGGATTTACTTGTAACCCAAAAGAGTTGCTCCATTTAGCTATGCGGTCAAGATCAGCATTAACAATCTGAATGGCTTCAGATAGTTTATTCACTGGGGCCTTAGAATAAATCTGTAGATCGTCTGCATATAGGTGGTAGGAAGAAGTGAGGTTGTGAGAAATGGAATTAATAAACAAAGCAAACAATAAAGGAGATAAGACGCCACCTTGCGGGACGCCTGCTGCCGTGCTACACCACAAAGAGTATTTATCTTCAAGGCGAACACGCTGCCTGCGCCCGTACAGATAACTGTGAAACCAATCAACTACCGTTGGAGAAATGTTAATTGAGCGAAGGAGAGCAAGAAGAATGTCAAAATTCACAGTGTTAAAGGCGTTGCTAAAATCTAATAGAGTTAATACAGTAAGTTGGCCATTGTCCATTCCAAGACGGATATCATCAGTAATTTTGATGAGAGTCGTTACAGTGCTATGCCCAGGTCGAAAGCCAGATTGAAAAGGATTTAAAAGTTTATGACATGATAAGAAGTCGCTGATTTGGTTGCAAATAAGACGCTCGAACACTTTTGACAGGAATGGAAGGATAGAAATAGGTCGATAGTCGGAATAAGATTTGTGGTTTGATTTTTTAGCCAATGGAATAATTTGAGCATCTTTACAAATTGAGGGAAATACTCCATCAGAGACAGAGTTACTAAAAATGTGACAAAGAACAGGAAGTATAACATCTAGGATGGGCATAACCATGTTACGACTTATGCCGTCGACACCAACGGCATTGGAAGTGATTGAAATTAGGCTCTTCTTAACATCGCAAGCGGATAGTTGATTAAAAATAAATGGAGAATGGTCGGGAATCGGTAAAGTTGAAAGGTAACGTAAGGTATTGTTTTTATCTGATGTTAATATCACATGACGAAGAGAAATGTTGGTTGAGAGAATTGATATTTAAATCATTTGGAATAGACTCTTGTCGTGATTTACCTATGCCCAATGACCTGGGAAATTTCCAAACTTTGGCAGGATCCTCGTTAGCGACAGATTTGTGAACATGGTGGCGTAAAGCATCCCTACACACCATATTGCAGCGATTGCGAGATTTAACATACACAGCTTTATTTTCATCACATGGTCGACGCTTATATTTACCTTTAGTGAGTACTTTTCTATGCATTAACACTTTTATTTCATCGGTTAGCCAAGGAGCTGGAAGGTGCTTTATTTTTATAGCTCGCAGAGGGGCATGCTTATCATACAACTGTGTTAATAAGGAGTTGAATATAGCAACTTGGTCATTCAGAGACGCTGCATCATATACCGGAGACCAGTCGACTACTTGGGCATCATTAAAAAATGCTGCCTGGTCCATGCCACTAAAATTGCGCTGAAGTATGACTTTAGGAGGACGAATTTTATAAGACAGGAATATCAGATCATGATACGAGAAGGCATCGGCGGAACATTGACCGTGCTTAGCAACATGCTCGGTGGATGATACTATAATCAAGTCACGAAGTGAGTCTATTGTTATAATAATGTGCACTAACCCTCATACTAGGATTCCCTGTGTCATGAGGGCTAGTTCTCCCATTAAACAATCTATGAAATTTAGTTCAAAAAGATATTAAGTCCTTGCAACGCTCATTGAACGTAATAAGAAGATTGCGCGAAGTATACCAAAAAGTTAAAGTTACTCATTGTGTATAAAGACTGCATTATTTATAGTTAACTGTGTAGTTATTAAAGAGTGTGTGTAGGTATCTACACAGTTTGTGTGAGATGTGTATGTGTGTGTGGACGTATTTGTGATGTGTGTGTGTGTAAGGGTAGGGGAAAGGGGCCAGGAGTAAAAGAGTATTTGATTAAGAGTATTAGAACAATTTGTGGACCATAGGATATTGTAAATTTGAAGTGAGTTTGAAACTTTCAACATTACTTAATAAGAATAAAATGTTAATAATAATACTGTGTTTCTGGGTTTATTCGTCAATATGAAGAAAATTTTCTGTTTCATTGTAATTTTGCGTTAACAACCACTTTGTAACATTTCATTTACAGATGTATCTCGTGCAATTAAAGATATCGAGTATTTTGTTCATCTTTGCGTACGAATATGGGGCAGCAAGCATGTAAAACTTTTTAGCGAATTTTGTTCGTAGTCGGGGAATCTTCCATTTGGGACACCTTTGCGGTCTGTAGGATTTAACAACTTCGCTTGGAGCTTGTCTATGAAATCTTAGAACTACAGCCAAAAGATAAGAGTTGTCTTACTGTTAGAAATTTACTTTCATCATACGAATTCTCTGTAGGATATCTTTTGGTTTCTTGAGTGCGATTCTCAATATAGCTCTTTGTGTTTCAAAATGAAGGAGATATGGGGTTTAAAAACTTTTAAAAAATCGTGTATTTCCCCTATATATTTTACCATGTGATTTTTTCATTTACAGCTCCGAGAGCCAGTAGTTAAATACTTCTATAAATTATCAAAAAAATATATGTACAGTTTGTCCAACGAAACGAGCTAATATTGGGCCCTCTCCATTGCACAATCGTATGGAAATGACCAGGATTGGTCAAAAAGCGTGACTAATTCAAGAAAATATTAGTCTGCGTGCCTAAATTTCCTAAGCTAAAGCTTAGCTGACGTGACTTCAAAAACGCCACATAGCCTGGCTGGAATAGTTTTCGACGCGTTTCGCTTTTACACGAAGCATAGACAGCAGACATTTTTATAGGTTTTTATGATAATTCAGATATATATTAGATACCACAATATGTTTGTGTCTAAATCAGTTAATCTGTAGTTTTCTACTCAACTAATAGACAGGCGTATCGCTTAGCATCAGGCGGACGACTTGTTCGTCTCGTCACTTAATAACATATTTACTGAATCGTAGTGCGTGCGAGTGGTGGCTTTCTATCGGAGGCAGGTTTGACTTCTCTGGTCCTGACCAATATTAGAGTGGCCGGAGGTAGTATAATGCCAATTCTCCTTTCGCACACAGATATCATTATTTGTCAAACATCTAGGGCGTTCGGATAGCCTATCGGTGCCAAAAATAACACTCACAAACGCTAAAAATGATCACACGGGCCGTTCGTTTTGGGACTTCGTGAGCAAAAATATCGTTTTCGCTCACCGTTCGGATAGCTTTGAAAACGCTACAAATGACAGAGAAAAGTGATATTTTTGACCCATGTCCTACCGTGGGATCGTTGTGATCGTTTTTTGACAACTGCTGGTTTGACAGTTGTATTTGGCGCGATTGAAGAGTTTCACAAGTTTTTTATTTAGGTAACTATCAGAAGCCATCAACAAAGAAATAATAATAATATAGGTACCTACTTTTTTGTTAACTTTAGTGATTGATTCCATGTTTCGTACTGAGCAAAATTGTTAAAATATTGTCGGTTGTCAAAGTATGTTTTAAGCCGTTCGGATAGCATGCAGTAATTGGTGGTCAAAAATAGCAAAAGCTTCTATCCGAACGCTAATACACAAATGCCACTTTTGAAACTGCTACAAACGCAATCGAGCCAAAACGAACGCACCTATCATAGCAACCTATGCAATAAAGCGTGTGAAATGTTTCCTAGAAATACCAGAAATTGTCAAACATTGGTTAATAAGTACGTTCCCAAGACGGTACGCTACCGGGAAAATAGTTACTTCACGTTGATTCAAATATTTAATAAATAACCAGTTGATATTAAACAATTACATTTGAACATATCAATATAACAATTACATAGCATCATGTCTTCTACACAATCGAGGTAGGGACTACCTTTTATTTTATATATTATATTTTTATTATAGAATACCTGTGCCAGGAAGACCCGGTAATAGGTTTAAGAAATTACCTTGTGTCCATTCTTATGATTAATCTTAAAATTAAACTATTAAAAGTTATATAATTTTAGCATGGTGTTAATTTGGCGAAATATGTTGGGACAATTTACTTAAAAATGTAATGTTCTCGCATTTGAAACAATATATTCTCTTCCGTAACCTTCACCTTTTTAATTGCTTGATGATAATAATTAAAGAAATAACGAATTCTACAAGTTCAATGAAATATAAAGCAGAAACTGATGCGTTCAATGTCGATGTGAATAAAATTTAAACAATTTAAGGGCAGACCTACCGAGCATGCAGTGCAATAAAAATTTTAACATCACAAATTATTTTAGGAACTTTATACCCTACGAATAAATATGTAAAGAAATGCTGTCCCTTAAAGGTTTTGGATTTATTCGTACCTTATACCGATATTTATATTCACAGGAAGGTCTAGTCACAGAAGGTATGGTAAGGCGCATAACACGCTCGAGGTCAACAATTCTCGAACACGTTGATGAAATAGAAGACCTTGCGCGAAAACAGCTAGTGCAAAAGGATACCTCGCCTCAACTTCCGGAACACCTCAGAGGCCCAGAGATTACAGAGCAAGATATATCTGAATTGCTACATAAGGCTCACGATAGTACATATACAACGATATTACAACATAGGGACCAAGACATATCGGCATTGAAAGAGATAGATATAAATTTGATGCAATTTAAACAAACCGATATAGATATAACAGAACAACAGAGGGGTCCAGAAGCTTTGACTCAGAAGATTATAACGCCATCGCAGCAAGCTAGGAAACTTTTGGGCTTTGAGGATGAGAACACTAGTGTAAGTATATTACAATAAATAATTAAATTACAATCCATATTATTGTTTTATTCTTTGCTATTACTTTTGTCCGTGAAAATCTGGGTTAGACGGAGTATTTCTTCATTTCTTTGCGTAGTAATCGTGAGGTGGCGTAGGGAAAAAATGCGCTGAACTAGCGGCGTACACCACTTATCAAGTCGATGGGAGTGGGGTGTTGTATATTAGGCGCACAGCAGGACTACTTACCACACTTAACGCTCTGATTACCAGAAAGTTAGCGGGGTAATACCAACTCCAGAAAGCAGAGAGTTGGCATCAGGAATGCGGCCGGCCATAAAAACAAGGCTAATGACCACACATGCATGGGATATGGGTAAGAAGATGCAGAATGACCTACCACCATGCTGTGAATCTCAAGCCCGTGGCCTACCACGGGCAATCCTAATTTGAACCACGGACCCTGAACACGTCAACAATCATTGACTCTATGCTATAATATATTATCTTGTATATATAGCATAGTGTCAATCAAAAAATAAAATTCTTGCTTAGGTATAGACCTAAGCAAGAATTTTCATGCCTATTCTTAAAGTCTAAGCCTAAGAAGGATTTTTTATAGGTTTGTGTAATTTTTTTATTGCAGCCAAAAAGATTGCATGGTGTTGGCTACATATCCTTCAGGGAAAGTCAGCGACAACAGCTAGAAATGGAAATTGCAGCTCCCGTGATCTTAGGTAATTTATTAGGGTTATTTGACATATAAAAAGTATCACTTCAAAAATTTAAACCCATGGAAGTACCACTAAACTATTTTCGCTATCCCTTACTTGCAAGACAGAATTTTGTATGAAATCATGTTCGGCAAAAGATATAACTTTTTTGTTGTGAATAGCAAAGCATTTGACCACAGTCTCAACTGACGATAAACGACAACGCGGTCGACGGTGGAGCATGCTTGCCTTAAAGATACTTATTCACTCTAGACTTTAAAACTTCCAGATTAGATATAGGTCTCGGGAAACTCAGACGCTACAACGAAATTTATCGATATCATGCTTAGTTCTGGACCTAAAACCTAAAATAAGGGTGTGATCACCCTGCGACGTGTGTATGGAGAAGGGACCGGCCAGTTCAACCTGAAGAATACAGAGCATGGCCACTTGTTTTTTTTTTATCGTTACATATAATTCTTATGCCTAATCTTAAAAGGGCTGTCGTCATAAACTCTGCTGACAATATAAAACATGACACGTTGTATATTTCACCGATTGGTCTCTACCGGTTCTGCAACATTTAAGGTTACTTTTTCACGGAGTGCTCCATTCTTACGAATGTCATTAGGTTAGGAGGTAAGGAAGATAAATTTGTTAAAAAAAATAACAATCATCATATTTCAGAACCTCAAGTAGAGCCCCAATTTCCATTCCCGGTGGATACTGATGTTGACAAAGAGAACGTACCGGCGAATATACAAATGACCGTCCCACGGCCCCGTCGATCACAAGGCTCCGACAAAACTGTGGCAGCGTTGTTACAAGAAGCTGGACTTGCGGATATTCAGCCTGAGCAGACCTTGCAGCCGGAACAACGCGCGCCCTCACAGGGTAAAGTGTCAAGGAGAGTGGGGAGCGAGGGCTCGGAGACTCCGTTGGGAAGTCTCGATAGAACCAGAGTGTCGTTGGGGGACTCGGAGAAAACGTCTGACTCCAAGAGATTTATTCGGTAAGCGGATGATACTTGTAATGTAGTTGCAAATTTCTTAAACATTGGTTACCGTAAAAAGCGAAATAATATTCATATTTCTCCACTGCTTAAAATAGCGAGGCCCAGCCGAGTACTATACCATTGTATCAGCCGGATTGTCCACTGCTGAACACAGCCTCCCCATTGAACGGAGGTTTGCCACAATTCCCACGCTTGGCAGGCGTCTTGGGGATCGCAATTTAAGATGTCAGTTCCTCAGAAGGCGCTGCCGCCGCCCGATATTTTACCTTTAGTCGCCTCCTACAACACCCACACGTAGCAATGGGGAGACAATCTAACCCCGCACCCCACAGGGAATATTAGATACTGACATGAATATAATAGAATTCTTATTCCGCTTTATCTTACATTACAGAGACCACTGGGGTGCCGAAGCCACAATGATGAAAATAATGCAATGCTTGAAAAGAGGAAAAGTGATTACAGTGAATACTCTTCTTACAGTAGGACCACTCATTCCGGGACAAAAGGCTATGATAGCAGCTCGATGTTTCAGTTCAATATTGAGTAAGATTTTATCATATTTACTTAAGAAACGTTACCGTCACAGGTATTATTTATACTTCTAAATGTGGGGTTTGTATATTCCTGCCCACCCTAATATTGAGTTTTATACTGCCTGACAATATTACTTTTTTATTAGGACGTAATTTTTAAATGCATGGTAGTAGCTTTTTATTTAAATTTGCTAGCTACCACCCTTAGTAGAAACCTGTCGCCAAGCACTCCAGTGCTTCAGACTTATTCCCTATGTCCATGTACGGTGTATACAGGGTTATTGGTAAAATGCTAACAACCTCTTAAATTTTTTTTTTTGTAATTTTTTTCATTTCCAATGTTTGTTAGGACAAGCAGAAGTCACCCCGAAGAGATTGTTAGCATTTTACCAATAACCCTGTATAGCGTACAATATATGTTCAAAACGTTCGATAACCTATGATTACTTACATATCGAGGCAGAGTGCCGGAAAATGATTTTTGGCCTCCGACACAAGTCGTCACCCTTTCCTGTGATTATTGGGACTCCCGAAAGGTCGCCGACCTTACGGCGTCCCAAATACTCGTAAGTCTAGAGAATCTAGAGCTCCTCTCCCATTCGTTCTAAGAGTCCAAGCCAGCGAAGTAGGGAAGGGATATGGTTTGATTTGATGCTGACATTCTTCAAGTTCATGCTATAGATTAGGTGCATAATCTCTAGAGGAAAATGACTAATGACTAATCTCGAGGCTTAAAATATGTATAGTATATGGGCAACATTTAGATTTTAAACGCGCTTTACGTTCGTGTGTCTTAATATAATGTCTTAGGTATATCTTGGTAGGTGGATAATGCCCCACATTTTAGCGGTTATTCTATAAACAACGCGTGAATGTATTACGAACTTATATTAATTCTATAAATTATTATCCTGTGTAATTTTATATGGCGTGGCTATTAATTAAATCGTTTCCTTTTCAGAGTTAAAACAGCATGGTCTAATCAGTGTTGAAAAATGTCCAAAAACATTGGAAATATTAAAAATAGAGCTTGGACCAAAACTACTTAGTATAAGTAATAAATAAGTGAAACATATTTAAAAAGTGTTTACTTTTTAAGTGATAATTAAAGTAAGTGAGTGATAAGTAAATACTTTATGTATTGATGCATGTTCCTAAATAATTAGACATTTTCATTTTAAGTTATTGTTTCGAGTCGTATTTTCATTTATTAATAAAAAAAACATTATTGGCAATATTAGACATAAGTATAGGCCCAATTAATAAATTTAAGTTTATTGCTAAGCTCTGTATGTAACTACTTTGTAACGTTCATTACTAAATGAGTTGTTATTGTTTCAGATTTTTGGGGTATTTAATTAATTTTCTAGAAAAATATTGGTAATATATGAAATCTTAGACCAAACTTACAGTTACTAAGTTGAAAAGTAGATTTCTAAAGAGATTATTATTAGCAAGATTTCCAAAGAAGTTGTAATGTAATAATTGTCAGTATTAATGTACTCTTAATTTATAATACTTTCAGTTTAGGATTTATGGATAGTATTTCTAATAATTTGTCTAAAAAGTTATTCAAATGGATTTTGAAGCGATAATAATTACTTTTGAATTCAACTTTCTCGTCAGTGTATACAATTTTGTTTGTTAAGTACAGTTATGAAGAATTAAAAGAAGCCATTCATCCTGTACGGCTGTGTAAAAACAAATAACAAAGATTTTGAGCCGAGTTACTAACATATAGTCTTACTAATAACATATAGTCTTTCTTTATTCCAAGTTATATCTTTTTTCCAAGAGGAAAAAAGTATTCAGTTTCAATAGAAAGTTTCGAACAGAGTTTGACTGACATCTCTGAGATCAGCTACTTTCGCAGCTCTTCATTCGGATCCATATTATTTTATTACGGCATGTTATTGTCTCCGTCGTATTGTAGCATTGTGCCAAGATACTGAGACTTGTTTTCGTCTTTCGTCTCGCTATCAATTTCATCCAAATCTTCATACATATTTTATTTTTATTTATTTTATATTTACATATATTTATAATGATTTGATTTATTGCCAAAACTTATTAAGCATTAAATACATTGTCTTGACAAATTTAAATGACATGCGAAGGTTTATGACCTTGGCATTGCCGATGGATTGCCGCCATGGTTCGAATCCCGCCACGAGCTTGAGCTTCACCGCATGGTGAAAGCGGATTTTGCGACCAACCTCAAGTAGAAAACCTGTCGCCAAGTTACGGTGTGTTCCGGCAGCTGTCCTTGAGAGCCAGTAATTCTAGGTTAAGCCTGTTAACATATTCGACCACATCATCAGGTGAGATTGTGGTCAAAGTCATACCTATCCGCAATAAAAAAGAAAAGGTTTGATTATTATATTATTATAAGCTTTATTACTCTGTAGATTTGCAGTCGTGTACATTGCCTCCCATTTTATTGACTTTGACTCATCTAGGATCCTCCTAAAACAAATTGAGGAATAAAGTCAACCACTTTCAGCAAAAACTTCTGTATATGAACAGGTATACGGTGGGACTGCTGAAGTATGGTATAAAGTTGTATATCTCCATCACTGTTCAATACCTTCCCACCGTCATCTTCTAAACATATGTGTAATGTGATAGTGAGATGTGAAAACTAAAACTTATGTCCTGTTACTCATTGTTGAATAGTATTTATTAAGTTTCGTTATTTCTAATTCAATTTGATTTGTCCTAATACATTGACAATATTAGAAAACGCGGATCAAAATAAAAAATTACTTTTTATACATATTTATTTCGTATTGTTACCGTTCTAGATTTAGTTTGTCCAATTACATTTAGCAATATTAAAAAAAAACTTGAATCAGAATTCAAATTGGCAAAAGTTAATTTTAGTTCTGTAAATGTTGTTACATATTTAGACTCGGTTTGACCAATGAAGAAGACATGGCTCAAATTTATTTTTGACTTCCGATTCATCATCAACAGCCATAACTTCCGCCGTTCAGAAGCCGCTGCTGGTCAGCTTCTGGTATTTTTTCTTTCATCGCTTCTTACGACTCCCACACGAACCATACCATCATTTGCCCTCCTATCCACTATATATTATATATATATTATATATATATATATGCGCGACACCCCCTTGGAAATTTCAGGAAACTTCCTGCGTCAAAACTGGTAAAGTTTTAATTTTATAAGCAATTGTAACTGGTGTGCTTTTGATTTGGAGTTGATTGGCAATATTAGCCACAACCAGCATTCCAATGTTCACTATTTCGTTACGTTAAATATTAAAGTAATTATTTATACGATTATTGATTATAATTAATGTCCATAAACATCAATATTGGATATAAATATTAGACTAAAATTGAAATGAACTTATTTGTTATAACTTTTTATATATTAATATTCAATGTTTTTATGAATAATAAAAATGTGTTACATATTGTTACTGCAAAATATATGGTTTTAAAAAATGTCTCAAAACAATAGTATGTTAGACATAAAGCTTGGATTATATATTTGTTATTTCGATTTCGTAGATTATTTTGTAATGTTGATTTTTGTTCTGATTATCATAATGTATTAGGTTTGGTTTAAATAAATGCATAAACTATTAAGAGGTGGTTTGAATTAAATATCAAATTATTTGTAGAACCATTATCAAGCGAATATGCTGACAACATAACAACTGAAGGATTTTTTTTACATCGAGGGGGTATATCACAATATGCCTAATCTTTGAATGCCTTAATTGGCGGCTATTGAGTGTTCTGTTAGCCATTTTGATTCATCACCTCCCCGCGACTCTTACTCCGTTTTCGGTTTTATAATAACATCAAGCTATAACTTCCAGTGGTCGACATTTGCAATGGTTCTATTTGAAACCGCAAGCATATCTCTGTCCATGTATAGTGATAAGTACGTGACTGAGCAAAAGGTAACTTACAATAACTGCACATTTTAACCGACTTAAAAGAAGGAGGTGGTACTCAATACGGCTGTATTTTCGTTACATCATAACTTTTGACTGGGTGAACCGATTTTGACGATCTATTTGAAAGCTGATGCCTGCTGTGGGGTCTCATTTAAATTTCATCAAAATCAGTCAAGCCGTTTTTGAGTTACACTCCAATAACTGAAAAGTATTTTCCTATCTTGATTGACAGTGAATAACTATCGATCCCGTTAGTAGCAAGGGTAACTAAAATGAGTGATTTTTTTTTACATAATAATGGACCGACTTCAAATTTGTGAAATAACTTTTCGAAGTCGGTACCATGCGCACAATATTGTGATAATAGGTACTTTTGAACCATCATAGTTCTGAGAAATTAGAGAGAAGAAAACCGAGAAATTGTGCGCTTGGATCTCCAGTTTTTTGGCAGATCGGAGTATCAAGGTCGTTGTCGACGGTGCAAGCTCCGACTTGAAGCCAATTAATGCTGGCGTTCCTCAAGGCTGTGTGCTATCTCCGACTGTATTTCTCTTGCACATTAATGACATGCTGCAGCTCAGCGATATTCATTGTTACGCGGATGACAGTACCGGAGATGCCTCTTACACCGGCCGTGCTAAAATTTCTCGGGAAAACGTTGTGGAGAGTCGGAACAAACTTGTGTCTGAAGTCGAGACCATGTTGTGAAATGTTCCGAAATGGGGTCGACTGAACTTAGTCCAATTTAACCCCAAGAAGACACAAGTTTGTGCGTTTACCGCTAAATTATCTCCTTTTGTCGTATCCCTCCGTTTTGAAGACACTCCCCTTGCCACCTCCACTAGCATCGGAGTACTTGGCGGCGACATATCGAGCGTCGTTCAATTTCGCTGTCACTTGGAAGATAAGGCTAAATCAGCCTCTTAAAAGCTTGGTGTGCTCGGAAAGGCGAGACGGTACTTCACGTCGGCCCATCGCCAGCAACTTTATAAAGCTGAGGTTCGGCCTCACATGGAGTACTGCTCTCACCTCTGGGCGGGAGCTCACCAGTACCAGCTTCTTCCATTTGACCGCAGAGCGACTCGAATCGACGATCAAGTTCTCTCCGGTCGGCTCAACCCTTTGGCACTGCGTAGAGATGTTGGATCACTCTGCATCTTTTACCGTATGTATCACGGGGAGTGTTCCGAGGAACTGTTCGATTTACTACCTGCAGCTCAATTTCGCCATCGGACGACCCGACAAAGCATGATGTTTCATCAATTTCATGTTGATGTCTGGAAGTCCACAAGCTTGCCATTTTCACGGCATTTCCTACCCCGCTCTGTCAAAATTTGGAACCAGCTGCCTGGTGAAGTATTTCCGAACAGATACGACTTAGGGGTCTTCAAGAAGAGAGCATATTCCCTCCTCAAAGGCCGGCAACGCATCCTCGATACCTCTGGTGTTGCGGATGTTCGTGGGCAACGGTGATCACTTACCACCAGGTGAGCCGCCTACTCGTTTGCCCTCCTATGCAATAAATAAAAAAAAATGCCCACCACGTCTCTGACGGCAGGCTCTATGGTGACTTTTTCATGAAATTTTCCAAGTCTTGATTTGGCTGTATTTCACCGATGACGCGATGGATCTCGGATCTGAGCTCAGGAATTCTTTCTGGTTTATTCGCATAAACCAGTGATTTCAGAAAACCCGAAAAAAATCGCACGATCTTGGTGCCCAGTTAACATCAGAATTTATTGAGATAATGTTCTGGTAATCGTTGCTGCAATATAAAGATTGTATCGTGCGCGACGTGGCAGGTGGCGCTATCTTGCTGTAACCACATGTCGTCCAGTTGAGGCCACAAGAACTCCATTATCATGTTCCTGGAACGAATGCCGTTCACAGTCACTGCAATTTCGGCCTCATCTTCAAAAAATAACGCCGCCTGATAATCTTCAATCACGCCGCCTGACCAAAATCCGCATCAGACAGTTGCACTTTGTGGGTGCATTTGTTTCTCATGAATTGCGTGAGCCCCAAATTAGACAATTTTGTGTATTCATTAAGCCATTCAGATAGAAATAAGCTTCTTCAACGATGACTTTTCGCAAAGTTGGCATTAGCACTTTGCTACATATCACATTGAACGAATTGCCGGCGCTTTTCATGATCTGCTGGTTTGAGCTCCTGAGTAAGTTGAGTTTTGTGCGAATGAAGGTGCGGTTGCCAAAATTTGAAGTTGTTGGGAACGATGCCGAATTGGATGTTTTCAAGAGACCAACCGGCTCGCAAGTAAACCCCGTTGACGCACAGGAGTTCTACTGTCCATAACCGACCCAGTTTCTTCCAATTTTTTGACCACTCTTCGAATGGTTGACATATTAAGAGCGTTATCTCGACTGAAAATTCTTCGAAATTTGCGACCGTCTCAGCATAAGTTTCCAAATTTTTGTAATAATATATCACATATAACGCGTTGTTCTTTGTAGCTTTCCATTTTTAATAATTGGAATAAACTTATGTGACAGCTGCCAAATTTCAAAGTTGATACTTGCAAAAAAAAAAAACTAACTTTAAATATGCTAACTTACTGAGACAACCTTTGCAAGCAACATAATTTTAAACTCGTGCATATCATGATTATGTAGAATTGTTACCAATTCTATCTATAGTACCACCAACTTAACTGTGCAGTTTTCGAGGGCGCTACTGGTCAAGGAAATCAACTACAAACTGTCACAAGATGAAGGAATGTTGTAGTTCTTTTTTTTGCCGCCTGAACAGATAAGTTGGTGGGACTATACAAGCGCGATAAGTGTTTAAAATTTTAATAAATTGTCACAGACGTGAGTTACCACCCACTAAGTAGACCCGTTTTGATACGTATTTATAGCGATAACCTAATCTACTGTACCGTTGATGAAGGAGGTATACAAATTCAATCATGAGGGTATAGGTACAACTCTGAACTATATGATATCTATACATCATAGGTATTTTTTCTGTTCGTTTTAAAATTTATATCGCGGTTTGATACTACTTATCTGTGCTTTCAATATCGAACTGTTTTTAAAATGATAATTTTTGGCAACCAATTCTGACCATAGAGATTTTATTGCGCATATTGGATAGCTACCCGCAAATTTAATTCTTAGGATGGCACGTCATACCTTCAAGTGCCACGTTGCGTATATCATTCACTGGTTAGTTTTTTTATTGTAAGTAAACGATAATGTCGTCGTTTAGGTACCTCGGAGTTACGAAGTGTATAAGGGGTGAGATAGATATTGAGGTAAGTATAAAAATATTATGTTTTATACTTTTTGTAGTTATTAGTGCTGGTTTACTTCTTTTACCGGATAGTAATAGGAACGTTCGTATCAGTATACATAAGATAAAAACCTATTTTGAAGTATTACCTACGTGTGTATATGTATAGTTTCAAATCTAAGAGAGTCGTTAAAGATTTTTGTGGTGAATTAGCATGTCTATAACAAATACTTTACGATTGCATCCTATAATTTGTTTCGTGCATTTTGTCTCAGTGGCCGCACTATTAAACGGTGTATCTATCTACAGGAAGGCTCAATAATGTATCGCTCAAGATCTATTCTACATCGCATGGTAGAATTGGAAGAGTCAGTTGACAAAATGTTCCCTTCTCAAATCGAGTTGGAACAAAAGATTACTATAAAAGTATCTCCGGATACTGGCATCGACGAAATTAACAAATTTTATGCCTCGCAAATCGAGTTGGAACAAGAGCTTGTTATGAAGATGTTTAAGAACTCTTCCACTCAGGTAGATATATTGAGTGATACTAATACTGTATCCGAACAGCTAATGGGCAAAGAGATACCGGAGCATGGCTTGTATTGGGATTCACCGGTGTGGCAACAAGAGAGTCATAGCAATTCGGTATCAAAAGAACAAGACCAGCATTTTATGGAATTCCAACAAACCGATACAAATACAACTGAACAACAAAAGGATCAAGATTTAACAGAGCAACAGAGGGGTCCAGAAGTTTTGACTCAAATTAAAACGCCATTGCAGCAAGCTAGGAAACGTTTGTGTTTTGATGAAGTTTATTCTAGAGTAAGTTTATTATTATAACTACATATACCTTTTTAATTTGTTGTTTATATGGTTACTTTTTAACTTTTTTTATATATGCCTCTATTGACAACACACTACAAACTAAATATAACACTACAGCTACTACAACGGAAGTATTTAGGCTGCCTAAATGCCATTGTTGTCCCACAAGCAGTCCAAATACTCCAGCCCATTACCTGTTGGCAGCGTGCCTAGCACGCTTATTCGTTGAGCCAAAATAAGTGCCAGCATTTTAAGCACGGTCGCATCGACCAAACGCTCTGATAAGTTTTGTAAAATAAGATGAGCTCTCGGCCCCCACGGACCCAATGTGTCTTGTTTATTTGAATTAGTTAGTTATTTTATTAGGATACTGTTAGTTAATAATAATTTTCGACGAATTTAAAAATAATTCAACTTTACGAGCTTTAGATGATGGCATACACTAGGGAGCAACAAACTTTTTCTCGCTAAAGCCTAAACCTTCCAAGGTATTGGAGGCAACCTAAAAATAAATATGAATTTTTACTTAAATATTCAAATAAGAGTCGACGTTTTAAAGAAAGAAAAACATATAACACTTGCACGTTTCGGTTCTTGACGAAGCATCTTCAAGAAATCTCGTGCGCTCGAAAAATCAAAGTGGCCTCCTGATGATGCTTCGTGTAGAATCGGAACGTGTCGTTAATTCTTCCGGTTGGGCTACATGTCGCTTATGTCATCACGTTGGCTGAGAAGGAAAATTAGGCAGAATTGTCAATGAATTTTTTAGTATTATAATTTTTTTACTTAAATATAAATTTAAAGTTTTCTTAATATAATTTTGAATACTTTTTACTATTCATTTTGACATTTTCCTTTGAAAACAATACCCATTGTGAAATTCAATTGTGAGACGGTACAGAATAATGTAATTAAAATAAATTTTAATTACAGTAAAAACTAGATTATCCGGACTGATTGTTGTCGTTAGGCATTCGGATAATCGAATGTATGCAAAAAACCTCGTACATACATGTAGTTCATAATGTGTTTATTAAAAACAACAAATACATATCAAAGAAAGTCAATGTTTATTAAGAAATTGTTAAGGAACACATTTTCTATTTACTGTATAGAGCTTTTTTTGAATTGAAATTCCCGTGAGTTTCACACATATTTAAATATTTTAAATGAAACCGGCAAAAAACACTCACGTTAAGGATCGAATACGTCGACCCGGGTTTCGAGCATATCAGATGCTCATCATCAGGGCGAGTGCGCAGCTGCGTCTGCGAGCTCCCGGCGTATTCGATCCTTAACGTGAGTGTTTTTTGCCGGTTTCATTTAAAATATTTAAAAATGTATAGAGCTTTCTACAAAAATGTACTTTAGTCATATTTTATATACAAAGTGCTTAAACTTGGTGAAATTTTACTTGCATGTCCATGGGCCATCTGCTCCTGGCTTGTCACTTTCCGTTCTATTATTTATTTCATCTCATGTTGTTTTACTGGAATATAAATCCGGCTAAGTATATCTGTAACGTATATGCGTGTTTGATTGCAGCCAAAGAAAAGATGTTCTATTGGCTACGTATCTTTCAAGGAGAGTAAAAATAGACGGCTAGCGATGGAAACCGATGCCTCCTCATTCTTACGTAAGCATATACAACTGTTATGTTATTGAACTGGTAACTTAGACATGTCGTCAGTTGTTTTTGGGCTGGTTATAGTTTCTCGTAAGAAAGACGTCTGGACGGGTTAACGGGTGGGACCGTCTTTCTACGGTTATGCCAAAAGCCAAAACCAAACATGGTAAATCTCATTTAGCGCCGGATGCCTAAACCTCTCGGCATGGTATTTCTCTTAAGCAAGAGTTTCATCTGATGGTTACCGCCACACTGTCAGATATTCTGCCTCTTCTGACAATACTGCTTAGTATTGTCAAACATTACAGTGTTTTTGGCAAGTAAACTCTGCCTAGTAACTGGGCGAACGAGGCGTGAGAACAACAGAAAAAAGGTAGATACCGATTTTCAAACTTAACTCTTTTTGCGGCTGTATTATGTGAATAGAGTACGAAAATAGAATTAAATGCAAGCTGTCTGTGATTGGACAAAAATTGGCGGTGTTTTTATAACTGATTAACTTTGACCACTGTTATCGTACCTGTTGGTGTATGAATTCCGTATCTACTGTAGGGTTATTGTACTGCAACAGCCATGGTCCACTGCTGAACACAGCCTCCCCCATTATAGGGGGGTTGGCCATAATCCCCACGCTTGGCAGGCGTCTTGGAGATCTCAGTGTGAGATATCAGTTCCTCAGAAAGCGCTGCTGCCCACCTTCTGGTGTGTTACCATTAGTCGCCTCTTACTACACCCACTAAACTACACACTAACCCTAAAGTTAAATCTTTAAAATAATAACATTTAGTAAATGAATAATAACATTAGATGTTATCCTATGACCAATATTGAAATATACCAACGAGACATACCTACATAAAAATAAGGAAATAACTATTAGGTCCTTACATATGAAATTGGCGTTTTTCGTACTGGCCACTTTAATCACGAATTTTTCCTCTTTGGTAAGGAATTCCAAATTCAAATTTGTACAGCTATAGACTCATGTATTTGTGCTTCGATGATCGTCATTCATTTGTTTTTTTTCTTCTGTTTTTTTCTGTTTGCGTCACTCATTTTACAAAATGGAAAACCTTAAATATCGCATTATTTACGAGTACGAGTTCCGCCGTGGCACTAGTGCTGCGGAAACAACTCGAAGGGTGAATGATGTGTATGGCGGTCGTGTTGCCGACGGTGCAAAAGAAAACACAGTTCGTTTTTGGTTCCAACGTTTTCGTTCTGGAAATTTCGACCTGCAGAACAAGCCCCGTGGACGGCCTGAGACTCAAGTTGATAATGAAGAGTTGAAGGCTATTGTGGAAGCGGATCCATCGCAAACCACGTCCGAGTTAGCTGCAGGCTGCAATGTTAGTGATAAAACTGTTTTAATTCACTTGAAGCAAATTGGGAAGATTAAAAAGCTTGAAAGGTGGGTACCTCACGAATTGACTGAAACAAACCGGCAAACGCGCGTCGACTGCTGCGTTACATTACTAAACCGGCACAATAATGAAGGTATTTTAAACCGAATCATTACCTGTGATGAAAAATGGGTTCTTTACGATAATCGGAAGCGCTCAGCGCAATGGTTAGATCCTGGCCAGCCAGCCAAATCCTGCCCCAAGCGAAAATTAACCCCAAAAAAGTTACTTGTAAGCGTTTGGTGGACTAGTGCCGGTATTGTTCATTACAGTTTTTTCAAATCTGGCCAGACTATTACGGCTGATGTCTATTGTCAGGAATTGCAAACCATGATGGAAAAGCTAGCGGCTAAACAACCTAGGCTGGTCAATCGCTCCACGCCACTGCTGCTTCACGACAACGCTAGACCACACACTGCGCTACAGACGGCTACTAAATTAGAAGAGCTTCAATTGGAAAGTCTAAGACATCCTCCGTACTCCCCGGACCTTGCTCCAACAGATTACCATTTTTTTCGAAATTTGGATAACTTCTTGCAAGGAAAAAAATTCAACTCCGATGGGGCAGTCCAAATCGCCTTCAAAGATTTTATTGATTCCCGTCCGACTGGTTTTTTTAGTAAAGGGATCAATGAACTACCTATGAGATGGCAAAAGTGCATAGAAAATAATGGTTCATACTTTGATTAATTAAATATATTATATTAAAAAATATTCGACTTTTTGTTCCTCCCATACAAAACGCCAATTTCATATGTAAGGACCTAATATTTGACACGCAATGATTCGTAACGTAGTCAACATCGAAATTTTCTAAATACGACTCCTTTTAGCCGAAATTGCTCCTCCATGAAGGGTGAAAGTTTGATTGTAAGGACATGGCGCATCATATTATGGCGACACTTTAATTGTTCAACCTTCAGAGTGAAGTTATCAGCATATGTCCTTCGCGAGCTATTCATCCTTTGTGGTAAAGTGTAGACGGGAAACGTAGAGCTGCGTCGTCAGTATCTCTTGACCAAGCTGATGAAAATGTGAAGAAATGGGATAACTCTTACTTATACGTAGAGAAAATAATCAAGACACATAATTTGCTTGTTGCTCTAAACTAAATATACTTTTAAAAAAACCTGTTCAAATAAAGCTCTTCAGTTCTTATCAGCGCCTTCAGTGCTTGATGTCAAGTTTTTTGTACTTAAATACCCTACCAACATGTTGGAAAGCCCAAGCCTCTGTACCAGTAAAACCAACGGTATCTGCCACGTACTTATTGGTACCTGCTTTAAACCATGTAATTATGTTTCAGAACTTAAGGTAACCCCCGGGCCCGAAATCTCAGAACACGATGTTGAAGTAAATATTGAGACAATGCAGAAGAAAGTACAAACATCCACCCCGAGTCCACAAGGCTCCGACAAAAGTTTGATAACTTTGTCCCAAGAAGTTGGACTTGCGGATATTCGGCCTGGCCAACCATTGCAGACAGAACAACCAACGCCAATACAGAGTAAAGTATCCAGTTCATTGGCGAGTGAGTGTCCGGAAACTCCTTTGGGAAGTCTTGATAGAACCAAAGTGTCATTGGGAGAAACGGATGATATGTCTTACTACACAAGATTCGTTCGGTAAGCATTGAATAGAGACTTTAGATTTACCTCACAGGTACCACACATCGATATCGTCTGTCATAGGTTTGCTGCAACTTTCAAAAGCAGCAGCCGAAAACATTTTTATAGCCACATTGTACAGCCAATTGTTACAGCTAATTGTACAGCCTCTGACCACAATCTCACCTGATGGTAAGTGATGATGTGTTCGATGATGGTAAGTGATGATGTGTTCGATGATGGTAAACAGGTACCTAGAATGAGAACTTGCTCAAACCAAAATTTCTAACTGTGCATGACATTTGAATCGGTCTTGAAGACGACGAACTCGCAAAACATGGTCCATTATAGGGTTAGCGAAATCAAGCAAATGCAATTTAAATATTATACGCTAACCGGCAAGAACACTCACGTTGGGGATCGAATACGTCGACCCGATACAGTGCCCGCAGGGGAGCCTGCAAACGCAGCTGCGCACTCGCCCTGATGATGAGCATCTGATATGCTCGAATCCCGGGTCGACCGTATTCAACGAGAGTGTTTTTGCCGGTTAGAGTATAATATTTAAATATATGTCGAAGTCACGAGAATTTCATTTCAAAGTGTGTTACTTACATGTGAAACACGGAGCTTTTTTTATTGTATTCTAATTATGCAATGAGTATACCATAAAAAAGCATCCCTTATTGCATTATCTTATATCGCTTACCGCCGCGCCGCGCCGCCGGCGCTCGTACGCTGAAACTATTCATCTATCATATTGTATAACCGTAAAGTACGTAAGAAATTTAAAAAAAAAACTTTAATCTTTATTTTACTTACTCCTTTTCAGACATCAGTTAGGTATTGAAGACACAATGATAAAAATTATGCAATGCATAAGAAGAGGGAAAAAGAATATAAATGTGGACACACTCTTGGAGGAAGTAGCAACTATTGCTGAACCAAAAGCGTTGACCGCCGCTCGATGTTTCAATTCAATATTAAGTAAGAACATTTTGAACGTATAAAAGTAAAACCTGTGTTATAACCAAAATGTGCGAGTCGAATTGCGCACCGAGGGTTCCGTACCAACATAAAACGTATTTGTTGCATTTACCAGAAAAACGTTTATATTTTTAAAATTTCGGGAACCCTAGCGCGTGTCTGCCCGGCACTTAGCTTTTAATTATTTCTGTTTATTTGATGATAATTAATAAGGACGTTAAACTAATGATACTTTAAAATCAAAGTCCTAAAATTAATTTAATTCGATGTAATTGCGGGTATTTCTACGCAATTATAGATGCCGATTGTGAATTCTCTTAATTTAAAATCGTCTACATTATTCTAGTTCGTTCACGTTAAAATCCAAATTCGTAAACGCTTTTCTCTAAATTATTGTAGTTCTTATCTGTTCAAGTGGTCATACTACAATACGCTTCAGAATAACACTCCTTAAATTTATCTGTCTAGTAATTAAACAACTTTAAACGGTTTAAATCCGGTATATTTATCATTATTTTTGTCCCGCTTTTTGTGCTTGGGATCCTGTTATTAAATTAATAAAATCAAAATCTGCAAGATCTCTGGACACTGTTAGCGAATACTGCGTGAATAGGGAACGTTATGATTAGAATAAATTTAAAGTGCTTTCAAGTTTGACAGCTGTCATCCGAAAAGAATATCTCCATAAGATCTAACACTTTTCTGAAGAATTTAAGAACTGGTCTAGGATCAATATTTTCCGATATCCCTTGTCAGTTTGACAGCTATCATCCGAAAAGATGTCTATAATATCTATCACTTTGGTAAAAAAAAAATATTGTTCTAGGATCAATAGTTTCCGAGATAAAGCACTGTTAAGTTTTACAGTTGTCATTCAAAAAGATCTCCATAAGATATCACCTTCGTAAATAAACTATTGGTCTAGGATAAATAGTTTCCAAGATAGAGCAGTTTCTGTGTGACGACTGATAAAGCTGTTGATTTGGTTTGCTTCCACTCTATTGTTGAGGCTCAAATATGAAATCAATACTGAAAAATACGACACCAACTGTCACTTTCACAGCTGTCACACCAAGTCTACTATATCCCAGTAGGAAATTGTTATTAAGTCAACTATATTGTATATGAAATCACTAGCGAAAACAGCAACAGCAACTGTCACTTTGTCAGCTGTCATATCTAGGGACTGTCTTCAGAGTTAATCAAATAGGAAAGCAAAAAACATTCATGCGTTGCCGATTATTCCCTTGTATCTATATAATTTTTTTAAGTATCCATGTAGCAGTTGATTTTGTTCCCACTCTAGTGCAGTGGGTGGACGGGGCATCTTCAAATTGAACTACTGCAGAAAGATGGATACGGCCCTATACTGACGTTTGCCTCAGCTGGCGTCTTACAGGGGTAAGCAAGTGCAATGCTTACCATTAGTTATAAGCATCGCACTTGCTCATTAGTGTTGTGAGTTTCATTTTAAAATCTGGGGTGGCTCCTCAATCCATACGGACATTTTCAGCTTTGTATGACAGCACACTGCCCTCGTTACTCCGAGTTATGTTGTCATGTTGCAGTAAATATTGATGATTATTTAAATTTGTAGGAACATCATACTCAATGATAAAACATTGTTTCATTTCAGAACTGGCACAACATGGATTCATCAAAGTTCTAAAATATCCAGATACGTCAGAAATATTAGACGTACAACTATTACACCAAAAATTCATACTACAGCATTAATAAAATCACGAATTCAATATTTTGAAATTATATGTAATGGCGAAAGCAAGGGGCCCGCTTGATTTATAGCTACTGAATCCTTAATAAGACTGCACTGCGTTTCATTGCCCCTCTAGATATTTAGGTTTTAAAGCTCATGATAGCTTATTCTTCAATCGGGACACAGCAATGCTATGGGCTAGAAATTTATAAGGCGGTGATACCCATCCAAACATCTTCCTTACCTAGCCCAACTAAAGCTACCTTAGGATATAATGGACAATAGTACATCCATAGGTACTTCAAAACTTTAGTAAAACTTTGTACTGTAGGTGGTATAAAATATGAATCACGATTTTTATACACAACCAAGGCCTATAGTTAGAATTAGAACCGTTTCTAATAAAACTATAGGCCTTGGTTGTGTATTATATTTACCGTGTTTTCGATTGTTCGTAAAAACGTACTAGAAAGAGGGTAGACCGGTTCGTCTGCTCTTAGCGCCGACCATCCACTCGCATAGACTTCAGTTTACTCGTGATCATGGCGCTTGCAACATAGCCGAAATATCGAGAGCTCAAAAACAATCGAAAACACGAAGATATCCCGTTTATAATAATAAATATAGTGTTAATTAATGAACGTGACAGTTCAAAAACTCATAAGGCTTAGTTTTTCAGGCCAACTTTAAAACAAATGAACTTTTCTTTTTAACATCCAACATTCATTTGTTTTATATTGGTTGTATATACACTATTCTTATGAATAACTATCTGATGATAAAAAACTGGGTCTTTATGTACTAGATTAGATTCTGATTGTACTTTAAAATATTAGGTCCTTACATATGAAATTGGCGTTTTGTATGGGAGGAACAAAAAGTCGAATATTTTTTAATATAATATATTTAATTAATCAAAGTATGAACCATTATTTTCTATGCACTTTTGCCATCTCATAGGTAGTTCATTGATCCCTTTACTAAAAAAACCAGTCGGACGGGAATCAATAAAATCTTTGAAGGCGATTTGGACTGCCCCACCAGAGTTGAATTTTTTCCCTTACAAGAAGTTATCCAAATTTCGAAAAAAATGGTAATCTGTTGGAGCAAGGTCCGGGGAGTACGGAGGATGTCTTAGACTTTCCAATTGAAGCTCTTCTAATTTAGTAGCCGTCTGTAGCGCAGTGTGTGGTCTAGCGTTGTCGTGAAGCAGCAGTGGCGTGGAGCGATTGACCAGCCTAGGTTGTTTAGCCGCTAGCTTTTCCATCATGGTTTGCAATTCCTGACAATAGACATCAGCCGTAATAGTCTGGCCAGATTTGAAAAAACTGTAATGAACAATACCGGCACTAGTCCACCAAACGCTTACAAGTAACTTTTTTGGGGTTAATTTTAGCTTGGGGCAGGATTTGGCTGGCTGGCCAGGATCTAACCATTGCGCTGAGCGCTTCCGATTATCGTAAAGAACCCATTTTTCATCACAGGTAATGATTCGGTTTAAAATACCTTCATTATTGTGCCGGTTTAGTAATGTAACGCAGCAGTCGACGCGCGTTTGCCGGTTTGTTTCAGTCAATTCGTGAGGTACCCACCTTTCAAGCTTTTTAATCTTCCCAATTTGCTTCAAGTGAATTAAAACAGTTTTATCACTAACATCGCAGCCTGCAGCTAACTCGGACGTGGTTTGCGATGGATCCGCTTCCACAATAGCCTTCAACTCTTCATTATCAACTTGAGTCTCAGGCCGTCCACGGGGCTTGTTCTGCAGGTCGAAATTTCCAGAACGAAAACGTTGGAACCAAAAACGAACTGTGTTTTCTTTTGCAACACGACCGCCATACACATCATTCACCCTTCGAGTTGTTTCCGCAGCACTAGTGCCACGGCGGAACTCGTACTCGTAAATAATGCGATATTTAAGGTTTTCCATTTTGTAAAATGAGTGACGCAAACAGAAAAATACAGAAGAAAAAAAAACAAATGAATGACGATCATCGAAGCACAAATACATGATTCTATAGCTGTACAAATTTGAATTTGGAATTCCTTACCAAAGAGGAGAAATTCGTGATTAAAGTGGCCAGTACGAAAAACGCCAATTTCATATGTAAGGACCTAATATGATGTTTGTGACACACTCGTTCGTAAGTTTTAAATAAATGGTCTTATAATAAGAGGTTGTTTGAATGAAAGATAAAATTGATATGAACAATTTATTTTGAATAATTTGTATATAATGATATGGATTTCTGTACAACTATATACAGGTCATCAACTAGATTCAAGTCAACTAGACAATTATGAGTATCTTACGTAGGTAGTAGTGGCTTAATAATTTACAATTACTAAATAGCGTGATTGGAAGCTGTACAATAAACAGTTGACTTAAAAGTATTATTTTAACTTACATATCTTATAATATACATTAAAGAATTGGAATATTGTTTATGAGTAAACTAGTAGTTACACTTATTATATTAATTAGGACCATAGGCAAAACATTTTACATAACTTAAATGTAGAATCGAAAAGGTTTTGGAGTTCCCTAACTTGGTATAAAGCCATATCACTATTTTTATACAAAAATCAGTCTCCTACTATTTGTTACCGAGCTCTGCCATACTGAAATTGTTAGAGTTAAACCGTTATTCTCAAAAAAGGCAGTCATGCGTTATCGGACGTTACGGTATTGGACGTTTTGAGTTCAACAACAGTAGTATTAATTTAAGGAATCAATTTGCAAATATACCGAGTGATTAATATTATAATACCAAACATCAACTAATAGTTTAAACTAAGACAACTCTATCAGAAACAACCTCAAGCACACTTTACGTGTTCACAGCCTTGCTACAGTCGTTCCAAGCTCTCACTCAATATTTCATATATTTTTTCTAGTTGTATATAAGTCCGATAAATATGACGGAATGAAAATTACATAGCTACCGCGGGAATACATCGGATCTCTCACTGAATACGAGGAGACGACACGATCACAACATAAAGCATAAGTACATATAGAAATCATTACACAAAACATTTCTCAGGTATGAATTTAATAATAATAATAATTTAATTAAATACATGGCTTACTGTATAATAAGCCAGACAATTTTATAAAGATTAGAATTAAACAATACAGCTAAGTATATCTGCAACGCGAACAGCGATCAAAACGAGGACATATCACAGATCTCACGATCACCACGGCGCAAACGAAACATGCCTTGCATCCATTACAGAACAAAGTCGTAGCGCGCCGAATCGCGTTCATTTATTTCCACCACTGATTTGACTCGGCACTCGTCTGACGCATTTTTATAGAAATTTAGGAGGCGAACTAATTCGACTCGGCGAGTCTTAGGCCCCCGCATACGGTCTGCATTTGAACTGCATACCAACTTCGAAATTGTAGTATAGATGCATTTTTTGCGCAGTACACATATGTATGTGTCAACGGCACAAAAACTGCACAGCGGCTAATTTGCAGTTGGGATGCAGTCCATCTCTATAGACCCTTAGGGCGCCAAAGAATCTGCGTCGTACTTATCCGGGTCGGCGTAGTTGATGCTCTCGAAGTATTGCTGCGGCTTGTTGTTCCACAGCGAGTCGGGATCACGCTCCGAACCCGCACCTATAGAGTAGAGCAGCGAGTTGGTCAGCTCTAGCGCGAGGTTCTGCGGGGATTCGTAGGCGAGCCGGTAGTCCCGCAGGTTGGCGGGAAGCGGCCGGGTGCGTACCGCCGCGAGCGGCGCGAGGCGGGACGTTCTCTCCACGTACTCCCGCACCAAGTCCCGCGCGGTCGCGTCGCGGGGCGAGCCCAGCGAGTCACGTGACCACGACGACGATCCACTCCGCGACTCTCCTCTCTCGGCTCTCTGCCGAACATCCAATTCGTTACAACGCACATTGGCTTTCAACTCGCTATCGAAAAACTACTGATCAAAATGTACTGTGCTTGTAGACGAACAAAAAACTAAGTTTTAATTTCGTCGACTTTTAAGTGAATCTATTAAACCATACACCTGATAGTGTTAATGATATTTGTGTAAGAAACACGTGTGTTGAATTGAAACCGTGAATATTTCGAAGCTTCCGGAGTTTAAGTGCGTTAGTAGTTGACCTAGATAGCAGTTGACGCAGCGACGTTCGTTAGTGCTCTGCTGCCGTGTGAGTTGGTTCGTTATTGCGTTTGTGAGTAGCCAATTCTGCCATTATGCCACTATGTCAATAAAAAATTCAAATAATAAACAACAACTAAAGGAATGCGCAAAATAGCTCTACGATTTAGCGGCATAAAATAATGTTAAATAGCTACGAGATGTAAAATAAAATGATGTTTCGTTTGTCACTCACCATTATGGCCGATTCTGTACTGTCCACGTCATCATCACTTGACTGCTAAGAGTTACACTGTATAAAATTATTTACGTTTTAACATGAATCGTTCGGTGAAATTAATACAAACATAAAACAGTGTATAATGTAAAAGACGGTGTCCCACGCCAATGTTATTTAGAAAACTTTCGCTCGTCGGACCCATTACATCACTGTATACAATATATAATTTCATTAAAAGATGCAACGATCCGACAAACGACCGCTTTTACAAGGAATGTGACTAAATATTAAATTAACATGATACATGTAAAATCGTGACGGCATCAACGTTCCACACCGATATTGAATAACAATCGAGACTTAAAACGACAATCGCTTCTAAAATAACAGCTCACGCAATCTACAATACCACTGTCAAACCTCAATCCCGGTAATGGAACTTTAACGCCGCCAATGTAAAGTTAGTAACAGAACACAAGTCGCATGCTCGCCGTTTACAGGCCGAACCACACTACGACAGTCTACGGACGCGAGCGACGACAACGCAAGCGAATGTAACAAAAAAGAAACATAAATGATCGGTCACGATCGACATAATGGCATGTGGGCGGGGGCGGGCGGGACGGGGCACTAGTGTCACCTAGACGCTAATCTTTAAAGAAGAGCACGTTCCAGAAGGACCTGTTGGACCGCACCTTGGGGTCCGGGGCGGGCGAGCGGCGGACGGGCACTGCGGAACGGCGGCCTGAGGCGGCCGAGCGTGCCGACCGCACCGAGTGCGAGGAGGGCGGGCGCGGGATGGGGGCGGGCGCGGGCGCGGGGGGCGGCCGGGGCGCGGCGCCCTTGTTCGCCGTGTGCAGCGGGATGCGGGAGGGCCGCCGGCGCGGGGTCTCGGCGATGCCGCGCTCCTCGTCCGACCCGTCGGGCATGGCGAGCGGCTCCATGTCCCGCATGCTCGAGTGCGCAGTGCGGCTGCGCTCGCACTCTCCGTGAGACCGATCCCGCTCCCGTTCCCGTTCCCGCTCCCGCGTCTTGCTGCCCTTGCCCTCGATCTGACGTAGTCGGGCACGAGCGCCTTCCAGTTCTATGCTCTTCTCTTCCAGCTGAAACGTACAAGGTCATTGTGTTAGTTAAGATTTCCTTTTACTTATACCACCCTGTGTCAGGTTTGTGTTATATTAATTCTTAGTTTTTAAATAATTTCTATATTTTTTAAAACCATTTCACGCACTTTAATTTAAACGAGTAACAGTAAATTTATTGAGGGCATAAACTCTATCCTCTATGAGGGCTCTAAAAATCTGTAAATATTTATTCTTCTTCTATTTGTATACTTTCAATATCTTAGTTGAGATCATAGTTGAACTAAAAATAGAACTGATTAAGTTTTAAGTTACAAAACGATGATTTCTAACACCTAGTATAAAACTAAAAACACAGTCGCCAAGCACAAGGTCTAACGTATACACAGTAGCGCGCTGTACAGAGCACACAATTTTGGCCCAATGACTAAAAATGAATAAATCACAGGTATTTGATGTGATTACCCAATAGTTATGGTTTTTAGAACAATGTTGGTTGTGTAGCAGTGAGTGAACTGTCTAGCAAGTGAACTAAGACCCAAATAATTAGCGGTGGTAAAGCATTTAGCAAATACTTGACTTGCTACAACCCTCCTCAACACTCTTACATCGTGTTCTGGCTTCTGTGCCGAACTACTGTCTTTAAGAGCCAGTTATCATTTTAGGTTCAATATAGTGCATATATTAGCGCGTGAGAAGGTCGTTAAGGTTGCCAATCGGCAAAAAAATCCTTTGCTCACGCACTGCAGTGGATGACTGTTGGTTCCCAACTGACACATATTTGGGAATAGTGCGCGGGGTCAGTGACCGAAATTCTTTAGTCTGTCTTCCTTTTCCTTACAATACTTAAAACAAATCAAACCTGTACAAAGCAAAATATAAACGCAAAGTATTTTACCGAAAAAGCACGCGCCTTTTGATTTTTACCACTTTTAATCCTTACAAATTTACCTATACCTTACCTTATTCATTAGCAATATAGGATTAGTCGATATGAAAGTAGCGTATACTCCAAATCAAGGTCAAAAACGCTTCTACTAATGACAATCTACAATGATCACATCAAATATCCTAAGGAAAACATGCGATGGCGGTCTCGTTTCATGATAATACAGGCAAGATAAAATCTAACATTGAAGTCTAGGCTCGTCACGAAGTTCTATCTATAAATAAATCGTCCTGGTACACAATTTCATTACCATTTCTATTTGCAGTAAAACTTTATGATTATATACCGCAACCAATATAAACTTCACCAATATAAACTATTTCATAAATCCGACATTAACCCTGAATTTTAATTACAAGGAAATTCAAAGCTATAATCGTTTTCCTTTACGCATGCCTCTAGGCTGTAGTGAACTAGTTGGTCAGTAAGTACCTATAAAAAATATAAATAGGATAGTTTTTGCTGTAATAATGTAACATTAAACAAAAGATATAAAATAGTTACCATGTTCTACGCTAAGATCGTAATTAACTGAGTGTAAACAAGTAACCATTTTTTGTGGGTGGTCAAATTATACTAGTAATGAGTTGTCTTACACAAAAATATTTTTAAATTTAAACACATTATATGGTTGCGTTTGTGTGCTATCACGCATTATGCTAATAGTCTTCGGTCAAGTACACGCTCACCTAATAGAAGTCTATTCACTTTTGCTGTAAAGAAACTGATTTTATGTATTAGGAAAGAAAAACTCAAGCGAAAAAAAAGCAAATTGTTTTTCATCCCATCTATTCTAAAAACAATGATTGGTAACCATGGTATAGGTGCGACAAAAGTTAGGCAGTTTTAAGGAGGGCGGAAAAGAGTTTAAACTAGGAACATGAATATTATATTGTTTCCTGCAGGGCATCTCATAGATCATAGACTTATTAGGAGAATCGTTTATATAGTAAAAATATGTGCTGGTCGGTTATAAAAGTGGTGCGAAAAATAAATCAAGAACATGCGAATAGGGTCTGTTCGAGGCAGCGAAATAAAAGTTCACGGATAAAGCTTATTATTTAAAAATTCATATAATTTTTAGTTACTATTTTAATTTCTAACAAGAATAATAACATTGCAATATGTATATAACTTTTATATTTATTAAATTAATAACTTATTTTTCTCATAGTGGGATAAAAAGTGGAGAGTATCACGCTATGTTATTAGGCGATACGGCGGATAAGTTACGTGCCTGATGGTAAGCGTCACGACTGTTCATTACAGTGGATGGTGCAATAAGGTAAATTATGTAATATTTCAAGGCACACTTCCTGAAATATATCCGGTAAAATACCGCAAATCTAGCACAGATGGTCACAGGTTTTGTAATCTTGTATGCATTAGTGAGTCGTATTCGTAAAGAGCCTTTGGCTACTCAAGTTAGCTCCAGTAAGACTAAGTCCCGGAGGCGATAACAGCGCTCCATACATATTTTTGCTCGGTATACGAGTAACTTCATCACATGTTCTGATGTAGAGTACCGCCTCAAATGTACAGAAATAAATCTGGACCATCTTATCTTTACTGACTTCATTAGGTTCTTAAGATTTGGTTATAGGTATAACGATCCCTCAGCGAGTTCGCGTTGAACTTAAATATTAATTTATCATTTCTAGATTAGTGTTACAAAATATTGCGTGAAAAAGTTGCCAAAGCTTTTTTTAGAGTACAATTAAATAATCCTGAACTACCTTAACTTGTCAGTTGTTTAGCAGTAGTTTGGGCATGAAAAAGTGATAGAAAAATCACATTACTTTCCAAAGATTATCGAAATAATAATTGATCATATTCGTTTCGCAAGATTCCTATAATTTAACCAAAACCTTACCCTGAATTTAAGGTCATCGTTGACATCCCGCTCCCTCTCAAGTCTCTCCAGAAGTAGAGTCCGTTGTTCCGCGGCTCGCCTCAAACGGTCACAAAGCACCTGCAAATCGACAACATGGCGGGTAAATATCTCAGTATAAATATCAAGGTCATGTGAAAAAAATATTAGAAATCTGTGCAACCTAGAGATACAACGATGCTTTCTTAACTTGGAAGGTCAACATTTTTGGGTGACTGCGATTGTCAGATAAGTTCAGAAACTTTGTATTAAGTGCAGTATATGTTTTAGAAGAATAGATAGCGGTTATCCAGCAGACCACAATATTGAGATCGTTCGCTAAAGTATAGCATTGGTAAAGGCTATAGACAGTTAAACAGGGTGATCCTCCCTACGACTGAAATAATTGTTCATAGTACTATGAGGCCATCACCAAGACGACTGCCAAGCGTGGGATTTATAGCAATCCCCTCTCCCTTAATGTGGAAGGCTGTGTTCAAGATTGAACGATCCGACTGATACATGACTACGACACCACTAAATGTAAGAAAAGGTTAAGTAATTTTCTCCAGTCCAGGAAATACGTGTAACACTAGAATATTATAAATGTGAAAGTGTGTGATTGTGTGTGTGAGGGTGTGAGTGTTTATGTTAGTTACTAGGACCTAAACTATCTATATATATATTTTATATTTGATAGGCTAGCCTTTGACCACTATCTCACCTGATGGTAAGTGATGATGTGGTCGAAGATGTTGTTCAGGCTAACCTAGAATTACTGGCTCTCAAGGACAGTTGCCAGAACACACTGTTACGTGCTTGGCGACAGCTTTTCTACTTGAGGGTGGTAGCTAGCCAGGTGGGCATTCGCAAAATATCCTACCACCATGATACAGCGACTGCCATCCTAAGACAACAACCGGGAACGATGGCTTAAAGTACCCTCCGAAGCACGGAAAACGCTATCTATACAGAGCAAGTTTTTAAAAACCAAACGGTTTTTTTTTTTGTGATTTTATTTTTTAGGGCCTTTGAAGTTGTGAACATACTGAGTAATTTTATTTTTCTTGGCATTTAACTTTTTTTTATTCCATTCAAACATCTAACGATAGTAAATGTTACCATACTGAATTGGCCTAACTATCAGTTTAGCACACAAAAAAAATCAAGCATCTACCGCAGTAATTCATGTCACCATAAATTAAAATCTCATCGTACTCGGCGATAGAAGAAAACTTAAAAAAAAAGTTATAACTTCCATAAATACAAAAAATCGCGGAACATACATGGGCCTCTAGGTCCATTCAGATAGCCCTCTAGGTCCTCTATCTCCCAGCTTCAGTATATCACTACTTCTTGGGACAGCCTGTATATCTAGATGAACATATAACAAGGTTCAAACCAAATTGATTGATTTATTTCATGTTAATCAATTAAAATGATCCTTGTTATATAGATAGCTAGGTCCTGTATTAACACTTAGAATATTTTTCTTCATCATCATTGTCTACTCGGGCAAAACTGAGGGGCGCAGCTGGTATCAGTACAAAAAGTATAAATTATCTTATGTACCACTCAGCTTCTCACAGCCACAGGATATCTATAAGCCAAACTTCACCACGGTCGGTTATCTCGTAACATAGGCTTTAGTATTTTCTTTCAATTATTTCCTTGATAAATGGGCGTGCTACATATCAAGTTTCGTTCCGTCAGGCTATTATTATAATATAATGGTAACAAAAAACGAGTGCAAAAAACCTAAAGGTTGTTATTGTAAAAACTATATAATTCATATGTTGTCAGACAATGAGTAATTGGCAAATATATTACGAGTGTGACCGATAACGGTGATATTTAAGGTGCTTGATATATATAACAATGAACTTTAAACAATTCCTAATCTTTAGTTATAAATTTGTAAGCTTATATGTTAATGCAAATATTACAATCTTAGAAAATTTCCATACATGACGCGGTTTGCGCCTAAATAGCAATCATTTTATTTTAAGTCTCGGGTGCGCTATCTTTCATCATCTGCAAGCGCTACTAATGTCTTGAGTAATACGCAGATAAGCTATATATGAACCTGTCATAATAAATACAATATACAGTTATTTTTAATTTGATAAGTCATAACTCATAATTCATTAAAGCGACGACGCGGTCTATATAAGATCGGGATAAAAAGGATCTTGTAACTTGGGTATGTCATTCGCGCAACAATCTTAATACCAAATTACACAGAAATTGATTATGTCGAATTAACGTGAACTAGAACATACGGACAGCTAAGTTTTTAAAAACCTCATAATGCTGTTAGTGTCATAAAGACATATATTTCATCTAGATCATCTCTTACAAATGTAGATTATTGTGTAATAACAAGTACATAATTTTAATACCATTGTAAAATTCAATTAAAACTGGAATTACGAAATAAACTGTTAAAAATATTAGGAAATCATGCTCCGTGGCGGTATCATACAAATTCACGGCCAAACGAATATTTGTACTAATGTTGAAACCAAATGTGTGATACTAACACGTTTTTGTAGCGTATTTTAAAACAGATAATACAATAAAGAAACTAAGTATAGAAGTATTAAATGAGGAACACCCTTATACATACAGTAATCATCATATTATACTTAATAGGTATGCGGGATAGCTCCAATACATAATTAGGTATTGTCTACAAAAACTTTTTATGAAATGATAATAAGATTTGGCTATGTTTTTATGTCAAGCTGCCTTCAAGACATCAATCTCGATATAATGAAACAATTTTAATAATCCTCATTTTATCAATTTTGTCCGCATTATATGAGGTCACTATAATATATGATCTTATATTACAACAAATATCCACATTTTAAAATTATTGGCCTAGATTGTAGGGCCGGTCGCCTCCCTAACTCTAACTAACTATTCAATGGAGTTTTCCAGTACCATACCCTCTATCTGTTGGGTAATAAGGGCATAGTAAGTGTATGTAATGAAAAAAAAACCGCTCTAATTAGATCAAATACAACAAAAAATCAAGCCATCGCGTCTATATCTGCGATATATAAGACGCGATCAGACAACTCTATCGGACCCCTAGACCGATAGAGTTGTCTTTGACACCCACTCCATGTATGTTATGGTTCCATCTAATATGGGAAATATTAATATCATAAACAATATAAAAATCAACATATATTACCAATACTTGATAGTATTAATAAATTAATAAAATAAATTATAAATTAACAAATAATGTATCAATGAAAACAATACAAATTACAGGGTCCAGCTCCTACCTCTAAAAACTGTTATGGAAAACCAATGATATTATTTCAAGATTAAAATATTAATACTGAGATTCGTACTAAGGTCATCCATTACGAAACAATAATGTTCATATAGCGCTATCTCCATCGCACAAATGACTTCATTCATCATTAATGTACTAACGTGAGTTTAATATAATGATATTTGGTAATCGAAATGAAATTGCAGATGTAAAGTTATAACCAATATAACTATTTCAAGATTAAAATATTAGACAATACTGAAATTTGTACTATGGTTCTGGAACTGAAGTTTGTACATCACGAAACATTAATGTTCATATAGCCTATCTCTTCGCAAAAATGACTTCATTCAATGCGTGTAGCTCGCTTTCACATTAATGTTCTAACGTTAGTTTAATATTATATATTTGGTGGTGCAAAATAAAATTGTAAATGTATGGTTAAAATAAAACTGAATTAGGTGATGGTAGTGACGTTAAGTCGAAGAAAACACACAATTATTACGACCAATCAGTTTCAAGGTTTACGACGTAACGAGCGACGCGTGCATTAACTGACTATACTATGATGATTTTTAACAATATTAGTTTGAAGGTCGACCGTAAATACTAAGATAATAGAGTGCGTTATTTATTTTAGTGAAATCTAAATCAAAAGCAAAGGTAAATTAACTGTACTGTATCAGCCGTATTCCCCACTGCTAAACACAGCCTCCCCCATTATGGGGCGTTTGCAATAATCCCCACGCTTGGCAGGTGTCTTGGGATCGCAGTTTAAGATATCAGTTCCGCTGAAGGAGCTGCTGCCCACTTTTGGTATTTTAGCTGTAGTCGCCTCTTACGACACCCACAGGTAGAACAGGGGGATGGGGGGCAAATACTTGTATCAATCCTCCTCCTCAATTGTTCCCTCATTAGTCATTACACAAGATTGTGACGCTGTTATAAGTTACAGTATGTCGACTGTTTCGATCCATAGATTTCTGCCGCTTGCCTGATGGAGAGCTGTACTGACAGGTATTTCTAGTTGTTCCGATACCTGATCCATCCTTCACTAGAGGTTTCGTTCTCTAGACTTTTCTCCTCAATGATGCCAGTTAACAGATTTCGAGATTGTTGGAGCTTCTACGCGCAATATAGCTGAAGTATTGTAAAAAAGTAAAACTCGGTGTAAGCATATTGATGAGAATCATTGGAAACGTTCCATCTTTAGCTTTTCCAAGACGCATATGAGTTTGTGCTGTCCAGGGTATATACGCAGAAGACGGCGCCAATCTTACATCTAAAATTCTTTCAGGCAAAAAGCAGCTTTCAGGGTCCAGTTAACAACACCATACATGAACATGGAGAAGACCAGAGTGCGTACTATGTTTTGGTGCGTATCGTGATCTTTCGATATCTGTATATTATTTTGTGTTGGGTCATTGCATTCTTAAGCTTGCCAAACCGACGGCAAATTTCACTCTCACTACATGTATCAATACTCATGATACTTGTATTAATACGTTATGTCAAAATGTAGCTGAGAGTACGCCAGAAAATTTGTAATAAACATGCCGAATCATCGATGATTCCTATCACGATCTCACATGAAAGGTTTCGTGGTCTTCTTTGGTGGGAACTACTACGAGAAAAAAATAACTATCATATGCCCTTCACCGAGGCGTAATAGCTATCTCTGTGCCAAATTTTATCACATTCTGTTTTTATGTTCACAAATAGCAGGCATACGAGTACTAACAAACACTTTAACATACACAATAAGTAATACCTTGATTGCGCAAAGAAAAATTCTTCGAGTGCTAAAATAAAAACGGATTTTAGATAAAATTAGAGACCGGATGACAATAGACGCTAGTCCGAATAGAAAATCTTCTGTGAGGAGAATTCCTTTTCAATGTCCATGTGACGTAAACATCCATTACCAAAACACATAGCGCACCGACAAAGACGGCCAGAACCGCGAAAATGGCGACTTTTCTAGTTTAATGACGTCGGTATTTCGGCCACACTCCATTAGCTCCTCGTCCGCGGTTCCGTGTAATGTGCTACAAACTTAACTGTTCACTCGACGAAGGCGCTACTGTCACAGAATTGCTAATCAGCGAGTGTCATAAAGTAAGAGGTTTGATGGTTACTTTTTCTCCCACCTGATCAGATAAGTTTGTAACTCTGTAATTCTGCTCAAATCGCGTTTTGCGTCACCAGTGTCACCACATTGGCGTAAACCCTCGTTAACGCGACGACGACGGTTCTCTTTCTCAATTATCCGACGCACGTATACAGTTACACAGTCAATCAGTTTTATAACTGATCTATGGGTTTCTTTTTACAGACTGCCAGAAGGATCTTTTTAATTCATAAGGAGCTTGGACAACCTTGGATTTATCGATTATGATTTTCATTATTTATGAGGTTGTTGAGTTGATCGGCTAGGTTATGTTATCAATATGTCAAGGGTTATGTTATCAGTAGAAAAGGGCAATGACGTTTAAAATATGTCAGTTTTCGGTATCAACAAATACTCCATCTAACAGGTCATGCTGTCTATACTCGTACCGTTCGTTGGTTTGCAGTGTTCATTCCAATACCTTAATAATGTAGCAACGTAAGACCTCGGGTTGCCGACACAGTTCTGACCAAATAAAGTAAAGGCAATTAAGTCAGAGAATTAACATATCCTTATGGTGCCGATAGCGAAGCCGAAAGACATCTGGAAGAGTATTTCGGTACAGTTGCATTGTATAATAAAAGTACTACAGAGTACCTTCATAACATGCCAGTAATTTCATGACTCATTATCATATTCACTTCCCTACTTACATGCATGCAGGTAACCGACAGGTAAGCAGAATCATTTTTTGTTTTATGTACAAACATACGAGCAATATGCCAATTTAAATTTTCGTCCTTGCCTGCTCTCTTTGGGTTAATATTGGTATTGATTAAGGTATCAATTGAGGGTGCGAAGTGAGATAAGATTACAGGCTAGCCTATCAATAGACATATTTTAAGACAAAGAGGTCACAAATATTATTTTAGAATAATCTGGCAAAGATTATTCTATGTAAGGTAACCAAATATTCCCTTTTCCGTGGGTGTCGTAGGAGGTGGCTAAGGGTAAAATACCAGAGGGTGAGCAGCAGCGCCTTCTGAGGAACTGCTATCTTACACTGCGATTCTCATGACGCCTGCCAAGCGCTCTTAACGGAGGAGGCTGTGTTCAGCAGTAGAGAATCCGACTGATACAGATATAAAACCAAACATCACAAGAGTTTAGAAGCAGACTTGTTTTTTCTGTCCGTTAGTAAGAAAAAATACATTTGAAAGATATTGACTCGATACATAAATTGTTTGAAAATGATGCCATTTTGTATATTTTTGTAGTTTAACGTGAAAACAACTTCAGTTTCATAATATACAAAAATGTTTTTCACAGCAGTAAATTATTTTTATTTTCTAAAGTTAATATAAAACAATTTATAATAAAACTGAGTAGACATAGTATTTTCTTTCGACTAGAACTAGCCTTCTCTTTTTCTTTCCGAAGGTAACCTGGAACCTGGTTCTTCTCCTCGTTTAATCAGTAAAATACCAGGTACATATCGCATTACTTGAGATCTTGTCAATTCTTGTTTAGAACCAAAGAGCTAGTGAAATAAAGAAAAAAAAAACAAGCTTCAATCAATCTGTAAAATAGCTTCTCTCTTTCTTGTATCTTTGAAGTAAAAAGTTTGCGATTGAAACGTTACCCCCGTGCGAGAACTCTAGGAAGTCATTGAAAACGAAGTATTGCGAGTGGACATGCACAATACCATCTTTTTGTAAGATGTTACACTTCATTATTGTCTAATTCAGTGGGTACCTTTGCCCCGCATGAGAACTCCAGGATTATTTCAGTGTGTGGAGCAGATTTAAGTATTATAGTTCTTTTGGAGTATTTCAGTTCGTGGAGCAGTTCTTAGTTAATATACAGGGTTATTGGCAAAATGCTAACAACCTCTTAGGGTTGACTTCTGCTAGTCATGACAAATATTTTGAGATGATGTTTATTTTGTTTGTTTATGTGTATTTACGGAATAAGCACGAGGACCACCTGATGTTAAAAGTCTCTTGCGCCTGTAATTTAATATCTCATATTTATATTACTTAGCTCGATTTAAATATTCAAAACTCTACTCAAAGGGAGCGCGGCGCGATCCAGTGTTTTCGCGGCGGGCGTTCTTGGCTCCGAGTAGGCATTGTCTTTTACTACGAGACACAGAACTTAAAAGTGCCAGACAGTACAAGAAAAACTTATAGTTTTAAATTTTGAGTCTCTCTGAGCCAAGAGCACCCGCAGCGGCAACACTGGACCGCACCGCGCTCCCTTTGAATAGAGTTTTGAATATTTACATTGAGCTAAGTAATAAAAAAATATGAAATATTAAATTACAGGCACAAGAGACTTTTAACACCAAATCGACAGCGGATATGTGAGTCGAAAACGTTATTAATCGAGTTTCTAACTCTATCGAATAGCGACATTATTTGCCCTACAATTCGTATAACAAGGTCATGACTGAATAAGTCCTGTTTGTAATTAGAAAGGCGTCATTTCGCGACACTGTTCTCAAATCGGCGTGTTTTTGTCCATCACGCAACTGCTAAACGTTCCACTGATTACATCTGCAATTGTTTCAAATTCGACGCGAAATAGAAACAAGAGCAAAAGTATGTGCTACTTTACTAGTTTCAGGGTTTTGTAGTGTGGAAATTATAACAAGTAGGTACTTGATTTGTTAGATTTACTCGTAGTTATATATATCACATTTGTTAATCACTTAGTAGAGTGCACGGAGCGCTTTCCATACAAACTCAGTTTTGTCCTATTTTTAAACACCAAGTGTTCAAACTCTGTGAAATTTAATGCTAAGCCAAATATTTTTGCTTCTGGCAGTTTTTCGATTTATTATTTATTTTATTCTTAAATGTCAAAATAACAATTCCCATTAAAAACGATATTTCGAATTATTTTTGAAACTACTTAGTCTTAAGGAAATCTGGCAAACCAGAAGCATAGATATTAGGCTTAAAGACATACATGCAAAGTTTCACCGAGTTTGACCACTTAGTATTTAAAATATGAGGAAACTACGTTTGTATGGAAAGCGCCACGAGCCATAGGGCCATAGGACTTAGCCATAGGACTACATAGTTGTGAAGGAAATCTTATTATAAAATCACTTCTGTTGCATAAGTAAGTCTCACAATCATCAGTCAGGAAAGAACAGAGTTGTGTGCATAAGAAAGACTGCGTGCAGTGCAGCGCGCGAGGGAATTTATAAAGAGTCGAAATAGCAAGAAACCAACCTGATTGTGCACGGTGGAGGTGAGCAGCTGGCGTTGCAGTTCGACCGGATTGCTCTCGAGTAGAATCGCAGTGAACTTCTTGGTGTCGGGGGTCTGCACGAGCGGGGGGCGCGCGGGGGTGGCCAGCACCGCGTCCAGGCGGCCGAGGGGAGTGCGGGCGGCGCGGGGGGCTGGCTCGGGGGGGCAGGGGGGCATCGGGGGGGACGCCGCCGCCGCCTCCAACTCAGCTGCGCGCGCGAGTAGCGCATCGCGCTCGCAACGCAACCTGGAGATGTACAACTGAAGTATAGACAAAAGAACGAAACGTGTCCAAGTGGCCGAGGGGGTTTAGGCATCCGACGCGATATCGGAGGACGCGGGTTCGATTCCCGCCTTGGGCATAAAAAAAAAAAGTACTCCAATAATTTGTTAAAAAAAAAGAACGAAAGTTTGTAAGTGGCAGAAGTTAAACAAAAACATTTGGGATGAGCGATGTATTTCGTAGTGCCATCGGACGCAACGCAAAAACACGCATTTGGTATACTAAAAGCTGCATTTTTGAGTATTCAATATCTTTGAATGTACATACTTACAGCTTCTCAAAAGGTTATTTTGTCGAATAGTTTAATTTTCATTGGCTAAGGCATCGTATTCAATGGTTCAGATACATATGTGACTCTTGAAAATTTTATTTCATTCAGTATTGCAGTGTCAATTATCTCCTAATCCAAACGTATAATTCTACAGACCAGTTCAGCATGATGTCCTTGAAGACAAGAATCTTGAGAATATATAAGAACAGTTGATGGCTTACCTCTGGAGATCTCCGCAATCGCATGCTTGCATCTCCCTGGCGAACGACTCTTCAGCTGTAGCATTGGCATCAATCTCACTGCGCAGCTGTTCAGCCTCCTCTCGCAGCCGGCCGCCCTTCCTCTGGATGACGTCAAGGAGCGCCCACAGCTCGTCTTCCAGCGGACGGGATCGAGTAGCTGACGCAGTAGCCGATGCGGAAGAATGCGCGTCCTTGCCGCATGATGTTTCCGTGCTGAAGCCGGAATCCTACACAGAAAAGACTTTAGTAATATATCCACTTACAAATAATACCGATAATATATAAACCAAGGGCAACACACTAACTAGATGCTTACCATTAGTTACTAATACTAATTCAACCACAGATTCTACGCGTTGAGCAATCCCATGACCACACTATACTTAGCCAAGTTACAGGGCAATCGGTGGCCCTGGCGAAATCATACGCAAATGTAACCTTGTGTCACTTTTTACATAAGTTGAAGGCACATTATTGTTCCTTTATTTTGGCATAATTTTCTCTTCGAAATACAAAAAGAATAGTAATTAACCTGAATTCTAATTGATTGTGCTTAACCTAAGGAGAATGGTGTGGACAGTTGTGAACAGTTAGAAGTATTTTATGGTGGTCTTCTTCACTTAGGGCGATGTTTCTTCTCCAGCACTGTTTTTATTATTGTACTGTTCATCTTGGCGTTGTCTTCCCTTAAAATTCGAAAACTTTAAGTAATATCCTACACCATACAATATATTATAGTGATAGACAAAACAGAAAATGGTTTGTAAAACTTCCGGCCGCTGCCTATTCGGTCTGAATTGAGCCGAACTCTTTTTCTGTATTTGAGTATTTTTTTAAATTGATATTTTTTATAGGTCTATTCATTTCATTTCCTATCAAGCACTTGCTCCGTAGCACGCCTGAAGATTTCGAAGCTACGTACGTACTTTGCAGTCAACTCTGACCTGCTCTATTCCCCCTCAGAGCGATGTACGAGGACTGGACTGTCGAATAGCATTACAAAAAGATTCAATTACCTGTACAGAAGGCTGAGGCTTGGCGCGCGTTGAGTCTGTGCCGGCGGCGAGTTTCCGACGCACGCGCACTCCTGGCTCCCAGTCGCGGCGCGCACTGCTGGCGGGCGTCGAGGGCGGCATCTTCGAGCGCAGGTTGGGGAATGTCTCGATGACGAGGTCGCGGAACTCGAGCAGTGCTCCGACCTCATTCTGAAGTTCCTACGGAAAGGCGTCTACTTAGCTGGACCAAACATGTTAAAAATTACATCAGTTTATTTCTGATGTAGGTATTTTATAATAGATTTCTTTAAGATTTCCTCCATTTCTGATATTATTTGGTAGAATGTTCTGATCGGGAATCAATCCACGCGTTTATTAGGAATTCACATGAGCAAGCGGTCCAGATCTTTCTGTGTGTACAAATACTATCTACAAAAGAATTAAAACAAACATTTTAACGAAACTATTGATGATTTTGTAAAAATAAACTATTTTACGCTAACTATTTTACTGGACATTGCCTAAAAGGCAGGCAAAACGGAACATCTACATTTTTGCAGACTCTCCATTCCAGGTCTCTTTTGCATGAGTTCGCGTCTTGGTAATTGGTAGGTACCACCGCAGTTTCAGAGATTCTGCTTTGAAGCAATAGTGCGCCAACACTATTGTGAATAGGAAGTGAAATCACTGAGCAAACAAGATAGTTCCGAGTATCAAACCAGGGAACACTCGACCTCGGTTTCATATATCAATAAAATAGACCGTGAGATGAGAAGTTCGTAGGTAACTTTGAGTTTTAAATTTCAATCATTCAACAAACTCAGATTCCCGAAACAAAACAATTTCCGGTATGTAAATTTAATTTCCTAACTTTGCGACTTCACCCTTTTCTCTGTCAAATTCAGTGAAGCAAGACTTTTATTGTAAAAAATCCATTGTGAGGAGTAGGTACTTGATTGTAGGGTAGGCTACTCTACCTTGTTCCGGTTATAAGGGCACGCAACAATGTGGCTGTCAACAACGTTTTGTATATTGTTAGACAGGCTCATTGACTCTTTAGAATTCTTATTTCATTTTAAATAATTTCAATTAAGTTGCTGGTCGGAATATTTTATTACTTTTAACAATGAACAAGTAGACATCCAATACAATAGTGAAGTAGCAATGGGCGTGTTACTGCTGTTTTCACCTTCAAATAACATAAAAATTGTACGCCGAGGCATAATCTAAGAAAACCCAAGAGATCTTATAGAAGCACTCATAGCGTAGTATGCTTAGTCGTTCTTAACCGATCAGCGCAAATAAGCTACGTCCCCATCGCATGATTTGGATGGGTGACAGCAGGTGGCACTACTACTGAGCGCTTCCATGTTTCGGAAGGCACGTTAAGTTTTCGGTCCCGATTGTTGTATTGGGATGGCAGTGGTCTATAGAATGGTGGTATGGCATTTTGCGAATGCCCTCATGGCTAGCTACCATCCTCAAGCAAAAAATCTTTCGTCAAGCACCTAACGGCGTGTTCCGACGCTGTCCTTGAGAGCCAGTAATTCTAGGCTAGCCTAAAACAACATCTTCGACCACATCATCACTTACCACTAGGTGAGATATAGGCTGCCAGCTATAAATAAAAAATAAAATATATGCAAAAAAAACAAATACATTAACCTATAAATCTGAAAAATCTAAATTAATTATTCAAAAATATCGATTGATATATGTTTACAATAATAACTGTGCATTGTTTTGAATGGAAAAGACCGCTTCGTGGGAAATGTCTGCCTATGATATCTCAGCTTTAACAATTATAGTTTTTGTATATAGCTTTTGTATATTTTTGTATATTCCATAACGGTCCTTTGTACTGTTGCAATATCATCGGGAGATTTCAACGAGAAAGATTTGCGTAACTGACTCCAAGAACGCTCATCCCCCCGGAGATATTTTAAAAAAAGAGCACTAATTGAAAAATATGTAGAAACCACTAAAATAGGAAAAGAATATTCATACGTAAATATTTAATGTAACTTTATAATCTCCCAATTCATATGAATTTAGAATAGGTACCGCTTTTCTATCATTCCATTCGCAAACAAATGAATCTGAAATCGCACTAGGGCGGCTAAATATAGTCACACGGTCTCCTTTATTTTTGGCAATAAGTTATAAATCACTGACACTGTGATGGTACCAGAGTCTAGCTCAAGAGACCAATCTTGTAGTATAATAGAATGAGTATTTGATGTATGTTCCACAAAGGATACTGACCTGTAGAGCGACGAGGGACTTAGCCTGCTCCGATATGAGGTAGTGGAAGGGTTCCGGCGGCGTGCGCAGAGGGAGACAGTCCATACCAGAGCCACCCGAGCCTCCACTGGCGCTGTCTGCACCGCCCGTCTGCAATAAAACAACACATACGTTAATATCATAAAAAATTTCTTCTTCATAATTCTAGACTTTTATAAACCTCTGCCTACCTCTAGGGGGATAAAAGAAACGTGACAAAATTTTGCTCGAGATGTGCCGGGCTAGAATGTCACTCCCCATCTCTATCCGTGGGTGTCGTAAGAGGCAACTAAGGACCTGTTTCAGAATGTTTGAGTAAGTTCCGGTTATACTACCCAGAACTATATAAATAAAACACTATCTTTGCGTTTCACAGTCATCGATTTAGCCTATCCATCGGTTAAAGCTTGAAACGCGCTGCATGTTAACTGTAATTTTTATCATTCAGTTATTTTATGTTCTTGGTAGTATAACCGGAACTTACTGGAACATTCTGAAATAGGCCCTAAGTGCAACACACCAGAATGTCGGCAGCAGCGCTTTCTGAGAAACTGATATCTCACAACGCGATCCCCAAAACGCCTGCAAAGTGTAGGGATTATGGCAAACCCCCACCCCCCCCCATCATAAGAGAGACTGTGTTCAGCAGTGGACAATCCGGCTGATACAGTAGCTAACGGTTGAGTCATAGAACTCTTGAGGTAACTGATCCGAAATGAGAATGATTTAAGACCTCACGTGAAGCCTGACTATGATCTTTATGACCCGTCAGACACTTTGAACCTTTTTAGTGTCATCCTATTTTCATGTACGTGTGATGACTGTACTATAATATGACCTGTGATGTTGATGAATAACTTCGGAGTATTTTGATAACAGACAGTGTCACGTCACACTACGATCATAAAAAACATTATTTCGTGCGAATATTAAAAAAAAATATGTTCGAGGCTCAACGATGAACGTATCTGCGGTTTCCTTGCATAACGCTAGTATACGACGTAACCGAATGACATACTGTCAAACCAGAATGATTCCAAGTATTCTTAAACATACATACTTACATGTAAAGATTGTGAAGCGCTCGTCAGTTTTGCAAACGGATAGTAAACCAAAGCAACAAACGTTAACGACTACTTATCTCGGTCAAATTATCCAAACCGTTAAGAAACACCATGTTTACCATATAGTATACAGTTCTCAGCTTAAGAATGAAAGAACTGTTCCATAATATCCTATTGGACGACTAATAGGGCGTTCGGATAGCCTATCGGTGCCAAAAATAACACTCACAAACGCTAAAAATGATCACACGGACCGTTCGTTTTGGGACTTCGTGAGCAAAAATATCGTTTTCGCTCACTGTTCGGATAGCATTGAAAACGCTACAAATGACAGAGAAAAGTGATATTTTTGACCCATGTCTTACCGTGGGATCGTTGTGATCGTTTTTTGACAACTGCTTGTTTGACAGTTGTATTTGGCGGATTGAAGAGTTTCACAAGTTTTTTATTTAAGTAACTAGCAGAAGCCATTAACAAAGAAATAATAATAATATAGGTACCTACTTTTTTGTTAATTTTTTTAAATAGCAAAAGCTTCTATCTGAACGCTAATACACAAATGCCACTTTTGAAACTGCTACAAACGCAATCGAGCCAAAACGAACGCACCTTAAGTGATCTTTCACTTACGGCGATGACGCCGTTATGAAACAGCACCACAAACATATTAAGTACTACTAGTGTGACCAAGTTATCAGTTTTCCTCACATTATCACCTTATCAAAGTGTTCACATATATATTTTTTTCATAATGAGCTACTGTTCACATATATATTTTTCCTACTCCCATTCTTCATTCAAATTCAAAACTATCGCCACAACTCGCACTAGTCTGCTTTGATGCATCCCATCCTGCCTTACCTCTCATTATGAGCGGAACTATTTTAAATGTAATATCTACCTACACCTGCCAAACATAATAATCAAAACGAAAGTGAAGTGAAACGTTTGTTTAAATTATTTCTTTGTCAGTAACAATAATGTATTAAAGCTCTCTTCATTTTAACATCGTATTCCTATTTTTGCTGCTTTTACAGCTACACTATAATACTTTGAAGCAATGATGGCCGAGCGGTTATAGCTATGGACTGCCGCGCCGCAGTACCCTGGTTCGATCCCCACCGCCGGCTTGAGCTTCACCGCATGGTGGAAGGGCATTTTGCGATTGCCCGCCTGGCTAGCTACCACCCTCAACTAGAAAATCTGTCGCCAAGCACCTAACGGTGTGTTCCGGCAGTAGTCCTTGAGAGCCAGTGAAATTACAGGCACATGAGACTTAACAACTATGTCTCAAGGTGACGGGCGCAGTGCAATTCGTGAATGAAATGCATCTGTTATAGGCAGAGGTTAGTCCGCCTAAAATCAAGTGAGCCTCGAGCTTGTTCCGTCATAATAACATTAAAAAACAAAAGTTTCTTTTTCATCCCCCATCTCCACAACCTTCACCTTCACCGAGCAGTTCCCCTGAGCTTATTTTGTGCCACTACTAATGCTGCCGTGAGTAGAGGATGGTGCTGCATTTGAGGTCCACAGACCTATGCGTCTTTACGAGGTTTGTTCGTCAGAAAGGTCTGTCAACTGTCCATAAAACCGAAACTTCAAAACTTTCTACAATATTCTCGTGTCCCCCTTGTGTTGTTAGAGAAAACATATTGTTCGACACAACATCAAGGATAACAAGATGATGTTTAGAAGCAGCATATGTGTTTAGTTCAAGAGTAATTTCAAGTAAATAAAGGAACTAAACATTACCATAACGATGGGTTAGATCGTTTAGTAATTAGTAGTGGTTTTCCAAAGGAACACAGCACAGTTTTGTCGTGTGCTCCACCGTTAAATTGCGTCACGGACGAGTGCGCGGCGTCCGGGCCTCGGGTCTACAACACAACGTCTCTCTTCCTTTGCGACAATAGAACGTTGCATTATTGAAAATGCCATTGCTAAACCTCCTTTGAATGGGCACGGACTTCCATCGGGCTAAAAAGTTGTACTCTCTGACGGACATGTCTGAAGTATAGAAGATTATTTTTTTATTAACGGATCGTGCCTTTCAATGCCCATGATTTTATCAGATACTAGCTGACCCGGCAAACGTTGTTTTGCCATATAAATAATTTAAAAAATAAGGGGTTGAACGTAGAAGGGTGAAAATTGAGGATTGTATGTATTTTTGTATGTTGTATCATAAAAAAATAGAAATTAAAAATTTTGTCTAAAAAATAAAAATAAAAATTTAGGGGTGGACTACCCCTAACATTTAGGGGGATGAAAAATAGATGTTGGCCGATTCTCATAGATACCGGATAAGCACAAAAAAATTCATCAAAATCGGTCAAGCCGTTTCGGAGGAGTATGGCAACGAAAACTGTGACACGAGAATTTTATATATTAGAAGAAGAAGATATCAATTTGCACTTTTGAATTTTGCGATTTGAGTTGTAAATGAAGATGGATTACAAAGATTTTGTAACAACCAATACTATCGTGATATAGTTCATAAAATGTTAGTTTACGAATCAACTGAACTAAATGGTGATTGGTTAAAATTGGGGTTTTACAATAGCTAATTGGAAACTTCTGTAATTATTAACACGATTTTGCAATAACGTTGAAATTGATAGCAGTTATAGACTCAGGAAAAATACTGTTATCCACGTGGGTTTGATTAAAAAACACAGTAATTTAATTTGAATAATTCTTAATGATTAGAAAGGCCTACGTGATGTTATTTGGATGCATGCCAATGTGTTATCGCGTAACGAAATGTTGTCAATAATTTACTAAACCTTTTATCAGATTCGATAACAAAACAACGCAGGAACCGAAGAGCAATGATAATAAAGGTGTTGCTTCTCAAATAATGTACTTGAGCCGCGTTGAATTTCGAAATATTTGAGTGTATACTTACAACAATGTTCTAAGAATTTCGTTAGGAAATTACAACATAGACAGAGATGATGCAGATGATTGATCGATGCTTGTATCAAGTATGAATCACACAATGGTTAAACCAAAAAGCTATCGAACCCATTAAAAAGGAGCTCGAAAGATAACAGGTTTACTAAGTCAACAATATCCGTATCTTCTTGAATCACTATCGGAAACAATAAACTTACGAAACGATAATCATCGAAATTGGATCATAAAAAGTGAACTGCGTGTGTTTCATTGTATTTAGCGTGAGGGGAACAAAGGCAAGGAAAGTTTAATGTAGGCGTATGTGGATGTAAACTTGGTTTCCGGCTAATATTCATATCAAATCACGATTTAAATAAAATAAATAATTAACAAAACGTCGACATCGAATCGCAGGCCGTGTGAAAGCTTAGTAGTAACAGGTTGTATAAGGATTGTTGACAAACCACTTAAACAATCGGCGGAGTAGCAGTGCTCGGCGTTTTCATTCCAGTGACTCCGCATTTTGGTAGCAATTTCATAGTTTCACTTTCTTTGCGACGCGGTGGTGTTGCGTCAGAGCAAGGCCGTGTTTACATCGTTAAACACTAGTTGTATGATATTAAAATAATCGCAATGCACTAATGTGGTATGACATTAAGCGTCGAGCGAACTGTCGATTGTTTATTTTCCCTCGTCAAGACGTAACAATATGCAAATTATAAACAGTCGGACGTGCATAACGTAATGTCTGTTCCGTGCGAGTCTGGTAATGATGAGTGTGTTTTTTGTTTAATCGAAACATTCGATAAGGTAGAGAGAGATCGAAGTCAACAACCAGCATTTCCAATTAGATAGCTTTGGTAAAAATTGAACAGAACAGCAGCTGTGTGATAAATCACTTTGTCGAGGTAAAAGTAGGCAAGACAACGTCACCTCGGCTGATTCATGTTGATTCGATAACAATGATTGATAAATCACGTACGCCAGACCAATTGAGAGACATGGTGTTCCGTGCTCACACCGACGATGTTAACAAACTATTTCGTAACACGGATAGATTATGTAGAAACTATGTTGGAACTTTGTTGCCTGCCAGATGCAAATCCAGGTAGTGAGGCCTTAAAGAGACCTTTGGAAAAAGATGATTTTAATGATGCAAGACACGAAGGTTATACGAATGTTAAGGTAATCCGAGGTCAACTGTCAGTTTTGTTTGACGTGGGTAATTTACACATTCGAAAGATATAGTGACATACAACTGTTTATTTAATAGTTTTACTGAGACAGTCGTATAGTAATACATAATTCTATTCATTTTTGATACGACTGTCTCAGTAAAACGACAAAATCGATTTGATATTGGACACAAGGCCTAAACATTTAGGAAAGAGGGACAACTGTTAAAATAATATTATTGAATGTACCGACTAACACTAAACTTGTAAAGGTTATCAATAGATGAAATTCAGGTTTAGTTGTTTTGGAGATAGCAAGTAAAATAGGTTTAGTAAGCTTGAAGCTTCACTTAAAATTACCTGAACTGTTATGAAATGCAATATGCAATAAATTTAAAGGAACTAGCTGCAAGGTAGTCAATATTTCATCGCATTATTAAATCAGCATAACTAAACGATATACAACAAGGTAAACAAAAACAAAGGAACGACTGCCTTGTATAGTATCGGATACTAGATAGATAGATAGATAGATAACACTTTATTGTACACCAAATGTAAGAAAAACGTGGGCTTAATATTAGCTTAAATATAATGTATATACAATGGGCGGTCTTATCGCTTAGAAGCGATCTCTTCCAGACAACCTTTGGATAGAGAGGAGTTAACATACTTATTAACGGTGGTGCGATTAAATAATATAAGTAAAAAATTTCCTACTCACAAACTCAATTTAATACTAGTACTAGTTTTTTTTTGTAACAGAATAAGCACGATGCCCACCTACCTAATGTTAAGTGGTATCCTTTGCCTATAACAGATGCATTTCGTTACAAGTGACAAACTACACTCCACTCATCACCCGGAGACATACAGGGATCGAACCATGAACCTGCAGCATGACAGTCCGAAGCTAACCACTCGGCTCATCATTGCTTCGTAACGTGAATTCGACATTTTCAACGTCTTGGCAAGTAGAGGTATTAGTGCGAAAGTCCTTCTAGCCGGTTGAGTCGTTTAGTGTTTCAACATGGGCTTAGGAACCACTCTTGAGTTTAATATGGCTCAATCAGCACCATTATAGAGTTTAATAAGTCACATATAAACGAAGTACTAGACTGCATTTCTACTAAAAGTACGTTATTAAAACGGAATAAAAGTAGACAGCAAACTAAATTTCCACTTTCAAGATTGCTTTGACGTAAAATATCTGAGAATGTAAAGTATAGTTATTTTAAACTCTCAGTCATTTATTATCCTCCGTATTATACTGGCTGGCTATTTACATGTCAGAATTAAACATCCAAATAAGTCACTGTACGATCAATACTAAAGAGGAACAGACCTCCTGGCATATAGCGGAAAATCAAAGAACATCTGAACCGATTTTCACGTACCATCTCGCAACTGTTAAACCATAATCCAGGAACTAAATTATCCTTTACGCCTAGCAAGTAGAGCAAGAGAAAGCCCGACAAATTTCAAAATGTTCTTTAAAAGTAGGGCTGCTGAAAAATTCACTCGAAACGAGCGCCACTGACCTGGCGCAGAACATTTGATGGACGCTCTACTTCCCTGATGAATAATCACTCGCATTACTGTACCGTTAGCGAGCGAGTTACTTACGTTATCTTTTAGTTTTATTTATATACTCGTTATAAGAACCGAGTTCACGAACGTGATCTGCAATCATCGTCTATTAAATATATAATAGTAAGATGCTGTTAGAGCGCTGTTAAAAAAGTATGTTTTTCTCGGAGTCAATTTGGAAGTCGATTTACTCATTAACTTGTCGAAATGTACCTCCGATAACATGACATTAAAGTAATAAATTTATTTTTTACGTATATTATTGTGTCTACTAAAGGGAACTGATTTATCTATCAGCCTTCGCAGAGTAAGAAATTTATACCATGATGAAATTGATACGTCCAGGTGTGTATGAATTTGTTTGAAAAACAAGATTGTGTACCGATTCTTCACTTCAAAAGTACTGCACATACAATCAATACTACAGCATGGTCTTCAAATGATCTTCTAACTATTAGGATAATTCACAGTATAACAGAACTTACTCGTATTTTTGAATTCAATGTAATGTTACTTATACGTACTTCCAGAGTTTATACATGGGTTCCAGATTATATACGAGTACGTCGCCTGCACCCGGACAAAGCTACCTTTATGTATATTTCTAAATATTATTACAAGCACTATCGCGTGCCAAGAAAATCCGAATGGTTTATAATCGATAATAATGGCTGAAATCAGGGGACGCGGGGTCGATTCCCACCCAGGCCAACAATTTTGTGCTCCAATAATTTTTAAATGTATTCATGTTAGTATACATTTACCGCTATGTCGGTAGGGCTGAGCTAAAGAAGCTGAGCAACTATATTTACAAAATTACATTGAAAGGATATTATTTTAGCTATATGCGGGATTCGATCACGCTTACATCCGTCTCCATAGCCGGGACATGCTCTTCTAAAAAAGCTATCGTAGTGAGTTAGTCATAGCTCAAATTTATCCGTTCGTTCCTATCGTTTTACAGTCTTAAGAGTAGTCGTAAGAGTATCGTTTTAGAGTCTTGTGAGTAGGAAGATGCATGTAGCGCTTTCCATACAACCGTAGTTTCGTCATATTTTAAATACTATGTGTTCAAACTCGATTAGATTTTGTATTATATTGCTGAGCCTAATATTTATGCTTCTGGTTTGCTAGTTTTTCGACTTACTATTTATTTTATCCCTAAATGTCAAAATGACAATTCCCATACAAAAGGATTATTTGATTTATTTAAAAAAAAATACTTAATTTGACGGAAATCTGGCAAACCAGATTTAAAGATATTAGGCTCAAGCACATACATGCAAAGTTTCACCGATTTTTAACACTGAGTATTTAAAATATGACAAAACTGCGTTTGTATGGAAAGCGCCACGAACACTGTAGCCTTAAGGTGACGGAGGACGTACATAATATATTTAATTTTATATTAATTATATGCACAATACTCTGTACCGATAAATATATAGATAATAATCTGTATAGATAAATTCTGGTATAATGTAAATAAATTTACATAGATTGAATATACGAGTAGACACTTGCCAGTTGTACAGAAGAATATTGACACCAAAGTTACACAGGTGACACTTACGATGACTCCAATGTTAAAACTACTTGCTGGCATTGCATCTAAATGATACTTTAATAAGACTATAAATAAATATAGTCTGTAAATAGGGACAAGGATGCTAGTAAACAATAAGGCGGAAAGTTATTATCCGGTCACTTGCTCATTAAGCACAAAAGTACTTCCTATAGCATGTTAAAATTTACATAAGAGAAACATATCTTACGTGTGTTCTTTGGTAGAACTGATTTCGGAATTCATGTAGGACGGTAACATTTTGTTCTACAATCTATATGTTTACTGTAATAATAATATTTACTTTTTTTGGAGATTTGTCTTCTATCCGATATACCTTTTACAGAAAAGAAACTTTTAAAGTTACTTAATAAGATTAACTCTTATTAAGTAACTTTATGGACAAGACGTGCAATTAACCTCAAGTCAACAAGTAGAAGCCATTAAATAAGAAGTCAAGTCAACTAAACAAGAATGCAATAAATTGAATTCATTCATTCAACAAGTTAACTATGTACATATATATTGTATTGCCAATAGGCTACCCTTTCACCACAATCTCACCTGGTAAGTGAAGGTGTGATCAAAGATGTTGAACAGGATCAACCTAGATTGAGAACTGGCTCTCAAGGACATCTGCCGGGAGTCATCGTTAGTGGCTTAGCGACAGATTTTTAATACTATTGCCCAAAAGGGGAGGGTTATGTTTTCAGGGTTTATGTATGTATATATACATATTTGTGAGTTTCTTTATCCCACGATAACTTCTAAACGGCGTAGCTGATCTTAAAGTATGATAATATATCAGGTTCGTCTCGATCGCGCAAGTGGCACTAGGTACATAAAAAAGAAAATTGGAGTATTTTCGACGCCAAATTGTAAGGATTTTGTCAAAACCCATTGAGTGGGGTATCAATATGATGGACTTTAAAATACGATTACATAAATGTTCATCACTTGCAGTTTTAATTTCAATGGAACGATAAAAAGTTAACGTAAATAAATAATTTGACGGGTTTTTTACTTTTTAATAAAATATACTTGTTCTTGTAGGTGGTTAATAAGTTGGCTAGCCAGGCATGCATTCATAAAATCCCTATCACCATGCAACTTATATTCAACAGTACCAAAACGGTAAACATAATAATAGTTGGTAATAGCACACAGAGGTAAAGCTGCTTTAGTTGTTGATATAGGAAAAGAAACGTGGAAGCAATCTATAAGAGATTTAACAGTACAATACGCTTTGATTTCCTGTTGATTTAGTGAAATCGTTTGTATTTGAAATGTGAAATGACTTGTATTTCCAACGGCAAGTAGTATTTTGTGAATGCTGATGAGTATAAATAATACTCGTATTACAAACATTTCTACGGTGTCGTAGGCTCGTATCTTTCTGCAAAAACAGCCGAAGATACGATTTCCAAAAACGCCCCGGGGATATTGAACGTATCGATTTGTAACAAGTCTTATAGTGTTTCTTTTTATCCTAAACGCGACCATATATCTTTTCTGGAAGAGGAATACATTTATCTTAAACGACTGCCACATTGCCATTAGTTAGTATCGCGCATTACTTAACTGTGTCATCAACACTCAAAAGTGTGCAATAACTTGTTGAAGTCGGTACCATGATATTTCAAAAGTACCTATTATTACAATACTGTGCGCATGGCTATATCATCAAGATATGAAAACACTTTTCAGTTATTGGAGTGTAACTCAAAAAAAAATACACTCGAATTGAGTACCTCCTACTTTTTTGAATGTCGCTCAAAAACACAAGAAAGTAGAATGTTAGTTCCATTAAAAAATTCGTCCATTCGACGAGGTATTTTATTTTGTAGGTCTCCGTAATCACTGGGCATTCATATCGCAACGATATCTACGTTAAGTTACGATGAAATAAAACCTAACAAAGCAATGAGCATCTTAACAATCTGGTATTTTTAATTACACCCACTAACTTAAATGGATTTTAATTAATACAAAAATATTTAGACCATAAAAGAGGTTAAAAATCTTAATAAACAGAAAGCAACTAAAACGGTTGCCCTTTTTCATTATCTCGAAGGTAAGGTGAATTGAGTCGTGAAAAGGGAAATTTTGGTAAATTTTTGTTAGAATAGCCTTATAGATATGAATTAAATATAAGTATAATATTCTAGCTAGAGGATACGACAAATACTATGCATGATCAGATAACACGATTCCATATATATATCTTTTTATAGAAAAGATCATAAATATACCTCAAAATTTTCGCTTCCCGAAATTTTGTGTCTATTTAGTAAACCGTATCAATACATGTAATAAAGTACGTGATAGATTTTTTCCCTTTTTAAAAAGATCACTTTTATATGAATTTATTTCAATATAATCGCTCGCGCCAAAAAAAATTTGCGTAGTTCTGTTTCGGTCTCTCGCATGCGAAACGAAGGTTTCTCCGTCCTCTCAGTCTGGCATTTTTCAGTCTACTTCACCTTATTGAAAGTTACAGGTCATACTCAAAATAAACGTCTACAATACAATGATTATATGAATTTGAAGAAGTTCTTTAGCGAGTTGTGTACACACGTGGAAAGTCTGTAATTCCAACATTTACACTGTATTGCAATATGCATTTATTCATATGCGGGTGTTAGCAAATTAACATGTGTGCCGATTCCGATGAAAACGCGGCGAAAGAATTTGTGTCAAATTCTGCATTCGCTACCACCAACTGGTATAATGATTTGGAAGGTAGCATGAACTTTGTTTTCGAAATACCAGTACATATTTGCAATGCGTACATATACGCAAAAGTCAAATAGATAGTAACACATGAAGTAATACATGTGGTACAGTGACACAACAACGTTTACAAAGAGCTCTTGTCATTATTCCGCAACATCCATTTTGAAGTCGCATCACGCATGAGCAACTTCTGGTGACAACGACGATCAGACGAAGAGTACCACACACGCATTGAATTGTGTGTGTCTACACAGCAGAATACATTATGGTAATAATGACAAACTTCGTAGCGTAGCGGTTGGTTACGCTCTATTTATTTTCCTACTTTCTGAATCAACTTCTTTAATAAGCACAATACAAACATGGATTGTCAAGGTGACTTAATGTCCGACGTGATTAAGCGACATTAGTCATGGAAGATGGTCATTTTTTTTAAACAATATTTAGATGCAGATTTCTAAATATGTACTGTACTGAGTAGCCCCGTGGGTTTTGGCGCTAGAATGTCACCCCTCCATTGCTACCTGTGGGTGTCGTAAGAGGCGACTTACTGTTTCAGCCGGATCGTCAACTTCTGAACACAGCCTCCCCTATTAAGGGGGTATTTGCCATAATCCCCACGGTTGGCAGGCGGCTTGGGGATCGCAGTGTAAGATGGCAGTTCTTTAGAAGGCGCTGCTGCCCACCTTCCAGTATTTTTCCCTTAGTCGCCTTTAACGACACCCACGGGGTGATATGGGGAGGTGAAATTCTAACTCAGCACCCCATGGGGGAAGAGGCGACTATAAGTGGAAAATACGGGAAGGTGGGGGCAGCAGCGCCTTCTGTGGAACCGATATATTAAACTGCGATCCCCAAGACGATTGCCAAGCGTGGTGGCAACCACCCCAATAGCAGCTCCTCAGAAGGTACTGCCTGCCCACCTTCCGATATTTTAATCGTAGTCGCTTCTTACGAGACCCACGTGAAGAGATCGGTGGTGACACTCTAGCCCGGCACCACACGTGAAAGTACTAAATCTAAGAATCGTAAACAGGTAAAGAAAGATTTATCTAACGACAATCAAAACGTGATCGGAACACAATAAATCAAACAAAAAGGTTACCAGGAGCTCGCAGTAAACAACAGTGTATATAGCACCGATGTACAAAGTTTCTTTGAATGCAAGCACATAAGATATAAAACTTGACACAGCATTGAACATTCGTACCAGCTGTGAAACAGTGTCGTGCCACGGAATTATGTTACAACACGCGATATTACGAGCGTAGTCATCAAATTGCGGGTGTAAAAAATAGGACAAGCATTATATTCGGCCATGTGAACAGACAAAAACTGATAATAGTACGTACACCGGGAATTGTAGGTAATTGTAAAATTGCTTGGCTAGAGGGCAAGGTTTTGCAAAAACATACTTAATTGAGGTTCACGGAAAAAATAAATAACTCAATCTGCTGCTTAAAGTCCAGCCTTTGAAGTTACTCATCTGTTGCCATATTTTTTTATGCTGATATGTTAGCCTTTGAGGAAACGAAAGAAAGAAAATAAAATTTATTCCTTACGTAACACAACATTACAAAACAAAAACTACCAACATAATTACAAAAAAACATACTTTTAATGACAAATTATAATGTAATGTTGCGAGATGTCAGGAATCGACTCGACTTTTCACCACTATCTAACCTAATGGTAGGTGATGATGCGGTCGAAGATGTCGTAAAGGTTAACCCAGAATTATGTGGTCGGCAACATATTTTCTACGCAGATCATTACGATAGTGATAAATGTTGCATTGATTCTAGTGTGGTCCGAGCGTTTCTCGGGAGTGTTTAGTGCATTTCTTCTACCCGTCATTCTATAATATTAGTTGCTACTTCACTTACACAGTATAATAGAAATATTACAAAATTACAAATATACGAGAGGAAAAATTTAAGACATGTGCGGGATTCGAACCCGCGTCCATCCACCCCTTTAGCCGGGGTATGCTCTAACCAATTGAGCTAACATGACAGTGAGTCATAACTCGTCATTTTTTTCCTATCGTTCTTTAACCATCGTATTGGGATGGAGCGACATCTATAGTTTAACTGACGTTGTACTACAAAAAAGACCTATGTTGCAATATTTATAGAAATAGATAACAAAATCAGGAATCTAATAAAATTCTGCATTTCTTGATCTTTCATTGTTCGTACTTATAAGCATCAGTTCTGATATCCCTAGATTCTTTGATGATCCAGAATGCCGCCGTAACATTTTCTATTTAGTAAGGACATTAAGTATAAAGTTGCATAGAAACGATTTTAACTTGTTATTAACAACTAATTAAAATGTAAATATAATAAGAAATTTAATATAAAACTACACTGCCTTGGTCTACCAGCTACCAAAAATAATGGAGATCCGGTGCACCACGGTGTCTATGCTATGGTGTTAAACCCTTGGGAACAGCTCATCTGATTTTCGTCAAATGAGGCTAAGAATTAAGCATTAATTCCTACATTTAATAAAAAAAAATAACGAAATCGGAACAGCTGTTTGGAAGCTACGATGCTATGTGAAAGATTGACATACACACACACACACAGAGAGAGAGAGACAATGGCTTCAAACGTATAATACCAGTTTTTGCAGTCCGGGTTAAAAATATAAAAACAGTATTTGTACTGGTACGTTTAGATTTAGTCACAGTTCACGGCGCGTTTCTTGTACAGAATTTACCTGAGCCTCGCATTAATATTTACAACGAAGTTGCAGTATTAATGTCATGTTTGTTTTACATACTTGAAATTGGCCTCACATACATATTACATTTATTCAGTCTTTTATCAATGTGCCTGTTAATCTCGTTACCGTCCCATCAGAAAGCAATCATGTCCTTATTAGACTATGGCCTACTTTCTATTTCGGTTATTCCCGATCTCGTTTATTTTTAATAGAGATATCCAAGTCACCGTGCTTTCAACTAGAATTTACTTATATGGCTAGTTGGACTGATCTTGGAATCCGGTCGTGTTTTCTTCCCCTGGAATGGTGGCGTTAGTTAGCATCGTTATGCCAGCCATGATAAATAGACAAGCTTAACCAGCGCGAAATTGGATGTTGGCAAACAGTTGACACTTGCCAATGAAAAATAAAAGAATCTAAGAGCAACGTGATCCAATCAAGCGTTACGTGCTTTCACTCTCCGATTTGCTCGTTCATGTTAGGGATCGTTTTAAAGATTACCTTAAAATTTGGATGACGATTTCACTATCGATGCCGCTGCCATAAAATCAACGGCATTAGAAAACGTAACAATGGTAAATAAAGAAAAGTTAAAAGATTCACTAATCGAAACGTAAATCACAAACGGATCTATATTAGCATAAACTCTGCATTAGTTACACGGATGACTTTGAAAGCGATGTTTGGGCGTATTGCTTCTTTACTTTCGTAATGTGATGTTAATCTAGTTGAAATTAAATACGTGGCAGCGCAAAGTGGACGGTAGAACACGTCGTTTGTAATTACATATGTATTTCGGTTGGAAACTGGTGCACGAATACGGAAAGGCCCGCATGCCAGCGGCCAACTGAGCGTGGACTCGCTACGCCTAAACACAATTGTATGCGTGAAGCGAATTCAAACAGTTTCCATTGAAAAAGTACTATGGCGATTCGTTGCATGTTTAACTAGTTTTAATTTATTTCCTTCAACGCCTCGTGGACTAGCCTCTACCGCGTTAAATAGTCTCTCAGTCTACACAACGAAGTCGAGTCAAAACTAACGTTGAATAACACCTGGTATCCGGATTGTTTCAAAATAACAGCAAATAGTAATGTAATTAAGTTTATAATGCGGCGTGTTGAATTGAATTTTCAGTATTATTGACATTTGAATGGTGACAACAAAACAAAGATACAGCTGTGAGAAACTATACGGGCGGGTTACACAAGTTTCGTTTCAAGTGCTATGCTGGCAGTCGTATTTTATCGAACAATACGATTAGCACATGCATCAAACAAAACATGTTTCATATTGTAATCAATTATTATAAAAGTAATGATAAGATATATCATGTAACGACCGTTCACACGGTCAACACATATGTTTTAAAACAACTTTATAGGTACGTGTTTAATATTAGCATGTCACAAACAACGACCTTTTCGAGTATATCCAATTAGGAGGTAGGTACAAATATAATCCGATCGGTCTGCATTGGACATGACCTGTCACGTTCTCTGAATATTATATGGAAATGCACGTTTAGCTCTATCTGCTATCACGTGGGCCTGTGCACACGTGCATCGAAGCCTAAAATAAAATCACTAAGCCCAGTATGGGACATGTACTTAAATTCAGAATGGACGAATCAATTCTGAATGGAAGAAATATCAGCATAGCACTTTACGTACGGTATATAGAACTGAAAGAACACACACAACATTGCATTTCAGTACTTTACAAAATCTTTCAAGGATAAACAATAGAATATGCATTGTGTACACAGGTAATGAATTAGTAGCAGAAGTGAGCCGTAGGTGGGTGCCGTACAAGGCAGGCGTTTAGAAGATCATTCATGGTTCATTGTTTTAGCGTGTGTGGGTGACCGATTGTTGAACCCGCCCATACGTTTAGACGCAGCTGATGGATTGCATCTTGCGAAACAAATTAATCCCAATTATTCTCATTGGCACAATGAAACGGAAATGCATTAGGATACACCCGCAACGAACGAGGTCGACGTTAAAATGAACATGATTAAGTTTAATGACTCAGAGACAAATTACTGTTGCAAAACCGTTGAGACATATTAAAATAATGATTTTTTATTTTACATACATTTTAGGAAACGAAGTATACCAGAAAGTGGGGGCAGCAGCGCCTTCCGTAGAACTAACTGCGCCATCTTACAATGCGATGCCCAAGACGCAAAGCGTGGTTTGTTTTTAAGGGTATTGTGACCGAACACGCATCAAGCGAGCCTACCTGATATTAAGCAGAGGTTACCGAACCTCTGCATAAAACAGATGAGCATTTTGTCTGCTGCACTGCGCCCATCACCCTGAGACATACAGTTGTTAAGCCTCATATGCCTGTAATGTACTGGCTTTCAAGAACTGACGTCGGAATACACTGTTAGGCGCTTGGCGAACTTATGGAAAGCCTCCCCTAAGGGGAGAGGCATTATTGCCCTACCACCATGCTGTAACGACTGCCATCTTAAGACAACAAACGGGACCGACCGATGCACGGAAGCGCTCAGTAGTAATGTCACTAGCGGATGTCATGACCGCGGCGGGTGTTGCTTAACTTAGCTGACTAAGTAAAATTCGCTACGAGCGCTTCACATCAGTTAAAAATATAGCTGAACAAATCACAACATAGGATGGTAACATATACCGTAATTAATCATGATAGAGGACCGTTACACTTAAGTGACGCAACCAAACATAAATATAGTGAGATTGTTTCACTAGCACACACTATCTTTCACAATGACCCCAAAGCAAAGGTATCAATTAGACAAATTATAGCTGGAATGTTTGTGTTGTAAGTACAGTTGCAGTAAATTTATGTTCAAATTGATAAATTGACCAAGTTTCATGCAATCGAGTATGCAAATGTAATAAGGGTGCGTTATTCAACAACCTACTGTTATCGAACAACTGGTTCAATAATAATTTATGTCACGCAATTTTCCACCGTTAGTTTAATAACATCCAGGTATATATTTCTTGTATAGTGTTTAACTGGTCTATGTTCTCATTTACAAATTGTTAGAGCTGAAATGTTTGGTCCCTAGAGGGAATCGTAAAGGCGTCCCTTGATTTGACGGGTGCCTAAAACGAGAAATTTGGTCGATTCTCAAAAAAAAGTAACAAAATAAATGCTGCTGTCTTTGAGAGCCAGTAATTCTAGGTTAGCCTGAACATCATCTTCGATCACATCAACACTTACCATCAGGTGAGCTAGTGGTATATATACGAGGGTGAATCAAAAAGTTCTTAGAAGTGCATATATATGAAACCTTTTTGGATCAAGTTCGATATTCAAATTAAAGAGTGTCTATCACACTATATTTATGCAGACTGTCACTTATTTTTGTCAGTTCGTTCGCATGTAATAAATTTTTTTGTGCAACGAGTTGCTAAAAAGTCAAAATTATGGATAAAAGTGAGTTACGTGCGGTGATAAAATATCTCAGTTTGAAAAAAATGTCTACGAAGGAAATTTTTTTGGACATTCAGCAGACATTAGGGGGTGATGCTGTACCCTATTCTACGGTTGCGTACTGGGTGGCTGAATTTAAAAGAGGTAGATCAAGCTGTAAAGATGACCCGCGTTCTGGGCGGCCTTCAACCTCCGTTACAGAAGAAAATGTCAAAAAGGTTGAGAATCTGGTTTTGGAAGACAGAAGAATGACTATAAAACATATAGCTGAGATCCTAAAGATATCTTTTGGTAGCGTTCAATCCATTTTAATTGATTCACTGGGGTTCAAAAAAGTGTCTGCAAGATGGGTGCCACGAATGTTAACCGACGAAAACAAAAAGCGACGTTTGGAAATTTCCAAGCGTAATCTCGAAATGTTCCAGCGTGATCCGGATAATTTTTGCCGTCGTCTTGTCACCATGGATGAAACGTGGGTCCACCATTTTGATCCTGAAACTAAAAGACAAAGCATGTCTTGGAAACGACCATCCTCTCCATCCATTAAAAAATTTCGAGTTGCTCCTACCGCTGGCAAAGTTATGGCCTCTGTGTTCTGGGATAGTGAAGGAATCCTTTTTATTGATTACATGCCAAAAGGCCAGACGATTACTGGACCCTATTACGCAAATTTAATCCCGAAAGTGCGTGAAGCGATTAAAGAAAAACGTCGTGGAAAACTGTCGTTGGGCGTGTTGTTCCTTCAAGATAACGCTCCTGCTCATCGATCGGAAGTTGCGGTCAACGCAATCCGCTGTGCTGGCTTCAATCTCCTTGACCACCCACCATATTCTCCGGACTTAGCCCCAAGTGATTTTCACTTGTTTCCAAAATTAAAAGAGGAAATTCGTGGAACAAAATTTCACGATAATGACGCGGTTATAGCTGCCGTAGAGGACTTTTTCGAGAGTCAAGAAAATAATTTTTTTTCACAAGGAATAAGGAAGTTAGAAACGCGTTATTCTAAATGCATTGCATTGGAGGGAGATTATGTAGAAAAATAAAATATTATTATTTTAATCTTTGCATTTTTTAATATTGATTCCAAGAATTTTTTGATTCACCCTCGTATATATATTTTAATCGGCTGTATGCCTTTATTAACAAAATACTACGTACTATATACAGCTACTACAACAAAAGCATTAAGACAACACACAACCTTGCAGACTAACTGGCAGTCCAAATGCTCCAGCACACTACCAGTTGGCAGAGCGCCCAGCATGCTCGCAGCATTACATTGCTTATTCTTTGAGCTAAAAAGGGACGTATATTGTGATTGTGTTTGAACAACCAACAACATGCATTTCGTCGTACCGGTGACGAATTGCACTGCACCCGTCACCCAGAGACATACAGTTGTTAAGTATGCCTGTAATTTTAATAGCTCTCAAGGACAGTAGCCTGAACACACTGTTAGGTGCTTGGCGACTGATTTTCAAATTAATTGAGAACTTAAATTCGGAATCGTTTTGTATTTGTGTTGTTGTTACGAGTATAAGAGAAGCCAAGAAAAAAAAATTAAAACATTGGTTGGATAGTTGTACCTGCAAAAATGCAGCTGATTAGAGATAAAAGGTCTATTACACTGTCCTGTAAGGTCAGTAGAGTTAATGACGATACCGTGATTAAATAGAACTCATTCAACTCCAGTTCCAATATGTCAACAATAGTATATTAATAGCTAATTTAAATGAATAATTGATCCTATTCGTATGGACAATCGCATAAATTACCTGCTAACTGTGCCATTGGACTATTGAATAGTATGATTCATGACATATATATAAATAAAACTGTACATTTAAAACTGGACTTTATACTAAATAAATAGACATCGTACAGCGGCTTTAATCAATGAAAAAAATATGCTCGCTCCAAATTATATTGGCGAAACATGGGTTTAACCTATTCGAGGTATACATGCTTGGTGACAATATTACATATATATAGTAAGAATAAAATTGTTACAAGCAAGATATACATACTTTAAAACAGGTGAAAGATTGACGCATCTTCCCACCTGTATCTGTATCAGCCGGAGAGTCTATTGCTGAACACAGCCTCCCCCAATATGGGGGGGCTGCCATAATCCTCACGCTTGGCAGGCGGCTTGGGGACCGCAGTTAGAGATATCAGTTCCTCAGAAAGTGCTGCTGCCCACCTTCTGATGAGTTACCCTTATTCGCCTCTTGCCACGTAATGAGTTAAAATATTAATAACCCTATAACAAAGGGTTGCTGTATCATCACTATATATACTTATATATGATTACATTAACATGAGATTTCAATTATTTTTTTTCTACATGGTATTGAAACCTATGCATTAAATATTGTAATAGTTTTATAACATAATAATGTCTGAAAAATATTGTAAAAGAGTTAAGACATATAAATAATGGGCCCCAGTTTCTTGCCCGTTGCCACGCACAATTCCAGTTTACAGCACCTTCGACCGCTTCATCAATTACCATCATTCGAGATTCCGATCAAAGGCTAAACTATCGGTATTAAAAAAAAACAGAAAATGATATTACCCAAAACAATGCATAAAATTCATAGCAAATAATGCATCTACAAAATTTATATCCACAAAGTACATTTGCTGCTTAGTATTCAGATCAGCACAAGGCCAACAAGTCAATAGGAATATTGACCTAGCGAAGATCAACATTATGTTGGTATTTATTATCCTTTTACACGTCACGGAACTGGCTTATAATATAAGGCTGAGCTTAAGGCTAGAGCGGACGTAGCGCTTTCCATACTAACGTAGTTTTGCCATATTAATACCAAGTGTTCAAATTCTGTGAAATGTTGCATTCATATCCCTGAATCTAATATTTAAGCTTCTGGTTTGCCAGTTTTTAGATTTAAAATTTATTGTATCCCCAAATGTGAAAGGGAAAACGATTTTTCTAATTTGGAAAATACATAAAATTACGGAATACTGACAAACAACAAGCATAGACATTAAGCTCACAGACTTGCCTGCACAATTACACAGAGTTTGAACATTTGATAATTAAAGTATGAGGAAACTACGTTTTTATAGAAAGCGCTACGGGGACACCAACCTTTAGTTTTAGTTATCAACATTTTTTTAATATTTTTTTACCAAATATTATTTTCCCGGTTAGTAAAATGTTATTAATTTACAAATTATAGTAGGTATATTTATTTGTTGTGAGATATTTATTTTATTTTGTTATTATACATATAAAGAAGACTATCGACTAATTACTAATCCTAGATAACAAACGTACATGATTAAAAGAGTCATTTACAAGTCTCTACGGGTAGATAATTACGCATGCTTGCCTAGCTGCTTGGTAGCTACCATCCTGAAGAAAATATTTTCCCAAGCATCTTATGATCTGATCCGTTAACTGTTATTGAGAGCATTTTTGACCTATCATAGGTATGCTGTCTTAGGCTCTTCGACTACATAATCACTACCCAGGGTTTATTCCACTATGTTCACTTGGGTAAATGCGCTATAATGTTGGTGGGAAATCCTGGCTTATCAGTAAGTAATAAAATAGAATGCGAGTTGTTATCGTAAATATTAGTTGCATTAATGCACCGGCAAAGAACTAATTACCGCCACTGATATTTTATAAACTATGTAATGGAATAAGGTTGTTTATCACTTATCAATTTAACACACAATAAATATTTAAGAAGCATTGATGCCATTGAACTACTTGCTCAAAGATGCAAATGCTAAGCAAAAACGTCAAAAAGACGTGCATTCAAACGGACGGAAAAAAATCGGTTCTCCAGCACCTGCTTCCATAGAATAATAAGAAAATCACCACGACGGTATCTTTGACGATTGCGGGTTCAAGTCCCGTTAAGTTATCTTTATCCATCCCAAATATATTTATTGAAACTTACCCACGACATCTTTAAGTTTATATATATTACATAATAGTTTCCACCTGCGACTTTGCCTACGTGAAAATACGGTTTTATCGCGCTCCTATGGGAACTACAACATTGAATCCAGATAAAAAGTGATGTCTGTATTATCCAGGGTATAAGAAATAGGCACAAAAAAAAGTTTAGGCTATAATGCGCCACTTAATAGAATGATAAAACAGTACAATGACATTTCGAAGAACAATTCCGTGGACCTTTTTAATGAAAGCGTTTGCAGTTAATCAATCTTTGTGACTGTACGCTTAAGTAGTAGATATATTGCAATTCTGTTTTGTAAATGTTTTTGTTCTTTTTAACACCAAATTGTAATTGCATTTATAATTCCGTTGTTATTGTTTATTTCAACATGTAAAATCAAAATTGTATTTCGCTCATTTTTGCTAATTTTTTTAGTCTTCCTCTATAATTGTAATGGCACTTAACATGTTCTATATTGTACTTTACTTGTGGTTTGAAACGGTGTACATTATGTTGAGGATCAAATAAAATAAAATAAAAAATAAGAATAAATCTATGTAATACTACATCTGAAACTAATACATACTGAAAATACATCAAAATCCGAGTAGTTCAGGATGTGTGTGGTACTAACATTCACTTCACACTTTCGTGTTTATAATTTTATTCGTATTATAGCATATCTACCTACCATGTTTAGGTAGATACATAATAATATGTTATAATACATAAAGGGTACCATAATATTTTTTTATTATTATGGCACAATATTTGCATTGCAAGCTCGGTTTATAATGTGAGAATTTATAGGTACTCTATTATATGGTTTAGATTACAGACAATATACTTTATGACAAACATTATACGGACTGGATGATAGAGGGATAGATACGGACAGGGTATCGATACATTGAGAATAGTTCACAACAAAGAAATTAAGAATTAGACGAAGAAGAGAAGCGCTCGTAGCATCGCTTTCTTAGTCATTCTAAACCGATCAATTAAGTAAAGCAACGTCCGCTGCGGTGATGACTTGGACGGGTCACTAGTGGCGTTACTTCGGAGGGCACGTTAAATAGTCGGTCGCAGTAGTTGTCTTAGGATGGCGGTTGTTGTAGCATAATGGTAGGGCATTTTGAGAATGCCCGCCTGGCTAGCTACCATCCTCAAGTAGAAATTCATCGATTTGTGAAAAGCTAGCCTATCAGTCATAAATAAAAAAGGGATAACCGGCAACTTATGTTGTTAATATCAGAACACTAATCCTTCCTCTAATAGAGTGAACATTGACATGAAGAACCAGACACGTCCTCAAATACAATTTAACCACTAAGATAATATGCAAGTACAATCTAAGTACCTAATTGATGTTGGAGTACACTAAGCCATTCATCGAGTAAGTGCTTCTGATATCTGGCGCCATACATAAGTGAGAATCATTTATGAATACTTAAAGACATTTTAATGGTTTAAACGTCTGAACTCAAACTAAGTTCCTATTTTGTCTTTTATGGATGGAGACAGCTATTGATTTGTATTGAATTTATATTTTATAGTTTTTTTGTGCATGTAACTGGAGTAAAATAGGATTAAATAATACTGCATTAGTATTCATCACTATACATAGTTTTTTACGATAGTGCTTAAATAGTTTATATGATATGTGTAAGAATGGTGTTAATGAATGATATGACAGCCGATAGAGCAGAGAGGAAGAAGAAACAAGTTGTACCCTTAGCGTGGAATAAGGGAAGAAAAAACAAGAAGCAAAAGGGGACAGACATCAGTATTAAGATTACTGTGTGGTCTCAGTGTATACTGTGAATTTATCACTCATTCCGCATTAGTCCAGTGTAAACTAGAAAAGTTATCACCAAAAAGTATGCAGCAGTAACTATTGGTTTGGGTACATATCAGTTGAATTTTAATTCATCATTGGAGATGGACAGCGGTAAATGGAGCGTGCGAGGTTTTTTTATTAGTGGTTTATCAAAGTTACTTCACCTCACCTGATGGAAAGCGAAGCTGAAATCAAGAAGAGATGACTATTAATTACCAGAGAGATGCTTTTTCACGCCCGGTGTTGATAGACTTAGTGTCATAGCTGCCAGGAAAAACGCATGCGCCGGCGCAGAGCGTTCTACAATTTAATGACATGACAAAGGTGGGAAATGCCAAATTTTTTGGTTTCTTGGGACGAGATTGTGAACAGTATACGGATGATATACCAGGCCGGAACGAGTTGATCTGAATAGTAAGGAAGCAATAAAATTAAAGAGCTCTTCAGAACATTCACATAACATGCACGGAAGCTAAAACACATCGTCAAAACACCAGCCTACGGTGAACAAATACTAAGCCTGAAGCGCCTCATTTATCTGTGCAGCGGAAGGTTTATGTCCAGTAATAGACATTTTCAGGTTGATGAAGTACATATACGTATATAAAATGTGTCATAGCTGTATATCATTAAACAGATTCTTTTCAAAAGTTGTTCGCATCATGTAGCTATTCGCTGTGACATAAAATTAAAGCTGCACATAAATTGATGAGTCAAGTCTATAATAACAATACATGCATCAACAGCATCTAAACATTGGTTAGGTGTCCCTGCTGTTACGGCGCAGTGACACGGTTTATAGCCCCTTAACGGAACAAATGAGACTGGCCCCTCGTCACAGCGCCCGCCGCCGCCCCGGCCGCCGCTACCTTTTGCGTCACTCATTTGTGTCATTCCCGTCCTGTTGCGTTTGTATTGTTTAGCTACTGGCTTCTGCTCGGACTTTCGATTGTGTGCTATTTAAAATATAGCCTCATGCTTGCGGAAACAAATACTTAATTGTGATGGAAATAATTTTAAGCAATAAACACTAAATTAATATTTTAATAAAACATATTTTTTTTAAAATCTAGTGACAAGTCTCGATCTCTCGCTCGAAGAGTCAAGACCTCCTGAGGATGCTTCATGTAGAATCGAAACGCCTCGAAAATTCTTCCGGGTTTTGCTGCGAGGCCTGCGTTGTCAATAAAGATATAAATGTAATTTCTATTATTGGGAACATTCAATTATGTGGTGAGTGGATTCAGAGTATTCTATTTCTGTAAAATATGTTTCGTATCACAAAAAGATAACATCATTTTTGTTGACTTCATATAAGTACTTCGATCTCAGAAGAGATCTCATCGCAGATACTGTCAATAAGAGAATGATAAGGATTTGTCTAGATATCCACCACAGATGCTGTCAAAAATTTAGAGATAAGGGTTTTGAATCAACGTTGATATTCGTTGCAAAATGTGACAAAATCGAAACAATTGTTCAACTTTCAACACGATACCCAATCTAACAGTCGAAGTCAAGATAAACAGCCTTGTAAGCAAAACAAACAAAAACCTGACAAAAGAAAGACAGTAATTACGTAACAAAAGATAATAAATATCATCTTCGGCATATTTAAAGCCGTCGAATTGAAACGACGTGTGAATTGAAATTGTGTAAAACGTGAGTCATATTTTATGAGTGCGAGTACTTTAGACATCTAAGTTTTAAACTTCGATACCACATAGCCACGTGCCTTTAGACTTGAAGTGTGGGCGCGGACAATACAGTGAATCATCACAGATGTGAATGAAGCGTATTAGACAGTAGGTCGCTGCTCCCGAAATAAAAATAGACTACCCGTTGTTGCACCGCGTTCACTATTTCATCACTTCAAACGTTTCAGGTAAGCGTATGGTGAGTTTCTTTCCTTTTACGGAATTGGAAGTTAAATATATCACTCAGAATAATGAAACTTATGGCCTCAAAATTAATTCAGAAAAAATGGTCTCTAATCTGAGCTTATGTACATTATAATCTTTCGTCATTAAATCATTAATAATAATATTATAAACAGGAAAAAAAAATATTTTTGTATGTAAAGAATAAACATAAAAACTACTGGACCTATTTGCAAAATTCTTTCACCATTAGAATCCTAAATTATCCCTCGATGAACATAGGCTAGGAATATTATCAAGATACATGTTTTTTTTGTGAAATACTCGTGCGAAGCCGGGCGGGACGGGCCGCCGCAAGTCATTAATAAATATGTCAAAATTATATTTTTAAGTATCAGACCAATCACCATTTATAATGACTACTGAATTACAGACATCTGTATTAAAAGTATGTCACGATACACATTCAAATCATAAGGAAGTAGTGGAGAGTTAAGAATAAAATATTGAGCGAAATGAGGAACGACAAAATTTCCATAAAGTTAAATTATTACGCCGGATAGCCATTATACTTGATGAAGCATAAAAGCATCAAAACGACTGTTCTTATTTAATTTCCCCTTTTTATAGTACTCGAGCCCTATAAAAGTCTACGATCTTCGACGTACGAGCATTTTTGGTGTAAACAAGGAAACGGCTGATTCCCTAGAAAGGTAATCTGGGTCAACATTAACAGTTTCAACGATGTCTTTCGACAACAAACAGCATACCGTAAAAATCTTATCGTGTCTATTTATCCAACTCTTCTTCCGCTTTTTATCCCAATAAGTGGGGTCGGCATACTACTTACCTATTCTATTATTATTAGGTTTACTTCTTATTTACTTTTTATGCAAATATAGTTTTCATTATCAAGTCCATGCATCCTTTGGCATTCCTCTGCCCACAAAACTATTTTGGTAACGTTATATATTCTGCTTTATTCTTCCCAATGACAACCCCATCCCAAATTGATGTTACCTTAGGACTTACTGTATCAGCCGGATTGTCCACTGCTGAAGTTTGACATAATCCCCACGCTTGGCAGACTTCATGGGTATGGTAGTATGAGATATCAGTTCCACCCACGGGTAGACATGGGGGAGTGCAATCTAGCCCGGCACCCCACGGGCACTTTCTAATAGTATAAATGCCAATAAGAAAAAAATACTTTATGATATGCTTGTTTTCATGTGTTTGTACATATTTAACAATTGAATTATCCATATACCTACCTGATTTATACGGGCCTTGCAAGGGCTTAGGAATAGGCTATGAGACGCTTCCTGCAGTTTTGCTAAACAGTATTTGTAACTGACCATATTTTGCAGGCGGAATTGTAGACATAAGTCTTGTAATATCTGGAATACATTTTACAAGACTATTCTGAAGAGTATAGCGGATATTCAAATTGTACCTGCTTGAGGTCAGTAAAGCAATGAGAATGAAGAGATGACAAAACTAATTATATGTAATAAAAAAAATACAATAAAATGGAACCTACTTCAACACTCAAATGTCTGAAATAACTTGTTGAAGTCGGTACCATCACGGTTCAAAAGTACCTATTATCATAATATAGTGCGACTTCGACAAGTTCCATTTTTCGGGAATTTTTTTTTACCCTTTTTAGTGACCCTTGCTACTTATGGGATCGATTGTCATTCACTGTCAATTACTAATATTATCAAGATAGGAAAAGGCAGGCAAATTGAGTACCTCCCCCTTTTTATATAGATAATACTGTCAAAATTTCTGAGGTAACAAACAAAAAAAAAACAGGCAAATTGAGTACCTCCCCCTTTTTTAGAATTCGGTAAAAAGCAGGAAACTGAAAGGAAAATAGACTTAAATAATTATACAATTGTATAGTTATCGTTCAACACAAGTCGACATCGGAGACATCGAACAAGGAGACTGTAAAATATAAATCCAGACACGCAATGATAAAGCTCGATTGTATCTCAAGATTATGCATATTGCAAAACTTCTAGGAAGACTGCGATATATATCATATATCCTAGTGACACTTCAAAGAACGACAATCGATTGTTCTGAGAGTGGGACACTTTCACCGGTGGAACCCAGCCGCACGCCTCTTTAATTCGAAAATCTATTTAATCCAACTCGTTATATTCCAAGTTGGGGATTAAATCGCAATGCACAATATATTTATATGCTCATACGCACCACGTCTCGAAAGGTTACAGTGAAAGAAATACGAACACATTGTTAGTCAACACTTTCTATTCATTAATGTAAGTAGACGAGTCTCATTTTATGAGTCATAAAAACGACGACAATTTCGTTGATGTGATACATATGAAAGGGTTTAATCGGTCGGTTTAATTTGACCGAGAACTTTAGAGTTATGTAAGAATTTATGCTGTTTCTAGTCTGTTGAATATGCACAAGATTTATTGATTGTAAATAAACCGAGCGATGGTATGAGTTGTAGAAAGTTATCATCTGCAGGTTCGGATATATGAGAAATCATATGGAGTATGTTCAGAAAGAGAGTGGACTTGGCATTTCTAATTAATACTTAAATAAAATATATCCTAAAATATTCCAGTCACTATTGTCATATACCTATTAATTATATAGTAATACAGAATTAATTATGAACGTAGCACAGTCTCAAAGACGAATACCAAGTCCACACTCTTTTTGAACATACTCTAATTACAAAAAAAGGTATACGGAGACATTAAACAATTGTCTGTACAAAATAACGGAGAATTTAAAACGGAACAAACTATAGAACTTAAAATCTTTCTTGAATTAAAAAGTTTTAAGACAGATAGAGTATAAAGTTAGGTAATATAAGTGGATTTTATTATTTTATAACATATGTAGTAAGTAACTTAATTAATTGTTGAAATAAATCCCATGAATTTGAGATATGACTCACTCACTACGATAGTTCAGTTGGAAGAACATGTCCCGGCTATAGGGAAAATTGGCAGAGGGTTCGCATCCCACTCTCAATTAAAAAAAAACCTCTAGCTGTAATTTTGTATACACAATTTATGTTGAACGTGTCAAAAGAACGAAGGTGTCTGTTGTGGTTTACCCCGACATAACGCACCTGCTGCCCCGGCCACGTGGGTATGCGTAAATATATTTTCGCCATACCAAAGAAAAGCCAATAGAACCGTAAGGTAAAGAAGAAACAGCAGACACATAACTAGACCATAAACAAAGGCAGCCACTTATATCGGCGTCAATGATTAACCAGCCAGCAGCGTTTCTCTGCGCACTAATTGCAGCGCACGTCGAAATCCGATAAGGCGGTATCATGTGGCAATATGTCACTCGAAACGACGACGATGGCCCGCGGCCGAACACAGCTCTGGTTTCTTGCGGTTCCTACGAGCATTGCATGTATTGAGTGTCTGGAAAAGTCCCCCACACGCAAGGATATATAGGTCTTCTCAAAACTGATTGACTAATGATTGTTGTTCATTGTTTCACGCTGCGTTCCGGACTTGCTATTGCCATAAAGTACCAGTAAGAATCATACATAACTCATAATAACAATATGGACGGTTTCTATTGTTATAGTTTTAACAGTTGATGAATTATTATACGTACCTATTTACAATTGTGCGCTTCAAGATTGTCCCACTGGCAGTATTCAATGTCAACCCACATCAAAAGATACACAAATGTCATCAACAAATGATTCAGGTGGAGGTATATTCAATTTCAGTCGGTTAACTACAGAAACATATGAAAGGATGTTTATATTATGGTAAGTACAAAAGCAACTGCGAGAATTTGATAACTAGGTTTTTGTATGCAGAATCTGTAGCTGCGTAGAAATAACACAAATTCAATACAAGAAAAAATATCAATAGGTAAACTAGGGCTTAACAGTTGAGGCGATGCTCTACCAAGCGTTACAAACTACCGTTAACTCGGTGTCTCAGTCTCGGATGGAGTGCCTGTCTTCATATTCAGCGTACGTCACCTTCCAGGCATACAAAAGGGTATCATATCATCAGGTACATAGCCTGCAACCTAATACAAATTCTTCCCTAATCTTACTACCTTCAAGCACAATAAACAATTCAATTCACCAATGACACATAATCAAAGCTTCCACAAAACAAATGATTCTTCAAAGGCGCCAAAGGTGGAAATCCAGGATCCAGCACCTTAATATCATAACAGCAATAGTCGCGAATGTCAATGTAGCGGCAATAGACTTAAATAAAATTTTCGCACGATATCAAAAGAATATCATAGTAAGTACGAATCAGCGTCATAAAAGGGTAAATAGGTAATCTCACAACAATAAGTTTGCCTACTCAAAGACTGTAAACACAGATCCAAGCTACGGCGGCGGCTTTTGCACAAAATTTTAAATCATTTCCGTTCTAAACATTAAAATGTTTAGAAATAAAAGTAAACATATTTTAATAAACACAAGTTATCTTTTAACTACCGGGACAAGATTAGTGTGTAATCTTTCAGCGAATATATCACACGTTGCTGCATTATAATTAGATATATACGATACGATTTACTATATGGACACAAAAATATACTATACGAAATTTTAGAGCTTTATTCAAGTTTTTCTTTTTATCGAGACAAATATATGTAATCGTGTTTTCTTGATCAGGCATCATATTTGTCGTATCCTCATTAATATTATATTTTTATTCATATTTATCAGGTATATATACTCTCTTTCTAAAAAACATGTTCAAAATTTTTATTTTGACATTCACTTTACCGTCATATATATATGACACCCCTTTATTAGAAAAAGAGTTATTTACAAAAGTTCATGCTATACTGGGCATAGATTGTTTACATAAATAAAGAATAGTAAAATGAAACGAGGAAACTTTTAAACACAGTCTAGACTAAATCAATTCTCTTGTAACGGACGCAATGGAAACTCAATTTTAATTTCGTATACATTACGTACATTTCTCTATGGAATACAGAAACGGAAGTTTTTGTGCTGCGGCGCTGCGTATTGGCGGATTATGCAAATATTGGGTACCATAAGCAAAGAAGCAAAAGTAAGAATTAGATTCCATCAAGTCTATCACGCCAGATTACAACATCGAAGTCAGATTAAACAGTTCACATAATTTTGTTGAAGGCGGAAACGGTGGCGGAAGCGGCGCGTCACGGTCCATGGGACGGGCGCGCACTATGACGTGACGTCATCATGCCCACTCCTCCTGGGTGAAAAGTATGCACAACAACGAGACAAATAATTGAAGGAACTACAAATACTACAATAACAAATAAATAAAACAGCCAAATGCTAGCTGTACTACCATAACGAGGGTTACCAACACTGAATGTACTAAACATATAATATATTTTTTTTTCATACAGATCGGATACAGATCACAGCAGGCCTTGCCCGGTTATAGAATTTATTGTTGCACTATAGACATTAGACTTTAACCATGTCGAGCTAACCGCTTATATGTATTACCGTTTTTACAATAGAGTAAAAAATAAAAACGTAACAAAACTCGCTTCTTGTATGCGGTCCACCTTTTAACTTTTTGTAATTATTTTTATTTGTTAGGCAATCCCCATTCTAGTCATTCTATCACATATTCTGTGAAAATATCAACCAGCTACCTATTGCTGTTCCAAAGATAGAACCTTTTAAAGGTGGGACGTACGGAAAGACGTACAGGTAAGGTAAGTAATAAGAATAGAGAAAGGACGGTAATAGGGTCCCGTTTTCTAGTACTGAACTCTAAAAACTGTTTATGAACAATTTGACTTGAGAAACACTCTACCTGTTATAGTACCTAATTTGTATTGTATTGAAATTAAGCATTTGATATATGTAAGTAGATAATATATATAATTAATTTATTGTGTTTGCCAACCTCTCCATCCAAAGGTTGACTGGAAGAGATCGCTTTAAGCGACAAGTCCGCCCTTTGTACTTTAGTTTGAACATTTTCTTCTATTATTTGTATTTTTCTACGGTGTATAATACAATACAAAACACTGTATTGTAAGTGTTTTGTATTGTATGTGACACGTATTTCAGCAATCAAATAGTTGATTGATTATTTCACTATAACAATAATATGGTTCATAGTTTTACAATAAAAATAATTATTAATCAACATATTAAGAAACTCCAGAATATTGTTCTAATTTTGGGAAACAAAAAAAATATTTTTCTTTTTTACAATTGTAATTTTTGCACTCACTGACACATACGAGGAATATATCCAATTTAAGAATCAAAATGTTTTCGACTGTAGGTACAGTAACATGGATAAAGTATTTCAAAAGTATCAAGTTATCCTAACAATTGCAACGACACACGATATGTGCATGATACTCAAGTGGTCCGATCTCATTTATCAAATATCATACTGTATCTCGTGACATTTCAAGGCGATTAGAATTTGATACTATCTACTCAAGATACGAGAAAAAAATGTTTTGCAATGCAACAATGCACTTCAATAAGGATTTCTTAACTGAGTCATTTACAATGCTACAAATATATTAGGTCTTCATATTTTATACACCAGATTATTGATACGAAGCTTTTAGGTGAGTTATAACCAATGGGGTCTATGGATACTCAAACTATCTATTTACCTATGTACAAGTGAATGTCATACTCACTAGATAGTATCTATCAGTCTGTGTAACATAAGCTTAAGACACTGACAAGTGTTAAATAGCTTTACTTGAACATATTTTTAGCAAAATGTATTTAGTTTGTAGCAGTAAGGAAATTATGTTACGCTTGATCAAATTATCTAAGGCCGAGAAGAGTCCGAAACACGTTTTCTTAAAATTTTCTCGATGGAATAAAATTGCAAAGTTGACTCTAAATTACGCTTGTAAAGTAAACGTTAATATCTTAATGATTTACGTATGAATATATTAATAACATAGCAAAACCTTCTCAAGTGTGACAAAAATGTTATATTTTCGATTAACGTTACTAGTTTTATGGTATTAAGCTTACTTTCGGATTATATCTAAACTGATCGCGATTCCACCATCGCTGCCTCTCTTTCACTTCTATGCAGTCCGATAGTGAAAATTTCGGCATTTGACTAAGTTTAATTTTCAATTTTCAATACATTTGTTTGAATACGTGTTAATTGTGGTAATTTGTATTTTATTAATAGTAATTGATAAGTACATTTTGATATTTTTGTGAGTAGAGGATACGTTCTCATTACAGCAGCTGGACAAATGTAGATCCTAACTCGTAATGTATGTTAAATATGTTCTGATACTTTTTTGTTTACTCTTCGAGTGCACGATCAAGAAATTCTCGCTTGTCAGGACCTCCTGAGGATGTTTCGTGTAGAATCGAAACGCGTTGAAAATTGTTCCGGTTTGCCTACGTGATACTTTTTAAGTGTTTGTTTTAAAATATTAATTTATGTTTTGTTTTTATATTTACTATTATTAAATACATTTTCGCAAAGTAACGCCTGAATGTATTAATATATTTTTTTAATTATTTAATCGATAATGAGGAAAATAATCGGGGAATTGATTAACACCATCAGGGACAGTGACAAGCAAAACCAGCGTGAACCAAACAAGTTTTAATTTCAATTGTCATGTCTCAAGCATACCTAATTAATTTAACAGCTGGGCTAAATTCTTATATAAAAAACTATGAAGTTTTACAACAACATTTAGGGTTTTTGCATCCGGAACCAGAAGTGCGTAACGTCCGTGATGGCTGGCGGTACCATCCGATGATTTATGACCATGACAAACGTAAAAAATATAAGGTACAAACAAAATGCCATGCAAAACTTAACCGAACAAAAAATCAATTGCCATCTGTACTTTTTTACCTGACTTTTAAATATAAACCCAGCTCCAATGATGTACAGTAAAAGAACACAAAGGGAATGCTCGATTTTATTATACATTTAATTTAATATCTTTGAAACAATTATTTATAAAATTATTAATCTTTCTCATAACAAGCTCTTTTATTTCATGTCACATGACGCTCTTAATCAATGGTGTTTTAATTTCTATGTAAGAAAATTTTATGGTATAAAAATCTTCTATAAACTAGCAGTTTTAATTTCAATGAAACGATAAAACGTTTTGGAAAATAAATAATTTGAATTCTGGTTTTTTTTATTTTATTCTTGTTTTAGGTATTATATTTATTTATTGCCTTGGGATGCAAACAAGAAATTAAAACACCATTCATTAAGATCGTCACGTGACATGAAGTAAAAGAGCTTGAGCTTATGTCGGAATAAAGAAACTCACAAACAAACATACACACATACATAAACCCTGAAAACATAACACTCCTTTTTTTGGGCAGTCGTGTAATTAGATATCCGTGTTTTGGATCACCAAATATATGTATAGCAAATTTCAACTAGATTCGGAAAAAAAATATTGTGACAGGCGGACAGACATATGATGCCTGAGCTCTGATTGGTTGTATCCTAGGCCACAATTTTGGATTGTAACCGGAATGAACGCACCTTTAATCTTTCTGCTGGAAGTACGCGCGATAAAAAAAAGAAACAAATGTAAAATATAAATAACAGAGCTGACTATAAAAACAAATATGTGGCATTAAAAAATCATACTATCGGTTTGGTGTCTGAGTATATCAAATATAAAAAAGCTTTTAAAAAATCTATTTTTTTTATTCTACACGTCAGTAGCATTTATGATCTTGGTAAGTAGTAATTATAGACTTAAACTTTATAAGAGTGTCGTGGACGCCTCAATTCAATAAATGATTTTGTCTTTGAGTTATAAAAACATGTCCTACCTGAACACTAAAGAACCTATTTGATTGCATACGTATTTTACTATCCACGTTGCAATGATTCGCTTCGAAATAATAAACAGGGAAAGTAGTTAAAAGTCATCATTATTGCTATTTTTACAGATTTTAAAAAAGGACGACTTTTTTATGTTTGTTACCTCAGAACTTTTGACTGGGTGAACCGATTTATATGATTCTTTTTCTTGCCGTGTGGTCCTATTTAAATTTCATCAAAATCGTCCAAGCCGTTTTTGAGTTACACTCCAATAACTGAAAAGTATTTTCCTATCTCGATGATATAGTGATTGACAGTGAATGACAATCGAGCCCATAAGTTAAGTAGCAAAGGTCACTAAAAAGGGCAAACAAAATAACCGACTACGACAAGTTATTTCACACATTTGAGTGTTGAAGTCGGTTAAATTTTTTGGTAAAAAAAAAATTGTACCTGTTTCAATTAATTTTTCATATAGAAAACTATCACAACAGGACGGAAAAACAGAATAGAAAGTTCATTCAATCATTGTGTAGCAGCATCAGCGTAGTATCAAAATCAAATGACAGCATTACTTGAAAGTGTAGCGTACGCGGTCCAAATCTCCCCTTGCAATGCAACTAAATGTTTCACATCACGCGAAGCATTACTTGTTTTTCATTCAATATGTTGGATATCTCGATCTCACATAATATCGTTATAATAGACATTAAGTGTTACACAATATTAATTGTAACTTTCACATCTCTATGTATTGGTTATAGTTTTACAACCGGAACCAAAAGTGGTTATTTTCAAATATGTAATAATGGACCAGGCTGTAGGCTTCAAGTGTGTAATTTTCTGAACGATAAATAGCAGATAAAGGTTTGTTAATTCTCGTGCAAAATTGTTTACAGTTTAATAAAGATAGAAAGAGAACTTGGTTCAATAATTAACAAAATAGCATCGTTAATATTCAAAATAAGACGATACTGGTAGTTATGTGAACGCACAAGTCATTCGCCCTACGAACTAACAATAAATATCACTTAATATGATGAATGGGATATGAATCCGACGACGTCCCCACTTCCGGTGCTCCTTTGAGTACCGAGTGAGTTGTATTTTAGTAATATTTCCCATGAACATTTAATAGTATTACAGCTTCAATTTAGTTAGTAGTAGCTCAGTAGTAAAAGTATTAACCTAAGTGTTCAGTATACGCCGATATTACTAGACGCTCGCTCGTTTAGAAAACCATAGACCAGTTAATATCATGTGCAGTGCAAATACGTCGTGGTTTAGGAGTTAAATTTATAATAATAATAATAAATATTGTTTGCGTGAAGGTGTTACATTTTATTTAATAATTCCATAGGCTCCAGAAATAGTTACAAACTGTGTTTCAGGTGCCAGTGGCTTCTCCCATCAAAATATATGCATCAATTATCCACAGGGAGCGCGCTACGTTCTTCGGTTGAAATTTTTGTAGTATTTTTATAGCTACTAAAAATTTCCAATCACAAATTTCAAGATAATCTATATGGTGTTTCAAATTTGGGAACGAATGTGCATGGAACAAGGAGAAAGTATTTAAAGCAGAATATTTTATATAGTAATTAAATAACTTTAAACGGTTTAAATCGCGTATATATATTTTTTGGTCTGACTAAGTTTACTTTGCAGTGATATTGGTTACAGGGTGACTCTGAGAATATTTCAGTTATGTTTACAAGGACTATCACGTGCTAAGTGAAAATCACATTTACAATTTTTAGAGTACAAATTCTCTTACTTCCTGTTGGAATCGAATCTACGTATTATCTACGATTGTCTTAACCACTGGGCACCGAGGATCGCTCGACTGAGTCGAAATTATGTGCTCAAATTGTATTACTCTAACCGTCATAGGTGACGGTCCGCGATCATCAACCTACTAGACCTCATCTGATCGAAAGAAGCTTTCATATTCAGCCAGTATTCACAAACTTGTATAGATAAAAATATTTAAAACCTTTGATCAAGAACAAAACAATCTAGGGTATAAATATACGAGGATAAATTTAATAACTATAACCAACCAAATAGGTTCGACCTTTGTCACTGAAGACGAACCATGATGTCGCAGTATTTTAAATTTACCTTTGTATTGGGGAATATCTAATCTAAGATAAAGATATTGAATTTGCCGGTATAGCTCAATGATATAAAAACAAATATGGCTACACTTGATAATACAGCTGCTGTCACATCGTCACAAAATCAAACCGATGAGTTTACTTTCATCACGGCAGATATCCAAATAACTCAAAAACTTCTTCTAGGTTTTGACGTAATACGACTGGACTATCATACCTTAATAGTTTACAGTATAAAGTTATTTGTGTATTAGAACCTTAAATTGGCGAAATAAACCCTAAATTAGCGTCGTTGTATGTACATTGTGGAAAATAGTAAAAAAACTGCATAAAGATTAGTGTTCTTTTTGCTTAGCAACCAAATTATCCAGTTCACAGTAGCTTGGTCTATAAAAAAAGAAAACAGCTAGATAATCACGTGTGCGTGGTGTGACGTACGTCATAGTCAGAGGGCCGGGCCACAAACCCATTTATGAGGTAGGCCGTAATTGAATTACTCAAGCTGACGCCGCGGAAGATTCAATCTAGAGCAATCGTCACTCGTTCTTATGTTATAGATATTGTTATACGTGGTAAGAACAAGTACATCGAAGAAGGGAGTATACACAAGCATGTATGATAAGACATTTCAATTCAATCTAAACCAATCGTCACTCGTGAATCTCTCATAGGGATATTATTAATCGCGGTAAGAACAAGAACATGGAAGAAGCGAATATACTAGAGGATTTATGATAAGATATTGCAATTCAATCTAGTGCAGTTTTCACTCGTGAATCTCTCATTGTTAGAGATGTTGTTAATCGCTGTAAGAACAAGTATATTGAAGAAGCGAATATACTAGATCATTTATGATATGATATTGCAATTCAATCTAGAGCTATCGTCACTCGTGATTCCCTTTTTGTTATTGATATGTTAATCGTGGTAAAAACAAGTATATCGAAGAAGGGAATAATACTATCCGGAGCAATGTTTCTACCTCAGAGATATATTTGAAAACCTATATTTTACCTATATCTTTTGGTAAAGTGTTTGTCCTCCTAAAGGAGTCCTCTGTTTGTCCAAGACCATTATGAATTTGCATACATTGGGTCACACCTAGAAATGTATGAAACTTATCCGTAATGGACTTATCTGTGTTAGTTAATCAACTGTAATGTAACATACATATATACTTTCTGTGAAATAAAAATTAACTTTACTTTTATTTCACAGAAATATTTAGATGTCAAGTAAAAAACCCTACACACACGATTACTAATAAATATAATGTTAAATAAACGTATACAGGTGTACAACTTACGAACGTGCATTCCAATGAAGATAAACATTACCCAAACATTGACTCGGATGTGGATATGCTTACCTGCAATGAAAAAGAAAAACTAAGATTAGTAAACAAGGTATTCGGTGTTATTTATAAATACAGAATCAGATGCAACTGTACGAAAGTTACATAGGCCAGCCTTGAGAAGCGCATAATAACCGTTTGTAATGTAGTAACAACAGAAAATCTAGTAATAAAAGAAAGAAATGCATGGAATTAAAACTTGGCAACCGGCCATTACAGTCACCGAAATATACCCCCCAAACAACATAATCACTGGACTTATGAAATCCTAGACAGCATGTCCCAAAACAAAGCCTTACCAAATCTCATACCATTCAATTACTAAGCATAAAATCAAAATAATTACAAGACGTAGCAAAAACGAGCTTATGCGTATTTAATTATAGCATAGTTTCATTAAGTGTGATTGCCAAAATATGATACAGCTTACGTCATGGTCTATTTTATAAGAGTACAGCAGAACTTTTGTATGTAATGTCATTATTATTTTATATGATCATTATTTTAATATAAGTAATCATCATATCGGAATACTTCAATGTGACGCAACTAAAGAATAATGTTTTGTATTGTAGTGTAAAAAATTGGACATCAAAATTTTATGATTAACCTGCTTTCCAATATCAATAATCTGACGAAATTTACGTGGACGTAACAAGTAAGGTAGTAACTTTATGTTTTTGATGTCTTACGTGATATCATTAATATTAAATTATTTCCTGTAAATCATGAATTGGACTAAAATGACGAAGATAATTTTATGGCATCCGGTATATCGATTACAGCATTTTGGTAACATAAAAGTTAAGATCTTCATACCCATTGTCCTATGTGTGCGACTGGAAGCTATAAATCGCAACGGAACGAGACGCGATAGGATTATGACACAACACTACAAGCAACTCGTATCCTGTATGATTGATGTGGTGGCAGTTCATGTACATTGACAATGGGCTAGAGTATTATTGGAACCTATGTTTTTTATTACTTCCACGCCATTTTTTTATTACAGTCCAACAAACGCTTATTGAGCAATGACAGAAAGAAAACATTTTTTTAACCCAGGTAGGCAAGCCTTGACCTTGGCGACAATTTTTTTACTGGAAAGTGGCACTTAGCCAGGCGGGTATTCACAAAATGCTCTTCCAACATGCGTTGAAATTTTAGCCGGCGCGTGGAAATTGAACCATGACCTGCAGGAGGCAGTCCATAGCTATTACCGCACGGCTATGTAGTTATAGCCGTTTTTTGGTATTGTAGTAGTCTACAATTCCAAAAAAAATGTGAATACTACATATTAACTAAAATTGCGTAGAACCTCGACGTTCAGAACCCAGTTCGACACAGGCTGATTTATACAAATTACATAAATATCACGTCACACACGTGTACAGCAATTTGAAGATACTCGTATTGTTGTCGAAATGTGTTGCGTCGCATCGCATCTCATCGCGTCGCGTTGCTACGTTTGTCGATCAATAGGACAATAGACTGTTTTGATTGCTTGTTAAGACTTGTAATCGCACATGGTTTGATCACATCACAAACCACTTAGCTCTTAGAGTCACGACACGATACACGATAGAAAATAAAAAAAGAACATTCATATAAACATAATCTATAGTAATATTGTAAAGAGGAAATATTTATATTTTTGTATGGAACGAATAAATTTAAAAACTCATAGACCCATTTGGATGAAATTTGGTACGGAAATAGTCTAAGACCCGGGGAAGGAAAGAGGATAGTTTTTATCCAACTGCGCAAAGCTAGTATTTAATATGTTAGTTCAGTTCTGCGTTGAAATTTACGTAATCATCATAGAAGTATAACGAATCATAATGTATTAACTAATCAAATTATGCATAGAAACTACAACTTTTGAACGAGTAGGGCAGAACAGAAGAGCTATATTCTATGAACCACATTGTTAACCCAGCTCCTGTAAATAAGCACGATGTGCGTAAAGCAAACAATAACGGTGCAACAAACAAGAGAATGCAACACACAACATACCTGTAAAATCATATGTGCATAAATAATGTAGGTTTTAAATTCGTAGACAAAGATAATGGGTCGATAAAACAAATTACGTAAGCTGTGACATAGAAGGCAAATCTAGGTGAAACAAATATCGGTGTTACCGCCACGACGACGAAGGTAATGAATTATTTATCTTATTGAAAGGTTGCTATGGTCGGCAAATATTATATTAAAGCACAGCTACATTTTAATTTATTTGTCAATGATGTAATTCATCATCTAGATACGATTTGCAAAGATACGGCTCACTCTAGTGTAGTTTTTAGAGCAAGGTTTGAGAGGCATTGATGACAGATACAGTTGGATGTAGTATCCGATAGCCGTTGCTGACCGCCGCCCGTTCTGCATGAGCGGTATCCTCGTCTCGTTCATTGGAACGTGACCCGTCCGCGAGTGTCCAATCGAAACTCCCTTCACGACGGAAATAATTTATCCCCACGTACAATACCGCCCGATTACTTAACACGCAACACCCGGATAGCAATAATTGACAATACATTTTGCGACCACAAATGTACGAGTTTATATTGTCATTGCGACACGAATTACAATTATTTTGTATGCGATTGAATTCGCAGGTTTCTGCCAAGGAACCCCAGTGGTTGACCTTACCCCGCATGTTGCAACCGCTGATGCTTGCATTCCTTGAAATCGATTATGACGACTGTATATGGACGGTGCAGTTCTGAAGTAGCAAGCGAGCCATGTGCAATCTAGAACTCAGATGCTCGTAGCAGCCCAACGGTAAATAAACGTGCGTAAACTGTTCTAAAATTGCAGCTAACAAGCCATAATTAGGAAAGGTACTCGTACATCGACCAGCGTCTAAAGTATTTAGTATGGCAAATGAATGTGAAGTATTTGACACTTTCTATTTATGTACCGAGCGAGTCGTCGTGACTGTTGCCATATTGAGCGACATAATTGTAAGCCCGTCGGGATTCGATTTGCTTCCGACATGAAGAATAGACATATATCGTTCAACTTATTACCTAAGCCAAGGTAACTGAGGACTGAGGTATATGTGAAGAGTTTCATCACGTTTTTGCTCTGATACTTAAATTTCCGTGTATGTAATTTATTTCCAGCAGAAGGAAACGTGAAATGATGTCTGCCACAATGATTTCATAAATCTTGGAAAATGCTAGGTCGATGTCCGTTCGAGACGAATGCACCGTAGATAGCAAACAACCGCAGCACTTCGCATGCGGTTTGTTGGTGCCATTAGCCTGGAACATGAAAATGGTATATAACGCAACTTTATCGATAGAGACATAAAATATTAAACGGCGCAATGAAAATCCTATAAATTTCTAACAAAATCGAAATTGGGCGCACGTTTCTAACAATATCAAGCTTCGATACTGTCGACCCAGAAAGAGACAGTGAGCAATCAACAAGGCGTTTAATCCGATTATTTAGTTGGCAACATTTAATGAAGCAGCTCCTTATCGTGCCGACATCAGCTACCGAGAGGAAAGAGGTGGCGATTTCGCGATAACAGATAGAAAGCGCCTCGCTGTTGGAATAACACCAACCGCGTTACGCGCGTTGAGCAAACTCTAAACGGTACTGCTTGTAAGACAGGGTCGGCAAGTTTAGGAGCCATCCGATGATTTTGAATCGTTTTCAAAAACAAATTAAGCCATGCCTTTAAATTGCAACGTAATTAGGTCTTAAGCCTCCTAGATGGTGCCGATATAAAAAATAACGAATCAGATATAAAAATACCGGCCAAGTGGGAGTCGGGCCTCACTTTATTAGGGTTCCTCATCGCAACAACGCTTCAAACCTTTTTTGTTATGCTATCGTGATGTTACAAGAGGTTTTAAGCGATAACCTCTCCCTATAAAAGATGCAGTTCGTCACAAGTGGTGAACTACACTGCGCCCATCACCCTGAGACAAAGTTGTTAAGTCTAATGTGCCTGGAATTTCACCGGCACCCATACCCTTCAAACACAGTTACAGAACTAACATTACTGCTTGGCGGTAGAAATAGTTATGGTTCCAGTATTTCCCTGAACGAACACACACATACATAGTGTTCAACGGCTACTATGTTTGTTAGTTTTGATCGCAGCTTAAAATCCAAGTTATTAATCGGCTTTTTCAAGTATTACAATATAACTGAATTCAATGAGCTCTAGACGACGTCTACCTACAGGGTTCAAAACAGTCTTCTTTTCATATAACTTTTTAATATATTGGAGCCCTGCAGAAAAATAATTAGATAAAATTTCTAGTAGAGTATTTCTCTTTGAGCCAACGTTCTACACAAAATATGTAAATTTCATGTTTGTAACTCAAACTGTTTACGACATAAATACTTGTGATATATGAAAGAACAGAAAGACAACTAAGTCTCATTAATAGGGCTCTGTTTGAACTTTGAGCACGGCACCCTAAAATGTATAAGTTTGGCGTCATAGCATACAATATGTATGATATCATTTCGATAGTTGCGCGGGCGCAAGCAAAGGTCTCACTGAACAGGACCAAGTCGCGATTCGAAATCGTCGATTCCAATGTCAGACGGCACAAGGCCACCTCTCACGATAAACGCCTCCGCAGGGCATTCAGGCTGCACATAGCCAACAAATTCACATTATCTGTTCAGTCATCAGTACATATTTGGTTTGAAACTATATGTACATGTAGACTATTGATGTTTAATTCGTTTTTAAGCACTGACATTTAAGGCTTTACGGTATGTGGCCGTGTTAATAAGGCAGGTGAACACTGACTACAAAGAATAACATGAATAGTTTATCATTTCAATTGTTTCATTTTATTACTATACACAAAAAAGAACCTAAAGTTAGCTTACTACTCAACAAAGAAAGGAAAATTTTTAACTATGAACGGGATCCGAACCCGCTTCTATCCGTCCCTATACCCGTGACATGCCCTGCAAATTGAGCTATCGTAGCGAGTGAGTCATAGCTCAAATTTATCCTTTCGTTCTTAGCTGTATCAAGAAAACGGAGCGACATCTGCACCCAAACAGAATTGAACTAAAACAAGACAAATTTTTTAATTAGCCTTAAACTCGTTTACGATTTGATGAAATGAACCACTAAAGTGAGTTTTTTTAGACAGGCTGGCCTTTGACCATATTCTTCCAGATATCAGCTATGATGTATTGGAAGTTGGTAATCAAGCTTTGTTCCTAAGGAAAGCTAACGGAACACACCATTAGGTTGGCGGCAGATCGGTAGCAAGCCAGGCGGAATTCGAACTAAGAACCGGCAAGGTGGACCATAGCACTGGGTCATCACTGCTTCATTGTTGGCGTCAGTAATGTAGATAGAAATATTCCTATCAATTGATGTACTCATTGAATACGGTTGCAAAGAAGCTCTACGTTTGAGAACAATAAAAGTGGGACAAATATATTAAGGCTGTTATATCTAATGAACAGTGTGTTCATTCAGTATGCGGATTTTTTTATTATTTTAGTTGTTATGCAGAAGGTAGATGAGTTTGGTTGCCTGTGAACAATCGATCACGTCTCGCCACTTCTTATCGCGATCTAAGCAAAGCCACGGGTCGGCTTCCACGTGCCAATTTGTTCGGAACAGGCTATTGCATAAATCTGCAGTAACTAAGCACATAATAATATCCACGAAACACTTTCAACTACGTTTAACAAGATACTTTCTACCAAATTATAGGGAATTATTAGAAACTGACAAACAGGTGGACATTTTACTAGTTGCTCTACGACAGACTTCCACGGCAATGTAACATTATTTTTAATACCAGTGTAGTATAAACATAAAAAGTAGGTATACTATAAGAAACTGATGTTGAATTGTAAAATCGAAACAGATTTGGGTAAAAAATATTATGTAGAGAAGTGAAACTCAGCGCGCTCTCGTTTTAAGCGTCGCTATATAAACAAGAACCGCGTTTTCTCTTCAAAACAAAAAAGGACATTGGTATATTGACATAGTAAAATTGGCAAATAAGCAGTATGCTACTACTTATTTGCCAATGAAGCAATGATAGCTCAGTGACATTGGCTATGGACTGCCATGCAGCAGGTCCATGGTTCGAATCCCGCCGCGGGCTTGAGCTTCACCGCACGGTGAAAGGGCATTTTGCGAATGCCCTGGCTAGCGACCACCCTAAAATAGTAATTCTGTCGCAAAGCACCTAACAGTGTGTTCAGGCAGCAGTCCTTGAGAGCCAGTAAAACTTCAGGCACATGAGACCTAGCAACTGTACGTCTCAGTGTGATGAGCGCAGTGCATCTGTTATAGGCAGAGGTTAGTCCACTTAACATCAGGTGTGCCTCGGGCTTGTACCGTCACAATAACATAAAAAAAAACTTGTGTAAACGTAATAATGGGGTAATGTTGTCTTATGATTTCGCGATTATTACACATAGTAATTAAACAACTTTAAACTGTTTAAACCGCGTATATTTATCATTATTTTTGTCCCGACGTTTCTGCACGTGGCGTTGCAGAGAAAAGGTATTTTGTTATTATTATTATTCGACTGGAAGTGGGCTTACAATCGATTAGATTTCCAAACCATGGTTAGGATAAGCGTCAGACACGCGGCCGGACAATAATAAAGCCCAATGTGCAAGCAATTTGTTGTCATATTCGAGAAACATTTACCTGACCCCATGCAGGTAAGGTAGGGGCAGAGAGAAAATAATGAGCGTTGTGAATTGAGTTTTTTTATGGTATCTTGATGGATCAAGCACTAGGCCCACTTGGAGTTAAGCGGTAACATCTGCCTATAAAAGATGTAGTACGTCACAAGTGGCGAACTGCACTGCCCCCATCACCCTGAGACAAAGTTGTTGAGTCTCATGTGCCAGTTATTTCAGCGGCAACCATATACAGTTGAAACTGGAACACAGTAATGCGAACATTAAAGCTTGGCAATAGAAATAAGTATGGTGGCAGTACTTTCCCGGACAAATTCGCACAAGGAGTTCTACTGCTAAAAACTGCAGTAATAACACTGTACCTTACTACATTGTTATATTAAATTATTGCCATACATAAAATAAGCTTTATTTTTTATCTATGAAGGATCAGAATTGAATAAAATATACAATGGTTAAGAACTGTATATTTTGGATAACGGCCGGCGTTTGGTCAACCATCGAGATATTGAAACTTGTTTACCGGATGCAGTTGCTCACTTCACCTCCCTCATCCTGTCACACGAGACAATCGATAAGATATGATTTTTTCTTGATACAAAAACGGTTATTATTTTGTTTCCAACAATGAAGGCAAACAAGGTGATATATATAATAAACGTTTACGAAAAATATTTACGTATTTTTTTTACGTTAGATGGGAAATTAGGTAAATTCAATATATAGTTATTTGTTATGCAAGGCTGCAAAGTTGTTATTTGGCGCGAGTACTATTATTGCAACCTGAGGAAGCCAAGGATTCATTGACCACTCCGTTTGCTCGGGGTTCAAAATGTAAAATCCTGAGCGTACCGAAGGTTTTAACAGTACGAGATCCAAAATAACTTTGCTACCGAGCGAAAATGTACAAAAAATGTGTTAATTTTTACAAAAATTAAGTCAAATTACTAAAATCGGTAAAACATAGTCATTTTTTCAATTTTATAAAGGTTTTAATTTCAATAACCTTTTCCACGCTAGCGGGTAAAAAGCAGTATATATCTTTATAAGCGCAGATTTCGAATCATAAACAACACCTTTCCGGACTTGTGAGGTTTTAAATAAGTTATTCACTCTTGCTCTACGATTCCTTGGTTACAAATACTACACACCAACATACAAGACACAAAATCCTGTTCTCGTTACAGAAATATAACCAGGAACTTGTGACCTGAAACCTTATTTTATTACTGGTAGGCCAGCCTCTAACCGCAATCTCATACCTGATAGTGTTTGTATTGTGTATGTACAATGTGACTGAGACGATAAACAGACAGCCTCAATGGGGACTGGTTATCAAGGACAGGCTCCAACCCACCTTTGACTTCTTGGCAACAGATTTCGCAAAATGCCTTAGCACAATGCAACAGCCTCGAGTACAAGATCGTTCATTTGCTTTTTTTTCCTTCACACTATTGATGGTGATAGCTAGCTAGCCTGGCAATTCCAAGATTATCATACAATGACGAACGCACACCGGGATGCGTCGCCGACTTTTCAGACTTCGAGGACTGCGGCGCGTGCAGCTCTTGCGTCTGGTACGCATTCAGCGATCACCGTTGATCAAACTTGGTGAAATTTTACATGCATGCCCTTGAGCTTAATATCTTTGCTTCTGATTTGCAATCACCAATCAATAAAGACTTTATGGAATACCTTGGGTACTAACCTACTTTTCTGATTAAGTTATATTTGTGTTACTAGGGCCAAAGTAAGATTTTGTTCCTCGAGAACATCATTTTGAATTCAGAGCATATCGAAAGTAGAAACCTGAGCGTAACAGGGAATTCAATATATGCCACCCGAGCGTAAAATCGCGATCGAAAACATTTGGTTTGACCGCTATTTACACCAACAATTGTTCATCAATACTTATGAGAAAAAGAAAAATCTACCTGAAACTCGTCGACTCGACGTCTAATATTATGAATCAATAACTAAAAATTATATATTATATTATGATTCGTTTATATATTTCACCAACTATCTTACAATCTATCAGAAGCCGAACGCAAAACAAACAGAAGGGAGAAACTCAAACTCCCTTATGATCCAAGTTTAAATTTTGCTCCCGCTGTCCGCTAACGCCAATTAACCATTTTCCAACAAATGTGATAAACATTTTGTTTCATGTCTGGATTTATATAATGGTTTAAACAACGCATCTAATATTGAGTTTTATGAGTCATTTTATCAAGTTTCAACACAAAGACAGATGAAGAGATAAAAAGGATAGGATATCTCGATAAGGATATACTTCTTTATCAGAACAACACAAAAGCATTTACCAGAATATCACCTTTATCAGAATAACTCGTTGTTCGAGTGGCGTAAAGCGTTGCTTGAAAATCTAAAGTTCCAGGTTCGATAATCAGTTCTGATAGTTATTGGGTTTCTGACAAATAAATTTTCATTTGCTGTCTAGAATCGGTAACTGTGCCTGGTAAATATCGATAGTTTTGCCCCCTATTACGTGGTACTTCAACATATCTGGCGAAATTTGTTTGTGCCGTGCCCCGTGGTATATGTCTAGAAATTAGTTAAAGTAAGTAATAACTATTTTTCATTGGATATTTAATATAAATATATTAAATATACAATGACAGATAGACCACAATAAAATAAATATTACACTGGTTAAAGAGGATTGTGTGCGATTTTTTTTTATGTTTAGCTTAACCGCTTTGATTCTTCCACAAATTATATTTTAATGGCTTAATATAGAAATAATGAGTAAACGGGGCATTTTTACCGCGTGTAACGACTTAGTTCGCATGACAATAGTGATGGAAAAGGATATACTTATAGTTCCTAATACATATAGAAAAACGAAGAAGAGTGATTACATAAGCCTCAAAAAACATAGAAAGTTGATGTTGAATTCATAAAGTAAAAAGTATATATTATGAAGAAATATAAACAGTTTTATTTTTTTGTCTTTGCTGTGTAAATTCATAGATGGGGTAGAACAAAGGTATGGGAGGGATAAGGACCCACTGTTTCACTCTAAAAAAATAATTAAGCTATGACAGCAGACTAAGGTACCAATGCATGCTGCCCATACTCTTTTACGGAACCGGAACATGGTCTCTGACTAAAACGCACGCAAAGAGCTATGGAGCGCGCTATGCTAGGTGTCCGCTTAGTAGATCGTGTCCCAAACGTGGAAATTCAAAGTCGCACAAAAGTCGAAGTCGTGGATACACTCATCGCTAAGCTACAGTGACGATGGTTAGGGCACTTGGCTAAATGAGATATAAAAAGGTGGACCAAGACGGTCACCATATGGTATCAACGAAATCAGAAGCAATTGTCAAGCAAATCGAAGTGAAATGGTTGAGTCGCACACAGAACCGGAAAATGAGACGTGAGCAAGGGGAGACCTATACCTACCAGTGGGTGGATACAGGCAGATAAGAAAGATACTCAAGTATTTTAATTTTATACGGCCACATCAATTAAAGAGGAAGTAACTCATAAAACACACAATATTTGCATCGACAAAGTACGGTATATTGTTGACGATATGTTTTAGGAACTTTTGTAGTACACAATAGACGCCAATTATACAAAAACCAGCATGTTGTAGCACCAGTAATTTGTGTTATAATGAAGACTATGCAGAATGCGATGAACTTGCGAAAAAATAAGCAGGTGTTTAACTTTCAAACTGCATAGCAGCGTCGACACATCAAGGATAAAATATTCGCAAAAAAATACGGGCCGTAGGTAGTAGTAGGTGTAGCTACTCGTATATGAATTTTTTGTACGTATCGATTATGGAACCTTTTAAACTAGTTTCGTAAGTAATACACCTGTCGATTGTAATGTAATTGGTATTAAATTCTATTGTTCAATGCAGCTTGATTCTACACTTTACAATGGCTGCTTTCTAGAAAGAGTCATTTACACTCATAAAGTTTATCCTATGGTCGAAGTGTGTATCTATAGTAACTTTTAAGTTTATAAGTTTTTATTGTAAGCCACATCCTCCGTGGTCTTCTTATCCTCATACCACTCTTTTGAACATGGCTTCTCTTGCAACACAACAATATATTAATTACTAACTTTCCGGCCGCGGCTCCGCCCGAACGTATGTCGGTTATTGCGCAAACTCATTAACCTCTTCTTGCGCAGTTGGATAAAAACTATCCTATGTCCTTCCCCGGGTATCAAACTATTTCCATACCAAATTTTATCCAAATCGGTCGAGTAGTTCATAAGTTTTATCGTTGCATACAAAAATACAAAATCTTTTCTCAGTATAATATTAGTATAGATATGTTTTTCGCTAACACAGGACATAATCTTGTGTTGCCTTTGGTTTTAAGGCCAGTCCCTTGCTAACGCCAACTTTCCTTGGGAATGCTCTCGCTGACAATTAAAGTCCAGTTAAAATATCATTAGGTTGATAAGAACCTATTGTGCTCCCAGTGTGCAGCAACTCCATCCATATGAGTGGTGGCATGCTCATTAGGCGCATTTTAGCTTAATCGCCTTCAACGACATCTAACAGTTCTTATATTCGTAATATTTTCATTTCAGTTTATAACAATAATATAGGTAGGTATACAAATATGATATCTACATTGCACAGTTTATTTTCCTTATCGTTTCGATAAGAAGAGTTATATTTAAACCTTGAGTTTCAAGTTGTAAATGTGGCCAATTTGAAAAAAACACTACCAATTGAGTGTAATATTTACATTATGAATTCAATTGCTCAATGGTTATCCCTTCACAATTTACCTTGGAAACTTACTCATAAATTGTCTTAACATGCACGAACAAAGTATACATTGGTGGATGGCAGGTTATTATTCAACGAAAGGGAACTTGGCTTATTTACAACTACTGACACCAGCTGACCTCTCGGAGTCAGTATCCATTAAAATTACGAGTGTCACGGTTCTAACCATCTTGTTTATGGTGATAGATAAGGAAAGCGAACCTGTGGTGCAATAGCCGAGACTGCTTCGGTTGCCGCCGTCTTGTCGGTGTTTGGATCCGTTAGTCACAACCCCGCGGGTCCACATGACGAACTCTTAGAACTAGAACTGCACAATCCTCCATCAGTCACTGGTTCTTCGTATAATGCAAGCTGCATGCAACTTCACTGGGGACACTCGATATAGAGGGCCCCGGAATCACTGGGCCGTATCCAGCACACGCACTCACCGGTAAAATGTTACCGCTCCCTATAATTTCTATATATCGTGATAATCATAATACACTGAATTTACCGCACGCCAGCACGACGACAAATCGCATGTTTTGGAAACAATAGCACGGTTCCGTTCGTATCGTGGAGTTTCTAACCAACTTTGCGAGCAATAGTTCCGTCAAATTATTTTATTACTGCACTAGAAGCACCAATAAGTACGAGATCGACGGTTATTATAATGATTTTAGTCGGTAGTCAGATCACGTCGTTTAATTTCGTTACGTTCGATATCGTTGATGGCTTTCACGATTAACAACGTATCAGTCCGTGTCACTTCAACGCTTTTACCATACTGGACTGAAGGCAGCTGTGCGGCTCTGGGAAAGAGAGAGAGAACTATAGCACGAAGTGTTGGAGCTATAAGATCGTAACGGGTATAAGTCAGATTTGCTGAACTCTACTTTGCGCTTGGAAGGTAGAGTCTATATTAATGTTATCGCTTTTCACAGCTGGGGTAGTTTTCACTACGATTGCGTACGAAAATTCGAGACACAACGAGTAGTCCTAGCACTGAGTGCGAAAGAGAACGGCGCTAGTACCGAAGGCTGTCGAGTCAGACCGAGCGGGGCCGACCGCCAAGGCCGGCTAACGTCACGATTTGCGAAGACTAGACATGCCTCCATGCACACCTAATAGTTCCTTTATACCTAGGTTTTGTACGTAGTTGCATCAAGTCTAGGTGCGACATGTTGCATTGAAAACCTCCACGTTATTGGAAAAAGTTAAGTGGCTTCACATTCAAGAGCTACTGAAATTAATTAGAATTATTAGAAGTTGAAAATGATCACGATAAAAATGTTGGATTAGTAATTATATTTACAAAAACAGAAACGAATAGAATTTGGCTTAAGTTTCGTAATCACACAAACGATGATAATTATTTAGGTATGAGCTCTGGCTGATTATAATATTATTGGAGCAGATAGAAATTGTAAACAATCCACGAAACAATGAGAACAAAACTATCATTCTGACGTCAACTATGATGTTATATATGGTAAATAACCGTGATCTGTGTAAAAGACAATCCTTATTGTATCGTCAGGTTTGTATATCAATAGATTTTTTGTATGTATTGCTTAAAGTTTGTTTTATTTTAATATTTATTCCAGTTTAAAACTCAATCCATCTAATCTCTATCCGTTGGGTTCTCGTATTTCCTACATTCCTACAATTCCATAAATTCCTATTTCATTAATCGTAACGTACACAATAATACATGCGCAGCATTTCAGAGTAATCTTCGTAAAAAATAATGGTTTCTAATGCAATTGTACAACTTGGTTTACGATTACTTACGATCTGCATACTGTGGTAACTCAAAGAAGTGATAATGAGAAAAGTATGAGTGATGTCATGGAAAATATATGTAAGATATAAAAATACATGTAAATAATTTCAGTCGACTTACGAGTCGTTATTTAAATAAAACGCAGCCGGTTTCACATACCTAATGCAATTCAGTCCTATTTAACAATATTTATATACTTAGTACGTACAAATATTATGCGCGGATATAATCGTACGAGTACGTAACATCGACCAACAAATAAAAGTAGAAGCAAACATTCGAGATTTTCTCCTGCAGTATCCGTTTAAGTATCATAAATTAGTGATGTATGAGGCAATTTAAATACGAGTATGTGACGCAAAACAATTCTCTACATTCTCCCTATACATTTAGCTTTTGCACGTCAGAAGCAGAATTTATCCTATTAAAGTTAAGGTTATTAAAATGTAATTCCTTGGAAGCCTTCGTTTGGAGTTCAAACGAGGCGACGTGGTCGATGGCGGCGGTGTGACGGCCCACGTGATTCCCAATGACTAAATAAGTAGCTCTACCAGATTTCTCGATTCGCATTAATTGGATTGCCGGATGCCACGCACAGTGACGTCATTACGTCTGCAGGTATAGCTAAATAACATTTGACAAATTTCTAAGCAAAGTTGAAAGGCAATCGATAACTTAACGTTGTGGGTGTGGGTGGCAGTCAACGACCGCTCCAGGATCTGTGTTATAAAGCTTAAAAGATAAAAGCTGGATAAAATCCCTATAGCAGGCAGAATATATCTTTTTTGTTATCTTGAGTCACATCGAGTTTATAACCTAAACTCAGCCTAGCCAAAAGAATTTTGCTGAAGATTCTTTTGCCAAAAGAGCACCATTAAATGATGTGAATGTACTTCATGGCATAAGACAACCGAGCTTATCTCATTGTTGCAGTGACAATTCTTTAACTGTCAGTTTATGTCATGTAGATGTGTAATTTTGTGATGGCTCAGTGGCATTGGCCATGGACTGCCGTGCAGCATCCATGGTGCGAATCCCGCCGTGGGCTTGAGCTTCACTAAGCACCTAACAGTGTGTTCCGGCAGCAGTCCTTGAGAGCCAGTAAAATTACAGGCACATAAGACGTAACAACTGTACGTTTCAGTGTGACGGACACAGTACAATTAGTCGTTGTCGAAATGCGTCTAGGCAGAGGTTAGCCCACTTAGCATCAGGCAGGCCTCGGGATTGTAACGTCAGAATAACAGACAAAAAATAATTGAATACCAAATATGAGTCGGATTTACAACATCACGTCCTGATTAACGTCAATAGAGAGAAATTGCAAGAAAGGGTGTGTGTGTATATGACACTTGAGTCGAGTTCAATATCAACATATCGGCGCGGTCGCGGCGGCGTCGCATCGAAGCGTAACTACTTTCTTTTTACGTCCCAGAGGTAGAGGTGACTCGTCCAGTTTGTTAACATAATGTAAATGTCATTGAATGCCGTTCAACCGGTTAAAACGTCTGTTATTTCAAACTATCATTCGTCTCTACTTTTGTTTTAAAAAATGCAAATTGTTATGCCCTTGTCATTCATCTATGGCAAGTGACTTTTACAAACGAGTTTTTTCTTTTTTCAAAAATATCAGAAGTACTTAATTGAAGTGCAGTACCCTTCAACCTATACAGCATTGAATACATGTTAATTATTATTATCATGACATAAATGGAATCTTTGAAGTATAAAACCCTTGTTATGTTATATTATATAGGAGAGCCAAATGTAAAGCGTTGCGACGAAGCAGTCCCAACATACTTATAATTGAATCCAAAGTCGACATAAAAAGGAAGGTTGCACGACTACATGTACGTTGGAAGAATAACTGAGTAAATTTACTTTAAAAGCCGACACATATGTTGCACACATTAAAACGGCCTCAAGGCAATTGAAATTCAATCAAACCATAGCCACTGTGCGTCGCGGCTACTATGACGCGTTTCCAAGTGTCCGCCGATGGTCGGTATCGACAATTAGGTACCACGGCAATAGAAGCATTGAATGGAATTGTCAATGACGAACGCAATTTACAAGCAGCCAGTGACCCGAAGGTTGGTAACGATGCGCACGATACAAGACGACATTTTATTTGTATTGTAATGCAAAACTGCAAACATCCTATCGTCACGACGCAAACGCATCACTGTTGAGTAAAGTCACACATGGTTACAGTGACTTGAAATGTTAAAACACATGGTATTTAACATGGATACCGTGTAGTGACGAAAAGTGATTTCTAACTTCCTCTCCTAGTACTTTATACAGTGACGTCTCAATATTATTAACCAGACGGTCGTATGACTCATCTAAATGCTGTTTATTGGTGTAGTACAATCAGAAATTCGCCGTAAGGAGTACTAGCATGAGGAAGTGATTAATGTGTGGCCTTGCACGTCTAATATAATACCAGAACTTTTGTCTTATATAAATATGAAGTTCTGGTCGATGATTTTCAATATATAATAGTAATACATTTTTAATATAGGTATAATAGACGATATTGATGTGTGTATATATATAATTTTTTATATTATATTAAAAGTAAACAATATACTATAAAACTAGGTATGGTAATGCTTAGCAATGATGAATAAAGATACGATTCCGAACGAAGCTGCCAACTGCAACTGCAAGCTGCAAGTCGGCACTTGGCCGCATGCAGTCGGCCGCAGCGGCAACATTGGTGCCACTGGTTTGTATAAAATGTTACTTCATGCAAAATTTATTAAAATAAGGATATACTTATCAATAACTTGAAAGACGACAAGATTTAACTTAGTAGGTCGGTATTGGTATATATATTTATATTATTTTTATTAATGCCTTGGTGCGAATGGACCTTTAGTGGATGTTTGTGTTGTATTTTCAATAGATGCGTATTCTGCGCGATAATGAGTTAAAACAAACGAAGAACACATATTTCATTTACAGATTCAAGGTACACAGAACCATTGGTCATTGTCATTTCCATAGCAAATGTTCCCGAGCCCAAAAAAGTCATCCTTCGCGATTACGTCGTTCTCAAACGGAATTAAAACTTAAAGAGGATAAAGCATATTTCCTACATAGTAAAAAGTTTTAAGCGATTAATTCAAAATGAAATATCCCTAAACATTGTTGGTGAGTGTATATATCTATATTTAGCTACAGAGCTAAAATAATTGTAAGCATACCGATCCTCCGAACTGTATCTTTGATCTACGACATTGTTTATTTCTGAAAAATTGTTATTTCCTTTGGATGCGTATAGAGAACGACCTAATAAAGTGTTCCCGCGTTCTGAGTGCCTCACGGCTAGCTATAGACAGTTAGTTACTATACTCATCGAATGTAAATATTGGCATAACCAAAAACACATTTGACACTGGTGGTATTCCCAAAAGAGATAAAACGTCTTTGGATTAAACGTAATGTAGTAATAATATCTAAATGTAAACCACCAATAACACCAACGTCATTGTAGAATGCAATAAACAAAAGCTAATTCTCGAGAATTAAGAACAACAAGTCACAATTAAGATCTATGTACGTTTCATCATGTTCGATGAATGAGTGGTGACGGCGTAACACATTATTTGTAAAGTTTGGCCAGTTACGGACGTAACGACTGCTCGGCAACTGAGATGATGATGGATCGAGGCAAATGTAGGCGTGGTGACTATTAATCAACATTAATCCCATTTTATTTCATGATATCGAAGAAGGTAACAATTATCCCGTCAAAAGGTTGCGTCATCTCATCTATAGCATTGTATGAAATGAGAGCATCTGTCGAATATGAAGTAGCGCATCTTTTGTTAGATCATAATAGCTGTTATTCGTTCATTTATGTAATACACGTGTTTCAAAAATAACAGTGTGAAAAACACGTAAATTAAAATTTATTTGTGCCTAGTTTAAAAATGTGTGGAAGTCCGTGCGTCACAGCTACGTGACAATGTTGATACAAATGCAAATTCAATTGAAAACTTGCAAAACAGAATGGGAAACCACTACAATGATATTAATAACATGTTTGAGTTGTATGCAAAACAAGTGTTGCTGAACTTTTCTAAAGAAATAATCCGGAGTTATATTTATATCTTATTTACAAAAAAAATAACAAACAGTAAGATTATAAACGTTTCGTAATCCTGAAATTTATCCTATGAATAAGAAGGAAGTCATTAATTTCAAGAGTTTATAAGCGATTCATTTCCGACGTTTCGTTTTAGAAGAACGTTATTAAGTAGATAGAAACTGTATTCCTTGGATTTCACTTTCAACTGACTGCTGGTATACTTAGTTTAAGCACAAAACACTACTTATATCGTAAATGCCTAAGTTTATATGTTCAAAAATATGTTCAAAAGATTTGCCATTAACATAAAATTTAGAATGAATGTGTTATAACAAGCTTTTAACGCCACGTCGCTCGCTTGGATCAGTGTAAAATAGAATTTAATTTCGCAGAATCATAACGGATTAAAATTTTAAAATTACCTACTTGCCTGTAGGTCCCGTGGTTCAAGTTTGATATGACTCCGTATCTGTCAATTTTTGAATTTTGATAACTTTGAATATTATTCCCACTAGATCAAAAGGTGTATTAGAGATCCATTGTGCGTCAATTGAACCCCCATGTTTTGGGATCGTGTAGGGTTTTTTCACGATGTTTGCACATCTCTTGATTGCTCCAAGTAATAATTTCAATCAATACTTTTGTGATAGAGCACTTTTTTTTTTGTTTGGTTTTTAATCTAACGAATTTCTAAGTAGACTCGAAATAATACCAAACTTTCAAAATCTCCATGAGGTAGTGCAAAGAGAATGCGAGCCATTCAAAAAAATCACCGATAATTTTCTGATAACTAATTGAAAACTTAGAAGGTAATATAAGTACTAATAGTCATCATCATACCAATAGAAATCATTCAATAGGTCTACTAGTAAACTATGGTTATTATATAATGATATGTGACAATATTACCTACATGATTAACAAATCCGGATATTGGCGAAATTTGTGGAAAAATTGCGCCATCTTACCACTGGTGACTAAAAAGGTGTTAAAGGGGACGAGCCTGTTGTTATCTTCTAGAAACAGGCCCAAACATGCAAGATACTAATATCAGAAATCACAATACAACTTGTATTGGAAATGAACCAGGGACTTCACCATTTGGACGTGCATAATTATGTCGATTAATAAGAAACATTATTTAGCCATGACATGATGTTAAGACCATCTGTTATCTATGAGTCGTATGACCAAATAGCGTTTTATCTAATTTATTCTTCAGTCAGTTGAATGTATAAACATTCAAGTATTATTTTATCTCGAGCGGACATTTGCACGGCAGCTGTTATGCTCCAATTTCTGATAATTGCATTCGCACTTGTTATGCAAAACCGAGCAAGAAGCCAACCTCGTCGATCATTATTAGCCAATTTGTAACGTGAATTATTCTTGAATATCAACACCCGAAGAAATTGCATACTCGCCTATGTGCATTCCTGCATTGCACCTACTTGTCTTGACTACACACGTCTCATATTGGAACAGTCGGAACATGGCACTATGTTACGCAAACCAATGAAGATCTCGATCATATCGTGATATACTCGCACGATAATGCATTATTAACTGATCCAATCACGACATTGCAATTCTTTCACAAGCCAATTGTGTCTGTGAGAGAGATGTTCATGATGTAGAAGTTAATAAAGGAACCGTATTCAAAGCAGTGTTAACGTTGTAAATTTAAGGCTTCTGTCGTGCGTTCATGCGTAATGACTACGTAGTCTGTGATGCAACAAAACAAATTAAATTAATTATCAGCCCACGACTCCTTGTCTTCCTCAATCCCACACTCGTTTAGAGTTAATGCAAGAGTGTGATTGTATTAGAGGGGTTTACTGTTCCGTGTGGTAACATTGGCAATTTTACAATACACATAATCGATACTGATGAAAACTGTCATCGTCTTCGACTTGGTTATCAGATGGCATTGTAAATTATGGCGCATCGCTTTGGTACCTGCCGCCGACGTCACCGCCTTCGAATATCACAATATTTTCGTGTAGTAAAATATTCTGAAACATGTTTTATAGATTGCACCGTAGCCACCCATAAACGCGTTCGCATAACTAAAATAAGATGCTATAGAATAAGCTAAATGCGAGTCGGACTCGTACACCGACGGTTTCGAGGTAACACACATACATTTATGGCATTTATCAATTCGTGATTTTTCATGTTGTTCGATATCATTTGCGCGAGTCCACCCAGCACTTGGCCGGATTTTATTATTTGTAGTTGTACTTTTGAACTACAATCGCATCAATGACGCCTGCATAAAGCGATCGTAGCGTAGTTTGCTTAGCCGTTGCTTCACTTAGCTAAAGTTAAGCAACGTCCGCTGCGGTCTTGAGTTGGATGGGTGACTGAGCGCTTCCCTGCTTCGGAGGGCACGTTAAGCCGTGGGTCATGGTGGTTGTCTAAGGATTGCAGTCATTATAGCATGGTGGTAGGGTATAATGCGAATTCCCGCCTGGCTAGCTACCAACTTCAAGTGGAAATCTGTCACCAAGCCTCTAAAGTGTTCCGGCAACTCTCCGTAAGAGCTATTCTAGGTTAGCCTGAACAACATCTTCGACCACATCATCACTTATCATCAGGTGAGATAGCGGTAAAAAAAAATATAATACAGTTGTTGCGATAAACAGCAAAAATGTGTCTTATATATAAGATTTTTTTTTGACGGATGGACAGCGCAGCGTAGGTTAAGTGTTGGGATTCAGTTTTATCGAACGAAACCCTAACAATAAACTCCATTTTAAACATAACTCACATACTTACGGACAAATCTGATGGGGGGGATATCAAGTACGTAATCTAAATTTTAATCTTTGCTCAATTAAGCGTAGCACCAAGAACGTATGAGTCATCTATCATCAACTTGGCTCTACACGAACCAATTCTTTACTTTGGGGTCAAACAACTTTACAGAGCATAGTAATTACTTCCTTATAAAGCGGCTAAAGTACAGGTGGTAATTGTGTTCAGTTTTTCTATGATACTTGCGCGAATCAGTCTAAGGCTTGCCATGTTGCGAGGGCGGAGCCACCAACCAACCGTGCAATGTATTGTGCCCTTGTAAGCAATAATATTCTCATTTAGGTACTATGCAGGATCGGCCCGAAATATAAGCTTATTTATCTATACAGCTGCCCTCTCTAAGCTAAATTTTAGCGGAAGCCGTTCAGAACCGTCAGTTCAACTTTTCACTTTCTTCCCATAGATGGCATAAGTTGGGCGTCACTATACCACCGGCCGGCGGCTTTCAGCCGATTTCATACTTTCCCTGTTTTTATGGGAATCTCACGGGCTCTATCAATGAGTTAACAATGCCGAGAAAGCTGCAGATTGAACACTGTATTTTCGAATAAACGGAAATAATGGTCAATATCTATGACAAATTGCTGTTTCGCAACACTGATGTAAATGTACATTATTTTATCTAATGGAATAAGATCCGAAAACGGGCACGTGTGTAGGATTGCTTTCTTCGCATAATTTGTCTACCTACACAACATAAGCCTTAGATGGATAGATAAATCATTCCATCAGTCTATGTTTCCAAGTACACACACCTAAGTTTCGACCTTAGCGGTTAGTAGAGTGGGTGTTTGTAAGTTGATATTAGCATTGACATACATTATTCTTTGCAACTGCAGTCACATTCTCGACATTTTGACTTCGAGTATAATCATAATGAGAACCTGATATTGCTTTTTTTACTGGCGCCTTTTATAACAAAATACTACGAACTATATACAATACTACAGCTACTACAAAGTAAGCATTAAGACAACCTATAAGTCATTGCAGACTCACAGGCAGTCCAAATGCTCCAGCCCACTACCAGTTGGCAGAGTGCCTAGCATGCTGGCAGCATATATTGATATTGCTATAGGTTACAGTTTTGTCAAACTACAGCATTATTATAACATTCAAATTACTTAGCAACTGATCTAAGTATATTGTCTTTAATAAACTTTTGAGTATTTTTTAAAGTGAACATGTAGTGTAGTAAAAATAGGCATGTATTGTAAAAAGGAATCATAACGATCAAAAAAGAGAAACTAATGTATAATAGTTATAATAATATTCCACAGCAAATATAACAGTTAATAAACAAGGTCTATAATAAAATAGCACACATAATGATATCAGAATCACTACATAGTATAAAACAAAGTCACTTCTCGCTGTCTGTCTGTCCCTATATATAATGGTTATATATAGGAACAGACAGGTATATATATATAAAGGTTTATATATATTATACATGCATAATATAGTCGAGAAACATTGTCAATTTTAGAGGTTTCTAATATGATGTCGTAAATAAACACATTTTTTTGCGCTTACATTGCAAACCCTACGAGTTAGATCAAAATAATGTACTACTACAGTAGTATATACCTTAAAAAGGTTTTTAAAAAAATCAGCAATCGTATATGTCTATCTCTTAGGGATAACCCATAATAACCATTTTTACCCTTTAATTTTTACGGAAATAATGGCTTACTTACGAAGCGATTTTAGGCAATACAGCATTAATCCTTATCCAATTAAGTACATTCAATACATCGTGCATTTAATATAGATCACTGTGAACGATTTATAGACATTCTTTAGTATATTAGTATCATGCGAAGCCGGAGCGGGTCTCTAGTATTCTATAATATGTTTAATAGTTCTGCCACTAAACACTTAATCAGCCGACCATGTGATTATAAAGTGTAATGAGATGGCATCATGGTCATCAGTCAATCAAGTGATTTCATCTTGTCAGTTTAGAAATACAACACTACACTGCACATTAACCTAATACCAATTACGGAGCTGGATAAACATACAGATCAAGCCGGGTCAAGTTCGTATGGATCCCTCAAGGTTAAAAACTTGATAACACACTTGAAAAAAAATTAAACGGTGACAAATGCAGTTAACTTATAGAAAACATTTTAGACAACAAAGTTTAAGTCGAAACCGCAATAAAGAATTTGAATGTGACATAAAACACATGTAGATACATTGTTCTTAAGTGTTACGCAAATGGCAACAAAATACACAACATGCTTGAAGTAAATTACGACTAGAAAACGTATGACAATATAATAGGAAAAGAAATCATCAATGTATACGTGTTGTATAATTTTAGTATAGTTAAATAGGTAAATAATAACAGCGATGATGATGAGATAAATATCGGAATGAAGATAACAAACAAAACTTCACAACCAACAATAGCAAATGAAAACGCACTAATTTGTCCATTGTACCGAGAGACTGGCTTAAAGAGAAATTTGACAATGCGCTTGAAGAAAGTTTTTTTGGAGTCATCACAACGTGATTAAAACAAACGTGTTTTGGCAGATGCATTTGGCGAGACGAATGAAACCAGACGTGAGATGGAAGGTTAAGTGTTAACCGTGACTTAATATTTACCGTTTTAAAAGGCATTACTCTTGTACTTTTATTTTTTGCACGTTGTGTTGAAATACAAAAGAGGATAAGGTAATTAATTTCAATGTATCAGGTGACGACAGCTTTATTACAAAATTATTAGAAACAAAGTAAAATATATTCATATCGTCAGGCACCGCTTGAATCTTGATACTGTCACAAATAATCAAAACTCGGTTTATGCTGAGCTATAAAAATATGTGAAACTTTTGAATGTTTAAAAAAATTAAATTAACCTTTTTTATCTGAGCAAGATTTAATTAAACTGCAAAGAAAAATTAAAAGATCTTATTCTCATTATACTTTGATGTTTGCTTAATCAATTTATGTATGTAAATCAGAGTGGGCAATATTAGTGGCGAAAGACGAAGAAAGTGACACAGTGACCCGCATACATCCTCGATGGAAGAAGCGAGAGTAAATTGGATGACGTCATAGACTGACCAGGCTGACTTACAGCCTGTGTTTTAATAACTATTGCATTGCAAAGAAATTTAAATTTACAGAAATATATTAATTTACGTACACATAAATACAGTTAAGTAAAAAACTTTTCGCATAAAAAACAAAGTATACGATGTTGATTAAGGTTCGGCCGCTTAAAGAAAATCATTCATAAAGTGTATACAGATACTTTCGTTACCCTAGGTGGAGCAGGCAGCAATAGGTTATAACTATAATTAAGGGCACAATACTAGAAATTAAAGTAGAGCTTCGGGAAATTGGCATTTCATTAATTTAATTAACTACGAGTAGTCACGAACCCATATATTATTAGCTTAGTGTAGCTTAGAAGTAATTTATTACAGTAGCTACGTATTAAATAGGAGGTGTCTTTATAACTTGTTCTTAGAAAGTAAGTATAAGTTGGATTCAGCAAATTTTACGAGACATAACGTGTTCAAAATTAACTTTCAAGAAAAAGTACGGCAGACTGTAACAGTAAACTAAACGGTAATTATACTATTTATAATTATAATAATGGGATTCATAATTAAATTTTTCCTATAGCCTATAACTTATCCCTCGTATATAGGAAGGATTAAAACACGAAGTGCTTCTTTTCAAGGGTAAAAAGCTGATAGTAAAAAAAAAACAATATATTCATCATTTTATTTGCTTTACAGTTATTACAAACGCATTCAATTAGTTTATATAATGAAATATTGGTGGAATGAATATAATTAGGCAAACATATTAGTTTAGTCTAGGACAACTAGCTACGTGTAGATTTACAAAGTTTCATACTCAACTAAACACCGTTTTCTTTAGAAATTTGAATAAATAAAATTCTTATATTTTCATCAATTTCAATGAAGCAATGTTTAAATTTTAACAATTAAGTATTCCATTGAACTAAAACAAATCTTTAAAAGTATTTATCTCACCTTCCTTGAAAAAGTAGGTACACTTGAATTTATAAATTCTATTTTATGACATTCACAGCTACCTTAATATTATTAAATTCAGTTCAATTTAAATTCAATCAGTTTTTTTACCATTTCGTTAGCCGACTTCCAAAAAGGAAATTTGTTATATTTCTTTTTGTGTGTTTATAACGGGATAACTCCGCCAATTATGCATTGATATCTATTATCGCAAACGAAAAGTAATCACGAGTACCTACCCGTGATTTCCTTTATACATACATACATGTATACAATCACGCCTCTTTCCCGTAGGGGTAGGCAGATACCACATATCTCCACTACGAACCTTCAAAATCTCTTTCGCTTCATCTACACTCATCAATCCTTTCATACTTAAACGTCTAAGGTACTCCTGACCTGGCCCTTTTTCAGAACGTCTTCAATTTGATTTCCCTTTCATTCCATTGCCTTTATAATATCTTTATTAAGAACCACGCTATCAATTTACACAAGTTTAACATGACATAACATATAACTGATATAGATGCCTGCGTAACACATAACACGCTTGTCAAATGCGCGACTGTAATTTTCTAAACCATATGACGAAAAGCAATTTAACAACGATCTAATTTCGCAATAGGAACTGACAATGTTCAATTGTGTAAATGCGGTAATGATACCACTGGAGCAATTTTGAGTCTAACAAATATAAAGAGGCTGTATGATCGCGTAATAAAACAATCAAAGTCAGCAGGTGAGATTGAACGTGATGTTTTTACAATGGCGAATTTGGTAGCGTTAGTATCTAATCTATCAATAGAGTGCTGGTGGCCGAAGGTCGCATCATGATTACAAATGGTCTGGTGCGCATTAATGTTGCACACTGAACATTTTTTTTTCCTGATAGTAGCCTTTGACCACTATCTCACCTGATGGTAAGTGATGATGTGGTCGAAGATGTTGTTCAGGCTAACCTAGAAGTACTGGCTCTCAAGGACAGCTGCCGAAACACACCGTTAGGTGCTTGGCGACAGATTTTTTACTTGAGGGTGGTAGCTAGCCAGGCGGGCATTCGCAAAATGCCCTTCCACCATGCAAACATGAACGCTGCACATGCCGAGTCCACTAACTACCGAATAATTCACTTATTATTATAGCAATAATAAAATTGCTAGATTCTTAATGTGACGGGAATATTATTTTTGGTCTATTTCGTATTGCGTGATAACTGCTTATCCAGTTTGCATGGTGGTAGGGCATTTCACGAACGCTAGTCTGTGTGTTTTACCTCAGGATAGCATTCGCGAAATGCCCTACACAGAACAAAAATGTTCATAATATGTACTTATCTAAGTGAAATCTTGGAGCATGTTAAAGATAGTTTTACTGTTTTCTTTATTAACGACCTGCATTTACCACCCTAAGACACAGTTGTTAAGTCTCATGTGCCTGTAATTTCTTACTGGCTCTCAATGACTGCTGCCGGAACACAGTTAGGTGTGGGGACAGGTTCTCAACTAGACTTTTACATTAATTTAGTAGGCAGTTCCTGAAGGAACGCGATGAAAATAACCATATGGCCGGAGTGGAGAGCGGCATGCAGCTAATAATTATGAGTATTTATCAAAATAAACATTAGAATCGTCTATTAGATATAGTTGATCAAGAGTTTGCTCACAATGCCATGTGAGTAAATTAACCTACTACGCGGTAGATCTTTTTAGCAAGAGTCCATCTTGGTGGTACCACCGCAGTATCAGATATTCTATCCCGAAGCAGAAAATATCTTTTGATATATATGTACAAGCTGTGGCTTTTAATTAAAACAAAAATGTAATGCAAATAAAAATGTTCTTTATGTAAAATATTGTCCCGCCTACTTATTTATTGTAATAGCACAACAACTATTGTATGCTACGACGTTATACAACAATAGAATGAGTTTCGTTCTTCCATACGACTTCATTGATTGAAGTTCTGAACTGTTTTTTGCGCTGTTTATTAAGGTAGTTTATACTTATGTTTATACCTTGAACGAGATAATATATTTTTTATAGAACATAGGCTGACTTTGAAAACAATCTCACCTGTTGGTAATGATGTAGTCGAAAATATTAACACTGAACCGTGAATTACTGGATCTCAAGTACAACAGGGCCACACCGTTAGGTGCCTGGCAATAGATTTTCTACTTGAGGATGTTAGCTAGCCATGCATTCGCAGAAAGTTCTTCTACCATGGGGTGAAGCTAAAACCCGTGCCGGGGGTCGAACTATGGACCTTCTTCGCTGCAGTCCACAGCCATTGATACTAGGATATCATATCCCCCAAAGACCTATATATGTAGGTATATGGTATAGATGACTAGTGTTGTACTTCGCGTGCTAAATAACGTGCGAAAAGGGACAGCAATGATCTTCTTTTATTTAATTGAGAGTTGTATTGGGCTGTAAAAACTCCACATAAAAAAATTAGGAATCCTAAAAAAAGTTAGCCGCGATAACGGAAACATCTCGGTTTCTGTAGATAGAAAAAGATTGGCTCCCTTAGTATCCATTCGTATGGATCGACAGGCGTTATGTATTTCAATCTATGTCTGCAATTGCTACTAAGTTTTAAAAGAATATGGTGCATATCAAATTTTACCAAGTTTGTTACTACTACTAATACTAATAAAATATGACAAAACTGCGTTTGTATGGAAAGCGCTGCGAGGAAACTAACCTAAATACTAAAAGCCCACTTTTTCATATATATATTTATATTTTGGTAGGTGCTACTTATATTATCTCGTTTTACGCATATAGGCATACACGGATATCATAAACGTATCGATTTTTATTCATTTAAGTACTATTCGTATTCTTATTCGATATAACTTTTATATGAATACCTTAAAAGTATCGATACCTACTCTCTATATACACACACATTTTATTTTTCATTGTAATGGAAAACATTCACTTTTCATCAATAACATACTTATTGTGAGTAGGGTTAGCAATACGTTTTATAGTTTGTTCCGTGCTTTCGTCACGATTATCGAACAATGTGGTACAGTTGACTCTATAGTCATTAGACAGGTATGATATATTTTATAGCTTTGAATGCATAGAAAGGTAAAAAACAAAACGATTACTATCATGACACATAATGTTAAATTGTTAAAAGATCAAATAATTTTCATGCTAAACACTCTCGTCTTTCATGTTTTAGATATTTTGCCGAAAATCTGTTTCTTGGTCAAAGTCGCTCCAGCTTTGTAGAAGAGAAATTACATCAATTGTAGCAATTTCCGCTCGGCTTCACTACTTCAAAATAGTATTCTAATGTCAAGGAAATAAAGATAATTCAGACGCTAATATGTAATACGACGGAATTCCTTCAACCACTCGGTTGGTTCGCTTACTAGGATGCGATCAGAAACATTTAGGTATCGCAAGAATGATTCGATGCTAAATGCTTGGCATCGAAAGAAAAGTATCGAGTACTTCGTATTTACTAGTATCTAATCATCCCTACACGCAAGTTTTCGAACGTAGTATACTTAAATAGACTTACATATAAATTATAGACTTTTCAAGGTCTGTTAAACACATTTCAATTAGTTTAACAGCGTGGTTTGTGCAATCAATCCATGTCATGAGGGGGGATTAGAAACATAATAGATTGTTCAATATACATGTTGACGGGTATAAATAAGGGTAGAGGAAGGCCAAAGAATGTAAGTATGGATGGACTGCAGGAAAAATAATTTCTTGATTTAAATGTGTGAAAGCTGTGGTACAGGTAATAATAAGAGTGGAAGAACACATGTTCTGCCGATCCCTTAATGTGAGATGAGAACGTGAAGTAGAGATTTTTCAGTGTGAATAAATACAGAGTACATAATGTAATAGCAGGGATGGTAATGCAGCGCACACGTACGCGTGTCACGCAACTATACATACTTTCGCCGATTAAAATCTTACGACGCTAGCCGTTCGTCGGAGATCCGAACATGACAGCTGTAAGTATAGTGTATATTTGTTACTAAACACAACTTATGTCAGTCAATATTAAGGTTATAGCAATTTTAAATAAAACTTCAAGATATCTATCGAAATTATAACAATTAGTATTGGTCCATAGTATCTTGAATCTGGAGCATAAAAAACTGGTATGTGGTAACAGACACATGAGGAAGAATCTCTTTATTACATTCGAGCATCAGGATGACATCACGCTACGTAATAACCATAAAACCATCTTAATTTAGACAGTTTTGTTTGAGAGCCATAGAGAACTGCAGAGCGCCACTTAAAACCACACATGCAAGACGTAAAGCAAGTTATAAATGTTAATTCTGACGAGAACCATTAATAATCAAAGTCAAACGACAGTTGGTAAGATCAGACACGTTAAACCCTGATTGATGAAGGCGTCAATTCAGTGAACTATGAATGTGATGGGTTAGCGATAACAACACTTTCTCCCTTAATGACCATCGAAAAATGCCAGCCGATAAATCAATCTGAAAGAGTAAATTATCGCTAGAGGCAAATACACCAGACAGCGCATGTGTGCAACGAGAATTGTATAGATGTGTTTAAGTTTAATCAGCGGGTGAAATTGAACCGGAAGATCGAAAAGAAATCGATACTTACATTACTTACCCGGTATATGTGATCGGAACGAATTTGAAAGCTGATGTCTTACTAGTAGCATAATAATAACGACAGTAAAATATATTTTATCGATACTTAACTGCAACGACATAATAATTTTGGTCTTTTGGGAAAGCGGAATTATATCATTTATTCAAAACATAATTGCAGGATAACTGTTTGGTGTTGTGGAAGCAATGTTGACACAAACTTTCGCTAGGGAGTCATTGTTGAGGCATGGTCGCATAGGTTTTGACGTCGATTGTCATGCAAGCGGCAAAAGTAATCAATTACGATTGCGAGACAATAGGATTTGGCAATAAACGCATAGTATGACCGCAGACAGATATTATCAAATAAATTCATGTAATCATTACTGGACAATTCGTGAGTGTCGATGTACGCTCGTGCGCACATAATTACGCTACTTTGTTTTGAAATTATGTAATTGAGAATCTGGAGAAAGTATTTAGGCCGCTAACATTACTATAATGACTACAAAATTGGAAAAACATATACAATCCATACCTGTACTGACAATATAAATACAAAAGTGAATTTGTTCTCTCGTTTTGCTATAGCTAATAGGCTAGTTTTTTAGTTCTATCTACCTTGTTGATATATGTAATGATGTGTGTGGGTGTCTTAACCTAAAACTTGGTGCTCAAGGACAGCTGCTGAAACACACCGTCAGATAAATTATGTTTAATCTGCGATATAAGTTGAAATCGGACTGACCCACTATGGCCAATTTATGAATGAAATTCTATTGTTATAATTATCGCCGATGCCAATGGGTTAATAGATTGGCGACAGATTTTCTTCCTGATGTTGGTACAAAGCCACGGGAGCTAGATACTACGGTTTCTGGTACGACTTCACATATTAACTAAAGCGACATAGTCTATGTCTATGCGAATTTAACTACATATAAGACTAATTCTGCAATGAGTTTATACACTTGTTGATGAAGACGCAACCCAATAGCTACTTCTAACGTTGTAATTTTTGCCAATAATGTCTACTAAGCAAATAAACTTGCAAAATGATAACGAAAAAACAGCTTTCTGATTTGCATTAGTTTCTTATTCATTTACAAGTGACTGTCATTACATGTGTCGATTTGGGAACGTTGCAAATTGAAAATATATGCAAATAAGGTTGTGTCAGTTTGGGGCCAAAACAAAAACTATACCCTGATAAATTAATTGAAAAGAAATTAATAACAACTAAATACAATGTGTTTATTTAAACTTATCAATTTGACGTTGAAAAACATAGTTAGATATACTTCGTACTTTCGTATGTAAATGGGCATTTTCATTTTAAATGGTGCAGGCTGTTTTTTGGTTGTCCCCTAAAAACAATCCGATGAAAAATACGTTTGGAAACATATTATTTTATGAAAAAGTTGACGATATTTGAGATACCTGTTTTTTCTGTATAAATCTGATTTATTGTACCCTGAAATATTACATTTTATATTTTATTTTAAATAAAAATTATTCGAAAATGTGTAAAACTATGCTGTCCCAATGACAGTTTTCCTCCTTGAATTTGATTTTACGGAAGTTTTTTGTACCCTGGGGAAAGGTAGCGACAATTTATTTTCATTGTTAGATAGTTATTGCTGCATTTTAACTAAGTATTTTACATCAATAATTATCTATAATTATTTTATAATATAAAAAAACTTGTCTCACGATTTCGCGATTACAGGACATGTCTGGATAGTCACGCGTTTTTTACTACTAAAATGTCCCATTTATGGAGTAAATTTGGTTTATATGGCAAATTCAAGTACAATGTCAAAGAATGAAACGCTTTTTTTAAGTTTGTTACGCAAGGTGTCCTGTTGGCGCGGAACTCTTTAGTTTGTGAAATTTTGGGCAAGAAAAATATATCGTGGTTAGTAACGTTTTATAACGAATTTAAAATTTGTCTCTATCTCTTCTTGAGCTGTATATATACCTCAAAGCATGCTGAAGAATATATATAGAAGTTGAATTATGTAGTTTTTAATAACATTTTCAAGTATTTCAAGATATATTTAAAATGAATTCGACATTCGTCACGTCCTGTTAGCAACCGTTTCTATAGGATGGACAAAAATGTTACGAAACAGACATTATAAAGCTTATTACTCATTCATGACGATTTACCTTAACGGAGTTTATAAAGTATGATAACAACAACTTTTTAGAGATCATATTAATATTATGCTTTTCAAAGTTTGTATGCTTGGATGTTTTTATAGTTATTCACGCAAATACAGCTGAACGAATTTGGACGAAACTTTTTAAAAATAATGATCGATAATATTTTTTTTAACTTACAGGTGGTATAATTGCTTTTCGAAATGGTGATATATTTTAACAGGGATATATTTCTGGAGTAGAAAGATTTTTATGATTGTTAATCTGACAATCTTAACTGGTCCTGGAAGTCGACTCATTTTATTTTATCAATAGGTACGCTGTCATGACTGTGGGAATGTTAATATTTTTCATAATTTATCGTTAGTTCAGTATATTATATTTAATAAATGTCAAATTTATTTACTCATTAGAAGAACTATATTATAAGATTTTAACCAAACAGTGAGTACTATTCTTAATAATTATGTTTCGTCACTTCACATGTCCATTTAGTGACTGTCCCTAAAATATTTCGCCGTATTTCTTTCAAAAAACTAAAGTTATATAAGCTAACCAATATTAATATTTTTTTATAAAAAAAGGATAAAAAACAACAATATAGATTCTATTTATAAATTATTCATTTATTAACAAATCAAAAATGTATTACAAAGATAAACCTTTTATTTGGACAAGATGTTACGATACTGACCAAATAGTTGAATTTGAATAAAAAATAATATCTAATGTTTTAGTATTATATTTTGAGTTTCATTAATTGAAATATAAAAGCTCATTAGGAAAGATTTTCTCATTTAATTTCCAGCAGTTAAATATTTTTCGCGATTTGATTTTTGTTACTAACAAGACATTTTTTTCCCAATCCACTACTAATATATTAAATTAAGACATAAAATAGACATTTCTGCTTGGAACTTTTATATATATCACATAAATTATAATATTTTTTACCATAATTCATAGTTCTTAAATCCTAAAAGAATAATGTATTTTTAAAAGCTGTTTTTAAAACCAGCACCATTTAAAATGAAAATGCCCAAATATATATTTTTTGAAGTCGGTACCATGCGGATAATATTGTGTTTTTTTTTTGAGTGTTGAAGTCAGTGGCATTTTTGGTAAAAATATTTTTGACATTTAGATGTACAGATAACGTATTCGTCTCATTAAATAAAATATTTTGACAAAACAGTTAAGTTCCTACTTAGGCTACTGTACCGCCAACACATTTAGTTATTATTTTAACTCTGACAGTATCAACTTCCTCATTGAAAACTATTCTTCCTATATTTATATAGAAGGAAACCGCTGTCAATCCATCCAATTATAAGAAGTAAAAGTTTTAAAATGTTACATTTTAGTTACAGAAACCGAGTAAAGTGTTGTACTGCACTCATAATGTTGGTATAACTAATATAGATCTAATCACTTACATATTGAAACATTGATTACTTTCATAATTTAACTAAGTCTAGTGGTATGACGGGTTGTCTGGAAGAGATCGCTCTTAGCGATAAGACCGCCCATTGACACACCTACTTTCACTTATTATGTTTTTAAGCTTTAAGTTTGTAAATTTGTATTGTGTCAATAAAGTGTTATCTATCTATCTATCTATGACACCATCATCGTTCCGGTTAATTGTCACGAACTTAGTTATAAATTAGCGTACACAAGTGAACAAGTAGAGCGCATCGTCGCCAGCAAAAAAAAGAGCAACAGCATATTATTGCAGAGGCCGTCAATCAACCAACGCGGCAACGTAAGTACAACTTTATAAGTTTTATTACGCTATTTTTACGCTTTTTCTTCGGTCAACGAAAGCGGGAATATAGAAAACACTTTTCATAAATTTGACACTATCTAGAAAGCCGAGAGCGCAGGTGCATAATAGAATAAAAATCGATGTTGGAGAACTGACGACATTTCACTGTTATACAGTATCAATCATTTGTAATATGATGATTTGAATAGAGACATATTAGCACATTATATAGAAATAAATTGTTTCTTTCTAGGATATGTGGTAAGAAATTAACGTTAGCATTTACGGCGTGTTACATGTTAGTTAGAACTGTTGTAAATAGTATTTATATTTTGTAGGGACTGTTTTATTTGTAATTTTTAGAAACAATTTCTTAGATTTAGGGTTCGAGGTGAGGGCCAGGATTTCCATAGCACAGGATCTACCTAGTTTGGAATCCTGTTCCATCCCATCGCTGTTCTTAAGATAAGAAACTGTTTTATGTACTATTATTAGTTTAGCAATTGAGAACTATTGGTGAAGGAAAATTAAACATTATTATTATATATTATTATTAATGAATGCAATTTGCAAACTGGAACGATAGAGTTATTTTTATTTTTTTTATTCCTGATAGGTTAACCATTGACCACTATCTCACCTGATGGTAAGTGATGATGTAGTCCAAGATGTTGTTCAGGCTAACCTAGAAGTACTGGCTCTCAAAGACAGCTGCCGGAAAACACCGTTAGGTGCTTGGCGACAGATTTTCTAATTGAGGGTGGTAGCTAGCCAGGCAAATGCCCTACCACCATGCTATAACGACTGCCATCGTAAGACAACAACCGGGACCGACGGCCTAATGTGCCCTCCGAAGCACGGAAGCACTCACTAGTAATGACACTAGCGGTCACCCATCCAACTCATAACCGCGGCGGGCGTTGCTTAACTTTGCTGATCGGTTAAGAACAGCTAAGTAAACTTCGCTACGAGCGCTTTTAAATTGTGAACGATTGTGAAGTTAGAAACTAATGTTAAAAATACGAGCTAAAGTATACATTATTTAGGTAAACCTAGTAGCTTTTAGCACGAAACGATCGAACCGTCAGAAACTTTAAAATACTGAAAGAACAAGGCAGTTTTACAGGCAGCGCTGTATAATCCAGTCGCAACGACCCAGACGACGGTAAATCCTCGGCTTTAGAATGTCCACACCCATTTTGCGTCCCTGCAAAGGGTTGGCCTGTTGTTCTCGGATAAGCCACCCGGAAGGAGTGCCAACACCAATGACATAAACTGCCGTCTACTATCCCCGAAGGTAAATAGGTTAGCATATTTAACATCGTGTCACGTTGCCCATTCGTAAAACAAACGGTATAGTAATTACATTTGACACGAAACACGATAAACTTACTCTGTCACCGTCTAGCGACCGATGTTTTGTGCCGAATTCTTGTGCGAATGAACTATGTGCCCAGTTGGCCACCTTTGTCATCATATTAATAGTCGAATAACTTAACTACCGGTTGACCGAAAATGTAAAATTCAGCAAACTACAGCTAGGCACATAATAAGAAGGTACCTACCTAATTAATACTAAATACAGTTCAATCAGGGTGCCAGTATTCAAAGACACATTACCAACGCGTTACAAAATAATATTTGTCATACTTAGTCATACATAATACGAGTATTAAAAGTACGTCAGTACCTCCTTGGAGCGCGAGAATTGGAATAATAGTACTTTTTAGGGCTATGTACTTGGGGACCTTATTATTAGGTCCTTTTATATGACATTGGCGTTTTTTATGGAAAAAGCAAAACGATATTTTTTATTAAATTAATCAATTAAAGTATGTACTATTGTTATATATGCACATTCGCCATTGCACCAGTAGTTCGTTGATACCTTTGCTTAAAAAAATTGGTGACGAGAATCAATAAAATGTTTCAGGGCGGTTTTAACATCCTCATCGGAATTATTTTTTCGTTTAATTCAAGTTAATTAAAATTGTTTTATCATTCACACCGAAGCCTGCCGCTAACTCTGACGTGCTTTGCGATGGATCAGCTTCCACAATCACTTTTAAATCTTCAAGTCAATTAGGGTCTTGGTCTGTAGATCAAAATTTCCAGAACGAAAATGTTGGAGCGTTTTTAATTCGTATCGTTTTTAATTTTACGGTAGCTTCCCCACATTATTAATTCCTCGAGCCATTTCTGCGGCGCTAGTGCGACAGTGAAACTCGTATTCGTAATTAACTCGATATTTTAAGTTTTCCATATTGTGACCAGAAAGATGTCAAAGGAAAATCAAATGGCGCGAAACTAAATGACTCGTTAAATTGGAAACACAAATACACACTGAGAAAAACGACTTTGGAGCTTAAAGCAAATTTGACCTTTTACCGTTGAATTGTAACTACGCAAGGTGAATTCACAAGTCTTAAGATGATTTTCACCAATCAATAAAAATGTACCATGTTTTATAATAAACATAACCGTCAAAAACGCCTTCCGTAAAGTATTTTCAGAATTGAACTTGTTATACGATAATAATTGCAGTATTGACCATAACATATACCTTACTTTTACGGCGGTTTATATACGGTGATTATTACTATAACGTACGACTTAATCAGCCTCATCGAAAAGTCAATATTTAAGAAAGACCACAAAATACACCTTAAATGAAGACGAAAAGAAACATTCGCCTTCACTGACCTCGTTTAACGCCTTCTAGTTGGAAGGCGTTTTTGTACGTATTTACGTTTGGTCGGCTTTTTGCCTTATACCATATAAATTGGCCGTCATTAGGGTGCTTTTGACTTTAGATTTTTCTCAGTGCACAAGCCTAAATTTTAAATATACTTGAATTCGGAATTCCTAACCAAACGCCAAATAATTGAGATCAATATGGCCAGTTTCACAAAATGCCAATTTCATATGTAAGGACCTAATACTGAGCCTGAGGCTGCCCGCCCGTCCCTTTGAAGGGCTGTACCTTTGGAACTGTAATAGGTAACCGATTGAAGTTTTCACAGAATATGTATCTGTATGGCGGATTGGCTAACGAATAATAACATTAGTAAAAAATTAAAGGGGATCCCCATAGAAGAAACTTGCTCTTTTAACGTTTCTTGTTTTTGATCTATCGTAAAAACGGTAATACATACAGACTTCGAACTTAGTTTGATTATAGCCCAATATCTAACACACAACAACAAACACGCCAAGAGCAAGTAAGACTCCCGTTAAGAATGTCCATCAGGGTGAAAAAAAAAACAATTTTTTGGTGCATTCAGTGTTAATAGAGCCCTGGATGTGCGAGTCTATCTGGTACTTAGCCGGTTTTTTATCTTGCACAAGCGTCTCACACACAGCTCAAGCAGGATATAACATTTAAGCATGAACACAAATCTTTTAACTTTATCTCCCTCAGCGTAGTAAACGAGATTGTTATTTAAATGTTAACTTTATAATCGATAGGCAGGGCAGGATATAGGACAAGTCAGTACATTAAATTAACGACATAGTTCGCTATCAATATAAATAACATTGTTCACGTGCCAGTGAAAGGTGTAGCGTGGCCGCTGTGCTATTATTAAATTTGCTTATTTGTGATAACAATAAAAAAAAATACGGACCGACGGTTCCGTAATATATAACACATTTTTTTTATATTGTTAGGTTTACAATAACGCCTGCTATGCGGATTACATTACAAAATCACAAATATATGATAGGAAAAATTTGAGTCATGTGCGGGATTCGAACCCACGTCCATCCCCCCTTGAGCCGGGGTATGCTCTCACCCTATTATTTTGTAAAATAACATTAAGCTTTCGGTAGGCGAATTGGGAAACTGTAATGCTCACCCAAAAGTCATGTAAGTATATATAAATAAATAAAATAAATTGATTTTATTATTTGATGCTCTATGGTGTATGGTAGCATCAAATAATAAAAAAGTGCGGTTCGCACTCCCGCTAAGGATCTTGATATGTATGACAAAATAAGGTTTTTTCTGTTTAGTTGTTTCGCACACCGAGGGCTGAGTACTAATAACACTGATATTCCAAAAATCGTAACATTTTTTCACCCAGATGGACATTCTTACGGGACATTCTGACTTGCACTTGGCGTGTTTATTGTTTTTGTTGTTGTGTGTTGACCGCCTTTTATTTTTAACTATTATTATTATTTGTTGGGCAATCCGTATTCTGTGAAAACTCCAATCGGCTGCCTATTACGGTTCCAAAGATACAGCCCATTATACGAAGGACGGACAGCCGAGGCTTACTAATAGTGTCCCGTTTTCAAGTACAGAACCCTACATAGGGTACGTTTCGAACGAGATAAAATTTGCTAGGTGTTTGAAACTTTACTATAATCAAGAGACTCCTAATTATCCTCGATTCAGCACATGGACACAAAATTCACATTGATTAGCCATGAGATAATATTCTTCAGCCACAGATTAAATAGCAATTACTTTCCTATAATCTTCAAAGCATGAATCGAAAACCTTCAGTAGCTATGGCTGTTCTACTGGCGAATAACAGTATACGCAACACGGAGCGTGACCCATTTACCGAATACATTATGGGCACCGCAAAGGTGTCCTATATAAAAGTCACAAACAGCTTGGTCGCGCTGCGGTGAAACTAAACACAAGCCGGACGCATTTCCCGATATCATTTAGAAACCGCTATCACAGATTAAACAGCAGTAACGACATGGCCGCCATCGCACAGGGTATATCTGATATTTCAGATTAGTAATTAGCACAAGTATTATTTGCCATACGAGTAAGTATGCGAGGCTGTGTTGAGAGGAAATGAAAGGGACTATTAATAAAAATTAATATTAATAAAATAATTATATTATTTAATAAAATAATTATATTATTTAATAAAATAATTATATTATTTAATAAAATAATTATATTATTTAATAAAATAATTATATTATTTAATAAAATAATTATATTATTTCATAAAATAATTATATTATTTAATAAAATAATTATATTATTTAATAAAATAATTATATTATTCTCTAAAACAAAGGTTGAATAGCAATGATAGCTGAGCGTTTAAAGCTTTGGACTGCGGTGCCGCAGGTCTATGGTTCGATCCCCACCACCGACTTGGGCGTCACCGCATGGTGGGAAGGCATTTAGAGAATGCTCGGCTGGCTAGCTACCACTAAGAAGTATAAAATCTGTCGCCAAGACCCTAATCGTGTCTTATGGCAGCAGTCCTTGAGAGTCAGTAAAATTACAGGCACATGACATTCAACAACTGTATGTATCAGGGTGAGGAAATGCATCTGTTATAGGCAGAAGTTACCGCTTAGCATCAGGTGAGCCTCCTGCTTGTTCCGTCACAATGACATAAAAATTAAAAACATCACAAAATGTCATGTCTGTGAATATAAAATATGAAATGAATATAGTGTGTGTATTCAATCAGGCATAACTGTACATTAATTAACAGCATATCGTTAATCGGATATTGTACAATCTTTTTCTAAAAGATATACAGACATAACAGATTATAAGTTTTATGTTACCTTATGTATGAGTCAACATTTCTATATGCAAATTTTTGACACAAAATAAGGAATATTTAAGGTCTTGACTCTTTATATAGCTGTGAACATGGGTTGATCAACAACTTGTTTATCTTTATTGCCATACTTGACCGCTCGATCAAGAGGCTGTTGCTATGTCATCGCAGGGGCGTATAGGTACTGCTTAAATCTAGTAAGAATCTTTAATCCGTTATGTTGCGTTATTGAAGCAATGATGGCCGAGCGGTAGTAGCTATGGACTGTCGTGCCGCAGGTCCATGGTTCGAACCCCACCGCTGGCTTGAGCTTCACCGCATGGTGGAAAGGCATTTTGCGAATGCTCGCCTGGCTACCTACCACCCTCAAGTATATAGAGAATCTATCGCCAAGCACCTAAAAGTGAGTTCCGGCAGCAGTCCTTGAAAGCCAGTAAAATTACAGATACAATTGTACGTCTCAGGGTGATGGCGCGCAGTGCAATTCTTCACTTTGACGAAACGCAACTGTTATATGCAGAGGCTTAACATTAGGCGAATCCTCGCGCGGGTATCGTCATAATCCCATAAAAAATATAGATCATAATTGGCATCATTATCATCGAAGTCATTTGCAACAAGTTTAAATAAAATTACTGGAACTAACAGAATTGTAGTGATACGGCTGTAACCGAAAGCGCGGTTTTTTTTTGCAAAAGTAGGTTTTTGGTGTCTGGTGTAGAAATTTTGTATTGAACAGTACTAATTAAACTGTTTAGATGAAGTGCGCTACCGGAGACGCAACTTTTAATAAGCTACACTTTATATTTATACGTGAAATCGACTAAAAGTGGTGGGAAAGGAGGGGAAAGGGAGGGAAGGTCCTCCGGAAGGAGGATCCGGAGGACCTTCCCTCCCCCCTTTGTTATTTTTTTTCTGTAGTGAGAGCCATATTATATTTCAGTAACAGCCACAAGGGATTGGTTGGATCTAGTTGTAGTCGGCACGATATTGGTTAAACCTAGTATCAGCCACTAGGGTTTGGTTGGACATAGTTCTAGCCGGAATGATACCAGCTCGACCTAGTTCTACCCGAAAACAATCGGCTTATATTAGATTTAACCAAGAGTAAATGGATACACCTAGTTCTAACCGGCTAAAACTAGACGTAGCCGTGCTTCGGGTTCTAGCCGTAACATGTACACTACACAGTTAAAAGACATCATCATCAGGATCTGTCAGTTTAGCTAGATAATTGTAAATAGTGTCTAAATAATTTACATCCTTAATCTTCCTCTCTAACAAAAGTTTGCAACCCTCTACCAACCAGCACACCGGTGCCGAACATAGATCGCGATTAGCCCGTTGATCTGAGAACATTCTATCAAACGCTGACCGGAAAGATCATCTAAGTAACCAATTCATTATATGACCGTTAGATATTTATTACCACTAATGTAGATCGGATGATAAAGACGACATCACAGTAATAAGTGAATTACTTACGTAACTGTGTTATTCAATTCATTGTGGGATGTTTGAATCGGCACAGCTACTCATTACGATAAATGTTTATAAAGTGGCTCGATTATTTAATCGTGGAATAATTTCTGGGAAAGTTATCTCTATTTTATGGTTTATCATATTACCTATTAAACAGTGGTTTCTTATGGACATGTTATGCTGGCAAACGGAAGTTCGACTTGGATGGCTACACGGACTTTATTAGAAGGAACATTAGATCGAAGACTAGAAAGCTTATTTTATTATATAACCTGTGTATTAAATTCCCCTTATTTGAGATATCTTTCAAATAAGTCGTAGAAGTTAACGTTGTTGAGTCTGCAGACGTTCAACGGGGATGGAAGACGTTTGAAAGTGGTGAGATATTGATCTCATCTATTGAATCGGTGTGAGGCTTGGACTTTACGATTCAGATGTCTCCGTCGCCACATCCTAGCGTATCCGGAAATCTAGACTTTTGATTGGCATCATTCCGAAATGTCAGGTAAAAGCAAAACAGTCGTTCTTGACAACAACATTGCGTGTAAGTTAACTCGTATTTTATTACAGTGATTCACAATTGACACAGGATATTTAAGCCCACTCGCGAAAATCAATTGGATTTTATTGGAGACCAATAAAATTGTATTAGACTTCGCAAAAACGCCAATCTATTTCAGTTCGTCATGTAGGCGGCATCGCTTTTAAATTAGGTTAGGTTACCTATGACGATACCTACTGTTGTACATGTGGACATTTGTACAAAACTTTATTGGCTTCATCAGTTTGATTTTAAACATAGGACATATCATCGTCACTTGCCTAACCTTATTCTACTCTTATGGGGTCGATACAATGTTTATTCTAAAAATATAATGACCGATATATAAAAATACAAGAACATACTGTAGATAGTTTTAGCTTATGTAGGTTTTATGGCCGGCCGTCTGTCTGATATATAATCATGTATAATCCCCAAAGAGGTAGGCAGAGAAGTCTAAGCACCTACGTTTTGTCAGGTATGTTTTGGATTAATAAGCCTTGTTGATGGTTCAATTTATTCTTAAGAAAGCATGTTATTTTTGTACAACATGATTATTTTTTACGTCTATAGTGAATAGATCAGATAAGACACTTCAAAGTGTTTAGAGTAATGTGGATAATTTTATATATTCTTTATCAAATTGTTAGGACTTAAACGTAAACAATACCGTATAGGCACAGTATAAGTTATCATAAAAGTAAATGCTTTAACCTCTGGTGCCATATTTTATTGCTTCGAAAAAAAAACGTACAATTTGTTTTTATTTAATGTGTAGGAACTTAAACTCACGCCGCCGATTTGGATTTTTCTTTGGACAATGCTTTTTTTTGCATACAATTTTTAGTCTTTCCTGCTCTAGGAACTCTCAGTGTAATACTGAGAGTTCCTAAATCTGGAAAGACTAAAAATATTGTGCAAAAAAAAGCATTGCCCAAAGAAAAATCCGAATCGGCGGCGTGAGTTTAAAGCGAAAATAATTTTGGTGTATGATTTTCGTTTCTTCGTACGTTGTTGTCTGCTGCTTAGTCAACCACAATTTTGTGGTGAGACTTCGATTTCGTGATGAAGCCCTATCTCTTGCCACTCTACAACTGGTACTAACAATTCAAGTGTGGTCGTACCAATCTCACGGCTGATTAAGTCATCCTTCAACAACGATACATGAATATAAAATAGCTGATGTGCGCCCTCATGTTAGGGTATGCCAAAGCCGATAAAGACGCCGAAAAAGCCCTGCCAGCATTCAAAAGGCCGTGGAAGAGATCCCCAAAAAGGAGAGACAAATAAAAGGTCCATCTTAGGTAATTGTGTGCGTTTTATAATTTTTGCCAAGCTATCGCCTGTCACCTACGTAATTAAAACAAATATTGTATTAATTTTACAATATAATTTGTAACACATTGTTAAAAGACGTTTAAAAAGAATGGTCCCAAATTTCTTGACCGTTCTTCTCGCAGTGGCCTTATTCATATTTTTTTTTGGTGAACGCGGTAGTACTTATGTAGAATATTTCAATATTCAAATTTGTAACTGACCTTCATGAGACCTACATTAAATAAATGATTCTGACTTTGACTGAGGAATCTCTCAAATTCTCGCAGTGTTTTCATCGTATGCAATGATGCATCGACTATCAATGAAGCTAATTTGGAAAAAAGACCAGTTTTAGTCTCAGTATTGACGGCTGATGATGAAGTAGAGAAGATATTTATAGTAAACCGACAGAGGGCCATTAAAATAGAATGATTGAGACGTGTCTAGCAATCCAAATATGATTCTGACAGTTTGATAGGAAAGAAACAGTGTACAAGTCGATCCCATGTACAGGAAAGAAAGATGGTGTTACACCTACGTAATAGAACTGACATGACAGTGGGCGGAAACGGCTAAACCTAAGATGACTTTAAACAACATTCAAACCCGTCGTCACCTTATATTTTCTACAAAACGATGTAATAAAAATAAATCAGTGTTATATAAAACACTCGTTCCACCCTTTGCATACCTACTCTACGGTCTCTACGTAACAAATGCCTGCCCTTGGAAATAACAGAAGTAGGGTTTCTATCTATACTAAATCTAGGCAAGCCCGCCAAGTGAGCCCGTGCTTGGCCGCTATTTGCTAGAGAAATCAATTAACTTCAGTAATAACTTCATTAATTAGTTTGCAACTACCGAGAACGAAGATTAGTTTATCTTTGATTAATGAAATGCGCGTTAGAAGTTCAATTTGTTTTCTCTTTATTGCTAGTCATATCGGACTTTCTTGTTGTATTTAATTGTTTGAATAATATACAAATTATGAAGAAAACCTTCCGAATAATTGCGCCAAGCCACGTGACAGATAGACTAGCCCTTGATCATTAACCTATTGGTAAGTGCTGATGTGGTCTAGGATGGTAAACGGACTGGGGCCTAAAATTACACACTGTTAGATGATTAGCGACAGATTTACTACTTGAGGGTGGTGGCTAGTCAGGCGAGCATTCAAAGCATTCATCGCATAGTGGCAGGGCAAAATACGATGCTGCCACTATGCGATGCTCAAGCTAGCGGCGGTGATCGAACCAGGGATCAGCGGCACGAAAGTCCATAACTATTACCGCTCGGCTATCACTGCTTCAAAATACACTAAAGTAGATACGAAGATTTAATAACATAGGCTTTCTTAATGAGAGAACGAGATAATACAAAGATCGCTTTCCCTTTGAAGGCAGTAAATTACAAATTTCTGATACCTAGCACATGCATTAAAGCATTTTACCGCAGATTAATCGGTAGTTAGAAATGACCGGAGAAAGTGACTAATTGCGGCTTCGACTAATGTGATCATATACACGTAACTGGGCATGAACTGACTTCCAAGTTAAGGTTTCCATCATCAGGTGGAATAGGTAATCAAGGAGCGGCTATCTACTTCAAAGTGCTTAAGTAATTCCGAGTTTGAAGAATTACTTCTTAGCATGTTGAATCTAGTTAGCAAATTGGGAACATATATATCGCCATAGGATACATTTCAAGGAAGGGAACGCGCAAAATACTTCTGAAGATATTATAGACCATTTCTCAAGAAAGTCTATTCATATTTCCTCTAAAAGCTCTTAAAAAGCTTGTTTGATCAAGGATGTTCCATAAAATATTGCCATACAGAAATTTATTCCAACCCGTAAAATTATTTACATGCACCTTCATACCAGACAAGCAATCACGTATCTTTGATATCTTAATCGCATTATCAGTTTCGAGAAACTTGAAAAAGACATTAGGGAGAGAGTGCTCGATTAAATTATAGGAAATATTTTATCGAAATTACAGCCTATCAATAGCAACACGAGAAAGCATTTGCGGTTAGAAAACTGCACTCATGTGCCATTGATACTAACGGTAAAACATCGAACTATTATATCCAACATCTTTTAGTTCCATGAAGATAAAGTTTAAGCCAGTAAACGTTTAAGAGTGGTTAAGCTCTCAAATGGTTTGCAATTCACTGCACGTCCTAACGACATGATTTTAGACGCAAACTCTAACTTTTCTACCGACGTGACGAGACTGGTAAATGAGCCAAATAGAGACGGTGGATGTTAAGAGCATTAAACAAATCTACTGATAAATACCGAGTAGGTATATCATGGAACAATTTACTAATGGAAGCAATGTCAGACTATTTGAATAGAATTTAACTAACGTTCTTGGTTTTAATATTGTTAGGTTTGCACTAACGCCTGCTATGCGGATTACATTACAAAATCACAAATATACGATAGGAAAAATTTCCCGCACATGACTTAAATTTTTCCTATCGTATATTTGTGATTTTGTAACGTTCATGGTGTTGCATTGAGAGACACCTTCACCATATATTATAAGTTAGGAATAACTTGAAAATGGAATAGCTACTTAAGCATTGCGTCAACTAAACATTAAATTTTAATGGAAACTGAGAGCGAATTATTAGTATCGATGTAACGCGAAATTAGTTTGTGCAATCCAAATAAGGTAAAAAAGTGATTGATATAGAACGGATAAATGACGCAAGCGGACGGAATGATGGTATATCACGTTCACGGGTACGCGTCAAATAGCATTTTATAGTTTCATAAATAAATATCATATACTTCTGTCTAGAATTTATAATCAGTGTTACACCGCGCGATAGAGATGCTGTCCAACGATGTGGGCACCATTCCACGGTTAATTAGCTGTAGTTGGAATACCGTTGCCTAAATTGTAATAATAGAGTATGATATTTCTTTTTTATAAATTCTTACTTTGCTTTACTAATCCTCAGGTTTTTGATAAACCAACATATTACGTGTTACGAGTATGTTATGTATCTATTTGTTATATTATTATACTAATTTGACCGAACGTTATTCTTTTGGAAGTTTATGAACTCAGAAGGACATAACCGATGATGACGTAATTAAAAGTAAAGAATGTAATTAATGTTCAATAATAAACAATACGAAAGCTTTTCAGTAATAAGAGTGCACTACAATATATCGTTTTTATTACAGGATACAGTAAATAATTACTTACCCGCCACATTAATTAATTAGTATATATAATATAATTTGGATGTAATATGAATGCATGGCTTAGTAGTTGCCTAATTCAAGGTGATATGAATAGAATCAAAACTGATTGGCATAAATAATTACCAACATACTATACATCGAATCATAAAATTGGAAAGATTAATTTTATTTACGTTGCCGTATTGTTCCCTAAAAAAGCGATATCGGCGATTTATTTTGATTAATTTATATATGTTTATAAGCAAAATCATATTATGCAACTAAATAAATACACGTCATGCATATGAGATTCGATCGGTGTATATTACATATCTATATGTATCTTTTGTAAATGATTAACTTTCTTACCCTGTGCAATGCTCTGTGTTTGTGCGTCTCTAAAATCTATGGCATGATGGTAAAACGCACCGTTTTCTTCGGTTTTTTTTTCGCAAACCAAACTTTTTTCATTGCACTGGTTAATTTCACAATAAAATTATGTAATCAAGTTTAGCTGTTCACGTTGACACTGCATTTTATTAGGTACACACCGCAGAATATTATGAGGATAACATTGCTTTCTGGCCTAGACAGAACTAAGCACACTACTAAACTCCTAGATGGATCGACATCAGGTTCTTGCAGTTCCTTAAATTCATACAAAACACGGGTTATCCAGCCCGTCATTCACCAGCAACGGGTACCAATCCTTTAATCGAATTATTAACATGACAAAGGCTTTAAATGGTCGCGTCGTCGTCGAGGCAGCGACTATTTCGCAAGTCTAAAACGAACTGGCTGACAAAACTGTACTCCAACATTGCCAACTAGGTAGATAGGTTTTGCCACAATCACGCGATCGGTACGCAGGCTTACTTGTGCCAATAACATTGTGTCTTGCCTTGCACGAAATTGTCGAACCAAACTTGATGTCTGGACCGTAAAAACCTAACTTTAGAATCTGAAATCGTTAACATCGCAGTAAGGTATACTGAAACTCGTAGAGATTTTGTATTGCACGTTTTTTTATTTTATGTCAATAAAATTGTAAGTAAACTGATGTCAGGACTACGCTGCATTCAGTTATCGCAATATTACTAGAGACAATTATAAATAATCAAGTTTAAGTTCTGCTGGTTAGAAACAGTCTTTATCTAGATAAAGGATCAAAGATCAAGAAAAACTAAATTGTACAGCAATCAAAATCAGTCTAGGTATTTAAGTGATTGTAGTTAAGTTTTCCATAAAAATAATAAAGTGACATATCATCGATTGCAGTTTTTCAGCCCATCCAAAACCTACAACTTTATGTAAGTTGGTGGTGGCTGGTGGCAGTGGGGTTGTTCACGCGATTCAAGGCAATTCTGGTGCCCTGGTACCGACGTCTTCGCTTTCAACATGCGACCTTTTCGACTATAAAAATGGTTTATCTATCTATTGTGTTAAAAACTTTAAGTTCAATCCCAGTTGTGGTTAGTCTTATATGAACTGTAATATTTAAAAAGTGGGAGATAACCCTTAAAATAAAGTTACAATTCTATACTCTAATTCTAGTAACTCTACCATACTTTTGCTTGAACGCTCTATCATGCTTTTGGTCTTCAAAAATAAATTAATATCACGGGTGTCTGTAGATTTCGTGTAAAATTGAGTTTCTTATTTTATACAATTAACGTAACAGTGGGTATAGTTGACATTGAGGTAATAGTTGACACTTTCAACTTTGAAGACATATAAAGACAGTTTTTTTCAAAGAACAGGCCATATTAACGCATCGTATTGATAGGAAATATATCCAGACACAATATTTTTTTCATTTTGTCAACATTGATTCTACCCTTTAGTAATGGCGTGTGTCTTTCTGCGTGGGTGTCGGTAAAAAATGATTTTTGTAATATTTCTATCAAAATTAGAAGAGGTGTATGAATTTACATTAAGTCACATTTTTGTATTGCTTTGTCAGATACTCACTTACGTTATGTAGAATGTTATTAATAATTTAGTGCTCATTACCCAGATAACACCCCTAACCTGGTGGATACAACGGGTTCCGTTATTTTGTGTGTGTCAATTACTACTTACGCATTTTTCAACATTTACTAGTAATTGACACCCATGTTAACTACTAGTTTTCTAGGTATAAGTCAAGTTTGCATTAGGTTTTTCATCAGTATAAGGTGAGAAATATTTCTGTATATAATGAGTCTAGTTCCTATCACTAGAACCAATACTTGATAGGGATGACAACTACACATGCATACAGTGTCAAGTACTGAGTACAGATGTAGATATTTTTTTGTTCATTTGGAAAACAATGCCCCCAATCAGGGTACCAGCTGCGAAAACGCTGGAGAATCTCTCTCCAGGCATCCACATCCAGGACCTGAAGCTGAAGGTGGATGCTCGGGCTGCACTACGTGTTCTGGAGGGGGCAAAAACCGTGCTCAAACCTATTTCTGCTGCTCGAGGCAAATGAAGCAGAAGGCTTAAGTCACAAGTCATCTGTGCTCGTCGTCTCAGCAGCCTTGAAGGACGGGGCCTATCTGACATTTGGTTGCGCGTACACTGCGATGACCATCCGCAAATCTACGCGTGCCTGTATAGGTCCCATATCAACAGTACGGTACCGCAGAGATCGTGATACTTGGCGATTTCAATGCCCACCGTGCCGAATGGCTTGGTTCGCGCACCACTGATCATGCGGGGAGATCTGTTCACGACTTCGCTTTAGAGTATAATCTAACACAACTGGTCCCCTCGCCTACGTGTATATACGTGCCCATCGGTGGTAGGTCCCAGCCCTGGTTTGGTCACTCTTCCAAAATGGCCTCTGGCCAAAAACGAGAGCTTTACCAAGCTTGTGCCGTGTTCAGTGTTGTAATTCAGTGGCATAAAAGGATTTAAATAGCAGCGAGTCCTTCAAAAGACTGGCGAGAGATTAGCCCGCCTTCCTTCGGGTATACGTACGTTCTGTACTCTAGCCAGGGCTGTCCAAGGGATTTATTGGCAGTCAACTCTACTGCCCTGCACAGAGAGAATGGCACACTGGCCCACAACGCAAAGTAGCAGGCAGATCTTCTGGGCTCACTCTTTGCGTCTTACTCGACTTTGGATGACCAAGGGAACTCATCGACCATACGGTGTGATACTTCGATGCCGGATACAATTTTCCGGCAAAGTGCAGTACGTAAAGCACTGTTCTCCTTGGATTCATAAGTCTAATGGGCCTCATAGCTTCCCTCCGATAGTGCTACGGACTTGTGCTCCAGAGTTGACACCGGTTTTGGCGTCTTTTCCAGCTCTGCTACACATCAAGCGTTGCGTCCCTAAAAAAGGTGACCACTCAGATCCGTCCAATTACCGCCCTACAGCCATAGGCCGATTATTGTTGGCGTTCCGCAAGGCTGTGTGCTATCTCCGACTCTATTTCGTTTGCATATCAAGGACATTCAGCAGCTAAGCGATATTCATTGCTATGCGGATGACAAGTACCGAAGATGCCTTTTACAACGACCGTGCTAAACTTTCTCGCGAAAACGTTGTCGAGTCGGAACAAATTTGTGTCTGAAGTCGAGACCATGTTGTCAAATGTTTCGAAGTAGGGCAGACTGAACTTAGTCCAATTTAACCCTAAGAAGACACAAGTTTGTGCGTTTACCAATAAGTTATCCTCATTTGTCGTATTCCTACATTTTGAAGACACTCCCCTTGCTACCTCAATTAGCATCGGAGTACTTGGCGTCGACATATCGAGCTTCGTTCATTTCGCTGTCACTTGGATTAGGCTGAATTGGCCTCTAAAAAGCTTGGTGTGCTCGGAAAGGCGAGACAGTACTTCACGTTTGTCGATCGCCTGCATTTTTATAAGGCTCAGGTTCGGCCTCACATGGAGTACTGTTCTCAGCTCTGGGCGGGAGCTCCCCAGTACCAGCTTCTTCCATTTTACCGTATTTGACGCAGAATGATTCGAATCGTCGACGATCAAGATCTCTCCGGTCAGTTTGACCCTTTGGCACTGCGTAGAGATGTTGTATCACTCTGCATCTTTTACTGTATCTATCACAGGGAGTGTTCTGAGAAACTGTTCGATTTTGAAGCTTGCCTAACCTTTGAACCGTTCAGCAAAGTTAATCAACATCCGCCACGGTCATGAGTTAGATGGGTGACCGCTGGTGACATTACTACTGACCGCTTCCGTGCTTCGGAGGACACGTAAAGCCGTCAGTATCGGTTGTTGGCTTAGGATTGCAGTCGTTATAGCATAGTAGTAGGACATTTTGCGAATGCCCGCCTGGCTAGCTACCACCCTCAAGTAGAAAATCTGTCGCCAAGCACCTAACGGTGTGTTACGGCAGCTCTCGCTACGAATAGCCGGCGGTGGGGTTCGAACCAGGGTATTGCGGCACGGCAGTCCATAGGTATTACCGCTCGGCCATCATTGCTTAACAAACTGTTTTCATAGATTAGTTAGACTGCTATTTTTATGAGTAAAGTATGATTATGATGATAATGATATGCTTTTGTTGATGGTTTAAATTAATAAGCCCTTATTAAAGTATTCATTATAAATTAATAATTTTTCTTTGTTTGATGTCAACTACTGAATCAACCATGTCAACTACCCAAGCAAATCAATTTTTAGCATGTCAACAATGGGTGCATGCGATACTTTAAATTCATGTATTTTTAATTTTTTATTGCTTACTCTTATGAGTTAAGTGAATAACATGCAATAATCTACATAAAACCCTTTCTTTTAGAATATATAATTCACTATTACATTAAAACATTTTGATCACCCTACACTGTTCTAAAGTTGACTATTCCGACCTATGTGTCAACTACTCCCCCATTTACCTTATCCAATGTATTGTAAGGTATTGTAATTCATTGACATTATCAATGAGGTTTTTGCTTAAGTTTTGAGGTCAGCAGTGTGCCTATGTAACCCATGCATGACATGGTTCTAGCTCAAGAACCATATAAACAATTATCAACTTTCTTTATCGCAGCGTTAACCTATCATCATAAAAGAGTATAACACCGAAGGGCCTTGCACACACGCGATCATATTTGCAATAATCGATAAAGTTAGATTCACGACACAAATGGTTTAAGAACATCAAGTTATGAAGATAGGTATGAACTACAATATACATATAGGTACGTAGTATTTATTTACTGTTTAGGTGGAGTTCGAATCCAGTTTAAAGGCAAGTAATGAAGTGGGTACATTGCTCAAGGTTTTACTTCCAAAGGTTCAATACAGGTAGGCGGGTGGGTTGCATAGTTATTCCATCCGATCGACAGATGTGCAACGACAGATGCTGCGCAACTGTATGCTGACGAAACATTTAATGTAAAAGAGATGCCTGAGAGATACAAGTTGCAAGACTTTCATGTGCATAGGCCGTTTATCAACCCTAAGTCTTGGTAATAAGAATCATTTGTCGAAGTTAATATCTATATAGTGATTGTAATAACTTATCGATCATAAATACAGGTGGAAGCGTGAGAGTAAAAGCTATTATATTACGAGTAAGCACAATTAATACGAGAACACTGCATTTCGAGCAAATTAAATTGTGTCAGCTGCTTGCCCCACATCGCATTGTCTCAGCGTGGGAGTGAGACAATCATTGTTCGTCGTTAGTCACACTACGAGACTAGTAAGGACGTCAACGTGGACCAAAGCGAGGCGAATATTTATTTCCTCATATCTACAAACATTCCCATTTTTTTTTCACTTTTAACTTAGCGCTGATGTATGCGCTACCTCGTCATATTTTACAAATACCAAATATTTATTCTGTAACATTTTAAGCCTACTTTCTATGCTCTTTCTAGTTTCCCGTTATATTTTATGAAGCGCTCGTAGGGTAGCTTGCTAAGTCGTTTTTAAGCGATCAACTAAGTTAAGCAACGTCCGCTGCGGTCATGACCGCAAGTGGCATTACTACTGAGCGTTTCCACACTTCGAAGAATAGCTGTCGGTCCCTGTTGTTGTCTTAAGATGGCAATCATTATAGCATGGTGGTAGATTTTGCGAATGCCCGCCTGGCTAGCTAGCCCTCTCGAGTAGAAGATCTGTCGCCAAGCACCTAACGGTGTGTTCGGGAAGCTGTCTTTGAAAGCCAGTAATTTTAGAAGAGCCTAAACAATATATTCAACCAAAACATCACTTACCATCAAGTGAGATAGTAGTCAAAAAAGTAAGTTCATATGGAGGGCGCTGTTCATGCACAAGCCGCCGATTGGTGACCATTTTGCTACTTGTCCGTGTCTATAAGTTAAACGCGCGCAATAGTCGAACCTATGATTTAATTTTGTTGTTGTCATTGGGGCCTAAAAGATGGTATCTAACTAAAGAAACTCCTCAGAATTACATATGACGCCCCACGTGCGGTGCCTTGCCTGGGAAGAATTGCATCACCCTACCTCATATCCTGTTGCCTGCAGTAATAAGAGGAAGAAAATACTAGAAGGTGAACTTCGGCGCCTTCTGAACTACTGCTTATAGACATTGCGATCCCCAAGACGCCCTGCCAAGTGTGGGGATTACGGCAAACCCTCCTAATGCGAGAAGACTTCGTTCAACAAATGACGTTGTGGCTGTTGATGTCATGTGACATATGAACTCTACGTCACTTCTAGAGATCTACGACGCTAAATATGTTAAATCTATGTATTTTGAAGCGCTTGTAGCGAAGTTTACTTAGCTGTTCTTAACCGAACAGCTAAGCAAAAATGTGATATCGGCAGATTCCGTACTGCATGTATTGTGAGCAAAGATGAAGCGAGCTGTTGGTAAAATAGAAAATAACGAACAATGCTATGCTTATTTTTTTCTTCCCGTCGCATTAAAATAAAACTGACGTACCATAGTAAAACTTATGCTCATGTAAGTAATGATGTGTAATTTTCGTCTAGCTACTTCCACTTTCACGGATGTATAAATAAACTTGCTTTTTAATCATAGTTAGTAGTCACTTCCGTTTTTTTTTTTGATACGGAACATGCACAGGCTCACCTGATTTCAAGCGGTAGCCTCCGCCTATAACAGATGCATTTCGTCACAAATGACGAACCTCACTGTACCTATCACCGTGAGACATATGTAAGTATGTGCTTGTAATTTACTTGCTCTCAAGGACTGCTGCCGGAACACACTGTTCGGTCTTGTCGGCCGATTCTCTACTTGAGTGTGGTAGCTAGCCAGGCGAGAATTCGCAAAATGCCCTTCCACAATGCGGTGAAGCTCAAGCCTGCGATGGGGATTGAACCATAGACCTGCGGCACGGCAGTCTATAACTATTACCGCACTGCTATCACTACTTCAATGTCTGACTTTCTTGGAGGAGGGTATTTTTCGAATGCGCATCTAGTACCACCCTCAAGCATAAAATCTGTCGCCAAGCACCTATATAACAGTGAGTTAGGGCAGCAGTCCTTGAGAGCTGGTAAATAATTAGAAATATACAGTATGAGACTTAACAACTGTTTTTCTCAGGTGCAGTTAATTATGACTAAATGCATCCGTTACAGGGAAAGGTTACCGTTTAATATTAGGTGAGCCTCGTGCATGTTCAGTCACAATCCCATATAAAAAAATATGATCCATCTTAGACACAGTCATAATCAGTTTCATTAAAATGTTAGTCGCGTACGGATTAAAGCAACGAGGACAGTAGCAAATCTCGATTTTCTCTCGGCTTTTCCTTGTTGAAATATTGCATACATTTGTGCATATAAAAGGTTGATAACGTATCTGTGTGCAAGACAGGTCGCATTAAGCCTGACGTCCACCGCCGATTTACATAAAGATAAGTTATCTGCGACTGTAACATTATATTACGTTTTGAATATGTAATTGTATTAGTGGACGCTTTCATAATCTTACAAGTTTATCCAAATACTCGTATATATAATTCTTCATAAGATTTTGCTATTGAATAAAATAACTATTTTTTTTAATGTATACGTCAAGTACGACGTGACAATCATACCTTTCAATTAAAGTATCAAAATAGGCAGGCCTGAACGGAGCAAAAGTTAAGTAAACAACTATAAAAAAACTAATTTCACCATTGAAAAGTATCACACAATTTCATTTACTTGGACGATATATTTTTTCAGTTATTTCGATTAAGTAACAAAACGATAAAACTTGGTTTAAAAAAAAATATGGGAAATTATTAAAAAATTTAAAAAATCAAAAATTTCATTTAAATATTTTTTTCAAAACAGTTTATAAACGACGGAGTTCTGAGGTGACCAAAAATAATAAATACAACATAACCCAATTGAGAACCTCCTTTTTATTAGTCGGTTAAAAATACAATTTAAAAAATATGGCGATGCTCAATTCAAGAAACTCGTTTTTTTCTTCAGTTTAGTTTTCTGTTAGATAAATGTTTTTCTTATCTCTGTTGGATTAACCTTTTACCACTATCTCACCTTATGGTAAGTGATAATGCGGTCGAAAATGTTGTTCAAGGTAACCTTGAGTTACTAGATCTCATGGACAGTTGCCGGAACACACGACAGATCGTAAGGTTAGGAGCTTGGCTACAGATTTTCTACTTGAAGGTAGTAGCTAGCCAGGCGGGCATTCTTAATATGCCCTCCACCATGAAAGCAATCTCTATTGTAAAAACGCATACGCGTCAAACTTAGTGTGATTACTGTAATGCTGCCAATAAATTAGAAGCGGCCAAATGCGGGTCGAAACGACGCTAAATATGTCGTGTGAAAAAAAACAAGTTTTTAATTATACTACACATACCCAAAAGTGTTGACATGAAACTGTTTTCATATGCGAGTTCAACTCGCACTGAGTTGGTTTTTTTATGTAATTCTGTAATATAAATAACGGTAGGTACGATGCTCCGTAAGATGTGCCCTTTCCTAACTTTGCCTGTGATGCATTTCAACCACCAAGGAGAGTAAATGTTTTATACCACACCCAATCAGAAAGCGTCTCATTACTCGTTCAAAAACATGTTATAAAGTTCGTCATTTCTCTATTATAAATGTGCGGCGGGAAAAGTTATATGGATTTTCATTCCTTCAATCCGTAGCAGTGAAGGAATGTTGTATGAAAATCAATACCTTCCCTGGTAGCGTTTCTTTTGTTTTTTTAGGTGCTAACATAAAAATAATACAATCTCAAACAGATTTTATATCAAATAATTTGAAAATATAGGTGTGATTTTTATTTGATTTTCAATGAAAGGAGGTTGGCAACCTTTTATTGCACTACGAGAAAAAAAAGCGCGGCATTTTGTTAAGTTTAGTTAAATTTTGTTTTTAACTAAATTGATATTTTAACGTTTTTTTGTTGATATTTGTACGCTTTTAATTATTCTAAATAATTTTCCAAAATGTCATCTTATAGTGAAGGTGACGATTTTATAATGATGACGCCACCAGATATAAGAAATGCAGCTCATGAAGTCGTAAAGAACATACTGCCTGAGAAGTCTCGAGATAAGTACGAGAAAACGTATACTGATTTTATTTTCCTCGTGGCTGTAGTATAAAGCACTATGTATTACTTGGGAGAAAGGTCTATTTCTGTTCGCAAGTTGGTTTTAAACAAAATCTCGAACAGAAATAGATTGTTTTCGCCCCTCAATGTACAATGTACTATTTTAGTCTACATTATTGTGATTTGTTTCGATTCCCAAAGACTCTTCTTTTTTTCTAGTACTTGTGATCTCAGTAACACCTTTCACACATTAACATTCTTCTACATTAATCCATACATTCCTCGAGTTTGCCCTAAATCCTTTAAACAGTTGAAGAGTAATATGATTGTTTATGATCAACTGTACTGTACTGTATCCGCCGGATCGTCCACTGCTGAACACAGCCTCCCCTATTAAGGGGGTATTTGCCATAATCCCCACGCTTGGCAGGCGGCTTGGGCGCAGTGTAAGGTCGCAGTTTTTTAGAAAGCGCTGCTGCCCACCTTCCAGTATTTTTCCCTTAGTCGCCTCTTACGACACCCACGGGATGATATGGGGAGGTGCAATTCTAACCCGGCACCCCACGGGGAAGTGGAGATTCTCATTATGATCAACGCTCCTTTATTATGTTGGTGAGCTGCGAGTAGGACTTGGTATTGTTAGTAGATGCTGTTTTTTTTTTAATATTTATACGGCTATTTTCAGTGTTTTTTGGATGGTGACCAGCACCAGGCAAAGGAGATTTTAAGATCTCATTTAGTGCAGTACAATGCAACACAGACCACATAAGATTTTAATGTTTGTGTGTGATTAAAGTTACAAACATATGATCACAGTGAGTAATGTTAATGTAGAATTAATTATTGGTTCTTAATAAGCACAATGATTTTAATATCATAAATGCAACATTATTCGGTCACACAGCGCAGCGAAGAAAAGTTTACATCATTCTCGTATATATATATATATATATGTTATTCAAAGCGATATTACCAAATCACAAGGTTAAAATTCCCCGGGAAGAGTGATACAACTAAATTCCATGCAGGTGCAGGCAAAGGTATAATTGACATAGTAGCTATTCAATAAGGTAAAGTACTTACATATTCTTACACAAATTTTCACCTGTTGCACACTAATTAAGAACCAAGTGATTCAATGAAGCTACCCACCTGAATTAAGCATGCACACAGATGCATCATTCAACAAGGATCCAATGTTATGTAAACATTCTAAAAGAACTGCTTAGGTTTGATAAACAATGCAATGGTAATGTATATGGAGTATGCTTGGCTAGTGTTATGAGAAGGGATTAGAGATTCTCAGTATAACATTTAACTGATATTATTGATGATAAAATGGGATCATTTTGCATTACTTTGAATGAGTTTCTCAGATATAAGGAATGGAGGAGAGCCTCAGCCACTGAATGGCCATCTAATTACCACACACAAAGAATTCAGTTTTCATAGAAATTAAACAACTTTAAATGGTTTAAATCGCGTATATTTATCATTATTTTTGTCCCGACGTTTCAAACACTTTGCAGTGATCGTGGTCACGGGGTGACTGTTATATAATTCAGTTTTCAGATTCTAAGAAGCTCTTATGGAGGGTCAAAAACAAAATTGTCTTTTTAAACATTAACTATCATGGTGCATGAGGGGCCAGAAACTGAGGACCATTTCTCCTCCTACCTTAAAGAGGGAGCCCTACTTACACTTGACCAGTTTTATGTTACAGTTACTGATAATAATGTTATATTTCTTCTACAAATCAAGAATAAAATGCAAGAATTATGTTGCAAAAATTATACACTCATGGAATTTTAAGAATGCCATGAATATATTTAGGAATATTTATATATATATATATATATATATATGAAAAAATTATTTGATCAAATAATTTTTTTAGAAAACTATTTCATCAAATAATTTTTTTGGATATAAATTTCTATAATGACCTTTTCCCAGCAACTAAACCATCTTCATCATCAAACTCTTCTTCGATAATATCTACGATGTTTGCTTTATGTATAGACACAGCAATGCATATGAAATATCACAAAACACTGTATCAACACTTAATACACAAATAATATTCTCCAACCTGTGAACTAAACACAAGTTTCAAGTCGGAAAACAACTAATATGTAATGAAACTAAGCATTTCAGTTGGTCCTTGTAATGAGTTAGTGTTTCTGGATAGGATATAAATAATTTACGTAGTTAATTATGGATCCATAGCCAGTATTCGATATTTGCAACTGCAAAGATGACTAAAGTGTAACAACATTTTCTTCTATGCCATATTTTGCAGTATTTGTTTATGTTTAAGCATTTTTATGCACCCTGGGTTCAGAAATAGAAAATGTTAATATTGAATTGGCTATAACACCCCCAAGAAGTACTCATTAAATCAACATACATGTATTCTAGTTTCTCATTGTAATCATATCATAATTGAATGGCTAACCATAGGTGAATTTTGTATCCCACTGGTGTTAAAGTGGCGCACATTGAGATACGACTGATCACCTGCCTTTTTAAAATTCTATCTTAATGCCTTCTATATCAGATCTCCCAGGCCAAAGTAATTTAGTATTATGTTGGAAAGCTACCAAGAAGTTTTCCTGTATTTGTGGGGAAGCGATAGGAACATAGGATGCTAATCGCTCCTTGATAGGGGGTTACCATTCATGTCAAGATAATTGAGTCCTCAACATTATATGATACAGGCCAAGTTCTAAACATTGGACCAATTTCACTCTATTTTTTTGTTAGACAGACCCTATGTGTCCTACCCTGGGATCATACCCAGGTCCGACCCAAGCCAAATATTACAAAGTGACCTCAAGCAACAATTCAGACAGCAATTAATAATAAATTATTTATTTTTACTTATTAGCAATATGTACTAATACACTTTACAACACACAATGCAGATTCAATTTCAATTTGAAAAGTAGGAAGGACTTTAGGAGCAGTATACATACTTATGTACTATAGGAAGGGGGGACAGGGAAGAAGGGTTGGCCATCCCCCAGAAGGGTGGGGGTTACAGAAACTTTTCTTGAATAATAACTCTAGGGTTAGGGCCGACAAGACAGCTTAGAAGATGGGTGCCTTGTTTTGGTTCTGTCACAACATTCCACCTAATCTAAGCATCCTGAATAATTTGCGGCCAGAAACAGTCAGATGAGAATTTTGAATCCATTACGCTATACCATTTACAGTTTTAGCTGTACATTCTATAAAATATTTTGTTATCTGTAGACTACCTGTGCATTATTCGATTAGTCATCTGTATGCAAATTAGTGAATTTCAAATTATTAGAAGTGCAAAATACACAAATTACCAAGGTTAAAATTAAAACTTCAATAATTTATTTCTCAAACAATATTGATTTCCGTAGGATAAAATTTCATGTGGTTATTCAAGGTAACTATATCTATCTGTAAAAAAAGAATGAAGGTACATTGTAGTGTATACCGATTCTAAAGATGAGCCTATATATCAATATATCTTGAATTTTTTTATAATATATATTAACAATTTAATGTTAATTTCCATTATCTATGCTGACTACTCACAGAAACATATAACTATTCAGTCAGTGCTTTTGTTCTCTAACCTTGAATTAAAGTAGTACATAAAAGATAGTTACCTTGAATGTTATTTTCAGACTTAATTAATTACGATTTACAATTATGATAGTAATTGTGACTTAATATCCAGTGACTACTTAATAGAGTGGGGGTAGGAACTACTATGGATTTTAACTTGTTTTAACTCTATCGCATCGTAAGCGACTAAATTTGGGCTTTTGAAATTCAATTCAATTAGTTTCATTCTCTATGATGGGCAAGGATTATAATATGAACAGCCTAGGAAATTACAACTTTATAAAGTGGAACTTTATGAACTGGAAGACAATTTCCTGACCTATGCGTTTATATTACCTACCTGCAATCAACAACAGTTTAACAAGAAAAGAGGATTTGAGTCCAGTGGCACACACACATAAAGTGAATATTTACAAGCTGTAATGGTTCCAAAATAATTATCAAGTTTGTTAGATATCTATAAAACGATGATATTTTTATTATGTGGGTAAGACTTAACAATCACTCACCACATTGTTGTAGTTGAAGGCTGTTGTCCCAGCTTCGAAGTACTCTTCATTCAACTTGTCACCCATTTTCACAACATAAATTTTACCATTGCGATCAATTTAGTTCCAATTTGAATATAAAACTTTTCGAAGGTAATAGTACCATTGGTAAATATATTCTGTTTGCTTTTTTCTAAACTAACCAACGGTTTATGGAATGGTCACAAATTGGGAGCGTCCGCAACAACATTTCTTTACCTACAACTCGCGATAGCAGGAATTTCATCAATGTTTCAAACCAACAGATAATATAAATTATTTATAAATATAGTAAGAAGCAAACAATGTGAATAATCCGAACACAGAAACCATTTACAGAAATCACTGAAAATAAATTGAATTGAATTTATTTGCCTTTATCTTGACAATTTACCTTGACACATACATAACACAACACCCTAATGTCAAACCACCATGATGGATTTTTATAACCTCCCACAGATGAGATATTTTTTTTGTAATAATGGTTTTGAATACAAAATTTGTATTCAAAACCATTTAATTAACAATTAATGTTCTCATGCCATTACTTTTATTTTCATTAATTAGTTTCTTGACTTCTTCATAAAATCACTACACAATTTTCCTTCTTTCAAAGTAGTAAATATTTGAATTCTGCCAGCAGATAAAATTCAGTTCCGCTTACGCTCCACTTACACCCATTGGTAGCAATTCTGTTGCACACTCACTAACTAGACTAACTAATTAAAAAGTTCTAATTTTAGTTTTAGGATTTCTAAAAGTCATTCTGCTGTTACCTCGAACTAAATTTAATACAGCAACATATCAATACTAAATATAATTCACTTTACTGCTACTCTACGCTAGATGGCGCACAAGTCAAGTTGTTTTATAACAATTTTTGTCTGGCCGTATTCCATTTGGGTTATTTTCGATAATTTTGATTACATATTGCGGTTATGGATCCACATTTAATATGAACCATAGACATAAAATGTGATCAAAATTTTCGAAAATAACGAATTTAGCGTCAAATGGTATACGCCCTATTTACGAATGGAACTTTGTTTATATTCGAAACTATCGAAACCTGTGTTAAAGCCCAAAAATAATGATTTTGCCACGGTGCTTGGCAGAGCAGCTTCAACATCTCGAAAAGGCTTTCGAGCGGAACGTATGAGGTTCAGTAATAGAATCTACTGGTGATTATATAAAAAAATAACAAAACACATAGCTGTCCGAAGTCTATCTAATAAAAGTGGATATTTAAACACATCTGCCACCCCTCTGGGTATTACAGGTGTGCAAAGATTTTATTAATCCAATTTTGCCTACAAGCTTTTTCACTAGTTATGCTTTTGAATTACCGATAATTACTATCCTTTCCGGAAAACCCACAAGTCTAGCAACCATATACTACCATGTTCCATTGTTTATCCGACTAAGAAAGCCGTGATTATGATGAAATACACCAAAATAAATTAATTGGAGAACATGACAGCATTAGTCAACATTAATTTACTTGTTGATTAATTTTAGGTTTAATTATCTATGGTTCCACCTAATCTGACTAAATTATGGTACAACAGAATAGCAAATATGCAAATTTTACTAAGTTAAGTAACTTTAATAATTTTACAGTGAATTAACTAAATTATGGCCCCAACAGAATAAGAAATGTTCATTTGACATTTCTAAATCTAATTTTACTAAAATTTTAGTTAGTTTTTTGGCAACAGAATTGCTACCATTGAAACCAATTCGAGATTAGTTCGATTTTAACTAAACTATAACTTAATCAAAAATTATTTTCCGTGAAAATAAGCCGAATTATAGTCAAACTGTATTCGTATTTAGTCGAGGAACAAGTGAAGTGACCATAGAGAAAAACATTAGATTCGAGAGATCCTCAATGACCGATTGTATTTATAATTATAAATCTTTCGACGCTCATCGATTATTCTCAAGAATATCTCTGGTAAAATAAACAAGAAAGCTTATTTTAATCTTGGCGATTAAAATTAAATTAGTTCAACTTATTCCGAATACCAAATACTGGATCTGACAGGACTAAGACCAATTATAGTTAAGTTTTAATCACGTTCGTGATATGGAATCGGCCCCATTGTCTTCCCTATAACCGGGTTCCTTCGTGCCCGCATTTAGTACCGTGTTTCATTTTTTCTCCGTTTTTTAGCAAAACAAATATACACTAGTAGTCACGTCAGGGTTGGATTCGGACCCTCCAAAGTTATTGTACATGGAAAGTTAAATTATACTATATGTTTGAAATTATACTACGTTTGACGTTTCAAGTTTTTTAATATCGTAACGTTTCGTTTTTCGGCATTTGTTTTGAATTAAGGCAAAAATTGACATCTTTGGCACAAAATAAAAATTTCTCATCAATTATTTGTTTGATAAATCTTTTATACATTGTACTAGATCGCGTGAAACGCTAGATTTGTAGGAGAGATTTTAGAATATCTAATACATTTCTGCAATACTTATTGAATATACCATTACCCTAATATATACCATATGCCACGAGTAACCATAATTTTTAATATTTTATTATTAATATTGGTGTCCAATAACTGTTCAAGATAATACGAGCAATCATTTAAAACTTGAGCAGCTATTTAAAACTTGCGAATACCATAATTATGTAGAATGGGTTCGAAACCTATATAAAGGCGTGAAAAATCTGTAATTTTATTTGATTTCCCGACAGATATGTGCGTGACCACCAAATAAAAATGCATTAGTAAGTAATAGTATTTTATGCAGTCGAGAACGTAACATGTTGTCACACGGTATACATTCTATGCAGTTATTGGATTTACTTTCTTTTACTACATCGCAAGAAAGTAACTAAGAAATTCCGTTCTTCCGTTTTCCCTCCATAAATAAAATGTTTCATTTATCCTCCGCCGTGTATCCACCGGTCTGCCGGATTTCCCTTATGTGTCCCATCCGGCCTGCCGGAGATCGGTCAATAGTCGTGGTTACATATTCACCATAAAATCTGCGTAAGTTCGATTTTCATAATTCAAACGGTTTTCGTGAGAATGGATCCTTGGCTATGCGAGAAAAAATCCATAATATTCTGATATAACAGAAAGTATGTTTAAAATTGATATGAAATCTGAAACCAGCTCAAATTACATTTTGGCGCCAAAATTTTGTATAGATTTATGTCATTTAAAAATAATCTCGTAACTACTTCTAAAGTAATTAACCTAGAAAGCTGTAATTTTGCATTTCTATAGGCAACAAGTCAATAACGATGTTAAAAGAAATTAAAAGGATAAGGATTGATAACTTTTTTTTTTATAGATTTTTTTATTTGACCCCCGTTTTTGTTACGGCCGGAATTCCGGTGGTCTAAAAAAAAGGTTTAGTGTGAAGCTTGTATTTATCCGATCGTTATTATTTAAACGTTGTTAGTAAGCTACTATCATTGGCTATACAACAAAAAAAACTGCATTACTCTATGGTAACGAGAAGTTACTCAAATCATGAAATGAAAAAAAATAACTTTCACTCGATGCATTTTGCCGCGCAAACACTCACCGATCGAAATTTACGTAATAAATAATCTCGTAACTACTTTTAAACCTGTAAACCTAAACATCTGAAACAATTCAGGTGTATAGATTACATCTAAATAATCATATCAAAAGAAAAACCAAATTCGTAGATGGTATAGTTTTTGAGAAAAAAAAAAAATCCGCTTATGTACAGTTTTCCCGCCAAAATTCTTAAAAAAAATCGCGTTGTTTTAATCTCGTTACTACTTATAAAATATTTATCCTTACAATCTGGTATTATTCATGGGTAAAGAACCATAATAAATACACACATTAAAAAAAAAAACAAAGTTGTAGGTGGAATAGTTTCGGAAAAAAAAAATAAAAAAAATATATAAAAAATGCCGTTTCCCGCCATTTTCGTCGTCTGTTCAAACCCATTTTCCTGTAAAATTTTCCATGAAAAGGTCTATTTTCATTTCTTTTCCCGTAAAGAGAATATGATGAGGATTGCATTGGTACCAAGAAGTTTATATGTTGATTGGAGACTGCCACAAATAAACTCGATTAAAAAACAAAATACCTCAAAATCTGGAAAAATATATTTTTATTCGCTGTTTGATCCACTCAAACTAAATGTATGAAAATGTTATTTTTTGTATGGTATAGGTAATATATTGGGGTATGGGGATGTTAGGGTGACATGTTTAGGTAATGGAAAACTACTTAGTACTACAAAAAAACGTTACGGGGCGTCGCGGGATAAAAAAACGTGAGCAGTTTGGACGATTTCGTCATAGGAGGTGGACAGATTGGACGCACGAGGGGATCAATATCAGGCGCAGTATGTTTGTTGACCTGACAGACGACTAGCTTACAAACCAATCATGACTTTTTTCTGTTTTATTAGCTCTTTGGTTTAAAACAAAATATTTCCAGTGTTTCTGGTTCTCTCGCATGTCAGGAGTTTGAAAACGATTCTACATTTAGTGCGTTCGGATAGCCTATCGGTGCCAAAAATAACACTCACAAACGCTAAAAATGATCACACGGGCCGTTCGATTTGGGACTTCGTGAGCAAAAATATCGTATTCGCTCACCGTTCGGATAGCTTTGAAAACGCTACAATTGACATAGAAAAGTGATATTTTTGACCCATGTCATACTACTAAACTGAAAATATAATTTAATACTGAAACTGGTCGGAATATTTCCGGTAAATATAACGCGGGTCCTAGCCGGTTCCTAATAAGTTAATTAAAATAAGATCAAGTTAGTATGGTTTATTACGCGTAGGGCTTGCATTATCCGTCATATTTTGGTTTGCGTGTTTGGTTTGCGGATAATACGGATAGTAGTTTACTTTACTATCCGGATATCCGAATTTTTTGGATAATTCGGATTTTTAATGAAAAAATTACACAGAATATATGGTAGTACACGGTCTTTTAATGACTACTGAAAAGTGTGGAATAACTTCTCGAAGTCCAAGTACAACCTTGGTTCAATATTATGGATGTTTGTATTGTGTTCGTGGCATGGACAAGTTGTTTTACAGTTTGCAATAAAAGAAGTCACTAGTTTTCTTATATGCATCCACTAGAATTTGACCTCGATTTTCAGAGGATTTCGCTTGGAGATCACACCCGTAGCTTTTGCCAATACGCCAGGCTATCACACTTACACGTAGGTATATATTAATATCTTAAATGAAACCTTCTGCATAGATTTTGATAACACTGACACTGTACCAAAGTAGTTGAAGTGAATATGAGACAGTAAAAAAATGGGATCTATTTGAACATTATTTTTAGAGAAATGCTAGCCGATGAGAAAATCTTTGAAGACGATAACGAAAGACGTTAATAAAAACCAACACAAACAAAAAAGTAGTTATCAAATCATGTATAATATACACATTTATTTTCAAATTACATAGTCATACAATTCTATAATATAATAAATATCTAAACACTTACTTAATATAATGTACATAATAAAAATCTATTTTAAACATAGCATCGACGTAAAGTCTGAGTCAAATTTATACTTGAGTCCCGCACTTGACACTCTGTCCAAATGTACCTAGCACACTCGCCGCATTACCCCGCTGTATGGCCAAGGAGATCTGTTGGGCCAAGTACCAACCAGATCTGGGGTCCCGCCCTCTCTCTCTTAACCGACGGCCGAGGTTCTGGACTAATTGTTTGGCTTCGGAGCCCCAGGGACCCAACGTTTCCACGGCAAAAGGGACGAATTCATATACTGGTTCCAGACTGGCATATTTGAGGCGTTTGCGTCGGGTGGCTGCTTCTGCTCCCGCACCAGCCGACTGCTGAGTAACGGAGACGTGGCAGGATGCAAACGTGCTCACGCATGTTGCGTCCCACATGAGGCAGCGCCCTTTCTGCCATGGAACCAATGTCAGGCCGTCGGGCCGCTTACCGTCGGAACGCAAGAGTCCTGGGGGTTCAAGGACACAAGGAACCTCAGCTGATACAAAGGCCCGCTTAAGGATGTCATTGATAACGTGGTGCCGCGGTCTTCTGCCAGCACACCGGATGCGGCTGAGGCCGTGATGGCCGTCCGCCTCAACCCTCGCCCCGCAGATACAGGTGTGAGACTCGCAGACAGGACATCCAAGCCGAAGAGCGGCAGCCACCCTCAATGAGTCATCATCCAAAAGCGTGCCCATATGTGGAGAAGGCAGAGCGTAGAGCCACGCGCCAGACTCCGGTGTGGTCACGGCGTTTATCCGAGCGAGTTCAACCCCCGTGTTTTCCGATCGCCACTGCGCTACGAACTGTTTACCCAGTAGGTCGTCCCAGCTTCTTTGCCACTCGGGTTTTGCTGGTGGGTCGAGGCCTGGGCACATTACTGACCACCTTCTAAAAGCCTCCTCAGCGAATGGGACGCGAACCGTGTCACCTTTACTTAGTATGCGAGTGACGAGGTTCGCGACTCCATGTGATGAGGCGAGGAAGGCAGAAGGTCCGGTTTCATGTAGCCGTCGTACGCCCAAGCCACCAAACCGAATCGGCAGGCTTGCCTGACACCACTGTGACTCACTGAGGCACACATTCAGCATCTCTTCAACAATTTGCTTCAGAGCGCTGCGCTGTCAAAACATGACACCTCTTCTGGGAACCTCCAACTCGGGGCCGTCCGAATAACATAGGTTATCTTAGGCATCGCAAAGCAGGTCCTCAAAAGTGTCAACGCAACATGAGCCGGGAGGTGCTGGAAATGAGTTGACAGTGATGACAGGGTAGCCGTCTTTGACTTCAGGTTGTCAGGCACGCCATCGGGGAAGATAGGAGCCCCCAGCAAACAGAGGGACCCTTTATCCATTATTCTGAGGCCGGGGATGAAGGACTTGAATGTGGTGCTTGACTCCGCGGCCACTGGGCTGCAAGCGAAGAATTCACACTTTTCGGTGTTGACCTGTAGACCCGATTTCCGCAGAGCTGGGAAGAGTACACCGATATCCCTTGCTACTAAATCCGGGTCTCCACCTATGGTCCCATCGTCAAGGTACCAAATATTAAGAGGGGCCTCCAGAGCTTTTATGACCTTGTGGATTGCCATGCTGAAGATGAGAGGCCCCAGGGGGTCTCCCTGCTGCGCCCCGACCTGGGACAATATACGACTGGGACAATATACCTGGGACAATATACGTTATCAAATTAGCTTTAGTAATGTTTTAAGTCATTAAATCATTTTAGGTAAGTATCCTTAAAATATTCACTCAGAATCACTTAGTAGTTATCTAGGTTATAAGGTGGTTAATTTTTCTTTTAAAACGTAAACGACTATTATAGTAATAACGTTATCATAAAATGGTAATAATAACCAAAAAGAAATAAAAATTAAAACTTCTTTCTATTAATAAAATTTATTAATCCCCAAATCCATAGAGATCTTGTAAACGGCTTACAACTAAAACGGTGCTACAAGTGTTATCCCTATAAAATACGCCTAAGAAGTCCATTCTTATTCTTATTCTAATTGGGGGCGATATGTCCTGCACTGACGTCCCGCTTGGGGTGTATTGTGCATTTCCCCCGCCAGCTTCTACCCAAGCCATCCCAACTCCTTAACGTAGCGGAGAAGGACTCTGGGTCGCTGGCATAGCTGCTCCAGTGACGTGTGTGGTGGTGGAAAGGATTTCGATGGTGAGAATGGCTCACATAGACCCGTTTCAACTCTTATTTGTTCCGTGGCTTCACAGTGCAATAGGACGTGCTCCACGGTCTCTTCTTCACGCATACAGCCTCTACATAGAGGACTGTCTGTTGCTCCCGTTTTATGCAGAAAGTAGTTCAGGTTGCAGTGACCCGTAAAGAGGCCTACAACAAGGCGCAATTCATCCCGCTGTAGCTTTAGCAAGTTATTTGTCAGCTTCTTGTTTAGAGTTGGAAACATGGCCTTCGCATGTTTACAGTCTTCTAACTTATCCCACAGGTTTTGTTGTTCTCTCTCGGTGTGACGACGCAATAGTTCTCGTATTTCCATTACTGATGGTTTGCAAAGGCTCTTTGCGTCATCACATACCTGTTTTTTTGCCCCGTCTTTGGCCAGAGTATCTGCCATGGTGTTACCCGGGCACATGTTATGTCCCTTCGTCCATGTTATTATTACTTTGTAATTGTTTGATAATTTTTGTAGGGCAGCATGGCACTCAGCAATAACTCTAGACCTGGTTACTGGTTTTCTGAGTGCATATATTACTGCCGCACTATCCGTAGTGAAAAGTAGGAGCTTACCCTCTTGCTCACTTTCTAAAATGGGTGTTAAATCTAGACGTAATAATGCCCTCGCAGCTAGCAGTAGGCCCATAGCCTCTGATTGCATTACTGTTGTCGTCTTATAAAGTCCTTTTGAGTCCAGGATTCCAAGTTCCGGTGAGTAGTAACCACAGCCTACACCTGTTTTGTTTTTCGCGCCATCTGTGTAAATATTGTATGACGGTGATATGTCTGCCGTAGCGCTGTTTTCAGTAACCAGCTTGTACTTCTTGTTGTCAAGGTAGGTACTAGCTATATGAGGGGCGTTCGTTTTGGCTCGATTGCGTTTGTAGCAGTTTCAAAAGTGGCATTTGTGTTTTAGCGTTCGGATAGAAGCTTTTGCTATTTTTGACCACCAATTACTGCATGCTATCCGAACGGCTTAAAACATACTTTGACAACCGACAATATTTTAACAATTTTGCACAGTACGAAACATGGAATCAATCTCTAAAATTAACAAAAAGTAGGTACCTATATTATTATTATTTCTTTGTTAATGGCTTCTGATAGTTACATACATGAAAAACTTGTGAAACTCTTCAATCGCGCCAAATACAACTGTCAAAACAGCAGTTGTCAAAAAACGATCACAACGATCCCACGGCAAGACATGGGTCAAAAATATCACTTTTCTCTGTCATTTGTAGCGTTTTCAAAGCTATCCGAACGGTGAGCGAAAACGATATTTTTGCTCACGAAGTCCCAAAACGAACGGCCCGTGTGATCGTTTTTAGCGTTTGTGAGTGTTATTTTTGGCACCGAAAGGCTATCCGAACGCCCTATTTGTCAGTGCCTTGCCTCGATTCGGGTTAAGAAGTCCATATAAATTGTCGTTTTTATGAGTAAATTCCATTTTTACAAGTATTTTTGACTTATGTAAATATCCGAATTATCCGGATAATTAGATCGTATATCCGCTCATTTTTAATTCCGGATAGTGATCCGGAATTAAAAATGAGCGGATATCCGGATAACCGGATATCCGAATTGCAAGCCCTAATTACGCGTTACAGACACCACATTTCACAAATTATATAGATATACCACATTTACTCTAACCCTTCTGACTGTGATTGTCCAAAATGTAATCATTTGAGAATGTAATATTTTGCGAATATAATGTTTTGCAAATGTAATATTTTGAGCACAAAGGAAATAAAATTCCAAATATTTATTTAAATAAAATATAACACATATTTTTAAGCATTTTACCCAACTTATCTTTTAAGTTTAGTGAGGAATTTGTACTCTTAATTCTCGACATCCAGGTGCCAAACAGATACACTTATTTAATAAAATGTGAGTAAATTAAAAAAAAAACCACTTTTATTGGTAACAAACACTTCCTTATTACATCTCTATTTATTGTATGAAATTCAATAGTTATGAAACAAATTTTCAGACAACTAGCAACAAAATGCAAATTTATTATAGAACTACACCTGGTAGCAATAAACTCGCCCCATACTACATAGGCACAAACACATACACGAAGCATGAGTGATCTAGCCGACCAGTTCGGCGATATAGGTAAATATATCCTGATGTTTATAGAAATTTATAAAGTACTGTACTGTCGACCTCCTGGAAATTTAATCTTAGGCTTTTTAGTCCCCTCTTACGACACGCAACGGAGGAGATGGGTGGTGGGGTAATATTATAGCCCGGCACCCCACGGGCACGTATGGCAGGAATGTTATTAAATTAAACAACTTAATTCAGTCAATAAAATATATTTCAAATATCTACCCGTGGCCTCATTGTAGTTTTCGTATAATAAAGATATAACTATAATTAATATAATTATGAAAACCTGTTTATTAAGACAAGTATAACAAAATGTAATAAATAATGTTATACTTTATGAAACGTTTTAGAGAATAAATTTGTGACTCCTATCCAGATTCCTTGAATACGCTTCCAGCTCTAGCATTATAAATGCTGAGTGCTAATGGAAAACCTAAACAACACTCTGGCTCTTCTCGCTCCATATGGTAAAACTGGGTAATACGCCCCACTTGGCAAAATGGCTCACTGGTTCGTCCAAGGGCCTAACACTCACATAAGCATGTGAAGCGCTCGTAGCGAAGTTTACTTAGCTGTTCTCAACCGATCAGCAAAGTTAAGCAACGTCGCGCGCGGTCATGAGTTGGATGGGTGACCGCTAGTGACGTTTCTACTGAGCGCTTCCGTGCTTCGGAGGGCATGTTAAGCTGTCGGTCCCGGTTGTTGTCTTAGGATGGCAGTCGTTATAGCATGGTGGTAGGGCATTTTGCGAATGCCCGCCTGGCTAGCTACCACCCTCAAGTAGAAAATCTGTCGCCAAGCACCTAACGGTGTGTTCCGACAGCTGTCCTTGAGAGCCAGTACTTCTAGGTTAGCCTGGACAACATCTTCGATCACATCATCACTTACCATCAGGTGAGATAGTGGTTAAAGGCTAACCTATAAGGCATAAAAAAAAAAAAAAAAAAAAAAAAACAGCTACACGCCTCAGTTACATTTAGCGTTTTGTTAAATTCAGGTCTATTTTAACATGTTAGTTAGTTTTATATCTCTTTATTGTACTAATGACTTATTAATTTTTCTTTACGCTTAAACATAATTTGAACTTAAATTGAAAGCAACCTTTTTTTGCCAATCACTTATCGAATGCTTTTTTTTAATTGCGTCTGACGTATTAATATCATGGCTGTAATATTATTATTCAGAAAGTAACTTTGTATATACCTTCGAGAAAGTAACCCATAGCTTCTCGATGGTATATACTGAAATTAATGATGCAACCATGTTTTTCGATTTTCTATTGTTAACCAGGTTGTTGACTCAAAAGGCGGACAGTTTGCATAAACATACTGCATAGTGTTGTTATACATTGTTTTTTTTTATAATTATGACTATATGACTAATTATATGATTGATATAAATTATATATTATAGTCCTTGAAAGCCAGTAAGTCATTATGAATTACAGCCACAAGGTATTTAACAACTATGTCTCAGTGCAGGCGTAGGGGGTAAGTAGGGCGCAGTGCAGGGGCCCGATAGTCTTAGCTATTGAACGGCGTTAACGCAACTTTATTGTATGAAAATTGAATATTTTGACAGTATCCGTAGTCTGCCCGCTGTTTAGGTTCGATCGCAAGGCATGCTATCAATAGTTTTTGACATATTAGGTATGCTGTAAACTATTTTGTTGCGATTGCGTTGCTACAGTGCCATAAAATATTTTGGAGTATGTTACATACAAAAATAGCTAAATGATTTAAATATATTTATTTAATGTATTTTTTGCTAGAAAACTACTGTCTTGATGTTTTGACTGATGCTTGATTGATAGAAGTTTTATATTTTATGTTTCATTATTATATTTGTGGCAACATTTGCAAGCCATAGCACAGCCATACGATAGCGATGCGATTGCTATACAACTGCGATTAGGAGCTAGAATTAGCAGACTACCAAATTTGACATTAACAGCAGTTCGATCGCAGAAGCATCGCAGTACTGTGGCGTTTGGTCAATAGCTAAGAGAATTGGGGCCCAGTTTGTCACCTATGACGACATGAATCTATTATAGGTAGAGGTTATCGCTTAACATCAGGTTAGCCTAGTGTGAGTTCCGTCACATCAAACAAAAAAAAACTCTGAAAATTTTAAACATTCTTATCATTCAGTGTTTAAATATTGGTGTGAATGTTTTACAGAAAGACTGAGCGATTACTTCATTTTATTATAGACACATTTTCGTTTTCTTTTCAATTTATACTTCTATTAGGTTTCCTATTGTTATACTGGGGCATTTTAATTACAGTTTGGGGCATATTACCCTTATGATCATAATATAAAAGACCCCACCTAAATATATAAACCAAACCAATAAAATTACTTAGTGCAGCAATGTTAAGATATTAATAATGTTTTAATTTATATGTATGTTGGGACGTATTACCGAGTCTTACCCTAAGACTTATTTTGTGCATTCCTGTCGGAATGTTAATAGTAATTTATACTCTATAATATGCTATAAAACCCTTATACACTTATATATTTAGCAAAATATAATAACCCTATCCCCTTGTAATGAATCCCAACACGTTCTATTTACAACCCCAGAACGATCAATTTTAAACATCTAATTTAACTCAATATATTTGTTGAATTCAGCCTTTTCGTATACTGCTCAATATGTTCAGAGCCCGCTTGTTCCTCGATCATTTTGAGTGATATTTCAAACACCGACTTTGCAATATCCTTGTCCTTCGCCAAAGCAGATTCTTCGCAGTAGAAGCAATTATTGAAGTAGAGCCCTGATACTCCTGCCAAGTCTTCAGCCGTCGCGACGTACACTGTGGTAGCTGCAGCTTGTTGCTGGAACGAATAATTATCATAGGTCAAAAAGTTATTTTTTGTCTATTTTATCAACTGGCTGGCGATAATGTGGTCGAAGTCGGTAGCAGGATTTTGGATAGACTGGAAACTGGTGCTCAATGTCAGGTTTTAGATAAGCAAAGACAAAAGGACCTTCTTAGGTAATTGTGTGCGGTTTTATAATAAAGTTTCCAAACATATTACAACGCTCACAGAAGGGATATTGAAGTAGCATGTAAAAAATATATTGATTAAGAAATCCTACTACATAGTTTGTGATTACTTAAGGATGCACTTGCCGACGGCTCGAAATTATCAGCGGGCGAGGCAGCAAAGCATGCTATTTCACCTATACCTTTGTGGGAAAGGGTAAGACTCCGTGATGAGTAGTAAGAAGATAGTGATCGCGCATCACACACCCGTATTGCATCTACGCTAATTACGCACACTTGTTTGCGATATATCAATGAAAGCCGAACCATGCCGAACGAATTACGATGTTTGACGACGGACGGAGATAGTGTCTCAAGCTACGTCACGACGTGTGTAGGTATTTCTTATAAAATAATATTATATATTCACAGAGGAATACATTTTGGTTCGGACAGTAGGTACCTGTTGTTATAATTTTCGTTCGTTTTATAATAACATACTGATGTTATTTCACCTATAGTAGGTAAATATTTAGTAAGTAGGTACAATGATTTGTAGGTACATAGTAAATGTATTAGTTTGTTCTTTTCATATTGATGTAGTAAATGTTTACCTACAATAATTATTTATTACATAATTAGCAAGTTACTGCTTTTACTACAACATATTTTGTAAAGCAGTGACGGCTCAGTGGCATAGGTTATGGACTTCCGCGCAGCAGGTCCATGGTTCGAATCACGTCGCGGGCTTAATCTTCACCGCGTGGTAGAAGAGCATTATACGAATGCCCGCCTGGATAGCTACGGCGACCGATTTTTTACTTGAGGGTCAAGTAAAAAATCGGTCGCCAAGCACCTAAAGGGAAGCAGTGATGGCTCAGTGGCATTGGTTATGGACTGTGTTGAGAATAGATCATAATGTATAAACACTTACTTATCTGTGCCGCTCAATTAGTTGTAAAAAATGTTAGCATACTACTCTTTGGTAATCCTACATTGCTTAAGATACTTCGTCACTTGTCATTACTTTGCATTTTGTCTGTACTTCATATTAAATAAAACTTTAACTAAATACATCGTTTGAGTGACCCATAAAATACCACATCGTTACATGGTGTCAGAAGTTAAAACTACAAAGTCAAAAAGTGATAATCCAAGTGCATTAAAACAAATTATAGTATTGCGTCACCACTTCGTCGCGTCGTCGCCATGTTGTTTGATGAAAAAACTGACTAAAAACCATGTGCAACCTCAAATCGTAAGTTGAACATCACAAGTAATTTACATCCCTTATCCTTGGAAGGAAATTTGGCAAGCAACTGGAAGAGATGGTTACAAAGTTTTACAATATTTTTAAAGGCCAGCGGGTTAAGTGATGAAAGCGATGATCGGAAAGTGGCCGTTTGCCTCCATTTTATTGGTGAAAAAGCACTTGATATCTTCAATACCTTCGACCTCGACACAGAGACAGTACAATTCGATGTCTTAATAAAATGTTTCGATAATTATTTCGTACCAAAGACGAATGTAACCTACGAAAGTAATAAATTTTTTACAAGGAAACAATCTGAAGGTGAGAGTATAGAAGATTTTATCACTGATTTAAGGAATAAAAGCAAGTCTTGTGAATTTGGGCAATTGACAGATAGAATTGTCAAAGATATTTTTATATGCAATCTACATGAGAAATATCATTTTGTTCGTGAAAAGTTACTATTAGAAGAAAATTTAACACTTGATAAAGCTGTTTCAATGTCAAAAGCTCTTATTCAGTCACAGTCACAAGCATCAGAGTTAAAGGGTCATGCAGCCAATGTCTACTATGCAAAACAAGTCCAGCGAGGAAATAATTCATCTTTCAAAAAGTCAACATTCAAGTCGCAGTCAAAGTCACAATCTTCAAACAACTGTGGTCGTTGTGGGCAGGTCCATCGTCACAAGTGTCCTGCACTTAATGCAAAGTGTAGAAAGTGTAATATTATTGGTCACTACGAAGCTTATTGTCGTACTAAAAAGGTTCGTTTTGTTCAAGTTAACGATCACAATGAACAGGAATTTCAAGGTAATGAGTTTGATCATTTATTTATTGGACATTTGAAGTCAAGTGCCTCCGTGAACTCTCAGTGGAACATTAACTTTGAAGTTAATAATATTAAAATAAATTGTATCCTAGACACAGGTAGTGATGCAAATGTAATGTCCTTGAAAATGTTTAACTCTTTAAATATTCCAAATAAAATGTCACCTTGTATGGCCAAAGTTACATCTTATAGTGGCAATATCATAAAAATATTAGGCCAACAAGATATTGAATGCTCATATTATATCAATAACCAATATATGTCAAAGGTTATTAATTTTATTATTGCTGATGTGTCATCCCCAACAGTTGTTGGTAGATATACTTGTTCTGAACTTGGTCTTGTCAAACGTGTCTTCAATATTCAGCAGTCTTCAGAACAAAAGTCAAATCAGTCACATGTCCAGCAGTCTAATGTCAATAACATTAAGTTAAATGAACTGTTGTCTAATAATGAATCTTGTTTTGTTGGTTTGGGCCGTCTACCTGGTGAGTGTCACATCACTGTCAACAAGGATGTTCCTCCAAAAATTGATGCGCCACGAAAGGTCCCCTTTGCACTACATGACAGGTTGAAGAAAGAGTTGGACATAATGGAAAGTATGGATGTAATAGCTAATGTAACGGAGCCAACGTCATGGGTGAGTTCACTTTTATTAGTCGAGAAAAAAAATGGTCAACTGAGAGTCTGTCTTGATCCAAGAAACCTCAACCAAGCTATATGCAGGTCACATTATCCAATACCAACCGTCGATATGGTTCGTTCGAAGCTTCATGGAGCAGCATATTTTTCAACGCTTGATGCAAGCAGCGGTTTTTGGGCTTTAAGTCTTGATTTACCCAGTTCTATGCTATGTACATTTAACACGCCATTCGGACGTTATAGATTCAAACGTTTACCTTACGGCATCAACTGTGCACCTGAGTTATTTCATCGAATCATGACAGAAACATTTGGTGTACTACCAGGAGTTATTGTCTATGCTGATGATCTTCTTGTCTATGGTTCTACACTCCAAGAACATAATGTATATCTCCAGAGAGTACTACAGAAGGCCCAGGAAGTCAACTTGAAGTTTAACAAAAGTAAGTGTACATTTGGTCACAATCAAGTAAAATATTTAGGTCACATATTTTCAAAAAATGGTGTGTTGCCTGATCCTGATAAAGTGCGAGCTATCAAAGAGATGCCATCACCAACATGTCTGAAGGATCTACAAAGATTTTTAGGTTTATTAAACTACCTAGGTGCATTCATAAAGAATTTGGCTTCTGAAACTGAACCACTTAGAAATCTTCTTAAAAAGTCAAGTCTATGGCAATGGAATGCATGTCATGAAGTAACATTTTGTCGTCTCAAGGAAATAATATGTCAGGCACCAGTTTTAGCTCATTATGATGTCAATAAGTCAGTTGTCTTGTCAGTTGATGCAAGTCAGTCAGCTGTAGGTGCAGTATTGCTACAGGATAATCACCCTATTTGCTACGCATCTAAAACACTTACTTCTAGCCAGGAGCGAATGGCACAGATAGAAAAGGAATTATACGCCATAGTCTTTGGCTGTCTACGATTCCATCAATATATTTATGGCCAAGTTGTCAATGTTGAAACAGATCACCGTCCACTTATCACATTATTTAAAAAACCATTAGCTGAAGTCCCTACACGTCTCCAAAGACTTATGATGAGAATACAAGCCTATGATTTACGGGTGGAGTATAAACCAGGCTCCAAGATGTATATTGCAGATTCTTTGTCCCGTGCTGCCTTACCAGAATGTCAGGAAGATGAAATTGACCAAGATGTAGTTGTTCATGTGAACCTATTGATGAACAACTTACCAATTTCAGCAGAACGCATCCGATGGCTTGCAGAGGCTACAAAGAAAGACGAGTCAATGCAATTTCTCAAAAAATACTATAAAGAAGGATGGCCTGCTAGTAAATCAAGTGTCAATCAGCTTGTTTCTCCTTATTGGAATTATCGTCACGACATACATGCTATAGGAGACCTCATGTTAAAAGGTAACAGTCTTATAATTCCTTCAGAGCTACGACCAGAAATATTGAAGATAATTCATAGTGGACATCAAGGCATTGAAAAGTCTAAAAGCTTCGCAAGAGGAATCGTCTATTGGCCATTAATGTCGCATGATATAGAAAATTTGGTGCAAAACTGTCCAATATGCTTATCTCATAGAAATGCTAATGCACCAGAACCTTTAATGTCACATAAAATTACCACTTTTCCATGGGAAAAAGTTGGCATAGATTTTTTACAATTTAAAAGTCAGACTATTGTAGTTGTCGAAGATTACTATTCCAACTATATAGAAATAGCTAATGTTAGTACAACAAGTGCTAAAGTACTAATAAATGCTCTTAAGCCAATTTTTAGCCGTCACGGAATTCCAGTGGAGATCATGAGTGATAATGGTCCTCCCTATAACTCAAAAGAATTCAAAGATTTTCTTTGTGATTGGGGCATACAACATTCAACATCAAGTCCCCATCTACCACGTTCCAATGGTTTAATAGAGTCAGGTGTGAAAGTTGTTAAACGTATTCTAAGCAAGTGCAGTGAATCTGGTACTGATCCCCATTTGGCATTGCTACAGTATAGAACAACACCAAGAGGAAGTCTGCCATCACCATCACAGTTGCTAATGTCACGTATGCTTAGAACACAAATGCCAGTTATTTTGGAACATTTAAAACCAAAAGTAGCCAATCATCAAGAATATGTTAAAATTAAAAAACAAAATTTAAATAAACAAAAATTTTATTATGATAAAAAAGCTAAAATTTTACCTCCACTACAAAAAGGCGATACTATACTGTATAAAAAGAGCCCAGATTCTAGATGGATGCCAGGTAAAATATTAAATAAATGTGAAGAGCCGAGATCTTTTATAATCGAGTCTCCAGATGGTTCGAATTACCGCAGGAACCGCCAACATATATTGAAACCTGTCAGTAATGTAGACAAGGAAGAAGAACAGCAGAGTTCTGAAATGAAGATTAGTGTACCTGTGAAGGATAATAAAAAAGATAAAAATCTGCAAGGGAAGAGAATGGAGAGTCCTAGAATTGACAAATCAGAATTTAGAACACAAACTGGTAGACTGGTCAAACCAACTAAACGATTTCAGATAGAGTAAGTAATGTTATTTAAAGGAAGTGAAACATAATGATTTTAAAATATTGTTGTACCTTACTGTTACGATGAGAATAATATAAAGCTCTTAAATTTGTTACTGAGTAAGAGTAATACCATTTTGTTAATTATATATCATATCATGTCATTTGAAAACTGAAGGCTAAGCTTCATTATTAGATCAATTGTTAGAAGTCAATGTTTATATAAACATAAGTAATTTATACTTTTGTCTGTTAATAACTTTTAAGCTGAGTCAGATATTCATTTATTTTGAGTTTGTATAAAAAAGGAAGATGTTGAGAATAGATCATAATGTATAAACACTTACTTATCTGTGCCGCTCAATTAGTTGTAAAAAATGTTAGCATACTACTCTTTGGTAATCCTACATTGCATAAGATACTTCGTCACTTGTCATTACTTTGCATTTTGTCTGTACTTCATATTAAATAAAACTTTAACTAAATACATCGTTTGAGTGACCCATAAAATACCACATCGTTACAGACTGCTGCGCATCAGGTCCATAGTTTGAATCCCGCCGCGATATTGAGCTTCACCGCGTGGTGGAGAGTTCGTAGCGAAGTTTACTTAGCTGTTCTCAACCGATCAGCAAAGTTTAGCACCGTCGCGCGCGGTCATGAGTTGGATGGGTGACCGCCAGGACAATACTACTGAGCGCTTCCGTGCTTCGGAGGGCACGTTAAGCCGTTTGTCCCGGTTGTGGTCTTAGGATGGTGGTAGGGCATTTTGCGAATGCCCGCCTGTATAGCTACCACCCTCAAGTAGAAAATCTGTCGCCAAGCACCTAATGGTGTGTTCCAGCAGCTGTCCTTGAGAGCCAGTACTTCTAGGTTAGCCTGAACAACATCTTCGACCACATCATCACTTACCATCAGGTGAGATAGTGTTCAAAGGCTAACCTATCAGGCATAAAAAAAGAGCATTTTGCGAATGCTCGCCGGGATAGCTACCCAAGTAGAAAATCTGTCACCATGCAACTAACGTGAACTCAATGGCATTAGCTATGAACTGCCTCGCAGCATGTTTATGGTTCGAATCCCGCTGCGGGCTCGAGCTTCACCGCTTGGTGGAAGGGCATAGTGCATTTTGCGAATGTTCGCCTGGCTAGCCACCATCCTCAAGCAGAAAATCTGTCAGTAAGCGCCTAACGGGAAGCAGTGATGGGCCAGTGGCATTAGCTAGTGACTGCCGCGCAGCAGGTCCATGGTTCGAATCCAGCCGCGATATTGAGCTTCCCCGCGTTGGTGAAGAGCATTTTGCGAATGCTCGCCTGGATAGCTACCACCCTCAAGTAGAAAATCTGTCAGAAAGCACCTAACGGGAAGCAGTGATGGCTCAGTGGCATTAGCTTTGGACTGCCACGCAGCAGGTCTATGGTTCGAATCCCGCCGTAGGCTTGAAATTCACCGCTTGGTAGAAGGGCATTTTGCGAATGCTCGCTTGGCTAGCTACCACCCTCAAGTAGAAATTCTGTCACTAAACACTTAACGGGAAGCAGTGATGGCTCTTAGCAATGGACTGCCGCGCAACAGGTCTATGGGTCGAATCCCGCCGCGGTCATGAACTTCACCGCATGGTGGAAGGTTGTTTTGCGAATGCTCGCCCGGCTAGCGAGCCTTGAGATGAGGGTGTGTCGTACCGATTTCAAAATCTGTCTCTAAGCGGTAATGTACGATGGCATCATGGATCTACCAATTCTGGTAGAACACATTTGGAATAAAAATTCTCTACCTACCCGTAACTGATTTTAATTATTTCCAATAAAAATCAATAACTAATCATAGGTTATTTTTGATTAGGTAAGTGCCTACAATCATCGCTAAGTTTACCATATAAACTTTCGTACTACCTTAGGTATAAGTACCTACTACAAATATACATACTTATTCTACTAATTTACGTAGGTAGATACATAGTACTAACTTTATTATTTGTTGTGATCTTATAGCTATGTAGATAGGTATGCAATGTAATGCGCGCCCGCGAATGTCGATTTGACATCGCTGACAGTTGCGTGCCTAGGCAGGCCTATATGATAAATGATAATTATATCGTAGATTAGGTATCTTCCATTGAGCTTCTAATTCTAACCCTTTACTACTTTGTGTTAGGTAGGTACTTTCTCGAAGTTATATTACTGCTTAGACTATATTCTAAAAAGAATGCGGACTACCTACGTCCATACCATATCTAACCAAATGCAGCTTTTTATATTGTCTAAGTGTTGCTAAAATGATTAGGTACTCACCATAGCTATCAGGACCTGCGTATTGACTAATACCTACTAGGTACTAACTTAGGTGAGAGTAGGTGAGTACCTAGACATAGTTACGTATTTATATTACCCAAGTACCTATCTATATGGATTATGGCGTCCGACACTTACTATCACGAACAAACTAATCAAATGCGAAAGAAAATCCGGTCCCCAACTCCCAACATATGTAAATATATATATATATATATATATATATATATATATAAGTACGTAAGTAGGCATAGGCACTACATATTGGTAGTGTATACATACGTGCACACCAAAAAGCAACAGGGCATTCGTGCACGTGACTTTTGGTAGTGTGCGTTTTGTTAATTATATATTAGTGTGCTGCGCATGAGACCCGCCCGCCCGCTTCCCTCACCGCGGAATGGAAGTATTGACATGAGATGCCCAATATTTTGAACGAAAAACTAGCGCGCAAAACTATGTGTGCCGACCTTTGGCTCTAGGATGTTTATGATTATACTACTGGATGTATTTGTTTTCCAAAATGTTATCTAAAATGATCATGAACTGAGCTATGCTTCTATGTAAATAATTTTAGGAATTTCATGCTCTATAAGTCGTTTATTTACGACTAAACATGCGCTAAAATTCGTGATATTACAGGGATGTTTCGAGGCTTATAACTATCATGTGAAGATTTTTTTTACAAATCGGTGCCAAGACAAGCCTAGATAATGAAGAGATAAATCGATATCATGCTTAGTTGTGGACCTAAAACCTCAAATAAGGGAGTGATCACCCTACGGCGTTTGTATGGAAAAGTTACCGGCCAGTTCAACCTTAAACGACAAAAATGCTTGGACAATTCCGCCAATGCCTAGCTATCGTCTGTCACCTACGTAATTTAAAGAAATATTATAATAATTATATTATATAGTAAGTATGTAACACATTGTTAAAAGACGTTTAAAAGAATGGTCCCGAGTTTCTTGCCCGTTCTTCTCGCGGCTCTATCGAGGCTCTATACATTTTTTTGCTGAACGTGGCAGTACAATGTAGAATATTTCAATATTAAAATTTGTAATTGACCTTCATAAGAGCGCTGTAGACGTTTAAATTGAATAAATTATTTTGACTTTTGTTTTTGACTTATGAATATTGCCGGAGTAATAACGCCTAATAATTTTTGCTAACATGACAAAGTAAAATTATGATATGGAATACATAGATGTATTCTGCTACGAATGTCATTGGTGTGACATTTTTTTCACAAATCCACATATACACACAAGATCTATGTGAAGTCAATGGGGGTTTATGGAATAAAAGTTCCCTAATTCCCATTAATAATAATAATCTTTATTTTCCTTCCACAATAGTTTCTAGAACCATAAGATAATGCTGAAATTACTTTGGAACTACTAACAAGAAATGTCATGGGAAGGAACAGGAGCCCAAACTAGGTAGATCCTGTGCTATGGCACTCCTGGCCCCCCACCTCGAACCTTTTTCTGTTTTTACAAATAAATAATTTCGTAGGTACTAAAAGATATTATAAGAATTATATTAGCGTACTAGGGAAAGAACAATTACAATAGTACACTAAAACTAAAAAACTTGGTTAGTAGATTTCTTACAACTAAAAATATAAGAAGTACACTTCCCGCGTATCCGTAATCAGCATCTCAAAACTTATATGGCACATTATCCTCACAATATCATTCGTTTGTTATTTTTATAAATTATTTAAAAATATATTAATATGCTTAGGCAGTTAGATTCTTAACAAACATACGGATATAATTAAAAATTATATTCTCAACAGAATTAATGTAAAAATATTAATGGGGAAAGGCCATGGAGATTAGTGGAATAACACAATCAGCTGACTTTCCGACATCCACACGTGAGATTTTGTTAATACTTAATTTTAATGTTGATTGTTATTTCTCTCATATGTTATTATATTGTATCGAAATCAGCGCAGTAGTTAAGAAAGCCAGACAGAAAAAGTTGCCAGTCTATGGAAAAAACTTTTGCAGGGCCGTAATTCTAAATTTTGGGAACTAAAAAGCATTAACATTTTGAGCCAAATCGGAGATGATGGTTCCGCTCTATGACGGGCATATCAAATAAAGCTAGCTTTCCACGGTAATCAAATAATCAACGTTAAATCATATTGTATATTAATGCAAAAGTCAGTGTGTGCATATGTATAGGTATTCTTAGTGCCTAGTTATAGTTTAGTTATGTCTTGCTTAGAACGGAGGGCGCTGCTGTCTGTACTACGCTTTTAATACTACAACAGGTATCGACGATCTAAGAAATGGTTCGTCTCTATATTATGTACAAATAGCCTATTATTTTGTAAGTACCTACAACCAAATAAATATGTCAAATAAACATTATTATTATTCTTCACCTCCGAAAAGGCTGAACTGATTTTGATAAAATTTGGTACATATATTTCTAAGAAAATAGGGTACTTTTTATCGGAATTGACAAAGTACTTCCCGAGGAGCATATCTCAACCGATTTCCACAGCAAACATTGTAACGGAGTTTTTTTTTGTAATACAGCAATATTTACCATAGACTTGGTGAATGGTCTCACAAGCAGGAAGGCCAGTCTAAAAAGCCACCAGGACTTGCTCAGGTTCGTATACACCATGTTCCCTGGATGCAGCGAGTTCACGCAGATACCTTTAGCTGCCCATTCTTCACTTAGCACCTGGAATTCGGAAAATAAATCAGTGAGTACAACAAAATTGCTCTTTTGAGAGTTATGTATCCAAAGGGCAAAACGGATAACTTGCGACGCGAAATTCTAATAGAGCGAGTCCTTTTACAAATAATTTTCACACCGGGTACCTAAATACCCAGTCAGCACTGCGTATTCCGGAGGAGGTAAAACTGCCGCGCGGGGCAAACGAGGCAGGCTGCTTAAGTCATCTCTTACCACGCTAGCCGTGATTTTTTGTAGCATACAGGGTCTCCGTTCTAACATGAACGGCATCCATTACCACCTGCAGACTGATAAGTGGGACTTGCTCTTTTAGTCCGTTACTCATGCTGTCCGACAGATACATTCTTCCTCATTTCCCGGAATACAAATTGGACCATGCCTTTTCGCCCCGAGCCGGGTTGTGTTTTTAGATCAGATAGGATATCTGCGCTCATCCTCTCAGCAGCCTTTAAGGACGGGGCCTATCTAACATCTAGCTGCATGTAGACTGCAAAGATCATCCATCGAATCAACGCGTGCCTTTATAGGTCTCATAATAACAATAATGCCGAAATAGATCAATTGAATCAGGGAGCACATACAGATGGCTACTGATTCCATTACCCCACCACAGAAATCGCAATACTTAGCGGTTTACGGCGGCTACTATTCCGAATGGCTTGGTTTGCGCATCACCGATCATGTGGAAAGATCTGTTCACGACTTCGTTTTGGGGTATGATCTGACACAAATAGTCATCTCACCTATGCGAATTTCAGATGTAGATGGCCAAACACCTTTCCTGTTGGACCTTCTACTGACCTTTCACCCGCACAGCTACTCAGTGTCCGTTAACGCTCCTCTCGGATATGACCAGAATTGGCGAGATATAAGAACGCCTTTTTGCGCCTTGTTGCGGAACAGGTGCGTTCTGGTCTCTTGTCATGGCTATCCAAGGGAACTTTTATAAGTCATCTCTAGCGCCACTGCACAGAGAGGATGCCAAACCACCAAGGTGCGTTCTGATATTCTTGGCCCTCTTTTTGCATTAACTAGACTTTAAATAACCAAGGGAGCTGACCCCAATATTACCGCGGTGTGATACTCCTACGCCGGACATTATTTTCCGGCAATGTGCAGTCTCTTGCAGTATCTAGAGGAACACTAGCTGATTGGCGATCACCAGTGCTTTTTTCGCCGCGATCGATCTGCTGATGATCTTCAGGTATACCTTACGCATCGATGGGCGGAGGTGGTGGACCTCAAAGGTTAAGCGTTGGCAGCTAGTTAGGCCATAGCGAAGACCTTTGATCGGGTTTGCCTTAAAGCGCTTCTTTCGAAGCTGTCTTCAAATGGGCTTTATGAGAAATTGTGCGATTGGATCTCTAGTTTCTTGGATGAGCGGAGCATCCAGGTCCTTGTCGACGTTGCATGCTCCGACTTAAAACCAGTCAATGCTGGTGTTTCGCAAGTGCTATCTCCGACTCTATCTCTCTTGCACATCATGAATTTTGCTCTATACAGCTCTGCTATGCGGACAACAGTAACGGATATGCCTCATATACTTACCGGCCGTGTTAAAATTTCTCTGGAAAATGTTTCCGAGACACAACAAACTTGTATCTGAAGTCGAGACCCTCTCGATAAATGCATGGAAGTGGGGTTGACTGAACCTATTCGACTTTAACTCCAAGAAGACAGAAGTTTGTGCGTTTAGTTCCTGCTAAACTATCCCCCTTTGTCAACCAGTAACGGAATACTTGGCTTTAACATATCAATCGTTCAATTTGTTGTCACTTGAAGGTTAAGGCTAAGTTAGGCTCTAAGAAGATTGATGTGGTCGGAAAGGCGAGACGGTACTTTACAACGACCCATCGCCTACAACTTTGTTAAGCTCGTGTTCGGCCTCACATAGACTACTGATCTCACCTCTCGGCGGGGCTCCCCAGTACCAGTTTCTTCCACTTGACAGTATTCAACGCACAGCGGGTCGAACAGTCGACGAGTAAGCTCTCTGCGAGCGGTTTGACTCTTTTGCATTGCGCACAAGTTTTGGATCTATCACGGACAGTTTTCCGAAGAACTATTCGGTTTAATACTAGCAGCAGATTATCACTATCTTTCGTCCCAAAATAGCATTATATTCCATAAATTTCATGTCGGCATGTCGAAGTCTGGAAGTCAACAACTGTGAGATTATCGCGGCATTTTCTGCCGCACACTGCCACAATGTGGAACCAGCGGCCATGTGAGGTATTTTCGAATCTATACGATTAAGGAGCCTTGAAGAAGAAAGCATATTTTGTCCTCAAAGGCCAGCAACGCATCTTCGAAACCTTTGGTATTTGCGGATGTTCGCGGGCGACAATGATCACTTACCACCAGGCGAGCCGCTTGATCGTTTGCACTTCTATCCCATAAAAATATTAAATAAAAAACGGTTGGCGTGGCATGGGCATGTAATGTACTTCTGCTTTTTTTATGTTATTGTGACGGATCAAGCACGAGGCCGACATGATGTTAAGCGGACTAACCTCGGCCTATAACAGATGAATTTCGTCACAAGTCACGAATTGCACTGCGCCCGTCACCTTGAGAGACAGGTGTTAAGTCTCATGTGCCTGTAATTTCACTGGCTCTCAAGGGCTGCTGCCGGAACAAACCGTTAGGTGCTTGGCGACAGATTTTCTACATGAGGGTGGTCGCTAGCCACGCTAGCCCGCGGCGGGATTCGAACCATGGACCTGCGGCACGGTATTCCATAGCCAATGCCACTGAGCCAGCACTACTTCAGCTTCATGCTGCTTATGATTTCACAGATAACAAGGCATGACAATATGTTGGATTTAGGCAGGTTTTTAATTTGTTTTGGGTGGTAGAGGGTAAAGATGAAGAGACTTGAAGCAGTGATGGCTCAGTGGCATTGGCTATGGACTGCCGTGCAGCAGGTCCATGGTTCGAATCCCGCCGCGGGCTTGAGCTTCACCGCATGGTGGAAGGGCATTTTGTGAATGCCCGCCTGGCTAGCGACCACCCTCAAGTAGAAAATCTGTCGCCAAGCACCTAACAATGTGTTTCGGCAGCAGTCCTTGAGAGCCAGAAAAATAACAGGCTAATGAGACCTAACAACTGGACGTCTCAGTGTGACGAGTGTTCCGTCACAAAAACATAAAATAAAAAAATAAAAAGTTTATTCTTGTGAAGCTGGAAGATGCATCGAACCTGTTCATGGACTCTAGAATAACAAAATGCAACAATTTCTCCGTTACTGTGCACAGCACATCAAAGTAAAAGTTATACAGGTATGCAGTATGTGTATATAGTTTTTTTACTTTACTTTACGCCTTACGGTATACATTTTCTTGATCTCTAGACGCAGTTGTCGATAGCTTTCTGAAAGATCTTAGTATGGTAGACCAACAACCAATAAGCAACGTTAAAAAAGCTTGGATATACGACAACTACTTAACATCACGTCTGACTTGGCCTTTTCTAGTATACGACATTACTAAATCCCTTTTAACAAAGCTGGATGTAAACGTCATTAGGACATTGAAGTCATGGTTGGGGCTCGCACTTTCGGCAGACCCATCTACTTTATTTAGGGACCAAAATAATTTTGGAATTAAATTAAAGAAACCATCGGAGCTCTATAAACACCTAAGAGTTACCAAAACGCACGTCTTACTAAAATCTCAAGACGATATAATCGCATCTCTCCCAAAAGACAAAAGTGCCCCGGATCTTGATTCAAGGCTTCAATTCCATAAACGATTTATGATAGGTGCACAGTCCAGCAAAGCGGGTTTTGGGTCGAGGAAGAAAAGTGAGGATAAAGACGTTGTAAAATCTTTTCTACAACAAGACGAAAATGATAGCTATAAAGTGCATGCAATTAGCTTGGAAATGCAAAGTGAGTGGCTAACCATAGGTGAATTTTGTATCCCTCTGGCATTAAAGTGGCGCACCTTGATATACGATTGGTCACCTGCCTTATTAAAATTCTATCTTAACGCCTTTCAGATGACCCTCCCAGACCAAAGTAATTTAGTAAGATGGGGGAAAGCCACCGAAAAGTCTTGCGGTATTTGTCGGGAGGCTATAGGTACAGCAAGGCACTTATTGGTAGGATGCAAGGTGCTCCTTGACAGGGGTCATTATTCCCGTCGCCACGATAGAGTCCTCGAAATCATACGTGAAGCGGCGAGTCTCTCGGTAGCTAGAGCAAAAAAAGGTTTGACCACGAACAAACGACACGTCGCTTTTGTAAAAGAAGGGTCATCTACAAAATCTAAATCCAAGCCTTACTCCATCTTAGGCGCAGCTCCCGATTGGTCTCTTTTGATGGACACGTATGAAAAACATTACAAAATCCCTGAGGATGTTGGTGTTTCGTCATCCAGACCAGATATATTTCTATACTCAAAGCATCTAAAACGCATAGTACTTATAGAACTTACTGTGCCGTGGGAAACAAACATACCTAAAGACCACACAATAAAAACTAACAAATATTATGACCTAACAAATGAATTAATCAAAAACGGTGATGTGGTTAATTTATATGCTCTAGAAGTCGGAGCAAGGGGTATACCAGCAAAATCCCTATACAACCTACTAAAAGACCTTGGCCTGTCAAGAACAACTGTAACTTCCATCCTAGAACGTGTATCCAAGGCGGCATTAGTAGGATCTTACCAAATTTGGTTAGGCAGGGGAGGAGGCTCGAGCGGTGAAAGGGAGCATTGATGCATCATAAAGGGGCCCCTTAACCTTACTCACTGGGTTGCAAGTCCCAGGCATCTTGACTGGAGCCTCTTCCTCTGCAACGCTATGGACCCGGCACCCGCACGGTGAATCCATGGAATGCTAAGTAAATTCGTCTCTTGCTTCCTTTTATTTAATCAGTGGAAAAGAAAATGTATACATTATCTGCAGGCGACCTTTGTGAGCCCAAGCCACTCTATGTTTTCCTGTCATGACAGAACTGTCCTCGGTCTTCCATATTATCAAGAGATGACAGGTGCAACAAGCGGAAAGGATCTTATTGGTCAAATATTGGTCAACATTATATTGGTGGACACATGAAAAAAATATTTACCTTAGCAGTAATAACATTATATAATTTGGAATTATTATATGCCATCATTGAGTAATAATCTTCTTTTTTAAATGCCAGATTTTGTTTTACAAAAGCATTCTTTAGACTTGCAAACCTGGAAAAGAAATGTCATACAAAATTATTCACTAATTAGGCCAAAACATTATATGTTACACAGTAAGTATTTCGGGGGAGAACTGTCACCAAGCACCTGGCGGTGCTTATTAATCTAGCTAGTTTCAGTTTTAGATGAAGGTACCTGCTTTGATACCTTCTTACAAGAAAGGTTAGAATTGTAACTGTAATGGATAGGCATGCCGCTTGTGGGCATGAACATGGGCGACTTGACCGTATTGTAAATTAGCCACATAAAAACCTGCTTTGCTTCTTTCTATAGGCACAATTACCTGTGAGATTCAGAAGAGACAAATACAACCCGTGAACCTTTCTTCAAGACTGGTTCCAGTAATAAAGTAAAGTACATATGGCTGAGATGGTTCACTTGAAACAGGGTTTCCAATTTATCTTCAGTCTCAGTGTATGGCAGACCAAAAACTCCAGCATTCAATATCAGCATGTCAATGTGGCTAAAATGAAAAACAAATTATTTTAACAGAAGCTTTATTGATTCCGGTAGTGTTTCAGTCAAACCAAAGTAAATTTGAAGCGCTCTGAGCGAAGTTTACTTAGCTGTTCTTAACCTATCAGCAAAGTTAAGCAACTTCCGCCGCTGTCATGACTTGGATGGGTGACCACTAGTGACATTACTACAGAGCGTTTCCGTGCTTTGGAGGGCATTTTAAGCCGTCGGTCCCAGTCGTTGTCTTAGGATGGCAGTTGTTATAGCATGGTGATAGGGCACTTTGCGAATGCTCGCCTGGCTACCACCCTCAAGTAGAAAATCTGTCGCCAAACACCTGACGGTGTTTTCCGGCAGCTGTCTTTGAGAGCCAGTACTTCTCAGGTTAGTCTGAACAACATCTTCGACCACATCATCAGGTGCGATAGTGGTCAAAGGCAACCTATCAGGCATAAAAATAAAATAAAAAATTGGGTTATTATATTCCGACATAAATAGTTAGACTACAAAAGTCATCAACGCTTCTCTTCACTGCCAAAAGTCGCCTAAAAATCAGGTGGCTACTGCAGCACAAACGTCAACACCCAACATAAATAAATGCAGTAATTGTTGCAATAAATTACTTGAGAGGTCACCATTGCAAATTTGGTTACTTACATTCACAAGGTCAAATGTCAGTACAATTAGTGTGAAAGTTTGTTTTACAAACATTGAGATTAAAACAACATGTATGTTGGTATTTTATGATAACTGCAATAAAGGAAAACCAATATTGTTGATATTACATGAACAAAAAGCCTAATCTAAGACTATTTGCCTACTTGGATACAATATTTTTGTATAGCACCTAACAAAGGCAATAATTGCCTTGGATATGTTAGCATATCATCATCCGCCATCCATGCTTCTGGTGAAAGGGAAATGGAGGTTGAAAATCATTGCAACAAGTTGAAGCCACACAGGCTATCGATATATATTTTATATATGTCATAATCATAGCCATTTCGTGGTAGTGAAGTCTAAGGCAATTATGTTCATCATATTAAAATGAGTTCCTAAGTTTTCCTTTTCGATTTTATTACAACACAAAATACCTTTCAATAGACTTGGGGCCTTAGTTCACAGGAAAATATCAAAATTAAGTTCATCTCTATCACTGTTTTGGTAGGAAGAGCCTATTTCACTCTAACAGGCAAAAAATACTTTACCCAACAATATGTTATGTCTTATTTAAGATCTGTCTTATTGTTATTTCTAAGTATACATTGTGCCAGTTTAAGGGTACCAATCTGCAAATATTAGTTTGTTTGTGGATTGGTATTTTCTATTACATTATCTCCGAATTTACTTTACCTTTCTGTATACACATATGTAAGATTACAATCCAGCAAAAAATTTGTATAACATTATGTTGTCTTAGGTTTTCGCGATTATTACACATAGTAATTAAACAACTTTAAAAAATATATATGATTAAAATTGTTTAATTACTTTGTATAACATTTATAATTATAAACAATTATAAACAAGAAAATTGACTGTAATTTGTTTTGTGTATCTAAATAATAAAATAAAATATGCCCAACATTCCAAAGAAACTGTTACCTAGCGCAGCGAAGAAAGAGACAATTTTGTTTGGATAGATTGAACATAACATTTTATCTGTCATTAAATAAGTAACAATACTTACTCATAAGTATCTCTAATTTTTAAGGCACATTTCTTCACACATTTTAGTGAAGACAAATCAAGTTCTACTTCTTTCAAATTCTCCACAGATGCATTTGTTTCATGAACAATGTCTTGAATGGCTTTTTTGGTGGCTTCCATATTCCGGTTAGCAAATATCACAGTGCAGCCATGTCTTGCTAAGGACTTTGCAGTTTCATAACCTATGCCAGCATTTGAGCCTGTTATAAGGGCCAATTTACCAGATAGATCCACTCCATGCAGTATCTGAAATGCAAGTATTTTAAGGGGTTAAACTGTTAGCATCACACATACCTGAATTTGGCACAAGGATTAATTGTGGCGGTCTCTGAGTGTAATAGTTTAGGTGCTCTAAATACCATCTTCCTAATCTGCACATAATGTGTGCAGGCAAACCCATACAGTCCAGTCCAGGTGTTAGAGCAGTGCTTCAATCCAGTGTGATTGATTTGAAAAGATGAAATCTTTCTTTAAGTTTTCATTAGAATATTTGCAAAACAAAAATCTTGGAGTAATATTATTCTAGTCAAAATAAGTGATGTTAAACATTATAAAGAGCCTAATGAGTTATTATAATCCTTGCCAGCATGTCAATAGGGCCAGAGATAAGTAAGACTGAGGCTTGCAAAGGTTTGCATGCAAGCTGACTTGCACTATGTGGCCACTGTTTTGTGAAAAGACTAAACACGGTTGGTTTATGCATAGGCAAGACAGAACATGGTATCCCTTGCAGAAAAGATGTTGAGTGTAGATTGTACATTCGTGGCAAAGATCTCTTAATCTTATCTAAAAAATAAAACCTTACCTGATATGCAGTAGAAGAAGCGTCAAATCTCTGTCGAAAATCGTTTGTATGTCTCTTTTCCTCTTTTGCAAAGGCCAATCTTGGGTCAATATAGGTCTTACTGCCAGTCTCCTTGTGGACATAGAATGTTTTTGCATCTTCATCAATTTTTCTCGACCAACCAAATGGTAGTTCCTTAGGAATTACTTTCTTTTTGCCGGTCGTGGGATGAGTCCACTGGATTTTGTTTGTGTCAGGACTATTGTGAACATTGTAAGATAAATTCACTATGAAATACACAAAGATAACGTACAAAGGGAAAGAACACTTACTTTACATAAAAAACGTTTCCATCTTCTGTACTTTTCTGTTCCCACCCAGCTGGTAGTTCATCTTCGCTATCAGATTCGTAACTGTTTTGCATTATGAACACTATTACTCCTAGCGGAGCAGTAGAATGGACTATAGAGTTTTATAAAATTTAAGATAGTCACAATTTAGATAATAGAATACAACATGCGCCAGTTACAGCAATATGTAATATTATATTTATCAAAAACAATGCAAACGGGTCGGGTTGTTTATATTTTTGGTAAATAGCACTGAGCAAGTAATATTTTAGTAAGGACGTATTCCACTATTTCGTTATTTTCGATAATTCTGACCACAATTGCATCTATGGTATAACATTTAATATGAACCATAGCCTTAAAATGTGGTCAAAATTATCGAAAATAACGGTATTGGCGTCAAGTGGATTATAGCCTTAGGGTGCATACCATTTGAAGTTAAATTCGCCAAAAACGTTAAAAACGATCACACTCTCAAAAAGTTGTTCCAGATGGGTCTTGGCATTATTTTCGCCATAAACGCTATGAAGCTACTGGAACAGTTTCAATTACCTACATCTAATGTCAAAAGTGACAGAAGTGGCTTAGGGTGCATACCATTTGAAGTTAGAATCGCTAAAAACGCTAAAAACGATCACACTCCCAAAAAGTTGTTCCACATGGGTCTTGGCGTTATTTTCGCCATAAACGCTATGAGGCTACTGGAACAGTTTGAATTCCCTACATCTAATGTCAAAAGTGACAGAAGTGGCAAATTTTAGTGGCATTCTTAGCGTTCTTATCCTATGGATTATTATGGAGCAGGGGAGAACAGTTAAAAACGATCACAGTGATCACAACCACAGACGCAGAATTTGATCAAAATTATCGAAATTAACGTTCTTAGCGACAAATGGAACATACCCATAGTCACCATCGCCAGAGAGGGATAAGAGGTACACTTACTGTGCTCTCGTGCGGCTTCAATTTTACGACAACCGCTCATTCCTGTTGTACGTAGTACTTATTAGTTCCATGAATAATATACACACCACACTATTGCTTAACAAAGTTACTGATAATAGCCAATAGGTATCTATGTTTCCGGGAGTGCGTACCTGGAAGGCCTTGGCCAAAAATTGGTCAAGCTAGATTTGATCTATGCTCCTGGAACAACCTTTATAGTTACTGTCAGCAATTCTGTTGTACGCTCACTAACTATACTAACTGATTGATATAATAGTATAACAGATGATAAAATCCGCACAAATATATTAATTGGAGAACATTACAGCTTTAGTCAACACAAATTTACATGTTGATAAATTTTAGGTTAAATTATCTATGATTCCACCTAATCTGACTAAATTATGGTACAACAGAATAGCAAATATGCAAATTTTACTAAGTTTAGTAACTTTAATAATTTTAGAGTGAATTTACTAAACTAGGTACGTTCGGAAAGACCCTCATGATCAGATCTAACACCCCTCATTATTGACTTTACGTACTACAGTAATTTTATGCCATTCCATTTTGGCGTCTCCTACTATTAAACTATACCTAGAAAAATTCAGTTTCAGGAAATGTGTATCGTTTTCAGTAACACGAGACTTTATTTTGAGTTTAACCCTTGTTTCCCTTAATTCACCCCTCTCGTAAAATTCTCAGTAAAGTGCTTTTCTATTACATTTCATAAAACGACAATTAAATTTCAATTTCCTAACTTTAGTAACTAATGACTTTCATACAAGCTTTAGCCCCAATTCGACCCTATTGCAAAATTTGTTTCATTTGACGACTCTAACATGTAAACTACCTACCTGGTAAATTCGAGGTTCAAAGGTGAAGTTGTTTTCAGCTTAAACATAAGTAAGACTTTCCTATTAATACTCAATTTATTAGGGCGAGCGAAGCTTTATCACTATCCTACAACTTATACATTTTGTGCCCCTTTTACTAAACATCTATCACGCCTTTAGGTTTCTGGTTTAACATAGTAATATAACTTCATATCCATTGACTTAAGATTTTTTCGCTAGTACATCCTAAGCCTATGTTCATATCTACATGTGTTAACTGTCAAAAAAGAATATAATTTTATAACCATTAAATAAACATCGCTGCTACAGAACTAATCTAAATACTTAATATATGCATCGTAGTTAATCTACTCAATAATAGATGACATTATTAGAATCAGGTTGTAAAATTACCGCGAGGTAAAAGGTTTTAAAGTAAACGCATATAGCGTGTGCTACAACATATTAACTTAATTTATATACATACTTAATTAATTATAACATAGTAACTTAATTTCATATCTAGATGTGTGATCTTAAAAAAAAAGTAATTTATAACCATTAAAAAAATTAATATTCTTTTTTTTTATTCATTGGATAGAATGTTATTTATACTACTATCGCCATCTGTTACACAACCAAAGAGTTAACATCGATACTTAGGGCGTACTCCATTTGAGTTATTTTCGATAAATTTGACCACAGTTGCATCTATGGTTCCACATTTAATATGAACCATAGTTGCATCTATGGTTCCACATTTAATATGAACCATAGACACAAAATGTGATCAAAATTATCGAAAATAACTAATTTAACGTCAAATAGTATACACCCTTAATAGATGCATCGTAGTTAATCTACTCAATACTAGAGGACACCACTAGGATCAGGTTGTAATATAAACGCGAGCCCCCACAAAGCTCAGCTTTTTGCTAGTAAGTAATACGTAGCTACTATACCCCTTGCCACTTACAAATTTGTAGCTACTTACTATTATTCCCCTTACCACTTACAAATTTGTAGCTACTATTAAACTCCTTACCACCTACAAATTTTTAGCCACTAGTTTAATTGATGATCAATAACTATGAGTGAGGATGATCCAAGCACCGACTTAGGTACTCCAAAAAAACAACTTCAGTAGTAGCATCTCAAAAATTCGTTTATTACGGAACAAGTCGGAGTTATTAGGGTTATTTTGCTATAAATTATCAGAGGCGTGTATTTATCGATTTTCTTCTTGCATCGATAGCCCGCGTTCTTGGCAACAATAGAGATAGACCTGCACAAGCTGAAACAATTAAAATTAACGTTTAACGCTGCGAAAAATACTCGGTCCAATCTGCAGTGGCGATGCCAGTTCGCGTGTCTGGAGAAACAGTGAGGTTTAGGAGCTATTTGGCGATCCTAACATAGTAGGGGTGTTTGTGGCGTAGAGGTTGAGGCGGCTCGTACATGTTAGGCATGGCGTCTCGTAGAAACACCGTGTGGTTTTTAGTCGGTAGGTACCGCACTTGCTGCTGCGGAAGTAGTTGGTGCCGAGCCCGGCATACCCCGCCCACCTCACCTTAGATGGGCGAAAATGAGAAAAGGCATTTTCCACACGAAAAAAAAGGGTAGGGCCGTAATGAGAGCGTATCTGGAGATGTCAACTGGACGTCGTCGTCCAGTAGGCCGCCCCAGTAACCACTGGTGTGAGTGGTGTGACACCGTGCCTGGGCCAGCTGCAGGTGCCTGATTGGCGTGAAATGGTGCAGTGGTGCCTTTTGTTGTCAGGGGCAAGTCACAATTTGGAGTCACCGCACCGCACCAATGTAGTAAGTAACCTCATGGCACCCACACAAGGCTCACCGAAACAAACCGAATTACCTAGTTTGCATATTCGTCGCCTTGGGGCAACACCGTTCTATGTGGAGTAATCTATAGTTTTCAAGAGAGTCATTGCAAACTTTGATGTTTTGTATCTTATTTAATCATCAAAATTAGTAGGAGCTGGATGTTAACATTGTTTTTCACTGCATCAAGAGAACATATTTCATAGGGTTACTGATACAAAAAAGTAATATATTTACTATTTTAAAATTTAGATAGAACTATGTTGCTTCAGAAAACTAGTAAAATAATAAGCAACAAGGTTTTATGTTATCATAGAACTTTGTTGCACATATAAAAATAAATAATATTATTATACACCTATCTCTTTACACTATGCTCGATAGTATTTTATGTCTAACAAAGACATCCTTTTATACATAGAATTAATGGTTTGTCCTTATGTTCAGGAAAACCCAAAAAAAGGCTTTGGTACAGGCATATCTCTGGAGAACTGCAATATCCTCCAATTTTTGTTACAGCTTCTATGGCATTGCGCACTGTCTAAACTAGGCAAAATTTCCACATTTCTACCTAGTTTTGATTAAAAAAAATCTTGTTTTGTAGCATCATCATCATCAGCCGGAAGACGTCCACTGTTGAAGAAAGACCTCTTGCATAGACCGCAACAAAGAACGGTTATTAGCCGTTTGTAACCATTGGCTACCCGCGACTTTTATGATGTCGTCAGTCTACCTAGTGGGGGTATACCAACTCTACGTCTTCCGGCGTAATGTGGTAACCACTCAAGAACCTTTCTTCCCCATCGGTTATCAGTTCGTCGAGCAATGTGTGCCCATCGCCACTTCAACTTGCAAATTCTGAGAATACTCTCAGAATTTGCAAGTTGAAGTTGAAGACTTTGATTCTTTGGCGAATAATCACGTCCCGGATTTTATCGCGCAAAGAAACTGAACATAGCTCGTCGAGTGACTTTGAGGTTATCCATAGTTAAGAACCACGTCTTAGTGCCATAAGTAATCACTGGCAACACACACTGGTTGAAGACTTTGGTCTTCAGGCTTTGCAGGATCTTCGACGAGAAGATGTTGCATAACTTCCTGAACGCTGCCCATCCGAGTTAGATTCTTCAGGCGACCTCTTTTTCAAAGTTGGACCTACCCAACTGGACAGTCTGTCCCAGGTAAATGTAATGGTCAACAACTTCGAGCGTATCGTTCCCAACAACTACTGGTATAGGTGCAACATGGATATTAGACATGAATTTTGTCTTGTCCATATTCGTTTGAAGACCCACTTGCTGGGAAACTCTTTTGAGGTCGCTGAGCATTGTACTGAGTTACCGAATTCTTTCCAGTTCAAGAGCTTAAAAACGTCCTCAAACGCATTCGTAAACAGTTTCGGAGAAATAACGTCTTCTTGTCTCACGCATCGTTGCAGTTGGATTGGTTCCGTGCTCCTGTAGTCGAATCGACATGGTGGCTTTCCTATACAGTAAACGCTACGATGTACCTATAGCCAATTTGGCATCGCTGAAAAGACTGCAGCATGGCCCAGGTATCGATTGAATTGAAGGCTTTTTCATAGTTCACAGACGCTAAAAATAATGACCAGTTATACTCCTCAGTCTTTTGTATAATCTGGCAAAGCGCCTGAATCTGGTCTATTTTGCTACAGCCTTTACGTATTGTAGCATACATGAAAGTAATTTTGAGTAAATTTACAAAATAGTCACTTTAGAGTATTAGTATATTTTATGTCTTGGATTTGTAACTTGTTTATACTGTGTAGATTGGTTTTGTGTACTTTTTTAAGTTATATTATTAATGAGACTGGAGGGTAGTACTCAGAAACTGATAAAACTTTTTCTACCTATGCGAAAGGAGCGACATTCGTCCAAAATAGTTTCTTCATCTAAAGACAACAAAGTCCTATCTACCATAGACAAAACACATAGAACCATGTTGCCCGCAAATAGTAACAAAAATGTAGATAGTACTATGTTTTTCCGTCGATAGATGGATTTTTACTCGAGATATCATTGTATTTTTAAGACACATAGAACCGCCTTAGAAATGCCTTCAAAACGGTGTTGCTACTTAAAAATGCTTAAAAATGACAGATAGAACCATGTTGCTCTGAGGCGACGAATTATTGTAGAGGTACAATTCTATTCATAATTATAATTAAATTTGAATCTACGTCCATATGATATGAGGTAAAACTGAGTTGTAACGGTCGATGAAAGGTGATTCAATTGTATCTAAGTATGTCATGTAAATATTTTGTATTAATTAGGACATAGGAGGACTATGTCTAAAATAAAACAAAATCTCGACAACTTGTAGTCGACAAAGGGAAAACAAACTATACAAAGTACAAAGTAACAAGTAGACTACAAATTTATTACAAAATTACTAATATACGAGAGGAAAAATTTAAGTCATGTGCGGGATTCGAACCCGCGTCCATCCACCTCTTTAGCCGGAGTATGCTCTAATCAATTGAGCTAACATGACAATGAGTCATAACTCAAATTTTTCCTATCGTTCTTTAACCATCGCATGGAGCGACAGAAATATATTGCCTACCAGAGAGAAGAGCTGTAGATTCAAAAATTGGCTCGATTCAGAATAAGTACTGATTAGAAGTAGGTACAGAACCTATGATAGGGTTTCTTAACAAGTCTTACCGAAGAGCAGCCCCCCAAAGGAGTAGAAGGTGGCTTCACAGGCAGCGTTCAGCATAAGCCCCGCTACATTTGATCCGATTGCTGAGCCTGTACGGCCCATCATCATTGTCAAGCTCACTGCCATACCTCTGTTATATATTAAAAAAAATACATAAATACTTGAAGGGTAACTTCTCTCTTCCTGCTACAGATCAAAACTCTTAGCTATCTAAGATATTATATTTTGGTATGCGTACAAAAAATATATATATATATATATAATTATTATATTATATATATATTTCATTACAAAAATTCATATACGTTACAAATACAGTAATACATTTTAGAACACACATATAAATAATACGATAATAGACCCCAAAAATAAAATCCACGGTTCTCTGTTCTGTTTTTTCATAGAACATATAATAATACTTCGTTTTGTTCTTTTGAATTGGCACTAATGTATATACCTACCTCTGTATAAACGTTTATACTGTGTATCTGGAGTGGTTAAGTAAAGCTTTGACATCAAACCATGATTTTGGCTTGTCCACTCACATCGACTCTGAAGGTCTGAAGTCTAAATATGAGTTTTACCATCTCTAGTTAATGTCAAATCATTCGTCAATTTAATTATGCTGTCACAATAAGTTTGATTATGGGCACGTTTTTTTATGGACTTTAAATATCGTCAAACTTGGTGTATTCCAGCCTAAGGTTGCATCCACCAGAAATGTGCGAAGAAGATGAGCGAAAAAGTCTACCAATATAATCGCTGCTCTCAGAGAGGCTAGGATAATAAATTGGTAGCTGCAAGCTCTAGGTCAAAAGATAAGGCGGTTTTTCACGCCATCCACGTCTGACCCTCATAAATTTAAACAGCGGCATCGAGTAAATAGTTTATCAGGTCTGTAAGGGGTAGGTTAGGTATGCAGAATTTGCGATGGAACCGCACGAGCTCTTTTTCATTATTTGACAAAGATTATCATGTCCACTGTCGTCTTTCAGTACGCACGTACGGCATAGTTCATGGTTGAGATCCCTTTTTATCGAGAGTCACGGCTGCACAGCAGCGTTCTGCATATTTTTTTATTATACGAACAGGAGAGTTACTTTAGGAGATCGCGGACAAATGCATGTACCTATATTTCAGATTAAAAAACATGGGCTATTGTCACTGGACCGCGCCGCGCTCCCTTTGAATAGAGTTGTGAATACCAGAAAATGTGATCGTTTAGGTATAATATTATAAAGTCTTATATTGCAACAATAAAACAAATTTTTTTTTTGTTGTAACAACCTGCACCTCGTAGTGTAACAAACAGCCCTTGACGCAGGGTTAAAAGGTTTTAAGAAATTGTCACCTAGTTTTTGATTAAGTTAATAGTAGCTTGTTACTAGTAACAACTTAATCAAAAAACCTATTCAGGTAAACTAATAAAGTTATGACAGTTTATTAAAAAATTACAACCAAACCCAGTCTCCCGTAGGTACTTCTACTAATCACTATTTACACCCCGCCACGCATATGTATAGATTCTAGTTTAAGGGCTCTTTTCCTGTCATGCGTTTTTACGCCCGTGCGCGGATCCGGTCCGCATGCTGGTGATAGGCTATCACTGATAGCACGCTCCTGACCACATGCAGGACAAAAATTTCGTTTCCGCTGCAGTGTTGTGCGTTTCGTGTGGTGCCGGGTAAGAATTGCACCTCTCCATATCATCCCGTAGGTGTCGTAAGAGGCGACTAAGGGAAAAATACTGGAAGGTGGGCAGCAGGGCCTTCTAAAGAACTGCCATCTTACTCTGCGATCCCCAAGCCGCCTGCCAAGCGTGGGGATTATGGCAAATACCCCCTTAATAGGGGAGGCTGTGTTCAGTACTGGACGGTTCGGCTGAGACAGACAGGACAGTTGTGAGTTTCGCCGTAAATGTTGTAGCGCTAAAGACGTCGCGGCAGTTTTCACTACATGATACTGTAAAAAATACTTGCCTACCTTTTACAAAACTTTAGAAAACAATCAAAAAACCCCGCCGTTATAAGATAACCCACTTTTTCCGTAAGACACATGCCTACTTATTATCTAGCAACTTAAAAATATTGAACTTAATTGAAGTCAAACTGTAGACATCTACAAACCTCACCTTAAATAAGTCGGAAAGAATTCCACCGCATATGCGTTAACTGGTCCAATCCCGAGTCCCATTAAAGGCAACGAGGATAAAAGAACTGCAAACACTATGTCCTGCGTGATAAAGTTGACCAAAATGCAGAATGTGCCAATAAGACAGTAGACAAATATAAGCAGGTTTCTTTTCCCGATAATTTTCACAGTACTGCTGACTGCCACTGCAATGATTGCACAACTGACGTTTGCTATTGAACTGATCATGAATGTGATTTCATCTATTGTGTCTATGCATTCACCGTCTACGCCTGTCTGAAAAAATAAGGTTGCCATTAATTTTCAATCAATTTTATTATGACTGAAATAAATGAGTTAACCTAAATATAAATACTGTAGCTTTGCAATCAAGGACCTACCTACTACCTAATAAAACAATTATCTACTAGGAAAATTAATACCTATCTACCTACATACTCGTAGAAGTATATTCGATACGCTATCTGTTTCCCGGAGCGGTAGGTACTTACACCAGAACTCAGGAGAAAACCAAGAATACAAAACTACCAAAAAATCCATATTTCATATATTTAAAAATTTTCTCGATATTGCGCTCTAAGAGTCAAGACCTAAGCGCACTTGCGCTTGGCGATGCGAATCGCGTCGAAAATTCTTCCGGCTTGGCTGCGTGACGTTGAGACGCCACGTGTCGGCTTAACAGGAAAATTAGGCGGAATCGTCACTAGATATATGTTTATATTATTAAGTGTTTTACTATTACAAAATCACAAATATACGATAGGAAAAATGTAAGTCATGTGCGGGATTAGTTAAATTTTTCTTATCGTATATTTGTGATTTTGTAATGTAATCCGCATAGCAGGCGTTACTCGTATTGCAAACCTAACAATATTAAAAATATGAAATTAATGTTATCGTAAAATATTTGTTATTATTAATCTTAGCATGTAAATTGCATTTCAGGAGTACAAGCATCTGCATTTAGCAAAAACTGCCTTATAAAAACGTAGAAATCCGCTTCTTTTAGAGCCGTCGAATAAATACTAATGACTAGAGCAAGTTATTGTTTTATACATTCTATCATTACACAGTCTTAAGGAATTATATCCTACGAATAAATATTATGTAAGGCAAGCTCGAAAACAGCAGAACGGAAACCTTACCACGGCGCGGCGGTAGTAATCAATTAACGAATCTAAGTTATTGAATTTGGAACATTGTGCGTGTTTAATTGTAAACTACATATGTATGTAAGTAGATAAGATTCGGAATCAAAGCGGTAACTGTATGAGAGTTACACTTCTTTGCATATTTATTCGTATCAATGGTCCTTGTATTTTTGCACTCACTACAAAATAGTGGGTATAGTCCCACCAACTTATCTGTTCAGGCGGCAAAAAAAAGAACTAAAACATTCCTTCAAATTTTGACAGTTTGTAGTTGATTTCCTTGACCAGTAGCGCCCTCGAAAACTGCACAGTTAAGTTGGTGGTACTATAAACTCAACGTTGCTTGTAGTAAAACCTTGGATTATGTTCCATTTATCTAAAAAGAAACATCGCATTTAGCACTTATTCCATATACCAACCTCATTCAATCTTTGAGCAATAACTTCACATGCTGTTAGCCCTGCGCTAGAGCCCGACAGAACTCTATTCAATACGTCAGGTACCCATATGCTGAGACCATTTAATCTACAACAAAACAACATAAATAAATACATATACATAGTCAAAACATACACAACTAAGGGCCTGATTCAGAATGTTCGAGTAAGCTCCGGTTATGCTACCCAGAACATATGTAATAAATAAAACACTATTTGCGTTTCACAGTCATCGATTTAGCCTATCCATCGGTTACAGCTTGAAACGCGCTGCGTTTTAATTGTCATTTTTATCATTCAGTTATTTTATGTTCTGGGTAGTATAACCGGAACTTACTCGAACATGATGAAACAGGCCCTAACTCGACTAATAAAATTCGTTTCGGTTATTATGTAGGCACCCATTAATGCAGGCATTAATAAGAACAAAAGTATTTTTATTGGGCAGGTAGGTACCTAAGTAATTGAATATTAAGATTAAATATTTAATTATCAAAATATAATTCACTGTCGCTTTGTATTACACGAAACAATGCCTATTTTAGTGTCCATTGTGTTTATATTCACATTGTAATATATAAATACACATATAATATTATATATTTATGTATGATATGTACCCTACACAAACATAAATTACTTATACCTACCAAAAGAGGAAATGAGAAAAATAATCACATTTACAGGTTATTGGAGCACATTTTTTTTATTTTTAGACAAAAGTTTGGCAAATGTCCACCCCGATCACGCTGACAGATGTCGATTCTTTCGTCGAAGTTATCACACTATAATAAATGACTTAGGTCCCAAGCAAGAAAAATTACTCGTCGCATCTTCGTTGTAACAGGCTGCGCTCACAACGGCGGCGGCGGAAGTCCGCGTTGTTCTAAGACTGAACTCTCAATGTAAGCCCTCTCTCAATTCATGCAAAAAAAAAGATATTATATTCTTACGTTTAACATTAGATATCTAAGTAGAAAAAATATAATCTAGGTAGTTAAACGCGTTACGCTCGTAGCGGAGCTTGCCTAGTCGTTCTTACCCGATCGCCATTGCGCAGGTTACCTACCAAACCGTAGATAAACAACGTTCGTAGCGGTCATTACTTTGCTACGGTTCCATTTGTCGTTAGGATGGCAGTCGTAGCAGGGCAGTAGGAAATTTTGCATATGCCCGTCTGGCTCGGTACGACCCTTAAGTAGAAAATCTGTCACAAAGCACCTAACGGTGTTCCGGCAGCTATTTTAGGATAGCCTGAACAACAGCTTCTACAGCATCATATCTTATTCATACTATCAGGTTAGATACTGGTCAAAGGATAGCCTTCAGGTATTAAAAAAACAGAGGTATTTATGAAAAAAGAACTCCAAATTAAGCACAGTACCTACACATGGTATGGTTTTAGCTACGGCTAATGCAAGAAGGTAAGTAAACTGCTGTGTATGACTGAACGCCCAAATGACAAAAACGTCCTAAAATATAATAAATTCAGCTAATTTACACCTAGTCAATATTTCGTAAAAGAGGTCGCCTTAAATAGATCGAAATTGATGAGATTGTATCAGCTGCACCGATAAGAATATAACTCTTAAGGTTGAACTGGCCGGTCAGTTCTACATACAAACGTCGTAGGATGATCACTGTCTTATTTGGGATTTTAGGTCCAGAATATCGATTGAACTCGTCATTATCTGGGCTTGTATCGTAACGAAATTTCAAAAAGAGATTTAATTTGAAAGTTATGTTCTCAATAACTTTTATATGAAAATGTTTCGAGGCTCATAACTCTCAAGTTAATTAACTTATTAAAAAAACTGTTACAATACAAACCTAGATAATACAGAGATCAATCGATATCATGCTTTGTTTTAGACCTAAATCCTCAAATAAGGGAGTGATCACTCTACGACGTTTGTATGGAGAACTGACCGGCCAGTTCACCCTTAGGTTATAATAATAATAAAACAATATTTCGAGCACTGAGTAGGTAGGTTGAAAGCAATGAAACTTACACTGAGAATATACCAAAGAGAAGGAATCCATTAAGACATAACCACTTGACGTATGGCGGTTTGAGAAGAGGAACTGTTTGCACCTTCAGGGAGGTTAAGAAACTGATTTGCTGCTTCTCACTCGTATCCATCTTTAGCCGCTTAACCTGTAACGTAAAAAAATACGTTGTTCATTTTATTAATTTGTTAATTATCGTCTTAAGATGTCTCGTAATATTAAGTTTATGCTGCGACCAATTTTTTTCTGCAATAACTGTGTCACCATTGTGCGTGACAATGCACTGCGCTCATCAAGGATATTCGTTTTTAAATCCGATTGCCCGGTAATTTCACTTGCTACAGTGCCCTTCAAACCTAAACACAGCAGTGTTTGCACACTGCGGCTTGGATGTAGAATATCTGTCACTGCGGTGGTACCCACCAAGACTGCCTTTTGCTTAAGAGGCCTACCACCTGGTTTGTCACCTGATTAGCGCCACCCGCCACCCATCGCTGGCTGTAGCTTCACCACATGTTGGTATGGTAATTTTGCAGCAACCACACTTCAATAAAAAAAACCTGTCGCCAAGCACCTAACGGTTCGTCCCAGAGCTGTCCTTGCTATCCAATAATTCAGTTAACACCGACTACCTCATCACTTACCATTGAGATTGTGGTCAAAAGACAAATAAAAAAATACTTATTTTGCTTACGAGTATGTCGACTTTCTAAAACATAAAGAAAAATAAAGAATTGTTTACTAATAAATTTAGGTATATGATTATGAATATTTTATTATATTGTTTATAATTTGGTACTTTTTGTGACTTAATTTTGCAAGAGAGCATTTGAAGCGATATAATATTTTTATATCTAAAAAATAATAGCAGCTATCGGTAATGACTAAATGCACATTATATAATATTTAAGACAACAAAATGTAAACATCATATTATTTATCTTTACTATAGGTCTTTGGTATGTTTTTGGAAATAAAATTTATTATTATTATAATCGTGTTGCAAACGCAACGGATACCCGCGCAGATCATGAAATTATTTGTGCTGTGCGGTATTGATTAACGTAATAATGTGCGTAAGGGCAATCATTAATGTATTGATTTCGCATGTTGTGTTAATATTAATTTAATTATCGATTATATTTTCATTAGTGCAGTTGGCGTAGGGCCGTTCTAATGAGAATTCTAATGAAAAATAAATTAATAACTAAACAACGGACTCACTACGGTCATTAAGAAGATGTATACTTACAGGATAGTCTTTCGGCGATTTATTTTTATTGCCGGCATAGATATTTTGCAGAACCTTCAAGGCCTCATCGTGCTTCCTCTGTGAGATCAGATATTTAGGACTTTCAGGTCCGAACGATAGAAAAAACGATGCTATGATGAAGAAACCTGTGTACACTATAGTTAGTAGACGCCACGGTCGGAACTCGTAGGCACCAAAGTCTATTCTGAAGTCCAGAGTCAGTATGCCCCAAGCCAATACTGAAAAAAAAAACGTTACATCTATAGTAATTAATCTACTAGTACATGGTTTACAACGCTTTCCATACAGTCGTAGTTTCGTCATGTTTTAAAAACCAATTAATCAGACCCTATGAAATTTTTCATGCATCCTTGAGTTTAATATCTATGCTTCTGATTAGCAGTTTTTGGTTTTATTATTTATTTTATTTTTAAACTTTATAATGAGAATTGCTTTACGAAGCGCTTATTCCAAATCATTTTGAAAATATATAATTTTACAGAAAACTGGCAAACTATAAGCATGTATCAGGCTCAAGGATATGCATGCAAATATTCCACAGATTTTGAATACTTGCTATTTAAAATGTGACAAACTACGTTTGTATGGAAAGAGCAATGATTATGGATCCTTTAAGGCTTTTACTGTATCTGACAGAATGTCCACTACTTAACACAGCCTCACCCTCACACCATTAAGGGGGGGTTTGCCATAATCCCCACACTTGGCAGGCGTGCGGTGTCAAGCAGGACAGGAAGAGTGACTTTGCAATTATATATAATTATATAATCTTCTTCTTCTTCGTGTCGACGATTCACATTGAGATGGATGGCTGCCAGTACTGGGCTGTAGCCACCCCAAGGGTAGAGGCCTCGTACAGGTCACCCAAATTGCAAGCATTGAGACAGTGAGGCCAGGACGTCCATGACAGCAAGTGACGCATGTCCTTGTAGTGCCACAACTACATTGAGTTCCTACGTCAGAGTAACCCCATTTGGCCATATTAAATCGGCAGCGACGAGTCCGAAATCGGTTTAGCGACTTCCAAGTGGCCACGCCAGATCTTTGCCCGGGGGGAGTTCTCCAGTCGGCTCAATGTAGTTGGGTGGGGGAAGGCACGCGTTCTGCCACAATTCTATGTGGGCTTCTTTTAGGTGACCTGTCAAGGCCCTGGTGAAACCTATTTCAATGCAATTATAATGGACAGACGTTACCTGTCCACTTACCATCAGAGAGCGAATTGAACATCTCGTCACCAAATAACATAACATACAAAAAACTAAGTGAAATTGGTTAAATTTAGAGCCAAGTTGTGAGGCAGGCTCTGCCCAACAAATAAGACTTGAAAAAATCAAACAGATCACCACATAACAGATGTCCTTCGAGGTATTCCGGAGGCAAGTAATTGATTGGGGTTAATGGTTGCATACATGTTTGCAAGTACTTACATGGCACCATAGCTGCTCCAGTGATTTGCAGCGCGTTCGTGACAGACAGCGTGACATCCCTGTAGCGCTGCGGGACTATTTCTCCGATGAACGTGTACGGGATGGCGGCAGGGCATGCCAAACTGCAAATGGCAACCCTATTATTATACGCTGCTCGATTTTGCACTTGTCATTTTGAAGCAATGATAGCCCAAGCAGTAAAAGGTAACTATGTATTGACATGCCTCAGGTTCGATCTCAAACACTGGCTTAAGCTTCAACTCATGGTGGAAGGGCATTATACATATGCTGGCTGGGCAACCTACCACACTCAATTAGAAAATACGTCACCAAGCGCCAAACAGTGTGTTCCGGCAGAAGTCCTTGAATAATTCTAGGCTAGCCCTTTTACCACCCTCGACCACATCAGCATCACTTCGCAACAGATTTTGAAGCAATGATAGCCGTGCGGGAAGAGCATTTCGCGACTACCTGCCTGGCTAGCTACCACCAGTAGAAATTCTGTCGTCAAGCATCTAACATTGTGTTCCGGCAGCAGTCCTTGAAAGCCAGTAAAATTACAGGCTAATGAAATTTAACAGCTGTATGACGGGTGCAGAGCAGTTCACGCAGCCACGTGCTAGTTCCGTCACAATCCCATAAAAAAAAAGTAATTTTCGCGCTCTTCGGCAAAACGAAAGGTCTTAGCCGCCATGCGCAGCGTGCATTTATATTGAACTTTGTTTAATTCAAATTTTGTTTTATTTTACGATACAAGCTCCAAATTGAACTGCATCGCTCCCTTATCTAATATAAAATATTATTAATCGGCTAACTTCTAATGTATTGCATCCCCGTTAAAAATTATTTAATATAATCTCTAATTCAATCGGTCTTTGGTCAGCATTATAAATACCAAAATCAATATTTCTTAGTACTAGGTTTGATAATTTGACCAGAAAGTGAAAATGATATAAAGAAACCGTAGAAAATTGCCACTAGCCCTAAAAATTATAATATCGAAATTGTCTTCAAGAAAAAAAGCTAATGGTTTCAGCAGACCAAGCGGTTGTTTAATATGCCTGTTCCCATTTTAGGCTAAGCCTGAATAGCTTAGACCACATCACTAACCAACAGAACTAAGATAGAGGTCAATTTCTATCCTAACAGTAATTAAAAAAACAGTATACTTACAATAGTGAAGTGATAAACTTGCAGATAGTGAAGGATATAAGATCAGGCATAAAAGCCGACAATATACTGAACGCACCGGCGAGAAGAGAAGTGCCGATGACCACGCGCTTTCTACCCCTAGTGTCGACCAGGTAGCCCCAAGGAAACGACGTAGCCACAATACCTGCAAAGCACAAATAAATTCATATATCCCAGTGACTTAGTTCTGCTGCATATGCGAGTACAGTACGTAAGAGGTATTCTAGGCTAGTTTATTTCGTGTACTTCCACAGTATTGTGAATGTCGTATGGTGAATGCTGTGGGGAGCTGCTGCTGAGAAAGAGACAATTTTTATTACAAAATTACAACGAGAGGGATAATATATTATCATTATATATATCATTATCATTTATATTCTCGATCGTGTGCTCGTAGAGTCAAGACCTCCTGAGGATACTTCGTGAAGAAGCGAAACGCGTCGAAAATTCTTCCGGTTTGGCTGCGTGGCGTTTGTGACGTCACGTTGGCTTAACAGGAAAATGATGCGGAATTGTCACTAGATATATTTTTGTATTTTTTAAGTATTTTATTAAAATATTAATTTGATGTTTTCATAAATTATTTTAAAAATATTTGTTATTATTGAATATGGATTTCCGCAAAGTAACGCCTGAATCTATTTATTTATTAGGGAAAATATAGTCATGTGCTGGATCCGAACCCGCGCTATCAATCAAATCTAATAATTTATTGCATGAAATACATGTACAAAAGATGATACATTTATAATAAATACAGGTTCAATGTATTCTGCCTTAATAAGGTGTGCAATGTTAATGTATGTGTATTAGGTTATCACAATCATCAGACTAATTTTATATCTAAATATACACCAAATTAACTGTCAACATAATTCTCAAAATATAGCCTATTAATTAATATAATTTGTCAATTAATTAAACGTAAATATATTATATTAAATAAAATTGTATTACATAATAAATAATAATAATAAAATAGACCAACACGAATACATAAATAGTCATCCGAATAACAAAATGATTGTTTTAAAATGTCTTGTCAAGAATTCTTTAGATGTGCAGTAGCATTTATTTATTAAAAAATGATTTAAATTTTCTTTGAAATACTCTAAGCGCTAGTAACTTATTACATATAATAAAGTGACAGTCATACGGAAGATACTCTTGCGTAACAACTTCGTTCTAGAGCCTTGAACCCACATCTTATGGATGTCACGTCTTTTTCTAATCACTAGGTCGAATTGACGAAATAATATATCTGGCTTATTTTTAACGAACATAGAAGTTTCTTAAAAGTATGATGATGGTGTTTTTAATACATGTTATTTTTGAAAAAAGGTGCATATGTGCCAGAAATTTTAAGCCGAAACCTAGCTCTTATAGCTCGTTTTTAGCAATTAATATTTGTCGACATCAGTATAATTGCCCCAAAATATATTGTGCGGGATCCCGCACATGACTATAATTTTTTATCTCGTAAATGTAATGTTATCCACAGTGCAGGCGTTATTGCAAACATAACAATACTAAAAAAATGAGACTATTAGCATTTTTATGTGGGGAGGACTGGAACCGCATCTTCCGTGCAGTTAGATAGCTCTTTCATTTTTTGTAATTCATAAATATCACTGATTTTGAAGAAGGTTATTAAATGATTAAAACAAAGCAATGCGAGGTAATGCTTGATTGGTTCAGAGAAATAGCATGCCGCCGCGCCGCGCCGATGCTTAGTCTTTTTTGTGCAACTTTGATTTTTTAAATAATGAACTAAATCTAGGCTAGTCTGGTTATTAGCAATGGTAATTTAAAACAATTATATCAAATAACAATTATTGTAACAATAGATACCTACCTACAAAAGGAACCTTAGAAAGAGTCAATGTTTATTTGAATAGTAGTTAGTACCTTCATGCTAGATAATGAAGGCGTAAAAATGTTGAATTGAAGCAAGGTTCATTTGGCGCTTTGTTTTTTCTTCATTGAATTTACAAAATAGAGTAAAGATGATTCAATACCTACAATCCGATGGGCTATTCATTAAACCCTTAGTTTCCTTGCCGAACAAGTTTTTACTATTTTTTTATTTTTATTGCTTATAGATTTTGACCACTATCTCACCTGTACACTGTACACCGTAAGTGATGATGTGGTGAAAGGTGGAACAGGCTTAATCTAGAATTACTGGCTCGCAAGGACAGCTGCCGGAACACACCTTTAGGTGCATGGTAACATATTTTCTACTTGAGGATGGTCGCTAGCCAGGTGGTCATTCTCAAAATGCCCTTCCACCATTCGGTGCAGCTCAAGCCCGCGGCGGGATTCGAAACATGTACCTGCTGCGCGGCAGTTCATAGCTACTAATGCCACTGAGCTATCACTGCTTCAAAAGTTATAATATTTTTATAAGAGATCTCTCCTTTCTCGGCCTTTTTTGCCAGTTCCTACGAAACCATAAATAACGTGAGTCCAACTGCAAGTATTAGATCCAGAGCTACTTCGTTCAGCGTTTATAATTTCTAAACAACACTTTTCCAGGACATGTGCATTTGCACTTTGGTAAATAAATTGCGAAAGTTAGTCACGTACAGTTTTAATGAAACCGGACGATTGCAGCTGAAATACTTGGGAGATGATATGTATTTTTTTTAATATTGTTAGGTTTGCAAAAACGCCTTCTATGCGGATTACATTACAAAATCACAAATATACGATAATAAAAATGTTAGCCATGTGTGGGATTCGAACCCGCGTCCATCCACCCCTTGAGCCGGGGTATGCTCTAACCAATTGAGCTAACATGACATGACGTCTTAACTCAAATCTTTCCTATCGTTCTTTAACCATCGTATTGGAATGGAGCGACATCTATAGTACCACTTGCGTTGTACTACAAACAAGACCAATTTTGCAATTGGTTTTATACTTGTAAATGATGACGCAACCGTATAATTTTAATATTGTTAGGTTTGCAATAACGCCTTCTATGCGGATTACACTACAAAATCACATATACACGATAGAAAAAATGTTAATCATGTGTGGGATTCGAACCCGCGTCCATCCACCCCTTGAGCCGGGGTATGCTCTAACCAATTGAGTTAGAGACACTATACCCCGGTATAGTGAACTCATTTGAGTTATGACGTCATGTCATGTTACGCGGGTTCGAATCCCGCACATTACAAAATTTTTTCCTATCGTATATTTGTGATAATGATATGTATTTTATTTCTAGATATCCAGTCTTGGCGGCTAAAGACTTATTGAAGAGCTTCCACATTAGAAGAGACCATGTAGAAGAGAAAGTAACTTAAAAATGATAAGCCATGATTCTACATGAACCAACCCTTATCAAGGAAAGGCATCCAGCAAGCTACCGTCATCCGACTTAGTTCTCTCACAGGCTTATTTTTATCTGCCGATACCACCACCACCGCCAAAAACTTTGTGGGTTATATATATAATAATACTATATATGACATTCATTATCTCGCACATCAATGACATGTTGCAGTCACCGATATTCATTGCTATGCGGATTATAGGACCGGAGATGACTCGTATATCAGCCGGGCTAAAATTTGTCGGCAAAACATTGACGATACTCGGGAAAAACTTGTGTCTGAAGTCGAGACCTTGTCGAATGTCTCAAAGTGGAGGGACAAGTTTGTGCGTTTACCGCTACATCATCCCCCTTTGTTGTATCCCTTATTATTAATTATGATATTAAAATAACAAAGATTCTTCACTTATAAAATGCGTTTATGAAACAATTCATATATTGACCTTATTAAGCAAGTTTCAGATATTTTGGCGATATGCTTTATAGCTATTATTACACTAACTAAAATAATCAATACCTATTAATGATATTGTATATACACCTAATTATATTCTATTTTAATTTAGACGTGTAAAATATTTTCCATAACTCGAACATTTGTATGGAGCAAAAATCCCATAAGATCCCATAGGTATTCCGAGGAAGTGTTCGATTCAATACATGCAGCTGAATTTCGCCATTAAACGCAACGACAGAGCATGATGTTTCAACAATTTCATGTTGACCACCGTGCGACTCTTACAGCATTTTCTGCCTGACACTTCTTCTATGAAGAACTAGCTGCCATTTGAAGTATTTTCGAAGCGATACGACTTTGGGACCTTCAAGGATAGAGCATTTTCCTCCTAAAAGGCCGACAAGGCATCCTTGAGGCCTCTGGCTCTGGTGTGACGGATGTCCGTCGGCAACGTTTTACCAGGTGAGCCGCCAGATTGTTTGCCTTCTATCCCATAAGAAAAAAATGTTTTATCATAAAACGGTTAGGTAATATTCATATATGTACTTACTTTTTATAGGGAACACTCAGAATACAGTTGTAAGTATGCACCTGCTTACCTATATACGGAATAGAAGCGATGAAACCTCTCATGGAATCGCTCATGTTGAGGTCGCACGCTGCGGCTGGCAACACAAATGCGTAACCGACAGGCTCCATGATTGCTGCAATTAGGAACATTGCCAGCACTAGACAGTATTTTATGTTATATAGCCCCAGACCTGCAAGAAAAACAAATTTTGTTTGTAGGTAAGTAGGGTCCCGGAGCATAAGAGCAGAATAAAAAAAATATGAGCGAAACACAACTGTTCTTCTGATATTTTGCGAATCTGGTATTGCGAAATCTCCTGAACAACTATTCCGGTAAATTATTCTTCTTCTTATTTTAAGTATTTTTTCTTGTAAATTTACTGCGTTTGTGACGTTTAAAATCACGATAGAAGTACGTTTACCATGGTTGAATACTTTAATGAGGCATTACTTAATAATAAACTTCTGTTGCTGTGTTGTAATTATATTCTAATACTAGGAGCTCAGGAAGGTATAGGAGTTTCAGTATTCAAAAGAAAAGTTCTTTACCACAGTTCCTCAATCACTAGTTAGAGAAGTATTGTTTTAGCCTCTATTGTTTTTGATTCAATAATATCCAATGTTTATTTTAGTGTTTATTTTTCTCAATAAACCTTTTATAACTGTAAAATTTCTTTCTTTTCTTATATGCCAGTCAGGTACGCTGAGTATCTGATATTATGATAATCTGGTGTTTTGCGAATCTGGCATTATGCTCCAGAACCGTAAGTTGGCACCTAAACTTAAGTAAGATTTTCTTCATAGCATTTTCATTACACACGATTCTCACTTTATGGTACTTTTTATTTTTATTACTTAATGGTTGTCGATATTGAAAGTGTGTGTAATGCTATATAAAGTGTATCATTGTATGGAAGTCAAGCTAAACCAACCAAAAAGCCAAGTGATTTCGAAGCTTTAGGGAGTTTGACGTTTAATCGAGTGACGTTACATGGCGTTTGCACTGTATTTTTATTCTCATTTTCAACACCCTTGCTGGTAAAGAGCTTTATTATATCGCTCTTAGGGCCATAAACCGAACTATAACACCCTCGTGCATAATAATATTATACACTAGTGCGTAATAGAATTATCCCTACAAAGTTAAGTTAGTACCTAACTGCAAATTATATGCGAGTAAACACAGCATTTTCTATTTAACTGGGTAACACATAGATTTGTAACATCAAAGAGGTTTATATGTAATCAACCACAATACATTTGATGCGCGCAAAAAAAAATCTTGCGCGTTTTTTTCCATAATTTTTCGTATGTTGTTTGTATCGCATTTGTGCAATATAATTTTTTTTCCTCGCAAGGGTGTTGAAAAAGTGCGTATGAAACTCGTGAGCAACTTGCTCAATATACACTCGGCTGATTTACGCCCTCGCCTACGGCTCGGGCTGCAACACACAGCCTCGTGTATAATGAGCAACTTAGCTCACTTGTATCATAATCTACTATTCTAAAATTATTGTAGGTATATGTGATATATCGTTCAAAACATTCATTAAAGAAACAAAAGTCACTAGCTCACAATAGACAGGCAGCACTTGTCGACTGACGTGTTACGTTTTGTGCAGTATTGATTGTATTCATTGGTTTGCAACTCCGAAAATAGTAAAAAGCGTTGCTAATTCTTTGTAACTAACATGCATGCTTGTGGCATTCGAAATCGCGAAGTCCTGGGTAAGAGAGAGAGTTGTTAGTTTTTTCAACATGCTAGTATTATACGACTTTGTTTGGGAAGTAACAGTCCGGAGTACGGAACTGTGCTCCTAGATGACAAAAGGCTCGCCTCCAAAAACATATACTTAAAACCTAAAATCAACTGGTGTATTTTCAACAAGGGCGTCCTTGTAGTTAGCCCCCCCTGAAGCTTAGCTTATTATCTCGTAAAGGAGAAGCAGCAGATGCAGTGGTTCTCATTTAAAGGGCACCTAATCAACGTAAGATCAGTTCACTATAACTTTGACACTGAAAAGCCCGCGCTCTTTTTTATTAACGCAGACGCAGGTACTTACGATGTCCGCTCGAGTAATTGAACCATACCCGACATTGCACACATTTATACACCTGCGTGCAGGTGATGTCTTTGTACGCCCATTATAACATTTTGCTGCCAGCGTGTCTAACACTTTTGCACTTACATATATGTAAGAAAATTTTAATGCGATTAATTCTCTGTATAAAGCTAGGATGAAGCTATTTGAAGCGCTCGTAGTGGGGGTTGATAAGTCGTTCTTAACTGATCAACTAGGATAAGCAATGTCCGCTGCGGTCATTACTTAGGCGGTTGACCGCTAGTGGCATTACTACCGAGCGCTTCTGTGCTGCGGTCGGTCTCGATTGTTGTCTTATTTTATTTATTTCTTCAATCTTAGGGAAATTAACGGCTAGCTGTATATACAGACTGATTTTTTTTGCTGAGGGCCAATCAAAAAATTCCGCATAAACCTAGTGAGTAAATAATTATCAATGTTGATGGACGACAACTAAACCAAATGTAGGTATGGTACATATAACAAATTAGGGTTAGTATCATACAAAAAAAAAACGAAGTCACCCTTCAAAAAACTTAATAGTATAAGCATAAGAACGTTACAATTGAGTGGAAGAAGTAGAAATAATATCCAGATAAATTGAATAGTTATATAGTTCAAACATCTGTACGCCACGCAAAAACTTATTCTGCCTTTAATTAGTTTTAGAAATCGGTTTATCAAGGAGTTCTTGTTCTAACGAGTGCGCAGTCCCAGTTGATGGAGTAGCTTCAAGAGGTCAACTGAGCCATTTTCTATGCCAAGGAGGTCAGCTATGCTTCTAAGTTCCGGGAGTGGGATTTACTTAAATTTGTGACACCACGAGTTATAATCAGGTAAGTAGGTCTTTACACGAAATTGTAAATAGGGTGAGAAGGTAAAAATAAGAGAGGCTTTCCTGAATGCGTTCAAAGCGATATATATCTTCCATACCTTGGATACATAAGTACAGACACAGTACATGCAGGATTTTAAATGTTTTAAGCTGGAAAATTCTGAAGACTTTCTTAGAACAAAACCTAATGTTTTTAGTTGCTTTATTTATGGAGTGGGAGGAAATTTAATTTGTGACACATCAAATTATAATCGGGTAGGTCTTTGCAGGAAATTGTAAATAACGTAAGAATATTTTCTGAATGCGTTCAAAGCGATGTATATAAATACCTTTACAGGCGTTACAGGATTTTGAATGTTTTAAGGTTAAAAATTCTGAAGATATTCTTAGAACGAAACCTAATGCTTTAGATGCTTTATTTACTATAGTAGGGATATATTCGTCAAATAAAAGTTTACTATAGAAAGTCGCGCCGAAATATTTCTGGATAAAAGTATATTTTGTATTGAGTAATTAAACTCTAAGGTATTTCCTACTTTCTACTACTGTATAGTAATTAGTAGATATTTATGGGTAGAGGATACTTATACAAACAAAAAAAATCTATCGATATGTTTCCGTAAAGTGTCACATTTCCGAAATATTTGGAAGTAAAGATCGCGTTATGAGAACAATGAAAACTATTGAAAATGCAGTATGTAAAACTCTGTGGGATGCCGAGTTACCCCGTGGGTTGCTGGGTTAGAATTGCACCTCCGCATTTCTTCCCGTGGGTGTCGAGGCGATTAAGTGATAAATACTGGAAAGTGTGCAGCAGCGCCTTCTAAAGAACTGCCATCTTACACTGCGATCCCCAAGCTGCCTGCCAAGCGTGGGGATTATGGCAAATACCACCTGACCAATACCATTGATGATCCGGCTGATACAGTAATTGCGTGTGTATACACACATACCATTGTTACTAATACTAGTTTCTAGGTTGATTTAACTATTTTTGAATATAGATTGAGGAGCCACTTTTAAATTGATATAACTTTTGATGTGTTATACCTACTACAAATTCTAAAATTTGTCCTACAAAATATTTAGCTTTGCCACTAAATAAGGGTGTGAGTTTCCTTTTAAAATTAGGAGTGGCAACTTTTTTTTTTATTCTATTGTGACGGAACTAGCCCAAAGCCCACCTGATGTTAAGTGGACTAACCTCTGCCTATAACAGATGCATTTCGTCAACGACGAATGCACTGCGCCCGTCAAACTGAGACGTACAGTTGTTAGGTCTCATGTGCCTGTAATTTTACTGGCTCTCAAAGACTGCTGCCGGAACACACTGTTAGTTGCTTGGCGACAGATTTTTTACTTGAGGTCGCTAGCCAGGCTGGCATCCGCAAAATGCCCTTCCACCATGCGGTGAAGCTCAAGCCCGCGGCGGGATTCGAACCATGGACCTGATATAGGGCCAATGCCACTGAGTCATCACTGCTTAAAAATCACTCAAACGACACACACAACAATCAAATGGACATATTTATTTTAATATTGGGTTTAATGAACTTTATTTTTATTTTCTCATAAGAACTAATGTTCACTTAAAATGAGATACAAAATTTAAATTTAAATAATAGTAGTCCTCTGGCTGGAAGCTATACAATGCTAGGGTAAATCTGTTATGTATTTTTTCAGTTCATTCCTTTATTTTGTTTAATATTAGGATTTACATAAGGATTACAAGTTTGCGAGCGTGAAGGCGCGTATCTATTAAGACTATGAGCGAACGGCCCTAAAAGTAATCGTAACGTAGGTTCATACCTTGATCTGTGCTATATAATAAAATTATAATGGATTAAATCGTCTGTTTAATCTCTCACAGTTCCTCAATCACTAGTTAGAGAAGTATTGTTTTAGCCTCTATTGTTTTTGATTCAATAATATCCAATGTTTATTTTAGTGTTTATTTTTCTCAATAAACCTTTTATAACTGTAAAATTTCTTTCTTTTCTTATATGCCAGTCAGGTACGCTGAGTATCTGATATTATGATAATCTGGTGTTTTGCGAATCTGGCATTATGCTCCAGAACCGTAAGTTGGCACCTAAACTTAAGTAAGATTTTCTTCATAGCATTTACATTACACACGATTCTCACTTTATGGTACTTTTTATTTTTATTACTTAATGGTTGTCGATATTGAAAGTGTGTGTAATGCTATATAAAGTGTATCATTGTATGGAAGTCAAGCTAAACCAACCAAAAAGCCAAGTGATTTCGAAGCTTTAGGGAGTTTGACGTTTAATCGAGTGACGTTACATGGCGTTTGCACTGTATTTTTATTCTCATTTTCAACACCCTTGCTGGTAAAGAGCTTTATTATATCGCTCTTAGGGCCATAAACCGAACTATAACACCCTCGTGCATAATAATATTATACACTAGTGCGTAATAGAATTATCCCTACAAAGTTAAGTTAGTACCTAACTGCAAATTATATGCGAGTAAACACAGCATTTTCTATTTAACTGGGTAACACATAGATTTGTAACATCAAAGAGGTTTATATGTAATCAACCACAATACATTTGATGCGCGCAAAAAAAAATCTTGCGCGTTTTTTTCCATAATTTTTCGTATGTTGTTTGTATCGCATTTGTGCAATATAATTTTTTTTCCTCGCAAGGGTGTTGAAAAAGTGCGTATGAAACTCGTGAGCAACTTGCTCAATATACACTCGGCTGATTTACGCCCTCGCCTACGGCTCGGGCTGCAACACACAGCCTCGTGTATAATGAGCAACTTAGCTCACTTGTATCATAATCTACTATTCTAAAATTATTGTAGGTATATGTGATATATCGTTCAAAACATTCATTAAAGAAACAAAAGTCACTAGCTCACAATAGACAGGCAGCACTTGTCGACTGACGTGTTACGTTTTGTGCAGTATTGATTGTATTCATTGGTTTGCAACTCCGAAAATAGTAAAAAGCGTTGCTAATTCTTTGTAACTAACATGCATGCTTGTGGCATTCGAAATCGCGAAGTCCTGGGTAAGAGAGAGAGTTGTTAGTTTTTTCAACATGCTAGTATTATACGACTTTGTTTGGGAAGTAACAGTCCGGAGTACGGAACTGTGCTCCTAGATGACAAAAGGCTCGCCTCCAAAAACATATACTTAAAACCTAAAATCAACTGGTGTATTTTCAACAAGGGCGTCCTTGTAGTTAGCCCCCCCTGAAGCTTAGCTTATTATCTCGTAAAGGAGAAGCAGCAGATGCAGTGGTTCTCATTTAAAGGGCACCTAATCAACGTAAGATCAGTTCACTATAACTTTGACACTGAAAAGCCCGCGCTCTTTTTTATTAACGCAGACGCAGGTACTTACGATGTCCGCTCGAGTAATTGAACCATACCCGACATTGCACACATTTATACACCTGCGTGCAGGTGATGTCTTTGTACGCCCATTATAACATTTTGCTGCCAGCGTGTCTAACACTTTTGCACTTACATATATGTAAGAAAATTTTAATGCGATTAATTCTCTGTATAAAGCTAGGATGAAGCTATTTGAAGCGCTCGTAGTGGGGGTTGATAAGTCGTTCTTAACTGATCAACTAGGATAAGCAATGTCCGCTGCGGTCATTACTTAGGCGGTTGACCGCTAGTGGCATTACTACCGAGCGCTTCTGTGCTGCGGTCGGTCTCGATTGTTGTCTTATTTTATTTATTTCTTCAATCTTAGGGAAATTAACGGCTAGCTGTATATACAGACTGATTTTTTTTGCTGAGGGCCAATCAAAAAATTCCGCATAAACCTAGTGAGTAAATAATTATCAATGTTGATGGACGACAACTAAACCAAATGTAGGTATGGTACATATAACAAATTAGGGTTAGTATCATACAAAAAAAAAACGAAGTCACCCTTCAAAAAACTTAATAGTATAAGCATAAGAACGTTACAATTGAGTGGAAGAAGTAGAAATAATATCCAGATAAATTGAATAGTTATATAGTTCAAACATCTGTACGCCACGCAAAAACTTATTCTGCCTTTAATTAGTTTTAGAAATCGGTTTATCAAGGAGTTCTTGTTCTAACGAGTGCGCAGTCCCAGTTGATGGAGTAGCTTCAAGAGGTCAACTGAGCCATTTTCTATGCCAAGGAGGTCAGCTATGCTTCTAAGTTCCGGGAGTGGGATTTACTTAAATTTGTGACACCACGAGTTATAATCAGGTAAGTAGGTCTTTACACGAAATTGTAAATAGGGTGAGAAGGTAAAAATAAGAGAGGCTTTCCTGAATGCGTTCAAAGCGATATATATCTTCCATACCTTGGATACATAAGTACAGACACAGTACATGCAGGATTTTAAATGTTTTAAGCTGGAAAATTCTGAAGACTTTCTTAGAACAAAACCTAATGTTTTTAGTTGCTTTATTTATGGAGTGGGAGGAAATTTAATTTGTGACACATCAAATTATAATCGGGTAGGTCTTTGCAGGAAATTGTAAATAACGTAAGAATATTTTCTGAATGCGTTCAAAGCGATGTATATAAATACCTTTACAGGCGTTACAGGATTTTGAATGTTTTAAGGTTAAAAATTCTGAAGATATTCTTAGAACGAAACCTAATGCTTTAGATGCTTTATTTACTATAGTAGGGATATGTTCGTCAAATAAAAGTTTACTATAGAAAGTCGCGCCGAAATATTTCTGGATAAAAGTATATTTTGTATTGAGTAATTAAACTCTAAGGTATTTCCTACTTTCTACTACTGTATAGTAATTAGTAGATATTTATGGGTAGAGGATACTTATACAAACAAAAAAAATCTATCGATATGTTTCCGTAAAGTGTCACATTTCCGAAATATTTGGAAGTAAAGATCGCGTTATGAGAACAATGAAAACTATTGAAAATGCAGTATGTAAAACTCTGTGGGATGCCGAGTTACCCCGTGGGTTGCTGGGTTAGAATTGCACCTCCGCATTTCTTCCCGTGGGTGTCGAGGCGATTAAGTGATAAATACTGGAAAGTGTGCAGCAGCGCCTTCTAAAGAACTGCCATCTTACACTGCGATCCCCAAGCTGCCTGCCAAGCGTGGGGATTATGGCAAATACCACCTGACCAATACCATTGATGATCCGGCTGATACAGTAATTGCGTGTGTATACACACATACCATTGTTACTAATACTAGTTTCTAGGTTGATTTAACTATTTTTGAATATAGATTGAGGAGCCACTTTTAAATTGATATAACTTTTGATGTGTTATACCTACTACAAATTCTAAAATTTGTCCTACAAAATATTTAGCTTTGCCACTAAATAAGGGTGTGAGTTTCCTTTTAAAATTAGGAGTGGCAACTTTTTTTTTTATTCTATTGTGACGGAACTAGCCCAAAGCCCACCTGATGTTAAGTGGACTAACCTCTGCCTATAACAGATGCATTTCGTCAACGACGAATGCACTGCGCCCGTCAAACTGAGACGTACAGTTGTTAGGTCTCATGTGCCTGTAATTTTACTGGCTCTCAAAGACTGCTGCCGGAACACACTGTTAGTTGCTTGGCGACAGATTTTTTACTTGAGGTCGCTAGCCAGGCTGGCATCCGCAAAATGCCCTTCCACCATGCGGTGAAGCTCAAGCCCGCGGCGGGATTCGAACCATGGACCTGATATAGGGCCAATGCCACTGAGTCATCACTGCTTAAAAATCACTCAAACGACACACACAACAATCAAATGGACATATTTATTTTAATATTGGGTTTAATGAACTTTATTTTTATTTTCTCATAAGAACTAATGTTCACTTAAAATGAGATACAAAATTTAAATTTAAATAATAGTAGTCCTCTGGCTGGAAGCTATACAATGCTAGGGTAAATCTGTTATGTATTTTTTCAGTTCATTCCTTTATTTTGTTTAATATTAGGATTTACATAAGGATTACAAGTTTGCGAGCGTGAAGGCGCGTATCTATTAAGACTATGAGCGAACGGCCCTAAAAGTAATCGTAACGTAGGTTCATACCTTGATCTGTGCTATATAATAAAATTATAATGGATTAAATCGTCTGTATTCCTACTCTTTGAATTCACCACACGCGTACATAGATTATCGTTTACATTAGCTGATAACCTCTGTCTTTCGATAAGGACTCTTTTGATAAAAAAATAAACAACGTTCGATTTACAATCCAGCGTCTTATCTACCTCCATGCCATATAATTTTGTATAAGATTTATATATGGCTTACGGAAATATGATCATGTCTCCGATTTTCGTAATAAGTTCAAGTGGCTCCTTATTTGTCGTCGCCGGAATGCGCATAAGTATATTATCTCTCCTTTACAGTATTCTGTTCAATTCTTTATCCCTGCGCTACGTCAAGGAACAATTTAAATTTCTTCATTCTACCCATTCTCTGTCGTTACGGTCATTAGAAAACTTAACGCTGCTACAACCTGCAACTTAAACTACTCTCGACCACTATTCATTTGCCGCTGAAGCTGTCAGACTGGAATTCAATACCGCTAGAAATTAAATGTGCTCCCTCATTGAAATAGGATCAAGTCAAAAACTATTATCTCTTGCTCTAAATTATTATAATAATGAACAAAGGATGTTTGTACATCCTTTTTAATTCAATTGTGTTTATTTACATGGATAAATTTATATGCCAAGAGCGCCCGCCGCGGCAACACTGACTGGACAGCACTGCGCTCCCTTTGAATAGAGGTTAGAATATTTACATCGAGCTAAGTAATAATAAAAAAATGTGAAATTTTAAATTACAGACACAAGAGACTTTTAATATCTGGTGGTCCTCGTGCTTATTCTGTCAAATAAACATAAATAAAATAAAAAAAAATAAAAACAAAAAAATATTTTTTGTATCTCAAAATGTTTGTAAGGTCTAGCCGAAGTCAACCCGGAAAGAGGTTGTTAGTATTGAAGTAAAACACCATATACAACTCGTACTTATAAGCTTCCTTTATTATTCTGTAGACTCGTTATACAATAATAATCTTAACAATAAGTTAAGTTTCTTCTCTCAAACTCTGTATCACAAAATCTTCTCTCCCCTCAAAAGTCAAGTCGCTGTCTAGTTTTCTTTTTTCATCGCTCTATGCCCAGTCTGTATTGTCAATGCTCAAGTAATGAGTTTTAATTTATAAATCATCGAATAACCTTACAGTATTTTACCAATAACCCTGTATATAATCTGTTTACTGCCTAGGAACTAATTTATTCCGATGGATCAAATTCAAATATAACGTTAGTTTCATAGTAACCAATAATATCGGTGTGAGTCATAGTTGCACACCGAGGTTTTTCTTATACCTGATAGACTAGCCACTATTTTCATGGTAAGTGACGATGTGGTCGAAGATATTGTTTAGGCTAACCTAGAGTTACTAGCTCTCAAGGACAGCTGCTGGAACACACCGTTAGGTTCTTGGCGACAGGTATTCTACTTAAGGGGGTAGCTAGCCAGGCGGACCTTCGCAAAATGTCCTACCACCATGCTATTACGACTGCCATCCTAAGACGACAACCGGGACTGACGGCTTAACGTGCCCTTCGAAGCACGGAAGCGCTCAGTAGTAGGTAATTCCACTAGCGGTCACCCAACCAACTCATGACCGCGGCGGACGTTGCTTAACTTAGCTGACCGGTTAAGAACGGCTAAGCAAACTACATATCTGGAGACCCCCCTAATATAGATTTTAATATTATTTTATTAGACAATCCACCATAACGGCTTTTCATAGTACGGTACAAAATATACTAGACCTTTAATTGGAGTAATTTGGAGAGTATATTTTAATAAAGTCCTTATGTAAGGTAAGTTCACCAAATAAGGCCTACCTTAATTTTTATATTTCGTAACTGGCAGGTTTATAATAAAAAAAGCACTGGTCATTTTAAATACGTATATTTATTTATTAAACTTTATAATAAATGACACAAAATTGCTTTAGAAATAATAATCGCACTTTTATGAACACAAATAACTAAAATGTCACTTTGGCCTTATTGGGAACCCTGTATCTTAATAAAGCCTTAATAAAACCAAGTAAGCATTCAACTTCTTATTAATACAAAACGATGTCAATATTTATTTTAAATCTAATGAGATCCTATTAATTACTTTTGGTAATTTTAGATCCAACTTAACGAGTTTCTCAGTACCTAAATGTACTATATTAATCAATCTTAGTCATCTTTTTTTTAAACAATCAGCTGAACAGTAAAAAAAAATCTCAAAAAAAAAAAAGTCCTACACACACCTACAACCTGTAAATTCACCGGCTCTCAAGGACTGCTGCCGGAACACACCGTTAGGTGCTTGGCGACAGATTTTCTACTTGAGGGTGGTCGCTTGCCAGGCGGGCTCTCGCAAAATGCCCTTCCACCATGCGGTGAAGCTCAAGCCCGTGGCGGGATTCAAACCATGGACCTGCTGCGCGGCAGTCCATAGCCAATGCCACTGAGCCATCACTGCTTCAAAAGACATCTACTCGATTTTCTTTACAAACTAGACAGTACCAAGAAGGTTTATTATCGTGACGGCTGCAGCAGCATATGTAGATAATATACCCCTTTCTACCATTTTAACTGCGTTTTCCATCTGCTGCGAACTCCATTGAGCCCTTTTTCCACGTAATAGAAGCTGGCGAACCGTTTTCCATGAAGTTAGTGAAAACAAGGGTTTACTATTTTACTGTCATACTTTTCTAACTGTAGGCCTGTCCCTGTGCCGTTATAAGGCCTATTCATATTTTTTATAGGCCTTATTAGGGCATGGCACACGGGTTAACAAAAAACAATTGCATGGAATGCATCGATATTACAGCTTTTTCACGAATGTGAAGAGAGGACTAAACGTATAATTATCCTATAGACAAAATGCAGCACACCGTGTACGAATAGAAATAGATATACTTGCCGTTTATTCTGCCAGAATTTTATAAAAACAAGCGTGCGCTCCGCGTCGTAGTTGTTTTCGACTTCAGCTTCCAACACGTTTGCGGCACAGGCCACTTGCTGTGCTTGTGTGCGTTACTTAATGTACACGCACACTTCTACAAAGATTGGCGGCCATTTGAAATCGTGAAGCGGGAAATTTAAAACATAGGCCTTATTAGGACATAGGCTTTATTTGGTTCACCCACCTTATTTAGGCTTTAGGTCCTTACTTATTTTAATATACTATGGTATAAATCAACGCAATTATAATATGTATCTATGGCCAAAGTAAAGCAATATTTTGGACGCAACTGGTGCAAATAGAACTTTTTATATATGCGAGCTATTACTGCGGCAATAATAATTGTTGACAATATCTCTTGGCACCAAGCCATCACATACTTTTCAGTACTGTATAAATTCTGTGAAGCAAGCATTATCACACATTTTTAACACTATCAAGATGTTTCGAGGATCACATTATATAAGTTAATTTTATGTAAAACTCACCTGCCACGGCTAATGCCTGATCCAAATCAACACCATAATTGTCCTCTTTATCCACATTTTCGGAAACAGAATTCACTTTGTTTTCCATAACTAATCAACAACTAAGAAAAATAAAGTCACATTCAGGTAAACACTTTTAAATAATATAACAAATCATAAGTGTATGAACCAAGACACAAGGTTTCACTTCTTTGTTTGCCGATTTCAAAGGACCAATAAGATCTATATATACTTTTTTTTATTATTTTTGCGAGCGTCTGGTTTATTTGAGAGATACAAATCGAACTGTAATGATTTTAGCATGCGAAAACAACGTAGGCGCTTTATCAGTAGGTACAATTAATGAATTGATGATAGAGTATTATGATTGTAAATTTTACAGCAGCGTTAGCTTTAGCTGAGTATAATATTTTAGTGACTAAACCAGTGGCGTTGCCAACGCTACGGTTGATCGTGAACTGGATGCTTCATTGAAAGTATGAATGACAATGTTTTGCAGGTTTTTTTCATTTTGCACGCATATTTCTTGTTGAATATTTATAAAGTGCACCTATTATAATTTGTTTACTCGGTTATTTTTCATGGTGAATTAGGTGTTTTTCCTGTTTTTAATCTCATGTATCTTTTAAACAGATTAGCTTCGTTTCATTTTGACCGATGACGTCGCCCGCACCGCGTTATCAACAAAATTTTGAAATACGTTACCTAATTACAGTAAGTGCCATGCACTATTTTGATTCTTTGCCTTTACGAAACATATTCATTGTTAGTAGTAGGTATTACTAGGTAGAGTGTGAATGTATTCTGGTACTAGCTGGTACGACGATATTAGAATTTACGCTCCTTCAATGATTTGATCGATGCAATGTTTGAAGATTCATTTTACGTGAGACAATTCGTCATAAACCGAGTCATTACTTGTGGTTCTGTACACGAACACGGGAAACTATTACAATGCCTGTGCTATCCAACTTTACGTTCATCAGTTCTATTTTGGGTAAATTGGTACACCCATTCCCACAATCAACACTCCTTCGTAACTAACAGCTGTTAGATTAGGAGCGCGCTGTCAGCGAGTATATACCAAAACTACCGTTGAAAAAAGAATCTTTTCGCGCGCATCCCGATGTGGAAATTAAGTTTATATTTTCGTCAGAAACGCGAAAGAATCACAGAAAACATTAAGTACTAAACACAAGTACTACGGGATTAAAAAAGTTATCAAGATCCTTTTTATATATTAATTTCCTATCTTTAGGTGTAAGAATCGATTATAAATCATTGGTTGTTATCACGATATTGCGATATACGTTAGGTATGTATACGGACTTTTTGGCAGCCAATCGTTGCTAGGCGTTATTTCAAAACTGCTTGATTAACTGGTGAAAAAAAGGTGAAGAACAACTGTTTTTAACATATTTTTTGGAACTATTCTCAACGCATAACGAATTAAATTTCGCTAAAACCTGACCATATTTATCACTAACAAATCCGTGCCGAAAATTAATAAATCTGACAATCGCATCCATGTGAAAATTGTGTTGTTTTTTTCTGATTATCGCACATTTCGGACATAGGTACAAAAGGTCGTAGCCCCCACGTTCAGCGTGTATTCAGATTGAACATTATTTAATTATTGTTTTATTTTCCATTACAAGGTTCTAATTGATCTGACCTGGTAGAATTTTTTACACAGTTTTTAAATTTTTTTTTATGCTTGATAGGTTAACCTTTAATCATTATCTCACCTGATGGTAAGTGATGATGTTGTTCAGGCTAACCTAGAATTACTGGCTCTCAAGGACAGCTGCCGGAACACACCATTAGGTGCTTGGCGACCGATTTTCTACTTGAGGGTGGTAGCTAAAAATTCCCTACCACCATGCTATAACGACTGCCATCCTAAGACAATAACCGGGACCGACGGCTTAACGTGCCCTCCGAAGCATGGAAGCGCTCAGTAGTAATGTCACTAGCGGTCACCCATCCAACTCATGACCGCGGTGGACGTTGCTTAACTTTGCTGATCGGCTAAGAACGGCTAAGCAAACTTCGCTACGAGCGCTTCAAAAGTATGTGTTATAATAACCGATTTTCTAACAAGTAATAATAAAATTAAGGGGCTTCAAGATATCTACGTGTTGTTTCTCAGCTCTTTCTTGCTCTTGTTTCAGCACTATCTTATACCAGCGGTTATGTTTTACCGTTGTTATACGATAGAGCAAAGCAAGCATCAAACTCACTGTTTTTATTTAAGTAGAAAATAAATAATTAAATCCAGCTAAGGACAGGTCTGGTTCCCGCTAAAGATCCCAAACAGGGGGCCAACTCCCATCTATTAATTCAGTTTTATTTTAACCTTACATTAATAATTTTAATTTGCACTACCACAGGTCACTGCAGGGGTGGCCAAACTTTTAAACCATGCGGTAACATTATAATTTAAAATAACTCCACGGGCAACCAGCAATGGATAAAAAATGGCAAAACTGTTTGTTTATATTCTATACAATATTAGGTAACGAAGTTAATTACAAAGTTTTCATAGTAATAAAATATGTACCTACTTATACTTATATAATTTTTATAATTCACTTTTGAACATATTGAACAACAATATCCTAGGCTAGATTTTTGGTGCTGCACAGTTTCCACAAGTTTATAATGCTGCACAGTGTATGAACTAACTGCAATACGCAAGCAGGAAGTCAAATGCTCGTCTGACTAATGTGTCGTTTAAATCGCATTCATAGTTCAAAATATTCATTTTCAAAGATTTAAAATCCGAGGATTTAAAAACCGTCAAAGATAAATAGTGTAAGTTTTCGGACGCATGGCATTTTATTTTTTGATGTATCAGTTCCATGTCTGTATTTTCAAATGCTCTTGCTTTCAATAACAATTCTCACGCAATTTTGCTGAATTTCTTCTTTCACCGAAACTGATTCAGCAGCGATGAATTCACCTATTATCAGCACCGATGAATTCAACAATTTTAATAGATTACATATCAATATGCATGCCTTTGCATACAGGAAAAAAATATAAATAAAGAAAAAATAAAAATAAAATTGCAATGTTTCGATATGCCGCTTCTCACGGGCTACCGAAAATGCCTCCGCGGTCGACTAGTCGACCTCGGTCGACGTCTTGGCCACCCCTGACATATAGTAAACTTATATTAGAACTTAGTGGGCTGCATATATCGAATCAAGACATATTTTGTGCGTAGAGATAGCGCTATATGAACATTATTGTTTCGTGACGGCCGTGGTACGAATCTTAGTACCTATCAATATTTTAAGTTTGAAATAATGACGTTTGTTTTCCATAATAGTTTTTTAATAAGGCGGGAGTTGGGCCCCAGAATTAAAGAGGAACGGTATCTTTTGCACATATTGTACTACCTATGTTGGTACATACGGAACCGTGAGTGTGTTCAGAACCGACAAGGCTGGTTTTATCTTCGTTCATTTTAAAGGTCAAGGTTTTATTTTATATTTTTTACATATAAGGTATCATACTCTTACTAAAATTGTAAATGAAGGTCCTTCATGGATAAGCCGTTCCATTTTACTTGTAGGTATACTTATATACCAGAAAATGTTTAAAGTGTCTAATGCCTACCAATACCAACAAAGTTTAAATTACCCCAACAGACATCGTAACCTACTAAAACATTTTAAGATAATAATGATACACCGTGGTCCCATCAGTGGGGCAAATGTTAGGACCATGGGCCCTTCACCACTTACTAATATTTACGACCTATTTTTGGCATTTTGAAAATCTTAAACATCGACCTTATTAAAAACAAATCAACTATTTTGTGTAAGTTTCAATAAGTAATGATTTTCTCCCGTTTCGATGTATTCTTTTCATCAAAATATCGTGAGTAACATACGAAATATTTGACAAAATTTATTATAAATAAATTATATAAATAACGAGTATAAAAAAGATTTAGGTCTTCGTAATGAAAATGTAAATATGAATTAATAAGCATACATAATTTTCTATATATTAAATAGGTTTTGACCATATACTAACTTTCTACACTGGCATTTTCATCTAAGTCACGAAGATATAGTGTTTAGAAAAATATTACCCTCTGCGATTTAGTCTTTTTTTATTGCCATCGAAATGAAAAATTCTTCCAATTATCAATATTATCAAGACCGTAGTGACAAACGGCTACTGAAACTATATTATGACAACGTATCCACCAGAGATTTGCAAGGAAGATGAGCGGTTTGCGTAAAAATAATCCACACCATAGGATTGCTATCTTTCGTGGATACGCACCACAAACCTTACAACCTTAGCACACCGAAATGAGATTTGTTGTCATTACGGTGAAAATTCACGGTGAAAGCTCTCTAATCCACCGAGAACACCGAAATGGAAATAAGACAAAAAAACTAAAATGACAAAATTTTAAAAACATTTAAGACATAATTAATATTACTTACATTAACGATACGTATGTATGACATACACAGTAAATAATAGTAATAACAGACGGTAAATAAGTTGAAATAGTCACCGAAACGATGATTTTACTCTCATAGTTCACCGAAATAAAGATTAAAGAGTTTCGTTTTCAGTGGGAATATGTAGCGAGGTAACAACCATAGCTCCAAGTTGAGCGTTTGCGCGCAGTTGTGACAGATAAAAAAGGTGAGCCAAAGGATGTGGGCTCTTACTAAACTCTAGGCAAACTATGCCAGTGCAACATTTCTTAAGCCGGAAAAGTATATTTTGCAGAACACATGTGTTTTCACTTATCAGTAACTGCACCTATCATAACCAATACAATACCGCCTGGCTAGCTATCACCAAGTAGAAAATCTGTCGCCAAGCACCTAACGGTGTGTTCCAGCAGCAGTCCTTGAGAGCCAGTGAAATTACAGGCACATGAGAATTAAAAAGTATGTCTTAAGGTGACGGGCGCAGTGCAATTCGCCACTTGTGATGAAACGCATCTGTTCTAGGCAGAGGTTAGTCCGCTTAACATCAGGTGGGCCTCCAGCATGTTCCGTCACAACAACAAGAAAAATATATAAGAAAACTACTACATTTTGTACTTAAAAAAACTATGGTTTTATCGCTTTCTGCACAGGCGTTTTTATCTATGCTACAAAAAATTTCAGTATCGAAAATTCACTTTTTTCCTAACTTAACAAAATATATCTAAGTAAACGATAAAAATAACGATTGAGTAAAACAAAAACACTAAAAACAACGTTTACATATTATGGGGACCATCTTTGTTTAAATATTCTTTAATAATTTTACTTTTTGAATCACTAGTGTTTTTTATTGCATTGGACTACGATTTCATCTAAAACGGTAATGTTGTCTGGCTAAGAATGGTAACTGACTCTCCAGGATAAATTCCGGAACACAGCGTTAGGTCCTAGGCGATAGATTTTTTACTTGAGGAATGTAAGTTGAGGCGGTCAATCGCAAAATAAACCGGCAATTTTTTTTAATATATTGACCTAAGTTTCTATTAGAATTTCAACTCTTAGGAAGGGCGCAGAGATGAACACGCAGGATCTTTAATACGAGTAAGACTAAGCTATTAGATTGTCCCAAACGGAACCCTAAAAGACAAATGGAAGCCTGTTTATGATAAATAAAAGGTATGAGGGAAGGATATAAGTACAAATAAATATTTATTACCTTGTCGTCGCGTCGGTAATTTAATTTTTTCTGACGCAACCACATTTTTTATTACCAACCAGTCTCAGCGGCCTCGATCGTTTTGGTGTCAATTTTTGGGCTTTCTCTCTGAACTTCATTTGGTATGCTGCCATCATATCGATTTCTTCTCTTAATCCTTTGATGATATCTTGTAAAGGTACTAATTCTTGTTCATACACCGTGATAAGAACATCGCGTATATCATTAGTAATCGTTTTACTATGTGTGTCCGCTTCTGACTTGTTGACGTCTTCGTAATATATATTTTCCACAGATGGGTCTGAAACCATAAAGATAATCAGTGTTTATCTATTTACTTTATAATCGTAATTGTAAATATTGTTCGATATCGGCCTTATCATAGACCAACTTTTGACGGTATTTCAAATTATCGTCCTAGTAATATACCCAGCAATAAAATAGTTATTATGGTACGGCACTAAGGACTCGTACCTACTTCACCTATCACTATGTACAGTGTAGTGAAAAAAATACTAAGTTTAAAAATATCTAAACTACAATTTTATTAAACTACAGTTTTGGCAGTTTTCAGTAGCTTGAAAACTATTTTTGAACGAATTCATCCGTGGAAGCACTGCATCCATACCTATTTCTACAACCAAGCACTAATTTTCGAATTACTGTGTTGCAGTTTGAAGGGTGCCAGGGAAATTACAGTAAATGTGGACTTGGAGGCTCACTTCTCGTTAATGCATAGCATCTTTAACACACTTCGTACAATAATATACTTTCATCATTAATATGAAGAAGGTATACTATGTAGAAGTACTTAACAAGGCAACACTTCCTCGCATGAACTCGTTCGCAAATAGTTCTACTGCTACTGAAAACTGTCAAAACTGTACTTCAATAAAATATTTTTAAATGCCTACCTTTTCGAACCATCCATTACGATTAAAACCTAACATAAAAAAAAATTACAATATTAAATTTATCTCTACATTTGAAGCAATGGTTCCCAAGAGGCAATGGTTATAGACTGCTGCACTGAAGAGGTCGAATCCTACCTGGGCTTGAGCTTCACCGCATGGTGGTAGGGCTTTTGCGAATACCCAGCAAGTAAAGAAACTACGTATCGCAAATGGTTCGTTTTTTCGTTTCCAGTTGTTCTGGAGAGTTACATTACTTACTTACAGGTGAGATTTTAATCAAAGGCTAACATAACAGCAATAAAAAAGGTAAGAATACAATATTTGACAAATAATCTAATAATTATCTTAAATTAACAGATTCGTTAGATAAAAACTATCAATTAAAAAAAAATACACTAAGTCTCCACGCTAGGATGACATTCCTATACGTTTGCATGCACTTGGGACCCGATCAACAATCTGTGACCTTGTACCAGTTTCCAAGATATGGCACCTTCAGACCGACGACGGCATGTGAACAGTCAACACGTTCGAATAAGTGCAGTAATTTCATATGCACGGGAGCAGCTGAAGGTGCAGCGGCGGTGCCCAGCGCTCGATGAACCGATAGCTGATGGGGAACAAATGTTATTTAATTGACTATCATTGGTAAGACAGCCATTCAACAACCACACTGATAGGTCCCTTCACTAGCTGGATCAACGACATCTTGAGAATAGTGGGGTGCAAGTGGCAATAATAACCGTTAATTCTGGCGAACGGTGGGAGAGGCTATATTCAACAGTTGACATCTTTTTGCCAAAGATGATAACGATAAAAGCTAAAGGAGCATTTATGCGTGTGTACTACAAATCTTATATAATTACATTGATGTATTCTGTTTACTCGTCAGTATTTAGAATGGTTCACCCGTGTGAACATACCTCTAATATCCGTATGCGTTTTCTTCTTTTTGTATAGCTCATCAATTGTATCAGATTTTTCACTAAGGATTACCGTAGATCGACTTCGAGTTCGGTTATTTTTTATTTGAATACTAAAATAATTTTCATGATCAATTGGAAACTTTAATTCGTTTGATTGGCTACCTATATCACACTGAGCTACTAATAATGCGTCGTTTATGCGTCTCTCTGGAAGGTTGTCACTATTAAAACTTTTGATAATTCTTTCATTCTTTTCATTTAGGTAAGATTGCACTGCAATATCCATTTTCCAAAAAGATTGTTTACGGAGTATTGTTGCAAGTTCTGAAATTTTATGCGCTCCCTCTAAATAGCTTGAGACAATCTCTTGTGTTTGCTGTTGTGGTTCTATCCCATGCAATGCAAGAAAAGTCAGCTCAGCTGTTGATTGATTTGTATCAACCAGAGCCTCCGCTATATCTGAATCAGTTTTGGCAGCTATTTGGTGCGGAAGCAATTTATTTTGTATGTTTTCATTATTTTGATCGCTAATTTTAGGAGTTTCTCCATAATATACATTTTCTATTTCTAAAGACAATGGTACGCTAGTGATTTCTATATTTTTGAATTTCATCACATCTATGTCTATGTTTTGACCCTCACTGACACCAATTGAAGCTGATTCAATATAACTCTTATTGGAGTTCTCTTTTGTGTAGACTTTAGAGCAATCTATTGCATTTTGTTTAACGTTGGCGTCACAAACATCTAATTTACTTGATTTTTCTGATAACTCTACGTTCACAACACCATCATCTGATTGTATGAAAAGTTTTGGGTCTACCAATGTGCTTCGGGAATTTATGTTTAGATAGCTGGATCTTTCCGAAAACTCTTGTTTAACCGTAAAAAGATCTTCTTGCTCTTGTTTAATGTCACTCAGATTTTCTGCCAGACCAATGACATTGTTTAAATCTGGTATATTTATGGCATCGTTTATATTACTTTTAATTAAATCACCAGCATTAGTGTCAAACGTATATGAGTTCTTAATTAACTTATCTTGAGTTATGGGGTCTTTTTCTTCTTCGCCATCATTAACGTCAATAAGAACCAGTTTGTCTACATTCTTTGTTATCAAAGCGGTATTCTCCTGTTCTATCTCATTCCCTTCAATTACAGAAGGGCTAATTAATCTTGTCGTTGAATCCAGAACAGAAATATTTTTTTGAGGTTCACTTGGCTCTAGTTTATCATACTTATTTTCAAATGAATTAACATTGCTATCATTTGAATATGTATTACCTAGTACTATGTCTTCATGTTTTAAATCTTCTTTACTTATCTTTGTTGTGCCTGTTTCTATGACAGAACTTTCATTATCAATAAGTTCTAAAATTTTATTTTCCGTGGTGTAGTACAATTTATTTTCACTACTTGTTTTTGAAGATAATGCGTTTATGACATCAGCAACAGATTTTAAGGGTTCAGTTTCATTTTCCCAAATTTGATTTAATTCTTCTGTGCTATATAATACATTTTGTACTGATGGAAACTTATTAGCAGTTACATCTAACATAGATTTTTCTCTATTTTTTGTAGGTACTAAAGGATGACTTTGATCTACATATTTAGCATAGTCAGCGCTTAAATAGTTTTCGTGATCTTGTAAGCGTGGGTCCGGATTATTTACGTCACTTTCCAATAAAATGTCATGACTAGGTTTAGTAACTGTTATCGCATTTTCGTTGTTCTTATATATTTGTTCCTGCTCGATTTCAACTTCAGTATCTTGCATTAATTTTAAAGGTGTATATTGACTCTGTATTACGTGAAATGAGGATCGTGTTTTACCTTTTGGCAAACTGGTTGAGACAATATTTTTATTGATTTGAAGATCTGATAACTTGTCTTGGCTTAAAGTGCCTTTTAATGTCACATCATGATCATCAATGTTTTCTAATGTTTCATGTGTGGAAGAATTTGTTTCTCTGAACTCATTAGTCCTATTTCCTTTGATTTTAGCTGAATTAGGGGAGTCTGGTTCAGGAGTGTAATTTAATGTTTGTATATTTGGCGATACTACTTCTCTCATTGAATCCAAAATTTCACCAGAATTATTTACAGGTGTCACGTCAATTTTATCTTTATCAAAAATTTCAATTTTTTCGTGTTTGTTTCGTGAGGTTTGAATAATTGATTCGTCATAGGTGTTGCACTCTACGTAAGTTGTATAGTTTTTACTATCATCTAATTTATCATGCAATGGGATTGGAACATAGTTGTGCATTACAGGAGTACCACGTGTTTCATATTTTTCTGATTTAGATGATTTACGAGAAGTAACTTTAAAGTTGTCTTCCGTTTCTGTTGTTGGGCTTGAACTTTTAATACATTCAAGTCTAGATTTTTCTTTATTTTGTTTTATGTCCTTGTCCCAATTCTCAATGTGTATATCAGGTATTTTAACTGGGTCATTTTGATTCGTTACATTTTTTGCCTTTTTAGGTATTACAAAATAACTTCCATTTCCTTCAATCATGGAACTTCTAGATTTATCTTCACTTGAATATCTCTTTTTGATAAGTTTTTCATCTGGTAATTCATTCGAATTTGATATATGTGGGTATGTTATGATTGAGTTGGAATATGTTGTATCACTTAGAGGGATTTGCTGAGTTTGAGACCCAGATTCATTTAAACTTAAAATAGAGTCGGCTTCCGTAGTTTTTATATTATTGTCAGGAATATAAGCATCTTGGGTAAGTTTTTTCTTTCTTTTAAACAATGAATTCTTAAAAATTGAACTTGTCCTTAATTTAGCTGTGTCGTTTTTAGTTGGTAGAGACATATTTAGTTTTGCAGGTTGGTAGGAATATTTTTCTTCGCCAAATGGTGGATCCAAACAACCACCTGTAGAAATAGTACGCATAAATTAATAAAAGATACTAAATGTAGTCACACCCAAAGAAGTAAAATTAACATAATACCTTCTACGTTGTTTACGCATTAAGACATTTGTTAGATCATTTTATACATACCTGGTTTGCATGTCCCAAAAATGTCTTTATTCCTTTTTAAAAATATTTGTGTAGGGCTGTTTGCGTTTTTGGACAAAGATGTATAATCATCCTCGTTATTACATACGTCGGAACCTGAAGCGTTTTGTTATTATTTTAATAGGTAAACAAAGTAAATATAGGTAAACAGAAATAAAGCTTTAGGAAAAATACCTGGTATAACCATGTTCAAATTTTGTTGACGTTGCTTTGGAGACACATCATCAAACTCCCCTTCCATTACAACATTGAAAGACATAATTGTTTGATCACTGCTTACAAGTCGAATCCGTTCTGGTCGATTAGGGATTTTGTCCTTTCGATCAACTCTGGGCATAGACAGAGCTCCATGCCGCAATCCCGAATCATTCTTTTTCCTAACCCTAATTTTGACATTAACCGGTGTCAATTGAGATGTACTGTCCGGTTGAACAACATTTTGAGGAACTGCTATTACTTCAAACGATAAGCTTCGAACGATTTGATCTACAATAGCTTCATTATCCATTATTCTGAAAAATCTAATCTCGAGTCAATAAACCCTATGTGGGTACATAATACGGTGTGATAAAAAAACAACAACAGCGTCATCATATTATTTATTTGTTACACATAATTTTAACCATCAAACACAACTGAATAAACAACACGGTTACATTTACTTTGCCTTTCAGTTTCAGGTTGTATTTTGCAATATTTAATCATCAGCTTTTCATCATTACTTACTTGTTTATAAATATGAGGAATTTTTTTATACATAATTGGTTTAGAATTAAAATTATATTTTTCATTATTAGTCAACCCTAAAGACGAACATTTTTGGATTATGTCATGTAACATGATTTTGAGTGGCAGAATTTCTTGTTCCATTATTTTGACAAACTTTGCTACTCTTATTTCAGGCAGTTCTCTTTTATGTTTCTTATAAACTATTCCCCGCACGACGTCACTGTCACGTCCTTTTATATTATCATCGGATGATATTTTAGGATCGTTATCTTTAATGCTCACTGCGCCATTGAAAATTTGTTGTGGTTCAAAATATACGGTGGAGTGCCAAGGTAAAGTGGGAATAGTGTTTTCATAAGTGTCAACAGAGTAAATTGGTGTCAGGGTCAATTTACGTAAAGAACCCTCCTTATTGCTATCCGTTAATATTTCAGTAATAGTTTCCACTGAACAACTTTTAGTGTCTTTGCACAGATTCAACTCACTGTTTGAATCAGAAACATGATTTATTGAGCTATGATCGATATTACATTTTGTGCCCATCATTTGTGTCTGGCTTGTACATGCTAAAATAAAAATAAAAAATGTTAGGAAGAAATAAAATGAAAAAAAAAGAAACTAAAAGAAGTAAATATTATACATTTACCATCGATTTTGGTGCTACTGTTTAATTGTTTTTCAATATTCTTAGCAATTTCAACTGATAACTGATCGGCTGTATCAAAATTAGCGTAGCTTTCACGTTTTTTCATCTGTTTAAAGTTTGCTATTGATTCAAACGTGTTATTTTTTATGAAAACGTCGTTATTTGTGAATCTACTTATTAGATTATTATAGATAAACGTATCACTTATAACTCTAGTCGTATCACCTGAGCATAATTCTATACCACTTAATGACGAAGGGGCTAGCAAATCGACGCATGAATGGTAGATTTTTTCCATATTGTGGCTACTTTTATTAATACTCTGTTGCTTTTTAATAATGACTTTATATGTCATAGGTATGGTGTATTCAATGAAATCATTTTTTTGTTCCCACATAATGTTTTCCAAGTTTTCAATACAGCTTACTTCAGGAACAATTTCTAAGCAACATTTTGAACAATCTTTAATGCCGTCTTTCAAAAGTGGTGTAAATTTTATACGTAAGCTAGCAGTTTCCATTATGAAAATAAAAATCTGAAAATAAATAAATATAAAAGTACGAAAAAAGACAAAAAAAACGAATATGGGAAACTACATTTTTGAAATCGGATCTATTTTAAAAATATCATTGTATATTGATATTGATTGATATTGATTATTTGAAGCGCTCGTAGCGAAGTTTACTTAGCTGTTCTCAACCGATCAGCAAAGTTAAGCAACGTCGCGCGCGGTCATGAGTTAGATGGGTGACCGCTAGTCACATTACTACTGAGCGTTTCCGTGCTTCGGAGGGCACGTTAAGCCGTCGGTCCCGGTTGTTGTCTTAGGGTGGCAGTCGTTATAGCATGGTGGTAGGGTATTTTGCGAATGCCAGCCTGGCTAGCTACCACCCTCAAGTAGAAAATCTGTCACCAAGCACCTAACTGTGTGTTCTGGCAGCTGTCTTTGAGCGTCAGTAATTCTAGGTTAGCCTGAACAATATCTTCGACCACATCATCACTTACCATCAGGTGAGATAGTGGTAAAAGGTAACCTATCCGGCAATAAAAAAAAATTAAAATAAAACCGGGCATGCTCCGTGCAGGATCGATCTTTGTGTCACTCCCCCACGATAATTATTGTCACCAACGGCATTAGTTGCAATGATTAGGTCATCTAGGTATAGACATAAGGACAGATACTTTTTTTAGTTAATTGAGTGTCACCGAAAAGCCACTTGACTGAAACTGATAAAATTTAAATGGGACAATCTTGGAGGAACAAAAAATCAGAACAAACATATAAATATGTATGAATGTATTTATATATTCTCGACTTGATGCCCTTTCTGCTTTTTTAGAAGATGATTTCAACGAAATCTCTGTCACAAGATGTATTTCAGGTATTTTTGGTCCATTGCATGGGTGCTTTCAGGGCCAACGTTAATCGTTACGTTGGTAATTACACTTGGAGTACAGCTTTTCGCACTAATGCCGTTCACAACCATAGAGCAGCTTGGATGTTCGCTTATTAACAAATACCTGACATGACATTCTCACTCATTTGATTTTTGTAGGAAAACGGTGGTAGTACTTTATAACGTTTATATTAGGTATTGCTATTACTCCCCCAATTCCGCTCGTAGGATGATTCAATATTACTCTATACCTACTATAGCAGGTATAGAATACCGGTAAGAAGACGTAAATAATATAACTAGAGATTCAATTTAAAAGCAGAATTGAGTACCTACTTATTTGCGAATTTCAGCATAGATGTCGATTCAGTTCAGCAAAAAAAATATTTTAGGAGTCGAAATATTCTTAATTGTATTAAGGATCTCATTTAACAGGGCACGAGTTTATTACCAAATGGTACTAAACTGGTCCAAATTAGACGCCGGACTGTTACTGAAAATCACTTTCTCATTAAAACCACAACATCTGATCCGATCCGGTGATCGAACTCATTGTAATTTTCTTATAGCCGCTTCACGTGGTTTCACCCGCGTAGACAATGATGATGAAAGGTATGGAGAACCTAAACTAACTATTCCGTTGTTTCATCCAAACCGTTAAAACGTGAATACACGTAGAAGACAAAAACACATACATACACTTTAGATACATACATATAATCACGCCTGTATTCTCCGAAGGGGTAGGCAGAGGTAAACACCCATGTTTCGGTCAATTGGGGTTTGGTCCCATGTAATAGGCGGCGAGCCTATTGCCATTTCAGGGCACAGTTTCAGGGACATACAAAATCATTTATCTAACACACTTTGAATTTTCCCTATTGCAAAAAAAAACTCGCTCATAAGTCTCCAGTACGCCTGTCCATATGTACAAAAATCAGTAGGTATCTACAAAGAATAGTATTTTTTTTACTTTATAATTTTAAGATTTTCAGCACTAGATACATACTCTTTGGGAATTTGGGTCTTTCATAACACCTTTTAGTTCAATGTTGTCAGTTTAAAATACGTTCGACCTCATTATCTATTGCTAAGCTAAATAGTTGCTAAGTAGCGTTTATAAGTAAGAAATATTTAACATTACTTAAACACTGTTTAGTTATCCATTACTTAGCAACTACATAGCGGGTTTTTTATAAGTAAGGGGGAAGATAGATAGCTTAAAAAACGCCAATAGCCTTGACATATTTTCCCACTGACGAAATTGCAAATGCTTTTGATTTAGGGATAAAGAAACAGTTCTTCCTGAGGATATCAACACAAAAAATATTATACTGTGCTTTGAGACAACATATGTCAAAGGTAAACTTACTTCACGTAAAAGCAGTGAGAACGAAATAACGATAAATACCAATCCTCCGCTATTTTTCACCTTAACAATGAACATTATTTGCCAAAAACCCTAAATTCTGTAAAGGCATGGCATAGACACTGGATTGGAATTCGTTGCTCGATAACAGGAAACTATAGGTTTATACGCGACTATCAAAGTACTTAAAAGGCTATGAACATTTTAATTGAACAGGCAGAATCAGACTGCTCTCGCAATCTCGCATTTTTTTGGACAGAGAAGTAGTATGTGCCGTATGACCGTATAGAGCTTAAACTTTAACCTCTGTCTATACTTACAATTTTTGTATGTAGCCTTCCGCAAGTTGTTGCTCTAACATATTTACAGCCTTACTTATAAACGCTACTTAAATTTTAAGCATTACTTAGCCGCTGATTAGCAAAATTTCTTACTCATAAACGCTACATAACTTTATCCAGTACCTAAGTACTGCTTAAATCAGCTGTCAATTTAAACACCGTCCCACCCATGTTTAAATATTTAAGTAGCAAGATGGCGCCCATATTTCTGATCAGCTGATTTGTTTACAGACCCACCAACTTATCTGTTCAGGTGGCAGAAAAAAGAACTACAACATTTCTTCAAATTGTGACAGTTCGTAGTTGATTTCCTTGACCAGTAGCGCCCTCGAAAACTGCACAGTTAAGTTGGTGGTACTATACAAAGAAAAGTATTATATTTACTTTTTAATTTCAAGATATTTAGCACTAGATACATGCAATTTGGCCATTTAGGTCATTCATAATACTTTTTAGTACAATGTTGTCAGTTTAAAATACGTTCGACCTCATTATCCATTGCTTAGCTAAACAGGTGCTATGTAGCGTTTATAAGTAAGAAATATTTAAGCATTACTTAAACACTGTTTAGTTATCCATTACTTAGCAACCACATAGCGATGTTTTTATAAGTAAGGGGGTTAGTCTATAAAAAATAAGCAGAATTAACGACCTCTTTATAAAATAAAATACTGATTTTTAGAAACGTTAGCGTAATTTTCGCCGTTTTATTGTACTTGACAGTATATAGGTAGGTAATACATACTATATAGATATATAAAGGTTTGTTTCTTAAAATTTTTTATTCAGATTTCGACCCGCCTGGAAACTCCAAGCAAAGACAATGTAACCACTAAGCAGTTCTTAGGTCTCGTCTCTCTAAAAATGTCATTGTGCTAGGTACCTCAAAGCTTTGATAAATCTTATTTTTTAACTTACCCACGTTAGAGGCAGATTTCCATCTGAAAGATGTTTACAAATAATTTTGGTATCAAGAAAAATACTTAAAAATTAAAAATGTTGATTAAAATAAATAAGTAGCCATCATGAGACGCTTTCGATTTGACACAGTGACATTGACAAAAGAGGCCAAAGAGTACAGAACCACGACGTAAAGAGGTCTAATCTAATCACGAATAGTATTATCTCATAATATATTTTTTTGAACTTTGACTAACCTCGACGACTACTTATAGATATACCTAAAGCTGTAATTGTTTATTGAAACACCATAATAAGAATAAGTATATATTAATTATTTTATTGAAAACCCGACTGCAAATGACTTAAACGTTTTAACGTTACATTCAAATTAAAACTGCAAGTTATATAAATTTATTGAATCGCTTTTAAAAACCTTCATTTTGATACCCCAGTCGATGGGTTTTAACAATAAAATGGACCACAAATATTTTTTTGAGAATTGCACAATATCAGTCGTTAATAAAGGCAAGTCTGCAGCTACACCCTAATAAATACTGACTTACTAACAATTTGATATGAGTGTAGCTTGCTGCTAATTTAGCGCCTCAATCTCCCTTACTAAATGGATTTACAATCACCTAATGGAAGGATGTAGGACAGTCCAGAACGATGATCAAGGGACCATACCGATACACACGCTAGACTGCACTTATACCAAAAAGAAACATTGAACCTAAATGACGACTTTTTTTCTCCGTCGGTATGCCTTTATGAACAAAATTGGTACCACGAACTATATACAACACTACAGCTACTACAATGAAAGCATTTAGACAACCTAAAAGCCATTACAGACTCACAGATAGTCCAAATGCTCCAGCCCACTACCAGTTGCCCAGCATTTAATTACTTATACAGGCCACACAACAGTTACTACCAAGGAGTTCTATTAAGAATGTCATCCATCACCCGAGCCGAACTATAAAGAGAAGTTAAAAGAAAAGTTGCTCCTTGTGTCACCGCTTTAATGATTATAAATATTACGCAGTTAATGTGTGCCTAGTACTCAGCGACAGTTAAGTATACATGTCGACGAGAGTACTACTATACTACTGCTTATTTGGCACAATGTTTTCATCGGCTTATACTTCTTATCTCCACAAAGACCATTAATAATTTATAGTCTTTGTGAGCTGCAACATATTCTGAACAACAAATAATGTTGTTTTGTACAGTTCTATATTTTATAATACTGTAAGATAACACCTTTGTCATTTTATCTTACAGATAAGAAGGTCTATTATATAGTTTCATAAATTTACATGATAAAATAGTCTAGTCTATAAATGGTTGACATAAATAGGGCCGATATATCAAAAAATAGCATAACTTAATCGCGAATAAGAAATTATATCTCATATTTTTTCACATTTATATTTGTTGAGGCTTTTGATACACTGATCGGCAGTTTTTTTAATGAAACTTCATGGATTTTTGTTACTTTGAATTTTAGGAACAGCTGTAGACCATAGAGTAATGTACCGACTGCGGTGTATGTATAATACACCGCAGTCGAAATATAAGTAGTACTTACATCAAAATTCGCTTAGTAACATAGTAGCTCCACTATCTGAGCTATTGTATAGCGGTAATATTTATTCCAAGAATAAAGATACCGTCGACAGTTATACCTTTGTATATCGACAATAATTATATTACATAGTATATGTTGATATGTTGCAGCCACCTGCCCGTAGATACGATTCATAAACGTCAAAGAATATTTCCTTTCTATACTTTCTTCCACATGATTAATTTAACATTCATTGTTATCAAAGACATGCTTACTATATTTTGATCGTTATACCCGTGGATACGGCTCGTTTGGTTGTACCTGGACCAATATATTCTTGGATGAATCGGCCCTGAGTTGTTTGTCTATGAATATAATATATTGCCTATGATGTATGACGAGATGAGACGTAGCTGTGTATTTAAGTGTAGTAGGTATATTATCGTTGGGAAGGTCGATTAATTAAAATATGGCTTTTTTAATTTATTATGTATTTTATTTTACAAACCTTCACTACTTTACAAATACTTAAAGTTTATATATTTACTTATTTACATACTGAATTTATATTTTATACAAAAATTTCACGATATGCGAACAAGAATTTATTGCTCTTTGTGGTTATGTAACCATGATCTCTAAATCGATTTAATGACATAATTTCAAGTACATATAAGTGTATCAAATTTGCGAAATAAAAGTTATAGGTTCTAGCATTTTACAGAAATATACAATCACAGTTTTATTTTATAATTAAATAAGTATTACAATTTTGTACATTTTTTTTTCAATTTGCTCTGTAAACGAACCTTAAGTTACCTGACTATAGACAACGTATTCTATTTTAAAAACAAAATCACCAAACATTTCCTCTTATCGATAGTGTCTTTTGTGTCCTATTTATGCAACTTAGAATATTTTCAACGACTTTAAAATGGGTTAGTGGGTATATTTAAAGAATTCTAACAAATTTCCTGCATTTTTTTAATTTATCCGATATATTTTATGTATTGTATAATATTTGTTTTGCACCACATACTGCTATCTAAATAAGTATAATACATAAATAGGTATGATAATACCATGAAAATGTTAAGTTAGATAAATATAAATGAAAACTTCAAGTTTGAGAGTGGTTAAACATGGGCCATCTGACAAATTTACCCATCGTACAAAAGTTTTCTAATAATAATAATTTTGCGTTTATTCTCGAGTCCAAACATACCTTTTTATTATCAGGCGACATTGAGTGAAGGTAACAAGACTTGAGCATGTCTTCATACTAACTATTAGCCAGGCTAGGGTTGTCTGTTTTCATTAGTCGAAATATATTAATATGTTTTAATATAAACAGTATGTATTCTAAATAAGATATAAACATTAGAATCGGAAAAATATACTTTATTGGTTGAAAATAACTACACTTCTGGACTCATCTATTGGCCCACCTTGTATTTTCAGTTTCGTTTGGTCCTAGCTAAAATTTTATATTAGGTCGAGCAAAAAGTTTTTATGCAGTTTTGAACCTGGCACATTCACAATTTCATTCAGTAGTCTTTTTTTGAATTTCGAACACAGAATTTAAAGAAACAAAAGACAATTTGGAGCCTGTTTGTTGATATCAAACAATCGAATACTAAGAAAACTTGGTTTTATTGGTTTACTTGGATTTAATTCTTGAAAAAGTGATTGATATCTTTGGTTTTGCAACAAACATTACTTATTCTTAACATTAAGGTGAGGTTCTATCAATAATCTATGGATACTTCACCTGAAGTCGCCACCCAAGCTGTGGCACTTATTCAGGCCGGACACAGCCAAAGAAACGTGAGTGCTCAACTTAATTTAAGTCGATCTGCGGTTCGAAATGTTTATCGGAGGTACCTAGAGACTGGCGGCTTTGTTCGTCGCCAAGGAAGGCCACGATCTCGGGTCACAACTGAAAGGCAGGATCGATTCATCGTGACGACCAGCTTGAGAAATCGTCACCTTACCTCCATTGAGATACAAAACCAACATCGCGACTTCCACGGAGTATCTGTGAGCGCTCGAACTGTTCGGAGAAGGTTAAAAGAACGCGATATGGTACCACACAAGCCAGCTAATGGGCCCAAACTAACGCGAGCCCACCGAACAGCGCGCCTTCATTTCGCACGCAGTCATTTAAATTGGACACAGCAAGATTGGAGCCGTGTACTCTTTTCTGATGAGTCTAAAATTGTGTTACATGGCAATGATGGAAGGAAGAAGGTCTACCGACGTAAGGGAGAGCGTTTCGCACAATGCTGCTTTGAAGAGAGGGTTGCTTATGGCGGTGGCTCATGGACTGTCTGGGGCGGTATATCCGCGAGCGGCAAAACTCAACTTGAGGTTGTTACAGGACCACGGCTGCCAACATTAAATGCTGAAAGGTACATTCGTGAGTGCTTAGAACCTCACGTGATACCATACGCGGACTATGTGGGCCCAAATTTCCTTTTTATGCATGATAATGCAAGAGCCCATGCGGCCGGCATCGTCAGGGAATATCTTCGGGATGTGAACATCACAGTTATGGACTGGCCAGCCAGAAGCCCAGACATGAACCCTATTGAGCACATGTGGGACGAGCTAAAAAGACGTGTTAGGGCTCGTCAGCCAGTTGCCCAGACGATGCAGGAGTTGAAAACTGCCATAGAAGAGGAATGGGAGATGATCCCTCAAAATTTCATAGAGCGGTTGATAAACTCTATGCCTAATCGTATGAGAGCTGTGGTAGATGCCCATGGAGGCAACATGCGTTATTAAATTAAACCTTTATTTGATAAAACATGTTTTTTATTCAAAAATCAATTGCCTTTAACAAGGCGCATATCCGACTTGTTAGGCGTAGCTCCATGTCGTATGGTATTCTGAATTCAAATTTAAAACAATACGATCGAAAAAGATGGTAAAATGTGCCAGGTTCAAAACTGCATAAAAACTTTTTGCTCGACCTAATATAAAATTTTAGCTAGGACCAAACGAAACTGAAAATACAAGGTGGGCCAATAGATGAGTCCAGAAGTGTATTATACAGACTTAACCCCGCGCCGCCTCCGCACCGCTTCACCGTCATAGGTATCTGTCATATTGCTTATTTATTTTTACATAAAAACGAATAAGTCGCATCAAATCGAGAAGTAATCAATAACATTAAGTACTTAGGCAGATAACTGCCTCTTTCATAAGTTTGGGTTTTAAGACATTTATTCTCATAATAAAACAGTAAAGATGAGACATGAGAACATTAATTTAAAAAAATATATTAGGTACATGGTCGTAATTTGGAAGGTACTCATTAAACGTATTTATTTTGTTGTGCTAAAATATAGTCGTGCGTTTTAGATTTAAATACGTTGAATGAGTGTACATTTCTTAATGTGAGTGGATATTTTATTGTGAAGTTTTTCTCCATAGCAAATTATTGTTATTCGATCATAGGTCGTACGAATCCTTGGCAAAACTAGTCAATTAAGTTGCATTTAACGTGATGACAACCATGACGGTGAAATTATTATTGACAAAGTAGCAAACAGGGTTTTGAAATATTTGTTATACTGTACTGTATTGTTTTCACACCGCTGCCTGTCTCGCAAATTACAAAATCAATTGAGTAACTGTGACTGACACATTATGACCATATCATTTAGTAGAGTAGAGAGTAGTAATTACTCCTTGTGGGCCGTGAAACTTCTTTGAACCATATCAACTGAAGTAACATTGGCGACAGACGCATTGTATTGCCGGAGCATAATAGAATGTCTGTTATACAGGGTTATTTGAAAAATGATAATTTATTTGTCTCCATCCTAACAATCATCTTTCGTTACAAGTTTTTAGGGTGTCGTCCACATAGGGCAAACCGGAACCCTATTACTTAGACTTCACTGTCTAGTCTGTCTGTCCATCGGTCCGTATACGTCGTCTTGAGAGCATTGAGTAACGTACAAATATGTATTATTTTTTATATAAATAAATGCGGATCTTGATAGTCAATTTTATACCGTGTATGTTACGGAGTCTAACTCAATGACTAAACTTATAAGTAATCATACATTTTGGTATATAAGGTACCTGCCATATTTTCTCTTTTACTAATAAATACTGAAAACTCCCGATTTAACATAGTTTAAAGGTATGATACTCATAAAAACATTTATGAGCTGTTGCGATGTGGAACCCTAAAAGAGCTAGATCCTACCCACATGTATTTTAGAACGCGCCTGTATGCTACGTGTGCCTATGCTACGAATACGTTAGGGTCGCTGTGTTACGTTACGACGCTCGCGGGATCCGTTGTTTTAATTCTATTTGTTTGCTTAGCTTTTGAAGCAGTGAAAGCCGAGCGGTAACAGCTATGGACTGCTGTGCTGCAGGTCTATAGTTCGATCCCATAGCGCCGGTTTGCTTCAGCGTATGGTTGAAGGACATTAAGCCTGACTAGCTACCAACCTCAAGTAGAAATTCTATCACAAGCACCTAACAGTGTGTTCCGGCAGCAGTCCTCGAGAGCCAGTAAGTACTTATAAAATTACAGGCAAATGAGACTTAATATCTTTATGTCTTAGGGCAATGGGCGCGGTGCAGTTTGACTTATGGCGAAATGAATCTTATTGGCAGAGGAGATGGGCCTCGTGCGTGTTCACGATCCATCACACTCACATAAAAAAATACGAACTACAAATACTAAAAACTGTTAGTCAGATGACATCCTTGACTATTATTAATAAATGTTTTAGTTTTGTATTGTAATCCGCATAGCAGGTGTTATTGCAAACCTAGCAATATTAAAATGTTTCAGTTTTTATCTAGAGTCATAGAAATAAAGCTGTTCGTTATTTTAAACAGAAGGGATCCATAAGAGGTAATTGGCATATTTATTCCAATAACCCTGTATATAATTAATAATACATCCAACTAAAAGCGTAGCCGTAAACCTTGCAAGAATGCCCAACAGATGGGATAATCTTGTAAAGTTTTACGGCTCTTGCAAGATTGCCAAATTGGGGCCATAGGAATTGCAAGGTTTTACAGTATTTGTAAATAAAAAAAGACGTGTCTTATCCTTGGCATTATTAAACCATATCGGAATTATTGTAGAAGTGTTTTCACAAGTTTTTCTTAGTTTAGCTTTAAAAATAAGATGAATTATACCTCATTATACCTAGCCCACGAATACACGAATAAATATGTCTATTCTTGGGCTAGGTATAATGACACGTGCACCGTGCGCCAGTATAGTTATTATTACGGAATATTTAACGTGTATTTGTTTTGAGCTCTCGATATAAAAGAGGGAGACCGGTACATTCGCTCTTAGTGCCGAACGTCCACCCGCAGAGACTTCAGTTTACTCATGGCACTTGCAACAGTGCCCAAATATCGGGATCTCAAAAACAATCAAATATCCCGTTTCTAAAAATAACTATAACGTAATGCAACAGTTTAAAAACTTATAATCATCCATGTTGTCTTTCTCATCATACATATGATATGATACCTACTTACATGATATATAAACAGATGACAAAAGACCATATAAACAGACATACAAAAACTAAAAAAGCGTAAGACATATGGTCACATAAATCACATTTCTATAATAGGATGAAGGTTTTTCACAAACATTTTTAGCTTTTCATACATCTTCACAAATGTATTCTACAAATGATTTAAAACTCAAACCAGACACGTCTTTTTTCTTTATTCGTACATCAATTGTTTATACGGCAGAAACATTTACCTAAATTATAGTTAATCCTTTTAGCAAATAATACTTAAAAATCATATTTACATAATACCTAGCCGATATTAGTAGGTTTGTAGTTTCTATAATTTTATTTATATTACTATTTTCAACTACGAATTTTTCACATTAGATTTTTACTAGCATAAATTATATATCTCTGTTACTTATATTATTTATAATAGGTACTATTGGTTGTAACGTTAATGGCAGTGTCACTAAAAATTTGATAATAACTCTTTGTACTTACCTAATATAAAATGTAATTCTGTGGTAATAGCTTACATACAGCATATTTGTTAAGTCGACACAAAGCCTTGAAGGAATTATAGATCACCTAGTTAGGTACCTTCACACCTATCTATGCTAAGTGTATTTAAGATAAGTACAAATCAACTCGTTTAGCAGCGTTCGCAGTTACGATCAGTTCTTTGGGCACGCTCAAATAAAAAGCGAATCAATAATATACGCTCAAAATACTGAAAAATATTAATAAATAGAAGAGATCACAACTTTGGATTGGGCGTAGCTTTAGACCATAGTGCTAGAAATTGGAGATAATTACTGTCGTATTTTTTTCCAAAATTTAATACCCACTGACTTGCTCATAACTTCCAAATTGCAAACAAGTCTACAATATAATCAAAATAAATACTCATTTGCGGCCTATATTAATATTTATTGTTCAATTAAGAAATTTTAGGTTATACGATTATCGGTTTAGAACAGGACTGTACTTAACTGTATGAATTACATACTACCTATGGTCGAAAAAAACTCTTAACTTACTCCGATTTCCGTTTTCACAGTTAAATTACTCATACTAACATTATTAGTGGCTCTGTGTGCTAAATACCTCGCGACTGAAATATGTATTTTGTTACGTTTTCACCCCCTATATTTTCGCCAATATCCAAAAAGTTTATTGACCTTAAAAATCATAAATACCTAACTAACGCACATGCTCACAAAATTCCACGAGATTCGGTAGATAAATGTGACCTATAGAGGAAATCAGCCGGACAGACATACGAAAGCATTTTTGCTCAAGCTGAAACGGAGATGCTTAGCTCGCGCTTTTCGTAAGCTAAGTAAAGTTTTATTGGTAGAAATTCATAGCTAGCCACTTCCGGCATGATTAGAACCAGTTCATTAAGGTGAACGCTGACGTCCAGGGCGCGAAATTTAAAATTATATATTTTTTTGTATTGTTATTATATTGTCTAATTATTGTATTTGATCCGTTGATTTACTATATTGTGGGTAGACGTAATTTATTCTGTTTTTGTCAATTTTAGAAGTAATTTATACAATTATTCATTGGTGTTCAAAAACTTTTCTATAATACATGAAATATTATTTTAAATCCGTGAATACTAATATGATTTACGTAGAATCGTTAACGAACCTTGAACAAGTGCGAACAAATTGTTTAAATTTTAAGTTTCCCCTACAGACGTGTGTATCCATCTTAACCCATTGGCATCGGCGATAATGATAACAATAGAATTTCATTCATAACTAAGACATAGTGGTCCAGTACGATGCCAACTTATTAAGCACGATTTATCTCTAAGAAGGTTATCTACATAATCTATTTATGAAAGTTATATCCAATTACGAGAAAAAAAAAACTTACGACTCCATTGTGGTTATGTAGTAGTTGTGTAAGTACTATTTTTATATATCTAAAATTATAGTTACACCTTATTATCCTAGTAGATATATACAGACTAGACTTTTGAGATCATTGAAAGCCAAATATTCACATTGATTATTTTGATTTTAATTTCAAGATTATATTACACACCTTACTAATCAAACGTAATAAATAAAATTAACTCAATAACCTATAAATTAAAAATATATACGACTAAAATTTAACACAATCCAATATTTCGGAACGCATGTTTATATATTGCTATCAGTACAACAAAGACTAGGTACGTTGTATAAACAGTTACGCAATGATATTTCACCTAAGATAAGTTACTGTAAGGATACTGCCATCAAAATAACATCGCCAATGGATGTTATAGTTTCGCCAAAGTGTGTCAAAGACGATAAGAAAACTACAAGATTAAGAAAGATAGCTATTTCAATACACTTCACTGTTCTTCAAATATAGCTAGTGTGCTACGAATAATTTATTCGATACGAATAGTTAATGAGTAATTTGAACAGTTAATGAGATAATGAGTAATTAGAACAGTTAATGAGTAATTTGAATAGTTAATGAGTAATTCGAATAGATATGATGAAGGGACAAACAAAGAAGACTTGAAAGTAGCGGTATCATCATCTTATGGCATTTTTGTGTGTACGTTTAACGTTACAGAAATCGCGATTAAAAATAATTAGGAGTGCGTATGAATCATATCTACATTCGTTTTATTAAGATTATCACTCGTAACGACTTTTTAATTACTTATAAATACATGTTAGGCATATGCTGGTTACATCGACTGAAACATATTGCTTCATTGGCTTAATTGCTTAAAAAGAGGTAAGTAGGTTCCCTACGTTAAATACTTACAAAGTAAACCTACAGAGTAACAGTAAGGGCTTTCTGTTGTACCGTAGCAATTTTTCAACACGAGAATCAGTAATGAAAAACCTTTTGGAGAAGTTGTTATTTTATCAACATGTTGCCTTAAAATCTGACTTTTAATACTTTACCTCACTTGTTTGCGTTTATTATGAAAATCTCAAGTAAACCACTATGTAAACAAACCAGTCTTAAGTATCTAATGTATATGTACATATTTATTCGTGGACCCAAGGAAACAAAGAAATATCTCATACATAAATTATATAAAAGTTGGATTAACTTATTAACTTTGTGTAAGCAAGTGTAAGGCGTACAAAATCTTATATTTCAGCAGAAGTTTTTATTATTGGATTTTAATTACTTGTTCATCGCTAAATTGCACAGAATTCGGATTTAGAAATAAGTTCCATTATACATTCAAGCCAACTCTTTGGTTGTAAAATTGTATTGATCATCTACGTAAATAGAAAAATATTACAAATTGTGAAGATTTACTTGCGCAAAACCGAATTGAGAAATTTGTGAATGAAGTTATGAGCTCAAAAATGAGGAAGCCAATAAATTTTCAGTAAGTATGTACTATTTTTGAAACGAAATTCTCGTCAGATTCAGCTTACACACTCTACTGCTTAACTATACATGATGGACGAGGTAGTAAAGGGTAGCTAAGCAGTTGAAATGCCAGGTAGCACATACTTATTTAAATATTATACAATAACCAGCAAAAACACGACGTATTCGATCCCCAAAGTGAGTGTTAATTGCCGGTTATTGTATAATATTTAAATAAGTATGTACTAACTGGCATTTCAACTGCTAGCTACCCTTACTGCCTCGTCCACCCTGTATAGTTAAGCTGTAGACTCTGTAAGCTGTTCACCCAATTAGATATGAAATGATACTAACGTGGTTCAGTTATTTTAATTGAAAAGCAGGTATTTTAGTTACAGGTTCATGATTACGTGGTGTTGAATGTTTTATTGTAAAATAAACGAGGGTTTGCACATTCTTATAGAAATGTACCTAATGGGATTTCTACGTAACGGAAGTCAGATCATACTATAATTATTATAACTAACGGGATATTTACCGTGTTTTTTAATTGGTTTTGAGCTCTCGATATTTCGGCACTGTTGCAAGCGCCATGATCACGAGTAAACTGAAGTCTATGCGAGTGGGTGGTAGGCACTAAGAGCAGACGAACCGGTCTACCCTCTTCCTTGTACGTTTTTTTTTCGGCAAGGCGATGTTACTATTGTCACTGTCACTCACACCACCATTTAAATTTCGACATGCAAAACTAACGATACCTATCAGATCGTGAACTATTTGGAACACTTCTTCGGCTCTTGCATAGGTTAACCACTGTATTCCCAGTTCTCGACAGTTGAAACCCATCTTCCCTATTGAACTTCAATAAAACCAATCAAAAACACGGTAAATATCCCGTTAGTTACAATAATTATAGTGTTAATGACCGTGACAGTTTAAAAACTCAGATCATACTATCTCTGGTTATCTTCTTAACAAGGTGCAGCGCGCTTCACTTATAACTTTATTTATTTATTTGTTGGTGTGTGGTGGTTGGTGGTTGAGTAGCTAGGCTAGCCCTTGACCACTATCTCACCCGGTGATGTGGTTGATGAAGATGTTTTTCCGGCTAACTTGGAAATACTGGCGCTTAAGAACTGCTGCTGGAATACACCGTTATGCGCTTAGCGATAGACTTTCTACTTGAGGGTGTTAGCTAGCCAGGGGGCATTCGAAAAATGGCGCACCACAATGCAATACATAACTTCTTTGTCCCTAACTTAAAATTGAAGAAAATCTTATAAGTAACTTTTTACTCACTTCTTATTTCATTACGGTGGTATAATACACTATACAGTAAAGTTATCGACTAGTAACATTAGTATCTAATTGTAATAAACTATGAAAATAAAATGAATCGGAATGAGACTTTATTACTTTTTTGAGAGCGTTTTTCATATTATTTGTATTTGTGTTATTTATTATTTTTGGCTATATTACGGTTATTCCTCAATGGTTACCAGTTAGTTAATCGAGTTTGGCCACTCCTGAATTGTGTTAGTAAGTATTATAGGAAACTTTTAGATTAAATTTGAAATGTTGATAGCTAATAAATGAAATGGGTAGTATAAGCTGTACAAATTAAGCTCAAAATCTATAATTTTCCTCTTGAAATATCTTTTATTTAAGCGTTAATTGGGGAATATCAACGAACTCTTTCATTGACTGTACTAGTGACAGTTTTTGACTCAATACAATACAGATCTTAAAAAAAACTGTGCTTCCTGCGTCAAAGGATATAAATAAAAAATCACTACTTATCAGGATGGTAAAACAAACCTCAAAAAATATATTCCAATTACTTGACTTGGCTTTTTTATTTCTTATGACTAGCCTTGACCACAAACTCACCTGATGGTAAGAGATTATGGGATGGTCATCAGGCTTAACACAGAATGGCAACTGGCTAGGTAACAGATTCTTCTAGGTGAGCCTGAACAAAATCTTCGACCACATCATCACCTACCATCAGGTGAGATAGTGGTCAAAGGCTAACCTATCAGGCATAAAAAAAATATATATTGAGGTGGTAGCTAGCCATTATCACGAAGAAGTGTAGAAATTATCAGGCTAAGCTAAAAATCAAATATGTATATTTTATGCCTTTTAATGTTGATACGCGATAACTGATAAGTGGTTGCAAAAATCACATGCGATTTGTGTTCTATACGAGTCTAATGATTCAAGTGCAATAGTAATAAAAATAAAACACAAAGTAGGATTATGGAAATTCATATCTGGCGTTTTCATTGAATAACTTTATAATCTTTACAGCTATGGATTTAACATTGGTGGTTCATTCATTGATCAGTATTTAACAGCTACCAAACAGTTATGTAATTACTCTATGTAAGACGTATTTTATGCCAGAAAAAAATATTATAACTATGTTCATTGCCAAATGTATATATATTATTTGAATGGTAATATTTATTCTGCATTAATGCTCGTCTGGCTGACTAGCTACCGTCCTAAAGTAGGAAGTGTGATTCTCTGAACTTACTTGTCACTTCGTTGCGTTCTAGTAGCAGTAGTTGTCCTCGAGAAACCGTAATTTTGGATGTTAACACTTTGATCACATTACAATTTTCCAACAGGAAAGATTGTATTATTGTGGAAGGCTAACCTAATACAATTTAATAATAACAAATACTTTAAAATTATCTTAAGAAAACATCAAATTAATACTTTAATGACACACTTAAAAAATCTTTTTAAAATATATATATATTATATATATCTAGTGACAATTCCGCCTAATTTCCCTGTTAAGCTGACGTGACGTCACAAACGCCACGCAGCCAAACCGGAAGAGTATTCGAAGCGTTTTTCTTTTAAACGAAGCATCCTCAGGAGGTCATGACTCTACGAGCGCACGAACGAGACATTGATCGTGCGCTCGTAGAGTCAAGACCTCGATTGATTGATGTTTTCTTAACATAGTTTTAAATTTTTTGTTATTATTAAATATGGATCTCCGCAAAGTAACGCCTGAATCTATTCATTATCTTAATACAATTTAATTGAGGTAAAATAGATACTCAATATTTAAAAAAGAAATTTGCTTTATTTCCTTGGATGTAGTGCCTATTAATCTATACGTTACATTTTCGCAGGATAAACAAACAGGGTATCACATGTAGGTCGTAGAAGCTAGTATGATATGATGAAATACTTAGCTTTGTTCTGTTTTTTACATAACTTTATCCTATAGGTTATTATATACTTTATTCTTATTCCCGCAAGCAACAATAGTCCTTTCGTTGGTCAAATCAGTGGGTCCATGATAGTACATGTTTAATATTTAGCTCTCCTACTCGGCATGTGAATTTGATCTCATTTATGATTACGAAAATACATGGAAAGGTATAATTCAATGTCAAATTTAATAGTAAAAGCATTGATTACTTAATACTAATAATAGACTGGTATGTCAAAAGAAATAAGTAGAACAAATTATAGTACCTACGAATCGATATATGTAGAACCTTAACATCAGGTGAGCCTCGCGCTTGATCCTTCACAATAACATAAAAAAAAGTCCCTTTATTTATTTAGATTCTGTCTTTCGATTCTTTCATTGTCTATTGCCTACTTTTAATTGTAGTTCAATGTCAATTGTCCAATGGTGTTAAAAATGAAAGAAATAAGTAGAAAAAATTAAAGTATCTGTACATACATTTATATGAGTGAGGTGTCTTTCATATTGTACTGCGTATCTTCGTTCATGTTATTCGTAGACCTACTGCACTGACTAGCATTGTTATGTGGCTGTTAGCACAATCTCTTTACTAGAATTCGCAAAATGTATGGTTTACGTCATAAATATAGGTTTGCAGTTATTATGATAACTAATTTTTAAAAGGTAAAAACTTTACTATGAATATCTTGGTTCTTTGGTTCAAGAATATTTTTTGGTTTCGAAATGTGTATGAAAAAAAGCGTATCAAATATATTTTATTTTTGAACGAAGGTCAAAGTGCCTTTGATTGGGCGATAGACCCTACATAGAAATTTTTAAAGCCCTTTCTGGTTTTCGACAAGTTCATACGGAGTTGTTGGGTCTGTGGTAACCGTAATGAATCAGTACGAGTTTTAAATGATACCTTTTTTATATTAAGGTTGAACTGGCCGGTTACTTCTCCATACTAACGTTGTAGGGTGATCACTCCCTTATTTGATATTTTAGATCCATACTTAAGCATAATATCGATTGATATCGTCATTATCTAGGCTTGTATAATGCCAAAATTTTAAAAAGATAATTAAGTTGTAAGTTATGAGCTTCGAAAACTTTATATGAAAATATTTCGAGGCTCATAATTCTCAAGTTAATTATTTTATTAAAATTTCGGCATAATACAAGCCTAGATAATGACGATATCAATCTGTATTATACTTAAGTCTGGACCTAAATCCTCAAAAAAGGGAGTGATCACCCTACCACGTTTGTATGGAGAACGGGCCGACCAGTTCACCCTTAAGTAAAGAGACGGATAAAGGGAGGATGTAAGCTTCACGCCTACTCATGACAGTGATCACATATTGTCGAAACCTTCCTTTAGCGATAAATCATGTCGGTGATACGGTTGTACTCCTCTCACCTCATGGTTAAATTATCAGCTTATCTCAAACATAACCTTTCTGGGCAGTATCATCCAGAGCTCAGACTTCACTCCTCAATCGAGACATTGGTTTGAATCGTATGTCCCCTTCGCCCAGTAATTTGACTTTTACAGATGTGATCGCAAGTGTTGTGATATATGAATATAGCCTTATATATAAAATATACTTAGGTCAGTGAATGAACACTAGTCAATGAATTAAATTTAAGTAGTACTACTTAAACTTTCAGAATAATACGAGTAATAATGTTGTGGTGGAGTAATAGTTGAAAAAATCGTTCATACGTGTACATTCCCAATAAAGAATATAAGTATTTTAAAAACACAGAAAGATATACCTACCTAGTATACGAGTAGTAGGTACAATACGAAACACAAAATCATAATATTAAATAACCTATCTATTGTTTGTACATAATTCTTATTTATAAGTACACAAAATATTTATATTGCATAATTGTCCCCACCATAAGTCACGATACACGTACTTTACATACTTACATTCATAATCCTACTCAAATTTGTAACTTCCATCGTGCTCTGAAATGCCTTTAGTGGCAAACTCATTCTGTGTATAACCCACATAAACATTGATGTAAATTCCATATTTAAAGTCCCCATTATAAAAATATAATATTATTTGTATCAAAGAGACTATTTCAACGATTTTGGTTAATAGGTACCACTGAACCTTTATTTAGAGTAGTATGATTCAATCATTAGGGTTTCTAATAACCTGAATAAAACTGTATTAAACTAGGTAGCTATACTATTTTGCAAGCAAAAGTTAAATAAGTAAGTACTTATGTTAAAGAAGCTAAACCTTAAATGCTATTTTTCATGTAGGTGGGTACTGTTCCATTGTATGAACTAAAGGCCACTATACTGACAAATATCTAAACACGTCTTTACATATCTCAGCCCGCTTTGTGCATATGGTTTGGCAAAAAAGACATCTTGGTTGATTGAACTTGTCTCGCTTCAAGCTAATTCATCGCTTTTTTTCTAACTACAGCTGATTTGGTTTACCTATTGTAAACATAAATTCTTATTTCACTTGGTATTTATTATCCCCATTCAATTATTTTCGGTCTAACTGTAACGACGACATGCATTAAGTCTACTGGAATCCACGATTTAAATAGAATCTCAATTTAAAAAGATTTCGACGTAACGAACATTCGATGTAGAGAAAACAAACGTAGATGCATCGCATTAAGTACGAATGCATACGCATAGAAATATATTTATGTGGGTTGCACACAAGACCTTACAACTAGACAATAAGGAGTTTTTCGATGCTGCAATGCAAAATACACATCGTAGGTATATAGTAGCCTAAAAGGCTAGTGGCAATCGCACTAGCCTTTACCATCGAGCGATTTCAATAGATTTCTATTCTACTGAAGTATATGTAGGATATTAAATCTTCGTTCTTATTTTGTACACTACAGCATTGAAAAATCTTTCCTAATTCCATCTCTATCTCATTCCATCTAATCTACTAACCAACAATTTTTGCTCTACCATAAATAAAAAAAAAAATTAAATCAAAATATAACCATGTACTTATCCGGTTTTGATTCAAATAAATAACAGTATGTGAAAAAACAAATTTGAATAATTCAATATTGTAATCACACCTACTGACTAGAGCGCCAAAATCGAAAATAAGGACTCAACATTTTTTTCATGCTGTTTATTTTGGAATTTAATTCCTCTATAAACCTAAATAGCCTTTGTGTTGTATGTAAGCTTTGTAGTTATAATTATGACTATTTTAAACTTTAGAACTAAACAATAGTAAAGAAACAAGTCCTCATAAAACGCTGAACCTATTATAAGCTACAGTACCTTATATTACCTTAATTTTAAAGACTAGTTACCATGACTAGATTTAAATTCTACTATAATACAAAATGACTAGAAGATTCACTCATCCAATTTCTTAAAGCTATTTATAGATTTGTATTAATTTTAAAGTTTAAAACTAATCTGTTAAGTTAATTAAAGCGACTATTATTCGGATTCTAAAAAACTTTTCACTAAATTAGTACTTATTCCTACGGAGATCATAGGGGATACCGAACAGTTGCTGCGCATGAGCGAGGGTTTCTGTGGCATGAGGCTATGAAACTAAACAAAAGTCATAATTCGGAATAAATCAAACACATCATTTCACCACTGCAAAATGCGAGGAGCTGTTCCAATGTTCTTTTCCGCTTCACGGAGTTGGGGTGTGTTATGTAGCTGCAGGGCTAGCAGGGACCGGAGATATATGTATCTCCCCGGGGAGAGGATAAAATCATCTCAGATTTGATTTTTTTTTACACTCCGGGCATGGTCGCGACCGTAAATATTTATGTCTCCACGTTGGATAAATCCTTTCTCTCTATTATTTTCTAACAATATAAAATAATACAACATTATCTACATATTTTATCAATTGTGTAAGTATTTTTTTCCTGATTGATATTATTCCTTTGACCGCTAGGTATAACACCTATAGTGAGTGCAAATTATAATACGCACGTTCTACTAAATCATTCAGTTAGTATATATATATATATATATATATATATACGAGTACATATGTTACGGCTAGAACCCGAAGCGCGGCTACGTCTAGTTTTAGCCGGTTAGAACTATGTGTAGCCATTTACTCTTGGTTAAATCTAGTATAAGCCGATTGTTTTCGGTAAACTAGGTCTAGCCGGTATCATTCCCGCTAGAACTAGGTCCAACCAAACCCTAATAGCTGATACTTCGGGTTCTAGCCGTAACATATATACCACCATATACCACTTCTCGGAACAAGAATATCCTGTTCCGTTCTTATGTCAGACGGAGACTTTTTGAAAAAGGAGAAATTTGATCCATGTTCTGTGTCAATTCTCTATAAAAAAGACATATCCATCTTAATGTCAAAAGGAGAACGTTTTACTTTGTCTGTAGATAATTTTGTCTATTGAATTTGGATGAAATCATGGGATAAAGTGAGGTGACAAATAGTTTATCACCAGTCCATGCTACGCCCGCTGATAGGGGAAACAAAAAATATATATAAGTTCACGCAGGAAATGTCTCCTCAGAATTCAATAAAATTTAGCTAAATATATTTTTATGGCAAAACCGGTGGCGTGCTTGTAGCTATGATAAATATGAAGCCCGTAAGTACCTAGTGGATGCTAGTATTTAAAAATGAATAAGAAAACCTATGGTACCTAATATATTTTTACGTAACGGGCAAATCCTGATGTCAAGAATAAAAACCCTTGTATGATACCTACATTTTTATTCATAGACAAATGTTTCGTTTTCTAAATTTGATTTTCAATAGAAGTGTTGTTGATCTGATTTACTTATCGATTATTTAAGTTATTAGTATCTAACGATACCAGAAACTTACGAGATTTTTCTAGAGTATCTAAATTACTCTACATACGCTATGGATCCATTTTTTCTTATATAAAACTGATTTATTTTTCTATATTACTGTTTTTTAAATTCTATGATTCGATGTATAGATAATTATTAACTTTGAAATTAATTAAATTATTTTTAATGGCAGTAATTAACTGTTTACGTTTAGCTTGAAATTATTTCTTTTATCAAAAGGCTGGCTCCCACGGTTACATGCGTAACAACTAAATGGTCAAAAGTATAATGACCATGTGAAATTTCGTTTGTTAAAAACACGATTAACGTGTTGGCCGATTTAATTTAATTCACGTATCAAACTCTTATACTCATTAATTATTTTAAATTTAGATATTATATTCTCACTGCTCCGATCCTCAATCAGAATGAATTCACACAAACACGTTATTAATTTGATACAAGTCCATATAAAACCTTTTAGAACTTCATGACAACCGTCTGTTCCTGAAAGACGCCCTTCCCGCAGGCATCCTGTTGAAATGCACTGATGGGCGTTGGCGGGGCTCAGGTACACAGTCCGGAGTTGTCTACTAAAGATCTCGCGAGAACATCTGCCGCCGCAATATCGCTCACTTTGCCTTCGAAATGACCTCGGACGTGGAACATGAACTCTGCTTTGCCTGTGAACTCTTGCCTGCACATTAGACAGAGATGGTGCGCGTGAGTGTGTTGCCGCTCGGGGGCGTAGTGCGTGTGCCCGTGGGTGAAGTACGCCCCTCCTCCCCCACCCTCGTTGACCACAGTGGCGGTAGACACGGAGGCTGTCGATATGTGCCCGTTCAGAATTTGTTGGTTTTGGTTATGATGGTGCAGCAGTTGGAGTTTCTCTTGATTGGACAGATGGACTTTTTCTTGCTGCTGTAATGATAAAACAACATATAATAAAGCTATCAGCTTGAGGTATTTTTTTCTTTTTTTACTACCTACGTATGTATTTTCAAATCTTATTAGATTTTCCCCAGCTGACGCGATAGTTGTAGTGTAAGATGTAAATAAAGAAATCCCTCTTTCAGTTTAATTCAAAAAGTATATGCAACTAACATTATTTTAACTGAGTTCAAAAATAAAAGGGTATGATATTATATTCATTAGTATATTTATTATGTAGCCAATGTTCATAGATATTTTCCATTGAGGACCGATTATGAGTATCTACCTACTAAAAGCTGCACTCAAATAACTTAAAAAATATTTGCCAACATGCCTTTACTTGGATGATATAATGGGAACAATTGCCTTGTATATGGGAACTATTTACACGTCCGAACAATCCTGGAACCATAACGAAATTATTTTTCTTCATTTAACAGCGGAACTGACTCACAACGCTGAAAAGTATGAAAAAATAACATGACTGAGTCGGACCACGATAATATGAGCTCAGAGTCCTTGAATCACGCTTGTGTATTATAAATATTTTTTGTTCTTGTCTTTTTAATTGAAATTCATTACCATGGTCGACGACCGGTCACTTCGTATCCTATCTTTTAGGTAGCAGCAAAATAGGTATTATACTCTCGTCACTGCATTCTTATACATACTATGACTAGAAGTAGAGAGAGAAGTAGTATCATACTCGTAGTAATGTATCATACCTGATGTTGTTGTGTAACTTGTTGTATCTTGTCCTGCAGCATTTTGTTGTCAGGTAGATGTGACTTGGCATGCGCGCTCCACTCGTCCCTGGTCGCGAACAGTCGACCGCACAGCTCGCAGGACCAAGAGACCACCATCCCCGCAGTGGCGGCCGCTACGGCCGTCGCTGCGCTTGTGTGGACTAGATTTGTATTCTGAAAGTGTCCAGCGATTTCTTTACTAAGCTGAAATGTAACTTTCTGTTTTATTATTGTAGATATTGATGCTACTGTTTACAAGTTTTGGTAGGTAATAAAACAGCACCGCAACCCATTTTAACGAGATATTGTTTGGTTATATGTTTTGAAATACATTTTGTTCCTTATCGTTTCTTATATTTTATACGAATATTAAGAACCTGACCCTGGAGCATGTTAAGAAAAGCAAAATATCGATTATTTTCACATTAGGAACCTAGTTTTTTCACATAAATAAATAATATTTATTAAGCATGATAAATGTCGAGATGAAAACAAAAGATGATCGTAACACAAGTCTATATAAAACTTGAAACAAAAGATGATTAAAATAGACCTTTCTTGCTGTAATTGTTTGTTAAATCAGTAAAACCCTGTTTAAGGATTAGCTTGTAACTTTGTTATTCTCTATTTACCTACATTTAATTTTTGTCATTTTACTACTCAATATTAACAGTTCAGATTCTTCTAATTAGTGTTTCAATAATAGTAAGTAATGTAATGTGTATTAGTAATGTAACCTTTTCTTAAATTTTTTAGAGCAAATATTCTCATATCAATATACTACAGAGACTATCCTGGTAATAATATTTATAGATAACCAAATACAAAAGGTGAAGAAAATAAGGTCTAAACTAAACAGAATTAGAAACGTCTACAATAAAATAAATTGCAAACCCGCCTTTAAAAAAGGTATATAAAACTCAAATAAAAAGAAGAGACCAAAAAATGCATCGTAGACATTTCTTTCACAACGCATCGCTCAAGAGATTTAAGTAGCAGATAAAAATGTACTTAACCCTACTATGTAAACAAAATGAAAATTAAAACATCAGAATGTAACAAAATACTAACGCAATTAAAGAGCGCAGTAAAAGAGCTCCATGCCACAAACGAAAGAAAATGATGAATTCTCTACGAACCATGCGTTGAATTTTCATTTGATTTACCGAAAAGTTGTGTCCAGGTACCTGGCAGACCTGAATAGTCTGCTGGTGGTGCTGCTGTTGTTGTTGCTGTTGTTGAGCAACAGCAGCAATCTCCGCTTGACTTGGCTTCGTGTCTTCTTGTTTCGTCAGCTGTGGCTTCACATCATCAAGCTTCAACGCTGCAAATTACATTACAAATAACCTCATCCATTCTAAACAACAGGTACATGTAAGCAATGGTCTAATACCCCATAGCGCTATACTTACGTGGTATCGAAATGGTACGTTTACCTAGCGGTGCTATGTTCGAAGGTGTAACGTGTTTCAGTTTATTCATGTGCAGGACTAATTTATCTCTTCTGGCGAAAGCTTTGTTGCATACTTCACAAACGTAAGGTTTTTCTCCTGGAAATAAAAACACAAATGTAACAATCCCTTTCAAAATCTGTGAAATAATATCAGGCAGTTGTAGATGTTGGTATTGAATACCTGTGTGTATTCTCATATGTATAGTTAGTTTATCCTTGCGTGCTAATCCTTTCCCACAAACGGTACATTCGAAAGCCTTGCTTCCTGTAAAAAGATATACAATGCCTTATTGTAAATGTTTCTAGTACTACCTGGATACCTTTAATATTTGAATGTGAGAAATTTCTGTACCATCGTTAGTCGAGCTAGTTGCTTTGATGGCCGGATGTTTCCGCACTACAGTTCCTTGTAGTGCCTTCAGCCTCGTCCCAGGGTGCATGGACCCACCTTCAGCGTATGGCTCCGAAAACGGTATTAAATTGGGTCTCGGTATATTGTTCGTTACTTCTGGTGACCTGGCAAAAGGAGTATAATAAGAACTGGATAAACATTAATACGTTCTCATACTATTTGTTATGGGGACAGGATCTACTGTTATGTCTGTGATCGAGGAAAATTCGACGTTTGGTGTTAAGTTCTCAGTTGTGATATATAGCTTTTAAGAAATTTCGTCTTATGTATACGCGCAGTATTATTGTAAAAATAGCTTTTATAACGAAAATTATTTTTTTTTCGAGTATTGGCCGGAGACCACCTGTAAAGACTCCAAATATTCCAGCAAACTGATATCCAGAATGTGGAAATGAATTACCGATTCTAGAAAATTAGAACCACTATATATTTGTCATGCATCATACAACTTGACAACGTAGTCCCTTACCAATTTCCAAGACTCTGCAGAACTCGGACTCCTCCTTCGAAACCCATGCCGACGTCATCAGGTACCGTGAAGGTGCTGTCAGGACCTCCAGTGCTGGAGCTCACTTGAGGTACTTTTATTGGAGAGTTGATAGTGGCGTAATGGTGCTGGGTAGAGCTGACGGTAGGTGGAGATGGGTGTCCTTGATGGGCGTTGCTGTTTTGAGCTTGCTGTAACAATAAATAAGTAGGTATCATATAAAGAAAGAAGTTTTGTACAAATGATTTCACGTTGGCAAAGAGTCCAATTGAAAAAATAATTTAGTTTTTTATTATATTATTGTGACGGAGCAAGCACGAGGCCCACCTGATGTTAAGAAGTAACCTCTGTCTATAACAGATGCATTTCGACATAAGTGACGAACTGCACTGCGTCCATCACTGTGAGACAGTTAATGAGTCTCATGTGTCTATACTGTTACTGGAGTGCTGCCGGAACACCCTGTTAGGTGCAAGCATTTTCAAAATGCCCTTCCTAAATGAAGCTCAAGCAGGCAGTGGTGATAGGACCACGTACCTGCGGCATGGCAGTCTACAGCAAATACGGTCAACATTGATTAAAAAAATAAAAATTTAATTGGACACTACCTCACCTGACGGTACCTAATCATGATCATAAAGTGATCTAAAAATATGTTGTTCAATACGCTACCACTATGCTATAACGCCTGCCATCGTAAGACAAGAACCGGGACCGATAGCGCTCAGTAGCAATGCAGCAGTCAATACTGCTGCAAAGTCCACAGCCATCGAGAAACTAACCTCGAGAGTGGAATTCACGGTTCGGTCAATCTGGCAACTAGTGTGTTATATCGGACACATTCCAAATTTAAAATATCCTTCCTCCTAGTGTTGTGATTACAGTGCTTATGGTAATGTATATCGATTTTATACAGATAATGGTCGATTTTATGTTACCCTTCTTATGGTCAATTTTTTATTCCAACCATGAAATTTCTACACGGAAATTCATAGTCATCTGGACCATCACTGCTTCTAAAAGATACAGTGGAATTTAAACAGATATCGTACAACTTATTAATCTTTATCTATATAGTTTTGTCTTACATAGTTAGTAAAATATCTACTACACCTATACACTTATTATATAGCCATTATCAATATTATTATTCAATTTATTATATGTATTGTATTATAGATCTTTATTTATGTATATCTAAACACACCTAAATACTTATTTTATACCTAAACCTGTTACACTTCGAAGAAAGCCTTATATAATAAACCATTTTTATTTTTTTCTAAATACTGAATTTCTTAATACTTAGCGAACTCAATTTTTTCAATAATGTCGTAGTTTGATATTTGATTAGGTTATTTAGGGAGTCATTTAATATTTTACTTAATATAAGAGATGCGAATCATAGTAATTACTTTAATTTTAACATAACTTAAAGCTTATAAATCAATATTTGGTAAGCTAGAACGAGTTTGGTAAAATTATAAGTTAGAATGAGTATTCTAACTTATAATTTTTTACGTCTATTTAGTCTTTTTTTTATGAAATTGTGACGGATCAAGCATGAGGCCCACCTGATGTTAAGCGGACTAACCTCTGCCTATAACAGATGCATTTCGTCACAAGTCACGAATTGCACTGCGCCCGTCACCTTGAGACAATGTGCCTGTAATTTCACGGGCTCTCAAGGAGTGCTGCCGGAACACACCGTTAGGTGCTTGGCGACAGATTTTCTACTTGAGGGTGGTCGCTAGCCAGGCGGGCATTCGCAAAATGCCTTTCCACCATGCTTTGAAGCTCAAGCCCGCGGCGGGATTCGAACCATGGACATGCGGCACGGCAGTCCATAGCCACTGAGGCATCACTGCTTCATATTTCTTCTGTATTTTATTCTCTCTTATTGAGTTAATATTTTAGTTTTCACAGCTGAAAACTAAAATATTAACTTACATTATGTGGCTTAGCTAAATTGCGCTGACTTCATTAAAAATAGACTCAGTAGAATAGACATGGTAAGTGACTCATGTTAATTTATTAGTATTAATTAATAAGTATCCCGTGGGGTGCTGTGCTATAATTTTACTCCACCATTGCTATCGCTGTCATTGGTGTTGTAAATGGCAACTAAAGGTAAAATACCGGAAGGTATGCAGCAGCGCTTTCTGAGGAACTGATATCTTAAACTGCGATCCCCAAGACGCCTGCCAAGCGTGGGAATTATGGCAAACCCTCCCTAAATGTTGGAGGATGTGTTCGGAAGTGGACAATCCTGCCAATACAGCAGTTTATAAGTGTATTTGACGTTGTAATTTGCTAACATTAGGTTTTGTTACACAGTAGTTTCCATTGTTTACCTACTTCTTACAGCCAAGCATAAATATAATTCACACTCAACGCTTAAGATGCTTATAGATATATTACCACGTTGATGTTCTAAATATGCACTATATAGATATCGATTAAATTTGCACATTAATTACGTCCCATCGCTATAAATCACGTAGTGGTGGCTTAGCCAATTAGAACGTGTTTCGATATGAGAAAAATTGGCGGAAATTTGTGTCTTACAAAGCTAATAGAATGGCGTCTCTTCGGGTTACTTTCTCGAAGTCCACAGCGCAAGTGGCTTAGATTATTTTTTTTGCTTAGATCATTTAAGTTAGCTTGCTTAGTCAATCGATTATGAACGTAGTACGCTACGTTTGCTTAATAATTTACGGTTTGTTATTATTGGTTTATTTAGTCAAATAATAATGTTACGACGTTAGATACTTGATCTATTTAAACCGTCTTCGTTTAAGATATTTTCAGTCTTTATTTTTATCATAGAATTTATATCATAGAGAAATTTTCTCTTTTCTGTGAATTATATTGTAGTAAACTTTTCTAAACGCTATAAGTATATACCTATATAATACGTAAGTATGTATTTTATTGCTGTTGAATTTAGTTTTTGGAGTAAAGATTTCGTGAGTTTCGTTTTTATTCAAATATGACGTTTTTATTATCTCGCAAAACACTTACGATAGGGGTTTAATACGTCGACCCGAGTTTCGAGCATATCAGATACACATCATCAGGGGAGTGCGCTTCGGTATCTGCCAGCTCCTGCGAGCACTGATGATAAGCTTTTGATATGCTCGATACCCCAGTTGAAGTATTCAATTCCTAACGTGAGTGTTTCGATGTTATTTAATTTTCATTATTTGTTTCAAGTAATAATACTTACACCATTTTACCGGATATTGAGTATGAATCATAAACATTTTTTACGAAAAGTTTTTTACATACTTGCATTTCCTGATGATGCCTATTTGCGTTACTATTGTTATTGCTCTGTTGCTGCTGCTGCTGATGTTGTTGTTGCTGTTGCTGCTGTTGTTGCTGCTGCTGCTGCTGTTGTTGTTGTTGCTGCTGCTGTTGCTGTTGTTGTTGTTGCTGTTGTTGTTGCTGCAACGAATATTTCGAAATTAAAATTGTACAAACAGTCTAACTTCAAGAAAAATATTTTAACAAATTAAACATAAACATATCAAATACATGTTGTTTGTATACATTTTCAGCAGATTTTTCAATAGTAGTCGTAATTGGTTAAAGTTAAAACTAAGAGGAAAAGTGAAATATACTCAACAGTCGCGGAGACGATTTTATGTCCTTTTTGAAATATGTCAACTTATCATGCCAATTTGCAGAGTAGAATTAGCAATATACATAGTTCAAAAAGGGCATGAAATCGGCTCCAAGTCTATTGAGAGCCCAATCGCCCGTATCCCAATGATAAGTGGGACAATTGGTCGCGTTTAGACAAGTTTTATGACCCCACCTATTTATATGATTTGAAATGGTACATTTCGACCTCTCATAGTGGTTCCCTCTATAAATAAAACATATTTTAACCTGCCTATTTGGGAATCTAGGTAAATGAAAAGCTTCTATAAGTGTTAAAAATTCCAATATTTATAATACCTGCTGTTGTTGTTGTTGTTGCTGCTGTTGCTGTTGCTGCTGCTGCTGTTGTTGTTGTTGCTGCTGCTGTTGTTGTTGTTGCTGTTGCTGCTGTTGTTGTTGTTGCTGCTGTTGTTGTTGCTGTTCACGTCTTGCTGCAGACGCCGCCTGTGCCATATGCTGTTGAACAGCTACATGCGCCTCTAAATATGCCGTCTTCTGTGCTTCCGTCATTTTATCCATGTTCACCGTGCCGTCCTGTTAAACAACAAATATCTTATACAATCTATATATTGCTTTTAAGTGATAAAACGTATTTCACTTGTATATCTCTAGTTTGATGTATAGAAAGTACCTAATCTATCTTCCATAAAATTAAAGTTATGTTTTTATGGATATCCGCAATGCGTTCCTACTAAACTTTGGTAGGGTCTATTGAGTATAGGTATGTGATATAGGGCTAAAATTGCACCCATCCATGTCTTTCTGTGGGTGATACCCATATAAGAGGCAACTAATGGAAAAAATATACACCGGAAGGTTCTAAAGTTCAATCTAGCTGAAGTTCATACAGGTACGCACTGATCTTGACACGCTTAAAGGATAAAGTAATGGCTATGTATGAGGCGATTTCTGAAGCCATATAATCCTCCGGAATCTATTTCACCTATGGGAACATCATAGCAAAGTTAGGCAGACGGGATGGCGCTGTGGGGCCATTTAGTTATGGGCAGCGGAAGCAGAGGCTGGTCAGCTTCATGGAAAAGTCTTTTCGCGATGACCTCCTACTTCGAAAAGCAACCATCCAGGAAGTGGACGAGGTTCAGCTCAGATAGTTCAACCAAAACTGAGATCGTTGTTATCCTGACGGCCAAGAATATTTAACGATGACTGTGTAGTGATGACCAATAGGGTGAAAACAGGTTGCGATCACCGCATCATTAGAATTTAAAAGAGAGATTGAATATCAACGTTAAGCTGAGAGGTGGCGTTTGATAAGCTCCATGCTCTTCCTAGCATTACCCAAATTCAAAGCCCCGAAAGCTTTCAACTTGAACTACACAACCGCATTCAGTGCCTAGCTGAATGCAAAAGTGAGGAAGAAATGTCCGAGCGGTCGAGTTTCAGTTCTTTAAGACCCCGCGGCAAAACAAACCTAAGAAACTCCCAGGAGAAACCATCAATTTGTTGGAATGCCGGAATTAGGTGAGACTACAATCTTCAGCTGATATGGATGACGGTAAGCTCAACACACGGTTTTTGAAGACATTGCAACACATCTTGCGTACCTTCAATACAAAGCGTGTAAAAGTCGCAAAAGAGCGTAACTACAAAGTGTTCGTGAAAAATTCTTCTATAGGGTAAAGCCAACTGACGAAGCTGAAAATTGACAATGGTAAAGTCATCTCAACAAACCGGAGGTTCTAAAAGATCCAGAGAGGTTTTATACACCTGGACACGAGAACTCGTTCTCAGTGCAGCTCAGGACAAGAGCTAAGCTGACCCGACACTATACCGAAGATATCCCGGTCATAAGCCAATACGTGATTAGAATGGCTCTCAAACATCTTAAGAACAACAAGGCGCTAGGCTATGCGGTCGAAGATGTTGTTCAGGCTAACCTAGAATTACTGTCTTTCAAGGACAGCTACCGGAACACACCGTTAAGTGTTTGGCGACAGATTTTCTATTTCAGAGTGGTAGCTAGCCAGGCGGGCATTCGCAAAATGCTCTTCCACCAAGCTATAACGACTGCTATCCTAAGACGACAACCGGGAGCGACGGCTTAACGTGCTCTCCGAAGCACGGAAGCGCTCAGTAGTAAAGTCACTAGCGGTCACCCCATCCAACTCATGACCGCGGCGGACTTTGCTGATCACTCAAGAACAGCTAAGCAAACTTCACTACGAGCGCTTAAACTTAGTATATACAATAATATTTGTGAATTGATCTTCTTTAAACGCTATTTAACTAAGATTTTTTTTAAATAATTATATACTACTTACTGATCATTATCAGTAAAATTATAAACATAACAAAACCTTAAAACTAGCTTAAAACTAAGTTACCCAAAAAAAATATTCACAAAATCTTAAAATTTACTTTGAATTCAGATTTTTCTGATTGTTTGTGTAACTTGAAGATATAATTTATTTTTGTACAGTTCAAACTTAAAGTTTAATTTTGTATTATGTACAGATACAACAACTCAAATTGACAAAAACCGTAACTCTTTTCACTTGGATAAAATTGATTATATATTTTTATCCATGTTTCATTCTATAAGGCACCTGTCCCAAATTCTCATTTTCAAGATACTGGAAAAAGTACAAAGTACAGTTTCAAGGTACAAAACTGGAACTCAGGTCCTCAAGACTGCACGACCAAAGCGAAGCTACGCTGCACTATATTCGTTATACGAGGAAAACATAAATTAACAATAATAAACATAGATAATTGCTTAAAATGTATATACTTACAAAACTACAACGAAAGGAAAGATTTAACCATGAGCGAGATTGGGATACGTGACCATCGGTCCCTTAACGATTTCCAAATTCAAATTTTAGTGTTGAAACTTTTTTTATTGATTCTAGCCTTTTACCATAAGCTCACCCGATAATGCGGTTTGAATTAGTAGCTCTCAAGAAAAGCTGCTGGAAAACACCGTTAGGGGCTTGGCGACAGACGCAAAATGCCCTACCACAATGCAGTGAAGTTTGAGTCCGCGGCGGGATATGAACCATGTACCTTTTGCGAAGCAGTCTATGGCCATTGCTACTGGGCCGTCATTGCTTCAAATATAAATAAAATAATGTTGTCTTAGGTTTTCGCGATTATTACACATAGTAGTCACCCCGTGACCACGATCACTGCAAAGTGTTTGAAACGTCGGGACAAAAATAATTTTAAATATACTTACGCGATTTAAACCGTTTAAAGTTGTTTAATTACTATAAATAAAATAATATAAAATAAAATACTTAGATATAAATGGTGTCTAAATCTAAGCTGCAGACTTCCGTTGCTTTTCATTCAGGGCTGTACCTTCAATAGCATTTCAGCTGTATTTCTTTCATCAAAAATATTGATAACGCTCGCACCGATTGTACCGTTACCTTCATTGAGTGTCTTTGATGCGGTTGTAGGGCTACAGGGAGGGTTGCTAGGGGGGTTCACCCCCGCAGTGCATTCACCCCAGAAAGTGAGTCTGAGGCGTAGTAACTATTCCTTAATCTGCGCCGTTCGTCCCCTAGAGCCCGGCGACTTCATTCCGTAACACGTCGGCACAGCTAGGGTGTTCTTGCTTAATTGTCCGAAATCGGCACGCGGTGGGTTCAACGGCCGCCAGGAACTTAAGGGAAAGCGTGGACATCATTTCCTCATAGATCCTAGATTAAAAGTTCAATGAACTCGGAGGGAAGATATCGCTTGGGGTTCATTAAAAATATTTTTGTATGCTGGCATTTATCGTGTTGATTTTCTTACTTGCTTATTTGGTTATGTACTTATGGGTGAGACGTAGCACATGTTAGAAGGTAAATTAGGTTTATTGTTGGACCTAAAATGAATGAGGAACGAATTCCTACATACTGTTTTTACACGACTGTCAAAAAGCAGTGTTTTGTTTCTAGGATTCATGTATACATGTATAGCTACGAATATACATTATTTATTCGTATAATGTATAGTGAGTTTCTTTATTCCACCCTAACTTATAATTGTATGAACGGATTTGGATGTACGAGGTATCGTTACAAGCCTTAGCATTATTTGGAGTAACATTATACGTAATTTTTGGCACTTAATTTTCAATATTTTATTAGATTATTATTAGTTTAATAATGATTCTTTAGAACTTTTTCAAACTTGATTTTTTGTTTACAGCCTAAAAAACACTTCACTGCTCTGTAAATCAGATTCAACATCATTTATTAAATTTAGGCGTACATATTGTAATATTTGTATCTAAGCAAAACGGCGGAAAATCGACTAATAAGCTGTATGTCAAGCATCTGAATGGCTAGTTGTCCTATTAGCATAATGACAAAGATTCGCAACATCTACTGAGTAAAATGGCTAAGCAGGCAACTTAGTTAACAACTACTTTATAAAATCATAGATGATTGTATTATTGTCGCATTCATTTGTAATCGCGGTAAAAACGTATAACAAGAATAAGACGAATCAGAGCAAATTATTGAAAAAAACATTAACAACGAACACCAATTAACTTCAACGAATATATAACAAAAACTCGCAGTTGACTAAGGAAAGACTGTTTAAATGATTTCATGAAGGAAAAGCATGTGGAAACAAACGCAGTTAAGATTTGACTTTTCAGAAAAATAATCCGTTAAAATATAGCTACGTAATATATACGTAGCCGACCTGCACAAAACCACATGAATAAAGAATGATTATTTATTTATGTGACAAAAGCGTTAGGTATAGGCTGGTTGCCATCAGGACCTAAAACCGAAGCCAAAGCTTTTTTTATATATAAATTTTTTATTCTTGATAGGTTAGCCTTTTATCAATATCTCACCAGATGGTAAGTGATGATGTGATCAAAGATGTTGTTTAGGCTAGCCTAGAATTACTGGCTCTCAAGGACAGCTGCCGGAACACATCGTTAGGTGCTTGGTGACAGATTTTCGACTTGAGGGTGGTAGCTACCTAGGCGGGCATTCGCAAAATGATCTACCACCATGCAACATTTTTAAAACCTTGCCTTTTTGTTGTCATGTGTGTTGTCAGCGAAAATATTCTATAATTATTATTATTTTTACTTTATATATACTTTTCTCAGTTTTTATATAAAAACTGGTATAATCTGCAATTACGGGCCACTGGCCAAGTAAATTACAGTGTGTATGTATTGATAACATTATGTTATGTCGTTAACTTCAAGCTACAGGAACTTTCTCACTATTCTGCAAGTATTTAAGATGGCCGGGGTATTTTAGTGAGAACTGTTCGTGCAGCTTTTTTCTGTAAATAGTAAAATCAGTCTCTAGTTTTGTAATATAGTAATAGGTGCGCATGATAAACAGGTTTGCTTCATTACTCCATTTCATGCGCACCCTTGTTTTCCCTGCCTTGGTGGACGCGGGTAAGAAGGCATTCACCTCCCGCGCAACATCCAATGCTGGTGTTGGTGAAACTCTGTGACCGGAGGATGATGGTGATGACTGTACCGATGGGTTGTACGATGCGGTACTCGGGCTACAGGGTTCGTATGGACTATTACTCCCACTATCTATATGGGCGGCTGTAGTATTTTCGGGTTGTGATTCCCCGGTGGGAGCCCGCCTGCTCAACTCCTCACCGCTGACGGATCGTATGCTGGAACACCCAGCGTCAGCTCCAGGTGTGCCCCGGCGATCGCCCCCGGGTAGCGGCCCTCTCAGTTTACTTTTCAATCTTGTCTCCATTTTAAGTGGGTTACCAGTTCCACGTTTGCCACGCCAGTAATTTTATATCGTGTGTCCGTCCCCCACGTGATTTGATGGTCGATCTGGACGTGTGGTTGGATTTTAGGGGACTTATTATTATTATTATTATTCACTTTATTTATTATACAACATAATTTTAAATTTTTTACAACATTATTACAAAAATAAATATTATAAAAAACTTAAAACTAGGGTGCCGCTGGTCGCGGGGCAGAGCCCAAGCGACCAGTGGTTAGGGCTGCAGAGAGAGGAACCTCCGGACAATGCGTGTTGTGTCCAGTATCACTGCCTTCTGCATCAGACCCTTGATCCAACCATCTAGCGAGAGCCTCTTAAGGTGTTGGTCGAGGCTCTTCGCTATAAGGCCGTTCGCCGAAACGACTATCGGGACAATGATCGTCGAGTCAACATCCCACATGGCGGTTACCTCGTGAGCCAAATCAAGGTACTTGCTGACTTTATCCTTTTTGGCCTTAACGAGATTCTCGTCATGTGGGATGGTGATATCTACGAGCACTGCCCGGCGCTGGGATCGGTCGACCACCACGATATCAGGTTTATTGCAAACAATAGTCCTGTCCGTGATGATAGAGCGGTCCCAGTAGAGCAATGCACGACCATTCTCGAGAACTGGCGCCGGTGCGTACTGGTAGTACGGCACCTCTGACTCAACAAGGCCGTATTGAAGGGCAAGTTGCTGGTGGATGATCTTGGCCACTTGGTTGTGCCTGTGCAAATACTCGCCGTTAGCAAGATGCGAACAACCGGAAATGATATGCCTGAGTGACTCTCCGGGTCGGCGGCATGCTCGACAAATGTCGACCGTACCGTCCTTCAAGATATATTTCCGATAGTTGTTCGTCATCATTACTTCGTCTGCAATTGCACAGGCAAAACCCTCGGTTTCCCCAAAGAGGTCTCCGAAGCGTAGCCAATTCACCGAAGCTGGTAAATCCACATCAGGCCCTGTTAGGGCCCGGAAAAACCTACCGTGCAGCTCCTTGCCTTTCCATACTGCCTTGCGGTCATCGGTGCTCAGCATCGTTGGTTTGCGCCAGTTATCGTTCGCCAAGGAGAGCGGTGTGAGGCCCTTGTCAACCGCCACGACATCGCGATGCATCCCGCACTCGTGGTTACGGAAATAATCCCTGAGATTGCACACTTCACGGTTGTGAAGGGTCTTGGCATTTAAAAAGCCGCGACCTCCCCATTTCCGTGGAATGTACAGTCTCATAACGGACGAGCGCGGGTGTAGCATGCGATGTGAAGTGAGCAGTTGTCGGACCTTTCTATCCAGGGCGTCCAGCTCATTCTGTGTCCACTTCAGTATGCCAAAGGAGTATATCAGTAGAGGCATCACCCAACCGTTAAAGGCGCGCGCCCTGTTGCCTCCAGACAAAAGACTTTTAAGTACTTTTGTCAGGCGGAAAAAGAAGCGCTCCTTTACCGATTTTTTGATGTCCTCTACCGAAATACCCAACGACTCTGACATACCGAGGTACTTGTAGGTCTCGACTTCGGAGAGAGATCTGAAAGTCATTGTCTCAGAAAGCTGCAAATTCGGAGAATTTACAACGTTCCCCTGCTGTACATGCAAGACCGCACACTTATCTACACCAAACTCCATCCTAATGGCACTACTGAAAACCTGTGTAGTTTTTAGTAGCTCCATCAAGTCTTGGCGTTTCGGAGTAAACAGCTTGAGATCGTCCATGTACAGCAGATGACTAATGACCTCACCTCCTCTTCGAAGCCGAAAGCCTAGCCCTGAATCCTTCAGCAAAGTGCTGAGAGGATTTAACGCTAGGCAAAACCACAATGGACTTAGACTATCACCCTGGAAGATGCCCCGCTCAATCCTTATAAAGTCCTGCGGGTCAGAGGAAGTGTTGCTACCACCTGGTTGACGAAGGACTGTGGTCCACTGTCTCATACACGCAGCTAAAAAGGATTTTAGGGTTGCATCAATTTTATACAACTCTAATATCCTTTCCAGCCATGAATGAGGCACTGAATCATAGGCCTTCTTGTAGTCAATCCAGGCAACAGAGAGAGCCCCTCTGTTCCGCCGAACTTGTTGGCTAATGGTCATATCTATGAGGAGGAGCTCCTTAGTACCACGGGACCCAACCCTACATCCATTCTGAGCGGGGGCTAAAACATTGTTCGCAACAATGTGCGTGTTAATTTTTGTGGTCAGAATGGATGTAAGGAGCTTGTAGATGGTAGGCAAGCACGTGATAGGTCTATAGTTTTTCGGATCCGTGGTACTACCGGACTTGTGGAGCAGGAAGGTGATACCGGTAGTCATGAAACGGGGAAGAGAACCAAGCTCAAAGGCCTCTTGAAATTGAGTTGCCAATCGGTCATGTGAGCAACGAATCCATTTTATCCAGAAGTTGTGCAATCCGTCCGGGCCAGGACTTTTCCAGTTCTGGGTCGAACGAATTGCACAAGTAACGTCTACGGGGTCTATATTAACAGACCCCATGGATTCGATAGACTCACATTCCCGCTGGACAACACTAATCCAATCACCCTCTGTGTGCTCGACGGGTATCGACCAGATGCCACGCCAGAAATCATTCATGGTACAGGCATCAGGTAGTTGTCCGTCGATCACACTCTGATTGGTCCCTTCCCACTTCCGGTATACCTTCTTCTGATCACTTTGAAAGAGGCGATTAAGCCAGTATCTATCAACACGCTCTCTGTAGCGACGAATACGACTCGCCCACGCATAGATCTTCTGTTTCAGAAAGTCAATGCGATCCGTGACACAGGTCATGTAGTCTCGGGGCAGGACACCGGTTTCGGCAAAGGCCTGGGTCACGAAACGCATCACTCGGGGGCGGTTATTGCCCCGACTGAAGCAGAGTAGTTTAGCAATGAGAGTCCGGAATGAATTGATACGTCGCTCGATCCGTACTTGCCATGCGGGCGCACACCCGGCGGGACGCGGTGCTCGGTCAGTGTCCGGGAACTTGACACGAGCAACACGACACGCCGCAATGGCGCCACAGTACAATATCGAGTGGGTATCAACTAAATCTTCGCTAGCTCGCAAATACGGGGCCAGCAAAGTATTCAAGGCCCCCATTAACGCTAGATTGCGTCTATGAGTAGGCAAACGTGGTAGTCGCGGCCTAGAGTCGGGTGTGTATCGATATTGGCTAATCGCGTCCTCCAAAGCCCTCCTCAATTGCTCACTCACCTGGTTAGTCACGCTCATACTCGCACAATCTCCCTCACCAACATCAAGATCAACCATTGCCATTGGTGTCACCTCCGGTGACGGTATAACAGCCAGGGCCGGGGTCGACAACGCGGTAGGTAGATCCTGCATTAGGGGAGGAGCCGCGCGAGTAGTAAGCGCCTCCAGGCGGAGCCGATCAAGCACAGATTGGTCCAACAGCTTGCATCGGTGGATAGCTCGTACTTGATCCGACAGGCGTTGAGCGGATACGGCGACGGTCGGCTCAAGGGTCTGAAACAGAGGCAGCATACGATCACGGTACGCAGTCAAGATGGTTCCTCCCTCTGTAGCCTCATAGTAGGCACGCATGCAGTTTTCATTTATTGATGGGGTCCATCGCATGCGGCGCACTACACCACCGGTAGCGGGGGCCGGGCGCGGAGCAGATTGCCCCACAGGCTCCAAGCGTGCCGGTAGCGGGGGACGTCCCCGTCGCACAGGTCTCGGCGGCGGCGGCGGCGTCGGTGGCCCACCCCCATCACTCGATGCACTCGATTCGCGGGGAGTGTGGAATTCGTCTCCCGACGAGGAGCTCTTAGATGACGGGGTAGGCGATGATTGGACACGTGCGCAGGTGGTCTCCGCTGTAGTTTTCTCCCTCGCCTTTGATCTTGTAATCATTTAATCATTTACTTTTCTGTTTTAACTCGTAATTTGTTGTTGTTTATATTTCTTTGACGTAAGGTGTCAATATTACTTTTTGGAGTCATTTTTGCTGTTTCTTTTGCAATATTCTCTTAGCTGTTTTGCTATTATGTTATAGCAGGTTTTAATAAATACTGGGAATTGTATAAAGTAATGAAATTTCTTACAAAAACTGTAAAAACACAATTTTAAAATTGTTTTGTGAAAAAAGGAGACTTCTGTCAGCGGTAGTTGTTTTTTTTTTTTTTTTTTTTTTTTTTATTATTATTATTATTATTATTATTATTTATTATCAGGCAGACAGTTGTAACAACTGATAGTTGCCTGTATCCTGCTACTCTCTACTAGTTTTTTTAACATTAAGATATTTGTCGATTATGTTCTTGTGTTGTTAAAAATACATATTGTATCAACCCCACATCCGTGGGATATGGGCATATAAAGATGGTAATTGGAGTTGTTACCAAATGAAAAGAATGATTGCCGGGGAAAATCTAAATTAATTGTTTTTTGTTTTGTTTCCAGGTCGTCATATTTATTTTTTGCGATATCTAATATATATTTTATACTTTTTAATTGTTTACATTGGTAAACATAGTTTTTTACCGTTTTAGGGGAAATCAAATGGATTGATGTTCAATATTTTTTCTAGATAATACGAGCAACATTATTTTAAACTTCCGAATACCATGTTCGTGTAAAATGGTTGTCAAACCTGGCTAAAATCATGATGAAACGTTTAAATTTTGAAACTCCCCATCACAGAAGACAAAGTGCTACATATTACAACAACTGCCAAAATATTAAGCAAGTTTTGCATGCCATCATCCGGAAACACGAGAGGTACCTACGTCCCCTCAGTTGTCAAGGAAAAGCGAGGGCTGAACCTCTGGGGGACTTATCACTCGCGCACTGATTAAAAACAAACTCACTAAACGAGGGTTTGCATAATATGAAGGGTGCTGGGAGGTACAAAACTAGAGAATGTGTCTTCAGTTTAAAAAAGTATTTTTACTATTTTACTGCCTTTGAACACTATCTTAACTAATGGTAAGTGATGTTGTGGTCAACGGTAAACCTATAAAGGGAACTCTCTCAAGGACACTGTTGCCGGAACACAACGTTACGTGCTAGGTGACAGATTTTCTACTGAAAGGCTAGCGGTTTACCGTACCCTCCGAAGCATGGAAGCGCTCAATATATATCATATATATATCAGGAGCGGTCGTCCATCCAAGTACATTACAATATATCCGCACCGAACATTGCTTAACCTAGTTGATACGTTAAAATTTCGCTACGAACGTATCCGGAAGATAAACAATTACTAGGTATTTTTCGTAGTGAAATTCGGCATAACAGTGAAAATAATATAGAAACAAATCTAACAACGCGTAAATAGAAGCAATAAAATGTTAATGGCTTTTACTTTAGGTGTGGATACTTCATTAAATATTTTTAATCACATTAAATTAGTTCAGTTGATGTATTTAAAAATGATCTTAATCAATAAGTTAAGGTAATATTTTAAGTTAGGTAGGTACATGTAATGCTTAAATAATAAAAATAGAAGTCTTACCCCAAGATCCCATAACTGCTTGTAATAAGAATTCAACAGCATCCTTAAATCACAGCACTTTTAACACATCGGAATTCATATCCCGTTATTAAAAACTATTTTGTAGAAATACCAGGCCAACATGATATGCAAGAGATCGAGAGTAGAAGTGTAAAATATCGGGAAAAAATGAAGGGCGCGTGGTTAGGCGGGCGCCCTCGGTGGGTTCTATGCACAAGTGGTAAGTGCAAGTAAGGGGCTTGCAAGGCGCCGCCATCGATCGAACCCCCTAGCGCACCTGGCTTCACCCGGAAAATTGTCTTGCGGGGGGAAAGTCGCGCCAAACGGACTTTTTGTAAGCCCATCGACGCCGAGACGAGCGGTAAACGTTAAGATACGCCTACGTATTATTAAGTGCTACCCTCTATTTTTTTTTCCTGAGAGCAGCTTGACTTCTAAGTATTATTTATTCAATATTTGCATTTTCTTTATGAAACAAAACGTAGGAATAAATACGCCAAATAACCTAAACCAAAGCGTGGAACAGTTATGTAGCTATAGTCTAAGATCTAAACATTCTTTTCTTTAGTAGGTACCACTTATAAATTTCATAAATTAGGTGTTCCTTGCCGACGAGAAAAATAAAAGACAAAACAAAAACAAACAAAAAATATCTGTTGTAATCACGATATTCTGGACTATAGTATAGACGTTAGAAAATAATAATTTTCAATCAAATTCATAATAATTTTTTTCTATTATAATCTTGGTCTAAGTTATATGTATACCTGTAAAAATAATCTGTAAATTTTAGTACACTGAGTTAAACCAACGCTATAAAAATGAGAGTATGCATTTTGAAGCCGTGATGGCTCAGTGGCATTGGCTACACTGAGAAAAATCTAAAGTCAAAAGCGCTCTAATGAAGGCCAATTTATATGGTATAAGGCAAAAAACCGACCAAACGTAAATACGTACAAAAACGCCTTCCAACTAGAAGGCGTTAAACGAGGTCAGTGAAGGCGAATGTTTCTTTTCGTCTTCATTTACGGTGTATTTTGTGGTCTTTCTTAAATATTGACTTTTCAATGAGGCTGATTAAGTCGTACGTTATAGTGATAATCACCCTATATATATATATATATATATATATATATATATATATATATATATATATATATATATATATATGTATATATATATATACGGAGATTATCATATATATATATATATATATATACCGCCGTAAAAGTAAGGTATATTTTATGGTCAATACTGCAATTATTATCGTATATCAAGTTCAATTCTGAAAATACTTTACGGAAGGCGTTCTTGACGGTTGTGTTCATTATAAAACATGGTACATTTTTATTGACTGGTGAAAATCATCTTAAGAATTGTGAATTCATCTTACGTAGTTACAATTCAACGGTAAAAGCTCAAATTTTATTTAAGCCTTTAAGTCGTTTTTCTGACCGCCGCGAAGCAGGTCCATGGTTTAATCCCGCCGCGGGCTTGAGCTTCACCGCATGGTGGAAGGGCATGTTGCGAATGCCCGCCTGGCTAGCGACCACCCTCAAGTAGAAAATCTGTCACCAAGCACCTAACGGTGTGTTCCGGCAGTTGTCCTTGAAGTTACGCCTGTTAACACTTTCGACCACATCATCACTTACTATCAGGTGAGATTGTGGTCAAAGCTTACCTATGAGAATAAAAAAAATGCCACCCAGCCTTGTGTGTATGTTCTGTGATCAAGCTTCGGTGCAGCGTATGTGAAACAAGTGCTACGCGCCAGCTACGAGAGCGTTACTACAATTTAAAACATGTCTTTAATATATGAGATGATGTCTTAATTTTGTAGTCGGATATCTTAAATTTGTCAGACACTTCATTGATTTTATTAAAAAAAAATTGTTCTACATCATGTTAATTTATTTTATTCTTCATATGTATAATAGTCCTAATTAATATTTTATGTATATCAACGTGAAACCCTGGTTGGCATATGGAGTTTTATTTTTTTTGGGTAGGACGTATAGAAATAAAACTAGCTACCGGGTTAGTAGAATCCAAAATTGAATCAAAGTTTACTTATTCAGTCTTACTTTAAACATCAATCCACACCGAAGTGACAGCGGCAACTATGTCTCTGTCACTGTTCTATCACTAAAATGTATAGTTAAATTTAATTTTAATAATTTATTGTATAGGTTGATCAAATTGGCGGCGACGATGGGCCGCGCGACTTGTGGTAGTTTTTTAAGAGATACTATACGGTGTAGTTAAACAAAGAAGAAAATGTTTTGGCAGCCGTTGCAACTTCGGTATAGAATGAGCCTAAGAATGTCTCAAGCGAATCTCTTAAAAGCTAAAAAAAAAACCGACTGCGGTGCAAAAAATACAATGTTCTATGATTTTTCACTCCAAACTATTTTCCATAGATTGTATATATATTCGTACTTGGCTTTTAAGCCATTTGTTAATCCTCTTGGAGTCTTGAAAAAAATATTTAAACCCGCACATTAAAGCGCATAAAATACGGATTTATTATTTGTTAAGCATTTTAGGCACCCAGTGACACTTGCGCCATCGAGAGCCAACGGGTGCCTTGACCACTTGTGACCTTGCTTAGGAGTGTGAATAATGTGTTAGCATTTAGTGTTTAGTAAAACGTAGTTTAGTTTGCTACATTTACATCAGACTGTTTACTAGAAATTAATTGATATATACTTTTCACGTGTATATATAAAAATAACTGTTTTAATAAATTACAAAAAAAAATAAAAAATAAAAATATTAAATTATTTAGTCCAAATGTTTTTATTGTAGTAGCTGTAGTGTTGTATATAGTTTGTAGTATTTGGTTAATAAAGGCATACCGCCGATAAAAAAAAAAAACTTATGTTCAATGTTATTAAGTGTGTAGGTTTTTGTAGTGTCTTGATGTATTTATTTAATTATTGTGATCAATCAATATTGAAATGAATAATTCATTAAATAATTATTTGTACCATTACATGTAAATTTATTAATAATAACCGCTATACCATTTAATTCTTTGACTGCAGTTGTATTTAGTTTCCAATTAAATTAATTCATTTGTACCTATTTTTCAATTACATGTAAACCGAATTTTGCACACCCATTAGGGGTTGAATATAGTGGACATAATTGATTATAATAATTCTAAGATCTATGTATCTAAACTACCTATATTCCTGCAAATAAATTAATGTACCTATATATATATATAGTAGTAAGGTTTGCAATAACGCCTGCTATGCGGATTACATTACAAAATCACAAATATACGATAGGAAAAATTTAAGTCATCTATAGTACAACGCAAGTGGTACTATAGATGTCGCTCCATCCCAATACGATGGTTAAAGAACGATAGGAAACATTTGAGTTATGACGTCATGTCATGTTAGTTCAATTGGTTAGAGCATACCCCGGCTCAAGGGGTGGATAGGCGCGGGTTCGAATCCCGCACATGACTTAAATTTTTCCTATAGTATATTTGTGATTTTGTAATATATATAGTAGGCTTGGTCTTGCTGTGAGCGATGGTTTAACATAGGGATTCTATCATGATTTATAGGATATAAGCAGAATCTGGCCGTTGGACTCGCCCTCATGGGTTTAGATCATAAAAGTTTCCCTTCAAAACTTAATACTTAAATTATATGTGTTAAATGTTAAATACCAAAGCAACTCTGAAATATGATCATTCCCTCAATCCGCACGCGTATTATTTTATTTCATAGTTTTACTTTTGATGAATGATACCAGTGTAAACACTTCGTTACCGTAATTTACTCCCATTCCATTAAGGATACATCGGTGGTTATAGGCATCGCACCCATGATGTGACGGGTAGGGTAGGAAGGCATGAGCCAGTGCAAGTGGTGTTCAGGGGTCGCCGGCACCCCCTCCGCCCGCCGTAGTAGGAATATCCTTCACCTCCCCGCCTAGGTCAGGGTTAACGGGCCCCCGGGCTGGGGAGCCGAGCCACCTTCGACCTTGGTTCTGATGCGTAATGCACCTCCTATACGTGTATAGGTATAGCAAGCTTAGCTAGACAGACGGGAGTTTCCTGTCGACAAAACGGAATTTTTCATGATGGCTACGATTGGCGAATGGACTCCAAATACTTCAAACGAGCATGACTGTCTTGGTGCTAAGAGTCTACCCTTTCCAGATAAAAGACTGCTAGGGCGTCGCCGCAGAGAGTCAACATAAGTAATTACACAGAGCTCAATAAAAACAATACGGTTCTGGACATGCGTAGCTGGTATCTCTAATCTCGTCTTACATCAATTTTGAATGAACTTTATGCCGTAAACTGTAGAGGTGATAATTCGGCACACAAATTCTAAGAAAATGACCATTCAATAGAGAATCGTCCTGCGTTTTGCTTGAGTCCGAAATCGCGTGTCGGTTTCGAAGGCAGTTGTTTTTTGAATTTTGTGTATTGTTCACGAGGGTTAAGGTTGAGATTTGTGTGAGGGGACCTGTGGGTGTCGGGTGGAAGTGGGTCGATAAGACCCGGGCGGCTGCGGGATCGATAGAGGGGCGAAACGTCGTGCATCGCCCGCCACGGCGACAGTGCTGCGTGCCTTCACATAACAATACATTTCGTATCCTTCCCCCTAATGCTTTCTGTCAACGAATAATAGGCCTATCTGATGAGTATCAGATCTGACAGGCATGTCTTCTTTCATAACCGCAATAAAGACGACAGAACAATAGCAATTTCAAAGGGATGCGCAAAGAGATTTCTATAATAACAAACAACTTAGTTATGTATATGGAGTGTAGAGGCAATGAGTCAGATTTTTGAACAATACAATGTTGGTTTTATGTCGCCAAGCACCTAGCACTTTATAGCAGATGCCTTGAGCCAGTAATTCTAGGTTAGCTTAAATAACATCTTCTACCACGTCATCACTTTAAATCAGGTGATTTAATGGTCAAGGGCTAGCCAATCAACTATTAACAATTATTTATATATATAAATGACATTCACGAATCCTGAAAATAAAGGGATTTAACATTAATTACATTTTAAAAGAAACAAATAAATAATCCATTTTGCCCCATATGGTGGAGCAAATATATTGCTGAATTGCTATGGCCAGTCTTTGTCCCTGGTATTGGACATTCTGTTATTATTTTTTTACAAGATACAATCAATGTTTCTTTTTATGTTTAATGCATTTGTAATATAAATTCTAGGGATTTTTTTATTATCGGACACGACTTGTCGTGCTATTTGTGATAAAATATAACGTGTTGCTGTACTGTGGTAGGTAATACTATTGTTTGCGAAAAGTTAACTTAACCTTCCTATTAACATTGAAACAATTATTACTATGAGTACTTAAGAAGTTTTATCATGCACCATTTTAATTTATGAATTCAATTGCCAGTCATCGAGTTTATAAAGAACTTATCTTATCGTGTTTATATTACAGTTTATTGTTAATTTTAAGAACAAGGCACGCTAGTCACTAAACAAAATTAAGAGGATCGTGGGATTATAATTTTAAATGAATCTTACCGACTCTGAGAGTACTTTGTAAAAGATGATTCTGATATAAAAAACAATTTAAGAAAAATAAAAGGCATTAACAATTATAAATAGCTTAAATTTTCTAAATACCGATTCACCGGCGCGGAAATTTGCATGTAAACTACGAATAAATGTACATAAAAACAATGAAAATTGTTGTCGGCCGGAACTCACTCTTGCGGGCCGCTTGTAGAACAGCGAAACAGACAACCTTAAATTGATGACTTTGGAAAAGTCTGAAGAAATTCTTTCTTCAAACCCACTGTTGTGGTCGTCTAGAAAAAAGCGAACAACGCGAATAAAATAAAATATTAACACGTAACATTAAAATAAATTAAAAATGCGACTGACTCGGGTCAGGCGGAACTGAATCTCCCATGCTGCTGATTGCCCAGTAAACCGCATATCTTATAAAAACTCCATAATGTTTAGCGCACCGGAAAAGCCTGACTAAAGTCTTTTTACTCTGAGATCGAGCGATCTGAGATGTTGAGACCTCATTAGATCATATGAGATGATGGATATATTATTTTGACATTTGTAATAGGCTACGAATAAATAAAGTAATAGGTATATTATTGATCGATAATTTTCATGAATTAGTTTGTATTTATATTATTTGTAATTTAATAATTTAATTTAAAATTTATTGCAAACATGACTTGCCCAATGTAACATTCTCAGTTATAAGGCCAATAAAATATTTAAATTTGAACTACTCAAAGCTCAGTTCACTCTCCAACAACCGGCGAACCAAGCAGCTTCAAAAACGACGTCAAATTCAATGCTAAATTTTTTATATTTTCTATAATATCATAAATACTGTACTTTTGGAAATAAAACAAAACAATATTATTGTTTTTCTTATAACAATAATTTTTATTTCATATGTCACATGATCAACACAATAAATTTTGTTTTAAATTTCTCGATTTGCTCCTTAGGGGAGCAAATCAACTCTTGAAATTAAACTTTACTTGAACAGATTTTTCACCATAAATATATTTTGTTTGTAGCAGTAAGAATATTATGGTGTTAATGTTGATCACATACTCTAAGCTCAAGTTAATACTGAAACAAGTTTTCTTAACACTTTCTTGATAGAATAAAAATGAAAATTGAAAAGTTTCATTTTCAATTAATGTTACTAGTTTTGTGTTAAATAGCTTTCTTTAGTTTTTCATCCAATCTGATTGCAATTTCACCACCATTGACTCTCTTTCACTCCAATGCAGTCTTATTGTGATAGAATTTCAGGATAGAAAGTCAGCGTTTTGAAATTAGGATTTGTTTATTAACGTCATAGTACTTGTTTGGGTCGTCACACTATGTATATACCTATATGTATATTATATGTATATATATTTATGTCATAAACTACGAATAATCATTCTTATTCGTAGGTCATAAACCACTTTTCGGTCCTATAAGTTCAGAGAAAAAAGCCTGTCAGGCAGACTAACACGGAGTGAAGTGAGTGAGAATGGTACCATATTTTCTTCATATATACGGAATCTTTAAAATTGACTATGCTTCGAAAAATACTAGAAAGATTAAGAAAAAGTGCCATGCCAGACTACTAATGCTATCGAAAACCAAAGGAATTCTTTCTCTATATATATATATGTCGCCCCAACAAGTACGATGGCGTAATTAAACAAAAGTTTTAACCAATTGAAAAAGTTTAAGAACAATTCATAAAGTAAAGTTTATTTTTTTCAATATCATCAGTATTTTATTTACTATTCATTCATTTATTTACAATTGACACACTTCTTGCCTCTCAGTAAGTGCGCAATGTTGCAGCAAATTTATTTATTTAACTCTCCTTTTGAATTAGATTTACGATAAGAAAATAAAATCTTATTGGATAAAAGAATACAATAAGAAAATACAAGATATTTAATAAGAAGATATTTTTATATTAGTTAGCTCTTGTATTTATTACCACAATGAGTGAATCTTTCCCTGCAAAATAGATTTTACGGCTGACTAAAACCTCAATATTGTATGAGCTATAATCAATAAAAAGGTAGGTAATTACAAAAAAAAACATTCTGTGTCCTTTCTGACTTATCTGAAATGGAGGGTGGTGGTAGTGAAAAGTTATAATGGGTCCTAAATTCCGAAAGACATTTAGCTCAAACGAGCATGGTCTGGTAGCCGAGTGGATTAGGCGCGAAGTCAGGGTACGCGCGTTCGGTTCTGGGACATGAATGTCGTGTTCTAATATATGTAATTAGTAAATTATATATAGATGTTCCATACCAAAAGCGTATTTAAAATTCAAATATACATAAAAGTACAGGTATATATTTCACTACGTTTTAATTCGTTCATCGAATGTTTAATAATATCGATCTCGATCGAATATGAAGGAAATACGGTTAGTCATCACAAATATCGATTTAAAAAACTGTCTGACTTGCGGTTGTAATTTACAATCATAAAGAACAATTTCCATATCATTACAATAATGCCGTAGCTAGGAAATTTAGTTTTGAGTAATCCGAGTGCTATCTGATCTATATGTTATCTATCGATTGAGCTCTATTTACCAGAGATATCGATCGATTTATGTCATGTCATGGTTTTACCGTATTTATGCTGTGCTGCTGATATGAAAATGAGACTGCATTATGTGTATGAAATTGGACACACCGTGATAAATGATTGTAAGGTTTATAATCATGTTTGTAATCTGCTGTTACTACAAGTTTTTTTTTTATAGCTGATAGGCTAGCCTTTGACCACTATCTCACCTAATGGTAAGTGATGATGTGGTTAAAATGGAATTACTGGTTCTCAAGCACAGCTTTCGGAACACACAGTTATGTACTTGGCGACAGATTTTCTACTTGAGGGTGGTAGCTAGCCAGGCGGGCATTCGCAAAATGCCCTATACCACCATGCAAAGTTTAGTTTTCACACTTGTTCTATGTTAACTGGTTTTACATTAATTTATGAATATGTTCTAATCTAACCTAGTCTGTCTACTGGACCTAAGATACTAAAGTAATCATAATTATGATTATCCTGAGTAAAAAACGTAGTTTCCGAGACAGTCAAGCGCCAAACTCTGTAAGGACGAAGTCTCGAGTGATCAGCTGAATAAAGTATATATTATAATTGCTGACTAATACACATTTAAGTAAGCAGTAGAGTAATTAGTGACGAACCGAAATAAAAAATGTTGTCAAAAAGATTGCATGAATGGATAGAATGACGCTTAATATTATATGTGCGAGTGAGAGGTTTATTTTTACAGTCTTTGGCCACTGTCTAATATGTGGGATAGTGATGAAGTCATCGAGGATGACAAGCAAGCTGAATTATGGCCTTTGGAGGACAGCTGGCGGAACACACAGTTGGGATCTGAACCACACGCACATAGCGAAGTTTGCCAAGCAACGTCCGCTGCGGTCATTACTTGGACGGGTGACCCCGCTAGTGACATTTACTACTGAGCGGCTTCCGTAATTCAGAGGTGATCACCGGTTGTTAAATTATTCAGTATATTTTGAGAATATACTAAATAAACCCACCTGCCTAACTACCACCCTCAAATAGAAAATCTATCCAACCTTGAGAGTCAGTAATTCTAGGTTAGCCACAACAACGTCGTCAACTGCATCATTACTTACCATGAGGTGAGATAGCGGTCAAAGGCTATGATCTACTATATGTAAGAAAGGTGCTTGGCAACACATTTTCTAATTGAGGGTGGCAGCGAGTCACGGAGTCTGCGCGGCAGTCCATAACAATTGTCATTGGCACCACTGCTTCGCTAATATTTGCTCTTATTGGCTGTTAAAACAATTTTTTTATTAAATCTGTAAAATTTATTATTTACTGTACTAGAAGTAATAGTTTTCAAAATAAGACTGCCTAACATAAAAAATACACTATAATTGACTGCTTATTTAAAACAATACTAAGCAACACAAACTAGTAAACGTTACCCAGAGGTTGTTTTTCTAAATAACGATCCACATTGACTGATCTGATCTGACTAACGTGACAAAAAACCTTTTATGAAAAGTCGTGAACGCCTCTGCTTTACATGGACGATTCACTTATCTAGAATTTGTTGTATATTCGTTACAAAGAAGCAATGACGTTCCACAGCAACTCAGTCTCTATTCTACGTCACTCAAGCACCACAAAGAGTCTGTCTTCACCACTATTCATTCCAATCTACCAAATCTCACCAAGTTTTTGCATACTATATACAGTACTGCACTAAGGCAGCTAATGTTAGTAGCAGAAGGAAGCCGTATCAATTCTACGTCCGTAGCAATTCTATCTCTGACACTTGTTCAATCCTAAACATTCTATTTTCAAAGTGAATCACGTGTTTCTACACTCACTTTGGACGGTTTTTCGCGCAATTATATCTCATACTGAGAAGTATTTCATAATCGTGTATTCGTGGTAAGCATTCATGTCACAAATTATCGATGGGGGTAAAATTCTAGACTATATGTTATAAAGAAATCAATAACCTTAAAACTATAACAACTAAGTTGATGACACAGTTGACGATGCGCATAGACTCTGCGTATTTCATCCATACGGAGTATGAGGCTGCTCTGCCACCACCAGTGCCAGTAGATCCAGCCTCGTTGTCGCTCACAGAGCGTCTATCACTAATCCGAAAATATGAATGGTATAAGTCACGATGCACATGGACTTTGCGTAGTTCCTCAAGTCCATGCTGAGAAGCTATGTCGCAACTCGTACAGCTGCTCCAGCTTCGTCACGTATTGTTTACAGATTATCTATTACTAACCTGGAAGTTGATGGTAGAAGTGACGATGCGCATGGACTCTGCGTAGTTCCTCAAGACGGAGTCCGTGCTGAGGCAGCTTTGCCGCCACTCGTACAGCTGCTCCAGCCTTGTCACGCATCGCTCGCAGATCTTCTTCGGTAGAAAGTCGTCCTTCGATATCTGCTGGATATATAAATTTATTTTAGGTAGGTTTTTAAAGGATTTAGCAAGTATCTAGACAGCAGAACAGGCTTGTTATATACTAACGTTACATAGGTGTAGTGATGGCATTAGGCTCGGCCTTTATTACATGGAACCGAAATCATCTAGCAAAACACGTATCTTACTACAATCTCTACGCATTAATCTCTAATATAAGTACAATATTGCCCGCACTTTCGGTGATTAACAGACGTAAAAAAGTTTATTTTATTGATCACCAATAATTAATTGGTTAACAATTGAAATGTCCTTATTGTAAGGGTTGTAAATTGTAATAGATTCTTATATCGTTAGTTATGTCATCAATTTATTTTAATGACACAATTTCGTATCGATTCCATCGATGCTACCCTCGCTTTCGATAAACTTATTGACATCTAGATAACATCGTAATAAATAAACATAATATTAATATTCCCCCCTTCCACCACGATCCGAACAGAAGCGTCATTATAGTTTGATTCAATTATTCAAACTTTGAATTACATTATTAATAATGAAGTATAGACGTAAAGAAAAATGAAGAAATAAGAATTGAAGAATTAAAATCTTCATGATGCAATATCTGTTTAATAATAAATGGTACCGTGATAAATATCAAGTGACCTGTAATGGTGTTCGAAGCGCTCGTAGCGAAGTTTGCTTAGCTGTTCTTAACCGATCAGCAAAATTAAGCAACGTGCGCCACGGTCATGATGGGGTGATGGGGGACCGCTAGTGACATTACTACTGAGCGCTTCCGTGCTTTGGAGGGCACGTTAAGCCGTCGGTCCCGGTTGTTATCTTAGGATGGCAGTCGTAATAGCATGGTGTTAGGGCAATTTGTATATGCCCGCCTGGCTAGCTACCTTCAAGTAGAAAATCTGTCGCCAAACACCTAACGGTGTGTTCCGGCAGCTGTCCTTGAGAGCCAGTTATTCTAGGTTAGTCTGAACAACATCTTCGACCACATCATCACTTACCATCTGGTGAGATACTGGTCAAAGGCTAACCTATCAAAAATAAAAATAAAATTTCTTCATCTGGTCATATTTTTACAGCCTATGCATATTAAAGTATTTTTTTTACAAAATTACAGCGACAGTGTTTTTTGTCCTTCGTACTATAGACATACTAAGCAACGAAAACTAAGTTTTCTTTAGAATATAAAGTTAAATAATACACTCAAGTTAGTTATTATATTATTCAATAGAAGATTTAAAACCGGCTAAACCTAGTTTTAGATTGACGGGGGATAGGTAGATCTAATAATATATGACTCAAAACCCACAAAATACTCAAAAAAAAAAAACATAAATACATCGTCCTTCCTATATTTCCCGAAGAGTAATGCAGAGGTGTCTGAACTCAAATTTCACCAGTTGTTTTGGAACAACGTAGGTGATAGGCTATAGACCGCAATGCAGTTTTTTTTGTCAGGGAAACCCAATAAAGCACCCTAGGTTTGAACTGGAAATGATTTCACTATAAATAAAAGTTGAATGAAAATTTCAGATGTCGGTGATAGCATGTGGGGTGGAGAAACATTTATTATTAGGTTCATTGGGTATATTTGTGTAGTAAACAGATAGTCAAACGATCTTGTAATTGGTGTTTTAGTACGTGGCAGCTAGTTGATATTTTTAATAAGCTATGATACCTAATAATAATGCTATATATTGAATATATAGTTAGATAACTTAATAAATTGACTGTATGATAGTTATTTCATATAATATTATTAATTCTAGTTGTTCTCTAATTGTTGTCTAGTTGCATGGCTTGGCGTTGCTGTAAATGTAACTGGTAATTGAAATAAATAAAAATGTGCGTAATACATATATACAATGTGTATTACGTAATATACAAAATACATGTATATGTACATAAATTAATTATAAATATTTCTAAATTTGACTGGCTAAAACAGAAGCTATTAGTTTTATTGTATTCTTAGTTTTATGATTATTATATCTATAATTATGTTTTGTATGGATTGGCCGCCATAGTTAATTATATATTTATACATAATAAGTGTGTTATTTTTTAGTTATCCAGAAGCGTACATATTGCATCGAGCACTAAGGGTTAGTAAGATAATGCTTTTTATAAAAATAGACTAATAGATTCATTTCCTATTTGGAAATAATATCAACAGGTATCGTGTTTTCTAAGAAAATGCTCCTGGGTTATTCGTAGCCCGCCCGCCCGTAGCCTTTGTAGCGCGCAGGCGTCTACGAGATACGCACCGATACGACAACGCGCCGCGCCGTAGCCGTAGGCATTATTGCACTTTTCCTTCACCTTACGATGCTTGTTTACTTCCCCCTTTTTATTAGAATTACGAGTAAGTTGAGTTAGTTATGAAAGATTCGTTGAGAAGAAACAATTATTGTATTCTAGAAGTCGAGGTCAACAGCGAGGACACCAAGCAAATAAATGTCAAGGACGCAAGACAAAGGATTTCAATTTCGTATTAAGAAATGTTGTGAAACTCACCATAGTCGGCAAGCAGGTTCTGAGCTTAAACAAGATCTGCCTCTGCTCGGACTCCTTGTCGAAGATGTGGAGCCGGGGCCCGCTCTTGAGTGAGCAGAGGCGACAGAGGTCGGTGAACGCCGTAAAGTTGAGGTCCTCAGGCTCGGTCATGGCGAAGCACCTGATGAGGAGGTCGAGGAGGCAGGAGTTGTCCATGTGTACGGCGGTGGTGTCGGGTGGGTCAGCGCGGCATCGCGGGTGCAGGCAGGGAGGCGTCGCGCCGCCGCTGCGTCCGGGGGGGCACTGGCGCGCCCCGGCCCCGGCCCGACTCCCCTCGCCCCCCCACCCCGGCCCAGCCCGCGCCCCATGACACCCCTCGCTACCCGCGCAACGCACGCAGCCCCGCAACACATCATTCTAATGTATGCAGTACCCAAGCTCTAAACGGTTGGGGCAAAGACACCCTTACGATGTCCTTAAATGTATTGTACGAATCGTGATACTCAAGTTTTAAAAGTTCGTTGAAATCTTTATCAAAGTAGTTATGGCAATTTTGGGCTAGGTTAGTTAGGAAACACCAGTTACGCAGGCGGCATTATGAGATTAAATAGCTATTTGATACCAAATTGGTGGTAAACTTTATCACAATTATATATATTATATATAAATAAACCGTACCAAGAACATCAAACTTGCTTGAATCTTTTTTGAATGTACACCTTAGATATTACTAAGGATGATATAATGTGTTTGTAGGAAGCTCCAGTACTGTATAGAATGTGAACCCTTAGGGTGGTCGCGGCCGGGGTGGGTTGGGAAATGCGTGCCAGTTTTCCCACTTAACATTGCAGACGTCTGATCTGCAAACGATTATGACGTCGCAGTAGACTTGAATGCGAGAAAAAGAAACTGTAAAAAATAAATTATAAATAAAATTTACGAAATAAATGGTCACTATTTATATAATAATTCAAATGATTGTATTCACCTGTTTGATGTTTCTTATTTATGTGCATACAACACATACACTCAATTATTATCTTGCAAATTTGATACAAATAAACCTATATTTATATGACATAAAATCTAGATGGCTTCGAGAGTACAAGAAGAAAATTAAAAGATTCAGGCAACACTGCATGTACATACTACATACATATTTAATAATAATAAACATTAATTAAATTTAAAAATATACCATCAGAAGGTACGTTTTAAGAGTCATGACCTGCAGATACTTCGTGTAGAAGCAAAACTCGTAGACAATCGTTGCGATTGAGCTACGTGCCGTTTCGTTTCTGTACGTGTAGTCGCGCCTTAGCAGGAAATTTTGGCGGAATTATCAGTTAACTTATATTTTTATTAATAATATTTCTCATTAATAGTTATAGACGACTCTGTTATGGGTTCTGATGATTTTTTAAATAATGTATGCGTGGTTTGTATTATATAACTCTAGGGCTCGTAATAATAAATAGATAATAAATAGATTCAGGCGTTACTTTGCGGAAATCCATATTTAATAATAACAAATATTTTTAAAATATTTAATGAAAACATCAAATTATTATTTTAATAAAACACTTAAAAAGTACAAAAATATATCTAGTGACAATTCCATCTGATTTTCCTGTTACGCCGACGTGACGTCACAAACGCCACGCAGCCAAACCGGACGAATTTTCGACGCGTTTCGATTTTACACGAAGCATCCTCAGGAGGTCTTGACTCTACGAGCGCACGATCGAGAAGAATTCTCGATCGTGCTCGTATTAATTTGATGTTTTCATAAAATATTTAAAAAATATTTGTTATTATTAATAAATAGATCTTAAATTTCAGATTGGTCTTAAGATACCGTTTTTGACAGATGTTCTATACATTAAACGTCAAAACTGCAGAGATGTATTTGTTAATACCAGCCTGGGTCTGGTAACACTGAATACTTACACTCTTTCTTTTGCATAGTAAGAAAGTAGATAGGTACAGATGGTAGGTACATAATAGTTAAGAATTGGTTTTGTGTCATAGTGGGTAGTACATGATAATTAATAGATTCGGGCGTTACTTTGCAGTAACGTATATTTAATTGTCCGAGCGAGCGCAAAGTGCGCGAATCGTCTCTATTTCAGCTAAGCAAAAATGCTTTCATTTGTCCGGCCGGATGTGCTCGAAGCAGTGATGGCTCAGTGGCATTGGCTATGGACTGCCGTGCAGCAGGTCCATGGTTCGAATCCCGCCCAGAGCTTGAGCTTCATCGCATGGTGGAAGGGCATTTTGTGAATGCCCGCCTGGCTAGCGACCACCCTCAAGTAGAAAATCTGTCGCCAAGCACCTAACAGTGTGTTCCGGCAGCAGTCCTTGAGAGCCAGAAAAATTACAGGCTAATGAGACCTAACAACTGGACGTCTCAGTGTGACGGGCACAGTGCAATTCATCGCTGACGAAATGCGTCTGTTATAGGCAGAGGTTAGTCCACTTAACATCAGGTGGGCCTCGAGCTTGTTCCGTCACAATAACATAAAAAAAAAAAAATGTCCGTTCTCCTCTATAGGTCACATTTCTCAACCGATTTCCGTGTTTTTTGTGAGCAGGTTCAATATATATGTTACGGCTAAAATATTGCAAGAATTTTCAATATTTCATTTCTCATAATCTACGCGTCTCCGGGTTTTAAAACTTTGCGTGAGTGCTTATAATAATATAACCTTTCTGTGAACAAAAAACAAAATATCAACCCCCAACTCGACGGACGGTAAAGGAAAACTGTACCACATATTTTATAGCCTTGCCCACCAGAGGTGGATTGTGCATTAGTTATTGGCTCAACTTAGTATCAGCCACTAGGGTTTGTTTGGACTTAGTTCTAGCCGGACTGATACCAGCTAGACCTAGTTTTAGCCGGAAACAATCGGCTTATAACGAGTACTAGATTTAACGAAGAGTAAATGGCTACATCTAGCTCTGACTGGCTAAAACTAGACGTAGCTGCGCTTTTGGTTCTAGCCGTAACATATATATAATATGAACAAACAAAAGCATTTTTGCCCAAGCAACGACGAAGATGCTAAGCTCGCGCTTGGCGCTTGCTGCGTCAATAAATATATGTCTAGTGACAATTTCGCCTAATTTTCCTCCTGAGCCGACCAGACGTCAGTACGTTGCCCAACCGGAATAAGCTCATTCTTACTCGTGTGCTCGAAGAGTCAAGACCTCTTGATGGTGCTTCGTGTAAAAGTGAGTGTTTCCTTTCTTTCTAAAATGTACGGTTGGGCTACACAGCCTTTTCTATATCACGTCGGCTTCACAGTAAAATTAGGCGGAAACAGAATATTTTGTGTTTTGCTAAAATATTGAGTTTATGGTTTCTTTAAATATTGGCTGTTATTATAAAAAAACTGAGATTTTTTTGTATAGGTATGTGTACTTCCCGTTTAAAGCTCTTATATAACCAAAATCAAACTGGTGTAAAAATTTGTTATAGTGAGATTCGGGTATCGAATCTGTATTCTGATCCTGTATTTTGATTATCTCATATTCTGGAAACGTTTTCTACATGGTGATAACATACTCATTGGCTGGCAACAACAATATAACAAAATGTACGATACTTGACCTTTTATGTTTGAAAACACGGGTGTTTGAGCGTAAACAAATAACTATGAGTCCATATCACTATAAACAAAATTTCGGCTCCAACCGGAAACTTTCCTCAGCCCTTCTCATAGTAAGTTGTTCACGCTCAAAACACCCGTGTTTTCAAACATAAAATATAAAAATGAGCGTTAGTTTTTATAATATGATACGATATGACCTCTTTGTCCTAGACTAAGACTTTATCTGTCATGAAAAATCGCCAATAAATGAAATTGACATGAAATCTTGACAACCTTGTCAATTTTTGTAATAAACTCATCTTTGCAACGAACAAGTAATATTTTACATCTTTGTTGTTTAATTATATTGATATGCATTAACCATAAAGTAACTTTGTATGCGTTAGCATCGTTTAAAGTTTGTGCTATTGACGACTGGAGACTTCTGTAATCTTTGTTCTATGATATATTTATATGAATAGTGCGATTTATTCACAAGTTTTAGAGAAACAAAAATATTTTGTGTATAAAAGCTTGGGAATGTCAATAGCATCGTCGGATACCGCAGCGGAGTACCAATCGTATTCAGAGAGGACGCTGGCCGTCATCAAGCCGGAAGCCTTCGATGATGCAGAAGCAATCGAAGATATAATCAAGAACAATGGCTTTTATATTCTAGCTGTAAGTTACGACTCTCTTATTAATGAAGCAGCTGCCATTCGTCATTGATATAGCGAGTATACGTTTGCATAAAAAGTTAGGTACTTTAGTATGATGTTAGCTATCACTATCACTACTAGTATAAAACAAAGTCGCTTCCCGCTGTCTGTTTGTCCCTATGTATGCTTAGATCTTTAAAACTACGCAACGGATTTTGATGCGTTTATTCTAATAGTTAGAGTAATTGAAGAGGAAGGTTTATATGTATAATACATGCATAATATAGTAGAGAAACACTGATCATTTTAGAGGTTTTTAATGTAATGTCGTAAATAAACACAATTTGTTGTGCTTACATTGCAAACGCTGGCTGAACCCTACGAGATGGATCAAAATAATGTACAACAGTATTGTACGCCTTAAAAGGTTGCATAGTAGTACATATAAAACAAAGTCGCTTCCCGCTGTCTGTCTGTCCCTAGGTATGCTTAGATCTTTAAAACTACGCAATGGATTTTGATGCCGTTTTTAATAGATAGAGTAAGGTTTCTATGTATAATACATGGATAATATAGTAGAGACACATTGATAATTGTACGTAAATAAACACATTTTTTGTGCTCACATTGCAAGCTTGGCTGAACCCTACGAGATAGATCAAAATAATGTACATCAGTATCGTACACCTTAAAAAGATCTAAATAAAAGTATGCGATGGTATATGTCTACCTCTGAGGGATACCCCACAATAACATTTTTAACCCTTTACTTTTTACGAGAAATAGTGACTTATTTTCGAAGTGATTTTAAGCAATATAGCATTAATCCTTGGTCAATTTATTACCTTGAATACATTGTCCATTTAATATTAATCAATATGGCCCTGTATAGTATGTAATTTAAATGAATATTTTCGAAAATATTACTGATTATTTAGTATCGACATTGCACCCGTGCGAAGCTGGGGCGGGTCGCTAGTTATAGTATATAAGTAGATAAGCAAATCATAGCTCATCATGATTTTACAGCTAAGAGACGTCATTTAATATACATTAGAGTGATTGGTAACTGGGTTAGTAAATTGAATGTGATATTATATAGTATTAATAGTAAAAAGTCGGCATATTAATCAGTATCACATATCATTGCTGATTAATATGCATTTGAGATAGAGTGGAATATAAAGCAACTCCTCTACTTTCGCCTTTTACGTAAAAAAGCATTTGTATAATAAAATGTGTGAATTTTTTAAGAATTTTCTTAACATGCACTCGTGAGTGTTTTTTTGTGACATGCGATGGAGTTAAACAAAAAAAGATAAAAATTGTGTTGTCTTAGGTTTTCGCGATTATTCCACATAGTAATTTAACCACTATAAACGGTTTAAATCGCGTATATTGAACATTATTTTTGTCTCGAAGTTTCAACCACTTTGCAGTGATCGTGGTCACGGGGTGACTGCTGTCTAAATAATGATAAATATACTCAATTTAAACAGTTTAAAGTTGTTTAATTACTAAACTCTCAAATATAAAAAATATTTAAACATGACTGTGGTTCTTTGTGGTTATTATGAAGTGTTGAGACGAACAAGTCGCCCTTCTGTTAGAAAGCTTACTTCACGCATGTACATTACTGCAGTAGTGTCAACTTTCTCGTTCTGCTTGACACTGCACTGCGCTCTTCATTCCGAGCCCTTAGTACTTGTCTCATTCGCCCAGTATTTACACACATAGTAGTGTTTGCCTCAAAATGCAGAATATCTGACGCTGCGGTGGTAGCCATCAAGCCTAATGAAAAACCTAGTGGATTTCTCATTTCCACCTACTAAAAAACGTGTAGGTCGATTTTAAATATAGGTATAAGCATTACACAAAAATAGATAGGTATTGTTGGAATCCTTGTATTATTCCGTGTTTTATAGGCTATTCAACTCCGAGTCATAAGAGGCGTATCAGAAAATACCAAAAGGAGTTACATTTCAACCAATTTTCAAAAAGAAGGAGGTTCTCAATTCAATGCGTATTGAACGGAGTCTAACTAATAAGAATCCGTTGTCTGTCTTTCTGTCCGTCCATATGTCACGGGTCTCTAGAACGTAAGCGGAATGAGTTACACACAGGTAATATTTAACGAACATCAAATAAAGTCTATTTATCATGTCAGAAGTACTGATCAGAAAATGTAACTTACAAAAAAAAAACACATGAAAGGTACTACTAATACTACTACTCGTACTAATCAAAAACGATGAATTTTTCACGTTTTTTCCTAACCTTTGTAGAACTAAATAAATGTAGTATTTTACCACACATAAGATAACCTTATTTCTGCGCTTCACCGACCGGTACCGCGCACTCTCGCTTCGCTCACTCGGCTCGTTATGTGTTCAAAGACCAAGGGGAAAAGGGGTTTTCTGTATTTTTTCATAGCACCCAAAGTGCGAATGCTTATTATTTTTATATGCAATGTTTGGTGTCATTTTTCATTTTACCGAAACAAGATTTTGTACATGTTTTGATAGGAAATTAATCAATATTAAATAGCGTGATCATTAAAATTAAGTATTTCCTGTTACAAAACTACAATTTATAAATTGTGTGTATGTAAAATCATTAAAAAAGCTAAAGCAATGAGGATCCTTCAAAGTTGTCCGTTTGAAACGAATTTCGTTACGGGGACTTTATCAAAAAATAAACTAAAAAACAGCTGAACCGACTTGCCACAGGTATGAAATAACGTGTTCAAGTCAGTAACGTAAAATTAAAATGTTAACAAAGAAACAACCGACTTCAAACATAACTCAAATATCCTCAGATTTCACTCAAATTTAAATGGGACCAAACGACAAGCACCAGTTTAAGAATATAAAAAAAACATCAAAATCGGTACACCCTGTAAAGAGTTATGGGATAACACACACACAAAAAAACCTCTTGAATTGAGTACCTCTTCCTGTTTTGCCCATACGAGTCGACGTGGAATCTTGTTCGTTATTCAAGCACGATTGCGTACTAAGTGAAAATCGCAGTTAGATAATTATATTAGAGCAAAACATTTTTTATATCGAAGGAGAATTGAACTCGCATAGCCCGGTTATTCGCACCAAGTGCCTTTACCACAGAGCTATCGGGACTGGCTCGAGAGGGCCAAAACAGTACTCTAAACTTATTATTTTAACCGTCATAGGGCACGGTGCCTTCAACCAGTCCACAGACCGTTCTACTCAGGAATGCACGCCCCTCCAATTTCTTACTATAGTTGCATCCATTACTACCCAAGCGATCACATATTATGGTTTTTCTGTATAGTAATGTACCATTTGCATAAACACCCACACTATTGTATTCCGTTTTACGCTTATAATGCTTATGTTTGTATGTAAGAATGTAGCTGTTCCGAAATGAATAAGTATACCGACATTACTGACGCTCACAAGCAAAACGGAACGATTATGTAGTGCAAAAGTCTCACTAAGAATCACGAATATGGTGCATCCAGTAAAGAATTGCACCTCCCTATATCATCCCGTGGGTGTCGTTAGAGGCGACTAAGGGAAAAATACTGGAAGGTGGGCAGCAGCACCTTCTAAAGAACCGCCATCTTACACTGCGATCCCCAAGCCGCCTGCCAAGCGTGGGGATTATGGCAAATACCCCCTTAATAGGGCAGGTGTTCAGGAGTGGGCGAGTCGGCTATTACAGTGTCGGTACGGAACCCTCGGTGTGTGAGTACAACTCGCACTTGGCCGGTTTTTTTGGACACTTTACTTCTTGGAATGATGTCGCTACCCTTTTATATTTCTAAATATGATTAGAAGCACTATCGCGTGCTAAGCGAATATCACAATGATAAATTTTTTGAGCACATTTTTTTTCATCTCGATCGGAAATCGAATTCGATTTTATGCACCAGGTGCCTTAACCATTGGCAATTGGCATATTATATGTTTATGCCATTGGGCATAAACATATTATATATTAATATAGTCAAGGCTGGCTCGACTGGCCGAAACTAGGTAGGTACTATTCAACAATTCTGCTCAAGATAAAAATATATGCTCTAAAAATGTGTAAATGTGCTTCCTCATTTTGCTTTACATCTTTAAAACAAGCTTAATCAGTAAAATATATAATATCTCTACAGACTTTGTAATAATTTGTTAGTGACATTCTTCTTCCCACGCTAATTAGCGTCAACACTATTTATGTAAGTTATTATTAGTCTTTACAATACTTACACCTTGTATTCAATCAAACCTATTTGCCTTTGTTTATTATACCTCTATGCCCGTACAACAGTCGTTTTTAGAATATTTCATGTACCTACTTTTATCTATTACGTTTTCTACCTAGGTATCTGTGTACTTTAAAATTCAAAGATTTAATCTGGAATATCGTTGGAGGGTCGACTTATTCCCATCATCTAGTGTACGGTGCGATGGGGAGGACGATGCCAGAGGCAGAACGCATGTCCGACGGTGATAGGCACTCTGAATATTTATCGTACAGTCGCACACATTATTCTAAGACTGGCTTCAGACCTATAAATTGCTCCACGCGGAATTTGGTATATAGCGCCATCTTTTGAGAACTACTATTATACATCTATTGTTGAAAAAATGCCTCCACCGTTATGGGAGTATACCATAATCCCCGAGCTTAGCAGGTTCGGTCTTGGGGATCGCAGTGTTAGCAGTTCTTCAGAAGCGCTGCTGCCCACATTCTGGTATATTTCGTCCCGTCGTCGCCTCTTATGACTCCCACATAGGAAGATATGGTGCAATTCTATCCCGGCACCACGTGGTGTACTCTTGAGAACTACTTATGTACCTATCTTGAATCTTCTCCTGATATTAAATTAATAGTATAATTAATATTAATATATTTAATAAAGTATATAATTACCAAATGGTATTCTATAGGTAGTAAGACAGAATAAAAAGCATCCTGTGTCACTCTCCCAGTCTCCAGTAGTCTCCTATATCAATGCGTCATAATTAAATTAAGTCGATTGTTGCTACCCTTGCTCTATTGAGATTAAATTAACGCAGTTATGAGTAGTACATATATTCATGTGCTTTTATTAAAATCACACACAATTTTTTTTATTTAACTTTTTTTACTTATTAAATGTTTATGTGATTTAACAATATGATTACTAAAATAATTAATAATTTGTCGGAGATAGAAGAGCAAGTAAGGGGTTTCTCTTTTTTTTTGTTTTTTTTTAATGTTACGGAACAAGCTTGAGGTACGAACATCAGGTGGGCCAACCTGATGTTAAGCGTACCTCTGCCTATAACAGATGCATTTCATCACAAGTCATGAATTGCACTGCGCCCGTCACTTTGAGACATAGTTATTAAGTCTCATGTGCCTGTAATTTCACTGGCTCTCAAGGACAGCTGCCGGAACACACCGTTAGATGCTTGGCAGCAGATTTTCTACTTGAGGGTGGTCGCTAGCCAGGCGGGCACTCGCAAAATGCCCTTCCACCATGCGGTGAAGCTCAAGCCCGCGGCGGGATTCGAACCATGGACCTGCTGCGCAGCAGCCCATAGCCAATGACACTGAGCCATCATTGCTTCCCTTCTTGAAATCATCAGGTTTAATGGCAGAGCTTTCATAACGTGGGCGTACGTGTGGGTATCGTGCAAATGAGAAAACACATATCACTTGAACACTTGGTTTATTCTTCAATCGACAGTTTATGGAGGTGACCCCCGAAATAGCCTCCGTCCACTCCTATACAGCCATTCCGATCCTCGCCTTGCCGAGCAAGTAAAGTTAAGTAATTCTAGGTTAGCCTGAACAACATCTTCGACCACATCATCACTTACCATTAGGTGAGATAGTGGTGAAAGGCTAACCTATCAGGAATAAAAAAAAATACCGAACACCTCCTGAGGATGCTTCGTTTAGAAGCGAAACGCGTCGAATACTCTTCCGGTTTGACTGCGTGGCGTTTGTGACGTCACGTCGGCTTAATAGGAAATTAGGCGGAATAGATATATATCATTTTTATAAAGATTTTTTAAGTGTTTTATTAAATAATTAATTAAATGTTTTCTTAAAATACTTTTAAGATATTTGTTATTATTAAAAATGGATTTCCGCAAAGTAACGCCTGAATATATTCAATACCGAACATTGTTGCGCACGTCAGTACCTATCTACTTATCGGAAGGGTTGCTGTGCGATATGCAAAACTCATGCCGGCATTAGTGCGCGAGCGCGAGAGGGGTCGTCCATTATTGCATGTCACATGCAACACTTGTAGAAAATAGGGATGTCACTACATGTTTTGAATGTTCGAAATACTTTCCACTAAACCGCTAAAGATAGTTAAATGCGAATTCGCACAGAATAACAATAGATTCAATTTTAATTACCATCTCTAATCTGTAGCGATTAATCCTTCTTATTAATTTTCTGTTGTGTTCCAGATTAGGTTTTCACTATTTGACTTCTCTACTTAGTAGGTATTTCGAGTGAGAACAAATTTTTAACCGCTTGCTAAATAAGTGGCGAGGAGGGTTTCTTGTTATTTTTTATAAGTATGACCGAGCATAGCTTACCGATCTTGATCATACTATTTAAGTTATACTACATGACTTCATTATTGCATCAATTGCCGATAGTGACAATTATTGTGAGCGAGTCACACTATTTTACGCAACAATCATGCATATGTGAAATTTAAATCCATATTTGAAATCGAATCGTATTCTAAAACTGAAACCATTGACTGAATATTTAAGTAGGTAGGTACTCATATTTTCATGTAAGGTTAGTTCGATTATGGTTATGTTAAAGCTATTACGAGTATATCAGTGGTATCGATTCTGTACAAATTCTCTAAATTATGGTAGTTCGTATAATGTTCACTCTAAAATCCAAATTGGTAGATATAACACTTGCGAAAGACAGTTATTAAAGTTCACTTTTGCTGTCAATACGATTGAAAGCAAAAGTGAAGTGAGTGGTATGTTTTATAAGGTAAATATAGCGATATTACTTATAGTAATTATCATGTTCTATTTTACTGTAGATCACGATCAGTGTCTGGTCACCAATTGTGCTTTTTTCGCTAGCCTCGTGATTCGGGTCTCAGATAGTAGTAGACAGTAGACCTGCATAGTGATTATAATTCGCATGGATTCAAGTTTCTGTTCTTTTATGGAATCGTTTTAAGAGTTTTGTTATTTGTACCCATGCAAGGATGTGACTTTGAATCGGACAAAACTCGTTTCCACTTCAACTATGCTGGTAGGTGTTTTTATAGCTTTTATAGCTTTATGGCTTAGATGGCTAGCCTTTGACCACTATCTCACATGAGTAAGTTGTGATGTGGTCGAAGATGTTATTCATGCTAAACTAGAATTACTGGCTGTCAAAGGTACTAAATAATAATCTCCTTAAATTAAGTATAATATGTCAACCCTAGAATCTCTGCAGATCTGCACACCCTTGCTCTCAACTCAACTCGGCGCGCCCCGTCCAGGCGGGTGGCGCGGCGGCGGCGGTCGGTCATTGCTTTTATCTATAGAAAAACTAATTATGTATTCGTGACTCATGTTGACTTTTCGAGGGGTCAGTTCAGTTTTTTCGATATCAGATATCCAGACTGATACCACGATGCAGAATGTTACCATGGAAAATATCTACTCATTGAAGTCATCAACTAAGTTCTTTCAAGTTCTAAATTTAGAATGATACTAGTTTTTTATAAATAAATACCAAAAATGGCACCGACTTCAACACTCAAATGTGTTAAATAACTTGTTGAAGTCGGTACCATAATGATTCTAAAGTACCTATTATCACAAAATTGTGCACACGGTACCGAGTTCAACAAGTTATTTCACACATTTGATTGTTAAAGTCGGTGCCATATTTGGTAAAAAAAAAACACCCTTTTTAGTGACCCTTGCTACTTATGGGATCGATTGTCATTCACTGTCGATATATAATTATAATTAATGACTATAATTATCATCAAGATAGGAAAATACTTTTCAGTTATTACGGCTTGACCGATTTTGATGAATTTTAAATGGGACCATACGGCAAGCAGCTATCAAATAAAAAACAATCATCCAAATCGGTTTACCCAGTCAAAAGTTCTGAGGTGACAAACATAAAAAAATATACAGACGAACCGACCTCCTTCTTTTTTTGAAGTCGGTTTAAAATCTATAAGGAAACCAATATGCGTCACACATTGAAAAGTTTCAAAAGATTTTTTTCCAAAATAAGTCTCATTGGGGAAAGCGCGAAAACTGGATTAATAACGGCTAGACAGCAAAGCTACCATAAAGGCCCCCAGGAAAACTAATTAAGCAGAAGCATAGAACATATAATAATGCAAAAGGGTATTGTTACTTCAGCCGCCTCATTGAGATATTCACTGAACCAAGTCGCCTCCTCATTTCCATTGTTCGATCGATATACAAATGCATACAGAATATTTGTATGCCTGCGTCCACAATACCTCAAAGGGCATATAAACTAGGGCCTTCGAGGTCACGGACACGCCGACAACAAATGTCATCGCGGGAGAGTCAAAAACATCCGTATGGGGTTTCAAATAGTGCTCCAGGATAGGAAACGTCGCGTCTCGGCCGGATATAGTATCTGCGTCTCCATCAGAGAGAAGAGCGCTGGCTTTTTAATCTCATGTAGAACTAAGGTGGACTGCAACAAGATAGGGATGTAGACCTTTGATAATAAACAGGTGCACTTTTATGTTATTTTTATAAAATTTTAGAAATAACAAGTAAGGTCACGGTTACGCCGGAAAATATCTACACTGATATAGACATCTACAAAAGAAATCTTGGTAAACTTTTCAGTCGCATTTATCACTAATGTTGTCTTATGTTTCGTGATTATTACACATAGTAACAACTTTAAACGGTTTAATTGCGTATATAATAATAATAATAAAAAAAAAAAAAAAAAAAAAAAAAAAAAAAAAAAAAAAAAAAACAAGTACCGCTGACAGAAGTCGCCTTTTTTCACAAAACAATTTTAAAATTGTGTTTTTACAGTTTTTGTAAGAAATTTCATTACTTTATACAATTCCCAGTATTTATTAAAACCTGCTATAACATAATAGCAAAACAGCTAAGAGAATATTGCAAAAGAAACAGCAAAAATGACTCCAAAAAGTAATATTGACACCTTACGTCAAAGAAATATAAACAACAACAAATTACGAGTTAAAACAGAAAACTAAATGATTAAATGATTACAAGATCAAAGGCGAGGGAGAAAACTACAGCGGAGACCACCTGCGCACGTGTCCAATCATCGCCTACCCCGTCATCTAAGAGCTCCTCGTCGGGAGACGAATTCCACACTCCCCGCGAATCGAGTGCATCGAGTGATGGGGGTGGGCCACCGACGCCGCCGCCGCCGCCGAGACCTGTGCGACGGGGACGTCCCCCGCTACCGGCACGCTTGGAGCCTGTGGGGCAATCTGCTCCGCGCCCGGCCCCCGCTACCGGTGGTGTAGTGCGCCGCATGCGATGGACCCCATCAATAAATGAAAACTGCATGCGTGCCTACTATGAGGCTACAGAGGGAGGAACCATCTTGACTGCGTACCGTGATCGTATGCTGCCTCTGTTTCAGACCCTTGAGCCGACCGTCGCCGTATCCGCTCAACGCCTGTCGGATCAAGTACGAGCTATCCACCGATGCAAGCTGTTGGACCAATCTGTGCTTGATCGGCTCCGCCTGGAGGCGCTTACTACTCGCGCGGCTCCTCCCCTAATGCAGGATCTACCTACCGCGTTGTCGACCCCGGCCCTGGCTGTTATACCGTCACCGGAGGTGACACCAATGGCAATGGTTGATCTTGATGTTGGGGAGGGAGATTGTGCGAGTATGAGCGTGACTAACCAGGTGAGTGAGCAATTGAGGAGGGCTTTGGAGGACGCGATTAGCCAATATCGATACACACCCGACTCTAGGCCGCGACTACCACGTTTGCCTACTCATAGACGCAATCTAGCGTTAATGGGGGCCTTGAATACTTTGCTGGCCCCGTATTTGCGAACTAGCGAAGATTTAGTTGATACCCATTCGATATTGTACTGTGGCGCCATTGCGGCGTGTCGTGTTGCTCGTGTCAAGTTCCCGGACACTGACCGAGCACCGCGTCCCGCCGGGTGTGCGCCCGCATGGCAAGTACGGATCGAGCGACGTATCAATTCATTCCGGACTCTCATTGCTAAACTACTCTGCTTCAGTCGGGGCAATAACCGCCCCCGAGTGATGCGTTTCGTGACCAAGGCCTTTGCCGGAACCGGTGTCCTGCCCCGAGACTACATGACCTGTGTCACGGATCGCATTGACTTTCTGAAACAGAAGATCTATGCGTGGGCGAGTCGTATTCGTCGCTACAGAGAGCGTGTTGATAGATACTGGCTTAATCGCCTCTTTCAAAGTGATCAGAAGAAGGTATACCGGAAGTGGGAAGGGACCAATCAGAGTGTGATCGACGGACAACTACCTGATGCCTGTACCATGAATGATTTCTGGCGTGGCATCTGGTCGATACCCGTCGAGCACACAGAAGGTGATTGGATTAGTGTTGTCCAGCGGGAATGTGAGTCTATCGAATCCATGGGGTCTGTTAATATAGACCCCGTAGACGTTACTTGTGCAATTCGTTCGACCCAGAACTGGAAAAGTCCTGGCCCGGACGGATTGCACAACTTCTGGATAAAATGGATTCGTTGCTCACATGACCGATTGGCAACTCAATTTCAAGAGGCCCTTGAGCTTGGTTCTCTTCCCCGTTTCATGACTACCGGTATCACCTTCCTGCTCCACAAGTCCGGTAGTACCACGGATCCGAAAAACTATAGACCTATCACGTGCTTGCCTACCATCTACAAGCTCCTTACATCCATTCTGACCACAAAAATTAACACGCACATTGTTGCGAACAATGTTTTAGCCCCTGCTCAGAATGGATGTAGGGTTGGGTCCCGTGGTACTAAGGAGCTCCTCCTCATAGATATGACCATTAGCCAACAAGTTCGGCGGAACAGAGGGGCTCTCTCTGTTGCCTGGATTGACTACAAGAAGGCCTATGATTCAGTGCCTCATTCATGGCTGGAAAGGATATTAGAGTTGTATAAAATTGATGCAACCCTAAAATCCTTTTTAGCTGCGTGTATGAGACAGTGGACCACAGTCCTTCGTCAACCAGATGGTAGCAACACTTCCTCTGACCCGCAGGACTTTATAAGGATTGAGCGGGGCATCTTCCAGGGTGATAGTCTAAGTCCATTGTGGTTTTGCCTAGCGTTAAATCCTCTCAGCACTTTGCTGAAGGATTCAGGGCTAGGCTTTCGGCTTCGAAGAGGAGGTGAGGTCATTAGTCATCTGCTGTACATGGACGATCTCAAGCTGTTTACTCCGAAACGCCAAGACTTGATGGAGCTACTAAAAACTACACAGGTTTTCAGTAGTGCCGTTAGGATGGAGTTTGGTGTAGATAAGTGTGCGGTCTTGCATGTACAGCAGGGGAACGTTGTAAATTCTCCGAATTTGCAGCTTTCTGAGACAATGACTTTCAGATCTCTCTCCGAAGTCGAGACCTACAAGTACCTCGGTATGTCAGAGTCGTTGGGTATTTCGGTAGAGGACATCAAAAAATCGGTAAAGGAGCGCTTCTTTTTCCGCCTGACAAAAGTACTTAAAAGTCTTTTGTCTGGAGGCAACAGGGCGCGCGCCTTTAACGGTTGGGTGATGCCTCTACTGATATACTCCTTTGGCATACTGAAGTGGACACAGACTGAGCTGGACGCCCTGGATAGAAAGGTCCGACAACTGCTCACTTCACATCGCATGCTACACCCGCGCTCGTCCGTTATGAGACTGTACATTCCACGGAAATGGGGAGGTCGCGGCTTTTTAAATGCCAAGACCCTTCACAACCGTGAAGTGTGCAATCTCAGGGATTATTTCCGTAACCACGAGTGCGGGATGCATCGCGATGTCGTGGCGGTTGACAAGGGCCTCACACCGCTCTCCTTGGCGAACGATAACTGGCGCAAACCAACGATGCTGAGCACCGATGACCGCAAGGCAGTATGGAAAGGCAAGGAGCTGCACGGTAGGTTTTTCCGGGCCCTAACAGGGCCTGATGTGGATTTACCAGCTTCGGTGAATTGGCTACGCTTCGGAGACCTCTTTGGGGAAACCGAGGGTTTTGCCTGTGCAATTGCAGACGAAGTAATGATGACGAACAACTATCGGAAATATATCTTGAAGGACGGTACGGTCGACATTTGTCGAGCATGCCGCCGACCCGGAGAGTCACTCAGGCATATCATTTCCGGTTGTTCGCATCTTGCTAACGGCGAGTATTTGCACAGGCACAACCAAGTGGCCAAGATCATCCACCAGCAACTTGCCCTTCAATACGGCCTTGTTGAGTCAGAGGTGCCGTACTACCAGTACGCACCGGCGCCAGTTCTCGAGAATGGTCGTGCATTGCTCTACTGGGACCGCTCTATCATCACGGACAGGACTATTGTTTGCAATAAACCTGATATCGTGGTGGTCGACCGATCCCAGCGCCGGGCAGTGCTCGTAGATATCACCATCCCACATGACGAGAATCTCGTTAAGGCCGAAAAGGATAAAGTCAGCAAGTACCTTGATTTGGCTCACGAGGTAACCGCCATGTGGGATGTTGACTCGACGATCATTGTCCCGATAGTCGTTTCGGCGAACGGCCTTATAGCGAAGAGCCTCGACCAACACCTTAAGAGGCTCTCGCTAGATGGTTGGATCAAGGGTCTGATGCAGAAGGCAGTGATACTGGACACAACACGCATTGTCCGGAGGTTCCTCTCTCTGCAGCCCTAACCACTGGTCGCTTGGGCTCTGCCCCGCGACCAGCGGCACCCTAGTTTTAAGTTTTTTATAATATTTATTTTTGTAATAATGTTGTAAAAAATTTAAAATTATGTTGTATAATAAATAAAGTGAATAATAATAAAAAAGAAAAAAATTGTTTATTTCCTAGAAAGTTATTTAACTAACACAGTACATTATACTACTAGACTTCTTATACAATTTATATATATTTTTAGTTACCTACAAACAGTTATTAGTGTTACCGGCAAGTCTCAAACTAGGCGAGAGCCTGTGTCTTGAGACTGAGAGAGCGATTATTTAGTAATTAACCAAGTTTAATATAGCAGTAACATATAAGTATGGGAGTAGCTAATTGCTCTAAAGACTCGTGAAATTGAACAAATTTAGAAACCTGTGCATAGCTGTAACTATTATGCATAATAATTAAGATATGACAAGGATAAGTTAATTCAATATTGTATTTACCAATTAATTAGTGCTAGACAAATTTAAAACAGCTTAAATATATTAATAATAGTAGGGATACTTATTTTACCTGAATGCGTTTGTGTTTGTGCGTGTGTTAGAGGGTAAATGTGTGTGTGTGTGTTTGGGTGTGTGTGTGTGTGTGGGGTGTGTGAGTTTGTGTGTAAATAAATAAGAAAACAACGAATTACGTGCTTACGTTTATATACATTTGAGTGGGCGTATTTGGCAGTAAAGTTCCCGTCAAATAATGTTATATTAAATTTTCAGTTTCATCATAAGATAATTTTAACATGAGTTCTCTGACCAACTTTTTGCATGTGAATGCTGAACATTCTTTGATATTACAAAGTTTTAAAACTTTATTATATGTATTGATATGGGCAAAATTAGGACTTCTACGCACTAGCAGAGAAGTTGCACTTGGTAGAGGAATTCGATATACTCGTTTAGATATATATCATTTTTTTTTCCCGGCGTATGAAACACTTTAGTCTCACTATGGTGAAACTCGTGGTCACGGGGGACACGATTACTGCATAACGCATTTATCACTGTTTCAAAGTTGAAATGAAAAATCGGTGAAGGACTCGTACCTTTCCAGAAGGCCCTTTAAGGGAAACACCAGGATTCTATCAGTCCTCGTATCTCCCCTAGACTAGGATATATTCAGGGTAAATCAATTAAAGAAGAGCAGATATTTATGCCACGGTAAAGCCAGTAAGGTCATACCAGAAATAAAATAAAAAATCGGGACGCACGATGGAGGGAGGTACGGCTCCATGCTCAATCACTTGTCTCAGTCAGCGAATTATTCTGGATTTTTTCTAGACCTCCTACTACATACTCGAAAGAATACCCATCCTTTCGAGTATGTAGTACTCGTAGGTATTTAATATGTTGCAATTTAATTTACTCACATCAAACAGGCAAGCATTTGACATGATGTGATGGGCAGCCACATCTTGGTCCATGCTGGAACATGCCTGTCCAGGAAATATGTAATATATAAAATCTTCAAAGTATAACCATATACCTTATAATCTAAGACGATTTAATTTTAATCTTTACAGCTATAAATGTATACTCTGGTTTTTAATTCGAGATCAAAAATGTAAACAAAGGGGTTAACCGTGCAAAAAAATGACATGTACTTAGTAATTATACTAATCATGGAAACCGAAGAAGCATTTAACATTAAAAAAAAATTAAGAAGTAATTGATTACTAAGTGATTACTAAAACACTTTTTTTATGCGCGTACATATTTACGCATATATTCAAGCCTGAAAAAAATAGTGTAAGATTTTTTTGTTTTTAATTGCCACACTGGCGGGATCGTCGACATTTTCCAGCTGACGCCATTTTTGCTTGTTCGTAATCGAATTCGAATGTGTTTCTCGCCTATATATTTTCTTGTTATTGCGAATTTCCTTGTTATTTATTATTGTTTTTATCGTTTATAGTTATTTTTAGAGAGTTTGTTCAGTTTTTGTTTATTGTTACGAATTATTTATTTTCGGAATATGGAGGCTCCCAGCAAGAGCTCTAACCGGGCTCTTCAACAACGAAAGATATTTTATCTCCTGTTAAGAAACGTGTTTGCAAATTTTAGAGTGCTTCCGAAAAGTTGATGGAGATGAAGGCGTATAAACACACATCTATAGCTTGGCCAAAAGACGAGTATTGCTTTTTTTCAAGTTATTGTGACAGAACAAGCTCGAAGCCAGTGGGCCTCGAGCTTGTTGCATCAGGTGTGATGTTAAGCGGACTAACCTCTGTCTATATAGTCTCATGTGCCTGTAATATCACTGGCTCTCAAGGACTGCTGCCGGAACACACCTTTAGGTGCTTAGTGACAAATTTTCTACTTGAGGGTGGTCGCTAACCAGGCGGACATTCGCAAAATACCCTACCAACATGCGGTGAAGCTCAAGCCTGCAGTGGGATTCGAACCATGGACCTGCTGCGTGGCATTCCATAGCCAATGCCACTTAGCCATCACTACTTCAAGTGTCCTAAAAATCCGCGGACATGTTGGCAATATCGTCAGTTTCAGTCAGAAGGACAGTCCGCAAAAATAAGGAAAGCGGTTTTTTGTCACTTCGCCAAGATCACTTTTCACGCTATAGGTACGGCAGATTGTTCAAAATTTTTTCAAGACAGCAAAATTCGTAAGTATAATTTAGTAAAGGTTATTAATACTTTTGTGCTTTCTCACCAAAATAAGAAAATATATACCTCCTCAAGCACAAGTCACACAATCCAATCCGAAACTTCCACCGTTGAACAAGGTTCCAATGGGGGGATTTGCCATAATCCCCACGCTTGGCAGGCGTCTTGACGATCGCAGTAGAATTTGTTAGTTCTCTAGAAGGTGCTGCTTCCCACCTTCCGGTATTTTTGTGGCCCACCGTCCCATGGGATGCTGGGTTATAATGTCACCCCCGTTTCTTCCCGTGGGTGTCTTAAGAGGCGACTAAGATAAATATATATATACGGTATATAGGTGAGGAATTATTTCAATTTAATAAAAATGTGTGAAACTTAGCGCAGCAGGGAGCGCCGTTATGGATTACGTAAAAATATTTTGAAGAAAAAATATTGAATACCCCTGACCAGTCAGTTTGACAATGACATATGTATATTGACATTTCTTTGTTTACCTTTTTGATCTCGAATTAAAAACCAGAGTATACCATGTTAATTTTGTACATTAGGAAGTAAATAGACTTCCCAAAACAGGGAATCTCAGTGGGAAGCCTATTAATATGAACTAATTATTGTATAACAATATCTTTCGAAGGAAATAAATTATTGTTATTATTATGGGTAAGATATTTAACGATACTGTTAAAAAAACCGGCCAAAGGTTTCCGTAAAAACCTGTGGGTATATAAGTAAAAGTTATGGTATTTTTATTACTAGGTAAATGAAATCCATGACATTTTAAAAATATTGGAAATATTTTTATTATATGATGTAACTAAAAAATTATGTAGCACGCAATTATTCCTTTATCTGTGCTATAAAAAGTTGCTACGTACCAAATTTCAAGAATCTGAATTTACTGGAAGTAACCTCCAGGTTTTGATTCCATTGCGTGTGTCGAAAATTTGCGGCATAAACGGCTGTCCTTTGATTGCGTTGGCTCAGAAGTTTGATTTTTTCACTAATTCAAGGGAGAGTAGACCTGCGTCCTTGATATGAATTGTAGCTTAATTCATATACTAGTATGAATCCCCGCGTTCCTGAGAAAAAGGTACTTGACAGACAGACAGACGGACAACAAAGTGATCCTATAAGGGTTCCGTTTTTTTCCTTTTGTGGTACGAAACCCTAAAAATAGAGTGAAATACTTTGTATGTATTACTTTTATATTATTAAGAGATACGTATCCGGATGTGGAGGTAAAAAATATTACATTATGTGGTTTGACTTATAAACAATATAATAAAGTAGCCTAAGTATGAAATTGCCGTTTGATGATGAAAATTCAAGAAACTTTTCATCCAAAATATTATACATTTATTTTATGTATAAACAATAACCATTACAGGTTATACTGCCTGTAAGGCAAGCTGTTAGTCCGTAGCTGTATTCAAAAGTCAAATTAGAGACCATTATTTATCCACTTCACCATCTCATTGAAATTTTAGTCTGTATCTGTAATGTGTACCAGTATGTAGTATTTAGTATTAATTAGTATAAGTAATTGGTTTTTGTATTGTTAGTTTAGTAAATTGTACCTGTTATATTACCTAATTAGTAAGCATTTGATTTATCTAAGTAGATATATAAAATTAATTTATTGTGTTCGCCAACCTCTCTGACTCCTTAAACGATCTCCATCCAAATGTTGACTGGAAGAGATAGCTTTAAGCGATAAGTCCGCCATTTGTACTTTAGTTTTAAGAATTTCTTCTTTATTGTATTTTTCTATTGGTGTCCAATAAAGTGTTTTGTATTGTATTGTATTGTACTGTACTGGGTAAAAGTAGATGAATAAAAGTGAAACCAGTTTTACGTGGTAAATTACAGGGTGGAGATTTTCAGTGATATTAACTGTGAATAAACTCTATAGATACTAAACAATTCTATAGACACTAGTATGAATCATAAGAGTAGCCAGTCAACTTTAAAAAATCTTATAGATGCGTCGCACTTACCTCTACCTTATTTAATTTTAAAACAACTATTGTTATATTACACATTTTCTGTCTAACTTTCCCCTCAATGTTAGCTTTTTGTTGCGATAGGATACCGAAAAAGTCAATGGTACGATTTTCCTTGAAATACTCTATCCACCACATTCAACAATGATTAAGTAAATAGTTCCCCCGAAAGAGCGCGAGGATGACATAATCTAGTGTCCACAGTCCACAGGGCGATTTTATGCCCTATTTAATATCAATTTATTTTATTTCAGAAACGCATCGTCCGTCTCACACCAGAGCAAGCGGCTGAACTCTATAAAAACCACTATGGAAGACAGCACTTTCCTCATCTGGTAGCTCACATTTCCAACGGGCCGATTGTTGCTCTGGTGCTCGCTGGTAGAAATGCAATAACCAGGTGGAAAACCCTCATGGGACCGCCCAGGTAAGAAAAAAAAATACGGATTTACCAAACTTACCTATTGGATTATTATATTATGTTCTATGCTATTGGTTTCTGATAGTTCATAATTTTTCATAGCACGTTTGGTAGGTACATTTGATTTATCTGTAGATACTATCAGTAAGAAATTACACAAGACTATCAGTAAGAAATAATCTTTGCGTGGTTTCGTGTTTCAAAGAACAGGGAAGCTTTATGGTGTGGCTTTTCATGACGAGTACAGATGTCGCTCTATCTTAATAATAAGAACGAGGGAAAAAATCGAAATTGACAGCACCTACTCCGATATCTGTAATAGGTTATGGGGACATCTTTCGGGCTGAGCCATCGATCGTTTTGTGGGTTCGTGTCCTACTCGAAGTTACAATTTGTCTGATCGTTTTGTAACGTAACTTTGTAAGCCTTTGCTTCCTAAGAGTGACAAGTCAAAGAGTTTTATGGCAGTCTGATCCCTTACCTTGATTTATTTTGCTTGTAGAGTTCTGGAAGCACAAGCGTACTGGCCGGACAGCATCCGCGCGTGTTACGGTCGCAGGGCTAAATATGGTGACTACTTTAACGGTGTGCACGGCAGTGAGAACGCTGCGGAGGCACTCAGGGAGATACATTACTTGTTTCCTAACAGTTAGCAATTATTGTTTGTATATATAGCTGATCATCAGTACTGATCACATTTGGTACATATGTAGGCAAGTAGGTAGGTACATTATTCTACGTTCTGAGGGGGGACAGACCTTTGAAAAAGAAGGAAAGAAAGTACTTGTATACCTACCTATAACTTACCATAGTGGAGGTTGGGGAAATGAATCATAAATGTGTATGCGTGCGAATTCTGTAGTTTTAACGCTGCGGGGCCGAACCACGGTGCGGTGGATTTTAATTTTTAAGTCTAAATTGCTTAATTGGCTGATATTAAGCCTACATTATAATGTAGCTATCGAAATACTTGGTTCTTAGTTCTAATTATTATTGTATTATTTAATTATCTTAGTTGTAATTCTCATAATTGGTCATTAATTATAGGTTTATAATTAATGACCAATTATGTAGTAGAGTTAGGTAGTAGTTAGGTAGTTATTATTTCATTAATTAGCATCATGTCAACTAGCTTTTTTTTTAATTTGATATTTGTTTTCAGTGATCGTGGGTCCAATATTGCGTCACTGGCAGATAAATGACTACATACAGACGAACATCACGCCCACTCTCCTGCCAGCGGTGACAGCTTTAGCACATGACCGACCAGCCGAGCCAATATTGTGGCTGGCCGACTACTTGCGACGGAATAATCCCAACGAGCCAGAACTGGCTACACAGGTGGCGGAACAGATGGAGGAAAAGAGGTGTCACACACCTTTACCCTCTGAAGAGTCATTGCCGAGATCCTAATACATACGTAGAACTTGTCTACATAAACAGAAGATCGAAGAATGTCATGGAAATGTAAAGAATTTCTTCGAAGAATTTCTTTCTATATTACGGAACAACTTGTAACTTATGTCTTGTGACCAAACAAGCTAATAAATACCTACCTGTGATGTGACCACCTAAACTATATATATTAATAAATATACCTAACTTGAATATCTGTGACCACCAAATCAGAGTATGAATGAGCTCCCCGTGGGGTGCCGGGTTAGAATTGCACCTCCCCATATCATCCCAAGGGTATCGTAAGAGGCGACTAAGGGAAAAATATTAGAAGGTGGGCAGCAGCGCTTTCTAAAGAACTGCCATCTTACACTGGGATCCACAAGCCGCCTGCCAAGCGTGGGGATTATGGCAAATACCCCCTCGTACACATCAGACTTAACAACAATGTCTCAAGGTAAAGGGCGCAATGCAAATCGTCCCTTGTGATGATGTGCATCTATTCTAGGCAGAGGTAAGTCCGCTTAACATCAGGTGGGCGTCGAGCTTGTCAGAGCGTCACAATAACATAAAAAAACTAGGGACGAGACCTATCTAAAATCGCACAAACAAATAGGCTACATAAGCTGAATGTACCTTTTATATCTAAATGCACACTTTGACACGCAATTTGATTGCCTACAAGTCTGTGCCTACAAGATACTCAAAGAAATGATAAGTCAATTGTAGAGCACCTCTAATCGAATAAGTATCGCGCAACATTTCGATAGCAATGTATTCACAAAAAACAAAATGTTATTATGTGCATAGCTGGCGCGTACAGAATATAGCAACTCGCCTTATTCGAGTGATTACCATGAGATAGAGTAAAAATAGTATGTATCACGTTCAATATACCACGCCAATTTCGTCAGCTGCACAATTATTTCTTACTGTCAGTGTTAAGGGCTAAATTTATATGGTCGCATAACTAGACATGTGTGGAAACACAATCGCTAATAAGTACTTACAGTAGGTAGATAGATACCTGTGCCAATATTGTACGTAACGTAGGTACCTATTTGCAAGAACTTAAGAGCTAGATATAAAATATGCCATTGAATTATTGTTTCTAGAACAATGACATTGCCTTAGTTCTAAGATTTTCGCCTTTATTGTGATTTTGTAAGTCATGAGATGTTTCGTGTTGAACTTGAAATGGCGTGTTGAGATCGTTTTCGTTTTACGTGGTTAGTTCTAATGACGCATTCGCTTGCGGGGCGAGGCCAAGGCTTGTAGTAATTGATTATTAATTACCAAATACTTATTTAATATACTACTATTGCCACAACCGTTGAACAAACGCCTCCCCTATTTGTTCCCCAGGCGTCTTGGGGATCACAGTGCAGTTCTTCAAAATGCGCTGCTGTTTACCTTTTGTTATTTTAGCCTTCGAAGCCACCTACGACTCCCCAATATGGTTGCCATTCTATCCTGACGCCCCATGGACTGTTTTGTGTATAACAGGGATGGCAGACGCCCCGAAGACTACTATACTAGGGCAAATACTCGTCACGCCCTTCGTGAGGTCTTTTTCTTAGTTAAGAAATGTGTTGTATTTTTTTAGACGCCTCTACGTGTAATACTTCTTCAAAATATACAAGCTTGAAATCTTTAGATAACGGGACGGACGGACAGACGGCCTCACTCCGTCTGTAATTATATAATACTATAAATACGCATATCAAAATTGCTGTTTTTAACGTTTTTAGAGTATGCTCTATCGTAAAAACGACATTATATACAGACAATCTCAAACTTGGTATGATAAGTCTCATATATAACACTATAGCGATCCGCCCCGGCTTTGCAAGTATATGTAACAAAAAAATCCAAAATAAACATTTTTTTTTTAATAATCTACATAGCCTATGATCACCAGAGATAATGTAGGATTGTAATGGTGAAAGAATTTTTCAAATCCTATCCAGTTGTTTATTCGTTTCATATAAAAATACAAATCTTTCCTATTTATGATATTAGTACAGATATAAGAACTAATAATTATACCAATCATGTGGTACTCGAAATTCTCGAAAAGAGTAAATGAAAAATATAAATTGGTAGATAATAATTTTTGCACTTACATTCAGTGATGGTAGTCCAATGAGACCTCGTACATGACCGGTTTAAAATTATGCAATTTCTAGTTTTAATTTGTAGGTTATCTAAATGCTTTTATTGTAGTAGCTGTAGTGTTGTACATAGTTCGTATATTTTGTTAACTGTGCCCGGTGAATGGCTATAGGCTCACCCCTATTACATGGGACCAAAACCCAATTGGCGAATCGACCAACACACCTCTGCCTACCCTTTCGGGGATACATGCATATGTAGTATGTATGTATGTAGCATTTTGTTAATAAAGGCATACCGCCGGTATAAAAATATTTCGAAATCAGTAAAATTAAATACGTTTGATATTTTAATAACTTTATTTATAGAAACAGTTTACAAATGAGCTATCACAGGCTCGTGATGGATAAATAATATTTTAGCAATAATGTGGTTATTTTTTATGTATATTAATTACACACTTATATGTAATGGATGAGAATCTTTACTAATGTTGTTACAAATGCTTATACTAAATTCCTTTACCTCAAAACAATTGTTTTAGGAACACTGCAATCTATATCAACATATAACTAAAATAATGGTTGATCCTACAAATACATATGTAAGGAAGTGTAACTCACATACAGTTATCGCTTTGATTTCGAACTCATCAAGTTCACAATTGACAAAACATGCACAATCTTCCAATTTTATATAGTTGCATGCAGCAAAATAATGATTGACCACATTTTAAAAAATATAAACCATATTGTTGCTATTTGAAATTATCTTGAAAAGTGCGAGTGAGAAGGCTGCAAAATGTAAAAGGGCTCTTAATGTAATGGGTTGGCAAACAAGCAGACGGCCCACCGTAAAAATTTACTTAGATTGGTTAAAAATAACTTATCAGAGCGCTTGGCAGATGCGACGCGTGATCAAAATGCTGGCACCTATTTGGCTCAAAGAATAAGCATTGCAATTCAACGGGGCAATGCTGCCAGCATGCTGGGCACGCTGCCAACTGATGGTGAGTGCCTATGAGTCCAAATGCTTTATTGTAGTAGCTGTAGTGTTGTATATAGTTTGTAGTATCTTAGATTGGTTCACTGATTTGGCGCTTAGAAATCATCGCATACGATTGGTCGCGTCTAGGTTATGTTGTTGCGCCGCGCGGTACACTTTTTAAACTACGCCCACCGCGGTAATGTTTGCGTCCTACTGTTTTTGAGTTTGACTTACATTTCTTCACATATTTATTCGTAGGGTTGATCTAAAAACTTTACTGTGACTATGAACAATCTATCTAAGTACATCACACTGCATTAAAAATACTTTTATCACTGAACGTTAAATGTAATTCTTCAAACCATTTCTAAGTAATAGTCACAATATTTGTTTTTAAGATCCAAACTTAAATCTAAAAAAGTTTTGGTAGAAAATTAATTGCTTAAAAACAATGGGGAGAGAAAAAAATTAATATACACATCAGTATGCGCCCGCTATCACGTACCTGCAATAAAATAAAAACGTGTCATTTAATTACTAATAAATAAGCAATAAATATTTGTATAATAATCGATACTGCAGTCAAACTCTGGCAGGGGTATGGCGGGGGTATTTCCTTGCAATATTCTTTTATGTGTAGAGACTTGTAAATGACTATTTAATTTTATATATTTTATTTACCTATAATTTAAGCTATATGTTGATAATCTTCCTACGATATAATAAATAAATAATACACTGTAATAAGACTTCTGTGCCGCTAACTAAACCCGTACATTACGGTCGTAGGTATTCTGTTTTGAGCTTACAATGCCTACGTTTGTACATAGGGATGTAGCTATTCCGAAAAGAAAAGTGTCTCGATAACACTGACGTCCATACTAAAATCGGAACGATTATGAAGTGCAAAAGCGCGCGTACCAAACATCAGTTCTGTTTTCAAAAACATATGATTTTATAAACTATAAAATCAGAAGGTCTTACTTTAACGAGAGTTGTCAGTACCGGTTAATGACGTCACATGGATTTTATGTGTAGCTGTCAGTGCATCTCGGAACGACTTTGAGAACGCTTATGCTGCGTGTTTGTGGAGGGGGAAATGCCATCTTCTACCCCCTTCCACTACTGAAGGTGGCGGAAAAGGATGTATGGGACTCGAACCCACTCAACCGCAACGTGAGTTATCCTCCGCCGACGTATGGCAAGCTGTAGTCGAAGTGATCACTGTAGCCCTTATATACTAGTGTAGTAGGATCTCTGTAGGAGATATTGTTTATTGATAGATTTTTGCTGATAATGTGCTGATAAAAAATGACTTATTAACAACAACCATCCCATCACGCCTGTTTTATGTGAAGATGTCAGGGCTACACCCAGAATCTAAACTGGTTCTAAGGGACAACTGCCAGAACACTTAGATCGAAGTTTTTTTTTTATGCTTGGTAGGTTAGCCTTTGACCTGATGGTAAGTGATGATGTGGTCGAAGATGTTGTTGGTAAGTACGTTAGTAAGTACTGGCTCTCAAGGACAGCTGCCGGAACACGCCGTTAGGTGCTTGGCGACAGATTTTCTACTTGAGGGTGGTAGCTAGCCAGGCGGGCGTTCGAAAAATGTCCTACAACCACGCTATATCGATTGCCGTCTTTAGGCAACAACCGGGACCGACGGCTTAACGTGCCCTCCGAAGCACGGAAGCGCTCAGTAGTAATGTCACTAGCGGTCACCCATCCAACTCATGACCGCGCGCGACGTTGCTTAACTTTGCTGATCGGTTGAGAACAGCAAAGGAAACTTCGCTACGAGCGCTTCAACATTTTCTACTAATCAGGCGAGCATTCACAAAATGCCGTAGGTACCGACATGTTGGGTAGACTTACTCATCAGTTCCTCTTGTCCCTATACATGCGCACGTAGGCGGACTCACTGCCAGAACAAAGGCCGATCTTCTGACACACGCCCTTCACGCCGAAGTCTTCGATCAGATGAATCACGCTGTCGCCGTATATCTCCATCAATGTGTGACACTGGAAAATAAAATTAATTGTTGACAACCTTGAGTGAGATTTGCCCGTGTGGAATTCGTTTACATACCTAAACATAATCCAGGTCGTTGTACTAAGTTTAGTCAAACAAATTGTATCGAACTCTAAAAAAAGCGGTAAGTTTAAGTATGTGGTAAAATAGTTCTGCAAAAAAAAAAAATTGACAACCTTAAGTGAAATTTGCCTGCGTGGAATTCGTTTAACTCCCTAAACATAATCTAGGTCGTTGTACTAAGTTAATTAAAACAAATTGTATCGAACTTTACAAAATGTGTTAAGTTTATGTTTGTGCTTTTAATTGTATTGCAAAGAAAATTCACTGGCGGCGCATCGTTTTCGAGATCTTAATAAGCGAAAGTTCCAAAAACGAGTCCCACTTTGTGCACTCTACACCTCGTTAGTTGGCCTAACAATCGACTCTAGCGGTTGATTTCTCTTGGAATCGACTTATATAGATATATCGTTCTTTATTGTATACACCATTACAGACCCACCAACTTATCTGTTCAGGTGGCAGAAAAAAGAACTACAACATTCCTTCAAATTGTGACAGTTTGTAGTTGTTTTCCTTGATCAGCAGCGCCCTCGCCAACTGCACAGTTAAGTTGGTGGTACTATAAATTATTATACAGGGTCATTGGAAAAATGCTAACAACCTCTTAGGGTTGACATCTGCTAGTCCTAACAAACATTTTGAGATTAATGTTTTATTATTTGTTTTTGACGGAATAAGCAGGAAGACCACCTGATGTTAAAAGTGTCTTGTACCTGTAATTTATTATTTCATATTTTTATTACTTTGCTGGATGTTAATCTTGAAAACTCTATTCAAAGGGAGCGTGGAGAGGAGTCCAGTGTTGCCACGGCGGGCGTTCTAGGCTCGGAGTAAGTCTCTTACTACGAGACTCAAACTTAAATCAATAAGTTTTTTGTTTTTTTTTGAACTGTCTGACACATTTAAGTTCTGTGTCTCGTAGTAAAATACATTGCCTACTCTGAGCTAAGAGCGCCCGCCGCGGCAACACTGGACCGCGCCGCGCTCCCTGTGAATAGAGTTTTGCATATTTACATCGAGCAAAATAATAAAAAATATGAAATAATAAATCACAGACACAAGAAACTTTTAAAATCAGGTGGTCCTCGTACTTATTCCGTCAATAACAAATAATAAAAAAACTCTTAAAAAGACATATCAAAACGTTTGTTAGGACTAGCAGCAGTCAACCCTAAGAGGTTGTTTGGCATTTTTCCAATAATCCTGTATGAGGCTTACAATTATGTCTTATAATGAGATAACTTTGTTATTAACAGCGATATAATAGCAGCCGCCTCAACTTTTACTTCCACTGGGTCCAAGTTTTTTTTTTAAATACTTCCCAGTGGCCAATGTGTTGGCATACGGTCACATCCCATTTTATTTGATCATTTGGGACTTTGGATTATTCTTCATCTTTTAGGCCGGGGAGTGTTCCGTGGTTAGAGTTAGGTCGTAGCTCAATTCCGCCATCCCAGGTCCCGAGCATGTTTCACCAATTTCATGTCGACGTCTGGCAATATTTGTATACTGTCATGGGATTCTTACGTTATTTTCGAACCGATACGACTAAGGAACCTTCACGATAAGAGCATATTCCCTGCTCAAAAGCTGGCAACGCACTATCTGAGACTTCTGGTGTTAGGGATGTTAGTGTGCGACGGAGATCTTACCAGGTGAGCCAAATGCTCGTTTGCCCTCCTATACTATAAAAAACCGCCCCTAGACTTAAATTGTCTCCAACGTTATTTCTCTTTCTGATGATATGCTCAAGAAGTGAATGTATTATTAGTTGTTTATCTGTACAGGTACGAATACTTTAGAATTCCTTCTTTGTACATACACGAGTATACAAAATATAGCATATTACCCTAGCGTTGAATTTGGCTGGCAACAATCCGCATGACTTCTCTATGACGTGGACAATGTCGCGGTCCACTTTGTCGTTGGAGAGCACTTTCTTGACGGCCATCACCACCGCCTCGCACACCGCGCAGTCCAGGATCTCTTCTGTTGGACATTTAGATAATATTATTATTTACATGCATACATATAATCACGCGTGTAAACACCCACGTTTCGTTGATTTGGGTTTGGTCCCATGTAATAGGCGGCGAGCCTATTGTCATTCACCGGGCACAGTTTCAGCATCATACAATTTTTTTTTGTTAATTGGTAAGCCTTTGACCACAATCTCACCTGATTGGAAGTGATGATGTGGTCGAAGGTGTTGACAGGCTAAACCTACAATTACTGGCTCTCAAGGACAGCTGCCGGAACACACTGTTAAGTGCTTGGTGACAGATTTTCTACTTGAGGGTGGTCGCTAGCCAGGCGGGCATTCACAAAATGCCCTTCCACCATGCGGTGAACCTCAAGCCCGCGGCGGGATTCCAACCATGGACATGCTGTAGTCCATAGCCAATGCCACTGAGCCATCACTGAATCTAAAATTTCTTTAACACACTGGATGAAACACAAGAACATATTACGAACAATATGTTTACGTTAACAACTTATTAGACAGGAACACAAGAACATATTGCATGAAGTGTCTCACCTTTAACAACATTGAGTCTCTCCTCAGTAAGCTCGGTGCGAGGGCACAGTTTCAGTTCCTCACAGACCTTGCTGGGCGCGAGCTCTTGCTCCAGAAGGCTTATTACCATCTGTCCGTACTTCTCAACAAACTGGTCGCATTCGCTCCTGACCGATTTGGGCATGCGTTTGCACACGCCATGAACTGCGGCCATGATTTCGTCCTGTTGAAACAATACATTAAATCATAACAATATTAATATCGTAAACATATACAAGGAAGGAAAGTTATTATTTGCAGTAATATTTTAAGTCAAAAGCTCCGACCCTTATAGGTTAAGTGTGTAATTGAAAACTATACCCGAGTTGAACACTCTGCTTTTCGTAACTAATGCGAGGAAACAATTAAAACTTCTTAGGTTCTCACAAAAACATATTAGAATATCAACAGGCAAGCCGAAACTACTGGCAAGCGAGACATACTGGTTTGATCTTTAAAGGACACTTTACACACTTTGGCCTTCAAAAAGTGAAAAAGGACTAAAAGGAACGACTTCTCACCCTATTATGCTTGTCCTTGATCTGATCATCGATCTCGCTGAGAACAAACTCGCAGACGACGCATACGGTCTTCTGTCCCTTTTTCGGTTTGACAGGACGCCCGTTCACAGTGTTGTCGGGGATTTCATTCGTTTCTGTATAATTAAAAATAACAAATAAATATATTTTAACTAACAGACGTTGCTTAGTTGGTAGGGATTTAGCTTGCGAAGATATGACCCCTGGTTCGGGATGAAACAGGTTCTAAAAAGTCGAAACTTCGGACAACTCCAAACCTTTTTTGTCCTCTTAATAAAATATCATATTTCGCAAATAAAACTACCACTATAGGACTTATTAATATTACCTTTGACAGTATAAGGCGTCGGACCCACAGCGAGTAGTTTATAGTTCAGAGAGCTGCGTTCCGATGTACGCGGAACGCAACACTCTGAACTCTTCTTGAGTTGTTCAGGTTTTCCATTCAATCAGTTTCTTCTAAATTGACATTAAGACAAGAGAGACGAATAACAAATCACTGATAGGTAACACCATTGTCGATGGCAAAGGTCAGATACTTTTACTAAAACGATTATACAAAATAAATACTCAATTAATAATCCAATAGAAGGAGCTTTCTTTGACCGCCGCAGTCTGACAGCTGTTGTGAGTGCATTCATCGAAGTGAACGCAGATTTTCGAATACAGAACTCTAGAACGCTTTTTGTGGGCGCCTTATGGTCATTATGCCAGTTTTAGAACAACATACAAAAGATGACCTTTTCCGAAACTATCACAATCCTTAGCCAGCAAACTAGTCTGCAACAGAGACGGCTTCCTAAAGTTATTTCAGTCTTGTCTCAGTTGCAGTTGCTTATGGTACTTCTAGATAAAAGTGAGTTTCAGCAGGTCTTGGAGTTTGTTAGAGGAGAGTTTCAGAAAACCATACAAAAAATGATCTTTTCGGAATCTTCAAGACTTATCTACTCACCAATATCACCGTCTTTAGCCAGCATACTGGTCGGCAACAGAGAGTGTTTTCTAAAGTTGTTCCTATCACCTCTCAACTGCGGTTTGTCATGGAACTTGTCAATGGAACTAGTGAGTTTCAGCGGGTCGTGGAGTTCGCTAGGGCACAGTTTCAGATGGACACAGATCTCTTGTGGGTTCAGGTCAGCGGATAGCATCTCTACTAGCTGTTCTGTGTATGTGTCGACGAAGTTGACACACTTAGCGCGGAGATTGTCCGAGAGACGGTTGCACAGGTTGTCGAGTGCTTTGCGGATGCTTTCCTGTGAAAATAATTTAATATATACTAACGAGAATAATACACTGAGAAAAATCTTAAGTCAAAAGCGCCCTAATGACGGCCAATTTATATGATATAAGGCGAAAAACCGACCAAACGTAAATACGTACAAAAACGCCTTCCAACTAGAAGGCGTTAAACGTGGTCAGTGAAGGCGAATGTTTCTTTTCCTCTTCATTTAAGGTGTATTTTGTGGTCTTATTTAAATGTTGATTTTCGATAAGGCTGATTAAGTCGTACGTTATAGTGATAATCACCGTATATAAACCGCCGTAAAAGTAAGGTATAGTTTATGGTCAATACTGCAATTATTATCGTATAACAAGTTGCAATTCTGAAAATACTTTACGGAAGGCGTTTTTGACGGTTGTGTTTATTATAAAACATGGTACAATTTTATTGATTGGTGAAAATCATCTTAAGAGTTGTGAATTCATCTTACGTAGTTACAATTCAACGGTAAAAGGTCAAATTTGATTTAAGCCTTTAAGTCGGTTTTCTCACTGTAGTATTGTTGTTTATGAGAATGGCTGAGTTCAACATGGTCAGATTAACTCTGCAACTATCTGGAATTCGACTGCTCTCCTACTCTCCTTTCACTTCCTCGCGCTCGCCCCGTAACAAAGGGCCTATATGACGTCATTGACAGCAGTGACGTTGACCGTGTTGTTTGCTATTTTTTTAGTGAGTAATCTCCACATGTATATCATAAATGGCAAACCATTGTTGATATTCTTTCACGCGGAATTTAAACAAGGAATTGAAAGGGTTCTTTGTTTTCGATGTTTGCTATGATAAATTTTGTAATAATATCTTGATAGACAGTCAAATTGTCGGAGGGTGAGACAGATATTTTTTTTACGCTCACATTCATATTCATACTTGATATGTATATATATGATATATATAATGATGTATATATATATATGATATATATAAGTTGACTTAAGAGAGTAATAGAAACACTACGCGAGCGAAAACGTGGGCACAACTTTGTATTAGATGACGATTAGTAAATCTAGACACGTATTCCGACCAAATTGAAAACATAATAAAGGCACTATCTCAAATATGGCTAAAGGAGGGACTACTAAACCATTAATATCTCTCATTATTTTAACTATTTAATAATATAAAATAATTAAGATTCATATTCACTTCATGGATGTCGTAAATAATACAAAAGGCGAGAAGAACAGCCAAATCCGCAGCATGCCACTACTGACATTACTGTGAGTAGGGAGTTGCTGCGCATTCGGTCGGTCTTTTTGCTTTTAGTCTCCTTTTACGACATCCAACAAGAAAATAAGGAGCAGGTGCAGTAGAAATCTTTACCACCGTAACGACCTCAATAACCGACAGGCAGCTGGTACACTAGCAACAAGAGAATTCCAAATGCTCTGCCTTCGAAATACTCTTGTTGGCTTGGCGTTAGTCAAAAACCTTTTGAAGCAGTGATGGCTCAGTGGCATTGGCTATGGACTGTCGCGCAGCAGGTCCATGATTCGAATCCCGCCGCGGACTTGAGCTTCACCGGATGGTGGAACGGCATTTTGCGAATACCCGCCTGGTTAGCGACCACCCTCAAGTAGAAAATCTGTCACCAAGCACCTAACGGTGTGTTCCGGCAGCAGTCCTTGAGAGCCAGTGAAATTACAGGCACATGAGATTTGACAACTATGTCTCAAGGTGACGGGCGCAGTGCAATTCGTGAATTGTGACGAAATGCATCTGTTATAGGCAGAGGTTAGTCCGCTTAACATCAGGTGGGCCTCGACCTTGTCCCGTCACAATAACATAAAAAAAACCTAGGTATAGTAGTAAAAATGTAGTAAAAACATTTTATACCGACCAAACATACACGGGTTAAGGGTACAGAGATGACAATGACGTAACAATTATGTTAGAGAGCTTAATCTGAGAGATATAACGTTTACTTCAATAAACCTTCATCACATTCAATGATTGGGAGTGTATACATAGAACCTTTGAAGCGCTCGTAGCGAAGTTTACTTAGCTGTTCTCAACTGATCAGCAAAGTTAAGCAACGTCACCCGCGGTCATGAGTTGGATGGGTGACCGGTGTGTTCCGGCAGCTGTCCTTGAGAGCCAGTACTTCTAGGTTAGCCTGAACAACATCTTCGACCACATCATCACTTACCATCAGGTGAGATTGTGGTCAAAGGCAAAACTATCAAGCATAAAAAAAAAGCTGTCATGTTTTCTTGGAGTTAAATTTGTAAAAATTATTAACATTTTAATTCGATTTAAAAAATAATTACCTCGCTCTTGTTGTTGTTCAACATTGACTTGAGTTGTTCTACGGCGAACAAACAAAGCGGGCAATTTCCTTTTTTCACAGATGACACAAGATGGACTTCCTCCACCTTCGCGCAAAGGCCGATAGCTGGGCACACCTGAAATTATAACAAACAAAAATAACTGTAGGAACTATGAAGACAATTTTGGAGCCTTTCGTGGACAACTATACAGATCTCTGTCGCCAAGCACCTAACGATATTTTTCCGGCAGTTGTCTTTGAGATTCAGTTCCCATTCTAGGTTAAGACAGTTTACAATTTTCGACCACATCATCACTTACCATCACGTGAGATTGTGCTCAAAGCTAACCTATCGATAATACATAAACTATACGATACGATAACTCTTTATTGACACCAAAGAACAGGAAATTACAAAGAAACAATAACAATAGTAAGGTACAAAGGGCGGTCTTATCGCTAAAAGCGATCTCTTCCAGACAACCTTTGGATGGACAGAGAATAATTTTTTGAGCAGGGAGAGTGGTGCATTTCTCGAATACATAAACAAGTACATAATATAAATTGATGAAACTATATGCCTAATGAACTTACAATTGTAATTTTTTGAACTTGTACTGTACTGTATCAGCCGGATTGTCCACTGCTGAACACAGCCTCGTCCTTTAAGGGGGGTTTTGCCGTAATGACGCTTGGCAGACGTCTTGGGGATCGCAGTGTAAGACATGTTCCTCAGAAAGCGCTGCTTCTGATGTGTTACCCTTAGTCGCCTCTTACGACACCCACGGGTAAAGATGGGTGGATGACATTCTAGCCCGGCACCGCACGGAACTACTGGTGAACTTGAGTTTCGAAATTTGTTATGATGTAAAACAAAAAAATCCTAACCTTTTCGCATGATGATAGGGCATTTTCCGAATGCCCGCCTGGCTAGCTACAACCCTTGTTACGGACAGAACGAGCCCTCTCACTGCCCCGCCTGTAAATAGCTAGATATCATAGGTGTATGTTTCGATTTCTCATTTATTATTGTAGAATTAAGTTGTTTGTGATTTACTAGGTATATAAGTGTATAAATAAAGGAATAGCAATGGTATAGATATAAGAATAAATGAACGTGTAATATTGTACTATGTAATGTGTTAACAGGTTGACGGCGCGAGCGCCGACGGCAGACTGGGAGAAAATGCGCCCATTTTTTTTTTTTTTTTTTTTTTTTTTTTTTAGGGAGGACATAGATGCTGTCTACCGCTATACGGACGTACAGCTCCACCGGACTTTGGGCGAGGGGAGGCCCTCTTATAGCCCAGGAAATGCGCCCAGCGCCATCTTTAATATTTATACATGTAGAACGAGACAGCGATATGTTCTGTTTCACTCATAGCGTCACTCGCTTTTGATATAAATATTAGAGCGTTTTTGTGTAATTATGCATTCTTAACTGACTCTCGGAGTCGACAACATTCTTTGTTTCATGGTGCTTACACCAGCTACCTAACGAGTAAGAAGAAATAAGAGCTTGTTACATAGTATAAGCTAAGAAGAAATTGTAACAACAGGAGAAGAAAGAAATACAGTCCACCAAAGTTTAAAGCATCGAAGTGTGTTTTATTTGAACGACCCGTAGCGTAAGGACCCCTACAGTTTTTGGTCCTCCGCAAGCCGGGTTCAAGCAAGCGGGAAAGAAGAACTTCGTCAACTCCGGGTCGTCGTCATCAAGTCAAGAATCAGCATCATCGTTGGCGAGGCACTGTGACGTCTACACCCACTGCACCTCTCACGCAGTGTGTAGAACGCGTGTCAACATTGCAATACATATCTCTGGTCCACCAGAACGAGTGTGGAACCAGATCCACCAGAACGAGTGTGGATCCACCAGAACGAGTGTGGAACGTGCTACCAAGGAGCAACAGCGGCGAGCCATTGGGCGAAGATCACCCAACGGTGCGACGATCGCCGTGACATCGTGAGACCTTGGACCGGGGTCGGAAGATCACCCAACGGTGCGACGTTCGCCGTGCGCCGTGCAACGGGTACCCCGAGTGAAGAAAGAAGAGAAGACTTTAACGCGGTTAGCCGCGGCCTGGTCTCTCGAACCCCCTCACGGTGCTAAGTCGGCAAGAGGGCCAGGTTAACGCCAGTACTGGCGGTGTGACATTTGGTGCGGTGTCACCGGTCCCCACGGACCGAAGTTGTACCCCTGACGTCGGTAAGGTTGTAGTTGTGGTGCGGAGGCCGGACTGTAGGCACTGCGGAAGGCAGTCGGACATTCCAGCCGACTGTCGAGCACTCCGTCACCGCTTGCGACCCTCTGCCGGGCAGGCCCACCTTCCTTACCCATCCCCCTTTTCCATCTCCAAAGGAGCGTATCTCGCGCCTTAGGGCCGGGCCCTCCTAAGGAATTGTTAGGGACCGTTAGGCAGGTAGGGAATTAGGGGCGTGAAGAGCCGAAGATGCCGACGACCAGGAGCCAGGTCGCCGATGGGAAGACTCTACGCGTATATGAAGACTACCCCGCGTCGCCGTCTGCATCCGCGTTCGCGCACGCAATCGTAAATAATGAGCAGCCGCTCACAGAGTCCGCGTCGTGTCCGAATGTAAATAACAATACGCGACCGCGATCCGTACCGGGTAGGAGACGCGAAGGGCAAGCATTATCGGTTCGTTCACAACGTTCGAGCGCAAGTGCCGTCGCAAGAATACGGCAAATAGAAATGGAGGCTGAAGAACGACTAGCCGACATAAGAAGAAAAGAATTGCAAATTGAAGCCGATCTGATCAAGAAGAAATTAGTCGCCGACATAGCGGCTATAAGGGAAGAATCTGATCAGGAAAGTCTCTGCGAACAGGAAGCTATGGAAACCAGCATGAGAGTCAAAGACTGGGTTCAACACACGCAGAGACGGGGGGAGCACGGCGTAGATATCGACGCTACCGTACTCATGGAAAGAGCGAAAGAGACGGAACGATGCCAACATACTACGCGTGCGAGAGAGACCGAGCGAGGTCAAGTAATTAGAGCAAAGGAAACGGAGCTATGTCCCATGCCCACAACAAACCAAGTAACGTTCGAATCGTCATCGCGGCGCCAACCGTCACCAGCCCGCCCTGTATCCAGAGACAGGGGCATGGAAAGGCTTGCGGAAATATTAGAGAAAATGGCACGGAACAAACCGCATAGAAGCGCACCGGACTTACCTATATTCAGTGGAGCCGCCGGGGAATGGCTACCGTTCAAAGCTGCTGCCAAGGAAGCAAAGGCAGTGTACGGGCTGACGCCAACCGAGAACCTCGCTAGGCTACGAGCGTGCCTGCGAGGCGAAGCTCGGCAATGCGTAGCCGCGCTGTTATATACAGCAACGGAACCGACTGCAATAATGAAAACGTTAGAACAGCGTTACGGGCAGCCGGAAATAATAATCGATCAAGCATTAGACGACTTAAAAAAGCTACCGCGCATCGGGTCAACTGCAGCGGAGCTCAACGAATTTGCAATAAAACTGCAAAATATTGTCACGGTAATTTCGTGTCTGGACGAACGCGGTTACCTACAGAATCCAATGTTAACGCGACATATCACCGACAAGATGAGTGAACACCTACGGTCGCGTTGGTGCGATTATGCTGAAGAACAAGAGCAACAAGCAGAAGCGGAAATTGTAACGTTATCACGTTTCTTCATGCGTGAAGCCGAACGTGCAGTACGCCATTGCTACTCGTCTGCGCAGCATAACCCGCCTACAAAAGCGAACAAGGATTCGCCGCAATTCCGACCCAATAACCGCAATAACCAACGAGTTAACGTCTATGCAACGAACGAAACACAGAAGAACGTTTGTCTGTGTTGTGGAAACGAACACGCGACCCCACAATGCCAAAAAGTCAAAGAAATGACTGTGGAAGAGAGATGGCAATGGGTGAAAGAGACGCGTACATGTTTTTTGTGCATGAATAGCAAACATCGTCGCTATAGTTGTAAAGCAAGGAAATGCGGAGTCAACGAATGTAGAATGCCACATCACGCACTACTGCATGCGGTTAAACGAATAAAAATGGAATCAAAACCGCAAAAGGAAGACACCGCTATTACCGCCTCCGCGCAGGCTACAAGTAACAACAAAGTTTTGTTAAAAGTGTGCCCGATCACACTTAAGGGACCGACAGGAGAAATAGAAACGTTCGGTCTGTTAGACGAAGGGTCGACGATTAGTTTAATCGACCAAGAAATAGCCAACCTAATCGGCGCGCACGGGCCTACAAGGGCGCTTAACATCCACGGAGTCACATCGAGTCAAAGGGAAGCAGGTAGCCAAGCCGTAGACATCGGGATAAAAGGAAGACGTCAGACGGTATACCACGCTATTAAGGCGCGCACTGTTCAACACTTAGAGCTAGGTAGTCAGTCGGTGAATAGCGAGATAATGGACCAACGATACCTACAAAGTGTGTGTGCCGAAGACGTGTGCTACTCCGGAGGAAAACCGCGCATATTAATCGGTGCCGATAACTGGCATTTAATAGTAACCAGAAAGTTACTCACGGGAAGAAGGTCGCAACCAGCGGCATCCCTCACCAAGCTCGGATGGGTGATACACGGAACCGTACCGCAAAGCTCAATTATGTCTCATGATGAACGCACACTGCATATACACACACTGCAAGGAGAACGAGACTGCGAGCTACATGAGTTGGTGAAAACCCACTTTGAACTGGACTCGATTGGTATCTCAAATAAACGAAAACCGGTTGCAACCGACGAAAGGGCAGTAGAGATATTTGATAAGTCAATACAACGAGTGAACGGCCAGTTTGAAGTCGGCCTCCCATGGAAATCGGAGGATGTACGGTTACCACCCAGTTACGACATGGCTTCGCGACGCTTAAAAAGCTTAGAGAGAAAAATGGACAAGTCATCCGAGTTTAAAGAGGCGTATACGAATGAAATAAACAAACTGCTAGAGAAAGGATATGCAGTCAGGTGTGAGCGCGACCACAGTAGCAACCCTCGTCTGTGGTACCTACCTCACTTCGCGGTAACCAACCCGCATAAACCAAACAAGGTACGTTTGGTATTTGACGCCGCGGCACGATCAAACGGCGTATGTATGAACGATGCGCTCTTGGAAGGGCCGGACTTGCTGAAAAACCTAAACGGTATATTATATCGCTTCCGCGAGCGACCGGTCGCTGTAACAGCGGATATAAGGGAAATGTTTTTAAGGGTAAGAATCCGACCCGAAGATCGCATCGCACAACATTTCCTATGGCGCGGAAATGAACGGTCACAACCACCCGACACTTACGTGATGACAGCCATGATATTTGGCGCTAAGAGCTCACCATTTCTAGCGCACAGCGTGCGGAATAGAAATGCAGAAGAAATGCGAGAATCGCACGCGCTAGCGCACACAGCTATAACTAAGTGTCACTACATGGACGATTGGGTGCAAAGCTTTAGTGACGAAAAAACCGCCGCGCATACAATAAAGGAAGTAATTGAGGTACACAAGAGAGCAGGATTCGAACTCGCAGGCTGGAGCTCGAACCATCCTCAATTACTGGGGGGAGTGGGGCACGAGGAACGCGCCACCACTCACAAGGAATTAGGTACCGGGTTGAACGAGTATGGAAAAACCTTAGGCATAAAATGGATCGCGTCTACAGACGAACTAGCATTTAACACGGAGATGCCCCGTATCCCGACCGAAGTGAAAACGGGAACGCGAACGCCTACTAAGAGAGAGGCACTGGGGGCCGTAATGTCTATATTCGATCCATCGGGTCAGCTATCCCCTTACGTCATCTCTGCAAAGATGATACTGCAGAGCCTATGGAGACACAAAATGGGATGGGATGATCCCTTGCCACCGGAAGAAGCCGCTAGTTTCAACGAATGGATACGCGATATGGAATACATCGAAAAACTGCGTATCCCGCGATGTTACAGTACGAGACTAGCCGTAGAAAGACAGTTGCATGTATTCGCGGACGCGAGCGAACAGGCATACGCAGCGGGGGCCTATTGGAGGTATCTGTACGACGATCAAAGCGTACACGTGACCTTAATCGCTGGAAAAGCGAAAGTAGCGCCTATGAAGCCGCAAAGTATACCGCGCATGGAACTACAGGCTAGCCTAATTGGTGCGAGATTAGCCGCTGAGATTATCCGCGAACACGACTTCACAGGCCGTGTCACATATTGGAGTGACTCGAAAACGACCTTACATTGGATACGTAACGACTCAGCACGCTATACGCCCTACGTAGCACATCGCTTAGGAGAAATTGCGGAACTAACCAAAGTGAACGAGTGGCGATGGGTACCTACCGCGCATAACGTCGCCGACGACGCGACGCGAACGGGCAGCACTCGCCTAAAAAGCACCGATCGTTGGTTCACCGGTCCTAAGTTCTTAAGAAAGTCAGAGGAACATTGGCCACAAGAAGAGGTCACTGGGAAGGAAGAAGACGAGGTCGAAGTGCTTACCGTACGAACGACGGATTCGACCCCACTCATTGATGTCAACCGATTTTCGTCATACGATCGTCTAATACGGACTGTAGCGCGAGTGCTGACGTTCTGCGACAAATGTAGAAAAGTCGAGAACGTGACCGACGTAGACCGCCTACGGCGTAGCGAGAAAATACTGCTACGACAAGCGCAGAATGACTGTTTTACGAACGAGACGGCAAGATTGAAAGCCGGAAAAACAGTCGAACGAACGAGCCGCTTAGCGAAATTAGACCCTATGTACACGGAAGACGGGCTAATATGCCTGCGTGGAAGGATTAACGCCGCGCTAGTACCGGAGGAAATGAAGACACCGCCCGTACTTGACGGAAGGCATCCGTTGACGATGCTGCTTATTAGGCGCGAACATGAGAAAAATGGGCACATAGGGCGCGAACACGTTGTGAACAACCTTAGGCAGCGTTATTGGATATTACATATGCGTCCGTCCGTGAGAAAGATAACGCGCGCATGTACGTGGTGTAGCATTAAACGAGCGACACCCGCGACGCCGGTAAAGGGTGACCTACCGCGTGAAAGGCTGAGTGCGTACACCAGACCTTTCTCTAGGTGTGGTTTAGATGGGTTCGGTCCAATGTGGGTCGTGATAGGTCGCCGGCGCGAAAAACGATGGGGTTTGTTGTTCACTTGCCTAGTGACGCGCGCGATACACGTGGAGCTCTTAAGCAGTTTGAGTACGGACTCTGCCATTATGGCAATTAGGCGAATGGCCGCAAGGCGAGGGTTTCCCGCCGTGTTCTATAGCGATAATGGAACGAACTTTCATGGTAGTTCGGTCGAAATGCGGAAAGCTTATGACGAATGGTTACCCACTCTCCAAAATTACGCGAACGGAAAAATGGCTAAATGGTGATTTACTAACCCCGGGGGGCCGAACGAAGGGGGGGCGTGGGAACGAATGATTAAAACGGTGAAATCGTCATTAGCCGTGACTTTAACTGAGCGCGCGCCAAAAGAGGAAGTATTAGCTACCGCGCTCACAGAAATCGAATACACAGTAAACTCGCGACCGTTAACGCACGTATCTGTATGTGAAGACTATCCGGAAGCACTAACCCCTAATCATTTGTTGTTAGGTACGGCCTTAGGTATGCCATACGTTGGGGAATGCGACATCGCCGATAGAAGGACTTGGCGAGCCGCGCAAGCAATAGCAAACGCGTTTTGGTCTCGGTGGATAAAGGAATACCTACCAACGTTAACACCCCGTGGTGATATAAGGAAAGACGCGCGAAATGTGAAAATAGGAGACGTTGTTATTATCGCGGACGGGATGTTGCCACGCGGCGTGTGGCCGCGCGGATTAATTGAAAAGGTGCATACGGGACCAGACGGCGTAGTAAGAAGTGCAGACGTGCGTACGCGGGGTGGTATCTTCAGAAGGCCAGTGAGACGGCTCATCGTCCTCCCTCATAATGATGGCTTCGAAGGTCTACGCCGGGGGGAGAATGTTACGGACAGAACGAGCCCTCTCACTGCCCCGCCTGTAAATAGCTAGATATCATAGGTGTATGTTTCGATTTCTCATTTATTATTGTAGAATTAAGTTGTTTGTGATTTACTAGGTATATAAGTGTATAAATAAAGGAATAGCAATGGTATAGATATAAGAATAAATGAACGTGTAATATTGTACTATGTAATGTGTTAACAGGTTGACGGCGCGAGCGCCGACGGCAGACTGGGAGAAAATGCGCCCAGCGCCATCTTTAATATTTATACATGTAGAACGAGACAGCGATATGTTCTGTTTCACTCATAGCGTCACTCGCTTTTGATATAAATATTAGAGCGTTTTTGTGTAATTATGCATTCTTAACTGACTCTCGGAGTCGACAACATTCTTTGTTTCATGGTGCTTACACCAGCTACCTAACGAGTAAGAAGAAATAAGAGCTTGTTACATAGTATAAGCTAAGAAGAAATTGTAACAACAGGAGAAGAAAGAAATACAGTCCACCAAAGTTTAAAGCATCGAAGTGTGTTTTATTTGAACGACCCGTAGCGTAAGGACCCCTACAACCCTCAAGTAGAAAATCTGTCGCCAAGCACATAACGGTGTGTTCCGGCAGCTGTCCTTGAGAGCCAGTGCTTCTAGGTTAGCCTGAACAACATCTTCGACCACATCATCATTTACCATCAGGTGAGATAGTGGTCAAAGGCTAACCTATCAGGCATAAAAAAACCTTACAAGAAACGTATCGAACTCAACGTTTTTGTTTTAACAGTTTGACAAGCGTCAAAATTAGTGTAACTATAGTCGAACTCTAAAGAAAAAAATATAACCTTCATAAAAAAACCGGCGCAGCAAGTTTCATTCAATCTGGTTCTTTTTTTGGTTACTATATGTATGTCAAAGCATCCATAGTTTTTTCATACTACCCGCAACGAGCCGCGAATGATGTTTCGTGTCGTCGCGGCAAACCAGTACCATTCAGAATCATCGTTGCACCGCGCCCCGCTCCATATACCACGACGGTGTCGCATTTTTAATTTAAAATAAGTGCGAATATTGCCGCATTGTTACCTTTATTAGAACTGTTTACCACGCTACGGGATATTAGTGACTTGCGCAGAAAGTGACCGCACCGAGGCCTCTGCAAAGGAGACTACGACTACGGGAGATGGTGGAGAAAGCTATGGTATGTACATATACATTTTAGTAGCCTCGATTAAGAGCCCCCCCTTGTGTTTGGAAAATGCCCTTGTAATCAAGGCTTCAATTAGCCTACTTAGAAACACTATAAAACCAGCCCCTACCCCGCGCAGTGGGAGTCCATATTTTTTGAGGACAATTCCTTAACTTAGAAAACCCACCACAATCTAAGGATCCCAAATTCACTGAAAAATCAACGATGGTTTGGACATACACCAAATGTATTGAGTATAGGTACGCCCGCAAATAACTTGAGCAATGACCTTATCTGCACAGGTCTCTTTGTCGGGTGGCAGGGTGCGCGGGAGGATATCGAATGCGCACGACACAATACCTACCTTAATTAGCGGTACTTTAGTCCCTGGTCGGTACGGAACCGTCGGTGTACGAGTCAGGCTTGGCCGGTTTTATGATAAAATAAAGAACAACTTGAAGAACTTACACTTGAAGGGTCAATTTCTTGCACTAGCAAGGCGACGACAGCGGGTCCGTACTCGTCCACGAATTGCCTGCATTCACCGTTCACCGCTTTGGGGAGTTTATTGCAAGCATTATCGACGGCCTCAGTCACTCTTTCCTGTCAAACAATAATTTAAAATGAACGGTAGTCCATAAACATATTATCTAACTTGAAAATACAACATATCGGATGAAAAAACTGATTTTCTTTTCTGTTATGAAACCGACACAAACATTCTTTGAACGGGCAATACTCTGGCAATATACCAAGAGATAATAATAATATTTCATAGATTTTTTTTTATTATATTGTGATGTAACAAGCGCGAGGCCCACCTGATGTTAAGCGTTATCCTCTGCCTATAACAGATGCATTTCATCACAAGTGACGAACTGCACTGCTCCCATCACCTTGAGACAGTTGTTAAGTCTCATTTTGCCTGTTATTTCACTGGCCCTCAAGGACTGCTGCCGGAACACACCGTGAGGTGCTTGGCGACAGATTTTCTACTTGAGGGTGGTCGCTAGCCAGGCGGGCATTCGCAAAATGCCCTTCCACCATGCGGTGAAGCTCAAGCTCTGGGCGGGATTCGAACCATGGACCTGCTGCGCGGCAGTCCATAGCCAATGCCGCTGAGCCATCACTGCTTCAAAAATACACTAAACTAATTATTACACTAAAACGTTTGTAGTATCGCTTAGCTCAACATACAAGTAATGCAAGAAGTATTTGGCCGTAGGAACTTGCCAAATTTTCCTTGCAGTTGAGAGACCAACATGAACATTATTTCAACGGCCAATACTTGTGGCAATATCACAAGAGATTTCACTGTATCTTTATTGTAGAAGCAACGTAAGTTATACTCACAATAGTAACAAATATTTTTAAAATACTTTATGAAAACATCAAATTAATATTTTAATAAAACACTTAATAAATACAAAAATTTATCTAGTGACAATTCCGCCTAATTTTCCTGTTAAGCCGACGTAACGTCACAAACGCCACGCAGCCAAAACGAAACAATTTTCGACGCGTTTCTCTTCTACACGAAGCATCCTCAGGAGGTCTTGACTCTACGAGCGCACGATCGAGAAAAATTAGGCGGAATTGTCACTAGATATATTTTTGTATTTTTTAAGTGTTTTATTAAAATATTAATTTGATGTTTTCATACAATATTTTAAAAATATCTGTTATTATTAAATATGGATTTCCGCAAAGTAACGCCTGAATCTATTTATTATCTTATACTCACAATGTTGGTGGTATCGCTCAGCTCAACTTGCAAGTAATGCAACATGTATTGGCAGAATGAGCAGACAGCCTTTCCTTCCGGTTGAGGGACTGACACGAACATTCTCTCAATGGGCAATACTCCGGCAATATCAGCGGTATTAGTAACAGGAGCGGCAGTGGGTTTAGGTGCGATCACGCGCACGTTTGTTTGTTCCTTGGCTAAGGGAACACGGGCGATCTGTAAGGACAAATGTGCTCGAATTAATTATTTTCTCGAGATGAGAATATATACAAGTTCTCGATTTGATAAGAAGATGCGCTATTGTTAATGTAACCTTAACACGCTACTTGCAGCATTTTATCAGAAAATCAACTTTTTTTTATGCATTCAACATTAATTACTGCTTCGCATTTTTTAGTATTACTAAACAAATAATTACTAGTGACAAAATTACAAATATACGATAGAAAAAATTTAAGTCATGTGCGGGATAATTTTTTTCTATCGTATATTTGTAATGTAATCCGCATAGCAGGCGTTATTGCAAATATATTTAATAATATTACACAAATTAAAATATAACACAATATTAAAATTACTAGTGACTGAGTTGTAGATCTCAGGACTGAAATTTATTTTTACGTATTCAATCAAATAGTTTTGGAAAAGTTCCGAAATCTGAATCCACAAAAAACCATGTAATTAACAAAATTTCATGAAAATCGGTGAGAATGCGAACTGTAGAGCCAACCGGAAATTCAGAATCGGACGAAATACGAAACCATTTTTTCCCAAGCTGAAACGGAGATGCTTCGCTCGCAATTTGCACTTGCTCGGTTAAATATTTATGCCATAATTATATAATAACTTTTTTAGTTTTTTAATTGTGAATGAAACGCGGCGACAGCTTCGTTATAATGACTAATGAAAGTCTGTCGCCAAACACCTAACAATGCATTTCGGCAGCTGTCCTTGAGAGTAAGATGCCATTCTGGGTCAAGCCTGCTATATTCTCTGACCACATATTTACTCACCAAAAATTTAGATAAAAGGCTTAAAAAATTGCTTTAAAAAAAATTCTAACGACAGTACCTTGGCCTCTTCTCCGCCAATCAGCCTGGTGTCAACTTTGGCCGCTTTGGCCTCTAATTCCTTAGGCACCAATGGAGCGATGATTACGTCGGATAGTTCAGCAATGCAGACTCCCATTTCAGCGCAGATTTGTTGGGGCTTCAGCTCTTGAGTTAGGAACTGGTAGATCGTCGGGTAGTATTGCTCCGCGAGGGAAAGGCACTCGGATTTGAAGTTGCCGGTTTGTTTGCACAGACCTGAGTGGAAATTGTATAATAGTTCAATTGGTTTCTCTGCCATAAGTAAGTTGATAGCTTACATGACTATGTTAGAGAAGGCCCCATAAGTTAATCATAATAAATTTTGAGAATTGATGCAACTTTGTAGTTATTAAACAAAAATGGCTTTCTTCATTTAAAAGTAAAATGATCTAAAACAGATTTTTTACCGCGAATGGCATCATTCTGGAAATAAAAACAAAAGCGCGGAATACTCCTAGACTTTTGCAAGGTAGGGCATTTTGCGAATGCCCGCCTGGCTAGCTATCACCCTCAAGTAGAAAATCTGTCGCCAAGCGTCAAACGGTGTGTTCCGGCAGCTGTCTCAACAGTAACTATAGGTTAGCCTGAACAACACATCCTGAACAACTTCGATCACATCATCACTTACCATCAGGTGAGATAGTGGTTAAAGGCTAACCTAACATCTTTTTATACATACAAACCAATAGTGCCGCTGCGGCCGAGTCCAGGCAGCCGCTGCCCTTGCAGTCAGCTGCGTAGCTCGGAATAGTACCTTTAGTGACACCATAGTATCTTACCTTGCAGTACTTTGTAGAACTCAAGTTCAGTGGTGTTAGCGATCATTGTGTCACGGAGGTGTTTGATCAGTTGTTCGCAGAACTCACATGGGACGTCACTGTCAACGAATTATTCAATGTTACATATGCAAGTGTTAAAACAGCGCAGTACCTATCTTTAAGATATGCATACTTAAAACTAAACATATAAATGCTGGTACTTATTTGGCTCAAAGAATAGGCACTGAATCCAACGGGGCAATGCTGTCAGCATGCTGGGCACGCTGCCTACAGGTAGTGGGTTGGGGTATTTGGACTGCAATGGCCTTTAGGCCTAAATGCTTTCTTTGTAATAGCTGTAGTATTGTATTTAGTTTGTAGTGTTTTGTCAACATATTTAATAATAGCTTTCAGGCCGCGGCTCCGCCTTGGCGTTGTTCGGTTATCGCGCAAAACCATTAACCTCTTTTATCGCAGTTGGATAAAACCTATACTATGTCCTTCCCCGGGTCTCAACTATTTCCATACCAAATTTCATCCAAATCAGTCCAGTAGTTATTAAGTTTATTCGTTGCATACAAAAATAAAAATCTTTCTTATAATATTAGTATAGGCATAGAAGTGTAGAAAACTAAACATGTATAATTTTGTATAGGAAAAACGTGTCAAAGGTGACTTCTAGTGGGACTATATCTCGGACATCTCGACGTGAAGATGGTAATAAAATCGAGCCCATTATATTCGAAAACTATTGATAACTTGCGAATCGTTGCAGTTTATAACTAGGACCTCTGTTTACGACTTTGGTGTCATAGAGTAAAGTTATATTTTATTTTTATAGCTGATAGGCTAGCCTTTGACCACTATATCAACTGATGGTTAGTAATGAAACAGTAGATGTTCAGGCTAGAAAACCTAGAATAACTGACTCTTAAGGACAGTTGCCCGAACACACTATTAGGTGCTTGGCGACTGATAATCTACTTGAGGGTGGTAGTTAGTCAGGCGAGCTTACGCAAGCTGCCCTACCACACTAAAACGTTAGTTTTATTATTAACAATCGTTTGTTTTATTGCGTGTACTATTTTAAGGCATTGTCTATGGAGAGGAGGCGCGTTGTGCGGAGCGTCGTACGGTGCGTCTTGCAGTTAACTCAAAAGTATGAGAGCGTTCACTTAGGAGTTCAATTAGTTCACTTTGAAGCAGTGATGGCTCCGTGGCATTGGCTATGGACTGCCGCGCAGCAGGTCCATGGTTCGAATCCCACCGCGGGCTTGAGGATCAACGCATGGTGGAAGGGCATTTTGCGAATGACGGAATGGCTAGCGACCACCCTCAAGTAAAAAAACCGGTCGCCAAGCACTTAACGGTGTGTTGCGGCAGCTGTCCTTGAGAGCCAGTAATTATACGTTAAGCTTGTTAACACCTTCGACCACATCATCACTTACCATCACATGACATTGTGGTCAAAGGCAGATTATATATATAGATTATATCTATCACCAATAAAAAAAGCGCTTAGCTTTGCCTGCACGGTAAGGCCTAAGGCTAAAGTTTAACCGAGTAGGTTCCGGAAATATAACCATTCACAATAGAGTAGTCATTTATTTTCGATGACGTCAACTTGATTTCAACAGCTGCCTCAGGAAACGATTAGTCAAACAGTAGGTATCTAATAAAAATATATTGTTACTCACTCTCCGAACTGCTCGGTGTGTTCAGGGAAAGTGAACTCATCGTGCGAGTGGAATTTGTAGGCGCACTGTCCACTAACGTGACAGACACTGTTTGAAGTGAGATCTTTCTTGACGGCTTCGATGATGTTCTCGTAATATTTGAACACCAGCATTGAGCAGGAGTCGGACAGAGAGCCAGTTTTTTGGCACACCTGTAAAGGGTTTTGATATTTATATTAGTATTAATTTAAAACCTAAAATAGCATGATACAGATAATGATTATTGCCTTACTTTAGTTAATATCTTTATGAAAATATTGATTGAAATTCAGTTCTTAAACACAGGTAAATTTAAAATAATCGCTTTAAAAACAGACCACATGATTCTATAGTCAAAATACGTACCTTAAGTAGTCCAAACAGGAAGTCTTCGTAAGAGGTCGAGTCGAACTTCTTTCTCAATCCGCCTACAGTAGCAGCGCAGTTGTTGCAACCTTTTCTCAGTTCCAAGCGAGCATTCTGAAATTCAAATTAATTTACTTTTAATTCTACTGGTACATGTTAATAAGCCAGTTTTTTACATGTGACAATTATCTAGCAGCGAATAGTTATTCTAGAGCCGTGTTCAAGAACTCAAGGTAGACAATTTCTTATCTAGACTAATATAATAAAGAGGAAAGATTTCATTGTTTGTTTGCATTCAATCGGCTCTGAAACTACTGGACCGATTTGAATAATTCTTTCACAGAATCCTAAATTTAATTATCCCTGATGAACATAGGTACACGAGACAATTATGAAAACATTTGGTAGCCACGTGTGTATGTGCCTCTTACTATCTGTGAAAATGCTCTTTAAGTTTTTTTTTTTTTTATGCCTTATAGGTTTAGCTTTTGACCACTATCTCACCTGATGGTAAGTGATGATGTGGTCGAAGATATTGTTCAGGCTAACCTAGAAGTAATGGCTCTCAAGGACAGCTGCCGGAACACACCGTTAGGTGCTTGGCGACAGATTTTCTACTAATTCGACTAATGGTGTAAAAAATACATGTTTTTGACAGAAATCTACTCATTTTAAATATAGCTACGTGACAAAACAATCCGTGTTTCTCCATATCTAGCATACCGTCTAAACACGTGTCTTGTTTCAAGCCAAATGGCCAATCAATACAATATAATGTATTGTACTAATTGGCAATCGCAAGTATTGCCAATTAGTATAATATATGCATTGAGTAAACAAAGATGGCGTGATCTCAGCTCTTTGTGACCGTATTTAATCGATAACCCGACTTTTTGCATACACTTTTTTGTATTATTAAAAAAGCGTTTTTCTGTTATATTATCGTATACTTATTCAACATAATAATTTTCGTTGTGTAATCACAGGCTGTGATAGTGACTAACAAAACTAAAAACACATTATCCGCATACCTTCCCACAGATAGGTACACTCCCCACACACAGATTCTCTCTCTGGCTTCTTCACCACTATATCGAATTAAGCCTAAATATAGGCATGGGCAGTACACGTAGAATGCTCTTTAACTTTAAATCAAATAAGAAATTAACAAATTGTACAACGAGAGGATATAAAATTTACAACATTTAATGGGTTATCAAGGGTTACCGAGATACAGACTGCGCCTAGTTTAGAACCCATTGTTTAAACATACATGAATATATGTTTATTAGGATTAGATAGATTAGAAACTACGTATATTATAATTATGTATGTATTTGTTAACACTGTTTTGAATAATATACAAATATGCGTCTAATTGTCCGTTACACTACGTACCGACCTCAATGAACATCACCTTCCTACTCCCACCCCACCTAATTAAGCAGAGTCCGTACCATGCTTTCTCTAACAACAAAATAGACAACACATGAACATAAGTCCACAGTTTGGGGACAATTTTATCGTTGGTCGACCGGTGTTTTCGTAGGTAGTGTGCCCACTGACCGTTTGGCCAGTAGGCGGAAATAATTATCTTCAACACGCTATCGTGTGGCACTTTCCTTGAACACATTTTACTTGGTCGGCTTTTAAAACAATCCTTAGGAACCAGCCCTGATTTTTAAACGGGGGCTGCGTTGATAAACATTACCGTACTGTTCGTGTGTTGTTAATAACATGACACTTTGTCAGCCAAGCACAAGTACTTTAGACTTCCTAGTAAGTACATCGGCAGAATTGGCATTGAACAAGCACGTGGCTCGCCTGGTGTTAAGCGGTAACCTCTGCCTATAACTGATGCAGTTCGTCAAGTGGCAAATTGCACTACGCCCATCACCCTGTTATAAGGTATTAAGTTTCATATGCCTGTAATTTCACCGGCACCCATACCCTTCAAACCGTGACACAGTGACGCGAACATTACTGCTTGGCGGTAGCAATAGGTATCGTGGCAGTACTTCCCTGGCCGAACGCGTACAAAGAGTTCTTCAGCTACAATCACATAATATATGTTTTGAACGAAAATAACTTTGTTATCCTTAGATAAGTCTATATTATAATGTGATTCGATATTTCTTGCGATTATTTAGTCGCGAATTATGAATACTACTGATTATAACGTACTGGGTGAACGGCTAACAAATTTATATAATATGCAATATGTCAGGCAGGCCATATACGATGCATTTATGAAGTGGCTTGGCGTGCATGCTCGAATTCTTAACTACGAGGAAAAGCACAGTGTCGATTTGATAATAACTAGATGAGGATTATAATATAGAAAAAAATATTAAAAGGCACATGAGACTTAACAACTAGGTCTCAAAGTGACGTACGCAGTGCAATTTGTGACTTGTGATGAAATGCATCTGTTATAGGCAGAGGTTAGTCCGCTTAATATCAGGTGGGACTCGAGCTTGTTCCTACACAATAACATAAAAAAAAACAGTATAATATTATCACTAGAGTAGGCAGTAGTAGTTGCAGCTACACTTGAAAAATACGTAGGGGCGTGCCTTCCTGAGGAGGTAAGGCAGGAATGGTCTGTACAGACTAACGGCGTATAAAAAAATTATGTAATGAACTTACGTATTCGACGAGCATTTCATCAATCTTAGCATTGTTGCACAGTCCTGCGACCGAACACACGGTCTGAGGGTTCATCTCCGATGAGAGCGTCTCCACCAACTCAGGAACGAAGTCGTCGGCCAGTTTCATGCACTCCTTTGCTACCACTTTGATAGGGATCAGCTTACACGAGCCTTCGAAGACTTCTTTGAGCTCCTCCTAGAAAAATTAAGCGGGATTTATATTTTATCACCAGTTGATTTATAGAAAACCCGACCCTATTACTATGCCATCGCTGTCCCTTCGTCCATCCGTCTGTCTGATAATTAAGGGCTTATATCGTATATAGGTAGTTGGTTGACATTTTCTGGGAATAAGAGTTATTTAAATTGAACAATTGCTGTTAAAAAAAACTATTTATACCGAAAATATGAATTTCGTTTTATTTACTGAGATGATAGAGTATTTTTCTTATTATATGGATTTTGAAAACAAACTACTGCACGGATTTTGTCAAAATTTCTATGGGACAAATCTGAAAGTAGTAGTGGGGGCCAACTCCCACCTTTTACGAAACATCATAAAAAAGGAGCGTTGTGTTTGATGCTTAAAATATGCATTCGTAGACACGAACTATCACCGAACCACAATCACGTCAAGCAATATTGGTTTGATCCTACTTAAAGAACGAATGAAATATGTATCAGGGATGTGCAAGCGAGATACAAAATGTTTATAATATAGCGTTATCCCGCTCACACTGCTCCGAACTACGATGTTATGAAACGGTTTTATTGACAACATTTTATTGTATGCTCCACAACAGCTGTCTGTAACTGTTTATAGTTTCACTTATAAAATAATTTTGATTTATTAATTAAACCCATTTTTATCGTAAAATAGTCAAAATCAAATTTAAATCCGCTGCTAGAAAGTTACTTTTTAAGATGGATATGACGGATTTTTTGTTGGAACAGCAATACTTCGTATCAAATGTCACGTCAGAGTACGCGAAAAGAGTGAACAATTTATTGTTACATCATCAAAACGCCGAGCGATTCCAGTACCGATTGTAAGCTTGCTTAAATTACGTGAAGGTATAACATTTGATAGTAAGATTAAGTTATTACTACTATAAGATGTGAGAGTTGGCCCCCTGTACGATCCTTCCAAATGATAAAATAATTTTGTATGTAGGTTCTTCTATGTGAGAGTTCTGAGGTAACAAACATTAAACAACTGAATTGAGACCCTCTTCTATTTTCAGTCAGTTAATAATACTTATTCTGTGAAAATGTAAAGTGTACACTTCCCAACAAAAAACAAACTTCAACAAGATTGGGTGATAAAATAATAAAATATGGAAAATCCCCCCGTTAATGGAGGAGTCTGTGTCCAGGATTGGACAATCTCGCTGATACAGTGATTAATTATAGATGGCCTGCTTTGCTTATCAATGACCAAGACGACCTACAGATTCCAGATAAAGTGTGTAAAAAACTGTTTCTTATCAGCAGCACATGGTTGGCGCACACCGATCTACTCGGCACAACTTTGTATGGAGCGCACACTCACCAACGCGGTATCAGCATTGACACGACTCGAGACAAGCTCGCGAGTAAAAAAAAATAGTCGCGATAACAACGTTGGTAAGGTTTACGGGTAGGTGAAAAATATTTCTAAAACATTTTTTCTATGAAATAGATTCTTGCTGGCGGGTATTTTATTACAATTATTATTTTATTAGTAACGACAGGTCCAGAATAAATTTATAAATAAATCGAAATAAAACACAATGAAAACCAAGACATATGACTTGGCACCTTTTGTTTATCAGTGTGGTCACTGATAAAAAATACGACCTACAAATTCCAGATTTATACAAATCATTCGGTTCATACGTAACCAAGCTGCTTTCGATCATGGACTCCCTAGCTGCCTACAACGCAGAAGTCTGTTGAATTGTCAAAACCTGTTAGTAGTTGTTTGTACATTGTGCGGCGTACGAGACTAAAGGTCCTAAAACGAAACTGACAAATACAGAAATTCCACGAGAAGAATTGGGAGTGAAACATCTACATTATCTAACTTTGCTTTACTTATGTGCGGTCGTCCAAGAGGTAATAACAGTACAACACATATTTTAGCGTTGGTTTTGTGACCACTTACCTTCCCACCGACCTTCATAGAAATTATCTAGACATTATTTGATTATGTACACTTGGAATAGGCCCAACTCTCAAAATCTGCTGTAGGATGCTTGGCAACAGGCGAGAAATCTAAACATCCTACCACCATGTTGTGAAACCTGAACTCGGAGGTACACCTATCTGCCGATAAGACGCTTTGAGACCCAGAACAATCTCATCGGCGGACGAGACTCTACAACGGTGCTACATGCCGTTGGATTTTTATTTACTTAGGTTGTTTCGTAGCACGGACTTGTATTTCATATGTCCGCAGTCTATATGTTAACCTAGGTATAGTCGATGGATCTAGTTAAGCAGTTACCTGAGTCTCATTGCTCTGCAGTTGGTCACGCGCCTGCTTCACCATGTCAGTGCAGATCTTGCAGATGCTGTCGGTGTCCTCGGGGTACTTTCTTTTGGACCAGACGGTAGACACGCAGTGGTGAGTCGCCTTGCACTCATGGCTTGAACTGTTGGGAAAAGGCATCAATAAAATTGATATCTGATATTGATACTTAACGATACAAGCCTGAAGCGTTAAGTCTTATTTGACTGACTGAAGTTTTGGTTCTTAGTAGCAGGTCAGGGATAGAGAACTGTACTTGGTAAATGGCAATAGGTTCTACAGAAGTTGGATACAATTTGGTCAGTTTTGTTTGTCTAACCCTATAGTTCATATCATGCAAATATGCGCTATTAGCACTTTATTCACAGAAACGGTTGGTTCATAATGTGCTAAAAATACACCAAGATAGCAATATGACGTCACCTATGACGTTTCGACGTTTTATTCCAAATATGATTTCAATCAGTATAGCATGCTAAGCGAACATTTACAATAATGTTTGCACACCACAGGTATGTGGCAGGATATCTGACACTGCGGTAGTACCCACCAAGGCAAACTCCTGCTGAGAGACGTTTCTTCTGGAATGAAATTTTACGCAACTTTGCCCGCGGATTAGTTACTATTTGGAATCCCTACTAAACTAGGGAATCTTGAAGTACTAGGTTCGATGCCGACGTCGCACAGTTGTTGGGTTTTACTGATAAAGATTCCCTGTATAACCCGGTTAAATAAAGTAAACGAATATAAAATGTAGCGAAAACCAATACCTCTCACTTGCACAGTACAGTCAGTCTCACTTAACAGTATAGTAGACGGCAAAAATTAATAAATGGTGTCAAATTATGACGGCATATTATTACTATTATATCGGCGACGATATACGAATGTTTGAAGGCATTTTGCGAATGCCTGCTTGGCTAGTTACCATCTTTGAGTAAAAATCTCGGTATGTGTAGTTACCTGAAGTTGCTGCACCAATATGACGGTCCCCAGGTACACTTGGCGCTTCCTACCAAATGCGCTGTAAAAAATTATACCTGATTAAATTTTCACTCCCAAACAACTTTTAAAAATATAAAAACATGGCATTTTTTGAAATTTTATACGTAGTTAATGAATACTTGACACTTCCGCAATGGTTATTGAAGGAAAATTGTAAAAGAAAATTCAGAGACTCTCATTATTCACACTATTATATTTAATTGTACGAATATGTGCCTAAAAGTATAGGATATCCATTTAACAGACAAACGTCCTAACGTTCCGCACAAGACATCATGAATATCTTCGGGGTCTTATGAGTTACGAGTTAAGACTTAAGGGTGAACTGGCCGGTCAGTTCTCCATACAAACGTCGTAGGGTGATCACTACCTTATTCGAGGATTTAGGTCAAAAACAAAGCATGATATCGATTGATCTCTTTATTATCTAGGCTTGTATCGTAACATTTTTTTAATAAGATAATTCACTTGAGAGTTATCAGCTTCGAAATATTTTCATATAAAGTTTTCGAGGCTCATAACTTTCAAATTTAATTATCATTTTAAAATTTCGTTACGATAGAAGCATAGACAATGACGAGATCAATCGATATTATGCTTTATTCTGGAACTAAAATCTCAAATAAGGGACTGGTCACCCTAATACGTTTGTATGGAGAAGCGACCGGCCAGTTCAACCTTAAGACACAATTTTATTTAAAGCATACACCTCTCGTTGAACTCGAATATTTCCCTATTTTTATTCTCGTGCGTCCTCATGGTTAATGTACACTAATACACCCCGCACCGTATCCTCAGTACCTACTAAAACTGTTCGTATTCTTTGTATGGAATTCCATAGTGCAACGCACACTAATGTAGATTAGGGTGCCAAGTAAAGAAGTAGGTATAATCCATACTGCAATGGATACTAATGTACATTTAGTGTGCGTTGCACTATGTGGTCGAGGCTAAGCCGATACGACGTTGATGAGTGTGTGTTATAGTATGAAGTTCCTTAATACTTAATAATAATAAACGTCTTGAATTGAGCCGATGTCGATGCCTCGCCGGATGAATCAGTGTGCGCCAGCTATTATACTCAAATAATTTGATATGTAATTTTCTTTGCGAGTTTCTTTAACAGTTTCTAGGAGAACTCAGATTGATTCATGTTTCCTTCTTCATCTAAACACAGAAAGTAACATTGAATCTAAAACATTTAAGTCATATAAACATGCTCGCCTTGGTAGCTATCAATGTCAAGTAGAAAATGTGTCGCTTTGCACATAATGATGTTAATTTCCTTAAGAACATAGAATAGGCTTAGCCTGCTCTTATCTTTGAACACATCATCACTGGTGACGATTATTCCTTCTGCTGGTAAGCAATTAAAGGGTAGTCACATTTAAAACCAATGTTTCATAATAGTTGTGTTATCCTATATGTCAGTAGATGAGGATACTTACTGTTCCTTTCAGCGGATTCGGATTTCTTTTCCTGTAACAAATAATTACATATTTTGGTGATTAACAATGTATGTACATAGGTACATCGAAATATTTTATAAACAGTTATAGATATACAAAAACAATAAACAATTATATAAATAGATTACATTTTTTGACAAAGTACCAGTTGAGGACAATAAACTTAATTATATGTAATTTATTAAGATTACGGTTTTTAATCTATTAGGATTAGGTATTATAAGGAAGAAGAAATTTTAATTTATATTGGTAATTCTTTTTGGAAGTTCGTTCGTTTGATAATTGTCTCACGGATATCTACTTATGATCATTGACATATTATACGTAGTACTATATCTTAATGCTTATGATACGATTATTGTAGTTAAATAGATTTTTCCAGTATTTTTTACGTATATAATCTGGTGCCTATCGCAAAATGCCCTTCCACCATGCGTTGAAGCACAAGCCGGCGGTGGGGATCGAACCAGGGACCTGCGGCACGGCAGTCCATTGCTCTTATCGCTTTTCAAAAAAAAAGTCAAAAGTCAAAATTATTTATTAAATTTAGACGTCTACGACGCTCATATGAAGGTCAAATACAAATTTTAGTATTGAAATATTCTACATTGTACTGCCACGTTCAGCATATGAATTGTATAGAGCCACTGCGAGAAGAACGGGCAAGAAACTCGGGGCCATTCTTTTAAACATCTTTTAACAATGTGTTACATACTTACTATATAATAGAGTTATTACAATATTTGTTTAAATTATGTAGGTGACAAAAATTGGGCAGCCAAACGGCTGGCCAATTTTTATGAGCGTGAAGAAGTAATAAAAACATAAACACACTTACAAACTTTCGCCTTTACAATATTAAGTGTAAGGTGTAATTGTGTGATTTAATACGATTTAAAATAAACATATTATTATGGTATTAAATACATACATATATAAGTATGTATTTTTATTATTTTTTTTGTCTTCTATACACAGTACACACAAATTAGTAGAAAAAAATCTTGCACCATCTTTAGGCTCTTTATATTATACCATCTTTTGATGTAGCATATCTGGCTGAGGCCAAAGCCACATGGGGGCTGGCTTGTCCAAATACTGAATTCCCAAAAATGTTGTCATCTCAGAAACAGTGGGATCGGCCCCTATGCGAGCTAGCACGGAAAGATCTTTACTTGGTTATCTCCAAACAAAGAGATCGAACAATATATTGTATTAAAAAACCATTTTGTTCGGTAAAAAAGTAGAGCGTGAAAAAGAAGCGAATATAAAACGCGCGAATAACTAGATGTCAGGTTGAAACTAGACCTGAGCCGCATTAGGGTCTCCGCAATGATGACATGTTTCCAATTTTGAGCGCAACCAAAACATGGTTAATGTGTAAAATATTACTGTTTCATAAGAAAAAAAATAAAAAACTATATTAGTATTTCGTTGAACTTTCAAAAAGAGTTCCTCAAATAGTGAAGGTAGTATATTGACATCTGAAAGCACTGGCGCATAAGCAACATTTTTTTTTTAAGTCCCTCCCTATGCCCATACTCGCACCAAAAAACAACTCGAGCGTACTTATTGATCAAATAACTATTATAAACCAAGTTTAGGGAGTATAGACTTTCAAGTACATTATTGAGAGCATTATTAAAGTATCGTGTAGGTAGATAAACGCTTGTGTCGTATATGTTTAAACGGAAATAGCTTTATTATCGTTACATAACGACAAATCGTATGTTATTCGCTGTTTCCTGTGATAAACGAATAAAAAAATATATTTAGTATATTATATTATGTGTTGATGTTTTTGAAACGGGCGTAGATTTTACATACTTATTTAACAAAAAAAACTTACCATCCGACGGAAAACTAATCTACTAACATTATAAAATTACAACTAGAGAAAAAAAAAATAGAGTTATGTGCGGGATTCGAACTCGCGATATCCACCCCTATAGCCGGGTATGCACTGACCGCTAAGCCAACGTAGCATATGGCACTTATAACTCTAATTTGTCCGTTAACCATCGTATGGGGATGTAAGACGGCGATCATGCGTAAAGGCAAAAATAAAATAAAAAACATTTTACTAATTTTGATTAAAAAAAAAACAATACTACACCTATATTATAATGCAGTCGATAGTGTCACTAATGGGGATCAAATTTTGGGTAGTCATGTGATGGAAAACTAAAGGAAAGAAAAATGTATGTAATGAATTGTTCAAACGCGTAAGGGTAATTAAGAGAATAAAAAACCTTAGAAATGGTTCAACTTACGTGTTCGAGAAGCATTTCGTCGATTTTAGCATTGTTGCACAGTCCTGCGACCGAGCACACGGCCTGAGGGTTCATCTCCGATGAGAGCGTCTCCACCAGCTCAGGAACGAAATCATCAGCCAATGTCATGCATTCTTTGGTTACCACTTGGATGGGGATCAGCTTACACGAGCCTTCGAACACTTGCTTGAGGTCCTCCTAGACAAACAAAACAGGTATTATATTGTAGCATCACGTGATTTGAAAAAAATACCGGCCTAAGTGCTAGTTAGGATTACACACAAAGGGCCCCGCGCTGTACCAACACGAAGAAGAAGAGAAGGTATCATATTATCGTTTTTTTAGATGCAGTTTGAGATCATTTTCGGTTGTCTGACATGACTTATCATACCAAGATTGACGCTTTGCTGAAACTAAGTACTTAAAAAACACGTTACTGGTAATGGAAACTTTTGTTTTTTTACACTTGTTGTTTGTTTAACAATCCGCCATAGTAATACATATTCTGTAAAAAAATCAACCGGGCACAGATTTAAAGGGCTACAGTCCCCTAAAGGGCGGACAGTCTGACGGTTGGATGGACATTCTAGACTGAGTCATGGTCCAGGTTTGATAGATTATGATCCTGTTTCACCCTGAAAATAAACTACCCGCGGGCTTTTTAAGATGCGTATAATATCAGTAGTGCACAGTATATGGAAGAAACATCACGGAAACTAAGGATTACTGAAACATCGTTTATCTATCAAGTAAATTCTTGCCCACGAATATTTTTTTGTACAATGATTATTATGATATAAACGACGGATACAATAAATTGAATAAGCAATACAGCGAAGGTCTCTTTGAGCTATCAGTAGCCGCATGTATTTGTGTCTTTTGTTTATCAGCAACCAATACGACCTACAGATTCCAGAACTATACAGAACGTTCGGGTCATACGTAACTAAACGCTTACGGTCATTGACTCCCTTCCTGACGACAACGCGGGGAGTTGAACCTGTTTATTCTCACTGATAACATTGTGGGACGTACCAGACTTAGATAAAGGAAACATGCAAATAAAGAAATTCCACGAGATTTTTTAAAGCAGTGATAATCAAATGTCAGTAGACAGACGCGCAGGAGGTCCATAGGTCGAATCCCATATTGACTTTCACCGTATGGTGGTCATTTTGCAAATGACTAGCCTGGCTAGTTTCCAGCACATGTTGAAAATCTATCACCTGCTGCCAACACTTTAGGTAAAAAGAGACCGGTGTATCGTGCTGTTATCCACAGAGCAGCACTAGAGCGTCAACGACAAAACAGAACCTTAAGGAACGCCAACCTTCATATTATGACAAACTGTCAAAATAAAAACCATTGACAGCCGACCTAATCCGAATAAGAAGCTGGAGATCAAAGTGCATAGCCCCCAGGGGAGGAGAGGCCCCAGGCTTTAAGAACTTATATAAAATTTCCCTGTGCCACACTCGATCAAAGGCCTTAGCAATATCGATACATGTAAGCACCTTCTTTCTAATCAAGGGCTTCTGCCCAGCAGTGAGTGAGGCATAACAGATAATCATGATCATCGGCCGCGAGGAAAACTGTAGCGATTACTGATAAGCTGCTTTGGGGGCTGAGTCACCCCCGTCCGAGGGCAGGTACCCTTAATCTCGATATTCCACAAGCGGGCCCCGGATAGTGCCAAACAGGTGGCAAACCTCTTAAATAAAAAGCGGCCTGTGTGATGACATTCTAACCGGGCAACCAATGGGCCCCGGCACACCACGGGATCTCGGCAATTATTATCATTAAAACATCCGGTGTTTCTTCAGATTCAGTTTCTTTCATATTCTAATAAGCTGGGCATTTATTATTCACTCGAGGGATAAATTTCGCAACTTTGAGCTGTAGTCTGTGGATTTACTTCTGTAGTTACCTGCGTCCCATTGCTCTGCAGTTGGTCACGCGCCTCCTCCACCATGTCCGTGCAGATCTTGCAGATGCTGTCGTTGTCCTCGGGGTACTTTCTTTTGGACCAGACGGTAGACAAGCAGTGGTGAGTCGCCTTGCACTCATGGCTTGAACTGTTGGTGAAATAAAGCGTCATTCAAATTACTGTTTGCTTAATGGCTATCCGGGTCAAATCTGACAGACTCAAGTTTTAGTTGATAACATTTTAGTTAGATGGCGATTGGTTCCAAGGAGGTTGGATCCTCATTCTAGGAGGTGAAAGCGCGGTCTTTAATTTCGTCCAAACTTGGAGTGCTGTTCTGATTGTAGATATAGATAGATCGAAAAACGTCAATTGCATATCTTGACAATAACATTACGACGAAATTTTACACACTGTATTTACCTAATTACTGATTCGTCCCTTTGTAAGAAAAGTCCTTGCGTACAGTGGTCTGATACGTTAATTCAATTTATTTGGACAGTTTTACTTATAGTAAATTAAACAAACTTAAACGGTTTAAATCGCGTATATTTATCATTACTTTTGTCCGGGGGGACAGTCACCCCGTGACCACGTTCATTGCAAAGTGTTTGATACGCGATTTAAATCCTTTAAAGTTGTTTAATTATTATGTGTAATTATCGCGAAAAACTAATAGTAGAGAGACGTGGGAGATCGACCTTCGATTGTGATGAGATTATGTGCTGAAAACTGAAAATTTAACTCAAACAAGTAGCTATAGTAGTTTCGTACATAGCTAGTACTAATTTGAAGACTGAGTCTTTGCCAGGTAGAAAATTCGATATCAAATGATAAATAAACATATAGTGATATAAAATCTATCAAATACTGCGAACCGATATTATAATAAGTGTTATAAATACGATAATGATTATTATTACGTCTCATTATAGGAACCGCAACTAACAACCACACTAAGAAGTGGTAATTATATTATTATACAAGGTTATTGGAAAAATGCTAACAACCTCTTAGGGTTGACTTTTTGAAATTGTTTTTTTTTTATTCTGACGGAATAAGCGCGATGGCCACCTGATGTTAAAAGTCTCTTGTGCCTGTAATTTAATATTTAATTACTTTACACACATACCACATCATCACACCAAATTTTAAATTCAGCATGGCTCGACATTCTTATGATCACTTTTTTGTTCGTATGATTTACTTTCACATAACATTACCTAATTACTGAACCACAAAACCAGAACTGAACCACTGAACCAGAAATAAAACACTGAACCAGAATGCTGGTCAATTTGACATGACATAGCCTAGACAAATATAATTCTTCATCTTGAAAATTAACCTTTTTTATCTCCGTTATATGGGGAATAAGCAAGCTGAAAGGTAGCTAAAGCAGATCATATCTTTTAGCATTGTTATTACATGTAATAATAACATGAAATGTGATAGTTAAATTGTAATACGTAAAATACAATTAAAAATTCACACATTTATGTTATCAACATTTTAATACTTACATTTTTATCAACTTATGATAAAACTCAGCCGCCGCAGTAACTAAACGGCTTCTGTGCGGATATATCACAACAAATACGCAGTGTTTACAAAATAAAAACAATTTATAAACACTGCCCCTTTTGTTACATCGGACATTTCTTTATTGATAAATTGCAGACCCGACCGTTACTTGATCGTGATGATAACATATGGATGACACTGATATTGTGCTCTCTTTCGGAAGTACGCGTTAAACTGGGATAAAAAGTTTAATACCCTTTTCATAATTTGATAATCGGCACACAAGTTAACATCTACAGTACACACTCAATCCACAACATATCATGTTCTTTATCGGATCCATTGATTTACTTTGTCGAAATGAATGAGAAAATTGGTTTGAGGTTTTAACCGACATAAAGTAGGACAGTAAAGTAAGAGTTAGAAATTGATGAACTAGATGAGTTGTTTATCCCTTTAACTTATGATTTAAAAAGGGGCACGCGCGGGTTCTTTCACGAAGGCATTGCATTGGTAGACCTCATTTGTACACCTTTGTCTTAGTGTGGGTGTAAATGTTAATGTTATAAAAGACATAATAAAAAGGACCAGAACGATCACTCCGCAAAGCCATTCCAATAAATAAGCGACTCTAGCTGCGAAGCAATTAAGTGCTTTTCAGCTCGCAAAGCACGAAGTACCTAGTATTTATATTCACATCACCTCATTCACACAGTAGAATAATTCCGTCCGGACGGATACGCCGATATACATGTAGCTTTGTACCTAAAGTCCAGGTCTGATGGTACATCCAGTAAAAATGTAAAATATGATCGTTTCGGAACTCAGTAGTAGTTCCAACTACACTCAAAACATATGGAGTTGCGCGCCTTTGTGGACAGATTTGTACCACCGATTATCACATGCTTATACCCAAAATGCTCTATTCTATCATATTCTTTATAAACTATCGGCGGTATACATTACTCTTAATCTCAGGAAGGCATTCCTCCATATGTTTCTTATTTGGTAAAACTACGTTACCGATAACAACGCCATATTATTATATAATACCTAAATCTTAGTAATTGTTTGACTAAGTTGTTTTTTTTTATTGCTGATAGGTAAGCCTTTGATCACAATCTCACGTGATGGTAAGTGACGATGTAGTCGAAGGTGTTAACAGGCTTAACCTAGAATTACTGGCTCTCAAGGACAGCTGCCAGAACACACCATTAGGTACTTGGCGACAGATTTTCTACTTGAGGGTAGTCGCTAGCCAGGCCGGCATTTACAAAATGCCCTTCCACCATGCGGTGAAGCTCAAGCCCGCGGCGTGATTCGAACCATGGTGGACCTGCTGCGCGGCAGTCCTTAGCCAATGCCACTGAGCCATCTTGCTGGATTCAAATTTATTGCATACAGTATAAATCTGAAGAGCCAGGGATGAAATAAGAAACGAATATACCACGTTACTCATCAATACTGATTGAATGATGGAATTATTGAAATGTATCATGACGAATCACATTAAAATATGACTGCAGCTAATTAACCGGTAATACAATCCATTGTGTAACTTGTTTCGTAAGCATGCGATTGAATGAAGCCGAAAAACAATAACGAAGGAAATTCACTTAGATATGCTGTATTACGTACGATTGACCTACTTTGAGATCGCTGTGGCATGCAGTTTTATAAGGTTACTCAATATATTTTGAAGCAATGATAGCTCAGTGGCATTGGCTATGGACTGCCGCGTAGCAGGTCCACGTTTCGAATCCCGCCGCGACCTTAAGCTTCACCGCATGGTGGTAGGGCATTTTGCGAATGCCCGCTAGCGACCACCCTCCGGTAGAAAATCTGTCGCCAAGAAATTAACGGTGTGTTCCGGCATCTGTCTTTGAGAGCCAGTAATTCTAGGTTAACTCTGTTAACACCTTCGACCACATCATCACTTTACCTATCTGCTATAAAAAAAATGTACTTTTATATTATGTAAATGTAATATAATGTACACTTTATATTACATTTTACTTGTGTATTTAGCATCGTTCAGCATTGATAATTCTGCAGACACAACGGATTAAAAACGATTAAAATTTTGGTTTTGTCAAACAATTTTCCGCACCAACCATTCAGACAACGAATTAAATAAAAATAAAAATTTGACACAGCTGAATTAGTAAAATCGCGTTTCGTGACGGAAAGGGGACAAGGCCCCCCATTTGTTTAGCGGTAACCTCTCCCTATAACAGATGCAGTTCGTCACAAGTGGCGAACTGCACTACACCCATCACCCTGAGACATAAAGTTGTCAATCTCATGTGCATGTGATGTTACCAACACCCACACACTTCAAACGGGAACACAATTCATATTCAAATTCCACACACACGGACACAATGATGCGGACATTACTGCTTGAAATTAGAAATAGGTATGGTGGCTTCAAATTCCCTGGTTAAACTCATCCACAAAGAGTTCTACTGCTACTAAAATGTTTATATCCAACGTCACGTCAATTTAAAATGAGAGATATCAAAAATAAAATAGTCGTTTTCTAGAAGATGGTGGATTTTTATGATTTAATTCGAATTTGTACTGATGTATTTTAAAAATTTATACATAATATTTAAATTTATTACACGACTGCCCAAAAAAAGGAGAGCTATGTTTTCAGGGTTCATGTATGTATGATTGTGAGTTTCTTTATTCCACCATAACTTCTAAAGCTTAACCAATTTTGATGTATGACATAGCGTTAAATTTGTCTTGATAACGCAAGTGACACTCGGTACATGTAAAAAAAAAGCCCAGGTGACATGGCCTTCCACATCAATAAATTACAGTGGAGGAGGGCGACTTGGTGAGTGAACAGGTCTGTAATTTCACTTGCTATAGAGCCCTCCACGCCTAAACATAGCATAGTACTTGCGCACTCCTGCTTCCATCCAGAATTTCTGACACTACGTTGGTACCACTCGGGCCCTTGCTTAAGAGACCTAGCACTAGTGTATTTGAAACTATTCGGTTAATAAGGGCATTAATCTAGTAAAAAGCATTGTTACACGCTTAATATGCAACAATCCCCTACCCCTTCAATAATATGGCGTGATAGTTCTACCCATTTCATGGACGCAACAGAATCTTTTAATACCATAACATTTTGAAGCAGTGATGGGTCTGTCGTATTGGCTATGGAATGCCGAGCAGCAGGTGCATGGTTCGAATCCCGCCGCGGGCCAGAGCTTCACCGCATGGTGGAAGGGCATTTTGCGAATGCTTGCCTGGCTAGCGACCACCCTCAAGTAGAAAATCTGTCGCCAAGCACCTAACGTTGTGTTCCGGCAGCTGTCCTTGAGAGCCGGTAATTCTAGGTTAAGTATGTTAACACCTTCGACCACATCATCACTTACCATCAGGTGAGATTGTGGTCAAAGCCTTACCTATCAGCAATAAAAAAAAACAGTTTGTGATTCTCGTTCAAACTTCGAACACACATTTTAGATATATGTATAAAATTTGTTTTCAAATTATCCATATACATAATTATCCTTCATATAAGCGCAGACGGTAGAATTAAATTATTATTTTGACCTTGACGGCTTAGATAAGTAATTTTAGTTACCTGAAGTCGCTGCACCAATAGGAAGGTCCCCAGGTACACTTTGCACTTCCTAACAGAGGCCCTGCAAAAAATAAAACCTGTTTAAAACTCTCAAACATATTCACACATAATTACCATGACATGGCACTATTCAAAATTCTGTTGGTAATTTATTCTACAAGCAAACAGCTGTGCAAATTTATTGAACAACAAATTGTAATAACATTTTATGTAGAATTCAGAGATATTCCGTCTGGTATCGGCTAACTCCAACGTTTACAAAGTCAGTAGAAACATTAGTAATTTCATGTGACTTGTGGAGTATGTAGGTACATTTATTCTATGCTCGTGATGATGTCCACCGTTGAACAAATGCCTATCCTGCCCTATTAGGGCTTTTTATTGACAATAAGCAAAGCCTTTGACCACAATCTCACCTGATAGTAAGTGATGGTGTGGTAGAAATTGTTAACAGGCTTAACCTAGAATTACTGGCTCTCAAGGACAGCTGCCGGAACAGACCGTAAGGTGCATGGCGACAGATTTTCTATTTGAGGGTGGTCGCTAGTCAGGCATTCGCAAAATGCCTTACCACCATGTGTTAAAGCTCAAGCCCACGTTTCGCCATTATTAGGTTTTACTCCTCACGCTTGGCATGCGTCTAGGGGATACAGTTCTTCAGAAGGCGCTGCTGCCCATCTAACTTTTCCCTTCGTCCCTCCTTACGACTCTCACAGAATGATATTTGGGGGTGAGGTGCAATTCTATCCCGGCACCCCGTGGGGGTTGAGATCTTCGAATCACAGGAGACAATTAGTTTTTTCATGTTTTATTACTATGTCCTTGTTCATTTGCAACAGCGCTCCGCTCGCCGGCCATATACGTATTTAATTACTGGGCTCCCTTATCATAATGAATACATTAAAATGGTAGCTAATTGAATCTGTTTTTGTATGATACTATAGAAACTTGACATATGCATCGAATCGGTTTATCAGTTCATTTCAAAACACACACAGACAGAAAATTATATCCAAATGTCCATTTCAAACCAAACACAGACAGGAAACTATATCCAAATATGATAAACATTATTTACCTTCTCTGTTTTAAATTTTCATTATTGCCTTGCATCTAATTATGTATTCCAGCAGTTTTCCTTGAAAGCCAGTTTCAAGTCTAGACTAGACCCTATTTGCTTTATCTTTTCAAATTTGATATCATCGTCGTTTAACAATTGTTAAAATGATGCACGCAAAACACTATAGTTCAATCGATAATATAATTACTTTTAACAAATTGTTGGAGCACAAAATGTTATGCCCCGGGCGGGAATCGAACCCGCGTCCTCCGATTTTGCACCGAATGCCTAATCCCCTCGGCCACCTGGACACACACTTTCGAGCCGAAACCTTGTGCTCCAATTATATTAATTTAACCGCTATATGAGACTGTGCTCAAATAATTTGTAAAATGTGATTTTAGCTTAGCACGCGATAGTGCTTGTAATCATATTTAGAAACAGTATACTTACTGTTCTTCTTAGCGGGTTCGGCTTTCTTTGACTGTAACAAACATCGACATATTTAGTTCATGAAATGTATTGTATGACATAATTAATAAGCTGGATAGAAAAAAAGAACAGTACAACAACAATAGAAATTCTCACTGTCAATTTAAAAAAGACTTTCTGCCAATTGAGAGGCAATTGCCATAATCCAATGTGTAAACAGTAATAAAGCTAATCCAAGCTTAGTGTTCCCAGTATATTAAAGAGACATAAAAATTAATGTGTCATGGGTCGGATGGTCGCGGGTTCGAATCTCCCATGTGGGTCGAGTTTCTCCTTTTAGTTGTGATTTTGTAGGTATTTTAAAATAGAGTTGAAAGTTTTGGGGAAGTGATGGCTCAGTGGCATTGGCAATGGACTGCCGCTCAGCAGGTCCATGGTTCGAATCCCGCCGCGGGCTTTTTTTTTATCCCTGATAGGTTATCCTTTGACCACTATCTCACCTGATGGTAAGTGATGATGTGGTCGAAGATGTTGTTCAGGCTAACCTAGAAGTACTGGCTCTCAAGGACAGCTGCCGGAACACACCGGAGGTGCTTGGCGACAGATTTTCTACTTGAGGGTGGTAGCTAGCCAGGCGGGCATTCGCAAAATGCCCTACCACCATGCAACCATGGGCTTGAGCTTTCCCGCATGGTGGAAGGGCATTTTGCGATTGCCCCGCCTGGCTAGCGACCACCCTCAAGTGGAAAATCTGTCACTAAGCACTTAACGGTGTGTTCCGGCAGCTGTCCTTGAGAGCCAGATATTCTAGGTTAAACCTGTTAAACACCTTCGACCACATCATCATTTACCATTAGGTGAGATTGTGGTCAAAGGCTTACGTATCAGCAATAAAAAAATAAAAAAAATAGATTGCACTGACAATAACAACATAGTGTAAATGAAGATAAAAAAGTAGGGTGACCTGGCAAGTTGTGACATATTATTCAAATATTAATGATTGACTCGTGTGTAAAGACTTGCCAACATGACATATTCAGATATATAATACATTTTCTTCGCATGCAACGGAATCTCAAATTATGTTTTCGTACCAATGAGTTACAGCTTTGCTCGTCATTTAAATCATTCGGAAACGTGCTCCATTGCAGGTTATAAACTGTGGTTGATTGGTAGGTTTACTACTTCATTTGGCAAAAAAAGAAAAATAAAGGTTACCTAACTTATATATTGTAACAATATCCACTGATTAGTTCAAACTAAAACAATATGATTCAAAACTAAGAAAAATAGAAAGGCATCCTTAATAAATATTTTATTATAAAGCAGATAGGTAGTTACATACCAAGTTGCTAGGCACAAAATATCCAAAACTAATATTGCATCATAACGCTGCAATCGTCTTCATCGAGTCACTCATTTATTCACGAACTTCACTATAGGTAGCTATCATTGCTAACACCGAACGCAACGAACATCAATCTTTTGGAAGTCCTTATATTAAAAACCAGCCAAGTGCGAGTGGGGCTCGCGCACGAAGGGTTCCGTACCATTATATTATTTTTAGCAAATAAACGGCGAAAACCTCTTCTATTGTATGGGAACACCCTTAATTATTTATTTTATTTTAATTAATTATATTTAAAGAGAACATAAAACTAAATATTCTGTGAATAGTTAAAGCGTCTACCAGTCACCGTTATAAGTATCGAGCAAGAAACGGTAAAAAAAAAAAACAAGTTTGTTGTATGCCCCCCCTAAATATTTATTTTATTTTTAGTATTTGTTGTTATAGGGACAATAGAAATGCATCATCTGTGAAAATTTCAACAGTCTAGCTTTTACCGTTCTTGAGATACAGCCTGGTGACAGACGGACGGACGGACGGCAAAGTATCAGAAATAGGGTCCCGTTTTTACCCTATGGGTACGGAACCCTAATATATATTAATGTCGTTTATGTACAGATTATTCGTACATTATTTATGAACTTGCATTTGCTGAGAACATTACTTACGCTTTGCGCCAGCACATTGTCTACTTTCTCGTTGTTACACATCCCAATGATGGTGCACATGACCTCAGGTGTGGTGTTGGACTTGAGCACACGTTGGATGTACAACTCGAGGTCGGCGGTGTTGTCTTTGCAGAGCCGAGCAACCGCCGGGTAGGGAGCGTCATGGCACGCGGTGCTTATACGAGCCGCTAGGTAATCCTGGATGGAACGGTAATGCTTGTAATCTTCAATAAAACAATTTATTTTTAGTAATTAATCAACTTTAAATGGTTTGAATCGCGTTTATTTAACATTATTCTATTTTTTTAATATTAACAATAATAATAATATTCGTTTATTTCAGGCATAAACCCATAGTTAAATTAATGTTACGAACTAACACTGTATAGAGGTGTCCAAATAATAATAATATAACAATTAATACTTTATCCTAAGTAGAAAAAAGGAAAAGTAGGTAAAATAAAATACCTACGCGTCGCACTTATCGTGCTGAATCACTTTTTATTCTTGTCCATGAGAACGGAAATCCAGTGCGTAAACACAGGATTCCTGAATATGTCAACGACAAAATATATATATTTTGTCGTTGCAAACAGAATGTGGGCTTTACCCCTTATCAAACATTAGGCAAACAAAGAGAAGCATCAGCATCCGGATAAACTACTACTGACACGAAGAACTATGAACAGACGTTCAAGCATAAGGCTACAGGGGGCCAACTCCCACCTTTTACGAAACCATCATAAAAAAGGAGCGATTTGTTTCATGCTTAAAATAATCATTCGCAGTCTCAAACTATCACCAACCCACAATGGCGTCAAGCAATATTGGTTTGATCCAACTTAAAGAATGAATGAAATATGTATCACGGATTTGCAAGCGAGATACAAGATGTTTATAATATAGCGTTATCCCGCTCGCACTGTTTCGAACTACGATGTTATGGAACGGTTTTACCAGTTTAGACATTATATTGTATGCTGCACAACAACTGTCTGTAGTTTTTTATAGTTTCACTCATCAAATTATTTTGCTGCATTTATTTTAAAGTATAATAGAAATAAAAATATTGTACATAATTTACACATTAATTAAACCCATTTTTATATCAAGTAATATCAAGTTTTAATCCGCTGCTAGAAAGTAACTTTTTTAAGATGGATAAACATGACGGATTTGTCGTTGGAACAGTAATACTTCGTACGTCAGAGTTCGCCAATATAAAGTGAACAACTTGTTGTGACGTCATCAAAACGCTGAGCGATTCCATTACCGATTGTAAGCTCGCTTAATTGACGTGGAGGTATATAAATTTAGCAGTAAAATTAAGTTATTATTACTATAAGAGGGGAAAGTTGGCTCCCAGTTACTGCATATGAATCCTAACAAACAATACCTGACAGTTACATGAAGCTATGATGGCTCAGTGGCATTGGCTATGGATTGCCGCGCAGCAGGTCCATGGTTCGAATCCCGCCGCGGGCTTGAACTTCACCGCATAGTGGAAGGGCATTTGGAGATTGCCCCCCTGGCTAGCGACCACCCTCAAGTAGAAAATCTGTCAGCAAGCACCTAACGGTGTATTCCGGCAGATGCACTTGAGAGCCAGTGATTCTAGGTTAAGTCTGTTACCACCTTCGACCAAATCATCACTTACCATCAGGTGAGATTGTGATTATAGGCTAACATATCAGCAATAAAAAAACTCTCCGTTATATAGACAGTCCACAAAGACTCGCCTTATAGACACGGTTCATGTGATGAAGTCCAAGTTAAAGTAAAAAAATTACATTTGAGTTTGAATACAAATGCGAATTATGTTCATTTTTATTATTTAGGAATCGGCTAGAACTTGCATTATAATTACCGGAAATTTCTCAGACCAGTTTCGAACGTATTGAGTCACGATCATGAACTAAACCAATGATTAATGTGTTGTGACGAATACTTAGCGACCGCGAGCAAAATAAATAATATCAAGATCGCTCTATGTCACAGCATTGACTTAAAAGATACATATTTTATCTTGCAATAGCGTCCATAAACCTTTATCAGCCAATGAAATTGACCCTAGCAGATTAGCAGATAAAAAGGTCTAATGCATACGTTTGTAGTTTATTACTATCGGAAAATGAGACTACGGACTTTATTCCCATTTTTAATTGAATATATTTGTTTTTAAATATCTGATTGGCCAGACTATGACCACTATCTTTTTTTATTAATTTTTTATTCATAAAATATAAAAAATAAATAAAAATTACAGAAAGGATCTGGTCCTTTCTGTAATTTTTATTTAAGACATATTTTATTTAAGTATTTTTTTATGCCGAGTTTAGAAATGATACGGGTAGGTATGTTATCTTTACGAGTAGAACCTAATACATTTCAGTGTAATTCTTTTTAATGATTAAAATTTTAATTAAAATATTTTCATTTAATAATAGTTAAGTTTTTCCCAATCCTCAGTTTGATTGCCACTGACATCCACACATTCTTATCCTCTTATATCTATATCCTTTCTTATAGTCTTCACCACGCCATTATTTTTCAAACTAACATATATATTTAATTTAGAGCAAAATGTCTTAAGTTTTCGCGATTATTACACATAGTAATTAAACAACTTTAAACGGTTTAAATCGCGTATATTTATCATTATTTTTGTCCAGACATTTCAAACACTTTGCAGTCATCGTGGTCACGGGGTGACTGACCAGTCACCCCTGACTGAAATAATGATAAATATAGGCGATTTAAACCGTTTAAAGTTGTTTGCTTAGAGAACAATCATAGTAGTGCGCCATTCTACGCGCCCGTAACTCGTATAGCAGTAAAACTTACCTCATTAATAAGATCTTTGACATCCTTCAATTGACGCAAAATCCTGATGAAGTAAGCGGAGACCTCATTGTCGGTGACATCTTGGATCTTCGTCTCCCATACTGTGGCAGTGCAGTGATCCACAGCGCCGCAGTCGGATGCAATCCTAAGCAAGATACATTCATTAGTTACCTATATTGAAACAAAACTTTGAAGCAGTGATGGCTCAGTGGCATTGGCTATGGACTGCCGTGCAGCAGGTCCATGGTTCGAATCCCGCCGCGGGCTTGAGCTTCACCGCATGGTGGAAGGCCATTTTGTGGATGCCCGCCTGGCTAGCGACCACCCTCAAGTAGAAAATCTGTCGCCAAGCACCTAACAGTGTGTTCCGGCAGCAGTCCTTGAGAGCCAGAAAAATTACAGGCTAATGAGACCTAACAACTGGTCGTCTCAGTGTTTAACAAAAACAAATAACAACACAAACTAAATTACAGGCACATGACTTAACAGCTATGTCTACTATTAGATACTATTATATAGGCAGAGATTAGTCCGCTTAACATCAGGTGGACTTCGAGCTTTTTCCGTCACAAAAACATAAAAAAAATAAAAACAGTCATTTTTTACTTTTTTAATTAATTTATACTTTTTTTTTATGTTATTGTGACGGAACTAGCCCGAGGCCCACCTGATGTTAAGCGGACTAACCTCTGCCTATAACAGATGCATTTCGTCACAATTCACGAATTGCACTGCGCCCGTCATAGTAGACATAGTTGTTAAGGGGCATCACTGTAGAGAAAGATGTTATATTTCGTCTCCACTTCTCGCGTTTTTAGTTCGCGCCATGTACCCCATGGCGCCAAGTTCGCAAGTCAATGGCAATATTTTATTTTATTAGAAATTTAGAGCGCTCTCTAGTAGAACTAGTAGAAACTATCATGTCACACACGAATGATATATGAATGAATGAATAAAGCGCCATCTAGCACGCATATATGATACCAACACATTAGTAGGCTCATGAATTGTTTTAAAGTTGTCAATGTAAGGTGGCACAGTTAATAAATATACCATACCGTAGAACAAGTTTAATCTTGATGAATACCAGCTTTTTCTTGCATGTTTTTGTGTATGCAAATTTTCAACTGCCCGATTTTGATGAACTAATTGCTTTGATGTAAGGCGTAACCCATTTTACAAAAAAGATAGTTTATTTATTACAAAAACAAGTATATAGTGTAAAATTTGCGCTGAAAATAATGAAAAAGCTTTTGTACCCCATGATCAAAAGACAGATAGCGGGTATACTATTAGGTATTATTATCAAGTAGCTTGGTTTTTAAACAAGATTTTATTTTGTTTAAAAACTAAGTATAAGTCATACGACTTGCTCGTGTCATTACTACAAGTCCTATTAAGGTCACATAAACAAAAAATCACATGGAGAAGGTAGTAAGTACAGTTATTGTTTCAATTTGTTAATAATAATTCATACATTTCGTGAATGCTGTTGCGTAGATGGGTGGCACAACAAAACTTTTAAGAAAATAATATCTTTATTCAGATTACCCACTTAGGAAGATAGGTATTTTGTTTATAAATTTTACCATTAAATATTATTTGTACCCGTACGTAAATATTACTATTTGTACTACTATTCGTACGTATTACCACAATATTATATATCGATAGTAAAACTGTGGTATAACTTAATGTTGTCTTAGGTATTCGCGATTGTTACACATAGTAATTAAACCACTTTAAACGGTTTAAATCGCGTATATTTATCATTATTTTGTCCCGACGTTTTAAACACTTTGCAGTAATCGTGGTCACGGGTAACTAAAAAAAATTGATAAATATACGCGATTTAAACCGTTTAAAGTTGTTTAATTACTATGTGGTATAACTGTATTGGTAGTACTAAGATACTATCTTATTCATATATCATCATATACGAGTACGTAGAAAGAAGTAAATATACTTATACTATATATACTTATTACTTAAAGCCAAGTAAAAAAAGGCAGTGCAATGCATACCTTTTATTTTAGCTGATTTTTACGTGCGCTCCGTAACCACCGGGCAAAACGGAGCACTTATCTGTCATCTGTCTATCCGTCCGTTTTAATGTCAAACAAATCTTGCGCTCGTAAACGGGATATAGGTGACAAAGCGCTCGTAGCGTGGCTGGCTTAGACATTCTTTACAGATCAACTAAGTAATTTAACGTCAGCTGCGTCATGACTTGGATGGGTGACCGCTAGTGGCATTACAACTAAGCGCTTCCGTACATCAAATGGCACATAAAACCATTGATCTCGGTTGTTGTCTTAGGATTGCAGTCGTTATAGAAAGGTGGTAGGGCAATGCCTGCACGGCTAGCTTCCACCTTCTGTCACCAAGAGCCAAGCAGTGTGTTCCGGCAGCACTCCTTAACCCTAGTGATACTATATCCTAACATACCCTAGATATAATCCTAGTGTTCATATGATGGGTTGCTTTTCTGGGCTATAATTACTATGAAATTATGAATACTTATTTAAATAACTTTTTATGTTTGATAGTTTGTGTGTGTTCCATTATTTGTGGAAAGAAGAGTCTGTGTTTACTGCATGACAGCTTTGTATGGTACCGTAAGACCTACTGTTACTGTTACGCTGTGGCCTCAAAATATTTTTTATTCCATCAGCGTGTTCATATTTATGAAAAGTCTTTCGTTTGTTCTGGTGTCCATCCAGGGTAAGAAATATAATTTTCCTAGATCTACGAAAAAATATGGTAGGTAGATACTTAAGATTTACATACATTACGTATTACTTACTATATTCAGCATACTAAACTTTTTGAGTGAATAATAGGAAAAAAAATGGAATCTAGGTAATAAAATTACAAGCAGAATGCATAAAGCATATGTAAATAAACTTAGAAGTAAATACGTATCCATTTATACCAATAAATAAAAAAAATATAAAAATAAATTTTGCTTAGGATTTGAACCTTGATCCTACAGTTTTCTGGTCCGACCTTAGAAGAAATGAGCTACTCAAACAATGTTTAATCGATGAAAATGACAGACCTATGTAACATTTGTGATTGTGTTTCCTGGATCAAAATGTGGCAACGTAAAAACTAAAGAGTTGTCAACGTAGGTTAACTACGAAATCAAGGTAAAAATGTACAAGATTTACATTAAAGAATTGAAAAGTCGTTAGATAACTAAATTATATGTAAATACTTATAAAATTTTCATTAAAAAAAATAGTAGACAAAAAGTGAATGCGTCAGATTCGAACTCCGCTCTTCCAGATTCTGGTCTGACCTCTCTAAGATTGCGCCACTTAGACATAGCGGTTGGAGTCGAAAATAAGAGATATTTACAGACTTTTGTGCCATACTGTCAGAAGAATTTGTAAATTTATGTAAAAGTTCATATTATGAAAAATTCAGAATAACGCTCATAATGACTTTAGGTAGCTCAAGTACTTCCTACGTCTTATAAAATCTTGCATGTTTATTTTATTGTGATAGTGTCTCAGTAATATGATGAATTAATTAAAATTAGAAAATTCATGACAGTAAACATAAATGGAGGAAAAAGTACAGATGCCTGCCTTATTATGTCCACGATGCGTTTTTGGCGATTTGTATAAACCTTTTTTGTACCTACAAAGCGTTTATTTGTATGTTTAACCATATTTTTATTTAATCGAGATCGCTGAGAAAAGCGACATAGGTCCAACGCTCAACGCGGCTGGCCGCGGTTTGAACGATAATGATAGCGCTATACGTGGATCGCTGGAGAAAATAGTGCGGCATGATATTAACGCTTCTCGGAATGAAACGGCGTATGCGACATTTTAGAAACAGACTTATTACACATTAACCATGCTTTTTTTGTAAAAAATTAAATAACAAACTTTATTGCACTTAAAAATTCAATATTTTAGAACATAAATCATATCTTAATACAATAAAATCTAGCGGAAAAAGTAGAAAACCTTTATTTTCAGAGGGGTTTTTGTCAATTTTTTGTATCGAGCCAATTATTAGAAAACATGTTTTGAGTGCTATGAGCACACTACCTATATCCTTGAGTATTGTGTATATAAATTGCAGTACCATGCGGTATCTGGTTTATGAGATTTTCGACATATTGTTAGCATTATTTCTTATATACTGGGCCTTAAGTCTCATGTGCCTGTAATTTAGTTTGTGTTGTAATTTGTTTTTGTTAAACATCTTATCGTTCCATTGTAATTAAAACTGCAAGTTATATATATATTTATGGAATCGTTTTAACTATTCGAAAGGCTAACCATAATAAATCGTTTTTTGAAGCGCTCGTAGTGAAGTTTACTTAGCTGTTCTCAACCGATCAGCAAAGTTAAGCAACGTCGCCCGCGGTCATGAGTTGGATGGGTGACCGCTAGTGACATTACTACTGAGCGTTTCCGTGCTTCGGAGGGCACGTTAAGCCGTCGGTCCCGGTTGTTGTTTATAGCATGGTGGTAGGGCATTTTGCGAATGCCCCTCTGGCTAGCTACCACCCTCAAGTAGAAAATCTGTCGCCAAGCACCTAACGGTGTGTTCTGGCAGCTGTCCTTGAGAGCCAGTACTTCTAGGTTAGCCTAAACAACATCTTCGACCACATCATCACTTACTATCAGGTGAGATAGTGGTCAAAGGCTAACCTATCAGGCATAAAAAAACAAAAAACGTGCTTTTGGTTCCATATTTTTTTACATACCAAAGTATTTTTTTAACGTTACTAAGCAACTAAAAAACACAAGAATAAAAATAATACAAAATCATATCAAAAGTTTGGCACAGTCGTGCACGCGTTTTTTAAAGCTCTTCATTTTGATATCTCACTAGGTGGGTTTAGATGAGATTTTTTTAACGCACAATAATGCAAATAATCCGCCAGTTTCTTGTTTTTGCATGTACCGAGTGTCACTTGCGTTATCAAGACAAATCTAACCATATATCATACATTAAAATCGATTTAGCCGTTATGAAGTTATTGTGGAATAAAGGAACTCACAAACATATACATGAACCCTGAATACATAAAACTCCTTTTTTGGGCAGTCGTGTAATAATTAGTATCGGCGTCGCCCACAATTTTATATGCATTGAATTTGGTGTCGCTTCAGGAAAACGTTGTATATTTTCAAGCGGAAAATTTCACCGAGCCTTTAACTCTTATATATTTACAAATTTTAGAGCTCAATCATATAGAATTGTCATATGTCAGAACCATTCTACACGCTAGTAATATCAGTATGTAATTCAGGCTATATCCTAAGCGGTTAACGATGTCTCTCGACAGCTGCCTTTGAGAGCCAGTTCTCATGCTAGGTTATGCCTGTCTCTCATCTTCGATCACTTTATCACTTCGAATTACTGGCTCTCAAGGACAGCTGACGGACCAGACCGTTAGGTGCTTGACGACAGATTTTCTATCTGAGGGTGGTAGCTAGCCAGGCGGACATTCGCAAAATGCCCTACCACTACGTAGACGGGACAGAAGCCGTCATAGAAAAATAGTGAAACAATTTTATTGAGAACTAACATCTTAAAATCAATGTGCTATTTACAGACTTTTTTAACCAAGCATCTGTATACCACCATCTATATTTCTTATGGACGGAACAAGCAAGAGGCTCACCTGATGTTAAGCGGACTAATGTCTACCTATAACAGCCTCATTTTGTTAATAGTGACGAATTACACTGCCCGTCATCAAGTTACGTAATAATTACCAAAAGTACAGTTAATTATTTGGTTTTCACAAGACACATTTTATTTTAGCCATTAACATAACAAAGTAAAATAAATGTGGCTTAAGTGTGGATGATGTTATTGCCAATAAATTATGGCATTGTGTGACCTCCGTTCGGTCATAACAGGACATTGAATTGTTTACGATTTCAAACGAACCACAACCGTCATGACATGAATCACTGGGAGATAATTTCTTTGTTACACACTTTGCGGTAAAATATAACACGATATAAAACATATACTCAATTTAAGTAAGGTTTGATAACATAAATTAAGAACTTTTATGATTGTACGATACATTTGTATTACTTATTGTGAAGTATAACAAATATTGCTATAATTTCATACGTTAAGAACCTTTTTTTCGGTGACCAAAGATGTCGTAGGTTTGATGACTTCCAGCCTCCTGAACAAAACTGTTTCCGAAAAGACAACATATAGACTACATCCATACGCTCCGCCAGCTTATACAAAACCTGAGGAGTATAATCGGCCTGTGTGTAGCGTTTGTAGACTATGAGGAAGCCTTCGATTCAATCGAAACCTGGACGGTACTGCTGTCACTTCAGTGATGCCAAATTGACTTTTTTTGAGAGGTATATATCGAAGACCTGAAGTGTTTGTATAAAAACTCCAACATGTCCATTCGACTGCAGAACGAGCACGCACTGAGAAAAATGACTTCCGTCCTTCATTACTTACTGACGTGCAGAACAATTTATAATGCTGATGCCTGTGATAATATCAAGAGTATGATGAAATAGCGTGAAGGCAGATATACTTCAGGTTTCGTCACTACAAGTTTGAATTCAGATAACAACCAAAAGTCATGACAAACTGTCATATACAAATAAAGTAACTAAATGCTAAATTATTACGACATACCTTCTTTTTAACAGGAATATCATAACTAATTGCAAGTTTGTCGTAAACAAAATTTTGCACGACAATTAATCAAGAATTAGTGCGTAACCGAAAATAAAATATCAAGACAGTGCATGACAAAAAAAACATAATTTTCTACGCAAAAAATTGTAATTTTATCATATGTGAGATAATGGGTTTTTACCAATAATTAACTATGATTTAACGCTCTAAATAATTTTTGAAACAATTATTTGTTGGGAAAAAATAAAAGATTGTAATGTCATGTTCAACTTTCGTGACCGACACGATGCCCTTAGAAGTTGCAGTGCTTGCCTGACTAGCTACCACCCTCAAGTAGAAAATCTGTCTCTAAAAGCTAACCTAATGTACTTTTATGTTAGCTCAAGTTGAAGCCAATATCCATTCTGCCCATTCTAGCTTTAGCCTGTCGGTCAAAAATTTTTACCCATTGAGTCATCATCAGAGTTTCGTCTCCTTTGTTGTATTGAGTAATTCTATATTATACGAATAATTTTATTAAAAGATATTTCTATATCATGCACACTATTCACTCCTTGTAATTTCATCCAGACCTGTGCAGCCATATTAATGTCAAAAAGTTCAAATTTGCAGTTCTTTTGCACTACATAGATGGCGCTATCGCTATTTACGCTCTTTCCTATACAAAATGCATCCGAATGTATGAAATCCTGCATCGCGCTAACGAAATAATCCGAAGGTTCCGAAAGATATTCAGCTAACATTATATATTGACATCGGCAGCAATCGGAAACACTCGGCAGTCTAGTGCAGCAAAATCACCACGGTTATATACGTGAAAGCTCTTTAAAACTGCTATGATTATAAGATATCAAAACATTCCCGTTAGGTTGTTAGGAAATGTATTCTTATATTCGTAAATTTAAAAATAATTTATCATTTCATTATTGAAACTATACCATTAATTCCTAAGTTTTTGTAATTCCCTTCATGACTTTTTGTCATTACTGTTAGGGGTAATTTAGAGTTCGTCATGATATTTTGTCATGACGCGTACTGACAAAATATGAGTATTCAGCACTAAGAAATCTTGTGCTGTTGCCTTATTTTTTATCGTAACATCAATTCATGGCATATTCTTGTGATTTACGTGCAAATTATAATTAAATACTCTTGGTCCGTTTTTGTATTGGGAATGTTGTATTGTAATTGTATTGGGAATACGGATATTTATTTCAAAATTCCTTTACAATTATCATGAATCATGACAGTCAATCCAATTGCCACGAGGCGTCAAACAGGATAGAAGCGTTGATATGGGACAAATTCGGTGTCAACATCCATGGCGAATACCTACATCACATTCGTTTCGTCGATGACATAGTCTTTATGGCAGTGTCCCTTGTGGAGCTCAGTACAATGCACATGCAATGACACGACGAAAATTATTTCTAAAGTCCACGTTGCACACGTGTGCAACGTGAAGTTGTAGACCATTATATTTACTGGGTCCAGTTAGGTAATCTAACTTCGGCAAAGAGGTCGGCCTAAGAATTCAATTAGGATGGGCCACTTTCTGAACATTACGCGGCATTTTGTCCTCTAACATCCCACAGAGCCTGAAGACCAAAGTCTTCAAACTGTGTGAGTTGTCAGTAAAGAGTTATGGCACTGTGATGTGGTCCTTAACTTGGCCTTTATGGACAAGCTCAGAGTCGTTTAACAAGCTATGAAGATATAAGCATAGTTCAACTGCGCGATAAAGTCCGGAACGAGATAATTCGCCGAAGAACCTAAGTGACCGACATAGCTTTCAGAATTTGAAGTGGAAGTCGCAACAAACCGATAACCAACGGGGAAGGTTTTCGAGTGGTTATATTACACCGGAAGACATAGAGTTGGTAGGCCTTCTACTAGGTGTACCTATTGACGAGATCGTCTGAGTCGAGAGGAGCCGACGGACAAAAGTGGCTAATAGCCATTCATTGAAGATCTATCTTCGTTCAGCAGTGGTGTCTTCTGGCTGATGATGACGATGAAGCTAAAGAAATTCGGTTTTGTGTATATATAGTTAAATACATAATGTTTTTTTTTCACTATCAAATCAAACATTTGACCCTATTGAGGTAGCAAATTAATAGTTTTAAATTCATTTAACTTACCATATTAAATATAGGGTCATTAGTACAAACATTAGTATTTCACTAATCTAAACGAGACAAGTTCGAGTTCTTAAATATAATATTTTAAATACTTTTAAACATACTTCAAGCATTTCTTGACACAGCCTTGGATTGTTATTATGATCTTTGTACCTTCATGAATAGCATTAAACATGATTCATACAAGTCAGGTCAATATGTCCTATTCTAGTAAATAGCTTACACTATAGTGTGACTAACAGTCTTCGTAATAATTAGACAAAGGATCTTATATTGTTTTTGGTTAATCAAGTGACAACACGCACAATCTGAAGCCCATAATAAGTGCTAGTTAACATTAGAAACGAAATATTTACCGCGTAAAAATGCCGTATTTAATGTACCTATAGTGACTTTGGCACTTAAAGAACTCATATGACAATTGCTGGCTCATAAAGCGATGTTATTATTGCGAAATTACCTTCGCAATCTAAAATATAACTTTAATCGCCAATAATTTTAACAGCGACCATATCCGACAAGAACCTGACGTGTGGGACTTTGCTCAGAAACTGTACTGACTTCAAATACTAAACAATAGATTCTTCAATGACTTCTTTGTCGTGCCATATTATGTGCAGGTCTGCTCATGTGTCTGTGGCATATTATGTGATGTTATATATTTTATGACATTACATATGTTGATGAACGTAAATTGAATGCTAATTTGACTGAAGATGGATCGAAGCAACAAAAAAATCAATTCCAAAGATGCTTCTAAATTTCACTGTTGTAAATATGATTAGTACATGTTACAACAGAAACAACCACGTCGCACAGTGTTTTGCCTAGAACAACGTAGGTGGACAAAAGTCATTTACCTAATCAGGTAATTAAGGGTCACATGCCATTAACAAAACCCCCAAGGTCTCGATAACAGGTAATAATTAGGGCAAACATTCCATAGTGGTGAGTTATAAGGGGTTGAAGGTAAGTGATAAGTTAATTGCATTTGTGAAATTAAATTAGTTGCAATTTTGCGGCACTTATGATAACATCTCTTAAAATTTGTAGTGATTATTTTAGTATTTTCTGTGATGGATTTTACCTTTGAGGGTAAGTACTTTCTTACTTAATATCGACTTAATATATTATTTGCCAACATGTGCTTTAAATATCCAATTGAAAAATCTGTTAAAAGAATGTCAAGTTTTTCTTCATATCTAAACTTTCAAGGATCGCAACTTTTTGTATCCACGTGTATCCAAGTTGATTTTTATGTATGTTACAGCCACAACATTAACCTTTTAAATGATATATAATATGGAGACCGCAACGAATGCTAAACATTTTTTTTTATTTTTTTTTCAGATCATGTGTACACTTTTTCGAAAATGGAGTTATTTGAAGAATGGCGTAAATATGACAAAGAAGCAAGAAATGCTCACCTGATGGAGTTTATTTTTAACAAATACAATCTGAGAGATGTGGCCTCTGATTCAAGAAGAGATATGCAAACAAAAATTGCCAGCATATCGTCAAAATTTGCTGAAAAGTGGGCTGCTTCGAAAACAATGGATGTTTTTTTAAACAAAAATAGAAGTTGGCTGGACGGAGCAGACATACAATTTAGCGTTCGTATGCATCGGCCTTCTGCTTCCTCCTCATCAGAAGATAATCGACCTAAAGGTAGACCCCGAAAAGACTTCGAAGACGCCAGTTTCAAAACAAAAAAACGCAGGGTTGAAGACTTGGTGAAATTGCGGAGTGCTAGTGAATTGACCACAGCTGCGGAAGTGGCAAATCGTTTATCGGGTCATAGAGCGGTTGCCTCTCGAATCCGAAAAAGTGGCGATCATTCCAGCACAGAAGGAAAGGCATCTGAAGAATCTCTTTGTAGTGCTAGGCAGTTAAATAGTGACGAAGCGCTAGCTTATTACGTAGATTCTAAGTGCACTTCTCACTCTTACAAACAGACGAGAAAGTGGGCAATGAAGGCTGGACATCAAGTGTTTCCATCATACCATAGCCTATGTAAGTCAAAAAAACTTTGTTATCCTTCTGATGACCATATATCTATAACGGAATCGCGCGCGGAAATAAAACTCCAAGCTATTTTGGATAAAACAACTGAACGACTAGTTGAAGCACAAAGTGGAGTCATTAAAAGTGTGCTGCCCAGTTCGTCATTCACATTAGTTAGCAAATGGGGATGTGATGGTAGTTCTGGTCACAGTACCTACAAGCAGAAGTTTGAAAACACTGAGGCTACTGATGAATTTCTGTTTGTATTTTCATTTGTGCCTTTGAGATTGTGTGATGGTCAAAATATTATTTGGCAAAACCCACGACCTTCCTCCACGTTATATTGCAGGCCAATTAAATTTACTTTTTTCAAAGGAAACAAATGAATTTACGACTACAGAAACTAACAGAGTGTTGGAAGAAGTATCTCAACTTCTTCCAACAACATGTAGTGTTGGTGAATCACAAATTTCTGTGAAGCACACTCTTTTGCTAACAATGACAGACGGCAAAGTATGCAATGCTATGACTGACACACGATCTGCACAAAAGTGTTATATCTGTGGTGCGACTCCTAAGATGATGAATGGTGATTTAAGTGGATTGGAAAGTAATGTAGAACATTATGGGTTTGGTTTGTCTACATTACATGCTTGGATTCGCTGTTTTGAATGTCTGTTGCACATTAGCTATCGTTTGGATATTAAGAAGTGGCAGGTTAGAGGTGATGACGATAAAGCTAGTGTGAAACAGCGTTCAGACGACATAAAGCAAAAGTTTAAAACCCAAATGGGACTTATTGTAGACAAACCAAAACCTGGTTATGGTAACACAAATGATGGGAACACAGCTCGCAGATTCTTTACAAACCCGGAACTGAGTGGAGAGATTACAGGCTTAGACGTTAACCTCATTAAAAAATTCTGCATTTTGTTAAGAACTTTATCTTCTGGGTACGATATTAATTACAATGAATTTGAGAAAGTGTGTTCTGAAACCAGAACACTTTATCTAAATCTGTATTCGTGGTACTACATGCCAGCTACTGTACACAAAATACTTGTACATAGCACAGAACTGATAAAAACTTGCATTCTTCCAATCGGACAGCTCTCAGAAGAAGCTCAAGAGGCTCGAAATAAAGACTGCCGGAGATTCCGTGAACACCACACCAGGAAACTGTCACGTATTGCCACAAATACAGATTTGTTGAATATGCTTTTAATAACGTCTGATCCTCTAATCAACTCTCTCAGAGAGGTACCCAAAAAGAAAATTGACAAATTACCTGAAGAAGTTTTAAATTTGATTGTTCCGCCTTCAATACAATCACATCGGGTTACAAGTAACGTTCTTCCGAGTCCGACTGATGAAGGTGATTACTTGTTACCAGACTCGACTGAATGTGAGAGTGACGAATCATCAGATGAGGATATTTAGGATAATTACGAGTATGATGTAGCATTTTTGTAAAATCTTGAGTTTACCTTTTTTTATAATATTTAAGTTATAAATAATAATGTATTTTTTTACTTTTTATTGTATAATTATGTTGTAATATATTATTGATTGTTTCTTTCTATTTTAATGTACTTATTTCTGCTGTATTTTTGCTTTTTTTGTGCCTTTGTAAGAAATACAATACATTTTTTTATAAAGTATTTGGTTTTTCAATTTTAGACTTATAATTTAATCTGTACCTACCTGAAAATTATGAAATTAACAAATTATCATTGTCTAAGGCAAAAGCTATCGAAACCCATTATAAAATATTTTTGTCCAGCTAGCTTGTTCTAGGCGAAACACAGTGCGTCGGTTTGCGGCACGCGGCTGCGCAGCGCGGCGATACTCGTTGTTACGGTTTAGTGGCAGAGAATTGCGCAGCAGCTATATTTTGTACTTCGATTTTACGAATTCTTGTGCAAGTTGGAGCCTCACGCCATAGTGATAATGCACTTTGCGGATGCTCGGTTGGCTAGCACCACACCACAATCAACGTCAAAGTCAAAATAACTTATTAAATTTTGGCGTCTATATAACGCTCTTATAAAGGTCATCATATTCCAAAACATCTATATTTACAACACTATGATGTAAGGAAATAAATGCCATAGCCGAAATCATAGCAACTGACAACAAATCTATATCTATGTTAGAAGATAATGGGGTCTAAAGACTTATTAAATCAAAGCCTAGTTACAAGATCCCGTGAGCAAATTTGTCAATCCAGAAGTTCAAGTTCAAGAAGTTCAGTCCAACTAAGTGAAAAACATAATATTGAATGTTATTTTATTATTCTTGCTTACAACTCGTACGTTAAATTTTGTTTTCACTACTATAACTCTTATCTGAATCTAACATTTAGTTTTGACCGAGTAGTCATTACTTAAACCTATACTTGAGTACGAGTACCGAAAAATAATACCAAGTACGCCGACTACCAAGTAGTAAACTAATAATCAGCGCATGTTTTTATCTTCTCTCTTACCATTTATAACATGATATTTTAATATTATTACAATATTCATTTACATTACATAGGTGACTAATATATTAGCCTTTGTCGATGCGACAACTAGTGGGGATAGATTACTCGCCGGCATACGGCAGTGAATATTGAGCGATCAACTATAGGTGCGTTCGTTTTGGCTCGATTGCGTTTGTAGCAGTTTCAAAAGTGGCATTTGTGTATTAGCGTTCGGATAGAAGCTTTTGCTATTTTTGACCACCAATTACTGCATGCTATCCGAACGGCTTAAAACGTACTTTGACAACCGACAATGTTTTAACAATTTTGCACAGTACGAAATATGGAATCAATCTCTAAAATTAACAAAAAAGTAGGTACCTATATTATTATTATTTCATTGTTAATGGCTTCTGATAGTTACCTATATAAAAAACTTATGAAACTCTTCAATCGCGCCAAATACAACTGTCAAACCAGCAGTTGTCAAAAAACGATCACAACGATCGGCGATCCCACGGTAAGACTTGGGTCAAAAATATCACTTTTCTCTGTCATTTGTAGCGTTTTCAAAGCTATCCGAACGGTGAGCGAAAACGATATTTTTGCTCACCAAGTCCCAAAACGAACGGCCCGTGTGATCATTTTTAGCGTTTGTGAGTGTTATTTTTGGCACCGATAGGCTATCCGAACGCCCTATATATATGTATCTCTTTTGTTGATACGGGATCATCTTTTGTACGTTTCGTGAGCCAGAAAATAGTAGATAGCATTGACCTGTTTAACGTATTATCTCGATGATAGCTAGTCGCTTTCTCGCCGCCCTTCCGTGGCGTGGGACATGTATACCTTTAAATCTGTATCTATGTAACAGTACTTACTTCAAGCTTTGGCACCAGTATGTAGGGCCGTCGGAGCATTCTTTTGGCACTTGTCGAGCGAATGACAGATCTGCAACAAAACATGTTTATTTCATTATCTCTGACATTGTAAAAACAATAGCATGTCAAATGAGGTCATTATATTTATTATCTATATACGTGCTAAAGTACTCGTCAAAGCATGATGTGTTTGTTTATGATAAGAAGAAATTGTATTCTTGAATAAATTTGATTTCAATCTAAGCTGTATAAAATTGATGGTTTGGTAACCAATTCGCAAGCTTTTATCCCATTTTTGGCATCTACCTCGCTCTCGTGAAAGTCTACTGCCACTTAAGATAGCTGTTTTATATGAAAATACATTATCATTTTGTTTTCTTGGGGATAGTTTAGCCTTTGACCTGTTGGTAAGTGATGATATGGTCGAAAGACGTAATGGCCGGATTAACCTTTGTGTTGACACCAAGCATCTAAGGAGAAACCTTTAAAATGACGATAGGTTTTAGATGCGAAAAGTGACATTTTGTTCACATTTGACTACTAAAAATTTTAAATTATTATTATATCTATGTAAGTAATTTATTGTTTTAAATTTAATCATTCATTTATTTACACTTAATACAGTACCTTATACATTGTTATAATTGTGAATAAATATTCTGATTCATAATTTTCAGTTATCTTGTTTGCACTTGTCTTAAGAGCAAAGGTTGCACGTAATGAATGATCTTACCGCTCATATATACCTATAATGTTCTTTTACCTTAGACTAGCAAAAAAATGTATATAAATATTATAGCCCCGCATATAAAAATTATAGCCCCCGTAGGGCGGTGCGCCACAAATGCACCTCCCCATACCAATAAAGAACTGCGATCTTACCTTGCGATCCCTAAGATGCCTACCAAGTGAGTAGTGACCCCCCCAAGGGAAGGAATTTATTGAACAACGGTGTCAGTCTATCTATAACTACGGGAGTTGTAGGAGGCGAGAAGGGAAATATACCAGAGAGTGGACAGCTGCACCTTTTGAAGAACTGCCATTATAAACTGCGATCCTCAAGACCTTGCTAAGCGTGAAATAATGGCTAACCTCTCCTAAATATAGAGACCTTTGATCATTGGTGGACCCTATGCCTGCTCATATGTGGTGTGATGATTAAGGGGCTATCAAGGTAGCGCCGACCGCTACATACTCGTAACTGAATTCAATGAAAGCGAAGCTGCGGCGATAGCTAACATTATATATAGATATATATAAAAACTAATGTTCCTCTTCTTTATGGTCACGTATTGTTTTAGTTGAAACATTTTACAGTGCATGTTATAACTCAAACGAAGTCACGGGCGGGTCAGACAATTTTATAACAGATTTCCTACTAACTTTAAAATGACTTCACAAATCCCTAAATTTTAATAACTAATACTTTTATTATGTGTATAACTATGTTCTATGACACATCATGCCACTATACCTCAAATAACATCAGATGCATACCTACTTCCTACATAAAAGTCAATATGCATTCCAATCTAACCATTTGTTTGCAATTAATACACTTAATACATGGAAATAAATTATTGTAAACGATTTGAAATAAGAGCTGCTACCATAGTAGACGGTAGGTACAGAGGTTTTATTTGATAACAGGAAATATGAGCACTGGCAAATCCCTGCAACTTCAACAGTGTGCTATTAACATGAATCATGATTCATGATAGATACCTAATAAAGTATCTGTTACTTACCTACCTTTTTAAAATAATAATTTAAATTCACTTACTAATGAGTATTTAAATATAGATATTAAAATATATTTTTTTAGTAATGTTCACAATGTTAGGGCACAGTAAAGGAACCAAGTAGGTATTTTCATGCTTAAAAAAGTAGTAGCGTAAGTATAGCATTCAAAATATTATTTGATGCTTTTGAACTTTAAAATAAATCTTTTAACTGCCTAGAGTGGAGGTTGTGAATTCTGAGTAGGTACCTAGGTCTAAAGGATGTACATCCCCGCATCCTTGGTAAATGATATATAAAAACTTCGACATTCAGTTTTTCAATTTAGTTATGGATACATTATCTCTGTGAAACAGTTTGGTTTTATGGAGATGTCCAGTTTTACAAACTTGCTTACTTAGTGTAATGAAATTGACAGAAAACCCTATGGATATATATCTGGATTTCCAACACACTTTTGACAAAGTTCTACAACAACATCTGTTTGTAAATTTTGATTAGTTCGGCCTACATGGGAAATGGGTAGAAATTAACCTGACAACCCAAGCCCCAACTCAGTGTTGGCAATACCTTATCACAGTAAAAAAGTCTTCAGAAGTGAAGCACAAGGCTCAACGGTTAACCACACCCGTTTGAGCTCTTTAATAACCAATTTAGTAAAGCTCATAAAATTTCATATTGCTTCTGTCTCAGATGGCAGTAAATTCTTCCCCAATATGCTAATCAAATCAGGTGAGCTCCAAGATGATACCCCTAATCTGTACAAACCAGCCTTCTGGCTTTTCAATCATCTGTACAAACCGGGATCCCGGTCAGTGGTAGATAGTCAGATATACAGAATACCATAAGACTAGCACAAATCTGATTCTCACTATTCAAATGTTTTTCGAAAGTACACATCTTATTGGCTATACCATAATAAAAACATATTATTCTACATTAGCGAAAAGTATTTTAAATTTTGAAATTAATCCTGAAACCATCTCAAATTATATTTTGACGCCAAAATATTCCATCATTTAATATTAATCTCGTCACTACTTTTCAGTAATGGACTGAATGAATCAGTAATGGACCTAGGAAGCTGTAATTTTGCATGTGTATAGGTAACAAGTCAAATACGGCAATAAAAAAATTTCAAGGATAAGGATTAAAGAAACCTAATATTAAAAATTGTATTGACCCTTTTATCCATCTTGACTGGGATCCCAGTTGTCTGAAAAAAACTTTTATTGTGAGCCTTGTATATATCCAATTGTTATAATTCAAAGATTGTTAGTTAGTTTATATCCTTAGTATCCTTGGCTATACTGAGTTAAAATTTTTATACTGTATGATAAAGGGAAGACTTTCAAATCGTTAAATTAAAAGAAAAAATTACTCTCAATACATTTTGCCCTGCAAACAGTCAAACACTCACTGGTGGAAAATCGGATAATAAATATTCTCATAACTACTTCTAAACTACAAAACCTAGGAAGCTGAAATTATTCAGGTGTATAGATTACATGTTAGTAATCTTATCAAAAGAGGAACCCAAGTTGTAGGTGACATAGTTTATTCAGATAAAAATTATTGCTTTCCCATACTTTCTCCCTCCAAAACTGTTTAAAAAAGTCACATTATAATTATCTCATAACTACTTTTAAACTATTTAGTCTAGAAATCTGTAACTATTCAAAAGACCACCAGTAAATAATTATATTACAAGAAGAACCAAAGTTGTAGGTACCAAAATAAAAAAAAGCAATTAAAAATTGTTTCTTGCGCTTTTCCATTGTGTTCAAACGCTTTTTCCAGTAAAATTTTACACATGAAAGGTCTGTTTTCATTAATTCTTTCGTTAAGCTAATATGACAAGGATTGCAATGGTAAGGAGAAGTTTATATATGCCACTGGACATGGCATCAATTAAACTCGATTAAAAAAATTAATAATCAGAAAAAAAAATTCATTTCACAGTTCTGTTCTACAAAAACAACGGATGTAAATATTATTTTTGTATGGTGTAAATAATTAATTGTAGTATCTGGATATTTCAGTAACATGTGTAGGTAGTGGAAATCAACTGAGTATTATCGGTAAATATCACAGTGCATCGAGAGCTGAAATACTTGGTATATGGAATGTACAAATGGGACTGGCCCTGCAATTTTTGTGTACAATTTAGGGCAGGAATTATTGTCAAGAAGGCAAATTTCTTCATTCATAATGTAAAAATATTTCTGAAGATCTACAACACATACATCAAACCACTACAGACTGTTGGAGTATAGATTTCAAGTCTGGAGCCCATACTTTTCAAAGAATTACTGTTTAATAGTGTACCCCAAGTTTATAATAAGTATGTCATAAAATTGGTATAATTACTAAGTCTCAATTCAGCACAACTAAATTATTAATAATATTAGAGATAAATCTAGATGAAATGATCTAGTAAAGTTTAATGATAATAAGCTTATACAATAAGTGATTTGAGTCCAGGGAGGTCAAAAGTCAGTCACATGTCATCTTAATGATAATATATTCTTGTTCAATAGACATATAATAAATGTCAAAGTAAGTGTGTGTTTGTTACTTCTCCCTTCTGAAATGGCTGAATAAATTTTGATGAACCTTTGTACTGTTTTATTTCATCAAATTTTTCATTAGGTCCTGGATAATGGTATATAATACATTATATCCTGATAGATTTTAAAGCAATATAAACTCCTTAATTTTATGAACACTCAAATAGGTAAATATATATTATAGAGATGTAATGAGGGCAAATCTTATATTCTAAAATCTTAAGATTTGTAAAGTTAACATGACATGTTATTGGTATTAAACTTATTATGATAATATGGTAACTATTCCATACTATCATAATAATTCCCTATTTTAAAATAATGAAAAATGTACCTACAGCCCTGTTGCCTACAACAGAGCTGTAAGTACATTTTGAAAATGGGGAATGCTGGTCAACTGGGGTGTATAAAGTTCCATATTTATTATTACAAAATTCTAAAATTATAACCAATTTGACAATAGATTACCTTGAGTTAGTAAATTAATGATGATAATTTGTGGGTTTTTATCTTTTAGGTACATATGTACAGAAAGCCAAGAAAATAATATCTTGTCATTTGAAGTAACGAGTGCATCAGTAGGTAAGCCGATTTTTGTCTTCATAAAAAGGTACGTGTTGGCACAATCTTACGATCATAAAAAAGAAGTATATATCTAATGGATTTACGCATGAGCTCACAATACAATTATGTACCAATAACACGTTATAAGGCCATAAATAGAAACAAAAACAACTTACTTGTACAACAAAAGAGTACGACGAAGAGACAAACACCTAATGCGTTTGCCATCTTTTAAGTTCGTAATTTATCTCGTGAGATCCAGTTTCGTTCCCTGCGATTTAAAATCTAATAAACACTGTAATTTCACTTTGTTTGGAAGTTATTGCGTGTTGATTAATTGTAAGCCAATTTGACCAGTCACCCCGCTTGTTGTTTGTCCGACCAACTGACAAGTGACAAATACAACGAACGGCACGGCAACGAACCATGGACATCGGGTATATTCCATTAGTCGCTAAGAACGTTATTTTAGATAAGTTTGATCACAGCGTCTATGGTTGTGATCACGTGATCGTTTGTAACTGTCATCCCCGTTCCATTTTTGGATAAGAACGCTAAGAATGCCACTAAAATTTGCCACTTCTGTCACTTTTGACATTAGATGTAGCGTTTAAGGCGAAAATAACGCCAAGACCCATGTGGAACAACTTTTTGGGAGTGTGATCGTTTTTAGCGTTTTTAGCGAATCTCACTCAAATGGTAAGCACCCATCATACGAATGAGACATGACATTAGTGACGATTGACGGCCTAATGAAGGTGACAGATAGACAGACTGTCAAGTGTCAACACAAATAAAGTTGACTTGACACAACTGGGGATGTTCGGAATCAATGATGTAGTATTTGATACCATCATATTAAATTAATACTAACTTAGTTTAATATCGTACCGTGATATATTATTTTATGTTATTTATGACATAAACTAAATATATAACCCATTTTCAATATATAATTTGTTATATTAACTGAAATGGAAATAAAAAACAGTACTCGTAGACAATTTTTTAACAGTTTGAATCGCAAATGACAATGGAATGTCTTTGGACAGGTTTGCACCATAAGAACAATAAATAAGTTGTGCACCTTTCTTTGAACTCTGTTGATTTTCTTATTTTATTGCAATACGTAACAAATTATTCCAGCAAGAAAAGTTTTGAAAATACCATTCATGGGAAATCCCCGTCAATAGTTTTACTTTGTAATTTTATCTATTTGTATTCATAATTAGCATTGATGACCAGGCAGAGCAAATATACAGGATCCTATGATTTTAGCAGATCATCATCTAGTGGCTTAGAATAATTAGCACCAGATTTGTGAAATCGGTCATTAGTTAATTAGAAACAAAAACTTTATTTATTTGTGGGATCTAATAAAACCAATAATTTACGAAATTGAGTACGTCGTCGGTACAAAAACACATAAAATTTCACCAGTTTTTTTAAATCAGGTAGAAACTTAATAGAATACACATATTCCGAGAATTCTTCCTTACTAATCATTTCTATATAATACATTTCTAAAAAGTAGTACGTGCATGATTTCATATCTATAGTACAAATGAGTTGAACATTCAGAAGTGTAGTAGCAACATCATGAGGAATGATTTGAAAAAGTACTTTTTCGCTTTCTGTGTGTATATTCTCCGAGGGGTACCGGGCTAGAATGTCACCCTCCCATTGCTACCTGTGGGTGTCGTCGGCCTTCTGAGGAACTGATACCTATCTTAAACTACGAAACCCAAGACGACAGCCAAGCGTGGGGATTGTGGCAAACCCTACTTCCCCCTACTAAGGGAGGCTGTGGACAATCTGGCTGATACAGCAGTGCAGTGTTAACGGAATGGGACACTGGTTCGATTCCCGTTTGAGGTGAACGATATTTATCTTGTGCTTTCATGCTTTCTATTCACTTAGCAATCAATACTGCTAGAAATCTTTAATAAATATCCTATATAAATATGTTACTGTACCGAGCTTCTGTTAACACAAATACATAAATATAACCAATAAAATGACTTTATTTTTCCAAACCAAACAGATAATAGATATTGGCATTTAGCAAAGGAAGCATTTTAGCATGATATTGCACTTTTTCAAAACAGTTTAGCAGATCTTAGGTTTAACAGGATTTATCCGAGCAGCTAGCAGAATCGTTGCTTTATGGCTGACTACCCTGACGACTGACAATCTATATTGTTTATAGGTAAACACGAGGTAACGCTCGACAGCATTTATCTTATCACTAAGATACCAAAAACACTTAAACAACACAAACCGTTGAACTTTATATAAAAGTTACATGGATAAAATTGTAATGAAGATGAATTAATGGAATTATAGTACAAATACCATAATTAGTATCACTATCAGCACTTGTCAGTACGAAACCAGCCCTGGGTGAGTTGAATATTTTATATCAGTGTTATGCCATCTAACGTATTAAATACTAAATAAATTTTGTTGCCATTCCACGGTAGATGGCGTTAAGCGAAATTACACTTTGTTTGTAATACTCTTACTCAACAATAGATGGCAGCTGTAAATTATGTATCACAGTAGAATGTAGTTTACATATAGATACTCATGCACGCAACTTCGCTCGCGTTAATTCAGGTATAAACAGGAACAGGGGAACTTCAGAGATAGGGACATTTAGAGGACCACGTGCAACGTTATGGTGGCCTTAGATGAGTATTTGATCTACACCACTTCGAAGTACTTAGGGTACCTAATATATTATAGGTAGGATAATACTGGTGTCGATTGTAAACTAAGAACTATGTCTCAAGGTGACGGGCGCAGTGCAATTCGTGACGTGTGACGAAATGCATCTGTTATAGGCAGAGGTTAGTCCGCTTAACATCAGGTGGGCCTCGAGCTGGTTACGACAAAATAACATAAAAAAAAAACATCAGCTAACAATAATTCATCTATATATTAATAATATATAGAATTATATATTAATAATATTAATATCTATTAATTCATCTGGCACCTATTTGGCTCAAAGAATAAGCATTGCAATTCAACGGGGCAATGCTGCCAGCATGCTGGGCACGCTGCCAACTGATAGTGGGCTAGAGCATTTGGACTGCCTATGAGTCCAAATGCTTTTATTGTAGTAGCTGTAGTGTTGTATATAGTTTGTAATATTTGATTAATAAAGGCATACCGCCGGTTAAAAAAAATCATCTCTATAATATTAGCGTGGCGACGCGGACGTGGTGAAGGTTTTATTGTACAATTCACCAGCTCTTTCCCACGAACTCGCCTACGTGGAATTTTGTTGAGCTTTCTTGGTAATAACTTTACAATTTTCAATTGGGATAAAACGTTAGGTATTCTTTGTGTTAAGACTTAAAAATCAATGCACTAGCCACCTTGCCCGTCACCTTGAGACATAGTTATTTGGTCTCATATGCCTGTAATTTCACTGGCCCTCAAGGACTGCTGTCGGAACACACCGTTAGGTGCTTGGCGACAGATTTTCTACTTGAGGGTGGTCGCTAACCAGGCGGGCATTCGCAAAATGCCCTTCCACCATGCTGTGAAGCTGAAGCCCGGGGCGGGATTCGAACCATGGACCTGCTGCACGGCAGTCCATAGCCAATGCCTCTGAGCCATCACTGCTTCAATATGTCGAACTTTTGTGTTGGAAAGTGAACGAAATACTTGATCCTGTACCTGTTAAGTACCTAGCTACCTACGGCGTACCCTCATCTCTGAAGAGTGAAAACATTATTTTTAATCGAATCTTCTTCTACAATCTATTTATTTGTACTCTGAATTTTGAAAAATCTAATTAGAAATGTAGGGGGTCAAAGTTTTGGTCGTAATTATGAGTAGTTTATAAACTGTGTGCGAATCAGCATGAATCCGCATATCCACCCAGCAAAAATGTACTAGTTTCGACACTAACAATTTTTCCTTGGGGAAGACCCAGTTTTATAAAAACTTTTGTCACCAACACGTGTCGGCAACACAAAGGTTAGCAACTTTTGTTTAGTGGATACCCGGCTAGATACCGACCTCAACACATTTTTAAATATTTGTTTCCGTTTATTAGTTAAGGAAAAGGAGCCGCAATATAATAAACCAAACAGTGCTGCTGGCAACATCCTGACTCACCATATCAAATCAGTCCTTACAAGCCTTCCCAGCAATCTAACAAATCAGGCTGGATAAGTATTTTATTTTCTATTAAAGCTACCTATCCAATAGAAGAGTATACCGAAACGGAAAAGGTATTACCGTCCAGGTTGATTCGAAGACACAATTAGGAGGTTTTCCCCGGGGAACGGCGGGTGCCGTAATAAAATTAAGGAGACGTCGGTCGGTCGCGGCAGTCGCCTTCCGCGGGCATAAAACAAATCCGCTCGAGCCGGCCCTCAGGAAGGACAGAGACGCCATGGAGTTGACAAGTACATTTACATTTTTTCGCATTTACATTATGAGAAAGGTTGAAGGATAAAAATCGTGTCACTTATTGCCTCCGTTGGAATTGCTGTGGCACATATTATTGTGTGTTATGATATATTTTGCTTTCTATTTCATGTTACACATTTTGCAAACGGCGTCTACTTGTTAATTCACAAGACCACTGAGCAAGGCTGTGTCTTGTCGACTCTTATATATTATGTACTCTCTGTTATGATCTATTTGCAATAAACAAAAATTATCGCCGATACCGCACTCAAGTAGAAAATCTCTCGCAAAGCACCGAACACTGTTCGGAACACACTGTTCGCCGAATAGTCAGCAGTCCTTTAGAACCAGAAACATTACGGACACATGCCACAACTTTATGTCTCAGGGTGATGCATGACGGACGCAGTGCAGTTAATAATCTGTTATAGGCAGAGGTTACCGCGTGTACCATCGCAATCCCTTTAAATAACCCTTTATAGTAAAAACCAAATTCTGCTAGTTTCTTCGTATATACCGTACCGGCAAGTTACCTTTGGTATCCTGTTTACATTCTGTGCTTTCGTACTTATGTGAATCTTCAGTAACAACTGTAATGTTCCAGGGTGACAACCTTAGTGCAGTCGCACGTCGCGCGTCGCACGTTAACTTTTATATAGATATAGCTCTGGCAGATAGCGACTGTTAAAGGCAGCTCTCTCTAGTTGATAGTTAACACGCTCACTTACAAAATATAATAAGACTTATTCTCGAACTTACTCGAATGTATTAAAGCGCTCTTAGCGAAGCTTGCCTAGTCGTTTTCATGCGATCAACTACGCTAAGCAGCGTACGTTATGGTCATGATTTGGACTACTAGTGGCATTAACTACTGAACGCTTCCGTGCACGCTTTCAGTTGATATCTTAGAATGACAGTCATTATAGCATAATACTAGGATATTTCGCGAATGCCTGATTGGCTAGCTACCACCCAGTCGTAGCCAATATATAATCGATATCAGTCGCCAAGTACCTAAAATGTGATCCAGCTGCTGCCATTGAAAGCCAGTCATTCTAGGTTAGCCTTAACAACGTATTTGACCGCAGCATCACTTATCATCAGGTCATATAGTGGTCGAAGGCTAGCATATAAAAGCTACGAAAAAAACCCACTGCAACCCTTAAGTCTCGAAAATTTGTTGTGTCAATATAATTATGTTTTATGCATATATATTTTGATTGGGCTTTTAATATAAGTATATACAGCGATATCGGAAAAATGCTAACAACCTCTTAGAGTTGACTTCTACTATTATATAGTCCTAACAAACATTTAGATGTGATTTATTTTTCTTTATTATTTTTTTGTGACATTTTATGTGTTTGTTACGGAATAACTACGAGAACCACCTGATGTTAAAAGTAGTTTAATAAGTGTACGCTACTCTAAAAGACAATGCCCACTCTGAGCTGCACCGCGACGCGCTACCTTTGATAGAGTTTTAAATATTTACATCGAGCTAAGTAATATAAAATATGAAATAATGTATTACAGGCACAACTGACTTTTAACATCAGGTGGTCCTCGTGCTTATTCCGTAAAGAAAACATAAAAAATTGTTTGTTAGGATAGGACTAACAGAAGTCAACTTAAAGAGGTTGTTAGCTTTTTCCAATAACCTTGTATATTGCTATCCTCCAATCCTATAATAAAAGAATACCTCTAAATAGTAAAATTAATTTACTAGCAGTTCGTCTCCACGGCATCTCTCACGTGCGCCATGTTCACATATTCTGAATAGCTGTTCGAGGCAGGTCCGTCCTAACGCACTGAGCATGTCCTCACAGCCCACGTGACATGACTCTCTACTGCTACTTCTACTGGACACCCTGTCTATCTCCTGTTATTATATTGTCTATTTACTTGTTTATCTTATTGTTACAATGCACTTTGATATGAGATGCCTCAATATATGATAAAACTACTCAAAAGGATTTCATGATGACCTAGGTAGCACTCGATTGTTTTTATAGCAAATTAATTGGGAACAAAATGAAACACCCTCTTGCACTCACACACACATCTCCATTATACATAAAGAGCAGAACCAGAGCGGATAGTATTTTTATGCAAGATTTAGATTTTCTTGGGAGAGGGCGCTGTTTGCTGAAACACAAGCCATGAGCCTAGTTAGTCAGCAGATACCCAAGAAGTAAAATGTAACATTTTTATGGCATAGTAATATTTAAGATTGTAAAATTGTGCCGTTTTCTTAAATAAATGCTTATTATTATTATGATAAATGACGTCGTCTTTTGACATTCAACAAAATCCTAAAATAGTCGTTGTTTAATTTGTAACGTGTTCAGAAAAAGAAGCTGTAGAAAGGTGTCTAATTGACCATCGCATCGCCTAATACCTTTTAGTAGGTCGTAGTACACTGCAAGTAGGTAAGTATTGTTTTAGAGAGGGTAACATCATCGTCCTATACTTATCCTTTTAGTTTACGGGGGTCGGTATTATTCCGTGGGGCACCGAGCTAGTATTGCACCTTTATATCTTCCTGTAGGGGTTGTAAGAGGCGACGAATGGAAAAAATGCCAGAAGTTGGGCAGCAGTGCCTTCTGAGGAACTGCTATCTTACACTTAAGTACAATAAAATATTGTGGCCCAATCTTTTAACCACAATTTCACCTGATGGTAATTAATAATAATAATAATAAATAAATAAATTCATTTATTTCAAGCTTCCAAGGCTCATATGACAAAATATAGACTTAACAATAAAATAATACATTTTTTTTAAATAATTTATATCTAGAATTAGGTAGGTGCCTATTGCAGCAGTGCTGTATTTATATGCAGTCCAATCTGTCTGCAATCATCGCTAAGACGGTGTTGTCTATTAATGATGTTGTCGAAGATGTTGTTCAGGTAGGAGCTTGGTGACAGATTATCTACTTGATAGCTATTATGACCACTATTACTATTGATGGTAGCTAGGCAGGCGGGCATTTGCAAAATGCCGTACCACCACATAATACCGTTTTTATTACGTCACTTTCTTGTGTCTGACTATCTGTCGTTCCGGGTGGAATCTTGCAATTCAAATTTCAAGTACTTCCCGATTAGTTTATACCTTTGTAATGCGCAAATAATTAATTAATGATTAATTTCTTGACTGCCGCACTGAGGTTACATATTTCATTTCCTATCCTAATGTTAGAGACACAATAGTTTGTTACTACTCACTTTAAAATGGCTGATCAGATTTTAATAAAATTTTGTAGTTTATGTCACAGAATAAAAAGGCCCCGAAGGATCACTCCGCAAAGACGTTTAAATAAATAAGCAACTAAGAGCAATAAACGACGCAATAAAGAGCAATTCAGATCGCACACTGTTGAGTACCTAACTTTTGTATTCACCTACAAGGCGCCTCTCTTTCTAACGCGTCGTTCTTATATCTTCTGACGCTCTTATATCTTCTTATATCTTGTGCTCACATGCAAGTACAGCTACCTATGTATGTACATGTAATACCTATCTAAATCTACACATAATATTTTAAAGAGAGAAGATTTGTATTTTTGCATGTAGGCCTAAGGAATAAACTTTAAAACTACTGAACCGATTTGAAAAATTCTTTCTCCATTAGAATCCTATACATTATCTCTGATGAACAAAGGCTATAGAATATTTAAAAAAAAAAAAGTTTTTTTCTCGACTTTTTTCTTAAATACCTGTGCGAAGCCGGAGCGGGCCGCTAGTAATTATTAAAGCAATTAAATACATTTAAAAACATAAGGTATCTAGTATTAGCAGAATTCTGTTTTACGTGCCTGTCACCTACATTATTTAAACAAATATTGTAATAACTCTATTATATAGTATGTATGTAACACATTGTTAAAAGATGTTTAAAAGAATGGCCCCGAGTTTCTTGCCCGTTCTTCTCGCAGTGGCTCTATACAATTTATTTGCTGAACGTAGCAGTACAATGTAGAATATTTCAATACTAAAATTTGTAATTGACCTTCATAAGAGCGTCGTAGACGCCTAAATTGAATAAATGATTTTGACTTTGACTTTGACACGTATATCTAAATGGCATATATTATAATATATTATAATGTTTGTTCGATCTGTTTCGGCACAAGCTTATTTGATCTGGATTCACTTATTTATTATATATTTCTATATTTATTTATAGCATCAGCTATAAATAAACTAAAGTGAATATAAAGTACAAAAAACATAAAGATGTGTTCAAGTGCTTGCCTTGATAGGCTATCCGTTGATTACTAACTCACCTGATGGTAAGTGATGATGTGGTCGAAGAAGTTGTTCAGGCTAACCTAAAATTACTGGCTCTCTAGGACAGCTGCCGGAACACATCGTTAGGTGCGTGGCGACAGACTTTCTCCTTGAGGGTGGTAGCTAGACAGGCGGGCATTCGCAAAATGCTCTACCATCATGCTATAACAACTGCGACCCTAAGACAACAACCGGGGCCGACGGCTTTACGTGCCCTCCAAAGTACGGAAGCGCTCAGTAGTAATGTCACTAGCGGTCACCTATCCAAGGCATGACCGCGGTGGACGTTGCTTCACTAAGCTGATCGGTTTAAGAACGGCTAAGTAAACTTTGCTTTGGGCGCTTTAAACTTTACAACATTTTTGGTTTTTTAAAATATGACTGGGGTAGGTTGGTATAAGAGTGCGCAATTTTTAAACGAACGACCATAAATCAGAAATCAAAATAATTAGAAAAATCAACTTTGTTATTTCTGAACACACATATCTGGAACTTTAAGGATCTACATTTTTGATAATTAAATGAAAATTTTCAGGCAGAAAAGAGAGCGCTCTTATCCAACCGGCCGGATAAAAGTACGCACGAAGGTTGGTAAAAGTGCGCGCCTAATATTAAACTTTCGCAGTCTCATAATCTCGGTTACACCTACTCCTTACAAATATCACAATTGTATAGTCCAAGGACATCGTAATTTGTAAAATTTTCATGCCACCAATTTTTGCATTGGGAGCACTCTATCCAATCTTCCGTAGGAGGATCTATATACGGCTCATTATAACCCACACATTTCCAACTTTTATGGCATTGTCCCTTTGATACTGGTTTCTGCCATGTCTTGCTACTTGGTGCCTTCTTTTGCTTTCCACATTTCTTATTTTCTGTTTTCTTCTGTGTCTCTTCTAACTAAATATATTTCACCTTAGGCTTAGCTCTTTATTCAATTTGCTTCTCAATATCTTCTTTGTATGGCGAATTGCTTATAATTGTTGATTCCTTGTGTTTCCTAGTGAATGACCTCTTCACTATTGATTTTGGAAAAGGTGACATATCAGAAACACCAATTAGATCTGGGGCTTTTGAACATCCCGGAACAGGTTCTTTATCTTTTAAAGTATTTTCAAGAGTCTTTTTAGCCGAGGGTTTGGGACTAGATGATTTCTCAATGTTAACGGATGCCTCGGTCTCAATATTATCTTCGTTGAGATGAACGGCTGTTACACAAATTTATTGCAAATTATCTGTTGCGAAATTCTTCTAAAAATACAGACAAATCAGATGCATGGTCTTCCATTATTACTGTGACAGCCTCGTTTTCTGGTTCAGTTGCTGCTTGCCAAAATATCTGCATCTGTAAAAACTTCAGGATTATAAAGATATACGCCCGTGGTCTTGCAGGTTTCGACTGCAGTTGCTCTGTTGCTGTCTTGTAAAAGACTGGTGTGAAAATGGCCGCTATCTGGTACACCGTGATAGCTTGTTCAATTATTCTTCAATAATTTCTGAGAGAATATTTTATCTTTCAGTTTTTTTTCTGAAAAGAACGTAAACGATATTGTATTTAAAGAATTTAATAATACAGTATATATATAATTAGTAATAGCAATACACAGATTTTATTGGACGATGTGTAAGAGTGCGCGCGCACTTTTATCCATCACCTCCTTGCGTACTGTTATATACACTACTTACAATTGCGACATTTCATACGACTACTTCCATCTGTCGAGAATTACTTGAACTAAAACTGCAAAAATTCAAAGTCTATTCTATGAAGCGGCTGGTCAATGAAAAAAAACTTTATTTTAAGTTAAATCTACTCGAAATCACATTTTCAAATTGAAGATTTTTTTTATTTTTTTTTATGCCTGATAGGTTATCTTTTGAGCAATATCTCACCTGATGGTAAGTGACGATGTGGTCGAAGATGTTGTTCAGGCTAACCTAGAAGTACTGGCTCTCAAGGACAGCTGCCGGAACACACCGTTAGGTGCTTGGCGACAGATTTTCTACTTGAGGGTGGTAGCTAGCCAGGCGGGTATTCGCAAAATGCCCTACCACCATGCTACAACGGCTGCCATCCTAAGACAACAACCGGGACCGACGGCTTAACGTGCCCTCCGAAGCACGGAAGCGCTCAGTAGTATTGTCACTAGCGGTCACCCATCCAACTCATGACCGCGGGTGACGTTGCTTAACTTTGCTGATCGGTTACGAACAGCTAAGTAAACTTCGCTACGAGCGCTTCAGAATTATTAGATCTTGAATTATTGATCAAAATATTAGATCAATTGACGTAAAAAACTTCAAGCTCACCTGTAATGTTGGTTTTCCACAATTTTTCGAAAATATTCGGCGAGGTAAGTTACTTCAGAACATACGTCAAAACACTAATGAACTTAGCTGCGTGCCGGGTTCGGGTTCAAAGATACCACGTGTGCGCACTCTTGTCAACTGCGCACTCTTACACCAACCTACCCTTATCTGACTGACATTATTGTTTATTATGGTATGAAATGAAGTAAGGAGGAGATGTTAATATCCTACGTAAGCGTCATATCGCATCTGTCCTATAGTTGCAGTGTGACTATCTTTGTTCTGCATAACACTGCACTGCACTCATTACTCCGTCATCATGAAGCAGTGATGGCTCAGTGGCATTGGCTATGGACTGCCGCGCAGCAGGTCCATGGTTCGAATCCCGCCCAGAGCTTGAGCTTCACCGCGTGGTGGAAGGGCATTTTGCAAATGCCCGCCTGGCTAGCGACCACCCTCAAGTAGAAAATCTGTCGCCAAGCACCTGACGGTGTGTTCCGGCAGCAGTCCTTGAGAGCCAGTGAAATAACAGACAAAAAATGAGACTTAACAGCTATGTCTCAAAGTGATGGGCGCAGTGCAGTTCGTCACTTGGGATGAAATGCATCTGTTATAGGCAGAGGATACCGCTTAACATCAGGTGGGCCTCGCGCTTGATCCTTCACAATAACATAAAAAAAAAACATGTTTCATTATCACGTCTCGTTGGCCCAGTAATACGAGTATCACATGCTACAGTGCCTTTCACACCTTTAGAACGTACGCGCACAGTACTGTTTGCACACTACAGGTTTGAGGCAGAATATCTGACATTGTGGTGGCACTCACCAAGACGGAGTCACGCTGAAGAAACCTACCACCCGGTGATCGAATTACAAAGCCTGTTTCAATATCCATATTAATCACGACAAAGTTTATTAAAATAAGATAGATTTATGGTAAAAAGTTTTAATAGCCAAGTCCTGCCACGGTCTTAAGCTTCATCGTATCGTAGTAGGGTATTTTGGGAATGATCGACTGGCTAGCTACCACCATACATTAAGACTTCTTTTTTTAAATTAATATTAAATTTATCGTCTATATAATATGATTTTATGAAATATTATTGTGTTTATCTTTATTTTGTATAATTCACATGAATTTATGTAGTATATGTACCTATATTTATTTTAAATTGTTATTATAAATTATAGTAATTGTCAATGTGTAATACATATCATATTGCAATTATGAATTTCCTTTAACATGTTAGATTAAGTTGTTTGTTATCATAATTCTAGTATACAATAATGTTTTGAAATTAATACCAACCTAATTGTAAAATGACTTGCCTAGTGTAACGTTTACTGTTATAATGGCCAATGAAGATTTCTGATTCTGATTCTGAAGCCAGTCGCAAGTAAGTCTAATTAAGCAAGCCATAATAAAGCACCTATAATAACCTTGTGTTTTAGCAGCTGATATTGAGAGCCATTTCCAAACTCTAGATTAAGCCTTATCAAACATCTTTGACTATGTAGTCGATGATGTGCGATGATGTCATCGCACTAACCTACAGGTGAGTGAGTGGTCATAGGCTTACCAAACCGCTGTAAAATGAGCCGCCCGTGAGACTCTAGTATGTATTGTAGCCTCTACACTGAGAAAAATCTAAAGTCAAAAGCGCCCTAATGACGGCCAATTTATATGGTATAAGGCGAAAAACCGACCAAACGTAAATAGTACGTACAAAAACGCCTTCCAACTAGAAGGCGTTAAACGAGGTCAGTGAAGGCGAATGTTTCTTTTCGTCTTCATTTAAGGTGTATTTTGTGGTCTTTCTTAAATATTGACTTTTCGATGAGGCTGATTAAGTCGTACGTTATAGTGATCACCGTATATAAACCGCCGTAAAAGTAAGGTATATTTTATGGTCAATACTGCAATTATTATCGTATAACAACAATTTGATGGGCTTACCTTTGACCACGTTTCTCCTGTTGATAATTAATGACATGCAGTCGAAAATTTTGTTCAGGCTATAACCTAGAATTATTGGCTTCTAGTCCAGTAGCAGTACGTTAAAATTGCATGCTAACTTTTAAAAATTTAAGATTTAACGAATTTTGTACAGATGATTAGTTACAAGTTTACTAAGCTTTTTCCAAAAAGTTAGAAAATTTTGACCGATGCAATTCGTATTATTTAGGTATTTGTAAAAAACCTACATAAAATCGTGAATATAAAATTAGAATTAAAAATTCTGATTGTATATGACTTAGGACATTGTTATCTTGTGTTTATTAATTTATTAGAAATATTAGAGACTTGGAACTTAGGTAAACTAAAAATTTCAAACCCTGCTTTCAATAAAATATTAGAATGGCTGGAAATCAGTTTAATGATATTTTTATGTACATTGTAACATGCTGAAAAAAGATTAGAAAAATATACAATGTGCTTCCCGACTTATTTAGTTTTTCTTTAATAGCGTGAGTAATATAAAATTAGAGTCCAGAAGTTAGTGGCTACTGGATAATAATGATATACTCCATCGTCATACAAAAGATTAGAAAAAATAGTTCATGGCATTTTAAGATATCATAAGATTTGTTAATGCGGCCATAGAATAAACTATATAGGTACCTACGCGGCATTAGCTCGAAGAGTGAGACGCAGCGCAAAGGGTCTCAAGTCTCAACACAAGTCACGTGTCGCGGCCGCATACGCCGCGCCTTGTTATACGATTTTAGTGTTCCAAAAGCATTTATATTTTGTTGATTATTCAGAATTATACAGCGGCAAGTTTCTTTTATACTATACCTTCTTTTCTTTCATTATATTATACTTCACACACATAGTGTATTAATCTAAGGTTTATATGGAAATGGTCAATCAACTGATGAAATTTCTATAAAACATGTGTAGGTACTTATGTGAATTCTATACAAACTCCCAAAAAACTGGACTAGGTGACTGTCGGATTAGCTAGTACCTACCTACTTATATGAATATAAATAGATACCTATAATATGTAGTTGACGCCTAGAGTTAACTCTAATTACGTAGGTATATGATATGTATTAAATTTACTTACCACTTTTCTGTAGGTAGGTACCTTATCTAGCTTGTTTGTAAATAACGAACGTAAAGAGATTTGTATATGAGGTATGAACCTATTTAAAAGTTTTATTATTAGATTAAATTTAATTGAACATCCGTTAGGTAGGAAGATACGTTGGAATACGTTATCTTCAGTTTTCAATATAAATTGTCGGCCATCTGGACGAAAACTGATACAAGCATACCATATTTGGACTGACTTCTATTTATCGAGATTTGTAAAACCTACGTTGGGTAGTACTGACATATTTTAAACTTAAGTACATCATGTGCAATAAAAAATAATTTAAGATTTTCAACGCTGACGAAATCCGAGAGTTTATATATATATGTATTAGTATGATGTTTTATTATTATTATGTATATTTTTCAGAATGTACATAATAAAAATATGTTCAATCACGTGATGATGCTGAAAATCGCTACTTAGCCTTTTAAAACATTGATTACCTGAAGGTAGCGGAGAAACTACCATCAAGAGTATTTCCAAAGGGGATTAGCATTAATCCGGTGGCCAGCCAATTTCCGATTCGCTTTTAGCGAAGTTAAAACTTTTTACAATTATGCTCTTGTGGTGTAGGAGAAGATATATTGTACCAGCCAGACATGAGTCTTGCATGGTGGTAGGGCATTTTGCGAATGCCCGCCTGGCTAGCTACCACCCTCAAGTAGAAAATCTGTCGCCAAGCACCTAACGGTATGTTCCGGCAGCTGTCCTTGAGAGCCAGTACTTCTAGGTTAGCCTGAACAACATCTTCGACCACATTATCACTTACCAGCAGGTGAGATAGTGGTCAAAGGCTAACCTATCAGACATAAAAACATGAGTGTGGTGATGCTAGAAAAAAGAAGAGTTATATAAAATGAATATGGTATCCAAATTCCGTATTTTATTTGTTCATCGCAAATTTAGAAAGTTGAGTTAACGACTACACTAGGACGAAACTAGTTAAGTTCATACTTTAGTTAATGAAAGTAATAAAAATAAAAGGGTAAGTATAAAATATACGTTTATACCACACCCACTCAGAAAGCGTCTCATTACTCGTTCAAAAACAAGTTATAAAATTCGTAATTTCTCCCTAATAAATGTACGGCGGGGAAAGTTATATGGATTTTCATTCCTTCACTCCGTAGCAGTGAAGGAATGTTGTATGAAAATCCATACCTGCCCTGGTAGCGTTCTTTTGTTTATTAGCCGCTAACATAAACAATCTCAAAAAGGTTTTATGTCAAATAAATAGAAAAAAGAGGTGTGATTTTTATTTGTACTCGATTTTCAATGCAAAGAGGTTGGCACCCTTTTCTGCACTACGAGAAAAGAAGCGCGACAATTTGTTATGTTTGGTTAAATTTTGTTTTTTAATTAATTGATATTTTTACAGGCCGCTTTAAATAATTTTCAAAAATGTCATCTGCTAGTGAAAGTGACGATTTTATAATGATGACGCCACACAGTAGATCGAAACTCGTCTTTCATAGACATAGAATCTTGAATTATTAAAGGTCAATTTTTTTGCTTGGGACGAGTTCTGTTAATCATTGTTATACTATAAAATGGGATGTGCGACAATTGTGAGCACAAATAGGCAAGATATAATTTTTTTTTGAAAAATTTGTATGGGACTAACATATAAAATGTCAATATCTCCGTAATCACAAGTTTGGCCGTTATATCCTTGCACACGTATATAGTACTAATTATTTATGATTTTTTGATATACTTTGTTTTGCGGCACCACTTGCGATTTTTTTTTTAAAAATCGTCAAAGTTATTAATTTTTTTTTATATTGATGACTGTTTGTAATGCTAAAATATGCGATTATTAGTTCTAGTTTAGGGTATTTTATAAATCTTAACAGAAAATTGAATGATATATGATAGTATAAGACTAATGATAGTTTTATACTATGGATCTGCATAGTATAAAACTGATAAATTACGTATATTTGAAGCATTAAATATAGCCTATAAAAAAGAATGATAATTCTGCACTAATTATTAAATTACGGAGCTCTTAAACTTAATACATATTCTTTTGAGTGTATCCTTTCGCTAATTGCTTTATTAGGTATTTAGTCTATCTGATCACCTAACGGAGGTCATTAACAAATGAGTACTTTTACAGTACTCATTTGTTATTGATTACCATACCATTACAGGTGACTAGATTAGATTCAAAAGATAATTTATTATTACCATGCAAGTTGTATTCAGAGGTGAAAATGTTTTGGTTAACAGTCTTTTGTGATTTCTTAGAAAGTTTTGCATTAGGATTTATAAAATACCCTAAACTAGAACTAATAATCGCATATTTTAAGCATTACAAACAGTTTTCAATATAAAAAAAATTGATAACTTTGACGATTTTTAAAAAAAAAATCGCAAGTGGTGCCGCAAAACAAAGTATGTCAAAAAATCATAAATAATTAGTACTTATTACGTGTGCAAGAATATAACGGCCAAACTTGTGATTACGGAGATATTGACATTTTATACGTTAGTCCCATACAAATTTTTCAAAAAAAAATTATATCTTGCCTATTTGTACTCACAATTGTCGCACATCCCATTTTATAGTATAACAATGATTAACAGAACTCGTCCCAAGCAAAAAAATTTAGCTTTAATAATTCCAGATTCTATGTCTATGAAAGACGATTTTCGATCTACTGTGCGCCACCAGAAATAAGAAATGCAGCTCAAGAAGTCCTTATACTTATTGCCAGAGAAGTCTCGAGATAAGTATGAGAAAACGTACAATGATTTTATTTTCCTCGTAGGTGTAGTATAAAGCACTATGTATCACTCGGGAGAACTGTGTAATTTTAATCGGATCAAAAATGACAGGAGATTGTAATTAAATAATCTACAAAACTAGCACAAGTTGTGACACGCTGTGACGTCAACAAACCCCCAATTGCCCGAAAGTGACGAGTCGCCGCACAGTGGGCTAAAACAGCCGGTAGAGGACTTGCGTTTAAAAAAAAAAACTTTTTCTGAAATTTTAAATAGTGCGTTGGATTTATCTATTGATTATTAGTAATTATTTATATGAGGGTTGTTTAGATAACTTGAGTATTTTCGGAGTTATTAATAACCAAAGTAATTTTTGTATGACGCAAAACAAAAAAACTTGAAATCTAGAAATTCTCAAATTTTGCAAAGAACTGACTTTACGTATGTATAGTACGTATTTTTGCCCTATTTTAGCACCTATTCTCAGGTTGCGATTTTCTGCGATTTGGTCGTTTTCAATACTGCCACTGTTTTTTAAAATAATAAAAAGGTCAAGGTTGGTCACCAAATATTCAAACATCTTCACAAACACAAAATAACTCACACTCACTTCACTTATTTGTTTATGTAATAAATATGTTAGGGTAGTGCGTCTATTATGGTGGGTAATAGAACACTGAAGTACGTTTGAATGCAATAGTAAATTTTGTGCCCTATTATCGTTGCACCAATCAGGTAACGACACGTGTCATAACTTGATGTTGCGGTCGCGCATTCCTATCTCTTGATTCCCGGAAATAAGTGTCAAAACAAATTACGTCATACAAAATAAAAATGAAAAAATGAATATGTATTTATTCCAGACATAACTGCACACAACAACATCAAATAAATTATAACATTAAAAAAACAATAGTATCTTAAAATTAAAAGTATTAAAATAATATAGCATGTGTACATGTACTCGGACTGCTGTCATGTGCAGGTCTGCCAGAAATGAAATCAGAAGAATCAGAAATCACCATACCTACCTATGGTATATTACCTATGGTGGTGGAAAATGTCGAAATTTTATTTTATTTAATGTATTAAGTAAGTATTGAAGTACTTCAGGCCGTTTAGTGTACATTATTTTCAATTTCAAATTAATTGGGATACATTGCTAAACTTAAATTTCATGACTCTTCATACAAATTTCATATGGCTATATCTCCGAAAGTACGAGTCCAATTACAAAATGTCATGGAGTAAAAACTTTTTAAATATATGTCTAGATACTAAAAAAATACATTTTAGTTCTTAAGACCCAACCTTGTAATCCCAGCCCACTGTGCGCCGGCGCACCACCTCAATAAGCCGTAATCCTCACAACATTGCGTATTATGTTTCTTTTATATATTTTTTGGTGGTGATAATGAATCTGATAAATATTACATTGTGCTAAACTATTTTAAACATTGCCAAAATATGCACAAATAAGAAAATAAAGTGGTATAAAGTTACGAGGAGAGATGACAAAACTCCTCTTTCAAGCCAAAGTGGTTTATATACTGTTGACTTCCTTTATTGGTCCGGGCCTTTTAATTAAATCCTTTCCAATGGAAACATACAAAGAGGTACATAATAATATAGTACCTACTATAAATTACAATGAGCTACAGCTATATATGTAACTATCGAACTAGCTTTGATTAATTAATTTAATAGTTATATGGGCAATATTACAACGTGATGATGATAATAAAAGTATTATGTGTTAATCCAGGACTTAAATGATCTATATATATATCTATATATATATATATTAAACCCCTCTCATGTCGATAAGTAGGCACTCAAATCTTAGTTGTAAATTACAAACAATATATACAAACGTTCAGATACAAGATACAAATAGATAAAACTCCTTAATTTACAAATCATTAGTAAAGTATTGACCTCAACTACTGACTCTCGCTATATGACTCGTATTATTCCTTCACAAACTAACACACACATGTTCACTTTACACACTGCGATGCAGCGTGGCAACAGCGCGAACGCAGCTGTCTCGTATATCGCACGCAAACCAGTCTCACACTCACACATTAACACAAACTCAACTCAACGCATGTAAACATGTTTCCTACCGTCCTCAACTATTAAATAGCCTGCACTGTATTTAAAATTCCATTTAGTTATTATATTGTTTACTATTTTTTTAGATCTAATTCTTTAGTTCACTTCTTTATTTTGTATCCATTTTAAACATTAACACTAAGTATCCTATAATTAAGAACCATATATAACTTCCTGCCTACAAGTAGTTCGTAATAGCGTAAAACTGATTTTAAAAATTGTCTAACAAGGTAGGAATGTCATAATTTATTTCTATCCGCGGGAGGAGTCTTGGTGACCTGTGATACAGGTTTTTAGAAACCTACTTCAGGCACCAGCCCCTCACAAAGATAGGTTTAATTTTGGCACTCTTGTCTGTCCATTTATGTATTTTTACGTAAGAAACCTTTTGTGAGGAGGAAATAAATATATTTTTGATTTTTTGATTTTTGATTTTATATTTTATGTTTTACCGAAATAGGTCGAGCCGACCGATCGAGCTCTTACATACTTTCGCACTAATTATATAAGTGTGTTGCGATAACACATTTACATAGTAGATATTTGTAGGTACTAACTAGCCTGGCAAAAAGCAGTAATTATTACCGACTATTCAAGTGAACATATTTAGGTAAGTAGTTGGGTTCGTATCTAATCAAAATTATATTTGAATGGTATATAAAAGTTCAATCAATAGATTATTTAATCCAGAAAGTTTTGAATAGTCCACAAAATTTCCTTCTTCAAAGTACACAGTTTAAGTAGGCAGGTAGTTACAATGCATGATGTAACAATAGGATTATTTAATCCAGAAAGTTTTAAATAGTCCACAAAATTTCCTTCTTCAAAGTACACAGTTTAAGTAGGCAGGTAGTTACAATGCATGATGTAACAATAGGTAGGTTTAACTACTCCGAGTCAAGCCTCTCAATTTTATGGATTAACGTTATACACCAAAATTTCAGGTTTGTAATTTCTTTCAGTTTACGAGCTAGAGCCCCGTGACGTACGGACGGATGAAAGGACATGCAGATCACAATCAGAGAATAAACGGCAAAACGAATCCTATTAATGAGATTTCAGTCATTATAACTTAGCGCATAACATCAACATAATTATAATAAAAAACCATACAAAAAAAACATTGCACGCCGCGACATGAGCGGAACGTTGAATTATCTGAACCGAACCATTGATTTTGTACGGGCGGGGCGCAGGGCGAGAGACGCGATGTCTGACGTCATCATACAACCGATGCTCCGAGCGGAGGTTTTAAATAGCCGAACTAAAAAGAAAACTTTAACAACTTCGTCATTTCTTATTTGTTTGAAATCATTTAAATCATGTTAAGTGATCCTCATTACGTCCATTAACCGTTATGTGCTAGGGGCGAAAACATATTTCTTAAAATGTTCTTGTTTAGTCACTTGTGTTATAATATGTTATTGTATCGACCCACAAGCGTGGAATAAAATTAGGAAGATGATGAGGAGTTATTTAAAGTAATATAGGTAGTATCCTGTTTTATAACCCTAAATGTAAAAACAATTTTAGATCACAATTCTAACTCGACGAAAACTAGTTAGACCTGACGAAAACTGGCATCAAAGGACGTAAAATTGTATAGTTTTTTTTTGTCTTTTATATTCCATAAAAAAATGTGTATTTTTTTATAATTCAATTACACAACCCAAAATAGAATATTTAAGCAATAAAGAGAGAAATGATTTGTTGAATTAATATATTATATATAGGCAGGTACCTACATTGTTTACGTGTTGGCAACTCCTCTAAATAGGCTTTATCTACCAACACCTTTTTAGAGGAAGATAAATCCTACCAAGGTCGGTAGGATTAAGAAAACAGTGGAAGGCTAAGATAAGTAGTCTGTCATCTGTGCTACTGAATCGCGATGATAAGGCTTCTAAAACAAACTAATATCTAAAACTTCAAACTGCATAAAACTGCCCGCGCCCAAAGAGCAGTTGGCATATCTGTGTTGGCTGGGACACAGATAAATAGCAGTAATTTCGTACTTGCATTCGCATCGCTCCGCGCTCCGTAGCGACCACGTGGCGCTGCCGCCAGGCCGCGGCTTTCCTGCGCGGATTTTAGTACTGAGGCTAGAAGTTTTGTTCTATTTTCCAAAACCATAAACTTTTTTTCTAATCTTTTGTACGACGATGGAGTATATCATTATTATCCAGTAGCCTATTTACTTCTGGACTCTAATTTTATATTACTCACGCTATTAAAGAAAAACTAAATAAGTCGGGAAGCACATTGTATATTTTTCTAATCTTTTTTCAGCATGTTACAATATACATAAAAATATCATTAAACTGATTTCCAGCCATTCTAATATTTTATTGAAAGCAGGGTTTGAAATTTTTAGTTTACCTAAGTTCCAAGTCTCTAATATTTCTAATAAGTTAATAAACCAAAGATAACAATGTTCTAAGTCAAATACAATCAGAATTTTCAATTCTAATTTTATATTCACGATTTTATGTAGTTTTTTTACAAATACTTAAATAATTCCAAATGCATCGGTCAAAATTTTCTAACATTTTCAAAAAACCTTTGTAAACATGTAACTAATAAACTGTGAAAAATTGGTTGAATCTTATATTTTCATAAGTTACGATCGTACTGCTACTGGACTATTCGGTTATGTAGCAGGAACAGCTGCCAGAACACTTGACGACAGATTTTCTATTATACACCGTGTCCCAAAATTCAACGATAAGCCGGCATCGGTGCATGGACCTACTCATGACTACTCGGGAAAAAATAAAAAAAAAGTTACTTATCTCTTTTTTTTTTAATTACAGAGACTTTTATAAAGTTGCGCCAACTTTTAATAAAACTTGCCATGGTAGTGTCCATACTTTTTTTTTTAACCCAGACTATAGAAAGTGCATAGAATGTTAAAATCTATGAAAATTATAAGAAAATTTTTTTTTTTACTGATTTTTGTAAAATAACTACAGACTTTCTGTAATTTTAAAGGATTGTGGTAGATAGCCGTCCTTCTTAGGTTGCTAATGCACAAAAAATATCAAAAATATGTCAAAAATTGTGGTCATGGTAGTTGAAAATAGCATAATGGGTATCGAATATCGATGAAATTTATAAAAGTCTCTGTAATTAATAAAAAAAAACAGTTATAATTTTTTTTTTCCCGGCCTGTAATGCCGGCTTATCGTTGAATTTTGGGACACGCTGTATATATTATTACTTGAGAATGGTACCTAGCCAGGCGGGCATTCATAAAATACCCTATCACAATTATACTTACACAACAACCGGTACCAACGGCTTAGCGTAAGTACCCTCCAAAGCACGACAGTGCTCAGTACTTAGTAATGCCACTAGCGGTCACCCATCATGACCGCAGCCAACGTTGCTTAACCTAGTTGATCGGTTAAAAACAAATGGGCTACCTCCGCAACTTGCGCTTTAGTATTTCTTATATACACTAAACCTACTAACGTTTTCTATTAGTGAGATCACGAGGAGACCGATTAATGTTCACTCTACGGATGTATTGAAGCAAAAACGGTACTACATATATAAAGTTGGTACAACGGATAACCCCATTTCATAAGACATCAATCTAAATATACAATCTTTCATTTAAAAAAAACTGGTACCTTATTGTTGATAACATATTATATAATATTTTAATTGAGCATATGTACCCAAGAAGTATGAAACCTATTGGTGAGGAACCTCAAAGAAATAATGTCACAATATTGCTGTTGTCAAGCGGTATCACCACACATACGTGTTATGCAGCTAATTTTCACTATACGTACCTATCCGGTAAGTAACTACTAAAAAATCTAAATACAGAATAGTTATCAGATACGAGATTGCGCACTTGCATTTAGGTATTTAACCACCTTATCGCATGGTTGGGTGCTAAATATAAAATAATCTAAACAAATTCATTTTAAAATATATTGAGAAAGTCATAAGTTTATCCCTGAAGGGGTCGATTGGTGAGAAATACGTTTTGAGATCATGTAACAGAGGGGAGGCAATTCAGTCCTATCCAACAAGACCCAGTTTAATTCGAAATTAGATTGATCGTCTTAAAATAAAGTCATCTGTATCAAAGAAACTCTCCTGTACCATAACGAAAGTTAAAACTACAAAGTGCGCCACTGAATAAGTGCATCCCACAGTTTTGGCCAATATATCCCGTTCGGCCACTGCAAAGCACCTGTACTCTAAAATATACGAGCGTCGGCCACAGGCTATACGAGTCGCGAAGTTCCCGCAGTTAGGAAAGATTTGTCGGCTAATGCTCTACTCCTCTTGTAAGTAAAAATTATGATTATCGCCCACCGAGCGCTGAGCCTTTGATCCCTAACTAACGGCCCGAGCCAGAGACGCGCGACTTTCCTTTTCTTCTCAACTATAACTCTTTTTTATTGCCGTAGCCGGCTGCACCCGAGCGAGGCCAGTGGCTCGCTACCACTGGATTACCAGCCGACCTAACTGATAGCCAAAGTAAGGACTCTTGAACGTAGTTTATTTACAAATCGGTTGGTGAGGATTTGTTTTTTCTGGAAGCGAGCTTGACCCGGTTCGCCATTTAGGTGACAAAGGACGGACGTGAAGGGACGATTCGGGCGAAGCTCGCGATTACTTTTGTGACGTCGTAAAATTCACCTTTACGTATTCGTAACTTTGAAATTACCCCTCGGTTAAATTAGGAGTGCCGCGTATAAACTAGGGACCGGTTCGGATCGGAAGATGTTTTATGAACGACCCGAACGCACGTATAGACTTCCAATGGAATAAAATTAAATTAAAATTCAGCAGGGTCCAGTAGTGCGTACTTTAATTTAACTAGAGGACTCTTAAGTGTAGTAAGCGCTTTCCATTCAAACATAGTTTCGTCATATTTTAAATACCAAGTGCATGCACGTCCTCGAGCCTAATATTTATGTTTCTGGTTTACCAGTTTACCATTTAATAATTATTTATTTTATATCTAAATGTTACCATAACAATTTCCATAATAAGCTATAATACTTAGTTTTGGAAATACAAAATTTTACGGAAAACTGTTTAACCAAATGTAGGTATGGACATTCGAGTCAAGGACATGGATAAAAAATGTAACTGATTTTGAACTCTTGGTATGTAAAATCTGACGAAACTACGTTTAGTACGGAACCCTCGGTTTGCGATTCATACTTGAAATTATCCATTTCCGAAGGCCCATAACAATGTTTGCCCATAATTTACAATAAATTAGAGATAGAAAGTGGAAGGAGTAAAGATATTGAGACGTAGTCTTACATCAGAATATCAAGACATAACAAATTTTTTCATAATTTTTCTATCCTAACGGATACGTATATCAGGCTAGGATTGCCCTACAAAATAGCAGTTATCTGCAGCTTTAGAGCGTCATTTGTGGAATACATCTTAAGAAGTATATTATGTATGTTATTCATGTAATATGCAGCGCAGAAATGAAAAACAATAATACAACAGATTGAGTTACACGGCCAATCGCCTGAACGAAGTAGGTCTGCCTAGGAAATGCACCTGCTTGATGCATTTCATTCGCACTACATTTACTCGACGCTACAACGTAGCAATGTTTTCAACAAGATAGTCATGTTCCCCGAGAATGAATTTTCAGTTGTTTATTTTATTTTTGCTTATTCTAAGGGCCTGTTTCAGAATGTTCAAGTAGGTTCCGGTTATACGCCCCAGAACATATTTAATAAATAAAACACTATCTTTGCGTTTCACAGTCATCGATTTAGCCTATCCATCGGTTAAAGCTTGAAACGCGCTGCATGTGAAATGTAATTTTTATCATTCAGTTATTTTATGTTCTGGGTAGTATAACCGGAACTTACTCGAACATTCTGAAACAGGCCCTTAGTCTAGCTTTTGACAACTATACCACCTGATGCTAAGTGTCGAAGAGGTTGCAAATAGCAAGAGGTGCACCAGTCCACCTTATGTTAAGCGGTCACCTCTACCTATAACATGCATTTCGACAAAAGTGACGAACTACGTTACCCTGAGACATACAGTTGTTAAATATCATGTGCATGTAATTTTACTGGCACCCAGGATACTTCATTTTGTTTTAACCCATGAATCAAGACACAATATAAGATTTTTAATGACATGTTCTTTTTCGTATGTAGGTATTTCGACTCAGTACATTTCCTTCTCAAAGCATTTGTCGCTCTTCTATTTACATCCACTTTACTTTACTAGCTAAAAATATGCAGTAGGTACGAACATGTCTAAGTATACCTACGTTTTGTTTTGTTATTATTATTTATTTTGTTTATATTTTATATATTTAGTTTAGAGTTATGCATACTTTTACGAAGCGCTCGTAGCGAAGTTAACTTGGCTGTTCTTAACCGATCAGCAAAATTGATCTGAAAATCTCATGACCGCGATCGCCCGCGGTCATGAGTTGGATGCATGACCGATAGTGACATTACTACTGAGCGCTTCCGTGCTCCAGAGGGCACGTTAAGCCGTCTATCCCGATAGTTGCTTAAGGACGGCAGTCGTTATAGCATAGTGGTAGGATATTTTACGAATGCCCGCCTGGCTAGCCACCACCCTCAAGTCGAAAATCTGTCGCCAAGCACCTAATGGTGTATTCCGGCAGCTATCCTTGAGAGCCAGTACTTCTAGGTAAGCCTCAACAACATCTTCGATCACATCATCACTAACCACCATAGTGGCCAAGGGCTAACTTATCAGGATTAGAAAAAAAAATTTAGATAGTTGAAGATTGTCATCTTTCTACCCCCGAAGGAACATAGCTGACGAAGGTTTACAAGATACGAACAAACCTTGCTGTCTGAAGACGCGTAGTTTACGTGGACTGCAAACTGCCCACGTGAGTCAATTTCCACAAGATTGTAGATACCTACATTTTCCATTGGCTTAATTTGATCTGGTTGTTTTTTTCATAAGTGCATGATTCTTAGGGGTGCCAGCAGCCCACGTAAATATTTCTACGCAACAAAAGTTTTGGTTACTTTTTCACCATATTTCATGAATGTTTTCGAAGGATCGATGGCCTGTTAACTTAATATATTATTTTATTAATTTTTTATTTTATTGTGCAGTTTTTACCTATAGATCATCTCTGTCATGACCTTAGAGCGCGTGATCAGGAATATAGGTAATGTTAATATAAAATGAAAAAAAATTGAGGCCTTCTTGTCTTATATTGACTATACTAAGTTCTGCCCTGAAACTGTTCTACTCTAAACATATATATAGATTTGTTTAGTATAATATATATTATATATATATATACTACTACTACTCGTACTACAAACGATGCGGCGGCGTATGAAGAACGGAGAGGCGGGTGCCTTATCTACATCTTCATCTACACTATAATATTATAAAGAGGAAAGATTTGTATTTTTGTATGCAACGAATAAACATAAAAACTACTGGACTGATTTGGATGAAATTTGGTATGGAAGTAGTTTGAGACCCGGGGAAGGACAAAGAATATTTTTTATCCAACTGCGCTAAAAGAGGTTAATGATTTTGCGCGATAACCAACATACGCGCGAGCGGAGCAGCGGCCGGAAAGCTAGTGGTTAATAAAGTTAGATTTACGTCAGGGCCAGATAGACTAAGCAGTTTGTATCGTTAGACACAGAAACACAAATTGCTATCAAAGTTTATAAGCTTTATATCACCTTAATACATCACCTACAAAATAAGCCAGTCCCAAAGGTGTTTGTATCTTCTCGAACGTAAAACAAACAGTGCAGTACAATACATAAATGAGGTTTGGCCCCGACGCGAGCCTGCGACGGTCGATTAAGGAAGCAAGTGCAGCGTTGCCTTGACGACGCCGCCATCTTGACACCCCAGGGGTGGCTCAGACCCCCGGACCCCACTGTAAACAACCCGCCTGTATCGCTGCACTGAAATACTCGATATATTTAAAAGGCTGCCTGGAGGTCGAGTCTCTCGACTGCCAGTCGCCGGATAAAATTGTCAATTTATTGAGGATCAAAAAAATGTAATTGCTCTACGTTGCTGGCTTTTGGCGCCTGTGCCGCTGTTGATAGGTGTTTTTGCAGGTCTGTTTATTCTGGTAGAAGGCTTTTTTTATATTGTAGCATGTTGTAATTAATATGAAGGCATATTTGGAATGAATGACGATATAATCGCGTTAGTCGAGAAAGGTTCGTTGAAATGGTGGTTAGGAACGATAGGAGATTGACAAAGACACTTTGAACAAGGCTAGCGTGCTAGTGTACAAGTAAATGGAGTAGTTGGCAGGGGAAAACACTGAGTTACGCGAGGTACCGTAGCAGATGGCTTTGTGACATATGTGTTAAAAGTAAAGGAAGGAAGAGAGATTTGTCACGATCATAAATATCAATACAGACGTGACGTTATACATTGCATTTCATTAAATATTTTGTAAGAGGTACATAAGGTTGTCTGGAAGAGATCGCTTTTACCGATAAGACCGCCAAAACAAAACCACATTACTGCAATTTCTGTTATTGTTTATAATGCTTATGTTATTTCGGTGTAAAATAAAGAGTTATCTATCTATCTACATAATTTTACCAGTTATTTAACCGATATAGGTAAGTTAGGTTATTTAATCTCGACCGATTTCAGAGTCTTCGCAACTTTGCACGAAATACATCGTACGTGCACTCCCAACAACGTTCGCGATGCACGAAAGACAATGCAGGTAACCACAGACTTCCGACATTCCTGAGGTACACAAAGACTAGTTTCAAAAATTCCCGTTAAAGATATACGTACCCAAATCCGAACCTTATTGTCAGTTTTCCATAGCCTAACAACTTCCATCCTAAGACAAAAAACCGAGATTAACATATTGGCTAACCGGCCGTCTAGCGTCTGAAGCACGGCAGCATCGGTAGCAATTGCCTCTAGCGGTCACCCATCCATGTAACTACTGACCGTAGAAAACATTGATTAGGTAGCATAGTTGAATATAAAAAGAGATATAAAAGCTCCTCTACGAGCTAGCGCTTCAAAATAAAAGATACATCAATAACAATGGTCTGGACGTCATAAAACCTTTCAACCTCTATTTTTTTTATATCTACTATACTTGTAGTATATCTATTATAGTATTTGCTCTCAAGCTAAGTATATATAGAGTGGCAAAAAGAGTATGTAGGCAGCCTGATGATCTGGCTTTATCTACATCTACACTATTATTTATTGTATTATACATTGTAATGTCGCAAATAAAATATTTTCTATTCTATTCTATTATTATTATTATGAGGAAAGATTTGTATTTTTGTATGCAACGAATAAACTCAATAACTATACTGGACCGATTTGGATGAGATTTGGTATGGAAATAGTTTGAGACGCGGGGAATGATATAGGATAGTTTCATCCCACTGCGTGATAACCGACACAGGCGCGGGTGGTGCCGCGGGCGGAAATCTAGTCCTTAATATAATTAAACCGTTTAGTCTTCATACTCGTCAAACAGGCTTTTGAATACTCCTGATTGTTCCATTCCATTTACTCCTGAATGTTCTTTGTAAAGGGCGAAGAAGTGAAAATGCGCCTAATGAGCCGCAAGCCACTGCTCACGTTGATGTGATGTGAGTGAGATGTTGCTGCAGTTTCGCCGCGCAACATGGCTCTTTAGCACTTCAACGTCTTTACGCGAAAGGTAACGGGTATTTTACTACCAACGAGCACATTCCCAAGTAATATGGGTGCAAGAAAGTCAGCTGGATAAAGAACCGAGCTCAAACTTTTAGCAATTACACATTGTGTTGTCCTATGTGTTGTTTTTCAATATGTTTTCTTATATATGTTCTTTACTGTATTTTGTGTTGTTAGAGAAGACATATTCACCCCAAGTGAGATGAGGGTAGGAAGCTGACGAATCAGTCCTTCAATCAAAATAACAAAGGCCGTATGCCTTTATTAACAATTTACTACGAACTATATACAACGCTACAGCTACTACGAGTACATTAAAAGCATTTAGACAACCTGTAAGTCATTGCAGATTCATAGGCAGCCCTCTACCAGTTGCCTAGCATGCTGGAAGCATTGCCCCGTCGAATCGCAATACTTGGAGCGAAATCATTTTAATCATAAATTATATAATAATATAATCTGTACTTAGTTACATAAAAATATATCGTTACAAGTGCTTTATATACTTAAATTTGATCAACTCCAGAAATGTACGCATTATCATTTCAGAGGTCTTGTTATACAAAATGGACCTAAACATTAACCCCATTATTCGAAGACAAATTACACCCTCATACTTCTAAATCAAATATTACTGAGCAGGATTTATATTCTTTTTTAAAATCTATCTTTCTGATGTGGAATCTGAAAGAGTTTCCCCTGTACAAGGTACCTTTCACTTAGAAATTCTGAGAAATTCTATGTTTGATCCAAAAGGCCATGCGCCTCATAATCCAGTAGTTGAGATACTTTGATAAACTTAGCGGTTTAAAATTAATTTACATTTCATGACCGTAAACCCCGGTGTATGCAGACTAAAACGGTTTTTAGTGCTCGTGTGAATAAAATAATGATTCGTACGTACAAGTACAAAAAAATATTTTTAAAAAGTAAAGTAAAAGTAAAGTTTATAATTTGTATTATATTTGTATATATACATATATTTCACGTACAAAGTTTGTGAGGGTTTTCACACATTTTACAGAAATAAAGACACTCAAAATAGAACACTATTCAAATAACAGGTTTAATTTTAATTAACTTAGATGTGCTTACTATATCGTTGTTCAATTTCCTCACAATTAAAATGAAACGTGTGCATAAAACTCATTTCGGCCTCGTCTTTAATTAGAGGCCTCGCCTTTGGTTCGAGCTGTAATCATGAGCATTAGCCACTGAGCGCTATATACCTATGTAAGTCCATGCGCGGCAAACCGCGTGGATGTAGGTACAGTTCAAATCAACTCCTGTGAAAAAAATACAACTGTTTGGAGAAATAATAACCATAAAATATTCTTCTAAACATCATTGCCTATTTTGTGACACATTTTGTTAAAGTAAAGCATTAATATAATTAACGTACGACTTTAAAAACGATAGAATATTCTCGCTTTTTGTGATTTTTTATGATCGAGTGAAGTTGTAATAATCGTATTTTGAACCATAAAATAATCTGGCAAGTATATATAGAATTAGAACATGTTTATCTGATCAAAATAATAAATATTTGATTGTTTACGAGTGAATAAAGGTTGATTTTGAATAAACTCGGCTAATTTGACTAGTTTTTTGCAATCGTTGTATAATCTACTATTTATTTATTATTGTAACATGTATTATTATTATTAGTAGGTCTCTTAACCAAGATGTTTTGCATCTAAACGCAGTAGCGAGCAAATACTAGGTTAGAGGAGCACCGTTGTCTTGAGGTGACGAGTGCTATGCTAACTTATTGATTACCTCGCAGGATAAAAAATACAACTTTCTGAAGCAATGATGGCCGAGCGGTAATAGCTATGGACTACCGTGCCGTAGTACCCTGGTTCGATCCCCACCGCCGGCCTGAGCTTCACCGCATGGTGGAAGGGCATTTTGCGATTGCCCGCCTGGCTAGCTACCACCCTCAAGTAGAAAGTCTGTCGCCAAGCACCGAAAGGTGTGTTCCGGCAGTAGTCCTTGAGAGCCAGTGAAATTACAGGCACAATGAGACTTAACAACTATGTCTCAATGTGACGGGCGCAGTGGAATTCGTGAGTTGTCATGAATTGCAACTGTCATAGGCAGAGGTTAGTCCACTTAACATCAGGTGGGCCTCAAGCTTGTTCCGTCACAATAAACTAAAAAAAACAACTGTATATTGGCAAGCATGACGTTTACCATAAGGTGGGTACTCGTCCTTCTCGTTATTAGTTTTCTAGTTATTAATTTCAGGTTTCTAGGTTATGATCTGGACTATTAAAAGCTATGCTTCGTCCAATACTTGCACATGTTCGCGAAGATGAATAGCTGTGATTATTCAAGATTAGGCAAATGGCTACCTTCCTTTACGTTGGCTGAATTAAATCATTTTTATTACCTACTTCTATCTTCTAAAAGTCGGACCAATTTTTCATCACGGTTCCATTTTAAAGATTAATGTTTTTGTAATGTATTATGTTTAGGAACTATTTAATGGCAATGTTTGAAATTCCAGAGACATCAGAACGACATAAGTGTGTATTTTGTAGGTTAATTTTAGCCGGTCGATGACCTTCACTAGTACTACATGAATAAAGAAAGTCACTTAATCATCTTTCTGTTCTTTTTATACGTATTTAAAATCTGTACTCTGCTTTTCTAGACACAATATATTGTCTACATAGGTATGTTTACTATTGTTATATATTTACTTAGGTTTTTTTTTATTAGTTGATAGCTTAGCCATTGACCACTATCTCACCTGATGGTAAGTGATGATGTGGTCGAAGATGTTGTCCAGGCTAGCCAGAATTACTGGCTCTCAAGGACAGCTGTCGGAATACACCGTTAGGTACCAAGAACCTCCAAGTATACTCACTCTAAGGCTCCCATCAAAATTTTATCAAAATCGTTTGACTTGTTTTTTAGTTATATCGAATTAACTGAAAAATATTGCATACGTGGATGATTTAATGTTAATTGGTAGGTATCCTCTGCCTACATCAGATGCATTTCATCACAAGTAACGAACTGCACTGCGCCCGTCACCCTGAGACATACAGTTGTTAAGTCTCATTATGTGCCTGTAATTTTACTGCTTGGCGACAGATTTTCTACTTGAGGGTGGTAGCTAGCCAGGCGGGCATTCGCAAAATGCCATTCCACCATGCATTGTAGCTCAAGCCTGCGGCGGGGATCGAACCATGAACCTGCGGCACCGCAGTCCATAGCTATAACCATTCGGCTATCATTGCTTCAAAAATGATGAATGATATTGTAAGCGGTATGCGTCATTAAAATGAGTGGAAATATTAGGTCCTTACATATGAAATTGGCGTTTTGTATGGGAGGAACAAAAAGTCGAATATTTTTTAATATAATATATTTAATTAATCAAAGTATGAACCATTATTTTCTATGCACTTTTGCCATCTCATAGGTAGTTCATTGATCCCTTTACTAAAAAAACCAGTCGGACGGGAATCAATAAAATCTTTGAAGGCGATTTGGACTGCCCCATCGGAGTTGAATTTTTTCCCTTGCAAGAAGTTATCCAAATTTCGAAAAAAATGGTAATCTGTTGGAGCAAGGTCCGGGGAGTACGGAGGATGTCTTAGACTTTCCAATTGAAGCTCTTCTAATTTAGTAGCCGTCTGTAGCGCAGTGTGTGGTCTAGCGTTGTCGTGAAGCAGCAGTGGCGTGGAGCGATTGACCAGCCTAGGTTGTTTAGCCGCTAGCTTTTCCATCATGGTTTGCAATTCCTGACAATAGACATCAGCCGTAATAGTCTGGCCAGATTTGAAAAAACTGTAATGAACAATACCGGCACTAGTCCACCAAACGCTTACAAGTAACTTTTTTGGGGTTAATTTTCGCTTGGGGCAGGATTTGGCTGGCTGGCCAGGATCTAACCATTGCGCTGAGCGCTTCCGATTATCGTAAAGAACCCATTTTTCATCACAGGTAATGATTCGGTTTAAAATACCTTCATTATTGTGCCGGTTTAGTAATGTAACGCAGCAGTCTACGCGCGTTTGCCGGTTTGTTTCAGTCAATTCGTGAGGTACCCACCTTTCAAGCTTTTTAATCTTCCCAATTTGCTTCAAGTGAATTAAAACAGTTTTATCACTAACATTGCAGCCTGCAGCTAACTCGGACGTGGTTTGCGATGGATCCGCTTCCACAATAGCCTTAAACTCTTCATTATCAACTTGAGTCTCAGGCCGTCCACGGGGCTTGTTCTGCAGGTCGAAATTTCCAGAACGAAAACGTTGGAACCAAAAACGAACTGTGTTTTCTTTTGCAACACGACCGCCATACACATCATTCACCCTTCGAGTTGTTTCCGCAGCACTAGTGCCACGGCGGAACTCGTACTCGTAAATAATGCGATATTTAAGGTTTTCCATTTTGTAAAATGAGTGACGCAAACAGAAAAAAACAGAAGAAAAAAAACAAATGAATGACGATCACCGAAGCACAAATACATGAGTCTATAGCTGTACAAATTTGAATTTGGAATTCCTTACCAAAGAGGAGAAATTCGTGATTAAAGTGGCCAGTACGAAAAACGCCAATTTCATATGTAAGGACCTAATATATATTAAAAAAACGTAACCAACTTTTAAAACTAAATAGTGTGGAATAACTTGCTTCTCGGGTATTGTTAAATAATAAAAACAAAACATATTCTTTGATAATATTATATAGCCTTTGTTCATCAGGGATAATGTAGGGTCCTAGTGGTGAAAGAATTTTTCAAATCGGTCCAGTAGTTTTTATGTTTATTGGTTACGTTCAAAAATACAAATCTTTCCTCCTTATAATATTAGTATAGATACAGATTTAAAGATATTTTAGTACTAACTCCTAATTTTATAAATTATAATTTTTCTCTGCCATTTGTTAGGTTTCCTTCACGCCTAGAACTCAAAAGTATTGTTGTTGAGGCGAGAGATGGGGCATAATTATTCCTTTGAAATATGTAGATATAGTTGACGATAACATCAAACGCCGAAGAGCTAGTTATTAATAAAAAAATAGGAATCATTATTTTATATTATTTTAAATACATTTAACGCAAGCTATGCCGACGGAAAATGTGACGGCGTCCAATCTGTATTCATTTAGTTTTTTTTTAATAAGTTTAATTTTCAGTATACAATTTAAATTTAATGTAAAAGATTCTGTTAAGATAATTTGACTTGAAAATGTATTCTTTATCTTTAAGCATGACATTACCCCGTGGGGTGCCGGGATAGAATTGCACCTCCCCATATCATCCCGTGGGTATCGTAAGAGTCGACTAAGGGAAAAATACTGGAAGGTGGGCAGTAGCGCCTTCTAAAGAACTGCCATCTTACTCTGCGATCCCCAAGCCGCCTGCCAAGTGTGGGGATTATGGCAAATACCCCCTGAATAGGGGAGGCTGTGTTCAGCAGTGGACGATCCGGCTGATACAGTTACAGTTACAGTAAGCATGACATGCGTTGGCTTGGTATCATTTTACATAGCACACCTTAGTACGCCAGACTGCGATAAAGTATGTGTTACTCCGACATTACATACGGGCTCACTACATAATATACAGCGGGGGCTTCGTTCTCCATATTATTAAAGCAGAAGGCAATCTGTACGTTTTAATGTATTATGTAGTATTATAAAGGCGTGAGGCCCGCTCGCTACTTATGATTTATTCATGAGACAGAAACAACGCTAAATTTCAACATGCCTGCTTGTACACAGTTTTAGTGGAAATTTTGAGTGGTTGATTAAGTAATTTGTTTCGTCTTATTAATTATTTATTGGAAAATTGTGTTGTCAGCGCGCTGTTTGAGAACTTACGGAGTATGAAGGAGAGCAGTTAATGTTTAAATAAGCTTATTTAAAATGATTACATATACGTAATTGATAACAGTTACACTATGCTGAAAAGTTTGGTGTTTTTTGAATTAGAAATTTAATTTTATAATGTTTTAGCAGGAGATACTGAACTTGGCGATATTTTCATATATTTTCAGCATGTGGAAATCGCACACATTTTTTCTGGAAATATAATAATTTGGAATAAAAATCTGGTTAGTAATGTATCCTCTTATCATATGTCCTAATCCAATGTTTAAGGAATATCTACCGCCATTTTTGAGTGATACAAAAATAGAGACACATATAATAGTTTCGCATTTATAATTTTAGTGTGATAATCTGGTGATAAATAATAAAATAAAATTATACCTAATTTTCTAAATCATATACCTAACGGATATAAATGATTTTTTTGGTAACGAGTAGTCAAATATTTTATTATACTCACGAGGGTTTTCCTTATTATTTACAAATGTGTTTTAAAGCACTTTAAACTTAGAGCATGAACTGAGTATAGTTTTATAGCACTTTGTAAATTTATCTTATAAATATTGAGTAAGTTACTATTGAATTTATGCACCTATAAATACAAATAGAAATCTATTTGTCACCTTCAGCGCCAAATAACTCATTATCCATTACTTAAATAATGCGGTTAACTATGCTGGACTTAGCTTGCTAACTGGGTGTTTAATTTATATTTCTTTAAGATCTGCTAAGGCCGTTAGGTTAGTTTAACACTTTCTATGTAGTAGTTGTGGTGTTGCTTTGAATTAAATTTAGTGTATTTCTAAAAAGACGATTTGTTGTGAAAAAAACCGGCAAGTGTGTTCCGTCGAAGTCGGAAAATGCATTTTGTTGCTGCGAAAAAAATTCGAAAGCTCTGCGAGTGCAATATACCACTACACAAGTTTGTTTCCCGTCGGCTTCCACCGCTCCAAATATTTTATACACATAATATTTCCACGGAAAGGAAAACTTCTTTGAACTCGGGAACAAAGCCAATCCACCGCGGTTATCCCTGATATTTTCAGCCGAAGCCGTACTTTATTCGCAAACATCGAATCCCGTATACAATACAGTGCGAAACGAAATTCGAAGGATAGATAATTTCGAAGAGAAAGAAATAAGGCGAAAGGGAAAAAAATATAAATTGAATAGTCGAATACACGCATCCCGGCATTACCATAAAGGCAACAGGGATCAAGCGGGATTCCTCTACGAACTTTTTTATTTTCCTTCCACCTCTAAATCTCCCAGGGAAAGCTTCGCGAATCTGCAAATGTTGATTTGATGATGTCGTGTGCGACAAGCTCGCGTCGCTCGCGCTGTCGCTTTGTCGCTTTATTGCTGACCTGAGACTGTACAATACTGTACACGTGTCATCATACTTTACGTGCTGCTGGAGACTCGCTTTGGATTATATCTCGCTCGTTCCCGTGACTCTCAGATTTGTAGCCACCTCGAAGTTTGATTAAATCTACCGCTGTAATAATACGAGGCGCTTTCAGCGAGATATAAACCGAGAACAATTGAGTCTATTGTCTTGGATAATAATATGCGAGTACACATTACGTAGATAAAGTGTATAGGAGTAAAAGGTTGCGGGTGTGCGCTCCGGAGGGCGGATTACGGTGCTCATCCATTGCGGTCATTAAGACATATTACCCCCGCCCCTTTCCCGCCTTCCCCCGGCACCTCCCTACAAACAAACCCAGTTTTTAATTCAACTTTCCTCCTTCACCAATTTGCATGATTACTTTCGTTTTTATTATGCTTCTCCGCCGCTGACTCGGGCTCTATTACGCTGAAGTATTGGTTATTCGGATAAGTCGCACTTTAAATACTGGAAAGAAAATCTTTTCCATTTTCTCAGTAGCAATGTTGAATAAAACACAAAAATAAACTCTTATACACATTATATGACTTGGATGTGTGTATTAGATTTATCTGAACCTTAAAGTTTGTATACTATTTGTAGCTTCAACTTCATAAAGCTTAAATAGATATCCGTTAAGTGTATCTAAATTCCCACAAAACGGGTGTCTTCTAGGTATACAGAGATGGGTAGACAATAGTCATTCAAATAAACTGATTATTGCGGGCCGTTAGTTCCGCCCGAGCACCTCGAAACAACTATCCGGAGCTACAATTTTGAAACAATTACCTCCGGCTCAATATCGTAAGATTAAGAAAGTCCACGGTCGGAATTAGGATTTGGGCGAACGACGGCCCGCCGCTAACAGCCCGACTCCACAAATTGCGGACCTTAACGAGGGCATAAAACTCGAGTCGCACTCCCGGAGACGCCGCAGATTGTACTCAGACTTAGTTCAGGATTAATGGTGTAGAAAACAGATTATCATTGGCTGGATTTCCATTAGTGAAGACCCCTGCCACCGGCGCGTGAAAACTCCTCAGATAACAGCCACTCCGTGTTATTATTTTCCACATAACGGAGCAGCGCGTCTCCCAATTTAATTCTATTACGTTCTGTCGCGTTTGAACGACGGGACAATAAAGTTGTGTGAGATGCGAAAGCGCGACGCTAGCTTCAGTATGTAGGTGCTACGACAATAGGTACAACATACGAGTAGATACTGCCTGCCTACGCTACTCGTCGAGTCAATATAGTTGGGCTGAGCCGATAGCGGCTTCGCGCCTTTATTGAATACGTTGATTTGATTTGGGTGATGTTTGTTTTGAATTTGGTATGAACTTTGTTTCTTATTGAACATTTTTTGGGTTTTGCACGCTTTTACGTAGTCATGCATAGCTTCAAACTTTACAGATATATCTGTCTTAGTTTTTCAAACACATACATGCACAATGGTAACTATATATCTATAATAACATGATGTTCCTAGGTTTTATGAATTGTAAGTAAATATACTAATAAAAAAAATGCAAAATTTTTAGGTTTTGTAGCAAATATCTTATATTTTGCAATTATTTTCATAAAATACCGGAGTACGTTTACATTTACGAACATAGTAATAGGGAAATGAATCAAGATAAATAATTTAATAATACCCGGGGGGTGCTGGACTTGAATGTTGTCCCACCCCACCTCTACCCGTGAGTGTCGTAAGATGCGACTAAGAGTAAAATACTAGAAGGTGGGCAGCAGCCTTCTGAGGGACTGCTATCTTACACTGCGATTCCAAAACGCCTGCCAAGCGTGTGGATTATGGAAAACCCCACCTAAATGTGGGGAGGTTGTGTTCAGCAGTCGACATTTGGTGTAGACGTTGGGCCCGTGGGGACCAGGAGCTTATTCTATTTTCCAAAACTTATAAAAAGCGCTTGTTCGATGCGACGCGAGATCAAAATGCTGGCACCTATTTGGCTCAAAGTATTAGCATTGCAATTCAACGGGGCAATGCTGCCCGCTTGCTGAGCACGCTGCCAACTGGTAGTGACCTGGAGCATTTGGACTGCCTGTGAGTCTGCAATGACTTGTGGGTTGTCTAAATGCTTTTATTGTAGTAGTTGTAGGGTTGTATATAGTTCTTAGTATTTTGTTAATAAAGGCATACCGCTGGTATAAAAATAGAGACATAATTATTGAATTGGCTACGAGTTTACGGTGACTTACTTTTATAATAATAACCGTCTATGGGAACACTTTTGTTAGCCCTTGGGTAAATCAAGGTGTTTAGATCCTTAGGAGCTCTGAGAGAGTGGTCGCAACTACTCATTATGTGAATTATAACTTTAAATGACAAATAACAGCAGGATATGAAAGAAAAGTCCTTATATTACTAAGCCGCAAACTATACCATACCATACCACACTGTTACCTCAAAAACATTGGCTCATTGTAAATACTGTTGGTTCGTTTTAAAGCATAACACGTACGCTGTTGCGATGTTTTAATGAATACAAATTACATTTGCAAATGTGGTTTAATCCACAAATTAGTTACGGCACCCCTCTCCCCGCGTGCATGCCTCTCAACCCTAACTAAATACCAATGGAGCTTTTATACGAAATGCAGAGGCAATTAGAAAATTGTTGTCAATGAAATGCATTGAAAATTGTATTCAATGTTTCTACCTGTTGAAAAGAAATGAGAATGAATGTTAATAGAAAATGTTTATAAAATAAAATATTGAATTACCAATATATATTATAAAAAATTGTAATACCACATATCTAACTATTACTGTTATGTCGTTTTGATGTGTGCAAATATCTAATTTTATTTCTCAAATACCCGTGTAAAGCCAGGGCGGCCGCTAGTATATTACATACCACTGGTAAAAATTAAAAAACTTATTTCTTAGCTTTTGGTCCCGATAGATAATTCAGAAAGTAAAATATTGAAGGTGACTTTCGAAACCACGGTCCCAGTTCCGACAACCTCTTTACACCAATTTAAAACGAATAACCTACCAAAAGTTAAAAAAATATATTGCTTTTAATCCTCAAATCATTGCAAAACTATTAAATTCATGTATAAGAGCTTCTTAGCAAAGTGTTTTTCTGCGCTTTCATTATAACAGATTACTCTTAGAGAATAATTTTTAGAAAACCTTTTTGATCAAAACTTGTTGCTATTCATGCTTAACTATTCACGCTATTGGTGACCGTTTTACCCGCGAACCTAGATTTTTTGGGTCATAATTTTAATGTTTTAAAAACAAGCGTTTCACATTTTTAACAGCCGTTATCTTCCAGACAAAAATCCTAATATCTTAAGGAATTCGCATCATCCAATATCAAGTCCATAAAGCATAAAACGTAACAAATACATCGTTACTGCGCAGGTTTATAGGTATAATAACCGGAATTGGGCTGCTTTCCGCCTCATCTACCGCTCGTTATATGTAGAGGAACCATGCACTAAATATTTTGAAGACTCGGTGCCTTAAATAAAACTATATTTTTAACTATTTGCAAAATACTAATGCTTGCTAAACGAACTCTTCTGAATGGTGGTTGGGTATGTAGTGTTCACTTTTTTATGCTTGTCTGGATAGTTACCTACCTGGGGGAAGCTGAGTCATATAAAATATTTATTTCACGATTTCGCCAGTACAACTGTATTTCAACGTCTGTCCTCATTATCAGTATCGGTCACCTTCTCATGCGTCTCCCTGAAAAATAATTTAATTTCCTTTCTACTCCCATGCGCATCTTTGGGTAAACGTTCTATCACAACACAAAATATTTAACTTTCAGGTTTGATACTTTGTTTGTAAACATTCGTTATGTCATGTTAGCTCAATTGGTTAGAGCATACTCCGGCTCAAGGAGTGGATGGACGCGGGTTCGAATCCCGCACAAGATTGAAATTTTTCCTATCGTATATAATATTGTTAGGTTTGCACTAACGCCTGCTGTTATTGCAAACCTAACAATATTAAAATTCGTTTACGAGCTAGAGATCCGTAACACACTCTGACGGACGGACAAACAGACATCGTAGTCTTATTATACTCCGTTATGTCATTAGGGCACGGAACCCTAAAGAGAACTAGTGGAAACGTTGTGTGCTAGTAATTGTCCTATAGACGAATTGAAATGTACACCTGTTCTTCAATGCATGTTGTTAAGAGCCGAAATCCAGACTCTATCAGTACATCAGTCGTCCATCAGTAGATCAAAGTATGCAATGTATCCAAAGGTGAGAATGATTTATACAAAAAACTCGATATAAATTTCATAAAATGCTCTTTGATAAAAATGTGGCCACCCTAGTTATACGAGATCGTAAATCTTCATTCTCGCCTCCACCCCTCTTGATTTGGGCGCCCCCCACTCGAAGGATATCACATATCATAATGATAGTGGTGACGGGTAAAATAACTATGATTTTCTTGGAAAAATCTTCTTTGGAAGACTCCGCGCGACTGAGGTTAAGCTGTTCTCGTTATAGGTACATCAATATTAACCGTTGTTTAACTGACGAACATTTCTATAACTTAGTGCGCTAGCCTTTTGTATAGTAACTATATTACTGTATACTAGTTTCCATCAGCTCCTCGGTTATGTAGTGCTCCTTCGGGAAATATAACTTAGTACAGCGGAGTAAAAACATATTTACCCTTATCTCGAACCATAGAAATCTGTGTAGGTACTAAATTACATAAAAATTAGTTTGTTACGGAGATGAGTAGCTACAAACACACACACTTTCGCATTTATTTGCACACATAAGTGTGATGTGATTTACACAAATATGTCTCTTACTTAGTTGTATACATGTGTAAGGAATATTATAGAAAAACACTTGTCTTGTAGATAATAAAATAATCTTAGTTGCAATAGACAGCCGTGTGTTTTCTTATGAAATTTTATATGATATTCAACCTATGATATGACTACTAATGTAAAACAAAATTGTTTTAGAACTAGTTACATTTTCATTTTACGTGTTTAACTTGTGTGAACTTTGAATATATTACGTCAATCCTTTTAAGCATAAAGATCCACCCAAATTACGTAATAAACCCAAAACACATTAAAGAACATTTCTCGACAGAATTGTATGTGCACAAGTCTAGTAGTTTTCGCAATAAATCGTCGTCGCTGTGTATTTATTTACTCCCGCCCGCCCAGCCGCCCGCCCAAGTCGTCCGCCCACTATATATGTTGCATACAATGACTTGATATGTTATTTAATGAAACTATTTTCTATTTTAAATAGATTTATAATAGTTCCATCTGGCCTGAAGATAGCTAAACTACGGCTACCAACATTTCAGATCTCACAAATATTGTAAAAGTAAAAGTGAGAGTTTTGCGTGTCTGTTGCCATTCATCGTATGAAAAGACTTAACAGGTTTTGATGAAACTTGGTACATGTATTGCTTAATATCTAGGTTAGAATATGAACATGATACAGTACTTATATCCCTAACTTATGGACTTTGTTCCTGAGCGTACGTGACATAGCAGATTTCCACGCAAGAAAAGTCGCGACTTTTCAATAAACTTTATTAACTTAGACTGTCTGACTTATCGTCATGATTTAACAAATTTAACTTGTTAAGATGATGTGCTCTTATACATACTCAAACTCAAATTAATCGCTACAAATCGATATTTAATTCTTAAGGATGGAATATATTTTTACCTTCTACTAATTCTCACAGCCGATCCTTAGCGATTAATACTGTCTCAGCCGGATCGTCCACTGCTGAACACAGCCTCCCCTATTGAGGGGGTATTTGCCATAATCCCCACGCTTGGCATGCGGCTTGGGGATCGCAGAGTCAGATGGCAGTTCTTTAGAAGGCGCTGCTGCCCACCTTCCTTTATGTTTCCCTTAGTCGCCACGACACCCACGGGATGATATGGGGAGGTGCAATTCTAACCCGGTATTAAAAGATACTTAGTATTTTTACGAAAAAAAAAAAACATTGTTCATACCATAGTGGCGGATGGCGAGGACCCATCAAAGTTTTAACCATTTCCTATAGGCAGCATTAAGTACAAACCGTATATCTGCTTGGTACACATGGGGTGTGCCCTTAGATATGTGATCTAAAATCTAACACCAGTATTTTCTCTAGTTATCCTTACCGTCAATCCAGAAGTGCAAAAATCTAAGTATTGTCCTTTAATTGTTAAATACATGGAGAAAGTGGTGGTAGTATCACAGACAGGAAAAGGTGGTAGTATTTCTTCAATCTTAACTGCCTGATTGACGATAAACTCTATTGACTATATCTGCACTTTAAAGACATGCAAGTCACGCCAGTTATTGTTATGTCAAGTTCAAGGTGTTGATTTAAGTATGTAGCATTCAAAATAATTATTATCAACTGTTTAATTTTTAAATCATAATAATAAATAATATTTTATTGAAGTTGGTACCATACATATGCAAACTATTAAAGCTCCATTTAACATAAATGGGCCCGAGTATACGAATAAATATGAAAATAAATGTAATTCAAGCTCAAAAACAACAGAACGCGAACTATACCGCGGCGGGCGTGGTTTAAATAGTGTACCGTGCGGTACCCTCAGTTCGCCACTTGGGCTGTAATCAAGCGGTTGTACCGTGGGATTTTTCAACTGAATCAATGTTTTTCTGCAATGTTTAATTCTGCAAAAATACCATAGTGTGTTGTAAAACTATGAAGAAGCCATACATACGGATATGAATATTTCGTGAATAACTTTCATAAACGAGTAAATAACAATATTTTGGAAAACTATAAATAATAATAGTTTTTAACACAAATTTAAGCTTGGAGCCCCTTGAATTGAGAATTATATCAATAATATATGTTTCTTTATTAATATGAATACTGCGTTTTAATTCATTTTTTAATTCTGCTTTTGATTTTAAAGATTTTTCAAAATAGTTTTAATCTTCTTTAACATATTTTTGTTGAATAAATAAAATCCAGCTCACGGATACAACCTACTGTTTCAGGCAGTCGATATAAAAGTAGAAAAAAGAAGGTGTAGCTGCATTCAAAATAAAACCCATAGTTAAAGATGTACCTAACATAAGTATATTTTGTAAAGTTACTTACTTTTTTACAATGTATGTAAATATGAATATGTAGAATTCCAAAGAATCAAATCAATCAGTGTGCACATCATTTTTAGATGGTATACAATTCATATTTATTATTACTTTATAAGAAGAAAATAATTAAAACATTGTAAATCTAGAGGGAAGCGTAGACATTATAATTAGAAACAACTATTAACTACATTCCAATCAGGCAGCTTCTAGACGTTAAGTTTATACGAGCGGCGTACACAGCGAGCGCGATATTATTTTGTAGTCAGGCGGCTTCAGGCACGGAGCACAATTAACTTGTAAGATTGTCTGCGGAGGCTGCATTCACCCTCGCCTCCCTATCCATCTACCCTCCCTTCCAAACAAAACATCAATAAACCCCCTTCTACGCCCCGAAACCAACCTTATCACAGCCGGCTTGAGCTCAAAATAATTCGATTCGAAATAAGTTTTATGTGCCGCATTTATTTCGTGTAGGTATAGTCAGTCCAGTTACCCTTGATTGGTTGTCGTTCCTCTAATCCCGTTTTGATCCTTTCCACCCAAAACCTAGCCCTCTTCGGTCCTGAGTTAACTATTGACGTGTACCTGTATGTTTGTATACGTATAATTTATCTCCATGCGAGGGGAGATCGCTCGGACACTGATATTTTATTCAGATTTTCAAGCCTTTATTTGGTTATATTAGATGACTATATTTATTCTCTCGTAAATTTGTGGTGTTATCTGCCGAGCAGGCGTTATTGCAAATATAAAAAAAATATATAAGGTTGCGTCATCATTTACAAGTTTAAAAACAATTGAAAAATTGGTCTTGTTTGTAGTACAACGTAAGTTGAACTATAGGTGTAGCTCCATCCCAATACGATGGTTAAATAAAGAACGAGAGGAAAAATTGGAGTTATGAGTCATTGTCATGTTAGCTCAAGCAGTCAGAAAATACCCCGGCTATAGGGGTGGATGGACGCGGGTTCGAATCCCGCACATGACTATAATTTTTTCTCTCGTAAATTTGTAATTTTGTAATATATTAGATCTTTTCAATTTGAATGTTACGGCTGTATTAGTTCAAAACAAATGTAGCTATTTTGTTGAGTGTTGTTAAAAACTTCGCTATGCGACATTTAGTTTGATTCAAATAAAAACAGTTAGATCCAGATCGAGAAAAACAAAATCTCTGATATCATCTACTTTATATTAAAATATCTTATATATGTAGTGAGTGATGATTCACTGTTGTCACTATCCCAGTGTATGGTAACCCGTTTATTACGTTGTTGTTACATCTTGCTGTGTTTGCAGATAAATATTGTTGGGGTTCATACTGATATGATAAGGTACGCACGTAGAGACCAGACCTCGGTGACTAAAACGATTCTTGATAAAATAAAAAAGGAGTCTGATGTTTGCCACCATAAAGATAAGCCGTGACGCGCAACGTTGCAGTCGGCCACCACACGTGCTCGACTACGGAACCCTCAACAAATACCACACATATACCCTAATTATACAGCAAATAATAAAAACTCGACATTGACTCTTTGATAATGAGCGCGTTGACAAATAATAGTGTTTTCATTAATTTCTGAGCGTGCCTAAAGCCGACCTTTGACGTCAGCCGTCTGTGCTCGTGTTTGTTCGCATCTATACTCGTTCGGTGGTGCGGTGTTCAGTCGAACCCGAGAGGTAGTCCGTGAAAACTCCACCAAAAAGAGCAAAGAATCGGAAAGCGATACGGCTAATCCCACTAATCGGAGAGCAATTGAAAAATAAAAATGTAGATGGCAGAATGATTCCATTTAGAGCCAAAACGATGCGACAAAATAATAAAAAAGGTACGGTGGAACGGATCGGGCGGCGGGCTGGCCCGGCGGCCGCCGGCTAATATTGAAAGCAAATCCTCGACTAAATCCTTAAAGCACCAGGATTGAAGCACCTGGAAACTGTGTGTTTCCACACTCCTGATAATCATTTGTTGGATTATTGTATACTTTCCGCCTAATGTCACACGATTTGCGTGAATCAATTGTTTGATATTTATTAGCTTTCGAGGATTTGGATCGGTCGTGATTTTTAACGTTTGGTTTTAGGAATTTCGGGAATTTTCTGATATAATATATGATATTTGATTATTTGGCACCAGTTACCTTTGGGGAAGAAAAAGTAGAGGGTATGCACGGTTTTCATGTATATTTGTATTTTATATTTATAACTTTGTGAATTTAATGTATTAGTCATATTGTCAACTGCTGGACACAGTCTCTTCCATTAAGGGTTTCCATAATCCCCACGCTTGGTAGGTGTCTTGGGGATCACGGATTTTACCGTTGCATTTTACACTAGCTTCTACCCGCATTTTCAGCCGCGTGAAATATGGTTGGTCGCGCTCCTACAAGAACTTCATTATAAATAGAGATAAATATTATTTTCAGTTTCCAGTGTTTTAACAATCTCTGTTAAAAAATACCTCAATCCGTTGCTCCTTTGCTTTGAGAAAGACAAACCAAAAGACAGACAAATACACCTTCAGATTCATAACATATATGGGGATTATTTTTATACCACCGTTTTAAATGCGTTGTAATGATGACAACATAAGACCAGCGGTTATAAATTATTGTTAAGTACTATCAAGGAAACCTACGAAAACAAAAGCTTGACATTTTTTCCAATAAATTATTGATTTGGTGAAATGGAGCTACGATTTCGTAGCATTTTCGTAGCACGTTAGCATAGTGCAAAATCCAGAAACTTTACCAACTACATTTTTGTCGCTACATCACAAGTAAAAAGCTTCAAAACACAAACAAAGCCGAAAGTATACTTGGAAAGAAAGATAACTAATAAATATTAAATTTTTAGAAAACTTTGTTTGTAGTTTGTATCTTCTGTCTACATAACCGAAATAAAAATTAATAATATTTAAATCCTCGTGAAAAGTAGACAGATTTTGATGGAATTTAGCTTGTAGGTAACCTGTAAACATGCCCTGATAATTTTCATATTGTTATGTTTGCAATAACGCCTGCTCGGCGGATTACATGACGAAATTTCAAATTTACGAGAGAAAAAAATATAGTTATGTGCGGGATTCGAACCCGCGCTCATAAATTTGTAATAAACTGATAACCCTGAATCGCCAAGTGAATTGGATATAAAATGAGTCACATACACCTTGACACGCGATATAGTAGGTATATACCATGAAAGAGTTTCGTGAGAATGCTGCTATCGAAGGTGGTTGCTTTTTTATAACGAAACAAAATATATAAATGAAACGTCTTTCATGAGTTGACAAAAATTAGAAGAAACTCTATATATGAGAATCGTTTTAACTTATCGCTCTTCAACTGTTTACATAGCAAAACGTATGATAAGAAATATGTTTTATATGATGATTTAATGGAAGGAGCAGGAAACCCTCATAATTTTAAGCTGTCTATAAGATGCATAGAACGCGTAAATGTTTTATTATGTTTAAAGATGAAATACCGTATAAATTATATGAACTTAGTAAAAATTAAGTGCGCTATCGCATATACATATCAAGTATACAGCATGTAAAATTATATTTATTATTTCTGTATTGCTAATTTATAAGGTATTGCAAATTAACAGTCATCAAAATAATAATACGCGTCTGATGGGTTTCAAGCCTACTAATTCTAATTTATGCGTAAAATAATTATACGTTCCCTATTATCACATTTTGAAGATGCGGGTTCAAATCTCTACAAAGTTGTTCATTTTCAATATGTAAAAATGTTGCCATATTTTGCTTGCTGTAATATATAACAACGTAGTAAATGCAATTTATTCGTCGAGTCGGCAGCTAGCTTCGTCTACTAGCCGTTATAAAATAGCTTATGCTAACAGGAAATTTATTTCCATTTTAATATATTGCGCTGTTGCAGCGATTCTCCAAGTTTATCTTGTCCTGCCCAGTTTTCTATATTTTGTTTGGATATTGCTAAGGCTTTAGTGAAAAACTTAGTGGAGTTGGGGTTCATCCTATTTATTTTGATATTTATAAAGATTTTTTAACGTTTTAATTTATATAGAATAATTTAAAACGTTAAAAATCTAAAAAAAAACTCGAATCTTAGTTCTGATATTATCAGGTGGGGCAGTTATTTACTACTAAAATTTTTATTCAGTAACAGTTCGGATGCTGGTACGGCGACTGATGATATTCGCCCCACATAACATGGGATCACCACATATGTGGGTATTTGATACCACCTGCCACTTCGGGCATATAAGGGCAGAATGATATGATTAGATTTTAATATTGTTATGTTTGCAATAACGCCTGCTATGCGGATTACATTACAAAATTACAAATAAAGAAAGTGTAAAGAACGATAGGAAGGACTTGAGTTATGACGTCATGTCATGTTAGCTCAATTGGTTAGAGCATACCCTGGCTAAAGGGGTGGATGGACGTGGGTTCGAATCATGACTTAAATTTTCCTATCGTATATTTGTAATTTTGTAATGATATGATTGGAGTTTGTATAACGTTAAATTTGAACCCTCGACGGCAAGAGACGGGTTAAGTTTTTTTTTTTATGCCTGATAGGTTAGCCTTTGACCACTATCTCACCTGATGGTAAGTGATGATGTGGTCGAAGATGTTGTTCAGGCTAACCTAGAAGTACTGGCTCTCAAGGACAGCTGCCAGAACGCACCGTTAGGTGCTTGGCGACAGACTTTCTACTTGAGGGTGGTAGCTAGCCAGGCGGGCATTCGCAAAATGCCCTACCACCATGCTATAACGACTGCCATCTCAAGATGACAACCGGGACCGACGGCTTAACGTGCCCTCCGAAGCACGGAAACGCTCAGTAGTAATGTCACTAGCGGTCACCCATCCAACTCCTGACCGCGCGCGACGTTGCTTAACTTTGCTGATCGGTTGAGAACAGCTAAGTAAACTTCGCTACGAGCGCTTCAAATTTGGTCTTAGATGTTGCTCAGGCTGACCTAAAATAACTGGCTCTAAAGGTCTCACACCGTGAGGTGCCTGGTGACAAATCTTCTACTTGAGAATGGCAGCTAGCCAGGCGGGAATTTGAAAAAATGCCCTGCCACCATGATATAACGATTGCCGTCCTAAGACAACGACCGATGGCTTAACGAGCCCTGCAAACCAAGGAAGCGCTCAGTAGTTATACCACTATCGGTGACCCATCCAAGTTATGACCAGCGGACGTTGCTAAACTTAGCCGACCGGTTAAGAACGTATAAGTAAACTACGCTACGAGCGCTTCAAAATTGTTTGCGCGGTTTTTAACTGACTTCAAAAAAGGAAGAGATTCAAATCGACTGTATTTTGCCCGTGTTGTCCCATTTAAATTTCATCAAAATTGGTCAAGCCGTTTTTGAGTTACACTCTTATAACTGAAAGGTGTTTCTCTATCTTGATGATATTGGGTATGTTCCATTAGTCGCTAAGAACGTTATTTTCGATTATTTTGATCACATTATGCGTCTATGGTTGTGATCACGTGATCGTTTGTAACTGTCATCCCCGTTCCATTTTTGGATAAGAACGCTAAGAATGCCACTAAAATTTGCCACTTCTGTCACTTTTGACATTAGATGTAGCGTTTAAGGCGAAAATAACGCCAAGACCCATGTGGAAAACTTTTTGGGAGTGTGATCGTTTTTAGCGTTTTTAGCGAATCTCACGCAAATGGTACGCACCCATAGTCATTGACAGTGAATGACAATCGATTCCGTTAGTAGCAAGGGTCACTGAAAGTAGAAAAAAAAATACCTAAAAATGGGACCGACTTTAATATTCAAAAGTGTGAAATAACTTGTCAAAGTATTGCATGGTACCGGCGCACAATATTGTGATAAGTAGTGTAAAAGGCAAATTTTAAAGATTTTTTTAGGAATTTATTTAAAATAGCTGCATATTTAAAATGGTACGCTTCATCCGTAAACACGATTCTATTTATTTATCTTGATAGAAAAAAGTCTTGAATACAGCTCCAAAATTACGCTTAATCAAATTTTGTTTCTCTATCTTAACAATTCTAATTGTATTTGTAATTGTTATGTAGCAACCATGTCTTACATTAACGAAAAGGTTTTTTCAGTGTTATTCTTATAAAAAACTTGATTTTATATTAATGTATTTAAAGTCGTCATTCAAATTCACTCACGCTATTTGAATATAGCGTAGTTCTGTTTCGTTCTCTCACACGCGAAATGACGTCTCTCCGTCCCTCAGCCAGACATATCTCAAATATCACTGCACCTCAAGGCTGTTTACCACCATTCGAAGCGCTCGTAGCGAAGTTTACTTAGCTGTTCTTAACCGATCAGCAAAGTTAAGCAACGTCACCCGCGATCATAAGTTGGATGGGTGACCGTTAGTGACATTACTACTGAGCGCTTCCGTGCTTCGGAGGGCACGTTAAGCCGTCGGTCCCGGTTGTTGTCTTAGGATGGCAGTCGTTACAGCATGGTGGTAGGGCATTTTGCGAATGCCCGCCTGGCTAGCTACCACCCTCAAGTAGAAAATCTGTCGCCAAGCACCTAACGGTGTGTTCCGGCAGCTGTCTTACAGGTGATAATGTACAGGTTAGCCTGTACATTATGTTCGACCACATCATCCCTTACCATCAGGTGAAATAGTGGTCAATGGTAAAACTACCAAAAAAATAAATAAAAAAAATAACAGGTTGAAAAATGTGATTATAAAATGTTGAATATATAGTATGGGGTTTATGTTAATATATCCAGTGCGTAGGATATATACTTTCTTTATATATGTAGTATTTATATCCCCACTAAATACGTTTCTTGATTTTATCCACGTAGGGTTTGAATATATCGTCACTTGGGAAATAATAAGTAAATTGGGAATAAGAGTAAACGTATTATAGCTTACCCCTATGCAAAGTTCATTGAAGTCCGTTGAATGCTCCGCATCTCCCAGATTTTATAACTTTATCTTCCATCTACATTTTATTCAAATAACATCCTGTGTTGATAGAGAAAACATACTCCCATATATCATTTCGGGTACATACAGCCCATATATCTAGGTATAATGGGTAGGTAATCGTAAAGGTTTTACAGCTTGGTAGGTCTCTGCTGCAAGACTCTGTCGTAGTGGGTACCAACGTAGCGTCAGATATGCTGCTCCGAAGCAGGAATGTGCAATCACAGTTTAGCTGTACAGGGCGTTGTAGCCAATTAGAATGTAGAAAACAAAATTATCTGAACTACAAGTATTACAAAATAAAATTATTAAAATGATTTTTAATTATCCCCGCTTAACATCGACAAAAAAAATCTACAATGAAACCAAACTTATGAACATAAAAACACTATATCATTTTAACATTTGTATTTTAATTCGAAAATTCTAATCAGGAACAACCATACAAGTTTAACGTTTACCAAACAAAAAAAGGTTAATTCAAACCGCTGCACTCGCCGGGCTAGTTATCTTGTACTTCCGAAGACTCGGACAAATTATGGCAAAACAATGCTTACTTTTGTAGGAGCGCAGCTCTATAATAAGATACCCTCAAATATAAATAATGTAAACTCATTTAAAACATTTAAAAGGCAACTAGCTCTGTACCTTATTGAGAAGCAATAAGGATAAGAATGCGTTAAATAAGTGATGGATGTCTAAAGTGATTTGTGTTTATTTTGTATAACTGTTTCATTATATTGTTTGATTAGATACTAATAATTGTGACGACGAATGTACATTGAATATTTAAAGTCTAACCATGTTCTCGTGTAAGTGACTTTATGCCTTATTTGAGAATAAACTTCTTTAAACCTAAACCTAATTAATTTACTGAGTAAACTAAAGATAAGAACTAATGTCTCGAAATGAAGAGCGTATTGCAGTGTCATCCAGAATGAGGATGGTGGTACTGCCACTGTGAGGACACCATCAGGACGCGTACCATTAAGCGGCCGAGTTGTCCGTCTTCGCAATTAATTATATAAAAAAAGCCTCTGTGTGATTGCCAAAATGTTCTTTTGATGTACTTTGTGTTTAACGGAAAATATATTGCATCGACCCTACATAAGAAATATAGGGTAGTAAAGGTAAGCCGATGTTATAAGTAGGGAGATGGTTTCTTCTTTATCTTCTTCTCCCTGCCATTATCTCCGGCTAAGCGGGGTCGGCACAATATGAATACCTATGTAATATTCTCCACTCCGTTCTATCGGCTGTTATCTCAATACTTACACCCCTCATACACATATCCTTTCATGTACTGTACTGTATAAGCCGGATTGTTTTTTTTTAATGATATGGTGACGTAACAAGCTAGAGGCCCGCCTGATGTTAAGCGGACTAACCTCTGCCTATAACAGATGCATTTCATCATAAGTCACGAATTGCACTGCACCCGTCACCTTGAGACATAGTTGTTAAGTCTCATGTGCCTGTAATTTCACTGGCTCTCAAATACTACTGCCGGAACACACCGTTAGGTGCTTGGCGACAGATTTTCTACTTGAGGGTAGCCAGGCGGGCAATCGCTCTTCCACTATGCGGTGAAGCTCAAGCCAGCGGTGGGGATCGAACCAGGGTACTGCGGCGCGGCAGTCCTTAGCTATTATCGCTCGGCCATCATTGATTCAAAGATTGTCGACTGCTGAATACAGCCTCCCCTTTATGGGGGGGCTTGCTGTAATCCCCACGCTTGGCAGGTGTTTTTGAGACCGCAGTGTGAGATATCAGTCCCTCAGAAAGCGCTGCTGCCTATAAGTACCTTCTGGTGTGTTACCCTTAGTCGCCTCTTACGACACCCACAGGTAGGGGTGGGGGTTAACATTCCAATATTATTATTGATATAATATGTGTTGGGCACAGTTTGTTAAATAAAAGAATCTTAAGTATCAGTGATATTTTATTATGACTAGAGGTTTTTAATTACAAAACAACCGGTGTACCCGCTCGGGGATTATTCACAAAATAATTAACAGCAACATTACTTTGCTGACATTTTGCTTGATATGTATAAAATGAAAACCTCAAATTGTTCACATTAATAACTATTATTAAGAATTAATTTCAATCTAATAGGTAAATATGTACAGTTATAAGGAGTTAAGGTGGTTCCTTCACTGATGAGTAATAGGCACACGGAAAGGTAGTCTAATTGTTGAGTTAAACTTAAAGTAAATAACTGTTCCCCTTTTCTCTGATAAAAAACATTTATCAGATAATAAAAATCGTAAGTTATCAAATTTAACTAATATGAAATTATATATTTTAATAAATAACATTGTATAGAGTTGTTGCATATAAATAAAAGCATTTTAAATAGCTTATGCTTTATCAGAGAGAAGTGGAACAGGCTGTAAATGTATTTATTTAAATGCTAGTTTTAATTTATTTACAGTAAAATCTCGGTGTTTATAAATATTTTAAATTAGGGTTGAGATCCTGGTTACATTAATCTCATTTTAGGCGGCCATTTTGAACGTAATATGTATCTGGTTATGTTTAAAATGTTGCCATCTTAATATACACTGAGAAAAATCTAAAGTCAAAAGCGCCCTAATGACGGCCAATTTATATGGTATAAGGCGAAAAACCGACCAAACGTAAATACGTACAAAAACGCCTTCCAACTAGAAGGCGTTAAACGAGGTCAGTGAAGGCGAATGTTTCTTTTCGTCTTCATTTAAGGTGTATTTTGTGGTCTTACTTAAATATTGACTTTTGATAAGGCTGATTAAGTCGTACGTTATAGTGATAATCACCGTATATAAACCGCCGTAAAAGTAAGGTATATTTTATGGTCAATACTGCAATTATTATCGTATAACAAGTTGCAATTCTGAAAATACTTTACGGAAGGCGTTTTTGACGGTTGTGTTTATTATAAAACATGGTACATTTTTATTGATTGGTGAAAATCATCTTAAGAGTTGTGAATTCATCTTACGTAGTTACAATTCAACGGTAAAAGGTCAAATTTGATTTAAGCCTTTAAGACGGTTTTCTCAGTGTAGTACTACCAACTTAACTGTGCAGTTGGCGAGGGCGCTGCTGATCGAGGAAATCAACTACAAACTGTCACAATTTGAAGAAATGTTGTAGTTCTTTTTTCTGTCACCTGAACAGATAAGTTGGTGGGTCTGTACATTTTATTTGTAGGATGAATCCTATTTAAGAAAATGTTTTATTTTTTAACAAATTATAGCTACAAACAGCTATTTGATAGTAGCTTTTTATTATTCAAAGATGCGAAGCGGAAAACTTGTCCAGTAGCATATATTATATGTCAATTGAATCAACATTGAGTACAAAGAAAACATAAAAATTGAATATTCAACGCCTTATATTTTATGAATTTTACAGATTTTATTTACATTTTTGTGAACGTAACATAAATGCCACCATTTGAATGTTTATATATAGTTGGGTCAAAATATATTTGTAATGTTAGCTTTATAGTAGAGTAAATTCAAATGCATTATTTTACAAAATTATACCGTACAATATATTTCAAGATTGTTTTGTGTTACAAAAAATAAAAAGTATGCAGGAAGAACACATAATTTAAACAACCGTATTTACCTGTGGTATAACTAACTTTATACACATTATTAAAATTATCACCTCAAATTGCTCGCTCTATATTTTTATTTAAATTATCTAGTACATATTTACAACAATCAAATTAAACTACTACTTATGACAAATTATATCTAAGTACAGAATAAGCTTGTAAAAATTGCACACATCGCTTTGGTATACGTACATACATAACTACATATTTACAGTAACGTTTAAACGACATCGTTTAGTTTATTGCCCGAAGTTTCATAACGAACACTATATAACTAGCTTCAAAGGAAGTCTTACAACGATAAGGAATTTCGTTCGTATCTGACAATGACACGTAGAACCCATTTCTTTACACATTTGGCATATTTTTGTGTAGTGATTAAATCATGAGGTCTACACGATTGCATTCTTAACACTCGATTAGGGGTAATAATTAAACACAAACAGAAGAAAACGATTTCATGTTAAACAATAGAATTCAGCGCACTTTATTTTTCAATCAATTTTCCTTCTGAGGAACTTACGATTCAATGAAACAACCAATATTAATGTGCCATGATCATGAAGATCTCATACGTCAACGATTATCTTCACAGACGATTAAACAACCGCGGTCGGATACAAGTAATTGCCACTGATTAGTTTCATAGTACACAAACGCTCAGTCGAACCAGTCCCACAGATGGGAGGGAAGGTAGTCGAGAGTGCGCGACGGCGAGGACTAGGAGGCGCGCGCGGCGTGGGGCAGCGGCGAGCGCGCGTCGTCGCGGCCGCGCGCCTCGTCTCAGAGCACGCGGTCGGACACGCCGACACCGACCCCGCCCGCGTACTGGCACGCCGACAGCGGCGCTGAGCCCGCGCGGGACACGGGCGACACCGACCCGTACCCGCCGCCGTACGAGTGCTGCTTGGCCTTCAGCCGCAGCGACGCGATCGAGGAGGACATCGCGGGACACGGCTCGGCGCGGTACATGCTGTACGGGTTGGGCGGCGCCGTGTACGGACACGGGGCCACGCCACCGCCAACGCCGCCCGAACCCGACACACCGCCCATGCCGCCACTGCCCACGCCGCCCATCGACGTCGCCGTGTTGAAGCAGTTCACCGACCCTGCGGGGAAATTACTTCTTTTACAAAAACAATTTGAAACATTTAAAAGGGTGATGGAAAAGCTTTGGTCGGCGAGTCGATGGGCGATGAAAGACATGTTACGAGTAAGTATGCGACCGGCGCAAACAGTTCTACGAGTAAAGAGAGATTTTATACCCAGTAGTGGGCCGATACCGCCTGACGATGATGATGATGACCCGGTGAATCGTTAGTGCAGCAATTCGTTTCATACCAACCTTGGTGGTGGCTCGACGGTACGACTGATCCTAGTGGGTTCACAGGCCATGGGAAGCTTTTGGTTCCTAGAGGGCTGGGGACTTTTGCCGCCCAGTTGTTGTAAGGGTACGAGGAGTAGAGCGCGTCAGTGTCCGGGAAAGGTTGCATGAGGCCGTTGAACTGTGTGCTAAAACCGTTTTTGAAGTCTGCAGCTGCGGCTGCTGCGGCGTTCATGGCGTTCCGCTCCCGTTTCCGCCATTTCGCTCTTCTGTTTTTGAACCATACCTGGCAAAGAAAAACCTCGTTATAGCTATTTGATCAATGTTTTTACTTTACCGAGATAACATTTCGAGTACAAAAGGGAAAGCGTTAAACATTTTCCATTTGTCGCGTCGTGCATGTCCGACATCCTCGTTATCGGTGAAAGAGATTCCAAGCGAAACCTAGAAGTTTTAACGAGATTCAGCATCGGAACGCGACCCGCGTTGCGTAGGTAGTTATTAACTTTGCTCATTACAAAGTTGACAGTGAGACGGCGACGGTGGCGGCGTATTCTCGCCACGTAGTGAGGCCCCGCCCGGCCGCAACCAACGACCCGTCTAATTGCGACCACCAAATGAAGATAAACGAGCGTCGCGATTGGGCGGGCGGGTCGCAGCCACTAGTCGCTGCTCGCCGCGGCTCGATCCCTCGGCAATAAATGAGCGGCCAGCAGCGGCAGCGGCAGCGGTGCGGTTGCCACTCGATCGATGTTGTTGTTTAGCTGGACGAGGCCGGACCGGGCGCGGAGACGATAAGTCGCCGTGAGCGCAGATAACGCGCTCGCTGATGGATGGCGTGCGTCCGTCACGAGCGATCGATCGTTGACGACACCTCGCGATAAATTGCGCAATCCACGTAGCGACTGCAATAAATATCGCGCCGGCAGCGGTATTTGTCTCGCTCACTGTGGCGGGTTCACCCAGCCGAAACGGTAAATAATACCCTCTTTCCTCGGTTAAGTGAACATAAACGGTCGTTTCCACCCCATATACGATCGTTTATTTTTCGAAACATAAATTTCACAAATTCGCATGAGCGCATGTTTTGTACTCGGGATGACATAGGTAAACCACGGCTCACGACCACAAATCAAAGTCTGATTATTATTCGGTACCTATACCATCGATTACAGTTCTTTTTGTTAACAAACCTATGAATTCAAGTAATATCTAAGTGCATGAGACAATCAGTGTCGGTAGATGTATAGACTGAACATTCTCCCTATTGCTCGTAAAACCCCACCTTGTCCCATGGTCATGTGTTATTACAAAAATAAGTATTTTATAATAATAATATTTCAGTCAATACAAAAGTGCAAAGCCACATCCGGCGTTTCCCACTGATCCGCGGACCGCGAACAAGCGGGTGAAAATAACTCCACAGAGCTGGGGTGTACAATAATGACATCCGAATGATATTTATTTAGGTGCACATATGTGGAAATGATTTCCATTATTTGAATAGCGTTGGACGGCGCGGCATCCCGTCTAGTTATAGGGTGTCGCAGAGGGTTGCCCGGTTAGGGTTACCAGTCATGAGTTTTCATCGTGATGAACCTATTTCCGTAGATTTATTTATACTTTTCGTCCAATAATGTAGGGTTTCAATGTTACGAATAGCTAACAACTAAAGAAAGAAGTCAAAAAACCTGCTTATTAATCCATTATTTAGTCCCTAATAATATATATTGTAGCACATAACCATTAAAATACTGACGAAGGGGTTTATAAAAAGCTACCCAGTATTTGATTTAGTTTCAATATTCCAAATTATATAACATTTTACGAGTACATACATACACCAGGTAGAGTAATCACTAATTAGTGTCTAAAATGAAAGATAAAAGTTATTTACTAGTGTTTAAAATGAAAGAATAAACATTTTATGAACAGAGTTATAAAACTATCTATATGTCTAGGTATTTAGAAAGGTATGCCAGCGAAGTAAGCTTCGCTGGCATACCTTTCTAAATACCTATACAGTTAGCTGGACGGTACCAGTACAGCCAGCTCTAAAAATCCATTTAGAGAGAAAATAAAGAGAAGATACTATATTAAAAACAAAAAAGTTTTGCATGGTGGTAGGTCATCAGCAAAGTTAAGCAACGTTGCCCGCGGTCATGAGTTGGATGGGTGACCGCTAGTGACATTACTACTGAGCGTTTCCGTGCTTCGCAGGGCACGTTAAGCCGTTGGTCCCGGTTGTCGTCTTAGGATGGCAGTCGTTATAGCATGGTGGTAGGGCATTTTACGAATGTCCGCCTGGCTAGCTACCACCCTCAAGTAGAAAATCTGTCGCCAAGCACCTAACGGTGTGTTCCGGCAGCTGTCCTTGAGAGCCAGTACTTCTAGGTTAGCCTGAACAACATCTTCGACCACATCATCACTTACCATCAGGTGAGATAGTGGTCAAAGGCTAACCAATCAAGAATAAAAAAAAAACCTTCATGTAGAAAATTTGTCCCAAAGCACATAAAAGTTTATTTCGACAGCTGTCTTTGAGAGCCAGTTCCCATTTTAGGTTAAGACTGCACAACATCTTGACAACATTAACTTGAGAACAGGTGAGATAATGGTCAAAAACTAGCCGTATCAGCGATAAAAAATAGCCATTATATTTTGTGTTGGTTGCCTTGTTCTGGTGTGTAGAAGATTACAATATTAAGATGACAACCCTACCCAGGAGCGGAGGGTCGCGATATTGCGACGGGCTTAATCCTTTAAATATATTATTGCAGAATGGTGACCCACCCGCGCCCTCACAAGACAATGTTTAATGCCCAAATCGATATTAATGCGTGGTGTGATCATTTATTCAATGTACCAGTTTAATTGTCTATGTTAGCTCTTTCTAAGTTCAATAATTTAAGCGACACCTCTATGCGATGTATTACGGAGTCGCAGGGCATATTTGGAACAATGAGAACTGAAATTCAATAATATCTTGAAGCACTGCCAGCTCTATACAACTCAAGTTACTTTTTAGGGTCGCGTACAAGATAACGGGAGCCTACGACAAAGCCTGCACTGGCCATACGTTTTTCCGTCCGACATTTGAAAGCGTGTATCAATGTGTATGTCTTTTTAGTCTTTATAGAGATGAAACAACTTGACGCCAGCCAACACATAATTTATATGTTGTATGTATTTACCAATAAAACGTTATGTTTCAGTTTATTAACACGAAACTGACTCGCTTCTTATCGTGTTTTTAGATATTTTTTTATTCCTTAGAAATTTTCAACGAAACGAAACGTCACACCTAGATTGATGCTTGTAGGTATACGTATTGCAGTTTCTATAACATGTAAAAAACATTATGTTGTAAAAACATGAAAGAAAGAACACACTTTTCAAATGAGAAGTTTCCCTTAATTAGTTGCCATGTATTATTAATATTATTTTTTTTATTGCGCCATAATAGGACATATTTTGTAAATTAGACAATTAGCTGCATTTTACGGTTCAAATGTAGATATACACTTTTAACCTTTGCATTATCTCCCAGGAAGTGATGATGTGTTCGGAGATGTTATCAAGTTTAACCAGGAATGAGAACTGGCCCTGATAGACTGCCGGCCAAAACAGTCTCTTAGGTGCTTGGCAATAGATTTCTGCTAGACTTACAGAATTATTCGAAGTGTAGCCCCCGGCACAGCAGTCAACAATCACTGTCACAGGATACCATAGCTTTAAGTAATTTTTAGTAAGATACCCATATCTATTCAATTAAACGTAACCCAAACAAATTCAAAGCTGAGCTATTTAGTTTACAACCAACGTAAGTATACTTTAATTTGATTACATTCAACCTATTTTACGAATAAATTGCTGTAAGAATAAAAAAAATATGAACCTTTCTTTTCTGTGCAAAAAGGTTTACAAACAAATAACCGATATCATACCAGACTATAATACTGTGGTAATGTAAGCCCGCATTGCACCTGAAATAAAGTCTATATCAGAAGTCCCCAGGCCCTACTCAACGGATCTGACATCATAATTTTAAAAATCAACCCTCATTCGACTGACTTCTCAATACTGTTTATAACTGGATCTCATGTACAAATTGTTAGCGTATGCTCCATAAATTCATAATTTTCAGGGTATTAAAGTATCAAAGCAAACTGATAGTTGAACTGCATTACCAAGTAATTATAACAATAATCATCATGCAACTAGGGATTATCTTATAGTCGTAGTTACCGGAATATTAACTGAACTGGTTATTGTAGACATTTCCTGATCTACTAGATTTGCCGCAGTATAATACCTGATATTGTTATCATCGAGCTTTGACCTAATGAACTATAACTACACTTAGTAATAGACAATGTATTCACAGTGTCTCAATTTACTGTCGTACTAGCTTCAGACTGCGGTTTCTCTATCGAGCTACCTTTGAAACTACTGACTCATGTATATTGGGATTGAACAACTTTGTTACAACAAAATTGGGTCATGGGGTATATTATATTAATGGACTATATTTGTCAATTTCAAAACTTAACTGTTTTTATTTTATTTATATTCATTTCACCGTTTACCCGTGGTCCCTCCATTGCCATGTTCCAGTAGTCATCTACGGGTCATGAATTTTAGCCGTAAAGCTACTAACTTTAGAGTTATTCACGAATCTATTAGTACTGTATGTGCGAAGCTTTCTTTTTATTAATAACTAGCTGCGCCCTATGGTTTTACCCACGTAGACTGATGATGATGATTAAAAGTATCCAAGTGCTAATACAGGACCTAAACTATAATATCTACATTACATGTTTAATTTTAATTGGATCATCTATTTCAGCGTGAAGGAGTAACAGACATACACACAAACTTTCGCATTATGTGATACCCAACTTGTATATCATCGTCACGCCTAGCGCCTATATTCTTTGAAAGAGTAGACGTATCGTCTACGAACAACACGGAGACGTAGCACGTAGCATTTTGCTATCTCTGGTGCTACGGTGAAATAATTACGTAGAGGATTCGTTTGGTGGTAGGGCATTTTGCGAATACCCGCCTGGCTAGCTACCACCCTCAAGTAGAAAATCTGTCGCCAAGCACCTAATGGTGTGTCCCGGCAGCTGTCCTTGAGAGCCAGTACTTCTAGGTTAGCCTGAACAACATCTTCGACCACATCATCACTTACCATCAGGTGAGATAGTGGTCAAAGGCTAACCCATCAGGCATAAAAAAAAAAAAACGATCTACATACTAAGAAAAATCCGTTGATTCGTTATAGTAGCATGCCTTTAATTATCCCTATTCCAAACAGCGAACCAATACAAGGACATAATTTAATATCTGCTTAAAAAGGGGCCACAATTAAAAAAAACTTTTATTGTACAAATGTGATCTAGATACACTCATATAAAAGTACCTAGTATAAAATTAATCAAAATGTTATTTTGGTTGTAACAAGTATAAATTATTATAAATTTAATAAAACCCGACTGCATATTATATGTATTTAATAAACGTTTTATCGTTTCGCTGAAATTGAAACTGCAAGTTATATATATTTATGGAATCGTTTCTTATAGCCCTTCCTTTTTTATAACGCAATCGATGGACTTGGAAGAAAAAAACCTGTTTGTTCACAATACGGTGTCTAAATTCCGAAAGTTTTGTTATTTTTTTACTTTCTTGTCACTTGCGCTATCGAAACGAATCTAATGATAGGTATATACATTAAAATCGGTTAAGCAGTAATATGGTACAAAATTATGATTTTTCTAAAATATGAAAGGCCGACACTACAACATACTTTAGAAGCTTTTGCTTTAAATTAAATATATTAGTACGTCATAGCCAGCCGCATTCTTTAGGCATACCTTCATGTACGTAATGGTAGTAAATATACTATTAAGTTTCGGTTAATGATATATAAGATAAGAGACAAAATTAAGAGAAGCAGATATAGAGCCCTAATGGTGCAACTAATGTGCAGCAAGACCCTACTGAAGCCGACACTAATAGTAGCATGCTGCTCACGTTCTTGCAATGTGGGTATTGGTAGTACAGTAATTCATCTAGTTCTTACTTTTATACCCACTCATGTGGGGTCCACACTATTTTTGTCTAACATCATAATAGTCTCTGTTGTCAGCGTCAATATATTTATAATAAGCATACGTATTGCATATTAAAAATGTTTTTAGACCAGAAACATATAGGACAGCATATGTACAATAATATAAAGTGTTGGCTTCACTATTATGGCTGGCTGCCTGCACGAAGCTTACCCTATTTGGAAATGCTTTCGTTAGTACTATATCTGTTACCTTTCAGGTAACCTATGCTTTATAAGATAATAAGGAGCTGCCGCTTTGTGTCCCATATGAAAAACCACCACTTACATCGACATCCTATTATCAGTTGGCAGTTGTGTCTTGTTGGTTCAAATTATTTATTATATATTATGAAAATTACCAAAATTAATTAAAAAGACAATCTATAAATAATTACTACGTGTATACAAATATTTACGAAAACTTGAATATATCAACGCACATTCGCCACTATAACCTTGTACTTCCTTCCGACCCATATCGACTAGTTGTTACAGTGATGAATGATGAGCCCTGCGTCTACCCGAACCCATACTAATGAACCCATTTTACGGTCAGCGGGACCGCTGCTAAATTGCCTTAAATTTAAATTAAACTGGAATCACAGTTTTATTAGCACCATCAATCAAACTACCACGACTTAACTCGCAAAACTATACAGTTATAGACCTTATGGCTGTGGGGGTAGAGGTCATATAATTGGTTTAAGTAGGACTATTGCGGAGTCAAATAAACACACGCTCGTATAAAAGGATAGAGAATATAAACTTAGAATTGACACGTGTCTGAGGCAGGGTTGGCAGCAATCGGAATGTTTAAGACCTCGTATGTTTGGCAGTCATTTGAGTATATATTCCACGAAAAGCTTTAAAACTTTGCGTGAGTAGCAAAATTGAATTTAGAAAGATAAAGCTACGAAAACATATTGGCATATATATATAAAATCTTTTATTTCAGAATCATTCAAGCTGACTTGACAGCCTCAACCGCTGAAGATAGAAATTTAGATAATCGATCGAGTCCTGTTATGATTAAACTATCATCTACGAAACGATTATTCAACCCTCAAAGTGGCGTCAAATGTGTATGGAGAAAGATGTTTTAAATGACGTGATGATATATTTTTTTATACTATGCCAAAAAAATAAAAACCGCATTGAACAGTGGTATTAAAATTTGTTTTGGGAAAAAGATTTTTTAATGATGCGACGATATGATTAATTCAAAATATTTAACAACTGTTTGACCACATTTTGAAAATATATTATCTTAGTTTATTTTTGATACTGCAACAGTAAAACTATTTATGCACTCTGCATAAAAAAATACGTAAATGTGTTTTACAGTTTTCAGGAATTCATTTCTTGAATGAGAATGGTACTGTAGTTTGTACGGAGATTTTCCAGGAAGCATAATTAAAAGTATATTTATTGGAAATCTATACGAGAAATTTAAAAGAAGTGATTAAAAATATATGGCGGAACATTATCTTTAAAACTTCGAAGATGAAACTTTGATAATACAAAATACAAAAATGTACGCTCTCAAAACGTGAATTGAAATGAAATCTAGTTGTTAATATACATGCTACCGTTAGCTCATTCGGCCATAGCTATTATTCCCTTGGCCGCCTTTCACTACCATCCATTGTTCATTATTATCTGAATTATTAATATATATACATATCGCAATCACACACATATGATAGTATCAAAACCAGTGTTATCACAACAAGTACATAATCTAATAAAACTACTATTAGAAAAATATATATACAAAAAAAATGTGACAGCCCTACCCCTGGGACAGGTTATTAAATGCACCCCGCCGAGAGAGGCAGTAGCTTCCGCTACATTGCTACCAGGACATCACTGAGCCACCGATGCCCACTCGCTGTTAAGTAGGTATTTGTGTTCTTATAGAATATAATACAACTGAACAAGATACCATCTAACACAAGAAACAAAGTTTTATGACACATGCATAATATACTCATAATAAAATAATATAAAAAAGCCGTAAGTTTTTCTTTAAACTATATCAACTGGTGTAAATGTATATTATCCGTAGATGACATATAATAACAGTCAATATATTTAACTATTTAGCATATTTCCACTAATGTTTCCTACTCCACAGATTTCTGGAATCTATTACTGATAAAACGAAAATAGTATAGTGATGCGAACTTGTTGGTACTTACTGCTTGGCGGTAGATTCAGGTATGGTGGCAGTACTTCCCCGAACGAACTCATTCAAAATGAGTTATTATTATTACTATTATTCAAATATTTAAAGCTAGACGAAGCGACGACATGCGCAAAGTGGTCGATAGTAGTTGGAAAAGTAGAGTCGAAAATCGGGCGCAGGGGCGTGCGTTAGGAGCGGCATATGTCCAATAGTGGACTAATACAGGCTGATTATGATTAAATGATGAAAGAATAAAATGCAAACTCTGAATTCCATCAATACATTTTAAGTTGACCAAAAGACTGACGGTTTATTATGTATCTACGCAGTTGCTTGGAAATTCCTTAGCTAACCAATCTCCCTATTTCTACTTTTGATATGGTTAAACTTAGCAAAATCAATTCTGAAACGTTACGATCTTAACTCCCATTCACTGGCTGAATATCTCGTAAGGCTTACAAAATCCCGGATATCAAAACACAACACGGAGCGTCGATCTCATCAAAACACTAGAATCTCTTTTGACATCTATATGCTAGGCGATTATAACTGACTTACGCGATTCTAAGCTCTAAAACAACAGAACCAAAGAAATATTTTCTCTAACACAAACATATGGCAAGCTCGAACGGTGTCAAATAAATATTGAAATTGAAGTTTCTAATACAGTTGTTCAGAGAAATAAATACTTCTTGTTGGATTATTATGTTATGCTCGAGATTTAGTCAGTACCGATTTGAACATGACAATATTATGATGAAATTAGCGCGCATTGATTATTTAAATCTTTGATTGCAGTAGGCTTGATGTTGTGTCAGCGCGTTTGCTTCCTGGATTAAAAACTTTGTTGGTATAAACCGTATTACATAATGTTAACAATATTTATATCATCCTACTCTTATCCCATTTTATTTGGGTCGGTACTACATGTCTTATCTTAAAACACAAAAGAGTAGTCGAGTAACAATATTGTGTTGGAATTTACTTTAGTACATTTTTATACAACTTCACCTCATTTTGGAGATACAGAAAACGGGACCCTATTAGCCTATTACTAAGCCTCGGCCCATATTATATATATCCATATTATCCCCCGTGTATGTCCGACCTTTTAAGTTTTCGGTTCCCGCTCTAGATGTAAATGTAAAATTTGGAAATGTGAAAACATTTTTATTGGGATAGCAGTGATGGCTCAGTGGCATTGGCTATGGACTGCCCGGACCCCTAATCCCGGTTTAGTAATTATTTCCCAATTAACAACGAAATTATGGACACGTGCTAGATAGCTACGATCTAGATAGATATAAATAATAAACATAAAAATACAACATAAAAGCATTAAAACTTGTAGGTATGGGATACAATTCCGAATTGGCATGCTAATTTATGCAGGAAACATAAATATATCTAATAAAACGATATAGGTATTAGTATTTTATGCCCATTTTTATATGCTTATTTCCAATGACGTTGCATAAAAAATGTGTAAGTTTGTAAAAAACAACCTCAACTTTTTCAAACATTCGGAGACGTTAACCGACGCAACTAGAAACAAAAATAGGTTGGCGCTTCCGAAGTCTAAGCTGAAGATGCACAGTGCGAGCACCTATACAATGTGTATAACAATTTATAATAACTTACCTCAGGATCTAAAAGATATTGACAAAGAATCCGCATTTTTCAAGCAATTAAAGTTATATCTCATATATAAATGCTACTATTCACTGCAAGAATTTTTTGACTATAGACATAATAAATAAATCTCACTCGGTCTTTCTAGCTTAAATTTCAATTACTTACCATATTATTTGTTTAATTAAGTCATTCTGTGGCGCCCACCAGGGTCCACTTTGTTACCTCACAATATTTTTTATTATTAAGATCTGTATTTTGTACATTGTGGAAACAGAATTAAATAAATATGAATATGAAATAATATTACACTACATAATTGCATATTACATGTATTCGTATGTACTTTTCAGTTAACTATCGTCCCGAGCTTTCAGGTCCACAGTTAGAACATAAAATATTTATCAAACACAGGACGTGTGATAACACCATCCAGTGGCGAGTAAAACAAGGCAAACCTTGCTAAACTGTTTGCATAAAACGAGACAGTCGACACGCGCACTAAAAGCATTGCAAAAAAACCCTTGTAAAATCGGATAGCTCCCGGATCACCAGCCACGTTAAATAAAAAATCGGATAGCTTGTGGATCAGCGGCCCACGTAAAATAAATAATGCGTCGTGCCTGGCCGCCTGTCGACGGATGCTTTGATACATGCCTGTTTTTAACGTACTAAATGGTTTTTCAATCTTGTTTGTAACAATAATCACACTAGTATTATTCTCGTATACACGAAAGTATGTAAGTGAGGATGGGAGCGTGATGTTTGTAACACTGGCACGCTGAAACGTATGAACTATTTGAATTAAACTTAAAATATGCGGGGCGCAGCTATTTCATATAATATTGAATATATTGTAAACTGAAATTAAGAAGCTTTTATTCGTACCAGATGGTAAATATCAGATATTATGCCTATAAGCCTAAAAAAATATAATATTAACACTATATTACATATCTTTAAAATATTTTAAAACAAATGGTCGATAAACGGCAAAAAATATGATAAGAGGCATGACAGATGATGACGATATTTTATAAGAAAATAAATGTACATATATTTATATAATCAACGTAGGTACATACCATTATTAACTTACTAGTATATAATATAATAAATATATAGACAAAGCAAAAACGAATTCAGTTTTTTTTATTGCTGATATGTAAGCCTTTGACCACAATCTAACCTGATGTACTTGAGGGTGGTCACTAGCCAGGCCGGCATTCGCAAAATGCCCTTCCACCATGCGGTGAACCTCAGGCCCGTGGCGGGATTCTAACCATGGACCTTCTGCGCGGCAGTCCATAGCCAATGCCACTGAGCCATCACTGCTTCAAAAAATATGACGAGACCGATTGTTTAGCAAGAGGTGCAATTCATTTAACATATTTTTTAAAACTAGAAGCGACTGTGTAGCCTTACCAGCCAGCTGGCAATGCATTTCAAAGTGAACAGCTTGGGTTATGAACGATTTGTCATAAAAATAACTACTATGCTGCATTTTGAGGGAGAAACTTTCTTATGACTTGAGTTTACGCATGTATGGGTTAAATACACACCCTGCACTGATAGACCAGATAACATTTGGCTGATAAATTAATATTAATTTTACATACACAATCACAACACAAATAGTGTCCATATTGGGCAACACATGTCTACTTAATTTCCGTAATAAAAGCGTGATATCACGTACACGCTACTTCACTCGATTGTTATTATTCGATAGCGGGTATCGGATAGATCGATGGTCTAATTTCATAGCGTAACAACACGATTTATTTTGGCCAGTCAGTTTGCCACTGTCTATAGGTATCTAGGCATCTGTCGTCTGGCTATTATAAAACGGCCAAGTGCGAGTGGGACTCGCGCACAAAGGGTTCCGCACCATTATCTGTAACCTAATCTTGCAATTTACAGACACTTTTCGCAGTGTCCGATTGAGCTGGGTAGGCACGGAGAAAACATATATTATTGTATAGGAGCCCCTTAATTATTTATTTTATTTTATTTTATTTAAATTAATTATATTTAAAGAGACCATAAAACTAAATATTCTGTGAATAGTTAAGGCGTCTACCTGTCACCGTTATTAGTTTCGAGCAAGAAACGGTAAAAAATATCAATTTTGTTGAATGGGAGCCCCCCTTACACATTTATTTTATGTTATTTTTAGTATTTTTTGTTAAATTTCAACTATCTAGCTATCACCGTTCTTGAGATACAGCCTGGTGGCAGACGGACGGACGGACAACGAAGTCTCAGTAATAGGGGTTTTTCCCGTTTTTACCCTTTGGTCTGCCTACGTCGTCAGCAAACGTGTAATCGATACACACTCACTTTTAGTCGAAGGAAAACCGATCGAGCGAGTCAAACAGTACAGGTATCTGGGATGTCTTCTTAATGAAAACTGGGATGCTGACACAGAAATCCGTACAAGAATAGAAATAGCCAGAAGCACATTTATGAGAATGAAATCCCTATTTTTGAACCGAAACATTAAATTAAAGCTGAGGTGGCGAATGGTCAAGTGTTACATTTTATCAATACTTCTGTATGGCGTAGAGGGGTGGACCTTAAATAAGACAACAGAAAGCAAGTTAAACGCATTTGAGATGTGGATATATAGACGAATGCTCCGAATCTCCTGGAGAGACAAAGTCAGAAATGAAGAAGTTCTCAAAAGAATGTTTAACAAAAAACTGGAATTGCTCATCACAGTAAAAAAAAGAAAGGTCGCATATTTTGGTCATCTACACAGACACCCAAAATACAATTTAATTAAAACTATTATTGAAGGAAAAATAGAGGGAAGGAGGGGCAGAGGCAGAAGGAGAATAGCTTGGTGTGACAATTTAAAATCTTGGACTGGTACTGCAGACGCCGCTGTTCTAAGCAGAACAGCTCAGGAAAGAGTCATATTTAGAAAGATGGTCGCCGACATCCGTTAGGATATGGCACAAGAAGAAGAAGACCCTTTGGGTACGGAACCTTAAAAAAATATTGCCTCTTTCATCGAAGGGTTTGACAGACGTGCCGTTTAGACACCTCTGAGATGCACGTTTCGCTAGACATGCTTTTCGCCCCACGTAATAGCTGGCGACACTATACAAATCATATTTAATGTCAATTATAAGCAGCTCCATTTATTCCATATAAATAATGAGGAGTTTTGTTGCTAATTTGATTAATATATGTTTTATCGTAAGTAATATAGGTAAGTTTTAGGTTTAAAAGTAAAGTTTGTTTACCTTCTTTTAAAAAAATGCTACTATTATTAACTTCATGCGTCGATTGATATTGTAACATTATATCGCAATACTGAACCCCTGCGCTCGTAGATTCATCGAGTGATTGGTGGCAAATGAAATATGTCAAGAGCTGTTTCACGGACGATTGGTGATACGACGATTCTTAGAAAGGGAAAAGTAGGCGTAGCTCGCCTTATGAGCGGGGAAAATGTGTGCAAGTGGTGCGTTTTACAGTTTTTGCTACGTATTTGTAAGAATTTTGAAGCAGTGATGGCTCTGTGGCATTGGCTATGGACTGCAGCGCAGCAGGTCCATGGTTCGAATCCCGCCGCGGGCTTGAGCTTCACCGCATGGTGGATGGCCTGGCTAACGACCACTCTCAAGTAGAAAACCTGTCGTCAAGCACCTAACGGTGTGTTCCGGCAGCTGTCCTTGAGAGCCAGTGAAATTACAGGGACACGAGACTTAACAACTGTCTCAAAGTGAATGGCGCTGTGCATTTCGTGACACTTGTGATGAAATGCCTCTGTTAGAGGTTAGTCCGCTTAACATCAGATGGGCCTCGAGTTTGTTCTGTCACAATAATATAAAAAAATATACAAGTGCATTATCTAATACCTCAAAGATACGGATCAAGTTTTAAATTTCGTAAAAAGGAGCAGTTTTCTAAGTTTTTTATTTATTTAGCTTCTTTATGATATCTTTGAGCCCCGTGGGATGCCAGGCTAGAAATTGCACACCAATATCTTCCCATGGGTATCGAAGGAGGTTGACTAAAGGAAAAATAACAAAAGGGGGCAGCAGCGCCATCTGAAGAACTGCCATCTTACACTGCGAGACCCAAGACGTCTGCCAAGCGCGGGAAATAGGAGAAAATACCCCTTAATGAGGAAGGCTGTGTTCAGCTTTGGACTGGCTGATACCGTACAATACTGTACTACTGTATTGTAATTAGTAGTACGCAAAATTTTGCTTACATTAAAGGTATAATTATAGCTATGATTATTTTACAATATTTTGAATAAATTACGTAACGGCAAAATTTTGCGTATTATGTTTTATTATTGTGCCTGTGACGTTTTTTCACTTGGGTTTGCTAGTAAACAAATTTCACAGTGACCAAAATACTTTATCCCTTTATGACCACGCTTAATTTTTCAGGGTTCCGTATCCAAATAGCAGAACGGAGCGCTGTAAATGAAGCTCAATTGCCTTTTCGTCTGTTCGTTTGTCCACATGTTACGGGTCTCGAGCTGAAAACGGAATTACACGCCTAAAATTGGGATATTTTTTGTAAATGGTTGACCCAAAGACGACTAGCAATTTACCATTCGTTTTCACGCGATGGATAAAGACTAGTTTGCATCCTAGAATGTGGCGTGCCTTTGTCTAGAGCTCATTGAGTAGAGTACAAGTATATTTTAAACTAATTTACATTTATGAAATATTTTTTTTACTTGAATAACATTTATCTAACAGCTTTACCTGCGAAACAGTTAATTAATATGTGTTATCAGGTTTTATATTTATATAATTTATATTTTTTACCCTAATGAAAAATGACTATTTGGCACATTTGACACATTCGTTAGGTGCCCATAAACTTTTGTATTGAGACCCTCCTGACTGGTATTTTTTACAGCGATTACTACTTCTGTCTTGCGTTGTTGTTCGTTAATGATAGTATCAATCGGTACAGAATCGGTTTTGTCATTCAGGCATAAATAAATACGACTCAAAAAATATTTATTTTAATGGTGAAAAGTTAAACCTATATTGTGGACATCGGGATTATATCGGGAGAATATCTCCATAATATTATTGAGCTTAGCATGTTTGAATCAGCATTCTGCAAAATAAATTGCCATTGTACAGTTTTTTTTTAATAATTTATTATCAACGTACATAGCCAAGTGATTTTCAGTAACAGGGAGGATTCTGGCACATCAGCCTACAGATGCCTATCGGCGAGTCACTTATTGCCCTACCATATCAGCGCAGTGATTTTTGTTTTCTACCGACTCCAAAAAAGATGGAGAGACTCAATGCGTCTGTGTTTTTTTTCTTGAAAATTACTTTTATAAAATATTGTGTCTTCATAAAATATACTCATTACAGTTATAAGATTTGAAAAGTAAATTAGCTTACAATTTAAATATGATCAATATCAATATCACCCACTAAAGTATGCACGTGAATGGCTCGCACATGTAAAATGTGATTTGATTTGACACGCACAGTTCGTATGAAATACTTTAAAGAAAACATCCGATTAGCGTCAAAGAGCATCTCATATTTTAGCACTTGTAATTGAGTCAATAAGCAGACAACGACCCTAATGAGTTGGTAACAAAAATAATGTCGGACGTATACGGCACGATTTATCGGGTGCGTGCGCGCATTGATTTATACGAGCGAGGCGCAGACGAGCGAGCACTAATCCCCCTCTAGGGTTGACTATTTCAGTTAACTGAATCACCGTAACGGAATGAAAAGTATCGACTAATATGTTGCAGAAGTAAATGCTGCGGTTTCATCTTAACAAGAAAGTATTATGTAAGAACGATTTCCTTAAAAGCACATGTATACATTGGAAAAAAAAGAATAAATATTAAGCAACTAATATGTGAATGATCACAGTTTTTAATACTGGCATATGTAATGCGAAGTATTTCTTCTTTACACCTAAACTATGATCAAAAAGTAAAAGTAGGTAAATTTAGGACCAACGCTTCGAGCAAATAAAAGCAAGATTTTTGTGCACTTATTTGTATATTCTATGCTATTATTATATTCAATTGGTCAACTTGACATTAGCTCTTTGTTAATTTAATCATATTTTACTAGCGGCCCGCCCCGGCTTTACATAGGTATTTAAGAAAAGTTATGAATTGAAACACATAAAAAGTAGTTATTGTGACATAACTGTAATAGTTAGACATATGATATTGCGGATTTTTTTGTACGTGTTGATGTCTTCTATAAAATTGTAGTCATCACTTTCCTATATTGTCAACAACTTCCGCAGCGTATGCGATATAACGACTTTTTTGTATTTTTTTCAAACATTGGGTTATATTATCGAAGTTTTCATAAGTTTGTGAAAATATTTTATAGCCTATTTTCATTAAAAATAGTGTAGCATTCTAATGGTAAAATAATTTTTCAAATCAATCCAGTAGTTTTGAAGTTTATTCGTTACATACAAAAATACAAATCAATCGTCTTTATAATATTAGTATAGATTTGGACATATTTTTGCTGTAATGTTGTTGATTTATTTTATTTGTTCGAAGCAATAATATTTGAATATTATTATGCAATAATAACGAGCAAAAACCCTCACTTTGGGATTCGAATAAGGTGACTAGGGTTACTTTGACATTTATTAACACAATACACACAAAGTTTTCAGAAACTACAGCAGAATTTACTTCAAATAAAAGTATAATATAGTTTCATAATTATTTACATGTAGTAAAAACATGTATTCAATCCCATCAAAAAACTTACATGACACACCCCTATCACAAAACAAACGAGAATGTTTTGAAGAACACACGCACAACCCGCTGGAGTCGAGCATTGAGGCGAGTACTTGAACCCAGTCGGTCGGTATTTAGCGCGGAGTATCGATTTACATGTTCGTGATGCATCATCTGCCAAACTCGATTCGCTCGTAGAAGTTCCTCCAATAGATTCTTTGATTGAATCAAATTAAAACTATGGATTCGGAATGAAGCTTGCGATATGTTTTCTTATTTTTATAAGTGCTATGAAACAGAGTTTGTCTGACTGTTATAGTTATCTATTCTCGGCATCTCTACAGAATTGGTTATCATCACATCATCTAGCTACGAGTACACAAAATACTGAGTTTGATTTGAATATTCAAACGAGTATTAAATTTTAAACGAAATTATATAAAACATTTATAAATTAAATATATTAATCAAATTACATTCATAAATAGAAAACTTTATTTAGGATGTTTCGGTCAACAGGTTACGTACTTTTAGCGAAGTTTACTTAGCTGTTCTCAACCGATCAGCAAAGTTAAGCAACGTCGCGCGTGGTCATGAGTTGGATGGGTGACCGCTAGTGACATTACTACTGAGCGTTTCCGTGCTTCGGAGGGCACGTTAAGCCGTCGGTCCCGGTTGTTGTCTTAGGATGGCAGTCGTTATAGCATGGTGGTAGGGCATTTTGCGAATGCCCGCCTGGCTAGCTACCACCCTCAAGTAGAAAATCTGTCGCCAAGCACTTAACGGTGTGTTCCGGCAGCTGTCCTTGAGAGCCAGTACTTCTAGGTTAGCCTGAAAACATCTTCGACCACATCGTCACTTACCATCAGGTGAGATAGTGGTCAAAGGCTAACCTATCAGCCATAAAAAAATAAAATAAAAAAAACGTACACTAAAATCTGGTGGTATTTTCTAGTCTTGAATAAAAACTCTATTTAGGATGCCGCGGTCAACAGGTTAAGTACACAAAAAGCTGGTGATATTATCTAGTTTATGATGTGAATTGATTTTTATTAAAACAGTGAAAGATATAGGTACTATTAGGCAGCTACCTAATAGGCCAAAATCGTAAAAGTTTACGATAGCTAATCCGCCATTGTAGTGCTAGTAATATTAAATAAGCTAAAATAATGTCGATGACAGCCATTACCAAAAAACGTAAATATCCAAACCAAATCCAAATATCCACTCAACAAACATGTTTAAAGATTAACAGAAACCGTTCTAGCGAATACCGAAGAAACCAAATATTCTATGAATTCGGAATCAAACGAAGAGTACAAATACGTCGGAACCGCAGAATCTAGCGGGGGCCTTCCAAAACTATTGACAGAGAGTGTGGATGCGATCAGACTTAAGCCTGGGATTATGAAGAGACCGAAATAGACGCATCAAATCCTGGAGGATTAAGGGATTCCGTGTTCCGTCCGACGGCAACGGCACGGCACAAAAATACCGAGTGCGCGCCGGATGCGACGATTAGCCTAAACATCTAGATCGGTATAATATTGTAATGCGATTTTTCTCCTGTCAAGCTGGCTGTATAAAAACTAACAAGCCGGAGTGGCTTGCTCGTGACAACCTTGTTAATTTTTTGTACAAAATGTTCACACTAATTTTGCGTGAAATTTTTGTTGCTTCTGATTTTATGCGACACAGTTTACATCAATCATTAGTCAACATTAACACTAAGTAACCGTTTTTTAATAGTTTGTGATGTTTATAATTATAATAGGTATAGTTGGTCCACTCTATACCTACACGCTTGTTAATTATAACCCGTGTGGGAAGGCCAAATCTGAAAACGACGACGCAATCAGAGTAGAAGCGCTATTACTCGTAAGCTGTGATATATGTAAATCGTAAGTAGCGATGTTCACTGATCATGGTCAGTGAGTACATCGTCAGTATGTGACATTAATTCTTTTATGTATTAGTAGTTATTTTTCTTTTCTGGTTTATAATCTATTATTAATTTGATTTAGTAATGTATTGTCTTGATTTGATTGTACCTTTATCTATTTATTACACCCCTTGTTATTCCTGTATTTCCTATTTTCCTAGATCACTATTAGTGATAAGGCCGCCCATTGTAATACTTTATTGTAAGCTTTCTTTTACTTTCATGTTATTTTTGTATATTAAGTGGTGTAACAATTAAGAATTATCTATCTATCTATAAATATAGCGAAAAAAATAATTATGTATTCACATCGTTCCTAAGAGTATGCAACTCACCCGAACACGCGCTTCCGTAAGATTAGTCCACATGGCGATTTCTTCCCTCGTAGACATGTCAGGGTAGCGGTTTCTCGCAAACGTGGCCTCTAACTCTTGAAGCTGTTGGCTAGTGAAATGGGTGCGCTGGCGTCGCTGCCGCTTGTTCTTCTTGTCGCCTTTGTCGTCGATCGGTTCATCAGGTCCCACGCCTGGTGTGGTCGACTCGGTCTTAATGGTAGGTTCTGATGTTAACGGACGATTGCCTGCGCAGAAATGGTGGTTTTAAATTTATTTTCACATACTGAATATTATTTGATTGCCTAATATATTATAAGTAAAACTTTGAGATCTAATCAAACAAGTCAGACTCTGCATGTTCAATCCAAAAACTATATATATATATTTTATGAGCTACTTTTGATATGTAGCCATACACAATAATGCAAATTAGTGTTACATAAATATTGGTCTCAATTACAGAGCGCATTTCACTTCAAATTGAATTACTATTTTTTATAAATTCTCTTAATTAAGGAAGATTCGGCTAGCACATTTCTTCTAAATTAAACAAACAAACAATTTTTTTATTGATATTGTAATCAATGTATTACAATTCATACAATGAACCCATAGGTTCCCGAGCTTTTCTTATAGGTCAGTGTACATACACTAAACTCGATAGAAAAAGTAAAATAAGTACAACTTAAATTTAGAGAATTTTAAACTAATACAATGCACTCCTGAATATCATCACTATTTATAACAATAATAACAACATAAATGACCGCTTTTTGTAAAAAGACGTACGTAAGTACATACATTTTGAGTGACTTCACGTCAATATTAAGAGTTCTATTTGTTACGTAAACTTTTACACATATTATATGCGCTGAAAATAATGTATCATAAGCTATCAGTGAATCAGGGCCACGGCCGTCCTGTCCGTAAGTGCCGGTAGCGAGTTCATAATACTCCGGATTAGTTCACGTGCAACTAAATACTTTTATTTTATAACATGTTTGTTCAAAATTCGTCCATCTTGATATAATTTATATCAAAGTAATAAAATATATCTAAGTTGTAAATTATTGGAATTATAAAAAACATTTATTTTTAGGCAATATCGGCAACTTATAATGATTAATCTTGTTTTTAGATTTGTTTATACTATGATTTTTAGGTAAAGCAATGTTAAATTAGGTAAAGGTCTAAGTGACAGTGATAATAAGTACTTTTTAATCTAATAATTAGAAAATTTGTGGGTAATATAATTGTATTCTGAAACACGGCATACTCCAATGATGGTAATTTTACATTTTATAACATAGTTTAGATAAAATATGTATCCATTTCAGAAGTTTTTGATTAAACGCACCAATGCAACTATTTTATTTTATAATTTTTAGGTCTATTTGTAGTTAATTAAACTTTAATATTGAGCATTGCCAAAATCCTATGTATATATGTACCACACTTCTCATGAAGTCCATCAGTTGACTAGTGGTCTGAGCAAACGAAAGCGTCTAAACTTCTGTTCGAAATAATGATGGACGATGATCTCCTCCGCAGTACGACAGCTCACTTGTACATCAACCCATCCTAGTAAATATATAACCAAACCATGTTTATCTTCGAAAATTAACCCAGAACTGTAGCCTAAGCACAAACATTTCGATAGTCCGTAACGTTATCGTATCGAGTTCACCGCCCGTTTACGCAGGAGGAAATGGTTGACAGTACGCCGCATCGTTTGCTGGCTAACGTGAACTCGATAGGATTACAAAAGTGACGTCATCCAGCGTAAATCACAACAATCATACCTTTTTTCTAAGACCTAACAACTCATTCGAAAAGAGGTTTTAAGTCTTATTTTGCCTATGAAAGTTCCTCTCACTGAGCAAGTAATATTAAGAGTTGGCACGGACCTTGTTGCTTTGAAACTCAGATTTGAAGTTATTTTATACCAACCATTACAAATGAAAACTATATTTCCAACACAATAATAGTGACATTTGTGAGTGTTGTACTACTGATTCCCTAAAATCGATTAGTTACAATGAAATCGATTCCATTACAATCGATATAGGAAAAAATGGTACGAAGGTTAGGTTTATAAAGTATATGTTAAGGAATTATAAAATAAAACAAATTTATATACACAGATTTATTAATTTATTCAAAATCATCAAAATATTGTATCGTGCGATATATCTTCGCTAGTATCGAAAACCGTATTATTGGGGTATGTATACATAGTTCCAAAGTAATTTGTGTACTAGAACCTCTTTACCATACATATTTTTCATTGTACATAACAGTTTTCAATATATAATACTTATTTTCTAACTGTCGTATATGTAAAAGTAAAAAATACTGCACGTAAGTAAACTTGTCATCAACTGTTAACAATTATTATTATTTGTAGTTCAATCATAAAATGTAGTATTTCTGACGCACCTTTTTTAATTATATATAGACTGTTGACTTTTAAAAACTTTTTTGGTGTAGGTAGTTGAATTATTTAGATATTTAATTTAATCTTGCAGCTGATCTATTTCATTTGTATTGCAAGAAGCTTTCTTTGCACTGATTTGTTTTATTTATCGATTCAATTAATATTTTTCTGCGTATATATGCATATATGAAATTACAAAAATAGTTTATTTAACTGCACTCGAAAGTTGGTTAATTTTAAAATCAAACAATGTATAGTATTATAAGTATTTAAATAATTGGGATTGTATGTTGATACACATGTTGATTTTTATATAGTATTGAGGTGACATAGTACCTTAAATTCCATGCCATAGCTCTATCGATTCAGCATTTACTTTGAAAGTATATAAGCGATGGAGTTTTGTTTATAAGTTGGAATCGGACTGGACCACTATGGCCAATTTATGAATGAAATTCTATTGTTATAATTATCGCCGATGCCAATGGGTTAAATGAACTGAAAAAAAACAACTCAGATTATTATCACAAGCATAGATATGACGTTATTTACGCTATTTATAATTAATTGTATAATATTTAGGTCGATTTTCATATGTTAGATAATAAATATTGCTCTAGCCGTTCAGTTAGCAAGTACTGTGCCAGTTATGTAGAGAAAAATTGATAATACCTGGTGTTTCAAAATGCTTTTGAGCTAAAGATGTAAATAACAGTCCCTAAAATACACATGTTAAGTTTCGTGGCATAATAAAACATTCCGCGTGATGGTTTATGATCACCAGCTTCGAATATGATATTTCCTAACTTATTGACACTATGAAAAAGTATATGTACCCATACCACTGACATTATAAAAAATCGATACTACAAAGGTATCGATACTTTCCTTGAGCAACACTAAACTTACTTTACGTTACGTAAATATTTGTAATTTATATACAAATATATGTAAGTACAGCAATTCGCATGATAACACATACCTACTTAAATTACAATAAAAACCAAGCGATCATTACGCTCTGAAACAATAATGTAATGTCAATGACATATTTTCTTCAACTCACCGGTTCTGGATCTCATGGAAATCTATTGTTTAAACATTTTTATTTGTGTTTCGACACCACAGACTTCGCATTTTCTTTGCGATTTCCATATTGTATTGATGTTCACTATGAAATATTAAAATTTTTGAATAAAATGTATTTGAGGTGATATATTTACTAAGTGCCATGACATACATTATGACATAGAGAAATGTAATATACCGGGAACAATATGATTAGTCTATAGCCATGACAGTCCAGTTGAGTTGTCAAGGTGACAATGACTCGTATCGTATTTGGTAATTTTGGACAGAAATCGGTACACCTGCAATACTTTACCTTATTTTAAGGTTGGTGACGCTGGAATGGTTCCTCTATGATTGATATTCGTCAAATTTAGCTTTTTGTTTGGTGAAAACCAAACATATTTTTTCCGGTATGTTACTTTTCTCTATGCGTTACTTGCTCAGTGAACCAAATTTTATTGTAACATCATTAGAGGTAATAAAATAAAACATTATATATAAATTATGAGCTATAAATTCTCAAGCCAAGAATCTACGCCACTGATAATTTACCATATGAATTACAAACAGCTACTATTACACCTTTAAACAGAGGGAGGAGTTTCAAGAAACCCTGAAGGGCCGCCAGCCGGCGTGATGTGTATTTTGCGCTAAATTTTATGGTGTTTCAGCAGAAAAATAGGCTATTGAGTTCAAGCAGTGCATTCTATAAGTTCTAATTGTTCACTAAAGGTGATTCCCGACAGAACTTTCGTCTCCAGCGGTATTTTACCGTCTGTTCTGGGAAAGAAGAATGCTGTGAAAACCTGGAGTGCGTAGTAATGTACCTACCTAACAGTTTTGCAAAGACAAACCACGTAGCATTTCATGAATGCGCCGTTATAACAAATCGAGAGTGCTGTGACTTGTAACCGTCTAGGCTTAGTGTTGTTTTAAGTTCATATTAATTTTAGGATAATTAAAGCGTTTATTTTGTATTAGTCAGCTTATGGTTGGTTTTTTTTTGGTTTATGATTGTGTCTGTTATTACATTACCAAAAATAAAGAAATTACTTAACTGTTGGTGTAGTTTTGTCTTTTTATTCATCTACTTTCCTTTATTTTTAAGGAATAGTGTAGCAAACGAGCATGATATCGAACTTACCTAGCCTATAAGATCAGAGGGGGAAGAAAAATGCTTCTCACGGCCCTGCTATGAGTTCGCCACCCAATAGTCTTTTATGCGCCACCAATAGAAGCACACACTGATCCATCTCATCATCACTGTTGTATGCTCAATGCGTGGCAACATCCCAATCACACCGACCTTAGTAGTGGCATGCTGCCACGAATTTTGTCTTAGTCGCGTTTCACAACATCCAACGAGATATCCTATTATCCCTAACCCACGAACTGTTCGGTATATAGGTACCAATAAATGAAACGCACAATTGCACTTCGTTTATTTTTATTAAGAACCAAAAGTCCAATAACACAGCTTCTACGTTTCACATTAAAATCTTCTTCTTCGTAGTGGTTAGAATGTTGGCGTGAGCATGGTCATCACCTCAGAGTTCGTAGGTAGTTAGTCTGACAATCCGTTGGTATTCCTTTCGTGTCGCTGCCTGTGTTCTTCTGGTGCATTTGTTGACAGCTTTGGTTGATCTTGAAATCTTGAATGCATAGGTGATCTTCTTTGAGCCTTATTATTTTCAATTTGACCATGCACAATGAAGAATTTCATAGCAACATTATTGCGCCGCAAGACATATCCGACGAGCGAAATTGGTGTAAATGTGGGCTGGAACGGTGGAATATGGACGCTGTTTGATGCAGAGTTTTGGAAAATGTCCTGAATTGGGTTCATCGTACATTAGCATCACTTCCCTCCAGTGCCATAAATTAATAAATACCTACTTTGCGCCTGGTAAACGACATGGTACAATACTACTTCTAATCTTGCTGCCATGTTTGTAACTCTTTTCATAGGTAAATTATGAATGAACAAACACAATAATAACATGAATTTTCGAAGTTTTACCACAATTGAATACGTTACGTCAGCCATCTGACTGAAAATTTCTCAGTGACATGACATTCGTAGATTGTTGACAGATCCTCGATAGCCAGCCTTCGAGCTTACGTTAGAATTAGGTTCGTGCTCGCGATTTCATACAAAACTTTTTACGTGACAAAACATTCACGTTAAAATCTCGACACGTTAGTTGTCAAAACCTTTTTTTCTGTCAAAATTTAGTTCCTTTTACGCACTGTAGAGGCACTGATCAAATCCTATACAAAATGGTGACATTTCGATACGTTTACGAAACGGTTACGATTTCGCAAGTTTTTCGTGCTTGGGCTACTGAAACAATACGTGGGCGACACACCGTTAAAATCGAAACCGATATCTGTAGCCCAAGCACAAACATTTCGATAGTCCGTAACGTTATCGTATCGAGTTCACCGCCCGTTTACGCAGGAGGCAATGGTTGACAGTACGCCGCATCGTTTGCTGGCTAACGTGAACTCGATAGGATTACAAAAGTGACGTCATCCAGCGTAAATCACAACAATCATACCTTTTTTCTAAGACCTAACAACTCATTCGAAAAGAGGTTTTAAGTCTTATTTTGCCTATAAAAGTTCCTCTCACTGAGCAAGTAATATTAAGAGTTGGCACGGACCTTGTTGCTTTGAAACTCAGATTTGAAGTGATTTTATACCAACCATTACAAATGAAAACTATATTTCCAACACAATTATAATGACATTTGTGAGTGTTGTACTACTGATTCCCTAAAATCGATTAGTTACAATGAAATCGATTCCATTATAATCGATATAGGAAAAAATGGTAAGAAGGTTAGGTTTACAAAATATACCTATGTTAAGGAAATATAAAATAAAACAAATATTTCACACAGATTTATTAATTTATTCAAAATCATCAAAATATTTTATCGTGCGATATATCTTCGCTAGTATCGAAAACCGTATTATTGGGGTATGTATACATAGTTCCAAAGTAATTTGTGTACTAGAACATCTTTACCATACATATTTTTCATTGTACGTATAACAGTTTTCAATATATAATACTTATTTTCTAACTGTCGTATATGTAAAAGTAAAAAATACTGCACGTAAGTTGCACTAGTAAACTTGTCATCAACTGTTAACAATTATTATTATTTGTAGTTCAATCATAAAATGTAGTATTTCTGACGCACCTTTTTGAATTATATATAGACAGTGTAGAATAGTAAGTGTTGACTTTTAAAAACATTTTTGATGTAGGTAGTTAAATTATTTACATATTTAATTTAATCTTGCAGCTGATCTATTTCATTTGTATTGCAAGAAGCTTCCTCTGCACTGATTTGTTTTATTTATCGATTCAATTAATATTTTTCTGCGTAACATATGCATATCTGAAATTACAAAAATAGTTTATTTAACTGCATTCGAAAGTTGGTTAATTTTAAAATCAAACAATGTATAGTATTATAAATATTTAAATAATTGGGATTGTATGTTGATACACATGTTGATTTTTATATAGTATTGAGGTGACATAGTACCTTAAATTCCATGCCATAGCTCTATCGATTCAGCATATACTTTGAAAGTATATAAGCGACGGAGTTTTGTTTAAATGAACTGAAAAAAAACAACTCAGATTATTATCACAAGCATAGATATGACGTTATTTACGCTATTTATTATTAATTGTATAATATTAGGTCCTTACATATGAAATTGGCGTTTTTCGTACTGGCCACTTTAATCACGAATTTCTCCTCTTTGGTAAGGAATTCCAAATTCAAATTTGTACAGCTATAGACTCATGTATTTGTGCTTCGATGATCGTCATTCATTTGTTTTTTTTCTTCTGTTTTTTTCTGTTTGCGTCACTCATTTTACAAAATGGAAAACCTTAAATATCGCATTATTTACGAGTACGAGTTCCGCCGTGGCACTAGTGCTGGGGAAACAACTCGAAGGGTGAATGATGTGTATGGCGGTCGTGTTGCAAAAGAAAACACAGTTCGTTTTTGGTTCCAACGTTTTCGTTCTGGAAATTTCGACCTGCAGAACAAGCCCCGTGGACGGCCTGAGACTCAAGTTGATAATGAAGAGTTGAAGGCTATTGTGGAAGCGGATCCATCGCAAACCACGTCCGAGTTAGCTGCAGGCTGCGATGTTAGTGATAAAACTGTTTTAATTCACTTGAAGCAAATTGGGAAGATTAAAAAGCTTGAAAGGTGGGTACCTCACGAATTGACTGAAACAAACCGGCAAACGCGCGTCGACTGCTGCGTTACATTACTAAACCGGCACAATAATGAAGGTATTTTAAACCGAATCATTACCTGTGATGAAAATGGGTTCTTTACGATAATCGGAAGCGCTCAGCGCAATGGTTAGATCCTGGCCAGCCAGCCAAATCCTGCCCCAAGCGAAAATTAACTCCAAAAAAGTTACTTGTAAGCGTTTGGTGGACTAGTGCCGGTATTGTTCATTACAGTTTTTTCAAATCTGGCCAGACTATTACGGCTGATGTCTATTGTCAGGAATTGCAAACCATGATGGAAAAGCTAGCGGCTAAACAACCTAGGCTGGTCAATCGCTCCACGCCACTGCTGCTTCACGACAACGCTAGACCACACACTGCGCTACAGACGGCTACTAAATTAGAAGAGCTTCAATTGGAAAGTCTAAGACATCCTCCGTACTCCCCGGACCTTGCTCCAACAGATTACCATTTTTTTCGAAATTTGGATAACTTCTTGCAAGGGAAAAAATTCAACTCCGATGGGGCAGTCCAAATCGCCTTCAAAGATTTTATTGATTCCCGTCCGACTGGTTTTTTTAGTAAAGGGATCAATGAACTACCTATGAGATGGCAAAAGTGCATAGAAAATAATGGTTCATACTTTGATTAATTAAATATATTATATTAAAAAATATTCGACTTTTTGTTCCTCCCATACAAAACGCCAATTTCATATGTAAGGACCTAATATTTAGGTCGATTTTCATATGTTAGATAATTAATATTGCTCAAGCCGTTCAGTTAGCAAGTACTGTGCCAGTTATGTAGAGAAAAATTGGTAATACCTGGTGTTTCAAAATGCTTTTGAGCTAAAGATGTAAATAACAGTCCCTAAAATACACATGTTAAGTTTCGTGGCATAATAAAACATTCCGCGTGATGGTTTATGATCACCAGCTTCGAATATGATATTTCCTGACTTATTGACACTATGAAAAAGTATATGTACCCATACCACTGACATTATAAAAAATCGATACTACAAAGGTATCGATACTTTCCTTGAGCAACACTAAACTTACTTTACGTTACGTAAATATTTGTAATTTATATACAAATACCACCGGTTCTGGATCTCATGGAAATCTATTGTTTAAACATTTTTATTTGTGTTTCGACACCACAGACTTCGCATTTTCTTTGCGATTTCCGTATTGTATTGATGTTCACTATGAAATATTAAAATTTTTGAATAAAATGTATTTGAGGTGATATATTTACTAAGTGCCATGACATACATTATGAAATAGAGAAATGTAATATACCGGGAACAATATGATTAGTCTATAGCCATGACAGTCCAGTTGAGTTGTCAAGGTGACAATGACTCGTATCGTATTTGGTAATTTTGGACAGAAATCGGTACACCTGCAATACTTTACCTTATTTTAAGGTTGGTGACGCTGGACTGGTTCCTCTATGATTGATATTCGTCAAATTTAGCTTTTTATTTGGTGAAAACCAAACATATTTTTTTCCGGTATGTTACTTTTCTCTAAGTGTTACTTGCTCAGTGAACCAAATTTTATTGTAACATCATTAGAGGTATTAAAATAAAACATTATATATAAATTATGACCTATAAATTCTCAAGCCAAGAATCTACGCCACTGATAATTTACTATATGAATTACAAACAACTACTATTACACCTTTAAACAGAGGGAGGAGTTTCAAGAAACCCTGAAGGGCCGCCAGCCGGCTTGAAGTGTATTTTGTGCTAAATGTTATGGTGTTTCAGCAGAAAAATAGGCTATTGAGTTCAAGCAGTGCATTCTTTAAGTTCTAATTGTTCACTAAAGGTGATTCCCGACAGAACTTTCGTCTCCAGCGGTATTTTACCGTCTGTTCTGGGAAAGAAGAATGCTGTGAAAACCTGGAGTGCGTAGTAATGTACCTACCTAACAGTTTTGCAAAGACAAACCACGTAGCATTTCATGAATGCGCCGTTACTACAATTCGAGAGTGCTGTGACTTGTAACCGTCTAGGCTTAGTGTTGTTTTAAGTTCATATAAATTTTAGGATAATTAAAGCGTTTATTTGGTATTAGTCAGCTTATGGTTGGTTTTTTTTTTTGGATTATGATTGTGTCTGTTATTACATTACCAAAAATAAAGAAATTACTTAACTGTTGGTGTAGTTTTGTCTTTTTATTCATCTACTTTCCTTTATTTTTAAGGAATAGTGTGGCAAACGAGCATGATATCGAACTTACCTAGCCTATAAGATCAGAGGGGGAAGAAAAATGCTTCTCACGGCCCTGCTATGAGTTCGCCACCCAATAGTCTTTTATGCGCCACCAATAGAAGCACACACTGATCCATCTCATCATCACTGTTGTATGCTCAATGCGTGGCAACATCCCACTCACACCGACCTTAGTAGTGGCATGCTGCCACGAATTTTGTCTTAGTCGCGTTTCACAACATCCAACGAGATATCCTATTATCCCTAACCCACGAACTGTTCGGTATATAGGTACCAATAAATGAAACGCACAATTGCACTTCGTTTATTTTTATTAAGAACCAAAAGTCCAATAACACAGCTTCTACGTTTCACATTAAAATCTTCTTCTTCGTAGTGGTTAGAATGTTGGCGTGAGCATGGTCATCACCTCAGAGTTCGTAGGTAGTTAGTCTGACAATCCGTTGGTATTCCTTTCGTGTCGCTGCCTGTGTTCTTCTGGTGCATTTGTTGACAGCTTTGGTTGATCTTGAAATCTTGAATGCATAGGTGATCTTCTTTGAGCCTTATTGTTTTCAATTTGACCATGCACAATGAAGAATTCTTTTTAATTTGAATTTTTCATAGCAACATTATTGCGCCGCAAGACATATCCAACGAGCGAAATTGGTGTAAATGTGGGCTGGAACGGTGGAATATGGACGCTGTTTGATGCAGAGTTTTGGAAAATGTCCTGAATTGGGTTCATCGTACATTTGCATCACTTCCCTCCAGTGCCATAAATTAATAAATACCTATTTTGCGCCTGGTAAACGACATGGTACAATACTACTTCTAATCTTGCTGCCATGTTTGTAACTCTTTTCATAGGTAAATTATGAATGAACAAACACAATAATAACATGAATTTTCAAAGTTTTACCACAATTGAATACGTTACGTCAGCCATCTGACTGAAAATTTCTCAGTGACATGACATTCATAGATTTTTGACAGATCCTCGACAGCCAGCCTTCGAGCTTACGTTAGAATTAGGTTCGTGCTCGCGATTTCATACAAAACTTTTTACGTGACAAAACATTCACGTTAAAATCTCGACACATTAGTTGTCAAAACCTTTTTTTCTGTCAAAATTTAGTTCCGTTTACGCACTGTAGAGGCGCTGATCAAATCCTATACAAAATAGTGACATTTCGATACGTTTACGAAACGGTTACGATTTCGCAAGTTATTCGTGCTTGGGCTACTGGTAGGGGACAGCGATACGGTGTTATTACATCAATTCGTTACTGATAAGGCGCTCGATGCAATCATGCCGCATATATTGGCTTAACTGAAATCCCTCACCCAGACCACTATTACCGTAACTATTCTTTAATCTATTGTCACAATTTTTGGAAACATTGCTTTCACTGTAATGGTCATTTTCATGGCGATATGGAATTCAGATTAAAGTTAATGTTATTAATAACTTGTGATTAAAGCCCTGACTGACTGTGTAGTCAGCGAGCCAGATTTATTAATGTGCTTTGGTTTTATTTATTGGCGATCAGTAGTTGACTTTATTAAATTATTACAATTTACTATAGAGGGTTATTGGAAAAATGCTAACAACCTCTTTTACTTCTTGGTTTGACTTCTACAAGTCCTAACATTTTTTTTTGTGTTTGTTCGGGGGCACTTGGAAAACTAAGAGGTTGTTAGCATTTTTCCAATAACACTGTATATAATAAATTCAAAATAATTATCTTTAAAACTTCATGAGATTTATAGAAGAGCTTCACTTCTAAAGTCGAATTTTCATGTGCCAAAATTCAACTTTTATGAACTTTTGTCCAGCATAAGAATATTCGCCACAATTTGATAGCTATTGGGTTTGTATACCGGGTAAGTTAAACATAATAATATGTTTGAAAGTTTAGAGTTTAGAAAACACAAATTACCTTTTACAATAGATTAATTACATTTCTCAAATATGGTATGTAATGTTGTCATAACATCTCTAAAAAGTATCCAGAAGGTGAACTCAACCGGAGACATATTCACAACTGTCCAGTAAGAAGCGAGATTTTGAATTTGGAATCTCCAACTGTCCAGTAAGTAAGTATGTAATTTACTTACTGGACAGTTTTTTTTTCCTATCTCTTGATTTGGACTCGCACGTCTTGTGCATTTGCCAGTGTCATATTATATACTGGACAGTTAGGTCATCCTCTTTAGATCTGCTTAGAAAAAAACGTTGTACCCGACACAGATTAGTTTATAGCCATTATAACATGGTTATAGGAGGGAGGCTCCAAATATATATCTATCTCTCTTTTTGGGATGACATTTTAGGAGATAATATATTTTAAACTGCCATTTTATAGTCTGTGACACTTAACGCGACGCAGAAAATGTATTCACGTTGCGTTTTGTACTCAATAATGTTATAGAAGTATAGTGTGGGATTTTATGTTTGTATTAAGTAATTTCAGTAAATAAATCATGTTGGATTAAAAATTTTCAATTCTAAAATTAATATGGAGTTTCAAAAACAATAATTTTCATATTTTTACTTAAACATTCATGTAATGTAAAAATAGAACAATGTTCAAAACTATACGCAAACTTTTTAGAAAAAAAAAACAACGACTGTCGGGATTTCACATTCAATTGCGACCGTGAACACAGATAATCCCAAAAAATTTGTTCAAACGAATCTGATTCGGGAATAGATGACACTCCTCCTGATTTAAAAGCTGAGGCATTCATTTTTGAGAAAAGCATTATACAAGCCTCAACCAGTAAGAAAGCCATCCTGGCCTCGTATATAACCGGTTAACTCATCCTTGGCCAGGAAGGCTTACTTGCTGGATTCTGCAGTATCTAATGTACTATTTCAAATAAGTAATAAAACAAGTTTACAAGGACCTTGAATTTAGGGATGTACTACAGCTGCTTTCTTATCAACTTATCACGTCTTATCCTTGCATGTTCCGAAAATCTACAACATGATATATTTATATAAATTTTTGTAATACCTTCTTGGTTTGGAATTTAATTTACAAGCACTATAATCGTTATCAACAAAACTGTTTTAATTTGTTATTAGCTACACATCGGATTAGTGTTAATGATTTTATTGTAGCTTTATCTTGATTGAACATTTTATGTCACTTATATCTATGTCGTTTTGTATGCTCGTACCTAAATAAATGTGTAGTTAATTGATGATTAAAATATATATTTCAGAAATAACTATATTTGTGGCAACTAGAACAAATTTAGTATTTTCTTGAACATCCGATACTTAAAATAATTTGAATTTATTTGATGAGGGTTCAGCGATCCAAATCGAGAAAAATCACCGAAGAATTAGTCATCAACATAGCCCCTGGAATTTGCAATTTGTAATAACAATGAGAAGAAGAACCTATACGTATGCGTGTGAAAGAAAACTTCTCAGGTTTCGACTACAACCACATACACAGCGCAGTATGAATACAAAATGTAGTCTATGGGCTGACGCCAGATCTAGATTGCCCGGAAAAAAACCGATGGTGATGTTCGTTTCCCATCGTCAACTTCCTACCCTTGATCTTTGCATCTTGGTTTGTTACAATATGTTTTGAACTTGTTATGTTCCTTTAGTAGTCCTTCATTAATTTTGATCCTTTTTAAAACTAGTTGATATAAGGGAAAATTTTTAATTAGCTCACAGAACATTATTTGTTATTTTTGTTATTCCTAGATAGCTGTTAATTTCCCCAATTGTTAAATAAATAAATTAATATTTTTGGTATTTCCTGTAACAACACAATGAATGAAAGAATGACATAATTATAAAATATATGTTTTTGTTTACGAAAACATATATTTTATAATTATGTCATTCTTTCATTCATTGTGTTGTTACAGGAAATACCAAAAATATTAATTTATATATGATATTGCGCGAAGATTGACTGGAAATATTGCTCGATAGATAGCACCTATATTGTTCGATAGATGGCGTCACCATCCACCAACCAGAACAAATATAATACAAGAAAGAATATAATTATTTAATGGCTTAATTTTTGACATTGGTGGATGAATAGTGGTAATAGTGAGCCATAAGAATAAGTTTTAATTTAAGCCTTTACCTCACAAAATGCTATCCCCATTAAAGCTTTTAAAAGCTTAAAATTCGATAGATGGTGTTCGTTTCAGTAAGTTATTAAGACTGAAATGAAAGTGTGTGTGATACGAACATTTATGTTATATTATGTCTTTTAAAATTGTATCCACTACCTCTGATGTAAGTTGATCACATCTCACAGATTCGCAAATCTACTGGAAATTTATTGGTGAGCTTACGAAATATCAAATTATGTAGAGCATTCAAAATTATGCAACTGAAGATAATTACTGATTTTAGACTATAACAAATAAGTATGACAAGCGATTGAAAATCCAAGCTATTGATTACTTCTTTCAGGCTGGCCTGAAGTTGTATTAATTAAATTTAAAGTCAAACATTTTCCAAGCACGCGTTTAAGCTTGTAAGCATAAAAAGAGTTTATTAAAACCATCAATCTGGCGTTTGGCAATCTCATTGGCCTATAATGAACTAGGTGGGATTACGACCCAAAGTTTAGGCGCGCTACCGCGGCTCAGCGATTAGGTATATTCAATATAGCTGTGGATTCCAGGGCTGTCACTTACATACTACGTATATACTTAAGTATATCATTTATTACTGCATAATACTAGCATATTTCAAGAAAACTGAAGGATAACTCCTACTTTGGTAGTGATAACACTTTACGATAATTAGTTATGAATTAAAGAAGATAATAATTATGCAAGGGTTGCTACCATAGCTAAATTGACTAAGAGATAGAAGAGATTTCCGTACTTAAGCTTCCGTAAGCTTTCCCATCACATTGTTAACATAAATTACAATTTTTTTTAATGCATCGACGTACGCGCTAATTAAATATTAAATGCTTAGTAGGGTTTGGTTAAATACAAAATTGAATATTTTTATTTACATTTTCAGTATAGTTATTACAAAAAGAAATATAAATTGTAATGCATGAAACAAAAGCTGGTCTTTTGTTGCGTAGTCTATCTGAAATATACATAATTTGGATATTCGACGATTTCATAATAGTAAAAATATTCTTTTCGTATTACATATACAACAAGTCAATACCATAACAGTGGATTCGGTGAAACCTTTATCACCGGATACAGTGATCAGTGATGACATCATAATTCAATGAGCTATTAAGAATTAATAACTTATCCAAAACCAATGTGACGCGTTATGTTAAAAGTAGGTAATGAAACAGGCATAGCTTTGGCAGCGCTTGGCAACCCTAGATACAGGCGATACGAGTCGATAAGTTTGATAGTGGTTATCGGCGATACGCTTTGAACGCTCGCCGCCCCATCCATCATCGCGACCAACCTTTACCTGAGGCTAATCTATACCTTTGGTTGTACCGCCACTCGTACGTAAACAACAGTTACATGTGTTATGATATCGTAACACGTCTGCCACTTCACTCGATACTCAAACAGATAACTGCGTTTCCTTTAATGTGGAAGTTGTAACCAATTTTAATATAACACTTATCGTCTTACAATATACTGGTAGCTGCTAGGATTTTTATGGTGGGATGAGGCGTATCAGCTAGGGATTTGTTGTGTGACTTGATTTTTACTTGAATGTTTGGGCAGCCGACGAAAACGATATGTAATAATTATAGCCTCGATTATGTTGTGTTTCGGCATTCCAAAAATACGAAAGGCCAATACGTGAAATATTTTTTTTTTAACTTATAATGATCTAAATATCTACTAAAATATTTAACTGCATGACATCAAAATTAAAATCAATAAAATTCTACATTTTAGAATTTAAACTTTACATAAATATGAGCAAGGTTTATGTATGGATAGGTTATATTTACAACCTATGGATACGTAAACTTAATAGGGTTACTAGGCACTCAATAAACTCAGTTTAAAGTAATGTGATAAAATCGCAATTTTTAAACTGAATCTAGCTTTTATATTTTTATATTTGATAGATTTGCTTTTGACCACTATCTCATCTGATCGTAATTGATGATGTGGTCGAAGATGTTGTTCAGGTTAACCTAGAAGTACTGGCTCTCAAGGACAACGGCTGGAACGCACCGTTAGGTGCTTGGCGACAGATTTTCTACTTAAGGATGGTAGCTAGCCAGGGAGGCATTCGCAAAAAGCCCTACCACCATGGTGTAACGACTGCTATCCTAAGACAACAACCGGGACCGGCGGCTTAACGTCACTAGCGGTCACCCATCCAAATCAGGACCGCGGCGAACGTTGCTTTACTTTGCTGATCGGTTCAGAACGGCTAAGCTAACTTCGCTACGCTACGAGCGCTTCTCTAAGTTAGTACCTGTACTGTATAGGCATAAGTTGCCTTACTCAATAGACCATAAGACATTAGCAAAAGCATCGATATCGATAACATAAACATAGAATTGAAACGGATCGCGTCAATTAAACAGATTAGGGTGGCTACACATTGCACCATTATCGCCGTTAGGCATCCCGGTTCGCCGGCCACACTTCGCAGCCGGTTGCGCTGTTTGTGAAAGCATTAGAATCGCGCGAGGCCGTATTTGCCATAGATTTTCCGACGCTTACTACGTTTGCTTTCAGTTTTAAGCTTGTCACTTTGTGTGGTCCACTACGGTGTGAATTGATTTTTATTTTGTTCATAAACGATGTGTTGTATCGGGAGAGAGTGTTTTAATAATTGATTTATTACAGATTTAAAGTTTAAGCGTAATTCTATGTATTCAACGAAATTGCGTAATATGCACTATTATCCTTCAAACTATTCTTGTACCACAGAAGCTTATAACTCTATATACCTACTTTTCAAGGACGGGAAAGTAAAACCTTCAAATAGCAAATTTTGTAATAAAAGTTATGGTAACGAATAAACTAATATTAATTTATTCGTTTATTTAATTTCATAGTTTCGTTTAGGTTTCTTCCAAAGGTATAATGCTTAATTATATTTAAATAGTTGATAAGTTGAATGAAGATACAACTGATATACAGAACAGATTGCAAAATGGCGGACTAAATTGGAAAGTGTCGGACTGAATACATACAGTTTTCCCATATAGCCTTAAATTTTGTAATAACCTATTCCGATTTTTGTTATCTTCTTTTAATGACACAAAACTAGGGCGACAATGTAAGAGAGCAATAGTTTAGATGCATGATAGATAAAATAGGGAAAAGTCTTGCGGACCATATGTTGTGTCCATCGTAGGCCCATAAATAATTAAGGAAAAATGTATGAGACCATTATAATGTCCGTCGTAGTGTATGAAACGAAAGAAGCAGATGAAAGAGGAGTGCTTAAGTTACGAGTAGATATGCTAATGTTAAGAATGTATGCTAACTAAAATGGTCAAGATTAGCAATTAATATATTAGAAGGTACTTAAAAGTAGCACTATTGACAAAAAATATTGGCATGTCGTATGGAGGGTCAAAAAATGAACAAAAAGGGATGAATGTGGACGGGCATTGAGGTAGAGGAAAAATAATTTAGGCATGGTGGAGTGCGTGAAGATGGATATCTGTGCAAAGAGCTTGATCAGTAAGATACAGAGCAACACGACGTAGTAGAAAAAAATACATGTCCATACGACTTCATTACTCGTGGGGTAAGGACAGGAGGAGAAAGATACGTTATATGTAAGTGTAAAATGTAGGTATATACTCACTGTCATCCGTGTGCTTACGATCGCGCCTCGGGCGAGGCGGCGCGTACAATGACTGCTCGACACCCGAGCCACCCGAGGCTAGTGATGAGTGCCCGCTATCTCGGAACTCGCCTGTTTCCGCCCACACTGCGGAAGAAAATACTATGTATATTTATAACATGTCATTTAAATTGGAACTATGTAAACTTTAAGAAAGTAACAATGTTTTTTTATGAATTAATATTAATAACAGCTTAAAAGTAAAGCATCTTATCAAAATTTATTATGTACTTCTTTCTGTCTAAATACATCAAAATATACTATATGGTATTCATTTAAATATTATTATAATAAAACATTTTAAGTTCAATCTGGCAGAAGCTAAATAATTCAAATGAGACTTTTTCTATCTTGGGTCTAAAGTGTGACTGACACACATCAGTGAGTAGACACCACAAAATCCGTATACAATAAAGTTACTAAAATATTCTGCGTATAATGCTAGTTCAACTAAGGAACCAGAAATAAAGTATGAAGATAGTGAAGTAGTGGATATACTTCTTAACACAACAAGTAATTACACTTAAAGACATCTTAAGGTACAACGTTAACCCCATAAATTAAATCGAAGTAACAAATACGGGCATTATTTAACAAGGATAAGGTTAAATTTATGTATTCGTTGAACGGCAATGACGCCCCGTCGCTTGTAGTAATTAAGTGTCTCCGAACACTTGTTAACGAATTAGTCACTTGAGACGTCGGTGTGCATGCACCCTTATTTATAGCTCCAGCACAACATATGCGTGATTTTCATACAATACAATATGGGTGATAAAATAATCAATGTTTATTGTTACTGATTGTAATCACTAAATATTGCCTTTCCATAGTGTAGTTTTTTTTTATTGTGAAGGAACAAGCGCCCACCGGATGTTAAGCGGTATCGTCTGCCTATAACAGATGGATTTCATCACAAGTGACGAACTGCACTGCGCCCATCACCTTGAGACAAGTGTTGTTGTGTTAAGTCTCATTTTGCCTGTTATTTCACTGGCTCTCAAGGACTGCTGCCGGAACACACCGTTGGGTGCTTGGCGACAGATTTTCAACTTGAGGGTGGTAGCTAGCCAGGCAGGCATTCGCAAAATGCCCTTCCAGCATGCGGTGAAGCTCAAGCTCTGGGCGGGATTCGAACCATGGACCTGCTGCGCGGCAGTCCATAGCCAATGCCACTGAGCCATCACTGCTTGAAAATTAAAGTATCATAATTATAATATAAATTAAATTAGCGTTATTTATTATTCCATTTACATTGCGTGTTTGATTGTACGTGGCCAAGATGAGCCAGATTTTTGAAGCAGCAATGTTCTAGCGCAATGAAGGACTGCCCGACCAAGAATACAGTGATGTGAAACTCCCCGTGGGTCTGGGCTTTGTTATATGGTATTAAGAAGAGAATCTGTGCGAAAGCCCGCTTGGCTATCTACCAGCCCCAAATAAAAATCTTTTACCAAGCAACTGTCCTTGAAAGCCAATTTTTATTCTAGTCTACGCCTGTTTATCATCTTCGATCACATCATCACTTGTTATTATTATTATATGAGGTAATCGTATCGAAAATAATATAAGACTAAAATTTGTAATAATACAAAGTAAGTTAGATCAGCCTTTTCAATTTGAAACGCACTACATGTTTTACTAGGTATGTATATCTGGGCGTAAAATAGTTAAATGATATTGACAACGATCTTTTATGATGAAACATATAGATTGACATACCTAACAATTAGAAATCCGCAGTTACTGGCTAGCCGTTGTATATAATCATGAACTAATATCTCAGTCATAGGAAATTTATCTTAAATTGTTGGGTTTAAGTCGAAACCGGATATAACGACATCAGTTATAAAAACAGGTCGGTTATAACGGCTCAATGGCTAAGTATCGGCCTAATCCCGAATACCTAAGTAAGCATATCACAACAACATCGGATAAATCAACAAATCGGTTAAAGCGACATATCGCCAACAACCACCCGTCATACTTTTTCACTAAAATAAAACACTAGACTTTGAAGTCTTATTCCAATAACATAGAAATGATTTTTATTGTATTACTAACAACGTTTTTGTCTGTATTTATTTGATGCAATAACGTTTTCATGAAAGAGTACATTCCTCTGTTTCCGAATTGATTTATCTCTGTCCAATTAAACCTGAAGTAAAATATGAAACAATCAGGGAAAGCGCGCCGATGTTCATTTATTTACGTGCCAACGTTTATTTGCATCAAACAATACAATTTTTGTAACAACACTGATTTTTATTGATGTTTATTTTAAGTCTCTTCTACATTGTGACATGCCCTGAGCCCGTTGTTTTGGGAAAAGTCACGAACTCACGCAATTGATGGTGGAATACTGAAGATAATTGCAATTACAAAAAAATATTATGCGGTAAGAAGATTCCGTCCTATTTTCATTTACCCTAAATTAATTGGTATTAACAACAGTCGACTTAGATTAAAATTATTACGTACAACTGTCAATCTCGCCAATTTATTTGTCTATAGAGTTTTGTTCTTTCAACACAAACATCTGAGAGATTTATTTCAAAATAAACTTTAGTATACTGGATGAAATTAGGGTAAGTTATTACAATTTAAAGCACCGATTTGAAAGAGAAAATAGGGCTTTTTATAAAACCAAGCACTATTCACAAATTATATGTTTTAAAATAAAGACATTGAGACATTGATGACAGTTTTACCGCCACGCACTAATTTGTTCATCAAATAGACGTCGATTGCGACAACATTAATAATTTACTACTATCTTCAAATAGTAATTGCTTAAAAATAGTAAAACAGGGTATCGTGAACATCGTTATCATTACTAGAACAAACGTCGGTTGAAACAAACGTTTAGTTGGAGCACAAACGCACGAGTAGAACCATGCAAACATCATCATGTTTGATCTGATAGTGGTGATAAACGCTTTTATTGTTTTATAGCTGGTTTTAAATGTCTATTAGTGATAGCTTGCGGTATGCTTGAACAGAAAAATCTTCAAGTAACAACATGCAGTTTTTTTATTATTTTGTTGTCCAAATAATTTATCAACTGAGGGAAACCTTACTTATTCCAGGGCAATACTTGTGTTTATTTTTAAAACAGTATAGATTAGTAACAAAAGAACTATTTAATGACCTGGTTCTATTAAGGCTGATCTGCTGGTGTTATTATAACAAATGGAATAATAAGTAGCCATTCATAGGTACATATTTTCTGCTCTTGTCAACGTTTGTTACTATTGATTCAGAATATTACAAGTAAAATTCAGCCCTGTAAGAAAGATTAGCAAAGTTCGTTTTATTTTTAGTTTAGTATACCAAATCGCTCTCGCAACGACTGAAAAGAGTGATGTGGTTCTGATTGTACCGCTTATATCGTATCTTACTCTCCATCGACTTTTATAACTCCTTAGTCCACACTGACAAAACATTGGCAGTATATCGTTAACGTGACGATAAATTTGAAGAAGATATCGCTTTACCACTACTCTATTGTTTTGATATGAAACCAATATAAGTGGAAAACATAAACATAACTAACGTACTATACCAAGGTGTTACACGAACCGAATACGGAAATATGAAGGCTTATATGATGATATGATATATAAACATGTTACTATTAACAAAATACTACGAACTATATACAACACTACAGCTACCACAATAAAAGCATTTAGATCCCTATAAGTCATTGCAAACTCACAGGCAGTCCAAATGCTCTAGCCCACTACCAGTTGGCAGCGTGCCTAGCATGCTGGCAGCATTGCCCCGTTGAATTGCAATGCTTATTAAACATGTTACTTGCATATGGTTGAAAGCTACTCTAAATTAGATGGAAGACGTAACTAATGGCAACAATTACGGATAATTATACATATTAGGATTATTAGGTACATGAATTGCATGAACGTATACATATAAATAGAATAAAATATAAGTGAATTTAACATAGAAATGACTGTGATCTTTAATTTAAATTATCATTGACGGTACGAGTATTTCAGCAAGTAAAACACCTTGTTTGTTTTTTACACGAAGAAAATGTTGTATTGCAAATACATTTTCACACATAACTTGTTATTACTTCTAGCTCTAAGAAAGAAGAAAGAGCTCTTCTAAGAAATCGTATTAAAAGATTACGTTTAATTTGAATTGCCAACTTTAACAAAATGTATGATAGAGACTTTCGTAAGTAGTACACATTTAAATAACTATTGCACCGATTTCACTATTATGTCGATCAACCGAATTTCTTAATACAAGTACGAACTACAGCGAAATTAATTTTAAGTTGGCGATTGTTTTGAGTTTTGTTTAGTATTTTCGAAGTATGGTCAGCATTTCGCTTGCATAGCTTACTACCACCTTCAAGTAGAAAATCTGTCTCCAAACGTGTAACGATGTGCTCCATCAGATGTCCACAAATAATTTTAGTCAGTAATTCTAGTCTTAGCCTCCTCCTCGTCCACACATTACTTAGAAACAGGTGAGATAGTTATTAAAAACGAATGCAAAAAGCTGAGTGTTAAAAGAGTTGCAAGAACATACTGTAGTTAAATGGTAACTTATAAATAAAGAATTAAATAAGAATGTATGTACCTGAGCCCGCTCACGGCGAGCGCCATAAATTATATGGAGTTATCTTCCTGGCGCATATTTGCCTCAGCCCACTATCTATTTCTATGTAAATAAAAAATAAAGCTTCTTAAATTTTGTTCCTTTTGTAACTGTTAGAGTGTTTTTTTACTGTAACTTTTAGATTTAATGATATAGATGAAATTGAATGTACTCTATATACAATAAAACTTCCTTTTAGAATTTTATATTGTAATGAACTCTAACTAGTAATAATAATTTAAAAAAGGCCAACCGCGTACTGAGGGTTCCGTACGAACCTGTAGTCATATAAGTAAAAGTTATGGTATTTTTATTGCTAAATGAAATCATATAAAATTATTAAAAATATTTTTATGATGTAACTACTTATTATATGATGTAACTAAAAATTTATGCTTTTCACAATTTTTCCCTTATTTGTACCATAAGACGTTGCTCTGTACCAATCTTCAAGATTCTGAGTTCTCGGGAAGTACCCTGTAGGTTTTGATTCCCTTGCGAGTGTCGAACATTTGAGGCATTACCTACTGTATCTTTTGATTGCGTTGGCTTGGAAGTTTGATTTTTTCATAGCTCCAAGGGACAGTAGATCTGAGTATTTGATATGAATTTCAACTTGATACCTCAACAACATAACATAACAGTTTAACAGACAAACAGACGGACAACAAAGTGACCCTATAAGGTGAGGGACGACCAGTCAAAATAACAACATCACAACGATCATAAAAAAATAAAAATGCTGATTGTCTTGAAGCTTTCCAAATCTATATCTAAATGTAGATGGTAAATCTCCACATTTACCATATACAAATTTTATTATTGGCAAGTACATAACTATACATACTATACCGCACCCCCTTTGTCATCAGACCCCCGCGCCTCTGTACCGCGCAGGCGAGGACTAAGATTACCTATACATATTTGGCGACGGTAGAACCATACTGATCCAAGTATCGTTTTCATTATATTGAGAAAAAGAAAGAAACGCGTTTGAACTTGTTTTAATAATATACGTGATTTTATCGAAATGATGGCTAATATGTCAGTTGTACTTGGATCAATGCGGCATCAATTGAATATTTTTTCCTTGCATTTGTTGCATATAACTCTAATATAGAAAAAAAATCACTTGGATCAGTATGGTTCTACCTTCGCCATTTCTGCTTAAACTAAAACCGGCCAAGTGCGAATCGGACTCAAATACCAAAGGTTCAGTACTACCCCAAAATTTTTTTTTATTGCTGATAGGTAAGGCTTTGACCACATTCTCACCTGATGGTAAGGTAAGGTAAGTGATGATGTGGTCGAAGGTGTTAAACAGGCTTAACCTACAATCACTGGCTTTCAAGGACAGCTGCCGGAACACACCGTTAAGTGCTTGGCGACAGATTTTCTACTTGAGAGTGGTCGCTAGCAAGGCGGACATTAGCAAAATGCTCTTCCACCATGCGGTGAAGCTAAAGCCCACAGCGGGATTCGAATTATTGTTGTATGCATTTGCCAAAATCCCTATTTTCTTTTATAATATAGTCATATATATTTTTGGCGCGATTTCGGGACTGAGTTGTTTTATTATTTGTTGTTTTACAATATAGTTAGCTCCATAATCATACCTAGTTTGACACTTTGTATGTATTACAACTTGTACGATAGAGTACAAACAATAAGTTGAAATAAACCATATTTTCTTTTATTGTATTGTTATGCCATTCACCCTAACAGCACAACATCTATGATATGTTTAACCACATACAGTAACTATTACAGTTACGATAAAGAGCCATGAAGCGTTCGTAGGGGAGCTTGCCTAGTAGTTATTAAGCAAGAAACTTCCGCTGCGGTCATGACTTGGATGTGCGACATAACAGTGTGTTCCGGCGGCTGTGCTTACTGTTACTCATTCAGCCGGAATGTCCACTGCTGAACACAGTCTCCCCTATTTTTGTGGGGTATTTGCCATAATCCCCACGCTTGGCAGGCGGCTTGGTGATCGCAGTGTAAGAAGGTAGTTCTTTAGAAGGCGCTGCTGCCCACCTTCTAATATTTTTCCCTTAGTCGCCTCTTACGACACCCACGGGATGATATGGGGAGGTGCAATTCTAACCCGGCACCCCACGGGAAATGGGCTGTGCTTAAGAGCTAGTAACTCTAAGATATCGTCTTCGACCGCATCATTAAACATCAGGTGAGATAGTGCTCAAAGACTAGCCAATCAGCAATATAAAAGCCAGACGAACAAACCGCGCAGCTAAAGCTACCGTAACAACTTTCTTAAGATATACAAGTGTCTGTGTCTTGTTTAACATTCTTTAAGTAAGATCAATATAGAATGGTAAAGCAAATATTACGAATTGCTATTATAATGAGAAGTAGTCATCTCACATAAATGTTCACGTTGTGATATGTTAATCCCATTAAGCACAATATTATTATCAGGACCACCAGCATCGAGGAGATGGAGCCTGGTTAATAGCATAATCCCGATAACCGAGGAGGAAGCGCCGCGGCCGAGTACTTATTTCCGGTGTGATCATTCTACGAGTATACCTATGCCACTCACAGAACACCAACGTACTATAGAGTAGTATAAACAAAGAAGAACAGCGTACTACTCCACATGTAAAGGGCAATGTGTGCAAGGTGTACTTAAAGCAAGCATTGCCACATCTACGGGAATAAAAGTATGTAGTAGTATACTCTCTGTACGAGGTCATCCGGGGAAATTTTGTCACCATACCTACTTTTTTTTTTCTACCGCCAAGCAATTATGTTCCTATTACTGTGTTACGGTTTGAAGGGTACGTGTGCCGGTGAAATTACAGGCACATTAGACTAAACAACTTTATATCTCAGGGTGATGGGCTTAGTGCAGATTGACACTTGTGATGATCTACTTAACCCCAGCACTGAACCTACTTAATCCATATTAACTTATTAGTGAAAAAAAGTGAAATTACTTAATCCACTTTGAAGCAATGATGGCCGAGCGGTAATAGGTATGGGCTGCCGTGCCGCAGGTCCCTGGTTCGATCTCCACCGCCGGCTTGAGCTTCACCGCATGGTGGAAGGGCATTTTGCGATTCCCCGGCTGGCTAGCTACCACCCTCATGTAGAAAATCTGTCGCCAAGCACCTAATGGTGTGTTCCGGCAGCAGTCCTTGAGAGCCAGTGAAATTACAGGCACGTGATATACTTAACAACTATGTCTCAAAGTGACGGGCGCAGTGCAATTCGTAACTTGTGATGAAATGCATCTGTTATAAGCAGAGGTTAGTCCGCTTAACATCAGGTGGGCCTCGAGCTTGTTCCGTCACAATAACATAAAAAAAAGATTGGGCTTAGTGCTTATTCCGTCACGATAACATAAAAGAATACGAATGAACAGTAGCGGCTATTGTCTGTTAACGAAAAATTGTTCTTATTTGACTAATTACGTTATGTTTACTTAAAAGTTCCAAATTAAAAACGCAACTCTTTAAATCTTATAAGTATGTTATTTGTATTATAATTCCAAAGTGTCCATGTTGTTACATGGATTCTTAAAATTCTAGAAATTACACTGATTTGACAGGCCATTCCACGTTTTCTTTCAACCCGTTCCGCTGTTCGTACAAGGGGTAGAGGTATATTTTGTGCTCGCCAGAAGCCATCTGTATCTTGATACTTGAGGAAATCAATCAGTTTTTATTCAATCCCTAACGTGAGCGTTTTGTCGGTTAAGTTAAACTAACTCGTAGTGTGCAGTGGGAGCTAGTCAGGCGGGCATTTGCAAAATATCCTATCACCGTGCTATACTTAGCGACTGCCATCTCAGACAACAACCGGGATCGTCGTGCCCGGTTGTGGTCTTAGTATGACAGTCCCTAAGCAAAGCATGGTGATAGGATTCCGAGGTACTGAAGGGCTCATTAGTAAATGTCACTAACGAACACCCATCCTATAGTCATGTCGGCTACGAGCACTTCAAATCCGGGGCCTGATTCTCTTAGCTATTGAACGGCGTTAACGCAACTTAATCGCATGAAAATTGTAGTTTTTGACAGTATCCGTAGTCTGCCCGCTATTTAGGTTCGATCGCAAGTCAGTGGCTTGCTATCAATCGTTTTTGACATATTTGGAATGCTGTTAGCTATTTTGTTGCGATTGCGTTGCTACAGTGGCATAAACTATTTTGGAGGATTTTAGATAGAAAAATAGCTAAATGATTTAAATATATTTATTTAATGTATTGTTTGTTAGAAAACCACTTTATTGATGTTTTGACTTATGCTGGATTGATAGAAGTTTTCATTATTATATCAGTGGAAAAATTTGCAAGCCATAGCACAGCCATACGATAGCGACGCGATTGCAATACAACTGCGATTATGTGCTAGAATTAGCAGACTACCGAATTTGATATTAACAGCAGTTCGATCGCAGAAGCATCGCAGTAGTGTGGCGTTTGATCAATAGCTAAGAGAATCGCGGCCCCGGTGCAATGACGCACTACAATTAAGCAATGCCGGCACAGTGGCAAAAACTATGGGCTGCTGGCTAGGGGTCCAAATCTCGCCGCCGCGGGCTGGTGCTTCACCTTATTGGTGGATGTATTTTTCGAATGCTCGCTTGCTTCCTTCCACTTTGATATAAATGTACATCAAGCGTCTTATGCTGTGGAACGGATCCCAACTACTGCCCTTGAGCTAGTTCTAATTCTACCACATTATCACACAACATCTGGTGAGGTAGTGGTCAAAGGCTATAAAAAATGTATTTACCCGATTCAGATCAGCCGGAAGACGTCCTGCTGAACAAAGGCCTCCCCCATAGAACGCCACAAAGTACGACTATTAGCCACTTGTAACCACTGGCTACCCGCGACTTTCACGATGTCGTCAGTCCACCTGGTGGGGGGCCTACCAACTCTACGTCTTCCGGTGTAGTGTGGTAACCACTCGAGAATTTTTCTTCCCCATCGGTTATCAGTTCGTCGAGCAATGAGCCCGATTACTAATTAGGAAATAACGCATCGTTGTCCATCTGGTAAACAAATGTTGTTTTGAAGTAATGATCACTTAACATTTTTCTTTCGATTTTCAATGATTACAAGAATTTGAAGTCTCATTATTACAAAAGCATTACGTACTATGGACACAGATTTGTTACTCTGCTGAAGCACGTGGTGGCACTTGAGAGTTGAGATTAGAGACCACATCGGGTGGGCACACGGATATAAGACGTCACAGGTAATATGATATATAAACGATTTACTGACTATTACTACGATTTATCCTACTATATGGTCTCAAGGTCAACTCGGCGAAAACACATGCAATTATCATTGGCAGCTCAAGAATGGTTTCCTTGATTGACTGGTTTCGCCTTCCACATGTTATCTTTGATGGACAAGTTATAGATTACAGCACCACAGTTAAAAATCTAGGTATCATCATGGATAGGAAATTATCTTGGGTACCACAGCTCGCTGAAACTAGCCGCAAAATCTTTGCTTCCGCTTCTTCTCTAAGAAGACTCCAAAATTTTTTACCAATCACAACTAAAATTGCGCTCGCACAATCACTTTTACTCCCAATTCTCGACTACGCTGACATATCATACCTCGATCTAACTCAAGAACAGCTTGATAAACTAGAACGCCTACAAAATGTTTGTATTCGTTTCATATATGGCCTCCGCAAATACGACCATATATCCGAGTATCGCAAAAAATTGAATTGGTTGCCCATTCGACTTCGCCGGAATGCACATATTCTACATCATCTATACAGTATTCTCTTTGTTTCCAGTACTCCTACATATCTAAAAAAGTGTTTTGTGTTTCTCCATGTCACCAATGTGTCATAATCTGTCCTTACGTTCTTCCAACACTCTCCAACTTAAAATCCCCCCTCATAGCTCTCAGTACTACAGCAAGTCCTTCACAGTACAGGCTGCACGACTATGGAATGCTTTACCACTAGAAATCAGACGTGCCAAATCGATTGGAATTTTTAAAATAATGGTAAAAAATCACTACTTATCCAGTATATAACATTGTAATTATTTGTTTATATTATGTGTAATATATGTAGATGCATATTTAAGTAATTTGTTATATATGTGTTATTTAAAGGTATGTTATTTATGTATGTATAACTTTAGTATATATATATATATATTTATTATGTATATATGTAGGTATTTATTTATCACGTATTAGATTTATGTATCTGAATTTAATTATCTAACATTAATTTATTGTTCACCACCGTCTACCTTGTCCCTTATTTCTGTCCATCCAAAGGTTGTCTGGTAGAAATCGCTACATAGCGATAAGACCGCCCATTGTACTGCCATAGGATAATTAGTCTTAATCAATGTAATTTACTTTTACTTGGTAAACAATAAAGAATTTTTGTATTGTATTGTATTGTATTGTATTGTATTGTATTGACTGTACTCTGTGATGTTGGATTGCCAATCATTAAACAAATAAGTTCGCATATAGAAACACATATCGTACGTAACGATTCAAACTTATTGTATCTTGTTAAATATTTATTTCATGCCCGATGTTTAATTGTGGTAAAATAATACTGTATCAGCCGCATTGTCCACTCCTGAACACAGCTTTCCCCATTAAGGGAGGGTTTGCCATAATCCCCACGCTTGGCAGGCGTCTTGAGGATCGCAGTTCAAGATATTAGTTCCTCATAAGGCGCGGCTACCTACCTTCCGGTATTCCGTCTTTAGTCGCCTCTTAAGACACCCACAGGTAGCAATGGGGGGGTGACATTGTACGCCGGCACCCCATGGGGAGTAAAATGGTAATATTCCCAAACTTTGTATGCCTTCTCTGTGCGTGTGCAGTTATGAATCGATCGGTTTCGCAACTTTCGGCGTCCCCTATACTTGATGTCGATACCTCGAAAGTCTCGAAACCACCGCTGCCGCTGTTGTACAATACATAAACATATATTATTATTCTAAAACTAAAAGCATTGAGAACTAGACGTTACGATAACAGTCCAGCACAGGAAATGTGAAATGCACGAGTATCTACTATGAAAATTCGATGTAGTCGATTAGATTACCTGCTGGCTTGATAAGGATTTTGTGATCCACGAGTCACCGCCCGACTACTGTGTGGCCTACCTACTGAATAGGTACCTACCGAATCCTCTATCTCCGACCAATCGCGACGCCATTCATGAATTATCGCTCAAATTAATGGCGTGTAAGTTATAAATGGCCGGTGGATTAGGCCCTCGTCGCTTTTATTCCTATTTTACCTACCATAAAGAACCTTCATTGAAAACGTACACAAATTCACGGGAGCATCCACTAATTTTTCTCTACTCCGTCCTCTTTACACCTCTGACGATGCTATATACCTGTCCCGCTTTCACGACCCTTTCCTCGAACGCGATTCATCATCATTTCGCGGTTTACTGATTTTCCATTCAGGCTGAGGATTGGCCGTCCTGCGCCGAACGCGCCTCGCTTCAAGCAATTACGGACCGTTTGCATTTGCATCTATAGACAGCGAAGTCTTCCAACAAAACATCTCCTCCTGGTGGCTTAAAAAAGCGAAGATAAGACGTTCAAAGTCCTTACAACCCCAATTAGTATTCCAAATAGCCGCCGACATATCGTACACGTACATAAAATGTAAAGAGTGGACCGCTTCGGAGGCACGAACGTCGCATAACTTTCGCGCGGATGATTCGTTTACTCCCAACTTCAATCTTAAAATAACAGGGGTAAATGCTAAAGTTGTCCGCAAGCGTTCCAAGACTTGGTCCCAGACGCTGTTTCTACTTCACCCAAGCAATAACCGTCTTACGGTACTTGCGGGTAGGTTCAAAATGATGAAGTCTCGGCGGGCTGCGTCGAGTGCGGGACTTTGAGGCTTATGGTAATTGTAATAAAGCGGAGTGCAGCAGTTATGGGACGTGAGAGGTTCTAGACCAAATCCCGAGTAAGCTGTAACTTCCTTTTGGATTTTCGGAAGCCATTTATCAGTCTGATGTGGGCGTCTGGAAATTTTTCATGTTTCGTTATTGTAACGTAGCGACATGACACGTACGCCTCGAGGATTCCTCGCTTTTGTTTATTGGCCACGTGTCTATCGGTCTCAAGGTCGTATTCGTGCGTTTTCGTCATTTTACCAAGTTCTGATGCGCAATTCAGATCTTGTGATGGCAGCTTTCGCACATTTGTTCCCATTATAGTATATCACTCGAGTAAATCCTTTTAGTTATATATGATGATCATAAAGGGAACGATATTATTAACTCGCGAGTACTTTTGAGCAAAGCAACTAATTCGTGGTCTAGATAAATTTGTGTTTATGGTTATTCGTGGTTGCTCGGGTGGTATAGTGTATCCCTCGGGGCGCATGACAAATGAGATAAATCAGGAGTAACCCTTCCGCCACAAGCAAATAACCCTCCACCTGAGACTTGTAAAAATCCCCACAAAGTTATTAGCAGCCGCGATCTACGCTAGCCAACTCTAGGGGAGCTTCGCGGTTTATTTTATTACACTCAATGAGAGCACATTTTATTCAGTTAAAGACAATATGCGCCCATATTGTCTTCAAATTAGACTTTAGAACAGATCTACTTTTCCATGAGGTAGAACGACGAAGATACGAAAAATATTAAGAATATTTGAATTCTCAAATCCTTAAAAAAAATACTAACGAGAAAATGTAAACTTTAGAGCTCAAAATTATTTGTGAATTGTAGCTTTGATTATAGGGTATGCGTAGCGCATACCAAAGAAACGTAGTTTTGTCATATTTTAAACTAGCAATGCCCCGCAGTTTCACCCGTGGAGACAATGATGAATTGTGATGTAGAAAATCATCCTATGTGTTAATACAGTACCTAAACAATCTATATTCCAACTGTTTCATATAAATCGGTTCAACCATTTCAGCGTGAATACCTATCCTCACATTTTCAAATTAACTTTCGCTTTTATAACACTATAGTGATCCCAAATGTATAAACTATATTTTACATGCATGTTTTTGAACCTCTTTGCTCCAGTTTGCCAGTTTTCGTCATATTTATTCTATTGTTTTATTCCCATACATATTGACTTTCAAAATAATCCTGAAATAATCCATACGATTTTAGAATAGAACAATGGCGTCAACTTAAAAAGTAAGATTTTGTCGCAGTTTGGAAGATTATCGTATCAGGCACTTTGAAAGCGTGCGCAGAATCGAATTTTATTTCCGTAATGGTTTGCTTAATTAATAATTGTATTCAGTACCGGCCAGCGAACGAGCTGCTTATTTGACGACTTATACGTCTTGACATTAAATCAAAACTAAACATCACCCACCATATGACTTGTAAATGAGAATTTTGATGAGGACATTTTTTTATACGAAAGTTTACAAACAAGCAGACGGTCCACCTGATGGTAAGTGGTCACCTGTAATACCCGCAGCATTACTGGTGCGTTACACTCTATTCACGCCTAATAACGACATAATTTAGGGGATGAAATACATATTATAGACTTATACAAAACCTCCCGTATTTCGTAAAATATGTGTAGATATATTTGAAAGTCATATAGGCAAACTAGCATAGTGTTTTCAAGATAGATGAAAATGTCAACCCCAATTTTGATTTTATACATTTATAACTTTTTTTTTATTTGTAGGTACACTCACGTGTGTGAGGTATAACAAAAAGATTGTGACAATATGGTCTCCTAATTTGTTTATGAGCGACAAGACACTACATATAATCTCCAAAAGATTGGTCCGTGCATCATGTTTAAAAGTACAAATTGACCCTTTACCCAAAACAAACTATCCAGAGCACAATCCTCACCACAATATTAAAGGTCTAAGGAAAACGCAGAGGGTTGCCAAATTGGCCACCAAAAGACCATTCCGCGGGTCGGGAGAGGGTGAGCCTGTTCAGAAGGCAATCACAGGTCCCATATGGGCACAAATTACTTCTTCTATTTGCCCCGCAGATACTACGATGACAATGCGAATGGGGTGTTGTGATTTGATACGATTCGGCTCGTTTTGATCTTTTGGTAAGGTCGAGTGAACGAGTTAAATTCTCAATACTTTTGTTCCCCTATTAGAGTAATAGCATTTTTAAGGTTAAGTCAAGGTAACTTACCCAGACCAATCATTCCAAACTAAAATGGTTTATTGTGTGGCTTTTTGAACTTAGTAAATATATAAGGTTCATATTATTTTCAGGCGTTTTCTGAAATCTATAACAATAACATACTAAGGGCCTGTTTAAGAATATTCGAGTAAGTTCCGGTTATACTACCTAGAACATAAAATTACTGAATGGTAAAAATGACAGTTTGAATGCAGCGCGTTTCAAACTTTAACCGATGGACAGGCTAAATCGATGACTGTGAAACGCAAAGATGTTTTATTGATTAAATATGTTCTGGGTAGTATAACCGGAACTTACTCGAACATTCTGGAACAGGCCTTAAGTGCAATATATTTTAATAAAACATAAATTAATATTTAAGACAAATATTGAGATATATAACAATATATCTAGTGACCACCTAATTTTTCTGCTAAGACGTATCGTCATAAACGCCACACCTGATGGTGCTTCGTATACAATGTAAATTCTTCTGATTGGGCTACGTAGCATATATGAAGTCACGGTCACTATCACGTTTTTTGTAACTTGATCGTTTGAGTAACCTATATAACTATAGCCACCTTTGGAGAAAAAAGTCTTAGGCAAACCACCGCACACGTAATTTTCTGCATCTCGAGTGTGCAATTGCCTCCCTCCTATGAACTCTCTATGTGTACAATAGTGTACATTTTTACACGTAATAACTTGTAACAGTATGCATAAAAACTGTACCTAATACTTGCACTCGTTGAAACGGTATAGGAGTTAATAATTAATAATATGTTATTTATAGCACATAAAAATGTGTTCCGTTGTCTGAACTAGATCCCGTTTTGAAGATTTATTCTGCTTACCAATAGGTTAATAGATGAAATGTTAATCAGTTTATAAAGAATGGTTACCAAAAATTGCATAGTAATAAATCAAGTAGCTGTATCAGAACAAGACAGATGAAAAGAACATTCAAATCTGGCATATGTCGGCTAGGCCTCCACTGCATAGGGATTAGGGTCGTAAACGTTGCCATTCTGTCTTTTCAATTTGCATAAATATTACTAGCGCAATAATGCCATAAATATATTAGTGCGGTGATACAGATTTTATGGTGATTACAAAATTATACTCGCAACCGATCCAGAGGGTCCGATGCGTACACCCTTGTTGCTGGATTTATTAAATGATGTTTGCTTGTTTCGTAAGATAAATGTTATGAGCTTTAGAAAATAGTAAGAAGGCGTTAAAAATGTTATGAGGGGTGCGAAAGTAATAAGGTTTTACGGGTGAAATGTGCCAATACAATAGCCTATCGTCTACCTCAGAGGGTTTGAGGCTCAGGACGATATTTTGGGAATAATGTGAAGTCATAATATTATAATTACGAGGCAGGGGCCCAACGTGTCTCATAAAGCGGCGTCATTCGCCATTGTTAGACGCCACGTCATATATCACATGATGTGTCAACGTATTTCATACAAATGCCACATCAGTTCTAACGTCAAAGGGGGCGCATCATTGTTTCACTTTACTAAACACGCTCAAATATACCAATTTGGCAGGAAATTTATAAATAATACAGTTATTTTTGCGTTCGGTCTTCTTGTATCACTTTCTTTGCGTTATTGTATTTTTTGCTGTACTAACTGCCCTAAATGCGATAAATTAAATAAGTACAAAGCGTTGTGTTGTGTACTCTGAAACCGATATTGCAGTAGGGCGGTATTGTGTTCGTGTTTACAAATGGTTAGTGTTGTGACACTGCCGTTGGCCATCATAGGCCATTATGTCGCTATTTGTTCTAGATCCTTTGTTGCAAGGCCAACTGAGGGTAACACAGACAACAATTTGTCATAAAATAAAAAGATTTATCACCATTCTCCGATGCGTACCACGCCACTCTTTTAACAACCGTTATTCTTCCTTTTTATAGCGACAAATAAAATGAGAATAAACGAAAAGTAATATTATACAAAAAGATGAGGGTATTATTTTAGAAACGTATTACCTGCGCTGTAAAATTCGGATTTACAGCGTCATTGCTTTTCATTAGTCATAAAATATATGTGTTTTCCATATTTTACCACGCGCTTGTTACTTTTTTCTTCTGGAACACTAAATTATAATTATTATAAGTGACTTCTGCTGTTTTAACAACCTTTTGATTTATGAATACTAATATTATAACAACAATGTTTAATTCAAATCTTTCTATATTAATTTAGTTTTGTATCTAGCGTGAGTAGATGAACTAGCCTAAATTACTGATCAAGAATCTATCATCAAAACAAGTTAATCATCAAAGCATCAAAGTAAGTGCCATTTGCTGTGCCTATGTGCTTACGTTTTAGAAGTTTAAAGATGTAAGACTTGAACTTTGCTTTTTATACATGTTCTTTAAACTGTATGAATGAAAAGCGCTAACAAAATAATAATCAAAAAAAAATCAATACAAACCTCCGCGCAACTGTGTACGGCAGTATATAATATGTAAAAGCCAGTTTGAAAGCTCTCCGTTTGTAAGCACAATAATTTACCCAACGAAGCAATGATGGCCGAGTGGTAATAGGTAGGTATATGGACTGCCATACTGCAGGTCCTTGGTTCTATGCCCACCGCCGGTTTGAGCTTCACCACGTGGTGGAAAAGCATTTTGCGAATGTTCGCCTGGCTAGCTACCACCCTCAAGTAGAAAATCTGTCGCCAAGCACCTAACAGTATGTTCTAGCAGCGGTCTTTGAGAACCAGTAAAATTACAGGCACATGAGACTATTAAGAACTGTATTCACTCTTCTCACTTGTACTCAGTGTGACGGGTGCAGTGCAATATGACACTTGTGATAAAATGCAGCTGTTATAGGCATAGATTAGTCCACTTAACATCAGGTGGGACTCGTGCTTATTCCGTCACAATTACATTATAAAAAGTACTGCACTGCATCGCAGAGTCTAAAATATGAATGTGAAAAAGTTATCGGCTTTACCCACATGAATTGTTGAAACAGTGACAATTTTGTTACCTGCTTTTGAAATAAAAACAAACTTCTATAAGCCAAAATAATTTCTGTTCTTTTTAAATTGTATTCTTCTTACCTACTGTATATTTACGAGTCAAAATCTACTGCAAAATCATTCAGATAAGTCGCTTAATATAATGAAATGCTCCTACTCTATCTTCCCACAAATCATTCCCCGAAATGAGTTTTTGCGGATGTCCAGAGGGTTGGCGGTAGACAGTAACTGTCTCGATGACCATTATAACGGGCGAGGTGACAGATGGTCTGGTGGCAGCCAGTGGCAGCCCGGTGGCGGTGCAAGGGTTATCTCGATTCCATCTGTCAAGCACTATCAATCACACACACTGTAAATATTGTGCCCTAACGTTGACTTTCATTGTTTATCGATTTGTCACTGGTTCACCTATTCTATATTGCCAGTGTCAAAAATTCCGAACTGTTACTGACAAATTGAATGTTATATTATTACCATTAAGTAATAGTTGTAACTGGGACGGTAGCGCATCCGCTCCACGTAAATACATCTATACTGCCTATCATTAGAATATTGATTACTAATGTCAAAAGGAGTCATGCTGTGTTAGATTAGACAGAAAAAGTGAAAGGATAAATTATTAAATTAATAACACGCTTATTACGTTAATTAAGAAGACTAATTTTGAAGCGCTCGTAGCTAGGTTGCTTAGCCGTTCTTAAACGATCAGCTAAGTTAAGCAACGTCTGCTGCGGTCCGGAGTTGGATGGGTGACCGCTAGTGACATTACTACTGAGCGCTTCCGTGCTTCGGAGGGCACGTTAAGCCGTCGGTCCCGGTTGTTCTTTCTTACGATGGCAGTCGTTACAGCACGGTAGTAGAGCATTTTGCAAATGCCCGCCTGGCTAGCTACCAACCTCAAGTAGAAAATCGGTCGCCAAGCACCTAACGGTGTTTTCCGGCAGCTGTCCTTGAGAGCCAGTAATTCTAGGCTATCCTGAACAACACCTTCGACCACATCATCACTTACCATCTCGTGAGATAGTTGTCAAAGGCTAGCCGATCAGCTATATAAAAAAAACTAACTTATTACCGACTTCAAAAAAAGGAGGAGGTCTCAATTCGTCTGTATTTTTTTTATGTTTTTTACCTCAGTACTTTTGGCTGGGTTAACCGATTTTGATGATTCGTTTTTTATTTGAAAGCTGATGCTTGCAGTGTGCTTCCATTTAAATTTCATCAAAATTGGCCGTTTTTGACTTAGATACACTCCAATAACTGAAAAGTATTTTCCTATTTTGATGATATAGTCAGACCAGATCATTGACAGTGAATGACAATCGATCCCATAAGTAGCCCGGGTCACTAAAATGGTGAAAATATAATGTTTACCAAAAAATTTAACGGACTTCAACACACAAATGTGTGAAATAACCTGTCGAAGTCGGAACAATGCGCACAATATTGTGATAAAAGGTACTTTGAACCATCATGGTACCGACTTCAACAAGTTATGTCACACATTTGAGTGTTGATTCGTTTCCATTGTTTGGTAATTTAAAAAAAAAAATGTTTTCGTGACATTTTCGGTTATGAAATAAATCTAAATATAAGACCTTGATGTAGAGGTCAAAGAGATAAAAAGTAAGTTCAAAGTTAACATTTTAGAAATTCATGGCATTTCACGCGTCGCGTGGGGCGTGACCACGTTTGCTGCGCGACAGATGTCGAATGCATCCGCCCTCGAGTTGCGTTCGAGAAAAAACGCGTCGAGAAGGCGTGGTAGCAATAAATTTTGTCAAAATATGCTCGACACAAACACTTCCCATAGCAAGCCCTATTAGAATAACAGAACAAATCGGTTTAATTTGTTAACAGGCGTTCAGAATGGGTGTCACATGTCTCGGTGGGTGCGAGGTATGCTCTGTAAATTTATTTAGTTTCGACTTCACTAATTGCCGATGACAAAGTTTAATAGCTCGTGCACATGTTAATAGGTGAGATGCCTTGTTAAGAAAAGATGGGGAAGTTACTTTTAATAACATTAGGTAGGTCTCCAGTTTACATTTTTATCTTATTCCTATTGGATAGAACTTACTGAATTTATTCCTTAGAAATGAGTAGTGTTTAAATCTTAATTTCAATACTTTGGTGTGACTTTTAAAGCCAGAGTGTATCTCAAGACAATAGCAAAAAGCCCAAATACAGTTTCAATAATTTGGGACGTTATCGGGTTCTTGGTTCTAGCTTCCTTCCTTTTTGGTGATATATGTTTGTTTTGGTATCGAGCTACTAATGCAAAGTTTCATGATCATGTAACATTTACGAATAGATGAAGTTCAGTACCGACAAGTGAACCTTAATAACATGCTAAAACCTGTAGGTTGCAGTATAATTTATGTGAATTTTCATCGAAATTGCTTATTAAATTCTTCTCATTTTAATTTGAATGAAGTTTCAAGTTATTCCAGCGCTCTGGTTTCCAAAAAAACAGTCTATTAGCTGTAAAAAACATCAAAATTACAACGTAAAGAAAAACCTAACCTCGAGCTGGTGTCCGGAATTGTATTTTAATTTTTTATTTTTTTTATTTTATGCCTTACAGGTTAGCCTTTGACCACTATCTCCCATGATGGTAAGTGATTATGTGGTCGAAGATGTTGTTCAGGCTAACTAAGCATTACTGGCTCACAGGGAAAGCTGCCGAAACACACCGTTAGGTGCTTGGCGACAGATTTTCTACTTGAGGGTGGTAGCTAGCCAGGCGGGCATAAGCAAAATGCCCTACCACCATGCTATAACGACTGCCATCCTAAGACGACAACCGGGACCGACGGCTTAATGTGCCCTCCGAAGCACGGAAGCGCTCACTAGTAATTTCACTAGCGGTCACCCATCCAAGTCATGACCGCGGCGGACGTTGCTTAACTTTGCTGATCGGTTAAGAACAGCTAAGCGAACTTCGCTACGAGAGCTTCAAAATATTAGGTCCTTACATATGAAATTGGCGTTTTTCGTACTGGCCACTTTAATCACGAATTTCTCCTCTTTGGTAAGGAATTCCAAATTCAAATTTGTACAGCTATAGACTCATGTATTTGTGCTTCGATGATCGTCATTCATTTGATTTTTTTCTTCTGTTTTTTTCTGTTTGCGTCACTCATTTTACAAAATGGAAAACCTTAAATATCGCATTATTTACGAGTACGAGTTCCGCCGTGGCCCTAGTGCTGCGGAAACAACTCGAAGGGTGAATGATGTGTATGGCGGTCGTGTTGTAAAAGAAAACACAGTTCGTTTTTGGTTCCAACGTTTTCGTTCTGGAAATTTCGACCTGCAGAACAAGCCCCGTGGACGGCCTGAGACTCAAGTTGATAATGAAGAGTTGAAGGCTATTGTGGAAGCGGATCCATCGCAAACCACGTCCGAGTTAGCTGCAGGCTGCGATGTTAGTGATAAAACTGTTTTAATTCACTTGAAGCAAATTGGGAAGATTAAAAAGCTTGAAAGGTGGGTACCTCACGAATTGACTGAAACAAACCGGCAAACGCGCGTCGACTGCTGCGTTACATTACTAAACCGGCACAATAATGAAGGTATTTTAAACCTGTGATAAAAAATGGGTTCTTTACGATAATCGGAAGCGCTCAGCGCAATGGTTAGATCCTGGCCAGCCAGCCAAATCCTGCCCCAAGCGAAAATTAACCCCAAAAAAGTTACTTGTAAGCGTTTGGTGGACAAGTGCCGGTATTGTTCATTACAGTTTTTTCAAATCTGGCCAGACTATTACGGCTGATGTCTATTGTCAGGAATTGCAAACCATGATGGAAAAGCTAGCGGCTAAACAACCTAGGCTGGTCAATCGCTCCACGCCACTGCTGCTTCACGACAACGCTAGACCACACACTGCGCTACAGACGGCTACTAAATTAGAAGAGCTTCAATTGGAAAGTCTAAGACATCCTCCGTACTCCCCGGACCTTGCTCCAACAGATTACCATTTTTTTCGAAATTTGGATTACTTCTTGCAAGGGAAAAAATTCAACTCCGATGGGGCAGTCCAAATCGCCTTCAAAGATTTTATTGATTCCCGTCCGACTGGTTTTTTTAGTAAAGGGATCAATGAACTACCTATGAGATGGCAAAAGTGCATAGAAAATAATGGTTCATACTTTGATTAATTAAATATATTATATTAAAAAATATTCGACTTTTTGTTCCTCCCATACAAAACGCCAATTTCATATGTAAGGACCTATATATGTTAATATGTTCTTCTGCTTGTTGTTTTGTAAGGTTATTCGCTTATGCAAAAATTACTACAATAAAATTATTAATGGCGACATCTACGACGCGTATATTAGCGTAACAGACTCGTTCAATAAAAAGGTAAAGAAGTCATTACTGAAATGAAACTGTTACCGGTTGCACATCAAATATTATACCGTTTGGCAGCTAGCCCAGAGTACAGGCAACATTGGCCCGTAAAATGTAATGCAAATTTTTGAGTCAAATAAAATTGTCCATCGTTGATATATACATTGCAACGACCATGTGCGGTGCCCTCATACATTTTAGAAAATTCTGTGAGTTCTTCGCGGAATCGGAAATCCGTACTACAAATGAATAATCTTCTTAAGCTATGTAGGTACTTTCTTAATCGTATTTTTTATCTGACATCTTCACAGTCTGCTGTAGGCAAAGCAAAGGTGCATCGTGCATCACTCCGGAGGTGTGAGGCCATAGCTCAACAAATATTTGTAAAATTCACGTCTCCGAGATTACTTATCTGACTGTGCCCAAATCTGACCGTCCGTCGTATGCGCAACCAGACTGTTTATATTGTTAAGATTAGTAGTGTTAGAAAATTCTTGACGCAGGTTAACTGATTCATTGTTTAAGATTTTATATCCGCTTGAATCATTATTTTGATCATCGTTTAGATACTGGTATAGCAATAGTGCTACATGAGCTTAAAGTTTGTATTTTTTATTTTATATTTAGAGTATATTTTTCTTTTTTTTTATTCTTGATAGGTTAGCCTTTGACCACTAACTCACCTAATGGTAAGTGATGATGTGGCCGAAGTTGTTGTTCAGGCTAGCATTACTAGCTCGAATTACTAGCTCTCAAAAAATATTTTATGAAATGTTGAGTATTCAGTTATTTTTACAGGTCTCGCATCGTTAAGGATAAGATAATTGAAATGTGAAGAAGTTGAAAAGATTGAATGAATTATTTGTTCAAAAATATGATATGGTAATTAATATAAAATTAAGAATGCCTCATTTCCTATCAATTAAATGATTGGTATGTAAATATTTATGGAAAACAAAAAGCTATTTCCTACTATTGTTTCCTGGCGTACTAGAATGTATGATATTAAAATTGTGTAAAATATAGGGAGTATTAATGCAAAAAATTGTAAATAGGTCAAAAATTTAAAAAGGTCAAATATGTTAACAGAAATAACACATGGCCCAATGCAACACACACACCGCTGCTGCCGCCGCCGCGCCGTCGGCTGATATTACAACTTTGGCAAATAGGTGTGATTTATTAATACAAAAACTATTAAACAAAAACTCGCTGCCACACTGTCTGTCGTACCCTGCCGGCGGATTGCTTTTTATATTTTAAATAAAAAATGGCAACACTGGCAGCCCCCTGGGATGCAAACCCACGGGGGAGCCCTGTCGCCTCACTTTGACGGCCCTAATCATAAATTATTATTTGATGTTGGTTGACGCATTTTTTTTAAATAATGTTTGTATTTTTACAGCAAAGTAAGAAATAAATAAAGAAATTCATATATTTAAATGTTTGATATTTAGGTAACCACCTTGCAAATTCACATCGGCCGATTTTTACCAATGTCAAATAGCTTTCTATTCTGTACCATAATTACTTTTATGTAATTTATTTCTGCCCTGAGTTTGAATATGGTAAATTTTGATTTTTTTTAAACTATCAACTCACATATAACCAAACTGTTTTTGTTTTATCAAAGTTTCACTTTAAAAGAATAGAGCATACGGTAGTAATCGTTACACAAACATATAACCGCTGAGATATATCAATTCGCACTAAGTTCTCCGTTCTTTTAATATTTTTTTTACTATTAATCAGTACTAAAAAAATATCTAAACATTAAACTATATGTAACAATTAGAATAGATGCCAATAGCCAAGCAAAGTTACACAAACAAACATTTCAGTGGAGTATTTGTTTCCACTTCTAAACATAATGTTACCTAAATGTAATGCACTTACTCGAAGGCAAACTTTGTTGAAGTATTGACTGCCACTAAACCGTGACATTTCACCACAAAAGCAAAGAAGCTCAAATATACAAAGTTGTAATCCTTCAAATCGCAAATGGTCGATTACGAGCACCAAAACGTAGAGTTCCGACATTCTTTGTTTGACAAACTTCTCGAGCTCTAGGGATTGTTTGTTTATTCGCGAACGAGTTATTTCCACCTACTGCGACAAATATAAGTACACGACGTGAGTTTACTTCGTTTCAATGATAAAAATCATTTCATAATAAACCGAGAAAAATGAGATCCGAAACATTGGGTATTAATTTTTAGCCCGAAAGTAATCTGATAACACAACTCTTGAAATCGAAATCCCCTTTATTACAGGCGCACGAAAAAACACCGCTATCCCGACATAATTAATTTTTCATATTTTCCCAAGGAAATAATGAGATACGTTCTCGATTTAGCACCCCAGGTCGGCAAAAAAAAGCTCAACGAACGAGAAGGCTTTAGCAAGATTCCGCAAAACCTGATCAATTTAAAATTAAAGCCACGAAACGTGTTTTTCGCCTATTTTATAAAAATCTCGGGATATGAGGACAATCTTCGGCGGATAAGCTCGGGGGGCGATATCATACGCAGCACTGATGGAATTTCTTCTGCCGAATATGTAAAAGGTATAACGTGAACTTTTTTAACAAAAATGTTTCGTGATCCAATTTCTCGAAAATGATATCAGGGACCCGAAAGAAAATGTTAACCAAAACTCCAAGATACCTATTGACTTTTTACTTTGGAACATAAACAGAAAAAATAATTGTAAAAAACCGTCGTCGTTTTATATCGAATCTCAAATCACACATTAAGATATTACCCATAACTAATATTATAAAAGTAAGGGTAGGTACATATCGTCGGCTAAAGTGTCAAAACTCGTAACTCCATTTTTTTTCCAAAAAGAAATTTTTATACCATTTTATTACTAAATTCTGAACGCATCCTTGGCAAAACTCTTAAATCCTTTTAAAAAGCCGTTACGGTTTAAAATGATAAATAGAAAACCACGTAATTTATAGAATTATTTTTTTTAGGAAAATCTCGTAACTCCATTTATCGACACATGCCGCTAATATGTATCAAAATTCATTTCAGATAATTATTTCTATTATTTTTTATAAGTAATGAAAACAAACCTTTATACAAAATTTTTCGTGATGAAGTTTTTTGCGTCTCCTGTATAATTTGCTCTTATGGAGTTACGAGGTCTGACACTTTAGCCGACGATATATGTTTTTTTTTGTTTTCCATCACTTCCGAAACCGCTAAAAAAAGTCAAAACATTTTTTAATGTAGACTGTTATGGTGGTATTTTTTTGGTGTAAAAATTTATTAATTTATTGTTTGGTGTGTGAAAAAGTTTTAATCACGAACCATAGACTCATACCAACAGGTATAACGTTAATTAAAATGGGCCACGTCATAACGGTACATTCATACTTTATAGGTCCTGTCCTGTTGTTGTTGTTATGGAATATACACTAAGCTCACTGTACCTATAACAGATGCATTTCGCCACATGTGCCGAGCTTCACTGCGCCCATAACCCTGACGCATACAGATTTTAAGTCTCTTGTGCCTGTTATTTCAAAAATTACTTACTAGCTCTCAAAGAAAGCTGCTGGCACATACTTTTAGAATTTGGCGTCAGATTTTCTACTTGAAGATAGTAGCTACCTAGACGAGCATTCGCAATTTGCCTTTCTGTTCCGCCATGCGGTGAAGCTCAAGCCGGCGCAGTGGTGAAAGAACTGTGGACCTGCAGCACGGCAGTACATAGCTATTACCGCTCACTGCTTTAAAATTACATAATAATGACAATTTTATCTCGTTTTTATAAGTATTTCCTGTAGTATATCCCGCTATTTAAACAATTTTCATGCAGGCAACTTCGGCCAAAACTGCGAGAGCATGATAGTTTCCAATATAATCAAAATTAAATATTAAAAAACGACAATGGGCTCAATGGCGACAGCAATCGCTTAATGAACTAGCGCACAATAGCTTTAATAAATAAAACGCATAGCATTAATCCCCTATTTAAATTCAATGGCAGCAGCAAGTGCAAGCTAATCATCGCAATATAATGCTTCGCTGATCCACGAGGGTTGTTTTTTAATGTGCAAAAGAGACGGGCTTACACGTTATCGTTAGTGAAAAAAGAGATGGCCGAATCATCTGAATTGACTTTAAATGATTGCCTCTGTTGCCCTTTTTGTTCGGCGGTGATGGATTACAAATCGGTGAGTTTACGCCGCATGAAGTTTTGCTAAAAAATTAGGAACTGTTTTTTTTATTTATATATTTTTTTTTACTAATAGGCAAGCTTTTGAGTGTTGGACAACAAATGAGACAGATGTGCGAAAGAGTATGTAGTAGAGATGCAATTCAATTCAATAATTTATCAGGGAGGCTCCAACACATAAGAAGGTAGGAAAAAAACAGTTTTTTGGTGGGGTGTCGTCTTGAACTCATTAAAAACAGTACAGACATTTTTTAACTTGCTTTTTTGGAGTGTGTCATCGTCTAGAACTTATTGAAAACAGTACAAATATATGTATATTTATTTATTTTTTAAATAAACCGGGGCCATATTCAGAGCTTCTAATCGAAGGGTGCCGCTAAACTTGTCAATTTAGAAAAAAAAATCTATAACAAAAACTAGACTAGTCAGGCATCTGAACTTTCGGTATATATGTGTTAGTAAACAAATACTGAAAACGCATATTTATAATGAACCTATATAAATATGAAGCTGTGATTAAAACCATATTTTTTTTACCTTTTACAGGCGGTTGTAATGCAAAACCTAAAAAAGCGAGGCACTGCGGTTATTGCTAGCCAAAGATTATAGAAGTATTACTTAGGTCTTTGCCGAAATAATATTACTGTCTCTCATTGAACGCAGATTCTGAGTACGGGCCGGTTAACATTAAATCAATGAATGAATTGAATCTGATAAATTTTCTTAACAACTAACATCTTGACAGTCACCTATATGCAACGCCATACATATGAATGAACAAGTGCCTTGGCCAAACTTATATCCATAAAAACAGAGTATATATTAAGGTAATTAAATTAAGTATTATTACTTGTTTTTTCTTTTTATAATTTAACTTAATTTGTAGTCTCGTGGGTAGTGTAAACTGGCTCCCCAAGCGCATGACAAATTGCGTAACTAAACATCCGGAGGGCGACTAATCCGATACTGATGTGTTTGTAAAAACTATCAGATTAGACGCAGGGGACGATGCAACGCTCTTTTGTTTGTTGAATACTTTGCAAAACAGGTGACAGGCTCCAAAATTAATACTATAGTACAACTTAACTATGCAGTTCTCGAGGGCGCTACTGGTCAAGGAAATCAACTACAAACTGTCACAATTTGAAAGAATGTTGTAGTTCTTTTTTCTGCCACCTGAACAGATAAGTTGGTGGGTCTGTATATTAAGTTTGAGATGATTGGATCACAATAATTGTAAATTTAATAATAAGATCGAGAATAAACGAATGCTCGAAAGTTCACGTCATTACCTAGCTTCCTGTAGAAGCAAAACGCGTAGAAATTTCTTTCGATTAGGCTACGTGGAGTTTGTGATGTCACGTCGTCTTAGCAGGAAAATTAGGCGGAGTTATCATTAGATCATTATTTAATGTTGTTCAAAGATAACTATCAATTTTAGGTTTTCAATATTATGAATTGTTCAATTATTGTTATGTCGTTATTAAATATAGATTTCCGGAAAGTAACGCCCCAGTCTATTAATCATTTGGAAGTTTAGGAAAAAAAAAGTTTGAATTATCGTTCTTAATTTTTTATGAGCTCTTTGTTTTTGCATACCTTATAGTGTGATATCATCTCTACCCCTGAGAGAAACAGCAAGGGGTAAAATGGGCCATATGAATGGCATGCCACTATAAACGTTGATGTGAGTGGAGCGTTGCTGCAAATTAGGCGCACAACAGGGCACCTGTCTATTTTATCATCCTATGACTTGATTACCCAATAGATATTCATATCAAAGGGCAGACAACCAAAGAGGAAGTTCCCAAGGAGGCTTAGCGTCTAGGTAATAGGCTGGCCATAAAAACCAAGTGAAGCCTTCCACAACTATAATTTCCTGTGTAGAATGTGTGCTGTTAACAAAACATATTTCTAATATGCTGATTAAAATAAGGATAAATGTATTTTTCTTAGCACAAAGGTATATCATGAATTGCGAATATTACAATAAGTTCATAAAACTATCAGATTATCTTATATTTTTAGTTTTAAGTGATTTTCGAAACCAAACATGAGCTGTACCAAATCAAAAAAGGTTCGTCTATATCTCGTCCTTTTGATAAATAGATGAACTAGGCGTTTAGAATTGATTTAAATTTATTTAGGTACGAGTTCCCCGTGGGATTCGGGTAGGTGCCGGGCTAAAATTGTAGGAAAGAGTCCTAAAAGGGAAAAATACTAGAATGTGGGCAGCAGTACCTTTTGAAGAACTGTCATCTTACACTGCGATCCCTAAGACGCTTGCAACGCGTGGCTGTGTGTGTCATTATAGAAATCCAACCAATCTACTGGGAGAGGCCTTTGTTCAATGGTGAATGTTATGGCTTTTGATGATGATAATGAAGTAGGAGTGGTAAATTAAGAGTCGTTTGAGTTTACTGTACTATTTTTGTCAGAACTACACCTACTAGATCAAACGCTGGGAATAACGCTACTTTTCTGTTTTTTTTTTTTTATTGCTCATAGGGAGGGTTTTGACCACAATCTCACCTGATGGTAATTAATGATGCGGTTGAAGGTGTTAACAGGCTTAACCTAGAATTACTGGCTCAAAAGGACAGCTGCCGCAACACACCGTTAAGGTGCTTGGCGACAGATTTTCTAATTGAGGGTGGTCGCTAGCCCTATTCGCAAAATGCCCTATCACCACGCGGTGAAGCTGAAGCCCGCGTGGCCGCGGCGGGATTCGAACCACGGATTTCATGCGCGGCAGTCCATAGCCAATGCCACTGAGCCATCACTACTTCAAAAAATGATTATAATGAAAAGAAGAAATAACAGATCTTACAAAGGCCCACATTTGAACATAAATTCGTACATCGACATCTCGTAACAAAAGCGGAAAATTGCGTATCACCGAGACACGAACAAGTGCTCAGGGGGTAGGTGAATAATCCCTAATTGTGTATACAAAGGGCAGCCCACATCGTCACGGTTGCGTCGCCGATCGCCTGTGACGACCTCGTCGACACCGTTTTGTAATGACATTATTCATAAAATAGAGATATCGATGTTTTTGAACACGTGCACACTGAGCGGAGAGGAGAGGTTGAATGGGACACAAATTGAGGTATAATATTTTTCATGTTAGAAAAATGGGTCATCGCGGTATAATGTCTTTCAGAGCTGATTTAAAAAAAAAACTTAGTTTTAGTAACGGTAAGCGTAAGTATATAAAAATTTGGCTTATATCTGAATAATGCTTGAAGAGCTGCTGCATTCCGCGTCTGAGAACGTCAGTTTCAATATTAACATGACCAACCTCAGACAATTACCGACCAAGAAGGAAAATGATCATATTTTTATCACTAGATAAAGAAAACAAAAACACAAGTGAAAGAAATATACCGATATCTCTATCACTTAATTGTTGACATATTTAAATTTGCTCTTCGACGCGCGTGGGCAGATAAAGACTATCAGTAATAGGTTCTCCATAATTAAGTACGCTCTCACTAACAAAATTCACACCCTTCTCATTATGTTGACCTTATAATAGATACTCGTATATCAAAAAACTCGATAACATTGAAAAATCAAATAAAAATTGATAAGTATAGCGACATCGTCAAGTAGTACGATCGATGACGAACGACCTCTACGAAGAAAGTTAAATATTATTTAATTCGTGGATTGCCTCGGCAACCAATCTCAGTGGGCAATATTGAAAGGGTTTCGGCGCATAGAGCTGACAGTTGGAAAACGCGGATTCAATCCTAAGCATGCGATAGTGCGCTTAGACTGTACTTTATCAGCCGGATAGACCACTGCTGAACACAGCCTCCTCCAATATGGGATGGTTTGCCATAATCCCTACGCTTAGCAGGCGGCTTGGGGATTGCAGTGTGAGATATCAGTTCCTTAGAAAACGCTGCTGCCCACTTTCTGGTGTGTTACCCTTAGTCGACTCTTACGACACCCACGGGTAGAAATGAGGGGGGGTGATATTCTAGTGCTACGGGCATTGGACTACTTACATGTTATTAGACTGGAGAAACTCAAAGATATTGCAAGGCTAAATCTAATTGGTTACTGAAGTAAATACCAAGTATTCAAATGAGGTCAAACTATATATTTATTCCTTGAGACTCAAAGTTAAAGTCGTCGCTTTAATAACGGATAACTGGCAAATCAAAAGAATAGAAAAGGGTTTAAGAACATGTTTGCAAAATTTTACCTGTATTTAAAATATTACTATACTACGTTTGTATGGAAATCGAACGAAGCAACTAAGCAAACAAATGCGAAAAACATATTTAACATCTGAATGGACTAGAAATTTGACTAATACTTAGTAGATTCTAAAGTTTCAATGATAGAGCAAATTTGTGCGTATCTATGGGTGTGGTCGGATCAACATAGGCGACACGAACATACTACAGAAAGTTGTAAATAGAATTTGATGGCCAGCCGCCTTCCTGATGTCTACTCTCCATAGGAAAGCTTTTGTTTGTGGAACACCAGCTACCTTCAATTAATGAGAGCATTAGGATAAAAAAGAGCTCAGTTGTTCGCCTAATCAGCAGTAACACCCTACATACGGCGTAAGCTGTGGCATGCTGCTCATTCAAAAGAGCTCTTTTACTATTAACTATATGATATAGGACGGTTATTATATTCATTAGCCGTGAACTATCATAATTTATTTGTCATGAATAGATAGTGGCCAGGTTATGAATTTAACCTAAAGAACGCTAATTTACCTGAAACAATACAATAGCAAGTACCTTACCAGACTTTATACGAGAAGCAACTAGTGAACTGAATGCAATTTGGTACTCAAGCAAGAACACATAAATAAATGTAGAGTTAACTAACTGGTACGAAACAAAACAGTTGATATTTACATATAGATTCCCACCCACACAAGCGTCTTGATCAGTACGGCCAGCAACATATATCTTCATAAAAATAAAACGAAGAAACGACTCAATCGTAAGCGAGGTCTCGTCGCCTGGAAGCAAAGTCCCTTTTATTTTATTTACTATCCCGATGGAGTTTAAAACGGGATTTATACGGCAATATAAAAGATCTCTGTTGGCGTAATGCAAATAGGTCGATTTTATTGAAAATGCTAACTAATAAATCGTCAGCCAAAGTTTACGTTCCAACGAGATATAGGCTTTAGTAAGCACATACATAGTTTTTGAAATGCAAGTACTTGTATATATACAAATACGCACAACGATGTTCTGTTATTAGATCATTAAAAGCACATACGTGTCCATACCTGGGTTAGTTTGAAATAGGAAGGACATAATAATATTTTATTTCTGAGTTTCATTTGTTTTCCGCAGTGTTCATTTTGTGTAGGACATTCGCGGGAAAATTGGATTGGAAATGTGAAATGAGACATCTTTGATAATGCTCTTTTATTACACGATTTTATAAGTATCAAACTTTGGTCAATTAACTGCCAAATGTTCGTGAAGGTGTACGGGTGTAGACAAATCACAAGTAAATAACAAGTTCTCGCCCAATCTCTAATTCCATACGAAAATTCAGCCGCTACTTGACTTGGATAAAGCTGTGACTTAAAAGCATAAGTCCTTAAAAATCGAGCTTGCGAGTTAGATGCGAGTGACTGGGATTTTCAAATTCCTCTGTTTGATCCATATTACATGATGAATAAGACGATGTATAAATCGTACGAAACCAACTTAAAACTAAAAAAACATTACTAATTCTTTTGTAGGCAACGAACTTAACTGATTTCTGTTGTTTTGACTAATACTAAATAACTCTAGGAGTAGGATTTCTTATTTAAAATGTTTTTCAAGTGCAATTTGAGTTTTCCTTCTGTGAGCGTTGTAATATGTTTGGGAACTTAAGCAATAGTGTGCAAGTAAGTGGTAACGATTGTCGGTGCCATTTTAGACTTGTTTCTTTATTAAACCGTGTTATACAGTCATATGAAAAGGATATTTGTCTTTGATAATCTAAAACTTGCCATCGCTATTTTATCTCAATTCCTAGTGTAGTAATTGTGAATGTCACTGTTTAATTTAAATTTACTCAAATTTTTACGACCATAATATTTTCAAATATATTCAGATTCAGGAAAGCATTTATCATAATATATACTTAGTTGAATTTTAATTTACTGTCAACAATTAATCGTTTTCTTTGATGTAAATACTCTCTGTGTAAGACATGCAAAACGATCGCAAAAAAGCAACACCAACGAGAGATGGCCAATTTATTGTAGAGACAAGTTCGAAAAGTGAAGCTCCAAAGCCATATGGTTTTTTTTAAAGAAATTTTTACCACCGACCCAACACAGGTTTTATGCTTGAAGAAAATAACTGTTTACTGACGAGTCCCGGTTTTGTCTAAAACCAAATGATGGAAGAGTCAATGCATGAAGTCATTGATCTGCCACTGTATGGTCTAACGTGTATCGATAAAAATAAACATATATTAAGTTAATAGAACCAAAAAATGCCATAATGTTTCGTTTTTTCTCTTAACTTTATCTGGTGTGGTTAAGCAATGTAATGAAAACTTGTAATAAATTCAACATGTATTTCATAAATGAAGATACATTAAAATAAAACTAATGTAGTCAAAAGAAGAATATGTAGCATAAGTATGTACTTATGCTATATAGAGATATTATAGAGCAGGTCAACAGCTCCCACTCTAACTATGAGGTCAAAGGTAAGTTTTTAGACGTATGGTAGCGGTCAGAAATTACGGAATAAATACCTATGAAGACAGGTTTTGTATTGCACTAAGCATATTAATAGCTGCTTTTAGGATTTTAGGCTTTGTGTTGCGTAAAGCTGAACCTACTCCAACACAAACCTTGCTCTAATAATATAAATAGCCTTGTAGGCGCTGTTATTAAAAGCCAGCTAAAATATGTGACACTGTCTGATTATAGGCTTAAAGTAGCCAAATACGCTGATGTTGTAGCCAAATACAGGAAATAAATGAACCTATACTGTAAGATTATATTTCATTTACCCTTTCTATCTCTTGATGTGTACAACTTTGTTTGTTCTAAATAAGTGTATTGGTATTGTCGCATCCAGCCATGTTCAGAACAAAGTAGAAGGTTGGAAGTAAAATAAGGAGTTTGGCTTGCATATTATGTAAGTAAGTTAATAAGATGCAGCATTTCTAATCCGAACATAATTTCTCAGTGATGAATCTGCCTTTCCCCGGATGGCTACTGTTTGTGGTAAAATTAACAAGTTATCGAAATTTCCAGGAAATAATCGACTAACAATTCGGCTTCTGGACGAGCACAGTGCTTCTTGCATGATATCTATGAGAGCTTTCACGGAGAAAAGACAAGGGTTACCCGCAAGGTAAGCGCCTCGCTACCTTGCAACGCGCTTCATCATATCTCTATAACGGACCAATAACCGTGTTCGTAAGGATATATTAAGGTAAATATTAATGTTGTTTCTCAATTATTTTTAATATTGATTTGTACAATTGAATTAAGGTTTTCCTGTATTTTAAGTGGATAAAAAAAATTGTTTATAATCAGAAAGGAAAAACATTTATGCAGCACGATGGTCAAACGTCATTATTAACTGATTACCGATAAAGAACCGACGACAACGAGAATCGCATGGAGACGATGAACGCGAATGTAAAAAGGTTTCGCAAATTTTTGGTCATTGTGACGTTCCAATGGGCTTATGTTCAATAGTGGATATCTTCCAGGTGTTGAGGAAAAATAAAGGAGTAGGTTCTCTTGTCAACGCCTATTTTTTGTATAGCTAAGTAAGGTAGCGTATACGAGCATACGTACTTATGTGATTGCGTTGTGAGACCGTGAAGTTGACTTTTAACTACCACACAGTCGCAATGACTGAATCGTGCAGGGTGACCGCCTACACGCAAGTCTCAATCATGACAAGTGTGCATTTTGACCAAGCACATACTGTGGCTCGTGATGCAGCGAATGGTGTGATGAGGCTGGACAATGCTGAGCTCATGCTATTGCCTCGTGTAAGCGGCTTCCTTCATACTTTTTTTAAATTATTATAAGTGTATGGTACTCACGTTTTAACTTTTCAAGCGGTTCGTGATGTAGAGGCGGTGCGTGATGAAGGGGCGCGTGCTGCGGCTCGTGGTGCAGTGGTGCCATGAGGCTGGATATCGCAGAGCCCACGCTCGCTGCGACTGACTCGTGCAAGTGGCCACCCCCGTGCAAGTCTAGCTCTGACAAGCACAGCCCGTTCTCGCTTAGCGGCTCCATCCCGGCCGCCAGGGCCTCCTTATACACGCGGAGATGAATGATGACGGTTTGCGGGGCGGAAGTCAAACGGCGCTGGACTGCGCTCACGCCTGCATTACTGCAGCTGAAATAGAAATTGAATTATATTATTTTCGTAGGGATTTTCTTGAAGGTATCGTACATATAAATATTTATAAGCTAGCATAATCCAAAGTCAACTTAGTCGGTGTATTCTAACAGCTGCGGAAACAAGTGCTTTTATATCTGTTACTAGCTTTCCGGCCGCGGCTACACCCGCGTATTTCGGTTATCGCGCAAAACCATTAACCTATATATCCTTTCCCGGGTCTCAAACTATTTCCGTACCAAATTTCATCCAAATCGGTCCAGTAGTTTTTAAGTTTATTCGTTGCATACAAAAATACAAATTGTTCTTCTTTATAATATTAGAATAGATATAGATATAGTCTAAAATATCGGACATGAATTATATCATCGGGTATAAGCTGACTTAATCTAGGGTAGGAGGAAACTAATTGATGAAGTTATTGATATAAAAAAACACCTAATGAATTTACTTCTAATGATATAAATAGACGATGAATGTCTAAAAAACTTAATAAATTCCTCCAATAATTGTAAATCACTTATTTTCCTGTAAGCAAACCACTACAAGCACCCGCTTCCTACAAAAGTTTCCAAAGGGAGAATAAATCAATTTCACTAAAAACCTGCTTGATTTAGGGCGTGTACACACGGCGTTGTTTGAACAGTAAAAAAATAAGCGCCATAAAAACTGGTGGGATGGAGATATATAACTTAACCACTTTCATAATTCAAATAGCCCGTCAGTGACCGAGGATCGCTGTTTCAGTGTGCACATAAAACTCTGTAATGGGTGGTAGAGGAAAAAACGTGCGGAATGTGAGGAAAATGGCGCTCATATGTGATTTATTGGTTTAATTGCCTTTTTTCCATGGCAACTGACTATCTGTGGAAATTCAATATTCAGCAAAAAAGGACGCAGAGAAGTGCCAAAGCGAGAATGTAGCAGTTACAGCACCGCTATGGCCGGCACTATATCAATACGGCTTTTGAAAGTTTAACTGATTTAGAAAATTCTCCGGGATTTTTATCCTTTTTAAGTTTATATTCTGTTCGATTAGGTATGTATCAGAATATTTATTTTAATATTACTCGATAAAATATACAATTATTTACAGCGATATCGAATAAAACATATTCTGATCGATGAAACAAAAGTGTATTCATATTTGACTTTTAATTTAATAACTATAACTTACACAATAAAAATCTTATTTTGAAGGACTTGGGGACATTATATACAATAGGGTAATTTTTAATAGTTACGCATATATCTGATGAGCAAGCGTCATTTAAACCAGTTACAAAGACTGTTCTAAATAGGTTTTTGGTTACATAGTTTTTGTTTTTTGTGAAAAAAAACCTACATCATCATCATTCCACTAATATCCGTATTTTTTTTCTCTAATAACATAAGAACCTATTCAAAAAATATATATTTTTATTATGTACGCAAGGCAATATTTGAACATTATTGTTATAACTTTTAGGGTCAGTTTTATAGCCGTCCGGTTTCCTGATGCTTACTTTCGGGTAATCACAGCGATAAGATGCGAAGGAGCCCTGTTGAGCGCCTTGTGTATGTGCGCGTTTTTCCAATAGTCGCACTTCCAATACCCAAAAGAAGAATATGAAACATCTTTCGCCAAGCACTTAACTGTGTGTTCCGGCAGCTGTCCTTGAGAGCCAGTAATTCTAGGTTAGCCTGAACAACATCTTGGACCACATCATCACTTACCATCAGGTGAGATAGTAATCAAAGGCTAACCTATCAGGCAAAAAAATAACTTTATATATCGGCTCAGTCAAGCTATCCTCGATAGTACAGTGATTAATCCATGCGCATCATAGTCAATGAGAACAATAGAATTTCATTCATAAATGGACGATATCATCCACGCCAACGGGAACGCTGTGTCTAAAACGAGGGAGATGCAGGTTTGGAGATGCACTCGACTTGAAAATAATGTGCTTCAAAAATTTGTACATGTGATAATAATATATGTCTAGATCTGATAGAAATTATATTGTAATCACTTAAAATATAAACAAAACTGTTACGAAAATAAGTAATTTAAGTGTAGGTAGGGCTGGGGCCACGTGGCGTGCTGGGTTAGAAACTTAGAATGTCACTCATTGCTATATGTGGGTGTGGTAAGAGGCGACTAAAGGTAAAATACCGGAAGGTGGGCAGCAGCGCCTTCTGAGGAATTGATACTTTAAACTGCGATCCCCAAGCCGCCTGCCAAGCGTGGACAAACCCGGGGAGGCTCTGTTTAGCAGTGGACAATCCGGCTGGTACAGTAAGTATAGGTAAGTGCACGATCATTCCACTTGAAACCCTTATTTGAAACCCTTGTATCTAAAACACTCAAGCACTAATGTTGTCTTAGGTTTTCGCGATTATTACACATAGAAATTAAACAACTTTAAATTTAATTTTCATAAAAAAATTCTACGAACTATATACAACACTACAGCTACTACAATAAAAGCAATTGGACTCATAGGTAGTCCAAATGCTCTAGCCCACTACCAGTTGGCAGCGTGCCCAGCATGCTGGCAGCATTGCCACGTTGAATTGCAATGCTTATTCTTTGAGCCAAATAGGTGCAAGCATTTTGATCACGCGTCGCATCGACCAAGCGCTCTGATAAGTTTTGGAAAATACGATGAGCTCCCGGTCCCACGGACCCAACGTCTCTACACCAAACGGCTCAAATATATCGGCTATATATGCTATATATAGCATATATAGCCTATATGGCTATGGGTTAGCGGTATGGGTTAGCATACATAGCCTATATGGCTATATATGCTATGTATGCTAACCCATGCCGAGGTTAGCATACTTGCACCGCTTGAGTTGCTCTGCCGAAGTAGCCGCGTCGCCAGCCCTCACGTTGGTTTCAGAAAAATGTGACGGCGCTAAAGTGTCTACGCATGTAGCGTCCCATACTAAGGGAGAGTCATGCCGTCAGGTCTCTTACCATCGTCACTCATCAGACCGCTCGGTTCGAGAACAGCTGCAACATTGGCGCTGGTAAAAGCCCGGTGAATGATATCGTTAAGGCTGGCGTGGCGGGAAATTCGACCAACACTTCAAGAGCAGGAGAGGCCATGGTGACCGAGTTGGTCAACTGCAGAACCACACTGGCAGTGATGTGCAACTCAACACCTTGCACCCAAGCGTAAGCTAACAACTTTAAACGGTTTAAATCGCGTCTATTTATCATTATTTTGTCTCGACGTTTCAAACACTTTGCAGTGATCGTGGTCACAGGGTGACTCAAGCACTATTTAAATTTCGTAATATTCGTGTTTTTATCCAAAGCCAAAGAAATCATGGCTACTTATATAAACATTGAACCATAAATGAAACCAAAATCAAACACTGAGCCACAGGGCCACAATGTAAAGTCAAAGTCAATCTTCCGACTCTGTCGTCACCGCGGCAAATTGTTCCTAACACAAAGAGATACTAATCTTAGCCCGACTGAGTAATTGGGCAAGCCGAAGGCAGCAATCGGCCCGGCTGAGCCACTGTTATCCCTTTAAACCGATGCAAAGCCTTTTTTAAGCCCAAAGATTTAAGTTGGCGAAAGTGCTTCGCTCTATTAAAACACCATCTCATTGGAAATTCACTTCGAACCGTTGTTATATCGGTGAAATGCCGTGGCAGTTTTATTTCCGCAGTCTTCGACATTCAACCGAAACTTATTCAAAAGTACACCTTGAAGATGATTGTCTACTATCAGCTAAGTTCGTACGTTTAACCCATCTATGTAATTATTACATCGATGGTTAAACCAAATCGAAGAGTAATATCGCAAAAAAAAACTTTGTACATAGTACAAACGCGGATGTAACCTTAAATTGACAATAAATAAAACCAAAATTAACCAGAATCATCTTCAGATACATGATAAGTATCTATCTACAAATAAGGAAACATTTTACAACATTCTCAGCGCATCTTGTCAAAATCTTTAAGGTTATATCAAAATGCTAAATGCTGGTTTTCTTGAATAGATTTTTAGCAGAATTTACATATTCAATTTTGTAACGGTAAGAAAATTGTATATTAATTTTGGTCATTCTCTAGGGCCGAGTTAATTCCAAAACACGTTCATTGATAATTTTGTCTATAGAATAAAACCGCAAAATTTAATTTAATTTCCATTTCTTACGAAAATACCTTCATTATTAGTGTAAAAAAATATAATAATCAAATAGGAAATCTTTATAAAAAGGAAGAAGAAGAAGAATTATGCATGTGGTTTACCTATTAAGAACTCCATGACCACGGGGTCATAGAAGCTTGTTCTTATTTTTTTTTAGACTGACATTATCATAAAATGTTACGAAAAGACAAGTTAATCCAATCTATTTATTCTTCTTAATATAGACTCATTACCTTACCGTTACGTATTGAAAATCATATCTTAACCCTATATCATACTACTCGATGGTACTATTTTTCCATTGCTTCTGTTCTAGCAGGCCTGTTAAAACGCACTTAAACCTAAAGGCACGCTCCTCCTCAGTAAATTATTGATGCGCATTGGTACCTACGGGTAGGCTTGGTTTGTACACTACGTCTTACACTACGGTTTAAATCACCCAAACACTGCGTCGCTGAATACATTGCAAACGCTCGGTTCATAACTGAAACACGAGATTATGCACTGTTTGCGCGCAAACGATGTGAACCGAATAGCAGCCGCGCTTATAACATCTGCTAACTGTCAAATTGCTTTTTCGCAATTAACCCAAAATAACCTTCACTTCAATTATCGATGTAAGAAGTATTGCATTTCAAGGCATTATTATGTGAACAAGATGGGTTTTCGTATAAAATTCTAATTACAGCAATAAACATCTGGTCATCTATCTGTCAAAATTTGAGTTTGACATTTGTGCACACACTACACAACCACTTTTCTGTGAGCGTTGTTTGCAGCCCGAGGTGGCGTCATATATGACGTCATAATACTATCGCGGTGTCTGTTTATCACGTTGTGAACCAAACGTTTGCGTACAGTGCAAATAGCGCATATTTGCGTGACTTGAACCGCGGGGTTAGTGTGGATATATATACTACATATGTAGGTACAGTAAAAACATAAAATGTATAATATGATCGTTTAGGTAGGCGAAAAAATATGGGGGGGCTCGCCTTCGAGTGTGGAAAGATGTGTACTATCTCTCCACCTAAACAACTAGTACCAACTAGAGAGATAGAACAGACTTTTTCATTTCTCATACTCAGAATGTAGTGTTGTGTGTGAAAAACTCATAGTAAATGCTTCCTTTTCTAGTGCCGGAATGTCTTGTAACCAGGATTACCATAATTGTAAACAAAAAATAATGTCTAAGTTTTTTCGTTGTAAAATACTCTGCTGTAAAAAAACAAACAATAACAACTAAGTTTGTGTTTATCTAAGACTAAAAAAAACTACTTTATAACAGAATTAATGTGGCGTTCTCAAGTTAGTTGTATGTTATATGAAAATGTTAGTCATTAATTCTGTTTATATGTTAATAAAACCTAACAAAAATGTTACTGAAATTTCACAAATTGTTCTAACTCCTCAATTAATTTTATATATATACCTTCTACTCATATTTTAGAAACACAACTATTTTTTGTGTCCTCATATTTTAAATGAAGAGTAGAGTGCTTAACAAGGGTGTAAGTCATCGATTCCTACTTGGACTATTAATTTGAAATAGCTACTACTCGTATTATTATTGTTATTGAATATTTTAGAGTAACTACTATTTTATCTTTTCCTTATATTCGAAATGAAAGTAGAGTGTTTAACACGGGTGAAAGTCATCAATTACTACTCAGACTATAGCCGCCCTCGCTGCGCATGGACGTCTAAATACGTCGTATACGACCCTTGTACAGAAATATACTATTCCTGTGTGGTCAAGAATGGTAAACAGAGGCTTGACAAATAATTAAATTTGCTTCATAAGGTCAGCTGACGGAACACAACGTTTTGTAAGTAATTGACAACAGGTTTACGATAATTTCAACAAATAACTTATGTCATTTGTGCTTGTTGTTATTAAAAATGTTCTTTTTGTTTTTGTTATTGGATACCAACCCAGCCCAGAAAAATCGGAATAAGGATCTGAAAATTACATACGGTAGTAAATAATTTGTTATGTTTGCAATAACGCCTTCTATGCGGATTACATTATAAAATCACAAATATATGATAGGAAAAATTTCTGAAAATTATATTTGTGATTACAAAATCACAGATATAATTTTCAGATATATTAAGTTCAGTAATCCGCATAGCAGGCGTTATTGCAAACCTAACAATATTAAAATTATAAGGTTGCGTCATCATTTACAATTATAAAACCAATTGCAAAATTGGTCTTGTTTGTAGTACAACGCAAGTGGTACTATAGATGTCGCTCCATCCCAATACGATGGTTAAAGAACGATAGGAAAGATTCGAGTTATGACGTCATGTCATGTTAGCTCAATTGGTTAGAGCATACCCCGGCTCAAGGTGTAGATGGACACGGGTTCAAATCCCGCACATGACTTAAATTTTTCCTATCGTATATTAGTGATTTTATAATGTAATCCGCAAGCAGGCGTTATTGCAAACCTAACAATATTAAGATAAATATAGTTTCGAGTGTTAATTTGATGGCTTAAAAGTATCATCATTACAATATTTTACTATCTTTGTAAATGCATGTAAAACATGTTTAAGTGGTGTACATGTGACGAACGGTAAATATTTGGTGTACCCACTTACTATTTGTATCTCGGCTGTATCTATCGCGATAACATGTTTTATGGCATTGTCGATGGCCAGATATAGTCATCTGTTTTGTTGACATTCACAAGGCATGACGGATAAGATGATGGGAATAATCATCTATGAATAGTTGCTCTCAAACTGGTACGAATTTATTCTATGGTCTCAAAGCACCTATTTACATTTAATTATCTATCATCTACACTAATATTATAAAGAGGAAAGATTTGTATTTTTGTATGCAATGAATAAACTTAAAAACTACTGGACCGATTTGGATGAAATATGGTATGGAAATAGTTTGAGACCCGGGGAAGGACATAGGATAGTTTTTATCCAACCGCGCAAAAAGAGGTTAATGGATTTGCGCGATAAGTGACATACGCGCTGGCGGAGCCGCGGTCGGAAAGCTATAGTAAGAAAAATATTAATTAAACAAAAATATATAAATCTTCTCTATCTGACTGAACCCAATGGGATAATATTACTTTTTTTTTATTCAGACGGAACAAGCACAGGTTCCACCTGATGTTAAGCGGTATCCTCAGCCTATAACAGGCGCATTCGCCACAAGTAACGAACTGCACTGCGCCAGTTACCCTGAGACATACTGTTGTTGAGTCTCATGTGCCTGTAATTTTACTGGCTCTTAAGGACTACTGCCGGAACACACTGTGAGGTGCTTGGCGACAGATTTTCTACTTGAGGGTGGTCGCTAGCCAGGCGAAAATGCTCTTCCAGCCGGCGGTGAAAATTGAATCACGGACCTGTGGCACCGCAGTCCATAGCTATAACCACGGGGCGATCATTGCTTCCATGTCTTCCATGTAATATTACTCAGGAACAGATTCGTTTCTCTAGCCAGAACGGTTCAACTTATTTTGTGTACGTTAGTTAGGCAATCCATAACGTTAGAAACTCTGTCTACCTACTCATATATGACAATACGTATGCACACATACATTTAAACTATAAGCGGGAAACATATAAGTTTCTGCAACTTAAATACAAACTTAGAAAAACTAGGAAAAACATTGTACAAGTACAAGTTGTGTTATACAAGTACCTACTCGTACATATTGCTTTCGTAGAACATTAAATAATTGTATGTACTTAACTCTAAGTATTTTTAAAAGAGTTAAATACGGTCAGAGAGAAACCATGTAAAGCAAGTAAAATAGATCATTGCCCGTGGGGTGCAGTGCTAGATGTCACCCCCATCTCTACCCGTGGGTGTCGTAAGAGGTGACTAAGGATAACACACCAGAAGGTGGGCAGCAGCGCTGTCTGAGGAACTGATATCTCACACTGCGATCCCCAAGACGCCTGCCAAGCGTAGGGATTATGGCAAACCCTCCCATAATCGGAGAGACTGTGATCCGGCTAATACAGTACAGTATAGAAGATCTGCTGAACGAAAATTTAACAGCTGTTCTGCGATTTTAATTAAGAATGCTTATATCAAAGAAAGCTCAAAGTAACAAAAAGTTCAAGTATAATAAGTTTTAGTATATATATATATGTGATGATTAGGTGTCAAAAACATAGTTAAAAGAGTGTTGATTATGAATTTTGACGGATTAGGCAGAACGCCTAAGAATGTATGAATGAAATGTGTCTGAAAACTGAGAGATTATAATGTACTTATATGAATGATGTTAGTTCTGAGATTACAAGTGATATAATGGAATGAAAGAAGAATAGTAATAGTCCCGATTCAAGAACAAGAACTAAACGTATTGTAGTATTGTTATTTTTTAATTATCAATTGACGTTTTTATTATTTCTTGGTTAAATAGAGGATATGTACTATCTTGGTACCTATATTTCAAATTATAGACGTTCTATTGTATTATTTAAGTCAGTGTTATTACAGTTTAATCGGTTAAATATAATATGAACTTTACTGCAAAGATTTTTGAACCATGATAAAAATAAACATACAGCGTGAGAATATTACTTTAGAAGCATATCTAAAGCCATCGACTTTTCAGTAATATACATGGATTACTTCAAGAAGCTACAACATTAAAGTATTAGGATGACTACTAGAGTAATCTATCGATAAGAATGTATGAATGAAAATGGTCTAGTGGTGTTTAATCTCAGCTCAGTTTATCTAAAATCTATATGTGGTTGTTAATTCAAATTAAGCATTTTTATTAACAAATTCACAACATCATATTCTATTGCCCCATGGGGTGCCGCGCTAGAATATCAAAAATCAGGTGAGGTTTCAAATATAGTAACGCTTGTTTAAGAAATCTAAAAGGAAAATTTAATGATTCAATAATTGTTTTGCTTTTGTGTATAGGTAATTATGATCATCGAATTCACGACTCTAAAATACAATAGAATCCGTTCATTTCTCCGCCTATATTGACCTACTGCTTATTATGACGTAATTACACAGCGAAGTTTGGTTTTCATATAAAATTCTTTATAACTAAGTCGGATATAATGATTTCACTTATAGTGACATGTCGCTTATTGTGACCCATTTTTTATAAATTGCGTCCTGTTATAGTGATCGACATGATTCCGAACATCTTCGGCAATGTTCGGGAAACGTGATACCGGACGACACGGCGATCGGCGCGTGAATGGCTTTTTTGTTTTGAGTCTCAGAGGGTAATTGATAATTGAAGGTCACGCATTCTATGTTCAGTAGTGATTTGTGAAAATAATTACATTTCTATGTACATATGTATTTGCATGTAAATACTTATAATTTCATATTGATTTATCTCTGTTTTGTTTCTCTCTATTAAAATAAATGCATCTATCAAAAACAGGAGATTGTTTATTTTCTACAAAATTGTTTACTTATTACTTATTCTATTGCTATTCGCGATGACCTATAATTGTCTTTATATTAATTATTTATGTATAAGAAGTTTGTCCTAGCTGTTGGTTATCCGTAAAAATAAATAAAATAAAAATGCTTTGTATGACGTCCGCTTCGTATGACGTGTATGTAATTTCCCTGCGATGTTATTATAAACGGATTCCACTGTAATATCGATCTTATCATCGATATTATTTAAGAGTAGCGATATTTTGAATCTTATGGAATACTTATGAACATGATAAAATAAATCAACCCTAGAGCCGTCTAAAATATAAAAATTACGTCTACCTGTAACACAATGAATCAGTTGTATATTGAATGAAAATCTTTAGTTAAACATATACAAAATATACTCCGAAACTAGCGTTTCTCATGATTAAGTACAATAAGTTAACCAAACCAACTAAAAAATTAAAAATCGTTTAAATTTGGTATTTTACGCCACGGACGACAGTGTTCACCTTGAGTAAAAATTAGCCTGATTGAAAAGTATATCCATGCTATTATATATTACAGTTCAGTGTATTAGATTTATTTATATTATTAATGTAACAGCAAATACGGGTATTTAGGGCACAAAAACGATGCGTCAGAGCAATAGTAGGTATAAAACAAATAGACTCATGCAAAGAACAATTTAAAAACTTGCAAATTTTAACCATGCCATATCTTTATATAAGTGAGGTTGCTACATTTGCGAAACAAAATCTGTCCTTGTTTGCGCATTATGCTGTAGGTAGTCGGCGAGAGGGGAAATTGCGTCACCTACCGGTCAAAACAACTCTCCAGCGCAAAAGCATGTTCTGCATGTTGCTATATATAACAAAATTCCAACAAATATAAGTGCTGAAGATAATGTGGTGACTTTCAAAAGAGCATTAAACAAATTGTTACTAGAGAAAGCAATATTGACGAATTTTTAAGGGATAAATTATAAGTAGTTGTATTCTTATTATATTGAAGTGTTATGTTGTTACTTGTTTAAATATTAGGTAATTTTATTATTGTGTATAAATGTATCGGTTGGACATTTTATGTATATAATGAATTTCGTTTAAATATGGTATGTGTAAGGTAGTCATAATAATTTCTAAAATGTTCTTTTTTAAGTTTTTTATGTAAATATCTTGCAGGCAATGACAGCAGAGATAGCGGACAAATCAATTTTTCAGACCATTACTTGTAATATACCTATTCTCGCAAGACTATAAATAAATAAAAACAACGTTTCATATTATCATGTTATTTTTAATATTTTAACAATCACTCCTCTCGGTTATTTCTTGATATACAAACCTTTAACTCGCTAGAGTACAATGCGACGTAATTTCAATTTATCAACCAGTACTAAAGGTATGCGTTATCAAGTCGGCACGATAAATTATTATCATTCAGAAGATAGCAGTGTTGTACAGTTAACCTGACACATGCGCAATATTATCCTTTGTCGCTATAACAATTTTAATCATAGTTTTGGGGCACAGAAGAGAATTAAGGTAGCAAAGGTTACATTGACATGGTTGTACAATGGGAATGTATTTTTATTCTCGCACTGCACCGCGGTTTTATTCAGTCCTATATTTAGTCACCATTTTTGTGTTTAGCTTCATTCAACGTACCTACTCTATTAGATTTTAGTATATTTAAAGGTTGTAATTTACCTATTATGTACTTGCCGTTTCCGTGCTTCTGAGCTTGCATATTTGTTTTGCTAGTGTAGGAAGCACATCGTCATAGAAATGAATGGCCCATATTATCTAATGGTCATCGTTTGCTTATACTTCTATAGACTTGTACGTTCGTTTTTACCCAAATTTAACTTCTTCGCATTACAACAACAGAAGCTCAAAGGCTTTAATTGGCTTCTGAGAGAGCATTGCCAACTAATACACTATAAAAGCACCTGCTACAATTTCACAAGTAAAATATAAACTTAACATAACTTTTATTCATTCCGTACCCAAAGTTATTCATTATCCACGGATAACCCGCCCTGGAGATGCAACAAAAAGCTATAAGTATCCCGTTGATTTAATTTGAAATCGAAATTGTATATATATATATACACCGTGTCCCAAAATTCAACGATAAGCCGGCATCGGAGCATGGACCTACTCATGACTCCTCGGAAAAAAAAAATAATTATAACTGTTTTTTTTTATTAATTACAGAGACTTTTATAAATTTCATCGATACTCGATACCCATTATGCTATTTTCAACTACCATGACCACAATTTTTGACATATTTTTGATATTTTTTGTGCATTAGCAATCTAAGAAGGACGGCTATCTACCACAATCCTTTAAAATTACAGAAAGTCTGTAGTTATTTTACAAAAATCAGTAAAAAAAAATTTTTTTCTTATAATTTTCATAGATTTTAACATTCTATGCACTTTCTATAGTCTGGGTTAAAAAAAAAAGTATGGACACTACCATGGCAAGTTTTATTAAAAGTTGGCGCAACTTTATAAAAGTCTCTGTAATTAAAAAAAAAAGAGTTATAATTTTTTTTTTATTTTTTCCCGAGTAGTCATGAGTAGGTCCATGCACCGATGCCGGCTTATCGTTGAATTTTGGGACACGGTGTATATATATATATATACACCGTGTCCCAAAATTCGTAATAAATATAGTATATAGTAATAAAAATATATATATATATATATATATGTGTGTGTGTGTGTAAGAAAACATTTACGACAAAAATTACAATAGAAAGTTCGTGTGCAAAAATCTAGCTACTAAGCACTATGAAAAGAATCAAGGAGATAGCATACAATAGCAACATTAAAAATCATAGTAATTAGGAGAACCCATCTCCTTGCCAGAAACTAATTACAAAGACTACAAATTCTTTTAAGTAAATAAATAACAAAAATAAATAAATAAATACGAGATAACTTACATGAACAGGTCGTTGCATAGATTCGACTATGATCCAGACGCAGTTTATTGTTGTACCATGAATCATACTATAGTTTCAATGACAACCTCACTTCACATAAGAATTCGCACATAAATATAATCGGATCTAACTCACTTATTTACGCGAGTCATACCGTATCTTTTAGTAAAATAAGTGACAAACAAATATATAGAACACACTAACTAACTAGAGGAAATACAAGTATTGTAAAACCGCTCTATTGGGAACGTTCTATGATTATTGATTATTAACAAAACAATCAAATAGAATTATAGATTGACGAAAGTGATTTGAACCAATAGTGAAACAACTTCTTCTCGGTCACTATCTTCACCGATAGTATTTGATTATCCTCGTTTCTTCTCACACAATCCTATTCCATGTATGTCTGTTTTCGGCTGATCTTAAAGCTTCTAGAATTTGTAGTCCTGTGAAGGTCTTAACTTGGTATTTCTATCGTGTTGGTGATCGCCCACGAGTCTTTTGCCACCGCCTTTCCCAGTACCACCAGATTTTCCAAGATGTCAAGATTGCTCAGGAATAGTGAACCAACGTTTGTAAAGAACCAAAATGATACAGTCAGAACCACCTTTGGTGTTAGTGTTTCCGACCTTATATACTGTTATTATAATACTGCATTGTTTATAATTTGGGTAATGTACTATTTAGCAATCGCTAATATTATATAATATATAATAATTAATAAAGTATTTAGAAATTACTCTACATGATGATAAAATATTTTTTGGATTAATACAATTTAGTTTTGCTAGGCTACGGAAAAAAATGTTAAAATGTAATTTTTCTGTATGCAGCAAATAGTTTTTGGTAAGCATAGTCAAATTACCCATGACGCATGCCAAGCGTGGGAGTTATGGAAAAATGCCTCGGTAATCAACACAAATTACACACGGCCCCCCATCCCCGGCAGCTCTATTATTCCTGGCCTCGGTGGCAGGCCAGCTACATAACACATAATATACGCACGCTCAGGGAGGCCCACAAGATTATCAACCTGGAAGATGATCTAAACAAGTTACACTGGGATGTCATGGGAATATCGGAAGTCGGCAGATACACAGGACACTGCTATCCTTGATTCCGGTTACTCTGTGTATGTATTTGGTGTATGGGTTTGGGTTTCACGATGATGAAAAAGTAGAAAGTGTGTCGTGTAGGGTAGTTTACCTAATACTCAGAATAATCAAACCGTATTTGCCGGAGAACCTACCACTCTACGCACCGACCTCGACACGCTCAGATGATTTAGTAGAGGCTGAGCATGAGCAGATATTTGAAGAACATTCCTCCGAAACATACTTCACCGTTGTTATGAGAGACTTCAACGCAAAATTAGGCACACGGATGCGATGAGTTGAGAGTTACATTGAATTTTAATTGAATTGAGACCATTTGAATTTGGAGAGTGCAATGAGAGAAGACAGAGGCTGGTCAATTTTATGATAAAAGGAGGGGCTCTTCATGATGAAGTTCTTTTTCAAGAAGCGACCATCCAGGAGTGGACGTGAAAAATTGCTTAACCAAAAATGTAGTCTACTTAAGCATGATCACCCAGAAGCAAATATTCAATGATCTCTCAACGTTGATGAAAAGGGTAAAAATGATCTTTAGAGGCAAATTGAATATCAATGTTGAGCTTGATAAAATTCACACTACGTCCTAACGGCTCCAAAATCCAAAACCCCGAAAGCTTCCAGCTCGAACTACATAATCGCTTTCAGTACCTAGCTGAATGCAAAATAGTAGACGAGATCAACAATGGTTTGAGGGTCCACGCGGTGGGGTCTCAGTTCTTTAAGATCCTCCACTGAAATAAAACTATGAAACTCTCAGAAGAAACCATCAAGCTAATGGAAGACCAGAATGAGATGAGACTACAATATTCGGCTGAGATATCTATACGGTATAGTCTATAGGGCAAAGCCAAATGACGAAGCGGAAGATCATGTTAGAATCATCTCAGCAAAACCGGAGATTCTTAGAGAACTAGAGACGTTTTATGGACAGCTACATATACACCTCGACACGACTCGTTGTTAGTTCAGCTCAAGACAACAGAGCCAAACAGATCCGACATTATACCGTAGATTTCCCGAATATCAGCCTTTACGAGATTATTCAACCTTAAGCACAACAAGGCAACAGATGATGAACAAATCACAACAGAACTTCTGGGTGGAAAATCGCTACTCTGAGCCTCCAGATAATTGACCGATAATTGATCGAAGTCTGCGCTTCGATATACCTATAGTCGATTTTACACCGCTGAAGTGACTGCAGCACCGCCCAGGTTTCGATTGAATCGAAGGATTTTTGATAGTCCACAAACGCTACATAACCACAACACGACGCTGGCTGACAATCTGGCGGAGCGTTGGAATGTGGTCTAATGCGGCGCTAAAGGCTTTTCGGAAGCTGGCTTGTTCGGGAGGCTGGAAGTCATCAAACTTACGTGTAAGATGATTCTTGATGACTCTCGAAAACGCTTATGAACATGCCTCAGAGGGAAATGGGACTGTAGTTCTTCAATAAAGTCTTTCACTTTTCTTGAAGAACAGTACTACACTTTTGCTCCACGCTTGGATGACGCAATTAAATATTATCTGGAGGCTCAGAGTAGCGATTTTCCACCCAGAAGTTCTGTTGTGATTTGTTCATCATCTGTTGCCTTGTTGTGCTTAAGGTTGAATAATCTCGTAAAGGCTGATATTAATGTAATTGTATAGAAACCCTACTAGGCCGATTCGATTACAGGGCAAGAGCACGGAACCAATCCAACTGCAACGAGGCGTGAGCGAGGAAGTCGTCATTTCTACGAAACTTTTAACTTTTGAAGTTGTTGACCATTATATTTACCTGGGATAGTCTGTCCAGTTCTACTTCGACAAAGAGGTCGCCCGAAGAATCCAACTCGGATGGGCTTTGTTGAAATTTACTTTGCATATTACAGTGTAACTTGTATCATAACGAACTGTTTGTGGAATTTTATTTAATATAAAATATAGAAGCTTTCAAAAACAATCTTTGATTTTCGTCTTCTAAAAACATACTTTATATATTTAATACAACAGCATAATATTTCTCAAAAAACTCTTTTTTTTTCATGGGCGACGTGGTTTGGGCACACATATCTCGTTTTCTTATTTTTGATTTCCTAATAGGTCAATCTTTTAAAAATAAAATAGAGTATTTTTAAACTTAATTACTTGTAAATAATTGGCAATAATAAAATAAAAAACCAGAAGCATATAATGCTCAAGGACATGCGTGCTAAATTTCACCGAATTTGAACACTTGGTAAGTACTTAAAATATATCGAAACCACAATTGTATGAATAGCTCCACGAGCACTTTAACTTTAATGGTGTGTACAGCGTTATAGAACAATTTTATTATAAGTCCTAATTAGTCTTTTGGTGTAATTAATCTATTTTAAGTAAATATTTGAAATAACAATAAAAGGTCACGAATTGCTAGTAATTTAGTAATTTTATCTCCCCGCACTCATCGGCGGTGTCTTATGCTATTACGTTTCAACCCATTTATTTCAGTTACCACGGTGTGAGGTAATTGTTTTAAATACCGGTCAATGTGAAGATTTTATCACCTTAATCTTATTTCTTGGTTTGTATCAATAATATCAGCAAAATATCTATAATTCTAATTTATTGCACTGAACGATGTGACTTTAAAACCATTTATAGTATGTTTTTACCATTGCATTTGCTGTCCAATGAGAATAACATCATACCTTTTATTAAGACAACGAGAACCATGTCGATCCATAAAAAAAAGTAGGTTTGTTTTGATGGAGGACGAAACAAATCTTGTTGAAAGACTAAACTTTGATTTATGTTCTTAATCTATCTACTCTAAGTTGTTTACTATTACTACGAGTATTCACAGTTTTATTTTGTACATAATGCTCGATTTCTTCTAGTAAAAATAAAATATTTCTATAACTACTTTATATACCTACAGTCTGTTATGTAGTCATATTTGTACACTGTACTGTACTGTGTCAGCCGGATCGTCCACTGCTGAACTCAGCCTCCCCCATTAAGGGTCGGTTTGCCATAATCCCCACGCTTGGCAGGCTTCTGGGGATCGCAGTTTAAGATATCAGTTGCTCAGAAGGCGCTGCTGCCCGCCTTTCGATATTTACCTTTGGTCGCCTCTAGCCTCTTTAGTCGACACCCACAGGTAGTAATGGAAGGGTGGCATTCTAGGCCGGCACCCCACGGGGTTATTTGATATGAAGGTGAGTAATTAGCGTTAAATTCATTATCACAATCATTTGTGGAATAGCAGCCGTCACAAAAGAGAATTTCCAAATTGCCGAGAAAAAATTAAGCGGTCCATTATGAAACCCATGCCAAGACAATAAAATCCGCATAGATTATGCATTCCGACCCAATAACACTCTAAACAATTGAACAAATGCTGGAATCCTTCGAGTCCGACGGCCCGGGTTCGAGCGCGCAGTTCATATGCGGTGATCACCGAACTTTATATCGCGGGTTTTTTTTTTTTGATCTTCACATGCCTTTTTTGCAGGTTGCTCGAAAGTAGTATCGGGCAATCCATCTGCATCCAGATTGCTCTAGCATACATCCCTAGAAATAAAATTGCTTACATTCTATAGACATGCCGCCTATGAACTCTTCATTTTAGAGAATATCGGTATATACATATATTTAGGTATATATCGCATAAACATGGTATCGACACTATTACTACAAGTTTTTTACAGCTGATTGGTACGAACGAAAGTATGTCTACAATGAGTAATATACTCAAGCGTGAATGTGAACTGCTCTTAAGGATGCTGCGGGAATATACCGTTAAGTGCTTGGCTTTTCTTCTTTTAAATACTGTGTGTGGAGTCACCACGCCACGTGAGCATTTGCAAATTTATAGTTAAACAAATTTATAGTTATACAAAATTTATAGTCTAATATTAATTTAATCTATTTATAGTATATATACTGGGTATAAAAAAAACACATGCTACTTACTAGCAGGCATGTCTTTCTTTCGTGGTCGAACGTGTTGTTTAGACTAACCTAGAATGTGTTGAAATATTTATAAAGAGAGAAATTTGGGATGAATAATTACATATATATATTATTTTGTACGAATAGTTTTGTATTTCATAACCACTCAAGATTAATAAAAAAACTTACAATAGAGTGCTAAGTTATAAAATATAGGTATTCATTAAGTCACTAAACTAAATTTTTAGGGAACTTTACATACAAGTAATATTTTAAGTCTACCTATGTATTCTGCAAGTTTATATTTCTATTTATGACAGGTAGCATTACATTGATATATTCCTATCTATTTTTATGTATGTATTTTTAAGATAACTGCCTAATATTATTAATTTGGTAAAACTCTCTCATAAATAACTTAATTTATATGTCTATGTAATGGGCTATAATTAAAAATGTGATGTAATCAATTATTATATAAATAAAAATACATAGAATATGTTTTAGAATATATGTTTGTAATAAGACAGATATATTTTTCTGCTTTTACTTTGTTGTAAATACCAAACAGAAAATTAACAAGTTGTCCCGGCGGTGGCGCTGCCGACGGTCTTATAAGATTTCTTAGTGCTAAACAAACAAAATGATTTCTTATTTTATTTTTAGGATGTTTTTGCAATTATGTAACCCGTTTATAGTTATTGAATTTAACAGTAAAAATATTTGGGGTTTAAGTGACCATACTCACTCAGTTCGATTCAAAACATTAATGCAATTTCTTTGGTTACTTAGGAAAAAAAATGTAAATTGGCGTTTTAAATATTTGACGTTTTTACTTTTCGATGTTTTGTCGATAACCACTTATTATTCATACCTTAACATTGAGTAGCCAAGGTGAAGTCTAATTGAATTTAGGCATAGTTAGCCATACCTACTCTACTGCTACGGTAGAGTTGATCCGTTTTTAAAGTGGCAGAACAAAAATATATAATTAGAAACTTAAGTACTTACTAAGTAACATACTTTGACAGTAGTTCCCTATTAGCCTGACTAAACATTGCTTCTTCAGTTGCTATGTCATACGATTGTTCTTAAGAATCAAGATACTTACTGCTTAACAGATTAAAACAGATCCCGTTGATAGAGACGCAAGTCAACTTCGTTGATTCCTCGGAAAGTTGAGTTCACAGTGTGTGTGCACGAAATCCGATGATATCCGTCATAATCTGGTACAAGCCACGGGATTACGCGCGTCCACCGGTGGCCGGCCGTCACCCACTAACGTAAACACCAGAGAACAAACCGAATCCGTATCCGATACCGATAAATCAAAGCGCACGATCGCGGCGACGTCGCTTATCCGCTAAATCCTGTTGGGATCGCGTAAAAAATACTAGTATTAAAAACAGTCTTAAGTGGGCTTACGTACGCGGCGCGGTGCGGCCCGCGCTCACTCTAATCTCGGCCACTTCCCGGAGCAATTTGAACCTAACTCCACCACTCTATACATCATCCGCGCCCGCCCATCGCGCCGGTCTGCGCCGCGCCTGCCCATACCGCCATCCCGCTCGACCCTACAATACACATCTATCTCTGTCTCACTTGCCTTGAAATCTCGCCACACTGAAAATTCAGTGCGTACGTGTGTAGTGGCGGGGCGCGGGGTGCAGTCAGCTGGACGAACTTGTGCGAATAAAATCGACTTTTTATCGGCTCGATGACGCCGCGTGACGTCACTGTTTACTTCTGCCGGTCGAGTGTGGACACTGGATCTTGACGGCCTACCACAGTGACGCAACGACATCGTATTACATTCTATCTCTGGGCTTGTGAGTTAAATCTTTTTCAAATCGTTCTTTTTACTACAGAATACAAATCTTTGAAATTGTTTTAAGGTTCATTTATTATCTCCGGTAGGTAAGTTGCCAGTTTGACAAAGAAAAACTTTCATAATAAAAAAGATTAATGCACACCATCTATCTACATTTAACAAATTGTACTGGAAAAACTCATTTAAATGGCGTAATATGTTTTCCTTACAGTGTAAAATAATTGCAGTTTAAATCGTTCCGTGCAGTGGAGTCTCCGCAATAAATAAACCCCGCAACGTAAACAGATCGGGCGCATTAACCGCGCGTCGGCGTACATAAAGAGAGCGGTATAAATATAAAGTTCCCACTCGCCGCCGCGCAAACTTAGCTAAACAACGCCATAATTGCCTTCATTACTTAAATTACTGAAATTATTTATTCAAAAAGCTGGCAACACTGGTGCGATACAAGCCCCTCCCTTGACGCGGCAAGTAGCCAATGGTAGCGAGCGGTGGTGCGGGGGGCGGGGCGCCAGGCAATATGGCCGCAACCTTCCGTCAGCGTTCGCTCGTGGACGCGCGCCGCTTGCATGCTGTTTCAGTCTGATCTGATTCTCACGCGGTTACTTTCACGTGTTTTCGAGTGGCTAATTATATGGGCATTGTTAATGAGAGAGTGGCAATCAGCGGGCAGTGCTACGTGCTACGCAGGGTTACGTGGCACTACATGAAGCTACGCTTCTACGCTCTTTTGCCCTGTATCCTCCGGCTACGCGCTGCGGTCCCTTCCGACGGCTCGCGCCCGACGGAACCTGAAACTCGTGATATTCAGGCTTTTGACATAAAGACTGTTACTTAAATCTTGACGTTTTAAAGGGTTTGTCAGTTTAAGTTTGGTAGGTTAAGGTTAAGGTTAACTTTGATATTAGACGTTATTCGTAATAAAAAAACAATTATTTTTTCGACAGTAAAAATATGTTTTTAAATGTTTTATTAACTCAAATACATCTTTTTTTTAATTGCAATCGTTTTATTAACTTTTTAATTAAATTTCTATGTTTTTTAATATTTTATACTAATGATAGTGCCTCCACAACTATTAGCAGTTTTTAGTAATTTTATAGAGATAATTATATCAAAAAGTAATTATCCCTCAAAGTTTGGCATGTTTCACGAATAGTATTTTTTGTTATTATATATTTCTATACTTTTTAATGGTCTCAGTCCAACAAAAATAATTTCAAACATTGAAAAAGTTTCATAAACCATATTCAGACAAATAAATATTTATTTATATATATATATATATATATATATATATATAGCAAAAGAGCTCGTTTAAGATTGTGATGTTGCTTTTTAAGTATATATACACGAGTAAAAACTGTATGGTCGTTATAATTTACAAATGTGTGAGATAGTAGTCTCAGGCTGATGATTAAGTAATATGAAAATATATCTACGAATAATTCGTAGAAATAGATATACTTTTCTACGTGTAAAATGTCAACATTTTTCTAGTTTTTTCATACTCTAGTTTCAAATTCTAATTAGTAATAACCATTTCAATATTAATAAAATACACCGCACATAATTCAATGCAGTTTTCAATTGAGTTATAAAAAAATGCATTTAGATATCAAACATCAAAGGCTATTTTTTTTAAATTGCTAATTGGTAAGCCTTTGACCACATGCTCACATGATGGTAAGTGATAATGTGGTCGAAGGTGTTAACAGGCTTAACCTAGGATTACTGGCTCTCAAGGACAGCTGCCGGAATAACAAGTGTATTGTAAATAGTGGTATAATACTCATGCTATATTAATTATTTTTATCTAGGTTTAATGTAGAATATAGCCCTGACCTCAGGTTTGGACGTAAAACTTTATAAACGTAGCCTTTGCTTTCAATATCGTAACCTCGCCGTATTTTTTTTTTTTATTCCTGATTGGTTAGCTTTTGACCACTATCTCACCTGATAGTAAGTGATGATGTGGTCGAAGATGTTCTTCAGGATAACCTAGAAGTAATGGCTCTCAAAGACAGCTGCCGGAACACACCATAAGGTACTTGGCGACAGATTTTCTACTTCAGGGTGGTCGCTAGCCAGGCGGGCATTCGCAAAATGCTCTTCCACCAGGCGGTGAAGCTCAATCCCTCGGTGGGATTCGAATCATGGACCTGCTGCGCGGTGGTCCATAGTCAATGCCACTGAGCCATTTTAAAAGCTTATACTTTTTTTTTTATTTATATTTGACAGGCTAGCCGGCAATGCCGTCGAATATGTTGTTCATGCTAACCTAGAATTCCTGGCTCTCAAGAATGGCTTTCGGAACACGCTGTTAGGTGCTTGGCGACAGATTCTCTACTTGAGAGTGGTATCTAGCCATACGGGCATTCATAGCATTCAGCATTGTATAACGACCATATAACAAGAACCGGGAACGACGGCTTAACATGCATTCCGAAGCACGGAAGCTCTCAGTAGTAATGCCACTAGCGGACACCCATCCATTTGATTACTTAGCTGATCGGTTAAGGACGGGAAAGCAACCTACGCTACCAGAGCTTCAATCTATAGTCAAGGAAGTTTAAAAATTTCTAAATTCCATTTCATAATGATTTATTGTTTTCTAAAATATTCAACTATAACGGCAAATTTTTATTTTGTATAATTATATCGTAATTCCGGATGTTTCCTCGTGATACTTTCTGCCTTTATCCATTCAAGCAGTAAATAAAGGCAGCCAGTGCATTGGTAGAACGTTTGCGCTTTCACGCACAAAACACTCGTACTAAAATTCCGTAGCTGATCTGTAACAACTCTCCCAGCGCTACGTGCTACGCTACCGTAGCAAAACAAAAAAGAAACTTAACAAAACTCTACCTTACATTTTTGTAAATCTTACTACTTTATTAGCAAATTAGTTGATGAACAGAATACTGCTCCAGACTTAAATATATAAGAACTATTCTATATCTTCTTGTTAGGTAAAATGCGATTTACCGTTCGGAGAATCAGGGCATAGATTTAACGCTGATTATTATCATATACCAACGAGAGCATTTCCAAATATGATTATCATCAGACTTCGGACCGAGGAACCTTTTTGAAAGTCTGTCGCTAAGCAAGTATTGTGTATTTGTATTGTGTGGTGGTCAAGGGCTATCCCATTTTTATTGGAATAACAATAAAAAAAATAAACTGAAGCCATAACTTTTTACAATTATGTACCTACTTGTTTCTTTTCTATAATGTTAGCGAATAGGTAGATATTTTTAATATTTCTTGGTGTTGTCCTATTGTTAGGGAAGACTTATTGTACAGACACGAATGGGATGATGGTGTACAGATGCTGATTGATGCATGAACAAAAGTAAGTTCACTTCGTTAAAATAAAGAAAGTAAAGCTTTGATATTTTATCCGTAGACATTAGAGAGAGAAGAGCAAGATGACAAGACGTATTGATTTATCAGAGCGGAAAATTTCACCCGCCGGCTTGTAAAAACTGTTGTAGTTTCACCCAGAGAAGTATTGAAAAATCAATTTCACTTGCAAGCCTAAATACAGTAATGTTTACACTGTACTATTTGGAGCCCAAATATCTGACACTACGGTGGGACCAGCCGAGACAGCACCACAGGGTACCTCTTGTACCTAGTATATAATGCGGAGGTCCAATAAAAAAGATCCTTTGTACAAACAATTGTATTGTTAATAGTGGTATAATACTCATGCAATATTAATTACTTTTATCTCGGTTTAATATAGAATAAAGCCCACGCCTTAGGTTTGGACGTAAATCTTTATAAACCTAGCCTTTGGCTCTTGCTTACAATATCGTACCCTCGACGTGAATATGGTTAACTACTCGTAGAGTATATTATTACAATCGAGGCTACGATATTTTGTGATAGGCTATTATAGATCCTGTCGAGATTGCAATAATTCAAGTAGCATGAGCGTCATGCGACTATTTTCAATACATTTAGGAGTAAATTCTTCATTAAAACACTGGCTCTTTAAACTACAAATTCACGCGAGGATTTTATAAAGTAAAAGATAACTATGGCACACTACACCGCACAAAGGACGGGATAATACCACTATATATCTATGCCATAATACCGCAAATAGTAAAGATGTATAATAAAGAGGTACCATCTTTGCTATTTGCCCGTGGGGGTGGTCGGCCTTCTGAAGAAATGCTATCTTACACTGCGATTCTCAAGACGCCTGCCAAGCGCTGGGAATATGGTAAACGCCCTCTTAATAGGGGAGGATGTATCAGCAGTGGACAATCCAGCTGATACAGTACCTATTGTAACCTCTTGACTATTTACTAGGTACGTATCTTTAACTCCGAAGGTAAGAAACTTCTAAAGAAGGTTTACTTTATTTAGGAAAATACCTATATATAACAACACTATCTCCTTGGTGACGATGCTGGTAACTTATTAAAACTAAACTGGTAAGTAAAAAATACTAAAGCGAAAAGTAGCACATTTCGATACAAGTGACGCCTACTTAATAAAGCTTTTACGAGCAGGTGTGTTGAAAATTAACTTTATATACCTTCTCGGAAAATAGGTCATTACTTCTTTTTAAATGAAAATTTTTAATAGAATATTTCATTCCTTTAGTAAAACTATGCGGGAGGGAAAGTTGTATGGAAATCCATTTCTATAAAGCGCAGAGGGAAGAAAAAGTTGATGAAAATCTAGTATTACACCACGTCATCAATGGATTTTTTGTTTTAATTTATTTAAATTATAGTATGTCACCTATTTTCATTATAATATAATGTCAAACGCACAAAAGTTTATATCACTAAGTCCGTAAAATTATACTGAACGTTAGCTTTTCCAGAAAAAAAAATAAAGAAAATAATTACCAATTGATCCGCGCACGCGTGGAACTTAATAAGAATAACTGAATAGTTGAAGTTATTGGCAGTAACATTTATTATCTTTTATTTTCCTCGTAGGTAAAGTATAAAGCACTATGTATAATTCTACGGTAGAAAGTACGATCCACGACTTGGGTGTATTATGTTATTATATACTCAATCTACACCCTCGATGGAAATCAGGCACTTTCTTCCCAAGTGAACAATTTACTATTCCACACGCCCATCATAAAACATGTACTGTTGTAATTGTGATTCACGGCGTTAAAAGAATAGGCCCAATGAATGCACATTTTATTATACTTGTTAATATAAAGCCTGGAAGACACGTATCTAGTCTACATTTCAATATCCGAAAACATCTTAATAACTAGATATAGTACACAAATTTAAACACACTGTATTGAGTAAATATATAATATGTATGTAATATGCCGGTGGGGTGCCAGGCTAGAATGTCATCCCCCCATCTCTACCCGTGGCTGTCGTAGGCGACTAAGGGTAATACACCAGAAGATGGGCAGCAGTGCTTTCTGAGGAACTGTTATATCACACTGCGATCCTCAAGACGCCTGCCAAGCGTGGGGATTATGGCAACCCACCCCCCCACAATGAGGGAGGCTGTGTTCAGTAGTGGACAATCCGGCTGACACAGTATATAATATGTTGTTTGTTATTATATGACCTGAACATGAAAATTTCAAAAACTTCTCCATAAATAACATTTTCTATTAATAGGCCCTTTTTGTAAGATGAATTGTAAGTTTTTTTAAACCCTATTTTCCATACAATAAATCAACTCATTTATACCTAACGAAGAGAAAGTAATGAAGTACTTCATTAATAGTAAAACCTATTAACATTCAGGATAACTAATTTGACGGATCGGAATATCAACCCGTACCAGTTGTATTCTTAAAATAACATGCTATTTTGAGAGCTGAAGATCCAAACTAACTATAACTATTCTGTGGTCGAAGGGCAACGCCCGTCCTAAGCCCTCGTAATGGATAGTGTTTATGCCCTTTTTTACACCCCGTGGAACATTAACATTAAATTTAATTTATTCTCAAACTAGCAGCCGACTAGCGATTATATTGGCCATGATTATAAGAACGGGAATTCAAATAGCTTTTACTATTAATAGTTAGGTATATTTGAAATAAAACAAATGATGATTGAATATGCACATGTCATGTTCACAATGTTTATACTCGTAAAGTTATTACTAAGTTTAAGTTTTTAGTAGTAGAAGTCAACTGGTGACCCATTTGCTGGGCTCAACGACTAAGCAATGATGGCCGAGCGGTAATAGCTATGGACTGCCTTGCCGCAGTACCCTGGTTCGATCCCCACCGCCGGCTTGAGCTTCACCGCATGGTGGAAGGGCATTTTGCGATTGCCCGCCTGGCTAGCTACCACCCTCAAGTAGAAAATCTGTCGCCAAACACCTAACGGCGTGTTCCGGCAGCAGTCCTTGAGAGCCAGTGAAATTACAGGCACATGAGACTTAACAACTATGTCTCAAGGTGACGGGCGCAGTGCGTCACTTGTGATAAAATACATCTGTTCTAGGCAGAGGTTAGTCCGCTTAACATCAGGTGGGCATATCAAGCTTGTTCCGTCACAGTAATATAAAAAAAAGCATTGCAATTCAACGTTGGGAATGCTGTGTACATTTTGGGACCGTTGCCAAAAAATTGTTTATGACATTAATATCAAGTCGTCAAGTCGTACAAGTATAAGTTATGTACAGTTTGGTATACTTAGTGATATTTAATTATTATTGATATTTATTTGTAGGTTATTACGTTTGTTCCAATTTATTTTCTAATTATATTTCTGCTCTTAAAACTACACATGCTTGCCAACTAATAATAAGCCTAAAAACAAATTACTATTATAGAAACACGAGTGCAAACGCAAGGTACTGTTCACGAAGAGCACAAACACCTATTCAGCGCGGTTTATATTTGCTATGGGAATGGGCAATCGCATTACTACAGGCGAGTCAATTTCTCAATTCTTCAATGAATATATAAATTATAGTTAGTTATTTATTAATTGAAAAATTACTTAATATAAGTTACTTAATGAATTTAAAAAAATACACTTATATACTGCTTTAGGTCCACAGCATAGTCAAACGTTTAGACACTTTGTATAGGATATGAGTACCTATTAGGAACTTATCCTATTGAGATTTAGTGCATTTCTACCTGCTTCATCACTTCGAAGCCGTAAAATATATTATAGTATTTTTACAGTAATATACGAGTATCATACTGTACCTTCAACAGAAAGACACAAAATTGCTAAGTTTCATGAATGCACAACTATTACAAATGAGTGAACTTCAGTTCCTTAAGTTCCATTACATACTGTACACTCTCATATTTTCTTGAAGGAGTTGAATCATCGAAAACACCAAAAGGTGGGCAGTAGCGCCTTTTGAAATACCACCATCTTATAGTCCAATCCCAAAACGCCTCTCAAGCGTGTGAATTATGGCGATCCCCTAATGGGGGTGGCCTTAGTTCAACAGCAGAAGTTATGGCTGCTGATGTGAATAATACAATATACTATTTAAATCGGCATAAGCATATAATGGACAAGCATACTCGTACCTACCCAGTAACCTACGGTAGCTGGTGCCAAAGGCTTCCTCGTCAGTACATCATCATCATCATGGATCAAACTTGAATGCTAAGCTCAAGGCCTCTTCTGAATATCACAGGGAAACAAAAACAAGATTCTTCTTCTCTCTGCTTTAGGTACTTAATAATTCAGTCTTAAGTGCCACCCTATGGTTAGTATATTAAATATTAAAACTATGAACGATTCGCTCATATCATAGCTTGTTTGGTCGTTCTTAACGGATCAACTAGGTTAAGAGGAACGGGCAGAGAAGCTCCTACAGAAAAATAGGTATTAGAACAAAGTGATGCTGTCTCACCGCTAAACACCCGAACAGAATAAAGCGATAAGGACAACTGCAGCTTCTTTAAGTTTGACTTAGAATTTGCGCATAATTTGCGTTCTGGGAGAAAACTTTTCTCCTATCGTAAACATTATTAAGAGCCATTTCACAAAATCACGCTTCTGAAGTTTAGGTCAATGCCAGCGCATCGCATACACAAGCGAAAGAAATGACGACGGAATAGCGTGACTGTGAGTAACATAGTTTGATACTAGCACTCATTAATAAAGAAATGTAAGTTGCAAATTTAAAAATTGTGTGATTGGCATGAGTAAATAATCAATTTCTTGTCGACTATTTGCTAATGTTATAGAAAAGAAGTAGGCATGTACATTAAATAGTCAACCTATATTGTGAATCGTATATTTACATTTCATCCTTGATGAATAAAAAATAGATATGTTTGAATCATTTATTGTAACAAAAAACTTAAATAATTAAATAACTATACGGCTTAAAATTATATAAATATTTGACGTAACGGCATTGATTAAAAGCTGCGGACTGAAAGCTCTTTCTTTGAAATTTTCCAAAAATTGCTATTTTCCTCGTTCACACTGTACACAGTATCTATATCCAGTCGTTAACACTGTCTGCCATAATGACCATGCATAGGATTGAGGTTTATTTTTCTGTGCATCCGGAAAACAACTCAGTACCAACCACAAACGTCCCATGACGTTTTTGGTTTTCCATTACCTACTTAAACATGTCACCCTCATATTCCCATACCACAATATATCACCTATACCTTTAAAAAAATAACATTTTCATCCATTTAGTTTGAGTAGACCAAACAGCGAAATGTAAATATATATTTACACATTTTGAGGTTTTTTGTTTTTAAATCGAAAATCTTTGATGCAATCTATAATCAACATATATACTTCTTGGTACCAATGCAATCCTCACTATATACTCTTATGCTCACTATTTCCTCTATGGAAAATAAATGATAATACACCTTTTTATAGAAAAAAATACTGGAAATGGGGTTTGAACACACGACAAAAATGGTGGGAAATAGTAATTTAATTGCTATTTTTATTTTTTCGTAACTAGACTCACCTAGAACTTCGATTCTTCTTTTAGTATGATAATTTACTATTGTTCTTTAGCCATGAATTATTACAGATTTTTACGCCAAATATTTTAAAGTAACAAGATTAAAACAACCCAATTCTCGACATCAGAACCATTTAGTCGGATATCCAATTTTACAACTATTCAGGAGAGCAAAAATAAATGTTTAATGTGAATTATTGTTTAATGTTTTTGAAGTTTCTGGAGTAAATCGCTATAATTGTATATGCTCGTTGATTTCATATTCGTTTACGATTATTTCTAACTTGATTTCTGTAAATAATCCAGAAAAAAACTAACTTTTATATACTGAAGTAGTTACATCAGACCCAATTTTTAAGGTCTGGCTACAACGGAAAGAGTTTTTATTGACAAAATACCATATGTTTCCATGAATCTCACAGTTATATTGTACCGCTATAGGTACACTTAGTTTCTAACCTACCTAACGTGGTAGTAGGAGAAATGAAACTAAGGTACTTTGATACAGTATAAAAAAAATATATAATATAATATGATTACAAAAAAAAAAACAATATGATAAAATGAAAAGAAGTGAATGAAGTTATGAAAGATGATTAATGAGATAAAAAAAAGAGAAGTTAAGTTTAATACAACAAATTAAAAGAAGCTAAAATTTATGAAACAATAATAATTTAAAAGCGGGCACATAAATTTATGAGGTCGTGGTTCAACCTTAAGACTTATTTCTGCTTCCATAGTGGCGTACTTCCCTATATCGTTGGACCAGGTGATGATGGTGGATGGCCTCAGGTGTTGAAGTACGCGGTGTGGAGTCAGGAATTTGTTAGGGGTAGACAGCCTCGGCGCTCGTAGTTACAACCAGCTCATTGCACACTGAAGGCCGGTTATACACTTTTGGACCACGACGTGGTCCAAAACTAATGTGGTCCAAAGTTGGTTGCCGTGTGTGGGCGTCCTTATAAGCCCCGTGTAAAGGAAATTAATCCAGACAGTGTTCCTGGAATGCGTAAAATCAAACATTTCACATTCACTGATTTATAGGTCCCGTTCCGGTAGCCCACCACGGTGTCACAAAGAAGTAGGTAGGTACTTACGTAGTAGTTTTGCCGTGGTGGTAAACAACTATCAGAACGGAGTTTACATTTTAGTTTTAATGCAGAAAGTAAGAAAAAAGAAATAATGTTAATGTTAATATACAAATGCAATATCATTCTTAGAATGAGAGGTAGATAAAAAAATGGATGATGAAATTTTATAGGGAAATGAAATGTAATAATTATGTTTCTGCTAATGAACTTGAATAAAATAAACAGTTAAACTGGAATGAATTAATGAGGATATGACAATATGTATGATTTTAGTAATCGCAATTTATTGTTTTTTTTTGTGTGCTATTCAAAACTTACCCCTATCGCGGGAAACACTTAAAGTAATTTGGCACAATATCAAACAGTAGGTAAAATCTATCACTATTACGATCCAGAAGGTTTCAAAGCTAATAATTACGCCTCGCAACCGGCTAGAGCGCACGGGTTGACGCAAGGTGGCGTGGACTAGCCGTCGGTTCTGCCTAGTAACGACTGCCGAGCGCCGCTTCGAATAACCGTCGCATGCGTCTCCCCGCTCCGCGCTCGTAAGGCGCGTTTATACGATAAGGAACGTTTACGTTATTAAGATTTAAATATATTTGATAGGTTTTATCTTAGAAGATTTTTTTATAAATTTTATTATTAAGTTGTATATAGTTGGTCAATATATATTTATATAATTTACAAAAAATTTGAGATTAAAAATATTCATGTAACGCTTTGTTACATTACCCGCCGCTCCCTCATAAGGATTTTAATTTAAAATTAAAATCCGCAAAGTCTTAACACGTTTCAATTTGTAACAATGACCTGACGCACACTCTTTCATACTTTACCTGCATACATCAAAACAAACAAACCAAAAAAAAATCAAACAATATGAAAATTGTAAAACTTGTCCTAGCATACTGCAAGTCATAAGCCATAAGAATCGACTTATAACTTTTTGTAACAAATGTTTGAAAGAAAAAAAATGGACACGGGCAGCAATGAATACTTAACTAAGATTTTGACCTACAATCTTTAGGTCTTTAATATGCCAAGTGCCTAAGTTCTTACCCGACATATCCTCTAATACGTAAACAAGTGGCGAGCGTTTCTCGACAACTTTGCACTTGATATATTTCGGAGCTAACTTTTTGCTAAAGAACTTATCTTTATCACTCAGGACATACGCGCGTTTGTAAACTGTATCTCCTATATTAAATTCATAAGTCTTTCTGCGTAGATTGTAGTTAGCGGTGTTCTTAGTATGAGCGTGATAAAGAGACTTCTGAACCTGGTCGAAGATAGAACTCATACAACCAAGGTTTTCAGCGTACACGTCTCGAGGTAAAAATAAAACCTTATCACCTAAGTCAATGTCCGTGTAATGAGAGCCACAAGGTACAAGCTCTCGTCCAAAGACAAGAAAGGATGGCGTAAATCCTGTGGCTTCGTTAACTGAGTTGTTGATTGCGAATTGCACACTAGGAATGAACGTATCCCATGATCGATGATCATTGTCCACAAAGGTAGAAATGCAGGTTATAATTGTCCTGTTATATCGCTCCACAGTATTAACCTGGGGGGTATATTTAGGTGTGAAAAATATATTTGGTACATTGTACTTTTTTAATAGGTTATTTGTCTGACTAATAATGAACTGAGAACCGTTATCAAGAAATATTGTCTGAGGTATACCATGAATCAGAAAAATTTGTTCCTCTAAAATTCGAACTATAACGTCTGAAGTGGCTTTTTTTAATCGGAAAAATATGACAAAATTTAGATAATACGCAAGTTACAACTAAAATGTGGCAATTCTGTTTGCGAGTAACAGGTAAAGGACCCATTAAATCGATAGATATCATTTGATATGGCCGTGAGCACTGTTTTGGGCGGCCCATGTCACCAAGAGTAGCATGGTTTTGAATTTTGTACTGAAGACAAATGGGACATGCGGCTACAAAATTCGCTACATCCTTATACAAACCCGGCCAGTAGTATCTAAGCGCAATACGTCTGTAGGTCTTGAAAATACCTAAATGACCAGCAGTTGGCTCACTATGGTTCTCAGCGATGATAGCTATTCTCAGTTCTGAAGGAACTACCTCTTTCCAGGAAAATTCATTTGTAAGATGACACTTATTTTTACTGAGTCGGAACAGAGTTTCATTTTTATTTGATAATTAGGATAATGCAAAGATTTGGTCACACAATTATTGTAAAGGTCCTTATACCAGTCATCGCTAGAAGTCGCAAATGACTTGGCAGTAACGATAACAGCAACTGGGACAGCTCTCGATAATGCGTCTGGAATTACATTGTCAACCCCTCTACAGTGCTTAATTTCAAAATCAAACGACGACAAACGAACACCCCAACGTGCAAGTCTGCCCGTAGGGTTGTTTAAAGAAAGGAACCATTTAAGTGCACTGTGATCGGTATAGACAACGAATGTTTTACCGTTCTCAACATAACAACGCCAATGTACCGCTATAGGTACACTTAGTTTCTAGCCTACCTAACGTGGTAGTAGGAGAAATGAAACTAAGGTACTTTGATACAGTATAAAAAAATATATATAATATAATATGATTACAAAAAAAAAAACAATATGATAAAATGAAAAGAAGTGAATGAAGTTATGAAAGATGATTAATGAGATAAAAAAAAGAGAAGTTAAGTTTAATACAACAAATTAAAAGAAGCTAAAATTTATGAAACAATAATAATTTAAAAGCGGGCACATAAATTTATGAGGTCGTGGTTCAACCTTAAGACTTATTTCTGCTTCCGTAGTGGCGTACTTCCCTATATCGTTGGACCAGGTGATGATGGTGCATGGCCTCAGGTGTTGAAGTACGCGGTGTGGAGTCAGGAATTTGTTAGGGGTAGACAGCCTCGGCGCTCGTAGTTACAACCAGCTCATTGCACACTGAAGGCCGGTTATACACTTTTGGACCACGACGTGGTCCAAAACTAATGTGGTCCAAAGTTGGTTGCAGTGTGTGGGCGTTCTTATAAGCCCCGTGTAAAGGAGATTAATCCAGACAGTGTTCCTGGAATGCGTAAAATCAAACATTTCACATTCACTGATTTATAGGTCCCGTTCCGGTAGCCCACCACGGTGTCACAAAGAAATAGGTAGGTACTTACGTAGTAGTTTTGCCGTGGTGGTAAACAACTATCAGAACGGAGTTTACATTTTAGTTTTAATGCAGAAAGTAAGAAAAAAGAAATAATGTTAATGTTAATATACAAATGCAAAATCATTCTTAGAATGAGAGGTAGATAAAAAAATGGATGATGAAATTTTATAGGGAAATGAAATGTAATAATTATGTTTCTGCTAATGAACTTGAATAAAATAAACAGTTAAACTGGAATGAATTAATGAGGATATGACAATATGTATGATTTTAGTAATCGCAATTTATTGTTTTTTTTTGTGTGCTATTCAAAACTTACCCCTATCGCGGGAAACACTTACAGTAATTTGGCACAATATCAAACAGTAGGTAAAATCTATCACTATTACGATCCAGAAGGTTTCAAAGCTAATAATTACGCCTCGCAACCGGCTAGAGCGCACGGGTTGACGCAAGGTGGCGTGGACTAGCCGTCGGTTCTGCCTAGTAACGACTGCCGAGCGCCGCTTCGAATAACCGTCGCATGCGTCTCCCCGCTCCGCGCTCGTAAGGCGCGTTTATACGATAAGGAACGTTTACGTTATTAAGATTTAAATATATTTGATAGGTTTTATATTAGAAGATTTTTTTATCAATTTTATTATTAAGTTGTATATAGTTGGTCAATATATATTTATATAATTTACTAAAAATTTGAGATTAAAAATATTCATGTAATGCTTTGTTACAATATCTGTATACGATGTTGATATCAAGCCATTTGGTCCCAAACAATGAATTTTAGTTTTAAAAATATGCTGGCTAATATTACAATCAGACCGTTTGGTTCCAAAATATATGTGTGGTGTGTAAAAGTAATACTTTATATACATAAACAACAGATCATATGGTTCGGAAAAATAATGATTTATGTAGCTTGTTTGTGGCGTTATGTTTAGCTCTGACATTACATACTCAAGAAAATAAAACATACATTGGTCTTACCTTATTGTAATACCATATGACTCGTATAAATAACATTACACTTTTTCTGACGCTGCAGTTAAGGCCGTAATATGCTTTACATGAGACTTTATGGTACTGGTTTTGTTTGATTATTATAAAGTCTATTGTTAAATAAGTCCTAATAGTCTCTTACATCTTTATTTTGTACTGTATTGTTTAGGAAGGTAAGGCCTACAATAAGTTAGATATTTATAAAATGAAAGTACTTAAGTATATTCGTAATCAGTATTATTATGTTTAAACCTAATTTAATCTAATAGGTAATTAGTTTATATGCAAAAAAGACAAACAAAAGCACAACAAATTACAAAATGAACAATATTACCAACCTAGCATTGCTTATAATAATATTTTGTAATTACAAAAACTCAATTCAAGTATTAACAACAAAACAACAAGCCACAATAAGAATTAAGTAGACTGTAATAAAACAAATAGTTAAAAATCTTATTTAATAAATCAATACATAGCTTTGAAAAACCAATAAAAAACTACTATAATTAAATCACTTCTTAGATCTGATCAGTATGCTCTGAGGCATATAGACATAAAGCAATTCATGGTGTGTTAGGTTTTTATAATACTAATGAAATTTTACAGGTATCCTATTAGTAGGAGTTTGCAGATCTCGTTACTTTGCTGATGAGATTGGTTTTTCTGTTGACGCATGTTTGGCAAGTCAGTAAGTATGGGCAGATTACTCTTTCTTAAGTTGCTCTTGAGAATAACTTCTTCAAAGGCATCATAATTGAATTCTGTTTTATAAAATAGAGACCCAAGTTTCTCTCTGCGAAACTGCCACCAAACGCTTTCAGATATTTAGAAATCATTCCCTCTTATATTTTGTTTTCGTTGAACGTACGGTCGTGATTTTTTATACAGGTGTGTACAGGATTTTACACACGTACGCACAGGAAGTAACTCATTTCCATTTCGTTTACATTATATGTGTTACGGCCGGCATGTTTTTATGATCGGTGATCGTGATGAAAATGCTAATAAAGCTTTAATAACTTTGAATCTATTTAAGCTATTTATCTGAAACTAACGTGAAACGAACCGCTACCAGCGGCCCCTAAGTACAAAACACAAAAACAACATACAAAATGGAAACGAACAAAGACAACACAATAAAATCGACGTTATGGCTATTGATTGAAGTAAGATGAAACTATTTGTTGATACCGGATCACATATATCACTAGACCGTAACAATAGTTTGTTTTTTACAACATAGACAATTGATGAAACAAGTTTATAAAATTATGGCATAGTGTGAGAGATTGCTGGTTTTCCTGATGGATGGATCCTGGTCCTCTTGAGACTCTTCAACGTCTCCAACAAATTCAAGTCATTCAAAAATCCAACAATCATTCAAAAACAACACGCGCGGGGGTGTCCAACAAGGCGCTGTCCCCAAAATCAAACAAATAATGTAACACGACACTCAAAAGCAAACTTTTTCTGTTCAACTCAAAATGTCTATAGACTAGTTAGACTGCCTACGCTAGGGAGGCGTTCAGAACCTTGCCTGCGCAAAGTTGACGTTCCAAACAGTAATTATAATCGTAGTCGTAGTCGGGGTCGTGGTCATGATCATGATCGTGGTCGTGGTCGTGGTCGTGATCGTGACCGTGGTCGTGGTGGTGATCATGATTGTGGTCGTGATCATGATCTTGATCGTTATCGTGGTCGTGGTCGTGATCATGATCGTGGTCGTGGTCGTGATCATGATCTTGATCGTGGTCGTGATCATGATCGTGGTCGTGGTCGTGGTCGTGATCATGATCGTGGTCGTGATCATGATCGTGGTCGTGGTCGTGATCATGATCGTGGTCGTGATCATGATCGTGGTCGTGATCATGATCGTGGTCGTGGTCGTGATCATGATCTTGATCGTGATCGTGGTAGTGATCATGATCGTGGTCGTGGTCGTGATCATGATCGTGGTCGTGGTCGTGATCATGATCGTGGTCGTGGTCGTGGTCGTGATCATGATCGTGGTCGTGGTCGTGATCATGATCTTGATCGTGATCGTGGTCGTAGTCGTGATCATGATCGTGGTTGTGGTCGTGATCATGATCGTGGTCGTGATCGTGGTCGTGGTCGTGATCATGATCATGATCTTGATCTTGATCGTGATCGTGGTCGTACATACACATACTTAATTCTTATTGTGGCTTGTTGTTTTGTTGTTAATACTTGAATTGAGTTTTTGTAATTACAAAATATTATTATAAGCAATGCTAGGTTGGTAATATTGTTCATTTTGTAATTTGTTGTGCTTTTGTTTGTCTTTTTTGCATATAAACTAATTACCTATTAGATTAAATTAGGTTTAAACATAATAATACTGATTACGAATATACTTAAGTACTTTCATTTTATAAATATCTAACTTATTGTAGGCCTTACCTTCCTAAACAATACAGTACAAAATAAAGATGTAAGAGACTATTAGGACTTATTTAACAATAGACTTTATAATAATCAAACAAAACCAGTACCATAAAGTCTCATGTAAAGCATATTACGGCCTTAACTGCAGCGTCAGAAAAAGTGTAATGTTATTTATACGAGTCATATGGTATTACAATAAGGTAAGACCAATGTATGTTTTATTTTCTTGAGTATGTAATGTCAGAGCTAAACATAACGCCACAAACAAGCTACATAAATCATTATTTTTCCGAACCATATGATCTGTTGTTTATGTATATAAAGTATTACTTTTACACACCACACATATATTTTGGAACCAAACGGTCTGATTGTAATATTAGCCAGCATATTTTTAAAACTAAAATTCATTGTTTGGGACCAAATGGCTTGATATCAACATCGTATACAGATATTGTAACAAAGCATTACATGAATATTTTTAATCTCAAATTTTTAGTAAATTATATAAATATATATTGACCAACTATATACAACTTAATAATAAAATTGATAAAAAAATCTTCTAATATAAAACCTATCAAATATATTTAAATCTTAATAACGTAAACGTTCCTTATCGTATAAACGCGCCTTACGAGCGCGGAGCGGGGAGACGCATGCGACGGTTATTCGAAGCGGCGCTCGGCAGTCGTTACTAGGCAGAACCGACGGCTAGTCCACGCCACCTTGCGTCAACCCGTGCGCTCTAGCCGGTTGCGAGGCGTAATTATTAGCTTTGAAACCTTCTGGATCGTAATAGTGATAGATTTTACCTACTGTTTGATATTGTGCCAAATTACTGTAAGTGTTTCCCGCGATAGGGGTAAGTTTTGAATAGCACACAAAAAAAAACAATAAATTGCGATTACTAAAATCATACATATTGTCATATCCTCATTAATTCATTCCAGTTTAACTGTTTATTTTATTCAAGTTCATTAGCAGAAACATAATTATTACATTTCATTTCCCTATAAAATTTCATCATCCATTTTTTTATCTACCTCTCATTCTAAGAATGATTTTGCATTTGTATATTAACATTAACATTATTTCTTTTTTCTTACTTTCTGCATTAAAACTAAAATGTAAACTCCGTTCTGATAGTTGTTTACCACCACGGCAAAACTACTACGTAAGTACCTACCTATTTCTTTGTGACACCGTGGTGGGCTACCGGAACGGGACCTATAAATCAGTGAATGTGAAATGTTTGATTTTACGCATTCCAGGAACACTGTCTGGATTAATCTCCTTTACACGGGGCTTATAAGAACGCCCACACACTGCAACCAACTTTGGACCACATTAGTTTTGGACCACGTCGTGGTCCAAAAGTGTATAACCGGCCTTCAGTGTGCAATGAGCTGGTTGTAACTACGAGCGCCGAGGCTGTCTACCCCTAACAAATTCCTGACTCCACACCGCGTACTTCAACACCTGAGGCCATGCACCATCATCACCTGGTCCAACGATATAGGGAAGTACGCCACTACGGAAGCAGAAATAAGTCTTAAGGTTGAACCACGACCTCATAAATTTATGTGCCCGCTTTTAAATTATTATTGTTTCATAAATTTTAGCTTCTTTTAATTTGTTGTATTAAACTTAACTTCTCTTTTTTTTATCTCATTAATCATCTTTCATAACTTCATTCACTTCTTTTCATTTTATCATATTGTTTTTTTTTTTGTAATCATATTATATTATATATATTTTTTTATACTGTATCAAAGTACCTTAGTTTCATTTCTCCTACTACCACGTTAGGTAGGCTAGAAACTAAGTGTACCTATAGCGGTACATTGGCGTTGTTATGTTGAGAACGGTAAAACATTCGTTGTCTATACCGATCACAGTGCACTTAAATGGTTCCTTTCTTTAAACAACCCTACGGGCAGACTTGCACGTTGGGGTGTTCGTTTGTCGTCGTTTGATTTTGAAATTAAGCACTGTAGAGGGGTTGACAATGTAATTCCAGACGCATTATCGAGAGCTGTCCCAGTTGCTGTTATCGTTACTGCCAAGTCATTTGCGACTTCTAGCGATGACTGGTATAAGGACCTTTACAATAATTGTGTGACCAAATCTTTGCATTATCCTAATTATCAAATAAAAATGAAACTCTGTTCCGACTCAGTAAAAATAAGTGTCATCTTACAAATGAATTTTCCTGGAAAGAGGTAGTTCCTTCAGAACTGAGAATAGCTATCATCGCTGAGAACCATAGTGAGCCAACTGCTGGTCATTTAGGTATTTGATCGTGATCGTGGTCGTGATCGTGGTCGTGGTCGTGATCATGATCTTGATCGTGATCGTGATTGTGATTGTGATCGTGATCGTGATCGTGATCGTGATCGTGATCGTGATCGTGATCGTGATCGTGATCGTGATCGTGATCGTGATCGTGATCGTGATCGTGATCGTGATCGTGATCGTGATCGTGATCGTGATCGTGATCGTGATCGTGATCGTGATCGTGATCGTGATCGTGATCGTGATCGTGATCGTGATCGTGATCGTGATCGTGATCGTGATCGTGATCGTGATCGTGATCGTGATCGTGATCGTGATCGTGATCGTGATCGTGATCGTGATCGTGATCGTGATCGTGATCGTGATCGTGATCGTGATCGTGATCGTGATCGTGATCGTGATCGTGATCGTGATCGTGATCGTGATCGTGATCGTGATCGTGATCGTGATCGTGATCGTGATCGTGATCGTGATCGTGATCGTGATCGTGATCGTGATCGTGATCGTGATCGTGATCGTGATCGTGATCGTGATCGTGATCGTGATCGTGATCGTGATCGTGATCGTGATCGTGATCGTGATCGTGATCGTGATCGTGATCGTGATCGTGATCGTGATCGTGATCGTGATCGTGATCGTGATCGTGATCGTGATCGTGATCGTGATCGTGATCGTGATCGTGATCGTGATCGTGATCGTGATCGTGATGGTGATGGTGATGGTGATGGTGATGGTGATGGTGATGGTGATGGTGATGGTGATGGTGATGAATAAATGAATCATATTTCTATTTTGTACACTTCAAGGACAAACTAGAAATTTGATTTATAGTCTGTTGAAATATTGTAATAAATATACGCAACTCTTTCTTAATTTCATTGGCATCGTCAGGATCACTACGTCCTTGATATGAATGAAATTCTATTGTTATCATTTTATCATTATCGCCGATGCCAATGGGTTAAAATCAATAAAACTTGCTAAATTTTTCACTGTAATAATCAGATTTAAATTATTATTTTTTTAAGATTTTACAGTAATTACATACTTACCCAAAACAGCTACATACTTTAAAATTGGTTTTAATTACCATCTTTTTATTTGCAATTATCAATACTTATAATAAAACTGTAACAGATCAAATTCTGTACATGGCAGATATTTAAAAAATATATTTTTATGGCAATCTGTAGCTAACACTAATACCAAATCTTATTTTTTTTAATATTTGTCTTTCTGTCTATATCCCGGCCGCGCATCACTCCAAAGCTCTCTCTCTCTCTCTCTCTCTCTCCAAACTAGATGGAATTCAATGAAGAAGGTTATTATATACTTTTAATTCCGAAATTCAGCACGGTTGCCTCGAAAGGGGATGATAGTCAAAATGTACACGTAATTGTAATTTATTAACGCTTCCTCCAATTTCAATCATTCTTTTTTCTTTTTTTGTAAGAATAGTGACGAGTGAGCGCCCCACGGGCATCCTGGCACCCCAAGGGCATCTCTGCACCCCACAGGCAGCTCTCCCCCCCCCCCCCCCTGGGCAGCCTGGTACCCTTATTAAGTTTTGTAAGCTTGCTAAGATAAAACTCTATAATCTGGAACATTCGCCACAATCAGTTTTTTTTACAATCTATATCTTGCCCGATACATTTTGGAGACTGCGCAATATAAGTAAAGAATCTAATATATATTCGTTTAACCGCCAAATAAGGAGAACCACGGCTAAAAGCTCAGGCTCAGGTTTACAATCGAAATTCCAAATAAAAGCACAAAGTACTTCGCTTCAATATTTATTGTGCGAACTGCAAAGGAACTCTAACCAAGTATCTGCGAAAAAAATATGTAAATTAGAGTATACACTGTATTTTAAGTGTATACAAAAAGCTCTAATTAACCAAATCAAAGTTTTTCATAACCTTTCAAACAAATTATTGCATAGAACAATGGTCCTGCCAAAGAAAGGTTATTTTTGGTCGTGGTCGTGATCGTGGTCGTGGTCGTGGTCGTGATGGTGATGGTGATGGTAATGGTGATGGTGATGGTGATGGTGATGGTGATGGTGATGGTGATGGTGATGGTGATGGTGATGGTGATGGTGATGGTGATGGTGATGGTGATGGTGATGGTGATGGTGATGGTGATGGTGATGGTGATGGTGATGGTGATGGTGATGGTGATGGTGATGGTGATGGTGATGGTGATGGTGATGGTGATGGTGATGGTGATGGTGATGGTGATGGTGATGGTGATGGTGATGGTGATGGTGATGGTGATGGTGATGGTGATCATGATCTTGATCGTGATCGTGATCGTGGTCGTGATCGTGATCGTGATCGTGGTCGTGATCATGATCATGATCTTGATCGTGATCGTGATCGTGATCGTGATCGTGATCGTGATCTTGATCGTGATCGTGATCGTGATCGTGATCGTGATCGTGATCGTGATCGTGATCGTGATCGTGATCGTGATCGTGATCGTGATCGTGATCGTGATCGTGATCGTGATCGTGATCGTGATCGTGATCGTGATCGTGATCGTGATCGTGATCGTGATCGTGATCGTGATCGTGATCGTGATCGTGATCGTGATCGTGATCGTGATCGTGATCGTGATCGTGATCGTGATCGTGATCGTGATCGTGATCGTGATCGTGATCGTGATCGTGATCGTGATCGTGATCGTGATCGTGATCGTGATCGTGATCGTGATCGTGATCGTGATCGTGATCGTGATCGTGATCGTGATCGTGATCGTGATCGTGATCGTGATCGTGATCGTGATCGTGATCGTGATCGTGATCGTGATCGTGATCGTGATCGTGATCGTGATCGTGATCGTGATCGTGATCGTGATCGTGATCGTGATCGTGATCGTGATCGTGATCGTGATCGTGATCGTGATCGTGATCGTGATCGTGATCGTGATCGTGATCGTGATCGTGATCGTGATCGTGATCGTGATCGTGATCGTGATCGTGATCGTGATCGTGATCGTGATCGTGATCGTGATCGTGATCGTGATCGTGATCGTGATCGTGATCGTGATCGTGATCGTGATCGTGATCGTGATCGTGATCGTGATCGTGATCGTGATCGTGATCGTGATCGTGATCGTGATCGTGATCGTGATCGTGATCGTGATCGTGATCGTGATCGTGATCGTGATCGTGATCGTGATCGTGATCGTGATCGTGATCGTGATCGTGATCGTGATCGTGATCGTGATCGTGATCGTGATCGTGATCGTGATCGTGATCGTGATCGTGATCGTGATCGTGACCGTGATCGTGATCGTGATCGTGATCGTGATCGTGATCGTGATCGTGATCGTGATCGTGATCGTGATCGTGATCGTGATCGTGATCGTGATCGTCACGATCACGATCACGATCACGATCACGATCACGATCACGATCACGATCACGATCACGATCACGATCACGATCACCACGACCACGGCCACGATCATGATCACGACCACGACCACGACCACGGCCACGACCACGACCACGACCACGACCACGATCACGATCACGACCACGACCACGACCACAACCACGATCACGATCACGATCACGATCAAGATCATGATCACGACCACGACCACGATCATGATCACGACCACGACCACGACCACGATCAAGATCATGATCACGACCACGATCACGACCACGACCACGATCACGATCATGATCACGATCAAGATCATGATCACGATCACGATCATGATCACGATCAAGATCATGATCACGATCACGATCATGATCAAGATCACGACCCCGACTACGACTACGATTATAATTACTGTTTGGAACGTCAACTTTGCGCAGGCAAGGTTCTGAACGCCTCCCTAGCGTAGGCAGTCTACTAGTCTATAGACATTTTGAGTTGAATAGAAAAAGTTTGCTTTTGAGTGTCGTGTTACATTATTTGTTTGATTTTGGGGACAGCGCCTTGTTGGACACCCACGCGCGTGTTGTATTTGAATGATTGTTGGATTTTTGAATGACTTGAATTTGTTGGAGACGTTGAAGAGTCTCAAGAGGACCAGGATCCATCCATCAGGAAAAACAGCAATCTCTCACACTATGCCATAATTTTATAAACTTGTTTCATCAATTGTCTATGTTGTAAAAAACAAACTATTGTTACGGTCTAGTGATATAAGTGATCCGGTATCAACAAATAGTTTCATTTTACTTCAATCAATAGCCATAACGTCGATTTTATTATGTTGTCTTTGTTCGTTTCCATTTTGTATGTTGTTTTTGTGTTTTGTACTTAGGGGCCGCTGGTAGCGGTTCGTTTCACGTTAGTTTCAGATAAATAGCTTAAATATTTACCTTAAATATATACCTAGTTTAAAAGTTATTAACGCTTTATTAGCATTTTCATCACGATCACCATCACGATCACAGTTATAAAATTTATAAAAACATGCCGGCCGTAACACATATAATGTAAACGAAATGGAAATGAGTTACTTCCTGTGCGTACGTGTGTAAAATCCTGTACACACCTGTATAAAAAATCACGACCGTACGTTCAACGAAAACAAAATATAAGAGGGAATGATTTCTAAATATCTGAAAGCGTTTGGTGGCAGTTTCGCAGAGAGAAACTTGGGTCTCTATTTTATAAAACAGAATTCAATGATGATGCCTTTGAAGAAGTTATTCTCAAGAGCAACTTAAGAAAGAGTAATCTGCCCATACTTACTGTCACCGTCACCGTCACCGTCACCGTCACCGTCACCGTCACCGTCACCGTCACCGTCACCGTCACCGTCGCCGTCGCCGTCGCCGTCGCCGTCGCCGTCGCCGTCGCCGTCGCCGTCACCGTTACCGTCGCCGTCGCCGTCACCGTCGCCGTCGCCGTCACCGTCACCGTCACCGTCACCGTCACCGTCACCGCCACCGCCACCGCCACCGCCACCGCCACCGCCACCGCCACCGCCACCGCCACCGCCACCGCCACCGCCACCGCCACCGCCACCGCCACCGCCACCGCCACCGCCACCGCCACCGCCACCGTCACCGTCACCGTCACCGTCACCATCACCATCACCATCACCATCACCATCACCATCACCATCACCATCACCATCACCATCACCATCACCATCACCATCACCATCACCATCACCATCACCATCACGATCACGATCACGATCACGATCACGATCACGATCACGATCACGATCACGATCACGATCACGATCACGATCACGATCACGGTCACGATCACGATCACGATCACGATCACGATCACGATCACGATCACGATCACGATCACGATCACGATCACGATCACGATCACGATCACGGTCACGATCACGATCACGATCACGATCACGATCACGATCACGATCACGATCACGATCACGATCACGATCACGATCACGATCACGATCACGATCACGATCACGATCACGATCACGATCACGATCACGATCACGATCACGATCACGATCACGATCACGATCATGATCAAGATCACGACCCCGACTACGACTACGATTATAATTACTGTTTGGAACGTCAACTTTGCGCAGGCAAGGTTCTGAACGCCTCCCTAGCGTAGGCAGTCTACTAGTCTATAGACATTTTGAGTTGAATAGAAAAAGTTTGCTTTTGAGTGTCGTGTTACATTATTTGTTTGATTTTGGGGACAGCGCCTTGTTGGACACCCACGCGCGTGTTGTATTTGAATGATTGTTGGATTTTTGAATGACTTGAATTTGTTGGAGACGTTGAAGAGTCTCAAGAGGACCAGGATCCATCCATCAGGAAAAACAGCAATCTCTCACACTATGCCATAATTTTATAAACTTGTTTCATCAATTGTCTATGTTGTAAAAAACAAACTATTGTTACGGTCTAGTGATATAAGTGATCCGGTATCAACAAATAGTTTCATTTTACTTCAATCAATAGCCATAACGTCGATTTTATTATGTTGTCTTTGTTCGTTTCCATTTTGTATGTTGTTTTTGTGTTTTGTACTTAGGGGCCGCTGGTAGCGGTTCGTTTCACGTTAGTTTCAGATAAATAGCTTAAATATTTACCTTAAATATATACCTAGTTTAAAAGTTATTAACGCTTTATTAGCATTTTCATCACGATCACCATCACGATCACAGTTATAAAATTTATAAAAACATGCCGGCCGTAACACATATAATGTAAACGAAATGGAAATGAGTTACTTCCTGTGCGTACGTGTGTAAAATCCTGTACACACCTGTATAAAAAATCACGACCGTACGTTCAACGAAAACAAAATATAAGAGGGAATGATTTCTAAATATCTGAAAGCGTTTGGTGGCAGTTTCGCAGAGAGAAACTTGGGTCTCTATTTTATAAAACAGAATTCAATGATGATGCCTTTGAAGAAGTTATTCTCAAGAGCAACTTAAGAAAGAGTAATCTGCCCATACTTACTGTCACCGTCACCGTCACCGTCACCGTCACCGTCACCGTCACCGTCACCGTCACCGTCACCGTCACCGTCACCGTCACCGTCGCCGTCGCCGTCGCCGTCGCCGTCGCCGTCGCCGTCGCCGTCGCCGTCACCGTTACCGTCGCCGTCGCCGTCACCGTCGCCGTCGCCGTCACCGTCACCGTCACCGTCACCGTCACCGTCACCGCCACCGCCACCGCCACCGCCACCGCCACCGCCACCGCCACCGCCACCGCCACCGCCACCGCCACCGCCACCGCCACCGCCACCGCCACCGCCACCGCCACCGCCACCGTCACCGTCACCGTCACCGTCACCATCACCATCACCATCACCATCACCATCACCATCACCATCACCATCACCATCACCATCACCATCACCATCACCATCACCATCACCATCACCATCACGATCACGATCACGATCACGATCACGATCACGATCACGATCACGATCACGATCACGATCACGATCACGATCACGATCACGGTCACGATCACGATCACGATCACGATCACGATCACGATCACGATCACGATCACGATCACGATCACGATCACGATCACGATCACGATCACGATCACGGTCACGATCACGATCACGATCACGATCACGATCACGATCACGATCACGATCACGATCACGATCACGATCACGATCACGATCACGATCACGATCACGATCACGATCACGATCACGATCACGATCACGATCACGATCACGATCACGATCACGATCATGATCAAGATCACGACCCCGACTACGACTACGATTATAATTACTGTTTGGAACGTCAACTTTGCGCAGGCAAGGTTCTGAACGCCTCCCTAGCGTAGGCAGTCTACTAGTCTATAGACATTTTGAGTTGAATAGAAAAAGTTTGCTTTTGAGTGTCGTGTTACATTATTTGTTTGATTTTGGGGACAGCGCCTTGTTGGACACCCCCGCGCGTGTTGTATTTGAATGATTGTTGGATTTTTGAATGACTTGAATTTGTTGGAGACGTTGAAGAGTCTCAAGAGGACCAGGATCCATCCATCAGGAAAAACAGCAATCTCTCACACTATGCCATAATTTTATAAACTTGTTTCATCAATTGTCTATGTTGTAAAAAACAAACTATTGTTACGGTCTAGTGATATAAGTGATCCGGTATCAACAAATAGTTTCATTTTACTTCAATCAATAGCCATAACGTCGATTTTATTATGTTGTCTTTGTTCGTTTCCATTTTGTATGTTGTTTTTGTGTTTTGTACTTAGGGGCCGCTGGTAGCGGTTCGTTTCACGTTAGTTTCAGATAAATAGCTTAAATATTTACCTTAAATATATACCTAGTTTAAAAGTTATTAACGCTTTATTAGCATTTTCATCACGATCACCATCACGATCACAGTTATAAAATTTATAAAAACATGCCGGCCGTAACACATATAATGTAAACGAAATGGAAATGAGTTACTTCCTGTGCTGTGTTATAACGATAAATGGATTTCGGTTTTTAAAAAAAAACTATGTTCCACTCGCGACTTTATTTAATTCGAGGGAATTAATATATCTATATAAGTTTTTACAAATATATCTTTAGGCAACCGCTCTGTATGAAGGATGAAAAAAGACTGGCTTTAAATTGGTACTAAGAGTAGAACCTCGACTCCAAGACCGCTGAGCAAGCTAGATGGGCTGCCAGGGCAGCACTAAGGCTAACTAAATAGGTGTATAACATCTCCCCCTTTTAGAGGAGACTTTGGGGTTAGTTCAAAGTCTCTGTTAAATTCTGGTTCTAAGAGGAGCGACAGGGCTAATCATTTCTATTTCAGGGTCTTGTCCGTCCGTCATGTTCGTGGTTTTGGGTGTAGGTTGAGGTGATAATTTGTTTATATTAAATTTAAACTGGAAAGGTCGGTTGCTGCCAGATTTACACATTTTCTTAAGAAATAAACAAATTACTAATAGAAATATTATCATAGAAACTGTAATTATAAGAATAGAGTAATGTGTCCCATATTGAACAATGTGTGGGTTTTGCGGATGTTCGATGGGTTTCAAATTGTTTAAGATTGATTTCATTCTTATTTTATTATCGGAATTAAAGTCGTCTAGGTCTATGTTGTGTAAGTGAATAGGAGACACATTTTCTATTACATGGTTTAACTGAACTAAGTTGCAACAAGTATCGTTGATTAAGCTAAAGTCTGGGAAGTGGTTGATAGGTGATGTGATATTTACAATGTTATATTTCGGTATGAGCGTAGTGCTTTTACAGTATCCTACACAATCTTTAGGTACACTGAGTATACCCGTTCCCAGAATGGTTGTTTCATACAAATTTGAGTTCAGACAATCAATTGAAATTTTATTAGGTTCCGATTGTATGTAGATCCACCTATTGTTTGTTATTGGTTTCCAAATATCCAGGTTTCCTAATATAACTTTAGCTTCACATTGTAATGGTTTTACACTGATCACTTTTGCTAAAAGTTCACTTTCACAGGTAGGTTTTGCGTCGGTGGAGTAAACATTTTCGATGTCACAAATGAAGTTTCCTGGATTCACAGTTTTGCAGATTTTCAGGTCGTCAAATATGCAGTAGTGGGATTTGTCTTTGGTCATTGCTATATATTTATTATCAGGTATAATTAAGCTGAATGAGTTTGGTTCATCAGGTTTGTAGGGGGTAGGAAGTGCAATACTATGAAACAATACATATTCTTTGATATTTACTAAAGGGACTTGTAGAACAAATATAATCTTATTACTAATATAATAACATACTAACTTAGAAATATTTAAAATAAGATGTACAGAATTAATGTCTAAAACAACAGGCAATTCAAGGTCACTAGGTAGATGTCTGTAGTTATCGGCAAGCTCTTGGTGTAACTGACTTGGAGTTATTATCGCAGGATGCAAGATGTTTTGACTACTGAATAAGATGGCATTAGTTATATCTTCCAACTGAAAAGACAATGTTAATATCGATGCTTCTAAAATATCGAGTATTTCGTTAATATTGATAAGTAACTGTAGTCCATTTGTTATTTCAGTAATATTTTTAACACCGAGTGAGAGCTTGTCGATAGCTTCATTGAGGTTGGCTTCATTTTCTCTTATTTTATGTAGGGTGTTATTATAACATGTTAATACTGAAGTAGTAACTAAAATATTTTGTTTCATTAGCGAAGCCAACTGTTTCTCATTATTTTCCAGAGATCTTATCGCTGCATCGTATCTCAGTCCATCGTTCTCATCTAGGGAACCAAAAACCTGTTTCAGGATTGTTCCCATACCTCCTATCCATGCGCTACGTTTGGTTCTACTATCTATTAAATGCGAGATGGATTCAAACTCTCTACTCATGTCTCGGAACCGCGCTGCTAATGGTTGCAGCATGTTATGACATTCTGCATCAATTTCTACAATTCGGGTCTGATTACACAGATTTCTTGTAACCCCTAAAGCATTTCCAATATTTTGTATGTGCGGGCCAAAATGTGAAACGTCTATTGGTATTACGATCTTCAATTGAACATTATTAATTTTGAGTTTCCCTAAGTAATCATAATAGAGTCCCGAACTTGAGGTGATTGGCTGGATGAAATCTTGGTGAGATTGACCCCGAACTGAACTGCAAATAATAATTATCATTAACGATAACCTCAGGTAAGTTTATTCCTACCATTAATAAGTTTTAATCTATTTAGTTTTATTTCTACCCTTTCTATGTACCTAACTAAATTTATTTACAGGTTAACTTAGGTGTATTGTCACGTTTGCAGTATAGGTGCGAGGTAAGTATTACAGTATCTAATCTATTTATTAATTAGCATAGTTAAGTTTCTTAGTTTACACGTGTGTTCCAACGTCGGCTGGCTTCACCTGATCGAAGTGATGCGTAACGTGACGTCGGTTAATAAGCAAGGTAAGTGTATTATTACCGTTTATTTTTACTATTTTATAGGGTCCCTTCCACAGGGGTGAAAGCGCTTTACGCATTCTTAAATGGTTTTTCAGATAAACGTAATCGCCAGTCTTGTATTTGGCTGGACGAGTCCCATATTGAACAATGTGTCCCATATTGAACAATGTGTGGGTTTTGCGGATGTTCGATGGGTTTCAAATTGTTTAAGATTGATTTCATTCTTATTTTATTATCGGAATTAAAGTCGTCTAGGTCTATGTTGTGTAAGTGAATAGGAGACACATTTTCTATTACATGGTTTAACTGAACTAAGTTGCAACAAGTATCGTTGATTAAGCTAAAGTCTGGGAAGTGGTTGATAGGTGATGTGATATTTACAATGTTATATTTCGGTATGAGCGTAGTGCTTTTACAGTATCCTACACAATCTTTAGGTACACTGAGTATACCCGTTCCCAGAATGGTTGTTTCATACAAATTTGAGTTCAGACAATCAATTGAAATTTTATTAGGTTCCGATTGTATGTAGATCCACCTATTGTTTGTTATTGGTTTCCAAATATCCAGGTTTCCTAATATAACTTTAGTTTCACATTGTAATGGTTTTACACTGATCACTTTTGCTAAAAGTTCACTTTCACAGGTAGGTTTTGCGTCGGTGGAGTAAACATTTTCGATGTCACAAATGAAGTTTCCTGGATTCACAGTTTTGCAGATTTTTAGGTCGTCAAATATGCAGTAGTGGGATTTGTCTTTGGTCATTGCTATATATTTATTATCAGGTATAATTAAGCTGAATGAGTTTGGTTCATCAGGTTTGTAGGGGGTAGGAAGTGCAATACTATGAAACAATATATATTCTTTGATATTTACTAAAGGGACTTGTAGAACAAATATAATCTTATTACTAATATAATAACATACTAACTTAGAAATATTTAAAATAAGATGTACAGAATTAATGTCTAAAACAACAGGCAATTCAAGGTCACTAGGTAGATGTCTGTAGTTATCGGCAAGCTCTTGGTGTAACTGACTTGGAGTTATTATCGCAGGATGCAAGATGTTTTGACTACTGAATAAGATGGCATTAGTTATATCTTCCAACTGAAAAGACAATGTTAATATCGATGCTTCTAAAATATCGAGTATTTCGTTAATATTGATAAGTAACTGTAGTCCATTTGTTATTTCAGTAATATTTTTAACACCGAGTGAGAGCTTGTCGATAGCTTCATTGAGGTTGGCTTCATTTTCTCTTATTTTATGTAGGGTGTTATTATAACATGTTAATACTGAAGTAGTAACTAAAATATTTTGTTTCATTAGCGAAGCCAACTGTTTCTCATTATTTTCCAGAGATCTTATCGCTGCATCGTATCTCAGTCCATCGTTCTCATCTAGGGAACCAAAAACCTGTTTCAGGATTGTTCCCATACCTCCTATCCATGCGCTACGTTTGGTTCTACTATCTATTAAATGCGAGATGGATTCAAACTCTCTACTCATGTCTCGGAACCGCGCTGCTAATGGTTGCAGCATGTTATGACATTCTGCATCAATTTCTACAATTCGGGTCTGATTACACAGATTTCTTGTAACCCCTAAAGCATTTCCAATATTTTGTATGTGCGGGCCAAAATGTGAAACGTCTATTGGTATTACGATCTTCAATTGAACATTATTAATTTTGAGTTTCCCTAAGTAATCATAATAGAGTCCCGAACTTGAGGTGATTGGCTGGATGAAATCTTGGTGAGATTGACCCCGAACTGAACTGCAAATAATAATTATCATTAACGATAACCTCAGGTAAGTTTATTCCTACCATTAATAAGTTTTAATCTATTTAGTTTTATTTCTACCCTTTCTATGTACCTAACTAAATTTATTTACAGGTTAACTTAGGTGTATTGTCACGTTTGCAGTATAGGTGCGAGGTAAGTATTACATTATCTAATCTATTTATTAATTAGCATAGTTAAGTTTCTTAGTTTACACGTGTGTTCCAACGTCGGCTGGCTTCACCTGATCGAAGTGATGCGTAACGTGACGTCGGTTAATAAGCAAGGTAAGTGTATTATTACCGTTTATTTTTACTATTTTATAGGGTCCCTTCCACAGGGGTGAAAGCGCTTTACGCATTCTTAAATGGTTTTTCAGATAAACGTAATCGCCAGTCTTGTATTTGGCTGGACGAGTACGAGTGTCATAGTAGGCTTTAGAAGATTCCTTAGATTTCCTTATGAAATCCAAGGCTTTCTCTCGTGAATACTTCAACCGGTTTTGGAGCATACGGACATAATCAGGATATGTGGCTCCAGGAGATTCCTCATAGATAGAATTTGGGATTACAGGCTTACTTCCGAACATTAATTCGTAAGGTGTGAAGTGGGTTGTGGAATGGACTGTTGTATTATAGGTGAGCATGGCTGTGTAGACATAGCGGGGCCAGTTGGACTGTTCTTCATTGGTAAAAGATCTGAGATACTCCTTGAGAGTTGAATGGCTTCGTTCCAGGGCACCCTGGGTTTGAGGATGATATGGAGAAGACCAAAGGTTCTTTATTTTGAGGAATTCACAAGTCTTCTTGAAAAGGTCAGACGTGAAGTTGGTTCCCTGGTCCGTTAGGATCATTTTGGGGATACCGAAGATGGATATGTAGTGGATTAAGCATTCACTAGTTTCTTCTGCTGTAGTGCTGCGGATTGGATATGCAGAAGAGAATTTGGTGAGGTAAGACGACGTATCGTTAGTATATATCTTAATTTTGCAGGTCCTGCTTCAGGCAGTGGCCCAACAATATCGAGAGAAATTCGTTGACAAGGTTCAGTCGAAGTGCTGGTTATTTGCATGGGAGCGCGATTTATTTGTCTCAGAGCTTTGTTAGTCTGGCACTGCGGGCATTTCTTTACGAAAGATTCGATGTCACTGCGCATGTTTTTCCAGTAGAAGGTTTCTTGGATTCGTTTAAGCATACGACTACTACCGAGATGTCCGGCAATAGGGATATCGTGGTTTTCTTTGAGTATTTTAGGGATTTCAGTGAGAGACGGATATATGATTTTTCCTTTATATATATGTATATTGAATCCCGTGTTGTTGAACAAGAAAAGAAGCATATTGTACAATTTTATATATTGGTGGGTATCGAACGGGTTCTTGAAATCTGTTATCGCGATATCTGGGGTGGTGTCTTTATCAACTTGGATAACTAGTTCGTTTCTGAGTGATTTTAGACTCTTGTAGATATCCCCGTAAGAGGATGCGTCAAAATGGTATACTTTGAAGAAGAGAAGATAATACGTTTTGCCTTCATGTGTAAATGATAGGAAGGAATACAGAGGCCTCTCTTTGTTTGTAATATCAGAGTTGTTTGGTAAATTGTCAAGAATATTTTGTACATAGGGATTAGATTCATCAAGGTCAATAGAGGAAGGTAAAATAATGATTTTATATTTTGATTTTGTGATATCTTCGTTGTGTTCTTGTATATTTGTATTAAAAGATTTATTTTCATTCGCCATTGTTTTTAGGAAAGCAGGATAGTCGTCGTCTGGTAAGTCTGGTAAGGCACTCGTGGATGGCGTTGGGGTACCAACAGGATGCGCGTTCGGACCTGGTGACTGGGTTGGAGTATGTTCAGGTAAGTTATTCATTTCATTTTCGATTTCTCCTCTAAGGGTGTCAGGGATATTAGAAGGTAAGTTAGTTTCAGGTGAGGGCAGGATTTCTTCACTAGGATCGAGGAGGTTCGGAAATGGTGAGTTTATTTCAGGTAATGGCACGAGGTCGGCACTAGGATCAGGGGCATCTAAAGAGTGTAAGTTCAATTCGTCTGGGTTGAACGATGGTGGTGATATTAATAAATCCATTAAGTCTTTGTCTAATCCCCGAGTAGGCTCTTCATCTACGTTGGAATTGGACGGGTTGTTTTCAGGTTGAATTGGATTTACTGGAAAACGAGACAAGGCATCGGCGTTAGTTTTGATTTTCCCTTTTTTATATTTAATGTCGTATTCGAATTCTTCTAGTTTCAAACGCCATCGGATAAGACGTGATCCTGGGTCTTTACACTTAAATAACCATTCCAAAGGTTTATGGTCTGTAAGAACCGTGAAACGATGACCGTACAAGTAGGGCCGGAACACTTTGGTACCGAAAATTACGGCAAGGCACTCTTTTTCGGTGACGCTATAGTTGCACTCGGCTTTGTTGAGAGTACGAGACGCGAAAGCTATAGGTCGATCTTGCCCTATAGGTCCTTGCGACAATATTGCCGATATAGCGTAGTTTGAAGCGTCACATGTCAAAAGGAAGGGCTGAGTAAAATCTGGGTATGCCAGAATTGGGGCAGAGACGAGTTTGTTTTTCAGCGATTCAAAGGAGAGCTGTTGTTCGTTTTGCCATAGAAATGGGACGTCTTTCTTAAGAAGAGACGTGAGGGGTTTTGCTAGTTTTGCGAAGTCAGGTATAAATCTTCTATAATATGATACTAAACCTAAAAAAGATTTTATATCTTTAGGAGATTGAGGAGTCGGGAACTCGGATACGGCCTTGGTTTTTTCAGGGTTTGGTTTAACACCATTTTCGCTAATAATGTGTCCTAAATAGGCCACTTCTTTACGTAGGAATTCACATTTTTCTGGCTGAAGTTTTAAGTTGAAATTGCGAATTCTGTTGAAGACCGCTCTTAGATTTTCAATCTGTGAAGTCAGGTCATGAGAGTAAATGACAATATCGTCCAGGTAAACGAAGCATCGTGAGCCTTGGAGGCCAGAGAGACAATTGTTCATAAGTTTCTGGAAGGTAGATGGGGCATTTTTAAGTCCAAATGGCATTCTATTGAATTGGTAATGACCTTGCGGTACTGAAAAAGCAGTTTTAGGAGAATCCTCGGGAGAAATAAGGATCTGATGAAAGCCGGAAGTGAGATCTAGGGTAGTGAAATATTTACTATTTCCCAATTGGTCAAGAATTTCGGATATTTGTGGAATGGGGTATGTTTCACCAATCGTTATGTCGTTCAATTTTCGATAATCTATAACTATTCGCCACTTGCGTTGACCTTGTGAGTCTGTCTTTTTGGGCACTATCCAGATTGGTGAACTCCAAGGGGAAGATGAAGGTTGTATGATGTTCTGATCCAACATTTTATCAATTTGGGTTTCCACCTCCTTTTTATGGCATTCTGGGAACCTATATGATTTTGTGTGAACAGGTACATCGCTATTAGTTTTGATTTGATGTTCGAGAGCGGAAGTAAATGTTAGTTGATCATCGGGTAGGTGAAAAATGTCTGAATATTGTGAGCAGACTTCTATGAGAGCGTCTCTTTCTTCCTGATTCAAGTGGTCAGTTCTTAGTGAATTGATTACTTCGCAAGTTCGTTCAGATGTTTTTTGGAGGTTGGCATTAATTGGGTAAGCAGTCGAATGTAGAGGTTCAATATTAAGGTTTAAGTTGGTTTTGACATTGACAAAAGTTTCTGAAGTGTTGGCAATAGTCAAATTAATGCGATTGTTATCCTTGACTCTAACTATGCAGTTGGATATTAGTAAATTATCAGAAAGATGTTGATCTGTAATGATACCTTCTTTGAGGCTAGTTTTCTGAACTGAGCATTCAATAACGGCTTCAGTACGAGGTGGTATGACGTAAAAAGGTTCAGAAAAATGCAATCGAATGTCGAGTTTTCCTATTTTCAGGATATCATGGGTGTAGTCAATTTTACAACCAAAGGCGGTTAGAAAATCTGTTCCTAAGATGCCATCATATGGCAGATTAATGTCTCTAACAACATGAAATTTGAAGTGTATGGGTTTTTTCTCATTTAATTTTAATTTAAGTTGAAAATGACCTTCGGTTTGAGTAGGGTCATCGCCGGGGTCTATGCCCTTAAGTTTGATCAATTCTTTGATTAGTTTTTGACTTTTATGAATACTAGATTCTTTCAGTAAACATATGGCAGAGCCTGAATCAACTAGTAGTGATAGTGGGGTGTCAGAAACTTGCGAATCTAATAATACGTGTGGTAAAAGCCTTTTTGTTGTGTCTATGTTCACTTCATAAATTTCCTTGTTAGCTTCAGTGGAAACTGGGGCAGTTTTTAAATTTTGGGTATCATCGGAAATCGATTCAGTTGTCTTCTGACATTCGGTTAGGGGCTGATTACCCTGTCGATTGGTTTTAGTTGACTGTGATGATTGGGTTCTTATTTGGGGCTGTGTACCCATGTGGTCCCTTGAATTTTGAGATTGGACGCATGTTCGGGGCTGATTACCCATGTGGTCCTTAGAACTGGAAGATTGGGCACTTATTTGGGGCTGTTTACCCGAGTGGTCCCTACAGTTTGACGGATGGGCGCTTATTTGGGGCTGGTTACCCATGTGGTCCCTAATATTTGAAGGATGGACGCTTATTTGGGGCTGGTTACCCATGTGGTCTTTAGGATTACAAGAATTGGGTATGGTATCGACTTTTGTACCTTGTCTCGTGCGACACCATGGCGAGACTTTTATTCGTTTAAAGTATTATCGCACGAGAGGTCTACTTCATCATGGCCGGTCTCCTCGTCGGGTTGTTCGAGAAAGTTTACGCGCGGGGGCATCCTATAATTGTTTTGGTTGGTCGTTTGATTTTGTTGAACCTTGAAACGATTGTTATTATATTCGCGTTTTCTGCATACAGAGATGTCGTGTCCAGGTGTTTTGCAGTAGCGGCAAAACACGTTAGAAGCCCCTTGTGGCGCAGGGTTGAATGATTTTTGAGACGAGGAAGACGGATTAAAATTATGCTTAGACGGCCCGGCTTTAAACTTATTATTATTGTTGTTTACAGATCTTTGATCTGTTTGTGGGCGTTTATACAAAGTCTGCTGTATACGTTCTTCCGAAATAGCAAAATTAATAGCTTCGTTCAATGTTTTAGGAGACTTACATCGTACAATATTTGAAATTCGGGGGTGAAGCCCCATTAGGAAATGATGTAGAGCAAGGTCCTCCATAGCTGCGGTACGACCAGGTAATTCTTTAACTTTAGTATTGGACAAGGATATTTCTGTCAATAATTGTGAGAGGTAGGTCTCCATGCGTAGTGCATATTGACTCACGTTGTCTTGCGGACCTTGCCTGCTCTCTTGGAGATCCGTGAGAAGATGCGAATAATGCTTTCGCTCACTGAATTGTGTTTTTAAAAACTCCTTAAGCTGTTCCCAGGATGTGAACTCCTTAATAGAGCAGGCGACTTCCGCTTTCCCATTTAATTGGCTGAGAATAAATTTAAATAAAATAGGCCTTTGGGTTTCCGTTGCTAAGTCGAAAGCATTATCACAATTCACAAGAAATGAGTTGAGAGTTTCCCTACTGCCATCGTATGTTTTAATAAATTTAAATAAGATGTTTAGTTCTAGTTCGGCCATCGCGAGAGCTGCGGCAGTTCTCCTGGTAATGCGTGGAGATCCAACAGGTGACTTCGCTACAGTTTCACTTGCAACCTGTTCTGGTCCAGGGATATCAATAGTTAATTTGCCTTCTTCAACTTTCGGCAGTTTTGGCATAATTAAACCTCCAAAATAAAATTAAAAACAAGTTGCAAATAATAAAAGAACATAGAACAACATTAAGAAAACATAGAGTAAAATAATAATTAACTAACGGAACCCTAATATCTCAACTTAGCTAAAACAATGACCAAAGACTTACAGTACGGACAGTGCGTGGGCGACCGATAAGAACACGACGGCGGCTGGGTGCATTCCGAAGAGATAAGGCGCGTCTCGGCGTATCGTTCTCCGGTCGCTGATTTTTGAGTGATTTTAATTGATGGAATGAACTTTTGATTTGCTTGTAGGTGCAGGATGCTATGTTGAACAATCACGAAGCAGGATGGAAGCACGGTGAGTACTTCTGAGTGTTTTCTTTTGCAGGTCGGAACTTGGAGCGCTCCTCACACGGCTGAAGGTAAGTAGATTGCAGTGCAGGCTGCAATTTTCTTCTTTAGAGGATATGCAGATCCTTTCCAGGATCTAGTAGAGTTTTATGACGACACGTTAAGGATACTGTTTAACACTAGTGTTTTAATCACTATCACAAAATAAGTTTTAGGACACTTAATTGTTATATCTTAGGATAAGGATCCGGAATGAGTCTGCGAAGCGGTGCCCGGGCACTGGGGATTTCCGGATCCCACCGCTGCCACCAAAATGTTATAACGATAAATGGATTTCGGTTTTTAAAAAAAAACTATGTTGTACTTCCGCTTTCCCATTTAATTGGCTGAGAATAAATTTAAATAAAATAGGCCTTTGGGTTTCCGTTGCTAAGTCGAAAGCATTATCACAATTCACAAGAAATGAGTTGAGAGTTTCCCTACTGCCATCGTATGTTTTAATAAATTTAAATAAGATGTTTAGTTCTAGTTCGGCCATCGCGAGAGCTGCGGCAGTTCTCCTGGTAATGCGTGGAGATCCAACAGGTGACTTCGCTACAGTTTCACTTGCAACCTGTTCTGGTCCAGGGATATCAATAGTTAATTTGCCTTCTTCAACTTTCGGCAGTTTTGGCATAATTAAACCTCCAAAATAAAATTAAAAACAAGTTGCAAATAATAAAAGAACATAGAACAACATTAAGAAAACATAGAGTAAAATAATAATTAACTAACGGAACCCTAATATCTCAACTTAGCTAAAACAATGACCAAAGACTTACAGTACGGACAGTGCGTGGGCGACCGATAAGAACACGACGGCGGCTGGGTGCATTCCGAAGAGATAAGGCGCGTCTCGGCGTATCGTTCTCCGGTCGCTGATTTTTGAGTGATTTTAATTGATGGAATGAACTTTTGATTTGCTTGTAGGTGCAGGATGCTATGTTGAACAATCACGAAGCAGGATGGAAGCACGGTGAGTACTTCTGAGTGTTTTCTTTTGCAGGTCGGAACTTGGAGCGCTCCTCACACGGCTGAAGGTAAGTAGATTGCAGTGCAGGCTGCAATTTTCTTCTTTAGAGGATATGCAGATCCTTTCCAGGATCTAGTAGAGTTTTATGACGACACGTTAAGGATACTGTTTAACACTAGTGTTTTAATCACTATCACAAAATAAGTTTTAGGACACTTAATTGTTATATCTTAGGATAAGGATCCGGAATGAGTCTGCGAAGCGGTGCCCGGGCACTGGGGATTTCCGGATCCCACCGCTGCCACCAAAATGTTATAACGATAAATGGATTTCGGTTTTTAAAAAAAAACTATGTTCCACTCGCGACTTTATTTAATTCGAGGGAATTAATATATCTATATAAGTTTTTACAAATATATCTTTAGGCAACCGCTCTGTATGAAGGATGAAAAAAGACTGGCTTTAAATTGGTACTAAGAGTAGAACCTCGACTCCAAGACCGCTGAGCAAGCTAGATGGGCTGCCAGGGCAGCACTAAGGCTAACTAAATAGGTGTATAACAGTACGTGTGTAAAATCCTGTACACACCTGTATAAAAAATCACGACCGTACGTTCAACGAAAACAAAATATAAGAGGGAATGATTTCTAAATATCTGAAAGCGTTTGGTGGCAGTTTCGCAGAGAGAAACTTGGGTCTCTATTTTATAAAACAGAATTCAATGATGATGCCTTTGAAGAAGTTATTCTCAAGAGCAACTTAAGAAAGAGTAATCTGCCCATACTTACTGACTTGCCAAACATGCGTCAACAGAAAAACCAATCTCATCAGCAAAGTACCGAGATCTGCAAACTCCTACTAATAGGATACCTGTAAAATTTCATTAGTATTATAAAAACCTAACACACCATGAATTGCTTTATGTCTATATGCCTCAGAGCTTACTGATCAGATCTAAGAAGTGATTTAATTATAGTAGTTTTTTTATTGGTTTTTCAAAGCTATGTATTGATTTATTAAATAAGATTTTTAACTATTTGTTTTATTACAGTCTACTTAATTCTTATTGTGGCTTGTTGTTTTGTTGTTAATACTTGAATTGAGTTTTTGTAATTACAAAATATTATTATAAGCAATGCTAGGTTGGTAATATTGTTCATTTTGTAATTTGTTGTGCTTTTGTTTGTCTTTTTTGCATATAAACTAATTACCTATTAGATTAAATAAGGTTTAAACATAATAATACTGATTACGAATATACTTAAGTACTTTCATTTTATAAATATCTAACTTAATGTAGGCCTTACGACCACGACCACGACCACGACCACGACCACGACCACGACCACGACCACGATCACGACCACGACCACGACCACGACCACGACCACGACCACGACCACGACCACGACCACGACCACGACCACGACCACGACCACGACCACGACCACGACCACGACCACGACCACGACCACGACCACGACCACGACCACGACCACGACCACGACCACGACCACGACCACGACCACGACCACGACCACGACCACGACCACGACCACGACCACGACCACGACCACGACCACGACCACGACCACGACCACGACCACGACCACGACCACGATCAAGATCATGATCACGACCACGACCACGATCATGATCACGACCACGATCATGATCACGACCACGACCACGGCCACGACCACGACCACGACCACGACCACGATCACGACCACGACCACAACCACGATCACGATCACGATCAAGATCATGATCACGACCACGACCACGATCATGATCACGACCACGACCACGACCACGATCAAGATCATGATCACGACCACGATCACGACCACGACCACGACCACGATCACGATCATGATCAAGATCACGACCCCGACTACGACTACGATTATAATTACTGTTTGGAACGTCAACTTTGCGCAGGCAAGGTTCTGAACGCCTCCCTAGCGTAGGCAGTCTACTAGTCTATAGACATTTTGAGTTGAATAGAAAAAGTTTGCTTTTGAGTGTCGTGTTACATTATTTGTTTGATTTTGGGGACAGCGCCTTGTTGGACACCCACGCGCGTGTTGTATTTGAATGATTGTTGGATTTTTGAATGACTTGAATTTGTTGGAGACGTTGAAGAGTCTCAAGAGGACCAGGATCCATCCATCAGGAAAAACAGCAATCTCTCACACTATGCCATAATTTTATAAACTTGTTTCATCAATTGTCTATGTTGTAAAAAACAAACTATTGTTACGGTCTAGTGATATAAGTGATCCGGTATCAACAAATAGTTTCATTTTACTTCAATCAATAGCCATAACGTCGATTTTATTATGTTGTCTTTGTTCGTTTCCATTTTGTATGTTGTTTTTGTGTTTTGTACTTAGGGGCCGCTGGTAGCGGTTCGTTTCACGTTAGTTTCAGATAAATAGCTTAAATACCTAGTTTAAAAGTTATTAACGCTTTATTAGCATTTTCATCACGATCACCATCACGATCACAGTTATAAAATTTATAAAAACATGCCAGCCGTAACACATATAATGTAAACGAAATGGAAATGAGTTACTTCCTGTGCGTACGTGTGTAAAATCCTGTACACACCTGTATAAAAAATCACGACCGTACGTTCAACGAAAACAAAATATAAGAGGGAATGATTTCTAAATATCTGAAAGCGTTTGGTGGCAGTTTCGCAGAGAGAAACTTGGGTCTCTATTTTATAAAACAGAATTCAATGATGATGCCTTTGAAGAAGTTATTCTCAAGAGCAACTTAAGAAAGAGTAATCTGCCCATACTTACTGACTTGCCAAACATGCGTCAACAGAAAAACCAATCTCATCAGCAAAGTACCGAGATCTGCAAACTCCTACTAATAGGATACCTGTAAAATTTCATTAGTATTATAAAAACCTAACACACCATGAATTGCTTTATGTCTATATGCCTCAGAGCTTACTGATCAGATCTAAGAAGTGATTTAATTATAGTAGTTTTTTTATTGGTTTTTCAAAGCTATGTATTGATTTATTAAATAAGATTTTTAACTATTTGTTTTATTACAGTCTACTTAATTCTTATTGTGGCTTGTTGTTTTGTTGTTAATACTTGAATTGAGTTTTTGTAATTACAAAATATTATTATAAGCAATGCTAGGTTGGTAATATTGTTCATTTTGTAATTTGTTGTGCTTTTGTTTGTCTTTTTTGCATATAAACTAATTACCTATTAGATTAAATAAGGTTTAAACATAATAATACTGATTACGAATATACTTAAGTACTTTCATTTTATAAATATCTAACTTAATGTAGGCCTTACCTTCCTAAACAATACAGTACAAAATAAAGATGTAAGAGACTATTAAGACTTATTTAACAATAGACTTTATAATAATCAAACAAAACCAGTACCATAAAGTCTCATGTAAAGCATATTACGGCCTTAACTGCAGCGTCAGAAAAAGTGTAATGTTATTTATACGAGTCATATGGTATTACAATAAGGTAAGACCAATGTATGTTTTATTTTCTTGAGTATGTAATGTCAGAGCTAAACATAACGCCACAAACAAGTTACATAAATCATTATTTTTCCGAACCATATGATCTGTTGTTTATGTATATAAAGTATTACTTTTACACACCACACATATATTTTGGAACCAAACGGTCTGATTGTAATATTAGCCAGCATATTTTTAAAACTAAAATTCATTGTTTGGGACCAAATGGCTTGATATCAACATCGTATACAGATATAACTGTGAGATTCATGGAAACATATGGTATTTTGTCAATAAAAAATCTTTCCGTTGTAGCCAGACCTTGAAAATTGGGTCTGATGTAACTACTTCAGTATATAAAAGTTAGTTTTTTTCTGGATTACTTACAGAAATCAAGTTAAAAATAATCGTAAACGAATATGAAATCAACGAGCATATACAATTATATAGCGATTTACTCCAGAAACTTCAAAAACATTAAACAATAATTCACATTTAACATTTATTTTTGCTCTCCTGAATAGTTGTAAAATTGGATATCCGACTAAATGGTTCTGATGTCGAGAATTGTTTTAGGAACTTTGGCGGGAAAACTGTATTGGAGTGAAAAACTATATCACCTACGGCTTTGCTCCTTCTTTGATATTATTATTTACATATAATTTATACACTTGTATTATTTCAGATTTTTTGGTTTAGAAGTTTAAAATTAGTTACGAGATTATTTAATACGCAAATTTGCATCGGTAAGTGTTTGCGTTGCTAAATGTATCGAGCGAAAAATTACTTATACATATGCAAAATTCCGTTTTTCTAGGTTTATAACTGTTGACGTAGTTACGAGATTAATATGAAATGACGTAATATTTTGGGGCGAAAATGTAATTTGTGATGGTTTCAGATTTCATCAAAATATTCAAAATACTTCCGTTATCTCAGAAAAGTATGGATTCTTACTTGTATGGGCAAGGATGCATCATTTTGAAAACCATTTGGATTATGAAAGTCGGACTTTTTTTTATTTATTTTTTTATGTCATTGTGATGGAACAAGCGCGAGGCCCACCTGATGTTAAGCGGTATCCTCTGCCTATAACAGATGCATTTCATCACAAGTGATGAACTGCACTGCGCCCATCACCTTGAGACATACCTGTAAAGTCTCATTTTTGCCTGTTATTTCACTGGCTCTCAAGAACTGCTGCCAGAACTCACCGTTAGGTGCTTGGCGACAAATTTTCTACTAGTTGGTGGTCGCTAGCCAGGCGGGCATTCGCAAAATGCCCTTCCACCATGCGGTGAAGCTCAAGCTCTGGGCGGGATTCGAACCATGGACCTGCTGCGCGGCAGTCCATAGCCAATGCCACTGAGCCATCACTGCTTCAAAACTTAAACTTACGCAGAAAACACTTACGCAGATTTTATGGTAAATTTGTAAATACGACTATCGACCGCTAACTGGTATCCCGGTTTGTACAAATGATGGAAAAGCCGGGAGGCCGTTTTGTACAAATTAGGAAGGTAGTTTAATTTCCTGCTGAAGTTATAGCTGTGTTCACTTATAGACATTAACTGAATCCAAAAATAGTGGAAATCAATTATTCGCCTGTCATCTTATCCTTCTAAAACAAAAGTTATAGTGAGTTACTAATTTAAACTAGAATAATATAAAAACTAGCAGACCAAAAAGAAGAAGTCAGCCCTCTGAGGTTGTTAGCATTTTTCCAATAACGCTGTATAAGGCTGCATAATTGTGACGTTTCCTTTTTTTAACACAATGAATGAACAGAAACTAAAGATGTAGTTACTTAACAAGAGAACAATAATTATATTATGGACAACAAAAATAAAGTATAGTTTGTTACTTAAAAAAATAAAGACATGATCAAAACTCTGTGGTCGCACTATAAACTTGCGTCTACGCGTTCCGCGTACGAGACGTCAGAGCAAGGCAAAACGAACGCAGGTCCTACCTCGATGAGCGCTCGCGCGGTACTGATCGCCTCGCGCTTGTACATTTCAATTTATGAGCATTTCGAGTTATGTTAAATATTTTTTCTTGTCTAACAAAACAGAGTTAATAGCACAATTTATACAAGATCAGATTAATTAAAGAATAAACTTTCTTTTCATATAATATCTGTTTGGAATTACACTTTATTAAACGCAATATATCGTGTTAAACTGCTGATATAATTCGTGGAAATTGGCGCAAGATCTTTATTTTTTTTTCTATAATGACCATTAATTATCGATATTCTAGTACACTATGTGTCAACAGGATTATATGCCTGATGCACAGTTTTTTTTTTAGTTAATTTGATGAATCTTTATACAAGAGATAGAACTCTGAAGTTGGCTATGTGTATGTACTTTAATTCGTAAAACAAGGTGCGGGAGATTGGTCACTACAAAATAATTAATGTTATGTTTGTAAATCTGGTACATTAACTGATAAGAGAACAGATTATTATATTTTTATCAATTATTAAACAACTTGTAGATATTTCCTATGATAGTAAATTAAGCGCTTAAAATCTTCGTATACCGCATTAAAATGTAAAATGCCTCTTAAAATCATAAAATCTTCGAAAATCATTATTTTCGAAGCGCTCGTAGCGAAGTTTACTTAGCTGTTCTCAACCGATCAGCAAAGTTAAGCAACGTCGCCCGTGGTCATGAGTTGGATGGGTGACCGCTAGTGACATTACTACTGAGCGCTTCCGTGCTTCGGAGGGCACGTTAATCCGTCGGCCCCGGTTGTTGTCTTAGGATGGCAGTCGTAATAGCATGGTGGTAGGGCATTTTGCGAATGGCCGCCTGGCTAGCTACCACCCTCAAGTAGAAAATCTGTCGCCAAGCACCTAACGGTGTGTTCCGTCAGCTGTCCTTGAGAGCCAGTACTTCTAGGTTAGCCTGAACAACATCTTCGACCGCATCATCACTTACCATCAGGTGAGATAGTGGTCAAAGGCTAACATAACAGGCATAAAAAAAAAAATATAATAAAAATTTGGTCTTATTTATATAGTTATAAATATGGTATATATATTTATAACTGATAGAATAAACTAGGTTTATAGGTTTTCCTTTTTCTTTATTTATCATTATTTTTCCTATTAATAATTCACAAACTAGAGATACAAGTTTTGAGAAAATATCGGTATTTAAATACCCATGAATTCAAATTCCTTTAATATAATGATAAAAATCAAAACCTGAATATTGGATATTGATAATATCTATAACATTTCCAAAAATCATCAAAATCGGTGATTTTAGGGGGGTAGAAACGTTTTCTCTTTTTGTATGAAAATTTTAGTCCAGTCTTAAGCTGCGCCCGCTGCGGACATTTCTTGGATAGTTGATCGCTAACTGACATTTACTACCGAGCACTTGCGTGCTTCGGAGGGAACATTAATCCGTCATCGGTCCAGGTTGTTGTCTTAGGATGGCCATCGTTGTAACATTGTGGTAGAGCATTATGTAAATACCCGCCTGCCCTGATGGTAAGTGATGCGATGCAAGTGATGCGGTCGATGATATTGTTTAGGTTAACCAAGAACTGCTAGATCTCAAGGACGAGTGCCGACGCTAGCTAATAGTACAGAATTGAACCCCGAGCATAGCGAGCGATTCTTATATAGATACCTGACCTAAGCAAATAATTTAAAGGCCCCTGAAATTTCGCTCTTACTCGCTAAAAATATCGTATGAGTAATAACAAAAGTTTATTCTAATTAACAAACAATCATCACCATCCTTGATGGCCATATTGGCTTCCATTAAACTATTCTAAGGCTCATATTATATGAATTGCTTTTCTATCAATTATCAGATTCATAGGAAGGTACTTGGGAGGAACTTATTGCGTGTTGCAGAAAGCATACTATTAACATCTTCATACCCTTGTCCTACACAACATGGGGTCGGTACATGATATTGTGACACAAAAACACATTCTAAAAAGTTTCGACTTTAGATGATACTTTTTTTTTGTACGTGTGGAAAATTCATTTATGCATTCCCGCGCACCTCAGGGGGGGGGGTTGGCCCGGGATATGTCGGGCTCGACACCAACTACTCCCACAGCAGCAAGTGCCCTACCGACTAAAAACCACAAGATGTTCCTGCTGGACGCATTAATGCCAGGGCAACGGGAACGCTTGCGAACTCTACCATGGCCCGGACAGCGTTGGCCCCTGGCAGGGCTCCGTCCCGTTGAGGGGCGGAGAAGGAGTTACTCCACTTCTTCATCTTTAGTGTAGATTATGATCCTCCACCAACCCCCAGCTAAGCGTCAATGATAATTCAATGGATTGCAGTATACCCGCAACCTCAACGATTGTTAAGATGTTAGACAGTTTTGCGTATAATGTGCAGAATAACATATGTATCATCCCACTATTAGTAACGTGAGTTAAAAAATAAAAAAGCACGAACGTAGCCTAAGAGCTTGTTAATAACGGACTTCAAGCACATATAAATAAAATTAAAAAAAAAAAAAAAAATTTTGTTCCATCATAAAATGTGTGAATCAAAGAGATGACTGCCCGAAAGGAGTGTTATATTTCTAGGGTTCATGTGAGTTACATTATTCCACCATAATTATTAAATGCCTGAGCAGATTTGGGTGTGTAGGGTATTGTTAAAATCCTTAGAAATGATCCCAAGTGCCAGTGGGTAAAAGTTTTTTGGCTGGGCAGTGGACAGTCGTGTTTTTACTTTTAATAAATTTTCTTTTTACCTTACTTTTTAGCTACTTCGAGGAAAACTTTTCTTAGGAAAAAATCCTATAACATTCCATGACTGGTTGATCAAAGCAGTTCACGTGATGATGTTAATCCATAGGAAACAAACAGAATTTTTGAACGCATTGCGGTATATTAAAAATCACCCGGAAATCGCGGGTGTCAGCTGGTGTTAAGGTAAACATTTACTAATAAACATATGGGCCAAACAACGCCAAGCCTACTACGGATGATGACCTAAATATGACGTGTCGTTAGCACGTCTCTCGAAGGTTACAACTGGATTAGCAGAAGGAACATAATCCCTACGTTATATGAACTTGACCGACAACGTACCAATCACAGTACCAACAATCTGTATCTACGTACAGTCGCCTGCAATAAGAAGTATTTACATTGCAATTTTCAAAATTGTGGCAAAGAGTTCTGTTTTTTCTCTATGTCATCAGAAGTATCTTAAAATCAAAGAATAATTTGGATATATTGACTCATGTTACTGTTAACTTCGATTATTATTAACTTAGTGACATCACATTATTTTGAAAATTACGAAGTGTATACTTTTTATTGCAGGCGACTGTACAGTTATAAGTATTTGTACGGGACTTGATCCTGATAAAAGCATAGATATGATTTGTAAGCAATGATAGCCGAGTGGTAATAGCTATGGACTGCCGTGCCGCAGGTCCATGGTTCGATCCCTACGTCACCGCTTGGTTGAAGGGCATTTTGTAAATGCTCGTCAAACTTGTTACCACCCTTAAGTAGAAAACCTGTCACCAAGCAGTCCTTACTTACTACTATTTACTAAGATGACGCATCCACCCAAGCTGGATCCTGGCCTCCGAACCAAGAGACGCCTTTCCTTACTGTCTTGCGCTCTTTCTTGCCACTGGATTGTTTGTTGTTTTCGCAGATTCTCCTCAACCTCGTCCTTCCAGCAGTACTTGGGGCGCCCGATCGGCCGTCGGCCTTTTATTCTTTTAGTTGTCCTATAAGCAGTCCTTGAGAGAAAGTAAATTATAGACTCTAGACTAGGCTGAGACTTAACAACTGTGTGTCTCAAGATAATGGGCGCAGTGCAATTCGTCACTTGTGACGAAATTCATCTGTCATAGGCAGAGGGTACCACTTAACATCTAGTGGGCCACCTGCGTGTTCCGTCACAACACATTATAAAAGTGGCTCTCAATGACAGCCACCGAAATACACTATCGGGTGCTTGGCCACGGATTTTCTGCTTAAGCGAAGTAAGCCAGGTGGGCAATCGCAAAATGCCCTAACACCATGCTATATTGACTACCATCCTAAAACAACAACGGAGACCGACGAGACATACGAAGCACAGAAGAACACAGCAGATTGCAGCAGTGGTTAGCTCTTCTAGTGATGACCGCAGCGGACATTGCTAAACTCATTGGTGGATTGGTTATGAACGCATAAGCTCGCTACGAGCACTCAAGGAATTTATTTTTTAATTCAGTCAATGACGGAATTATACGCGCATCAAGCGGTAAGTTTCAAATTATGATTTATGCATTCGTCAAAAGTACGAGTGCTTATGAATCAGGGGTGTAACATTTTCGCATGTTATCATCAATCACGCACCGATACGAAGTGCTCGTAACAGTGCGTGCCTAAACAGTGTTCATTGCAGTCACTACCTACTTGAATGACCATGACGACTGTAACGTACTTGGATGGGTGACCGCTAGAAGCATTTTCTGAGACTGAGCACTTCCATGCTCCTCCCGGTTATTGTCTTGATGACAATCTTAGGTAATGGGAGGACTGAAAAATCTAACTAAAAAAGAAATATCTATGGTATTTTGCGAATGTCTGCTTACCACCTTCAAGTACCAAAACTGTTGCCAAGCATCAAACAAACTGTGTGTTCCGGCAGTTGTCCTTAAGAACAAGTTCTCATTCCAAGCAATGCCTGTTTACCATCTTCGATCACCTCATTAATTATCATCAGGTAAGATTGTGGTCGAAGGCGTGAAAATACGCAGTAGCTTACTCAGTAAGATATATATTTTAGATCGATTAAAATTAAAGAGTTTCATACTGGACACGGGCTAGCCGGGACCTACTACGACTAGACTAACACAATAAAAGCTTGTACAAGTACTATATGCTTGAATCAGAATGGTCTCCAAAGCAACGATTTATTCAACTCTGATGACTGAATAACTAAATGCTGGCACATTTGGCACAACGAATAAGCATTACAATCCGGCGGGGTAATGCTGCCAGCATTCTCGGCACACTGCCAACTGGTAGTAAGCTGGAGTATTTGAACTGCCTGTAGGCCTACACTGGCCTTTATGTTGCCTAAATGCTTTCTTTGTAGTAGCTGTAGTGTTGTATTTAATTTCTAGTGCATTGTTAACAAAGGTGAACTTTATAACTCTCTATGTAGGCATAATAATTTGTAATGTGATATCAGAGATTCAATGAAAGATAAAAAAAACTTTTTGGTTTAATAGTACATAATATATAGTAGAGTGCTCATATGTTTTAAAAATAGAACGCAAAGAGTACGTTATGTAAAAACGGAATTATTTCTTTGTAAGTTAAAGTTATGAATCGAAAAACGCAATCCACAATACGTTAATGGATATCCCCTCTATATCCAAAAGTCGTAGCTTATTTGTGTCACATAGTAAGCTAATTTGAAATGTGATATCAGAGAGATTCAATGAAAGATAAAAAAAAAACATTTTGAGTTTAATAGTACATAATATATAGTAGAGTACTCGTATGTTTTAAAAATAGAACGCAGAGAGTACGTTATGTAAAAACGGAATTATTTCTTTGTAAGTTAAAGTTATGAATCGAAAAACGCAATCCACAATACGTTAATGGATATCCCCTCTATATCCAAAAGTCGTAGCTTATTTGTGTCACATAGTAAGCTAATTTGAAATGTGATATCAGAGAGATTCTATGAAAGATAAAAAAAAAACATTTTGAGTTTAATAGTACATAATATATAGTACAGTACTCGTATGTTTTAAAAATAGAACGCAGAGTACGTTATGTAAAAACGGAATTATTTCTTTGTAAGTTAAAGTTATGAATCGAAAAACGCAATCCACAATACGATAATGGATACCCCCTCTATATCCAAAAATCGTAGCTTATTTGTGTCACATAGTACCGGATAAAGTGGCGACGTTTATTTGAGCTGGAAATCCTACAAGTCAGTGAAAACTGAGAACATTTTTCAGAAACGCGTACTGGTTTTCAAGTGCATAATATGTTTTTTTTTACAGCTGATAGGATAGCCCTTTACCACTATCTCAACTGGCGGTAACTGAAGATGTAGTCTAAGATGGTAAAAGGTCTAAGCCTAGAATTACTGGCACTCAAGGACTGCTGCTGGAACACACTGCTACGATCTTGGTTTTCGATAGATTTTCTACTTGAGGGTGGTAGCTAATCAGGCGAGCAATGGCAAAGCGCCTTCCACCATGCCGTGAAGCTCAGGCCGGTGGTGGACATCGAACCACCTCAACGGATCTGAACCACGGTAGACCATAGCTATTACCACTCGGCTATCACTGCTTCAACTTCTACTTATTTGGTAACTACGATAGTGAGCTTCTCTCTCGGTCTCTTTTATTACTGATTGGATAGTTTCTGATAAGTAGCTTACCTGTTGTATCGAGGACGTGTTACCTATTTAAATATTATAAATTAAACCGGCAAAAAACACTCAACGTGAGTGTTTTTCGAATCGAATACGTCGACCCGGGTTTCGAACATATCAGATGCTCATAATCAGGGCGGGTGTGCAGCTGCGTCTGCGAGCTCCCGGCGGGCACTGATGTGTTACCTGTTTAAAACAAAAACGGGAACTAGTTTTCAAGCTGCCGGAACACACAGTTTGGAGCTTGGTGTCGGATTTTCTACAGGAATAATTTCGATAATATTAAGAGACCTCAGAGAGGGACACGAGATGCTTTTATCTATTACAACGCATACAGTCAACGAGGGGCACGACGTATGCCAATTCCTCAGAAGAAGTTGCGGACAGGTCAGCTAGTAGGTAATTCAGACTCAACACTCATTTAGAAGATGATGCTGATGGGATTAGAAATGTCTGTTGACAGGGCGGGATGGAAGTTAATTTTATGCTGACCCAGTAAATGTGAGATAAGGGCAGAAGGAACAAGAAGAAAAATCACGTACCCTGGTGCATTTGAAATGAGGTCGTTCCCAATCAGCACCGGTGCCAATTGGGAATGCTTTTAAAAAACTGCTCATCTGCCACAAGTTGTAGAAAGTTGAAAATTTTTAAATACCACACCAGTAGTTGTGGCATTTCAATGTTCTTGTTATAGTATATTGTCATGTTTATTTAACTGTCTTGGACCCCAGCATCTGTATTTACAGGCTCAAGTTTAATGTTACTGAGTGTCTCGTGCGCCTAGATTGGGGCTAACTCAAAACCCGTTTAGATTGAAGAAGGCATGCTCATTTAACTGCATCAGTGGACATATATATCGTAATATGTGCCACGATATATCAAAATTCATAGTTATTTCGAAATAAATCAATTAATATGGCATAGTATTTGTCATACCTTCTAAAAATTTCATATTATATTTATACTTAAGGCAATTAAGGCGCAGGTACACTCTTTCTAAGAAAGAGGTTCAAAATTTGCCTTTTTGATACATCACCTTAACCATATTGTTGTAATACTTTAAAAAATATGTAAGTACTTAAGTTTAAAAAACATTTTCGACTTAATGGCTGGTCAAAATATTTTCAAAACCATTTCACGAGTAGCCACTCAATTCGGCAGTAACATTTTACATTTATACAATCTGGGGAATAACTTGTAGTAGGTACAGTAGTAAAGATTTTTCTTTTTATATTAAATACTACACACTACAGACTCGTGGTCCGTACTCTTATTTGATTCATTTTTTTTTGTCACATATAATAATTTTAAACTTTGAGTTCATTCTCCAACTCTAACTTATCAATATTCTTCCTGATGGGAAGTTAGACTAGTGTTAGTTATATAATCTCTTATAGCTAAAGTGAGTCCATACTTATATATATAAATATATTTTTCTCCTCATATCTAGTTGGTTAGTTCTTTACGTTGTGCATTTACCGGTTTAGTTTGTCGTTGAAGGGCCGGCCACAGATTCCGGTGATGCCCTTTTTGTTTTAGTTAGAGCCGTAAAGACTTTAGAGACTTTAGACAGCAGTAAAGATTACAAAGTTACATGTCTTTTTGAATTTTATTATTAGTCTAATCTGCCAACTGATAAATAAATGAAAGGCTTCACGTTTTAATTTGATTATGCAACATAAAACACAGGTGCATAAAACATGAACATAATTATACCTAAGTATGTATACCTATTAAGCTACTGCACATTATTTATTACATCAGTCATAAAAGATCGTAAATCACAACTTATCATCGCTACTGAATTTCCGCTGGTATCTTTCTTTATCTAGTATTTAATAAAAATATCGACGTCAAAACTACGATAATGCACTGGAATTCCCAAATTTTATCCACATTTTCTAATTATAGGCACCTTTGTAAAATATTGATTAAACAATGGCTGAAAGTATAGGTACGAATTACGTTATATTGTATAATGAATGTCCCTCCATATCTACCCGTGAGTGTCGTTAGAGGCAACTAAGGGTACACACCAGAAGGTGGGCAGCAGTGCTTTCTGAGGAACTGATATCTCACACTGCGATCCCCAAGATGCCTGCCAAGCGTAGGGATTATGGCGAACCCTCCTATAATAGAAGAGGCTGTGTTCAGCAGTAGACAATCCAGCTGCTACGGATATAAGTGAATGAATGCATGAAAATGGATCGGTACCTAATTATTATTGTATACATTAATTAGGTCACCATAGGAGTCCCAAGAAAAGTAGAGAGCAAAGTTCATGACATGATTGACTGGTTGTCATCGTTAAACGACTTTTATAGCACCTATTTCACCAATACACTTATTGGAAAAATGCTAACAACCTCTTAGGGTTGACTTGTGCTAGTCCTAACAAACATTTTGAGATTAATGTTTTTTTCTTTTTATTTTTTGTGTGGTTTTATGTGTGTCGGAATAAGCACGAGGACAACTTGATGTTAAAACTGTCTTGTGCCTGTAATTTATTATTTTGTTACTTTTCTCGATGTAAATATTCAAAACTGTATTGAAACGCAGCGAGGCGCGGTCCAGTGCTGCCGCGGGTGGGCCCTCTTGGCTCGGAGTAGGCGTGGTCTTTTGCTCCTTCTCTCATATAATAGTACAGAGAGACATGTGAAATACAGTGAGCTTTAGACCTACAGCAATTAATTTATTTACATATTAGGGATTCTTGCTAGATATGATTAGCCGTTTTTTTTCTATAGTTCGTGCTAACTGGAGATGCGTTTAAAAAACAAGGTTATCTAAGCGTCATTTGTAACCGATAAACCGATTTTCTAAAGTAGGTCCGGGCAGTCGAGCGTACTAGTTTCTATGTTTAGTGGATATACAAATGGTTGAACTGGCCGGTCGCTTCTCCATACAAACGCTGTAGGATGATCACTCCCTTATTTGAGATTTAAGGTCCAGAATTAAGCAAAACACCCATTGATCTCGTCATTATCTAGGCTTGTATGATGCCAAAATTTTATAAAGATAGTTAAGTTGAAAGTTATTAGCCTCGAAATATTTATATGAAAATGTTTCAAAGCTCATAACTCTCAACTTAATTATCTTATTAAAATTTCGACATCATACAAGCCTAGATAATGAGGAGATCAATCGGTATTATGCTCTGTTTTGAACCTAAATCCTCAAATAAGGGAGTGATCATCCTACGGCTTTTGTATGGAGAACGGGCCGGCCAGTTCACCCTTAAGCTGTAGGTCTTCTTACATTAGGTGGTAGGATATGGAACTTTTGAGAACGCTGGGTATAATCTGGAATATACCTAATGTATAATTTAAAATTGAAAATAACATAGAAATCTGCGCTCAACTCGTGTTACTCTAATTATCATGTATGGGTTTTCTTATCAGTGAGACATATTTAAAGTGACTTCGCACTTAGGCACAATAATGGATATTATGAAAAAAAAAAAATACATCCCAATTTTATAATAGTATAAAAGAGGTCATCAATACCTTACTAGGCGAATAAACCTAGAACCATCTTAGCTATCCATACTCTTGTTTCTAAGGTTCCGTACCTCAAAAGTTAAAAATGGAACTCTTATAGAAATATAGGATAGAATATATAAATATAAAAATAATATATATAGGATTACTTTGTTAATAGGCAGACAGGTCTGTCTGTTAAGCTCCTTTTTCTCAGGAACGCATGGAGGTATCAAGCTGAAATTCTTATCAAATACTCAGGTCTACTGTCCCTTGGAGCTGTTAAAAAAATCAAAACTCTTAGCCAACGCAAACAAAAGATACAGCCGTTTAGGCCGCAAATTTTCGGGACTCGCAAGGGAATCAAAACCTACAGGGTACTTCCCGTGGATTCAGAATCCTGAAATATTGTACGAAGCAACGACTTATAGCACAGATTAAGGAAAAATGGCGAAAAGTACAAATGTTTAATTACATCATATAATAAAAATATATTTTTAATAATTTTAAAATCTTATGGATTTCATTTAGCAATATAAATACTATAACTTTTACTTATATACCTACAGATTTGTATGGAACCCTCGGCAAGCGATTCCGACTCGCACTTGGCCGTTATTTATTTTCTTTTACCAAAGAAAGGTTTCTCGGGTTTTTTATTCAGTTTCAATTTGAACTGTACTGTACTGTATCAGCCGGATCGTCCATTGCTGAACACAGCCTCCCCTACAAAGGGGGTATTTGCCATAATCCCCACGCTTGGCAAGCGGCTTGGGGAACGCAGTGTCAGATGGCAGTTCATTAGAAGGCGCTGCTTCCCACCTTCCAGTATTTTTTCCCTTAGTCGCCTTTTACGACACCCACGGGATGATATGGGGAGGTGCAATTCCAACCTGGCACCCCACGGGGGACTGTCAATTTGAACATTATTGTACATTTAAAATGCGTATATTACACAAGTTAAATTATCATAAACAGTATAATATACTCCTATTTTTTACCGGTTGATACATGATTTAAACGTCATGTGATAACATGAATTTAAATTTACTGCTATTGCAACATTGGCCTACATTTCTACAGGTTCCTAAACACAACAGTTACTTGTTAACACTCGAAGAAATACAAATTTAGCAAAATTAAAGTAGTTACATAGAAAATTACCTTTTTTTTTTTTGAGGGGGTAATGCTTTCGCACTGCCCCTCCACCGCAGGGGTGGTGGAAGGGGATGTGTGGGGCTTGAACCCACTAAAACCCCCCCGTGAGCAGTCCTCCGCCAAGGTGGGGCAAGATAGGGTCGCGTTAGCAGTCACCATCTTGTCCCGGCGGTAGGCCCAAACTCCGTCGGGCCTCTGCGCCTGTGGAGGGGCGACCTTGCTCACCAAGGTCACCCTCCAAACGTGTGGGGCCGTGCAAGCTGGTGGAGAATCCCCCGACTCTCCACCAGTGACCCCACTACGGAGAAGGGAGGAGGCGGGCAAACTGCCGCCTCCTCGCCCCCGTTCGTCTGCGCCGGAGCGGGGCAGCATGGGCATCGCCCTCCCTGACCTGCTCCGCGGCCTCCTTCTGCGCCATTACCGCTTCGCAGAAGGAGACCACCGCCTGCACATAGAAAATTACCTATACCAACCTATGACATCCCATTTTCACAGCGAATCTCTACTGTTTTTTGTCCCTTACTTATTCATTAATTAACTGCACTTCCAAACTGTTAAAATTATTAAAATAAACGTACCGAGATAGATGTGAGATAAATTAATATAAGTTACCTCAAAATCTTATATAGAGGGTAGCATTGTTTTAATACAAAAACAAAAGGCCATAATTTCCCTTGAGCAATTTGTTTGACGCTTTTGTTTAGGCGCTTACTTAGTTAATTTATTCCCTTTGAATATTCAAAGCGTCAGCGGCTCAATACTCGTTTAATTTTCTAATATAGAGTAGGAACTCGCGGGATAATATTTTAGCAAAATCACGACCATTGTAACGTCTCGGAGTGGGGTGGCAAGGCAATACCAGTGATTGTAGACAAAGTAAGTGATGGGCTGTACTTTAAAAACTATCTCACTTATGAAGATGCTTCGTGTAGAATCGAAACGCGTTGAAAACTCTTCCGGTTTGGCCGTGTGGCGTTTGTGACGTCACGACGACTTGATAGGAAAATTAATCGAACTTTTGTCACTGGTTTTTTTTTTGAGTGCTTTTCTATTATTTTAATTATGTTTTCTTAAAACATTTCTTATTATTAATTTCAGGAAAGTATTTTGCCTGAATCTATAAATTACTGATAAGTGTTTGGTTACTGATATTCTACTTCAGGATCAGGCAAGCTCTCTCAAAATACCCACCGTATGATGGAGCTTAAGGCCGCGGCTGGATTCGAACCACAGTAGAAAGTAAAAAGACCAAAGAGAAGGTGCCTGTGCGAGTTGACCAAAATAAAATTTTGCGGTCCTATATGCAGTCCAAATACACAACCTATTGTCAGTTTATACTAGAGTTATTTTATGTTTATTTATACTGCTATAGTCTAGTACGTCTTTGAAGTAATTGTTTCCATCATCACTTCCTCATGAGAAGAAGAGAACTCAAAGCTAGGAAAAAAAACATGTTTCTAAAAAAAATTAAGGGAATCAAATGGCGTAGGACATATTAGTGGGGTGCCGGGCCTGTGGGGTACCGGACTAGAGGCCGTGGGGTGCCGGGCTAGAATTTCACCCCCCATTGCTACCTGTGGGTGTCGTAAAATGCGACTAAGGGTATAATACCGGAAGGTGGGCAGCGCTTACTGAGGAACCGATATCACTGCGATCCCCAAGACACCTGCCAAGCAGGGGAATTATGGCAAACCCCCCATAATGGGGGAGGATGTGTTCGTTCAGCAGTGGACAATCCGGCTAATACAGTACAGTACAGGTCATATTAATATTGTTATGTTTGCAATTACGCTTGCTATGCAGATTACATTACAAATATACGAGAGGAAAAATGTAAGTTATGTGCGGGATTCGAACCCGCGTCCATCCACTCCTTTAGCCATCCCAATACGATGGTTAAAGAACGACAGGAAAAATTTGAGTTATGACTCATTGTCATGTTAGCTCAATTGGTCAGAGCATACCCCGGCTAAAGGGGTGGATAGACGCGGTTTCGAATCCCGCACATGACTTAAATTTTTCTTCTCGTATATTTGTAATTTTGTAAGGTCATATTAATTTGATGGACTATCGCTTATGGGTTTTTAATAAGGGTGGTACCGGCACCACCGGCTTCAACAATAAAATGTATTAACTATTAAATGTTTTTAGGGTGAGAAGTTGGCTTGTATGGTTATTATAGAAAATACGTATTCGTTCAAAAAGTGAGCTCAATTGATTTTGTGCGAGTGCAAGGAGTGAAAGGAATTTAAAAGGCATGACACTTAAAGTATTTCCTGTTGTGTGAAACACACAATTTTTCACCCTTACCAGTAAGAATAAAATTAGGTAAACACAATGAAGCAATATAAGGAAATAGTTAAAACATAATCTTCTTACTCGTCAAAAATTACAACCAAAGTTAAATGATAACATGACACCAGCCTGTGGTTGTAGGTCTAATCTACATCGTGCCATCTTATCGATCAATCAATATAAATTGTTAGTTAGTAGAAGATACCCTCCAAACATGTGTATATAGATTAACAATTTACGAAATAATGTGACTTAGAAAAATTTAATGAAATACGCATCACATTAAAATCTTCCTATTATTAGATGCTGGTTAAATCTAGGTGTACTTAAGTGTATACCTATACTAGCTGTATTTGCTTCAAGTGTCTTCTAGTGTAAACATATCTTTCCCTTTATTTTTAGTAATTGTAATGATAACGAAACTGTTGTATCAGCCATGGGAGTCTTTATTGGCATGAAGATATCGATCTCCTACTTTTCAATCAATTATACAATGTTACCTATATATTTTTTTGTTTTCATAGATGGCTGCCATATATCGGGAATATAACATACTAAAAAAACTTTGTTATAACACCCAAGAAATGCCCGAACCGGGGACCCAGGCGCCAAACCCAGGAACCTTGAGCTTTTTCCACTCCAACAACGAAGCAGTAATTTTAAATTCTCAAAATCCAAATTCATGGTAACCTCCAAAGGGCGGAGGTACTGGAATCCCTATTATTAATCATTTCATTGCTTTAATTAATGGAAATTATGCTGATTCAGATTCCCTGTCACAATGGGAGCGATCTTTGCGCCGAGATGAAGGCTCTAACCTAATTCACCGGTAGGTATTTAAATGAGGGCATCGTTATATATATTGCAATAATATTCAATTTATTCTTTATCTACTTTCTTGCGGCGCTGCCTTCCTCCTTTCCAGTTTATATCCAGTTTTTATTCCAGCCCTATAACTATGTTAGTATATACATATATAGGAGCGAGGAACTTGTAACAATTTTCAGACAATTGAATATACAATAGAACCTGAAATAACTGGTTATTAAACATAGATGAAAGAAAAGAAAGAAAGAAAAATAATTTTATTTGACACAAAAGAAATGTTACAAAGAAAAAAGACAGTTAAGAACAGCATTATTGAGACAAATAGGCCCTACCTCAGCACAAATGTCAGATGCTTGTAAACAACTGACACTGATTTTCAGGCAAAGCCTTGCAGGTGACGAAAAAATCAACTTGTTACATACAACTTAATAATATCAATACACACAAGTACATTAAGTGAAGAGGTAAGTATGTAAGACTATTTACACACTTTACATTATTTACCTCAATCATACAAAAGTATTTAAAACCAAACCACCATATAAGCTACTTAAGAATAAAATATGAATAAATATAAAATAACATATATATGTATATATAAATAATACATAAATAAAATATAAATATGTGTATATATACATATAACATACATATAAGTATTAAATTACATAAATGAAAAAAGAAGAAAATTTCAAACCAAGATACAAATAATAACCTCGAAATAAAATTTTATTTTTAAATACAAATACATACCTGTTTACTTAGCCAATGATTTTACCACATCCAAACGGCTTATTAATTCTGTAGAAAACTATAGAAAATAATGTTGGTATTATGCGTGTCATGATTGAACTATCAATAGAAATAGAAAAAAAAATATATATAAAAGAAAAATCTATATTTATGCTACCGTGCTTAATCTGTTCGCTAATCAGAAATTATTTTAATTTAAGTTTAAATGTGTGTAGTGTTTTTTGTTTCCGAACGGGTGGCGGCAGATTATTCCAGCACTTCGTAGCTGCATATCGGAATCCACCTTTAAAGCCAACTGTTCGATGCTGTGGTATGGATAGTTGCAGAGTTCCATGCCTACGCGGGCGCTGGCTGACATCAGACACCCAACTGAGTTTAGAAAATAGATATGAGGGATTCCGATAATTGATTACCCCAAAGAGAAGGCTGAAAATGAAAGAAAAATAGATCAATTGAATATTCAATTTGATAAAATTTAAGCTGTAGTTAATTATTTCACTATTACCATGTTTTAAGGAGCGCGATGTTACTAATTAGCTTATCCTCGGGGCTAGATGTAAAGTCTATAAGGTGAAGTAATAACAATAAAAAACGAAAATATGACATATTATATATCTTGCCCGTTCTTCTCGCAGTGGCTCAATACAATTTTTTTTACTGAACGTTCATTGTAGAATATTTCAATACCTTCATATGAGCGTCGTAGACGCCTAAATTGAATAAATGATTTTGACTTTGACTTTATTTTTTATTTATTAGCGACAAAACATATCCTTACTCTATTATCTATGTAGTTATCAAACACTCAACTGAAATTTAGTTTTTAATTAAACAGCATTTAAGTTTAGGTTATAAACTATTTTATATTTATTTAAACAATAATAATAATAAACATTGCAGTTAAAAATCACAGTAGTTTAATTTGTGTACCTGTTATTATCTCTTTCATATAGAAACCTTATATCTTAAGCAATGATGGCCGAGCGGTTATAGCTATGGAATGCCGCGCCGCAGTACCCTGGTTCGATCCCCACCGCCGGCTTGAGCTTCACCGCATGGTGGAAGGGCATTTTGCGATTGCCCGCCTGGCTAGCTACCACCCTCAAGTAGAAAATCTGTCGCCAAGCACCTAACGGTGTGTTCCGGCAGTAGTCCTTGCGAGCCAGTGAAATTACATGAGACTTAACAACTATGTCTCAAGGTGACGGGCGCAGTGCAATTCGTGAATGAAATGCGTCTGTTACTGGCAGAGGTTAGTCCGCTTAACATCAGGTGGGCCTCGAGCTTGTTCCGTCGCAATTACATAAAAAAAAAAACTTACAAAGTAAAGTATTAAATAATCACATTGTCATAACTTCCTTTTTCATATCTTATACATACATATATAACAACAAGCCGTCATATTTTGCTATACTAATTCTTAAAAAACATTCATCTCGATGAATTGTAAACAACAGTAGTCTTAATAATTACTATAACCACAGAATAAAAACGACCAGAGTGATCACTCTTCAAAACCATTCCAATAAATAAGCGACTATAACAACAAAGCAATAAGGTGCAGTACAGCTCGCAAAGCACGGGGTAACTATACATAGTCACGTACAAGGCATCTCTCTTACTAACGCATAGCCACGTATAACTCTGATCTCTTCTGACGCGGCACGTACTGTACCAGCTGCAATGTCCACTGCTGAACATAGCATCAAGAGGGGGCCATAATCCCCACGCTTGGCAGACGTCTTGGGAATCACAGTATAAGATATCAGTTCCTCAGAAGGCGCTGCTGCCTACCTTTCGCTTTCGGTATTTTTCCCTTAGTCGCTTCTTACAACATCCACAGGAAGAGATGGAGAGGTGATATTCTATCCCGGCACCCGCACGGGGGAACGTACGTGGCACGTACCGTAGAATAATACCGTCCCGGCGGATACGCCGATGTACCCGTAACTTTGTACCTAAAGTGCTGACTGAGCCAGGCCTGCTATGACGCAACGTCAGCGTTACAAAAAAATAATAATGTAATAAAAATCCCCATTTGATTATTTGTTTAGATAAAAAGAATAAAAAAAAAGTTAGCAATGACACCTGACATGCTAGGGAGCAAATATTTTTTTGGCTACCTTTTCATGTATTTGAGCCCTACTGTTTTTTATTTTATTTAGAGGGATATCTTATTTTTTATGCATCGTAGGTTAGCCTTGGACCACAATCACACCTGATGGTAAGTTTCTTGCCCGTTTTTCTCGCAGTGGCTCTAAACATATTTTTTTGCTGAACGGCAGTACATTACGTCATTATTAAAGCGTCGCAGACGCCCTTATGAAGGTCAATTACAAATTGATAAAGAAATAAAATTTAGTTATTTCTTTATAAATTTGTAAACCAAATTTATTTCTTTATAAATTTGTAAACCAAATTTATTTCTTTATCAATTTGTAAACCAAATGTATTTCTTTATCAATTTGTAAACCAAATTGAACAGACGCCTAAATAATTAGACGTCTAAATTGAATAAATTAATTTGACTTTTGACTTTTTTTCGTTGTGATGAACGACACTGTGCCCGTTAATCCGTACATTGTGCTAACTGTTACTGAGGATTTCTTATAAATAAAACCTATGAAACTTATTACACGGCCTAGGAATCCAACCCAGATTCTCGCAGTTTGTATCCAAAACTTATGCCGCTGCATCAAAGTTCAGACTAAAAATTTTAATCTTAATAATTACCCTTAAATTCAAACAAGATCTCCTGAAGGATTAACAGAACCGGTTGCAGACCGTAATTAATTTAGTTGGAGACTTGAATGCCTTCGGAAACTTCGCAAATTGAGATCTTTATCCAAACTGGTTGGCTGCTGAATGCTTTAGCGGCCATCGCTCCACGATCTCTACAGTCCATTATTTGCTAAAGTTTTACAACGATTAAACGAGGAAAGACGAGCTTTCAATAAGCAATCATCAACAGAAAGAAAACATCACTGAAAGCCGTTAAGTGGAGATTGTTGCAATAATCCTCATGTTCGACAGGTCTTTTTCAGATTGCAGTCGATATTATATAAAGCAACTCAAAAAATTATGCTGTCACAATAAGGAAATCAGAGTAACTAACTCGTCTTAAACTTACCCGAAAGCAAAAATTACAACTTATATGGAATAACAACTATATATACATTATTATTATCCGATAGTCATAGCTGTTTGAATATATATTATATGTAGGTATTCTGAAAGCGAAGAAATTGTTTTTTTTCAAAATTTGTTTTGTTTTTATAATTTCAGGAATAATTTTATTAATAATTTTCAAAAGGAAAATTTGAAGATTATTTAAATTATTTATTGCTTTTCTAATTCCCAACAGCAAAAGCAGGTAGTCAATTCCAGAGTAGAGTTGACGAAATCAAATCATACGTAATCTCAGAAGTTAAATGTACTATGCAAATATCCATCCGAATTATATTCAAATTAAATGGGTTGCAATGTGACGGTTACGGCCCAACACTCTGATCTCGCGAAAAATAAATAATATGTAATTTTCTCTCCATAATTGAGTTATCAGTCCCATATTAGAGTAAAAGGCGATTAAAGCTATCATATCAATATCAAAACGAATGAAAAGCAAACGTGATATAAACATTAATTCATCTTAAAAATCGTTAAGTACTTGACGTTTACTTAAACCAATAGAATAATGGAAAAAATGCATTTTAAACACGCACATTTAACTCATAATTTAAGTAAGTAGGTATATATATATATATCACTAATTTTTATATACATACCTAAGTAGTTGTGAACTGTGCCGTGTTGGTGACCAAAGTCACATAGTATACGTATTACAATATAACTTAATCAGATTTTACAAGTGTCCGTAGCCTAACCAAACAATTTCACCATTTATTACGAATAAATCCTGCCCAAGGTATAGGAACAGTGCCACAGTATTTTATGGGATATTTAAAAGCGGAGTTAATATGGCATATTGTTGAGACTTTCAACTTGACGCTTTGATCTGTATACCCTTAAAACTCTGTGGTATTGTTATTCTGTGTTTATGGCACTATTATTGAGCACATATTTTGCTATTATGATATTTATGATCTATTCACACCAAAATGTTTGGGGGATCGTGTAACTAGTAGTAATTACGCGATATCTACAAGCTAATGGGTTTGGATGTTTTTTTTCGCCACTGGAATAGCTATTGTTGCTGTAAAACGTGTTCTTATATCATTATATAAAGATAAGACAAGCCCCGTGGGGTGCCGGGCTAGAATGTCACCCCCCATTACTATACATGTGGGTGTCGTAAGAAGCGACTAAAGGTAAAATACAAGAAGGTGGGCAGCATCGCCTTCTGAGGAACTGATATCTTAAACTGCGATCCCCAAGACGCCTGCCAAGCGTGGGGATTATGGCAAATTTGTCCCATTAAGGGAGGCTGTGTTCAGCAGTGGCATCAACAATCTGGCTGAAACAGTACATTACAGTCATTTTCAAACCCACCCTTGGCAAAATATTGTTGTAAATTTGAATTCTTTGTATCTCTGCTATGTGTCTGTTTCGGAGCATCGTGGCTCCAAAATGGCTAAATCAAGTTTGATGCATGTTTCTTCCCTGAAAACAAACATTTAAGCAATGGTTGTGTATTCTACCTCCATAATAATAATTGGGATACATGTATCCGTGCCCAGTTACAATACGTAAAAAGTCGAATTGGGAATAAATAAAAATAATAATACCTATGATTATGATTTTAATAAATATTCAGGGAGTCACATTAATGGCATAGTTATGGACCATAATACCCGAAGGTGAAACTGATCACCGCACCGTAGCACTGGATCTCGATGAGTATTACCAGTTCTAGAGGTATCAAATTTGAACCGAACTGGTTTTTGGGCCAAGTCCAGTATTTGAATATTTATATTGGGATTCAAATACATTATTATATAGTTTAGTCATGTAATTGTCGGGATTCCTAAATTTCAATCAGTTTCAATGTAGTGATATTGACATAGCTATTGCTAATTTGTCAGTTTTCAGGAAACTTCGATCAAAAATATCATAATCAAGTCATTGGAGTAGGTCGGTACCTACGAGCATCAGGCCGGTCTTGCCACCCTATAATACTAAAAATCCTGTTGATATTGTTTTCTATCTTTGTTTCATTCATATTTCTCCTAAGTATTTAACATCATACTAGATTACCTTCATTACTATTTATTAACATCATGTGTTTAATTACGAGTAAGTCTCCTCGAAGCAATAAAGCTAGGAATCAACTAGGGAGGTGGTCCTCACTGCGACGTTTGTAGTTAAGAGTCGATCACACGCTTCGATGCTTTCGTCTATGGTGGGAGTTATTCTGAATCTTTAAGTTATTCATTTAATTAGTAATTAATCAACTTTACGGTTACAATCGCGTATATTGATAAATAAAAAAATACGCTATTTAAACCGTTTAAAGTTGTTTAATTACTATGTGTAATACTTGCGAAAACCTAAAACAACACTATATTAATTTGTTGCTAAAACTTCAGACCAAAGTATTTTTTATATAAATATCTACAAGACCGTAACATCTCATTGAAAATTCTATCCCTTTGAATTTATTTTAGGAAAGAAAAGAAGTCGTATGGTGCCAAATCAGGGATGTCAAAAGAACCCAGAAATTTGACCATGTGGTGTGGTGCTCAGGAAGCCCTTCCCTTTTAAATAGCAGAGTGTGCGGGCGCGTAGTCGTGATAAAGCAGAAGTCCGCGGAGTCCTGTGCAACATTAATCACATATATATTGGGCACTAGATGCCCTATCATAGTGAAAAAAACTAGCGATCAAAATCTTTCCTGCACTTCACTTGGTAGACTCGTTTTTAGATTAGAATCGTCACCTTTCATCACGCTGAGACACGTCTGCGTCAAACTAAGTTACTCACTCGTATCATCATACAAGTAATGGCACCATTCCACGCGGAACTGCTTCTGAGCATCGGTGAAGCGGTGTGGCACTCAGCTTTGAAGCGCTCGTAGCGAAGTTTACTTAGCTGTTCTCAACCGATCAGCAAAGTTAAGCAACGTCGCGCGCGGTCATGAGTTGGATGGGTGACCGCTAGTGACATTACTACTGAGCGCTTCCGTGCTTCGGAGGGCACGTTAAGCCGTCGGTCCCGGTTGTTGTCTTAGGATGGCAGTCGTTATAGCATGGTGGTAGGGCATTTTGCGAATGCCCGCCTGGCTAGCTACCACCCTCAAGTAGAAAATCTGTCGCCAAGCACCTAACGGTGTGTTCCGGCAGCTGTCCTTGAGAGCCAGTACTTCTAGGTTAGCCTGAACAACATCTTCGACCACATCATCACTTACCATCAGGTGAGATAGTGGTCAAAGGCTAACCTATCAGGCATAAAAAAAAAAAAAAAAAGCTCAAAACTACCCTCCTCAAGTGAAGATCAAGATCAAGAAAGATGCTGGATCTCTTCATATGAAATTCGCCTATTCTCTTTGATAAAATGTGTAAAACTGCAGCTACGTTGTCCTCAGTTGCCCCAAAATCGTGACCACTTCTTTCTTTATCGACCAAAGTTGGCCGACCTTGCTTGAGTTCGCTGAACCATTGATACACGTTGCTTTAGAAGGCCTTCATCAACAAATGCAATTTGAATGCTATAAGAGATTCTATTTTAGGCCTCATTTGAAATCTTAATAAACATTGCGTGAAAATGTTTCCGAAACAGTTCAATTTTCAGTGAGAAACGATAACTAAAATTTTGAAGAGCTCGTAGCGAAGTTTGCTTAGCCGTTCTTAACCGATCAGCTAAGTTAACCAACGTCCGCCGCGGTCATGACTTGGATGGTTGCTAATATTGACATTACTACTGAACGCTTCCGTGCTTCGAAGGGCACGTTAAGCTGTCGCATGTCGGTCCCGGTTGTTGTCTTAGAATGGCACTCGTTACAGCATGTTGGTAGGCTATATAAATACTTTAATTGTGCTTTAATAATTGATAAATCTAATGTAGTCTAGTGAATCCCAATTATTAAAATATTGACTAAGCTATACTGTCTACAAAGCCACCTCGCAGCAATGATGTATTTATTATATTTTTTTACTGACGGTATGCCTTGATTAACAAAATACTAGGAACTATATATAATACTACAGCTACTATAATAAAATCATTTAGACAACCTACAAGTCATTGCAGACTCACAGCCAGTCCAAATGTTCCAGCCCACTACTGGTTGCCCAGCATTCAACGGGACAGCATTGCCCCGTTGAATGCTGGGCAATGCTTACTCGTTGGTTCAAATAGGTGCCAGCACTTTGATCACACGACGCATCGACCAAGCGCTCTGATAAGTTTTGGAAAATACGATGAGCTCCCGATTCCCACAGACCCAATGTATTTATTCTTGAAATAGGGCAGCGCTATTTCTCAACACTAAATGATACTTCTAGTCAAAGCACTGTTAAACAATTGTTAGTGAGTAAGTTGAGGGCAGTTACTTCCAGTACATAAAATTACGATTGAATTTACGACGCATTACGCGACGGGTAAACTATCGCCATTAGTCTCGCATTTCACGGAAGATATACTGCTGGGGTGTATAATTACGGAGTTTACCTATCACGGGTTTATTTACACTGCAACCTGAAAAAAACAACTTTGGAAGCTGTGATGAATCACTAGAAAAAAATTTAATACCCGAGGGGCAGGACAAAATGCCTTTGAAGAATTCTTCAAAGGCATTTTGTCAGCAAGAAATCAGCTGGACGGGAGGCAACTAATTAGTTGCCTCCCGTCCAGCTGATTTCTTTAAGAAGGGCATCAATAAACTGCCACTGTCTTGGCAAAGATGCGTTGATTACAAAGGTGATTACTTCTATTAATATAAATAAAAAATACATGAAAAAAATCCGTTTAATTTTTTTCATACAAAATGGCAATTTAATTGGTACCTAGTCCTACTATTACAAGTTGAAGTTGAAGTTCATCGTCTGCAAACATCGAATTAAAGCGAATCGATTTTCGGGCGATAATTACATAATTTTAAAAATCAACTGTCTCTTTTCAAAGTGCTTTTGGGAGGGAATCACCTCATTTAAGTACCGTAAGGCGTTGATACCTACGCAGAATATAATCGTGCCCATGTTTCTCTTTCATTCGTGAAGGTCGGCCATCATCTGCAATCACTGAAGAAAATGTTGGATTGGGATTTTATTGAAGAATACCGACTGTAAGAAAACCTATGAAGATATACGAGGACATTTAGAGATAGGTATGAGCCAAATTCAAAAAACAGCATCATAAAGTTCATCATTCTAGGTTAAGTCTGTTAACACCTTCGATCACTGCATCCCTTACCATCAGGTGAGATTGTGGTCAAAGGCTTACCTATCAGCAAAAAAATCATCAAATTCTATAATTCAGAAAACTTTGCTGCCGCTGGATTCTTCATGGACTCACCCAAGAACAATTACGGGCTCAAGTTGCTTGGTGTTAAAAATGGTTAAAGTACAATCAGGGATTTTCAAATGATGTGTATGGTATTGTGACAGGAGATGTAACCAATGTATAGTTGTTCCAAAGCGAGAAAAGTAGGCAAAAAATATTACGTTTTATTTCCCAGATGGGTCCTGTCTGCACGATCCCCTTTGAAGAACAAAAGTCAGTTATTACTGAGTGCTACAACACCATATTTTTTGCCCAGTGTTTTTAACCTCCGCCTGTCGGTTTTTTTATTGCTGATAAGTAAGTCTTTGACCACAATCTCACAAGTGATAATGTGGTCGAAAATGTTAACAGGTTTAACCTAGAATAGGTTAGGTGTTCAAGTAGAAAATCTGCCGCCAAGCTGGATGGTCGCCAGGTGGACATTTGCAAAATGCCCTTCCACTATGCAACCATGCATGTGTATAAAGCGTAATCAAACGATATGTAAGAAGTGGAGTATGTAGAGAAAAAGGAAGCAACTTTGGTATACTGTTGTTAATTCTGAGTTCAGTTGTTTCGAAGAAATTAGTAGAGCCATTTGTCTATTCAGACCGTTAAAACATTAAGCTAGACGCCCATTACTAATACCAGTTGTTCAGGGAGGACAAGGATGTTGTATGCAGCTGTCGGATTTACAACTCTACCAGACTTTGTCAATACTAGTCTCCAGCTTGATTCTATTATAATATGGCGACCAGTCTCGTTCAACTGCTGGCTGTTTGACGAAAAAATGACGTTAATTTTAGGTCCGTGGACATCGCTGACATACTGTATTTTTTGTATTTTATATATAAACCTATTGTATAGATTAGATCATACATCTGCCACCCTATTTAGGTATATAAACACATCTGACGCATTTATAAATATGTATAAAATGAAAGTATATCCGAATACTTCTTGTTGCTTATTGGAGATTGTTATTTGGAATATTCCAAATTATATTTTAACTAAAAGTTTAATTTCTCTTTAAGCATGCACTCGAACCAAAAAAGTTACAGGTCAAAAACAAAGTAGTATAACAAATATTCTTCATTTCCTCTGCCTGTAGTTATCTGTAATGTAACGGGTAAGGTGTTATTTTTATATAGATGTTGTTTAAACTCCAATCTAACAACTGGGAAAGGCCGGTGAAGAATCCTAATACCTGCCTATAGATAAACAACGGTCACTTGTCTATGCCTGGGCTCAAGTAAAACTAGGGACCTTATTGTATAACTAGAATGGTGGCTGTAAATTATGACATCTCACTTGTACATTGTAGACTGTCTATGGTGTCAAGTGAGATGTAATGATTTGCAACACCATCTTCGATTTATTTCTTTACTAAACTATGTTGTTGGGTTTGAAAGTCCCATTGACATTTTTATTTCGAAACCAAACCTAATTTAAATCTCAAAATTAGTTCATTTTTATTACCATTCTTATTATATAATAAAGCCCCAGGTTAGTTATATGGTAATGAAAAGTTATGTAGAGCAATAAAAACCTGCGACTGAGGCTAGCAAAGCAGGAGATATTATTGCACTAGTCATATCTATAATTCCCGTCCAATACCTACCTATATCGATCTATCTATCTATATTTGTGATATTTCACGGTGGGTAAAATTAAACAATCAATATTTGCAATACGAGGGGTACTAACCGCAAAATTGCTAGTCATTAACTATAGTAAACTATCGAATCCATAAATAACGTGATCCCTGTGCGCCACAAAATCAATCTATTCCGAAATGTGACAAAATTAGCGTGTAATATTTCCTGTTCGAATTATAAATGCCCCTTTTCCCGCCAAAATATTGTTCTCTGATAAAGGCGCCCTCACACTTGCTCATCCCGCACGCGGGCTGCACGCGGTATGCACGCGGCTGACACGCGTCAACGTCGCGAACTTCCCAAGCCCTCTTCCAGTATTTATTCTACGACTATCCTCTCATTTAAAACTCGTGTCATCCAACCGACGGACGCAACGCCCCGTGTAAATTCAGTTTAGATTTCATCAGTGACACCCTATCCTTGTTCGCAAAGCAAACATAGTTTCCAGATTGCATTATTTAATTGTTTCGAGTGGTATTTTCTTTTGCTCTTTGAATTAGTTTGTGTTAGCTGAACTTAAACGAATCGGAACTAGGGAAAGTGATTTGTTTAATGATCTTATTGGAATTAGATTAATGTTTTCTTATCTAATGTAAAGTAGTTTATACATTTATTCACACTTTCGTTCATTTGTTTACGTAGGTAATACTACAGTTTAAAAAACTAACTATGTATAAATACTAGATTTCTCACAAGTTTAGTTTTTGTGATAGACCTCGATCGTATAAATGATCTCAAACTTAAATATTTTTACGCTCACTGTTTCTTTATTTTTATAGATAAAAGGATATCAATATTATACTTGTGCTCATGGGTGTCGTAAAAGGGCAGGTGAGCAGCAGCGTCTTCTAAGAGACTGCTGTCTTACACTGCGATCCCCAAGACGCCTGCTAAGCGTGGAGTTTATAGTAAAGGGTTGATGGTGGAGGCTGCATTCAGCCGTGGACAATCCAGCTGATATATAAAATAAATAAAAAAAATTTACTCTACTCAACGACCTCTAAAAGACACCCCCTAGGTTACCAAAAAATTGTGACAAATGCACGGACAGACAGCAGAATTCTATTTTGGCCTTTGTGTACGGAACGTTAGAAAGAAACATTAAAGTCAAATGATCCAAAAAATATTCAGAGTGGTCTGTGTCTGTCTTTAAATTTACTTTATATTCCTATTATGCGCGGTCACTTGAGAACCTTTTACTTTTTTTAAATCAGTAGAAAATATAAATACTTCCCACTGCTGTTAGTTCTTGAGTACTACTGACAACCGTTGTGTTTAATAACCGTTCCCAAAATGTTCATTAGGTTTCGACCACAAGCGACCTGAAGCATCGCCGGCCATACATCACCCGCCTCCATTCTAATGGTAATGCGGGATATACGCTCGCCGATATTGTGCCGGTCCCTTCCGCCATAACAAATGTTTATTTTATACACAACGCCACTAACAATAGTGTGCAAATACCTAAACACCGTAAATGGTGGCACGATGCGATTTAGATGATAATGCCCGCCAGAAATAATAACGGCGCCCGTTTGTAATTTCGCCGTGTTTATTCTGAACGTGGTCGGTGTGTATGCTCCCTATTGTTTTTGAACGATTGGATTTGCATTTTTGCGTGATTTTACATATTTGTATGTTTGATTCACCTTGATGATAATATTATTTTTTTAATTTCTTTTAGGTAAGCTTTGAACTGGCTCTCAATATCAGCGGCCAAACCCATCGTGAGGTTCTATGTGGCAAATTTTCTACATGAGGGTGGTAGCTAGTCATGTCCATTTGAAAATTGCCCTACGCCTGTCTGTTTTCCAGTTTCAGTTTACGATAAACCTTACTTACTTACTCCACTGGCGCAGCGACCCAAAGTGGGTCTTGGCCTCCGATACAAGAAAACGCATCCGGTCTCGGTTCCGCGCTGCCTCTTGCCAGTCGGCAGTTACGATAAACCTTACTCGAGAATTTTCTTTGAGTATATTTTCAAGCAGTGTTGCATGATAGTAAATAACACAATCACAAATCTTAAGATCGCATCTCATGTAGAATCGAATCTGTTTAACGCTCACCGAGGCGATGGGTGGAAGAAGATGCATAGGTACATAAACTAGCAAAACCCCGTTCGGCTGGTTCTGGGCTGAGTTAAATGGTTTTTTTTTTTTTTTTTTTTTTTTTTTTTTTTTTTTTTTTATGCGATTGTGACGGAACAAGCACGAGGCCCACCTGATGTTAAGTGGTATCCTCTGCCTATAACAGATGCATTTCATCACAAGTGACAAACTGCACTGCGCCCATCACCTTGAGACATACTTCTTCAGTCTCATTTTGCCTGTAATTTCACTGGCTCTCAAGGACTGCTGCCGGAACACACCGTTAGGTGCTTGGTGACAGATTTTCTACTTGAGGGTGGTCGCTAGCCAGGCGGGCACTCGCAAAATGCCCTTCCACCATGCAAACTTATTTCAATTTATTGACTCATATATATATATATAATAATTTATATTATATATATATGAGTATACTATTTCTACATAATAATTTATAACATATCTGAAAAATTAAGCTCCAATTTGTTTAACCATAATATAGGGAATGATGCGGCCTGTAATCTGACTATAGGACTTTATCTTTATATAGAGACTAGACTTTATCTATCAACATGTAGAGGTGATATTTCAAACACAACTTTCATAGCGTTGTCCAACTTTTGAATTTTTGATAAAGATAAAAAGAAAATCCTTAAAAATAAATTATGTGAACGTATTATTAAGCCTCTAACTAAACTGCACAAAGACAGCTACATACTTCAAATTACAAAATATAATCAGACATGTACTGTCCTGTATCAGCAAGATTATCCACTGCTAAACACAGCCTCCCCCCTTTAATTGACTTAATTTGCCAATCTCCACGCTTGGCAGGCGTCTTGGGATTCGCAGTTTAAGATATCAGTTCCTCAGAAGGCACTGCTACCCACCTTCTGGTATTGTACCTTTAGTCGCCTGTTCCGACACCCACAGGTAGCAATGGGGGGTGACACTCTAGTCTGGCACCCCACGGGCACCTCAGCTACCTACCACTGAATATAATTAGAACAAAGACACCTGGTAGAGAACAACATATCTGAACGTTCACGATTTCATACAAAAAAGGTAAAAAGCCTTCCCCTTTTGCGCTAATTTTATCAATAGCAGCACAATATGCTTTCGTAATGTTTATGAAACGAAGAGGCCAATCTGCCCATATACCTATTAATTTATACTCAGAGCCTTAGCCTTTGATCATAAATTCATCGTATGATAAGTGATGATGTGGTCGACGGTGATGGGAACTGGCTCTCAATATCAGCGGCTAGAACACATCGTGAGGTTCTAGATGGCAAATTTTCTACATGAGGGTGGTAGCTAGTCGGGTGTCCATTTGCAAATTGCCCCAGAGCCAATGAGTAGTCTGCGCGGAACTGCATAGCATTCGCTGCCTAATATATTTAGGATCTGGTGAATTTAGCTTTCACTATCAAACCAACCTATTTCTCGTAACCTTATACAAAATTAAACCTACCACATCTTCAAATCAGGGATGAAGCATCATGTTTAATGTATACTGCAGGTATTCGGGTATTCTACAACGCTTACATGTTTAATTTCATATTTAAGGCATCTCGGCTGTCAGCCCGAACGCTCATACATATTCATGCGGCGCGATTAATCATGCCTACCTCCCTTTATGTCCAAAATACCTTAGATACATATACCTACATATATATAATATGCATTATGTGTGCGTAACACCCACTGCGATGTTTATATTGTGAGTTATTTGAGAAAATAACATATCTAAATTATGTAGTACGAGGCATAAATTTGTCTACTAAGTACCTACCTACATTAAAGTCTGAAGCGGGCCTGAAATTTAAGTAATAGATAACGTTTTTTACTGACTATGAACTTCCTTATTCAATCTCCATATGCATTGATATTACCATAACAATGTGCGGCAAAAACACGATAATATGGAGAATTTATTGCTATTCTTTGACCATCATCTCAACCGTTAGTAAATGATTATGCGATGACTGAAAGAACACATTGCATAAGAATTTGGTCTCAATGACAGCTGTCGAAAGATTTTTTCAATTTTCTACTTGAGGATTGTAGCTGATAGGCGAGCATTTGTGGCAAAGCTTATACCTACGGCCTTAGTTCGATTCTGGGTTTTCTTCGATGGGCTGTCCATATTCATCAGTGCTACTGAGCTAGCGTGATATATCTAGTGATATATTTGAGAGCCAGTAATTCTACATTAGCTTGAACAACACCTTCGACCACATCATCACTTACCATCAGGTGAGATAGTGGTCAAAGGCTAACCTATCCAGCATAAAAAAAAACTAAATCAACACATCTTGAATTAGATATGCGTCTGAGTCTGTTCAGAAAGAGAGTGGATTTGGGACTGTGTTGCATTGATAATATTGATAAATTGTAGTATAATTTGCTTAGCCGTTCCTAACCGATCAGCTAAGTAACGTCCACTACGGTCATGAGTTGAATGGGTGACTGCTAGTGGCCTTACTACTGAGCGCTTCCGTGCTTCGAGGATGCTCCCCCGTTAAGCCGTCGATCCCGGTTGTTGTATCAGGATAGCAGTTGTTATTTTTGAATGCTCACCTGGCTAGCTACCACCCTTAAGTAGAAAATCTGGCGCTAAGCATCTACCGGTGTACTCCGGCAGCTGTGCTTGAGAGCCAGTAATTCTAGGTTAGCCTGAACAACGTCGTCGACCCCATCATCACTTACTATCAGGTGAAATAGTGACAAAAGCCTCTCAGCAATAAATAATAAGGTTATTTAGATACTTACAGAAATAATCTATAAATATATATCAGAACGAAAACGTTAATTTATTTTAATAAGGTTTCCCAAGTCCCCTCTATTTCTGAACACACTCTGTACTGTATTCCATTTCTCATCATCCTGCATCATTCTCATAACCTTTTTACCACACTTTTAATAAGTTTCGTAATATTTGATTCTAAGGTCCATATTAATAAACCAATCCTAGTGGTTGTCTTATAAGACCTATCTGAAGAGGTAAACTCAATAACCGGTCAGCATTTTAATACTACATAAATGATAAATGAAAACTTATCAACAGCATCTCAAGTAATTTCGCTCTAAAGAATGAGACCCAACACAAGACCCCTCTTCAAACCTGAGATAGGTTAAAGGTATAATTTGATAGCGAGGTCTCACATATTATCTAAAGATTAGTCTATTAAATCGTTCAGCATCTTTACATATCTCTAGAGAGCATACTCAAAGCTCAGATCAGTTTACGGTTCATGGACTTATGGAACTCAATTACATCCACTTAAGTATTGTTATTGTGAAAGTGTGCAGTTCAGATGATAGTACAATGCACGGTGGTCTAAGGATGTAGCTCAACGGTGGCAATTCGTAAATGATCATTTGTTCAGAGATGAAAAGACCTAGAGAGACAACTGGCTCAGACTGCTACCGGAAATCACAATGGTGAAGGGTCATCTTTAGCGTGGCAGCAGGCGAGCGCGAACATACGACTGAATATGTTGAGTTAAGCTTATGCCTGCGATAGGACTGTCAACATTACATAAAAAAATTGGATCAAAACAGAAAATTTCGTAATAAAAACGTTCTGCCTTAAATGATTGTTATATGTTTGTAGCAACCGTTCAGCTGGTCGACACGGCTATGATTTACAATATTGCTGGGCGTACGGCATAAGTACTCATAGTACAAACAGATCGGGGCGGTGTACTTGGGGTGCTTCACTTTTGTTAGGAATGCGGCGCGGCGCGGTGTCTCCATACATCGTTTCTTCGTCTGTGAATAAAGGTTTTTTTTCATTCTAATTTCAAACTAAAACCCAACCCCACAAGCAGTCTATAGTAATACACTAATCCCCTGTTCCAAGATTGAAAAAACCGCACACACTTTGTTCCATGTCCCATGGTGAGTAAGAAAATAAATGGAACGAAAAATATGACGAGTCATTAACTGTTCACACCTCCTTTTATAACATTAAAATTAAATATTATTAAAAAACTAAACTGGGTATGATTTATGCAACTCTACCCACATAAAATGTCGCGCGTGCCCACGTTTTTTTTAATCGTAAAAAACTTACATTGTCATGCTAAGCCTTAATGAAAGAAAATTAGCATATGGAATCTGTATTAAAATGGCATATAAAATGCGCCAAACTGGCAATGGGCGGACAGGTTAAAAACACATGTAAATTTTATGGTAATTTTAATGTTAAATCATTAAATTATTCCTATCCTTATATCCATATAAATAAAAAGTGAGTTTGTTTGTCTGTCAGTGTGTTACTTATTTACGTCGCATTACGCAAACCATGAAGCAGACTGTTACTTAATTTGACGCAAGGTTAGATCGGAACTTGGAGGAACGGACATTAAATAGGATGCGTTAAAAAATATTTATGCTCCAAATATATTTTCTAGGATTCTACCGATAGTTAGCAGTAGAACTCGCTCGTTCAGTGGTTCAGACTCTTCTGAACGACATGCATAAAATATTCTATAGTACCACCCAAAAATTAGAATTAATCACGCCAGTTCACAAGGTATTGTGTGACGGTATACAAACGAGGCAGGCCTACCACATCTTAAGCGGTAACCACTGCCTGTAACAGATGCATTTCGCCACAAGTATGACAAACTACACTGCGCCCATCACCCTGAGACCTAATACAGTTGTTCAGTCTCATTGCCTCAATTACATAATTACTTACTGGCACTCAAATACTGCTGCCGGAACACACTGTTAGGCGCCTAGCGACATATTTTAAACTTGAGGGTGGTAGCTAGCCTGGAGAGCAATTGCAAAATGCCTTTCCACCATGCGGTAAAGCACAAGGCGGCGGTGGGGATCGCACCATTTAGGTACCTGTGGAACGGCAGTCCATAGCTATTATTATATATTTTACTATAGGTATTTTAATTGAATGGTGGCCATGCTGAAATGACTACACTCTGCATATCGGGGTAATCCGACCGAAACCGGCCAGGACAATTGCACGAACTCGGCAAGGAATAGCTGCTGCAAAAACTAGAAACCAAAATAAACAGACACCTGATTTATGAGAAAAAATTCAATAACTCTGTTTGCAACAGGGTTGGTTTCAGCATGGTCAAACAAAACAAAACACGACTACTTACTTATCGTAAAATTCATCAGGTCATTAAGGAATTAAATAGCTGTTCCTAGTGGCAAAAAATAATCTAGGATTCAATGAGAAATGTACTTACCGACGTAGTTCTTATCTTACCTAAATAGTTATCTATAATTTATTTGATTTGGAACTTAATATTACCTCTGTACCTAAATCTAGGTAAGTTTAAGGACAGGCAAGTTTATAGAGTCCATACATTATCGCTCTGCACCTGAATTAATTTACAAATGGTACCCATCGAAGTAGGTACGACTAAGGAACCTGCGGCCTACCAAAAACAAATAACGGACATCCTCCTGGACAACGTCAATGTTTAAGTACTTACCAATTTCTCCTTCAATATATTATCTCCTGTCTTCCCGAATATGGCACGCAATATCTTGTATCGTTGTATCGACATGACAGGCAACATCAAACGTTATCACTGGCAGCACAGCGCGCCGACACGTGAGTTGGCGGGAACGCGCGTCAGCGGCAATCGCGCGCCAATCCGTCAACATCGGCGTCCCGCGGGACGCGCCGCGTGCCTGCCGCATCCACTACGATTAGTGTGCCATCACCCGGCTAATTTGTACTGCTTTATCTGATTGATCAATTTTAAAGTGCTACATGGATTTGTGACAGTTTCTTGTAGAATTTTGAAGGGCGACCATTGATTGTTTTAGGGTTCTTTCTTTACCCAAGGGTGCCGGTCTGGAATGTCACCACCTCCCCCTATCTCTTCCCGTGGGTGTCGTTAGAGGCGCCTAAAGGTAAAATATTGAAAGGTGGGCAGCGGCACCTACTGAGGAACTGCTATCCCCTATACGCCTGCCTATCCATTAATGGGGTAGGTACTTTCGAGAAACTAAAGCTCGATGATCCGTACCTAAGTCACGAGTCTGTAGAGTAACTCATAACAAAAAATCTAAATTTTAAGTTTGTTCATTGATTAATGAACAAACTTAAAATTTAGACATCTTTTGCAGGCCCAAAGACGAATATTGAACCAGAAATTCAATTATTTTATAGGGGCTCCAATACATCACAAGAACAAAATTTTAATTCGAGCGTTAATCGAACCCCTGTCTTTCGATTTTACTCGCCGGATTATTAACCGGAAAATTTATGGCGCTAAGTTTATAAATATTAGCTCAATGTGCAATATTTTTTGTATTATATATATAATAATGCTTCATACTCATGACATCATAGGTATAACATGAACATATAAAGAAATAGTTATTTGTTATATGCAAAGTTATTATTTGGCGCAAGTACTTTTATTGAAACGTGAGGAAGTGAAGGATCCTATAGGACTGAACCATAAGAAAGGAAGTGGTTCAAAATATAGAATCCTGAGCGTACCGACAACGCGACGGTTTAAAGATACGGGACGCAAAATAACTGCTGCCGAGCCGAGCCGAACCGACATGATATTTCGCTCACTCGTGCGATGATAATCTTGAGCGCAGAAAAACAGCTTAAATAAGGCAGAAGATTTGTGTTAATTTATAATCAATAATAAAAGTGAAATTACTAAAATTGGAAATACTTCAAGTAAATTAGAAAGAAAAGGATAAAGAGCATAAAATGTGTACACGTAGGTACACATTTTATTTATAAAATAATGGCATGGTGGCCTCAAAATTATCAGTTTATCCATAAATTGTTTTTATTACAAAATTACTTGAGATCTAGTACAGGCACATGAGACTTCACAACTAAATATATGTCTCAAACATAACATTGTGCATACTGCAAAATACCAGTACTTTTTATGAACGACGATTTATAATTTCCTGCTGCAGATATCACAAAGCACTATCGATACAGGTATACTAGAAATCTGTCATCTATGGCTATACTCAGAATTTGTCTCTACAATAAAAATACATACCACAGAATTAATAGTATTAGTCACAGATTTACTACCCACTCCTGTAATAAACTACTTTATAGAATTCCTTTAATTAGAATCAGCTTCTTTGAAATTCCAATAGTCCCTAGTAAAATTGTATGTAGGTATAACTACATACGAAGAAATGTTATTTATTCGTAGATGTACAACAATATTTTTATGTTTTGGTATTCACTTTTATTTTTCATATCATGCACATAGTGACATCTGTCAGTTAGTAGAAGAACTAGTACGTCGCAGCCCACAAATCTTGATTTCTACTCCACGCTAGATGGCGTTGAAATAAAATAACAAACATTTTACAAAAAAGTTTATTTGCGTTTGTATCACAAATCCCATTCCCCAATACGAGTAACTTTTACAAATAAAAATAACATAAAACATTGTTTTTAAATGATCACAATATCCATTGAGTACATCACAGCTAATCACATAAGACACAAGTGTGTAATTCAGATAATACAAAATTTAAAATCACCATAATTCGTTTATAATTAATTCCACGATTTTTATATAAAATTATTGGAATAACCTAATTAACTAAATATACTTAAATTGACCTAAAATAAATAGATTGAAAAACATAACAAAGAAACAATGGTAACATTGCATATATAAAAATTCGTAAAAGAAACAGCGGCCTACCTTATGAATTAATATTAACCTGATCATCGCAATTGAATACACAATACAAAAATATAAATAAATATTGAAGAAATTTACAATAAACTGATGAGCCATTCTTCAAATATATAAAATAATATATCCTAAGGTAGTGGTCCCAAAAAAATTAGGAAATTAATACATCACAGTTACATTTGGTCTTTTACATCAAGAAATGAAGCAAACATTAAATTGTATTTTAACTATCTTGTGCCTACGACTTCACTGGGATTTGTTTGGATAAGATTAAATCGAGATGAAAAACCGTATGTCAATCTGGCCCTATATAATATTTTTAAGCAACTTCAAAAAAATCAGGAGAATAGCAATTCGACTGCATTATTTTTTTTTGTTTATTACCTCATAACTCTTTACAGGTTGTAGTGATTTTGATGATTTTTTTTTAAATTCGAATGGTAGTGCTTGTCATGTTCTTCCAATTAAAAGAGATCCTATATTGAGATTGACGAGTAGTATTCGAGTTATCCCTAATAATGCGTATACAGTCCTACCAACTTATCTGTTCAGGCGGCAAAAAAAAGAACTACAACATTCCGTCAAATTGTGACAGTTTGTAGTTGATTTCCTTGACCAGTAGCGCCCTCGAAAACTGCACAGTTAAGTTGGTGGTACTATAATATGTTGGTGGTCGGTTTTCTTTTGTTAAAACTTTTCTTGTGTTCAAATGAATTTTGTCATCCGTTCTTTGTCCTTTACACGGAGTGCTATGGCGCAATATTAATTGGGTCCATATTGCCTTAAATTGTTTAGTTTTTATCCATATTTTGAGCAAAATATATGTGTACGAACACGTTAGATATTATTTTCTTAAATTATGTCATGAAATTGTGTTGACAGGTACTTGCAAAATGTATCTAATTAAGGGAAGAGTAAGAGTAGTCGAAGTCAAGTATCGATTATGAGATTTGCGACAGTAAGTAATGTTATTAAAATGCATAATTTGATCTCAGCCGTTTTCGATCTTCGTACACATATATTTTGAGCAAAATATATGTGTACGAACACGTTAGATATTATTTTCTTAAATTATGTCATGAAATTGTGTTGACAGGTACTTGCAAAATGTATCTAATTAAGGGAAGAGTAAGAGTAGTCGAAGTCAAGTATCGATTATGAAATTTGCGACAGTAAGGAATGTTTTTAAAATGCATAATTTGATCTCAGCCGTTTTTCTTCCTTCAAAGCATATACTACCTAAATATGTAGTACCTACATAATATAACATTATCCTCACATATCTTTATGCATTATAATTAATAATAGAAACAGGATATTTACCGAGTATTTGATTGTTTAAACATATATTCTATCGTTATGAAAGTAGGTAAACAAATGAACTTCGTTTGTCGCGACTTTTGGTACACACACACAGCCTACTACAGTTTCTTATTTAAAACAACAAATTTTGTACACAAACACAAAATGAGTAGTTTAAAGTTTGAATTGCACTGTATCTATATGATACTGATACTGTAACACCATAACTACCATAAAGACAAAATTGTTTACAAAGAATGGTAGATACGTAATTATTTTCTCATAATAATAATATCTTCTTTGTACACTCTATATCGCAATATTGTGTAAAATCGTCTCAATGCTGCGTTACTCAGGCGATGAGGCAGGCTCATTTGAATTTAATAATATTGTATTTGACTGTTCCGTTTTTATAACATTTTTATTCAATAAAGAACTTTAAGATAGATGCAGCAGTGCTTTAAAATGTGTTTAAGAATTATTGAATTAGCTAAGTTGCTGGTATACATTTCTAGTTACTAACAGATACATAATTTTTGCGTTTACGACATCATTATCCCCTTTACTCATAATCGTTGTAAAACTTTGCCAAACGTTGCCTACTATGACGCACTAATTTGTATTTTATTATGTCCAGTACTAAATGACATTAAGAAATAATTAGTAAGTGCACGTTATTGATATATATAGCATAGGTAACTTCATTAGTCATTATACGAATAAAGGTTGGCTCACACAAATCCACCGCGGTGCCGAATCGATACGTCTAGCGATACCTTAATTTACACTAATAAGGCATATGTAGGCCTACAATTATTGAGCTGAAAGTTTGTATTATTTAGAATATCTTCATAGTATTTAATTAACTGCCATTCTGTACATCACATATTGCAAGTACTTCAATCATCCCAGCGTTGTGTCAGTACCAAGAGAGAGAGATGTCAGTAGTAAGAGCTCACCACACTAGATTGTTCTACATTTGGCAGACGTTGTCTCCTCTCGGGCACTAACGCTTTTTATGAAATTACACTATTACTAAGGTAATAAGGCCAGTAGATTATGCATAATTTAGTAAGTATTAAATAACTGCCATTCATTGCATTTACTTCAATGAGCTGCAGGGTTGTGTCATGTTTAGTTGCCTCCTTTGGCACTAACATTCTATATGAAATAGCACTAATAAGGACAGAAGGTATGAATCATTTAGAATATTCTCATAGTGTTAAATAACCTACTTACTACATTGCAAGTACTTCATTCTAAGGGTTGTGTCAGTACTAAAGAGCTGCCCAAACTAGATAGTGCCGCGTTTGGCAGGCATTGCCTCCTCTGGCACTATCTTATTGAAATTACACTAATAATGCTAGAATGTATGTATAATTTAGAATATCCTCATAGTATTAGCGCAGCCGTGGTTCATTCTGTACTGCACGTACATCATCCCGGAGTTGTGCCAGTAGTAGAGAGCTCCTAAAACTAGAACGTGCCACCATTGGTGAGAGTGGCCGATGTAGTCCACCTTGCCAGGGAACCAGCGTTCTGGTACCTGGAATTGATAAAAATAAACTGATAAAAACTGGAATTGATAAAAACAGTTTACTCACAGATGAAATTTTTGGGGTAACTTATGAAATATATTTTTCTAAGCCATACTTTCAATTTAAACATCAATTACTTGATAAATAGGGCTCAGTAATAATTAACTGCTAATAAACCGGTCAAGAGCGAGTAGAGCCCTAGCTCTATCAGGGTTCCGCATCACAACAATCCGTGAAAGAAAACAATTTTTTTTTATTCGGAGCTTTAAAGCTATTTTCACTTAAGTGTTAACTTATTAGGAACCGGCTAGGACCCACGTTATATTTACCGGAAAGATTCCGACCAGTTTCGGACTGTTTTGAAGTCCTTCGTCTGGAACAATGACAGTGACAGTGTCACAAATGACAGTTTTTTTTTTCCTTTTTTTTTAGGTTATTGTGACGGAACAAGCCCGAGGCCCACCTGATGTTAAGTGGTCTAACCTCTGCCTATAACAGACGCATTTCGTCAGCGACGAATTGCACTGTGCCCGTCACACTGAGACATCCAGTTGTTAGGTCTCATTAGCCTGTAATTTTTCTGGCTCTCAAGGACTGCTGCCGGAACACACTGTTAGGTGCTTGGCGACAGATTTTCTACTTGAGGGTGGTCGCTAGCCAGGCGGGCATTCACAAAATGCCCTTCCACCATGCGGTGAAGCTCAAGCTCTGGGCGGGATTCGAACCATGGACCTGCTGCACGGCAGTCCATAGCCAATGCCACTGAGCCATCACTGCTTCAAAAGTCTGACGGTTCAGTTCTGACGGCGACTTAACAAATGCAGCTAAGCCGGGGCAGACAGCGCCGTCGCAACGTCAGTTACGCGTTGAGGCCCGTGCTCGTCGCATCGCGCAATCGTGACTCCCAGACGAAGCACTTCAAGACAGTCCGAAACTGGTCGGAATCTATCCGGTAAATACAACGTGAGTCCTAGCCGGTTCCTAATATTTTGATAGCGATAAAAAACGCGATAGTTTTCAAAGTGAAGTTACTTAAGTGTTGTTTTGGCTTGAATGAAATTCAACAAATTGAATTGTGTCACGAGCTTCTGTTGAATGGTTTAATTTTGTTTTTTCTTACGATTTTATTTTATGTTTAGTCATTTTTAACATACACACATCAACAAAATCTAGGGATATTTTATATTTTATCAAATATTTAAAAATCTACGATGAATATTCTGATATAGTAAGTGGAAGAATGATAGGTTATTTTAAGGTCTTTAATAATAAACAAAAAAAAACATTTCAGGATTTTATGGTTTTAAACAAAAAAAAATGTTTTCAAATCGCATTGAAAATTAGTATGATAAATAAACTTCATTTCTTCTTATAAAACTATTAATTTTAAAAGGAAAAAATATAAAATCTTATTATCAATAATCAGTGTTGCTACCTCTTACATTAATTACACATCGACATCGATTGTTCATACTTAAAATTAAATTGTCAATATCATGCTGTGGTATGAGGTCCCATGTTCTTTGTAAGTGTTTGTAAAGTTGTTGTTCCGTCATCAAATTTGGCGGGAAACCTCTCAAAGCTTTTCGTTGTAGCATGTCCCAGGCATGCTCAATAGGATTTAAGTCGGGCGACTGTGCAGGCCAATCTAAAACTTGAATATCACGGTTTCGGAGTGCGGCTGACACCAGCCGCGCCGTATGGGAAGGACCATTATCGTGCATTAGTAGAAATTCTTGGCCCATTTGTATTCTGTGTGGGACAATAACAGGCTCTATTACCTCCTGGTGGTATTTTTGAGCAGCCATGCTGCCTTGGATTCAAACGAGCTGGGTTTGTCCGCCAAGACGGATTCCTGCCCACACCATGATTGTCCCGTCTTGGTATGAATGGACCTCCTGAGAATGCCGTAGACGGCTAACTCTTCCTAGTGTTCTCCAAACGCGCATTCAGCGTGAATCCGGATGAAACCCAAACCGGGACTCATCGGTGAACAGCACCAAAGACCATTGTTCGTCACTCCATGCTAAATGCTCCCGAGCCCACGAAAGCCGCCGACCGCGATTGCCACGGCGCAATGCTGGAACACGTAGCGATCTTCGAGCATGAAGACCAACTTCATGCAACCTCCTGCGCACGGTTTGGTAGCTTACCAGCAGCTGGTGGCCCTCCTGGAACCTTTGTACTAGTTGCATCGCTGTGATATTGGGTTGTCTTCTGGCGGTCATTTGGATAAATCGATCCTATCCTACATCCCCTGTACTGCGATAACGTGACCACAACCATGATATCACGTTTTGGCTTGTGTGCAGGGCCTTCGCAACGACGCGTTGATTAGCACCATTTTCTAACATGCCCACGGCTCGTAACATTTAATCTCGACCCAAATGACGACATAACATGACTTTAAAGCTCACACGGCACGTTAAATTAAAAAAGAAAAACAATCTAATCACTTTTCATAAATTAATATTAATAAAACAATTTAAATTTTCCTTAAAGTAACGAATTGCTAACAATTTGGCCGCCGTATTTTTTTTTTTTATTTACTTTGCCAAATTTTGAAAATAGAATAAAAGAGTTTTCAATATGTATTATAAACTTTTTATAGAAACTAATAAGATTTAAAACTATATAGCCTTAATAATTTAGGATCAAGGTATCCCTAGATTCTGTTGATGTGTGTATATCTCAAACCTTAAGTGGTAGCACTTCCATCATTTACTTTATGCACTGCAATATTTTATTAATTTTTATAGAAGATAGGGTTAGCCTTTGACCATCTCACTTGCTGGTAAGTGATGACGTGGTTGAAGATGTTGATCACGGTTATTTAGAATGAAATTGAAATACCTTGTGCGTTGCTTACCTTGAAGGCGTAAATAATGAAGGCTGTGCCACTGATGACATACATCCCTATCACTCTAGGGAAGAACATCTGAAACACAAAAAAATAATGTTGTAACTTTATATTCACGCCAAAAAAATATAATTACGACTGGGATTGGCCTGGATATGTTGTTCCAATCTGAACTATCGTCGTAGTTAATTCATAGATTTTTTTATTGCTTGTTGGCTAACCTTTGACCACTATCTAACCTGATGGTAAGTGATGATGTGGTCGAAGATATTGTTCAGGCTAGCCTAGAATTACTGGCTCTCAAGCACAACTGCCGGAACACACCGTTAGGTGCTTGGCGACAGATTTTCTACTTGAGGATGGTAGCTAGCCAGGCGGGCATTCGCAAAATGCCCTACCACCATGCTGCAACGACTGCCATCGTAAGACCGATCGTAAGAAGACCGGGACCGACGGCTTAACGTGCCCTCCGAAGCACGGAAGCGCTCAGTAGTAATGTCACTAGCGGTCACCCATCCAACTCCTGACCGCGGCGGACGTTGCTTAAATTAGCTGATCGATTAAGAACGGCTAAGCAAACTTCGCTACGAGGGCTTCGTTTCGTCGTTCGTCGAGTTGAAACTTATACTTCCGTTTTTATTTTTTAACCGTAGCTCGTACGGAAACGTAACATGTATATGATGACAAAAAGTGTAATTCTACAATTAGTTTACAACTTGTTTGCGATTACGCAACCCAAAGAAGAAATCGTGATTTGCTTAGGTACTAGTGCTACAGTAGCACACAGTCGTAAAACGACGGCTTATACACAGGGCAATCGTGCGGTGTGGGCGGGACGAGATGCAGGGGCGCCGCCGTCCCAAACTTCATACACCATGGCCGCCATGCTTAGTTTGTATTTGGGGACACACCGTTCGGGGCTGACGCGTATTCGTTTCAATCAAAATAACGGTAGGTACATTACATACAATGAAGCCGCAGCTTAAAAAGTTTTGCCACGAACGGCTTGGGCTGCAATCCCGTCTCGCGTGTAATGCGCAGTTGTATAATTATTTAATATTATGCACATGTCCTTAAAAAGCAGACTTTAATGCACGTTTCTTAAAAAGCTGAATTTATGCACATGTGCTTAAATAAATAGACGTTTATGCACTAGAGCAGAAAAAGCCGTTTAAGCTCGCTCACACCATGTATAAACAAGAATTTTACGGCCATTTGAAGTGGTAAAAAGTTTCTAACAGATGACTGTCAATATAATGCCTTTGTTTGCTCACCTGTGTTCATATTTTAGTAAGAAAATATATACTTATACACATTGGATTGTAATATACGTTGAATTATGATAAGATATGCAAATCATGAACTTATTTATTATCCTAATCGTAATTCCGTAAGTAAATAAGAAACAATAACGAATTAATCAGAAAAATAGCACAAAAACAATAGATAACTACTTCTACTATATAGGTAATTAGGTTAAGTACGCAATATATCACGACGTAGGTATTTTTCATATACTAATATAATAATGGGCTTAATACTCACAATTCGATTCAAAACTCTGGTTTGGATAGGTTTCAGTATTAGTTATATTATAAATACTAGAATTTATTCGTAGAGGTAAGATGATAAACATAGGCAGACATTCTCTTGTTAGTTTAATAGTGAATAGTATACCAGGTTTAATAAATAACCTAATAAAATATAATAACCTAATAATGCAAGTACCAATAACACTTATCTATATATTAAGAAAGCGCTCGGTGTGGAGCTAGCCTAGTTGTTGTCAACGCCTTAGAAACTGGTAAAGTATAGCTGACGTTTGTCAACCAAACAGGAGGACAAGGTAACGTAACGCAGAGCTATGAAATGAGGCGCAGAACCGTTGTCGTGTACGGATTAACACGACAGCAACATTTTTTTATGGCAAGTCTTTGACCTCTATATCACCTGATGGTAAGTGATGATGTCGTCAAAGATGTTGTACAGGCCAACCTAGAATTACTGGCTCTCAAGGACAGCTGCTGGAACACACCGTTAGGTACTTGGCAACAGATTTTCTACTTGAGGGTGGTAGTAATCCAGGCGGGTTCGCAAAATGCCCTACCATCAAAACATTCTTCAAATCATTTGGAAACCACAAATCTAAATCCTCATCTTGTTTAAATTTTCCCGCTACAGACGTGAATTTCCTCCTTAAGGTTGGCAGCTAGCCAGGGGGATATTCGCAAAATGCTCTACCGCCATGCGGTGAAGGTCAAAACCGCAGAGGGGTTCGAACCATAGAACATCTGCGCGGCAGTCCATAGCAACAGCCACTGTTCCATCACTAATTTAAAAATATTAGAGTGATAATCAGAGCGACAAATAAATTTAATAGCAAGGATGTCACGAGTTACTTTAAACGGTTTGAAATGATTTTAAATTGGCTAGACGATGAAACGTGTAGATCTTGATGTAAAGAGCTATATATAGCTTCCTTCGCAGAAGTATTGTAAATTACGCTTCCCACAGAGCGTTATTTGAAGCAATTATGGCCGAGTGGTAATATGGACTGCCTTGCCGCAGGTCCCTGGTTCGATCCCCACCGCCAGCTTGAGCTTCACCGCATAGTGGAAGGGCATTGTGCGATTGCCCGCCTGGTTATTGAGACGGAACAAGCCCGAGGCCCACCTGATGTTAAGGGGACTAACCTCTGCCTAGAACAGATGCATTTCATCACAAGTGACGAATTGAACGGCGCCCGTCACCTTGAGACGTAGTTGCAACGTCACATGTGCATGTAATTTCACTGGCGCCCAAGGACTGCTGCCGGAACACAGTTAGGTGCTTGACGACCGATTTTCTACTTGAGGGTTACGAGGCGAGCATTCGCAAAATGCCCTTCCACGGCAGTGGGGGATTATCGAAAGGACCTAAGGCACAGCAGTCTATAGCTATTACTGCTCGGTTAATACTGCGGCAAAAGTAAATATTTTGAGCTTTGTTCTTTCGTGGATGATTACAATAATCATTGAGGTTTTTGTTGTAAGAGGACAATTACCAAAACACTCTGACTTAGGTGTATCGCGTTCCCGTGGCAGGGTCCGAACCATACATCCCCTGGACTGCAGTCAACTATCATTGCACCGTGGTTTCCAGATAAAACAGCACTGTTAAATGTTATAGTGAGCACATTTATCGTTCATTAAAAAAATCCAAATATACTTGAATGTATATAATTCAGTAATGGTAAGTTAAGTACTGTTGCAAGTACCATCGTATAAGCGAAACTCGCCATTGTTTAATTTCAGTGCTAAGCAAGGAGCATAATATAACTACTCGTAATAAACACTTTCAACCGTTGAAGACTTATATCTTGATAGGATATAGAAAATCCCGCTTGAATATTCGAATACTATCGTGGCTCATAAAAAGAATTCAACTGATACAGTACCTGCACCATCGGGTTATCGAAACCCCCCATAGCATAAGTCCAGTGGAGAGTTGGTAGCACCCCATATGCTGCCCAGCCGATAAACACGCACATCTTGACCGGATACGGAACACCCAGCTTGGGTATTTGAAGCACCATCGCCGCGACGAAGATTAGCGTCACTGATGTCATGTAGAATAGACGGAGTTCCTGGAAAATAATTTGATTTCGTTGATATTTGAAAAAGTCTATGGATTTTTTAACGAACTGAATCTTTTTCTTGTATTAGATTGTGATGGAACAAATGCGATGCTCGCCTGGTGTTCAGCAGTAACTTCGCCCTGTATCAGATGCGCCCAGCACCCTGAGACATGGCATTGTTAAGTCTAACTCCTTTACAGAGTTATTCTGATACTAATTTTTTAAGGGCAAATGCTGGAACAACATTAGGCATTGAGTTATACTTTAAACGGTTTAAATCGCGTATATATTTATCATTATTTTTGTCACGACGTTTCAAACACTTTGCAGTGATCGTGGTCACGGGGTGACTGACCAGTCACCCCTGACTGAAATAATGATAAATGTACGCGATTTAAACCGTATAAAGTTATTTCATTGCTATGTGTAATTATCGCGAAAACCAAAGACAACATTAGGCATTGAACTTATAAAAAAAGGGAGAAGCGGCATCCGTAACTCGAACATGGCAATGTCAAATCAGGCAACGTCTCCTGATTTGAGTCTCAGTAGCGTGCCTATATGTTCGCCTACTGCTTGCCTCTTCCTGTCTTTGTCATTCATTAAAACGTACAATGGAAGTGTAGCTATGTTTTTTTTTTATGTTATTGTGGCAGATCAAGCGCGAGGCCCACCTGATGTTAAGCGGACTAACCTCTGCCTATAACAGATGCATTTCGTCACAAGTCACGAATTGCACTGCGCCCGTCACCTTGAGACATAATTGGTAAGTCTCATGTGCCTGTAATTTCACTGGCTCTCAAGGACTGCTGCCGGAACACACCGTTAGATGCTTGGCGACAGATTTTCTACTTGAGAGTGGTCGCTAGCCAGGCGGGCATTCGCAAAAAGCCCTTCCACCATGCTTTGAAGCTCAAGCTCTGGGCGGGATTCGAACCATGGACCTACGGCACGGCAGTCCATAGCCAATGCGCCATCACTGCTTCGAATGCATGTACATTATATGCTTATGTTAAATTTGCGCAACATTACATTGGTCGTGACATTAGAGCGTACCCGATCTTCCTTTTTTATTTAAATCGATGACATTAGGAGATTATTTCTCTTTATTATTTCCTTCTATTTCATTACATTCATATTAACATTTAAACTAACATTACCTCAACCTTGACTTCTTTCCCTTGATATCGATCCCTACGTCTACCTCCACCTCGACTTTAAATTACCTCTATCACTAACCTTATTACCCCCTACATACATACCATACCTACTTATACTGTTTATACAAAAATTTCCAATACCTAGTAGGTTTCCTTACAAATCGTGTAATATAATTTGAATAATTTATAATCGAACAAGTTCCGATGTGCGGTCACGTTCCAAATAAAGCAGTAAGAATGTTAAGTACTTCAGAATAGTAATACAGTGTAAGTAATTCGAGAAGGTCATTGTCGCTGCAATTGTTACAAAACTGTGGATGTGCGGCGCATATTCAAAGAACCGTTTGGATCGACAATGATGCGAACCCCCTCGCGTTTGTAAACAAAACGTGTTCTTGAACGCTACCGCACATGTACCTATTTGTAAACTCTATTGTGAAAGAGTAATGCAGGAGTTTTATACTTCTCCGTACTCAGTTTTATGCCCGGTAATGTAGCCTTTGCGTGGACCAAGGCACAAGGCCGTGTGATGTAGCAACATGACCATCTTCAACAGAATGCATACGCCGTTTTTTATGTTACTGTGACGGAACAAGCCCGAGGCCTACCTGATTATTAGTGGACTAACCTCTGCCTACAACAGATGCATTTCGTCAAAGACGAATTGCTCTGCGCCCGTCACACTTTGCCGTACAGTCTCATGTGCCTGTAATTTTACTGGCTCTCAAGGACATATTCTGTCGGAACACACCGTTAGGTGCTTGGCGAAACATTTTTTACTTGTGGGTGGTAGCTAGTCATGGCGGGCATTCGCAAAATGCCCTTCCACCATGCAGTGAAGCTCAAGCACGCAAGATTATATGTATTTCTTAGTTGTTCTAGATTTTAGATCAGTAGGTATATACGAGGGAGCGCAACATAACCGAGTTTCATGAATACGCTGAGGGTTGTCTTGTTTTAAATAAATGAGACTAGAAAAGTGATACTTAAAATGTCGTGCAGCAAATTACAAGTACCTAGGTACTTGTAACGGCAAAACGCCACAAATACAATAAAATTGGCTTGTCAATTGTTAACTACGAGTATTCTACAACTACAGTAGGTATTATCATAAATAATAGTTCACTTATGTCATTACTGTGAAAGCCTTGCGTATGTTCTTGAGACGTATTGATTTGTATAGGTAAGTACCTACCTCACGTTTGAAGGGTTCATAGAAGCTGGTTATTTTTTCTTTATTGGTGAAAGGTTAGCTTTTGACCACAAGCAAAAAGCGCTCATAGTGAAGTTTGCTAAGGCGTTCTGAACTGATCAGCAAAGTTAAGCAACGTCCGCCGCGGTCATGAGTTGGATGGGTGACCGCTGGTGACAATACTACTGAGCGTTTCCGAGCTTCGGAGGGCACGTTAAGCCGTCGGTCCCGGTTGTTGTCTTAGGATGGCAATCGTTATAGCATGGTAGTAGGGTATTTTACGAATGTCCATCTGTCTAGCTACCACCCTAAAGTAGAAAATCTGGCGCAAAGCACTTAACGGTGTATTCCGGCCGCTGTCCTTGAGAGCCAGTAATTCTAGGTTAGCCTGAACAACATATTCGACCACATCATCACTTACCATCAGGTGAGATAGTGGTCAAAAGCTCACCTATCAGGTATAAAAAAAAAACAATTACCCTGTATACACCACTGATAAAAACTCGTTTTCAGCTCCTCATACGCTCTGGATGTAGCGGTTACTTTGGTTATGTTAGAAAGAAGCTCGGAAAGCGGAACTAACTTCAACCGGGTTTCGAGCATATCAGATGCTCATCATCAGGGCGAGTGCGCCGCTGCGTCTGCGAGCTCCCGACGGGGCAACTAAATTTACTTTTAATAAATTTAGTTCAAGGGAGGATGAAATATAATATGATTTCATTTTCAATTCAACAAATTATTTAATTTTGGGTCTAAATTTAAACCCCGTTAATCTATAGTTTCAAGATGTTTAAGCGCAAACGGTGCCATAGTTTTTAAAATATATTAGTTAAATACTGGATTTGTCGTATACTAAAATACACCTAAGTTATACCACTCCTCATAAAATTCAAAATCATTCATTCAATTTAGGCATCTACGCCGTCCTTATGAAGGTCAATTACAAATTTTAATATTGAAATATTGTACATAGTACTGTTACGTTCAGCAAAAAAAATGCATAGAGGCACTGCGAGAAGAACGAGCAGAAAACTCGGGGCCATTATTTTAAAATTCTGTGTTTTAAAATTAAGGGTGAACTGGCCGGACGGTTCTCCATACAAACGCCGTTGGGTGATCACTCCCTTATTTGAGGATTTAGGTCCAAAATAAAGCATAATATCGATTGATTTCGTCATTATCTAGGCTTGTATGATGCCGAAATTTTAATAAAATAATTAACCTGAGAATTATGAGCCTCGAAACATTTTCATATAAAGTTTTCGAGGCTCATAACTTACAAATTAATTATCTTTTTAAAATTTTGGCATCATACAAGCCTAGATAATGACAAGATCAATCGGTATAATTATGCTTCACTTCGGACCAAAATCCTCCAATAAGGGAGTGATCACCCAACGGCGGCGTTTGTATGGAGAACCGTCCGGCCAGTTCACCCTTAATGTGTTAAACTTTATTATAAAATTATTACAATATTTGTTTAAATTACGTAGGTGACAGGCGATAGCTTGGCAGAGGCGGAATTGTCCAAGCATTTGTGTCGTTTAAAGTAATCACATATGTTTTTCACGTGCAACTTGAATTTTCCTTCAGTGAGCGTTGAAATATGTTTGGGAACTTTATTATAAAACCACACACAATTACCTAAAATGGATCTTCTTTTTGGCTTTGCTAATCTAAAATCTGGCACCGCTGTTTTATATTTATTCATAGTGTTGTTATCGTGATTATCCACTGAAAAACGACTTTGGAGCTTAAATCAAATTTGACCTTTTACCGTTGAATTGTAACTACGCAAGGTGAATTCACAAGTCTTAAGATAATTTTCACTAGACAATAAAAAATTACCATGTTTTATAATAAACAAAACTTTAAAAAACGCCTTCCGTAAGGTATTTTCAGAATTGAACTTGTTATACGATAATAATTGCAGTACATATTGACCATAAAATATACCTTCCTTTTACGGCGGTTTATATACGGTGATTATCACTATAACGTACGACTTAATCAGCCTCATCGAAAAGTCAATATTTAAGAAAGACCACAAAATACTCCTTAAATGAAGACGAAAAGAAACATTCGCCTTCACTGACCTCGTTTGACGCCTTCTAGTTGGAAGGCGTTTTTGTACGTATTTACGTTTGGTCGGTTTTTTGCCTTCATACCATATAAATTGGCCGTCATTACGGCGCTTTTGACTATAGATTTTTTTCAGTGTCACTGTTTAATTTAAATGTACTAAAATGTATACGAACATACATAATATTTTCGAACGTTCCATACATTTGGAAATTAACAAAGTTAAAACCACATCGTATCATAGCATGTAATATATCAAAAGTCAAAATACACTCGGTTAGTACTAATATTTTACACCCGACAGCAAATAACTGTTTTGGCTTCAAAATTACAGTAGATTGCCTATCCCCTTCATTTTGGTTATGTGAGAGCCGTCAATAACGGGCGAATAGTAAGACAGACGGCAGAGTGACCAGAGAGGGCTCCATTTGGCGCTTTGGGTGCGGAACCCTAAAATGTCAACGAATGAGTTTGTAAGGAGTTTCAAATATTTAAGTTGTAAGATTATGAAAAATAATCTATAGTTGTCTGGTTGTTTATTGCTCCGACCCCTATTACGATTAATATAAATTATAAGAATACCTGCACCTCTAGCTAACGTCTCGGTGGCCAAGTTTTTTTTGTTTTTTTAGCTACTGTATGCCTTTATTAATAAAATACTACGAGCTATATACAACACTACAGTTACTACTAGGCATTTAGACACCCTATAAGTCATTGCAGACTCACAGGCAGTCTAAATGCTCCAGTCTACTACCAGTTGGCAGTGTGACCAGCACGCTGGCTGCATTGCCCCGTTGAATTGCAATGCTTATTCGTTGATCCAAATAAGTGCCAGAATTTTGATATCGCTTCACATCGACCAAGTTAATTCCGCTTTCCGAGCTCCTTTCTAACATAACCAAAGTAACCGCTACGTCCAGAGCGTATGAGGAGCGGAAAATGAGTTTTTATCAGTGGTGTATACAGGGTTATTGGTAAAATGCTAACAACCTCTTAGAGTTGATTTCTGCTAGTCCTAACAAACATTTTGAGACGTTTTTTTATCTATATTTTTTTGTGCCTAGAGCGGCCGCCGCGTCACCATTGGACCCCGCCGCGATTTCTTTGATTGAATAGAGTTTTGAATATTTACATCGAGCTAAGTAATAAAAACATGAAATATTAAATTACACGCCCAAAAGACTTTTAACATCAGGTGGTCTTCGTATGCTTATTCCGTCGATGACACATAAACAAATTAAAAAAAAAATCAAATCAAAATGTTTGTTAGGACTAGCAGGAGTCAACCCTAAGACGTTTTTAGCATTTTACCAATTACTCTGTATAATCATAAAATAAGTAAGGTACATAATAGGTATGAGTGCTTACAATATTGCCGATAATTCTTAAACTAACCTAGTCAATTTAATTAACAACAGTTATGCAGCATGACTTAGAACTTCTGTCATCAATTGAGAGAAAGTAACAATGTCAAACCGCTATCTGAGATGCCAAGTGCAGTCGTATATTATTTTCGTTTAACATTATACATCTTAGAGCTGTCGTTTAATACATGCAACGCCTTTCTCTTTTCGTTATGTTCAGCGGCAGCGTATCAATGGCGCTTAGTTCGGGACGCCATCGCTTAAAACCTGTTTAAAAGTCTTCATATCGATTTTTTCATTGTAATTATTGCCTTTATTAACTTAGCGACAACTTAACTTACAAAATTACATGGAAAGGAGGAAAATTACATGAAAAAAAGTAATTACTACAAGTCGCATTCTTCAACTGATATTCGTAAATGGCGAAGGTAGAACCATACTGATCCAAGTGGTTTTTTTTTCTATATTGGAGTTATATGCACCAAATGCAACGAAAAAAATATTCAATTGATGCCACATTGATCCAAGAACAAAAAGCGTCTTATATTGCTAGAGGACCTAATTTTTTCCCTTTAGCATTATAATTACTTTCAAAAATATATCCTGCTAATCTGGATTGTTTTCTGCAGAAACCAACATTTTGACTACTTTAATCAAAATATTTTATTTTCGTTTTTTTTTTTTTCTGAACTATTAGCCATCATTTCGATAAAGATTAAAGCATAATAAATCACGTATTTTTTTAAAACAATTTCAAACGCGTTTCCTTCTTTTTCTCAATACAATGAAAACGACACTTGGATCAGTATGGTTCTACCGTCGCCAAATGTGTTTGAGCAGGTTCGATAATTACCTATATGGATTTTTTGTCGATTCCGTTGTTTGGAAATTTTACAAAACGGCGGGGATATGTGGTTTGAAAATGTTAACATATTTCTGTCAAGAGTTCCAGCTCATAGAGCAAGTAGTATATATAAGTTCTTAAATTACAATTAAATTCATACCAATTAAAATAATATAAATTAGTCTTAGACAACAGGTACCATTATATTGTGTCGGTTTTGTTAGTTATGAAACTTTCGAAGTGTTGTTGGAGGCTGTGTGCGAAAGTATACTTATAAAAACAAAATGCGTGTGTTGGTACCTCGTAATAGACACTATAATGTGTAAATGGCGTGACCAAAGCGGACTTACAAAATGTACAACAGCGATCATATTTGCGCATGTGGTACCTAACTAATATAAAACATACCAGTTTCCAAACTTAGATATAAAACGAAAGGTCATCAAGACTAGACATGACATCTCGAAAACTACTTGACCTATGGCGATGAAATTTGGCACGTAGGTATTTTATGGAGAGTAACCGTCAGCTAAAAAAGGACTGAGACAGGAACGAAATAAAGGCAAATTCAGGCTAAAAATTTATCACAACAAGCACGGAATCAAAATATAATGAAGCCCATGCCGAGGGTTTTGAAAGCGATTTGAAAGCGCCTTTTTGAATTTCTTTTAGGGACCTGAAATTTTCACTGTACTATATTAGCCCGATTGTCAGCAGTGGACAATCCTTTTGGGAATTTGTCATAATCACCACGCTTGGCAAGCGTCTTGGAGATCACAGTTTAATATATCAGTTCCTCAGAAAGCGCTGCTGCCCACCTTAAAGTCTTTTGCCTTTTGTCACCTCTTACGAAACCCACAGGTAGCAATGGGGGGTGATATTCTAGCCCGGCAACCCACGGCCATGTATTTTTCACTGCTGTCCAAATATGATTTGTTCCTCTAGGTAATATGTACTCGTTTACTTACTCCAACAGCGTATCCTATAGGCTGATTGTAATAGCGCTGCTGTTTGTCATTACTTTCGCACCTTGATTCATTTTGTGTCCTACATTTTCTTAACTTATTAAGCATATCATTTTTATAGCTTTTTACTTTTTTCATCGAAGCAAAGTCGTCAGAGAACCTAAGGTGTGTAAGTTGCCTCGCGTTTACTCTGATTTCATCTGACTGCCAGTTTAGCTGATCGAAGATCAGTTGTAGCACTGCTAAATACGGTACTGAGTACAGTACTGCTGAGTACGGTCGTCAGAGGATCGCTGTTTCACCCCTCTGCAGATTGGTATATTCGGGCCACGTTTTTCCATTTCAAATGGCATATGTTGGAACTGCCATCATAAATGTTTATTGCTTTTAGATTTTTTATTATACGTATTTTTTCCAGAACTTTCCATATGCAGTGATTTGAAATCGTACCGAAACAACAAGATAGGAAGGTTCAACCAATTGTTAAAAGAAGCAGAGGACGTCCAAAGAACAGGTGGATTAATGAAATAATAGCCATTGCATGAAAAGAATGGCGAACCAACGCGAGGTATATAGACACACAAAAAAATCGTTCTTCATCCAAAATGGCCAAAAATAAGAATGTTACGTACCTACCACTTAGTATTTATTCAGTTGCGATAACAAAGCTATAAACGATTAAATTATAGCTGTGTGTAATATATTACAGCGATACAGTCTGAAATTAATTATATCAAATACCTACTTACTTGATGACGAATAGAGACCGCAACGTCGAAGACATCATGCAAAAACCAGTTTTTTTTTTTTTTTTTTCGAAATAGGTTCGCGTTTGACCACACCCTGCCTGATGTTAAGCATTGATGTGGTCTAGGATGGAGCACGCTTACCTAGAAGAAACCTATTTACTCTCGATTTGAAGACACCCATATTGTATTCATCGGGAAAGACTGACCACGGTAAGGAGTCAAAGTCAAAGTCAAAATCATTTATTCAATTTAGGCGTCTACGACGCTCTTATGAAGGTCAAGTGAAGTTCCACTCTTTCGCAGTACGCACGAGAAAAGTGGAAGCGAAGCGCTTCGTACGAGTCTTGGGGATATCAACCATGTACGGATGGCGCCTCCCCGTTTGTCTGGACGTCCGATGGAAAAAGGGTGAGGGCGGAACCAAGTCGTGCAGTTCTTGTGCACATTCACCGAAATGTATCCGGTAAAAGACCGATAGACAAGCGACTTTACGGCGGTGCTCAAGGCTTTGCAGCCGAGACTCCTTCAGAAAGTCGCTGCCTATTAACCTCCTGGCGCGTCTCTCAATCGACTCCAGTGACTCAAGTTGGTATTTGGCAGAGCCGTCCCAGAGGTGAGAGCAGCACTCAACACAGGACCTTACTTGCGCTTTGTACAAAGTTAGCATCTGTTCCGGTGTGAAGTACCGTCTCACCTTTGAGAGGATACCAAGTTTCTTGACGGCTAACTGAGCCTTTGACTCGATATACGAGCCAAAGTTTAGAGTCGATGATAGAGTGACATCGAGGAGGTCTAGGTGGTCTGTGACGGGCACGGATACATCTCGGAAAGTTGGAGATAGTTGAAATGGTCTCCTTTTAGCGGAGAACAAACACGCCTGGGTCTTATTGGCATTGAACTTAACCAGGTTGGCATCGCCCCAGTCAGAGACTGCCTTAAGGGATAAGTTCAAGCGTTCCACCATAGCTTCTCTGAGTCTCTGGATTTCTGGCTCACTGGTTCGTGCGGTAGATGTATAGCTCTCTACAACCGTGCTGTCATCTGCATACCCAAAGGTACCGGGCTTTAACAGATCGTTGATATGCAGCAGGAAGAGCGTCGCAGAGAGCACTGACCCATGGGGAACACCGGCATACCGGATACCCATTTGATCAGACGAGCAGCCGTCAACGACTACTCGTAATGATCGATCCCTCAGGAAGTCCGATATCAACGCACAAAAACCAGTAGGCAGGCCGTATGCAAGAAGCTTGCTAATAAGGGCGTCATGCCAGACCCTGTCAAAGGCCTTAGAGATGTCCAGGGAGACGGCAAGCGCTTCCCCTTGTTTCTCAATGGCTTCACTCCAATCCCCAGTGGACCGATTTCGCTAAACCCGTATTGATGATCACTGAGGAGATCATTCACTTCTAGGTATGCCAGGAGCCGGCAATTGAGAACACGCTCCATACTCTTACAGAGTATATACGTGATAGAGATGGGAGTCAGTAGTCATACTCTCAAAAAAACCATAGACAATATGTTTTTAATATTGTTATAACGCATGCTCTGCGTAAACATGAGAAAATTTCAAATTTACGAGTGGAAAAAATATAATATATCTTTATTTTAATATTATTTTTAATTAAAGATATATTATATTATTTTTAATAATCACGCTCATGACTATAATTTTTCTTTTCGTTAATTTGTAATTTTGTAATACATAGACTATATTAAAAATAAAGTATTGCAATCAGGTTCAAATGCATATAGGTTTATGGAAAACTAAACACTTAAAACCCGGTAAATAAACTAAAAACGTATTACTCGTACCAAAAACAAAATATAATCACTATGTTAATTGTTATGATAATTAAACTACTTATTCATGCATGGAATACATTAACTTGCTACCAACTAAAATGTATTTTATTATTGCTGCCAAATACTCTTTACTTCTTTTTTCTAGAACCATTGATTTACTTATTATATACTAATACAAAATAAATCAATATACGTATATCATTATTCTTATACGTGAGTTCTTATTATTGAAACACCTTTCCGAATGTTTTTATTTCAAGGCGTAACGAAACGAATACCAAGCCTGTTTGATATGACTGACTCCAATGATGATGATTATGACTCCAACCAAAGTAAGAATTATTGCGTTTTTTAGCGCTTTAATTCCATAAATGACATTGTCTACATATCTTTGTCCTTTTTATTGAGGCGATACGTCTACTCCGTCCTATAGCCTAAATGAGAGATGACACTAGAACGCGTAACACATGGTGAGAAGAAAGCTCAATGAGGACAGTTAACTTAAATGAAAGTAGACACATAATACAAACGCTTGATAATACACTCCCGAACGCTTACTACACTACTAGATAGTACACTCAGGAATTGTACTCGTAGATGACGAGAATAAATAGCACAATCCCGCATACCGATATGATCGTCCATCAGGAATGTGTGATACACTTACAGCGATGACAGGAGAATGTGTTAATTATATCAAAGTACAGTTAACGTAAATGAAAGTAGACACATAATACAAATTCTAGATAATGAACTCCTGAACGCTTACTACTCTACTAGATAGTATACTCCCGAAATGTACTCGTAGATGACGAGAATACCACAAAGCCGCATACCGATATGATCGTACATCAGGAATGTGTGATACACTTACAGCGATGACAGGAGAATGTGTTAATTATATCAAAGGACAGTTAACGTAAATGAAAGTAGACACATAATACAAATTCTAGATAATGAACTCCTGAACGCTTACTACTCTACTAGATAGTATACTCCCGAAATGTACTCGTAGATGACGAGAATAAATACCACAAAGCCGCATACCGATATGATCGTACATCAGGAATGTGTGATACACTTACAGCGATGACAGGAGAATGTGTTAATTATATCAAAGGACAGTTAACGTAAATGAAAGTAGACACATAATACAAATTCTAGATAATGAACTCCTGAACGCTTACTACTCTACTAGATAGTATACTCCCGAATTGTACTCGTAGATGACGAGAATAAATACCACAAAGCCGCATACCGATATGATCGTACATCAGGAATATGTGATACACTTACAGCGATGGCAGGAGAATGGTTTAATTATATCAAAGGCAGTTAACGTAAATTAAAGTAGACACATAGTACAAACACCAGATAATGTACTCCCGAACGCTTACTATACTACTAGATAGTATACTCCCAAATTGTACTCATAGATGACGAGAAGAAATAGCACAATGCCGCATACCGATATGATCGTACATCAGGAATGTGTGATACACTTACAGCGCTGACAGGAGAATGTGCTGAGGACAGTAAACCTTAATGAAAGCTGATACTTACATAATGACACCAGAACGCATAATACACGCCCGAAGTGTAGATGGCGAGAAGAGAGAGCGCGATGCCGAAGAGATCGTACATCAGGAATGCGTGGTAGTCGCACTCCGATCTACAGGAGAACGTGTGATAGAGAGCGGAGAGAGCCATGCATATCTGTAACAAAATATATTACATTGCTTCTCTCTACTGGTCTATTGAGGGTAACAAAAAGGACATATAATGTATTAGTAAAACAACATACTTATAGCCTCACATTGAATTTTTATTCTAGTACGTAAGTAACCCTCGTGGGATGCCGAATGTCACCCTCCCATTGCTACCTGTGGGTTTCGTAAGAGGCCACTAAAGGTAAAATACCGGAAGGAGGGCAGCAGCGCCTTTTATGGCTAACCCCCCCTTAATGGAGGATGTTGTGTTCAGCAGTAGACAATCCGGGTGATACAGTACGTAAGTAATGCATTTCAGAATTCTTTCCAAATTTCTTGTTTACACAAAACAAAAATTTATAAAATTTCTAAACCTTGAATAATAATATAATCCTGAGTCACATTAACAGTTATCACCAGGCAACTTTTTGCTCAAAAAAACCGGTCAAGATTGCAAAGTAAATACTTATACCACATAATAAAAACTTATACTAAGATCTAACATTGTATTTTGAAAGAAGCTATCCCATTAACGAAATGTTACTTAGTTTACGATTATATTCTAAATGTATAAAGAATTATTATTTAACGACCGATCTTTTCTAACTGACGTCATATATAGAATTGATATTTCAAACCAAAATTGGTAGCATTTTTGAAAGCCTTTTGTAGATTGTAGATCATCGATCATTGTAACAAAATCTTTACGCTGTTGCCCAAGACGTTGAGACAGGAAGGCCTCACCCTGGGCATATATTACACATAACCTCTACAAATGCACTTAGCTTACATCTTTTTATACATAAACCTTGTTTAAGTAGATTATCTAATATTAGCCAAAATCCTTCAGATTTTCGCTAGTTCCGCATAGACTCATAAATATTAAAGCTAGACCAATGTTAATGGCGTTTGATGATGGTTTTATATCCGGAAATAGAATCCTTCATTAGAGTCAAACATATTTCCGAATTCACTTCATTCATTACCGTTCCTATCCAATGACAAGAAGCTCGCCAAAATACAAAACGGAATTACTTATATGTATATTATATATGCATGTTTAATCGCCTTGACGTTAAATTATGACGAAAACCTGTTTAAGTAGGTTCATTGAAATGTTTTACGTAGTTGTGGTTGTTTTCTTATACGGTAATAATTTGTTTCTTGCGGTGAATGCTCAGATTCCAAAGTTAATTACATATAAGTTGCCATAGAGATTTGGATCTAAACCAACCAAGCAAACAGAAACTGTAAGAAAGTTAAAATAGTAGCGTGAATTTTGCGCTCTCAGTACAGCTTTCTTAGACGTTTGCTATGTCCGCAGCGTTCAAGCCTTGGATGAGTGACTAGTGGCATTTACTTTTGAGCGCTACCGCACATCAGAGGGCACATTAATCCGTCCGCGTCAGTCCTGGTTGTCTTAGTATGGCAGTAGTTATAGTATGGTTATAGGGCATTTTGCGAATGCGCGCTTGGCTAGCTATCACCCTCAAGTAGAAAATATGTAGCCAAGCACCTAGCGGTGTGTACTAGCCGTTACCCTTGAGAGTCTGTAATTCTAGGCTAACCTCACCAAACATCTTTGACGGGATCATATTACCATGAAGTATAAGATGGCGGTCAATGGAAAGTTCGTCAGCATTAAACAAACAAAAAATGTATGATACAAATTCTTTTTTTTTGTGGTTATGATAATTTAATGAAGGTATACTACTTACTGTTGGTGAGTGATGATGTGGTCGAAGATAAACAAATTTATCTATTATTAAACTGATCGGTGCTGGCTCTCAAGGACAGCTGCTGGAACACAGATATGGCGACAGATTTTCTACTTGAGGGTGGTAGCTGGCACCTAGCCAGACGAACATTCGCAGAGTGATCTAACGCCATGGAAATTCGTCCTCCATCATGAATAGAGGCGAAGTTATTCGATTAATCCGGCTTAGCTAAATTATATTCCTTATAGTATCTAATATTTAGAGGCCGTAACTCTTTTCTGGCCGGTCATTACTCAATATAAACGTCTAAAGGGTGATAACTCCCTTGTTTGAGGTTTTAGGTCCAAAACAAAGATTGATATCGATTGATTTCTTACCGATTGATTATCATTATCTAGGCTTGTATCGTATACAATGGTTTAAAAGGATAAATCACTTCGAGTTACGATCTTCGACATATTGTCATATAATTTTTTCCAGGCTCAGAACTGGCAAGTTAATAATCTTTTTGAAAATGTGTAACGGTACAAGACTAGATGACGAAGAGATCAATTAATATCATGCTTACCTCAGGATCCCAAAACTTCAAATAATCTTTAAAGATCGAGCTTGCGAATTAGATGCGGAAGTAGAAGTACGTGCAGGTGTCTGAATATGCACGTTACATCTTTAGAGGATAAGGGAGTGATCAACCTTCGACATGGCCAGTTCAATTTCCATGATTTGCATCGTAGAAAATTATGACAATAGAAATAACAATAGAAATGGACAATATTGTCCACCGCGAATGCTAAGAGGTCAATATATGTGCCACGAAACTTCATATTATGATTCCGCCATCCCCATTTTATAATAGGTCCAGGGATACTCAGAAGCGCCACCGCTATATGGTTGATATGCCATTTTTGGATATGACGTGTAAACAAGTTTCTTTTAACAATAAATGATTGATTGATTTGCGTCTTCGTTCATCATACGAACCGCCGGGGAATGGAACAGCATGACTGAGTCTTTGTTCAGGTTAAAAACAATATTGGGCTCTTCAAAACGCGAGTGAATAGGTATTTTCTGGGTAAGCACGCTCCATCATCGATCGCATCATCACGTAACATCAGGTGAGATAGTGGTCAAGTGCTACCCAGACCGGTATAAAAAAAAAATATATATAATATTGTGACGATATATCAGAGGACAAATGAATCTAAAACTATTTAGATCTCATAAACTCTATATACACTGGGAAAGTACTGTGGATATATTGGGACGTAAAAAAGTAATATCTAAGTTGATTGGAGATATGTTTACATTGTTTAATGTGATTGTATTTCGCAAAATAGTGACCAAGACTAATAGCATAAGTTTTATCGATTCTCCTACGTCAGTGGTGGTGAGTGGATTTATTAGTTTTATCAGAAATTACATACAAAACCAACATAACAGTTGAGAAGGTTGTTTAGTATAAGTAGAATCCACTTGCGTGAAAATGTTAATGTGTTAAGAGTTTCGATTTGGGATAGCAGCATTTTTCATACAAACTGAATTTGAAAGGGCTCGAAGTGTACCTTGCTTCGTCATTCTCAATCGATCAAATAGGATAAGCAACGTCCGCTGCAGTCATGACTTGGATGGGTGACCGCATGTGGCATATTTTACTGAGCGCTTCCTTGCTCGGTCACTCGCGGATGTTGTCTTGTGATGGCAGTCGTTAATATCGTCGTCGTAAAAATGGTATTAGGGAATGTCAATCTGGCTTGTCTCTACCCTCTATTACAACCGATTCAATGAACTTTAATTCGTGTAAAAGAATTATATAGGCAAAGTTCTTCGTTTGCCAAAGCCAGCATAACGTCACCATAATTCACCACCAATAATCGCCGTAAACTTAAATGAAAATAATGCGATTGTTTTGTGTGTATTCAGTCAGTCCGAACTTGTGCAGGTTTACATGTTCAGATAGATTTCTCCATGTATGAAATGTTTAATCAAAGAGATCGGTTGATCACGGTTGATGCCTGACGGGAAGTCGCCGGTATCGTCTGTATTTTGAGCCGGAATACGTCAGAAACGGAACATTAGTGAACGGCGGCGGTATAATAAAATAAAACCTGCCAATTGCGTTACGGTACTAACACTAAACACAAGGTTCCGTACTAACACAAGGTACATTTTTATTGATTTTCACCAATCAATAAAAATGTACCATGTTTTATAATAAACACAACCGTCAAAAACGCCTTCCGTAAAGTATTTTCAGAATTGAACTTGTTATACGATAATAATTGCAGTATTGACCATAAAATATACCTTACTTTTACGGCGGTTTATATACGGTGATTATCACTATAACGTACGACTTAATCAGCCTCATCGAAAAGTCAATATTTAAGAAAGACCACAAAATACACCTTAAATGAAGACGAAAAGAAACATTCGCCTTCACTGACCTCGTTTAACGCCTTCTAGTTGGAAGGCGTTTTTGTACGTATTTACGTTTGGTCGGTTTTTTTTTTTTTTTATTCCATACTGGGTAGCACTTGACCACTATCTCACCTGACCACTCGATGATGGAGCGCGCTTACCCAGAAGATACCTATTCACTCGCGTTTTGAAGACCCCCATATTGTACTTAACCGGAAACACAGACTCAGGCAGGGTGTTCCATTCCCTAGCGGTTCGTATGATGAACGAAGAAGCAAATCGCTTCGTTCGGATAAATGGAACATCCACCATATAACGGTGGCGCTTCTGAGTATCCCTGGATGTCCGATTATAGAATGGGGATGGTGGAATCAAATCATGCAGTTCCGTGGCACACTCCCCGAAATGTATCCGATAAAATACCGATAAACCTGCGACTTTGCGGCGATGCTCAAGACTCTGGAGTCTCTTGCGTACAAGAAGGTCGTCGTTAATGAGTCGCTTGGCTCTCCTCTCAATAGCTTCCAGTGTCTCCAGCTGGTATTTGGCAGAACCATCCCAAAGGTGAGAGCAGTACTCCAAACACGTCCGGACTTGCGCTTGATAGAGATTAAGCATCTGTCCCGGTGTGAAGTACTGTCTCACTTTAGCCAAAACAGTAAGCTTTTTTGAGGCTAGCTGGGCTTTAGACTCAATATAGGAGCCAAAATTGAGAGTCGGTGATAAAGAGATGCCAAGAAGCTCTAGATGGTTACTTATCGGCACGGATACATCCCTGAAAGTAGGAGCCAGCTGAAAAGGGCTCCGTTTGGCGGAGAAAAGACACGCCTGGGTTTTGGCAGCATTGAACTTGACCAGATTGGCATCGCCCCAGTCGGAGACTGCCTTCAAAGAAAAGTTCAAGCGCTGTACCATCGCTTCCCTATGAGACTGGATTTGTAATGCACTGGTTCGTGCGTTAGATGTATAACTCTCCACAACGGTGCTGTCGTCTGCGTACCCAAAAATACCGGGTTTAAGCAGGTCGTTAATATGCAGCAGAAAAAGCGTTGCAGAGAGTACTGATCCTTGGGGGACTCAGGCATTTATAGCCAATTGGTCGGAAGAGCAGCCATCGATGACCACTCGAATCGACCGTTCCCTCAAGAAATCAGAAATCCAAACACACAAACCAGTGGGAAGGCCGTATGAAGGAAGCTTGCTAATAAGGCTATCGTGCCAGACCCGGTCGAAAGCCTTCGAGATGTCGAGAGAGACAGCAAGCGCCTCTCCGTGGTTCTCGATGGCCTCGCTCCAGATGTGAGTGGCATACGCTAAGAGATCCCCAGTGGACCGGTTTCGGCGAAATCCGTATTGTCGGTCACTAAGGAGATCGTTCACTTCTAGGTATGCCAGGAGTCTGTGGTTCAGTACACGTTCCAACGTCTTACATAGGATGGAAGTGACTGAAATAGGTCTGTAATTGGCAGGGTCTGCGAGACTACCTTTTTTGGGCACGGGCTGCACGTTTGCAAGCTTCCAGGACTTCGGCACTTGACCAGTCGTCATAGACAAGCGAAAGAGGCGAGTCAATACAGGAGTCAACTCTGGCGCACACATCCTCAAGACTACAGCTGGTATACCGTCTGGACCACTAGCTTTGTTCACGTCTAGATTGCGCAACGCTTTGCGTACTTCAGACTGTCGAATGCGGATTTCTGACATTAACGTCCCGCAATTTGGCAGACTAGAAGGTACAGCATTACCAGCATCTAGACGTGAAGACTCTGCAAACAGAGTGGCAAATAAATTTGCTTTCTCTTCAGCAGTATGCGCTAGTGAGCCGTCGGGTTTCAGCAGTGGAGGCAGTGAGGGACGGCAACGAGTGAGGGTTTTTCGCCTTATACCATATAAATTGGCCGTCATTAGGGCGCTTTTGACTTTACATGTTCTCAGTGTGGGGTGCAGTACTAGCTGTAGCCGCCTCACTCGCATAGACAATGATGAAGAAGTATTCCATGTGTTAAACCACAACCTAAACCGTTTATATTTTAAGTTTCATCCTAATCGGTTTAGCGATTTCAGTGTGAAACAGTAACAAACATAATATGTGAGAGTATGGTACCTCACTCACAAACGTTCCGCATACATGGTTACTAGCTTCGGTGTGTGCGTGTTTTTCGGGATCAAATTTGTCCTAGGTTGTCCGTATCCGAATGCCAAATTTCATCTAAATCCGTTCAGCCGTTAAAGCGTGAAGAAGTTACAAACATACAAACACACTCACAAACTTTCGCCATTATAATATTGGTGTGATTGTATATATATCCACGTATGTATATCTACTTAATTAAACATGCCACAACTTGAATTCGTTGATATAATGATACAAACTAAGTTCCAATAATTGCCTTTAGTTATCTAGTACTACTGGAACTCTTGGTAAAGTTCGTCCGAAGAAGTACTGCCACCATACCTATTCTACCGCCAAGCACTAATGTTCACGTTACTGTGTTCCGGTTTGAAGGGTATGGGTGCCGGTGTATTACAGGCACATGGGACTTAACAACTTTGTCTCAGGGTGACGAACGCAGTGCGGTTCGCAGCTTTTTTTTTTGTATTTCTGGTAGATAAGCCTTTGACCACAATCTCACCTGACGGTAAGTCATGACGTGGTCGAAGGTGTTAACAGGCTTAACCTAGAATTACTGGCTGTCAAGGATAGCAGCCGGAACACACCGTTATGTGCTTGGCGACAGATTTTCTACTTGAGGGTGGTAGCTAGACAGGCGGTCATTCCTAAACCCTTCCACCATACGGTGAAGATCAAGCTCGACCATGGACCTGCAGCGCTGCAGTCCATAGCCAATGCCACTGAGCCATCACTGCTTCTTTGCACTTGTGACGAACTGCATCTGATATAGGCAGAAGTCACTGCTAAACACAAGATGAGCTCCGAGCTTGTTCCATCACGATAGAAAAAAAAACTATAATTTTACCAGCCTAAAGTCATAACAAAGCTACAAGTAAAGTCCAGCAAGTCCTTTCAAAGGTTTAAGCCAAATATAACAGACACCACAAAACAATAATTACGCTGCCTACCAATAACATCTCATGAAGTTTTTTTTTATCTTTAATTTTACTTTCACTTGCGCGAGAGAAAAGCAGGTCGACCATCCGTGCTGGCTTTCGAGACGTCCGACGGCCGACACGATGGTGTGGAGATAATTTCGTAACTGTGACGTCACAGCATGGTATGATGGTATTGCGACAGTTTCGCGCAAGGTGATGTCCATTTATTGGTTGTAAATACACGAGCAGGTATTTTAGGAGCGGGTTATTGAATGTAACTAAATAGGTAGGCGTTGCATCTTTTAGGTTCTAGACCTTTTCGAGATAAAATATTGCCTATCTATATTGTACTAATATTATAGATAAAGAGAAAAGATATCCATTTTTGAATTTAGGTATGTAACGTCATAGAACATATAATAATACTATAAGGGTGAACTGGCCGGCCTCCACACAAACGTGGTAGGGTGATCACTCCCTTATTTGAGGATTTAAGTCCGAAATAAAGCATAATACCGATTGATATCGTCATTATCTAGGCTTGTATGATGCCGAAATTTTAATAAGATAATTAACTTGAGAGTTATGAGCTTCGAAACATTTTCATACAACATTTTCGAGGCTCATAACTTTCAACTTAATTATCTTTTTAAAATTTCGGCATCATACAAGCCTAGATAATGACCAGATCAATCGGTATTATGCTTAATTCTGTACTTAAAACCTCAAATAAGGGCGTGATCACCCTACGGCGTTTGTATGGAGAAGCGACCGGCCAGTTCAAGCATAACGTATAAACATAAAATATACTGAACAGATTTGAAAAACTCTCACCATTATAATCCTACATTATCCCTGATGAACATAGGCTATAGAATATTATCAAAATTATGCTTTTTATTTTTGTTAAATAATTTGGCGGGCCGCTAGTAATAATATTATAAAGAGGAAATATTTGTATTTTTGTATACGTAACGAATAAACTTTAAAACTACTGGACCGAATTGAAAAATTTTCCACCATTATAATTCTACACTATCCTTGAAGAACATAGGCTATAAAATATTTTCAAAAACATAGGGAACCCGTATGAAACTTCCATAATGTAACCCAACGTGTAATAAAAGTATCAAAAAAATCGTTACATCGCGTACGCTGCGCAAATTGTTGACAATAGAGCAAAGTGTACTACAATTTTATAGAGGACATCAACATCTACAAAAAAGTCTGCAATACCATATGTCTAACTATTTCAGTTATGTCACAATAACTACTTTTTATATGTTTAAATATATATTTTTTGTTTAATACTCGTTCAAAGCCGGGGCGGGCCGCTAGTATTTCATATAGGGATCTTACAGCCCTTAAATGAGCAGCTCGTCATCGGCTAGTACCAAAATCAAACTAACTTATGTTGAAATAAAGCTCATAACAGCACGCGCTGCAAAGTGACAGTAACGGCAAATGCCCCGTTCGATATGTGAGTCAATTTCAGAAATATATAACTTTCAAATGGACGCCCTTCTTTGATTTCAAAATTGTATGAACCGATTAAATATATTAAGTTAATGTATCGCTTGACTTTATTTTGAAGAAAATCTCACTGTTATAGGAGGCGAAAATTATTTCTCAAACAAATTTTTAAACGAGAAGTTTTGGCGCAACACATGAAGTATATGTTGGAAATATGTACACAAAGATCTGTCAATTCTAAGAATATTACATTAAAAAAACCCTTCATTGAAAGCAGATTGCTTTTAAATTCAGGTCTGATTCTATTTTGAGGACGGCAAGGGCCTTCGCCAAACGAGCATGCAATTTATATTAAGGTATTAGTGGGATGTTGCTGCAATATACATTCACGCACTACCTCGAGTATCGTAACTCTATATCCTTATATAATAAATAACCTATATTTAATGCCTTACACCACTTCGCTCCACGATCATCCTAATAAGCCGATATTTTTTATTGATACTTAAAAGGAGTGTTATAGTGCATATGGATTAAGAGTGAACGAGTTACTCATCAAATGTCTTCTCTAAGCTGATGACCAAGTGATACTTGCGTCGTCGGTAAAGGATTTGCAGGAGATGGTAAATGTTATGCATGAGGCTTTAGAAAGAATGGGAATGTACGTAAAGTAAAAAATAAACATAAATAAGACGAAAATTATGGTGTTTGAACGAGATGATAGAGTGATCGATTGCAATATTGTGATTGGAGGTGAAAAAGTGGAACAAATGAAAGAGTTTCTATACTTGGGATCTATGTATACAAAAGATGGAGAGTGTGAAAGTGATATAGAAAGGAGAGTGAACGCTGAAAACATGGTGAACGGAGCATTGCACGCGTTTATGAACAGTCAGAAGGTGTCTAAGAGGATCGTCTGGCTGTTCATGGAGGAGTGTTGGTTGTGACAATAATGTATAGTGGTGAAAGTTGGGTGGGGTATGGCAAAAAAAGCATGAAAGTAAAATAAATGCAGTGGAGATGAGAGCATTGAGAAGCATGATTGGAGTGACAGGATGAGCAATAGTGAGATACGGGAACGATGTGGTGTAAGTGAGGATGTAATGACAAAAATCGATAAAGGTATGTTAAAATGTTTTGGTGGAGAGAATGAATGAAATGAGAATGACTAAACAGGTATGGGACACATGGGACAAGTTAACGGAAGTGTTGGAAGGGGAAGACCTAGACGAACGTTTTTATAAAAGGCCAGGTCAGGAGAACCCTAAATCGACGCTTATGTATGAAAGGATTGATGACTAGACTAGACTACTAGACTAGATAAAGCGAAAGAGATATGTAAGGATCGTAGTAAGTGGAAATCTGTGGTCTATGCCTACCCCTAATGTATGTTGTTTTCCGGTATTTTTTGAGCCAGCAAAATTTCACTGTAATTTATCGATTGCATATATAGGATGTCTCAAAAAAATGTACTCACACTTTAATTGTCTCTAACATGCTGTCTTTTTTTGCAGGTGTTATTAACACAGTATGGTAGGAAATCAATGAAGTTTTAGAGAGAGAGGAAGTTTGTCCTAAAATGCTATTGAAAAACTGAAAACGCCATTGAAGACGATTCAGAAAGAAATTCGCAGAACGCGCCAAACACAAAATCGCCAGAGACAAATTTAAAGCAGATGGAACCGTCTAGAACGTAAACAAGAAATGTTCTGGACGACCACGGACATCCACGACCCCTGTAGAGCAGGTGCAAAAAATACTCCTTCAATCCCCACAGAAATTTCTTCAAGATCACTAACAATATTTATCTTTTCTTCAAAAAGACAATATCGCGATATTCATCATCATGGTGATCATATTGGTGATAAACGTGAACATTTGCGAACATGATCCTTCAATTACATTTGCTTTTTGAATTCGAAGCCATTCCAATTCACGCTTTGTTAATAAATAATGAATTTTCTCGTCTTTCGAAGTGTGAGTTTTTTTTTGGATCAACCGGTTTATTTCTTATCTGGGGAAACGCGATATACCTACCTACCTAAATATGAAGCTGAATAAGTCGCGTTACTGAGACAAAGGGCAAGCCTATAACCATAATAGGTGATTTGCATTCAAATGCAAACGCACGGCTGTGGTTGTCTGTAAACACATGTTTAAATTCTTGTTGCTTTTTAGCTAAATTTAATTATTATGGTACATCATCAGTATTCGTCGGAGAACATAAAACGATGACAAGATTACTTCTGAACCCGTCTAATATATCACAATTATTGTTTTTTTACTGCCGGTATGCCTTTGTTAATAAAATACTACGCACTATATACTACAGCTACTACTATAAAAGCATTTAGACAAATTACAAGTCATTGCAGACTTACAGGCAGTCCAAATGCTCCAGCCCACTACCAGTTGGTAACGTGCCCGGCATACTGGCAGCATTGCCCCGTTGAATTGCAATGCTTATTCGTTGAGCCAAATAGGCGCCAACATTTTGATTACGCGTCGTTAATTACAAAATTATATGTCTTTTTTTAAGTTACCATGATATTCTCTACAGTTTAAGATTTAAAATATCTTAAACTGTAAAATTTTTCTAATTAATTATTCAGGCTATGCAAAATAAACTCATAAAATATAAACAAAAGCGTAAGTTTTTATTGCAATTTACATTATATCATACTTCCTACAATAATCTTGACATCGTTGTGCGTTTTACTGAAAACCGTTTTTTTGCAATATAATTTTTATAAATAACTGCAGGCTTAATTTCGTTTACCGTTTTATTAATTCTAGGTACTTTTGAAGGTAAACACGTATAATATCTAATTCTCAGATGTTATTATAACAATTATATCAATAATGATATTTAATAGATAGTTGGTATAATTCTGGTCTAACGATAACGCCAGAAATGCAATTACTACAGTACTTTAATTCGCTGTGGTAAGTAGGCATGTAGGTTAATAAACATGAATATAAATCGATTCAAAAGTTTTCTTTTATGATGTGAACAGACTAAACGGTCCGTTGTCTGATGATAACCGCCATGCCTGCCGGCCGAATGCAGTAATAATGCAGTTAGATGCAGTAATGCACGGTCGTCGTTCTGCGCGACACTGCACACTGCGTTCGGAACTCCCGCGCATGAGTTCTTACGTCTCTCCATTACCAATACGAACTCCTCGCCCAAGAGTCATAGTTAGTTTGGTGGTAATTGACAAGGATGCAGTTAAAACATGTTTTTCTGGCTCTCTACATGTATTTTCTTCACTCTACTCATCTTATTCTTCTTTTTCTTCTTTTATACCACGCTAAGTGAGGTCGGTACACAATATACCACACGTATTTCTTGGCCTAACTTTAAACTACGGAGCATTCCAAAATTACAAATTTACGAGCGAAAGATTAGAGTCATGTGCGGGATTCGGACCCGCGTCCATCCACCCCTTTAGCCGGGGTATGCTCTAACCAATCGAGCTAACATGACACAATGACTCATAACTCTAATTTTTGATCTCGTTCTTCAACCATCGTATCGGGATGGAGCGAAACCTATAATTCAATTCGCGTTTTACTACTGAGCATATTTCGATGTCGGAAAGAAAGGCTCAGAGTAAGATATGGGATTATCTATTTTATTCACACGCGAACGAAATAGCGGGCCAGTCAAATAGTAATAATAAAAAAAACTTAAATGTAAAGAAATGCACAATCAGTGCCAATTTGCGCAATAAAAGCAATTCATTATTATAATAATTATTGACTATTGAAACACAATAGCCTAGTAACAACACGGAATGGTTTGATCATCTTTTTATTATGAAAACTAACGTTGTTTTTAATACATATAATATGTAAAATAGAGCAATTATTACATTCACGTAATAAAAGTTACATCACACGCCTATTTTCATAGCCTATTCCAATAGCGTTCTTTATTATTTTATCTTCTATGGCATGGTGATAGAGCGTTTTGCGAATGCCCGCCTCGCTAGCTGCCACCCTCAAGTAAATAGAATAAGTAGCACACAATCATTCTAGGTTAGCAACATCTTTGACCGCATCGTCACTTACCATCAGGTGATATAGTGGTCAAACGCTAGCCTACCAGATATATAAAAAACACTGATAGGCTAGCCCACTATGTCATAGTAAACAGACGTAGGGCAATATACTAATATAGGACACAATAGGGATCCGTTCTCTGATACAGGTATTTTATTTTTTGCTTATTACCTCATAACTTTTTACAGGGTGAACCAATATTAATAAAATTTTTTACTTGCGAAAGCTGGTAACTATTTGTTTTTTTTTAGTCTTGATACTGTAGCCTTTGACCACTATCTCACGTGGTGGTAAGTGATGATGTGGTCGAAGATGTTGTTCAGGCTAACCTAGAATTACTTACCGTTAGCTGCTTGGCGACAGATTTTCTACTTGAGGGTGGTAGCTAGCCAGGCGGGCATTGTCGCAAAATGCCCTACCACCATGCAAAAATGTTGTCCTATTTAAACTTGAGTGGGATCTGACGAGTTGTATTTGAGTTCACTAATAATGCGTTTTTTATGGTTAAAGTCAGTTAGAATTTATTTATTTTTAAATATTGGAAGCCTATTTCAAATATTAAGTACTTACGAGAAAACATGAGAAGAGAAGTCCAGCGACGATCTTGTCGGCGACCGTAGCGTGAATGTTGATTATTGCCAAATCATTGACCGTCAGGAAAAATAGCAGGAAGAAGCCGAATATATGTGTCCAGATGTTCATAGTTTCGTTCGTCCACCAGAAAATGCTGAAACAAAGATCAAATTAAAAAGCTGTTTTAATATTTTACAAATTATTGGAGCACAAAATTTTATGCCCTAGACGGAAATCGAACCCGCGTCCTCCGATTTCACGCCGGATGCCTAAACCACTCGGCCACCTGGGCACGCTATTTCTAGCCGTAATTACGTGCTCCAATTGTATTACTTTAACGTCCATTTACCCCGTGGGGTGCCAGGTTAGAATTGCACCTCCCCATGTCATCCCGTGGGTGTCGTAAAAGGCGACTAAGGGAAAAATACTAGAAAGTGGGCAGCAGCGCCTTCTAAAGAACTGTCATCTGACACTGCGATGCGCCTGCCAAGGGGAGGCTGTGTTCAGCAGTGGACGATCAGGCTGATACAGAACCGTCCATGGGCGGTCCCAATAATATCTAAAATATTTTTTTCGATTTAAATGAAAAAGGGAGATACGCTCTAACATCACGACAATATAACGTGGAAAAAATTAACACAAGCATATAGTGACATTACTGCTACGAATAAATATATTTATCCATAGCATTACTGTAATAGTTAGACATATGGTATGCGGACTTTTTTGTAGATATTGGTGTTCTCTTTAAAATCGTAGTACAAAACTTTGCTTTATTGCTAACGATTTCCGCAGCGTACGCGATATAACTATTTTTTTCAAGCGTTAATATACACTATCGAAGTTTTCATACGGATACCTAAGTTTTTGAAAATATTCTATAAGCCTATGTTCCTATTTTGCATGGTGGAAGGGCATTTTGCGAATGCCCGCCTGGCTAGCGACCACCCTCAATTAGAAAATCTATCGCTAAGCACCTAACGGTGTGTTCCGGCAGCAGTCCTTGAGAGCAAGTGAAATTACAGGCACAATGAGACTTAACAACTATGTCTCAAGGTAACTGGCGCAGTGCAATTCGTGTCTTGTGATGAAATGCATCTGTTATAGTCAGAGGTTAGTCACAATAACATAGAAAAAGAAAAAAAAACAGGGATAGTGCAGGATTCTATTGGTGAAAGAACTTTTCAAATCTTTCCAGTAGTTTTTAAGTTTATTCGTTACACATAAAATACAAATCTTTCCTCTTATTAGTGATAGTATAGATTACTGACAACGATAGATCAATAATAGCCAGAGTATGTCCCAACCGAACTATAGAGACGGATGATCGCAGATCCCGCTTTTTTGTGGTTCAAAATTTTCCATTCTTTGTAATTTTGCAAGAAAATATACATTTTCTACCAAAATGTGAAATTAGCTGCCATCCGATTTATCGTAATTTATGCTGTAGGTCAACAGGCACAAAAAAGAATGGCACAAAAAAAATAGAAGCAATGTTGTTCCAGTGAATATTATATGGACTGCCGTGCAGAGGTTCAAATCCCGTTACGGGCTTGAGCTACACTGGTAGTAATTTTTCAAAAGCTCGCCCGATAAGCTCACTCTTAGAAAATATGTCACCAAGCACCTAACTATATGATCGGCAGGTATCCTAAAGTTGCTTCTTGAAGATCGCATGTGATGTTCCTCAGAAAGCCCTGCTGCCCACCTTCCTGTATTTTACCTTTAGCCGCCATTTACGAAACCCACAGGTAGCAATGGAGACATAGCCTGGCACCCCACGAGGCTTATTAAAAAAAAGACAACCACATAAATAAATAGGTATAGATAGTTTTTTTTACAGCAGTACATTTCTAACTATAAATAAATCAACAAATCAACTATAAAATAGCCTTTACATTGCCAAATCTGTTTGTAAAACAGTCTAATTAATATCTATGCCTTGGCTTCATAAATAACGCCGTGGATTATCACGGCAGCGCATTAAACCTTATTATACAGTCACAGTCTGATTTCCACGGTTACTTAGATGCCATCTATACCTACGTATGTATGCATGTATGCATTTATGTATGTATCATGCATGTGCAATAATGGTACACTTTCGTGAAAGGACTTGCTTATAGGTATTAAATAGTTTTTGTTATATAGCAACGTCAAACGTCGTGTTTTCAAACGGATGGAAAGAAATCGACAGTCCAGCACCCGCTTCCAGAGCATAATTGGAAATGCATCAGGACGGTTCTGGGGTTGCGGGTACAAGTCTCGCTGGAATTTATCTTTTTCCATTCGAAATAATTTATCATGCACTACCATGAGGTCTACGACTGTCATCCTTATCATCCAGATTTCATTCAGATTTCAGCAGTTTCCGCTACTGATGTCGCTACATCCCGATAAAGATCATCTCCATACCCTTATCCTATGTATTTGGGGTCGGTATATTACGACTTCTTAAAAAAGACAAAGAATGACACAAGAAATATAGTAGTTTGTTTTAGCTACGGCTTTATGACCGCTAATTCTCGTAGGGAATGCGCGTGAGCACTAGTGCGAACGGGAGCGCAACACTAGTGTTTTAGAAAACCTATCGAACAAAGAAGGAATCATCCAAATCGGACGTGGAGACTTGAGAACTTTTTTCATACAGCTTATTCTAGGTTAGCCTGAACAATATCTTCGACCACATCACAACTTACCATCAGGTGAGATAGTGGTCAAAAGCTAGCCTATCAGCTTTAAAAAAATACAATTTATGCATCAATTCTGATTGAATTCACTACATCCTTACCTTAAATCCTCAAACAAGAAATCGCAATATTAAAAGACAATAGACAAAGTGGTACCCATTCAAACATCTTTCTTACTAGGAGTTGTCTCTCCCGCTTCGGCCACCCACGACACCTAGTGTATAAGTTGGTACAGTATAGCAGAAAATCCAAGATGTGACTGTTTATAAATAAAAGCAACCTAAGTAAAGTAATAAATAAGAATTAAGAATAAAAAGATTACCTCTCCCAACACAATTTCGTGGGCAATAGTTTTCTATATCCATCTCTGATAAATGGATTGTGCTGAAGATACTCCGGTGCCTGTTCATATTTAAGCAGTTTTCTGTAGTTTATATATTCCTCATCTTCTTTCGTCAAGTTGTTGTTGTCTTCTTCAAGTTTCTTCCCTCTTCGGAGAAGAGTTGTGCCGGAGCAGAAGCTATCAGTTTGACAGTCATCTTGGACCTGGGAATTAAATAAGAAATGTATTATAACTAGCAGTACCCCAATTTTTCACGTGCGTAGACAATGGTGAAAAGTGATGAAGATGTTGATGGAAAGTATCCAATGAGGTAATTCAGGACCAAAAATATTTTTATTTTAAGTTTCATCAAAATTGGTTCAACCAAACGGTTCGTCAAATCATGAAGCAGTAACAAACATACACACGCACATTTTGCATGGTAGAAGGGCATTTTGCGAATGCCCGCCTGGCACTCAAGTTCAAGTTCAAGGGCTCTGTCGCCAAGCACTTAACGGTGTGTTCCGGCAGCAGTCCCTGAGAGCCAGTGAAATTACAGGCACATGAGACTTAACAACTATGTCTCAAGGTGACGGGCGCAGTTCAATTCGTGACTTGTGACGAAATGCATCTGTTATAGGCAGAGGTTAGTCCGCTTAACATCAGGTGGGCCTCGTGTTTGATCCGTCACAATAACATAAAAAACACACTCACATCTTCACAATAACTGATTAAAACTAACGTAAGTTTGACACATATTAAATGAAATTTTTTCAGTGCATGCGCGGGCGCGATCGTAAGCGCACGCACTCCGTGATGAAGCGACTCTGAAAGTTGCGAAACCGGTCGAGACGCCTTCTCGACGTAAAAAACCGTAAGTTTTAATCGGCTAAAAAAAAATTTCATTCACATCTTCACACACCCACAAACTTTTGCATGTATAATATTTGTGTAAAGTGTGATAATTTTCAGTTTTAGTATCATACAGTAGAGTAATCATTATATTCCTGCCCTTCCTATTAATGTGAGGTCCGTACAATTATTGAAATATAACACAAGAACATATCATGACTATGTTTTCTATAATCACACAAAGGACAACAGAAGGACATAAATGTGAAAAGATTTGATAAACGTTGATATTATGGCCGGCCGCCGTCCTGACCCCTCTTCGGTAATGCTCTTATTGGTAGTTTACTCACTACCTCTCAAATAATTAATGTGTTGAGATAGGAGCAACCATAAAGCTTAGAATGAGCGTATATAATAGAACATACATAACACGCCACTCACACTAATGTGATTGATGGAGTGGCGTGCTGCTCATTTGGCGCATTCTTACACCTGGTCACCGTTTACGACATCGAACAGGAGGATATGTAACAATCCTTATAGCGAACTGTCTGGCATTCACAATATAGATTAGTAGTGGTAACTGGTAACATACTGGTCACTATTTAAAGATTTTTGATCTAACAGCTATTTTGTTGTTTTTTTTTTCTAAAGAACCGACTCACAATTATCATCAACCTAAGGTATTTTAGAGTGTAGATGTGGTCGATGATAGTAAACAGGTTTAAGGGGTTAGGAGTTACCAAATCACTATTTTCAACTCAATATATACCGAATATAGTGCATATTGTATCTACATTATAAAAATAATATATGTAAGAAAAATGTATCGTGATTAATTTCGATTGAAGTTAATTTAAATACAGCTGCTACATAACGATAAAAGAAAAATTGCTAAAGTCTATTTTATCTATAGCCAGCAATATCGTCATAACAAGAAATGCTTTATAATCGATTCTTACACCAAAAGACAGGAATTGTATACATGTAAAAAATGTCTTGGTAACTTTTTTAATCCCCAATGTTTTGAATGATTCACGCGCATTTCGAAAGAAAATATTCACGCAACCACGTCAGGGTGCGCGCTGAAATGATCCTTATTTCAACTCGCTGGGCTTCCCATCAGCGGGATCCACCTAGCGGGATAATCGCGATGGGAGACAGAAGACAACCGGATCAAGACATACCCAACACATCAAAAACGACCAAGCGCTCACCGACATCCCCAGACAGCATAAACCCGGAGCAGTGCGCCCCACAGCTAACGCGGTGCCGCTGCCGCTAAGACCACAAGACGCCGTCACGTCACGTCTTCAACCCCGATCGAGAGAGAATTACTCCGTCCGCCGTGAATGCCGTGAATACCGCGTATAGGGGCCTCCAGTGACCGACATCGCGTCCGTGCAGTAAAAACTAAATTAAGCCAATACGTGTTCTTCTATATATTACCTTTCTTTTAGACTCGAAGTTCGATACTTCGACAAATTAGAGTAGGCACTAGTTGACGCACGGAGAAGAAGCATGGTTTAATTACATATGTATATATACACCGTGTCCCAAAATTCAACGATAAGCCGGCATCGGTGCATGGACCTACTCATGACTACTCGGGAAAAAATAAAAAAAAAATTATAACTGTTTTTTTTTATTAATTACAGAGACTTTTATAAATTTCATCGATATTCGATACCCATTATGCTATTTTCAACCACCATGACCACAATTTTTGACATATTTTTGATATTTTTTGTGCATTAGCAACCTAAGAAGGACGGCTATCTACCACAATCCTTTAAAATTACAGAAAGTCTGTAGTTATTTTACAAAAATCAGTAAAAAAAAAATTTTTTCTTATAATTTTCATAGATTTTAACATTCTATGCACTTTCTATAGTCTGGGTTTAAAAAAAAAGTATGGACACTACCATGGCAAGTTTTATTAAAAGTTGGCGCAACTTTATAAAAGTCTCTGTAATTAAAAAAAAAAAGAGTTATAATTTTTTTTTTATTTTTTCCCGAGTAGTCATGAGTAGGTCCATGCACCGATGCCGGCTTATCGTTGAATTTTGGGACACGGTGTATATACATATGTAATTAAACCGACGCGATGTCGGGCACTGGAGGCCCCTATACAGGGTATTCACGGCATTCACGGCGGACATATATATATATACATATGTAATTATAATAACTACATGATAGTTAGCTCGAAGGACGAAGAGTCAAGCCCTCTTGTGGCTTAGTAGGAGAATTATATGAAATTGTCATTATATTATATGTATATATTTGTAAGTGGTTTTCTATAATATGTAGATAGGTTTTATCTAAACTAATATATAATAAAGAGGAAAGATTCGATTGTTTGTTTGTTTGCATTGAATAGGCTCTGAAACTACTGGGCCGATTAGGATCAAATTTGGTATGGAAATAGTTTGAGACACAGGGAAGGACATAGGATAGTTTTTATCCAACTGCGCAAAAAGAGGTTAATGGTTTTACGCGATAACCGACCTACTTGACCGATTAGAATGAAATTTGGTGTTGAAATAGTTTGAGACACGGGGAAGGACATGGGATAGTTTTTATCCAAATGCGCAAAAAGAGGTTAATGATGATGATAACCGATATACCCGCGGGCGGAAAACTAGCATAATATATATCGATAGGTTTTCAATCTTTTCTTAAAATTTTTGTTAATATTGATGATGTGGTTGAATACAAGAAATATATCCAAGATGCGCAGCTGAATTCTTATGGACCTAGTTATGCAAACAGGAACCAATCCACACACATGCCAAAATCGAGATAAGGACACAGAAGCTTTCAAAAATGAACCTTCTAACGACACTGTAAATATCAAAATGATCTGGCAATTTTGACAGAACAAAAGATTTCTATGACAAAGTTATCAACCAACATAACAGCAGTTGTACAATAAACTAACAAGTTTATTGTACAACTTTATTATATTATTATATTTTTATCTACAACTTTATTTAAAATGTTAATGATTTTCATCAATATTATATAAGTAAACATAGAACAAACTATTTGGTACAATATTGTAAAAAAAACTTTTTTCAAAATAACAAACAATTTTACTGTATACAACATTTAGACAAAAATCGCTTTTTCTCAAAACTGTCATTGTGTGGATTGGTTCCTGTTTGCATAACTAGGTCCTTATTACCTGTTAAAAACTTTTTATGTGTTTTGTGGTTATCTTGCGATCTTTTGGTTCACACTAGGTATCACATCAATTTACTTTTCAAAATGACTAAGTATTGATTTTTTATCATTTGAATAGCAAAATGATGGGCAATCTAGGAGTAATAATAAGTTATGAACTAGGTATATGCAGTCTTTATAAAACACAACCAAAGCATTAACAAACCTTCTCAATCTTACAAAGTAAAGTAGTTATCCTAAAGCATGTAATAATTAGTATTCTGTAACATCTTAGTAAAGTGACTGTTTTATACCTACCAGTTCTATGAACTAAACAGCTATGTAGAATGATATAACTCCCCTTGTATTATATACAAGTTGTGCTGGTGTGGGTACAAATTTGGTGTATATGGATAGTTCTTGTGAACTTGTGGCTGTCAGATATACACATATTCTATAGTTTTAAAACCATCACTCCTGTATATATAAATATTACCTTGAAATTAGGAACAGTGGCATACTGATCCACACCAAAATTTTGCCTGTTATATTTCAGTTCTTTGTTATAGGGACCAGACCATTGCTATCTAGCCCATTAAGTTCCACATTCCAAACTAAGATACCTTCAGAAAGTTTCATGGAAAAATCTCAAAGGCAATTAAAATTATATAAATATCAGTAAACAATTTAATAGTACCCACCTACATATAAACTGGAACTACTAGGTAAAATACTGAGGTCAAATTTGTTGAAACAAACAAACGCATCTTAATATTTCTTTAATAGCTTTTGTGGCTTAACGTCGCCACAATTCTGCCAATGTCTGTTTGTGAAAGTTTCATAAGTCACATGGAGTGTTAATAATTACAAAATGTTTAAACCTAACACTTGAATTGAGAATGTTGAATTGTATGCCCATTTCTGTTCTGTTCTGAATATTTGTTCTAAAAAGCTGAGATATTAATATTCTGAGGTTCTCTTTCAGTGTTGTGGTGGGATTCTCATCTATACCCCCAAAAACTTTTATACAATGCCATTTTACTATGGCAAATTTTTCTTAAAACACTTAATATAATCCTGCCAAAATTTTAAAGATTCAATAAATCACAGTTTACAGGAGTTCTTAGGAGCCATGAAATCGTCACCCAACGGTGCAATGCAAGTAGACTCTGGCAGGCCGCCCCTTAATCATTTGTAGGCATAATATGTAAAAATCTGTATATAATTTAGTTACTTACACTAACAAAGTTTAACTGTGTTTTTAACTGCTTAGATACATCATAATATAAAATAAGTTTTTATAGTCCAAGCCAAAACTTTAAAACTTTCGTTTCTTAATTTTGTTTATGTGGAGATATTACCATTAACCAGAAACATATACCGAGTTTCTATGTTTTTAACATTATATTATATGAACTAATGAGATTATGAAAGTAAAGTTCAATGATAACAAGTTGCTAAGAAAATAATAAATACAATAATAAGCATACACTTACTTTTTCAATACTCATAAACTGTACAGTTTCTGCTTGACATTCGCTCACTTTTCTGGTCATAGTAATAGTCATTTTGTAAAATTTTTGCAACTATTTAATACACGAACACCAGTAGTTTCAAAAGTAAAACAACAAATTAATAATTAACAACAAGCAAATTTACGAAAAAACACATAAATAATACTGATTGTCTACATAGCTAACCAAAGATTACAGAGTCTCCATTAAATAACATGTTGAATAAAGTTTAACTGATCCAAATTTATCGTATAAGAAATATTATTTGAATAATGAGACACGTCTGCACCTCGTAAAAATACACTGGCACTATTTTTATCCTGTTCTGTTCTGTCAGTCTGTCAACTCACTTGTCTCAGTGTCATGCAGACAAATCTCGAAGCCACAGACCAATAAGTTTTGATTTATATAGGGTGCTTACCATTTGCAGTTAGATTCGCTAAAAACGCTAAAAACGATCACACTCCCAAAAAGTTGTTCCACATGGGTCTTGGCATTATTTTCGCCATAAACGCTATATCTAATGTCAAAAGTGACAGAAATGGCAAATTTTGGTGGCATTCTTAGCGTTCTTATCCTAAATGGAACAGGGAAGAACAGTTACAAACGATCACAGTCATCACAACCATAGACGCAATTGTGATCAAAATTATCGAAAATAACGTTATTAGCGTCAAATGGAATATATCCATAGGGTGCGGTCCGAGATGCGACAATAGTATCAATGGTGCAGTACTTTCGATTGGACCGATTTGCATATGCACGCTCACGGCAGTTTGCGTTATTAACTTTTAGGACGAAGCAAAATTCGTGCATATGACGTCATCCATCTATTTAAACAAATAACCGCTTTGCCTTCTCAAAAATGTAATGGATTTTAACCGATATAGATTACTTAAAGAGAGAGAATTACGAGCTGTAAAACCTATGTATGGGTAATTCGCCAAAAAAAATATTTTTTGCCTAATTTCCTTGGCATGTTTTTTTTTGCTAATTACGTATCAGTTAGGTTGTTGATTATATAAATGAATAAGAGCAGTATTCATTTCTGTAAAAGGGGTATCACAAAACATTCCTGAAAAAAAGTTATAAGGTCAAGAAGTTTTAAACAGTCAAGGAAATTAGTAAGGTCCCAAGGAAATTAGAAAACTATTGCAAAGATATTATAGGTTGCCACGGAAATAAGTATTATGTTATATTAATTCCACTATTTATTTTCCGTAAAGAAATGTTAAGTATAAAACTAAATATTTACGTGATTAAGTTTTTATTTATATATTTAAAAACTACTCATAACTGATAATTTATCATGTTTTAAACATTTTATAAATTGTCATATTCATACCTACGAACTGATAATTGTAAATATTAGCTCATGTTTTGGAGACAAAGATAATTATTTTAATTAAAATAATAATAAAGCGCAAATTATAATAAACATTTTACATGTTATTTATAACTGATATTGCCTCCTCGGGCTCTGCTTACAGATTCAAGTCGATTTGGCATAACCAACAGGAGGTTTAGGAGCCGATGTTGGGAAATATTCCCCCATTCTTCTATAAGGGCCTGTTTTAGTGCCTTGAGGGTGGTAGGTGGTGGTCTGCAGCTTTTGACTAGCTTCCCTAGCTCATCCCAGGCGTAGTCAATCGGGTTGAGATCAAGACTTCTTGATGGCCAAGCTATCACGCTGATACTAACCTCCTGAATATAATCTTGCACGACCCGAGCCATGTGTGGCCTTACATGCATCAGCAACGATCCATCACCAATATTTACTAAATACGGCACTGCACACTCATTGAGAATCTCCTAGGCGTATCTTTCCCCAGTCATAGTGTAATTTTCTATGGTCACTAACTCTGTGCGACCTTCTGAAGATATGCCAGCCCATACATGTACACTGCCTTTACCGTACTAGACTCTTTCTGAGAAGCAGGCTTGAAGGTATCACTCACCAGGTTACCTGTAGACACTTGGCCTTTTATCAGAAGTGTAAAGTGAGAATCATCTGTAAACAAAATTCTTGACCATTCTTGTTGATCCCACTGTATGTTTTCATGGGTGTATCGCAGTCTCGCTACTCGATGCTCCCTCTCGAATTTGGGACCACTTGCTGGTCTTCGGGGTTTCAGGTTTGCTTCAGCCAGTCTTCTTCTCACTGAACTGTTACTAATGTAGTCCCTTCTGGTCTGAAGATGCTGGACTTCAACTGCATTTAGTTGGCGATTTCGCAACACAGTGCAAACAATATAACGGTCTTCTCGGGCACTAGTACACCTGGGTCTGCGATTACCAAATGGTTTCCAGTCTCTTCGTACCTTCACTTCACCTTCTAGAACTTTCGTAACGGCACACCCACAATTCTTGCAGTATAGTTAAGTAGTCTTAGCACAATCATCAGGAGGAAGAGGCATGATAAATAAGTTTATGTGCTGATTGTCTAACTTAGCTTTTGTGTTACAAAAGACACATCAATCAAGATTTATTTTTCAAAACAAAAATAGAAACAAGTAATGAAGAGTAAAATCGTTTTTCGAAAAGGATTATTTTTGATTTGAAAGGTTTTTCAGCCGATTCTTAAAAGAAGGTTACCGACTATGAAGTTTTTATGTACAAAATTTAACTTTTGTCTAGACCTTTTTGTTTCAAAAGTATATCTTGTGTACTTAAAGAGTTATTGCAATTTTAAAAGTGTTGTACTTATATTTGCAGGCCAGTGTAGCAGATCACTCTTCATTTTTCTAATCTTTTTTTCGAATTTTTCAGCTCTTGTGTTTTTTTGTTTTCCCCATGTTGAGGTTTCTACGTAAGAGAAAAATTAACGAATAAAATTTTTTGATTATCTTGAAATATGGTAATGTCCTTAAATATATTAGTTGAATGTTGTGAAACACGTTAAATCTATCTTTATTTTCAAAGAAATATATAAATTTAATATAATTTATTTATGTAAAACTTAAAAAAAAGAGATTAAATCTTGTATATACATAATTCTCTTCACCACTGGTAAGACAATAAAATAAAGAGTAATTTTTATAATTTCCTTGGTAAACCATAATTTCCATGTCAAATCATGAGCCAAGGAAAACATGGAAATTAGAACCAAGGAAATTAGATTTAAGTCATTAAAAAATCGTAGACCTAAAACCATTAACTTATAATATTCATGTGTCAAATTGAGACTACCTGTGCCACAAACATTACCGTTAATTGAAACTATTAGTTAGAAGTCCATCAAACCGTTGACAAATAGCGACCATGGAAATTGAAAAATCTATAAACCAAAAGCCAAGGAGGGGTGTACTCATGTGAATGGTGCGAAACTAAACAACGGTGTGCACATCTTTCTCCGATGGGTTTCTCGCGGCAAAATGGTCGAGAGAAACGGTGTAACTCAATTTGTTTCAAACGTTTGTGTTTCGATATTACAACTGTTGAAATAACTAACCAAGGAAATTATATTTTACTCGCGGACACGGATGAAACTGAATGTAACTTTAAAACCATATCTTTTTTAATACACTAAACACTTTTTTTTGGTGGAGTGGGGCTTATAATACATCATGACAAAATTTATATAATGTTACGAATACAACTTTACGCAATGTGGGTGATAATATAAAATAAAATACAAAACGGACATGACAAGGAAATTAGGATTATAACATTTCGTTATTATTTTTTGATGTATTTCATATAGATATTAATGTTTGATTAGCAAAAACAGGTGTATATAATGATACATTATTTGAATAAAAATAAATATTAACTATAAACATCAATAATATAATTTTCGTCCATTCGGACATCAAAAAGTCATGATTTTGGCGAATCACCCGTAAAACAAATGTAAAGGGTTTCAAATTACAAACCTATCACTTTTTATTTGTTGTGACAGTTGAACCACAGATTCGTAAGCCAACCAAACGTCCATAATGATGGACGCTTAGAGCGCTATTGAGGCCAATTCGAGATTAGTTCGATTTTAACTACGGGTGCTTACCATTTGAAGTTAGATTTGCTAAAAACGCTAAAAACGATCACACTCCCAAAAAGTTGTTCCACATGGGTCTTGGCGTTATTTTCGCCATAAACGCAACATCTAATGTCAAAAGTGACAGAAGTGGCACATTTGACTAGCATTCTTAGCGTTCTTATCCTAAATGGAACAGGGGATGACAGTTACAAACGATCACAGTGATCACAACCATAGACGCAAATGTGATCAAAATTATCGAAAATAACGTTCTTAGCAACAAATGGAATATACCCTAAACTATAATTTAATCAAAAATAATTTTCCGTGAAAATAAGCCGAATTATAGTCAAACTGTATTCTATTTTATTCGAGGAACAAGTGAAGTGACCATAGAGAAAAATATTAGATTTAAGAGATCCTAAATGACCGAATGTATTTAAAATTATAAATCGATATCATAATGACTGATCATATAATCTGTTTAGCAAAACACTGATTGTAAAACGGGTTTTTTTATTGCTTTATACTCCAATTTACGTGTGTTATATAATATGTATATAAATATGTATATATATCTATATATTATATATACGATATATATATATCGGAGATTTCATGTGGTTTTTTCTCGACATCATAAGTTTTAATGGCAGAGCTCTCTTAACGTGGGCGTACATGTGGTAATCGTACAAATGAGAAGACACAAATTACTAAAAAACACTTGGTTCATCGTAGCCATTCCAGTCCTCGCCTTGCAGAAACTTCTGTTATCTCGTGATTCCGGTTACGTTACCACGTCATTATTGTGGAACCTCCACTATCACGATGTCATCTATAGTACACTTTCCAAGGTTCTGTTATCATTTGGCATCATCATGATCACCTTTGATAACACGTGGTATGGTGAACAACTATTGTAGAATCTATGAAATAAGATCAACTTCTTATCTTATAGGCTTGTGCCAATTTCTTTCAATCATACAATCACCGTTTCGTAATAGGATTGCACTGATGTAGAAAATTTTTAATCCGTTTTAGCAGATGTTATGAGATTTTTTAGATATTGGTGAATTAAGTTATTCTCCATAGAAAATGATCTAAAATAAATTATAACACTAGCAATAATCTCCAATACAAAAAGTCGTGAAACAAAAGATTCTTGAATTTGATATAAAAAATCATTCACATGATTATTTTTTTAATAGGCCTCCCCTCAAACTGCCAATTGGTACTGCAACATTGCCACTTGCTTCCAGTTTCTGTCCGCTTGTATAACATTCGGACTCACGCTCTTGATACAATAATGGGTCTTCAGTTAAAAACCTATCTTCATTGATAGCTTTCCTACAGAATTTCACGAATGATGTTCACGATATCTCCAGAAATCTTTATTTCGTGCTTCAGCCGCGTCTTTGGATAACTTTCCCATGGGCATAACAGCTTTGTGAGAGCTTTATGAATGCTCGCAGGCATATAAAACTAATCATACAAATCAACGTATAATTTTATGGTGGCTTTATTATAATCTTTAAACTTAATTGTATCTACTGACATGACGAAATTGTTTGAAGTATGGTTTTAAATCTTGTTATCAATTGCTCATTCACTCCCGTAATCAAAGCCGCAATAGCAAAACCTTCCAGTAGTATTTCCATCGTTTGTCTTACAATGGAGCTGTTTCACAACGTTAACAACAAGTCTTATTTGGGATTTAAATGTCTCCTGAGTGTATTTTCTTTCTGCTTTCCATAAAAACTTTGCTGTCACCTTTCACTACCGATGTCGTCAATTCTATCAATCTGTACGCAATGTGAAAATTCATTCCATGAATCGTTTCCAAATGTGTAAGCCCGTAAACCATATTTAAGTTAGTTAGCATCCATTTGCTTTGCCAAAATCTGGGGAAAATCATTCATTCCCTTTACTGTAGCTTTACATTATGTAACACCTTTGGGTTGATGCATCGCCAAGAATTGCTGGTTTTTTAACATCTATCATAGTTAACAATAAGTTGCGTGAGATTAACATTTCGCCAATCACTGTCGATTTTAAATTATCAATCTCGACCTCAATCGCATTTTGCTCTTGTAAAATGCTAAACTTGTTCTCTTTAGTAAATTTGAAAAATAGCGGGTGACACCATACTGTTCTGAGTAAAGTATTCGAAAAAATATGCTCAAACAACTTCTATCCCATTTTAATGAGCATAATTTATTGCATGAGAATCAGTTTGGTTTCACAAAGAACAAATCCACAACGGATGCAGGTGTTCAATTGATGTCGCATATACTAAAAGCCTGGGAGAGTGCACATGATGCTATTGGCGTATTTTGTGATCTTTCCAAGGCATTCGACTGTGTAGAGTGTGATTCCACTTTTCAGTGGGATCCACATATACATAATCTCTCTGGAAGACTTAGTTCTGCTGCATATGCAGTTCTTAGTATAAGACAGTTAACAGACGTAGTTACTGCTCGCCTAGTTTATTTCGTGTGCTTCCACACTATTATGTCGTATGTAGACAATCTTTATCATACAAAAGCGTGCAATTCGAGCCATATATAAAATGGATCCTAGGGAATCTCTGAAGGATCTTTTTAAAGAAATTGATATTTTAACTTTAACAAGTCTGTATATATTTGAAAATATTATGTATGTTAAAAAAAAAAGTGAGCAAATTTAAATTCAACAGTGACAATCACGATTACAATACTAGGAACAAAGATGAAATAGCGGTGCCAGGTTTTAGATTAGCAAGGACAAATAAAAGGTCCTTCTTAGGTAATTGTGTACGGTTTTATAATAAAGTTTCCAAACATATTACAACGCTCACAGAAGGGAAATTCAAGTTGCACGTGAAAAACATATTGATAAAAAAAATCCTATTACACATTTTCTGATTACTTAAACGACAAATATGCCTGGACAATTCCACCTCTGCCAAGCTATCGCCTGTCACCTACATAATTTAAACAAATATTGTAATAACTTTATTTCATAGTAAGTATGTAACACATTGTTAAAAGTCGTTTAAAAGAATGGCCCCGAGTTTCTTGCCCGTTCTTCTCGCAGTGGCTCTATACAATTTATTTGCTGAACGTGGCAGTACAATGTAGAATATTTCAATACTAAAATATGTAATTGACCTTCATAAGATAGTCGTAGACGCCTAAATGGAATAAATGATTTTGTCTTTGACTTTAACTTTGACATAACGATGAATTTGGGGAATCATTTTTCCAAACAAGTCGATCATCAGAAACTAATTTGATAAGTATCCACCATAAAACACTAGAATCTTCGAAGTTATCATCCTCTGCACTTTTTATAAGATTTTTATGCTTATAATTGGCTTGATTCGAGGCCGAATCCCCATTAGCTATTCAGTTTTAAAACTTTTACAAGTCTCATCAATTGCGTTTGACATAATAATTCTTTCCAAAGTTATATCCCATAGCGCCTGCAATGCTTAGCTGTTTTTTCAGTTACTGAAATTGCAGTTTTAGGTGGATAACATTTCATTTTTCATTGTGTAGTGCATAATATGAGGGAAACATGTTATTATCAGTTAATTCTTGAGCACTTTTCCATAGCGTATTATATTGCCATTTTCTATTGACTTCAGCTTCTTCTGGTGAGAATTCTATTTACTTTTAAATAACAAAAAGACAATGTTTTACTTTTTGCACATCTTGTGGATTCTTAAGCAAGTGCTGTAAAGTGTCAGCAATGACTTCACTTCCACCTGCTTTCAATTTCAAAACATGCGCATGTGGGAATTCCTCTGATTGAATAGTCTGTATAGTATATTCGTGTACGCCTCTTTTTTTTGTTAAGGACCTAATTCAGTGAAAGGTTTTCTAGAACTTACTTTAAGTGCTAACTGATACTTTTTCTGGAGATATAATAAGAAACTGGATCGTAATTTTTTTCACAATATCTTTTATAAAGTGAGGCCAAACTTTCTCTTTCCGCCACTCCCAGTATTTACTTCTTAATATTTGTTACTATTAACATTTTCCCATTTTTTATTAGTATTATAACAGTATAATAGCATACAATTCCTGTATAGCATAGAAGTTTTTTTATCATGATCATCGTTCAAGTGAGATAATTTTGACTTAATGATATTATATTATAAGTTATCTTTAGTGTGGGCACCTGCTTTCAATTTCACAATCGTATCAAGATAAGTTACTAAATCACCAAACATTTTTATAATGTGCACGTAAAAATAAATTGAAATGTCACAAAAACCAAGTTAGGTGTATTCCGTAAATCCAATCAATAATTTATTTGCAAAAAATACATTTTTTTTCATAATATTTACAATTAGATCTTATTTTCGTTTTGACAATTGTATTCTACCTGCAAGCAGGCGTGCAAATATTGAGTAAGTTTATACAAACTAACACGAATATAAAATAATAAAGCTAAAAATACAAATATCAAAATACAGTTAGTAAATACGTATGTAATGGGTGACATCGAACGTCATCGTTTTGTGTTTGCTAACCCCTAGATTTCAATAACCTGTAAATAGCTGCCTCTGATTGGCGCAAGTCACTAATAGAGACCGGTTTACTGATAAAAAAACCGGTGTACCATATCTTGGGGAAAAACCATTGTGGAATGCACTTGTACAGATTTGTAAGAAGTCAAATTAGAATGTTTTTATTGAAAAAAGTTCTGATAATAAGCCTTAAGAAACGAAATTTATAAATTTTTCGTACAATATAAAATACGATATATTTCTGAAACTATTGGGTTATTGAAAAATTCCCAAAACATGAAAATAATGTTTTGATATGTAGAATTTAAAAACATGTATAGAAGTCCCTACTTCACGATTTCGTTCCACTGTGCGCCGGGCCGTGACCGTAATTACTGTTACAGCTGAGTGGTGACGTCATTGATGACATCGCACCTATCTGCCATGCAAATGTTTGGTGCTTTTCGCATAAATCGGATAGCTCTAAGTGTGATATTGGTACCAATTACGCATATCGGACCGCACTCGATCGAAACCTCTTTTATGTTTGTCTATGGGTATATTCCATTTGTCGCTAAGAACTTTATTTTCGATAATTTTGATCACATTCTGCGTCTATGGTTGTGATCGTTTGTAACTGTCATCCACTGTTCCATTTAGGATAAGAACGCTAACCCCTTACTGCATGAATTATTAAGGATATTAATAAAAAAAACTTTTTTGCTAGATACTTATTTATCTTTATTGAACAAAAATCAGGCAAAAAAAAATTGTTTTCTTTATTATTCATGAAAATAAATGCCATATCTGGACTCGTATGCATTCAAGTGAAAATCAAGCAAGTCATATCTGGCTTTGTATGCTTAGCTGTTACTTTTTGTGAAAATATTTTAAGCAGTTGTGCTTATCATTATAGCACAAGAAGACCTCATATTTTTCACATTTGTGTAACTGTGTAACTTTGAGCAGTTCTGACACAAATGCCGATCGTTTTTGACGCAAATGGGAAAGTGATCGATGCCGTCGGTTCGTACCAAAGTCAATGGCAGATTTTGATGTCTGGCTGGTGCTTTTCGGGGCTTTTTTCGAAGATACTGGAGGGTTGGGCATACTGGACGGAGTGATAGCTCGCCCAGATGGACTGCAAACTTGACTCGATGGAGTTACAGCTTCTGTTGTCGTCGGTGTTTCTAGAAGGCTAGCTGGACGACCCCGTTTTTTTGTCTGTGTATACTTTTACTACTTTACGCATATATTATGTTCAGAAACTGCAAGCTTAAAATTAAACAGTGACCTGTAACTATTATTGTTCACCCTGCGCCAAAAAAGCCATTTTTTTTGGGTGAACGGGAAGTAGGAGGTTCGTATTCTAGGTCCGAAATGGAAGCAAGGTCATCTTCACTCAAAGAATCATCACTTAGTATAGTATTTACGTGATTGTAACTACCATAACAGCGTGCAGGGTCCATTACTGAAAAGCATAATAAAGTCGCCTGAGTGCATGGGAAGCCATATTTGATAGGCAGTATTTTGACGGGAATGCATGCCAAGGCATATTTGGAGTTTTCAAAAAACAGGTCAAAAATCAAGCAAAAACAAAACTATTTACAAAATAAACTTAATGTTATTGTAGTCGATGATTCAAAGGATAGAAAACAAATTTTCTAGAAGATCACAATTACTTTATTGCCTTTTTTTTTTTACTGATAAAAGTTACACTCAGACGTGCTCTTTACTTGCCGGCCGCACTACGAAATAACCTCAAATATTTTTGAGTCTAATGAGTTATCACAGACAAAAAATATTCGTTTCGTTTCACAAAGAATCACTTCTTATGATACAATTTATTTTACTATAACTAAATAGTTTCTTGAAGTATAAAAAAATTAACAAACTTTAGAAGCCATAAATGGATTTGTATGCGTTAAGGGGCTAAGAATGCCACTAAAATTTGCCACTTCTGTCACTTTTGACATTAGATGTAGCGTTTATGGAGAAAATATCGCCAAGATCCATGTGGAACAACTTTTTGGGAGTGTGATCGTTTTTAGCGTTTTTAGCGAATCTCACTTCAAATGGTAAGCACCCTATATCTGTGAGCATAGATAAGACAGACAGCTAGTGTTCACTGTTCATGGTGGTCATCCGTAGAACAGTGGTGACTTGGGGTTTTCTCCCTAAACTTAGAGGGGTAGAAGTGTTAAAAGGGGAAAATTTAGGGGCAGGATTTTTTTAGGGGTATTTTTAGGGTCCACAAATAAGACAACGAATTAAATTTAACAACAGTAGAAATAATGGAATTGCTACAGGATCACAGAATATTTTTTTTTTTGTACCTATACATCGAGAGACTATTGTCAATTCACTACTATTCTTGAACGTGACTATGCGCGTATTACAGAACCGATGAAACGAACGAACGGGTCTATGCGTTCTTGTCACTTCTATATTTTCGAAGGTTCGTAAAAATGTATGAATTCACAAATACCTACTAATACGTTGCCTATTGATAGAGGGCTAGATTATTTGGACTGCTTGTGGCCGAGGCTCGTATTGATAAATTAATCTCAAAGTTGAGAACGATCTTAAGGTGCAGTTTTTACGTTTAATGTACGCAACATTTGTCAAAAATAGCATCTTATGAACAACCTCAACTTTGAGATGCATTTGTTAATACCTACAAGCCTTAGTGTTGTATATAGATTTTTGAAACTACAGGCATACTACCGTTTAAGAAATAACGGTAACGCCTCATTTTAAGGTATGTAAATAAGTCTTTTTAGAGATTCTCTTTAAAAAAATAGGCACAATAATATATTTAGGGGTAGGTATTTAGGGGGATTTAAAAAAAATCTTGGGGATTTTTTTTGAGGGGTCGGCTACACTCCCATAGAAAGAGGATACTGTCCTCTTTCTACGTGTTTACCTGTCTAATGTTTTTTATTGGAATTATAACTGTATTGTTATAGTATGTTATAATAATAATTTTGTGACATGTAATAATAGATAATTTTATTTACTTTATTATAATTGAAATTATTAACTGTATTGTTATACTGAGTTATAATAATAATTTTGTGACATGTAATATATTTTTTTTTTTTTTTTTTTATTATGCTTATAGGCTATCCTTTGACCACTATCTCATCTGATGGTAAGTGATGATGTGGTCGAAGATGTTGTTCAGGCTATCCTAGAATTACTGGCTCTCAAGGATTGGAACACACTGTTAGGTGCTTGGCGACAGATTTTCTACTTGAGGGTGGTAGCTAGCCAGGCGGGCATTCGCAAAATGCCCTACCACCATGTTGTAACGACTGCCATCGTAAGACAACAACCGGGACCGGCGGCTTAAAGTGCCCTCCGAGGCTCGGAAGCGCTCAGTAGTAATGTCACTAGCGGTCACCCATCCAACCCCTGACCGCGGCGGACGTTGCTTAACTTAGCTGATCGATTAAGAACGGCTAAGCAAACTTCGCTACGAGCGCTTCAAAAATTCTTACCAATAAATTGATTATTATGATTATTCCCACAAAGACCAGTAGGTAAGTACCTACCTATATGACGCGAGTGTAAAAAGCAAGCAAAAACAGGAATTGTATAGTGCCTCAAAGGGCAAGTTTAACATTAGTATCTTTGATTAAATTCCATCTGAACCAATGATCTGCCAGAGCACTCTCTGGCGATGGTGACTATATGGAAATATGATTTAAGGACAATAATTATAAAAAAATATTTGTGATCTGACGTTAGCAGATAAGAGGTACAGTTACTGATCTCTCGTTCAACTTCAATTTTACGACAACAGCTCATTCCTGATGTACGTAGTACTTATTAATTCCGTGCATTTCCCATACAAAACGATTGTTCGAATTATTTTTGAAAATACTTAATTTTATGGAAATCTGGCTAACCAGAAGCATTGATATTAGGATATACATGCAATGTTTCACCCAGTTTGAACTCTTATTATTTAAAATATGACGTAACTACGTTTCTATGGAGAGCGCTCCCTGAACTCTACTCTTACAGGCTCGTGTCCGGGCTAAGACGAGCCGAACCTACACTCACGGCGATCCGTAGTCCGGCTCGCACCGTTTATCACCGCCTTTAGAGTACTGCCAAGCCTGGCGCACTCCGCACGTTAGGTACAAAACTACTAGTACATCAGCGTTTTCGTCTAGATGGGCATAGTAAACCGTGGGTTGGCGTGCGCCCATGGACTTATAATATATGGACTGGAAATACATACAAAATACCTAAAACATGAAAGTGGCAAATTAAATGGCTGCGATCTTCATTCATAACTAGGACATAGTGGTCCAGTACGATGCCAACTTATTAAAATTATTGTTTTTGAAACACCATGTTAATTTTAGAATGGAAAGTTTTAATCCAACATGATTTATAAACTGAAATAACTTATTACAAACATAAAATCGCACACTAAAGCGGATGACCTTACTGTCCAGTATATACCATGACACTGGCAAATGCACAATATGTGCGAGTCCAAATCGCGAGATAGGAAAACAAAACTGTCCAGTTAGTAAATTACAAACTTACTTACTGGACAGTAAGTAAATTACATACTTACTTACTGGACAGTAGGAGATTCCAAATTTAAAATATCGCTTCTTGCTGGACAGTTGTGAATAAGTCTCCGGTAGAGTTCGCTTTCTGGGCGTCAAGTCTGATAATCAATATGAATTTATAATGGACTCGGCCTGGTCAATTTTGACAGTTTTGGTAGTCTACTACGAGTAACTTCATATCGTTCATATTGAGTCAGTATTGAGTAAATCTCGGTTTCATATGAAAACGAAACGAAATAATAATAAATAATAACGAAATTGTTTCCTGAATTACCTTACATTTCTCTTTTTATTTTTTGTTGGCAATATGGTCAAATTAGCCTAGATTCATCATAGATTCATATATTCATAAGGGCCGTAATTTTGATATTAGATATAAAGAACACAATCCGCGTATAGGAACGACCATCCCGAACAGTCTCACTTTTCAAGACATTTAATTGAAAGCTGTCATCAACTCCTTGATAGTAATACCTTTAATTATAATAATGAATTTAGTCTAATTTAATATTTGTATAATTTTTGTATTTTTTAATAATAATTGAGTTGTAATGGCCAATGACAATGGTTAACTATGTAATTTGAATTGTGTATACTTGTGTATGATAATTGGATAATTGTGTACGACTTGAAAAAATAGTTGCAATAAATGATTTTGATTTGATTTGATTGATTTGATTTAAGATTTTACATTGTTGTGATAAGGGACTTCGATTGTGTGTAATGGAACAGTTAGAAATATTAAAACATAGTACAGGCTTTGCACTGCTGAATGAACAGACGCAATTGGTTTCATCACCACTGTTACGTATTTTAGTGATAATTTGCCACTACAAAATATATAATCATGTTTGTAATATTTTTTACGATGTTATTCATATTCAAAAAACATAATATATATAGTTTAAAATTATTATTTGTAATCAATTTATGGCCATTATGATATCATTGTCACTTTAAAAACGTATTACTTACCAATTGTTAGCTACAACAAAGAGCAGTGACTCACGCTCGAGTCTAGATAAAGGCGTGCTGACTCAGTTCGTCTATATAAAGGCGTGCTGAGCCACCTGCCGCTCGTACACTATCAAACACCGAGCTCTAAAAAAAAATCCCGATTAGTGTCTCTCCAAATAGTCACAGAGTAATATTCAATAGGGCCCATTCTCAACGGTTCAACACTGCAGTTGTACCGGGGCATTTAGTTCCGATTCCCCCTTTGTCTCTCGGCAGCGAGACAAGCCGAGGTCCGAACCACAGTGGTGCCCTTGAGCTCGCTGTCACCCCTCCCGATAATAGCGTAGCGTTTTCGGCGCTCGCAGGAGACGGAGGTATGAGGCGCTTTTCGCCTTATGCGCCCGTCTCAGGAGAAGTGCCTTCGGCACTTCTCCCTCCCGGGCTATAAGAGGGCCTCCCCTCGCCCAAAACCCGGTGGAGCTGGACGTCCGCTTAGCGGTAGTCAGCATCTATGTCCTCCCTAAAAAAAAAAAAAAACCGGCCGCTCATTCTCGATCGTGCGCTCGTAGAGTCAAGACCTCCTGAGGATGCCTCGTGTAGAGGCGAAACGCGTCGAAAATTCTTCCGGTTTGGCTGCGTGGCGTTTGTGACGTTACGTCGGCTTAGCAGAAAAATTAGGCGGAATTTTCACTAGATATATTTTTTAAGTGTTTTATTAAAATATTCTAAAAATATTTGTTATTATTACAGTAGCTTCCTGCTGTCTGTTTGTCTCTATGTATGATTAGATCTTTAAAACTACGCAACGGATTTAGATGCGTTTTTTTAGTAAATAAAGTAAATTATGAGAAAGGTTGATATGTGTAAGCTATGCATAATTTAGTAGAGAAACGCTGATAATTTTGGAGGTTTCTAATGAGATGTCGTAAATAAACACATTTATTGCGCTTACATTGCAAACGCTGGCTGAACCATACGAGATAGATCAAAATATTGTACTACAGTATTATTATTGTATTAATTGTACACCTTAACAATGTCTACAAAAAAGGCTGCGATGGTAGTACGACGTAGTCTATATATTAGGAGTTGATTTTCCCACAGAATTTCTTAATTCTTTGAACCCGTCTGGACTCCTTCTTCTTAAAATGGTGTTGAAAGTAGGTTGTCTTGTTATTTCATTAAGAAACTTGCCATCCATCTAAACTTTGCAATGGCACGCGTTTGCTGGTGATATCACTAAAAACTATCATAATAGAGTGCACTATACTCACCGGCTGTGGTACCGGAGAAGATGTATTGATTCCCCGAATTCCTCTGATACCATAGGATTCCAGTTTAAACGCTTACAATTTACAGTAAAGATATCTTTTGCAATGACTATTAAAAAATCGTAGGGTCGAACTTTCAACGTTGCAGGTTTAGATTTGATCGTTGAGTGTTTAATGGCTAATTATACGCGCTCTTTCAAGAGCAACCTCTTAAGAAAATTTGTTTGTTTGAATTGTCTAATAACAAAAAAGTTGTGATCGTTGTATATAAAGACATGCTGTAATATATTTAGTATCAGCATTGCATCCGTCTGAAGCCGGCTTCCTGATGAATTTCTTCCTTAAATAAAATGATTCCTTAATTAACGAACTAGCCCCGGGTCTATGATATTATATTACAATTCTGGATCTTAGGAGGCCAATATGTCTTATACACGCCACCGTTTTTTCCAAGACCAATGAAATTGTTTCCCAGCCAAATAGATACTAACATGAAAAGCGTATTTAACGCAAGTTTACCTCAAAAATTTACCTTTAACTAATCGCAATATTGCGACTCTGCGTTGTTGAATTAAGTCGGCCCTATGACCGCAAACCATTTGATTGTAATATAATATCATTAGATATTTTTTGAAATCCCCATTTGCTAATATTTCTTTATTCTTCGATTTAATAGTGGTGACACGGTGATATCTACTAGGTCCGACGACCGTTACCAAGAAAGGAAATTTGTCATATGGTTTGAGTTCGTCATTACTCTCCAAATTGGTCAAGCCTGCAGTACAAATATTTTATATGTACCTACAGAAAAAATATTTGTTCTTGATTAGGTGTGCGCTATTCTGACGTCAGAATAGCACACATCTAATCAAGTGTCGCAATTGAAATGCTGAATCGATTTTAATCGCTCTAAGCTCAATGCATCGGATTTGGGTATGGCGGGTTCTTTAAAAACAGTAGTACCGATAGTGAGAACTCTTGCGATCCCGCCCAGAGGGCTCGCAAAGCTCACTAACTAATTCTTAATCAACATTTAGAGATATAACACTGTTAATATATCGTTATTATTCATTTCCATAGCCATGGTGACGTTATTATTCATTACATTACCACAACTTTTAAGATTGAAAACACGCACCAAATACAGAGCACAAAAACCCAAGTTATTTTTACCCCACGAATTTATTCGTAGTTTTTATCACAATTATTCACAAAGACAATTTTGATAACTTTGCAAAAAAGACAGAGAGGTGTTCCGATTGGCGCCATTGTAAATATAGCGAACCCTAGACTCGCAATCGGTTTGGAACACCGTGCATGCCAGTATAATACCACCAACTTAACTGTGCAGTTCTCGAGGGCGCTATTGGTCAAGGAAATCAACTACAAACTGTCACAATTTTTGAGGAATTTTGTAGTTCTGTTTTCTGCCGCCTGAACAGATAAGTTGGTGGCTCTGTACTGTACATTATACAGTATATGGATACGATGGTTGAAGAACGAGAGCAAATATTACAGTTATGAGGCATTGTGTCGTGTTAACTGAATTGGTTAGAGCATACCCAGGCTAAAGATGTGGATGGACGCAGGTTTGAATCCCGCACATGACTACAATTCTTTCTCTCGTAAATTTGTAGTTTTGTATTGTGACAAATTCTATTCAAGTCAAGGAGAAGTAAGCGGCGGCTGCGCGGCGCGGCCGACGACACAGCGGTGTGTTGTGTACAGTTGTGATCGTGTGACTCGACTGGACGTCTCTCCTTATCTGTAGTACCTATACATACATGGTTATAGGATTTGACGAAGGAGCGGGGCACTGAGCGCGAGGCCGGCGTTTGTCGGCGAGCCGCGAGACAGCATCGTTTTGTTAAGATACCTATTTTTCTGCGGGCGCTTCTCTTCCCGTTCCTCTTAACGGTAGGAGCACAGCCCGGCTATAGGGGTGGAAGGCGCGGGTTCGAAACGTTCGTAATTTTGTAATGAAATATAAGTAGGTAATTCTAATATCATTATGTAACTACATATTTTTTATGTAAGTAGATAAAAAAATTATATATATAATTTCGTATTTGTCACTTATCGCAACGACTTTGACGATTTCCTTATTAAATGCGCGTGATTACTTATTTTGCAAAAGAAATTACATAAATGCAGTCACATACCTGCATTATCATTACAACTCAACTATTTAATGAGTATTTATTAAATTTAGGATATATTTTGTGATAGTATCCAAATTTGTCCTGGACAATAAAACATTTCTTTGAATAGGTATTCTTAAAAAATTTACATCCAATACCTAATTTTTTTATTGTATCTTATTAATAGGAATCTTTATTTCACTTTTATGAACATGGCTTAAGTAGCTACCTAAAATTCCTATTTTTTACCTGGGAGTTGGAACAGTTTCATACTGCAAATATAGTTCGAAATAGCTGGCATACCTACCTACTTCTGTAATGAATATCCCAAATATTCCAAAAATAGCGCCTATCCATCGAGTTCGTCTTCAGACTCTGACGACACATCCCGTTACTTTTAGTGTTGCTATACTGAAGAAATGATAGCACCGTCGTACCTTTATTACATTTTATTTATTAATATTGGTTTCTTATGTATATTTTGTTTTTAAACACGTTCACAATAAGTTTGGAATAATATGTAGTTAAAGATATAATGGTCGCGATCAGTTTAACATGTGATAAATAATACAAAATATATCAATAGAGCAGTCTCAATGACATATACAACACCTACATAAAGTTCAGGAACGGAACGTTCTTTAAAAATGGTCGATTTTCCTGTTCGTCGTTCGCCATTTGCTCGAAGTGTTTAATTTAATTGTAACTTGTGCTCTGTATAAATTAATATCGTTTGATATTATAAGTTATTATTTATTTTCATTTAAGCTTTTAAAGTTTCTATAAAGTTTGATAAAATTATTATTTTCACATAAAACGACTCAAAGTGGTGCTGTTGCGTTTAGTCGGGAGCCATCTTGCAATCTCTAATCAAAGGTCCTTGGATCACAGTTTCGTTGTCTAGTTGAAAGTCAGTTTATTCCATCATAAAATAATCAAATGGCGTTAAAACGAATTAATAGGGTACGTATATTGTTACTGAATTATATATTTTACTATTTCAAAAGACGCAGTAGTGAGTGTTGTAAAATTGGTCAATCTTCTCAGTGAATGTTTCGTCATTGTGAACACCTTTTATCGAAATTTCTTCTGGATATTTCCTTGTGCGCAATGTTAACCATAATTTTTGTCATCAATTTCTTCGTATTTTGCAATGTGTTGACTCTGAGATAACGGTGCTTTACTGGTTTATGTAGATGATAATTTTGTGCACACGGCGTACATAAAATGTCGGAATTATGTGCCAATTTTGAGGTTTTCTTGTCATCATTGGCATCTGTGATGTGAAAATGTCGTGGATGGAGCCTTCTGGTAGAACCTGTACGTGGTAGGAATCAGTGTCAAATAACATCAAACAGTTGTTGTGAACAATAGTTTCGATCCTAGTTTTTACGTAGTAGTGATGATGTGACAATGTCTGAATGGTCTCTGCATTGTTTTGAACACATGGTATTTTGCTATACAGGAATTACAAGACCTGGGCAGAGATCCACCAGCACAATGTTCGGCAGGTCCACACGGTGAAGATCGTAAGTATCTACCTACCTATTGATCTACCTACTTATATTTTGTGACTCATTGTTGTTGGATAATAATAATACTGAGAAATACTCATAATAGGACCAATGGATATGATACAGATTAGTGGTCTGAAGGGTTTATGTGTTATGGTTTTATCCAGAGATAAATATGACAATGATATTGTCTCAGTAGTCAATGGTTCAACTGGCATTCACTAATGATATTATTAATATGTCTAAAATGAATTTGCAATATTATTTATTTAGAAAGAGGTGTCATATGATCTTGAAGTAATATCCTTAGCCATTGTATTATTTTTTTACTAAAAATAGTCATTGTTGGTGTTCAACCTAGTATGAATGTCATTTCACAAGTCAATGACCTTGTCCAGTATAGTGGATATTTTTGTACTTTTTTATTTTAATTTTTACAAAAATGCCAGTACTATAGCTCAGTTATATAGACAATTATTAATTTAATGGCTTGTGTGTTAAGTTAAATCTGTATTAGATAAGGCTTTTGGTGTTTCTTTCAATTTAAATCTAGTTACATATACTTACTGTATCAGCCAGATTGTCTGCTACTGAACACAGCCTTCTACATTAAGAGGGGGAGCCAAGAGGAAAGGGTTTGCCATAATCCCCATGCTTGGCAGGTGTCTTGTGGATTGCAGTCCCTCAGAAGGTACTGCTGACCACCTTCTAGTGTATTAAGCTTAGTTGCCTCTTACGAAACCCACAGGAAGAGATGACATTTTAGCCCAGCACCTCACGGCCATGTACTTATCAAATGACAAACTCGAACAATGCTGCCAATTTTAACAAAAACAATATTTCTTTCACAGTTTTCCACTGGCAAGCCACAATTATGGGACCTGTAAGTAAATATAATTACTCCCTACTCCATTATCTAAAAAAATAACTATGTCACTGTTGTTTCACTGTTTTGCTTTCATATTTGAAGGGCTACAAATACATTTCTTAAAAAAATGCTCGTCTTTATTAACTTTAATAATGCATAACAATTTCCCCTAGTAAAAGTGCCACTGTAGTTTGCTGTGTTAATTTTGCATAATACACAGTTTTGAGCTTCCAATGTCTTCTTTTAAATGAAGGAAAAATAAATCAGAGAGTATAATGTATTTTTTTATTCATTTTCAGGTTGACAGTCCGTATCAAGGCGGTGTGTTCTTCCTCACCATACATTTTCCAACAGATTATCCGTTCAAACCACCAAAAGTTGCATTCACAACACGTATCTACCATCCCAATATAAACAGTAATGGTTCCATTTGTCTCGACATTCTGCGCTCACAGTGGTCACCAGCTTTAACCATATCCAAAGGTAAATATTAGATAAGATCTTTTATAGATAAGATACACAAAGGATAGTGTTGCAATGTTGATTTGCAACTGCAATTATTTCCATTTAAACTCACTTTTTATTGATTCTTTAGAGTTACCAGAATTTTGACAATATTGTGTAGATGTAATGGAAAACATACTAAGAAGATTGGTTAGAGGTTGTGTGAATTTTATTGGCCAACTATGGCATAAATTTTAGCATATTGATAATGCATTCTCTGCTAATCTGTTAAGCGCCTGCCTTTTTATGGGTAGACAGGGTTATTGTGCCGGATACCATCCAGTAAGTGGAGTTGTCAGCTTTAGCACCACAAAAGACTGTTTCACATGTCAAAAATCAATTAATAATTTCTATGTTATTGCTTGTATACTATATTTTATTAATTAAAAAAATTACAATGAGAGTAAAAAATATAGTTATATGCAGGATATATAATTTTTCCTCTTTATGTTATTTTGTAATATTTCATTGATGGGTAGGTATTCGCCAAATTTGGTGACATGTAAGTCAGGGCATTCAAAATCACACTAAAAGATATATATAATTTTTATATTGAACATTATAGACAAAAGTTTGAGGAGTACAAAAATTACAGTTTTCATACAGTTAGAATTCTTATAAATTTGTTTCAGGATATATAAAACAGGTAGTAGGATATTTTATTAATTTGGATAACATTTCATTCATCTTCTACCCTTAACCCAATGATGTGGGGTTAGTAAAAAAATGTCTTAACAGTACTAGAGGATAAGCAAAACATTAAGAATATTTGCTAACAATACTGGAACTTATTGGAAAATGGTTTGAATTTTTTTACTGGTTTCTTGACTGATGCCAACCCATCTATGAAATGCTCTCATTTGTTTTCCCCCTCTATAACTGGGTAATGAGGGTGTAAAATTGGTAAAGAGCACTGTTGTGCGCTAATTTGCAGCAATTACAGCATCAACGTGAGTGGTGGCATGCTGCTCAGTTGCAGCATGTTTCTTTTAAACGATTTTTACGCCATCCAACAGCATGATAAGGATGGAAACCATGCATTAATGTTTGTTATCACTTTTTAAACATTTTGATGATATTGGGTACATAAGATTATTAAGGTCCTGGATACACAGTGACACAGTCCCTGTGTCTTGTTAGTGGGAGGGTGGCATGACCAATTCCTATGCAGACAAAGTCTCGGCTAGAAGCTAGTATATGGTAGTTTCATATGATAGAAATTATACTAGCAGTATAAATAAAATATGGAATATTTTTTTCTTTTATCATAATTGTCAACAATTATGTTGCTTGAATATGTTGAATACCTAATGTCTAGAGAGACTTGTTAAGATATTACCTTACCAGATTGATATAGTACCCCTTAACTGTCACAATGGCCAACAAGTAATTAAAAACCAATAAAGAAATATGATTTAAAAGACACCCCTTATAAAAATGAAATAGGTGGAAAGTAATTAATTGAAAACAACTAATTTTAGTTTCTATCTGTGACATTTTATCATATTTTTATTGCTTAATTGAAAAATGAAGGCTGCGATTTGAATTGAAGAATGGTTTATGTACTACTGTTGAGGTTCTATCCAATTAAAATGCATTTACATTTTAGAAAATAATTGAGAAGCTAGTACAAATCCAACTTGTATTAGTTTTCGTTGATGCAGAAGTCACCTAACATTTTGAAAAAATTATATTTGAAAACATAAAATATTTTAAGTCTTGTTAAGTTCGTAATGTCAATGACCCTTACAAACAAGTCATAGTACAGAAAAGTTAGACACATAAATCATATTACCAAATCACAAATATATGATAGCAAATTAAAAAAAAAAAAAAAAACAAATCATACCTTATATACTTTGTTTTATACAAAAAAAAAATCCTCTGTCATCATTCTGTCCAGTGGATAGTATTGGTGGAGATAGACATGGATGGTAAACCAGCACAATAAGCCTCCCCATTTTGGTTTAATGAAGTCAGTTTAAGGTGCCAACTGTCGTCGCGGCACGGCATGGCTTGCTCCGGCAGCCTGAATGATGCTGTGGCATGATGCGGCACGTTGTGGCAGAAGGTCCTGCCAATCTGTCGTATTTAGCCAGGTTTCCTTTGCGCTAATGCCGCGGCATGCCGCAGTATCCAACGGAATGATGCGACGTGCAGTGTCTACTAAGTTACAGACTCATTGTGTCGAAATAAATCAATATGAATTCTAAATAAGGTTAAGAATAACTTGATCAGAAATATAATCCTTTGCCGTACCGCGACGTCAGTCAGCGCCGGCGCTCACTGTTCACCAGTGTAGGGAAACAGTTGTTACATTTGATGTTTTCACATGGCAAATATTAACAATACTTTCTGTTTTCAAGTAGTAATTTAACGTTTCAGTCGTTTTAGACAACACTTTCCTTAGAGTATTGTTTTGCTTGTTATTTCAATATGAGGTAGTTAATGTATATGTATGCACTTTAGACCTCTTGATGGCACTACTAGTAAATTGAAAGGGACAATTAAGATTCATGTTTTAGTGGAAATCATATTAACTTAAGTTTCTGCCTATTTTCTGAGTCATAATAGGAAAATGTTTATTAAAAATAGAAGCCAGCCATAAAAATAGTTTAAATGCTTATAATTGAAATGATATTCTTAAAATCTTTTGAGTGCTCATAGATTTTTCAAGCTTATGTTTAGTAGCAATATCTTATATTGTTGCTACTAAACCTTTTGATAGTACATAATGATTGTCAGGAGTTTTACTAAACCTAATGTCAAGTAGCAGCATGACATTACAATTTCTCAGGCAACTTTCCCTAACAATAAAACAATGCAAATATCCATATTGCAAAAGTTTTGTGTATTATTTTCCCATTGTTATTTTTATAATATAAATGTAGAGGATATTATGAAATAGTCCTAACATATACAGGGGGGAGCTGTATGGCATCCAATACTTAATAAATATTAGTTTTTACTTGTGAATAAATTAAACTAATGAAAATGTTTTCTGTTTTTCAGTGTTGCTCTCAATCTGTTCACTGCTATGCGATCCAAACCCAGATGACCCATTGGTGCCAGAAATTGCTAGGATCTATAAAACTGACAGAGAAAAGTACAATGAGTTAGCTCGCGAGTGGACTAGGAAGTATGCCATGTGAGAGTCAATAGTGACATCCGAAACATACACACACATCGCCACAGCCCGGGCCCTGATCCCAACTCCCCACTCCCAACTCCCTACTTCCCATTCCTAGATCCCGTATTCCTTATCCTTTCTTGTACCCTATCAATACCAAATTACTGGAAATGTGTTATATATGGTCACATTAGGATCTGCCTCACTTCAGTCATTTCTGGTAATTTAAACGCGAATTTAATGCATCATTAAGTAAACTCGGTACACATGTGCAAATATACTTTCTTTTTCTATTTAATAAGACCTTTTCTATAAGTGCAAAATTACTTTCATTTAATGTTGATGTGTCAGTAGATGTTCGTTATCACTCCTTAGTTGAAGTATGAATATTAGTTAAATTTACATCATTTGAATTTATGTAATATCTATAACTATTTGTACTTTAACTAGATCTAAATTGCATTGTGGAGCTGTACAATAGCTATACATTTAGGAAATGGAGCGTTCCTTGCTGTTCACTTGTCTGATTCACCTAAGAATTTGTCGATGAAATGTAAGTAAAGCTCATAAGTGTTAAGAACATTTTGGGTAATGTAAGTAAGTGGTATTACAAAATGAGCTCGTTCACAGAGTCGAGTGAGTGTTATTTTTTTTTTACTAGAAAACAACTTTTTTAAGTTAGGTAATGTAGCGTGCTACAGACTGTCGTTGATCGGTCAGTTTTCTTTCATCCACAATATTTAAATGGAAAACGCTCCAATAGTAACAACTTGCAGTATAAATTACAGTGTATATCTCATAAGGTAATAAGTTACGATTAATCTAGTTTTTTTCAATATTGCGATCTTTATATTATAATTTTATCTAATATATATTGTGGTTGTAAGGATACCTGAGTTGTGATTTCCACGATCGTCCCATCCAATGGTCCTAATCCTTAATTCCTTGAGCGTATCATAGCAAAGTGATCTAGTGTCGCGGTACAAGTGGCAAAATGATGTGTCATGCGTTCAGCTGCACGCAGGAGGAAGCGTTTGTTCACTCGGATAACACTAAAGGAGATAAAAATTCAAAGCTTTTAAATTGTAATCAATCAACAACTTGTACTATTTTAGCTTCACTAAATTGTAAGAAACAATAAATTATTGTGTATGTAAATAAAATCTTGAGCTTTATTTAGGCAATTTCCTAGTAAACTTGTGAATATGCTGTAGGAGTATTTGGTACATGTTCTGAGATTGATTGATGACCGAGAAGTTTGATTAACTTTTACAACTTCTTGATGCATTTTGGTCAATTTTGAAGCTACAATATTACACCATTTTTTGCCTGGTTATTGAACCTTAAACACAAGATCATAATCTCTACCAGTGGGGAAAAGCTGGTGGGGATTATGAGAATAAACTGGAGAATTCACCTTGAAATAATAATTTAACAACTTGGGTTAGGAATAGAAAATGAAAAACAAATTGCTATTCTGTTTTATCAAATAGCTGCTGACGCCTAAACGAATAATAGATTATACCAAAAAATAAATAATACCAACACAGTTGTAATTTGTCATGCATAATTCATGTATATGTCAGTAACTTTTCAGGAGTTCTAAGGTTTCTTCTTACAATGCTTATTTGGCATTTAGGTATTCAAATATTATTTGCAGTGTGTAGTTGTATTTTAGGCGTACGGAAAATATATCATAGGTATCATACGTCAATGCGCCTTTCGGTATGCTGGCTATATTTACCTACAAAGATACTCCTCCTGCCAGGGCGATGGACTAGTAGATGAAGACGGACGGAGACGACTTTGATTAATCTTTTAAAATTATTTGAGTTTTAGTTTTAAAAGCTCTAAAAGTATCAAAGCTTACTGTTTCCATACAGTATGATTTGAATTATTCTTTTGATACTAATGTATGTTACGAAATAACGATGTTTTGTGTAGTCCGTGCTACATAAGTAGAAGCAACGTCGAGGTTGTCAGGATAGGATATTAATAATTCATCAGTTAGGCGACCACTAAGTCGCGTTGTTGCTCGTGTTGCTTCCTACCACGCGGTCGATCCTTGGGAACCTACTGGACGGGGTCTTATGTGCAGTCGTATATACTTCCTGATGTTCCAAATGATTTTGATGATTAATCTTAGAACAGCACGCACAGCCGGCGTCCCATATTGCTGTTGAATTCGGCAATGCAATTTTTTCCATACAATAAAACTAACAGACATGTCAGTACATGAATGTACAGAATGTAGAAAAACTGACGAACTGAATCAAACCCAACTTCCTCCTCACTACGCACTGAGCTTTGATCAGTCCTTTATTTTAATGTTATTTTCAAGATTTGTAGCTTGAATTCATAACCGCCTACGACTACAAAGTAAGAGGTAGACACGAAATAACTGCTTAAAGAAAACATAGGCTATCTATAATGATCAATAGATTATATAGTAGAATTGAATAGGACGCATGCCCAGGTCTTGTCGTCGCCGTTTAGATACCTTGCATACCTAAGCTATAATACATTCCTAAACAGAATTTTTATACGGCGAGCATGTAACTGAATTTCGAGACTATCAAGTCAAAGCTACTCATTTTACATTCAGATCAACCGTTGAATAATCTATCGGATGTATTGTCCGTCGTCGTTCGCTGGTGACTAGTTACATACACATTGTATCCCTGTAGTATTTCTGCGTAATTATCCTGATTTTAGTTAAGAGAATGAGGTAATGTACTAAATTGGATAGAGGTGCATTGAAGTGCTTCGCACTGTTGGACTGATTCATTATTTTCGTGAAGGGCGCTGATGACGTGCTCACGGCCTAGTTGACCCCCGTATATGCGTCACGAGACCGAGGGGCAAATTGAGTCATGTGCATTGCATTATAATATCAATATCGTCATGCACCAAGATAAGCCAACATACATATAAATATATCGGGTTCGAGTTACTTTACTGTCAGCACGTTTGATCCTGGACAATTTTTTTTCGCAGACGCATTACGAATTATATGTTTAACAAGGCATTGTTTTACAATAAGGCAAATGTGTGTATAGCTAACTGTGATGGGATTCCAAGAACTTCTCTTTTATCTGTGTAGTTTCTGGGAAACTGACAAGACATGCAAGTTGATTAATATTAAAGTTGATTAATTCGAATAGGAATGATACAAAGTTTTACTCGATACTCTTTATTAGACATCGTATTAAAGGTAGTTACATAATTTACAAAGGCACATAAGTACTAAAACCTAAGATTACAGTTCAGTCGTTTCCATATTTTTTGCGTTCTTCATTTGTTCCAGTTGCTGGTAAAAGTCGTATTTCGCTTGGTTGGTTTGAGGTTCTGTTTCGTTGGATTCGATAGAGGGGAAGGCGCCGGTGGTTATGAAATATGGTTTCTCGTTGGAAAGGTCTTGGTCGACCGCGTTTTCGTCGAGGGAGTCTCGTTCCGAACGGCTGAGTTGGTCGTCCGTTTTGTACCAGTCGTTTTCGTATGCGTGGAGCCAGATGGGATTGGATCCCTTTGTGCTGTGTTTGTTGGTATTCGGCACTCTGCCCCCGGAACTGCGGATCGTCATATCGGACTCGCCCGCCGTCGGTGACGCTGTAAACAAAGCGATAGGTACGTGATAAGTGGAGTGAAAATAAACGGCAATGACCGAGAGATCGTGACTGATTGTGAACTCTGCCAGCCTAGCCAAACGGATGTCTGCTTTTACGTTTGGCTAGGTTTAATGTTTTAGCTACGTAGGTATGTACATAATGGAACTAAAATAATTTCGATTGCGTAGATCATACGACGAAATTTGTCATAGTCAGATCGTCAAGTCTTTGTTACCTGAGATTTGGAATTGCGCGATCTACGTGTCTTCGTTTAATTCTGTGCCGAATTTAAACGGAATAGAATCAGTCGTATTTTTTATCATACAAACTGGCGAAAACTTGGCTGTGTAACTTGCTTCTACACATATAAAGTAGTTTGTATAAGTATGTATAAATAAATCCCTTCAGGTCAGAACACATCAAATAATGCGACTCAATTCATGGCTAAGGCAGTGGTACCCACCAAGACCGCGCTTATGATAATTCCCCTACACCGTGATCGCCGGTTGCAAATGGGAATAAAAGTAACCAGTTACTGTTCCCAGTTGCTACTTAAGTGTTTGGATAGACTCTGAGGAACTTGTAAAAGGAACTGATATAAAAGCAAAGGATTAAAGAGGAAGAAGAATACATTTTTGCCGACCCCACTTGCAGTGTCACTGTTCTGCGTGACATGCAGTGTCTGCACTGCCAGAGTAAATTTAGTCTCAGAGTTCTTTTAATAGTTGTCGTCTGCTCACAGTGAGATGATGGTTATGATGTAAAGGACCAATAGCAAAGCCAAGAACAGCGTGGTCCAAACCAGGTAGACTATCAGCTATAAACTAACATTTTTTAAAGCTGATAGTTTACCAACTGACCACTATCCCATTTGGTGGTAAGTGATGATGCGATCGAAGATGTTGTAGGCTTACCTAGAATTACTGGCTCTCAGTTATAGCTGCCTGAAGACTTGGTGATTGATTTTGTACTTTAGGATGGTAGGTAACAAGCCAGCCGGCATTTCCAAAATGGCCTGATACCATGCATTCATACTACTACGACTGCTATCATAAAATAAGTCAACAGCCGGGACCGACGGTTTAACGTATACCTATCCGAAGCGCGCAGCGGACGTTGATAACCATCGTAGAAGAAGACTAGGCGCCTTCTTAACCGATGTACTTACTATCTCCGCCAAGAGCGCTGCAATACTAAAGTATACTCACAATAAGCAGTGGCTGTAGCTGCCTTTAGCCTCCTTACGTAGTCTGCTCGCTGTGACAGGCAGGTCATGATGGAGAGAACCAATAGAACAGCCAAGAACAGCGTGGTCCAAACCAGCCAGAACACGGTCTGGTTGCTGGATAAGGACTCGGCAGTTAGCGGCTGGTATTCGGCAGGTTGCGTATCGAGGACATTAAATTCCTGTTTGAATAAATAAGATGTTAAGAGATTCAAGTGTTTCTTAGCGTTTAACTACTGTGACTTATTCGAACTACTTCATGCAATTATTTAATTTAATTTTAATACAAGTTTATACATATAATTTTAGTTTGTATGTGGTAGGTAACTAACTATCACAATGATTGTACTAGAGTTTTATTAGGTGTGAGCACGGGGCCGTACTCGTTGGGATTCTGAGCCTTTTTTTGATAATTTTAAGGCGGTAGAACGGCGTTAACGATACCCTATTAGTAACCTACAATATATAATGTACATAATCCCGGTAGTTGCCCGTGGAACACCTCGTAGAACACCTAGGTGTTCCACGGCATTGCTTTTTAATGTAGTACTTACAAACTTTAAAATCAAGACAGAAAATAAATTGGTGTATCGAACATGCTCCCGTCCGTCAAATACAAGGATCCAAAATTAAAAAAAAAATGGATGTTTGTTGTTATAAACTACTAGTAGTTTATTTGTTGTAGGTACAGTCGCCTGCAATAATAAGTATACACATTGTAATTTTCAAAATTGTGGCAAGGCATTGTGGCAACTTATGTGCCTCTTTATGTACACAGAAGTATCTTAAAATACATTGAATTGTTTCACTCATGTGTATATTAACTTCAATCAATAGGAATTTAGTGACATCACATTACTATGAAAAATACGAAGGGTATACTTATTATTGCAGGCGACTTTACTCGAAAATACCTCCAGAACAAATCAGTTTGGAAAATATGTTAGATCGCGAGTAAAAAAAAAATGGTTTTGGACACATGTGCCTACTTAATTTGCGTGCTATGTCTACTTAACGGTCCATAAAAAGTGCTGCGATCCAGCTAAAGCAAAGCCATATTGCCTTCACAACGATAAAGTTCTGGTTGGTTTCAAAATGTCGCATCTTGGTTTTGCTTATATAGAAAGAAGTTTGTAAAAAGCAAAATGTCCTAAAACACAGTAGATTTATACAAATAAAAAACAAACAAAAACAAACCTTGAAGAGATCATCCAACTGCTCAATATTCTTATCGACAATCTTCAACACCTGTTCCACTTCCAAAACCGAATGGTCGTCTCTATTCACTAGATGCAGGTATAAATCAGTCTTGGTATTATCTACCGAACCGTCTTTGTTCTCGTGCACGCGTAGATCGTCGACATTGACCACGGAACCAGTGACGCGGGCCAGTTGTTCACGGAACACGTGTATTTTGTCGCGGATCTCTGAAGGGTGTGAGCGTAGCACGAAACGGACACGTTGGTCTTCTCTGAGCAGGTATATGAAGACATGGGCCTCGTCGCGTAGACCGCCTGTGTCGTTTGCTAACACCTGAACATATAAAAGGTTTGTTCCTCAATTAACCACTATCACTACATATTCTATCGTTGTGACAACAGATGTTGATGCATTTTTTTAAATAAAGTAATTCAAGAGGAAGGTGTATATGCATAATACAGTATATATTATAGTAGAGAAACACTGTTCATTTTAGAGGTTTCTATTATAATGTAATGTCGTAAATAAACACATTTTTTGCGCTTACATTGCAAACGCTAGCTGAACTCTACTAGATAGATCAAAATAATGTACCACAGTATTGTCACCTTATAAAGGTCTACAACAAAAGTCCGCAATGGTATATTTCTATCTCTTAGGGATTACCCACATTACCCATTTTTTATCTTTTACTTTTTACGAGAATGGTGGTTTTAAGCATTAATCCTATTCCAAATAAGTACCTTAAATACATTGTGCATTTGATATAGATTAATATATGGTCCTTTACAGCATGTAATTTAAATTTGATATTTTCGAAGATAATACAGATTATTTAGTATCAGCATTGCACCCGTGCGACGCCGGGGTGGGTCGTTAGTAAATTATAAAGTAGATATGTAATTACATCAATATTTACTCTTATACACCACCTGAGCTAGGATTCTGTGTCACGGGAGCCAATTGCCATACTGATTTTAAAAGCAGATAGAAAAGATAGCGAACTAATTCAAGTGCCTAAATAATGTGTTATCTGAATCAAGATAAAAATGCTTGAACAATTCCGCCTTTGCCAAGATACCCTTACCTGTAATTTTATGACACGCTCTGAAAAGCAAAACATTTTATTTTGCTGCATGATATAATGCCCAAATTGAATAAATGATTTTGACTTTGATCACACTACTAACTTCGTCGCGTTATGGCGATCCTGATCATGAAGGCGGATACTGACGCTTATGGCGGGAATTTGGTCATATTGATTTATGGACACTTATTTCTAGACAATGGCTTTGGACGTTAGGTATTATCTTTTCTGCTGAACACAGCCTCCCCTATAAAGGGGGTATTTGCCATAATCTCCACGCTTGGCAGGCGGCTTGGGAATCGCAGTTCATTAGAAGGCGCTGCTGCCCCACCTTCTAGTATTTTTAGCTTAGTCGCCTTTTACGAAACCCACGGGATGATATGGGGACGTGCAATTCTAACCCGACACCCCCCGGGGATTGATAAAGTATTCATATTTTATTGAAAGGATTACATTACAGGTAAACGTAATGATTAATATTTTAAGTGTAATTTATGGAGTGCATTGGTGTTTAATAAAGGGAGCTACGAACGTGTTTTGGAAACAAGCAGCACAGAATGAAAACTCGCTCTCAAGGATAACTGCCGCGCCGTTAATAAGTTCCTTTAAGTAGGTATAATTAAGACAATGGATTTTCCTCGTATTTCATTTACCCTCTATTAGATTGAACGTCTGTACCTGCATAGCATGTATATTCCCGCTCGAGATGAATATAGTTAGTTTGTGCACGAATAGACACGGTAGTGTTATATAAACATGAATTTAGTTCGCGAAAGTTTAAGAAACACTAATTTGATTTTGTTGAAGCACGTTAAGGAAGCGACAGCCCGTAAAAAAATGCGAACCCAACTTCCAAACTACATTTAATAATTATAACCTTTATTAAACTAAACTGTATGTTTATTTTTCAATAACGCATGTTAACGAACGATCAGAGCTTACCCCTGCTCTAGCTCATTGCCATCGTCAGGACCTACGTCCTAGTTTTCATTGAAATTCTATTGTAATCATTATTGCTGATGCCAATGGGTTAAGGGTGGATGACACGGGTTCGAATCCCACATGACTATAATTTTTCCTGTCGTAAATTTGTAATATGGTAATTGAACTGTCTGTCTCAGGGTGCATTGCAACTAGTGACGAAATTGATATATGTTACAGATTAGTCCGCAGGTGGGCCATATGTTCGATCCGTCATAATCCCCTAAAAAAATGTAAGCATTATTGGATCGTGGTTGTCATTGTACGAATCATATCATTAATAATTTTGAGCTTGTAAAATTTTTGTTTTTTTCATAGTTTTAATAATTTGGGGGTTAGGCCCTAGGTTTTCCAAACCTTCCTCTATACTTATTTCAATTCTCCCATTTGGGAATTAAATTATACATTATAATACAAAAGTTGATTAACTACAAAAAATCGTTTCATAACATGCCCTTTACCTTAAAATCGAAGTATCCCTTCATGCCCTTCTGCGGGTCGAAGTTAAGCGAGACGGCTCCAGTATCCATATTGACGAGAAAGGGCGAAACAGCGAGGTTTTCCAACCCTTCCGTAAGTGTTTCTTTCACTTCTCCCATTTGGTAGTAGCTTATCTTGGCGTTGTCACCTTCATCTGGATCTATAGCCTGAACAAAGTATGATAACATAAAATAACAAGTACGGATATGTGTGAATGTTCGATACATAAAGCGTTGGTATGAACAACGCATAAAGCGTTGGTATGAAGTATGTGGTCCACGGAAAAATTGTAATGAAAAGTAGCTTAATAATTCTAGTTTATTTACTGCTGTGACATTTCTGGTCTTAGTATCACTGTTGGAACATCGTAGGACGCAACCGATTTTGTTTATACAGGTGTGCTCGATGATATGTGACAGCTGTCAAAGTGACATTTTATGGCCAATTTTATTTTTATTTTTTATTGCAGAATGCCTTTGTCCACAATCTCACCTGATGGTAAGTGATGATGTGGTCGAAGGTGTTAATAGGCTTAACCTGGAATTACTGGCTCTCAAGGACATCTGCCGGAACACACCGTTAGGTGCTTGGCGACAGATTTTCTACTTGAGGGTTGTCGCTAGCCAGGCGGGCATTTGAAAAATGCCCTATCACCATGCAGTGAAGCTCAAACCTGCGACGGGATTCGAACCATGGACCTGCTGCGCGGCAGTACATAGCCAATGCCACTGAGCTATCACTGTTTCAAAAAATAAGTTACAGCTTCAAATTATAATATTTCGTTACTGACAAAATGTTATTGATATTATGGAAATATGGCGGTTTCGCGATACCGTATTCACATTTGTTAGGTAGTAACTAAACTCTTGTAATTAAAAACTTATTTATCATTCGATGTCCTATTCGACTCTACTCTCTTATTTGGGCTACAATCGATATAACGTAATTGATAAGTTTACAGGTGATTCTTTGAAGCTCTATCCATCATATAATTTATAAGCACGGCAACCAGTTGCATTATACACTACGTGGGTTAGTTCCAAAACTTTTGAGCCGTAATTATATTCATCCAAGTACAATTGCACTGTATCGCGTAATTTGTTAACGATCTACGTCGACCGAGACGGACAGCAATATATTTCTTCTATAAAAAAATACTAATAAATGGAAACGACTTCAACACTCAAATGTGAGAAATAACTTGTTGAAGTTGATACCATGATGGTTCAAAAGTACCTATTATCACAAAATTGTGTGACAAGTTATTTCACACATACGAGTGTTGAAGTCGGTTCCAATTTTTGGTAAAAAAATATTCAGTCTTTTAAGTGACCTTTGCTACTTATGGGATCGATTGTCATTCACTGTCAATGAGTATATCATCAAGATAGGAAAGAACTTTTCAGTTATTGGAGTGTAACTCGCCGATTTTGATGAAAGTTAAATGCGATGACACGGCAATCATCAGCTTTCAAATAAAAAAAAACATCAAAATCGGTTCACCCAGTCAAAGGTTCTGAGGTAACAAACATAAAAAATACAGACAAATTGAGTAACAATCAAATAAAAAGTCAAAAGATGCAAAAAGAAATATAACGACGGGATGCGAAAATTCTCTTGCTATTTCAATAAGACATTTAATTTTAACTGTCTTCTCGCAATAATGTTTAAAGAGTTTTCAATTTTGACTGCTTCAGTGGAGCGGCGAAATTTTCGCTTTGGAATTTGGGTACGATCGCCGCGCCTGATAAGATGGTTTATTGGATTTTCCTGAAGAATAAAATTATTTATTCTCGTAGCAGTTTTGAGTCTAGAACTGTGACAGGGCAACAGGCTTCCCCCTATCATATAGGATAAAAAAATGTGATACGAAACATTTTGCAGTAAGCAATGATAGCCGAGCGGTTATAGCTATGCTATACTGCGGTGCCGCAGGTCCATGGTTTGATCACCGTCCTCTGGCTTGAGCTTCAATGTATGGTAAAAGGGCATTTTGCGAATGTCCTCCTGGCTAGCTACCAAACTCAAGTAGAAAATATGCCGATAAGCACCTAACAGTGTGTTCCTACAGCAGTCCTTGAGAGCCCGTAAAATTACAGGCACATAATGAGACTTAACTGTATGTCTCAGGGTGACGGGCACAGTGCTGTTCGTCACTGGTGATGAAATGCATTTGTTATAGGCAGAGGATACAACTTAAGATCAGGTGGGCCTCGTGCTTGTTCCGTCACAATAACATAAAAAAACGTGGGTGTCTAGACATCTCTAAACTAGTGTCACACTAAACTACAAACAAAGCAAAGGAAAGACCCGCGCAATGCAAGTCGAAACATGTCCTGCCTTTGTCACGCAAAGCGACAACTATCCTTTCAAGGTCTCGCGTACCGACAACGATTGAGTAAGAAAGTTAAGATCCGTATCCGTATTTCAGCATCTTGAGACCAAATATCCGTATATACAATTAAACGGTCCGGCACATCACTAGTTGTCATACCTTTCGGAGTAGCTCCGTGAACCACATTCATATCGATTGTTGTGTTAGGTCAAGGTAGATATTAAATGAAAACACCGTGTGTTTTCCCAGAAGGGAAAACACACACAGACATTTTCTTTGTTGTAGTTATATTTGTTTTGAAGGTTTTTAACGTCGTACTTTACTTCAGTTATGTCGGCGCTGCGTAAAGTAGCGAATTGAAAAACTCTGCAATAATGTTGGAACAACGTGAAGGCTTATTCCAGAAATCCCCTTAGCAAATCCCCTGCGAAGGGGCGTGAACACGTCTTTTGTTCTACTACAAGTCGTCTGCAATGCACTTATTTCACTTTGGAGTGAATTTAGTGGTATAGCAAAGTAGAATTTTCTTCGAATGAATTAGTGATCGAGAATTAAATAAATTATATGTGACTCAATGAACTTCGTACACGATTTTTCACGCTGCAATGCCAGCTTTATAATGGCGCCTTTCATTCTTGGTGGAATTAGTTGTCGTCACCTAAACACCTGAAAAACGCAGGGATTGCTCGTTTTTTTATTTATTTGAAGAGCAGTATATAGTATTGTCCATACTACTTCAAAGCCTACCTGTAGTGCCTAGAAATAGTAGATTGTGTTTTAATCTAACCGTAAAATGATGTTGTTTGCCGCTGCAGCAACACCGCCAATCAAGCCAACAAGCCAAAGTGTGAAATGCTGAAGGAACTTCTGCCGAAACGGGCGTAGAAGGCGTTAAGCACATTCTACCGCCGTCATCGCAGTTGACTAAAACGCACCGCTAGCACACCGCTCAAAGTCAAAGTCAAAATCATTTATTCAATTTAGGCGTCTATTAAAATATTCTACATTGTACTGCCACGTTCAACAAATAAATTGTATAGAGCCACTGCGTGAAGAACGGGCAAGAAACTCGGGGCCATTCTTTTAAACATCTTTTAACAATGTGTTACATACTTACTATATAATAGAGTTATTACAATATTTGTTTAAATTATGTAGATGACAGGCAATAGCTTGGCAGAGGCGGAATTGTCCAGGCATCTTTGTCGTTTATGTAAACAGAAACTGTGTAGTGGGATTTTTTAAACAATATGTTTTTCACGTGCAGCTTGAATTTCCCTTCTGTGAGCGTTGTAATATGTTTGGGAACTTTATTATAAAACCGAGTCCTGCCTTTACAATTACCTAAGAAGGACCTTTTATTTGTCTTTACTAATCTAAAACCTGGCACCGCTATTTTATCTTTATTCCTAGTATTGTAATCGTGATTGTCACTGTTTAATTTAAATTTACTCAAATTTATACGAACATACATAATATTTTCAAATATATACAGACTTGGTAAAGTTAAAATATCAATTTCTTTAAAAAGATCCCTCAAAGATTCCCTAGGACCCATTTTATATATGGCTCGAATTGCACGCTTTTGTATGATAAAGATTGTCTCTATCTCAGCAGCAGTTCCCCACAGCAATACATCATACGACATAATACTGTGGAAGTACGCGAAATAAACTAGGCGAGCAGTAGCTACGTCTGTTAACTGTCTTATCCTGAGAACTGCATATGCAGCAGAACTAAGTCTTCCGATATAGAGATCATGTATATGTGGATCCCATTGTAAAGTGGAATCCATTTTGATTCCCAGGAAGACTGTCGCTTTGTCAATAGGGAGTTTATCTGGGCCAAGCTTTATGTTTGGTTCAACATAAGGAATATTTGGTAAAGAAAACTTTAAACATTTCGTCTTCGCTAATAGTCAATTGTATAAAGAGTGCATAAAACAAGTCATTGTAGCCGAGGGTTAACCAAGTTGTTACTGAATCAGGTGAGGCCTGATATTTAAGTCATGCTATAATTAACTAGGCGAGGCCTGCCGCCTGATATTTTAGTCGAGACTAAAATGTGTTTTATGTGAGTTACACGCTCGGTTTTTCACTTTCATTGTGTGGAAATGAAACAATGATATTGTAATGTTCTATTTTAAGTATAATTTCTCAAAAAAATGTATGTTTGAGCCTTTAATAATAGCCCTGATTTAAGGGTGTTATTAAAGACCCAGGCAAACTTCTCCCATAAAATTTATTACAAACTGAACCTCTTTGAACAATTTAAAATACAATAATCACTTTTATGCACTTGTGCTTATGAAGCAGTGATGGCTCAATGGCATTGGCTATAGACTGCCGCGCAGCAGGTCCATGTTTCGAATGCCGACGCGGGCTTGAGCTTCACCGCATGGTGGTAGAGCATTTTTGCGAATGCCCACCTGGCTAGCGACCACCCTCACGTAGAAAATCTGTCGCCAAGCACCTAACGGTGTGTTGCGGCAGCAGTCCTTGAGAGCCAGTGTTTCTAGGTTAAGCCTGTTAGCACCTTCGACCACATCATCACTTACCATCAGGTGAGATTGTGGTCAAAGGCTTACCTATCAGCAATAAAAAGAATAAAAAAGCGGACTTTTATGCGCTAGAGCATAAATAGCTGTTTTAGTCCGCTAACATCATAAACAAGAACTTTACGGGCATGAGAAGAGAAAATTTTTCACTTCTCATGCTCGTAAAGTTCTTGTTTCACTGAAAACATTATTTTAGAAGTACCAACAGAAACATAACACAGGATGAAAAAGAAAAAACATAGACATCGAGCTTTACTTTTTGCCGTTTTTTGCAGCAATTGCTATTAATTCTTCCTACCATTATCCCACTCATGTGAGGTCGGTATAATTATAACTTCTAACAATACAAAGGACATGTAGGAAATATGTTTTATTTCTGAACTGGCTAGGATATATTTTGAGTCTTATTGTCTAAACTAATATTATAAAGAGGAAAGATTTGATTGTTTGTTTGTTTGCATTGAATAGGCTCTGAAACGACGAGACTGATTTGGATGAAATTTGATATGGAAATAGTTTGAGACACGGGGAAGGACATAGGATAGTTTTTATCCAACTGCGCAAAAATAGGTTAATGGTTTTGCACGATAACCGATATACCCGGAAAACTAGTCGAAACTAATATAATAAATAGGAAAGATTTGATTGTTTGTTTGTTTGCATTGAATAGGCTCTGAAACTACTGGACCGATTACGATGAAATTTGGTATGGAAATAGTTTGAGACCCGGGGAAGGTAGGATAGTTTTTATCCAACTGCGCAAAAAGAGGTTAATGGTTTTGCACGATAACCGAAACGCGGAAAACTAGTTGTAGATAAAATTATATCTTACCTTAACTTGCATAAATTCGATCCCAAAATCAGCCTCGGTAGTAATACCTCCGGTAAATATTTTGTCAATGAACGTAGGCGCGTTGTCATTGACATCTTCTACTTTGACATGAACTGTCAACGCACTGGCTGCGTCTGCATCCTCTTGATATTTTGGAGGTGATACGCATTCTTCAGTAGCCAGCACTGTCAGGACGTATTCTGCTTGTTCCTCGCGGTCTAGAGGCGCAGTTGTAGTTAACCTGAAATAATGGTTCAATTAATTTTGCATTCAAAGTGGCAACGCAACGACTAGGTTATTTATTTATTCTTTATTTTGAGGATTATCGTTTTTAAAGTTGAATGTAGATTGAATTTATTGTGAAATGAAATGAAATTTGTTCATTTGCAGGAAACACGGTACAATAAGGTTGTTATATGGTTAGTTAGGTTCAGCATGTTTCACCAATAATTGGCATACAAAAATTAAATGTACAATATGAATATTATTACACTTGCAAACAGACAAAATATGTCAATGAATCAAATGCAATTGAATAAAATAAAATAATATGAATGTCAAGGAATTATAAAAGTAAAAGATGTCAGGACCATAATATTACACTATCTTAGTCACTATTAGTCAAATAATAATTTAATATACACATTAAAACCAAAAATTATAATTCAATTCAAGTGCATAAATTAGGTACCTATATTATAATAAAATTAAATATCACTTTTTAAAATTCATTAATTCTTTGATTGTATAGAAACAGAGAAGAAGTTCTGTTCTGATCTTGTTATTAAATTCAACAGTCAAGTCCCTTTGGAAGTACTGTCGATCATGATATCGACACGCAATAAGTAGCATCACTCTGAGCATATATTATATGCTTTATTAATGTGATACCTATTGCATGGAAGACGAATTTTTACTACAAAGTAGAGCTTTTGTCCTCCGCCCTGTTATGAACCAGAAACTAGATTTTTTTGAATCGATTTTGAATAGGTGATGTGTACTATCCACCGTTACCGATTTCGGTTATAAATCTTTATTGGCAATATTTTTAACATTGTACATTATTTCGCATTCCTCAAGTTCTATGAATGGGAAAGGTCATCGTCTATTGTATAAGGTCAGACGTGTTTTGCATTTCCGACATCGCGATTGGCCCGTCAGGATCGCTGGACGCGTTTTAGTGATAGCGCCGAACACCACTTTCTCGGCGGCAAAGATGACGGCATTCGGTTAAGGGCCGGACAAACGTACATGGTAAAATTTGAATTCACTAACGCCTTCAGCGTCGTTCGATGATCTTACAAGCAAACAGTATGTATATATATATGTATATACTACACAAAAGTACGTATAGATGTCTCGTAGTATTGAGTAATACCTTTTATGCTACACACCTAATTCCGTATGGATGTTTAATATGGACTTAATTATCTATGTTTATCTAAAGATAAATACATTTCAAAGGCCATATCAATGGGAATTAATTACAATTGTCCTGCTATCGTGCTCGATTCAAGGTATTATAATAATAAATCGTCAGTTATACGTTTTATGATGACGCAGTGCTTTTATGAATACATATAGGTACACATTATTTACATTGTTATTACATTTTATCTGTCAAACTTAATATCGTTATTTAACAAAATATGTAAACATGCTATAGAGTACGCATCGTGGTATTGGCATGCCATTATGAGGGATGAAAAACATAATAAGCTATTTTTTTTTATTTGATCATAAGGTGCTATTTCCATATTATAGGGATAAATTTTATGCATGATAATAATGATAAAAAAGAATAATCAACATTGCTATAAAATAAGTTGCCGCATCACGACACTTATCTACGTTAGAAAAAAATATACATATGAGTATGAGTTTTTAAACTGCCACGGTCATTAACACTATAATTATTATAATAAACTGGATATTTACCGTATTTTTACCGATATTTATTTATTTATAATGTCGAGAGTTCAAAAGTAATCAAAAACACGGTAAATATCCCGTTTGTTATAATAAAAATATACTGTCCCTTAAATTTTTATTGGGTAGACATTTTTTTTTCGATTTACCGAAAGTTTGTTTATGTAGAAATAGCTCTTTTTGAACAGACGCTCCTCATATTATTTGTTACTAAAAGAGTGGTATACATAAATGTGGACGGAAATAGGGACAATGGAAGGTACAGAACGACAGCTCGAAGAAGGATATGTTTTTGAATCGCGTGAGTACTGCTACGGCAAGTAAAAGAACAGAGTGGAATAAGCATGAATACATGAAGTGCTGACCTCATTTAGCGTTAAAGATAAGGTAAAAGAAGATGGCAAATAGAAATTAAAAAAAAAACAGAATAGTACAGATTAAGTAGCTATGTAAAAATCGATTCGGGCACAATATAACAGTTAATACACATTATAGAAACATTGGTTTATAATTCGTATCTATAACACATAATTTGGTAGTCTTATCCTTACTAATATTTTAAACGCGAAAGTTTGTAAGTATGGATGTTTGTTACACTTTTACGCAAAAACTATTGAATAGAGATTTTAATGAAACTTTACAATAATATAGCTTACATATCAGAATAACAAATAGGGTACAATTTATATATATTGTGTAAATTGTCCAAAATATAACGATAAGTGTCAAGTAAGTAGAAAAAATTCGGCCATATGCGACCTATTCTGGCGTGCGCTGCAAAAATCTTTAGCAACATACGTACATAATGTATAACGGAAATGTATATCTTAAAATGTTCTACAAAAAAGCCCGCGACAGCATATATCTAGATTTTATGTGGAACTATTATAAAAAAATATAATTTATTTCTAATGCATATTTGGTAGTAACAATTTGATCTCTATGAAACTAATATTATAAAGGCGAACGTTTATGAGTGTGTTTGTATGTTTATTACTTTTTTACGCTCTAACGGCTGGACTCATAAAATTTGGTACGGAGGTAGATGAGGCGCTGGATTAACACATATATTACTTTTTATCATCATCATCCATCACCACGTGGGTGTCACCGCGGGGCGCGGCTAGTATACTATATAATCTACCTTTTAAGAGAGCACCTGGTAGCTCTCTTCAAAGAGGCCGGTTTAGTGGGTCAGATATTCTTATTCAAACCAGAACGATAACACTGTAGCTGTAATGAATAGGCGTGACGCCTACCATCAAGCCGGCGACACGTAAATCTCAAACTTAAAAAAAAAAGCATTATTGACTGCGCAGGTCAACAAATAACGTAAAATTTGCGACAGACTTTAAATATTTTGGACTTGCCTAAGTCTCTTTAAAGTATATTATGATATAACTAAAATATTACGTTCATCCTCATTTCCATTACGCCATTAGCTTGGCTCACTTTCTGTTTCATCTCTCAAACATAAAAAACTTAATTTTTCTTCAAGACATGGTAAACCTCGTACTGAACCTTGCGTTAATCTATTTTACAAGCAGTATATGAAGCCATTCTTTAAAATGTTTTTATTGAATCTATAATTATATCGAAACATATATATCGCATACTCAAATAACTATTACTACGGCTATAGAATTTCAGCGAAGATGTTTGGTCCAAGATCGCGTCGTCGTTCCCCAGTTCGTCAATTCTTGAAATAATGAAGTAAATACTTCAACGCTTTCCTAATCAAAATTTATATGCTCGTAATCGTAAATTACGCATTATTTTGCAGTTTTAAGATCAACTTGGCAGAGAACATTTTTGTCAATATAGGTAAAACTTGGTGCACTTGCGGCAGCGCCTTTCTTGCTTTGAGGCACAGGCATAGTAAAGTACTCGATTTCCACTACTTACCTTAGGATGCACTATATTTAGCAGTTTTAAACACGTCGTCACGTAAAATTTACTCGTCTCTGAATATTAGTCTAAACTGAGGTACTTAAATTAAAACTTACCTATGAGTATTTGTCTGCAGCTCAAACATTCCATCGTCGTTGCCGTTCACTATATAGTAACAGACCGGCAGCATTGGTTCATCCCCTCTATCGAATTCATCTCTTTCCACTACACTGGGCAGGTACACTTCGAATTCTTTAGAATTTTCTGTGATGTTCACATAGAAATGTTTGGCAGGGAAGCGAGGGCGATAGTTGTCGACGTTTTGCACGTAGATTGTAAGGTCGAGATAGGAACTCAGTGGTGTGGGGAGGCCGAGATCGTAGGCCTCGATTCGCAGCTGAAAAGAGGACAATTTTGTAGGCTTCTTCTTAACGGCACAATAAAAATACTTAAATTTGATTTCACTTAAAGAGTAAAGAAATTGTGATCAATTTCATAAGCTAGTACATTGATGCATGGTAGGCATTAATAAAAGCTATCCCACCGACCCAGACTGAGATCCAGGTAGTCTTGGAAAGATGGTTTACAATAAGACTAAGGTTAATTGAATGATTAATAAAATCAAGTGATAAGAAACTTTTAAGGCACACGTCAGAAGTCTAGCAGTCTGTTTGATGCCGACTAAAAATAATATAATTATAGCACAAAATTAACATTTCATTACATCGTCTCGTTGGCCAAGGGGTTGACCCCGTTGAGTAAAACTCAGATTCAAGGGTTCAATTCTCACCAGAAATGAAAATTTTGTGCTCTATAAAGACATAGCCATGAAAATTTAAGGAGAACAAATAATTTACCATCACAATTCCGAACAGTTCTATTCAAATCTATGTCTATTCTTGAATTATAAGATCCGTTGGTTATTTTCAAGCAATTTTATAACCGGCGTTCTGACCCGTAATCTAATCTAATATTATAAAGAGGAAAAATTTTAAATTTGGGAAAGAGGACCGATTTGGATGAAATTTGGTATGGAAATAGTTTGAGACCCGGGGAAGGACATAGAATAGTTTTTATACAACTGCGCAAAAAGAGGTTAATGGCTTGCCGCCGCCGCCGCTGCCGAGAGCCACGGCCGGAAAGCTAGTTAAATATAACTTATCTAACTTACCCTATATGTAGTCTGTTTATCTCTATCAAGTGTGTATGCAGTTCTCAAAGCGCCAGTTGAAGCGTGTATAGAGAAATGATGTGCGTCTCGCAGACGGAACCGAACGGCGCCGTTGGGACCGATATCGGCGTCTATAGCACGGACTGTCACTACCACTGTGCCGACAGTTGCGTTCTGTGGAAAAAGATAATAAACTTAGGAAATTTCGTACCTAAAACCGGCTCATGGAAAGTGTGTAAAAAAACATAGAAAGTCTCTCGCGTCACGTCATATCACTGCCAATCTTGAATGGTTGGCGTTATTTTCTTTTTCATATTTATAGGTAACGGCACATATGGTGCCGAGCTAGAATTTTATCTCCTCCCCTTTACTACCCTTTACTACAGTGGGTGTCGTAAGAGGCGACTAAAGGTAAAATACCGAAATGGGCAGCAGATTTCTGAGGAACTGATGTCTTAAAACTGGGATCCCCAAGACGCCAAGCGTTGGAATTATGGCAAATCCCCCCTTAATGGGGGAGGCTGTTTTCAGCAGTGGACAATCCGGCTGATACAGATGGTAAGTTACGAAATAAGGCGCACAGCGTTTGCAAAAATAAACATTTCACCCTGTTTTAATCATATGCGAGGAATGGGGCTCACCAAACCGGCGAATCGGTGGTTGGAGGGATTTGCCCTGCAGTGGGACGAAAGCTAAAATAATAAAATAACAATATCTCACGCGGTAGTCTGCGTGGCATTGCATCGAGTTCGCCACCCAAATCCATTAAAGAAGTTAATGCGCATGTAGCAAGGCACATAGAGGGCGATCTTATTACAATCCACCGGGCACAATGCTAGGTTCCAAACTGATGCTAAAATTCCTCTTTCAGATAATCTCAATAACTGTTCGACCTGCAGATCGAACCAGAATTTCGAGATTCTAAAGCGACGCTTTTCGCCACTTGACCAATGAGGCAGATGAATTAACACCGGCACATGATCGTCGTAGTCAGCTTCAGTTGACCGCTGACCACGTTGGGATGGGTGCCCACATTCTCACCTCAACTATGTCAATTCTCGAGGCATAATGTTCCACTTTCCATTTTAAAAAAGTAGGCAAGACGTTTAAAATTTGAATTAGTAGGTAATATTAGTCTATTTATAGTAGTCTAAAGATCAAAGTCTTCAACCAGTGTGTGTTGCCAGTGATGGATGACTTATGGCACTGAGACGTGGTCCTTAACTGTGGCCCTTATGGACAAGCTCAGAGTAGCTCAACGAGCTATGGAGAGAGAGCTATGCTCGCCGTTTCTTTGCGTGATAAAATCCGGAACGTGGATATTCGCCAAAGAACCAAAGTCACCGGCATAGCTTTCCGAATTTGCAAGTTCAAGTGGCAATGGGCGGGCCACATTGCTCGACGAACTGATAACCGATGGGGAAGAAAAGTTCTCGAGTGGCTACCACATTACACCGGAAGACTTAGAGTTGTTAGGCCCCCCACTAGGTGACTGACGACATCGATAAAGTCGCCGGTAGCCAATGGCTACAAGCGGCTAATAGCCGTTCCTTGTGGCGTTCATTGCGGGATGCCTTTCTTCAACAGTGGACGTCTTCTGGTTGATTATGATGATAGTAGTCTACTTACCTCAGGTACTTTGATGGTGTCATTCTGCTTGGGATGAATGAACACCGGCGCGTGATCGTTATAGTCCGCGACACACAGCTTCAGTTGCCCGCTGACCACGTTGGGAGGGGTTCCCAGATCTCTCGCCTCGACCATCAGCGTGTAGTTCCCGAAACGATCTTTCAGAGACTGCTTTGCGAAGAGACGGCCTGTGTTCGCGTCTCCGCCTACTTGCTCGAAGCGAAACAGTTCTGTGGGACAAAAATGGTAATTCAATGAAAAGAAAAAGACTTTCCTAGAGATAAAGAAAGAGCTCTCTCTTTTTAGAGAGTTTTTTTTAATATATTTGTTACCTTAGAACTCGTAGACTAAATAGAAGAATCTTTTCAGAATAATATTTTATTTTATTTCAAATATTAATTACATTTAGATTGTGCATTCCCCGCATTCCCGCATTACTTGCTCAGTGGGCAGGAATGGATATGATCAATGATGAATTTATTTATCTCTGTTTATAACAATTCAATTCATATATGTCCGGGTGCGAGTAATGCAATACGAGCACATGCTATAACCAATCCTCAAGTCGAAAGTTAAAGTTTTATTTTATCCAGCTCATCTCAGTCCAATTATCAACTTTTAATTGTCCTAAATAGAACAGTACATATTATATACACAAACCGCTGTTACCAATTATGTAACCCAAATACAAAAGTCGTAACTTTCTACGTGGAGTACCATTATAATCGATACAAGTTATTATCGGCAGTTTATATCCAACAGCACGTCGAACATCGTGACATAAGCCCATAATGCAAAAGAACATGAATGAATTAGTTACGGAATAAAATCATGAACATATTATTCAAATAAGCTCTTCGTTCACTACGAACGCAAGGGCTGAAGGGACGTAGTATTGATCAGATCAGGTCAATGTTTTGCAATTTCCTACTGACATACAATATTTATACACTACAATCCTACTAACAATATGAGTGCATGAGAAAATTCATGTGGCTATGTTTGTATGTACTACTTCCGTAACAGAGGAACGCACGTATTCTGATGAAATTTGGTATTTCTTATCAGCGATTTTGAAAAAGTCCCCGAGAGAGCGGACTAGATTCGTCGCGATCGGTATAGACTGCTAGAAGTAAGACAACATATATAAGATTTAAGTGTAGTTAAAGGCAAGAAAATGTGATGTTTAGTATCTAGTGGGGATCAATTGAATGGGGCGTTTTACTGCTCTACGAATTATTAAAATATTATAACGTCAATTTGCGATCAAATTAATTTTTCATCGAAGCTTTGTAGAATGTGATATTTGACCAGGACGCGATTCTGCGTCAGATTAAATTTAGATAGAAGTTTAGGGCCTGAAGGCACTTACCGTGTCCTTTACCCTCAACTATATGGAACTAGATCCGGATTGGACGTATTTTTATATTCCACATTTAATCACTGATTCTTTGACTAATAGGAAATCTCGTAAACCACTTAACCTAATAAAGCTTAAAGGCTGGTAGTTAGGTACCTAGTTTATAAAGAGTAGACGTCAGCTTCGGAGGCCAAGACTCACTTCGGGTCGCTGAGCCAGCGGAGTAAGTAAGTAAGTAAGACGTCAGCTTATAAATGATTTTCAGACAGGAGCTAATTAAGTTTGGATTGAAGTTTGCGAAACGCACGGGATCGAAATATAAATACAGCCCATGTGGGCGCAGCCGCATGTGTGTCAGCAAGTAGTATGTATTAGATCAGTGGAGTTCTAGTTTTAATGTAAGTGAGTAAGGTTCATACATTTGATAACCTACATTACATTACTATATATGCCTATATATCCATGCCTATGTATGGGTGATTGAGCGCAGTGCACGGCATTTGCGTCATTTCGGATAAAATGCATGTGTTAAGTGAACCTAGACGCACTGCAGTCATGGAATTCATACAGAAATGAGGGTCGTTCGGTGCGGATAGAGGAGTGACCTCGTATTTCTGAATAAATTCGAGGACTTCGGCGCGTGCGGCTCCGCGGCGTGTCTAGGTGCGCGCTCATTGTTATAGGCAGAGGTTACCAGGTGGGCCTCATGCTCTTTCCATAAACAAATTTCGAGAAAAAAAAGCAGGATGATCTAGAAATTCTGGAAAGTGGTTACCCATTATGGGAAAATAATATCGTTTCAATATATATGTTCAACAGTTTATGTTGAAGTACGTGTGTAAGATTGTATGTTAAGCCTCTCCGCTGCGTTGAGCTCACAGATCATCGTACCCGCGCGCGGACGAGCTCAGTGTAAAGTTGGTAAATTATATGACCATAGCCACCAACCAGCGCAACTAAAACCGTGCGTTGTCGTAGGCGGATGATCTAACTTTCGCTGGGCGTAAACCTAAGTTTGCAGTATATTTTATTTCTGAAGCGTTCGTTGCGAAGTTTGCTTAACTGTTCTTAGCCGATCAGCAAAGTTAGCAACGTCCGCCGCGGTCATGAGTTGGATGGGTGACCGCTAGTGACACTACTACTGAGCGCTTCTGTGCTTCGGAGGGCACGTTAAGCCGTCGGTCCCGGTTGTCGTCTTCGGATGGCAGTCGTTATAGCATGGTGGTAGGGCATTTTGCGAATGCCCGCCTGGCTAGCTACCACCCTCAAGTAGGTAATCACCAAACACCTAACGGTGTGTTCCGGCAGCTGTCCTTGAGAGCCAGTAATTCTAGGTTAGCCTGACCAACATCTTCGACCACATCATCGCGTACCATCAGGTGAGATAGTGGTCAAATGCTAATATACCTAATATAAAAAAAAAATTGCGTACACTGAGCTCGTCTGCGCGCGCCAACGCAGCCAAGAGCCTAAAACATATGAGAAGTTGGTAATCTTAATTATTATGAGACGAGACGTTATTGCAGTGCTTACCGTGTCCTTTTCCACCAACTATATGGAACTGCACTCGACCATTGGGCGTATTATTGTCGTCTGCGTCAGTCGCGGAAACTGATACGATGGGCTCGCGATGGTTGTGGAACTCCGTTATGGTTGTACAGTCTTCTGGCAGGTGGAGGACAGGTGGGTTGTCGTTCACATCTTCTATGTGTATCCTAAGAAGATAACATGGTATTTTCTCAAAAATGGTATGTAATGTTGTCATAACATCTCCAAAAAGTATCCAGAAAGTGAACTCTACCGGGGACTTATTCAGAACTATCCAGTAAGAAGCGAGATTTTAAATTTGGAATCTCTTACAGTCCAGTAAGTAAATTACATACTTAATGTAATTTACTTACTGGACTGTAGGTAATCCTCTTTATATCTGCTTAGAAAAAAAACAGTACCAGACACAGATTAGAGTTTAGCCATTAAAAGATGGCTATAGGAGGGAGGCTCCAAATATATATCTATCTCTCTTTTTGGTATGACATTTTATGAGAATATGAATTTGAATTTGTCGTCATCCTGGCCTCCTATATATCCGGACCTCACCTACAGTTCGGACCGAACGTGATGTTAAGTTTATAATGGAAGGGGAAAGAGGGTAGTACAAGATTATCATTGTAATGGAGCACGCTTATATATATTATACCTTTCTACTTGTGTTTAAATTACTAGGTAATAAATGCAATAAACGCAAAAACAGCGCAGCGCACGCTCATGCAAGTGATTGATAGCGCTGCATAATGCTGAGCATAACCCTTTTGCCTTAGGTATTACTGTCATTAATTTTTAAGAATTGTATTATTCTATACATATCTTTATTTTGTAACAAGGCAATAAATGGATATTTTATTTATTTATTTTATTTATTTAACTCTTAACGCTTGATGAAAGCACAAGAGATACGTTAGTATGGTGGTATTATCACTATAAACGGTTTCATATAGTTATACATCTGTCAGGTTTTCCAGCGGAGGAATGGAGATGGTGGAACTACATGATGAGTACACTCCCTAAATATATTCGACGATAAAAGGCGGATGAACTAGTAACTAAACTAAAGGCGTTTTTTTTGTTTGATATAAAATAGTGTGTCTAGTACTCCAGTACTTGCTAGTCAGTTTTTTTGCATTGATGTAGCATTTGCGCCCGCGTGGCTAGAAAATCTGTAGCTAATGAGGTACGAACTGTTTAGATATTCGTAGGGTTCGTCATGCAGTCAGTTTTAAATGCGTGAACAGATTTGGATGTATCGGGTATCGTTAGAAACCTTGCAATATCTCGAGCTCGGCTATAACATATTTTGCAGGACAGTCGTGTTATTTATGACATTATAAGCAGTCGTTTAATATTTAATAATAATGCTTGTTTTTTGTCGCCCATAGCGTAGTATTGGATCATAGTCTCACCTAAAGTAATAAGTTAAGATGTGAATTGTAAATGGCTCCTAAGGACAGCTGAGCCATACTGATTGTACAAAAAGCCCTGTTATCGTGCCTACTTGGCTAGCTCTAGCTATCAACTATAAATCAAATTTTTGAAGCAATGATGGCCGGACTGTAATAAATATAGACTGCCTTGCCGCAGGTCCTTGGTTCGATCCCCACTACCGGCTTGTTCTTCACCGCATAGTGGAAGGGCGTTTTGCGATTGCTCCCCTGGCTAGCCACCACCCTCAAGTAGAAAATCTGTCGCCAAGCAACTAACGGTGTGTTCCGGCAGCAGTCCTTGAGAGCCAGTAAAATTACAGGCAAATTGACTTAACAGCTATATCTCAGGGTGACGGGCGCAGTGCAATTCGTAACTTGTGACGAAATGCATCTATTATAGGCAGATGTTAGCCCGCATAACATGTGGTGGGTCTCGTGCTGGTTCTGTATCAATGACATTAAAAAAAACAATCACCAAGCACCTAACGATGAGTCCCAGCACCTGTCATTGAGAGCCAATTTCCATTCTATATTAACCCTGTTTACCATATCGACTGTGAACTGGCAATAATTCCTATCTTTTATCACGCAACTTAGGAAAACAATATGACGCAAAAAATCAGATAAGACTTATTACCAGTTCACAGTCAATATTCGACAACAACATCACTTACGATCAGTTGAAACTGTGGTCAAAGGTTACCGTCAATCACACAGCATAATTATAAACTGTAAAACTTACACAATCTGTTTGAAAGCGTTTCTGCTGTCACCGGCGAGACGTCCGAATTGATAGTTGTCCCACGCTTCAAGGACCAAAGTGTATGCGGCGCGGGACTCTCGGTCCAACCATGCAGCCACCGACAGAGCTCCAGTCTCGGGGTTTATCACAAATTTACCCTGTTGAAAGTAAATTATTAAGTTATGTTCTAAAGGATACAACAAACTAACGCGTTCTGTCGCGTCCCCAGTGGCGTCAGTTCTTTTTACTATTTTATCACTTTTATTTTACGTAGCATTAAGGTTCGTTCTAATAAATAGCTTATCAACAATATACGCAAAAAAAGATGAGAGAGAGCTGATCGCGTTGGTTTGGGCGTGGCGTAACATGCACGTAAAGTGGAAAAAACACCATGACATGAGGATATAGTGAGGTGAGCAGAGAAAGGCTAAGATGATTGTTATTGTAAAATACAAGACAAGTGTAAATAGAACTGTTGGAAGGGGGAAACTTCGGCAAAAGTATTCAGAATAGGAGACGTTCTGAAAAAAAGGATATGAATGTACTCATATTCTACCACATAAGACGGGCGCGTATGAGGAACATAGCGAAGGATTCGAGAGAGAGATACGCCAAGATAGTAGCAAGCAGAAAGCCGTGATATCTACCTACCCCTGCGTGGAACAGGCGTGACGACATGTATTTATAAAAATACCACAGAGTTGCAAAATAAATGCTTATGGAGTTATTTTGTTTTTATCCTTATGTTGTTATTACAATTTTGGAGGATAACTACTAAGGTGGTTTTTAACTACAAAAATTTGCATTTTAATGTTTGTAGCAACAAACATTCATATGAATGATACCATTACTAATAATAATAATCAGCCTGCTCAGCGTCGTCGGTAAACTATATGCGATAGTAATGATTGAAAGGGTGATAAAAGAGACAGATGAGAAAAGTATGGGATGCACAAGCAGGGTTTAGAAAGGTAATGGGATGTTAGGATCAGATCTTTTCTTAACGATGCATAGCCGAAGCCTTATCATAGGGTGAGTAGGCATGAACTGTGGTTAGCGTTATCTACGCACGGGCTGAATGGTAACCTGATCCAAACGCTGAAATCCTGGAACTAGAATCTTCATACAGGAATATTCCAGTGCTTGTGTTAGGATAAATGGGACTTGCACTGATTGGTTTAACATCGAAAAAGGTGTTAGGCAAGGGATGTGTACCGTCACCGTGGCTGTTTAACTCATTCATGGATAATTGTTTGAAAAACCTGAACGAGAGTGAATGTGGATTAAGAATTAACGAGTTACTCATCAAATTTATTTTCTACGCTGATGAACAAGTGGTATTTGCGTCGTCGAGGAATGTTGGTTCCGACATTAACGTATGGTAGTTGGGTATGGCAGGAAAAGCATTAAAGTAGAATAAATGCAGTGGAAATGAGAGCATTGAGAAGCATAATTGAAGTCAAACGGAGTGACAGGATAAGGAATAGTGTGATAAGGGAAAAATGCGGTGTGAATGAGGATGTAGTGACAAAAATCTAGAAAGGTGTGTTAAGATGGTTTGGAAATGTAGAGAGAATGAATGAAATGAGATTGACTAAACAGGTATACCTGGGACAAGTGAACGGGAACGTTGGAAGGGGAAGACCTAGGCGAACATTCCGAAATCAGATTGAAGACGTTCTGAAAAAAAAGGCCAGGTCAGGAGTACCCTAAACCGTAGCTTATGTATGAAAGGATTGATGAGTCTAGAGTAGATGAAGTGAGAGATATGTAAGGATCGTAGCACGTAGAAATTTGTGGGCTTTGCGTACCCCTATGGGATAGAGTCATGATTTTATATATGTTTGTATGTGAGAACATACATATACAAACACACAACCTATCCTAAGCACGATGCCTTGTCCTCCTCGAATTGGTTATAGTGAGCCCAAATTGTCATTTAGTTATGGCTAATGGTTACCTGAGTCGAAGTCCGGTCCAGTAAATACGTAATTTTCCCGTATTCTCCCGAATCCGCGTCTTTAGCTGAGATAGTAGCTATCACTGTCCCTGGTTCCACGTCTTCACGTATTCGGTATTCGTACGCAGCTGATTCGAATACAGGGTTGTTGTCGTTTTCATCTAACACCTGTGAAAAACGGACATATAATTATTTGTAGGTATAAGACCATGTGTGGGTTACACATGGTCGAAAAATAAGTATCGATCAATCAAACAATAAAAATTTAATTCGGTCCATTCGTTATCGTATATCATCATTATCATCGATCGGATGACGTCCACAGTTGAACAAAGGCCTCCCCCATGCAACAAAGAACGGCTTTTATCAGCTTGTAACTATTAGCTACCCGATGACTTTCACGATGTCCTACTGGATGGGGGCCTACCAACTCTACGTCTTCCGGTGTAATATGGTAACCACTCGAGAACCTTTCTTCCCTATCGGTTATCATATCAGTTCGTCGAGAAATTTCCCGCCCATTGGCACTTTAACTTGCAAATTCTGAAAGCGGTGACTTAGGTTCTTTGGCAAATATCTACGTGCCGCGTTCGTATTTAATCGCGCGAAACTACGATAGTTCTGTCTATAGCTTGTCTCTTTTGTTATACACCGTTAATTTCATTAAACGACTGTCCAAAAAAGGAGTGTATGTTAATAGGGTTCATGTATGAATGTAGGTATGTGAGTTTATTTATTCCACCATAACTTTGAAATGCCTCAACAGACTTGGATGTATAGGGTATCATTAAACTTCTAATATCAAAACGAATGAAATTGGATTAAGAAAAGTCTGCAGTATGGCTCCATTTTGGGATGGGAAAACTTTATTTATATAAAAGGCAACATGCCTTTCATATTAACTTTCGGGTTATAATAATAATAACAGTATTATTTCGTTACTGCAGTGTAACCTTCAAAGCAGACTCTTTTATTATAGTTGATAGGCTACCCACCCTTTGACTACTCGCCTGATGGTAAATGATGTGATGATGTGATCGAAGATGTCGTTCAGGCTAGCCTAGAATTACAGGCTCTCAAAGAAAGCTGCCGGAACACACCGATCGGTGCTTGGCGACAGATTTTCTACTTGAGGGTAGCTAGCCAGGCGGGCATTCCCAAAATGGCCTACCACCATACAGTAACGACTACCATCGTAAGACAACAACCGGGACCGACGGCTTAACGTGCCCGCCGAAGAACGGTAATGTCACTAGCGGTCACCCATACAACTCCTGACAGCGGGTAAGCGAACGGCAAAGCTCGCTACGAGCGCTTCAAAACTCATGTTACCTCCTCGTAAAAAATAGATTGTAGACACCTTCAAATTAAAGAGCTCACCTGTATAATCAAATCGACAAAGGAGTATCTAGGCGGCACCCCACTATCCACGGCTTTGACGGTGAGATTGATCCACGGATGCAGTTCGTGGTCGATTTTGTTCGCAACCACCACTTCGCCGCTCGCCGCTTCTATGTGCACCATTTGCAGAAGATCCTCTCTACCTGTGTAGAAAATTAAAATAATAATATATAAAACCAAATTTATTCCCTGTGTACTGCTCAGTACTGCACTCCAATATCTTCCTGGGATATTCGTAAGAGGCGAGAAAAACATATACCAGAAGGTGGGCATTAGCGCCCTCTATAGAACTGCAACGCAACACTGCGTTTCCCAAGACACCTGCCAAGCGTGGGGATTATTACAAACCCCTATCTAGAAGACCACACTACACCGGAAGACGTAGCGTTGGTAGGCCCCCCACCAGGTGGACTGACGACATCGTGAAAGTCGCGGGTAGCCAGTGGTTACAAGTGGCTAATAGCCGTTCTTTGTGGCGTTATATGGGGGAGGTCTTTGTTCATCAGTGGACGTCTTCCGGCTGATGTTGATCTAGAAGAGACCTGTGTTCAATGGTGAAGGTAATGGAATTCGTTGTTGTTGAAATATATTTTTAAAATAAAAAAATACACCCGCCCATGAGCCAGGTGTTCGTCTCATGTAAAGTAAGGCGAGCCTATATTGCCTTGACATGGGGCACTAACAGAGAATTTCAGAAGGTAAAACCCCGAAACTCGACATCACCACCCACTGACATCATCAAAAACAAGACGCTATTCCAAGTAAACAGAATTTTCGTAAAACAAACCCCAAAAATAAAACTGCAGTCCCAACCTCCACGCAGAAATGCATTCTTCTTTGTTAGTCCTTGCCAACTCCCTGCCTGAGGTTCCGTTCGCGGCGGCAAACTTGGCAAGTACTTGCCGAACTTGGCAATTCAAACCGTTAAATGGCAGTACTCCGTTTCGACCACCATCTAATCATAAATATCTTAGAATATACTGGTCGTAGTTAAAAGACTCACCTTCAAGATAATACGTCATACTCCTATTCTTATCTGCATCATCAGCGATCACATTCACAATATTGGGTCCATTCTTAGAGTTCTCAGTAATAGCAGTTTTGTAGAAAGCCTTGCGGAATGCAGGATTGTTATCGTTCTCATCTTCAATGGTTATTGTTAGCGTTGCGGTAGCAGTTTGCCGAGGGCCTCCGTCTATTGCAGCCATGTCTTCTACTGTTATGACCAGCTTGATGGTTTCGACCTTTTCGCGGTCGATTAGCCTGTTCAATAAACATTCATCTACAATTTATAAATCATGGTAAAAGAGCTCATTGTTGTACAGTAGAAGACATACATCACAACTACCTTGTGGATTGTGTCCGGAACAAAATTCAAAGAGACTCATTGAGTCATCAATGCGGTTACTTAATATGAACAATAGTTATGATGTTCATATTAAGCGCATCCTGTACCAACCAGAAACTGCAAAACTATTGTTCGAGTTATTTGAAGGTCTATATGTCTATAAGTATATATTTTTAACAATTGTTTAGGTTTTTTTGTAATTATGACTGAACAAGCACGAGGCCCACCTGATGTTAAGCGGACTAACTTATGCCTATAACATATGCATTTCTTCGACGAATTGCATTGCGCCCGTCAACTTGATACATACAGTTGTTAAGTCTCATGTGCCTGTAATTTCACTGGCTCTCATGGACAGCTGTCCGATTACACTGTTTGGTGCTTGGCGACGGATTTTCTGCTTGATTATAACCTTATAAGTAATGGGTATGTCACGCAATTTTGTAAGAAGTCCCTCAATAAAATAGGTTTAAAATAAATAGTAAAAGAGTGCATTCGGCTGCAACGCGATTTGAGAAACATCAGCAACTAAAACAAACTTATGTTTAGAAGTACATGAACAGAACACATCAATATTACACTGCAATACACACGTTACCAGTCCACGATGCTATTTATATAAGAAAGTATAAGGCATAAAGAACCTCATGCAAAGGATGTGTGATTACTCACATAGAACTTTTTTCTGGTATAACAGGAGTAATTTCTCCGAACAAGTATGAAATATGTAATCAGCTTGCAAGGACCATCAACATATTCATTGCTAAAAGGAATGGAACGTAAGATAAGTCTAAGCATGTGGGATCGCTACTATGTGTCTTCTCTAGCACCAAACTAGACACATCAGAGTTAAAAGTTTTGGCTTTAGTTTTATGGCAGGCAACTTTCCAGACCTTTTGTTGGAAGCATACCCACATAATGTATGAACGCACAATATGGCGCCAAATGCGCAAGACTCATATCGATTATAATGTACATTTTCCTATAGTCGCCTTTTCTTCATCCATATTTCTTAAAGGCGGTAACTGCGTGCATACGTACTATATGTATGCGTATAAGTTACTTTTATTTTTATGCCTGATAGTTTAGCCTTTGACCACTATCCCACCTGTTGGTAAGTGATGATGTGGTCGAAGATGTTGTTCAGGCTTACCTAGAAGTACTGGCTCTCAAGGACAGCTAACGGGACACACCGTTAGGTGCTTGGCGATAGATTTTCTACTTGAGGGTGGTAGCCAGCCAGGCGGGCATTCGCAAAATGCCCTACCACCATGCTATAACCACTGCCATCCTAAGACAACTTAACGTGCCCTCCGAAGCACGGAAACGCTCAGTAGTAATGTCACTAGCGGTCACCAATCCAACTCATGACCGCGCGCGACGTTGCTTAACTTTGCTGATCGGTTGAGAACAGCTAAGTTAACTTATATAACGTATACACAAAATATACGTAAGTACACCAGTGAAATTTGGGACAAAAGAGTAGACTAATTTCTAGGGTAAGAAAATGAAATTTGTGTCCGCGCAGAAAATTTCTTACAGAAAACAGTTTTTCCACGAAGATCTATACAGTACCACCTACCTCATTACTTTCAAAGATCCATCGACAGCATTCAATTCCCACAGAGAGAGATAGTCATATTCGCTGAGCGGGATGGGTATACCGTCTTCGTTGCGAGCGGTACTGCTAGCCTTGTCAATGGCATATCGCAATACCGGTTGATCATCTGGGTCGAATGCTTGTGCTCGGTATATCGCGGTTCCCACCTGTAAGTGTACATATATAATTATATATATAGCACAAACACATTGATATAATACATACAAAATAAATAGCAAAGCAGATCTTGTGAAGTACACAACCTGACTACTACTACTTGACAACAAAAGAAATAAATAAGTACCATACAAACACAAGTTCACATACACACACACATTTGCAAGCATATACACTCAAAGAAAAACATAAGACTTTAATAGATTTATAAAATTATTTTAATATTAACTTGTAATCATATTTCATTTTACTTTTTCTGTACATAATATGATAAGCCTGAGGAACTAAATGTACCGTAGTTTTAAGGAGGAGGGCATTGGTACCGGCAACACAGTTTTCTAAAAAACTTTCTCTGTTACCATCGTGTTTCATTAAATTTATGCTATCGCTTAAGTTCCAAATAAATAATTGGAATATGTTTTTGAGCAAAGAGGGATAAACTATGCTGTAAGGGACAAACCCGTACCGGGCACAGTTTCACACTCCATAGAATTTCTTTGTTATCTAACAAAGAAATTCTATACAGTGTGAAACTGTAGCAAGGACACAATTAAATCTGCGATCGCAGAACAATTGCAGGAGTCAAACCCTGATCACGGGACCATGCTTCGGAGTTTTTTTTTTATTTACTTATAGACTTTGAAAACAACTCACCTGATGGTAAGTGATGATGTGGCTGATGGTGTTAACAAGATTAACCTAGAGTTATTGTCTCTCAAGGACACCTGCTGGAACACACAGGCGCTTTGTGAATGCTCGCTACAAACCTCAAGTAGAAAATCTGTCTCCAAGCACCTATCAGTGTGTTCCTGTAGGCAGCAGTCCTTGGGAGGCAATAATTCTAGGCCCAATCCGTTTACCATCTTCGACCAAATCTTCATTTATCAGCAGGTTGTTAAAAACTAGCTCATCAGCATTAAAAAATATTGTGTGTAAAATGTTTCACTTTGGAAACTATCGCGGGTTTTATCCATATTAACTTATAAGGAACCGGCTAGGACCCGCGTTATATTTACCGGAAAGATTCCGACCACTTTCGGACTGTTTTGAAGTCCTTCGTCTGGGAGTCACGATTGCGCGAAGCGACGAGCACGGGCCTCAGCGCGTAACTGACGTTGCGATGGCGCTGTCTGCCTCGGCTCAGCTGTATTTGTCAAGTCGCCGTCAGTAACAGTTCTGATCGGTCGGAATCTTTCCGGTAAATATAACGCGGGTCCTAGCCGGCTCCTTATAAGTTAGTGTGTAAAATGTGTTAAGGAGACCAAAACGCACCGATTGACCTCCTCCACTTAAATCTTTTTGCTGTGACCCTGCAAACATAATAGTAGTACAAACCTGCGTGTTCTCTTTAACGCTAATCCCGCCGGGTTCAATAAGCACGGGTGGCTTGTTGTTCACGTCCACGATTGTGATGTTGACTAGAACCGCCGCGCTTAGCTGCTGGTCGCCTATACCACCATCTAGCGCCACCTTCAAACAAACCAAAATTAACCCATGCCTGTGGTATCAGAAATTATAAATGAAATATATTATTTATGTCATTTAAATAATATATTATTGTTCAAGTTTACATAGAAAATATTATATACATAGATAATGTCAATTTGTATACAACATAGCATCAGTTGAGATTTTATTAGTTAAGAAATTTTATCATTCAAATATTCTATTAATGTAAAGTAACTCTACAATATCAAAAAAATTAAAAAATTTCCTTTTATATATTAATACATTTTCCGATTCCAATATTGTTCTTTGGGCAAATGGTTATATATTTTGAAACCCATACCACATACAGCCTTATTAAACCCTACGGTTTTGTTTTGTTTATCATATTATCTTTAAATGTTGAGATAAGATTTCTCAAACAAAACGATATTACCGAACACTTTACAAAATTGTAATTTTACAAAAACCTGGCTTACCAGATGAATAGACAATTTCATATATTAAAAACTAGAAGTAGAAAATCTGTCGCCAAACACCTAATGGTGTGTTCCGGCAGCAGTCCTTGAGAGCCAGTAAAATTACAGGTACATGAGACTTAAGAACTATGTCTCAAGGTGACGGGCGCAGTGCAATTCGTGAGTTGTGACGAAATGCATCTGTTATAGGCAGAGGTTAGTCCGCTTAACAGCAGGTGGGCCTCGAGCTTGTTCCATCACAATAACATAAAAAAAACTACTAGGGATACTGAATATATTTCTTAGACCTACTTTACTGTTTTTTTTTATGTTATTGAGACAGACGGAACAAGCTCGAGGCCCACCTGATGTTAAGCGGACTAGCCTCTGCCTAGAACAGGTACATTTCATCACAAGTGACGATTCGCGCTGTGCCCGTCACCTTGAGACATAGTTGTTAGGTTTCATATGCCTGTAATTTCACTGGCTCTCAGGGACTGCTGTCGGAACACACCGTAAGGTGCTTGGCGACAGATTTTCTACTTGAGGGTGGTAGCTAGCCAGGCGGGCAATCGCAAAATGCCACCATGCGGTTAAGCTCAAGCCGGCGGTGGGGATCGAACCAGGGACCTGTAGCACGGCAGTCCATAGCTATTACCGCTCGGCCATCATTGCTTCAAACATAACATTTATTATTACCTTAAATATGTATTTTAATGATAAAATTTCAAACTTATCTTATGCTATGTTGTACAACCGGGACCGACGGCTTAACGTGCCCTCCGAAGCACGGAAGCGCTCAGTAGTCACTAGCGGTAACCCATCCAACACTTGACCGCGCTCGACGTTGCTTAACTTTGCTGATCGGTTAAGAACAGCTAAGTAAACTTCGCTACGAGCGCTTCTAAAGTATAGTATGAGGTACTTACGACAGTGAGAGCGTATTTGTTGCTCTTCGGATTAGTCTTGTCCGGATCGAGGGTGGATCCGTTGGCGACGCATACGACGCCGGAGCGCGAGTCGATCACGAACTTGTCGCTGGCGCCGCGTTGTATGCGATACACTATGCGGTTGTTAGGGGATGAACCGTCGCCGTCGCGAGCTTTCACCTGTAAATAGGACGCAAACATTTGTAATAGATGAAAATAATGCTGCAATATAATTGGTAGGTTAGGTACTAAGGGTGCGTACCATTTGAGTGAGATTCGCTAAAAACGCTCACACACCCAAAAAGTTGTTCCACATGGGTCTTGGCGTTATTTTCGCCTTAACGCTACAACTAATGTCAAAAGTGACAGGAGTGGCCAATTTTAGTGGCATTCTTAGCGTTCTTATCCAAAAATGGAACGGGGATGACAGTTACAAACGATCACGTGATCACAGACGCAGAATGTGATCAAAATTATCGAAAATAACGTTCTTAGCGACTAATGGAACATACCCTATTTAGGTAAAAATCGGCATTGAGGTGGTATCCAAAATATTAAAGGTTCGTATATATGTAATGTAACACATTGCTAAATAAGTTAAAAATAATGGCCCAGAGTTTCTTGCCCGTTCTTCTCGCAGTGGCTCTATATATAGTTTTTGCTGAATGTGGCAGTACAATGTTGAATATTTCTAAATGAAAATTTGTAATTGACCTTCATTAGAGCGTCGTAGACGCCTAAATTCAACAAATGATTTTGACTTTGAATTTGAATATTATTATCCTTTTCATAAACAATAAGTTCCGGAAAAGTTTTTTTTTGTCACATTTTGGTATTACGGTGTATACGGATGAAAGGAAAGGTGCAAACACCTGCGTAGAAAAGTTAAAGAGTAATAGACTGGACCTACTCTCCCATACCATGCCCAGACTCTACCATAAACTGCCTAGATTACGCCAAAAAAACAAAAGGGTGTTGAGTACGAATGTCGATGGTAAAAGAAGTTACGGTTGGACTGTGTAATGAAGGATATGTATGTGAAGTGTCGAATTTTCGAAGTTTACTTAGCTGTTCTAAACCGAACAGCTAAGTTAAGCAACATCCGCCGCGGTCATGACTAGGAGAGCCAGTAATTCTAGGTTAGCCTGAACAACATCTTCGACCACAACATCACTTATCTTCAGGTGAGATAGTGGTCAAAGGCTAACCTATAAAGAATTAAAAAAATATGTGAATAGTGAGATGTCACGAAAAAATACCAAAGTGGGCGAAAAACACATGTTGTGCTGTAGGGCAGGAAAACGTATATCTAAGAAGGAACTATTTCAATAAACATAAGTCCATGCAATGAAAAATATTCTAAACAACATATAACAAAAGGTTAAAGGTAAATTCTCCTAACAATATCTACCCTAACTTTCGAGCTCATATTGGTAAATAATCGAAGTTCGTAACCAGAAACTGCTTTAAGTCGGCCGTAATATAAAAATATACTAAAAAAATTAAATCCATTACAAATATAGATTTCATGCATTCATAACGCATTAAATAGGGCAGAATAAAAAAACTTTGAAAGCAAAAAGAATCTCTCCGGCGGGGAATCGAACCCCGGTCTCCCGCGTGACAGGCGGGGATACTTACCACTATACTACCGAAGATTATGATAACAGCGTCGAAATTGACGGTAATATGCCGCTACCGATATCACTACTTTTATAAATATAAAACTTAATTATAATTTCAAAGTTCTTTTTCTCTTAATGATAGGAAGAAACTGTTTACATTGTTCTTACTTCAAGTACACTAGTCCCTCCCGGCATGTCTTCCGGTATGGACCGCTTGTACAGCATCTGTTGGAACATCGGCGCATGATCGTTCACATCTTGTATATATATGGTGACGGGAACTGTCGAAGACAGGGGCGGTACGCCGAAATCTCGTGCTCGGACCTGTAAAGTAAATTATACTGATGTTATTTACTTGTATCATGCATTACTACTAATATACTGTTTCAGTGTATAAATGCCGTGGAGTGCTAGAATGTCACACCCCCATTTCTACGTTATGAGGCACACCAGCAGCGCTTTCTGAGGACCTGCGACGTCCTTCAGTAATAAAGATGCCGACTAAGAAGAAGAAGTGTTCAGCAGTGGACAATCCGGCTCATATAGTGTATGAATGCAATGCAGTGCTTGTGCAAGTACATAGTCAACATACTTATTTCTGTTTTAGGGATTAAGATTTTAGTACCAATAACAATTGCATTTGGCCGATCTATGGCCTACAGTTACCTTTCGGTTGCCTTAATGCTTTCGTTGTGGAAGCAGTAGTGTTGTATATAGTTTGTAGTGTTTTGTTATTACATGCATACCTCCATTATTTTTTTATACATCATATAAATTTCAATGACAATTTGTTTGACAATATACAATTTAAATGCTAGTACGTAAAAATGTTAATTTAGTACAATGATGTAAAATAATACTATGAGATTAATGGATGAAAGCGGTCGACAGCAAGTAGCCTGCCATATACTAAGACTCGGCAGCCCAAAACAGCGAAATTAGCCTAGAATGAATGGGTAAGTAATTTGCGTGGCAGTGCATAGTGCTACTTTGAGACACAACATGTCTAAACACACATAAAATATATATATTTTTTTATGCCTGCTTGGTTAGCCTTGGACCACTATCTCACTTGATGGTAAGTAATGATGTGGTCGAAGATGTTGTTCAGGCTAACCTATAATTACTGGCTTTCAAGGAAAGCTGCCGGAACACACCATTAGGTGCTTACCGACAGATTTTCTACATCAGGGTGGTAGCTGGCCAGGCGGGCATCATAAGACGACAACCAGGACCAACGGCTTAACGTGCCCTCTGAAGCACGGAAGCGCTCAGTAGAAGTGTAAATAGCGGTCACCCATCCAACTCATCACCGCGGCGGACGTTGCTTAACTCTGCTGATCGGTTAAGAAGCAAACTTCCCTACGAGCGTTCAAAATATACGAATAATTTTCATATCATTATATTGATTTGCTTGTAAAATAAAAATTAAACTTACAATTAAATGTATCGGTCTGATGTTGCTATTATCCCCGGGTATCTGCTCAAAGTCCAGTCCACCGACAGGGGAAATAATGCCTAAGTTAGGGTCAATGGTGAAATTGTTCTTATAATCACCTCCGATGATAGAGTACTCTATGTGGCTGTTTATTGTACCTGTAAATAATATATAGTTGGTATACAAGGCGAGCAGATATGTGATGACCTAATTGCATATAGGCACTGCGAGCTGTCGTTTTACCAGCACTCACCTGTGGGGTGCCGGGTTAGAATTGCACCTCCCCACATCTTCCAGTGGGTGTCGTAAGGGGCGACTAAGGGAAAAATACTGGAAGGTGGGCAGCAGCACCTACGAAAGATCTGCCGTCTAACACTGCGATACCCAAGCTTGCCAAGTGTGTGGATTATGGCAAATACCCCTCTAATAGGGGAGGCTGTGTTCAGCAGTGGACGACCCGGCTGATACAGTACAGTACTCTGATCTGACTGAAGATGTTAAGAAAAGTAAAGGTGTGTGTAAGAAAATGTACAGACAACAAATGAGTCAAGAGAGGACCATTCTTCAACGCTGTTTTTTTTATTAATGACGCATCATCATGAACATTCAGCACTCTACCAGCGCATCTTGAGTGGAATCATATATCAGGCATTTTAACACAAAATATTTTGTTTTTATTGTTATGTTTCTTTTTTTATCCCTCATTTATACATATTTTACTTTATGCTTGCGATATATTGTAAATTTGTGACATATTAATTAATATGTGTTTTTATCTTGGTGTGGTCACAGTGTTGTCAGGCCTACATCACTTGACCGTACCTACAGCGATATGTTACTACTTACTACTTTTCGATGATCGCTGATGTTTCGGGATATGCATCCGCAGCTTTCGCTCGCCAGTGTTGTCGTTCGCGCGTGTACTATTTATGATGACTTGTTAGTGTACGTACTTAGATATATTACTCATGATAGTAACAAATATTTTAAGAAAACATCAAATTAATATTTTAGTAAAACAGTTATTTATTTATTTATTATTAATGGACGAGCAGCGATATGCTGATATGTCCATATCATTGCAGTGTTGGATTTATAGTTTCAGAGGAGATTTCTTTTCTGTAGATAGCCATTTGTCCAGTTTATTTTTAAAATTGTTTATTGATGTGGCTGACACAACATGTTCTGGTAGTTTATTCCAGTTATGCACTACTCTGTTACTCAGGAAATGGTGTGCGGGCTTTGTTATGGCCAAATCCCGAGTAAGCTGGATTTTATGTCCCCGGTTTGGCCTTGAGCTTTCTCTGATTATATAAATGTCTTCTATATTAGGTAGGTTATAATATTGATTAATTATCTTGAATGTCTCAATAAGATCACCCCTAAGGCGTCTTTCTTCTAGACTAGTGCGGCGTAGTGTTGGGAGGACTTGTGACGCAGGACCTGTGGTAATTTGGTTGCTTTCCTCTGGACACTTTCTAGAAGGTTAATATCTTTTTGAGAGTATGGGCTCCAAACTTGAAAACCATACTCTAGGGGTCTGATATATGTTTAACATATTTTTAGAAAGACTTCTACAGTGAAGAATTGGAATGATCTCCGTATGACATATAAAAACGAGTTGGCCTTTTTCACTATAGATGTGATTTGATCTTCCCATTTAAGATTAGATGCTATTAACACTCCTAGGTATTAACATTCTATATCACTGTTGTCTAACATATACTTTGCTCTAGGGTTTGCTGAGCCCAAGTGTAATACAGTGCATTTTGCTGCATTCAGTTTCATAATCCAATCCCTGGCCCAGGCTTGGATGCAATTAAGATCCTCCTGTAGCTGTCCGGATTTAATTAGCGGGTTGGCAAAGATTTTACCATCATCAGCAAAGAACTCTGTCTGGGATTGAATCACCTCTACCAGGCCAGTGATATAAATTCCAAATAGATGAGCTGAGAGCACCGATCCCTGGGGAACGCCACTAAATACTTGTTTTGGTTGAAATTAAAAATATTAAAATATATATCTAGTGACAATTCTGCCTAATGCAATTATATAATTAAATAATTATCCGCCTAATTATATAATTAGGCGTTTATTGTCACTAGATATATCTCCCAAATATAATAGTTGGTACCTACACCATACCTATTATGTATTTGTTATTATCATTTTAATGGTAATATGAAAACACTATAGTTAATTCAGTAAAATAGTGTAAAATTATATTATGTACATGTCCCGTGGGGTACCAGACTAGACTGTTCCCCCCCCCCTCTCTACCCGTGGTTGCCGTTAGAGGCGACTAAGTGTAACACACCAGAAGGTGGGGAGCAGCACTTTCTGAGGAACTGATATCTCACTCTGCGATCCCCAAGATGCTTGCCAAGCGTGGAGATTATGACAAAACCCCTCATAATGGGGCAGGCTTCTTTTTATGTTATTTTGAGGGAACAAGCTCGAGGCCCACTTGATGTTAAGCGAACTAACCTCTGCCTAGAACAGATGCATTTCATCACAAGTGACGAATTGCACTGCACCCGTCACCATGAGACATAGTTGTTAAGTATCATATGCCTGTAATTTCACTGGCTCTTAAGAACTGCTGCCAGAACATACCGTTAGATGCTTGGCGAGAGATTTAAAGGCTGTGTTCACCAGTGGACAATCTGGCTGATACAGTACAGTAGTGTGAGTAGAATTTGCATGTGTATTAGGGCTTGTGTGTATGTGTGATAACTTGCATTTGCATGAGAACTAGATTTAGACTGATTGGATTCAATAGTAGGTATTGATGAGCTCGGCAGAACTCACCATTCAAATCAATATCCCTTGCTTCCAAAACCAATGGATTCTCAAATTGACTCTCATTCTCAAGCAACCTTGCCTCGTACTTATTGGCGAGAAACATGGGTGCATTATCATTAACATCCTCAATGTCTATGATCAGCTGTGCAGTGTTCCTGTTTCCCTTGCCGAGGTCGTCGCGTGCTTCCACCGTGAGGTAGTGGCGGGAGATAAGCTCTCGGTCGAAGCTGTCACCACCGGCTTGCTTTACTGTTATAACACCGGATATAGGGTTAAGGTTTAGCCTGAAAAATAACAATTGAATCACTTTGAATGGATTTCCAAAAACATTGCACCTGTTGGGATTTGAATTGAACCCTCTCATTTGTTCCTGTGGGATGTGAAAGAAGTAACGAAAGGCAAAATACCAGAAGGTGGTCAGCAGCGCCGTCTGAAGAACTGACACTTCAAGCCCCAAGACACCTGCCAAGTGTGGGGATTATGGTAAATCTCGAGGCCTTTATTCTACAGTAGAGTTTATGGTTATTGATATGATGCGAATGGTTTTAATGACTACGAAAATAAGTGTGTGGAACAAGTAGTGAAAACAGTCTATTCTATTCGTTTTTTTTATTATGCCTGATAAGCTAGATTTTGACCACTTTCTTATCTGATGGTAAGTGAGATTGTGGTCGAGATTATGATGATAAATAGCTTCCTACAGTAATTTCATATATTTCTACTACAGTATAGACAAACAAATAATAGACTTAACGAAAATAAATCACTTGTCTATATTCAAAAACTATTTGTCAATATTGTGTACAAACTGTGAGTGGAGGCTTTGGAAGTTGCATAATAATTTCTAAATATGATTACAAGCACTATCGTGTGCTAACCGAAAATATATTTAACAAATTATTGGAGTTAAATATATCTAGTAGTCTAGTTGATGGCCGCGCACCGTCCTTATGACGGTTAAAGTAATACAATTGGAGCACGAAATTTCGGCTAGAAATGCCGTGTCCAGGTGGCTGACGAGGCATCCGACGCGATATCGGAGGACACGGGTTCGATTCCCGCCTTGGGCCTAAAAATTATGTATTCCAATAATTTGTTAAATGCATAATAATTACTGTAATCAAAGTTTTGATAAATTGCTGGACATCAGGCTAATAGGGTGACCACTCCAGTGTAGGTATATCAACCATGAAGAATAACTCAGAACTTCGAAGTTGATGGTTCGTTATAGTTTTTTTTCATTACTGATAGCCTTTGACCACTATCTCGTCTGATGGTATGTATGCAATTAGTCTTGTTTGTCGTACAACGTCATTTGAACTATAGATGTCGCTCCATCCTCATACGATAGTTAAAGAACGAGACGAAAATTAGAGTTATGAGTCATTGGCATATTAGCTCAGTTGATTAGAGCATACCGCGGCTATAGGGGTGGATGACGGGGGTTTGAATCCTGCACATGACTATAATTTTTCGTCCCGTAAATTTGTAATTTTGTAAGGTACAGCATGTTGTTCAGGTCAACCTAGAATTACTGAATTTAAATGACAGCTGTTGTAACGCACCAGTATGTGCTTGGCGACAGGTTTTCTGCATAAGGGTGGTAGCTAGCGAGTATTCGTGAAAATCTCCACCACCAAGCGATATCAACTTCCATCTTAAGATAACAACCAGGACCGACGACTCAATGCGCCCTCCAAAGCAACCAAGCTCTCAGTAGTAAATGCCACTAACGGTCACCCATACAAATAATGGCCACAGCAGACATTGCTTAACCTGGCTAATCAGTTAAAAAACAACTAAGCGAGCTTTGCTATGACTGCTTCAATAAGGGTAAGTACTTATATGTATGGGTACTTACAAATTTGCAATACTCCCACCAAGGCTTGTGTATCTGATCCCCCTGGTTCCATAATTATCAGAATCTTGATCAAGTGCTTGCGCCCAGGCAACTGTGGTGCCTACTCCACAGTTTTCAGGCACAGAGACAGTGTAGAGAGACTGTGTAAACTCAGGGAAGTTGTCATTCTCATCCTTTATGTGGACTGTTATAGGGACTATGCTGAAATTGAGATAATGTTGTGAAAAGTTCATTGTATTAAGCAACAAATACATACTTTTCTTATTGTTGAGTGTGAGATGGAAAGTAATGATGTGGTTGATTATGGTAAATATGATTTTCAATGAGAAATGGGTCTCAAGAACAGTTATCTCACCAGCATATTTTCAGCAGTTCCCAGCTCACGGCGGCTCTCAAGTTTAGGTGCTAGGCGACAGACATCTTTCGAGAAGTATATGCTACAAGTGGTAACTCATCCATCATAGCATGCGAATTTGCTCACCTGGTCCATCTAATGCCTCATGCGCAATCTAATTTGCAAGCTTAATGTTTTTGAAGCAGTGATGGCTCAGTGGCATTGGCTATGGACTACCGCACAGCAGTTCAATGATTCGAATGGTTGAAGGGCCATTTTGCAAATGCCCGCCTGGCTAACGACCACCCTCAAATAGAAAATCGGTAGCCAAACACGTAACGGTGAGTTCCGGCAGCTGTCCTTGAGAGCCAGTAATTCTAGGTTAAGCCTGTTAACACCTTCAACACGTCATCACTTACCATCAGGTGAGATTGTGGTCAAAGGACTACCTATCAGCAATAACTATGAATTTAATAAAATTTTATAAAAAACTAAGCATGTAAATTTTAACATATAGAAGCTTTACTTTGAAAACTATCGCAAGTTTTATCCATATTAACTTATTAGGAACTGGCTAGGACCCGCGTTATATTTACCAGAAAGATTCTGACCAGTTTTGGACTGTCTTACTACTGTACTGTCCTAGGCGGTTCCTAATAAGTTAATATAGAAGCTTTTATACAAACAATGGCACTACCAGATTACATTTTCTTACATGTTTTGTAAATATATGCTCTTTTGTGTTTTCGAGTTTTTATAGAAACTTTTTATATTAACAGCTCCTCTCAATAGAACAACTCACCTCATTTTGGGATCTTTGGCAACAATTTCTTTGGCGACTAGACTAAAATTCATAACTGTGACTTTCTCATAATCCAAAATTGAGGCATCATTCACCCTGATGAGAAAGGAGGCTTCATTTATACCTTTGAATGGTGTGACATCGAACACACCATTATCTCCACTAAGAAATAGTTCAAATGTTCCATTTTTACCCTGAAACATACATAAGGCTTAAGAGTAAAACAATAAAAATATTATCAATTGAGGGAACAAGATTGTAAGTAAATTCTGAGAGGTGATTCTGTGCTTCTTTCTGCCAGCTTGATGATGAAGGATTTGCAGAAGTACTAGTCATAAAACACAGACTTCCCTACTAGGAAAGAGAAATATACCACAATCCTAACACTTTCTTCCTTGGAAGCTGTAACAGCTGGTGCACATAGTCAAGTTTACAGGCATGTGTAGTGGATGTGGACACATATGAGTTGTCACATACTATTTTTTCACACAAGTTTTGAGCTTGGCACAACAGAATGTTCTAAGCCACATTATGTAATAATAAAAAATATTTTAACACTTTTGTAACTATTATCATAGACAAACATATTTTTTTCACATTTGTGAACATTACTGCTTGAGCATACATGTATTCTCAGGTACATAACATCTTTGAGATTACTTACATCACAGGCCTTCTATAAATAGATCAACATTGTGAGAATCACAGGAGCCAATAAAAGCAAATGGCTAGTAGCCTTAGTTTGTGGAGTCAAGAGGTATAAATGATGATACAGGTAAGAAAGAAAAAATACTTTTTTTTATTTTATGCAGTAACACATATTCTGCGGATTACATTAAGTACAAAATCACAAATTGATGAGACGAAAAATTATATGCACATGACTATAATTTTTCATCTCATGAATCTGTAAATGTGTAAAGAGGAAATATTTTAATGTTAAATTATTATACATAATGTACATTTATATTTACCTGATCATAATCAAAGACCTCCGGTATGGCATCTTGTAGAAATGTGATGGGTGTACTTTGTTGTGCATTCTCTAGTACTTCTGCAACATATCTATCACTGCGGAACCTTGGAGTCTCATCATTGACATCTGTCACTATGATGGTCACTTCAGTTGTGGTGCTTGGCATTGGTGATACCATGTGTGATTCTTCTGTGGCCTAAGTAAACATCAGAGAGTTCATTAATTTTATATCAACCTTTGATTTTGATCTAGTAGTGTTAGCATAGTCTTTGAATATCTCAATAGTGGGAAATTATACTTGTAAATAAAATCAGAACCAAATTTATAGGTTGTCTGGTCCACTGGAAAATATTACCGAAATTAGGGCTGTCCAGCAGAATTGAGACGGGTGGCAACTAAGCCTGTATAGTTTATTATCCTCACCAATATTTCCAGTATATAAGCTCCATTGCTGTTATTAGGATCTTCTCTGTCCAACTGATTGATAGTGTAAACAATTCCAGAACTGCTGTCAATGTCAAAGTGCTCCTCACCACCTGATATGATGCTGTACGAAATCCGGTTGTTAACACCTCTGTCACCATCAATAGCTCGCACTGCAAAAATAAAATTAGTCAAATTGATAATGGTTCATGACCGAATCTCAAATATATCTAAACAAATTATATAAGTGGTAGGTCTGAATGTCTTCTGGTTAAGCTGTTGCCAGTCGTTACAACTAAAGTTTTATAGTTACTAGCCTTGTAAAACAGGTGTTCCAATTTTAGCATCCTCGCTGATCCGAGTGACTGGGGTAGCCACCACAAACTCTGGCGGCTGGTCTTCCACATCCTGTACTTTAACAAGGATAGCTGCAGTGCCCGTATTAATCCGCCCCTGGTTCGCACGATCAACAGCAAGTATCCTAAGTTGGTATAGTGGTTTGCGCTCGTAATCCAAGCTTTTTGTGAGTCGAACCACGCCTTTTCCATTCACAGTTTGCACGGCAAAGTTTTCTACATCCCCATCCAGCTCTTGCAAGTGGTATACAACCTAGAAAAATATTACAAAGTACAAACATAAACAAACAGCGTTTTCTGCAGGGTTGCCAGATCCGCGAGTTAAAAATTATCGGAGATTTAATGCAAAATTATCGTGTTCTTATCGCATGTCCAAATTTACTCTATAAGTTACTCAACCGAGTCTAAAAAAATAATACGGCAAAAATTTTGGGTGTGTAACCTTAATAGACATCGTTAATTTTTTTTAAAGTAGATTCTAGATCTTGATTCGACTTACTTGTCATATTAGGCAATTTTAATGTTGGGCGCTTACCTTACCTACAGGAAACTACACGCACGTTGTGTCTGTTGTTCTACAAATTAAATCTCTTAGATAGGTATATAAAACGTAATATTTTTTTATTGAATATGCATCTTATTTTAATTTTAATCAAAAAGTAATTTCTTCCTCAGAATCAGAACACAATGATTGAATTTCTGCGGATGAGCCATGTAGGCCTTAACGGGTTCTGTTTTTTTTTATCAGGGCCGTATTCTCCTTACCTATTCATACACTCAATCATGCTCGGTTTGGTATAAAATCAATTAAGCAGGTTTTTGCGCTACCACTGTCACAGCTTTCTACGCCCAAAACTATGCCATTAACAATAGCTGTTATGAGACGGTGTCGGCTTTTTTATAACTTAATTTAAGTATTTTGGAAAAATCAATTCACATTCCACGTTCGTATGATTCTCAACTGCCTTAGATTATAGAAAAATATCACAAAAATTTACGTTCCGTTACAGATACCTGAATTCGTCTCAAAAATATCGTGTTTTTGACAAAAATATCGTAGAAGTTGGATGAAATATCGTGCGATATGTACTTATTATTTTATATCGCATGGTACTCAAAAATATCGTGGATCTAGGATAATTATCGCATGTCTGGCAACACTGGTTTTCTGGCATGAATGAAGGTCAGGGTTGGATTCAGAATTCAGACCCTCAAAAAAATATTGTACTTGGAAAATAAAAATATACTATTTGCCCAAAATTATACTACGTTTGACATTTTACGTTTTTTTCATATCGTATAACGATTAACGTTTTTTTTTTCGGCATTTATAATAATAATAATAATAATAATAAATACGTTTATTTTCCTTGCAAATAGGTTTACAATTCATAATAAATATCATACAAGCAAAACTAATATTGTTGTCTAATGTAAACCCGCATTGCAAGGACTGGTGCCTGAAGTAGACATAAATAGTCTGTATCACAGGTCACCAGGCCCCACTCAACGGATCTGACATCATAAGTAAATATTAGACTATAACTCATAACATAACTAGTAGGTAACTGGTTTTATACAAAATAAATATAACTATTTTACAACATATTTTGAAGGTAGTTATAAAAATGCTATCAGAGTCATTTCACAGTTTAAAGTGTAGTGTATGTGTGTTGTGTTGGTGTACGTGTGTTGTGTTGGTGCTCGTGTGCGTGAATATGAACTAGTATGTTTATAGAATGAAAGGCTGAGTTGTGTCAACTGCAAGTTGAATGTGTGCACTGCAGAATATCAGTGTTTTACCTGAAATAAAACACTTATTAAACTACTTACCTTATTCGAAGCATAAACAATTGAGATAGGCGTGTTCCATTTCCTGTACCTTTTTCCCTAAGTGTTAGCCATATAGCTCTGTCTCGCTCGCCTGTGACGTCACCAGCAGGGAGGGAAGCGCACCTTTAGCGTGCGCGCCCCAGTCTGGCTCATTGGATAATTGACTATTTCGCCAGGCAGAAATTACACTATGCTTCGAATAAGGTAAGTAGTTTAATAAGTGTTTTATTTCAGGTAAAACACTGATATTAAACAACTTGACCGTTATTCGAAGCATAAACAATTGAGAAGTGTCTGTTATCGCCTGGTGACGCAAATGATGAACGCCAATGTGAGTATATATATATGTATGTATATATAGGTGTAATAATAATTAAAAGAGAAGAAGTACAATAACTGTGTTTTATTTGATAAGTTTAATTTACCCAACAAACATAAAAATCAGGTAGGTAGAATAAAAATACCTATACTTAAAGTATTACAAACTTAATTGCAAGTAAGTTGACTAAACTTTATCGATAAATCAACAATATCTTAATTTGCTACGTGACAGGATTAAAAAGAGTAGTAATGCTGTTACTTCTAGAAGAATCCAAAACTTCTCGCTTATAAAATCGTATGAAAGTGTTAGAGGACCTCCAATTTCCCCGGGCCATAATATCTTCCATGGAGAAATTGTCCAACCAATTCTTGGAAGCCACAGCAGAACGGATGCTTCCAGGAGTAGCAATAATACCTGCTTGACGCATCAAAGTTTTGATCCAGCCCGATATAACAGTTCTAGAGGCCGCACGAGCCGCACCTCGTGTAGTGATAAATAGGTTATGACAGTTTGCTTCTTGTCGTCTAACGGAAAGCAAAGATACAGTTTGTTCGACCAAATATACAGGATCTAAATTGCTATTATCACTATTTCTAAATAATCTCCATCCTGACTGCCTATGATCAGCTGAATCAGTTTTTGACCCAAAGGAAGGCCACAAAGTTATAAAGTTATGATCTAATGACTTAACATAATTATCATTATCAGTCCTGAGTAGCGTTAAATCATGAATACGCCTGCCAGAACAGAGCAATAGCAGAGCAGCAGCTTGACTTGATACATCAAAAATATTATTCTGACTAATTGATCTCTCACCCAGAAAAGATACAAAATCATCAATATTCCACACCGGTAGCTTACAAGAAATAGGTTTTTCAATAGAAATTGATTTCAAAATATGTCTCACTAAAACATGGTTACTTAGAGCGCCGGAATTATTTACATTACAAAGTGTGGAGACTACAGATTTATGTAACATTATAGTATTGTATGACAATTTATATTTTATATGCAGATCAGCTAGGAACCGAGCTAAGTCAGAGCCGGAGGGGCTCTCCGCATTAACTGTATAAGTTTTACACCATGAAACCCAACGTTTCCACGCGGGCTTGTAAGTTCGGAGGGTCGATGCACGCCAAGAGCCCTTTAAAAGATTTATTTGAGCGTTATCCCAATCACCTAAATTCTGTGTCCACCCCCACATTTCCACACCTCCAGGACCAGATCCTGCACGCGGGGGGGTGGCAGTCCTGTTGTTGCATCGACTAATACTTGGCTCAGGTTCTGTATCGTGAAAGGTGGTGCTAGAGCCCGGGATTTGAGATCCCCGCGCCAGAAGACTTTCTCCCAGCGTGGCGCCACTAAGAAGTATATTCCCGTCGCTTGATTTAGGTGACTCAAAACTTTGGGTATTAGAAATGGGGGCGGGAACACCCATGCCAGATCGAATTTCCATGCATTCGAGAACGCGTCGTGGGCTACGGCTTGACTGTCGTTCTGATCTTTCGATACATAATGAGGAACTACGTGCGCATTGCTGGAGGCAAACAAGTCCACTAGTGGGATTCCCCATTTCGTGAATATTGTCCTGGTGCACTCTGGTAACAGGTGCCATTCGGGAGCTTGGCGAAACCGAGACAAGTGATCGGCGTGGCTGTTGTACCTCCCTGGTATGTGATACACGTTGACATGAATATTGCACTGATCGATTAGGTAAAAGATTTCGTAGGTAATGTCCATCAACTGAGATGATTTGGTCCCCCCTTCGTGCCGCAGATAGGCTACTACTGTGCGATTGTCGCATTGGACGGTGACTGTAGACTGGCTCAGATATGGGGCATGGCTCTGAAATACTTTCAATATTGCCAGCATTTCTTTTACGTTGCAGTGGAAGTTCTGTTCGTTTGGTGACCAAACTCCCCATAGTGACTGATTGTCCAACTGGGCACCCCAACCCAGGTCGGAAGCGTCTGTTGTAATGAAATGTGTCGCTGCTGGGTGGTGTAGAATTGATGGGAGTTGCAAATTTTGCGTCCACCAAAGTAGGTCGTTTATTGCGTCTACCGGCACTGTGTATGCCCTGGCTGTGTTCTCCACATCTAGCGTGTTGCAGAACTTCAAGAGAGCTCGGTAATGCAATCTCCCTCTTTGAACGACAAAACTCGCAAAGTTTAGTGCCCCTATTACACTTTGTAACTTTTTTAGGTTTGCCTTCCCCGAGTCCACGATCTCGCGAATGTTGGCTAATAATGTGGGTACTTTTTGTTTTGGCAACCGTTTGCGGTTTAACCAAGGCTCCCATAGTATTCCTAAGTAAACTAGGGCTTTGTTTGGTGTTAGGATGGACTTTTCGAAGTTGACTTTCCATCCCAGATATTGCAAGGTCTTTACGAGAAGGCTTACATGGCTCGCGAGAACCTCTGGATCTTGGTGGGCCAGGAGAAAATCGTCTAGAAAAACCAGAATTCTTATACCCTTGTCCCTCATTATTTGAGCAACCCAGTTTGTCAAACTTGCGAAAGTTTTGGGAGCCGTGCTGAGACCAAAAGGTAAGCACGTCATTTGGAGTAGCTGGTTTTTGTAAATGAGGCGCAAAAATCGTCTGTGGGACTCTGCCACCTTCAAATGAAAGTACGCCTGGGATATGTCTAGTTTGCACATCCAGTCCTGAGGCTGGATGAAATCTGGTATTCGGAACACATTTATCAGTTTGAAAGGATCGGTCAGTACGAACTGGTTCAATGCTCTGAGATTGAAAATTGGCCGAGCCGAGCCATCGCTTTTCGCTACTAGAAAGAGGGTAGATAAAAAACTTGGACTTAGATTTGCAGTTTCCAGAATTCCTTGACTCATCATTGTTTTGACAATTTTTGTCATCTCCTTTGACACTGGTGTCTGAAATGCCTTGTCGGTTAACCTGGGCATAATCAAAGGTGGCCTGTGGTGAAAAGGTATGCGGTACCCTTGAATTATTCGAATAAGAAATTCTGGAGCTTGCATTTCGTTCCAATGGTTGACAAAATTCGATAACTGACCGGCCTTGAATACCCTCATGTCAATACTTACTTCTCTTAGCATTGAAGCCCGAAGGTGATGACCTTCGTTTCTGGCCCTCACGCCTGTATTCTTGATACCTTTGATTCTGTTTAGCTCCGCGAGAGCGAAAGGAACCTCTGCTACCACCCCGCTGAGGCTGGATATTGTAAGAATGTCCTGTGCATGAGGTATGAGTCCCTGAGTGTCCTTGCGAAGGACATTGTATATTGTGTAATGTGCCACCCTGCGAGGGGGCGTTCCAGGCGTAGCCTTGAGAAGGCACATAAGTGTTATGATTTTTACCCTGTGAGGGTCCTTGAGACATTGCATATTGCCCCTGCGAGGAGCGTATTGGCCATTTTACAACTTGCGAAGTTGAAGCCTTACTACCACCTATTTTAGAAATAGGCCAGAAAGCCTTTTTAATGCCGCCAGCTTTTTCTAAAACAGTAAACAACTGCTCCGAGTTAAACAAGTTAACCTCGGATGGAGGTATTTTCCGCAACGTATTTTTGATTAACGGGTCACGAACTGCGTTAGTAATACCATCTCTGCGCATTTGTATTGTTTCGGCTCTGTGGCCACAAATCATTTGCAAGAGGTCTGCCGAAACCTTGCTAAATTCACCAGCTGTAAAAATATCGTTAATTTTTTGGTTTACCGCTTCAACGTTAACGCCTTCTTGGTCTCTGATCCATGTCATAAACGTACACAGCTCTTTCTTTAAGGCCTCTTTCTGTTTTATGATTCCATAAGTTAATGAAGCATAGGCCCTTTCCGTATAACCTAGGTGTTTTATCGTATCATATGGTCTAACCTCTTCATTCGTCTCGAGCTCAACAAAACCTGGACTATGGTTGTACAATTTTTGTGTTTCCGCATAGCGTACTTCACTCCACTCGGTTTTATTAAAAAATTGAATTTCTTTTAAAATGTCTAAGTACCGCTCGTGTGTCTTTGGAACCGCCGGTTCCTTGAGTTTCGTTTCTACGTTCAAATTAATTAAAAATTCACTATGCTCATGCTCAAAATCATCCTCGGCAAAAATAGATAGAGTATCCTCATTGTCCGGTACAGTCATGCATTTATTTGCATTTATTTGATTACGTAACTGACTAAGTTCACTCGTAAGTTGTTCTATTTTACGGTCACCGCGGCGCTTGCGTTTGCCCGCCCTTTTTGTGTTATGACGGCGACGCAAATGCTTACGCTTTTTTGATTTTGGGTCAGAAGAGCTAGATGATGAACTAGAACTACTATTATCAGAACTGCTTTCACTACTACTGCTGGTATGAGAGCGTTTGCGCCGTCTTGTATTACCTTCATTTTTCTGAGCAGTTTTAGAAGAACCAGGGACCGGTTCCGCTTGCGAGGCTTTGTAGCTTTCGTTATCCATAATCTATAAAAGATATCACACCTTACACTAACTTTCAGCACAAATAAAAATCAAAAGAAACACTCGAACGAAAAATTCGTTAAATATTAACAGGGAAAAAATGGCGGTTGTGGAAATTAGTTTTTAAAAGACTCACCAGCTTAGCTGCGCACAACCTACGACGGCAAGGAAATGAACGCCAATGAGCCAGACTGGGGCGCGCACGCTAAAGGTGCGCTTCCCTCCCTGCTGGTGACGTCACAGGCGAGCGAGACAGAGCTATATGGCTAACACTTAGGGAAAAAGGTACAGGAAATGGAACACGCCTATCTCAATTGTTTATGCTTCGAATAACGGTCAAGTTGTTTAATGCATAGTTTGTATCTTGACGTACCTATTGTAAGCGTGTGCTCCAACCGCATTGATAACATTGTAACATTAGTGATACCTATTTGTTGACGTGTGCGTGTGCGTAAACACATCGATTTGCTTATTTTACTTGCAACAGTATTGCGCGTGTACAGACTGTAGGCTACGTAAATTACGCTAATGTTTGTGTGTTATTGTTATGAGATTCTGTGTAATGAGCTTGTTGTGATTAGCTGTGTGATTATAGTCAGAGAGGTGGACTCATTTTTGAAAGGTAAAATGGAACCTGAAATTAATGGATTATTATTTATTGCTATTTATATATATATATATATATATATATATATAAAAATATACATACATATACACGCACACATATATATACATATATGTATGTGTACATATACATATGTGTATATATATTCAGCTCGTGCATGTTAACTATAGAACTTCAAGAAAAACAAAAGACTTGTCGGTAGGCTAAATAGTAGACTACAATCAAGATATATAGTAATCAGGAAGGCACAGATAGTAAGTTTTCAGTTTCATCATAGGTGAGGTTTTTTAAAAAAGCTGTTACGGATTTATTACATTGAGACTTAGAATGAGGGTAAATAGTTAGTTTATTGTTGAAACAGTTATAGAGGTATGGACCCATGAAACAAAAAAATTATGAGATAGATTGGTATGGAATTGTAAAGCCTTGCAAACAGTGCCTTTACGGCGCTTGTCCTTGACCAGCTCAATATCATATTTAGTTATGGAGTGCTGTTTAAGGACTGTGCGCAGAATGAATGTTTGTCGTACTGTAAGAACATCCCACTTTTTGTATAAATCTGTCGTGGGGTAACGGAAAGGAAGACAAGCACTCACTTTAAGAATAGATCGCTGTGCTCTTTCAATCTCAATGAGATGAGTCTTGGCTGCTCCACCCCAGGAGGTTATACAGTACTCTACTATAGACTGACAAAGGGCAGTATAAACTTCTTTAATTATATAGTGGTCAGCTACATGTCTTATTGATTTAAAAATATATATCAGTTTTCTAAGTCTGGTAGCCAGTATTGCAATATGGGGTTTGAAAGTGAGCGTTTGGTCTAAAATTATACCTAAGTATTTGACGGTTTCATTTCTGCTAAGGGAGGAGCACAGGCAATTACTAAAAGTGTTGCATGAATGCGCAGTTAAAGTTAAGTTCCTTGATGGAAGGTGGTTTGATCTCAATGCAAATGTGATATAATTAGTCTTAGAAACATTTAACGTTAGCATATTGTTACGTAACCACGTGGAGACACAGTTAAAACCTTTTTGAGCCAAATAGAAAACCTCATGCCAGCTGTTTCCGCTGAAAAAGAGAGCTGTATCATCAGCAAAAGTAAATATACTACCCTCCTGCAGTTTCAGGCGACAGAGGCCATCTATATAGATCAGAAACAGCGTCGGTCCAATAACACTGCCCTGCGGCACGCCATAAGTGATCATTTGTTAATCACTCAACAAAGTGCCAATCTTTACCCGTTGCGTCCTGTTAGTCAGATAGTCCCGGAAAAGTTGATGTGGAACCCCTCGAATTCCGAGCTGATCAAGCTTGATAAGAAGATGTGGAATAGAGACTGTGTCAAATGCCCGGGCTAAATCCAGGAATATAGCGATGCATTTCCTCTTTACATCAAGATTTTGAATAATGGAATTAATAAGTTCATGAACTGCGTCACCAGTTGACAGTTTGGCACGAAAACCAAATTGTCTTTGTGATAGCAGTTTATTGGATTCTAGGTAATTTACTAGTCGCTTGTTCATGAGTCGTTCCAATATTTTTGATAGTGTTGGAAGAATTGAGATAGGCCTAAAATTATTGACACAGTCTCTATCTCCACTTTTATGTATAGGCTTGATGAGCGCAATTTTAAAGGCTCGCGGGAATACTCCCGTACAAAGAGCTAAGTTCGATATAAACACAATAATAGGAATTAATATATGCGAGTATCTTTTTAGGAACTTTCCAGATATCATATCTACCCCAACAGCACACTTATCTTTTAGGCTTTGTACGAGTTGGGAAATTTCTAGTTCGTCAGTAGGGAGCAAAACCATTGAATTTACTGGTGTTGTGTATGGAAAATCTAAGTTACTAGTGGAAGGGTTAACACTCAGTCTAGTTTGGGATGATTCTGCAAGATTTTTGCCTACATTAGCAAAATAATTGTTAATTTCATTGATGCTTAAGTTTGGGTTTTCTACCGATAACAGACTAGATGCATAATCAGGCGCTTTTTGCTGTCCAGAAATGTTTTTAATGACCTCCCAAAGTTTTTTCTTGTTTCTTTTTGCTGCTTCAATCTCCTCTTTCTCATAGTTCCTTTTAGCTTTTTTTAGTTGACAATTGCAAAAGTTCCTATAGTTTTTGTACGTCAGTTTAAGCACCTCATTATCTGGATCTCTTTTTAATTTCCTGTACAAATTGTCCCTATTACGCATGCAACGTACCAAGCCATTAGTCATCCATGGTTTGATCAACTTTTTTCTCCGTGATACTTTACGAGACTTAGTGTGTTTCGTGATCGCAGCAATAAGTAGGTTGGTAAATATGTCAGTAGCTTCATTGGCATCAGTTGAGTTTAGAACCGGTTGAAAATCTAGAATGTGCATGGTACTATCAAGAGATTCAAAGTCGATATAAGTAATAGGTTTGTTAGTAAAGTTATGCTGAATTTTAAGATTCATTGTTAGGGCAACAGCATCATGATCAGTGATCGATGACTCGATTACATAGCAGGTAGCTTCATGCTTTGTTTTTAAGAACATGTGGTCTAGGCACGTCTGTCCATGAGTAACCATTGTGTGTGCTGGAAGTAAGCTATGACTTGCTAGGATATTTAGGTATTCATAAGATTTATTATCCGAAGTATCTGGGACGATGTCTATATTTATATCGCCACAAAAAATTATATTTTTATAAGTTGAAAGTGTCGATAGCATTTTATCTAAAGAGTTGAAAAAATTGGTGGCATTCCGCTGTCCCCATGGTCGGTAGATAGCCATAATACATGTATCAGAATCAAGGCATAATACAAGAGAATTAGCATCACATAGTGATGAACTAACGCCTTTTATTTTTATATGGCTCTTGTAGTATACGACAACACCCTCGTTTTGGGTATTATGGATAGCGGAAGCTACGTAGTTATACCCCTCTAGTGGAGGGATGTGTTTGTCACCCATAAGCCAGCACTCAGAAAGGACCAAAATATCCCAGTCCACTTTAGATCTATGGATAAGAGTGACGAAGCTATTAAGATTGCAGTTAATACTTCTGATATTTAGCGATATCAAGTTAAGTGACTGCAGGCAATTATTGTCTTTATTTACGTATACGCTCAGTTCTTCTATGTCACATCTAATGGTGTTAGCAACCGAGAAGGAGTCCAGTCCCAAGTTCAGAGTTTCAATACTATTAAAATCCATAGTAATTTATTGAATGGATAGACTTACATCTAGTCCATTCAACAAATAACACAAGATAGTTTAAGTATTTAAAATATATGGTTTCAGAACTTGGAACTGGACGTAGTAGAATATTTGGTTGCAATAGATTAACGCTAAGCGCTAACGTAGACTGATAAAATATTTTTGTGGTAGAGGTCAAAGTCAGGGGTATTGATTTGATAAGCAAATGACAGCTCAAGGCGTTCTCAGCTTGTTTGAGTGAGTTTGTGTGATTGTTAAGATCAGTGCTTACACACCAACTGTGATGTGTGTAATGTGTGATAAAGGAAATGCGTGAGTGTGAGTGTCGCGTATGAATGGATTTGCTCAAATAATTATATCTGTGAAATGACATTTTAAAAATATACAACGATGTGATACCTGATACCAATAAAGTAATAATATAACTCACAATATAATAATAATATAGATAGAAAGTTAGCCCTAGTACTAAACTGGCATTGTCCTTGATACAATAAAAGAAAAAGAAAATGAAATTATTTAGTCCATCTAGTCACTTATCCATATTACGTAATTCCTTCTCTTCGCCTACGCGGCTCGGCGGGGCACCCTCCTCTATTTTGACGTACAATTGTCCATATGATGTCCAGGCAGCCCAGAGTTTCTTATTCTTCACAAGCTCACGGGCTAGGTAGAAAAGTGTACGGGTTTTTACAGTTAGCGCCTCGGATACATAGATTTTACGAGCGTTTCCGCTTATTTGTATGTCAGAAGTATTGAGCTGGGGATCTTTACTGTCACGACGTGATTTATTAAACAATTTGTATGCCGAGATGAATAATTCTTTCATATTTGTGGTGACGAAATCCACCACAATAGTTTCTGACTTGTTACGAAAAATATTTCTTATATCAGAGCTTGTGATTGGACTTACTAGGCCAATCGCATTGCCAATAGTCTTAACAATGTTGACGGTCAGCTCCTTGCTTTCGTTGGCTTGTTTTGGTAGGTTACGAATTTCAAGGGTTGATTTGAGGGAGTTTTTTTCTGACAGTTCCATTTGACTTTCTAGGGATGAAACTCGCACTTTAAGCTCAGAGTTTTCCTTCTCGAGGGAGCCACATTTTACCGTGAGCTCTTCGTATCGTCTAGACATTATTTCTATGGATTTATAAATACCCTCGTTTTGATTGATTAACTGGCTCATGGCATTAGTTAACACCTCAAATTTTTGATCCTGCTGGTTTTTAATGTCCATCAGAGTTGTTTGGATTTCTACATCTTTATGGATGTCTACATTTTTATGCGAGCAGTCTAGAAAATCATGAAAATTTCGCTTCTGTCGCTTAGTGATGTTCAGCTGCTGATCAGAAAACTTAGTATTTGCCGAGGAGTTTAAAGCAGGATCAGAATGAGAATGGGTAATTAAAGGCGTTATATTCAGTAAATTATGTTGCGGAGAGCTTGGCGGGGATCGCTGAACCGACATTGTAAGTTAAACGGTCGACCACTTCTTTCTTACCAGTCTGTACACTATACAGTAGTGTGCGTGAGTACGCTTATTGATACACCAACGCTGCTTGTGTGTCGTAACAAACACTGTTGCACTAGTAAGACACGTTTTAACGAGTATGCACTCCTAGTAGATCACTTAATTTTTCGCACACAAATCTCAATGATTTTTATAATTTAAACAAAAATAGCGAATTTAGTGTAAACACGTCTGATCTGGTCAGTATCCAAAGAGAGAAGGCCTATTTTATGTTTTGGAGTAAGGTGAAAATTGACGTCTTTGGCAGGAATAACAACATTCTTTTTACAAAATCACAAATATACGATAGGAAAAATTTAAGTCATGTGCGGGATTCGAACCCACATCCATCCACCCCTTGAGCCGGGGTATCCTCTAACCAATTGAGCTAACATGACATGACGTCATAACTCAAATCTTTCATATCGTTCTTTAACCATCGTATTGGGATGGAGCATAGCAGGCGTTATTGCAAACCTAACAATATTAAAAAAAATATATATTTTTCTTATTTTCTTTTATAAATCTTTTATATATTGTACTAGATCGCATGAAACGCTAGACTCGGAGAACAGTTTTTAGAATATCAATACATTTCTGCAATACTTATTGAAGATACCATTACCATAATATATACCATTTGTCAAGAGTCAACGTAATTTTTTATATTTTTGACGGTATTGGTGTCCAATAACTGTTTAGGATAATACGAGCAATACTATTTTAAACTTGCCAATACCATAATCATATAGGTATATAACTAATAGGGTTCGAAATCTAGTTAAAAGCGTGAAAGATCTGTAATTTTATTTGATTTCCCGCCACAAATGTGAGTTTCCATCAAATAAAAATGCATTTGTAATTTCTAAGTAATAGATAATAATCATAAATCTTTTATGCAGTCGAGACAAAAATATTTAAAAGTAATAAGGTTTACCAATAATAAAAGTAGGTCGACCTGAAAACAAAATTATGGCATTTTCGCGTAGTATAGTGACATACATACATACTACACACTATGGGCGTATTCCATTTGATGCCAATTTAATTATTTTCGATAATATTGACCACATTTCGCGACTATGGTTGTGATCACTGTGATCGTTTGTAACTGTTCTCTCCTGTCCCATTTAGGATACGAACGCTAAGAATGCCACTAAATTTTGCCACTAGCGTTTATGGCGAAAATAATGCCAAGACCCAATTGGAACAACTTTTTAAGAGTGTGATCGTTTTTATCGTTTTTGGCGAATTTAACTCAAAGTGGTACGCACCTTATGAAATTATGGTACAAATAGTATAATTATACTACGAAATCCAACACTGATGAAGGTATAATCCATTGTTGCCAGGGCCTTAGAGTCAAATGTTTATCTATCATTGTTACGTTTTGGTATATTTACAAAATCCCTTAATAGCAATGCATTGTCACACAATCATATATTCATAACCAGAACCTACGTGGTACCTACTAAAAAACATTTAACAACGCTCTTCTAAGTAAATGCGATAAATTAGAACAGGGGAGCAATTTTTCTAGGATTTGAATCAGATTTTGTTCACAGGACTCTCAACAATATCAAATCTAATGCGTACCTTGTCATGGCAAGGTACAATGCATTACGTGTAAAATATGGCAAAACACTTTATAAAGAAATAATAGCTCTTCCCACTAAATAATTTACGTTTAGTGGGAAGAGCTATTATTTCTTTATAAACAAGTAAGTGAAACTTTTGATTTTACGACTCGAATCTGCAAAAAACAGTAATTTCAAAAGTGTACGACCAAAAGATAAAAAAATAAAATTACGCGAGCGGGTCAAAGCGTCAAAGGTTACTGAAACTAGCAGCAAATTATCTATTTAGAAACACTATCTATTTACATAATCTTTATTTTGAGTGACAATTGATAAACCTTTAGAACAGCTGACTGTTGACAGCAAAATATGTAGGAACCATAAAGAAAATTAATATAGGTACCGGGTAGGAACCTAAAAGTCACGGAGAAATTTAGAAATAAAACAATTATCTTATATCTATCTACGCGTCGACTTAAAACTTTCCTCTCTCATATTTCTTTTTATTATTTATGTCGATTTATGTAACTTATACTTAATTGGGCTCGTCTTTAGAATCGGTATACACCACAATGTACCTTCATTCACTTTTTACGGATAAGTAGCTAAAGTAATGTGGAATAATCACACGAAATTTTATCTTACGGAAATCAATAGTTTAGAAAAATAAATTATTGAGGTTTTAATTTTAACCCTTATTATTTGTGTAGTAGCCAATGAATTAAAAAAAAGTCATCTGACAGTTCCTGACTTTGAATTATTCAGGTCGAATGCTGTGACAGAGCCCAATCGGAGCACCCACCTTCCAAGCAGTCTTGTCTGCCCTACCCCTAGAGTGATTTTTATAAGTTGGAGGCGCGGAGAAGGAGCCGCACTAGTCTACTAGTAGCGAGAAGATTAAAACGCTGCGTATCCACAGCGCTGGAGATGTCATAGAATTACTTTACTTCTAATAAGTCATATTTTGTGTCTTTAGCCTAACCTTTTTTTGTCGACGTTTCGTGATTGTGATTTGTGACTAATTATTTTCATAAAGAAGCTAATTTTCAGAAATTTCATTTGTATTAAAAAACTGTACCTACTTAGGTTTCTGTAACCGCCATCCCCTTAGTGGGGAATATTCCGCCCTCTCTCGCCCATAGTCCGTAATATTATGTAGATATACCATACTTATCTAAAGTCCTTCCAATGTATACTTATATAAACATACTTATCTAAGGTCATTCATATATATTTTATAATTAACTATTATTATTTAAAAAAATATTAGTTTCCGTAACCCTCCACCCCTCTTGGGGGATGCTACAAGCCCCCCTCTCCCCCCTCCACCCCTTCCTATATTACATATGAATGTATAGGTACTGATGCTAAAGTCCTTATCTTAATTCTCACCTTATTTATTATTAGGCACCCCATAATTATGTTAATAAAATAATACTCACTTGTCCATAAGCTCCTTCGTCCAAATCAGTAGCCTCTACAGAAACCAGTACCCCAGGAGTAGCGTTTTCTTTTACTGTGATTGCGGAGGGATATGGTTTAAAAATTGGTTCGTTGTCGTTCACGTCTTCGACTAACAGCAAAAAGCTCTGAGTGATAAAGTTTCCGTCTCCCAAATGTCCATCAGTTAATGTTAAAACGAACGAATATTCATCTCGAACCTAAAATTTACAAATAAAATGATGAAGTGAAACAGGTAAGATAGCAAGGCACATTATAATGATGCATACATTAGTACCTATATAAGGTAAGTAGGAACTTTTTGAAGCGCTCGTAGCAGCTATACATCGGTCATTTATAAAAAAAAATTGAATCAATTGTTATTCTGTGCGAATTTTTCACTGTTCTTTATACCGGTTAGCAATGACAACAAATATTTTAAAAAAGGAATCGCGACTCTCGATCTCCGGGATGAGTCAAGACTTCCTGATACTTCGTGTATTTAGAAGTGCAACACATCGATTTCAATTCGGCTACTTGCCGTTTATGACATCTAAGTGATGTCATAAACAGCTAGTACGCCTGTCGTAATGAAGAGCGACAACTATAGTACAACTTACGTTGTGCTACAAACAAGACCAATTTTGCAATTGGTTTTATACTTGTAAATGATGACGCAACCTATAATTTTAATTAACACAAAATTACAAATATACGATAGGAAAAAAATTAAGTCATGTGCGGGATTTTTAATATAATCCGCGTAGCAGGCGTTATTGCAAACAACTATATTTAAAAAAAACTCATTATTTTTATATCATATATATACATAATTATACTTATAGTAGGTACTCTTACCTCTCTATCTAATTCCTTAACTAAATAAATATTAGCTTCGTTGGATGAAATGGCTTCTAATCTTAAAATACTGCTACCGATTTGGTCTCTTATTCCAAACTTTAGTGTATCACCATCGGGGTCAACGCCCCTGAGCCGGTAGATTAGGCTACCTGAAAGTAACGGATTAACTTAATTCATAGAAATAGTAGCAACAACAGTTAACTGTTATAGTTTTTTTAACCTTGTGTGCGCTTTACTTAGTACCTATCTGTATCAGCCGGATCGTCCACTGCGGAACACAGCCTCCCCTATTAAGGGGGTATTTGCCGGATTATGGCAAATACCCCCTTAATAGGGGATCGCAGTGTAAGACAGTAGTTCTTTAGAAGGCGCTGCTGCACACCTTCTAGTATAATTCCATTAGTCGCCTCTTACGACACCCACGGGATGACATGGGGAGGTGCAATTCTAACCTGGCACCCCACGGGCATACAATAATAATAAATCATAAAAACCAGTTTTTTTTTCTTTTTTCTGGTGTAATTTTTTCCTTGGGCAGTAGGTATGTAGCTATACCTACTGCCCAGCTAACTTATCTAGTATTAGATATCATCATGATCAGACTCATCAACAGCTGGAAGACGTCCACCGCCGAACAAAAGCCATTATGTAGGTTTTGCTATGCCACGCTTCGCAGGCGGCTTGGGGATCGCAGTGTAAGAGAGTTGTCTTTAGAAGGCGCTGCTCAACTTCTCGTATTTTTTCCTTCGTGGCATTTTACGACAACCACAGAACGATATTTGGGTTTGATGGGATTCTTATCTGGCATTCCTAAAGGGGTGATTAATTAGTTGTTTACCATGATTACAACGAAACTTGACGATAACTTGCCCCTATTTGTCGATCCTAGTTAGGTAGGTACCTACTAAATCTGAGTAAGAAAGAACCCTACTACATTTTTACACGACTGTCCAAAAAAGGAGGATCTTGTTTTTGGGGTTCACGTATGATGCATTCGAAATTAAGTAGTAAACCCTGTATACGTTTGTTTGTGAGTTTCTTTATTCTACCATAACTTCTAAAAGGCTCATCCGATTTTAATGTATAACATATCATTAGATTCAGAGATCAGGGCAGGTGACACTAATACGTAAAAAAGTAAAAAAAAAAATCGGTGGATTGAAGACGCCATAATGTGAGAAAAAAATATTTATCTCCCAAACGGGTATTAATATGACGGGCTTTAAAAAATGATTCTATAAATATATACAACTTACAGTTTTCATTTATATGGAAGGATAAAACTCTTACCGACAATAGATAGTTTGTAGTAGGGTTTTTATTATTTTTAATTAACTTATACTTGTTGTAAATGTCGTTCTTTTCACCCATAACAAAATCATGTCAAAAGATGAATAGCTACAGGGTAATTTACATTGATGTAAAAATACAGTGTTCTCTCGATTTAACTGAATACCTACCCAAGGTTTTAATATCACAGGCTTTTAAAAATTATAGTCATGTGCGGGATTCGAACCTGCACCATCCACTCCTATAGCCGTGGCATGCTCTGATTGTTTAAGCTTACATGACATATGACTCTTAACTCTAATTTGGCTTCTTGCTCTATACGCATATATAATGTATGCGTATAGAGTGACACCTATAGTTCAACTTATGTTGTACTACCAGCAAGACTAATTTTTGCAATTAGCTTTAACGCTACTCATCATACAGGCGTATAATAGACTAATGATGCCAATAATTAAACTTCACTGTTATTGGTAGATGTTTTAAACTTTCGGAGTTACCTCAATGCACCGAATATATGTATCTAGGTAGGTCCATACATAGATATACTTATTTGACATCGCTATAGAATCCTAACGTGCGATAGTATACCTACCCCTCTATAATATACTCACGTAGTGTTCTAATATAGTACAGATTCAAATTACTCTACAAGCTGCTCAAACTCACACATGCGGCAATAGCTAAATCCATTCGCATCATCCCTTTTCAACTAAAACCATAAACATTTCCCTTTGATGACTAATAGTTGTATAATACGATTAGTGCCACGTTGGCGGCCACCTGTGTAAGGTACAATGCACAGGTACAAACACAAGGTACCGGTAATGTAAGGCTTCCCCATGTTTGCAGCGGTCACCCCGGCAACTGGTAACCCCACGTGTCGGCTCGTTCCCCCTTGCAAGTAATTTCCGGTTGTCTGTCTGTTGCATTCCCGGTAAAATACAGAGTTGGTGTTTTGGAAATGTGAATCATGCTAACTTCGGTGTTTTTGTAAGCGTGATTCATAGGCTAAACTTATTAGGCTATTCTCATACTTCTATTCAATCGTGAACAGTTTTTACTATCATACGCACCTAATATACATACATAACATCACCCCTCTTTCCCGTAGGGGTAGACAGAGACCACAGATTTCCACTTGCTACGATCCTTGCATATCTCTTTCGCTTCATCTAAGCACATCAATCCTTTCATACATAAGCGTCGGTTTAGGGTACTCCTGACCTGGCCTTTTTTCAGAACGTTTTCAGTTTGATTTCGGAACGTTCGTCTAGATCTTCCCCTTCCAACACTTCCGTTTACTTGTGCCATGTACACCTGCTTAGTCATTGTCATTTCATTCATTCTCGCTACATGTTCAAACCATCGTCATACCTTTCTCGATTTTTGGCACTACATCCTAATTTTTTTTTTTTGTTTTTTTTATGCGTGATTTGCCTTTGACCACTATCTCACCTGGATGGTAAGTGATGATGTGGTCGAAGATGTTGTTCAGGCTAACCTAGATTAACACCACATCGTTCCCTTATCACACTATTCCTTATCCTGTAACTCTGTTTGACTCCTATCATGCTTCTCAATGCTCTCATTTCCACTGCATTTATTCTACTTTCATGCTTTTTTTGCCATACCCAACTTTCACTACCATACATTAGTGTCGAAACCAAACCTAATATATTAACAATATTCAACTTTTCAACAGGAGTAAGCTTCAGGGCTTTCTTTATGCCTGATGACAATCCCTGGCTGACCATCAATATGTCTGTTTGCAGTATCATCCACACCACCTACCACCATTTCTGAGATGCTATTGCCCAAAAAATTCTAATCCTTACCGACAGGAGTGTCAGGGCCTTCCTTAAGCCTGACGACAATCTCTGACTGGCCATCGATCAGAAACCTTGGCGGTCTGTTTGCTGCCGTCAAAGGCAGCAACACCCACACCAGCAGCCATTGCAGCAATTTTAACCTCGCTCTTGGAAACTTGGCCTGGCTTTGAGAGAGCATGCTTGCCAGTCACCTATAGAAAAACAATAAGCGTGCTTTTAGTAGCAGTAGAACACTTTGTGCTTTTTTGTCCCGGGAAGTGCTGCCACCATACCTATGTCTACCGCTAAGCAGTAATGTTCGCATTACGGTGTTCCAGTTTGAAGAGTATGGGTGCCTGTGAAATTACAGACACATGAGACTTAACAATGATAATATGAATGCTGTGAAGCATTGATAGCTGAACGGTAATAATTATGGACTGCCGTGCGCAGGCCCCTGGCCCGGTTTTGTTTCACCACATAGTGTAAGGGCATTTTGCGAATCCTCACATGGCTAGCACCCTCAAGTAGAAAATCTGCCGCCAAGCACTTAACAGTGAGTACCGGCAGCATTTCTTGAGAGCCAATAAAATTACAGGCAAGACTTCACAACTGTATTTTTCATGGTGCGCATTGTAGTTTGTCACTTGTGACGAAACGACTCTGTTATAGACAGAGGTTACCGCTTAACATCAGGTGGGCCTCGTGCTTGTTTGGTCACAATACTATAAAAAATAACTTAGTTTCTAAGGCTAATTGGCGCCGTTTAGTTCGCCATTTGTGACGAACTGCACCATAATAAAACAGGTATTACGTGTTGTAGATAATGTGTAAGGTTATCCACGGACAAGTAAACACCTATCTTGCAGAAAATCTTCAGATTTAATTTTAACCACTTTATTTTGTTTTCTTAGGCGAGTTCTGAATGCTTATATGATAGATATTGTATATTAGGTGACCGCTAGTGGCATTTACTACTGAACGCCTCCGTGCCTCAGAGCCAGTCCTGATCGTTGTCTTAGGATGGCAGTCGTTATGGCATGATGGAATTTCGCGCATGCCCATCTGGGCAGCTATCATCCTCAAGTAGAAAATATGTTTTCAAGCATCTTACGGAGCCAGTAATGCTAGGTGAGTGTGAACTGAACACCATTTCGACCGCATCGTCACTTACCATATGTAGTTGTCAAAGGATATTTTCATCAATAAAAAAGTCTCAATATTAAATAGTCAGTCTGATTGTCATCGTGGTTAGGTATAAGTAGGTACAAAAATAAGTATATGTTTGTACCAATTATAATAGTGTCACTCAGCGGCCAGCAGATCTAGGTTATCTTACATTGGCAGTGGCTTTTCATCAGGCCCCTTGTCAAATAAGAATAACCTGATAATTTTCTGTTGTTAAGGCAAGCGAAGCGAGCCCTAACACTATCCCACATCCTGAGCATTTTGTGGTAACTTTAGTGAAAAACTATCACGCCTATAGATTTGTGCTTTAACATAGTAATTTAACTTCATATATAGATGTGTTATCTGTCAAAAAATATAATTTTATAACCATTAAAAATATGAACTTTAAAATTTTGTATTCATTGGATATAATGTTATTGTGCTACTAACGCCAGCTGTTAGATAACCAAAGAGGTGACATCGCTGCAACAGAACTAAACTCAACGCTCAAATACATCGTAGTTAATCTACTTAACACTAGATGACACCAATGAAATCCGGTTGTATAAAAAAAATTACCTGTTAGAAAAACTACGCGAGCCTTCGCGCCTTCTCAAAGCTCAGCTTTTTGCTAGTCTAGCTTCTTACTTAATTGCTATGAGGTCTAGACTAATCCAAATTTTGCTCCGGTTTAGGTAACCAATAGAACATTTAAAATCAGTAGCGCTTTTCTAATTCAGTAAACCTCTTTAGACATAGAGCTTATGAAACCGGCACGTCATTAGAAATATCTGAAGAAGTAATCACCTGACGCTCCTCGGCTGCCAGCAGACCATTTTCCTAGGTCCCTTCGCACGGTTTCTCTATGCTTCTGTCTCAGCTGCGGTGAAAGTGTTGTCACCTCGCGTTAACCTTCGGTACGTGCTCCAACAACCTGGAACGAACAATGTGTATTGACAGAAACGTGATCGTTTTCGCTGTTGAAAGTAAAATTGTACACATCAGTCACTATTGTATGCTATGACACTTTTGGTTGTTATCAAAACATAAGTGACACAAATTGGTTGAAATGTTTGTAAAGTACTATATATATTATCTACCCATAACTGTTACCTAAAGACTTAAGTATAAGCTGGACCGATTTTCTTCATACCCTTGAATTTAAGTAGAGATTTCTAGGGATCTATGGTGATGCAGTCAATGACAAGCCATTTTTATATACTTTTAAGCTTCACATCAAAGTTACCGTCAGATGTTAGGTATAATATAATAGAGCAGAGGTCTTCCACTCGAACCCACAGCCTTGTTTAAAGTCGTCAAGCTGTAATTATTGTTACAGATTGACTTCTTGAACTTAATTATTTTGCAAATCCACAACTATTACCGCAATAGGAAAGTTCAAACTGCGCTAACCTCCATATATTCGTATACGGTATCTTAACTATGGTGATACGGACTCTCCACAACTCACATTGAAAGACACCGGTAACCAGGGAAATAATAAGAACAGACAATACCTGTTCCCCGTGTGGAGTTCGTCATCAAAATCAATCATCGATTCGGTGGCAAACATAGGTATAGGTAATAGGCTTAAATAATAGAACCAGCTTATCAGCCTACAGTATCGAAAGGATAAAAGTTTTAACGAAAATCATTGTTGCACTAAGATGTTAACCGTATCAATAGAGAGCTAAAGGTATTAGGTATTATTGGTAGGTAACACTGTTTTTTTTAATAAGAGGGCAAACGAGCAGATTGTTCACCTAGTGATCACCGTCACCCACGGATATCCGCAACACAGAGGCCTCGAAGGTGCGTTGCTGGCCTGTGATGATGGAATATGCTCTCTTCTTGAAGGCTCTTAAAGTCTTATCGATTCGGAAATTTGCTTGTTGATTGCGAACTTACATAGGTGGTCTGACTATTCCTTGTAAATAAAGTATCCAGATATACTCCACCCATCATAATGTGCCATCTCTCTTAAATTCATCTGTTTCCAAATATTTCATAGTAGATCATAGCTTACACGAATTTAATTGTCTGTAATTGTTTGTTTGGTTGAAATAGGTACGGATTGAAATATAATATTTGGCCGTTCTCCAATAACACATTGAAGGGCCGAAGGGCTCAGGTTCAGAAGGAGACGTGTTAGCATCTAACTGGAAAGACAATGGATGAATCTCAAACGTATACAAATTTAACCAACCCATTTTATCCAAGTAAACCGGTCAAAGGTAAATTTATCATTAAAGTTTTCACTTAGCTCCCTTGCCTTGCCACTAGGTTATCTCCACATCGGGCGAGTAACTAGCGCGTGCAAGGCGCGCATTACCAACTGTGGCAACAGTCATTGTTCTAGGTTCTAATGCCTATGTAATGTGTTGGCACATCTTGACTGACTAATGAAGAGCTTTCTAGGCGATGATGGTGCTAATGATGTCTTTGGGTCGAATGTCTAATGTGACTGCAACGGCTTGGGAATTGAGCTTAGATAGCATCAATATTCTAGAGGTCTTACAGAATCCGATACCTGTTGGGTTACTGCTACAATGTACGCTACCTTTTCGGCTTGATTGTGTATATGAGATGTGTAGCACGCGCCTCCATTTTTTTCGGTTTGGCCAAGTTCGGACCAAATTAGAAAAAAAAACACTTTTTCTCTCCAACTTATTTTGAATTTGTATTTGTGATATATTTCTTACTTTTTTGGATCACTTGGGAGTCGGAAAAGCGTCCGGAATGATCTATTACTCCATATCTTTCAAATCCTTGTATGAAATAATTATATGTTCCTTACAAAATCCATATAGGACACACAAAAGAAATCTGTAACCGGTGTCTGTAAACCTTAATCCCTATATATCGTCCTCTACATTTCCTTTTGGCAATAGGCCAATTTTTTTAAATAATAGAATATGTACCAAGTGTCAAAGTCCATTTTTAGCAGAATGTGCCAATTTTTCATGCCTCAGTCTGCCTAATATAGTTTTTAGATTTCCGTACCGTCTACCTATCCATCTGGAAATTTTGGGGGGTAGGTTATATATCATGTCCTCTTCTTAACCAACTAAACGCATTTATTGTGTAGTTTTAAAGTTCGATCAAAACCAACAATCGTTTTTTTCTTACACGGGTTATGCGGAACCCTATTGAGCGAGACTCGACTCGCACCTGGCCTATATGTAGAGTACGTGCTTGCGTGCTTTGTGTAGCAGGCCATTTGTTTCTTTCTCTTTTACGATATTTTGCCATTTTACTTTACAACTTATATTTATTGAATTGCAACCGGAATGTAATGTACTTTCGTATCAGGATTCCCTTCACAAAACTCAGAAACAAGTTTTAAATTGCAATTTATTACATAATTTCTTAAATTCTTCGCAAATGAAGGCTTCTCGTATACTTAATACCGAAAGCAATGGTGGGAACTGCAATTAAAGACAAAACAAAAATTCTTTTTTACATAAAGCGTGAGAGAAATTTCAAAATTCTCGTCAGCTGATAACAATTAATGAAAACTAAAATAAGTTACGTCAAATGGCCATTATTAAAAAGTGTGAGTCAATAATGCTGCATGGTTCATTCACATGGGCCGAGTTGGCGAAACAATGACAATTACATAAAAAACAATTAAAAAATGACCTCGCGCCCCCTGGCGGATGTGTAACGTGTTTTGAATGTCGTTGACTGACGTTAAATACTGTTTGTACTTTTTGGCAGTTGGTTAGGGTTGCCATCCATAGGCACTTTTGCAAATTCTATGTAATGTTTCTTGTTTGTTCTAATGTTTCCCCCGAGGAGAGCTTTTGCATGGTGGTAGGGCATTTTGCGAATGCCCGCCTGGCTAGCTACCACCCTCAAGTAGAAAGTCTGTCGCCAAGCACCTAACGGTGTGTTCCGGCAGCTATCCTTGAGAGCCAGCACTTCTAGGTTAGCCTGAACAACATCTTCGACCACATCATCACTTACCATCAGGTGAGATAGTGGTCAAAGGCTAACCTATCAGGCATAAAAAAAAAAAAAAAAAAAAAGAGCTGGGCTAGAATTGCACGCTCCATATTTTCCATAAGGAGCCCTAATAGGTGACGAAGGGAAAATACTAGAAGGTGGGCAGCAGCACCTGAAGAACTGCCATATCTTACACTGCAATCCAAGAGGCGCACGCCAAGCATCGAGATTATGGCAAACCCCCTAATGGCGGAGGTACGAGTATTTGTTCAACGGCTATAGCTGTTGAAGAAAACGAATATTTCTTGATCATTGTAAGAATGAAGCAGTATAGTGTACCAGGATTATATACCTCTCCTCTTTTCTATCTTCAGCAGGAAAATGGCGTTAGGTAGGTACAGAAGGAAAAGAGGCAGAGTAAGAATATAGTTACTTACATTCATTATTACAATAATCACAACAAAAATATATCCTGTGTACTCCATGACACATAAAAGATCTGCGCGGCACTGCATTGTGTCTGTGATTTCACTAAATTTATTTTCTGTTCCTAATTTTTTTAATCTGGAATACAGAAATCGAAAGGATTTAGGACGCTACACTTTCCACCTTATCCATAGGGACCAAGAGGGAATTACTACATAATTTATCATCTACAATTCCAAAAATTTCTTTGACACATCTACACTTATGGTGATGTGAGTCGTCAAATTTCAAATTCTGAACATGTTTTTTAGAAGAAGAGACATTTTAGATGTTATAACAAATACTGTGCCTGATTCGAAAATACGATTTCAAATAAATATCTTTAGAATAACATAATATTTTCACGATGTAAAAAATCATACCTTTCTAAAAAGCTTTCTGTCCATGTTGTAAATCAGTACACATTTTATTCCTAATGTAACAACCATGTGAAAAATTTGTTCCGTTTTTAAAGAACTCATTTAATATGAATTTATTCTAGAAATTTGATAGCGTAGTTCTGTTTCGATTGCGAAACGAAGTCCACCCTATGCCCTGAGTCTGATATTTTGCAAAGATCACTTCACCTTATTCTCACTTAGTGAGTGTAACAGCCCTAACAACTGCCACGTCATCAACACCACGCATGAAACAAAAGGATCATACAGCATAACGGGTGCGAAGGCCATGACTCCACCTCTTTTGTCGACAGACCTGCTATCGGGGACTGACCTTACACTCAATACGATTGATGAACTTTGGTGGAGTCTTTCACTAGGATTTTGGTTGGGTAATCGTGAGAAATACCTAAAGCTTTTGAAAATGATACCTATGATATAAACTGGAAAATGTAGCTGGTGATTATTTTACAAAATATAACATATAATTGTCAGTTGCCCGCGATAACCCGGCCCCTGTCTAATCCAGGACCCCCTTCCTCATAACAATACATACAAAGGCTATTCTTTGATGTATTCTTAAAACTTTGACTTGTGGCAAGACGGCAAGAAAACTTGCTGCTAACAGCCATGTTAAAGAGCAACATACAATTTATATAATAAAAACATGATTTCAATATAAAATGCAAGCTAAGAATCAGCTATTACCTAGATCGTCATGGAAAAAAATATAGCCTAAATTTTTATCACTAGGACCTAACACTGCTCCTCGAAGCAGTGTGAGTTTGGTAGATTTAATCTTACCATTTTATATAAGTATGATATTACACGTGTTCGACAAGCTACTCCTTTTCAAAAAAGTTGCAGCATACCAGATGTTTATAGTCCGACAAATTCTAGATATTATCCGACAACGCATTGCAAAATGTTTTTCAGATTGCTGCAGGTCTACTTACTTGTTATAGTAATACTAAAAAAAAACTTCAAAATCAATTGCGCAAAAACAATGAGATTTTCAAAATAAATGACATTTTCACCGATATGGTTTTCACTCTATCGTTAAACTGGTAACATACAGAAGCTTGATGTTATTTTATTAATATAATAATATTAATAAAACAAAACATAATAAAAACATATATAGTATAGGACGGACAAGGAAACATAACAATCATTTTGGTAAATTGTATGTTGGTTTGGAATGCAAATCCAACTAGCACTTGTTTAACTTTTTTTTTATTAATTAATTATTACGTACTATATACAACATTGCAGCCACTACACTGAAAGCATTTAGACCTACATGCTATTGCAGACTGACAGGCAGTCCAAATACTTGACTGGATTCATTTATCGTTTATGATATGGAATGACAAAATCAATGTGCCACGTGCCCTCCCTATTGGGTTGTTCATATTTTAATTGCCACAGGCCACAGCTTTTACATATACAATTTCACTCTCGAGATTTCAAATTCTTACATTAGATTTTAAATCTGAGACAGTTCTTAATTCTGTTTCTCCCTGTAATTGCACTTGCTGATCGCACTGTTATCCAAAACCAGTTGTGTTTGTAAAGCACTTTTTGGAAGCAATAACGGTGTGGTACCCATCAAAACGGACGCTTGCTAAGCCCTTTTTTTAATCTTAATTTTATTTGGAGCTGTCGTTGTATGTCTATTTCGGCTTCATTTTACAAATTCATTTGACAACTACTTTAAATAAAATGAAAACAAAAAGAGAACGTGCTTCGTCTCGTAATGGCGAGGACAGGATACCTTGAACAGATTCTGCCTGAAGAAGATTAGAACTGTTTTACATTGTTCAGTAAGCATATGCTTTCTCATAGATTGGCTCCGCACGCATTCCATCAGGATGTGATGCACGTCTTCTAACACTCTACAGGAGCCACAATTAGAGGAGTCTGATATTCTCTTGAGGTCGTTAAATTTATTCAGTGGATGATGCACAGTTTCTGAGCTAAAACTATTAATTTTCTTTACATGTTTTTGTCGCAAAATTTTGTACCAAATTCCTTTCTGAGAGGAGATGACATCAAAAAGGGTTTCCTATTTTTCAAAAACATCCTTCTTATATTTTTTCATAATATTTCAAAATTTCAGGCATCATATTGCTTAGTCTTAAGTGCCTCGGTTAGCATTTTTGATAGTTAGCAAATTGCAATGATTAATATTAAATATGTTCTTGATATAAATTATACCAAAAGGTAAATATTTTTTAATAGTATTTTTTTTTGACAATGTATATTTATCACCACCTGGTGAATGATTAAGATTCTCTTATCTGTTCAATTTAGTCCAAAGATTTATATCAAGCCTTAAATAATATCAAAATTCACTTAGTCATGTTAAGACTCAATACTTTAATCTAATTACTTACCTTCACACTAATGTTACGTCACAAAGATCAGCTCCACTAATCCTTAACGCTACAAGCTTATCCTAAGCCAACTAACAGCTTAAACTTAATGCTTTAATTTAATTATACATCTCAAGTTACTTGGGCCATTACACAACTACATTTGGTACGTGAATGGTCACTTTAAAAGCATAAAATGTTATGGCTTAATTTTGAAAACTGTTTTAGTAGCTTAACTGGTAGTTTACTCAGGAATTGTAAATAATGGAAGCTGTTTTTGTACTATTCCCAAAGTTATTTATGCTGATAGAACGCTATTAGTATTAAATTCTTGTACGGCGATCTAGAAATACTTTACAGTTGATAAAACAGTGATTATCTGAAGGTAATTTCGATATATATTCGGTTAAAAATTTGTGACGCAACAGAGAAATTTTAATAATTTAGAAGCTGTTCGTGCGGCATCGAGGCTCTCTGATCCGCATTGGACTTGGCATTTGGTTTACTCTAAGGAAGAAGTATTCAGTAAGATAGAACCAGGATATCATAAGATCCCATATAGACTCATAGAGGGTACGATAACCTGGCACCCCATGGGGAAGGATTAGTTATATGCAAAGGCTCTAAACAACTGGCTCATTATTCTAGCATTGATAAGGTAGGAATTTGTAATGACATGAGTCTTACACAAGTAGATTTAGATTACGGTACCACTTTCCAATGGCAAACCAAGCCAGTATGTCACATTTTCCCCAATTTTATTTCCTTTTCGTAAGCGCAAATTTTTGTAAATTCATGTGTGTAACGGAGTACGGAGACTTGGCTTTCTCTAATTTCGGCGAGCGCTGAACTCTTTTCTGTACTTCGTTACCCGTCACGCCTCTCGACTATACATTGAAAAAATCATCCAATTTGTACTTAATTTAAACACGCTGCACGCACTTTTAATAATTGTTGAAGTGAGCGATTGTTAGCAGTTGTATTCATTTGTTTTTCAGCTGACGTAATTGATGATCTGCAAACGAAGCGTTATGTAATTTATTCGTAGAATATAACACATAATCTTCGTACATAATAGATAAAAGAGATAGGTACATTGTTATTTTTTTTTAATACCGAACTGTGTAGCACTGGATCACTATCTCACCTGATGTTAAGTGACGATGAGATCGATGATGGAGCGTGCTTACCGAGCAGATCTAGACTATTACTTTGTTAGAATTGCGTGACCTGTTTTTTATTGTTTTCTTTTTCATTTTATTTGGTAATTAAACAGTAATACAATACGGTAGTGATATAGTTACACACAGGATTGTTAATTGTGTCAACAACGGAATTTACCACAGATTACTTACTGGAATTATTTCGCTGTATAAAAAAAGAGAAACGGTAGTGCTTTTACAGAAGCTCCAAAATATTGCGCCCAAGAACACCAGGACGCAGTGCCCCTATGTCAACTGAGTTGAAGTTATTATTATAGGAATGGACTAAGTGGTACAGCGGGGAGCGTTAGCATTAGTACGGTATCTTGCCGTAGCAAGCAGCTGGCAAAGTTTACGGCAATGCTTTCTGGTAGGTACTCTATATCTATCGTATCTATTGTGACAAATATCATACAGCAGCATTGTATTAAGTAATTTACGTCTTTGTCCTAGGCTTAAAATATTATATTTTTGTATGATGGTTATACTGTATATAATTACGATGATATTTGAATTTTATTTGGATTGTCACTACAAATAAATTTAGTAGAATGGTGAGATCGGAAAATATTACTCTTGTATTATGCAGGAATCGTTACAGAAACAATGAATTCACAGTAGAGTCGATAATTTACTATAGTGTACCAAAGTAGGTAATTGTTTTTTACATAATATGTAATGTTTCTGAAATTCATTTCTCACCTCATCGTTCGAGGCCGCAGATCTTGTCACTCGTGTAATTTATAGTAACAGTAACAAGATCTGCGTTTCTTATGTTGACGATGCCTTGATATTGATACTTACCCAACGGAGAAACCAGGTTGGCAAAGGCGTAGAAAAGACCTTACGTCTAATGTTGTCTTAGATTTTCGCGATTATTACACATAGTAATTAAACACCCGCTTGGGATCCTGTTATCAAATTAATTAAATTCCAAGGCTGACACAAATCTGCAAGACCTCTGGACACTGTGAGTGAATACTGCGTGAATAATATAAAACTTCTGACATTATTTCATTATTTGACAAATAATTTCTTAATAACTCATGTGACAAATAAAACCAATTAGTCACCCCGTGACCACGATCACTGCAAAGTGTTTGAAACGTCGGGACAAAAATAATGATAAATATACGCGATGTAATCCGTTTAAAGTTGTTTAATTACTACCTTACTTCTAACTTTAGGAGAAGTTCTTTCTATACTGTATCAGCCGGATCGTCCACTGCTACCCTATTATGGGGGGATTTGCCATAATCCCCACGCTTGGCAGGCGTGTTGGAAATCGCAGTGTGAGATATCAGTTCCTCAGAAAGCGCTGCTGCCCACCTGCTGGTGTGTTACCATTAGTCGCCTCTTATGACTCCCACGGGTAGAGATAGGGGGAGTGATATACGAGCCCGGCACCCCACGGGCTTTCAATATGTATAGAACCAATGTACAATTATGTCCCGCGCGTTGTCCAAAGAATTTCCCTTGAAATTCAACGCGGCAACGGCCGAATGTGCACTTGGGGTATTTACATGAAACCCAACACTTACTTAAAAACATAACACGAGTTGATCAGTTTTATATAAGAGACATAATTGGTATTTTTCTCATTATATAAACACGCATTTACAAAACAATTGTATACCTACATACATCCCCAAACATTTATACTAAATGTTATCCTTAGCTAATTAAACATTTAGCCTTATTTTATAATAATAGACCCCAATCTTAAAAATGTGTTATAGAAGGAAGCTGATAACCACATCACAAGTTTTTTTTGTGAGTCATTTAATTTTCAGATAAATTAATACAATTTAGGGTTTTCAATTGTAATAATGTTTAGAGTAACAACTTGTAACGGTAGTATAGAAATACTGTATCAGCCGGATCGTCCACTGCTACCCTATTATGGGGGGATTTGCCATAATCCCCACGCTTGGCAGGCGTGTTGGAAATCGCAGTGTGAGATATCAGTTCCTCAGAAAGCGCTGCTGCCCACCTGCTGGTGTGTTACCATTAGTCGCCTCTTATGACTCCCACGGGTAGAGATAGGGGGAGTGATATACGAGCCCGGCACCCCACGGGCTTTCAATATGTATAGAACCAATGTACAATTATGTCCCGCGCGTTGTCCAAAGAATTTCCCTTGAAATTCAACGCGGCAACGGCCGAATGTGCACTTGGGGTATTTACATGAAACCCAACACTTACTTAAAAACATAACACGAGTTGATCAGTTTTATATAAGAGACATAATTGGTATTTTTCTCATTATATAAACACGCATTTACAAAACAATTGTATACCTACATACATCCCCAAACATTTATACTAAATGTTATCCTTAGCTAATTAAACATTTAGCCTTATTTTATAATAATAGACCCCAATCTTAAAAATGTGTTATAGAAGGAAGCTGATAACCACATCACAAGTTTTTTTTGTGAGTCATTTAATTTTCAGATAAATTAATACAATTTAGGGTTTTCAATTGTAATAATGTTTAGAGTAACAACTTGTAACGGTATTATTATTTTTCGTTAACAGCAAAAATATTAACGTAAGCAAAAACGATAGTTGATATTTACCTACCCATCAAGATGTGAATGGATATCAATTATAATACAATACTAACGTTATGACCATGTAACCTTGCTGTTAGTTGAATGGACATATTTAGGTAATCGGTCAGTTATAGTTTATTGCCAAAATGTAAACATGTTTCAACATTCCACGATAAACCATGAGACATTAACTATTACATGCACATCTGATTTTGACATGCATCATGATATTTTAGTGTTATTATATATAGATTGCAAATAGGTATGGCATGGTTATAACAAAAATCAGGGCTGTGAATTTTTATTTGATATTTTGTAATTAGAAATTGACTGGGTTAGTAGACACCTATACCTACTTATGTATGTTCTATGCCATGTAGTGTAAGTCTATGTAAAACACGAATAACATAGGCTTACATAAGTCCTCACATAAGGACTGAGTGAACTTAGCAATTAACGAGGCAATGCTGCCAGGATGCTGGGCACGCTGCCTACTGGTAGTGGGCTGGAGCATTTGGACTGCCTGTGAGTCTTCAATGACTTACAGGTTGTCTAAATGCTTTTATTGTAGTAGCTGTATTGTTGTATATAGTTCGTAGATCTTTTTTAATAAAGGTATACTGCCGTTTAAAAAAAGTGAACTTATATGATCTTTCCCGATTTTGTATTAGGACAGGTATCACGATGTTCATTCTTTATTTAATGGTATAGGTACAGTCTGCATTTTAAGCGCTCGTAGCGAAGTTTACTTAGCTGTTCTCAACCGATCAGCAAAGTTAAGCAACGTCGCGCGCGGTCATGAGTTGGATGGGGACCGCTAGTGACATTACTACTGAGCGTTTCCGTGCTTCGGAGGGCACGTTAAGCCGTCGGTCCCGGTTGGTGTCTTAGGATGGCAGTCGTTATAGCATGGTGCTAGGGCATTTTGCGAAGGCCCGCCTGGCTAGCTACCACCCTCAAGTAAAAAATCTGTCGCCAAGCACTTAACGGTTTGTTCCGGCAGCTATCCTTGAGAGCCAGTACTTCTAGGTTAGCCTGAACAACATCTTCGACCACATCATCACTTACCATCAGGTGAGATAGTGGTCAAAGGCTAACTAACCTATCATCCTGCGACATAAAGTTGTTAAATTTCATGTGCCGTAAATTTTCATACTGGCTCTCAATAATTGCTACCGGAACACATTGTTAGGTGCTTGGCGACAGATTTTCTTGCCATTTACAACTTGAGGGTAGTAGCTGGCTAGCCGAGCATTCACAAAACGCCCCTCCACCATGTGGAGAAGCTCAAGCTGGTGGTGGGAACAGGACCATAATCCTGTGACACTGCGGTCCATAAGCCATTACTGCTCGACCATCATTGCTTTTATATGCAAATATGCTCCGTATCTAGGAAGGAATTACTAATGTATACCTACAGCCTGCAGCATGTATAGACAGCCCAGGTTGCGAATGCGATCCCACCATTAGCGAATCGGTATGGCACATAGTCTTGGAATGTCCGCGCTTCCTAGCTGTAAGACAAGACCTGGAAATACAAACCAAAACCAGGCTTACAAAAGATAGTCTGCAGCACATCCTGGCAGACTCAGGAAGCAGGACCCCGTTCCTCGACTATGTGGATACAATCTTCAAAATTGCGGCAAAAAGACACAGCACAACAACAACCCGTCCCACAGATACCCAATCATCCGTACCAGCTACAATCGTTACAATCCCGGACCCTGGTGCAAGGCAAACCTCTATAAGCAGAACTGCACTAAACCAGCTTCTGGAATACGGAGAGAGAGGCGAACCAGGCATTAGGATAAGGGGAGTGGCCATGTTCATGGACAATAACAACGAGAGACTCGGCTTGAGTTATTGCAACGCACAAGGAAAGAACAGAGTTGCAATATCACCTGGACTAGCATCTCTGCTAAACGGGAGCACTACCAAGACCACCATGAAGCGGAAGAAATACAAAGAACTTCTGGAGACGAGGGTGGCCGGGTGCCTATGTCGAATAGTGAGGTCGCACAATAAAACGATCATCCTGGTCGACTGGGGTAGGCGGACGCCCTTTTCTCTCGCAAACGTAGTGCTCACCAAACTCGGAGAGGCGGATGAAGGCGCAACACCTCGCATTATCAGCGTAGACGCGATGGTGATAGAGTACTCGCGAGGCGAAGTTGCGGACCACATTGGGTGTATAAAAGCTTCAGCGCGCCACAACATAGTGGCGTACGAGGACAGAGGAGAAGATCTTAGCTACCTCAAAGCACCCACCGTATCCGCAACCAAAAACATCACAAGCCTCCAACCATACTCGAGTACGCAGACAGGAGCTCAGCGCCTCCAAGAAAAGATCGACGCCAAAAAATCCGTAGCACAGAGGCTAAAATCCAGTCCAGAAAAAAGAGGAAGCCGAGTCGGACATAAAAAGCATTTTATAGACGTTGTCAACTCAGCATTACACGGCATAAGAGATATGATCTCCAGAACGGCAGAACGACAATCAGCTGCCGTTCAGGAATTCACAAAACCCTCCACAAAACATCCCGACCCCCCGCAGACTAAACGGACCAGAGCCGACAAGGGGCAAGTTAACCCGCCAAACCTCATCCAAGTAACGAAGCCAACAGACCACGCATTCAACGCATTCATCGAATTCCTAACGATAGAGAAGGCAACGAGAGATGTCAACCTGATCACTTGCAAGAACATCATGCAAGCCTATCTCTGGGAAAACGAGGGGTTGTTGAATGTGAGACTCACGGAAGCGGAAGCAGCCATATACGATAACGAGAGATCCCGAGTCATCAAGGGAAGTATGACGGGTCGTTATATGGCTGCATTCAGCTCCACAGAGGGCTTCGTTACTCTGAATGAGGATGAGACAGAACGGACTGGTAAACTTACATTTTTCACACCACCAGACAATCCCCTTGTGGTCACAGCCCGGTGCACGAAGATAATGCTGCAGGAGAAAATCATCGAGATGGCTAAAACCATCTCGGATGACTCCAACCCAGCGGCAGCATGGGACCACTGGACAATGCCACGGATTACTTGGATTAACGGAGTTCCCGGTTGCGGCAAAACAACTTGGATAGTTAAAAACTTCGATGCTGACAGAGACATCATAGTCACTACCACAACCGAAGCAGCCAAAGATCTGAGAGACAAGGTAGCGCACCGCATAGGCGATGGAGTTAAATCCAAAGTGCGCACCTTGGCCTCCGTATTGGCCAATGGGTTCATGGAGCGTAGAGAAAAACGTCTTCTCATGGACGAAGCTCACATGAACCACTTCGGGGCCATCATAATGGCTGCGCGGTTACTGGAGGCTGAGGATGTTGTCATCATCGGAGACGTAAACCAGCTGCCTTATATTGAGAGAGAGAACCTTTTCAATGTAAGGTACAGCAATCCAAACGTCCTGGCGACCATCGGCCAAGAGTTGTTCTGCACGCACCGAAATCCGATGGATGTGGCATATGTCCTGCGTGAGGTGTACCCGGGCTTCTACTCATCAAGATCTCGTGTTTACTCCCTGAAACTCCAACGATACACAGGTGCAAAAATACCAAAAGACCTCCCAAACACCCTATATCTGACGCTGACTCAGGAGGAGAAATCCACCTTGGTATGCAGAGGGTATGGGTGTGGCCAGGGGTCTCGCATTCTGACCGTGCACGAGTCACAGGGACTGACATACGAGATCGTAATTATCATCCAAATGAGAGAAAAAGTGACCAGGCTCAGGGACAGCGTCCCGCATGCGGTTGTGGCATTGTCGCGTCACAAAGAGAGCTGCACATACTACACCGACGACAGCTCTGACACCATCGGCGAATTTGTGCGGCGGGCAGAAAAAGCGACGAAAGAGGAAATAACCAACCACAACCTCAAAATGGCATTGAAGGACCGCAACAAAAACGTCGTGGAGGAAATCCTTAACAGACAACGGACCCCGGGGTCAGTGGCGGGTCCATCAGGGACCTAACACAATAAAATGACAAAACAGCACCAACTTTCATTTTAGTGTCATATTTATATAGGATTAACATAGTAAGTTAAAAGTAAGATTGTAACAAATAATAAACGACATGATATATATATATATATATATATATATATATATATATATATGTACATATATATCCATAAAGGAAATTTATTTGTAGTAGTAAGTTAAAATTAAGTTTATAAGAAATAAAATACGGCGGAAAAAAAAAAAAAAAAAAAAAAAAAAAAATATATATGGACTCACTTTAGTTTTTAAGGCAATATACTTTTACAACGCATAACATCATAGTTGTAAGTCATAATGTGATGCATGGAGTATGATATAAGTAATGAACTGTAATCGGAAAAAAATAAATTTAGTCTAAAAAGAGTACGGACCATGAGTCTGTAGGGCATTGTATTACTGAGAAAAAAAAAAAAAAAATGTATACCTACATAGCTTCCACATAGACGATTAGATATATATATATTCTTAAACAGTGCAATCGCTGTGAATCTGAGATGTCGTGACCAGAGAATTGAAATACAAAATCTTAGGTCGTAATTGCGCATGCTGCATTCAACAAATCATTCATTATATTGCGTGAAGATGATAGCAGTTATGCCGTGAATGATACCTAGTTATTTGTTAACAAATTTAGTTCAACTTTCCAACACCTGCTGCGTAATAATGTGTTGTGCTCTTTCTTTAACGACGTAGGTACGAATTCATTGCAATCAAAACATTTCTTCGCAATCGTTTGAAAACCTTTGGAGTGTTTCCATTTTATAGGTACAAATTAAGTATTTTGATATTTAGGCGATGTTTTAAGGTCATGAGTGTACTCAACACTGTTGTAAAAGGAACTGATCATGACATTACATCCGAGATATTTTGAGCTTATTTTTTTACATAGTTTTTTTTAGATTTTCCACAGGGTCCGTGCCATTTTTTCAGTTAACTTAGAATAATTAATTACATTACTATGGGGAGCATTCTTACATACTTAGGGGGGAACACATTTATAAGGGATGCTATTTATACATAACTATTATATACACTATATAATAGTTATGTATATGATATTTTGAGCTTACGAGTGGTGTGATTGATTACTTAGGTGGGTACTGAACACTTTTTTATCACTAATGCTAAGAAACATTTCAGTATATCTTCAACCCGTCACATTATAAAAGGTTTTAAAGTTTTTACATATCTCTCTATAGCAGCGTTTGCCGTAAGTTTTACCGATAACGTCAACATATTTTTTAAATATGATAACAAGCACTATCACTCTATCGTGCTAAGCGAAAATCACATTTACAAATTATCGGAGCAAAAATGTTCTCAAAAAATTATTGATTCAGTTCTGCTTAGAAGGAAAAACATGGAGTAAGGGATCTTCAAATTCGCAGGCCCTTACTCCTCTTTAGTCTCTTCACATCTGAACAAAAAGCCGTCTCGTCAGTGATAATGGAATACGGCAACCATTACCGAGCAGACCGCAGATCCGGCGTTGATAAAAACCAGGTGAGCGGCTTACGCGAAAGTATCTGGGTCTCCGAGGTAATTAAAGGGCATCTTTCTTATTCAGATCGGGTACTTAGCTTTGTTTATGTGAAGATGAAACGTATTCACTTTGAGTACAGTTCCTGCTTCACACCGTGTAGAATTATGTCGAAATGAGCACACATACCTTATGTAGATGGTTTATGGAAATATAAAGTGGATTAGCAAATGGCAATGTTTTTTTAGTAGTAGATATATACTATTATTTAGCATTTTTGTTACTAACTACTTAGCCTAAAATGGACAAAACAAAATTACATTAAATTTATTACAATCGAGGCAAAATCAACCAAAGCACAAGCCACGGATCCGATTTTACAATGTTCTGGCGTAGTTCTGAATAAATTATTTATTATAATGTGTTTGATCAGTATGTGTGTGATCAGTAATAAAAACCTTTTTGTCAACGTTATGAGACGGCATGAAACATAAAAGTAAAAATACTTAAAAACAAATTGTGACTGACACCAAAGCATATATTTGGTTCTTATAAGGTAACTAAAGTCATGGCATTTGATGTTAAAATTGGGAAATAACTAATGTATCATAAAAGTAACAGCACGTAGTAAGCCATCCTGTGGAACTCCTCAATGTATATTAAGAGGGACGGGAAGAGAAACTCCTACAGAAAAATAGGTGTATTTTAACAAAGTTTCGCCGCTAAACGCGCGAACATAGTAGTGCGGCTTCTTCAAGTTTTGACTAAGAAGTTGCGCATTATTTTCTGGGAGAAATCTTTTCTCCTATAGTAGGTAAACATTAATCAAATCTAAAAAAAAATGGTCTTATTTTATAACTGACAGAATAAATTAGGTTTATGGGTTTCCTTTTTCTTTATTAATCATTATTTTTCATATAAACAATTCACAACTAGGTACTAAATTTTGATAAAATATCGGTATTTAAATACCCATTAATTCAAATTCCTTTAATATAACTAAAAAAATCAGAACCTATAAACCTGGATATTGATTACATCTATAACATTTCCAAAAATCATCAAAAGCGGTGATTGTTTAGGGGGGTAGAAACGTTTTCTCTTTTTGTATGAAAATTTGAGACTTGCCTCCAGTCTTAATAAGAACAAATATTCGACCCTTGTGAGTCGGCAGCTGTTCTTTATGCCCGTTTACCACCACATCATCATTTGCCATCAGTTCAGATTACGATCGAAGGTTAGCTTAGCGGCGGTAAAAAAACGGCTAAGTGCGAATCGGACTAGCACAACTAGGGTACCATTATCTATTCAACACGACACTATATTATAACCATTTTTTTTAAGTTTTCACGAAGAGTTCCGTACCCTCGGCCAAGTGCAAGTCCAACTTGCACATGGATGATTTTTAGTATTTGATGTTATTACGGCAATAAAAATACATCGTATGGGAAAATTTCAACTGTCTAGCTATTACGGTTCATGAGACAGACGGACAGTGGAGTCTTAGTAATAGGATTTTTTACCCTTTGAGTACGGAACCCTAAAAAGACTCGTAGTTTCTCAGTGTAAGTTTTTGTGCAGAATCTGGTTAAGCGTGTAGCTGCATTTTGTTTATCGGAGCAAATGAATTGTAAACCGTAAAGAATTTTGTCGGAATCACGGAAAATTTTGATAAATAGTTTACGAGGATAAGAAAATTAAGTTTTTTTCTTATCCTCTTTTAATTTACAGTTGGATATTGGAATTTTACTACTTCAGTATTGTTAAAGTAAAATATCATTGTATTTAGTGAAGAATATGCGTTAAAATATATTTAAAGACTCGTGATCAACCTGAAAGTATTTGAGTCGCTAAAGACGTCATCCATCTGGCTTGTTTGCAAAATCCCTGTCTTAGCTTTCACAGTCTGAAGTAAAACATCTATCTCGAAGCTCCTAACCCTATGTACTAGCAGCTATTCTTGAGAGCCAGTTATCATTCTAGGTTACGTCCGAAGAGTGTAAAGTAAGAAGTAAAGTGGCCAATAGATGATGTAATGGTCAAAGGCTAGAATATCAGCAATAAAAAACTTCAAACATAAATGGTGACGCAGCATGGGTGTTTTGACAGCCCACTGATCCATTCGGGGATGTCTGATGATACAAGTGTGGTACAAATATACTGTATTTTGTTTTACCCACGACAGATCCAGGTGTTTTAAAGGATTTGTTTATAGAATATTTCAACGTAACCCTTATCAGTTCCGGAAGAAAAATCCGGACCATTTCCAATCATTTTATTAACAACTTTAAAGGTCATTGACCCATTCTGACCGTGAACAGGTGTGATCAACTGATCATCCACCGTGTCGGTGCGCCCGACCGTGCACGGGAATAGAACGGCAACCGCATCCGATATCGATATCCACGGGTAGTGTTACGTGGCTGAGAAGTTGGAAGGAGGTGTCGAAGGTTGCAACTTGAGTTTATAGCTTTTGCTTTCAAGAGTATTTTGTTTTTTAATTAATATAAACAGACCTGTTCGTTCATGAAGGCCCCTCCACAGTACATTATTGATAAGCATTTGTACGAGTAGGCATCGTTTGTGCACAACGTAGTGTGGGTGAGAATGCTAATACAGTAAAACAATGAAATATAAAATATGATCGCTTGGGTAGCCAGAATTGGATGCAACTATACACTCTAAAATATGAAGGGGCGCGCCTTTGTAAGTGGAAAATTCTGTAGAGTTCAGTAAGAGATGTACCTACATCTCTTTCTGAACTCTACAGACTTTTAGAAAATGCCTATTTTGGGACAATCAAAACGCCTATCCAGTTAACACCCTTAACATCCGAGGATCGGCTGTAAATATATTCACCGGATAACAACAAATTTGTGTTGTTTAGTTTTTTTATCCATCTAGCTATAGAGGTTATATAAAAAGTCCATCCTAATGGAGCTCAAAAGCCAGTTAAGGAGAAGGAACTATGTCATTAAAAAAAATTAGGAAAAGAAAGAAGAAAAGAACCGAGTATTAAACTGATAGACCTAGCCAGTTGGGATTCCTAATATTTATTATGACACGTAATGGAAGCTCCATTGTTCTATATCATTCAATTGCATAAGTTTCTGTCAAATCCATACATTGGTATTAGGTCAGAATCCACCAGTCCCCTAATATTTTTCTCCCGGAATAAAATTTGTGGATTCGCCCATCTGATCCATTAAAATCCAAGCAAAGTAAATCAAAGCGTGATAAAAAGATGTTATGATATTTACAAAGAAGTCGTTGCATCAGAATTGATCTAAAAACCGTGAAACAAGTTCACATTTCCCACAAAAACGGATCCGTTGGATTTAATCACATCTTTTTGCTAAATCCACAGATATTCTTAGATGCAGATTTCGTGCTTAGAAGTTGTTATTTTTTTAAATGCTTTCGATTTCGTTATCATTACGCAATACAAAAACGTTTAACTGTTATTTGGAGCTCAGTTTCTGTTAAGCAGTTATTGTCTTTTTGTTCCGAGGTTGTTGAGCAGAGATTTTCTTTGATTGCTTTTATTGCGGGCCGGGAGTATGACGAATGTAATTGTAGGAGGTAATCCCTGGGTGGTAGAGTCGTAATAGTCGCAAGCTAGGGAACCTACCTAGATATCATTCCTGAGTTAATAGGTCACTGAACTCTGTAATATTTGCAATAAGTAGGTACTATTGTATATTTTTATCCAGAAATCAGCGACGATGCGGTTGAAGGTTAGGCCATGCTTACTTGCTTCTCTTTTGAAGCTGTGATGACCCAGTGACATTAGCTATAGAGTATCGCGCAGCAGGTCAAAGGATCGAATCTCTCCGCCGCGCCGAGTTGAACTTCACTGCCTGGTGGTAGGGCCAGTTCCTACTCTAGATTAAGACTGTTTAGCATCTTAGACCGCATCATCATCAAACAGGTCAGCTGCCGGAACACACGGGTAGGTGCTTGGTGTCAGATTTTCTACTTGAAAGCTTGGTAGCGTGCCAGGTGGGCACTCTCAAAATGTGCTGCACCATGCTCTGAAAAACTTTTTGACGTTATTTCTGCTTCGTAGCTTTACATTGCTTGTTACCCCCTAGAGGCTCAACACTTGATGACGCGTGGGGTTAAGAAACAATATTTTTCTATAAATCCTTTCTGACATGAACCTGTCTTCTTTTTAACGTACAATTCCCTACCGGAGGTCGGCTATCATGAGTGCTATTCGGACTTTGAAACAGCTACGTGAAATAGGATCTTGTAGGTACACATCTGAAACCCCGTCGGAAGAATATTAAGACGAACCTGTAACATGGTGAATTCCAGCCTGAATAGGCAATGCATGAGCAGCACCCCGTGTGATGCAAATTTTTACAGGCAATGGTGACTTTTCATCAGGTGGTAGGTTGCTTATTTGTTACGGTAAATAATTTGGTGTGACACTGGATAAGCTAGCATTTGCCTAGCTCATCTAAGCCTTTGGCTATTGTCTTACCTATTAGTAATGAGAGCCAGATGTGGGGTAGGAGCTGGTCTAAGGGCAGCTGCATAGTAGAGACTTTACTCGAAACTGTTACAGTATATATAAATACAGTAGGTAATTGAACTTCAATATTATCTTGTGATATTATAATGTAGAATGAAAGGTAGGTGTTGAGATGAATAGGTACTTCTGGGCAAACATGCCAAGTCGCTTCAACTACATCACCCTTTCAACCATGTGAAGTTGTGTTTAAAAAGTTTTTAAGGGAATGATTCCGATCAATTATGTATTAGAAAATAGAACAAATCTTTAAAAAAATATGGTTCAATCTCAAAGCGCTGCGCGTGGCGGCTACGTCCTTTTGTTTCTTCAAAAAAGTTTCCTCAAAGCCGTTGTCCAATTTTGAAATTTTAATCACATCATTATAAAGGATATAACTGGCCACATTTTAGTGTAAGTTACATGTAAGTTCATTTTAAATATTTTTACTAAATTATTTTAAACCTATCATCATCATCATCATCCAGGTAAAATATACCCACAAAACATAATATATGTGCAAAGTTTACGTTAAATGATGTAGTATCAATCAATATTCTAGACTTGTTTTACTTCATTTAAATCCTAGAGAAAGGCCGCAAGTTGTGTAATTTTATCAGAGACACGTAAGAATATGTAAATTGATCTATTAGCTTGTCAATCAAGGTAGGAGTTTAATAGGAAGTCACAATCACAAACTAAGTAGAAGGCTTCAATTATGGTGAAAGGTGGAAAAGTATATAGCTTGTTAAGCACAGGACTAAATGAGCTGGCTTGATGAATGGCTCTACATAGGATTCAGAAAGAATTAATGCAAAAGCAAGAGAAAGAGGTTTTTACAAAGCGATTCATACAATAGCGTACTATTGTTTTGATAAACTTCTTCAGGTACCTAACTGAAAGTTTCCTAACCTAACTGATAGTTTCCGAACAAAAAACTACCTAAAATGTTAAGTAAATACGAGTATGTTTTTTTAAAGCTTTCATCACAAGTGGCGAACTGCACTGCGCCCTTCACCCTGACTGGCAGTACTTCCCCGGACAAAATCGCACAAAGAGTCGTCTACTGCTACTATATTTATACAAATACCGCTGTATATTATATAAATACAAAACAGTTCTGGTTTTATGTTGACTAAATCGTCACCGAAGGACGTGTGTTTCTGCGCGATAGGTACCTACTATACACAAATATTTTTAGATCTCTTTGATATGTACAGTCGCCTGCAATAAGAAGTATGCACTTCATAATTTTCAAAATAATGTGATGTCGCTAATTTATTAATTATGAAGTTAACATTAAAATAAGTAAAAATATACAAATTATTGTTTGATTTTGAGATACTTCTGTATATATAGAATGAAACTGAAGTCTTTGCCAGAATTTTGAAAATTACAATGTGTATACTTCTTATTCCAGGCGACTGTACACCATCAATAACTTTCACTGCTTATTCCATAAAAAGATTACTGTATCAGCCGGATTGTCCACTGCTGAACACAGCATCCCCCATTACGGGGGGTTTGCCATAATCGCCAAGCTTGGCAGGCGTCTTGGGCGCAGTGTGAGATATCAGTTCCTCAGGAAGCGCTGCTGCCCACTTTCTAGTGTGCTACCCTTAGTGGCCTCTTACTACACCCACGGGTAGATATGGGGTGGTGACATTCTATCCCGGCACCTCACGGGTCAGTAAAAGGTTATTAGCGATAAATTAGGAGGTACATACTCTGTAGGTACTAACGGAAGCATCCGGCTTGCGGTTGTTAATATTTGTGAACACCAAATACTAGCGTCTAGCGATATGTCTCATTGCATGAGATTTTAAATTAATTTTTATTCCAGGGAAGATTCAAAATATTTGCTTTCATTTACCCTGAGATAGAATAGTGAAAATAAAAACACTTTTTCCCTCCAAGGTGAGACAGCAGGGTGGATTAGTAGAGTAGCTGCTTTCACTTATCCGACCTGGGATGAAATATAGTGAAAAATAAATCTACTAGTCCCTACCAGGAATAGATATTGAAGCAGTGATGGCTCAGTGGCATTGGCTATGGACTACCGTGCCGCAGGTCCATGGTTCGAATCCCGCCACGGGCTTGAGCTTCACCGCATGGTGGAAGGGCATTTTGCGAATGCCCGCCTGGCTAGCGACCACCCTCAAGTAGAAAATCTGTCGCCAAGCACCTAATGGTGTGTTCAGGCAGCAGTCCTTGAGAGCCAGTGAAATTACAGGCATATGAGACTTAACAACTATGTCTCAAGGTGACGGGCGCAGTGCAATTCGTGACTTGACGAAATGCATCTGTTATAGGCAGAGGTTAGTCCGCTTAACATCAGGTGGACCGCGTGCTTGCTCCGTCACAACTACATAAAATAAAAAGGAGGGATAGCGGCATGGATTAGTGGTGAAGCTGCTTCCATTTATCCGACCTGGGATGGAAGATTAGAAAAAGAAATCTACTTATCCTTCCCGGGTAGTACAGCGAGGTGGATTAGTAGAGTAGCTGCTTCCACTTATCCACCCTGGAATGGAATAATGGAAAAAACACTTTAACTCCCAGATGGGAGCCGAAGTGGAAATGTTAAGTGGAACAGCCGGTTATTTCTTAGGTGACTTTGGAATCCTTTTAGTTGTTTAAGAACTACAGAAGAGCTTATACTTTTACCTGCAATCTATTTCCCATTAACTTCTGCTAAACAATAATTATAAAAGTAACCGAGCGATTCTTCTAAACAAATAATTTTCTCAACAGTTCGCACAAAGACGTTCAATTACACCCGACACGATTCTAACACGTTTTCTATATCGATCATCTCAACACGGTATTGTTCACGCGTGTCTCTACTTCCCACGATTTCGAGAGATCTTCGTCGTGACAATGTCTATGAATCCTATCTATATTTCTGTAACAATAGCAGGAACCGATTAAGTCGTTAAGTGTATGGGTATAGATAGGTACCTAGGTATAGGTGGCTTCTGTCACTCTGTGTATCGGTGAAACTTGATAAAAACGAATGGCCCGCATATGATAGTAGTTAGTAAGTAAACAGGTTTTTGAAGCAGTTATGGCTCAATGGCATTGGCTATGGCCTGCCGCGCAGCAGGCCCATAGTTCGAAGCCCGCGTTCACCTTCGGCATTTTGCGAATGCCCTCTCGGCTAGCTACCACCCTCAAGTAGAAAATCTGTCGCCAAGCACCAAACGGTGTGTTCCAGCAGCTGTCCTTGAGAGCCAGTACTTCTAGGTTAGCCTGAACAACATCTTCAACCACATCATCACTTACCATCAGGTGGGAATATGGTCAAATCAACAATAATTTAAAAAAAAAGAAGGTCGATGATTACCTGCAACTGATTGCACATAGAATGGATGTGGACTGCAGTTTTATGGAGCATTGGACAAAAATGCATGTCGTGCATTCTTGACTAATGCTTAAATAATGTAATTTATATTTAATACTTTTAAAAATGTGTTGTGTACGGACTGTAATATTTAATAATGTATTGTAGTCTGATAAATAAATCTGATTGATTACTTAGACGAGCATGTACTTATAGAACAGATATACAGGGTTTTTTGTAAAATGCTAACAACCTCTTAGGGTTGACTTCTGATAGTCCTAACAAACATTTTACCAATAACCCTGTATAAAATGTGAGCAATAACATCTTGCACCATGTTGAGCTCTTTTGATGAGGCTTATCTGGCTGACGCCAAAAATGCGTGTGGATTGGCTAGTCCAAATACTGAATTCTTTATGGTTTCGGCCATTTAGAGACAGTGGATGATCGGCCCCGTCGTCAGTGTTGCAGATCGTGTTCGTACTGTTTCTGTGTGGGAATCTGATCTTTGGTTACAGGCCATCTCTTCTTTCGATACTTATTCTTCTTCTTCGTGTCAACGACTCATTATTATTAGATAGATGACTGCCCGAACTGGGCTGTAGCCACCCCAAGGGTAGAGGCCTCATACAGATCACCCAAAGTGCAAGCATTGGGACACTGAGGGCAGGACAGCAAGTGACGCATGTCCTGCGTAGCGCCACAACTACATTGGGTTCCTGCGCTGACGTAGGAACCCAATGTAGTTGTGGCGCTACGTGGGCCAAATGGGGTTACTCTCAAGTAACCCCATTTGGCCACATTTAACCGGCAACGACTCACTTGAGTCTGAAGTCAATTTAGCACCTTCCAAATGAGCCACGCCAAAGCCCGGGGGGAGTTCTTCAGCCGGCTCAATGTAGTTGGGTGGGGGAGGGCACGTGTTCTGCCACAGTTCCATTTCAATACTGAGAGCGTTATAGATCCATCCGGTTTTCGCCTATTAGCTTACCCTTGGGTGCAAATGTTGTGTTGTCTCTCACTGTCAGTGTGGTACTACAATTGATCAGCTTGGTCACAGTTGCCTCTCTTGCTTTCAAGTCACCAATCACCGTACAATGTTCTTTTTTTTATGCCTGATAGGTTAGCCTTTGACCACTATCTCACCTGATGGTAAGTGATTATGTGGTAGAAGATGTTGTTCAGGCTAACCTAGAAGTACTGGCTCTCAAGGACAGCTGCCGGAACACACCGTTAGGTGCTTGGCGACAGATTTTCTACTTGAGGGTGGTAGCTAGCCAGGCGGACATTCGCAAAATGCCCTACCACCATGCGAGTTCTTAGAGATATTCTATACATAGGACTTCAGAAACAAAAAACAAAGCTACTCGTAAAAAGCAGACTTAATTTTTTTAAATCAAAACTGTAATACGTTTGTTTATATAAATTAAATACCTCGTTAACCTACATAAATAATTAAAATGTGTTTTACGAAACGAAAGTGTAATAAAACTAGCGGTATCAGTAAGTGTAGGTAGTTATTCTTTATTCCGTGGTGTACGTAGTAAGTACTGCTTAGCATGAAAACTTATAATTTGTAACGTTGTTTATTTTTAACCGACTTCAAAAAAAGAGGTGGTTCTCAATTCAACTGTTTTCGGCTGGTGACTGATTCTGATGATTCCCGTGTGGTCCCATTTATATTTCATCAAAATCGGTCAAGACGGTTTTGAGTTCAACTCCAATAACTGAAATGTGTTTTCTTATCGTGATGATATGGTCATTGACAGTGAATGACAATCGATTTCGTAAGTAGCAAGGGTACCCACTAAAAATGGTTAAAAAAAAATCACATATAAATAGAACCGACTTCAGCAACAAAAGGGTGAAATAACTTGTCGAAGTCGGTACCATGCGCACAATATTGTAATAATAGGTACTTTGAACTATGTTGTCAGTGACTTCAACAAGTTATTTCACACTTTTGAGTGCTGAAGTCGGATCCTTTATAAGGTAAAAAATATAATTGTTTTTTAAATCGCGTCATAAAACTAGTCACAAACTAGTTTTTACTACTATAATATAATTAAATTACTGGTATTGCCAAGAAGATTTATATAGGGAGTTATCATTGAGAAATGTTGTGGTGGAGCTTAGAACGGTAGTCCTAAAATCGGGATTGCGTAGAAGATCGGGGAAAAAGCTTTTTTATTACGTCATTAGGCATATCTACATTTCCAATTACGCTATTTGCTATTTGATGAAGAATTCCAAAACACTTTCTTTGCGTAAGTAGCCAGTCAGAGAAATAACCGGTGACCCATAAACTAAGATTTGATCTGTCACGATCTACTTAACGGCGTAATTTGCCGTTTGCCGTCCAACGGACAAACGGTTCACGCAACAAGTGATAAGTAGCGTGAAATTTTGTATTCATTCATTTTAAACCCTAAAATAAGACTGTACAAATTGTGCTCTGGGACCTTTGAGCCCTAGAAGAACTAAACTATTTGTATTTTTTCTCAAAGTATATTATTCTCTTATAACTACCTATTTTAGGAACACAACGGGTCCATTGCTCTAATTGAAAATGAAGGTATAGAAATGTATTATTTTTCAAATTCACTATGTATCTATATAAAAGTAGTTGCTTCAAGAAAAAAAAATACTCACACGAATAGTAATAAAAATAAAATACGACTGCCCAAAATATATTTGGCTAATGTAAATCGGGATGATGTAAGGATTCTAACGATACCATATACCACAGAATAAACATATTATACATCCAAATCTATTCAGACCTCTAATGGTTAGGTTGTATTATAGAAATTCACATAAATACGACTATGTATTAACATACAAACCAAAATGAACCCTAAAAACAAGCCAGCTGGGCAGCTGTGTAAATTTTGAAATAACTATAAAAATACTGTATTAAAATATTGTCTTTTCCGTTTTTAATAATTAATTTTGCAATATCCTGAAATGTCAAGTATATGTTTTGTGGTTTGTGGTCAAAGGCTTAACCTATCATGCATAAAAAAAAAGAAAAGAAAATGTCATTTGATGTGACATAATATGTCTGTAAAAATATAAAGTACTACCAATAATATTTTAAATGAAACTTGTGAATTAACAGTCTATACGGAGACTGTTAATTCATAAGTTTAACTTAAATATTATATGTCGTTAGGTTGATGGAATTGGATATCATGCTAATTATTTTCCTTTTATTTACATCTCTAACTTCAGGATAAATAGCTCAAACTAAGTACCTAGCTAGGTACCCTAAAGTACAATATAGTCAATTTAATTTTATAATAGTAGGTATGCAACGTAATCTGTTTTAGGGACGTACGTACGAGAAATTTATATTTTGACATATTAGTCACGTTTTACAATTTTATGTTATTTTACAAACGTTGCTCAGGTAAACAAAAAATATTATAATAAGATCCCTTAACTAATACTAACACAACAAAAAAAAAAAGATCGGACAGCTCACCAAAAGAAAATTTCGTCCTTGGCCGCTTCCGATCGATGAGTAAAATTCGGCTTTCCAAATTCAAACAGTAGAGAACATTAGGGCCGGCGTTCACTGCACTTCCTATTTCCGCGCGTCACAAAACGGTAGTAGGCTGTATAGACACTGGACAGGTGCGCTGTTGCCGCGCGCTACTGACGACTGTCGATGCTTGGAAGGGAACAAGCCAAAGCCGCATCAATGTATCCCCTTTGCCATGGTGTTTCGTAGCTTAGTGAAGTCGTATATTAACTATACTAGGAATAATTACTGGTTAATCTATGTTGAAGTACTCGAATGTTTTGACGTTTGCTTGCCAATAATTTTCGTAGTTATTAGCATGCAAATACAAAGACTGAAAGTTTTTAGGTAAGAGGTGTAAGTTAGTGATTATGAATTTCGCAAACCAGTGCTTAAGTTCGTATAATTATGTGAGAATTAGAAAATAAGTCATGAAAGCTCTTCTTTCTTTTGTTTACCAGCCTGCTTTCATTGTAGAACAAATTGCATAATAATAATAGCTATAAAATCTGCAATGGTACCTATGAGTACACTGCTCTCGCGAGTTCATTGTATTCGAAGACAAAGGCTTTTTAATATTATTTCAATATTAAATAAACATTGTGGTATTTATGGTATTAGCTAGTAAATTTTCATCAATAATTACCGTTAGCAATTGTGTCACAGCTCTTTCCACATATTATGTTAGGATTTGTATGAGCTGCCACAAAACAGTACTTGTACAGGCTCGCACTTAATTCATGGTGGAATGAACACAAGAAAGCTTTATGTACTATACATGATTTGAAACTGGTTAGATGATCCCGAAGAAGTCGACAGGCACCTACACTGATTTGAATGGTAAGCATTGTAAGCGGTAGTTGATGGTAAGCGATCATGTAGTCAAAGATGTTATTCAGGGTTTTTGAAGCAGTGATGGCTCAGTGGCATTGGCTATGGACTGCGGCGCAGCAGTTCAATGGCTCGAATCCGGCCGCGGGCTTGAGCTTCACCGCATGGTGGAAGGGTATTTCGCAGATGCCTGCCTGGCGACCAGCAAGTAGAAAATCTGTCGCCAAGCACCTAACGGTGTGTTCCGGCAGCTCTCCTTGAGAGCCAATTCTAGGTTAAGCCTGTTAACACCTTCGACCACATCATCACTTACCATTAGGTGAGATTGTGGTCAAAGGTTTACTTATCAGCAATTTAAAAAAAACTAGGATTACTAGCTCTACAGGACAGCTATTGGAAACGCCGTTAGGTGTTTGGCGATAGATTTTCTACTTGCTAGGTGGTAAATAGCCTTCGCAAAGTGCTGCACCATGCTAGGCCATGTTTTCCAGGATGTTTTCAATGTGGTCAGAATACGTACGCCAAAGTCTTCTCTTTCCAGCTGTTCCAGTCACACTCGCTGTGTTTACTTGTTCTGTCAATCTCCTATATTCCATCCCCTGAACATGCACAAATCCAAACAATCTTATAATATTATAGTTGATCTACCTATTCGAAGACCTTACTACATACGTTGTCTTCCAGTACATACCTTTCCTAACCATCGGTTAGCGGAGTATCGCTAGATCTATGGCATGCTAGCAGCCTTTCAATTTGATAATCCTAAAAGAACGGCGTCGGTGGCCTTTACGGAAAAAATCAGTTAAATTAATCCTAAAGCGTGAGCAAGGACGCGGAGGTGAAATCTAGAATTTTAAACTCCGGCACAGCTTATGGCATGGCATTTCTTTCCCGTTTGGTTGTGGACGGTGTTCATCGAAGCGGGGCCAAGGTGGCCAACTCCCTACGTGGTCGCGCACTGACCGTGACGGCTAACTATATGCTGGCTGCTGACTGCACGCCGACTGCCGTCCACGCGTGCTGCTCCGCTGGAGAACTAATATTAAAATAACGCTAAAATTGGAATGGAAATTATGGATACGTGACTTGCTTAATGACAGACGGTTTTTTGCGATTTTTGTGAGTCAGGTTCTCAGTCAGATTGCTGCTGACTACCGTTTGTTTTCTGCACATTTCGCGGTTATCAAAACTTTCACATTGTTCAAGATTTCATAATTTAAGTCCAAGACTTAGCTTCACAAGTCAACTTCAAAGGCAAGCCTTTAACTAAGAGCTTACCGCTTAACTAGGTGGTCTTCGTGCTTTTTCCATAAATTGAGCACATAAAAAAGTATATGATATTAACTTAAGAGACATATAAGACCTACGGTTTTTTTTTTCTGAGACTCTAAATCAGCTCAAAACTGCGATAGAAGAAGGATAGAATAACGTTTTCCAAGGCGTGTTTGTGACACTAATCCATGAAAAATCGTATTGACGCGATAATTATTTTGTATGAATACATTATAGAGGGTTATAGGTAAAATGCTAACAACCTCTTAGGGTAGACTTCTGCTAGTCCTAACAAATATCAATATATTTTCGTCTCAAAAGGTGAATTTTTTTAGCTTTGAAGCTTTAAACTATAAAACAGCAAACATTTTCTATTTTACTATGGCTGTTGGAATGCGGAGAAAGAATGAACACTCGGGCAATATTTTTTTTATTGCCTATAGATTAGCCTTTGACCACTTTGGTGCTGTAGCTGAAGATGGTAATCAAGCTTACCCTAGATGGGAACTGGCTCTCAAGGCCAGCTGCTGCAACACTCCTGGTGGACTCCTGAACACGTGTTTATTGCTTCACACTATTAGAGAATATGATCTCCCTCATCATACCATGAAAATAGCAGTATTGCTAAAGGAAATATTATTCTGTCTTTATTGTTATTAAACAACTTTAAACGGTTTAAAACGTCATGTCATCACAAAAATAATGATAAATATACGCGATTTAAACCGTTTAAAGTTGTTTAATTACTACGGAAATATTATTCCCCAGAACTATTTTAAAAATCATTATCTGTAGTATACTAAGTCTGTTTAATCAAGTAAGTTTGTATTCTTAGTTATATATTCTGTGTCAGCGCAAGGTCAATGGACAGGATTTTTTCTTTTAGCCAGGAATGCTCTTGAGAAATACATATGATATGCTTTCTTCTTTAAAAAAAATATAACCATTTTATATTGATTAAAGAATAATTGCGTCTCTGAACAATTACCTCACCTTTAGCACTAGTTACCGCATTGCTTTTTTCATAGTAACGTCGATGGAGATCAGCATCTCCAATGACACGCTATTGGAAGTGATAAGTGGTAGCGTCACGTGGATAAACGGTAAAATGCCCTAACACCTTGTAATATCGATAATCTACGACAACAGCCAGGACCGACTTAAAGTAGCCTCTGAAACACAGAAGCGCTCAGTAGAAAATGCCACAAGCGCTCAACCATCCCATTAATGACCGCGGCGATACATTGCTTATTTTAGGCACTCCAAAGTCAAAGTCAAAATCATTTATTAAATTTAGGCGTCTACGTCGCTCTTATGAAGATCAATTACAAATGTCAATATTGAAATATCCTACACTGCACTACACTACACGTTCAGCAAAAAAATTAAGCCTAAGCTTCGCAACGAGTGCTTCAAAACGATTGCATTGCATGAAATTTACTATTGCAGATATGTGTTCTCTCATTATTGGCATGGCATAATTAATGACATAAGACGCCAGCTTTGTATCGCATGCTGTTTCAGCACGGTTCACTGATGTCCATATAGCTTGCACCACTACTTTAATTGTCTATGCAGCGTCAATATTACGACTTCATGACTGGCCTATCGGTAGTACAGGTAGAGTAGAAGATCCATGGTTTCATACCAAGCTGATGCTCGGCAAGTAAACTATGGATTTTGATAGGACATTTGCAGAATGTTTGCCTGGATAGTTACCACCGACCAGTGAAGAATCTATTGCAAAGAAGTATCCGACAATATCGCGAATAGTTCTAGGTTAAGACTGCTTACCATCCTAGACCACATCATGTGTTATTGACTAGTAAGATTGTGTTCAAAAGCTAGGCTTTTGAAGCGCATATAGCGAAGTTTGCTTAGCTGTTCTTAACCGATCAGAAAAGTTAAGCAACGTCCGCCGCGGTCATGAGTTGGATGGGTGACCGCTAGTGACATTACTACAGAGCGCTTCCGTGCTTCGAAGGGCGACGTCGGTCCCGATTGTCGTCTTAGGATGGCAGTCGTTAAAGCATGGTGGTAGGGCATTTGCGAATGCCCGCCTGGTTAGCTACCACCCTCAAGTAGAAAATCTGTCGTCAAGCACCTTACGGTGTGTTCCTGCAGCTGTCCTTGAGAGCCAGTAATTCTAGGTTAGCCTGAACTACACCTTCGACCACATCATCACAAACAATAATGCCGTAGTACTATCAAAAGGAACTGTCTAATATACAACGGCAAATAAACGTGTAAGTCAATCGCTGTGGTCTCTCAGCTCTTTAAATAAAATTTTACAGGTTTAAAAAATAAAATATTCCACATAACTCCATATTAATTTTATTCGTATCCATAATAGGTTAATTATAATATCGTACATTCCGTTTAACTCTCTAGGACTTCCACAGTTATCCTATCGACAACATAACTTAGGTATTTCAAGTTGAACAATACTAAGTATTAACCTTATTCATTCAAGACTAGCCTCTCTGTCCGCTATGTTTACCTCTTTTTATATAGGACTTCCTGTAAATATTTGTTAGCTGGCAGAGCAAATTTGACTCTTAAAGTTATAAACCATGTTTGAATTTTCCGCGCATTTTCACTCAGAGTATTGTTTGTTTGATATGCGATGTTCACTTTTTATCATGCGCGTATGATAGATTAACAGATGTAAGTTCAAATACGAGTTTATTATATATAAAAATCTAAGGAACTAAAATTACTTCATGAGAAAAGCTTATTTGTGATTCTGTGAGTCTGAAACGGGAAAGTACTGAACTGATTTCAACGAAATTTGCTATTTTTTTAGTTTAAAGCATTGAGCACGTTTGAGCATACTTATTTGTTTCGCTTCGTTGAGTAGTTCGGAAATGGCAGCTTGAACTCTATGGATTAATCTGTTCCACATAAAGTGGTCAATAACGTCATGCATGATTGGTTATTAAAAATCCAGTCCGCTTTACTAAGTATATGCTGTATTAGTGCTCAGTTTTAGCTTAATGCTAAATGCCGCAATTAGCAGTGATTGTGAGCATATGAGAACTTACCTTCAATATATCAATCATATTTCTTGTCAGATAGAATTGGACACCAATCAGTATCCAATCAGGGATCGTAGTAATGTGTGGGCTCAAATTTATATTATGAGCGCCGTTAGGATAACTAATATGAGAGATCTAGAAGACCTTATTCATAGATTTAAAAAAAATGGTTGTTATGAAGGTAAAATAATGATTTGAACAGCTAATAAGATAATTTTTTCCAAAATTCACTTTCACAAAATTTTATTCTGTACATAAGAGGAGTGAGATTTGATGTTGTTGAAAGAGTTTAAATTCCCCACAATAGGGTTTTTTTAATGCGTGGGCAATAGTTTCCTACCTTTCTTTGAAAAACTACCGAAACAAGTATATATATAATACTTAGAGAAAACAGATTTCAACATGCTACGAATCTGTCATACCTACTCACATTTCATGCCTTATTCGCTTCATCACATTCTTCATACACGCCCGATATAGTTTAAATTAGATACTTAAGAATGACCTGTTATTTCAAACGCTTCTAATTTGGTCAGAATACGTTCCCTGGGGTCTTCCCCCCTCAACTTCTCATTGTCTCTTTCCTAATGTATAACTACCTGTTTTGTCTAATTTCTTTTCATGCTATCATTCGTTATACATTTTCTTTCACGCCACACTGATTTCCTAAAGAAAAACATTTTGTTATTGAGTATGAATAAAAGTTTTATTCAAAACATATGTTTCCAATGAACATTTTAAAGTGATTCTAATAAGTGTTATAGTTTTGCGTTGTTTGGAGGAATCATTCATACATCTTAATTTAAACTTACAGGTGTTGTGAACGTCTGTTTTAAAATTCAGTCAGTACGAGTTTGTATTCGCCAAAACATTTTACAAAACAATAAAAGTTAACGTTTTCCACCATACATAGTCTAACAGAGTACCTAGCAGAAACATAGGTGGTAAATCTGTTATGTACCACAAACTAAAATGCAGTCAAATACAAAACTTATTGATTTGTTTGCATTAAAGTCCAGATTGGTGTAGCACTTAAAAATTATAATCGTAGTATTATATTTATTCAGTAAAATTGCTGGTTTTTTAAAACAAATTAGTCATCTAAATTGGTCTTGACAATCATCTGCAATTGCATAGAAGTTTAGTTTTTTTGGGGATTATCGTTCTTATGTGTTTATGTATTATGTTATGACCAATTGAGACTTTAGTAGCGTAAAGAGAACAAGAACTTTCGTGCTTAAAACAATTTTACTTAGTTTGTGGTGGTTAGCAGAATGACGGTCATTAACGTAATAAAAATATGCGTGGCAAACGATAATTTTTATGATAACGTCAACTTTGAATACTCGTACCAAATCGTACTGATCGTTTTGTGATTTCGACGGTTTACTATTCAAACTACATAAGTCATATATTTAAAAAAAAAATTCGACGTCGCGTGCAAAACACATGCGTCGAGCTTTTTAACCAATACTATTTATCTACCACAGCTAATGCATTTTGGGCTTAGTTTTAACATTTATTTTATAATTCTAAGAGTGTTACATATTACTCGGTAAATCTAACACAATTCCATCACAATAATTTTAGAATATCAGTTATATCATTCGTTCAGTAATTTTATGTTAGGATTTTATATTATTTCCTAAATATTTTATTCTAAATATTTTCTTCGTATTCATATGTATTAGATTTAGCGATGAAAATCTTTAAAATTATAATATTAATATAGTACGTGAGATTCATTGTAATATAGGCATAACATTCATAGAGCTTATTGGTTTATGTGGTTTTGGAATCACGATAAATATTTACACTTTTTATGAGTTCAACAAAACCATTATCGTAGAAATATAAAGTAATGCCTCGGTTTTCAGAAACCTTATAATTTTTTTCCCTTTTACCAAAATCATATTTAACACACTAGCCGTGTTAATATTTAGTTTTATTTAAATTTGACTAGATTTTATGTGCCTATAAGGAAGTAAAGAATACACATTAATTAAACGCGTAGGTCCGTTTCGGAGGCCTATACCTTTTAAATACATTTCATAATCCTATGTCTAAATATTTAAAGATAGTAAACTATTCTTATAGATAAAATATTATAAACATAGGCACAGACATTTCCAGAAAAATAAATATATTCATTTGACGTGTAAGGCTTAAGATTAGATTTACAATAATCATAATTTAACATTATATCATAGATCATTAAGTAAGAATAGACTCTACACAGAAAAATACAGCTCCAATTATCAATAAGATTGCTAATAATGTAATAGTGATTGTATAGAAGCAAACTTATATATATAAGTAGTACTGCTACAAACTCTTTAATATATGTCTTTTGACTATTTACAGATAACCCACTGGAATGGTTCATACACCTTATCATGCTTCTTAAACATTCATAATTCAATATAATACTTATAATTTCAGAATAATATCCGGTATTTCAATACATATCTATATAGAATAACACATGTCTAACCAATGACTGAAAATGATTGGACATGGCTAATATACGTAACTTCAACAATTATTATAAAATTTTATAATTATTACAATGTTTTGATGTGGAAAAATGAATTGTTGTGTCGAGTGTTCTTTTTTTCATTAGAACTGTGCAAATTTTATTTGTTTTAAGGACATTTTATTTTATATGTTGGATATTATTGTGTAAGTACATAATTACACAAATATACTATCGTTTCAACTACATGAAAAATACTAATACATAGTTATTATTTTATAATATATTAACTCTTAAAGAGATCAAATTTAATACATAATATTTCAAGGGGGAAATTTATCTAAAAAAGTAGAACACTTTTCAGTAAATGTCAGCAAGAATATGTAGGTATGCTTTTCAGGAACTCCTAGTTCTTGTTTACTGTACAATTGAATATTGCATTTTAGCTAATATTTAAATGTTTAACTAGTAATTTAATTATCAAAATATAAAACAAATGTATTTAAAAAGCATTTTTTTTTGTTAAAGTTAATATAATTAAAACGTGATTTATTGTACAGAGTTTAAGCGGTCCCAAAATTAACTGTTAAAGTTAGAGTTATCATTTAATCTGATATTAAAGTGAGTAACATACAGACTATAATATTATTGTTATTGTTCTTAATTCAATTTGTTCTTGTAATTTACTCAAAAAACAAATAACCAATGATTACATTTTGTGAAGGTGTTATTTTTTGATAACTATATGTATTCAATTTACGTTCCTTCTTGCTGACTAGAATTTACAGCAACCATTTACTACTTATACTAATATTTCCTACTTTTTAAAAGAGCAATTCATAATTATCACCCCTGGTTCCCCTGAACCAAATTGTCCATCGACAAGTGAGATATCTTTTTATCATCAGTAAAAGCAGCAAGAGTTCGAACATTTTACATCGAAATTGTATTATTACGGGTTAGGGGGTCTTAGCACTGTAATGCAGATGGATCCTCGCAATATCCGTAGGAGGTCGATCACTTCTGGAGCCTTCATTGACGTGACGTTCTCGTCGTTTACCTGGATAGAGATGAATATATTATCGTTAATTTGTTTAATATATACTAATTTTAAGAAAATAGGTAGTGCTAGTAATCCTAAAATTAGTATTTTGTTGATACTTGTGTATCAACACAATACTAATTTTAGGATAAAAATTCTCGCGCAGTGATACAATTATCACAATTGATAAATTTTGACTGGAGGAACATGGTGGGTATGGAGTCGGTGTGATATCTTTTCCTTTTTCGATTTTTCAAGATATCGAATCTTAGCAAATGACTGCAGCATTGGTTTCTGGAAAAAACTGGCAGAGGATAATACTTATATTTTCTATTTTCCTAACCTATTTTTCTTTTAACATTTATTTTGTTCTTACATATTATTTTGTCAGTTCTTCAGATGGCGCTGCTTCCCATCTTCTGTTATTTTTCGCTTAGTCGCCTCTTAAGACACCCACGGGACAAATAGGGGGATATTATAACCCGGCACATCACTGGGTTATGTACCTTTAAGATTATGTAACTTTGTATAACGCTACTACGACTGAACATGTTCATTCTTTTGAACATCAATCTAAACAGCCTTTTGCGATTTTATCAAACTCTTCGACCTACGAACAAATATGACTCATACACGACCTTAAAAATTCTGTACAAAAAACAAGCTACCTTCTTACAAAAATTGATCAATCTCTGATCAGACGTTTCAAAGTTTGTCCGTGGGTTGCCGGCCTAGAATTGCATCCCCCATATCTTCCTGTAGGAGTCATATGAGATGAAGGGAAAAATACCTGAAGGTTGGCAGCAATGCTTCCGGGCCTGCCAAGCGTAGGGATTATGGCCTTTGATGGGGGATGCATTTGTTCAACGGTGCTCTGCTCCAGTAGACAGGATTACGATGTTCCTGCTATTTCACCAACAGCAATACCCTTCACAGCAGAACACAGTAATGCGAACATGCTGGGCAGTGGTAATAGTTATGGTGACAGTACGTCTTCGAACAAACTATGTCTTGGTAGCAGCACTATGTATTTAAATCTTTCATCTCTGCCGCCACACTTATATCTCACCGCTATATTGCCTTTGCAAACCAGTGAGATATTATCACTGTCCATACCCATGCCAACTTGGCACATTGAAACTGACCATAACTGACCATACCAACATTGACTTGGTATGTTGAACTTAGTCCCATTCTGAAGCTATATACCTGCAATATGACATCTCCACGCCTGAGTCTCCCATCTCTCGCCGCCACGCTGTCATTGTATACCGCTGAAATGTAACTCTGGCCGGACTCAGGGTGACTTTGCACGCTGAAACCAAGTCGACTGTTCCATCCACGATTTAACTCGACTGTCACAATCTGGAAATAGAAATAAAGTCGTTAGAATGACCTTTTGACTCTAGCACCCTAATGCCACACAGTGGTGGCAATGAAAGCATAGATCTCATTTTCAAGAGATGCTACTGTTGGTTCTAGCAATTTCAGTTCCCCCTTCCGGCTTCCCCTTCATCAGACAAAGCCAGAGTGCTACTAAGAGTGTACGTGTTTTTCTTCAAAAAAGAATCAAATATTAAAGTTAGGTATTACTATGATGTAAGACTTACGGGGGCATTGGCATATATTGATTGACAACATTGATATTATCAGTATCAGAGAAAGATCCTAATATTTCTTTAAGAGGGTACCTACCACATAATTACACAGTATTTACTGGTTACCATATCTTAGCAATTTCTGTAGTCTTGTTTAGATCTTTTGTTGGATATATCGGAGCAAGAGAAATAAGGTCAACTAACCAATATACTAATATACCAATGAGCCAATATACCAACAAGGTAAATCTGTCGCCAAGCACCTAACGGTGTGTTCCGGCAGCAGTCCTTGAGAGCCAGTGAAATTACAGGCACATGAGACTTAACTACTATGTCTCTCAAGCTGACGGGCGCAGTGCAATTCATGACCTGTTATGAAATGCATCTGTTATAGGCAGAGGTTAGTCCGCTTCACATCAGGTGGACCTCGAGCTTGTTCCGTCACAATAACATAGAACACACAAAAACCCAGAACTTCAGAAATATTAAATGAACTTGTAGATTTCTCGATAAATATATTTTGTTATATTTTGAAGCGCTCGTAGCGAAGTTTACTTAGCTGTTCTTAACCGATCAGCAAAGTTAAGCAACGTCGCCCGCGGTCATGAGTTGGATGGGTGACCGCTAGTGACATTACTACTGAGCGTTTCCGTGCTTCGGAGGGCACGTTAAGCCGTCGGTCCCGGTTGTTGTCTTAGGATGGCAGTCGTTATAGCATGGTGGTAGGGCATTTTGCGAATGCCTGCCTGGCTAGCTACCACCCTCAAGTAGAAAATCTGTCGCCAAGCACCTAACTCCGGCTCCAAGCAGCTGTTCCGGCAGCTGTCCTTGAAAGCCAGTAATTCTAGGTTAGCCTGAACAACATCTTGGACCACATCATCACTTACCATCAGGTGAGATAGCGGTCAAAGGCTAACCTATTATGCATAAAAAAAAAAAATATGTAGATTGTTGTTCACAAATAAAGCAAGAGAATATATATTAAAATGGTATACATTTTTTTTTCACGTGATCAGTTGTTAGATAAGTTACATATTATTAGGTAACTTATATTATCTCGTTTATATTACTACTATTACCACGTGTAAGTACAAACGAATGTCAGTATTTGCAGACAGAGCAACGGAGGGGTTCTCGCGGGTAGTCGGGCGGCGCAGACCGCGGTACGCAACTCCTTGAGTTGCCTACCGCGGACTCTCGTATTTTAAGGGCAGACGCCAACGTATTGTTTAAATATTTTTTACGAAAATCATCGAAAAATATATAAATATTTTAGTTTGAAAGTTCTCGTGAGTATGTAGTAAATAACCAGCTGTCACTTACATAAGTCGAATGGGCGACCTAGGTTTCGGGTATATCCGATTCCCATCATCAGGCGAGTTCACGCCGCGCAACGAATTCACGCAACTGCTCGGTCTGCACGGCGCGAAAACGAGGGCAAGGGGGAGATTAATGCTATTTTAAAAAAAAAAAAATATGTTATTGTGACGGAACAAGCCCTAGGCCCACCTGATGTTAAGTGGACTAACCTCTGCCTGTAACAGACGCATTTCGTCAACGACGAATTGCACTGTGCCCATCACACTGAGACGTCCAGTTGTTAGGTCTCATTAGCCTGTAATTTTCCTGGCTCTCAAGGACTGCTGCCGGAACACACTGTTAGGTGTTTGGCGACAGATTTTCTACTTGAGGGTGGTCGCTAGCTAGGCGGGCATTCACAAAATGCCCTTCCACCATGCGGTGAAGCTCAAGCCCGCGGCGGGATTCGAACCATGGACCTGCTGCACGGCAGTCCATAGCCAATGCCACTGAGCCATCACTGCTTCAAAATGCTACCTCAACGCGGATATTGCTAGCACAGCGATGCTCGGGGCACTCCTTCAGTCCACTAGCCGTCCCCTTGGGCCGCGCCTCCACCCTTGGGCCGTGCAGAACAAGCAGTTGCGCGTCGCCACGAATTAGACGCGTAAACTCAGTTCATGAAGAGTACCGATGCCCTCATCGGTGTGCCCGAAATCTAGGTTTGTTAATTCACTTTGTTAATTCCACTAACAAAGTCAGGACATTTATTTTAGCCGTTATTTTACATTAAAGATAATGTTTCTTGAATTTCTCGCCACAGAATTGCTTGCATTAAACTGTACTTGTAAATAAGAAATTACATAATATTTACTAATCACATTTATTTTATTTTCAATTTTGTGACAACACGTGCACATAAATTATGCGCCAGACATCAAAGACGTTTCACTACTGTAGAGAGTATTCCAACTGTATATTGTAACCAATACTTACTTGATTTACTTACTGCTAAAAAGTAACATTTGACTCACCGTAGGCTCACCAAATGTATTGACATCATCATTTTCTGGCTCAGGTTTAATGTTTTCTTTCTGAATGGCATCCACGATCTCAACTGGTTTCGGTGGGGGCGGCAGAGGTGGCTCGGGCTTTGCTTTGCGCTCGTTGTCCGGAGATAGCGCTACGGCCTTCCATTTCTTCATACCGTTCACTGAAAGGGGAGCATATTTATCGAGATAGAGTCGGCACAATAATACATTTTTAAGGGCTCATACTAAGTTGAAACTGCATAGAATCAGGAGGTACAAAGTTACTTTATGACAAGGTATATGTAGAGGTTATCTAGTCGTGGAATTGTTGAAATATATTATGGTGTTAAAAGAGGTTTTGATTATTTCCACACAGACAAAAGTCTTAGATGGTCTTTATTTGCACGTTTAAAAACTTTTAGTAAATACTACACCATCAGGTCTCAGTTCGAGGCGAACTACGAATCTATTGCGTACAGCATGGAAATTTTACCATCATCCTTATGTCCGTCAGAAGTGGCGCCTTCGCTGCTTGTATGTAGTATAGCACTCTGATATGCCGGATTTGCGTGCTTGAACTTCGCTTCATCACTCAACAACGCAACCGGCATAGATACCGGCTCATCGGAATCCACTGGGAACATCGGCTCTGCATATCGCTGTCTGTTCATGTCTTCCTGGTACACGTTGGGAGCGTCCAGAGTATCGTTGTCCAAGTTATTCAGCTCGTAGCCATGCGGTGGGACTGAAAATGGTCTCAATGTGACTGTTTGTTGGCACTGAATATTTTTTTATAAAATGAATGATAAAACCTTAAAAAGAGATTAAGAAGATGCAATGTCGAATAACATGGAACTGAAACATCGGGTAAATAGGGTTGCGTCATGACTGCAAGCTAAAAGACGGAAGGGTTGGATGGCTACAGAGGCAATGGTAATGAAAGTGCTTCGAAAGGTCTAACAACAATGAGTGCTCTTAATCACAGAACAGTCTGGGTTCGTTCTTCCGACAGTCAAGTTTCGGTTTAAGTGTGAAGCGTGTTATTGTGTGAGAGTGCTTGGGCCGACAGAGTCTCACCTGTCAGGCTTAGCTTTTGCTTTCTACAAGAGGGTGGAGCGGTTGGGCTGATGATGGCCACAGAGAGTCTCTGGGGCCTCTTCTCCACGCTCTCAGTACTGTGTGTCTCTAGCGTACTCATGTCGGTTGCATCTGTGTGAAACACCTACATTGCTTAGTGTGTTGCAGTGGCGTGTGAAGCAAGACAATAATCTTAACACAAGTGCTAACAGTTCAGGTTGGATTTAGCCCTGTATTTTAGATCGCGGGTGATACTATAACATACATATTTGAATGGTTGGCATAGTATAGTAGAAGTAGGTATACTTCAAGTTTGTCTTCTAAAGAAAAATGCTATTACCAAAATCTTACAAGAGAGGTTGGGCAATGTTATTACCTTTGTTTAACATAACATCGTTACTGATTGTATCGAAATGTCCGTCCAAGCGTTTCCTCCTATTTGACTTCATAACAAGAGACGTCATAATTGAAATTGCCACTCAATGGATTATGTGGTTTGGGTTTGCGATGTGAATACGTATTATCTAATGGGCACACACAACCACAGGTTGCGTCCATTTCATCTGTTCAACTAGATTAACTTGATTTCTCTATGGATTTGATAGCAAACAAACTGTGTATTAAAATATTCATGCCCCGAATAGAATTATAAAGGATCGATGTTTGTGGTGATATTATGTTTGACGGACATTTTGCGGTTGGCGTTTATCAGCGTTATGTCAGTTTTCAATTTGCGTTAAACGTTCTCTGTGCTGTGCGTGGGTTAAAATATTTCCATAATGGATTAAAATTGTGCATTTATATTGAAACATCGCGCTGAAATATCAAGTGTATTGGATAACAGATTTACAGAGATAGTGTTTGATTATTTTCAGTCTTTAACTGGTTTAACTAACAAGTCTCTTATTATATGATTAATGTAACTAACGTTTGTGCTATTTCACAATCTCAGAGTTCAAAGAAGCCCAGAAACTTAGCAAAATACCAGCCATTGATCACTTACCAGTGGGTTGTTCGTAGTGATTGTTATCTTTAGTGAGCTTGCGGAACTTGCGGGGTGAGAGGCAAGGTGACCGGGATCCATCGACAGCATCAGGCGTCAGACGACGCGCCGCCAAGTCGCACAACATAGATACTGCTTCAGGCCTGAAAGTTTAAAGTTGTATGGCCCTTAGTAACCTCACGCATGAATCGGACTTGACTTTAATAGCGATCTTCTATCCATAAAAGTTATTAACAAAGTGTAAAAATAAAACGTTAAAAAATATGTTGAGTATCGTCCGATCCTTCAATACTTTATGAAACATAGTTGAGTTGAGACATAACCTGGAAAAGAATTTTAACACAAACTTTTTTATTTTTTTGCCTGACAGGTTAGCCTTTAACCACTATCTCACCTGATGGTAAGTGAGGATATGGTCGAAGATGTTGTTCAGGCTAACTTAGAATTACTGGCTCTCAAGGACAGCTGCCGGAACACACCGTTAGGCGCTTGGCGACAGGTTTTTAAATAAAGTGCCCTCCGAAGCATGAAAGCACTCAATAGTATGCCACTAGCGGTCACCCGTCTAAGTCATGACGCGGCGGACGTTGCTTAACTTTGCTCGGTTACGAACGGCTAAGCAAACTTCGTTTCGAGCGCTTCATAAAGGGAAAATAGAGACAAAGATAGGTCCATTTCGTAGGGAATGCAGGGATATGACAGTGCTGTCCTTGTACATTTTGTCGTAAATACTGTTATTTACTTAACATTGGATCTTATGGTGTATTGTTATTGGCAAAATGACTAAAATCGAGCACAGGAATATATAATTTAAATACTATAAATTAACTAGCACAAACACTCACATTAGGGATCGAATACGTCGACCCGGGTTTTATATATGTGTGAAAACTCACAAGAATTTTATTACAAAAATATACTTTATATTATTAGTAGTTAATTTTACTATACAAATATATTGGTTATTTTATTAATTATCTTCTTGCAAGAATATCTTACCAGTACAAGATTTGTATTTTTGTATGCAACGAATAAACTTAAAAAACTACTGGACCGATTTGGATGAAATTTGGTATAGAAATAGTTTGAGACCCGAGACATAGGATACTTTTGATCCTACTGCGCAAAAAGAGGTTAATGGTATTGCGCGATAACCGAGATACGTGCGAGCGGGCCGCGGCCAGAAAGCTAGTAGAGAGTGAAGTACCTATGTTATGTTTTTAAACGAACTTTATAATTGAAGTTTGTTTTTATAGTATGCTGCGATGAGACTATGAGACTGCCACGTCGCGCGCTTGACGTTAAGCGCCTTTCCATTATAGTTGACGTGTCACCCTCCTCCTTCTGTTTGATATTGCACTGCGCTCGTCATTCCGAGACGTTATAGTTTTCATGTCTCACTTGCTCAGTAATTTCATTTGACACAATGTACCCACCAAGACGGGAGTCTTGCTGAAGAGGCCTACCACCAAGGTACGTAAAATATTTATGTCGCCACAAAATATTAGTAAATTTTGGGTATAAACAGGGAACATCGTCGGAATCTAAACTGGGCATTGGAAATGGAATAGTTGATACGGAAACCGGCAGCTGGTCGCATCCGGTAGGGAGTAAATTCAAATATGACATTTAGAGATTAAATTGCAAACTCAGAGAGATATAAACAGCATTGACTCTATTAAATCTGCAGTAAATCATTACTATAGATATAATAGGGGATCCATATGATGTTTAAAATAACAAAATGAAAGCACAAGATCGCTCTGTCATATTCCGATAGCCTTGAGGTCAAGACACTCGGCGCGAATCCGAGGGACGCGGATGCAATTCCCGCTCGGGATAAGAATTTGTGCTCTAATAATTCGTTAAAGTGATTTTTGCTTAGCACGCGATATTGCTTGTAATCATGTTTAGAAACATAAATCAACGTTTGGGGTTAGGCAATATAATTTCAGTATATAGGTATACGCACCTAATAAATGAAGCCAGATAATTTTATGTATAATAATAACAAATGTCTTAAAAATATTTTAAGAAAACATTTAATTAATATATTACTTAAAACTTAAAAAATATATCTAGTATTGTCACTACTGTCAAAAATTAGATTTTTTCTCGATCGTGCGTTCCTAGAGTCAAGACCTCCTGCGGATGCTTCGTGTAGAAGCGAAACCCATCGTAAATTCTTCCAGTTTGGCTGCGTGGCGTTTGTGACGTCACGTCTGCTTCACAGGAAAACTAGGAAGAATTGTCACTTGATACATTTTATATTTTTTAAGTATTATATTAATATACTTAAAAAATATATTAATATAATGATTTCTTAAAATATTTTTAAATTTTTGTTATTATTAATAAGGATTTTAGCAAAGTAAAGCCTGAATCTATTCATTTATTTTATATATATATTAGCAGTATACAGCAATAAATGATATCGCGGCAAACAAACAAACCTCTAAGTTACTAAACCTAGCAAACGTTCGGTTTAACATTTTCAATTTATCTATATATTCAAAATGTCAAACCGAACGTTATATGTATACGCGGTATACTAAAAATATACCATATTTATAATGCGCATAATTCAATTATATGACGACTACGTTGACCGGGACGAAGAACAGGATAAATAATGGAGGAGGGATGAAATGGTAATTAGTCTTTGAGACTATGTGTGACCAGTGTATATTATAAGACCTATCCTTATAAGACTCGTATTGTAGGGTAATAAATAATAGTGTTAATATATTTGAGTGATGTAGTTACAATGGGCAAGATAAGGAAAGATTTTTACGAGTTTGTGATGGGACAAGCACGAGGCCCAACTGATGTTAAGCGGTAACCTATGCCTATAACAGATGCATTGAACTGCGCCTGCCACCTTGAGACATACAGTTGTTGAGTATCATGAGCCTGTAATTTTACTGGCTCTTAAGGATTGCTGTCGGAACACACTGTTAGGTGCTTTGCGACGGACTTTCTACTTGAGGTTGTTATCTCGCCAAGCGAGCATTTGCAAAATGTTCTCCCAGTTTGCGGTGAATCTCAAGACGGCGCGGTGGGGGTCGAACCATGGACCTGCGGCACCACAGTCCATAGCTATAACCGCACGGCTACCATTGCTTCAACAGTTGAAAAAGACACGTTGAAAGATTATGATAGAGAAGTTTGACAGGAACAACAGCAACAGAAAAGTTGAAGAGTCAACGGGCTAGCTAATGCGGACATGCCATGAATAGGGACGAAGTACATATTCATATATCGGGTATGACTATGGAAGGATATACGGATATTGCAGGGCCAAAAAATATAGATGGACTGCGTGAATAAGGATATCTGTGCATGTGAATGGAGTAAGTAGGTAGTTAGAGTACAAGAACAGAGTGGGAAGAGAAATAACATGTTGTAACGAAACCAATTAGCGTGGGACATGGATAGGAAGAAGAAGGTACACCTGTGTATCCCCAAAGCTTACAACGCTTTAGCTTGTCCGGTACATGCCAATAACCTTATCTGTTATTACGGAACAAAACGTTTCTGAAACACCTCTCCCTTCCCTTTCAGTACTCGTATAATGGAAGACATTTACTGTTTAGTTGACGCTGAAAATGAATAAAAAGAATCAATATCTGTGACCAAACATATGTATCAAAACATATACATAATACACCCCATACGATGGTTGAAGAACGAGAGCAAAAATTAGAGTTATAAGTTGTAATGTCATATTAGCTCAGTCGGTCAGATCATACCCTGGCTATAGGGGTGGATGGACGCGGGTTCGAATCCCACACATAACTATAATTTTTTCTCTCGTAAATTTGCAATCTTGTAATATGTATCAAAGTTATTTAAAAAATATTATGTAAAAAATGCTGTCCCTCAAGACAGAATTTCCACGCATACAAATGAACCAAAAACAAGTCTTTTGGAATAAGCTAGCATACAAAACGGCGGTATATTTATAGTTTCTGTTCTTTTGTTAAAACTTTACGCCGTGTATAAGCGCATTGTCCAAACATTGACACCTTGTTTACATCGTCGGTTAGCTCATTATCCTCGCAGTTCATTTGTTCCGCAATTAGCGCGAGTTCGTCAGTCGTTAGAGAAAACACATACTTACCTAGAATTCGTGGATGGATATGTTTCTTGCATGTTTCGTGTTTGTGTCGAACTGTTACCTACCACACTACTCGTATGTTCAATGCTAATTAACTCGCTTGTAGAACTTAATTGGGAAAGCAACGTTGTACATGAAATATAATGTTAGGATAGGAATGAGCAAATATATTAAAATTTTAGTATCGAGCTACTTGAAATTTTCATGTCTTGTAAGGCCATTGCTAGTACAAAGTTTGACGTTAGTTGATGAAAGATTGACACGTTCACGAGTGGATTTGCACGTTTATTTCGCGGGCGCGTAGTCGTTTACGTCTTTAGGTTTTTAATGTATCTTTAGGTTTAGATAATTTTATTTTTGTATTTATCTGAGCGGGTTTTTCAACAATGCAAGGGCGCTTCTAGTTCAAAGTGGCAATACGTTTCAGTGTAGGTAACACAGCAGCGTCGCTGCGTGGTCGCTGTTTTTTTTAATGTTATTTTGGCAGACCAAGCCCGATGCCCATCTGATGTTAAGTGGACTAACCTCTGCCAATAACAGATGCAATCGTCAACGACGAATTACACTGCGCCCATCACATTGATACGTACAGTTTTTAGGTCTCATGCACTGAGAAAAACGACTCAAAGGCTTAAATCAAATTTGACCTGTTACCGTTGAATTGTAACTACGTAAGATGAATTCACAACTCTTAAGATGATTTTCACCAATAAATAAAAATGTACCATGTTTTATAATAAACACAACCGTCAAAAACGCCTTCCGTAAAGTATTTTCAGAATTGAACTTGTGATACGATAATAATTGCAGTATTGACCATGAAATATACCTTACTTTTACGGCGGTTTATATACGGTGATTATCACTATAACGTACGACTTAATCATCCTCATCGAAAAGTCAATATTTAAGAAAGACCACAAAATACATCTTAAATGAAGACGAAAAGAAACATTCGCCTTCACTGACCTCGTTTAACGCCTTCTAGTTGGAAGGCTTTTTTGTGCGTATTTACGTTTGGTCGGTTTTTTGCCTTATACCATATAAATTGGCCGTCATTAGGGCGCTTTTGACGTTAGATTTTTCTCAGTGTGTGCCTGTCATTTTACTGGCTCTTAAGGACTGCTGCCGGAACACACTGTTAGGTGCTTGGCGACAGATTTTCTACTTGAAAGTGGTCGCTAGCCAGGCAGACATTCGCAAAATGCCAATACCATTGACCAGCTGTGCGGCAGTCCATAGCCAATGCCGCTGAGCCATCACTGCTTCATAACGTAGCGGGTACAGTCTCAGGGTGTATTCCTTTTTGTGCTCATAACGCCTAGGTTAACTAAAACCTAGGCATTATGAGTTATATTAAGGTTAAAACATGAGTTATATTCAGCCTACCGACAGTACTGAAGCTAAAGAGCAAATCAGAACGATTATGAATTGCAAAAGTACGCCAACAAAGCACCAGTTCATGTTTTCAATTAGTAAAATATTTTAACCAAAATAACTAAACGGAATATATTACTTTAATCTCTATGGAATAATGGATTTTTTTCTATTTGTGAAGGGGTATTTTGTTGTTTCAATGACAGCTGTTTGTCAATGCTCACAATGTTATACCTCAAAGTCGTGAGCGTTGTAACTTGTAAGTACCAACTGATGACGTCACATGAACTCTGTATGATTTTGATCATTCTTACGCTGCTCGAAACACTTGGTTAGTATCTTCGTAGCTCTTCCCATTCAAACGTAATAAAGAAAAATAGATTTTAGACTCAAGGACATGCAAGCGAAGTTTCAGCGAGTTGGAACATTTGGTATTTAAAATATGACGAAACTAAGTTTGTATGGAAAGCGCTACGACTCCAGCCTTAAAGTTCAAAAGAAAGGAAACGTTCCTTCAAAAAGCGCTACTCAAAAGTGGCACAAGCACATACTCGTATACTTAGTCACTTTACATACTTTTCTTTATTTTATAAGAAAACTGTGTATTTTATTTACCTAAGCGGAGGTTTCAGCATATTCAAAAGCATATCCGAGTTTTATTTAGTTACGGTGACATTAGCAGCAGAGAGTGGACAGGGATTGCGAGTGCTGCTGAACTTTTTCGCCTCGCCAAGGATAGAGACGGATACGGAAAGCTGATTGCCAACCTTCATTAATTGAAGAGGCACCAAGAGAAGAAGAAGAAGACATTAGCAAACAGCGAGGTCACAGCGCGGGCGCGGATAAAAAGTTCTAGCGCTACTGAAAAGTAAAAAAAAACTCTTTCTGAACGAGTTCGTCCGGGGAAGTACTGCCAGTCTGCCACCATACCTATTTCTACCGCTAAGCAGTATGTTCGTATTACTGTGTTCCGGTTTGACGATTTGCCGGTGAAATTACAGGCACCTGAGACTGAACAACGTTATGTCTCAGGGTGATGTGCGCACTGCAGTTTGCCACCTCTATCGAAATGCATGTGTTGCAGGCAGAGCTTACCACTTAACACCGGCTGTGCCTCGTGAATGTTCCGTGAAAATCCCATAAAAAACCTAGAGGCATCTGAGACTGCAGGTATTCTTCTTTTCCTTAGGCGTCGTGCACTCCTCGCTGACAGGCACATCTCCGTACATAGTTTTTTATGCCAGCCTGGGTAGCACTTGACCAGTATCTCACATGATGTTAAGTGATGATGCGATCGATGATGAAGCGTGCTTACCCAGAAGATACTGACTCACTAGCGTTTTGAATACCCCCATATTGTATTTAACCGGAAACACAGACCCAGGCAGGGTGTTCCATTACCTAGCGGTTTGTATGATGAACGAAGAAGCAAATCGCTTCGTTTGGGCTAATGGAATATCCACCATATAGCGGTGGCGCTTCTGGGTATCCCTGGATGTACAATTATAGAAAGGCGGAATTAAATTATGCAATTCCATGGCACTCTCCCCAAAATGTTTCCGATAAATAAGCGACTTGGCGGCGATGCTCGAGACTCTGGAGTGTCTTGCCTATTCATCGGTAGTTACTCTCTTGGATATAAGCTACTTATTAATTATATACCTACAAGCTATTTACGGATTATGAGAAAACTATGTTCAATTTACCTGAGCGGGGGTTTCGGCCTATTCAAGGGCGCGTCCGAGTCAGTATGCCCTTCTTCCTTTGGTGACATAGGAGACAGTGGCGTCGCTGCGTGGTCGCGGTACAGTCTCAGCCGCACCTCTGTACCGCATGCGCGTAGAAACGCAACGGCTTCCGCATGTGACATATTTGACATTGGAGTGTCATTCACCTGTGGGTTCATAGTTTAAGCATAAGTTAACATTTTTTACTTTAGACCACCAGTATTAAATTCAGTTTCCTACATGGAATAAACCTCACACCACGTTTGATAACCGCATTATCCCGAGAATCTACTTCCGTATTATCATTGCTCTTCTTGCTATTATTGTAGAAACATTCAACAACAAAATATATAAGTACTTTTATCTAAAACTTAAAAAGTTTGGCTTTAGTTCTACGATTGGCTGCTTTCATAAGGCCGCTAAATGATTTACTGTGTCTTTTGTTCCAAATAAGAATCAAGATTCCACTAATACTCCTCCTATAACGCTAGGATGTGTGGGGATCTTCAAGATTCCATTGGATAAGACAAGTCTGTGTTTTTCTTATAGACTGGGCATCTTTTTTTTCTTCTGATAGGTCTTTGACCACGATCGCACCTGATGGTTAGTAGTGATAGGCATAACCTAGTTAGAATGTTAATCGTAATACTCATTGCTTCAAATGTAAGGAGGTAAATATTTGCTCGTACACGGCTGAACACAGCCTCCCCTATTAAAGGGGTATTTGCCATAATCCCCACGCTTGGCAGGCGGCTTGGAGATCGCAGTGTTAGATGGCAGTTCTTTAGAAGGTGCTGCTACCCACCTTTCAGTATTATTCCCTTAGTCGCCTCTTTCGACTCCCACTGGATGATATGTGGAGGTGCAATTCTAACCCGGCACCCCACGGCTGTTATAGTAAATATTTGCTTGTCAATGTAATGCGGAGTATAAAGACTTTAATCTTTATAACTAACCTAACATTATGCTTTTATGTCCCTGAAAGTAAGCTAAATTATCTAAACACCCATGATTCATCAGAAATGTCTCGATCCCATGTAGTTGTGGGTAAGAATATTTCCATCTCCCAGGCTCAGTTCTACACCCCACTGCCGCTACTGAAGACTTCTTTATTAGAAGTAAGCAATTACGCTCCTTGGAAATTGAGTTAAGATTCTCGAGACGCCACACGACAACAGACGTAGTCATATTGAGGAGGGCTATATGTGTACTTTGACGCAGTTCTTACAACCTCTTTAATTCTCACAATGATAAACTACTACGCCTTAAGAACAGTGTGCACATAACGTAGTACATCATATTTTAAATACATGTCACTTATGCGTGACCGTTTATAACTTTATGATAGGTTTATCAAACGGAAAACTCTTTTCCACAGTACTGATGACGTTTGATACCCCTATACAGGGTTATTGGTAAAATGCTAACAACGTCTTAGGGTTGACTTCTGCTTGTCCTAACAAACATTTTGAGATGATTTATTTTTCTCAGAGTAGGCATTGTCTTTTAGTACGAGACACATACAGAACTTAAAAGTGTCCGACAGTATTTGAAAAACTTATTGTTTTAAGTTTGGAGTCTCTCCGAGCCAAGACCGCCCGCCGCGGCAACACTGGACCGCGTCGCGCTCCCTTTGAATACAGTTTTGAATATTTACATGGAGCAAAGTAATAAAAAATATAAAATAACAAATTACAGGCACAAGAGACATTTAACATTAGGTGGTCCTCGAGCTTATTCCGTCATATACACATAAACGAACAAAAAAAAAACATCAAAAAATATTTGATTTTTCATCTCAAAATGTTTGTTAGGATTAGCAGAAGTCAACCCTAAGGAGTTGTTAGCATTTTACTAATAACCCTGTATACATTTATTAAAATAATAATTATTTAATATAATGTCTCTTTATTTCAGGTAACAGGATTAAATGAACACTGACCCATAGAAATATGTACCACACAGACTAATATAAATATTATATTAAAATACACTTTTGAACAGTTTTGAGATTCCTTTTTGGTCTCGCCTCCCTGTAGCGGCTGTATACTACGCCTTCCGGCCAGAAGTCACGAACTAGGAACGCATCCTTATTGTTCGCTGGAACCCGAAGCACGTGTGATTGAAAGGGATTCATATTTTTAATCGTATTATCACAGTTTTACAATCAACTACTGTAATTCGATGTTATTATTTTACCGATGGCAATGAGAGTTTTACAGAATGTAGGTATATTATTATGGCTATTAACTTAAAAATATAAACCGTTATTTTTTTTTATTTTTTTATGATATTTGATGGTACAAGCGCGAGGACCACCTGATGTTAAGCGGTATCCTCTGCCTATAACAGATGCATTTCATCACAAGTGACGAACTGCACTGCGCCCATCACCTTGAGACATACCGGTTAAGTCTCATTTTGCCTGTTATTTTACTGGCTCTCAAGGACTGCTGCCGGAACACACCGTTAGGTGCTTGGCGACAGATTTTCTACTTGAGGGTGGTCGCTAGCCAGGCGGGCATTCGCAAAATGCCCTTCCACCATGCGGTGAAGCTCAAGCTCTGGGCGGGATTCGAACCATGGACCTGCTGCGCGGCAGTCCATAGCCAATGCCACTGAGCCATCACTGCTTCGATGTTTTATAGTTTATGTTTTATAGCAAAAAAAAATCAATTAAAAAGTTTCGTGTTTTTATTTAAATTCTTGGGTGATAAAGAACCAATAAAAGGTAATAACGCGACCGATTTGCTTGGTTAAGAACAGGAAGATGGTGCCGATAATCTATTTACAGGGGCGGATTTCCCTATAGGCTGAGTAAGTCCGAGTCTACAGGCCGGCAAAACTTGGTGGTTTTTCTTTGGTTATCCAGCCCTTTGTGAATTATGGACCCATACGTTTAACATAACTGAAAAATATATCCATAGCAAACAAATATACACGTATGTAAATCATCTGACTGGATCTTTTTGCTTATTGATTTACACCAAGTTAAAGAGTATCATTTTACATTACAGACTTTCGTTGGTTTTCAATTTAAATTAATTCGAACAGTTATTCATTATTTCGTGCTTTACAGAGATATCTTCGACATGCCTAGGGCAGCCAAGCTATCAAATCAGTTCATGTGTGTTATAATTATATATATGTATAAAGTAAAACTATTCCTCTTGTAGTTAAATAACTTAAATATACAATAAATTGTCTGTACGTGAATATGTGACATAGATATTTAAATTAACCTTTTAATACCAAACTACGAATAAATGTCTCAAAATAAGGGGCTTTAAAAAACATTTCCATGCATAATAACTTTCAGTTTAAATTTCATATGAACGATAAAACTTTTAACAAAAATTAATAATTAACAGTCGGGTTTTTTTCATTAATTTATACGTAGATACCAAAGGATAAATCCAAAAAAAATATATTATCATATTAGATTATATCACAAAATTGGTAGGTAAGTAAGCTCGTTAAATTTGCTAAGACTGTTGCACATATTAAAGGGCAAATAATACAAAAGATATACTTCCTTAAATATTTGGGCCGGTAAAGTACATAGTCAATCTTCTATGCTATCATGTTCAACATGAGGTAAATAAAAATAGTGAAATTATTCTTTGGTATGTATATAAAAATAACTTCAGTTCTTAAGTCATCTAAATAAAATAAAACAAAATTCCCGTTAGTACCATGCTCGGTCTTCCAAACTTTAGCAGCTAGGGTCCTTCAACTTAGCTGACTCATCACATCTAACACGCGATATTAAAAGCAAACACAAAACAATTAACTTCAAAGGCAGTTTATAAAACACAGGAACATTTTTACACACAACACCGCGGTTTTAAATGTTTTATAATGTTACGGCGCTGTTGTTGACATCACAAACCTAATTACAAGGACGATGTGAACACGAAGCAAACTTTTTTAACGATAAAACCTTGTATGGGAATGAGAATGTTCAACTTTAGCAATAAAATTACAGGACAGTTTTCTCATATTCATTTCGCGTGTCACAAACAGCTTTATTGTTTTATGTGGATTGTTTAATCGTATGAATATAATGCTATGGACATTACAATTATTCTACTCTTTGAAGCACGGAAGCGCTCACTAGTAATGCCACTAGCAGTCACCCATCCAACTCATGACCGCGGCGGACGTTGCTTAACTTTGCTGATCGGTTAAAAACAGCTAAGCAAACTTCGCTACGAGCGTTACTTCTGTTTGTTACTTTTAATTGAAACCAAATGATCTTTATCACGAAAAATATCTTACCGCGACAATCCGATCTCCAGGCTGTATTCTTCCGTCACTGAGAGCTGGTTCCCTCACTAGAGCTCTCACGTAATGTCCCAGAGCACTGTGGTCTTCTTTCCGCAGCGTGAAGCCCAAGGAACCATTTACTTTCGTCATCACTACGTCAAATTCCTGAAAGGGAGTAAGAAGATTGATATATCAGCATAAGGAATCATTAAGGTTTGTGCTTCGGCTTAAGAATATTTTATGGTTTTTATTAACTAAGTACCTATATGTTTATTACTGCTGATAGGCTAGTCATTTATAATCATACCTGATGGTAAGTGATGATGTGGTCGAAGGTGGTAAAAGAGGAATGCTAGCCAGGCGGCTACTAGCAAATGCCCTCCCACCCAAAAACCGAGACCAACGGCAAGCACTCAATAGTAAATGCCGCTCGCGGTCACCCATCATCAAGTAATTAACGCAGCGGACGTTGCTTAGCCTAGTACGTAGATCGTTTAAGAACGAAATATTTGACACATAAATTTTACTTTTTATTTACAATATTATGACTTTTATATTAAATTACATAACATCTATATCCCATAATTACGGTTAAAATTTCGAAATTGTTCTATAGTCTGGTACTAAACCATTATCCACTTTCATATTCACCATACCCTTTTCATATACCTTAGTAACTGCTGCTTTTATATAACTATTAAGTATTTGAAATGGAGGAGAAAAATACTATTATTTTCAACATACAGTTAAAATTCATTAATAAACATCCAAAGAGAACACAGGTTGAAACTTTTATTGGCAACATTAACAAAAAGTTTGCTCTGTGGTGAAACATATTCCTGGCCAGCGAGAGTTACAGTGTTGTAGTTTTAATCGCTTACGAGCAGTAAATACATCCTACAAACAAAATATGTGTAAAAATTAGTTAGCTTCTCGGCTCAGGGAAATAAAATTCTTTATTTGTCTATTTCACAAAGTTCAACATTCTCTATTTTAGCTTTCAAAATTATAAAGAAAATAATATGCCAAGTATTTTTTTACATATTACTAGGAAAAAGTAGAAAATAACTTAACATATTATTTTCTTTAGACCGTGCTAGCAGGTTTTTGATAAACACATAAAATGACGAGTGCAGTGCACTGATAAATTTAATAGATTAATAGTCTTTTATGCTATCTGTTAAGCTAGGAAATTTACGGCCTATCTACAAGGTATTGCTCGAAAAAACCCCACTTTAAAAAGTGATTAAATTGATACACAAAAACATCGTTAGCGTCAGTACACAGCTTAATGTGAACCAGCATTTAATCCCATCAAAATAATTCACTTACCACCGATCCGTCATCCTGGGGGCGTGAACAAAAAGCTTTTATTAATTGGAGTTGAGTTTCATCAGTGTAAAAACATAACACCCGCCGATATTACGAATAGCCAGGCTCGTGGCAAGGGTCTCATTTTTGGGGCTATCATTTCATTAGTTCATTTATCCCTTAGCACTATGAGAGCTGTTCATGAGGCAGTAACTAAGGGCCTATAATATCTTTGTCATAAAACTATATAGGGCTGCGAAAGTCAGACGATGGAAGTGGAGTGTAGAATAGCATAAGATTGGTCGGTGTCAAACATCCGCTGCATCTCAAAGTCCGAGTTTACGAACAGTGTTTTTTGCCCGTATTGTTGAAACGGTGCACCTATGGCACCGAACCAATAATACTCAACTAATAGTTTGCTAAAAATTTGCAGAGAATAGTATGCTGGGAATCACTCTGCTGGACCGTACGGTTGGTTGAGGAGAAAAATCAAAGTGAGTGACGTAATAGCCATATTGAGAAAAGTGGCCAATGGGAGGTTACATCATATCCCGATAATTAATTGAAAGAATTTGAACACTGAGAATGTTGGAGTGGAGATCCAGATCTGATACTTAAAGGCGTGATAAACTATCGCAATCAGAGAAAAATAAAATATTTTCCGTGATAGCTTACGGTGGTAAATGAAACCATACGACATGAATGCCAAAGATACAAAGAGAAGTCGTCAAGAGCTCCACAATAAGAATTTTGTTACAATCATTATTACGCCACCATGATGGTGACTGTTATTATCGCGTTACAATTACGATGATTGTAATAGGTCCTGCATCTTTGTAAAATTTCTAAGTATTATAAAGGATGGTTGAGTAATGTTCGAGTATCGACGGAAATCATAAATGCCATCAAACTTCCTATGTGACATTGCATATGTATATATATATGTTAGCGTAAGAAATTATGTAACGAGATAGAAACAAGCACCCGAACTAATGCTACGATATATTTTTGAAGATCCTAATTCAATTCCAGATCAAAGAATAACAAATAGAACCCAATACGTATTAATAAAGTTATGGAACGTGAGAATAATATCGCATATTTTAACTAAACCGACTTCAACCCTGCCCGCAACAAACAGTAAAAATACCAATAAAAACGGAATTCTATTAAATTCTGATGGAAGCGAACCATAAAATAATTTGGAGATTATTCGCCTTTTATGGGAGTGATATTAGATGAACAAGATGTATTTTCCGGGTGGAAAATGTATAAAAGAGGAGGGTATAAAATATTATTTGTCATCCACTTTTAGAAATTGTGATCTCAATATAATTCATGAGAAGTCCTTGAGGCTCCTGTATTGAGAATGTATTTTGCTATCGGGGCTGCCCCTAAGTATCATCTTAATGGCACTATTTTGTTGTAGCTCAGAAGCCACTACGAAGCAGTGTCATTACGATGGTATGTCAGTCTTTGTTTACACAAGTGTCACAAGGCTGAATGAAGGTACACCTTGGAGTATAGGCTGACTTCAAGCGGCACTTTCCTGGATGCACATGCAGATTTGAAAGGATACCCAAAGTAAAATAAAGCCTAACAAGTTCATATATAACCTCACGCCTGTATTCCTGTATGGTAGGTAGACTAGACACCCTACAAATACATATGTAAAGAAGCGTAACTCTCATACAGTTATTGCTTTGATTTCAGACCCATCAATTCACAATTAACAAAACACACACTATCTTCTGAATTTAATTGGATTGGTTATTTAATTTGGCGCTTAGAAATTATCGCATCCGAGTGGTCGCATCAGGTTGTTGCGCCGCACGGTACACTTTATAAACCACGCCCACGACGGTAAGGTTTGCGTAGTGATTTTTTTTATGAGCTTGACTTCATTTCTTTACATATTAATTAGTAGTAAACACCGCAAATTGGTACATTCTATGCTATTCTTACGTCATATTCTTGCCCGTAGGCAACCAGACAATTTAGAGAAGCTGGTTGTGGTCGGCAAAGTAGAGGGAAAAAGACCTCGCGGCCGATCACCTAGCCGTTGGTCGGACCAAGTGACCGCCCTCACTGGACTCTCTGTTACGATCGCCTTAAGAGAAGCCAAAAACCGAATCAAATGGAGAAATATTGTGCATAGATCCATGAAGGCCTTTCAGGGACACGACCTTCAGGAATGAAGTACACGACCAAGAAGATGCTATTCTTTATAAATACTTTTATTCACTCCAATATCGCACTTTTATTATACACTACATGTCAGTTATAATAAAAGTACACGACCAAGAAGATGCTATTCTTTATAAATACTTTTATTACTTTTATTCACTCCAATATCGCACTTTTATTATACACTACATGTCAGTTATGGGAACATTTTGGAGTTCTGGTCCAAATGTGTTAATTATGTTCCTTTCTATTCAATTACATGCACCCTGTATACGAGACATACCTCTTAGAGAGCGAGCATGAACTTTGAATGGGGAGGACCATAGTAGAGACATACCCCGTAAGTGATGTCGTATACTGGTAACGGGCGATCCAAGTCTGGAAGACGAAGGGTGTGACGGTCTATCTCAGGGCTGGCTTCGCGCCGACCACGCCCTTCTGAAGAGGACGTAGTCGCGCTGCTGGTCGTTTGGGATAACCTGTTGAAGGGTCGAACAAAACATAAAGAAATTAAACCTAAATAATATCTATGTAGTGATGATTTCACCAGAATTTCAGCTAAGGACATGGAACGGTCGTAAGAAAAGCTAAGCAAAAATTATCTTCACACTCCCCAACACGAGGCTTCTTCGTGATATGTTTACCACCGCTCGATCAAATGCAGTCGCATCGAGCCCTCGGTTCCAGTAGTCGAAATGGTTTGTGTTCCTAAGCTGGTGTCTGGCGGAATTTTCACTTAATATAATTTCTCTGTTGGCTCCAATACCAAGAAATTCTATGATAACATTCAGAATATTCCGTTATTGCCGTATGAAATAAGTTGCTGATAGTTATGCATCTCTCTTATGCTCAATGGGAAATGGAAGTTCTTTGTGACACCGCAACTCTTATATGATTTGATTATCTTTTTCTCTCCTTTTCGTCGCACTGTCAGAGCGCAGTCCCAACAAAGATATGTTAATATTAGAAACTAGTTCATAGTACTCTAGTGATGGGTTATGTAAGAAACGTCACTTCTTGAAGATAATTAACATCTTGAAATTTCAAAGAGCATTTTAAATCCATCCTCAGACGGACATTTTACCTGGCATGCATTGGATGGCAGTTGAGCGGGTCCAGCGGAGGCAGATGCTGCGGCAGGTGCGGTGGGTGGGGGGTAGTTCTCGTGGGGGGAGTCGGTGGATCGGGGGGAGTGATGCTCTCTAGAACGTCGGCCGGGGGTCGACACACTCGCAGCTCTACACGCGCGTTCGCTGTGCGGAGGACTTCTAGGGCTTCCTGTAATGTAATACTAAGTTAAACCAGGAGCTGTATGGAACTAACTACCGGGGGCACTCGGAAAAGTTTTGATAATACTCTTTTCAAAGAACTCTCAAGAAAACTCTGAACATTTTATGAGACTAAACCATCATTAACAGGTACAATATTAACTTTTTTTCATAGAGTAACAATAGGTACATAGAAAAAATAATACTGGCGGATTTTAGACGCAATATAGGATAGAAAAATTTTTTTTTTTCTTTCAAACCTATATGAATTAAGTGGGGTTTCAAAATGAAAAGCTCTAAAAACGATTCAATATATTATACATATAACTTGCAGTTTCAATTTCAATGGTGCGATAAAACGCTTAACGAAGATAAATAATTTGCAGTAGGGTTTTATACTTTTTTAATTAATTTATACTTAAATATATATTTGTACTCTTATGCACCATGTAACTCTCAAGTAATACACCAATGTAGAAAGAAAGTTTATGACATATAACTGCATCAAAAATAAGGAATAAGAAGTCACACGGTGCCAAAATAGGAGAGGAGTGACGCAAAATAAAATACAATAAAGCGCTAAGTGCGCGGGCATGATGAAGCACGGTAAAGCCCGCAGAGCTTCGTGTTCAGTCGCTTGTTGATCAGTGACTTCTATTGCTGACAGTATTTGGTGGTTTTCCATTCGGCATGGGTGCTACTTTGATTGACTCTATAAAATTACAAAGAAAGGAAAAATTGTACCACGAGCGGGATCCGAACTCGTGATCCCTATAGCCGGGACATGCTCTACCAATTGAGCTATCGCGGTGATTAGTCGTAGTTCAAATGTATCCTTTCGTTCCTATTATTGTTTCACCATCTTAAGGGGAAGGAAAATTGAGTCTAGTTGACCAAGTGATAAACTAACACTCAAAATCCTGTCTTGACCGCCTGATCCTTTGGCAGGCGTTGATGGTCTGTTTTGAAAGAGCCACGACAACACTACAGGCCTTTAATTTCTGGATCGTAATGATCAGTTAAAAATGTATCACATCTAATAAGGTCGTTGATGCTCCAAGACGAGCCAATTTAATAAGTAGTCACGGCACCATTCCACGCCTGCTCCTGAGCATCTACTTTGGGACCCAATACGAAACTATCTTCCTCACGCGAAAGTGCTCGTGGAGAATCTCAAAAAAATAAAGTCTCAAATCTCACAAAAGCTTTCCGATCACATACTTAATACTTGTGCTAGACGTCACTTAGAAGTCAACTAGGTACGAGTATAATATTTAAAAAATGCATTTTATCCATGAATGTGGTACCACGTGAAATCTATCAAAAGATAGGTCTTTTGATAGACTTCACGTGACTTGACTTTGGCGACGTTTAAAATACTAAAAAATCATTGCGCGTAAATGTTCCCGGAATAGTTCTTTTTTAATTGAGGCATGATACCATACCTCGACGGCCTGTACAAACTCTTTAACTTCTCAACTAGAAAAAATAATAAAGATGTGTCTTTTACTTGTAACTAATATTAATATAAATTTTAGTTATACAGTATTCTTAAATTCAATTCCTTAAACTTCTGTCACAAAACTACTTGCGTGGCTGGTAAATTTTAAAATATTGACATATATGTTTACATAACGTTTAACTTTTTTTTAATCTAAGGTATTTCCTATTTGTTTTTTTTTAATTTATTAGCTCTTAATAGAGCTAATTTAACGTTGTTAATACAACGTAAAATTTTAAAGATATAGAAGTCGGCCATATGGCGTAGTAAAAAAGCCCTCATATGTTATCGTTGGGTTACCGCAATGCCAGATAAGCATTATACCTATAACTAATAAAATGCAAACACAATTGTTAAGTGAAAATACCACATTGAAGAATGTAAACATAGGATGTCTTTAGGGAGCGCACAACTAATAGCGGCGGCAACATTTTACCGCGGAGTGCATATTAAACAAGTGCAAGTGTGTATGTTAAGTAAGTTTGCTCGTTTAACATGAAAGCAGGCGCGCTACTTAACAACTTAAGGGACTTTAAAGACGCAACACGGGAAGAGACGTTACAAATAATACAAAAGTCCTTTCAGATTCACTAAAGCTAGCTACTCTCAAAATGTTCTACGGAAAATCATCGCCATAAACTCTTCACAAGTAAAACGTACCCAAAGGAATTCTATATATAATTTTTATTTGATAGCATTTGCCGAACCGAAGGTATTAAAAAGAAAAACGGATACGGCACATATATTATAGAGTTGCGAATGTTCAATAAATCTTCAAAGTCAGAGAATTTACCTGAACGTTTTCAATAAGGAAATTCTCCTCAAAGATAGGACTCTCGTTACTCTGCAGTGAAGCATATTGTCCGTTTTTCTATTGTGTAGCGAAAAACGTCTCAGATAAAAATGTATAATGTAATCTACGATGGGCTCACATACTAATTTGTTTCTTCAATTTGGTTGTTAATGTAAATTTGGGTCTTTATGCGCACAAATTAATGACCTTTGTTACAAGCAGACTCAATATAATTTCATGTCTTGTTGTTAAGTGTGGTTTTATATTTCTGTTTATTCACCTACAATTTTGATGTAAAGCTTTTAGGTGCTTTCAACAATTGAGCTGTGTGCGCCAGCTGCAATTTTTTGGATCAGTTGCTTTTCCACGTTGTCTAGTTCCTTTCTCTAATTCAAGTAATAGAGAAATGATTAATTTACCTATCTTCAAGTGTAGTTGGTCAGAAATATTAGTCTGGCCTCAGACCATGTTCCCACTACTGTAACTGGTAAAAAAAAAAACAGTATTCGTTAAGTTTTGAAGTCTGATTTCCAGCATTGGTTGGTATTGGAATAAAATCTACATAGCTGTCTCGTCCTGCATACCAGCAATACTAAATCTACCCTATACTTTCTTTGTTATTTTACTAACAGATATAAAAAAAAAACGCTTATTGATCGAGATGCATTAGATTTAAAACCTCGATGTTTTCCTAAGATCAATATGTTACTAATCTCAATGATTCAGTAGGTATATATAATTTCAATTAATAAATATATAATATGCTTAATGCACACATTTCTACTGTATTACTATGCTATAAAAAGTTATTTTAATTTTAACTTCAACTAGATAAAAACATCGCGTCATAAATAATCCTACTGTAAGAGATTTACCCGTACGAGTTTTGAAACATGCTTTCCTAGATTAATTATAGCCTCAAGCACTGCAGTAGAACTCATAAAACTAAAACACTCTGTTTTACTCGCAAGGGGACTGACTACATTTCGTAAGAGGGTTGGTTTACGACTGTGATTTCTTGATATAAGTGAGTTAAATTTAATATCTAAAGTAATCAAAATTTTACTCCCGATACAGAGTAATCTAAATGCTTACAAAATTAAGGGCCTATATAGGCCTAAGCAGTGATGGCTCAGTGGCATTGGCTATGGACTGCCGCGCAGCAGGTCCATGGTTCGAATCCCGCCCAGAGCTTGAGCTTCACCGCATGGTGAAAGGGCATTTTGCTAATATACCTGCCTGGCTAGCGACCACTCTCAAGTAGAAAATCTGTAGCCAAGCACCTAACGGTGTGTTCCGGCAGCAGTCCTTGAGAGCCAGTGAAATAACAGACAAAATGAAACTTAACAGGTATGTCTCAAGGTGATGGGCGCAGTGCAGTTCGTCACTTGTAATGAAATGCATCTGTTATAGGCAGAGGATACCGCTTAACATCAGGTGGGCCTCGCGCTTGTTCCTTCACAATAACATAAAAAAATAGTCTCCATAGTCGTTGCTGCCCACTACGAAAATCAAACAAAGTAATGTTGACATCAGGCATCATATCAGGACATGCTGTAACGTGACAGTTGCTGTAATAGCTCCGTCTCATAAATCAACGCTAGGTCAACTTGAATATGATGGCAAAACAAATCTTCGTTATAACGAGATATACCTTATAGAAATAACAACACAAATCGACGGCCAGTGAAAAAGTTAATGTTTGTGAATAACCTGGTCTCGCACACATACGTTACCACTATCGGATTTAATAAAATGCCTTCACTATATTGTGTCTAGTATATTTTGAAACTCCTGCTAATCTGTAGTATTTATCTGATCATGTACATATCATGATATACAGTATTTTTTTTACATAAATAATACTTTAGACTTAGACCCTATATGTGTCAAAAAATCATAAGCCCGCCAATGGCGTTGTTTAGAATGAATCGAAGAAATATGTTCGTTAATCGTCAACTAAATAAAATTTCAGTTGTAACTCATTTAGCCAAGCCAAGTCTGCAGACAATGGTTGGCGAAAACGACGCTTTAGAATCTGAGTTCGATCCCCAGTTTTTCGGACAGAGATTCTCAATAGAACCCGTTTTCAGATTCATTAGCATTTTTCTAAGTTGATGAAGGGATGTGAGCAACTTTCCAGATCTGATCAATTCGAAATTTGGTATCCAACAGGATACCAAATTTCTACTACTATTGACTATTGAAGTTACAACTTCAATAGGGCAAGATAATTCTGTCAAAAAATAAACTGATTCTGATTCTGAAGAACATGAAGCAATGATGGCCGAGCGGTAATAGCTATGGACTGACGTGCCGCAGTACCCTGCTTCGATCCCCACCGCCGGCTTGAACTTCACCGCATGGTGGAAGGGCATTTTGCAATTGCCCGCCTGGCTAGCTACCACCCTAAAGTAGAAAGTCTGTCGCCTAGCACCGAAAGGAGTGTTCCGGCAGTAATCCTTGAGAGCCAGTGAAATTACAGGCACAATGGGACTTAACAACTATATCTCAATGTGACGGGCGCAGTGCAATTCGTGACTTATGATGAATTGCAACTGTTATAGGCAGAGGTTAGTCCATCCAACATCAGGTGGGTCTCGAGCTTATTCCATCACAATAACATATAATAAATAAAATAAATAACCAAGCAGCGTCACCTGATCTACAGGATACCTAATTCCTATTACCATTTCAATGCTAGGAATAATACATATTTATTATTAGTATGGATAAGTTTTAGATAAGTAAATCTGGGTTGGAAGATGTCGGACCGAATAATGTAACCGAACTCCTCATGATAAACTTTTCAAACTTTCGCGAATCGAATTAACATTCAAAGAGAGCCTATTTTCGCACAAACTGGGAAATATAGAGCATAGTTTTTGAATGTATAGGTCCGCCAAATGCGGATCATTTCATATACTGTTGTAGCTGTTCTTAACCGATCAGCAAAGTTAAGCAACGTCGCGCGCGGTCATGAGTTGGATGGGTGACCGCTAGTGACATTACTACTGAGCGTTTCCGTGCTTCGGAGGGCACGTTAAGCCGTCGGTCCCGGTTGTTGTCTTAGGATGGTAGTCGTTATAGCATGGTGGTAGGGCATTTTGCGAATGCCCGCCTCGCTAGCTACCACCCTCAAGTAGAAAATCTGTCGCCAAGCACCTAACGGTGTGTTCCGGCAGCTGTCCTGGAGAGCCAGTACTTCTAGTTTAGCCTGAACAACATCTTCGACCACATCATCACTTACCATCAGGTGAGATAGTGGTCAATGGCTAACTATTAGGCATTAAAAAATAAAAAAAACTGTGGCGCACTACAGGGGTCAGCTACACCCGATTCATCAGTGCACTCGTGACCATGGTCGATGCAAATAGGTCGAAACGTTGAGGTTATTCAAAATAATTTTCTCTAAATTTAATTCTCTGCGCGAATAATCCTTAAATCTCTTTGAATATCTAAGTAGCTAATATAAAATGCAGATATAATAAAACAAACTCATATGGAATTGCCAACTAGTTTTTCATTAGAGCAGTGAATTAATTCAAGAACAAAGGGTAGAGCGGCCATTTTTCAAGTGCCACTGGCAGCGACCGCGAGAGCCATCCAAATAAGTCAGATTTTAGTGTTTTTCTCTTTAGATATGACGTCACACATTTACTATGTTCTTGTGAGGGAAGAGATAATATATTACAAATTTTATATAATGCAGTAGTTGTTAAGTTCATTAAAATTGTGTGAGTAGATGTTTATCGTGTGGATTTGATGTCTTTTTAATACTGTGATAGGTATGCCTTTGACCACAATCTCACCTGATGGTAAGTGATGATGTGGTGAAAGGTGTTAACAGGCTTAACCTAGAATTACTGGCTCTTTAGGACAGCTGCTGGAACACACCGTTAGGTGCTTGGCGACAGATTTTCTACTTGAAGGTGGTCGCTAGCCAGGCGGGTATATTCGCAAAATACCCTGCCACTATGCGGTGAAGCCCAAGACCGCGGCGGTATTCGAACAATGGACCTGCTGCGTGGCAGTCCATAGCCAATGCCACTGAGCCCTCACTGCTTCAAATGTTCTGAAGTGATGCGATGGACAAGTCCGTCCGATGGTAAGTTTGGCACCTGTTCATTGCAATGTCACAGTTTTCTTTGTGCTTGACACTGCACTAGCTGCGCTCATCACTCCGAGACGTTAGTTAGAGGTGTCATTACAATTACATACAGTCTCACTTGCTACAGTGCCCTGCTACAGTGCCTTTCACGCCTAAACATAGTAGTGTTGCACAATAATGTTTTAAGTTAGAATATCTGACAATACCGTGGTACCCACCACGACAGACTCTTGTTAACGAGACCTCCCAACTGGCAAAATTTTAAGATGGACTCTTCTACTTCCTTGTTGCTACACCTTTGCCAGTTTTAGCTTTATGGTATGTATTCAGGGATTCATAAATTACCTAGATATCGCATCTTCATCACCATGATGATGCGAGTAACTCTATAATTGTCATCACGTTACTCTTATCCCACTAGTGTGGAGTCGGTACAATAATTCTCCTATACAAACAAACGGTCAAAACAAGAACAAATGAAAAGCTACGTTTTTAATTCTTCTCTTCAGAAAAAGAGATTCGTAAACAGGGACCAAAGTACTAAAATGAGGAACCAAAGTAGCTCCTTAATCCCTAGGGACTAAAAGTGATTTCTATCTGGAATGTGGATATTGTTGTTAATGTTCCAATCACCAAAAATATCAATCACGAACATTGTATGAACAAGTTACTGGCTGTATGACAAAATAACTGCGATAGGACAAGAAAAGTTTGTAATAAAGTTAATAAAACGCGCGATATGCATTCCGCCTTCGTAATTTGTTACTCAAATTCGGATTTATGCTGATACTTTTATAAAACAAATTACTGTGCGTCTTCCTCAAGGTGTGATATTGAAAGTATTATATTTACTGCGGATATTACAGTATTGGGCTCTAAAAAAGTGATAATAAGTCATAAGTTGAAGCGCTCATAGCGAAGTTTACTTAGCTGTTCTCAACCGATCAGCAAAGTTAAGCAACGTCGCGCGCGGTCATGAGTTGGATGGGTGACCGCTAGTGACATTACTACTGAGCGCTTCCGTGCTTCGGAGGGCACGTTAAGCCGTCGGTCCCGGTTGTTATCTTAGGATGGCAGTCGTTACAGCATGGTGGTAGGGCATTTTGCGAATGCCCGCCTGGCTAGCTACCACCCTCAAGTAGAAAATCTGTCGCCAAGCACCTAACGGTGTGTTCCGGCAGCTGTCCTTGAGAGCCAGTACTTCTAGGTTAGCCTGAACAACATCTTCGACCACATCATCACTTACCATCAGGTGAGATAGTGGTCAAAGGCTAACCTATCCAGCATAAAAAAAAAAAATAAAAAAAAAAAAAAAAAATGTAGTTAAAAATTGCTACACTCTTATCAGTGTTTGCCAGAGGATGGATTCAGGAGTCTAAAATATACCAAGAAGTGTTTACACCATCATGTTTCATCAAAGTTTTTGATATATGTGTGTATCTTTGAAGTCTGGGATAGATTCCCTCTTTCTTAGTCGCTGTGCCAATATCCAATACAGAAATTCAGCTACCGTGATGAGTGGAGTCTTTGTTCGAACTTATAGTTTTGATCTTATTATTTAGGCGTCGTACGGGATGGAGCGACATCTGTGTGAGTTAAATACGAATACGTAATACTATTTTTCAATAAGTTAAAATCTTGTTTTTGAAGACGCAACCCATAGGTTCTGGTTTTGATTATCACTCCTGGATGAAAAAATCCTTTCATCCCGATTTTTTACCGAATTAAGAAAAGAGTACGTTTCCAATTCTACTGTATATTTTTCTTGTGTGTTTAACCTCATAGCTCTTTAATTTTACAGGTTCCACCGATTTTGATGTTTTTTTTATATCCGTAAGCTGTCGCTTGTCACGTGATCCCATTTAAATTTGAGTGAGATTATATTTTTTTATTTATTTATTAATATTAGATCTGACGAGTAGTAAGTATTTGAGTTATCCCTAATGCGTATTTTATGTTTCCAGTCGCTTGTTCTTTTGTTAAAAAAAAAATGTAATCTGAAATTGTTTGATTGTGTTGTGATTTATGTAAGCACCTAATAACACTTTGGAACCTTTGGAAATGCTGCGTCGCCGCTGCCGTCTGGCTTACGCCGCCGGCAAAGAGATGAAGGCACGAAATTGTTCGGGAAATAATTGAATTTCCCAAGCGAAATCGAGTTAATGGCCCGTTTATTTATTATAAACATTGAATTTGTTCACCGAATCGTTCTCACACGGTACGATTATGCTCAAGGCTCAACGTCGAAAGTAATTTAGTTGTTCCATTGGAGAAATGCGAATTTTCGCTCAGCAATTTTAGTTTTTTATACGTAGACAGTTCTACGTATAAAACTTGTATTCTAATGAGATTCCGTGGGGTTCCGGGCTAATGTTGCAGCCCCCATATTTTCTTGTGGGAATCGTAAGAGGCGACGACGAAGGGAAAAACAGCAGAAGGTGCACTGATCTACGTTGCCTGTATGAATTAAATTCACAAATGTTCGCGCTTCTAATGGGTACCAATATTTTTTTAGTGTAAAGATTCCTTCTTATTCTATTTATATTCTATTGATGATCGTATTATGACAGTTTACAACTCTGTTGAGCGCTTAACATACAGCGACATCCTACTCACGAAGATGCGGTATGTTGCTCTTTCACCGATTTCTTGTTTATGACCAACCAATCGGAGAATGTGTGCTCATATAAGGCTAAGGCATGGCTCAATTAAGCATTGTTATTATTTTTTACGAGGCAATTTAGTTTCACTAAACAACTGAATAGTCACACAATTCAGTTGTTTAGTTAAACTAAAATAGGAATATAATATAACTAGGAATGTATAAGCACATATTCTCGAATTGGTGCTTCATTGGCAAAAAAATGGTGAATGGGCATCATGCCGCGTTTTCGTAAGTAGGAAGTCGCTGCATGCAGGGTTGTAAACTGTAACACTATCATTCTTCAACATCAACAGAAAAATAGCCTAGTATTACCAACTAATTGAATACTCAGGGAGTGATACCGTTAGGTAGGCTGGCGGCATTATAATCATAGTTAAAACAAAACTTTAATTTTTGTTTGTATCCTCATATCATAGCTGATTAAATAGGAAGGTGATAATTGCGCAGTTTTCTTTATTACAGTCCATGACAGCTGCTTCATATTTTTTCTCGTTTTGAAAATCGTAATTTTTCACACATTGTTCCATTTTAAATAAATAAATACATTTTAGTGACTTAGTAGTTAATTTTAAAACTATTCAATAATATAATATCCAAAAAGTAAAAAAATAATAATATTAAATAAACGTAACTTTAATGCATAGTTGCCGTCTTTTAGTGTCTACTAGCCTATTTATGGTTTGTTATCGCTAAACTTAAATTGAATCTGCCATTGAAAATCAACAACAGAATAGCAAAAAAAAAAAGAATTAAAGAAGTTTAATCCCTTTTGCATTAACAAAAATGCTATACCAGTGATGTCCTTTTGTTGTCCTATGTGTTATAAGCGAAGATATAATTTTAGTGTTGACTTGAGTGTTGATAAAGAAGATATTTTACAACGACCCAAATTGAGTGGGATAAGTGTAGGATAATGAAGTATATAAATGATTTAATATGATTCGTGTAACTTTCCGGCAGGTGTTTTCCAGTTTATTACAGTGGAGCCGGAGGGTTTGCCGGCGCCGTCGCCGCTTTGGAGTTTCATAAAACTTTTTACGTTTATAACCGGCAGAGGGAGGTGCTGCGACAACAAATGACATTTTTAACGTGGTTTACTGTTTATTTTGGTAAACACAGCCCCGTATTTTACTGCCTCACTTGGCCTATCTATATGCAAGCTGTATTTTTTTAAAAGGACAAAGGTGTACGAAGAATAAAAAATGCACGAAAAACTCGGGAAAATGGAGAATGCTCGAGGTGGAGATAGCAGAAAAGGTTATGTAACGTTTTGTATGAACAGCTTGCCTGAATGTTGGCAAAAATATGCATATTTATTTTATTTTTTGTATGGATTTTAGGGCATGCTGGAAGCCTATATTGGCAACCGTTCTGGACGTAAAAAGATCATCGTAATGAAAACGCTCGCAGCGGAGTTTTCCTAGGAGTTTTTCACCAATCAACTGAGTTAATCCATGTGCATCCGTAGATAATGAGAACAGTAGAATTTTATTCATAAAATGGCTGATATCCTCCAGGCGGCTCACCTAGTGGTAGTGGTCAATGTCGCCCGCGAACATCCGCAATACCAGAAGTCTTTAATATGCGTTGCCGACTGTATGTTTGAGGAGGGAATATACTACCTTCTTGAAGGCTCCTAAATCATATCGGTAATCATATACCTGGTTTCATATTGCGGCACTGCCGAGTAAAAAATGCCGTGAGAATCGCAGGCAACTGCCTGTCGGAAAGTCCGATGGCGAAATTTTTTTTTTTTTTTTTTTTTTATGTTATCGTGATTGAACAAGCCCGAGGCCCACCTGATGTTAAGTGGACTAACCTCTGCCTATAACAGTCGCATTTCGTCAGCGACGAATTGCACTGTGCCCGTCACACTCAGACGTCCAGTTGTTAGGTCTCATTAGCCTGTAATTTTAATTTTTCTGGCTCTCAAGGACTGCTGCCGGAACACACTGTTAGGTGCTTGGCGACAGATTTTCTACTTGAGGGTGGTCGCTAGCCAGGCGGGCATTCACAAAATGCCCTTCCACCATGCGATGAAGCTCAAGCTCTGGGCGGGATTCGAACCATGGACCTGCTGCACGGCAGTCCATAGCCAATGCCACTGAGCTATCACTGCTTCAGTTATTAAACTGCAGTATACATAGCACGTGATAGATATGGAAAGTAATGCCAAAGGATCGAGCTGATAGGAGAGAGTTTGATGGTCAATGATTCTAACCGATCTGGGTTGAATGAGCTTGAATGGAAGAAGTTTCTGGGGAGCCCCATCCAGAAGTGATAGTAGTACTCCTAGTGAGGCCGAACCTGAGCTGTGCAAAGTTAGATATTGGGTTAAGTGGCAAGGGGAGTGTCGTCAAAACGGGGGGTTACTACAAAAGCAGATAGTTATAATGGACTAAGCTCAGTCAGCCCCATTCGAGACATTTGACAACAGGGTCACAATTACAAACATAATTTTGTTCTCACTCTCAACAATATTTTCCAGAGGTTTATGCGGTTTCTCCGGTTCTGTGGATGACATGAATATCGCTGAGTTGCAACATATCATTGATGTGCCAGACAAACAGTCGGAGATAGCACGCCTTGTGGACCACCGGCATTGACCGGTTTTAAGTCGGAGCATGCACAGTCGACAACGACCTTGATGGTCCGGTCTACGATCTGCCGGAAATATTTTCGTAAACAACACATACCAAAATTTTAGTTTTGAAACTCATTCCATTTCCCCAGGGGGGACCGGGGGCCCTTCCGTCCCCCGTGCCAGCCATTCACACCACCGTTTGTAGTTGATGTTGCAGCCTCAAGTCTTATTTTTTTTTGCCCTATCGTTGGGATTGGTACAGGTCACACCACCCAACTCTAATTTTTCACCTAATGACAGATAAAACAAAAAAGAGATGTTTTTCAGCGGCTTCCAATTCCATTTTATCTGTGGACTTTTGTAACATTCGGGGCCTCCACTCCAACCTAGATGCCGTCCATCACCACCTGGAAACGGCTAAGCCGGCCCTTCTCTTTTTAACGGAAACCCAAATACTAAGCCCGGTAGATATTTCGTACCTGTTATATCCAGGCTACACACTCGAGCACGCGTTTATTCGTCGCGCAGGGGTTTGTGTCTTCATCAGGGACGATATTTGCTGTCGGCGTCTTAATGGTTTCGAAGACAAAGACCTATCCATACTGTGGGTTCGCGTGGATTACTGTGGCAAAACTTTAGTTTACGCTTGCCTGTATAGGTCACATAGCGGTGATATGGACACTACCTTTCTTTTCGAGCACCTTGCTAGAGGAGCTGATAAGGTCGGTGAGCAGTACCCTTCGGCGGAGTTAGTTGTACTTGGAGATTTCAACGCTCACCATATTGAGTGGTTGGGCTCCAAAGCTACAGATCACGCCGGCCGTACTGCTCTCGATTTCGCTTTGGCGTATGGTCTCTCGCAGTTGGTTAACACACCAACCAGAATACCAGATGTCGAGAACCATACACCATCTTTATTGGATCTGATGCTGACTTCTCACCCGGATCAGTACCAGGTTACAGTTGAAGCGCCCCTAGGTTCTTCTGATCACTGCCTGGTACGATCTAAGGTAGCGATCGTGCGCAACCATCGTAACGTGCCTCTCGGGAGTCGTACGGTGTGGCACTACCAGTCAGCTGATTGGGATGGACTAAGAGAATTTTTCTCGTCCTACCCTTGGAGGCAGATTTGCTTCTCCTCGGATGATCCAAACGTGTGTGCAGACTCCATCACTGACGTCGTGCTTCAGGGTATGGAATGTTACATTCCTAAATCTGTAGTGCGCGTTGGTGGTCGGAGCCGTCCATGGTTTAATAAGTCTTGCGCTGACTCATCCGGTCAGAAAAACGCTGCTTATAAAACCTGGACCGAAGCACTTGCGCGTAAAGATACGGCTCTAAAACGGGGAATGCTCCCAAGAGCTGTTTGAGCTTATACCGGCATCGCAATTCTATCATCGTTCCTCGCGTCACCGGTTAAAAGCTCATCCACACATAATCGAGTCCTGGAAGTCTCACACAGCTCGATTTATGCGCTCCTTCTTACCGCATACTTGCAAAATGTGGAATGATATTCCATCTAGCGTTTTTCCGCAGGGCTACAGTATGGATTTCTTCAAAAAAGGTGTTAAAAGAGTCTTACAGGGTCGGCAACGCATTGGTGACGCCCCTGGTGTTGCAAATGTCCATAGGCGACGGTAACCGCTTACCATCAGGTGGGCCGTCTGCTTGTTTGCCAACCCATTACATAAAAAAAAAAAAAAAGTTACGAGCTAGCGACGAGTGACATACTGACTTCCATATTGCCCTTTCTGTACGAAACTCTAAAAAAGCCGGAAGTAGTAGTGTCCCAATTACTCGATTATTACGTATAGATTGCAGAGCAAGGCTTTTAGTCAGATGACATAACCATTTAGGTCGCAAACTATTCCGAGACCAAGCCTTCCATTAAGCCTTGGTTCTGAACTATGTCTAGAGACTGCTTAGGTACCTAATAACGAACGTAAACACTCGGAAACTTACTAAGAGCTGGAACGACGACCTATAAACTAGAAGTACTAGAACACTATATAACTACAAGACGTACCAGAGCCTTTAGTTTTATGCATAAGGATATAATAAGAAGGTTGCTATAATTAGACAAGGTTATTGGTAAAATGCTAACAACCTCTTAGGGTTGACTTTTTTTGTGTTTGTTTATGTTTATTTGGCGGAATATGCACGAGGACCCCCTGATGTTAAAATTCTCTTGTGCCTGTAATTTAATATTTAATATTTTATATTACTCAGGTCGATGTAAATATTCAAAGCAATGATGGCCGAGCAATAATGGACTGCCGCGTCGCAGTACCCTGGTTAGATCCCCACCGCCGGCTTGAGCTTCACCGCATGGTGGAATTCGCAATCGCAAAATTCCCTTTGCCTATCCTTGCTACCCTCAAGTAGAAAATCTGTCGCCAAGCACCTAACGGTGTGTTCCCGCCGCAGTCCTTGAGAGCCAGTGAAATGTCAGGCACAATGAGACTTAACAACTATATATGTCTCAACGTGACAGGAGCAGTGCAATTCGTTACTTGTGATGAAATGCATCTGTTATAGGCAGAGGTTAGTCCGCTTAACATCAGGAGGGCATCGTGCTTGTTCCGTCACAATAACATAAAAAAAAGCTCTATGCAAAGGGGGCTCGGCGCGGTCCAGTGTGGCCGCGGCGGGCGCTTTTATCCCAACGCGGAAATAAAAGTACGTATTTTTGTCGAATCGCCGAAATGTGAAAAGCTTGTCTTTTATTGCACAAAGCTCAGTGACAGACATATTCTTATACCAAAACTTAGCGTATATGAAAGTCAAAAGTTAAAACATACCCATAAATTAATACGTGACACAATAATAATTTTGTTCCAATACTTTCATGTGTACGTAAGATGTTAATTACAATGTGTAATAAAATAAATGACGGCGTGATCCCCAGACAAAAAGGTTTCTCCATTAAATTATTATTCTTAATCTTGCTGACATACGAAAATATAATTCAAATAATTTCATCAGCTTCGACTGTCAATAGCCATAATGCCGGTATTATAATAGTGCGCAGAAAAGTAAAGGCAGCAACCAGTAAAAATAACATTTATGATAAAATATTATGATTATAACATTGTACTGACTTCGGACACAGAATTGTAGTGTGAAGAACCGAGTTCGAGACCAATGAGTCTTTCTTCTCTTTCGTTATTCCTCGTAATTGCAAAATTAAAAGACCTACCCTACCGAGTCTTATATATTATTTTATACACTATAAATTTCACCGTACATAGTCTGCCATTAGGTATAGCTTGCCTATGCAGCCATTCCTGCGACACTTTAATTAAACTTTGCACACATCAGCATAAAATTAAGCATTTAGAACCGAATAGAGCAATGACGTATGAAAAATTGTTGGCACGTGCTTTTCAACTGTGACTTTACGTCATATATTTTAAGCAATGATGGCTCAGTGGCATTGGCTATGGAGTGCCGTGCAGCAGGTCCATGGTTCGAATCCCGGCGCGGGCTTGAGCTTCACCGGAGGAAGGACATTTAGCGAATGCCCGCCTGGCTAGCTATATATATATATCCCTCGCCTTGTTCCTTCACCATAACATAAAAAAAATATAATATATATAAATTTATATTATCCCGTGCATAAACAAACACAGTGTTTACTCCAGTAGCAGTATGTTTTTGATTGCTAAATTTTAATATTAATACTCTCGCCGATTTTTGCACTCTTGGTTGTGCAAAGAGATTGAAAAATGTTACCTATTATAAAAACGAATGCTAACGTTTTATTTTAAGATTGACAACCACGGGTGTTGAATTACGTTTTTAGTATGAAATGTGACGTGACCGCGGCGGACGTAGGTACACCACTTAAGACCCTGATGAAGATAAGTAATAGAATAGAAGCGGAAACATTGTGGATCGTGATATCGACCATTAGTTAGTTGTTTATGCTCTAACGTATTTGTCAATCATAATATTTAGACCTATGCTTTAGGTACAAATAAGGTATTTATAAAAAACCTAAAAAAAGCGTGAATATTAAATTAGAGCTAAAAACTCTGATTGTTTATGACTAAGGACATTGTTGTCTTGTGTATAATAACTTAGAGAGGTTAGATACTTGGGGCTAAAGTAAACTAAAGATTTGTGTTAAATATATACTCATCTATGCAAAATTGGTCGAATCTTACAATATCAAATGTTACGATCGTACCGCTTCTGGGCTAGTTTACGTAATTTAATATCAGTTTAATTCATGGGCCTAATGAAATCGATCAGCAGGAGGTATTTGAGTATAAAGTTATCAAGCAAATACCGTGTCTCGGTTCAGGGTGCGAAGGGCGTGTTTCGTTTCATGTAAGGATACCTATATTCCTATTACAGGTCAACACTAGGTCTGTGCATAAGGATTTTTTTTTAAAGCACCAACATTATATTTTTTTGGTTAACCATACGAAAATATAGGACCCTATTTTAAGCCTCCCCGTGGACAACTGCCATCTTTAACTGATCCCCATGACGCCAGCTTTGTGGGGGGATTATGACAAACTCACCCTAATCAGCGAGACCTTTGTTCAATAGTTGACGTCATGGCTGTTGATGGTGATTACTAAACCTATGCTGCGGGCCGTATGTATGCATCTTATGAACCGTGTAGGTGTATTGCCAAATGAAGATCCTAACAAATAATATATAAAAAGAATTAAATGATTAATTCGAACTATGACTGGTGTGCATCACGGTAACTCACGATCCCACGGAAATCTGGTCAGCGACTATACATACATACATACATCATCTCTCATCTGTAATTCGTCTTTAATGTTGCTCGTGGTAAAAATTATTTTATGTCTGTAACTTTATAAGCTAATTAGAGTACATTAGTATGATACAACTGGACAAGTGCTAGTTGAGCTTAGCTCTTTCGGAACTTCATTCCGTATTCTAACAGTCCGTAAATAAAGGTTTGTTGGGTTTTGATCACAGATACGAAAGTAAATAATTCGATGTTTGAAGGATTTGTTGGTTTTATAGAGTATATTATAACGAATCAATTTGCAGTGACCGTGAGTCAACCTGTGATCACAATCACTATGCAAAGTGTTTAAAACGTCGGGACAAAATTAATGATAAACATACGCGATTTAAACCGTTTAAAGTTGTTTAATTACTATGTGTAATAGCTAATCGCGAAAACCTAAGACAACATCAATATACCTAAATTCAAGATTCCTTAGCAGTTTATTTTTTGAGATCAAACACGTCACAAATATATTTAAAAAATTGCAACTTAGATGATCATTCCTTTATTTTTCATAAAAACTATTTTTATAATAATTAAAAATATATCTTGATCTCTTATACGTTTCGAAAGTATGTAATTCTCTCAGGACAGAGAGAAAATTAAGTGAATGAGAAACTGGCGCACACTTTACACCAAATTGTATAATGCTCAATAGCCAATACTAGCATTTATACTGAAATTTATTCTCAAGTCTTATTTAACTAAACTCGTACCAAAATTGGTTTTTGAATCAATGCTACCTCGAGTTTGCGAGGGACGCTGTCCGTTCATCGAATGCGCTCACGGATTGTGCGAGATGCACTACAAAGGCCATAACTTACGTAGGTGCTAAGTCCAGCTAAAGGTACTCCGTTGGCAGACAAGAGCAGATCTTTGGGTGCAAGCATGCCAGTCCTCCAGGCTGGTTGGGGAGGGTACAGTCTCCGGATCCTCACCAGGCCGCCTCCACCGCAGACGGACATGCCAAGACCTCGGCCATCCTTCTCCACCACCACTGTGAAGGTGTTCTCTGAAGGGAAAAGAGAAAAAAGAGTTATGTAAGTACATATCATCACGCTTGTATGATATAAAAGTTAGTAGATATAATATATAGTCAAACGACATTCCGCCCTGCGCCGCCACGCCGAGCGCACCTCTCCGCAGCTGCAAGTGACCCTCCAGTGAGACCGCAATAGTCCCCGCACTATTGCCGTCTCGCCTGGACCATCGTTCCGACGCTAGTTGCAACAGTGCGCATTGAAGAGCGTGATCCCGATTCAGCTTGTGTTTGTCTGTGCAGGAGCTGAGAGTTTCGTCGAACGCCGTGCGACGCGAGCTTCGTGCTTGCTGAGGCGGCGCTCCACCGTCGAGCAACCACCGCCCCGGACAAGCCCGGGTCGGTGTTGCTGCGTTAAACTGCACTGAAAAGTGCAGTTTATTTCTTGTTTCGCGTCTTTGTTTCTGCACAAACAACAACACCCGCTCAACAACACACTTTGTGCTGTTAAGCGGCATCGTTCAGGCAGGTGGAGCCCTACCGGGTTAAGCTCGCTCGAACGATCAAATCCGCCATTTGCTGCGGTCGCAGAGTGATCCCTAACGGTGCCAACTACCTCTGTTGATTTTTGGTTTAACCTTGTACCGCGGCCTTTTCCCGCCTCACGGGATCAGCCGAAACAAGCAGGTCTCCGGGGCAACTGGCCTTGGGGTCGCCCCTAGTCAATCCCGGAGTCGTTAGGACACCCCTTCGCCGCCCCAGAAAAAAAGTGCGGATAGGGACACACACCTAGGGATACACAGTAGGTACTCACTCCCTCTCACACAGTGAGCTCACAGGTTGTGCGAGGGAGACACTACCCTGGTTAGGGCATCCTGAGTGCACCCCTCAGGATGCAGCCCCGCCCTACCAATAGTGAGGTAGAGGTCCTTCAGACCTTTGCCTTACGGTACCCCGACCTCTACGCTGCTCATCAAGCAGCCCTCACCTTAGACGCAGAGAGTGCCCGCCTCACGGACACTCCCATTGCTCCCTCCGGGACCTCCGTCCCCACTTACGATGACCCTCCGGCGCCATCCTACTTACAGGAGAGCCCGGACTCCCCCGCCCCCGGCCCTGATAACAGGCGCGCGGTAGTAGCCCCACCCCGCTCTCGCTCTCGCTCACCGATCGGTCGGTTTGCGAGCATCGAACCTGCCTATGTCGTTGTCGAGTCAGTTTCAGACTCGGAAACGGACATGGAGGTCGACCAACCCCGCGCCTCACGCACAGACTCAGAGGATTCCGACAACGACGGCTATACCGTCGTAGATCGAAAACGCAAGCGCGCCCCTAAGGCCGCTAACTCCGGGCCTTCCGCCCCGCCCGCTAAGGCAGCCGCCAAAGCACCTACCGCCGGCAATAGGCCGACCCCCGCCCCGCGCCCCGCGTCCCCGCCCTCCGCAACCGCTTCGGCTACAGCGCCCTCTCAGGACGCTAACGCACGCCGCGAAAAGCCGCCTCCGCCTTTGTTCATCCAGGACAAAGGCAAATGGGATATGCTATCCCGCCTCCTCACGGATCGAAAGATCAATTATACGAACGCCCGCTCCACGCAGCAAGGCATTAAAGTTCAGGTCTCCTCTGTTAACGACCACAGAGCGTTAACCAAACTCCTCCGTAAAGAGAGCATAAGCTTCCACACTTATGCGCTCGAAGAGGAGAAAGTCCTACGCGTCGTCATACGCGGTGTCCCGAAGGAAGTCCGTACAGACGCTGTACATGACGACCTTAAAAGACAGGACTTCCCTGTCCTTGCCGTACACCGTATGTACAGTGGCAAAGACAAAAGCCCATACGACCTAGTACTCGTTGTACTAGACCGATCCCCGGAGGGCAAGACCATCTTCAACCTGAAGACGGTCTGCGGTCTCTCCGGACTAGATGTTCAGTCCCCATTCAGGAATGGCTCTCCTTCACAGTGCCATAACTGCCAACTATACGGGCACGCTGCCCGATTCTGCTTCGCTCGTCCTAGGTGCGTTAAGTGCCTAGGCGATCACGCCACAGAAAATTGTTCTCGCACGAGGGACTCACCCGACCCACCCAGCTGCGTTCTGTGCGGCACCCAGGGGCACACCGCCAACTACCGCGGTTGCCCGAGGGCGCCACGCACAAACCGCAGGGTGGCAACGGAAAGGAGACCTCCGCCACCTCCTCGTCCCACCTATGATAGGTGGCAGCGGGTCAGCCCTAAGCTGACAGTAGCACCTGCCTCACAGGTGACTCCCGCTCCTCTCCCAGCTAGGAACGCGTGGTCAAAGCCACCGAGCATGGTTAAAACCATCGCTCCCGACCGCGCCCCGGCCCGCGCACCCGTCCCCGCCCGTACCGCGGCCCCTGCCCGCGCACCGGCCCCGGTCCGCGCGGCACCCCCGGCACCTCCTGCCCTCATTCCACGCGCCGCACCTCGCGTCGCCCGGCCCGTGGCCCCACCTCCTATGCCACTGATGGACTCCTCTCTTCAAGAGGATATAGCGCTAGTCAGCGACCTTGCTATGTCCATCAATATAGATGAGGTCCGTGCTCTAGCACGCAAGATGCACTCCGCACAATCACCTGCGGAAGTCATCCAATATACGCTGGAACATGCCAGCCTCCTTAGCGCTCTAAAGCGCTTCGCCCCCCAAACTCCCCCTCAGTACACCCACTATGGGTAGTACAACCTTAAGGAATAAACCGCGCTCAGTTTCGTTAGCGTCCTTCAACGCTAACGGCCTCTTCAGACAACGTGACCTTGTACACGACTTTTGTAATACCCACCTGATCGACATTATATGCGTGCAGGAAACCCTACTAAAACCGGGGAAGGCGAACCCCAGGTTTGCCAATTTCAGAACGGTACGTAATGATAGAGTGACCGGTCGTGGAGGAGGCACTCTCATCTATTACAAAAGGTCCCTGCACTGCATCCCCATACCTACCCCGACTCTCACTACTATGGAAGCATCTTGTTGCATGCTAGCCATGACGGGTCATCAACCCCTAGTCATAGTTTCCTGTTACCTACCTTGTAAAAAGCGTGTCGCCCGCGCTGACTTAGTAGCACTTTTCTCACTAGGAAGCGCCGTCCTTCTGATCGGTGACTTCAACAGCAAACACGTCCTGTGGAATTGTAATGTCAACAATTCCAACGGTGTTGACCTTGAACGCCTAGTCGCTGACTTAAACTTTGACATAATAGCTCCACTCGAGCCCACTCACTACCCCTACTTCGACCACGGCCGTCCCGACTTACTCGATATGGCACTTTTCAAAGGCGTAACACTTCAGTTACGCTCTATGGAGGTGTGTCACGAATTACATTCTGACCACCGCCCCATAATACTGCGACTAGGCCCCGACCCAACATCTGACGTACCCTGCCCGACCAAGACGATAGTGAACTGGAAGCTCTTAGGTGAATCCCTAAAGGCTATCAGCTCACCCGACCTTGACAAAATCCCTGACGACATTGTGACTAAAGATGACGTATCCCTCGCTATCGACTCTTTCACTAATCACCTCTCCACCGTAGTAGGTGCATCCGCAAAGGAAGTCATAGTGCCGGACGACCGGCGCCTTGTCATTCCAGCGGATGTGAGACGATTAGTGACTAAGAGTAAAGCAGTGACCCGACATTACGACTCCTACCCAAGCAAAGTAAACAAAACTCGGAAACGCCACTTTGAACGCATGGTTGAAAGTCGCATGTCCGAGTTGCGTGATCAGAGCTGGGGCGACAAACTTTCAAACCTCGTGCCGAGCCACCAACCAGGCTTACTGGCATCTCGCTCGAGGTATGAAAGGTGTCGGACAAAGCGACATGCCCCCCCTATACAGACCTGTCCCCCTCGTCCCAGCGTTCTTTGACGAAGACAAAGCTGAGTGCCTAGCCGACAGCCTAGAGGCTCAATGCTCCCCCAATGTCGATCACGTAGACCAAGCTCACCTCGATACGGTGGATGCTGAAGTCGAACGTAAAAGCTCTGTGGTCATCTCTGAACTCCCCCCACTCACCCCAGTATCCTTCGCTGAGGTGACGAGACTGATCAAGGACCTCAAACAACGTAAAGCCCCCGGTGCCGACGGCATCTCTAACAAGGTTCTCAAAACCCTCTCCCCCCCTCTCATTCATCTCCTAGTCAGCATCTTCAATGCGGCTATGAACCATTGTGTGTTCCCTGACACCTGGAAATGTGCAAATGTCATTGGCATTCACAAACCAGGCAAAAACTCCTCTGATCCCACCAGCTACCGTCCCATCAGCCTCCTCAGCGCCCTGGGGAAGCTCTACGAACGGATCCTAGCGAACCGACTTCAATCCCATGCCCGGGAACACCACCTTATTCCCGATGAGCAGTTTGGCTTTAGACCCAAACACTCATGCGTCCAACAGGTGCACCGCCTCACGGAGCACATCCTAGAGGGTTTCAATAAGAAACCCAAACCCCAATCGACGGTAGCAGTCTTCCTCGACGTAGCGAAAGCTTTTGACAAAGTCTGGCACAATGGCTTGATTTACAAGCTATACCACTTTGGCGTGCCAGAGCGTCTTGTGCTCACCTTACAAGACTTCCTAAGGGACAGAAGCTTTCGCTACCGCGTGGAAGGCACCCTTTCCACTCCTCATCCAGTCAGAGCCGGAGTCCCTCAGGGCTCCGTGCTATCACCCATCCTTTTCGCACTGTATACCAGTGACATCCCTCGCGCCCAACCCAAAGTTTTTATAGCCCAATACGCGGACGATACCGCCATTTATTCCACTGGCTGGCATGTAAATAGACAGACATATTTCGTCATTCAACGGGCCATCACCGAGATCGGTGACTGGTTCCGAAAATGGCGCATAGCGGTCAATCCAGTTAAAAGCACAGCTATGTGCTTTACTGAGAAAACCCGCCCCCGCTATCCGAAGCCACTAATTCTGTTCGATGAACCCATTCCCTGGGTGAGAACAACCAAATATCTTGGAGTAACCCTTGATCGGAATCTCACCTTCAAAGATCACATTAATACGGTCCGTAACAGGGCGGCCTTTGTCATGGGTCGCCTAAGTCCCTTAATCTGTAAAGAAAGTAAAATGTCTCTTAGTAACAAGAAGACACTTTACACTGCTTGTATCCGCCCCATCATGACGTACGCATCCGTAGTGTTCAGTCATGCTAGTGAGGCCCACCTACATAAGCTTCAAGCCCTCCAAAACCGGTTTCTTCGCAGGGCAACCGGCGCTCCCTGGTACGTCCGGAGCGCCGAGTTGCACTGCGACCTAAACCTTCCCTCTTTAGCGCAGTTCAATAAGGGCTGCGTCCGCCGACACTTTGATCGAGCCCCCCACCACCCGAACCCTCTGGTTGTCCAGGCAGCGAACTATTCGACTGCCTCATCCGACCCATACTTCAAACCCCCCCGTCGCCGACCACGGCAGGTATTGGACGACCCGGATGACCCCATCGCAGCCATTACGTTGGCAGCTTTAGCGTTGTCCGCAAGTCGTCCTGGTAACATCCCCAGGTGTGCGGTAATCAGAGGTTACACAATCAAACACCGAGCTCGCCGGCGAGCTCGAGGCAAAAATAAAAACCCGATTAGTGTCTCTCCAAATAGTCACAGAGCAATATTCAATAGGGCCCATTCTCAACGGTACAACACTGCAGTTGTACCGGGGCATTTAGTTCCGATTCCCCCTTTGTCTCTCGGCAGCGAGACAAGCCGAGGTCCGAACCACAGTGGTGCCCTTGAGCTCGCTGTCACCCCTCCCGATAGTAGCGTGGCGTTTTCGGCGCCCGCAGGAGACGGAGGTATAAGGCGCTTTTCGCCTTATACGCCCGTCTCAGAAGAAGTGCCCTCAGCGCTTCTTCCTCCTGGGCTATAAGAGGGCCTCCCCTCGCCCAAAGTCCGGTGGAGCTGTACGTCCGTATAGCGGTAGACAGCATCTATGTCCTCCCTAAAAAAAAAAAAAAAAAAAAAAAAAAAAAAAAATATATATAGTTTAGAAGCGATGATAGCTGAGCGGTTATAGCTATCGACTGTGGTGCCGCATGGATCGATACCCACCGCCGCCGGCTTGAGCTTCACCGGATGGTGTGAGGGCATTTTGCGAATGCTCGCCTGGCTAGCTACCACCCTCAAGTAGAATTCTGTCGCAAGCACCTAACAACATGCTCCGGCAACAGTCCTTGAGAGCCAGCAATATTGCGGGCACATGAGACTTAATTAAAAAAATATATATGTACGAGAACCTCGTTTCCATAACGTCAATTTTCCCAGAAATGGTCATCATCAATTGGATGACTAACTGCTGACGATTGCAGTCCCATATAACAGGAGGCGAGTCTACAGCAATCTACCGGACCGATCTTCTGATCCGGTGATTCAAAGTCGACGTTTTCACATACTCACCAATTAGGTTCATTATAAAGATTGGTTCGAAAATCCCCTTTAAATTTTTATTTCTAAAAAGATTTTAGTCCTTTTTGTAGAAAAAAAATTTATATCTATACTAATATTATAAAGAGGAAAGATTAGTATTTTTGTATGCAACTAATAAACTACGAAACGAAACTACGTGACCGATTTGAATGAAATTTGGTATGGACATAGTTTGATACCCGGGGAAGGGCAAATAATAGTTTTTATCCAACTGCGCAAAAAGAGGTGAGTGGTTCTGGGCGATAACCGACATACGCCAGGGCGGAACCGCGGCCGGAAAGCTAGTAATAAATAAAAAGCAAAATAGCAATAACAGTTAATTTAGTATTGAGAAATTATAAGAGTGGAAAATCAACTTTTTTTAACTTAAATTACACTAATGTTCAAAACAAACACTTGACCTTAATGACTTTCTACACCTTCCTTTACAAAATCCACCCTCCAACATTAACCCTTTGTGACGTTATAAAGAAACTAGGCACTTCATTTACGCTATCTTGTTACAAAGAAAGAAATTGATTAATGGAATGTTTGACTGACAAACAAGGCTTTTGCAATATTGACTATTCATGTACGTGTAGGTATGAGATCTCGTTATAAAGAGAGATATCGATTAATGAAATGGTTGCCTGACAATCGAGGCATTGGCAGGATTGTGCTATTCATGTAAAAGTAGGTATGGGTAACAAAGCTAGTTATTTATATATGGAATGGTGGGTGAAAAGCAAGGCATTGGCAGAATCGTACTATTCATGTACGTGTACTAATAAGTATGTGTATAAGTTACAAAGCAAGATATTGATGAATGAAATGGTTGACTGACAATCCATGCCTTGGCAGGATTGTGCTATTCATGTACAAGTAGTAATGTATACTAGTATGGATTATTGTTTCAAAGTAAGATATTTACCAATGGAATGGATAGCTGACAAGCAAGTCATTGGCAGGATTGTACAATTAATGTAAGAGTAGGTATAGAATCTTGTTACTAAGCATGACATTGATTGATGAAATGGTTTCCTGACAATCAAGGCATTGGCAGGATTGTGCTATTCATGTAAAATTAGGTATGGGATTTCGTAGCAAAGCAAGTGAATGTAAAAATTATGGAATGCATAGTTGACAAGCGAGGCATTAGCAGGATTATAAAGTTAATGTACGGGTAGGTATGTGACATTGTTACAAAGCAAGATATTAATTCATGAAATGTTTAGTCAACCATTTCATAGCACACAATCAAGGCATTGGCAGGATTGTGCTATTCATGTACAAGCAGGTATGGGATCTTGTTTCAAAGTAAGATATTTACTTATGGAATGAATAGGTGACAAACAAGGCATTGGCAGGATTGTACTATTTATGAACGAGTAGGTATGGGATCTTGTTTCAAAGGAAGCTATTGACTAATGGAATGGGATTGTGACGGATCACAATGCCCACCTGATTTAAAGCGGTAACCTTTGCCTTTAACAAATGCATTTCATCACAAGTGTTGAACTGCACTGCACCCATTATACTGAGACATACCGTTGTTAATTCTAATGTGCCTGTAATAACATAATTAGTTACTGGCTCTCAAGGACCGCTGCCGGCACAGATTGTAATGTACTTGGTGACAGATTTTCTACTTAAAGATGGTAGGTACTAGGAGTTCATATACGTGTAAGCATGTACGTGGGATCTTGATACAGAACAAGATATTGATTAATGTTAGGTTTGGCAAACAAGACATTGCCAATATTGTACTATTCATGTTGGTATGGGATCTTAAAATGTACTGACATCACTCGCAATAAAGTTTAGAACCAAATTCAGTTACGATCGGGTAGTAAATGTTTTATAGCTTACTGGCTGCCTCGCGCTGGATTCGTCTCATTGTCTGATTTATGGCTAGCTTCATCCCTTATTTTATAAGTATGGTGACAATTCGCAGATACAGTTCTCGGGCGGGTCTACACTAATAATTATTTGAAGATAGCGAAGAGTTACCCGGCTTAAAAAATAAGGCTTGTTCTATATCCTCCCGATTTATGACGTAAATTACATTTAAAGCATAGCCTATAAGATGCCTAGTGAGCATCGTGCTACCACTCAAATAATGTCGCTGCTAATTGGACGAATAACAGGAACAACTTCCTGCAGGAAATCACCGTCTTAACGCTGATTAAGCGTGTATTAATATCAACGAGTACAAACGAGAGCTTTAAACAAAAGACATATTTTTTAATAATTATCACCCTTTGTTGCCTTGTGTGTTGTTAGGAAAACATATGCTTTTAATTTGTAGATATTTTAACCTTTGTTTTGGTAAAGAAGAAATACACTTCCTACGAGCTCTTTAAGCTATACTAAGCTCTTTAAGCGATACTCCGTAAGCAGCTTTAAGCACAGTAGGTAAAAAATATAAGTAATCACAGAAGAACAACTCTTTCAAGCTTTAAAGCTCTTAGATTTTTAATATTGTTAGGTTTGCAATAACGCCTGCTATGCGGATTACATTACAAAATGTAATCCGCATAGACACATACACATACACATATCCCGCACATGACTTAAATTTTTCGTATATTTGTGATCTTAGATTATTGTTATGATGACATTTTTTAATATTAATTTAGTAAGCTAACTTCAATTTGCTGTATACCTGCAGGTGCTCACAAAATTAAACACCCCTTAAAGCTTATGCTGCCCGAGTATAACCACACATGTATGCCATAAAACCGACTGTATGTGACCCTAAGTAAACCATATAATATAATTATATGACGCAACGTGGTTTGTTTTACTTACCCGAAGCTCACAATAGAAACCTCTTCAGGGCGGACCCTTAGCAACGTGGGTTGATTCAGGAAGATGGCCTTGGGGCAGAAGGTTCCCCCAAAACAATTTTATTCTTCACATAAGAATTATAGATATCTTACCAAGTCGTTTTTAACCGATAAAATAGGTTAGGCAATGGTAATTACTTGGATGGGTGACCAGATAGCTAGGCATTTAATACTGAGCTCTTCCGTACTTCGCAGTCTTATGACAGTCGTCAGGCTATGCTATGGCAGAGATTTTCAAGCGGTCAGAAAACTCCAACCCATTGCACGGTGGTAGGGCATTTTCCGAATGTCTATCATGCTAGCTACCACCCTTCCGGCAGATGTTTGGGTGGTGGAAGGGCATTTTGCGAATGCCCGCCTGGCTAGCGACCACCCACCCTCAAGTACAAAATATGTCGCAAAGCACCTAACGGTGTGTTCCGGCAGCTGTCCTTGAGAGCCTGTAATTCTAGATTAAGCCTTTTAACACCTTCGACCACATCATCACTTATCATCAGGTATAGATTGTGGTCAAAGGCTACCTATCAGCAATAAAAAAAAGTCCTTGGGAGTTAGTTTCTATTGTAAATTATGCCGGTTTACTTCGACCAGATTAACTTAGCATCACTGCAAAGTGTTTGAAACGTCGGGACAAAAAATAAATATACACGGCTTAAACAGTTTAAAATTGTTTCATTACTATAACTTTAAAATTTTCAAAGGAACAAAATTATCCAATGATCCAATATGGTTTTTTCTATTCAAGCAATGTGCTGTTATGATTTGAGTTTTTAAAATGGTTTAAATATGAATACTTCAAAGATAACGTGAATAATAGAAATTGATAAATAAAAGGAAATGACAATGTTGAAAGGTTAAGCCATATGCAAACTACCTATTAGAATTTTGAATAGAATATCGCCGAATCTGATCCTTAGTACAGCCAGGCCCATAGCCCTTAGGACCAGGTGTTTTCATTTCTCATAAACCAAACGACAGGTAAGTAGGGCTTGTTTGGCCATTACTGAACATTGTTTATTCAGTCCTTTTCGTCTACAAAACCCCGATTAACTCCGTTACATATAATTATAAACCTTTATATCTGCCTCCTGAGATTGAAATATACTATAATTAATATCGGGTTTCAATATTACAAATGGAAGGTTGAATTGCCGATCCACGGTCAATTTGAGTCCCTTTTAGGCCTGTAGCAGACGTGGGGGGTGTTTGATATGAATTATACATTAAGCTCGCCCTGTCCATAACAAAAAATCGCGGAGAAACGATTTTATTGAATTCCTTTTTTCTTTTCCCGTTTCTGGTTCATTGTTTTCTTTTTATTCTTTTGTGATGTTATTGAAGGAATTATTGAACGGGAAATCTGTTATGGGAACTAATTTAAGGTGATCTTTGGTGTATTTTTTATACTTTCGATGACAAGGAAACAAACTTTTCTATCATAATTTAGAATATGTACACGTTTATACGACTGCAAATGGAAATTTTTGTCAAGTTAGTCTTAGTCACAATAATATATAAATTATTGTCATATTAATATATAAATGATAGTCATATCATCAACACCATCAACTGAAAGACATCCACTGTTGAACAATAGCTTCTCTCTGAGAACGTACAATGAACTTGTAACAATTGGCACAGTCATATCTATCCACGACTCTTAGGATGTCGTCAGTCCACCTAGTGGGGGACTACCAGCTCTACGTTTTCCGGTGTAATGTGGTAACCACTCAAGAACCTTTATTCCCCATCGGTTATCGGTTCTTCGAGCGTGTGGCCTGGTAAAGCTATGTCGGTAACTTTGGTTTTGCGGCGAATATCCTCGTTCCTGATTTTATCGCCCAAAGAAACTCCGAGCATAGCCGTCTCCATAGCATAGTTTACCGTCTACATGATTACGTCTCAGTGCATAAATTATCACTGACAACACACTCTGGTTGAAGACTTTAATCTACAGGAGAAGAAGTCGCGTAATTTCCCAAATGTTCGGGATATAACTAATATCAAAGATAAATCAGATACTTAATTACGTCCCAATTTTAATTTAGGTTAGGTGGGTATATACTATACCTATTAGATTAAGCAGAGTGAGATAGTTGTCAGTAATTAACACTAACTTGTTAAACCCTCGTTACACGTTTAGTGACAGGTCACACGCGAATTCACACAAAATTAGAATCTAGGTTAAATCCGGCATCGACACAGCTTTGCTGCAAAGTTTGCTTAACATTCCGCACTTATTCATCGGTCAGTTAATATGAAGTATGTGAGGTTAATGACCTTTGAAGCATTATTAATGACATAGTTATATTTATTTTGCAATCTATGACACACGTTGTAGAGAAAGCTTTTGGTACCTCTGGTGTGGGAGCACCTTTAGTCTCCTTTTACGATCATACGTAAAAAATACCCACTACTAGGTAGATAGTATGGTAAATTCCTATATCAAGTATCTATCAGAATGTGATCAGTGTTACAGGGTAGTGGGCTGGAGCATTTGGACTGCATGTACACCAGCAATGCCTGAATGTTTTTTTTAAGCCTTTGACCACTATATCACCTGATGGTAAGTGATAATGAGGTCGAAGATGTTGTTCAGGCTAACCTAGAAGTACTGGCTCTCAAGAACAGCTGCCGGAACACACCGTTTGGTGCTTGGCGACAGATTTTCTACTTGAGGGTGGTAGCTAGCCAGGCGGGCATTCGCAAAATGCCCTACAACCATGCTATAACGACTGCCGTCCTAAGACGACAATCGGGACCGACGGCTTAACGTGCCCTCCGAAGCACGGAAACGCTCAGTAATGTCACTAGCGGTCACCCATCCAACTCATGACCGCGGGCGACGTTGCTTAACTTTGCTGATCGGTTGAAAACAGCAAAGTAAACTTCTCTACGAGCGCTTCAAAAAAGCTTTCGTTATAGTAGCTGTAGGGTTGTACAATTGTACATAGTTTGTAGTGTTTTGTCAATAAAGGCATACGAGCACATTATTTGCACTGAAGCTTGAAGCAGCTTTCGGCAGCTCTGGACCAAATAGCACCGATTACGTAATATGCCGATGTAAGAACGACAAGTCCATAGTGTATAATACTGGCTAGCAGGTAAGCTCGTAAAATGCAAACGCCGTACTGTGCACGTTGCTAAAGTACTAAACAATTGCTGACCACGAGCAAATCAGACTTTATATTGTACCTGAATCTTGGCCCTTGCTTGTAAGACTTGGAACATTAAAGTTATTCCACAGATTGATACGGGATTCAAGCGATTTCAACCGCCAAATATTTAATTTTATCAGAATTGTTGCATTCTTTTCTCACTTTACTTTAAATTAGGTCACTAGATATTTCGGTGTCTTCATCATTCATCAGTTATTCAAATTTTTACTTCTAGAATCTTTCAGTCATGTCACTTCGGTTTGTATGTCACGGTGTATTTTGATGTTGCACAATTACCACCTACAAATTCGCTCAATTCATATTCTTGGTCCAAATTCTCAAGTTTCAGGTATGAAATAGTAATTGGGTGCGAACGTTGTTCAGAACTTCTAAACGTAAAGTTTATCAATCAATCATTTTGTTTTAAAGAAATTCGATATAATGGGTCTTGTCTAAAAACAAGAATTAATTGATAATACAAAGAACAAAAAACGGACTCACATATAGTAATATATAATAAATTTAAAACTATGGTAAAGATTTTATGACCGAGCGATTTTTCTATTCCATGGCAATGCTTTTCGAAGACAACCGCTACTATACAGATAATTACAGCATTAAGATGGTAAAAGGATCTGTTGTGTGCCCAATGTGCAGTCCCCACACACATCGATATAAATGTTGTCTTGCTGCCCATTAATTCATATGAATTAGGAGCTTGAAACGGAAAATAAAATGAAGAATGACACAAACATAGTTCAAACTCAATGGTATCGAGCTACTTTGTATGTCTGAAATGCGCGAAAATTAAAGAAAATATACCTTTCACACGAAGCAATAGTCCGATATTTAAAAATTAAACGCGGATATCAATTATCGTCGAGGAGGAGTTTCTAAATATAATTTTAAATCAGCCGTACTTCAAATTTTTTTGTACCTTTTAATGAAGCAGTTAGGAAAAATCCTTTACTATGAATTTGTTGCTAATACGTCCCCGCACATAACATATATTTTTACTGAATCCAAATAGTGATCCTTTAAGAAGAGGTCACCTTTAAGAAGTAATAACAATCAGGGAATCGCCTCCTCAAATAATCCAACAAGAAGATATAGAACAGTCTTTTTATGTTAAGGCGGGAACTGTGTACCATAAGCATATCACCCAAAAATATTAAACAAAGCACCCAAAGCTCAAGTTGCGTGACAACGCTATTACGAATCTCATTAAAACCGGCAACACAAGATCGATCGTGACCAGTACTGACGGCAACTTTGCTAATATCCCGGACAAACTGGCGCGCTCAGCTGTTGTCCTTTCTAACAGAAACAATGCCCCAATCGGACCAAATGTTGCTCAACTGATATTGATTGATTATTACTTTGTCACAATTTCTACTTGGTTAAGGTAGTCTGACAAGTTTTGAAGTGTTGCTTCAATTTAGATATAAGACAAATTGATGTTTCGGGTCATCGATTTTATATTTAAAGAACTTACTTATTGAGTTTACAGCTTGAAACGAAAGGAAAAATTTGAGCTGTGAGCAGGAATCGATACCTAGGCAGGCGGCTTGGGGATTAGATATGCGATATTGATGTATGTAAGAACTAATAATGACTTTATTTTATAACGTTTCATAGCTAGGCCCATAAACATACCTTAACTACAACGATTACCATTAAGCTAACCATGAGATTCAAATCACTATTATATAATCACTATCATTACTGCGTCTTGGGGATCGCAGTAATATATCAGTTCCTCAGAAGGCGGAAGCGAAGAAACCTTCCGGTATTTCACCTTTAGTCGCCTGTGACGACACCCACAGGTAGCAATGGATAGGTAGCCGGGCACCCGGGCGAATACAATAAATTCTATTCATAAGTTATAAATGAAAATCAGACTTCCTGTTTGATTCGTCAACCAATTTACCTACATTCCTTAGCAGAACATAAAAGAAATCGTTATAATAACAAATTGAACGAACAAAGCGAAATAGAATTACGAGCTTCAAATAATGAGTAGGTACGTAAAAAAGCTAAATCAGTCAGGAGGCTATCGAGAAAATCGGTAAATAAAAAAAAATAAAAAAAAATAAACTTCGTACATTGCAATTCTCACACCAAGTAAGGCGATAAGTTCGATATATACGATGGTCTTGAGTCTGAAAAATAACTTGTTTAGTAATAAGCACTCGAACAATAATTTTAAGAAGCGAACGCCAGCACTTTTAGAATTCCAAACATTGTAGCTTCATTATTTCGCAGTCAACGTCCGCTCCTAAGCTCTCCTACATTTTTATTTGATTCCGTTTGCGTGTTCTAAATACAAACGTAATATTTGCTTTTTTATTTGAAATCCGAGTTTCAAAGGGCAACGTGAAAATTACACCGAAACGAATAGGCGTGAAATTGCGCAAGAAAAGTTCTTTCGTAGAAATGTTAACATTTTTTCAGTATTATGCGGCTGAAGGGAGCGAATACCTTCAAAATGGCGACATTTTTGGAAACGTAGACGTTATTTACGTTGTTATAATACCGGAAGCAGACATAAAAGTCGCGACGGCGCTTTTCATTTGATAACAAAGGTAGAAGATATTCGTATTTTTAGGACGATATCTTTCTCTTACAACGCAAAAGTTATTTAAGCCCTGAGCGAATGGTTTGATCGTCATTGGCGAAATGTTTGTGTGTTAAAACCTTACGAGAAAACCATTTCTAGAATTAATTAAGTCTTATGCAATGTTAATAAGTTTCATTTTAAAGATTGTAATGTTAATATTATTTGTATATTGCGAAGAATTATTTGACCTTATTCTTGCTTTTATCACTATCTGCCATAGGGTTCATCCTCATCTGTAGATGCGTAGTGATTTGAAACATTCCGTATTGGGCACGATCTTCCTGCGAAGTTACTTTATGGGCCACATCAAGAGAACGGTGTAAAGAGTTGAGTATATTAATTTTGGCACAGAATATAGTAGTATATAATTAACGTATTGTGTGTTAATAAAACCATTTATGAGTGCAGAAAAAACATAAATGATAGAATGGATCGATGTTTAGACGTAATTAGTATTTATGCTAATGAATAGATTCAGGCGTTACTTTGCGGAAATCCATATTTAATAATAATAAATATTTAAAGAAAACACCAAATTAATATTTGAATAAAACACTTAAGAAATATAAAAAATAACGGATTGATTATTGATTCTCGATCGTGCGCTCGTAGAGTCAAGTCCTCCTGAGGATGCTTCGTGTAGAATCTAAACGCGTCGAAAATTCTCCCGGTTTGGCTGCGTGGCGTTTGTGACGTCACGTCGGCTTAACAGGAAAATTAGGCGGAATTGTCACTAGATATATTTTTAAAGTGTTTTATTAAAATATTAATTTGGTGTTTTCTTAAAATATTTGTTATTACTAGTATTTATGCTCTGACTTTATGCTCTGACGGGGAGTTTGAATGATACAACTTATTACTGTGGCTCCTCCCTGATACTTGCTATATCTCGTTAGGTTTGCATAATTTAGCAGACTTAATGCTGATTGCGATAGGTATTGGAAAAGTGGTTTGTTTTATATATATGGTGTATGATTGTGCAGCACTATGCACTGACTTATGTTCAGAGCACTGATCGTGATGTTACGCTATTTATATCAAATCAGAGTCAACAAAATAGTACCTAACGTTGTCTTCTGGCAGTCCTTGAGCCAATGAAATTACAGGCACATGAGACTTAACAAATATATCTCAAGGTGACGGGCGCAGTGCCATTCGTGACTTGTGATGAAATGCATCTGTTATATGCAGAGGTTAGTCCGCTTAACATCAGGTGGGCCTCGAGTTTACTCGGTCACAGTAAAAACATTTGTCGAAGTGGATACCTATTCAGTTGCTAGGTATGATTAAGCTCCTGCTTTTATACAGGGCATTGTAACAGCAATTTCCGAACCCTTTATCAAAATGTTATAATTAAATTGTAGCACGGCGCTAAGTTAATCTCAAATAAATCAATTTAGAATCCAATCTACGGGACATTCCAACGGATGCCAGTAACAAATATATGTCATCCGTTGATAAATCTTGTTTTGAATCGTGTACGAATACGTGGGGTTATCAATTCAGCAAATATGGGCTGGCTTCGATATATTCTTATACATTATCTTACGCTCGGTGCCTCCCTTATTGATATCAATTATCGTTTATTTTGATAATTTCTCAATATACGAAAACACGAGCACGTCATTTTTAATATATTCACCATATTTTAACTCCAGTATTTTTTTACTACTAACAAACAAATATAAACTAAAATCTCATCTAATGGTAAGCCCTCATTATTCAAAACCCATTTCTATGTTTAATGAAGCCATTCCCTGGGTGAGAACGATTAAATACCTCGGACTGATCTTTGATCGGAATCTCACCTTTGCCGACCACATCAAATCTGTCAGGGCGCCTTTGTCATGGGTCGCCTTGTCTGTTAGTCCGTAAAGAGTGACTCTTAGTAATAAGAATACACTTTACACTATGTGCATCCGACACGTCATGACTTACGCCTCAGTAGAGTTCAGTCATTAGTAGGATCGCCATGAAAAACTACATGTTTTCAGGTAGAGATGATCTCGACCGTAGTTAGGCTATCAAAAGTACATATAAATTAAATACATCATAATTTCAAAGTTTGTATAATAAATGGTACATGTTTAATTTTTTTATTTAACATCAAATTACTTAGTTACTTTTTCCTCCAGTCATATTTTAAGTTGATTTTACTTATGCAATGACTTCATTTTCTTCCTTCTCACTGAATGAGAATGTGAGCCAAGCGGCCAGTACGGCCCCCTCACCTCTTATGCGGGCGCACCAGCACTCACCCGGGTGACCCCCGCCCCATTCACCTCTATTTTTGTCAAAATACGGGACATGTAATAATACGGGACGGGATGGTCAAATACGGTGACAGTCCCGTATATACGGAACGTATGGCAACCCTAGTTATTAGCATGGCTGAATCCCACTTTCATAAATTCCAAGTGATTCCGAATAGCATTCTTTGCACCGTGGTACCTACGGTATTACGAAATGCATTGGGATTTCTATCTCCCCACAAAAGCTCAGTTCACTAAGAGCTGTGCCCGTCCATAGTTCGAGAGGGCTCCCCGCACCCTCTAGTTGTTTAGGTAGCGAACTATCCGACTGCCCCTCCCCTTTGATTTCAAACTTCCCCATCGTTGCCCAAGTTATGAATTGGAGGACCCAGATGAGAGTCATCAGTCATCCGGTAAGGATATCCAAGGTAAGGCTTTAAAATCAGAAGTAATCAGAGATTTCACAATCAAACGCCAAGCACCTAAATGTGTATTCCGGCAGCTATCCTTGAGAGCCAGTAATTCTAGGTTAAGCCTGCTAACACCTTCAACCACATCAAACTTACCATCAAATGAGATTGTATAAAAAAAAGACGCTAGTTGTTATGCCTCGTTTGCGCAGCAATTTCACTTGCTACAGTGCTCCTCCGCCTAAACACTGAAGTAATTGCATACGCTTCGAGGCAGAACATGGCTGCAGTGGTACCAAGAAATATGAACTTTTGTTGAAGTTACCTAGTGTTTGTTTCGGTTTTAGTATAGTTTTACATGTGATCAAATTCAACGAAACATTTGTCTTTTACGGGTTGTTACAACGCGGAATCCATTATTAAAGTTTCGCGTTACAACCCGATCGGCCTCTTTTGAACGAGGCCTACCAACTAACCAAGATTTTTCTACTTCACCCGGTTACAAGCTTTTCCTAACGCCTACCTCACGGATTTGTGATTTTTAGGACTTAAGGGTGAACTGGCCGTTCTCCATACAAACGCCGTAGGGTGATCACTGCCTTATTTGCGGATTTAGGTCCAAAACAAAGCATAATACCGATTGATCTCGTCATTATCTAGGCTTGTATGATGCCGAAATTTTAATAAGATAATTAACTTGATAGTTATGAGCTTCGAAACATGTTCATATAACATTTTCAAGGCTCATAACTTTCAACTTAATTATCTTTTTAAAATTTCGGCATCATACAAGCCTAGATAATGAGGAGATCAATCGGTATTACGCTTTGTTTTGGACCTAAATCCGCAAATAAGGCAGTGATCACCCTACGGCGTTTGTATGGAGAAGCGAACGGCCAGTTCAACCTTAATATTTTACTCAGTGCGTACAAGTACATTGCTGTACTCAGTATCTGCAATACAAAGGCGGGTCACACGCAGTGATCCAGAACACGCGATAGTCGAATGAGCAAACGCTATGCGGTGATTACCATTACCATAACTTGTATACCTAGTGGGTACTTCTATAACGAACGCGTGGCGTAGCGTAGTGGCTTCAGAGAATTGCAGCTTGTAATGTAAATTTCATTCGGGGAACTTATTGCAGTTGTAATTTGTAAAATGCAACGTAACTTGGTCGTTTTGCCTACTGTATGTTCACTGTTAGTTAGACATATTTCACTGTATAAAAGCTGAGTGTTTTAAGTTGGCAATTTTCTGAGGGACATGCTATTAGCTAGGTGCAGGTGACTTTATGTAGTTTTTTAGGTTACAAATAGGATTAAGACGAATGGTGATAATTTTATGGCGATTTCGTTTTTCTTAATGTATAGCTAGGAAGTTTTTAGCGAGTTTTGCTAAATGATTTCTTTAAGCTGGTAAAGAGCCCTGTTGTGCTTCTATAAGGCGTTATCTCATAAGTAGCATGCTACTGTGCTGTGAGTGAAGTGGCTTGATGCTCAGTTGGCCTTTTTTCCTAAGTAAACTCTACGACATGCAGTTAGAAGGCAATGGATCTATCTTAACTCTATCCAACGGTCTCATTCCGAAGGAAAGTGAGTATACTACAAAAAACACAATCCTAAAAGGAGAGTTGATGTTAGGACGGCGACCAAAACTTTCTGCAATATATTCTTGTGTAGTCCTTTGTGTTGTTAGAGATACATACTGTGCCGACCGCACATAAGTGACAGTAGGAAAATGATACTTTACACTACGTAGAACATAACGTTCAGTACCAGTTCAGTAAAAAAAATTTCCTTTATTGTATTTTTATCATAAAGTGAAACAGCGTACTAAAAAAGTTTATGAATCCATTTCCCCTTTGATACCTGCAGCCAACAACATTGTAGCATTCAAACACGCAATGTACTCGTATTGTTCCGGTTTTTATATGAAACTCGATTATAAATTCAATTTTCCCGAGAGGTGAATAAACAGCTTCGACCTGCAACGTGTGCTATCGCAAAAATATATTTCATTGCTCGAGAATCGAAGAGGATTTAAGTAAATCAGTTCGCATTCGTATGCTATTGGAAACTGTGTTCATTAGTTTTCAGTTGTAATTGTTTGTGAATTTAATAATTAATGTTTGCATTTGTTGAAGCGATCGTAGCGAAGTTTGTTTAGCCGTTCGTAAAGTTAAGCAACGTCCGCTGCGGTCATGTGTTGGATGGGTGACCGCTAGTGACATTACTACTGAGCGCTTCCGTGTGTTGCGGCAGCTGTCCTCGAGAGCCAATAATTCTACGTTAACCTGAACATCTTCGACCACTTCGTCACTTACCATCAGGTGAGATAGTGGTCATGGCCAAACCTATCAAGCATAAAAAAAGTGACACAATCAAGAACATATTGCTAAAAGTTATGGCTACAGTTTCATGGCCTAGGCTGGCTTTTGCCAGACGTCAAACTTCCCTTGGTCTGCCTTTGTTGAATACCCGCTACTAGATAACGAGGGCATTAGGATAGTTGAAGGCTGATAATTCGGTGTATTTTTCTTTAGTCAGCTCTTATAACGTTGGGGGGGGGGGTCATAGAACAGTTTTATGTTTTTCCGGAAATGTGCGGCTAAAACACTAATAAGCAATAATAATCTATTAATAAGCAAAGATGTACCTACCTTCAATAAAGCAACATATAGGAATGAGCAGGTAATATTCTATAAAAAGTTTCATATGTTTATCATAGACATCTACGAATAAAAGAAGTATCAAATAGCTTAATATTAACTATATTAACGGATGACGTAGTAGTTTTTGCTGTGGGTACTCTAAATATAATTAATAGTTAATAAATACGTTTTCTTGTAATAAGTAAGCCACATAACTGGAGATATGAAAATATTTAATATAACGGCGTTACGGACAAAATTACGTAGGTAATATCTTTTCCCTCCAGATGAAAATTTTAATAAACTCATTTTAATATCGCTTAAGTTTTTAATAAAAGAATACCGACTGCTACTTCCCTGAAAATAGCTCAAGCTACTATATACACATTGGATGCTAAATAAACATTTTGAATTTTTATAACTCAGTAAATGATTGTTAATTCTGTCTAGGGACACAATAATTAATGATCGATAGCTTTTAACCTTTCCTCTGAAACGAGCCAGCAATTGGAGCTGAAAATTGGCTCATAAAATAGAAGCCCCCATAACGAGACGAATTAAATCAGATAGAAAGCAATAAAATAGATCCCACGTTTGGTAATTACGCTTCACCCGCTGTGGTTGGATCGAGAAGTGTCGTTAACTCGCTCTACGACTTGTGTGAAATTGTATAACATTACAAAATTGTATGGCTATACCTACTCAAATATATGGTATTGAGATTTTGAAAACAGGCTACACTTTCATCAAATTTGTCTATCAAGACCTCTTAGGGTAGATTTATATTAGAGCGGGCCGTGCCCGGGGCGTGCCGTGCACGTGGCCCGTACGGGGCACGGATTTGAAACGTTACATACATTTTGTATGAAGCAATTTATATTAGACCGTGTCCCGTCCGGGCCCGCCTACTAACGTACGGACGGGCTTCGCCCCGGGCCCGCCCCGTCCACGGCCCGGCCCGGACACGGCCCGGTCTAATATAAATCATCCCTTAAACAACTTTAAACGGTTTAAATCACGTATATCAATATTTTTATCCTAACGTTTCAAATACTTTGTAAGAGATCACGGGATGACACCCCCGTTTAAAAAAAACATCCCTCAGAGTTAAATATACGCGATATACCGTCTCAAGTTGTTTAATTACTGTGTAAAAATCGCGAAAACTTAGAACATTGTGTCTATTTATTATTCTATAAAAGAAGAATATGGATGCTTTTTTCTATATAAATTCATTAGCTATAACATTGGTTCCACTTTTAGTAATCACGCTGAATCCGCAGTGACTGGATTGAACAATGACAACTCGCTTTACGACTGCTGTAATATTGGCCAAAAGTAAATGGAGTGCTGTACCTATTTAAAGTTAAACTTAGGTTAATCATGTTATAATAAAAAGCCCTGTTGATAGATTCTAGGGTTTATTCCACGTAACATAAAAATATACAAACTACAAATCATAGAGCTACAACTTCAAGGAGCTTTTATAGTGACATTCATATAAAGAGATAAAATGTGAAATGTACTACATTTTTCCCCTCTTAAGTTTCGTAGTCTTTAAGGTATGCCGATGAGTGCAGATTCCTTTCTGATCTACAAGGAGGTGGAGCAAGTGTCTTCGGAGTTATGATATTCCTCAGTATCAGATTCCGATCCGATATCAATAACTTCCGCACCTTCACCCCTTGGTGCTTAGTGTCTCAAATGAAATATACTACAGATCATTGTTGTTAATTGTATTGATTATTGAGCAACACAGCTCTCCAGGTAATCTGGTCATCTTCAATGTTAATAGTGAGAATCTGTATGTTAAAAATATTTTATATTAAATAATATTTGATGGTGGCTATGAAGCCACCGTTTAAAGAAGCGATGGCAGAATTTACAACACAAGCGATTGCCTATTTACGTAGATTCCCGGTGACAAGAAATCTATGTAGTATTCGTTGTTTCCTTTAAGATGACTTGTATAAATAATACTTATCACATTAAGAATTGCAATAAAAACATTGCAATATATAAACTCAAAACTTGCGTTATGATCGTAACACGACAATATGAATATAGTACGTTTCTGAAGCGCTCATATTGAAGCTTGCATAGCCGTTCAAGTAGGTTAAGGTAGTGTTCACAGAGGTCACTACTTCGATCGATGATTATTAGTGACATTTACTACTGACTGCTTCCGATTAATATTTCATAGGTCACCAGTCAATACTGTTATTTTATATTATTAGGAAATTCATTTCTTATTCTACGTTTCTTATTTCATTTCCTGATGCAGTACTCGCGTCTTAATTATAAAGTGAACTCATAATTAACCTTTCAAAAGTTTAATTCAACTGCGATTCACACGTCCTCTAGTACTGTCTAACTTTATTAAGTTACGAGTTGAAACCCTAGAGACAATAAATACTCGAACAGGGCTGAATTTTGATGCAAGTATAGTGTATACTGTTTAATTAAAATTTACTTTGGTTCTTACGAGTATCCGTGTTTTCAAATACAGAGTCAGTAAATTTCTGTTATTAATATTAATTGATATAAAAATAGTCCCCCAGAGATTTTATGGTATACGTATCATATATATCATGAACTGCACTCCATTTCGTAAAATAAAGATTGTCTACAACAATCCACCACACGACATGACATTATTTTTATTATTAGAAATATTTTTCTTTACTACCAACGAACTGCAGTATTATTATTATACATTCGAAATATGTCTCCCACTAAGTACTTCAGGTAATTTAAAATTATAGAGGCATAATCTGGGAATAAAATAATATAGCAGAAATCTTTGCTCATGTAAGGCAAATAATTAATGCGCTATTAGACAGAAAAGGTCCTAAAATTGATCCTTGCGGAACTTCTATTTTGACCAATCAATCACGACTACGTATAGCCATTTATTCCAACTTTCTGTATCCTGTCTGGCAGACATGACTGTAATTGTTGGAGCTGTTCAACGAAATCCATAATGTGAGCTTTACAAATCAGTGTGGTTTTATACAGTCGAATGCCTTAGAAATATCACAAAATACGCTATTGACATCATGTAAACTCTCCCAGGATTTTTAACATAATATGTGTAATTATCATATATTGTCAATTTGATCGGCGAAAAACCTTTAAGCCGAGCTGATTCTCTTGCTAATAATACTGATTGAATTGGAATAAAAGCTATTAAAGCATAACTTTTTGGAATACTTTACTAAGACCAAGAAGGATGGATATCGGTCTAAAATTTATAGGATTATTAAATTTATAGGGTCATACCCAAATGAAAGCGTTTTCATTAGATCGGGAAAGTTCCGTCTATCCATACAGAGAGTGTTAATTGTTACTAAATACTTTGCAATAATGCCAATATACCTGCCATTTTTACTGACATACTCCACAAGTATTGAATACTCTTTATGTATAAAATTTTGAGGGTCTAAATGATTTCGAAGATTTTTGTAATTCTAATCTAAAGCATCCAGCATAACGAAGGGATCTCTTTTAACAAAGCTTCTGCTACGTTGGGATAAGAGGCTTGGCTTGAAGAGGAATTACTTCTAGCTATAAGTTAGAGAGAGATTTATAGTGAAAATATGAAATAGCTTGTGGAAGTCGAACCTACAAAATGTAAGCTCAGTATTTTGAATGAGCATGGTACCGTTTTCGACAAGTTATTGCATACTTTTCAGTGTTGGAATTCGCTACCTTGTTTATACTCATATTTTTTTAATCCGAGCATCAGGGTAAAAAAAAAAATGGTCATGAAACAACTGAAAGTTGAAATAATCAGTAATTAAAAGTTCACTTCTAAAGCAGTCATAAGGACGTACTAACCGTTATTCAACGGCTCAAAGGCTTAAGTGGAAAAAAAGGCCGGATTATGCAAACTTCGTGAATAAGGTATTCAAGTACCCTAACAAATAGTCCTCGTGAGGTGAAATATCGCGAGCAGCACCTTACGGGGGTGAATTGTAGGTCTACGTCGAAAATGCAAATTGATTCCGAGTTTGAACCTTCCTGGAAAAAGTGTCTTAAATCTTGAATATTGAATTATCTTTGCTCCTTTAATTTTCTAAGATGGCAATTCTGAAAGGAAATTGAAAGCTTGTCGCAAAATCTGCCTTAAATACATTCGAATATAAAATTATGTAGCGATTTATTTAATTCTATTTACGACCGGTCTATCAATTCGTATTTTTTTCAACATTTCACGTATATAGCTTGCAGCGTTCTTCTGGCAGATAGAAGAACCCTTTTAGAGAGGTACTTACATGAAATTTGTGACTAGACAATTATTATAATTGAGCATTAACATTTTTTTCATTGCTATTACTGTGACAGCCGGATTTTCCACTGCTGAACAGAGCCTCCCTTCATTAAGGGAGGGTTTGCCATAATCCCCACGCTTGGCAGGCGTCTTGGGGATCGTAGTTCAAGGTATCAATGCCTCAGAAGGCGCTGCTGCCCCCCTTCCGGTATTTTACCTTTAGTCGCCTCTTACGCAACGACATTCTAGCCCGGCACCCTATTGCGTGGTAAATATTGTGCGGCTTAATACACATATTTGCATACTGATAAAATCAATTTTTAGGTAATGATAGCAAAGTAACAGAAACTCATAAAACCACTAACAACCACGTTAAATACAAACAAAGGCTTGCGGAAAGTGTTTTCGCAACGTTTGTAACCTCAAAAGGGAGAAATGAGAGTAAAAGCATTGAGTGCAGCTAGCAACAACTTTGACCGTCGAGTCGCAGATTGAATAATAGTTACTGTGTGTCAAGTGTTCCCGGCTGGCTTTCATTAGTAGCGTTGGATGTTTCATTAAAGGAAGTAGGAAAGTCACTTGGGGCTTGGTTTGTGGCGGTCTGCCGGTGCGAAGACAGCTTTTGTGGAACGCTGTTATTAAAATATTTTAAAATTCTAATTCAGTTGGATTCATAAACAATTGATTTTGAAGTACTGATAGACGAGCGGTTATAGCTATGGACTCCGGTGCCACAGGTCCATGGTTCGAACCCCACCGCCGGCTTGAGCTTCACCGCTTGGTGGAAGAGCATTTTACGAATTCCCGCCTGGCTAGCTACCCTCCTCAAGCAGAAAAGCTGTCACCAAGCACCTAACAGTGTGTTCCGGCAGCAGTCCTTGAGTAGGCCAGTAAATCTACAGGCAGATGAGACTCAACAGCTGCATGTCTCAGGGTGACAGGCGCAGTGCAGTTCATCTTTTATGATGCATCTGTCATAGGCAGTGGTTACCACTTAACATCAGGTGAGCCTCGTGCTTGTTCAGTGACAATAACATAAAAAATATAGTGTCTTATCTGACACAACCGCTCTTAATACACGCTATACTCATCTATTAAAAGCTTCGGCTTGCATCGCTTCATGTCTAAATATTAGTTTTATTGTAATAGATAATTCGAATTGACATACAACCTTCATGGTTTGAGATTTTTGAGTGAAACTTTTTTCACATGGTACCTATGAGGATCTTCTTTTAAAAAATGTGCAAAATTCCACTTTCAGTTGTTTTTTTTTATTCAGCTTAGACAAGAAAGATGAATACTTCGAATATTCGAGTGATTTTAGAATACGAGTTCGCGGAACTAACGCGCCAGAAACAGCTCGCAATATCAATGTTGCGTTTGGAGAGGGGACTGCTAATGAATGCTCCGTGCAATTTTAGGTTTAAATATTTTCGTGATAGAAACTTTTGATTAAACTTACCAAGAATATTGACTCATTTGCGTCAAATCAATAAATTAAAAATATATTAAAAATTATGATTTGACTGATCTGCAGAAAGAAACGCGTGTTGAAACTTGTGTTGCCTTGTTGAATCGATACAGAAATGAAGGAATATTGCATCGAGTTGTGACATGTGATGAAAAGTGAATTCTTTACGATAACCGTAATCGTAAAATGCAATGGTTGAACCCCAAAATCCGCAACAGTGTCCTAAAGCAAAGCTTACCAATGAAAAGGTATTTACTAGCTTTCTCCGACCTGGTCAAGTAATAACAGCAGATGTTTTCAGTGCCAAACTCCAAACAATGATAGCAAAACTAGCAGTAAACAGCTCCTACTCATGAATCGATCTTGACCATTATTGCTCCATGATAACGCGAGACCTCATAAGGCACGTGAAACCGTTTTAACTTTACAGGAACTGCAATTAGAAACCATTCGTCACCCTCCGTATTTGCCAGACATTGCTCCAACGAACTACCATTTTTTCGTGATTTGGACAATTTTCTACGTGATAAAAGTTTTATTCCCAGGAGTATTATAAATATTCCCAGTACAACATGGTTTCACACATTACAAAATCACAAATATACGATAGGAAAAATTTAAGTCACCAACGGCCATCCACTCTTTGAGCCGGGGTATGCTCCAACCAATTGAGATAACATGACATGACGTCATAACTCAAATCTTTCCTATCGTTCTTTAACAATCGTATTGGGATGGATGGATTGGTTTCACACAGTTTGTCGAATCTAGATCACCAGAGTTCTATCGCAAAGGCATAAATGACCTTCCTATTAGATGGCAGCAATGTACAGATAATAATGGCAATTATTTTGATTTATATTATGTTAATTAAAAAAATATTTTTCAGTACAAATCGGCAATTTCATACTTTAACCCCTAATATTAATTGTAGGTATTATTCTGTTCATTTAAACATTTTAATGAGCTATTTGAGTTGTAATCATATAATCTGGTCTAAAGAACAATGATACGACCTTTACTCGATACAAACTAGTAGTAAATACTTATTTTTAGTATAAATCAAATTAAATACCAATGAAAAGTTCAACCTTTCACGCAAAAAGCTATTAAATTCTGGATTCAAATTCTAGTAAAACCCTCAAAAGGGTCGAAACAAATTTGACAGGCATCGATGGGAATTCAATGGTTTCGACCCAAAACTCTTAGAATTTGTCCAATTTGCAAGTTACTTACAAAGAGAGAATCTGGTATTGTATCTGCCATCCTGATGTGCCTCCCTCTACTGACAGCTATGTTAATTTATTTTTTAGGGTTCTGCAGCCAAAGGGAAAAATGGTGCCCCATTATTGATTCTCTTCACTAGTCTCTAGCTTATAAAAATAATTAATCTTACACCTAAAATTATATACGAGTACTAGCAAGCCCGGCGAACTCCGTTTCGCCACCAGATGGCTTCGTTTTATGTAACATTTCGTTTGGTGATGAAAAGAAAAAGATTTTGTTTTTTTGTTTTATATTTGAAAAGGAAAATTTTTATTTCATTTCACAACAGTAATGTGTTCATTTTGATTACAAAAATGAAGTGTTATTTAGTTGAACTTCTCTAAGTAAATGAAAGTGAATCCAAAGTAAATACTGAATCGAAGCGTTATACGTGTCCGCAAATTATCCGTTTCATTGAAGTGCTCTTTGGTAAACCACATTTTTTGTTTTTTGGTCTGACGTTAACACAAACAAAGCGAATGGTTTCCCAACTCGTGAACACGCAACGTATAACTGCCCATGTGAAAAACAATGATTTTCTAAATTTATCCCGCAAACACTAAGCGATTGGCCTTGCAACTTGTTAATTGTCATTGCGAACGCAAGGCGAACTGGAAATTGCAATCGTTTGAAGTCAAACGGAAGATCAGTCGGAATCATTGGTATTCGAGGAATACATACATTTTCACCTGCGTACTTTCCGTTAATAATGGTTGCCTCAATCAAATTCGGCATAAGTCTTTTTACCGAAAGTCGAGTACCGTTGCAAAGTCGCGGTGGATTCAAATTACGCAATATGATAATAACTGTACCAACTTTGAGTTGCAAGTTATGTGGTGGAAATCCTGGTAACTCCAGAGAGTTCAAAAACTCCGTTGGATAATTTACTACATCATCGGGATTTGTTATGGAATCAACGGATTTGTATGTCACCAAATCGCCAGCAATTTTTGATTGAATGGTGAAATTCAGTGCGTGTACATCATTATTCTTTGCGGCAAGAATTGCTCGTTGACTTAACCAAGCATAATTCTGATAATTCTCACTAATGTTTGGGAAAACATTTTCAATAAGAGCTGATTGAGAGTCTACAAATCGGCAAATGTCGTTGGTAAGAGTAATTAATCCAGATGTCGCATCAACTGGGACTTTTCCATTTCCAACAGCTAACAATTGTTTGGAAAATTGTGCAGCACTTTGATCATTTTGAAGTTGAACTCTCATATTAGTGGTAAGCGATACTGTTTTTACGTTATTCCATAAAGGTGATGCCTTCAGGCAAGCATTCAATTCATTTACAGGCGTTTCACGGGGAATTACTGGCAACGTCTGCCTGAAATCGCCTGCCAAAAATATCATCAAGCCGCCAAAGATGTTGTTATTTCGCCGAAGATTCTTCAGTGTGAAGTTAAGTGCTTCAAGTGATTTCTTATGTGCCATTGTGCACTCATGCCAAACAATGAGCTTGCATTGCATCAACAATTATCCCATTGCACTGGATCGGGAAATATTGCATGTTGGAGTATCAATTGTGTTTAAATTGAGTGGCAACTTAAGCGCAGAATGTGCAGTACGACCGCCATCTAGAAGAGTCGCCGCAATTCCAGATGATGCTAACGCCAAAGCTATGTCACATCTTGATCGTATTCATCACATCTTGCGTGGGCTTCCGATATAAGATGATGGGAGAATCGTCAGACGTCCAATATTCTGAACATCACCATCTGAATGAATAGCATCACGCAAGTGTATATAGTCCTCAGATCGTAGCTTTGCCTGATTGAATCGGATGAACGCTAAACGTTCGGTCTCGACTTTGACATACATGTCGACAGCGAATTGCTGGAATAGCCGACGGCACTTCAGAATGACATTCTCCTCATGTGTGCGAATCATCATACGATACGCATAGTAAATCATTGCGCTTAGATTTTTATTCGTTGATACGCCTGAAAATGCAAAATTAAATATATTGTTAATAGAAACCAATAATACCAATAATAGCAATAATTAGTGTGTGAATATTGTACCTGTAATTGGATCGACCATCTTCAACGTGATGTCGTATCCGTCTTGCCCTTGCCAATAAATGATTGGATATTGTAACGCATCGTACAAACGATGTGTCTCGTTTACACGATGCATGATATTGCTTCTTCGCTGAACGACAATGTCTCGCGATTTAGTTGGATCGCCAACAATAATTGCAGCAACATCATTAACGGTGGGTGCATTGAATCTTCGCACATGTTCACCTGTTGGGGTACAATCCGCTCTTATGACAAATTTATGCGTATCCGATGGCATTCGTTCCAATGCTGTTTTGAACATATTAACCACAGCATTATTAGCGTGAAAAAATGATTGCAACTGTACAATAATTAGTCTCTTTAACTGTTGTCTTCCCTGTATATTGCACCGCACATTCAGCTGATCCACCATCGACGAAATGAAATATATTTGCAGAAATTGATGCGGTTCATCTGGTGTTGGCACCATTGAACCATGCAAATGATATATTTGTCCTTGTATCTGTAATTGCAAACAATCATTTGTTGAAGAATACGGTGTAACTTCTGATCGTGTGATTGTGTAGTATGTGGTGTATATGTAGTTGTTATGTGTTGCAATTCATTGTGTTGGTGTGAGTGATTGGTTATGTGTGTTGTATCTTTTACCTTGCAAGTCGGCACGAAGCCGCCTTCTCGAGTGATATTAGCTCCAAAGGAAGTCATGCGAAAGCAGTTATTGTATTCAAGGATGTGTTGAAGAAAATGGCTGGAATCGGGATCACTTCCATCAAACAATGGTTTCAGTGGCTGTGGTGGTGTAAGTAATGGATCCAGTTTGACTTTTCCACTTGCTCAGCACAATCCAGCCGTTTCTCTTTTGAACTTAAACGCATTACAATATCGGCATATAGTCGTCATTGGTCCAATATCTAAATTTTCATCATCACTGTAGTTCATAGTGGGATCATATTGGAATGCCAAGCGATTGTATGATGCCAATGATCTTCGTGTGCTCACGCGTTGTCTCAATCGAGCATTTTCTCTTATTATATTTTGTCTTTCTTCGCTTAAGTTCTGTGAATACACTTGTTGCTGGCTTGCATGTCTTGTGCGGCGGCCGATGTTCGCACGTCGTCCTCTAGGCATTTTGGACTATGGACAGAGTGGTGAATTTAACCTCAAATGCACGATCCACATAATTTACACAGTTCAACTTACCACCTTAAAGACAAATGCCTGCTGTTGAAATTGAATAAAAATTTGCACAATACACGTGATTGATTTGATGGTTTCCAATTGAAATGTTAGGAAACGAATAACTTATTTTGTTTACTTTTTTTTTACAATTTCGCAGTGAACACAATACCGGTTTGCCACATGAAATTATTACTTTTCTCTATGAAATTAACTGAGCAGAGAACAATGAGTAGCTGTCAAACAATGTATCACGCACCGGCGCCATCTACTTAAAATATTGGTTTGTAGTACATGCTATGTATCAGAGATGGCGCTGTATGTAAAAAAACATTTTCCCGCTTTTCTGTTAAAATTTTTCCTGAATTTTCTTTGCTATAAACCTCACGGAGCCCGAGACCTTTCCAACGAATGCAAAACCGTTGAAATCGGTTCGTGCGTTCTGGAGTTATAGCGTCAGGAAGGAAAACCCGACTTATTTTTATATAGTAAAAAAATAATGTAGAATGTAAACCTCAGAATAACCTTAATGCCCAAAGACGACCATTGGATGAAATATACTACATAATTTCAACAATTACCTATTGCAATCATTTTATAATATAGTTTGTAACACATTGATAGAAGGTGTTCAAAAGAATAGCCCCGAGCTTCTTGCCTGTTATTATCGCAGTGGCTCTATACATTTTTTTTGCTGGACGTTGCCGTATACTGTATAAATCAATATTAAAATTTGTAATAGCCCTTCGTAAGAGCGTCATAGACGTTAAATTGAATAAATGATTTTGACTTTGACGTTGAAATCTAATCAAATTATTTTAAAGTGGACCTCCACTACTTCGGCATCAGAAGCCTGCCGTAATAAAAAAAAAATACTTCCTAGCTGGGGGAGGGTATCATCTAGGCAAAAACTCTATAAAAAAATATCTAGTTACATTTCCGCCTAACTTTCCAGCTAAGCCGACATGACGTCACAAACGCCACGCAGCCGAACCGGAAGAATTTTCGGCAAGTTTCGTTTCTACACAAAGCATCCTCAGGAGACCTTGACTGAATATCTTGAATATTTTAATTTTTCTCAATCGTGCGAACAATGAGTAAAATTTTTTAAAAATATTTTTTTACATCTGATTTTAATTGTAGTATTGAAGCTGTAATAACAACTAACAAAGAGTTTTTTACGGAATAGGTTGTTGGAATGTGGAACCCAGAAAGATCACTAGGCCAGTTTTTAATTCTACAAAGAAAATAAATCATGGGTATAATCATATGTACTTATATATGCTCGAAGGTAAAGGCATGTAAACCACGTTTCACTTGACATGTTGTTGTCTCATGTAATAGGGGACGTGCGTATAGCAATCTACTTGACACAGTTCCACCCAGAGTAAATACTTAACTATGTAAGTCTATAACAGTCTCAGAAATTAGAATGCTAAGAAACGGTACGAACCAAATGCATAAAAAATGAAAAGAACAATGAGCGGAGAGCCAAACGATCTCGGAAAACAATTGCTGAACAAAGAAAAGGAAAATTAAAGAAATGTAAACTAGAATTTGCGTCGCGAAGCAATTGAAACCGGAATCCTGACCGCGGTATAGTGGACTACAACGAACAATTCAATTACACTCGATTTTCTAGGAGAGCTGACCGGGACACGCGGTATTTTTCTATTTGTACGCCTTTGAAGTGGTGAGCGAAGTCCAAATAGTCGGAATTGTTTGTTTTATTGCGAGAAAATACAGATCGAGGCAGTAAAGATTGAAAAATGTTTCCTTCCATAAAAAAGCAAATAATAATCAATTATTTGCTATAACATTAACTTTAGTTTACATTGTATTAAAGGCATTTTATTTTTGAAGCAGTGATAGCTCAGTGGCATTGGCTATGGACTGCCGCGCAGCAAGTTCATGGTTCAAACCCCGCCGCGGGTTTGAACTTCACCGTTATTTAAAGCTGATAAGCTAGTCTTTATTTAACCATTATCTCACCTGATGGTAAGTGATGATGTGTTCCAAGATGTTTTTCAGGCAAACCTAGAATTACTGGCTCTGAGTCAGTAATTGTATTACTGGCTCTCAAAGACAGTTGCCGGAACACACGGTTAGGTGCTTGGTGGCAGATTTTCTTCTTGATTGGTAGCGCAAAATGTCCTTTTACCATGGAAAATTTCATTTTAATCATTATATTTCCCATTAACAAATAAAATTGATCCACTATTTGACATTTAAGAATGAAGATCATCCTTTTTACCGAACGCATATAAAATCAAACCGTACTATGCAAAATACCCTTACGAAAAGAAAACTCGCTATTCAACAAGGTCATCACTAGCCAACGCAAACGATACGGGTCTGGCGTACCGAGGGAACCCTAGACCTTGCATACAAATTGGACGTGCAAATGTGATAACACCCTATTTACTCCCGGCACGCAGGTTACAATAAAACGAGGTAACGTCGCTAAACCCGGGTAATATTGGCCTTTACCGGGTAACACCGGATAATGGGAATTTCTGATACAGCAAATTGTTTTCGCGGCGCTGAAGCGTTTTCTATTCTAAACAATTTTAACATTCACTCCCAAAGCCTTTGATGCTGAAATAATGTAAGAGACGAAATTTTGAACGCGGCCTTTTAACAACATAAATTTGTGTGATATAATTTATTCAGCTTAACTTGGGAATGAGCAATCTTTGAATTTCAATTATTAAGACAACTCATTTTGTAATAGAAGACTACTTTTAATTAATAAATATACAAAATACGAAGGGTACGAAAAGGTTTTTTTTTTTTGTTATAGCGGCAACAGAAAATTTCAACAGCCTAGGAATCACGGATAGTGGAATCTTAGTAATAGAGTCTAGTTTTTGCCCTTTGGTTGCGGAACCCTAAAACTATGTAACCCAGTTCAATTTTTGTGTAAATGATGACTTCCAGCGGTACTTGAATCCGAAACCTCAGAATACCGTTCTGTATCGTAGGTACTAATTATCTTTAGTTCTAATACAATCATCTTTAAGTCATCTTTTCCTATTAAACATTTTAAAGGAAAGGACGGAAGCTACCTCCTCTAGCAAATAAAAAAACAATTTTGCTGAACGTGACAGTAAACATAAAATCAATTTTGATCTATAGCCACGGCTTTGGATCAAAATTATTTTTTTATATTTTAACCATATTTTTTTGAAAATATACAATTGTTCTTTTTTATAAAACTAGCTGTACCTACGACTTCGTTCGCGTACCTGCAGATTAATTATTCACATTTGAGCACCATTTGTCTCATGTTAAGCAACGCTGTGGTCTGCGGTGAAGCACTCTTAGTTTAAGCATAGCTCAGAAAGGAGCTTTTTACTTTGGATTTGAAAACTCCCGGGTTCTATTTTCCAGAAGACAGTAGTTAAGTAATTCAGAGAGTTCATGCAAAGTGCTTTGTGCGTTTCTTTGGAATTTCGATTTTAAAACGACATCTTTTCGCCGAGGATCCCCTTGTTTGGCGGTAGAACAAAAATATATTATTGTACACTTCCATAGCGCAGTCTCCGAAATGTATCCGGCAAAAGAATGATAGTTAGTAAAACTAACGGGAGCAACAGACAGTCCTCTATGTAGAGGCTGTATGCGTGAAGAAGAGACCGTGGAGCACGTCCTCTTGCACTGTGAAGCCACGGAACAAATAAGAGTTGAAACGGGTCTATGTGAGCCATTCTCACCATCGAAATCCTTTCCAGCACCACACACGTCACTGGAGCAGCTATGCCAGCGACCCAGAGTCCTTCTCCGCTACATTAAGGAGTTGGGATGGCTTGGGTAGAAGCTGGCGGGGGAAATTCACAATACACCCCAAGCGGGACGTCAGTGCAGGACATATCGCTCCCAATTAGAATAAGAATAGTAAAACTGACTAATACATACAATACATACGGGTAATCTTATCGTGATGCAGCTTAGAAGATAATATTTCATCGATGCGATGAAGATAAACGAACTTCGTGACACTCTTAGTAATAAGGCTTACTTTAAAGTTTGAGAGAGATGATGCGTTTCAGAAGTAAATAATCTATTCTTTATAGAAACTAAACATGAGCATAAATACCGCTCATTTTTAGTTTCTATAAAGAAAAGATATGAATAAATTAAAACATTTTCAATAATAACAAATATTTTAAAAGTATTTTAAGAAAACATTTAATTAATTATTTAATAAAACACTTAAACAATCTTTATAAAAATGATATATATCTAGTGACAATTCCGCCTAATTTACGTAAAAGTCTCTCTTCTCTTCTTCTCGATCTTAGTCTCGATCGTGCGCTCGTAGAGTCAAAACCTCCTGAGGATGCTTCGTTTAGAAGCGAAACGCGTCGAATACTCTTCCGGTTTGGCTGCGTGGCGTTTGTGACGGCACGTCGGCTTAATAGGAAATTAGGCGGAATTGTCACTAGATATATATTATTTTTATAAAGAGTTTTAAGTGTTTTATTAAATAATTAATTAAATGTTTTCTTAAAATACTTTTAAAAATATTTGTTATTATTAAAAATGGATAATGTAAAAGTAACGCCTTAATCTATTCATTAAAACATTTTCATTTCTGTATTCAAATTATAATAGTTATATCACATTTTTTGCATGGTGGAAGGGCATTTTACGATGGCCCGCTTGACAAGCTACCACCCTCAAGTAGAACATCTGTCGCCAAGCACCTAACGGTGTATTCCGGCAGCAGTCCTATGTTAACAACTATGTCTCAAGGTGATGGGCGCAGTGCAATTCGTGACTTGTAATGAAATGCATCTGTTATAGGCAGAGGTTAGTCCGCTTCACATCAGGGCCTAGTGCTTGTCCCGTCATAACATAAAAAAAACACGTACATTGTTAAATGATTTTTTATGCCTATCCAGTGCATTGCAAGCAAAAACGTAAACGACAAGTATCTAATCGTTTTCCAATACGAATGCCAATAACCAAAAGGATTATCACGCTGCAAACTTCAGTCATGCACTTTTATTCAGCCGTCACAGTTTGGAAATTCAAACAACGCGAGCGCTTTTTATAATAAAAAGCGTCAGTTTCAATCGAACTGAATCAAAATACCGTGAATATTTATAGCCTATATATAATCATAGCTCCGATGACGTAGCTGTGACCTTTTGCGCATCGTGTGGCGTCAACATCGGTAAATTTTCCTGGAAAGGGTTGAAATACGTCACGAGTATGACAGAAAAAATTGCTTGTTGTTCTTTTTACACGCCTGCCCAAAAAACGGAGAGTTGTGTTTAGGGTTCATGTATGTTTGTGAGTTTTTTTAATCCACCATAACTTCTAAATGGTCTAACCGATTTCAATGTAAGATAATTATAAGATCAAACGAACTTTCCTAAGTGAAATTCGATCTGAATTATCTTGACTTCTTTGAAGAGATTTAATACACTAATGTAGTAGTGTAAATCTCGAATAAGAAGTCAAGATAATATATCGTTAGATTCTTATTGACAGCGCAAGTGACAGGTACATAAAATTCTTCCAAACTTATCGAGACGGGTATCAAAATAAAGGGCTTTAAAACACGATTCCATATTTATATAACTTGCAGTTGTATGCTCAATGGAACTATAAAACGTTTAAAGAAAATAAATAATTTGTAGTCGGGTTTTTTTACTTTCTTAATTCATTTATACTTATTAATCATAGCTATCACAGCTCCATTTATCTACTGTGTCCGTAGGGTATGGCTACTTGAGAGAAATGGACAAAACATAACTACTTTTCTTTTATTCTACGAATACTTTCTTTCAGACAATAAATCTGGTGATGAGCTGATTCAGGAAACTTGTTGTTTCTGTTTTATTATTATTTTATTATGTAACGTTGAAGCATCTTAGTTATATAAGTAATTCGTATTATTCCCACACGGAAGTTTAACTCGTTTTTTGTAATATTTTAATTATTATTTCACATTTTCATGGGCAATGAAAGTACATAAAATTTAATTAAATGTTAGATTAAATAGCTAGGCGTATTAACCGCACCAATATTCTTACAATCTTAAAATATTAACCGAAACCGGAGATAGCTTTAATAATAACAAATATTTTTAAAATATTTTATGAAAACATCAAATTAATACTTTAATAAAACACTTAAAAAATACCAAAATATATCTAGTGACAATTCCGCCTAATTTTCCTGTTAAGCCGACGTGACGTCACAAACGCCACGCAGCCAAACCGGAAGAATTCTCGACGCGTTTCGCTTCTACACGAAGCATCCTCAGGAGGTCTTGACTCTACGAGCGCACGATCGAGATCGTATAAATATGGATTTCCGCAAAGTAACGCCTGAATCTATTGGAGATAGCTTTTTTTACTGAACGGAGCAGTACAATGCAGAATATTTAAATTATAAATTTGTAATTGATCTTCATAAGAGCGATGAAGACGCCTATATTTAATAAATGATTATGATTTTGAAAAATAACTTTTTTTTTGTTTTTTTTAATGTTATTGTGAAGGAACAAGCACGAGGCCCACCTGATGTTAAGCGGTATCCTCTGCCTATAACAGATGCATTTCATCACAAGTGACGAACTGCACTGCGCCCAACACCTTGAGACATATCTGTTAAGTCTCATTTTGCCTGTTATTTCACTGGCTCTCAAGGACTGCTGCCGGAACACACCGTTAGGTGCTTGGCGACAGATTTTCTACTTGAGGGTGGTCGCTAGCCAGGCAAAATGCCCTTCTACCATGCGGTGAAGCTCAAGCTCTGGGCGGGATTCGAACCATGGACCTGCTGCGAGGCAGTCCATAGCCAATGCCACTGAGCCATCACTGCTTCAAAACAAATAGCAACCTATCTAAATAGGTTTTCCTAGAACATTGTTCAGTCAATTGATCGGTTCATAATAAGCACAACGATTGGTCACGAAATAAATGATTATTATTATAATTATTATAATTTGGCAAGCCTAACTATGCCTTCTTATATCATAACAATTCGGTGTCCGGTAAAACATTATTCCAGTGATACAAATCTCACTAGGTCGATATTCTGCCCCAAACATCCTTTATGCGATACTTTTTATTGAAATTAGAGCCCATTTCGATAAAGCTATTTCAACATAAATTAGCAATTTGACAATCTACGAGTTCTATAATATTTTAAATAAGTATCAAAAATCAGATATAGATTTCGAAAAGCTAATTGTCAGCTTTCCATAGGCACAATATTTGATATTATGGTATGCTATAGCCACAAAAGATGAAAATGTGTACAAATAATATGAAATGATGATATAAAGAAAGTGGCGGGGAGCAACAGGATTCTAAAACTAGAAAAAGGGTATGTTTAAATCAGACCTACGTATGTGGTTTAGACAGAAACCTTAAAAGGTTCCTGTTTCTTAATTAAATCAATAACTGTGTGGATATTATATCTACGTATAAATTTCTAATTGAAATTGTAATTTTTTTTTTTTGTTTTTTTATGTTATTGTGACGGAACAAGCTCGAGGCCCACCTGATGTTAATTGGACTAACCTCTGCCTATAACAGTTGCAATTCATGACAACTCACGAATGGCACTGCGCCCGTCACATTGAGACATAGTTGTTAAGTCTCATTGTGCCTGTAATTTCACTGGCTCTCAAGGACTACTGCCGGAACACACCTTTCGGTGCTTGGCGACAGACTTTCTACTTGAGGGTGGTCGCTAGCCAGGCGGGCATTCGCAAAATGCCCTTCCACCATGCGATGTCATCCAGATAATACTAGTTAGATACCCAACTCTGATGCTAGGGGAATGATTTCTATACAATTCAGTATCTACCCGTAAAAATAAGTACATAAGTCACCCTACCTCCACCGTCTGGAAAGTAAAAATGTTATCTAAATGTAGTATCTAGACGGTAGACTCATGGAACATTCAAACGATTTCACTTTATATTACGGTACTTGGTGCGAATTGACGGAAGCATGGATGGTTCCATCCAGAGACGTTTATTACTGCCTAAAGCAAGCCTAAAGGCATCGAGCGTCAGGCTTAATAATTATTTGTCAAGTAGGTCATAGCGTTAAACTACAAATAGAGCAGTTTGAAGCAGTGATGGATCAGTGGCATTGGCTATGGGCTGCAGCGCAGCAGGTCCATGGTTTGAATCCCGCCGCGGGCTTGAGCTTCACCGCATGGTGGAAGGGCATTTTGCGAATGCCCGCCTCGCTAGCGACCACGCTCAAGTAGAAAATCTGTCACCAAGCACCTAACGGTGTGTTCCGGCAGCAGTCTTTGAGAGCCAGTGAAATTACAGGCACATGAGACTTAAGAACTATGTCTCAAGGTGACGGGCACAGTGCAAATCGTGGCTTGTGTTGTAGGCAGAGGTTAATCCGCTTAACATCAGGTCGGCCACGAGCTTGTTCCGTCACAATAACATAAAAGGAGGTTAGTGAGTCGAAACCATTTCTGACATTTAATAGATGACAACCAACCTATGTCAAAACAACGCCCTACAGCGTATGGTTGACACCAATAAAGAGGCTCTTACCTGTGCCCATTTGCTACAGATAGGGTAAACAGTGTTAATTAAAAACCGGGACCTTAAAACTGGAACATTAACGCATTCGTCCCACGTTTTGTACCAATATCCTGTTAATACAACATTGGACATTCCAGCGTCCCATTTTGTTGATATTGCCAATATTCCCTAGGAAATTGAATTTCTGAAGGTTTGCTGCCGGGACGGCTGTGAGATTTTTTTATTTATTGCAGGGAGTTCGATTTGCTCGATACGGTGTCGAAATGGGAAATAATTGTTTCTTTTTCGTACGTGACTTTTGATTTTCATTGTCGTGTAGTGAGCACGAATGCTTAGTCATTTTCTTTGCTTGGTTTTTAGCAGATTTTTGCAAAAGTTTGTGATCTCAAGATGTGCTTATACTTATTTTACTCTATGTATTTTTATGTAGGTATAGCCACGCCCACGCAAAACATTTTACTGGATCATCTGATAATGAGGACAGTAGTTATTTTTTGAATTGGGTATACAGGGTTATTGGTTAATGGCTAACAACCTCTTAGGGTTGACTTCTGCTAGTCCTAACAAACATTTAGACATGTTTTCTTTGTGGTTTTTATGTATTTTTGACGGAATAAGCACGAGGACCATCTGATGTTAAAAGTATCTTGTGCCTGTAACGTATTATTTCATATTTTTTATTAGTTTGCTCAATGTGAATATTCAAAACTTTATTCAAAGATAGCGCGGCGCGGTGCAGTGTTCTCGGAATAGGTATTAAAACGCAAAAAAAATAATGAAAAACAAATTAAAAAAATTTTTATATGTTCAAAACAAAAAAAAAACATCTCAAGATGTTTGTTAGAACTAGCAGAAGTCAACCCTAAGAGGTTGTTAGCCCTGATTGTACATACATACCGTTCTTGGTGCCGCAATGGCCTGCCTCAAAGCATAAATGTTAAATCACTAGTGTTTCGGGACAAGTGAAATTACTAAGCAAACAAGATAAGATTTAATCTTATGTCTCGGAGTGACGAACGTCGTGCAGAACGATAGCTACCATCAGGGCGACTCAAGTCCATGTCATATCTAGTTTATCTCATACAAGTACACTGAGAAAAATCTAAAGTCAAAAGCACCCTAATGACGGCCAATTTATATGGTATGAAGGCAAAAAACGTATATACGTACAAAAACGCCTTCCAACTAGAAGGCGTTAAACGAGGTCAGTGAAGGCGAATGTTTCTTTTCATCTTCATTTAAGGTGTATTTTGTGGTCTTTCTTAAATATTGACTTTTCGATGAGGCTGATTAAGTCGTACGTTATAGTGATAATCACCGTATATAAACCGCCGTAAAAGTAAGGTATATTTTATGGTCAATACTGCAATTATTATCGTATAACAAGTTAAATTCTGAAAATACTTTACGGAAGGCGTTTTTGACGGTTTTGTTTATTATAAAACATGGTACATTTTTATTGATTGGTGAAAATCATCGAATTCACTTTGCGTAGTTACAATTCAACGGTAAAAGGTCAAATTTGCTTTAAGCTCCAAAGTCGTTTTTCTCAGTATGGCTACCATCAGGGCAACTCAAGTCCATGTCATATCTATAGTTTATCTCAAACAGTATGTATTGAAAAATCTTATTCATTCAAACAAAATCAAACATCGTGCTTGACTGTTGCTAGAAAGTCAAGCCACAGAATAAATAATAGGATATTCAAGTGAGCGTTGATTGAGAACTCTGACATCACGCATGATTTATGCCTCCAAATATACGTAATGTACACGTACATACAGAAGTTACGCGATAACATTATTAATTAGTCAGACATGCCAATAATGTTGATAGAGCGGTATACTGGAATGCTCCATCATTCACTACTGTGGCAGTTAAAATTAGTGGAGTTTACACGAGGCAAGTTAACGTGCTAGTAGTAGAAAGCAGTAACAAAAACTTATCTATTCCCAAAGTGATTGTAAAATGTATAATATAATTTAAAACTTAAAGCAAATATTTATTTTCATTAACATTTTGTGGTTCCATATATTTTAGAATCGTTTTTATAGCTCTTCATTTTGATACCCCCACTTGAAGCGTTTGGAAGAAAACAAACATTTTATCTCACATAATGGCGTCTAAAATCCATCAGTTTGTATTTTTCCTTTTTTTTATGTACCTAGTGTCACTTGCTCTATCAAGACGAATCTAACGACATCTCATACATAAAATCGGTTAAGCCATTTAGAAATTGTGGTGGAATAAAGAAACTCACAAACATACATAAATACATGAACCCTGAAAACATAACACTCCTTTTTGGGTAATCGTGTAAAAACACAACTAATAACGTTCGGTCGAAAAACCGTAACACAATAAGAGTTAAGTTTATATATAGTAAAACCAGAGAAGTAGTATAACTGGAGGCTCGTAGGAGATTTGAATCCCTACTCTAGTCTGGATATGCAGTTTGTCCATATCTATACAGTGTTAGTGGCCCTACCACCATGCATCCATATTTACATCGAGCAAAGTAATATAAGTTATGAAAAATTATATTACATGCACAAGAGACGTACAGTTGTTAGGTCTCATGTGTATGTAATTTAACTGGCTCTCAAGGACTGCTGCCGGAACACACTGTTAGGTGTTTGGAGACAGATTTTCTATTTGAGGGTGATCGCTAGCCAAGCGGGCATTCGCAAAAAGCCCTTCCACCATGCTGTGAAGCTCAAGCCCGCGGCGGGATTCGAACCATGGACCTGCAGTTTGTTAGGACTTGCAGAAGTCAACCCTAAGAGGTTGTTAGCATTTTCTTAATAATCCTGTAGGTATACTATATCAAATCAACTCGTAGCTACGTTAGTACAGAAACGACTTTTGTGATTATTAATAATTATATACTTTTTAAATAAATCAACGCACTCTAGAAACGCTAGATACTTGCGATAGTGTGCATGCTGTGGCGCGTGCGTACGGGCGCGCACACATACAAGCCCCTTAGATATACCATTCTATTTAGTCAAACTACTTGTCTTGTTTTACTATGGTTTAATGCCGCATACCTATTACTCTTATGAAGCAACCCAGCGAGATACTGCAGTTTACTGCACCGCATTAATGGTAGCCGACATGCGTGGCTGAGGATGTTTTTTGCGTGGCTGAGGATGTTATTTATATTATTATCTTAATGTATAATGAAAATATATGTATGTATAAGTTTATTTTCTGTACTTGGAGCTTTGCAAGTTAGAAGGCAATAGCTTCGCCCACTATTATAGGTACGCGAGTTTCGCTGAAACCGGCGGAACTTGCATGGTTAATAGACACCTTTGCTAATGCCTTCTGGGAAAACTTTCACATTTCTTAATGAGATAGTTGGGCAAACGAGCAGACAGCTCACCTGGTGGTAAGTGATCACCGTTGTCCACGAACATCCGTAACACCAGAGGTCTCGAGGATGCGTTGCCAGCCTTTAAGGGGGGAATATGCTCTCGTCTTATTTATGACTGATCCGCTAGCTTTGCTAGAACATCATTGTCTATTGTTAAGTGCTGATGCGGTCGAAGATGGTAGGATCTGAAATAAATTGTCACTCAAGGACGGTCCTACGGCAGTTACCGTAAGATAAGGTCATCGATAGATACTTGATTACCTACACATTGTCACGGTTTCAAAATCAGTTCCGATATTCATGTTACTTGTTCATTATGAACACAAATTTAGAACCGCATATTAAACAAGTGACAACTAGGCCGCTTAAATAAAGCGATGCTCGTGAGTTTATGTCAATCAGTTGACTGAACAGAAATTTTAATGAGATTCGAATTTAAACATTGTAAATTTGTCGGTAGAACAAAATTCATACTGCTGCATATTATTTCAAATGATTTGAAATTATATTCGGTAGTGTATTATCATTTGATTATTGCTGTAGAAGTCGGAGCAAGGGGTATACCATCGAAATCCCTATACAACCTACTAAAAGACCTTGGCCTGTCAAGAACAACCGTAACTTCCATCGTAGAACGTGTGTCCAAGGCGGCATTAGTAGGATTTTACCAAATTTGATCGGGCGGGGAGAAGGCTCGAGCGGTGAAAGGGAGCATTGATACATCATAAAGGGGCCCCTTAACTTTACTCCCTGGGTTGCAAGTCCCAGGCACCTTGACTTTGGCCTCTTCCTCTGCAACGCTATGGATTCGGCACAAGCACGGTGGATCCATGGAATGCTAAGAAAATTCGTCTCTAGACTTAATTAAAGCATTGTTGTTTTTTATGGTATTTTAACAGAACTCGCACGAGGTCCACCTAATGATAAGCAGTAACTTCTGCCTGTTACAGATGCATTTCGTCTCAAATTACTAACTGCACTGCACCCATTACCTCGAGAAATACAGCTGTTAAGCCTAATGTGTCTGTAATTTCATAATCACTTACTGGCTCTCAAGGGCTGCTGCCGGAACACCCTTTTAGGTGCTTGGCGACAGATGTTGATCATTTATACATACTCAATCCAGCGGTGGGGATCGAACCATGGACCTGCGGCACCGCAGTATTACCGCTCGGCTATCACTACTTTGTTGTAGTGAACTACTTCATCTATGCGAATATCTTAGGGTTTCTAAAATGAAACCAATGTTTTATTTTTACCAAGTTTAAATTTAAAAAATATTGTGCTCTTTACAACTTAAATAAGTATTAACAACCTTGATCAATACACTATTTTAGATTGGCAAAGACAAAATAAAAAGTTCTTCTTAGGAAATTAAATAAACGAAATGGAATAGTTGAGTATGTTATGTCATAACAGCCAGAACGTCGATTAACACACTAGATATAAAATAACCAAGCAGTGACAGTTAGTAACAAAGACATTATCAATTATTTCGTTCAAATGTAATATAACCCTTCTTTTGACAAGCATCTATAAGAGCTACTAATTAAATAGTTTGTCAATTAAAAAACTATTACACAAGTCAGTCTTCGTTGTATTAAATATTCTTTTAACAATGTGTTACATACCATACAAGAAAATGATTACAATACTTGTTTAAATTACGTAGGCAGGCGATAGCTTGGCAGAGGCGGAGATGTCCAGGCATTTTTGTCGTTTAAGGAATCACAAACTGTGTAGGAGGACTTTTAATCAAAATGTTTTTCAGATGTGACTTGAATTTTCCTTCTATGTGTATTGTAATATGTTTCTAAATCCTAAACGGGTCTTTTCACGTACGAATAAACATCAAAATATTTATATTTTGACTAACCTCGACGTTTCGATCAAGTGCGTGAAAAGACCCGTTTAGGATTTAGAAACATGAGCTTAGTTCACGAAAGTTTAAAGAAAAGTATTGTAATATGTTTGTGAACTTTAATATAAAATCGCACACAATTACCCAATAATGTCCTTTTATTTGTCTTTGCTAATCTTAAACCTGGCTCCGCTATTTTATCTTCATACCTAGTTAGTAGTATTGTGATTGTCACTGTTTGATTTAAACTTACTTTAAATTAACAATATAACTTCAAAATAGAGCTGAAATCTAGCTCAATAAACATTTCGTTATTTTTTGGCTCATTCGACTGTGTTTACATCTGCGAATCCTGACACAATAAGAGGTAGCTCCTTGCCAAACTCGTCGATAGCTGAATTAGGACAGGCCGGCTATTTTGGGGTTCTATCCAAAATCAGATACGTCGAACTTGCTATTTTTATTTCATTACGTCCCTTCTCGGAGGATTTCTCGACTCTTAAACTTGAGTGAGAACGTTCACAGTTTCTAGCTTGGATTTATTTTCCTCTCTTTACTTTGCTAGATCGGAAACTAACAATTAAAAAATACCTTTTCCACTAACTTTGAGTAGCACAAGCAAACAATAAATTAATTAAATAAGATTGGAAATACTTAAACAAGACACCTGCTCCTTTAACTACAAATTAATTTTAACATTACTTTTGATACAGTCATGGCTCAGTGGCTTTGGATATGTTTCGAATCCCACCGCGGGCTTGAGCTTCACCGCATGGTGGAAGGGCTCAAGAAGACAATCTGTCGCCAAGGACCTAACGGCGTGTTCCGGTAGCTGTCCTTGAGAGCCAGTAATTCTAAGTTAAGCCTGTAACACCTTCGACCACATCATTACTTACAGGTTGAGATTGTGGCCAAAGGCTTACCTATCGCAATAATAAAAAAAAGAGTAAATCTAATTAGTTACATTAAAATAATTAGTTAATTGAAATTTAAGTAATTTAATTGCTGGCAACTATTTGGCTCTTAACTTTGGTATTCTGTTAATAAAAGCATAAAGCCGTTAAAAAAAATTTTTACTCACAAATTATTATTTATAAGCTCGTAAAAGATCAATCACAAAGGTGTGTATACATTAAATAGTGGTTATTTTAGCACACGTGCTTTTTTACTTTACAAATAAGTTTTTAATAAGCTGGCAGGAACTTGGTGCTAGTGGGGTTGTAGTTTATTTCATATATCTTTACCTTAAAAAAATATCCAAGGAGTTTTTACCTGAGTTAAAGCTACGAATTTGATAAATATGTTTTACTGCAAGTGTTTTTTTTTATGTTATTGTGATGGAACAAGCTCGAGGCCCACCTGATGTTAAGTGGACTAACCTCTGCCTATAACAGTTGCAATTCATCACAAGTCACGAATTGCACTGCGCCCGTCACATTGAGACATAGTTGTTAAGTCTCATTGTGCCTGTAATTTCACTGGCTCTCAAGGACTACTGCCGGAACACACATTTCGGTGCTTGGCGACAGACTTTCTACTTGAGGGTGGTAGCCAGGCGGGCAATCGCAAAATGCCCTTCCACCATGCGGTGAAGCTCAAGCCGGCGGTGGGGATCGAAACAGGCTACTGCGGCACGGCAGTCCATAGCTATTACCGCTCGGCCATCATTGCTTCAGTATTGAACAAAGTCGTATGATACTCGTGCTTACGGTAAATATTACAAAATCGACTTGATCTATTTTAATCCTCGCCTACGGCTTGGGCATAAAACCTTTGTAAACCCTCGCCTTCAGATTGGCCTTACAATATATTAAGAGTAGATTTCACGGAGCGTTTTCCATACAACTATACTTTCGTCATATTTTAAATACTAAGTGTTCAAACTCAGCGAAACTTTGCATGTATATCCTTGAGCCTAATATCTATGCTTCTGGTTTGCCAGATTTCCGTAAAATAAGGTATTTTCAAAAATAATTTGTAAAATCGTTTTGTATGGTATTGATATTATAAATAGAAGCAGTGATGGCTCAGTGGCATTGTCTATGGACTGCCCTGCCGCAGGTCCATGGTTCGAATCCCGCCGCGGGCTTGAGCTTCAAAGCATGGTGGAAGGGCATTTTGTGAATGCCCGCCTGGCTAGCGACCACCCTCAAGTAGAAAATCTATCGCCAAGCACCTAACGGTGTGTTCCGGCAGCAGTCCTTGAGAGCCAGTGAAATTACAGGCACATGAGACGTAACATCTATGTCTCAAGGTGACGGGCGCAGTGCAATTCGTGACTTGTGACGAAATGCATCTGTTATAGGCAGAGGTTAGTCCGCTTAACATCAGGTAGGCCTCGTGCTTGATCCGTCACAATTACATTAACAAAAAAAAGGATAGTTTTTCGGTTTATTATTTATTAACAAAACCAGAAGCATACACATTATGGCTGCTTATCCACCAGAGACAAGCAAGATTAATGAGCGGTTTAAGAGGACAACCTCCACAAGTAGACTCACCTCATTTTCTTAGCAACCTCTGTTCAATGGTGGATGCACGTTGGTATGATGATAATGATACTAAATATAAGCAATCGTAAGGTACTATACAACATTCTATCCTTGAGAGCTAGTGAAATTAAAATGGACTTAACAGGTATGTCTCAAGGTGATGGGCGCAGTGCAGTTCGTCACTTGTGATGAAATGCATCTGTTATAGGCAGAGGATACCACTTAACATCAGGTGAGCCTCACACTTGTTCCTTCAAAAAAAAAAAAAATGGTTTTTAACCGAGTTGAAAAAAGGAGCAGGTTATCATTTCTTAGTTTTTTTTAATGATTTTTACCTCCGATCTTTTTAACTGGGTGCACCGATTTTGATGTTTCTTATTTTATTAGAAATCTGATGCTTGTCGTGTGGTCTCTAAATTTCATCAAATACCTACGGTAGACCCGTTTTTGAGTCACACTCCAATAACTGTTGTTTTAATATCTTGATAATATAGTCATTGTCAGTAAATGACAATCGATCCCGTAAGTAGCAAGGGACACTAAAAAGGTAAAAATGTAACCGACTTCAACACTCAAAAGTCTGAAATAACTTGTCGAAGACTTTTGAGTGTTGAAGTCGGTTCCATTTTTAGGTTAAAACATATTTTAAATTTATACTGATAGTTTCTTCATATAGTTTTTATTACACTTACAATTTTAATACATAGGAATAACTGTTTGATTCATAACCATTCAAACAGCTGTACGACACTTATGTAAACTTACGTTGAATTGCTTAAGTATCAACGACCTTATGATTATGATGAAGACAAACATAGGTTAGTATGTACGTAGATATATGTTTGCATTCTTTGGATAGGAAAGTCCCATGACGCAAGCGGAGGCACGTATTGATGGGTTCAATAAGTCACGAAATAGTTATTTTTGTGGTCTGTTTTATTTTTGCCTATTTTAAGTTTTTTTACGGGACTAAGTTTATGAAGCAATGATGGCTGAGCGGTAATAGCTATGGACTGCCGCGCCGCAATACCCTGGTTCGATCCTCACCGCCGGCGTGCCGGCTTGAGCTTCACCGCAAGTTGGGCATTTTGCGAATGCCCACCTAGCTAGCGACTGCCCTCAAGTAGAAAATCTGTCGCCAAGCACCCAACAGTGTGTTTCGGCAGCAGTCCTTGAGAGCCAGAAAAAATACAGGCACATGAGACCCAACAACTGTACGTCTCGTTGTGACGGGGCTCATTTGAATCGTCTTGATAAGTTTTTTTTTTATTACTTTATTAACAAGGACGCTAGATAAAAGCTTGTTTGTAAAATATTTTTTTAAGAGCTTGTTTTATGCAGAAGTATAACAGGTAGCGGCAATTTTCAGTAGTTATATATTTACTATTCATATGCCTTAACAGAGGAGAAAATTGTAGACGGAACCAAACCAAAAATCTTGTATGGGATATATTATACGTCAGCACAAAATATACTTGCCGTTTGAGAAACAATATTTAGTTAGGTGATGGTAAGGAGGGTTAAGCAAACGTATCTTCTAAGAAGAACAATATACCTACAGCTTATAGTTGTAAAGTACGAATACATACTTATAATATTGTTCAATGTTGTAGATGAGCACGTTTTAGTGCTTGCAAAAACTGGCTTAGCTAAGCTAGACAGCTGCGCACTCAGTATATTTTTTATTCACCTAAAATGGAACCTACTTCATCACTAAAAAGTATGAATTAACTTGTTGATGTCCATACCATGATAGTACTAAAGTACCATTATCACAACATTATGTGCATGGTACCGACTTCGACTAGTTATTTCATACGTTTGAGTTTTGAAGTCCGTTCAATTTTAGGTAAAAAAATATTTTTTACGCTCTTTAGTGACCCTTGCTTCTTACGGGATCGATTGTCATTCACTGTCAATGACTATATCATCAAGTTACGAAAACACTTTTCAGTTATTGGAGTGTCAAAAACGGCCAGACCGATTTTGATGAAATATAAATGGGTTTACACAGGAAGCATCAGCTTTCAAATAAAATAAGAATCATCGAAATCGCACCCAATCAGAAGTTCTGAGGCAAAAAACATAAATGTTTTGAACATAATTTTTACTTGTAGCTTGCTAATCATAGGCCTATCAATATGCAGTTAAACTCAATGTTTCAGCTTGACTCAAACCCTGGAACCCATGTGTGGCAATCTGTTATCATCTCCAGTATATCCATGGTCAATGGGTTATCATCGTCAACAGCCGGAAGGTGTCCATCGTTGAACAAATGCAAGGGGGTTTAGGATTTATCAGAACCCCCACGCTTGGCAAGCGTAGAGGTTACAGTGTTAGATGGCAGTTCTTTACAAGGCGCTGTTGTCAACATTCTGGCTTCTTACGACTCACAAAGGAAGTTATGGGGAGATGCGATTCTAGCTAGGCAACTCACGGGTCATAATTTGGGCTGTCAACGCTCCACACTTCCACATTCCATGTAGGCGTGTATGTGTTGACAGTACTACAGAAGAGGTCAAACCAAGATGAAAGAATAGATGACTAATGATTACATGTATAGAATAGATGACTAAAGATTTTGAAGCAATGATGGCCGACCGGTAATAGCTATGTACTGCGGTGCCGCAGGACCATGATTTGATCCCCACCGCCGGCTTGAGCTTCACCGCATGGTGGTAGGGCATTTTGCGACCGGCTAGCTACTACCCTCATTTAGAAAATCTACCGCTAAGCACCTAACGGTGTGTTCCGGCAGCAGACCTTGAGAGTCAGTGAAATTACAGGCACATGAGACTTAACAACTATGTCTCAATGTGACGGTCGCAGTACAATTCGTGACTTGTGATGAAATGCATCTGTTCTAGGCAGAGGTTAGTCCGCTTAACATCAGGTGGGCCTCGAGCTTGTTCCGTCATAATAACATAAAAAAAAACATCTGGAACAGTATCGTCAACGCAAGAATCGTACAAAATACAAACGAGTTTCTGAATACCTAAAACCTAACAATAGAAACGTACAAAAGGACTACAGCAAAATACGAACACGAGTAAAAGGAGTAAGAAGCTAAGCGATAAGCAGATTTACGTCCACAAAAATCTTTAAGTAGGCTTAAGAATAAATACGTATACGTTCGAGGCATAAATCCTAACATTTGCCACTAGATTACCTTTTCAAATGTTAGTCTCTACTTTCGATAATACACTCTATTATATAAGAACTTTAAGGTTAGTGGTGATGTGGTCGAAGATGTTGTTCAGGCTAACCTAGAGTTACTCTCAAGGACAGATTCTCTCTCTCGGCGGTGGAGATGAACCATGGCAGCCCATAGCTATTATCGCTCGGTTATCATTGCTTTCAAAACATTGTGTTACTATAGCTCTTATTAGGAGTGTCAATGGTTTAAATACCTGCTTTTGAAATGAAGCTGGCCTGAATCGGCCACAGCCAAATTCAAATTTCAAATTAACCTTACAAATTTGAATTTTTGTCTTATATGATTTCGAAAGGTTTCAAAAACATTGCGAAACGAAGTTGCTGTCATCGCAGGCATTTATTACAAGCCAATATTCTTACTAGAACCATTTAAAGAACACCGCAGAAACAAAATAATATCATTGGCAAAAAAATAATATAGCGCAAATATATTCATATGTAAATGTTTATTTTAATATGCACTAAATGCCACTGTATATAAATTAGAGATCAACAAAATTCGATACCCGAATCTATCGAATTTTTAGTTAAGTTCTTAACTCTCTTTTAAAATCTTTAATGATCTTGGCACGGAAGGAAGTAATTTACTCAGGTGCCGTGCGCCGCATCTTGCAGATAACAACTAAGTATAATTAGAACAAAGAACGATAACTCCAACTACCTCGAACGGTTCTCGAGAACGAATGCCAAGTCGAGGCAGGAACTTTACAGTGCTTTAAATCAGTTTTTAAATGGATTAGTGGTACTGTTGCCGATAATTTTTATTTACAGTTGTAAGGTAAGCCTTTGACCACTAGTATGTACACTGAGGAAGGTAAACAGAATTCATCAAAAATGGGAGCTGGTTCTAAAAGACAGCCAACGGAGCACACCATTGATGGTGGCTAAGACAGGTTCTCTACCTGAACCATATCACAATAGGAGGCAGCGAAGTGGGTCAGGGAGGAAAGTGAACTCGCTGACCCGATCCGAAGGAGGAGACCAGGGCGGAGAAGGCGCCGATATGCAGACCTACTTCCGCCCCCTTAGAGGAGGCATTTCCTCTAAGGGGGCTCTTGGTGGGTCGGGGGACCCATCACTAATGAAGGGCAAGCATGAAGAATGCCCCCCAGAGAGGGGTGCTAAAGGAGGCTCCAGGGAGCGTCGGGATGATTGAGGTAGAATGCGCAAGCGAACCCGCTTCACCCCACATAAGACATAGAGGCCCACCGCTGGGTTTTTAGTGAGTATACCGGGCACTCTGCCCGGGGAGTCCCACACAACCACGTGGCTTCCCCCCGGAACTGCGTGGTAAGCGTAAGGCGTTTTCACAGCGAAAAAAAAAGTTTCTCTAGCTGAAAGGGAGGACTTAAATGCTGAATACCGCTGTCGGTCGTTCAGCTCCACCGGATTTTAGGCAAGAGAAGGCCCTCTTATAGCCCGGAGAAACATTCCCAAGTTTTGAGGAGCTTTTTTATAGATGCTGAATGTTTAACTACACTATGAATTCCGACTAACTTACCAATAGTAATGAACGGATACACGGTTCGAAGTTCTGCCTCATAGGCCTCGAGCGAAATGGCAGGAGCAATGGGAGGCACGTAGTCGTCCTCGGGTGACCTCTCAGATCCGTATCCTTGGTCAAAGCCAGGATCTTGTAGCTTCCACACCGGCTCTGCATCGGATCCTGTGAAAAAAAAGATGAAAATATTACGGAGGGTTGTTATGAGATCGATGATGATCACACTGTCTCCGACACATGATACTGGGGATTGTTCCATAACCTTCCGTTGGATGATCATAAAAGGCGACTAAGGGGAAGATTTGAAGCGCTCGTAACGAAGTTTGCTTAGCCGTTCTGAACCAATCAGCAAAGTTAAGCAACGTCCGCCGCGGTCATGAGTTGGATGGGTGAGCTAGTGACATAACTAATTAGCGGTTCCGTGCTTCGGAGGGCACGTTAAGCCGTCGGCCCCGGTTGTTGTATTAGGAAGGCAGTCGTTATAGCATGGTGGTAGAGCATTTTGCAAATGCCCGCCTGGGTAGCTACCACCCCCAAGTAGAAAATCTGTCGCCAAGTACCTAACGGTACTTTATTAGGCAACTGTCCTTGAATTAGCCGAAAGGTATACTACCAACCACCTACATACACCCGATGCGCCGGCTATAATACATAATATAATAATTAAAAAATATACCGACTTCCTGCACTAAAAAGCGTAAAATAATAATTTGTTGAAGTATGGGACATATGGACGCGCTACGCCTAAGGATTTGAATATGTATATGACCAATTCAACAAATTATTTGTGTAAACTTTATTTTAAAATATTGTTTGATATGTTTTCTAATAATACAAACAGCAAAAACCCTTTGTGTTATTACAGAAAACATATTGAACTGCCCGTGATATGTAGAATTATATCTCCTTCACACGGGGACTACTTGGTAAACAGGAATCAATCTGTACATATAAACAAGTTTTACAATCGTAATCATTCCAAAGACTCAGTAACTCGTACTATCTGTAGCCTTATAAATCGCCACTGATACTTCATTCCAACATTTCAATGACTCAAATATTCTTAAAAGGGTATTCCTGAAATAAAAAAACAAGCGATATCCGAAGAGATTTCTAAGATATAGGTCGTGTCTGGCCACTGGAAAAAAATGGATGAAAGCAGGAGCGTAACTAGGATACAAGGGGTGTACGGTAAAGTCTTCCAGGACAAACAGCAATTTAAAATATAGTTTACACTGGCCTGATTAGAAACTTCATGTTCAGTTTAATTCAACTAAACTTAAAATTTGTAATAATAACATACATTTTTAAAATATTTGTTATATATTTAGGATATGCATTTTCTACTACTAGTTGAATCCTGAGCATAGGGGATAGAAGTAGTAGCATTTGTTAGTACTAGTTTAGTTTAGATATGAGCGCCGCGCCGGCGCGCCGACGTCGACGTGAGTTCTTACCGGCGCGTCGCCGCCGAGGAAAGCACGCCATTTCAGTCCCAGGGGACTGAAAACTGGATCATAGTGGAACGAGCGATTAATTCAGTATCGTACTTATCATTGTAAAAATGTTGTGTTTTAGATTTGAGAACATTGTGAGAAGAGAAGTCAGTGAAAATATAGAAAGTACTTACATAACGCATAGTAACGTTTTTTTTAATAAACTTATTACTTATGCCTACGAGTTTTCAAGCATTGAATATATAGCAATTTATGCTCATCATACAAAAGTGACTCTCACTTCACATTTACACATTCTTAGAGTACAAAATGTCACACCTCTGTTAGGAATCGAACCCACGTCCCTCGATTTTACGCACTGGGTGTCTTAACACAGCTGGGCTATCGAGGATCGCTCGACTAAGCCGAAATTTTGTGGTCTACTAGTATCTCTTTAATCGTCATAGGGGACGTCATATAACGGTGCGCGAGGTTAGAAATTTTAAACACAAAAATGTGTAAATATGATTTTAGCACGCATTGGTGCTTTACAACAAATTTAGAAATACCGAAGTGAGATGTCATATGTTATATAAATCTCGGGTATAAAATGTGATATTTCTACTTGGCAGCTGACTACTCATTTCGTTATTATTTTAAAACATATACTGCGAAATTAATCGAGAGGCATAAAACGTCAAGCAACGCTTTCGAATCTCGAGATTTCTTAGGTTCGTTTCCATGGCTCATCACAGTAATCAGGGTTTTCTGATAACAAAATATCAGTAGCACTCCTTGGTCTGCCCGTGGGGTGCCGGACTAGAATGTCACTCCCCATTGCTACCTGTGGGTGTCGTAAGAAAAGAGACTAAACGTAAAATACCGGAAGGTGGGCAGCAGTGCCTTCTGAGGAACCGATATCTTAAACTGCGATCCCCAAGACGCCTGTCAAGCGTGGGGATTATGACAAAACCCCCCTTAATGAAGGAGGCTGTGTTCAGCAATCCGGCTGATACAGTACAGTACTTCGTGGCATGGCATGGAAATGGCTTGCCTATATTACACGTGAACGAACATATTCCTCGTTTCGCGGTACGCTGCTAAAGCTCTCATTTAGTGCTATAATTACATGATGTTATTTTTAAAAGAGTTGCCTACTAAAAATTTAAACAATAAATGTCCTGGTTACGTCCACCTTATGAACTACTATATCAATCTTAGTGGGTATATACTGAAATTGCAGACTGAATAGTGACATTGAATGGCAGACAATTCACAGCTTGACACACTTTTCCAATTGCTACCATTGTATTGCTATTGTAGACACTTGAGTACTTTAGCAGTTGCTTTTTGGACGAGCTAGTGACAATAGAGTAATAACACGAGTAAGTTCAGCTTAAAATCGTAGCTCGATGATTTGTCTTTTTCTGTTTGCTCCAATACGTTTTTGTGTTTGAAATAATATTTTACCTTCCTTATATTCTCTTAGGTGCTAAATTCCTACATTTCTCAGTATCTTTAATTACAGAGTATTTATTTCATAGCATGAAACATTTAATAAGTTTTAATTAAAATGGATGGCTGTGAATTTGTAATATCGCGTATCATTTGAAACAACTTATGTCAGAAAATCACAATGGTCTCTCTCACAAAATCTACTAAGGAGTTAAGCTTTTTAATTAATTCCCAAGCTTTGAACCTCTTTTGTGAAGTTGGTATCATAATAATGTAGGAATCTACTTCTCAACATCAAAACCTTCTCCTTGAAATGTACAGGCAAGCACCTAATTAAAAACTGTAAAAGACCAGACAAAGGTAAACCAAAATGTGAACACTGTGGAGGACCACATCTTCTTAAAGAGGCGCTCGTCATAAAGTTTGCTTAGCCGTTATTAACCGATCAGCTAAGTTAAGCAAGGTCCGCCGCGGCCATGACTTGGTTGATTAACCGATAGTGACATAACTACTGATCGCTTCCGTGCTTCGGAGGGCACGTTTAGCCGTCGGTCCCGTATGTTGTCTTAGGACGGCAATCATTACAGCATGCTGGTAGGGCATTTTGCAAATGCCTGGCTAGCTACCCTCAAGTAGGATATCGGTCACCAAGCATCTAACGGTGTGTTCTGGCAGCTGTCCTTGAGAGCCAGTAATTCTAGATTAGTATGAACCACATCTTCGACCACATCATCACTTTCCATCTGGTGAGATAGGGGTCTATGTTAGCTCTATCCTCCAGTAGAAATTTGTCACCAAGCACCCATCGGTGTGTTCCATCAGCTGTCCTAGAGAGTCATTGTACTGTATCAGACGGGTTGTCCACTGCTGAACACAGCCTCCCCCATTTAGAGGGGGTTTGATGACATTCTAACCCGGCAACCCACGGGAGTCTTTTTCTTCTGATATGCCAATGAGAGCCATTGAGTTTAAGCATTGATTTTAAGCATTAAGCATTAACCATTCCACACCAACCATTTAGGGTCAGCCTTAACATATACAAACACATCATATCTTAGCAATAGGCGAGATAGTGTTCAAAGACTAAAAAATTGCTTGAATAGATTTATACTTAGGTTTTTAGAAATATAATAAAGCTTCTTCAAATAAATACTTAAGCAACTTTTCATATTCACCGACGCCATCTCAGAATATCACGAGGTTTCGCGTCTTTTTCAGCAATTTCAGCATTGATTATTTAAATTTATGCCGCAGTAGGAATGTTCGTTTAAGAATATCCGACTCGCCGATGTATTATGTATGAAGGTGCGCGAGGTAAAATATCGGGTTGCGTGCTGTGGACTTGTTACGTGGCTCAGAATATAGGCGTGTATAACGTTGATTTAAGAGCTCGCCCCGCGCTAACGAAACTACCTACATTAATGTTGGTGTAGTGCTGTACTTTTGAAGGTTTTTTGGGTTCTGTATACTCGTGTTTGACGATACAATGGAAACCTATAGTATAAGATAAGACATATAGGCTCACTCGCGTCTGTTTGCTATTGCTTATTTTATCCGATCCTAAGAAAACAATGTTAAACTTTAGTACTTATACAGAGTTAGGTGACAGAAGCACGCACGTATGAGTGAGGTAACCTAAATAATTTAAAAAAAAAATGCCAAGTGCATTCTGAGACACATTATATGAATATACAATGCCTTGATTTAAAGATCCACCCATATTTATTATTATAAAATGAAATAAATAAAAAAAATTATACTTTACATAATTATCAAAAAAGTATTCTAAATTATGTTAAATATAAAAAAAAAGAAACGGCGGTCTAAAATATACATATACTTAGTGGTAGTTTTTCTTCTAGTTTACAAAAAAAAAATTGTTCAACAAGTGACCCAATTTGTTTTTTGGTGCGAATGTTGACTTTAATCCCGAGTTACCGAAGTATTCTTTAGAATAGTTATCTATTAACACGAGTCTTAGGTTCGTACTAATAATTTAATCTCAAGAATGATATCGATCATAAGACGCTGTTTTTGACATATTAAACGTCAAAACATCGTAAGATAGGTCTCAAGTTTGTGTTCCATTTATTAATGCGACGGGAAGCCTTAGCCGCAAGTCCTAAAAAAAATTGCTTCTGCATGAACTAACCCAGAGAAAAAAGCATCAAGTAAGAAACCCTGAAGTAAGCCTTAAACAATAAGTTTATTCTAATTTGCTAGCAATTAATATTTAAAAATACTTATACGTATCTACTAAGAAATGAAAAGTTAAAAGTTACGTTGCTTAAACTCTGCTATAAAACTGTTTTGTTCGCAACTCACTTTTTTCACGCTCGTAGGAGCGTTTTGTTTGTTTTGGAACACCAAAACTGACCTTTTCGGTGGATTGGAAAATAAAGGTAGGTTAGATAGTAGAGTAGTTTAGATCTTTCAGTTTAAAAATGCACGATCCTCCACTTAACGTGCTTTTTTTATGTGATTATGACCGAACAGGCCCACCTGATGTTAAGCGGAATAACCTCTGCCTATAACAGATGCATTTCATTCACGAATTGCACTGCGCCCGTCAGCTTGAGACATAGTTATTCAGTCTCATGTGCCTGTAATTTCACTGGCTCTCAAGGACTGCTGCCGGAACACACTGTTAGGTACTTGGCGACAGATTTTCTACTTGAGGGTGGTAGCTAGCCAGGCGGGCATTCGCATGATACCCTTCCACCATGCGGTGAACCTCAAGCCCGCGGCGGGATTAGAACCATGGACCTGCTGCGCGGCAGTCCATAGCCAATGCCACTGAGCCATCACTGCTTCAAATGCTTCGATTATTTAAAGATGTATGCGCGCAGATTGCACATACACCATTATGACTGAAATACCAATGATATTGACGAGGTTACGTGTGTTGCGTAAATATACTGTTTTACATGTACACATGCACACACACAGGAACTACCTATTTTATTTTTTGTTATAATAATAATATTTAAAGTTTATTTGCTAAAAAATAGTAACAATGTAACAATAATATTAAATAATTACATCTATACAGATGACAGATAAAGCGATATCCGTTCATATTTTTCGGGTTCCGTACCTCAAAAGGCTAAAACGGAACACTTATCAGATCATTTTGTTGTCCGTCTCTCTGTGAAGACCCTTTTTCAGGAACGCATGGTGGAATCAAGCTGAAATTCATGTCAAATACTGTCCCTTGGAGTTGTGAAAAAACCAAACTTTTAAGCCAACGCAATCAAAAGATACAGCTGTTTATGCCGCAAATTTTTGTCATTACAAACACATGCAAAATATTAGAATATCGCAACGTCCATACTTTAATATTAATATCAGGAGAAAAATAAATCAAATCTTCACTAAACAATATATCACTTTAACATTGATGGATGTGAAAATAAATGAACGCCAATGAATTATGTTGCAATATTTCTATAATTAAATAATGTTGTTTTATTTTTAAATGAGTCCTGTTTCTTTGAAAGGATCGCGAAAAATTTCTAAAATATGGTTGTAACACCACGTATAAAGTTTAATCCGCTGGAGCGCTGGAGCATAGAGGTACATGAATGGAGGACATGACTGTGCTTTCATAATGAATGCCAGCTCAGAGGCAAGTCTGTTGCAGTTCGTTACTGTCATATCTTTGTAGAAACCTCCCCTTATCTTTCTCTGCTTCAGTGAAAACTGAAATAAAGCCTTAGCACGCGTTGGAAATTTTAAATATATTTATAAATACAAAATATTGAGTCTGTTGTAGAGATATTGGGTCCATGGGGGCCGGGAGTTTATCTTATTTTCCAAAACTTGTTTGGTAGATGCGACGCGTGGTCAAAGTGCTGGCACTTATTTGGCTCAACGAATGAGCATTGCAATCCAAAGAAGCAATGCTGCCAGCATGCAGGCCAAATGCTCCAGCCCACTACCAGGTGGCAGGAGCATCTGGACTGCCTGTAGTTTCGCAATGACCTTTGGGTTGCCTAAGTGCTTTCTTTGTAGTAGCTGTAGTGTTGCGTCGTTTGTAGTGTTTTATAAATTAAAGTATTATAGTTGCATTTTTTTTTTTTTTTTTTATGCCTGATAGATTAGCCTTTGACCACTATCTCACCTGACGGTAAGTGATGATGTGGTCGAAGATGTTGTTCAGGCTAACCTAGAATTACTGGCTCTCAAGGACAGCTGCCGGAACACACCGTTAGGTGCTTGGCGACAGATTTTCTGCTTGAGGGTGGTAGCTAGCCAGGCGGGCATTCGCAAAATGCCCTACCACCATGCTATAACGACTGCCATCCTAAGACAATAACCGGGACCGACGGCTTAACGTGCCCTCTGAAGCACGGAAACGCTCAGTAGTAATGTCACTAGCGGTCACCCATCCTACTCCTGACCGCGCGCGACGTTGCTTAACTTTGCTGATCGGTTGAGAACAGCTAAGTAAACTTCGCTACGAGCGCTTCAAATTCAAATTATAGTAGATTATAAGCTAAGTTGCTCATTATACACAAGGCTGTGTGTTGCAGCCCGAGCCGTAGGCGAGGGCGTAAATCAGCCGAGTGTATAATGAGCAAGTTGCTCGCGAGTTTCATACGCACGTATTCAACGCCCTTGCGAGGAAAAAAAATATATTGCACGGATGCGATACAAACAACATACGAAAATTATGGAAAATGGCGCGCAAGTTTAATTTTTGCGCGCGGCAAATGTATTATGGTTGATTACATATAAACCTCTTTGATGTTACAAATCTGTATTACCCGGTTAAATTGAAAATGCTCTGTTTACTCGCATATGATTTGCAGTTAGGTACTGACTTAACTTTGTAGGGATAATTCTATTACGCACTAGTGTATAATATTATTATGCTCGAGGGTGTTATAGTTCGGTTTATGGCCCTAAGAACGATATAATAAAGCTCACTTTACGAGCAAGGGTGTTGAAAAGTAAACTACAAACTGGCATAATATTATATTTAGGGTGAAACATAGGCAATATTAGCAGCGTGTTGCGGGTGAGTACAAAAATCAAGTAAGTAAACTACTTATGAACTAAGGTTCATATCAGCTCGCGCTGCAAGGTGGCGTTAACGTTAACTTCCTCGTCCGAAATCCGTTAAAATTTGAGTCCACAAAAATCTTACTTTTAATACGGATGAAATGCAAATAAAAACAGACTTATCAATACAAATTGTTAAACAATGTCATAATTGGTTTTCTTGTAAAGTTTCGAGTTCATCATTGAGATGATATTTTGTGTTTTTCGTCACAATTATCAAATAATGACCAAGTAACGTTTCCTATGAGATTTTTTGTATCAAACATGGACACTTAAAATAATTATAAAGAATATAACTTATTTGCGACGAACATAAATGACATGTAAAATTTTTCCGTTTGCAAGGAACCAATGGATTCGTCAACAAAATCACCTAAAAACCACGACTCCACCAAAGGCAGGTTTGTGTTTTATATGTGTCCCACTTTATTGTGTGACAACAATTAAGTGGGACAAGGGCAGGAACACGATGAGGTGGTTAACGTTGGAAAGGCACTGTGAATGGTTAAATATTTAACTTCCGTCCAATGTCAAGAAGCCGAATAAGTCCAAATGTTATGGTCTTATATGTTTACAATGATTTTGGTTTAAAAACTCTACATTTCACTTATAAAGACCATTTTCGTATAAACTGAGTAATGGCAGTTTGGTTTTCTTGTTAGCCGGACGGCACGCGTCGCATTTGAGATGGATGCAATCAAATTTTTAAGTGTACATTTCCTCGTAACTCTCTAGAAAAAAGTACTCAGCCATAGAAGCAGTAATGGCTCAGTGGCCTTGGCTGTGGATTGCCGTGCAGCAGGTCCATGGTTCGAATCTCGCCGGAAGGGCATTATGGGATTGCCCGCCTGGCTAGCTACCACCTTCAAGTAGAAAATCTGTCGTACCTAACGGTGTTCCGGCAGCTGTCCTTGAAAGCCAGTAATTCTAAGTTAAGCCTGTTAACACCTTCGACCACATCACCTATAGTTATATATACATACATACTTACCTATTATATATTTATACATACTTACCTATAGATAGTTCACTAATATGGAAGTTTGAGATATTATGAGATCAGAGTAGTCTGTGGAGTGTAGATAGAAATCTTCACTCCACAAATTCCAGGATCCGTGAACTTTTTTTAAATAATGACAATTTTTTATTATAACAAGAAATAGGAAACATGCAAAGTTCCAAGGGGAACAGTGTCTATATACTTTTAAAGCTTTTAAAGCAGCCAAAAGTGGCGGTCACGTATGAGTATTACATACTTAAATACTGTACGTTATGCAGGCAAAATTTCGCATACAAATTCGTGTGCCGCATAGGAAAAGGAAAATTTAAAATTCGAATAATTGGCTATTTATTGCCAGCACTTTTATGCCGCAGAAATAACGGAAACGAATAACGACAACCATACCTACAAGCAAAAATTTAACTCGGTACTCGTTATTTGTAGCCTATTTATTTAAAATTTGTGTTTTCGGTCGTATGACCTATTTAAATTGTAAGTAATTTCTGATATTATTTTGTACGACTTTTTTTATACCTGATAGCTTATCCTTTGTAAACTATCTCACCTGATGGTAAGTGATGATGTGATCGAAGATGTTTTTCAGGTTAACCTAGAACTACTGGCTCTCAAGGACAGCTGCCGGAACAGATTTTCTACTTGAGGGTGGTAGCTAGCCAGGCGGGCATTCGCAAAATGCCCTATCACCATGCTAAAACGACTGCCATCATAAGATGACAACCGGGACCGATGGCTTAACGTGCCCTCCGAAGCACGGAAGCGCTCAGTAGTAATTTCACTAGCCCATCCAACTCATGACCGCGGCGGACGTGGCTTAACTTTGCTGATCGGTTAAGAACAGCTAAGCAAACTTCGCTACGAGCGCTTCAAAATATTACAAATCTATAGAATATATATTCTCCGTGGACTACAATTACTCCCTTCCATAACTTCCTGTGGTATTTGTAACAGACGACGAAAGGGGAAATACTACTTCTAGTATTTCCCCTTTCGAAGCACCTTCCGAAAAACTGCCCTCTTACACTGCGATCCCCAAGAGGCCAGCTAAGTGATTAAAAGGATTACGGCAAAACTCCCTAATGGGGTAGGACTTAAGTTCATCGGTGGACGTTTAGGCTGTGATGGAGTAAGAAGCTGGATGGGCAATCAAACATTTTGGAACCATCTTAGAACCTTTTTTCCTTTGCAGCTACTTGGTAAGCCATTAACCTACTCGTATATTGCTTAAATTTGGAACCAGCTGCCTGGTGAAGTATTTCCGAACAGATACGACTTAGGGGCTTTCAAGAACAGAGCATATTCCCTCCTCAAAGGCCGGCAACGCATCCTCGAGACCTCTGGTGTTGCGGATGTTCGTGGGCGACGGTGATCACTTACCACCAGGTGAGACGCCTGTTCGTTTGTCCTCCTATCCCATAAAAAAAAGGTTGTTACATGGCCGGGGATTGTAAACATGTCTAAATATAATTAGCTGCTAGTAGATTTGAAATGTTTGACAATAAACCGACTCTAAACGTAATATACGCATTATTAGGGACTCGTGCACCGAGGGTTCCGTATAAACCTGTAGGTATATAAGTAAAAGTTATAGTGTTTTTATTGCTCAATGAAATCTATAACGTATTAAAATTATAAAAATATTTTTATTTTATGATGTAACTAAAAATGTATGCTTTTTTTAGCCATTTTTTCTTTATCTGTGCTATAAGACGTTGCTTAGTACGCTTAGTACCACATTTCAAGATTCTGAGTTCGCAGGAAGTACATTGCAGGTTCTGATTCCATTGCGATTGTCGAATTTGCGACATAAACGGCTGTATCTTTTGATTGCGTTAGCTTCTAAGTTTTTAAGTTTGATTTTTTCACAACTCTAAGGGACAGCAGACCTAAGTAATTGATATGAATTTCAGCTTGACACCTCCACACGTTCCTGAGAAACAGGGTCTTGACAGACAAATGGACAACAAAGTGATCCTATAACGGTTCCTTTTTTTCTTTTTGAGGTACGGAACCCTAAAAACATGAAAATCGGTATACTCAGTAAATAGTTATGAGGAAACACAAAAAAAAACAGTCGAATAAAAATCCTCTTCGTTATTCGGTTAAAAATAGAAAAGTAACAGGCTCTCAAGGATGTTTACCGGTACACGCCGTTAGAGGTTCTTGTAGAAAAAGTTTCTACTTGAGGGTTTTTTTTATGCCTTATAGGTAAGTTATGATGTGGTCGAAGATAGCCAGTAATTCTAGGTTGGCCTGAACAAGCCAACCTAGAATTACTGGCTCTCAAGGACAGCTGCCGGAACCCGCCATTAGGTGCTTGGCGACAGATTTTCTACTTGAGGGTGGTAGCTAGCCATGCGTGCAATCGCAAAATGCCCTACCACCATGCTGTAACGACTGCCATCCTAAGACAACAACCGGGACCGACTGCTTAACGTGCCCTCCGAAGCAGAGAAGCGCTCAGTAGTAATGCCACTAGCGGTCACCCATCCAACTCGTGACCGCGGCGGACGTTGCTTAACTTTGCTGATCGGTTAAGAACAGCTAAGCAAACTTCGCTACGAGCGCTTGAAAAGGGTGGTAACAAGATTGGCGAGTACTACATCCCTGCTGCTCTACCGCTATGCCTTGAATTGCTCAAACACACATCTTTTAAGACAAACTTTACAACACGATTAATTGCATCTGATTCAGTTAAAAAGGAATATTGTATCTACCCCATAAACTAGAATAAGAGAACGTAAATAATCATTGTTATTGACATAACAAAACTTATGAGCACACTGTATGGGTCGAGTTAAAATTGAATCGAAGTTCTTTTCAACCAAGATATGACGGGAAGCAATCTAAAACTTATCTAATTTGACCTCCGGCGTTATTGTACGGACCGGGGGATTACACACAGAGCCACAGACTTACAACACTGACTTTTCTGTTGGAGTGGAGTTGTATTTGAAGAAGTTTCCTTTATAGATAGTATTGGATAAGACATCAGAATGCTTTTGCTAATAAAATAACATTGTAGTAATATACAAAATCATGCCTATATTATCAAAATACTACGAAATTATATACAACACTACAGATACTACCTTAAATAAACCTATAAATCATAACAGACTCACAGGTAGTCCAAATGCTCCAGCCCACTACCAGTTGGCACCGTGCCCAGCATGCTGGTAGCATTGCCCCGTTCAATTACAATGCTTATTCGTTGAGCCAAATAGGTACATTTTGATCACGCGACACATCGACCAAGCGCTCTGATAAGTTTTAGAAAATACGATTAGCTCCCGGTCCTCACGGATCCAACGTCTCTACACTAAACGGCTCAAATATGTAACCCATACCGAGGTTAGCATACTTGCGCCGCTTGAGTTGCTCTGCCAAAGTCGGCAGCTGTCGTTGCGCGTTGGTTTCTGAAAGATGTGAGGGCGCTAAAATGTCTACGCATGTAGCGTCCCACACTAAGGGCCGTCCTTACTTCCAAGGAACCAGAGTCATGCCGTCAAGTCCTTTATTTTTCTTTTTCATGTACAAAATTACAAAAAAGTAAAAAAAATACTGGGCAACCCCGGTTTTTGCTAGATTAGGGTTCCGCATTGAAACACATAAGCAATATACGCACAGCTTCAATACATTGGACACTTATATAAAATACCGACTTCCAACAGAAAATATTCTAAATCAAAAAATAAAAATATCCTAATAAGAATGTTTTGTATGGGAACTCTTACATTCAGATTTAGGCATAAAATAAATAATGAATTGTTAAACTGGAAACCCGAAGCATAGATATTTGTCTCGAAGACATGCATATTTCACAGAGTTTGAACACTTGGTATTTAAAATAAGACGAAACTACGCATGAAAAACGCTACGTGCGCTCTGTGCCTTAAGGTACATTTTCAGGGTAGAAAGATAGAGAAAGTTAGCGGTTAGATTCAATGGGGGTGAAAATAAAGGCGTGGGTCCAAAATTCCAAATCTCAGCGCGTGATAAGGGTGACAATGGAGACGCCCTGCTGTCGGCTGCTCAAATGGGTACAGCCGACGAGAAAAACGATTATTATAATTTTACTGCCGAATCACGCACGTTTTTATCGCAGCTGGTTTTAGGAAAATGTAAAAATCGACCGACAAAAGATGGTAATGGCTGAATATTGCCGTAACGATTAGGCTTTGCCTCAACTTGAATATAAAGATGGTGCTAATGATATAAAAGTAATATATACATACATAAAGTCAAGGGTCTTTCCCGTATCACTCAGATTTCCACTTGCTATGATTCTTACATATCTCTTTCACTTCATTTACACTCATCAATCTTTTCAATCAAGTCTTCAATCTGATTTTGGAACGTTTGCTTAGGTCTTTCCCTTCGAACACTTCCATTCACTTGTCTTATTTATACCTGTTCAGTCATTCTCATTTCATTCATTCTCTGCACATGTCCAAACCATCTTAACATACCATTCTCGATTTTTGTCACTCATCCACATTCACATCGTTCCCTTATCACACTATTCCTTATCCTGACACTCCGTTTGACTCCAATCATGCTTCTCAATGCTCTCATCTCCTCTGCATTTACTATACAAGTAAGTATAAAAGTAATATAGGCACCTATTAATTTGTTTGAAGTAAGAGCGGGATTTGTTTATACATTTAATTACACAATCGATCGGGACATTGCCATCAAAAGCAGTACCAGTGGCAGAACCATTAAGTTTCGGCCCAGAGATCGGAAAACGATATTAATAATGAAGGTTTAACCTCCAATTTAGGGTACGGTACTAGAAAACGGGATTCTCCTCGGCCTCGGCTGCCCGTCTGTCTATCTGTCCGTCCGTCCAGCCAAATGAAACCTTAATAGGTAGTTGGTTGAATAAATTTACAAAATATGTGTTCGTATGGCTGATTGCTAAACAAATAATAAAAAATGTGTACGTGGTTTTATGAACGTTATTTTTTGTTGTTGCTCTGTCTTAAAAGATAACTCATAAAAGCGTTAAAGTAAGTGCGATGTTAGTCCAAAATATAACGTATGACAATAAATCACAAAACTGGCCAAGTGTGGGTCGGATTCCAGATAAGGAACTGAAACAGTATAAATTACAAATTTGGTACATTTTGTGTCAGTACGTAACCAAGCGTGCGTACAAATTAATAAATTTGTCTAAACATAAATACTATCTTCCTCGTAGTCTTGTTTAATATTTTGACACTGACGATGTCAAAAGAGTAGAATATGATCCCCGGGGATAAAGTTGGTTTTGAGCTTGAACCCTCTATTTAGACTTCTAACTCAAATAATCTCCTAGACTCTTATGTTACGCTCGAGATTTAAAAAGCCGCCTGTGGCGTACGGCATTACTTAATCTCGTAATTTCATATCTATCATTACACCATGCAGGTTAGAAAGCTGGTTTAGTTTTTTAGTAAGATAAAATGTATTGTATCGTTTGGATTGAGTTAAAAATAATTAAAAAAAAAACGGATTCTAATACATATTGTATGCGTCATGATACTTATTTTAATGCACTTTGAGCTACAGGGTAAATATCATATAAAGTCATGATATTTCAAAATAACACTTCAACACTTGAACGTAACACAAGAAACATTTTAATTCAACAACGTCAACCCTAAGCACTTCTGTCACCGACTGTAGTCAAACAGTACACGCTTTCGACAACGCTTGTTTTGTTCGAGAAACCGTGGAACCAACCTCACTGTTGAATGTAAAGAGCTTCTTTGTTCCACTGAAGATTATAAATAGAATCTTCTTTTAGATCATTTACAAATGGGATGGGATATATTAATGAGTTATAACAAATTGCTTGCGTAGTATTTGATCGAATAGAGCAGTACAGATAGATATCGATTTGTTACAAAAAATCCTTCTGTATTAATGCTAGCTCTGTATTGCATTTATAGTTTCTTTTTGCAGGAGAACGTTCTAGCAGGCTGTGACAGCGCGATAGGTGTTAAAGATATGATTCCTGTCTCTATCGCTTACGGCAACAGCTCATGTCCTCACCACGTGTGCGGCGGGAAATTCAACTTTGAAACAGTGCTATAGCTATTGTACTAGGTTTTTTTTTTATTGCAGATAGGTGAGCCTTAGACCACAATCTCACATAGTGGTAAGTGATGACGTGGTCGAAGGTGTTAATAGATAAAAAATACCTGTTTCAAATTTCGCCGGTTAAAATTTTTTTCAGTCTCATATTTCTCATCTAGTAATTGATAGATTCAAGTAATGCATTTTGAGAAAATGTATAATTTTGACCTGGATTCTGTAGATCCTCGAAATAGACTTGACATTAATAAAATATTTTATTCCGTCTTTGCTTATAGGACTCATTGCTTTTAATGACGTAGACTAAACCATTGTTTAGAATTCATTGAGGTACTTATTATGTACTTACCTACATCATATTTCACAACTTTGTGTGAAATTTCAAGTCACATAGAAGATCGAGTATATTTCAGTCTAACAAGTAAAGATTAGAAGAGTAAAAAACCCGACTACAATTTATTTATTTTGTTTAAACGTTTTATCGTTCAATTGAAATTAAAACGGCAAGTTACATATATTTATGGAATAATTTTTTAAATTCTTTCATTTTCAAACACCATTCGATGGGTTTAGAAGAAAAAAAATGTTGATCTCGCGATTTGGTGTCCAAAATCCGCCAGTTTATTATATATGTTTTTTATGTAGGTACTTAGTGTCACCTGCACTATCAAGACAAATCTAACGATATCTTAATCATCAAAATCGGTTAAGCCGTTTAGAAGTTATGATAGAATAAAGAAACTCAAAAACATTCATACATGAACTCTGAAAACAACAACAAAAACACACAACAAACACTCTTTTTTTGGACAGTCGTGTAAAAACGCACGCCTCTGCACTAAACATGATTCGTATTGTAGAGGTAGCGTGTATTGGTTCTATACATTATTTTGCATGTAAGGGTAAGGACATTGAGGGGAGTGCATTTTTAGACTGAAAGATATATCTTTAATATAATTTAAACAATTTATAGATATATATATCTATCTCGTAGTTCAATAAATTGTTTAAAATACACAATCTACATATCAATGAGTTAAGTAGTAGTATTACGATTAATATAAAGTATTTTTTTATTATTAAGTATTTGCATGGTGGTAGGGCATTTTGCGAATGCCCGCCTGGCTAGCTACCACCCTCAAGTAGAAAATCTGTCGCCAAGCACCTAACGGTGTGATCCGGCAGCTGTCCTTAAGAGCCAGCACTTCTAAGTTAGCCTGAACAACATCTTCGACCACATCATCACTTACCATCAGGTGAGATAGTGGTCGAAGGCTAACCTATCAGGCATAAAAAAAAAACAGACAGCTTAAAAGTGTGATTAATAATGAAATCTCTGAAATAAGTTATTTTAACGTAAGTATTTTAAACAGAGCTTTGTATAGTTAAATTGCGAGTGCTTATGGCTGTTTTAGTAGTAAATTACTGAAGTTTGGACTTCTGCCTTTGAAATTACGACGAAACCGTTTGCAACTTTATCAAAAGCGTTTCCCTCTGTCAGAAGTTTAGTGACGAATGACATAACTTTGATATTTTACCATCATCACGCTTATCCATGTCAGAAAAATTAAATACCTTTGATGTATATTGAGTTCGAAACATGTTTCATTTAGATTAAACTCGAATGCTCGATACAAAATTACCAATATACGATAGAAAAAATTTAAGTCATATGCGCGATTCGAACCCGCGTCCATCCACCACGGCTAAAGAGCCGTGGTATGCTCTAACCAATTGAGCTAACATGACATGACGTCATAACTCAAATCTTTCCTATCGTTCTGTAACCATCGTGTTGGGATGGAGCGACATCTATAGTACCACTTACGTTGTACTACAAACAAAACCAATTTTTCAATTGGTTTTAAACTTGTAAGTGATGACGCAACCTTATAATTTTAATATTGTTATGTTTGCAATAACACCTGCTATGCGGATTACATTACAAATATACGATAGAAAACTCTATCGAATACTCGATACTACGGAGCTTTGCTGGAATTGAATAAAAAAATCAAGTCCTAATATACTTATATTGTTTTGAATAATAGTCGAGCGGTAATAGTTGTGGACTGCCGTGCCGCAGGTCTATAGTTCGATCCACACCGTTGGCTTGAACTTCACTGCATGGTAGAAGGGCATTTTTCGAATGCTTGCCTATAGCTAGCTAACTCAAGTAGAAAATCTGTCCCAAATAGTGTTCCATCAGCACTATTTGGGAGCCTTCTAGGTTAAGCCTGTTAACTCCTTGGACCACATCATCACTTACCATCAGGTGAGATTGTGGTTAAAGGCTTACCTATCAGCAGTAAGAAAAAAAAACAGTAAAATACAGACACATGCGACTTAACAACTGTACGTCTCAGGTTGATAGGCGCAGTGCAGTTCGTCACTTGTGATGAAATAATATAATTGTTAAGTAGTTATATAGTTGATTTGGCTTAAAAGTATTTTTAATCGTTCATTGTATGTTATTCAGTAATCTATACCCGGCAATAATTTTGTAAAAAAAATTATCATACCAAGAATGTGAGGTGTCTCAGGTCCATGGTTCGAATCCCGCCGCGGGCTTGAGCTTCACTGCATGGTGGAAGGGCATTTTGCGAATGCCCGCCTGGCTTCGACCACCCTCAAGTAGATAATCTGTCGCCAAGCACCTAACGGTGTGTTCCGGCAGCAGTCCTTGAGGGCCAGTGAAATTACAGGCACATGAGACTTAAGAACTATGTCTTAATGTGACGGGCGCAGTGCAATTCGTGAATTGTGACGAAATGCATCTGTTATAGGCAGAGGTTAGTCCACTTAACATCAGGTGGGCCTCGTGCTTGATCCGTCACAATAATATAAAAAAGAGCATGAATAATAACTAAATCTTGTGGTTTAAGTAGGTAAAGAAATTAAATTATTATAAATTGGATAATGCAACATACATAGCAATTTCGGTAGTATAAAAAAACACAATTCTCTCTCGACTCGCCTTTCCTACAAGACACCTTATAAAACAAGTCATAAAGAGTGAAAATAAACCTATTACTGGAATTTTATTTCCTTGCCTAATTTGTTTCAAACATGGCTGCTTTTTTTATCATTTTCAGCCAGTGTTTCAAACAATTTGATCTATTCACCACCTCTGTGAGACATTTTTAATACTTTTTCACTCTTTCTCAAGAAAAAAAGCGATACGTATGAGCATGATTTGCCAATAAATTTTTATTTTATTTTATTTATTGCTGATAGGCTAGCCTGTAACCACTATCTCACTTGATGTTAAGTGATGATGTGGTAGAAGATTCAGGCCAACCTAGAATTACTGGCTCTCAAGTATAGCTGCCGGAACTCACCGTTAGGTGCTTGGCGACAGATTTTCTATTTAAGGGTGGTAGCTAGTCAGGTGGGCATTCGCAAAATGTCCTACTACCATGCTATAACGATTGCCATCCTAAGACAACAACTGGGACCGACGGTATAACGTGCCCTCCTAAGCCCGGAAGCACTCAGTAGTAATGTCACTAGCGGTCACCCATCCAACTATGACCGCGGCGGACGTTGCTTAACTTAGCTGATCGGTTCAGCACGGCTAGGCAAACTTCGGTATGAGTGTACTAATTTTTAGAAACCTTACTATAGAGAGATTTATATTACCCAGTTATTTTCACACGTAAAGGCGCTGTTATTCATTCTACCCCTGAGCTCGGACTATCTATGGTCTTGGCGGAGATAACAGCAGTGATAAAAACAATCCGGAAAACAAACAAAAGTTCCTACTCTCTTCAAATTAGATTGAAGGTTTTGTCTGCAAAACAACATCTACTTTTAGCTGTTTACGCAATGATTCATTAAAGTATTTTACAATTGAAGTTAAGTTATTTCTAAGGTTAAGTAAAGAACTCAAACTCAAAGTCTGCATATTCTTCCGCTGTCTTGCATGTCCATCAATGATATTTGACTGTTTACCAAAGCCCATCCAGATATTGACAAAAAAGATGTACTGACAGTATGAAAACTTATTATACCAACCTCCGTGCCACAGTAATTTTAAACACATTGTTAAAAAAATAAAAATATGTGTTATGTAATGCTTTTCCTAGTATGTAGATTTATTGCCGTGAACTTATTATGTAAGTATTTTTTATACTCGTATCTGTAAAATAAGGAGATTGTCTAACTGACAACTTTTACTGTTTTCGTTAAATTATATATATAAATTATATTTGTCTATCTCAAAAACTAAAATGGTTAGGAATTTTTCGCAGCTTTGAGTCCCGCTCATGCTTTTAGATATACCTTAAAAGCAGTCACAAACTTACTCTTATGCAGGTCAATTACAAATTTTAATATTGAAATATTCAACATTGTACTGCCACCTTCAGCAAAAAAATATATTGAGAAGAACGGGCAAGAACCTCGGGGACATTCTTATATATACGTTTTTTAACAATAATAAAAGTATAACATATAAAAATGATGTAATAAAATTATTACAATATTTGTTTGAATTACGCTAGACCTTTAAATCACCACATTAAACACCCCCCCACCCTTATTAAAAGTAAGATCGTCCTTTACACGTTACAAAAAAGTTCTATATATACGGCTACTATATTAAAAACAAGGAAATCAAAATCATCCATGTTAATATAACAATGTTTCATGATTAAACCTAATTAAAATCCAGCAACGCGCCAATGCTCCCGAGGCTAAACGAAGTTTCAAGAAGATTAATTTGAAATTTTGTCTCGTACCGTAAAAGGCAAGAGGCGGCTTTCAAAGCGCAGATTAAAGTTTGCAAAGGTGTGTTGAAAAGGCTCTCATGTTTTTCACACACACACACTTATCTAATATAACTTCTATTCAATTCACAAGTTTGTGTCGCATAAAATGATGTTTTCAGAAGTTTGCTTTGCATAACGGAATATGTTTAAGTTTCGCATAATATCGTAGTACAACATTTCTGATGATGGAACTTTTGTTATCCACGATACTTATTTTCGTGTTTGCATGGAGGTAAAATGTTATTAGGAAACTTGAAGGCATACAGGATGGTGTTTATAGACTTCTAAGTTGTTTTGCTTGTTTGTTACGTTATAATTTCGCGCGGTTTCTGTTATTATACGGCCTGGAATTACGAATTATCAGATAAAAAACAGACTAATAAAATATTAACCGACTTTAAAACAAATAAACAAACATTTTATTGGTTTTATATTGCTTATGTATACATTTTATTTTCTTTTCGGACTATTTTGAAGTCCTTCGTCTGGGAGTCACGATTGCGCGAAGCGACGAGCACGGGCGTCAGCGCGTAACTGAAAACTGAGCGAAGGACTTCAAAACAGTTCGAAACTGGTCGGAATCATCCCGGTAAATAGAACGGGTCCTAGCCGGTTCCTAATAAGTTAATATGGATAAAACTCGCGATAGTTTTCAAAACATATTATATGCTAAATTTAGCAATTTCCTTTTCCATCTTCTGAAAACAGCGGCAAATGTGTAGTCGCATGACGTAGAGTAAGTAAGTTGTTACGAATCGTGAGAAGGGTCGTTCTCCGTGAATCCCGATGGGATAATGTATTCCTTCCGAATAAGGCAGCAGTCACATATACAGGGGACTCTAAAGCTAAAGGCGTCTCTGCAGATTGTTATCATTTTCTCACAAGGGTTGTTAGGCAAACGAGAAATTTGAACTTTATTTTACCACAATCAGAAGGTGCTTGAAAGTATGCACAGTGTTTTGAAAGTACAAGAAACATGTATCAATTGATTAAAAAGGAAAAAATCCGACTATATATTGTTTATTTTCGTTAAGCGTTTATCGTTCCACTGAAATTAACACTGCAAGTTATATATATATAATCTCTAGGTAATAATAGTAGGAATCGTTTTTTCTTCATTTTAATACCCAACTCGATTACTTTGGAATAAAAAATTTTTTCTCACAATATGGCGTCTAAAATCGACTAGTTTGTTTGTTATTTTTTAATGTACCTAGTGTCACTTGTGCTATCAACATCTTATAATATCTCATATATTATAATCGGTGAAGCCGTTTAGAAGTTAAGGTGGAATAAAGAAACTCATAAACATACATACATGAATCCCGAAACATAAACACTCCTTTTTGGGCAGTCGTGTAAAAACTTACGTCATTTCTTTGTTTTATTTTCACCTCTAGCGTTTTATAAATTCTGTGGTACTATAGAGTAAAATGAATAAAAATTGGCTAAGAGCGAGCAGGGACTCGCTTTATATGTAGCCCCCAAACTAGATTATGAATAGGCTTATTTTAATTAATAGATTCAGGCGTTATTTTGCAGATATCCATATTTAATAATAACAAATATTTTAAGAAAACATTAAATTAATATTTTAATATATCACTTAAAAAATATATCTTGTGACAATTCCGCCTAATTTTCCTGCTGAGCTTCGTGTAGAATCGAAACGCGTAGAAAAATCTTCCGGTTTGGCTGCATGGCATTTGTGACGTCACGTCGTTATAGGCTTTTTTTTCTTATTTAATATGGTTTTTATATGCCTTTAGGGTACACAACTCTAAAAACCTTAACATTAAGGTCATAAAGGAAGTTCATTTAAGCTACTGGCACAATAAGCAAACCTTTTTACGTAGCTAAGGGATCATAGTAGTTTTAGGATGAAATTAAAGAAAAATTCAGAGACCTAGTAATTCTTACTTTTACGTTAACGCTGTTTAAGTGAGTAGCGTGATTAATCAAAAAACCTATATGTTTTTATAACTGTACCCAAACTGTTGCAGTTTTGACAAATCAAGAACAAAAACAAGTTCACAATATCTACACCATAATATAATTTTCAAATTGTTGCAAAATGCAATGCTGCTATTACGAAGAAAGGAACAAAACTTAATTAAAGAACAGTATCTGCTTTCTTTCCTTTGTAAAACTTAAGTTTAGTTTTACAAGAGCTTGATCTAGGAAGCAACGTCTGGAAGGCAAAGAAAATGTAACAACCCTGTTCCGTCGGGAAACTTGCAATTTCACACTATGGGGAACTCAATAACTATACTGCTACGTTACAATATAACAAACTATCTTTCAGTAAGGGCGTTAGCGACAAACTTATGTATTATTTGTGTTTTCACCAGACCATATCAATTCATAACATTTTAAAAGTATCTAATAGCGGTAGCTCTAAGACATTATTTAAACGCTATTAAACTGTACGCCGCTATTAAAATGTATTATATGAGTTTATAAATTTTAAACACATATTCAAGAGATTCTTCTTAATTTGGTTTGTTCCCACCAGTTTTATTTTTTGTTATATTGACGTACTATTTTGATGAATTTATTACAATTGCTTAGTTACCAACGGACATTATTCTTATGTCAGTCAACTCAGAGTTGTTGCACATCATGACTCTACTAAAAAGGGAATAATTCTAAAACTAGCCTAGTGCGAGTGCCTTATTTTGTTACATAAAATCAATCCACTCTTGTTAGCCAATTCATTCTTTAAGTGCTTTTCAAGATATATTTATATTTCTAAATGACCCTATGTCCAACGTTTTATATCGTAAAAGGGGTGGTGGTCAGGGTAACACTTCCCCAGCAGCAAGTGCCCATACCGAATAAAAGCCTCACGGTGTTTTTACGGGCCGCCTTAATGCTTGGGCTACGGGAACGCTTGCGCTCTCTATCGCGGCCCATGTAGCGTTGGCCCATTTTGGGGTCCCAATTTCATTTTGAGGCGAGGCTGGAGCTGTTTCGTCTCATCATCATTGAGGGGCTCGTGGAAGCACCTCGCGCGCCATCTCGAGGTCATTGTGGTGACGGCAGTTGGACCCTGGACTACTGCCAGACCTCGGTTATGGAGGATAAAGGAGGGCGTTGAGTTTCCTGCGCTGCCCTGATTCTCGTTGATAGATTGGGAGGTTTGATGTAATCTGTCTCTCCCTTTCCGCCACCTCCTTCGGCGAAATCATCTCTTTACACAAGAAGGTCCCCGCGTTCCACGATGTCCTACTCACTCGCGTGGAAAAAGAAAACATCTAATTACCACAAAAAAGTACGTAAAAATTTATAAAAAGAACAAAATAAGTTGAGAAGGTACGTTTCAGACAATATTCAATTTTTTTTACTATACTGATGTTTGTACGTATTTTGTTTCGCTCGTATGTTTATGGAGCAGACAGGGTTAATGGAATAAGGAGATAATTCATCTGGTATTAGTTGGACTCCTGGTGCTCCCGGTAAAACCTGGTCAAAGCAGCTGTTTATACCAGGAAAACTATATCTTCTTTTCTGCACTTAAAATGATGATAGTTTTAGTTGATATTGTTGGTATGTGAGTTGGTACATATTCAAAGGGTGCAGACGACTGACAATGCCTATTGAAAGCCAGCCTAGCTCTACAACTTACAAAGAAACTTTCCATAGGAGGAGGACGTACTTTATTAGATTATATTATATTTTTATTATTGGACATGGAGATTACTTTTTTTAGATGCGCACCAAAAATTGAAATTGCCAAATTACCTTACATTATTATATGTGGCTGATGGTCTAAAAACCGTTTTTCGCTGTGTCGAACAGGTAGGGGTAGGTAGGAGAACTATTCAGCGAGAGCCTTAGCATGCGTACTATACACCATTACCGAAAACCCAGGTTTGGTGCAGGACAGATTAACATTAAACACTGCAACGACAGTAACCAATAATGCTTACAATGATGTGAATAAGGGAATGTAGAAAAATCAACATCCATACAAAAATGTATGGATATTGTTATGTAAGAATAAAATGCTCTTTTTTAACCAACTTCAAAAAAAGGACAATGTTCTTAATTCGACTGTATTTTTTTAATGTGTGTTGCCTCATAACTCTTTACAAGGTTTACCGATTTTGACGAAAGCAATAATACTTGATTGTAATTTTAAGTTTTATAAAGATATCGAAAATATGTCTGCAAGTCCTTTTTATTAAAGTCCAGTTGCTAATTTTAAATCCACAATAGATATAATTCAATATTTTATACTGTACATTACAAAGCAAAAGTTTTTTAATTAAAAACAAGAGTATTTATTAAGAAGTATTTTTAGTTTTTGTAAAATATGCATAGTTTAGTTTCCAGATCTTCCAATCTCAAAATGCAAATATCTCACAACGAATTTTGTGGCCTAGGGACTTTAAGAGTATTTCAAATATCAATATAAAGTCTGAATTTTGACGCTGGAAATGACGATGTTCGTTTTTGATACAGAACAAAAATACGATGGACGTTCGATGACATCAAAACAATGATGTTGCTTTCTTCATTACGAATGTTTTGCAGTGAACTCTTTTTCGTAAGTAATTTTTCACGTTATATAACTTTTACTGATAAAAAATGGAAGCTGGTAGTCAAATAGACGATAACAGCAAAGCATTCGACAGAATTTCTCATAATTATCGAAAACTTAAGCTTTCAATTGTAGGTACTAGGGATGACTCATTACGATGGTTTGCCTCCTAATTAAATAGAGAAAAGATATCAGGCTGTATTGGTGAGCAATTATGAATCTAGTTGGGTTACCATTCCTAGTACGATAGGGCTCGTTCCTAGACCCGTTGCTTTTTGGGATTTTTATTAATGATGATCTTTGTATTCATAACTCACATCTTGTATGTTTTACTTTACTTCATATTTCACATCGCTCTTTAACCATCGTATGGGGATGAAGCGACATCTATAGTTCAACTTGGTTCATATCAGCTCCATCCCCATATGATACTTAGATGAAAGATTCATTGACGTGTTAGCTCAGTTGGTCAGAGCATACCCCGGCCATAGAGGTGGATGACACGGGTTCGAATTCCGCACATAATTTTTCCTCTCGTAAATATGTAATTTTGTAATAGTAATTCTAAGTTAGCAGAATAAATTACCATCAGGGAAGAAAGTGGTTAAAGGATAGTTTATCAGCAACAAAAAACAATGCATAACTCAGAGAGTAATTTTTTTCTACATATTTGCGTTATTTTTTTTCCAAAACTACCTATTGAAATCTGAATAGTGTCCTTACTACATCTAACAGTGTAGACATCTTGCGACGAGATTATATCGAAGTGCTACGTTAAGTCGGATCCAATGGTATTAACTTAATGTTTCCGTAAGTGCTCCCAGCTCTATAATGGAGGGAACTTTGAGATCTACGAGTTCCGACGCGGGGTAATTAAATCGAGATCGGTGTTGGATGAATTGAAAGTGTCAGAATGCTATCAAATGTCGGGACTGGGAGTATTTGACACAAAATGTATACCTACCTACTTACTAGGGGCGCTACACAATTTTGACCTTTGTGAATGCGATGTTATACACAAAAACACTTCTAAGATAAAAAATTGTACGAACATATACAACCTGTGAAGCAACAATGTTTTCATGAGAAAAAAAGAAGGAATTAATAGTTTAGTGTACCTATAAAATGAAAACAAATTTAATTTTAAATGAAGCAGTGATGGCTCAGTGGCATTGGCTATGGACTGCCGCGCAGCAGGTCCATGGTTCGAATCCCGCCCAGAGCTTAAGCTTCACCGCATGGTGGAAGGGCATTTTGCGAATGCCCGCCTGGCTAGCGACCACCCTCAAGTAGAAAATCTGTCGCCAAGCACCTAACGGTGTGTTCCGGCAGCAGTCCTTGAGAGCCAGTGAAATAACAGGCAAAATGAGACTTAACAGATATGTCTCAAGGTGTTGGGCGCAGTGCAGTTCGTCACTTGTGATGAAATGCATCTGTTGTAGGCAGAGGATACCGCTTAACATCAGGTGGGCCTCGTGCTTGTTCCTTCACAATAACATAAAAAAAAAGGTACACTTAACGCTTAAGATTTTATTTTATCGTTTTCATATTTTCCTTATAAATTCCCCCTTTTCTTAAAATCTAAAAAGGTTAATAAATACCTTTAGAAATAATCTTTGTATTGAAAAGTTCACCCAAAACGTAGTTAAGTTCTAGCAAATGTACAGTGTGTTATTTTGCCTCCTTAGTTGTTCCTTGTTTATTTGCCATGTCAGATAAGTATTGATTACCATCTAGTATTTTCCCCTTTACGATTCTCTTAGGGCGACATAGAGTGGTGAAAATCGAGCCAAGCACCCCACTGAGAATATTATATAATAGGTACTCTTAATTTACCATTATTACAGGTTAACATCCAAACATATCATCACGCCTCTTTCCTGTAGGGGTTGGCAGTGACCACAGATTTCCACTTGCTACGATCCTTAAATATATATCTTTCGCTTCGTCTACAGTCATCAATCCTTTCATACATAAGCGTCGGTTTAGGGCACTCCTGAACAGACCTTTTTTCAGAACGTCTTCAATTTGATTTCGAAACGTTCGCCTAGGTCTTCCCCTTTCAACACTTCCGTTCGCTTGTCCCATGTATACCGATTTAGTCATTCTCATTTCATTCATTCTCTTCATGTCCAAACCATCTTATCATACCTGTCTCGATTTTTGTCACTACATCCTCATTCACACCACATCGTTCGCATATCACACTATTCCTTATCCTATCACTCCGTTTGACTCCAATCATGCTTTTTAATGCTCTCATCTCCACTGCATTTATTCTACTTTAATGTTTTTTTCTGTCATAACCAACTTACGCTTACAAGTTAATATACCAAGAAAATCAAATTTTGGAAATGAGCATAATCACAAAGATATGGGTACCTACATAAGTTTTAGTTTTCCAAGCCAAAACTACATTTAGGACTCTGCCTCCATTTGCGAACAAAAGTATAGGTTTAAAGATACCGATATACAAGAGGATCTTTTTGGGTAAACGGCACCAAAGTATCTTAACAATGCTTAATCGCATTACCCATACATCAACGTCGTCGAAGAGAGCCAGCGTCACGCCAAATTGGGATTAATAAAGGTCTTAGTGACTTAGACGGATCTAGGACTGAGGATCAGGGGGCTGCTACTTCAACTATCCGATGTGTGTGGTTGACTAACGTTTTCTGCAATTAACTATGATTAGACAAAGAACAAGTTCCCACAAATATATATTTATTACTTCAAATATTTTCGTTACCAATACCAGGTTACGGACTCATATGCTATGGAGCACGTGATTGTGTGGATGTGATTGAGGAGGCAAGAAATGGCATGTGCTGTACATAGGAAAATGACCACGTAAGTGCTTTAATCCCGGGTATAAATGCATTTCTAAGTAAACCGTAATGAATGCAAAAGTTTATTTCTGTTTGTATGTTCATAACGTCAAAATAACTTTACCGTATTTGATAAATGGGAAAAGGATAAAAGCATTCGTATTCACATTTATTGCGTAGATCAGGCGTAGTAGTTTAATACCACTAATGCAAAGACTTTTATTTACCAAAAAAATATCACATTATGTATCTATCTATGCCAAGTATTGTTTATTAAATATTACCCTGCCCCCATTTGTCAATCCTAGTTACATACTAGATCTGAGTAAGAAAGAACGCTCGTACATTTTCTTTACTGATTACAAGGTGGCAAGACAAATCGGGGATGGGAGAGACAAATAATCTAGAGTTGTTTTTCTGTTTTTCTGTGACTGATTGAGCGAGTTTCCCGTTTGTCTTATGCCTCATCTGCTATCTTTATTTTATGTTTATAAGACACTAGACAGACAAGTCATTTGCAAGATATTGAATTTGTAGATTGAACAAGATTACTTGTACCCCCGTGGTCTTTACGTCCTATGTGTGATAAGAAACTGAACAAAATTTATGGACTGGGGAACGTAAGTAACCATAAACAGGCAGGTTCGTTTCATGCAGGCGTAACGCATTAATGTTTCCAAATTATACCACGAAATTACATTCAACCTTGCATTGTTCTATGCAACTGTTGCTATTGCTCTACTGTGTCAACCGGATTGTCGTCTGCTGAACACAGCCTCCCCCATTAAGAGGAGATTTGTCACTATCCGTACGCTTGGCAGGCGTCTTGGGGATCGCAGTGTAAGAGGCAAGGCAGTGTATAACCCTTAAGAGATTTAATATTTAGATTTTTACTTATATTTCTCTTAGAATAGTTTACTCTTTTTATTTCAAAATTTTATTATACAGGTTTTTTTGTTAATTTGGTGACATATACAGTGTTTATATTATCTACTACCATACTACCATTAAATCTCTAACAGTGAAAACCTCCAACTGACTTTCTGTTTCATTCAATAATTGTTATAGAAATTTATATAGATGCTGCTTTTCCAAATATTATATAAAATAAAATATACCCGTTGACTTGAGATCTTTCCTCCTTATTTCGAAAGTCAGTTAAAAATAAATTAGGCTATCTACTAATAAAGTCATTTTTAATAAAATATTACAGAAGATAAAACCCTCTACGCAAACCTAATAAGTATCTGTCGAGAAAATTATTAGCCTGAATTTCTTCTATATTTTCCAAACAAAGGTATTAAAATGTTAATCGGCGGAGAAAGAGAATGATGCCAAAATTAAGCAACAATTTTAAATAGTACGTAATGTATTTATATGTAGCTCTGGCCTTGTATTGTTTGTATAATACTGATAATACTGTTCGTAGGTAGTTATGTACTTAGCGGAATGCATTGTTGGCAGTCACCTTTAGTATGTCAACGTTTGCTATATTATGGGTTCAATGCTTGAAATAATCTTTACGTATATAATTATACCTAGAAATACATATTATCAAAGTCTACCCTCGTTGTCTGTAAATCCATTTAATAGGTAGACCATTTAAATCCTTCCATTAAAAAAATCAGACCTGAACTTCTTCAGTGTGAAGGCATTTTGTATTGATTCTTAAGAAGAAAACCTTTTTTCCGTGGAATAAAATGACCAAATCGCTAAAAAGTCGTAGTCGCTTGCGACAAGGTCCAAGGAGTATAGGGCAAGATAGCTGTTACATCAGAAAATACAGCATAGACAATACAAGCAATTTCTGCTGCGTTAGTCCCATGTCGGAACTCGTTTTCGAATATTACTCTAATTGTAAAAACAATATTGAAAGTTGTACACCAAATATCCGTTTTATTTAAATCTAGAATGTTATGTTATAGTTTTCGTATGAAAAAAGTTTCAATTTGCAGGTTTAGTTTATATTCAAAGTGGCCAGTGCGTTAAAACGGTAACTTCATTTATTTAAACTCCTATTATAATATGGTGCACAATGTATTGATTTTTTTAACAATGCGTGGTAATGTTGTTTAGATCAAAGATTGAACAATGGTTTTGAAGCTCTCATAGAGCATAGTATACCCTTGCGTTCTTAATCGATGGATTAGGTTTCGCTGCGGTCATTTCTTGGATAGAGTGACTGCTATCGGCATCTTTCGTGATTCAAAGAGCAAGTAGATGTCGGTTATTGTCTTCGAGGGCAGTCGAAGGCCATACCATGCTGTCTACATTGGAAGCCATACACTCTGCATGGTGGTATGGAACTCCGCAAATGCCCTAGGTTAGCTATCAAAATCTGTAATCAAACACCTAAATATGTGTTACAGCAGCAGAACTTGAGAGCCACTTCCAGTTTCAGAATTCTGATTTCATAAAAAATGACGCCAGGCATTGATCGGTATAATGCAGGGTCCTTGAAACCCAGTTTTCAATCTGTTAAGCCTAGGAATGGTCAAAAGCTATCCTATTAACAGTAAAAAATTAATAAAAATCCCTAAAATGGTCCTTAATGTGGTTATTCGCGAAGACTTAAAAGATTAAGTCTTCGCGAATAAACACAAACGGATTAAATCTAATAAAGTGGTTATATCACTAAAACGTTTGAAATGGTACGCTATTTTAAATATCGTACCTACCATACTGAAAAAGTTTACTCCTTAAAATAATTAAATAAACACTACGAATTTCATGTTTACATGCTTTACCTAACGAAATTACGTCCCCCACTATTAGGACTCCCATTAAAAATTTCATCACGGCGAAGCATTAAACCCTTCCCGGCTAATGCCGCCAAATATTCCTTATCATGAACAAATTAGGCCAGTGCTCGCCATTGCCACAGTTACATTTACAGTAGAACATATTTCAAAATACTGGCCAACATTACGCAGTGCTTCCTTTGTTAAAACAGGAAATTTTAGTTGTTACGTACGTTTTGGGATCGCACTGTAAGATTAATGTTCTTTAGAAGGCGCTGCTGACCACCCTCTGGTATTTTATTTTCCCTTCGTCACCTTTCACGACTTCTAAATAAGGTGTACGGAAGTTTGAACAGTCACTTTTCGTCATTTTTTTTAGTCTGGTCATAATAATTGGCCGAGCGCTTTGAAAGTTTTCATCACTTTTATTTTACTAACAAAGCGCAACCGAAATCGTTATATTAATATCAATCCATTCGATATATTTTATTTCTAAAGTTTTGTTGCCTCGGAAACTTACTTTCGTGTACACTGTGGCTCACCGGACCCTTGGTCTGTCCTTGACCTGAGGCGGGTAGCGCAGTGACGTCATAGCTACGGTAGCCAAAACATGTCACTGCGGGTGTGAGAGGTCCTTTATAACCTCCATAGTTCTGTTTTAATTTACGTTGTTTTATTTGTATTTCTTGATAGTAATAAAAATGATAAGTTATAAATATACGCTTACATTGAGATAGTACTTACATAATGACACGTTTTGTAGAAACAAGAAGAATAACTTATTTAAGTTATTCATCTCAATCAATATGTTCCTATGTAGATACAAACAAAAAAGTATATAGAAAAACCTTAAATAAGGCAGAATATTTGACAATATTCAATATTGACAGGCTGTGGGTATTTTGTTATATCAATGTATAAAACAAGTTATAGTGAAATCCATCGAGTGTAAGACCTTTGTTGTTTTTACACTCTAAATGGTAAAAGGAGGGTTTATAGGGTTCCTTGGATTATATTAAAACCCGTAAGTTTGTTACCTTTGTCTTTCATGTGATATTGTACTGTTTTTAGGGTTCCGTACCCAAAGGCAAGTCTGTCTGTCTTTTTTCTAGCTCGTACGGAATGAGTAACAAACCTGATATTCTGATAGATACACAAATCTGATAGGTGTATGGTGTAAAAAGTTGACATAATGAATATAGGATAAATATTGGACTAGAAATTAAATTATTTTCAGAGGAGCTCTAATATAATATGAGAAGTATGCCACAAAAATTAAACTTTTTTTCCCCGTGTATGTGGGGTGTTATCATCTTAACACATTGAGGAGATAACAAAAACTATATTAATAAAAATAATTAGACTTGCTACAAATTTGTCCATTCTACACTATTTTTGTTCTCCAAAACCACCTACTCTAATTATGTAATACTCTAATTATGTAATAAACCTACATATTATTTTTATTCATCCCATATTACAATAGTGGCGAGGAGGAGCGTTACGTTACTAGTGACCACAATAATACGCGAGCCGAGCGAGAGAAGTGAGCGTCCCGCGGCAGCGGCCGGCGATGCACCAGAAGAAAGATAGAAAGTTTAATTTAGGTGATCAGTTACTACTTGTGGTAATCATTTACTACTTTTAGGTTAACAGTGATTTATTTGGAGTCATTTTGCTTAAATAGGATAGCGAGATGTTAAAACTTTGGTTATAAGTTTACATTAAAATGCGGGTTTAATTTTGGTTATCATTTACTATTTTTGTCTGTTATTTGTTACTATATCTGGTGGTAAATTAAATATAAGCCTTACAATAGTACATTTCATACAAAGTCTAATTCTTAATAAAACAATCTCTTGAGCGTTCTATTAAAGTAGCAGAAAATACTGTAATAAAAGTAAAGGAAAATAATGAAAAGTAAATTAAGTTTTCATTTCCATGTTCTGAATTTCAAATTCACCACCTCAACTACAATTTTAAGTGTTGTCACTGCAATAAAATAGGGTCCGGAAAATCTTATTTGAATAATATGAAAGTAGAAATGAAATATATTAAGTAGTCTCTCGCAAATGTTCGATATTAATACACATTGCAGGTAACTATTTGGTACAGGTACGTGCTTACGGGATACGTGATTATCCTGGCAAAGTGGAAAGTGTTGTCTTAAAAAAATGTGTTAATTATGAATGGGTAAATATTTAAACTATTTCGAAACCGATTTTACTTACGTTAAATCGTCCGAGTAGTTTGATCTCGCCGGTTCCGCTTTTTCAGAGTCGCTTCATCATGGAGTACGTGCGCTTCCGATCACGATTGCGCATGCAGTGCATGCTGATTTAACGTAAAATTGTTTATATATGTGTACTACTTACGAAAGTTTGGATAATAAATATTTTCGATGTGTATATTTTCTGTACATAAATATGTCCTGACTGAACCATAGCAGTCAGCTCAGTGAACATTTAAATTTTGGAGAGAATGTTAATTTTACATATGCGTCTAAGAAATCATTTCTTGAAATTTAACCCGTAAGGAAAGAAAAGTGTGGCAAAGCTTGAATACAAAATTATATTTTATACGTACAATTTTCCCCCTTTAACACAATTAACAAAATGTATATATTTAGGCACTATAGTTTCTACAAATTCTACCCTTAAGGGAAGAATAGTACGCATGGAAAATAATAGTTTTATGGACTATTATACCTTACTACACACTTTAGATGGACAATTTTTATTTAAATACAATAGAATAATTCATAATGCCATGCGTTATTTATGATCAGCAAAGCAGTAAGGGCGCTGCCAAAAAACTTACTTCATGTCCGCAATATTGTTAACATAGTCACTTAAAGCAACACGGAACGGCACGGAAGTCCGCGATGTTGCTGTAAGTTGCGTAGACAACGATACGTGTGAAGAATAGCAAGACAAAAATCACGAAAACGACGTTTCGTTTTCCCCTGTTTTCATAAAAACGAGTGGAAGCAATTATATGGTGTGTCTAAACGCACACCCCTGTAATTTCTTCTTTTTCAGCAACCAATGGAAAATATGAACCTGAAAATCGCTAAAATTCCACTTTTACCCAGCATGTGCAGACACCATATAAATGTTTTTTTTTTGAAGCAGTGATGGCTCAGTGGCATTGGCTATGGACTGCCGCGCAGCAGGTCCATGGTTCGAATCCCGCCCAGAGCTTGAGCTTCACCGCATGGTGGAAGGGCATTTTGCGAATGCCCGCCTGGCTAGCGACCACCCTCAAGTAGAAAATCTGTCGCCAAGCACCTAACCGTGTGTTCCGGCAGTAGTCCTTGAGAGCTAGTGAAGTAACAGGAAAATATGAGACTTAACAGGTATGTCTCAAGGTGATGGGCGCAGTGCAGTTCGTCACTTGTGATGAAATGCATCTGTCATAGGCAGATGATACCGCTTACCATCAGGTGGGCTTCACGCTTGTTCTATCAAAATGACATAAAAAAAATAAAAAAAAAAAAATTGAAAAAGTTTTTATATAAAAGAAAATGACAGCTAGATATACTAATTCTTAAAAAAAATGTTATAGTTTAGCAGCATAATCATTAATTTCGTGATTTTTCTTCTTCATTCCGTCTTAACAAAGTAGACATTCTATTAAAAATATTAATGAGCAAATTCTAAAAATATACGAGTATAATAGCTTCGCACGCGTATACAAAAACTTTTTCTCTTAACACTTTTTGACAAAACAATTTTAAGAAAATATTCCCCGTGTCTTCATGTGGGAGTCGTAAGAGGCGACGAAAATAATAAATATCAGGTGTGCCCTCCTTCTGATATTTTTCTGCAGCACATTCTGAAGAACAGCCATCTTACACTGCGATCCTCAAGACGACCGGCCAACCGTGGGGATTATTGCAAACGCCCCCAAAATGACTTTGTTCCACGGTTGACATTATGGCTGTTGATGTGAAGAAAATATTCGGTATCTTGCATGTTTCATAATTCACAAAGAATTTTATGAAATTTATCATTAAAAGTGCTTGCAAATTTATAGGATTTTTGAGATAATTAGTTCTCAAGAGAACGTTTTGATGAAGTATTTATGGAATAGATCACGATTTACCACGTGGAATATCAAATTCAAATCCCATGCGTACGAAGAAACGGAGGTTAGCGTTTAAAAAAGCGTATACCGTACATGCGACGAAATTTGTCACAGACTATTGGATCCAAATATATTACACGAAAAACTTGTTTTTTGGTACGAGTAGAGATATGTATAAAAAAAATCTTCTAGATTAGTATTCGATTCTTTAAAAAATATTTTATATATTAATGCATTATTTTGGTAAGCTTAATAATACGTTTTACGCACTTGTAGCGAAGTTTACTTTAGCTGATCTTGACCGATCAGCAAAGTTAAGCAACGTCCGCCGCGGTCATGAGTTGGATGGGTGACCGCTAGTGACATTATTACGGAGCGCTTCCGTCGTCTTACGATGACAGTCGTTATGGCATTTGAAGAAAGCACTCATTCACTGCGCTAATCAAATTGTTACTTCACTATTCACTAACTAAAAAGTTTAATACTCTTAAGTCCTTCCACTATGTCTTCCGCTTAATAGACAAAATAATATAGGTGTTAATGGACAGATTATTTGAAAAATTATGCTAAGCAGTTTAGGAACAGGTTTTTTTTTATGCCTGATATATTAGCCTTTGACCACTATCTCACCTGATGGTAAGTGATGATGTGGTCGAAGATGTTGTTCAGGCTAACCTACCTAGAAGTACTGGCTCTCAAGGACAGCTGTCGGAACACACCGTTAGGTGCTTGGCGACAGATTTTCTACTTGAGGATGGTAGCTAGCCAGGCGGGCATTAGCAAAATGCCCTACCACCATGCATTGACAAGCAAGCATTTGGTCGCCGTCTCCCCTGATGGAAAGTGACGATCTATTCAATAAGTACTTACTTGAAAACTCCCAGATTATATCTAAATCTAAATAAAGACGCTAGTAGAGTATTATATAATTCAGTGAAGCTGGATTTAAAGCAATTCGGATTCGGTATTTTCGGAATATTGACCATGATAACTAGGATAGATTCTGAAGCAAAAACAGCCGAGCGGTAATAGCTATGGACTGACGTGTCGCAGGTCCATGGGTCGATCCCCACCACATGGAACCACACCCACATGGTCGGCTTGAGCTCAACCTAGGGTTGCCAGACGTCCGGGAAATCCGGGATAGTCCCGGAGGGTTGTCCTGTCCCGTGTCAAGTGATTTCGCTCTACTGTCCCGGAATTGACGAGTATTAAGTTTTTCACAAACTTACGGACACTCTGGATATCTTAAGTACAGAGCAAACAGGTATCTGCTAGGCAATCATGTTTCACCGTCGACCGCGTCATCACTTTCCATCAGGTAAAACCACGGGCAAATGTTTGCTCATATATATAAAAATAAAAAAACTTGATCTCTAGGCACCAACTTTCTTTCTAATCCCAGAAATATCCAGGTATTGATATACCTTGATCTGGCAACCCTAGCTAAACCGCAGAGTGTAAGGGCATTTTGCGAATACTCGCCTGCATGGCTAGCAGAAAATCTGTCGCTAACCTAACAGTGTATTCCGGCATTCTTTAAGAGCCAGCAAAATCAAACAAAATAAATGTATGGAGGCCGTGTTTATATCTATCTCGTTGTCCGATGAAAGAAATTATCAATAGTCCAGATTGTAATAAATTTACTGAAATAACTATTTAGTTGAAATAACTGCCTGACAGTGTGCTCGGCAGATGGCAATATGCTCACCGCCGATTTCAAAGGATCAAAAAATATCTGTCCAAAACTGGTTTTTATTAGTTATGGAAGTTTTGATACTAGTATTATATTACAAAACTATAAACATCGCAGGCAAATTGATGATGATGACTGTACCTTATGAAAGTAATCGTTAAAACCTCATTTCGAAATACGTCTTCAAAGCATCAATTCCAGAAATCCCAAATCAGATGTATAATGACAGAATCATTTGAGGCATAACGAGAAAAAGGGCTTCAAATATGACGTAAAAAGTTCGTGTAGCATCCCATCCCATAAGGCTCTAACGGGAGATTCTATTACAATAATGTAGCCTCACGGTGATGGCCCATTTCTGTTCACAAAACAATCCCGAGGTGGGTTGCTATGATCGATGGCCCTCGCTGCCATTAGGAAGGCTTTTTATTATATTTTTGTCTGCCTTTGCCCGGCGTATCGCCCCTCTGGACTGAGTCGATCTACAATTCAAGTGCCGTATTTAAAATAAGCGTGCCGCTTTACGGATACTTCGGTTATTTATTTGGTTAAATTTTGCATAAAAATCAGTAAAATGTACAGTTCAGTTAAATGTATGTACCTAGTTCATGAATTCCTAGTCATCGTTACCATGGATTTAAAAAAAAGAAGTGGTTTTTTTTTTATATTGTTATGATTGCAATAACGCCTGCTAAGCGGATTACATTACAAAATTACAAATATACGATAGGAAAAATTTAATCCCAATACGATGGTTAATGAACTATAGGAAAAATTCGAGTTATGACGTCATGTCATGTTAGCTCAATTGGTTAGAGCATGCCCCGGCTAAAGGGGCGGATGGACGCGGGTTCGTATCCCGCACATGACTTAAATTTTTCCTATCGTATATTTGTAATTTTGTAAAAAGAAGTGGTATTTGTTACCACATGATTCCGTCAATTATGAACTGATTTTGAAATATTTTTTTTATAGTAAGAAAGAATAGTCATATAGTCATAGCCCAAAGAACTTTCATAAAAATCTGTTCAGTTGCTTGGGCTTTCAAATCAAAATAACAGAAAAATATCTATGTCATCCAAATCAAGAAAACATACCTAGGAACCTTGTAAGAAAATACAATAAAAACTTTTCAGTTCTAAAATTAGTTTCTTTAATAGTAGTTATTTAATAGTAATTCTTATCATTACCTTTAACATACGGAGTAGGTACAATATGTTTTATTTGAAAATATTGATTTGTGGTCGGCCGCCTCCTGATCCTTCTAAAGAAATCCTCGATGGTAGTAACATAGCCACTACCTTTGGGCTTATAAAAGCACAAAAATGCTATAATAAGACATGTTATGTATCAACACTTTTACGTATGAAATGGTGTGCTGCTCATTCGAATTATTTCTCTGTTATTCGCTTTTTGATTATGAAACGGGAAATCACAGCATAATCCTCATTACCTATATATGCTACCGACCCCGTAGTCCATTGAGCCTTTACATAATTGATTCTAAGTCACTCAATAGTCACTTAGGCTTTTTATTCTGTGCTTAGACTCAAATTTTAAATGAATCTGAATATTAATTTAAGTACTAATTAACAATATCAATAATAATAATTCATAATAATGTGTAATATTGACTTAGCCGGCAATAAATGGATTTTATCTTATAAAAAAATGAAAACTGCGGATTTCACTTTGTAATTTTGTTCAGTCTAACCTACTTAGAATTAATGCTCTCAAGAACGGCTGCTGGATCGAACACATTGTTAGGTGCGTACAGATTTTCTGCTTGAGGTTGGTAGCTAGCCAGGGCTTTCGCAAAATACCCTACCACCATGCTATGACTGCCATCCTAAAATGACACCCGGTACCGAAGGCTTAACCTGAAGTGCGTGGCATACTTAGTAGTAAATGCTACTTATTAGCGGTCACCCATCCATGTCATCATCGCATCTAAATCACTTAAAAACGACTAGACAAGCTTCTACGAGCGCCTGGTTGGCTTATACGTAAGATCAAATTCTTATAACTGCTAAAGTGTATTACGTAAAGTTGTCGAAAGGGTTGGTAGATTATATATTAACACATTTTAATTAATTAACGAGATTAGACGTTGTTCCTTATTATAATGTTTTGTTAATCTTCTTCCTTAAAGATATACCAATTAAGGTCCTAACTATGGCCATTAATTTGGCGACGCAATTTCTAACCTTGCCTGACCCTTTTTGTCGCCGAGAGCTATAAAATCAACGCGGCCAACTTTTGAAATTATAACTTGACATGCTTTAATTAAATTAAAATTATGGTAACGTGTCGAGGTTTTTTATTTTTTTTTGTTACAAACGCATAACTAAGTTTTTAAGACGGTTTCGTTCTTTACCGGTAAACTTTACGATCAATTGATAAATATTGGATTGGACCGCTCATGGTGTTTATTAATCGCTTCCGTGTGCCGTCGGTTCTACTGGTTGTCTTAGGATGGAAGTTACTATAGCGTGGTGATAGGGGATTTCTGCGAATGCCTACGTAGCTAGCAACCACTCTCAAGTTTAAAATCAGTTGCCAGGCACCTAACGCTGTGTTTTGCAGCTGTCCGTAAGAGCCAGTTGCTCTCTATCTCGCCTGTTTACCAACTCCAGAAATATAATCCACAAAAAAAAAAACTACAATATTATAAAAGAACATTTGTAACTAGCATATCTTACACTTTCAAATGTTTCATCAACGCTCCATTTGTGAATTCTTTTTTACTCGACTGCCATGGAATGGTTATATTTTAATAAAGTATGTTTGTTTGTTAGTTTATTTATTATCTGGTATCTTCCGAACGATTGGATGAATTTCGATAGTTAAGGTATAGGTAATAGTAATATTCTTCTCATTAATCCAAAATAGTGTAGTTTTGGCGCGAAATAGTAAAACGTCAATAAGAAAAATTTTACCGAATGGAATATATATAATTCCATTGTAAGTTTTATTTATATTTTATATAAAAAATATTTAAACAATTAAATGGGACTTTAAAGAGTCTAAATTAAAATAAATTAAAAATTAAAAAATCTGACTGCACTATAAACACCGAAATAAGTATTAGAATCCAGCATTAACTTTAGCAGCAGGCGGGACCCTATTGCAGATTATATACCAAAAGAAAATTAATGGGTTCCGTTTGCAACTAAACTTAATGCGGGATTCTCAATCTTGTTTCGGTTTTTTTAGTGCAGTTGGGTTATAATTTTGTGAATAATTTATTTTTCTAAATGGTATTTTTTCCATCCTTTCCATGCAAGTAGCAAAACCATTTCAGCATATATTTTAGTAGCGTCACTACATCTGCATTAACTCCACATAGCTTGCTCACAGCACTGTTCCTTACTGTATCCTTCATAGTCACACCACCCAATCTTCTCTAAACTAAACAGTGTTCGCCTTTATAGTATTAGCATAGAACATATAATAATACGTATTAGCGAGACAAGCACTATAGCGTGCTAAGCTAAAATCACATTTTACAAATTATTACACGACAAAATTTTCACATAATTTTAGAGTCCCGTCCGGGAAATAAAAAAAAATGAGTTCCAATCAAATTTGTGCTTTCGTACATAACCGTGAGGTATATTCATAATTAATATTAAATACAGATTTAACCTACCTTTTTATTCTGTGAGAAAAATAATTAGTATAGGTAAGGTTGTATGTTATAGTGCAAGAGTTTTATTACCGACTTCTAAAAATAAGGTTCTCCATTCGAGACGTAGGTATGTCTACACTTCTAAATCTACACAAACTTTATAAAGAGGAAAGATTTGTATTTTTGTGTGTAACGAATAAGCTTAAAAAGTACTGGACCGATTTGAAAATTTCTGTTACTATTAGAATCCTACATTAAACCTGATGAACATAGGCTACAGAGTATTACAAAATAGGTGTTTTTTTTTTGAGCCGGCACGGCCCGTTATTATGTATGTAATTTTATTTTTATTTTACATTTATTTGGGGGGCTTACAGCTATAATTACAAAAAAGGTTTAATGACTTAATTAAGAAAAGCCATTAACAAGCCTCCACTAATATTATTGGAACTGCGATACATTCGCATCAGATAATCTATTAGGGCTAGTGCATGTATGCATGTTTGTTTGTATGTATGGTTGTCCACACATTTCTCCACACTTATTATTTGGATTGTGACAATTTTTATATTGGCTTCAATTTACTATAGCTTAGAGCAAAGTGCAAGTTTAATCAAAATCAGTTTAGTAGTTTTAAAGATATAGACTAACACAGGTAAATGTGAAGGACCGGCTTATCGATACGAAACGAAAAACATCTCAAATCCTTGGCCAAATTCTAGTGCATGTAAAAAAACATGACCAAAACCGGTACAAATCCGTAGTTACAAAACTCCATACTAGTTTTGTTAACAAAAAACATAAAAATGCTTACAACGATAGCCGAACTATCCAACCCGAAATTATCCAAGATTAGTTATGACCTCAGAATGTTTTGAAATATTATTTCGTAACTTTTAGTTCAATTCTTTTTGAAGGCGATTTAATTGTTTTCCGATTAAATTGATTCCGAAGATGACGATGACGTTAAAACCACAGTACAGGGAAGTGATACAACGTCAGTATCATTATATTATGGAGGCAACTGAATTAATTAAAACAATTACTTACCAGATTTGCTCACTCTGTACCGCAGTCCTCTTCCTCCTTTGGGGTGACAACGATTATAAGTCCCAAATTCAGCATAGTTATTATTCACTCTGCTGTAATCAGCCAGATGTCTGTTCCCGTCGAGATGGTTAGGCAAAGACCTGTTCCAGCCCATAACATCTCCGACGACTGACCCGCATACTGAGGACTCTGTTTGGCTCTTTGTATCTCCATTACATAGGTCACCACTGGACCTCGCACGACGGCCCTTTAGCCCCTTTGAGGAGTGCTGGCTGATGTTCGAGCCCATAGCTTGGCGGGACCTCAAAGGGGTCCCGCCGGCCGCATCGTGACGCTCTTCTGGTGACTCTTGCCTGTCGCTATGCTTAGAGCTGGTGTTTTGATCTGAAACAAAGAAACAACCATTGAATTTTATGTTACACCTGAGAAGTTATTGAAAAGATATGATAAAAGGGAGCGGTGAGAATGGGAGGCACATATTGCATTTCTACGGAGTACGCAATCTCTGAGTCTCGGGATTTCAAAGCGACGCTTTATGTCACTTGACCAGGCAGTCATGCGACACATACATACCAAAACGAGACCAGAGTTTTATAAATCGGGATATTGTATTGCATCTACAAATAGAAGCTGCTGCGGAAAGATCTAAGGAATTGTACCTAATAGACAGGAGCGCATAATTTTTTTTGGGGCCTTCATTTTGTTCCTATATTGATCACTATTTAACCTGTTGATACTCGTAAATGATTACTGTGTTGATGAGTTTATGATGGTGTACCTACAGAACTAAGAACTGACTCCGAAGGATAACTTTTAATTTAATAGCCTATTTAGCTAGAATTAAAAAACTCCACGCTCAAGACCTTGTAAAATAACACTTCAAAAACCTGAAACAAATTAGTGACATTAATTATGATATTATTTAAATGCCTGTCATGTGTGACTACACAACGACATCCGTACTTGCATTACAATATCCTATATCTTCCTGTAGGAGTCGTAAGAGGCGACGAGAAAAAAACAAAGGAAAAAATACCAGAAGGTCAGGCTGCGGCTGCAGCATAAGTAATTTTAGCTCCTTGTTATTGAGGACAGTTACGTCTTCTTTTAGCCTACTTGGTGCAGACGAGGTTTCCCTCCACTGCCCTAGTTTCCTGCAAGAGTAGGCCTGGGCGGTAACAAACAACTAATGTCAAGTGCTATAATATGCCAGTTGCTTCGTAACAGATTCATCACAATTGCGTCTCTGTGTATTGGCTTAGCAACAACGTAATTAATCATCTTGAAACTAATCGGCGACATTAATACAGAAACTGTAGTTGTACGTTGGTATGCTATATTATGTATTGCCAGCCTTGCTGCCTTGTACCAATACATTATTAATGATATCGCTTACTTCAGCTATACGTTACTACGCTGCGTTCAGCATGAGTGTTGCCAGGCCAGTATCAAATTTAGTATGTCTTTTTTATGGTATAGGATGGCAAACGAACAGGCGGCTCACCTGGTGATAAGTGATTACCGTCACCCACAAACATCCGCATCACTAGAGGTCTCGAGGATGCACTGCCGACCTTTGAAGAGGGAATATGCTCTCTTCTTGAAAGCTCCTTAGTCATATCAGTCAATACTTCACCTGGCAGCTGGTTCTATATTGTGGCAGGGCGACGTGGAAAATGCCATGAAAAATGCAAGGTTGTGGACTTCCAGAAGTCCATCATCAGACATCAACTTGATGAAACATCATGCTTTGTCGGGACGTCCTATGGCGAAATTGAGCTGCAGGTAGTAAATCGAACAGTTGCTCGGAACACTACCCGTGATAGATACGGTAATGTTAGTTACATGTATTTTATAAAATGATGATGCTATGATGTTTGCGATATACGGTATTTATGCTAGTGCTGGAGTAATGATAAACCTTCTAAGAAATCGTGATAGCACAGTTCAGTGGAAAATAAAATTGTCCTAGTATTTATTTACGTACAACTAACTATGTACTTACGGGTCGAACTTCCGCTAAGGATTTCGAACTCTATTTATAAATAATAACGATTTTTGGTACATTATGTGTTTTATAACTATATATACCGGCTAGCACTCACGGTGTTTGGTCGTAATCCCCGACCGGTGTTCGAGCAGTAAAGATGCTCATTCTCAAAGAATGCGGGCAGCTTCGTGAGTTGCTAGACGGGCAGACAGGTGTTCGAGCTGTAAAGATGCTCATTCTCAAGGAATGCGGGCAGCTTCGAGGGCTGCTGCACAGTATGCAGCACAGTATCTTTACTGCTCGAACACCGGACTAAAGATTTCTACTAAACACCCTATAGCCGGTTTATTTAGTTAATAATCATGACAACATTCTGTGTTGGTACTCTCGGTGTGCGAGTCCAACTCGTACTTAGCCGGTTTTATGTTTTCTTTTTTGTAATTTTGTAAGCTTATTCGCACAGCAGGCGTTAATGGAAGAAATACTTTTTTATATCAATAGGATTCGCTTATATCCATAACATAGCAAGTTTTCCATCATTTGGTTAAAGTTTCAACAGCATGGCAACTCAACTAGGTCTGACGTCACAGGAGGCTCACGAGACTGGCATTTGCGGCCTGGCCCGTTACGTTAATGAACTCGCAACGCCCGAAAGATTCATTAAATCTTCGGAAGCACGTCACGGCGCTCAACATCCCCTCATTAAAAATCCCTCGATAATTTTAGTTATGATTTTACTTTTTATGTAATAAAAGCTAATGTAATTGAAAGCTGAAATTCAAGTTTAGTTTTTTTGGAATTTGGGGATCTGTTATCGCATATTCCCAACAATGATAGCTAATCTATCAGTAAGTAATGGCACTTATTGTTCGTAAAATCAATAGATTCTAGGAGGAAATTTCTGATTTAGTTAGGTTTATTTGAGAATTATTATAATGGCAATTACATAAGTAGATAAATTGTCAAAATTACTCATGATGAAAAAAATAAACGATTAGAATATCTATTTTGTCTATAAGTTTATAAGGTCCATAAATTTAGAAACTTGGAAGTTAGAAAGAACACTTTATACATGTTAAAGCAAAACTATTACATGGAAAATAGACACTAAAAATGAAAAAATAAATAAAGCTAAGTTTGTCATTAATATCATAATAAAATGTCAGCAATATGTGATGCGAATATTTTGAAAATTACATGAATTGTCTTCAAAATTTAAAGTACTTACCTTTTTTAAACTTTTATTACTGTCATCTTCTCAGAATAAACTTGTCTATAAACTACTCAGTAGTGTTTCACACGGTAAAAAAGTTATTGATGCAGATTTAGGCTGAATTTAGTTTTTAGTTCAATTGTAATTCTCACGAGCCACTGCTTGACTATACTCACTCTGGCAGTTAAACCGACATACAATACGTGGCAAAGGTTGCAAGTAACCTGACACGTAGGAAATCAATACCTTTACTTTGTTGTGGCGATTCAGAAATAGCTCCGCTTATACCTTTAATACGTTTACTGTTCGATGAATCACATACTATACACTAGAATTTTCCTGAGGCTTCGCTTGCAATGATATTGGCTTAACAATGCTTCTTCGTAAAGTAAGTACCTTGGATACTATATTTTTTGTTATTCCGGGATTAAACTATTCGCATCGGCGATAATGATAACAATATAATTTCATTCATAACGAGGACGTAGTGGTCCTGATGATGCCAACTTATTAATAAGGAATCTAAGTAGACGATTTCATCAAAAACCGTTATGCTGTTTCAAAGTCAGTAACAAAAACACATACAGAACTTAGTAGGAAAACAATAAATAATGGTCATGCGTTCTCAAGGATATCTCTTGCAACACCCCTTTAGACTGCGCGATAAATTTTCTACTTGAGGGTTGTACTTGTATATCGCCTAATAAGTATGCAAAACGTCTAATTATTGTGTACTATTCCAGTACATCAGTCGACAACACTCACAACCATTGGGCCGACATGGCCTAATTTCATTTATTTGGCAAAACGTCAACGATACGAATAATTCTAATTAGGCATCTTAATCAGGAAAATGTCACGTGCACACAATTCATGTCAGGCTCAAGAAAACTTTGAATACCGTCCAAATCGTTTAATTTTTATTAAATTTGGCATTGAACAGACAGGGTCGTTTCTAGGACAAACTACTGATCTTTTGCCAGGGGCGCATACATTAAGAAAGATGGGGCAATTTATCAATATTTGGCAGAGGCAAAAGATGGTACAGCTTCAGTTTTAGCGCATAGTTTTGTCGTAGACTACAACAAACGACAGATATTTTTTTATAATGTATGGCTAAATCAAATTTTCATTAAATAGTTTGCTTCAAAATATAATGTACCTATTCGTCCTACTTTTAATTGATTTCCATGTATACGAGTATATATATATATATAGGTAGGAGGAGTGTTGGGATTTATGTATGACTAATAACAAATAAGTACATTTTTATTGGATCATCCAATCTTGATGGTTTTTGGGGTTCCGTACCTTAAAAGGAGTTTTTTCCTTATAGGAACCCTTATAGGATCACTTTGATGTCCGTCTGTCTGTCAAGACCCTTTTTCTCAGGGAAGCGTGGAGGTATCAAGCTGAAATGCATACTAAATACTCATGTCTACTGTCTCTTGGAGCTGTGAAAAAATCTAACTTCTAAGCAACGCAATCAAAAGATACAGCCGTTTATGTCGCAAAATTCGACACTCGTAAGGGAATCAAAACCTACAGGGTACTTCCCGTGGACTCAGAATCTTGAAATTTGTTACGAAGCTACGTCTTATAGCACAGATAAAGGAAAAATTGCGAAAAGCATATTTTTTTAGTTACATCATATAGTAAAAATATTTTTAATAGTTTTAAAATGTTATGGATTTCACTTAGCAATAAAAATATCTTAACTTTTACTTATATAGTACATACAAGTTTGTACGGAACCCGATATATGATAAGGTAGATGTTTTTTATACCTGATAGGTTGATTAGCCTTTGACCACTATCTCACCAGATGGTAAGTGATAATGTGGTCGAAGATGTTGTTCAGGCTAACATAGAATTAGTCTACCTCTAAATTTGTTCTATTAAAATTTTATCAACTATAAATCAATGTACAGATCGAGCAAATTCTCATTAATTTAAAAAAGTATTTGCCAATACAAATACCTGGACATCGAGATTATACGATGTACCTGGATGTTATAGTAATATCATAGAGAAAGTACTATTGTTATATATTATATTAGTTATTTCTCTATGGTAATATTATTGTTTGTACGCAGCATGTATGCATCAATGACAAAGAAAAAAAAAAGTTATACAGTTTTTATTAACTTTATAAAACTGAATAGACTTTTAATACTGAATATTAGAACTTGTCGGATAATTTATGTGAAAAAATGTGAGCTATTTACTGTTTTGAATCAGCATTACCTATTAGGTTATTAGGTATTTCATACTTTTCAGAGTTGGCAGTAAGATTAGTTATTTTTTCATAAACTTCATATGTACAAATGTATGTCACAGGGTAACACAGACGCAGTGCAGTTCACTGTTATAGGCAGAGTTTACCGCTTAACATCAGCTGGCCTCATGATTGTTCCGAAACATTAATGTAATATCTGCAAACCTACCGATCATCAGCAAAATGTTCCTTATTCAAAACCAAGTCTGTAATCTTTACCTGCTTTCCATCACCAATGTCCACGTAAACAAATTCAATGAATAAATCAACTAAACCTTCGCAATAAGACTTCCGCAGTACTTAAATATCTTATTCAAGAGCGAAGCAAACAAAAGCAGAGCTAGTACACACGGGATCTCATTGTGCTCCAACAAAGGTATTACATAAAAAGCTAATTTTTAAACGAAACTATGCACATTCACACAGATTTTCTCACGTTTTTGTTACGTTGAAACTGGTTGCTTTGAGAATTGTAGCGAGTGATTCGTTTTAATTTTGGTGGCGGAAGTTTATATTACCTGCTTTAACGTCTTCATATGTCAATTTCGTTTTAAACATTTAAAATACGTATTAAAATCTAGTTTTAGACACGACCGGTTACTTTGTTTGATTTAAGCAAGTGGGCTTCAATTTACAGTTTTAAACGAGTTCATTTTAATATTGATTTACTAATATTGAAGTTGTAATATGATCACATGAGCTCCAGTATATTGAAAAGGTTTAATTTAAGTACTAATTAAATTTCCGTTTCTTGAATCTTCTTACTTTCGCCTTACGAAAAAGAACATAGTGAAGTTAGCTCTGTTTCCCCTGTTCCTTTTACGGGTTTTTTTTTTATGCCTGTTAGTTTAGCCTTTGACCACTATCTCACCTGATGGTAAATGATGATGTTGTTATAAATGTTGTTCAGGCTAACCTAGAATTAATGGCACTCAATGACAGCTGCCAGAACATACTGTTAGGTGCTTGGCGACAGATTATCTACTTGACATAGCTACCCAGGCAGGCATTCGCGGAATGCCCTACCACCATGCTATAACGACTGCCATCCTAAGACAACAACCGGGACTGACGGCTTATCGTGCCCTCCGAAGCACGGAAGCACTCAGTAGTAATGTCACTAGCGGTCACCCATCCAACTCATGACCGCGGCGGACGTTGCTTTACTTTGCTGATCGATTAACGCGGTATGGTCTGAGGTCCACAAACCGCAATCATTTTTGACGCGTTACGCTTTTGAAGATCTTTCTCGTTATTTGTAGTCACCGTACACAATAGTTACAACCCCACGTACATTTATAAAAATTTTATATTAGAAGTCGTATTTATCAGAATTTGTCTCTGTTAAATAAAAATATAAAAACAGCCAGAGTAAACTTACACATTTTTTTTATTTTTTTTTAATGTTATTGTGACGGAACAAGCTTGAGGCCCACCTGATGTTAAGCGGACTAACCTCTGCCTATAACAGATGCATTTCATCACAAGTTTTCAGGTCCATGGTTCGAATCCCGCCGCGGGCTTGAGCTTCACCGCATGGTGGAAGGGCATTTTGCGAATGCCCGCCTGGCTAGCGACCACCCTCAAGTAGAAAATCTGTCGCTAAGCACCTAACGTTGTGTTCCGGCAGTAGTCCTTGAGAGCCAGTGAAATTACAGGCAAAATGAGACTTAACAAATTTGTCTCAAGGTGATGGGCGCCATCACTGCTTCAAAAACACTGTCAATAAACGCAAGATATTTTCTACCCAATCAATTAAAAATCTTAATTGGTTGAGTTAAAAATATCTTACTACAAGATGCACCACAAGCATGATGGCTAGCATCATTAGAAGAACAATGACTGACCTAAATACTCCATTGAAGGCCTAATGAGCGAAGATATCATTGTCATTCTAATTGACGCAGTAATCGAAGCGAAACGTCTATGAAGATTGATTGGTCTCTAACAGAGGGGTATTAAATAGGCAATTAATCACACTAGGTTATGTTTTGAATGTCAGCTATTACAAACATTTAATTAGCTCTAATCATGCTAGAATATAATAAAAGCGTGCGTATTAAGTCAGTTATAAATACAAGAATGTATTCTGAGTTATGTCCAAATTACAGACGTACTGGCAACGGGCGTGTATGAGGTGCATGTGTGTGTGTGTGTGGAAGGGTGTGTGTGAGTGGGTATGTGTGAGAGAGAGGGTGTGTGTGTGAGAGAGAGAGAGAGAGAGAGAGATAATATGTGTGTGTGATATAAGATTGAGTGATTTATCCCCGCGCCCTTGTAAACCAAAAGGTAGTGGGCATACTACCAACGAGAGTATTCCCATAGAGGTTTGCTATTAGGTATGTCGTTGCCTATAAGAAACAATTACCATAATCTGTCTCCAAGCACGTAACGGTCTGTTCCGACAGCTGTCCTTTAGAGCCAAGCACGAGATGCTTCGTGATTCAAAAGCTAATCTAACAGCAATAGAAGAAAACGAAGTCAACACTTTATTTATCCTTTACCCTTTACCCTTGTGTTAGTAGAGATTATGTCTTGTATTGTCCTGTGTGTTGTTAGAGGAGACTTATCGTACCGAGCCCACAATGTTTTTCAAGAGTAGGAAGATGTAAAAAGGTGAACGCTATCTGACCTGAACAAAGTCAAACAATTAAACTATATGTTGAATTATGGTTAATCAAAAGCGGCTAATGCGTGCAGTGTGGATTTAGCATTTAGCACTTATCCACTAGATTAAACATTAAAAGCAATATTGACCGCCTCTGATTGAATATTCTCTGCAATTCAGATGTTGCAATCAGCCCAGTATATAATTCAAGTTAGCAAGCTGTTCGTCCTCCTTGCAAATAGTCTCGTGCAATTTTAAACTAGCTCTCGGACATTGAAACTTATCTCTGTAGAGTGTGTTTGTACATTTTGAACGAGCCAATTTAAGGATTCATACTCAAAGGGCATTGCAGAGACTTGTGTCTGTCCAACTGTCTGTCCGTACGTATGTTATGGGTATCAAGCTCGTAAAAGGAATGAGTTACAAACTTGAAAGATGATTTGTACAAAATGTTGAGCCAGAACCAAATGATGCTGAAAAAGAATTGAACTTTTTTTTACGTGTCCTAGCATCAGGGGTATTATCATATCAGCATCAAGCCTGCCTCACTCCGTACTTTAGGTACAAAGCTACAGGTACGTCGTATCCGTCCGAACGGGATTAATCTACGGTGCGTGCCGCGTCAGAAGAGATCAGAGCTATGCGTGGCTATGCGATAGCAAGAGGGACGACTTGTAGATGAATATTAGGTACTCCGTGCCTTACGAGCTGAAGTGCACTTTATTGCTACGTAGCTTGAGTCGCTTATTTATTGGAATGGCTTTGCAATGTGATCATTCAGGTCCTTTTTATTCTGTTTCGCGTCGACTAAAACAATATTTTTAATCATAAGGACATGGAATCATGAAGTCCATTTTTTCATGAACTACTTAATCATAGTAGGTACCGGAGCGATCTCAAAAGTTTTAGTAAACATTTATTTATACGTAATAGAATAGTAATATTATAGTAATGGATTTTTTATGTATTATTTGTAACTAATAATAAAAACCCGGAAAAGTGTGAGACTTAAGATGTGGATCCCGAACTGACATTTGAACATTTCTCTTATCAATACATAACATAAAAATATTGCGTGGTGGTACGGACTAGCAGTGAGCGGGTTCTTTTTTTAAATATTAATGAGTGTCCATACCATCCACGAGTAACATACCACTCAGAACTACATAATTATTCAGCACGGTGTTTGAGTCTCATAGGTTTAGCTGTAATTTACTGGCTACTCATTCCTCCACAATATTGAAACATAGATAATCTGACGACGATCAATGCAATGGGAATCGGCTCTCAGGGACTCGTACTACTAAAAGCCGGAATTTACGTTGTGGCCCTTACAGTACCCAAATTAGCAGCTCTTTGCGGGCCAATACGAAAATCAAACAATCCAAATTGAAATAAGGCTCATATCAGCGCACTCTGCAACCTGACAGCGGTAATCGCTACGTCCGAAATGCTAGAATACGAGTATTTGTCAAAATAATTCTTTAGAGGGACGTCGTTATTCGATAGTATGTACCAATTAAAGTTATTAAGTGTATCTAACCATTGATCTGGTTTTGATTTGTCATCATAATTTAGTAGGAGTTACGAATTTTGTTTTAAAAGACTTTTTATGAAAGTAGATCGCTTTTTCAGTCCGAAATGATTAGGCTTTGGATTTTGTGTACCCTTAAGTGTTTGTTTATTAAGACAAAGTCGTAATAAAGAACACTGGGTTTCAGATATGAACTGGGATGTGTATAATGAACTACACTGGGTTTCAGATATGAACTGGGATCTTTATAATGCACAAACCTGGGTTTGGATGTGGATTTTAATAATTATAACACTGAGTTTCAGATATGAACTGAGATGTTTAAAATGAGCTATCCCATTGGTCGAGTGGCGTAAATCAACACCTTGAAAACTCGAGGTGTTGGGTACCTTGGTTAGAAAAATCAAATCATAGTCCATCGAGCAGAGAGTTATTATATTCTTCTGACAAAGATATTTCAGCAGCAGTCGGGAAAGTGGAACGGTAACTGGTACATGACAATGGGCTCGCTCCCTATTTTTACAGTGCTATTAGAAATATAACTGGCGAAACGTACCGCTTTTTGGGAATAGGTACTAATGATTTACTTACACAGCAATAGCCGAGTATATCGTCTAGAGGCCTAAAAATAATTCCCTCGTCACGCGAAGCCTTATCATTTAATATTCAAAGTGTTTTTGTTTAGACGACACTTTGTTCCATTTTGCTGAGCACGAAGGACCCTGGGTTATTGAGTAATGATGCGTAACAGTGACCTTTTTGTCTGCAGCAGGCTCCATTGTTTTCTAAAATCATTTGTTTCGCGTCTAGATGTGTCTGTGGCATTGTGCATCTGTGTTGAATAGGTTTGTTTTATTGTGAACTGATTCAATGTTATCTATCGGGGGAATTCAGAGAATCAGTTGCTTGTGCAATATATCAATGTCAGGTTTTATTTGATTGGAACTGGACGGATAACATTTCAGAATATTCTGCTGCAAAATTGCTACAGTATTTTAGACAAATGATTGAATGTGAACAAAATCTACTCAAAAGTACATCAAATATGTTCAATTAATAAATAAAAAATACTGATTTATGCACACGTTTCGCGATGTGATCATTTCGTCGAATTAATTAATATTCCCTTTCAAATGCTTAATCATTTTTTCTCATTGTGAAAAGTTGATTGGTGATTAGTAGGATTTATGTAGTAACATCTTTTGATTCCAAGTCTTCCAACACAGAAATTAATAAACCCGGCGAGATGGATTATCACACGGATGGTTCCGTACCAACAAAGAAATACCTACCAAAATAATCGTTATTTGTTTCTCACATTTCAAGATCCTTAAAGAGAGCCCGACAATACCTTGGCCGGTTTTCAGGATTTATAATTTAACGATATATATTGTACTTCATATAATCATACCAAGTATGAAGTACGTTCGTCGTTGTCGTTTTTACTATAGAGCAACACATAAAAAACCTCTTTCTTTATGTTTAAGATAAAAGGGGTCCCTCTTTTTATTTCGACGAATAAACAAATATATATATGTATTCCTAGTTTTATTTTTATGCTATTATTATTATTTGTTAGGCAACCATCATGTACTTAGTACAAATATTCTGTGAAAACATCAACTGGCCACCTCTTACGGTTCAAAATACACAGCCTTTTGAAGGTCGGACAAATGGACATACGAGGTTTCGCAATAGTGCCTGTTTTCCTTGTGCAGAACCCCAAAAATTTTAAAATGTGAATAGCTCCTAAGAAGAGACATTATAAATTTGATCGATTGAATCTTACCCAAGCACGACACATAATTTTAAAGCGTAAACTGACTTAAATAATATGAAGCTTTCAAAAGCTTTGAAGTCCCATTCACTGGAAGAGGAAATGTGAGTACGTCCAAAGATTTATTAAACCGAGCCCAGAACGCGTCCGGATTTGGGTCGCAATGAAATCTCGCTGAGACAATTATGTGCTGATAGGGATGAGCCAACTTGGACAATCTTTACGATATGAGTCTAGGTATTCGACACGATTCTAGGAAATTAGGTAGTTGTAACAGATTCCATGCTAGAACCAGGTTTAATAAAGGAAGGAATTGAATATGGCGCCGCTATTTATTACCTACATCTTACTCTGGTACCCCGTGGGTTTCCGAGCTAGAATGTCACAATTGATTGATTGAAATGATATTAATAAATGCTTAAAATCTATGGCTCTCATTGGCATATCAGAAGAAAAAGACTCCCGTGCTGGGTTAGAATGTCACCCTCCTATTTCTACCTGAGGGTGACGTAAGAAACGACTTAAGGGAAAATACTGGATGGTGGGCAGCAGCGCCTTCTGAGGAATTGATATCTCAAACTGCGATTCTCAAGACGCGTGCCAACGTGGGAATTATGGCAAATCCCCCCTTAATGGGGGAGTCTGTTTCAGCAGTGGAAAATCTGGCTGATACAGTACTCTCGCACACTGGGTTGTGCAAATGAGTGCTTAGTGGTGATAATGATGATATTTTAATCGTTTCTTTATTAAAACGGGTTTCCTAGGATAAATGCGCCAATGATCATCAAGAGATACGACTTGATAATAAGGTCTTCCCATTCAACGCCGCAGTGAACAGCTTTTCGAAATTTGTATGCATTGACTACTCGACTCTCGCAATGTCTTCAAACTAATTACTGAAGGTCCTCGTTGTGGAGAAGGTGTGGTGTGGTAGTCACTCAAGAAACGTTCTATGCTATTGTTTATCGGCTTATAGAGCGTTGGTTTTTCAATTCATTTCTATATGTTCTGGATTTTATTACACAAACTAACTTCATGTTTAACTTCTTCGCATTTTTTAAGCTTGTTTGAAAGGAGACTACGTCACAGCCCTCTAAGTCATCATTGGTAACTATGACTGGTATTGCGGCTATTGAGGCAGAGAACAGGGCTCATTATTATCTTTGCCGTTCTGTTGTCAACTGGTAACATTATACTACTGGTGCCATCGTAGCCCTTTCCATAATAAGAATAAGAATAATTTTATTAACAAAAAACACAATTAATGACAGTTACACTTAATTATGAAATGCTTACAGTTAAAAGTTGATCAGGTATGTCAAGCGTTGGCAGTGGGTCCCAAACTAGGCAAAGCCTGTATCTTGGGCACCCTTGAGGACGTTACAATTAGATTTTTATACGATACAAACGTAGTTTCGACATGTCTCAAATACCAAGTGTTCAAACTCGCTGAAATTTTGCATGAATATCCTTGAGCCTAAAATCTATGCTTCTGGTTTGTTAGTTTTTCCACGCAAAATTTCTATGAGTTTGAACACTTGGTATTTATAAAATATGAAGACTATGATGATCCAGATTTCCGTAAAATTATTTCAAAAATATATCGATAATTCGTTTTGTATGGGATTTATTATTTAAGACATAGGTATAAAATACATAATAAATCGAAAAACTGGCATACTAGAAACATAGTTACGAGGCGGAACAATATGCGTACAAAATTTCACCAAGTTTGAGCACTTTGTATTTAAAATATGACGAAACTACGTTTGTATGGAAAGCACTCCGTGAACTTTACTCGATACAAAACGATTTTTCGATATATTCTTTAAATAATTTTATGGAAATCTGGCAAACCAGAAGCATAGACATAGGCTCAAGGATATACATGCAAAGTTTCACCGAGTTTGAACACTTAGTATTTGAAATATGACGAAACGTTTGTATGGAAATCGCTCCGTGAACTTTACTCTTATCTATCAACGAAAGATTTTATTAAGCGCTTGCCGGTTGATATTTCTTGCTGGATATACAACTAAAAACAAACCTCCTACAGTATATGATCTTGCATTTTGTGCACGACGAGTTTTATCGATCCCTGTAAAGTAGAAAATTAGTAGAGGTCATAATCCTAGTAGTTTGTGGCAAACATCAGACGCATCACATTTTCAATTAGATTTTCACTTAAATAGTTACTTTTAATGTTATCAAATCACTTAAGTAAAAACATCTTTCTCGTATATCTGTAGGTACCTCGATTGTCCAAATTAAAGTAGCCGCACAGCTTTCAACATCTAATATAACAACGTATATTAACATAGTTATCTAAAATCCGAGCCCGCCTCAATGGCGCCTTCAGTCTCCATTCTATTATTTTGTATTCGGAATCCCCACTGTTCAAGATAAAGCTCGCTGGCACTCCCTGGTGTTTTAAATAACAGGACGTATTAAGACAAATGATCTGACTCCCCAAGCGTTGACCGTAACTAACTCTGCACACTCGACACATTAGCATTGGGAATAGAAACTTGGAGACTTCATTTGTTTGCTTAGGAAACTATGGTGATTTAAATTATGAACGTAGATCTACAGAGTGTCTAGGGATGAACGCTTTTTATAGATGTGATTTCAAGGCATAGTAACGTCAAAACTGTGTGAATTTCTATTGCAATACAAACCTGTTCATTGACAAAGATGCGGCCCTTAACAGTAAATTCTTGATACGCGTTTGTACGGGTATATGCCTCGTTTATATACGTGGGTGTAAATGCTAATGGTACTTACAGTGAAACAATAAAATATAAAGTATGAGTATTAGGGTTGGCAGTCACTGCCTTTATTACTGTAGTTGAAAATACTACTGTAGTAGTTGCAGCTACAGTAAATAATTTAATGGGCAAGCCTTTGTATTATACTTACGTAAGTAATTCGTTTTGTACTCTTCGACGCATTTTGATTTTCACGAAGCATCTCAGGAGATGTTGATTCCCAAAGGTACTATTTTTATTACTTAGTATGTGCCAAAAAATTGATCAATCTTTTAAGCGGAAACATTCATCTATTTTGTATACCCGTAGTAGGAACTACAGAAAAGAGAAAGCAATTCTCTATGGTAGGAACCTATACACGAAGCAAAATTTCTCTAAAACTGTAAAGGATAGGCAAAGGCCAAGTCAAAAAACCATATCAGCACAAAGTGCATGTACAGTGTATAGTAATTTTTACACATGTGTCTAATGATAGTTGTGACGATGTAAACAAGCATTGTGCAATCACACAAAATTCTAAAATAATTACAAGAGACACATATTTAGGTATATCGATTAGATACCTTTTAAATAATCTTGAATGGCTTCAATATACGTAGAATATACAGATCGGTAAGGAATTAAAACAATTGAATCTTTTGTTATTTTGTATTCGCATTCGCCAATGACTACTTATAATAAGTAATTGATTCCACAATAAAACAGTTATCGTCTAGATATCAAGAGAGAACGAACGTTTTTGCAGATGTAAACTGCAAATATACTTTTAAAAGTATAAAGTGTGCGGATAGCGTAATTTTAAAGTATAACTTCCAACACCAAATAATAATTTTCCTTCATTATTCAAAACTCTCAAGTGATTACACCCAGCAAAGTTTTTTGAGTTCAATTAAGAACGCGTAAAGTTTACAGCTTTAGGAGCAAGGGTTAAAAGCTCGCCTTGCTATTTGGCAGTCCCACTTTCACTGAAAAGTAGGTAGATCTTTTAATTGTGGGCATTCATTTGCGCAGTTTTATGTAACACTATGTCCAGAATTACATTAAATAATGTCTTTATATTGCACGAATTATGTACTTATATTAACATGTTTTAGTTTTTTGGCAGACTTAAAAAAAGGAACCCGTATCAAGAATACACATTTGTATTCTGACGCAAAGCACCAATTATTAGCACAAAATAGCAACACTATTTGATAAACTGCGACTTTATCATAGTTTCAAATAAGTATCACTAGGATTTGGCACGGCTATGCATTCCACAGCCGTACAGCTAACAATGTAAAATAGGTACCACACTTCTACACTAATTTATAAGAGGAAAGATTTGTATTTTTGTATGCAACAAATTAACTTAAAAACTACTGGACCGATTTGGATAAATTGTTTGAAAACCGGGGAAGGACATGGAATAGTTTTATACAACTGCGCAAAAAGAGGGTAATGGTTTTGCGCGATAACCGACATACGCGCGGCCGCGGCCGGGAAGATAGTTATGTATATACAGGGAAGTAATGAGGTACCTATCTATGTGTGTATATGTGTTACCGGTAATCTGTATAGTCCGGATTATATACAAAACCGAATATGCGGCCGGTAATGTATGTAGAAAACGAGAGCAAGGAAGGAAGGGGACGTGCGTGCGGCAGGCAACAATGGTTAAGTTAGATTTTTAAGCCCCACGTTAGTATTATTGTAATTTTCTGTAGTAATAGAAAGACATTTTTAGGTAGGTACTCCTTTCATAAAGATTATTTTTAAAGAGCACCCTAATTGTTAATTTAAAAGAAGTTGGTTTAAGTAATAATATATGTTTCATTCGCCCGTCATTTTGTAGACTGGTTAACATTGATAAATATAGACCAAGATCTATTTATTTTACACATTGCCAACAGCTGGTACTCTATACAATCCCTAGGAATAGTATTCATTAGCGGACAATAATAATCATAATATTTCATACATTGCCTGGACGCCCCAGATATTCCATACATTGCCTAGGTATTGTATAGAATACCTGAATTATACACATTGCCGGTAACATATGCTTGAAGCGCTCGTAGCGAAGTTTACTTAGCTGTTCTCAGCCGATCAGCAAAGTTAAGCAACGTCGCCCGCGGTCATTAGTTGGATGGGTGACCGCTAGTGACATTACTGCTGAGCGTTTCCGTGCTTTCGTGCGTCCCGGTTGTCGTCTTAGGATGGCAGTCGTTATAGCATGGTGGTAGGGCATTTTGCGAATGCCCGCCTGGCTAGCTACCACCCTCAAGTAGAAAATCTGTCGCCAAGCACCTAACGGTGTGTTCCGGCAGCTGTCCTTGAGAGCCAGTACTTCTAGGTTAGCCTGAACAATATCTTCGACCACATCATCACTTACCATCAGGTGAGATAGTGGTCAAAGGCTTTGGTTAGCCTCAGGCATAAAAAAAAAATATATATGCACTAAAGTGTAAAAACCTACAATTCATTAAACATTTGTAATATATTATTGAGCTTGGTAACGTTGCTTTCTTGCAATAAACTTATTTTCTTATATTTTGTAATATCGTAACCACAAATTCTAAGCGTGTCTAATCGATTTAAGATTAAGAGATCGTAACTCTGTTCAATCTGCAGATGCAGACGGTTTTTTATAGCTTTTCTTCAGAGTTCCTTTTGTGCATACAAAGCTCTCAATTACTGATAGTTCTTGGTATTCCCAGAAAGCTAATCGCATGCGGCTGGGTTTCCCGTTCTTTTTGTTCGACGCTTACTCGAATTTTTAAATAGTCATTCCCTACACATTCCTAGAAGTTCTTGATGTTCGTCAAGTTTCAAATACCAAAAAGTCTTGTAAAATTCACATCAAAAGTTTCGATAACAGACTGGTAACACGAACTTTATTGGTTTGAAATTCCCGAGTTTTTAATTAGTTTGCTAGTCCGTTTTTTCTAAGGATTCTCTTAGTTTGAAATAAGAATAACAGTTTGTATGGTTCCGTACAGGAACACAGACTATTTTTACTTGACTGGGCAGTCAAGTAATAAAGGAAGTGTTATGTTTTCAGGGTTTATGTATGTATGTTTGTGAGTTTCTTTATTCCACCACAACTTCTAAACGGCTTAATCGATTTTAATGAATGAAGTATCGTGGATTTATCTTGATAGCACAAGTGACACTAGATAAAGTCGCCTGCAATAATAAGTATACACCATGAAATTTTCAAAATTGTAACAGATACTTCTGTTTCTCTCTATGAACACAGAAGTATCTTAAAATCAAAAAAATATTTGAATATTTTTACTCGAGTTTATGTTAACTTCAATAATGAAGAACTTAGCGACATCACATAATTTAGAAACTTACGAAGTGTATACTTATAAGAGCAGGCGACTGTACAAAAAAAATTTACGGGCAGATAAAAAAAAAGTTGCTGAGTTAGGAGAGGATTGCTCATTCGTGTCGTTACAACTTTCCATAATGGCATCCAAACGCTTACCTCAAAGCCTCACCATTAGATGCAAATGTGCTCACCGCCGGAATACGATTAGAACACCACTTATCACCACCTGTACCTACTAACTAGATAACTAATGACATAATGGTACATCCAAAATAATTCTCTCAATGTTTTGTCTCTGCTTATTTATTATATTATGACTAATGTCGTATGCTATTTATTGAACTGGGCTAACCATGAGCAGCCTAGGTATTTCATGGTCTACTAACATTTTGTGGAATGTACAGAGTACCCACTACTACCAACACCCAGAACAGACTACCCACTATACAGTTCAAACACATCAATTATAATTAACAGATCACAATTCGGTAGATTAATGTGTGTCTGAGATCTTCATGAATCCGTCTGTCTGATCAACTTTCCTCGAGAATTTTCGATGGTAGCACATCTGCTTCAAGTAATCTAAAGTATTTCGAAGATGGAATGAGAACAGCGTAAAGCGCAAAACTGAATTCAAGAACATCATAGTCTCATCAGTGCACCGCTCCTTCTCAACTACACAATTGGTGGCATTATTTTGTATGGATTGTTTTAACGAAATCTAATTAAGGGGGTATAGATGCTGTATCAGCCGGATCGTTATCTGTTGGACACAGCCTCCCCATCAAAGGGGATTTGCAACGATCCCCACGCTTGCCAGACGTCTTGGGGATCGCAGTGTGAAATATCAGTTCCTCAGAAAGCGATGCTGCCAAATAGCAGTTCCTGAGAAGGTGCTGCTGCCTGAAGGTTTGAGATCATACAGTTGACGAATTCTCATTGTACATTAGGAAATGGATGATGTAACAACACAATAATTAATAACGACATAAATATTATATAATTATTCATAAAAATACATTTTAATGTAGTTACGCAAATCCCGAGAAAATCTGATTTAGAAAAGCTCAGCTGAAGATGAATGAGCGTAGATAAATTTTATGAATATTCAAATGATCTGCAAGTCGGCAGAGTTGTAAAATTAAATGAACAATTATTTTATAGTGTTCATAGTTTAATATGATCGCTTAAAAAAAGGTCGAAGGCCTGCTATACTCAATCAGTAAAATAATTTATATATATATATATATTTCAATGCATTATGTAGAAGTAAAACGCGTGGAAAATTATTCCGGTCTGGTAACGTGGCATTAATGACGTCACGTTGGCTTGAGAGGAACATTACGATCAATTATCACTAGATATATCATAATTTAAGTGTTTTTCAATATATGCATTTCTTAAGAGTAGAGTGCACGGAGCGCTTTTCATATAAACGTAGTTTCGTCATATTTTAAATATTTACAGCCTTACTTATAAACGCTACTTAAATTTTAAGCATTACTTAGCCGCTGATTAGCAAAATTCCTTACTCATAAACGCTGCATAACTTTATCTAGTACCTAAGTACTGCTTAAATCAGCTGTCAAAATAAACACCGTCCGACCCTTGTTTAAATATTTAAGTTTTTTTTTTTTTTTTTTTTTTTATGTAATGGGTTGGCAAACAAGCAGACGGCCCACCTGATGGTAAGTGGTTACCGTCGCCTATGGACATTTGCAACACCAGGGGCGTTACTAATGCGTTGCCGACCCTGTAAAACTCTTTTAACACCCTTTTTGAAGAAATCCATACTGTAGCCCTGCGGAAAAACGCTAGATGGAAGATCATTCCACATTTTGCAAGTATGCGGTAAGAAGGAGCGCATAAATCGAGCTGTGTGAGACTTCCAGGACTCGATTATGTGTGGATGAGCTTTTAACCGGTGACGCGAGGAACGATGATAGAATCGCGATGCCGGTATAAGCTCAAACAGCTCTTGGGAGCATTCCCCGATATAGAGCCTGTAGAGTATACAGAGCGAACCGATGTCTCTACGGAGGCCACTGAGCCTCCGTAGAGACATCGGTTCTGCTCAAGGCGGTCAGAGAGCTCGGGGTCGTCGACAATTCTTATCGCTCGACGCTGTATAGCATCGAGAGACTGGAGTTGGTACTTTGGTGTGCCATTCCAGAGGTGAGAGCAGTGCTCCATGTGAGGGCGAACTTGTGCTTTATAAAGCAGAAGTCGCTGGCTCGACGTAAAGTACCGCTTTGCCTTATTAAGCACACCAAGTTTCTTGGAAGCCAATCCAGCCTTACTCGCGATGTGACAGCGGAACTGGACATCTTTAGAAATGTCGACGCCAAGAACTCCAATACTCTCTGCGATTTCTAGGGGAACACCCTGAAATTGCGGAGCGATGATGAAGGGGGTCTTTTTCGCGGTGAAAACGCATGTCTGAGTTTTTTTGGGGTTGAATTGGACAAGGTTCTGCTGTCCCCAAAGCGAGACGAGTTCCAATGAACCCTCAACTTCAGACACAAGACCAGTTCTGCTTCCTTCTACTTCGACGCGAGGGGCATTAGCACGGCCAGAATATTGTGCATCGCCCGTGCTATCATCCGCATAGCAATGCATGTTACAAATTTGTAGCATGTCATTGATATGCAGAATAAAAAGCGTAGGTGATAACACTGATCCCTGAGGGACGCCAGCATTAATCGGCATGGGATCGGAGCAAGCTCCGTCGACAACGACACGAATGCTCCGTCCAGATAAGAAACTGGCGACCCAAGTGCAGAACCCCTCGGTAAGACCGTAGGATGGTAACTTCGAAAGAAGTGCCCTGTGCCAGACCCGATCAAAAGCCTTAGCAATATCCAAGCTGACAGCTAAAGCTTCTCCTCTACTCTCGACTGCATCAGCCCAACGGTGAGTGAGGTAAACCAGAAGATCACCAGCTGATCTGAACCACCAGAGAATGTAACATTCCATACCCTGAAGCACGACGTCAGTAATGGAGTCTGCACACACGTTTGGATCATCCGAGGAGAAGCAAATCTGCCTCCAAGGGTAGGACGAGAAAAAATCTCTTAGTCCATCCCAATCTGCCGACTGGTAGTGCCACACCGTACGACTTCCGAGAGGCACGTTACGATGGTTGCGCACGATAGCTACCTTAGATCGTACCAGGCAGTGATCAGAAGAACCTAGGGGCGCTTCAACTGTTACCTGGTACTGATCCGGGTGAGTTGTCAGCATCAGATCCAATAAAGAGGGTGTATGGTTCTCGACATCAGGTATTCTGGTTGGTATGTTAACCAACTGCGAGAGACCATACGCCAAGGCGAAATCGAGAGCAGTACGGCCGGCGTGATCCGTAGCTTTGGAGCCCAACCACTCGATATGGTGAGCGTTGAAATCTCCAAGTACAACTAACTCCGCCGAAGGGTACTGCTCACCGACCCTGTCAGCTCCTCTAGCAAGGTGCTCGAAAAGAAAGGTAGTGTCCATATCACCGCTATGTGACCTATAGAGGCAAGCGTAAACCAAAGTTTTGCCACAGTAATCCACGCGAACCCACAGTATGGATAGGTCTTTGTCTTCGAAACCATTAAGAATGGCATAAGAATATAAGGACTGTGCCATATCTTCCTATTGGACGTAGGTAATAATATGCAACTTGGGAAATAAATTATGCGCCTGCGCCATGCATGCAATGAGTAGTGTATGGTGTATGTAATGTTGTGATATGAGCCAGCAGAGTGTCACGTCTATGCACGTCTGTGAAGATATTGCAATTGTATTGGCTTCCAAAATACATAGAGAAGCTACTGCAATTAAAAAACATCTTACCAGCATGCTTTTATGACGAATTTTTAGGAGTCGAAGTATACTTATTTTGTATTAATGGTCTTATTTAATAGGGTGCGAGCCTATTACTACGTACTAGACTACTTAGACCATGATATAAACTCATGATAATGCTGAAAGCTATTAGAGGACCTGATCAAACTATTGTGTTGTTTCATCCAAACCCTCAAGCCGACAAAACGTGAACAGAAGACAAAACACATTCACAAAAACTTTCGCCTTTATAATATTAGTGTGATTTAAATTAAAAGGCAACTTATAAAACAAAATAAAACTTGGATTCATAAATAAATACGTGGACATAATAGGGCATAGAATTAATTTCGGATGGTAAATGATAACTTCGAGCGGGACTTGAACCCGTAAGCCAAGAAAACCGATTCCATAGCATAATTGGAAAAGCACTATTTCCAATTATGCTATGGAATCGGTTGCTGGCCAATATAACTCATAGAATATTATTGCACTTTGAATTTACCATATTGCGAAATAAAAACCCGCTTCAGAAGTCTCCAATACATCTAACAATATGTACGAAAATCTGTACCTACAAAGAAAAGTATTATATTTACTTTTTAATTTCAAGATATTTAGCACTAGATACATACTATTTGGCCATTAGGTCATTCATAATACCTTTTAGTACAATGTTGTCAGTTTAAAATACGTTCGACCTCATTATCCATTGCTTAGCTAAACAGGTGCTATGTAGCGTTTATAAGTAAGAAATATTTAAACATTACTTAAACACTGTTTAGTTATCCATTACTTAGCAACTACATAGCGATGTTTTTATAAGTAAGGGGGATAGTATTTAAAATACGAAACTACGTTTGTATGAAAAGCGCCACGATCACTCTAGCCATATTTTTTTTTTCTTAACATTAATAAGTGGAATGACTGACATAACCCTGAAGGATGACGCACTGTTTACATCTCCATAGCCAGAAACTTGTACATTCGACAATTCCTTCACAACATGTCAAATTAAAAAGAAATGCGAAATAAAAGCAATCCTGCCCGTTATCTATTCATTATGAATCTATCTCTATCCCATGCGTTTTCACAGATGTAAACTTTGCACCTTTCACATCTCCGCATCCCACCATTTCACAATTCGGCATGCCAATTACCTACGAGTATAACAAAGTTGCTTATGACTCGCTACTTTATCTTGCTACCGAGAATAGGAGATTTAGTATTAGGATAACCGTAAAGAGAATTTTGTATGCTTGCTACATTGTGACATGAAACAGAATAAAGCGATCAGGAAAAGTGCTTTTAGTTTATAAACCAATTGTAAAATCTAATTCATTTACATAGGTGTATATCGTCATCACTACATAGTATAACATTTCTAGGTTAGTCTGAACAACATCTTCGACCAGATCATCACCTACCATCAGGTGAGATAGTGGTCAAAGGCTAATCTATCAGGCATAAAAAAGAATAGAAAAAAAATAAATCAAAGTCACTTCCCGATGTCTGTCCCTATGTATGCTTAGATCTTTACAACTACGCAACGGATTTTGATGCGGTTTTTAAATAGGTAGATTGATTCAATAGGAAGGTTTATATGTATGATACATGCATAAAATACTAGAGAAACACTGATTATTTTAGAGGTTAGTAATGTGATGTCAAGAGTAACCTTTATCTTTTCAAAAGTAGCCTCTAAAGAAAACATGTTTGTATTGTCTAATGACAAAAAAGGTGTGCACGTTGTAAATAAAGACATTCTGTAGTATATTTAGAATTAGTATTGCATCCGTGCGAAGCCAGATCGGGTCGCTAGTATTTTGATACAAAAAAACTTGGTCTTCACTCGTGGGAGTTTTGCCTAGAATTGCACCCCCATATCTTCCCTTGGAAGACCTAAGAGAGCCACGAAGGGAATAATACTCGAAGGTGGACAGCAGCAGCACCTTCTGAAGAACTGTCATCTTACCCTGCGATCTCCAAAACTCTGGCCAAGCGTAGGAATTATGGCAACCCCAAAAGGAGAACGTACGTCGGTGGACGTACCGGGTTCTAATGAGCAACACTGATCTTTAGTCACTAAAAACGACAAGAAGTTACTTTAAACTGTAATTGATAGCTTTCGTCATATTTTATACATAATTTGGATGCGGATTTGCTGCTAAGATTTCGCTGTGTTCTGTTATCTATGGCGGTGGAGATGTGAAATGGGTCTCACACTGTACACACAGCTGATACATAACAGTAAGGTGCAGTATAGAACTGAAACCAGAAGATATATATTGTACTGTAAGAACAAAAAAAAATACGCATAGGCAGGCAAATTTTTAATATGATATATTTTAAATTTATTGTATTATATAATTATTGTTTTTAATTGTATTTATTTTAATTTTATAGTTGTGTACTTAATTTGATCTATTTTTTGTAATATATTTAATAATCTGTCATATATAACAATAATAATAACTTATGGTTGAAATAAATGATTATTATTATAATTTTAATAAACATTTAAATTATTTTTAGCCTACTAAAAATAATGTTTGGTTGCAGAAAAATTTCAAAACAATTTTCCACCTTGGCATTGTGATCTGTTATAGTCTACAAAACTCGTTGAGAGTACAAATATAATTCATATTGTAAATTATGCAAATAATACAGACAAATCACAAAACCAATTCGAATGGTTCTCGATACTATACGTATTGAACTTGACAGTGGTTTCATTATATTGCTCGCTTGCTCGACAAGCGACGTGCATTCCACGCTCTGTGTTATTAATACCTGGAACAGGGATGGGGTACTAAGTTATCGATATTTTTACAAATTAAACAAAGTATCTATAAAACTGGGGACATATTTTTAACCACGATCAGAAATTGAACCATCAAACGTTCTTCCTGAATTGGGCTACCGCGGTGATGTTTTATGGTTATAGTTATCCAAATAATTTTACACGATAACAGTGTTTCTAATCTAAAAATGTTAGTTTCAGTATGCGCGTATCAAGTTCCGACGGTAGACGGGGAGCTCACGTATGTCCACCACGTGCAAGACCTAAGCTGAATATAAATATTTATCAAACTGCCCGATCAATCATTTTACTACTCAATTCCTTTACCGCACTGTACAATTACTTATTTTACCATCCGATTAAATTATCAAACTGTCCAATCATTTCGAATGTTACCACAAACATTAACTGCCCAATAACTTCAAATTATTAACGCAATATCATAAAACTTGCACACATTATAATTTCCGGGTTATGTTTTCACTACGTAACTATACATGTACAGTATTATACAGCAATGTTATATTATTGTTACGATATTTGTAAGGGCCAGTCATCAAGTTTGATTATGGCACTTTAATAACTACTTTTTATCAGAATTGTTGTTAATTATGAATATAAATGTACAGTGAAATATGATCGTGAACTTCTCAATTACTTCAAAATCGACAGTTACTTCAAAATATTACCGGTTCTTATGTCCCGTAATATGAACTGCTGTCTTAATTTTTTAAGAAGAATGAGTAAATATTTCATTTTCAGCGTTTAAATTAATCGACAAATGCATACCTTAATTTCACATCTCTATTGTACGTGATCTGAACCAATTCGCGTCGCCCACTCCCTCTTCACATTCGTCTACTGAACACAAAAATAGCTAAATGTGTTCTATCTTTACACGCTCAATTTTCACATCGACATGTTTTCATTTTGGTGCGACACTCCCTCGGTTTAATCGAGTTCAGTATACATTGTTGACTATGTTGGGAAGTCTTCGAGCTTCCATCTTATGGAATCTCGATCGAAGGGAATAGTAAGATTTCAATAGATTTTCAAATTATGTTTTGGTATGGGTATATTATTAAGCTTTTGTTCCTTGAAACTTTTTTATACCTGATAGGTTATTCTTGACCACTATCTCACCTGATGGTAAGTGATGATATGGTCGAAGATGTTGTTCAGGCTAACTTAGAATTATTGGCTAACAAGAACAACTGCCAGAGCACTCCATTAGGTACTTGGCTACAGATTTTGTGCTTGAGGGTGGTAGCTAGCCTGGTGGGAATTCGCACAATGCCCTACCACCATCTTAATTTATGATCGATCAAAGTAGGAAGTACTGGCACTTTGTGAGCAAAACGTGTAACGACACGTTTAGATTAATTAACATTTATAATAAATAAATACCGTTTTTGAAGCTGTCATGAACAGCAAAAAAATATTACAATTATTGAAAGATTTGCCACGTTTGGAAAATAAATAGGTTGGTGGCTACATTTTTCTTCCTTTTTAGTGTCTGGTTAATGAACGGGTCAGAGAATCTGGGATATTATAATTGTCTTTTTCCAATGTATTACGTAAATATATTAAGATTATTAGTTTATTTATTTACATTAAATTGTTGCCAGGAGAAGTTCGGCAGAATGGAACCTTAAAAACATCTTTGTCGTATATATAATCGTAAACAAGGTAGTAAACATTTTAATTAAAATTTTGACACCACTAAAATGGAAGCAAATTCAACCTTTACTTGTAATTAAAATAAAACAAATAAAGGCCTTTCTTATGCCCATTTAACCTTAATTTGTCACTGAAATTTCCAACCCTCTTTAAGACCCTTTTGATAGAGTTTTTGTTGTGAGTTTAGGTGAAAATGTCAACGAACGTGACGCTTCCGTCTATATCTACACTAATATTAGAAAGAGGATAGATTTGTATATATTTGTATTTTTGTATGCAACGAATAAACTTATAAACCACTGAAACGATTTGCATGAAATTTTATATGGAAACAGTTTGAGACCCGGGGAAGGACATAGGGTAGTTTTTATCCAACTGCCCAAAAAGAGGTCAATGGTTATGCGCGATAACCGACAACGAACGCGGGCGAAAACGCGGCCGGAAAGCTAGTAAGTATGACGCTAAAGCAAAATAGAACAACAAAATGTCTACCCGATTCAAAAAGATTAAATTTTGGGACCCGAAAATTTAACCCAATGTGGACAAACTAACTTCTAGAACCTGCAGCTAGTATTCTGTCATCTGTGCTGAAGGGTTGTTACAGTCCTAATTAGTATATAGATTCAAATAATTACATGACAAAAGCACTAATAAATTATATATTTTAAAATTTAAAAGAAAACTCATTTAAACAAAGCGCTGCTCCAGCAGCAGTCCAGTATGTGCTGTACTGTACTGTATCAGCCGGATCGTCCACTGCTGAACACACCCTCCCCTATTAAGGGGTATTTGCCATAATCCCCATGCTTGGCAGGCGGCTTGGGGATCGCAGTGTAAGATGGAAGTTCTTTAGAAGGCGCTGCTGCCCACCTTCCAGTATTTTTCCCTTAGTCGCCTCTTACGACACCCACGGGATGATATGGGGAGGTGTAATTCTAACCCGGCACCTCACGGGGCAGTATGTAATAAGTATAAATTAATTAAAAAAGTAAAAAACCTGACTGCAAATTATTTATTTTTGTTTAACTTTTATAGTTCCATTGAAATTAAAACTGCAAGTTATATATATTTATGGAATTCATTTTTAAAGCCCTTCATTTCGAAACCCCACTCGATGGGTTTGGAAGACAAAATCATATTCTCTCAAAATATAACATCTAAAATCTGCATTTTTGATTTGTTTCTTCTTTTTAGTGTCAGTTGCGCTATTAAGAGGAATCTAACGATATCTCATACATTAAAATCGGTTAAGCCATTTGGATGTTATGGTGCAATAAAGAAACTCACAAACATACATATACATACACAGTAATTAAACAACTTTAAACGGTTTAAAGTCTATATGTGTAGTAATCGCGAAAACCTAAGACAACATTATACATACATACATACATGAACCCTGAAAACATAACACTCCTTCTTGGGCAGTCGTGTAATTATGAAAGTAAAGGCACATGCGACTTAACAACTTTATATCTCAGCGTAATGGGCGCAGTGCAGTTCGTCATTTGTGACGAAAAGCATCTGTTATTAGCAGAGGCTACCTCAGGTCGGCATCGTGCATGTTCCGTCCCAATCCGATTAAAAAACATTGTAAAATGTAATTCTCACTTTGTCATGATTTGTTTTAGAGAACCATTTGAGGTAGTTATCGTTCGATTAAGCTCTCATGGTAATTACCATCGATTTAAATAAAAAAGGAAGATAGGGTACGCTCTATGTCACGACTATATAATGTAATGAAAATTTAACACATGTTTTTTTGTGCCTTATAGTTTGCCTTTGACAACTATCTCACCTGATGGTAAGTGATGATGTGGTCGAAGATTTTCAGGCTAACCTAGAAATACTTGCTCTCAAGGACAGCAGCCGGAACACACCGTTAAGTGATTGGCGATAGATTTTCTACTTGAGAGTTAGCCAGGCGGGCATTCGCAAAATGCCCTACCGCCATGCTATCCTAAGACAACAACCGGGACCGACGGCTTAACGTACCCTCGTGACACGGAAACGCTCAGTAGTATTTTTACCAGCGGTCACCCATCCAACTCATTACCACGGCGGATGTTGCTTAACTTTGCTGATCAGTTCAGAAAGGCTAAGCAAACTATGCTACGAGCGCTCCAAAATTGACTTGTTCGAGGTACGGTTACATCTCCCGTTTTTTTCTAGCGTCAATGTTGGACGTCAATTGGATGTCAATGTTACACATAGTTGGAATTACAGAGTATCATATAAAGTGAATATGAATTGACGTATATAAACAAAATATCTTTTCAATAGGATTAAAAAACAAAACTGTAAAGTTCCTTCCTTCGTCTTGGCACGATTTGTTCTCGAGAACCGTTCGGTAGTTGGAGTTATCGTTCTTTGTTCTAATTATACTTGTTATCTGCAAGATGCGGCGCACGGCACCTGAGTAAATTACTTCCTTCCGTGCCAAGATCATTAAAGATTTTTAAGAAAGAACTTTTTGCGTAAGAGACAAAGATATAAGTTTGTTATGGGAAAATTTTACACTGGATTTATTATAAATGACTAGTGTATATATATTTATTTTTGTATAGATTTAGGCTAACATTATATAAAATAATAACAAATATTTTTAAAATATTTTAAGAAAACATCAAATTAATATTTTAATAAAACACTTAAAAAATATAAAAATATATCTAGTGACAATTCCGCCTTATTTTCCTGCTAAGCCGACGCGACGTCACAAACGCCACGCAGCCAAACCGTATATAAAATAACTAACCATTATAACCATTATATAAGATAACTGTACCATCATGTCCAGATAACACGACTAATGAGCAACATGTCACTACTCACGTCGATGTGAGTGGGGTATTGCTGCAGCAAGGAGGAGCACCAGTAGGCGCACAACGATGCTCCTCTCGAAGAGTAGGTAATGTCCAACGACAGTATTACCATGTATTACTAAGAGATTTCCTTTGTGTTTTTAGATAAAATATTAAATCTTATCTTATAACCTTACCAGTTTGTATGACTTATGGTATAAATATATATTCGATTTGAATGGTAATCTTTTTACACAGTTTTGGGTGGTTATCTCATAATAACTTGCAGATACCTACTTATTTGAGAAAAAAAAAGTATTCAATTGAATGTTTTTTTAACAATAATATTCGGCAAAAATACAAACTTTTTATAGCTACTGCGTAATAAAATGAAATATAAGGTATTGAACATTTTAGAGAAACAGTAATTAACCTTTGCTGTATGGACACACACACTCACCAAGGGTGAACACACACTCACCAAGAAGAACACATATCCACAGGCATAATCAAATACACGGGGACACACACACTTTCACATATTACTTGAATTATAACAATATATGTAATAACTATGATCGGAATAGAATTACCGTGTCTTATTATATATACTTAAAAACCATGGTAATTATAAAATTTTACAAACATGACATTTATAAAAAGGTATATTTCATAGGATTTCAGATATGTATGAAATTACAAATGTTTGGTATCAAAGAGAAAAGTATTTTGAAAGGGTCCTGTTAATTTTTCTCATGAAGTGCGGAACCCTTAAATGTCTTGTTTTTAAGGGACTTTATATTAAAACATGAAGAACCTAAAATGATAATATGTGTATTGAACACAAGAAAATTAGCTATGCAATGGGTTCTTTCTCTTAACCCCAAGGTTACTCACTCAAAGCTCGTACGAAAGCATTTTGCAAAGCTGATTTAAATACCTACATCTTGAACCGGTTCGAAGTATAATCGCAAGGGTCTATGATCTTTACGATATGTTCAAACAAATCTTGAAGAGTAAACTGGTGATCGCGGTCGATGCAGCTTGACCGAAACGATGTAGGTACTTGCATATGTCAAGAATTATAATACCTGTACTGTACTGTACTGTAACAGCCGATTCGTCCACTGCTGAACACAGCCTCCCCTATTAAGGGGGTATTTGCCATAATCCCCACGCTTGGCAGGCGTCTTGGGGATCGCAGTGTAAGATGGCAGTTCTATAGAAGGTGCTGCTGCCCACCTTCCAGTATTTTTCCCTTAGTCGCCTCTTACGACACCCACGGGATGATATGGGGAGATGCAATTCTAACCCGGCACCCCACGGGGTATCCGGTATTATAATACCTGGCCACTATTATTATATATACTCATACAAGGAGTGCAATGAACACTAAATCACAAATATAATGAATGTAATAAGTTATATTAAACAAATTATTGGAGTACAAAATTATATACCCAAGGCGGGAATAGAACCCGCGTTCTCGGATATCGCGTCGAATGCCTAAACCTCCTCGGCCACCTGGACACGGCATCGAAATTTCATACTCCAATTTTATTACTTTAACCGTCATAGGGTATAGTGCTTGTAATAATATTTAGAAATAAATAATAAGTTACTCTTGTAAATTGCTTAAAGGTGTAGGTACATAAATAGATATAAATAATTGAACCTCAACTTTAGTATTTTACCCTTTATTGTTTTCTTCATCTCTTTATAATTATACTAGTTTTCCAGCCGCGGCTCCACCCGCGCGTATGTTGTTTATCGCGCAAAACCATTAATCTCTTTTTGTACAGTTGGATAAAATCTATTCTATGTCCTTCCCCGGGTCTCAAACTATTTTCATACCGAATTTCCAAAACTCTTTCAAACTATTTTCATCCGAATCGGTCCAGTAGTTTTAAGTTTATTTGTTGCATACAAATATACAAATCTTTCCACTTTATAATATTAGTGTACGTTTGTATGGAAATTGTGCTTTTAAATTTGAATGGCTAAAGTTTTGTTGCCGCAGCACTAACAGGTTTATATGTGGTGGTACACAGACGTCCCACAGTAACAGGCTTAGGGCATATATAGCAATAAAGACGCAGGGCCCACAGCGAGCGTTCTAGAATTCAGAGTTCTGCTGTCTGCGTTATCTGTGAAGTATGCAATCACTTGTGCATGAATGCACACACAATAGCTGCCAGGTCGCGGCGGTCAAAGAGAACTCACGTTCTGTCAGGGTTTCATTTGAGTCAACCGCAAAGTCGCAATGAGTATAGAGGTTACAATCTGCTTCGATTTGTCAACATTAATGTTCATATCATGCACTGAGCAAGTAATATTTTAAAATTTTGACGTTGTCAACAAATGTATGAAAACTAATGCGGTGCTTCTGTATGTGTGGTGAAAATTTAATTATAACGCAAAGATTTAATGGATAAAATCCTAAGAAGAGATCGTGAACTGCAACTAAGATTGTAGGACTGAAAAACTCGACTGCTTGCTGTTAGGAAGAACAGTGAACTCAGAACTCTGAACTATAGACCGCTTGCTGTGGGCACGGCACCTAAAACTCATCAAATAAATATTTGCAAAACAGTCTACAAAGTGGCAAAGTGTTGTAAACTTAAAATTTAAATAACCATCAATTAACACCTAAATTAGAAAACTGTTTACTTACCGCTGCCATTTGTATTAAATAAACCCCTCGGATGAGGCGGTCCATTTGCCTGTCAGTAAGTCAAACAAACCATTACCCACGTCGTACGAAACGCGGGGCGGAAATGACACAAATGCAGAACGAGATCTATGAAAAAATTAACGTTCGTGATTGAAATACGGAATAAGATCCTTCCGCATGGTTTGCAGGAAAATTGAAACGAACAGTTAATAATACATTCATATAATCAAGTATTTCGTAAGCAGCTATACATATAAATTCACATGATAGCTGTAAGCCCCTTCAATTAATGTCAGTTGAAGTGAACTGAGTTGTGAAATTCGTATTTTCGATATAATTCACGTCGCAATTATGTTTTATCCGGATAACTAATAAAAATACGCTTTATTTTTATTAGGAATCCGCGAAGCGCCCAGTAATATTTAGCCCTATTAGCAACTGACGCTGACAATTGACGCTGTAGTGAAAGAAAAACAGTACAATAGTGTAATAGTGGAATCGCTATCAATTTGGGTGAAATACGAAAAAAAGGTTATTAAGACAAATTTTACTAAATATCTATTTAAGTAAAGCTATTTATCACTTTCCAGCGCCTATGCTGGCAAAAGTGAGTATAATTTGATTCATACTTATACCCTACCAGCAGTGCTAGTAAGATTTTGTTTTATAAATAATGCTTTACTTTGGTCCTAGGTTTGATCCCCGGGCGCGTGCCCAGCATTTGACAATAGACAAACGTGGGTTTTTAGAAACATATACCTGCCCCTGCGGGTAATAAAGGCATTACGAATAAGTTTTTACGTATGAAACATTTAAAACATTATATTAGAAAGACTGTAACTGCGTACTTACACAATTTTATAAATGTACCCGCTTCCGCTCCGATTTCTGTGTGACGTTTACACAAAGGCACCAATTAGACGACCTCAAGCGCCGCCATTAGATTAGAACTCGTGGGCCTTGTAACTCGTGGCCTAACATCAACATCTTACCAAGTTTTGAACAAAACCCAAGGCTTGAAGTGCCGCAAAACTCTGAACAATATCTTGAGGAGTTTGTACGATTCAGATAGAGCATCAAAGCTATAAGTTTATTATTGTCAATTTATATAAGTAAATGCTTTTGTAATTATAATTACATATAAATTGGTGACCAATCATATAGTTAGACATTTACGTATTCGATTCTTCTCTATTGGCAATCTTGAAACTATCTAAAACTCATTGCCTATGTAGAAAGCTCTATCTATTAAGGGCATAGGCTCAAAAGCTCTATCTATTTAGGGCTTAGGCTCTATATAGGCATATTTACTTTACTTACCGACATTTATTTATTCAATTCAATTATAACGGTTACATACACCACTTACACTAACGATAATTATACTTTTTTTTTGTACCGCTGGTATGTCTTTATTAACAAAATACTACGTACTATTTACAACACTACAGCTACCTACTACAATGAAAGCATTTAGACAACCTACAAGTCATTGCAGACTCACAGGTAGTCCAAATGCTCTAGCCCACTACCAAATGGCAGCGTGCCCAGCATGCTCGCTGCATTGGGAGCGTCTTCTAGCATTCCCGTATCATGTATTTTATTAAACATTCATTATAAAAAATGAAAAACTTAATATAAATGTCAATTCAAAAATACATTGTTATCTGAGTGAATATTCAAATGGTGAGTCAAAATAATAGTAATAACAATTCACTGTTAAATCAGTAAAATTTAGGAATTCACTTTCCCATAGAATTCGCGCTAGCTCCTCTTTGGATGTTTTCAAAACTAGATTGAAAGGGAGAATCTTTGTATTTAATTTGGATAATATATACATATTACATATATATTACGTTGTATTTATTTTGTTACAAAGTATGTATTTTGTGTTTTATGTAAGGTATGCTGGAAGACTTCTTAGTGTTAAGCTCGCCTTTGTACACATTTTAAACATTATTTTTCTGTATTTACTGTTGTGCAATAAAAGAATCTAAGAATGAAAATAATAGACATAGTTTAAATAAATAATGTAAAAAAAGACAATAATTATGCATTTTGTACCTACCATCAGTTTGTGAACTTGGGTTATCACCGACTTCCAAATTTTCACCAAATTCACCGACACTTCCTTAGGTTGTATTAGCAAACAATTTCCACTGTATCTCTAAATTGTATCACTAGTTACAATTCAAAACACTAGAAAATCAATTACATGATTAAATCATAAAACCCAAATCTTTATATTACGGTATTCAAAAGAACCTCTTAATGTCAGTTCTTCACTAATATGAGATTTTACAAAGGATTTTCTAAATAATTTTGAACGTTAACAAGACAACATTGCCAACGAATCCTAGACTAGAATCCTACCAGAACTACGACTTTGATAGCTATTGGAAGCAGTGCTACCAGGGGCCTGGCACGTAGCAGCCCTACCCTGGTACACACTGGTACAAATGAACATTCACAATTCCCCAGTCAAAGAGCTGTCTGGGGAACTTATATATGAAATTTCCAACGAAATATTTGCTCGCAAACGTTTTCAAAGAGAAATATACTTTGCTTTGGGATACGTATTCATAAGTCACGAGTTGGTTTGTAATTTGAAAAGATAGCTACTTCAATGCAAATGTCTGACATCAGTAAAAAGACGGCAGGATTATATGTGAAACAAAATATAACTTAATATGTATCGTCATGACTTATAGGAGAGTGTAGGTGTGTTATTCTTCCTTACTTTACTTATTTGCAAAGTTGGTAATTGGCATGAGTTCTTTTATTGACACATGAGAAAGCTTTCTAGAAAAATAAATTTAGTCTCAATATTGCCAAATAAAATAATTTTAATTCTAACTTTTAATAAAAATTACATACAAACATATAATCACGTCTGAGGTGCGTAAACACCCACGTTTTGCCAATTGGGTTTTGGTTCCATGCAATAGGGGGCGAGCCTATTACCGGGCACAGTTTCACAGTCATACAAAATGTTTCTCTAACACACTGGACGAAACAAGAACATATTACGAGTAAATGTGAATGTGATATTCTAACCCGGCACCCCACGAGTACTAACAATAAAAAGTAACAATAATTTACCATTATTATTTAAGCTACTTTTCTTACACCTAGCATTTTCATCGCTGTAATGAGGTGAAAAAGCGTGTTTCGTTCGGAGACAGCATTATTTTGCGTCTTGTGCCTTTGAAACCTTCGCTACGCTGAGGATTCTAGGATTAAGAGGCACGGGAAGAGAAGCTCCTACCGAAAAATAGTTATTTTAAAAAGTGATGCTGTCTCACCGCTAAACGCCCGAACAGAATAGTGCGATATGGACAAATGCAGCTTCTATAAGTTTTGACTTAGAATTTGCGTTCTGGGAGAAAACTTTTCTCCTATAGTAAACATTAATTAAATCTAAAAATGTTGGTCTTATTTTATAGCTGATAGAATAAACTGGGTTTATAGGTTTTCCTTTTTCTTTATTTATCATTATTTTTCCTATAAATAATTCACAAAATAGAGATACACGTTTTGAGAAAATATCGGTATCTAAATACCCATTAATTCAGATTCCTTTAATATAATAATAAAAATCAAAACCTGTAAACCTGGATATTGATAACATCTATAACATTTCCAAAAAACATCAATATCGGTGATTTTTTTAGGGGGGTAGAAACGTTTTCTCTTTTTGTATGGAAATTCGAGACTTTCCTCCAGTCTTAAGGTTTAGGTGCTAAGTTAGTCCTAGCTCAAATGTATCCTCCAGTTCCTATTGATTACGGAGCGAATATATATAATTATAATCACATTCAATATATTTGTGTATTCTAAATCTACTTATAAAATAGTATTTATATTTGGACCTTTTTTTAATGTTAGTTACAATAAACTGATCAAGCACGACGCCGATTATTTGCGGTAACCTCTGCCTATAACAGATGCATTTCGTCAAGTGACAAACTGCACTGCGCCCGTCACCCTGAGACATACAGTTGTTGAGTCTCATGTGCATGTAATTTTACTGGCTCTCAAGGACTGCAGCCGGAACTCACTGTTAGGTGCTTGGGGACAGATTTTTTACTTCAGGGTGGTAGCTAGACAGGTTGACATTCGCATAATGCCCTCCCACCATGCTATGTGAAAGAAATGCTGTTTATCCAAAACTCAAGTTAAGAACACAGTTATTTTTTGGTACTTTTGGGTTACGTAGTAATAACGTTTACTTTAGATTTTTTTAATTACTCATATTGTTTTACCTACAAAAAACCTTTGACCTTTTAATGTTGAAACAAATATATTTATTTTACAGAAAGTACAGTTATTACCATATTTTCAGAGCGCCGATTTCAAAATAAGATTTATTATTCACCGACGATCTAATTTCTACGAAAGATTTTTCCGTGCTAATGAATTAAGAGTCCTTACTTATTTAAAAGGTTTGTTTTTCCGTAAAACAATATTAAAATAGAAAAGGGTCCGTGCCGTATCTATGTGTAAAAAGGGTTTCTGATGGTTAAAATAAATTGAAGCAGTGATGGCTCAGTGGCATTGGCTATGGACTGCCGTGCAGCAGGTTCATGGTTCGAATCCCGCCGCGGGATTAAGCTTCACCGCATGGTGGAAGGGCATTTTGCGAATGGCCGCCTGGCTAGCGACCACCCTCAAGTAGAGAATCTGTCGCCAAGCACCTAACGGTGTGTTCCGGCAGCTATCCTTATTATAACAGCCGACTCGTCCACTGCTGAACACAGGCTCCCCCAATATTAGGTATTTGCCATAATACGCTTGGCAGGCGGCTTGGGGATCGCAGTGTAAGATGGTAGTCAGTTCTTTAAATGGTGCTGCTGCTCACCTTCCAGTCTTAGTCGCCTCTTACGACACCCACGGGATAATATGGGGAGGTGCAATTCTAACCCGGCACCCCACGGGGGGCTTGCTAGCTATCCTTGCGAGCCAGTAATTCTAGGTTAAGCCTGTTAACACCTTCGACCACGTCATCACTTACCATCTGGTGAGAATGTCGTCAAAGGCTTACCAATCAGAAATAAAAAAAAAACGGATAGTCAACTAAACAAGTATTTCATATCACCTGCCGTGATCGTTCACCAGTAACTACGTGTTGAAGTCGTGTACCTAATATTACATAGTGGCTCTAAGTTTCTTAATGCAGAATGACGTTGAACAATTGCATAAAACAATGATAGAACACACGAACCTTACGCATCATCGCTATCAATTATATAACTTTTTTTATTGAATTACATACAGTTCTATAATAGCTGGTTCTTTTCATAGTTCAAACTGGTTGTTATGCTCTTTGAACAGCTACCAATTCGAGCATAACAGATGTATTTCTTCATACGGTATCGTACATTTCCACGTCATTAAGATATTTTTTATCCTGAAAAGCTCCTACGCTTATTTTAACAGTGATATTTTAATTTTATTGTTGATAGGTAACTATATCCATGCCCGTGAGGTGCCGGGCTAGAATGTCATTGCTACCCGTGGGTGTCGTGAGAGGCGACTAAAGGTAAAATACCGGAATGTAGGCAGCAGCAATTTATGTGGAACTGAAATCTTAAAACTGCGATCCCCAAGACGCCTGCCAAGCGTGGGGACTATGGCAAATCCACAATTAATAGGGGAGGCTGTGTTCAGCAGTGGACAATCCGGCTGATACAGTACCACTATCTCTCTGAGGGTAAGAGATGTTGTGGTCGAAGGTGTTACCATTTACTGGATACCAAGGAAAGTTGCGAAAATTTTAATATTGTCTCAATTTTTGATTACGTTTACATAGTATTACATTTATTGTGATGACTATTATTACTTATTTACTTTTAAAAACGCACCGACGAATTGCACCACCACCCTTAAACTGTTTGAATTTTATTTATTGTGGGTAGACTTGCCTTTGCCCCCTGTCTCACGTGATTGTAATTGATGACGTGTTCAAAGTTTTTGTTGCGGCTAAATCTTGTATTAGTGGCTCAAGTATAGTAAAGGTGCCTGGCGAGCAACATAAGGTTGTTAGCGTATAGGTAAGTACTCGCAAAATTCTCTTGCTTCACGCACATGATGTTGTGGAAGTGTGCGCTAAAACCCGCCGGTGCGGGATTCGAACATGGATCTGCTGCGCATCAGTCCATAGTCATTGCTACTACACTGCTTACAATAACTAAGAAACTTTAATGTTATCGTAGACATAAAATTTCATCGCTCCATATCATTAGTGTTATAAAAAACGGGAGAAATGGCACTTGTACCTCGAACATGGCAATGTTAAATCAGGCGACGTCTCTTGATTGAGTCTCATTAGTGTGCGTATATGTGTCTACTGCACGCTTGCTTCCTGTCTTTGTATGTGTTCTTTAAAACGTATTCCATTGTATCATATACAATGGAAATGTAGCTGTGTGCACTATATGCTTGTGTTAAATTTTCTGCAAATTATATTATCGTGGTATTAGACCCTATCGTCCTTTTTTTGTTTAATTCGATGCCTCTGTATTAACAGGAGTTAATAAACAAATTTCGTTTTAATTTTCATTTCAGGTAATAGAGGGAGCATAATAATTATTAACATTTTGAAGCGCTTTCTCAACCGATCAGCAAAGTTAAGCAACGTCGCGCGCGGTCATGAGTTGGATGGGTGACCGCTAGTGACATTACTACTGAGCGTTTCCGTGCTTCGGAGGGCACGTTAAGCCCTCGGTCCCGGATGTTGTCTTAGGATGGTAGTCCTTATAGCATGGTGGTAGGTTATTTTGCGAATGCCCGCCTGGCTAGCTAACACCCTCAAGTAGAAAATCTGTCACCAAGCACCTAACGGTGTGTTCCGACAGCTGTCCTTGAGAGCCAGTACTTCTAGGTTAGCCTGAACAACATTTTCGACCACATCATCACTTACCATCAGGCGAGATAGTGGTCAGAGGCTATCATATCAAGCATAAAAAAAAATAAAAAAATATATACTCGACATAGTGCAATATACCAGACTGCTACTGTCAATATCAGTCCGCGCGTTCCACTAAGATCCCCTATTTCAGCCCCCCAGTGGACTGAACAGCACTCACTTTTTCACTACAGTATCCTAGGGGACTTAATAACACTCAAAATTCCTCTGTCAGTCCCCCATGGGAACAGCGCTTACCAATACAGCAATATCTCGGAAACTATTCGTTTTAGACTTCAGGCAACTAATTTGTTCACAAAAATGATAGACATTTATTTCGGATGACATCTATCAAACTTCAGAAATAACCAAGGAACTGATAGTTTTTCATTATCAGCCAATAACTATCATAATTGAACTTAAGAGAAATTCTCAGGTTCTGCTAAATCGACGCAGTCGACGAAACCCCTACACTTGTTCTTAGCTTAGGGAGAGGCTGGTTCATCCATAGACGCAATGGGTAATAATACCTAGCACTAACAGCAATAATTCATCAAAATTTCTCAATATTATCTTCTGAATAGAAATATAAAGAGCTAAACCAAGTTCTATCGCTTCAATGATCAGTTAATTTAATTATTTTGTTGTTCCATTTCTTGCAAATCGCATAAACCAGGCTTTGACTCGATGAAGAAACGTGACCGTAACATATTTGGAACGAATTCGAGTTCCCAGAATTATCTGAGTCTCTCTACCTACGTCATGATTTTGATCAGTTCGAGTTAGTGGTTTGCTTGTCATGGGCTTACTACAATAAGGTGAGCTTAGCATCTCATCGTGGTTTCCATTATCAGTTTGCGGATCTTCATGGGAAGATATTCATGAATAATATGACTGGTCCTATTTGCATCAATTGTATTGCACTGATAGTTGTTGCACATGACATCAGACCACATAAGAAACATTTGTTAGTATTTTATACAAATGCAAAATTTTGGTATAAAAACACTGATACATTTTAAATAAGGAATATGCATGTAACCTTTTTTAACAATGTAGGACAGGAGGAAAACAATATACAAATAACGAGGTTCTGTTGTCAGTCAACATTTCACGAGAGCCATCGATGGTGGCCGTCATTAACGAAGAGGACATTCTTAATATGGTAAAAAGCTAAGGATATTCCCGAGACCTAGTTCAGGAATCCTATTCGTTAAGTATAACCTGCAGGTAGGAAAAACTTGTCACAACAATCTTTAAGAGAAGATAAACCTTACGTATTGTAAAAGTCAGTAAGTTTACAAAATTACGAGGAAGGAATAATTTAAACTGAAATGGTATTCGTACCCATTATCCGTCCCACGGACACACATTGATCTATCGATGATGATTAAGCATCTATGATATGTATAAAGTCACATTCCAATGTCCTTTATTACGCGTACTTGACTTGGCCGGACTCTTGGCGCTACAACGTAAACAGAAAATAATACTTTTGAGGCCACATTGTGTTCGGGCCACAGTGTAAATAATGGCAGATACGTATTTGGCTTTGGCATAAATGTCAAACATTTACTTTTATTCAAAATACGAACGAACATATGAAGAATTTACCTAGTATTATACTGTAACGATGTTTTAAAGAGTTTCGTACCTCAAAAGGACATAAAGGAATCAAATTATACCCTCACCTTGTTGTCCGCGCGTCAGTTTGTCCATCTGTCAACACTTGTTTCTCAGAAACGCGTTGAAATTAGGTATAAGGTTTACTTAGAGGTGTAAGATAGAAATTCTTCTAAGCTAAATCAACTAAATTAAAATATTCTTCCATTTAAGTCACTAATTTTGATACTTGTGAACTCGTTGGATCGTACGGCTGTCAAGCAAGACTTCTTTTCTCAGGAACGGGTAAATTTATCACGTTAAAATAATGTGTAGTTTCTTAGAGGTATTTTAAATTAATGCTTCTAAGCTAAGTCGAATATGTTAAAACTATTTCCATTGATGTAACATATTTTGATACAAAAATCTTACTCATTTAAGTTTAGCTATATGGTAGATAAAACACATTTAATCATAAAAGGCAAGAAACAAAAAGTCTTAGGTACACAAGTAAAGAAATTGCGAAATACTCGTTATAAGCATACCAACATGCAAAAATTCAACAGTCTGAAAAATATGCTCATATTAGTAATTGAACAATCTCTTTGCCAGTAAAATATAATTTTCTTAGATTACCTACTTTCACAGCTTCCTACACTGTAAATTCTTAAATGATTTTTTTAAAGTGCTAAAATTAGCGTCAGTTTAATTATTAATATTGTAGTTAACTCTTGGCAAACTTTGAAGCAGTGATGGTGCAGTGGCACTGGCTATGGACTGATGCGCAGCAGGTGCATTGTTCGAATCCCGCCGCGAGCTTGAGCTTTCACCGCATGGTGGAAGGGCATTTTGCGAATGCCCGCCTGGCTAGTGACCACCATCAAATAGAAATTCTGTCGCCAAGCACCTAACTTTGTATTCCGACAGCTGACCTTGAGAGACAGTAATTCTAGGTTAAGCTTGTTAACACTTTCGATCACAGCGTCACTTACCGTCAAAGGTTTTCCTATCAGCAATAAAAAAAAACATAATAATGTAGTTAACTTTTGGCATTACTGTTGTTACAGTGCGATAACAATAAATATTTACTTACACGTAAACGTAGTGAAGTAAACAACAATCACGTTTTGTATGATGGAGGCTTACACTACTGTTTTTTTCTGTCGTAACCTGTTCGAGTGAATACAATTTTGCATTGTTACGCAGTGCAGTAATCAACTAGAATATTTTGTTTATTTTATGATGACGCGAACAAGACAAGCAACCGTATGTATATACCTGCTGGTAAAAAGTAAATAATTATTTTTACATACGAGTATAACAATTCCAGTAGGTAATATATTTTAGTAATATTAACAGTAAGGTATGTAGTTTTATATTTATTTTTGTTTTACTCGTTTGCAGCTAAACCCAAAATGAGTGTGTGTGTTTGACCCGGATATAACATGTCCGTTCCTATATCGATTTTGATAAAATACCTTAGATTTGTCTTCATGGCGTGATTGTCACTGGGTACATAAAACGCGTAAAAACTGAATATTGCGAAGCTTGCCATATAACGTGCAAGCGACAATTTTGTTTTTGTTGAAGATCTTTCGAGTTGTGTATCAAAATAAATGGCTTTAAAAAGCGAATAAGAAAATAAGTACAAAATTTTACGTCCGCAGTCGGCTTTATTGATTTTTAAGGTATATGCTTGTTCAGTCTAAATAAATCTGCTATAACGAGACAGCTTCTACTATGCCCATGTTATTAAAACTAATACCTGAAAATAGTCTGCTGGAATTTCGTATTGAAAATTGGAATGTTACCTACATCTTTGATAATATGTTATTTCCTGTTTGCAAGTGAGCGTGTCATAAATGATGAATCACAAGAATTAACCTACAAGTGTTCGTAGTATGTATAATTGTAGTACCTATATCTACATGACTAAAACCACACTTAAATTAAAATCATTTTCATACTAACTTTAAAATGAAAGTATATCAAATGTTAGGCCTTAGAAATCTTAGGTGCCTATATGTACGAGACAAACTATTTGTTCTATTTAATTAAAATCATTCAACTTAGTCATAAAAATATAAAAATAATATATGAATTCCTCGTAAGCTGAATATCTCATCACATCAACAGCCATAATGTCCACCATTGAACAAATGCAACCTTCATTTGGAGGTTGTTATAATCCCCACTGTTAGTAGGCGTCTTGGGGATTGCACTAAATGGCAGATCTTCAAAAGGCGCTGCTTCCTATATGGTATTTTCCCCTTCATTCTCTGGCCCTTTACAACTCCCACAAGAAGATTATGGGGAGGAGGAATTCTAGCCCAGCACCCTATTAGTGTGCATGAATTTGAGTTTTCAATTTGAAATATTCATGTCAGATATCAGAATCAAATGAAAAATTGTACGAAAAATTTAAACTACAGGGCCAAAAACTACCTATAACGCTTTTAGTTTATATGTCACCAAATAAATAATTCAACGTTTGTTAGGAACAATACTCCAAGTAATAATGTTTCAATAACTTTAGTCGGAAGTCTCCGAAAAGGAAATCGAGGAACGTATTTCAAGTTCTTGCCAACGGAACTTAGAAACAGATAAATCTAGGCAATGGTACACTGGTCACAATGTTACTATGTCTAACACTATAAATCATTTAACTACGTACCCGCTGCCTTTAAAGGTATTTTATGTTATAATGTAAGTTTCATTACACAACGAAACTTTCAAAACGTCCAGGAAATAATGTTTTCATCCCACCACATTTTTAGTCCCTTGTTATACGGTAGTATACCAAGGGACTAAAAATGTGGTGGGATGAGTATAACTTCCAAGTGTTATACGGTAACCTCTACATAACAGTTTTTTTTTACCGGCAGTTTGCCTTTATTAACAAAATATTACGAATTATATGCACTACAGCTATAACAATAAAAGCATTTAAACAAACTATAAGTCATTGCAGACTCACAGGCAGTCCAAATACTCCAGCCCACTACCAGTTGGCAGCGTACCCAGCATGCTGAAAGCATTGTCCCGTTGAATTGCAATTCTTATTCGTTAAGCCAAATAGGTGTCAGCATTTTGATCACGCATCGACCAAGCGCTCGCTCAAGCCTCTACACCAAACGGCTCAAATATGTAATCACTACTGAGGTTAACAGATTACAGTTAAAAGGTAAAATTACGTAACAGATGCATTTCTTCATACGAACTTCGCGCCCATTACCCTGTAAGTCTCAACAGTTGTTAAGTCTTATTTGCCTGTCATTTCATAATTACTTACAGGCTCTCAAGGACTGCTGCCGGAACACACTGATAGGTGCTTGGCGACATATTTTCTACTCGAGGGTGGATTAAGGAAGTAGGAAGAACCTTTTTTTCAGATCTTGTATGTAGTGACGCTTGTATATTACTGTTTTCACAATACTCAGATGAAATTTGATCAAAAGGAACATTCCTTGTAAAGGATACGCATCTTTTTATTTTTATGGACGGTGTTAGATTTATGACTATAGTCTCGTTTTCTCCCATGGGACCATTAAAACATGCTAAGTGATATTCATATAAATAAAACATACTATATAGTGATCGCCAACGCAGGTTTGGAATTTCACGTAATAAACCCAACTATACGCCTAAGTTACCGTTTCCCAATCAAAACGAAAATAACAAAGTTAATTTCACCTTGTAATATAGTGTTCAATATACTAAAAGTTGCCCCTAGTAATAAATTATAAAAACAGACTCGTCCCATACTAAATTTATACACCCCACACCAAAAAACTATTTTGCTTCAATTTTACAATAGATTTTAACCACCATGTGTTCATAATAGATCTTGCGATGATTTACAGAAAATGCTTATCAGAATACTCTCTAACTGAAAAACAATTACGATACCACTTCTGACATCAATCGGCTGAGGCCGACCGCTAAAACCAGATGCTTTTCAACAACTTTGAAAACCTTACTCTGTCCTACTTAATGCTTTTAAGTTTTCTTTCAACTTTTTCTCGCGTATACGAGTCTCAAAGCGCAACTTTCAAGCGTTCAATATAGCCTTTTATTATTACGACATTGTTCTAAAATAACAAGTTATACGGCAATGACTATTCACATCGCAAATATCTTTTTTGTAACACTTTTCTGTGTTAAATAATTATTAGTAATCTTGGAAAAGAAACAGTTTTAAGTGCCTTTAGCTTATAATACAATAATATCTAGATTGTACAAGCGATCATTTTAGCCAAGTGGTTTAACACTCCAAGCCAAAGGCTTAAAATTAATTATAATGGTAGTAGAATATACATTCTAGACAACAAAAATTTATCGTTTTTATCGTAAGTTCAGATGTTCCATTGAAAATATTTCATCAAAATAAAACGATTTTAAATGTAATATACGCATTATTAAGGATAATTTAAAATACTACTGTTCAGCTCTCACTCAAATTTAAATGGGACCACAAGACCAGATTCGAATGAAAAAAAAACATTAAAATCGGTATACCCTGTAAAGAGTAATGAGGTAAACACAAAAAAAACTGTCCACTTGAGAACCTCTTCCTTTGTTTGAAGTCGGTTAAAAAGTTGTAAGTGCTCATATTTAAAAAAAAACTATAAAATATATACATAATATCATCGACTATAGAGACCTCTTATTTAATTTTTTTAAAGCTAAACTATGTTTTTTTTAAACCGTGTTTTGCAATATTTTACAAAATATGAGTTTATTTATTATAAAAATGTTTTTTAACTGTGTTTTGAAATATTTAAATCAAAAGTCAAGAGTCAAAATCATTTATTCAATTTAGGCGTCTTACGCTCTTATGAAGGTCAATTACACATTTTAGTATTGAAATAATCTACATTGTACTGCCACGTTCAGCAAATAAATTGTATAGAGCCACTGCGAGAAAAACGGGTGTATAAATAAATGAAGTAAAATATGAGTCTATAAATATACAAATATATATATATTCTATTTAAACCGCGAACGAAAATCCTATACTAATGGATGCCGTATTACTTTGAGCTGTTTTATACGAATATTTCTATTTCATACGCTTTACTACAGAGTGCTAACAAGCTCTTTAGTTATAAAGTGGGTGTTATCTGCTAAACTTGTCTCAACTTCTAACGACCTTTATTGAGAAACTTCATGTATGGAATATTTAACGTTAAGGAAGGAAGTTGAAACCGAATTTGGAAGGAAGGAGGATCACAAGTTAAGCTTTGATATGGGACAAAAGCTTTCCGAGCTTGGAATATATAAAGATAATTTCATACCTGGGTGAAAACTGAGGATTATTTATACATTATAGATTTTAGACGGTACTTGAGTTCTCTGAAAATTAATTAGATCTCACTTTTATTACAAGAAATTTAAAACATATTTACATTTATCTCCCTTAAAATGTTCTACGCATTACCTTTACGGCAATAATATCCACAGTTGAAAAAAGTCCCCCACATTATAGTGTATTTGCCATAACACTGCCATTGGGGATCGTAGTGTGTGATGGCTGTTCTTCAGAAGGCGCTGCTGCACACCTTCTGGTGTGTTCTCTTTCAGAGTCTCTTACAACTCTTACAAGAAGTTATTGGGGAGTCCAATTCTATCTATTTTTCGAAGCGCTCGTAGCGAAGTTTACCGATCAGCAAAGTTAAGCAACGTCCGCCGCCGTCAACGTGGTCATGTGTTGGGTGGGTGACCGCTAGTGACATTACTACTGAGCACTTCTGTGCTTCGAAGGACACGTTAAGCTGTCAGTAAAAAATAACCTGGCACTTGGCGTTCCCCGTGGGGTGCCGGACTAGGATATCACCCCTTCCCCATTGTGTATGTCGTAAGTGCTGTGGGTGTCGTAAGAGGTGACTAAAGGTATATACCGGAAGGTGGGCAGCGCTTTCTGAGGAGCTGATATCTTAAACTGCGATCCCCAAGACACCTGCCAAGCGTGGATATTATGGCAAACCCCCCTTAATGGAGGAGGCTATGTTCAGCAGTGGACAATCCGGCTGACACCTGGAGTAGTTAAAGCATGGGAAACTAATTAACAGCAACTTCTTCAAAGCTTCATAAATAACTTTAAATGTTCATTTCTTGTCAAATTAATAATTTATAATTAAAACGAATCCGAACGAAACTTGCTTATTAGAAAAATATTTCCAACCAGGCTTCGTTTTGGGGATTGTACGAGCAATCTAAATCTACGCAAACTCATTTGTGCTCATTCCCCCATCTCATTTCTTTAATTACAAGACAAACGACAAGGCGTTCGGGGAGCGTCCACACATGGTCACTATTCCAAAAAATACACACGAATCACTTAGTTTCCATATTCATTACACGTACGACTGATGTATACTAATGTACACTTTATCAGCGTTTGTTTCCCGATGTTTTTTTTTTATTTGGGATTGCTGATTTAAAAGGGATCTTCTATAGACACATTGTCCCAGTATCGATCGTGTAATTTTTTATGTTATTGTTACGGAACAAGCTTGAGACCTACCAACATCAGGTGAGCCTGAAGCTTGTTCCGTCCAAGCCAGTTCCAAGAGGACTAACCTTTGCCTATAACAGATGCGTTTCATCACAAGTCACGAATTGCACTGCGCCCGTCACTTTCAGACATAAGTAGTTGTTAAGTCTCATGTGCCAGTAATTTTACTGGCTCTCAAGGACTGCTACCGGAACACATTGTTAGGTGCTTGGCGACAGATTTTCTACTTGATAGCTAGTCAGGCGGACAATCGCAAAATGTGGTGAAGCTCAAACGGCGGTGGGGATCGAACCAGGGACCAGCGGCACGGCAGTCCATAGCTATTACCGCTCGGCCATCACTGCTTCCTTTGAGCGATACCTTGGTCAAATGCTTGCTATACTTATTAAGTTACAAAAAAAAAATTAAAGCATGAACAATTTTAAAATGGGACCAATATTAAATCTTAGCCAGAATAGGTTTCCGCCAGTCGAATGTTAAAGCATTATTCAAGAGATTAGTTTATACCTACATATTGTATAAAAATATATAGGTATGCCTCTCTTAACATTTTCTCCTCAATTTTTGTTTTACAACTACCTTAAACATTTTGTTTGAAACTCCACTGATATTAAAACTGCGAGTACCGTTGTCTGAAGTTTGGAAACTCTTTGTACTGGCGAAGGCACGGTCGAGCAGGCAGGCCAGCTAAACGACTGCGATATATAACAGGATTTAGCAGGTCAGAGGACACAGGCTACGACTTCTGACCTCTTAAGATAGTCTTAATAGAAGCATGGTTAGCATTTTCAACTTTTACATTGAATTTCTTTTGTTTAATAATATTGTGCCTTGCTTTTTAATTTTTCAATAAAAGGTTTGATAGGTTATATATTATAGACTAGCTATGCTTTTTAATTTTTCAATTAAAGGTTTAGGTATCTATGTTAGGTCTTTATGTTGGATCGGCAGCAGTTCTTGAGAGCCAGTATAAATACAGGTACAAGAGAATCAACATCTGTATGTATCTGGGTGAAGAGCGCAGTGCAGTTCGCCACTTGTGACGAAATGTTATAGGCAGATTTTACGAATGCGAAGCCTGTTGGCAGAGCTTTAGGACGGAAATCTGCTAAGCTCAAATACATGTGAGCAAGTCACGTACCTATTAAGAATCTATCTTGAGTGATAGACAAATATCATGACACACAGACTGCAGTATCTATTGTGAGTAATGACCGACGGCTAAGCTCAGAAGTAGCAACTAGGTACTATCTCCTAATTCAGTCTTATATTAACCTTACATTTACATTTCGCACTATCAAATTTTATTAAATTAAACTTACATTAGAACTTTAATGTTAGAGCGGGCTGCACGTACTGAATCAAGTGATTTGTGCGATAGAGAAAGCTTTATGAACATTATTGTTTCCAGCCAGCCATGGTACGGATCTTAGTATGTTTGTTTTTCATAATAGTTTTTAAGTAGGAGTTGTCCCCGGCCTTATAACCATTGAAACTTTCAATAGAAATTGACATGAGCATGTCAACGAGAAATATAAATAATTGGTAGAAAACGAGGATTATTTTTACCAATAAGTGGAAAACGAAAGGTTAAAAGAAACAAAAAAGATAATGAATAGATTCAGGAAACTTTGCGGAAATCCATATTTAATTAACAAATATTTTGAAAATATTTTAAGAAAACATCAAACTAATATTTAAATAAAACACTTAAAAAATATTTCTAGTGACAATTCCGCCTACTTTTCTTGTTAAGTCGACGTGACGTCACAAACGCCACGCAGCCAAAGCGGAAGAATTTTCGACAAATAACGATCAAAAAAATTCGACTTCCAACACTCAAAGGAACGAAATAACAGGTTTTTACTCGATTTAGTGATACATACTTCTTACAAGATCATTGTCACTTGCTTAAATTACTGCTCCCCATGCATAAAAGTTGCAATTACCATTATTTACATCATCCAGATATCTTAAAAATGCTGGAATGGGAATCATCCTAATGAATTAATCAATCAATCAATAATTTATTGATCAATTAACAATTGGCGCAATTATCGCGAAGCAAACATACATACCTACAAAAGAAAACAAATATACCGTCGAACTGAGAACCGCCTCCTTTTTTGGAATAAAAGCGGTAGGTACAGCATAAAAAAATAAAAATAAAGCATAAAACATTTACAGAGATTTTTGGTCAAGTAAATATTAATAAATTTTGCCAGTAAAAATAAACATAAGTGACGTAACGTTTTTAGGGTTCTGTACCCAAAGGGTTAAAACGGGAACCTATTACTGAGACTTCGCTGTCCGTCCGTCCGTCCGTCTGTCACCAGGCTGTATCTCAAGGACGGTGACAGCTAGACAGTTGAAATTTTCACAGATGATGTATTTCTATAGCCGCTATAATAGAAAATACTCAAAATAAAATTAATATTTAAGGGGGGGCTCCCAAACAAAAAAAAAAAATTTTTTTACCGTTTCTTGCCCGATACTAATAACGGTGACAGATAGACGCTTTAAGTATTCACAGATTATTTAGTTTTATGTTCTCTTTAAATATAATCAATAAAATAAAATAAATAATTAAGGGGGCTACCATACAATAAGAGGTTTTCGCCGTACCTACCCAGCTCAATCGGGCACTGCGAAAAGTGTCTGTAACTTGTAAGATTAGGTTACAGATAATGTTACGGAACCCTTCGTGCGCGAGTCTTACTCGCATTTGGCCGGTTTTTTTATTTTTTCTTTTTAAATTTTTTGTTAGAGTTTGAATTACTAACTAGTTTGTAAGTATGTTTGTTGTATAACACGGCTTTAGTTTCGCTCCTATTTAAATATTATATCCAAATGTATACCTACACGGAAAAAAATGGGTCCTGACAAAGTGTCAATCCAAGAATAATATTATTCTCGGGAGTGTTGTTTAATCTCAAGTATATATTTACTTAAAATAAAAATATTTTTTTGAGTGAAGTAAGGTCATTTTCTCTAAGATAAATAATATTATTCTCACCATATATTTTTACATCAAGAGTATAACTTTTGGTCAGAGATATTTTTGGTCTTAACTATAGAAAATAGTATCTTTTTGAATGAAATATTTTATGAATTCTCATTCTAATTACGTACGGAGTTAGCGTAAGAAATCTGAAATTTTATACAAGAATAATAAACGTTTTATTGGATTAAGAAAATATTTCCATTCTTTCAACAACAATGGGCTTAATACAAGATATTTCTTTTGTTCATTTAAAATAATTGAGAGAAGTAAATGACAAGGATATACATATGTCCGAGCAAGAAAATTATTCTCCTCTTAAAAATGTCAGTTTTCTAAATCTGAGATATATATTGTTTTATTAATCTATGAATTTGTATTGTCATGCTAAGATACATTGGATTTACAACAAAACTATATACTTGATATAACCAAGACAAATATCTCAACTGCAGAAGTGAGTTATATTAGATAGAGAATTTTAAAGTTGTCAAAGCAAAAGTAATTGATTGTTAGTTGTTGTATTTATTCATCTTTAGTGAAGAAATCAAATCTTGATTTGTGTTTGATTATTCTTAATATTTATTTGATATTGTATTCTTTAGTTAAGAATCTTCGATTAACAGGAAAACAATATCTTTTATTGAACCAAGAAAATACATGTCCATTATAGACAGAAACTTATCTAACTAAAAGAATTTTAAAGTTTTCAAGCCAATAATCATATATTCTTAATTGTTATAGTAATTTATCTTCAGTAAAGAAAACAAATCTTGATCTTAAACCTTTATTCTTGATTAATATTTGTTACGGTATTATTAGGTAAAGAGTCATTAGTGTTAAGGCAAAACCATTTTATTTTATAACTAAAAAACTAAATCTCGATTGCAAAGGGTGATTTATATTAAATAAAGAATTTCAAAGTTTTGAAGTCAATAATGAATAATTCTCAATTGCTAACGTAAATCATTTTCAGTAAAGAAAAATCATTCTTGATTGATTACTGATACGTTGTTCTTAGGTTAAGAGGCATTAGCATCACAGCAAACTGTACTCTTTATTTAACCAAGAAAATAAATTTCAATTGCAGATAATGACTCATATTACATGAAGAATTTTAAGTTTTTGAATCAATAATGATGTATTGTTAATTGTTGAAGTTAATAATAATACAATAGAGTTTTAAACCATTAAATGTAGAAGTCAAACAAATATATATCTACATACTAGTAAATGATACACATCATACTGTATCAGCCGGATTGTCCACTGAATACAGCATCCCCCATTAAGAGGGTTTGCCATAATCCCCACGCTGGGCAGGCAGCTTGGGGATTGCAGTTTAAGGTATATATTCCTCAGAAGGCGCTGCTGCCCACCTTCTGGTGTGTTACCCTTTGTCGCCTTTTACGACATCCACGGGTAGAGATGGGGGGTGACATTTTAGCCCGGCACCCCACCATACCATATCAGGAATAAAAAAACAAACATAATTAAAACAAAACAGTTTTCTTCACTGGCTCTTCAATCAAAACCATGAATTTTAAAGTAAAAAGACAAATTTCCAGTCAAGAATAACTATTTCTCCATTAAAAATGTGTATTTTCAGACCAAGTACTCAGTTTTTAGTTTGAGATGGTTTTCTCTGTTCCAGATTTTATTTAGTGTTGCAATATTTTAGTTTTGTCTAGTTCTCCCTTGATGTGGGGAAACTACTGAACCTAAGAATACTATTCATTATAAGCAATATTGCATGCTGAATAAGCTTGTTTCAATTCATATTAAGAATAAAATATGTAAATTATAATTTGAAAAATATAAGGTTACTCAGCTAATAGTCAGATAATAGCTGGGAGTCTAATATACTCATAGTACAACGGCAAAGCGACAGGGTTTGAAACCCGTTAGTGCCCCAATATATTGATTCGTATCTGAAGTAAAAAATGTTTTAAAACTGTCCGATTATTACCTTTAGGTCTCGGTTTCTCATTTCCTAATTCAAAGTGGTATGGAAGTTAGCCAGGTGAACATTCGTAAAATGCCCTATCATCATGCACTGAATCTTAAACCCGCTGCAGGAACCCATGGACCCCCCACGTGACAGTTCATACTCACCGCCATAAGTGGCGAAGGCCAAGGCCTAGAGGACCTATTTGTTAAGTTTGGGTGCCTATACAATACTCACGAGGTCTATCACAAAAACTAAACTTGTGATGAATCAGAAATTTCGTTAAGTTATGATATTTAATCAAAGTTAAAGTCACAATCATTGATTCAATTTAGGCATCTACGACGCTCTTATGAAGGTCATTTACAAATTTTAATATTGAAATATTCTACAATGTACTGCCACGTTCAGCAAAAAAACTTACAGAGCCACTGCAAGAACAACGGGCAAGAAACTCGGGACCATTAATTTAAATGTCTTTTAACAATATTTTACATACTGTATAATAAAATATTTTCAATATTTCTTTTAATTACGTAGGTGACAGGTGATAGCTTGGCAGAGGAGTGGAGGAGAGGAATTGTTCAAGCATTTTTGTCGTTTATGTAATCACAAACTGGAATAGGATTTCTTAATCAAAATTATTTTCCACGTGCAACTTGAACTTTCCTTCTGTGAGCGTTGTAATATGTTAGGGAATGTTATTATAAAACCGCACACAATTAACCTTTTTACTTTTGTCTTTGCTAACTAAAACCTGGTACCGCGATTTTATCTTTACTTCTTGTGTTGTAATCGTGATTGTCACTGTTTTTTTTTTACGATCTTTCATAATAATTTCAAATATGTACAGACTCTCTAATAATACAGCCATAGGTAATCATCTATTTCTTACAAATACTGGCTGTATTTAACACAAATCGTCAACCTAAATGAAAAGTTATTCGAATGTGCTCATTTGGTAATAATCACGATACGAATATGTTTCGGGACTTTATAAGGGCGATGTTGGCTACACACAACACAATTTCCGTTGCGAGTGAAAGGTACACGCGCCGTGGCATGGCCATGGCCATTTTCGTAAATTTTGTTTAATATAGTGTTATAAAGTGAATATTTGTTCAAGTTGTGCTTGAGATAGCAACCAACTAGTGTTCATTTAGGTAAGTTTGTTCCTTACTATATAAATAACTGTAGATAGTCAAAATATCCATCATAGAGGCTGCTAGATTTTCTTTGCCTGGAACGTGCTGTGTGGTTACACTAAGTTGGTACAGCCAAGTTAACGATCGGTCGGTTCGTAATACATAATTATTATTGTATTACATACCTACTCATATCTAGAATTAAAGATAACTCTTTATGATAGAGATCAACAGCAGGCTGATGTTGGTAAATAATCCTTAAATATTATAATTATTATAAATGCGAATGTATGTTTGTGTTTGTATATGTGTCTGTTTATAGTAATATAGTGTCTGTTCCTCGTTAGTTATTCAGAATGAATTTCGATCTATATATATACTTATCCTCTCTACACTATATACACATAGATTTTTTTGTTAGATAAACCTATATTCAAGAATATACATGTGTTTTTTTCCATTCCAGATCAAACATTAACCAATGAAACACAAATGTTACGCTACTCAATACCCCCAAGAGGAAGACTAAACAAGAGTACATTTTTTCCCACGTTGGAGCAGATTGTGAACTTTGTTATTGTTTTTCAGGTAATTTCATCAAGTATAAAACACATATTTAAACAATTTAAAAAATATTATATTCTATATTTTTCTTATGATGTTAGGATATCTCATCAAATTATCTATTACATACTATAATATAACATATGTATACACAGGCAGTATTTTATAGTAATATAGTAGGTAGTTTACAAAACTTTTAAAAGTGTGCCTAATCATATTTCATGATTCTGTATAGATTATAATAATGATTAACCGCTGATTAACCGCTAACTTGCAGTTTAGATGATTTATGTGTGATAATCATCTAACGGGGCCTTCTGGAAGCTGACTTTGAAAGACAGTTTTAATTTTATTTAGGTTTAACCTGTTTGCTATATTTTACCACTTACTCAACAATATGTGATTGTGGTCAAAATATGCCTATCATCTATAAAAAATTTATGGATTGTGCAATATTTTCACTGTAGCTCTTTTTTTTAGGATCCTGGAGATATCCAAACTGAACTGGAGGAGGTGAAGAAAAGGCTCGACTCAACAAGCAAAGTGTTCAACCATACTTTATATTATAACGTAACATAAAATGTGGTGCTGATTATAATGAGAAAAAAATCATATTATTTGGTGGTAGATAAAGGTGAAAGTTTGTAAGTGTGTTTGTATGTTTATTACTTCTTCACGCTCAAATGGTAGGACCAACTTTGATATAATTTGGTATGGAGGTCGATAAAGCACTGGATTAACACAGGATACTTTTCATCATCATCCATCACCACGCGAGGTGTAACCGCAGGGCGCAGTACATAACTGTTACAATTATGTACAATATTTTTGATAGTGATAATATAAAATTGTATGCTTCTTAATTTATTTTATAAATAAATAATTTTCAACTGAGAATATGTATTGTATTTTATTTATTTTTACGATGATAGATGTTTTTTAGTTGATCCATTTTAGAACTACATTTAACTATTAACCTGCGTTATTTGCAGACTTGAAAGGCGGAGATCAGATTGGAAGATCTGGACAGTGCACCAGGCTGGCTATTTTCTGTAAGTGAGTTTTTGTTCTTGTTGACTAACTAAAAGTTTTATATGAATATCTTATTGTATATAGTAGAAAATATCAATTATCTTGTTTTTATCCAGTATTTCAATGATGAAATTCGAAGCACAGTTTATTCAATTTTTTTTTATGCATAAAAGGTTTTTGTGTAGGTATATCTCATTGCATACTAAGGAAAATCTTACGTAATTGTTAGTTTTATTTGTATTTAAATGAAGTTTCAGTTTCAAATAAAGAAGTTCTTATCTAGGTAGTACGGTATTAATAATACTTTGAAGAACAACGATATCTTCTTGAAATCTGCGTACTTCGTTAACAATTTCACAGTTTACTGTAATTTATAATATATTTATTAACTGAGACTTCTTCCAATCAAAACACTATAATTGAACTAAAATAATTAATATGTTGTACAATATATATGGAGTTCAGATGAAACAAATCTGAGCTCCGTATGAAACAATTCATGAGTTGAACCTAGAACTGAGACTTCTTATAGTAAAATGCACTATCATTGAACCAAGATAATTGATATTATTCACAAAATACTATTTGATCTTCATATGAAACACTTTTATGAGTTGAACTAAGAACTGAGACTCCTTCCAGTAAAACGCTCTATTATTGAACCAAGATAATTTATATTTTTCACACTATATAATCTGATCTCCATATGAAACATTTAGAGAGTTGAACCAAGAACTAAGACTCCTTCTACTAAAATACACTATTGTTGAAGCTAGAAAATGGATAGTCTTATCAATATATTATCTGATTTCCGTATGAAATATGTAATGACTTGAACCAAGTAATGAGACTTCTTACAATAAATCTCACTATTATTTTACCAAGACGACTAAAATTTAAATGTAAAACATGTAATTATTTGAACAAGAACTGAGGTTTCTTCCAGTGAAATTCCATTGTCGAGTCAAGAAATCTGATATTATATCCGTAGACAATTCGATCTTCGTGCAAAATACAAATTCTTTTGAACCAATCAATACAACTTTTTCGGGTAAAACACCCATTAGAATACTAAGATCAAAACTACTTACAGTAAAACACTTAATATTGAAATGAGAACTGAAAATTCTTCACTGGAGAACATTTATTATTCGTTCTATATAAACTGATCTCCGTATGAAAACATGTAAGTGTTAAAGCCAGAATTATGGTTTTTTAACTTAAATAAGTTACAATATTCAGATAAGAAGATTTTTTGTTTACCTAAAAGTAATTTTCTTGTACGAAGAAAACTCTTTTGTTGGTCTAATTAAAATATATACTCAGAAGAATATATTTTACTAGAAGTAAGAATAATATCTTAACTGAACTATTTATGTACTTAATAGTAAAATATATTTTTTTCTTATTAGAATCTAATGAATGAGTGAACGTATGAGTTCATTTATTCAAGTAAGGATTGTTTTAAATTTGAGAATTTCAGATACTCTAAATTAGAACAATGATTTACTTAGACAGAGACATAACTACTTTTTTTTAATAAGAAAATAATAATCTTAGTTAAAGTATATAAATACTTGCACGAAAAATTATTAACAAGACAAATATTTACTAATCACAAGAATATATTGTTTTCCCCATATATGAAACACGGAGTGTCTTGACCAATAGATATATTCTTGATTTGACGCAATCTTTTTTTTCCGTGTATAACATTAATCTTAGATTATACCCGTAATTTTACAGACGGAAATATTGCCCTAACGTATGGATTTTAAAAGAAAAACGAAAACATGTAGTTTCATTAATTTCTTCGGATGTAAAATCGGGCAATATTTTTAGTTTTCCCGGAAATCTATCGGGTCGGGAAACGATCAGCCCGGCAGCTGTCAGCCCAGAATTTATTCGTGAGGAAGAGCTGCCAAATTGATAGCTGCTTTGGGTATACTCGTGCTGACGTAAAATATGGAAAAGTTGAGAATAAGTAGGGCACAAACACATGCATAAAGGAAAGGGCGATGGATTGTAACATACGCATTATAAAGAATTTTGGAATTGTTCCATAAGAACATCTACAGAAACCACAATAGACTCCAAAACGAGTCTATAGTAATGAACATATTTCAAGTTTCTAATAACAAATATTTAAAAAATAGATATTTTAAGAAAACATTAAATTATAATTTTAATAAAACACTTAATATATATAAAATTTATCTAGTGACATTTCCGCCTAATTTTCCTGCTAAGCCGACATGACGTCACAAACGCCACGCAGCCAAACCGGAAGAATTTTCGACGCGTGTCGCTTTTACACAAAGCATCCTCAAGAGGTCTTGACTCTACGAGTGCACGATCGAGAATCGACGAAAATATTTGTTATTATTAAATATGGATTTCCGCAAAATAACGCCTGATTCTTTTCATTATTTTAAGACTGTGATTTTATTATACCTACCTAGTACCTACCACACTAAATACACTGAGTTCAACCATTCTTTATTCCTTGCAATACAAATAACTGTTATAAATGAAAAATAATAGGGCTATTGAAATGAAAGCAGACTAAAATAACAAACATCCGAATATCAATATTATAGATATTGTTCATTTAAATACCTACATACCAGAAAATCCACTCATCAAATTATTTAAATCCTAAGGCCTTACTGGACATCGTGAGTGAATAATGTGTAGGTACACGGGGAAACTTTATCTTTCGGATTTCAAAGCTTGTGAAAGATCCTCTTAGGAAGCACCACATCGTTCCCAGTCAGTAAGCTTTTGCCTACGAGTAGGTAGACAGCTTTGTGGAAATATCCCCTTTTGGAAGCATCAATAACTAGTTATTTACTTCTGAGTAAGATTATGTTGGTATTAACGAAGAACGCTGCTATCATTATTAAGTAGCATAAAGCCCGAGGAACCCTGCCATGGGACGTCTTAACAGAGCTTATGCTCTGAAAGTAAATTATTTCATCAATTTCATGACCACTTCTGGAACCATAACCGTGTGAATCTCTCGGTATTTTCTGCTCTCACTTCTACCTGCATGTGAAGTATTTTCAAACAGATACTTATACAGGAACCTTGAAAAACAGAGCATATTCTCTCCTCAAAGGATGGCAACGCATCTTCGAGAACCATGGGGTTGCGTTGCGGATGTCCGTACGACATACCACCAGGTGAGTTACCTACTCGCCTACCTTCTTAATCTATTAAAAAATACTGCTTAGAGCTCCCAAAAAATCAGAATGTTTAACTTAATCACGAAGGACTGACTTAGCTTACCACTTACTCCTCAACTTTACCCATTTAACCTATTGCTATTTAAATTTATAACAAAAATAATTAATGAGTTAATAGATAGATAGGTAAGCTTCATACTTCATGGTAACTAACCTTTCTTCCTATACGTTGATGCGTCTAGATAAAAGTAGATAATTATTTATATGATTATTTGATTAAAACGTACGTATATGTTACGTACACATAATTATTTGAACATTCAGTCGAGATCAAACTTCGGCTGATAAACGTAAGTGAAATGGTTCAAAATTGTTTAAATAGTAGGTATATGATTTCAAGTGTTAATTTTTACTTGAAGGTTTGGTCAATATTTGACAATGTCACCCACCCCAGTATAGTACCACCAACTTAACTGTGCAGTTCTCGAGGGCGCTACTGGTCAAGGAAATCAACTACAAACTGTCACAATTTGAAGGAATGTTGTAGTTCTTTTTTTTGCCGCCTGAACAGATAAGTTGGTGGGACTATAAGCTCTATTTGCTCAGTGATTTAGCACTTATATTGATGATATTTTTATCGTTGCTCTTTGACTTCATTGAGTTCTCCGCTATTCTTATTTGAGATAACGAATCCCGCCGCGGGATTGAGCATCACCGCATGGTGGAAGGGCATTTTGCGAATGACCGCCTGGCTAGCGACCACCCTCAAGTAGAAAATCTGTCGCCAAGCACCTAACGGTGTGTTCCGGCAGCAGTCCTTGAGAGCCAGGCAAAAATTACAGGCACATGAGACCTAACAACTGTACGTCTCAGTGTGACGGGCACAGTGCAATTCGTCGTTAAGAGGCATTTTACATTATGCAGCCCTCTCACTCGCACTTAAAGATAATTTCAAATAGCAACAATATGGTTTATATTTTTTTAAATGTGGTCAATCATTATTTCGCTGCATGCAACTATAGATGTTCTCTACTAATTTTCATTTTGATATCTGTAATGGAGGATCCAAAACGCGTAATTTAGTTATTTTAAATTTTGGGCCTCTAATTCTAATTGGACTCAACATGTAACAAAGTAAAAATATGTTGAGAACATCTATAGTTGCATGAAGCGATATAAAGATAGACCACATTTTAAATAAAAAATATAAACCATATTGTTGCTATTTGAAATTATCTTTAACGATATACATCAGAGGTTAGGCCGCTTAACATCAGGTGAGCCTCGGGCTTGTTCCGTCACAATAACATAAAATAGAAAAAGAAAAAAAAACTAGCAGTGGTTACTCCCCTTGAATGAGGCAGCATAGACGCTGTAGACGGCCACCAGGCACTAAACTATAACTAATAAGTGAAACATTGCGATTTTACACTTCAATTATACTGTATTTTCAAGAATACTGTTCAGAGGCCAACATTCCAGACATTGTTAGGCATAACAGCTTTATAATAATAACATTTAAACATTCTATTCTAGTCCGAATCTATTGTCTTAGACGCTTGCCTGGAATTAAACATGTGTTTTGGCAGAAATACAATAACTTAAGCTACAATGCAAAACTATACTTAATCTAACATTTGTAACTAGGTGCCTACTATTATCCCACTCATGTAGGGTCAGTACAATATGTATTTTTTTTAAAATGTTTTTGTGACGGAACAAGCTCGAGGTCCACCTGATGTTAAGCGGACTAACCTCTGCCTATAACAGATGCATTTCGTCATAAATCACGTATTGCACTGCGCCCGTCACTTGAGGCATAGTTCTAAGTCTCATGTGCCTGTAATTTCACTGGCTCTCAAGGACTGCTGCCGGAACACACCGTTAGGTGCTTGGCGACAGATTTTTTACTTGAGGGTGGTCGCTAGCCAGGCGGGCATTCGAAAAATGCCCTTCCACCATGCGGTGAAGCTCAAGCCCGCGGCGGGATTCGAACCATGGACCTGCTGCGCGGCAGTCCATAGCCAATGCCACTGAGCCGTCACTGCTTCAAATTGTGTATTATGTGAAAATACAAAGGACAAGAGAAGAAGATAATTAGGAATAAATATGTTTTCGCGAAAATCGTCTAGTTGTATGGCTGGGGCAAATTCGTTGGTCGTTGTTGGTATTCTAACTGCTACCTCCGCGTCTGGGGAGATGGTAAGGAACTATGATGTGCGCCCAAAGTGCAGCAACACCACGCTCACATTGACGTGAGTGGTGGCGGGCTGCTCATTCGGCGCATTATTTTCACCTTTAACGACATGCAGCATAGTAGATACGCAGTAGTCCTTAAAGGTATTCTCTAAACTACTATGATGGTGTAAATGGATTTTCTCTTTGTATGCAAATACATAATGCCTAGGAATTCTTATGGATATTATAAACTGAAAAATATTCTGTGTTAGCCTTCAACACAAACATGTGATGAAACACATCTTCGTTCGCAACATAACTAAGGTGAGGTAGTGGTCACAGGCTAATCTATCAAAAATAAAAAATAAATGTACTTATATATTAAATAAACATAGGGTAAATCCCCCGGTAGTCAGCCCTGCACCAGTACTCAGCCTTTATAGCATTTATTTCCATATAAATAGTGTCCAAATTTATTTAAACATTACCGGCAACTTTTAACAGAATCTATACCCTCTGATTGACGAATACTCACACCTATGAACCTATAGCGTCTCCGCATGTAGAACTATGAAAGTTCATTTCCACTGCACTCAGCGACATGTCCGCGCACGTGTCACAAACTATTTTTTTTCTACGAAGCCGCGTTCGAGATTTTCGTAAGTAGTTACTTTGATTTACAGTCATTGTTATAGATTTATATGTTTTTCTTCTCATAGGTGTTCATTCAGTAGTAATTTAAGCTAGAAAAAGATTTTTCTTTGTAAACTACATTTAAACTAGTATGGCTGACTACTAGGTTTCGGATTTTTGATAATGTCTAGTAGTCTGTTGTAGTACTGGTTTTATTGTAGTTTTCGTAATTTTAGTTGAAATTAACTTAGCAAATAGCTTTCCTTGCACTTAAAATTTTGAACACAACGTTTATAATTATAACATTAAAATCTCGTTTTACCAGTAGTCAGCCGCGTATAAATGTACGAGGCCGACTAATAGATCGGTAAACCCAGTACTCAGCCGTAGCTTGTGTTATGGAAAATTGAACCGTATTGCCTCCTAAATTGGACTATATTTATAACTCACTTACAAAAAATGAGGAGGTTCTATGTTCGTCAGTATGTATTATTATTTTTTTGTGTATTTTCATCTATATTTTCGCCCATTATAAACCGATTTTTATGGTTCTTTTTTTTTTGAAAGAGTATACTTCCGATGTGGTCCCATTTAAATTTCATTGAAATCGGTTAAGCGGCTTACGACTTACACTCTAATTAATTACTGAAAGTGTTACGCCTACTTTGATGATATAGTCGTTCACAGTGAATGACAATCGATCCCGTGGGTAGCAACGGTCACAGAAAAACTTAAAAAAGATTTTTTTACCAAAACTTCAACACCCAAAAGTGTGAAATAACTTGTCGAAGTCGGTACCATGCGCACAATATTGTAATAATAAGTACTTTTAAACTATCATGGTACCATTCTTCGTCACAACACTCGCTGTGACGAAGAAATGAACAGTGACACAGAAATAAACGACTTGAACAATATTGGATGCGACGTATGTACGTATGTACCATGCAGGAGCATGGTACCATTTAAAGTGCACTAAATTTGCTAACGACACTTATGAAAATGTTTTTAATCAACCAATATGTATGTGAAAAATGTGTATGAGTAAATAAGAGGCTGACTATAGGGGAAGAGTAGGCTGACTTCTGGCCAAATGAGGCTGACTACTGGTTAAAAGTGCCATATTTTGTTTTATGTTGATTTTTTTCATGATTATAAACATTATTACGTTTTTGTTGATTTAATTAGAATATGTAAGAAATTATCTTTCAATTAATAACATGTAACTTTATGAGTACAAATATACTATTACACTACAGGTACACGAAGTTTGAATTTGTGTTAAAAGGCTGACTACTGGGTGTTTTACCCTACATTCTTAAGAGACCTAAGAAGCCAATAGGTATAGAATTTTCTTCAAAGACAATATAAGTAGTTAGTGTTTGTCAGCACAATGTTTAGAATAATAATAATCTCCTTCGTTTAGTTATAATACAGATTCAATAATATTTTGCAAAATTACATAACTAGGTAAGTAATTACTTGAAAATTTGAGACGATTTCACATATTTTTTTACAAGAAATTCATAATTCCACAATACTTCGTACACATACAAAGAATCCAACATGCCATGTATCGTAAGATGAACATCTACTTTTGTAGTTTGGATGTGTGGGTGTAAAGGAATCTTAAAAGCGGATCTGAGGACCCAGAGGGCAGGCAGGTACAGGCAAAAAAACTATGAATCTACCGGCAAAAGCTAATGAATGATCCTTTTGGCGTTGTTCTTGCTGAACACAATATCTACATTACTATCTACAAAAGTAATAGGTTCCTCCTTTCTATATTCTACATGTCTAGATATATGAGATATTCAATGACGTAGGCAGCTTAATATGGATGTAATTTTTTAAATATGTCAGTATTACAAGTACTCACCTTATCTTTCCCAGATTTCAACATGAAAATCCTTCACACAGTGGTCCAAATAATCAAAAATGCAGGCAAAACAATAATATCACAAAACGGTTCAGGCACGCACACAATACGATTACTTTACACACGAGAAACAAAAACGAATCGACATTATTTCACTATAAAATCTTGTACAGTTTTGTGTATGGGGGTCATAGTTCATTGGAAGTGAGCAAAGTTTAATAGGTGAAGTTGCGGTTGTTTTTGAGCTCGGAGGTTAAAAAGTGCATTGAACACGTGAGCAAGGAATGCGCCGGCCGGCAGCGATAGTCGGGACGGGCGGACCGGTCGTCGCGACCCGAGCACTGTCAAACCAACCAGCTGGTAGGAGATCGCCGCCACTCTAGCGGACGGGCTCACAACTAAATGAAGCCTCCGAGCGAACCGTACAAGTCAGATTTTTGGAATTCTTGAACCATGGTATTTATTAAAAGTGCGTGTGCTGACTGTATACTTGTTTGCACTCCTTGAAACATTATGGTTTAAACATATCAACATAGAACAAAAGACATCTCTAACTTATTAGTATTACCTATATAAAAAATATTTTCAACAATACATTGTTATTATTATGTATTTTTTAATGTCATTGTGACAGAACAGGCCGGAGTTCCACCTGATATTAAGCTGTCTAACCTTCCCCTATAACAGATTTCGTCAATGACATATTGCACTGTGCCCATCACACTGAGACGTACAGTTTTTAGGGGTCTCATGTGCCTGTAATTTTACTAGCTCTCAAGGGCTGCTGCCGGAACACACTGTTAGGTGCTTGGAAACAGATTTTCTACTTAAGGGTGATCGCTAGCCAGGCGGGCATTCGCAAAATGCCCTTCCAACATGTGGTGAAGCTCAAGCCCGCGGCGGGATTCGAACCATGGACCTGCTGCATGGCAGTCCATATCTGATTCCACTGAGCCATCACTGCTTCTATTATGGGTAACTATATTGTTAATTTCAAAATTTAACAAATTTATCTATTAGGTTACTACATACATTTTTTCGATTAGTGTAATATGTAGGCAAGGAAACAGCTGTAGCTATGGCTTTTAAGGTAAGAAAAACAAAACAATCCTTCCATCACATTTCTCAATATAAGAAAACATCATTAAAATGCACGTAAATTATTAATTGACAATGAAAGTGTGCACACTGTGCGTGACAAAGTAATTCTAGGTTTAGTCTATTCACGATCATCGATCACAGCATCCCTTCCTAAGAGGTCAAAGGCTTATTTACCAGCTATAAAAAAAACATATTCCTATTGCAAGCTTACATCTTGCGAATCTGTATTCCCTGTGTAGAGGGTAGCAAAGATACACACATAAACACACCACAATGTAATAAATAAGTATTTATATATCTACATCACACAAAATAAGCTCCGGCCATGAAATGAACTTAGAACCCCAAGCAACGCAGGCTGAGCTTCTACAAACACTATCCAATGATTTCATTATGTAACGGTGATTACTCGTATGAATATACATATAATATTGTGCTTTTATATGTTCCGAACAGTACTAAAACTTATCAAATACTTACTTAGCTCGTCTTCTTCTATGCCTCAGAAATAACACTTGATTACCAAAGTTATATTCATGTTAAAAAAAATATACGTTTAAACCCATAATTAACCTTGTTCAAAATGCATAGTTTTTTTTAAATCCATTAAAACCTTTTTTAATGGCTCTAAATCAAAACTGACGAAACAGACATTAGCACCTTTACAACTTGGTCTACGACACAAGTGTCATGGCGGCGCGTCGGCGCTGGGGTGGGAGGATATTGACTTGCGGCGACGCCACTGCGCATGTACCGGATCATGTGTTTCTGTTTTTAATCTAACACTACAAGAAAAATGACGCTAATAACTACGCACATTTTTTTATTACCTGACACAAATCCAGAAACTAACACTATGATAAATATTTTGCCCATTAATTCGGGTCGACGCACTGGGCATTAAGGTTACAGTCAACGCGCTTGGCCTTGACCTCCGCAGCAATTAGCAGCGGCTGCGTGTTGTGTGACCACAACTGCCTCTACAGAACTTTTTTTTTTCACATTATTTAAACTTTAACAGTTACATTTAGACCTGATCGTATTACAGACTATTCATGCTACTGTGACTGCGATAGGTAGGTATTGAAACCGCGGTCTCAGTCCCCTTGGCATCAGCAGGACAATATATGGGTCTATATATTAATGAAATTCTATTTTTCTCGTTATCTATGAAGCACATGGAACTACATTATTAAATCCGTAGTATTAGCATCATTAGTATTTTTAAATCAGTTACATAGGTCCTACTCAGAAAAACTTTTTTTTATGGATAGGCTAGCCTATGTCCACAGTTTCAGCTGATGGTGAGTGATAACGTGACTTAAGATGATAAGCATCTAAAAAAGGAACTGGCTCTAAACGACAGATGCTTTACTAGCTACTTATCGGCAGATTTTCTAAGCTCAGTCATGGGCTGGAATCAATTCATGGAGCATGGGATTCATGGTGAATAGTAACAAAAATATTTAATATAATAAAAAAAATCCGAATGGTCAATGGCAAATGCGTTGAACATACTAGTATAGTCTAAATATAAATTAGTCCAGTTTAGTTCGACAGCTTGAGTACCTATATGTTCTGAGGCACGGTGCTTTAGGTATTTAGTTAGTTTTGCTTAAGTTTTTGTCGTCTTCTTTTCTTAAATTGTGATGAATCCAAAAAGTTTATGGACATACATTATGATGGTTTATTTTGTAACTTACAGATTTCCTTTGACCAACCATTCAAACCAAACCACATTTTTTTTTACAAATATGTTATTGTATTCTATCCTGAGCAATGCAAAGGTACCAAGAACTATCGTGAAAGAAACAATGATAGATGCGATGTTCCATTTGCTAAATAATATGCACTTCGCTTGGACAATTATTACGTCATGAGCTTTAAGCAAGTGGCATCATCAGGACCACTTGGGTCTATTTATGAATGAAATACTATTGTTCTCGTTATCGATGATGCCAATGAGGCTTGAACATTCCCCGTGAGGTGCAGGGTTAGTATTTCACCCCCATATTGTCCTGAGGGAGCCGTAAGAGGTAACGAATGAGAAAATATCAGAAGGCGGATAGCAGCGCCTTCTGAATTAATGCCATCTTACAATAAGATTAACATGACGCTTGCCAAGTGTGGCGATTATGGCACTCCACCCAATGGCCTATGTTTGACGGTGGACGTCTTCTGGCCGTTGATGTGAGCTTTGTGAATTTATAATTTCAAATTCTAAAACCTAATTATACCTACATATTCACCACGTCACTGCTGACGCTGCCGCCGGCGCCGCTGTCATGTGTGAATCATGGAGGAATCATCCAGCGTGCATGTAAACCATTTTGCAGTTATTTTTCATTTGCGTCATGTTGTATCTACTATTATAACTCTGGGGTGATATTTGACTGTAAACTACCCATAACAGATATGCCCATCCTCAGAGGTATCCAGTTTATGCTATGAAATACCTGGAATTCATTGGTACCTCTATCCTTACTCGTACATAGAATGGCATATTAAAATTTCAGAAGCTTAGAACTGTACCCGATGGGTGATGATAACTAAATAAGCTTATCCACTATTGCACAAGACTAAAAATGGTCCAATATGATCTGGGTGACCTGTATGTTACCACTGCTACCCCTTGGGAATATAACTGATGATAAAATATTTTACAAGAGATGTTGATGCAAAACGTCTTTATAAGTTGCAAAGTTAGGATCGCGATAAAAGATATAGGTACAAGTACGGACGCAACTTGTAGAAAAAATGGTGTGGATACCATTGCAATTTGCAACAATACTGCATCCCTAACTTAAATTACGTTTCTTACTTAAACTAAAATATTTAGTGGAAGTTCCAACTTTGGTGCATTGACGTGACTTAAGAAATGCCATGTAATACAGCCGCAATACATTTTGACGCTATTAAAATCTATATGCAAACCACATTTTAGAAGCAGTGATGGCTCAGAGGCAATTTCTTGGGCCTGCTGCGCAGCAGGTCCATGGCTCGCATCGCACGGCAGATTTGAGCTTCACCGCATAGTGGTAGGACATTTTGTGAATGCACTCATGATAGTTACCAACTTCAAGTGGAAAATCTGCCGCCAAGTACCTAACGGTGTGTTTCAGCAGCTGTCCTTATGAGCCAGTAGTGAAGCATACTGCTTACAAGATCGATAGTCACACGCTCGCATTACACTGATCACTACCGATAATGACTGAAATTAGGTACCTATCTAGGTAGCTTTTTGTATAAATATCCGAGTACTACTCGACCAATGTCGATGAAATTAAAATCGGACTCATTGTGCGTGCAGAACAAGAGAGCGAAGCGGAACTTCGTAATATTTAAATATCATGATCGAATTTTTTTAAATAAATTTATATAATAGTGGGATTTTTATAAAAGAAAAAAAATCAGGTTCGTTATCATATGGTTTGCTATATAATAATAAGAATTAAGATTTTTATTGGATACGATATACTATTCAGACGCTGAACATTAAGCGAAATTTTAAAAATTTAAAGCTGAATTTATGTTTTATTTTCTATTGAAAGAAATATACGGAATATGTGTACCTATATCGGATCAGGTTTTGTTGTCATGTCCTCAAAATATAAACATTTTATTCATATCTGTAGGCGTACACTCTTTCTAAAAACATGTTTATTGTTGAGGCAAAAATATGCCTTTTTGAGACTCACTTTATCTAAACAAAAGGAGAATCATTAAGATTGGATGAACCAGTAAAAGTTATGCTGCGTCTTATAAAATAAATATAATATAAGAGCTCCTCATTATTATGGTTTTTCTGAACCAAGTATGATCGAAAAATTATACAAATCCATCGTATGGATTTGTTACTAAAATTAGTAGCTTGTTAGCGTTTTCTCATCAGGACTTTACAAAATCTTATTGAAGACACGAAGGACGGAATATATCGAAATGACAGAAAACACAAAAGGAGGGTAAAACAATGTGAGCAACCGAGCGTGTTTGTTGACAGACACTGAATGCAATACAAATAATCTAATTTAAAGTTACCCATGCCCAGATTTTCGAAGTCCCAAGCTTTGTAATGCAGACATAGCCAAGTGCTGGCGCGGTGCCAGCATTCCGTTTTCGTGCGAAAGTCACTTTTTCTTCGGTTTTCGTCGGATTTCTTCGTAAGGAAAGAGAGGAAGTAATTACTTAGATTTATGGTATCAAAAGAAAAGTCGATGTGGCTGTTACGGGTCTTTTTTCAAGCTCCGAAAACAATTTTTCAGACAATTCGACCAATTTGATTCAACCTGCCTTTGATACGGAGATAAAGAATGTGAAATTGGCCTCGTTTTAGTTTTTTGGTTCTTGGAGATAGTTATTTTTGGTATGTATATTCTTTAACATTTTTGTTTTTATTGTAGAAAAACGAATCTGTGCATGGCTTGTGTAATTGGATTTTAATTGATCAGTAGATGGCGAAAGGCTAATTTGTATTACCAAACGTAAGTAGTTAGACTTCTCTGACAACCTCATCGGGTAGTACATAAACAGGCGTGACGATATAATATGTAGGTATGTATAAGACGTAGGAACAGTTCTATATAGGTTTCTCTATTTACATTCAGATTTCGTTCTTTAATTCGGAACATTTAAGTGCTTGAGTATACGTATACCGAAAGGTGATTCTGCAGCTGTCCTTATGAGCCAGTAATTCTAGGGCATACTGCTTACAAGATTGAATGTCACTCGCCCGTATTACACTGTTCATTACCGAAAATGACTGCAATTAGGTACCTATCTAATGTCGATGAAATTTAAATCGGACCCTTCGTACTTTTATCACCATCGGTTTGCGTAGGAGTGAAAGAGAGGCAGCGATGATGATGAAATCGAGATCAGTTTAAGTAAACTCCGAAAGTAAGCTTAATAAAATAACTCAAAACTAGTAACGCAAATCGAAAATGTAACTTTTCTTGTCCCTCTTGATAAGATTTTGCTATTTTATATATATTTTTTCATACACATTACACGCACACACACACATAATTAAGATATTACAAGCGTAATTTAGGGTCAATTTAGCAAATTTTTTCCATTGAGAAAATTTTAAGGAAAAGTGATTCGGACTTTCAGGAGAATCATGATGATTATTCTCAGAACTAAGTACGATCGAAAAATTGTACAAATCCATCCATCGATTTGTTACTTAAATTAGTTGCTTGTTAGCGTTTTCTCATCAGGACTTTACAAAATCTTATTGAAGACACGAACGACTGAATATAATGAAATGACAGTAAATACAAAAGGAGGGTAAAACAATGTGAGCAACCGAGCGTGTTTGTTGACAGACACTGAATGCAATACAAATAATCTAACTTAAAGTTACCCATGCCCAGATTTTCGAAGTCCCAAGCTTTGTAATGCAGACATAGCCAAGTGCTGGCGCGGTGCCAGCATTCCGTTTTCGTGCGAAAGTCACTTTTTCTTCGGTTTTCATCGGATTTCTTCGTAAGGAAAGAGAGGAAGTAATTACTTAGATTTATGGTATCAAAAGAAAAGTCGATGTGGCTGTTACGGGTCTTTTTTCAAGCTCCGAAAACAATTTTTCAGACAATTCGACCAATTTGATTCAACCTGCCTTTGATACGGAGATAAAGAATGTGAAATTGGCCTCGTTTTAGTTTTTTGGTTCTTGGAGATAGTTATTTTTGGTATGTATATTCTTAGACAACATTTTTATTCTTATTGTGGCAAAACGAACCTGTGGGTCGTGTAAATGAGATTTTATTGACCGGTAGATAGCGATAGGCTCATTTGTATTACCAAACGTAAGTATAGTTAGACTTCTCTGACAACCTCGTCGGGTAGTACATAAGTCGTAGGAACAATTCTATAGGTTACTCTATTTACATTCAGATTTTGTTCTTCAATTCGGAACATTTAAGTGCTTGAGTACTGTACCTATACGTAATAAAAATCACACTAAAGGCACCTATGCGAAAAAAATAATATTTCGATCCTTAGCGTTAGGAAAGTAACCTTCTCCTGACCTGGTAAACCTTTATTTTTACTAAAACCGACATCGTACACGAATTACATAATAAGGTTTATAAGTCGACGATATATTGAAAACTTAGATCAAAAATACCTCGTATTCTTGATCGAAGGTTGAAAAGCTTTTTATGAGCCTACTTGTACTGTCTAGTTCTCCGAAATTTTCCAAAGAAACATTATCTGATCATACTGATATATTTATGTGTAGCAACTGCTGCTACCATCTTACTTGTTGGTGAGTGATGATGTGGTCAAGGATAGTAGGCAGGCTTAGTACCTTTAAGGTACTGGCTCTCGGTAGGAGAGCGTTTTCAAAATGCCTAACACACAGGAAAATGAAATTTACACAATGAATCTTAAAATGCATATTCTTTATTTATGCACGGCAACATCTAAATCTAGCAATACTTAATAAAAGGTAACCTTATTCTATTTTAATATTGTTATGTTTGCAATAACGCCTGCTTGGCGAATTACATTACAAAATTACAAATTTACGAGAGAAAATATTATAATCCCGCACATGACTGTAATTTTTTCTCTCGCAAATTTGTAATTTTGTAATACCTATAACCTTATTTTATATTTTTCACGGCAAAGAGCGATGAAAACATGTCTGCTATATTATAGTGTCGTCATAGAGCATATAATAATACTACTCGTGCAAGGGTTATGATCACTATAATAGATATGTTCGTTGTGGATGAAGATGTTGACATTACTAATTATAATTTTAGAACCCCATGTAATAAATTTATCTGAATCTGAGTAGGTAATATACAATATACGACACAATTATATCAAAATTACAATATATTGCATATTACTTGTATTGATAGGTAAAACCAAGATCTGTGGCAATATTGAATGAAAAAAGGGCAAAACATAGAGGGATAGAAGGATAGAGAAATATATGCTGTATATAATATGCTTTTATAGTATGTAATGTAATATGCTTTCATAGACCAGAAATAAAATTAAAATGTATTTAATGTTTGTGCCCTGTGAGGTGTTGGGCTAGAAAGCCACCCCCTCGCCATTGCTACCTGTGGGTGTCGTAAGAGGGGACTAAAGGTAAAATACCGGAACGTGGGCACCAGCGCGTTCTGAGGAACTGATATCTTAACTGCGATCCCCAAGACGCCTGCCAAGCGAGGGGATTATGGCAAAACCTCTCTTAATGTTTTGTAAAGGGAGGCTATGTTCAGCAGTGGACAATCCGGCTGATACAGCACAGTAATACTAACTTATTAGGAAGCGGCTAGGACTCGCGTTATATTTACTGGAAAGATTCCGACCAGTTTCGGACAGTTTTGAAGTCCTTCGTCTGGGAGTAACGATTGCGCGAAGCAACGAACCCGGGCCTCAGCGCTTAACTGGACTAATAAGTTAATATGGATAAAGCTCGCGATAGTTTTCAAAGTGCAGTACAGTGTTTGTGAAACTTCAGAATTTTATGGAGCATTATTCAAATCAGACGATTTTAACAAAATCCTCTAGTCCTCGATTAAATATAATACCTGCATATTATGTTCATAGGACTAGGTAAGTGAAACTTTGTGCAAATATGAAAGTATCAAATATAAGAATATGGTAATGACTTATAAAAAAAAACAAGTTTTAAGACAAGTCACCACAATGCATTTCTAAGCAATAAAATTGCAATAAGCACAAACACGATACGATAAGTTTTAACCTTAAAACTCAAAACTTGACTAGCAAGCTTAAAGTTGTTACGGAACATTATACCTATGCCTGCGTATAAGAGCTTATTTGCTATATACAAGCCTTAATTTTCCTGAAGTATGTTAAGTTTTCATCTAAGTATATATAATTTGACTCGAAATGATTTCTTATATTATAAATTAAGTTTATATAATATAACGTATATACGTAATTTACATCTGCCCGAAAGGTCGGCACTGTATAGATCCCTAAAAGAATCCTATCTATTATATACTATCATACAATATTTGTGATTATTGCAATGTTATTACTTCGAGATGCACTCTGGTATTTTCATTAGCGCCTGCTCAGCGAGTAAGGTAAACGCCCCATGGGGTGCCGGGTTAGAATGTCACCCCCCATTGATACCTGTGGTTTTCGTATGAGGCGACTAAAGGTAAAATACCGGAGGGAGGGCAGCAGCACTTTCTGAGGAACTGCGATCCCAATACGCCTACCAAGCGGGAGGATTATGGCAAACCCCCCCTAAATGGGGGAGGCTGTGTTCAGCAGTGGACAATCCGGTTGTTACAGTAAGTGAATAAGCTTTGTTACCTTTTAATTATCTTGCTGCATTTATTTAAGAATAAGTAGGTGTATGTTCTTTAACTTCTCCTCTACGCTGAAACATCTTTACTCATTTGGAATATAAGTAGATAGTTAAGATAGGGAATTAACACATATTTTCATCGTCAATTTATTTTGTCTACGCGAGTGAAACCGCGGGGTGCACTAGTACAAGTGCTAAATGAATAGGATGAAGCATCTAAGACATTAAGTATTTTTAGAAATATTACATTTTTCTATAGGTTTCCTCCTCAGTAATAAGACTACTATTGGAACCATTCTAAGTTAGTAATATGTACTTTTTGGGCTTCACATAAATAAATACCATCTTTCTACTACCTATGTAAATACTTTCCGCAAGTCTCTGGCTTAGCATTTATGCTCTGAGTTCAAAATTCCGTAACAAGATGGCATATTTTCAATCTAGTGATGGTGCTTACTTACGAAGAGGAATTATGAATCGCCGCTAGAGGGCATTTTAACTGATTGCGAAAAGATTGTAAACGGGGAACTAACTTGTATGGTGGGCGAAGAACAAGCCTAACGTCGTTAAACATAGATGGCGCTTCTTGGAAGTTTAATGTGAATTATTTTAATGCTAAATGTATTCAATTGAAATGAAAGTAAAAAACAATATTAAAATATCCATAACATTTTCATGGCTGTTTTTATTCATTTTACTTATAATGTTTCCTAATTTTTGTCTTGTAAATTGATGTTATTTAAATAAGTAAAGTTATATAGGTATCTGTAAATTTTCAGTCTACAAGGGTAAATATAGGTCAAATATAACTTATATTATGTATAATGACAGGTTGACATAGTATAACCAGGATTTTATAGTAGTACTGCAGACCAGAGAGCGCGACGTTCATTAAAAAAAAAAAACGTTCCTTCAACCATATACACGGTTCCATCCTGCTCTTTTGATGAAATTTATACCTACTTAACAATGGGGTTAATTACTGAATTTTTTTCGCAGAGGGCGCTGTATCTTTGCTTACATAGTGGTCTAAATATGTTCTGCATTTTATTAGCACGTTGATTTTATATACGACGACGTTTAGTGTTCTCTGTATATTCGAAATGGCATATCGCCCGACTAAAAGTTAAATAAGACTTGTATAAAATCGACGTCCTGCCCATCAAGGAAGAAAAGTCCAAAGGTAACCCTTTTTAATTACATATTATCTACTTTTCCTGTTTCCACGGCGTTGATGGATTTTAACATGGTAATTGTATCCGTCAATAAAATGTGTTCAAGCTCATTATTTTTGTTTTGTTAATATAAATAGCTGCAGATAAATTACCTTATTTAACAGATGAGGCCCTAGTTTATTTTCTTTGCTATAATTGTGTAGGTTAGTACCTAGGTAGACGTATTAAATATAAAAGGAATTAAGTTGGTCTAATTTTTTGAGTATTATATATATTAAAAGAGAGAAAATTAATTAGGCTTATCTTTTTTTTCCTTACAATTATGTGGGAACTCAAAAATTTGCTATTTTTCGATATCCAACGCTACACAGCAATCTGTATATTACATAAAATAGAAAAAAGATATAAGTACAGTTTTACTATACCAATAAATAACGTTTCATATTCATATAAGAATTTAACAGTGGTGGTGATAAGTATGACTCGCGCACTCGTGGTTATATGTGGCGAGCTCACACACTGAGGGTGACGGGTACTCGAAGCGCCGAGCGAGAGAGAGAGAGAGAGTGAGAGATACGTGTCCCACTCGCCCAGGCGCGCGCCGGTGTGTACCCGTCTCGTAGAACGCTTCGCTTGTTCCGACGAATAACTTGGAGTGAAGCAGCTCTTGTTTTCAGCTCAGCGACAATTTTGCCGTCGTCATTTTCTCATCAGCCTTCTTCTCGGCTGGTTGAGGCGTCGAGCCATGGCTCATGGCCTCTGCATATTCTCGTGGGGCTACTACCCCACGGTAACTAGTCACTGCGCAGGCTACTACAAGTTTATTGCCGCTCTGCGCAGTGTATGTAGGCACTATAATTTTTTTTTTTTTTTTTTTTTTTTTTTTTTTTTTTTTTTTTTTTAATTTTGCATTGGACCTAGCTCGTTTAAGTACCTCTGAGTTTTACCGTACAGAGAGCACCGGTTTCGCCGGCGCAAACTTAACAATTTTGCCCGCAAGTTTCACTTTGGGTCAGCCAGGGTTTTTAGCCATAACTTCTTTATTTATTTACCAATTTACATGATTCTTTCTTATTTACTTAGTACTATTAAAGGCCTACCTAAATATGTATAATTAGTACACATAACCCTGCCTGATGTTAAGCTATCGTGAGATTTCTTACTAAAAACCTAGTTTTTGGGTCAAAAATAGATAAATAAAAATTCACCCTGCCTAACCTACTTTGAATTAAGGTGTGAAATATTTTTTATTCGATAATATATACTTAAGCCTATTATATAAAAATATTTACTTTTTCCTATGTCTTATAGTTTCTCTAATAAAAATCTAAATATACTAAAATTGTAAAACACACAAAATCAACCATATTTCCTTAACTATAAGACCTATCAAAAAACTGTTTACATGTTAAGAAATCTTACTATCTACCCTATTTTTTCAAATATAAAATTAACCTTAACTATAACTTAAATATTTCACCTAATAAAATAGGCTACCGTGCGGGCGGTGTAGCGCTATCTCACTCGCACCCGTTAGGGTAGCGCTTACCATCCCGCGCGCACCTTAGCCTTACATAATTTCTAAGTTTCGTCGCCAACATCCTCCCCCTTGTGCACAGCACCGACTCCTGACCTGGCGACACTACTGCTCGATTCTTCGTTGCTCGTCAATTCGCTGGCTTTGTGCTCGTCGTTTTGTACCGGAACTAGCACCACCACCTTGGAGCTCGGACGCTTCAAGACTCCGCCAGTCGTACGGACGTCGACGATTCGAGTTTTCCCATCTGGTCCACGATAGGTCTTGACTACTTCTCCTCTTGGCCAGGTCCCTCGGGGCAGTGTGGAGTCAACTATGAGGACTGTGTCTCCACACTGCAGGTCGCGGCTAGTGGTCTTCCCGTCGATTCGTCTTGGGATAAGAGTTGGTAGGTACTCTTTCACCCATCTTGCCCAAAAGTGATCGACCAGCCGTTGTGCCATCTTCCATTCTTGTCGTCCATTGAGGTCTTCATCGCCGAATTTCCCGAGCCTTGGTAGGCCACAGGACCTCCCAATAAGAAAATGATTGGGAGTTAGCGACTCTTCGTCTTCATCTTCTATCTTCTCTACTAGAGGCCTGGAGTTCACGATATGTTCAGCCTCCAGTACCAGAGTGTGAAGAACTTCTTCTTTTGGGTGCTTCTCTTTGAGGGTTACTTCTAGCGCTGTCTTGATGGACCTGACGAGGCGTTCCCAAGCCCCACCCATGTTCGGTGCTCCTGGTGCGATAAATTTCCACCGCACCCCAATCTTCTCAGCTTCACTGATGACCTCTTCTTTCTTCAGTGCTTCAAGAGCTTCTTGGAGTTCTTTGTTTGCTTTCGCAAAATTCGTCCCATTATCACTGAAGATGGACTTGGGCATTCCTCTTCTGGCAGCCATTCTTCTTAACGCCAAGATTGCTGAACTCGCTGACAGTGTAGTTGAGAGCTCTATGTGGACGGCTCTGGTGGTGAGGCATGTGAACAGAGCGCCCCACCTCTTCTCATGGCGTCTCCCCACAGTGACAATCATGGGGCCGAAGTAGTCTACGGCGGAGCATGTAAAGGCCGGCTCCCCATAGCGCAGTCTTTCTCCTGGTAGATCTCCCATTGGTGGTTGTTGTGGTGCACCCTTGTAGACTTTGCACCATTGACATTGGTGCGCTGTCGCTCGAACCGCAGATCGAAGTCCTAGGACCCAGAAGTGTTGCCTGACCTCATTGATGACTGTTGCATGGTTGCCGTGGTTGAAGACTCGATGATAGTGCGCAATGAGAAGTCTCGTGATTTGGTGCTTGCTGTCTAGCACCACAGGTCGCTTGAAGTCGTCTTCTAAGCCACGCGCAGCGTCGATTCTTCCTCTGATCCGTAGCAAACCATTTTCAAAGACTACGTCGATCTTCTTAAGCTTGCTTGATCTCTCGAGCGGTTTTCCTTTTATCATCGACGAGATTTCTTCTTTCTTCCTGGCTTCTTTGTAAGAGGAGCTTTTCTGCAAGTCTTCTATGGCTGTCTTCAATGGGTAGAAGTCTTCTTTCTTCTTTTTTCACAAATGATTCAGACTCCTCTTTTGTCTTCTTTTTATGTTTTTTCCAAGTCGGGTCAGATTCTTCTAATTTTCTTGAGATGTTCACTTGTTGGGTCCGCTTGCACAAGTCGATGAATTGAAGTACCCTTGCAGTTGCTCGACATAGTCGGTTCCAACTTGAGAATCGTGTTGGATCCGGAGTTGGGTACTTGTCGATGATCTTCGTCGCTGTGACTGAGTGTTGTTCTTTTTCTTCCCCCGTTTTTTCTATCTTGAAGCTTCTTGGTTTAGGCCAGGATTCTTCGGCATGTCTCAGGAATGTCGGACCAGTGAACCATCGATGACTTCCTTGAAACTGTTTGGGGATGTCTCTTGTTGCGTCGTCTGCTGGGTTATCTTTGGTAGAGACCCATCTCCATTCTTGCGGTTTTGATGTGTCTTCGATTTCAGCAAGTCGATGGGCTACGAAGGGCTTGAACGTCCTCGGGTCTGACTTGATCCATGAAAGTACTGTACTGGAGTCAGTCCAGTACGTTTTCTTTGTTGGCTTGACGTCAAGTTCTTCTTCGATGGAGTGTGCCATTCGGGTCCCCAGTAATGCAGCTTGTAGTTCTAGCCGCGGGATGGAGACTGGCTTCAATGGAGTCACCCTTGCTTTCCCTGCCAGCAGCGTCACTTCGTATTGCCCTTCGTTGTTTTTCTGCCTCCAATAAACGGCACAGGCGTAGGCGGTTTCGCTGGAGTCTGTGAAGACGTGTAGCTCCCCCTCGTGCTTGGAGTGACGGATGCATCTTGGGATTCGCAAATCTTTCAGTAGTTGCAGGTTTTCCAAGTATTTTCGCCATTGTTCTTCATTATTTGGCATTACTTCATCGTCCCATCCGATGCCACTTCTCCAAATGTCTTGTAGAAGTCTCTTCCCTTGAATGAGCACGGGTGATGCCAACCCCATAGGGTCGAAGGTTGACATCACGGCGCTCGTGACTTCTCTCTTTGTTGGAGTTTTCCCTTTTTCGACGACTTCTTGTACGTTTCTTAAACAGGTGCGGAACCCCATTTCGTCTTCTTCAGTAAACCATCTCAGGCCCAGTGTCTTCTCTTCTTTGGAACCCAGCTCGACTTCCTTGTTCGTGTTGTCTTCACGAGCTAGCTTCTTGAGTACTGCTGGCTTATTGGATGCCCATCCTCTGAGCTCGAACCCGGCTTTTCTGTGGATGGCGTCTACTTCGTTGGCGATCTTGATGGCTTCGTCTTCTGTTGGAAAACTTTGCAGGTAGTCATCCATGTAGTGGTTGCATTCTATGGCTTGAACCGCTTCGGGGTATTCTTCTCTGAAGTCTTCTGCGTTGCGGTTCTTGACGTAAATTGCAGCACTTGGTGAACATGCGGCGCCGAAGATTACCGATGTCATTCGGTATTCTATGGGTCTTCCAGTGCGCAGATCTCCTCGCCACAGGAACCGTAGGCTGTCACGATCCTCTTGTTTAATCTTGACTTGAAGAAACATCTCTTTAATGTCGGCCACGACTGCGGCGGGATGTTGCCGGAACCGAAGGAGCACTCCGAACAAGGACTGCAGTAGGTCTGGTCCTGATAGGAGTGCGTCGTTGAGGCTTTTTCCCTCAAACTTGGCAGCTGCGTCGAACACCAATCTCTTTTTCTTCTTAGTAGGATGCGTGACGGCAAAGTGTGGCAGGTACCACTTCCTCTTTGATTCAGACTTGTGTGGTACTTCTTCTGCGTAGCCGCTGTCCAACAGATTCTGTATTTGTTTTCCATATTCTTCTTTGAAGCCTAAGTCTTTGTCCAGCTTCTTCTCGATGCCTTTCAGACGGTTCTCTGCTGACTTGTAGTTGTCTGGCATCTTCTCATCTTCGTTCTTCCATAGAAGACCAACTTCAAAACGTCCATTTTCTAATCTTCTACTGGTCTTCTCCAAGATTTGAAGTGCTCTCCCTTCGGCATCTGTGCTTGGTCGACGTGGTTGAACCCCGAGTGATTCTAAGGTAAAGTGTTCCTTAATCATCTTGTCCCATTCTTCTTCTCGGGTGAAGACGTGTGCGCAGGTGACGAAGTTGACTTGTTTTGATGCCCCCGAGTCACATCCGTGCAGTACCCACCCTAGGTACGTAAGTGATGCGACGGGCTGGTTCTTCTTCCCTTTGCGTGTCCCCCTGGAGACTATCAGCTCCCAATTATCTTGCCCGATGAGCAACTTCGGTGGTTCTTCTTCATAGTATAGCTGGTCGGCCATCTTGCTTAAGTGAGAGTATTCTTCAATCTTCTTCTTGTCCATTGGTTGAGGCGTCAGGTGTAGGTTATCAATTGTTCTTGCCCCATTGATGGACCTTTTCTTACTGTGGTGGATGCCTCTTAGTTTCATATTGATCTTCATAGAATCAGTCTTCGTGATAAGTTGTGGGTGGAACACCAACAGTTTCCAATGTGAGGGCTTCTTTAGGTCCTTGAAGTCCCAGCTGGTTGGCTATTGACGAGTCTAACATCGTCACCGTCGAACCTTCGTCCAGCAATGCCAACACTCTGGCAGTTCCCTTTGGACCGTAGACCTCCACTGGCACCATTTTCAAGTAGGCCCTCTTTGTCCTCGCGGCGTTCACCTGAAGCACATTGTTGGTAACTTCTGTCTTCTCTGCCTTTGGTGTGTGTTCAGGTTGCCGGTCCTCGTGTAGAAGGATATGGTGCCATCTCTTGCAGATCTTGCAGGACGGTTTCCTGCAGTCTTGTTTTCGATGACGACCTTGCAGGCACTTGAAACATGCCCTGCTCTTTAGTGCAATTTCCCAGCGTTCCTTCTTCGATGCTTCAAGGAACTTCTTGCATTCGATGAGGCGATGGCTTTCATGACAGTGCGGGCACTGCCCCTTCTCTTGTTCTGTTGCAGTGTGTGTGGCTTCTCTTTTCCCGTAACTCTTCTTTGTCACGGACTCTTGCATGGCATATGGTCCACATTGGTCCGCTTCTCTATTGAGGAACTTCCCCAGATGATCCAGATCAGGGTCTTCGGTCTTCGCAGTGAAGTCAAACCATCGATAGCGAAGCACCGCAGGCATTTTGTCCACTATTGTTTTCAGCATCTCTGGAGACTGCAGGTATTGTGGCTTCTTCAGACCCTTTACTGTAGCCACGATGTTGTTGACTTGACTCGCAAACACACAAACGTCGCGTACGCTTTCAGTCATCTTCGGTAGGTTTCTCAGCTTCTCCATTTCAGCGAGCACTAATGCATCTGGTCTTCCAAAGCGACGGCGAAGTGCGTCCATGACTTCTTCAGGTGTGCACTCGGAATATAAGAGGCTCTTGACTACCTCTCGTGCTGCGCCCTTGATGGACTTTCTTAATCTTGCCATGTTCTGTACTGAAGAGAAGTTTGGTGCTGTATCTTCATACACTGTCTTGAATGCCAACCATTCGCCACTGCTCCCATCGTAGAAGGGCAGTTCACTCAGGTATCCAGGAACAACTGCACTTTTTGATGTTGCACTTATTGCCTTGACTATAGCTTCGGCTAGTTCTTTGGTCCCTCCAGTGGCCTGTGCTGGGTCTTCAGGTTTGACATTGTGGTCCTTGACGTGCCCCTCCGCGGGCTTGTCTGCAGGTGGTTTTTCCTCAGACATTCTTTCCACTGTGTCGCTGACCCAGTTCTGCACGTTGACTTCTCGGTCCACTGGTTCACTAATTTCTGAGTCATCGTCTTCTAGTTGAAGGATCTCCAGGCGCATCCTTGCTAATGCAGCTGCTGCTCGTGCTTCTTCAAGTTCTAGGCGGGCTAGTTCGGCGCGGGCTTCCAGCTCCTTCTTCTTAAACACTGATGCCACTGATGCGGCTCTTGACTTCGGCTTGGAGATCTTCGGGCCTTCGCCCCCAGTTAGTGTTCTATTTTCCTCCATAACGGTGTCTGTGGTAGTTTCGTACGACGTCCCAGACGGAAAGGTACCTTCTGTTGTGGTACCAGACATTGGCGCTCCGGAACTTCCTGTGGCACCACTCGACGTTCCCTCGGTGACATTCGGCGTGCATTCGCGTTGACTGCTTCCCTTTTGACTTCTTGTAACCGGCATCTTGAATGCTGATGTTGTAACAATGAAGTCGTCCAAGTATGTGAGGCTTCTCACTCACACGATGATATCATCCAAGTATGTGAAGTACTGAATGACAAATAATATCATCCAGGTATACGAAGCGTTGATCCGGCTCGAAGGACCAGCTGATAAGTATGACTCGCGCACTCGTGGTTATATGTGGCGAGCTCACACACTGAGGGTGACGGGTACTCGAAGCGCCGAGCGAGAGAGAGAGAGAGAGTGAGAGATACGTGTCCCACTCGCCCAGGCGCGCGCCGGTGTGTACCCGTCTCGTAGAACGCTTCGCTTGTTCCGACGAATAACTTGGAGTGAAGCAGCTCTTGCAGTAGGCACTATGTTGTTCTGTATCCTAGCGGTGAGGGGGTCGAGGAGGGGGACTCTTGCAGTCCCAAATAAAACCCACACTTGTTCACAGTAAGGCTTCTTGCTTGGCTGACCAAAGCTTCCTTTTTCCTTTGCTTCCTTTTCTTCCTTTTCTTGAAGGCTTAGAATGCCTAATTTTTCTGTGACAATTTTGCTTTAGCTTATTTCATCATCGACTCTCCCTTTCTGGGGAGTCGGTTGGGGTTCGGGCTTTCTGCCCATTTCCCCTGCATCTTCTCTTGTGGCTTCGACCACAAGGTAACTTCCTTTGCGCAGGCTACTTCATGTGTGCCGCTCTGCGCAAAGTATGTATTGCACATAGTGCTTTATGATGTGTTTGTTAGTCTAATCTGTATGTTGCGGAGTAGCTATCAACTCCCTGGGGAGCGGACGCCATCTTGGCTTCGCATCAGGCGGCCTCGTGTGTAGAGGCGCTATGCCTCTGAGGTGTGTGTGGGGTCCGTTGTCCGCCGCGTCATACATTTTCTTCGCTAGGCGGACAACGAACTCATCGATGCTCTCGACGGCTACGTCCTTCGCTATCGTTGCGTTCCTGACGTACCGTCCGGCTCCTGTAGCTATGCGTAATGCAATATTTTGTTGCGTCTGAATCTTGGCTTGGTTGGTGCGGGAGCATAGTGCGTACCAAGCTGGGGATGCGTACGTCAATCTCGACCTTATATACGTTTTGTATATCCCCAGCTTGGCTCTCAGCGGCAACTTCGAGTTTAGGACTGGTCTCAGTTGCGCTCTTGCCGTTCTTGCACTGTGAATGACGTGGTTTACCTGGGCTGCCATCGTGAGCTTCCTGTCAATTTTGACACCCAGGTACGTGGTGTTAGGCAACCACTCAATGTCTCTGCCATGCATTGACAGCTTTTCTTGAGGTAAGAGTTTTCTGCTGACAAATAGCGCGGCGGTCTTCCTCACGTTGACCGCCATTCGCCATCTGTCGAGCCACTCTGGCATGAGGTTCAGCTGCCTCTGCATGACCTTGATGGCTTGTGCAGGCTTTTGGGAGGACGTTAAGAAGGCGCTGTCGTCCGCAAAAAGGGCTAACATAACCCTGTCTTCGTGGTCCCATGATCTGTTGTCGAGTGTAGGTATGTCGTCAGTGAAGGCGGCATACAGCAATGGTGAGAGGCAGCTGCCTTGGGGGACACCTGCCTTAATGCTTTTGAGCTCTGAGTCTGCCTGTTCGACTGAGACGTAGAAGCTTCGACCTTCCAGGAAGCTGTCCACAATCGTCAGGTACTGTTTGGGTATTTCTAGTTGCGCCAGCTTGTAGAGAAGGCCCTCGTGCCACACTCTATCGAAGGCCTTCTCCACGTCTAGAAATACCGCCACCGTATGTTTCATTCTATTCAAGTTGTGGGCCATCTGGTGGAGGACTCTTGTCAGTTGAAGGGTCGTTGAGTGCTGCCGTCTGAACCCAAACTGTTCCTTTCTTGGGGATATGAAGGGTCGCAGTCTGTTTAGCAGCAGCCGCTCAAACAACTTCGCCAGGTGGGGTAAGAGCGAAATTGGGCGGTACGCTGAAGGTTGTCGCCTGTCCTTGCCCGGCTTCGGGATCATGATGACTTTGGCCTTCTTCCAGGGCTCTGGGAAGTGGCCAGTGCGAAGGATCCCGTTGTACAGCCGGGTTATGGTCACAATGCCTTTCTTTGGCAGCTGGTGGATCGCCGCGATCGGGAGCCCGTCATGTCCAGCGGCCTTCCTCCTTGGTAGGCGTCTTATTGCTTTCCAGGTCTCGATCGGGGATATGAATGCGGACAATTTTGCATTGGACCTAGCTCGTTTAAGTACCTCTGAGTTTTACCGTACAGAGAGCACCGGTTTCGCCGGCGCAAACTTAACAATTTTGCCCGCAAGTTTCACTTTGGTCAGCCAGGGTTTTTAGCCATAACTTCTTTATTTATTTACCAATTTACATGATTCTTTCTTATTTACTTAGTACTATTAAAGGCCTACCTAAATATGTATAATTAGCACACATAACCCTGCCTGATGTTAAGCTATCGTGAGATTTCTTACTAAAAACCTAGTTTTTGGGTCAAAAATAGATAAATAAAAATTCACCCTGCCTAACCTACTTTGAATTAAGGTGTGAAATATTTTTTATTCGATAATATATACTTAAGCCTATTATATAAAAATATTTACTTTTTCCTATGTCTTATAGTTTCTCTAATAAAAATCTAAATATACTAAAATTGTAAAACACACAAAATCAACCATATTTCCTTAACTATAAGACCTATCAAAAAACTGTTTACATGTTAAGAAATCTTACTATCTACCCTATTTTTTCAAATATAAAATTAACCTTAACTATAACTTAAATATTTCACCTAATAAAATAGGCTACCGTGCGGGCGGTGTAGCGCTATCTCACTCGCACCCGTTAGGGTAGCGCTTACCATCCCGCGCGCACCTTAGCCTTACATAATTTCTAAGTTTCGTCGCCAACAGGTGGCTTCCTTTACCTACATCAAATAAAATGCTCGAAGACCACACCTTAATACTGAATTGCTTTTTATTTCTTTTCTCTATGCTAAAACTTAATCTCATATTAAAATAAAGTAACTTGAAATTGGACAGAAGTTATCGTTTAAGCCGTCGTGAATAAAAAGTAACTATCCTTCTTAATTCTATTCAACCTTCCCAGCGTGAAATAAAGAATCCTTTGATGGTTAATGACGGAGGCGGTTCATTTCGCGAGAAGGATGGGAAGAGAAGTAACCTGCAACTAATTACTGGTCTAATTACATGACGTCGAATTACTATGCGACCCGCGTACTTATCAGGTTTTCCTTATTTTTGCGAGAAAAAAGGCTCAAATGAAAAGATACTTTGAAGCGCTCGTAGCGAAGTTTGTTTACCTGTTAACTGATCAGCAAAGTTAAGATTGAACTGGCCGGTCGCTTCTCCATACAAACGCCGTAGGGTGATCACTCCCGTATTTGAGACTTTAGGTCCAGAATTAAGCATAATACCGATTGATCTCGTCATTATCTAGGCTTGTATGATGCCGAAATTTTATAAAGATAATTAAGTTGAAAGTTATGAGCCTCGAAAACTTTATATGAAAATGTTTTGAGGATCATAATTCTCAAGTTAATTATTTTATTAAAATTTCGGCGTCATACAAGCCTAGATAATGACGAGATCAATCGGTATTTAGCTTTATTTTGGACCTAAATCCTCAAATAAGGGAGTGATCACCCTACGGCGTTTGTATGGAGAACGACCCGGCCAGTTCACCCTTAAGCAACGTCCGCCGCTGTCATGAGTTGGATAGGTGACCGCCAGTGACATTACTACTGAGCGCTTCCGTGCTAACGGTGTGTTCCGGCAGCTGTCCTTGATAGCCAGTAATTCTAGGTTAGCCTGAAAAACATCTTCGATCACATTTGTAATAGGCTCCGTTCAAAACTTTTGTCTAGTGTAGGTATATATATTTATGTAATTGTGATGGAACAAGCTCGAGGCCCACCTGATATTAAGCGGACTAACCTCAGCCTATAACAGATGCATTTCGTCACAAGTCTCGAATTGCACTGCGCCCGTCACCTTGAGACATAGTAGTTAAGTCTCATATGCCTTTAATTTCACTGGCTCTCAAGGACTGCTGCCGGAACACACCGTTAGGTGCTTGGCGGCAGATTTTCTACTTGAGGGTGGTCGCTAGCCAGGCGGGCATTCGCAAAATGTCCTTCCACCATGAGGTGAAGCTCAAGCCCGCGGCGGGATTCAAACCATCTATTCTGTGCGTAAAACCTTACACAGAATAAATAATAACCAAATAGGTATATACTTAACACATTAAAGTTATATCTAGTGACAATTCCTGCTAAGCCGACGTGACTTCAAAGCCGCGTATCCTGGCTGAAATAGTGTCGCTCTCTTTTTTCTACTCTAAATATCTTAAGGAGCTCTTAACTCTTCGAACGCACGATTATTTGATCGTGCGAAAACTTATTCAGCTATCACTTTGAATTACTAATTCAAACAACGTGGCATTTCTGACGTCGTGTTGATTTACCTGCTGTTTCTAGATTTTGATTTCATATTTTTTATATACAAATTAAATGAATTCTAAAAATATTATGTTATGTAAGTCATAATAATGAATATTCGCAAAATAACGCTTGAACCTATTCATAACCTATTCCTATAAATTAATAATGTAATAATTTTTTTTTTTTTTTTTTAGGGAGGACATAGATGCTGACTACCGCTAAGCGGACGTACAGCTCCACCGGACTTTGGGCGAGGGGAGGCCCTCTTATAGCCCAGGGATGTAATAATTAAATAGGATTAATCTTTTATCTATAGTGCGCGTGGAACTAGTTGTTGGCGCCTTAGGTGGCGACAGGGGCGGCGAGGGGGCGGGTTGCCTACTGCTCGCAACGCACAGACGCACATTAGACAGTGATTACCAAAGCAAGCGCCCCCGCCTCTCCACCGCTCACATACCTAAGGCGCGGCCAACTAGTTCCGCGCGCACTATAGTACAGTATTTCAAAAAACTGTTTAAAAATTTAGAGCTATTGAAAGACAAAAGTCAGAAAAAGTACAATGCTCGAGGCCCAACTTCCACCGTTTAAAAACTATTGTGGTAAACCAAAGTCAGAATTTCAAGTTTTTAAAATATTAAAACTAAGATTCGTACTGTGACCGTCACGAAACAATAATGTTCATGTAACTCTATCGCAGAAAGGACAAAGGAACTCGGTAGCGCGAATTATAATTGAAAATTTATGGTTTATATAAGACTGAATAAAGAGATGGGAGATGGCCCCCAGAAAGCACATAATTCATTAATTCTTCAAGCCGTATAGTTTACACCACTGTTAAATTCTTGTTTATATCAAAAGCTATCAAATCAATATATCAGCAGTCAACGCACACACTATTTAAAGCAGTAGACCCGTAAATAAAGTTACTTGCAACTAAGTAATTATTTAAATACTTATTTGTACCCTTATATGTAAATTGAATAATGATAAATAATACACCATTTTTTTCACTGCATTTGTATTTAGTTTCCAATTTAATTCATAATTACCTATTTTTCACCGACATGTAAACCGAATTTTGCGCACCCATTAGTCATGTGGGTCAAGTGTGCGCATTTAAACTTTGACGCTTCATAGACTCGAAAATTATGTGTAGAATGAAAAAAACCTGTGTTAATTAGTAAGACTGTTTATTTGTTATCAACTTATACACAATAATAGTTTTGTCAGTAGCTTATATTTTACGAAATATTAGAAAACAAAGACCGTTCCATACGCGCACACTTACCCCAGTATAGGGGTAAGTGTACGCAACAACAAATAAAGACATATTTTTAGAACATAAACATAATTATTAAAATTTTATCATAGTTACTTAAAGTAATCAACATAACAATCATTTTAAATTAAAATATGAGATCAATTGGAACGTAGAAATCCTCAGTTACTTCATCATACATCTAGTATCACCTTTTTGTCGTTGATTTTGTAATTTTACTTTCGGCAGAGCTTGTATGCATCCGGAACTTTCCTTAGATAATCTCGAGGAATTGTGAATGTATATTTGAACTCTAAAACAAAAAATAGCAACATATGTAAAAAGATTTGCAAGCAGGGTAAGAATGCGCCTGCGCACACTTACACGACTGGTTCTTGCACACACTTAACCCAAACCATCGAATCAGAATTGTATGAATGCCGTTGATTTTTGCGTCAACATAACAACTCAAACACTGGCAATTATCAAACTAGATATTATGTTGTACTCGATAGCAAATAGCATATTTTCAAATAGTTTACATGACTACAAAAGATTACGTGTCAAATATGACAAAATATCGTAAATATTTTAGCAAAAATCTTCATTTACCTGTAAGATTAAAATGGCGCGCTAGCAGCCACTGTAAAACGATCGCTTCACAGGACATCCCGCGGGGCACCGGAGAGGGGGGTTGCCGTTCCTTAGCTTTATATAGTTTTGGAGATATTTTGAATGCGCACACTTAGACGCTGCGCACACTTGACCCACATGACTCTAATGGTAAAATATAGTGAACATAATATAATTCATTATAATAATTTTAAGATCTATGTATCTAAACTACCTATATTTCTACAAATAAATGAATTTGAATTTGAATAAGGATATTTAACACATTTTTAGTGAGTACCTAGATGTTGACTTCCGCTGTCGGCTGTTCCACTCCACCGGACTTTGGTCGAGGGCCAGGGAAGGCCCTTTTATAGCCCTGCACATGATGTTATAATTTGTGCCCTTTTATACAAACTTTCAGACACGGTTACGTTATGAACTCACAGTTTTCATAAGACCAAAGCTCGCGTACGTATTTTTTTTTCATTACAAGTTTTATAAAATGTTAGTAATAGGCACTGACAACTGGAAATTACATTACAGACAGATGTAATAATATGTAGCCGCTGATTTTTGATATATTAACATATATATTTTGACTATGGTAAGTTCTTAGATACTATACCTGTGGGGACAACTTATTAACCTCGTGGGTTTAATTCACCCTGATTAGAATGTCACCCCCCGCCCATTTTTGTCCCGTGGTGTCGTAAGAGGCCACTTAAGGTAAAATACCATAAGCTGGGATGCAGCGCCTTCTGAAGAACTGACAACTACTACTACGATCCCCAAGACGCTTGCCAAGCGTGGGGATTATGACAATTCCACGATCAAAAAGATTGTTCAACGGTGGGCGTTGGTACATGTAATAATGATGCTGAAGTTCTCACTTATTTTGACCTGATCCAATTATTCTTTACGATAAAACGTCATCAAGAAAAGGGCAAATGAACTCTTATATCTTCTATTAATATGCTTAAAAATCTAAAAACTACTCAATCGAAAATCACGCTATTTAGGTGGATCCAAAACGGCGAAGTAAGATACAACGAAAATAAATTATGTCAAATCGTAAAAGTACGAGGTAATATATATCTATTAATAAAACAGTTTTTTTTTATGTTATTGTGACGGAACAAGCTCGAGGCCCACCTGATGTTAAGTGGACTAACCTCTGCCTATAACAGATGCATTTCATCACAAGTCATGAATTGCAATGCGCCCATCACTTTGAGACGCAGGTGGGAAGTCTCGTGTGTGGTGTGCCTGTAATTTCACTGGCTCTCAAGGACTGCTGCCGGAACACACCGTTACCAGCCGTTTTGTGCTTGCCTAGCTACCACCCTCAAGTGGAAAATCTGCCGATTTTCCACTTGAGGGTGGTAGCTATTCAGGCGGGCAATCGCAAAATGCCCTTCAACCATGCGGTGAAGCTCAAGCCGGCGGTGGGGATCGAACTAGACACCTGTTGCATGACAGTCCATAGCTATTACCGCTCGGCCATCATTGCTTCGTTCGTTCGTTCATTGCATCTTTTGCGCTATGTGAGATCTCATTCCTAATATTTTAGAAGCTAATGTTTAATTATGTTATTGTGACGGAACAAGCACGAGGCCCACCTGATGTTAAGTGGACTAACCTCTGCATATAACTGATGTAATTCGTCACTAGTAGAGAGACGAATTGCACTAACTCGTTACTCTGAGCTGAGACATACAGTTGTTAAGCTTCATAGGCCTGTAATTTTACTGGCTCTCAAGGACTGCTGCCGAAACACACTGTTTAGGTGCTCGCTGACAGATTTTCTACTTGAGGGTGGTAGCTAGCCAGGCGAGCATTCGAAAAATGCCCACCATGCGGTAAAGCTCAAGCCGGCGGTGAGGATCGAACCATGGACCTGCGTCATGTCAGTTCACAGCCATTATCACTTGGCCATTATTGCTTAAAATGCACAAATCTATATAAATATACTATGTACCTACAAACAAAACAAATGATCAATATCAGTAACCACTAACTGTTTCGGTATTTTACTTAGGTATGTAAACAATTCTTGGGATCGCATTGTAAGATAGCCGTTTCATAGAAGGAGCTGCTGCCCACCTTTTTTTTTATTTATTAATCTACTCTCCACAGACTCCAGGGTCCGTGCCTTTTTTTAATTGTGTTTTTTTTTATTATTACTACAATTAGAAAACAACATTCTAAGAGGGAACAGTGCTAAAAGAAAAGTTTTTTTTTTCATTGTCATTGGCACTAGCATTCAGAACAGACCGGTGTTCTCTAGCAGCACCCGCTCACGAGCTTACTGCCCACCTTCCGGTATTTAGTTACCCTTAGCACTTAGTTGTCTCTTATGAAACCCATGGGAAAGGATAGGATTTTTTCAAAATAGGAAGGTGTAAAAGCTATGCTTATTACTTTGTTATATCATAGATAGATAAGTAGTAGGTAAGTTACGAAGATAAAATATTGTATAGTATATAATATTTTGCTTGGTATAGTAGATAAGTATGTATCATACAATTACCTAACTCACAGACCCGGCAAGACTGGAATCACCTATAAGATAGATATTTATAGAGAAAACTATTAAACTATGTTATCATGCACTTTGCTTATCGCTGTACACTTATTTGTACAATGTATTTACGTCAAAATATAATTGTCCAAGATAAGATAACACCTGCAATTAGCATATCCCAGTTTATTTATATGTATTAAATAAACCAAACCAAGTACAGCATGATAAACGAATAGCCCGCTATAAATCACAAGATAATGGAGTGTAGGTAATGTTGCATTAACATAACTCTTCCCTTAACTTCACTTAGAAATCCAACACTTATGCCTCATAAAATAAGAGTCATAATCACCAGCTTTCTCTCCCAAGCCAACCATTTGTGATAAATGAGCAAACACCTTTCGGAATATTAATGTAAAAATAGACAAGGATAAGAGGGATAAATAGACTTCTGTACTAATGTAAAAATAAAGCGATGTCAACCAGGTGCCTTTTCAACCTACACAATGTCGTGTTGCTATGTCTGAATAACCTTCAGCGAGTCTTAAATGGGCCTAACAGCTCTAGATGTGAAACATAGTTAAGTATCTACTAATTTTACGAGATCTCATTGCAGTTCATAAAGTTAAGTCTGGTAATTAATTGCAGCGTACTAAACTTAGCACCTGAGTAAGGGAAAATGAGAGAGACTGTTAAACATAAGTGGATACTTACTGAATTGAAACTTCGCGCCGAGACTCCGTCTTTTCTCTCTAAACTTATTCCTGAGTATTCTCCTCTTCAGGCGGTAAAGTACCACGTCGGCTTCATCTACACTCTCAGATGAGGAAGTGTGAGTGAGGCGAATCATCTCACACACAGAATGTCTTCTCTTTTTAGTAAAAATACTCGCTGCACGACTCCGCGGCGAGATCTCTGATAGGCCACGTCTATACATTTTTAGTCGCTTTTTCATTTCAAAATTCACCGCGGTGTCCGATGGAATATTAATGAACTCGTTGTCGGACGCGGTATTACCGATTTTAGATAATTCCAAGCACATTTTAGACCGACGTTTGGCTTGCGAATTTTCCGAACCCTCAACGGTTCGGTGCCGGCGGTGAAAAGTAAACCATTCGGGATTAGTGCTCGCTCGTGCGGGTAAGCTTTTTAAGTAAGTGCTCAGGAACGATACCTTATTGTGAGGAGGATTGTACATTACGCCGGAATTCGAACGCGGGAGGGTATTACTTTCACAGCTCTTTGCATAACCTCTTATTGCGGCATCACTCAATGACTGAGATTTATGTAGGCCGGGTTCATTTTCTAAATTGGATGACGTTGCAGTATTTTCAGTTAACGAGGATATAGAACAATTAATACTACTGAGGAGATCTCCACTGTCCTCATGTTTATTAAAGTTTTCTTTGGCTCCATTAACTATTCGGTTAATGTCTTCGGAAGTTTCGTTATCCGAACTTTTGTAACTGCTGACTTCGCTGAAAGCTCTCGATTGCAGCGAAGTAGTTTCTAAACTACTTTTACGTGAACTTTTAAAACTATTGACTCTTAAGTTATTTGGAATGTTGGTGATGCTATTACTGTCTTTTATCAAATAGTTGTTACTCACATTATTGGTAACTGCAAGAGGACTTTTAAATACTCGTGTGTAAACTTTACCTCCTGATATCGTGTTATGTTTTCGAATTGGATTTCTCGCGATAATATGTCTGAAGTCTTTTTCTCTTAAAGATTGACTAGTTCTTAGTGACACACTATCAAAGTCAGAACTTTTTATCGATATATTTTCATCGTTCGTTTCCACGAGTAGATTACCATCGCAATCAAAAAGTTGTATTGTTGGGAACCGTATCCCCGGAGAGAGATTTCGAGTCCTCAATTCCCATTTCCTTTGACACGGTTTTCTCAATTGAATACGTATTATATTGTCGTCTATTATCGGCCCATCACTATCACTTGAATCGTATTTTTCCGCCATCGTCATCTTTACCATCCTTTTGTGACTTAAATCATCTGTTGTTGAAAGAAAGTATTTGGAACATGTGAAAATTGTCATTGATCGCTAATTTGTTTGTTTACAGTCAGCTGTTCCTTTAACTTTTGGCATTTTGCCAAACGAAACTATTCTCTGGCATTCGTTCCGAAATAGCTCCAATGTCAATTTTGTTGTTTGTGAGTGTAAACACGTGAGCGTAATCACATAACAATTAAATCACTGCACTGAACACATCCACCCAGAGTAAAATAACAACTGAACATCACTTTGTAACGAGGCTCGTCGTGTAGAAACGATTGCATAAGCTCGCGTGTGTGCCGATCGCGCGGAATTGCACCTTCTAATGAGATTGACGCGGGTGGCTTTAATTTTCTCAACTGGTGTTAGATAGGAGCGACTTTCGCGTCGGATCTGAGATCACGCATTTTAATCCGCTCGGAAGTTTTCCGAGAGGTAAATTTTTGGTCGTTCGCGAGTCCGGACATATCTGCACTGAGAGCAAACAGCTGAATAGACGTGCGGAACTATAAATAGAGACTGAACGAGACGGCGATCGGGCCGGCTCCCCTTGAACCTACCGCGTTTGTTTGTTGCAAACGACGTAATCGGTGACGCTAATGCAACAACTGTTCGTACTGACACAGTTTCCTATTTGACCAAGAGCCGCGACCATGTGCATTCGTGACTAATACCTTCACAGATGGCCATTTATGTAATAAGACGTGTAACGCGTTTTACTCAAACAAATTCACCTGCTGCAAACCATTAGGCGTGTTACGTGCCATTACCGTCCCATTATCGATAGTACATGTCAGTTCGTTTAAAATACAAGCAGTCTACTACACGCACACGTAATATCACGCCTGATTCCCGGAAAAAATAAACAACAAGCAACAAATAAAATACAAGCAGTCTACTGAACAATTACAAAATATTTTTTAGGTGGGTGGGTAGACAGATACTTTGTATTGAAATGCCAAAAAACTACAACACTCAAATTAAGTATGACAATGGGTACAATAAACAATCCATTTTTAATAATTATTTTTTATCTACTGGCTAGATATTCTTATTTGTGTCGCTATCAACATTTAAAGTTGCTACAATGTACTAAACGACATTTTAAACCGATTTCACTTACGGTTTTTTACGCCGAGAAAGCGTCTTGATGTAAAAAAACCGTAAGTTAAATCAGCTTAAAATGTATTTTAGTAATTATCAAACTTACGTTAGTTTTAATATTTTTTTGCTACATGTCTTCTATAAAAACACAAAAGACAAAACAAGAACATATAAAAATATGTTTTCGCTAATTGACATACAGGAAAACACAAGATATACGTAATTGTAAAAAGTTTCGCTTTGGTTTTGTGGCTAGCCAGGCGGCTTTCCTGAAAAAGGAAGGTTGCCATTAGATAGATACCCAATGGCAACCTTCCTTGGTAATGTTGGGTTGTTCCGTGCTCATCACTACACCTCATCCTATTTGGTATGGATATTCTTAAATCATCCTTAACTATATTCCTAACTGTTCTTTTTGGTAGTAAGTACGTAGCGTGGAGGAATGGGAGGTACGTAGATACCCCTAGTAGTACATACTGAGCTTGACCTCTAATGTGAGTAATTTACGGCTTCCATATTGACGACGGTTCGATCTTCGCTTCACTGAGCTACAGTTGCTGATCCATTACGCATTTTGTACATTAAAAATGTTCTAGAGTTAACGCCATATTTCCGTATATGCAAATAATGAACAATAGTCCAGGACCGCTGTGGTGGATGAATCATGGTCAGATTCGAAGCAGTGATGGCTCAGTGGCATTGGCTGTGGACTGCCGTGCAGCAGGCCCATGGTTCGAATCCCGCCGCGGGCTTGAGCTTCACAGCATGGTGGAAGGGCTTTTTGCGAATGCCCGCCTGGCTAGCGACCACCCTCAAGTAGAAAATCTGTCCCCAAGCACCTAACAGTGTGTTCCGGCAGCAGTCCTTGAGAGCCAGTAAAATTACAGACACATGAGATCTAACAACTGTACGTCTCACTGTGACGGGCGCAGTGCAATTCGTCGTTGACGTAATGCATCTGTTATAGGCAGAGGTTAGTCCACTTAACATCAGGTGGGCCTCTGCTTGTTCCGTCACAATAAAATAAAAAATAAAAAGATTCAGCTGGCTAGTAGGATTATGAATAGAAATATTAATGTCCTAATAAGGATCCAAAATTTAAAATTTTAGGGTTCTCTATCTACAGGATGTATAGGTAAAAAAAGAATGGTAGTAGACAAATGAGGCTATAATAACGAGGATAATAATAATAATAATAATACATAACAAGATATTGTAAATATTTTTGGGTCAAATAAGACAAATAATGACATGGAGAGAACTAAGAATTATTTATGCGGCACGGAACATCGTGGGGCGAACGCCTACCTATGTCACTCTTATGTATTTCGATCTCGCTATCACTTTGTGTCAATGTCTATAAGTAACACACCGGAAAAACAAATACTTTACTTTCAGGGACCCAGAACATGAAAAGCTAAATATGAAAAGCGAAAAGAAAAATATTTTTTACGCTAGTTTGGTCGTGTATGAGTAATTTTTCAATTTTATTTTATTGGATAGGTGAACAAACAGGCAGGTGGCTCAACTGGTGGTTAGGGACCCACCGACGACCACGGATATTTGGAGTACCAGAGCTCTCAAGGATTCATTACCTGCCGGAGGAAGGAGTACTTGCAGTACCAGAGCTTCCTTCTTGAAAGCTCCTAGGTCCTATCGGTTCGAAAATACTTCACAGGGCAGCTGCTTCTACATTGTGGCAGTGCGAGGCAGAAAATGCCGTAAGATTCACACGGTTGTGGATTTCCAGAGGTCGGCATAAAAATGGTGAAACATCATGCTCTGTCGTGACTTCCGATGGCAAAATTCAGCTGCAGATTAATCTTAATATTCCAATTGAATAAAGATCTAGTACATATTTTTATTAACAGAAATTACAAATGAAATCCCGAATAAATTTGTGAATTTTAGATTATTTTTTTACTTGTTCTATCTAGAAAACCAAATTTGTTTTGAAAATTCTGGATATTATGCAATTAACAAAAAAATCGTATTTTAATTATAGGCGATCAAACAAGACATGATTCGCGCTCACTACAGTATCTGTCTAATTATAGACTGACTGTCGAATACTAAATATTTGTAATCGTGTATTTCAAAACGGTTCTATTTCGATAAATGAAAATACCAATGAAGATCAAACGAGGTAGGTACTCGTTTGTGGGAAAACTGTTTATTGCCAGTACCAAGCGATGCCATGTCGCCCAAGTTACGTTTATCGTTTTTATTGCTGATATGTAAACCTTTGACCACAATCTCACCTGATGGTACGTGATGATGTGGTAGAAGGTGTTAACAGGGTTAACCTAGAATTACTGGCTCTCAAGGGCAGCTGCCGGAGCACACCGTTAGATGCTTGGCGACAGATTTTCTACTTGAGGCTGTTCCTAAGGCTCGTATAAATAAATGCATCTCAAAGTTGCGATCGATCTTAAGATGCAGTTTTGACGGTTAATGTATGGAAGATCTATCTAAAACTGACTCAAGGCAATCTCAACATTGAGACGCGTTTATTACGAGGCTAAGATCTTAGGCGATTGTTAGTGAAATAATCATAATAGTGTGACTAAGAAAATTCTGAATCTGCACTATTTATAACGTATTTTTATTTAACCTACACGTAACCGTTGAAGAATGCAGGTTGCTGGAAATAGAGCGATAATACAAATAAATTGATTTTAACACCGAGCGCCTTGCTAAAATATTTGTAGCTAAGAATTGGCAAAAGAAAGATTAAACAGAGACAGAAAACAGAATTGATGATGGAGATTGTGAGAATAAATTGCTTTTCCTGTTTGAAATATTGCGTTTCTATATTTTAGGGTAGTGCTTAGGAACACTGTTAATAAATACTCAACAACAAGTTATGTAAATACGGAAACTAAATCGAATGGGGTGCCGGGTTGGAATGTCACCCTCCCACATCTAACTGTGGGTGTCGTAAGAGGCGACTAAAGGTGTGGATACCGGAAGGTGGGCAGCAGCGCCTTCTAAGGAACTGATATTTTAAGCTGCGATCCAAAAGACGCCTGCCAAGCGTGGGGATTATGGCAAACCCCCCTAAATAGAGGAGGCTGTTTTCAGCAGTGGACAATCTGGCTGATACAGTAAATCGAATGGAACTAATCTTATTTAGAAGCGCTCGAATCGTAGCTTGCAGTCGTTCTTAAACGATCAACTAAGTTAAGCAATGTCCGCTGCTATACTGACTTGATAGGATGGGTAACCGCTAGTGGCCTTGCGCGCTTCGGAGGGAACGACTTGTTTGTAGTCTTAGAATTAGGTAGTGGGTTATTTTGCAAGTGCTCGCCTGGCTAGCTACTACCCTAATGCAGAACATCTGTCACCATGTACCTAACAATGTGTTGCAGCTGTTCTATAGAGCCATGCAGTAATTCTGTTTTAGTCTGAACAACATTTTCGTCCACATAAACACTTACCAGCTGGTAAGATGGTGGTCAAGGGCGGTCGGCTTTAAATAGCTGTAAAAAGAAGAAAAATGTTATATTACCCATTTTTCTATCAAAAGGGCGAGCCTAACTTTATACCTAAGAATATGGTTCGATTCTCCAGACATCTATAAAGAGTTTGTCACACAAAAAAATCAATACTTAACTTCTGTCTGATTCGCGACTCGAATCCGGGGCTTCGTGTGTCAGATGTAATTCTTATACCACATAACCAACAAGACATACGTATGATGATATATATTATCTGTACACGTACAGACCTGTTCACGCACGAAGGCGCGTTCTCTATAATTAATTATTTATGCGCATTTGTACCTGAAGGCCTTGTTTTTACACGAATTCTAAGTGTGGGTGTAAATGCTAATAGTACATACAGTAATATAACAAAATGTAAAATATACTCGCTTGGATAGGCGAGAAAATCTATTGTAGAATTGAAGAAGTTAAAATTAACGATAACAAATATTTTAAAAGTATTTTAAGAAAACATTTAATTAATTATTTAATAAAACACTTAAAAAATCTTTATAAAAATGATATATATCTAGTGACAATTCCGCCTAATTTCCTGTTAAGCCGACGTGACGTCACAAACGCCACGCAGCCAAACCGGAAGAGTATTCGACGCGTTTCGCTTCTAAACGAAGCATCCTCAGGAGGTCTTGACTCTACGAGCGCACGATCGAGACTGTCTAAATAATTAATTAAATGTTTTCTTAAAATACTTTTAAAATATTTGTTATTATTAAAAATGAATTTCCGCAAAGTAACGCCTGAATCTATTCATTGTCTGAAGTTAAAATTCCAAAGATTTGTTTGTATTTTGAGAACTATAGCTCCGTTCGCGCTCAAACAAACGGGAAACGAACGGGGATCGCAGTCCACGTGTATTGATGAGTAAAACTATTGAAAAATTTAGAAAATGAAATTTATATAACCAAAAACACGAAATTTTGAATAAAAACAGCAATTAAATGTTCATAACTTTATGACTATGAAACCTTTTGACCTAAAACCAGCATAGAACGGACCGCTGTCAGTGGCCGCAATTAATAAAACACAAAAAGTACATAAAAAATACAATAAGTATTTGCAACTGGGTACTTCTAAAATTATAGAAGGGCACGCCTACCGCGCCTATGTTAGTAGTAGAGCCTATACTCACTTTTGCTTTTCTATGTCGTTGCAAGCTTGTTTTTGTATGAATTGGCCAACTTTATACTGGTGAATATTGTGATTCGATAAAGCCCACAGTACACAGTGCAGGTGTCCAAATTCAAGGGTTATTAATGACAGTGCTTACACAACCTCAGCTTGGCTCATTGCGCTTGGCAATAATCGTTAGTGGCCCCCACAGATGGCGCTAGTTTACCACTCACATGATACGATATATATAAGTTGTAGAGAAAATAGAGTTTAAGCAAGAAAATTAGAATTTATATATTTCAAAAATGGTGTTTTTATTAGTATATCGTGTAATAATAGTATGTTATTTGTACTCCCTGTGGGGTGCTGATCTCCGTGGGGTGCCGGGATAGAATGGCATAATATACTTAATGTGGGCGTCGTTTGAGGCGACGAAAGGAAAATGCCAGAAGGTAGGATACAGCGCCTTCTTAAAACTTCTTTCTTAAACAATTCCGCCTCTGCCAAGCTATCGCCTATAACCTACGTAATTTAGACAAATATTGTTATAAATTTATAATATAGTTTGTAACACATTGTTAAAAGACGTTAAAAAGCATGGGCGCGAGTTTCTTGCCCATTCTTCTCGCAGTTGCTCTATACATTTTTTTTGCTGAACGTGGCACATATGTATAATATTAAAATCTGTAATTAACCTCCATAAGAGCCTAGTATACTTAAATAGAATAAATGATTTTGTCTTTGAAATTCAATCTAGAAGGACTGTTTCGTATCTTCGCATCAAAGAAAGAAGTTTCGATGGAGTACGGCGCACTATACTTAAGACGAAAAAATAAACAAGGTCCTATAATAGTGTCTCTCTCTCTTGCTCTACGAGTACGCTCTACCTTGTTGAAAGTGACAACATGCTTGATTTTTTTTGGCGCCACTTTTATTGTACACCGTGTTCCATCCCCACTTGTACTTCATTTATCTGTATGACCGGAATACAGAATTCATTATTTCTGATTTTGACTATCCAAAGTTTGACTGGAAGAAATCGACTTTATAGCGGTAAGATTGCCCATTGTAACAACCTTTTGTAAGGGTTTTAATTGTTTTATATTTAATTTGTGTAAGACAAGTAAATTAGTTTGCAATAATGAGTAATATTATGATTACTACTATAAACAAACTTTTGGTGTTTCGCCCATGCCTTCCGAGAGAGAAAATAAATTAATATAATATCTAACTCTGTTGAAACCCTACACAAACTTTTCGACGACATTTAATTTGCAGAGATCTCATTTGCAATTCAAAAGACATATTTGAAAGGTTTGTGAGACATTTTTCTCCTACATTAAGTGTATGTTAACTTTTAATTATACAGAAGCGTAGTTGCATGTGTGAGATTTGTCAAGATAGAGAGCATTCATTTAAGCTATAATATAGGCTTATTAACGTATAAGATGTTTGTCAGGCGGTGATGCCATAATCTAGTATTAGCTTGATGTAAATAAGTACTACTAGTTCAGTACTTAACTACCTAACTTACTAGGTTTTCTACGCAAAAGGGCCTCGTAACTTATTTACTTAAGAGAATCTAAGCTTAACAAATAAATGATTCTAACACATGCATACGAGATTAAAAAAGAAAACAATTGAAAATTTTATACTTACACCTGATAGGAAAGATTGCGAATGCTTTGTAAACAATATCGACAAAAAAAATAAACGTTAAGCCGTCGGTCCCGGTTGTTATCTTAGAATGGTAGTCGTTATAGCATAGTGGTAGGGCAATTTGCGAATGCCCGCCTGACTATCTACCACCCTCAAGTAGAAAATCTGTCGCCGAACACCTAACGGTGTGCTCCCGCAGCTGTCTTTGAGAGCCAGTAATTCTAGGTTAGTCTGAACAACATCTTCGACCACATCATCACTTACCATCAGGTGAGATAGTAGTCAAAGCCATAAAAAAAGCACTATCTTTGCGTTTCACAGTCATCGTTTTAGCCTATCCATCGGTTAAAGCTTGAAACGCGCTGCATGTTAACTGTCATTTTTATCATTCAGTTATTTTATGTTCTGGGTAGAAACGGAACTTATTCGAACATTCTGAAACAGGCCCTTAGTCTTATTATTGGTGTGTTACAGTTGTCTAAATTATGGCGTTTTAATAAAGAGTTTATCCATCTATTTTACAAAACCTATCACCCTACCTAGCTGTTCTGAACGTTTCTGGGATCAAGTTCACGTTCAAGCCCTACCTGGCTAATATTTTTATCACGTACAAAGAAAAAATTGTGGAGATGTGCTTTTGAAGGTGGATGTTAAAAATGCATTCAACTCATTAGATAGAGGCACCCTTTTGACTGAAGTGAAAGATAAAATTCCGGAATTATACCCTTTTCTTTGGCAATGTTACGGCAAACCATCAAAATTAACATACCAAAACAATGTTATATTATCTTCCGTAGGATGTCAACAGGGTGATCCTCTGGGACCAGCCATCTTTAGCCTTGCCATCCACTCAATAATTCAACGTCTCCAATCAAAACTTAACGTTTGGTATTTGGATGACGGAACCTTAGGAGGCGATGCGAACAGGGTATTGAATGACTTGCGAGTACTTATAGATGATTTTCGTCTTATTGGCCTTGAACTAAATTTTTCCAAATGTGAACTTTTTGTTTGTGATACTTGTCCGGATAAAATTTCGATTATTGAAAAATTCAACTTACTTGCGCCTGGTATAAAATTAGTAGAAAAAAGTTCGCTCCGTCTTTTGGGTTCACCGATTCTTGACGAATCTTTGTCACCATTTGTCGAAGAACAAATTCAAAAGTTTAGAAATGCTTCTAGCAGATTATTCAAAATTAACGCCCATATGGCTTTTACTATTGTTAGATTTTGCCTTTTCGTTCCTAAATTTACATACTTTTTGAGGTGTTGTCAGCTGTGGCAACACAGTGAGCTTCTTTTAAGCTTAGACAATTTATTAAAAGATACGTTAATTTCGGTTTTGAATGTTGAGATGGATGATAGGGCTTGGGTGCAAGCTTCCCTCCCTGTGAGGTTGGGGGGCATAGGGATACGGAAAATTTCTAGTGTGGCATTACCAGCTTTTTTGTCTTCTGTACACAGTACACACAAATTAGTAGAAAAAATTCTTGCACCATCTTTAGGCTCTTTTGATGTAGCATATCTGGCTGAGGCCAAAACCACATGGGGACTGGCTTGTCCAAATACTGAGTTCCCAAAAATGTTGTCATCTCAGAAACAGTGGGATCGGCCCCTATGCGAGCTAGCACGGAAAGATCTTTTAAATACGTGTCCTAGCATCGCAGATCGTGCTCGTATTCTCGCTGTTTCTGTGTGGGAATCAGGTCTTTGGTTACAAGCCATTCCTTCTTACAAAACTGGTAGCCTTATAGATCCTTCCGCTTTTCGTCTCGCTATTAGCTTACGCTTGGGTGCAAGGTGTTGTGTTCCACATCACTGCCAGTGTGGTACTGCAGTTGACCAACTCGGTCACCATGGCCTCTCCTGCTCTCGAAGTGCTGGTCGAATTTCCCGCCACGCCAGCCTTAACGATATCATTCGCCGGGCTTTTACCAGCGCCAATGTTCCAGCTGTTCTCGAACCGAACGGTCTGATGCGTGACGATGGTAAAAGACCTGACGGCATGACTCTGGTTCCATGGAAGTTAGGACGGCCCTTAGTGTGGGACGCTACATGCGTAGACACTTTAGCGCCGTCACATCTTTCTGAAACCAACGTGAGGGCTGGCGCTGCGGCTACTTCGGCGGAGCAACTCAAGCGGCGCAAATATGCTAACCTCGGTATGGGTTACATATTTGAGCCGTTTGGTGTAGAGACGTTGGGTCCGTGGGGACCGGGAGCTCATCGTATTTTCCAAAATCTATCAGAGCGCTTGGTTGCGAGCCAGCATTTTGGTCACGCGATGCGACGCGTGACCAAAATGCTGGCACCTATTTGGCTCAAAGAATAAGCATTGCAATTCAACGGGGCAATGCTGCCAGCATGCTGGGCACGCTGCCAACTGATAGTGGGCTAGAGCATTTGGACTCCCTATGAGTCCAAATGCTTTTATTGTAGTGTTGTATATAGTTTGTAGTATATAGTATATAGCAATAGCTGTAGTGTTGTATATAGTTTGTAGTATTTGGTTAATAAAGGCATACCGCCATGAAAAAAAAAAAACGTACAAAGAGGAGGTTAGATATGTAGTGGTAAAATGACAAAAAAAACATGAATCCGATATTACAAAATTACAAATATACGGTAGGAAAAATTTAAGTCATGTGCGGGATTCGAACCCGCATAGCAGGCGTTATTGCAAACATACCTAATATTAAAATTATAAGGTTGCGTTATCATTTACAAGTATAAAACCAATTGCAAAATTGTTTGTAGTACAACGCAAGTTGTATGTCGCTCCATCCCAATACGATGGTTAAAGAACGATAGGAAAGATTTGAGTTATGACGTCATGTCATGTTAGCTCAATTGGTTAGAGCATACCCCGGCTCAAGGGGTGGATGGACGCGGGTTCGAATCCCGCACATGACTTAATTTTTTTCCTATCGTATATTTGTAATTTTGTAATGTAATCCGCATAGCAGGCGTTATTGTAAACATAATAATATTAAAATGAATCCGATAGTCTGAAGGTAAGTATGTTTGATGGACTGGCGCAGAAACTATGAATATATACCAGGATACCTATCAATTCGATATGCCACTTTATTTCCTAAAACTAAGATCGGATCGAACGTAGTGGGTTGTCTGTTTTAACTAGACGTATGCGAGATCTAAACATGAATGGGGAACTCGACCCTGTTTCGTATATGCTATTAGGCTGATCGCGTCATATTTGTTTAGGACTAGAAAAGATGAACTCAAAACAGAGAGTGAATACCGAGGTTTAGAAAAGGCTTAGTCCGGCCTGGCCAGTGTCCGGGCACTCGACCCTACTGGTATCGCCGGATATACGGAAGGGTATTTAACCCTTTTAAAAGGTTGTTTTAACGAAGAGGAGGGTACGTAAAGGTTAATGAATAAATAATAAATATCTCTGAACATGTTTGAATCGAAGGTAAAAAACTATGCACTATACTTATGTAGTTTAATATCATGTACTGGTCGTGAGTTTCTCTTACAAAAAACTTAGACAAACACATCGTTTTGTATAGCTTTTTGTAAAGCAGTGATGGCTCAGTGGTATTGACTATGGACTGCCGTGCAGCCCATGGTTCGTAAAAAACGAAGCCTATATGATTCACCAGATATGTGTGGGTTCCACGTATTAGGTGGCGAGTCTATATATCGTTGTCTACAGGGCACAGTTCCAGACTTCTGACCAGAAAATCTCTCAAGAAAGTTTGTTTTGTCAGAAAAACTTGCAAACAACTTCTCCTGCATAATCCAATCTAGATCCTCAAGACTCCAAAGCTGTGCCTTCACATTTACACAGCAGGCCTACGACGGCAGTCTAAGTGCAGTGAATAATACGCAAGACATTCAAAAAATTAATTCTAATCAAGAATAAAGAAGAAATAATTTTTTTTAGAATTAGATACCTATCGAAAGAGGTAAGTAAAAAAGTTCTTTACTAACCTCTTTATATGCACGTAATGGTACGCACATTGCTTTCCACACCAACGTAGTTTCGTCATATTTTAAATACCATGTCGTTAAGCTTCGTGAAATTATGCATAAAATATGCCTTGAAAATTATGTAACTATCTTAGTTTGTTAGCTTCCCGTAAAATTACGCACCTTACTTTCAGAAAGGTCTGAAAAATCGTTTTTATGCGAATACACAATTGTGATACGCAAAGATGAAATAATATTATTATACGGAAAACTGACTAATCAGGAGCTAGAAGTTGGCTTGAGCAAGCAATATAGTAACTTTTTGATCAATAAACAAATTTATTATTAATATAGTTTTAAAGAAGCAAACTTTGTGTGGAAACTGCTGTATATACGTTATCCTTAAGAGTAGAGTTCACCGAGCGCTTTCCATACAAACGTAGTTTCGTCATATTTTAACGTTCAAAGTATTTTTATATTTTTATATAGACTGCTCACAAGTTCATTCACTCTCCTAAAATAGTATTTTTCGTCGACAACAGCAAACATAATTTAATCAATAATCATCTAGGTAAGCGAACACATTTTTCAGTATACCAAGAAAAAATAATTATCAATATCGGAGTACTCTGTAAAAAGTTTGCAAGGTCAAATATAAAAAAAATATAGGCGTCGACTTGAGTACCTGTTTCTTTTTTCGAAGTCGGTGAAAAATATTGAACAGACACCACGTAATATATAGGTTAAGGGTAGAAAGATGGTGATTATTAAAGTAACAAATCAAAATGAATCAAATCACTCAGGTAATCTGTTCATTCCGTCATTATTAAAATTAGCAAGCGCAGGCACTGACATAACATCGTATCCGTCTATCATATAGGTGTATTCCGTCTAACTCTTGTCAATAAACACAACACGGTTGGAAAACCTTCAGTCATCGTGTTTCTTCCGCCATCTGGTAGTTATTCCGCAATACTCTTTTCATCAAGTCAGATTTTCTTACAAAGTTGTTGAAAATATTTCTGATCTTTTAACGAAAGATCTCAGCTAAAACTACACATCATATAAAGTTTATTGTTACTTATTGTCATCTTATTGTGAAGCAGTAAAACATGTAAATATATAATACATTATTGTCCAGCCCATATTATGTTATAAATAAAACCATTATCAACACTATTATAAAACAACTAAAGTCCATGAGGCGAAGGCAAAGTACTTCCGATGTGATTTGTTATTTTTTGTTCTATGATACGTTAAGAGGCTTGTGTTTACTGGTTTTAGATGGATAAAAAAGAAATATTCATTTTAAAAAGACGAAACGAAGTTTTCATGGGGACTCTATTATACTCACAGAAAAAATATAGCAATATTTCTCTATGATTATACTAATAATAATATAATTTGTACTATTCAGTGGTGCAAACGTTTAGGAAAGCGTATGCAGTAAGATAACTCTGAAGCTTATCATCTTATATATAAAATTCTCGTGCCACAGTTTTCGTTGCCATACTCCTCCGAAACGGCTTGACCGATTTTGATGAAATTTTTTGTGCTTATCCGGTATCTATGAGAATCGACCACATCTACTTTTCATCCCCCTAAATGTTAGGAGTCCAGCTCCATTTTTTTTTTGAAATTTTTTAGACAAAATTTTCAATTTCTATTTTTTTATGATACAACATACAAAAATACATACAATCCTCAATTTTCACCCTTCTACGATCAACCCTTATTTTTTAATAGCCAAAATTATTTATATGGCAAAGCAACGTTTGCCGGGTCAGCTAGTAAAAATATAAGTTTATGTAATTCAAGTATATCCCTACAGCCTTGTTTATTCTGAACCATTTGTATTTAATGGACTGCAATCAGTTTCAGATAGGACACTATCTCACCACCTTTTACTCGTAATATATTGAAAGTAAGAAAAACTCGTCTGCGTGCTATAATTTATTCCTTGTATTGTACAGCGAGCGCTGCCGTGGGCACGCAGAATACGGAATTGCAATATTGCAATAATTTGTACCATGCAGCCTGCCGCCGCCATGCCGATTGATGTTTTGTGGCTACAAAATATTAGTGTCGATAATAATTTCGTCGCGGATATTGTTCTCCGACAAATGAAAACAATATCTGAATCAAATTAAAACAATATTTTGAAGCGCTCGTAGCGAAGTTTACTTGGCTGTTCTCAACCGATCAGCAAAGTTAAGCAACGTCGCCGGCGGTCATGAGTTGAATGGGTGACCGCTACTGAGCGTTTCCGTACTTCGGAGGGCACGTTAAGCCGTCGGTCCCGGTTGTTGTCTTAGGATGGCAGTTGTTATAGCATGGTGCTAGGGTACTTTGCGAATGCCCGCCTGGCTAGCTACCACCCTCAAGTAGAAAATCTGTCGCCAAGCACCTAACGGTGTGTTCCGGCAGCTGTCCTTAAGAGCCAGTACTTCTAGGTTAGCCTGAACAACATCTTTGACCACATCATCACTTACCATCAGGTGAGATAGTGGTCAAAGGCTAATCGAACAGGCATAAAAAAAAAACATATTGACGATATTACAATGAGCACCTTTTTTTCCTACCTCTTTCTCTTTTTGTGGAGTCGGCACCGTCTATGTTAGAATGTATTGAATTGTAAAACGTTTTGTCTTCGGTTTTATGGGCTGCCATGTCGTCGGTAGTATACATTATCATAAAGGCTTGTAATGATACGAATCGCTCGTAGTGAAACTTGCCTAGTCGTTCTTTCAACCTATCAACAAGGTTAATCGATGTTTTTTTTATGTTATTGTGACAGAACAAGCTCAAGGCACAGCTGATGTTAAGCGGAGTAACCTCTATAAAGAAGGAAAACAACCCAGAATAGGTTTTTTTTCTTTGTTTTTTTTTTATATTCGAGGTCCGTACTCAGTTTGGATTATACTTAATTAAATAACATTAAATTTATCAATTGTATTCATTAAAAATATCTATGACTTTCTAACAACTATGGTGTTAGTTGTTGTAAAGTGGTGTTGTTACTTAAAAACTAAGGGAGTCCATAATATGTGATTTTGAAGCAGTGATGGCTCAGTGGCATTGGCTATGGACTGCCGTGCCGCATGTCCATGGTTCGAATCCCGCCGCGGGCTTAAGCTTCAAAGCATGGTGGAAGGGCATTTTGCCCGCCTGGCTAGCGACCACCCTCAAGTAGAAAATCTGTCTCCAAGCACCTAACGGTGTGTTCCGGCTGCAGTCCTTGAGAGCCAGTGAAATTACAGGCACATGAGACTTAACAACTATGTCTCAAGGTGACGGGCAGAGTGCAATTCGTGACTTGTGACGAAATGCATCTGTTATAGGCAAAGGTTAGTCCGCTGATCAGATTTGCGTCAAAGATGACTATAGAAAGATGACAATAAACCGATCAGTTTATGGCCACAAAACATGGTAATGTTTTAAAAATGATTAACACTCAAAGGTTTCAAATGGTTTTAACCATTTCAAACTCGTAATTTAATAAACATTAACATTGCCATTTATTGACAAAAAAGATAACTTTTATAAAAACTTGTAAATGATACAAAAATATTTCTATGAACAATGTCTCTTTAATTTTAATATTGTTATGATTGCAATAACGCCTGCTATGCGGATTACATTACAAATATACGAGTACGATAGGAAAAAAAATCCGCAAATCTCGCACAGGACTTAAATTTTTCCTATAGTATATTTGTAATTTTGAAATGTAATCCGCATAGCAGGCGTTATTGAAATCATAACAATATTAAAATTATAAGGTTGCGTCATCATTTACAAGTATAAAAACATTTGCAAAATAGGTCTTGTTTGTAGTACAACGTAAGTGGTACTGTAGGTGTCGCTCCATCCGAATACGATGGTTAATGAACGATAGGAAAGATTTGAGTTATGACGTCATGTCATGTTAGCTCAATTGGTTAGAGCATGCCCCGGCTAAAGGGGCGGATAGACCCGGGTTCGTATTCCGCACATGACTTAAATTTTTCCTATAGTATATTTGTAATTTTGTAATGTCTCTTTAAGTCTTAAATCTTGAGCTTTGTAGTCCAAAAACTTAACCAACTTAAACAAGAGCAAAACACTATCTCCAAGTACGGGCCAAGACTAAGTTGGCGTCAAAAGCGTGGCGTAAGCTGGGATGCAAATTAACGCGTATTCAAGTAGCACTAGCATTCATAGTGACTATGTTGCTACTTTGGCGATGATTTTATAGTAACTAATGTTTAGTCTGTGGCACTGAAACTTAAGTTCAGGTTTAGTTTAGGAAACTAGATTACTATACAAACTGCTAACTGGGCATGGCATTTAATACAAATGCGAACTACTTTGCAAACAGGAAATTTTCCGTGTTGTCTTGTAGAGCATTCACTACCTTTTAAACTCTCTCCATACTGAACTCGTAAGGAGTGGGCACGTACATTTTCATCGTACTCTTATCTCACATTTTATGTGTTAGGTAAAAAATGTTCCTAGCAACATCATCCATTACGAAACAAGAAAATATTACACATGTTGAACTCACATTAATGGCCGTCCGCTTGCAAGACACCAAGTTTAGATGGTTGTATTATGCATTGAATGAGCAACATGCAATCTCTAACATCAATAATAATAATCATTTATTCATGTTCAGTTTAAATACAAAGATGGTGAAACTAAAAAGTGGTACAAAAATATATATTGTGCACCTGTTGCCGAACTAGGTTCATCACCTGTGTTTCAGCGTACACCGCTCTGTACGCTGTAATAATGTGCTTGGGATGTTGCTGCACATAGCACACGACAGATACGTGGAAGGTGGTGAGTGCAATTTGTTAATTTATTATACGGCAGGTAGCATCCATATGTATAAATTATAATATGCAGGCGATCTGTCATTGCCGAAGCAAAGTATAGCGGTCCAAGCTACGAATAAATATATTTATATATTTATTAATATATTTATATATTTATTCGTAGGGTCCAAGGCATAACAGAATGGAATGAAAGTATTTGCTCATTGCCCCGATGTGGAAGATGATAATATGCAGACTATGTGCCGTACCAAAACCGTAACTTTTTTTTTATGTTATTATGACGGAACAAGCTCGAGGCTCACCTGATGTTAAGCGGACTAACCTCTGCCTAGAACAATTGCATTTCATCACAAGTGACGAATTGCACTGTGCCCGTCACCTTCGTGCTGCCGGAACACACGGTTAGGTGCTTGGCGACGGCTTCAATAATTGAGGGTGGTAGCTAGCCAGGCGGGCATTTGCAAAATGCCCTACCACCATGCTATAACGACTGTCATACTAAGACAACAACCAGGTCCGACGGCTTAACGTGCCGTTATGAATAGCTCAGTAGTAATGCTACTAGCGGTCACCTATCCAAGTCATGACCGCGGGTGACGTTGCTTATAACTTTGCTGAACGGTTAAGAACGGCTAAGCAAACTTCGCTACGAGCGCTTCAAAACTGTTAGGTACTTGGTGATAGGTTTTCTACTTGAGGGACCTAGCTAGCCAGGCGAGCATTAACAAAGTGCCCTTCCACTTTGCTCAAGCCAGTGGTGAGGACCCAAGGCATGGCAGTCCATATCCATTACCGCTCGGCTATCACTCCTTCGATGTTTATATAGCAGTTTCAGAAATTGCCTCATATTGATCTTGATCGTGATCTTACTAAGCACAAGATACTTAATAGTCTTAATACCTCGCCAACCAAGTCGAAGGCATCCGATAGTACTTTTGAGCTGTAAACAATATATGCCTCTATATCTGAAAGGCTGTAAAAATATCGATCCGTCGTCACAATCAGTCATTATACCAGTTACCGACCATAAATTAGCATCTTCCATTCATAAATAGGTCGAAGCGTCCTAAATTCTTACCTCAATTTTCTTAATGGTCCTTTTTAATTTCATTCCTCACCTGCGGCGTGCCACAATGGGGTGGTAAATGAAAGATGGCGGCCGTTTTATTGCCTTCATTCATCAGTCTTAGCGTTGTTTATGGATGGAGAAGAGCGTTCAGGCGTGAAATAGCTTTCAACCAGGAAATTCAGACTTGATTGGCTCCAAGTGTCGTCCGATTCTTTTCCATTTATTGTGAAAATTTTACGTTGAAGATAATGAAATGGAATTGACGTATTTAAAGCTATATTATGTAGGGTTTGAATAATTGCATTCACCGAGTAGTTTCGTTTGATCGTGACGACAAAATATGATCGAGTGATGTGTTTTTTTAGGACGGATCTGACATTTTGTTAAAAATCAAGCCAAGTAGGTATAATCCATAACATATAAATTTAATATGTTGTAATATGTTGTTTTTTACAAGCTCGATGCACGCTTCCGGTGTTGAGCGCTAACCTCTCAACATAAGAATTTCGTCACAAGTAAATAAGTGCGCCGCGCCCATCACTCTGAGACAAAGTTGTTAAGAATCATGTGCTTGCAATTAAACTAGCGCCCATATCCTTGAAAACGCATTATTACTGCTTGGCGGTAGAAATAGATATGGTAGAACCATAAACTGTGTCAGTACTTCTTTTGAAATCGTTTTTCAAAAGAAAATCTCGCTTTGTTCACTTCAATTTGGTTGACAATCGCGTTATACCACTTTGCATAACTTGCGTCGGGATGTGAGATTACCGGCGCTGGTACATGCATGTTGAAAACTAGTCATTCAGGGTCTGTTAAGAAATTTTATACTAGACTATTTCTGCATTGAGCCATAGTATTGTAATTCAAATATGTTCAAAATATAACCACTTATTCATGTGATATAACCCTAATGGCATCGGAAAATATCATTGGATTTCAATATCATATTCCCATTACTATTCGATTGGTGGATTCATGGGAACTAGTAAATAGAACCCATGATACCACTGGTACACCGTTGTATAGATTTTAGGATTTGGAGGTGCCACGGGTCCGAATTCAAGTTCCCGTGGTGGCACCCCCAGGGGTATTCTTCAGGGGTGCCTTGGGTCCGGGATGGAAATTTGGAATACCACTTATTGAAGTGAAGTTTCGATTTTAAATCAAATATGGCCTAAGTAATTTTCGAATAATAACAAATACTTATAAAATATTTTAGGAAAACATCAAATTAATATTTTAATAAAACACTTAAAAAAATATAAAAATATATCTAGTGACAATTCCGCTTAATTTTCCTGCTAAGCCGACGTGACGTCACAAACGCCACGCAGCCAAACCGGAAGAGTTTTCGACGCGTTTCGCTTCTACACGAAGCATCCTCAGGAGGTCTTGACTCTTCGAGCGCACGATCGAGAAATTCTCGATCGTATTTATTGAATTAAGCGGTATTGTCACTAGATATATTTTTATATTTTTTAAGCGTTTTATTAAAATATTAATTTGATGTTTTCTTAAAATATTTTAAAAGTATTTGTTATTATTGGAAATGGATTTCCGCAAAGTAACGCCTGAATCTATTCATTAATTTTCGAATGTTTATTGCGGTCAAGATTTCATCCTTAAGGAATTAAAAGAAAATTTTATCAAAAAAACATTACTTCCATACCAAATATAAACATTATTACCATATCAACTGTTATTATTAAGGCTAATGTGGTGTTATATATGTCATGATTTAAAAACTCCCACAGATTTTAATAAAGTGGCAACACAGGTATCGTGCTCCCCTCCCATTCCGTACTCGCCCCACCACTGAGTTACTGAGGAAGGGGTGGTACCGAGGGATGCCGAGGCATTCTGGGCAGACGACTCGTTGGCTCCGGACGTGTAGGAATTATTGTATAGTCTGTTAGAGATATAGTTGTGAAAAGTAATATATCGATATAAGTCGTAATAGTTGTGAAATAAAGTAAGATAATCGAGAAGAATCAGGAGTTTCTTTTCATATAGAGATGTAATTATTTTATTTACTAAGGTTCATTTATATTAGGCATCATTTCGTAGTTCATCGATAATAGTTTCGTTTATTTATTATAGCATAACAATATCAATGCAATTGACAGTTGTTTTTGTAACCCGATGCAAGATAGGGTGAAGGTTTTCCACTGTCAATAGAATGGTAGTTATCGTCATGTTACAGTCCAATTCTGTGGCATAACGTATTATTTATTTAATTGTAAATTAACATCCCTTATTATTTGGCGTAAATATCTTAAATTATCATCAGTACTTACTTTTCATAAGAAAAACAAGCATTTAGCCATTTAAGTCGAACATTATATGCATATGAAACACATTTATCACGTGTAATTATATCTAGACCAAGTATTAATTAATTTAAAAAGTTAAAAATGCGACTGAAAATTAATAATTTTCGCTAAACATTTTATTGTTCCATTGAACATAAAACTGCAAAATATACATACTTATGGAATCGTGTTTTAAAACCCTTAATTTTACTACCCCACTCGAGATGTTTGGAAGAAAAACATTTCTTTTATCTGACAATACTGCGTCTGCAATCCGCCAGTTTTTTTTTATGTAGCCAGTGTCACTTGCGCTGTCAGGACGAATTTAAAAATATCTCTTACATTAAAATCGGTTTGATAGACCATTTAGAAGTGGTGAAATAAAGACACTCACAAACATACATACATACATGAACCCTGAAAACATAACTCTTCTTGTTTGGACAGTCGTGTAAAAATAAAACTATCGCGAATTTTGTCCATAGTTATTATTTTTAATAATAATATTGTACCTATTTGTTAGACAATTAATGTTCAAAGAAAGTCAATTCAACGTTCACTAAAATACGTTCAAGTGGTAGAGGTTTTGACGTCTCATTCACCACAGTTTGATCAAGTCTTAAAATCCTGGCTCTTTTCCAAACAGAAGGTAAGTTCCGACCGCTGCCTTGTCTGAAGGATACCCAAGTATGACAAACGTTCTTGAAAACGATGTAATATTATTCAATATCTAGTATTTAAAGTAGCAGCTCATTACCAGCAAGTAGGAAAAACAAACAAACTATGAAATTACATTGAAATGACGTTCAGCGGAGACCGCTCTCAACGTTGCAGGTTACGTGGGAAATACTAGTTGACTGAACTGAAAAGGGAGTTCAAAACTTTTCTTTTCTTGTGAGTTGGAAAACTCACAAGAAAAATGTTAGTTAGTTAGAGTAAATGTTAGTTTCAAAATAAAAACCTGTTACTTCAATTTTACAATTTAATATTAACATTTTTCCATGATATGTCGTAAGCTTCCCACCAGAAGGTTTTTGCCAAAAATTTTAAAATTTGTAGATAGCGGTGAAAGTAAGTTAGAAAAAATCCTATTCTAAAATTATCATTAGGCAGTACCTAATGATAATTTTACAGCAAGAAAGAAACTCCTAAAATGTATAAGGCATCAAGAGATTATTAAACTGATATAAGAAAACATTAAGATTACTGCAATTTTCTATTTTCGTTTGCATCGCAGTAAAAATAAATAAAACTGACTGACGAGACTAAAACTGCGAACGAGCTGCTACGTAACGGAAGATTGTCAGCAACATTTAAAATTGCTATTGTTCTCAGTAAATGTTTCAGCAAAAAATACATTAGTCAGTGTAATCATAAAAACATTTTATGATTACAGTGACTGAAAAGCTCTATAACTCCAAGGTATCTGCGTATTTTTCCCACCTGCGTTGCCGTGGGATGCATTATATGTGAAGTGGTATACTTTAAGTATAATGCAGGCGTATTTACCACTGAGAATTTGCGTGAAGGAAATTACAATAAACTGACCGTAAAACGGCAACGCGAAACCATTAATATTTTACAATCTGTTGGAGTGTTTTAAGATAAATTCACAAAACTGATATATGGCTAGGTGATCATAAATACTTTATTTAGAGCTCATTTTGTATTTATTTACTTAATAATAATTTTGACTTATATAAAGTGAATTTTATACCTTAGTATCGGAATAAAAGCCGAGCAAAACAATAAAACAATACCAATCAAATACCGATAAGCAAAAATAGCACTCCGGTATTATGCGGTCTAGTGAGTAATGTATTGATTTTCCGTTGCTCATATACAAAATTGGCACAAAGAGCACCGTTAAATATTATTCCATCGATGAGATTCCTCCACAATTCTTTGTCGAAGCTAACAATTTCTAGAGTTGTGTAGAAGTCAAGGAGCTAATTGAGTGGCTATAAGAGAAAATTTATTTTTATGAATCATAGCGCACTATTATATTGGGATTCTGTTGACATAAACCGCCCCTGAGGAAGGGATGCCAGCTGAATTAGATAACAACCCGCCGACGCGGGAATTCACTGAACATTTCCAGGTAATAGAATCAAATCTCCTCACAATTTATGGACTCCTGGCAGTTTGATGAATATTTCTTCTTAATAGAAGAGTAGCTTTCATTATCTTCAAAGATTTATTGAAGAAAATGTATATTCTGTTCCTGGAATGATTTTGTAACAATAACATTTTGCGAAATCGAGCTTTAAATCTCGAGTTACATGCTCGATGTTTTGCGAACAATATAGTTTTTTCGAGAGTTCCGAAGGTGTCAGAAGTCACCTGTCTTAAAAATAACGTCTTTATATATATATTTGCTCATATTTCTCAGCGAATGACCATATTACACCAAAACAGCACCATAGTTGTATAAGGGTATGAATATGATGATCGTTCATTTTTAAAACACATAGCGAGGCTAAAATAATTTTGATATAACTGTTCCAGTATTTGGCAAAAGTAAATTAGGACAGAAATGCTTAAGGTAGGTACCCTTAAGTATTTATATATATATTTTTTTATGTCTGATACGTTAGCCTTTGACCACTATCTCACCTGATGGTAAGCGATGATGTCGTCGAAGATGTTGTTCAGGCTAACCTAGAAGTACTGGCTCTCAAGGACAGCTGCCGGAACACACCGCTAGGTGCTTGGCGACAGATTTTCTACTTGAGGGTGGTAGCTAGCCAGGCGGGCATTCGCAAAATGCCCTACCACCATGCTATAACGACTGCCATCCTAAGACAACAACCGGGACCGACGGCTTAACGTGCCCTCCGAAGCACGGAAACGCTTAGTAGTAATGTCACTAGCGGTCACCCATCCAACTCATGACCGCGCGCGACGTTGCTTAACTTTGCTGATCGGTTGAGAACAGCTAAGTAAACTTCGCTACGAGCGCTTCAAAAATATTTATACTTAGTTAAGTCAACATAATCAATCAGATACATTATCTATATGTGTATTTATTTCCTTAGCGTATTATTTTTAAGCTTCATTAAAAATCAAAAATCATTAACGGTACAACTTCTATACATTCGTGAAAATCGAAAAGTAATTAAACCAAATAGAGTCAAGTTTGTTAAAATGCGACGGAATTTTTCTTTTTTTCCGCATTCCAGTGCAGCGAAAAATAGCTCTCGATGTGGAATCGTTTCCAGAACAAAGTTACTCCAATATTGCGACCATCAGTAACATTGTACGAAGTTACTAGTCCGATAGTTCGAGCACTTCCTATTTGTTCTTGTTGCTCCTATGTTTACGTTGCTATTGACCTGTTTACTTTACTCCAATGAACGGGGTATGGCAATGTAATTATTCTATTCTAAGTGTATTATACTTTGCCGAATGAAAGTAAAATAAAATATCCGCTAATGATAATTGACAATGTCTTATACAATACATTAATGCTTCAGATATCAGCGGGCTCATTGCGTAACTAGAATAGTCATGAAAATGAACTTCATGTTGAAATCTGGAGTAGCCTTGGCCTCTGGTATATATCGGTCACACGTATGAGTAATTAAAAAACAACTGAGTAATAGAGCTAATTATCATTACGTGCTGAGCGGATTTTCATGTTATTTGACCCATGTCACTTTACTGGGCCACTTCTGAAGAACCCTTGCCACTTGCCATAAAAGAAAATGTTATAATGACGATCATCTCCATTACTATTCCCATTAGTCAATAGGGTCCCAGCTTTAGGTGCTTATGGAGATAGTCATTAACGATAATACATAAAAGTGCTCGTAGCGGAGCTTGTCTAGCCTGTCAAATAGGTAAAGGAACATTCGCTGCGGTCATAGCTTGGATAAGGGATAGATAGTGACATTAATTACTGAGCGCTTCTGTGCTTTATGGGGCACGTTAAGTTGTCGTCGGTCTCGGTAGTTGTTTTAGGATGGCAGTCGTTGTAGAATGGAGGTGGGGCACTTTGCCAATACTCACCTGGTTGGCTACCATCCTCTAGTAGATACTCTGTCGCATCTAACAGTTCAGTGCCAATAACTCTAGGATAGCCTGAACAACTTCTTATTTTGCATAATCACTTACTTTCAGGTGAGAAATTGGGGCAAAAGCTAGCTTAACCTCTAAGAATGGAGCAAGCAATAAAAAAGTAAATCACGACCAAACTATCATATGCTTCCTTTAAGCAGATCAGACATTGACTATTTAGTTTAGAAGATGCTGTTTAAATTTAAGCGTTACTAACCTGATGTTTAAGAAAAAGTCTTACTCAACTCCTAATTATAGGTACTACTTAAATCATGTGCCAAATTAAACACCCTAAAAGTTTCAAATGTTAAATAGCAAGCTGACGCCTATGTTTTTGAAGAAGTGATGGCTCATTGGCATAGGCTATGGACTACCGCGCAGCAGGTCCATGGTTTGAATCCCACCGCGGGCTTGAGCTTCCACTATGCCATGAAGATCAAGCCGGCGGCGGTGGGGATCGAACCAGGGATCTGTGGCACAGCAGTCCATAGCTATGATAGCCGAGCGGAAGGCCATAATTGCTTCTAAAAACAACACTTAAATCTCTTCAGTCCCGTTTGTCCCATTGAAAGAATGTTACTGAAATTCTAATTGGTGCTATCTGTAAACTATTACAGCAGTATCCATTACAGGTTAGAATTTTGCGAATACTCGAGTGGACGTCACGATGCGACCTAGTTACGTGGAATGTTTGGGGGAACGTTGTCATGGTTTGCTGTCCCAGAAATCCCTGCACTGAGGTAAAGTCAATGTGTTTACAACTTACATAGCCAAATGAAACTTACTCACGGAAGGAGTGATTTAAGTTAACAACATTATATTACATTTTATCATATTATGTTAGGAGGAAGGTTTTAAAATTTGTGGGTATAGTTGCTGTATGACCACGCATAAAGCGCTCTGTAAGCGATCAAAGATGTTTATCTAATAAGAGCGTCAACGATCAAATAAGTATGTCAAACATGTCGGTAGTTTTATAGGTCTTGGATACCTAGATTTAAAATTTTGTTTGACAAACACTGGCGCACACCTTATAAGATGTTTGACAATAACTGTACCTAACTATAGTCGATGGTGACCATTACTGTGGGTGAACAATCGATACTGTAACACTTTAATGGCGGCAAGAAATTACCACAATGAATACTAGTTCACCTAGTAGACCAGTTAAGAAAGACTAGATAAGCTAAGAACAGCGCTTAAAAAGCGCTTCTATATCGTACCAGCGGCCCACATCGGCATCGCACAGGTATTTAACAAAAATTAAAAAAAAAACACTTTGATTATATTGTATGGCATACGTTCATCAGAAATAATGTAAAATTCTAATGGTGAAGGAATTTTTCAAATCATTTTAGTAGTTTTTAAGTTTATTCGTTACATACAAAAATCCAAATCTTTCCTCTTTATACTATTAGTGTAGATGTAAAAAAACAATTATATAGTAATTTCCTGGAACATATTATTCATTACATAAATTGGTTGAAGTAAACTGACATTCCGGACAGGCTATTGATGATCCATCCACTTAGCAACATCGTTGTACATTTACAAAAATGACCCTTATAACAGCGATGACCCCTTTGCGAATAATCGGGGTGGCCAGGTCATCCTATAAAGATAAGGAGGATCGATTTGTTACTTTATTGAATAGACTTGAAGGTATTAGTAACAAGAATTGTAAATTGTTAAGGTTCGATATTAGAAAATGGGACAAAATTGCTTAACTTCCGCTATTTTTTCCGTCCGACCCAACTTTAAAGGGGTGTTGTTTTGTTCTCGTAATAGGTAGCCGGTTGATGTTTACACAGATATTTTTTTTATGCCTGATATGTTAACCTTTGACCACAATCTCACCTGATGTTAAGTGATGATGTGGTCGAAGAAAGTGTTAACGAGCTTTACTTAGAATTACTGGCTCTCTAGACCTGCTGCCGGAACACACTGTTAGGTGCTTGGCGACAGATTTACAGACAGATTTAGTGTCTTTGCCTGATGGTTTATTCCGGCAGCTGTCCTTGCGAGCCAATATCTATACTTATAATAAAACTGTAACAGGTCCAATTCTGTACATTGAAGACATTTTGCAAAAACAAATTTGAGAGCACTCTGTAGCTGGTACTGATGTCAAAACTGTATTTTTTTTATTTTTGTCTGTCTGTCTGTCTGTCTGTCTGTCTGTATCCCGGCCGCGCATCACTCCAAAACTACTGCATGGAATTCAATGAAACTTAACACGATTTGAGTTCATACTACGAAGAAGGTTATTGTATACTTTTTATCCCGAAATTCAGCACGGTTCCCTCGGGAAAGGGGATGAAAGTCAAAATGTACACTTAGTTGTAATTTATTAACGCGTAGTCCGATTTCATTTTTTTTTTTGAAATAATAGTGATGAGTGAGCTCGGAACCCCATGGGCAGCCCGGCACCCCACGGGCAGCCCAGCACCCCATGGGCTACTGAATGGAATTCAATGAAACTTAACACGATTTGAGTTCATACCACGAAGAACGTTATTGTATACTTTTTATCCCGAAATTCAGCACGGTTCCCTCGGGAAAGGGGATGAAAGTCAAAATGTACACTTAGTTGTATTTTATTAACGCGTAGTCCGATTTCAATTATTCTTTTTTTGTTATAATAGTGACGAGTGAACTCGGAAGCCTACGGGCAGCCCGGTACCCCATGGGCAGCCCAGCACCCCATGGGCTACTGAATAGAATTCAATGTAACTTAATACGATTTGAGTTCATACTACGAAGAAGGTTATTGTACACTGTTTATCCCAAAATTCAGCACGGTTCCCTCGGGAAAGGGGTTCTGTCGAAATGTTAGTTGTAATTTATGAACGCGTAGTCCGTAGTTCAATTGTTCTTTTTTTGTTAGAATAGTGACGAGTGCGCTCGGAATCCCACGGGCAGCTCGGCACCCCACGGACCACCCGGCACCCCAAGGGCACCCCGGCACCCCACGGGCATTCCGGCACCCCATGGGCATCCTGGCACCCCACAGGCAGCCTGGCACCCCACGGGCTGCCCAGCACCCCATGGACAACTCGGCACCCCAAGGGCATCTCGGCATCCTTATTTAGATTTGCCAGTTTGCTAAGATAAAACTCTAAAATTTGGAACATTCGCCACAATATTTTTTTTTAATTTTTTTTTTTTTTTTTTTATATTGTTAGGTTTGCAATAACGCCTGCTATGCGGATAACATTACAAAATCATAAATATACGATAGGATTTTTTTTCCCTTTATTATATAATTATTCATCCCGCACATGACTTATATTTTTTCTATCGTATATTTGTGATTTTGTAATATCTATCTTTTGCCGGATACATTTTGGAGACTGCGCAATGGAACTTGGAAGTGTAAAATCTTATATATTTTAGTTCTACCGCCAAACAAGGAGAACCTCGGCAAAAAGATACCGTTTTATAATCGAAATTCCAAAGAAACGCACAAAGTACCTACTTTGCTTAAACATTTACCCCCTTACTTATAAAAACATCGCTATGTAGTTGCTAAGTAATGGATAACTAAACAGTGTTTAAGTAATGCTTAAATATTTCTTACTTATAAACGCTACATAGCACCTGTTTAGCTAAGCAATGGATAATGAGGTCGAACGTATTTTAAACTGACAACATTGTACTAAAAAGTATTATGAATGACCTAAATGGCCACATAGCATGTATCTAGTGCTAAATATCTTGAAATTAAAAAATAAATATAATACTTTTCTTTGTATAGTACCACCAACTTAACTGTGCAGTTTTCGAGGGCGCTACTGGTCAAGGAAATCAACTACGAACTGTCACAATTTGAAGGAATATTGTAGTTCTTTTTTCTGCCACCTGAACAGATAAGTTGGTGGGTCTGTAACTAAATCAGCTGATCAAAATATGGGCGCCATCTTGTTACTTAAAATTTAAACAAGGGTGGGACGGTGTTTAAATTGACAGCTGATTTAAGCAGTACTTAGGTACTGGATAAAGTTATGTAGCGTTTATGAGTAAGAAATTTTGCTAATCAGCGGCTAAGTAATGTTTAAAATTTGAGTAGCGTTTATAAGTAAGGCTGTTATTGTGCGAACCGCGAAGGAACTCTCTGAGTTACTTAACTACTGTCTTCTGGAAAAACAAGCCGGGAGTTATCAAACCAAAGGTAAAAAGCTCCTTTCTGAGCTATGCTTTACTATGAGTGATTCACCACAGACCACAGCGTTGCTTAATATGAGATAAACAGTGCTCAAATGTGAATAATTAGTTTGCAGGTGCTAATGCTAGTTTCTAATAAGGCTGAACAGCATCTTCGACCGCATCGTTACTTTCAACTCATGTGACATATCTATTTGTCAAAGGCCCATCCGTTAAGCAATAAAAAACATATATTAATATGCTGGGAGTATTCAAGATACGGATGATTTGAAAATAACTTCATGAATAATTAAATACAGAATTATAAGTAAAAAAATCGAAAAGTAACTTTGTCAGCGGATTTGTTTGATTTATTCCAACAGGGAATTAAATAACGATCCTCGTAGATACTTCAAATTGAATGATTAATTACCGCAAAGTACTTCGTTACATTTAGTAGAACCACAAAGAGGTCCGTGAAATGTAATAAATACAATTTTAAGCTTTATCGCATTATGATATAAAATGTAAAGGGTTGGTGTCAAGAAGCTTGAGTAAGGCTAGAGCATTTGGACTGCCTGTGAGTCTGCAATGACTTGTAGGTTGCCTATATGATTTTGTTGTAGTAGCTGGTGTTCTATTTATTAAAGGCATACCACCCCGGTACGAAAAATAAAGAAGCTTGCTAGACCTAAAACTGACGCTGAACTTTTGTCAATCTGCACCTTTATTAGGGTTCTGTCCTTAAATAGCAAAATGGAACTCTATTAACCAGACTCCGGTGTATGTCCATCCACCCATATTAGTCTAGCTGGTAATCAAAGTGAAATACAAACCTTAAATTTTGATATTTTGTGAGGAAGGAAAAAGAAATCAATCTTCAAGGCCACATTTTTTCGTTCACAGACTGTTCTGACGGCACCCTGAAAGAGCTAAGGCATTTTGCCACTTGGTCAGTTGCCTTTTCAAATTATTTGTTTCTAATTAAAATGAGTACAAAGAAATATATGTAAAAATTTATAAACCAACACATATACTTATTATAACTAACGGGATATTTACCGTGTTTTTGATTGTTTATGAGCTCTCGATATTTCGGCACTGTTGCAAGCGCCATGATCACGAGTAAACTGAAGTCTATGCGAGTGGATGGTAGGCACTAAGAGCAGACAAACCGGACTACCCTCTTCCTTGTACGTTTTTTCGGCAAGGCGATACTACTATTGTCACTGTCACTCACACCACTATTTAAATTTCGACATGCAAAACTAACGATATCAGATCGTGAACTATTTGGAACACTTCTTCGGCTCTTGCATAGGTTAACCACTGGATTCCAAGTTCTCGACAGTTGAAACCCATCTTCCCTATTGAAGTTTCGATATTTCGAAATTTCGATTGCTTCTCTTACCATTCTCGGTATGTAGTGGCGTTCTGTCGAGAGTACCTGTGGGTTGTGTAACTCAATCCAGTGGTTAGCACCAGACTCCAAAAGGTGTTGAGTGTCCCGTTAGTTATAATAAGTATAGTGTTAATGACCGTGACAGTTTAAAAACTCATAAACCAACACATTTTCTAGCCCTTCGGAACAAATATACATTTAGCAATATATACATATGAGAGTATATACCCTATAATTGGGAGATATCTACCCGACCTACCTACATACCCGCTACCTTGTGGCAATCAGGGCGCTAGAAGGGTTTTAAGTAGAATAGGGCTATTCTGCTGCAAAATACAGCAACACACTACTCACATCGACGTTAGTGCTGGCTTGCTGCATGCATTTTTCAAGTAATAAAAGTATATTAAAAGGAAATAAACCGGAACCAAACAAACTACACAAACTCTTTTAAGTTCTCCCTATTCAGATGCACTGACTCAAAGCCAGAATGAGCATATTCACTCATTAAATACAATTTTATATAATATGACATGTCGTCATGGAGACAAACTTTTATTTTTTGACTGTAATAAATTTATTACTCACTTTATGTTGACTCAGGATAGGATGTACCTACCTAAGAAATATAAAAATTTAATTGCTACTTTGGTAGCTTATAATATTGAGTCGGTTATAGGAAATATAACTAAGTCTAGTTTTGACGCTACAGATTTTAGTACATGTACTAATGTTCAGTCAAACAGTTTAAACTTTTAAGAGAGACAACAGGGAAGTGTTCTGACATAGCACTATACTACCAAAATATAAATCGCTTCCCTGGCAAAATACTTGAAATTGAAATATTCTTAGACAAATATCCTTTTGACATATTATGTTTCACTGAAACTTGGCTTAGAGCAGATAAAATGTTATTTAATGTTAAGAATTTTAGTGTGGGTAGTGCGTTTAACAGATCATCTGCAGAAGGAGGAGGGTGTATTATACTTGTAAAAAATAATTTAAAATTTAAAGAACGCCGTGACTTGGTCAGATGTTCTGTCGAACGTGTCTGTGAGGTTGCTTGTGTGGAGGTGGACAGGCATCTCGTGTTGTGCGTATATCGACCACCAACAGATGAAGGTCGTGCTCAAAATTTTACAGAATTTTTATCCACTTTGGAAAATATACTACAGAAAATTTCAAAATGCAAAAAACCCATATTTGTATGTGGTGATTTTAATATAGATATTTTATTGAATACTAAAAATAAGACTGATCTTATTTCATTGTTTAAGTCATTTAATTTGAAATTTCTATTCTGTGAGCCCACTAGGATATCACACTTCAGCTACCTGTATAGACAATATATACTCAAACTGTAAGACTAAAGAAAAGTCAAGGGGTGTTAGATCTGATCATGAGGGCCTAGCGATACAATTTGATGGAATCAGAAAAACAGAGAGGTATGAAATTGAACATAGACCATTAACAACTAGTAGGCTGGAAATACTCAGTACCAACATAGAAGCTAAGCTTGGCATTACAAGTTTTTCTCATAGTGACCCAAATGACATTTAAAATAGCTTATTTTCTTTAGTAAACACTGAGTTTCAAAAAGTATGTCCAAAAATAAAAAAACAAATAGATGGAAAGTTGAAGTTCGGTGATTGGGCAACAACAGGTATTCGAAAAAGTAGAGATTATTTGTTTGATCTGTATCGCAGGAAAAATTTAACATCTTGCAAACAGTTTCATGATTATGTTAGGAAGTATTCAAAAATGTTCAAATCTGTTTGCTTGTGTGCTAAATCTCTTTTTATTAGAAACAAAATTAGCAAGTCTAAAAATAAAATAAAAACCATTTGGAAGACTATAAATAGTGAAACTGGTAAAAATAAACCTAGAGATTCAACATATGTCTTAACTATTGATAAAAATCAAATCTCTGATTCAATACAAGTGGCGAATATATTTGAAATTTTTTTTTCTACCTTGCCCCTAGAAGTCACTAAATCATTGTATTCTTGTCCCAATGTAGCAGAAACTATGTTAAAACATAATTTTCCAAGCAAATCACCGGACTTTTCTTTCAGACACACCACAAGATTTGAAATTATAAAAACATTTCAAAGTTTAAACATAAAGAGTACTGAAGACTTGTGGGGTATGTCAGTAAAAGTGGTAGAGTCTATAATTTACATTATTGCACCATATTTAGAAACAATATTCAATCTTTGTGTCGATAGTGGAAACTTCCCCGATTTAATGAAACAAAGTAAAATCACTCCAATTTTCAAGTCGGGGTCTACATCTGACCCTTGCAATTATAGACCTATTTCCATCTTACCTGTTCTGAGTAAAGTATTCGAAAAAATTATGCTTAAACAACTACTATCCCATTTTAACAAGCATAATTTATTAAATGAGAATCAGTTTGGTTTCACCAAGAGCAAATCCACAACAGATGCAGGTGTTCAATTGATGTCGCATATACTGGAAGCCTGGGAGAGTTCACATGATGCTATTGGCGTATTTTGTGATCTTTCCAAGGCATTCGACTGTGTAGAGCACTGCACTCTGATTCGTAAACTTTCCCACTATGGTATTCGTGGAAAAGCTCTGAATCTTATAGAGTCATATCTGTCGGACAGGCTACAGAGGGTTGGAATAAGTGGCAATACTTCTTCCGGGTCATTGGTAAAAATGGGAGTACCACAGGGATCAATTTTGGGACCTTTTCTGTTTCTAACATATATTAATGATCTGCCTTGCATGGTCAAAGATTTCTGCGATATTGTTTTATTCGCAGATGATACCTCTCTGATTTTTAAAGTAGATAGGAAAGACAGTGAACTGACGCATGTAAATAATGTATTATCTAAGATTTGCAATGGTGCGCCGCTAATAATCTTCTCCTAAATTCAAAAAAGACGAAATGTTTAAAGTTTTCTTTACCAAATGTTCCTTATGTTGAACCAAACATAAAGCTTGGCCCAGATAAACTCCCTATTGACAAAGCGACAGTCTTCCTGGGAATCAAAATGGATTCCACTTTACAATGGGATCCACATATACATGATCTCTCCGGAAGACTTAGTTCTGCTGCATATGCAGTTCTTAGGATAAGACAGTTAACAGACGTGGCTACTGCTCGCCTAGTTTATTTCGCGTACTTCCACAATATTATGTCGTATGGCGTATTGCTGTGGGGAACTGCTGCTGAGATAGAGACAATCTTTATCATACAAAAGCGTGCAATTCGAGCCATATATAAAATGGGTCCTAGGGAATCTGTGAGGGATCTTTTTAAAGAAATTGATATTTTAACTTTACCAAGTCTGTATATATTTGAAAATATTACGTATGTTCGTAAAAATTTGAGTAAATTTAAATTAAACAGTGACAATCACGATTACAATACTAGGAATAAAGATAAAATAGTGGTGCCAGGTTTTAGATTAGCAAAGACAAATAAAAGGTCCTTCTTAGGTAATTGTGTGCGGTTTTATAATAAAGTTCCTAAACATATTACAACGCTCACAGAAGGGAAATTCAAGTTGCATGTGAAAAACATATTGATTAAAAAATCCTACTACAAAGTTTCTGATTACATAAACGACAAAAATGCCTGGACAATTCCGCCTCCGCCATGCTATTGCCTGTCACCTACATAATTTAAACAAATATTGTAATAACTCTATTATATAGTATGTATGTAACACATTGTTAAAAGATGTTTAAAAGAATGGCCCCGAGTTTCTTGCCCGTTCTTCTCGCAGTAGCTCTATACAATTTATTTGCTGAACGTGGCAGTACAATGTAGAATATTTCAATACTAAAATTTGTAATTGACCTTCATAAGAGCGTCGTAGACGCCTAAATTGAATAAATGATTTTGACTTTGACTTTGACTTTGACTTTGACTTAAGCCTAGAGATATTACCAGATAGTGAAATTAAAACGCCTAGTTCAATTATTCACAACTTACCTCCCTATGGCATTCGAATTCAGAGTTATGTATCTATTTTCAGAGCATGAGTGATGAAAAACATAATTTATATGAAGCTTATTGATAAGACGTTCCATCAACTTGATACGATATTGAACAAACAGAGCCGTAAGAAAACATACATTAATTAAAAGCGACGTTAGGCGTGCTTTTGGTTCTAATGGAATTTCATAATAACTAATTTTGCACTAGCAGATTGTGTACCGCCAGAAAATTAAGTCTACAATTATGTTTAACCACAGATAAATGAACAGAACAAGATTGCTAACTCCATACATAGGAACAAAACTCGCGTAAAACTTATTATCGTCGCCGGTACCTTGTAGTTTGACTTATTAACCTAGGTGGCGTTACTATATTAGCTAAAGTGTTTTATTTAAAGTGCCATCTAACGAACACCTAATGCAACTCAAACTCTGAAGTTGTTGTGTGATTTCTACATTATGCCATCTAACGGATTGTTAATGAGTCTCAAACCTCGATGTAGATGCGGTGAAACGAAAATCTAAATTAAAATATGGCCAATATTTATCTAGATTTAAACAGCAAAGAAGTAGTGTAAGAAGTGTGTAAGAACCCAAATAATCAGATGTAAAATTATTCTACCTACATACATTTTATTTTTGGATTATATATTAAGTTTGAACTGGCCGGTCACTTATCCATACAAAGGTGATCACTTCCTTATTTGAGGTTTTAGGTCTAGAGCTAAGCATGATATCGACTGATCTCTTTATTATCTAGGCTTACTGGTTCTCAAGGACACATCTTTTTAAATGTTATTGTGACGGAACAAGCTCAAAGCCCACCTGATGTTAAGCGGACTAACCTCTGCCTATAACAGCTGCATCTCGTCACAAGTGACGAATTGCCGTATTTAATCGTGTGCCTGTAATTAATGACCACTGAGCCATCACTGCTTCAAAACACATAGCGGCATACGCTTTTAAGTGCTTGGCGACAGATTTTCTACTTGAGTGTGGTAGCTAACCAGGCGCATATTCGCAAAATTCTCTACCACCTTGAAAATATTTATCATAGTTACAAATTTGAGAGGAAAAATTATACTCATGAGCGGGATTCGATTCCATGTCATCCACCCCTATAGCCGGAGTCCACCCCATACTATAGTTGGAGAGCGTAGGAAAAATTAGAGTTATGAATCATTGTCAGGTTGGCTCAGTCGCCTAGTCAGTCAGAGCATAACCCAGCTATAGGGGTGGATGACGCGGGTTCGAATCCCGCACATGACTATATTTTTTCCTCTCGTCAATTTGTAATGTAATCCGCAGAGCATGCGTTATTGCAAAAATAAAAATAACAATAATAAAAAAATTTAGTATCATAGTTATTTCGTTACTTGTGTAAAAATACCTTCTTTAGTTTTTTTAGGTACCTATTGTTGATAGGCTAGCCTTTCACCGCTGTCTCTCCTGATGGTGAGTGATGTTGTGATCGAAGATGTTGTTCAGGCTACCTTACAATTACTGGCTCTCAAGGACAGCTGCCGAATCACACTGTTAGGTGCTTGGTGACAGGTTTTCTGCTTGAGGGTGGCATATAGCTAGCCAGGCGGGCATTCGCAAAAAGCAATACCACTATGCTATAACGTCTGCCATCCTAAGACACCAACCGGGACCGTCCGAAGCACGTGCACGCTCAGTAGTAGGTAATGCCACTAGCGGTCACCCATCCATGGACGTTGCTTAACTTAGCTGATGGGTTAAGAATCGGCAAAGCAAACTTAGCTACGAGTGCTTCTAATAAGTAGGTCACTAAACTCTTATTATTTATCTTATTACTCTGTATTTGTGATTTTGTAAGGTCACTAAATCTCTACACAAAATAAAGTAATAGGTATGTCCATTTTATTCTATGATAATAGGTAAATACCACATAACTATATGTGTAGGTATATTACCTACTGAATTATTTATTGTGCATCAAATTTTCTGTAATATCTTTTCTAGATTAGCGATTTTATTTAAAACCACATGTACACGAAGTACCTACCTAACCTACTCAAATGAAAGTTTAACATAATGTTGGTTTTGAAATAACACGTGGATAAGGTTGTCTGTGTATATTTTAAATTTTCTTACAATAGTATCTAGGTACTTATAATCGTAAAAACACCAATAGTTTTATGCTCTGGAGGTTATCCTTTACCACTTTCTCACCTGATGGTAAGTGATGATGTGACCGAAGATGTTGTTCCGGCTAACCTAGAGTTACTGGCTCTCAAGGGCAGCTGCCTGAACACACCGCTAGATGCTTGGCGACAGATTTTCTACTTGAGTGTGGTAGCTAGCCAGACGGGCATTCGCAAAATGCCCTACCACCATGCTATAACGACTGCCATCCTAAGACGGCAACAGGGACCAACGGCTTAACGTGCCCTCCGAAGCACGGAAGCGCTTAGTAGTAATGTCACTAGCGGTCAACCATCCGACTCATGACCGCGGCGGAACAGCTAAGCAAACGTCCGCGTTAGTTATCTGTCATAATCTGTTGATAACTAAGTAGTTGCTCGGGAAATCTAAGTAGTAGGTATACAGGGTTATTCATAGTAATTAAACAATTTTAAACGGTTTAAATCGCGTATATTTATCATTATTTTTGTCCCGATGTTTCAAACACTTTGCAGTGATCGTGCGGTCACGGGGTGACTAATTGGTTTTACTGTCCTTGAGAGCCAGTAATTCTAGCTTAGCCTGAACAACATCTTCGACCACATCATCACTTACCATCAGGTGAGATAGTGGTCCAAAGGCTAGAACTATCAAGCATAAAAAGGAATAGTAAACTTAGCGATGGTTGTAGGCACATGCCTACCTTATCAAAAATAAACTATATACCTACTTATTTATTGATTGTTAGGTATTAGATTAACCTACCTATGTATACTTATTAATTCTTACTTATGGTATTACTTTAATCAGTTACCAACCTACCCAGTCTACAATTTTTGGGCCAAATACCTAGTTTCTCGAAATGGTCCTTTATAAACATACATGTTTTTTGAGCTATATGTTTTTTGCAGATGCAAAACTTAAAAAATACCTACGCATAACTATTATTTCCAGGTACAAGGTCAACTGAAAATAACAACGCGGCAATACTGTTATTTTGTTATTGGGACTCCAAACGGCATGGAATTTGACAAAATTGAAAATTGAAGCAGTGATGGCTAAGTGGCATAGACTATGGACTGCCGTGCCGCAGGTCCATGGTTCGAATCCCGCCGCGGGCTTGAACTTCACCGCATGGTGGAAGGGCATCTTTCGAATGCCCGCCTGGCTAGCGAACACCCTCAAGTAGAAAATCTGTCGCCAAGCACCTTACGGTGTGGTCCGGCAGCAGTCCTTAAGAGCCAGTGAAATTACAGGCACATGATACTTAACAACTATGTCTCAAGGTGACGGGCACAGTGCAATTCGTGACTTTTGACGAAATGCATCTGTATAGGCAGAAGTTAGTCCGCTTAACATCAGGTGGGCCTCGTGCTTGTTCCGTCACAATAACATCATTTTGGAAAACAGTAAAAATTACGAATCGGGAGAGTTTTCATTTCAAATGTGTTCTATCTACCAGAATTGAAGCAATGATGGCTCAGTTGCAGCATTGGCCATGGACTGCCGCGCAGCAGGTCCATGGTTCGAATCCCTCCGCGGGCTTGAGCTTCACCGCATGGTGGTAGAGCATTTTGCGAATGCCCACCTGGCTAGCTACCACCCTCAAGTAGAAAAATCTGTCGACAAGCACCTAATGGTGTGTTCCGGCAGCATTCCTTGAGAGCTAGTGAAATTACAGGCAAATTAAACTTAACAAGTATGTCTCAAGGTGATGGGCGCAGTGCAGTTCGTCACTTGTGATGAAATGCATCTGTTATTGCTTATTCCGTCACATTAACATAAAAAAAAGAATTGGAAGAACCAAGATTCCCTCGTAAATTAGCTTACGAGTTTTTATTTGAAATGAAATGAAAATTTTGTGCTTAGAGACAGATTTTAAAATCAATACGAGATTATGGCTCTCAATAACGGCTACCCAACACCCCCCACATCGTTAGGTTATATTCAAATATGTGCCATCTACCGGAACTCGGCATAACTACATTCTCCTCTAACTTCCTAAATCATTCATGGGTTCAATCGTGCTAAATATATCATAGTGATTAATTTGCATTCTCTTATACAAAATATATTAATATATAAAAATAGACTAATCTACCAAAAAGATATAAGTTGGTATACAAATATTGTAGTTTGATACTCTTAATACATAATTTTAAAGAATTAGAACAGTTAAAGACAATATCATGTCTATTTTGAACAAATTTTATTTCTATCGAACCATGTGGCGACATCTAACAACATTTTGTGAACCATTGATACGTATACAAAGAGTTAGCAATCTTGTTCTGTTCATTTATCTATGGTTTAACAAACGTTTTGAAACAACAACGCTCTAAAAGTTTTATAACTCATATTTTAGTTTCACTGTTTTACTAAAGCATATAAGTATTAATTACATAATGTCTTTCATAGTATGTAGGCTTGGATTTAAAAATCTTTCAGAAATTAATCATCATGTCAGAACGTACCAACGCAGTGTTAGATATTCTGCTTCGAACCAGTAATATGTAATCACTAGTATATAGCAGTATTCCGTACCAACACATAGTGTACCATATATTGTTTTTAATACAGATCAAGTTCCTTAGCAGGAGTCCATCTTGCACTGCGCCGGTGTTTAGTATTTGTTCTTGTACGGTAAATATTTAATTGAATTAGATTTTTAATTGGACTATAATCACACCAAGTTTAACGCTTGTTTGTATTAACGTTCTTACGATAGAGAACATATAATAAACAAAAATTACAGATACCCTTTTTTTTACTTTTTGTTATACTATTTTTTTGTTAGACAATCCGACATACTAACACATATTCTATAAAAAAATCTTCAAGCTGGTGCCTATTACCGACTCGTAGAAACAGCCCTAAATGTAGGACGGACGGACGGATAAGCGAGGCTTAGTAGGGTCCGGTTTTCTAATACGGAACCCCAAGAAAAGGCAGTGTTTTCGGGCTTTTTAATATTTACATATTTAGTTTTACAGTACCGGTATAGTTAAAATGCAAAGCAAAGTAACAAGGCAGGATTATGTTATGTTCATTTTCACAGGAAGCCTAGGCATTGTCCTTTTAACAATGGTTCGTTAAATCTAACACGACTTCATTAATTCCATATTCACATACCTACTGTTGACTTAATTAAATAAATGTTCAGTGTGCTGAGTGTAACACACTTTAGTCGTTTATGTGTCAAATGAAATTATTCTGTTGTGAGTTAGGGTATTTAATAACATTACTTGTGTAAAAACGAAACATGTTACCAGTATAGTTATATAACCAAATGTGAATAACACACACCTATCAACTAAATATAAGTACCTATAAATAAGCATAGCAATTCAACGGGGCAATGCTGCCAGCATGCTGGGCAAGCTACCAAAACTGGTAGTGGGCTGGAGCATTTGGACTGCCAGTTAGTCTAACTTGTAGGTTGTCTTAGTTTTTTTATTGTAGTAGATGTAGTGTTGTATATTAGCCCGTAGTGATTTGTTAATAAAGGCATACCACCGTTAAAAAATAATTAATATGTAAAATATTTGTCAGGTGTTATGACAAACATTTTGTGCCCGTTATAGTAATATGTAATGGAACAATTTATTTCATACAAGTTTTAATAACGTTATGCTGCGTTCAGACGCACGCTGCGAAGCTTTGCATGCGGCCCGGCAAGTGGCTCAGCGCGCGTCCACGTGCCAAGCAATTTCCCCCCGTTTGATGCAATTTTGAACGCGCGAGTCTGGTTGTATACGGAAAGCGCGCCCTTTTTCGATTTTTTTATATATTTAACCGCTAGAAAGTTTGTCTCCTCAAAGATATCGATCAAAGCAAGAACTGAAAATACATAGTTGCGTGCTGTATTGCACCCTGATGCTACGAGTCTGAAAAGACGTGGAAAAACAAGTGAAAAAATAGATATATTTATTTAAATATTTTTAAATAATAAAACACACATCCAAAGTGCCTAGGGATCAAGTATATTTTAAACTATATAAAAATATTCAATTAATATATACCAAATCTAATTATCCTGACTAGTTTTTAATTTAATTACTCCTATGTTTAAGTTAACAACGAATCCCTTAACTATGTATGAATACAGAATAATCTTAATTTCTGCAATGTGAAGAAATGTAACCTAAGTTAATGTTGTTAATCAAATGGAAGAAAAAAGAAAAAAAAAAGGATTTTAGCTATGTTTATTGTAAAATTATATTAATTCATAATCTGTGTTTCTACAATTTACACTAATTACACAAGTACAGCGATTTGGCATGTGCATTAGACAAAACGAATTACCCAAACGGCTTCGCAAAGGGATGCCCACTTCTGAAACAAGTCTCCGCATAAATCTGTGCATTGAGGTTGCCCCTGATCCAAATGAGATCTGTTTTTTCACCGATCCACATACCGGCCCAAACCATTATTGTTCCCCCTCCATATGGGTGAACTTCTTGATAGAATTTTAAACGTTCTTGACGTCCAGAGTTTCTCCAAACTCGATTACGTCTTGTTTCAGGCCGCATACCGAAACGAGACTCATCAGAAAAGCACACGACTAAAATCCTCTATTGGGACAACAATCGAAAACGTACGTGATCCCTAGGCACTTTTGATGAAATAAACTACAATACAAATACTTCAAAATATCAGATCAACTCCTTGCTCACGTTCACGGATATCGAATTACCCAAACGGCTTTGCAAAGGGATGATCACTTCTGAAACAAGTCTCCGCATAAGGGATGATTTATATTAGACCGGGCCGTGTCCGGGCCGGGCCGTGGACGGGGCGACCCCGGGGCGAAGCCCGTCCGTACGTTAGTAGGCGGGCCCGGACGGGACACGGATCAGGCACGGTCTAATATAAATTGCTTCATACAAAATGTATGTAACGTTTCAAATCCGTGCCCCGTACGGGCCACGTGCACGGCACGCCCCGGGCACGGCCCGCTCTAATATAAATCTACCCTAAATCTGTGCATTGAGGTTGCCCCTGATCGAAATGAGATCTGTTCTTCCACCGATCCAAATACCGGCCCAAACCATTATTGTTCCCCCTCGAACTTCTTGATAGAATTTTAAACGTTCTTGACGTCCAGAGCTCCTCCAAACTCGAGTACGTCTTGTTTCAGGCCGCATACCGAAACGAGACTCATCAGAAAAGCACACGACTAAAATCCTCTATTGGGACAATAATCGAAAACGTACATGATCCCTAGGCACTTTTGATGAAATACACTACAATACAAATACTTCAAAATATCAGATCAATCAACTCCTTGCTCACGTTCACGGATATCGAATTACCCAAACGGCTTTGTAAAGGGATGATCACTTCTGAAACAATAGTCTCCGCATAAATCTGAGCATTGAGGTTGCCCCTGATCCAAATGAGATGTGTTCTTTCACCGATCCAAATACCAGCCCAAACCATTTTTGTTCCCCCTCTATATGGGTGAACTTCTTGACAGAATTTTAAACGTTCTTGACGTCCAGAGCTCCTCCAAACTCAAGTACATCTTGTATCAGGCCGCATACCGAAACGAGACTCATCAGAAAAGCACACGACTAAAATCCTCTATTGGGACAATAATCAAAAACGTACTTCATCCTTAGGCACTTTTGATGTGTGTATTTCAAAATATCAGATCAACTCCTTGGTCAAGCTCTGGATTTTATTATCACACGTGATATTCCGACTAGTGACTAGCGCGATGTGTCATCGTACGGTGTGAAGCTATCACCGTATTTGGTGATAACGGAGCGTCGATGCTATTTTTTCGATATTTAGTGTGTAGTTAGGCAATGTAATGATTGCGTACCTAGATGAGAGCTTCATAAGGTACTACACTTCGTCCACTTTCAATAGGAAGACATACTTGGAGTACTTACTAGCAAAAAGCCGAGCTTGGTGAGGGCTCGCGTAGTTTTTCTAACGGGCAATTTTTAAGACAGTTTTTTTTTAAATATTACTTTTTATATAAGATTATTGATATTGGCTTCGGTTACTGCTGCGTTCTTTACAGTTTAGCGCCGTCACATCTTTCTGAAACAAACGTAAGGGCTGGCGCCGCGGCTACTTCGGCGGAGCAACTCAACCGGCGCAAGTATGCTAACCTCGGTATGGGTTACATATTTGTTGGTGTAGAGACGTTGGGTCCGTGGGGACCGGGAGCTCATCGTATTTTCCAAAACTTATCACAACGCTTGGTCGATTAGTTACAATAAATATAGAAAATGTACATCACCATAATACAGGGGTATTATGGTCCGCATGGACAATATCATTCCAAGTTTTTGTTAAAGCTTTCAACAGATATTATGCTTTAAAAGTTGAAATAAAGTTACGGAAGTTTCAGAACAAAAGATTTCTCGCGGTCTTTAACAATTGAAATGTTTTATCTGCTTCAAAAAGCAAAGTGCAAAAGCGTTTCTGTTTTAAAAGGGTGCAGTAAAACTTTGTAAAACATTTTCTGCAATAACTGAAGACTGCTCGGAGTATTGTCATGCCGTAAAATGCAGTATAAAAACTATACTAGAAATTACAATCCACGCACTTTACCAATGAGAACAGTTTCCGCCCATTACGTGCGACGTGCCTATTGATTGAGGCTCAAATAACACTGTCAGTGATTTTACGATGTTTACAGAATGCATGAAAGGGCGCGAAGCCTGACCGAGCCGTTTATTGTGCCGTTGATTTTCCATTACATTTACCGGGAACAGCCAAGCCCGTTCATCCATAGAACAGTGACGAAGGTTTATTAATTTGTTTTCAATATTTACTTATATTATTATTATGTACTAATTCACATAATTTTGTAATATTCACTCGGCGTCCTGTAACTGTAAATACGCAATAAATTAGGATAGCTAAATATGAATTTCCGCCCTCCAGCCCTTAATAAACAAAACTGTTAAAAATAATATACGTACCAGCAACTTTTAAAAACCGTGTGTCTTTTGATTCATGCCAATTCAATAGTCTTTACAGGACGAAATCACTTTGGTCAGAGCTTAGCAACTACCGTATACAAAGGTAGCGGCCAAGCCCGTGGGTGTGAAATGTCGTAAAGGTTTTAAAAGTTTAACTGGTTGTGTTTTAATCGAATTCCTGGTGGCCGAGGGCGGAACGTGGTGCGGTGGATGCGGTGCGAATGTCTTATTTGCACCATCACACATCAGTCACCGAACCTTTGTAAACATTTTAGGGAAACCAAAACATGTTGTAACCAAAGTTTTTATTAACTCATTTGTAATTATGATGGTCCAGTTGAAATATCGATGGACTGCAATGGAGAAGGGTTAAAAATTGGGCTTGAGCTTGACCGCATGTTGGTAAGGCATCTGCAAAATGCCCACTAGCTGGCTACAGCCCTTAACTAGAAATTCTGTCATCTGGCAGCTATTCTTAGAAGCCAGTAAGTATATCTTTTAGTTTAAACTGGTTCCACATACTCGAACCCTTTTTCACTAATCAACGGAAGAGATTATGATGGTCCAGTTGAAATATCTATGAACTGCAACGGAGAAGGGTTAAAAATTGGGCTTGAGCTTGACCGCATGTTGGTAAGGCATTTGCAAAATGCCCACTAGCTGGCTACAGCCCTTAACTAGAAATTCTGTCATCTGGCAGCTATTCTTAGAAGTCAGTAAGTATATCTTTTAGTTTGAACTGGTTCCACATACTCGAACCCTTTTTCACTGATCAACGGAAGAGATGGTGATGAAAGCCTATCAGCCAAAAACAAGGAAATGCTAAGTAAGGTACGTGACGTAATACTTATGTACTTATCCGCTGTAACATTCCAATAGCAACGGCTGTGCGTGTTTAATGAAATTTGGCACGTTGATTCTTAAGATTTATTTATTTATTTATTTATTTAAAGATCACCAACACAGTGTACACCAATACATTGAAATCATAACAAACATTGTAGAATTTAGCTAAGTGTCACAGTAATTATAGGTGAAGACAGCATGCAAAATATGTAACTAGAAAATGTGAGTAAGTAATCTTAAAAATTAATCTTTTTATAAAAATACACTCAAATATGAACATTCTACTAATATAAAAATAAATTGTGTTTTATGGAGATATAATGGATTATTCGATTGCTTAACTTAAATTATTTAAAACATGTCTTTATAATAATAATAATAAGAATAAAAATCATAATCAGAATAAAACTGTAAATAATTAAACTTCAGAGTGAGATTTACAAAAATTCTAATAAAAAATTATTTACGCATTCTTAAAATCAGGATGTCAGAGACTTTTTGAAGACAAGGATGTTATTGGTGAATATATCAACCGATGTAGTGCTTGATGCGTTATTGTACTGTCGAACCAATCTTTTCATGGGTGCATTGAAACCAAGGTTAGATTTAGATACAGCAACCGAAAATGAGTTGTTACAACGCGTGGCTCTGGGCAGTTTTAATGGTGCAGAGATAGACAGCTGTGAGAGTAAATATGATGAGTCTATGATACCGTGTACTATTTTATATAAAAACATGATATCGAGTATATGTCTGCGATGAGAAAGCGGATCTATTTTGAAGTGCTTTAGTCTAGCGTCGTAACTTACAAGATCCTTTCCAAGGTGACAAGAGTACGTCAGGTGCCATAGAAAACGTTTAAGAATACTCTCCAGCCTCTTATTGTATACTTCATAGAAAGGATTCCATGCAACACTACAATACTCCAAACCACTACGGACCAGTGAGTTGAATAATAATATTTTAGAACTAGGCAGTTTAAAATCTTTGCAATTCCGCAACACGAAACCCAAACACTAAACCCCTTGGATGAAATGTTGTTTATGTGTGTATCAAATCGCAACTTCTTGTCAAGCATCACACCCAAGTCACGTATCTCATCCACGTTGGTTAATTCTGTGCCTTTAATTTTTAACACTGGACGGTTTATACTTTTTTTTCTGGAGACCTGTATAGTGAAGCATTTGGACACATTAAGTTTCATGTAATTAACATCACACCAAGCCACTAGCCTATCAATATCCTCTTGTAGTTTTAAGACATCGTCACCAGTGTCCAAAACTCTAAAAAATTTAAGATCATCCGCAAAAAGATAAAAATCGGTATGTTTGAAACATTTGCTAATGTCATTAATAAAGACATTGAAGAATAACGGCCCCAAATGTGAGCCCTGAGGCACACCTGAGAAGGCTGCGAAAGAGTCGGAAGAGTCACCGTTCACAACCACAACTGAAGATCTCTGTGAAAGGTACGATTGACACCAGCCGAGCATAGGCTCAGCGATACCGTGCGCAGAAAGCTTCCGAAGAAGTAAATGATGGTTAACTTTATCAAAAGCCTTGCTGAAGTCTGTATATATTGCACCTACTGTAGAGCGCTGGTCAACAATTTGAGATACATCGTTTATAAACGACACGAGGTTGGTTGCCGTAGATTTAGACTTCATGAAGCCATGTTGCTGTGGTATAATTAAGTTTTTGAAATGCCAGGACAGAATAGGAATCAGTAGCTTCTCAAACACTTTAACAAAGACTGGCAGAATGGAAATGGGTCTGTAGTTATTAATTAGGTTTTTAGCGCCATTTTTATGTAGAGGAACCACTAAGGCTTTCTTCCAAGCGGAAGGAAAGGTGCCAGAGCTTAATGACCTGTTGAAAATAAGACAAAGAGGACGGGCTAAAGCAGGTGCACATTTGCCAACAAATATTGAAGGAATGCCATCAGTACCGGATCCTTTATTTAAATCAAGTCTGTTTAAAATTTTTAGCACTTGGTCGTCCTTGAATTGAATCAAAGTTAAATAGTTACTAGTAAGGTCAGCTACACCGAATACGTCCTGGGGCTGTGGAGGATGGACAAAAGAACGTTCATAAGATGAGGCAAAGTTCTTAGCAAAAAGGTTACAAATATTTTGTGCGCCCTCTACGCTGTCGTTATCCAAAAACATTTGAGAGGGATAGTGACTATAATTTTTTCGCTTATTTTTTATGAAAGACCAAAATAATTTCGGATTAGAACGCATATTGCATTCAAGACGTGTTATATATTTATCATAACAAACTTTCATTAGTTTCTCAGAGCGGGATTTAGCTAGATCAAATGCTAGTTGGTCACGTTTATTAAAGTTGAACTTTCGTAACTTTTGGTGATATTTGTATTTTTCTTTAAGTAAACCGATAAGATCCCGAGAAAACCACACAGGATATTTCCTAGAACACGGTCTCGACTTAGGTACGTGTTTAACTATAAGTTCTCTAACGATATTGTAAAAAACTGACAACATATCATCCACTGTGTTACAAGCAGAGAATTCATCGTCCCAGTTTACCACGTTGAGGTCGCAAGTTACTTGTTCATAATCACCTTTATGAAAGCAAAATTTGGTTTGATTATTCGGAGGGAGGGTAGATTTAGGAGTATAGGAGAAAAAGAATTCTATTGGTGGGTGTAGAGGGTCAATTTTAGAAAGTGGAGACTTACATTCCTTTAAGTTATTAACCTCAGAGAAGCTCAGGAACAAATCTAATACTCTATTCTTTGTGTTAAGAACGTAGTTATATTGCTTAAGATCGTTAAGGAGAGAAAAATCTAAGAACATACTTGATAAAAGACTATTAGATGTAATGTTTTGATAATTTTGACTCAAATTAGAAGAGTTCCAAGGAATAGAACCCAAATTAAAGTCGCCCACGATGGTAACATTCTGGATACAATTGGTCTCAATAATATTGTTAGAATTGTTGACAAATTCTGCGAGTATATGTCTTTTCACAGGCGGCGGAATGTACACAGCACATAAAAAGAGTTTTTCTGTATGTTTCGTAATGTTATTACTTTGAGTCTCTATGCATACCCATAAATCTTCGCACCTGGATTCAAAATCGTACATTCTTTTTGATATTAAACGCCTAGAAACAGCTATAGTACACCTCCGCTGTCCTTTTCGCTATGAAAACCACTTGTCTCACGATCTCTCCTATAAACCTCGTAACGACTATCAAAAAGCTCCGCATCAAGAACGCTACTGTTGAGCCATGTCTCGGATAATATAACAATATCATATGCACTACAAATAACATTATTAAAGAAATCTAAAGTTTTTGTTCGCAGGCCTCTGACGTTCTGATAATATACATTAAGTTTGTTGGAAATATCATACATAATATGCAGAATATGTGAAAACGAAAATAATAAAAATTTAAAAGAAAAAAAAAATTGCAATAATCCCTACCGTATTGTACAATAAAATATTTATGCTAACAATTTTAAGCACTCTTCCTTATAAATATGAATATATGCTGATGTGTCAGTCTTTCTCAAGAAAACTTTACCGTCGCGAACCCACACAAATTTGTAATTGAATTTCTTAGCTGCTTGGCGGGCAGCAGCATGTAGGGATTTGGTCTCAGGCGTCAAGTGTTCAGCTATAAACACCGGAGTCTTTTTCTGAATGGCGATGCCTAGGTGGCTAGAATTCAGCTTATCTTGAGGATTATTCTGGTTGTATTTAACTGCTGATGCCAAAAACTTATCTCGTATACGTCTACTGCTAAATTTCACTAAGATAGATCGAGGGCGGGGGCTTTTATTGTTTAATTTCGCTATACGACTGCAGAATTGTAGGTCGGTGTCAACTACAGGACATTTAATCACGTTACCTATATAGTTGTTGAATAACGCTGTATATATTTTCACTTTTGTGTTCTGGCACGCACTGTACCTCTATGTTATTAGTGCGGGAGAGCTGCTCCAGCATGTGTATGCGATGGGCTAAATGGTGCGTGGTTGATCGTAATTCCCCGTTATCACATTGCAGATCAGCAATTTGAGCTTTCTGAGACTCGTTTTCGCGTGTAAGTCGTATGTTTTCTTCGCTACAAAATGCCAGCGTCTCTTCTAATTTACTTAATTTAAGATTAATGCTACTAAGCTGCGTATTAAGGGTTCTACCTAACTCCTCTCTGATTATTTCTCGAATGCTGTCGGCTGAAATACAACCACAGCTACCTGAGTGGTGAGGTTTCGTGCGTAGGGTGACGTTGTCGTACTGGATAGCTGGGTCACCCACCTCGCATGCCGAAGCTGGCGTCGCTAATGTCGCGTCTTTATGTTTATAAGACGAAGTAGCTAAGGTCCTTATCGGCGTGTTGGTGTTGTCTCCGGGTTTGGGCTCTTTGCAACGGCACGACGGACACACCCACGAATCCTTGTAAGCATTAGAAAGTTTTTGGAAGTCTTTTTTGTTAAAATTCATGCAGGTATAATGATAGTGGTCGGTACAGCGACTGCATTGCAAGAAAGAAACTTCTTTTAACTGGTCATTACAACCAGCACATATTTTGTTTGCATTCATTTCTATGAAAGGTAGCTTACTGGTAGAATATAGAATGTTTTGTCAATATTTCAAAATATGGTGCAGTCATAAAGCGTCGATGTACAGCATTTATTCTTCAAACACGATTAGTGTGCGTCTCGGCTAAAAGAGCGTAAGCGCCATGAAATCGCCGTCGCTTACGCGTTCACAACAGAGACTTTCTGTAGTTAGCTTATCGAAATTTTCGATTGTGATTATTACTGCTTGTAATGTTGCTAGAATATCATAACATTAATCTTGATTTTCTCAGTAAGTTTACCGAAAAATTCGAGGAATCGAGCGTGATATAAGTTCCTGTACGGGTGATGTCTCAGTAAGCTAGTATTAATGTGTATGAATGAAACGACGTTTCGACATATTATGTGTGGTCGATGGAGAGGTCACAGTTTGTATATATTATATTTTGGTAAACTAGGAAGTATAACTCGTTTTATAGAAACGAATCGAAGTTGGTGACATAAATAATTACATCTCACTTACACACAGTAAAGTTTGCAAGTGAAATGTAATACTTTGTAGCTCCATCTTCATATCGTTTCTTTATGAAGCCATGTTGCCGTTTTTACTAGAATTATTTGTTTCACACACGCATCATAAATCTAAAACCTGGAAAGGAAATTTATGCTCATTAGTGTCATGTAATGACTCATTGCACTATCTCAGGTGAGTAAAAATAATCTTAGCTTCCACTAAAATTGGAGTTGTCACGAATTAAATAATACTCTATCTTAAGTTTTTTATAGGTACTTATAAAAGATTCAAGTAAGTTTTTGAAGACTTTGTTATAACTTGCTTATATTTGTAGTAGAGTTAATAATAAATTTAACTTTTATCAGTAAAAGCAAATTTATATACACAAAAACAATTTTTTTTTGTCTATATAAATTTATATAAACATTGAAATCTATTCAACTGTAATTTATACATTAAAAAAAAATATCTTTAATAATATTGTTTTGTTTAAATGTTTAATTTCCTCAGTGCGTTTTTTTTTTATTCCTTACATACCCATTGAAGATTGTTTTCAACAGACAAGTTTAGAAGCGCTGTATGATATTTTTATTCCACGAAGATGCTTGCCTGCACTACAGTTTTGTTTCATTTTCATATTGGCTTTGGGCTTGAAGAACAGTTTTCTTGATCTCTATGCCCTTTTGATGATTTCGTACACACACGGATATCGTACTGAATGATGGTCTGTAAACAATTATCAATTTACGAACCCTTTAATAGTACGTCTTAGTTTTAAAAAGTTCTCATTATACTGGCGGTAGGCATATCAGCTTGATTAATAATAATAATAATATCTTTATTGATAAACTTACATAGCACAGAAATTGTTGAAACTCTGCCTTTTGCGTTAGTAAAAACTGTGTTGCAAAAGGCAGTCTCTCCCATATAATAATATAAGTTAAACAATAAAAAACATTAGAAAAATAATAATTAAAACTTTATTGAGAATTAATGATTAGGAGACTTAATCTCCTGGTTCATCTTTGTTCAATTATAATTTGCGAGACTCCACACAATGATGGATTCTTATTCTGCTTTTAAATTATTTTGCTCATACATATTATTCCTGTGTTTAGTCCATAGTTTTGTTTAAGGCAGCTTTATCAGACTATCCCTTGTTGGCATGAGTTTACTGAGGCTTCGTTTTTTTCTTAAGTTTTATCATTTAGTTCTTCTCTCTAGCATTTATTCTTGATATAGCACATCTTCAGGACTCATGGTGGGATCATCAATGTTAATCGTTTTAGTTTTAAAATGTAGCCATAAATAGTTTTAAAGGTTCCCTATATATAATAAAATTGATATTCAATGTCTCTATACATAGGCCAAAATTGTATTTCTAACGTTTTATTTTCACCAGCTACGAAATAAAAATATGCATACAGGCGTATCTCCGTAAACCATTTTTTATGCTATTCACCCGGCTATTGAAAACGGAAGTTACTACGTCCGGATGGCGTATCGATATAAAACCGGTATAGGACCATGACAATCAAACTCGGATGTTCAGCTCGCATCTCGCTCTCACTTTACGTAAATAAAAGGGACGGGATGTGAAAGTGAAAAATTTGGTAGACGGGTAATGGACGTACGCTACGCTTTTAGGATCCGTGAAAATATAAGGAAGCAATAACTGGTACTGGAACACAAAATAAATTGTAGGTAAATTTTTTTCAAGGATAATATTACAAGTGTCAGATTGGAATATCAAAATATAAGAAATGGTTTAAATGTTTGCATAGTAGTTGGCCATTTTTTGAATGCCCGCCTGACTGGCTACCGCCCTTAAACATAGAATTAGTCGTCAAGAACCTAACAGTGTGTTTCGGTAGCTGTTCCATATTACCATTTGTCATTCTAGGTAAAGTCCACTTATCCACTTGCGACCACATCAGCACTTAAGATTAGGTTATATTAAGTTCAACTCTCTCTAGTCGGCCCCTCATTACTGAGGATCTTGGTCACTATAGACATGCTTGAAGGGACTATATGTCTCCATCGTATCCGAACCATAGTCGCCCTCACCGCCAGATAAATTTATCTCCTCTCCCAATTATTTGGACGAAATTTGTCAATACGTGTGTTAACAGCGGACAATCCGGCTGATTAGTTGTAAACACGCAGCATGTAGGTAAAAACAAAAAATACTATTATTCCAATCCAACCATGAAAAAAAAAGGCACGTTTCTACACGTAACAAGTTAATCTCTGACTCCACAACAGCAAAAACAAATAGAACAAAACTTGTTTTCGGACTACAAATCTGTGATGAATGGATTCATAAGGGAAGTACGGAACCGTATAACAGTGTAAAAAACATGTTACTTGCACAGGAAACATACAATTTGTCAAACAAACTATTAGTCATCAGTTTGTAGACAGTTTAAATAGCAAATGAAACATGTTAACAAGAGCTAGACCTCTTTTAACACATCGATTATTCATCAACCAATAAGTTGACACTAGGTTAATTTCACAGTGCGTTCAATATAGCATCGCACCGGTCGCACTTTGGCGTTCTTAAAGTTAGTTTGATCGTTCGTGCGATAACACCAAATCGTTCACTGACATGATCGAGCGTTGGCGAGCGAACACAACGGACACCTAGAAAAATAGTAGGTTGAGAGCCGCAGCTCTGCTATCATTTTGACAGCTGATATGTCATATAGACGAGGAAAGAGAGCAACGTTATGATTCTGGCGAATACGTTTGTTTTAATTCAATTATTTTAATATGATTTTATACATTTACGTAATTTTAAGGATTTTTATTTTAATTTCGAAAATGTATGTTTTAGTTACTTGTCAAGATGAACTTGAAACTTATCATGGCGAACGCTCAAAGCTTATTGTTGACTATGCTGTTTAATTTGTGCATGTCCCATTCATACCTCTCTACCGATATGATGAGAACTATTGTGGTGCCTATATATAGTTAAAAACAAGACAGGAGATTTGTCACACATATCAAACTATAGACCTATCTCCCTGGCGACAATCACAGCAAAGGTGTTTGACAGCATTCTTAATACACAATTAAATAAATATGTACAGTTACATGATAATCAATTTGGGTTTCGGCCAGGACTTTCTACAGAAACTGCGATATTGTGTTTGAAGAGTGCTGTCAAATACTACACAAAGAGGGATACATCTGTTTATGCTTGCTTCCTTGACCTTTCCAGGGCATTTGACCTGGTGTCATATGATATCTTACGGGAGAAAATGAGGTCATCACATATACCGATTGAGCTTATTAACATCTTTAGGTATTGGTACAGTAATCAGGTCAACAATGTAAAGTGGGCAGGTATATTATCAGATCCTTATAGGTTGGAATGTGGGGTGAGACAGGGGGGTTTAAGCTCTCCCACTATTTTTAACCTGTACATAAATGGACTAATCGAGGCACTCAGCAAGCAGCATATTGGTTGTTACATAGATGGCATTTGTTTTAATAATATAAGCTATGCGGACGATATGGTGTTGCTGAGTGCATCGGTTTGTGGACTCAGAAAGCTGCTGAGTATTTGTGAAGATTATGCACGGGAGCACGGTGTAGTTTATAATGTTGGAAAGAGCCAGTGTATGGTTTTTCAGGGTGGGCCTAGAAAAGTTACAGAAACACCACCTATAAAATTAAATGGATCTCCTTTAACAAAGGTAGAAGTTTTTAAATATCTAGGCCATTTAGTTACATCCACACTGAAAGATGACGCTGACATTGAACGGGAGCAGCGGGCGCTGGCGGTTAGAGCCAATATGGTGATACGCAGGTTTGCACGGTGTACAACTGACGTCAAAATAACCCTATTCAGAGCTTACTGCACCTCTTTGTACACGTGCAGCTTGTGGGCTGACTATACGCAACGATCGTACAGCGCCCTCCGTTTCCAATTCAATAACGCATTCAGGATGATGGTGGGTCTCCCCCGCTATTGCAGCGCATCTGCAATGTTTGCAGAAGCGCACGTAAATTGCTTCTACACTACAATGCGCATTAGAGGTACTTCGCTGGTGCGGCGAGTCCGGGGGAGCTCCAACAGCATGCTGACCGCGCTCGCAGAGAGACTTGACTGTGCTTATGTAAATCAATGCTGCAGACTACATGTTATGCATACAAAATGAATCGATTCTGTACTATTCTTAATGTTGTGTTATCGTATTATTATTATTAACCAATTAATTTTATGAAATGTGACTGACTATTTGTATTCTGATTATTATTGTACCCCTTTTATGAGTCTAAGTTACTTGAAATAAATGAATTATTATTATTATTATTATTGTGATATCAGTGCGTGGCTGATCGAGCGACATACGTCCGGATAACTTCCACACCATTCCACCCGCAAAGGAAGTTAACTCAGATAGTAACATTAGAAGCTAGAAAGATAGTAGTAGAAAGACAGCTGTTTGTGGACATAATTGATTTCTAGTTAGTTCATTGAGAAATTTGACCCTTAGCCAGTTTTTATTATATGTTGTTAGACGTTACATTAGACTTTTAACACATCAAGTTAAACGCTTGTATCTATTAACGTTTTTTTAGTTATAATAAAAAAACGTTCCCTTTTATTTTTAAGTCATGTTATTATTGTAGGCTATCTTTTTTGGGTGCCAAGCGAGAATTGCTCCCGGTAATTGGTTACCGGTACCTTGTAGTTACCCTAATACCAGGTGAGACTCGAGCTTGTGCCAACACAATCGAATAAAAAAATCCTACCTTACAGTTCCCAATATACAGAAGGCACAGTTAGACGTACGAACAGACGGACAGTCGAAGCTTAGTAATAGGGCTTTGTTTTCTAGCTGCAAAATGCACAGTGCTTTAAGTGTAAATATTTGAAAGTAAATTTACAACACACAAAAATATATCCAACATTTTCAGAACTAGAAGAACCTCTTCAAAAATAACGTTGTATATTTCGTAACATAACGGATACTTACGTAAATTCACCTCCGTGACAGGGTGAAATATGTCCCAGAGGTGAATGGCGAAGTTTAGATGGGTATTTTTTTTTCTGTCTTTTCAGCCGTACCAATAAGTAAATATATAAATGGATATAGGCTTCCACCAGTGATTTTGTCGCTTATATAGTAATATTATGTATGACAGTGTTTGGGAAATAGAATTGCACTATTTACAACGGACATGGGTTGTGACCCATCCCCTATGTTAACTATTTATTTCACATCTTGCAGACTCAATATCCGCGGACGGATGGACAAACAGACAGAAATACAGACAACGTAATCTCATTAATCCCTGACGCTGCAGTGTTAATACGGCTCTGTTTGCCCTTTGGGTAATTATTAAGGAACCCTAAAAACTACAAGATCAAATGCATATACAAAAGATAGCCATGATAAAATAGTAGATTGTATTAACATGGGAGAAACATTGTTTTTTACGGTGAGGGCGGTATTTTGAAATCAGAGCAGAGAAAACAATATACATCGCCAGAAAAAAAATTGTCTGATTGATACAGTCTACTTTTCATTTCTTTTCTCTTCGAGAAAAAAACTAAATAAACGTTTTGAAACACAACATATACAAATAAAAATTGTGTAGACACAATTTTTTTTTCAATAAAAACAATCAGGTTGAAAATATTTAAAGGTAAAATACAATAAATTTACCTTCCATTAGCAGCAGTACTAGGTGAACCTGTTACTCACGCCTGCTAAGCGTATTCCCACAAAAATGAAAATATATTTATTACAACATATGATTGTACGTATACATACAAACACTTATTGCTTCTGCTCATAAGCTTTTCGGTTGAGTATCTTTTTTGGATTATTAATGACACTATGCATTATCTATGGACAGGGTTAAAATAAGTAGGTACATTTAATGAGGTAATTAGGTACATAGACGACATTTTTTTTTCACGCAAGTAATTCACATGGATTTTTTATGCAGTTAGGTATAGGCAGCATAAAAGAAGTTGAAAACGAGTTGGCTTTGTTGTTGTGTCCCTGTAGAACGACAGGCTAAGATAGAACTATGCCTAAAACGGCCAAATCCATTAGCCAGCAGGCGAGATAACGGTATACACCTTTGGCTCGTTTAGTTGTCGACTGCACGGAAAAAAAAGATGTCTTAAATCAAAACAATATCGACTTGGTCAAGACAAATGTAGTTTCATATATGGGCGGAAACAATATATTCTTGAAATAAGTAAAATATTGTTTCAGTTTTATTGTCTTCTTACAAGACATTCGTTTTTGAAACAAGAATTTTGAAAATTTGTATTAAGAATGTATTTTGTCTTATTTAGAGAATAAACGGCCAAGACAAAATTATTCTATTTTCTTTTAAACAAGCTTATCTTAAAAACAAGACTTACATGTTTCATGCTGAGAAAATATTTTCTTAGGTGAAACCACTACTACTCTTAGCTGAAGAGATGTTTGTTTCTAGACAAGACACGTATACCTTATACTAAAATAGTGTGTTCTTAGGTGAAGCTTCTACTATTCATAGCTGAAGAGATAATTATTTCCAGACAAGACTCGTTTGTCTCATACTAACACAATGTAATCTTAGGTAAAGCATCTATTTTGCTTAGCTGAAGTGATGTTTATTTTCACACAAGACTCGTCCGTTTCATACTAAAACAACATATTCTTAGGTAAAACCTCTACTATTCTTGGACAAAGAGATGTCTGTTTCTAGGCCAGACTCGTATGTTTCAAAGCAACACAATGCATTCTCAGGAGAAGCCTCGACTACTCCTAACTAAAGATATATTTGTTTTCAGAGAAGACTCGTGTTTTTTATTCTTAAGCAGTGTAGTCTTAAGTGAAGCCTCTACTATTCTGAGACATAGATATATCTGTTTCTAGACAAGACTTGTATGTCTCACACTAACAAAATGTATTCTTAGCTGAAGAAACATCTGTTTTCAGGACAAGACTAGGATGTTTCATTCTAACGCAATGAAATCTTAGCTGATATTATATTTATTTTCACGCAAGACTCGTATGTTTCATACTAAAAAAAAGTATTCTTAGGTGAAACCTCTACTATTCTTAAACGAAGATATATCTGTTTCTAGGCAAAACTCTTATATCTCAAACTAACACAATGCATTATTAGAAGAAGCTTCTACTACTCTTACCTGAAGAGATATTTGTTTTCAACTTAGACTCATATGTTTTATTCTAAAAGGATGTAATCTTTGATTAAGCCTCTAATATTCTAAGAGGAAGAGATAATTGTTTCCAGAAAAGATTCGTGTGTTTCACACTAACACTATATATTTTTAGGTGAAGCCTCTATTTTTCTTAGCTGAAGTGATATTGGTTTTATGACAAGACTCGTATGTTTCATTCTAAAACAATGTAACTTTAGATGAAGCCTCTAATATTCTAAGAGGAAGAGATAATTGTTTCTAGAAAAGACTAGTGTGTTTCATACTAACACAATATATTCTTAGGTGAAGCCTCTACTTTTCTTAGCTGTATTGATATTTGTTTCAGACAAGACTCGTATGTTTCATTCTAACACAATGTATTCTTAGGTGAAGCCTCTACTTTTCTTAGCAAAAATTATAATTATTTTCACACAAGACTCGTATGTTTCATACTAAAACAACGTATTCTTAGACGAATATATGTCTGTTTCTAGGCAAGCCTACTACTACTCTTAGCTGAAAAGATATTTGTTTTTAGATAAGACTCGTATCTTTCTTTCTAAAACTATGTTAACTTAGATGAAGCCTCTGATATTCTTAGAGGAAGAGATAATTGTTTCTAGAGAAGACTCGTGTGTTTCATACTAACGCAATATATTCTTAGGTGAAGCCTTTACTTTTCTTAGCTAAAGTAATATTTGTTTTCAGAAAAGCCTCGTATATTTCATACCATAGAAGATACTTGTATTACGGTAAAAATGTATTGTTTTATACTAATACAATGTATTATTAATTAACCTTTTAATATTTAATACTGAAAAAGTATTGGTATTTGAGTTAAACTAATACATTTTTAGCTAAAAATAGTAAAGCTATCACTATAGATTAATTATAATCTGAAATACACACATTGTACCATAAAAAATAGGTAAGTATACAAAACCACTTCTTCTGCTAACAATATTTTGTGTTTATTATGTCTTAGCATTTTGTTTTACTATTAAACATATGCCTTTTTTTAATCCTAACGTGTAACTTTATATATAATAATAGTACATGCCTACATGAAATGACTATAATGTTTGAGTATGAAACATAAATCGTACAGGTACTGGACGGTAAATTAAAAACAATGTTTCTTGAAAAAAAGATAGACCATATATTTATTGAAATTAAAACTTAGATATATAACAAGGATAGGAACTACCATTGCATCAGGTAAATTTAATCACATGGTATTGTTAAATCTGTAATATTATCATTTTACATACTATTTTAAACAACAACAAGTGATACCAAGAGTGCTACATAATGCAAGATATAGATGCTTATAGTAATACAAGCACCTATATTAGTGTTTTTAATACTACTGAATGATCTAATACGAAATACAAAATATTGTGTTAATTACATTAACATAATCATGTCGTCTAAAATAGTCTAAACTTTTTAAATCCACAGTATGCAACATTGATTTCACTTTCTTATTTAAGGAGTGGTGTACTACTATCATAGGTACTAGGTACTACATACATAGGTTCTAGAGAAAATTTTATAAGTAAGTTAGAAAAACAAAAAACAAACTTAGAAACTTAAGCAAACATTTCTGATATTTTATATGATATAAATGTTCTGGACTACAATCTATATTCAAAATATATGTTTTGATCAGGCGATCGAAGATCAAATGTCTCAATGTCTATATATAGAAAAATTTTACAAACAACAACAAGTGATACCAAGAGTGCTACATAATGCAAGATATAGATGCTTATAGTAATACAAGCACCTATATTAGTGTTTTTATACTACTGTATGATCTAATACGAAATACAAAATATTGTGTTAATTACATTAACATAATCATGTCGTCTAAAATAGTCTTAACTTTTTAAATCCACAGTATGCAACATTGATTTCACTTTCTTATTTAAGGAGTGGTGTACTACTATCACTAAATTCCAAATCAACTTATCTAAGCAGTACTTTCCATAACAAATGCTACATAACGAGTTGAGTAACCTACCGTCTGTATATAGCACTGTACATGCTAGATATACTATGAAAAACCATCTAATCTAATTTGAGATGTGCTTGCCACTATTAATGCCATATAACAAGATGAGTAACCTACCTTTTGTATTCGAAGCAGTGATGGCTCGGTGGCATTGGCTATGGACTGCTTGAGATTCACCGCATGGTAGAAGGGCATTTTGCGAATGCCCGCCTGGCTAGCGATCACCATCAAGTAGAAAATCTGTCGCTAAGCACCTACCGATGTGTTCCAGCAGCAGTACTTGAGAGCCAGTGAAATTACAGGCACATTAGACTTAAGAACTATGTCTCAAGGTGACGGGCGCAGTGCAATTCGTGACTTGTGACGATATGCATCTGTTATAGGCAGAGGTTAGTCCGCTTAACATCTGGTGGGCCTCGAGCTTGTTCGGTCATAATAAGATAAAAAAAACACTGTTGATGCTTGATTTACTATGAAAAACCACACATTGTGTTAATTACATTAACATATCATGTCATCTGATATTGTCTTAAATTAGTAACCTACCTGTTGTATAAATGTAGCACTGTACATGTTTTTCATTGTAGACTATGAAAATCTACATATTGTGTTAATCACATTAACATTATCATATCGTATAAAGTAGTCTTAACTTTTTAAATCCACATATAAACATTCATTTAATTTTCTTATTAAAGTAGGTGTTCTACTATCACAATCTTCCAAATGAACTAATCTAGTTTGATCAGTATTTTCAACAATAAATGCCATATAATGAGATGAGTAACCCACCGTTTCTAGGACTGTACACAAAAATGTTACCATACTGTGATTAGATTCATTTACAAAAATTCGGTCTATTTTATTAAATAATGGAAAGTGGATGTCGTACTTGTGTAGCATAACATTTTGATCATTGTATTTTACGCCGTTAATTTCGAAATATTCGACGCAGATGTACTCAGCCTCATTCAATTCACTTGGGAAATGCTGAACATGTATCACTTTACCACAAGAAATGCAGTCAGTAAAACCGCTTTGTGCAATTAATCTGTAGCTATTTGTTAACTGATGTCTGGTTGCAAGTGTCAATGGTAGGTTTTTTCTACAAGATATTGATTGAGCTACTGCTTTTAATTCCTTATGCTTCGATTCAAACTTGAACGCGCTTACTAATATGGGAGGCCCGATTTGTTCAATTACTCTACGGTAATGCAGTAGAAAATGGTGTTTGGGTTTTAAAGAGCAGTTGAATAAACTTTTCAATTTGTCTAGATAATTTTCGATCATATTTGTTAAATAATCAAGAAGCTCCACAGTAAAAACCTGAGATGTTAATATTTCAGTTATTTCTAACAGACACAAGTAATGTTTCCACGTAGGATCATCAATGTGCACTAAGTCACCTACGATAAATCTGAAGTTCCGAACAAGGCACAGCATTTCCGAAGCTGAAAAAATTAACTGTCCATTTTGTAAATTTTGCTTAGTAATCGAAGGTGGACAATTTTTTTCCGTTTTCAAGTATGTAAAATATTTTACTCTCGCATTTAATGTCTTTATTGAAAAATAATTACTGTCGAGTAGTTTTTGAATAATAACACACATATCGTACCTATGTACGCCTTCACACAGATCATGCATAACATCACATGTAAGATTTTTATAGGTATGAAAATTTAACTGATGCCATATACATATTTCTTTTATGCCTACTTTATCTTCGCAATGTTTATCGTAGTCAATCGCATTGCGGATGTTTTGAGGGCGCTCCTTAGTGTCACTTTTAGTGAGATGTTTGGGTGTAATACAAAACCTACAAAAATTATTTGAAGCAAAACTTTCGTGAAAGCCCAAAATAGAGTGTAGGCCCAGGTTATCGCCAGATATATTTGCTAGGCAAAATTTAACAAGAATTGTATGTTCCTTACATACTATAGGAATTCCTTCATGGGCTAAAAAATTCAATTCTGCTATTAATGGGCCAAAAACGGATTCATTTCCAAAAGTAGTTTTATCTGAAGTATAAAATATGAGCGTTAGCAAAATATTTTCAAGACGACTGCTGAATTTTGGTGGTACCGTAGAAATAGTTGCATACACTACACCGATCTTTTGATTACCAGCATGACTTCCCAAAGGATTTCCCGATTCAAAGTCATCGTAATATATAATTAGCGGTAAAGTTTTTACTTCTTTATCAAAATCTTTGCTTGCATCTTGCCAAGAATTTCCATTTACTAAGTTCCTCAAACTAAAATGATCTTTGCAAATACCTTGTTCATAATTTAATATAGTGTCTAGTACATTTGGTACCTCCAAAAATGATTTGAGACTTTTTCGCAATGGAATCATGTAAGAACATCTATTTTTCAACGTCATTTCAACATTACCATGTACAGATTTAGTGTCTTCCGAAACTCCAACTGTTTTTGAAACTGGCTCAGTATATGTATGTAACTTTTTAAAACATTCTATTCTTTTGTAATCAGATCCTAGATTTTCGAAAGCGCTTTGAAGGACAGACAACATTGACGAATGTACTGGTGATACATTATTCAAGGTTTTCATTAATATTTTAATAGGTTCTGATGTAAATAAATTTTTCACTAACTGTACTATGGTTTGGATCACAGTTTTAGGTAAGCTAGAAATACTGTATAGTTGAGACAAAAATGAGAGGAGCAATTTATTTAGTTCTATCTTAAACTTTGTTAATAGTGAACTTTCATTGACGTGGTCATTATTGTGTACAGTTGATGGAAAAACATCAGTAGGTTCATCAACACTACTAGGGTTAACATCCGTTTCTGTAAAATATTGGTCATCCTTAGAATCAAACTTTGTGCTAACATTACTCTCATTATGAACATGTTGAGCCAATATATGCTTCTTCAATGCATATTTTGTGCTATAAACTCGATCACAGTCGTGATAAGAACATTTAAAATAGTCTGTTATATTATGAAAGTAATTTAAATGGATAAAATATGTTTTAAAATCCGAAAAATCTATTTTGCATTTGGAACATTGCATTTTAATTAAAATTTAAAGCACATACAGCATAAGAAGTATTAGCATGTGCATAAGTATTATCAGGTGTGTTAGCATTTAGCATCCGAAATCAAATCCAGGATGTAAGGTGGGATAACATCATATTTCGTACTAATATCGTATATACATTTTTGGATTAATAAATACAGGTGGTAGCCTGATTTGGGATATTGCACATGAAGTGCATGGTAACATTTAAATAATGTATCGAACGCCTTATAGGCCGATTGAAAAACATACCTGACCTTATCGATAATGAGGTAAAATGACCCTCCTATGTCTTTGCTGGTGGTGCAGTGAATAATGTATGGCTGAACCGTTTTCTTTTTACCTGATGCGTCAGTGGAAATCTCCTCTATTTTCCTTTGAATATCACCAGGTGTCTGAAAAGTAAATATTTTTATTAGTTTAAGCAATTAAGTTATCTACATGATGTAATTGAACTGAATGTATGTTTAGTACGGTATTTACCTTTACATTGACAATGAAGCTTTCCGTGCACTCTTGTATAGAAAATTTTTGCCGTTTATTCAGGCGTCCCTTTGGAGGGACCAATTGGCACAGGAGCTTTAACTGAAAAGGAAGTTTCTGATCTAAAATAAAAATTACACAACTTTAGTCAAATTTAGTCTTCTGGGTGGCAACAAACTCGCTAATTCAGGCATGATATGGGTTCAACCCAGGTGAAAAAATAAAGTTGTTAAGGAATATTCCTAGAAATCTTATGGAGTAATTATTATTAACAAGAAAGGTATACACAATCACCAAACAAGTACTAACCATTATCAGGTAATCTGTTTACATAATCAAGTAAAGCCACAGTCTCTTCCTTTGCAAATGCTTTTTTTAATTCTGTTATCTTATCCATGAATATATTCCATAGAATGTGAAATTTGTTTGTCCGTCCTGGGTGTATGACATCAAAGTCTAGATGAATCTGCAAATAGGTGAAGAATTTCAGTGAGCGAGTCATTGATTTAGGACAAGTATTCAAAATAAAAAAAAAACAAAATGTATGAATGAATTACATTTAAATAATTATAAGAGCCATTTTTAAACAGAAGATATTGATGAAATTTAGTTTTAGGTAATCCAAAATGAAACAATATAGGGGCACCATTGTTATTGATGTCAGTAGTAAATCTCGAATTGAATAATAATACTTCGTATTAATAGTGGTATTACATTATAACATGTTAAAATAATTTACTAACAATTAAAGAATTAGCTACAATTAATTCATAAATTAGTTTAAGCTATTTTTGTATGCCTTATAGGTTAGCCTTTGACCTTGATTGAGATTTTCTACTTGAGGGTAGCTAGCCAGGCGGGCATTTGCAAAATGCCCTACCTCCATGCAAAATGTGTGTTACAATCATGGGATTTGGTATGTTTTGGAATGGTGGGCAGCCTCTGACATCATATTTACAGATTGTTGATTACTTACCAAAACATCACTTCTAGTGTCACTCAATATTGGCCAATTTTCTATTAATGCTCCCACAGTTTCATATTCCAGTAATTGTCGGAGTTCACAGGTATTTTTCCATTTTATTATTACTTCTTCCCATGGTTCATTATTGATTTGAAGCCAAATAATGTCATCTTTATGCAATTCTAAAATAAGATAAACAGTGAATTTCGAAACTAAACTACAATCCACCTATGTAGGTAGGTACTATACTGCATGCAACTGCATGGGAGCATTTCACACACTTTTTATATAAAGGAAACTATCTCTTCAAGATCTGGCTTTTCTTAATATTATCAAATTAATTGGACAGATATAAAGGCAAACAATGTCTAGGTTAGGTAGAAAGAGTGTGAAATACTTGGATTGGCTTACTTTGCTTTATGCTCGACTCTTTCAGAGGTGCCACTTGTAGGTATTCAACAGTACAATAGAAGTTGTCATGGGTACTTGAATTTTTGTAATTTAATTTTCTAGACTACACTTATAAAGATCATATTTAATCAGAAAAATTAATTGTATATTATGTTTGCAAACATAGTATTGTAAAGTATTTTCATTAATCTTTGCTCTACATTATATAAATGAGTCGTAGCCCATGTCATGGTCACATAATCTCCATATTTTCTAGAGGAATTAGCATGTGATAAATTCCTTTATAAGTTGCACTAGCATATTGCTAACATGTATACAAAGATACATGTAGTAGCAAAGTAAACCAGTTAATACCATAAAAAAGGTAATAACTCATGTGTTATTACATATTTTTATGACTCTATTTCTACTATTTTGGTAACTCCAGAATACCTATCTACTGTTAACTATCTACAGCAAACTACAGACAAATTGTACTATTATGAAAGAAATCCTACTACAGCTTTACCGCAAAATACGGTAAAATAACTATAAAGAAACCTTGTAGTTCTTGGATGTTTTTAGATCTCTTAGTAGAGATGGTAAGGTTGTTTTCTTTATCTTCAGTTTTCCTTCTACGTTCCCCTGATTTGTAAAGGGTATTGCGGATTTTATCCACTAGTTTACCCTTTGCAAAACTTGGTCTTCCAGAATACCTATCTACTGTTAACTATCTACAGCAAACTACAGACAAATTGTACTATTATGAAAGAAATCCTACTACAGCTTTACCGCAAAATACGGTAAAATAACTATAAAGAAACCTTGTAGTTCTTGGATGTTTTTAGATCTCTTAGTAGAGATGGTAAGGTTGTTTTCTTTATCTTCAGTTTTCCTTCTACGTTCCCCTGATTTGTAAAGGGTATTGCGGATTTTATCCACTAGTTTACCCTTTGCAAAACTTGGTCTTCCAGAGATTGAATCACGTTTCTTAACTGGGGGAACAAAATATGTTCCGGCGTTTTCAGAGGGAAACAGAGCTATAATTTTTTAAGTTAGTATGTTGTACTCTTCATGAATGATACGGCTGGAAAAATAAAAGTGATTTTTTTATCAAACAAGAAAGACTTAGTCAACCTTCACAATGGTGACCTAAATAAGACCCATAAAAAAATGGTTTCTACCATTTCTCCACTTAACAATAATAAGAATTATTTGTTTGCTCAAAACACGAGTGTACATAAATAATAATTATGATTAAAACATGTGCATGTTACAAACAGCTGAAAAATAAATATTAGTGAACTTAGATCATGTTTTGCCTTGAGTCATGAAAATATGTCAAATCAATAAAAGCATTCCAATAAAAAAAAAAGTTGTATATTAGAAAAGTAGTCAATAGATTAATTGAAGTGGTGAGCGCCACATTGGCCTATTTTTTTGAGACACAATGGAAATCAATTGTCTGCAAAAGATAGGCCACTCTGGTACTCATGGCCTCAATTAATGTCTAGTAAAATAATATATCAATTATATAAACTACAATTACAACAGCATTAAAAAATTAATAAAGTTGAAAATATCAATCACATAAGAATAATTTACTTCATTAATGTTTAGAATTAAGAAACATTAAATTTGAAACAGTGTCAGAAAAAATAATACCGTCAATTTGAACAACTAACAATATTTCAAAAGATCTTCAATTTTATAACAACACTTCTCTTACTGATGTTTTTAAGACCTTTTTAAAGAAGTAAATTCTTAGGTCACTTATTTCTTTTGGCGACCGGGACCGAACAAGAAGTGAGATTGTGTTCAACAGCTAAATTTATCAGCAATAGAAAGGAGACCTGTACTTAGGTACATAATGACACTGGAGAGGGACTTGCACACAAGTTGCGCCTTTTCTTGCAAAAGTGTTAAAACTCTATTTTAGCCTGAACAACATCTTCGACCATATCATTACTTAACATCAGGAGAGATAGTGGTCAAAGGCTCGAATATCAGCTATTAAAAAGAAGGTGTTCTCCGAGTACCAATAACTAGTTGGTAACTTGTATTACAACCGCCTTCTGAGGAACTGCTATCTTAAACTGTCTTCCCCAAGTGGCCTGCCAAGCCTGGGGATTATAGCATTACTCACCTTCATGAGGGAAGCTGTGTTCAGTAGTTGGCAATCTGACATGACATTACATGAAAAAAGGTAAATGAAGATGTACTTACTGGTTTACAACACGTGTAAAAATACGTCTACAGATTATGTCTGTGAGATTATTCCGATGTTTGGCTGTCAGTTGTTTATGTATATCATAATATTTAATTATGTTACTGCCAGAAGGTGAAGTAGAGAGTAACGTCTTCAAATCAAAATCAGGAAATGTTGGCCTACATCCAATCATTTCCAGGACTATGGTGTCTTCTATGTCTACATCCGATACTAAATCACTGAGATGGTTATCTCTATCTGTGCTAAGAGCCACAGAAGTAGCTGTTGATGTTTGACTCTGTAAGGGCAATTAATAGGCTTTAAATATTTATGACAGAACCAACTCTGTTATTTAAAATTTAAGTATTTTAATATTGTACACTCTAAAATAAATTACGGGCAAAATATAAAGCCATGGATGATTGTACAAATTCAACTTTCTGCTTGTTCTAGAGACACATAGAAATAAAATGCACGGTGGCAGGGATTTTTAATACCAGCATGCCATGGTTATGCCATCATCCATGACTTTAAAGATATTATCAAAAACCTTCCATTATACATTAGGCCTGTTAACATCTTCGACCAAATAAATAATTCAAACAGGTGAAATAGTAATGAGAAAAGCTAGTCTATGATGACATATGATAATACAAACATTATATCATTATTTCATAGCCGAAGTCTTTATAGTAAAGTTAATTTAAGTTATACACACCACTGATGTCAAATATTCATTTATTTTATTTTTCAAATTTATTCGTGTGCTAATTTTTGGGCACAGCTCCTTTAGTAAATCGTCTGTGAGATCTTTGAAGTGACTTATGTCAATCCCATTCTCTGAAATTAATAAGTAATGTCTATTTATGTATTCTATTTAAAGTACTGTATCAGCAAGAATTGTCCACTGCTGAACACAGCCTCCCCTATTAAGGGGGTATTTGCCATAATCCCCACGCTTGGCAGGCGGCTTGGGGATCGCAGTGTAAGATAGTAGTTCTTTAGAAGGCGCTGCTGCACACCTTCCAGTATAATTATTCCCTTAGTCGCATTTTACGACACACACGGGATGATATGAGGAGGTGCAATTCTAACCCGGCAACCATAATTTAATATACTGTATAACTTTATACTACATACACATAATGTAGAAATAATAAAAAACAACAAATTATAGTAAAGTTTGTAAGCTAGACTAAACAAAACACATCCACCCTTTTTCTCTCGGGTTAATACAGTGCAGAACCTTAATACACAGATGCCAGACTTGCCCTTGGCCGCTTTTTTATTGTCGATAACATTTGAACACTATCTCACATTATATACCTAATATAACTAGTTGCGCAGGTATCTATTTATATATTGGATTTCATGGATATAACTGCTTTTCTATTAATCCTCACGCATCCATAAACTATGGTAACAATAGAATTTCATTCTTAAAATGGATGATATCTTCCACTCCACGCGGATGCAAATGGATCTCGCCACACAATATAAAATTTACAAAAAGCACTAAGTAAGTTCACAATGTTTTTTTGGATCATGGTAATACTTACTTGCAAAATTATTTACGACATCTTCTCCGACGTCCCAGGATATCAGAAGTTCTTCAGTACTCATTTTTTCAAACACCAACAACAGTAAAGTGATTTTATACAAGACACTGACGAACTAAGAAGAAAATAATCTTACTTATTTGCTCTGAGAATTCTAAGATACAAGAATGTAAAGAGAAAAACGCTAATGTCGCTAATCCGCAGTTGAGCGTGCGCACTTCGCGGTCGTCCAAACGAAAAAGATCGCAAAAAATAAAATGTCGGAAAGAGTCAAATCCAGTGCTGCCAGGACTTCTAACTCGAAATTTACGTTATTTCCTTAAAAAGTTACAATTTTGAAACACACGTAAAATGTATATTTAGCTTTTCAATATGTAGGTTTATAAACTTCTTTTTTACTAATATATAAAAGCATAACTTATGCCTTTTATCGTAATAAATTCATGCAACAATCAAACTTAGTGCGCTTTAAGTAGAATAAATGTTAAATCAGTCTATTTAAATTGTTATTTATAAAACTATTAACTACTAATAACAAAAAAATATTCCAGTTGTTACTTAAAACTTAAGATTCGGAAATAAAAAGGTAATGTAAAATAAAGTAATGAATTTTGATGAATATAAACAAAAAAACCCAACTGTTCATTATTTTATTTCAGACCTTTTAGAGTCAGTCGGGAAAAAAAGACTTCTGAGAGACACATTCAAAATTATGTATTTTTGAAGCAGTGATGGCTCAGTGGCATTGGCTATGGACTGCCGCGCAGCAGGTCCATGGTTCGAATCCCGCCCAGAGCTTGAGCTTCACCGCATGGTGGAAGGGCATTTTGCGAATGCCCGCCTGGCTAGCGACCACCCTCAAGTAGAAAATCTGTCGCCAAGCACCTAACGGTGTGTTCCGGCAGCAGTCCTTGAGAGCCAGTGAAATAACAGGCAAAATGAGACTTAACAGGTATGTCTCAAGGTGATGGGCGCAGTGCAGTTCGTCACTTGTGATGAAATGCACCTGTTATAGGCAGAGGATACCGCTTAACATCAGGTGGGTCTCGCGCTTGTTCCTTCACAATAACATAAAACAAAAAAAACATACCAGCTGTACCTGCGACTTCGTTCGCGATGGCCGTACCTGCAGAATAATTATTCACATTTGAGCTCTGTCTATCTCTGCTGATTAGAATGATTTAAATCGGACTACGCGTTAATAGTAAATGTACATTTTGACTTTCATTCCCTTTCCCGAGGGAACCGTGCTGAATTGCAGGATAGAAAGTATACCTTTTTCGTAGTATGAACTCAAATCGTGTTATGTTTCACTGAATTCCATTAAGTAGTTTTGGAGTGATGCGCGGCTGGGATACAGACAGAAAGACGGTGAGACAAAAACTAAAAAAAATACAGTTTGGCACCAGTGTCAGCAACAGAGTGCTCCCAATTGTTTTTTTCAAAATATCTGCTATTTGGGTCTGTTACAGTTTTAGTATAAGTATAGATTTATGAACGAAATTGACACCCACACAACTTGTGAAAGTCTGATCATGAAAATCTGAATAATATTCCTACTTGCCCAACCAATAGTAGCGCTCGTAGCGAAGTTTACTTAGCTGTTCTCAACCGATCAGCAAAGTTAAGCAACGTCGCGCGCGGTCATGAGTTGGATGGGTGACCGCTAGTGACATTACTACTGAGCGCTTCCGTGCTTCGGAGGCCACGTTAAGCCGTCGGTCCAGGTTGTTGTCTTAGGATGGCAGTCGTTATAGCATGGTGGTAGGGCATTTTGCGAATGCCCGCCTGGCTAGCAACCACCCTCAAGTAGAAAATCTGTCGCCAAGCACCTAACGGTGTGTTCCGGCAGCTGCCCTTGAGAGCCAGTACTTCTAGGTTAGCCTGAGCAACATCTTCGACCACATCATCACTTACCATCAGGTGAGATAGTGGTCAAAGGCTAAATTGTCAGGCATAAAAAAAAAATACTGTCTGGGCCGAGACCGGCTGAGTAGGTACCTACTTAGATGCCCATTGTAAAGCTATATTAATCCTAAACTAATAAAAGAAAACACATTTTGTGATATAAAAATCAAATTTTATGAGTGTTGGCATACCGTCACAGCGCAACTCGCACTTGGCCAGTTAATTTTTAAATCCATTCTCCCTGTCTGAATACGTACTTTTTTCAACCCACACTGGCAACACTGCTGCATAAAAACTTGTAGGTAATAATAATTTTCTCCGAAGACTGCTCTTCTTGACCCTAGAATGCTAGTCTCAACACTTCAACGACATTCTGCCAGACTGGCATTCTTGGGTCAAGAAAAACATTCTTGCTGCCCTTTCTTCCTGTGCTGCACTCATTCAGAGACCTCAATGATCTCTTAACTTCGATCACCATAGTCTGTAGGTACATTACGTACTAACCTACCAACTATTAATAGTAATAACCTAGTCCTAATTTACCGGCTTTCAAAAAGATACAACAAACCACCCATATCTATAGTCTGTATACCTAGGTATTACTTATTAATCTTAGTACCTACTAGATAATATCTGCCGTCCTTTAACTAAAAGGCCTTTAACCTTTTTTAATTGAAGGAGATAAAGTTGAAAAATCTCTATATTTTGATCTATACTGTATCAGCCGGATAGTCCACTGCTGAATACAGCCTCCCCAGCCAATATGGGGGGTTTGCCATAATCCCCACGCTTAGCAGGCGGCTTCTCAGAAAATGTTGCTGCCCACCTTCTGGTGTGTTACCCTTAGGCGCCTCTTATGACACCTACGGGTAGAAAAGGGTGGGGTGGTGAGATTGTAGCCCAGCACCCAACGGGCGTGCTTTATGATCTAAGAACCATATATCTTTTAATATCTAATAATTCCGTACATGAAGGCCATCAAAGTGTCAAAGTGACAATATTTGACAATCCATTCACTTCAAAGCAATTAAACCACATTTCTTCGCTTGATGCACGCTAAAGTACACGAACTGCCTAATATGACAAACATTGAAGCAGTGATGGCCCAGTGGCATTGGCTATGGACTGCCACCGCAGCAGGTCCATGGTTCGAATCCCGCCGCGGGCTTGAGCTTCACCGCATGGTGGATGGGCATTTTGTTTATGCCCGCTAGCGACCATCCTTAAGTAGAGAATCTGTCGCCAAGCACCTAACGGTATTGTCCGGCAGCTGTCCTTGAGAGGTAGTAATTCTAGGTTAAGCCTGTTAACACCAGGGATGTGACATTGTAGATAAAAAATCAATTTTTAATTAATCGGTTTTTTCTAAGGATGAAAAATCGATTAATAAATAATCGAAATTCCTTAAGAAAATAATCGATATTATTATGTAGATAGTTTTTCCCTAATTTTTCAATTAATTTCAAAATAAACGCCATATACATTATATCAATAGCTTTATTCATTAAATTTAAACAACAGACACAGTAAGTTCTTATACAATCAACAGAAAATAAAGTTTTAAAACAATCAATTTTTTTTTCACATATCACCATAACTCAAATTTAAACATAACTCAACATAAATCAACAAAATTAAATTATTCAAATAAGAAAAAACTAGATATTCGTACTGAAATAGTAAGTTCTTATAAAATCAACACAAATTAAAGTTTTAAAATAATCAAATCGTAAAATGTTCAAATTAAAGTAAATCAACTAAATCAAATTGTTCAAATAAAAAAAAAACAAGAAATCCGTAGGCAACGAGTTCAGAAATAACAGCTTAGATAAGCGTTTGGATAATATTCGGCTCCTGGTCTTTGTTAATATGGCGCCAGCTTTCGAGAACAATCTCTCTGCTGGAGCCGAAGAAGCCGGTACCAATAGGTGCTACACGCCAAATGTGTGTGTTTCGTAATTGTGTTGTGTGATTTGTGAAATATAATTCAGACGAGTACCTGTGCTCTGTAATAACGGGTCAAATTAAGGGAGTTATCAGTCTCGTGCTATCTACCTGTAGTGAGTGAGTAATGTCCGGCCATACTTAGGTGTGCAGGCAACGTACGCATATTCATGTCTCTTTCGGATTCATCTTTGCTTTATCTTTTAGAAAGAGACAACGAATAATAATTCTTTTCATGGAATACCTATGATAGTATTCTTTGGATGTTCGCGTTCCGGGCTCCGAGCTAGAAGACCAAACGTAATGTCGGAGTGCATTTATTGCATGTTTATAAAAAATCGATTATTAATATATAAAAAAATCACGTATTAAAATCGATTTTTACTTTAAAACAATCGATGTTTAATCGATTATTTCCATAACCGATTATTTTTTCACATTCCTAGTTAACACCTTCGACCACGTCATCGTTTACCAACAGGTGAGATTGTGGTCAAAGGCTTAACTTACAGAAATTAACAAGCAATATAATTTAGTAAAAATACACGAAATTAGTTCGATCAAGTAAATAAACATATTGGAAAGAGTTCTTTTTTAATTTGAAAAATTATATAGTTTTCAGTTGAAATAAACTCTTTGTTAAAATAAGATTGGCATATTCCCAAATCAAGCACACATAATCTTGAACTCGATCAAGTAAACCAACTTCTTGGAATGAGAAAAACTGTTAAGAATTTTAGTAATTATATAGTTTTCGACTTAAATAAACTCTTTCTTGCAATAAGATTGGCATATTCTCATCAAGCACACACAATCTTGAACGAAGAGTGTATTGAATGTCGGGTCAAAATACACGAAATTATTTGGATCAACTAAACCAACATCTTGGAATGAGAAAAACTGTTAAGGATTTAAGTAATTATATAGTTTTCAGCTGAAATAAACTCTTTCTTGCAATAAGATTGGAATATTCTCAAATCAAGCACACACAATCTTGAACGAAGAATGTATTGAATGTCGGGTCAAAATACACGAAATTATTTGGATCAAGTAAATCAACATCTTGAAATGAGAAAAACTGTTAAGGATTTAAGTAATTATATAGTTTTCAGCTGAAATAAACTCTTTCTTGCAATAAGATTGGCATATTCTCAAATCAAGCACACACAATCTTGAACGAAGAGTGTATTCAATCTCGGGTCAAAATATACGAAATTAATTTGATCAAGTAAATCAACATCTTGGAATGAGAAAAACTGTTAAGAATTTGAGTAATTATATAGTTTTCAGCTGAAATAAACTGTTTCTTGCAATAAGATTGGAATATTCTCAAATCAAGCACACACAATCTTGAACGAAGATTGTATTGAATGTCAGGTCAAAATACACGAAAGTATTTGGATCAAGTAAACCAACATCTTGGAATGAGAAAAACTGTTAAGGATTTGAGTAATTATATAGTTTTCAGTTGAAATAAACTATTTCTTGCACTAAGATTGGCATATTCTCAAATGAAGCACACACAATCTTGAACGAAGAATATTTAGAATTTTGTGCCAAAATACACGAATATATTTGGTTCAAGTAAACCAAATACTTGAAATAAGACAATAAGTCTTCATGAAAAATATGATAACGTTCTTGAGTTAAAATATATAACAACATTTCGAAACGAAACTGTCAATTTCTTAGACTGAGCAACCTTTTCTTCAACAAAGTTATTTTATTTCTTCAACCAATAAAAAACAATTTGTCTCAAATTAAGTAAAATATCACCTTGGAAGAAGATAATATTATCTTGATTTATAAAGTTTTGAAATTGTTCAGTCAAAATCAGATATTTTCTTTGTTTGATAAATAAATATTCTTGATCCAATAAATCTTTCTTCAATCAAGAATTAAATGCAAGAATATATTATTTTTCATTTAAGAATACAGTGTTTTTTAGATTAAGATAATTTACTTATGTAAAGCAAATATGTACTTGATTTTAAACAATTATTCTAAGAATATTGAAATTCTTGGCCAAAGAGATCTTTTTTTTCCGTGTGGTGTTGGCAATCCATTGGCGAACCAAACGGTCAGCTCACGATAGCCGAAAAGTCATGACATGTTTCTAATCCTAGTTACTTTGTTACTTAGGCATACTGTTACAACAAGAAAGACAAAAGAAAAGCCAAAAACAAAGACAAAAGCCCACAGTGTGGTTCTATTACAGGCTGCCAGAGAGACTCGCTAGTCCAATGTAACTTTAGTTGCAGAACTTATTTGTAAGCCAAACGGTTTTTAAATTGTAGGAGGATGACCACGGAAGTGTTTATAGAGCATGTGAATTTGTTAATGTAAAGGATAATGGAAAACTATTTCCAGGCATGTGGAGCGCGTGACGTCGCTAGCATAAAAAAAACTGTTCGCGGTCTTAGGATTTCAAGCTATGTGCATAACCGCGGCATTAAAATCCATAGCTCTGTTAATGACATACCTTCGGGCTTCGGCTAGCTTGCTGGCATACCAGCAGTTTTCCTCACTAATGGATCACCCCTTTCATTTATTTCATATTAGCTCAGATTGAAAGCGTCCCTCCCATAACCTGGTCGCAGAGATAGATTATCGCGCGTTTGAATATCGTACGTTTAAATTTTTCTATTCATTGTCATGCTGTAAGAGAAAAAAAGTTTTTAGAGAGTTACTACGGAGTTTGGACGTACAAGGTATTTGTCATTACATTTAAAACGTATGGTTCCAGTTCAGGCTGAACTATTAGTCATCCTTGTACAGATATGCTCAAATATGTGATGGTTCACAATACAGCTAGACTTACGAGCACTTTGTGCAGATGACAGTTGGTAATACTTCGAACTGGGGACGACGCGGTGTGTGCTTGATCGAGCGTTGTTTGGCAGTACAGATGAAACTATAGCGTATATCTATTAATCATATCTTCCTATCCTTATTCTACTCGTGTTGGGTCGGTAAAACATGTACACCTGGTCATATCTGACAACACGAAGGGACAAAACAGGAGTACATATAAGAAATATATTTTTTCGCTAACAAAAAAAGGATATGATCCATTCCAATAAATAAGCGACTTTTTTATGCTTGATAGATAAGCCTTTGACCACTATCTCACCTGATGCTAAGTGATGATGTGGTCGAAGATATTGTTCAGGCTAACTTAGAATTACTGGGGACAGCTCCCGGATCACACCTTTAGGTGCTTTTCGACAGATTTTCAGCCAGGCGGGCAAATGCCCTACCACCATGCTATAACGACTGCCATCCTAATACGACAACCGGGACCGACGGCTGAGCGTGATTCCGAAGCTGATCTGTTAAGAACAGCTAAACAAACTTCGCTACGAGCGCTTCGAAAACTTACTACTCGTAGCTAGCTACGAAGCAATAAATTGCACTTCAGCTCCTAAAGCCCTTTACTCTTTCTATCGCACAGATCTGATCTCTTCAGACGCGGCACGCAGCGTAGAATAATCCCGTCTGGACGGATATGCCGATGTAACTGTAGCTTTGTACCTGCGCAGTATTATAATTTTCTAAAACTGTGGTTTGACTACGTGAATAAGCTTAGCAGAACTGTGTATTCTCGCATAATAGTAAAGTAATGCTTTCTTTTATGATCCGACATAAAGCATGATAGCTAAGTTACAAATACTCTGGCACTTACGGTAAATATTAGTAGCATGCTATAGTTTACTATGTAAGCGAGTATAGTTCTTAGTAATCATTTTAATAAGGTGCAAATACCAAATCATATCAACTATTTTATCTTCTCTGTCCTTATCCTACATATTCGAAGGTCAGTATGATAAGTTTTCTTAAAAAACAGCAGTCTTAACTATTTGGCTATCCTTTCTTTTCATGCTCTTCTCGATAGAATATTCATGACCTTTTGTTTAATTACAGCATCAATATGATAAACATATGGAAAGAGTCCTGTTGAGCACACTAATACACATAACATACGTCTTTACTACCAGCGGCACACCTTATAAACGAACTTAATTGACAGAACCAAGATCTAGATTTGTTCAACTGTACGCAAAACGAATTATGCGGAAATGGATTTACCCACAAGATGTCCGGAACCAGCACGATAAAATAAAGCATTTTTGTTGGTTTTCCGTTTATCATATCATGAGTAACATATGTATAAGCTTATTTATTTATTTAATTTTTATATAACATCATAGTTTTTGTGTTTTTTTAACCTTAGGTGACCTGGGAAACTATAATACCTACCTAAAGGAATGTTTCAATAATAAATAACAGGGCTTACATTTTAGTCAAGTTTATCATAATAGTGCATTATCTCCCATTTGGACATAGAATAAGGGGTTATGGATAGAATAGTTCTTATATGCTCAACTTAATCCGGAAACTGATCCGTATAAAAGTTTAGGGTTTGACTCCCGAATTAGGCGGTGTATTGAGTATTTCTGTCAAGAAAACCTAGAGAAGATTTTTCGGAGTCCCAGAGTTTTTGTGTATCTGGGCTGTTTGGATGCCCCCATATAGGCTTGATGCCTTTTTTGGGTACTTATACAACTCTGCCTATACCTTCGGCTTTATACAGCCATGATGGTAAGTTGAGTACAAATTTAATTCTTGAAAACGATTTGATGGCAATTTAATCAAAACTCCACTCCATCCTTCCTAAATATGCTCCGAAACGAGAAATCGCTTTTGTCATTAACAGAACGAGAATAATCAATTACTTGACGGCGATATTCAAACATATTTCATTAATTTGTTTGATCGACTCGGCTTACCGGGCCCTATAACAACATTCGACGAATTAAAGTTTTATTGGCTTTCCCTTCTAGTAGGGCAACCATCTAATAGAATAGGACGAAGAGGAAAGGACTTTCAAGGAATGATCGGCGGTTATGGTTGAAAATAACTTGAGATTTTAACTCTGATCCGGTACGGCGATAGTCCGTGTTGGTTTATGGATGTTAAGTATGTGTGTTACGTAAGTGTTTGTTTGTTATATCTTTCCCTTGTAGAATTAAGTTATCTTCGAAAAATATTAAGCAAATATACAAATTGAAAGTTTATAAATATATAGAAAAGGTTCGGCAACAATCATTTTGCGCTATCTATATGAAACTAATTTGACAATAACCTTCAAAATTGCAGCTATTGCTGAGGACCACCATTAGTGTGGGCAGTAACACAATCGATTCAATTCACAGCATATAAGCTGCATCAGTGAAACGGGTAAATTTTTATAGGCTCTTCCTTGCCCTATGATTACTAAAAAAATTACACAAAATACTCTTTGAACAGGAAATATTTTAAAACAAAAAAATCACTGAAAATAACTAAACCAAGTCATCCTAACTATACAGATTTTTTGTTAATTATACATCGACAAATGAAAATGAGAACATCATCAACTTAGTCGAAACCAATTACATTATATGCATAATTAGGAATAACTCTAATACGTTTCTGATTCGTTAGATCTCACTTAAATCTAAATGGGATCACATGACAAGCACCAGCTTTCTAATTTAAAAAATCTACAACATCGGTACACCCTGTATAGAGTTGTGAGGTAACACAAAAACATTATAATAATACAGTCGAATTGAGAATCCCCACCTTTTTTGAATTCGGTTATAAATATGAAACAACTTGTCGAAGATGGGCCATGATTATGTCAGTTTAGATTGCTTAAATGAGCTTAGTGCCGAATTCAACAGGTTATTTCATATTTGTGTCAATAGGTAGTTAAGTTTCTTATATACAATATATTATGTTACGGCTAGAACCCGAAGCGCGGCTACCTCTAGTTTTAGCCGTTTGGAATAGGTGTAGCCATTTACTCTTGGTTAAATCTAGTATAATCCGATTGTTTTCGGGTAGAACTAGGTCTAGCTGGTATCATTCCGGCTAGAACTAGGTCCAACCATACCCTAGTGGCTATACCTAGTTCCATGCTCGTTGCCTAGTTCTAACCGGCTACAACTAGACGTAGCCGCGCTTCGGGTTCTAGCCATAACATATACATATACGAGTAGAGATATATACCTTTATATATAGCTTCTATTGCAACCAATAGTCTCAACAGACATTTTTGAGCGCTAACGTTTATTTTGTTCATAAGATAGTGGCTTATTTGATGGAAATCCATAAAAAATCCAAGTTGTGGGTACACCGTTTAGCATGAATCGGCAATAACTCGGTTAGAACAACCTTTAATCTGAGGGAGGCGCATCCGCTGATGGTTTTCCGATTCTATTAGCCGCAAAGCGCTGGTTGGTTTGATTAGACGGAACGAGTAAGGAAACGGTCCGTTTATTATCAAGTCCCAGTTACTTATCTTGGTGGTGACATACTTAGTGAATGTGACCAAGTCGCACGTAGAAACTATGAATTCAATTTTTGCCTCGCATTTTGTATGTAAGTGTTTAACAAAAATGTTTATTCATTGTTCCTATAATCATTACCAAACAAAAAACGCTATTTAAGCCATATATGTCAATAGTGCTAATATTTGTGTTCCAAAATTTGGTCCAAAAGTGGAATACCTCCACACATATAGTTATAACCTAATGAGTAGGTATAAGCAGTATTTACCTATATTTATTAAATGTATACCTAAGTAGGATGAGAACAAATTTACGTACGCAGGTAAGTTCTTTACACTTCCATCTTCATTATCTTAGCTCTATCCTACAGCGGGGTCAATACATCAATACAATATACAATAACATGGTGTATCGATACAAAATTATGTTTATATTGTATCGATACATATACACAATGTTAAATATGTTTGACAAAATGAAAGACAACTCGGCAACATTGTAAAAAGTTTTCGGTTCAGTTTAATGACCGGTCTGTTTGACGAAAAAGCGTCTTGACAATGTTATCGTTGGTTATAATCATGCTAACTTCAGCTGCCAAGGACGGTTTAATAATAAAGAGCTGTACTATTTAGCTCATTTATCACTTTAGACGTATTTACGATCATCTATGGCAACATTATGTAACAGGTGAGTATAATATAACCATGTACCTTTATTATTAATTCACTGACATTATGTTGTTATTTTTATCGGGATTGTGCGGCAAACGCACTAGGCCCACGTGATGCTTAGAAGAGGGATTAGATCCTCTACCTATAACATATGCATTCGGTCACAAGTGAAAAACTACCCTGTGACCATCACCCTAAGACACACAGTTGTTCAGTCTCATTTACTTGTACATTTCATGATTCGAGTTAGGTGCTTTGCGATAGAGGGTAGCTAGTAGCTAGTCAGGCGAGCAATCGCAAAAAGCAATTCTACGATGCGGTGAAGCTCATGCCGGCGCGCCTCGGTTGGGTTCGGTCCATGGACCAGCAGCAAGGCAGTCCATAGCTATTATCGCTTGATAACCGAGCTTCGTAAAATTCCCACACTATTAGCTTGCATAGTAGTGAAAGAGGGGCAGAGATACTGACTGAAATTGCAATCAGTTTTGGTGAAAAATTAAAGAACTCAAAACGTAAGGTACCCGATATATAATATGTATGGTATATATTAACTTGTCGATCTTGATAAGGTTTTGCTTTTATTATACAAACTGAATACTTTTGCCAAAACAATTAAAGCTATTTAGGACTTTTCAGCGCCGCAATACATTGCAATGCCAACCTTTCTATTTAAGCTGCGTGTGGGGGAGAGCCATATATGCCAGCCGGCTTACCTGCACTGGTCGACTATCCTCGTTTGAGATGTCGCGTCTAGTATACAAGGTTACTGCTAATTAACTGGCGATACGCGACAGGTGTGATGGGTATCGTTAACAAAAGTAAAAAAAAATGTTTTTTTTATTTTTTTATTTTTTAAATTGTCCAACTTCTCAGTAAGTTATCAATGAGATACTAACACAATACTGTATGGTGATTAGAATCACTAACAAAACAATAAAAAATAATAATCACTAAGTAAAAGCATCAGCTGTTTTGAATTCAAGACGCTCGCGCTCCCACCCGCTCCGTTGCGATAGGTTAATGACTTACACAGGGTTATTGGTAAAATGCTAATAACCTCTTAGGGTTGACTTAGTGACTAGTCCTAACAACATGTTTTTTTGTGTTTGTTAAAGAAATACATAAAAAAGTTTTTGTTAGGACTAGCAAAAGTCAGTACCCCATCTAAAGGGGTGGATGGACTCGGGTTCGAATCCCACACATGACATAAATTTTTCCTATCGTATATTTGTAATTTTACAATGCAATCTGCATAGCAGGTGTAATTGGAAACATAAAAATATTGAAAAAGAAACCCTGAATATAGAAAATAATAACAAATATTTAGAAAATATTTTAAGAAAACAGTAAATTAATATTTTAGAAAAATATTTAAGTCATAAAAATATATTAACGTGGTTTTCACTCATTTTAGTAAATAATACGGGATAACTCACGTAAATAAGTCAGATAGAACTATAGTCGGAGCTATCTGACTTATTTACGTAAGTTATCCCGTATTATTTACTAAAATAAAAATATATCTAGTGACATTTTTCAGCTAAGCCGACGTGACCTCATAAAAACCACGTAGCTAAACCGGAATAATTTCGGCCCGTTTCGATTCTACACGAAGCATCCTCAGGTGATTTTGACACTTCGAGCGCACGGTTGAGAAATATACTATAACAAATATTAAGACTTATATTTGTCTGTAGCTATTTAAAGTAATTTTTTAAAAGCTCGGGCTATGAATGTCTTAAAATATCATTAGATAATGTGATGTATTTAACCCATTTAATTGTTCTAATGAACACACCAAACAAAAGCAGATAAAAGTTATTGAAGTTTAGTTTAAAAATTTCGGGCTATCATGAAATTCAATGACGCTTTGTTTGTTTCCCAGAGCTTAGTCCGTATCAAGTTGTCGATCGACAAAAGTTTTTACGTTTATTATAAGTTAGATTGGATGTGCGCGGGTTTATTGAATATGTAAACAAACTCCAAGTTTTGGTTCGGATTTCTAACTGGTTCATTGATCTCTTCGTTTAAAAAGGTTACGTTTGCATAATGTTATGAAAACGTGTATATACTTTACGTGTCCGAATATCAAGCACTGGGCATTTTTGGCGCGGAATGGCGTGAGAGAACTATCGTGTATTTTATAATAAGTATTTGTAATCAGCTTCTGTCTGGGAGTAGACGCATTAGAAAACAACTAGTTACAATTCGGGTTTACTTTTGCTACTTACTTACTTTTAATATTGTTATGTTTGCAATAACGCCTGCTTGGCGAATTACATAACAAATTTATGAGGGAAAACATACCCCGGTTAAAAGGGGTGGGTGGACGCGGGTTCGAAACCCGCACTTGACTATAATTTTTCTCTCTCGTAAATTTGTAATGTCATACGCCAAGCAGGTGTTATTGAAAACATACTGTATCAGCCGGACCGTACACTGCTGAACAAAGCCTCCCCTATTGTGGGTATTTGCCATAATCCCCACGCTTGGCAGGCGTCTTGACATCGCAGTGCAAGATGGCAGTTCTTTAGAAGGTGCTGCTGCCCACCTTCCAGTATTATTCCCTTAGTCGTCTCTTACGACACCCACGGGATGATATGGGGAGGTGCAATTCTAACCCGGCACCCCACGGGGGTTTGCATTGCAAACATAACAATATATAACTCATAAGGTTGCGTCATCATTTACAAGTATAAAACCTATTGCAAAATTGGTCATGTTTGTAGTAACGCAAGTTGAACTATAGGCGTCGCTCCATCCAGATACGATGGTTGAAGAACGAGAGCAAAAATTAGAGTTATGAGAGTTGTGTCATGTTAGCTCAATTGGTTAGAACAAACCCCGGCTAAAGGGGTGGATGGACGCGGGTTCGAATCCCGCACATGACTATAATTTTATCTCTCGTAAATATGTAATATAACTTAGTTAGTTTAATTCGATTTTAGTATATACTGACTTACTTACCTTTATACTTTTCTCTAGACTTGTTTTATTGTCAATAAATGTTTAACAACATTATCTTTTACTTGATACAAACTTAATGCACTTGCCACGAAAAGGAAAAAAAATGTTTTCAAACTGTTCACAGAACGTAAATCATTTTCTGTTTGGAAAGTGGTTACAAAGTTTGTTTACAAAACGGAGTATAAAGTACTATTTCATATCTGGAATGTTGCTTATATACATATTAGCAAGACATTTTACTCTTAGATATTGGATAACTGACTATAAACTAGTAATTTATTTTCTCAATTGGTGGGTCATTTGATCCCTATACTGAGGTGTTGAGCCGTTGAAAGCTTGCAAACATCTACATTAGACGAGTGTAAAAATAGTTGTTTATTGTTAATGTACTCGCTCCTTTACTAAGTTTTACTGTTTCGGATAAGAAGACAACAAGTGCCCGTGGGGTGCCGGGCTAGAATGTCTCCCCCCCCTCATCTCTACCCGCGGGCGTCGTAAGAGGCGATTGGGGGTAACAGAACAGAAGGTGAGCAGCAGCGCTTTCTGAGTAACTGATATCTCACACTGCGATCCCCAAGCCCCCTAAGCGTGCGGATTATATACCATTTTGGGGGAGGCTGCGTTCAGCAGTGGAATTTATCCGGCTGATACAGCAATAGTAGACAACAAGTGGTAGAGACTGAATGGTCAATCTATCATTCCCTGCTCATATCTCACATACACTCCTAGGTTAGCCTGAACAACATCTTCGCCCACATCATCACTTACCATCAGGTGAGATAGTGGTCAAAGGCTAATCTATCAGGCATAAAAAAACGAAAAAAAATACATGTGGCGGTACAATTTGTTTTATCTAACAACATAAAAATTTACACGAGAGTATAATATTGCAGAAAGTTTTGTATTTTTGTACACTACGTCTTAGTGTGGATGAAAATGTTAATGGCACATAACAGAAAAACATTAAAATATAAAATATTATCACTTGTGTGGGCAGTAGTGTTGCTACTCTCAAATAATATTATGGAAGCGTGATTGGAAAGGTTTCTACGTATTATATATCCCGAACAAATTTATGTCAGGACAAGGCCGTAAGGCAAAGTTGTTGTTAGCATTGCATAAAACATATATTTTTTTAATTGCTGATAGGTAAGACTTTGACCACAATCACACCTGATGTTAAGTGGAGATGTGGTCGAAGGTGTTAACAGGCTTAATAACCTTGAATTACAGATTTTCTACTTGAGGGTGGTATATATAAATATTAATATATATGTATGATGCAAAAAAAATGAATACTTATATATATATATATATTTATATTATATTTGCATCACCACAAAAACTACTTAAAGCAGTGGTGGCTCAGTGGCATTGGTATATGGGATTGAGCATCACCGCATGGTGGAAGAGCATTCTGTAAATGCCCGGCTTGCTAGTGACCACATATATATAAATAGATATACTGTCCCCTTTTTCTAACATTAGCGTTTCCATTAGCGTACAAACCCATTAAACCCATTAGCGGGAGCCGACGTGTGCTATTAATCCCGGGATATAGTTGGTCCAGGAGTTCCTAGGGAAAGCGATCGACCAGCTTTTATAGAATTTCCTTGTCTTAGATTCAGATAATTGTATGTAGACACAAAAGGACAAAGCTTTTGGTAATTATTTATTCGTAAAAGAGGCTGTTGTTTTCCTCTTTAATCACATCCACTATATCCTATCAAATACAATTTCACATTAAAGTAAACTTTCTCTATTGAATGTACCGATTGATACAACTCCTTGAATAAACAGCGAGGCGGGCGTCAGAAGCGGCAAATTGACGAGGGTCGAACCGATCCGATACTGTGCTCGTATCGCCAACTTGTGTACAAAACGTTTCCTTCTACCATCCAAATATAAGATATTTACTTTCTGTTTGATCTCGACGTGTGCGACTAAACTACGGAAAAGTATGGAGCTATCTTTATTATGGCTATGGACTTTTACGGCTATTATGCGTTTTCTATACATTTAGGTATTCATCGAGTTTTCAAAAGTAGATGATTCTCAGTCCAAAGCGTAGTATATATTTTCTTTGTATTTTATCGGATTTTCCGTTAGTTGTGAACCGATGAGAGCTGTGTAATTAAGTTGCATTGAAGATTTTTTCCTTGTTATATGTGGTATCTGTCTAGTGTGGCCCTATAGAGTATGTTATGAAAATTCAATCCCCGTAGTAGTTGAATTTCAAATATTTCTTGGCATTAAAATGAAAAGTTATACAACGAAAGTAAACATTTCCATGAACATATTTAATAACTGGCTGTACCTGCGACTTCGTTCGCGATTGCCGTACCTGCATCTAATTATTCACATTGGAGGACTGTTTATCTCATATTAAGCAACGTTGTGGTCTGCGGTGAAGCACTCTTAGTAGAGCTTTTAAACTTTTTACTCTGGGTTTGAAAACTTCCAGGTTGTATTTTACAGAAGACAGTAGTTAAGTTACTCAAAGAGTTTCTTCACGGTTCGCACAATACATGTTGAAGCAAAGTACTTTGTGCGTTTCTTGGAAATTTCGATTTTGAAACGGCGTCTTTTTGTCGAAGGTTCTCCTTGTTTGGTGGTAGAACGAAAATATATTACACTAGCTGTACCTGCGACTTCGTTCGCGATTGCCGTACCTGCAAACTAATTACTCACATTTAAGCACTGTTAATCTCATATTAAGCAACACTGTGGTCTGTGGTGAACCACTCTTAGTAAAGTATAGCTCAGAAAGGAGCTGTTTAGTTTGGGTTTGATAACTCTCAGCTTGTTTTTCCAGAAGACAGTAGTTAAGTAACTCAGAGAGTTCCTTCGCGGTTCACACAATAAATGTTGAAGCAAAGTAGGTACTTTGTGCGTTTCTTTGGAATTTCGATTATAAAACGGTATCTTTTTGGCGAGGTTTGTACACTTCCATTGCGCAGTCAGAGCAGAGTTTTATCTTAGCAAGCTGGCAAATCTAAATAAGGATGCCGAGATGCCCGTGGGGTGCCGAGCTGCCCATGGGGAGCTGGGCTGCCCGTGGGGTGCCAGGCTTCCCGTGGGGTGCCAGGCTGCCCGTGGGGTGCCAGGCTGCCCGTGGGGTGCCAGGCTGCCCATGGGGTGCCAGGCTGCCCGTGGGGTGCCAGGCTGCCCGTGGGGTGCCAGGCTGCCCGTGGGGTGCCAGGCTTCCCGTGAGGTACCAGGCTGCCCGTGGGGTGCCGGGCTGTCCGTGGGCTGCAGGGTGGCCCGTGGGGTGCCAGGTGGCCCGTGGGGTGCTGGGCTGCCCGTGGGGTTCCGAGCTCACTCGTCACTATTCTAAGAAAAAAAGAATAATTGAAATCGGACTACACGTTCATAAATTACACTCAGTAACATTTTGATTTTCATCCCCTTTCCCGAGGGAACCGTGCTGAATTTCGGGATATAAAGTATACAATAACGTTCTTCGTGGTATGAACTCAAATCGTGTTAAGTTTCTTTGAATTCCATTCAGTAGCCCATGGGGTGCTGGGCTGCCCGTGGGGTGCTGGGCTGCCCATGGGGTTCCGGTCTCACTCATAACTATTCTAACAACAAAAAAGAATAATTGAAATCGGACTACGCGTTAATAAATTACAACTAAGTGTACATTTTGACTTACATCCCCTTTCCTGGGGGAACCGCGCTGAATTTCGGGATAAAAAGTATGCAATAACCTTCTTCGTAGTATGAACTCAAATCGTGTTAAGTTTCATTGAATTCCATTCAGTAGTTTTGGAGTGATGCGCGGCCGGGATACAGACAGACAGACAGACAGACAGACAGACAGACAGAAAGACAGACAGACAGACAAAAATAAAAAAAAATACAGATTTGGCATCAGTATCAGCTACAGAGTGCTCTCAAATTTTTTTTTGCAAAATATCTTCAATGTACAGAATTGGACCTGTTACAGTTTTATTATAAGTATAGATATAGATTGTGCACCTCCATTGCGCAGTCTCCAAAAGACAGATTCTCTATAAGAATCTGTCGCCAAGTCCAGTAATTCAAGGTAAATCTGTACAACATCTTCGACCACATCATCACTTACCATCAAGTGAGATAGTGGTCAAAGGCTAGTCTCGACATAAAAATTATACTTTCAAGCAGAATTTAACACTGAAAGTGGTTTTATGAACCGCGTCAAACTAAACGTAACTTGGCATTATTTATGCCAAGTACCACATAACTTAACCTACTGAATATGCTTACAATTTGCACACAATTAAACCAACCACTTTGAGCTACTGCTAACATAGATTTGATCAATCGTATTTTAACCGAAGTGCAACGTCTGACAAAGTCTTATATCAATGAGTTTCCACTTGAGGAAGCGACGGAAACATCTTAGTGTGGTTTGCTTCTGATGTTTGATAAGCATGACATAGATTTCTGAATAGAATTCAACCTTGTAAGATTTGAAAACATAGCCTATATAGCTATTTCATTGCTGATGATGAGCCCTTGTCTACTATCTCACCCGTCGGTAAATGATGATGTGATCTCAGGTGCTGTTTAGGCTATAAACCTAGAATGAAAACTGAATCTCGAGAACTGCCACAAAAGCACACTGCGAGGTGCTTGGCAATAATTTTTTTACTTGACGGTGTTAGCTAGGCGCACTTTCAAAAAAATGCCTTACTATATGCACTGAATCTCAAACCTGCGGATTCGAACTATGGACTTGCCTGTGTGGCAGTCTAAAGCCATTGCCAACTGGGCCATTATAAGTATTATAACTTCAAAAATATGTTTACTATACAATTGCATGTTGGAGGAAATTTCACGAATTCTCACCTGGCTAGCTACCACTCCCAAGTAGAAAATCTGTTGCCAAGCACCTACTGGTATATTCCAGCAGCTCTCCTTGAAAGCCAGTAAATTTTGGTTAGCTTGAAGAGCATCGTCGAAATTGCGGTAGAAGGCTCGCCTATCAAACATTAATAAAAAAATCTTCTGTCGGAGCTTCCCCGAGAGGCCACTGGCCGGCTCGAATATCGGCAGATGATACAGGAGCGATGATGAAAATTAGGTATTATGTGATAAAAGAGCATAACTTAGTCACACACTTAAACCTTTGTTCCCTTCAAATTAATAATTAATGTCATGAGAATGATGAAATTCCTGTTTTTTTTTATATTTTTTTTATGCCTGATAGGTTAGCCTTTGACCACTATCTCACCTGATGGTAAGTGATGATGTGGTCGAAGATGTTGTTCAGGCTAACCTAGAAGTTAATGAATAGATTCAGGCGTTACTTTGCGGAAATCCATTTTTAATAATAACAAATACTTTTAAAATATTTTAAGAAAACATCAAATTAATATTTTAATAAAACACTTAAAAAATATAAAAATATATCTAGTGACAATTCCGCTTAATTTTCCTGCTAAGCCGGCGTGACGTCACAAACGCCACGCAGCCAAACCGGAAGAATTTTCGACGCGTTTCGCTTCTACACGAAGCATCCTCAGGAGGTCTTGACTCTTCGAGCGCACGATCGAGAATGTGGACTTTCATTTAAGTGTTTTATTAAAATATTAATTTGATGTTTTCTTAAAATATTTTAAAAGTATTTGTTATTATTAACCTAGAAGTACTGGCTCTCAAGGACAGCTGTCAGAACACACCGTTAGGTGCTTGGCGACAGATTTTCTACTTGAGGGTGGTAGTTAGCCAGGCGGGCATTCGCAAAATGCCCTACCACCATGCAAATTGAACCATCAAAATGTTAATAGGTACTCGTTTTCATAGACTCGTGTCTTTTCATATCGATTGAAATTAATGGTTTAATCAATGTCACAATACTCAGTTTAGTATACTATATTCAGGTTTAAAAACAATACAGTCGACAGAAAAGTATTAAATGTCTCATACATCTGCCATTACCTTGTCACAAGCTTCTATCAGAGCTTTGTGACTGTAATATAGTTAACAGCAGTTGGTAATCCGATAAAACGCTCGTCCAATGTAGTAGTCAACGTGGTCGTCACAATTAACAAGGCTGAACACTGTGGACAACAATGAGCAGTTTATTTAAAGCACACTTTCAGTTTTGCACTCTCAGCCTTATATCAATGTATGAATTGGATATATAATGTTAAAAAAATATAGAATTTCTTTATTGTATGTTAAGTTTGGCATTATCAATCCAGGGTATTTTTTGGGTAACTATAGCTGGGCAGTCTTAAATCATATCCCTTACTCTTTGCATCGCTCGTCAAATTATTCTCTCCATAATTCATACCATGAAACTGAACACTGGAAAACCACAGATTTATATTCTAATTTTCAGCTCTTAGATGAGTTCTATATAAGAATGTTATAAACTGTCTGCAGTTTATTTAGAGCTCATTACAAGTATTGGACTCTTAGCCTTATATCAATGTTTGAATTTGGAATGTAATGTTTAAAAAAATATATAAGGCATATTATGCTTAGTTATTAATTTTAGTTTTGGTGAAAAATCGTTAGTTTTTTTTTAAAATCGTTAGATAATTTGAAGTTTTCGTTGCGGAGTAGAAATTGATTTTTATATATTTTAAGCACGATATTTTTATATGAACTTAAAAGTTCCAATCTACGGAAGAAAAGGCGCTGTAACGAAAATGCTTTTGGGGATGAAGGCCACACTGAAACACCAATTATTCAAGGTCTGGTTTCAGTCCTCAGTAAGTGATTCGTGTCGGTTATGCATCAACGGTGATAACAGAGAAAACTATAACTGCTGTCAGGTAACTTATAATGGAAACGACAAAATATCTATCAGGAAATTTAACTCCCCGTTACACGCGCGGGGCACAAATGTGCCACAGGTATAATTATTTGCTAGTTATTTCAAAATAAATGGGCCCAAAATGTCATCTTTTCAAATAGCTGTCCCTATACCCTGATGTATTTGTCAGTGACTAGGTAACAACGACAGTGCACGGGTTTATTTTTTATCACACATTAGTCATACTAGAGTTCCCTTATTTCCTACATTTTGAATCAAAAAGCGATCATTCAACCAACACAACACTACAAGTGAATGTGTGGGGTACTATTCATTGTTGTACTTTTTATATATTCTGCGACAAATAAGAACGTTTCTTTGTTACGGTCCTAAGCATTAATAAACACTGGTTTTGAAAACACTAATAATATTTTACATTGATATTCTATTATGGTGGTGCCCCGCGCGTTTAAGGACGTGATAAATAAAACCGCGTGTAACGGAGTGTTAAGGACAATTGAGTTTTAGTTTGACCCAAATTTTGTGAAATGAATTTTAAAGCCATGAAGTATTACTGCCACTACGAAGTACCGACAGTTCAGAATCAAGGTAGTGTCGATGGTATAGGTAAAATAGGTAAAATTTAACCACGGATATTTGAATGCTTTTTGACACCGTGACAAGTTACGAAACAAATTAATAGTTTCGATGTGGAGAACAAGAAACATACTATGAATGGTTCTTCCAAGGTGTCTAGATCAATAAAACAATACTTATCCATCACAAATATTAATAATTAGAAGCATGGCTATTCCAACAGGAAAGTTATATCAACAATTTAATATTCTTTTGTTTTTTGTTTCAAATCATATAAATCAAAAACAGCGTCTACAATACCATAATTCCATCCGTACCAACCACTTTTTGCCATTAACATTGCTGGTAGTGGACGTAATAACCTATATTGAGATTGCTGTTGGAAAATACCTCTGTTTCAACACTGATAAAAGACAGATAGAGCTTTACAAGGAGAGATAAAAAATATTTTAATGGAAGCCTTGTTCTTTTCACATTGTATTATATATGTGAATATGCTAAGAAAATTACAACGATTTCAAATTAGACCTGAGTGAAACTCTAATATTTAGAAATAAAACTGGATAATCATATATTTTAAGCATTCAAGTAAATTCACGTAACCAAAAAAGAAGTTTTCAAACTTAAATTAAGAATACTTACACTTTTTTTTTCAAAATCTACACAATTTAAATCTCAACAAAGTTTAGCAGAAAATAATCTGTATCAGAAGTGAGAGTAAGTATTTTAAGTTTAAGTACATTTTACGTTACAAAATAAAATAGCTTATAAATCACTAACTCAATGTGATTATATAATGAAGTCTACATACATTCTAGGTAAACACAGAAAATTTAAAAATTAATATCAAATATGTACCTAGATGTTTTTAAAATATAAGTAGAACAAGACAGTGTTGGTGAAACTGAATCATAAAATTGGAAAAAAAATCATCATCGTTCTATGTTTATAAGCGTTAGTATGCGTGTCTAGTGTAAGCGAATTTGGCTCTCACTAAGGAAAACGTGAAGTTGAATAGCACAACTTCACGTTTTCTTTAGTGAGAGCCCAATTCGCTTACAATTGCATTCGTAAAATACCTTACCACCATGGTAGGGTATTTTACGAATGCCCGCCTGGCTAGCTACCACCCTCAACTAGAAAATCTGTCGCCAAGCATCTAAAGGTGTGTTCCGGCAGCTGTCCTTGAGAGCCAGTACTTATAGGTTAGCCTGAACAACATCTTCGACCACATCATCACTTACCATCAGGTGAGATAGTGGTCAAAAGCTAACCTATCAGGCATAAAAAAAAATGGGTGTCGTAAGAGGCGACTAAGGGAAAAACAACAGAAAGTGGGCAGCAGCGTTTTCTGAGGAACTGATATCTCACACTGCGATCCTCAAGATGCCTGCTAAAGCGTGAGTATTATGGCAAAACCCCCATAATGGGGGAGGCTGTGTTCAGCAGCGGACAATCCTGCTGATACGGTTAAAGTTGAGTTTCATTGCATTTTAGTACAGGGTAAAAGTATTACTCGTCGAATAAATATTTCATGCTGATATCACCGTTCGTATTCCTAAGCTCATGCGAGATCAAATTTTTACTTTCTTGATAATGTAATTGATTGATAATGATTTAAAACTTTCGTTATCATATCAGTTATTAAGAAATATATATTTTAATAATATATTGCTATCGTGATAATCTATTAACTGCATAATATCAAAACGCCAAGTAAAAGGCAGCTCTTCAGCTCACCGAGGCACTTGGTCCAGGAAAGTCCGCTGTCGCAATAAATTCCTTTTTACAACCGCCAAATAGCTTGCGTTAATTGTTTAGTGCAGTCTTTCTTTATTAGTGCTTCTTAGCTTTTCCAGTAGTACATTTAATTTGAAAAAAAATGGCATACGGGTATAAACGAGCAAGCAGCTTACCTGGTGGTAAGGCCTAAAAGGTGCGGCAACTTTAGTTAAACGACGATGATCGTCGCCCAGGGGCAGCTACAACACAAGAGATATCAAGGATGCGTGCCGAACTTCGATGAGGCAATAAGATCTGTTCTCGGCTCGTACTAGGAACGATCGTTTTATACATTTTATATTATATATATATATCTCATATTTATTCATCGTAATTATTTCGTAATCTTTTGCTCCAGTATCAAATGTTAACTAAAGTTACTCCACCTTTTAGGCCTATTATACTTGGCCGTGTTCCTGGAGAAAAAGATTATGAGGACTATATATAGTTAACTATTTAATTTTTATCCTTGAATTTTGTTATGATAACATTATCAACTTGTTGTCTATACACATGCAATGTTTTAGCTGCGTAGGTCAATAATTTTAAAAGTAGTGGCGAGATTATTATAAGTTGACGTTAATACGTATAAGTCAAATTTTTACGCAAAAATGTTTTTTGCGTACTGTAGAGTAATTTAATTTTTATCATGGCAGAGCCAAGAATTCTTTATTTCTAAACGTTCTGTTTGATATCTAAGAATCAGATTTAAAGACGCCTCAGGATAATTTTGTTAATCCGCCGACCGGCCTGCCGGCTTGGATAGTTAACGATAACAGTGACCTGCCGGTTTGGAAACATATTAATAAATTATGGATCGCATTACGTTTGATATGTTATCGTTTTCTCAAATTCTCTTTTCTTACGAATAGTTGTATCCATAGAAACTATTACATAATGTTTATAAACTCTCATAACAACAAAATTAAATTGACTTATCTTCAGGTGCAGATAAAGTATTTGAAGTGTATTTACGGTAATGGATCATCTTCAAAAATAAATAACTTGGATTGATGTCAAATATATCACTATCAAATTTGTAATATGCAAGGACTTTTTAGTTTTAATTTTATTTTCCACAGTGTTTATGTCGAAAGAAAAGAAAAATATATGTAAATCCAGAAAAGACTCAGAACGCAATCAAGGCAAGGTAATACAATCTAAGTTTTATATTACATAGGTCTTTACAAAAATAACAAACTTTCCCTAAATTGAATATGTTTCCTGCTTCATGATTTCCGCAATAAATTAACCTGGCCTATCTGATTTTCTACGAAAGAAGCCAAAGTTGGTCATCCCTGTAGAGTACTTGCAGAACAGTAGATTCGAGAATACTTACTGTGTCACATTAACTAGCATACGTAAGGAAGTAAAGTGTATACTGTGGTTCCGGGTCGTATTTCTGAGGGTTTCAGAGATTGGTGCAGACTCTATTTTCGTAGTATTTTCATTCGACAAGCCCCGACGATGGTCATTTCCGGGCATAGATTGGGTTCTTGAAGATACGTTTTATATTAAATTGCTGGATATATTCGGATAGTTTCTGTCAAGAAACTGATGGAGGTAAGAGGAAAAAAGTAAATAAGACATTCTTTATAATTTTGTGCTAAATCTACTAATATTATTATTAAAATAATTGCTGATTAGTCGTTTTAACCCTTCTAGGATTTGCTGAAATTCTTGGACAAAGTTAGCTAGCTGTAAGTAAGGTAAATAATAATAATATAATCATAGATAAAGCTGACACTTCTAGGGCTATTTGATTAAAGTATATGCTAAATACCTGCATAACATGTAAAATTTTCATTTAATTAAGGACTATACTAAATTACTTGTTTCGTTTGGTGGCTTAAAGATGAGTTATTATTTATACACACAATATTTGTAAAGTTGTTATTTAATAATGGACTCAAGACCTACGAAATATGTCAAAGTAAGAGTCGCTAAGTTTCAACTTTCAAAAGAACAATAGTCGTATAAGGATACGGTTGTGTGGGTGACCATTAGGAGGAATGAAATAATTACCAAATATATATACATTCCTAATGTATATATATTTGGTAATTATTTTATTGCTTATAGATAAGCCTTTGACCACAATCTCACCTGATGGTGAGTGATGATGTGGTTATTCGGGCTAACATAGAATTACTTGCTCTCAAGGACAGTTGCCGGAACACACCGTTAGGTGCTTGGCGACAGATTTTCTACTTGAAGGTGGTCGCTAGCTATGCGGGCATTCACAAAATGCCCTTCCACCATGCGGTGAAGCTCAAGCCCGCGGCGGGATTCGAAGCATGGACCTGCTGCGTGGCAGTCCATAGGCAATGCCATTGAGCCATCACTGCTTCTAGTATCGCATCTAATATCGCAGTACCATTAAAACTTCTTCCTGTGGTATACACGTTTACAAGTAGTTTTTGCACCTTCACCTTCAGAAGCCCTGTTATGATAGGTCTAGACGACTGGGATCAATATGACCCCAAAGAAGTAGGTAGCCATCATCATGGTGCCACCAGTCGATGACGGCAGCTATTATACCGCGTAAATAAATCATTATTATACTGTTAAACACAATAATGCTTTTAAATCTTTATAACTTACATAAAGTTTTCTCAGCTTTTAACAACATGCTTTCACAGAGCCATAAAATATTTACAGCGGTCATTCATGGTGTTATACATAAGTATGTAAAAATATGAAGGTAACATGAAAATTATCGGTCACAGGGTTATTAAACGCGAAACTTTTGTCCATGAAAATAGGTTGATCTTGTGTGCGTGTGTGATCTTTTTAAAACGTTGAGCTCCCATAAAGTACAGCACTCCATGTGTTTGTAGCTCTACCAAACACACGCTACGTAGGGACAGCGTGTGTGTGGTAGAGCTACAAACACATGAAGTCACATTCTCAAGGAAGAATTCGGCTTTGCTCAACTTCAGTCTTGACATTGACTTACCCCATATCCCCGTATATAAAAGAGTGATAATGGCCGTAATATAGTTATGTACTGTCGTTAATGTTAATTTTACCGTAAACATCATACATATATACCACATATTAGCATGGTGGTAGGCATCTTTCGAATCACCTGCCTCAAAGCACCTAACAGTGTGTTCTGGCAGCTGTCCTTGAGAGCCAGTAATTCTAGGTTACCCTGAACAACGTCTTCGATCACATCATCACTTACCATCATAAGTGGCGTGACTGTTTAGAGAAGAAAATGATGACAGCATACAAGGTTTATCAGAATATATTGAGATCCAAAAGAACTGACTGAAAATAATAACATTTACAAGATGCAAATTAAAAATATATATAAATATCCTATATTTGACGTTATAGGATACCTACATATACGAAATCGAAACCGTAATCCACCCAAATACGTCGACCGTGAACGATTGTGAAATATTAGATTGATTTCGTTCTGGGATTCATGAATATATTCACATTTTTATATTATTATATCGTGTGTGAGTTATATATGATTCTAAACACAAGCTCTATAATTTTATATAGCAGTTATATTGAAATCAATACGTCCTCCTACCCTTATAACATTGATCGGTCGGCACAGTGCATATTTTCATACAACAAAAAGGATAGCACAACACTACAATACCTAGAGGACCTAGAGGGCTACCTGAATCACCCTCATGTAAGTTCCGCGATTTTTCGTATTTTCGGAGTTATGACTTTTTTTTTAATGTTTCACCTATAGCCGAGTACGATGAGATTTTTATTTATGGTGATGTGAATTATTGCGGTACATGCTTGCTTTTTTGTCGATCTGCCCCAGCTGTTAGAAGATGTGGACTTGGAGACACGCAGAAGCATAGTACTGCAGTGTGATAGTGCACCATGCCATTTTGCCTTGGACGTGAGAAACTATTAAAATTTAAAGATACCCTGAAAGATGGATTGGCCGTTGCGGCCGGGGTGACGTCTGCCTTATAGCCTGGCTTCCACGGTCCCCCGACCCCATTGATTTTTTTGTATGAGGATAATACAAAGACCTCGTCTACTCGAGAGAATGCCACGATTTGAACGACTGTCCTTGAGAGCCAGTAATTCTAGGTTAGCCTGAACAACGTCTTCGATCACATCATCACTTACCATCCGGTGAGATCGTGGTAAAAGTCTAACCTATCATACATAAAAAAATAAAAAAAACTTACACATATATAAATACCTATATACATACTACATAATATATAAACATACATATACCTAAATACTATAAATACCTACTAATACAAATACAGGAAATTACTGATAAAAGCTAGCTTCTTACTCGATAGGTAATGTTCTCTATTTTTGAAAATATATAGCGACTGCGACTTACGAATTAATACTGGCAGACTGTTCCAGAGTCGTGCAGCATGTATAGAAAAATATGTATCATATAAACGAAGTTCTGTGCGGGGGCAAATTAAGCAGTTAATTTCCTGATGACCTTCATGACAAACAATATGTTGATTCAAGAAACTCAAAGAGTTCTTTGAGATTGCGCGGGGAAAGCAGATTAAACAAAATATTGTAAAGTAGGGAAAATATGTGAGTATTTCGGTGAAGGCGTATATAGACACTTGAGCTTATGTCTAAATTTGGAAACATGTTCATATTTGCGCAAACCAAATATGAACCTAATAGAGAAGTTTTGGAGACGCTCAAGTCTAATTAAGCTAAGAGTATGCACAGTTATATTTTTATATTGACATGCAAAGATACTCAATCATGCTAAGGCTCTTTGCATAGCCCTAGTTTTTTTTATGTTACCTTTGTATCAGCGATTTAATAAATCTACATGTTATTTTACACTATCACTATCATAATTTTGAGACATGATCACGGTATCTAAGGAACAGAATTTGTATTAAATTACAACATTAGTGGACATCTGGGATGACAAAGGACTATTAAATGTAAGTAGTTACCAAGATTAAAATTATCCTCGTAGAGTTTAAAAGTAGATTGTTTTCATAAATTCTCTCTTCAGTGTGAATTTCTTACAGACTAAAACTTTTCAGAATTACGTCATGTGTGGTGTTGGTCTAAATATAATTTTCAATAGACAACGTGTCCCAAGAAGTAGTAATATACTGAAGCTGGGAGGTAGAGGACCTAGAGGGCTATCTGAATCACCCCCATGTATAGTCCGCAATTTTTTGTATTTTCGGAGTTATGACTTTTTTTTATTTTTCCCCTATCGCCGAGTACGATGAGATTTTTATTTATGGTGACGTGAATTCTTGCCGTTGATGCTTGATTTTTTTTTTGTGCTAACCTGATGGATAGGTCAATTCAGTATGGTAACATTTATTTTTGTTAGATCTTATAATGGAATAAAATTAAATTAAATGCCAAGAAAGATAAAATTACCCAGTATGTTCACAACTTCAAGGGCCCTTAAATATAACCCTAAAAATTTCATTTTATTATTCATAAGGCTTCAATCAAAAAATTGAAATCTAAATGTGGTAAGTGCAAAATTTTAATTTACATGATGATTAATGCAAGCAAAGTAAAACCAATCACAAGGTGTTTAATTACAATAAATTTTCAAAATGACCCCGCTGTTGCTCAAAGCAAGTGTGACATCGCCGGTAAAAGTTGTTTTTTAAACGTCTGAATGCACTTCTACTATTAAATGGTTTCTTCTGCTACTCTCAATTTCCGGGTTAACTCGTTCAAATTGCGGCATTCTCTCGAGTAGACGAGGTCTTTGTAGTATCCCCATACAAAAAAATCAATGGGGTTTAGGTCGGGAGACCGTGGAGGCCAGGCTATAAGGCAGGCGTCACCCCGGCCGCAACGGCCAATCCATCTTTCAGGGTATCTTTGATTTAAATAGTTTCTCACGTCCAAGGCAAAATGGCATGGTGCACCATCGCACTGCAGTACTATGCTACTGCGTGTCTCCAAGTCCAAATCTTCTAACAGCTGGGGCAGATCGACAAAAAAGCAAGCATGTACCGCAATAATTCACGTCACCTTAAATAAAAATCTCATCGTACTCGGCGATAGGTGAAACATTAAAAAAAAGTCATAACTCCGGAAATACGAAAAATCGCGGAACTTACATGAGGGTGATTCAGGTAGCCCTCTAGGTCCTCTACCTCCCAGCTTCCATCCTGCCCCAGCTGTCACTACTTCTTCGGACACTTTGTAGTGTTGTGCTATCCTTTTTTTTGTATGAAAATATGCACTGTGCCGACCGATCAATGTTATAAGGATAGAAGGACGTATTGATTTCAATATAATTGCTATACACAATTATAGAGCTTGTGCTTAGAATCATATATAACTCACACACGATATAATAATATAACAATGTGAATATATTCATGAATCCCAGAACGAAATCAATCTAATATTTATAAATTTCCGTGAACGCTCTATTGTCGACGTATTTGGGTGGATTACGGTTTCGATTTCGTATATGTAGATATTCTACATATATCGTCAAATATGGGATATATATATTTTTTTAATTTGCATCTTGTAAATTTCATTATTTTCAGTCAGTTCTTATGGACCTTAATATATTCTGATAAACCTTGTATGCTGTCATCATTTTCTTCATCATTTCTTCTCTAAACAGTCACGCCACTTACACAGTAAAAAGAAGACTTTTTTAGCCAAGAATATACATTGTCATAATAAATTCAAGACAATGCTGTATTACAACAAGAATATATTCTTAACTGAAAAATAATCGAGTCCTGATATTACACTCGAATATTCTTAGGAATATTGTTTTGACCCAAAAAATATTTCTTCACATAAAGTTTTTAAATTATTATTTCAAGATAAAAAAAATATTCTTCTAACAATAAAATAGGAATTCTTCTGTTAACATTTTATTCTCTAAATAAAATTTCTATATTCTTTCTTGAAATATTTTTAAATATTCTTGTTCGAATGTAATTAAAGTGCTTCACTTACGAATATTTATGGTAAGATTCTTGGATTCAAAACTAACCATATTCGTATTTAAACACTTTAACGATTTCTCCAAAGAAGAATGCAATATATACTTTGATTCAAGAATATATTCCTGAGAATATTGTGTTCTGTTTTCAAGAATATATTGTTTTCAATATAAATGAATCACAAATATTCTTGAATAAAAACACACTTCGTTGGCTCAAGTATTCCTTTTTTTCTGTGTATGTACGATTGGTATTATATGTCTCGTCTAACAACAAGAAGGACAAGAACATATAGAAATATGTTTCTGCGATCGAATTGAATCAAAGAAATGGCGTTGGTTTTATGGACCGTCAACCTGAACTGCTCCCTGGGACCCCCTGGGAATGCTCTTGTGGGTAGTTTACTCACTACTTACCTATCTCTCAGGTAATTAGGATAGCAACCACCCCAATTCACATATCGAACAAAATAAATCAGAATTAGTCAGCAGTCGGATTGAGAATTACCATATATATATATATAGACGAGAGAAAAAAACGTGACACACTACGGTCATTAAATTATAAAAATATTGGTAATACCTAAGCTCCAAATATCTAAAATTATTAAAACGTTTTCGGACTGATGATGTTATGCCCTTATATGCCTATGCCTGCTGCGTGAACAATAACATTTTTTTATGCTTGATAGGTAAGCCATTGATCGCTATCTCACCTGATGATAAGTGATGATGTGGTCAAAGATGTTGTTCTGAACCTAGAATTACTGGCTCTCATTACATTTAAATATGTATGATATATTTAAATGTATGGTATGCACAGAAAAATGTGAGCAGACTGGAAGTGGAATACATATTGGGTCGACCACTTTTCTATGGGATAGTGACAAGAAAAAGAAGACGAAGAATAGGTTCTTAGTACATCCATTGTTCAATACAAGTAGGAACGTATTTTAACGCAAACATAAATGAATGCCTCAAAACCAATCGCCAAATTGAGCCAAACCAACTCAAATAACTGGGAGTGATACGCCCAAACAAGAATTTATCAAAACGAATAAACTGTTATCGATTCGTAACCTATTTGGGTTAAGAGTGTTTGTGATAAAAACCGACACAATACAGGCTTTTACGCTTTTCACGAATCAAAATGAATAATGACGTTTCGCCGAATGCCCCGGGAGTATGATAAATTGCTTTATAATTTCAGTGGACTACCCATTACGAGGTTAAATGTGATGATGCGATGTTTTAGCATCACATTTGTACTCAAGTTTGATTACGGATTATAGTAAACTGTGTTAAATTTGACCACTGTTGCAGTGGTAGCGGGGGGTTGAAATTCTGTTAAAAGAATATCATGCATTTAATAAAATACTCTCACTTTAAGTTTATCATAGTCTTGCCAAATCATCTTACCATCAATAACAATATAACTGAAATAAAATACGTCATGGGATGTATTTTGTCATGTATTAGTTATTTTTCGTATTCGTCAAGACTGTATTCCCAAAAGGGGTAGTGTTATCCATCCATCTACGTCTCACTAGAATTTTTTTGTTTCATATAATGAATAGGGCGAGCCTATTTAAGACAAATTTGCAGACTCTGCGAAGCCACTGAGAGTTTCCTTGTCATAAAAAAGTAATAACGGGGATCGAACCCAGTACCTAGAAATTTCAATACAACGCTTTTCCTACACTACCACCGAGATATCTTAATTTGTCTTTATTTTATGTTTTTCTAAAAAAAATTGATAATAGTACTATACCTGGTAAAATATATATTGGTCCCTAAGTAAACAAATCTAGTTCAACCACAAACAAATAAATACAACCGGTGTCCGATAATTATCTGGAGACATGGTTCAAAGGTGGAAGTGCCGGTTGATGTGATGATAATGCTGAGTTAAAAAGAAACAGGATTCATGCTAATCAATAGATTCAGCCGATATTTTGAAAAATCTATATTTAATAATAACAAATATAAAAAAACATTATGTTAATATTTTATAAAATAATTTCATAAATATATCTAGCGACTATTCCGCCACATTTTCCTGTTAAGCCGATTTGACGTCATAAAGACCATTTAGCTAAAGAAGCGGAAGAATTTTCGACTCGATTCGCTTCTACACCAAGCATCCTCAGGAGGTTTTGACTCATCGAGAGATCTTGCGCGAGGAGGTTTTGACTAATCGAGATATATTTTAAGTATTTATCTAAAATATTAATTAAAAGTTTTTTTAATATTTTTTATTTTAAATAGGGCTTACGCTGTAAATTTAAATATTTAAGACTCAATCTAAATCTCACAATACATGTACGCCTTTTGTATCCCCGAAGGTGGTCACATGTTATCATTTACAAAGTTATAATATACGATTTTTTTTAAAAGGTTGTGACGGATCACGCACGGGGTCCACCTAATGTTTAGCGGTAACATCTACCATAATAGATGCATTTCTATTTGATGAACTGCACGCTTAAGTGCTTGTAATTTCATAATTACATACTTTCATAATTTAATAGGTGCTTGGCAACATATTTTCTACTAGAAGGTGGCCTAGAAGGTACCATATTTACAGAATTGAATTCTTTTTAAACTTTAGCTTAAAGATAATATAAAACTATTTACCTATATATTTCAATATGTTGGGCAACAAATGTTAGTGACCCGTTTATCGGAAAGAATTTAATATTGCCACGACTCGACGGCTAGCGGGATTGTTATCATTTGGTTTTTTCTCGCATTTATTCATTTTACGAGTTTCTTCAGTTTGTTTGTCGGCATAGCACTATGAATTGAGTAGCGTGTTTTAGATTATTATTGGTATTAGTATAGATACTTATATTTTTGTAGCAATACAATAATATTTACATATGAATCGATGTATTTAAAAGCTAAATAAATTCAAGAGAATCATGACATTGTAAAATATTACAAAATTACAAATATATGATAGGAAAAATTTAAGTCGTGTGCAGGATTCGAACCCATGTCCGGGTGGATGTCGATCCACTCCATGACTTAAATTTTTCCTATCATATATTTGTAATTTTGTAATGTAATCCGCATAACAGGCGTTATTGCAAACATAACAATATTAAAATTGTAAAATATGTTATGGCTTCGAATTAAAATGTATTTTTTTAGCCAAAAACATGGAGTTAAGGCATTTTGCGATGCCCACCTGGCTAGCTACCTCAAGTAGATAATTCGCGGCAAGCCGTTTACGGTGTGTTCCGGCAGCTGTATTTGAGAGCCAGTAATTCTAGCCTGATCAACTTCTTCGACCACATCATCACTTACCATCAGGTTAGGTAGTGGTAAAAGAATAACCTATAAGCCATAAAAAATACATATTTATTTGCAATATTTTCTTTTTAAAACTCTATACTCCAAAACACATTTTTATACAGATTTTTCTTACAAGATACTGTTTGTATTTTTTTGTGGTTGGCAATCGAATTTCTATTGTACACACCAAGGTGTTGTATCCAGGTTTATTATTGTTATCAATTTCTTATAAAAACTCGAAATAAAAAGTAGGAAAAGCGTTGCAATGGAATCTCTAGGGACTCGGTTCGTTCCCCGTTATACTGTTTTGTCAAAGAAACTCGCAGCGGCTGCCCGGAATCTAGGAATGTGTCATAGGTTTTGTTCATAGGCTGCAATAGGTTCGCCCAATTACATGAGAGGAAAACATGTCTAGTGAGACGTGGATGGATAGATATCTCCGCCTAACCCTTTTGAGAATACAGGGTTGACGTCTGACGAATGTTCAATGTGTATCCTAAAACAAACCAATATCATTTTATCATATTTTATATTTCAAAATCTACTGCCACTAATAAAATAATAAATACATGCCATAATACTTCTTAAAATGTATTTTATTTCGGTAATATTTTTTTGGTGGTAAGATTGATTTGGAATAGCAATGATAAACTTAAATTGGAAGTATTTATTTAAATGCATGATATTTTTTGAACTATTACAATTCAACGCCCTCCTGTTACTACTGTGATGGTTGTCAAATTTACCACGGTTAACTATAATCCGTACTCAAACTTGAGACCAAAAGTGAAGCTACAACATCTCATCATCACATTTAACCTCGTAATGGGGAGTCCCCTGAAATTATAAAGCCATTCATCATTCTCACGGAGCATTCGGCGAAACGTCATTATTCATTTTGGTTCGGAAAAGCGTAAAAGCCTGTATTGTGTCGGTTTTTATCACAAACACTCTTAACCCAAATAGGTTACGAATCGATAACAGTTTATTCGTTTTGATAAATTCTTGTTTGGGCGTATCACTCCCAGTTATTTGAATTGGTTTGGCTCGATTTGGCGATTGGTTTTGAGGCATTATTTTTGTTTGCGTTAAAATACGTTTCTACTTGCTTTGAACTATAGATTGACCGAGTAACTATTCTTCGTCTTCTATTTCTTGTCACTACTCAACAGAAATGGGGTCGATACAACATGTATTCTACTTCATATATACTCATATACTCATTTATTGATAAAATAAATTTTACATGTCAAGTTACATATTATGTTGGGTATACATGTGTATACATCTATAAGAAATAATTATTCAAACACAAAAAAATAAAAAATCATAATAATAAAAACTTTTAGAGACAATTACAAAAATAATAATTAATAATAGAAATAATATGGATATAACAACTTACGAAATAATATCTACAATGTCATGAACTCGTCAAATCTATAGAACGTTTGCAGCCAGCGCTTCAGACGGGACTTGAAGCAGACCATGCTGGACGCTGCGACTACATCGTCGGGGAGCTTATTGTAGACGGCGGGACCCAGTATATGGGTCAATTTGCTGGACTTGGCAAGGGAGCGTGATACTGCCGCGAGCTTGTTGGAGTTGCGGGTGCTGTACGAGTGAGTGTCACTGTTTTTCTTGTATAGTGCCAAGTTGTCTCTCACATATACTGCCACCTGAAAAATCAAGATGGCAGGCAATGTGAGAATGCCCAGTTCTTTAAAATACGGTCTCGCGGAGGTGTCTCGCGGTATTCGCACAATCGCTCTTACGGCGCGCTTCTGCATTCGGAAGACTCTTTCCCAGTGTGCGCAACGCGCCCAGAGCTCCGCGCCGTACTGCAGCAGCGAGTGCACCGTCGCGAAGTAGCACGCGCGTGACACCTCAACGGGGGCCACTCGGGACACTCTACTGAGCGCATAACAGGCGCTTCCTAATTTTCCACACAGTATGTGGACATGACACTCCCACGTCAGTCCCTTGTCAATTTCGAATCCCAGGAAAGTCGTGTTTCCTACTTGGTCTATCATTGAACCGTCCACTTTAACCGCCAGAGGTCTCACCACCCGACCTGATAAATTAAAGTGGATGAAATGCGTCTTGCTTAGGTTGAGTGCGAGCCCATTAATATGGAACCACATTGCAAGGGCCGAAGCCACCTCATTCAGCCTCTCTTCAAGAAGATCCACCGTAGCGGCAGTGACGATTGCTGCAACGTCATCGGCATACATTAGTATGTCTGCCACTGTCACGACATCCGGCAAATCATTAAGCAGGAGGGAAAACAATATGTTAGATATAGAGGATCCCTGCGCTACCCCCATCGAAGACGAAAGCGGGTCGGACTTGTTTCTGCCGTCTCCAGCGTCCACAATTTGGGACCTTCCTCGCAATAAATTTGTCAACAGCGCATACGACTTACCATGGATTCCGTAATGCTTTAATTTAACCGCCAGCACAGCGTGGTCAGCTACGTCAAATGCTTTGGATAAGTCGCAGCATAGGACTGCTACTTGCTGCTTGCGCTCGCGGGCGGCCACCACCCGCCTGACGACTTCCCTAGTTAAGCTAGTAGTCGATCGTCCTGCTCGGTAAGCATATTGCCGGTCAGATAGTGCGCTAGTCGACGCCAAGTATTCTAGTAACCTAGAACTCAATCCATTTTCGAAAATCTTGGCAATTGCGGGAATTAAAGAAACAGGTCTATATCCATCTATATTTTCCCTCTTTCCCTTACCCTTAAAAATTGGCGATATTTTGCTCACTTTTAAATAGCCTGGGTATGATCCTTCCTTTAAGCACGTCTTCCATGCTGCTCTTATTTTTCTAGTCATAATATTGAAATATTTCATACATTATAATATGTTATTCTTAATGCAGCAGGCAACGGTTTATTAATGTTACTAATCCGAAAACATTTGTACCATATTAGATACATGGAGCTTTTTACTAATATTGTTATAATTGACTACACAGTAGCAAGATAATAGAGATGACATTATTTAATATATTTTTTTGTAAAAATGGTAATTTTTAATCCAACTGCTTACTGGTTCTGATTTACTTTGTTCGAAATGTGATTTGGTTATTGCTTCACATTGGGCGCACACGCTCCCAAGAAGGGTATGCGTCAGACAGGCAGAGAGCTATAAAAATAAAGCCAATGCTATTCACAATTGCGCATTTTTTTTTCGCCTGGTGTGTTGTTATCCAGAACACGCATTTATTGTACTCGTACCTACCCTAAACGAGTGGAAGAGGAAGATGCTTCATTTTGCGTAACTTATTAAACCTGTCAAAATGCAGCTTTACAAACTAACATACTCGTATACAGTGATATTCGTACGTCACACTTTCGTAATTGTCAACAGTAAACATTTTCATTTTTAATAAAAATTACGATTTAATCCTTATTAAAAAAAAAAATGTTTACTGTGTGTACCTGTATCTAATAAAATTGATATTTTCTACTTGACGGTGGTCGCTAGCTAGGAGAGCATTCACAAAATGCCGTACCACCATGCGGTGAAGCTCAAGCCCGTGGCGGGATTCGAACCATGGACGTGCTGCGTCGCAGTCCTTAACCAATGCCACTGAACCATCACTGCTTCGAAATTTTGTGCCGAACGATGTTTGATCTTTCTGAAGTACCAGTGAGTCTTTGAGGATAAGCGTGGAAACAAATGACGATATACATACCGTGCTCATTGATTTAACGGAAACAATCAAATTTCAAATACAGTAGAAATTTTGGACCCAACATTTTGGTGAAAGCAATGTGATTACCATAAAGAAAACCAGAATGTCCAATAAGGTGGTTTGCATTGTTTTCAGACAGCCATATAGTATGATTAAAAGTGTTTCTGTGTCAGATCATTTCCCTGGAGAAGAGGAGGCCAACAAAAAGACAATTTTTATTTTTTGTGGTACTTCTTAAATTCCTTTATTTATAATGTTGTCTTAGGTTTTCGCGATTCAGTGACCCCGTGACCACGATCACTGCAAAGTGTTTGAAACGTCGGGACAAAAATAATGATAAATATACGCGATTTAAACCGTTTAAAGTTGTTTAATTCCTTTATTTATTTTCTATTCCGAACAAAAGCAATTAAATCTTGACTAAAGTTGTATAAAATAGTTTTGAAGATATTTTTTATATCTGGTCATGAAATGTTATTTTTTATACTATCGTGATGGAACAAGCACAATACCCATCTGGTGGTAACCTATGCCGATTACAGTTCGTCACAAGTGCACTGAGAAAAATCTAAAGTCAAAAGCGCCCTAATGACGGCCAATTTATATGGTATAAGGCGAAAAACCGACCAAACGTAAATACGTACAAAAACGCCTTCCAACTAGAAGGCGTTAAACGAGGTCAGTGAAGGCGAATGTTTCTTTTCGTCTTCATTTAAGGTGTATTTTGTGGTCTTTCTTAAATGTTGACCTTTCGATGAGGCTGATTAAGTCGTACGTTATAGTGATAGTCACCGTATATAAACCGCCGTAAAAGTAAGGTATATTTTATGGTCAATACTGCAATTATTATCGTATAACAAGTTCAATTCTGAAAATACTTTACGTAAGGCGTTTTTGACGGTTGTGTTTATTATAAAACATGGTACATTTTTATTGATGGGTGAAAATCATCTTAAGAGTTGTGAATTCATCTTACGTATTTACAATTCAACGGTAAAAGGTCAAATTTGATTTAAGCCTTTAAGTCGTTTTTCTCAGTGTGGTGAAAACTGGAACACAGTAATGTGAACATTACTGCTTTGAGGTAGATATTCTTCGAAGTACTGCCCCGGACGAACTCGCACAAAGAGTTTTTCTGATACTAAAATGGTGGTCTAAACACCTATATAAAACATTTTGATTCTATACCCGAGCAGTACGTGATAAAATGTTCATATATAACTTTTTTTTTTGTTTTTGTGACGGTACAAGCCCGAGGCCCACCTGATGTTAAGTGGACTAACCTCTGCCTATAACAGACGCATTTCATCAACGAAGAATTGCACTGTGCCCATCATACTGAGACGTCCAGTTGTTAGGTCTCATTAGCCTGTAATTTTTCTAGCTCTCAAGGACTGCTGCCGAACACACTGTTAGGTGCTTGGCGACAGAATTTCTACTTGAGGGTGGTCGCTAGCCAGGGGGCATTCACAAAATGCCCTTCCACCATGCGGTGAAGCTCAAGCCCACGGCGGGATTCGAACCATGGACCTGCTGCACGGCAGTCCATAGCCAATGCCACTGAGCCATCACTGCTTCAATATAACTGTGATAAAAGTGCTTAGCAAGTGGAAAAAATGGAGATAGGTTCTCAAGAACAGCTGGCGGATGTTCTGCCCGTAGTCGCTTTTGTGTAGCAGTGACTATTCTTTGGCATTAAGCTATTATTGCTTCATACTATTTTTGTGACATTAAAGTAAATGCCCGGAAATTACTTATAAGTAAATGTTATACATTAAGAATGACATTTACTTATTGAAAATTTTAATATTATTTTTATTCTCTATCTGACGACATAGAATACATTCCTACGAAACCCAAGCCATAATCCATCCGAATACGTATATTTGTGTCGAAAATAAACCGTTCACGGAAATCCATAAATATTAGATTGATATCGTTCTTGGATTCATAAATATGTTCGCATTTGTATATTATTGTATTGTGTGTGAGTTATATAACAGTCTAAGCACACGCTCTATATTTTTATGTACACTTACATTATAATCAATATCATCCATCCACCCTTATCCCCTTAATGAAGGGTCGGTACAGTGCGTCTTTTCTGACAACATAAAATACAGCACAAGAACATATTGAAAAATATGTGTAAACAAGACATATGACATCATTTTGAAAAGCTTTTTAAAGTTTTAGAAGGAAGAAACTTCTTCAATAGGTCCTTTATGTAGTTCACACTGAAGAGTAAATTTCTGAAATCAATCTTGGATATTACTATGCGAGGATAATTTTAATCTCTAAAACCACTAAAATATAATAGTTTTTAGTCTTCACAGATGTCCACTAATGTTGTAGTGTAATAGATATTGCGTTCCTTAGATACCTTTACATACGAACAATGCCTCAAAATTATAAACATTTAATACAACATGTAGATGTATTAATTTGATAGAAAGTACTTCACTTTTATTTTTAGGTACGATTATTTATCTAAAAATTGTGTTTTAAAATATATATTAAAAATGAAATGATGGTATGGAGCATTTTGCGAATGCCCACCTGGCTAGCTACCACTCTCAAGCAGAAAATCTGTCGTAGAGCCTTAGCATGGTTCAGGCTCTTTTTTAATGTCAATGCAAACAATGTGGCAGTGCGCCTTTTCCGTAGCAAACATTGAAAATAGTACATTGGGGTAAAAATGTACTATTTTCAATGTTAAGTGATGATAGGGGTGAAGTTTCTCTAGCTTTAGCTAGATTCGCTCGGTCGCCAAAGCTCGTCTCGAAACTAAATAAGTTGTCAACCCGAGGTAAACACTGTGCTTTTCATTACGACTAAAAGGAAAGTAAAATACAAACATGAATTAACTAAAGAAAAAATTAGTTAATTTTATTTTACTTTAAAAATTATTGCTAGCCATTATTTTTATTTAGACCAAATTTATGTAATTTTCAAAAAAAAAGTAAGTTTTGTGAACTCATTTAAATAAATATATTCATTAATTAATATTTAACTTTATGTTGTTTCAATTTTACATTGTGCTGTAATTGAGTGGCTGTATAGAAAGTTGTAACATGACTCAAACTTTTTTTTGTAAATTAGGTATTTGTCAATATTCTATTGTCAGCTGAAAGCAATTCTCCCTAGGGCTGAAAAGTATTACTATTAATCCGGTCCACACGTAACTTCAGACCTAGTCTCCGAATACCCAATATATAAGGTTTTTTATGCCGTTATTTTATTAGAGTAAATTCGACTAAAAATCTTAATTATGTTTACAATAAAATTTACAATAGCACAATAGCCAAAATAGTACAAAAGTGAATAACCGCCATTATCACTCTTTTATATCCGATGGGGTAAGCCAATTTAATAAACACCCATGAAAAACGACACTGAAATAAGTAATTGAGCAAAGCTGCATTCTCAGGCACGCAACTTGTGTGTTTGTAGGGCTAACAAAACGCGGAGTGCTGTACTTCATGAGCACTCGATGTTCCAAAGAGATTAATGTGAAACCTCTTTCGTTGATAAAAGTTTCTTGTCTGACAACCCTGTCACCGATAATTTTCATATTACTTAATTTACAAAATTATCAATAACACCATGAATGACCGCGATTAATATTTCATAGCTCTGTAACAGCATGTTGTAAATCCGAGCTTTTACTAAAATTTATTTAAGTTATAAAGATTTAAAAGATTATCATATCCTGGCAGTATTACAATATTTTATTTACGTGGTATAGTAGCTGCGGTTAGTGACTGGTGGCACCACGGCTACCTACTTCTCTTGGGGTTATATTGACTCCAGTCATCTAGACCTTTCCCAACCAGCCTTCTGAAGGTGAAGGTACAAGAACTATTTGTAAAGATGTATTCCACAAAAAGTAGTTCTAATGAAACTGTGGTATACATTCTTAGTCCTGATAGTTACGCAAACAACCATATCATTATAATGTTCTTACGAAAGTTAAAACCTGGCAACCCTTACTTTGACACGTTTCGTGGGTCCTAGGTCCATAATTAAATCACAATGTTACCTAAAATTGTTAATTAACCACTAAACGGAGTATGTAGTTTAAAATAGTCCTTAATTTAATAAATACTTTATTACGAATATGTAAGTATGTAGTACATATTTTAAGTAAATAGCCCTAGACGTGTCTGCTTTATTTATGATTATTTACAGAAACAGCTGACTTTGTCCAATAATTTAAATAAATCCAAAAAGGCTAAAACAATTAATAAACAATGATATTAACTAAGTGATACTAATAGATTTAGCACAAAATTATAAAAACCTCTACTTTACTATTTCCTGTTACCTCCATCAGTTTCTTGACATAAACTATCCGAATATATCTAGCAATTTAATATAAAACTTATCTTTAAGAACCCAATCTATGCCCGGAAATGACCATCGTCGGGCTTGTCGAATGAAAACACTACGAAAATGGAGTCTGCACCAATCTTTGAAACCCTCAGAAATACGACCCGGAACCACAGTTTACATATTACTTCCTTACGTCTGCTACTAAATGTGACACAGTAAGTATTCTCTAATCTACTGTTCTGCAAGTACTCCCTATGGATGTTCAACTTTGGTTTCTTTCGTACAAAAGATGGGCCAGGTTCTTTATCGAGGAAATCTTGAAGCAATAAACATATTCATTCTAAGGAAAGTTTATTATTTTTCTAAAGACTTTGTTTGTAATATACCTAGGTTTTATGACCTTGCCTTGATTTTATTTTGAGTAGTTGTTGGATTAACATATTTTTTTTTCTTTCGACATAATTGGTCACAGTTAGAAGTTAGAATCAAACCCCTCAAACCATACTTTTTATATAATAGATTCGGTAATGATATATTTGTTAAGTTTTCCTCTATCAAAAAGATCGATAATCATGAAAGGCAAATTCACTTTTAGCAATTGTCACGATGTACAGTATAATGTCCGTGGGTAACGGTGATCACCTGGTAAGCTGCAGGCAGCTTATAGAAAGATAGCCGTGCAAACAGCTTACCAGATTATGTGTTCGAAAATAGTAAGTAGGCTGACATATAATAAAAACTGGATTACAAATATAGCTACTGGGTTGAGTGATTGACTTTTTTATTTGATTTCCTTCTTGAGGGTGCGTAATTAAATAGATATTCGGGTGAGTGTGTACCTATATAAAATGCCCTTCTACAATGCTTGGAATCTAAAGCCTGCGGTAGAATTTAAATTGTACACACGCATATTCAGATACACTCACATTTTTCACTGTACCTACCTACTTTGTAAAGAGAACACTGGATGGGTGCGTTTCCTAAGATACCTTAATATATTTTCCAGTCAGCACTACTAAACTGCTCGACTAAAGGGCAACAACATCTATTGGTTTCTGTTTTTCTGCAATCAAAACATCACGCAAACAAGTAGTCGAGCATGCAGGACTGGTGATAAGAACTACTAATGTTTGTGTTTATATTACTAACCCCATCTGCTTAAATTCTTCTTGCTTATACCAAGCCTGTTTATGTAAAAATAAAGGAAACATTTCCGGGTTGGCAATGGCTCCTTGTTTCCCAAAGACAAAACGCACAGCTGTATTTGTCGTTACCTTAATGACTATATTGCGCATAAGGTGCAGCCTATCAACGGCCACCATTCTGATATACTACATTTTGCTAGTAAATGTAATTAGGCATGATGAGCGATTGCAGAAAGGATGTGTTGGGTAGTAACTTCACCGCATGGTAGTAGTGTATTTTGCGAATGCCCGACTAGCTAGGGACCACCCTCAAGTAGAAAATCTGTCGCCAAGCACCTGGCGGTGTGTTCCGGCAGTTGCCAGTAATAACTGGCAAAGTCAAAGGTGTTACCGGGCTTAACCTAGAATAAGGTTAAGCCCGGTAACACCTTTGACCAAATCATCACTTACCATCAGGTGAGATTGTGGTCTAAGGCTTATATATGAGGAATTTTGAAGCGCTCGTAGCGAAGTTTACTTAGCTGTTCTCAACCGATCAGCAAAGTTAAGCAACGTCGCGCGCGGTCATGAGTTGGATGGGTGATCGCTAGTGACATCACTACTGAGCGTTTCCGTGCTTCGGAGGGCACGTCAAGCCGTCGGTCTCGGTTGTTGTCCTAGGATGGCAGTCGTTATAGCATGGTGGTAGGGCATTTTGCGAATGTCCGCCTGGCTAGCTACCACCCTCAAGTAGAAAATCTGTCGCCAAGCACCTAACGGTGTGTTCCGGCAGCTGTCCTTGAGAGCCAGTACTTCTAGGTTAGCCTGAACAACATCTTCGACTACATCATCACTTACCATCTGGTGAGATAGTGGTCAAAGGCTAACCTATCAGGAATAAAAAAAAAAAAAAACATAGAATATAATTATATTGTTGTTTTATATATCCTTGGAAGAGCCATTCTTACGACTGTGTGTTCTTCTCTGCATTAAAACAATACATCCATGTTTTGTATCGTGTCACGATGACAGAAACATGATAAAAATATCCGTTGCTAAGCTTCAGCTACATGTCAATCGACAAGTGCAAAGGCAGCAAAATTTCATGGCTATTAAATATTCATGTAAAATCTTTCTAATTTGGGTCAAACCAAAACTCAATTGTTCCTGAATTGCCTTATTTTTTGCCTTTTTCATTTTATGGATACTAACTTGAACTTGACAGTCACATTTTTATCTGATACTACCGTTGATTGATGAACATCACGAATTTCATACTGCAGAAAAAACCGACCACAATGAATTTCAACACCCTACGGTGCAAATACGCTGAAACTGAGTGAGTGACTGGAGACTGGAGATTGAAGCACACCATTGTTTGCTTCAATTCCAAAAGCGTTTTGAAGGCCTTGTACAGAAAGAGAATGTTTTAAACCATAGAAGATTGAGTGCTCAATTCATTTAGCGTAAATCCATTGCTAGTGCGCAACGTAACGTTCCATTTGTCACGAAATCAAATGACCAGCAATTTCTCAGCAATAACATTTATAATTACGAACCGAAGTCAATATTTTTTTGCTAACATTGCAAATTTAGCATTGATATACGGCCGAGAGTGCAAAACTTTCAGTGAGCTCTAGGCATACTGGCCACTGCTGTCTACGGTATTGAACTATGTTAATTATTGTTACGACATTAACTGTAACGTGGGCTGAGCGTTTTATCAGATTTCCAACTGCTGTTAACTTTATTATAGTCACGAAGCTCCGCTGTAAGTTTGTTACAAGGTAATAAAATTTTTCTGACGACCGTATTCAGTTAAAACCTAAATAAATATAGGTCAGTCAATCTGAGTTTTTGCAGACTTCAAACATAAATAATATGTAATTTGATCCGATTCGACAAGTCACGTGGATACGAAAACAAGTGCCTAATAACCAGAATTTCTGAATATTCTTACTTAAAAATCATCTCTAACTTTCAATGCAGTCATATTGGTATCAGTGTAACAACAATACATATATAATACAGATCCTTGAAGGGGCGGTAACAGTATAGTACTCGTAAAGGATTCAAACAATTTTGTACGGAAGAAGGCATATTCAATATTCAAAGTTTCCGCGCACGATTAAAATAGTATATTAGATACATATATACTATTTTCATAGTATATGCGCGCACGATGAAAATAGTATATATCTAATATACTATTTTCATCGTGCGTGGATCCCATTGAGGATGATATATATTTAGAGATGAAGATCGCCAAATGAGAACAATGAAAATTATTAAAAATGCAATCATTACGCGTATACAGGGTTATTGGTTAACGACCTCTTAGGGTTGACTTCAGCTAGTCTTAACAAACATTTTGCCTTTTTTTGTTTTGAGAAAAAAAAAGATTTTTAAAATGATTTTTATATATTTTTTTGGTGGTATAAGCACGAGGGCCACTTGATGTTAAATGTCTCTTGTCAGTAATGTATTATTTCATATTTTTTATTACTTTACTCGATGTAAATATTCAACACTATATTCAAAGAGAGCTCGGCGCGGTCCAGTGTTGCCGTGGCGGGCGCTCTTGGCTCGGAGTAGGACTAATAACACAAAAAAGAAAACTCATCTCTAAATGTTTGTTAGGACTAACAGAAGTCAACCCTTAGAGGTTGTTAGCCATTTACCAATAACCCTGTATATGCATTCTATTGCATAAAAATTATATTTCATGTTGGTTAAACTTTTTATTAGAAGGGAATACTCAAATCATGAAAAAACTATTTTTATCGAAAATTTAACTCACTTCATCGCACCACATCGTACATAATCTTGTAATTAATAGTTTAGTCGTCCTGTAAAATAATATTTGAATACATTGAAATGCGCAGTATGCAATTACTGCATTTCTAATCATTGTCATTGTTCTCTTGATCGATCTTAAAAACAAATATTTCGGAAACGTGATATTTTAGACTTCCATATTACATAACATTTTATAGTTTGTATAAGTGTCCTATACGCATATTTATTACCTTCATAGCACGTGGAAATTAAAAAAAAAATCAATATGGCGGCGCGCGGCGGGTCAATATGCCATTAGAATACAGAGCTAGTTCTCATTCTAGATTAAGCTTTAACGACACTTGAAGTCCCATCATTAGTTACAGACAGGTTACATAATAGTAAAAGGCTAGCCATAAGCAAGAAGAAGATATGCTTTTTTTTTTTTCTAGGCAGGACATTGATGCTGACTACCGCTAAGCGGACGTCCAGCTCCACCGGGTTTTGGGCGAGGGGAGGCCCTCTTATAGCCCGGGAGGGAGAAGTGCCGAAGGCACTCCTCCTGAGACGGGCGCATAAGGCGATAAGCGCCTTATACCTCCGTCTCCTACGAGCACCGAAAACGCTACGATACTATCGGGAGGAGTGAAGAAGAAATGCATTGAATTTGTTTTCAAATACTACAATATTCAATACTTTTCAAAACTGTATGTCATGCTGTTAAAATATCAGAGGCAAACCACACAGAGATGTCTCCGTCGGTACTCAAGTGGAAACTCATTGATATGAGGCATTATCTAACGTTGCACTTCAGTTGAAATACGATTTATCGAATCTATGTTACCAGTAGCTCACATTGGTAGGTTTAATTGTGTGCAAATTGCTACAATATGCATGGGTATAATTTCAAATGCGTTTTGAATATATATAGGAGCTCTCTGCTACGAGGCGTTGCGTTGAGTAGAAGTACATGTTCCAAATACGTATTAGAGATATCTCATTAGTTTAATCTTTTTTTAAATCTGGGGTGGCTCAAGATTTGTTATTAATAACTCACCATACAAAAAATGTTCACAACTTATGACATATCAGGTACCTAGCATGCACAAAAAAACATTGGTGACTAGTAGAATTGTAAGCTACATAGCATTTAGCCTCCCTTTAGTAAAAACATCTTAGCTGTAAAGGTATATTAAAGATAGCTCCCTACTTTTTCTGTAGTTTAGTCACATACGTCAAGATCAAACAGTTGGTGGAAGGAACCGTTTAGTACATAAATACGAGCACACTATCGGATCGGTTCGACCCTCGTCAATTTGCCGCTTCTGACGCCTGCTTCGCTGTTTATTCAAGGAGTTGTATCAATCGGTATATTGAATAGAAACTTTCGTTGCAACGTAGTCGAATGTTTACTTTATTGTGATATTGTATTTGATAGTATATAGTTCTGTACTGTAGGAGCCGAACTGACTATTACTGAACAACAGCCTCCCAAGTTAAAGGGGGTTTTGTCATATGTCACACACTTAGCAGGCGTCTTGGGGATCGCAGTTTCTCAGAAGGCGCTGCTGCCCACTTTCTGGTATTTTACCTTTAGTCGCCTCTTACGGCACCCACAGGGGATGAAATTCTAGCCCGCCACCCCACGGCCGGTTAGGACGATAGGATAAAGTGGGTGTTCTAAAATAAACCATCTATTTGATGATTAAAAATTACACTGGACAATTTTTTTCTAGATTAGTCATCTGTGTCTTACAGCTAAAGAGGCTAAGCAAATTATTAATAATAGATTCGTTTTCTCTAGGAACTTTTGAACTGAATTTATTTGAGAATAATATATTCAATAATTTCGTTCAAAATAAATAATAATATACAGGCCTTTCCACCCAAGAAGTTACCTGTGCTGTGTACCTCGTAGTTGGCATAAGTAGCTTCACACTTTAATCTTGAGGCTACACCATAAAGGTTTTATTCATAAATCGCTGATAGAAATTTCCACTACTAAAATGAATATTTTAGTAATGAAATTCAACCATCACCGTATCAAGAGCAGAACACAAAAAAATCGATAAATAGTTTATGTAAGAAAATCAGAAATTTGATGTCATTAATCTCATCATCCACAGACATAACCTCCATCGTTGAACTAAGGCCTCCTCCAATGAGTGAATTTTGCCAAAATCCTCACGTTTGGCAGGTGTCTTGGGGATTGCAGTGTAAGATGGATCTTCTACAGAATGAGCTGCTGCCCACCTTCTGGTATTTTCCCTATCGTCGTCTTTTACAATTCCCACAGGATGATATGCAATTCTAGCTCGGCAACCCACGAGGATATCATTTGTTATTAATGTCTTATTGATTATGACTTATTGACCCGAGTAAATAAGTGTATACACGATTGGAATTTTTGTATCAATATACTCCACAAATGGTAAACATAGACATACGAGTCTTAGGGCCTGTTTCAGAATGTTTGATGGAATTCCGGTTATACTATCCCGAACTTATCTGTTGAATACATTTAGCTTATCTATAAAGGTTAAAGCTAATATTAATTTACAGGCCATATGAAGTGGCAAGTAAGAAAGTTATTTGATGGGTAAGTGCTATATTCAATGAAATTGTGTGATTTTTGTGTGGGATTTTGAATGACCTTGTCTGGGGCGAGGTCCACTAAGTGAGCTCAAAATAGAGGTGAAAGAGGTTGAGTAACATCTCACCTAATATTTGATCGTAGATTTATTGATTGATTGTTGAAAGAAGATGTGAAATTGTTGGCCCTTCCACCCTTTAGAAGAGATTTTAGGGAGATGTTGCAAAACCCCTTTGAAAAGTAATTTAAACACCCACATAAAAATCCACACACTTTCTCTGATTTAACAAAGTTGAGTACCAAATAGCAAATGTTTTTGCCAGATCGACGCTAGTAACAAATTATAATTAAGAAATAGCGACCAGGTAAACCAAACCTCCGAAAGTGTTCGCCATTCGTTGCCGAAAATGCTCTGTACTAGTTATTTAGACAAGTAAAGTTTAGATACACATTCTCATAAGATTATGCTAACCTTTAACCGAATAGATCGATGAACCAGTTAGAAATCCGAACCAAAACTTCGAGTTTGTTTACATATTCAATAAACCCGCGCACATTCAATCTAACTTATAATAAACCTAAAAACTTTTGTCGATCGCGAACTTGATACGGACTAAGCTCTGGGAAACAAACAAAGCGTCATTGAATTTCATGATAGCCTGAGCTTTGTAAAAAACTTAAATAACTTTTATCTGGTTTTGTTTGTGTGTTCACAGGAACATTTCGATGCGTCAAAAGTATACATTACGTTACGTAATGATAGCCAATGACACCCAAAAACATCATTGTTGATAGGCCAAGATTTTGATAATAAATAGCTACGAACTAATTTCAAAGTCAAAGTCAAAGATTTTTATTTGCAAGATGTAGGTAATACATGCTGTAACATTTATAATATCAAAAAGTGCCATATACATCCTTGCCTTAGCATGCAAATGAATACAGGAGGCAAAGTGATACATAATACAAAAATCATAATATACAGATCTATGTCATGTTATGAAAAATAAAATTAATTAAACCAGCAATATAAAATATAAAGATATGTCAGTAAATAAATAAATGTCAACGAAAATTTGCAAATAAGATTATGTCAAATTTTAAAGTTATAATTCATAGATTTCATTGTCATTTAGATAATCAAATATAATGTAATAACATTTCTCCATAAGTATGTTCTTAACTTTTAAGTTAAAGCTAGATGGATTAAAATTTTTAATCTTTTCTGGTAATATAAGTAGGTATTTTTTATTTTTGTACTAGAAACAACGAGTATTACAACAAGTATTAGGCGCTGACAACAAATCGCTAGTCTTGAACAGGTTTTTGACAAGATGTACGTAGTTTGTAGGAGAAAGAGTATTATGTGTTATTTTTGATAATATTTTATAAAGCCATCAATAGCGTTTTTTGTTTCGGTAATGAAAATGAACAATTATTAAACAATTTTTTTGAACCCGTCAATATAAAATTATAGTCAAAAATATAACTCCTTAGTTTCTACGTGCGACTTGGACAAATTTACTAAGTAGGTTACCACCAAGATAAGTAACCAGGACTTGATAATAAACGGACCGTTTCCTTACTCGTTCCGTCTAATCAAACCAACCAGCGCTTTGCGGCTAATAGAATCGGAAAACCATCAGCGGATGCGCCTCCCATAGATTAAAGGTTGTTCTAACCGAGTTATTGCCGATTCATGCTAAACGGTGTACCCACAAGTTGGATTTTTTATGGATTTCCATCAAATAAGCCATTAACTTAGTAACAAATAAACGTCGGGTCTGCGCTCAAAAATGTCTGAACCAATAGAGAAAGATAATATTTATTATTGTATAAAAGAAGATAAACCAACTTCTGACACAAATATGAAATAACCTGTTGAAGTCAGCACCGTGCTCATTTGCAAGCAATCTAAACTCACATAATCATAGTCATATATATCAAAGTGCGAAACCGTACCTTTGTATAAAAAAATCCCCCTCTTCCATCATAGTGCAGCTTTAATGTAGCTAAAACTGGATCGATTGTGTTATTTGCCAACTATATTGGTCGCCCTCGGCAATAGCTGTAATTTGGAAGTGCACTGTCAAATTAGTTTCATCAAGGTAGTGGATAATTTTGTAAAATGAACGCTGACTTGTTTGGCGGGAACTCAAAGCCATGATTGTCAGGTTCTCTCACTATTGTACTTGATCACGTAATACGCGAGATTCAGAGATCTAAAATTATTTTTTATTACTTATTGAGTAGATTAGGCTTATTTGCTACGAGTAAACGTGTTACATGATAGTTTTGACGGTATTTTATGGAATCATGTGCATTGGTAAAACTTAATATGATACAACAATATTATTTTAAACTAGCTGTACCTGCGACTTCGTTCGCGATTGCCGTACCTGCAAACTAATTATTCACATTTGAGCACTGTTTATCTCATATTAAGCAACGCTGTGGTCTGTGGTGAAGCACTCTTAGTAAAGCATAGCTCAGAAAGGAGCTTTTTTTGGGTTTGATAACTCCTAGCTTGTTTTTCCAGAAGACAGTAGTTAAGTAACTCAGAGAGTTCCTTCGCGGTTCGCACAATAAATGTTGAAGCAAAGTAGGTACTTTGTGCATTTCTTTGGAATTTCGATTATAAAACGGTATCTTTTTGCCGAGGTTCTCCTTGTTTGGTGGTAGAACAAAAATATATTAGATTGTACACTTACATTGCGCAGTCTCCAAAATGTATCCAGCAAAAGATAGATGGTTAAAAAAAATGTGGTGAATGTTCCAGATTTTAGAGTTTTATCTTAGCAAGCTGGCAAATGTAAATAAGGAGCCGAGATGCCCGTGGGGTGCCAGGCTGCCCGTGGAGTTCCAGGCTGCCCGTGGGGTGCCGGTATGCACATGGGGTGCTGGAATGCCCGTGGGGTGCCGGGCTGCCCTTGGGGTGCCGGGTGCCCGTGGGGTGCCGAGCTGCCCGTAGGGTTCAGAGCTCTCTCGTTACTATTCTAACAAAAAAAGAATAATTGAAATCAGACTACGCGTTAATAAATAATAATAATACAACTAAGTGTACATTTTGACTTTCATCCCCTATCCCGAGGGAACCGTGCTGAATTTCGGGATAAACAGTATACAATAACCTTTTTCGTGGTATGACTTCAAATCGTGTTAGGTTTCATTGAATTCCATTCAATAGCCCATGGGGTGCTGAGCCGCCCGTGGGGTGCCGGGGTGCCCATGGGGTACCGAACTCACTCATCACTATTCTAACAAAAAGAATCTTTGAAATCGGACTACGTGTTACTAAATTACAACTAAGTGTACATTTTGACTTTCCTCCCCTTTCACGAAGGAACCGGGCTGAATTTCGGGATAAAAAGTATACAATAACCTTCTTCGTAGTATGAACTCAAATCGTGTTATGTTTCATTGAATTCCATTCAGTAGTTTTGGAGTGATGCGCGGCCGGGATACAGACAGACAGACAGACAGCAAGACAGACAGACAGCAAGACAGACAGACAGATAAAAATAAAACAAAATACAGTTTTGGCATCAGTATCAGCTATAGAGAGCTCTAAATTTTTTTTTGCAAAATATCTTCAATGTACATAATTGGACTTGTTACAGTTTTATTATAAGTATAGATATATAAATAGATATAGATTCGCGAATACCATGATACCTATGTTTACCTAGAATGGTTACCAAATCTAGCTACTTTACTGTTTCAGCCGGATTGTCCACTGCTGAACACAGCCTCCCCATAAAGGGGGGTTTTGCCATAATCCCCACGCTTGGGGATCGCAGCTTAAGATATTAGTTCCTCAGAAGTCGCTGGTGCCCACCTTCGGATATTTTACCTTTAGTGGCCCCTTACAACACTCACGTAGCAATAGGGGGTGACATTCTAGCCACCTCGAGGGTTTTGGTTGGGTTTGGGAATATTAAAATAATTGATTTAGTGTATTATATGAATATTGATTTAGCGTTTGAATATCGTGAAATGGCATTTTTCACATATCTTAGTAATTCCAAAGGAGAATGTGAGCAAAACGTAAAAAGTGTTTCAGTATTTGAATTTGATTTATAAAAATTAATAAAGTTCTGGTAATTTTATTCGGGTAAACAGAATTTTCGAGTCTTTTCTGTTCAATTTATGAGGAAAATTTAACTTTATAAATATTAATTTAGGTAGTCACCCAAGAAGAATCTTATAAGTTTACCTAATTGCGTTTATAGGTACAAATATCATCTACAAAACCAATTTATCAGTTTTATATAAGGAAAATTATGAATAATAGACGGGTGATACTAAGGTATTATATAACATCATTAGCGAACTTAAACACTCTTAAAACAACAAACAGTGAAAACAAGATAAAACCACGGCAAGTTTTTGTAAAAAACCCTTTTGGCAAGTAACAATCACAGCGCCATCTGCGTAGTCAATAGTTTTCTATAATTTGCCCCTTTCTTATGTCACCTAGGTAAGTATAGGCATACTGGCAGATAGGTTTTATGATTCCGTACTAGAAAACGGGCCCTTTTACTTCGGCTACTCGTATTTCCGTCTGTTCCTTCCGTCCGTCCGTCTGTCTGACTGACTGTTACCTGTCTGTCATGTCTTTTTGGAACCGTAAGGTGTAGCCAGTTGAAATTTTCACAAAATATGTGAAGGAGTTAATATGGCGGATTTCCTAATAAATATTAATTATAAAAAAAGTTAAATATAAAACGAAGAACATAAATGCATAGAAAACGTTTCCAGTATGGGGATACTGGACACGTATTTTGAATCTATTTTAGCTTGTTGGACTCACACTACTTTAAATTTTTTTTTATTCCTTATGCCTTTAACCACTATCTCACCTGATGGTAAGTGATGATGTGGTCGAAAATGTTCTTCAGGGTAACCTAGAAGTACTGGCTCTCAAGGACAGGTGCCGGAACACACTGTTAGGTGCTTGGCGACAGATTTTCTACTTGAGGGTGGTAGCTAGCTAGGCGGGCATTCGCAAAATGCCCTACCACTATGCAAATTTAATTGTTAACTTATATACAAGTTAAATTTAACACAAGTGTATACATACATACGAGTATACAACTTTTTACTGTTATAAAGAAAACTATACAGTGGTGCACCGCTCTTTAGATTTCAAAAAGAACACAGTTGTGATCTTTATTTTTGTACGATTATCGTGTTTTTTTATGCCTGATAGGTAAGCCTTTGACCACTATCTCACCTGATGGTGATGATGTGGTCGAGGATGTAGTTCAGGCTAACATAGAATTTGTTTTGTATTAAGCCAAATAAGGGTTGACGTCTCAAGTTAATTTCAACACTGATCGTCACCGTTCTAAAATATAATTCCATAAAACTCCTTTCCTCTTCGTCCTATTCCATTAGATGGTTGCCCTACTAGAAGGGGAAGTCAATAAAACTTTAATTCGTCGAATGTTGTTATAGCGCCCGGTAAGCCAAGTCGATCAAACAAATTAATGAATTATGTTTGAATATCGCCGTCGAGTAATTAATTATTCTCGGTCTGTTAATGACAAAAGCGATTTCTCGTTTCGGAGCATATTTAGGAAGGATGGAGTGGAGTTTTGATTAAATTGCCATCATGTCGTTTTTGAGAATCAAATTCTTATTCAACATACGCCGAAGGTAGTAGGCATAAAACCGAAGGTATAGGCAGAGTTGTCTAAGTACCCAAAAAGGGTATTACCACAGGTACTTTGAGCTTCTAAAAAATTCGTCTGTAAATTTTCTAAAATAACACGGCCAAATTAGGGAATCGAACCCATTATTTAGAATTTTAGACGGATTCAGTTTCCGGTTTAAGTTAAAAATATAAGATCCATGCAATACCCTCTTATTGTACCTATATCATAAAAGGAAAAAATGCGTTAAGTATATGATTAGCTTCTATAGTCTTGTCGACTTGAGTAAAGTGTAAACACTGTTATGTGTGTTAGTGTGTTCAAAAGGACTCTTTATTAGTGTGGATTATTATCCAAATATTTTACCAAGAAGAGTATTAAAAATATAAAGGTTTGGTCACGTAGACTGAAGACTGAAGTTTATATTATAGACTGAAGTCCACACTTTTTACCATTATGTCAAATTAAATTAAATCAATAATTTATTTGCAATAAATACAATACTTTCATAATATTTACAACTAGATCTTATTTTTGTATCGACAATTGTATTTTGCATGCAAGCAGGCGTTGTGCACGCCTGCTATTAGGTAAGTTTATACAAAATAACACAAATATAAAATAATAAAGTTAAAAATACATATATTACAAATATTTTAAGAAAACATCAAATAAATATTTTAATAAAACACTTAAAAAATATCAAAATATATCAAGTGACAATTCCGCGTAATTTTCCTGTTAAGCCGACGTGGCGTCACAAACGCCACGCAGCCAAACCGGAAGAATTTTCGATGCGTTTCGCTTCTACACGAAGCATCCTCAGGAGGTCTTGCCTCTACGAGTATTTCATTGATGATTGATGATATTACTGATGATGAGACGTGGTTTTACGAGTTTGACATGCAAACTAGTCAACAGGTTTCGGAGTGGCGACTTCCAACTGAACCGAAATCGATAAAACTACGCGAAATTCGATCAAAAGTCAAAGTCATTGTGACTATTTTCTTTGACTATCTCAGTGTTGTATTTCACATTCTTGCCGGACGGGCAAACGCTAAATAAATACTATTGTTGCAGCGTCATGCGACGTTTAAGACAGCGAAATTGTCAAGTGCCAAATTTGTGAAAAGCTAATTCTTGGATTTTGCACAACAATAATGTGGCTTCGCACAAGGCTATCATTGTGAAGGAATTTTTGACCAAAAATTCAACAAATACCATCGGGCATCCACCCTATGCAGTAGTTATGTCTTCAGCCGACTTCTTTCATTTTCCTTAACTCAGGACCACTTCGTGGCACCCGTTTTTATTAGATGACATAAAGGAGAATTCTTGGCTGGAACTAATCTCAATCGGAACAAGCGTTTATAAAATATTTTGATGATTGGAGTATTCGTTGGCGTAAATGTTTCCTGTCTGATGGAGCATACTTTGAAGGGACTAAAATAATGTTTGATAAATAACTAACATTTTGTGTATTATTGATCTTTTCCCGATACTTTCTTGAAAGAGTAGCATTTAAATAAATTGACAATTTATTTATAAACAAAAATATCTATTCTAATAAGTAAAATAACAAGGAGTCTAATTTATTTATGGCGGAAAGAAGACCGCCAAACACTATTTCATATGTTGGTACGTTGCAATACGCCTGAAGATATATTATCAAGCTAATTTGAGAATTGACACGTGGCTCTCAAAAAACAGCTCTCAATACAAACCGTTAGGTGTTTGGTGACAAATTTTTCTACATGAGATAGACATCTAGGTAGGCGGGTATTTGTTAAATGCCTTTCTACCATACGATGCTAAAGCCTGCGGCAGGATTCGAACAATTAAATGCGGCAATCCATTGTCATTGCATTTCTATTATTGCTTCCAATAATAAATTGTCAAGCACTACATTATACTCGTAATAAACATTTCAGTTAATTATTGTACTGTATCAGCCGGATAATAACACAGCCTCCCCTATTAAGGGGGGTTTGGCCATAATGCTCACACTTGGCAGGCGTCTTGGGAATCGCAGCTTAAGATGTCAGTTCCTCAGAAGGCGCTACTGCCCTTCCGGTATTTTACCGTTAGTCGCCTCTTACGACACCCACAGGTAGAAATAGGGGGGTGACATTCTATTCCGGCACCCCACGGGGCTTTTAGTTAATGCTAGTGTGATATATTTACTCATTGCAGAGTAGACTCGAATGTTTATATAGGTAAACATAAACGTAATACAGTGAAATCATTATTGTGATGAAGGTGTCGTGCTAACGAGACAGGAAAACTCGTCTGGTTTCATATGTTTCTACTTTTATTTCAGTCGACGAATACGCAGAACTAGACACGAAAACTTTGTTTGACGTTATTTTATTTTAAGTTCAAACATGAAAAAGTTTTTAGTTACTTTTTTTTTTTATTGTTGATAGGTGAGGCTTTGACCACAGTCTCACTTGATGGGAAGTGATGATGTGATTGAAGGTGTTAATAGGCTTAACCTAGAATTACTTGCTCTCAAGGACAGCTGCCGGAACACACTGTTAGGTGCTTTGGCGACAGATTTTCAACTTGAAGGTGCTAGCCAGGCGGGCATTTGCAAAACGCACTACCACCATGCGGTGAAGCTCAAGCCTACGGCGGGATTGGAACCATGGACCTGCTGCGCAGCAGTCCATAGCCAATGCTATTGAGCTATCACTGCTTCGACTGTTTTGTCCCAAACATTCGAAAATGAATTATTTGTTTGCAGATAAATACAAGCAATGTATGTCTCTGCTATACTGGATTTTCATGGAGGGAAATGATGAGTTATTAACATGGAACATGAATATAATTACGTTCCTTGATACTCTGTGACTAGAGAAATCGAACGTAGATATTGTATGAAAAAAAATACTGGCCAATTAAAAACACGGCGCACTGCTTTTGCCTTGTAAAAATTGTTGTAAGAAATCAAACAAACAAATGAAAAAATCTCAATTTACTTGCCTGAAACGAACCAAGACATTTCGTCTAATAATTACCTACAAATACGGACTCATTTGTGTTCTTTGTGCACCGGTCATTCGCAGTGTAATTAATTTTCAATAAGGCCTAAAAACTTTAAATCAGAAGCAAATAGTGATTGTATATATTCATAATATGTTGTATTTAAAACCGTCTGTCAGCTTTTTTCTCATGAATGAAATGAAAAGTTGAGTGTATCAGAGGCAAACATATTTTTCCTTGGGCGACGTAAATTGTATTTCTTCGCTGGGCAATGCATTCTACTTAAGATTTCAATCGCTTGTATTTTTAAAGTAAGGCCTAAATCTACAAGATTTACCCTATTCAATCCTGTAGTTTTAGGATTATTTACCAAAAGGGCAAATTGGAGTCATATTATTGAAACTCCGTCACCTGTATGTTAGGTTTAAAGATATTTATTCCCAATAAGACAATACAGTCACATACTTGAGAGCATTGCTTAAACATACATTAAAAATATACATTAGTCATGCCGTCTATCGTTATTAATTCTATAGTAGCCACCCATCCAATGCATTATTTACTTAAAAGTGAGTGATCAGTGACAGCATCTTGAGCTAGTTGGGTCTTTAATGCATTAAATGAGTTGACACTTTTAATTTTTGAGGGTATATTGTTGTACAGTTCCTTCAAATGTAAGCAATTTTTTGCCATAATTAGTTCGGTACTTTGGTAGGATTAAGTAACTACGAGTAGTACATTCGTTACTACGCTTGCTTGCTTATTTGTTTCATTATGGTGAACTTCAAATTTGAGCGAACAGTTTTGTTTAGACATTTCCGGATAAAATACAGATATTAAACACATAGAGCTGTCTGATATTGATTATTTTACTGTCTTTGTACATTTTTGTGGTTTGAGAAAGATGTGGGTATTTAAATAGCATTTTAATAATTTTATTTCGTAAAATTTTAAGCTTTGCTAATTTTGTTTTAGTGGCACTGCCCCAAATTTCTATCAGATGTAGAAGATGTGGCCTTACCAAAGCATTGTAGATGGTATAACTCAGTTTATGTGGGATACATCTTGAAATATTACGTAAAGAGCCGAGAAACGATAAAAGCTTACCTTATATACCGTATCGTTCGTCTGTCTGTCCGTACGTCCGTCCTGGATAATGAATCAGCATAATACCCAGTTGACAAGTTTTTTTTTTTATGTTATATTGACGGAATAAGCCCGAGGGCCACCTGATGTAAAGTGGACTAACCTCTGCCTATAACAGACGCATTTCGTCAACGACGAATTGCACTGTGCCCGTCACACTGGGACGTCCAGTTGTTAGGTCTCATTAGCCTGTAATTTTTCTGGCTCTCAAGGACTGCTGCCGGAACACACCGTTAGGTGCTTGGCGACAGATTTTCTACTTGAGGGTGGTCGCTAGCCAGGCGGGCATTCCCAAAATGCCCTTCCACCATGCGGTGAAGCTCAAGTTACTTCACATTTTCGCTAAACTCAGTTGTTATAACTATTTTTTAATTCTATTCCCTAACCACAGTCATACATAATAACAGGGACAAAATCAAAGGAAGAAACCCGATTTCATTCATACATTTACTTATTGGTACGGTTGCCATTACAAAAAGACCCGCCTAAAGTTCGCCATTCACCTCTGGCACATATTTCACCCTGTCACGGAGGTGAATTTACGTAAGTATCCGTTATGTTACGAAATATACAATGTTATTTTTGGAGAGGTCCTTGTAGTTCTGAAAGGGCTGGAAATATTTTGTTTGTCGTACATTTTCTTTCATATTATGGGCATGGAAACAGTGCATTTCGTTGTATAGCTATTTTTAGGGTTATATCCTAGACAATGGAATCCTATTACATATATCTATGCTATAACAACTATGTGCCGGGCTAGAATGCCAGCCCTGCATTGCTACCTGTGGGTCTCGTAAGAGGCGACTAAAGGTGTAAAATACTAAAAGATGAGCAGCAGCGCCATCTGAGGAAATGATATCTTTAACTGCGATCCCCAAAACACCTGCCAAGCGTGGGGATTATGGTAAATCCTCACTAAATGGGGGAGGCCGTCTTAGCTGTGGTCAATCCGGCTGAAACAGTACAGTAAAGTATGCTACTACAAAGCCTCGGTTGTCGTCTGTCTTATTTCTTAGTCTCTGATATTTTAGGAGGTACTTGTTTTCCTCTGGATGTTGAAGGGTTAAGTTTTCGTTAAGCCACACTCTGTTGCCAATTTTATGATAGGTTGTCTAATTAGCTTTAAGGTGCAATATAAATTTTGTACTATTCTGGGGTCCTATATGTCGAAATGTGCCAGCAGCCAAAACAATCCAGGATGAAAAATTCTTCGGAATTGATTGAGTTTGAATATTAAAGGTTTACCTACATGTAGCCACTTTCTTGGTACAAAGATTGTGGCTCTAAATAAAACTTCACTTACAAATCTAAATTTTGGAGTTCAAAGCAGTAGTATGTTTGAAATTAAATTACTATATTTTTGGGTGTATTTTGTAGTGAGGGTTGTAGGGTTAAGATTTCGTTTAGCTGTGTCAGCACTGAATTGCAAGATGTAACGAACTTAAAACTATCCTCTCTATTGAAATTATGATATTTCCTTATTTCAATAGCTTCCCGTACTACCCTAGTATTGACGTTTCGTTGAGAGGACTTTCGGGTCGTGGAGCTCAATCCAGTGGTCAGGTCCCGACTCTAGCAGATGTTTAGCTATAGCAGATTTCCACCTGGCTATTTTTCACAGCTGCGATATGTTCTTTGATCCGTTCACTCTAGTAACGTTCGTGTTTAGGTTAGTATGTAATGTATATTTACATTTTTACATTTTCTGTTTCTACCTACAACGTATGTATTTCTGTTCTGTACTATAACAGCTGGGTTGTCCACAGCTGAATACAGCTTCCTACATTAAGGGTGAACTGGCCGGTCAGTTCTCCATACAAACGTCGTAGGGTTATCACTCCCTTATTTGAGGTTTTAGGTCCAAAACAAAGAATGATATCGATTGAACTCGTCATTATCTAGGTTTGTATCGTAACGAAATTTTTAAAAGATAGTTATGAGCCTCGAAACATTTTCATATAAAGTTTTCAAGGCTCATAACTTTCAATATAATCATCTTTTTAAAATTTCGTTACGATACAAACCTAGATAATGACGAGTTCAATAGATATTTAGCTTAATTCTATACCTAAAATCTCAAATAAGGGATTGATCACCCTACCGCGTTTGTATGGAGAACTGTACAGCCAGTTCAACCTTAAGGGCGAGGTATGCCATAATCTGATACATAGCAGTTCTTCTGATGGCGCTGCTGCCCACCTCCCAGTCCTCCCTTAGTCGCCTTTTAAGTCACCCACGGCAAGACATGAGGATGTGACATTCTACCCTGCACCCTAACGGGATTCTTCGGCCTAATTTTGGTTAGTTGTAAATACAACGTACCTATACCTACCCAAGTTATAAAAAATTTAATATGTCTATAGCTGTTTTCTGTTTCTGCTACTGGGGTGTGCCATAATCCCTAAGCTTGGCAGGCGTCTTGGAGATCTCATTGCGTAAGATAGCAGTTCTTAAACAAAATTTATATATCTTTCTCTACGTGAATGCCTTCTATTTCTTAACTTAACACCGACTTTTTTATATATAGATACATTACTTTATATGAAAGGCATTTAGGATGCGATGCAGAACAAATATGAGCATATAAAACCAAACAAAAAGTATATAAAGTTCAATCTCAATGCGCGGTGCACGTGGCGGATATGAACTTTTGTTTGCCCAAATTACTCGAATTTATGAGAAAATAATACTTTCAAAAAATTTCAACACAGTACTCGAGTGTGTTAGGAATATATTGGTTACATTTCGGCGCTAGTAAGACTTGAAAATTCATAATCGTTAAGGTTATTTTCAAAACTGTTCTAAACAGCTACACTTCAGTTTTTAATTTACATTATAATTGAGCTGTTACGAAAACTTTATGTTATGTACTTCGGTACATAACATTTTTTATCCATATAATGGACTGTTAAATAAAAAAACTGCTTTCAAAGTTTTCAAAATCAGGGAATCGCCATTAGAAAGTAATTTGTGTAAGCGTTAGCTTTTTATGCGGCAATGTTTATTTGAGTAACGTTGTGTGTTTTAAAATGAAAACTCAATTTTAACATCAAGATACTAAAATAAGATAGTAAAAAGTTACAGGCACATGTTACCAAAAACTTGTTATCCTATTACTTATTTTTGTGTACCTATATTTAATAAACTGTTGTAGACATGATTACGGTTAAAAGTGTGTTAACTCTATATTAACTAGGTAATTATAATGATATTAAAATATTTCGTTCATTAATTTATCTGCGATTAAAACCCTACAGTGTCTTATTAGTCAGTCGATTTTACCTTGTTAGGCTAAAAATCCACTTAAGAAGGATAAATTACTCTTGCTACACCAACTACCATCAATCTTCCATCAACTTGACAGTGGTATGACATAAACTGACTTAACCTTGTTTATTTAAGGTCCTTTTGAAGAAAAAAATGTCTTATAACAGCCTAAAACTTTTTTAAGTTTTGTAATTATAGTAACCATTGCAGTGGTTACTTCAACGAAAATGTGTGATAAATTACATTATAAAATACATTATTTTAATGAACTTATTCATATATATTTGCATGCGTATTATTATAATTTTTTTTGATGCCACATAGATTAGCCTTTGACCACTATCTCACCTGATGATAAGTGATGATGTGGTCGAAGATGTTGTTCAGGCTAACCAGAAGTACTGGCTCTCAAGGTCAGCTGCCGGAACACACCGTTAGGTGCTTGGCAACAGATTTTCTACTTGAGGGATAGCAACAGATTTTCTACTAGGGGGAGGGTAGCTAGCCAGGCGGGCATTCGCAAAATGCCCTACCACCATGCTATAACGACTGCCATCCTAGGACAACAACCGGGACCGACGACTTAACGTGCCCTCCGAAGCACGGAAACGCTCAGTAGTAATGTCACTAGCGGTCACCCATCCAACTCATGACCGTGCGCGACGTTGCTTAACTTTGCTGATCGGTTGAGAACAGCTAAGTAAACTTCGCTACGAGCGCTTCAAAGTAAGTATTGTAAGCTTTTCCATCCCTGAACTGAAAAGCAGCTCGATACAATATAATCTTTTAATATTACATTAGGTAGTTGACTATTTTAATCAAAAGCGTCGTTGATGGTGTTGTCGTCGGGTATGCCTATGAAATCCTGACAAAAAGCCCGATTTCTTGTAAACAGTCCTGACATTTTACTAAGGGGTCAACATAAGTAGTAACTTAGATAACACATAGGTATGAGCAATTTAAACAGTACTTCTTGTCATCTCCTGGATTACCAGTCACTACAAAGTTTTTTTTTGAGAATTAACTCTACGGCGTATATATATAGAATTATTTCGTGTTATAATGATGCGTAAATTTAAAATTAAGTAAATATAAGAAAGTTTTCGTAAGGACCTTTTTTGCTTTTTGGGTTAATTATTATTCTTTGGAAATATACCTAGTTCATTGTTACCAAATAACGATATTTAAAATTTTATTTCTACGATTTGTTTCAACATCCAAATATCCTGATATTGTCAGAATCCGGCCCGAATAATTCTGATAAGTTACAAAAAATCCGGACATGTCAGGATAAATCCTGACGAAGTCGTTGACGCCTTTTCAGAGTTATTTTCTTGGCAACAGATTTTTGACTTGCAAATGGTAGTTCTTTTGCTATTGATATAAAGCTCAATGGACCTAAATTTCAGTTTGGCCTCCCTCCTATTTGGTTCTAGGCATAACGCAATTATATAATGCGTTTTAGGTATGTAACGAGAAAACGCCCCGATGCGGCGGGCATTCGCACATTGGACTACCACCTTGCGGTTTCGGGAACAAGGACCTTCTGCTCGAAGTCCATAACCAGTGCCACTGGGCCATCACTGCAAAGGTTAGGGAGACCTGCCCTTTAAACAACATGAAAGCATACAGCATATATACATTCAGTCAAAAAAGTATCGGAAATGGATGATTTGTTTATAATTCCATTTTTTTTTTGTTATTTTTGTTGTTTTTAGATTGGCACAACATTTACTTATTCAAAATTACAGTATTCGCGACTGAAAAGTATTTTTCCTTGTATTATCCTGAACGGTGGCCGGACACCAATGCGATTCCATAAATAAACCCTAATACCGTCAAATATATTAAAAAATACGTTTATACGGGACAAACGGTAAAACGTTCAATATGTATTGCTGACATGTATTAGCTTTTGTAAAAACTTTTCTCCGAATATCGCGTTCTACGAGATAGTAAAATAGATATATAATTAAACAAAAAATGCAAAATATATTACAGAATTTAATTTTACGTCAAATATGTCAGCATGCATCCGCCGGGTGGGAGACAGTAAGGCGTGTATAACTACTAATATGACGTACCAGCATGAAAACTTTATACATTATTTTTTTTACTTTATAAATTTATAAAGTAAATTAAATTGTTTTTTTACTTTATAAATTAAAACTATTTCTTTTACGAACACTCCAACCTTAAACTTGCAATATCGTCGTGGAAGAAAATTAACCGACATTTTATTTTGTAATTACATAGATATCGTTTTAGCTTCCTTATATTTTCACGAATCCTAAAAGCGTAGCGTACGTCCTTCACCCGTCTACCAAATTGTTCACTTTCACAGCCCGTCCCTTTCATTTACGTAAAGTGAGAACGAGATGCGAGCTGAACATCCGAGTTTGATTGTCATGGTCCTATATCGGTTTTATATCGATACGCTAACTGGACGCAGTAACGTCCGTTTTCAATAGCCGGGTGAAAGGAATAAAAATTGGTTTATGGAGATACGCCTGTTTGCATATTTTATTTCGTAGATGGCAGGTACAAATAAAAAGTTGGAAAAACGCGTTTGCATGCATTGAATAACAATTATACGATTTCTAGGTAACCCTTAAAACTATATTTATGGGTAAAGGTTAATAATTACATTATACGATTATTGCGATTCACATTATATTATTTAAAAAGATTACACTATTTTGAAAATATTATATAAGTGTAACTATCAAATAAGTATTTGTCATTGTCAGCACCATAGAAAAATATACCTAATACTCTTTTCTGTGGTCAGCACATTGTACCATAATTACATTAATAGGCCTCAATTATTTTAAAAAGATTTTCTCAATTAACTATTTTGAAATTGTTCAGTCGAATAGATTTCAAGATTATTTATAATATTCCCATATAGAAGCAATATATTTTAAAAAGTCTATAAAATATTTGATAAGTTAAATTTATGTTTCTTTCCCAAGGAAATATATACAATTTAAACAAATTTATGCGAGACGGATGTCTCTACTACTAATACCTATATGCAAATTTTCTCAAAGACTTAAGGACTTACTGGAAGCTGAAGCTTATGTGTACCTATGAGCAAACCTACGAAGGAGTACGTATTATTGACCAAGCGAGCACGAAGTGCGAGCGAAGCGTCTCTGCTTCAGCTTAAACCAAAATGCTTTCGTATATCTGGTTGTTCGCCTCTTCAGGTCGAACAGATTCTTGCGAGCAGATTCGATAATTATATAGATTTTTTTGTAGATTCAGTTGTTGCAAATTTAAAAATGACTGAGATATGGGGTTAAAAACTTGAAAATAAGTCGTATAACTGCCATACTGAAAATTTTTCAAAAATGTCACATAAGTTTTTTGTTACCCATATCAAGCAGCAACTTCTTCATCCGATAAATCTAAAGGGGCCAGGATGAAAAAGTATAAAAAGTAAAATCTGATTTCCTGTGTCATATAAAATCATAAGGTAATTTCATCAGCTTTTGAAATACGTATACGTGTGATGGATTTTGGGTCAACAAATGTTATTAAATATGTAAACCAATAACCAATATTTTTGGCTATACCTACTATGCCCGCTATTAATCCATACCCATATGTATATAGCTTTAGTTAGCTATTTTAATATATGTATATAGCTTTAGTTAGCTATTTTTTTCACTTTAAAGCGTTAAGTATTTGATATACTGAGCAATAATCCAATTTGTACGAATAAATAAATACATGTTAACAAATAAATATCGGCCGCTCCTTGGCCGTTGGCCGTAATAAATGTGATCGGAGCGGAGAGGGGTACGACGGAGGGGCATGGCAAGCACTCATACAAACTTACAGTAATGATCACTATTGCATTGATACGCAAATTACCTGTGTCATATCACATTAATTTCATCAGTTTTCGGAATATAACTATGATTTTTGGATTTTGAGACCCATTCCCTTCCCCATAAGCGTGCTCAGTGAACCTCTATTAAATTGTATATTATGTAGACTCACGAGGATCACAGCTCTGAGAACCAGTAGTTTTATTTGTCACATATGTATTCTACAACTCTCGAATATATGTTTAAGTTACGATCGTTTCTTCTACGCTACGTTTATTTTTAGATGCTACGATTATGTAAGGAGCATATTATAGGTATCATATTTTAGGTTTTAAATTTATGAAGCGTGTTACTGCCGTGACCAGACCAGATTAAATACAAATTCTTTGGTGTTCTCTCCATATATCATACACAACGTGTCGGAAACTATGAATGTCTTTTCATTTATATATATATATATATATATTATTACTAGGTTATTGATACACCGCCGAAGTATAGTTACTGAGTAAATCGAGATTAAGGTTACGACATATGTTAGTATAGAATCTAAAAAAAATACGTATTACCGTTTATTTGATGCGCATCATAGACAACAAAAGAATTTCATTAATAAATGGACGATATCGTCCACGCAGATGCCAGGGGTAATGACGAATCGAAAATGGCGCTGTATATCATTACATCTTACTTGCATACTATAGACCGTTTGTATGTGCAAGTGAGATGTAATGAATTGCAGTGCCATCTTCGATTTGTTTCTTGTTAATCCGGGCTATACCGAATGTCGTCTACTATGCACATCCGTTGCCATTAGAACGTTACAGAAGATACACACTATTACACAGTACTTTACATCACTTCATACTTGGCATTTCCTTGTTATATATATAGCATAGGCTTATAGGCTATACTTACAGTTTTTCACCACTATCTATGAACTTTGAATCAGTGATGGCTCAGTGGCATTGGCTTTGGACTGCCGCGCAGCAGGTCCATGTTTCGAATCCCGCCGCGGGCTTGAGCTTCACCGCATAGTGGAAGTACATTTTGCGAATACTCGCCTGGCTAGCGACCACCCTCAAGTAGAAAATCTGTCGCCAAGCACCTAATGGTGTATTCCGGCAGTTGCCCTTGAGAGCCAGTCATTCTAACCTGAACAACATTTTTGACCACATCATCACTTGCCATAAGAGATTGTAATAAAGGCTAACCAATCAGCAATAAAATCTAATAAAAAAAATCTCTTCTGTTGATCAGTGAGAAAGTGAATCGAGGATTCGAGGTTCGATGATGGTAAACCAGCATACCTTTAAAGCTTCTTACTCGCTACTAATAATAGCTAGCGGAACACACCACTAGTTAGGGCTCTTGGGCATTTGCCGAATACCCTACCAACATGCGGCCAAGCCCAAGGTCCGCGCTTTAACTCTTCCATGTTGCAGTCCATAGCTATTTCCACTGGACCATCATAATTACAAAAGATTAAATAAAAGCTTTGGGCACAACACCTTTTGTTTTCCCCAAAATGTTTACAAAGGATTCGGTGACCGATGAGTGATGACGCAAATAAGACATACGCACAGCATTCACCGCACCACGTTCCGCCCTCGGCCACCGGGAATTCGATTAAAACACAACCAGTTTAACTTTTAAAACCTTTCCGACATTTCACACCCACGGGCTTGGCCTTGGTTGTATACGGCAGTTGCTAAACTGTAACCAAAGTGGTTTCTATATTTTTTAAACGATATTTTCATGAGTTTTGAAAGATGTGTGAATACATCTTTTAAAACTCTCACGTTAGGGATCAAATACGTCGACCCGGGTTTCGAGCATATCACATGCTCATGATAAGGGCGAGTGCGCAGCTGCATCAAGACTATAGAAGAGAATCAAATCAAGACCTACAATATTTTTAAAGTTAATTATTTTTTTATTTGTGAAAAGTTGGTATGCACATAATATGTAGCACAATAACTATATCTCACGCTCGCAACAAAAATCGATTTGTCTGTGAGTTATTGGACACCAAAATGGCCCTTCTTGTGCTAGAGAAATAAATCGTTAATTGTATGTAGGTAATTGCGTATTAAATTGAAAAATCTATTTTGTTCTAAGTTACAAGTCGCCAAAATTATTGATTATCACTATAGCAAATTGGTACTTAAAAATGAGTAAATATCGAAAATAAATTAATTTCAAACCTTCGTCACTGTTCTATGGATGGACGGGCTTGGCCGTTCCCGGTAAATGTAATGGAAAATCAACGGCACAATAAACGGCTTGGTCAGGCTTCGCGCCCTTTCATGCATTCTGTAAACATCGCGAAATCACTGACAGTGTTATTTGAGCCCCAATCGATGGGCGGAAAGTGATCATACGTATCGTGCGTAGATTGTTATTTCTAGTAAAGTTTGTTTGTCACATAGGACACAAGTGAATCGTGTCTTACGCCAATGATAGGAAGACAAGAGTTAGAGGGATATAATAGGTAGGAATGTTATTCGCTAAGCTATAGTTATTAGTTCAACAGGTGAGCATATAGTCGTTATTTGGTGCGATTGCTATCAATAAATCTCGAACTAGCAAAGTAGTCTAGAAATAAATCGCGATTGTAGTTTCCACCGTTGAAACAAGTATTCCATTTGCCATAATCCCCACGCTTGGCAGGCATTTTGGGGTTCGCAGAAGAAGTTGTCAGTTCTTCAGAAGGTGCTGCATATGGTTCATCTCCTGGTATTTTTCCTTTAGTCGCCTCTTATGACACCCACTGAAAGAAATGGGGTGATTCTAGCCTGGCACCCCAAGAGGTACTTTTTTACATTTCCTCTCCCAGTGAGAAAATAATAGTTATTATCAAAAAAAAACACTGAATGTAATACGAAACAATAAGAATTTTATAATTTACAAATGCCACACATTAAAAATCAACAATAGGTACAAATAAAAAGTTATGTTGCTGCAATTCTGCTGGTAAAAAGTTACAGTTTTGTTCGTGAATCGTTTTTCCTTTTAAAAAACTTGGTTTCTCATGTGGGGTATGCTATAAGCAATTAACTATATTGCCTATTAGATCCTGGTCACGGCACTAACTATAATGGCCCCTCTCCGCTGAGTGACTTACCTATTTTTCATTTTAAATAAATACTTTCTTTTACGATATTCTTGAAGTCTGAGCCACTGATTACTCCATTACTGAAAGTAATTGTAGCCCTTTTACTGTACACTTTTACCTAGAGATCCTCTGTAATACTGCTAAAACTTAACAGTGCCTTGTTTACATTTTACACCTTGTTGTTCATTTACCAGTGATTTCGATTAATTTGACAGATAGCATGATAAATTACAATCTGTGAGTTTAAAAACTGCCCCTTTCGCGCTAGAAAGTTGAAAATTATATATTATTATGAGACATAGTAGATAAGTGCTTGATATTAAAAAAGATATTACGTCAAACATGATACCTTGGGTACGCTTCCTTCTTTTCATTTGGATTTAGTTTTTAACATAATGACATTCTAGTTTGTTGCTTTATGTTTGTAGGTTCCTACATTAAATGTGTTTATAGAAATCTTTATCCTATCGCAATACATTTTAATACATTGTGTTCTACGACAATATTCAAAGTTGTCTTCACGTATTGCAAAAAAAAACGATTGTTAATGACCGCGAGTTTTGTTTCGAAACTTTCGTAACATTATTAAGTATTGAAACGATATCTGTTGAAAGCGTGAACAAAAAACATTGAATTTTATTACACAAGCAGGGGTAATCCGCACGTTTTTTTAATTAATCATACACGGCTTTCGATATTTATAGGAAAATCATGAAAAAGAACCTATTATACCTATCTTTGGTATAAGAATTGGTATTTGTACATTCTAGATTGTAAATAAAACAATACAAAACATTATTATATAAATAGTTTTTAAAAGCCTCATAACGTACCTAGCCATTTTTAGGAATAACAAATAATTACGTAAGTGAATCACGTTAAGAGCCTAGTTTATCATACAAGTCACGTAACATTATATAGTTAAGAGTCAAAGATATTCTAAGAAGAGTATTCCTTCCTGAAAGTGTACAATGTGTAGTTTCGTCTGAAACCCTCATCTTTGGAAACAATCATCACAATGCCACTACACTAGATTTCGCACAAAACCGAACATCACGTGTGATAATAAATCATAAATCAGGACCACGGATATATCCGTCAACGAATGAAAGGAGTTGATGTAATATTTTGAACTATTGATATTTTTTAAAGAATAAATTATGATAATCTGTCTATTAAACGTGTTTTTAATTTTTTTACACTTTAAAGTTACCTAGAAATAGGGTGTATGTTATTTATAAGTATTCTAATTTCGATCGTGACGTAAAGTAAAAATATTATGAGTTATATAGGTAACGTTTTAAGAATATTTATAAATAATTTTGACCCAACGGCTAAATAGGACAATATATCTGTCAAAATATGGTTGTATAAAATTTTTATATACGCTGGAAATTTCAATTAAGGAACAAGGATAAATCTTTGAGCTTTTTCACATTGGTATAAGTACAGAGTCATGTTTTGTTAACTAATCAAATGTTAATAAATACCCTAACTCACCACAGAATAACTCCATTTGAAACGTATACGACTAAAGTGTGTTACACTCAGCACACTGAACATTTATTTAATTAAGTCAACAGTAGGTTTGTGAATATGAAATTAATGAAGTCGTGTTAGATATAACGAACCATTGTTAAAAGGACAATGCATGTCTTCCTGTGAAAATGGACATAACATAACCCTGTATTGTTATTTTGTTAATTTAATAATATAAATTGACAATACTGCAACAAAAATATACATGACATTTTACATTCAAATGCCTGAGGACAACGTCATGTTTTAAGTATGTAATATTATAGGTAAGATGGACAAGTCACCCTCTTCATGGTAAACGGTCAGGCCTGACCCTCACAAATGCAGTGTCACCTACTAGTTTTTATTTTATGCCTGATTGTTTATCCTTTGACCACTATCTCACCTGATGGTAAGTGATGATGTGGTCGAAGATGTTGTTCAGGCTAATCTAGAACTTACAGGCTCTCAAGGGCAGCTGCCGGAACACACCGTTACGGGTTTGGCGACAGGTTTTCTACTTGAGGGTTGTAGCTAGCCAGGCGGGCATTGGCAAATTGCCCTACCATCATGCTATAACGACTGCCATCCTAAGATAACAATCCGGACTGACGGCTTAACGTGCCCGCCGAAGCACGGAAGCGCTCGGTAGTAATGTCACTAGCGGTCACCCATCCGCGGGCGACGTTGCTTAACTTTGCTGATCGGTTAAGAACATTTATGTAAACTTCGCTACGAGCGCTTCAAAAGTGAAGCTTCGTTCTACTTGACCTTGCACTACGCTAATCGCTGTGAGACGTTAGTTTTTATATCTCTGTTGCCCAGTAATTTGACTTGCTACAGTACCCCTCACACGTGAACACAGAGCTGCTTAGGGATTCAGAATATCTGACACTGCTATGGTAGTCTTGCTGAGGAGACTTACCACCAAGTCTAAACCACCCACTTCCTGCCAGATTTGTTTCAGTCCCAAGTAATTGGGAATAAGCCTATGTCAATTCTCCGGGCATGCTTTCGAGCTCCAGTTTACTACAGAAATTTCGTCGTCAGGAAAGCAAATAGATGTAAACTCGGGGTCGAGACTTTTTTTTAATCTAATGTTAAGTTATGACACTGATAAGTACCATGATAGTAAGCTTCACGTCTGCCATTACCGTTACATAGGCATTGTTCTGCGTGATACTGTACTAAGAAATCTCCATTCTCTTCCTAAGTTCTTATAGGTCTCTTGCCTAGTAATGGTATTTTCTAGTGTTTTCTCCACTTCAACACAGAATTTTTAGCATTGTTATTTTTGCATTAACGCCTGATAATAGAATGAGCTTACTAATAGGGTAGTTGACACAGTCTAAAATAAAATACAGTGTAACGTTATCAAGATAGTAGTTGGAGCACATGACTCGATGAAATTAACAAATTATTTATCCTGCATTGGATTACCTTTATTTTGAATAAACAAAATGTGTTTAAATTTTTTTTAAGTCACGTGATCTCAAACGGAAGTAAAGGCGGAAATGATGTCATAAGGACAAAAACAAAGCCACAGAATAGGTAATAGTAATTAGAGAGTTTGCTTCCAAAGGTTTTGATAGTGACAGTTGACATTAGTATTTGCTAATAGTAAGCAACCCACAAAATATCGTATCACTATCGAAGGGTATATTCCATTTGTCGCTAAGAACGTTATTTTCGATAATTTTGATCACATTCTGCCTCTATGGTTGTGTAAGAACGCTAAGAATGCCACTAGAATTTGCCACTTCTGTCATTTTTGACATTAGATGTAGCGTTTATGGCGAAAATAACGCCAAGACCCATGTGGAACAACTTTTTGGGAGTGTGATCGTTTTTAGCGTTTTTAGCGAATCTCACTTCAAATAGTAAGCACCCTTACTACTTGGGCCCCTATTACACTATCAAATCCGTTGGATCCCATATATTTAATAGTGTAATACGTACATTTGACTCACTTATCTTTGATCATATTTCGCTGTGAGATTTGATCAATGATCAGCATAGATAATAAAACCCAAACTCGGGACAAGAATCTATGGTACCATTTTGCAATCATTACTTATAGTAATACAACAACTTTAAACAGCTGGAAAAGCTCATGTTTATCATTATTTTTATTCCGATGTCACTGCATGCCATTGTCTCGATCACTTGAAAGTGTTTACATTTCGGGATTACAAAAAATGTTCAATAAAATAGTGATTATGAACCGTTTAAAGTTGTTTAATTACCATGTATGAAAAAGAAGTGATAATTCTGCCACTCATGTATCCGTGCTTCAAACTGTGTTGGTTCTGTGATTGGTTTTATTCAGTCTACATACACCCCTACACTATGGTACACGTTCTGCCGAACAACCTGTATAATCGATTCTAAAATCGATTACGCACGACATGCAACACTACAAGAAGCAAGCAAAACGTATTACATTCAGCACTATTTGTTTTTGTACTTGTGACGTCATAAGCATACAGGCCGCCATTGAATGATGTTTTAGCGCCAATTTTAAAAGTTGAAATAAAAATATGGGTTTCTAGTATTTCAGGACTCCTAAAAAAATATTTAAAATGCTAGGTGTATATTTCAGTGTCCTTAACAATTTAACATACTTTAAAAAAACAAGTCAACTACCCTATTTACAATGAAAGGAAAAATTCGCATCACGAGCAAGATTCGGCCGGGACACGCTCAGCTACTGTGGTGAAGTTGCAAAAAACTAAATAATTATTTATAAATAAAAAAAAAATTATTTATTCAAAAAACAATTTATTATAAAAAAAATGTTATGAAATAATTATAATAAACATTTATTCTTATGGTCATAGTTCATATTGTTTTATCGTTCTTATTATTTAACTAAGACGGTTAACCATGGGGACGGAGCGACATCTACCTGTCGTCAAAGTGTATTGAACTGCAAACAAGACAGCTTACGAGGACGTTTCCGTCCTCGTAAGCTGTCTTGTTCCATCATGGGGTTTCCCCCATGATTCTAATTTTGTAAGGGTTTTTCATTAAGAACGCTTGAACTTAAAAATGAAGAAAAAAAACCTCTTCAAGTGATATTGCCCCAATTTTTATTTAATTTTAAAGTATATTCGCTGACATTATATATAGAATATAATTTCAGACCAGTTGATATCACCACCACGCGAGATGACGAAGCCTTCAAATTTGTCAACCAATAAATTTTATGTTTCCCGTGCTGTATGGCAAGTGGCACCGTCCTGTTGGAACCAATGTTTGTGAAATCCATATTACCGACCCGGTTATCTCAAGTTTCTTCATTAAACGACGGATTGTGGACTCAGCAGGACGGCCATGAACGCCATAAATTGGACGCAATGCACGGAACGTTAGGCGAATAAAGCACTGATTTTGTTAATAAATTTTAACAATTTCTACGCGTTGTTGAAGCGTGTAGTGTTCCATGGTGAAATATCAGAACAAAATATGTGTTCATGCCAAATTTGACAGCTATCTTTTTGCCAAGATGGCCGCTATGCGCTGTCAAAGTTCGCGCGTCCCAATTGAAAAACACTTTATTTGCATTAACGCCTTGTTGGAATCTCGCTCGTGGTGAGATTTTTTCCTTTCGTATTTTGCCCTTGAAGCTGCATATCTTACGTTATGTGGTGATATAGCCCGGTTTGATAGAGAAGCAATTGAATCGAAAATGATGGCACTAAACTTCACACTTGCACACTATTGCTGCCTATGGTATGTGAGTGAGAGAGGTCTCACCAACTCTTATTGAAGTGTTATACCCCCAGGAACTCGGGATTTCAAGCGACGCTTTCGCCACTCAATCAACAAGGCATGATATTAAAAAAAGGATACACGTTATTTGTTACATCATCATGATAGAAAATGTAAACCTACACACCCACGAGGTGGACCGACGACATCGCCAGAGCCTCGGGGCGCTGAAGTATGCAAATACCACATATTAAAACGCATATTAAATCATTAGCCCATGTTTAAAATGAAGTGTATATTTTCTGAAAGATTTCTCTTTGTAAGCATACATTCTATACACATACCTACTTTTACTAGATAGAACATTGTGTAAATACTTTTGTAAAACAGTGAAACTAAAATATGAGTTAAACAACTTTCAGAGCGTTTTTATTTCAAGACACGATTGCGGACCTTATTTTCTGACGGCTTATAATTTACTTGTGCAAAATTTATTACAAAATCCCTTTAGACCTATAGACTCCCCTCACATTGCTTTTAATAATGTTTTCTTACGTTTTCTTTGTTCAATATCATATCAAGTTGATCGAACGTCTCATCAATAAGCTTCATGTGAAATTATATTTTTCATCACTCATGTTTTAAACGTCTTATCTCTGATTTCGAATGTCCTAGGGAGGTAAGTTGTGAAAACTTGAACTAGATTTTTTTGATTTTAGTAACTAATAACATTGTTAATATTTAGAGTTTGTATACCATGTTCGGTCCTGCTTTATTTGCTTCTAATATGCTTTTATTACATGAAAAATGTACCTAACACAGTAAAGTCTGTGTAAGTGGGGTGTTGCTGCATTTTGAGAGCAGAATAGCCACAAAACCTTTATTCGTTCTCAGATCACCCAACAGGTAGCCTGTAATATAAACACTACCAGCAAGAGCATTCCCAAGAAGGACCGACATTGGATAAAGCCACTGGCACATCTTGTAGGATTGTTTTAAAAATAAAACCAAATTATAGTGTATAGATTTCTATATCTACCTCTGTTAACGCGGCAGCTAAGTATAAAATATACAGCTGAGCACGTCTCCAAAAATCGCGGGGGAAGGATAGCTGGTTAAGATGGTGACGACTAACCTGGTCTCCCAACTGACACTGCACTTAGCGAGCAACGATCCTCGGTCCTGTATCTCCGTTACTTCGTCGTCGTGTCCAGATAGGAGGTCCAGCCTTGTAGCGCTTTTTCTCGGCTTCTTCAGGTAGTTTTCACCACCGCGGTTGTGGACTGTATTTTATTCGTGGGCGGTTGGAGGCCACTATTACGATGGCAGCTTCCAGTATTTTCTGTATTCCGGAGGATCACGTCGAGTTACGCGATGGATAATTCCAAAGGATGGAAAATCCAGAACATTCGATATGAGCGCGGTGCGGTAGCTACGATGGGCAAGGGCCGTTCGCAGCGTCTACTTGCGGCGGCGGTGGCAAGCGGATTGCTTGCAGGTGCGGTGGGGTGACAGATAGTCGTCGAAGTATGAATAGGAATAGAGGGTAGAAATAAATAAAGGTGCACACGTAAGTGGCACGAACAACCTCTTTCCCATTTTTCTTTTTAGGGTTCCGTACCTAAAAAGGAAAAAAACGGAACCTTTATTGTCTGTCTGTCAAGACCCTTTTTCTCAGAAATGCGTGGAGATATCAAACTGAAATTCATATCAAATACTCAAGTCTACTGTCTCTTGGAACTGTGAAAAATTCAAACTTCTAAGCCAACGCAAACAAAAGATACAGCCGTTTGTGCCGCAAATTTTCGACACCCGCACGGAAATCTAAACCTACTACTACCTACTTTCATGATTTTAATTCATTTTGCTTTCTAGGCAGATTAATATATGGATAAACGAGAACAGACAACAGAGTCTCGTTAACAGGGTGCCATTTTACCTTTTGGGCAAGGAATCCTAAAAACAGTACAGTTTATCAAAAGTCAGTCATCAGTCATCAGTTTTATTGCTGGCCTCCTTTTTGACACTATTCCTGCACATTTTATAAACCTACCTATCATGTTGCGACAAAGCTTAAAATTGTAATTATTGAAATTAACGAACCTTTTTGTGGTTCTACTAAATGTAACGAAGTACTTTGCGGTAATTAATCATTAAATTTGGAGTAGGTATCGATGAGTAGCGTTTTTTAATTCCCTTTTGGAATAAATCAAACAAAGCAGTTGACAAAGTGATCTTTCGATATTTTTTAAAGGTATTTTGAATTAATTTTAATGAATTTATGTCTTTTATTCTCGAATCCTTCCAACATACTATTAGAAGTGAGAAGACGTTTTTATATTGTTATGTTTGCAATAAAACCTGCTCGGCGGATTACATTACAAAATTGCAAATTTAAGAAAGAACAATACATTTTATGAGTGAAAACATTCATTCCGCACATGAATATAATTTTCTCTCGTAAATTTGTAATTTTGTAGTGAGAAGACGTGTATAGCAAAAAATTCCTCCACTATCAGGTCGGGGGTTCCGTCAGACGCATCTGCCCGACCTACTAGTTCTACTAGGTCGACCTACTAGGTCTACGGTAGGGCGAAGGAAGTTGTTATAACCTCTACGCTTGGCAGGAGTCTTGGGAATCGCAATATAAGCTGGCACCTTCTGGTATTTGTCCCTTCGTTATGGCTGTTAAAAATAGTCATTATCGTGGTACAATCTAAGGAATCAACTAATGGTCCCACGGCAAATTAACGGTGCATTATTAGAATAAATATTCAACCACGCTTAATAGAACTAACATTTGCCTTGGTAAAACGATGGTACTTTGGCAAATAAAAATTGCCTTGTACCATCAAAGGAACCAGCTAACGGTACCAAGGCAGATGAAAGGTAAATGGTGAAAATTTGTCGTCAAGCACCTAACGGTGGGTTCCGGCAGCTGTCCTTGAAAGCCAGTAGCTCTAGGTTAGCCTAAACAACATCTTAGACGACATCATCACTTACCACAGGTGAGATAGTGGTCAAAGACTAGCCTATCAGCTAAAACTTTAAAAACAATCTAATGAATTTCGTCACAACTGACTAACTGAACTGACAACTGAAAAACTATCGAACTGAACTAACGCAGCTAATAAGATTAATTAAGTAGTAAGACCGACGAGTCAGTCTACTCGTGACTAGGTGACGTGAAACGTCAAGGTTTGAATCGACGTACCATGTGGTAGGTCTATTTAGCAAGAGTTAGTCTTGGTGGGTACCAGCATGGTCAGATATCCTGCCCCGAAGTAGTGTGTAATCACAACTGTGCTTTGGTGTGTAGCGCTCTGTAGCAATTGAAATGACTGGGCGAACAGAACATAAAAACTAACGTCTCGGAGTGACGAGTGCAGTGCATTTTGAAGCAGTCATAGCACAGTGGCATTGGCTATGGACTGCCGCAGAGCAGGTTCATGGTTCGAATTCCGACGCGGGCTTGAGCTTCACCGCATTGTGGAAGGGCACTATGCGAATGCCCGCCTAGCTAGCGACCACCTTCAAGTAGAAAATTTGTCGCCAAGCACCTAACGGTGTGTTCCGGCAACTGTCTTTGAGAGCCAGTGAAATTACAGGCACATGAGACATAACAACTATGTCTCGAAGTGACGGGCGCAGTGCAATTCGGTACTTCTGACGAAATGCATCTGTTATAGGCAGCGGGTAGTCCGCTTAACATCAGGTGGGCCTCGAGCTTGTTCTTTCACGATAACATAAAAAAAAAAACAAGACGAATGAGAAAAGTGACATTGCCACTGTAATGGACTGTTGTTTGTCCACGTGGTCACTTCATCACAAAAATAAATAAATTAATGCAACCTGGCGGGTGCGAGCTGTACAGTTGTTGTTTTATTGCACCGAGGGTTCCGTACTAATACAGAATTAACATAAATAGTTATTTTGTTCATGCATTTCGAAGTCTCTAACGGGGGTTCATTCCTCACTTGGTCGGTTTTTATTATGTGATGTTATACTTTAGAATATATAATGACACTTAATTTAGCGCTTGTCATATTTGATGACTTTCCTCGATGTAATTATTCAAAACTCTATTCAAAGGGAACGCGGAGTGGTCCAGTGTTGCCGCGGCGGGCTCTCTTAGCTCGAAGTAGGCATTTTCTCTTACTACAAGACATATAACTTAAAAGAGTCAGACAGTACTAGAAAAACTTATTGCTTAGAAAATGCCTACTTCGAGCCAAGAGCGCCCGCCGCCGCAACACTGGACCGCGCTGCGCTCCCTTTGAATAGAGTTTGGAATATTTACATCGAGCAAAATATGAAATTATAAACTACAGGCCCAAGAGACCTTTAAGATCAGTTGGTCCTCGTGCTTATTGAATCAAAAACACATAAAAAACTCAAAATTTTTGTAAGGACAAGCTGCATTTAACCCTAAAGGTTATTAGCATTTTCCAATAACCCTGTATATGTTAAAACTTTTACGATAGAAAAACAAGTAACATGATAAAACACGTTTGTTGTATGGGGATAACTTTTTAGTATTCATTTATTAATAATATATGTTAGGCAATACACCACCTAACACATATTCTGTGATAATTTCAACTGGTTAACTATTACACTAAAAAACTACATCCCTCTCAAGTTCGGTCAGACGGAAATATGATGAAGGCTTAGTAATTCGGTCCCATAATATTCATATTCATATTCATTTATTGGTAATAATTTGATTACAAGTCCTATATTCGTTACATAAAAATTAAAATGTTATAGGTATATTACATTCATATTATTTTACCATTATCTGATAACAGATAAATGCTATATGTGTATATGTAATATAATACCGAAACCTAACAATTTCAAATTTTTCCTACTGATACCTTCTTGCCTACTCAATAAAGTAGCAAATCGATACACCTTATCATTATAGGGTGACCTGGCCACCCCTCCTCCCAAAGGGGTCATCGCTGTTATAAGGGTCACTTTTGTAAATCCACAACGATATTGCTAAGTGGATGGATCATCAACAGCCTGTCCGGAATGTCAGTTTACTTAAACCAATTTGTGTAATGAAAATGTTTCCGGAAATGACTATTAAATTTGTTTGCGAAATTAATGGGCTTCATAGCGGAGCTAGCCTAGTCGTTTTGAATTGGTCAACTAGGTTGTTGTAGCATGGGTAACCGGGAATTATAGTCGTTTTTAAATCTGAGAACTTCCGTGCTTCTAAGGGTACTTTAAACTTGCGGTTCCAACTGTTTTCGTAGGATGGAAACTATGTAGGACGTTTTCGGGCGGCCTGCCTGAAGACTGCGACAGTTTGTGTAGTGCATTTTGCTACTACCTGCCTGGTAGCTAGTCAGTGAAACATATTTATTACTAACTCATGTTTATAGTTATTAATTGTACATACCTAAATTACTCATTATATTAAATAATCTTGCCATGTTACGGCTCCTGTGGTTACAAAAAGCTGTGCATACGTGTTTCTTGTTGCTTCAGCCTGTTGAAAAGCATGATTAGTATAACGTCAGACAGACTGCAGACAGCTTTACGGTAATTCTTGTAAAGCTGTCTGCAGTTGTGTCCTCCATGTTCCTGGTTACACAACCCGTTATTGTATATGTTCAAATTCGACACATCTCTGCCTGATGTAAATGTCAGTTTTTCGAAGCCAATTGTATATCATTGGAATTTCATAATCCCATAAGCATTTTCAACGATTCTTTTGACTCTCGATAACCGGTAGTTATACACTTTTTCCTTATGCGCTGGAGTTCTGCGATAGGGTGTCATAAGATTTGACTTTAGAGGAAAAGCAGCGTCTGCCACAGTTCGCCGGTAAACAATCCTATGGGAACTCTTGTATCTGTAGTAATCTAAAGTAATATAATAAGCTTCCAGGCTTTGACACTACACAGGTGCTCAATGTGAGGTGAAATAAACGTCTCAGAATCGGAGCCAGCTCAGGCAAACAAGTTTCCAGTACGGAATACCATCAGGTCTACTGGCTTTATTCGACTTAAACGTCTTGCATTCATAAAAAGTCTTTTTTTTAATGTTATTGTGACGGAACAAGCCCGAGGCCTACCTGATGTTAAGTGGACTAACTTGTGCCTATAACAGATGCATTTCGCCAACGAATTGCACTGTGCCCGTCACACTGAGATGTACAGTTGTTAGTTTTCATGTGCCAGAAATTTTACTGGCTCTCAAGGACTGCTGCCGGATGACACTGCTAGGTGTTTGGTGACAGATTTTCTACTAGAGAGTCTGGAGAAAACACGCTACCACCATTCAGTCGTGAAGATTGTGCAAATAGAGAAAGTAGAAATATTTGCATTCTCTATTTATTTATGCCGCAAGGGACCAAAACGCTTCGCTGCTCGCTGGGTACGCAGCCAGTTTTTTTCCCAGTGACTTCCGTAGAGCCTTTTTGTAGGACTTAGTATTCTTCTTAAATACTCTCTTCTTTGCTCGTAAGTCCCTAGCCTTGGGTAGGGACTATACATAGTATGCTATATAACTGTAAGTCATATTACATTTCATAATTTACGTATCTACTATATTCTATTCGACAGTCACTATACATTATGAATATCAGTTCTAAAATACTCCATATTGTAACTAATATACTGCGAATTTCATACGTTTAAAAGAGAAATATCCTTTATCAATCAGATTAAAGCCATTTTAGGTACGAAATAGATACTATTTAAAATTTTGTACTGCATGTTATCTTATAACAAGCGGCGCCAAAAGGTTTACAAGATTGTCCTTTAGAAAGCAGGCATGCATTTCGACGAATTCCTAACCAAACCTAGTGGGTTCGCTAGGCAAGCTCGGTGTGGTGATATTTGCTATAATGTAATAAAGCTCAGCTCCTTGTGACTCCTAGCGGCGCTTCAAAACATTATAGTTAATCACTCCATGAGCAGCTAAAGCTTCTTTTTAAAGCATACATTTTTTTTAATTTTCACTAGCAGAAACATAATTTATTTTTATCCGCAAAGTGAATTTATACTAGGATACTTGCATTGCTATTTAAATTCTCCAGTCATTGGAGTAAAGTAAACGGGTCCATAGCAAAGTAAACAAATAGGAAGTGCTCGAACCTTCGGACTTCGTACAATGTTACTGATGATATCACGGTATTACTCTTGACACCGAACTTACTTGGAAACCAAATATAAAGCGAGTACGATCAAAAATATCTGCCTTACTCAGTGCATTAAGGATAATATTCGTTGCTACGCAAAATCCGTTAGATATTTAATATATAACTCTTTTGTTCAATCTTCTCTTACCTATCTAATAGAAGTGTGGGGATCAGCAGCAAAAACCAATTTAGAAAAAATACAAAGAACCCAAAACAAAATAGTAAAGTTGCTCTTTCACCTAAACTACTTAGCACCAACAACTACAGTCTATGAAAAAACTAAATTAATGACATTAACTCAATTATATCACTACAATACTTGTGTGATTGTTAGAAAAATCTTAAAAAAGACATACATACATCAGTAACTTTTACTATAAAATCGCAAGTACAAACAAGATCATCAAGATATTCCAACAACATTTGCTTACCAAAAACTACACCAAGAACTAAAAATTATGGATCAAAAAATATTATGTATGAAGGGGTTCAAATATACAATAAGCTACCGGCAGATATTCAAGATATTAAATCATCATTGTTATTTAAGTTAAAAATACTTTGTTGATCGGTTAAGAACAGCTATATAAGTAAACTTCGCTACGAACTCTTCATTATTTATTATGTTGATTTAACCAGGTATAAAAAATAATAAAGAGTATCTATTTGATCATCTCTTCCATGATAGTAATATACTTTTCCTACAATCGAAATCAGTTTTAATATTATTATTTTAGCTTCGCTATCTATATTGAAAAATAAACGATCATAATCTTCAAACCATTATCCCACCTGTGTTGCAGATTTGGCCAAATATGCTTACAAAAATAGGCATGAATGTATAAAGAGGCGACAATTATCTCGTTCGGAACTCTCGTTCGACAATAAACAATATTGTTCAAAGAATGATATCGTAAGAAAATATTCTCAGTAAGAAATAGTAGATAAATCAAGGCTTCATAAATCTTTGAAGATAATAATAATCACTCTACTATTAAGAAGTAATATTCATCAAACTACTAGTCCATAAATCTTGAGGAGATTTGATTCTATTACGTGGAAATGTTCAGTGAATTCCAGCGTCGGCGAGTTGTTATCTAATCCAGCCGGCATGCCTTCCACAGGGGTCGATTATGTCAACAGAATCGCAATATAATAGCACATAATAATAGTGCGCTTTGGTTTATAGAAATCAATTTTCTCATAAAACCTTTTCTCAATAAGCTTTTTTCACTTCTACACAACTCATAAAAGCTGTAAAGAAATTTTTGGTTTCGACAAGGAATTGTGGTGGAATTTCATCGATGAAATGGTATTTACCGGTGCTCTTTGTGCCCATTTTGTATATGAGTAAAGGAAAATCAATCCATTACTCATTAGACCGCATAATACCAGAGTGCTTTTTCTGCTTATCGGTATTCGATTGGTATTTTTTTATTGCTTTGCTCTGCTTTTATTCCAATAAATAAATACAAAATGTGTATAAGTAAAAGATTCATCATCCACATACACTTATATGCAAGTTTTGTGATTTTATCTAAGAACACGACATTATAATTTAAAAAGCTATGGTTTTGGTTTTACAGTCACCCGCCTTCTTCACGCAAACACTCATTGGTTTAACTCATCTACAATATATTTAAAGTATGTTGTATACTATAATATATTAAAGTATACAAAAAGTATGTTGTATACTTTAATATATTACACAGCAGCGGAGGTGGAAAAGTTTACTCAGATAATCAACGAGTTATAGAGCATTTTAGTCGTTGTAATCAGTAACAATTTTAAATTTTGGTGACAATCTTTAGTTATGTAGCAACTCGTTTTTAGTTTGAGTTTCTACAGAGATACAAACGAAATAAGAAAAAGGCAGTAATAAATTTAATGGTTTATCATAGCAGTTCTATATAATATTTTGAATTAACTCTGTTTTCAATTGTGATGGAACAAGCACGGTACCCACCTGGTGTTAAACCTCTGCCTATAAAAGATGCATTTCGTGGCAAGTGGTGAACTTCACTGCGCCCATTACCCTGATAGATTAATTTGTTAAGTCTCATGTGCCTGTAATTTCACCGGCACCCATACCTTTCATAATAAACATAAAAACTGCTAAACCGATTTGAAAAATTCTTTCAACATTAGAATTCTACTTTATCCCTGATGAACATTGGCTGTAGAATATTACCAAAAATATGTTTTGTTTTTAATTTTTATTAAATAGGTCGTGCGAAGCCGGGGCAGGCCGCTAGTATTACTTAATATTTTCATAATTATGTAATATATAATACGAACGGACAATAAACTAGGGGACATTCTTTTTAAATGACTTTTAACAATGTGTTACTAAGTATATTATAAAATTATTAAGTAAACTAACTAAGTATATTATTATAATATTTGTTTAAATGACGTTGATGACAAGTGAAAGCTTGTTGAAAATTCACCCTTCAGTGTGAATTTTATCAAGAACACAAACAATTCAGAATTAGATCATCTGTTGTTACCGCAAATTTTTTTTTTAAAGTTGTGTCTATATTACTTCTAATGTTCTTCTTAAGTTCTGTGCTTAGTGTTGTTAGAGATGACGCATCATACCGACCCCTCACAGATGGGATAATGGTTGCAGGTTGATAATGATTGCAATATAACTGTTCCACAAAAATATCGAGATGCTTGCTTAGATTATAATATAACTTACAACACAATAATATAAAAATGCGAACATATTCACGAATCCAGAACGATATCCATCAAATATTTATGGATTTCTGTAAACGGTCTATTTTCGATGCATATATTTGGGCGGATTACGGCTCCAGTTTCGTAGGTATGTATTATATGTCGATAGATAGTGGATAATATTATATTGAAATTTGCACTAAGTAATATGACATTATTTTCTGTAAGTTTTTGTAGTTTATATACATAATAATAGTCCTATGTCACCGTCATCATTCCTATGTCATGCAGACTACACAATATGTGGGTCAGGACATTATGTCTCCTCTAATAACATAAAGGACAACAAATTGAAATGTGTGTCTGCAAACAACAAAGGACATAATATCTTTGTTATAAGATCTGGCTTCGGTTTCATGGCAGCTTAACTGAGACCAGCCCTTCTTGGGATTGTTCTTGTAGTAGTTTATCCACTACCTCTCCAGGGTGTTAAGGTAAGGAACCATGATGTGTGCCTAATATGTTGCACTCACCTTGACGTGAGTGGTGTTGTGCTGGTAATCTATATACCTTTAAATAAAATCCCACGTAAAAGAATGCACATAATTATGTACTGCGTGCATAAAATGGACGATACAAATTCCGCCGCAGGCTTGAGCTTCATGGCGCCGTTACGTAGAAAATCTGTCATCAAGCACCCAACGATTTGATCCAACAGCTGTCCTTGTAATCTGATTCCCATATCAGGCTATTCCGCCGCAGGCTTGTGCTTCACCGCGCCGTTACGTAGAAAATCTGTCACCAAGCACCTAACGATTTGATCCAACAGCTGTCCGTGTGATCCAATTCCCATATCAGGCTATTCCGCCACAGACTTGAGCTTCACCGCAGCGTTACGTAGAAAATCTGTCACCAAGCACCTACCGATTTGATCCAACAGCTGTCGTTGTGATCTAATTCCCATATCAGGCTATTCCGCCGCAGGCCTGAGCATCACCGCGCCGTTACGTAGAAAATCTGTCACCAAACACCTTACGATTTGATCCAACAGCTGTCCTTGTGATCCTTCGATTGAATTTCGAATGTCATATTTTTAGACACATGAAACTCATTCGTAGATAAACATATATTTGCCTAAAATATAAATATGGTGAAATAATTTTAAGCCGATGATTTTTAAGAGAAAGACTGCATTGCTCGTCTTCAAAATGCTTTTGCGAGTGTTGCATCTCAGCTGAGCACAGCAAGGCGATGGTACACAGAACTTAAATGTCTATTGACATTGTGACAGAAGATGTTTATGTTCATAATGTCCAAATTTCAAAATGCCCCGAAGGTGCAAATTGTTCATATCCCAAAATATCCAAATCAGAAACTTTACAAATCCGAGTATGCCATATCCCAAAATGTACAAATAACAAAATGTCCATATCCTAAAAGGTTCTTTACCCAGAATTCCCATATCTCATAATGGCCATATAACTACATACCAGTTTATCTGTTTCAGTTTATTCCAACAACGTAATTTATGGTGGATTGAAAAACAAGCGTTTCTAGTTATATATTGTAATAAATAAAACAAAAAGGAAATAATATAATTATAATTACAATTATAATGGTACGGAAATGATCTTTTATAATTAATAGATGTAGGCGTTACTTTGCAGAAATCGAAATTGAATAATAACTTATATTTTTTATATTGTAATAGAATATCAATCTTATATTTAATACAATTACTTAACAAGTATAAAAAGTATCTAGTAACAATTCCGCCTAATTTTCCTGACGTGACGTCATAAACGCCACGTAGCCAAACCGGAAGAATTAACTACACGAAGCTTTGAGAATGAACGGCCGGCGCGCGACGGCTCAGGACGCCTTTATTTAGGCACGAATGTGAATCACTGCTTTTTGTTGTAGCTCTTAATTAAAATGTTGTAAATTTTTTTTTTTTTTTTATGTTATTTTCACGGAACAAGCCCGAGGCCCACAGACGTCCAGTTGTTAGGCCTCATTAGCCTGTAATTTTTCTGGCTCTCAAGGACTGCTTTCATGTTGCATGCTGTTCATTTATAAAGTTACAATTATATAAAAAAATCTAATTTATTTAAAACTAAGTCTAAAATTATTTATATGTACCTAAATTGTTTTTTAAAATGAATACACATAAAGTTACACAAAACTTTCAGTGTACCCCAAGGATCTCTCATCCTCTAAGTACTATACATACTACATAAAACGTCTTTGGTACTCATATAGTATATTGTCATGTGTTTCAACGATGATTCTGGTATACTTACTGGCTGTTTAGCAGATTAACCGTAAAAATATCAATAAAACCAGAAACATGTGCTGATAGTTTATTCTTCATGGCAAATACGAAAATGTTTCCTGTTGTGTACGGATATCACATATTATTATAATCTAAATATGTATAAAGCGTCAGATTTCAATGTTATATTTGTCATCATTATCGTAACGTCTTTTATGGAATTGTAGCCTATTTCTTTTTCGGCAGTACTTCCCATTCGGCCCTTTGAATTACATAAGCCCAAAACAAATTTATATTGAACCAGCGGCCGGCCCCGGCTTTTCACAGGTATTTAACAATAATTAAATTGAAACACATAAAATATTAAGACATGTGGTATTATGAACTTTTTTGTAGATATTAATGTCCTGTATAAAATTGTGTTCCATTACTTGTCAACAATTTCCGCAGCGTACGCGGTATAACAATTTTTTTCACACGTTGGATTACATTATCAAAGTTTTCATACAGCTCCATAAGTATTTGAAAATATTCTATAGCCTATGTTCGTCAGGGATAAAGAAAGATTATTATGGTGAATTAAATTTTTAATCGGTTCGGTAGTTTATCTGTTTTTTCGTTACATACAAAAATACAAATATTTCCTCCTTAAAATATATATAAGTAGTTTTTTTAATGTGTTTGTGAAGGAACAAGCACAAAGCCCTTCTAATGTTAAGCGGACTAACCTCTGCCTACAACAGATGCATTTCGTCCGAACGAATTGCACTGCGCCCGTCACACTGAGACATACAGCTGTTAAGCCTCATATGCCTGTAATTTTTCTGGCTCTCAAGGACTGTTGCCGGAACACACTGTTAGGTGCTTGGCGACAGATTTTCTACTTGAGCTACCCAGGTGAGCATTCGCAAAATACCCTTCCTCCATGTTCCTCCCTTCCTCATGGCTCAAGCCGGCGATGGGGATCGAACCATGAACCTGCGGCACGGCAGTCAATAACTATTACCGCTCGACCATCATTGCTTTAAAAGATTGTTTTGATATGGTTTTTAATTGATCATTTTGGTGTATTTTATATTTTATTATACACTACACATTAATAATCTATAATATTTATACCTACCGTGAATAAACTAGATGTTTTCTAAACCAAAACAAATTAATTTACTTGCACATAATTTATTGACAACGCTGTCGAAACATAATGGATGAAAGTCCATTTATTTGCTTTGAAGCATGTTTCCATTATTCTTCCTGTCTTGAGAAAAGAAAGAAACACTAATTACAAAGAATTTATTATTAAAAATACTTGCGCGTTTCAGTTTTCATTAGGGAAAGTAACGGTTTTGGAAAAGGGTAAATAATTTGTAGCGCTTTGTCAAGAGGAAAACTTTAAGGGTGAATGTTTACTCTAGTTGTCTTCATTTTAAACAAGTTTGGAATTAAAATATTGGACGCTTTACTGTATAAGTGAAAGTAGGTACTCTTACCTCTGCATTTTAACTTTTCCATAGCTCGCATATAGCAAAACTCGTATGATTGGAAAAATACCTGCGGTTTGTGTTGAAGAAACAATTTGGTAATAAGTAATCACTTTCCTGTGTTAAGATATAATAAAGATTTAATTTTTAACCATTCCCAAAGGAAACACGGAAATTCTCAATCCTGATTATTTTATGTTTGATATGTGATGTGACCTTCGTTGCTGTATGATGCAGTTGTGAACTGATGTGAATGGTTTTGATTTATGTGATGATATGGTATAATATATTCAGTATGGCCACATTTTTTGAAATTAATATCCCCGAGGTTGTGATATGTCAGAAATTTAAAAAGTATGGCTGACCTATACCTATATGAAATTGCCTTGTTAATGACACTGAAAGCTGGTGACAACCTTAATTTTCAATTTTTTTTATAATTGATGTCCTCAGTATGTTCTAAACGTCTTGGTTTTTATGTGCGTGGTAAAAGACATTTTTTGTTTGCTAATTTTTCATGTATTATATAAAATTATTGAATGGAAATTCTTGGTAAATCTTTTAGATCAAATATCAAAGCTTCAGTTAATTAACTCATTTCGCTTGAGAACCAAATTTTTAGATACAATTTTTTAAAGCAATAATGGCCAAGCGTTATTAACTATGGCCGTGCCGCAGGTACATGGTTCGACCCCTACCGCCGCCAGCTTGAGCTTCACGGCATGGTGGAATGGCATTTTGCAATTGCTCGCATGGCTAGCTACTACCCTCAAGAGCTAGTAAAATTACTGGCACATGAGACTTAACAACTATGTCTCAGTGTGACGGGCGCAGTGCAATTCGTGACTTGAGACGAAATGAATCTGTTATAGGTACCTGTTTATTCCACTTAAAATCAGGTGGGCCTCATGCCTAGGGTAGACAGACCGTGAAGTCTCGTTGATAGGATTGCGTTTTGTCCTTGAGATATGGAAACCTAAGACGACGAGACCAAACAAACTATCAATAACTTGTCCTTCGTCCATACGGTAACTTTAATATTCATCAATTAATTATCCTGCAAGACCATGATATTCAATATCTAATCGTGGCAAATTGAAAATCATTCATGTGGACATAACATACTGATCATGACTTTACCAATGCTGATTATAGCACTGGTTTTAAAGTAGTCGTACAAATAGGTAATTTATTGCTAGACTAAATTCTTAGCATACAAGTGCTCATTGTGAAAACAGTTAATTGCATTGCCATTGTATAAAATACACTTAATTAGAGTTCATTTACTTTTCTTCATCCTTTATTACTCAAATTCGTTTATTTTGTGTGACTTGCTTTACAACAATTTAAGGAGCTGACTTTAAAAAATATATGAACTAGAGTTTTGTTAAGGAAAAATACGAAATAAAAATAATTTTCGACATGGAGAAAATCGTACTTCCACTATTCACATCACAAGACTGCCCAAAAGGAGTTTATTTACTCATAGTGTTCATCTATGTATGTGATTTTTTCATGTCTTTACAAATTTTAATTGCCAGAACAGATTAGGAATTATTAGAAATCGTTACAGTACTTATATCACCCCGAGTGACGCTGGCAAATTTATTTTGGCAGGAAAGTCGTGTTTTAAACTTAAATATTTTTTTCAATTTTGATTGTGATATTGGTAATTTGGTAATTAAGATAGATTACCTAATCCTAATGAAATATTTTGAGAGCAGTTCATTTAAAAGTAGGCATAGGGAATAATTATTATTTTATACGCCTAATTACTAGGATTTATTCTATAACAGTACGGTACGGTTGTTAAGGTAATTAATAATCTTGAAAAATAGTGTAGTAAGTTCAGGTTATTTAAGAACTGTACTCTCTTAAAAAACTTGTGTATTTTATTGTTTCCTCCACTTGGGAAGAAAACTTTTTATCACCTAGAAAGTTGTCCAAATCACGAAAAAATGGTAGTCCGTTGGAGCAAGGTCTGACGAATACGGAGGGTGACGCATGGTTTCTAATTGCAGTTTCTGTACAGTTAAAATGGTTTCTTGTGCTGTATGAGGAATAATGGAGCAATAATGGTGAAGCCTGATTCATGAGTCGGAGCTGTTTTACTGCTAGTTTTGCTATCATTGGTCGGAGTTCGGTCCAGTAAACATCTGCCGTTATTGCTTGACCAGATCGAAGAAAGCTATAGTGAATAACACCATGCTGAGTCTACCTGATGATTGATTTTAATGATTTTTTATATTCGAATGATGGTGCTTGTCTTGTATTCCTATTTAAATTTAGTGAGATTTGAGGAGTAGTATTTGAATTAAACCTTATAGTGCGTATGTAATGTTCGAAGTAATTTTTTTTAAATTTTACTTCATGCCTTTAATAAAAAATAATTGACCAATGTTGAAGCAATTTAAATGGGAACCATGTAGGTATAATCTACCCAAAAACATCAATTTCAATTTACAATTATAGGCGGAGTAATCACGTTATTAAGATACAAATAAAACTTGAATAGATTGAGGACCTCATATCTAAAGGATCTCAGTATTAAAAGGATTTATAGAAATTAATTAAGTGTACCTCTGGCATGCGTGAAGAATTATAGAAAAGATAAATAAAAAAATCTGGATTGTTACATCACTTTTAAAATATTTAAGTTTACATATTAAACAATAATAACATAATGTCATAATTAACAATGTTATCACTTTTATTATTCTTATATGTATAAACATATGCTTACATAATATGGTGTGAGTAGAATGGTAGAAAATATCATGTTGTACCAACCTAATTTTGTAGAGGAAAAAGAAGACGATGAAGAAGTACATAGTAAACCCAATGTTTAAAACACATTACACACAAATCAATATTTTAACATACACAAATCAATCAAAACCCTAAGCCGCAAAATCAATCACCAAATTGAGCCAAACCAATTTAAACAACTCAGAATGATACGCCCAAACCAGAATCTAACAAAACGAATAAACTGTTATCGCTTCGTAACCTATTTGGGTTAAGAGTGTATGTGATAAAAACCGACACAATACAGGCTTTTACGCTTTTCACGAATCGAAATGAATAATGACGTTTCGCCGAATGCCCCGTGAATATGATAAATTGCTTTATAATTTCAGTGGACTCCCCATTACGAGGTTAATGTGATGATGCGATGTTTTAGTTCCGTATTTAGCTTTAAGTTTGATTACAGATATCAGAGATTGTACTCAACTGTAAACAGTGTCAGTAGATAATGCCAGTGTTCAGCAGTCTTCGAGAAAGTAAAGTTTCTCGATGTCAGCAGTAGACGGTCCGGCGGGTACAGTACCTAAAAATGAAGTTGGTTGCTGATAACCATAAAAATATATTACCACCGTGTAGCCAAAAATAAATATTTAATAAATGTGTTTTTAATATAAAAAAATGCTACGCGACTTCATCTTAAATCTAAAACCAAATGATGACAAGTTTTTTTTTTAAATATTATATGAGTGTCTGACTGAAAATATTGTATAACTAATAAGATTTGGTAGAAAAAAAACATTTGTTTATACAGCATTATTGATAAAATGCTAACAACCTCTTAGGGTTGACTTCTGCTAGTCCTAAGAACATTTTTAATTATTTTTTTTTGCGTTTTGATACCTTCTCCGAGCCAAGACGCTCGCCACGGCAACACTGGACCGCGCCGTGGTCCCTTTGAATAGAGTTTTCAATATTTACATCGAGCAAAGTAACAAAAAATATGAAATAATACATTACAGGCACAAGAGACTTTTGACATCAGGCGGTTCTCTTGCTTATTCAGTCAAAAACATATAACTAAACAAAACAAAATTAAAAAACAAGACAAAAACATAACATAAACAAGTTGTTAGCATTTTACCAATAACCCTGTATATCAAATATTTCATGATTGTGTTGAATTTATTTTGTTTTGATATTAATTGACATGAAAAACGTATGATATTTATACAATCCTCGATAAGCTTATGAGGCTATTAAAATGTATAGTGCCGACAAACAAATCGAATAAACTCGTGAAAAGAATAAATGTAAGAAAAAACCAACAGAAAACATTCCCGCTAGCCCTCGAGTCGTGGCAATATTAAATTCTATTCGAAACGCGGGTCACTTACATTTCTTGTCCAACATATTGAAATCCATAGGAAAATAATCTCATTTTGTCGTAGATCTAAATAAATAAAAAACTACCAATTCTGTGAATATTATAAGTATACGTGTATAAACTTTGTAGATGGTTGTTTTACGAAACTAGGTTTGATCCCATGGTTGCTTAGATACCTGCCTACCTCTTCGGGGATACAAAAGGCTTGATGATAACTGTTATAGGCAGAGGTTTACTGCTTAAAATCAGGTGGATTTCGTGCGTGTTTCATCAAAATCCCACAGAAATATACTTATTAAAAACTTATAATAAATAAAAATACACATATTGGGTATTTATAACGTATTGGTAAGTACTCATACCCAAGAAAGAAAAAATACTTTAATTAGCTGTTCATGCAAACAGTAAGTCAGCCTTTTCATTTAATCTGTCATATTAGTGTTAACCTTGCTTAATGTTATTTACATTAAGTATAATATTTATGAGACATATATACATCCAACAAAAAACCACATTATCATGTGGTTTAGGATGGTAAGTATGCTTTAGGTAGGTACTGGCTTTCAACGACAGGTGCCAGAGGTGCTTGGCAACACATTTTCTACTTGAAGGTGGTTGCTATCCAATCAAGCATTCTCAAAATCCTTACCACAATGCCGTGAAACTCAAGCTTGCTGCGGGATTCGGGCCATAAACCCCATGCGTGGCAGTTCATAGCTATAGCCACTATCAAGTTCTATAAAAAATTTAATTATGAAAAATAAAAATGGACCGAACACTTAGCCTGATAAAACAGAATTCAGTTTTTAAGCTGACGGAACCAGATATGTTTTATTGTCATATTTTCCATTGTCGCGCTGGCATAATGCATGAGTTTCCCCCAGGTATTGTTCGCGGAGAATGCATTCCGCAGTTTGTAAATTTGTGCTTGGAGCAATTTGGCAAAACGCCCGCTTGCCGACCATTGTTCTTGCCCAAAACAAGAGCCTGCGTGTCATATCCGAAGATTTAATAGGACCTTATCACCAGCTGCCAATGTTCACAATATCTAACGGGTATTAATAAAAATCCGTAGAGATAAAAATTACTTTTTGGAATGTTTGTCTAACAGGGTTTCCGAAACTGGTAGCAATAAAAGTGAAATAAAAGTATTGGTATCTAAAAACTCTCCTAGTCTCAATCAAGGCAAAAAATGAGGAACTAAGTTCAATCCAAGCACTTTAAAAAGGAAATTGTATTTTTTACAATGGTTGTATGACAAAATACAGTTTTCACAGGTATATTATGTGTGTAGGTATGAACCTAACTCATGTTCGGAGAGATGATAATAGTTTAACTCGAAATGCGTGAGGTAAAATTGATTTTCACCCTCTGGAAGTTAGAAATGATTCTCAGCAGTAATGCCTTCAACCTCGCATGAGTTCATAACATCACACACGCAACTCTACAAAACGTATTTTTAAAAGGTAAGCTACTTTTTCACTCCTGGATTTGAAATCAATTCTTAACAGATGTTTAATTATTTTTGCGGCTTGGACGATCTTCCATCCTTCCTATGTGTGTGTAAGCTTTGCGATGAGATATTGTTTTTAATTATATATAATGAAAATACATAAAAGCTTTATAATGCGGTCAATTTGGACATTCAAGGTAACAAAACATTCGCACGTTATTTTAAGAGTTTTTTGAACTCAATCTTACTAATTTTCAGCAGAGAGTGTACGTTTGTAAACTCATCCCTATTTTTTTAATCTAATTTTACCGGATTATTTAAGGCCATGGTATTCCTGGATTCAACCACTATAAGACAATGGATGACATGAATTTATCACAAGTGTGTAAAGGTAATTTTCGAGACAAACCATTACGTGCTTCAACGCAATATCGCCTCTAACTGTACCAGGCAGACGAAGCAAGAGTGTAAAATATGTAGTGTTTGCTCCATTCATAAAAAGTTATATTAGTACTCTGACAGACGCTATACTTAGCAGAACGTGGGTATATCGATTATTTGATATGTTATATTCAAAATAGCACATATTATGTTTATTTGTATGAAATAAGTTGCTCCCAGCGATGTTATACTATGAACTTGTGCTTACTACGATTACAATTTTCCATTAGAAATAAAACGCTATTCACTACCTTTTATTACGCATCATCATAAAAAATATGGTTATTTTATGGGGGCACGATTGGGTATTTTTAATGGCATAGAAACATTAAGTAAATGGTGAATTCTGTCAAAGTCCTGTAAATAAGAAAAACCGTATCCAGTATTCTGTTCAGTCGAAGAAGTCGGACAAGTTTTTTGGGAGTTGTCAAAATAAGAAATAAAAAAATACGCATCCGATTTCATAGACAGAAAAGTATGATATGGCTTGTTTAATTCTAAATAATGTTGTTTTAAAACAGTCTGAGCTCCCATTGTACGGTCTGAATTCAACAAGTTATATCTTACTTTTTTCAATGTAGAAAGTCAGTTCCGTTTTTATTAAAATAGTAGATTGTTTACCAAAGGAGCAAACAACTACTTTAAAGGCGAGAGATCGGAACGAAGGGTTATAGAGTAGAATCACGAGCGTAGCGATGGAAATCCTGATTGCACAAGGGATTCAAATCTACTCGAGCTTAAAATAGTTGTTGGCCCCTGAGGTGGACACTTTACTTTTTATCAGATGAGCATCTATGAGAAAATAAGTAAGTGCATCTTATAAATAGGAATAGTACGTTTATTTATTTAGATATAATTAGGAAAAATAAGAAGTGGCATAGAAATAGTTAGAGGCTTATGTTTATATTTGAACAATTATGGAATTGCATCCTAACAATTTTACTACTACTATCCGTTACAGTTGTCGATTGATATTTGTTCTTTCAACTTCTCTACTAATAATATATCTAATTTTATTACCAATTACAACTTATCAGACGGCTGAGTCGATTGGACGCGTAATATAATATTGGCATTTGTTTGGCTCAACGAATAAGCATTGCTATATACCCAACGGGGCAGTGTTGCCAACATACTGGACACGCTGCCGACTGATAGTGCGCATTTGGACATGGTCAGTCACTGCAATGGTCTATAAGTTGCCTAAATGCTTTCGTTGTAGTAACCGTAGTGTAAGTATTCTCGGTCCCGCTTGTTGTCTTAAGATGGTATATATGGCGGTTAGGTATTTTGAGAATGCCCGCCTGGCTAACTACCATTCTCAAGTAGAAAATCTGTCGATAAGCACCTAACGGTGTGCTCCGGCAGCTGTCCATGAGACCTAATAATTCTACGTGAGCCTGAACAATCTGTGATCACATTATCACCTACCATCAGGTGAGATAGTGGTCAAAGGCTAGCCTATCACACATATAATTAAAATACAAAATCGATAATAAAATAAACAAAACGCAACTTATATGTTTGAATAAAGTTTTAACACTGAGTTTTTGCATTATAATAGTTATTTGAATACGCTAGGATTGTACTCAATGACATTTATATTAATTAAATAAATATCTTTGATGGTACTAGTTGCTTTAAATTCCCACTTTAGAGTTCTAAGTGGAGCGTAGTTGGTTTCTTAATTCTAATTATGTGTAATAGGGTTCATTACTGAAAACTATTTCACAGGTAGCACTGTTATTTGGTTACCTAGTAGAAGTCTGGCTTACAAACTAATCTCTTTTTTTCTCTATTGTTTTAGTTTTAAACAAGAAGAGTTTTCAAGTTTTTAATGTTCGTAATCTATACTTGGCATGTCACCGACTTAGTGGAGTTAATAATGAGGAGCTAAGATACTTTCAGCGGGGGAAAGCTATTCGAAATATTACACTTTTTCCAGAATGGTAAATATTTTTATTTAATGTTGTCTTAGGTTTTCGCTTATTTTTTCTTAATAACTCATGTGACAAATAATACCAATTAGTCACCCAATGACCACGATCACTGCTAAGTGTTTGAAACGTCGGGACAAAAATAATGATAAATATACGCGATTTAAACCGTTTAAAGTTGTTTATTTTTATTTAGTTTCAATAATTTCAATTGGTTTTTGACCTAATAGCTATAAATGCAATTAGCTTAATCTTATTAGTGTCATTTTGGCCATATACATAGGTGTAGATATATTAAGTTGTAAATTAACGACCTCAATATGTCAAGCTATGAAACTACGTTTTTTTGTACATTCACAGAGCATAATTTTTTTTACGTAAAACTGTAACAGACTTCTACACTCAAGTCTGAAATAACTTGTTGAAGTCGATACCATGATAGTTCAAATGTTCCTATTATCAAATTATTGTGCGAATGGTACCGAAGTCAACAAGATATTTAACACTTTTGAGTGTTGAATCAGTTTCATATTAAGGTAAAAAAAATATACTTATTTAAGTGACCCTTGCTACTTACGATATCGATTGTCATTCACGGTCAATAACTATATCATCATGATAGGAAAACACTTTACAGTTATTGGAGTATAATTAAACGGTTGGACCGATTTTAATAAAATTTAAATACAATCACACGGGAAATATCAGCTTACAAATAAAAAATGTTCATCAACATCGGTTCACCCAGGAAAAAGTTCTGAGGTAACTCCTTCCTTTTTGAAGTCGGTCGAAAAGAATATAAATTCACACAATTTTAAACAAAACTGTAAAACCATTATCACATTTGGATTACTTAAGAATTTGTCGTATTTCTTGACGTTCATTTACACAGAAACTCTTTAATAGCATGAATTAGATAAATTAAAAACACTAATATATCCGTATACATTCACATTATCCATCTAGATGGAATTAATTTGGCAATGGGCTTCTCCATTGATGATGACTTATGGATAAGCGAAGATTATTACATAGCCTAGTAACTATATGTTTCTAATACTCTCAAGTTGGAACTATACATTATTTTTTGTCAGTGTACTCTACAGTTACATAAGCAATATGCTTTTACACAGATATTTTTTTCAGTGCCGACGATAATGCAAGTGTACGGCGCTTTTTCCCGCCCTTATTTACACAAAAGAATAGCATTTTGCCCTCGGCGGCGGTGTCGGTATTACGAATGCACTCCCTTATCTTTGCGCTTCAGCTAAGATTTATTATTGCACCACACGTTTCTAGCTAGAATTCTAAGTCGTAATAGTTACGTTCATTTGAAAGCTCCCGAGTTAATAGTGGTAATGTATCAAAATTGCTATTAATAGTATATATTATAAATAAAATATACACTTAAAATAAATAAATATATTTTAAATATAAATCACAAGTTCAAAGTTGTTTATTGCTTTCATGAGTACATTTGATGGATACAATATTTAAAAGGACATACATGAAATATTACAGATGAAGTACACATTACCAACGTGAAACAGACCTATATATATCCTAGTCCTTACAATATCCTAGTTATCATCTGCACACAATATTACATTACAAAACAACTGAAAATAATTCATTATTGGCGCTAAACTTCTCACTCGCTCACTATTGTTGCCTATGGTGTGTGAGTGAGAGAGGTAACTCTTGTTGAAGTGACCTACTCCCAGGATCTCGGAATTCAAAGCAACGTTTTTGCCACTCAATCAACAAGGCATAAACAAGGTAATATATATGTAATTGGTTACCTCAACATGACAGAATATCTAAACGCACACACCTACCAGGTGGATCGACGACATCGCCAGAGCCGCGGGGCGCTAGATGATTCAAATAAGTAATAAAGCGTCTTTTTCTGAAAGATTTCTTTCTCTTTGTAAGCCTACATTCTGTACTATGTAGATGGAACATTGTGTAAATGATTTTGTAAAACAGTGAAACTAAAATATAAGATATACAACTTTTAGAGCGTTGTTGTTTCAAAACACAATTGTGGACCTAATTTTCTGACGGTACATAATTTGCAAGTGCAAGATTTGTTTGTTATATATCATATTATATAAACCCCGTTAGACCCAAAAACTCCCCGTTAACGTTGATTTTAATTAATGTACCTATGTTTTCTTACGTCTTTTTTGTTCAATACCGTATCAAGTTGATCGAACGTCTCATCAATAAGCTTCATATAAAATTATCTTTTTCATCACTCATGCTATAACGTCTTATTTCTGATTTCGAATGCCATTGGGAGATAATTTGTGAAAATTTTAATTATACTTTTTTGATTTTAGTACGTGATAACATTGCTAATATGAGAGTGTGTATGTTTTTTTAATCCCTGATAGTTTAGCCTTTGAAAACTATCTCACCGGATGGTAGGTGATGTGGTCGAAGATGTTTTTCAGGCTAACCTACAATTACTAGCTCTCTAGGACAGCTGCCGGAACACACCGTTAAGTGCTTGATTTTTGGATTTTCTATTTGAGGGTGGTAGCTAGCCAGGCGGGCATTCGCTAAATGCCCTACAACTATGATATAACGACTGCCATCCTAAGACAACAACCGGGACCGATGGCTTAACGTAGGGTACGTAGTACTAAATCACGGAAGCGCTTAGTAGTTATGTCACCAGTGGTCACCCATCCAACTCATGACCGCAGTGGACATTGCTTAACTTTGCTGATCGGTTAAGAACGGTTAAGCAAACTTTGCTACGAGCGCTTCGCGCTATATTTCGCGCTATGATTGTTTCCGCTTTTATTTTCTTTTAGTATATTTTTATTACATGAAATATGTACTTAACACAGTAACGTCTCTGTAAGTAGAGTGTTGCTGTATTTTGAGAGCATAATAGCTATATTCTGCCTAAAATCGTCACTAGTGCCCAGATCATCCAAAACGTAGCCTGTAATGTAAACACTACCATCAAGAGCATTCCCAAGGATCGACATTATATGAAGCAGCTGGCCATATTGTAGGATTGTTTTAAAAATAAAACCAAATTATAGTGTACAGAGATATATATCTACCGGCTTCCCATTTTTCTTTTTAAGTTTCCGTACCTCAAAATAAATAAAAACAGAACCTTTATAGGTTCACTTTGTTATCCGTCTGTTTGTCAAGACCCTTTTTTTCAGTAGGTATCAAACTGAAATTCATATCAAATACTCAGGTCTAATTAGCACTGTAAAAAATACAAACTTCTAAGGCAACACTATAAAAAAATACAACCGTTTATGCCGCAACTTTTCGACATTCGAAAGGGAATCAATACTTCCCGTGAACTCAACCCGTGAATCTTGAAATTTGTTACGAAGCAAAGTCTTATAGCACAGATAAAGGAAAAATTGCGAAAAGCATAAATGTTTAGTTACACCATTTAATAAAAATATTTTTTTAATAATTTTGAAATGCTATGGAGTTCATTTAGCAATAAAAATACCATAACTTTTACATATATACCTACAGGTTTTTTTTATTATCTAAACATGTATATATACTTTTTTTTTATATTGTTATGATTGCAATAACGCCTGCTAAGCGGATTACATTACAAAATTACAAATATACGATAGGAAAAATTCAAGTCATGTGCGGGATTCGAACCCGCGTCCATCCGCCCCTTTAGCCGGGGCATGCTCTAACCAATTGAGCTAACATGACATGACGTCAAAACTCGAATTTTTCCTATAGTTCCTATCGTATATTTGTAATTTTGTAATGTATATATACATTTATATTAGATTTTGTATGTACCTCATAATTATAAAGTAAATGCATGCAATATGATAAATCGAACCTCGTTCTGCCGTAGTACCCGTTTGATCAGGAACCAATAAACTTAATAAGAAACTAACCAAGTGCGAGAATGCTTTACCTATTTTAGGGCTCCGCTAAAACAGCTTGTAAAAGAAAAAAGTGTCGCCTTGGACAGTAATGAATACCTCGTTTGTCATAATATATAAAAAAACATAATTTGAATTCATTCCGCTTTCTAGGTAGAGGAATACATGGACGGACGAACAGACGCGGGGACTCTTTACTTTCCATTTTGCCATTTGGCTAGGAATCTGAAAAACAGTACAGTTTATCAAAAGTTTAGCATGTTTTATGGCTGGCCTCCTTTTTGACACTATTCCTGCACATTTTATAAACCTACCTATCATGTTGCGATAAAGCTTAAAATTGGATTTATTGAATTCCGCGAATCTTTTTGTGGTTCTACTAAATGTAACGAAGTACTTTGCGGTAATTAATCATTCAATTTGGAGTTGGTATCGATGAGTAGCGTTATTTAATTCCCTTTTCGAATAAATCAAACAAAGCCGTTGACAAAGTGGTCTATCGATATTTTTTAAGTTATTTTGCATTAATTTTAATGAAACTGTACTTGAATTCTCGAATCCTTCCAACATAATATTAGAAGTGAGAAGACGTTTTAATATTGTTATGTTTGCAATAACGCTTAATCGGCGGATTACATTACAAAATTGCAAATTTAAGAAATAAAAAAACATTTTATTAGTGAAAACATTCATCTCGCACATGAATATAATTTTTTCTCTCGTAAATTTGTAATTATGTATTGAGAAGACGTGTATTGAAAAATAAAGGAAAATATAACAAATACTACTTCTACAGGACTGACGTCCACCGTGGAACAAAGTCCTCCCATATCAGGGTGGGGATTCCATCAAATGGCGAATCTGCCCGACCTACTAGTTCTACTACCGTACCTTCTGGTACTTCACCTATAGGTAGTAGGAAAGGAGTTGCTATAACCTCCACGCCTGGCAGGAGCCTTGGGAATCGTAATATAAGCTGGCACCTTCTGGTATTTGTCCCTTGGTCGCCTTTTACGACTTCCACAGGAAGATACCGGGGAGTGCAATTCTTGTCTGGCACCCTACCGGGGTCTGATATTATTATCATATTATTTATTAATTATGTCATTATTATTATATTTCATTATGTCATTCAGGTACGGTTACCAACGGCTAATCATAATACTGAACAGTTATCTGCATCTGGGTGCTATCTATAGCACCCAGAGGTGACGCAGGGAAATATGCCAGGAGGCGGGCAGCACCTTCTGAAGAACTGTCATCTTACACCGAGATCCCCAAGACGACCTGCCAAGCTTGGAGATTATGTCTACCAACCTCTCACTAACGTGGGAGGCTTTGTTCTTCAATAGACGTTATGGCTGTTAATAATGATAATTGCCATGGTACCATCAAAGGAACCAGCGAAAAGTACCAAGGTAGATGAATGGATAAATCTTGATTAATTACACTTCAACTAGTTTTTAACTGTGTGGAGATAGATTATATCTCGATGCTTCAGTAGCTACTCAGTTAAATGGGATAAGATATCCAGAAATAACTAAGAAAAAGCGCTCGTAGCGAAATTTTCTTAGCCGTCCTTAACCGATCAGCTAAGTTAAGCAACATCCGCCGCGGTTATGACTTGGATGGGTGACCGCTAGTGACATTACTACGGAGCGCTTCAGGCAGTGTCGTCCGACCGCAGATCAGTAGTGCCGCTCACGCCGGACCAACGACACGTTGAGCGTGTTTCGTTTCAAAATGGATTTCATTCATATCGCTTTTCAAGTAGTTTTTGATCAGTATTGAATAAGTTCTCTCACTTTCTCTGCATTTAGACATAGAATGTGTAGCTTTTCGTCTTTTTCAGTATAAAAAAAAGAAGTCATCATCGTCTCCTTCCTCTTCTAATAAAAGATTTAAAAAATGCGATCACTATTCTCGAACACGTCAGACATCTTGTTTGACGGAGCACTCAAAATCAACTGGTTGCCATCTGCTGTTTCCGTCTGCAGTCGGGTTCGAAATCGAAAGCCAGTAGTTCTAAGTTAGCCTAAACAACATCTTAGACGACATCATCACTTACCACAGGTGAGATAGTGGTCAAAGACTATCCTGTCAGCTACAAATTTAAATATAATCTAATGAATTTCGTCACAACTGAGGGTAACGCGGCTAATAAGATTAATTAAGTAAAACCAACAAGTCAGTCTACTCGTGAACAGGTGACGTGAAACGTCAAGGTGTCAATCGAGGTACCATGTGGTAGGTCTATTTAGTAAGAGTTAGTCTTGGTGGGTACCAGCATGGTCAGATATCCTGCCCCAAAGAAATGTGTAATTACTGTGCTTTGGTGTGTAACGCTCTGTAGCAATTAATAAATTACTGGGCAAACAGAACATAAAAACTAACGTCTCGGAGTGCATTTTGAAGCAATCATAGCTCAGTGGCATTGGCTATGGGCTGCCGCACAGCAGGTGCATGGTTCGAATTCCGACGCGGGATTGAGCTTCACCGCATGGTAGAAGGGCATTTTGGGAATGCCCGTCTGGCTAGCAACCACCCTCAAGTAGAAAATCTGTCGCCAAGCACCTAACGGTGTGTTCCGGCAGCTGCTTTTGAGAGTCAGTGAAATAACAGGCACAAGAGACTTAACAAATATGTCTCAAAGTGACGGGCGCAGTGCAATTCGGTACTTCTGACGATATGCATCTTTTACAGGCAGAGGGTAGTCCGCTTAACATCAGGTGGGCCTCGAGCTTGTTCCGTCACTATAACATAAAAAAAACAAGCAGAACGAGAAAAGTGACATTGCAACTGTAATGGACTAGCGTGATTCTTACCGTCATGAGGGTTGTTTGTCCACGTGATCACTTCATCATAAAAATAAATTAAATATGCAACCTGGCGGGTGCGAGCTGTACAGTTTTTGTTTTATTGCACCGAGGGTTCCGTACTAATACAGAATTAACATAAATAGTTATTTTGTTCATGCATTTCGAAGTCTCTAGCGGGGGTTCATTCCTCACTTGGTCGGTTTTTATTATGTGTTGTTATACTTTAGAATATATAATGACACTTAATTTAACGCTTGTCATATTTTTATTACTATCCTCGATGTAATTATTCAAAACTCTATTCAAAGGGAGTGCGGCGCGGTCCAGTGATACCGCGGTAGGCTCTCTTAGCTCCGAGTAGCCATTTTCTCTCACTACAAGACATATAACTTAAAAGAGTCAGACAGTACTAGAAAAACTTATTGTTTAGACAATGCCTACTCCGAGCCAAGAGCGCCCGCCGCCGCAACACTGGACCGCGCTGCGCTCCCTTTGAATAGAGTTTGGAATATTTACATCGAGCAAAATATGAAATGATAAATTACAGGCCCAAGAGCCTTTTAAGATCAGTTAGTCATCGTGCTTATTCATTTAAAAATACATTAAAAACAACTCAAAATGTTTGTAAGGACTAGCAGAAATCAAGCCTAAGAGGTTGTTAGCATTTTCCAATAACCCTGTATATTTTAAAACTTTTACAATAGAGGAAAAACAAGTAACAAGATAAAACACGTTTGTTGTATGGGGATAACTTTTTAGTATTCATTTATTATTATTTATAATATTTATTAGGCTATACACCACCTAACACATATTCTGTGAAAATTTCAACCGGCTAACTATTACACTAAAAAAACTAGATCCCTCTCAAGTTCGGTAAGACGGAAATATGTTGAAGGCTTAGTAATTCGGTCCCATAATATAATACCGAAACCTAACAATTTTAATTTTTTCTTACTGATGCCTTTTTGCCTACTCAATAAAGTAGCAAATTGATCCACCTTATCATTATAGGGTGACCTGGCCATCCCTCCTCGCAAAGGGGTCATCGCCGTTATAAGGGTCATTTTGTAAATCCACAACGATGTTGCTAAGTGGATGGATCATCAACAGCCTGTCCGGAATGTCAGTTTACTGGAACCAATTTTTTTAATGAAAATGTCCCCGGAAATGACTATAAAATTTGTTTACGAAATAAAAGCGTTGTTCATAGCTGAGCTGGCCTATTCGTTTTTAATTGGTCAACTAGGTTTACCAGTATTCTCTGTGGTAACATCTTGCATGGGTAACCGCTAATTATAGTCGTATTTTATTATTACGTATATATTACTGAGCACTTTCGTGCTTGTGAGGGTACCTAAAACTTTAAGTTCCAGTTGTGTTGTCGTAGGATGGTAACTACGTTGGAACCCTACGGGCGGCCTGAAGACTCGGACAGTTTCCATAGTGCATTTTGCTACTGCCTCCCTAGTAGCTACTAAGTGAAACATATGTATTGGATATATCACAAAATATTACATATTACATGGATATATTACAAAATTACAAATCTACGATGTATATAGTTATTAATTGTACATACCTACATTACTAGCTATATCAAATAATCTTGCCAAGTTACGGCTCCTGTGGTTACAAAAAGCTGTGCATAAGTGTGTCTTGTTGCTTCAGCAAGTTGAAAAGCATGATTAGTATAACGTGTAGGTAATCCTTGTAAAGCTGTCTGCAGTTGTGTCCTCCATGTTCCTGGTTACACAACACGTTATTGTATATCTTCAAAGTCGACACATCTCTGCCTGATGTACATGTCAGTTTTCGAAGCCAATTGTATATCATTGGCATTTTTAAAATACCATAAGCATTTTCAACGATTCTTTTGACTCTCGATAACCGGTAGTTATACGCTTTTTCCTTATGCGCTGGAGTTCTTCGATAGGGTGTCATAAGATTTGATTTTAGAGGAAAAGCAGCGTCTGCCACAGTTCCTATTCTCGCCGGTTAAAAATCCTATGGGAACTCTTGTATCTGTAGTAATCTAAAGTAATATAATAAGCTTCCAGGCTTTGACACTACACAGGTGCTCAATGCGAGTGGTGAAATAAACGTCTCAGAATCGGAGCCAGCTCAGGCACACAAGTTTCCAGTACGGTGGCTGGAATACCATCAGGTCTAGTGGCTTTATTCGACTTAAACGTCTTGCATTCATAAACAGTATTTTTTTAATGTTATTGTGACGGAAAAAGCCCGAGGCTTACCTGATGTTAAGTGGACTAACTTGTGCCTATAACAGATGCATTTCGCCAACGAATTGCACTGTGCCCGTCACACTGAGACGTACAGTTGTTAGTTCTCATGTGCCAAAAATTTTACTGGCTCTCAAGGACTGCTGCCGGATGACACTGTTAGGTGTTTGGCGACAGATTTTCTACTAGAAAGTCTGGAGAAAACACGCTTCCACCATTCAGTCGTGAAGATTGTGCAAATAGAGAAAGTAGAAATATTGGTCCTTACATATGAAATTGGCGTTTTGTATGGGAGGAACAAAAAGTCGAATATTTTTTAATATAATATATTTAATTAATCAAAGTATGAACCATTATTTTCTATGCACTTTTGCCATCTCATAGGTAGTTCATTGATCCCTTTACTAAAAAAACCAGTCGGACGGGAATCAATAAAATCTTTGAAGGTGATTTGGACTGCCCCATCGGAGTTGAATTTTTTCCCTTGCAAGAAGTTATCCAAATTTCGAAAAAAATGGTAATCTGTTGGAGCAAGGTCCGGGGAGTACGGAGGATGTCTTAGACTTTCCAATTGAAGCTCTTCTAATTTAGTAGCCGTCTGTAGCGCAGTGTGTGGTCTAGCGTTGTCGTGAAGCAGCAGTGGCGTGGAGCGATTGACCAGCCTAGGTTGTTTAGCCGCTAGCTTTTCCATCATGGTTTGCAATTCCTGACAATAGACATCAGCCGTAATAGTCTGGCCAGATTTGAAAAAACTGTAATGAACAATACCGGCACTAGTCCACCAAACGCTTACAAGTAACTTTTTTGGGGTTAATTTTCGCTTGGGGCAGGATTTGGCTGGCTGGCCAGGATCTAACCATTGCGCTGAGCGCTTCCGATTATCGTAAAGAACCCATTTTTCATCACAGGTAATGATTCGGTTTAAAATACCTTCATTATTGTGCCGGTTTAGTAATGTAACGCAGCAGTCGACGCGCGTTTGCCGGTTTGTTTCAGTCAATTCGTGAGGTACCCACCTTTCAAGCTTTTTAATCTTCCCAATTTGCTTCAAGTGAATTAAAACAGTTTTATCACTAACATCGCAGCCTGCAGCTAACTCGGACGTGGTTTGCGATGGATCCGCTTCCACAATAGCCTTCAACTCTTCATTATCAACTTGAGTCTCAGGCCGTCCACGGGGCTTGTTCTGCAGGTCGAAATTTCCAGAACGAAAACGTTGGAACCAAAAACGAACTGTGTTTTCTTTTGCAACACGACCGCCATACACATCATTCACCCTTCGAGTTGTTTCCGCAGCACTAGTGCCACGGCGGAACTCGTACTCGTAAATAATGCGATATTTAAGGTTTTCCATTTTGTAAAATGAGTGACGCAAACAGAAAAAAACAGAAGAAAAAAACAAATGAATGACGATCATCGAAGCACAAATACATGAGTCTATAGCTGTACAAATTTGAATTTGGAATTCCTTACCAAAGAGGAGAAATTCGTGATTAAAGTGGCCAGTACGAAAAACGCCAATTTCATATGTAAGGACCTAATATTTGCTTTCTCTATTTATTTATGCCGCAGTGTGTGCCAGTGTGCCAACGGATCCATCCGGTTTCAACAGGGGAGGTAATGAGGGGAGAATGAAGTTCTATTTGACTGACCTTGCAAGGGACCAAAACGCTTCGCTGCCCGCTGGGTACGCAGCCAGTTTTTTTCCCAGTGACTTCCGTAGAGCCTTTTTGTAGGACTTAGTATCCTTCTTAAATGCTCTCTTCTTTGCTCGTAAGTCCCTCACTTTGGGTAGGGACTATACATATTATGCTATATAACTGTAAGTCATATTACATTTCATCATTTACGTATCTACTATATTCTATTCGACGGTGACTATACATTATGAATATCAGTTCTAAAATACTCCATATTGTAACTAATATACTGCGAATTTCATACGTTTAAAAGAGAAATATCCTTTATCAGTCAGATTAAAGCCACTTTAGGTACGAAATAGATACTATTTAAAATTTTGTACTGCATGTTATCTTATAACAAGCGGCGCCAAAAGGTTTACAAGATTGTCCTTTAGAAAGCAGGCATGCATTTCGACGAATTCCTAACCAAACCTAGTGGGTTCGCTAGGCAAGCTCGGTGTGGTGATATTAGCTATAATGTAATAAAGCTCAGCTCCTCGTGACTCCTAGCGGCGCTTCAAAACATTAAAGTTAATCACTCCATGAGCAGCTAAAGCTTCTTTTTAAAGCTAGGCAGTATATGTTTTTTTTAATTTTCACCAGCAGAAACATTATATTTTCATCCGCAAAGTGCATTTATACTCGGATAATTGCATTGCTATTTAAATATTCCAGTCATTGGAGTAAAGTAAACGGGTCCATAGCAAAGCAAACACAGGAGCAACAAGAACAAATAGGAAGTGCTCGAACCTTCGGACTTCGTACAATGTTACTGATAGTCGCAATATTGAACTATTTTTGTTCTAGAAGCGATTGGACGTCGAGAGCCATTTTTTGCTGCACTGGGAAGCAGAGAAAAAGATATAGTCCGTCGAACGTTAACAAACTTGACACTAACTGGTATTTATTACTTTCGATTTTCATTAAAGTAAGGAAGTTATGTGAGAACATATATAAATATTCTAACATATAAGGATTTTTTATATAGGTTTAAATAAATACGCTAGGCAACATAAACAGTAATGAATGTTTTTTTTTTGGACCACTGTCTGACGTGATTGTAAGTGATGATGTGGTCGAAGATGTTGTACAGGCTAACCTAGAAGTACTGGCTCTCAAGGACAGCTGCCGGAACACACCGTCAGGTGCTTGGCGACAGATTTTCTACTTGAGGGTGGTAGCTAGCCAGGCGGGCATTCGCAAAATGCCCTAACACTATGCTGTAACGACTGCCATCCTAAGACAACAACCGGGACCGACGGCTTAACGTGCCCTCCAAAGCACGGAAGCGCTCAGTAGTAATGTCACTAGCGGTCACCCATCCAGCTCATAACCGCGGGCGACTTCGTTGATCGGTTAAGAACAGCTAAGTAAACTTCGCTACGAACGCTTCATTATTAATTATGTTGATTTAACCAGGTATAAAAAATAATAAAGAGTGTCTATTTGATCATCTCTACCATGATAGTAATATACTTTTCCCACAATCCAAATCAGTTTTAACATTATTATTTTAGCCTCGCTATCTATATTGAAAAATAAACAATCATCATCTTCATACCATTATCCCACCTATGTTGCAGATTTGGTCAAATATGCTTACAAAAATAGGCATGTATTTATAAAGATGTTCGTTGTAATACAGGTGGCTCCCGACAATTATCCCGTTCGGAACTCTCGTTCGACAATAAACAATATTGTTCAAAGAATGATATTGTAACAAAATATTCTCAGTAAGAAATAGTAGATAAATCAAGGCTTCGTAAATCTTTGAAGATAATAAAAACTCTACTATTAAGAGGTAATATTCATCAAACTACTAGTCTATAAATCTTGAGGAGATTTGATTCCATTACGTGGAAATGTTCAGTGAATTCCAGCGTTGGCGGGTTGTTATCTCATCTAGCCGGCATGCCTTCCTCAGGGGCCGTTTATGTCAACAGAATTGCAATATAATAGTACATATAATAATAGTGCGCTTTGGTTCATAAAAAATAATTTTCTCATAAAACCTTTTCTCAATAAGCTTTTTTGACTTCTACACAACTCATAAAAGCTGTAAAGAAATTGTTGGCATCGACAAGGAATTGTGGTGGAATTTCATCGATGAAATGGTATTTACCGGTGCTCTTTGTGCCCATTTTGTATATGAGTAAAGGAAAATCAATCCATTACTCACTAGACCGCATGATACCAGAGTGCTTTTTCTGCTTATCGGTATTCGATTGGTATTTTTTTATTGCTTTGCTCTGCTTTTATTCCAATAAATAAATACAAAATGTGTATAAGTGAATGATTCATATTTCACCTACACTCATATGCAAGTTTTGTGATTTTATCTAAGAACACGACAACGCTAAACGCTAAAAAAGCTATGGTTTTGGTTTTATAGCCAGCCGCCTTTTTAACGCAAACACTCATTGGTAAACACTGTACTGTACTGTATCAGCCGAATCGTCCACTGCTGAACACAGCCTCCCCTATTACGGGGGTATTTGCCATAATACCCACGCTTGGCAGGCGGCTTGGGGATCTCAGAGTAAAATGGCAGTTCTTTAGAAGGCGCTGCTGCCCACCTTCCAGTATAATTCCCTTAGTCGCCTTTTACGACACCCACGGGATGATATGGAGAGGTGCAATTCTAACCAGGCACTCCACGGGTCACACGTCTACAATATATTTAAAGTATATTGTATACTACAATATAATATATATAACACAGCAGCGCAGGTGGAAAAATCTACGCAGATAATCAACGAGTTATAGAGTATTTAAGTCGTTTTAATCGATAGCAATTTTAAATGTTGGTGACAATCTTAAGTTACGTAGCAACTCGTTTTAGTTTGAGTTTCTACAGAGAGACAAACGAAACAAGAAAAAGGCAGTAATAAATTTAATGGTTTATCTTTGCAGTTATAAAATATTTTTAATTAACTCTGTTTTCAATTGTGATGGAACAAGCACAATACCCACCTGGTGTTAAACCTCTGCCTATAAAAGATGCATATCGTCGCAAATAGTGAATTTCATTGCGCGGATCACCCTGATACGATTAATTGTGAAATCGCATGTGCCCGTCATTTCACCGGCACCCATACCTTTCCAACCGGAACATTGTAATGAGAAAATTACTGCTTGGCGGTAGAACCCGAACGAAATCGAATAAAAAGTTCCACTAACGTATGCGATGGCTTCTTTCTCATTTTTAGGAGATTCATTAAGCTGATATTTACGAGAAGAGTTTAGAGTTTATTGAGGTTTATTTGAACAAATTTTTGCCGCTATTGAAATCTAAATGACTCTAGTTTACAATTTTTAGGAAAATGCTTTAATGCTAAAGTTTGAACGAAACTTTTGACGTACAAGTAAGTCCTAGACGAAAGATACTAGTACAAAAGTATTTCACAGCAATATGATTAATTCAAAAATAAATAATATGTATGTTTTTGATTCGTATATTTATAATATGTATAATGTAGTAGCTGAAACGTACGACACGATCAACCAGTGAACGATCAAGCTAAATGATTTAAATATATTTATTTAATGTATTGTTTGTTAGAAAACAGCTGTATTGATTTTTGACTGATGCTTGATTGATAGAAGTTTTCATTATTATTTCATTGGCAACATTTGCAAGCCATAGCGCAGCCATACGATAGCGACGCGATTTGGTCAATAGCTAAGGAAAATGCACCCTGGTGACGAGTTGCTTTTTAGAGAACACAAGATATCATCATTTTCGTACTATGGTTAAAATACTCGGGTATCTGTCCACGGCAACGATCGTAACTTAATTTCTGTTTGGAAAAGAGCCAGGATTTTAAGTCTTGACCAGATTTTATGTGAACGAGATGTCAAAACCGCTACCTCTTGAACGTATTTTAGTGAATGTTAAATTGACTTCCTTTGAACGTTAGTGTGTCTGACAAATAGATATAATAATATGTGATAAATGTGTTGTATGTGCATGCACTGTAATAGTGACTTAATGTCGTCAAATATTTTTACTATCATTAAAATAAAACTTATTACGTACTGATTGTTAATTTAACATATTTTTGCAAAATGTGAATTTTAATTAGAAAAAATTGAGTTCATGGCATGTAGGTATCCTTAAAATCAACCCCTCGAGAAATGAAATTTATGTTTTTAGTTATATATATATATATATATATATATATATATATATATATATACTAAGAACATGAATTTTATTTCTTTTTTTATATATATGTGTCTGAAATAAAAATTAAAGTTGTATATGGACACTATTAACCCGGCGAGGATGTGGTAGGGTCAATTTGACCCTGCTCATTTTGTTTGATGTACAGTTTTTTTACCTGCAGTCGCATGCTATCGAGTTTATCAGTAGCTGTAGTCAATAAAATACCCTCCCTTTTGCCCACCTCCACTTAGTCGGGTGCAACACGTGCAAGCAGGTAAACGTGCGCAAACTCAAATAGGGCAATTATGACCCATATATAGAGATGATTAGTAGCCTAAAAGACTGGATGATTACTGATTTTGTGATGAAACATGATATATCATATAAATTCCTACCAAAAATTACCAATTACTTGTAATAATATTTGTACGTGTTGTTTTTTTTAATGTATGGCAGAGTCCTGCTAAAGTTGATTAAATTATGACTTTTTGTAAAATTGAAATAATGAAACATTTTATACGCATAATAGTGTTTCTTTTCATGAAAATCCTTATATAAATAACTAATGCGTAAGTTAACTTCCTATCCTATGTTAAAAAATTGCAATGAATACTTTTAAAATATGAATTAAATACAGGGTCATCAAGACCCTCCACATCCTCGATGTACCCTTTTTGTACCACATCCTCGCCGGGTTAAAAATATAAGATCTTATATTCCAAGGAAACAGTATGACTGACAGTCAAATAGTGTTCAAGCTTAGTTAGAAAAGCGACCAAATTATTTAATTTTAGAATTTTCTGTCGCAAACGTGTGATTCCACTTACTTTTTTTATTTTTTTTATTCTTAATATTTTATACAGGGTTTTTTCTTAAAGAATATGCCACCCTTATTGCTAAACATGAAACTTATATCTATTATTAATTTAAGCCTACTCTTGCCCATTACTAGGTGTCTTTAAGACTACCTGGTACAGGTCATAAAGTTTTCTAGCTTCTTCGGAGTCAGGCTGCGACAGCACTCCGTTGCACCCTCCTACCTGCCAGAAAGCATGGCTGTATACAAATAATCGCCGACGCAGAGTATCGTTACAGGAACACTTCATTAAAACATGGTATACTTCACTAACTTGATTCCACTTACTTAAGGTTCTCACGTGCAAGGCGGGCTTGAAAATTCAAGCAATTTTTATTGCGCTTATACCTAATTTGAATGGCTTACTTAGGCTGCATTCGAAAACTAGTGATTTCTCTCTCTACCAGTATAAAACAGTATAAGCGAGGAAAAATCCACCAATAGGATCGGTTCATTTTCCTAGCCTCTAAATGTTCAGCGATCATATAGTTGGACATTTTCCTCCTCATTTTTCTCGCAAATCTCTGGTGGAAACGCACTTGTTCCATGGCAAAACGTCGTGTAATAAGTGAACTTACTCATTTCAGAATCAGCATCGACTAGTTAGTCATATTCTTTCCCGCCCCATGACTATGATGATAGTCCATTACCAAAAATAGGGAATGTTTATATAAGTAAGCAGGTTCATTTGCTTATTTTTTTACTAGGTATAACTCAAGTAACAATGTAACTATCCAAAGACAACGAACTACCATTCACCTGACAGCTGAAAATCCTCATCTTAGTTTGGATCGGGTATCAAAATCCTGTCAAGTGAATATTTTCTTGTTTTTGGAAAGTGCACGTTCCGTTGTTTGAGCAGCTTGAACGTGCTCAAAATCACTTACGACTGCGAGGTAGACAGTTTTAGAACTGCCAAACAGCTGTCATTGCAATCCTAATAAAAACGTATCAGTACAAAAGTTTTTTCTGTCTGTTTGTACTTAGACCTTCAATTTACCTTCCTTAGGCCTGACCTTCAATTAGGGACTTCTTAATTGTTACAATTTGCTAGTGAGCATCAGTACTGTCGATAAGTTTTCCATTTTGTAACAGCATATATATTATTTTTCATATTCAAACGTATACATTGTAAGTGCAAAACGGAATACACCCCTAAAGAGGATGTAAAATTCACAGGTGATTTCTGCACAGCACTCGAAAAACTTTAAGATACAACAAGTGATTACCGAAGGCTTACACTGTGTTTACTTAATCATCATCTTAAATATTATTGCTATTAGCATTCGGTAGATCAATGAAATGCTTTTTTGCCCTCTGTGAGATCCGTCTTGGCTAGAAATATGTAATAATGGCGCTATTACGGTCAAACTTTGAACGTATTTGAATTACATGACTGCGGCAAACTATTTTTTGTATTACATTTCTAAACTTACTCTCACTCAATGGCTTGTTTGCCATATGTATATACCATCACCGGTATTATCACCCCGAGGACAATTATGTAAAGTAGGCGATTGTCAACCAAATTGTAGTGAACTTTATTTTCTTATAGTGAGATTTCCTATGTAACGACACTTTAAAATTTTTTAGTTATTGAAAGAATTAGTTCTCATGTGCCTGCATTAGCCTACGGCCTAATGTACCTACTTAAATGCATATGAACATATTGTTATTTAATACTTTTAAACATATATATTATGAACGTATGAGCTAGATTTTTACAGTCTTCTATTCTAATATTTATATATAGGAAAGATTTGTATTTTTGTATGTAACGAATAAACATAAAAATTACTATACCGATTTGAAAAAATCTTTCACCATTAGAAGTCTACGTCATCCCTGATATACGCTATATATACGCTGTAGAATATTACCAAAAATATGTTTTATTTTTAATTTTTGTTAAATAGGTCATGCGAAGCCGGAGCAGGTAGTATAATATTATAGTAGTATAGCTAGTATAGTATAATATTTTCATAATTATACGAACGGGCAAGACACTAGGGGACATTCTTTTTAAACTCAATAACTAACTTTTTTAACAATGCGTTACTAAGTATATTATAACATTTTAATAATATTTGTTTAAATGACGTTAGTGACAAGTGGAAGCTTGTTTAAAACTCACCCTTCAGTGTGAATTTTATCAAGGACAATAACAATTCACAATTACGTCATATGTTGTTACCGCAAAAATGATTTTCAAAAATGTGTCTTAATGTCTTCTAAAGTTCTTCTTAAGGTTTGTGTTTAGTGTAGTTTGAGAAGACGCTTCATACCGACCCCTCACAGATGGGATAATGGTTGTAGGTTGATAATGATTGCAATATAACCGTTCCACAAAAATATCGAGATGCTTGCTTAGATTCTAATATAACTTACAACACAATAATATATAAATGTGAACATATTCACGAATCCAGAACGATATCCATCAAATATTTATGGATATCTGTGAACGGTCTATTTTCGATGCATATATTTGGGCGGATTACGGCTCCAGATACGTAGGTATGTATTCTATGTCGATTGATAGTGGATAATATTATATTGAAATTCGCACGAAATAATATGACATTATTTTCTGTAAGTTTTTGTAGTTTTTATACATAATGATAGTCCTGTGTCACCGTCATCGTCTTCATTCCTTTGTCATACAGACTACACAATATGTGGGTCAGGACAATATTCTCTTCTAATAACATAAAGGACAACAAATTAAAATATGTGTCTGCGAACAACAAAGGACATAATATCTTTGTGAAAAGATCTGGCTTTGGTTTCATGGCAGCCTATCTGACACCCTACTTGGGATTGCTCTTGTAAGTAGTTTATCCACTACCAGTGCAGGGTGTTAAGATGGTAAGGAAACATGATGTGCGCCTAATGTGCAGCATATCTCACGGTGACGTGAGTGGTGTTCTGCTAATAATCTATATAACTTTAAATAAAATCCCACGTAAAAGAATGCACATAATTATGTACTGCGTGCAGAAAATGGACGATACAAATTCCGCCGCAGGCTTGAGCTTCACCGCACCGTTACGTAGAAAATCTATCACCAAGCACCTAACAATTTGCTCCAACAGCTATCATTGTGATCCAAGTCCCATATTATAAGAATGTTAACCATATTCGATCACTTCAGCACTTACTGTCCGGTGAGAATTTATACATATATAAATTTACCAACGGATAAAAAAAAATTTGGTACAAAAACATTTTTAAACAATAGCCAAAATTTCATTTCGATTGTACAGAGTAGAAAATGAATAAAGGACTTACCCTACATACTTACCTATTCCCACAAAAAAATATCCTTTCGTTGGACTCCTCTTTTCCAGCAAAAGGGTCTGACAGCGAAACACTTTTAATCTATGTAATATATAATGTTATATGGCTCTCTGAAAACAATGCAGACCTTCTTATTGGACATTCTGATTTTCCATTTGGTAAAAGCATTGTTTGCAGCAAAGCGTAGGGCGGACCCTACGCTTTGAATGTCCTCTGAGTTTGAAAATGTACTGTTTCCATAAAATCAATGAGTATGGTATACATAGAACACATTGAAAGTTTTAGGCTCCTGTACGCTTATTAATGTTTGAATTTCGAATGTTTTATTATTAGAAATATGAAACTCATTCGTAGATATACATATTTTTTCCTAAAATAGAAATTTGGCGAAGTGATTTTAAGACGATGATTTTCAAGAGAAAGACTGCACTGCTCGTCTTCAAAATGCTTTTGCGAGTGTAGCATCTTAGTTGTGCACAGCCAGGCGATGGAACACAGAATGTAACCGTCTATTGACATTGTGACAGAAGACGTTTATGTTCATAATGTCCAAATCTTAAAATGCCTCATAGGTGCAAATTGTTCATATCCCAAAATATCCAAATCATAAATTTTACAAATCTGAGTATGCCATTTCCCAATATGTACAAATAACAGAATGTCCATATCCTAAAAGGTTATTTACCCAGAATTGCCGTTGCTCATAATGGCCATATAACTACATACCAGTTTGTCTGTTTCACTTTATTCCAACAACGTTATTTATAATGGATTTAAAAACAACCGTTTCTCATCATATATTAAAATAAATAGAACAAAAATGAAATAATAGAATCATATTGGTACGAAAATGTTCAATTATAATTTATAGATATAGGCGTTACTTTGCCGAAATCGAAATTTAATAATAACTTATATTTTAAATATTAAAAAAAAATGCTAATTAATATTTAAGATAATGACTTAACAAGTATAAAAATTTATTTAGTAACATTTCCGCCTAATTATCCTGACGTGACGTCATAAACGCCACGTAGCCAAACCGGAAGAATTATCGACTCGTTTCGCTTCTACACGAAGCTTTGAGAATGAACGGCTGGCGCGCGGCGGCTCAGCACGCCTTTATAGGCACGAATGTGAATCACTGCTCTTTGTTGTAGCTTTTAGTTGAAAAGTTGTATATATATAAAGTGACAATTATATCAAAAATATTTTTAATTTACTTAAACCTTTTCACGTCCGAATGAATTGCACTGCGCCCGTCATACTGAGACACACAGTTGTTAAGTCTCATGTGCCTGTAATTTTGCTGACTCTCAAGGACTGCTGCCGGAACACACTGTTAGGTGCTTTTCGACAGATACACTATTTAAGGGTGGTAGCTATCCAGGCGAGCATTCGCAAAATGCCCTTCCCCATGTGGTGAAGCTCAAGCCGGCGATGGGGATCGAACTATGGACTTGCGGCACGGCAGTCAATAGCTATTGCCTCTTGGCCATCATTGCTTCAATATAATGTTTATAATTAAACATTTTGGTGTATATTACATTTTATTATACTCTACACATTAATATTCTATAATATTTATACCTACCGTCAATAAATTGGATGTTTTCTAAACCAAAACAAATTAATTTACTTGAACATAATTTATTGACACCGCCGTCGAAACATAATGGATGTTACTAAATAAATTTTTATACTTGTTAAGTATAAAAATTTATTTAGTAACATTTCCGCCTAATTATCCTGACGTGACGTCATAAACGCCACGTAGCCAAACCGGAAGAATTATCGACTCGTTTCGCTTCTACACGAAGCTTTGAGAATGAACGGCTGGCGCGCGGCGGCTCAGCACGCCTTTATAGGCACGAATGTGAATCACTGCTCTTTGTTGTAGCTCTTAGTTGAAAAGTTGTATATATATAAAGTGACAATTATATCAAAAATATTTTTAATTTACTTAAACCTTTTCTCGTCCGAATGAATTGCACTGCGCCCGTCATACTGAGACATACAGTTGTTAAGTCTCATGTGCCTGTAATTTTGCTGACTCTCACGGACTGCTGCCGGAACACACTGTTAGGTGCTTTTCGACAGATACACTATTTAAGGGTGGTAGCTAGCCAGGCGAGCATTCGCAAAATGCCCTTCCCCATGTGGTGAAATTCAAGCCGGCGATGGGGATCGAACTATGGACTTGCGGCACGGCAGTCAATAGCTATTGCCGCTTGGCCATCATTGCTTCAATATAATGTTTATAATTGAACATTTTGGTGTATATTACATTTTATTATACTCTACACATTAATATTCTATAATATTTATACCTACCGTCAATAAATTGGATGTTTTCTAAACCAAAACAAATCAATTTACTTGAACATAATTTATTGACACCGCCGTCGAAACATAATGGATGAAAGTCCATTTATTTGCTTTGAAGCATCTTTCCATTATTCTTCCTGTCTTGAGAAAAGAAAGAAACACTAATTACAAAGAATTTATTATTAAAAATACTTGCGCGTTTCAGTTTTCATTAGGGTAAGTACCGGTTTTGGAAAAGGGTAAATAATTTGTAGCGCTTTGTCAAGAGGAAAACTTTAAGGGTGGATGTTTACTCTAGTTGTTTTCATTTTAAACAAGTTCGGTATATGTATTTAAATAGTGGACGCTTTACTGTATGAGTGAAAGTACTCTTACCTCTGCATTTAAACTTTTCCATAGCTCTCATCTAGCCAAACTAGTATGATTGGAAAATACCTGCGGTTTGTATTGAAAAAACAATTTGGTAATAAGTAATCACTTTCCTGTGTTAAGATATAATAAAGATTGATTTTTTTACCATCCCAAAGGAACCGCAGAAATTCTCAATACTGATTAGTTTATGTTTGATATCTGATGTGATCTTCGTTGCTGTCTGATGAAGTTGTGAACTGATTTGAATGGTTTTGATTTACTATCGATATGGTATAATATATTCAGTATGGCCACATTTTTTGCAATTACTATCCCCGAAGTTAGGATATGTAAGAAATTGAAAAAGTAGGGCCGACCTATTTATGGAGCTGCCTTAATAATGACACCGAAAGCTGTTGACAACCTTAATTTAAGATTTTTTTATAATAAAGGTACTCAGTATGTTCTAGACGTCTTGGTATTTATGTGCGTGGTAAAAAGGTTTTTTTGTTTGCTAATTTTTCATGTATAATAAAATTATGTCATGGAAATTTTCGTCCAATAATCATCTTTAGTTAAACTTTTTAGATCAATTATTATCAAAACTTCAGATTTTTAACTCATCCCGTTTCAGAGCTAGAGATCCAAATTTTTAGACAGTATTTTATGAAGCTATGATGACCGAAGGTTAATAACTATGGACTGCCGTGTCGCAGGTCCCCGGTTCGAACGCACCGCCGGCTTAAGCTTCACCGCATGGTAGAAGAACATTTTGCGATTGCTCGCCTGGCTAGCTACAACTCAAGTAGAAAATTTGTCGCCAAGCACCAAACAGTGTGTTCCGGCAACAGTCCTTAAGAGACAGTAAAATTATTTCCATCTTATAATAAATACTTAACAACTATGTTTCAGAGTGACGGGCACAGCGCAATTTGTGACTTGTGACAAAATGCATCTGTTATAAGTATAGGTTAGTCCGCTTAAGATCAGGTGGGCCTCATACTTGTTCCGTTTTTTAAGGGTAGACAGAGAGTGATGTCTCTTTGATTGGGTGGCGTTATGTCCTTGAGATACGGAACCCAAAGCTAAGACGATGAAGCCAAACAACCTGTCCATAACTTGTCCTTCGCTCATGTAACCGATCTAAAAATATCGGTTAACTTAATAATTAAAAATTTCACTAAATACTAATTTAAATCAGCGCGCCATCTGTAGGCAAACGACCACACGTGGTAACTTTAGTCTTCATCAATTAATTAGACTGCCGGACCATGATATTAGATATCTAGTCGTGGCAAATTGAAAATCATCAATGTGGACATAACCTACTGATCACGAATTACTAATGTTGAATAAAGCACTGGTTTTTAATCATTTATAGCTAGACTTTATTCTTAGCATCCAAGTACTCATTGAGGAAGAAGTAAATTGCATTGCAATTGTAGAAAAAAAACTCTTAATTTAAGTTATTTTACTTTTCTTCAACCTCTTTTTGAGTAATCAATAACGTTTATTACGTGTGTTGTGTTTAACTACATTTTAAGGAGATGAATGAATAAAATATATGTGAACTAGAGTTTTGTAAAGGAAAAAACTAATTAATATTAATTCTCCATGGAAAAAATCGTTCATCTACTATTTACACGAGTGCCCAAAAAGAGTTTAATTACTCGTAGGGTTTATCTATGTGTGTGTATTTTTCTATTCCTTTATAAATTATAATTGCCAGAACAGATTTTGATGTATTTGTAATCGTTTGAGTACTTAGATTACCCCAAGTGATGCTGGCAAATTTATTTAGGCAAGAAAGACGTGTTTTTTTTTTTACAACCTTAAGTTTATTGGGATTTTGTATTTTTGTAATTTAGATAGATTACCAAAAACTGATCAAACAATTTTGAGACCACGTTCATTTATTACAATTAAGAGATGACAATAATCATTACTATCACACGATTAATTAATGTAGCTGTAAGTTCTCTTCTTCTTTTTCTTAGTCAGCATCTTCATTACTGAAGGTCGTGTCTAGTCTGATTTGCCAGATCGAAGCACTATGCTCTACCATGTGGCTCTATCCTAGGCGGTATTAATGACTCTGGTAATTGGCAGGCTCGTAATCGTCTTGATTAGGTCTGACCACCGGGTAGGTGAAATACCGCGTGGTCTTTTCCCCTCGACCTAGCCAATTACTATTAGCTTCTCTAGGTTGTCAGGGTTTCTACGAACGATGTGTCGAAAGTATTTGAGTATCCGCTGGAAGCAGATAGCGGACAGCCTTGTGGATATTTTGAGCTCCATTAAAATGGATACGTTGGTTGATTCGGCACCGTAAAAGAAGATTGAGAATGCCAACTTACACACCAGCCTCACTTTGGTTTAACGGGATATATTGCGGTCTTTCCATATCCTAGTGAGTTTAGTCATCGCCGCTTTGGACATTGTTTAGCAGCTACAGCTGCATAATGAATAGAAAAGCATAATAACCATAACCTACTTACAAGTAGGTTATGGTTATTATGGTACAATCATGAAAAACAATGTGCGTAACATGCAAATGAACACTATTTACAAGTTATTTACGAAGTTATACTTGCTTCTTTCTGTTTTCTGTACTACATACACATTTTTGTGAGCTTCATTATTTATATATATATATATATATATATATATATATATATATATATATATATATATATATATATATATATATATATATGTACATAGGAAGAAATTAAACAAAAAAAAATTTTGAAAAAGGAACTGACTATCAACTCTGAAAAATATGAAGTAACTTCTTGAAGTCGGTACCATGATGATTTTAAACACTGACCTCACATTATCATGGTCCGAGTTCCATACGTTATTTCAAGCATTACAGGGTTGAAAAGCGGTACCTTTTTTTTAATTAAAATGTCTCTTTTTTTGTGATGCATATTACAGCTTACAATATCACTGTAAACGCCTCATAGTTTTAAAGATTACTAAAAATAGGGGATTGATCACGTTGATAAGCCAGGTAAATCCATCTATAGTTTCGACCACATCAGGTCTTCTGTTTCAAGAAGTGTTCGGGACGCTTGCGGTAACGTCTCACTTAGCACTGGATAGAAAAGACCACTGCATATGGTCGAGCAATCAGTAGTTAGTAGTAACATTCAGTAGAATTAAGAACCTTAACCTTATTTGGAAGTCGGTTAAAAGGAGTTATATGGTAATAAAATATACAATTGACGCGTGTGAAGAAATATAGATAGATAGGTAGAAACCTCTATATTGTTACATCACTTTTTAAGTAATAAAATATTTAAGTTAACATATTATTTTATAACATATTGTCACAATGTACAAATTTGTTGCTTTTATCTATTATTCTTATATGTATAAACATGTTACATGCATCAACATCAACATTCTTATATGCATATCCTTTTTACTTACACCTAAAAATTCATGTTGTACCAACCTCATTTTATGGGAAAAAGAAGATGAAGAATAAGTACCTATTAACCTCGTTGTTAAGACACATAAAACATTTGTTTAACATATTAACTTGTATAAATCAAAAACCTTAAACCTCAAAATCAATCGCCAAATTGAGCCAAACCAATTCAAACAACTCAAAATGATACGCCTGAACCAGAATTTAAAAACAAAACAAAACGAATAAACTTTTATCGTTTCGTAACCTATTTGGGTTAAGAGTGTTTGTGATAAAAACAGACACAATACAGGCTTTTACGCTTTTCACGAATCAAAATGAATAATGACGTTTCGCCGAATGCCCCGTGAATATGATAAATTGCTTTATAATTTCAGTGGACTACCCATTACGAGGTTAAATGTGATGATGCGATGTTTTAGTTCCGTATTTACCGTCAAGTTTGATTACAGATATCAGAGATTGTACTCAACTGTAATGATTTTATTCTGATTATTATAAATATCATAAATTATGACAGTATCAATAGATAATGGCAGTGTTCAGCAGAAGACGGTCTGGAACGGACGGACGGGCTGGTACAGTACCCAAGAAATGAAGTTGATTGCTAAAAAATACCTTCCACCCGTATAGACTGTAAGAACAATCTATATAATATATAATATTGTAAAGAGGAAAGATTTGTATGTTTGTATGTAACGAATAAACATAAAAACTACTGGACTGATTTGAAAAATTCTTTCACCCTTAGAATTGTACATTATCCTTGATGAACATTGGCTATAGAATATTAGAAGAAAAAAAAATACCCGGGCGAAACTTGCGCGAGCCGCTAGTTTTGAATAAAATCGTTATTAGAATGAACAAATGCTATGTGACGTGATCTTTATACTCAAGGGTCAGTAGGTATATATAAGTTTGTTTTTTTATTTTACATCTAGTAAGCAGTATAGTAAGTATTTGACGGAAAATATTGTATAAGTGATCAAATTTGAGACAGAAAAAATTCTGTTGAATTTATTTTGCTTTCATTTATATTCACAAGAAAAAAGGATGATATTTAAAAAATACTTTATAAGCTTAAGAGGCTATTAAAATGTATAGTGCCAACAAACAAATTGAAGAAACTCGTGAAAAGAATAAATGTGAGGAAAAACCAACAGAAAACATTCCCGCTAGCCCTCGAGTCGTGGCAATATTAAATTCTTCTCGAAACGCGGGTCACTTACATTTCTTGGCCAACATATTGAAATCCATAGGAAAATAATCTCATTTTGTCGTAGATCAAAAGAAATAAAAAAATACCAATTCTGTGAATAAAGTATACGTGTATATTGAGGCCGCCACTGATCGGCTGAGCAGTACAAGCCGTTGCCAGTGGGAGAAAGTGCGGGGTGTATATCCATAGGCTGGTGAAAGTATATAAAGAGCGGAATAAAGTAAATAAACACAATGAAGAAGCTGCACAGTGGTACCTGGACTTCGTCTGATATCCTCGTCTTCACGGGTCCTCCTGGTTGTAGCTTCTGGCCAGAGCTTCCTCACGTGCTTCACTATATTTCTTCGATTTGTGTACTATGTTACGATCACAATGCGCGGCGCGGGTAAGAACATATAGTGCTGGTGGTATCTTCACCAAGCAACTACGTATGTGCGGTGAGAACGGAGCGTAAATCCAGACTGTCGTCCTTGACGAATGACGACCAGTATTATTACTGTGCAGCGAAATATATATAAAATGTGGGTAGGTGTGAGAAAAGGTTACCTACGAAATAATGCCTCAAGCGGCGCTTACATATATAACTTTGTAGTGACGAAACATGGTTGCTTAGATACCTGTCTACCCCTTCGGGGATACAAAAGGCAACTGTTATAGGCAGTAACATTTCGGTTAGTACTCAAACCTAAAAAAGAAATAATACCTTAGTTTGCTGTTCATGCAAACAGTAAGTCAGCATTTTCATTTAATCTGTCGTATTAGTGTTAACCTTGCTTAATGTTTTTTTTTTATTGCTGATAGGTAAGCCTTTGACCATAATCTCACCTGATGGTAAGAGATGGTGGATTTGAAGGTGTTAAAAGGCTTAATCTAGAATACTGGCTCTCAAGGACAGCAGCCGGAACTCACTGCTAGGTGCTTGGCGACAGATTTTCTACTTGAGGATGGTAGCTAGCCAGGTGGGCATTCACAAAATGCCCTACCACCATGCGGTAAAGCTCAAGCCCGGAGCGGGATTAGAACCATGGACCTGCTGCGCGGTAGTCCATAGCCAATGCCACTGAGCCATCACTGCTTCAAGAATATATATTATTGATTATGTATTTACATTACGTATAATCTGTTTGAGACATATATACATCCAACACAAAACCACATTATCATGTGGTCGGGGATGGTAAGTATGCTTTAGGTAGGTACTGACTTTCAACGACAGGTGCCAGAGGTGCTTGGCAACAGATTTTCTACTTGAAGGTGGTAGCTATTCAATCAAGCATTCTCAAAATCTTTACCACAATGCCGTGAAACTCAAGCTTGCTGCGGGATTCGAGCCATGAACCCCATGCGTGGCAGTTCATAGCTATAGCCACTATCAGGCTCTATTAAAAAAATGTGATGAAAAATAATAATGGACCGAAAATTTAGCCTGATAAAACAAAACGCAGTTTTTAAGCTGACGGAACCAGATATGTTTTATTGTCATATTTTCCATTGTCGCGCTGGCATAATGCATGAGTTTCCCCCAGGTATTGTTCGTGGGTCGCTCCGGATGCATTCCGCAGTTTGTAAATTTGTGCTTGGAGCAATTTGGCAAAACGCCCGCTTGCCGACCATTGTTCTTGCCCAAAACAAGAGCCTGCGTGTCATATCCAAAGATTTAATAGGACCTTATCACCAGCTGCCAATGTTCACAATATCTAACGGGTGTTAATAAAAATCCGTAGAGATAGAAATTACTTTTTGGAATGTTTGTCTTTTGGTCGTAAAATAGAGTTTCAAAAACTAGTAGCACAAAAAGTTATATAAAAGTATTGGAATCTAAAAGCTCTCCTGGTCTCAACCAGGAAAAAAAAACAAGAACTAAGTTCATTTGAATTCCCTTAAAAAGGATATTATATTTTTTTTACAATTGTTTTACGGCAAAATACAGTTTTGACAAGCATAATATGTGTAAAGGTATAAATTTTACTCATATTCGGAATGTTGGTAATAGCTTAACTCGAAATGCATGAGGTAAAATCGATTTTCACCCTCTGGAAGTTGGAAATGACCCTTTACAGTAATGCCTTCAACCTCGCGTGGGTTCGTTACATAAACGAAAACCATATTGAATTCATGGCAAGCGTCATTTTCACTCACGGATTTGAAATCAATACTTAACACATGTTTAATTATTTTTGGCTGAAGTTGATTAACATGAATATTTAATAATAGTTTGTGCACCGTGGCTTGGATGATCTTCCATCCTTCCACTGTGTGGTTAGCTTTGCGGTAAGATATTGTATTAAATTGCATATAATGAAAATATATGTTTAAGCTTTGCCATGGTATTTATGAATTCAACTACAAAAAGACGATGGATGACATGAATTTAACACAGATGTGTAAAAGTAGTTTTCGTAACAAAACATTACGTGCTTCAACGCAATACCGCCTCTTATAGTACCTTCGAGTACACAAAAGCGGAAATAGGCAGACGAAGCAAGATTGTAGAAAATGTAGTGTTTGCTCCATCCATAAAAAGTTATATTGTAGTACTCTGACAGACACTAGACTTGGCAAGGCGTGGGTATATCGTTTATTTGATATGTTATATTCAAAATAGCACATATTATGTTTATTTGTATGAAAAAAAGTGGCTCCCAGCGATATTATGCTATGAACATGTGCTTAGTACGATTCCATTTTTCCATTAGAAATAAAACGCTATTCACTACCTTTTATTACGCATCATCATAAAAAATATGGTTATTTTATGGGGGCACGTTTGTGTATTTTTAATAGCATAGGAACATTAAGTTAATGGTGAATTCTATCGAAGTCCTGAAAATTAAAAAGGCATTCAGTATTTTTTTCAGTCAAATAAGTTTTTTTGGGAGTTGTCAAAGTATAAAATAAAAAAATACAGATCCGATTTCGTAGACAGAAAAGTATGATATAGCTTGTTGAATTCTGAATCATGTTGTTCCAAAACACTCTGAAATCACATTTTTACGGTCTGAATTCTACAAGTTAATTCTTATTTTTCACTGTAGAAAGTCGGTTCCGAATTTATTAAAATAGTAGATTGTTTACCAAGGGAGCAAACAAACATTTTAAGGTGAGAGAGTGGAACAAATGATTGTGGAAGAGGAATTAAAATTTACTCGAGCTTAAAATAGTTGATGGGGCCCAAGTTGGACACTCTAATTTTTATCAGATGATCCTCTATGAGACAATAAGTAAATGCAACTTTTGAATAAGAATAGTACGTTTATTTATTTAGATATAATTAGGAAAAATAAGACATAGAATAGAAATAGTTAGAGGCTAATGTTTATATTTGATCAATGGAAGTGCATCGTAACAATTTTACTACTACCATCAGTTACCAGTTGTCGTTTTATTTAGAGCTTGAGAATTAGAAATAGACTCAGAAAACAGTGTCTCAGGATGTAGTTTTTGAGAAACTATATTATTTTATGGGTTATTAAAAATATATTAATATATTTAAATCAAACTAAATAACAAAAAAAACAGACTTTAACATGTCCATACACTGTTTGTGATTGAACTCTTTAGTAATTGCAACTTATTACTAAAAATATTCACAATTAAACTTCAAATAACTTTTAGTCCCTCAGGGATTAGAAAGCTATTTTAATCCCTGTTTACGAATAATAAACTAGCCTTTTTCGAATAAATGTGATAAAAAAAATATTTTTACTAGTTACTAGAATTGAAATTAACCATTATATTATCAGGTATAGGTTATGTAATTTATATATATAATAAAGGCATATTGGTAAATACTTATATTCAGTTAATTGAGTGTAACTAAAAACTACTTGATGAGGTAGTGAATTTAAAATGGGGCCAACATAACTCTACTTAACCAAAACATTAAGATAGGAGAATCCAGTAAAAATTATGATTGTTCATATATAACAAAATATTATATATGAACAATCAAACAGTTTGAAGCGCTAGTAGCGAAGTTTGCTTAGCCTTTCTTAACCGATCAGCAACGTCCGCCGCGGTCGTGAGTTGGATGGGTGACCGCTAGTGAGTAATGAGCGCTTTCGTGCTTCGGATGGCACGTTAAGCCTTCGGTCTCGGTTGTTGTCTTAGGATGGCAGTCGTTATAGCATTATGCAAATGCCCGCCTGGCTAACTACCACTATCAAGTAGAAAATATGTCTCCAAGCACCTAATGCCGTGTTTCAGCAGCTGCCCTTGAGAGCCAGTAATTCTAGGTTAGCCTGAACAACATCTTCAACCACACCATCACCACCATCAAGTGAGATATTAGTCAATGGCTTAACTATAAGCAATAAAAAAAAAGTTGGAACTCTAAATTTTTTCCTGTCAGTATATTCTAAAGTTACCTAAGTAATTTGCATTTATATAGAGATATTTCTTCAGTCCCGACGATAATGCAAGTGCACGGCGCTTTTTCAGTGGGCTTCCCCATTGATGATGAATTATGGATAAGCGAATAAATAAAGTTTTTAATACTCACAAGTATTAATATCATCATGTCGAAGCAGTGATGGCTAAGTGGCATTGGCTATTGACTGCCGCGCAGCAGGTCAATGGTTCGAATCCCGCCGCGGGCTTGAGCTTCTCCGCATGGTGGAAGCGCATTTTGCGAATGCTTGCCTGACTAGCGACCACCCAAGTAGAAAATCTGTCGCCAAGCACCTAACGGTTGGTTCCAGCAGCTGTCCTTGAGAGCCAGTAATTCTAGGTTAACCCTGTGTTCACTTTCGACCACATCATCACTTACCATCACGTGAGATTGTGCTCAAAGGCTTACCCTATCAGCAATAAAAAAAAGTGAGAACTCTACAAATTTTTCCTGTCAGTATACTCTAAAGTTACGTAAGTAATATGCATTTACACAGAGATATTTCTTCAGTCCCGACGATAATGCAAGTGCACGGCGCTTTTTTCCCGCCCATATTTTCACAAAAGAATAGCATTCCGCCCTCGGCGGCGGTGTCGGTATTACGAATGCACTCCCTTATCTTTGCGTTTCAGCTGAGATTTATTATTGCACCACGCGTTTCTAGTTAGAATTCTAAGTCGTATTTACGTTCATTTGAAATTTCCCGAGTTACAAGTGGTAATGTATTAAAAAGTGCTCTAATATAGTAGCGGAATTAGGAATGACACCATATGAGTTGCACTTTGTGTCTTATTATTCAAAATCATGCTTATATTTACCTGTCTCATAAACCAATTGCCATAAATGTTTTGATTTGTGTGTTATTCTATCATATATTTAAAATTTGACACAATAAACTATTAACAACACTAATGCGGCTACAACAAAAGCATTTAAGCAACCTAAAAGTAAGCAAGCCCACAGGCAGTCCAAATGCTCCAGTCCTCTACCAGTAGACGGCGTGCCCGGCTTGCTGGCAGCTACGTCCCAATAAGTTTCAATGCTCGAAAAAAATGTGTTGAGAACAAAATGTTGAGCCAAATATGTGCAAGTATTATGTACACGCGTCTCATCGACATAATATGATTATATTGGGCATAATAACAATAACGAAATGCCCACTACGCAAGAAATAAATATAGCGCTCGTAGCGAAGTTAATTAGCTGTTCTCAACCAACCAGCAAAGTTAAGCAACGTCGCCCGCAGTCATGAATTGGATGGGTGACCGCTAGTGACATTACTATTGAACATTTCCGTACTTCGGAGGGCACGTTAAGCCGTCGGTCCCGGTTGTTGTCTTAGGATGGTAGTCATTATAGCACGGTGGTAGGTCATTTTGCGAATGCCCGCCTGGCTAGCTACCATCCTCAATTAGAAAATCTGTCACCAAGCACCTAACGGTGTGTTCCGGCAGCTGTCCTTGAGAGCCAGTACTTCTAGGTTAGCCTGAACAACATCTTTGACCACATCATCGCTTACCATCAGGTAAGATAGTGTTAAAGGCTAACCTATCAGGCAGAAAAAATAAAAATAAATTATACGTAGAGTTCCCGGTTCAAGAATATAAGGAAAGTTCTTATGTAGCGTGCTACTACTCACGTCGATATGAGTGGGGTGCTGTTGGACATTGAGCTCACGAGGCCCCTTACCATCTTGACGTCCCGATTACCTGAAATGTAATGGTTATACCTACCAACGAGAACATCCTGAAGGAAGATCAGGAATTATAACAAAGAGAATTTATTTTGAGAAAAGTATTAATTAATATTACCTTTTGACGATACTTCGTGTAGTAGGGAATGACGGCTGCCAAGCTGACTTCACTTCGGCTTAGCGTAAAAACTAGGCGGATTGTCACTATATGCATATATCCACATATTTTTTCTGCCCGTGGGGTGCCGGGGTAGAATTGCATCTCCGTATATCCTCCCGCGGGTGTCGTTAGAGGCGACTAAGGAAATAATACTGGAAGGTGGGCCTTCTAATGAACTGCCATCTTACCCTGCGATCCACTAGACGGCTGCCAAACGTGGGGATTATGGCAAATATCCCCTAAATAGGGGTGGCTGTGTTCAGCAGTTGACAACAATTGAATTTTGAAACGAGGGATTATTGAGTGTGAGATTAGCGGAAGCGGAAGCAGCCATATACGACATTGAGAGATCCCGCGTCATTAAGGGAAGCATGTCGGTCGATATATGTCTGCATTCAGCTCCACGGCATTTGTTACCCTGAATGAGGACGAGACACAACGGACTTGTGGTAACAACCCAGTGCACAAAGATAACGCTGCAGGAGAAAATCATCGAGATAGCAAAACCATCTCGGGACACTCAGACCCTGCGGCAGCATGGGAGCACTGGACGTTGCTAAATATCACATGGATAAATGGAGTTCCTGGATGCGGCAAATAACGTGGATAGTTGGCAACTTCGATTCTGACAAGGACATCATAGTTACCACCACAACTGAAGCAGTTAAAGACCTGAGAGACAAGGTATACACACTTAGGGGATGTAGTAAAATCCAAACCAGCCTCCGTATTGGCGAATGGGTTCATTGGAGCGCAGAGAAAGTCGCTTCTCATAGACGAAGCTCACATGATCATCACATCTCATTTCGGAGCCATCATAATGGCTGCTCGGTTACTGGATGCTAAATATGTCGTCATCATCGGAGATGTCAACCAGCTGCCGTATAATATTAAAAATGTAATAAAATATTAAAATTGATCAAAAAAAAGTACGGACCACAAGTATGTAGTGATTAGTTGAATTATTAAAAAAAACTAACATTTTAGCCCGGCACCCTTATCTTGATAACAGCTAGGCCAATACAAGTTGTAGGTAGACGACTTGACTGACTGACCACACAAAAAGGTACCTATAGGGGGGTCTTGATAGTCTGGACATTGCAAACTCTGAATCACCGAGCAGCTGTTTAGTTTATACACGCAAACGAATTTGCAGAATTTATTATACTCACAAAAAATATAACAGTCTCACTGCTAAGCAACAACACAATCAACATTTAAATACACATTGTTTTCAGGAAATCTTTCCACGAAGGAAAATTAAAACGTTTCGTTCTAATTTTTATTTTGACCACGTCCCGCCTGTTGAGTGCAGGTGGCGCTGCGTGCATGGAAATTAAAATTTACACAAAGAGCTAGTCATATTTAGCACATAATAATTTTATTCAAGTTTCTTGGTATCTGTAAAAGCTTTCATTTTATTACAGTTAGAAATAATCTTTGATTTAATGAAGATTTTCGTCATTGTATAAAAATACATAAATATAAGTATTTCTTTTTTAATGTTTGATAGGTTTTTTTTTACCACATTTTTTTGACCGCTATCTTACCTGATGGTAAGTGATGATGTGGTTGAAAATGTTGTCAGGCTAACCTAGAATTACTGGATATAATAGAAATAAATTAAAATAGAAATGCATTTGTAAATTTTTTAGTAACAAGTAGATTAGGTTATTCTTAGATTTTTCTTATGCCTGGTAGGTTAGCTTTTGACCACTATCTCACCTGATGGTAAGTGATGATGTGGTCGAAGATGTTGTACAGGCTAACCCAGAAGTACTGGCTCTCAAGGACAGGTGCCGGAACACACCGTTATGTGCTTGGCGACAGATTTTCTACTTGAGGGTGGTAGCTAGCCAGGTGGGCATCGACGACTTACATCCTAAGACAACAACCGGGACCGACGGCTTAACGTGCCTTCCGATGCATGGAAACTCTCAGTAGTAATGTCACTAGCGGTTACCCATCCAGCTCATGACCGCGGGTGACGTTGCTTAACTTTCCTGATCGCTTGAGAGCAGCTAAGTAAACTTCGCTACGAGCGCCTCAAAAATTTGAATAACTAATTAAATTGAATACAAAAAATATGATTTGACATGGCCGTAAACTGGTTTTTCTTAATATGTATACCATTGTATAAAACTACAGTTGACTACATGATATAACGTTCCATGATGTTAATGAAGTTTCGCCTTTGATCTAATCACTAGCTCTTATCCTACAAACCGTTAAAGAAAAGCCCTCTAAGGGCCATTTAAACATTATTGAAATTAAAGAAATATACTTAAGGGTATTGTTTATTAAGAACATAAACATTTACGTAGGATTAAATTCGAGAATAAATTAGAAATACGTAATATTGCGTAGTCTTGAGACATCGTAAAAAGACATCTTAAAAAAGTAATTCTTCAATTATACAACTCGTAAAAGCTCGTTGTAAATTTTTAATTTAAAAGGATTTTGGTGTATATCTTTTTACAATAATAACCAATATTTTAAAAATACGTTAAGAAAACATTACTAACATTAATATTCTAGAAAAATACTTAAATATAAAAATATATTGGGGATTTCCGCAAATTAAAGCCTGGACCAATGTATTATGTAATGATAGCATCTTTAACCTATTATTTTCTTAGTTTATTTAGTATTTCAGGGACGTTTGCCCCTGGAAATAATTTTCCTTAGATCTCTATTAATAAACGCTGGTTCATGGAATCTTAGCTGCCTGTCTACACGTACTAATACGAAGAGCTGTTGTCTTGCTCTGAATTCCTTATTTGGCGTTCATTTCATCAGTAGAATAACTATATACTCGTATTTTATATGCAAACATATGGCACGTTGGGCCTGATTACTGTATCAGCCGGATTGTCCACTGCTAAACACAGCCTCCCACATGATGTAGTGTGCCACAATCTCCACGCATGGGAGACATCTTGGGGATCGCAGTGTGAGATATCAGTTCCTCAGAAAGCGCTGCTGCCCACATTCTGGTGTGTTACTTTTATTCGCTTCTTACGGCACCCACGGTAGAGATGGGGGGTGACATTCTAGCCCGGCACCTCAGGGAGGATTGTTTAACGGGCATAAATACTTACAGACTGCTTTTTAAGAGGTAGTAAGGTATAACAATAGTAAAAAGGTGCTAAGTGTCGTATAAGCTACATGGTATCGAGATCTGCCAAGAACATATTACATAACAATGCGTACAAAGAAAATATTGTCAAAAGATTAGTATCATTTTTTATGGGATAAAATGAATCGTTTGATCAACGTTAAAAAATGTTGAAAATATATTTTCAACTACTGTGTAGCCGAAACAGTAAGTATTTAAAAAAGACGTTTATGTCCGAAAATGTAACTGCTGTATTCGAGACTATGCGCCTTAATCTCAGAAAACCATCTCGCCATCTACCGCAACAACTCAACATAAGTCGCACTAGCTTTACAAGAGTTTTGCGGGACCTCAGGTTATTTGCTTTCAAGATCCAATTGATTTCACTCAGCAGCTGAAAGCGAATAACTATCCCCTTCGTCATCGCGTCTCTGTTTGAGCCCTACAGAACTGATCGAGACGGACCACGATTTTGCTTGAAAATCATCTCAATCGATGAAACGCATTTCCGGAGTTCGGTGCTGCGATTTGCGACTTCTGTTGTGGGGTCACATGAAAGATGAATGTTATGCCGACAATTCAGTTAACGAATCAGGTTCTTTAGTTGCATATTGGCAGAGCCATGCGTCAGATAAATTCCAAAACCATCAGCAGTCTTGCCAAATTGGGTTGCAGGATGCACTTCAAAGCCATGTAGCCTAGACAGCCACATAATTATTGGTACTGCACTGCAGTATATATATATCGTTGTCTTAGTACGGACGTTTTGCAGTGATCGTTAGTACGGAGTGAGTCACCCCGTAAAACACGATCACTGCAAAGTATTTACTGTTTGAAACGTCGGAAAAAAAATAATGATTAATATACGCGATTTAAACCGTTTAAAGTTGTTTAATTACCATGTGTCATAATCGCGAAACCCTAAGACAATGATATATATACTACTTCCAAAACGTCCTATCTTTTACAGAAACACTACTCCATGTATTATCCTGTGATTTAATTGGCATCAGCAACGATTGTTTTTATTGTAATTGTTTAGTTATATATGCAATATGTATAACATTTGTACTTATTGTAAGTATAGTACATATATTAATACAATAAATAAAAACTCTTGAAACGGGGCAGGGTATTGATTGATAGGAGAACAGATATGAACCACACAGGTAGATGTTTATTTATTTTTATTTCACGTATCAAATTAACTATAATATTTTTACCTAAATTAGGCAAACACACAACACACGCTGTTAGCACTTATGTCTGTTAAAATAATGAAAGTATTAGCAGTAAGTAAAGCAAAAATAATAAAATTGTATACTCTTTTTTACTCAGTAACTTCAAAAAGCATAGTCATACTAGAAAACAGAACTAAATTTAGACGCAATAACGCACAGAAAAAACAAAGTTGTATACTTAAAAAAGGAAATGTAGGGGACGACAGTAAAGGAAAGGATCGACGTGACATCTGACATTTGGATAATGGTCAGCATAAGCGAAATGCTTCGTCGCGTCGCCGCTTCGTAGGCATTATTATTTCACGAAGTGAGGATTTTGATCTCATACGTGGGTATTTTTTTCATGATTCAAAGTGACGAGACGGTCCGGTCGTCCTTATTTAGTGTTGGTCTGTGCCAAAATAATTATTTTTATGTGTGCATACAAAATTACTAAAATTAAATAATGCCAACTGGTAGTGGGCTGGAGAATTTGGACTGCCTTTTTTATGTTATTGTAACGGAACAAGCTCGAGGCCCACCTTTAAGAGTACCTGCCTATAACAGATGCATTTCATCACAAGTCATGAATTGCACTGCGCTTGTCACTTTGAGACGTAGTTGTCTCTCAAGTCTCATGTGCCTATAATTTTACTGGCTCTCAAGGACAGCTGCCGGAACACACCGTTAGGTGCTTGGCGGCAGATTTTCTACTTGAGGGTGGGTTTCCACTGGTTAGTCTTCAATGAATCATAGGTTGTCTAAATGCTTTTGGTGTAGTAGCTAGTAGTGTTGTATATAGTTCGTAGTATTTTGTTAACAAAGGCAGGGAGCTCATAAAAAAAAAAGAATCAATATATGTTACTTTGCTATATTGCATTGATTGTGGGCCCCTCTATGTACTTAAATGTTTAATGTTGAAGATGCTACGGACAAAATACACTCCAGCGGCGCGCAGCGGAAGTATTTTCCAGAGCTGCTGTAGAAAGTAGTTAAACGTTTTCTCGAAATTGGTAAGGCGATTCTAAATGTAACGTTCATTGTTAAAATTACACTGAAATAAATTTATAAAATTACAACGAATTCTTTTTTAAACACAAGCAGCATACAAACGCTTGACCATCCGTCTCTATAGCTGGGACATGCTCATCCAACTAAGCTATCATGGTGAGTAATTCACATTTAAAATGTATCCTTTAGTTCCTGAAAAACCGTCGAGCGACATATGCAGCCAAACTGAATTGAACAAAAACAAGATTTTAATTGAAAAATCTTGTTTTAAACTGTTTACAATCACGCAACCCGATAATTCTAACATTGTAATATTTGCATTAACGCTTTTAAAGCAAATAAAGTTACAAAATTTACAACGATAAGAAAAAAATAACCACGAGCGGGATTCTTAAGAAGTTTATTCGCTTAGCAGGTGTTAAAATAAAATAAAAATGAAGTAAAAAAATATATGTGTCTGTATGATATGTTTTGATTGTTACAATTGGTGTTCAAGGAATATATGTTTTTGTATTGTACTGTATAAAGTGCAAAAATTATTTAATATTTATAAAAATTATGAATTGATAATTTAATACTATTTTATGGATTATTTGCTCTTATATATATAAAATATTAAGTGCTTTAGAGGGTTTCAAGCATTGATACCTAAAATTTCCATGGTTATTGTTCGAAAATGTCAGTCAATGTCAGTGCGTGGCGTGGTCCTATGCATATATAAATCAGCTAACAGTGGCTCTGTCTAACACAGAAACGCAGTGTATTATGGCAATATGGGGGGCATTTAAAGCTATTGCTGTTCAGGTAAGCTGCAAATAGGACCCTGCACAAAAGTAGAGTCATTCTGCTAGAACACTGTTGGGTAAAATACCCTACGATCTTGCGATGAAGCTAAAACTCGCGTGTGGATTTAAACCACTCTCTGAGCCATATATTCCCTTTGCCTCATTCTACAGCCATTGCTACCGGACTATAATTGTTTCTAAATAATCTATATGCAGAATTTCAGGTTTTATTATTTGCTGATATGTAAGCCTCTGACCACAATCTCACCTGATGGTAAGTGATGATGTGGTCGAAGGTGTTAACAGGCTTAACCTAGCATTACTGGCTCTCAAGGACAGCTGCCAGAACACACTGTTAGGTGCTTGGCAGTAGATTTTCTACTTGAAGGTGGTCGCTAGCCTGGCGTACATTCGCAAAATGACCTTCCACCATGCGGTGAAGCTCCATCCCATGGCGGCATTCGAACCATGGTTATGCTGCGCGGCATTCCATAGCTAATGCCACTGAGCCATCACTACATCATATATATATATATATATATGTTAGTTGGTTTGTACGATAAGTACGTAACCTTTCTTTCTTTATGTTATGTGGAGTAAGTAATGTTGTCTTAGGTTTTCGGCGGTTATTACACATAGTAATTGAACAACTTAAAACAGTTTAAATCGCGTATATTTATAACTATTATTGTCCCGACCTTTCAAACACTTTGCAGTGATCCGTGAAACACCGTCTCAAGTTGTTTAATTACTATGGAGTGAATAAAAAACCATGTGTATAAAATATTTAATTTGGGTTTTTGGCTAGCTGCCTGACTAACAAGCCTTTCTGTGAATCTATTTCTCAGTTATATATAGTGCGAGTATATTGTGGTGCAGGTGATTTAGTTCCTTATATCGCTTAGTGACCTTTCGCCAAAAGTAGTTTTGAATGGATAAAAACAGTCAAATTCAGGGTGACCAGATTTAAGTCGACGATATCTGTTGTAGAAACTGCAGCATAGGATTCTGGTCACCCTGGTAAAATTACTTTACCTTTTATTTATTTCTATAAAATAAACTAACTTTTCTGCCGTTTTATTATGTCTATAAAATAAACTAACTTTTCTGCCGAATTCTAGAATTAGCTGTTTTAAATAATGTGACCATACGCATCTAGCGTCTGTGGTCACTATGGTGACCTTTCTCCCAAAACCACTGGCTGTATATTATGCACTTATGACGTATGCATAACGTCAAGCCTATTTTCCCGTAGGGGTAGGCAGACTCCACGGACTTTCACTTGCTACAGTGCCTACAGTCTCGCAATATCTCTCTTGCATCCTTCGATCTCAGATATTATACTCTTTACAAATGCCCATGTGTTGAGGGTACTGTACTATATCACCCAGATTGTCTACTGCTAAACACAGCCTTCCCTATTGAGTTGGGGGAGAGGTTGCCATTGATCCCCAAGCTTAGCAGGTGGCTTGGGAATCGCAGTATAAGATGCGAGGTTGAACAACCTACTTTCTGTTTTCCGTTAATAGCCTCATACAAGCCCCGCAGGAAAAAAATTGGGGGTGTGCAATTCTAGAGCAAACGTCTCCAATATTATCAGAATACGTTTGCCAAGGCCTTCGAAATTATATTCCTCGTTCCATTCAATCTAGACATAAATAAATCACTAAGAACTAATTACAACACTACAGTTACTCAGTTACTACAACGAAAGCACTAAGGCAATCTATACGCCATAGTAACATAACAGTGTATACTTGCTTTGTCAATCTTCTATCGCCCGTCCTTTCTACATGAACCAAGCATCTAATATAAAACATACCATTTTAGGCTAACGTCAATCTCCTTGTTCAACCCACATTGCTTTCTAATTAATCTAATTATTTTAAAGTCACACGACACACACACTTCTCAAACTTCTCATGTCACCTGGATTAATTATATTTTTTACAGTCTTACCCAGCTTTCAGTGCCCTAACTTACACATACATAAATGTCAGCACTAACACTCCTCTTCGCCTGTTTAATTTTGCGACCTAAAATAAAACAAAGGAAAACTTTGGTGCCTTAAAGTATTAACAGGTATTTAAGAAAACTTCAAGAATATGTATGACGACACTGCGTTAGTGCAATTTATTATTTTTCCATATAACTATTCTTAGGCGTCTTTATTATGACATTCATTATAACAATATTTGAAAACAATTTGTAACTACATTTAAAAAAGGTGTATATTATATATCACATAGTGTATGCAAAGTATGATTCATTCTAGTAAAACATAACATTGTATTTTTTTCAAGTAGGCCTATTTACTACATGGGAAAATGGTCAATGTTAATATTTAATATAGTAATAATAAATCAATTTTGTAATTTACTGGCTTCTTAAGTCATTGTCTTATATAATAAATAATATAAAAAAACAACTGAATGTTTATAAAATAAAAATATATACAGCTAATCAATTTATTTTCAAAATCTTCAACTCTATAGGTAGTTCAAATTTGTCACAATTTTATATACTTATATGTCAAATGTTATAGAAACCTATAAGTTATATGAACAACAATTTTAATCATACTAGAACAAACAATAACTAAATGACTTACAACTGAATGATATGAAAAGTTATTTCGTAATACATCGTATTGTCTTTTTCATTATAATATTTCTTATCACTATAAAAAGTACATTATCTAAATGTTCTGGTACAACATACCTATCTATTCAATATCTATTGATTACAATTTTGATATATAATTAAATTCAATAAAGTTGATTTGAAAGTAATTAGAAACACAATCATTTCTGAGAATACTTGTACATGAATGTAGCATAGCTTAGTGCTAATGAATGAAGATTGTTCAAAGTAAATTCATAATTAAATGGGTACTTATATAAATCAGGAAGCATATAAGCTCTGGAAGAGGTGAATCAGCCTTTGATCAATATATCGCCAAAGGCTTGGCGATATAATGATGAGTGCTTAGTGATGATAAAGATAAGCCTAGAAATGGGAATTGGTTCTTAAGTATAGCTGCGGGAACACACCCTTAGCCGATTTACAGCCGGTATAGCAAGACAAAGGGAAATTACTCCCTTCACTCCGAGAAATAAGTTATTGTGTCTCGTTTGCACGGTAACTTCAAACCTATATACACTATTTGTTTGCAACTGCTTTAGAACATCCGCATTGTCAGATTTTCTGCTACAAGGCACCTACCAAGACAAATTATTACATAAGAGGCTTACTGAAAAATATATCTGCAAACTGACATTGGGCCTTTTTGGGGGATGTTTGCTTACATCCTTTTTTATATGTCTTTCCTATAAATACACTATTGTTTTTGCACGCAATTGCTTTAGAACATCCGCAGTGATATATATTCTGCTACACCCACCAAGAAGGAATCTTGTATATGAGGCCTACAACCTGATATTGACACCAGGATGTGAGGAAATCTGCCAACCGACATTGGGCCTTTTTGGTAAATTTTGTACTACAAATTATCCCTTTATATTATCTTTATGACCGTCTTAAAACATAACCAGTTTTTTTATACATTATATAACATTGGCACCATGATAACAAAAACGGAAATATTTGGATACTGTAACTCTCGGAGGAATGCGATATATTGAACAACGTGGGTAAGGTTGAAATCGAATCAGTTATTTATTTTATATATTTTTCGTGAACAGGCGGTCGTGGCACTAATAACTGGTTTATAACAATGAAGTTAAAACAAATTTAATGCCATATACATAAAAGATGACATCGAAAATTATTTACATCTCAATATCTTAGATAAAATGAACTACTTGTTATTCGTCTTGGTAGCTGAAATTAGGCTCAGTTTAGGCCACGAAGTATAAAGTATAACTCGATAACACAGTACAGGCTAACAAATGTCAGCACGTAAATGACTACATAAAAGCTCCATGTAAACTAGTGAAAAGCTTGATAAGTTTATGTATGTTAGAGGTACGGTGATGCGACGACATTAGCAGTGTGGTACATGTTCATAAAAATAGCTGAAATTGTTGTTCTGACATTACTGGTTAGCAACCAACTCCAATGTAATAAAAATCTGACCTTGGTATTACTGCACTAGATTAAATAAAAGTAAGAGAATGCAACAACATTTCGCAACTGACCGTCAGAAATTATATTTGACATATAAAGTTATTCCAGATCCTTTCATGATACGTATGTTCATATATACTGTACTGTATCAGCCGGACTGTGCACTGCTCAACACAGCCTTTAAAGGGGTTTTTGCCACAATCCCCACGCTTGGAAACGTCTTGGGGATCGCAGTTTAAGATGTCAGTTCTTCATAAGGCCCATCTTCCGGCATTTTATCTTTAGTCGCCTCTTACGACACCACAGGTAGTAATGGGGGGGAGGGTGACATTCTAACCCGGTACCCCACTGGTCATGTTTACATATGATTGAACATTATTAAAGACTTATCACGCTTTTGTTTCAGTATTGTCAAATTACATGACAGCATAAATATCAGCAATGAAATGTAGATATAACTAATTTATTTGCTAATATCATTATCTATTTTATCTAAATTCAGTCACATTCATATAATACAAGCACTTGCAAATATTTGACGCGAGAAATGAACACTTTGCGTAAGAATGTACGTATTGTCTCAATTAGAAACGACGCAACGAAACTGTTTAGGAAAAGAAACTGAGACGTCTGAAACTGAGAGACGTCAATGCGGGCGTCCCGAGCTCTCCTTGAAAAAGACCACCGGATGTGGTTGAAACTATAGTCGGAGCTTTCTGACTTATTCACGTGAGTTATCCCGTTTTATTTACTAAAATGAGTCAATACCACGTTAGTTTTTATAACATAAAAGAAACTGTTCTTAGATTCTATCAGGATTTGTAATGGTATTTCGATAAAGGATTTAGTCTATACGTCGCTTTCCTTTTGAGACATTTTGTACAAATATCAATGTTTACGCGTTTCCATATAAATCCGCTAGAATCTCGTACGCATTTAAGATGTTGATTACTCATATTGTTTGCTTTAATATAAGAGAAATGTTAATTTACACGAAGCAGCTTAAAGCAACTGTGACGCGATAAAGTTATACACTTTGCAATATTGGGCGTTATGCTACGCTTCTCTATTTATTGATATTGTTTATATAAGTACCTAAATATTCCTTGATTGGTGTCTTAGTGTTGTTCTAATTAGTTTGAATTGCTTAATGTTACACGTATAATCATATTGTAAATTATCTAATTACTGTATTTTCAGTTTCGTTAGAATCTTCACAAAATTATTAATAATTATTGTGATAAGCATTGTGTTTAACCAAATACTTTGCAATTTCATACCGTCGCGTCACTTGAGTCCCAAAATTTCATGTCTCATAGTCTTCAACAAGTATTTATTTCAAACTTGACTATTTGGTAAAAAATGTCTACATTCAATTTTCGACATCTACGGTCTCATAAGGCTTCTTCATAATAAACTCCTACGTTGATCTGAAACAGTAAAAATAAGCATTAAAGTTTAACAACAAATCAAACAAACAGTAACTCAAGATCGGCTTTCGCATCTATTACCATATCAAGTAGAAAATCTGTCGCCAAGCATCTAACGGTGTGTTCCGGCAGCGGTCTTTGAGAGCCAGTGAAATTACAGGCACATGATACTTTTCAACCATGTCTCAAGGTGACGTGAGCAGTGCAATTCGTGACTTGTGATGCAATGCATCTGTTATACATTGTTTCCATATATTTCTTACTGATTTATAAAAAGTATTAAATACTAAAGCAATCGTTAAAATTACAACATTTATCAGGCCTCTTTGAGATACCTAAAATAATTTTGAATAGCTACTCCAATTTCTCAAAGGTATTTTCTATTTAGTCATGTTCTGATTGGCTCTTAAAATAGAAGTTCGAAGAACGTCTGTGGACTATAATAAATATCCTTCTCTTGAATGTTGCATTTATTACTTTATATCAAACTTCAAAAAAGCTTTCAAATCAAATAAATTTACATTATATATAACATTTTGTTTGTTTTTTTTTTATGCCTGATAGGTTAGCCTTTGACCACTATCTCACCTGATGGTAAGTGATGATGTGGTCGAAGATGTTGTTCAGGCTAACCTAGAAGTTTGGCTTATGTTTGGGATCTGTGTAAACATTAAAATTATTTTACGTGTTCCCATGGATTTTGTTATATTGTCCTTACTGTTTCCATTTATCTCTTAACGCGAGTATCAAGAGGACATAAAAGCTTTGACATTTCTTTTTATGGACAAGTTACGAGTTCTCGTGATGGAGATATTTTAGTGCGTCGTATCGCAGATTTGTATCATCTGGTGTTTGTGGAACACACTTTGTTGTGCCAATGTTAGTGTAAATTTATGACCGTTATTATTTGAAATGTCAAGTATTTATTATTTCAATGGCACAGTGATTAAATGCTAGAACAGTATAATCAACACTACTTATGCAAGAAAAATATCTAGAGTAGGTTTTTATAAATTAGTATGTCTGGTGGTTAGTGATTAATAACCCTGCTGTGAAAAACAACAACTCCTCCACGGAATGCATGGGGTACATCAAACATTATTATCCTATAATTGCACTACTTAACGTTTGCTGCTTGCCAGAAAACATCTACACATACAAGTATGGCTAAGGTATAAAGATGGAGCCTTAACAAACTTTAAAACCATCCAGATCAAATCCTCGTGATTCTTCAAGAATCAAGAATGTTTATTGCAATATGAGTTACAAGATGGTCTTAATCGAGGTTTTATGTCCTCCATATCTTGCCTGATGCGGCGTACAATATAATACAATAGATTTATTACATACTATAATTCATCTGATGTATTATTCAAATAATTCTTAAGGTTTTTAGAAACTTGTTTTATTCAAGAGTCTCATTTTAATTTCTTACTAAATATACAACAATTATGTTTTATATTAATTTTAATAAAAACAAAAGAAAAAAAATATACTTACATAACTATATCAGTGCTTATACTAAACAACATGAACAGGACAGCCGTCTTTTGCTTTTGTGCTCTCCATTGGCGGTGATATGACGACATACGTATCCCTCGAAGTTTGCTCCTCAACATCACTGGCAAACAGTGGCGGTGGAGGAATGACATCATCGTCTACTTCTTCTTCCGTAACTTCTTGCCGCTTGCTCTTCCCCGGCATATAATTCATCACGCAAGTCACCGCAATTAGGAACAGAAAGAATATGAAGACCACGTCGAACATGATCAAGAAATTTAGCATTACAAGTTGCATCACGTTACTGACTAACCCCTCCGTCGCATTCTGCACCTCTCATCACCGTTGTTTGTTTGTGAATCACGCTCACAGCATACTCGATATCTGTAACAAAAAACAATGAAATTTTATTTGAACGTGGTCAAAGGGATTCCTACACACATAAACCGTTTTACGTCCACGGTACAACGTACTCAGGGCTGTTAAAAATATACCAAACTCGTTTAAAATTTATGTTTGTTATGAGTTTTAGTACAACATCAGAAGCCATGGCGACAAGCTTTCTGATTACTCCTTAAAAATACATAAAATCCTCTGATTAGGGTTCCGAAATAACAAAATAAAGAGTAAATATTACATTTTTGCTTGCTTCAACGTTCAGGTAAGCGGTTCGAATAAATCGGACCGTGAGCACGTATTCGTGTTATTATACCTTTTTGTTCACGCGGTCCCATAAATTAGCCATTTATATTCTGTACCCCATATTGGACAGTATCGTTTTAAATTATTTACTGGTTAAAACGTTTTGTTTCTCACCTTATAATATAGCTGAATTTAAAAAAAAAAAAAGGATATACGTGCATGTAAAACTCTGTAGGTATGGTTCTTGGCAGTTGTTTTTACTTGATGCTATTAGCTTTCCAGACAAGCGTGGTTAAATGCTCTACTACCGTATCAAAGATATATAGATATAATCATCGTCATCATCATCAGCCGGAAGACGTCCACTGTTGGACAAAGGCCTATCCTATACAACGCCACAATGAACGGATTTTAGCCATTTGTAACCGAGCTCCTTTAGAACCCGCGACTTTTACATCTGTCGTCAGTCCACCTAGTAAGGGGCCTGCCAACTCTACGTCTTCCGGTGTAATATAATAATCACTCGAGAACCTTTCTTCTCCATAAGTTATCGGTTCGTTGAGCAATGTGGCCTGTAACATTGCCACTTCAAGTTACGAATTCTGAAAATTATGTCGGTGACTTTGGTTCTTCGGCCAACATACTCGTTTTGGAATTTATTGCGAAAAGAAACTCCGAGTATAGCTCTCTCCGCTCAAATGAGGGAGTGACTCTGATTTTCTCTATAAGGACAATGTCTCAGTGTCATAAGTCATCGCTGGCAACACGCATCTTTAGGCTCTGCGGGATATTCAACAAGAAGATGTCGCGTAACTGCCCATCCGAGTTAGATTCTTCGGGGGATACCTTTGTCGAAGTTTGACCTACCTAACTAAACAGTCTGTCCTAGGTAAATACAATGATCAACATCTTCGAGAATATCATAAATAAAATATAAATAATATACCTACTGGACGGGTGCAACATGGGCATCAAACAAAGTTTTCGTCTTGTCCATGTTCATTTTTAGATCAACCTGCTGCGTGGCATAAAAAAAATTGTTTGTTTAAAAGCTAAGTTCTTTCGTTATAAATTTGGACGTGTTATAAGTTTGATATTTTTATCTAGTAGTCTTGTATTGAAGTTATTAGTCGCATTCGCAGTTGTTGTTAATATATTATTATATTTTTAATATTGTAAAATACTGCCTTGAAAATAATATATCATAAAAAGCCAGCTTTGAGTTATTGTATTTTCTTTGGGCAATAATGCATAAGAAATATCTATAAAATAATTGAAGTGGCTCGATTCGAAGTTATTTTCTAGCCGTTTAGTTGAATCATAGCGCCTTAAATTAGCAAGTTCCTAAAGTATTTAGCATAAATAAAAGAAGAGCAGAAAGTTAATTTCATTTATATTTATTCATAAAAAGATGAAACATTTAGAGCAAAATAAAGTTACTTTTAAAAATACATTCTCGCACAAGATCATAACTTCCGAAACCCTTTCGTGCCATCATTAAAACTCAGAAAATTATTATAAACTACGAAAGTCAAGTTCTGAATTTACGCCAAATCTTTGTAAATGGCACCGCTGGATTGAAACGTAGAAGTTGCCAAATTAAAATAAACTCGAGTTGTGAACTTTTAATACAATAAGACTGAGCTCAGTGACTCTCAACTCTCATCATTTCTGAGGCCTTATGGTCGCAAAAATGGGGTTGTTCTTCTTGATATTGAGACGAATAATAAAGTAATTTGGACATAAATATTACTTATAAGAATAAAATTTCTTATAAATATATGACTGATGATAATCATAAACACAAGGGCTTATAAAATCATAAAAAATAACTTTTGAAGTTTCAACTGAAATTCCGTAACTGTTAAGTACTCCTTTAGTTAAGCCGTAAGCTGAAGGAGGCCCGATTAAGGCATTATCCTTTAAAGGACTTGGTTTTCATAGACTTAAATATGGCTTGTTAAGGATTAGTAGGAAACACAAAGAGACAACAGCTTTGTTATTATAATATTCTAGAAATTGTTTGTATTATTGTATAAATCATAAATATTTAACACCTTACCAAATTAAATTTATAGAGAAGCAAAATGGCCCATGTGATGGTTTTAAAAGTTACTTATGAATCTGCTCTTGATTTTCTGAATGATGCATTTAATGGAATATAAAATAATTCAAAGACTTGGCTACAACTTGAATTGCCATTCCGAATTAGCGTCAAATGTTTTTCCATAAATTAAAATACACGCGTTACTGATGTATTGATAATTAGTACATAATAAAGTAACCCTTACTCGCTGATTCTTACTTTTACATCATTCGTTAGGTCTACATACCTCTCAATTCTTAATCCTAGACTAAACACTCAAACACTTCGTACCGTACGACCGAGTAAGACGTGATACCACGTCAATGACGTTGCTTTGTCACTCTGTTCAATGAACGTAGAAAGCACCCTTTGGTCGCGTATAAAAGCGGAGGTTTGTGATAGTAAGTTATAAAAATGTTTTAGTAGAGGTACCTAATACGATACTAATAACTTGGAACTTGCGTTTTTTTCTCTACACGATGCACTTGACAAGGAGATCTTGTATTGAAATACAAGATCTCCTTGTCAAAACTAGTTACGAGATGGTTGTTTATATTTTTTTATATATATGACTTAACCTTTTTATATCAACTACTCCTCAGTTGGCCGTGAAGCATTTTCATTTTTTTCCCGTATATTCTTAGGAAACGGCGATCTCAACAAAAGTAATTATTTAAATGTAATAGCTATTAAATCAATAGTCAATATAAGTCTTGGATTAACATCTGTTTGAAAATGTCTAAAGTTAAGTGAGATTGGTTGGTATTGGTTAACCACTTCATCGAATTCAGCTCGGTTGAAGCAAATACAAAATAAACTGTGGGTTTATACAGCTAAAACAGAATACAGCTAAAGATTGGTTGTAGCTTCAGTGGTTAAGTCAGTAAAACACAATCTTGCACTATCCAGAAACCGCAGGGAAATGGGCTTAAGAAGAAAGTTTTGTCGAAAAAGAAACTCTATATAAATTATTTTTTAATTATAGCTTGATAGGCTAGTCTTTGACTACTATCTCACCTGATGGTAAGCGATGATGTGGTTGGAGATGTTGTTCAGGCTAATCTCGAATTACAAGGCTCTCAAAGACAGCTGCCAGAACACACCGTTAGGTGCTTGGGGACAGACTTGAAAACAGGCGAGATAACCGGGACCGAGGGCTTATATAACGTGCCTTCCGAAGTACGGAAGCACTCAGTAGTAATGCCACTAACGGTCACCCATCCAAGTTATAACCGCGGCGGATGTTACTTAACTTAGCTGAGCGTTTAAGGACGGTTAAGCAAAAGTGGCTACGAGCGCTTCAAAAATGTAAATATTAATATGAACCCTCCTTAACTTTCATATTGTTGCAATAAACAGAGAGTAAATAAAGTGTGTGCCGTACCCGGTCAGTGTTTAGCCCTAATGTCAGAGTTCAGTCGAAGACCCCTTGTGACGTAAGACAAATTATATTGAATTTTTGTTTACAATAATGATCTTGATTTTCGATCTGACCCCGTTGTATATAGGTATTGCTTGGGGTGCGTTTTGAAAACTGCTTTGATGTCACAGTAAGAAAATCTTGCACGTGTAGCTAACGTAGCTAACTGGCTGCCCACCCCAAAACTAAACCAGAACTGACGGTGCAACGTGCTCTCCGCAGCACGAAAGCACTTAGACGTAAATGCCACTAGCAGTCACCCATCCATGCGTGTGACCGCAGCGGACGTTGCTTAACCTTGTTGATCTTTTAAAAACGACTAGTTAAGATTCGCTAAGAGTGCTTCATGTATTGCTTAATAATATAAAAATGATATTTTATATGTAACATAATTATATTTCATTAATTGACTGAGCCATCTATTATTATCAGTAGCAAATGCCATTTTGTGCCGTGCATACCACCAATACTAGTTTATTTGTTGAGACTTGTACAATAATAGACAAAACCAAACCATCCATTCGGCAAAAGTTCTATCTACGAAAATCATAATGTCTACCTCGTAGCACCCTTCGTAGGACTCCGTAGCATATGAAATTACTATGTTGGAATAATTACATTTGATATAATTTTCATGCAGAATAATTAAGATTGGTTAACTGATGCAGCTTGTTGCATCAAGGTCAATCGAGGTTACTGTTTAACTGACATATTATTTACATAAAACATAATTACGTATTACAGGGGTTGGATCTACGGTATTTTAGTCGGTAAACCATAATGTTGCACTATCTAGTAACTGCAAAGAAATAGGCTTGTTTTATTTTGACGAAAAAAATATTAATTAGAGACTCTTGAGTTTCATAATGAAGCAATGGTCGAATACTATCTGTGACATTAACAATAAATATGTTTTTTTTAAATTACAAATTAAAGTATATTATGCTCACAGATAACAAAATGATAAATATTTTTTGACATTCGGCCGCAATTTCCGACTTCCAAGTCTTCATCAGCTTCTCTACCTTGACGTGCAAGCAAAGCTAGCTACGAAGTATTCTCAGGGCGTGTTTAAGTTTTCGCTCTACTACGAATATTCGTAGAATCTTCGTTTATGCCCCACTTCCACTCGGAGAGTCAGCTACTTCTCTTTTAATAATAATTGTTCATGTTAATGTGAACAAAGATTAAACCCGGAAATGTTCAGCTAGATTTCATCTCAAGCTTAGTTCTGTCTCGAAGCAATAGTGTTCAAAAACACCGTAGTTAGGTGTGAGGGTATTGTAGCAAGTGAAATAATGGGCTAAAGAGTTTATAAACTGATGTCTCTGAGTGATGAGTACAGTGTAGTGTAACGCAGAATCGTGCAATTAATACTAAAATGGGCATACGTGATGCTTACAATCAGATTTGCGACTAGTGTCTTCATTTGCTACCTAAAAAATGGTATATTTCTAGGCAAAGTAAATGTGTCGTGGTTGAAATTTATTGCTAACAAAGTATATATGACTATGAATTGAATTATAGACTGTTGAAAAAATCTAAATTTGAAATCTTGTCACTGCACACCAGTGCAACAAAACTCCAACAAGCATTTGCAAAGTTAGTTGACTGACGACATAGTTAAAGTCGCGGGTAGCCAATGGTTAAAATCGGCTAACAGCCGTTCTTTGTGGCGTTCTATGGGGGAGGCCTTTGTTCAACAGTAGACGTCTTCTGGCTGATGATGATGAAGAATTGCAAAATAATTTCTCTTCCGTTGTTAAGTTATGATGTGGTCGACGCTAAACATTGCGTAGGAACTGATTTTAAAGAAAAACTGCCGGAACGCATTACATAACTAGGTGATTGGTAACAGATTTTTCAATTTGACGCAAGTGAGCATACGCCAATGCCCTACCACTAGATGTGAGGTTTCAGAAAAACTTCTTTATTCAATTTTAACCTATTTTTGTTTAATACGATATTCTCGTATAGACTTATATAAAAAGCTACAATAATTTTAAATCTATAAATAGGTATATATTTGCCTTATTTTTCTTTTTATTATTTTACAGGACTATAATATCTACGCTATTTAAGGAACAAAATGCAATAAGTAAATATTTTTTATAGAAATAAACACTCAAAACATGAGGAACTTAGATATAACATTTGATATATACAATTTTATAGCTCAACCCACAAAGGTCAACGAGAGAATCAGATATAGAATTTGGCCCAAATATAAATGTCGCGCAACCTGATGAAATTCACAACAGAACCTCGAAGTTCACAAAACAAACTGAAGTAAACTGAAGAAAGTTAAGATCCAATCAATAAACATTTGTAGATGGATAAAGTTGTTGATTTTCATAATGATATTGGGTCAAACGATTCGCTCTGTTTTTAGCTTTATATTTCCGTTGGAAGATTTGTTTATATTGCGTAGAGTTGGTGCAAAACTACCTTTTACTTTTAATGGAATTTTGATGTACTTTTCCATTTTATAATCTTGTTAAAAGGGTATAATTAATAAAATATTACAATTTGCTTGTCAGAAAATAATTATATATCTTAAGCGAGGTCTTATAAGTTCTTCACAACGTAATATTTGAACTACATAGCTACACACTTTTTTTACTAATTTCATCCGGGTTGGATGCTTGATTGGTGTTCATGACAACCTGTTAGTTGTTTTCGTTTTGTTTCACGAAATTTCCAAGTGCCACTCTATAAAAAACTTACTGAAATCGAACACAAGATGTGAAACCATAAATGTAACATGCTTATCTTCATTTAATTAGTTTAAATAAATCACGGCAAAATCAAGTTCGTACAAGACGATTCTAAATTTCGTTTAAGATACACTACTTCATGACACTAAAAATATTATGCAATTTTATTAATTGAACTTTATATTGGAGATTATGCAAGCCGCCCTAAATACATTTCAATCTACTTTGATCCTTATTCTGCCATGTTCACTACCAAACATCAATTTGGCAGGATAAAAAAGTGTGGAGTACCCCATTCGCTGAATTTAAATAAAAAACATGTCAACATAAGGTTGGATTACAATTTAGATCCTATTTGGATCCAACAAATAACATAATGTGGAATGTGTCACTAAGAGCCACGCTTGCTTCGAACGGAATTGTGAAGGCTGTTCTTATCGAGATTAGAAGGGGCTTGAGATAAATTTTATTGCAAATCGTATGTGTGTAGCAATATTGTTACTGAAACATATTAAATATTTCTGTAAGGCATAATACTCGTACATGTAATAGAAACATTCTTGAGAAAATACATTACTCTTTCGTTATTGACAGTAAGAGGAGGTAATTAATGCTCTCTAAATAATTAAACATTATTCACCTCTGTAACAACTTGATGAGTAGTTTTAGTATATTCTAATATAATACTAGAGAGAAAGAGTATCTAATATTGTACTTAAAATCCAAGCTACCGCGAACAAGTTTCTTTTTCTTTGTCATTTTGTACGCTTTTTCGCTTAGCCTTCACACAGCTTAGATCTATAATGATTTATATCATCAGGTTACATAGATGTTTCGTTGGTGTATAGGCCTCGTCACACACGATGGCGCGCCCCTCCACACTAAATTATTGATGCACAATTTTGTACGGGTAGGTCTCGTTTTTACACTTCGTCTAGATTTGTGTGTGTAATTGATTGCTAATGGTATATATCGGTTTGTATATATTTAATAGTGTAATGAATAGATAGACATGCGTTACTTTGCGGAAATCCATATTTAATTATAACAAATATTTTTTAAAAAGATAAGCTAAATGAGACTGTCTCGATCGTGCTCTCGAAGAGTCACCTTCTGAGGATGCTTCGTGTAAAAGCGAATGCGTTAAAAAATCTTCCGGTTTCACTGCGTGGCGTTTGTGATGTCGCGTCGGCTTAGCAGATAAATTAGGCAGAATTGTCACTAGATATATTTTTTAAGTGTTTTATTGAAATATTAATTTAATGTTTCCTTAAAATATTCGTTATTATTAGTTTATAGTGTTTTGTTAAGGCATATCACCGGTAAAATAAATTTCATCAGTCTGCTAGTTAAAGTAAATAAGTAAATGGCAAGAATTCATTGAAGAAAAATGTGGAAGACAAGGGGATGAAAACAAGTAACTAAAAGCTATGAATAATGATATTTATTCGAAGACTGAAAAAAAATATCATGTGTTTGTAAAATACTTTTAAACGCTACCCTGAACTAACCACTAACAGTGTACTGAAAGTTGATAAAACAATTGCTTGGTTAATATTTAGCATCGAGGCTATAGATAAAGCTATATTTTGTATTGCTAAAGCGATCAAAATGCTGGTACGTGCCTGACTCAAAACATCATTGGGACTACTCTGGTTGATAACACACGTCTTACTACTCACTCGGTATCTCTCTCGTGTAACCAAGGCGTCAAAATCGTAAAGAAAACAGATAAGTACCCAGAATGCAGCAATACCGAATTTACATAAAAGTGAGACGTAGCATACTACTTAGTTGACTCCAATTTTCCAACAGGAATATATCAAACAGTATATAAAAGGTTTCGTAGCACTTGCCTAGTAGTTCCAATATGTTTTACAATATTTGCTGCAGTCATTACATACAAATTTTATTATTGGACTGTTACTGCTAGTAGCATTAATTGCTATTTAGCGATTACGTGATTCAGAGGGCACGTTCTGCGGTTCCAATTAATGTCTGAAGACAGCAGTCATATTAACATGGTGGAAGGGCATTTTGTGAATGCTCGTCTGTCCAGCCAAAAAGAACATCTGTTTCTACTGGCCTAAGTGTGCGATCCACTAGTTTTTGTTTATATTATTGTGACGGAACAAGCTCGAAACTCACCTGATGTTAAGCGGCCTCTGCCTAGAACAGATGCATTTCATCACAAGTGACGAATTGCTCTGCGCCCGTCACCAAGAGACCTAGTTGTTAAGTCTGTGTGTAACACATAAAGTGCCTGTAATTTCACTGGCTTTCAAAGACTGCTGAAGGAACACACCGTTAAGTGCTTGGCGACAGATTTTTTACTTGAGGGTGGTAGCTAGCCAGGCGGGCGAAATGCCCTTCCACCATGCGGTGAAGCTCAAGCCATCGGTAGGGATCGAACCAAAGACCTGCGGCACGGCAGCCCGTAGCTATTACCGCTCGGCCATCATAGCTTTAAAAGCTGTCCTTGTAAGCCAGGTTCTAGAAAATGTCTGTTTAAAACCATCGACCACATAATCATATATTATCAGGTGAAATTGGTAAATTTAATTAATGTACTATGAAGCTAACACCTATAATAGCACGATAACATCAACGATATCTTCACAAAGGGCTTTGTTGTGAGGATGATATACTTCATTGTATACTTAATTAGTTGCGTAAGTACGTAATTAGTATGAGTAAACATCAATTTTGCAAGTGTTGATAAAGATTAATTAGTATACTCGAGAAACAAGAAAAGAGGTCAAAATCGCAAAAATAAGTCGATTGAATAGACTTTTTTTTTTGTATTACTCACGATACAGTTACTTAAACTAGTTTCAAAGATTATAATGATGCGCAAGTTAGGGTACTTTATGCTGACTTTAGTTAGTTTAAGATCTATTTCAAACACCATACATTATTTCCCGTAACGCCAACTTTTTGGATAGGTATATAACAATTTCTTACTAGTATGCCGACTCTTTAATTATTTTTGAAATGGTTACCAATTTAGCAACATAATTTGCGAAAGAAGTTGTAATATAAGTAAGTAATATTTATAGTAATTAAACAACTTTAAACCGTTTAAAGTTGTTTAATTACTATGTGTAATAATCGCGAAAACCTAAGAGAACATCAAGTAATATTTATCTTGAAAAAAATATCAGATGGCTAAGTGTAGGTAAAACACATAATCCAATGAGGTTTAGTTTCTGTTTGATAACGAATAGATTCAGGCGTTACTTTGCGGAAATCCATATTTAATAATAACAAATATTTTCAAAATATTTTAAGAAAACATCAAATTAATATTTTAATAAAACACTTAATAAATATAAAAATATATCTAGTGACAATTCCGCTTAATTTTCTAGACTCTACGAGCGCACGATCAAGAATCATTCTCGATCGTGCGCTCGTAGAGTCAAGACTTCCTGAGGATGCTTCGTGTAGAAGCGAAACTCGTCGAAAATTCTTGCGGTTTGGCTGCGTGGCGTTTGTGACGTCACGTCGGCTTAGCAGAAAAATTAGGCGGAATTGTCACTAGATATATTTTTTAAGTGTTTTATTAAAATATTAATTTGATGTTTACTTAAAATATTTTAAAAATATCTATTTATTTATTTATGCATAGGTAAAATAATAGGTTAGCCTTTGACCACTATCTCACCTGATGGTAAGTGATGATGTGGTCGAAGATGTTGTTCAGGCTAACCTAGAAGTACTGGCTCTCAAGGACAGCTGCCGGAACACACCGTTAGGTGCTTGGCGACAGATTTTCTACTTGAGGGTAGTAGCTAGCCAGGCGGGCATTCGCAAAATGCCCTACCACCATGCTATAACGACTGCCATCCTAAGACGACAACCGGGACCGACGGCTTAACGTGCCCTCCGTAGCACGGAAACGCTCAGTAGTAATGTCACTAGCGGTCACCCATCCAACTCATGACCGCGGGCGACGTTGCTTAACTTTGCTGATCGGTTGAGAACAGCTAAGTAAACTTCGCTACGAGCGCTTCATAATTTTTCCGTTAATTGACTATAACTTATAAACTACTCCACTGATTTTCATGAAATTTATATGAGATCACCTCGTAGGTATAAGCTTTTCAATAAAAGAATTATCTTAATTAGACTATTTTATTAAAAGTCATAAAAAAAATATTCGCTTCGACTGAGAAGTTCCTCGCCAAGCAAGAAAAGTTTCTGGCTTAGTTTTATAAAGACTGTTCCTGCAACTCTTATCGAACATCGTTAAAAGGAGCTAAGGGAAATAATGCTTCGAATAAGCACCACACCTCTCATTGAATTGACGGCTCAATGAGGAATTATCAGAGCGAAGAATGGAACAAGATAACAATATTAAGTAATAATACAGTTACACCGTCATTTCAGGTTTAATTTAAAGTTTTAACAACTTGGCAATATTTACACACGTCTTCTCAACTCGGTGCTGTAATTAACGAGGAAATAATTAATTATCAATACCTCGTGCTGCCAGAACGGTGTGTTTTGTTTTTTAATTATAATTTTTTATGCTGCTTTAGCTTTGGAATTATTACAGCATATAAGAACCGTTAGTAACGTGGTAATCAATGAAGCGATGTTGAGATATTTTTTGTTTTACTTTGTCATAAGTGACAAATCGCACTGTGCCCGTCACCCTGAGACGTAAAGTTGTTTAGTATTATGTGCCTGAAATGTTACTGGCTGTTAAGGACTGCTGCCGGAACACGTCGGCTAAGAATGAAAAAAAGGCGGAAAGAAAGGGTCACGAGAGGTTACCACGGAAGACGAAGAGTTGATAGGTCTCCCACTAACCAATGGTTACAAGCGCCTAATAGCTGTTCTTTTTGGCGTTCTATGAGGGAGGCGTTTGTTCAACTGTCAACATCTTCCGGCGGATGATGATGATAATGTTATTCATATGGGTTCGTGTTTTTTTCTATGCTGTTTTTTTATGTTATTATGTAGGATTAAGCAAGAGGCGGTAAACAGTGCCTATATGGATTACATCACAAGTTACGAACTGCACTGCGCCCGTCACCCTGAGAAATATAGTTGCTAAAGTCTCATGTGTCTGTAATTTTACTGGCTATCAAGGCATTTTGTGAATACCCGCCTGGTTAGCCATTACTTTCAAGTAGAACATCTGTCGCCAAGCAAGTAACAGTGAGGTGCGTGGCAACAGATTTTCTACTACTATTTTTATAATATTTATACCTATTCCGAAAAACTTGTGATATCCCGAAATCAAAGTCGCGTTTGCACTTAAACACCTTGAATGCGTACAGGATACCAAACAGAATTTACAAGTTTGTCTACGGGGCGTTGTTTCATTCAAAGAGTTTAACCCCCACGTCACGTTTCCCAAGATTAATCTACACAGGTCCAAATTCCGGACGGGGTTACCGTCTATGGGAGAACTATCCTCAAATCCGGATTATGCCGAAACTATATTTTAATAAACGTCTATTCTACCCAAAAGTTATGTTAAATTGAAACCCAGCTTTGGGCGCCGATGTTGAAAACCGCTTCGCCCTAAGTATGCTGTTTTTGGATTGACAGTAAGAGAAGATTAAAACTTTTGATACAAAATAATGTGCGACACATGATGCTGCAATCATGTATTGTATTAACACTCATATTTTGAAAACATGAAAATGAATTCAATTTTTTTTACGTAATAATGGAATTGACTTCTACACTCAAAAGTATTAAATAACTTATGGAAGGAATGGACCTTGAATTTATAGATATATAGAATAATACATTAATTATTTGGATTTAGCATGGTACCGACTTCCACAAGCAATTTAATATTTTACAAAGTAGGAAGGCAGTTCTTTTTTTTTATATATTTTCCAGTATTTTGTAAGGTAATCCTCCAACTTTTTCAATTAAATTCTCGTGAATTTCGCCGATATTCAAATACTTATTAATTATAAGTTCAGGAGCAAAGCACTCATGTTAGGGATCGAGTACGTTGACATGAGTTTCGAGTATCTCAGATGCTCATCAACAGGGCGAGTGCGCAGCCAAGCCTGCGAGCTCTGACCGTATTCGATCCGTAACATAAGTGTTTTGCCGGGTTATTAATAATATTTATATAATTTCATAATATTTTTTTAACGGCGTAGCAAAAATACAATCGTAAATACATCTCGTACGTAAATAGTATGTAGATTGGATGAATAATGACATTTAAATACAGATGTACCAAAAGCTCAAACAAAGATTAGTTTGCATATAAAAGGTCGAATAAAGCCCTTACTGCAGTAGATAATGTGCGTACTTTGTTCTATGTATGGATACTGTATACAAATTGTAGCTAATGACTAAGCCGATCGCATGACTGAGGGGTGATTTATCACAATACAAGACCAGGCACATGGTTCGATGACTTGGCAAAATTGCCGTGAATATTGGATCTAGGCGCTTCTATTTATATAATGGATCAGCGGTCACGAAAGCCAACCTTCCCTTGCCACCCAGAAATGTTGCTAGCTAAGATGCGAATGTACCTTTTAAAGGGTTCGCGCTGATTAACAGTATGTTTATTTTGTTGTCATGCTCGTTATTGAAGGCGCTATAAAACGATTGTTATAACTAACTTATAATGATTGAATTAAAAATAAATAATCGTCGGCTGTATTAGAATTACATTTGTTAACGAATGACGCAACAGTTGAAATTAAGGAAAAATGTGGTACAATGAATATAAAATGAAATAAATGAAAATGTAGCCTATCGAAGACTTTGAAAGAACTTCTTTTCAGTCGATGCCTTGGTTTTAATTTTTTTTAAGCTAAGACGCTATAAATTGATGGTTTTACCTAACTGATAATGATTGGTTTAAAAGTAAATATAAGTCGGCTATTGACCAATGACGCAGTTTCGCTATTATTCGTCGGATCACTTATCATGTCATTTTAGGGATGGAGTTACATTATCATCCAGACCTATCGGTCTTGTTTCTGATATACAAATAGGGTGGCCGGTCCATATAGGTTTGACTTACATATATCACATCATTAATGTATATTCATAAACAAACAAATAAGATTATTAGTAACTTTAAGACTTTCGCGACTTGAACACATATTTATAAGTATTTAAGGGGCTTTAATCGCGATAAGAACATGTATAAATTTATTTACCTCGACGTTCTTAAATAAATTTATACATGTTTTATCGCGATTAAGTCCCGTTAAATACTTATAAATAAATTAGATTATTGTCAAAGGCTACCCAAAGTATGTTAAAAAAAATATATTATAGTTTTACTGTGATTTATTTAAGATTGTTATTAAATGGTTGGTATACGTATACCCTAGTTTTGATTTAAAAACTCATAGTATTTTTTTTTTATTTCAGACCAATGATTTTATACAGTATATATCAATATATTATATATCAATGAGTTAAAGAAAACATATATAACTTTAGTTGCATGTAATTTATAAACTACTAACTGAAGTTGATTGAATACATTAGTATAGGAAAACAAATACTCTATATTAAACTACAAAATGAGTAATAATTATGTGATGGATAAAAATAGATAAGAGTCTATTGTATATAATTTTAAAATATTAATTTATATATGTATATACCTATATACATACAACTACTAAACTTAATGTTAATAAAATACCACATGGAAAAAAACGGTTAATTTACCTTATTTTTACTTATACTTGGATTTTGTGTAGGTGGCATAATATTAACGCGGGCCTGGTAGGATCAAAGGTGAGCAAAGCGCTGATCTTATACGCAATCTACTTAAACATGATATGAAATAAGTCAAACTACATTAAGATAAAGATGTTTTGGAGACTGAAGTCTGATATAAAGTTGTAATTACGTAAACAAAACAACGGTTTGAGAGATTTTAATAACTAATACAACATGTTTTAATAAAATGTAGTAAGAAACAAATTCAAAAGCTTAGCTCATTTTCATAAAAAAAACGGTAATAGTTTTTTCAACGAAATAGTTAGAACTACTACTAAATAGTTCTATGTGTGGTTATTAATTTGAATGCAAGAGACATATTTATTATCTGTAACGCGTAATACCTCATATAAAATATAGCATTTTTTAACATTCTAACCGTACTCCACGCGAGCCGGGTTAGAGAGAATATCACCTCCCCATTTCGTCCCGTGGATGTCGTAAGAGGCGACTAAGGGAAAAATGGGCCAAATTAGCAGCATGTCACTTCTCCCGTAGATGTGAGTATTAGGGTGGTGTGTGTATTACGCGCACAACAGGTCTGTGTATTACCATCTTAGTGCCCTGGCAGGGTTTCATACAATATGTTTTTGTGACCTTGTCTTAAATGTTGTTAGCGTTAATATATTATTCGTAATGTGTTCTTATTCTTCTTCCAGTGTGTTAGAGAAAATATTGTGTATGATCCTGAAACTGTGCCAGGTGAATGGCAATAGGCTTGCCCCCCTATTACATGGTACTAAAACCCAATTGGCGAAACGTGGGTGTCTACACGCCTCTGCCCACCCGTTTGGGGAATACAGGAATGTATTATATGTATTTTTCAACATGCTAATTAACCGCTGCAGATTGGTAATTAATTAAAATACTTTAATCTTTTGTTATTTTGTGCGTATTTGCATTCGCCGATCTTTAGTATCATGAGATTCTACAGAATCTTCAAAACATTTGGTACTTGTAAGTGTGACTGTCTATAACTAAATTTTTTATGAGTGTATGTATCCGTAATACATCTGTGTACTAGTTTAGTCATTTGTCTATTATCTTTTGTGGATGAGTTCTACTGACTCGCGTTCCACTGATTAATTTGTCTGGGTGACCTAGATAACTTGCAGATGCGTCGAGATATATTAGTGCGTAATAAAATTAATAGCCCCAAAGAGCCGCGTTCGCTAATCCCATTCAACCTATTTTTAATCACTCATGAAGACTTTATGACTTTCATCTTACTGTTTGATACAAGGTGACTAGGACATAAACATACGTAAGCAGTTTACCCCCACTAATCTTAGTGGTGTGATGGTACATGTCGAGCGCATGATACGCTCCTTTTCAACTCAACCTGATTACTCTTAGTATAAGAGCATTCCTCTAATAGTATCTTAGTAATCTTCCTTTCCTTGCCGTAAAACCTATGTTTACACCTCTTACAATGATGTCCTGTGTACGGTTAGCGGAAGCATAATTTTTAACAAAAAAATTTATTTGTTGTTGTGTAATAATTTGCGTTATTAGAGAAAACGTGTTGTACCAATCCGCATCCAATCCATATTTATCATTATGGTCCAGTAATTTATAAGTTTATCGTTACATACAAGAATACAAATCTTTCCTCTTTATAATATTAGTATATAGAAGTATAAATTATAAAATAAGATTAACGAGCATAAAATTTATTCATAATAATTCAGCAGGAAATAAGATAACCTATCATTGCGTCATGAGCTTTTCTTTCTTATGATCGATAACAATAAATAAAAAGATGTTTTCACTTCATTGTATGGTAAAGCGCCCAATCAAGTTATTATGATCAATATATTTTTCTGAGGTCTGAATATGAGCTTCATAACAATAAATAGGGTTGGTACTTCATAAAGAAATTCCCGAGGGAGCGCAGTTCCCAGTATAACGTAGGCTTTAATACTCCTTCAATTACCAGCATGCTCACTATAAAAATATATGGCTATGCAAAGTAAATTGCACGTATAAAGTTTATTGACTTCCAGACTTATAAACCAGGTTGGGTAACGTGCCAGCGGCAGGCTTTTAAGAAAAGTAGTAAATTCGCGAACTGCCGGTGCCAGGCGGAGAGGTCACGAAAGGTTGCGGGTATTTTTCCATCACGTGTCCGTAATTTACTGAAAAATGCTTTACTTGTAACAATAATAGCTTCATTAGTTGTGTAAATTTCGTCTATATTTCTATTTATTTGCAGATGCACAATACATTAATATCAATAACCAATCAGATCTTATATATGTATGTCCAAAGTTTGATTTATGACTTTAATTTATTTGAATGTGTTCCCCTGTCCCCATTGGTGGGGGCAACGAGACGAAAGTTTTATCCTTCCCATTGTTTTCATTACTCTGACTCTTTGAAGAAGGTAGCGAGACGTCAATACTTTTATTTACGTTGTCCCCACTAGCTGTTCCCGTTATAGAGACAGCAACAAGTCGGTAATTCATATCCATTGTCTCATTACTAACAGATAATTTTGAATGCCAAAGAATTATTATAAAGAAATTATTTTTTTCTACAATTAGGTATGTATGTTCCCTTATTTTGTAACCGATCTCACCTCCTCGTTATAACAACGGGCTCCTTCGTTAAAAATATTATTGGTCAGCCATACCTAACTAGAGGGATAAGAAAAGAATAAATAAAGAATCGTTGAGATTATCTGTTGATTTATAAAGTAAATTAATTTTATATGCGTAAACCCTTTAAATCTACTGATATGAACGAAATTATCCGTCTGTAGAAAATATATTTAGTTATCGACCTTTAAGAACTCCGAAACAGTTTCTTTTTCTTTTTAATCATTATAATTTTTATTTATTTTTTATTTTTATTCAGTTATCTGTCTATCTATCTATCTATAATGCTGTTATTGAAGACATCACTGTCTCTCATACTAGGAGTTTAGCCTGTATAATGAGAGACAATACATACAATGATGACATATAGACTTTGAGTTAACTGTAGTTGTAAACAAAAACATTATATAAAAGTTCTTTGCGTAATGTGATTGGCAAAAGCTTTAAACGTATTTGGCTGTTTGGCAATGTGATTGTAGTGCAAGTATGTGATGAATGGATAAAATATGGATGTGTGTGTTAGAGTGTGTGAGAATGTATGTGTCTGTATGTATGTGATTTCAAGCTTAGAAGTTGTGCTGTTGTTAATGAAAGTAATATTTAAGCTATGATACTTAATTCATTTTAGTAAATAATACGGGATAACTCACGTGAATAAGTCAGATTGCTCCGACTATAGTTTCAACTACAATGTATGACGTAAACGCGGGCGTCCCGAGCTCTCCTTGAAAACGACCACCGAATGTGGTTAAAAGTATACTCGGATCTATCTGACTTATTTACGTGAGTTTACTAAAATGAGTGAAAACCACGTTAGTTTTTATAATAAAAAAATATACTTAATTTTAATAGGTGTTAATTTATTTAGTAAACTATACAAACAGGTATGAGCAATTGATCGGTTTCATGATAATAATGGTTCTTTTCATTAAATATTTTTAAAGACTGTTCTTCAATCTCACCTGGTGATAGGTAACAAACTCGTGGATTATTTATAAATAAAAGCAATATTTGCGAGGTTTTTCCATTAGTAATATTTAAATAAAAATAATTGAAAAATTCTAACCACAAGCGAAAAATCAATAACATTTCAACTTTTTCAACAAATTTTAAAACAAAAATTAGTGTTAGAATCATTGGGTTGCGTCACCGTAAACAAATTTAAAGCTCATTGATAAAATAGTCTTGTGTGTAGTTCCGTTCGGTTTCGCTGCAGATGTTGCTCCGTCACCTTAAAACGGTTAAATAATAGAAACGAAAGTATATATTAAAGCTAACTCACTCATCACGATAGCTCAATTGACAGAGCATGTCACTGCTCAAGGGACGGATGGTCACAGGTCGAATCCCTCTCAAGCTTGCAATTTATAAGTACGACACAAATACTAAACTATTTTTACTTTTCTTTAAACTCAAGCTACTAACTGATTACGTAAGACGTATCCATATATAGTGGATAAAATATTGTTGTACCTACTTTACTTGTTTATCCTCTAGACAATACACTCGAGGTAAAGTTCGAAAATGAGACTTTCTCTAACAAAGTAAGAGGGCCCCTGGAGCCGGGTACTCTCTGACTTCGTTCAGTATCATAGAATCTAATAATACGTAAATGGTAAATGCGAAAATCGTACTTCGAACAGGACATTTTGATGGAAACGATAGGTCGCAACATATCAAATTCAAAAAGCTGAAACAAACGCTTTATAAATGTCAATAGCAATAAATGTGAAGCTGAAAACTGTGTCTCCGTGAATTTAAAGCGCGCGTTATATAATAACAATTTAGGGTACAATGATTTTATTGAATATCGAACTTTAATATAATTAAGAGAAATTTACTCATAGTGCTTTCCAAAAGGTAGTTTCATCATATTTTAACAAGCAAGTGTTCAACTTCGGTGAAATTTTGCACGCATGTGTTTTTAATCCTGTAATATTTATGATTTAGGTTTGCTGTAGGATTTCGTTATGGCATTTATTTTATTTTAGTTTCTGAATGTGAGAGTAATAATTCATATTGTACAATACAAATATCTAACACAAACACTAATACAAAACGTTTTTTCGAATAATTTTAAACATTTATAATTATTTTTTTGTAAACTAGAAGCATAGTTATTAGGCTGAAGGACATGCATGCGAAATTTCAGCGAATTTGAACACTTGGTATTTAAAATATGACGATTCTATTATATTAGTATGGAAAGCGTAGATATAATACATTCAGTATAATTTGGGAAGTAATAGGAGACGAAATAACCAGGACCTCAATGGACAAGATGAGGAAAATATGGAGGAACAGAAATCACCACAGCCACAAAGATCCGACTAGTGCGAACTATGTTTTCCCTCTATTTTTTACGCCGCAGAGACGTGGACCCTGCGAGAGATCGAAAAAAGAAAATAGATGCTCTTGAGGTGTGGTGCTGGAGAAGAATGCTTGGAGTGTCGTGGACCGAGTTTCGCACACACGTCTCGATACCTCAAGAACTCGCGGGTCCTCGCATTCTTCGGGCATGTTTTGAGGTAGCCAGTCCATTGAGCGTCTTGTCGTTTAGGGCAAGGTAGAGGGCACTAGACCGCGCGGGAGGTCACCCATGCGATGGACTGACCAAATTAAATCTGCGGTGGACGGTCCCTTGCATGAGTGTACCAGGATGACCGCGAACAGAAGGCGATGGTGTGACATTGTGAGGCGCATTACATCTTCTTTTATTATGCCTGATAGGTTAGCCTTTGACCACTATCTCACCTGATGGTAAGTGATGATGTGGTCGAAGATGTTGTTAAGGCTAACCTAAAAGTACTGGCTCTCAAGGACAGCTGCCGGAACACACCGTTAGGTGCTTGGTGACAGATTTTCTGCTTGAGGGTTGTAGCTAGCCAGGCGGGCATTCGCAAATTGCCCTACCACCATGCTATAACGATTGCCATCCTAAGACGACAACCGGGACCGACGGCTTAACGTACCCTCCGAAGCACGGAAATGCTCAGTTATAGTAATGTCACTAGCGGTCACCCATCCAACTCATGACCGCGGGCGACGTTGCTTAACTTTGCTGATCGGTTGAGAACAGCTAAGTAAACTTCGCTACGAGCGCTTCAACAATATCTGCCCCAACTACATGACGACCACGACCGCTCTGTCAAGAGCGTAACGACTGAGAAGAAGAAGATAGGAGACGATGACAGAATGAATGGTTCAAAATAGGAGTATCCCTTACATATTAGCTACTTGTATTAGCCATAATTTTTTGGGAAAAATCTCTTTCCTTTCTCTAAATTTGTTAGCTAGTGTGGCTAGCCTTACGTTAGTACATCCAACTGACAGGGGATACACGAGAACTTAAAATGTTATTCAAATGTAATCCTGATATCCCCGTCTGAAGGGAGACGCCAGTACTGAAATAATAATCATGTCTCCCCCAAAGAAAGCCATCAGGTAAGACACGATTCAAATTCACCTACTTAATGAAATAGCTACGAATATTTTTACATGATGTAAAATTTTATTTTACGATGATGAAATAATATGGACATTATTTTCCCTTGTTAGTTATGAGAGGAGATATTTATTGGCTTTGAGACAAATTTTATGTTGTGTATCCCAAACTAGCGAGGCAAGTAATTAAGTAGTAGGTACTTACAGATCAATTCGGAGCTAGTAGTTTTCTGAGCGAAATGTATGCATATATATGAACAAAGAGTAGTATTTTCAACTGCAGGGATTTACACATATTATCAAGAATGTTGCGATTTTTTCATAAAATCAAAAATAAAGCTATTTATCCTACTACACGCAACCGATATCGAACATTTATGAATGAAATTCAATATTTATTGTTATCTATGATGTGCATGGAAAAAGGTTTTTATATATTTAGTTAATTATTTTGTTATTTTAATTTATATTCGTTTATATGACACGTAATCACTGACTAATTAGTGATTTTCTTACCTAGTTAGCAGAATATAAAAGATTGATGAACTTTAATCAATCGATGTACAACAAACCAAAAACAACAAGATATAATGATGTTATTTAACTCAGTATCGGGATTCAGTGTCTCATTATAAAATCAAGTTATCGTTTTTTATTGGGTCGGTATATACATATTACGCCCCCGTGGGTTTCCCAGCTAGAATGTCACCCCCAACCCGGAAAGCTACCCGTGGGTGTCGTAAGAGGCAACGACAGGTAAAATACCGGAAAGTGGTCAGCGGCGTCTTCTGAAGAATTGATATCTTAAATTGCGATCCCCAAGAGGCATGTCAAGCGTCGGGATTATAGGAAATCCTCTCTAAATGGTGGAGGCTTTTTTCAGCAATAGGCAATCTGGCTGATACAGTATCTAGTTACTTAACACTATCAAGTTTTTAATATTCTTATTGTTTAATGAAGCATGCTCCGGGGATAAAATTACAAAATTAAAGCGAAAGGAAAATGTATCAAGTTGCTTTCTTATCTGATAATTCATCGATGATTAAGATCCGTCACTATGATTTTGGATGTTAGCATTATTGTAAACTGTGAATTTAAGCCTCCTAAGTGAATAAGCTTATAAAATTTTAACGGAAGGAAGAATTTAAACCACGAGCGGTATTCGTCTCTAGAGCCGGGTCATGCTCTGCCAATTAAGTTATCGTGGTAAGTGAGTCTTAGCTCAAATTTATCCTTTCACTCCTATTGTTTAGCATTATTGTATTGAAACCGAAAGCATTATTTTTTTTGTCTGTTCAATAATAAAAACTAAGTAGATACTAGTATATATTGCGTAGACTGTTTTCCTTACTTTTTCTTACCACTCTTTTTGAAAAACATTATTAGATCACAGCCACATTTACTAAAATATATTTCGTAACTCATAAGTGAACCCAAAACCCATTTAGGTATACCAGACTCATTACAGGGCACATCAGAATAACGTCCATTGTGACGATTATACCAATTACCTGACTCGTATAACGTGCCCGTCATTTTAACGATGGCTGTTATTCTGTTAAATCTCCTTCTATTTCAAGCCTTTGGATTTTTATATTTACGTAACATTGAGTGGGATTGACATGTGGGCGTCTGTCATATAGCGGCTTTGACGGACACCCACGCTGTTAGATTAGACTGATAGCCAAGTTATAAGGAAAGGACAATGTTTATAGCAAAAAATCTTATATTGTTTGCAGGTAAGGCTTTCCCTGAAACCGTACGACATTTTGAAGCGCTCGTAGCGAAGTTTATTTAGCTGTTCTTAAACCATCAGCAAAGTTAAGCAACGTCGCCCGCGGTCATGAGTTGGATGGGTGACCGCTGGTGACATTACTACTGAGGGCTTCTGTGCGTCGCAGGGCACGTTAAGCCGTCGGTCCCGGTTGTTGTCCACTCTCAAGTAGAAAATCTGTCGCCAAGCACCTAACGGTGTGTTTTGGCAGCTGTCCTTGAGAGCCAGTACTTCTAGGTTAGCTTGAACAACATCTTCGACCACATCATCACTTACAATCAGGTGAGACAGTGGTCAAGGGCAAATCTATCAGAAATAAAATAAAAAAGACTTATTTTAAATATTTAAATAAAAGACTCATACAAGGTATCCGCCATTACAGCCACACATCAGTGTCTAGTCGCGATGAATAAACACGTGTTAAATCATTATCATCATCAGCTGGAAGAAGTCTACTGTTGAACAAATGCCTCCCCCATAAAGCACCCCAAAGAACGGCTATTAGCCGCTTGTAACTATTGGCTACCCGCAACTTACACGATGTTGTCAGTCCACCTAGTGGGTGCCTACCAACTCTACTTCTTCCGGTGTAGTGTGGTAACCACTCGAGAACCTTTCTTCGTGTTAAATACGGTAGTTGAATTCATGAAATCATTAGTGGATACTTATTTTACTTTGCGAACTCATAACTTCTTGAAAGCTTTGTTCGCCATACCTGAATCTGTATCACTTTCAATATCGTTTGTATTTCAGTTCTTGAAATGCTTATATGATTAATGATTATTTAAAAAGTCATTTGATTTTATTTATAAAATTCCGATGTTTCAGCATATATAGATTTATATGAGTCTTGAGATTTAAATGGGGTATCTTTATGTGAAGAAAGATGTGTAGAAGTTATTTTTTTATTGCTGATAGGTAAGCTTTTGACTACAATCTCACCTGATGGTAAGTGATGATGTGGTCGAAGGTGTTAACAGGCTTAACCTAGAATGACTGGCTGAGCTGCCGGAACACACCATTAGGGCCTTGACGACTGATTTTCTGCTTGAGGGTGGTCGCTAGCCAGGCGGGCATTTGCAAAAAGCCCTTCCACCATGCGGTGAAGCTCAAGCCCGTGGCGGGATTCGAACCATGGACCTGCTGCACGGCAGTCCATAGCTAATGCCTCTGAGCCATCACTGCTTCAAAAACAGATGTGTAGAAGTAGTCAATGTTTTAAGAAACAAGGCCTATTTAACATGGTCAAAGAAATGGACTCATGCAGATTGGTAATGACACAGCAGTACAAAATTATTTAAAAGTGTTCATGTATTATTATTATTTGGAATTTACAGTACTTATTCCTGAATAAGCCATTTTACCACCTTCGACAACATCATTGACTTGAACTTGAACTATCAGGTGAAAGAAAGGTCAAAGACTTGCCTATCAAGAATAAAAAAAAATTCAAGTACCCATAATGACAGCAGAAACAACTTGTTTTATGAGTTTGAAATTGATAACGAACAATGGCTTAAATATCTGAATTAAGATTATATTAAATTCTGAGGAGAACATTTAGTTTGCCGCTTGACCTATATGTGTCACCATTTTTTTGATAGATCAAAATCAAATATCTAAAATAGAACAGCTATTTTATTCCCTTTTAGTTTAAAGTTCTTTTTATTACTATTATTTGATAGGCAACCCGGCACACTAACATTTGCTACATGGAAATTGAACACCTTACCCATTGCCTACGGTTCCAAAAACCTCATGACCGCCGCAGACGTTGCCTATGCTGATCGGTTAAAAACGGGTGAACAAACTAAACTACACCACGAGTGCTTTCAATTTTAGATTTTTAAGTAATTATTATGACATAAACAATATCGGTACCCAAATATGCTTATGATTGAAATCACTAAATCATCATAATCTCAACAACCGGAACGTGCATAGTTGAACAAGATCTCCCTCATATGGCATAATCCACCCTTGGCAGATACATTGATGACCGCCGTAGAAGCTGTCAGTTCTTCAGAAGGTGCTGCTTACCTTCTTATATGTTTTCCTTAGTCACATCTTAGGACGCTCACGGCAAGAAATGTAGGGGTGACATTTAAGCCCAGCAACGCACAGGGCAAACCACTAAATAGTACCTAATTATGTTGTCACTTGGTAAATATATACTTCTAATATAATTTATTTCACACTCATGAACAACATAATCAACTGTGGCCAGCGACAAGCCGGGCTGGAATAATACCAACACCCTCATTAAATATATATGACCAAATTATTTCTATATATACTCCTATTTCCTTATTTGATACACGAGATACGAGGAATTGACATTGTTAATTGGAGACTGACTTAATCCTCGGATTTATCTGTTGGGCAGACCAATTATACTTTGCTCATGAACCGAATCATTCGTTCAGATTATGAACATGATGGCAAAATGAAAATCCAGTAATGATTACCCTGGAAATCTTCATCATAATATACAGGGTTATTGGTAAAATGCTAACAACCTCTTAGGGTTGACTTCTGCTAGTCCTAACAAACATTTTCTCTCTCTCTCAGTAGAATATTTCTATACTAAAATTTGTAATTAACTTTCATAAGGGCGTCGTAGATGCCTAAATTGAATAAATGATTTTGACTTTGACTTTGATTGTGAGTTTTTTTTTATGTGTATTTGACGGAATAAGCACGAGGACCTCTGAATAGTTGTGGATATTTACATTGAACAAAGTAATAAAAAATAATGAAATAATAAATTACAGGCACTAAAGACTTTTCAGATCAGGTGGTCCTCATGCTTATTCCGTCAAATACACATAAAAAAAACTCAAAATGTTTCTTAAAACATGCCGAAGTCACCCCTAAGTGGTTTTTAGCATTTTACCAATAACTCTGTATAATAATAAAGTGAAGCGCGTCTCAAAAGATAAATATTGAGAATGTTTGTAGAAACAGTACGCTACAAGACGCTTTACAGATATGACTAAAATATCTAATATCCTAAAGGATATGAGAACTATGATGCCTGATCTGAAAATATGATCCCTATAGATATATTTTTTAGACAGAAAAAATCATGAATTCATCTCAAAAATTTCTCTTTGTGTCTGTATAGTTAATCGAGTCAATACAAATTTTATTTCAATATTGCGGATTTCTGGCATACGAAACCTCCTCTTCATCCTACGCTCTCAGTCTGATATTTTTCAATGTCCACAAATTTATACTATTGAGAGAGAAAATCAGGAGAACAAATTGACTGACGTTTTGGTCAGTAATCGTAACTAGAGAAAATGTTGTCCAGTATTATAGTAAATATTGTTCAGCATTGGATAGTATTGTCGGTAACCATTCTTGGCCAAAAAACCGGCAACGATGATTACCGTCACGTTATGACGTAATATTAATAAAGGTCAAATTGCTGAAACACAATTTCTTTATTTCACTATAATAAGGCTGTATTAATGAATAACAATTATAAGGCTTGGTCATCTAGCATCAAAAGCATTTCTTTTCTCTTGAAGATGTAACATCTGACTATTTGAATTTTTTTAACATACATTTATCTCCATCTCAGTAGGTTCTGATGACCGGGATCACTATCACTATATATAGCCACATAGTACCTTACTACTGTTATTGTTTCTACGTAATTTCCTGTTCTTTGGTGTCAATAAAGAGTTAAAGTATCGTATCGTATCGTATACGTCGCTAAGCATCTAGAATACTACCGGATGACACCGTTCCCATTATAGAATTAGTCTACTTAACTTCCGACCACATCATCACTTACACGCAAGTTAAATAGTGGTCAAAGACAAATCTGTCAAAAGTAAAGAATACCAAGTTCAAAATGTATGTTCATGAAAAATATCTGTAGATTCTTTCTATTCCGGTATTTAATTTGCCGTTTCATTGCATATTACATTGCATAAATAAAACTTTATTTGATTCTCTAGTGATACGATTAAAACAAGTTTGATTGGTTTTAAATTGGTTTTCACTAAACACACAAAATGTTCTACAACTCATCAAATCGTAAAGTTAGGTAGTCACCTTGTAGTACATTATATCAACAAAAGTAACATATAAATATAAAACATCATATTACCTACTACTGAACACTTCTGAAACGTCACAAGCTTGTGATCTTGTTAAGAATTAACCGTTGAGAACATTACTTCCTCTGGTCCTTTAATTTAATGCGAGAGTTTTTCTTTGAACTTCATCAATAGTAGGATGTAATTGCAGCTTTTTTATCAAATAACTTTCCTTATTCGGCTCTTGAACTAACCCCATCATTTGGTCACCAAATTAAAAGCGGGTTATTGCCTTATTTCGTGTAAATATTTAGGTCACAGTTGTCATAATAACTACTTGAGATTTTACGAAATAGTAACTTAGGTCACGAACTATTTGGGTGAAAACCATTAACCTCTTTTTGCGCAGTTTGATAAAACTATCCTATGTACTCCCCCGGGTATCAAACTATTTTAATATCAAAATTTATCCAAATCAGTCCAGTAGTTTTTAGTTTATTCGTTGCATACAAAAAATCAAATCTTTCCTCTATATAAATATTAGTATAGATGACATATGTCGCTGTCTGAGTAACTGATCTTCCACGACGATTCTCAAGCGTGAGGATTATGGAGAACTCTTCTATAATTTGGAAGGCTGTGTTCATCAGTGGACAATCCAGAAACACAGAGCATATACGTGTGCAAATATAATGACTGAGAGTGTAAACCACATACTTTGTTTTATAAACTTTATTGACTAGTAATTTACCACAGTCACACGTGATAACTGATGGTAAGTGATGGTGTGGCCGAAGAAGGTATTTTCATATTTTAGACTTAATCTAAAATATGAACTGGCTCTCAAGGACAGCTATCGGAATACAGCGATAGGTGCTTGGTGGCTGACTTTCGACTTGAGGGCCAGCCGCGCATTAGTAAAATGCCGTATGACTATGAAAAATCACATTATCATTACACTATCACGTTACAATAATGTCATAGATGCGAAAATTCGTGTGTTATATGTTTGTTGCTACTTACCTCAAAATGGCTGCTGTAGGTATTTTGATGAAGTGTTTATGTATTGCTTAGTTTCCCGAGTAGATTTAAGGTAAAGGATACATAATTATATGATATGATTTTCATCCCCTTTTAGGAAGCATTTCTAATTTCAAGGCGGGTGAAATCGCTAATGAAAGCTAGAAGCAAATTCATATAGAAATGGAGTGCCATTAAATGATAAAAGTGCTTACCTAATTTGAAAAAGTGTTTAATTATGTAGCTTTTGCCAAAGGATACTGAAATTTTACATCTGATTTAAATTTGAAGACAAATTGAACGTTCTAATCTTATAGTATAAGATTTTAATCCGTAATAGAAAAATAATCAATGAAAATAACCATTGGGGTTTTACGATTAGTTATAAAGTTTGCAATTATTAATACCTACGATTATATATTTTTTAAAACAATTTAAGTACACAACGACGGATTTGTATCCTGTGTCTCACTTTCTATATTATATTGGGTTATACTATCATTTTCTTTCTTATAATAGTTCTTCCATGAATTATTTAAAAAAACAAACGATTGTTCAATAATTCAAAAAACAAATGTTTATACCTAAACTTTTCATCCAACATAATAAATTCACTGTAAAGTCGTTCAAACACGTCAAATCCAGAAAATTAAATGGAACCCCAACAATAAATCCTATTTCCGTGCCAAAAATAACTCAGATAAATCACTAAACCCTGTCACCATACGATGGCTTAATTGAGCGCGTCGGTTTGATCGATTCGAAATTTAACCCTTGAAACAAAACTGGCCAATTTCCTCTCAAATCCAAAATTTCGGTTTTGTTTAAAAACATCAATATATGTATAACTGTAAAAAGTCTTATAAGTTCTGTTACCTTATATCGTCACGTGGAAATGAAAAGTACGTAAGTTCACAATTCCATAATTTAAGTCGCGAAGTTTGTGTTGGGTTAGCGGCACGGTCGCGCCGGCCGGCGTCGAACGAGAGACTAGACGGTGCGGCCCCGCGCCGCCCGCCGCTGTCACCGTCGTCGCCGCCACCGCCCGCCCTGGCTGTTTTCATTTACAAACACTTATACCACTGTGTCATGCAGTATTCGATATAAGACAAGTTGCTTCTATGAGGAAATGGTGATTACATAACATACAATGCAATGAGGTTTCGAAAATCACACAGATTATCGACAATGATGTGTATTCAGACGTGGTTTCATGAGATTGACTCATAGTAGATGTTTAATTGGAAAGCCTTGTAATTTTATAACTAGCTTTTTTTAGATTCGTTTTTTTATGCCTGATAGGTTAACCTTTAACCACCATGTGAACTGATGGTAAGTGATGGTGTGGACAGCTGCCGGAACACGCTGTTAGGTTAGTGACAGTGTGTACTTGAGAGTGGTAGCTAGCCAGGCTGGCATTCACAAAATGTCGTTTTAAGACAGCAACCGGGACCAATGGCTTAACGTGCCTTCCGAATCACGGAAGCGCTCAGTAGTAATGTCATTAGCGGTCACCCATCCAACTCATGACCGCGGTTGACGGTATTTAACTTCGTTGATCGGTTAAGAACACCTAAGCAAACTTCGCTACGAGCGGTTCAAAATTAGGAAGGTAATTTATAGGCATTCCTATAAGTTTATTTTAATATATTTTCTAGCGTATCTATATGCATACGCATATATTATGGTAATCCTATTATTGCCTATAATGAGATTCAAAGAATGACGAGAGGTTTTTGTCCCTTTTACCCTTTTAATAATGCGTGTTGAGATTTTACTTTATAATAAATCAAAGTGTGGAAAGTGAGAAGATACGTTTTTAAAAGTCATTTGTTTCCGTATTCTGGATAAACTCTACTGAACATATGTCTTCATTTGTTAACTTATATCACATTATTGTGAAAGTTGATGCTACTGTTGAATTTTCATAATCATAATTCATTAGCTTGGTGATTCCAAACGAAAACCAAGTAATATAATGAGAAACGTTAAGTAGGTCTCAGATAATGACAACGCCATTTGTTGATGAGCTACCTAATTATTTGCTTTGACGTGAAAACTTTTCAGCCAATAAACAGCCGCTTTTTCGCTCACAAGTCTTATTGTCAGCTGAAAAAGTCGTCTCGGCGCCAGTTTATGTCTCTTCTAATTAAAAAAGCAGCTACAAAGCTCTTTTCAAGCTGTTTTATCTCATTCTTCATCCAAGCAATCTCGTCATCGTTTGTTTACCGACGTAAAGTATAGAAAAGCTAATTTAAATGCATAGAACATTTTCAAATGGCTGCTTCACTCGGTAATGCTTTCGCAGTTTTATTAAAAATATTACTTTGATATTAGAATAGCTTGAAAAATACAACCCATTGCAAAGAATCTGACATTTATAAAATGAGAAATATTCAGTAAACAGTTTAAATATAAGGATGACATAGTTTCCTACTGCAATTTAATTATTACCTATTAGAAATGTGATTGAACTTTAGAAACATTTTATATCGGACTATCGTTTGTAAATAAATTTCAATACTAAGATACAATATTAGTTCAATTTTCAAAACAAAAGGACGATTGCGGATATAATACAACGGAATGAATCTTTGATTTTCTGATAATTATTTGTTGTGTGTAAAATAAGTTCATATCTGCAGCTACTATCCATATAAACAATAATCACAATTAATTTGAGAGTAAGATGCTATCAATACCAGAAGCATTTTTCAATAAATAGTTTTATCTAAAGAACCAAATAGAACTTCATGGCGTGTTCTTTCGACAATAAAATCGTCATAATTGAAAAATTATTCCTGTGCTGTTCAAACTGACGTAGAGCTTTTCATACCATAAATCTTTGCATTAGTTAATATTTAATTGGAGAGAGCTATGCTCTGAGTTTCTTTGCGCTATAAAATCCGAAACGTGGATATTCGCCAAAGACCGTCACCACATATCTTTCCGAATTCGCAAGTTCAAGTGGCAATGGGCGGGCAACATTGCTCGACGAACTGATAACCGATGGGGACGAAAGGTTCTCGAGTGGGTACCACGTTACACCGGAAGACGTAGAGTTAGTAGGCCCCCCCACTTGGTGGACTGACGACATCGTGAAAGTCGCGGGTACCCAATGGTTACAAACGGCTAGTAGCCGTTCTTTGTGGCGTTCTATGGGGGAGGAGTTTGTTCAACAGTGGTCGTCTTCCGGATGATGATGATGAAAATGATGATGTGAATTTAATTGATTTGATTTTATTTTTGGTGTTTACTATAGTTCTCCCTAAATCATAGTGAATGGGGCCATAATCTTCATGGTACGTTCTAAGATGCCAACTGTGTGGAAAACATAGTCAAAAAAGGGATAATATACAAGTATAAGTAATTTTAAAAAGTAAAAAACCAGACTGCCAATTATTTATTTCTGTAGGCGTTGTATCGTTCTATTGAAATGAAAACTGAAGTCATATATATGGGTTTTATTGCATGCATAAAAATCTGATTAAGAAATTAATCAGATTTTTATTGCTATCAAAAAGATAAAGTATATATTCCGATTCGTATAGTTTGTAGTACTAGGTATAAAGCAACAAATTGACCATGAATATAGTTAATTAAAATTAAGGTGGATCAGTGTTACCGTCATGGTCATTTTAACAACGAAATCAGCGCGACATTGTTAAATAAATACTTCCTTGTCGAAATGTTCGTATTTGTTCCTCGCAAGTGTGTTGAAAAACGTCGTATGATATAAGTGCGCTTTGAAAACTACAGCCTCTGCTTTCTTGTAGTATTGTATAGCAATATCGCCTCGACTGTAATTTTCAACTTACCGCACTTATATCATATTGTACTATTGTTAAATACTTATTTTTATAACATATTTGATTTTTTCTATTTGGTTTACTGTTGTGTTTGTTTGTGTGACGTCAGCATAATATGGTTCCAAAGGTAAATCAATAATGGCTAACAACTAGCATTGTGCTCATTTGGGATATTAATAATTTATCTTTTTTCTATAAAATTACCAGTTTTAAATAAAGTAGTATTTTGAAAAAAATTACTTATTGAAAATACGAACTCATGTTGCGTTTGTGCGCTTTTGTACTTCATTATAGTTTGGATTTGAGAGGCTCTCTCTACTTGACTTACTATTAGCCTGTACAAAAGTACAAACCATTTCAAACAAATTCGAACGCCCTTATCATAAATCTCATGTGTCCATGCTACCACTAATTCAATTTGGAGCTCAGCAATTTTACTTAATTATTTCTGTTGGGCGCTTCAGTTTGTGGACAAGACGCTGACCATACACCCGACCCTCATCAAGCGCGTACTCCCAGGAGCACAATTCATGTAATATGTTACATAAATACTCGTATAACTTACATGAATATATGCACCTTTTTTTTACCCATATCCCCATCATTTGGAGTCACTACAATAAAGAGTAATTGAGACATATCGACGTCTTCTCGAACATCATAAAGGAAATTACAAGAACACATAAACAAAACTGAACCACATAAGGACATAATTCTTAAATAAAAATCATAAGTTTTATGACCAGCTGCCTCCCAGACGCCAGCCATCCTTGGAAGTCTGTCATTGGTAGTTAATTCGCTAATACAGAAAATTAGGAAGTTAAGACGGCAAGAAACCCCGATTTGCGCCCAATGTGCAGCACACTACCCACACCGACGAGAGTGGTGGCATGCTGCTCCTTACGCGCAATATTTCCCTAAGTCATCGAACACGGGAAAAATACGCCAACTAAGGTAAAATAACACGTTGTACATAATACTTTGCCAACAGTAACGTTGCAGTGTACGTAAGCTTCAATCTGATGGAACGAACTGTGTTTACCGACTCGATGGGAAACCGATGGCTTTGGATCGCGTGGGCGAAAACAATATCCGTTTGGCTCGTCCACGTGCTAAAGCTGTGTATCCACAATGACCCAAGCTATTTATAAAAGTAAATAAATATAGAAATGCTGAATACTTTCTCACCTCTCCAGCACGAAAAAGACTAGCTGTATTAGTGTTGACAAACTTGCAGTAATATCGATTTTTGCAGGAGGAAATGGGAAACTTAAACAAAACTGTTACTTTTTACCTTCGATAATTCAAAAGCTTTACTTTTAACTTGTGATCAGATCCTACTCTTTATTTATAAACATGTATTGCTAGTTCAGTTATGTAAAGATTACTGTAAATTTTTCCTCATGTTTCATTTTGTCCTGATATTTTTCCTACTTGTGGGGACGTTTCACACGAAAGCAACTTTTCGGTTTCAGGCCTCTGAATGCCCCAATGTGGTCAGTAGTTTATAATAGAACAAATTACTACTCGCGAAGAAAGGGGTCCTTCACACGAAAACATATTTTTAGGTTCCTGACCTCTTAATCCCTCACTCTGCACTCTGCGTCCGTAATTGAATACATAATTACTTCGCTGGCTCGGGATTTAAAGTCCGCACTCACACTAACATACAACTTTGCCCACTTTTTGAACGAATATCTATTTATTACTGTTACCTTTCACTATTATCGCATCTGTTTTGTCTAAAGCTTACTTCAACGTTATATCTTAAATATTATATACTTACATTACCAACGTGACCTACAGAAACTCACACCACTAGTCTCAACATAATGTCATTTTTACGACGGCGATTCGTTTTGATTTGAAGTTTTCTTCTTACGAGTCTATTCGCGCACATGAAAAGGGCAAAATGACAATTTAAGGACTACCTTTGACGTTTACTATGGTTACCTTTTACTTTTTTTTATGTCATTGAACGGAACAAGCTCGAGGCCCACCTGATGTTAAGCGGACTAACCTCTGCCTATAACAGATGAATTTCGTCACAAGTTACGAATTGCACTGCGCCCGTCACATTGAGATATAGTTGTTAAGTCTCATGTGCCTGTAATTTTACTGGCTCTCAAGGACCAAGAATGCGGAACACACCGTTAGGTGCTTGGTGACAGATTTTCTACTTGAGGGTGATTGCTAGCCATGCGGGCATTCCCAAAATGCCCTTCCACCATGCGGTGAAGCTCAAGCCCGCGGCGGGATTCAAACCATGGACCTGCTGCGCGGCAGTCCATAGCCAATGCCACTGAGCTATCACTGCTTCAAAAACCTAGTTAAAACCTGGTAAATCTGGTTACAGAAACTCAACTAGTTGCTATATAGCTAGAATCAGCTATGGTGGGCACCATCGCGGTGTGGGATATTCTGGCTCGAAGCAGTAGTGTACAAGCTTCTCTGCGTAAATATCAAAAGCCCGATGTGCATTTTTTAAACATTTTTTAAAACCTTATAAGTTATCTTTTGACCACTATCCCACTTGAAGGTAAGAGATGATTTGGTCGAATATGTTGTTCAGGGTAACCTAGAATTACTGGCTCTCAAGGACAGCTGCCAGAACACACTCTTAGGCTCCCATCCCACACATGACTATAATTTTTCCTCTCGTAAATTTGTACTTTTGAAATGTACCTAATTCGCAGAGAATGCGTTACTGCGAAAATAAAAATATTATAATTATTATTGCGTCATCATTTACAAGTTTAAAGCTGATTGCAATCAGTCTTGTTTGTAGTACAACGTAATTTCAACTAATAGGTGTCGCTCCATCCCAATACGATGGTTAAAGAACGTCAGGAAAAATTTGAGTTATGAGTCATTGTCATGTTAGCTCAGTCAGTCAGATACAAACCCGGCTATAGGGAAGGACGACGCGGGTTCGTATCCCGCATATGACTATAATTTATCCTCTCGTAAATTAGTACTTTGTAATGTAATTTGAATAGCATGCGTTGTTGCGAAAATAAAAATATTAAAAACATCCTTAGATGCTTGGCGACAGATCTTCTACTTGAGACCACCCTCAAGTAGAAGATCTGTCACCAAGCTAGTTAGGCAAGCATTCGCAAAATACCCTACTACCATGCGAAATTTATTTTATTTTTGCAGTTCCGCATGCTCTGCGTATAACATTACAAAATTACAACGGTTCGTAACCCGGACTCTCGTTGTAGTTATGTAAAGCAGTGCAGTGTTGAGCAAAACGATGATACAATCGCATGGTGGTAGGGCAATTTGCGAATGCCCGCCTGGCTAGCTACCACCCTCAGGTAGAAAATCTGTCGCCAAACACTTAACGGTGTGTTCCGGCAGCTGTCTCTGAGAGCCAGTAATTCTAGGTTAGTCTGAACAACATCTTCGACCACATCATCACTTACCATCAGGTGAGATAGTGGTCAAAGGTTAACCTACCAGGCATAAAAAAAAAACAGCAAGTGTAATGTACAGGCGTGTCGCTTACCAACAGAATGATTTTTCTGTCTCATTACTTAAATTTCATTGAAAACTAGTGTCACATATATGTACTCGTGATTCAAATGTATGAAGCTGAAACTTAGTACTATTGCCAGTCAACGTGCAGTTCAAATCTTAAGCTTAGATCAGCTTGAATTGGTCAACAAGCCTTATTGGTGGATGTACCGTACCTATCGAACGCCTGTAAATGAAAGACTGAAATGGAAGATTTCAAACTAATTAATATTCATGTAGATTGATTTTTTTCACAACGACAGCTGTACACAAAAAAAACATTAGTTGTGTCGGTGGCAGAATTAATTACAGTGCGGATTATTTTATAAAACAAAACACGACGTGGTTTTTTTACACATCTAAAACTTGTTAATAACCTTTTATTTGGCAAATAACGGGTACATTGTTGCAAAATGCTATTTTTATTTATAGGCTTGGCTTTGACAACCATCTGACTTGATGGTTAGGACAGCTACAGGAACACATCGTTTAGTTTTTTGCGACATATTTACTATTTGAGGGTGGTAGCTAGCCAGATAGGTATTCCCAAAATGCTCTACCAAACGACTTGGCAAGTTTCACTATAAGCGCTTCTGTAATATTAGTATATATTATTACATTACAGAAGCGCTTATCGTGAAAGTATGGCGTTCATTCGAAATGCGAAAGGTTCCAAAATGTTCCAAAAGGTTCAAAAGAAAGCGAAAGATTCTAAAACGGATAAAGGTAGCTAATAGCCATTTATTGCAGCTTTCTGCAATATGATACATATCTGCATAAGCGAATAACATTCTATTTCCGGCTGATGAAAAGAATTCAAGAGAGAGAGTCCTTCAATAGTTCCAAAAATTAATTCATATGCTTGTTTTATCATTAACGATACACTTTATTCAAGTAGCCTTTTTGTTATAACCCTTTTATAAATAAGGATAAGAAAGAGATCTTTTTTAGGTATCTACGAGACCGATATTATATTACAAGACCAAGTAGAATAAACTTTACAGATGACTGGTTCTCATCTCGTCTCATTTTCTTTTTTGTTGTAGTAAACAAAGTTTGGCCGAGTATTCATTTATTAGAATAATATCTACATTGTATAACAAGGTAAGATTCAATCTACCCGTATGATTTATATGCACAAGCGATTGTAGCGAACTACAGTGTTTATAGTTAGTTCACAGGTGTACCCAATTTATTACTTTCAACACAGTTGACTACTTTCCGTTACTTATACTAGAAATTAACTTAAACTCTTACAAATATTGCAATGCAATATTCTTAAGCTACTTTTTTTGGACTTATTTGGTTTGTACATTTGATACTCGTTGTATTCCGTGATTCCTAATATATAAAAAAAACAATAATGTATGAAAAATCATGTACATGTACCGTTATAAAAGTAGAATAAATGTAGGTAGACAATGTTTCCAAACCAGTTTTATTAAATTCTGCACGTTATCTATCGCGTCGAATTTGTATGTCAGATATATTTGAAAATAAAGTGCCCCATAAGCGATCAAACCTGTTTGTCAAACTGTACGTGTTTGCCATATTGTTGGAACGTCTGTTTGAGTTTGACACGTTATCAAATAGTGTAGTTATATGAGTTTAAGGCGTTTAATCTTGTGTGGCAATAATATGTTGTAAAACATGTTAAGCGGCGTGTTTGACGCGTTTAATCTCGTTTGACGGAAATGTATGTCAAATTAGTTTGACGGCGTTTGAGAGCGTGTTTATCAAACACGTTTGAATGTGTGCGGCGGTGTTTGTCAAACAAGGTATCTAGGATAACGAGCGATCTTATATATCTAGTTTAACAAATAACCTTAAACCGAAACTATGGTCAAGTTTAACCAATTTGTTAATTATGATGACTTGTATGACCGTTTAATATCTTGTTTGATAAAAGCGTGAAATTTGAGAAAAATTATTTATCGTTTATAGGACACATTAAAATAAAGAAAAAGTATTTGATCTTTTGAATCAACGTCATTATGCAAATACTCATATTTCTTCATTTTTTGTTGTATTTTCCTCAAACAAAAAATATATATTATTACATTTAACCAACAAACAATTTGTAACGAGTTTATTTTCCTGATAACATCGTTTCCTAAATTCATAAAAATGAGGCTCGGGAATTGTTAAGAGGCTAAGAAAGCTTTTAGGTATTGCCAAAAAAGGTAATAAAGTTAAAACACAGGAAGTGACTGTTTTAACTTCGTCAATATTTAAGGTAGAGAATATCAGGTACTTATATCTTTTTATGGTTCCGTATAAAAAGGGCGAAACGAAACCCTATTCATGAGACTCCGCTGGTTGTCCGTCCGTCCGTTTGTCACGGGTCTCTAGCTCGTGAACGCAATGAGTTACAAGACCTGAAATACTGTGTGAAACGTTGATCCAAACGCAAATATTTTCACGTAGCCATCAATATTAGGAAAGACAACAAGAAGGTAATAAAAAATTATATTATATATTATGCCTATTGAGTATCATCGTGCAAAACTCGCTGAGAAAGGTATTGGGCACAAACATTTTATGTTTTGTATAACTTTACTTAGTCTATCGCAATAAATTGATTAACAGAAGTAAACCCTAAGACGTTGATAGCATTTTTCCAATAACCCTGTCTACAAGCGTCACATTTATTGTTATTTTAGTTTGGTCCAGTATCAGTTTATTATATTCACGGTAGCATTTCCGTCTGGTTTTGTTTCGGGTTAAATATACGCTTCCACGAACGTCGTCCGCGGCGCTGCAAGTAGTGGGACAGGCAAGTTGCTGTATTCATCGAGACGCGATTTACCAAGCATTGGCCATCCTACTTACGAACTATGCAATCAGGAAGCTTAAGAGGTACAAAAGACAAATGCCTCCACTTCAAAAAGCACATAGATACCATAACCGACCTAGCTAAGTGAGCCAAAGTAAAATTGAATCCACTGTCAAAGTCCAAAATGCCACTCCGGACCAAAGTCAAGTCCAAATATATAACACTAAAAAATACCAAGTATATAAAATTTATATCAGATCGAGGATGACGTGTCGGTTTATTCGTGTGGCAATTTTACTTCGGCGTGGTACGCATGGATTGCAAATAATCAAAAAAAGATCCAAATAATAGAAAACAGAAGCCTCCGAATACCCTGGTAGTAAACGAGGACGCGCTGGGATTTTCCTGTGTAGGAGGAGAATCAACCTGGCGCGGCCTGATCAAGAGGCATATAAAGCAAGATACTCGTCCATATACATATATTGGACGAAGAAGAGTCGGAAAAGAAGCACTGTCATGTAACCCTTTTCCTTACCCAATAGCAAGGCTTTGAAGAACGACACTTCAGGAAGCATGCTTTCGATAAAAAATCTGTCTGTACTTTCTTTTTTTATGCTTGATAGTTTAGCCTTTGACCACTATCTCACCTGATGGTAAGTGATGATGTGACTGAAAATGTTGTTCAGGCATACCTAGAATTACTGGCTCTCAAGGACAGCCGGTGGAACACAGCGTTAGGTACTTGGCGACAGATTTTCAACTTGAGGGTGGCAGCTAGCCAGGCGGGCATTCGCAAAATGCCATACCACTATGCATACTGATACGAATCTTCACCGATCAAACAAAAAGTCTTTTGGAAGTCAGTTTGAATTTTTGGTGAGAGTATGAATAAAAATATAACATGTGTCTGTTAAATAATATAAACATACAACAAATTTAGTTTGTGTAGCCACTGAGCCCTCGGTCCTGGTGATGATTTGTATTTTATTTAACGATAAGTCTACTGGTTTGAAGTTTAATGGTTTGGAAATAAATATAACGTTGCCTAAATTGATTTAGCATTAAGTTAAAGTTGAATAAGATTACTGTAACAAATTTCGAACCAAAAAGTACTTACCAAATATGATATTTAAAAAAAAAACTCAAAATATGTATAATCTATATCTATAATAATTTGTAGAGCCGTTGCCATACTTCCTTTCCCCGTGGGGTGACGGCATAGAATTGCACCTCCCCATATCATCCTTCATCATCAGCTCTTACGACACCCACGGGTGTCGTAAGAGCTGACTAAGGGAAAAATACTGGAAGGTGGGCAGCAGTGCCTTCTAAAGAACTGCCATCTTGCACTGCAATCCCCAAGACGCCTGCCAAGCGTGGAGATGATTATGGCAAATACTCCCATAATAGGGGAGGCTGTGTTCAGCAGTGGACGATCCGGCTGATACAGTACAGTAGCAGTTGCCATATTTATGGACATTAGCGTGTACATAAATAAGGCAAACGAGTACATAAAAATTGACCCTGAATATATATATATATAAATTGAACTGGCTACAAGCAAAAAAGTGGCCACGGTCTACATCTAAGTAAACTGAGCAGGTAGTCCATGACCTATGATTACTTGTATGCTATTTTTATTGGGCATTACGCTTTAAGGATCGCTTCAAGGTATTGGATAAATAATTTTACTTCTAGTCCTGATATTCATAAACCGGGGGACGAAAAAAATGGTTTATTGAAATAAGCGGTTGTATTTCGAAATATAATCATGTATATTTCGAAATACAACCGCTTATTTCAAACAACTAGTGTTCTCAAACATAATTCATTAGCCAAGTTCTCTTATACTAATGATGCCGAAGCGAAGATCTTTTTCACTGTTATAAGTATTGTGAAACGACACGAAATGAGAAGCTAAGGAAATGACAACATTAATAAACTCAGAGAAAAACTCCCAACATCCCCTCCGTTGACACTTGTTGAGCTGTTTCATTCTCTCTATTTCTTGTATTTTATTTTTAGGGAGGGAATGTTTTTGGAGGAATCCATGTGGAATATTGTCAGGTCGTCGGATACGTCTGCTATACATTGATGCTGTTATGAAATAACCCTCATGTGCGTTTTGAATACTATTTTAGAGTTCCGTACTAGAAATCTGGACCCATTAGGTACTAAGTTTATCTGTCTGTGAGTACTGTATTATTATCTGTCCGCCCGACTCTAAGACTTTTTTGAAATTAATAGTTAGCCGATTGAAATCTGCAAGGAATATGTATCAAAGTCAACGTTAAAATCATGTATTTAATATACGTTACGCTTAGGATGGTTAATTACAAATTTTAATATTGAAGTATTCTACATTGTACTGCTACGTACAGCAAAAAAAATTATGGACCCACTACTTTAATGTGTTAGTATGACATATTGCTTAGCGAGTAATAAAAAGAACTAACTTAAAGTTTGTATAAAATTATATAAACTTTAACTTTAAATATTAGGTCCTTACATATGAAATTGGCGTTTTTCGTACTGGCCACTTTAATCACGAATTTCTCCTCTTTGGTAAGGAATTCCAAATTCAAATTTGTACAGCTATAGACTCATGTATTTGTGCTTCGATGATCGTCATTCATTTGTTTTTTTCTTCTGTTTTTTTCTGTTTGCGTCACTCATTTTACAAAATGGAAAACCTTAAATATCGCATTATTTACGAGTACGAGTTCCGCCGTGGCACTAGTGCTGCGGAAACAACTCGAAGGGTGAATGATGTGTATGGCGGTCGTGTTGCAAAAGAAAACACAGTTCGTTTTTGGTTCCAACGTTTTCGTTCTGGAAATTTCGACCTGCAGAACAAGCCCCGTGGACGGCCTGAGACTCAAGTTGATAATGAAGAGTTGAAGGCTATTGTGGAAGCGGATCCATCGCAAACCACGTCCGAGTTAGCTGCAGGCTGCGATGTTAGTGATAAAACTGTTTTAATTCACTTGAAGCAAATTGGGAAGATTAAAAAGCTTGAAAGGTGGGTACCTCACGAATTGACTGAAACAAACCGTCAAACGCGCGTCGACTGCTGCGTTACATTACTAAACCGGCACAATAATGAAGGTATTTTAAACCGAATCATTACCTGTGATGAAAAATGGGTTCTTTACGATAATCGGAAGCGCTCAGCGCAATGGTTAGATCCTGGCCAGCCAGCCAAATCCTGCCCCAAGCGAAAATTAACCCCAAAAAAGTTACTTGTAAGCGTTTGGTGGACTAGTGCCGGTATTGTTCATTACAGTTTTTTCAAATCTGGCCAGACTATTACGGCTGATGTCTATTGTCAGGAATTGCAAACCATGATGGAAAAGCTAGCGGCTAAACAACCTAGGCTGGTCAATCGCTCCACGCCACTGCTGCTTCACGACAACGCTAGATCACACACTGCGCTACAGACGGCTACTAAATTAGAAGAGCTTCAATTGGAAAGTCTAAGACATCCTCCGTACTCCCCGGACCTTGCTCCAACAGATTACCATTTTTTTCGAAATTTGGATAACTTCTTGCAAGGGACAAAATTCAACTCCGATGGGGCAGTCCAAATCGCCTTCAAAGATTTTATTGATTCCCGTCCGACTGGTTTTTTTAGTAAAGGGATCAATGAACTACCTATGAGATGGCAAAAGTGCATAGAAAATAATGGTTCATACTTTTTAATTAAATATATTATATTAAAAAATATTCGACTTTTTGTTCCTCCCATACAAAACGCCAATTTCATATGTAAGGACCTAATATATTCACTAAAAGTATGTTTAAAGGGGAAATTATTCTAAAAAACTCTATAAAAGAAACATTTTTTCTTTCGTTATTTATATACAAACATTAACCTTAGTATAGTTTACCATTTATAACATCAAACGTTTTTAAAACAGCTTGATCCAGGGACAGTACCACATTTCATCAGTCAGTTTATAAATAAATGTTTATTGTTTCCGGCCATAGATATATATAATACTGTTTCTTTTCTGGAGATCCGGTCATAGCTTCAAAACTATATAAAAAGTCGACGTTTTCAGTATATTTTGTTAGTTGCATACTTAATAAGTGGATATTGGATATAAGATGGAGTTACCAAAATTTCAGAATCCTCAATAGCTGACTTGGCGGACGGATAAAATGATGGACGGACATATTGGCAGATATGCAGCCAAGATTCATTAATAGGGCACCGCTTGGCCTATTACTGAAACACATTAATAGCGCAAACGATTTCCAAGTTTGTATGGTAAAAAATAATGTAAATATATTTTTAGTCCAAAATAAAATGATGGGTCAACATTTGACAAAAATTACAATATTACAGCTTTGTAATTCATTCTGTGTATGAGTTAAGGCCGTGACTTACGGAAGGATGGACGAATAGGCAGACAAACTAGATCAGACAGGCAGATAGATAAACCAGAATATGGAGCTACCATAGCTTACAGAGCTGTGAATGCTCCCGGTTCATTATATAGGAAAATATTTACTAACGTTTCAAAGTTAAATTAAAACAGTAAACGTCTATTTTCTTCTCATCTGTGGTGTTTCGTAAAATGCACAATAAACAAAATTCTATACCTCAAGTTGACACAAACCTCAACTCAGTCAATTCATTATTATTTGGAGTAAGCAGGAAAACGTTTATTATTTCGCGGGTCATTGTTGTCCGCCCAAAAATAGACATGTGACTGACATTTAAATGAAAAAGGGACCTTTCTCACTGTAATGATTGTTCTCACCCTCGTATTGTTGTTTGCAGATTGTTTTATGGGACATCTCTTGTGTGAAGGAAATTTATTGAGATTGTTTGAAAAGTAAAACTGGCTTTGGTTATTTGAAAAGAACAAATCCCTTTAAAGCTGTTTTGTTGATATTTAGATTATTCTATTGACGTTTTAATTGTCTAATAGATTTGATGAATTGGGTTGCTTTTCACCATTCTAATCGGAACATTGTTGTGATCAATACTTCTGGTATTTTGCTATGTTCATATTTATCGTATATAAAGTAGTAATTGTACAGAAAATCCAGATTTATTACCAAAGATATTGAATATTTTCAAGAACAAATAGATTGAGTTGAATATTACCAATCAGTCTCTTTACAAGAAAAATAATGTTCTCTCGTAACTTTTTTAGTCAGGTAAACCCAATAGCTTGTCTTGTGGAGCTGAGCGATGAACTCCAGAGCTCCTCGTACTTCCAAAACTTATCTGAGCGTTTGGTCGATGACGCGTCATCAAAATTCTGGCACGTATTTGGCTCAATGCATATAGCATTGCAATTGTAGTAGCTGTATTATTATATAGTTTGTAGTGTGTTAGTTAATACAGGCATACCGCGGGTAAAATAATTTAACTTGTCTGAAGAGTTTAATTCAGACCTCGAGATTTTAAAGTGGCGCTTTTAAGCACACACCAACTCCCAAAGTCCAGAGCTGTTAATTCATATTTTACTACGTACCTGTAGGCAAAACCCAGCCTAGCATGTATTTTAATCTGGGCTAGCGTAAATCCACCATTTGTATAAGAACCAGGGTTGTTAATAGACGGTTAGGTTGTTGAGAGTGGAGTCGGAATATTACGCGTCCCTGCAATCAAAGACTGCCTGTAAAAGCTATTTTGGACAATTTCAGCTGACGCGAATCAGCAACACCGGGTCACTGATGAGCTGTGATAAAAAAAAATACTAGGAATCATTTAAGCTCTGCTGTGTATCGGTATCGGTAAGTGTATCGGGTTTATAAATATATAGCTGTTTTTCATACTATGGCAGTAACTCTAAGATTTAATAGATTTTTCGCTTATATAGATTATCTTGTTAATTTTTGTACATTACCGTGCAATTCGCGATATTAAAATAAAATTGTGTTGAGACCTATACTTATTGGAAAAATCGTGTATGTCATAACATCTAGGAGACATTATGACATACATGATTTTTTCCATTAGGCATTTTTATGGTTAAAGTTTATTTATTCATTTCAAATCTGTATTATATGACAACAGGCTCGCCTCTTATAGGATAGTTTTATAGGACCAAAGCTTATTGGTACGTGGATGTTTAGACCTCAGAAGTACCCTTTCGAGGCATTATATTGGAGTGGAGTTTCTTATACATTATGTTACTGCGACTGAGGACAAAATACCAGAAGGAAGATGTAGCGCCTTCTGAAGAATGGACAACTTTCATTGCGATGGCCAAGACGCCATGTAGGATATTGTGTGGAATATCGCAAATAAAGGGGAGACCTAATTCATCGGTGGACTTTCCGGTTGATGTGATGATATGATGATGATGATTATTTCCGGCCAAAACTGTAAATGTACGTTTATTTACAGCATAAAGCACTTACGAGTATAGGTTAGTATTTATTGAGAAAAAGCTTTTCCTTAACTACAAGTAAATTGAACAATTCAATTCATTTATTTGCTTGAATACGGGTACAAAAGATATAAAATATGTAGGAGGTACAAATAGTTTCACCATAAACAACGCATACGAGGTGTGCAAATGTCAATTAAATGTATTATACAATTGAAAATTAATAATAATAACGATGTCATTTTTTTAAATTATCATAATGAATGTAATACTTAATTATAAAATCAATTATTTAACGTGGTAAATGTAGTAGCGATTAGAAGTCTTCTGCAAATCCTTAACTGTATAGAAACTTTCGTAAACCAACCACTTTTTTAACTCCGGGTAGAACGTACTTAGGTAACTCTGTTATAGTTTTTGGAATCGCGTTGTAAATGAGAGGCGTCATGTAGATGCAGTTATTCCTAAACAGTTCTAGTGCAGGGATTGGCATTTTGAGCTGTTGTTGTGTAATTGTCCTCTTACCTAAGCTAGTATATTCTGGAAACAAGGAAGAGTTAGATCTTACAAACTTTGCCAATACAAATATATACGGGTATATGCCTACTACTGTCAACAGATTATTTGACTTAAAAAGGCTTACATGATTCAATCCATTTAAGATTATATACAGCACGAACACATTTTTTTTGCGCTGTAAAAGCTTTGTTTATGCGATAAGAATTTCCCCAAGCAATGATCCCATTACGAATTACCGAGCAAACATAAGCATGATATACTCCCAGAACCTGCAAATTTGTTGGCATACATACTGTATCAACTGGATCGTCCACAGTTTCCTCATTATGTGTGTTTTTATGTTATTGTGATGGCACAATCACGACGCCCACCACCACCACATATGTTAAGCGGTAACCACAGTCTATAACAGATGCATTTCATGACAAGTGACGAGCTGCACTGCGCCAGCCACAGTTGTTTAGTCTCATGTGGCTGTAATTTTACTGGCTCTCATGGACTGCTGCCGGACACACTATTAGGTGCTTGTCGACAGATTTGCTACATGAGGTTTGCCATAATCATTACGTATGGCAGGTGTCTAGGGGATCGCAGTGTGAGATATTATGCCAGGTCCTCAGAAAGTGCTGCTGCTCACCTTCTGTTGTGTTACCCTTAGTCGCCTCTTACGACTCCCACGGGTAGAGATAGGGGGGGGGGGGGTGACATTCTAGCCCAGCACCCCATGGACATACATAAATGACTAAAATCCGACAAAAGTGCCTCTAGTATTTATTACATTTTCTTTTTGTCTTAATTGAGTCTTTGTATTTTTTATTTATAGTTTTTTTCATTTTGCTTAGCTGTAGCATAATAAAGTAAGTAAAGTTTATAATAAACTAGCCTACCTGCGACTTCGTTCGCGATTGCCGTACCTGCAAACTAATTATTCACATTTGAGCACTGTTTATATTAAGCAACGCTGGTCTGCGGTGAAGCACTCCTAGTACAGCATAGGTCATAAAGGAGCTTTTTACTTTGTGCGTTTCTTTGGAACTTCGATTATAAAACGGCGTCTTTTTGCCGAGGTTCTCCTTGTGTGCACTGGCATTGTGCAGTCTCCAAAATGTATTCGGCAAAAGAAAGATAGTTAAAAAAATGATTGTGGCAAATATTCCAGATTTTAGAGTTTAATCTTAGCCAGCTTGCAATACTGAATAAGGATGCCAGGCTGCCCGTGTGGTGCCGAGCTGCCCGTGGGATGCTGGACTGCCCGTGGGGTGCCAGGCTGCCCGTAGGGTGCCAGGCTGCCCGTGGGGTGCCAGGGTGCCCTTGGGGTGCTGGAATGCCCGGGGGTGCCGGGCGTGGGGTTCCGAGCTCACTCGTCATTAATGTCACAAAAAAAGAATAATTGAAATCGGACTGCGCGTTAATAAATTACAGCTAAGTGTACATTTAAAATTTCTTCCCCTTTCCCGAAGGAAGCGTGCTGAATTTCGGGATAAAAGTATACAATAACCTTTTTCGTTGTATGAACTCAAATCGTGTTAAGTTTCATTGAATTCCATTCAGTAGTTTTGGAGTGATGCGCGGCAGGTGTACAGACAGGCAGACAAAAATAAATAAAAATACAGTTTTGTACAGATTTGGATCTGTTACAGTTTTATTATAAGTATAGATTATAGAAAAAAGTAAATTATCACGGATCGGTAAGGTTTTTAAATCCAGGATAAAGGCAAGGTTAAAAAAGTAGAGCAGTTAATTTATATCAAACTCATAAAAATAAAAATAATGTTAAGTAAAAAAGACGACCGCAAAATATTTGGTCTGTACTTATAGACAAGCATTGGTCGTCTTCGTAGCTACATATTATTACAGGTAACTGAGGAGTTTTAGTCTGAGAGCTAGTCATTTTGGGGAACCCCAGGAACATCTTCGACCACATAATCTCTTACCATCATGTTAAAAAGAGGTCAATGGCTAGCGAAACCGCTATAAAAACATATGCACTCAAACTGTCAACAAACATTCATATGATCTATATCTATATCAAATTAGAAAAATCTATAGTAATATGTGTACATATGTAAGAGTTCTTTTAGTAGATACGTAGTACCAACGGATAATATTGCGATTGACCCTTCTCATCCCAAGCAAGCCATTGTTTCATTATTTGGGAGGACGACGCGACGTCTCAAAATGAAGACCTTTGCTCGTAGTTAGGTAATATTACTTAATCCGAACTTTTAACCCGAGGCGCTTTTCCTTATGTCATAAATAAATAAAACGAGAGTCAAGCTAAAACAATAGCCCGCTGTTCTTTATTATGTTCTGATTTAAAAGCAGTTCTTAATAGTGAATATTATTCGCGTAAGCTATTATACGATTCTTCATTTTATTTTTTTAATTAGCCTGTTTTATTTAACAGTATTAGAGTCAAGATCTTTTTTTTATGCCCGAAAGGTTATCCTTTGCCCACTATCTCACCTGATGGTAAGTGATGATGTGGTCGAAGATGCTGTACAGGCTAACCTAGAAGTACTGGTTCTCAAGGACAGCTGCCGGTACACACCGTTAGGTGCTTGGCGACAGATTTTCTACTTGAGGGTGGTAGCTAGCCAGGCGGGCATTTGCAAAATGCCCTACCACCATGCTGTAACGACTGCCATCCTAAGACAACAACCGGGACCGACGGCTTAACATGCCCTCCGAAGCACGGTCTGCATTTAACAGCATGTTCCAGTAGCTGTGTAGGAAGTTATTATATATATTATATTTTATTGCTGATATAGGCTATCTTTTGATAATAATATCTCGTGATGGTAATATTACATGATGTATTAAGGGCGGTAAGTAAGGAATTACGATCGCGGCTCTAGTAAGTTTTCTGAGTCGAGGTTCGTAATTCCCGTACCACCTGTGAAACATACAATGTTGATCATCACATTTGCGAGTAAATAAATATGAATTATAGCTTTAATACGCTAGTCAGTACAACTATTATTACAAAATACGTGAACCTTTTTTTTTAAAGCGGATGGCGGGCTTTTTGCCCACACCACAGATTATACAAATGTTTCGTTCAGAAACGTTAAGGGCAAATATAAGTATTTGTAAGTATACAAAAATTATTACAATCGATTATTTAGAACATTAGTTGAGTATTTAAGTAACCTGTAGTGAGATTGCAATGAAATTCCTGTTTAGATAACATTTTAAGACAATTTTTCAATTGCGTGTAAACTCCTTGCTTGAACTTGCATGACCTGTTTGCTGTGCTATAAATTAAAGAAAATACTTACCAACCTTGGGTTTTATGACAAAAGAAAACTCGAGAGTTTTATATGGGGCATTACGGCCAAGTTAACCTGTATGTTTATGGATGGAACCTGGCGTGGATGGACGGGAAAAACTAAAACCACATCTCAAACAAAAAAAAAGTTTTTACAAATTCTGCTCATTTTGAAACCACAATACCAAACCAGTTTTAATAAAATTTATAAGTGCCAATCTAAAGTATATAATATAAAAAAAATATTTTTTAATTCACTTTATAAATTACTTAGTTCTGGTATGAGAGAACAAAAATACTCAATTAAAATTATAAATCAAATATAGGTAATATGTAAACACACAAAATATATAGGTTGTCTTTTTAGCTAGATGGCGCGGTGCCAAAAACGCTGCACCGCTGAATATTTTGCAAGGAACGGGACAAAATATTATGTCTGAGGCTGACACAATCCTTTTCAGACTTAATTCATAGTTTTAAAGTGATTATAAGTTTTAAACTTCACTGAATTATTTAGATTCTGGCAGAGACAGGTCAGTTTACTGCTAATAGTCAATGAATTACATCTTTGGTGTTATTACTCTAAGTCCTGCATCTGATATCTCGCTCGAGTTGTTCATTTCCGGCGCCACGTGTCCTAGGTCACCCAATTCTTAGATTGTGGGGATATGAGGTATGATATAAAGCGCTGTATTTGGTCACTTACTGAATCATTGAAAACGGCAAAGTGAAAGTTATTTCGGTTCAATTCGTTTGCTTTTATGTTTTTACCCCTCGCATGGTGGTTATTAGTGCATTTTGCGAATGCCCCTCTGGCTAGCTAACTATCATGTAGAAAATATGTCACCAAGCACCTAACGCTGTGTATCGGCAGTTGTCCTTGAGAGCCAGTAATTTTAGGTTACCCTGAACAACATCTTCGACCACATTATCACTTACCATCAGGTGAGTGTGGTCAAAGGCTAACCAATATGCATAAAAAATATTATTGAAATTTTATTCAATTGAATAATAGCATATTTTAAAAGGTGACGTTATTTTTTTATCAACAACGCCTGTATTCCCCAAATGGTAGGCATAAGTGTTTGAACACCTTCATTAACTAAACTAAACATGTCTGACCATGTTTTAGTCTTGTGTAGTAGGGGGCGAGTCTATTTCCATATAATGTGAACAGTTAGACCGTTACTGATTTTTTTTTGTTGAAGGTACTGAATAAATAAAACAAGTTATAGTTTATACGACCCAGGAATGAAACCCAAGACCTCGTGACTTCACACACAAACAAACAAGTCAATCAAATATTCATGATAGTCAAAATGGGTTCTGGTCTGGGCTCGCGAGATAATAGTGAATTTTTTGTCGCTAATAAGCTAGCCGTTTATTGTCTCCCCTGATGGTAATAGATGATGTAGTCAAAGATGTTTTCCAGGTTAACCTAGGATTCAGGTTTTGTTGTAACCTTAAAAACCACTTGTAATTTGGGAGCAAAAACCAGTTTTTTAGAGAGAGTATACGCAACTTTTGATTTATGACGAGCATCGGGGCAGTGTTATTCTCTCTTAATTTCCAAATTTATGGGGAGCCTGCTTATGTGATTTTTAGAGTATGAAAATTCTAGTATGTTACTAATATTTCCAAAAGCATGATACTGTTCGCACTCAAACAAAGGGGATATGCTCATACTCATACTCTTTTATTTCATAAACAATGTTTACATGTCAATATGTATTATTTTGAGTAAGTACACAAGGTAATAAAAATAAAATTATACAATAATTACAAATGTAAAAATCAGAACATCAATATCAAGAATATCAATATATGATAAGTCAATAAAGTAATAATAATAAGTCAATAAATTTATACAACAATAAAAATTATGTAGAACAATATCCATTATAATCAATTAAATGTCAGCCAATATTATGTACTTTTAATAAATTCATCGTAGGTATAAAACGTTTGCTCGATGAGCCAGCGTTTTAATCTAGCTTTAAAGCACGTCATACTAGGAGCAGCTATAATATCGGCAGGAAGTCCATTGTAAACCGAAGGTCCTGAAACATGCGTCAATTTGCTGGACTTGGTGAGAGAGTGGGATATTGTCATTAGATTGTGTGAGTTGCGCGTGTTGTAGGAGTGTACGTCACTATGCTTCGAATATAAGTGAAGATTAGTTCTCACGAAGACACCCACTTGGTATATCACAATGGCTGGCAATGTGAGAATCCCGAGCTCTCTAAAGTAAGGTCTCACGGAGGTATCTTGCGACACGTATACCATCGCTCTGATGGCTCGCTTCTGCATATGTTCGGAGATAAACGCCCGCGTATATTAAATCGAGAAAGTACCTAATTTTTTAAAGATAGTTAACAACTTGGAAATGTATTTATTAAAAGATCAGAGTTTGTTATTTTTTGTTAACAAACATATCGGTTAATTGACCTATGTTATTGTAACGTCATTTTGTTTTTATTTCCACGGAGCTGAATTTTTTACCGCAACAATTGTAAATATTACAATAATACCTCCTCTATTCCGCTACTGCTTTATAAACCAGGTTGGATGTACTTTATTAGGGTTGTCCCTTACACATACAGACTCTGGGAAATTTCCAATTTGTTCAAAGACTATTGCAGCAGTTAATTTCGTTTATCTGCTGAAAGTGTCTTTGCTCCGTTAACCCTGCCTCTGAATGTAGTCATTCGGCAGTTTACTTAGGATTAAAATGCTGCAAAGTCATTGTCGATGTTCGCTGTTTTCATATTTAAGTAGATGGTAATAATGTTTTGCTTACATTTGGAACTCAGTGGGTGCTAAAGTTTTTGGACTTTTGAATCTCGAATATGTGCAACTAAATATAACAAGTCGAGGAATAACAGGAATAGCATTATAGTCTAAGATCCCGCTGCAGATTGGTGTGCTCATCGACTTTTTGTTTAAAACCAAATTTTTATGTTTATTTATAGTTAAGAGTATATATATTTACTAGGGTGCCTATCAAAATTTGGCCGCCATTATTTTTAATTAAATTATTTTTAATTGATTTTTGGTAAAAAATTTCGTTTATTTATTTTTTAAATAAAATAACGTCTACATCACGGTAATTAATATGAAGATTCTAAAAAATCACGGTTGCCGTTGCGCACCTGGCCGCACCTCTTTGCAGCCAGGTGTAAACAGGTATGATTTCGATGAATTTATACGTTTATAACCTATTTTTATTAATTATATGTCAAATTGAAGCTAATTTTTTTCTATTAATTATCATATAAAGTTGCTTAATTAAATCTGGCCGCAAATAAGGGTTGCTGGCTGTTAAAGATAATTAATATTTAAGGTAGAGTGAAAGAGAGTTAGCGCGTAACATCATTTGTCAGACGAGGACAGCGATTGCCGGCTGTGCGGCGCTTTTAAGCCATTGCGCATGCGTCGAATGTTAGTGTTCTCAACCACCGGGGAGTTATAGAGACGACTTATAATAAATACTCCAAAAAATATGTAATTTTTTTCAAAATGACAAATTTAAAAATTGCAACAAAAAATTAATATTGATTTGATATATCGACGGTCTAGTTAGCAATTTTTCTAACTCCTTATTTTTTAGAGGGTAATTTTTTTAACATTTTGATAAAGCAATAATCCAATTACAAATTATTTGAATGATTCAAACTTAAATATTATATCTCTATTAGATATAAAGGATATTAAATGGTTTTTTAAAATGATAATAAATTTTGAAGTAATTGTTTTTTTCCGTACAAATAAAAGATTCTCTAAAATGGAGTTAGATAATTTGCTAATTAGAACGTCGATATTTAATATTAATTTAAAAAATAAAAAAATAAAACCAAGGTGACTTAAGTAAAAGAAAATTTTATTGCGAAAGTATTTTTTAAAAATTTTATTAGATTTTATTCAAGTATTTAATTGTCTGTTACATATTAATTAAACATTTAAGCAAATTAAAAAATTATTAAATTTATTTTATAATTCTTATATTTTCGTAACTCTTATTTAAAAATCTGAATCATCGGAGCTTTCAGTTGTACGGTCATCGGAGCTATCACTTTCATCGCTACAAATATCAGAATCGTCGTTATCGGAAGCTATGTTCGTGGATTCACATAGCACACTATTAACTTGCGTTGGAGTTGAGTCTCCCAGGAACCATGTTGGTTTTAAAAAACCATCTAGTACCAGCCAGCCATTATTTTCTGGGCTGAATTTGATACAGTCTGGTTCAGTGGCATTTAACCACATCGAATTAACAAAGATTGTCCGCAACAATTTTTGTTTCAAAGATTTCCAGCACGGTGGAATGTGCGTCGAGTCCAAACCTTTAATTCTCTTCATAAATTTTTCATTATTTTGTTTTGAAGCGTACATTTTGTTAAATAATAAAAATCTTGCGGTATTTACACTTTGACACTTTGGTATTCCATACATAAGGTAATATACTAAATGTATGAAAATGTTATTTTTTGTATGGTATAGGTAATATATTGGGGTATGGGGATGTTAGGGTGACATGTTTAGGTAATGGAAAACTACTTAGTACTACAAAAAAACGTTACGGGGCGTCGCGGGATAAAAAAACGTGAGCAGTTTGGACGATTGTGTCATAGGAGGTGGACAGATTGTACTCACGAGGGGAAAACGTTGTTTATTACGAACTCCAAAACAGCGTGGTTTTTATGTTAGAATAAAAATGCTGCATCTGTTCAGTTGAGAACACTAACATTCGACGCATGCGCAATGGCTTAAAAGCGTCGCACAGCCGGCAATCGCTGTCCTCGTCTGACAAATGATGTTACGCGCTAACTCTCTTTCACTCTACCTTAAATATTAATTATCTTTAACAGCCAGCAACCCTTATTTGCGGCCAGATTTAATTAAGCAACTTTATATGATAATTAATAGAAAAAAATTAGCTTCAATTTGACATATAATTAATAAAAATAGGTTTTAAACGTATAAATTCATCGAAATCATACCTGTTTACACCTGGCTGCAAAGAGGTGCGGCCAGGTGCGCAACGGCAACCGTGATTTTTTAGAATCTTCATATTAATTACCGTGATGTAGACGTTATTTTATTTAAAAAATAAATAAACGAAATTTTTTACCAAAAATCAATTAAAAATAATTTAATTAAAAATAATGGCGGCCAAATTTTGATAGGCACCCTAGTAAATATATATACTCTTAACTATAAATAAACATAAAAATTTGGTTTTAAACAAAAAGTCGATGAGCACACCAATCTGCAGCGGGATCTCGTACTATTAGGAGTATGTATGTATGAATCAAAATTCTATTAAACCAGCAGTTTAATAGAATTTTATACTTTTTATACTGTTTACTGCTTAGTGAAAATTCAGTTCTACGGCGAATTTCCTTGTTTTGAATTTATTGAAATACTTTAAACAAGAAGCATTATTATGTCTATGAATGCATAAAATAGGATTTGATTGATTGCATGGTTTTCTTGAGGCAATAATTTAATTTTATGACAAGCGGAGAAACCCTCTCGCGCAAGTAAAAATTATATAGTGCTTTCCCTGTCACGAATGAGCCCTTCAGTATGAAATAACCTAATGACCTGCCATAGAACTGAAAATAGTCCTACCGGAAAGGCTATAAATATATACTCATACCTACCGCCTACATTCATGGAGCAACCACACAAGTCCCATAGCAATTTTTGTATAAAGTCACGCAAAACGAACACTATTCCACGGAAGTTAGTCATTCATCGCGATAAGCGGAGCACGAATAAAAAAGATTTTCTTTACTAGCCGACCAAAAATCCGTTCACTCGTTACAACCTTTTCACAACAATATGAAAACTTTTTGTGTTCAACAAAAAACATGTCGCAATAAAACTTGAATACGACATAGGAGTATGTTGATGTCGTTGTACGTATCCGAGGTAATCTTTATAAATCTACGTGAAACACATGTCTGGGGTGAAATAGATTTTCGTATGACCTCATGTCGATTACTAAAGTAGTTTGTAACTTTCGCGTGTGAACATAATAGTGTTATATGAATCTTTACTAGATAATTCTAAGCTAAACTTTCAATCAGTTTTGCCACGAAATAGATGAGCAGTAGTTGAAGAAAAAATAAAATCTTTAGACAACCTACATTAGTAACAATTTTGCAAGGAAAATTCAAATGGTAAGTAATTACAATGTTGATCTCTGTTTGTCAAAGAACAAGTGATTTACATTAATCGTAACTTTGTGGTTTTGAGATAGTTTTACAACTTTTTCACTTCTTAGTTTTAAGCGTATTTTTATTAATATTTGTGACACGCTTATTTTTCTTTATTGTACATTGCCAGCGTTTTTGGCAGCAGTGACATTTAACGCCCAGCGTCCACGACTTTTGTGCGTCAGATTTTCTATAACAGCTCTCTTACATTCATCTTTAAAATCAGTACAATATTATTAATGTTGAATGGAAGAAAGCTGATACAGAAATGCAACCTTCCTGTACGTTGTGGTAAGTTAAAGCTATGGTTGAATAACCCCGAAGTTCTTATCTGGCTATCCAACACATTATAAATGCGGAGGCGTTTTGCGTGAATTTATCTCTTTCCATTATGTTAGTGAAGATGAGACCGCAACTTGGACCTCTACCAATTACGGTGGCGTAAAATGGTAATTGTGGGAGACTGTCATGCCATCGTGAAACTATGATTTAGTTAGTGGTTGCCAAACCCAATGCTTTTCACTTGATGGCAAAAAAAGCAGGAAAATCAAATGAAAGACTTACATGAATTAACCCATCTATGTTTGGTCATCCATCAAAGCCAAGCGTATCCAATTGCACTATATTCTCATGGCAATTTCATAATTAGTGTTAATACTGGCTTAATGAAAATTTTCGTCACGCTAACTCTTTATTTGTTCTCAGCTAGTCTAACGCTGTAACACAGAATAATAAGGCTGTGTTCAGTCGTAGTTTACTAGGGGACAATTAAACAATAATATTATCTAAACGAGTTTAAACGAGTCTAGCGTTAGCATTGCTAGTGGCTGCGTTAGCTAGGAATGTTATTATACCTAGGAAAATAAACGCGCTCCAAGTCATAAAGAACCCACAAACTAAATATCATTAAAATCCGTACGGTTAAAAATCCTTGACAGTGATCCATCGTGTCGAATTATTTCAACCTACGATTTGAAGAATTGCATAGTCTTCCATATTGTCCGCATCAAGTTTTTCCCTTAGGACGTGCCTTTAGCGAAGTTTAGAAATTGGGTCGGCCCTTCTCGTCCTACTGATGCCATTATAAAACAGCTTATGATTAAATCGATGGAGAGTTTTTGTCAGTATAAATTGTATACAAATTTTGATACCAGATTAAATAATCTGATACATTTAATTACTAATGCTCTTAATTTAATGATAGCGCATTTCGGTAAGATAATTGATAATTGTAATAGAGCGTCTAGTAATAAATCAATCTCAGAGTTAAAAGACTGGGCTGCCGTTGTTTTATTAATTTTAATTACAGCAATATGTAAAATCATTTATACCAATATGTTTATTGATTATACATTTACCTTTATTACAATACGTACAAACAACAATTTAGTCTATAAACCATGAAGCTTGGTAGCAAGCTTCATGTTTCATGCTCAGAGCTGAACTCGAAAAAAGTTTATTGCCGGCAATTTGAATCAGTGATAGCCCAGGGCTATTAGTAGCTATAGATTGACGCGCAGGGAGCCTATTGTTTGTTTCCCGCGGGCTTAAGCTTCATCGCATGGTGATAGGGCATTTTGCGAATGCCCGCCTGGCTAGGTACCACCTTCAAGTAGAAAATCTATCGCCAAGCACCTAACAGTGTGTTCCAGCAGCAGTCCATGAGAGCCAGTAAAATTACAGGCGCATCATGAGATGAGACTCAACTGTATGCCTCAGTGTGACAGGCGCAGTGCAGTTAGTCACTTGTCATGAAATGCATCTTTTATAGGCAGAGGTTGCCACTTATCAGCAGGTGGACCTCGAACTTGTTCCGTAACAATAACATAAAAAAAAAAGTTGTTTTACCGTCTGAAGGAGACGGAGTGACATCTGCAGTCAAACTGAATTGAACTACAAATAGGAATAATTTATAGTTTGAAACTGGATGACTATGACGAAACCCCATAATTCTAACAATGTTGTTTTCGCATTAACCTCTGCTAAGCGAAAAAGCTAACAAAATTTGAGCTATGACTATGACATGACAGTAGGGTCGCTTAATTGCCACAGGGTGAAATAATGCTTAATGGCTTACCTATCATCAGTAAAAAAAACACTTTAGTATTATTAGCGTTTTGATTAGTGCTCCAAATCCTCCTATTGGATATCGTAAGATGCAACTAGCGTTTTGATTAGTGCTCCAAATCCTCCTATTGGATATCGTAAGAGGCGACTAGCGTTTTGATTAGTGCTCCAAATCCTCCTATTGGATATCGTAAGAGGCGGCTAAAATAGTCAGTCAGTTCGTGAACTACGAACCGTGCACACGCTTACACGCGATCCCCACTTTACGCTCTCGTCGATTGCAGGGTTGCTTAACCTTTTATTACGCACTTACTGTCGCGATTCCACCGACGACGACGACGACTCACTATGTTTAAATGTATACGCTGTGATGCTGAGTTCCGTGATGGAGCAGAGTGTTCTAGTTGCCTGGGTCAGTTTGACTTTCCCTGTGCCGGTATTACCGAACAAGGATATCGAAGGTTGGGTGAGAGGAAAAGTACTTGGAAGTGCACGTCCTGTAAAAGTTTGAAGACTCCCGCAGCGAAGTCTCCGACGCCAGCAGATATGGATGCTGTGATGGCGGAACTGAAAGACCTGTCTCTGAAGATGGCAGTCCTCACCACTTTGGATGCGAGCGTTAAGACCATAAAAGGTGAATTGGCTGAACTTAGGGGCATAAAACCAGAACTTGCAGAAATTAAAAACTCAATCGAATTTGTAGATCGTAGGATTGTGGGATTATCTGACAAAATTATTGAGATGGAAAAAGAGATCCAATCACTGATCAAAACAAAACATGATGTTGAACATCTGCAGCTGAGAGTTCACAACTTAGAGGTACAGATCCAGGAGAACGAGCAGAGATCACGCCTCAATAATGTAGAAATTAAAGGAGTTCCTGTCACCAGCTCCGAGAACCTGTTTGACATCGTTGGCAAGATTGGGTTGCACGTTGGCTGCACGATTCCGATGGAGCATATCAACTACATTGCTAGAGTCCCTATGCGAAACGACAAAAATAATAAAAGCATAGTGGTTGCGATCCATAGCAGATATGTGAAAGAGAACTTCGTAGCCGCTGCTAAAAAATGCACTACACTTGCTGGTGATCTAGGGCTTGCAGGTGTAAATCGCATTTATGTCAACGACCATCTCACGGTAGAGAATAAAATACTTCTCAGCAAAGCGAAGATAATGGCGAAGGACCGGGGGTTTGCTTTTACATGGGTCAAAGGATGCAAGATCTTCGTTCGGAAAAATACAGGTTCCCCTTTGATCAATATAAAAACGGAATCGGATTTAAAAAAACTATAAAACTTTCAATACTTACAAGTATTTTTTTAGTGTTGTCTCTTGATTATGTGTTTATTGTGCTCAAAAACATCTGCCACCAAATGTTTTTAACCCCAGACTCGTGTACCGGTTTGTACTTCAAGTTTTATGCAGTCACCGTGCGCCCGCCTATTGTTCTCTTATTGCTGCGGCAGCTACCTGACAGTCAGCTGACAACTTGCTACCGCTTCTTTTGTTCCGATAATTGTTTTGTTGCGAATGCGCTATGTTCATTCATGACAAAATTATTATCTATTTTGTGGTTTAAGTTTTATGCAGTCACCATGTGCCCGCCTATTGTTCTCTTGACGCTACAGCAGCTACTTGTTAATCAGCTGACAATTTGCTACCGCTTCCTTTGTTTCGATAATATTTTTATCGCCACTGCGCTATATTCATTCATGACAAAGTTATTTGCCATTTTAAGCTTCCTGCCAATTCTCTTCCTACTTTCTCTGCCTTCACAAAAATTAATAAAATTAATTGTTAATAATGATGCCAATTAACATATATTACCAGAATGTCCGCGGCTTACGCACAAAAACTTCTTTATTTTATAGAAATATGAATCTTGCCTTATACGATATTATTTGCCTTACAGAAACGTGGCTTAATGATAGTATAAGCAGTACTGAGTTGTTTGACGATAGGTTTATTGTTATGAGGCAAGACCGTAATTACGAAAAGACTAATCAGTCGCGGGGAGGCGGAGTTTTGGTAGCTGTACGTCGTGAGCTAGCGGTGGAATGCCATCCGGAGTGGTCATCATCAGCCGAGGATATATGGGTTACATTAACAATGCATACCCGTAAGCCTCGTACTAGTTACAAAATGCATATTTGTGTCGCTTACATTTGTGATCAAAACGAAGGTTGTAATATGAATTTACAGCGTTCTAACTTTATACATAACCTAACTGACGTCGTTCTGAATAACGCAGCTGACAAGGTGTTAGTGTTAGGGGATTTTAACTTACCGTATATAATGTGGACTATGAGCGATGATGGCATCTCACTCACTCCAAGCAATATTCAAGGTCTGGATCAAATTGATATATTTGACAACTTAAATACGTGTAATCTACTTCAATATAACTCATTTACTAATATCAATGACCGGGTGCTGGACTTAATATTTTCTAATCATGATATTACGGTAAAGTGTTGTGATTCGCCCTTAGTTAGTGAAGATCCTCACCACAAATCGCTAGTAGTCACGGCTGATTTTGTCCAACTTCATACAATCAAGCCGTTGTCTTACACCAAATTTATGTACCATACTGCCAATTTTCACTCAATTTGCGCAGAACTTGATAGTCGTAACTGGTTCGCTGAATTAAACGATGGAAGTGTCGAGGATGCGGTTTCTTTATTCTATACTACTCTTTACAATTTACGTAATAAATACATTATATCAAAAACAGTTACTCCCACTCGTAAATACCCTCTTTGGTATAAGCGACCTCTAATTAAATTACTAAAAGAAAAACATAAATATCACACAAAATTTAAAATCTACGGTAACACTTCCGACCATAACTCGTACTTAATTTTGAAAGAGCGTGCTCGCGTTATGGAAAGTGAAATGTTCAACACGTATATCAATAACATTGAAAATTGTATAAAAGATAACCCACGCGCGTTCTGGTCATACGTGAAAAGTAAAAACCAATCCAGTACTTATCCCTCGGTGCTTCAGTACGGTAACCGCTCGTCTGACCAGGGCGATGCAATATGTAATATGTTCGGTGAATATTTTCATTCTACCTTTCTAAGCGATGACATGCAGCCTGAACCCGAATTTGAGACTATTTCTCCTCGCTTATGCACATCGTCTGCCGATATTGGTAATATAGATGTATCAGATGGTTATGTGCATAAGTTGTTAAAATCACTTGACCTCAATAAATCAGCAGGACCTGACAACATCCCCGCAATATTTATAGTCAACTGTGCCAGTAGCTTAGCCTTACCTATTTCCATTTTGTATAGGCGTTCTTTGAATGAAGGAATAGTACCTAAAGTCTGGAAAACCGCCTACATAACGCCAATACATAAAAAAGGACCCAAAAATAAAGTTGAGAATTATTGGCCTATTTCTAAATTATGTTTATTCGCTAAGGTTTTAGAAAAACTCGTTTATGCCCAACTCTATCCCTCACTTAAACATAGTATTGACCCTAACCAGCACGGGTTCTTAAAGGGTAGGTCTACCACGTCCAATCTACTGTTATGTAGTGAGTTCTTGTCCCGTTATATGTCTGAGCCTTCTCAAGTAGATGTAATCTACACGGACTATAGTAAATGTTTCGATCGTATAGACCATTTAATTCTTTTAGAGAAACTTCTGAAAATAGGCATAAGAGGCAACTTATTCAGATGGTTCTCTTCCTATGTTCGTAACCGATGTCAGACTATTGTATTGGGTGGGTTTTCCTCTTCTCCAATGAGGATACCTTCCGGTGTACCGCAGGGATCCCTACTTGGTCCTTTACTCTTTACAATTTTTGTAAATGACATTTCCTCGTGTTTTACTCACTCTAAAATTTTACTTTATGCAGATGACATGAAAATCCTTCATCCCATAAAAAGTATTGACGATGCAATTAACCTTCAGACTGATCTTATCCGTTTCGAAAACTATTGTACACTCAACAAACTACATCTTAATGTCACTAAATGTTATGTCTGCTCATTTACCCGTAAATCTGACACTTTAAAGTTTGATTACTCAATACAAAACATACCTTTGTCTAGAGTGAATAGGATAAAAGACTTAGGCGTGACCTTTGACAGTAAGCTTTTATTTGATGAACACATTCATACTATAGTAAATAAAGCCTCAAAAGCATTAGGTTTTGTTCTTAGGATGTCTTCTGAGTTTTCCAATATAAAAACAATAAAAATCTTATACTGTGCCTATGTTAGAAGTCACCTTGAGTATTGTTCTCAAGTATGGAACCCATGTTACGATATTTATATATCGCGCTTGGAAAAAATTCAGTCTAGATTTCTACGTTATTTACAATTTCGTGCAAAGATCTATTTACCTGACTATAACTCGAGATGCCGCAAATTTCATTTCCTGCCTCTCCAGGAACGGAGAGATATAGCTGACCTTTCATATCTTTTTGGCATAGCAAATAGCTCAGTGGACTGCTCGGAGCTGCTGCATCAACTTGGACTGCGCACTAATATTAGAAAAAGGAATCCAAAACTTCTTGAAACACCGCATTCTAAAACTAATTACAGACAGAACACATTTTTGATTCGGGCGTGCAGATGTTTTAACAACCTTGCTAGCGAACATGACATAGATATATTCTTCACTTCCTCTGCTAAACTAAAAAGTACCCTATGTAATAAGTTTTTTGTAGGTTAACTTAGCGTCTTATCTCTATTATAATGTAATTATAATAGCATTAACAATTACATAAGTCTGTAATGACCAGCACACTGGGCATGCTCCTAATTGTCAGGTAGCTGGATCATTTGGACTACCTGTAGGCCTGCAATGGCCTTTAGTTTGCTTAAACGCTTGCTTTCTAGTACCTATAGTGTTATACAAAGTTTGTAGTGTTTCGTCTTTATTATTATTTGTTTTTCTTTTGTCACTGATGATTAATTTTGTTTATTTTTTTAACTATTATATATACTCGTATTATATATTTTTATTACAAAAAGGAAAAAAACTATGTGAACATTCACTTACAGGTATGTTTTTGGTGTTGTCTCTTCATGATGTGTTTATTGTGCTCAAAAACATCTGCCACCAAATGTTGTTCACCCCTTACTCGCATACCGGTTTGCACTTCAAGTTTTATGCAGTCACCGTGCGGCGTGCGCCCGCCCGCATTGTTCTCTTATCGCTGCAGCAGCTACCTGTCATACGATTTGCTATCGCTTCCTCTGTTTCGATAATAGTTTAATTGCCATATCCATCAATGACAAAATTATTTGCTATTTTGGGCAATTGCAGACAGAACACATTTTTAATTTGGGTGTGCAGATGTTTTAAACTTGTAATATTCCTTAATATTTTATTATGTATCTAGTAGTCGTTCATTAACTTTGATCTTTTTTAAAACTAGTTGCTATAAGTGGAAATTTTTAATTAGCCTTCAGAAAATTATTTGTTATGTTTGTTATTCCTAGATAGCTGTTAATTTCCCTAAGATTGTTAAATAAATAAATAAATAAAACGATCAATAAACTGCGTGCCAATACTCTCGTTAACTATGGCAGCGCTCATTAAGAAACAATACGGCTCTTTACCATCATTAACTCAAATGTAGTGTACCGACCCCACATGTGATGGGGTAAGGGTAGGAAGGTGATACTGATTTTATCAGATCACATTTCACGTGTTGAAACTGAGTTTTCTTAATCAACGTTCCTATACATTTCCTCAAATATTAGGTCCTTACATATGAAATTGGCGTTTTTCGTACTGGCCACTTTAATCACGAACTCTTTGGTAAGGAATTCCAAATTCAAATTTGTACAGCTATAGACTCATGTATTTGTGCTTCGATGATCGTCATTCATTTGTTTTTTTTCTTCTGTTTTTTTCTGTTTGCGTCACTCATTTTACAAAATGGAAAACCTTAAATATCGCATTATTTACGAGTACGAGTTCCGCCGTGGCACTAGTGCTGCGGAAACAACTCGAAGGGTGAATGATGTGTATGGCGGTCGTGTTGCAAAAGAAAACACAGTTCGTTTTTGGTTCCAACGTTTTCGTTCTGGAAATTTCGACCTGCAGAACAAGCCCCGTGGACGGCCTGAGACTCAAGTTGATAATGAAGAGTTGAAGGCTATTGTGGAAGCGGATCCATCGCAAACCACGTCCGAGTTAGCTGCAGGCTGCGATGTTAGTGATAAAACTGTTTTAATTCACTTGAAGCAAATTGGGAAGATTAAAAAGCTTGAAAGGTGGGTACCTCACGAATTGACTGAAACAAACCGGCAAACGCGCGTCGACTGCTGCGTTACATTACTAAACCGGCACAATAATGAAGGTATTTTAAACCGAATCATTACCTGTGATGAAAAATGGGTTCTTTACGATAATCGGAAGCGCTCAGCGCAATGGTTAGATCCTGGCCAGCCAGCCAAATCCTGCCCCAAGCGAAAATTAACCCCAAAAAAGTTACTTGTAAGCGTTTGGTGGACTAGTGCCGGTATTGTTCATTACAGTTTTTTCAAATCTGGCCAGACTATTACGGCTGATGTCTATTGTCAGGAATTGCAAACCATGATGGAAAAGCTAGCGGCTAAACAACCTAGGCTGGTCAATCGCTCCACGCCACTGCTGCTTCACGACAACGCTAGACCACACACTGCGCTACAGACGGCTACTAAATTAGAAGAGCTTCAATTGGAAAGTCTAAGACATCCTCCGTACTCCCCGGACCTTGCTCCAACAGATTACCATTTTTTTCGAAATTTGGATAACTTCTTGCAAGGGAAAAAATTCAACTCCTATGGGGCAGTCCAAATCGCCTTCAAAGATTTTATTGATTCCCGTCCGACTGGTTTTTTTAGTAAAGGGATCAATGAACTACCTATGAGATGGCAAAAGTGCATAGAAAATAATGGTTCATACTTTGATTAATTAAATATATTATATTAAAAAATATTCGACTTTTTGTTCCTCCCATACAAAACGCCAATTTCATATGTAAGGACCTAATATTTTCATTAAAATTTTCTGATGCCGCGCTGTTCGTGACAGGTTGCAAATGTATGTAAGATAATGAAAAGCATTCCTAAGCCGAATCTTCTTCATATGACCTGACCTAGAAAAGAAGTGAAATACAATTAAGATAGGAGCATTACGTATGCTAGAATTTTGACGTTTATTACCTTGGAGAGCTCTTGATTACTCAGAATACAGTATAGTGTTTTGAGCCAGTATCTTACCTGTTGGTAATATGTTACGGAATCAGCCCCTTCATTTTGATAACCGATTCGATTGGATTGAAAGAAAAAAATCTAACAATATAGAGTCTAAAATCCACCACTTCAGAAAAAAAATTGTACCTAGTGTCACTTACGTTATCAAAAAGAATCTAACGTTATCACTTACATTGAAACCGTTTCAGCCGTTTAGATGTTATGTTGGAATAAAGAAACTCGTAAACATACATACATACATACATGAAGCCTGAAAATTTAAACTTCCTTTTTTTTTGGGCAGTCGTGTAAAATAAAACCCCTGACGTTAACCAACCCTGATCACCGTCTATTTAAAACTTATTCATTGGGACCGTTTTAAACACATTTAAAAACATATTATAAAGTAGCTGGTCACCTAATTTCGGATCAATCTGACACGTGGAAGATACATCATTTTCGTCTATTTTCTGAAATTATTGCTAAAACAGTCTCGATTGAGCTAAATATAAAACAAAAAAAATAATCAACACTGGTTTCTTTTGAAAGCTACGATACTATTTCTCTATGCTACAGACTGACATGGTTTTTTTTAGGAATGTCATAGATGCTGGCTTCCTCTGTCGGGCGTAAAAAGCGAAAAGTGCATTCTACCTCCATCTCTACTAAAGGAGGGGTTGACAGCGAGCTCAAGGGCATCACTACTGTGGTTCGGACGACGGTTGAGTCCCTGCCGAGAGACATTGGGTGGGTCGGAACTAAGTAACCAGTACGACTGGAGTGTTATACCGTTGAGAGTGGGCCCTACGGAAAATTACTCTGTGACTATTTGGAGAGACACTGATCGGGCCTTTATTTTTGCCTTGAGCTCGCCGGCAATCTCGGTATACAGATATGCAGATACACACGTTAACTCTGTAAACTTTTGTTTGCCCGGGGGATAAAATATGTTTTCGATAAGAATACAGCTTACAAAAATGGCCATAATTGTTATTATTGTAATTTTAAGCCAATTATCTTACAAAATTACAATGAAAGGAAAAAATAAACTAGGAGAGAGATTCGAACACGCGACCATCCGCCCCTATAGCTGAGACATGCTCTTCCAATTGACCTATCTTGGTGATTGAGTTACAGCTCAATTCAATCCATCCTTTCGTTCCTATTGTTAAACCAGCTTAAAGGGATGGGGCGACAGCTGCAGCTAAACTGGATTAAACCACAAACAAGGCAAATTTTTCAATAATCTTTAAACGTGTTAATGATTCAGGCGTTACTTTGTGGAAATCTTTATTAAATGAACAAATATCTTAAAAATATTTTAAAAATATTTTATAAAAACATACATTAATATAAAACTTAAAAAAATATAAACACATCTAGTGACAATTCCGCCTAATTTTCCTTTTAAGCTGACGTGACGTCACCAACGCCACGCAGCCAAACCGGAAGAAACGGGCACACGATCGAGAATTTTCTTGATCTTGCGTTCGATGAGTCAAGACCTCCTGAGGATGCTTCGTATAGAATAGAAACGCGTTGAAAATTCTTCCGGTCTGGCGGTTCGGTTTGGTTGAAAATATGTTGTATAAAGATTGTTGTAATTGCTTGTCTGTGCTGTACATACTGCACAAGGCTGGATAGTATCTAAAGTTAATTAATCTAAAATAATTTTAGTACTTCAGAAGTAGGTATATATACAATTATAGTAAAAATAATATTTAACATGGGTAATTTTTTGTAGGCTCTAGGAAATACATGTCACAAATTTCGATCAAATCTTTTTACGGCAAGCTTGAAAATGTACGATTGCGGTTTGAAAGTCGTATTTATAAGAAAAGATATAGAAACACCACCGTGACAGCTAGGGGTGAAACACGACCTTTGACGGAGCCATTTCCTGATTGGAGCTCTATTATGGGTACTCGAACCTACCGTTCGTTCCCTTTCAAATTGAGGAAATGTGTTATTTCGCGGAGTACATTTTATACGTATCTTCTTTTCCTCTTACGGCTTTTATTTACTTCGCTAAGATGTCGTTGTAATGAAGGGTGTTTGTTATGGAAGCCGAAATAGCTTCATAGAGAAAATAGATTTGTGAACGTTTTCTGAGTATCACCTTTCCCTGTCACTTACGTTACATAATAACATCTTGTAGAACCATTTTGGTTATAAAACATTCATGATATATTAGGCTAAATATAAGTACTTAAAATAATTATTTCTAACACAATATGTCTCTGTTATTTTTATGTAAATTATTATTGTAATTTGTCCTCCTACCGTTCAAATAAATATTAGTATTTATTCACTTTATTATTTATAAAGTTTCTAAATAATAAACCGAATGAATTAATTAATAAATAAAGTAACGAACGAAATAAAGAATGAACGAATTAATGAATAAGGAAATATACGAGTATACACGACGTCACATCCGGCTGCATATAACATACAGAAAACAGGTGGTGCAGCGCGTCTACTAACTAATTTACTAAAAATCAGCCGCATTGTCCACTGCCGAACACAGCCTCCCCTATTGTGGGGTGTTTTGCCATAATCCCCATGCTTGGCAGGCGTTTTGGGGATCGCAGTTCAATATAGCAGCTCCTGAGAAGGCGCTGCTCACCTTCCGGTATTTTACCCTTAGCCTCTTACGACTCCCACGGGTAGTTGCACGCACACCTGGGGATGTTACCGGGACGATTTGCGGATGACGCTAAAGCTGCCAACGTAATGGCGATGGGTTGGGGTCACCCGGGTCGTCTAATACCTGCCGTGGTCGGCAACGAGGAGGTTTGAAATATGAGTCAGATAAGGCAGTCCAATAGTTCGCTGCCTGGAAAACGAGAGGATTCAGGTGGTGGGGGACTCAAGTACCGTTGGGCGCAGTCCTGAGAAATTAATTGAATCATTAAAGAAGAGTCATTTAAAATACAAATTAAATAATTTAGTCCGCAATAAAATTAATTAGTTGACTATGATCTAAAACGTACCCTACTAAGCCACGTAACGACAAGATTTTTTTTTTGTAAAAGTTGGCGAGACAGTAGAAACCTTCCAAAATCAATTATTTTTCCAATTCAACACAAAATTGTCTGTAAGGCAAAACAAAAAGTCGCTGGGAGAGCGAGTTAAAGATGTTAGGTGCAGTATACACAGCTTTTCCGAATTAATTTCAATGTTGGCATTGGCATTTCTAGTTCCTATCTTGTAGCTAAGCGTATGTTTATAGTATTTGGCTTATCAAATAGTTGGTAATGTGATTTAACAAACTTGGCTACTTCAAGTACATATAGACACGATACTGTTAGTATTTTTTTTATTTAAACACATGTCTGCAAGATTCAGTCCATTTTATGGCAAAAATAGCACAAATGCACTTTTTTTAAGCAAGAATATTTTGTTTGATACTGGTGAGTTTCCTCACAGTATAATGCCATATCTGATTAGATGACACACATAAGCATTATAGACCATTGAAGCTGTTTTCGTAGATGTGCAATTCTTGAACCTTTTTAATGCGAATACAAACTTATTTATTTTTGATGAAATGTAGTCTATATGCTCCTTCCATGGCAGGTGTTTATCTATTATTACGCCTAAAAAAATGTGCACTTAGTGTTCTCAACGATGCTACCATTGTTATTAATATTTATATTAAACGCTTTACTCTTGTATGTTCGAATTTGCATTATTTTAGTTTTATTTACATTCATTTTTAACTTATTTAGTATCAACCAAGATACAATATCAGATAATGCGGTATTTATTTCAATGTTGAGGAGGACAATAAGGAGCACATAAAGGCAGTAAAAAACAACGAAGTGCACAAATCTGCCATTGCTGAACATCTGTTAGGCTCAGGCCCTAATCACTAGATCGAATTTCATAAGACACAGGTTATATCCACGGAACGGATTTTTGTCAACTGCTCGTTTTTCCAGTCACCTCGCGACCATGATGCATGCAAATGCGTCGAAATTTAGGGAGTTAAAAAAGCACGTAAGTGATAATAATATTTATGTACAAAACCGCGATAGTTACAAAAAGTGTTTAAGAAATTTTGGTACATATGGGCTAAGTACTACGAATACATTACTTATTCGTACATAGGCTAAGTAAGACTCCAGTCTTGCCCTAGAGAAAAGTAATACTTTGTCTGGTAAGACTGCAAATGTTTATTATTTATTATTTACATAAATTGTGTATTATTTACATAAATTGTGTATTATTTACATAAATAAATTCATTTGCCTTACCTTATAGTAGGACAACCTAAATGACTGGCAAATGCACAATACGTGCGATGCTAAATCGAAAAAACACCATTACGTTCTAGGCAGGGATAAAATGTTGTTTGTTCAGTGAGCAGGGAGACGGCAGTGATTATATGAAACCGTGCGATATTATACATTATAACGCATAGCGAAATATTAGGCAAAAACTGTGGCGAGTTTTGGCCATAATTATTATTTAGTAACCGGCTCGGATTCGCGTAACATTTATAGTACCACCAACTTAACTGTGCAGTTCTCGAGGGTGCTATTGGTCAAGGAAATCAACTACAAACTGACACAATGCGAGGGAATTTTGTAGTTATTTTTCTGCCGCCTGAACAGATAAGTTGGTCGAACTTTACCATACCATCCCCGCGCGCGCACTTTTGTACGGCGGACGTGTTTACTTTTACTCTGCAATAAATATATCATTAAAATTAGTTAAAATGTGTAAATACTGCCGAGCTTGTAATAAAGACGTTACTGGTGAACTAGTTATGAAGTGCACCCAAATGTATTGTGAGAAAGTGTACCACATATTGTGTCTGGGAGTAAAAGAACGAGATTTTCAATCGTATTCAACGGTTTATTTAGATCAATGGATATGCCCGGAATGTGATAGCTTAAAAAGAAAGAGGGCTGGAAATGACACACCTGTTCGTACTCCAGAGCAGAGAAAGTTTCCAGCAGGCACCACTCCTAGCTATGTCAACACACAACGAGGTAGCAGTTCCAGCCAAAACCAGATGGAAAGTTCCTTAATGGATTGTGAGGGCAGTCAATTAACAGAATTTCAAGAATTTAGGCGTGAGGTAAAACAAAGATTGGACAGTCAAGATCAACGTCTCACAGACCTCCAAACTATATGCAGTTCAACCAAAGAAGATATCCAGCAGTTGAAGACAATGTTACAAGGTAGGCGGTATTCTTGCGAGTGTTTGACTTCGATAGAAAACCAGTTAAAAATTCTTTGCGACCGGAATCAAAGTGTCGAATTGTCAATAAATAACGCACAAAACCAACAAAATATCGACCAAAATCATAATAATAAGAATCAGGTACAAAATCACAGTAATAGTAAAAGTAAACAAATGAAAAGTCTCCGTAATGAGGGTATTTCGATAAATACTCCGAGCGTAAATACTCCGAGCGTACCTACCCCTCAAGCAAATTTGTTAAACTTAGGCTGTGAGATCACGAAACCAACAATTGCGAATGACATAATTGCATGCCAAAATATAATAATCGATGCTGTTTCGGACGATGATATTTTGAAAAAATCAATGGAACGAGATGATAATGAATGGATTGAGGTACGAAGAAAACCATCAGGAGGCTGCAGCAAAGCGAATAGCCTAGTCAGAAAATCCATAGTTAAAGAGAATTTGGTTTCAGAATTTAAAAATAAAAACTGCGTTACGTCAGACGCGAGACCGGCACGGTTACAGTCAAGAAAAGTGCAGAAGGGCCAGAACACAAACTGTACAGAAATAAAGGCACTCGAGAGGAAGAAACATCTTCATGTCTGGAGATTAACATTAGACACAACAACAGAACAATTAGCATCTTATGTGAAAACTATATGCGGTTCTGACACCACGGTTAAAATTGAAAAAATTAACCACAAGACAGAACGAGATTATTTGTCGTTTATAATTTCGGTTGCAGAGAAGGAGTACGAAAAGTTATGTCGACCCGAAGCTTGGCCTATAAATACAGCTTACGCAGAGTGGATTTGGTTTCGGAGATCTACAAATAAGCCCATCGATAAAGCATAATAGTATCATCATTAATATGTATTATCAGAATGCAAGGGGTCTCCGAACCAAATTAGATTTATTTCAAAATAATATGAGTTCATCGAATGCTGATTTGTTTGCAATTACTGAGACGGGCTGCAACGCATCGATTAATGACGCGGAGATTATACCACCTGGATACCAGGTAGTTAGATGTGACCGCGCGGACGGCAGGAAACAAGGCGGCGCGCTTATCGCAGCAACACAACAATACGAGCTGCGGCGACTGAAGCCACCGAACGACGTAAATATTGACACTTGTACGTTCGAGGTAGTCGGAGTAGCATTGTATTTGAATAGTAGATTTTTATTTATTTGTTGTGTATTATATATACCACCAAGTAGTAATGAAACAGAGTACATGATCTTATTTAGAATATTAGAAACTTGGTGCAATAAATACAAATCGGTACTAATAGTAGGTGATTTTAATCTTTATTCTAGTAATGACAATGTAAAAAATTACTATGAATATTTTTTAGCATATTGTGATCTAGCGCAACGGAATAAGGTTCATAATTGTAATGACAGGCAACTCGATTTGGTGCTATGTACGAGTGAGTGGGCCGGGGAGGTGGATGTGGATGAGGCGGACGAAGCGCTGGTCCCGGTGGACGCGCACCACCCTACGCTCGCCGTGCGAGTGCCCCGTGCGCGCCCCGCACCAGCGCCCGCGCCTCCCGCCGCCGCCGAGCCGCGCGCGCAAGCCGATATCGAGCCGCGTTATCATTTTGCGAAAGCAGATTTTAATTTATTGTATGCGTCAATTTTTAACATTAATTGGGATCCATTATACGACATGCAGGACACCGAAAGTGCCGTTAATTTTTTTTATACTACATTTAATGACATTATTTCTCAGTGCGTACCAAAAAAACAATGGAACAAAAACAAAGTCGAAAGGTATATATATCCGGAGTGGTACACACTGGAAATCATTCAAGCTATACGGGTGAAAGCAAAGTATCATAGATATTATAAATCAAACGGGACTCGGAATAGTTATCAGCTTTTCTCCGAATGTAGGGCAGCAGTTAAAGCCATGATTGCAGAGGCGCACGAGAAACATTTAGATAAGGTTGAAGGGGAGTAAGCAAAGGATCCGGAGTCATTTTGGGCTTACATAAGGTCAAAGAAGGGAGCACTGAATCGTAAAAATATTACTAAAGACGGTAAAATATTATCCGAAGCAGAATGCGCGAATGAGTTTGCGAATTATTTTCAGTCGGTTTATGGTCGGGACACCGCGGTGTTGGACGTGGAGGCGGCGTCCGCCAGCGGCGGCGCGAGCGCAGCGCGTGTCCACCTGCCGCGCCTCACGCGGCCCGAGGTGCGCGCGGCGCTCGCGCGGCTCAAGCCCAAGCGTTCGGCGGGGCCGGATGGTATACCTCCTTTCATCGGGAAGGACTGTCGTGTAGTTCTGGAGAAACCGTTGCATCATATATACAATTTGTGTTTAGATGCATCGTGTTTTCCCGAATGCTGGAAAATAACACGAGTGATACCTATTCCGAAGGGAGATACTGGGACGGAGGTGAGCGGCTTTAGGCCCGTGGCCATATTATCGACACCCGCGAAAGTATTCGAGTCAGCCGTGCACAGCAGCATCCAGCGGCAGGTGGCGGCGCGGCTCTCCGACGCGCAGCACGGGTTCAGGCCCGCACGCAGCACCACCAGCAACCTGCTCGGGGCGATGGCCTATGTCATCCCTCATGTCGACGCAGGGGTGCAGGTCGATGCCGCTTACTTCGACTTCAGGAAAGCATTTGACTTAGTAGACAATGATATCTTGCTGTCGAAGCTAGCGGGTATCGGATGCACCAATAAGATGTTAAATTTTTTTGCAAGTTACATGAGGGAGAGAAAGCAATATGTGGAGTATGCTGGGTGCAGATCTGAACCATATGTCACAAGAACAGGAGTAAGCCAAGGTTCAAATCTTGGACCCCTTGAATTTATCATCATGATAAATGACCTTCCGGATGTCATTCAGAACGCTCAATGCTTATTGTTCGCGGATGACTTCAAGTTGCTGAGGGCAGTAAAAGATGAAGGTGACTGTCAGCGCCTGCAGGAGGACGTAGACAGAGTTGCCGAGTGGAGTAAAAATAATAAACTTCAATTTAATGTCTCAAAGTGCTCGGTAATCTCTTTTGGCAGACACCTGCAGCCGCTGCACTTCGACTACAAGCTCGATGGCGAGAGCGTGAAGCGAGTAGTCGCCGTAAAAGATCTCGGGGTCCAGGTAGATAGAGAGTTGACTTTTAGAGACCACATCGTCCAAGTTTGTAAAAAATCGTTCAGAAGCTTAGGTTTTGTCCTACGGCGATCAGCTGGTTTCAAATCCATAAAAGCGATATCGTCACTTTATGATGCTCTTGTCCGAAGTCAGCTCGAATACAACTCGGCGATGTGGTCTCCACACGAAGCTAAGTACAAGTTAATGCTGGAGCGAGTGCAAAATAAGTTCACCAGGTTCCTGTACTTACGGTTATACGGCATTTATCCCTTCTACCCTCTGATGTATCCTACTCTGTTTGTGCTGGGCATGGTTGGATACAACAAGTTGGAGGTAAGAAGAGATTGGACAATCGCATACTACATGATAAGAGTATTTAGAGGCGTTTTGTTTGATGGGTCGGTTCTGTTGCGAATGGGACTGTGCGTGCCGAACGAGTACGTGAGGCGCCGCCGCCGGCCGCGACTGTTTGCGGTGCCCCGCGCGCACACCAAGCTGCTCGCTAGCTGCCCCCTGCTACGCACCCTGCATGCGCTCAATCGAGTTGCCGAGCATATCGACATAATAACTTGTTCCTTGACCGAATTTTATAGATTAGTAGTACATGATGCTTGCTATATTAGATATAAATAAATATGTGATTGTTTTTAATGTATAAATAATATTTTTTGACTTTTAATATTGATAATGACATTTTAATAATATATTTTTTAAGTTTCATGTATATAGCGCCTTGGAAAATTAATTCTGTAATGCTGTATATGTATAAGTGTGTGTAAATAAATAAATAAATAAATATATGGCTCCGACCACCGACAGTGACAATCATAGTGCAAGTGACATTAATGACAGTTCAGTCTGAGGAATTCTGACTTTGACAGCTACAGTGTAACCGTCTCAACGCCAGTTACGTGCTGAGGCCCGCGCTCGACGATGTGCACAACTTGACTCCCAGACGAAGAACTTCAAATAAGTTCGAAACTGGTCGGAACAATATTCGGCAAATATTACGCGAGTCCTGGCCGGTTACTATATAATAATTACTTAGCGTAATATTATTAGGTATATGTTCTATGTCCATAGTGTGTTTGGCTTTGATTTCTTTTTCTTGTTCAAGTAGGTGAAGTACACGTGCGTACTCTTTTAATGAGACCGAGGAGTTCAATACGACGACTTGTATTGAACTCCTCGGTCTTTCTCCTTGTAGGCGCAGCATGTCTCTTTGCAAAATGTATCTAAGTCGTAAAATGTATCTTTCTCACAATGCCTCATCCGCATAATGCCTCTTTCGCAAAGAGATCAAAGATCGCTACACGACGATACTTCCATGGTGACGATTTGTATTGTATAAAAATTATAGATAAATGGTAGTACATTATATTGTATCGTTAAACCAGTTTTAATAATGAAAAATCATATTATTTACTTTACTCTATTATTTTATTATTTAAATCCGTGAACTTCACGAATCACGCGGAGCCTATATCGTCCATATACGAATTAAATTCAATGATTATTATCATTATCTATGATGCGCATGGATTTATAAACTCTTTTCCAGATACTCTTTGGTCGAAACATCTAGTCGCGCATGCGCTCTAAATGAGCGCGAAAACCACGCACGCGACTTAGTGGTATTTTAAAATTTTCTTGGAACTGTTTCTCACATTGCCAAACTTAAATGTGATTAGTGATTATCATTGTTTGTTCAGTGTTTGTGACTAAAATGAGTTCAAGATCAGAAATGGAATTAGATTTGTCTCCGCCTGACTTAGAAGAAGAGGCAGCAAACGCTCAATCTAGAATTATGTAGTTTCCTTGTAAGTATTTCAGTTTTAATTTTCTCACAAACGTATAGAGAAGCACCGTGACGCATGTGCAGGATTATTGTAAATTCGAGACTATGGTATGATATCGCCTTCGGGTCGATCAAACACTGTCCTCTCGCTTAGAAAAACCTTCCTTCAGCACTTGTATCACACTGTACTATTTGTTATACCTTTGGGTTTATTAAATATACGCAACTTTTAATATTTAACACGCCATGTTACGATGTGGATTCAACTTTGTTAATTTTCAAATGTATGAAAAGTGGCATACTTAAGATGAATTTTAATATATGAAAAGTCCAGTATTTTGCTAATATATTAAATAGTATGGGACCGTTAGCACTCTAACGAACAGGAAACGATCGGGGAACAGCTGCCGGAACACACCGTTAGGTGCTTGGCGTCATATTTTCTACTTAAGGGTGGTAGGTAGCCAGGTGGGCATTCACAAAATGCCCTACCACCATGCAAAATTACTAAACAAATGCTACTAATATCTTTTCAGATATTCTACCTATGGTATAACGTCAATGATACCAACGTAAGACGGTCCGCTATCGGAGGCCGCAATTAACAATACAAAATGAGGAACACATTTTGAACAAAAACTAATAAAATCTAAAATCTACTGTTATTTACCTATTTCGTCTATGACTATCCCTAACTATAATATATCCCTATTAGTCCAAGACTAACATATGTCCTTCCTCAGAACTTTTTTTCTTTTTTTTTAAGTGGTTTATTACATTTTCCACAGACTCCAGGGTCTGTGCCATTTTTTAGGTTAACTTAGAAATTTCTTAATTAATTACATTACTATGGGGAGCATTACATATTTAGCGGGGAACACAGTTATAAGGGATGCTAATTTTACATAACTATTATATATACTATTACAAAAGAGTTACAAACTGGTTTGCACAGGCATTCTGAATGGACCAGTGTCTTCAAGAAGCACTCGTTCACGAGTTGACTCGCGTGCCAGCCATCGTCCTCCTCAACCATTTGTGAGGGAAGAGGGCGACCTGACACACGATGCCGCCGCTTGCCTACACTTTATCGTGAGCATGACCGTTCCGAATGCCCACGCCAATCCGCTTGCCAAAGGGGGAAGAACTCCTCAGAACTTTCGTGAAGCGTGCTCAATCTTAGACCACATCTATGCTTAACATCAGGCAGAATATGGTTAAACGCTAACCTATTATGAATAAAAACAAAACTTTCGTAAGTTGTAAGCAAATCATTATTTTCCTACTCTTATCCTACAAATGTCAGTACGGTACTACATTATGCTCTCTAACAACACACAGGACAATACAAGAACATCATTTTTAAAAGTTTTGGCTCCGGTATTATACCGGCCGCTATACTAAGTCAGTGGATTGCTCTTGAAGGTGTTGTTAGTGTTGTTACCTAGTGAAATGACCTACCACCTAGCTGGTACGGCTCTTTAGGAAGAGTCCGTCTTGATGGGAACCACCGCAGTATCAGATATCCTGTATGTGCACGCACTGTCCATGCACTGTACAAGACTGTGGTTTGGTGTGCACTGTTCGCCCAGTAAATCTTAGTGAGCGAACCAGACATAGGAACTAACTCTGAGTAATGATCACAGTGCAGTGTCAAGCGGAACAAAGACGATGACACTGCAACTTTAATGGACACTTATGACGCTTACCATTTGGCGTGCGAAAAGTAGATCAAGCCACTTCACCAAAAAAAATAATTGTAACCAGTGCGTCAGGATGGAAAAGTCCTTTTGTGCACCCAATTTTCATTAACACTGCAATAAAATCATCGTAGGTTATGGCATTTCTTTAGTGGCCTCATACGACATCCAACGAGAGGATTTAGAACACCCGTTTATTTTTAATCCAGGAACATAAAGCAAATCATAGGTGGAATTAACTATTATTGCAATGTAGTCCTTGAAAGCCCGCACTGCCACGTGTGGCTTACGTTCTCGAGTAATAACCCATTGTAGGATACCGTACATACGAAGGCATTTGTGGTATTGTAATGTTAGTGCATTGTGGGCGCTGGTTGAACAATCCCGAGTGATTTGTTTTAGGTCTGACTACGGTCCACCACGAAATTATGTTGTCTGTAACTATGAAATATAATGATATCTTTTTATGTAGTGTAGTGGAGGATTTGATTTTATCTTGCTGTTATCTCAAGGAACTCTTCAAGTAACTTTTTTTTCACACTTGACATTGCATTACATACCAGTTATTTCTATGACGATTTTTTTCGATTTACACCGCTCAACCGGGCCGCTTACAGAACTCCCTAGCAGGTACAACAGACTTATCTATATCGGAACGACTCTGCTAATAAAATCGACCAATAATTAGCAGAATGTCAGCATTGGATATGTCCCTATAACAGTGAGGCTAAATAACGGGATGACAATCGATATGCATCTATATTAAGCTAAGTAGAAGAATGCCATAATCATTAAATATCGGGAGATTATTTAATATTAATCTATCAACTCGTACCTATGGCATGCTTTATCCTGAGTTCCTGATAGATAGAGAAAGTTTTGAGACTAAGCAAGTATTTCGTATTATTTTGGTCGTAGGCAATATTAATACATAACATTATGATACTTGGTTGAATTGCCTGTTTTGCCATTTTGCTTTGTAGACGTTTCTATTCTTTGACATAATGCAACTTGCCTTGAGATGTTTGACATACTGCTACTTGTTCGTTTTGCTTAGTAGTTGTTCTGATACGGATAACAACAGACGTGCATCAACTTGGAAGCAATGATGGCCGAGCTGTAATAGCTATGGACGGCTGTGCCGCAGGTCTGGTTCCTGGTTCGATCCCTACTTGCGCTCAAGGACAGCTGCCGGAACACACCGTTAGGTGCTTGGACAGATTTTCTACTTGAGGGTGGTAGCTAGCCAGGCGGGCATTCGCAAAATGCCCTACCACCATGCTATAACGACTGCCATCCTAAGACAACAACCGGGACCGACGGCTTAACGTGCCCTCCGAAGCACGGAAACGCTCAGTAGTAATGTCACTAGCGGTCACCCATCCAACTCATGACCGCGCGCGACGTTGCTTAACTTTGCTGATCGGTTGAGAACAGCTAAGTAAACTTCGCTACGAGCGCTTCAAAAAAAGGCCTCGTCCTTGTTCCGTTACAAATGGACCAAATGAATAAGTTTTATCTGTATTATAAGTACTAACTGAAATATAGCTTCAAACTTGTTTAGGTATTACCAATACCATACAATTTTAAAAGGAGGTTATTTACATTGTGGCTCGGCAAAATTGGGTCCGAACTCTTGTTGAGACGTTTACATTAAAAATGTAGGCCTAGCAATAATTGGTGTTCTTACTCTATCCAAAATAAAATATTTACTACTAGTTATAATTATAAACCTTTTCGACTATTTAATCACAACCCCGTCTATCGGATTTAAAAATCCTCGCCATCCAAAGATTGCATGGATTGGATTGCACAAGAAAAAACCCGATAATTGTAACATTAAGGGTCCATTTTGAGTTAAACTCGCCAAAAACGATAAAAACTCACTCTCCCGAAAAGTTCAAGTTGGGTCTTGGCATTATTTTCGCCATAAACGCTATGAAGCTACTGGAACAGTTTGAATTACCTACATATAATGTCAAAAGTTACAGAAGTGGCAAATTTTAGTAGCATTCTTAGTGTTCTTATCCTAAATGGAACAGGGGAGAACAGTTACAAACGATTACAGTGATCACAGCGATAGACGCAGAATGTGGTAAAAATTATCGAAAATAACGAAATTAGCGTTGAATGAAATACGCCCTAACTTTATTGATTGCAATTATTTACGCATACTATTTATTTCTTTAGCATGATATGTTAAAAAAAAATATGGCCTTCCATTTTATTTATAATATATAATAAAATATAATTTATATAGTTTAGTAGCCCAAGTACCTACATATTTTTTATTCTCTTCTTCATTGCTGTATATGGAGTAAATATGTACATAAGGTGTTTTATTGAATAACATTTCAATTATTTGTGCATCTGTAATCACATTTAGGTAGGTATTCATAAACTAATATCTTTAACTAAGCCTCATAGATTTCATTTTATAAGTTTGAAGTTATAGAAACATTATTTTACAATGTTTTTGATACCTACAGAACTCACTCAGGCTACAAATTTGACAGATTTTTAAAACCGTATAACCATAACATTCAGTAGGTACTTAACGAATACTTATCTATACTATAACAATTAAATTGCATGATCAATCAAAGATGTTCGTTTTAATAAGTTTAGAGCATTGAAGCATTACTTTACATTATTTTTTGATACCTACAAGACTGTTTCAAATTTAGAGTTATGTGACAAAATATTATGATTGACTGCAACTTTTACAGACTACTATACCTTTTTACCATAACTTTCATATAAAAATGTTCCTTATACAGTTGTATTCCTTTTCTTCTACATTATTTGCAATCTAATTTAATAGCACAGCCTTTTATATGTATATCAATAGCAATCTCCTTCATTCAATTGCCATAAATATAAGCGTAGGGGCTCATTTCATCGGCATAGTAATAAAGGTAGCTCAAATTATAGCAACAGATGTGGCTTTACATTTTACAGCTTTATTTCACGTTGCGGCAAACAAGATATAAATAGAAACCGTGAATTATGTAAATGTGAAGGCTCTTAGTATTCCAACCTAAGTGAGTTATGATAATGGAATAAAATTGTGGGGTTATATGTACTACGAGTATGTACAGAAATACGACACAAATAACTAATGCAATTTATAAATGTTATGTTACCACACTACACCGGAAGACGTAGAGTTGGTAGGTCCCCCACTAGGTGGACTGACGACATCGTGAAAGTCGCGGGTAGCCAATGGTTACAAGCGGCTAATAGCCGTTCTTTGTGGCGCTCTATGGGGGAGGCCTTTGTTCAACAGTGGACGTCTTCCGGCTGATGATGAATTTATAAATGTGTGGTAGGTAGTTAATTTAGAGATTTAAGTGTATGCTATTAGGATTAATTAAAAGGCACGTACTTATTTAACCAAGATTCCAAGTAACTGAATTTTGGATTTCAGAATTAAAGAATAATGACTGTTCAGGTACCTACTGATAGAAGGTACGTAATATAACCTGTTGTCTATTTTCAAAGTTTTATTCCAACATAGTTTTTGTGTGATCCTTCCGTTTATGTCTACTTTACAAATATCACTCTAAGGTCATGGCAGACAAGACAAGAAGAAAAAATGCTAATTAAAATATGACTGCTCCGTCACAGAATCTCCAGTACTATGTTCTGACACAGAATTTACAGTACACTAAATGAAAAAAAATTGCGGCAAATCAGACAGGCTGTTCGTGTTTTAAAACAGTATATAAGTAAATTAAGCAAAGTTGTTCAAGCTGGTTCAATCTAAGATGGTTTTGGTGCCTTACTATTTCTGCTGGAAGCTTTGTTTGGCACTTGAAATTTCAAGTGAAAAATTTTAATATAACAATATAAATTTCTTGTGCTATTCCCTGTAGTGTTGTTATTCGGAAACTGTATTATTTCCTAATGCCTGAAAAATAAATACTAATTAAAGTAAAAAATTACAGCAAATTAAACAGTATCATGAGCGACATGTTTTTTTGGTGTATTATACGGAAGTGGAATTGGCTTCTGGACATTTGCTAGCAGACACCGTTACGTGATTGGCAACAGATTCCTTACTTAAGTATAAAGATAGCCGAGCGAGCATTCGCAAAATGTCCTACCACCTACAATTACATATCATTATTCGTAGCTTACCACCATAAATGGTGAAGATTGGCTCCGCTGGTAAAATCATTAAGGCCTAAATTAGATCTAAGTAAGAGGTTCACGGAAAAAGAACCTAAATGCTCACTTGGAAACTGATTGCCTTTAACGCCAGATGCGGAAGTATGCCTGAAAGGTACACCTTAAATCTATCTTGAATGGGTTTTCTCATTAACCGATTGATATAGTGTGTCGCTGTGGAGTCTCAAAGCTCTGGCTTTATCCAAGAATCGAACCAGATATTGCATTTTATTAATAAAGTAGTTTAGTAAAGTCCAGACTTTGGACCATGGTCTGGCACAGTTCCAGAACTGTGCCTGTTAAATGACAAGAATTTAACCCTTGTGGGTGCTGAGGCACCTGTGCCTAATGTATAGGTATATATATGTTCTTGAAGGTAATGGTATGTATTAGGTGAGTATATAGTTTGATAGATGTAGAGAAAATGGTCACAGACTGCATTAGGAAAACCTAAATTTTCTAAATTGGTACTTATTTAATTTAACGAGTAAAAAACACAGTGTACCGCCTATAGAAAATTCCAATTCTAAACCCACCAATTGCCGTTAGATAAATAAACTACATAATGTTTAATTAGCACGTCTTAACCTAACTTTCTGAGTTCAGTAATTTCTAAACTATGTAACCGTCCAACATTTCCCACAAGTACACAGAATGTTTGGCCAGGGTTACCCGGTGTGGGCCTCGCATCGCAAGCCATGTTCTCTCACTAAACATTCCTGCGCCCTGTATAGGCAATAAAGCCACGTAATTACGAAATAACTCAGTACCGGGACTATTTATTTAATCACTTTGACGGGGAAATAATGGGGGGTTCTCATCAAAATTGTATGGAGCCAATCTGTGCCGTGCGGTGATGATGAAGCCTTGTTCGATGTTCGTGTCGTGTGTGGCGGATAGTTCCGCACTTCGCTTGCTGATAATTTACGGGCCGTAGAGATGTTGTGGACTAAATCATAATGTTTATTGCGTTCTATACTGGTAGCTTGGATGTATAATAAGGATATAATGTTTAACATGTTAACACATAATTTTTATTTTAATGTAGTTGTGACGGAACTAAGCCGATGCCCACCTGATGTTAAGTGGACTAACCTCTGCCTATAACAGACGCATTTCGTCAACGACGACTTGCACTGTGCCCGTCACACTGAGACGTACAATTGTTAGGTCTCATGTACCTGTAACTTTTCTGGTTCTCAAGGACTGCTGCCGGAAAACACTGTTAGGTGCTTGGCGACAGATTTTCTACTTGAAGTAGGTCGCTAGTCAGGCGGGCATTCGCAAATACCCCTTCCACCATGCGGTGAAGCTCAAGCCCGCGGCGGGATTCGAACCATGGAACTGCTGCACGGCAGTCCATAGCTAATGCCACTGAGCCATCACTGCTTCAAAAATGTAAGACAGAATGTAAGTAACACTTTACAACCTTAGGAAAAAATTACATATTGTTACACTATAACAGGTCTGCAATATTCTTGTCATAAGTGTCTAAAAAACGGCGTTTCAACAAGTCTAGAAAGACTTGTTTAAGTACCATATAAATATGTCGCGAGCCTTTTACCTTCTCTTCTAGGCACACGTCGTGACCTCAAGCTGGGCAGTTACGGGTTTATCAGTTACCTCCATTCCACTTTTAAGCAGACGTTTTCAAAAACATTAAAGGTTAAAATGTTTCATAAAAATCCGAAATCTTAATTTTCACTTCTAAAAATTGTATGTAGCCTCATTATTGTATTATTCGATTTATGATTTATATAATGTATTTAAGCATATGAAAACAAGTGTTTAAACTGAATGGTTTTAAAACACAAACCAACTACGAATCATCAATGAACGACTTAAATTGGCAGTTCGTGGAAAATTAATGATGGCTTCCAAATTAATTCATAAATGTTTAGGCTGTGACGAAAATTATTCATTGTAAGGTTCTATTATGAATAAGCGAAACCCTACTCCTCTTTCCACTATCCGCATTTTTTTCCTGGTCGGTTCGCCTTTGACTACTGACACTATATCACCTGATTGTAACTGATGGTCTGGTCGAAGATGTTGTTTAGGCTAACCTAGAATTACTGGCTCTCAAGGACAGCTGCCAGAACACACCGTTAGGTGCTGGGCAGCAGATTTTCTACTTGAGGGTGGTAGCTAGTAGCCGGAAATTCGCAAAATGGCCTACCACCATGCTATAACGACTGCCATCCTAAGACGACAACTGGGACCTCCAAAGCCCGTGTAAGCTCAGTAGTAATGTCACTATCGGTCACCCATCCAGCTCATGACCGCGGCTGATGTTGCTTAACTTTTCTGATCGGTAAAGAACGGCTAAGAAAACTTTGCTACGAGCGCTTCAAAGTCTATCATCATCCACCCGATTGGTCCGTCCTTTGGGTCTAGTTTTAAGGATTTGAATCTTGTGAATAAAAACCGTGATAGGTAGCTGGATTTTATTTTCACTGAACATATATTACAAGCGTAGGTATACCCGTGGAAATATTCTAAGTCTTTCTGAATAGAGAAACACTCCTAGAATACACATATAGAACAAATCAGTATTTCAGGATCCAATTTGTATGCAAAGTTCATGTCCATTTTCCATAGTTAATAATCATTAAATTCTGCATCTTTTAAATTCTGTACTCGATCAACTGCTTCCTGAAATATATAATCTATTATAATGTTTCTTGAGAATTCAGGAATTTCTTAGGAGAAGTTAAAGAATTATAAGAAATCGACCAAGTACGGGTCGGATTTTGCTTTTCAAGGTCTCGCAATCAGCGGCTCATCAAAACGACACGGAGGAATTTTTTTTTTAAATAAGCTGCATTATTTATCAATGTTTTCAGTATTTCTTGTTTAAATAGGTTATACTACAGCATATAAAAATCCAACACCAACACCTAAGCTTGATTAGAGAATTGTGTGGGATATGATCAATCATACAAACAAATCGATTGTACAACGCACCATGAACGAAACACAAACCATCATAAATATTGTCCATTTGAGACCAAGCGCCTATAACGCCACTCAACATGTTGAGAAATAGTCCTGGACCGTAGAGTAACTAGAATGTAGAGAAGAAACCTAATCTAAATATGGATAGGTATTAGTAGTATGATTTAGTTTTAGAGCCTCACAGGCTCTTTCATGGTGACTCTAACGTTTTTTTTTTATTTTATTGTGATGGGACAAGCTCGAGGCCCACCTGATGTTAAGTGGATTAACCTCTGCCTATAACAGTTGCAATTCATCTCAATTCACGAATTGCACTGCGCCCGTCACATTCAGACATAGTTGTTTAGTCTCATTGTGCCTGTAATTTCACTGGCTCTCAAGGACTACTGCCGGAACACACCTTTCGGTGCTTGGCGACGGACTTTCTACGTGTTTGGTTTTTGCTAATTCTATAAAATATATATACACCGTGTCCCAAAATTCAACGATAAGCCGGCATCGGTGCATGGACCTACTCATGACTCCTCGGAAAAAAAAAAAAAAAAAATTATAACTGTTTTTTTTTATTAATTACAGAGACTTTTATAAATTTCATCGATATTCGATACCCATTATGCTATTTTCAACTACCATGACCACAATTTTTGACATATTTTTGATATTTTTTGTGCATTAGCAACCTAAGAAGGACGGCTATCTACCACAATCCTTTAAAATTACAGAAAGTCTGTAGTTATTTTACAAAAATCAGTAAAAAAAAAATTTTTCTTATAATTTTCATAGATTTTAACATTCTACGCACTTTCTATAGTCTGGGTTAAAAAAAAAAGTATGGACACTACCATGGCAAGTTTTATTAAAAGTTGGCGCAACTTTATAAAAGTCTCTGTAATTAAAAAAAAAAGAGTTATAATTTTTTTTTTTTTTTTTCCCGAGTAGTCATGAGTAGGTCCATGCACCGATGCCGGCTTATCGTTGAATTTTGGGACACGGTGTATATATATATATAAACTGGCCAAGTATCAGTCGGACAACGCACTTTTAGGCTGAAATTTTGATTCGTCGTTTTCAGTATTTATTGATTATATACATGATATAAAATTTTGAATTCCAAATTTGAGTGTCCTAACTAGTTTATTTTTTGAGATAGGGATCTATCTCAAAAATAATCCCGTAACAAAATTGATCAAAAAATTACAATTTCCATTTCAATTTATTTATTTATAAAAATATGTTTGTGGTGTACTCAATGAGTTTTATACGATGACACCGCCCATACTAGGATGTAAAAATGTTTTATCGGCTACCATTCAATATAATATTGGAGCCCACTGAAAAATATTTTAAATGAATGAATCTAGTCCAATATTAAATTTCAGTGAATATTTTACATGAAACATACAAGCTTCAGGTTTTTACGACACACAAAAGGACGGATGGACGGCCTGACACACATACAGAAAGACAGACAGCTGAGTGTCAATAATAGGGCTCAGTTTTGCACTTTGAGCCGGAAAAATCCAAAACCAATAGCCATTTTTAAGTATCGTATAATACACATCTAATTATAGGATAGATGCTGGCTAAAACGCCTTAAATAGTTACATGTCACTGATTTCTCTACGGAAATTGACTACTAACAACTTTTCTATTTGGGTTCATTCGCGATGACTCCATGTAACATGTTTTATTCAATCCTCTTTGTTGTTGAGCTGCCGATGATTTATCTGTCTTTTGACGAAACTTATAAGGGTCCGTAAAGTCTGCTGTTTAAATATAGCTTTCCTTAATAATTCAACAGTTGGAAGTGCAATAAGTGTCAATTTGAGTTATATTGATATTCACTGAATGGTATAGAAGTATGGTGCTAATAATGTGCCATGTTAACTTAACGTTTTAGTTTCTCAGAACTTTTCTTAAGTCACGTTTTTCATGTGACATATAGTTCACCCTTTTAGTTATTTTCCTACTTTTTGGAAAACGGTTATAGGGTACTTTGTGATTATTTCACATTTAATAATATCTTCAATCACACTTGACGCTTGAGCCGTCGGTCGTCTGTCAGAGATTAATACAAACCTGACACGTTTCCCCTCTCTGACCTTCGTAGAACCACCTCCATATCTACCTGGTCCATCTCTGGAGCCCATTTATTTTAGTCTACGTAATTTCTTTTTATATTGGCAATATTTAACCGACGGGCAATATTCAGAAAGGTTAAGGTCAAATGCAAAAAATGTGTTTCGTATTCCTTAAGAAACCTCATTTAGCGGAGAGACTTAGTTCGAGCGTAGATTTCTTAATGAGTTTTAAATGTGTAATTTTCTTTTTAGTGTTATTTATTTGGGTAATTACAATCACGATGAGTTTTTTGTTTTCTGATAAATAAATAATTAGGTGCATTTTTGCATGATAGCCCTTTGTGGCTAGCTTTCTCAAGTAGAAATCGGTCGCCAAAATCTAATGGTGTTTTTTGACAGCTTTTCTTGAGAAGCAGTAATTTTAAGATAAAGCCTCGTTCACTTCATCACTTACAAATCGGTGACATGGTTGTCAAAGGCTACACTGTCAGTTGTGGGGTAAATAGTTATTCCGTCTAAATTTCCTAAAAAATACGAGCTATTTGGAAAAAGTCGTTCTCACGATAATTACATCCCATACCAGCCCCTCATAACTGATTGACCACAACAACAATAGATATAATTAACTCATTATCAGATATATACTAAAGAACTTGAATGTATATTATCTTTTGAAAATAGTTCAAGTCAAAATCATTTATTCAAGTTGTCTTAGGTTTTCGCGATTATCACACTTAATAATTAAATATTTTTAAATGTGTGCTTTGTTTTTTTTTTTTTTTAAATTTCTGATATAGTTTGTTGACCACGATCACAACGAAGTGATTGGAACGTCGGGACAAAAATACTGACGATAAGTCTCGGTGGCCGCAATCAACAAAACATAAAAGAGTATACATTTTCAACAGAAAAAAAGAAACACATAGATTTATACTTGTTATTCCCATCATCCAGGTTTGCTACAAAATGTTTTCTCTAACAAGACAAAGGAAGACACAAGAACATATCGTACAAAGTTTTTGCATTAAGTTTTATTGGCAGCCGTCAGCTTGACACTAACCCTTAACGGGTGTGGTTTTGTTGGGAGCGGGTACCTTTTTCTAATTACAGTTGGTAGGCTAGCCTTTGACTACTATGCCTACATTAGGTGCTTGGCAACAAATTTTCCTTGATGGTAGCAAGCCCGGCATATGGCTGCCATCATGAGATAGCAACCGGACTGACTGCTTAAAGTGCCCTAAAAAGCACGGAATCACTTGGGAGGGCACATTAAATTCCACTGGCGCTTACCTATCCAAGTCATGAACTCAGCGGATGTTGCTTAACAGAGTTCTTCGGTTACGAACGGCTGCGCCAGCTTGCTACGAGCGCTTCGACACCCCCTTATATTCATGAAAGTCTTGCTCTGTGCTTCATATGCGGCAATACTCTTTTCACAATTATATGTGAGTTGTGGCATGCGACTCATTCGAAGCAATCTTTCCTTAATCACTAACAATATATATATTTTTCAATAGAAGAATAATGCAGTAAGGATATACCTTTATTTTTTAAGCCTGGAACTCACTGTACGTACATATAAATCCATTTCATAAAGCTAATAAAAGTTGTAATCTTACCTTCTTGAAGGGCCTGCTGAATACTCTCGCATACTTGTATACACAAAGCGCAGAGAGTACTCATCATAATAAAGTATTTATAATAATCAAATTTTACTTATAATTTTTTTTTTTTTTTTTTTTTTTTTATATTGTTAGATTTGCAATAACGCCTGCTATGCGGATTACATTACAAAATCACAAATATACGATAGGAAAAATTTAAGTCATGTGCGGCATTCGAACCCGCGTCCATCCACCCCTTGAGCCGGGGTATGCTCTAACCAATTGAGCTAACATGACATGACGTCATGACTCGAATCTTTCCTATCGTTCTTTAACCATCATATTGGGATGGAGGGACATCTATAGTACTACTTGCGTTGTACTACAAACAAGACCAATTTTGCAATTGGTTTTATACTTGTAAATGATGACGCAACCTTATAATTTTAATATTGTTAGATTTGCAATAACGCCTGCTATTCGGATTACATTACAAAATCACAAATATACGATAGGAAAAAAATTTTCGTCGAATCCCGCACATTACTTAAATTTTTCCTATCGTATATTTGTGATTTAGTAGAAATATATATTTTACCCTACATTAAAAAAAGGAGGAGGTTCTCAATCCGTCGGTATTATTTTTGTTTTTTTATATTTGTTACCTCAGAACTTTTTACTGGGTAAACCGATTTTGATGTTTCTTTTTTATTTGAAAGCTGATGATTTCGGTGTGGTTCCATTTAAATTTCATAAAAATCGGTCTAGCTGTTTTTGAGTTATACTCTGATAACTGTTTTTTTTCCTATGTTGATATAGTCATTATCATTGAATAATAATCGATCCCGTTAGTACTAAGGAACACTAAATAGGGCGATATTATATTTTTACCTAAAAAAGAATTTAAATGTATTAGCCTTATAAAAACTTAAGATTTTTTTTTTTTTTTGTTATTGTGACGGAACAAGCTCGAGGCCCACCTGATGTTAAGTGGACTAACCTCTGCCTATAACAGTTGCAATTCATGACAACTCACGAATTGCACTGCGCCCGTCACATTGAGACATAGTTTCATTGTGCTTGTAATTTCACTGGCTCTCAAGGACTACTGCCGGAACACACCTTTCGGTGCTTGGCGACAGACAAGATTTGTTGAAGAGCAGTTCACAAATCCCTACTAATGGGAATTAGTGGAATAATTTCTGTCTTTATTGTCTCTGTCTGCGTGTAACCGACGGGGTGACCAAAGTATTTCACTGTATTCCAATAAATAAAAGATCATTTATTGCCGCTAAAATAACAACATTTTCACACTATCCATTTAGATAATAAATAGATTCAGGCGTTACTTTGCGGAAATTCATATTTAATAATAACAAATATTTTTAAAATATTTTATGAAAACATCAATTTAATATTTTAATAAAACACTTGAAAAATACAAAAATGTATCTAGTGACAATTCCGCTTAATTTTCCTGTTAAGCCGACGTGACGTCACAAACGCCACGCAGCCAAACCGGAAGAATTTTTGTCGCGTTTCGCTTCTACACGAATCATCCTCAGGAGGTCTTGACTCTACGAGCGCACGATTGAGAAATGCATTTATTTAATTAAATATTACAAACTAATAATTAACATACTAATCATAATTCAACAATTATATCTTAGGGCAATAGAAGTATAATCAGCATGTGTTATATTCACACTGTGATGTGATCATAACGCTGTTTTTTAGTGTACCCCTGAGCTCGGGCTAAGGTCTTGGCCGAGATACCTACTAAAGTAAATAGAAAAATACAGGTGAAACACAAAATGAGATTAATTACTTTATATTAGTTACTATTATAAAGTAGCTAATATAAAGTAATTAATCTCATTTTGTGTTTCACCTGTATTTTTCTATTTATATTTTTTATAAATAGAAAAATACAGATTATATTAGTTGCTATTACCCCGTGGGGTGCCGGTTTAGAATTGCACCTCCCCATATCATCCCGTGGGTGTAGTAAGAGGCGACTAAGGGAAAAATACTGGAAGGTGGGCAGCAGCGCCTTCTAAAAAACTGCAATCTTACTCTACGATCCCCAAGCCGCCTGCCAAGCGTGGGGATTATGGCAAATACCCCCTTAAGGCTGTGTTCAGCAGTGGACGATCCGGCTGATACAGTACAGTACAGTTACTATTGCTTTTTTGTCGTTCAATCAAAACAGCCGCCGTACTTGCCCTAATTTATACATTTCAAATAAGTGCATTTATTATTTATTTTTTATTCGACTGAAGTGTGTATGAGGGGTTGTATGTGTGTGTGTGCTAGAGGGTGTGCGTGTTATTACATACATTTACTTTAAAGACTCATAATATGGTAGCAAGCCTGATGTTGTTAATCTATCGAGCATAGTTCTAGACTCTTCATATTTATAGTATATATATTCAGGGTTCACGTATGTATGAAAAATCGTTAGATTCATCTTAATAGCGAAAGTGACACTAGGTACATACAATTTAAGACGCCGTATTGTGAGATAAAACAATGTTTTTCATCCAAACCCATCGAGTTGTGTATCAAAATGAAGGGCTTAAAAAAACCCATGAACCTGTATAACTTTCACTTTAAATTTCAATGGTACGATAAAACGTTTAAAGAAAATAAAAAAATTGCGGTCAGTTCTTTATTCATTTATTTATACTTGTTATAATTTTTGTTCCCCAGACCCAGTTCCCGTTCCAAGGAGCCTCGAGGAAGAATTATTAATAATATTCCTGTATATTTTAATAAAAGCAAACCACCCATGAATGAATTGCATATTAATAGAACCCATATCAAGAACACCTAACAAACACATTTTGTTAAATCTCAATGAAATTGTATCCCCGTAATAAACAATCTATGTTCACTTAGGACGTAGGTGGTATCAACAAAAAAAAACACAATAGCCTTCACTCGATTCTATGAATATATTTACAAAATATCAATTGAATGAAATAACGTTATTACCCAAACGTCCATAAGTTACTTTAAAGTAATAAACATGTTTCAATATTGTAATATAAACAATAACAGTAAGTATTCTGGATTATGTCATTACACAAATCAATGTGAATAGTCAATATCTGTGACCCCTGACTGAGGTTCCATTTTGTAATAGCGTATTAGAATCCAGTTTTGTAACGTAAACGGCTTTTTGAGGAGAAAATATTGTTGTTCGTAGATACATTCTTTGTGTCTTCTATTACGTAATATTCGGAACAAATACTTTTTTAAACTAGTACTGTGTTAGTTTCTTACTATGATTTTAAGCACTGTCGCATGCTATATGAAAATCACATTAACCAACAAGTATAAATTAATCAATTTTCATTTATCGTTTCACTGAAATTATAAAACTGCAAGTTATATACTGTCGCGAACTACCGCGAAACTTGCAAAGCTTGAATAGTCTATGGGATATATCTATGAGTGATGTTTTTAGAAGTTGGTTTTCATTTTGTTTGCTGCAGCTTGTTTTAAATTAAAAATAAATTTAATTGGTGAACATGCAAATGAAGCAAAGCGAGGTTTTCAGATCCCGTGGAGTGTTCTGTAACCTATTGTTAAAGTCAATAGGGAAATTAGGAAACAAGATGAATGTTTGAGAACTTTAGGTACGATTACATGAAATGTAATCTTAAAGAAGCAAGCATAAAGTGCCAACACTGTGGTGGCTTGGGACGGACTATAAGGGGAGTTGAGGAGGTCCGTGGGGGCCCATGCTAAAATATAATATGGCACGAATTTTGAATAGTTCTCATAATGATAACGTGTTGTTTTTCTTGTTTCCTGGTTAACCTTTGATACTTGTTAACTTCTTGTCGCCATATAAATATGTTCTTCAATTGAACCTAGGCTTTATAGCACAAGTGGCGACATATACATTTATGAAATCGTTTTAAAGGCCTTTATTTTGATACCCCACTTGATGGATTTGGAAAAAAAAAATCTTTAATCTCACAATATGGCGTTGAAAATCCACCGGATTGTTTATTTACTTCTTCTAGTCACTTGTGCTATCAAGACAAATCTAACAATATCTCATACATTAAAATCGTTTTAAAAGTTTAGATGTTATGGTGGAATAAAGAAACTCACAAACATACATACCTACATGAACTCTAAAAACATAACAGTCCTTTTTTTGGGTAGTCGTATAATTATTAGACTGCACTAATTTGTACTCTAATATATTGAAATACTTTTAAAGTTCGCTAAAGTCATCATCATCTTCCTTTCACATATTTTTTTTTGATTACTGAAAATTAGATATTGATAAACATAATATTGTATCAGTATTCATTCCAATGCCAAGTTTACTTGAACCTAACAATAAATTTAGTTATTTAAACTTTGTACACCAAAAAGTAAAAAAAAATAGGTAACATTTACTTTAACTTGTCGTAGTTATAAGATATATAAACCCATACTTCTATCAAATAAATATTAAATAAATTCATTCATACTAAAGTTTAAAACTTTCATTTTATGACATTGAACAGGAGGATATGGGTAGGTTCTTGGTAATTCTGATAATGTATTTAAAATTCTAAAAAAATAAACTTTGATAATCGGTCAAATGTTACTCATGGCTTCCTGTTTTAGAGTTTAAAATTGTATAAAACAAGTACTAAAACAAGGATGTTGCTTCCAATATACGGCTTTAAAAAGTCGCCGTCATATAATTGTTGGTTAAATAGTTGTACACATTATTGTTGGTTAAAAAGATGGTACACACAAACCCGAAATGTTAGATTCCGAACTAAGTTGTATTTTGAGATGGACCCCGTAACCTATTTTGTGAGATAAAAAAGTAAGGTACGTCCATTGTATTTTGTTTTAGGTAAACATTCCCGTCAAATTCTTCTTAAAATATCTTAATTTGAGGTTTGTAACCTATTCTTTTCACGGGTTAGAGCCCAGTGCTTTAGCTTAACTGATTATTTACCGAATTACCGATACACAGACAGTGGAGTATAATAGGTCCCCGTTTGGGAACAGAACCCTAAGAATTCCACAACGATGCCCCTTTTTAAGCCCTTGCTCTAAGCTCGACAAACGCGTGCACAATTATGAAATTCCCACACATACTGAAACTTTGCTCCAAATATTCTCGATATTACGTTTTTAACTATGCGCTGACATTAAAAGTGAAATTAATTTCGTAAAGAGCGATGTTCATATTTGGAGTAGGTTTACGTTGGCACAGAGTTTCATAACATATACACATGTATAGGTCGACTTGTTGACAATGTCGGGCCAGAACGCACCACTAAGCTTTTACAGAATTGACAGCAGCTTTTGAAGCTACTACTCTTAAATATCGATTCAAAACTCATGTTTATAAGTCTACTGCTAAAGTGACAGTGATATCGACTCGAATATTAAAATCAAACGCTTTAGTTTAGTTAGATTCAAAGCGCGCCCGCATTTTCCCAAGAAGACGACGCCGCTTCCTTATTCTAATCATAATAATATTAATAAAATAATGGTAATAATTTGTTTATTGTGATAAAAGACGTTCACTAATAATTACAAATTTTCACACAGTAAAATTTACATTAATCATTATTTATATAATCAATTGTCAATGAAATCAAATGACAAAAAGAATAAATGTTAAAGTATAATTAAATGTCAAATCAAATTAAATAAATTAACAAATAGACATGTCAATACGCATTCCATTGATCTTTGAGACTCTCACAATATTGTAAAAAAACAGAAAAAGTATCATTCCATTTGTCACACAATATATGAATTTCGGTGTTGGCGTCGAGAAGTGCAAAATGAAAATCATGGCCATGAGTAAGACAGTTTAAGGCACCTACCAGGTTAGACAAAAGTTAAGGCGGCCTTTAGTGTGGGATGTTACGTGAGTAGTGTATATATGCGGGTTCTGGCTCAAACTCTGAGGTTGAATGACGTCACAGCGTTCTCACCACAGCGAAACGTTCTTATCACATCCGGCGACCGATAAGTTTCAAAGCTAGCTATTAAAGTCGGATTTGCCTGCCAATGTCAGGTTTATCTGTCATCGCTGAATTTAACTGTCAATGTCATATTGAACTGTCAAAATCAAATTTAACTGTTAAAGTTAGATTTAACTGTCATCGCTGAATTTAACTGTCAATGTCATACTGAACTGTCAGACAGATTTAGCTGACAAAGTTAGATTTAACCGTCCAAATTAGATTTAACTGTCATTGTTGAATTTACCTATTAAAATCATATTGAGCTGTCAAACTCAATTGAACTGTCAAAGTCAGATTTAACTGTCAACGTCATGTTGAACTGTCAAAGTCAATTGAACTGTCAAAGTCAGATTTAAGTGTCATTGTTGAATTTAACTGTCAACGTCATATTGAACTGACAAAGTCAGATCTAACAGTGATCACATCCGGCGACCGATAAGTTTCAAAGCTAGCTATTAAAGTCGGATTTGCCTGCCAATGTCAGGTTTATCTGTCATCGCTGAATTTAACTGTCAATGTCATATTGAACTGTCAAAATCAAATTTAACTGTTAAAGTTAGATTTAACTGTCATCGCTGAATTTAACTGTCAATGTCATACTGAACTGTCAGACAGATTTAGCTGACAAAGTTAGATTTAACCGTCCAAATTAGATTTAACTGTCATTGTTGAATTTACCTATTAAAATCATATTGAGCTGTCAAACTCAATTGAACTGTCAAAGTCAGATTTAACTGTCAACGTCATGTTGAACTGTCAAAGTCAATTGAACTGTCAAAGTCAGATTTAAGTGTCATTGTTGAATTTAACTGTCAACGTCATATTGAACTGACAAAGTCAGATCTAACAGTGATCACATCCGGCGACCGATAAGTTTCAAAGCTAGCTATTAAAGTCGGATTTGCCTGCCAATGTCAGGTTTAACTGTCATCGCTGAATTTAACTGTCAATGTCATATTGAACTGTCAAAATCAAATTTAACTGTTAAAGTTAGATTTAACTGTCATCGCTGAATTTAACTGTCAATGTCATACTGAACTGTCAGACAGATTTAGCTGACAAAGTTAGATTTAACCGTCCAAATTAGATTTAACTGTCATTGTTGAATTTACCTATTAAAATCATATTGAGCTGTCAAACTCAATTGAACTGTCAAAGTCAGGTTTAACTGTCAACATCATGTTGAACTGTCAAAGTCAATTGAACTGTCAAAGTTAGATTTAAGTGTCATTGTTGAATTTAACTGTCAACGTCATATTGAACTGACAAAGTCAGATCTAACAGTGATAGATTTAACTGTTATCATCACCCAAACACCCGCACCGATCAGGAATCGAACCTCATCATCATAACGTATACACCGCTGAGCCACTGCCGCAATACTCCAATGCCCTAGTTTCACATGAATCTCACAGGATGTGGGTACGCTGATAAGCGGAGAATCGGGTCTCTTTATGAATGTGTGTAAAAGCGTAATATTATCATTATGCTATTATTATCTTCTACCAATAGGGATCACGGACTTAGACTGATAAGGAGATCATCAACCAATAGAAACACTCTTTTAAAGGTTAAGGTGTGTTGGTGGGGGTGGGTATAAAAGCATGCAACGTTTACTACAAGCACATACCTTAAGGTCTCTCATTACGTTAAACACGTTTAAAACGAGAACTCATAGATTTTTACATCTTAGCCAATATGTTTGATTGTGAATATTGCAGACAGAAGTTCACCGTTAAAAATAGTATAAAACGGCATTTGAATTATTGTAACATGTATAACAGTGCGTCTAAGAAGGATAGACCCAAATGTATCCACTGCGCTAAGATATTCTCACGGTCTGATGTTGCTGAACGCCATGCCAAGTCATGTCGAATGGGACCAGGTACGTTCATATATGATTAAAATGCTATCACTATACAATACATTAAGCTAGATTTATAGCACCTACCTAGAGATTTTTTTTCTAATAGTAAACGACTGTTGATAAATATTATAATAAAATGTGTCGATTATTCATTGAGCTGAAAACTTATCAGGATCTATGTATTTTTTACAGGTAATAAACGATGTGTTGAAACAAGTGATAATGTACTGCAACCGACTATAAAAAAACCGCGTTGTGATATATGCGAGATTGATGTGACTAATATTCATACGCATCTCCGAAGCGCTCTACATAAAAACAAAGTATGTACTCGGCCAAGGGATGATGAGCATGTTCAGATTATTAAATCTGCATACAAATCTCGCATTGCTACATATAGAGTGTTTAGCCGCACTCCAATTCTAATCCCAAGCGAGTTCATGAACGAGGTAAGAGGAATAGTACTCCGCCTAATCACCGACAAACAAGTTGAGGTGGGGGGTGCTATCAAAGTGAACTTAGAACTTTACGCTAAGTACACGAAATGGGTAAAGATGGCGGCGGATGAGGAAAAAGAACTGGATGAAGTAAAATCGTTTAATACAAAAAATATAAGTATTTTTACCGATATCAGCATCGAGGAAGCGTACAATGCATTTCTTGAAGAAATTAGTAGCAAAGCTGATGAATTCCAAGAACGCGACAGCGGGTGGGCTATCAAGAGCGTACTTCATCTTGAAATTAATATAAATAAATATGCACCACTGAAGGGATCTTCATATCTCCCCCTACCCGACTGGATTCAAAAGAAACACGCCTGTGTTAACGTAAAAAATACCGATAATGCATGCTTTTTTTGGAGCGTTATCAGCGCTCTTTACCCCGCTGCTAAAAATGCGGATCGGCCTTCATCATATCCGCCATATGAGGAAGTGGTGAATACTGATGGTATAAGCCTCCCCGTAGACATGAAGAACATCAAAAAGTTTGAAGATATGAACGAATTCAGTATAAATATATATGAGATCAGCGGTCATAGTATCGCAGGACCTATATATCACTCAAAGGAGAGACGTGACAAGCATATAAACTTGCTTCTCGTCGAGGATGGTGAGAAAGCGCACTTCTGCTGGATAAAAAGCCTATCCCGTTTAGTAGGTTCACAGCAAAGCCGGCATAAGGGCAAAGTTTGGATATGCGATGGTTGCCTACTCACATTCAATAGCGAGAGTAATCTCATCAAACATACTAATCGTGATTGTTCCCATATCACAACAACATTACCAGCTGAGGAGGATAACACTTTCAAATTTAAAAACTATCAAAACAGGATGAAGGTGCCGGTAGTAGTATACGCTGATTTTGAGGCCTTATTAAAGCCGATAGATACATGTGCTCCAAACCCATCAGCATCATATACCCAAGATTATCAAGTGCATGAACCTTATAGTTTTGGATATTTTATAAAATGTAATTATAACGATTCACTAAGTAAATATGTATCGTTTAGAGGATCTAATTGCGCAGAATATTTTCTGGATTCTTTGGAGGAAGAGCTAGCCCCATTCGCTAAAAGTATAAATAGAACAATATCAATGCGACCTCTAACAAGCGAACAAACTCAAGAGTTTACAGCTGCAGTAAATTGTCATATATGCGGTGAAAAACTAAATATGGATAGGGTGCGCGATCACTGCCACTTAACAGGTATGTATAGAGGAGCTGCGCACAACGACTGCAACTTAAATTATAAAATAAAACATGTCATACCAGTAGTTCTTCATAATATGTCTAAATATGATTCACATTTTATTATTAGAACATTGCAAAACCGACACGTGAACATCCTACCCAAAAATAAGGAAAATTTCATTTCTATTACATCGAATAAAACATGTCATACCAGTAGTTCTTCATAATATGTCTAAATATGATTCACATTTTATTATTAGAACATTGCAAAACCGACACGTGAACATCCTACCCAAAAATAAGGAAAATTTCATTTCTATTACATCGGAAAAACATGGTGGGTTAAGCTTTGACTTGAGATTTATAGACTCGTACAGGTTTCTAGCGGCTAGCCTCGATAAACTCGCATCCAATCTTGATTCGAGCCAATTTGTTAACATGCGTAAACATTGCTCAGATCATTTAGATTTACTGATGAGGAAAGGTGTATTCCCTTATGATTATATATCATCTTTGGAAAAGCTTGAAGAAACAGCACTACCGCCTCAGGATAGTTTTTTTAACAAGCTGAATAACTCCAACATATCAGATGCTCAATACGAACATGCGCAAAAGGTTTGGAATGCTTTTAATGTAAAAACGTTAGGTGAATATAGCGATATATATTTGAAGACTGACGTTATGTTATTAACAGACGTATTTGAAAATTTTAGAAATGTATGTCTTAAAACTTATCAGCTAGATCCTGCTCATTATTACACAGCACCCGGCCTATCTTGGGATGCGATGCTACAGTTTACAAAGGTTGAGATGGAGTTACTCACCGATCTTTCTATGGTAAAGTTCATTTCGAATGGGATACGCGGAGGATTGAGTCAGTGCTGCGGAAGATATGCAAAAGCTAATAATAAATATATTAGAGATTATGATTCTGAGAAACCCTCAAATTTTATAATTTACTTAGATGCTAATAATCAATATGGATGGGCAATGAGTCAATACTTACCCTTAAAAGATTTCAGATGGTTGGCCGAAGATGAAATAGTAAACTTTGATATTACCCAAACCTCCGATGATAGTGCTACAGGTTTCATTCTAGAGGTGGATTTAGACTATCCCACACATTTGCATGACTCACACAATGACCTTTGCTTTTGCCCTGAAAACCGCGTACCAGAAGTAAGTAAGTCTAAAAGCCCAAAACTCTTATCAAACTTGTATTGTAAGCGTGAATATGCTATACATTATATTAACTTAAAACAGGCTATCGATAAAGGACTTGTTCTAAAAAAAATACATCGAGTTCTAGCTTTCAGTCAGAGCCCTTGGCTAAAGGGGTACATTGAAATGAATACGGCAATGAGAACGAGCGCAAAAAATACATTCGAAAAAGATTTCTATAAACTAATGAACAATGCAGTTTTCGGAAAAACTATGGAAAATGTTGAAAAGAGAGTTGATGTGCGCTTAGTGAATAGGTGGGAGAGTGCGGGTAAGAGATTAGGAGCTAGAGCATTGATAAGCAGGCTTAATTTCCATAGCTGTACAATAATAAACAAGGATCTTACTATCATTCAGATGCAGCGTAATAAGATTAAATATGACAAGCCTACATATATAGGGTTCACTGTACTAGAGCTCTCGAAAACTCTTATGTATGACTTTCACTACAATTACATATTACCAAAATACGGTGAAAATGCATCCCTTTTATATACAGACACAGACTCTTTTATATACAACATAACGACCGATGATTTTTATGCTGACATCAAACCAGACGTAGAAAAACGATTTGATACTTCAGACTACCCCTCCAGCAATACCTATAATCTACCTCTAGTCAACAAGAAAGTGGTGGGGATGTTCAAGGATGAATGTGCAGGTGAAATGATTAGAGAATTTATAGGTATACGGTCCAAATGCTACTTTATAAAAAAAGAAGATGATAAGGAGATAAAAAAAATCAAAGGGGTAAAAAGAAATGTGGTAGTGGATGATGTGAATAGAGATGACTTTTTCAACTGCGCAACCAATGCAGAAGATGTGCAATATCGTACTATGTATGTGATAGGTAGTAAAGCTCACTTACTATACTCTCAAGCTCTCAATAAGATAGTCCTGAAAAATTCCGATGATAAGAGGTTTTCCATACCCAATGAACCTTATAAAACCTTAGCATGGGGTCATTTTACCATAGAATAAATTTTATAATAAAAATTGTAAATTATTTATTTAGTTAGATATTTGTGTAGAATTGTAAATAGAATAGTGTAAATAAGATATCTTTAGCAACTATTTAGGGGATCTCACGCTGTATTAGAAGCTCAGCAAAGCCCCTCTAACGATACGAATCTATTTCTATGAATTATATACCTAAGATGCTTTATTAATATAATTATTTCCTAAATTATGTAAAATAAAAATCATAAATGTATGAAATATGTTTAAGAGCCCTCTACCCTATCAGCGGGAGTACCTAATATGAGTACAAGTACTATGTATAGTTAATAATTATTATTATCATTATTAATTAGTATTCGCTAAGTATGTTAAGTCTAAAGTATTGTATAAATGTAATAAATTATATAGAAAAATATATATTTTTTCATTTTATTGGATAATCCCTACCCCCACCCCAGTTCTAAATAGTACAACGGCAGACCCTCTTCAACTTTTACATCGACTCGCTATATATCAGACCTATTCAAACCTGCAAGATCACCTGTTCAATACCTGCTCAAACCTGTTCAATACCTGATCAATACCTGTTCAGACCTGTTCAATACCTGATCAATACCTGTTCAGACCTAATCAATACCTGTTCAGACCGGTTCAATACCTGATCAATACCTGATCAATACTTGATCAATACCTGTTCAGACCTGTTCAATACCTGATCAATACCTGTTCAATACCTGATCAATACCTGTTCAGACCTGTTCAAAAACCCATTCAAAACCTGTTCAGAGCAGATCGTACCACTTAATCAGACCTGGTCAAAGCAGCTCATATCACCTATACAACTCTTATCTGATCTTATTCGATTATAATGTAAAAATCACTCACTCTCATACTGAGACTTGATCTGATAACGTTAGATCTATCAAAATCAGATTTAGATGTTATTGTATATATAGTAAATATACTTATCTTACTATGTATAAATTGATGAGTATTAACAGTAAATGCACTTAGAATATTATTTATTATGCCAGTCGAAAAGCTGAGGCTTTCAAAAACAATCTAGACCTAATAGAACTTTGCAAAACTATTATTTTATTTAAAATATTAATAAGATCTAAAGCGTATAAAGAGATATTTAATTTAATCATGTTTTTAATTGGTTGGAAGGAATACTTGCAAACGTATTGAGATAATTACATATAGATGTTAGTAGCATATAATGTACGTTCTGGTTCATTTACCATATATTTTTTACAAATTATTTTGGGGTTGTAATTAATACTTTAGTATGGCTAAAGTATATGTCTGTGCGTTTTTGGACCGCAAAGGATAAGTTGGTAAAAGAGTTAAGGAAACAGTGTAAGTAGAGCTCTGAAGTGGTGTTGTTGTTGTTCTGTGAGGGTGAATGTTACGCTGGTCGTGTGTTAACTATAATAGTATCTGCAGTCTATCACGAGAGATGTTTGGGGGGTGTGAAGGTTGTATTGGTGGTGGGAAGGTTGTATCGGGCGGTGGGTAGGGTTGTACAATATTGTCGGTTTTCAAAACTAGACTTGAAAACAAGTCAACTAGATGGCGTTAGTAGTTATATAGTAGTATATTCAGCGCTGATGCCTCCTAATAGTGACTGTTATTGAATCTGTGACATAATTGGAAGTCACGGGTGTTTGGGCGGGGGGGGAGGTTATGGTTGGCGGGGTGCGGGCGGCGGCGGCGGCGGCGGCGGGTTTTGTTCTAGTACCTATTTCCATACGTATGTATGAATACCTTGGTGACTATTCGTTAAACTGTGAGAGGTTAAAAATGCTCTATATTGTGAACATTACACACGTTATCTCGTATAGGTACCGCTCGTATTGCTGCGGTTAGCAGTTATCGCCCGCTCACATCCTGTCTACGCATGTAATATTCCCAACCCCGTTTTTAGAACAAATCAAGTATAATATCTAAATAATACAAAGTATATTGTTACATTAAATTCGGTTTTTTATAATATTTCATTTAAAATATATATGTATATAATAGAGACTAAGATTTTATGCGGAAGAATTCTATACTCGAGTAATGATGACCACGAAGACGCGACATAAATAGTTGCTAAAGATATCTTATTTACACTATTCTATTTACAATTCTACACAAATATCTAACTAAATAAATAATTTACAATTTTTATTATAAAATTTATTCTATGGTAAAATGACCCCATGCTAAGGTTTTATAAGGTTCATTGGGTATGGAAAACCTCTTATCATCGGAATTTTTCAGGACTATCTTATTGAGAGCTTGAGAGTATAGTAAGTGAGCTTTACTACCTATCACATACATAGTACGATATTGCACATCTTCTGCATTGGTTGCGCAGTTGAAAAAGTCATCTCTATTCACATCATCCACTACCACATTTCTTTTTACCCCTTTGATTTTTTTTATCTCCTTATCATCTTCTTTTTTTATAAAGTAGCATTTGGACCGTATACCTATAAATTCTCTAATCATTTCACCTGCACATTCATCCTTGAACATCCCCACCACTTTCTTGTTGACTAGAGGTAGATTATAGGTATTGCTGGAGGGGTAGTCTGAAGTATCAAATCGTTTTTCTACGTCTGGTTTGATGTCAGCATAAAAATCATCGGTCGTTATGTTGTATATAAAAGAGTCTGTGTCTGTATATAAAAGGGATGCATTTTCACCGTATTTTGGTAATATGTAATTGTAGTGAAAGTCATACATAAGAGTTTTCGAGAGCTCTAGTACAGTGAACCCTATATATGTAGGCTTGTCATATTTAATCTTATTACGCTGCATCTGAATGATAGTAAGATCCTTGTTTATTATTGTACAGCTATGGAAATTAAGCCTGCTTATCAATGCTCTAGCTCCTAATCTCTTACCCGCACTCTCCCACCTATTCACTAAGCGCACATCAACTCTCTTTTCAACATTTTCCATAGTTTTTCCGAAAACTGCATTGTTCATTAGTTTATAGAAATCTTTTTCGAATGTATTTTTTGCGCTCGTTCTCATTGCCGTATTCATTTCAATGTACCCCTTTAGCCAAGGGCTCTGACTGAAAGCTAGAACTCGATGTATTTTTTTTAGAACAAGTCCTTTATCGATAGCCTGTTTTAAGTTAATATAATGTATAGCATATTCACGCTTACAATACAAGTTTGATAAGAGTTTTGGGCTTTTAGACTTACTTACTTCTGGTACGCGGTTTTCAGGGCAAAAGCAAAGGTCATTGTGTGAGTCATGCAAATGTGTGGGATAGTCTAAATCCACCTCTAGAATGAAACCTGTAGCACTATCATCGGAGGTTTGGGTAATATCAAAGTTTACTATTTCATCTTCGGCCAACCATCTGAAATCTTTTAAGGGTAAGTATTGACTCATTGCCCATCCATATTGATTATTAGCATCTAAGTAAATTATAAAATTTGAGGGTTTCTCAGAATCATAATCTCTAATATATTTATTATTAGCTTTTGCATATCTTCCGCAGCACTGACTCAATCCTCCGCGTATCCCATTCGAAATGAACTTTACCATAGAAAGATCGGTGAGTAACTCCATCTCAACCTTTGTAAACTGTAGCATCGCATCCCAAGATAGGCCGGGTGCTGTGTAATAATGAGCAGGATCTAGCTGATAAGTTTTAAGACATACATTTCTAAAATTTTCAAATACGTCTGTTAATAACATAACGTCAGTCTTCAAATATATATCGCTATATTCACCTAACGTTTTTACATTAAAAGCATTCCAAACCTTTTGCGCATGTTCGTATTGAGCATCTGATATGTTGGAGTTATTCAGCTTGTTAAAAAAACTATCCTGAGGCGGTAGTGCTGTTTCTTCAAGCTTTTCCAAAGATGATATATAATCATAAGGGAATACACCTTTCCTCATCAGTAAATCTAAATGATCTGAGCAATGTTTACGCATGTTAACAAATTGGCTCGAATCAAGATTGGATGCGAGTTTATCGAGGCTAGCCGCTAGAAACCTGTACGAGTCTATAAATCTCAAGTCAAAGCTTAACCCACCATGTTTTTCCGATGTAATAGAAATGAAATTTTCCTTATTTTTGGGTAGGATGTTCACGTGTCGGTTTTGCAATGTTCTAATAATAAAATGTGAATCATATTTAGACATATTATGAAGAACTACTGGTATGACATGTTTTATTCGATGTAATAGAAATGAAATTTTCCTTATTTTTGGGTAGGATGTTCACGTGTCGGTTTTGCAATGTTCTAATAATAAAATGTGAATCATATTTAGACATATTATGAAGAACTACTGGTATGACATGTTTTATTTTATAATTTAAGTTGCAGTCGTTGTGCGCAGCTCCTCTATACATACCTGTTAAGTGGCAGTGATCGCGCACCCTATCCATATTTAGTTTTTCACCGCATATATGACAATTTACTGCAGCTGTAAACTCTTGAGTTTGTTCGCTTGTTAGAGGTCGCATTGATATTGTTCTATTTATACTTTTAGCGAATGGGGCTAGCTCTTCCTCCAAAGAATCCAGAAAATATTCTGCGCAATTAGATCCTCTAAACGATACATATTTACTTAGTGAATCGTTATAATTACATTTTATAAAATATCCAAAACTATAAGGTTCATGCACTTGATAATCTTGGGTATATGATGCTGATGGGTTTGGAGCACATGTATCTATCGGCTTTAATAAGGCCTCAAAATCAGCGTATACTACTACCGGCACCTTCATCCTGTTTTGATAGTTTTTAAATTTGAAAGTGTTATCCTCCTCAGCTGGTAATGTTGTTGTGATATGGGAACAATCACGATTAGTATGTTTGATGAGATTACTCTCGCTATTGAATGTGAGTAGGCAACCATCGCATATCCAAACTTTGCCCTTATGCCGGCTTTGCTGTGAACCTACTAAACGGGATAGGCTTTTTATCCAGCAGAAGTGCGCTTTCTCACCATCCTCGACGAGAAGCAAGTTTATATGCTTGTCACGTCTCTCCTTTGAGTGATATATAGGTCCTGCGATACTATGACCGCTGATCTCATATATATTTATACTGAATTCGTTCATATCTTCAAACTTTTTGATGTTCTTCATGTCTACGGGGAGGCTTATACCATCAGTATTCACCACTTCCTCATATGGCGGATATGATGAAGGCCGATCCGCATTTTTAGCAGCGGGGTAAAGAGCGCTGATAACGCTCCAAAAAAAGCATGCATTATCGGTATTTTTTACGTTAACACAGGCGTGTTTCTTTTGAATCCAGTCGGGTAGGGGGAGATATGAAGATCCCTTCAGTGGTGCATATTTATTTATATTAATTTCAAGATGAAGTACGCTCTTGATAGCCCACCCGCTGTCGCGTTCTTGGAATTCATCAGCTTTGCTACTAATTTCTTCAAGAAATGCATTGTACGCTTCCTCGATGCTGATATCGGTAAAAATACTTATATTTTTTGTATTAAACGATTTTACTTCATCCAGTTCTTTTTCCTCATCCGCCGCCATCTTTACCCATTTCGTGTACTTAGCGTAAAGTTCTAAGTTCACTTTGATAGCACCCCCCACCTCAACTTGTTTGTCGGTGATTAGGCGGAGTACTATTCCTCTTACCTCGTTCATGAACTCGCTTGGGATTAGAATTGGAGTGCGGCTAAACACTCTATATGTAGCAATGCGAGATTTGTATGCAGATTTAATAATCTGAACATGCTCATCATCCCTTGGCCGAGTACATACTTTGTTTTTATGTAGAGCGCTTCGGAGATGCGTATGAATATTAGTCACATCAATCTCGCATATATCACAACGCGGTTTTTTTATAGTCGGTTGCAGTACATTATCACTTGTTTCAACACATCGTTTATTACCTGTAAAAAATACATAGATCCTGATAAGTTTTCAGCTCAATGAATAATCGACACATTTTATTATAATATTTATCAACAGTCGTTTACTATTAGAAAAAAAATCTCTAGGTAGGTGCTATAAATCTAGCTTAATGTATTGTATAGTGATAGCATTTTAATCATATATGAACGTACCTGGTCCCATTCGACATGACTTGGCATGGCGTTCAGCAACATCAGACCGTGAGAATATCTTAGCGCAGTGGATACATTTGGGTCTATCCTTCTTAGACGCACTGTTATACATGTTACAATAATTCAAATGCCGTTTTATACTATTTTTAACGGTGAACTTCTGTCTGCAATATTCACAATCAAACATATTGGCTAAGATGTAAAAATCTATGAGTTCTCGTTTTAAACGTGTTTAACGTAATGAGAGACCTTAAGGTATGTGCTTGTAGTAAACGTTGCATGCTTTTATACCCACCCCCACCAACACACCTTAACCTTTAAAAGAGTGTTTCTATTGGTTGATGATCTCCTTATCAGTCTAAGTCCGTGATCCCTATTGGTAGAAGATAATAATAGCATAATGATAATATTACGCTTTTACACACATTCATAAAGAGACCCGATTCTCCGCTTATCAGCGTACCCACATCCTGTGAGATTCATGTGAAACTAGGGCATTGGAGTATTGCGGCAGTGGCTCAGCGGTGTATACGTTATGATGATGAGGTTCGATTCCTGATCGGTGCGGGTGTTTGGGTGATGATAACAGTTAAATCTATCACTGTTAGATCTGACTTTGTCAGTTCAATATGACGTTGACAGTTAAATTCAACAATGACACTTAAATCTAACTTTGACAGTTCAATTGACTTTGACAGTTCAACATGATGTTGACAGTTAAACCTGACTTTGACAGTTCAATTGAGTTTGACAGCTCAATATGATTTTAATAGGTAAATTCAACAATGACAGTTAAATCTAATTTGGACGGTTAAATCTAACTTTGTCAGCTAAATCTGTCTGACAGTTCAGTATGACATTGACAGTTAAATTCAGCGATGACAGTTAAATCTAACTTTAACAGTTAAATTTGATTTTGACAGTTCAATATGACATTGACAGTTAAATTCAGCGATGACAGTTAAACCTGACATTGGCAGGCAAATCCGACTTTAATAGCTAGCTTTGAAACTTATCGGTCGCCGGATGTGATCACTGTTAGATCTGACTTTGTCAGTTCAATATGACGTTGACAGTTAAATTCAACAATGACACTTAAATCTGACTTTGACAGTTCAATTGACTTTGACAGTTCAACATGACGTTGACAGTTAAATCTGACTTTGACAGTTCAATTGAGTTTGACAGCTCAATATGATTTTAATAGGTAAATTCAACAATGACAGTTAAATCTAATTTGGACGGTTAAATCTAACTTTGTCAGCTAAATCTGTCTGACAGTTCAGTATGACATTGACAGTTAAATTCAGCGATGACAGTTAAATCTAACTTTAACAGTTAAATTTGATTTTGACAGTTCAATATGACATTGACAGTTAAATTCAGCGATGACAGATAAACCTGACATTGGCAGGCAAATCCGACTTTAATAGCTAGCTTTGAAACTTATCGGTCGCCGGATGTGATCACTGTTAGATCTGACTTTGTCAGTTCAATATGACGTTGACAGTTAAATTCAACAATGACACTTAAATCTGACTTTGACAGTTCAATTGACTTTGACAGTTCAACATGACGTTGACAGTTAAATCTGACTTTGACAGTTCAATTGAGTTTGACAGCTCAATATGATTTTAATAGGTAAATTCAACAATGACAGTTAAATCTAATTTGGACGGTTAAATCTAACTTTGTCAGCTAAATCTGTCTGACAGTTCAGTATGACATTGACAGTTAAATTCAGCGATGACAGTTAAATCTAACTTTAACAGTTAAATTTGATTTTGACAGTTCAATATGACATTGACAGTTAAATTCAGCGATGACAGATAAACCTGACATTGGCAGGCAAATCCGACTTTAATAGCTAGCTTTGAAACTTATCGGTCGCCGGATGTGATAAGAACGTTTCGCTGTGGTGAGAACGCTGTGACGTCATTCAACCTCAGAGTTTGAGCCAGAACCCGCATATATACACTACTTACGTGCGTTGACACTTAAACGCCATCACATCTTTTAGATACAAACTTGAGGGCTGGCGACGCGGCTACTTCGGCGGAGCAACTCAAGCGGTGCAAATATGCTAATCGCGGTAGTGGTTACATATTTGAGACATTGGGTCCGTGGAACCGGGAGCTCATTTTTTTTATAGATATTCTCAGAGTGCTTGGTCGATGGCAGCACGCTGGGCACGCTGCCTACTGGTAGTGGGCTGAAGCATTTGAATTGCCTGTAGACCTGCAATGGCCTGTAGGTTGCCTAAACGTTGTAGTAGTTGTAGTGTTTTATTTAATTTGTAGAATGTAGTTAATACAGGCAAAAAGTGCTTGGATAATATGCCTATTTTTTGTTTATTTGTTCAAAGGCATAATAAAAAAACTGTTCCATCCAAAAGAAGGTCATAACACCTACAGAACAGCAAGCCACGTGTTGTTTAACCAGCATACCGTGCAGACTTAGGAATTTTCATACTGCAAGATACTTTGAAACTTTTCACTTAGCTTGGATAGTTGGTAACTCGTAACAGAGTTCAGAGGCGAATTGTTGGGCAAGTTATGCTTTGTCTCTTTTGAATTATAAATGTAGCATAACTTTGTTTAGATTAATAATAGTGACATACCTAAATGTTTTGGAGTCCAGCATGTTGGCTGCCAACATAAGTTTGTAATTTGCTAAGTCTGATACTAAATTTAAGTACAACTAGAGCTTTTATGGAGTACGTAATATTTAAATGATATCAATTAATTTGAGAATCATAAATAAGGTAACTATCTATATGCATCACGCACATACATACATACATAAAATCACGCCTCTTTCCCGTAGGGGTAGGCAGAGACCACAGATTTCCACTTGCTACGGTCCATACATATCTCTTTCGTTTCATCTACACTTATCAATACTTTCATACATAAGCGTCGGTTTAGGGTACTCCTGACCAGCCTTTTTTCAAAACGTCTTCATCACGCATGTTTATGAAAATCGCAATAGCACCAAAGTTTTCAAAAGCTTTTAGTAATACGTAATAGACCTAAACTCGATCATCAAAAACTGCAAATTTATTTGCTTTTTGCTTATCATACCTAAACACAAACATTGTTTTATCAGAATATCTGCAGGTAATTAGTCCGGTCAATTTAGACCAAAAAATTAGAGTGACGTTACATAAAGTCCCAACAAGCTGAATTTCTGTGAAATTGTTCAAAACATAATTATAAACAATGTCTAGAAGTTCCCCATCATTCCCGTGTATGGAAATTTTTTTATTCAAGGTCAAAGGTCAAAAAAATTTGTTTTTCGCGATTTTCAGCAAAACGGTAAGTTTATCATAAAAGTATCTCAGACAAACATTGTAGATCATAAAATTATCTATAAAAATGTCTCAATACTGTTTTTCTTACGAGCCACCGTTTCTGAGATATAACGATTCAAAAAGTTATAAAAGTTGTTATCGTCATAATATGCATGAGTACGCCACGTTTGTTTTTAAATCAACTCAACAAGAAGTTATTACCAACGGCATCCGCTTTCTTCTTCTATGTACGGAGCTCCTAAAAAAAACTACCTGTTTAGATAAACATCGATATGCATGTATCGTTAAAAATACTAAAAATAAAAAACAAGTTCAATTAGCTTGTCTTCCTCCAACCTCAGTTGCTGCTCACCAACATCTTTTTCGAGTATATTACCAAGTTCAAGTGTGGCTTGGTTATCAGCTAGACCCTACAGACTGGGGTTGGAAGTTGGTCAACAATATATTAGAGCCAGTTCAAACTTTACTTCCACCTGCGCCGGAAAAACTGCTGAACACAATTTTTTGCAACTGCAAAAAGGGATGCAGTGCTAAATGTGGTTGCAAAAAAGTCGGACTGTTTTGTTCTTTGGCATGCACAAATTGTCCAGGCCGGTCGTGCTCTAATATTGAATCACAAACAATGGAGAATTCGTTTGACTCCGACGAAGTATCATGCGATACATCGCTATTGACGCAATTTACTTGCATCCAAAATGAAGATGAAGAAGAAGCAGGAGAAGAAGAACAAGAAGAAGAACAAGAATTTGAAACTTACGAATAAAACGAATGAATTTCAACACTTTTTTTTTAAATTTACATCGCTTTTATCTTTTCCAATCTTTGAAAATTTCCGTTATTTTGCAATAGTTTTACATTAAACAGGATCACAACTGACCCGTGGAGTAGGCCTACTGGGGAAACCTTGTTAAAAAACGCGCTAAGTACACTACCTCATAGGTGGCGTGGAAACGTGTGCATATGACGATAACAACTTTTATAACTTTTTGATACGTTATATCTCAGAAACGGTGGCTCGTAAGAAAAAAAGTATTGATACATTTTTTATAGATAATTTTATGATCTACAATTTTTGTCTTAGGTACTTTTATGATAAAACTTATCGTTTTGCTGAAAATCGCGAAAAACTCATTTTTTTGACCTTTGACCTTGAATAAAAATTTTTCCATACACGGGAATGATGGGGAACTTCTAGACATTGTTTATAATTATGTTTTGAACAATTTCACAGAAATTCAGCTTGTTGGGACTTTATGTAACTTCGAATGTCTAAATTGACCGGACTATAATGTATACTTCACAACAAGATGGACTCGTATTGAAATAATTTAATCTCGTTCTTGTCCACTTGTTGCAGGGTTATTGGAAAAATGCTAACAAGCGCTTGAGTTTGACTTCTATAAATCCTAATGTACATCTTTCTACGCAATTATTCTATGAAATGAAATACTGGATATAAATAGTGGTCACTACGAGAATGTTCAAAGAGTACTCGGCGCAGCGACGACACGGCGGAGCCACGACGGGCAGCGTGCTACGAATCTAGCGGAAGGTATTGTTGCCATTTCGTTTACAATGAGACTGAGCCAAAAAGTGTTTGACAATATAAAAACAAATGAAATCATTTAATTTTTGAGTACTGTCATAATTTTAGTAAAGTCGTAGAAATAATGAGACAGATGTGTATTATAATTTTAAACAAAAGTAATGGGTTGTTAACATTTTACAAGTAGGTACATATGACATATAGACATGTTCCTTTTCATCTTGAATTATCTCTTGCTTCCCAATATAACGAAATTTGAAATTGCATAATTATAATCACAATCAGAGACTTCTAAAGTAGTACAAAAAGAACTAAGTATTTAATGCTAGTTTAGAGTTATTTGACTTCTTTAAGTACGGAGGATAACTAGTCCTATACTAATGTATTTATTCAGAATTTTAGCGACAAGAGACAGTTTATCTCAATATAACCATGTTATTAGTTAACATGGTTATAAGTTAGTTTCAAAGAAGGTATTGTTAATTCTCATGTGTCTTATGTTGTTAATTCTCCTGTGGTTTCTAAGTCTGAAGTTTCCAACTTTGAATCTTACTAATTACTTTCAATTTATATTCACCGACCTAAAATTGGATTTTGAGTAAAGCTACTAAAATAAAATTAAGTGCTGGATAGTTCAACACCTGGATAAAAATCCCATAGGGGTCATAAAAACTATAGGAAAATTATAACATTGATGAAGAAAAGTATATTTTCAAAGTTTTGTCTAATGTCTATGCTTAGGATACTAATATTATACTTAAATGCTGTGTCTACCCTAAATATCTTGCTATAAAATTTTCACACGAATATGGTTTGTAACAGGGTAAAAACGATTAAAACTTTTATTTTGAGAAGATACTCCGTACCTTTAGAAAATAATTTTGAGTCTAAAGACTCTAAAGACTAATTATTTTGAGTCTAGAGACTCAAAATTTTCTTTTTTCTTTAGAGTCTTTTTGAGTCTAAAAACCCAAAATTATTTTCTAAAGGTTCATACATTCTTCATATTTTATTTTCTCATTAAGTTTTAGGTTTCTAAGTTTGGATGTTTTAACTTGGAAACTTAATAATTACTTTAAATTGTCTATTCTCCGTTCTAAAATAGTTAATAAAATTCATGGACATCAGCCAAAGAAATTAAAATGTGTGAACAGATCGACATTCAATTGCATCGCTTTGCTTATCCTTTTCTAGCAATATCACATGTTTTCTATAGAAGCAGCGTTCGTTAAATATTAATGGCAATACTTTAATGACTGTCAGTTCAGCGCGCTTGCCCCGCGTTGGTTCCTTACAAGGATCGGGCTGAGATAAAGTCAAGCATAGTCTAACTTCTAAGGCTTGTTAGCGATGCGATACTTGAAGCTAAAATACTTCATTGAATGTATTTGATTTGACTATTCCTCTCGGTAGTCTTATACAACCAATGTTAACAATTTAATATTGGCAATGGAATGTTTTGCTAGAACTAATATCATGTCACCTTAGCTACACTTTTCTTAAATGGCGCCACCGTTCTCACAATTTATATGTTAACTTATAATAAATAACAAATGGTGAGTCATACTAATTATTACAGATATTGTAAAAATATATAAGGAAAACTTAATATTCAATTACTTAATCTTCGCTCCGCGAAAAAGATTCTCCGAATATGATAATGCTTCGTGTAGAATCGAAACGCGTCGAAAAATTTGTCCGGTTAAGCTACGTGGCGTTTATTAAATATGGATTTCCGTATTGTAACGCGTTATTATTTATGTTAGATACTCACACTGTTTACCCATAGTACATTTATGACATATAGAGTGTTATTATGGAAGTCACAGAATACCAGCGCAGCGAGACTATTCTCACAGTATAATATGCTGAACTAGCTCCTAATATGCACAACATCCTGCTAATTACATCTAGGTATTGAGTCAGGTATTTTACTTCGCTTCCTAGGTAAACGTTTATGTTATGCATAGTAACATTATTTTATTTCGTCCTTATTGATTTATTTCATCCTCATGAAAGCACGGAAGTTCACAATTGGATTCTGATCAAGTCAACCAACATTAAATTCCAACCTGTATTTGATATACAAACTGGATATAGTTCCTACAGGTGTGTGGTGTCATTAAAACTTTATGGGAAAACTATTACATTGGCGAACAAAAGTGTATTCTTTATTTATTTTTTTATTTTTGATGCCTGATAAATTAGCATATGACCACTATCTCGCCTGATGGTGATGAGGTGGTCGAAGATGTTGTTCAGACTAACCTAGAATTACTGGCACTCAAGGACAGCTGCCGAAACACACCGTTAGGTGTTTGGCGACAGATTTTCTACTTGAGGGTGGTAGCTAGCCAGGCGGGCATTCGCAAATTGCCCTACCACCATGCTATAACGACTGCCATCCTAAGATAACAACCGGGGCCGACGGTTTAACGTGCCCTCCGAAGCACGGACGCGCTCAGTAGTAATGTCACTAGCGGTCACGCATCCAACTCATGACCGCGGGTGACGTTGCTTAACTTTGCTGATCGGTTAAGAACAGCTAAGTAAACTTCGCTACGAGCGCTTCAAAAAAGTGCTGTCCAATATCTATGCTTAGCACAAAAATATTTGGAGCTAATATTATACTCAAATATTGTTGTATCTACCCTGTATATGCCTGCAAAGCGTAGTTATTAAGGAATCCATCAAATTACAGACTATTCACACGAATATGGTTTGGCAACTGAGAAAAAACGATGAACCTTTTATTTTAAGATGAGACTCAGTATAGGTACATTAAGAAAATAACATTGAGGCATTTATAACCCCTATTTAAATAATATTCGATCCTAATATGGCAAGATGTATGAATAACCTGTTTTGGTTTTACTTGTTCATATTTTATTTTTACATGTAGTTTGGAAATGTAATGACCAAACCCAGCGATTGCATTTGTCTAAAATATAAACTATAGTCTGGTTTTTAATTCGAGATCAAAAAGGTAAACAAAGAAATGTCAAAATATGTCATTGTCAAACTGACTGGTCAGGGGTATTGAATATTTTTTTTCAAAATATTTTTACATAATCCGTAACGGCGTTCCCTGCTGCCCTAAGTTTCACACATTTTTATTAAATTGAAATAATTCAACACCTATATACCGTATATATATATTTACTTTAGTCGCCTCTTAAGACACCTACGGGAAGAAACGGGGGTGACATTATAACCTAGCATCCCATGGGACGTTAGGCTACAAAAATACCGGAAGGTGGGAAGCAGCACCTTCTAGAGAACTAACAAATTCTACTGCGATCCCCAAGACGCCTGCCAAGCTTGGGGATTATGGCAAATTCCTCCCATCGGAACCTTGTTCAACGGTCGAAGTTTCGGATTTGATTGTGTGACTTGTGCTTAAGGAGGTATATGTTTTCCTATTTTGGTGAGAAAATACAAAAGTATTAATTACCTTTACTAAATTATACTTATGAATTTTGCTATCTTGAAAAAATGAACTCACCGATTCCCTTACTTTTGCGGACTATCCTTCTGACTGAAACTGACGATATTCCCAACATGTCAACGGTTTTTTCTGACACTTGAAGCAGTGATGGCTAAGTGGCATTTGCTATGGAATGCCGCGCAGCAGGTCCATGGTTCGAATCCCACCGCAGGCTTGAGCTTTACCGCATGTTGGTAGGGTATTTTGTAAATGTGCGACAACCCTCAAGTAGAAAATCTGTCGCCAAGCACCTAACGGTGTGTTCCGGCAACAGTCCTTGAGAGCCATTGAAATTACAGGCACATGAGACTGTATAGACAGAGGTTAGTCCGCTTAACATCAGGTGGGCCCCAAGCTTGTTCTCTCACAATAACATAAAAAAAGAGCAATACTCGTCTTTTGGTCACGCTATAGATGTGTGTTTATACGCCTTCATCACCATCAACTTTTCGGAAGCACTCTAAAATTTGCGAACACGTTTCTTAACAGGAGATACAATATCTTTCGTTGTTGAAGAGCCCGGTTAGAGCTCTATCTGGGAGCCTCCATATTACGAAAATAAATAACTCCTAACAATAAACAAAAACTGACCACAACTCTCTAAAAATAACTATAAACGATAAAAACAATAATAAATAATAAGGAAATTCACAATAATAAGAAAAATAATCGGCGAGAAACACATTCGAACCTAAATACGATTTACGAACAAGGACAAATGGCGTCAGCTTGGAAAATGTCGACGATCCCGCCAGTGTGGCAATTAAAAACAAAAAAATCTTAAACTATTTTTTTCAGGCTTGAATATATGCGTAAATATGTACGCACATAAAACAGTGTTTTATTAGTGGATACTAAAGTAATCAATTATTGCTTTAAATACTTTTTTATGTTAAATGCTTCATCAGTTTCCAAAATTAGTATAATTACTAAGTACATCTAATTTTTTTGCACGGTTAACCCCTTTGTTTACATTTTTGATCTTGAATTAAAAACCAGAGTATGTGTTTACTTTTAATTTTCTCATGTCCAAAATGCATGAGTATCATGTTCTGTTACAAAATTTTTAAGTATACATATATAGTTTCACAAATTAATAAAGTACCACTATTATTAGTATCACCAAACTACTACAGTAAAACTATACAGCCGATCCTTCCAGATTCAACCGGATAAGGGCAGATTGGACCATGTTACTATCAGAACACTGTTCCTGGATTACGTACTGTTATGTTGTGAATAATAGCTTCTGAAATGTTGGACGGGTTTAGAATCATAATGTTGCTAGGGTCCTTGACTGATTAATAACAGTTATTATGATCAAACGGGCATCACAAGAAACAAGTAAAGCTCTAATAAATTAATTGCCTAATGTACATATTGCATTAGTCTATTTTTTTTACGGAACAATCATGGGGCCTGGCTTACGTTGAGCTGTAGCCTCTGCCTATAACAGATGCGCCCGTCTTTTCATATGCCTGATAAGTTAGCCTTTGACCATTATCTCACCTGATGGTAAGTGATGGTGTGGTCGAGGATGTTGTTCAGGTTAACCTAGAATTACTGGCTCTGCCGGAACACACCGTTAGGTGCTTGCGACAGGTTTTCTACTTGAGGGTGGTAGCTGCCGTCGCCCGGTGATGTACAGTTATTAAGTCTCATGTGCCTGTAATTTTACTGACTCTCAAGGACTGCTGCCTGAACACACTGGCGGTAGCTTGCCAGGTGAGCATTCGCAAAATCCCCTTCCACCCTTTGGTGAAGTTAAAGGCGACGGTGTTTAAATAGTACAATAACAACTAGGCTTAGAAGTTCTATCGTCGGTCTTCTGGTGAGTTCTTCCCATTCACATAGGTAATTTTTTTTATTTAAGTACGAATAATTATACACATGACTATTACCTTGCTTTAGTTTTGTAAAATACTTTAAACATGTTATTTCCTATTAGGTTCCGCAAAATCTGTTTCATAAAAAGCATCGCATGTCCTGCGCCAGTCCAGTTATAAAAATCCTTTGGTATTTTTATAACTACTTGGGACGTTTAGCCAAAACATCGGTTCATAATATACACTTCTGGACTCATCTATTGGCCCACCTTGTATTTTCAGTTTCGTTTGGTCCTAGCTAAAATTTTATATTAGGTCGAGCAAAAAGTTTTTATGCAGTTTTGAACCTGGCACATTCACAATTTCATTCAATAGTCTTTTTTTGAATTTCGAACACAGAATTTAAAGAAACAAAAGACAATTTGGAGCCTGTTTGTTGATATCAAACAATTGAATACTAAGAAAACTTGGTTTTATTGGTTTACTTGGAATTAATTCTTGAAAAGTGATTGATATCTTTGGTTTTGCAACAAACATTACTTATTCTTAACATTAAGGTGAGGTTCTATCAATAATCTATGGATACTTCACCTGAAGTCGCCGCCCAAGCTGTGGCACTTATTCAGGCCGGACACAGCCAAAGAAACGTGAGTGCTCAACTTAATTTAAGTCGATCTGCGGTCCGAAATGTTTATCGGAGGTACCTAGAGACTGGCGGCTTTGTTCGTCGCCAAGGAAGGCCACGATCTCGGGTCACAACTGAAAGGCAGGATCGATTCATCGTGACGACCAGCTTGAGAAATCGTCACCTTACCTCCATTGAGATACAAAACCAACTTCGCGACTTCCACGGAGTATCTGTGAGCGCTCGAACTGTTCGGAGAAGGTTAAAAGAACGCGATATGGTACCACACAAGCCAGCTAATGGGCCCAAACTAACGCGAGCCCACCGAACAGCGCGCCTTCATTTCGCACACAGTCATTTAAATTGGACACAGCAAGATTGGAGCCGTGTACTCTTTTCTGATGAGTCTAAAATTGTGTTACATGGCAATGATGGAAGGAAGAAGGTCTACCGACGTAAGGGAGAGCGTTTCGCACAATGCTGCTTTGAAGAGAGGGTTGCTTATGGCGGTGGCTCATGGACTGTCTGGGGCGGTATATCCGCGAGCGGCAAAACTCAACTTGAGGTTGTTACAGGACAACGGCTGCCAACATTAAATGCTGAAAGGTACATTCGTGAGTGCTTAGAACCTCACGTGATACCATACGCGGACTATGTGGGCCCAAATTTCCTTTTTATGCATGATAATGCAAGAGCCCATGCGGCCGGCATCGTCAGGGAATATCTTCGGGATGTGAACATCACAGTTATGGACTGGCCAGCCAGAAGCCCAGACATGAACCCTATTGAGCACATGTGGGACGAGCTAAAAAGACGTGTTAGGGCTCGTCAGTCAGTTGCCCAGACGATGCAGGAGTTGAAAACTGCCATAGAAGAGGAATGGGAGATGATCCCTCAAAATTTCATAGAGCGGTTGATAAACTCTATGCCTAATCGTATGAGAGCTGTGGTAGATGCCCATGAAGGCAACACGCGTTATTAAATTAAACCTTTATTTGATAAAACATGTTTTTTATTCAAAAATCAATTGCCTTTAACAAGGCGCATATCCGACTTGTTAGGCGTAGCTCCATGTCGTATGGTATTCTGAATTCAAATTTAAAACAATACGATCAAAAAAGATGGTAAAATGTATCAGGTTTAAAACTGCATCAACAGTTTTTGTTCAATCTAGCAATCATATTTCGGTAGGGGCCATCGAAACCTAAACTCTAAGGTGGGCCAATAGATGTGTCCAGAAGTGTATATTTTTTCTATGTTCAAACAATGATCCTCTGAAGAGGAGTTCATCTTCAAATAAAGAAAATAAGGGAATCGCCCTCCTAAAATCCGATAAGCATTTTAGGAGGTGAGTTGTAAAAGCACACAGAAGCACACGTACTTGTTTTCGTATGTGTATAAAGTAGGCTATCCTTCTAAGGTATACATACAGAATTTATGTATTTTTATAATCATGTATCTGTAAACGAGTGGGACAAAATATCTGTAAAATAACGAATCTAATTTTATTATTCATATAGATTTTATTATATAGCGTAAAATCAAAAGAACTTTAATCTACAAAATATAACATGTATAGTATTATAAAATTCTCATCAATGTAGTCGACAAGTTATTATGGATGGTTAAAAACAAGTTTCCAATTTTGTTTATAATTAACAACATATCATATATAAATACATTTAATAAAATTAATTAATCGTCAATATATGCTCCACGACTGCGTGCATTATTGAATGCACCCTGCCCAAAGGTGCCCATTATGGCTGCAGCTATAATGGCAGCGCGTTACCGCACTGCCAGCTAAATATGCTGGGTTAAAAACCACCAAGCACGAGAGTCCCTCCCTTTCTATCTCAGACACTGCCCGATGTCTATAGCAATATATGTTTTCTATATATATATATCTATTATATAAAACATTACTTAGTTATGTATATTCATTATAGGCTACGAATAAATAGACTTATTATTTCTTTGTAGATTATGTAGGTATATATCTATACATATCTTCGATGATTATAGCCGAACAAAATCAAATATGTTAATATATTACAAATCAAATCAATGATTCATATGTCACAATAGACAATCATTATAATTTCAGATGTTAGGAAAATATATAGCTATGCATTTAACCTGTTAACAGGTGTACAAATATTAGTATATATTCCTAAAATATAACATTTTTTTTAAAACAATAAAACTTAGCCTAAGTTTTCAAGTGTTCCGATTATTTGTTTAAAGCAGTAATAGCCATATTATTAAAAAAAACATAAATAATATTCTGGCATAGAGGATGGTAAAATAAGTTTTTATAGGTACTTAGCTTTTTTGTCATTTTTTTTACTGCTTATAGGTAAGCCTTTGACCACAATCTCTCCTGATGGTAAGTGATGATGTGATCGAAGGTGTTAACAGGCTTAACCTAGAATTCTTCTTAAGTCTTGGAATGACATTAATTATTTTTTGAAAATAGCTAATAAATATATACATGGTAGGGGAAGTATATTGTTAATTTTAAATAGCGGTTTGCAGCTGTCAAGAAACCAAGCCTTATTTATGACTTGGACACACCGCTTCTGTACCTTGAAAGCCTTATCTAACTTAACCGAATCTCCCCAGATTATAAGGCCGTAACCAAGAACCGATGGAACATAGACATGGTAGGCGGCTATGTATCATATCTACATATTATCACTTTCAGAGCAGATATTATCATCTAATCTGTAACGTATTAAATCCTGCCTCCGTAATAATTAACTCACAGAAATTGTAATCATCCTTCTAAATGAAGAGACTAATAGACAATTTCGTAAACAATCATTACGGCATGTTTAGCAGCGCTGTAACACTACGATGAGCGATAGGATGTTTGCCTATCAATTACATTCAATGCTTGACAATGTAAACTATTATTTGATATACCCCCTCTGTCCGTAGTAACTATTACTTATCTGCGCCTCCGTGATGAATGCTGCTCAAATAACGGTAACTTACCTATGTTTGGAGTGTTTTGGGATAGTTTAAATACGGCTTGGATAGGTTTTGACCAATATTGGCACAGCAATATTATTAACGGCAATATTGAAATTATTTTTGTGAAATTGTTTAGGTTCGTTAAATAAGGTATGTGTGATAAGATTATTGTTTCTACCCTTTGATCACTATCTTACCTATTGGTAAGCGATTAGTAAGAACTACTCCTGGAGCACACCGTTAGATGCTTGGTGATAAATTGTCTACTTAAAAGAGTAACCCTCAAGTAAGCAGGCCAACATCTACAAAATGACTTTCCTCCGCGCACGCTTTTATTAAAAAAGTGTTACGATATTCTCTGAAGAGACATGACCGTGATTCGTACAGTAACAAGAAAGCGATTTTGTTCATGAGGTAATTAGTTACATGTATTTTAATAATCTTTCATGGGGTTAGCGCGGTTTATTATATGATTTTAATAATTAATAACAAACATTATTGTATTGCAACCCGCATATTATTTTCCTGCGGAAGTCGTAAGAAGCGACGAAGGGATTAATACCAGGAGGTGGGCAGCAGTGCCTTCTGAGGAACTGTCATCCTACACTGCAATCTCCAAGACGCCTGCCAAGTGTGAGGATTATGGGAACTAAAAAACTCTCATAATCCTCACACATAGGCTGATACGGTGCAGTAGGTACGACATTTATTGATGGATATGATCCCAATTCTTCCTAATCAATAAATTAAATAACACCGCTCATATCATTTATAAGAGGTTTATACCTATAAATATTCAATAATATATATATTATTTATTTTTTATTTTATGCCTCGTAGGTTAGCCTTTGACCACTATCTCACCTGATGGTAAGTGATGATGTGGTCAAAGATGTTGTTCAGGCTAACCTAGAAGTACTGGCTCTCAAGGACAGCTGCTGGAACACACCTTTAGGTGCTTGGCGACAGACTTTCTACTTGAGGGTGGTAGCTAGCCAGGCGGGCATCGTAAAATGCCCTACCACCATGCTATAACGACTGCCATCCTAAGACGACAACCGGGACCGACGGCTTAACGTGCCCTCCGAAGCACGGAAACGCTCAGTAGTAATGTCACTAGCGGTCACCCATCCAACTCCTGACTGCGCGCGACGTTGCTTAACTTTGCTGATCGGTTGAAAACAGCTAAGTAAACTTCGCTACGAGTGCTTCAAAATGTAACACAATGTCACACATCTGTATTTTACACAATGTGTACTAGCATTAGCACCTCATTTTTCTAGCGTACGAGTACACCTGCAAACTCTGATATCACTTTAAGGGTACAAAATATCTCTTAACACTCGAGTAACCAAAATAATCTCCTACTTTTCAGAACTCATCAGTATTCCAGCCACATAACCAAATTAATCACGAACGCGTGGGCTTCACCACCTACACGAGTTACTGCTACCTATACTATGTAGCAGGGTTGAAGAGGGTGGTGTATTTATCAGCACCGCCCGTGGTAATGTAGTTTTGACAGCTTGATAATAGGCATGAGTTGGAAGTTCCTAGGTAGCGTTATCTAGGGATCTAAATAGAAAGGCCTTAGAAATAGTTTCATCCTGCAATTTTGCCATTCCGAGATTTGGTTAGGTATACCACGTATCTTAGGGGCTACAATATATCAGGATAGTAAATAACTTATGTGTTCATTTATTAGAAACCGGCTAGGACGGCATTATATTTACAGGAAAGATTCCGACCAGTTTCGGACTGTTTTGAATTTCTTCGTCTGGGAGTCACGATTGCGTGAAGCGACGAGCACGGGCCTCAGCGCATAACTGACTCGATTAAATTAATATGGATAAAATTCCCGATAGTTTCCAAATTGAAGAAACCTATGTGTTATTACTGTGTCTGATTTGTACCAAGCACACACAAGAACTTTTGCACTTCTATAAGACGATTAATTGATTTCATGAACATAGTGTTGCGTTGTTTTGTAAAAGGTTTTTTCATGAAGAGCAGCAGATAGCCGGGCTGGCTTTTGTAAAATGCCCTACCAGCATGCAGTGAAATGGACCATGGATTTCAGCCGCAGCAGTCCACAGTCACTGCCGTTGGACCATCATTACTTAAAATTTCATAATATTCAGCTTAATCAGTACACATGAATTTTGGTTGGGTGGATGAAGCGGTTCAAAGAGTTTTTAATTGTATGATGTCGACTTCGTGTGAGAACTCGTTCCGTGCGAAGTAAAATCACTTTGTTGAGAACGTGACCCAAAGCCAAACGTTGTAAAGGTATATTACTGACCACTTAAAATTAAACGTTCACAAAAGGTAGGTATGTATGTACATGAGTTAAGTACCTAGGCATTGAAATGTTTCTCAACCCCAGCTGCCAGCGAAACATTTTAAATCAGCATTAAATCACCAGTCTAGCCCTAAAAGTCAGTGGTTGACATTAATTGCTGACATTACCCAACTGATGCGAGACATCCGCTCGCATCGTAGTCGTTACGCGTTTTTACCTCACCGGGGGGTTACTACTGAATGCAGTTCCGATATCCAGTTTCAGTACATACATTGAAGAAATCCCAATCATACATTGACAATAGGAGTTTTAGTACCTTACGATAAACCGGGCATCCGTCCGGTCATCCGTCTCACCTTTAAAGGGTTGTTTCATAATTCATTAGAACTGTGATAGTTAGCCGGTTGATTTAATGGTGCCATTAACCAGCTATATAAAAGTATAGTCATCTTGCATGGTGATTCACGACTAAAAGCAGTTTGAAGCTGGATGAGTTTCTGCTGAGCTGTCAAATTATAATGCTTTCCTTCGCTCAGTGAAAGATTCTATGAAATTAACACATTTTGTAAACTTAAATATTTGTTATCTTAGGTTTTCGCGATTAGAACACATAATATTTAAATCGCGTATATATATATTATTATTTTCTTCCCGACGTTTCAAACACTTTGCAGTGATCGTGGTCACTAATTACTATGATTAAATATTATTAGACCAATTCTCCTACATTTTTTTAAATCTATTATAAATAACCTTATTGATTTTGTTAACTATAGTTTTCCAAAATTGTATTTTAACAAACGGCTTTAAAATTATGAAAACTGTGAATATAGTCACGAAAGTTATTCTGAGGATTTCCGGGATTCAAATGACTGACTCACACAACATGTAATACTCCACATTGTTTCAAGTAGGTAGGTTTTATAAAGCTATATTTTTTTTAAACCTATTGTTATTCATGGCTAATGATCTATATATACTAGACGCGACCACTCAAACGAGGATAGACAACCGGTGCAGGAAAGCCGGCCGGCATACTCTCCCCACACGCGGCTGGGTACTCGTAGAGATTACACGCGCTTTAAGTTCGGAAATTGTGTATTGTGAATTTTGAATACACAATTTTCGAACATAAAGAGTATGCCAGCTGGCTTACCTGCACTGGTCGACTATCCTTATTTGAGATGTCACGTCCAGTATATATAGTCAATGTTCACGGCTGGGAAAAGGTCTCTCTCCAAATTGCTCGCAGACATCACCGTCCGCTGTGTTCTTGATTCTTTCCAAAAAGGATCAAAGTCGATGATTACATTTTGTAAATGTAGTTTACCTAAATCTGATATATGAAACTTCCAAGAACTTCTGATCTTCTGGTACTTTGAGACTTTGTAAATTGATATTTGATGTCATTGTGTGTTGAAGTGTGTTTGTTATGCATGATTTTATGAGTTTCTTTATTTTTTGCTAGCTTTCTCATTGCATTAATTATTATTCTAAATTAATATTTAATCAGGGCCATAAAACAATGAGTGAGAGCAGATCGGAACGAAAAGCAATGTTGAATTCAGACCAGAATTTAATTTTATAAATAAATAGTTTTGGGATGAAGTCCTTCGCATTGGACCGGAATACACCATTATTAGCTCTGCGACGTTTAACGCACTTTATTTTTACTAAATACATTAATATCTTTGAAACAAACTAGTTTGGTAACAAATGAGTTTCAAGAGTTGCGCCCCAGATTTCCAGTTTGCAGGGTATCGAAACTGTAAATGACGTGCAAAACAAAGATCTTAACACCTAACAATAAATAAAAACTTGTATTCACCGAGACGTATTCCTGTAAACATGTATATAATCGTTTATAAACATATTTATTGTATAAGACCATTTTGCGAATATCATCACGCTACCATACGCCTGTCTTCTATTACCGTAACATTTATAGATTTAGGTGCTTTGTAGGTACTAAGCAATAAGGTTCTTGCCATCTAACGAACACAGTGATTGCAGGCTTGTAGAAAAGCACGCCAAAATTACCCGGAGGTACCTACATCAATTTTATTTGTACGATATCTTAGGGTATAATATGAATATTATTGCTACGAAGATATGAATATCTTATTACGGCTCAAGACAAGTATGAATGTTACTCGAAAAGCTAGATAGTGATTGCCACACACTTGTGGGAAAAAAATCAACAATTTTTGTCTGACCCTGAGATTGAACCCTTGCAATTTGGACAGTAGCTCCACGAAGTCTCTCTGACTCTTTCTTTCATCTCTGGGAAAACTAGTTTCATATAATCACTCTGAGCGGCTTAGCAGGAAAAATAGGCGAAATTATCGCTTTATACGCTAAAAAAGTTGCGAAATATTAGTGTATATTTTTTTATATTGATACGTTTTTTTTAAGCCTTTCCCTTTAAGGAATCAGAAAGGCTGCCATTGCATTAAATTGGTATCAAAGATTAATTATGCAGTGGAAACCTTTTTCTAATTCGCAAGATAATATAAGGTTTCTAGGTACATTTTTAAGTTCAAGGCAATAACTTACTGGTTTGTAGGCCCGTTTTACTTTCGCTACAAATCACCGTTCAACTACCCATAATGTTTAGCTACAGACCGTTTGTTAGTTCTGCACCAATTGCTGTAATAACAGACCGTGGAAATATATGTCACAGTCATTGTCGACAATGGTTTTTTTAAATATGTCCATAAAAACTGCCTCAATCTTTTCTTATGTAACGTCACGTACGTAGTACTTTTATTTATTCTGGGTATTAATAGAATTTATTTATGCAGATTGCCCATGGTGATAGAATGAATTTGAATGCAATTTATAGAAACAATGATGGCCGAGCGGTTACAGCTATGGACTGCCGTGCCGCAGGTCTAGTATAGTTAGTTAGATATAGTTAAATCCCCTATGCTAGTGCCGACTTGAGCTACACCGAATGGTGGAGCGGAAGGGGATTTCGGCTATGGGCAATCCTCACCTGGCTAGCTACCACCCACAAGTAGAAAATCTGTTGCTAAGCACCTAAGAGTGCATTCCTAACTGTCTTTTGAGAGCCAGTAAAACAATAGGCACATGAGACTTAATAAACTTTATGTCTCAGCGTGACGGGCGCAGTGCAATTCTGTTATAGGCAGAAGATATATAATGGTGACACAGTGGCAGTAGCTATGGACTGCCAAGCAGGAGGTTCATGTTTCTTTGAGTTACCACATGATGGTGGTACGGCAATTGGCGAATGCCTGCCTAGCTAACATCTTCATCATTGTCGTATACGGTTATAAGTATGGACTGTTATTTCCATAAAGATTATTAGTAGATAGTATAGAGAAAAGCATTTGACATGCAATAACTGGGTAAGATAACTTTACAAGTTTTCCTGAGCATTTACTTAAGAATTTCTCACGGGAGGACATTTAACAAGTCCGGTTCAAAATAATCTTCATAAAGATCACTTGATGACAGCTAATAAATGTCACGCAACGACTTGATTAACAAGCACATTCTTTTTAACGATGTTTCTGGAATTTGTTCCTAAATGAGGTTGTTTTAGTCAAAATGTGGTAGCTCTTACTCACTCGTACTTTATTTAGTAATTAGTTGTTAGATGCCATATAAACAAGAGATGATTAGGAAATAGCTGCGTAATGTCTTCATTAGGTATATTTATGTTTAACATGGAGAATTTACAAATTGTCGTAAAAATATATTTGACCATATTTTTTCATTATCCGGAGTTTATTGTTTATATAATAAAGTGGTATAAAGAACATAACTTTAGAGGTTATGTGACTAATTTATTTTGTTTGATCTCTTGATACTCACGCAACAATACCTTTATATTAAAAAAAACTGTACAAGTGTGAGCTTCTAAAACAACACAAAACAGGAATTTAACAAAGTTCAAATTCAATACGCGCTGCGCGTGACAGCTTCGGCCTTTTGTGTGTCCAAAAATAAAATTGGAGAAAGTAAAACTTTTCACTTGGATATGGTTGTCAGATTTTGTCACATTTTAGCGTGTTAAGTTGCTCGCTGAAGATTTCCAAACAGCAATTTTAAAACAGCTGCATTCCAAAAATTGTTTTTATATTTTGATCAAGCAGTTAAAAAAGGATTTGTTTCCAGAACCTTCTTATATGTTTGTATTTATTTTGCTGAACCTAAACAATGATTCTCTGTTGCAATTTTTATAGAGGAATTAATCTGCAAAGTGTCCAAAATCAAGGAATCGCCCCTTTAATAGGGTTCCGCATGGTAAAAATCCGTGTAAGTAAAAATACCCACTTGATTGTTTTGATCATAAAATCCAATGTACTGATTTTTTTTTTAAATTTTGTTTTTACAAGAGTCTATGGTTCATTTTATTAACAATTCAGAGTCCCTTAGTTTCGTTTATGAGATATGTCGTAACCAAAATTATCTTATATATAAAAAGGCCCAAATCAATATTTTTGTAAAAATATAACTAAAAAATAATTATAGGTATATTATATATAAAAAATCGATACCTAATGAGTCATGGACGATAATATTATACTCTAGAGTACAAAGAACTGTCCTTTTTGGGCTAATAATAAACAAATTGAACTCCGAGTTCATTAATTTACGTTGTTGGAGTGTAGAAGTCTGTTGCATTTTTTGGTAAAAAAAAATTACAACACTTTTCTTTTCTTAGGCTGTAAAATATCATATACCTTTAATATAATATACCTTATCCAATGCATTATTTCCTTATATCAATAATATATTACATTTAATGTAGGCAAATCGTAAAGAAACTCCTACTGCATATCAAGTTTTGCAACAACTGCACGCTATATGGGTGTGGTGACCCGTGTTTACTTCTGTTTAACTATGATTTATGAATTGGCGTACTCAAGTGACGCTCGATTTAATCACGACCTCACACTATACCTTGCTACTATAAACAACTACGTGAAATGTAAAGTATTACAAAATATGTGGGTAAGCATGTGTGCGAACTTAGCTAGAGGCGACAGCCGAAGATTTCGGTCAATAAGATAAACATTTATATGGTGTAGCGACTCGGGTACGGTACATAACAAATAGAATACAGCTTTCGAACCAGCCCCAATATGTCAAGACAAAGTTTACGTAATGGAATTAGAACTGTCACGCACGGATGGACTTGTTGCCGGCAACACGACGGCGATGGTGATGATTTGACTCATGCATACGAAATTATTGCCAAGGTTGAGGAGAATCATGATCACATACTCGTATAACGTGATCGCTCAGAAGATGCGATCAATAATACAGTATAATATGTATTATTGATCGCATCTTCTGAGCGATCACGTTATACGAGTATGTGATCATGAATCTCCTTATTAAAGTATTATTAAATTGAATATGTAAAACGAAATATAATAATTATTGCTATATTTTATAGATATCACGCTTATTGAGATTAAGCTAGAAGACTTAAACAACACCAAGTTTAAGACTAAATTATTAGTAATTTCACTTACGAAAAAAGTCCGTGATTTTTATTTGATATGGTCACACACAAATAGTTACGGACTTTAAATCATAGGCGAAGTTATTAATAATGTAAATTACAATGAAAGTTTAAAGACGTGTCTTAAAGTAAAGCTTCATTAGTTACATTTTATACAGCAATGTGTGGCACTTAGAATATTTTCGTGATATTATTATTGATTATATACGAGTTTTTGCGTGATATTATTATTGATTATATTATTGTTTTATTCCATTATTTAACAAAACTTTTGATATGAGAGATGTCAAAAGAGATTGAAAGAAGATTATATATCAATCAAAGAAATAAAATAAGATTATATACAAATCAAATATATCAATCAATATCAAGCAAAAACTCGTGGTCAAATATTCTAAGTGCCAATAAATGTTTGTTATTTCAAGCCTAACACCACCACACTTTTACATAGTACCTACAAAAACCATGGTCATTCTGAAGTTCCAATTTAAATACAAGAGATCGTCTTCATTAACATTTTACTTGGACAACAAGGCAGCTGATAAATTCTGTATGAGGTCTTGTGTACGCGGTTTTAATATTACTACGCCTTTTTCACATATATTAAATTTAGGTAAATAAAATATTTGTTAAATTTAAAATTTTAGTATGAACTGTCAACTTGATGCCATGATATAGCTTATTACTGTCTATAATAAGGGAAATATACCAGCATAAAATTTATTTGTTTATATATTTATTATTTATTTTTGCTTGACAAACCAATGACAGATATTCTTATATTATACCTATATATTGGAGATTATATTAAAAGTAGGGAACTGATTGTGATCACTGATTGGCTTGTTTATGGTGTATCATATGATAGGATGCCTACTGCTATGTTTGGGTAATTTTATATGCAACTTACAATTTACAATATTTTCTTTAACAGTTGCCGTCAACAATATAACCCAGTGCGTACACTATAAGCCACACGGGGGCGTGCTGCGTGCGTGCAACGAGAGTGAAAGCCCGATGATCACGACTGCGCCATAAGATCGATCCCTAATTACGAAGTATCAATAAAACTTAACGCCATTTGCGAGTGTGCTACTCAGTTAATGATGGATTGAATTATATTCACATTTGTAGGACGACCATGTTAAAAAGTAGTTATGTGGTAAGTCGTGGTTATTTTTGCTGTGTTTACTTTTAGTGGACAACAAGAATGTCAGGATAAATATGAGCGAAGCAGAACTACGCAATATTTAAATAACGTGAGCGAATGTTTTAAAATAAATTCATATAATAGTGACCTTTTTAAAAACGAAACAAAAAACCGGAAATGTACAGTAAGTACTATCACATGGTTGCTACACAATAATTAGAAAATTTGTATTAATACGATTTACTATACAGACACCAAACTTGATTAAGCGAAATTTCAGACCTGTATGCATGTTTTTTATTTCTATGAAGAGAAATATAATAATATGGAATCATTTAGTATAGTATTTGTCATATCCTCTAGAACATCATATATTTTATTCATATGCGTAAGGCACATTACGTACACTCTTTCCAAAAAAATCTCAAAAAAAATGTTCACATCTCTCCCTGAGACTCAGTTCACTGCAAAGTGTTAAATCTTAACTATCTAAACTAATGTTATACAGAGGAAAGATTTGATTGTTTGTCGCATGAAATAGGCTCTGAAATTACTGGACCGATTTAAAAATTCATTCAACATTATAATCCTACTTTATTCTTAAAAAGGTGATAGAATATTTTCAAAAAAGTTAGGGACCTATGTAAAAACTTAGATAATGTAACCCAACGTGTGAAAAATACCAAAAAAATCGTCATATCACGTATGCTGCAGAAATTATTGACATTATAGCAAAGTGATGTCCTACAATTTTATAGAAGACATCAATATCTACAAATATGTCCGCGATACCATATGTCTAATGGCCCAGCAGCTTGTTTAATTGCTCATATACCGAGGATACCAATGATCCCTACTAATCCACCAATCCCATTTAAACGGCTTCAATTTCCGGTAAAAACATCATTCGCGTTATTTAATAGTAAGTCCCAAGGCCAAACCTTCAAATTAGTAGGGATCGCCTACTAAAATAATGTTTTACTTATGGCCAATCACGGGCCAGAGCAGCTCCTGAAAATAAATTTATTTAGCTGCCACAAGAAACAACATCAAAATATATCGTTTACAGGAAAGCTCTAAACCAATAAATTTAATGGCTCTATTGTAAATATGATCTTTTCACAAATATAAGAACAAAAATGACATTAAAAAACTTTCTTTCTAATATACCATACCTTAGAAGAAAAAAAAATTGTTATAGTTTTGTTAAAAACCTGTTAGAAGCTAGCGGCTTCTAGATCTATTTATAATAACCTGAGGACCTAGTGTGAGCTTTTCTTTCGCCGCGAGATAAGTATAATTCGAAAATCACACAAAACATATCCTAAAATTTTAACTGTAAATAAATGAAATTTTTATTATTATTATTATATTATTAAATGAGGGTGCCAAACCCATGAAATGTATTAAAGATTAAATTAACTGAAATAAAAATTTTTGTATTGTATTTGTAATTTGGTTTATAATAAAATCATGTAGTCAAATCATAATACAAACTTCCACTCACACGTACACGGCTCACAGAACGTTAATTTAAATAGCGATTTTAGGGCAATGCATGTTTTGTAATCGATACATTATTTGTATATAATATATTACACAAAGAATCAATTGTAACTGTGCTGTGGTCAAAGGCTAATCTATCAGGCATAAAAAAAATGTCGTATCAAATTATTATGAATGTTGTTTTCAATGCTGGCTAGGTGTTTGCGACCTGCATCACTAACTAACTATATAAGACACTTATTACTAAAACTTCTTGGTAAAACTCCAGAAAAAAAACTATTTTACAACCAAAATAGTCCAAATACGTGAGCAGATCGATTCAGGTTATTTTAGAGGTCGCCTTTTTCTAAGTTTAGTCGGGTCTGTCTGTGCTACCTGCGATACAAAAGGCACCTACGTGGAACTATTTTATAGCACGACTATGAGATCTTAATCCTCAAATTATTTTGTTTTCAAATGCAGATCAGGCTCTTTTATTCCAATTTGCTCCAATACATTTGAAAAATAGAAATGGATTTTCTAGCATGTTTGTCGTAATTTTTTACATAGGTATACCGAGAGCTTCAGGAGTATTTGCGTGAAAGGATTTCGTCAAGCTGATAACTGATCATAGGAAACCAAAGCTTATCACGAATTGTAGTCCTTGTGCTACTGTGTGTTGTTAGCAAGTACATATTTTCAAAATTTTATTATGTTCTCCTTTGATTTGTTAGTGGTTTATTGTACTGGCTAACTGAGAGAAGAGAAGGAAGACGATAAAGACATCATACATTAAGAGAAGATATTAACTTTTCTATCATGTTACCACTTTTTATAGGTTTATAAACTGTAATATTTATCGTTACCAATGCAATAAATGTCGAAAATTCGCGTAGGCGTATCCAAAACAATTCAAAACTAATAAAAAGTTTAAATTTTGTGAGAACACAAAATACATGTCCGGTCTGGTTTCCGGCAATTAACTCCAATATCCACCAGAATTACAAACCGATTGCACACTAGATCAAAATGTTGTCACCCAGGCTTCACCAGCACTCTCACAGTTTTTTATTGAGTTTTTTGACATAGGCGCTCGATTGAATCCGATTCGAGTTGCGTTCGAGTTACAATAGACGCCGGTCATGGCCGTCAAATTGTACTGGTGTAGACAATCTTGTATAGTAGTACAAACTTATCTGTGCCGGTGGAGGAAAAAGGAAACTTCTTAATCCGCTTACATTTTCACCGGTGCTGGTAGGATTTTCTTTGCCAGCAGCGCCTTCTTTTAGTCTACAGTAAGTTGGTGCTATGTTGTGCTGCAACGGACGCCCTCCCATGTAAATTAACAAGGCTTCCTCGAACAAAAAACCCGTTGTCTGTGTCCAACCCATTTCATTCACTCAGACTAATCTCCGTTGTGACAGCTCGGAATTGCCAGCAATAAAGGGACTTCACACTCGTCAAGATTATTTTTTGTTTCAAAATTAGTTTATTACGGGGTGAGACGGATGTAGAAATGGTACAGTTATTTATGTTATTTAACCAAGTGGTAAGTATAGAGTATAAGAATTGTTTTCATTTACTAAATGTCTGCTCTTATTACGCACTAGCTGTACCCGCGACTTCGTACGCGATTGCCGTACCCGCAAACGAATTCACATTTGAGCACTGTTTATCTCCTATTAAGCAACGTTGTGTTCTGTGGTGAAGCACTCTTAGTAAAGCATAGCTCAGAAAGGAGCTTTTAACTTTGGGTTTGATAACTCCCAGCTTGTTTTTCCAGTAGACAGTAGTTAAGTAACTCAGAGAGTTCCTTCGCGGTTCGCACAATAAATGTTGAAGCAAAGTAGGTACTTTGTGCGTTTCTTTGGAATTTCGATTATAAAACGATATCTTTTTGCCGAGGTTCTCCTTGTTTGGCGGTAGAACAAAAATATATTAGATTGTACACTTCCATTGCGCAGTCTCCAAAATGTATCCGGCAAAAGATAGATAGTAAAAAAAATAGATTGTGGCGAATGATCCAGATTTTAGAGTTTTATCTTAGCAAGCTGGCAAATCTAAATAAGGATGCCGAGATGCCCGTGGGTTGCCGAGCTGCCCATGGGGTGCTGGGCTGCCCGTGGGGTGCCGGGATGCCCTTGGGGTGCCGGGATGCCCGTGGGTGCCGGACTGCCCTTAGGGTGCCGGGTGTTTCGTGGGGTGCAGGGCTGCCCGTGGGGTTCCGAGCTCGCTCATCACTATTCTAACAAAAAAAGAATAGTTGAAATTTGATAACGCGTTCATAAAGTACAACTAAGTAACATTTTGACTTTCATCCCCTTTCCCGAGGGAACCGTGCTGAATTTCGGGATAAAAAGTATACAATAACCTTCTTCGTAGTATTAACTCAAATCGTGTTAAGTTTCATTGAATTCCATTCAGTAGTTTTGGAGTGATTCGCGGCCGGGATACAGACAGACAGACAGACAGAAAGACAGACAGACAGACAAAAATAAAAAAAAATACAGTTTTGGCATCAGTATCAGCTACAGAGTGCTCTCAAATACTTTTTTGCAAAATATCTCTTATGTACAGAATTGGACCTGTTACAGTTTTATTATAAGTATAGAAGATTATGTGAGGGTGGAATTAAATTACAAAATTATGAGAAGAAAACTTATAGTCATATGCGGGACTATAATTTTTCCTCTAGTAATTTTGTAATGTAATCCGCAGAGCATGCGTTACTGCAAAAATAAAATTAAGGCACTACATGTTTTCACCAACAACATAGTTTTAAAAATATTACTGTATCAGCCGGATAGTCCACTGCTGAACACAGCCTCCCTCAATACGGAGGGGTTTGCCATTATCTCCACGCTTGGCAGGCGGCTTGGCGATCGCAGTATGAGATATCAGTTCCTCAGAGAGCGTCACCTCTTACAACACCCAAGGGTTGAGATGGTGAGGTGGCATTCTAGCCCGGCACCCCACCGGCCTACGGGTTGAGATGGGGGAACAAAATTTGCAAAATCTCTCGTCTGCTTCCATGACCCACAACCTTCCTTGGGAATTCTCATCCATAGGTAAACTTGCAAATTTCACCAGTGATATAAACTATCGAAGCACTACAATTTAAAAGAGAAACTTAGAACCCTTAACGAGTTAAGGCGTGATTTAAATTGGGTAGTTGCGGCATATCGTTCACACAAATTAATCGTACCTTTTTTGATTAGAATACTAACGTAAGTTTGAGACATACTACAAGTAAAAGACGATTTTAAACCTCTTTGTAAGTATTTAATTTACTTAGGTAACGGTTATATATAACCAACATAAACTTGTGAGGAATGTGGGGCTGAAGATCTACATTAGACGTCCGTAACTTACTTTCTGCTGATATGGAAGCATTTGAGCGATCAAAAATGACACCTAACGTTAAGTGAATATATTATTGTAAAAGATAGTAATCAAGCTAAACATAGAATTGGAACTAGCCCTCAAGGACAGTTTTAAAAACACACCATTAGGTGTATTTGCGATACAGTGTGTACTAGAAGGTAGTTTGCCAGCTACGAATAAATACCAGGCACATCTTCACTATATGCACTACTGCCAATAATCTCATTTATCTGTCACTTTCAATAATTTGTTTTGGTTTGGATTCAGTTACGGCTAGACTAGATAAATTTTGCGTAGATACTATATCACTTCATAATGCTTATAATAGTTTTATCTCCTAGCGGATTTATTTTTCGAAGCAGTGATGGCTCAGTGGCATTGGCTATGGACTGCCGCGCATCAGGTCCATGGTTCGAATCCCGCCGCGGGCTTGACCACATGGTGGAAGGGCATTTTGCGAATGCCCGCCTGGTTAGCGACCACCCTCAAGTAGAAAATCTGTCGCCTAGTACCTATCGGTGTGTTCCGGCAGCAGTCCTTGAGAGCCAGTGAACTTAAGAACTATGTCTCAAGGTGACGTGCGCAGTGCAATTCGTGACTTGTGACGAAATGCATCTGTTATAGGCAGAGGTTAGCCCACTTAACATCAGGTGGGCCTCGAGCTTGTTCCGTCACAAAAACATTAAAAAAGAAAAAAAACGGCCGGATTGTCTACTGCTGAACACAGACTTCTTATTTTAAGTGGGGGTTTGCCGTAATCCCAACGCTTGGCTGGTTACCTTCCGGTGCCGGAAGTCCTTTATTCGCTATTTACGACATTAATGGGAAGACGTGGGGGTGTCATTCTAGCCTGGCACCCCATGGGATTTTTTGTGAGTAATTGACACGAAGGGTATGAAAGTCAAACAGCCACTTGGACAAAAACTCACAATATATGGACGTTTATGTTTGAGGAGACATTTAATACACTAAACTCACTTCATGTTTGGGATGAGGGTAAGATAATGAAAAAAGTTTCATCTATAATTTATCATAAGCCTCTGACGACGTCCGGTCACTTTAAAAATGCATGAGCAGAGCCGAAGCCGACGATTCAGAGGCCTGTAATGTATAGAGTTCATTATGTATGTACAAGTCTCTATAAAAACAATACGAACATGGGATGAAATTATGGTATAAGCTACTGCAAATTTGGGTAAAGTCTGAGGCAGGTGCTAATTCCGATACAAAATAATTTAATCTATTCTTATATTTAGTAAGCTAGCTACGCTCCGCGACGTTAACCCCAGGTATTACAGGGTAAAACGTAAACCATGTGTCATATCTTGCCATGTGTCCCATGTTTTACAGTATCTGTATGCCAAATTTCATCCAAATCCGTTTAACCGTTTGAGCGTGAAGAACAAACCTCGCACCAATTCTACCTCGCACTGCCATAATATGGAACCAGCTGCCAGGTGCAGTATTTCCGAACGGATACGACTGAGGGGCCTTCAAAAAGAGAGCATATTCCCTCCTCAAAGGCCGGCAACGCATCTTCGATACCTCTGGTGTTGCGGATGTTCGTGGGCGACGGTGATCACTTACCACCAGGTGAGCCACCTGCTCGATTGCCCTCCTATCCCATAAAAAAATATATATAAAAACAAACAAGCACACATACAAATTTTCGCCATTGTAATATTAGTGAGATAAATTCTATAATTGTAAAATGGTTAGCATTTGGTATCTATTTGAAGCCGGATGAAACACTATTCAGGTAGGTGTTTGCTTTATAAGTTGTATCTGCATAGTTCACGTTAAAGTGCTCGAAGCGGAGCTTGCTTAGTCGTTCTTAACCGATAAACTAGGTAGAGCTACGTCCGCTGAAGATATTATTTGTATGGGTGATGGCTAGTGGCGTTTACTATGTCGTCGGTTTAATGTGCCCTCCAAAACATGGGCTTTACTGAGGGCAAATTAAGTCGACTACTTTAGGCCAATAGCAGTCATTATGGGATGGTGCCCTCAAATAGAAAATATTACCGCCAAGAACTTAACGGTGTGTTTTGGCAGCTGTCATTGAGAGCTAGTAATCCCTGATTGGCCTAAACATCTTCGACCGATTCATCACTTAACTTTGGCTGATATAGTGGTTAGAGGCTACCCTATCACCTATAATTAAAATTAATGAGTACCTAATTACTAGTAGAGTAATGTCTTTGTAATAAAAACTTTACAGGAAATAGTTTCAAAGTTGTTAGTCAGTTAAAATTTATCGTTACATTAATTTTGCATTCAACTCGGATGAAATTGCGTGCACAATATTTTTAAAGGCAATGTTTATTTATGTTTTAATATCAATTTTGTCTGTCCAAATACTAGATAATTTCGTATAAATCCCAGTGCTTTGGCGCTATGTCGCCGGCTTGGCGTTTGATATCGTTTATTGACAGACTTAAATTTAATAGATTTGCTGTCGAACGATACCAAATAGCTATTAAAGCCCAGAAACAATTCAATCTAGCTTTAATTGGATTATGTCAGTGAACCAATTAAACTAATATTATGACCGTAGCTTAGAGTTAGAATAACATCTATTTACACTTTATAGTCTATAGTGTTAACTCTCACATATAATTACGAATATGATAGCTGAGATAGTTAACTTGTTAATGAATTAACAAGTTAATAATGTAATGTAAGTGTGATAGACAGAGCTTAGATTTTTATTAAGTTTTACTCCACAATTACTTAAATCGATTCGAATAATGATAAAACTCGGGTTTAACATCATTGTTCAAACTGCTTTATCGTTGGACGTTCTTTCTTTTTATTCCATAATAATCACTTGACAATCAAAACTGTTTTATAAACTTACAAAAATAAACTCGGGTTAGTCCCTTTATCACTTATTGTTGTACATCAAGACTGGTGTGATTTTAGTATTAATCCAATTAATTAAAAAAAAAATCGCCACGCCTTGAACTATTTACATATAATCTAAATTTGAATCGACAGTATGAAAGGGTAGGTGCGTACTGCGTAAAGTTTTCATCAAAGAAGCGTATAAAACGTTATAATCATACGAATTATAATCTGTATAAGATAAATTAAAGGTTATCATATTTTTTAGGCCGAGTGCTAGAATAGTACTAGAACCCGAAATGATACTATTAATAGTATGGCCCTATGTCCGTGGAGTGCCAGGCTAAGCCCGTGGGGTGCCGGGCTAGAATGTCACCGCCCCCATTGCTACGTGTGGGTGTCGTAAGAGGCGACTAAAGGTAAAATACCAGAAGGTGGGCAGCAGCGTCTTCTGATGAACTGATATCTTAAAACTGCGTTCCCCAAGATGCCTGCCAAGTGTGGGGATTATGGGAAATCCCCTCTTAATGGGGGAGACTATGTTCAGCAGTGGACAATCTGGCTGATACAGTTACAGTTACATAATAGTCCTACAAGTTAGTGCCATATAAGTTCTATAAACTTCAGTCAAGTACTTTTTCAGTTATACTCAAAGTAACTGAATAAAGTATTTGCCAGTATGCCTATATGACAATTAGTCCGTGGTATCGTTTAACTTTAAAATACCCACCGTACCACCAGTGGAATATTCAGAGGTACGGTGGGTCCTATACCTAGATGATCTTTAATTGTACCTATTGCCGATGATGATCATTATTTGACATAATCAACTTCTGGAACTTAACAATATGAAATAACCTTTGTAGGTCGGACTATGGAAATGTGAGCTCAGTCTTTTCAACCGACTTCATAAAAGGAGGAGGTACTCAATTAGTTTGTTTTTTTGTTTGTTACTCCAGAACTTTTGACTGGGTAAAATGATTTTGATGACTCTGATTTTTAATTGTAAGTTAATGCTCGTAGTGTCGTCCCATTTAAATAAAATCAAAATCGTATAAGCCGTTTCTGAGATACACTCCAATAACTGAAAAATATTTTCCTATCTTGATTATATAGCCGTTGACAGTGAATGACATTGATCCCGTAAGTAGCAAGGGTCATTAAATTTGTGTTTTTTTAACCTAAAAATGGAACCGATTTCGACACTCAAAAGTGTGAAATAACTTGTCGAAGTCAGTACAAAATATTGCGCAAAATATTGTGATAATAGGTAGGTAATTTTTTACTATCATGGTACCGACTTCAACAAGTTATTTCACACTTTTGTATGAGTAGTATATATGAGTTACATATACGTTTCAGTGTTAGAAGTCAGTTCCGGGGTTTTTCGTTAGAAACGCACGTTTTTTTTTTTTTTTTGGGGGGGAAATGCCTTCGCACTTCCCTTCCTCCACGGGGGGTGGCGGAAGGGTATGTGTGGGACTTGCACCCACTAAAACCCCCCCGTGAGCAGTCCTCCGCCGAGGTAGGGCAAGATAGGGTCACGATGGCATTCACTATCTCACCCCAACGGTAGGCCCGAACCCAACCGGGCCTCCGCCCTATGGAGGGGCAACCTAGCTCACCAAGGCCGCCCCCCAGACACGTGGGGCCATGCAAGCTGGTGGAGAATCCCCCGACTCTCCACCAGTGACCCCACTACGAAGAAGGGAGGAGGCGGGCGAACTCCCGCCTCCTCGCACCCGTTCGTCTCCGCCGGCGCGGGTCAGCTTGGACATCGTCTTCCCTGACCCGCTCCGCGGTCTCTTTCTGCACCATTACTGATTCGCAGAAAGAGACCACCGCCTGCCACGATCTCTCATCACCGAGCATGGCATTTACCACGCTCGGTAGAGTGAGATCCCCTCCTATGATAGCTGAAAGTGCGTGCCGCTGTGGGCCCCACGCAGCACACACTTCCAGCGTATGAAGCGCCGTATCCTCCGGCGCCCCACACTCGTGGCAGGCCGGGGTCACTTCCCGCCTTGCGATCTGATGCAGGTACTTGCCGAAACATCCGTGTCCGGAAAGCACCTGCACCAATCGAAAGGTTAGTGACCCGAACCGCCGCCTCATCCACCTCCATAGGACCGGACGGATGGCCTCCACCGTCCACTGTCCAGGGACCGGCGGAGCCAGGTCCTCCGTCCACCGCCGCAACAGGGCGGTCCTTGCCTGCCATCGCATTCGCGTGACTTCTTCCCACGTTGGGGTATCCCCCCGAGCTCTCCTCGCTGCCACGAAGTGATAAACTTCAGCGAGGATCTCAGCCTGGAGCTCCCAAGGAGGATCCCCAGCCAGCACGCAGGCTGCCGTCCAGGACACCGTCCGGTATCCCCGTATCGCTCTCGTTGCGACAATCCGCTGCGGACGTCGCAGCAGTGTTTTATTGTCGCGATTGAGAGCGTCTACCCAGACAGGTGCCCCATACAGAGCCATACTCCGGATCACTCCGGAGTATAAGCGGCGACAGTTGGCGTTCGGGCCGCCAACGTTGGGCAGCAGCCTACCCAAGGCGGCCGCGGCTCCTACAACTTTTGGCGCCAAATTGGTGAAGTGGACCCCAAAAGACCACCTTCCATCCAGTATGAGACCCAGATATTTCATCTGGGTCCCAACCAGAATCATGACCCCCTCCAGTGATAGTGTTCCTGGAGGAGGTCCCACTCGAGGCCCATGAAACAATAGGGCCTCAGTCTTGGAGAGGGCGACCTTCAACCCAAGGGCACGAATGCGACCGATCACAAGAGTAGTGCCCACCGTAGCCAACCGCAGCGCCTCCTTCAGATTCCTCTCCCTTACTACGACCAGGGTATCATCCGCGTAGCACACGACCCGCATACTTGCGGGAAGCGTGCCACGGAGCACCCAGTCGTAGCCCACGTTCCACAGGAGTGGTCCCAGAACTGACCCCTGTGGAACCCCACATGCAACGCGACGGCGCCTCAGACCGTCGCGTCCATCCACTAGAACCTCGCGGTCCAGGAGGTAATTAGCCAACAGCCTTCGCAGATACAGGGGCACTCCGTGATATCGGAGTGCCTCCTGTATTGTTTCATGTGGAAGGCTGTTGAAGGCATTCTCTATATCAAGCGATACTGCCATCACCTTTTCCCCCCCGCTGACCGCGTCCCGCGTCCATCTTTTGAGCCAGAGTAGGGCGTCTATCGTAGACCGCCCCGTTCTAAACCCATACTGGGCCTCCGACAGCTGAGGCCCAGTCCCCTCCAGGTGCCGGATGACACGGGAAGCCACCACTCTCTCAAGCAGCTTACCCGTATCATCCAGTAGCACGATTGGCCTGTATGCGGACGGTGAGTCGACGGGTCGTCCCTCCTTCCGCAACAGGCACAATCGACCATCCTTCCACAACTTCGGAAACCGTCCCGAAGTGAGGCACGCGTCGAACAGCTCCCGAAGCCGATCACCCATTTCCCCTAGAGCGATACTAAGGAGCCGTCCTGGGATCCCATCTGGGCCCGGCGCCGTCCTCTTTCTTCGCAGACGGCCAACCGCAACCTCCATTTCCACCTCTGACACAGGTGGAATGGAAGCCGGACTCAATTCCTCGGGGAGCAATGTCGCCATCGTTGGAGGAATGTGGACGGGATCACTGTCGGGGAAGAGCCCCTCCAGTACCCTACCCAGAAGCTCTGGCTCCAGGGACTTCACGACCGGGGGCATCTGGCCCCGGAACTTTTTCCGGGCGGCCCTGTACGGACGCCCCCAAGGATCCCTGTTTAACTCCTCAAGGCCCTCACCCCAGGCCTCTGACTTGGCCCGGGTGATGGCCAGCTGCAGCTCTCGCTTGGCCTCGCGGTATAAGTTGTACAGCTGGCGCTCAAGCTCCAACTCCTCAGCCGACATTTGCACATCGGTGCGGCCGTTGCGCCGTCTCCTACAGCGGACGTAAGGACGGCGCGCATCTGAGCAGGTGGCTCGGAGATTTTCAATATCCGAACTCCACCAATAAACCTCGCGCCGGGCGGGACGGCGCTGGGACCTTGGCATTGCTGCGTCACATACGGCGGTAACCGCTGTGCGAAAATTGCCTGCGGCGAAATCCACCTCCGGGTGCGTGGTGGTTGTAAGCCACGACTGTACGATTGCCGCCTCTTTCGCCAGTTCGGCGTCGAGACGACTTATCGTCCAGCGTGGGAAATCCGCTCGCTCCACGCGCTGAGTACCTCCATGGCTGTAGGAGGTAGAGACTTCGAACCTAATGTACTTATGGTCCGAGAGAGTCTCTACCTCCGACTCGACCCTCCAGGCCCGGACACGTGCTGCAACAGATGGTGTGGCAAACGAAATGTCCACCACGGATCCCCCATTGTGACGCACACACGTGTGGACCGACCCTCTGTTCAGCAGAGTCAGTCCTGTGGCAACCGCCCACTCCCTGACAATCTCACCACGAGAGTCAGTGAAGCGATTGCCCCAATCACGGGCCTTGGCGTTTAAGTCCCCCAGGAGAAGGACCTGCCGAGGCACCAGTCGTCTTACCACCGCGGCCAGGAGGTCCATAAAGACCTCCAGCTCCGCAGCGGTTTTATTGGGGGAGAAGTATGCACCGATGAGCGCATACTCTCCCCATTTAGCCACCACGTACCCAGAGCCCCTCTCTTCCACAGAAAGAGGAATTTCGCCACTGGACTTTGCCACAATGGCCACGCAGCCGTTCAGGTCCCCAGCCCAACAGGGATGAGAGGGGACGTAGTATGGCTCCGCCACGACCGCAACATCTACTTCCCACTGTGCCATTGCCTGCATGAGTAGGTCCTGGGCCCTGGCACAGTGGTTAAGATTCGACTGGAGGAAATTGCTATGACGGACCCGATCCATTAGTCAGACATAGCAACCTCCTCGCTCACCGCCTGGTGTTGAGCAGCCTCTGGGGTAGCCCGTTTCGGGGGCGTAGGGATGGCCTGGGTCACTGTGGCCTTACCCTTCGTCTTTGGAGGAGCACAATTTCGACCCCCCATTACGTGCCCAGAGGGTCTTCCAGACTCTGCACATATTGCGCATCGTGGGTCGGTCCTCCCACAGCTGGCTGCCTGATGACCTGTACCACCACACCGGTAGCACAGGTCCCCTCTGTCCGCTGAGGCCGAACACTGGGTGCGGGTGTGTCCTAGCCCCATGCACCTGAAGCAGCGCATGGGACGCGCCCCCAAGGCAACTACTCTCACTGAGCTCCACCCCACCAACAACCTACCCTTTGCCAGCAGTGTTTTGGCTGCCGTTATTGGACAAGAGACCAGAGTGGAGTAGCGTCGTATCTCCCCGGCCTTGACGAAGCGCACGTCACAGCCACCGGCCTCCGCAACCGCCGTTGCCACTTTTTCCTTTGTGGCCGCATCGTCCAGGCCCGTTATCCGTAGATCGGTTGTCTTTACGGGTCTGGCGACGTTGGCCACATTAGACAAGACGTCACGAAGTTTCTCCGCGAGCTTGTCCGCCTTCTCAGAGTTTTGGGAGCCAGGAATTTCCAGCAACCTGGCTCCGGTCGCTGTCTGGCGAAAGTGGAGCTGGTCAATCCCCAGCTCCTGAAGATCGACCTTCTCTTGCGCCAGCTGTAGGACATCGCTATATGTCACTCCATTTTCCGCGGCTTTTGGCTGCAGCGACAGCACGACAGCCGCAGACTTTGAGGGTTTTAGCGCAGCCTTGACCTTCTTCTTTTTTGTGGTTGTGGTGGTAGCAGAGGCACGAGCCACAGTAGCGGGCACAGGTGCGGAGGACTTACCCTTGCCCTTACCCTTCCCTTTGCCCTTCCGCTCCACCAAAGACCACGTTTCCTCTTGAGGGCCAGCGAGAGGGACAGCCTCGCTGGCCTTACGGTTTCCTCTAGAGGTGGAGGGGCCTGCAACCGGTGCCACTGAGGTTGGGATGGCAGGTTTTGAGACCTGACTGGCCTGCTTCTTTGCTCTTGGGGCAGGTTTGCGAGCCTGCTCGGGCGTCGGCTTGGGTAGTGCGGTGGTTACCACCGTCTTCTTAGCGTCCACTCTTAGAGGAGGGCGCACCGTCGGGGCAGGCAGAAGACGGTCCTCAATCACCGCGAGTCGGGCATTGAGCATTTGCCCGAACGTTGTGGTCAAGGAGCGCTTCAGCTCCTCTACTATTTCAGCAGCCCCCATCAGGGTACTGGGGGCTGCCTGCGTCTTAGTTGCCGCAGCACTATTGGCGGCAGCGGCTTCCGTCTTGGCTTCGGTGAAGCCACGACGCAGAGCTTTCACTTCCGCCTTTCCGGCTTCAACTTCGAGTCGTAGACGACTGTTCTCAGCTATTAGCCGCCGCGTCTCTTCCGCCTCGCTCCTGCTAGCCAAAGCGTCGACCACTTCCCTCAGAGTCGACGCAGACCTTTTCAGGCGCCCAACGAACTCGCCCTTGAGATTGCCAGACTTCTTGGCAACCTCCAATATGCAAGCAAGCTTTTCGCCCGCTTGCGCCCTCAACTCTTGGTTGTTGAGCGCGCTCAGGTCTCCAACCGTCGCGACAACATCAGACTCGCTTCCGGTTTCATTCGCAAGGCTGGCAACGACAGCAGCTGGTCCCTTCTTAAAGCGCCTGCCTCGCAGGACTTCTTCCAACTCGCCGTCAGACGGAACGGGAGAGGGTTTTAGAAACTCCTCTCGTGAAGGACCCGCCTTGGCTTTTCTTCCACGACCTCTCCTTGAGGTTGGCACCTTAGCAGCCGCCGTTCCTTCGGTCTCTGTGTCCGAGTCTAAGTACCCGGACACGAGGAACGAAGAAGACGGCCGCTTTCGGCAGCTGATCTCCCCGTCAGCGGTTTTCGCACCACTGGACACCGACTCCATGCTGAGCGTGCGCTCCAGCATATTCCGCACTTCCCGTTCCTCTACAGGGACCTGTGGGTCCACAGACGAGTCTCGGGATCGAGATTGGCCCTGAAAAGGGCCTTTTGAATTTTTCCCCAAAGTCTTCGACATATCTGTCACAGCAACGGCACTAAAAGCTGAGACGGCAGAAATTGGCCTGCCTGGACACCTGCGTTACCGGGTCCAGGACAGTTTCCAGGGGCACCACGTGGAGGTTTTCTGCGCATTTGGGGAAGCCCCCAAGGAGAGTATACCTGTGTCATCCGACATCCATCTACGTTATTACGATGGAAGATAATTATAATTGAATGCGTAAGACCGGTTTTTATTAACAACTTTACATTAGTACTGAGTAATACGTAAGTAATCAGAAAATATCAAGAACGTATGGAGTGGCTAAGCAAGCAAGTAATTTACTTGTTGTTAAACTACAACACCTGTCGTAAAATATACCGTTTGGAACGAGTAACCTTCTAAATGATATTTTTTATTATTATTATGCTCGATAAGCTAGCATATATCAAAGAGACCAATATTTGTCAACGAGAAGATGAGCCCTAGGTAAGCATGCTTAAAATGGAAACTCGCTACGATAGCTGTCGGACCACAAGTTCGGGTGCTCGGCGACAGATTTTCTACTTGAAGGTGGTAGCTAGCTAGACAGGACCTAGCAAAATGTTCACCAACACGTAAAATGTTGGATTTTTCAGACAGCTTGAAGGCTTCCGACATAAAGTAACGATTTTCAGCCTAAGCAAAGCAGCAACTATGACTGACGTGACGGCTTATCATGCCCTAAATTATATAAAATCCTAGTTTATCGGTTTAGACTTCTGTACGGTTATCTGCGTGGCATTATATTGCACTAGCAAAGAGCTCCGGCAGCTTTTCTTGAGAGCCAGTACCTAATTCTAGGTTAGCCTGAACAACACGCTCGACCACATCATCATTTACCATCAGGTGAGATAGTGGTCAAAGGCTAACTTAGAAGGTATAAAAAATACCTTCGAATCAGATGTTATTCTTATATCTAATGCTACGAATAAATATTCATATTTATTCGTAGATCTAATGTGTATGTTATTTCTCTGACTCTCTGAGTTTATTCTGTAAATACAGCAATGTAATGTGTTTTATTGCTATTTAATGGATGAAGAGGTGAAATCCTACTACCCAGCGAGATTGTGTAACGACCTATGGAAGTCGCGACGTGTCGAGGTCGTTGAATGCTCCAAACTACTAGAAATAGTACCTAAATTATAAGGGACAGTACTTGTAAAAATATTGTGATGTGATTTGAATGGAGCTAATTGGCCACCTAAGGTACTTTTATGTTTTGCTTACAAACAAAAGCAGTGTTTTTATATATGCATAGGTGAATAAGAGTTATATATCTGGCAGCTCTTAAGAACCAGTTATTTTGAGTTAAGCATTTTAACTTAAAATTAAATCATCATTTACAATCAGGTGAGACTGTGGTCAAAAGCTAACGTAACAATAAAAAAAACCTATTTGGTAACGGTTTCAGTGAATGTATTTGAGAAATCTTTAATGGAACGTTAAGATACTAGTTTAGTGGAAGGTTAGTCAAACTTATCAAGATAAAATACATAATAAACTTTACCTAACATTTTTATCGTTAAAAGTGACAATCCTTGAAGAATATACTAGTTTAAACCTTAAATAAAATAAAAATAAACTGCTATATGTAAAACGATATATTATACACTTAAAAAACTCCATTTATCCTGGAGCGCTATTCTAACAACAATCAAGTACAGCGTTCCCATAATTGTAATTGCACGTCCAGACAGGATAGCGTGAACGCAACAAAGACTCAGAACAATCTCTGGGAACCTATTCCACCAATAAGGAAATCGTTTCGGGACCGCACGAGAATCACTGCTTCGTGAGTCTTCAGCTCTTGGTAGCTCTAATGATTATATTCAATCGTTATTAGCCTATCGGCACGGCATCGACTCAGCGTCGTTACGGTCTCGAGATGGTATCGCACTTGTTGAATAGAATTAGATTGTTATTGGTTGGGATCGAGGATGGTGTGATGGGCTCTCACCTCTCTTCCGAAATAGGCTGTTTAGGTTCACGTGTAATATGAGATGGTAGAATTGTGTGGAAATTGTTAACTGATCTACCTACGCTTTTATGATACCCTTTAAAAATAATGTTGTGGTCTGACCTGAACTGTAATAAATGCAAAGGTTTGTGTGTGAGTCTCTATGTGATACTTATAGATTTTGATGAAATTTTGTGTAAGAACATAGACACAATATTTAGATCAAGGTATCTTTTTCAATCTTTAGATGCTATTAACACGTAAGTACTTGCAATACATTTGATCCTTGCGCACAGTATACTGCTCTACATTATCCTATTAAAAGTCGTAGATAAAAGGCGACTAAGGGAAAAATGCACCCAATAAACTAAAATACCATCACCCACGTCGTTGTAGGTGTTGCTACACTTTGGGCATAAAACAGGGCGACTACTTGAGTGCTTGAAAGGTACTACCTCACAACAGCAATTGTCATTAGAATATTTTAATACTATAGGAAGTAGGTTGACTTCAGGAAGGCGGCCAGCCATATTACAGAATCCAGATGTTTTACATTTTGACCTTGTGTTGTGTTGTACTTATTTTGTTAGGAAAAACATACACAAATTTTCAAAATGTTCTTGTGTTTCATAGAGAAAACATAATTAAGCAACTCCACATGAGTGGGAAAGTGATATGAAGAAGAACACGTCGTGGTTAGGAAATTCGATATAAACAAACAACATCGTGAATATCCGTTGGCGGAAGCTATTATAATTACAATTCAGGCATCTGTAGCTTTTGAATTTAGCAATAGTTCTGCAACTTCACTAGACCCATAATATCAAGGGCTGTTACTAGTGAAAACACTTCACTGTAAATTGGTAGTAAAATAATAACAGTCTTTCAATAGATGAAGTATGATTTTGCGCTTGAAATCTACGGACATGATGGTTACATAAGATTCAATAAACTTGAATTTACATAAGAGGATTTGTTGAAGATGAAATTAGTTGATGAATATTTATTTACGTCTTAAGAATCGATAAACACCATAAAGTTTATTTTAGGATTAGCGTGTAAACATGCAGTGATTTGGATTTCCTTAACAATTTACAACTTTGTAATAAAATATGTAAATTTAAGTAATAAGGTTCGAAACCCACTAAGTTAACCCACTAAATGAATTGTAAAGCTTGGTATTGATCTGAAATCCTTAGATGAGTACTTTTTAGTTACACTGATTGTTTGAGAAAGCCGTTAACTGCTACTAGAAACGTATGAGCAGTGGGGTTTTTCGAAAGTAGCCGGTCTCAAACTTTACCACGTGAATCGTGGCGTATTCGGCTGGGTTCCTGGAAGTCACAGGGAGAAACTAGCCGATATGTATGTAAATACTAGGGAACAATTATAATCCACTCGCCGAATAGCGGCTAGATGGTCGTTGCGCCAAAGGATTGTTATGCTAAAACACCTAACCTATAGGAATTGCAATTCTTTTAAGTTTTTTTTTTTTTTTTTTAAACCATTGAAATCTGCGATAATGATAACAATAGAATTTCATTCATAAATTGGCCATAGTGGGTCAGCCGATGACAAGGAGTTAATCTGGCGGTATGCCTTTATTAAACAAATACTACAAACTATATACAACACTACAGCTACTACAATACTACAGCTACTACAATAAAAGCATTTGGACTCATAGGGAGTTCAAATTCTCTAGCCCACTATCAGTTGACAGCGTGCCCAGCATGCTGGCAGCATTGCCCCGTTGAATTGCAATGCTTATTCTTTGAGCCAAATAGGTGCCAGCATTTTGATCACGCGTCGCATCGACCAAGCGCTCTGATAAATTTTAAAAATACGATGAGCTCCTGGTCTCCACGGACCCAACGTCTCTACATCAAACGGCTCAAATATGTAACCCATACTGAGGTTAGCATATTTGCGACGCTTGAGTTGCTCTGCCGAAGTAGCCGCGGCGCCAGCCCTCATGTGGGTTTCAGAAAGATGTGACGGCGCTAAAGTGTCTACGCATGTAACGTCCCACACTAAGGGCCGTCCTAACTTCCATGGAACCAGAGTCATGCCGTCAGGTTTTTTACCATCGTCACGCATCAGACCGTTCGGTTCGAGAACAGCTGGAACATTGGCGCTGGTAAAAGCCCGGCGAATGATATCGTTAAGGCTAGCGTGGCGGGAAATTCGACCAGCACTTCGAGAGCAGGAGAGGCCATGGTGACCGAGTTGGTCAACTGCAGTACCACACTGGCAGTGATGTGCAACACAACACCTTGCACCCAAGCATAAGCTAATAGCGAGACGAAAGGCGGAAGGATCTATAAGGCTACCAGTTTTGTAAGAAGGAATGGCTTGTAACCAAAGACCTGATTCCCACACAGAAACAGCGAGAATAATAGCACGATCTGCGATACTAGGGCACGTATTTAAAAGATCTTTCCGTGCTAGCTCGCATAGGGGCCGATCCCACTGTTTCTGAGATGACAACATTTTTGGGAACTCAGTATTTGGACAAGCCAGTCCCTTATGTGGTTTTGGCCTAAGCCAGATATGCTACATCAAAAGAGCCTAAAGATGGTGCAAGAATTTTTCCTACTAATTTGTGTGTACTGTGTACAGAAGACAAAAAAGCTGGTAATGCCACACTAGAAATTTTGCGTATCCCTATGCCCCCCAACCTCACAGGGAGGGAAGCTTGCACCCAAGCCCTATCATCCATCTCAACATTCAAAACCGAAATTAAGGTATCTTTTAATAAATTGTCTAAGCTTAAAAGAAGCTCACTGTGTTTCCACAGCTGACAACATCTCAAAAAGTATGTAAATTTAGGAACGAAAAGGCAAAATCTAATAATAGTAAAAGCCATATGGGCGTTAATTTTGAATAATCTGCTAGAAGCATTTCTAAACTTTTGAATTTGTTCTTCGACAAATGGTAACAAAGATTCGTCAAAAATCGGTGAACCCAAAAGACGGAGTGAACGTTTTTCTACTAATTTTACATAAGCGCAAGTAAGTTGAATTTTTCAATAATCGAAATTTTATCCAGACAAGTATCACAAACAAAAAGTTCACATTTGGAAAAATTTTGTTCAAGACCAATAAGACGAAAATCGTCTATAACTATTCGCAAGTCATTCAATACCGTGTTCGCATCGCCTCCTAAGGTTCCGTCATCCAAATACCAAACGTTAAGTTTTGATTGGAGACGTTGAATTATTGAGTGGATGGCAAAGCTAAAGATGGCTGGTCCCAGAGGATCACCCTGTTGACATTCTACGGAAGATAATATAACGTTGTTTTGGTATGTTAATTTTGATGGTTTGCCGTAACATTGCCAAAGAAAAGGGTATAATTCCGGAATTTTATCTTTCACTTCGGTCAAAAGGGTGCCTCTATCTACTGAGTTGAATGCATTTTTAACATCCACCTTCAAAACCACATCTCCACAATTTTGATCAAGAAATGTGCGAAGTGAATGTACAGCAGCCTCACAACCACCCTGAGAACAAAAACCGAGTTGTAGTGGTTGAAAAAGATTACTTAAAAAAGCAACCTTTTTCCTACAACCACATTTGGCTGTGAGGCGACGATAAGTGGTGCCTACTGCTATAGGCCTAATACCACCATCTTTTTTATTAAGGGCACATAAACTCGCACCATACAGAATTTCGGTAATTTCATTGATGACCTGACCCGACAACATCTAATTAACCAAAGCCGTCACATCCCTTAGAAGTGTCTCGCCTACCTCACCAGAACTAAAAGATAAAATATATTTTAAGTGCTGAGGCGTCAAGCCACCGGCTGAGCCACTTAGAAAAGATGCCACGGCTGCAGAAACATCCTGTGGGGTCACCTCAACAATGTCAATATTTTGTTCGAGAGAGTCGGGAAGGTGGAGACCTGCAGTTGCAGGCAGATGCTTTTCTATTAGGGAATTCAACGTGTCAGATGTGAAAGGGGCGATTGTATCACTCGAAAACAAGATGCGTGCCGAGTTTTTGATGTCACCATCATTAATTTTGTTTTCTACTATTTTAATAGTAGCTGAATCGACATTTGTTTTTGTATTCCGCCGCAGTCGCGGAATTATTAAAGTTGAGCCAAAAGATTGCTCTTCCCGTGCCTTGTGTTTCACGCAGTTTTCCTTTACTCTAGTTGTAAGGGATTTTTTGTTAGAAGGATCAACATTTACGTGAAATACGTGGTACGGGAATGCTAGAAGATGTTCCCAGGCTTGTCTAGTATTATTAGCCAAAACGTTTTTAATCGAAGAAGATAACGATTGGGTAACAGAAATTTTCGCACCCCGAGGTATGCGTTTTATAACAAGAATATTATTTTTATACGAGCTTAAAACCTCCCAAAACGGTTTGGCAGGGGTAGCAGGGCTCGCAACACTGCTACTACTTACTGTTTGATTATTTTTTGGCGCCGAAAGGGGAATTTCCGAATTTTTATGACACCTTTTTTGGTGAATTTTGAGGCCTTTTTGACCTTTAAAATATCGAGCCTGGGGGCACTGCGGACACAACATCTGGCTGTCTTGCGATACAAAGGTCCCAACTACTGCATTCATTGTTTGGGTAAAGTTAAGTTAAGTAGGAATTATATTACGATAACACTTCTCTTTATCCAAAAGGCCGACTCCGCCGGCAACTCGTAGCTGTGCAATAGGCTCAAAGTTCACCATAAAATCCACTATGCAAGTCTTGATGCCTGGCATCCAAAATAGCATTAACAACACGAACAAAGTTTTATTACTGATGTCACGTTAATTATATCAAATTCAAAATTCAAATCACTGATAACTGAACACGCGCACAGTATGATAGAACAGGAATTTTCGACGCGTCCTCACGTCAGCTATGGCAAGGGCATACAGTTATAGGCACTTTCGTAATGTAATAAGACCACGCGCGTAAATCCCTCGAATTGGGAAGCAAGACCTCGCGTCAACTAGGTCAAGAGCGCATTGATAGAAAAAAAATACCTGGCCTACCGCAGCAATGTGACGTCACGCGTCGGCATTCCCGTTCAAAATATCTTCGTAAACCGTAACCGTGTCCGCACGAATATGAACCCTATACCCCTAGAGGCTTCAACCCGAACGCATAGTTTACCGAACACTGATAAATATTTTTATAAGTGGATTTTTCATAATTGATTTTTTGCTCAATCATTTGTTGTATAGAGATCAGAAGATATCAGTTATAGAGTACTCTGATCGTAATCGTGCCAATGTTTTCATATCTGCAAATGATCGACCATACTATTATTTCGAGAACTTAATAGCTTACTACCAACGTTTGAATTATAACGATCGGATATACACAAGCTTCACAATAAACGTTTTTTTTCAGGCTATTGAGATCTTTTTCGGGATAGACAAGAGAGTCAATATAAAATAAATAGTCTTTTTAGTTCTTATTCTTAAAATTTCTTGATGATACGTCCTTTTAAAAACCGTTTGAATTATGAGAATCAGAATAGAAACTCCTAGCACAGCTCTTTCCATAGTTTGTTGAGTGACTATGAGTTTCTTCATTAAGGCCACAGCTAAGACCACATCTTAGTGCTTTTAGCCATCACTGGCGACACACACTGTAAAGTAGTTCGACGAGAAGATGACGTGTAACTTCCTAAACGCTGCCCAGACGAGTTGAGTTCTTCGGGAGACTTCTTTGTCAAAGTTGGACCTAACTAACAGGACAGTCTATCTATCCTAGGTAAACATAATGGTCAACAACTTCAAGAGTCTCGTCTCCAAAAACTACTGGTACGGGTGCAACATGTGCATTAAACATAGTTTTTGTCCTATCTAAATAAATTTTAAGACCAACATGCTGAGATCGCTGAGCATTGTAATGAACTCCTCAAGCGACTCCACCATAATGACTATGTCATCCGCAAAATTAAGGTTAGTTCATATATTCGCTATAGATCTTGATTCTGAATTCTTTCCAGTTCAAAAGACGCTTAAAAACCTCATCCAACGCTTACGTATTCAATAATGGTGTATTGCTGTGGGGAACTGCTGTTGAGATAGAGACAATTTTTATCATACAATAGCGTGCAATTCGAGCCATATATAAAATGGGTCCTAGGGAATCTGTGAGGGATCTTTTTAAAGAAATTGATATTTTAACTTTACCAAGTCTGTATAAACACTAGTTTGGAGCCAATGGATTCACAATTTACTTGTACCACATTGATATGTCAAATAAAGATATTTTGTAATAAAGATATTTTGTATATATTTGAAAATATTATGTATTACGAAATTTGAGTAAATTTAAATTAAACAGTGACAATCACGATTACAATACTAGGAATAAAGATAAAATAGCGGTGCCAGCCTGGCTAGCATGTGCAAATAAGAAATATGTGACGCACGACACGAGAGACAAGTGGCGGACGATAGCAGCGGCCGCACCACGCTAAGATCTGTTCATTGAGATTATCTGTGGACGATTCTCCATTGCGCTGTTTGTTGGTTGAATTGGGAACAGTTTTAGGAAATAAGCAGTGATGGACTGTGAACGATTAATTTACTTTTCCCGTTCTTGACACTTCATTAGGTGTTGTGTGTTAGGTGCGATGTCTATGAAGGTTATGATTAAAAACTGTTCCCGTTAATGTAATTTTCAAACGAATGATACATTGAATTGCCGACTTTTATGCATCAAGTATTTTTATTTATCTTTTTTGACGATGGTTATGTTGCTATAAAATATTATAACATAATATTGTTTAATAAAGAACTAATAAATGGGGCCCTAAAAACTAGTTTAGTAGCTGTGATAAAAACTTGTTTTTCCCTACTTAGCATTCGTCACCAAGAAACCAGCGTATCTGTTTTTCTTTTTATGAAACACATAGGTACTTAACCTATTAATATTTTATAGTGACATATTGGGTACGGAACCCTAAAAGTAGTTATTCATTTAGATTACTTTAAATATTGACTGCTGCAAATTTCATTAATATTTAATTATTTTTAATACCTACTGATTTACTTACATATAACTGTTTTTTTTAGTAATCAGCAACATATAGTATATAATAATAAAAAAAGGTTGAAAACACTACCTACCGCATTATTCAAAGATATTGAATTTAAGCTACGCAACAAGAGTATGTGAGTTGTGTTCAAATTCAAATTTCGTTATTGTATTGATTACACACACAAATATTACGGGTCTGCTAACACTGGACGGAAAGTAAATTTGTACTAAATCGTCGATCGCCCCCATTATACTGGGACCCGCGAGATAGACTACAGATTTATCTCGTCCTCAAAAAGAAGGAAGAGAAAATTCACGCAAACACTCGCAGATAAGTGTCAAAAATCGATTAAATTTGAGGCGCGCATGTTAGTGTTGGTCGACAAGTTGCCACGGGTAGCCAAAATACAGGTAAACAAGGACGAGATCTTTGCCCTGCCATGTTAGCACTCGTAGAAATAGTCCGATATGTGTATTTTACACGAGATAAAGTGTAGACAAAATTTACTCGTGGCGCGCATGCTAGCCGGGCTGGTTTTAGATTAGCAAAGACAAATAAAAGGTCCTTCTTAGGTAATTGTGTGAGGTTTTATAATAAAGTTCCTAAACATATTACAACGCTCACAGAAGGAAAATTCAAGTTGCATGTGAAAAACATATTGATTAAAAAATCCTACTACACAGTTTCTGATTACATAAACGACAAAAATGCCTGGACAATTCCGCCTCCGCCAAGCTATTGCCTGTCACCTACATAATTTAAACAAATATTGTAATAACTCTATTATATAGTATTTATGTAACACATTGTTAAAAGATGTTTAAAAGAATGGCCCCGAGTTTTTTGCCCGTTCTTCTCGCAGTGGCTCTATACAATTTATTTGCTGAACGTGGCAGTACAATGTAGAATATTTCAATACTAAAATTTGTAATTGACCTTCATAAGAGCGTCGTAGACGCCTAAATTGAATAAATGATTTTGACTTTGAATACAATACAATATAAATATTCTTTATTGACACCAATTTTAACAATTATAACATAACATACAGACATTCACAAGTTCTGGAGAAATATCGCTTCCTGTCTCAGGTCTTGTCAACACAAAACTAATCCAACCGCAGGATTAGTTTTGTGTTCATGTCCTGTAGTCAAATAGTCATGTTGGCGTTTCGACAACACAATCACAATACACACAGTTTATACAATCACTTTAGCGTTTTTTATACCTATAGTGAATTTGACATTGCAGAAGAGACTACAGTACCGCCCAGGCTTCGATTGAATCGAAGGCAGGCTTTGGTAACTGGCTTACCCGGGAATCAAGCGAGCAAGAACATTGACTCTCGAGAACCGCTTATAAATTTGGCTCAGAAGCGAAATAGGCTAGTAGTTTTTCAATAAGATATTTTGCTCAGTGTTACTGATGACGTGCTCAGAGCACGATTATATATATTTTAATATCAGCAAATGATTCATCTTTGCTTTTATAGGTTGGAACACTTTAGTTGGGATAGGAATTAATGTTCCTTATGTCTGACTCCTGATTTAACCTACATATATAATTATAACTAAATAACGGAGCTACTCCTGATCAAATACTATCCACATTTAATTATAAATGAGAGTTTACCAAACCACTTACAACATTCATTTGCAATCGTGAGCTTGAAGGTTCAAAACCTCCTCTAGAAGCGTAACGCGTTGAAAACTCTACCGGTTGAGTTAGTTGGCGTTTCTTACGTTGGCTTATATGGTTTCCGCAGAGTAACGCCTGAATGTACCAATTATATGTACTGATCGTTTCCCAAAGATAATAAAGATTTTACCTAAATCTGATAGGATGCTAGTACTGGCTGTGTTATTTAGTATTTTTATTACTTACACTGATATTTGACAGAATTAACAACTTATTTTGTTTATGTAAAAATTGTGGTATTTAAGTAACCCGTGAAACATTTAAACCGTGACGACACAGATCACGGTATAGCAGTATGAAGAACTGAACTGCCACATTCCGTGAAATGAAAAATAAAAACGGCCATGTGCGATTTAACTCCCACTCCCAATTACTAAGTGTTAATGTGGTCAACGGTGTTAATAAACACTACATAGTTATATTTAATACTAGAAAACTGAAAACAGTTAAAAACTCAGTAAGTATCATGTAAATATCTGGCAGTGCAACATATGTGAATTAAATTAAGTTTTTTTTTTTTTTTTTTTGCTCTTGAAGTCCTGGTGGATTTCCCGCCACGCCAGCCTTAACGATATCATTCGCCGGGCTTTTACCAGCGCCAATGTTCCAGCTGTTCTCGAACCGAACGGTCTGATGCGTGACGATGGTAAAAGACCTGACGGCATGACTCTGGTTCCATGGAATTTAGGACGGCCCTTAGTGTGGGACGCTACATGCGTAGACACTTTAGCGCCGTCACACCTTTCTGAAACCCACGTGAGAGCTGGCGCTGCGGCTACTTCGGCAGAGCAACTCAAGCGGCGCAAGTATGCTAACCTCGGTATGTGTTACATATTTGAGCCGTTTGGTGTAGAGACGTTGGGTCCGTGGGGACCGGGAGCTCATCGTATTTTCCAAAATCTATCAGAGCGCTTGGTCGATGCGACGCGTGATCAAAATGCTGGCACCTATTTGGCTCAAAGAATAAGCATTGCAATTCAACGGGGCAATGCTGCCAGCATGCTGGGCACGCTGCCAACTGATAGTGGGCTAGAGCATTTGGACTCCCTATGAGTCCAAATGCTTTTACTGTAGTAGCTGTAGTATTGTAGTAGCTGTACTGTTGTATGTAGTTTGTAGTATTTGTTTAATAAAGTTTGTTTATATTATTATATTTGAACGTGGTTGACGTAATTGGTGAAAAGTAAATGCTGATTTTGAATCTAGCTCGAGTAACTTATCGTACTTGACCATATGCCACACGAGATTTGGTTAATTTTCTGTACTTACATTGTACAGTGAACAGCAAATAAAACGTATTTTTATATGTTTGAGAAGGTCTTAATGTTAGCTTGAATTATTATTATGTTCACTGGCGTATAATAACTGTGCGTAAAATACTTTGAAGCGCTCGTAGCGAAGTTTACTTAGCTGTTCTCAACCGATCAGCAAAGTTAAGCAACGTCGCGCGCGGCCATGAGTTGGATGGGTGACCGCTAGTGACATTACTACTGAGCGTTTCCGTGCTTCGGAGGGCACGTTAAGCCGTCGGTCCCGGTTGTTGTCTTAGGATGGCAGTCGTTATAGCATGGTGGTAGGGCATTTTGCGAATGTCTGCCTGGCTAGCAACCACCCTCAAGTAGAAAATCTGTCGCCAAGCACCTAACGGTGTGTTCCGGCAGCTGTCCTTGAGAACCAGTACTTCTAGGTTAGCCTGAACAACATCTTCGACCACATCATCACTTACCATCAGGTGAGGTAGTGGCCAAAGGCTAACCTATCAGGCATAAAAAATAAATAAACTTTTTTAAATTATGGGCAAACTGCAATGTGCTGAATTCTATGGTAATGTACTATAGTTACAAAAACTAACTACAAGAGCGAAAAAATAATTGTTTTTTTTATTTCATCACAGTCATTCGTTTTATCCTTAATGTGTACTCGCAAATAAATTATTACAAAATATTAATCACATATTATTATATTTATTTATTTATTAATACATCATGTATATACATAACAATCGAGTACATAGTACATACCCTGTTAGGGTGTAGCAATAATATAACATTATTGTATATTTGCTACACCCTAACAGGGTATGTACTATGTACTCGCTTGTTATGTATATACATGAGGCTATACAATAATAATTGTTAATATAATGAGAGTTATTTGATTTGTCATATAATACATTTCATAATTATGTCAAAAAAGTAATTAAAAAAATTAAAAATATTTTCGTTTTATAATAGTTACTTAAATTATGGTCAAAGTATTACGATTAAGCTACTTATTCGTAGCGATTAAGACTATATGGGTTAGATAGATCGGAATCGGGAGTTCATTACGTTTTTATCTTCAATATATTCATTGATAGTGTAATAACATTTTTTGACAATAAATCCTTTAATTTTATTCTAAATTTCTTTTTATTTGTTTAATTTTTTATTTCTCAAGGTAATTTATTAAATATTTTTAATATTGTATATTGAGGTCCTTTTTTGACACGTTCTAATTTTAGTTCTGGTGCTAGCAGTTGATTTTGATGCCGAGGGTTTGGGTTAAAGGTAAAAAAGATTTTGATGTTTTCTTATAAACTTTGACGCTTCCATGATATAAATACTCGGAAACGTTAGTATTTTGTGTTGGATGAAGTCAGATTTACAACTATCTCGTTGGCGAATATTCGCCATTATTCGGAGACACTTTTTTTGCATAATAAATAGGTCCTGGGCTTCAGTGGCATTACCCCACACCACTATACCGTATGTAAGCCAGGCACATGCATAAGCATAGTAGGCAGTAATTGCTGTTTTAAAATTTGTGTTAGCTTTTAAAATTGCTAGTGCATAGATAAATTGTGACAATTTTGTTTTGATTTTCTCAATGTGACTTTTCTAATTTAGGTGTGAGTCAATGTTTATACCTAACATATTACAATTTTTAACTTCTGCAGTATTGAGCGTTTTAGATAGACAAGTAAGATTCAAAGGGTTTTTTTGATATAGATGGAATTGTATTAGCTTTGTTTTATTGCTATTTATCTCGAGATTGTGTGCTTCTATCCATATTTTAACATTAGAATAGGTGTATTTTATTGAGTTTAGTGCATTCGGATTATTTTCCATGTGTACACTTATTATGCGCATGTTAGTGTAAGTACCTACGTCAGTGGCGGTCGAGATCGAGAACATTTTACCACTGTCGGGAATATACTGTAATACTGTGCTATTACGTTCTAAAGATGCAGCTCTCTGAAGGTTGGATGAACGGACGGACGGAGAGCTAAGGCGTAGGAATAGGTCCCATTTTTTAAGCCTAAAAACATAGTAAGCCTTTATATCATGGACACTGGCCACGCTTCCTCGAGACCTCTGGTGTTGCGGATGTTCGTGGGCGACGGTGATCACTTACCACCAGGTGAGCCGCCTGCTCGTTTGCCCTCCTATCCCATAAAAAAAATGTATTTTATGGACGTGGTGATTTCTTACCCTAATCGTGGTTTATTAATAAATCAAGTAAACAAGACACTTCAAGGGATCAAACCTCATTTGAAAGAATTAGGGGCCTCGCTATAGGCGCTGATTGATTAATTTATTGCCGCTTAGTGATTCTTGAAAACGTTTCCTGTATGATAAAAGTGTATTGCAAACATTTTGTAATTTACAATCACAATTTCATAACATTATTACGAACCAAAATTTCTCACCACAGAAATTACGTTCCGAAAATGCTTAGGCTGCTTCTTCACGCCACATTTGATTCACAAGACTTAATATTTGTATTTTTTTTTTGGATTAAGTTCTGTAACATTCTGCATTGATGGAAAGTTACCAAGTGGTTGGTCTTTTTAGCAAGAGTCCATTTTGGTAGGTACCAATTCAGTATCAGATTTTCTGCCTTAAAGCAGTAGTGTGCAGGCAATACTGTGTTAAAGGAAGAAGGACAAATGCTCTACAAACAAAATATATGTCGGAAACGCCTATTTAGGGTTCGTAAAATATGTGCCTCTAAGTTTGTCTTTCATTTTACTTCAACCAAATAAAAAATCTCGCAAGGTGCAAGGTCTGGGCTGTAGTGCGGATGCGTCATTAGTTCTACATCTGAAGCCTTCAAATATGCTTACGTTACCTTAGCGGATTGTGAGAACGCGTTATCCTGGTGATGAACGACATTGCTGTGAGGACGCTTTTCACAAACTTTGTCTAAGACTCTGGGCAAGCAAGTGTTGACGTACCAATCTGCAGTTACTGTATTTGGTCTTCAAGTTACACTGTTCTGTAATGTCCTGATTTGCTGAAAAAAATATGCAACTATTTTCTTACCAATGCTTCGATTTTTCTTAATTTTCGTCGGAAAGTCTTCAAAAGGAAATACCCATTCTGCGGACTTCCTTTTTCTTTCTGGTTCAAAGCAGCAACATGTTTTGTCACCGGTCACGATATTATAAACAGCCAATAACTATGCTCCCTTAATTTTTTTATCATTTTACTGCTCCACTGACATGCAGTCTTCCGTTAAGTGTTGCGGTATCCATCGAATGCAAAGCTTCCAATCCTTCAGCGTCATGCAAAATGTTTAGAACTTGGGTTATTCTAATTCCTTATATACGCACACATAATACAATAAAGGACGCCACAATGAGAAAACAAACGACATTCTCCTAAATTAAAAAGTAACATGTTTCTAGATATTCCATTTTCGAATGCCGTAACAATTTTTTTTTATTGTAACTGGCTAGTTCCAACAACATTCTGTTTATGAAAAAAGATCGCTTTTTAAATCTGTTGTGATTCTTAATTAAGGACTTCAAGGTCTATAAGTAATGCATGGTTCATTCGTATTCAATTAATGTGAGCTGGATATGCCAATACTCCGCGGTAACTGTTTGATATTAATATCATAGACAGATATCTGGCATGCATCGTACATGCTCATACATGCTTGCGGCTGGCATGCTTATAATGCGCATATAAGTAACTTATGCAGAGACTGTGGTGACACCCTTCCCGTATAAGTATAGATGCATCACACAAGGTATTTGTGTCGATCATTATATCCAATAATAGTTTGAGGGATTTTCACTCTTGTTCTTTGGTTGATATGGTTTATTTTTAAGGTATGTTGATTTGTTTGGTTCTGACCACATTTTGAAATGAAGTGTCATAAGCGAATACCAATTTCATGAAAAGGAAGTTAAGCAAAGCGTAATGAGTTTTCTATTTGATTGGAAGAGGCAAACAGCTCAGTTAGATGCAATTTATGTAATAGTTAGCTAAGAACTTGATTGGTGGTTTAGTTTATTCAACGCAGTGTCTGTTTAAGAGAACCTGTCAGCGTCAAGTACCAACACTGTCAGTTTTCCAGCTCGAGATATCGTGTCAAGGCTAGCGCTACAGTCTAATGTCTAAATATTCTCCGAACCACGTGCATATTTAGGGCTTCAAAATCAGCATATTCATTTTGAAAAGCGCGCTGTCGTAGGCTGTCAAAGCCAAATACGGCGAGACTGGTGTCGTTTCAATAGCATTAGTTTGTTATCGTGAAACCTGCGGCGCCTGTATTGAGTGGCAGCTGGATATGGGTTTTGTTTGTTGAGGAAATAGGGAAACCGTCGATAGTTAGTGCTGATGTCAGGATAGACTAGACCAGAATCAATTGTTTTCGTAATTTTTTCTCATTATCAGTTTTTTGAGAGTTTCTTCTACCTTTCTTTCTTAAGTATAGAATAATAAAAAAAAAACATATTTTACAGGTATTTTTTCCCGTTTTTTATGATGTACCTACATAATATTAAGAAGACAATTTATCTGTACGTAGGAACATGAGAGATAACATTTTAGAAGATTATACGCCACTGAAATAGGCAGACTAATCAATGATTAAAACTTATAGAGATATTAACCAAGGCTATATATAAATAGTGAAATCGGCCAAGTGCGAGTTGGACTCACACACGGAAGGGTTCCGTACTTACACAGAATGAACTATGAATCCTACGAATTCATTTAAAATTATTCGTAGCTTGACTCTTTATTTTTAATAGAGTTAGAGGTCCTTACCAAGAGTCCGATCAGAACTTTTGTTATATATTGTTTTTTTTATATATTGTTGTACGTTAGATATTGATCGTTTCGGTTCGGTTTTATCGTTTTTACAATAGAGCAAAAACAAAAACTTTAAATGAATTTGTTTCTTATATGAAGCGATCCGCCATTACTAGACCCATTATTCTATGAAAATTTCAACCAGCTATCTATTAGCGTTCCAAAGCCCTTTTAAAGTTAGGCAGACGGATGGACGGACAGCCGAGGCTTAGTAATAAGGCCCTGTTCTAGTCCGGAACTCCAAAAAACGATCCCAGAGAGCAAAGAGTCTTTACAGGAACGAAGAACTCGAAGTTTAACGTTTAACAATAGACTTTTTATGCGATTTCCGTAATAGATAAAACAACCGATCAAATGCGAGTCTGACTCCCATACTGAAGATGATTCCTTAAAAATACAGATGGCAAATTCTTTTTTTAAACAGTTCAGGGTTCTTATTGGGATTCGGAATTGCCATCATGAATCATAATCTGGTTCAAAATTTTTATGAATATAAATTAACGAATTTTTATTCTTGTGTGCCGTTTTATGATGATAATTATTGTTTGAAGATGTTACATTAAATGTTATTTTTATTTGTTAAAAAATTTGCCGCCTAAATGCATATTCTCTATAATTTGCTACTAAATTCCTTATACTTTTTTTTTATGCCTGATAGGTTAGCCTTTGACCACTATCTCACCTATGGTAAGTGATGAAGTGGTCGAAGATGTTGTTCAGGCTAACCTAGAAGTACTGGCTCTCAAGGACAGCTGCCGGAACACACCGTTAGGTGCTTGACGACAGACTTTCTACTTGAGGGTGGTAGCTAGCCAGGCGGGCATTCGCAAAATGCCCTACCACCATGCTATAACGACTGCCATCTTAAGACGACAACCGGGACCGACGGCTTAACGTGCCCTCCGAAGCACAGAAACGCTCAGTAGTAATGTCACTAGCGGTCACCCATCCAACTCCTGACCGCGCGCGACGTTGCTTAACTTTTTATGAAACTCAATATAATTACATTAATTGTATTAACATTGAACAGCAAAAGAAACTATTTATATCAGTTTCGTGACTGCACAATAGATTTTTATTGTCATATTAACATAAACATATCATATTCAAAGCTCTATATCTCTCTACTGAAATAAAACGTTCCACAGCCGAAACAATCTTCAGCACCTTTTTATCCAGGTAACCCAATATTTGAAGTGGTTCGTAACACCTTGTTTCAGCGTTAGGACGCAGTGAGAACGCCACTCATTTCGCGATAAGGATCCATAACTTCCGTGTTACTTACCATCCTAATTCTTGCTGGCACGTATTTAGGTCAAACACTTTCGAGTTCGGCTTTGACGTATCTATCCTAATGGAAAAGGCTTTTATATCTTCCGTCAACGATTTCTTCTAACTAAAATTCAAAGACCTAAAAGTCACGACTTATGAAAAGTAATACAAACAAGAAGATATATGTTTTTAAGTTTTACTTCACACATAAATTCTGTTTTTACAGCTAAAACAAAATTACTACAACAATTACTTTTGGCACAAAAGGTAATCCAATATTTGAATAATAATAATATAATAATAATATGTAATAATGTTTATTTCAATAACCAAAAAATATACAAACAAACTAAATAAGCGACCAGAGTTTCCTTTTAAGCAAAGAATGTCGGTATTAGGAGTCCCTGCTCTTTCATAATGTAATGAAGAGAACAGTCCTTCGGCTACAATGTTTCCAGTCTGGAGGTCGTCTCAAGAATCACAGAGCGTGTCGTATGTTACTACTGTCGCTTTGGTGTTGCCATTACTACTTTCGCCAACTGATCAGTATTAAATATTATTGCCATTCAATAACATCGTAATATCAAATGAAAACATAACAATAAAATATTTTTTTTAACTTGGAGTGTCTGTTGATTGTGAAAAAAATATATATGTAGGGGTGTGTTTGTTTGTATGTTAGTTTGTGTACGAGGAGGTGTGGTGGTGTGCCTGTGTATGTGCGTTGAGTGGTTGAACCATTGTACCCTATTGCACCTGAAGTAGCATTTCAGTTTCTTCATAATTGAATACAATCGTAACATCTTGTTTCGTTATTATTTACAGTGAAATGAGTGGCGTACCCATCGTGTCCTTAACAATAGAGAAAAGCGTACTAACGTACCCTTAACACATTGAGAACGCCACTCGTTCCGCGATAAGGCTCCATTCCGCGTTTGTGCCATCCTGATTCCTGCTGCCAAGTATTTAGGTCAAACACTTTCGAGCACCTACGGCTTTGTACGCAGTAATGAAAAAAGCTTTTACTATTTGCGTCAACGAATCCTTGATGACAAGCCAGGAACTCAAAAGTGTCAATTGTTTTAACGAAATTGATTGAACTTGTAGTTTGATACAATTTGTGACAATATTATCAAGTGCGATCTTTTATAAAAAGAAGAGATAGAAATATACATTTCAGAATATGTTCTGTCCATTGTATGAGTATGTTTGTATGTCACTTTTTTATGTTATTGTGACGGAACAAGCTCGAGGCCCACCTGATGTTATGACGTAGCTTTTATTATTCTGTCCATACGATTTTGAAATCAAACAGTAAGATTCGTATGAAAAGTTTTATTTTCTGTAATTTTCATGCATTTTAGAGGGAGTGAACGTCAAATGCCCGTGGGGTGCCGGGGTAGAATGTCACTACCGTAGAATGTGTATCTACCCGTGGGTGTCGTAAGAGGCGACTAAGGGTAACATACCAGATGGTGGGCAGCAGCGCCTTCTGAAGAACAGATATCTCCTACTGCGATCCCCAAGAAGCCTGCCAAGCGTGGGGATTATGGCAACACCCCCTTAATGGAGGAGGATGTGTTCAGCAGTGGAAAATACGGCTGATAAAGTACAGAACATCAATTAGCCACGTTACACCTCGCACTCTTGTGCTTCTTTGATTTTTTTACTGGCCATAAACGAGTTGCCAATGTTTTTTTTATAAGTTCAGTCATATTCTATAGATTATGTAATTAAAGTTTGACAGAAAAACTGGTTGTCAAATTGGTATTGCTTGACCACAACTTCCCAATACTGGTGATAACGCCTTTTTGATTTGCGACTACAGAACGGAGCCTCGATTTCAATATCGGCAAGCTTGTTTGCACATCGTGTTTGCGACGGTTGGTTTTTGCCAGCAATCGGGTTGTGACCCCGGGGCACAGTTGACCTCTTTGATATGAGGACTGCGTGTGATTTGACAAGGAAAAATATATTAGACGGTTGCTAGTTTATTTCGGACGCTTAATGAAAGTTCTGCTTTTGACATTCCATTTTCTAACATTGGGGTAGTAAAGAAATTAATGTGTTTAAAAATGCTAAGTGCGTGTCGGGTTCTCGCTAAGGATCTCGAACTGTGTGAAAAATATAACGATTTTTGTAGATTCTGTGTGTTTACGGAACCCTCGGGTGTTCGAGTCCATTTCACATTTGGCCGGTTTTTAAACTATGCCATCTCATTTAAAAGAACTTGAAGCAATGGCCCCGGCAATTTCTGTGGACTATCGCACAATGTTTTTAATTCTGCTGCTGGCTTGACACTCCGCTTTTTTTATATATATATTTTTAAGATACGCACTACAGACACATGATCCGTACTCTTTTTGGATTAGTATAATTTTTAATCTTCTTTTTTTTTATTAATTATCACAGTCCATGCATTGTTATTTACTTATTTACAACTAAGATATTTATTGTTGTTGACTTATGTTCTATCCTAAAAACTAAGTGATTCCATTTTTTTTACAAGTGATTTGCTATTTTCTTCCCTTATGTTATCATTCTAATGTTAGTGAGTTATATGCTATGTTATTCTAAAAAATCTAAAAAATCTAAAAAATAATAATATTAGAATGTTCTAGACGTCACTAAGTTACAACTTTATTACTTCACTAACTTACAATTTTTTTAGACTTAGCCCAGTATATTGTCCATCAGTATTTTTTCAGTAGTGTTTGTAGCATTTTGTTGAAATACATTTCTAAATATGGACTCTAAATATAGTATGCGTTATTCTAGTTAGCGTTAATTTGATCTAAGATTGGTTTAAGCAAGATTCTGAGGATTAGTAAGTAATAATGCAGATGTTATTCTCATTGACAATTCTATTACAAATAATAGCTGCGTATAACTTCGTGAGATCTTTACGACTACTGCTTTTAGACTGTTATAAAATAATTTACAATTTTGCCTGTGGTACAATGAAACGTAATGTCATACACCCATTAGCCGGCTCTTGTCATCGAATAAATCAACTGTGAAATTTCTGATCAAATGTCAATAGATTGTATCAATAAAAAGTTGTTATTACAGGTTAGGCGGTGTCGTTGCAGTCACAACTTTGTAGTGAAGTGTCGAAACAGCTCAGGTAAATCACAGCTCAATACTTGAGTATCGACTACTTAGAGTAATGCTTAGATCGCCTACATCTCCAATCAGCAGAGCCTAGCCCAAAAACGTCACTCAAGATATTGGCCAAACGAGATGTTCGATAAAAGTAAAAAAATCTTATGTGTACCTGTTTCGACTGACTTCGCTATTCCACATTCTAGTATATAACTATAAGTATTGATGTTTTATCAGCAGTCCACAATCATGGACAGACCACTCTTTATGAATTCTACCTGTGTCTTGAGCTATCCACATTCAGTTACTGCCAGATCCCTTCAGCAGATTGTTACTTTACTTTGTTGCAAAGCATTTTTCTTATAATACGTTTGTGGAAACATTGCTTACATAAAAAAAAAACAATTTCATAAAACTTATTTGTTACACTGTTTCCAATTTGGACTACTGTTCGCTTAGCATATTGAATTTTAAAAATTATTCTTTCTGTCCGTGTCCCTCCGAAGATGAGCTTGAGGAACGAGAGGATAAATTAGCATTATGAGTCAGATGTCATGTTAGCTTTGCGGTCAGAGCATACCCCGGCTATAGGGGTGAATGGCGCGCGTTCGAATCACGAACATGACTATAGTTTTTCCTCTCGTTGTAATTTTGTAATGTAGTACGTGGAGCATGCGTTATTGCAAAAATAAAAATATTTAAATGATTTCACTTCGCCTGATGGAAAGTGAAGTTGGAATCAAAAAGCAATGAAAATTAATGTAGATACTTTTATCGCCATGTCTACGATGAACAGAGAGATGCTTTTTAACGCTACCAATTATTTTTACCATATTTTCCCAAGGGTTTCCAAGTAGTTCCAAGTAGATTCCAATTGTCACAGCAAAAGCTCGTGACAAAAAAAACAAAATTTTACCGGGCCATAACGTCAACAACCCCACGTGTCTGTACCCTTTTTTATGGGATAGGAGGGCGGCGGCTCACCTGGTAGTAATTGGTCACCATCGCCCACGACCATCCGCAACACCAGAGGTCTGGAGGATACGTTGCAGACTTTTGAGGAGAGAATATGCTCTCACCTTGAAGGTCCCTTCTACTTTTCTCTCCCTAGTGCTACTTCTAAGCTTCCTCTGATGGGATTTCTTGTTCGTTATCTTGTACATTCCAATTTTTTTACTGCTGATAGGCTAGCCTTAGACCTATATCTCACCTGATGATAATAATGGTGATGATGTGGTCGAAGATGTTCTTCAAGCTATCCTAGAATTTCTGGCTGTCAAGGACAGCTGCCAGAACACACTGTTAGGAGCTTGGCGACAGATTTTCTACTTGAGGGTGTTAGCTAGCCAGGCGGGCATTCGCAAAAAGCTCTTCTGCCATGCTTATAAATTATTCAGACTGATCCCACCTTTTTTGTTCATATATGTCTTCCTCAATCATAATTAATAAAAAAAACTTAACATTCATAACTGTACTGTAACTGGGTACTTTCTTTAATTTATCACAGTTTCTCAGCTACTTCTTCATATGCAAATTTGCAACAATATGTCTGCTGTTACATTGTTGCAAAGGAAGCTTGGTTGCATTATTATCAATTTTAACTCTATCTTCTATAATATGACTTTCATAGTCACAACGGCACAACCACATATGGCTTGCCTATTTATTTAGAAATAATAGATAATATTGGTAATTTTAATATTGTTATGTTTGCAATAACGCCTGCTCGGCGGATTACATTACAAAATTACAAATTTTCATGAAAGAATCCCGCAAATGACTTAATTTTTTCTCTCGTAAATATTTTGTAATTTTTAATATTGGTGTTGCTTTTATCACCAAAACTGTTTTTAAATCAGAAAATTAAAAAGATAATTTTTATTTCCGTAAGGCTAGCCTTTGACCACTATTCCACCTGATGGTAAGTGATGATGTGGTGAAAAATATGAGATTTTAAACTGTCACGGTCATAGACTTCAGTTTACTCGTGATCATGGCGCTTGCAACAGTGCCGAAATATCGAGAGCTCAAAACTAATCAAAAACACGGTAAATATCCCGTTTGTTATAATAATTATAGTGGTCAAAGATGTTGTTCAGGCTAGCCTAGAGTTACTGGCTCTCAAGGACAGCTGCCAGAACACACCGTTACGTTCTTGGCGACAGATTTTCTACTTGAGGGTGGTAGCTAGCCAGGCGGACATTCGCAAAATGCCCTACCACCATAGAAATATGTATAATTCAATATAAATGTGAGTGAATATTTTCAGCGATAACCATTATTGTGAACAAAAATGCTGCTAGCAAACAGTGCCTGACTATTTTCAATACAATCATGCTGTAACTTGTACCTTTGTTTTCGCCAATCTGCTCAGTAAAGTTAAGGTTCTTAAAACCCCGTGGGGTGCCGGGTTAGAATTTCATGTCCCCATTTCTTCCATGGGTGTCGTAAGAAGCGACTAAGAGAATAATACTGGGAGGTGGGAAGCAGCGCCTTCTGAGAAACTTGCAACTTCTACTGCAATCCCCAAGACGACTGCCAAGCGTGGGGATAATAGTAAATCCATTCTGGGGACTTTGTTTAACGGTGGACACTCCGGTTTATGTGATGATGATGATTTAAAGACCGCTAGTATATTTTGGTAAAGTGAAATGATACGGAAAATAAAAAAATAATAAATAGCACACTTTCTGCATGACAAGAAATACGTGAGTAACCACCATGTATGGACGCGGCCCAGAGTCAAGAAAACCGTTTACACGTCCCAAACTAATCCTGTGTAGCACGACAATACGATAAATCCTGTTGTCTTCCTAGTCGCGGTTCCCACAGGAAATAAGAGATACATGGATGCAATTATGACATCCCAACGTTTCCGTTGTTCGTTGACATCTAAGTAAGGTGCATTGTTTCACATAGATATGCATTAGTTGTATCTATTTTAGATACAATCTTATTGTAAGTACGATCAGTGTGACTAGTTTTGCTTTTAATGTGATTTTGGCGGAACAAGCACGTGTTTCATCTGTTGTGAAGTGGTAACCCCTGTGTATAACAGACACTAACTGCATTACGCCTAGATACATACTGTTGCTAAGTCTCATTAGCCTGTAATTTTAGTAACTTACCTTATCTAGTGTTTTTTTGCCTGATATGTTAAACTTTGATCACTATCTCACCTGATGGTAAGTGATCACGTGGTCGTTGTTTAGGCTAACCTAGAATTACTGGCTCTCAAGGACAGCTAGCGGACATTCGCGAAATGCCCTACCACCATGCTAAAACGACTGCCATCCGTCATCAAGACGACAACCGGGACCGACGGCTTAACGTGCCCTCCGAAGCATGGAAGCGCTCAATAGCAATGTCACTAGCGGTCACCCATCCAACTCATGACTAAACAGGAACTAAATTTTGTTCCCCCTTCAAATTAACTAGGATAAAACGACAACATCCAATAGTAAGGTAATTAAGAAATGCCGGGCACACACAAATACAATTTCGTTTTTGATAAAATCAAAAACTGGCCAAGTGCAAGTCAGCCCTCGCTCTTTTTGCATTCCAACAGCCCGTAATAAATGGAAAAGATAAATAAAAATGATATTTATACTCTTCTCAATAAGTTCTAGACGATGAAACTCCACAAGCTATAGTGCCGAAAGGTTTTTTATTTGTTTACTTTTTCTTATAATACCTCAAAAATATAGGTGTACATAATATTCGTCTGTGGGTCAACGTTTACAAAATATGTGCGGTATGCATTTCGATATGCTTACGAGCTAGACAAACGGATGGACGAAAAGACAGACAGACAGCGGGGTTTTATTACTATATGCCTTTTTTCCTTTGAACACGAAACCTAAGGGGCGATGCTGATCAAATAGGAGCTTATAACTGAAAAATATAACTGGTAATATTTTGGCGAAAGTTAGATGTAAAAAAGAAGGAGTTCCAAAAAATATTTAACAGCATTTTATTTTATTTACTTCAAGAATTTAAGAAGATTACATTTAGCACGCACATTTTCACAAAATGTCTGTAATAGGTATAGTTCAAAATAATAACATAGTAGTTTTTTTTTTAAGTCTAACAATTATCCTCTATTTCGGAGTTCACTTCCTAAGTGATAAAAATAAGGGGAATTGCCCCCTTACAAAGGATTACACATGTCATCAGGGGAGACCATCGTCAAGACACAAATATAGCAGCATTGTCAAGTTCTATATTTACGTTGGTTCAACATTTTCAATAATTATTAATAAGTTTACAAATTAACAATAACCAGAACAAGAATCCCCACTAAATCACTGTCGCAATATTATTTATATGGTGGTAGGGCATATTGCGAATGCTGGCCTGGCTAGCTACCACTCTCAAATAGAAATTCTATGTTAGCCCGAACAACACCTTTGACCACATCATCACTTACCATCAGGTCAAAGGCTAAACTAAAAATGCATAAAAAAAACTTCAGTCTTCAAAAATAAACAAAATCGTAATTTTTACCCAGATTAATATAAAAATTCAGTCATCGTAAAACTTAAGAAGAGCTCTATCTGAATAACAAAACAGAACTGGCTCTGAAAACGGAAAAGTATGAAACAATAACTTCTACTCGTAGTATGGCGGTACCATGCTGATTGAAACACTCTGAATCAAAATTTTCACGATCTGACTTTCACAAGATATTTTTTGAATAATGTCAGCCTTGGGAAACGGACCTGTTCTTTTTTTAAAACATTTTTTTCACTTATTTAGGATCGATTGTATATGACTCACCCACAATATATGGCAATAGTTGATATTATCATATCACCCAAATACTATACAAATAGCATTCTGGCATGTCCTTTTTTTCAATTATTTAAGTTAAACTGAAAAAGTATAGCATTTCCAAGTTTTTTATGGTGTAGAAAACTTTGACTTGACATTCTAAAAATGCGATCAAAGATGTTTTTGAGGCTCACCTAGAATTCTTGACAAAAGTTTTAATGGGACCAACTTAAACATGATAATATACATTCAATGAAAATATCAATGAACATTAAAAAAATGTACAGAATTTTTTTTTTCATAATGACAGCCCATGGAATTGAATTCTCAAAATGCTTACATGGACTTTAATAAATTATAAAATATTTTAGTTAGCGTCGGTGGTTGTTTTTTTATTGCTTTACTTTATTACTTAGTCTTGTCATATTTAGAGTAAACACAATTTGTATATTTGTATATTACACTAAATATAAACAGAAATGCCAAAAGGGGCCCAGTAGCCTCAGTTCAATAACGGTAGAGGATGGCGTTTAAATTAAATGCCAAAGCAGCAAATTGTATTCAATGGTTTAACGCTATAAACTTGGAATGGTTCTAAGAGTTTTCGCACCATCGTCAATACTAGTACTTTATACGACAGTTTATAACGAATCTAATGTAGGTAGCTAAACCTTACTACGCCATAAATAGTCCCAAGAAACAATACTTGAATATAGAGCCTTAATAGAGTCAGTGGTTCAGTATGATGGTTTGCGATAAAATAAGACAATTAGACAATATAGGACGATTAGTGTAAATAATAACTATGCTTTACGTTTTGGTATGGTATTATGCATGCAAATGCTCGCCTGGCTAACCACGACCCTCAAATAGTAATCTTTTGCTACCTTACAGTGTGTTTCGGCAGCTGTCCTTGAAATCCAGTTCCCATTTTATGTTACGCCTGTTTGCCATGCTTAACCGCATCATCGTTTACTATCAGGTCAGCTGGAGGTCAAACGTTAACCGATCAGCAAAAAAAAATATTCTGTCAAACCTCGATATAATTTTCATCCGGTAGGCAGGCTTTGCCAGATGAGGGCTATTACGAGTGACGGATCTTTAATATTATTTCCAAGTCAGCTGAAAAGTTCTTGAGTATTTTATTCAATGTGGCAGATTAGTAAGTTTGCCCGAAAGTATTCTCCAAGTAACAAAAAAAAATAAAAGCGGTATACTCGTATGTTAAAGCAAAAGCAAGTTGAATAACTTGTTACCTACGTTAGAAAGATCGCGTGACTCTTCTCATTTGTAAACGAGTTGCGGCCATTCAAGACAGATAGCAAGAACAAGGGGGCACTTTGGATCTAGAATTACTAGATCTATATACTTAGACACTAGACTCTATAATTGAATGAAAATTCATGACACTGCACAGTTTTGGTATGAAGGAAAATAAACTTAATTTCTGCCAAACAAATGATTTTGCGTTTTATATTTGTTACGCTGGTTACATATGACTACGTAATTAAAAATTACAAATTACTTTACTTCTTATGATTACAAGAAGCTTTTACCAGACATAAATTATTTCGGTTGGATATAGGTAATTTCCAGAAGGAATTGAACCTGCAACCCCAGAATACCGTCATGGTGCTGGTAATTTGATTTTATAGTTCCGTGAATTAAACCATCATGCATATGTGGTTGCTGGCTTGGGTAGCGGAAAATCTCTATATATTTTGAATTATCCTTCAAAGCTGCGCGTTTTCACCTCAAGGCTTTAGGGAGAGACTTACATATGATGCGGAAAATTAAAAAAAACAGTTTATCGTGCTGGCAGTTAAGTTTTATACCCCTTCTACATTATTAGATTCGCGTGTTTAAATAATATAGGTCGTTTTATCTTCAAAAGCAATTGCAAAGCATATGATTCCAAAAGTTACTCATATAAAATATTGAAAATAATGTTTACCCCATCGATTTCAATAAAAAATAAAGATACAGTACGCTCTAATATAACGACAATATAATGTCGAGAAATATGCATAATAATGCATACATATACACTTCCATTGTCTATAATAACGTTTTAATTAATGACAAAGACAGACATGCATTCGCATACTACTTTTGCATGGAGGAACGACATTTTGCGAATGTCCGCCTGGCTAGCGACCACCCTCAAGTAGAAAATCTGTCGCCAAGCACCTAATCCCCTAGTATGATCAAGGACAATAGTCAGATGACCTAGCAACAATCGCAAAAAAAAGTTTATTTCCTGATATAGGCTCCCCTTATTTGTTGGAACTACTTACAATGCACAAAAAAGTGTTATGTACTGTATCAGCCGGATTATCCACTGCTGAACATAGCCTACTCCATTAAGAGGGATTTTGCCATAATCCCCAAACTACGTAGGCGGCCTGTGGGGATCACAGTATAGGATGGCAGTTCTGCAGAAGCATTGCTGTACATCCACTGGTATTCCTTTAGTCACCTCTTACGACTTCCACAAAAATATATAGGCTAGGAGTGCAGTTCTAGTGCATCTTAGCATTTTTTTTTTTTTTTTTTTTATGCCTGATAGTTTAGCCTTTGACCACTATCTCACCTGATGGTAAGTGATGATGTGGTCGAAGATGTTGTTCAGGCTAACCTAGAAGCTGACGAAATGAAGTGTATGACGGATAATTTATTGTTTACTGCTTTTTGATAATATTAACGTACATTAATTTTCAGAAGACCTATCACAGTATATAAAGACAAAATTTCTTATAACTAAAATAAAACTCCTCGAAGAAAGCTTTCGAACAACACACTCCTTGGCCGTATCGTCTGACCTATCTTAATGGATTCCATTTCGCCTCTAGCGTTAGTATCTCTACTCTTCGTGTAAAGTAATACCAGTTAGTAATGAAGTATTTCAAAGCAAAAACTTTTTCTTATTTCTCAAAGGCTTTTAACCTCGTTCTTATCTTATTATGATAAATGAGGATGTGATCAATGATGTTGACAGATTGAAGCAACTCGAGAAATTCGGAAATTATTTCATTATACATATTTTTGCAAAATATTATTTTTATATATGTTATTAGATTTTATATATGTTACGGATTCACGGATTTTTTTAAATAATTTTTGACGGTTTTAGGAGCACCTAATCGAATTGTGTTTATTAATGTTAAACAAATACACATTTTCAAATTACGACGAGTAATACTACTAGAAGCCCACGCAGTCCATGATCCCCTAATAATCAAACATAGCCACAAGCGTTATATAACTATTTAAATTTTAAGTAGTCGTCATAAACGTTAATTGTTTTTACTTTATGTTGTATTTTATGGCTTGCAAAGTTCCACAAAAACGGCAGAGTATGTATTTCTATACGTATATAAAGGCCTAAAACTATTTATAGTTCCTGTACTATGAACCGTACAGTTTTAGGCCTTTGTATACGAATAATATACAGAGTATTTATTAATATAAAATTTTATAGAAATAAATACTCTGCCGCTTTGGTGGAGTAGAAAAAGCGTCGCTTTGTAATATCGGTGACTTCATCTACAGGTCAATAAGTTGTTCGGTTTTACTAAACAATAAATTCACACAAGTACTCCGTGCTCTGGCAATGATGCCTGTATCTACAAGTATTAGGCTCGCACCTATTACATGTCACCAAAACATGTATGGCAAAACTAGAGCTTTTCGACCCCTTACCGTATCTATTCCATCTATATACACTATCTCGGATTTACAATATCTGTTTTTTAAGGGTTCCGTACCCAAAGGGCGAAAACAGTACCCTATTACTGAGATTTTGCTGTCCGTCCGTCTGTCACCAGGTCGTATCTCAAGAATGGTGATAGCTAGATAGTTGAAATTTTCACAGATGATGTATTTCTATTGCCGCTATAACAACAAATACTGAAAATATATATTTAAGGGGGGCTCCCATACAACCAACTTAATTTTTTTTACCGTTTCTTGCTCGATACTAATAACGGTGACATGTAGATTCTTTAACTATTCACAGAATATTTAGTCACGGTACCATTCGTGCGCAAGTCCCACTCTCACTTGGCCGGTTTTTTTTTGTTATAATATACTTATCCCGGAAACGTCTGCAGAAATCAAATTGGCATACAATTTAGTAATCAATATACAATGTGGTGTGGAAGAAATCAATAGGCCCTGAAAAGAAACCTCTTTAAATCCTTAAGATAGATTATGTTGCTTATAAGAAACATTCCTTTATTTTTCAGAAGAAACAACATGCATTATCATATTTCTCGAAAAGATTACCAGAATCAGAAAGCAGACAACTAACAGTTGAAAAAATAAGACTCGCTAACTTATTCCACTGCTCGATATAATTAACGTTAAAGGTAAAATTACTTCTTGAAACATTAGGTCTTAGATATAAAAAAATATCATGAAATTGAATATTAATTTTGAACATGAAGAAATAATATAAAAGGATAACCTTGCAAAACATCGATACTCGAAGTATTTAAAAGTACAGTTTTATTACACTTTTATAAATTAAAAGTTGTTTGAAATAATTCAAAGAGAACAAAAGAAATGAACAAAATATTTCCAATATGTTCGTTTAAGTTTCAAAGTTGCAATCCCGTACCGCAAAATTAAAAGTTCTGACGTGGAGGAAATTTACTTAGTAGGGCTCCGTTTTATTTGATTACGGAACCCTATTACATAGAAAAAAAATCAAACGTATCAGAATAATAACCATAAAAACCAATACCCGTTTGAACCTACCATAAAGTTCGTTCTCGAAGCGCGATTTAGGAAAAGTGTTATATCTTTTTATGCTTCCAATGATCCTCGATAAATGCAGGTATCTGAGTTGAAGGAACAGCTAAAGCTTACATCTACATTTATGGTAGAGCGTGGGAATAAAACGACTATTCCTATTTGAAAATAATTTTACTTGAAGAAATAATAGATTTTCGAAACAGTTTCGTAAGTTTCTCTTTATAATAATTGATTCGTCCGGGGAAGTATTGTCATAACACCAATTTCTAAGCCTAACAAAAAAAACCGGTTTGAATAGAATTATTTCCGGTGAAATTAGAGGCACTTAAAAACAAATGTCGGGGGGGGGGGGGGGGGTGATTGGCACAATGCAGTTCCCTACTTGTGACGAACTGCAACTGTTATAGGCAGTTACCGCTTAACACCAGGTGGGCCTCATGTTATTCCATCAAGAGCAAAAATGCACAGTTTGAAAGATTACCTTTAAATCTTTAGGAGGATACTTTTCGTCTCAATTAATGATGTAATTGTTCCCAAGGCGGCGAGCAAATACAAAATACCACGCGGGAAGCAGCAATTAAAAAAAATATATATTACCTTATGCGTGCAGTGACCGCGGTTTAAAAAGTCATGTTATTGGTCGTGTGGTCCACAGGCGAACTCCATTATGATTTAAATATACACTTCTGGACTCATCTATTGGCCCACCTTGTATTTTCAGTTTCGTTTGGTCCTAGCTAAAATTTTATATTAGGTCGAGCAAAAAGTTTTTATGCAGTTTTGAACCTGGCACATTTTACCATCTTTTTCGATCGTATTGTTTTAATTTGAATTCAGAATACCATACGACATGGAGCTACGCCTAACAAGTCGGATATGCGCCTTGTTAAAGGCAATTGATTTTTGAATAAAAAAACATGTTTTATCAAATAAAGGTTTAATTTAATAACGCGTGTTGCCTCCATGGGCATCTACCACAGCTCTCATACGATTAGGCATAGAGTTTATCAACCGCTCTATGAAATTTTGAGGGATCATCTCCCATTCCTCTTCTATGGCAGTTTTCAACTCCTGCATCGTCTGGGCAACTGGCTGACGAGCCCTAACACGTCTTTTTAGCTCGTCCCACATGTGCTCAATAGGGTTCATGTCTGGGCTTCTGGCTGGCCAGTCCATAACTGTGATGTTCACATCCCGAAGATATTCCCTGACGATGCCGGCCGCATGGGCTCTTGCATTATCATGCATAAAAAGGAAATTTGGGCCCACATAGTCCGCGTATGGTATCACGTGAGGTTCTAAGCACTCACGAATGTACCTTTCAGCATTTAATGTTGGCAGCCGTGGTCCTGTAACAACCTCAAGTTGAGTTTTGCCGCTCGCGGATATACCGCCCCAGACAGTCCATGAGCCACCGCCATAAGCAACCCTCTCTTCAAAGCAGCATTGTGCGAAACGCTCTCCCTTACGTCGGTAGACCTTCTTCCTTCCATCATTGCCATGTAACACAATTTTAGACTCATCAGAAAAGAGTACACGGCTCCAATCTTGCTGTGTCCAATTTAAATGACTGCGTGCGAAATGAAGGCGCGCTGTTCGGTGGGCTCGCGTTAGTTTGGGCCCATTAGCTGGCTTGTGTGGTACCATATCGCGTTCTTTTAACCTTCTCCGAACAGTTCGAGCGCTCACAGATACTCCGTGGAAGTCGCGAAGTTGGTTTTGTATCTCAATGGAGGTAAGGTGACGATTTCTCAAGCTGGTCGTCACGATGAATCGATCCTGCCTTTCAGTTGTGACCCGAGATCGTGGCCTTCCTTGGCGACGAACAAAGCCGCCAGTCTCTAGGTACCTCCGATAAACATTTCGGACCGCAGATCGACTTAAATTAAGTTGAGCACTCACGTTTCTTTGGCTGTGTCCGGCCTGAATAAGTGCCACAGCTTGGGCGGCGACTTCAGGTGAAGTATCCATAGATTATTGATAGAACCTCACCTTAATGTTAAGAATAAGTAATGTTTGTTGCAAAACCAAAGATATCAATCACTTTTTCAAGAATTAAATCTAAGTAAACCAATAAAACCAAGTTTCGTTAGTATTCGATTGTTTGATATCAACAAACAGGCTCCAAATTGTCTTTTGTTTCTTTAAATTCTGTGTTCGAAATTCAAAAAAAGACTATTGAATGAAATTGTGAATGTGCCAGGTTCAAAACTGCATAAAAACTTTTTGCTCGACCTAATATAAAATTTTAGCTAGGACCAAACGAAACTGAAAATACAAGGTGGGCCAATAGATGAGTCCAGAAGTGTATTTAGTAAACTAGTCAGTTAATATTTTTTTTGTCAATGAACTAATTATATATAGACATATTATAAATATGTCTATAAATAATCGTTATATAATGTACATTTGTCACAAAACTTCAAAATTTGGTTTTATTTAAACTAAATTCGCCGATCGTGCATATAGTTATGTCAGAAATTAATAGTTTTTATATGAATGAAAAAAGGCCGAGGCCCAACTGATGTTAACAGATAACCTCTTCCTATAACAAATGTAATAGTCCCTGTTGTTTTATATTCACTTTCATGGACTACTGCTGGAACACACTGCTAGGTGACGAAGCAGTTATGGCTCAGTGCATTGGCTGGGGACTGCCGCACAGCAGGTCCATTGTTCGAATCCCGCCGCGGGCTTGAGCTTCACTGCATGGTGGTAGGGCATTTTGCGAATGCCCGCCTGGCTAGCGACCACCCTCAAGTAGAAAATCTGTCGCCAAGCACCTAACGGTGTCCCGCTTGGCATCATCGCTTCAATATTTACTTAATTTATTTAAGAAACATTATCTACGTTATTAGTCGAGCGGAATACATATGTCATGCAAACGATTTTGCGGTCATCCTGTAATCCAGCTATAAGGAATTTGGGATTCGTACTGTCCCAAGAATATGTGTACATTATCTAACTAGAAAGTTTGTTTTCTAAAACAAATACATAATGTATAAAAAATCATTTGAAAGGCTTAATCAAACTTATTTCTTATTTATTATTATTAATTATTATTAACTGGAAAGGATATTGGTATCACCTACACACTTGCATACTTAGCATTAGTCTACATTTTGCTAGTTTACTGTTCGCAGCATCATATTACTGTCTGTATACATATATTATATTATAATATAGGTAACCAAATTAACATGTTTCTTATCATGCCATGTTCACAAGGAAGAGCCTGAACTTCACGACACAGGTCATCCTAGTGTGAGGTTCAGGGAACTACGCTATAATTTATTATATTCTTATATCTACAAACTGATAACTGTAACCATTAACTCATGTTTTGGAGACAAATAAAGATTATTATTATTATTATTATTTTTATTAGATCATAATAATTGCTTTTGAAAGAAATCAATCGTGGTTTCCTTCTAAAGCATTGCAACAAAGATTCTTGACCGTAACGGGCAAGTCATAAATATAAACAATATGAATTAAATAGGTCCTAGTATAAACCTATTGGAACGCCAATTCTGCCTATACAAAAAGTAGCATTAAAAAGAATGATGGAAATGTAAATATTTTAAAGACAAAACAAAGAAATATGTTAAGTGGGTGCTTACAAAGCGAAAAAATGTTTGCAGGTCTAAAAAGACGCCCAACACCATTCCACTCGTCGGATCTTTACAAACTTTTCATTGTTCCAACTTTGTAAATGTAAGCATTTCTGCGTCCATTAAAATTTCACGCGAAACTTTCGTTTTATGCGCCATTTATCGCTAACATTTTTATGGTGTAATTTACTAGACGCGAATTCGTGATCAAGAAATTAAAGTGGTAATATCATTAAGTGCAGTTGGATAGTTAGCATAAGTTAGCATAGGTGGCATATCATAATATTATATAAGTTCAAGTCTATATATCTCCTGGGAGGACCGGGCTAGATAGTCACTCTCCGATCTCTACCCGTGGGTGTCGAAAGAGGCGACTAAAGGTAAAATACCGGAAGGTGAGCAGCAGTGGCTTGTGAGGAACAGCGTGGGGATTATGGCAAACCCCTTCTAAATGGGGGAGGCTGTGTTCAGCTGTGAACATTCCGGCAGATACAGTACAGTACAGTATATATCTATATAATGTTATGGGTGCGAAAGTAAGTAAACGTGCAAGAGTATGTGGGCTGGGAAGTTTTTGTTACCACCCATCCAATAAGGGCTGAACGGATTTTGATGGCGTATAAAGATACTGACCAAGAAAATTAAGTAACATTTCGGTCTCTGTAAATGTTCCTAGTAGATGGCTATAAGCTGGCACTCTATAACTTTGGGCCAAAAATAAGCCTGACAAAACGTAAGTGCTTAGACACACCACCTATATTTTATATACCTATTTGTTACTAAAGGATAATTTTGTCGTTGCTTACTTATTAATATCAGAGATCATATTATCTTTGATTTTGAATCGAATAAGTGCTTTATATCCAGTCTAGATTTCATCAAACGTTGAAACATACACCGTTGTATGCTGGCCAGGGGTCTTTGGGGATCGCAGTGTAAGATAGCAGTTCTGTAGAAGGTGCTTCTGCCCACTTTCTGGTAGTTTTCACTTTACCGCCACGACTCCCACGAAGATATAGGGGTGCAATTGTAGCTTAGCATCCCATGGAGTGTGGAAAACAGAATCTGGGTAGTGGCCTTGATACAATTTGACTCGACGCGATTATTTGGTTATAAAACACTACAATTTTATTAATAATAAACAGTGATTCAAAAGTAATTTAAGAAAAAATTACATACATATTTTAGAAACAAAAACATTAAAAATAAGCTACCTCCGTCAAGTAGAAAATCTGTCGTCAAGCACCTAACGGTGTGTTCCGGCAGCTGTTCCTGAGAGCAAGTAATAAGGTTGGCCTGAACAACATCTTCGACCACATCATCTCAAGTCAACACCTTATGATGATAATTCATGTAGACTCAGACGCGTGGTAAACTCTTCCCGTTGCGCTTCGTGGCGTTTATGACATCACGGCCGGCTCAGCAGAAAATAACACGAAATTTTCACTATATTATTATATGTTTAAATGGTTTTTTCTGTAATATTAAATATTTTTATGATAGAGGGCTACTTGTATATGATACTTACATAAAGCCAAGTCAGTCAATTAAAATGCTTGCCTATTGGTAGCTTCTACATTGTACAACACCTTATAATTCCAAAAAAATATTCACTGCTTGTCCAGCCCCTAACGATGTGTCCTGACAAGTGCAGCACTTGAGAGCAAGTTGCCGTTTTGGAAGAGCTGATTTCTTGTACATGATACATGATGCTAGGTTTGCATCATGTATCATGTACATTACCTTTGTTACCTATTGTGTGTTGCATTACCTACAAGACACCAAATGAATTGAAATTGACTGCAATTGATATGCTTGCCTAGTGGTGGATACCACATTTAAAAAAACTTATCATACCATACAATATATTCACAGCTTGTCCAGCACCTTACAATGTGGCCTGACAAGTGCAGCACTTGAGAGCTAGTTACCGTTTTGGGTAGAGGTGGCTACTTGATGTATACAATACCTACATGATGCTAGGTCATTCAATTATAAAATAAGATAACTACTACATTCAAACACCTTATTTTACAACAATATTTTTCACAGGTTGTCCAGCACCTAACAATGTGCCCTGATAAGTGCAGCACTTGAGAGCCAGTAGCCGTTTTGGTAGAGCTAGCTTCTTTTCCATCATATACGATGCTAGGTCATTCAATTGGTACGCTATCCTGGTAGTAGCTATCACATTCAAACACGTAATTATTCTACAAAATTTATCTGTCCACTTTCTACAGATAAGTTTGACAAGTGCAGCACTTGAGGGCCAGTTGCCGTTTTGGGTAGAGATTGCTACTATTACAATTTTCGACTTCGTTACAACAGACGATATAGACTTGACTTGAATAAACACCTGATACATTTATTTACGCACTAACTGGATGATTTTCCGACTCAAATCGATTTCACAAGTGGTGGCTCGTCGGTAACGCATGTCTTTCTAATCTAATGCGCTCTACAACACTTGACACTCGCGTTTACACGCTTTCGGTCTTAGTAATGAAGTGTGAACAGAATCACCGATTTTATGCACCACTACCATTTGAAGCAGAATTACAAAACAGTAGGGAAAGTCATTGGAATTTTTAGATTTAGTGAATAGTAAAAAAAATAACTTTTAACATACAACAAGGCACTTTTAAGGCTTTGCCAGTCGAAACATTTACAAACGTGTTTTATTACGTTTTTTTGTTTCTTCTATATCGAAAGACAGTACAACACCACCAGCACACCGATACTTGGATGTTGTTCCCATAGTGCTGTATTTTGTGAAAGAGTGTCCTCAACAAGAGATAAACATACTATAAATGTAACAGCCGATTTGTCCACTGCGGAACACAGCCTCCCTTATTAAGGGGGTATTTGCTATAATCCCCACGCTTGGCAGGCGGCTAAGGGATCGCAGTGTATGTTGGCAGTTCTTTAGAAGGCGCTACAGCCCACCTTCCGGTATTTTTCCCTTAGTCGCCTCTTACGACACCCACGATGATATAGGGAGGTGCAATTCTAACCCGGCACCCCACGGGGGATCAACCTAAAATTATATAGAGATAGTAAATTATACTTCACCGATAATGTTTGCAATCTAAAAATTAAAATATCAAAAATAAAGAGTCTAACTATATTTTTATTTATTATATATTGATTTATAAGCTCAATAATATATTTACTTAAATAGAAGAAAACTTATGTACCTGAAATTTCAAATAAATAAATATTAATAATCTCTTTTAACATTTCTTTATACGATTAGCACTATCGAATGCTAGTTTGCAAACATCACTATTACTGATTTAAGCCCTCAATATTTCTGTATCGAGCGGGGTTCAAACCCTCATCTTTGTATCTTGTGTATAAAGTTTCGTTTGTGTGCGTGGACAAATTAGCAAAAGTTTAATTACTGGGAATTTGGTACTCTATTGATTTTATGCATCACTACTCGCCTTTCCAACGGACTAGGTTTGATTAGTGTGGCAATTTTGCTTGAGATAGTTTAAAACAGTAGTTTTAAACTTTTTCTAGTCGAGGTGGTTATGTCACTATAATTGCAAGAACTGTGCAAAAAGTGTGTAAACAAAAACAGCGCAATGCGAAGAGGAAATAATTTTGCAATTTTATGTCTGCAATCCGATAAATTATCAATTTTCACCTTTTGCTTTAAAAATGTATTTGTCCAGTGGCTGTTTCAAAATACACCCACAATTTTTTACATCCAAAATTTGAGGTGTATAATGTTTCTGATCCTAAAAACTCAAAATAATTCTTTGGAGTCAGTACCATGCTACTACCAAAAGTAATTTCATATTTTTTGTTTTAATAATTTTATTTATTATGGTGCTGTTATTTTCAATGGCGAATTTCATTATAGGTAAGTTTTTTTTTATGTTCTTGTGTCGGAACAAGCTATAGGCTTGTGTATTTTTGTTAGAATACTAAATTATATATTTACGATTTCACAAGAGATAGCTATAACTATTTTAATCTTAGCTCCACATCTATGTCACTCAAATTTCAAGGTAATTCAAATTAGGTATTCGTAAAACAGTAATGAATTACACAAATTGTTATCACGCTACCAAAAGGAGCTTCAAATATTTTACACCAATACTTTTCCATAAATATACCAAAACAAAGAGCTGATCTATATATTGAATTGATAGAGTAGAGTAGAAAAGACCAACGTAGGTCTAGAACGTATATTACATTTTACAAAAGTTCCAATTCTAGACTGGATACATTAAATCCATTAAAAATCTTATACTGATATAAATAACACCTAATTCTGTCTTCAAATCCGATATTCGACAGCTTAATTACAATCTTTGAGATTACCAATCCATTTAATTACAAATGTTAGTCATATACATGTTAATAAAATGCATATCTAACGATTGCATGCGTGCGTGCGTAGGCGACGAAAGGTGATGATGGACCATTTAGTAGTAGCTTAATGGACATGGTCTAACTTATGACTGATGAACGTGGAAATATAAATAAGAAACAAGTGTTAATTAATTAAATAAGTATAAAACCAGACATTTTTTTTTGTTAAACGTTTTATTGTTCCATTGAACAGAAAACTGCAATTATATATATTTATGGAATTATGTTTTAAAGCATAGAGAGTCTTCCCTCGCCCAAAATCCGGTAGAGCTGTACGTCTGAAAGCGGTAGACAGCATTTAGCCAACCCTAAAAAAAAATTGATATCCTACTTCATAGGTTTGGTTTATTTTTTTTATCTTATAATATGACGTCTTAAATTCACCATTTTGTTTTTTATGTACTTAATTTCACTTGCAATACGAATCTAACGATGTATCTTACATTGAAATCGGTTAGACCGTTTAGAAGTTATGGGGGAACAAAGAAACTCACAAACATACATAACCACATACATGAACCTGAAATCGTAACTCTCCTTTTTTTTGGGCAGTCGTGTAAAAAGAGAACTATGTATCAGACGTTACCAAGACTGTTATGAAATGGTAATGCACTTACATCAAATTAATAGTATATATTACAAAATAACAACGACAGGAAAAATTTAACAACCGTCCCTATAGCGGGACATAAATTTCCAAAAGACTATAGTAGTGAGTCAAATATAAAATGTATCCGTTTGCTTAAAAAAAATACTAAAACTTAGACGTAATACCGTTCATAAACTATTGCTACACAAGAAACTTGGAAGCGTGAAGAATTTAATAAAAGTGAGTTAACAATGGCATTACATTAAATTACCGTTTAACCGTCTTAAGGGGATAGAGTGACATTTGCAGCCAAAATAAATTGAGCTACTAACAAGACTACTTAATTTTTCAAGGAGCTTTAAATTTGTCTATGATGACGCAACCCGATAATTCTAATATAGTGTTATTTGCATTAAGTGAACCGAATAAGCTTACACAATTACAACAAAAGGAAAAGTTTTAACTACGAGCAAGATCCGAACCCGCGACTATCCGTCCCTATAGTCGGGACATGATCTTCCAACTTAGCTATCGTAGTAAGTCATATCTCAAGTATATCCCTTCAATCCTATGGTTAAACCGTCTTAAGAGGATGGAGCGATAAACAAACAATATAAAATCACAACCGCAAACTGACCAACTTACTTTAACCATAAAAGTAGTAATATTTATATCATATATTTACACTTACAATGACACATACTAAAGCATTTCACGTTATTTCTCGCTTTATCTTATGTCTTAAGTGTTACCCATCACCCATCCTCTATATATCTAAGAAGTATCGCCCCCGCACTTTCAAAGCCATCTCTTCACACCTAAGAATTCAATTAATCTAGGCACTCGCACCACCGACCACAGAACTCGTGACTTGTAATTACTTTTTGTTACAAAAAGAAAATGAATCCTCTCAAATCTCCCTCCTAGTTTACCATAATAAAAAGAAAACCAACTAACGGGCGGCAGAACAATCTACCATGATATGCTCTTTTCTCGTTACCTTCAAAAACGTGTCTTATTAAACGAATCGGAATATTCAAAAATAGAATGCATAATAGCGTCATGGACAAAAGCGATAACTAGCCAACAGTAAATAACAAACAAGATTTACGCGTAACATTCATCATACGAGAATTAATTTCTCTGTTTCTCAGCATCGCCTAAAGATATTTCAATATGGCTGGAAAGAATCCCATTTATTCGATGGTCCCTGCCGACTTAGCCTCATATTTCTCCGGGAGTAACAAAGGCTTCGGATCGAGGCATGACCTCTAGGCGGGTAGACCAATAAGAACTAAAAAACAGCCGCACGAGCAAGCAAATGAAATCGAAATAACGTAACGTCCAGGCGAGGCAAGGTCCCGCAGAATGAGATACGGCCTTTTGATTAGCCATTGTCGGGATGGAAACGTGGAGTCGCCTTGCATTGGCGCAAATTTTGATCTCCATAAAACCAGATATTTGACCAAATTGTCCATCTTTTTTGTGACATAAAATGCTATTCGTTACGCATATCTAGTCGGGGCCGCATTGATCTTGGAGAGCATAACTTTGCATTAAATTAGGCACAACAACGATTTCATATTATAATATTAATGTAAACGTACTTCGTGTTTGGAAGAAAAAACTTTTATTGCCATTCAATAATTTATTCTTAACAAATTTTAGATAGAGGTACCTAAGAGATTGATTTATTGCCATAGTACCTACTAGATTTATGCGGATCAATTAGCGTTTATCTTTGTTGCTAAGGATTTTTGGTATCACGTGCTCCTTTATTGCCTTCTAACTTCTAATGTTTCGAAGGGTGTAAGTCACGCTCGACCCCGAAAAGAAGCAAACTTCCTTTCGTTAATTACATGCAAGTCGGTGGCCTGCCCTAAGGCTTTCACCCCTACACGTCACGCGATCATTTCATAGAACAAATTTTTCAAAAGACTTAGCAAGTAGACTAGTCTGTCCTGTTGCAATCGTGAGACTTGCTCAAGATTGAGTCTTCAAATACTCATCGAACTTCATCCATCAGATGTCGGAGTTCTCGCCGCTTCTTATTTAACTTTGACATGAACTTCCCTACGGACTCTATTTGTTTGCTCTTCTATTACCCATGTAAATATTCCTTACGCTGTAAAGTTGAACATAAATTTAATGCGTCGATATAGAAAGCTTTTGTGCGTCGGATTTTATATTTGATATCTACTCCAAAGGTTTTAGTGGCGCATAATCCAGCTAACAAAAAGTAGAGTCTCGCGCTATGCGATAAAACGTGCAATAAGAACGTGTACCACTATAGGAGAGTATAGGGCAGGGCCTACACACTGCACTATGTTGGAAAGGTTTCGTGTATGGACACGGGCATTACGGACAAGGCACGGCAAGACGGACGGTGGCGGCTGGTTTGTCCGCGCCCGCGGTAGCCGGCCGGCACTCTAGTACCGTACGGGCGAAGGCACACAGCGGACGTGCTACGGCCTCGCGTGGACTTGACAACACAATCAAACTGTTGTGTACGGTGTGTTTACTGACTGTGCTATAGTGTGCGGGGTGCCTAGGGGTGGAGAGCTTTTGGCGGGAGCCTGGAGCGAAAGTAACCGAGCCGAGACGTTTTACATAACTGCTGATAAACTGGAGCTTTCGTAATTGTTGCGTGATAACAGTGAGTACGCTATTATTTAGTTGCCATTTGTAAGTGTTAACTAGGATTTATGATTTGCAGAGAATAATGGCATGTACTCTAGTGGTTATTGTAGTGTTATGAATTAATACTATTTCGTAAGCTTTGAAAGTTTTAAAAGGTATTCTAAATATATGTGACTTTAGAATGTTTTATGTAGATAAAAGTAGTCTATGAAATGGATTGCAAGCAGATGTTTCACTCAAAACTTCTTTTGTTTATATTACGTGACCAAAGTTTGGATCTCTCTGCGCATGTCATCTTTGACATACCTATGAGTAGAGTATAAACTTATCTTCAACTGTTTTTCTTGTATTTTTCACTAACCTTATCTATTTAAATTCTTGTACAGGCTTTTAAATTTAAATTAAAGGACATTTTTGTTAAAACCCGACAGTTCAAACAAGAACTTAACCTGTTATCTAAATGTTTAGTAAGCTTATGGCTCCGGCTTCAATCCATGCATGCATCATTGCATGTTTGGTCGGTTAAAAAGCTATTAGTTTTTATAGTTATTTGAGTTTCTTATGCCTCTTGCCTTAGAGCTCTCTAAGGCTCACTTTTTTGTTGATAGTTTAAGAATTATATGGTATGGAAGAATGAGTATTCCATTAAAGTTTTTAATGTTTTTATCGGTACACGTTGACACTTAAAATGTGTAGCGTCAATACACTTACGAAAAGTAAGTAAATAAAGTAAGTATATAACTTTTTAAACATACCTTTGGTAACATTTCATCAGAAATGTATTTTTTTTATTTCCTGTATCTTTTGATACTACCTATTCCTGTATTTCATTACACCGAGGTATGTATTCGAATCAATTTTGTGTGACACATTCAATTATATAGTGTCATCCAAAATTGTACCTTATTATTAAATCATAGAGTTCAAAATGCCCTTGTTTACGCCAAATGATATCGCATATCGTGACGTAGCTGAATCTCGGAAAACTCAAGTTGATGTCGAGATCGTGATCAAGTCTAGCGACTCTAGCGCCATCTGAACGACAGATCTCAGACACTTATCACTGATGTGCGTCGATCTCGTTAGATCTCGCGACACCGTCGGTTTGTTAACAGACAATGGCGTTGGTCTTATTTTGAAACAAGATTGCGGGAGTACGAGATCCTCTGAAAACATTTTTTACCATTTGAAACCATCTTATTGTTTGGTTTTTACGTCGATAGTGGAACTATTATTCGTTATAGGCATAACATTTTAGTTGATTAGATATTGTAATATTTCATTGACATTTAAATATTTATTTTAAATAGAAAATGTACGCTTAATTGCAGGACTACTGTAATGATTATATAATTTTTTGAGACATCATCATTTTCATTTCGCTTATCCCATAATGATGGGTGGGTACGATGACGTATTTTATAACAAAACGACGGTTTTATAGATGATAATCCTCTTTGGGAATTCTTTGGTACAAAATTATGCATTTTTACCAAAATGTTCCTTATGTGAAGTACGAGTAACACCCAACAAATAATTAGAAGGAAATGGTATACTGCTAATTTGTAGCAAAATTTTGCTAGTATACATTTTTGCGATAGTCAGTTTAAACTTTACAAAATAATGTTGACATACAAAAGGCTGTATAATTGTAAATTGAACTACTCAAGTTCAATAGTAAACTAGTTGCAAAACTAGTAGATTAAATCCAAGACCACAAAGCCGAAAGAAAAACAGCTCTTCTGCGCACGCGTTGAAATCTTTTGTATAGAGTCACTGAGCGGCGCGCGGGCAATATTGTTACGAAATAATTCTGACAAAGACATTTAGCATGGTTTAGTAGAAACTACAATAATTTTTATTTAGTAATTGCTATATACAAATAGTTTCCAATGTATTTTCTGTTATTTTGTTGCGTCTTTTTATAGAAAGTATCTTTTGTTTTGTTTTGTTTTGTTGAAGGGTCATTTATATAATTCACCTGAAGTAAAATACAATGTATGTTATTATATATTGAAGTTGTGTCTTGACTAAGAAGGCTTATCTTAAATGCATACATAATTTAAAAAAAAGCAAGAAATAAAAAAACGTAAAAAAATAATAGTTTTTTTATTGCTTTTTGTATGCCTGATAGGTTAGCCTTTGACCACTATCTCACCTGATGGTAAGTGATGATGTGATCGAAGACGTTGTTCAGGCTTACCTAGAATTACGGGCACTGAAGGACAGCTGCCAGAACACACCGTTAGGTGCTTGGCGACAGATTTTCTTCTGGTAGCTATCCAGACGGACATTCGCAAAATGCCTTACCACCATGCTGTAACGACTGCCATCTTATGACAACAACCGGGATCGACGGCTTAACGTGCCTTCCGAAGCACGGAAGCGCTCAGTAGTAATTTTACTAGCAGTCACCCATCTGTTGTTGCTTAACTTTGCTGATCGATTAAGAACAGATAAGCAAACTTCGCTACAAGTGCTTCAAAAAAGGTAAAAGCTCTATTTAATGTACTATAAAGAAAAAATACGCCCTCCGCTTCGAGTAAAGAGGTTGCATATGTAACGTAATCTCCACGATTCAGAAATGAAGCCAATACTGTGGAGTATTGGAGAAACGTATGTTTTCAAACATGACGGTAACTGCTAGCACTAATTATTTAACTGTTCAGTTCGTTTGCACAGATCACATTTAGCCCCCATTTCTTCGAAACCCTGACAATGACCAGATCGATGGTAACATGAAAATGTATTGTCATTTAGAACCCAGCACTTGACAAAGGATGATCGAGAAAAGTGCAGTAGAAGTACCGATAGAACCGTACAAATATACATACAGATATATATAGTTATATGAAGTTGTGATGACAGCTTGTAATAATAAAATATACGAGTAAGTATAGTGCACCGAGGTGGTACCCAGTAAGAAACACTATGCAGTACGGGTTGAATAAAATAATTAAGATGTTGGTCAGGTTAAATCTTCATTTGTATAAGGCTCTCAAAGGCGACTGCAAGAACAAAGCGTATAAAAATATATACCTAAATATTGTAATAAAATGATGTTGCCCGCCTGAAGATAAGTGTCCTGTCCACTACAATTCAAGTTTTATCGTCTTCATTATACTTGACACTGCACTGCGCTTGTAACTTCGAAACGTTACTTCTTACACGTATGTCTCGTTCATCAAATAAAGTTCACTGCTTCAATGAACACAGTAGTTTTAGCACACTACAACTTTTAGGCAGAATACTGACACTGCGGTGATACCCACTAAGACAAAATCTTACCGAAGAGACCTGGTAAGTTTACGTAATAGATGATTGCTGATATATATCTCCATCACTATGGTAGTTAACCAGGAGACCATTTTCAAAATACTGTACTGTATCAGCCGGATTGTCCACTGCTGAACACAGCCTCCCCCATTAAGAGGGGGGGGTGCCATAATATAAATTTGAATCTATCCCCAAGCTTGGCAGGCGTCTCGGGGATCACAGTGTCAGATATCACTTCCTCAGAAAGCGCTGCTGCCCATCTTCTGGTGCGTAACCCTTAGTCGCCTCTTACAGCCCCACGGGTAGAAATAGGGGATGACATTCTAGCCCGGCACCCTAAGGGCTTTTTCAAAATAGCCTTGTAAAATGTATCGATTTTGGTTTACTTGAAGTACCTTTTGAACTGTAAATTTAAGTTTATTGAACAAACAAGATAACCGTGTACGATAGTTATGTACATAATAAAATAAAATTACTTCAGTGTGCTGGCTTCGCCCAACATTGTGTGTATAATAGTATTTTGATATCTTTTGGCGAATTTCCTTATGGCAGCACGTACTTCATTGGCGTTAAGTGTATTTTAATTCTGTTTAAATAACCTTACCTGTGTTTTGCCCTAGAACACTTAATAAAATTTTATGACTTGTGTTTTGAATAACATTGAAGTTATAGTATTAATGGTAGTTACTACATCTGTATGCTACTACCTAAGTGCAAGCTTATGGGAAGTAAGATTTTTGAGTTGAAATACCATCCATTAGTGAACTCAAGGACTAAATAGGCATACATGGGACATGTGAACGGAAGTGTTGGAAGAGAAAGAAGTAGGCGAAGGTCCCAAAATAAAATTGAAGACGTTCTGAAGGTCAAGAGTACCCTAAATCGACGCTCATGTATGAAATGGTTGATGAGTGAAGATGAAGCGAAAGAGATTTGTTATAATCGTACTAAGTGGAAATCTGTTGTCTCTGCCTTTCATTAGCTATTCAGCTTGAAATGATAATGAACTCGATATAAAAAAGCAGGTACATTATTACAGTCATTAGAGTTATCAAAGCTAACCCAAGAGCAATTAAAACATTCAACGCCACCCGGGCTATTTAACTTTAATCTTAATTACCAAGAAGACACTAGTGCATTATGCTGTTTCGGTTGCATTCGGAAATACTAGAATTCCATTTCCATCGACTTTAAATTGTAATAAAATAACAACAATGTAGTGGCTATTAAGAACGTAAAAGGTGAAATCGTTAAAGGAAGCTTCTATATATTTATGATTCAGAAGCTGTTACGATCTCTCTAATTAGTTGTAATGTTCTCTTTAGTGTTATCTGTTTTACTTACTGCCTATTGTGCTTTCCATAGTTTATTATTAATGTTAGTTTTACATACAAGTTTAATGCTTAGATATATACAAATAAGACTTAGTCGTATTTAAAGAGCATTGATACCTGTCGGAGTTAAATGCTTGGTGACAGATTTTCTACCTGGGATTGGCAGTTTAATGGGCAAACCATTCTTAATGTGAGAGGCTGTGTTCAGCGGTGACTAATCAGGCACTATACAACCCTATAAACCTGAATATTGATAACATCTATAACATTTCCAAAAATCATCAATATGGGTGATTGTTTAGGGGATAGAAACGTTTTCTCTGTTTGTATGAAAATTCAAGACTTCCCTTCAGTCTTAAAACGGATGTCAATATACGGTTGCAGGCAATATATTTTTTAAAAATTCCAAAAAAATATATAGTGTGTGCAATACCAACACAAAAAAATATACTTCTGGTCATCATTTACTTGTGGCATTGTTACGGATAACACAACACAAGGGTATGGCCAGTGGTACGGTGGATACGCAACGTATTATTTGGAAAGATTCATATCAGATTTCTTAAAAGGCTTACTCAATTAAATCCACATTAAATAGGCTACGGTATCCACATGGTAGCGTTACCTTCAATATTTTATACATTGAACATCACATCAGACCAATATTAATGGAAAAGTTTGTGAGTGACTGAGTTAGTAGTTTTTTTATTCCATCACGCTAAAACGGGTCAACGAGTTCGGGTGAAATATCTAATGAAAATAGCGTAAAACTTACAAAAACATTTTCATTTTATTACAAAATTACAAATTTACGACAGAGAAAAAATATAATCATGTGCGGGATTCGAACCCGTGTCCTGTAATTTAATTCGCCAAGCAGGCGTTATTGCAAACATAACAATATTAAAATTATAAGGTTGCGTCATCATTTAAAAGTTTAAAACCAATTACAAAATTGGTCATGTTTGTAGCACAACGCAAAGTCATTTTGTCATGTTAGCTCAATTGGTTAGAGCACACCCCGGCTAAAGGGGTGGATGGACGCGGGTTCGAATCCCGCATATGACTTTAATTTTTCCTCTCGTAAATTTGTAATTTTGTAATGTAATTCGCCAAGCAGATGCTATTGCAAAATTACAATATTAAAATCTTATTTTTATTCAGATATTTCTCGAAAATCTAAGCGTTGTTCACGACATCAACTTTAACCTTTAAACTAAGCCAAAATTTATTATTTTTGTTCCTTACGTCATACTGAAACCTGAAAGTGAAGTCCACTACGATACGCAACACCGTGATTTGACGTAATAAAGATCATTTCTTTCGATAGCGTTCAGTCGCCCCGGTTTTTAAAGTAAGGGCTAGTCGAGTGGTCGTTAAGGTACCTACCGAACCCTAGGATCTAGGTCGGGTACGTGCTTTCCATTATTCATGCTCGATTGTTCTTTGACGGAAAATCGTTAGCGCGGGTGACTCATTAAAGAAATTCGACCGGTCCACAAGATTGGTTTAAGATTTTGTACCCCGATAAGATATTGGCTTACCTTGTAAACTACAAAGACATTTTATTACTAACTGGCTATTATTTAGATATTTCCAATTACCTTTATACTGTTATTGATGGGGTAGCCTTTTGCGCTAGGCGTAGATGTCTATAATTTAAGATACTATCAAAAATTAATAAACAACATCGATAAAACCAGTCGATTGTACAGGAAGCGATATGGAGATAATTTTATTGAATATGCAATGCAATTCTAAATGAAAATATTTTCAACTATTATAGTGTATAAGATTATGTTTCTACAAATTTTCCTTACGGATTCACCCACTAATAGCATTTTCTTAAAATCGGAACTGACTTCTGACACTAAAAATTATGAAATAACTTGTTGAAATCGGTAATATGCTGATTCAAATCACTTTGAGCTCCCTTTTCTAGGTTCCGGGTTCCACAAGTAAAAAAATATTTTCATTGACATCCATTCGTAAGGATTCATCCTTACCATATTAAGGACCTTATTTTTCTTCAAAACCTATGCAGTCCGATGGATGCACTGCTTAACCAACACTGAAACACTTTTAATTCGAGTCAATGATTAGTGTTTACACAAAACTAAGCAGCACTGCTTACAATTTTAGTACTCGAGGATGACCTTTGAAGAAAATAATAGATTAAAAATTCCAAGCCATGATACAACGGAAAATTTATGTTTATAGAACATCTGGGCTCCAAAGCCGTGTTTTAAGGGCCCATAACTCTTCCTTTGTTATATTTTGTCTTTTGGTTAGATAAAACAGATTCTAATAATAATGAGCCGGAAATAAAATTTAAGTAACCAGTATTTGTAGTGAAAATGCCGAAATTCATTGTTAAATTACTTGAATATTATTCCTGAGGTTAAACTGCAAGTAGAAAGAATCATTACTTCAAATTTACCTATTTCTGCCATTGCACGTGCCAAGTGATCACAGCGAAAGCAAAAATTTAATATATTTTGGTTAAGTTGTGTTATAAACTAAATTATTTATTATTAATGTTCTTATAATTAACCATTATATCTTTCTTGAATACTGCTATTAGAATAGCAGATTTAAAAATTAAATTGGAGAAAGCGCAGTAAAACTCTTTGTTTTCTTAATTTTTCCTTAGTTTTAATTATGACTGCATCGTTATACAGTATAGTATATTGTTGATAAATGCTTCACTTTAATTTAGTTTAAAAGTTTACAAACTACTTTGTTGAACTCTAAATTGGCTTCTATTTTTCTAAAGCTTTCAGGATTAATTATGTAAGTCGAAAGTGGAGCTAAGTTGAAATAGTTTTCTACTTTATTTTCATGACTCAGCCTTCGCGTAGGTAGGTATTACGTAGGAATGTATGCGCCATATTCAATGGGAAATTCGTCCTTGAGCAGCCAGCAGTGTCCAGCTCTAACATGTTTGTATAACGTCAATTGTCACGGAATCCGATCGATAACAATTAAACCTATGGAATGAGGCAACGAACTTTTTTATTCAATTTGATAATACGTATTCAATTTGCAGGTAATTTTTAGGCATTTATTTTCTGCTTTTGGACGTTCTGGGTAAATTTAGATTGTGATGATTTCTAGGTATCCAAACTATTTTTTATGTTCAATTTCTAACAAAAGAGTCAAACGTTTTATTATGTATACCTATAATATTGTAGAAGGGTAATCTTCAAATTCCTATGTATGAACTGACTTAGTATATATAAAATAATATTTAGATTTTTAAAAGTTTGTGTTTGAGTAATCAAATATATACTCAATCTGAGCATTTAGCTCTTAGATTTTATCTTTATATCTTCATTTAATTCATTCAAGGAACTCGTCAAAAAGATGTAAGATGTAACCCGACCGCATTAAACCCTTCGTACGGAAAGCCACAGCTGACTATTAACAGCGAAAGTTATGACAATTTTCGAGTGTAAATATTCCCATTCGGTGGCGTCGCTGGCGATAAAGCCGAAATGATTTCGCAATACCAACTCGTCTGTTACTGGCATGCATCACGCGAGGTCTCGCGTCCTCTATTCATGCTTTGCTACTCTCCTGTCGTACATCGCGACGAATTATCTTTCTAAAACTTGCAGTTAACACTTTGCTTTTATGCTTTCCTGGCCCTATCTGGACCGATTTAGATCAATGCCACCATCATAGCTTCATATTTACCTAAAAGACTGACTGTAGAGCTATGTACCCTATTTACTATTGCAATTGTCATGGATGTTGCAAATATACATACTCATTTTACGAAGTATCTATATTTATAACGCGCCAAGTACTTGTCTATTCATGTAATTTAGATCTTGTCAGGCACATTCATATAATATTTAAGCAACCTTGACTTAAATGACTTCCTCCGAACAATTACCTATCGCTCATACTATTTTATCATAAAAATATCATACATATTATACCATAATAATTCCAGAAGTTCCAAAGTCAAATGTTGTATAGCCTACAAAGGTGAAAGAACAAAAGCTGATTGTTGAAATGTCCTTAGCTACCCGAAGGCTAGGGGTCAATAATGACTGAATCATAGTCTGACGCCTTTATGTTAACACGAAATGTGATTTTACGTCACTGATGAATAATGGAGTTCTGGGGAAATTACCTTTGGATTTGGTGAAATGGTCTAAGGAGTACATTTATTTTTATACTACTACAGTATTCCTGAAGCGAAATAAACAAGAGTAGGCGTAAGTATTTTCGATGTAAAACCAAGATTTATATTAGAACGATGCAAGTTTATTAAAGGGAAATAATAATGTTGTCTTAGGTTTTCGCGACTATTACACATAGTAATTAAACAACTTTAAACGGTTTAAATGGCGTATATTGTTCCGACGTTTCGAACACTTTGCAGTGATCATGGCCACTCACACACCCAGTGTGTTGTTGTTTGAAACGTCGGAACACAAATAATGATAAATATATGCGATTTTAACAGTTTCAAGTTGTTTAATTACTAAGAGAAATAATTAAGTGCTTATGAACAAATTTCGACTAGAAGCCGAGCTTGAACACATCTTGATGAACGTCGAATCGAAACTTGTTGAATATAGTTCCTAAAGGGTTACGAGGTGATTCTGACGTCACGTTTTTATTTACATAATTTTTGTATAAACTGCACTTTGCAATTACAACCGAGTAGATAATAATGAAAAGTATTCCACGTTATAAAGGACTTAATCTTTAAAGTACTTTTCAGCGTGAATAGTAACAAACATATACCCACTCTCATCATTCGTACTCGCAATCTTTTGCATTCTTAATATTACTGTGATATGGATACAGTAAGTGCCGATTATATATTCATTATAATTGGCACTACGGCCGGATAGATTCATTATCAATTAACAAAACACCTAAATGGTTCACTGAAGAGTTTGACGGCAGGAAAAAGTAACGTTTTCACGCAAGAAAAAGTTTTTTATCTCTGACAGAATCGATTTTGACCACTATTTCAACTGTTGTTAAGTGATAATATTATGGTTTAGGATAATATAGGCTTGACCTATACTCAATCATTTTTAAGAAGTTATAGGAATGTATTTGTTTTTGCTAGGCACTGTATTCTCGATTTAAACAATAAATACTGATATTGTCGATTCGTAGTCTGTGGTCAAAATGGACAATAAATAAAATAAATGAAAATAAAATATCCATGTATTGCCTTGTTACAAAATAAAGATATGTATAGAATAATGCAATTCATAAAAATAAATGACAGTCATATACTAAGGCAAAAGGGTTATGCTCAGCATTATGCAGCGCTATCATTCACTTACATGAGCGTGCGCTGCCCTGTTTTTCAGCATATCCCCACTCGGCGGTTTGCCGAGAGAAATGAGATAAAAAAAAGCGGTTCACAAATTAACAAAATCAACATATAGAGCAACTTACAATCTAATATATTAAATTACATAAATATTTGGTCACAATCACTTATTCTTTTCCGACTGTAATGCAGAACACTAAAATAACGAGGTCTGCCTCAAATGCCGGTTTTTGGGATAGAAGTTTTATCTTCAATGCCTGAAATGCAAATAAAGTCATTGATTTACTATCTTCGCCGTCTTAGTAAATTGCGTTTATGAATCCCTTTCAAATTATTCGTAATTAAGTTAACATTTCATGTGATTTTTTTAGTTATTCAACTCAAATTACGTAAAATGTAAAACGCCAATAGCACTATTTCATGACTTAAAGCTACATAGCAACTGTCACTTAACCTGTAACTGTCTTAAAATGCCCCTCACGTTATCTGGCCATTTTCCTCGGAATTCTTTCGGCGACGTCAAAAGTTGCCCGCAATCTTGCGGGCCATCAACCTTTACTGGGTGACCATTTAGACGCAAAAATAGACTTTTAATGACACTTCTTGGGTAGAATGCGAAATAAAGTACCTACTCGCGTTTTACCGTTTAATGTCTAGATTTTAGACGGATAGGGACATAATTTTTGACATTTACTATAGGTAGGTAGTAACCAGGTTGCTACAATGTTATTATTTCAGATAAAATCGTATATTTTTATTTTATTGCTGATACGTAAGCCTTTGACCACAATCTCACCTAATGGTAAGTGATGGTGTGGTTGAAGCTGGCTCTCAAGGACAGCTGCCGGAACACACAGTTAGGTGCTTGGCGACAGATTTTCTACTTGAGGGTGGTAGCTAGCCAAGCGGGCGTTCGCAAAATGCCCTACCACCATGCTATAACGACTGCCATCCTAAGACAACAACTAACGGCTTAACGAGCCCTCCGAAGCACGGAAGCGCTCAGTAGTAATGTCATTAACGGTCACCCATCCAAGTCATGATCGCGGCGGACGTTGCTTAACTTTGCTGTTCGGTTCAGAACGGCTAAGCAAACTTCGCTACGAGCGCTTCAAAAGTTTAAGCCAGTCGGAATATACTCATAATAAAGCTCATAACAAATATTATTTATCGATCGACGATTAAACTAGACATATTTTACAAGACGTTTTTTATAAATCGTATTGATAACGACAACAAAATAGGAAATAATTGCGCTACATCATAATTACAGAAAAGCTCGACCGCAATAATTGCAGCATTCTTTCGACGCAATGCAATATTGATGGGGTTCTGCGCGTTTGAAAATCTACGCCGGCGCCGCGTCGCTTCGATTTCCGTATGTTTAATTTATTGACTTCGCCGCCGGTCAGGAGTCGGTTATACAGGCTAAGATCTTAACTCAATTAGAAATGGTTGTGTGTGGCGAGAGGGCTGTTAATACTGCAGACGGCTTATTTTATCAAAAAGGCGTAGTCGGCAAAATTATCTAGATTATCGCGACTAGGAAATCGTTTGTTAAATTAAGTGTCACTTATGTTGTTTGATAATGACTTGCACTGTAGTCAACCAACAATTTATGTGCATTGAATGCTTTAACGGCAAAATGTACTTAGTTCCTTACTGTTATAATTTTGATGGTCGGTGAGACGATAAACTATTCGTAAGGAGGATTAGCGTCAAGAAAGCGACTGCCTATAAAACCGAAGCCAAAATGCTTACAATAATATACTACGTGCGTGTGGTTAACGGGAGTTTTATTTGCACCAACCCTACCAAAGGTAAGAGTACAAAATTTAACGAAGATGGTTATAAAACGAAGTGAAATATTTCTTATCCACATAATATTGCTGAGCATTTAAATAAACTGTCATTTTTTTATATTTGTAGTGTTGCAGTAACGCCTGCTATGCGGATTACCTAACATCCAATCATCCATCAATTGGTTAGAGCATACCCTGGCTCAACGGGTGGATGGACGCGGGTTCGAATCCCGCATATGACTAAATTTTTCCTATCGTATATTTGTGATTTTGTCATGTAGATAATGTAGGAGGTATACGATAGGAAAAATTTAAGTCATGTACGGGATTCGAACCCGCGTCCATCCACCCGTTGAGCCAGGGTATGCTCATTGATTGATATCGTCTTGTGTAAGTTTCTATATATTTTTTCTAGAATTAAGTATTCTTACAAAACATTCGAGTTATTATGACAGGGATATGGGACACTTATAGAATTTAAAGTCACTAAGGCTTTTTCTATAAAATTATATTTGTTATTAAATCAGCAGCTTACACGCTGGCTCCTCGGCAGTTGCGATATCCCGACATGTAACAAGAAAACTCATTCACATCTCCTTAAATGGTCGATGAGGTATTGCAACAGAATTATTATGTGTGCAGTAACGTAACTTACAGTATTTTTCTCATTCCTAGAAAATATTATAAGCACAAGCTGAAATTAAGTTCTTAAAATATGTAACAAACCGTTTTTTTATCTACAATCTTGGATTTTATTTCAATTGTTACATTAAAGTTATAAAAACGTTAACTCTTGACTTAAACTAATTGTTTTATTTTAAATATTCATGACATAGTCATTATAAGAGCCCCGTGTTACCCCGTGAGGTACCGGGTTAGAATATCACCCCCTATTTCTACCTGTGAGTGTCGTAAGAGACGACTAAAGATAAAGTACTGGAAGGTGGGCAGCAGCGTCTTCTGAGGAACTGATATCTGAAACTACGATCTCCAAGACGCCAAGCATGGGGATTATGGCAAACCCCCCCACCCCCCTTAATGGGGGACGCTGTGTTCAGCAGAGGACAATCCGGCTGATACAGTACAGTACAGTCATTATAATAAACTCAAAATGCTCATTGCATAGCTATCATAGCCCAGTACTTTGTAGGCGTTCACATAAGTGTTAAAATGACGAAAATATATATATATACTTCTCCTAACTTCCTTATGGTGTCAATGTACGAAAACTGTCGCGAGAGTAACTACTCTAAAAATGCGGATAAGCTGAGCAATTTCAAGTGATCAGTTTATTACTTGAGTACAGTGTTGCGCAATGCCAGCTCTGATAAGTGATCGGTGTGAAGAAATTGCTCTTGAATTACCTAAGTTCTTTTAGATTAAGTGGGAATGAAAGTACTGCCCATGATTTTTGTCTTACTATTTTTCTTGTTATATAATTTGTACCTGAGTTTAATTCAGATTACCAACTAGAATAAGACTGAGATTATTGCCAAAAAGTTCGTGATGTTGTAGGAATTATACACATTTCTGTATATATAAACAATGTAATTTTAATTCCATTATACTTAAAACATGAACTCACCAAGCTAAATGTGCCAAAACAAAACACAGCTGCCTACGCCTCCAGGATATCCGATTTCCAAATAAAAATTAGCTTAGACACTTTTTCTTCAGTCTTAGACATCATGAAATGCTGTACAAGTTTTGACGATTCCCAAACTACAAAATCTTCTCGTTAATGCCAAAACTGTGATCTGAAATGAATGGCAAGACGACAGGATGGAATCTCTATAATTTCTGGTCTTGTCTCGGAACGCTAAACTCTGAATCTCACAGTTCAAAGGAGGTTGGAACTTGGAGCTATTAATCAGAGTCTTCCTTGTTTTGCATCGTGTTTGTACGTCAAAATGCTGGTAACTTGACGCCGCACCATCAGAGCTTGTTCAATCGTGACTCGGTGTCGATTTCTGCAGGGTTCAGAGTTGAAGTATTGAGGTTGAGGAAGTGTCCGTTTTGTTTGTGAACTAGCTCTTTTTTATTGAATTTTAACAAGGTTATTTTCCTATTTACACAATTTCGATCACAACTGTAGTGTACTGTATCAGTCGGATCGTCCACTGCTGAACACAGCCTCCCCGATTTAGGGGGTATTTGCCATAATATCCACGCTTGGCAGGCGGCAGAAGGCGCTGCTGCCCACCTTCCATTATTTTCCCTTAATCGCCTCTTACGACATCCACGGGAAGATATTGGGAGGTGCAATCCTATCCCGGCACCCACTATCATTAAATAGACAAATAATTTTATATTAAAATATTAAATTCAGCTTACCAGTAATTATCACTCTGAGAACCTATCAGTTTAACCAACAGTCAATTTTATCCTACAATTTTATAGATGTTTTAAAGTAAGTCCCATGTAATAGAAAGTCAGCCTATTGAAACCTGTTGTGTGCAGCCTCAAGTGGAGTCCACGCTGCGGCTTAAATTAATTTGTCAGAAAAATAATCATCGATTATAGTCGTCAGATCTTTAAAATAATGCCAACTGAAGACAAATGCGATTTATTTGCAAAGATTTTTACTTATTAATAAAAAACGCTACAGATCTCTGTATGGTATGCAGATTATTATTCACTTATCCATATGCTACAGCAACTAAACTTTTTTGTCGATTGTCACTTTAATGATGAAATCCTATAAACAACAATTCGTCAATAAATTTCAACCACCTTGTTATTTTTGCTATTTTATCTCCAATCGGATAATGTAAAATAGTCCATTGACTACGTTCATTCTATACATTGTTACTCGAGATTGAACATAGAACTTTCAAGTCCAATCTTGTATGACTTAATGAAGATACAAGTTCCTGTTAACTTTGTGAATTAATTCCGCTCAATCATAACTCTAAAAGCGATATGTCACTTAGAATCGAACATGTCACAATAACGGTTCTTCCAGACGAGACGATAAATCCGCGAAATGGATTCTCCAAACATCCAACATCCAGAGCAATGTGATTGGATCTTGTCCAATTGACTAGCCCAAGAAATTGACTAGTTGTTAGTAACAATAGTAATCTGTGGTGCTGGATCGTGGGTAGGTTGTCGAGGTTTGTTTTCTGTTGCATGTTACGAGTAGGTCGGTTTAGATTCCATGTTGTTTGTGAGTTATGCAGACAGTGTTAGAGGTATATGGGATAGATGTTGGCCACAACCTAGAACCTTCGGATTTAAAAACTTATTATATCGTAACTCACTGTCCAAGTGTTTCGAGGTTCAGTTTGTTTAGATTGTTTTACAAGGGTCGAAACGGAATTGATGACTTTCACCAGTGTTAAGCACTATACTTTTCATTTTGAATATAAGCTGAGTAGAAATAGTAGTTTCTGTAAAATATTTATTGATACTTGAAATTTGAGTTATGTTTATTACAGATAAAGGATAGGAAGATAATGAATAAAGATTCAGTCGTTCTATATACACTTGAAGTTTTTTGCTAATAATAGCACGAATTTTGAAACTTTATAATAATCATTTTAGAAATTCTACTTTGCATTTCATGTTCACATAGGCGATTACAAACCAACCTCCTTTCCTGCTATTTGACGGTACACATAGAAATAAAAGATAATCATCAGTCGATCCCCGTATTCATCAATATAAGAAAAATCTTAGGTTAGAAAACGATTTTTAAGAAAAACGTTTCTCATTAATAATTAATGTACGAAGTTCAAATGTTGGACTGGTTTTAAATACTGAATTTCTTTTCAATTAGTTATTAGTAGTAATATGTATGTGTTTGACGTAATATTATGCGAACTTAACAATAGCATTAGAGGTTAGGGATAGGAAGGTACTTAATGAACATTCAGTCGTTATATATGAGCTTGAAGTTTTTTTGACTAATAATTATCACAAATAACACAGCCAGCTTAGACTAAAGTGTTTTTTATTCGACTCAAAACTTGTTCTTTGTTTTTGCACCATTTAGTTTGGTATGCAATTGGAATGAAACCTGCTATTATAATAATCGATCAATAAATCGCGTTAAGAAATTGATAACAGAAAACTTTTTTGATGCAAGAATCCCAGGAATTGGAAACTCGAATCGAGGATTCAATTAATCTAGAAACAAAAGAACGAAACGCGTAAAATATTCATGGCGCAGAAGGGCTTCATTTGCATTTTCTTTAGTAACGTTAGTGGTCGTGTGTGGTCCTTAGTTGGCATGGCAACGTAGCTATCGTGCACAGGACTGATCACCTCGGCTACAATACATTAAATACGCAATACAGACAGTAAAGAAATGTCTTGCTGTGTGTGAATTTGCAGTTTTTACTATGCAAGTAATAAACATTTAAAGCGCCACTGGCACGCTTTTAGTTTTAAATGGAGAATTGTATATGTATGTTATTTGAGTTTCTTTGATAGGTCTATGATCATGAAATATGACTGCTATTCCCTGCATGATATGTTCTCCCACTTATCTTCTTTGTAACTAGTTATTTTTATCCATTGAGTTGAATTAAATAAACGAAGACTTATTAACAATGCATCAAAGGCTGTTGGCATGTTTTTAAGGCTTTAATTAAGTGACGTTCTTAGCGCAAGATTCAAAATTTTATAATTTGTTTGGTTTTTTAAGTCTAATTATTGTAATAATAACGTAATTTGCAAGATTTTGAGAAGATTGTTTACTATATGTAATATGTTGTTACATATTACACTTGCTATTGGTAAACGTATCTTTTCATATTTTTTGTGGTTTGCAATGGTAAATAATGAATACAATATTATATATCACAATCATGTACAAAGATTACCAAACAAGCGCGAAAACCTGTTATATTTTTTAAATATCCTTCCACAGTCATTTCTTTCCTTTTATACAAACGTCAAATTTCGCGGAATAGACTACAAACTTTCATATAACAGTGCAATAAAAATAAGCCTCGCCTCTTTTCACATGAAGTGTAAAACATCTGACGTGCTTATACATTTTTCAGGGATATCAAGGAGTCTAAATTGTAAATTCAATCTTTCATTTATTCTACGTCTTTCCAGTGTATAGACACTTTGTTGAAAACGCTTATTCCATTTCTAATTATAACTTACCGTAAATTTAATGTAATGATAATCAAATCAATGCCTATTTACTCTCAAAATAATGCACTTTATATACCGGTTCCTAGCTGTATTGTGGGATTTTCCCCAAGACGGATACCCTTAACTGATGGACACGGCTAATTGTTAGTGCTTTATAGTCTTAACGACAAAGTTTCACACCAAGCGCCTTTAAATGTCACTAAGGGACCGTTAACTTTATCCCTTATCAGATTTCTCTAATTAAAACGGTACATATGTGTTAAATTACGTAAACAGAATTGACTAATACTGTTTCGAATTAAATCATTATCCTTATCCTATTGCTGATTTGTATATGAATACCCTTACATTATGTATTTATTACTTCTGCCTTGTTTAATGTAGTGTCTTATATTCTTGTTATTTAACGATTATTTTACTTATTATGAATTAATTTTATTTGACAGAGTTATTACCCAAAAGTTGGTCCCATATTAATTGCATTAACTTCAATTAAGTAGTTTTGAACTTACACTGAAATATTTGCAAACTTACACTGAAATTTTTGAAGCGCTCGTAGCGAAGTTTACTTAGCTGTTCTCAACCGATCAGTAAAGTTAAGCAACGTCGCCCGCGGTCATGAGTTGGATGGGTGACCGCTAGTGACATTACTACTGAGCGCTTCCGTGCTTCGGAGGGCACGTTAAGCCGTCGGTCCCGGTTGTCGTCTTAGGATGGCAGTCGTTATGGCATGGTGGTAGGGCATTTTGCGAATGCTCGCCTGGCTAGCTACCACCCTCAAGTAGAAAATCTGTCGCCAAGCACCTAACGGTGTGTTCCGGCAGCTGTCCTTGAGAGCCAGTACTTCTAGGTTAGCCTGAACAACATCTTCGACCACATCATCACTTACCATCAGGTGAGATAGGGGTCAAAGGCTAAACTATCATGCATAAAAAAAAAATACGGATTTCCAAATATGCCTTTACCTCATAAGTAATTGTATTTAACATTGCATGTCTTGTCGATGGTGAAAAGTATCGTGAATTTTGGGTGAGTGAACATTTATTTCGTAAGCAATGTGTATTATTATTATTACAAAGGATGTTCTTTACGTACAAAACAGAACGGATTACTCACAATGAAAAATATTAAATAATTTGTAGAAGTGAGAGCATAAAAACGAGAGCTTAGAGTGATTTACTAACTTTTTCATACTGTACTGTATCAGCCGGATCGTCCACTGCTGAACACAGCCTCCCCTATTAAGGGGGTATTTGCCATAATCCCCACGCTTGGCAGGCGGTTTGGAGATCGCAGTGTAAGATGGCAGTTCTTTAGAAGGCGCTGCTGCCCACCTTCCAGTATTTTTCCCTTAGTCGCCTCTTACGACACCCACTGGATGATATGGGGAGGTGCAATTCTAACCCGGCACCCCACGGGTACTTTTTCATATATATTTTTTATTATAACTTTTTAATTAAAAGTAGATTATACATATTATAACGTTTCCTTGTAGTGGAAACTTCTCATACCCTGATGGAAATAGTCCCAACCTTACTCCGAATAATTTTAACATACACCTCTTCTAGCGATGAAGGTAGAAGAATGACATTACCGCCACACATGCCAGTTTCGGACCGCCACAAGGATTGTTTTAAATCGACGGATGTAATTTTGGTATAAACGCCTTAAAGCGAATATGGCAATAAGCTTACGAAATGACAACGAAATATATATATTTGTTACCAACACTCACCATTCCATTTCTTGGGCTGGGAAATGCTCTGTCTAAGCTACCGTGGTAATATGTATTCGTCAGAATTTGTCCTCACGTTTTTATTTGAATTTAATCACCTTGAGGGAACAAAGCGACATTCACAGTAAATAGACAACAAATATTTTTTTTACAATATGTTTACTAAAACACAACCGAATAAATCTCAATTTATTTAAAAGTGCATAAACTAACTAACTTTTAAATGCACGGTAGTTAATCAGTTGCTATAAAAACTTTTAACATTATTAGAATCTGACTGCAAATGGAAGGAAGCGCTTCTTCACACCTTCTTCCATATCAGGTTATGGGAAGATTGTCCTATAATAGGGCATTAACGGAAAAGCTTATCTTCTCGTCAGCCATGGACATGATCAATAATTCCTTATTTGTCTTTCAAAGACTTCAATTTATTATTATGTACATGGAATTTTAAAAGTAATGAGTTTGATAAAAATAGATGCTAGATTTGGGAATAGGTTTTAGTACTGGGAAATACCAAACTATCTAAACCCGATATGGCATATGATAATATTACCTTTCATCCTATTGCAAGTACAGCCGTTGCGAGTTCATAAATTATAGTTTAAAAATGTAGGTTCATCTTTGATTTTCATTTCTTTAATAACATATGTCTGACCACCAATCATGTTGCAGTATTTTATATCTGGCATCATAGAGAAATATAATACTATTTCTGGCATGGTATTGCCTTTTATGAAATTTTACAATTTCTTTTTTGTATATTTGTTAGGCGATGACTCCGCCAATTATGTACTGATTTTGATGGTTATATTTTTATCTTCGTTTTATTTTTATTTCTTTATTTTCTACTATATCTTGAAGTAAGTCACATTCAAATTTCATCAAAACCCATTTAGTAGTTTTTAAGTTATAGTCAATTAACTGAAAAATGTATTTGCGTACCTGGATGATTTAATGGTAATTGCAACTGTTGATGAACAGTATTTAATGCGAGTGAATGATGTTGTAAGGAATGTGTATCACTAATATATGTTTATGAATATGTTATGAAAAATATACTTATAAAATACGTGACCGATTTCCAACACTAAAAAGTATGAAATGACTTATGGAAGATGGACCACGATAATGTGACAACAGTGTTTTTCAGTATGGTACTGACTTCAACAAGTTATTTCATACATTTTGGTGTTACCGTTGATTTTTAACAAATGACGATTTATAAGATATAAACTATCTCGATTTAGAGTACATTTTAGCATGAAAATGGATTATTGTTATTATTTCAAATTTTGTTGTTAGTCCAATCATACTGGCAAAACTGAACTTTGTTCTAAGGAGCTGTTGGAAAATCATAGGTATACTAAAACACTTGTCCTCGCAAAAACTACTCACAAAGTTATTTTATTTTCCTGACTATAAAAATGCTTGATTCAAAGAAGCTTAATACTGAACCTTACTTAACAAATCACGCAAGTTTACTACATTTATATGGGTAACTGGTGTTAACTATTTAGGTCACCATAATTTAAACTTTTACTCGACACGCAAAACCTTCCATAGGTATACTCGTACCACAACATGTAGGACATATCGTAAAGTAGGTACAATGGAGTTTGTAGTTAGGAATATCGTATTATATTATTTTTAGGCCATTGCATAATATTTTAATATTAAAATACATTCATTTAATTAATACAAACACTCATTTATGTTGATTCTCATTGAAATTACAAGTTTTAAGTTAAGTAGTAATATAAATACCTCATCATATAATATATAATGAAAGGAACGAATAATTATTTATTCGTAAAATGGAAGCTATTTCACTGTGAAATATAAAGTCCGGTGGCGTTGGGCGGCCGACAGCGGCAGCCAACATCTATGTCCTAACTAAAAAAAAAACTAAAACAAAATCTGTTAAATTGAAATGTTTTATCTTCCATAAATCAACTGCAGCAGATTGTAGTACCACTGAAAAAAGTTCTTAAAATATTAGCACTGGTAGTAAGCCTTGTTATGAGACGGTCATCATATTTCCAAATCTTAAAAAATGGCATTTAAATTCTATATCTGTTCAAAGACGAAAATACCATGCAAATTGATAATTTTTTCGTGCAAGATAGCGAGCTGTACTAGCTATGAACTACCGTGCTGCATGTATCTCGATGAGGTTCGATCCTTACCGCACCGGCTTGAAGTTCACCGCATGGTCATAGTAGAATGAGACTATGGTCTGGTGGCAGGGTATTTTGCGATTGCTCGCCTACTATAAACAGAGGTACCTAAACACACACGTTTGATCAGTCATGTTTTGTTCCTATGCAGTAGGGTGCAATCCTAATACCATCTAGCGAACACATAAATTCAAAAGCAATGCTTTGCGCCACTCGACACTGTTTTTTATTGCTGATAGGCTAGTCTTTGATCGCTATCTATCCTGAGGATAACTGATAATACATAATATGAATTTTTGACTTTTTTCCATTATAGTATTTTTAAAGTGCAAATTAAACCTTTCACGGTGTGATGAAACCCACGTATTCCGTTTATTTGAAGTGGTTTTTGACACCGCGACTTATATCAGAGGTGTATAATTTGTTTACTTATGTAATATTTGACGAGCATGCGCTTGAGATTATATTTAAACAAATGAAATAGTTGAACTTTTGCAAAGGAGTTAAACGCGCTACATGTTGTATGAATTCGTAGAATTTAATCAGGTTATCAACATACATATTACATTTGTGTTCAGGTCGCGGCAATTGCTGGGTTGTTTGGAAAAAGAAATCTGTATTATGTTACAAATAGTGACTGTGCTTACCTACATGTTAAAATATATAAAACAATTGCCTGTTTATAGCTAATAAAACCATAACCGCAATAAACTTCTCATCGTGCTTCATTGATTTTTATGAGCATAAAACATTAAAAACCAGTCTTTTATACAATCTGAATAATTAATATTCAAAACAACATAACATTGACATCGGTATGACACGTGAAGGCCGAAACGTGGTCGATCTTAGGTTAAGAGACGATGCATTTATTTATTACGGTTCATTAATATAATATATGAGAAGTACGAGTAAAATATTGTTTGTGTCACAGAAAAGTTAAGTCTGTCTTCCATTTGTTCCCTTTTTAGTGATGTCTGTTGATTACTGATCGAGCAGTTGTGCCTTCAGCTACACAACTCCAAAAAACATGTATTCCTTTATTGAACTACAATACAGTTTGTTTACGACTTATAATAAGGTTATACATTTTCGTGATATTTTGTATGCCCTGCCATATATCTTTTCAAGCACTATGCATACCTAGCGATAGTGCCCGAAATTTTAACACATTGTATAATGTGATCAATTTTCACTATTTGTGTATAGTATATTATATTTTTCATCGTGAAATAAATATATAAAGGGACTAAAATATAAAGGTTACATTATTTATTTATACATTATTTTAATGTATTTAATTAACCCTTAACCGGAATCGTGGGTCAATTTGGACCCACCGTCAACTAAATAACTGTTTTATTTTGAAACGCGTGAAGCTAGACGCTTGTGCGCCCATGTAATCTCATGACGTCGCGAGGTGTGGCGGGGGCCAGACGTTCGGCGCTTGGAGTTAACTGGAAGTAGAGGTACGTGCCATCGCCGGGTCCATTTTGACCCACGATTCCAGTTACGTAAGTTTTTCTCTTAGTGCATACTTTTTTATTTTGTATTGTTTCAAGCATTTTACAACAACAATGACACAATATTATGGTGACAAGGAGATCATCGAATTATTATTAGACGAAATAGATACAGAGCCAGAATGTTTAAGTGATTTTCAACCTTGTGAAGACGAAAACATTAGCGACAATGAAAATCTGCAACTCGATATTTCATCTAACTCAAGTGATTCTGATAATGATATTATTGATGAAGATAATGATGATGAAGGTAGACAAACATCAAGTGGCACTTGTTACCGAGGAAATAATCGATTCAAACGGTACAAAAAAAAATTGTATACAGTGCCATACTTACATTGATAGACTGATATTGATATTTTTGTTCCTTATTAGATTAGGATGTTATTTTTTTTATGTTTTACTTTTATTTTAAAGAATCTATACTTTTGTTAAGGGGAAGATACGGAAAACCTTATAACATATATATATTTTTCGTTTTATGTTTTTTTTATGGTTTAATTATATATCAAAGTGTGGTATAGAAAAAATCCTGCCAAAAATAAGAGTAAGTGTTGTTTATAAAAAAATAAGATAATTTTAAGATATTGTTTAATAAAAACATATTTAAATTTTGTAGACAACTTGTTTTACTATAATATTCATTCATTTATGTGGTTACCTAAATTAGTTTAGGAAATATGAGGGTTTTCACTTTGGGGTCCAAATTGACCCACGATTCCAGTTAGGTTGGTCAAAATAACGATTCCGGTTAAGGGTTAACACTATTATTTTCTCATTTTGCTTACAGTTTAATTGTTTTAAATAATGTCGTAATAATAGTAACCCTGTAAGATATAAATACTTAGATAAAATAATTGAAGAGAAAAAGATAAAATAAATAAAACATAGCTTGTTATTTTTCAATGAGTTGTAAGGATTCTAAAATGTGCCTTTTTATTTAATACCAGCAACTGTACAATGATTATGCAATTCTTTTTTTCATTTTTTTTTTCTCTTGTTCAGTAACTAAAATTGTCAGTAACCCTAACGTACAAAGTGTCACGTTTCTTATCGATTATTTTACATGGCAAAGGTCACAACGGTGTATCATTAGTGGTATTTAGTTAATACGTTCTGAAATGATTTTGTTTAATAGTTTATTAAGAACTCAATGTAATCAATCATTTGATTTTGAAACGTATTTTATTTGATGTATTTCTATTAAATTAACTGAAGTACAAGTATCAAGGATAATTTAATATTTTGATGCGTATGAAGAGCGCTGGATTCCAAAAATACCTTTAATAGGATTTGCCACATGTGGTATAATTTCAGTTATCAGTGTATACCAAAATATATTATTCGCACTGCAAATATCGAACCTCCTTATTGTATATACCTACGTTATTTATTTATCTCGACGGTATGATTGACTGTGTATTTAATACCGGCAATAAATTTGTCTGAAAATGCTGTGAACCCCAGCTTGGCGCTTAATGCCTCACAATTTATTTATGATTCACTCATATAAAGCGTGGGTGACTCTAATTTCCTAGTTGCAGTAATCGCGGTTGCAATTGCCATAATGCTTATCGTAATTGTTCTGCTGTAAATTATGTTATTTAATCTGTGATTCAGTGGCGTGAGCGTCACTTCTAAGGCTACGCTCACACATACCGGTCAAGTCAATGTTTATAAAACTTTGTGGTGTATCTAAATACTGGGACGTTTAGGCTGTGATTGTGACGGATGTATGTGACCGAAGCTCGATCAATAGGTCTATATCGTCATATATTATATATAAAATTCTCGTGTCACAGTTTTCGTTGCCATACTCCTCCGAAACGGCTTGACCGATTTTGATGAAATTTTTTGTGCTTATCCGGTATCTATGAGAATCGGCCAACATCTATTTTTCATCCCCCTAAATGTTAGGGATAGTCCACCCCTAAATTTTTATTTTTATTTTTTAGACAAAATTTTTAATTTCTGTTTTTTTATGATACAACATACAAAAATACATACAATCCTCAATTTTCACTCTTCTACGATCAACCCTTATTTTTTGATAGCCAATTATTTATATGGCAAAACAACGTTTGCCGGGTCAGCTAGTCATTAATATATATCAATAGGTATCTACTTTTTTTCAGCACGTAATGTTTGAAGCGCTCGTAGCGAAGTTTACTTAGCTGTTCTTACCGATCAGCAAAGTTAAGCAACGTCGCCCGCGGTCATGAGTTGGATGGGTGACCGCTAGTGACATTACTACTGAGCGCTTCCGTCTTTCGGAGGGCACGTTAAGCCGTCGGTCCCGGTTGTTGTCTAAGGATGGCAGTCGTTAGAGCATGTTGGTAGGGCATTTTGCGAATGCCCGCCTGGCTACCACCCTCAAGTAGAAAATCGGTCGCCAAGCACCTAACGGTGTGTTTCGGCAGCGGTCCTTGAGAGCCAATACTTCTAGGTTAGCCTGAACAATATCTTCGACCACATCATCACTTACCATCAGGTGAGATAGTGGTCAAAGGCTAACCTACCAGGAATAAAAAATAAATAAAAAAGAACATAATATGCCAGACTAGATTGTCAGCTTCTACTCTCTATATCTCCTCCCGTGTCGTAAGAGGCGAGTAAGAATCAAATACCAGAAGGTAGGCAGCAGCACCTTCTAATGAACTACTATCTTACACTACAATCCCCAAGACGTCTGCCAAACGTGGATATATCGGAGGCTGTGTAATCTGGTTATGAAAGAAAAATTTTTACGTGTCTGAACGGTGTCGTGATATAATAATGAAATTATGTAAAGCTTGTCTCCAATACCAATATTTTTATATTGACTTCTATGCACAAAGTGCTTTTGTCTTCCATATTACACGGACAGTTGTCACCACTTTTAATCATGATAAATGCTTGCCACTTTCTTTAACGTAGAATAATTTATGCTTATGGCATAATATCAGTTTTGTATGTTAATAATGATTAGTTTCGCTACGACTACAATTTTAATAGTCGTTTGTTCTTAGTCTCATAAGGTCCATTTTCGTATAAAAGTTTATTCGCTCTATCTAAACTTTAATGCGGTATTTAGCGAAGTTCATCATCAATCATTGGTCTGCAATCTTGATCCGGTTTCATTAAATTAGTTCCTTTTATAGTTTAGTATAGGTTATTTCAATAATTTAGTAATTTATGAATGAACTAAATTATAATAAAGAGCGATCAAAGGAACCGTTAAGAGGATACAAATTGGCAAGACATTAATTTGATGCTTGATCTTTTAATAGGATCGTTGATTGTATTTTTTCTAAGTTGATGTTACATAGTAACATTAAGTAGTAGCTTGTTAAAATTTAAACGATTACGTCGTTTGAAAATATATATGCGTCGTTGGTAGAGTGCCTAATACGTCGCTTTGAAATTTTGAGCTTTTGGGTTGAATCCCTGGGTCAGCTAGATATTGAAAATTTCTGTCAAAAATAAGTAGCTCTGGAGCCTGTCACTGCACCCAGAAGATGGAAATAGACTCGCCTCCTATTACCTTGGTACCGACCAAAAGATATCTGGTTATAAAACAAAGATTTCTATTAAAAACGTTTGCATAAGATTTTTGTAGACATACAATATTAATATAAGACATTATATTTACCTAGCAAAAGGTAAATTGAAAACTCCACACAGAAATGTTTCGTTCGAAAAGCCAGTTGTTGTTTACATCACCATCGTAGAAAACGATGAAAAGTGATGATGATGACAATAAAAAGTATTTTTGAAGCGCTCGTAGCGAAGTTTACTTAGCTGTTCTTAACCGGTCAGCAAAGTTAAGCAACGTCGCGCGCGGTCATGAGTTGGATGGGTGACCGCTAGCTACATTACTACTGAGCGCTTCCGTGCTTCGGAGGGCACGTTAAGCCGTCGGTCCCGGTTGTTGTCTTAGGATGACAGTCGTTACAGCATGGTGGTAGGGCATTTTGCGAATGCCCGCCTGGCTAGCTACGACCCTCAAGTAGAAAATCTGTCGCCAAGCACCTAACGGTGTGTTCCAGCAGCTGTCCTTGAGAGCCAGTACTTCTAGGTTAGCCTGAACAACATCTTCGACCACATCATCACTTACCATCAGGTGCGATTGTGGGTCAAAGGTTAACCTATATGCATAAAAAAATATATTATGTGTTAATTCAAGATCTTACCTATCTATCCAAGTTTCGTCAAAATTGGTTCAACCGTCTTACCGTAAAGAGTCACAAAGGCAGCTTCACACACTCCCTCACAATCGCATTAATAATATTACTGTAATATATGACAAAATATACACACTGAGTAGACGCTAATAATATTTGAAAGTATTGAACTAACAACGGTATACACTATAAACCTCAATTATTCCCAAACGTTGAGAAATAATAATTATAACATTTGTATTTAACTGGCGGTATGACTTGATTAACAAAATACTACGAACTATATACATCACTACAGCTACTACAATAAAAGCATTGAAATAACCTATATGTCATTGCAGACTCACAGGCAGTCCAAATGCTCGAGCCCACTACCAGTATTATATTACTGTTTTGTTATTATTCATTATAACAATTAATTACAATACATAAGTATACATGTCCGTAATAAAACACCAGGACATATGGGAAATACTTGTAATCCTACACCTTTTACACGCTATTGCTAAACATACTTGAAATATTTTATGTGTTACGAGTGTCCTAACTTGGGGTCTTTTATAGGTTCTAAATCTTGCCTCAAAGGAAAGTTAATAGCCATTTGGTTCTTCGCGACCGTGCAGTTTTATTAACGCATCAACCTCTTGTGTTTACTTCACAATGGGATATCTAGCTAACTACATATCACATACATAGTATACATTGGACTGGAGCAAAGCACTTTGTAACAATAAAATATATAGTATTTTTCTAATTTTTTTTTTACCCAGTCAGCAAAAGTATGTCGTCTAGTTCAAAGCCTTTCTTTGTGTTGGTGTGTGTCATCTACGCATCGTTACTAAGTATACGGAGCATCTGACTCCGATGATCCTGATTTGGATGATGCTTTTTTCGAAAGCAGATATACATGTAATGGCTCTTAACCTTTTTTACGATATCATTTAATTTAAATACTAAGTATTCAAACTCGGTGAAACTTGGCAAGCATATCCTTGAGCGTGAAATTTATGCTTCTGGTTTGCCGAATTTCCGTAAAATTAGGTATTTTCAAAAATAATTCGACAAATAGTTTTGTATGGGAATTGTTATTTTGACATTTAGGGATAAAATAAATAATTAATCGAAAAACTAGAAAACCAGAAGCATAGATATTAGGCTCAGTAGTATTGTATATACAATTTCACCGAGTTTCAACACTTGGTATTTAAAATATTACGAAACTATAACTCCGTACAAACGTATGGAAAGCGCTCCTTACACTCTACTCTTAAGCCTTGCCGTAAGCTACTGGGTAATAACACAAAAATACTTTTAAAACATATAATTGCTTATGTGACTATAAACTATAATAATATTATAAATAGTTTCACAGAATCAATGTAAATTTTGGAAGATTGGATAAAATATTGAAAAATAATTCAAATCTTTAAGAAAAAAAAAGTTGTGTTATACAAAATATCACAAATTAAAGGCAGGTTCAGACCAACCACCTTTTTGTATCTGACATGGGTAGCAAACCAAATTTTTCATCGGAACTGCCTCGTTTATACATCAAACGATACCATTATTTTAGTTGTTTATTTTTGCTGCAAAGTCCTCAATTATGCCGTGGTGTTGTTAGAGTAGGTACCTATATATTACCGACCCCTAGATAAGCGGTACAAGGGCAGGAAGATGATATCTGGATACGATACAATTTATAAACAGTTTATTTCGTTATTTATTTTCAATAGGAATCGGTGTGGCCACAAAATAGGCGTCATAAAGCGAGGCTCGCGTCTCTCCGCAGGAGGGCGGCTCGTCACACGTTTTTATAGCCCCCATTACACTTTGATAGTAAACGATACCCTTTCTGGAGACAAGACAACGGGACGGACGACCTCGACATTCAACAATACAAACCTTTATAGCAATACACATAAAGCTCACAATTAAAACTCAATTATAAAATTGTATCGCCCAGATATGGGACTTAAAGCATTCCGGTATTCTGATTAAATTTCTACGTCAATGAATTAACTGTTTCCTTCTTATTTTCCATTAAAAGCTCGAATTCGTTTCGTAACCATTCACCGGTTGTTAGACATTTTGTGATTTTAAACGCATATTTACCAACGTGTCTACTGTTACATTGCATGCACGGTCTCATGCCACGTTGTGTACATAGGACTAAACTTTGTAATAATGTACTTATTTGTTTAACCATTAAAACCTCTGATTTCGTATACTTACTGAGGGTAATTTAACATTTTTTATGCATTCTATGTACATATTGAAAAAAATACTAGATTATTTTTGTGACCTTTTGAATTTGTAGAATTTATGGATTACGACAATATGGACTGTTACAAATTTGATACGCTTTTAGTGAGGCTTGCCTAGTTGTTCTTAACCGATCAACTAGATTAAGCTACGGCCGCTGTGGCCATTTCTTGGATGGGTGACCGCTCGTGGCATTTACTAAAGAGTGCTTCCATGCTTCAGAAGGAATGCCTGGCTAGCCAATCTTAAGTAGCAAATATGTCGCCAAGTACTAAACTTAGACCACATCTCTAGTGATGTGAGGTCTAAGTAGTTAGAAGCATAAAGCGGAACACATTGTTAGGTGCTTGGCTATGATTTTCTACTTATGTGTATTAGCCAGCCGAGCATTCAAAATATCCTACCACCGTTCCGTGAAGTTTAAGCTCTGTTATATAATATATATTACATTTCTGCATCGTCTTACTTCCCTTATATCACTCATGTGTGTTCAGTACAATATTATCTTCTATATCAACATAAAGTTCACAACAGAACAAGTTCAAAATAATTCACTTTAAAAAACATCGCAAGTTTCATCCATATTTTCATCATACTTTTTTGTTTCTAAACACTGAATTAAATACCAGCAATAAAATACGTTTTGCAAGTATAACTCATTTTATGATTTGTTTTGTAGCTTAATTTTATTTTAACAGCGGTTTCTCAATAGCAGTAATTGTTTACGAAACGTGCCAGATTTTCCTTGTCCATTTTTATAATGTACCAATAGCTAAATTCGTTTACGTGCATGCAATTTTTACGTAGGTTCAAGTGAGGCAAGCTTCCTTTTATGGAGATGTAATGAATAAGTAATGTTCTAGAACCTTCTTTGTAATATGGAAAGTGAAGCCCGAAAAGGTGGGATGGTATTACCGAAAATATTACACACATGAGCGTTTATTTAACCGATCAAGGGATTTACTATACTCGGATATCTCTGTTCATTATTTAAATTTTACAGGCTTTTGCTCTGACAGACCGTCTTACCTAGTAGAGATTTTGGAACTTGTTGGATTTCTACCATAGAAAACCGAAAACTCATTTGTTTGAATTTTATATGACATGTTATAGCCTGCTGTAGATAGAGAAATAGGGTGTATTTGCTATAGCAAAGCGGCCATATTTGTTTAAAAATAACAGAGCTTATTTTTATATTCTTGGATTACATTTTGACCTTTGCTACAGCTGTCTACCTGATGTCAGATTTTATAAAAGTCAATATCATGGAAATTAAATTAAGATACTGCAACATTGTTGGACATTTCTGGTGACAAATTTCTATTATATTTTGTTGGATACAGATATTTAAGTTACCCTAGTATGATTATACCCAATATTATTGAAATTGGGTATTTGATGACTTTGCAAACGGTCGGTTAAGACATACTCGTCATATAGCTAAACTTATTTAGGGTCGGCACAACAATATCTTCTCTAAAAATATAAAGACAGCACAAGAATATTTCAATATATATTATTTCACTAACCACAGGACAACACAGGGACATATGGTAAAAAGTTTTACCTTAGGTTTTATGGCCGGCCGCCGTAACTCAGCCCTCGTTGGGAATGTTTTACTTAGGAGTGTTAGGTATATACTCCTAAGTAAAACATTCCCAACGCGGGAAATATATCAATTAACACCCCATTCAAATTGACAGGTTATTAAACTGTATTATTAGGGGCATTTTTTAAATTACCTTTTACGTCAACCAGAGAATATGGTTGGTCAAAAATACTATCAGTATCGATTATCAAATCTTACTATTTTCTTAACTGAGGTAAGATTGGTATTATATAGGATCATATATATATATATATATATATATATATATATATATATATATATATATATATATATATATATATTGTGGAGGTTTGCCTCTCGGGTACAATATGGAAGTTGATATATCGTTATCAAATAATTACGTATACCTGAGTTAGAAGTACGATATTCCACAAAAGTTGTATATAAAACCAAGGAAAACAATATCTATTTAATTAACTGATAAATTGTCAACTGGCTAACTCCTAGACTGCTGAGGCTGAACCTTGAAGACAAGCCGCGCCGACTTAACAATAGAACCGAGTTGGCATTCCTACAGTTCGGAATTCAAAAACAAACAATAACAAAATTTATTACCATTTGCAAAATCTTTGGAAATAATTCATTCTACCATTATTTTTTAATCGGCCGTGGTTTTTGTACGACCGAATATGCGTAGAGAAATCAAGTTCTACGCACAGCCTCGCTTGCCAGGGAAAGCTGTAACGGAACCATTGTGTTTCAAGTGTATATCATATCGATACAATAGTATTCGATTTGAATTTACACACCGAGGAAAATTATCGGCTTTTAAAGCAGAATTCATTTGATTATGACAACCGCAAACATTGATAGAGCAATCTATAACTTCACAGGCGTGGTAGCTTGCCCATGGAAATTCTGTTATTTGCGGTACAAAACTCTAAATTAGTAGATACCATAAATATAACCACCTGGAATTTACCAATAAATGAAACAAGGTAGGTAACTAGTTTTAGACAGTAAGGTACGGAAGGGTATTAAAATTTAAGTAAGTCATAGACCGATGCGAGCGAAGTGTCTCTGACTCAACTTGGGGAAAAATGCTTCCGTATGTTTGTACGGAAGATGTTCAAGTGTTCTCCTCTACAGAGGGCATTTTTCAACCGGTTTCGTGAAATTTTGTTAGCAGGTTCTATAATTATATAATTTTTCTTTTTTATTGAATAAAATTTTCGGATATGTTTTATAACGGCAGAGACATGGGGTAGACAACGTATAAAATCCTATTTCAATCACGAGGTCTATAGGTAACAGAGCCTTAGTTTTTATTATCTATTGAATAGAACCCTTGTTAGAATATATTTCATACAGCGATACAGTATTCAGTTAGGCAGGGCAACTCTCAAGTTTTGCCAGACACGTCTCGGTGCCTTGTAATATGGAGCGAGACATGTCTGTTAAAACACGAATCCAGATTGGTGCTTTAACACGAGGCAGCCTTATAAATTTAAGTAAAAAAACTATCGGGACGCAAACCTTTGTGCCGAAAGCCACCTTCTATTTTACCTACTGAATTAGGGTAGACTAGGACTGTCTATCTGTCTGTGAGTTAAGTATTCGAAACCTTAATATAGATGCTACTCATCGGTGTCGGTAGTCGGTAGTGCGCTAGCATGGCGGCTTCGGGGCATCGCACAAAGTAGTGGTAAACAGTAAACATATTTTTAAATAAATTTCATGTCTTTGTGCGCCATATTTGTCTCTGAAGTAAGAGTTGTGTTAACATCCGAATAAAATTCATTGTTCTAACCAAACTGTACAGAGTTAATACAGTTTTTATTTTTGTTCTCATAGGTTAGCCTTTGACGAAAATCTCACCTGGTGGTAGTTGATAATGAGGTTGAAGGCGTTGCTAGGCTTAGAGTTGCTGGCCTCAAAGATATCTTAGATGGCTATAGGGGTGGGTGGCTCGGGTTCAATTCCCATAAATTACTGTAATTTTTACACTTGCAATTTAATAATTTTTTAAGTTCATTGTTTCACGGAGAAGGCGTTATTGCAATAATAAAAATATTAAAATTATAGGGTTGCGTCATCGTTAACCAGTTTAAAGCTCTTTTCAAAAATTGGTCTTGTTTGTAGTACAACGTAAATTGAACTATAGGTGTCGCTCCATCCTCATATGATGGTTAAGAACGAGAGGACAACTAAGGGTTATGAGTCATTAGTCATGTTGGCTTAGCGGTCAGAGCATGCCCCGGCTATAGGGGTGGACGGCGCAGGTTCGAATCCCACAGATGACTTTAATTTTTCCTCTCGTAATTTTGTAATGTAATCCGCGGAGCATACGTTACTGCAATAATATTTAAAAAAAAAACTTGGTAACATATGTTTTAATCCAAGGTCGCTAGCCAAGCGGATATACGCACAATACAGTATTACCATGCCTTGAAGCTGCCCTTACCTTAAGCTATTGAAATACGAACCAAGTGCTTCGCATTGTATGTATACTACAATATAGTATTACATTTTCAGTTTCTTTTTTGTTTTGCTGCAAACGTAAACATTATGAAACAATACATCTCGTACTCATCCTCAAAAATGACAATTAGTACATGCAACTTTCTACAGTCCCTTTTAAGGCGTGACCAAATTCCTTCCACATGTCATGTCAAAGTAATTTGATCACGTCGGTATCATGACACTTCTGAATTATTTAAAGCTTAAAGGCAACACGAGATAATCAGAAAAATTACTTACATACTCACTGAAAGTGCAACTGAGGATGCCACCTGCACATGTCATTCCAATCACGCAATACAAAAACCATAAAGGGCAAAAGTAAAAGTGACCAGTTTACTTACCCGCAAAGGTAAACAAACCCAATCTCTCAAGTTAAGGCATGTTCACACGTGGGTGGTTTATGTTCACCAGGTTACGGAAAGCTAGATATATTAGGTTCCCGGGTTATAACTCAGGCCAATACGTGACCGATGATCACGCCTACGCGCAGAATATTATCCACGACTGCGTTATCTAGCGGAAAATGGTAGCTTCACGTGTTAGGGAATTGGATCATGATTCGTAGCGAAATTAACATCAGACTTCACTTAAAAATATTAGCATGGGTTTTTGGTTTCATTCGTGGTTAGAGCTTTTCGACATTATTGGCTAGTTTGTATCCTCATTTCTGGTGTTAATTGAACTGTGTTCAAAGGCTGAATCGTTAATTGGAAGACAGTATATACTGTATCAGCCGGACCATAATCTGCTGAATTTCTAATACTTGAAAGACCTTCCCAATTAAGGGGGATTTACCATCATCTCCCACACTTGGCAGGCGGCTGGTATAGATCGTCGTCTACTGCTATTTTTTTCATTCTCTTATATGTATCCTCATTTGATCGTGTCTGGTTTTACAAGATAAAGATAATTAATTTTCTATAGAAACGGTATAAAACAGATAAATGGACTGTGAAGAACCGTTTAGTCCCACAAAATAAAATTAACAAATAATACTGTCACGAAAATTACATTTAGATAAAAACTGATTAATTTCTTCATCACATCAACCGGAACGTTCACCGTTCTCGAACGTCGAGAGGTAATGGTTAGCATAACCCTCACGCTTGGCATGCGTCTTGGTGATCTCAAGTAATGGTGACAATTCCTCAGAAGGCACTGCTGCCCACCTTCCTGTATTTTTCTCTTAATAGCCTCTTATGACAACCACTGGATGACTGGAAGAGTATAATTCTAGCCCGACACCTCCCGGGGTTTATTTCTTAAGTATTGTAATGTTGAAACCTCCTTAAGGGGTTAACGAGATGTTCAACCATACTATAAAATATTCTCTATTCTTCTATACACAAAGGTATCTTAGTTTATTAAAGATTATGAAATTTTATTATGATTGGTTTATACATATACCTGTATTATGAGAAATTGGTACCTGAGTTATGTTTAAGAACCTGTACTACAGGTTCAAGACAAAGACCGTTACATAAGACCTTATATAAGCATACACTTGTATTTGAAAACTAGCTGACCCGGCAAACGTTGTTTTGCCATATAAAGAGGAAAAATTATTAAATTACTAAAATGGCTATTAAAAAATAAGGGTTGATCGTAGAAGGGTGAAAATTGAGGATTGTATGTATTTTTGTATGTTGTATCATAAAAAAATAGAAATTAAAAATTTTGTCTAAAAAATAAAAAATAAAATTTAGGGGTAAACTACCCTTAACATTTAGGGGGATGAAAAATAGATGTTGGGCGATTCTCATAGATACCGGATAAGCACAAAAAATTTCATCAAAATCGGTCAAGCCGTTTCGGAGGAGTATGGCAACGAAAACTGTGACACGAGAATTTTATATATTAGAAGATATATGTAGAAATCCATTCGTGTTTAGAAACAGGCAGTAATACCGTTGTTTCTGCCCTATTTCTGGGAAGATATCGTAAATGGTAGTAACAAGACCACTTATTCGAAGACAGATTCAGATCACTTAGCCATTATTATCTTGAGAATCACATAAGACAAGCCCATGAGGTTGAGTGACAATTGAAGCAAGAACAGGAAGCCTGCATTCTAGTTTAAAATAAATTGGTACCTATATACAGTACTAGCTTTCAGGCCGCGGCTCCGCCCGCGTTTACTTCGGTTATTGCGCTAAACCATTGACCCCTTTTTGCGCAGTTGGATCAAAAGTATCCTTTTCCTATATGTCCCCAAGTCTCAAACTATTTTCATAACAAATTTCATCCAAATCGGTCCAGTAGTAAGTTTATTCATGTCATACAAAAGTACAAATCTTTCCTCTTTAAAACATTAGAGTAGATTTAGACTCCCGTTACAAGAGGCCCCAAATTTTGCTATATTTCCCATTAGAAGCTTTTTTTTATGCCTGATAGGTTAGCCTTTGACCACTATCTTACCTGATGGTATGTGATGACGTGGTCGAAGATGTTGTTCAGGCTTACCTAGAATTAATGGCTCTCGAAGACAGCTGCCGGAACACACCGTTAGCTAGCCAGTCGGGCATTCGCAAAATGACCTACCACCATGCTATAACGACTGCCATCCTAAGACGATAACCGGGAATGACGGCTTAACGTGCCCTCCGAAGCACGCTCAGAAGTAATGTCACTAACGGTCACCCATCCAACTCATGACTCCGGCGGACGTTGCTTAACTTTGCTGATCGGCTTAGAACAACTAAGTAAACTTCGGTACGAGCGCTTCAAAGAATCCCAAGAAGTTCTTTGGTACTTTAGTTAATATTTGTTAAAGGACACACCGCTTAAGAAAGGCTGTGCGAATTTGCACACTTGTTGCGTATGCATCTAAGCCTATGTGAGTGGATGGTCGGCACTAAGAGCAGACGAACCGGTCTACCCTCTTTTTTATACGTTTTTTCGGAATATTGGAATATTCGTACGAAATATCAAGAGCTCAAAAGTTACTAAAACAGGTAGATGCCCTCGCAAGCTAGATGTTTAGAAGTTAATTAAAAAGAATCATGCAATTATGCCAGCAATGTTGCCAAAATTTTACTTTTTTATACCGAATAGACAAGCATTTGACCGCACTATAATTATTACTTATTACAAACGTGATACTTGCCGTCTTTTAGTAACTTTTGAGCTCTTGATATTTCGTACGAATATTCCAATATTCTGAAAAAACGTATAAAAAAGAGGGTAGACCGGTTCGTCTGCTCTTAGTGCCGACCATCCACTCACATAGGCTTCAGTTTACTCGTGATCATGGCGCATGCAACAGTGCCGAAATATCGAGAGCTCAAAATCAATCAAAAACACGGTTAATAACGTTTGTAATAATAATTATAGTGCTAATATGGCAGCGGGTGCTGGACAGAGTTTTTTTTTCCATTTGCTTGAACGCACATCTTTTTGACGTTGGCGACATCTACCTAAATAGCAGAAGAATAGTTACCTGACTGGTAGTTTGATATAATACTAGTCAAATTTTATAATAAATAGATTCAGGCGTTACTTTGCGGAAATACATATTTAATAATAACAAATATTTTTTAAATATTTTATGAAAACATCAAATTAATATTTTAATAAAACACTAAAAAAATATACATAAATATATCTAGTGACAATTCCGCCTAATTTTTCTGTTAAGCCGACGTGACGTCACAAACGCCACGCAGCCAAACCGGAAGAATTTTTGACGCGTTTCGCTTCTACACGAAGCATCCTCAGGAGGTCTTGACTCTACGAGCGCACGATCGAGGAAAATAAAGCAGAAGAAAAAAGAGAGAAATAGTCAAATATTATTATTGTAAATATTCTTTTCTTATCTAAAACGTTATTTTTATAGTGGCTGATGTTTAAAACTTGTTAACATCCCACGACCACTGATCCTACTTTGCAGTATCAGAGTTCAAACCGTGATACACCTTCGCAACCTTAGTGGGCAGACTACATAAGCCGTTATGGGTGATTGTTTAATACACATTGAGTATACATTTAGGTCAGAGTAAAATGGAAGCATTACGAAAACAGTAAGGGTTTTCTCAACATGTTATATTTTGTCTGTCTATTCGGTATATTCTTCGAATGATATTCCGTGACGTGCCGGGTTAGAATTTCAATCCCATCACCTCCGGTGTCGTAAAATGTGACTAAAGAAAATAATACTGGAAGGTGGCACCTTTTGAGGAAATGCTATCTTTACTGTGATATTCAAGGAGTCTGCCAAGTGTGGGGATTATGGTAAATCATGGTAGTAGGGCATATTGCGAATGCTCGCCTGGCTAGCTGCCACCCTCAAGTAGAAAATCTGTCGCCAAGCACCTAACGGTGTGTTCCGGCAGCTCTCCTAGAGAGCCAGTAATTCTAGGTTAGCCTGAACAACATCTTCGACAACATCATCACTTACCATAAGATAGTCGTCAAAGGCTAACCTATCAGGCATAAAAAAACCTTAATGGTGGTGTTCAACAGTGGAAAATCCAGTTGATTCAGTACAGTACGGTTACTATTATAAACTTTATATTATGCCACCCAAAATTATGTTCATTAGAAACGTTTTCAAAACTTCATACAACTGCTCTTGAGACAATAATCAAATAATCATTATTAAAAACATTATTTTTATCAATATTATTACAGAATCGTTTATAAATACAATCTTTCTATTATCAGAAATTCACTATTTCGTGTTGCATATCTGAGACCAAGGACGTATTTGATACAAATCCTAATAAGCCTTTCCTCCCATATCGTTTTATCAATTGGAAATTTATTTTTATAGTCCCACCTTTTGGTATGTGATGGGGTCGAATGTAGTTAACAGGCTTAACCTTGGATGGATTCTCAATGACAGCTGCAAGAACTCACTGTTAGGTGCTTTGCGACATATTTTCTACTTGAAAGTGGTAAGAAGCGGGCATTCGCGAAATGCCACCTTGCAATCTTTATTCGCCATGCTTTCATACATTAGATAATTCTTACTCTGTTCTGATTGTAACCAGCGACGAAATCACACATAAACGTTGAAAGCCCTACCGTGATCTAATTTTACACTAATCGCGATGAAATTGCACCGACCCGGCCTCATATGTACTGCCGGGGTCGTACACCTACAATATGGCCAGATAACGGCTAAAGGTCGATCGAAAGGCCAGTTCCTGTCGCCTAGGGCAGTACTTTCTACTAACTGGTGCAGTGTGACCGTTTAGAAAGGTCGCTCGTCAAAATTTCCTATTGCATAAGCAGATTTATGGTTCTAATGGCCAAGGGTTGGGCCAGTTACGTTGATTCTTGCTTTGTTCATACCAGCTATTCGGTTCACAATCCAAAACATTTTTGCGTCATTAATGAAATCATTTTGATTATGTTCTGGGCTATATATTTAAATTCTGATAAGTACAGTTAGCGATAACAAGAATACGACTAACATAAAATCCACTAAGGCGATTGTGAAGGCGAGTATGAGAGTCATACTATGTCATGCTGTACATGAATCAAGCAAATCTAAATTTAAAAACAGGATACTAACCCTAACACAGCAGAGTTTACTTTTTCTATTGAATCCTAAGAATACATTTATAAGTAGATTGAATTCAATAGTTGTTAGACACTAGGCTGGTCAGTTATTTAATTACTTTAGGATTGAGTCCTTTAATAAAAAAAATAACAATCAAATTGGTTAATTATTAGTGAAACCGCAGCAACATGAATTAAGGGATTTAAGCACGTATTATTTCGTCTGACTTATACTCGTTACGATAGGGTTTTATATTGTTGTGTCACAAACACTCAAAATAAAAAGGTCATCGCACACACATACACATCATACACAATTCAATTATACACAATATTCTATGTAAATCTTTATTTTTCTTCATATGTTTGTTATTTCTGTTGTGTGTTCAATACCTGATGTATTTTAACTAAAACCGTTTTTTATTTCTCTTAGTACTTGAAGAACTTACAATCAGCATCACTAACTTCCTATCCTTATCGCACCTGTGAAGTGAGATCGATTTTTTTTGCTTGCCAGGCATATTCATATTTTAATGCGCTGATAAGCAGCAACATTATTACATCGTGTTACCTTACTAACATCAACATTACAAGTAACATGATGCTTATCTGGCGTATTTTCCCGTTTTGCGTTTTGCTATCATCCAATGAGTATATTTCATTAAATTCTTTAGTTAAGACAAGTCTTATAGTCACACAAATTGTACTAGACGCTCCACTTTGCATTATAAGATTCTTTATACCAACTACACCAGCTATGCATACCAATCTAGTATGTATCTATATTATGAACTAGCTAGATCCAGTTTTGTATACTGTCACTGTACTGCACCATTAGCACTCATTAATCAGCATTGAGCCCATAACAAAACGTAATCTTAATTCAGAGTTACCAATAGCATGTCAAGTAACGGGAAATCCTTTCTCATTTCTATTACACTCAACAGTATATTAATGGTTGTACCGTCAAGTATGACTGATTGGCCAAAGCTTATGATACTTAAAGTGCGTAACCATTACTTAATAGACGCATATTGTGAAGGCTTTTAATCGATTTCCCTTCATCAATCATTCGGTTGTAAAACTTACCAATTGATTTTATTTTTACGTATGACAACATTTTTGTTTGCAGGCAATTCTTGAGCAAACATGTTTTATTACCACCGTGTAATTTTTAATTGGAACTATGTATTTTAATAACCAAATAAATCATAATGTATTTGCATAACACGTTAAAAACACAGTAGTAAAAACATACGTTTTTGCTACTTTATAGACGGCAATCGAATTGCATGTCAAGGAATATTGAGTTCTTTGTCGCAATGAAAATAATTTGAGTGGTTCTGTAAATCACGTTAAATGTTTTGATGATTTTATTTAGATAAAGCACTATGTGTCAATAAATGATTGCATCAATAAACTTTTTGCTGAAACTATTTGTTATACAATAGTTACTCCTTTGTCATAGTATAAATATTTTAACAAGTTCCATGTTGCGTATCAAATATTCACGTTCATTGATTTCGATAAAGCACAGTACGTCAGTAGTTGATTGTATCCATAAAGTTTTTGCTCAAAGCACAAGCGTGAGAGGAGTAATTTGAACGAGCTATCCTCATATTTCCCGCGCCGCTGTCCATACGCGGAACAAAGTTATTCGATATAAAAGAAATCCATTGAAAAGTCGATGAGAACTCGTGGACTGCAATTTAACGGACTTGGGATGAGCATTATTGTCGATGAGAAAAGCCAGGATACTTCTACCCACGTTTTGCGAATAAGGCTTTGGTATACTGTGGAAAAATATGCGCCTTATATCCTTACACTTACCTCAGACTACAATTACAATAAATAGTATTACTTCCGTTTGGAATAGTTACTATTCGTAAAAGATCTGTGTCCTAGGAATAGTAACTATTTTCATAACTTAATTATAATTGTTTTGTGAATAAATCGAAAATAGTGTTTTTGAAATGAGCATTGCGATTTCTTTGGCTTTAGATAATGAGCTTATAAAAAGTAGCCCATAATATTTCCGGCGTGTGTGTATCAAATTGTAAACAAAAACATTTTTTTTAACAATTTATAGCACGTAAAAGTGAAGACTGCATGTAAGTTGAGTTAAAGAAAATATGATTGCAAACAAATTGAACTAGATTTTTTTACAACGTTATCAATTTATGTATATCAAGCAAAACTTTATGTATTTATGTGTAGCTGTTTTGTAATTATTAAGAAACCCAAGTAGTGTGATCGCTCATATTCATCCTCATTTACTATACCTATCTCGGTGAACATCAGCCTGAGTAGGGGTGCACTGAAAAACAGTGTCGCGAGTGTATTAAAATGTCACGCAAACGCTGATTGTAACCCTATTGCCCGCAATATTTACGAATTACTTTATTTCAAATTTTTATCTTATTATGTCATTTGTCAGGCAATAAATAGATATTTCATTTACATCATTTTAATTATCAAATTCTCTAACTTTATGTTTAGAATATCTATGGCCCTAGCTTCGCTAGCGTGGAGAGCGGTAACAAAGGCACACTAAATAACATGAGTAGAATCCGGCTGTTTTTTATTACTATCAATTTGACTGTTTTTTATATCAACAACTATTTTTAATCCACAGATTAAACATAGTTGTAGATATAATAATAATCCACAGATTAAAAATAGTTGTAGATATAAAAAACAGTCAAATTGATTGTAATAAAAAAACAGCCGAATTCTACTCATGTTATTGACTTATAATTACTGAATCCATAAAGCTGTTGTGTGTCTTACCCTAAAGTGTAAGCGGCTTAACGATATAGCTGCGCGCTCAAGATAGCCGGTATTGCGTTGTGCTTCCGTAAATGGTCTACAGTATTTTTTTGTTGCATTGTGCTTCCCTGAGGTCCACATTTACACTTTCTACTTATTACATATCCCACGTGTTATCTAATTACGTGATTTATACGAAACACGGAAGTTAAAGCGTACAGACCCACCAACTTATCTGTTCAGGTGGCAGAAAAAATAACTAAAACTTTCCCTCAAATTGTGACAGTCTTTCAGTTGATTTCCATGACCAGCAGCGCCCTCGAAAACTGCATAGTTAAGTTGGTGGTACTATAAAGAGAGACGTTAAAGGTTATGATTATCAGTTGATCTTGATAAGAAAACTGCTCATTAGTAGACGTGAGGTTTTTGAAAATTTAGATTAGATTTATAGGAGGTACTACAAAACTTGCATAGTTCGTGTAAAATTATCTTAGTACAAACTAGTTTTATTTTATGTACTTGTCATTACAGAAGTATCAATACAATTAACATACTGCAAATACAGTTTGTAATCGCACTTTTTTATTTATGTACTATATAGTATTACAAGGATTTTGAGAACTTGCTATTTTGGTTTTGCTATAATACCTTGATTCTTACCAAATTTCATGAATCTAGATCATACAGGTAGTATATGCTTGAAATATTCATCAGTAACTTGAGTAAACAGTGGCGAGTTTCAAAACTGGGTCACAATTTAAAAGACAAATTCATACCTTTACCCGTTCTTGAGTAAAATGTTCCTAAAAGACGGCCAGCAAAGTTATCTTGGTAGACTCCCGATATTTCTCCAAACGACGCGCAGAAACGTCCAAACGAGTTATTTATGAATACACGAGAGATTTTTTTCATAAAGTTAAATGAATATTATAAAACATATAAAAACTTAATAAGGGATATATCACGGATTCTCGGTCATATAATTATCAGCCGGAACTTCCACTGCTGTCACACATACTTTGTCACCCAATAGAAGAAAGATTACTTTGTTCCTTATGTTAGTTATTCGGGATTGCAGTTAAACGGCTATGCTGAAGACCAGTCTTTTGGACTTTTAGTTAGATGGAACGTTGTTATTGATTCGTGAATTGTTTAACCTCCGTTACATCTGAGCTATTATTGATTTATTTTAAGTTATTAATTCACTAACATCACTTTTCTACCACCGTATTATACTTTCATCTAAACCGCTCTGAATAATAACCTTTCTTCAAACCTTTCAAACCAATCCATTACGAAATTAAAAAGTAAAATGAATAGCGGAAGCGGGTGGCTGCTAACTGAGCTTTAAACCCTAACCATCAACCACAGCTACTGTTTAATCAACTTCCTTATTACTCCACTTTCCTTTTCTAAAGAGAGGAGTGGAAAACCTCCACTTTGCTGGCATTTTGCCTCGTAATTTCCTGAATTTATCTCTGTTTTATGTTTAATTATCTAGGTTTTAAGAGCTGTTATGCTCTGAGTGAGACGATATTCTGGTTTAGGCACATTGTCTGAGACTTAAAGCGATTAGAGTGTATAGTGTTGAATTTAACTTTTTATTGTTTAATTTGATATTAACATACTAAAGCTTAGTTGCACCATCACTTGTAAATGTCAACCCATCTGTCAAGTCAATGGATCTGTTGAAATAAGGTTGAAATTACAATGTTTTTCAAATGTTTAACAAGCGTAATATTTTGTGCAATCCTGCCGTATTAAATTGTAACGCAGTGTCAAACTACTTTATTGTTCAGAACGGCAGCGACGATGTGAACTTGCTTTGGGAAGTGTTATGGAATAACTTAAGTAAAAACATACGTTTATAATAAAAAATATTATTATTAAACCCATACGCTTCTGTTTATAAACGTTCAATAGCTTTATTTATAATGTTGAAGACATTTTTAGTACTTCATAAATTTTGTGTTAAAAATATATTGCAGGACAGCGCAATTTTTAAATCAGTGCTGGGAAAAATCCGGTTCCTTTGCAATTCTCAGCTGTCTCGAATGCGATTTTAAAAACCGGATACACTATTAGTCTCGGTTGCTCTAAGCTAGCCATTACCTACAAGTATTTCCATTAACCTATTAACTTTTTTCCATGCAATGGCACTTAGTTCTTTTTATATATAAGTGGTATAAAAACAACTGTGATAAAGTGATTTTTCTGAGTCGTTTCGTCAACAAGTTATTTTTGCTTGATATTATCATTATCAAGCAAAGCAGCAAGCATGATACTGTTCTATTTATTGATATCGTAATGCAGTTGAAATATTTCAACGGTACTTGTGTAATTCATTAAATATTTTATATAAATAAGAATCAGTTATCATATGTAGCTAAAACTTTTGGAACTCAAACAATTGACTTCTAGTCCAGTCCGTGAGAATGTCATCATGAACGTCAAAACAATAATTACTTATCATCGTCAAACTAAATCATAGAAAAACAATTCAAAAATATTAGTACAATTACTGAAGTAAAAACTGGCCAAGTGCTACTTAAACCTCTTCTCTTAGGATTTCGCATTGCAACTGTATAACCGATTGCCTGTAAAAGGAAAGTTTGTATTAACGCTTATGCACGCTTGGCAGACGTCTTGGGAATGCAGTGTAAATTGTCAGTTTAACAGAAGGTAAGCCCACGTTCTGATATTTTCCCCTTTGTTGCCTATCACGTAACTTATAAGGCGGGATATCTACTCTATTTAAGTATTTAGACATCTCATATCCTGAAACACCTAGAGATTTATTGATGTTAGAAGCTAAATATAACTCAGCACATGCTTACTCCTACGCAATCAGTATCAAGCATATTATTATTGCACAACTTATCGATACAATTGCATAATCAGGATTTGCGTGCATATCGGTGCTACATCTCGGATGAAAGTAGGATCGAGTGGATCCCGCCCACGATATCAACTCGATCCAAAGGCGTTCTTAATATTTTCTTGTAATAAGCAGATAGGGTTATCTAACGTTATAAATTATATATTTTTTTAAATTATAATCAAATATCTACTTACGAAATTTCTTAGTCGTGAGGCAGGCCTCTTCTGCATGTATAGTTATGAGTATCAATGTGGATGTTATTAAAAGTTTATTGTGGGTTTATTGTATGAAATGAGAAATGCTTAACTTTAGACTACGGTAGAATTCGTCTTTTGGTTCCTGTCTTTCAAGTTTTTAATAGCAATTTATAAACCTACTTAGTGCATATTTGAATAAAAATTTAGTTTGATTATAAATACAGAATAAAGTAATATACATAAGTAGTGCAACAGCAACATATATACCTCCACATATTACCTAAAGTAAAACACTTGCTTGTATTGTAGAATATTAAGAATACCTGTAAATTATTTACGACGTCCAATACACCTACTTATTCATTCAATTACAAATTTAAAGTCCGGTCTTCGACCTCAATGGCAAATTACCATAACTTTCGTGTTTGCTTTTAAATCTAGCAGCCCTATTCGACACCGGCTTACGAAAAGCTGCTTACCTTCACCGTCCGGCCACGCCGCGGTTCTGAACGATCGACGTTCGAAACTTGAATTTATTTATTTTTATTTTGCGCATGCGTAGTCTGTCAAGGACGCGATGTGTCCGGCCGAAGTGCATTCTTGAATTTTTATTACTTTTCACATCCTTATTTTATATACCTACGGCTTGGAAGTTGGATGGAGTTATGAAGGGTTCTTGTTAGTTTTATGTTTTAGTAACCCTAATTTTTACCACAATAGTAACCACGAATGTAACTTATACCTATTATAAAAAAAACTTGGATCGCGAGTAGAATTAAAATCTATGGTCAACCATCCAATCACAGTAAGTTGTTTTATATCGATTGTGTGTATAATATAATAGTAACTATGATGATTGATAAATCAGGACTGAAATCTTTTATTTACCATTTCATATTTTTGAGTCATAACGCGAACATAAAAAATAACATCAATGATAATAAAATTGAGACCAACATTAAGGCATAGATATTTGACGCCTTGAGAACTCCTCACAAAATGTTTATAATTCGTAATACTTCACCTCTTTTATCCATACACAATATGGAGATATATTGCCATATACAATGTAATATATTGTAGTGGCAATAAATAGCTTCCTGAGATTAACTTGTAACACATTTCACGAAGTGTCGCTAATGACATCGTAAAACTCACTTCACGAAGTGATAAGTGCATATTTTAAAACTATCTCTACACTAATTTTTGTGGATCTTCAAAATGTGTGTATATCATTTATATTTACTATCGGCCGTTTGTTTTTGTATTAAAATTACTTTTAATTAAGATAATAAAACCCCTTTAAGGTGAAGTGAGTGTCAAAAGGAGAATTTTGAATCTGTTTTTTAGAAATAGTGTAAGCCTTACAGATATTAATAGAATATATAATATTCAACAGGATATGACAAATACGATGCTTGATCTGAAAATACGATTCCATATATTTCACTCGATTTTTCTTTCGAAACATACAGCTCTAAAATTTCGCTAAGTCCTGTTTTGTGTCTATATAGTAAATCAGTATCAATGCCATTTTTATTCGATTTTTAGTCAGCGGTCCTCTACAACGATACGCACCCAGCAAGATAAGGTCGACTTGATTGTACTAGTTGAAAGTACCCATTATAATCAGTCGCACCCTGCGGTATTAAACAATTAGAACATAATATTATCACTTGAAACTTTAACAATTAAAGAATAAATTGGCACTGAGCCTGAATTTTAATTTAAATAACAGTCTATATTACATTGTAATGGCAGTAAGACTTCAATAATGCCTAAGTGCGAGAGTTTAAATGAATAAGATACCTACTTTACAGTAGAATCTGCTAAGTTGGTACTATGGTGCGCAGACTCTAGTCTAGTACGTCTAGTACACACAGACATCCCGATACGACCTTTAACAATATATATAAAATAACATACTTCGGTAGAATATGACTACACCAAGTTGGACACAATAATATGTCGCAGGAAGTTTTGGCTAGAAGTGTCATGGTCAGCTTTCTTGAATGCTGTATTCACTATCTATCAGTTAGTGAGGGCATTGTAAATACAGGCAATATAATATACAGTCGTGAAACTTGGTGTCATTACAGTCCAATATTTATAGTAATTAAAAAAAACATGCTAATTACGGATTAGATGCCCGCTTAGAATATCGAGCCGTGTGTAAAAATAACGATTTCTAGGTACATCTTTTGGTGCTACAACACCTTCCGTTTGCGAGTCCAACTCGCATTTTGTCTGTTTTTTTTATGTAGCTGTTACGAACATACATCCCAAATTCCTAATCTTGATAAATTACTTCATTTTTACTATTCGTTTCATACTGAAACAATTAATTCAAATATAAAATTAGAAAAACTTTTTTCATTTATACGTTTAGGTTTTTAAAACAATTTTTTTTTATTGCCTTAGAAAAATGTATCACTTACTAATTTACGTAAAATAATGATAAAATTTAGTTATTTTAACGTTTTTCCTCATTCACAAGGATTTACTCCTAATGTGGAACCTAAGCGTCAACAAGGCGGCTGGCCATAAATCTAAAACCTATTTTACAATATATTCTGATGTTGTATTTTATGCTCATAGACTAAACATATTGTAACGACATGACCAACTTGAAGAGAGAGACAATTAACAGATTAAGTTGATTTTAAACTATGAAAAAATTAAACAGTTAGCGAGAATATTATACCAAAGTTACATAAAATTTAGTCTTGGCGTTCTTAGTTAAATTACAGCGTTTCTTACCTTATCTAATTACGAGTATTTCATCTGTGCCGCTACTGAATTGAGCAAGTTTCAATCCAAAGTTGTCAGATGGATAATGATACGCGTGTTATAAGTTAATTAACTGAAACTTACTAAGTGTTGCGGAAATGTATGAAGTAACAGGCGTTGAATGTTATTCTTTTGCATAAATACGAATATATTTCTGTGTCTTAAATAATGAATAGATTCAGGCGATACTTTGTGGAAATCCTTATTAGTTAATGACAATTAATTCAAAAGTACTTTATGAAAAAAAAAAAAAAACGACGACGCGTTTCGCTTCGACGCGAAGTATCCTCAGAAGGTCTTGACTCTAAGAGATGCTTCGTGTTCGGTTTTTTTTCTTAGAATTCTATTAAAATATATGTTATTATTAAATCTGTGTCTCTTTTTTTAGGTAAACTTGTGATCCCGTTCATGTAATATCAAACGTATTACCGAGTCTAGGTCAAACAGAAAGACAAAGTTTTAAGTGGTGTAGAGTTAAGCTCAAACAGACTGAAAAAATCCCGTTGTTTCAAAATTTTCATATTCATTTTGGAATATTAGAGCGTTTGGTTTGACGTTTATATGAATACTATAAAGAAGAGCACATATTACGTACCTGATATTATTCTCTATTATACAGTATATATTACCACGTTAGTGAAATGGCACTACTATAATGACCTCCAAATCGTGAGGTCATAGGTCGAACCGCAGGTAAGACAAGTATTTCTTTTTAATATTAAATTCTCAATAACAGTCCGGAGTCTAACAAATTCTTTAATGAGGATCACTGCCTATTATAATTAGGTTCTTAGGAACTAAAATAAAAAAAATGCTAAAATGGATCACCCTCTCGGGGATATACATAGGTAAAGATAGTTATTTTTTATCACTTTTAAGAACGTTATCTGTATTGTGTAGCATAATATTAGAACTTAATCCAACCCCACTACCTCTCCGCCTCTATTAGCTATCTTCATCGCTGAGGCCAAAACAAAACTTGTTCTTTCGTAACATCATTTCGGTTTACAACAATGGTTGCGCGATTATTGTAAACAAAACTAGTCAAGCATTATCATTCAGTTACAAGTAAGCAAATGTCTCAAATAAGAACCAACTTGAACTACTAAACAAACTACACACGTGTTTATTTACTACTACGGGCGTTTCACAACTCTGTCCACTTCTTCGATATACAGACAAGATGAATTTCATATTTACGATCTTCAAAGAAACGCGTTTTATGGTATCAAATCAAAACTTGAAAAAGCTTTCTTACTCGTATAATATAGTACATAAGCCCTTAACTTGTATGTTAGTAATTTCACTCGCTATATATCCATGGGCCTTATTGTCTTACTAGAAGTGTAAAGAAAATGATCTTCATTTTGTTATTAGAACTCCATAATAGGTTTCGTTTTAAAAATATAATATATATAAAAGAAGTTCGTGAGATATCTTAGTTCAAGTTGAGTTTTGATACTTTAGTTAAATTTGTTTTGTTATACCTACTTTATAATTAAATCCATAGAAAAATAAAAAGTAAAATTAATTTTTTTCGGAAAAAATCAGCATCTACTTTCGAAAAGAATGTTAGGAACCATTACGTAAAAGTATTATTTTCAAGTTCAATAATGTTCAAGTCCTTCAAAAGGCACTGCAGCCCTCATTCTAGTATTTTTCCCTTCATCACCTATTACAACTCCAACAGAAAGATAGGAGAGAATAATCCTGTAACTCACAGGTGGCGGGAGCATCAAACACTCCGGGAGAGCGATATCTGTGACCGCTGAATTACGTAATACGCACTGAAACGGATCAGAGATTTCTATGACATTTTGTTTTGTATTCACACCAAACTACCAACCACGAGCAAAACATTAAAAAATATCGGGCATATGGATCCTGTTATCTGCTGGCTGGTAAACAGACTAGGTAAGTGATGCCTATCCAGGTACCTCCCTCACAGGTAATAATATATGCCTAGACTACCTATAAGTTATTGCAGACTTACAGGCAGTCCAAATGCACCACCCCACTGCCAGTTGGCAGTGTGCTGCCAGGCAGCATGCTGGCCCCAAAAATATATTTATTATTACATTGTAATTATCATTAACGCCTAAGCGAATAGTCTTACAAAATTACAAGAAAAGGATTTTTAGGAACCCCTAATGATCTCTATAGAACCCCTTTCGTATATACAATTTTTCTCTTTGTTGTAATTATGTAACATCTTAATTAACCTATTATCTCTAATACCGCACCGCTTCTAATTTGCGTCAGCTTAAACCAGTTGCAAAACCGAGCGTAATGCGAGAATGTAATTAATAGACGTGATTTATTTCAAGTGTCATAACGTTCGTTATAACTTAGATTAGTGAGATGGAGAGCTGACGTGTCCACTTGATCTATTGTGCTATGGAAGCTGTATAGTGTAGATTGATAGAAGTTATGTAAGGTAACTTCAATCGAGTTAGTAAAAAAAATGAGGTTGATAATTTACTTTCGAATAGACTTTTTTGTTGTTGTTTACGTGATTATTTAATAATTATCAGTGTTACTTGTTTGTCGAAATTGGATCCAGTACACAAAAAACTGGCTAAGTTTCAGTCAGGCATCTCTTTTTTATGGTAAAGCATTGCTTGAGCCATTAGCTCGTAAAAGAAAATAGAAGTTTATTGGTTTTGATCACTTCAAACCACATAAAAAAATGCATTTTTAGTAGCTGTTGGTTACCAGAGAATATTTTAAATTATATACTTACCTAAATTTCTGATTCCAAAATAGTTTAGTTTTGAAATTAGAGCCCGTAACAAAAATTACATTTATTTATTTTATAGTTGATATGTCAGAAACAAATTGTATTCTTGTAATAAACACACTCGAAAACATCCCACATGGCAGGGAGTTCTTTTTTCTTTCAGCTTGTCAATGGTTAACTTTCAATTGCCTCAAAGGAAGCTTAAAATTACCAAAGCCCCAGCCATTGATGACTGATAGTGGTCAAAGCATAGTCTATCATTTGTAAAACAAAAACCGATCAAGTGGGGGTTGGACTCACATATTGATGTTTATGTACCAACACAGAATGTGCAAAAATATCGATATGTTATTCATTCCGTTCAAGACCCTTATGGAAGTCCGACCGGCATTGGTCGATTTTCATTATTTGTTGCTTTACGAAAGATATTGGACTATAATCACACCAAGTTTTACGTTTGTATGTGTTACGGTTTTCACGATAAAACAAAAGTCAATGGTAAATTTACTTTTTTCTTGCGTGGAATCTTTTAGTACTAACTTTTAGCTATTAATATTATTTGTTAGGCAATCCGCCATACCAACACATATTTAGTAAAATGTCTATTGACTCCTACATATTGGCCGGTTCCAAAGATAGGTTGGACAGATGGTCAGGCAACCAAAGTTTAGTAATAGAGTCTCATTAACTAATACGGAACCCTATAACCTACACATACATTCAAGCTGGATTGCACTCTATAGTTGAATCTGTTAAAAACGTTCTAAATTCAACGATATTCCAACGCAATAATTGACTTAATTTGATGAAAGATGGTGCAACTAAGCCGCAGAAGTTACTCATATTATTATTCTCCACGGTTATCATTTCTAATCATTCAAGTAAATAATAAAGACACACCTACAGACGCGTGCCTCGAAAATTTTATGCAATCTTGCTCACGTTTTGCTAAGTAACTATTTAGTTTAGACCAGAGATAAGAGTGCTTTGTTGTTGGGTACTGGGACTGTTATGTTTGCTTCATTTGGGAACGGACCGGTGTAAACACAACATCCGTTATTGTTCTGATGTTGGGTGTTACACTTGCTATTACAATGTAGCGTTCGGAAATTAAATTGGAAAAGTTTGGTATCACTTACCCATATACGGAAAATACTTTAAATAATGATAAAGTTATCTACAATGCCCGCTATCTGTCGAAATATGAATATTTGAACACTTCTGTCTATTCGAAGTTTGATAATATATTTGTTTATATTTATGTTTAGGGTACTATTTAAGTACCAAGGGTAGAAAATTAGAGATTATTGGGGTCATTGACTTATATGATGTGCCTTCTTTTAGTCTTGCAAAGTAATAAGTATTTTTATGTTCTAATTTTTTAAGCAATGAGGGACTAGTAGCTATAACTTTTAACTGCCGCACGGTTTGAATCACGGCTTGAGTTTTATCATCAATGGAAGGGCATTTTGTAAGTACTGTTATCTTGGCATCGGCGATAATGATAACAATAGAATTTCATTAATAACTAGGACGTAGTGGTCCTGACGATGCCAATTAGTATCCGTAATTATTTTATATAAGTATACAATAATATTCTTAAGATTATTTATGTTATATACATTTTTTGTATCCTGTTCGTATTATTTCTAATATTTTTTGTAATATTTGTTACGAATATGAGTTGTTGTAATTTATCAGAAAATATTCTTATTAAATAAATAAATTATTTATTAGATAAAAGATGTTTTCTGATTATTAGTAGGCTTATACTTTAAAAGAATTATTCTGACTTTTTTTGTTAACATAACATCTCAAATTAATAATCGACATTACGAAAAATATTAGAAGCAAACCACATAACGTTCATTCTTTGTTTCTTTCTTTCTTAACCAGCTTCACACGGTTCTGACTTAAAAACCAGTTCTTTTTCCTTACGTGAATTAAACAGTATCTTCGACCATGTCTTTACTTATAACTATTAGGTGAGGTAGTGGTCAAATATTAAGCCCAACCTATTATTAGGTAAATTGTTGATGGTAAGGCGTTTGTTTATCACTGGCCTGGCAGATTTTGATGAATAAGTCAGGATATTCCAAAAAAATGCGTTTTTACATATAAAAAGGCTACCTACATAATAATCAACAATGCAGGGAAACGTTTATATGGCTCAATCCCACGTAATGTCACCTTACCAGTAGTCTCACATGACATAAATGTCAATCAACTGATTGACATTATGTGTTACGATAACGTCCAAATAACGTCCTATTCAGTCTGGTGACAATCACGAAATTAGATCACGAACTCCAATGATGTGCGCGCCGTTCAGATTGACAAACAAACGCGGTAGGTAAGTAGATACCTAACTACCTAATTATATTCTGATACAGGTCATATATTTATTTAATGCTCGGGCTCATATTGTGTTGCCTGACATCTTTATAACAATCTCGAGGTCTGGGTTCCATTACAGATCAGACAGGTTAATTTGTCACTATAAAAATCACATAGCAGTCCGAAGTCTGGTACTGTGCCTGGTAGATGGCAATATGATGGCCTCATATTACATGGAAATTTAAATCATCCAGTGAAACTTGGATGTTAATACACATGTGCTACACTAAAACAAGAGCAGCAACAAGAGCAGATGATGACAGTAACCACCAGTTATCTAGAATAAAAGTTTTCAGGGAAATTTTCAAGGATAGCTACCAGAACACATCGTTAGGCTTCGCTAGGCGACTGATTTTCTTCATGAGGATTGAAGGAGATAAATGCCCTAATATGCAGAGCGTCGGGAGTTTCACTGAATGCCTTTAACATAGCTAAACGACTGCCATTCTAAGACAACAACCAGGAGCAACAACTTTATCCACCCACCGAATCCCGGAAGCGCTCAGTTATGTGTCTATTATATTTCCTCATGCACTCAATGTGGTAACAAATAAAACATATACAACTCACATAACTACAATTTTCAGATATGCCAGTTCATTTGAGTATGTTTCAAATGTATAGGTCACATCGACATAAGTGGAGTCTTGCTGCACAGTATCCGCACTAAGAAGCTGTTTATCATCTTCACGAGAACCAAAAAGAAGCGAGCAAATGAACGGAAAAGAGCATTCCGAAGGATGATTGATGCCGCCTACCTATATGCAATTCTAGCTCCCCACGGGTAATGAATGGTAGTAAAGATTATGTTTAAACTCATATACTCATTATTAGCGGCTTTGTGAGCAGACCTCGCGTCTAAAATATGTTTTATTTACGTATTGAAATCCTTTTGAAAAATTTCGTTGCTACGCACAACATTTCACAAGACTCCGGTGACAAATGCTGAGTAAAAAAACTGTAGAGGAGAACATCCGAAAACATCCGCCGGACGGACTTTTACAGTATTCGCTTGCTTAGTTGATTAAAAAGTCTAACCTATAAAACCCTGCTATACAATTAGGTGACTATAACAAGTTTCCTGTGCCCGCGATTATTAATAACATTTATATTGCAGTATTCAAGAAATACAAATGGCATAAACTTGTTCTCTCAATCCTTTGCAAGGTCTTTTCCGCCTTCAGTCCGTTACTCTCACGACTTTACTGCATTTCGGACCACCGGACACCGTTACTTACTCTATGTTATATTAATTATTGGACTAGACTCAAATTGGTCAGGTATGCGTAACTTTGGTACCCTTGTTATCGTTAATATTCAACTTTGAACTTTATTCCAAAGGCATTGAGTATAACTTCTTGTTTCGTCAGCGGTGGTAAGTCAGCGCAATCGCAACTAGGCACGTGCGCTACCTTAGCGCTAACTTATTAAATAAGATATGCGAAATATCTACAGTGGTGCTTATTTAAAGTCACTAATAAGGTCGTAGCGAATTTGTTTGAATAGTTTTCCGCTTGACTGTTAAGGGTGTAGTTAAGATAGTTCAGTTGCTTGTGAAATTTAATAGTATTGTTGTGTATGGTCTAATAATATAAACAACTTGTAAAGTATGCAGCATGATATTTCCCCGAAATTTTTGTATATTAAATCATGTAGGGTTCGTACAACAGGTCTTCTCTAACGAAACAAAAGACAACCCAAAAACTATTGAAAATATGGGTTCGCTAACAACAGAATGTAAAATACAAAGGCATCGTTGTAATTAGTTTTGGCAATGGTTGCCTTCATGTCACCAAACCTTTTTGGGGATTCTCTCGCATAGATCCTACTTAATTGGATGGTTCCCTTTGAAAAATCAGGGATTAAGATAATAAATATGAAAACCTAATGTGCAGGCACACCCCGATGTAGTCTTTAGTCCTGATGTAGTAGAATTAATAGTGCAACTTAATTAGTCGTTATTAACCGATCAACTAAGTTTTTTTATGCCTCATAGTTTAGCCTTTGACCACTATCTCATCTGATGGTAAGTGATGATGTGGTCGAAGGTGTTGTTCAAGCTAACCTAGAATTACTGGCTTTCAAGGACAGCTGAAAAGCAACGTCCGCTGCGGTCATGACTTAGATAGTTGACCGCTAGTAGCATAACTACTGAACGCTTCCGTGCTTTAAGCCATCGTCTGTCGCAGTGGTTGTCATCTTGAGAATGCATGTCTAGCTAGCTACCATCCTCAAGTAGTATATGTCACCAAGCACCTAACGGTATGTTCCAGCAGCTGTCCTTGAGAGCCAGTAATTTTAAGTTGATCTGAACAGCGTCTACGATCACATCACATATCATCAGATAGTTGTCATAAGCTAGCCTAACAGCTTTAAATAAATCATTAAATTTAGTAACGTTTTACGATATCCAATAATAGGATATCGATAATTTCGTATGTTCTTAAACTAAGAACTATAAATTTGGTAAATGCTCACATCATAATTTCCAAAAGCCTATGATATATGAGACTAAACCTACAATGTAGGTAAGGAATTCTCTGTCATCCATTATAAGCGACTGTGGTCATATCACCTTTTTCTTCATAGAACGCAATAAGGAGCTCTACTTAGATACGTACACATAAAGAGAATTCCCAAATACATACATGCCATGCTTCATACGCGTCGTAATATCTGAAAGCTTTCCTTACAGCCACGGGGGCTTTCTATTATCTAGGCATCTGCGCGAAGACAATGGACCGCGCATGCGTAATGCGTTATCGCGATCTGGCTCTTGCCTCACCGTGCCTAATGAGGAACGGGTAGACTGAGAGATTATGGTGCATATAGTTACTGGAAGAACTCGTACCTGAAGTGTACCAAGTATTAGATTATGATTACTAAACGAAAGTGTATTGGAGATGTGCCTAAGTATTACACGTATAGTTAGATACAGATATTTGTCTGTGATGAAATTGGACTCCTGAAAGATCTTTAATCTCATTATAATGTGATTTTGCAAGACATTTCTGTTTTCAAGTAAGTAGATATCATTATTATAATTTAAGGAGTGATAAGACACACAAGTCGCCCGCCTGATAGTTAACTGATGTTGTGTCACCGTTCTCATCCTGTTTGAAACTGCACTGCGCTTATCTCTCCAACACCTTAATTATTTTCTCTTGTTAGTCCAATAATGTCACTAGCTATAATGCCCTTCACGTCTAAACACATTAGTATTTTCAGACTTCTGCTACGAGACAGAATACCTGTCCATGTGGTGGTATAGACTAAGAAGGACTCTTATGAAAGACTTTTGCGAAAGACCTGCCTACGAAGAATCGTTCTAAATAATCAAATGACTATCTTATTAATATCCATGTGCAGAAATTATATTTAAGATACTTATCATAATCACATTTTATTACATATAGTAATATGCCACAATGAGCACACGTCTAATTTACAATAAAATATTTAAAATCAATACTTATTCTTATTTATAAACTGCTATTTAAAAATATTTTAGACTCAGAACAGGGAGATTACTGCGTGGTACTTGTTTGAACTTTAAATAAACTATATAGTAATTTAGTCGGTCAGCATCTCCTAGTACAAATGCCCTACTTCTCCAGCTATGTGATAATTGAACAGCTTCGGGGAAAGTCTGGCTAATTACAACTAATTGATTTTTTTACCATTTCTTTGTTACAGATTACGGCGCTTACTAAAGGATGAGGAGTAAGCAACGATGGGAGCGCTGCTTTGGCCCGGACACACTCGAATCAACAGGTAGGTATTTATTTCTATAATCTTAAGATAGTTTATCTCTACAGATAAGTAATATATTAAACAAAAGAAATATATTTTTCACCTCTAAAGCTCGGAATGGGGTTATTAATATCATTTGAAATCTGTGTGGAAATGTGCTTTTTATCCGCTAGTGTAGAAAATATTTTTAAAATTAGAATCTTCATAATAGTTAATAAATCATAAATTTTCTTCGTAATTTACCAATTTTATTTAAATTAATGCAAATATACTTCATTATTTTAGTTGTTTTTCTTACACTCATCATTTTCCGCACCGTGTGAAAAATTGTATGTTTCGCTCGAAGCAAAAAATTTGCGTCTCATACCTTGGAAACCTTTGCTACGCTCAGGATTCTATTTTGAAACAACTTGCTTCGCTCGTGATTCAATTCTGGAATTCTTCGCTCAGATTTCAATACAAGTACTCGCACGAAATATCAATTTGCAGTCTTACTTAACAGATAATTATTGATTATAATCTTGAATATCCTGTGAGTATATTCACAGCCTCAGGTGTTAAGTGACGCAACGGACTTGCAGATCACAATGTTTACCTACTGCAAATAATATGACCGTTCACGTCTTTCTGAATAGGTGTAAAGAAGTGATAACTACATTTTTGAACCCGACTCTTTAAGTTTTTAATCAATTTGAGGTACTCGGACTACGCAAATATGAACTCAGTACCCTTAATACGAGTTTTCATAGTTCCATTTTATACATTACCGAGAAAGTTAACGTTTTTCCCCGTACATTATTTAGCAGCGCCCTTAGCGGTGTGAATGTGAGTGAACTAAAATAGGTATGAGGAAGTATTAACTTTTATGATAACTAAAATATAAGTATAAACTTGTAGTAGTGTAACAGAGTGTTATAATCAAGAAAGTACCGATTTCAACATGTTATTTCACGTTTTCAGTGTTATACTTCGGTACCGTTTTGATATATTTATTTTCTGTGGTGTATGCTGCTTTACAGGGTGAGTTGTTTTAACCGCCCATAACAATGGTCACCTGCAATTATTAAGTCAAAAGGATATTGGCTAATACTGTTTTCAGTTCAGCAACCGGAACTTTCACCGTTGAACAAGGTCTTCCCCATTGGGGGGATTTGCCATAATCCCCACGCTTGACATACGTCTTGAGGAAAACCTCTTTTTCTAAGGTGTGCTTTGTGGCTATTGATGACGATGAATATTATGGTTTTGAACTTTTGATGATTACATAAATAGTTCAGGTCAATAGAGGCCACTTGTACATACCGATTATGTATCACGTTAGACGCAAAGTATTGAACTTTAGCAACTGCTTCGTTCGTGTATACAACTTTATATGTGACGTCATTCAATTGACCGTGTAATAAAGTGAAGTGCCCTCGCAACTGCATATAAAATGAATTGTTTTTCCCAATCAATATTTGTTAGAGGCTTGAGACAAGCTGAACCGTTCAAAAAGCAATGTCACATTGAACGAAGAAAACGTTCTCCAAACCTACATGTTTTCTTATTTATATAACAAAGAATCCAATAAAATATATTAAGATCGGTGGAATTTAATTTAGGCTTTTATCATGAATGTAAGGAGGAAAAAGTGCTCGACAATGGCGTCGATGGGTAATGAAAGCTTTCTTTTTTGCTGCTTTTTACACATTGATATCAGATACTGACTACAATGGAGATATATTACATACAAATACGTTTTTTTCTTTATTATAACAGTATTCAACAAATTAGATACACGCCAGAGTACAAAGTCAATTGATTTAGATATAATTTGTTCTGGTTTGAAAAAACTCACGCTATCTCATTTTCAAGCTATATAGGCACGCTTTGTTAACAGTACTTGCATAATTATACGTATACAAAGTGAGAAAATGTATACGTTAACCGATCAAAGTAAATTCTCTGTAGCGAATTGGGGGCTAGTCCATTTTCATGTTTGTATGAGATAAATTATTAAGGGGCTATGAGATGAAAGTAAAGTTTTAGAAAATGATTAACATATTCAAAAACGTTTAACTTGGAACAGTTGTGACGGTCTTAGTTCGGGAAATATAAAGCTAAAATTCATAAGATGAAACGTTACATAGGTAAATAAAGTTGCAGATTTGTATTGGTATGAAGTAAATTATTCAAGGGGTTTTGAGATGCAAGGGAAGTCCTAAAAGAGGGTAAACATATTCAAAGTTACAAAAGTAGTTAAAGTAGGGTATCATAAGGAAGGGTAGTATTTTTATGTTCCCTTTTTTATTACTATGCAGATCTCTATTTTTTGTTACAACACCTAAATCTATAAAATTGAGTACGCCGCGAGGTCTCAGTTCATGGCTAACTACTAACTAATGCTTTAAACATGGTAATAACCATAGATAAGTGAGCAGACATGTCACACAGGCGTCTAGATCAAGCTTTGTTACTCTGTTACTCATTCGTGCATTGTCATAAAACACCCACACATGGTTCCGCGCATAATTTCTCGATTCAAAATACCCCTTTCGAAATACATCTAGCTGGCTGGGGCGATAAATAACCAACAAATTACTCGGCTGGCGCGAATCGTAGCTACATAGGTACACGTGCGATGGTGACATTTGCATGCCTGAGAAATGTTTACAGCTTGCTGGATACACAGTTCGTAGGTAGAGAATGAATGCGACGACTCCGAGACGTTTAATCAAACAACAATGAACGAGCTGCGTGTATTGTGTCACAGAATACGTGCTAGTGCCTTTTTATTAGTGTTATGACATGTTTGACTTGTATGCTCGTTTTGTTTCAATTGGACGCCTTATTGAAAACTCTTTCATTAAATTCAACTGCGTCTTCAGACTTCATGAGAATGAACTCTATTTGTGAAGCTCCTGAATATGCTCGCTTAGTTGTTTTTGTCAAATACATCTTGAACAATAACTTTGCAATCACAAATTATCGGAATTGTTTCTTCGAAACAAGCTTCAAATTTAACTCGGCAATTGAGTTATACGAGTCAGGCAGTGCTGACACAGTATCTTTTTAGGAAGGACAACTTAATTCTATCAACATAATGTGTATTTGGTCTCTATACCAAGCATCAAAAGTGCCGACTCTACAACATTTAAAAGTTATCTACTATCTCGCCTATTTCATCATAAGTGGTGATGTTATCAAACACACAGCAGCCAGAACTCACCGTTTGGGGATCGGTGACTAATTTTCCACTTGAGTGGCAAGCAATCAAACTGCCCTAATGACCATACTAAATAATGTTTGCGAAATGGATCGTTAAATAATTACAACGGTTCCTTGAAGTTTTTGCTCATAAATTCATCTTACACTTAGTAACATATAAACTTGCAGGTGTTAAAATTTTAATCAGCAGTCTATATTTTAGCGGAACAGAGAGAGCGTCCTTCTATTTCCAATAACACTGTGACTCTCGGCTTCGCTAGTTCAAATGAAATGTGAGCCATTTCGTTGCCGAATAGCTTTCACAGAACGCTGCTGTGTCGTCTCGTTTGAGCTTTGTTCGTGAATTGCCGCAAAAATGTGCTGAACTTTCTACTCCATCTAAATTAGACCGTAAAAATTGCGAGCGTTGAGGAAAATATGATGGTCAAATGGGCACATTGATAAGTTAGTGATTTATTTAGGGTTATTTTGTTGGTTACTTGATTTTTATCCTATAAAAAGCAACTTAGGCCTTTTCAATAAGTGTTATCTCAACTTTTCTCGCATTATTATCGATTACGAAGATACCAATCTTCCTAATCTATTCGTTGTGAAGTATTTAACTTTTTTTGCTTATTTGTTCAGGTGGTTTTTTCCAATAGGGTTATCCTTTGACCACTATCTTACCTGATGGTAAGTGATGATGTTGTAGAAGATGTTGTTCAGGTTAATCTAGAATTAATGGCTTTCAAGGACAGCTACCGGAGAATGCGACAGATTTTCTACTTAAGGATGGTAACTAGCCTGGCGGGCATTCGCAAACTGCCACCATGCAAAATGGTGCAATGTGGTACCTACAAGGTGGTAACCATTGATTAGAAAAATAAACTTAAAATGGGAACAGGCTCTCAAGACAAATGCCGCAAGCGATAGGCAAAAATCATTGACTGTCCTATTATTTTAACATGTATATGTATATCCTATTATTTTAACATATATATTAATATGTAAGTATGTATATGTATATATAGACATCTCCTCAGATTATCTGAATTAAGGCGTAATAGTGCTGATACTTCCCACATTTCTTTAACAGTTAAATTCTGGTTTTATTATAGATGAACTATGGGTTCTTATAGTGCGGGCTAATTTAATTATCGATACATTAAACTACTTCGATCTCATCATCATTTCTAATTACTGCTCATATCAGATCGTATGATATATAATACGTCGTGCGATATATCGAACGGTACGATATGTGTCTTGAAACTCAATTTTCAAGTTATTGTTTATTCAGGTCAACGTAAGTGTTTAATTTTAATAACCATAATAAAAGCCAACAATTATGAATGTAATGAACACTGAACCGAATCCTTCAAACAGTAGCGATGGCGTTATACTGGTAATACCGCCCACAACACGATTGTGAAACGAGCAGAGGTCAACATCGTGTGAACTGATCTTTAGAAATTATATTTCATTCACGATATCGAATGTATCGATAATGCGTCAGTTCCGTGTTACTTTCGCTTTAATTAATAATTAACTTAATTAAAAGTAGTGATGTGATTTTGAAGTGTATTAATTTTTGATTAGCTACCTGTGGTAGGTTACAATTACCACAGTTTTGGAGTTTATAATCAAAGTTTAACGAATCCAATTTAGCTTTATTATAATACCACATAACATGGCACGACTGTCTAAAAGGAGTAAATTATTTTTATGGTTCATATAAGTATGTATTTGAGTTTCTTTATTTCACCATACATTTTAATTGCCTTAACAGATTTCGATGTATCGGGAATCGATACAATCCTTATATCATCCCGAATGACACAAGCTTTACAATTTGGTAAGAACAGTCGTGTTTTAAATATATGTATTTGCTTGTTTATAAAATCTTAATTGAAATTTTCTAATTATCAAGGAAATTTGCGAATAGGTTCTCGCAAGTTTTTTGTGGTAGGTACCAGTTTTACCTGTGGGTGTTGTAAGAGGCGACTAAAGGATATATATAGGAAGGTGGGCAGCAGCGCATTCTGAGGAACTGATATCTTACACTACAACCCTCAAGACGCCAGCCAAGCGTGGGGATTATGACAAATTAATCCCCCCTAAATGGGGGAGGCTGTGTTCATCAGTGAACAATCCGGCTGATACAGTACGGTACAGTCATTCAAATGTAATATAATATTTAATTAGATAATTCTAGGTTAGTCTGAATAACATCGTCGACCACATCAGCACATACCATCAGGTGAAATAGCGGTCAACGGCGAACCTACCATGCATAAAAAAAATCTCTCGTATTTTTTTGTGGTTTTGTAATATAAAGAAACTATACGAAGGTATTAGGAAAAACTTAAAGAAACATTCATAAATAACAAATGTAAAATATTCAAACCTTGAACACATCATCACACACTAACAGGTCAAGGCTAACAAAAAAAGATAAGGACAGGAAGAAGAAGAAAAATATTCAGCCTGTATTTTCCAATGAACAAAATTCAAAGAAGAGAGTATAATTAATTAAATGTACTTGTAGCACTTTTCTCGTATCAGAGTTCATCAAAGCCTGTAGAGTAAATAACTCCATTCACAAAACAAAGAAAATCGCGTGTCAATTACATTATGGGCTTCTCTCCAATCCAATTTCACGAGCTACGAGTACAATGTAACACGCGTTGAAACGAGGCCTGATTTTAAAAGCCGTGTCATAAATTCACATGCAAATACGAGTACCTACTTGTGCTGTACTGTATCAGACCACAGAAATTCTGGACCCCGCTAAAGAATCATGTATGTTTGTAGAGCATATATATATTTTTTTATGGGAAAAGAGGGCAATTGTGCATGCGGCTCACCTGGTGGTAAGTGATCACCGTCGCCCACGAAAACCCGCAACACCAGAGGTATCGAGGATGCGTTGCCGGCCTTTGAGGAGGGAATATGCTCTCTTCTTGAAGGCCCCTAAGTCGTATCCGTTCGGAAATATTGCACCTGGCAGCTGGTTCCATATTGTGGTTGTGCGAGGTAGAAAATATTATGTCTTCTCAACAACAATAACTGATTACTATTAGAAAATATGTGTTCGCTAACAACAGGTAAGGATTGTAGGTTTATCAATTATCCCGGTAACTTTACTGTATTAGCCGGATTGCCCACTGTTGAACACAGCTTTTAAAATTACGGGGGGTTTCACATAATCCCCACGCTTGGCAGGCGTCTAGGTATCGCTGTATAAGATAACAGTTCCTCTGAAGGTGCTGCTGCTTACGATCTGGTATTTTACCCTTAGTCGCGTGTTACGACACCCACGGGGAACCTTAATATATGAAATGGTGTATAACCGAGGTAATTATGTAATTAGACGAGCTTTGGTGACGGGCTACAATGTCACCCTCCATCTCTTCTTATGCGTATCGTAAGAAGCGTAAACCGAAAGGTGAGCAGCAGTGTCTTCTGAGAAACTGCTATATTACACTGCGATCCCTAAGACGCGTGGCAAGTGTGGGGATTATGACCCCCTTAATGGGAGAAGCTATATTAGTCCATGTAAACCAAGTGGATATATACGAGTATACACTATGACGTCTAACAAAAATAACATTAAGCTAAACTGAAAATTTCTTTATAAGAAAAACCTTTGAACTGTCCTACCCAGATTCGAACTTAGGACCTCTTAATGCAAAATTTACGCTTCCTCTTGTCTTGTCTCATATTTATATTTTTTTTGATACTCGATCTATATTATTGATATAAATATTGTGATAGACTATGTAGTAATTATGAAGCATGAGTAAAATTATTGCTTATCAATTATTTTAATTGTAATAACCGTAGTTTTGATAAGCTTTAGTGATTTATCATAAAATTCACAACAATGGTTATCCAACGTAAACTGGGTAGTATTTGAATTGCAGTTAAACAGCCGTTATAAAACGTTGTGGGACAGTCAAGGCGCCTGTCAACCTCTCTATAACTAGCCAGAACAGTTGACAGGTTAAACGCAGTCCGCGCAAAGTTGAACTGCCTGTTTATATTACAATTAAGTGTTATTTTTACAATTTACTAATGCTGTATTTCTTTGCTAGAATCAAACAAAGAGGAACAAAAAATAAGGGGCTAATTCACAAGCATCCTGTAGGAGGCAACCATCTACGTGTCAGACAGTAAATAGCAATACAAGCGTCGTGATTACTTTTTTTTAAAGAAAGTATATATTAAAAAAATATTTTCATATTGAATGCGCTTTAACCTACAGCCCTTGCTGAAGTTTTTTTAAAATGATATATGGTATTATGTATATAACTTACTAACGATTACATATAAGGAAATTTGTGTCGGTGCTGTATCGCATCATCCACAGACGTCCGGCAGGCTGTGTGGGTGTTATCAATAACTGAAATAATGCGATGCCCTAGTGGCACTGGCTATGCCATCGGGCTTTCTGGGCAGCAATCGAATCATTAACGTAAACTTGAGCTTTATTGCCAGGTGATAAGGCATTTTTCAATTCTCGCCCGGTCAGCTAGAACTCCTTTGTGGATAATCTGGCACCAAACACGGAAGTTTTTGTTCCAGCAGTTATTCTTGAATGCCAGTTTCCATTTTGGGTTAAAAAAAATTACCATCCTCTATCACACTATCTAGTGTGATAGTGGTCAAGGACCACCTACATATATATGTTGGTATTTGTAGGCCACCACCGCACTGCCTCATTCTACCACTAAATGACAATAAAACAATATAATAATATCTGCTGTTTTATTGCATGCGCTTAAAATAATTCAGTTATGGTTATGAGGTAAGTTGTTTTGTAATAACGAAGATAATTTTAGTTACGATTCGACTTAACAAGCATTAGTTCGATTCGAAACATCAAAAGTCAAATTAAGCCGATTATCGACCTACCAAAGCGCCTTGAGGGTAATAAAAATTACATTACCGTACTTGCAACATTATGTTGTATTCGCAACAGTAGGTAATACTTTATTCACTTTCGTAACATACATTATTCTGAAAAATATGTGTGAAGTTTATATTAAATGTTTATCTTTAGTTGAAAACTTTTCATAAAGCTTGATATCCTTATCGGGAATCCAACACGTTCTTGGCTAGCTTTATCATGTGTACGTTCTTCATCATATGGTAGATATTGGATTATAATCACACCAATCATCACATTTGACGTTTATATGTATTACCGTTTTTATGATATTGCAAACACAAAAAACGTAATATAAACACGTTTCTTGTAAGGTTAATTTTATTTATGATTTGTATTGTTATTATTAATTGTTATGCACCACAAATTCTGCGAAAATTTCAATCGGCTACATTTCAAACAACAATGTTTTTGAACAGAAATGTAGCAGATTGAAATTTTCGCAGAATATGTGGTGCATAACAATTAATAGTAACAATACAAATCATAAATAAAATTAACCTTACAAGAAACGTGTTTATATTACGTTTTTTGTGTTTGCAATATCATAAAAACGGTAATACATATAAACGTCAAAAGTGATGATTGGTGTGATTATAATCCAATATCTACCATATGATAAAGAACGTACACATGATAAAGCTAGCCAAGAACGTGTTGGACTCCCGATAAGGATCTCAAGTTTTATGAAAAGTTTTCAACTAAAACAGATTAAAAAACCAAAGGCAAACTATAATTACAGCAGGGAGATCTACAGGCAAGCAAATAAAAAAACAGGCAAACCCTAACTAAAAGCTATCTACAGCCACATAATCTACAGCGTATTATTTTGAAAATAATAAATCACGTACTCATACTTTCCGCAACATAATCCACCGTTTGATAACCTTCGTTGTAAAAGAGTTTATCATCAAAGTTATTGACGATATATAATCTGATGTCTTCATAAGCCATATTTTATGGCACCATAAAAAGTTTGCGACGTTAAGTTACTAAGATACTAAAGGTCCGTTGGAACTTGAACTTTGCTATTATATATGCTTGATGTATTTCCTGAAAGAGCTTATATATATAGCCTTCATATATAGGATCTAGTTTCAATGATTTTTAAAACCTAAAAAGACATGAATTATCACATCGATGGTCACAACGTCCACTATTGAACATAAGAATTAGACAGGGTACTCCATAATCCCCATGCTTGGCAGGAGTCTTGAAGATCGCAGTCTAAGAGGGCAGTTCTTTATAAAAAGTTCAGTGGAGTAAATTACCATTTATAACTGCACAGATGCTAGATGGCTCATTTAGGTACCTTTTCTCACTCCCAGAGCTGTTTAAATCCCATGGTCATAACTTCACAAGCTATTTTAACGATATTAAAATCAATGGTTGATCTCAAGAGCCCAATCATCGAATAAATCGAACGATTTATCGGATAAATCGAATAGAGCGCGATTCGCGAAGCCAAGCCCTGAGGGGCGCGACATCGTTCCCCATCGTAATGACGGCTGATAATCGCAGACATCCTTCTCGGTCTCTTTGAGAACGTTTTTTAACATTCCTCAATTCTATTTTTAGCGAAAAATGTGGAATGGTTCAATCCACGGCTGCATTCCATCGTTTTATCCACCCGTGAAGCATTTAAAAGTTTAGAGCTAATTGTTTTTGTTTATCATTTTAAAGCGATAAGTTGCATCCTGTTCATTCACCTTCGAGATAAAAGAAATAAAATAACCTGAAGATTTTTGATATAATTATATAAATATTGTCTAAGATTTCTATGACATCCTAAAAATATTGCATTTATGTTGTAAGGCATGTTGCTAATGCCCGCCTGGCTAGCTTACACTAGCTTAAATCTGTCACCAGCTGTTCTTGTGGGCCAGTTGGCTTTGGCATTGTAAGTTAACCAAGGTCGACCATATCATCATTTACCATTAGGGAGATTAAGCTGTGGTCAAAGGCAAGCAACAACAAAATGTATCATATATATCTTGGCCTTTGTTCAACAATATGATACATTTTGGAGATATGTTTTGAATTATTTAGAATTAAAAGCTATATATATATATATAGTTGATCAAGTGTTGATCGGTTTAAAATCTCGAGGTTGTGTAGGTTTCAACGGATAATCAAGGGAGCTATCCCTGTGGCATATAACTATAAGATTTGACAAAGAATATGACAAAAAAATCAGCATAGTGTAAAACTATGCCCAGTGGTTGGCCATGGGTTCTTTATAAGGGATCAAACATATCTGGCGTAAAGTGAGTTTAGAGTCTAAACACCTACTTTGCCTACCTAAAGGTCTCTTAACTTTAGAGTTTAGGCACTCCTTCGATGACGTACGGGAATGCAGCTTCATTAAAAAGTTACCTAACTGACAATTTCAATCGTTATAATTTACTGAACATAGTATTGGAGACGTTCACACCTATATCAATGGCTCAATTAATATTCAACACCTTCAATTCTAATAAATCACACTGATTTGATAAATCTGCCTTTAGTAAAATATATAGCTATTCGAAGATATGTTAGACTACTCCGCACCAAATACCATTGCATCTAATTTATTTAAACACATATTTATTGGATTTAATAGTTGAATTTAATGTAATCCTATGAAACATACTTTTGTTTATAAATTTGTTGTTGTATCATCTTAAAAAAATGCCGTTAGTTCGGATATTGTACTGTACTGTATCAGCCGGATTGTCCACTGCTGAACACATCCTCCCCCATTATGGGGGTGTCGCCATAATCCACACGCTTGGTGTCTTGGAAAGCAGTGTGAGATTGATTGACCAGTTCTTCAGAAAGCGCTGAAGACAACCTTCTGGTGTGTCTTAGTCGCTTAGTCCCTTAGTCGTCTTACGACACCCACGGGTAGATATTGGGGGGGGGGGTGACATTCTATCCCGGCACCCCACGGGCAGTGCGGATAACCGTGCAATAATATCTATGGTACTCATTATATCAATCTACTGATGAAGCCTTATGGTAGACCTGCCACTACTCGCTAGTCCATTCTCACAGCCGGGTCAATGCTTCTCTTCAATTGTTTATGCGGAATAAAGCAGTGTTATGACTTACTTCAGTTACCGAAGATATTATTAAAATAAAGACCGTGTGGTGGCCAAAGACAATTCGTACAAATTAATAATATTTTTGCAATTTGAACCACGAGTGGGGCTTGGTTTGCTACTCGGATGAAATTGCTTTTCCATTGTCCTTTTGTTCTTATATATTAAACCGTATGACATATAGATTCAAATATGAACTGACGTAATAAAAAATACTAATTTTGCAGTTAACTTTTAACTTGTTTACGTTGACGCAAACATTTATGGATTGTATCTGTAGGAGACGAAAACTGCCGCTTCTAACAAAATATCAAGTATTCTGACGTTACTATGGATCAATTTCTTCAGAATAACTGCAGCATTACCATGTGGAGGCATGGCCGAAGATTAGGTAATAGTTACTGGGAATGGTCGTGATACACCTAATTGACTAACGTGGCCCGAGCCGCGAGACGCATGCAAAGCCAGGGCTGTCAAATCGATTGGCCGCATAAAGCTCGCTATACCTAAACAGTCCTTCCGTGTAAACTGGTTGAAGAAACCGGCCTATTAGGGCTGTCTCCTTCCGATAAAATCAGGGACTGTATTGAAAAGTTGTTAGCTGCACGGGATGACTTTTAAAAGCTGCAATACGTTTTGATGTTAGGATAAGGTGTATTGAGTGCATGTTTTTACATAAAATTACGATTTGAAAACGTTTCTTGGATGATAAGTGAGTAGGTATATATATTTTTATATTTCATCATTAATCGGGATCAGATGTGCATATACGTGTACGTATATAGATAGATGTACGTAAACTGGCAAGCATTGCGATATTTCTTGATTGCTGTAACATTAGCAAAGTTCTATTTTTCAACACGCTATTTAATTTATTTTGTATCTATATTTACAAAAATATAAATTTTTAGATCTAAATGTAAATAATAATATAAAGTAACTGATGCTAGCGGACAAAAGAAATGATTTTTTTAAGATAATAAGCCTTCATTAGCAACTTCAAATCTAATACTGTATCAGCCGGATTGTCCACTGCTGAACACAGCCTCCCCATGAAGGGGGGTTTGCCATAATCCCCATACTTGGCAGGCGTCGTGAAGATCGCAGTTTAAGATATCAGTTCCTCAGAAAGCCCACCTTCCGGTATTGTACCTGAATTTGAAGCTGATTCGAAGATGAAAGCACAATCAGCATTTAATATTATTTCTATATAAAATAGTTTTTAGACAAAAACCTGGTTAGTAGTTTCCTAAGAGTCGATGATCGACCTTTAATGAATAGTAAAGTTCAATGAAGTCAAAATAAGTGAGGACCGTAAGCAAGCACAGATCTTATCTTTCAAGATGTAGACATTGGAAGGAAATAAAAATAGAATTTAAAAAATACATTCCTACATTTTCTGCAATTTGTCTCTAAAACGAGTACATTAATCCTACAAAGACTTATCCACAACTTTCAATTTGATTCACACGACTAAACGATGTCGTTATAAACCCAAGCAGGACATTATCAAATGCATTAGCTTGCATACATTGCCGTTGATGCAATACAGACACATAGACGCGCCACGTCCTGTGGATATGCGTCTATCGAATAGCAATAACGATTATCGGTATTAATATCGCATTTGTAATATACGTACAGAACCTCCTACGAAGAATCTATGATAGAAGAATACTTATAATTTATAATAAGCAGTATGTCTTTCACTTCCAGATACTTATAGGAATATACTTCAATTGTTGTTAGTAGTATTAGTAAGGTAGCTTAAAAACGATGTACGGTTGATTAGTACTTCGGTATCGGTATGTACTTCTCCTTTAATAAAATTCTCCTTAACTGCTTGTCTTGGATTAACTTGATCAATTTCTGCCCTGCATCATAAAGTTAATCGTTTCAACGATTCGTTGCTAACATTTTCGGTAATAAGATACAAGGATTTATTATATATTTTTTTAGGTAGCCCAATACATATTACGTTATCATTCATTATTGAAGAAAGTTTTTGTTTAATATGATAATTCATGTAGCATAAATACTTTGACATAACGGAAGTAGCTCTAAAACTTTTACTTAAAAAAAATACAATAATCTTCAAATTTGATGTAGACTGCGCAAAAACGATAATTACCTGTATATTTTGAATTATTGCAGTGCAAGAACCTGTAATTAACGCAGTGATTTACTTCACATATCAGTAAATATTGAGTGTTTCTTATATACACGATTAGTATAATTCACAATAAATTAGTTAAAAGAAGCCAGGCAAGGGTAGCAACCCTTTTGAAATAGGTATATAAGCCTGCTGGACACTACATTCTAAGTGAACCTTATATCGTAGAATTTCAACTTACCAAACACTTAAGTAGATATGAAGTACTTACTAATTCAAGTGTTTGCACTGTTGGTGTGGTATCCATTATCTCAGATGACTCTACAGCAGTTCAATGGGTGACTAATTAACTGGACTATGACACGCGTGATCGCGTGAAGCCCTGCACTACATTCTAGTCATGATTATGTAGGAACATACATGCTTAAGCGATGTGATTTTATAGTATTAGATGTCTCACCACTATGTCTTAATAACCTTTGGTATTAGTACATAATATATCGAAATATATAACACGCATACCAAAGTGTGTGACTGTGTAATGATGTCATGGTGGCTCAAGGCATTCAAGTGAAGTTTTGAACAGATATAGCATATACCCTGGATTATATTCACTCCTCATTCTATAAACTATTTCTCAGAGCGCGTTATAACCCATTCCTGAATGGGTAAAACCGCGGGTGGGAGCTTTCTTTATAATTAATACAGTTACCGTAAAACAATTTTTAAATTAAAAGGAAATCTAGGTGTTGAAATGTTTTTTTGAATAAGTTGACACCTTCTGGGATTGTGCTGTTATCAAAGATTTTTACAGAATATTTTTCGATATTTTAATGTCCAAATTGAGCTGAAAGCATTATCACGTGAGTAACATAAAAAGGAAAAAGAGTTTGAAAATTAGACCAATAACTTATGATTCCATAAGGTATCGTACATGACGTCGGTTAAAATTAGTTCAGAAATATCTAATAACTTAAAACCTTACCTAAAAGTTATTTCTCAAAGTGACCTGACATTTTTCTCATAACCCTTTTTAAACCACAAGCTTAAAAGCTCTTTAGACGTGCTTAATTTAAATACAAGAAATTCGGTAAGGGACTCACAAAGGCGGCATGTTGCGGCGGCTCTATTGTTCTTCAACTGATATGCATAATTATAAGAGGAATTTAATCCACGACTGGATTTAAATAAAACACGTTTTAATTGGTAAGCGTCGAATAAATGAGCATCGGGGTTTGACGAAATTTTGGACCACACAATGTGACCAATAAATTTGATTTCCCAACGTAGTCACGATTTTCATAGGAAGGGACAATGGTGAAGTAATGTCTATTCATTCGTCATAATAAATATGTCTATTAAACTATATCTTCTGATCGCAGCTTCGTCCGAGTGAAAATTAGTTAAATAGATAACTACTCAGAAAATCGAGATAAAAGTATCATTAGTCAATCCAGGACCTAAGGAATATACTTATGTGTACCGCCACTTGTTCAGCCATTTTAGATGTCTGTGACTACCAATACACGCGATTATTTTCCCATTTATAATATTAGTTTGATGTGAGAGTGGACTCGAGACCTTTTTTCAACGGTGCGCCTTTATTGGAAGTAACTTTTTGACAATAAGCTAATAATGTATGTAATTATGCAACTTTTTTTCTTCATATGCATGCTTATTTATACCAGCAGCATGGCCACCAGAAGTGGAATAACCTCTGACTATAACAGATGCATTTCGTGAACGACGAATTGCACTGTGCCTGTCACACTGAGACGTACAGTTGTTAGGTCTCATTTGCCTGTAATGTTACTGGCTCTCAAGGACTGCTGCCGGAACACACTGTACTTGGCAACAGATTTTCTACTTGATTTTATTTTATTATTCTGGCTTTGCCCCGTCAAATTGCAATGCTTATAACAACGGGAGATCAAATCTTTGAGCTAATAATATTGAGTTTATTACAATTTATCGGTCGAGTCGGTACTACTCTGTTTAAACTCATAAAATCAAAAAGTTCGGAAAGTTTAAAACCACCAGCGCGATTTGAACCAGCCGTCTCTGGGGTCTAGTTAGCTTTTCCAATCTGAACTACAGGGGTGGTGGTATGTCATAGATCGAATTATTCATTTCTTTCATTATTCATAATTATTTTCGTTCAACAGGGACGAATGTTGTACGTTTATTCGTTTAGCAAATGTTATACCAAAACTACTACATTGGAACTATTACTTCTATTTGATACACTATTTATCACCTACTGTAACTATTGTTGTGTTTCGATGTTTAGAGTTTAAAGTAATAAAACTTTACGGTATTATGAGCTTTGTTGTTTTTACCACCAGGCTATAACTACTGCCATCCAAAGATAACAACCGGGATCGAAAGCTTCGCGTGTCCTCCTAAGAACGGAAGCACTTAATAGTAAATGCATAGTGGTCACCGATTCAATTATAACGCGATTTAGTCTTAAAGCGACTTAGTTACACTCGCTATCTAGCCACATCAAGATGTAGTCGTATAGCTTCTATCCCCTTACAGATACTAATCTTCATATAAACTATAAGAATTATGACATCTATGAACTCGTTTCAACATATATCTTCTATCTGTTAAAAGAATACAACAATACATAGATATAATCACTTGATAGTTTTCTGCACTTCATCAGATAGATCAATATATACAATAAACAGTAGGTACAGTCATGCGCGTGTCTGTGCATACAGTTACGACATCCGGCTCCAATTCCGGTCGTCCATCGAAACTATAGTGTAATCTATGTTCCGGTGAACGGAAACGTCAGATTAAATTCAAGAAGGGAATTAAATACTCACAAACAATTTATTTGTACCCTGTTGATCCTACTGTGTTATCTTTGACTGTGGTAGGTATGAGTTACGATCCTACACTCGTATCTAGGTTATTAATTAAGTTACAGTGGTTAATCAATGTAGCTACGACAGATATCTATATTATTTAATTAAACTAACATCTCATATACGAAGCAATAATTAGATTGGACTGGTTCAACAATCCAATTTTTTTACGTACCAATTATTGGGTTCAACAAAATTAAATGCTTATATCATATAAATGTCAACACGTTGGTTGAGTAACGCAAAACGTCGTTTTACAGTACCGAGGTCTTGGTTTTGATCCCCGGGTTAGTTTTTATTGGGTTTTTGCATTTATTTTGGTTTCTGACAAAGACATTTTCATTAGCAATACTGAGTCTTAAACGGTGCTTGGTATAAGTACTCGCTTTATATTACATTATGACGAAATAATTTCTAAGTCACCTTTGCCTACCCTTTTGGACATATAAAAATTAAGCGCGAGCCTATTGACATTTGCTTGTCGACCACAGTACATCACATAACAATGTAATATCATCCCTTCTGGGGTTCTAACATTGGCTTTAATTATTTAGACAAGTATAAATTAACTAAAAATGTATAAACCTGACTGCAAAATTATTTATTTTCGTAAAACGTTTAATCGTTCCATTGAAATTAAAACTGCAAGTTATATATAGATTTATAGAATCGTTTTTTAAAACTCTTTATCTTGATACAATACTCTTTCTTTTTCACTTTTTCATGTACGATATCTCTAACATCAAAATGGGTTAAGCCGTTTAGAAGTTATGGTGGAATAAAGAAACTCACAAACATACATACATAAAGCCTAAATTGAATGAATGAATCTGAATTTTACTTTGACATGCAGTACCTGCTCTTTTAGCTCTACGCTTTACATCCATCTTCATGAATAGCCATACCACGCCAAGCTATCACTTCTGAACGCTCAGAAATTAGTGCTACTTTAAGCTTTAGAACATTAATACCTTTGTTCATTCTAGCAACGCCATTCATCGACATAAAATTTAACATTCGCATCATTGCCACATGCATTATACTTTCATCCTCTACTTTCATTGTTCAATATCTATTATATCCAATTCAATGTCCAAACATTACGACAGGTCTTTATAAGGTGTTATATTTTTTCCTCCGAGCTTCATCGTATTCATGCAATCATAGTACCATTATATAGTAATATTATTCAATAAGTAGAAAGTTCACGATTTATGTTACGTTATCGCACCAACAGATTGAAATATATACGAATACTTGATTGATTTAAAGCACTATACTTACTCAGGACCAGTTCGGTGATATTAGAAATATCTATTGTTCTAGATCTGTACAATGAATAAATTTACATTTCACTTTACACGTACATTTCGTTATATCGATGAATATTGATTTATTTACTGTTTTATTGTTTAATAGATTGTGTTTTATTTCATTATTTGCGAGCGTCGCGAAGTTTTTACTCGTACATGTCGAAAGCTTTTTCATCCCTTTTTTTTATATTGATAGGTTTGCAATAACGCCTGCTATGCGGATTACATTACAAAATCACAAATATACGATAGGAAAAATTTAAGTCATGTGCGGGATTCGAACCCGCGTCCATCCACCCCTTGAGCCGGGGTATGCTGTAACCAATTGAGCTAACATGACATGACGTCATAACTCGAATCTTTCCTATTGTTCTATAACCATCGTATTGGGATGTCGCTCCATCCCGGGTTCGAATCCCGCACATGACTTAAATTTTTCCTATCGTATATTTGTGATTTTGTAATCCTTACATCTATATTGAATGTTGGTACTTTACTTCTTACTTTTTGGGATAGTGACGGAAAATGTACGAGACCCACCTGGTGTTGAGCGGTAACCTCTGCCTATAACTGATGCAGTTCATCACAAGTGCTGAAGCAAAAAGACTATGAAAACAAGTAGCAGAACGTCAACCCCATAATATGTCTATGTTGATTTGAGACTACGGCCCGTATTAATAAATGCATCTAAAAGTTGATACCTATGTTAAGAAGCAGGTTTTAACAGATTTTCCGTACATTAAGCGTCAAAACTTCATCTTAAGATCGATCTCAACTTTGCGTGCATTTATTGATACGATCCTAAGTAGCAGAACGTCAGAATCGTAGATTTTGTTATGCTTATTCTTAAATTTTACAGAGCCTATATACATAATATGTTTGAAAATCTAACTGCCTGTGACGATTTATTATACAACCATGAGCTAACATGAGTAAATCAACTTATTAAAACTGTTTGATGAAATTTCAGTACATTTCGTTTAATTAACCTCCCATGTAGGCATTTCATTCCAAAATTAAATAATGTACACTCATAACTGTTTCCATTTTTGTATAAAACTCTCAACACATATGAGACGTATCCACATTGCGAATCTTATTGTCTGTTACCATATAAACGCGGAATGACTTTTAAGCTGAACAATTAAATTACATCACCAAGAATGAGGTATTGTACAACGCCTGTCACTGCCTTTTAAATCAAAACTCATGAGATATATCTTACGTAATACCATCGTAAATTGACTATGTACTTAAGACTTTTTGTTTCAGCTAACCTAGCACTTAGCGCCAAATTAAGTTATAAAGAAAGTAAAGGCAAATAATAAAGACTAATACAAGCTAGATGTATACCGAGATCTGTACACGGTCTATGCTTGTAGTGTAGAAGAGTTATTATGTAATAAACATAACTATGAAATCAACCGTACGGTTGTTTGGTTTTAACTAATTTTCATACTCACCTGTAATTAGTTTAGTAATTCATTAATCACGTTTAATTTATGATATTAGTTACCATAATAGATTTCACCAATTGTATTTATAACTAGTTACACTGTTACTCAATAGGGTATAAGTTGAGACTCGTTGGAAACCCACCTAAATAAGAAATAGGTTTGGCCAAGTATATTTGCTTTTCAATCTTTTGCATTGTTAGATTTGACTTCCTAACCAATGAGAAATTATATAAGGTTGCAATAGAATAGTATGGATTGTTTTGCGGACAAGCAATCATCATGTTACAAAATGTACTGCGACCCTTCCTTTCATTAATCAATCAAACTAGGACAGTTTCGGTTGATTTGTTTGTGGTTATCCTATGAGATTAATGTTGAAATAATGTTCTGTTGCAAATGCTGTTATCCCTAGAGCTTCTGCTTCACAGAATGTGGTGCGGCATATTGAGAATCTTCTCGTGGTTTATTAGTTTGAAAAAATATGTTATGCATTTAGGAAAATGCGTGTTCCAGCAGCTGTCTTTGAGAGTTTGCCATAACCGACACACTTGGGAATCGCAGTGTAAGGCAGTTCTTCAGACGGCGCTGCGCTGTATTTTTCCTTTGGTTGCTTCTTACGACTGCCACAGAAAGATACGGGAAGGTGCAATGCTAACCGGGCACTCCACGGGGTATGAAGCCATGTACTGTATCAGCCGGATCGTCCACTGCTGAACACAGCCTCCCCTATTAAGGGGGTATTTAGCTTGAGGATCGCAGTTCTCTAGAAGGTGCTGCTGCCCACCTTCCACTATTTTTCCCTTAGTCGCCTATTACGACACACACGGGATGATATGGGAAGATGCAATGCTGACCCGGCTCTCCACGGGGTATGAAGCCATGTAAGTGTATATAATAAAATATGACATAATAATTTTATAATATATTAGCTAAATTACTTCATCGCTTCGTTTAAATAATGGTAAAAGGGTTCTAGTAATGGCACAGATATTGTAAGTAGGTATATGGTTCTGACGTAGGATTCATCCGAACGAATGATGCTTCAACTGATTCGGAACATAAAGCAATGCAGTCTGTTTCTTCTTTTTGATTCCCATATACAAAAAATTATTGCGGCTGCACTATGACCACTGTGCTGCAGCGGAGTACTGGATACTGGTACTGCTTCAAGATAATGCAGCACAAACTATGGGTGTCTGTGTAGCAACTGCCTTTGGATTTACGCGTACGGGAATCAGTAAAGTTTCCTGTGTTCTAGTATAATATAAAAATTTGTTCCCAAACAGAGTTGAATGAATAAAAAGTGATTTTGACTTTTAGCAATAAACTTTACAGCTGTTACAGTGCGATGCACTATAAAATATATGCTGTAGCATATTTTATGATGCCTTCATCTCATCAAAAAACACCAAAAAAAAATGCAAGGCATATTCAATAACATATTTTCACTACAAAATCACAAATATACGATAGAAAAAATTTAAGTCATGTGCGGGATTCGAACCCGCGTCCATCCACCCCTTGAGCTTATTCTTATTCTTATTCCCTTATTCTCTTACCAATGGAGCTAACATGACATGACGTCATAACTCAAATCTTTCCTATCGTTCTTTAACCATCGTGTTGGGATGGAGCGACATCTATAGTACCACTTGCGTTGTACTACAAACAAGACCAATTTTGCAAGTGGTTTTATACTTGTAAATGATGACACAACCGTATAATTTTAATATTGTTAGGTTTACAATAACGCCTGCTATGCGGATTACATTACAAAATCACAAATCTAAGATAGATTTTTTTTTAAGTCATGTGCGGGATTCGAACCTGCGTCCATCCACCCCTTAAGCCGGGGTATGCTCTAACCAATTGAGCTAACATGACATGACGTCATAACTCAAATCTTTCCTATTGTTCTTTAACCATCGTATTGGGATGGATATTTTTCTATCGTATATTTGTGATTTTGAAATGTAATCCGCATAGCAGGCGTTATTGCAAACCTAACAATAATAAAATAACATATTTTCACCTTAAGCGATTACTATTACAAGTACTTGTGTGTCAATTATGTACTTCTTCTTTATGGGTGGTGAATTAGTTAAAGTATCTCCACATAGTATTAGCGCCTGTATCATTTGAACGATTGCATCGTAGGATCGGTAAACCGCTTTCATTAGAATTGTAATTAAACATGTAGGTAACGTCGTCGATGAGTGTGTCTTCGGGACACCCGCGTTGACATCTCACGGCGTACGACGTCGTTCGACAAATACTTCTTAAAAATTACCACCAGATGCAATTGAAACTATATTCGGACCTATCAGATTTTGAATATTTCGTAGTCAAATTTATAAAAGTCAGTTGTTAAAGTTTAAAAAACCGACGTCAATGTGTATAATTGTAAAACGTTTTATCGTTCCATTGAAATTTCAACTGCAAGTTACATTATTTATGGAATCGTTTTCAAAGCTCTTAATTTTGATATTCAACCCCACAATATGGCGTCTAAAATCCGCCAGTTAGTTTTCTATTTTGTATGAATCTAGTGTCACTTGCGTTATCAAGACGATTTTAACGATATCTCTAACATCGAAATCTGTTAAGCCGTTTAGAAGTTATGGTGGAATAAATAAACTCACAAACATACATACATACATACATTAACTTTCCTTTTTTGGGCAGTAGTGTAAAAATGTGACATAGCGTTTATGCTTCTTAATAGTCTAACAAAATAACGATTGCAAACAAAAAATAACAGACTTCCATGACAATTACTATGTTGTAAAACGATATTTGCGTAATTAAAGCGATTTAAACACTCGTAGTTTATAAACTTATTATGTAACAGCCTTTTAAGTAATCAGGGCATTCTTTATTTTCAGTATCGTGATAAATGGTACAGGGTTGATGTACTGCACATTCTCCACGCTCTTCCATCTATTTTGTAAAGGCAGAAGGCTCCGACAAATGTTTAATTAATCACTTCTTTGTATCGCGACCTATTTGGCCTTACTCCATCTCGTGCAGAATTTATTTCGCTATGTTTTCAATCGCATTCGTCTGCTCTTTGCTTTATCTTTTATACTTTGAAGGGAAATCGCTAACGGCTATCAATCGACATGCTCGCGGTGGAAGCTTTGATTTATTGGCGATGTCTGACGTGATTTTATAACGTAGAGAAGGGTATTGCAAATAAGGCTCCGCAGTCCAAATGGTGTGCTTCGATCATCAATTTACGGTTATTCCTTTGATTTAACGTTTCAATTTTGTAACTTTACTGCCGTAATATAAGTAGATATGAAAATACTGTCACATTTGTTTTGTTGTTTTTAGGGTTTTTTACCCAAAGGGTAAAAATGGGACCCCATTACTGAGACTTCGCTGTCCGTCCGTCTGTCACCAGAATGTATCTCAAGAACAGTGATAGGTAGACAGTTGAAATTTCCCCAGATAATGTATTTCTATGGCCGCTATAACAACAAATACTAAAAATAACATAAAATAAATATTTAAGGGGGGCTCCCATACAACAAACTTGTTTTTTTACCGTTTCTTGCTCGATACTATTAACGGTGACAGGTAGACGCTTTGATTATTCACAGAATATTTAGTTATGGAACACTTCGTGCGCGAGTCCCACTTGCACTAGGCCGGTGTTTTTTTGTTGTAGCTTATTTCTTAGAATTTTCTTTGTCCATACAAGTTAAGCCCTGAATTATGTACTACTCTAAAAACATAAGATCTCTCTGAAACACAGATTATGTATAGTCGTCGTCTGTTCTTCTCGGCATAACTCAGCATTTTTGTAGCTAATTCTATGCAGAAATTAGCATAGCAATGCTTTTATTGTAAAAAAACTTACTTAGTTAATATCATGAAGCATTTAGAAAAATATAATTTTGTTGAAGAAGTACCGCATAATAATGTAAGTTAAATTTTTGGTAGCTAAGATCACAAAAAGAAAAATAAACAGTCTAACCTAGCCGAGTACCACCTCACGAATATTTTAAGCAGCCTTCCTAGCTATATACAAACCAATAAGTCTGTTTTGTAGAAATCCCCAAGACCGTTATCTGACGTGACCCCTCGCAAGCAGACACTGGTCATTCCTCATCGCAAATTGCAGATCTGCACTCAAGTCGTCACGTTCGCCGCAGGCACATATACTTTGTAATGTACTAAAACAATTGTACGAAGTGATGTTTATGTCTTCCGTGAACGCAGTAAATGAGGTATCGAATCACTGTGGCATCTGGTTTAATGACAGATTTAAATTCAGAAGTTAAAATAATAAGTCGTAATTATATGAAACCGTAGAGCCCTGTGGTTTACAATGAAGTGGATTTGTTTTCTGTTAGTTATATTGTTGTATGTCAAAATTGGAGGTCACTGTTTGCTTCGTCTGAAGTGGAAATGGAGAACTTTTGAGCCATCTTCAGATTGTCAGCGAGGAAAAAGGTTTGGTCACAAATACCAGTAAAACCAAACTCTTGGAGGTCAATCGTTTCGGCTTGGTTAAGCGCTTTGATGCACTTAAAGATTATAATACAGAGAGGAGTCGATTCCCTAATGAATAACAAGGGAAACGTCGAGTCTGACATCCAACGCCGAATAGGTAAGGCAAATTTTTGAAGCAGTGATGGCTCAGTGTCATTGTCTATGGACTGCCGCGCAACAGGTCCATGGTTCGAATCCCGCCCAGAGCTTGAGCTTCACCGCATGGTGGAAGGGCATTTTGCGAATGCCCGCCTGGCTAGCGACCACCCTCAAGTAGAAAATCTGTCGCCAAGCACCTAACAGTGTGTTCCGGCAGCAGTCCTTGAGAGCCAGTAAAATTACAGGCACATGAGACCTAACAACTGTACGTCTCAGTGTGACGGGCACAGTGCAATTCGTCGATGACGAAATGCGGCTGTTATAGGCAGAGGTTAGTCCACTTAAAATCAGGTGGGGCTTGGACTTGATCCGTCACAATAACATTAAAAAAAAAAGATGTATTAGGCGAGTATTGAGGGAAATCAACAAATGGAGGATAAAAATACACCTTGTAACACTCGCCTCCTTCATCTTCTTGTACAGTTCAAAACAGTGTAAAAGGCTACTTACAATAAAGGCTATCGAGAGGAAAAAGATAATATATACGTTCAAGATCCACATCTTGGACGTATTTATATCTTTTGCTGGTGATGTTTGTTCTGTATTCCTTAGACAGCACAAACCTGAAAGATCTCAGAATCAAGTGCCACACATTACATATTTTCATAAATTGTTAAAATTTCTGTTACGTAAAAATATAAACACCGGAATAATTTATCAGCACGGCAAACTTCAAAACGCAAAGCGGGAATCTAATACAAACATAACACTAAAAGTGAACGACCCAGACCGTCCTTGCGTGAAGAATTTATCATTAAAATTTCAATCAAACTACAAGCAAATTAAACTAGACACGATCTGGGCCGATCCAATGACTGGGAACACGTTTAAATCACCATTTCAATATACCATGTTAAATTAAATGTCTCATTCGCTAATAGTTTCCAATGAAGTTGCTATTCCGACCACGAAGCTAACAATGTCATATATACCAGATCTTGGTATAAGTGGGCGTGCATCTCTCTATAGTAAATGGTAACGAAGAACAGGAAAGATAACTGTAAAAAATATGTAATAATATATAAAGCCCATTCTTTTTCAATAGATAGCGCTATTACTGTACCCTTCCGACAAGCTTGATGGTTTATGCACCAATTTCTCATAAATACGAAGTCAAGATAAGAAACTTACATTACAGATAGGAATCTAACAAACATTGCGCAAAAAATTATAGGTCACATCGACTATCAACTTTTCTAAACTATATATTATTATTGTTATTATTATTATATATAAAGAGGAAAGATTCGATTGTTCGATTTTTTGCTTATTTGTTTGTTTGCATTGAATAGGCTCTGAAACTACTAGACCGATAAGGATGAAATTTGGTATGAAAATAGTTTGAGACACGGGAAAGGACAATGGATAGTTTTTATCCAACTGCACAAAAAGAGGTTAATGGTTTTGCACGATGATCGCTTTACGCGCACAGAAATCTAAATAAATAGGCAGGCTATTTATTTAGATTTCAGTGTTTACGCGGCTCCGCCCGCGGCCGGAAAGCTAGTATTTTAAAAAAGAGGCTTACCTACCAGTTAAAGCTACTTGCAATAGATCTTAGTAACAACGTTATTGCGCAGATTTGATCAATTTTAACAACTTCATAAAAGGACGAAGTTTTTATTTGTGTGTGTTACCCCATAATTCCTTACAGGGTGTAACGATTTTGGTTTCATGGGTTCCCATTTAAATTTTATGAGATTTGAGTGACATCTGATCAGAAGTATTTCAGTTATGCCTAATAATGCATATTTTATGTTTGAAGTAGGTTGTTTTTTTGTTAAAATTGCTTGCATTATGATATGAACCGTTTTCAATAAGTCTAACAAAAAACAAATTTATTTGTTTAATTTTTTTTCAAACATGGTTGTCTGTACGGTTAGGTTACATTAAGCTGATAAGCTAGCCTTAGTATTTCATATTGTAGTCGAAGATGATGTTCAGGCTAATCTAGCATTAACGGCTCTCAAGGACAGCTGCCAGAACACATCGTTGGGTGCTTGGCAAAAGATTTTCTATTTTTTTTATGTCTGATTGGTTAGCCTTTGACCACTATCTCACCTGATGGTAAGTGATGATGTGGTCGAAGATGTGGTTGAGACTAACCTAGAATTACTGGCTCTCAAGGACAGCTGCCAGAACATACCGTTAGGTGTTTAGCGACAGATTTTCTACTTGAGGGTGGTAGCTAGCCAGGCGGGCATTCGCAAATTGCCCTACCACCATGCTAAAACGACTGCAATCCTAAGATAACAACCGGGACCGACGGCTTAACGTGCTCTCCGACGCACGGATGCGCTAAGTAGTAATGTCACTAGCGGTCACCCATCCAACTCATGACCGCGGGCGACGTTGCTTAACTTTGCTGATCGGTTTAGAACAGCTAAGTAAACTTTGCTACGAGCGCTTCAACTTGTACTTGAGGTCTTGGAGACCCCCGGAGAGGGATTCTCCAGTGCTTCTGCAGCTGATACATCTTGGAATAATTTTCTTAAAACTGTGGTGTGCTGGCATCTGCACCTATCCGGGTAACGGTTGTGTGCTTGAACATCAGTAACGTATATTATTTTATGCGACTATTACAGACGCAAGCGAAGCCGGGTAAAAGCTAATTTAATTATAAATCAATATCTATCACAATGTTTTTCAAATATTATCTAATATAACCTAGTTCAAATAAATGTACACGTGCAACAATGCGAGCCAAACGATGTCTACTCAAAGAACGATTTTTTCCACGCGAGATGAAAAAATAAATCTTTATTTACGTCCCCAATGGAACTCACCAGCCGTCATTACTTCAATATTTATTGCGTTTACTTGTTTCGCAAATGTTCATATGGAACCACTGCTGAAGTGACGTAATCAGGTCACTTTGTTTCTCGGGGGATGTTAGAAATATCATAATCATATAGAAATTAAAGATACTTGCGAAAGAGGAACAAGTTTAAATTAAAAAAGTAAAAAACTCAACTGCAGCTTATTTATTTTCGTTAAAAGTTTTATCGTGCCATTGAAATTAAAACTGCAAGTAACATATATTTGTAGAATTGTTTTTAAAGCTCTTTATTTTGATACCGGTTTTATTTTCTTTTTTTATCTCACAATTAAATATTGTGTATATATACCTAGTGTCACTTGCGCTATCAAGACAAATCTAACGATATCTCTTGCGTACAAATCGGTTAATATGTTTAGAAGTTATGGTGGAATAAAGAAACTCACAAACATACCATACAAAGAGCCCTGAAACATTTTTTGGGCAGTCGTGTAAAAATGGTTGATGCTGAACACAATGTGCTGGCAAATGCTATACTCAAAGTCAGTATTATCCAAAAGTATTTAGGTTAACCTACACAAAATAGTAAAAGAGTTCCTTGCCCTCTCTAGTCGACATATCTACTCGAAGAAAAAATAATCAATCATAAACAAGATGACCTATTTTTTGCATGCAATTTTTCAGTTTAACATGAAATAATATTGCAAGACTGAAATGTAAACAAGCGGTGATTAATTCTAAATTCTGTTAATGATAATGTAACTGACGGACAAAAACTTCTTTCTGTACCTATATCCTATTATAAGCAAAGAATAAGATAATGAAACGTGACGTGGGGCTGTATGCCCTTCCTGGATACATGCATGTACGACTGTCTTGTTCAAAACATCGTCGCGTCGTTTATGTTAATTTATTCGCATTTCAATGAGACGCCTGTAAAATGTTATTATGCATTATCATGTCTTATTTTCGTATTTATGTCCCGCCCTGTAACGGCTCCTGATGTTTTTATCTTTATGTTTGGTTTATGTGTCTTGCGGGAGAGATAGTCTTTCACAATTTGTTAATGTTTCTCAATGGATTTCATGATTTTAGTTCCTTGCCAAGGAATGAATATGTAAATACACTGAATTTTATCATCTTTTATACATTTTGAGGATGGATTTTAGTACAATTGACCATAAACAAACTGTTTCAATGTGTGCTATGCTATCATCAGTGCATGTAAACTAATACGTATTGCAGTAATACAGTGGTCAGATGGCAAATAAATATTTTTTGATGGAGGTACCCACATTAGAAATTTTAAAATTATGTAACTAAGTTCTGGTTTTATGAATGCATCTTACATATTCTCAATACGAAGTCCTCTGTTATTTAAATTAATTATAATGTTTTAGTGACAACCTCTGTATGTTTAATAATGTTAATCGTCAATAGTGTGGTGAAACAACATTCCCATATCACAACCTCTATGTACTCAGGTCAGGATTGATACTTTTGGTATGTTTTTGCTATAATTTATTAAAATGTATACTTCTTTCTCCGCGGTTTGCAATTTTATAATTGGTTTACTATTAAAACATTGGTATACCTGCAGGAAATTTTAAATAATGCTAACTTACATACATAATTTAAGAAAGTCACGTCATACTGTATTCCTTTATAAAAAACAACAGTAGGTACACTAAATACCAACTGTAAGTATGTTTTTAGAATAATCAGTTATCTATTATCTATTACACTTGTCTATTGATCACAAATTTATAAAAGTAATGTACATTGGAAGAGAACAAGACCACCCACAACACAGGGTATCCTAGTGTGGGGGCTAGTGTGAATTAGTCAGTAACTGAGTGCAATGTTATAGAATATAAAATAATTTAGATTATAAGTTTTTGGTAAAAAATTATATTAACTGCTTCTGCTATATTAACTTATAACTAACATTTATAGTGATTATTTTTTACTTTTTTTCTGACCAATGTAAGAAACTATTTTTGGCACAATAAAGTATATTATTATTATAAAAATTTTTATGTATCTGTACAATTATTATACTTTGTATGGTTTTGTATGAAGTTCTTGCGATGGAGAGATATGAGATAGGACCTAAAGCTACGACGACCACGACAGAAATTGTTTTGTAAATTTAGTGAGATTATAAGTTTTTATGGACAGTTAGGTATATAACTACCATAATATTGAAACACATTGCCAGTAGAGAAAAGAGACCAAGAGCCAAACTGACCCCACACTGGGTCCTATCACATTAGCTACATATAAAACTTATTATTATATAGATACATCAAAATTAATAAGTTTTTATGTTACTAAATATTTGCGTTCTCAAAACGTAAATAGGAACATAAAATTACTGTACATATTCATTACTCGACAAGTTCATAAGACAATCATACAATCTATATGTATATGTATATATATATAAATATATATGTATAAGGCGTATTCGAGATCAGAATGGCTCTCAAGGAGCTAAATAAAAACAAATGTGATAATGGAATCACGACAAAACTTCTGTTAGTTCTTCAGAAGTTTCTTTAACTCCGTCATGCTTGAAGGTACTTCGGCACAAACATGGAACATTGAGTTGTTTGTTCCAGAGAAGACGTTTTCTGATTGATAATTATGTACTTTTTAAACATACACCTATCCACTCATTACTAATAATTGTGTACCCCAAACCATATAAATGATTAACTTGTATGAACTATATGCCACAAATACCGTAATCACGCACGATACTTCAATTAAGATGCAAGATATTTGAAGTACGCGTAATATACTTCAATTATAAAAGTCAAAAGTACTGAATAAATGCACGCAAAAACAATACAGATGCTAATAAAAATAATAATAATAATAATCACTAGTAACTCACAAAATATTAAAAAAAATCAACAAGAAACATTTGTTTATCGTGAGTGTGCATCAGATGTTGAAGAATATGGGTCCATTTAATTTAATTATGTTAATATTACTACCTTACTTCTTTGGATGCATATGCAATTAATGTTAGTATTTGGCTATATTATTAAAGTTAAAGAGCCTTAAGCATATCACGTCCAACAACGTCAAATCCTTAGTTAATACCTATAGAACTTTTTCTTGCTCTATAGATGTAAAAACGTTACAACATTACAATATCTCATTTGATATTTTCTTTCAACTACGTCAAAATCAGTGTAATTTCGTGCTGTCCCATATTTAATACAGGCAGAAATACTTATAATATTTGCATTAAAATTATAATCACGAATTAAATTATACGAAAACGAATGAAATACAAAGCGTATTCCCACGCAAATGACCAAAGCACGTGTCTGCATTACATAATTGTATGAAATATTGTGCCTATGACACACGCTCTGTATGAATACTAAATGTGACATACTCTTAGGGTGATATCAGATGTAAGAGGTGACACAGACAAGATAAATCTCGCTGATGTTACGGTCATAGCAATCTGTAATGGAAATGTTCCCTTTTTATCATATTTATTGCTTGCCTTTGATAATTTTTACGGTATTAGAGGGCAAACGAGCAGGCGACTGTCCTAGTAAGACAACAATATCATAATAATGGTAAGTGACGATGAGGTCAAAGGTGGTTAACAAGCTGAACTGGCTCTCAAGGACTGCTACTGGAACACACTGTTAGATGCTTTGTGACAGATTTTCTACTTGAGCACGGTAGCGAGCCACGCTCAAGATGCCACCATGCGGTAAAGGTCAAGCCGGCGCGGCGGTGGGAATCGAACCATGGACTTGCGGCACGACAGACCATAGCTATTACCGCTCGGTTATCATTGTTTCAAAAAGTCTGCTTTGGTTTTGGGTACTGACATGTACTGTACAATTTTTTTCACAATTATAAACAACTAGTTATCCATTACTTGATAAAATAGTTTCATATCTAATTGTTGCTCTAAATAAATTATCTACTGTTCTACCCTCCTATTTGGAGCACTTGGACAGGGGACAGATTCATCTTTTATGTGAACTCAGCAATTTAGTTAAATTGGTAACTTTGAGGCTGTAGAAGAAGTGGCTGCAGTACCCATCAAAACGTCACCCAATCCTGGTACACCTAATGAACACCAGGTGTACCAGTATTGGGAGACAAAGATCGAACAAATGACAGCTTGATATGCCAAACAGCATGTTTAACAACATAACGAGGTCGACTTATAAGTGTCAAACCAAGGACCTAAATATTGTACTTATAATCTGACACAACCCAAACAACAATGTCTATAGACCTACATATGTACGTCAACACTTCATTACAGAATCATGAAGTTTGATGAAGCATAAGTAAGCTAGGGTTGCCTAAGCAATCAAAAAAGGATTGTTTTTACCATGACCAATTTTGTAAATGGTATGCGTAATGCAGACGGAAAAGTTGAAGAGTTATAGATAAACTAGCGGTATGATATTTTTTGTGGTATCAGGTGCTACTTCTCTTCAGCAAGAGTCTTAATAGGTACCACCACAGTGTCAGATATTATGCTTTGAAGCAGTAATGTGCAAACCCTACTGTGTTTAGGCGTAAAGGGCGATGTAGCACGTGAAATTTGGAGCAATGACAGCCGAGATGTATTAATGGTCCATGAGCGGCACACGGTTCGATGCCTGCCACCGGCTTGAATTTCACCGCAAGGTGAAATGGCATTTTATGAATGCTCGCCTGGCTAGCTACCGCCCTCGAGTAGAAATATTGTGACCAATCACCTAACAGTGTATCCCGACAGCAATCCTTGAGAGCCGGTAAGTAATTAAGAAATTACAAGCAGATGAGACTTAATAACTGTAAGTATAAGAATATCTCATGGTGATTGGCGCAGTGCAGTTCGTCTTGTGATGTAATGCACCTGTTATAAGAAGAGGTGATTGCTTAACATCAGGTGGGCATCGTGCGTGTTCTGTAAAAAACAGAGCAAACGAGACATATAACAAGTAACGTATCGGAATGACGAGCAGAGCGAGATTAGTGACACTGAAGAGCAACTTAACTGCTTAGTACTGCAACCTTACACATTCTTTTCTACAAAATATTTGAACTTTATTTTCTGAAAATCATTAAAATTAAATTTTATTTGTTCAGCCGTGTATAAGTGACTCATGCCATTTCATCAAGAATTTTGCTCAGTAGGTTAAGAAATTATCAAGTCGCGCTCGCTTCGTTAAAACTTCGATACTAATAGCACCAATACACATATGGGCAATATTCTCAGCCAGTCTTATTGGCGTAGCTGTGGTGAAATAGCTACTAACTGGTAATTTTTCTGTGGTCAAACCAATAGTAACTTTTAGTTAGACTGTGGGATTTTAAAGCACTACTTAATATACTGGAGAATAATTTTATACTAACTATTCATAATCTGTGACATGGATCGTTCCTATTGGCTAAGCTGTGGCGAGACGTCATATTTACAAATAGTCCCACGGTATTTCGTAAACTGTGTAAATGGAGAAGAAATTCTTCGTTTACTTGTCGGTTTTAATTTACTTTGGTGTCTTTGAAATACTTCGTTATCTCAAGATCTAGTTTTGTTTGTGTTTCTCTCGTCGTTGTTTTGTTTGACCTTTAACGACCTCTGTTAAAATTTTCTGTAAACAAACTGAGATTGTACGGGAAGTTTGACATTGAATCTACTTTGAATCATATAATACCTATAATATGAAATAATGTTCACAGTTAGGTACTGAATAAGATCCATGGCAGTAAGAGATATTGCGTTTGCTCGCATTACTGGATTCAGATTTATCTCAATAGCAGTGTGTCTTGTCTTCCTAACGTCTTCAATTTCTAGCCAACGTTGGAAGAAGTGTTGGGCCTTTAAATAATATTTGAAGCAATAATAAACTAACTCAAGGTCAGAAACGATGGTATAATTATATTAGAGTCTATTGCCAGCAATTTAAAGAAAGAGTAGTTTATGATGCCGATGATAATACAGTATTTGTACACGTCCAAATAATACTGACATGAAGTATAACAGAGTTCAATAAGTAAAGGCTTTATTAGTTATTACGTAACTAGGTCGCTTGGGAGCGAGTAACTGGTATTTAATCTTTGCAATGGTTACCCAGCCAGAGGGTATTCTGCCACTTTAATGTTTTTAACAATTATATGAACAGTCAAATTCAAAATAGTTTATTACATTAGTTTTCCGAACAAATGTTGTTTCAATATATGTATTTTAAAAATAAACTGTTCATGCATAACTTCATCGTGTTTTAAGTTAAGAAGTTAACAAAATATAATCTAGATTTAGGTAGTTTATGGTTTATGACTGACTTCAAAAAAGGTATTGGATTGTATTTTTGTTTGTTACCTCCTAACTTTTGACAGGGTTTACAGATTATAATGTTTTTTTTTGATATTTGAAAGGTGGTGCTTTTCATTAGGTCCCTCAGTGAGAGCTGGAGAGTAGTATTTGATTTATCTATATTAATGCGTATTCAATTGGCTTCGACTACATTGATGATGTTCTCTGTTCACCTGTCGATGTGAAATGGAAAAAAAAACCGTACAAATACGGTTTTTTCTCAAAAACAAAATACATCATATTGTTTTTTGTTTTTGAGTATTTTTACACAGCGTTTATAAAATGTATTATAATTATTATTACAAATAGTATTTCTGTACATCACATAGGCTAATCTTCATGGGTTGCCGGGCAATAATTGCCACAGAAATTGAATTAGTTAAGTGTAATACGTGTTTTGTTTTTTTTTGTTTTTATGTTATTGTGTGGGAACAAGCCCGAGGCTCACCTGATGTTAAAAGTGGACTAACCTCTGCCTAATAACAGATGCATTTCGTTAACGACGAATTGCACTGTGCCCGTCACTCTGAGACGTACAATTTTTAGGTCTCATGTGCCAGTATTTTTACTGGCTCTCAAAGCCTGCTGCCGGAACACACTGAACGGTGAAACTCAAGCCCGCGGCGGTATTCGAACCATGGACCTGCGGCGTGGCAGTCCATAACCAATGCCACTGAGCCATCACTGCTTCAAAATATAATCTTAGAATTCAGCTTTGCCATCATTCGTTTATTCATAGTTCATCGTTGTGTTAATTTTCGTTCGTGTACACAACTAAGTATTTTTCGTAAGAAACACTATTGAATGGGCTTGGACCGCTAAAAAGACCGATTTTGGCGGTAATTTGTATTCCCTGAAAGAAAGCTTCAGGTGGAGTCATGTTAATATTTATTTAAATAGTCATTACGTTTAAAAAAGCAGAATTGAGGCCCTGTTAAACGATCGCCTCTTGACATAAATCGGTCACTGAGACGTCTTGTTAGTCGATGAACAATGGTACCACACAGGTAGGTACTTCGGACCAGCGGGATTAGGTAACTGATTCGTAAGGAAACAGTGTCCAATGTCTTGCCTAGTTTTAAAAACCTTACTGTTTTTACCTAGAGTAGAATATAATATTACCTTTGGTACATTTTTTGAATCAGTGATGGCTTAGTGGCTTTGGCTATGGACTGGCGCGCAGCAGGTCCATGGTTCGAATCCCGCCGCGGTCCTGAGCTCCACTGCATAGTGGAAAGGCATTTTGCGAATGCCCGCCTGGCTAGCGACTACCCTCAAGTAGAAAATCTGTGGCCAAGCACCTAACGGGTGTTCCGGCAGCAGTCCTTGAGAGCCAGTGAAATTACAGGCACTTGAGACTAAGACAAATATGTCTCAAGGTGATGCGCGCAGTGCAATTCGTGACTTGTGATGAAATGCATCTGTTATAGGCAGAGGTTAGTCCGCTTAACTTTAGGTGGGCCTCGAGCTTGTTCCGACACAATAACATAAAAAAAACATGTAAGTGCGAAGCTCTCCAACTTTCAGAAAAAGACTTAGCGTAAATTTTATTATTGATTTTCATATTCAGATCCTTGTGGGTTTGTTATTAGTAGGTAAGTATTTATTTGGTCACTGTTAATAGTATCGAATTTATGATTTTGTCAATGGTACTTACTATGTCTAATCAAAATCACCGTGATATCACCAATGGAATTAAATTTTAGTACAAATGTATGTACATGAAGGTACTACGGGCATACTCTTCAGTTCGCATTATGTCATTAGTTTTATTATCACATACGAATCCGAGCGAGAACAACTAGAATTTCGTTAGGCGTTTTATGGTTCCATCTAAATTAAAACTGCAAGTTGTATATATTTGTGGAATAGTTTCTTAGAGCCTTTCAATTTGATAGACCACTCGATAGATTTTTTTCCTACAATATCGCGTCTTATATCCGCCATTTGTTTTTTTTTATGTACCTGGAATCACCTGCGCTATCAAAACGAATCTAATGATACATCATACATTAAAGTCGGTTAAGCCGTTTAGGTAATGGTGGAATAAAGAAACTCGCAAACATACATACATACTTGAATCCTGAAACATAACACGCCTCCTCCATCCCAATACGATGGTCAAGGATGTTAGAAAAAATTTGAGTTATGACTCATTGTCATGTTAGCTCAATTGGTTAGAGCATACCCGGATAAAGGGGTGGATGGACGCGGGTTCGAATCCCGCACTTAACTTAATTTTTTCCTCTAGTATATTTATCTATACAAATACAAATTGTTTTATTTCCCATAAAAACAATACATACAGGCTATAAATAATTACTTAAATAACAAAGTCCTAAGATAATACACAGTATACCTATTTACCTTACATCTATATCTTTAATAACACAGCTTTTTTTGGGCAGTCGTGTAGAGATAAGTAAAACTGGTAGTCATTAAGTTTTCGCATACAACACCCTGTTTCGTGTCTAATTAGCGTTTGTTCAAAGCACAATCACCGGTATCGACTACACCGTCAAGTTAAGTAAGGTACTTTTGAATGAGGCAACATTAAGAGGCACCTTAGTTAACAATACCAAGTCACGACTGCTCCAAATTAAAAATTAATGCGCTATAGAAGCGACCCACATTCATAAAACAAAGGCATTCACTTATTGGGCCAAAGACTGATTACTTAATACCTAAATGCCTAAAAAGGAAAGTGGAACAGGTATTCGTAGAAAGCTTAAATGTTAATCGCTGGTGGATTAAGCTTTTAAAGGAGAGACTATCTCGGTACTTGTTTGTTTTTGAATGGTTTGAGATGCTGTGACAAAGTTATGCAATGGTCTTACAACTCTTTTATTCAGCTTAAAAACAATAACAATTATTAATGGTGGTGGCAGTGGACTATACATATCGAGAGTTACAACGATAACATTACGTCTAATATTACTTACGGGTCAAATTATCCATTTTTATTACTATGTTAGATTTAACATTATTTATTATAAGACCTAGAGTGATAGCTTAGACGACGTATTCATTCATCAAAATATGTTAAACTAGCGGCATACCCCGGCTTTGCACGGGTATTTAACAAAAATTATAAATTGAACACATAAAAAGTAGTTATTGAGACATAAGTGTAATAGTTAGACATATGGTGTTATGTCTTTTTTATAGATATTGATGTCTTCTATAAAATTGTAGTACATCACTTTGCTCTATTGTTAACAATTTCCACAGCGTACGCGATTCAACGACTTTTTTGGTATTTTTTTCACAGTTTGGGTTACATCATCGAAGTTTTCATACGGATCCTTAAGTTTTTGAAAATATTTTATAGCCTATGTTCATTAGGAATGATATAGAATTCATTTGGTGAAATTTTTTTTCAATTTTTAAGTTTATTCGTTACATACACAAAATCTAATCTATCCTCTTCATAATATTAGTATAGATACAGAAGTATACATAGATATACCTATATACATGAAATAGGATTATAATAAGATATATATGAAATGACGTAAGATTATTGACAGACATGTTATAGGCTCGACCACGTCTACAATTTTAACTAAGTGGGACATGCTGAGCTGCTAAGCAGCAGTAGCAGAAATGCTAAGCTTTCTGTTTTATTTAAAAAGTCCAATATTTTTATTAATTTTATACAGAAAAATCTGTAAGTCCTAAAGAAGGCGGCACTTATATAACCTATAAAATTAGAAGCCCTTCAACCAGTAGCCCCCACAATATTTAATGGTCTACCGTCCACACAAGCGGTTCACCTCACCTCCGTCACAAGTGGCTTATTATGTCACATGCAAAGCATAAAAAATAATCAGATCCCGCTTACCAGGTCACCGTAAGCGCCTTACTCGACCGTCACTTGACCGCAATCTTGCTGAGTTATGGATTTGGGAAGTGGAGTAGCTGCTGTTTTAATTTAACTGTGAAGGACAGTTTTTTTTTATGTTTCCTTTTGTGCCAGTCCGGAATATTTTTTTCCATTTGTGAACTGGTTTCTTTTATGTCAGGATTTACTCTTCAATGAATGAATACTTGTTCCTTACTTACCTATTTCCGCAGTTGCCGATTTTTTAAAAGAATTTATGTTTGGATGTGATCAGTTTTGAAGCGCTCGTAGCGAAGTTTACTTAGCTGTTCTCAACCGATTAGCAAAGTTAAGCAACGTCGCGCGCGGTAATGAGTTGGATGGGTGACCGCTAGTGACATTATTACTGCGCGTTTCCGTGCTTCGGAAGGCACGTTAAGCCGTCGGTCCCGGTTGTTATCTTAGGATGGCAGTCGTTATAGCATGGTAGTAGGGCATTTCACGCCTGGCTAGCTACCACCCTCTAGTAGAAAATATGTCGTCAAGCACCTAACGGTGTGTTCCGGCAGCTTTCCTTGAAAGCCTGTACTTTTAGGTTAGCCTGAACAACATCTTCGACCACATCATCACTTACCATCAGGTGAGCTAGTGGTCAAAGGGTAATCAATCAGGCATAAAAAAATAAAAAATACATTTTTAGTTATTGGTTTATGTTATACGTTTACTGTAGAAGATTTTGACATACTTTATCGAACTTTTGGTAAGCTTTATCAAACACCTTGAGTTCTACATAATATGTAAACCGAAACGGTTAGGGAATATAGTTTGGCAGAGTAATATTATTTGGTCTATCGCCTATACTTACCCCTATTGGAGCCGCAACAGCTGTTGTAATGACCGCGGTACTACGGCACTAATACAATTATAAGCAAGTATAATTTAGTCTTCTTTAAAATTTATCGGTTACTGTTCTCGGTAAAGAACTTTACTTACTTTACCTTCCAACAATATACAACCAGCCTTCAGCCTACCCAGAAACAATCTTTTGCACAAAATTCTCACTATTCCTACTTTTTTTAAAGCGTTCTACGTAATATTTTAGTGCGCAACAGAACTTTTTTTTTAATTTTATTATATATATAATCTTCAAGTCAGTTAAAGTTGTCGACTCATTACACGTCGCTGTTTTCAAGCTATCCTAATGCCATAGTTCAAGAGTTACTTACCGACTTCAATCTATTTACTAATAGCCTTAATACTATTAGAGTAGATGTCACCACAACGGCTTCCCTATGTAGACTATCTATTTCACAGTTTTAAGCGTTCTGATAGATTACATTACCATGAACATATTAAATTACTTTGGAGTTTGTTGATTTTCATTTGGTTAAAAATTTTATGTTTTAACTTTTGTATTATCGCCTTGTAAGCGAATAAGATCATAAAAAATAAGTTATTTATTCTTATTTTCTTGAGTCGCCACTGAGCCATCACTGCTTCAAAAAGTTTAAAGTGAGATTGAAACTAATGTCAAATTTCTCAGAGTTTTTCCAGAAAACCTCATCCCCATGCCAGATTTATTTCCTATCTTTCCGCATTCACAGATTTATTTCCCACAAACGAAAACACTAGCGCCATGAAAATAAGACGACCTCTGACAGATTTGTATAATACGAAGCTCTCAAGATAGCAACGGCACCATCCGTCCGCTAAGCTGATTTACTGGGGTCCAACAAAGCACTCACTTACAATAAAAGAGCTAGAGGATTAAAATAATTCAAACTGGAACTGCAAACGTGCGCTCTGTGAGGCCAGCGGTGATTATATATATCCCCCGTAGACAGACAGTATGGTTGCAACTTTGGAAATGGAATTATTCGTAGGCTTGTATGTTCATTATAAACCTTTGTAAGAGTTAAGTAGCATTTCTATTTAAAATATTTACGCCAGTATACCGAAAACAGTTGAAGTTCAAATTAACCACATTAAGGTTAGGTACAATTATTGTGTCAAACAACGTTGTTAATCAACGAATCGTACAAATGAAGGTATAATCAAAAATGTTTTCCAGCTGAGTGCAATTATTTGCGGTTTGGGAAGTTTGAAAATAGCACCTGTCATAGATAGATATTGGCGTGGAATTGGCATATCAAGAAAGGTGAAGGTAATTATTTTATTACATAATTATATATTGCTCAAATATTGTTGAATATTAATGGATGGACATAGAGGCAGATGAAGGCCCAAGGAGGTATGGATGGTCTGCGTGAAGATGATATGTGAATGAAGAAATATGTGAGTGTCAAGGATGACAAGGAATGAGTCCAGTCAGTAGCAATAACTGTGGACTAATACGAATAGGTCCAGAATTCAAATCCCACCTCTGTCAACAATTTCATAACCTACACACACGTGACACTGCTGGTCAACAAATAAGAAAAAGAAACCTATGACCTGAAAAAAATCTAGAATTGGTACTACTACAAGTTTCGCAATCATAATTTTACTTGACTCTGAAAACAATACAAGGGAAACATTAACAGCTACATATTTTACTTATGGTAAGTACCATTGATCGTTCTTATGTTATATCCATACTGTTTTAAGGTTGCATACTTTAAGTACAGTTATACTTAATATAGCAGCCATAAAACCCTCCAAAGATTTATAAGTGTTTATTCCTAGCAGAGAACTGCATCCATACCTTGTTGGAGTAGCCTTTTGTGTCTGCCCTTAATAAATGTTGTTTGTCGTAACTGCATATTATGTATTGTTACATGAGATGACATACAACATAGAACGAAAAATGAATGACCATCGTTAGGGATTCGGATGATATTAATTTAACGGCATCGCATAACCTAAGTTATAATATCAGCGAGGCTAGAAAAATATGTGATATTCGAAATAAAGTTCTGTATACATTATTTACAGCTACGTAATAGTTCGTAGTATATTAGTTGCGCGTCCCCTAAAGCTCGGTATCGTTAACACAGTGGAGCACCTTGTTATTCTGCACTCTAATTCAAAACTGGAGTCTGATATCGCAAGCTAAGTTTATGTGATTATGTCATAACATGGTACATAGAATATGGTTTTATACTCATGTATTGATTCCCATTCATCTACAGAAACATATCATAAACCAAAATCAGATAATATACAAAAATTTGTTTCTTAGTTACAATTCGAACTTAGGGCTCCAAGCTATGCTAAACATTATTGAATTGTTGTCTGATTATTTGTGATTCTCATTCAATGACATTACAAAACTATGGATATTGCGTCACCGCTCAAAAAATTCCGAATGCAAATATCATGAAACGAAATCAATCCTTCAGAAGTTTTACACATTATCAGTCCAGTTCAACAAAATGTATACACATATTCTTATGTAACACGCTAAGCGCAACGCCTGTCAATGTAAACATCGTAATGCTTGTTACTTATTGCAATAAATATATACATATACTATATGTCTACGAATAAGGAGTTTTTATGCGCATATATCTACGTTTGTTTATGATTGGATACATAAGGATACTTATTTTGCTGCTTTGGTAGGAGACCTATCCATAGTTTTGTAAAGTCATTGTTCTTATTCCATTCGGTTTTATAATAACTAGCTAAACAGCAGCTGCTTCCGTGATGTACCCAAAACAAGTTGTTAAAAGCTCACGACTCTTCTTATACTGGTTCACCTTCTGTGTTGGTGTTAAGCATTTTGTAATTTGCCAAGCAATTTCGCTATGAATGTTATCGAGACCATTATAATTCATCTAGAAAACAAAACCGGATAAAAGTAAATGGTAGCCACACAATTTGTCAATGGTTACAAAGAGTTCAATCCGTGGCTAGGGCTGTATGGTCATTAATCATGTTATGCTACATTGGGCGAACATACGACATATTACGAAATGGTCTACAATACTTGGTTAGTTGAGACAAGACTACGCCTGCCTGAATGGCAGCCTTTAATTAGCTGTCAAGTAATTCGACGTTATTGCTATTAGATCAATGATACGGTTTGATTCTGAACCTATAATTATTACTACTATTAAGTACGTGTTTGTGACCTTACTATGTTTTTAAAGTAACGTATGCTTGAAAGTAACATCGTAACGCAAGGATAACATCATCAAGGCAAGATGCAGAAGCCTAAAGTTGGTGTTATAATGATGTATTTAAAAAATATGAAGCAGACAGTTGATTGAATATACGTTTTCTTATAAGCTTAGGAAGGTAATTTTAAATGTAAAAAGTCAAATTTTGGACTTTCTCATCGTATCTTATGACAAATTATATTTTACAACTTATTGGTCTTCATTTTCACGGTATAGGTTCGTCATTATCATCGTGTCATCACTTTTTTATTTCCTCAAAGAGGTTAGGCAGAGGTGTCAATTACCTGCGTATCGTAAAATATGTTTTGGTCTTTTGTTGTAGAAAGCGTGGGGTGCTGGGCTTCAATTGAAAGCCTCTATATCATCCTGTGGAAGTAAAAAAAAAACCAGAAGAAGAAGCAGCAGTGTCTTCTGAAGAATTCCATCTTACACAGTGATCTCCACGACGCGACGCCTGCCAAGGATACGGATTAGTGCAAACCCATTATTTATTCATGGGGAAGGTGTTCTTTAACGTTGAACGTTGTGGCTATTGATATAATAGAAAGCGATCCTATTGCCAATTAGCTACAGTTTCACTTCCACACTGCTACTGAATATCCTTTGATCAGAAAATCACAAAAGAAACATTTTAAACCATAGAACTATAATACACGGTTCGAAACTAGACTCTGAAGATTTCAATGTGAAGTTTTGTATTAATATAATATATATTATTATAATTATTTATTACATATTTACTTCTTTACTAGCGTGATTGAGACGAGATAATTTATCTTGAAGAGAAGCTGCTGCTAAATAAGACACTCCTCAGATTAATGATTTAATTGTATCAGTCGTGTAACTCCAGAAACGATAGCACAACACAAGTATGTGGAAGTATAGCATTTCTACGTCTATCATCGTATCGTACTATGATAGTGCTCCCAGCAAACCTCGCTGAGATGTTCGTCGACGATCAAATCTCGTTCGCACGCATATTACCCGGCGCAGGCGCTCGCCCCGGGCCCTACACCGACCTAACAGTACAACTGCCGCGTGATTAGACGCCACACGATAGGGCCCATTGTCGGAACACGATCGCCTCTCGTACGTCTCGAAATTGCGGAAATGGACGGCTCGCACCCACTCCACTAGCGGGACATTTCAATTGCAGTACTGCTAGTACTAGGTACTCTACCAACTCTACGTCTCCCTTAGGGCGAACGACCAACCGACGACCCATCTGATTTCAAATTTATAGCAGGGCTAATTTTAAGGTTAAACAGCTTTGGTGTCGTAAATAGTAATCGGACTCACACTTTCTCGTGTTCCTTGGTTCCTTTTTTTGGCGTCGGTAATTTATTACGGGTCTATCGACGCTTAAGACCGTTCACATCTTAAAGTTGGATCGTTGCGGTCGATGGTCGTAAAACATGGACGCGACGACATTAGTAAGCGTCAAAGTTTCGTTGTTTACGACTTGGCTAATGAGGGACGTAAAATGAAAACAGACTGGCGCATGGCTGAGTTAGTTTTGGATGTAAATTAGAATACAGTCTACAAAGAGTTGTTTGGAGGACTGCGTTATATTTTTGTGCGTCTATCATACATTTTCGAGAATCTGAAATGCTGTATAAAACATCATCCATATTAACCCGCATTTATGTCCACGTTACATCAAAATCTTGCACAAAACAAAATTAAAGTTTAAGTAAAATATTTCCATTGTAACATCTATCTAAAATATCTTCTATATCAGTTATCGTAAATATCCGTGGAATATCATAAGCTATTTCTCGGTATTCGATTGGAGCTTGAAGGAATAATCTAGGAAGGCCGAGGGCTGCGGTGGGTGCTATTGCTCAATTCTATCAACTCTGCGAAGGAATGCAGCTATCGATAACCAACCATGATAGCATTGTACAAGATAAATGAAAAGCATTGTCTTGAACGTAAATATATAAGAGAATACTATGCATCCTAGAAACTGATATAAAGTACATATTTCGTCACAGACCTATTGCCATAGAAGTCAAACCACTCAATTTTTAACTCTTATATTACATTACATTTGTTGTGCAGTATGCTCCAATGTTTTTTGACGTATTTTGAAAAAAAGATAGCGATATTACTTGAAAAAAATCAACACATTATTATGTTCCTGCAAAATGTTAAATATTAACTACTGAACATAACTAGATAAGCTAAGACTTAATATCTCAATAATTTCTTGAATCCCTAACCTCAACGTAAACTAATGATTGTTTTGAATAGTAAAGCTATCAACACCATTTAAAAGCAACGTCAAAAAGCTTTCATAATTCATCTCTTTTTGTACCGACTAACATAATGTTATCTCAGCTCCTCAGCTGACCATCACACCATTTTTTACCCTATTAAAACAAAAATAAGACTAAAATATTTACACTTCGAGCTGTCGGACAAAAACTCCCACAGGTTCGAGAACAATCAATCTTCGGTGTCCTGAAAGGAACTCCAATCAAAACAAAATACGTAGAAGTAGGGACCGGATAAAGGGCTCTATAAATCATAAAATCAAGCCTCCATTCACAGCGGTTTATTTGGGTATAAAAAAACGCTTGACCCAACAATCCTTGGAGCATTGTTAAAGGATAGGATAGTCCGACGCACATCCAATTTGTCCTGTCAAAAAATCATCGCTCCCAAATTATTTATGCCCTCATTAAAATATCGATAATCAACTTTTTATGCTCGGTATTTTAGTATAGAGAACCTAACACATTTTTAACTGTCCGTTTGAAACTGTGCGTAGGATGTTTTTAATAGTGTATCATTTTTATTCACTAAGTGATGACATTAACTTTTACTGTTCGACTCGAATTGCTACAAATCTAATGGCCATTACGATCATTAAAAAACGTTTAATGGATATTTTATGTATTTTATTCTGAGAGATACTTATGTACTCTCAGGGGGACTCAGGGAACAATATTTTTACGCCTCTACTTAAATTCCTCGTAGTATTTTTGTAAATGAAACCAAGAACGTTTTTGATCACATTTTAAGATAACTTAACTTAACTTTAACACCCAAGGTGTTAAAGTTAATGTTTGTTTAAAACTTTTCTTGTGGCCTTATCTCTTACACTTGTAAACTAACACCAAACTTGTAAAACCCTTTTTAATGGGTCATCCTATTGTTAATACCATGTAATGGAATACTTTATATTTTAGTGCTCTAGAAATGGATATTTACCATTTCCGAATACACTTAACAGCTCATTAGATTATTTTTATTATATTTTGTTTCCCAGCGTAGATAATAACATTTTGATTTAATGGATGTTTCAAGCAAACTTTGAGTAGGTAATCTAAACTTCTTTAAACATTATAAAAAACTAAATCAGGGTACATTTACAAATTATTAGTGCACGAAATTCTGGTCCAGAGCAAGAATTGACACCTTAGCAGGCAATACAGCTTGTAATCATTTTGAGAAAAAGGGTAGAAATCAGTATACAATGCATCTAATGGGTCTTCTATGGTATGGATTTAGATAACATTATATTCCTAGTAAGGTAGATACTTCAACTTTAAGACTTGGCAACATTAAGATTCTTTGATCATATTGAATAACTACTTATATTAAAATAGATTAACTCTTGACCGTGAACTTCAATACATCGTTAGTTTCTATGCACGATGACTATTTTCATAGTAACCATATAAGGTGTAATTACAATCGCTATCGCTCATGCAATATGGCCGCTGTTTCACGGTTTCTACGTTAGGGTTACCATTTGTTCAAAATGATTTTCAGATACTGTGTCAGATATTTATGTCAATATTACAAACGTAAAAGTAAACTGAATATTTATGTTTGTGATTTTGTGTCACGATTATGTGGAAAATGTTTTCAAAACAGTTGGGTTGATCGTATTATAAACTGAAGCTTAAATTAAAAAAAATTAAGCACTGTCATTACTTCAGGCTGGCTCCCAGTTTTTGGAAAACGTTCCAGATACTGGGAGTCAGTTCCTGACAAATTCCTGATCAGCTAACATACTGTATGCTGAACGCTCATTGGTCACTTATTATGTCAGTGAACATCATTGACCAATCAGCTTCAATATATACTCTCTCTAACTGATCAAGATTTTGACAAATGTTAAAGAGATTGTCATATCATGAAACAAATAATGTATACCGCGATAATACTGTTTTCTGTCAACAACACTATCAGTCCGTTCCATAACTGTTATTTTTCGTTCAAGTTACTAAGCCAAATATAAACTCACCTTATTAGAATACCATGGTCTAAAACACCTTATCCCAGATCTCATTGTACGTGATGGTAGCCCTACGCCCATTCGATTAACCTATGCTCCCGCGCCGATCGCATCGTTGTTTGACCCTCCTCAATTACATTTTTACCCTTAACACGTACACTGATTGATATACTGGATTGTCAAAACAATGGTTAGTTTAACAGCTTTAATGATATTGTATAACTTAGAGTTTGCATAGACTTTGTAAATTTGTTGCGGTGTTTTAGAGCTCTTTTATGTTATGTGTTTTGGATTTCAATAATTTGAGAGATTTTACATTCAAAGGTTTTTTTTTTTATAGCCGCTGATACGATTTTTAGCGTAAGACGAGCGGGCCGCGCCAGCTTCACACGGATATTATTTGAAAATAGTTTATAGCCTATGTTCATCAGGGATAATGTAGGATTGTAATGGTGAAAGTTTTTCGAATCGGTCCAGTAGTTTTTAACTTTATTCGTTATATACAGAAATACAAATCTTTCGTCGTTATAATATTAAGGTAGATTTGGAAATGTAGATAACGCTAGAAAATAAGTGGTTCATATAAACATATTTCGTGCATCATTTATTTTCTAGTTTCTAGTAGTAGCTATAACGTTATCTGGTGGAATCAGAAAGACATCTGGTTCTCTCATCCATGTAAAAGGCTAAACTTTCAGATATACCCATAATAGAATATATTTACATACATATTTATATATAAAACATTGGTTATAATTCCAATTTTATTGTTTTTCAGGTACGTCGATACAGGGCATGTTTGGTCGAGTACATTAATTGAGGCAAGTTTTTTAAATATTTTGGTGGCAAGGTGATAATGATTACTAGCTCTGAGTATTATATATTAGCGTCTCAGGAGAGAACCTTAAATTTTCGTATAACTTTAGTGTACTTCTTGGCTCCAATCCCTGGCCAAAACATCAAGGGTCAGAGTGCACACTTCATTCTCAGAAGGCAGTTGTCCGTTACTTCGTGCGCTCCATATACAGCCACAAAGATAGACTTATGGTGATTTGATACCATTCAACTGGGAATTGGCGTTTAAAGTGTTGGCCTGAGAGATCGGGCAAGGTAGAGCGAATCGCATAACTCGATCGCAGATTGTCATGTGAGAAATCGGAACCGTTAGCCCTCATAGTTGGGCTTGTGAAGTGGTAGGGTTGAGATCTAGCCATTTGACAACATGAAGTTAACGCTTCTATTTATACGCTGCTTTTTGGCGATGAGTACTAAGATATCTTAGACACTGAGATGCCTGTAGAGAGCTGAGCTACAATTCTTCCACTAAATTCGTAAAGATTGTCAAAAAACCCCAGAACAATCAGCAGGGCTATCAATGCCTTTGCCGTGTAAAACTAGTAAGTATAAGGCACGAAGTTCATATAATAGAATAATAAGTGGAAGATTGCTTAAGGAAGGTCTGTTACAGGAATTCGATACCTGCCGGGAGATTTTTTGATTTGATTATTGTCATGCTCTCCTTGATTGTTTCTGGGGTACTGTTAATTTAATATAGACATTACTATCTGGTTTGTTAGTCAAAAAATGCATCCAGAATCAATATTTTTAAAGTTATTGCTAAAACAGAAAACCGAGGATAGATACTGTATATTACGGTATTTTAAGAGAGCTTTAAAAAACCGTAATATTTAATAGCGAGAATAAGCTATTACATTACACACGCCATAATTTTGTCCTGTTTGCAGCTTTAATCAGTTGCCAATAACATCTTCAACTAATCATTTCAGAAAAAAAAACACATTAAAATGTATTAATTAATAAAATCTATGAACTTCAGAAGTATTTAATAAAATGAAAGTATATCCGTAAGGCGTAGTCAAAAGTGTCTTAATACCCATATTTCACTCATTATCGAACTAACCAATTGGGGAAACATAGGTGTTTACACACCTTTCCCTACCCCTTCGGGGAATACAGGGATGATTGAATGTATGTTTTTTAGGTAAGAGGAGCCATCTATATAATTGGTAGATAACTATAGCCCATAATCACCTTTCAATAATGCTTATCGGCTCGGAGATCGATCCTAGAAACCAAGAAATACCAAAAGTAAATATAATTACATATTCTTAGATGTGCAATTTCCTATGTTTTGTGAACTCTGGTTTTCTACACAGTACAAAACTCCCTATTATTAGGAAGATAATACACAAAATCATCCGCAGCATAATCCGCTATGAACAAAATAATGGTATATTTAATATTGTTTATTTGCCTTAAAACACGACGCATAGCGCTACTGCTACCGTTGTTAAAACCGTTTTATGATTATTATGAATCTGTTTAACAACTTGTACTAATTTCTGTTAAAGATCACCGTAGATGTCCAGTTATGTGTTTGTTAGGATATTCCTCGGGGGTATTTAGTTAGCTTAAAGCTCCCACTCAAAACTGATGCAATTGCCAGACAAGTATTGGAAGTGGGTGTTTATGTGCTAACTCTTACGGCTTCGTTTGGGGAGAAACCTCACTAATCAGGCTTAAATGTTTCGAATATAATGGTAAACATCATTAAATCGCACGGTCGTTTTGTAATTTAAAACGCAACAATTTCAAGTACTTGCTTGTCCTTCACTAAAATGTCGCTTAAATTTCTGGTGACATTGTGTTTTCTTTGGCGAATTTTAGTAAAAGTGATTTAAATTTAAATTTGTAATTTCACCGCAGTTAATATTTCATTGATTTTGTGTACCTATCTTACAGATTTTATTGTGATTCTCTTCCAAGTAAAGTTTCGTTAACCATAACACTGTTAGTGCAGAACCATTCACCTCTAAATCCTAACATTGCCTTTATGAGTTAAACTTACTACGCTGTGAAAAAAGATTGCAATAATTATCTCCGAGTATGTTCCTAAATAATGGATAACATTACACCCTTTAGTTTACTTGCGTCAGTATATAAATAGGATACTAACTACTAGATTAAAACTGGATATTCTAGCACATTTCTACATGACATAACTTATGTATATTAAATATTTGTAAATGTGAACTCTTAGCATGCGATATTGCTAGAAATGATTTATAAATATTCTACCCGCAGAATAAATTGTTATGCAAAAATGCGCTGGTTCACCAAGACGCTAAAGAAATTGTATTGATGAAGAAATATTGTTAGCAATGATAGAGGAGCAATTAAATTAATGATGCCTATACGGAAAATAATAACGGTATAAATTGTTGATTAAGGTTACAGTATGCTGTCTATTAAAAAAATAACGAGTGATATATTTGGTCATATTTTATACACTGAAAACTCAATAACTTCAATGAAAATTGAATAAAAGTTTTGGTAATTTTAAATTCTATAAACACTTTAAATAATATACACACTTGAACATTTCAAACGACTTAAGTATCTATAATAACTTTAAGTTTTTTCATTTAGTTTCTTTATTTTTAAAATATTTATTAATAGTTTTGTAAAATGTTCAATGCTTTAGTAAAGATTCAAGTGTTTTTAATCATACTAGGCAGTAGTATTTTTCATGCATCATTGAGCCCTTATTTAAAATATTTAAATGAATAGTCATGCGTGCAAGTCAATGCCTAATGCATGTACAAGAAAAAACCAAAGCACATGACGTAGCAAATTAAAATACCAAGAAATACACGAGAAAACGCGAAGCCTTCGAAACAAAAAAGCCAAAGCCCTCTCATACGAGCGTCGAGTCACGAATAAAAACACTTGGTGTAGAATAACAATGAAGTGTTTACTTGTTGTGCTAGCTATTACACGTGACTTTCCTCCCGTGGAATTGTTTACTCCTAATTTAAAACTTTTGTTCAAATTAGCAATTATAACTTCGGATACTTGTGTTTCAGTATGATTAACATAAGTTTATTCTTCCCTTATTTATTGTATTCATTTTCAGTTGAGATTTTGTTGAAAGACAGTTGAAAAGGTATTGATAATCTGTATAATAATATGTATTATTTGCCAAAGCAGTAACATTTCTAATAACTTCTCAAAACAAAAATGTAATTAATTTGTTCTGAGGAATACTTAGATATACTATCATTTATTTTGAGATTTACTAGATCATCTAATTGTTATGATTAATGGATAGACAATAACTACACTCTAAAGTTGCAACTCATTTACATTTCATAAACATTACTCTTCAATTGTTTTAGATACAACCAAAAATGAGGAACTCGAGCAAAGGGAAAATATAAAGCTACGTGGAACATAATGCTTGTAGCTGTTGCTCATTTCCACAGTTACAAACTGAAAAAAACATACTGTACTGTTCTGTATCAGCCGAATAAGATAACAAAAATAAATAAGATAACAGATTCCCTTAAGGCGCTGCTGCCCACCTTTGGGTTTTTTCCTTTGTCACCTCTTACGACACCATGGCACCGACGGGAAGAGAAGAGGGGGATGACATTTCAACCCGGCACCCCACGGATGAATGAATAAAATATAGCACTATACAAATCGTTTAATGTGAATCACTTATCGAAATCTATAACTACGTATAGAAGTACAATTTTGGGTTAAGTATTCCAATTATTGAGAGTATTGGAAACGATATTAACAAATCATCACTAACTTTACTTATACGAGTACGACGCTTTCACCTTATTTCAGAAAATGTTGTCTTTTGAACATTTGCTAAAGAAAAAGACCAACGCACAGACAAAACATTTGTGTTTATTTCTAAGTAACAAACATGACGTATTTACATGTAATATTCCACGTAACAACATATCCGTCGATATGTTTGCGTTGCATAAATGCAAGACGAGGCTCGGATGCCGACCCTGACCTTAGGCCGTTGAACTCGCGCGTGACACTTCGATTCTCTATCGATCACGACTCTAGATCGTACCGCGGAAATATCGATACATCGATATTTTTGTTCGGGAATTATCTGATCGAGTTCGGCTGATCACAGCGTGACTTCGAAGTTTTCCCGCGATGGTCACTTGGGAGTTTGGACTAGGGCTGCCAAAGACCTGGTTTTCGCATCCTTTTCATTTATAATAAAGTTTCCTAATTAATCCTTCCATAGGTATGGCTTCACTGTTGCTATGGATTAATACTATTTTGCTAAAAACGTAAACTAGCTGATAATGTAAATCTTAGGTCTTAAGAAGGGTTCTAATTGTTCAGATTTTGAATTTTAAGTCTCCTAATGCAGCCATAAATTGATCATAATTATCCATTTGTAAAGCAATAACTTAAATAAAAATATATTTCTAAAATTTTAAAGATATAAATTTATAGGTCTGGGCTCTAAGCCCAAAGACATGGAAGAATGAAGTTACAACCACACGTTACACAAAAACTAACAATGCATTCGTTTACGTACATACTGCTAGAAGTGTTCCACGAATTAAAATGCATTATAATAATACGAGCTCATCGTATTTTCCAAAACTTATCAGAGCGCTTGGTCGATGCGACGCATGATCAAAATACTGGCACCTATTCGGCTCAAAGAAAGGCATTGCAATTCAACGGGGCAATGCTGCCAGCATGCTGGGCACGCTGCCAACTGGTAGCGGGTTTGAGCATTTGGACTGCCTGTGAGTCCGCAATGACTTATGGGTATCTAAATGATTTTATTGTAGTAGTTGTATATAGTTCGTAGTATTAAATAAAGGAAAAAATATATAAAAAAGGAATAATACTATATGTATTAAAATGCACAGAACATTGGTTTGAGACACCCCTAATAATATCCGTTGATTATAAGTAACAGTTACGTTATTGTGTTGTTGTTTACCGTTGTCGTATCTTTGGCAGGTGTACTGATATAATCAATGATATCTATAACTAGGCGACTTTTGTTCCATCAGTTCGGTATGCTGAAAGAACTATTTTTGTAGCGGTACCAGCGGGTCTTCTTTCCGAGATTATCGATAATTTTTTAAATGAACTTTTCATGTTTTTATCTTATGTTTACAAAGTTTCATTATTAAATTAGCTGTTTTTGATAACTTGCTCACTCTTCTGGCCTATTCATTGATGGATACACAGTTAGAGATTGATTTGAACTTAGTTAATTAAAACTGCTCATATAGTGACGCTCGATAAGCTAACATAATGTTATAAGAACAATGTCATATCACATAATATCCCATTAAATGTAAAATTTCTGAGTGCGTGAGTGTGTATGTTTGTTACTTCCTCACGCTGAGTGGCTAAACCGATAGGGATGAAACATGGAATCTAAATAGTTTGGGTCCATGATCATAGCATATTTTTTTAACGGTGGACGTCATGCATCAATGTTGATAATTATAATATTATAAACCTTGGGCGCATGCGTGCAATAGATAAATTATTGATGCATGAATTGCTCACATTAAGTCTAGTGTTACATATTATTGCACTGCAAGTGATATGAATCATTTCAGAATAAAGAAAATTGCTAGCGACTAGTGAGCGATTCATGTATCAATAATATATCTATTGCAAGTTTTTCAAAACGTCACTCTGTATGCGCTTCACGATTTTCGTCAATCAGGCACAACATACGAAATTACTAAGAATAAAGGCTGTTCAAAAAGAGAGTAATGCATTTAGGATGCATGTACAAGTATTTATGTGAGTTTCTTTATTCCACCATAACTTTTAAATCCCATGAACACATTTGGATTTATTGGGTTTAATTAGAATCCACCATCCCAAGTAACACTGGCTATAGATTTTGAAACAGGAAATATACTTTTTAAGTTACTTCTTATTAGTTCAAAATTAAACTGGTCTTCTAACGCGTTCAACAACAATACTTGTATCTTGGACGGCCGACTGCTTGTTGATCGTTTGGTCGTCTCAGACACGTTTTACAGCCCCATCCTCAATTATTTGTTCATTATGACTGAGCTAACGTAATTTATGTGATTTTATTAGTCCAATAATGTCAGGCTCAATAATGGCAGTTTATAGAACTGGAACCTCCTGTTTCATATGTTTTTTAAATATTGACGTTCAAGTTCCGTCTTGAACATAGACAAAATCTTGAAATTATATTTTCAGTACCTAAAACCACGTTAAACAACACCAGAACTGTAAAGCTCTGTGTAGGAGCTTCCGGCCATTCCCAGCAGTCTTACCAGTAAGACTATTGGGAATTTATATCTCAGTAGATAACTCCAGTTCTGGCTGCTCAACTTCAGTAACGGTAGAACTCTTTACTGCAACTGCATCTGTTATAGGTAGAGATTACCGCTTAACACTAGGTAGGCCTCGAGCTTATTTCATCACGATAGCATAAAAACATTTCTTCGTACTTCTGACCTAACCGTTAAAACAGCAAGATTTCAAACTATGAATCATAACAAAGACGTAATTTAAGCTAGTTATCTTTGAAAGCATCATCGTGCCTGACCTCTGATTATCTAAACATGTCTGTAATAAAAAAGAACCAATACATCATCTGTCGGACAACAATAGATGGCAATATAAGATTGTGTGAAGGAAAACCGAGGGGGACTTACTTTATGAGTAAGAACCAAACAATCAGTAGCTATGGCATGGACCCTGGGTACTTTTTGGAAAAAAAGGGAAAAATAAATAAAGATGCTATACAAATAAGAAATTATTGTTATGTACTTGGAAACGTTAAAAAGTGCTAGGAAATATTTAAACAAGGGTCTAGTCCTATAGGCATCCATGATGGGTTTCATGAAGCAAGATGGCCCACCTTACGATGGCTTCGACCCCATGAAGCTCTAACTTTATGATGTATGCGGATGTTTGTGGGCTACGTGATCACTTACCACCAGGTGAGCCAAATGCTCGTTCGCCCTACCTTTAAAAAAAATAACAGTAAATTGACGAAAAAAATACATATATCGCTTTTCATCAGTCAAAACATCTGATTATTTAACACATAATATTATAGGTTTGACAAAAAGAACCAAAATATTTTCGATAGCACTCAAGATATTAAACTTCTCATTTTATCTAAATGAATACATTAAGTTAAAGAATTCATTCTGATCTCATAAAATTGAGTTCATTTATCAAATTACCGTTTCAAAGGTTCCTTGATTTCCTTATTACTTTTGAAGCCAATTAAATTAGCCTATTATAATGTGATTATTACCTACTTAAGATATTGAATTTGAAATAAATTGTAATCACGTAACTCGTGATTGTTTAAATTATTATAAGAGTTTTAGGAGCACGAGGCCTGATTGCTAGCTAGCGTACAGTTACCGGCTTAGAAATATTACAACTGCCATATCCTCGTGTTGAATGTCGTGAAATGCAGCATTCGGAACATGCACGATGCCAACCTGATTAAGCGGTAACCTCAACAGACAACAACAACAGATCTCTGAGACAGTTGTTAAGTCTCATGTGCCTGTAATTTCTCTTTACTAGCTCTTAAGGACTGCTGCGAGAACATTTTTAGGTGTTGACTTGATGGTGTTGCTGGCGAGCCTTCGCGAAATGCCCTTTCACTATGCGGTGAAGAACTTGCCAGCGGTGGGAATCAAACCATGGACCTGCGGCACGGCAGTCTTTAGATATTACCGTTCGGCTTTCACTGCTATAAGAAAATGCATTTCACTATTCTCATCGATGTAGATTATGTATTACTACCCACTGACGCACAAGGGCTCCTTATCACCTGAATATCTTGATATGTGAAGTAAAAGAGGTATCCTACCTAAGCATTCCCAAAGAGGGATAGCGTCAGACAGGCAACCGGTGATAAACCGAATCCAAAACTTTTAATTTTTAAATACATTATTTTCTTGCCCGTGGGGCTAAAATGTCACCCCCTCATCTCTACCCGGTGCTGTCGTAAGAGACGACTAAGGGTAACAAACCAGAAGGTGGGCTGCAGCGCTTTCTGAGGAACTAACTAACTGGTATCCCACACTGCGATCCCCAAGATGCCTGCTAAGTGTGGGGATTATGACAAACCACCCCGTAATGGGGAAGGCTGTGTTCAGTATTTAATTTTAAACGAAGTTCCACACAATTCTATCGGAACTAAAAGATCTATCAGTGATCAGCCAATCAAGAGAACAAAATAAATAACTCCTTTTAAATTATTTCTTTGGAGGTAGAAAATTAGTCGCGGCTGTTTCAGATAAATATCAGCGTATGATTGATTGCCTTATATGACTTCCTCATTGCTTTTTTATTCGTTTGTTCAAATTAAATTACGTAAGATATTGAATTAAGGTATTATTTTGTTTTGATAATAGTGTGGAGCTGAACAATTATTTATTATTAGACCATATTGAAACGTATGCCAAAAAATAATTCGTCAATCAGTCAATAAACTGCTTACCAGTGTATTTTCGCAAATCAGATCTGATCAATTTCATTGAATAAAATAAGAAGATTAAGAGAGACTTAAAAGGTATCATAACTCATTATTTTTGCACGACTGACCAAAAAAAATAGTATTATGTTTTCAGAGTTCATGTATGTGTGAATGTATGTTTGTGAGTTTCTTTATTCCACCATAACTTCTAAATGGCCTCTAACTCTAACTTCTAACTCATACATTATAATTAACCGATTATAATGTATGAGTTATTACTCACACTACATAGAACGATAAAACTTATAACAAAAATAAATAATTTGCAGTCAGGTATTTTACTTTTTTAATTAATTTATACTTGTTGAACTTATATTTCTATCTAAGTGGCCATACACATTTTTAAAGACTGTTTCTTTTTCAAAATTTATTGAGCATCGTCGCTTGAAATGTATTGATCTTCGGGTAAATTCACGGTCATTATTTTATTTTTTCTAAAAAGTAAATTCTTATAGTTTGGAATTTGTAATCGCGCCTGGTTAGTGGCAGTAAGGATGCCCTCTATTACGTGAGACAACAACATGTCTAGCGAAACGTGGTTAACCGCTGCCTTTTGGACAATACAGGCGTGACCATATGTGTATATTACTGTGTACTAGGAAGAATAACAATAAGAATTAAGGACTCGGGAGCTCAATCACACACAAGTGGTTGGCAGTAACTAACTTTTATTTAGATCCTTCTACACAACTACCCTACGTACCAGGCTACCCACATTATATATATTACATATATCAAAATATGTTTTCCTATCACACTACATACATTCCTCAAAAAGCCGCGAAATCTAAATCTCTTCGAGTGGAAACCTTCTATCTTGTTTAAGCATCATAGGTCAAAGTTTCGACATTCTTACACACGCGTTCTCTTCGGCCTAAAAGGCTAGTACTATCAGAACATCTAGATTTTATCCTAGCGTCGTATGCATCCCTAGGCAAGACTTAGGTACCAAACTAATAGAACCTGGTTCCTAGTACATACGAACTAGGAAGTCAAACGCATTGCCTACATCATTAATGAGGTGGATTTTTATCTATCGTCATTTACGTGCTCCTTTAAATGTATATAACAAAAGCCTGATAATAATGTTCTTAGATTTTTTTTCTCCACAAGGAAGATTGTTATTATGAAAGTTTATCAGTAGAGGAATCATTTTTACAAGCTAATTAATCTATTTTCCTTTGTTGAAAACGTTATTAAATATGGATTCAGTTTTATAAGCTTTATTCACAATATTTTATAATGGAAGTATCTACTACGTGGAAACAATTAGTAGTTAATGTTTTGATTCTTATACTTCACTTTAGAATACCCTTAAGAATTGTAGTGTAGAGTGTGTAGCTTTTGAATTTCTGCCACAGATGATGACTCGTGGCCCAACCAATTTTGTCCTACCGTCCTCATTGACCACTAGTTTAGGGCTAATGGTACAATCATTTACCCCTGTGGAAATCTATTATACCGCTCTTTCTCGGAATTATCAAAGTGAATGAGGACAACTTTTAGTCCAGGAGCCCTAACTCTATATAATATTAAGTATTCCAGCACTGATGAAACATTTGTACCAAGTTAGTTCAAAATCTAATTGACAAATTACTAAAACAAAAATTGTTGTTTCTCGGGCGGGATCAAACCCGCCTTTTTCGCGGCGAGTGCCTTAACTACTCGGCCACCGGAATATTCTTGTTTGGTCCGAAATTTTGTGCTCTAATTGTATTACTTAAATCGTCGTAAGGGTCGGTGATTCCTGAAACATTCACCCAGTGCAAAATCGGGGGATGCGGGTTTGATTCCCGCCAGGGACAAACATTTTGTGCTCAAATAATTTGTAAATGTGATTTTTGCTTAGCCCGCGATAGTGCTTGTAATCATATTTAAAAATACTGCTAATTAATAATAAATTAAAATTAAACTGTTAATGAGCTGTTTGGTAATCTAAACAATTGCCCAAACATCGATATTTGCTATATTAGTTGGGTAGTATAAGGTGTTTAAATTGAGATGTAGGATTCATAATGCTAGTGGAAACGTGTGATACCTGATCCTGATAGACCACATTTCAAATTTGGTCACACAATCCCTTAAAGTCCAACATTGCTTAACAGCTTTTTTATAGCTTTATGCAACTAGTCCCCCCATGGAGTCCCACCCACACAATAAGGTCTTTCGACACTGAAATAAAGTCATAAATTATAATTTTAAAACCTGTCATGTACGCACGCGTGAGTCCCATAGGAGCACGCTCACACCATGTCGATAAAAAGTTATAAATAAATGCATTTCAATGATTTGGTAAAGCTTTTGCATGTTATTAAGAAAATGGTAGGAACTTTTCAGGAAGAATAAATATTGCTCGAGGTCTTTTGTATTGAAAAAAATGTTCTATCAAAAGTTACTTTAGAACCAAATCAATCTCGTCAACTTATTGGGTTACTAAAAGAATACTTAAGAGGCACGAATATATAAAATGTATTTATAGAGCTTATTCTTACTTCATGCAGTCTTATATGCTTATGATGACTCGTTGTTGGCACAATTTAAATGTTTGGTTAGACAAATCTTTACAGATATTTTTGTTGGAGTCATTGTATTGTGAATATTTGCTAAAAAAGTTTTGAGGCAATATATTTACATCATACCTACATCACATCTTTCCTAGAACTTAAACATTCATAGTAATCCATGAGGATTATATGGATTTAATTTGGTCTGCCAAATATGAATAAATAAATTCTAAAACTTTTTCAAGCGTTTGGAAACTAACAACGAAAATTTGATTCATAAGCGGGTAAAAATGACTTATTTCCGCCCGTGATATTTTGAAGAAGTTTTCTAAGCTATACTTATTTGCTTAGCAGACCTCGCACTAATGTTATCGATCATATTTGCATAATTATATTAAACTATCGTCACGCTATGTGGCCACGATCTATAATCGATGATGAAACTACGAATATTCTATATATAATATTTTTTTGTATAATTTTCACTGTTTATACATTTTTTGTTGTTTCTAGACAAGGATTATAGATACGTATACCCTAATTATTACTGCGGAGGTATAAAAGTGAATTATAGATTGCTATTTCAGTTAAGAACGTCTTTTCATATCATGTTTTCAAGAATTGAACACTAAGTTTTTTGAGTGTTTTGCTAAATATTGTCTGCAGAAATTTTTGTATATGAACTGGTTACCACGAAGATTGCAATTATACTGCTGTTTACTGAATAGCAGTTGTTTGTTTGAAAAACGATTAACGATTGATTTAATGCTTCTTATTGTTTCGCTCTATTGCCTAAGTTCTGTCATGTTTGAGCGTCTAATCTGTTTCACTATATTGGTGCTACCATAAACGTACGTTGTAGTAAATCTTACGTATTCTCCATTAAACTTCAATAGATGAGTTGTACTGAAACGTGTCATATTAATAAAGGAATGCATTGTACCGCTAAATGAAAACATCAAGATAAATGACTGCCTTAGAATAAATGGTACTGGGTGAGAACAGTCTCCAGAAACTGGTATATAAACGGGTTCAATGCTACTCTATAAATATTCCAATGACTAATCGGAGTTGCATACCGTTCCCTAAAATAAAGCTCGAAATGGAAACTGGCTAGTGAGGCCTAATTAAATACCGATCTACAGAAGAACCTTGACACAAACTTGCTGATTTTGATTGATTGCAGCTGTTGCTGCGGGGTTGCTATAATCCTAGCGAATGGGTATCGCAGTGTAGTTGGCAGTTCTTGAAAAGGCACTAGGTACTGCATAACTTCTTGTATTTTTTCTTTTGTCGCCTCTTACATCTTTTTTTTATATTTAAGGTGTTTCAATAAAGTGTTTCTATCTATCTATCTACATCTCCCGCTTAGTTTTTTTTTATATGCCTGATAGGTTAGCCTTTGACCACTATCTCACCTGATGGTAAGTGATGATGTGATTGAAGATGTTATGCAGGCTAACATAGAAGTACTGGCTCTCAAGGACAGCTGCCGGAAGACACCATTAGGTGCTTGGCAATAGATTTTCTACTTGAGGGTGGTAGCTAGCCAGGCGGGCATTCGCAAAATGCCCTACCACCATGCAACAGGGAAGGGGGCCATTCTAGCCCGGCACCTCATAGGGTACCTCTAAACAAAGCCATAGTCATTATTTCGAGGCAATAACCATTAATGAATTATAAAACTTTTTAATATGTTACAAGGCACAGGGCCGCATGCTGCGACAACTTGAACTTTACTGTCTACATGATACACTTGCTATAGTACCGTCTTGTAATCAGGTAGAAAAAAAGTTTGGAGTTAATATGTGTTTCTACTACTCTTACCATAGGTTGTCATTACCTTTTCCTAATTAATCTAAACTAATTAATAAAGATGAAAGATTTGATTGTTTGTTTGCATTGAATAGGCTCTGAAACTACTGGACCGATTATGAGGACATTTGGTATAGAAATAGTTTGAGACACGGGAAAGGACAAAGGCTAGTTTTTATCCAACTGCGCAAAAAAGATGTTAATGGTTTTGCGCGATAACCGATATACCCGCGGGCGGAGCCGTTGCCGGAAAGCTAGTACTGATATAAAACGAGGAATGAAATGCTTCTCTTCTCTATTTGCCACACGTAGTAAACTTTTAACTGAGTAGAAATATCTTTCCTGATATTTGACTTGACTCTAATCAAACATATTTATGAGGTGCAGATTGAATCACGGTGCTAAAGTAAATCACGGTTTTATTTGCAAAAGCTCTCGTTTCATTGCGATAAGAGAGTTCTAAGGTAAATCTTTGTCAATAACATTACCATCAAATGGTCGGTATCACTTACAATACACGATAAACAGTGCAATTTGTATACATTTCCATACAATTTCGATAATAATACAGATCTATAACAACGTTGTACGGAAATAGAATTTTGTAAACTTGCCTTTAAGCGAAGTCTTCACGAGGATAATTGCTTGGATTTAGAAAAACATAAACTGTATGTACGGACGTTTTGTCAAAAAATCCGTGCTGGATGTTTTAAACCCGAAGAAGTCCCGAAGATTTGTGCCAAGGCACATCCTTGGCACAAATCTTCGGGACTGGGGAGCAGCTCTGTAACTGAGTATAGAAAGTTGTAAATTCGTAAAATAAATTAATATTGCGTAGGTTCATATCAACATAAAATTTATTTCATTTAAAATAAACAACAGCTCTTCCGGTAAACACAATAAAACCGAGTCACGGTCCTAAAAGGAGAAAAATACCTTCAATTGTCTCTTTATGACAACATTAGTTTTTAAACACATTTTAAAACATTGCAAGCAGTAATAGCCCCTTGGCAGTATGTGTCGACTGCCGAAATGACATGCATGGTTCTAATCAAATTTAATACGCTCAAATATTGCCGTGGGCGCTTCATAGCACAGTGGTAGGACATTTGGCATAAGCTCGCTTATTTAGATTTCAAGTAAATCTATCACTTTACTTTTAATAAGTGTTCCAGACAGAAGAAGGTTCCTATTTCAAATGTATTCTTCTTACGTCTCCGACTACATCGGATACATTCATTACATACACAGATAGGGGTGAGTTAGTGCGGAGCAAAAGATAGTCTAAATAGTAAAAAAAATATAAAAAACAATCAATTGTATATAAAAAAAAACTCGTAGAAACAAAGGATAATTCAATTTGGATAAATTTATCACATAAATCAAAAACTAAAAATGAAAGGCATAATGCAAAGAAGAAGCAAATTGAAATTCTAAGCAGTTTACACCGTGTAATTTGTATTTTTAAAGTACCACTATTCAAAGATACTGAATGGAATAATTCAATTTACAATCGTATAGGATGCATTTATCACACACGATGGGTCTGTTTGTGAAGAGCAAATATCAGCGTGTAGTGCGAATAGGGATGTCACATTATTGATATCGATAATAGCAAGTATGTTTTATACTAGTAGTATATAATACTAGTATTAATATCAGTACATAATCCCTATCCAATATAATTTTTAGTAACGTATCTCTTTGTCAAGATAGTAACGAGCTTTTTACACGACTACCCAAAAAGGAGAGTTATGTTTAAGGGTTTCTTTATTCCACCATAACTTCTAAATGGCAAAATCAATTTTAATGTTGAAATATCATTAGATTTGCCTTGATAGAGCAAGTGACACTAGGTACATTAAAAAAATTTAAACTAAACTGGCGGATTACAGACGCCATATTGTGCTTTAAATTTATTTTTCCATCTAGAGTGGGATATCGAAATGAAGCGTTTTAAAAAACAATTCCATATATATATTCAGGGTTATTAGTAAATGCTTACAACCTCTTAGGGTTGACTTCTGTCTAGTTAGGACTAATTAGGGAAGACATTTAGAAATGTTTCTTTTTGTGTTTATATAGTCCAGTGCTGCCGCTTTTTCGAGACTTTTAAAATCAGGTGGTCCTCGTGCTTATTCCGTCAAATACGCATAAACGAACAAAAAAAAACTCAAAACGTTAGCAAAATAAACGATAACAACCCTAAGAGGTTGTTCGCATTTTACCAATAACCCTGTATAACTTGCAGTTTTAATTGCAATGGAATGATAAAATGTTTAATGAAAATTAATAATTTCCAGTGGGGTTTTGTACTATTTTAATTAATTTATACTTGTTACCTTAGACTTTGTTTAAAAATCTCAGCGAAGTGCAAAATATTTTTTTAGTTAATTTAATTAAATATGTCGTAAGAAACGCGCATTGCTCTTTTCACACTCGGTTCTATCGCTTTAAAGAAATTTGCATTCGTATGTATTCATATATCTTCAATTTGTGCCAGTTTTATGAAGACAAATGGCCGCCACTTAGAATATTATACTTCTATGTTTACAATATAACATGTACTCGTATTTTACTGATTTCGCATAAGTGTGAGGAGGGTAGGAAGATTATGATTATATTATTATAATAGATGACAAGATTGTCAATAGAGGACGTTCACTTGGTCAATGCATACCTCACGCATAACTTAAGCAAGAAGTGTACCTATTGAAAAAAACAGACACTATAAAGTAACGACAACTAAAATAAATATAAAATAACAAAGATATTATCCGTGTTTTTTAACCATGTTTTGGGTCTGGATATTACGGTTGGAACTACTTATTTCTATGAGAGGGAATAATCTTAGGATCAGAGAAAATAAAGTGTCAATGACAGTTTAAAAAGTTCATCGATATCTCAAGAAACCCAACTCTAATCCCGAAGCGAGTGGGAACAATGCCCGAGGCAGGCGGCGGTGACCGGCGGTCGCCTCGCCTCTGCCCATTGATTGTACCTTACGACGACAGGCCGACTATCGCAAATAAGTATTTATTGCCGCCACACAGCCTCCGACTATGATCCTTTGTTTGCTGTCCAGTAGTTGATACTTTTACTTGTAAGCTTGTTACAGGACCTTGAAGAATGATCGGTAGATTTCTTAACTAACTGCGGGAACTGCTCCTATGTTTGCTTGTTATTACTTTTCGTTCCTTAGAATCTAAGTAAACTAAGGACATCATGGAAAGCCTAAATAATGTCTTTTTTTTCGTTTATATATATATACGAGAAGATTTCTGACTTTCTTACTTCTGCGTAGGTGTTTATATGTTACCAATATGTTTTAACATGGATTAATTTTCCTCCTGTTCTGACCCTTGGTCTATTTTCTTTTGTTATTCATCATCCTTCTTCATGAATTTTATCATTCTTCCGCTTCCTTTACCTTCATGTCAATCTATTTCCTCATGATGCTCATAGCACAATGGTAAATTACTATACTATATCATCAACAACAGCTGCTATACACCCACCATTGAACAGTCTTCCCCCTTGAGGAGGAGTTGATTCCCATAATCGCAACGGTTGACAGACGTCTTGTAAATTCTTCAGAAGGCTGAAGACTTCTTTGTTATTTTTTCTTATATAATTGATTCTAGTTACTCCACACATCTGTCATAATATTCGCATCTCTGCCATCGGGACTCTCTCATTCATGTGCATCTTAACCACAACACATCCACTGAAAACAAAATACTATAAGTAAATATACAAGTTATGGATATGTACAGTTTTTAAATAACATGAACATGTCAACTTGCGCACGCTACGCAACACCGCTCTAACCGCTTCCTCGTTTTAAACTATCTTCACCTTCTTATGGACTTTGATTACTGCTCATACGGTCACTGTATCATACAATATACAGAAAAAAATCACTTAGTGGGTTACTATTATCACACAATTGCGTTCTATTATGTTATAGCCGGTACGTTTCCCCAATCATAATAAGCTAGGTTTTCGTATCATATGTTGGCAAGTAATGATATGGTCGCAGACTGTACCTATACAGCAGACTATGCCACGCTATGACTGGAATAGAGACTGTCGAAAGCTGCCGATGAAATATAACACATCGTTAGAATTTACTATAGATAAAAAATACCACCATGTCTTACAACCAAGTCACATTACAGTATCCAACTGGGCTTTAGAACGTATAACATATGCTGTGAAACACAAATGGATTTGTATACATAAGCATCATATTAGCAGTCCACATTCACTATCACAGGACCACTCCTACCTAGATGATCTTGGTCTACATAAGCCGTAACTTAGTATTCAGTAGGTAGGTACCATATAGGTAGGTCATAAAAGGTAGGTTTCATAAAGGTATGCTAGAGCCACACAGCTAGATCCTTTGTAAGCTGTCCGGACTACAGTACATTCTGGATTGTAACATGATCCTTGTCGGGCATTACATCCATGATCCATTTGCGTGTTGGCTTTATGGGATTAGAGGCCCATTTATTGCGAGGAATCAATTTATTACCGCACTTCAAGTCATACATGTACAGTTTTATATTGTAAAATAAATCTCTAAAGGTTGAGTTCTCATTTTTTCTTCAATGTTTATCTTGTACAAATTATAAAGTGTTCTTTAGGTATTTGTTTTCTTTACCTGAATTCAGCAGTTAATGTTTTAAATGTAAAAAAAAACTCATGTTTTTCATATTGCTGATAGTTAATATTTGTCACCTAAAATCTCACCTTATATTTGATTTATCCCAATTCTACATGCAGAAGAGCTCAAAATAAATTGAAAAAGAACTTGGATTATGTTCTCTATTTCCGTAATCTATAAAATTAAATTTCGTTTTGCTCCGATCAATTTATACATCGGAGTAAAAATTTTATGAGAATCATGTCCGATCATCTCAAATCATGTGAGACGAGAAAGCTGTGACAAGGTTTAAAATCTTCAAATTTTATAAATACAAACTATTTGATGTTAATTTAATTTAGCCTATTTTTTTATGTTATTATGATGGATCAAGCCTGAGTCCCATCTGATGTTAAGTGGATTAACCTCTGCCTATAACAGACGCATTTCGTAAACGACGAATTGCACTGTGCCCGTCACACTGAGACGTACAGTTGTTAGGTCTCATTTGCCTGTTATTTGACTGGCTCTCAAGAACTGCTGTCGGAACACACTGTAAGGTGCTTGGCGACAGATTTTCTACTTGAGGGTGGTCGCTAGCCAGGCGGAAATTTGCAAAATGCCCTATCACCATGCGGTGAAGCTCAAGCCCGCGGCGGGATTCGAACCATGGACCTGCTGCACGGCAGTCCTTAGCCAATGCCATTGACTTATCACTGCTTCACGGTGCACAAAGCTCCATACTCAGTAGCCCCGCAGTTCCAGAAAATATACCTTGTCTTATGTGCTCAGTAGAGCCAAGCAGAACTTCACGCCGGAGCAAATACTTAGTCTTTATAATTCGCAAATTCGTCCCCGTTTGGAGTAGGTATTGCTGTCACCTCTAGATGGATGCACATGGATATCAGCTTAGGCCTCTTAACTTGGTTCAAAAACAAGCTGTAAGAATACATTTGAAGCAATGATGGCCGAACGGCAATAGCTAAGCTATGGACCGCGGTGCCGCAGAACCAAGGTTCGACCCCCACCGCCGGCTTGAGCATTACTGCATGGTGGAAGGGTATTTTGCGAATGCCCGCCTGGCTATCTACCACCCTCAAGTAGAAAACCTATCGCCGAGCACCTAACAGTGTGTTCCGGCAGCACTCCTTGAGAACCATTAAAATAACATGCACACGATGAGACTTTACTGTATTTTTAACTGTATTTCTTAGGATGACGGGTGCAGTGCAGTTCGTCATTTGTGACGAAATGCATCTGTTGTAAACAGAGGATAATTGCTTAACATTAGGTGGGCCTCGTCCTTGTCCCGTAACAATAACATAAAAAAAGTCTAAACCCGACTCCCAAACTATCGTTGCCGACATGTGTCTTCTTGCTCTCCGATTAAGATAACATCATAAACTATCCTAACAATAATCCCCCGCCGATCGCCGATGAGAGACCGACACGATTATTAGCAGTTCATAGGTCAGATCGTATCGGAGACTGTAATCTTGATCTCGGGCGAGAAAGGTTTTTTCACAATAGGCACAGTAAAATGATAAAATTTGGTTAGCGATGGTATTTTTATGGTATAGATAGACTCGTGTATTCGACTAAAAGCAATAAATATTTAGAATTGTACAAATTAAACGTGGAAACTCGCGCCTGTGGCGGGAAATTTAAAGTTTAACAAGTTTTGTCACGCTTATCGCGCATTTAGTGACCATTACACATGTTCGTGGTTTTCGCGAGCATAAGTAAACTAATATCGCTTGTATAATCTTGAAAGTTATTGAATAGTAATAGACATCTATCTATAAATTAGCGTATATTAATATTTATACGCTAATTTATAGAATGATGTACATACAGTCCAATACAGACAGACAGCAGGAAGCGACTATGTAGTTATTAATAACTACATAGTCGCTTCCCGCTGTCTGTCGCTATGTATGTTTAGATCTTTAAAACTACTCAACGGATTTTAATGCGGTATTTTCAATAGATAGCATGATTAAAGAGGAAGGTTTATATCTATACTTATAATAAAACTGAAACAGATCAAATTCAGTACATGGCAGATAACTTGAAAAAATAAATTTGAGAGCAATCTGTAGTTGACACTGATGCCAAAACTGTAATTTTTTTTATTTTTGTATATCTGTCTGTATCCCGGCTACACATCACTCCAAAACTACTGAATGGAATTCAATGAAACTTACATGATTTGAGTTCATACTACGAAAAAGGTTATTGGATAAACTAAAAAATAAATTCAGCAAGGTTCCCTTGGGAAAGGGGATGAAAGTCAAACTGTACACGAAGTTGTCATTTGTTAACACCCCAAAGCGCTTAAAGCTCAAACCGGCGTGGTAAAGAATCGAATCATGGGCCTAAAGTTAACAATGTTATACCGTTTTAACAACAATAATGAAAATCCATATATCCATGCCATACCCAATATTGCAGCATTCACGTTAAAAAATGGCGTACATAGTTTTAACACATTATAATTATCTTAAGGAAGCAGTTATGGCTCAGTGGCATTGGCTATGGACTGCCGCGCAGCAGGTCCATGGTTCGAAACCCGCAGCGGGCTTCGAGCTTCACCGCATGATGGAAGGGCATTTTGCGAATGCCCGCCTGGCTAGCGACCACCCTCAAGTAGAAAATCTGTCGCTAAGCACCTAACGGTGTGTTCCAGCGTAATTCTTGGTTAAGCCTGTTAACATCTTCGATCATATCATCGCTTACCATCAGAAAAAGAAGTGAGATTGTGGTCAAAGGATTACCTACCAGCAAAAAAATACTTATAAAACGATAAGTTTCCAGAATACAGTTCTTGGCAAATTTCCTAACTATAGTAGGTAAAAAAACCACCCTACTGTTTACGATATAACTTCTGTGAATACATCCCAAGACGTGCAAGTGTGATGAATTGGGATCTCAATCTGAATGAAGTTAGAAATCAAATATTATCTCACAGTACCATAATGGAATCGGCTGGTTTAACTACAAAGAAGTGCTACAGTAATGATTTTCAAGATCATTATTTCAGTATTTCGTAATTCAAACTATAATACACGAATCTAAATTACCCAATTGAAACAAAATTGTTGCCCTAGGGTCAGCACACACCGCGGCAAGCACCGCTACCGGTACCCTTCTGTCGGTGACCCTTCCTAGCCTTAGCATTCCTTCTAAGGCCTAATAATACACATGAGCCGACGCAACGATCTGGCTGCCCCTTATTATGTATCGTACTAGATCCATACACCACTTGTTATGCGTTCCTGGTACTTATGCCCACCCACTTCTAAAATGCGCTGCAAATTATTCTATTTTATGAGGATTTGGAATCGGTTTTAAGAAATAGTTACGTTAATTGGTGATAAGGTATACTTACCTATTAGGTTAGGCACGTTACATCGGTTTAGTTTAGCCCTATATGTATGTTATTTTCGTTACGTCGCAAACCGTCAACAGGCAATTTCGCTTGTCGTTTTTAAAATGAGATGTAGCCCTAGAGCTAAAAACAATTAAATAAAGACATTTCAACTTTAAGAAAACAAATGTCATTGGTAAAGCATAGCTATCTGAAAACAAATAAACGCAATTTATAAAAAAAATATTCAAGACATGCGTAATAGATTTGCATAAAAAGAAGCAGAAAGTCAAAAATAAAGCAATGTTTAGCTTTAGTAAATCACTTTGACATTACATAAGGCAAATGAATGGGCACATAACACGCGTTTTTGCCGTAGTAATACTGAAGACTAAATCACTTAGAACGTAGTTGCAGCTACGCTACATTTATCAGACGAAGCGAGGCTTAATGGTGTGGATTAAATAACTGTCCCGACGTGGGAGAGAACCAACGAGTCTAATTTTTCAACAACTTTATTCCATTTAACCAAAGTTATTTTCCACAAAATCGTTTTTAAAATATCCATAAAAGTAACTGCTAACAAAACTTCAGATAGAATGTGATAGTAAAAGATTTTATTGGATAAAATGTAAAGTTTTGGACACACCTACGCGAACAGACCTTTTGTGAATCATATTAAGCTACCGTGCCGCGTTGATGTATTAACGCAACGGCACTGAATTTTTAGCTACATCTATACAAAGAGGAATGATTTGTATATTTGTATGCAACGAATACACTTAAACTACTGGACCGATTTGGATGAAATTGGGTATGGTAATAGTTTGAGATACGGGAAAGGACATAGAAAAGTTTTTACCCAACTGCGCAAAAAGAGGTTAATTGTTTTGCACGATAAACGAAATACGCGCGGGCGGAGCGGCCGAAAAGCTAGTAAATTATAATATTACATAATTTTGGCACAGCTTGAGACGATGTTTAAACCTATGATTAAAAGTACAATTGGAGACGGAGGGGAGACGGTTTAATTTTAGTACACTATTTAACTGATCGATAGAACTACTGTAATGAAGAAATCTTAACATGTTTTCTACTTACATGCAATCAGCAACGTTACAATGTTCACATATTCATGAGTGTTCTTTATGGCATTTATAGTTTATTTTTCTTGTTTTAAATTGCGGAAGGACAAACTACCTTTCCCATTCTTGGAAGTAGTTCTGTGATCATGATGATTGCTTTGGTGTGTCCAAAACGAAGCGTATTTATGTTGCATCTAAATTTTGGTACCAGAAATGGAATAGAATTATATTATGATAATAGAGGTGATACTTTGCATCCGGTGACGCCCAAGGCATTGTCGGGGAAGCGACGACATCATCGTCCCAGCCTCATTATTAAAATTATTTATAATTCTATTTCAGTCTCCGGAAAGCTGCACAATGTTCACAATGTTCATTTGTGGATCGCGTGGGTAGGTCTGGTACATGCATAATCTGAGAACGTTTAGAGGAGCTTTTTATCGTGGTTACTTATATAGGCAATTCCCGCTTGATTATGAAGATTTAAATAGGGAGACGCAACCATGTGACTGAATAACTTTAGTTGTTGAATGTTATTAGTTTTCTTTTTCACTAAACAGTTTATTCAAATCTTTTTTGTTGTTGCAGTAAACTTTTTACGAGTTTTTACTTATCGCGTAAGACGTGTAATGCAGAGAAATAGGATCGTAAAAAGATCTAATGCACTCAAATGGTCCACTAAAATGAAAATGTAAATGAATGTGTTTAAGTGGTTTAAATAAAATTTCATGCATCACCATCATCACGATTCCAATTTCGATCACCAATAAAAAAATCAAACGTCACCGTTCCACTTTCATCGGAAGCCATATTTTAATTATACGCCCAAAAAACTTGTCTTCATTGTAATTGAATTAGGCATGAAATAGACAATTACTCTGCTCTATATTCATGAGTTTTTTGTTGAAAGAAAGATGATGCTTTTTTTTTGTTTTTTATTGGAACGAAAAATTGAGAGATAAAATAAAACCCACACATAATAAAATATACACATACGGTTTTGTTACTTTATGGGAGTTGACTAAAAGTATTGTGTTATAAAATTTGTTATAACCATAGACTTAATTTTTTTTCATTACCCTCAATACCTTTATCACACTTAGACTATGGCAATATATAAGTTATAACCGTCATTACAATTACATTGTTCGATAACTTTGCACACTACACGTCATTGGTTCTCTCAGATTTCTAGCTAAAATCTCTCAGTAGTACATATCTTTTTTAAATCGGAACATATATAGGCAGACAAGTTTTATCACTTCTATTCCAAAAAATGTTTAAACAAGAGGAAATACTTTAAATTGCTACCTGTATCTTATACAATAGTTTTGTTATAAATAATAAAAGTATTGTAATGATATTACCTCAAGCTTTGATGAAATACAAAAATAAAATGGTTTTGAACGTGGGCAGCAGTGCCTTGTAACTGCCATAAAACAATGTAAGTCCCAAGACGCCTGCCAAGCGGGTATTATAACAACCCTCTCCTTGATGGGGGAGGCGATGAGATGGGAAGTCATCCAACAAGGCTAACGAAAAAGGTTTTGCAAAACAAAAGCATCAACACTGTTTTTTGGAAGAACGATGCTGCGAGAAAGACACAGGCAAAGTTTCTTTTTAAAAGCATGCCTATTTTGCTATGGTGTTAAAAATGGGGATTATCTCAGATAATTTCTCCGATCTATGGGGATTATTGAATTTTGACTAATTTTAGCCCTCTTTAGGCTTTGGCCTTTGGCTACAATAACACCTCATGGTAAGTGATACGGTCAAAAGAGTTAAACAGCCTTACCTAGCATGGGATGAATTCCCATTTACTTTTTCTCAATTCCCAGCCGAGAAACCAGCGTTGCACGGAAAAAAATAATTTTCTACAATACTACAAGAACGCATAGTTAAGAAAAAAAAGGTTAAGTTTACGAGAATTTGCTCATAGCAACAAAATATATTATGGCATATACTAATCAAAATGTAAAGAGAATTATTTATTTCTAGTTAACACTCAATCTAGTAAATTTTAACGGGCGAATAGTAATTACTATAAACGTTTGCTTAATCAACAATCTAGTCCTAAATGATTACATCCATAAAGTTATTATTACAATACGCATTGTCACGTATGGAAAAATATTGTAATCAGAACGCACCGATTTGTAGATTCGTGAGAACGGGCGGTTTGGTTGGAGCGCAATTGTAAAATTAATCATTACGAATGTGCTGAAGAGGGGTGTAATAGAAAATACTTTCTACTAAATTCTTACAAAAAACATTTGTCACGTCACATTCCTACAGACAATATCTATTTGGCTTGTGGCACGGAAAGTACCGAAACTATTCAGGATGCTGATTCAAACACTGTTGAATTAGATATAGCTATGCCCAGTAATAATACTATTGAAGTGTTAGATTCGGCTACGACTTCTAGTTCAGAAATGACGCCCTCTGCAACACAGTCTACTAACCCTGTTGTGAAATTTATAGCCGAATTATATGCCAACCCTTTAATTCCTAGAAATGTCGTGCAATATGTTGTTACTAACCTGAATACTATGATAGTTAATTCTATTACTAAGCCTATTAACGACATGTTGTCAGAATGTTCTTCGCAGGGACAAATATCCCGAGAATGGTCTCAACGTCTAAATAATCAACTAAATTTAGTGGCTAACTCTTTTAAAAATATAGAAACGGAACACAAACGATTTTCAATATTCAAAGATATTGGTTCTTATGTACCACCTCAAGATTATGTAATTGGACAAAGAATGGAGGGTAGAAATGCAAACAATAATTTCAATGTAGTACCGGTTACATCTACAGGACAATTCATTTCCCTCAGATTAATTTTAAAAAAATTTCTTGAAGTAGATGGTGTGCTTAAATGTGTGATTGAAAGTTATAACAATTATCAAAATTCAGTAAACAGTAATATTATTCAAAATATAGTACAAGGTTCCGTGTGGCAAAAAAAAATATCTTCCCGTAATGGGCAAATTATGGTTTTACCCCTTGCCTTATATTTTGATGACTATGAAGTGGGAAATCCATTAGGTAGCCATGCTGGTGTACATAAACTAGGTGCAGTGTATGTTTCCATTCTTTGCCTTCCATCACATTACTTATCTAAATTGCAAAACATATTTTTGGCGTTACTTTTTCATTCATCTGATCGACAGAAATTTGGAAACAAAGTCGTCTTTGCTCCAGTTATTTCGGAGCTAATATATCTAAAAGACCATGGAATAGACTTAAATGTTGATGGAGTTCCTAGTAGAGTATACTTTGAATTAGCTGTAATTCTTGGAGACAATTTAGGCATTCATACAATAATTGGTCTTAGTGAATCATTTGCATGCAATTACCCCTGTCGTGTTTGTAAAATACATAAAAATGACCTTAAGTTTACCGATGTATGTGACAATCAGTTAAATCGTACCATGGAGCAATATTTAATAGATTTAAATACAAACGATGTGTCAGTAACAGGAATTAAAGAACAGTGTGTTTGGCATGCAATTGAAGGCTTTTCTATTATAGAAAATGTTGGAGTTGATATAATGCACGACTTACTTGAAGGTGTATGTAAATATGATTTGTCAATTATGCTATATACATACATAACCGAGTTAAAACTGTTTTCGCTAGATACTTTGAATGATAGACTAATATCTTTTAACTATGGACCTGACCGTAGTAATCAACCATCATGTATTCTACTTGATCATCTGCGTAAACAGACAATTAAAATGTCAGCATCAGAAATGCATTGCTTTCTGAGATATTTTGGCTTATTGGTTTATGATCTCATTCCATCAAATGATTGTTTGTGGGGATTGTTTATCACTTTAAGAAAAATACTTGATATTGTGACATCTACATCTTTACACAGAGGTTCATTTGATTTATTGCGATGCTTAGTTTCTGAACATCACAAAATCTATCTTCAATTTAGTGGAAGACCTTTGACACCAAAATTTCACTTTCTTACACATTATGACGACATGTTGCAAAAATTTGGACCCTTAATTTCAATCTGGTCTATGAGGTATGAAGCTAAACATCGCATTTCTAAGCTGTCTGCAAATGCATCTAGTAATAGGCGTAATATATGTAAGACTTTAGCTATTCGGCATCAGTTAAAGTTAAATAATTTATTTTTGAACACAAATAATGTGAGTCATATAAAAACTGGAAAAAAAAAAGAAATAAGCGATACTTTAAAAACAAAAATAACAGATCGCCTTAAATTAGAGACTGACATAATTTATAAGTGTAGTTGGTTGATAATACATGGAACGAAATATACATCTAATATGGTATTAACTCTAGATGTTGTGAATGATATGATGCCTGTCTTTGGATTAGTAGAAAATATTTTTATAAACAATTATGTGATAATTTTTGAAGTGAGTGTTTATGAGACTTTGTATTTTGATGAAGGGTTATATTGCTATGTTGTCAAGGATAATTCTAACGATACCGATTTTTATGCATATGATAATCTTTATAGTTATGTTCCAAATACATTGTCAATTAGTCGTGATGCTAATACTAAATATGTGATTGTGAGATGTCCATTATAATTGATATAATATTTTTATATTGTTAAGAAGTATTGTAACGATACTGGATAATTTTTATAGTGATCTTCCAAATACATTAATTAGTTGTGATGTTAATATCAAATATTTCTTTGTGATATCTCTATTATAATTGGTAAACAAAATATAATTTTGTTATGTTGTTAAGGATAATTGTAACGATACTGTTTAAAATACCTTTTAGTATTACATTCCAAATACATTGTCAATAATTGTGATGCTAATACTAAATATGTGATTTTAAGATCTCCATTATAATTGATATAATATTAATATATTGTTAAGATACTTGTAATGTTACTATTTTTATGCATATGATAATTTTTATAGATAGGTATAGGTACCGTCAGTGATTTAAAGCGGTGAACAAAAGTGGTGGGGATACTGCGCACTCCAAGCAGTCTTCTAGTGCCATCCAAAACATAAAAAAATAGTTCTGCGCATTCAATTACAGCGCTCTAAAAAGGTGACGGTACCTATACCTTCCAAATACATTATCAATTAAATCTTCCAACTATGTTGTCCATTTAGTTACTAATACTAAATAATTGTGCTTGTGAGATGTCTTTTATAATCGATACAATATTATTATATTGTTAAGGATAATTGTAACGATACTAGTTTTTTATGGTATTCTTCCAAATACACAGTAAATTAGTCGTGATGTTAACATCAAATATGTGATTGTGAAGTCTCTATTGTAACTGTTAAAAAAATATAATATTGTTATGTTGTTAAGGATAGTTTTAACGATAGTGTTTTTAGACATATGATAATTTTTATAGTTATTTTCCAAATACATTATCAATTAGTCGTGATGCTAATACTAAATAACATGCGATTTTAAGATCTCCATTATAATTGATACAATATTATTATATTGTTAAGAATAATTGTAACGATACTGATTTTATGTATATGATAATTTTTATAGTTATCTTCCATTAGGAATATAACTATTAGTTTCACGACTAAATTGACAGTGTTTTTCAAGACTAATTGAAAGTGTATTTACACTGTCAATTAGTCTTGAAACTAATACTAAATATGTGATTGTGAGATGTCCATTATAATTGATTTAATATTATCATTTTGTTAAGGATAATTGTAACTATGCTAGTTTTGATGATAATTTTTATAGATATCTTCCAAATAAATGTTCAATTAGTTGTGATGCTGATACTAAATATGTGGTTGTGAGATGTCCGTTATGGATATAATATTAATATATTGTTAATATTAATTGTAACGATACTGGTTTCTATGCATATGACATTTTTTATAGTTATGTTCCAGGAACATTGACAATTATTAGTCGTAATGCTAATACTAAATTGTGATTGTGAGATCTACATTATAATAATGTTATGTGGATAACGATACTAGTTTTATGCATATGATAATTTTTATAATTATTATATCTTTCAAATACTTTGTCATTGTGATATCTCTATTATAGGATTGTGAATAAAAAACAAATTATATAATAACATGCTTTTATTTTACTAAACTTTGTTGTAGCTTTTGCCATATTTTAAAGATCTTGTATATTGTAATAACCAAATACTATCAGTTAATTTATGCTGCTTATACATGACAGTTACTTTTTGCTAAGCATCGAGTTTCCAAAAGTTGTTTAGCAAAAAAGTAATTGCTGTGTGTAAACATCATACAAATTCTATAGTATGCTTTATATACTAAGTGGCAAAAGGTACAATATAAAACATACCCATTACAACATTATTAGTATTTAGTACGCTGCAAATCGTAATGATTACAATAAACTGAACTATTATAATCCGTAACCAGCACTATTAGGTCTCGTTAATACAGCAATACACTCTTTGACATAACATTACGTTATAGCATTTAATACAATGCTGGATTGTAGTGTTTACAGTATGACATTACATGCTGAAGTATTCTAATTGGTTACCAGTATTAAAGGTGTAGTTATTGCAACAAAACGTACATTCATCATAACATTACAATAAAGTAATGATTAACTATTTATGAAATAGCTCTAACAAATTTACTTGCTAAGTGAACAATTCTGTTTGGTAATGATTACAATACAATCATTTGAAACTACTCTCTTCTTTTAACTAGAACTGTATTGTAGTGCTAAGAAAGCGTACTGTGGTCACATATAGCACGATACATTCTTGTTGCGCGAGCGATATTCTCGTGACTGTAACGAGATTTTTTTTTCCGTGTGGCTTTCAAGATCAACTGCAGGACACACGTTTGGTGACGGAATCCAATCTGTGTCACAATTTTTTGTCATAGGCGAAAAGGTTTTTACTTAACGGTGTACGTAAAAGAATAGTATACCAATATAATAATATGTAACGAAGTACTAATGTATTACTTACTACACAACTTTTTGCTGTAATAATTTTGATGACATAACATCTAAATTACTGATACAATTTTATAGCCTTCTGAAGAACGATAAACGTCACAGAATGAAACATGTCTTTGCTTCCATTAAAAAGGCTTCGAAATGCAATCGTTATTTTCCCACACGGTTATCCATGGAAGTGTTAAAAGCCTCTATTAGATTAATCAGTGTTTTTGGTTGTGAGATACATTAAAAATAATTATCTTATAGTTTTTAATGGGAGATTTTTCCTCGCTCGTTAAGCGAACATATTTTTTGTCATTGTCTAAACTGTCTTTATTCTAATATGTTAAAGGCACTACTTCCAGTGCAGCGTAATAATGAGTAACGCGGTGGTTTTCATCCAGGGAGTTCTTGCCAAAATTGCAATTTGTATAGCTATTGAATGTTGTTTTTTTTTTCAACATAATAAAATCTTTGACAAATTAGGCATTCTATCGACTAATATATTACACGGAAGAGCTTTCGTTCGATACAACTCCTTCATGATCGTAGCAGGAGAACTATTTGTTACAAGTTCATCCGGGGAAATTTTATCACCATACCTTTTTATACCATGCAGTGTTGTTCGCATTACTGTGTTCCGATTGAACGAATATGCGGGTACCGGTGAAATTCCTGGCACATGAGATCTTTATGTCTCAGGGTGATAGGCGCAGTGATATATGCAGAGGTTACCACTTTCACCAAGTGGGCAACGATCTTTGGGCCTAACGCTTGTTCCGTCACAATCACATCATGAATGGTTAATGTAATGCATGGTTTTTTTATGCCTGATAGGTTAGCTTGACCACATCTTACCTGATGGTAAGTGATGATGTGGTCGAAGATGTTGTTCAGGTTAACCTAGACGTACTGGCTCTCAAGGACTTCAGCCGGAACACACCATTAGGTGCTTGGCGACAGATTTTCTACTTGAGGGTGGTAGCAAAACAGGCGGGCATGGAGCATGGAGATAGCGCAAAATGCGCTATCTCCATGCTATAACGACGGCCATCCTAAGACAACAACCGAGACGGACGGCTTAACGTGCCCTCCAAACCATGGAAACGCTCAGTAGCTATGTCACTAGCGGTCACCCATCCAACTCATGACCGCAGGCGACGTTGCTTTACTTTGCTGACCGGTTGAGAACAGCTAAGTAAACTTTGCTACGAGCGCTTTAGCGATAGCTCCTTTTCAAAACAAAGACACATGTTTATTGTCCTATTAGCCAGATACTAATGTCCAATTATGATAGTGTCACTCTCAATTACAATGTAAACAGCAAAAAAACACTAGAAGGAAATTTCAATTAGACTACCCATAATCCTAATGAACAGCGCGATGCTACCAACTTGAAAAGCTAATGATATACTAGTACCTAATAGTTATTGAGAAGCCAATTATTACGATGAATAATTCCAATGCCTTAGTTGAATTAACAGTTACCACGGATTTAACTGTAGAATGTACTCGTATGCGCATTCCAATACTTAGTAATCGATCCGACACCGAAAACACATCTCGTTAGTGTAATTGGACAAATCAAAATCATTACCGTAAATACAATACAGGTAAAATAACGGTAAGTGATAAAATAACAACTGTGTGATGAAGAATGATGCGCCGATCTTTCAAAGTTATTTTATTTTTCTTAAGTAGGCCATTCTTCATTTGATTTCGAGTAATAATAATAATAATGTAAAGGTTGTGGGCTGCTTCATTAAAGGGATTGCTGATCATGGTTGTGAAATATTGGAATGTACAACAGAAAGCAATTATTATTTTGGACATAGTGGAGTTAGAAATATGTAGACACAGAAAAACTGTTTTGATTTACACCAGAACACCAGTGGTATCGTTTTCAGCAAACTTCTCATAAACTTTTGTAGGCAGATGTAAAATATACATGTATATTTATTTTCGATCGGTAATCAGTTGATATTTCTGCATAGGTACTGCATTGATACTAGGAATTATAATAAGTTTTGACTCGAATGGTGTAATATTAAGGCGTTGTCTAAAATAACAAAATCAGTTAAAGCTCACCGAGTGAAAGAAGCAGCGATGGCTCAGTGGCATTGGCTATGGACTGCCATGCAGCAGGTCCATGGTTCGAATTCCGCCGCGGGCCTTGAGACCGCATGGTGGTAGGGCACATTTTGCGAATGCCCTTGCTAGCGACCACCTTCAAGTAGGAAATTTGTCGCCATACACCTAACGGTGTGTTCCGGCAGCTGTCTTTGAGAGCCAGTAATTCTAGGTTAAGCCTGTTAACTCCTTCGACCACATTATCACTTACCATCAGGTGAGATTGTGGTCACCAATCAGAAAAAAAAGGAGTAATACAAAAGCTGGAAGGAAATCGCTTTTTATTTTAGCCTCAGTACTCGGTGAACTTTTTTAATTACAAACAATTGTTTATATACACCTTCAATCACATCATCACTTACCATCAGGTGAGATTGTGGTCACCTATCAGAAAAAAGGAGTAAAACAAAAGCAGGAAGGAAATCGCCATTTATTGTTGCCTTCAGAGACGAATCAAACCTATTGATTTCTAAATAGAAAACATACCTGTTATTTATCATTGCTACAAAGCTGCGATCGTATAACGCAATACCCACCCGCATTGCCTTTGAGATATTAACTCACATTACAGAACTCCATTCACATAACCTAATGTTAAATTACCTAACAAATTAACAACTTCCCTGTTAAATAGGAACACACATAAAGCTCTTAGCAGAATAACATTCGTTGTTTCAAAAGGCGCATACGAGTAACTGTTACTTAAACTTTGTGTAGAGCTGAGCAAAAATGCTCATATTGTGTAAGTCAGGTCTTGGGCAATAACCAGACCATTGTAAATGGATACGCCCGGACACTCCCCAGCTTTCACTCTTCCTTTAGATAACAGATCGTTGTTTACTGGTCGTTTCTATAAAAGTATTGGGGATATAGATGTCAGTGCCTGGGCTGGTTTATTGCTTCATGCTTGCATCTTCGAAAGGATGAGGTATTATTTATTGCGGACGTTTTTGGTCGCAGGTTCTGGGGATGACTTTGTTTTATTTTATAATTACCTCCTATGTTATACACCTACAGAATGTCAGAGAGATTGTTGTGTTGGTATTTTAATAGTTTTGTAAAATTTCAGTGTTGAACTAAGACGTGGTAAACAGCACTTTTGAACCTAAACTAGTACTGAGTAGTATTGTTTATACAGTTGAGGAAGACAACATATGGTTTATTGCAATTACATAATAAGCAGAGTTTAATGTAAGGCGAAGAAAATACTGGATGGTGGGTAGCAGTGCCTTGGAACAGATTTTTAACTACGATCCCCAAGACGCCTGCCATGCGTGGGGACTATCCCCCCTTAATGGGGCAGGCTGTGTTCAGCAGTGGGCAATCCGGCTGATACAGTAAAGTACAGTACAGTAATTTAATTACTATTGTCTCAAAATACTATAAAATGAAGACAATATACTTAGTCAATATAGTCACGTCATACGTTTCATATTCGCCCCTAATCTTATTAATCAGCTACCAAATAATGACAAAACGAAATTAGCATGAAAGTACAAAACATTCTTAATTAATCGTGACCGAACAAATTAACATAAAACAGCGCTAAAGTAAACCCGGACAAGTTTAGTGTACCAGTTAACACACCCTTTTCATGACCCAAAACATACGGATATAAACATTTACCTACCATTTTAGATGCAAATCTACGAGGAAACAAACCTCTAATTCGTGGTATATATAAGTTAACATTCAGAAGACGTGACCAGGGAAAGTAGACCGAGATAGTGCGAATTTATCAAGTGCAGGATATCTACCGGATTACGCAAGTTCAACTACTGGTTGTGCAGTTATACTTGGTAGGTTTCAAGTCCAAAGACAAGAGACTGAATGAATTTATGTGCCTACTTTAATTAAAACAATATTTTATAGAATGTACGTCATCATGCTCAAAATTTCATACTCATTGCATCAAACATGTTGTTTTCCTGCAAGTGAATTTGCACTATGATTGTGTAGCGTATTATCTCGATGTATGATTATAATTGTTAAATTTTAATTTACACATGTGATTGTGTTAACTCTCCTGGAGAACCTAATAAATAAATAGACTAAAAAATATAAGTGTATGAGTATGTATATTAGTTTTATGGTATATTAGTTTATGTAGACCCTAATTTATGAAACATAATTTATAATCCAAAGATAAATAATGTTTCAGTAGTTTCACTATTGGTAATTAATTCTATCAAGATTTTGAGGAAATTTTGCTAATAGGTAGTACAATTATGAAAAATTATATTACTATTTACTTAGCTGTTCCGTGATTAATTGCCGTTTAAGTCTAATAAGTATTGCTTCTTTGTATTTTGTATATTTGATTGTGAACAAACATGAATCCTACTTTGTGTTGAGCGATAACCTCTCGTCTATAACAGATGTATTTCATCGCAGTGACGAACTGCACTGCGCCGGCACCCTGAGATATACAGTTGTTCGGTCTCATGTGCCTATAGTTTTACTGGCTCTCAAGGACTGCTGCTGGAACAAGTTGTTACGGGCTTGGCGACAGATTTTGTACTTGAAGGTGGTATTAAGGCAAGCATTCGCTTAATGCTTTTCCACTATGTGATGAATCTCAAACCGGTGGTGGGGCATTCAATAGCTATTACCACTCGGCTATCATTGCTTGTACCTATAATAAATTCATTGTACTATAACGTACTACAGATACGCGTGTTCCTAGAAGTTCTATTCACCGTACTGTTTAGAAACTTTATCTGATTACTTCGATTACTTTTACTTAACAGTACATTGAATTCGAAATTTCGGTTTGGGTATATACACCGTGTCCCAAAATTCAACGATAAGCCGGCATCGGTGCATGGACCTACTCATGACTACTCGGGAAAAAATAAAAAAAAATTATAACTCTTTTTTTTTTTAATTACAGAGACTTTTATAAATTTGCGCCAACTTTTAATAAAACTTGCCATGGTAGTGTCCATACTTTTTTTTTTAACCCAGACTATAGAAAGTGCATAGAATGTTAAAATCTATGAAAATTATAAGAAAAAAATTTTTTTTAACTGATTTTTGTAAAATAACTACAGACTTTCTGTAATTTTAAAGGATTGTGGTAGATAGCCGTCCTTCTTAGGTTGCTAATGCACAAAAAATATCAAAAATATGTCAAAAATTGTGGTCATGGTAGTTGAAAATAGCATAATGGGTATCGAATATCGATGAAATTTATAAAAGTCTCTGTAATTAATAAAAAAAAACAGTTATAATATTTTTTTTTTTCCGAGGAGTCATGAGTAGGTCCATGCACCGATGCCGGCTTATCGTTGAATTTTGGGACACGGATATAATACATAATTTTTTTAGAAAAATTATGATATATAATTATACGACGCCTATGTTTGAAAGGATTGAAAGATGAAGTATGATATAGATGAAGTGAAAGAGATATGTAAGGATCGTAGTAAGTGGAAATCCGTGGTCTTTGCCTACCTCTACGGGAAAGAGGCGTGATTTTATGTATGTATGTATGTATAATTTTTTTACGTACACTACTGTATAACGAAGTAAAAACTTATTTTAACTATTTTCAAAGGAGGAAGAACTAAAATCAATTGCTACAGACAATGATGTGTGTAAACAGAAATTAGTAATTTATTATATATTTCAAAACTTATCAGTCCGCTTTTTGGATGCGACGCTTGATCAAAATGCTGGCACCTATTTGTTGTATATAGTTCGTAGTACATTGTTAATAAAGGTATAAATTCGTTTATCGGCTATCTGTAACTAGAACAAAAGTTTATTGCCTTCTAAACCGTAATCTAACCAAAACACTATAGTATTTCGTTCCCTTTTTTAAATAGAAGTAGCCGTGAAACGTTCCATTGAAAGTAAGTTGTTTGCGGTGGCATAACACGGTATGTTTCTCCATTTAACTTTATTTTCACTGTCAATTATTTCATTAATCCAAAGGTTCCCTTCTCAGTCAATATTTCAATACTGTAGTTTACTATATCAGCCAGATCATTGTCAGAATCCCCTCACAGATATCTTCAGAAAGCGCTGCATCTCCTGGTACTTTTCCCTTTGTCGTTCTTTTGACTCCCACAAGAAGAAGTGGGAAGTTGCGAATCTAACTGGCACCCCAGGGACACTATTTGAGTAACTATATTTTTATTTTCTAGTACGAGTGTGACTTTATATATTGAATGTGTTAATTATTTTTCATTATTGTTTCTATTAGCCTAATATACTGTATTTAGTAAATACAATTAATATATCACGTCTGTTTATCCCCGAAAGTGTAGGCAGAAGTGTAATATCGTTTCAAAAGAAATGTACTGCGTTTATGCCTTTGAATATGAGGCGAATCTTTTGCCTTCCGGTACATTCAAGACTCTGTTATTGAAAATGTATCAGACAAAACAATTATAATTCTTCTTTCAACTTTCTTAAGTGCATCCCTTTGAATTTACGCCGTGCCGTTCGACCAACGAGGTACTTATAGTTAATATCCCTTTTTATCTATACTAATATTATAATGTGGAAACATTTGTATTTTTGTATGCAACTAATAAACTTTAAAACTACTGGACCGATTTGGATGAAATATGGAAATAGTTTGAGATCCTGGGAGGGACATAGGATAGTTTTTATCCAACTGCGCAAAAAAGAGGCTAATGGTTTTGCGCGATAACCGAAATACGCGCGGGCGGAGACGCGGCCGGAAAGCTAGTCTTCGTATACTTTAATTACGGAAAGAGTGATTACTGCTAGCAAATCACTTAAGTTTTATTTTGAGAGTATTTTTTCTTAGAAATATACAATAATAACGCATTACAGACCTTTTCTCTCAAGAAAACACGCCTCTCTGTTTTTTGTGTAGTTGCAACTACTACTAGGCCGTGTAAATGCGCATCAATAATTAACTGTGCACGAGCGAGTCTTTGGTACTTTGGTATGAAATGTCACTTACACTCTGTTATTGCCATTAATTAAATTCTGACATCCAATACCTATTCAATAACTTCCTTTAGTCCACATTCGTAACTGATTTTTCTTCATTCGTTAAAATATTTCCGTCTCACTTCTAACTTTTAATTGAAAGGAATCCGAAGCTTGTAAACTAATGCATACTTTTCTGAAGCATTATTAGCTCATTGCCTTTAGGTTGTGTCCACATATACAATGTCTCGTTCACTTTTTAAACGAAATTTTTTAAAAGGAACCTTTTTCCAATATCGATGAACTGTACGTATTTTGTATAGTGAGCATAACATCCCACTCATATTTAAATTACATATTTTTTCACAAATGTGACAGCTGTCACAATGACAGATGGTATTATATTTCAGTGCAACATCTATCAATTTAAAAAAAGGCTAATATCTCGGAAATATCTTATTGTAACATAAACTATTGAAGCATTAAATGCAAGTTTGTAAAGATAAACATTATAGAAAGTTCTTTTACAACATACCTAAAACAGTTACTAATATTATAATTTATAATATAGGGTGTTGTAGTTATTGATGTAATTATTAACTGAACAACTTTCTATAAATGCAATATGTACTATCACATCGTAGACTTGCCCCAATCAAAACATGTAAACGGAGCGCAGTAATTGCTATAAATGGATCTTATCAATGACAAATTACATTTACAAATTATATCAAACGAGTAATTGAATACGATTAATCAAGTTTAATCTAGAACATTTTTATAGTTCTTCGTTAAGACCCCGCCTTTTGTAATAAAATAAAATGCAATAGTTTTATATCTGATAAGTAATAAAATTTTATACGAGCTTGCACTCCTCGGGCGATGCTTGTAACTACGTTTGTTTATGCAACTGTTATGGTGATCTCTTTGTGGTTGGAATAGTTACCGCTGCGTTTGTGTTGTATATTTATGAATGTCATTTAAAATTTCAAATCAAGGCTTGTACATACCTGTTTACTCATGAAAGCGCGCTTCTTCACTGTAAATTACTGTTTTTTTAAATGTAATTGTGACGGATCAAGCACGAGGCCCACATGATGTTGAGCAGATTTACCTCTGCCTATAACAGATGAATTTCGTACCAAGTCACGAATTGCACTGCGCCTGTCATCTTGAGACATATTTGTTAAGTTTTATGTGCCTGTAATTTCACTGACTTTCAAAGACTGCTGCCGGAACACGCTGTTATGTGCTTGGCGACAGATTTTCTACTTGAGGGTGGTCGCTAGCCAGGCGAGCATTCACAAAATGCCCTTTCACCATGCTTTGAAGCTCAAGCCCGCGGCGGGATTCGAACCATGGACCTGCGACACGGCAGTCCATAGCCAATACAACTGAGCCATCACTGCTTCGAATGCTTATGTGATGTTGTAAGATTAGCGTTGTTATACACTACCCCGCTCAAGGTTATTCTTCTCAGTCGGGCACTCCTGACAGAGTGGTCGATGTTTTTAAGATGTTGGTAGGCACATGGTGGGTTTTTAACGGCATCAGTCTTATTGACGGTGATCACTGATCTGGCAATGCTTCTCAATTTTTCCCGGTTAGTAGCGTGGCGCGTGCACTCTGGTATGGGTGACTGTGTTGTCGTTTTGATCAGATCAGCCCAGCGGAGGATCCGCCTCTAGCTTTATTTCTTGCTACCTGACCCTGGACCATTAACCCATTGGCATCGGCGATACTAGAACATTTTTATAGTTCTTCGTTAAGACCCCGCCTTTTGTAATAAAATAAAATGCAATAGTTTTATATCTGATAAGTAATAAAATTTTATACGAGCTTGCACTCCTCGGGCGATGCTTGTAACTACGTTTGTTTATGCAACTGTTATGGTGATCTCTTTGTGGTTGGAATAGTTACCGCTGCGTTTGTGTTGTATATTTATGAATGTCATTTAAAATTTCAAATCAAGGCTTGTACATACCTGTTTACTCATGAAAGCGCGCTTCTTCACTGTAAATTACTGTTTTTTTAAATGTAATTGTGACGGATCAAGCACGAGGCCCACATGATGTTGAGCAGATTTACCTCTGCCTATAACAGATGAATTTCGTACCAAGTCACGAATTGCACTGCGCCTGTCATCTTGAGACATATTTGTTAAGTTTTATGTGCCTGTAATTTCACTGACTTTCAAAGACTGCTGCCGGAACACGCTGTTATGTGCTTGGCGACAGATTTTCTACTTGAGGGTGGTCGCTAGCCAGGCGAGCATTCACAAAATGCCCTTTCACCATGCTTTGAAGCTCAAGCCCGCGGCGGGATTCGAACCATGGACCTGCGACACGGCAGTCCATAGCCAATACAACTGAGCCATCACTGCTTCGAATGCTTATGTGATGTTGTAAGATTAGCGTTGTTATACACTACCCCGGTCAAGGTTATTCTTCTCAGTCGGGCACTCCTGACAGAGTGGTCGATGTTTTTAAGATGTTGGTAGGCACATGGTGGGTTTTTAACGGCATCAGTCTTATTGACGGTGATCACTGATCTGGCAATGCTTCTCAATTTTTCCCGGTTAGTAGCGTGGCGCGTGCACTCTGGTATGGGTGACTGTGTTGTCGTTTTGATCAGATCAGCCCAGCGGAGGATCCGCCTCTAGCTTTATTTCTTGCTACCTGACCCTGGACCATTAACCCATTGGCATCGGCGATAATGATAACTAAATTTTTTAGACAATTCTAATTCTCAAAGGCACTCAAAAAAAAAATCTGGAGTTAATATACTACTATCATTATAATTACTAGAGGAAGACGCGCCTATTTTTTATAAAAGTATCAGCATGGTTCCGAATTTAAATAAACAATTTAAATCGGGCATATATTTGCCCGATTCCAAATTGAAATTATCTTTAGTCACTAAGGATTAAAGAACTACTTTGTTACCCTCCTCACGTAGAACCAAACAGCTCATTTTGAATAGACAAAGATTTTTATAGGATTTCTCGAATAAATCTAGCAACTTTGTAACAGCCGTACTTACATACGAGCTTACAAAAATCCTAAAGAGCAATTTTACTATACAAGCTTTTCGCAGTTTTAATTAATGTCTCATAAACATTGAACCTCATTAGAAAAATTAACAAGCCTGTCTTAGGGCTAGCTGGAGTAATAGCATATGCTCACTTTAAATATTAACGAGGAACTAATTAGTTCTGACGGAAACTAATAGCGATTGCCGCAAGGGTGTAAACACAAGAGTTAGTTATTTGACCCCATATCCATCAACGTTTATTGCAAGGTCCTTTTCACTTGAGTACTTACCCATAGGAGCTAAACCCATCACACTGGGAGACTAATATTCGTATGTACCTATAACTGGCCGTGCGGTACGAGCTAGAAGGTCACCCCCCATCCCTAACCGTGTGTGTCTAAGAGCTGACTAAGCGTAACACACCAGAAGGTGGCCAGCAGCGCTTTCTGAAGAACTGATATCTCACGCTGCAATCCCCAAGACGCCTACCAAGCGTGGTGATAATGGCAAACTCCCCCATAATGGTGGAGGCTGTGTTTATCCCCGGACAATCCGGCTGATACAGTACAGTACGTACCTACAGCTGCTGGTAACACAAAGAGGCGGTGTAATGTTTTCTGTTTAGAAGTTAGGAGACGAACAAATTGGCAGCCTGATAGTAACCATCACGCTTGTCCATTACAGGTGCATTGCTACCATCCTAGTTGATGCGTGGTTCAGTACTGCGCTAGTAACTCCAAGACGTAAGTTCTTATGTCTCGTTAGTTCAGAAACTTCACTTGCTACAGTGCCTTTCACGCTTAAACCTGTAAGTTTTTGCACACTGCTGCTTCTAGGCAGAATATCTGCGACTTGACACAACGGTGTACCCACTGAGGTAGTATCAGGTCAAAGACTTGTGTTGAATAAAATATCGTGAAAAAGTTTGAGAGCTAACGCGAGATTTCCTCATCTGGAAGTCACGATGCCACGGGGCTAGAAGGCACAGAAGGACTTCAAAATAGTCCAAAAACTTATAGTTAACCTATAGTATTTGAAGCAGTGATGGCTCAGTGGCATTGGCTATGGACTGCCGTGCAGCAGGTCCATGGTTCGAATCCCGCCGCAGGCTTGAGCTTCACCGCATCGTGAAAGGGCATTTTTTAAATGCCCGCCTGGCTAGCGACCTCCCTCAAGTAGAAAATCTGTTGCCAAGCACTTAACGGTGTGTTCCGGCAGCTATCCTTGGGTTATTCTAGGTTAAGCCTGTTAACACCTTCGATCACATCATCACTTACCATCAGGTGAGATTGTGGTCAAAGGCTTTCCTATCAGCAATAAAAATAAAGTTATAAGCTTGTTCAAGTGAAAAAGTTTGTATGGTAAATTAATTAAGCTCAGCAGTCCGCCCGTCCGTTATCCATAAAAGGACTGCATCTTTGGAATCGTAATAGCATAGTAAAACTGGTTTTACCTTGGCCACTTGAAATTTACACAGAATTTTTGAGACTATTACTAGAATTAAGACCTATAAATAGCGGCAAACATCTATCCGAGTAGGGATATGTTGAAAAACAGCATAGCTTGTCTCCTGCGAGAAGGGACTAAAACTGCACAAGCTGACCATAACCCTGTTACCCTTCAAACATATACATTTGGTTGTATAGCAATATATAGATTTATTAATTTTTTATTTAACATTCTAGATATCATAAAATATATAGTCCCGTTGAGTTTCGTCCCTAAACGCTCTGACTCCTAATATCCGCGCCCTTTTTCCATTAAACTCAGTCTAAATTAGTTAACCTACGTGAAATATCTCTTTGCAATTTACACTCAAGTTTTAATTTAATCAACGCCTGCTTTGGCCCTAATCTCTGTGCTGAGTAATTTACACGAGCACTGGCCTAGAAAATTCTTTAGGTATGTTAACTTGTATATATAAGTTTGAATTCGACATTTTATTTGAGTTGGAAATAAGTTAAGCCCGTATACGATTGATTTTGACTTTTATAGAAAAACTGGCTTAGTACAAGTCAGACCTCGCTCTTTTGGGGCTTTTTGAGTTTCTGCTTTGCAATAGCCCGAAAAATATATTTTTTGGAGTTTTTGATCATGGCTTCAAAACAACATAATAATCAAGTGTTTTTTTTAATATGGTACAGGTTCAAATTCAAATTCAATTTATTTGCAAGAATGTAAGTAAATATTTATATAATACAGTAAAATTCTTAATTAACTGTAAACAGATCTTTACATTCCACCATGTTTGGCATGCAAAAGTAAAGGTCCAAGCCTTGCTTATAAACTAGATTAAGTACTTACTTATATATACTACCAACGCTCATACAAGTTATCTATTAGAATAACATTATACTTTGTTCTTAATTAAAATAAAAAGAAACTGGATATTATATCACCAATCGTCAATAGAAACATTTACTAAATTTACGAATCTCAAAGGTCTACCCACATTAATGTCATATAAAATTAACATATTTAATAACCATTTATTCCGTACATTTAAATGTCATATTAATCAAATGTCAAATTTCGACCATCAGCCATCATGAAAATTTACAGTGTTGCCACTTCTAATCTGAAATAAAACAACAATAATATATAATCAATCATTCGAAATAAATTATTTATATTGGTCATTAAAATACTCACTACTCACATTTGTTTTCCACCATCACTTATATTAATTCCAAATACATTATTTAGGTAGGTATATATGTATAACCCTTCAGTCCCGTCTAAACTGGAGGTTCAAAACATAATTAAGTGCAAACGAAACATAATTAAGTTTTTCACCATACCAGTTGCGTACTGACACTTTTTTTTATTACAGAAACCCGTAGTTTTTGTTCTCGTAACTGGTCACGAAAAAGATATACTTGTATTTTGTTTGGTACTAGTTTCGGAAAAGGAGTAATATTTTTTCTTCATTTAATTTGAAGCACTATCGCATGCGAAGTGATGATCACATTTACCAATGTTTCGAGCTCATTGTTTTATCACGAGTGGAAATTGAACCTGCGTCTCCCGTCTGGTGCCATAACCGCTGTGCCAAAGAGATTGCTTGGAAGATGCAAATTTTGCACTCTAAAGTATTTTAACCGTCATAGGGAAGGGTGACCATCAACTAGGCTAATAGGCTTCGTCTGACCGAAAGAAATCCTGTTTCAAACACTTAACTTTAATAATGACGTCTCTGGATAGTTTAAATTGAACTCATTATTTAAAACTAACATTGTCTGTTAACTCATCAAAATCTAGGTCATAACTGTAAAGACAGATCCTTCAGTTAACAAGGTACAATCCAGTGACCGAAGAATCGACTCGCCGCGCGACCTGTAATGAGGTCACCAGGGGTCAGTTTGCGTGATACCCACCATAAATGGTACCTTTTCGTCCAGATTTACAGCACCACGATATACCCCCTTATAGAGGGGTCACGATTAACTACACGCCATTAATAACCCCTTAAGTTAACCTTAGATCGATTCGATTTAGTAAGGCTATTCGATTTATCTAGAACGATATCTTCATTAGGGTATTGGAATTAGTAATACTGTTTGTATTTGCGCAATAGTTATTAGCTACATTCTAGAAGTAATTAGATTATCAGAATTTAGTTACTATAAACAGTGAGATAGATAATGTAGGTATTTCTGTAGGTCGATATGAAATGATTTCGTGGTAATAATAAGGCATGTTTTAACGACATGTTGTATAAACTTCTACGAAGGTAAATAAAAACAGGTTTTTTTACGTCTACGACTAAACATATCAAGAAAGAATGTTCTCAATTTGACACGTACTTTTATGTGTGTAATAATGTCTGAAACGTTATATGATAATCTTTTAGGGCTTCCAAACTAATATACATATTTTTATATGTTTTAGAACCTCATTTAATGAATGTTTTAGGACCAACACTTTATATCAAAAATTAAAGGCGTGAGTGTCGTGAACGGATCGTTGGGTATAGAAAGAAGGTACTATCCCGCCCATAGAGAACATATGACGTACAAAAAACTACTTCAAAATCCCATACATATGCCTCCAATGTCTTGACTATTTTTAGATACCTACATCATATACATCGATATTACTTAGGTAACCACGATACGGGCCTAGAGCCTAGTGTGGAGCCGCTATTTCTTAAGTTATACTAAAATGTTTAATTTTAGTTCTAATTAGAACTGTTGAATTTCTTAAGTATCTTTTGTTCATTCTTATCTTGGCAAAAGAATATTATTATATAAAAAAAATACATGTTCTGCGATTAAAATTACACGGTGTAACATCATTTGGATATCGTAACCTTGTTATAGTAGTAAAATCAATAGTAATTGACCCACAGACTTCGGCCAGGACGACCACTTACCATAGTCCACCATTTCCCGTGAAAAATGTTATGTTCATTTTTCAAAATAAGGTCGTATGAACTCATTGTTACTGCTTGTCCCTATTTCATGTCCACTTCGTATCGTCTTTGACATCGGAATATTTAAATGGATTTCGAAAAAGCCATAGGAAAGTTTTTGTTCACAGCTGATACGTGATAGAATGACATATTAATCCAATCCTACTTCAGAGGTGGAACAAGGTAAGGAAGATGACGACGACAGAGACCAGCTAAGCTAATCTCATTATGTGAAGCCAAATCATTATGCGATAATCCACCCAATATAGGATTAGGAACATAATCTCATGGTTGATCCGACTTCCTAGGATTTCGTGTGGAGCAATGTACATAATTATTTTGGGCAAGGACTAACATGTATGTTTTGGTGGTTACTTTTTCTTTGTGGTTATGACGGAACAAGCACGAGGCCCACCTCATGTTAAACGGACTAACCTCTGCCTAAAACTAATATAGGTTTCGGCACAAGCAACGAATTGCACTGCGCCCGGCACCCTAAGACGTACAGTTGTTATGTCTCATCTGCCTGTACTTTCTTAAGGACTGCTGCCGGAACACACCGTTAGGTGCTTGGCGACAGATTTTCTACTTGAGGGTGGTTGCTACTCAGGCGAGCATTCGCAAAATGCTATTCCACCATGCGGCGAAGCTCGAGCCGATTAAACCATTTGTGATTCTGAGGCTTTGTGATTCTATGAAACATTTTAATGGAAGTTTAGAACTAACCGCGCTAATCGCAGTTGGAACTACTTGCTAAACTTTAGGTATATACGTTTCGCTTCAAACCCATCATGGTCATGTCAATTTAAGTATTATTGGACGTTAGTTAAGTTAATACAATATAGATATAAATATATGTCACCTCGCATGTCCTCCAGGAACAAGTTAATACAATATGTTGCTCCTTCAGGAAGGCAGATGTGTTTAATTAAACAACCGGACATGTTTTGCTCTAAAATAATTAGGTGTCTATTGCCAATATTGCCATCTGTCGGGCATAGTTTGAAACTCAAAAATTTTATTTTTATCAACAACGCAGTTGTTTTAAAATACAAAAATAATGATATAATACATTTTGTTTTGATTATATGAGGACTGACTTGAGTTGTCGTTTATAATTCAGATAAAAATATTTAACTAAAAATTATGAAAACAACAATAATACCTACGTACATTTGATATTTGGTATATAATATGTAGATTCCGATCAGTGTTTGATGAAATACGCTCTCTGGGAAGAAATTATATTGTACCTAAACGATCACCTACCTACACTCTGTGCGTTGATTCAAAAATAAATGATCTAGCTATCAAGATTTTTTTTTCACTCTTGATTATTTTTCCACCACTATACCTAAGCAGTTAACATAAAAATATTACCTTCCTTACTGCGAGATCAGTAGCATCGTTTCTAAATTTACAAATACATTATTATGCACTCGCAATTTCTGGCACTTGAAAAACGCTTAGGTATCCATAGTTCATACGTGGACAAATTTTCATCAATATCCGTTCATCCAAAGCGAGGATTGCTGGAACAAATTTACTTGTGCATAATTATAATATAACTGTGAAGTATCTAAATTATGATAAAAAGCACAATAGCGCGCTAAGGGAAAATCACATTTACAAATAATAGGAGCACAATTTCGTGTATCGGGCGGAAATCGAACCCGCGTCCTTCGATATCGAGCCGGATGCCTATTCCACTATAAGTGTGAAGTGTCAAATATAAAAATATTTCCCTTTTATTTATTATTCGTTAAAGAAGGTATTAAAATACAAACTAAAATAAAAAAGAAAACTCAGACATACTAGAACGAGATATTTTTGTAATTGATATTGCTGGGGCAACCATAATTATATTGTAATTTAACAACTTCAAACGGTTTAAAACGCGTATATTTATCATTATTTTTGTCTAGACGTTTCAAACACTTTGCAGTGATCGTGGTCACGGGGTGACTGACCCTTGATAGTAAACAGTTTAAAGTTGTTTAATTACTATATGTAATAATCGCGAAAACCTAAGACAACATAATTATATAGTGATATTATATCGTGGCTCTGTGGACAGACTCAGCCCTAGTTCCTCAAGCCGTAAAGGAAATTAGCAATAAATGTTTATGGGAGAGCGTGCAACCGTGACCTGGCGTCTTCACAAATCGATCACCACGTAACTCTGCGTTTAATTATTGGATGTCTGGAGTGAATAGGCTGTTCGTAATAGTTAATTAGTTTCTTTACAAAGAAGAATAGTAAATACGAGTACATAGTTTTCTGAAACACATACCCAAACATCGAACATCTAATAAAAAAATTTGTTCTACCTTCGAATTTCGTATTAATGTTATAAATTGTAATGTGAAAAATTATTTTATATATTTAATATTTTACATAATGTAAAATAATACAGATACTCGTACAGCGAAAACATAAAGATTTATACAACTATAATAATAATTGTAATACCGTACTTACTGGATACTATTATATTAGGTTTATTTTAAATTACGCGTTTTACATCATAACGTAGCCTATTATTGTTTAACTTGACCGTCTATCAACTGTGTACATACCCTGACATAATTCCCATCCAAAGGTTGCCTGGTCGAGATCGCTATTAGTGGTAAGGCCGCCCACTGTGCCACGTTAGTCAAGGTTATTGTTATAATCAAATTTGTATTTTAGTGCTGTAACAATGAAGATATATCTATCTATCTAATAGTTTAGTATATTAACTACTTGTTATAAATTTGAAAATATAGTACCTTATAAAAGTATATACACCTACGTATGAGGCCTGGAACCTATTGCTAGGGCTTTTTTTTAATGTTATTATGACGGAACAAGCTCGAGGCCCACCTGATGTTTAGTGGACTAACCTATAACAGACGCATTTCGTCAACGACGAATTGCATTGTGCCCGTCACACTGAGGCGTACAGTTGTTAGGTCTCGTGTGCCTGTAATTTTACTGGCTCTCAAGGACTGCTGCCGGAACACACTGTTAGGTGCATGGCGACAGATTTTCTAATTACGGGTGGTCGCTAAGCAGGCGGGCATGCGCTAAATGACCTTCCACCATACAGTTTCCTAGTTCCTAAATAAGGTTTAACAAAGACCCTTCAGGACTAGCAGGTCCATGGTTCGAATCCCGCTGCGGGCTTGAGCTTCACCGTATGGCGGTAGGGCATTTTGCGAATGCCCACCTGGCTAGCGACCACCCTCAAGTAGAAAATCTGTCGCCAAACACCTAACAGTGTGTTCCGGAAGCTGTCTTTGAGAGCCAGTAATTCTAGGTTAAGCCTGTTAACACCTTCGACCACATCGTCTCTTACCATCAGGTGAGATAGCGGTCAAAGGTTTACTTATCAAAAATAAAAAAGGAACCTATCGCAAGGGTCTTTGTTAATCCTGATTTAGGAACTAGGAAACCTTTTTTACCTGTGTTAAATTGCATGCACCTAAATATATTCTTATTGGTATTCCCTTTGATGCACAGAGGATGATGTTGCACAGTAGGAGCAAAGGAATACTCTTCATTATAAACGCCCTAACAGCCAACAAAAATATCGAAGCCACAGCTTTCTTCCGTATGTTTTGTGTGGAAGAAAACATATTATTCACGTACATGGGGAAAATGGTAGAAGACTGATGATGAAGTCAAGAGACGATCATGGGCCAAAACTTCAGCACTTGTTTGACATACTGTCTGTGTTTCCTATTTGGAACAGTTTCACACCACCTGCTTTGTATTATGATAATGGTAAACCGTGACCAAAGCCAAACAGAGGTTTATTATGTGCCGGGCTGAGGTCAACGACAGCATCGTGAGTCGGCCATTTTTGCACTGGAAGATAATCTGTGGTCATCTCTGTTTAGGGCACCTATGAACAGTGCCGACAGCGGTATCTTTAAATAAGGGAACAAAACTGTTCTTCGGGGAAATATTATGTTATCTCAACATATTCTGTAATGTAAATGATCTGTGAATAATGTTCGACTGTTTCAGACATGTTCTGCTCCATAGAGGACTAGTCAGTTGCTAAGCATCATGTTTGTACTTATATAAATGTGCTTTAAATATAAAGCCATAGCCAAAAAGTTTTATAGCTGATAACGTGTTTCTATGGCTGCTTCCAATGATTAATAATATATTAGCAACAGGCATATTTGTATATATAGCAATATATTTTTAAATTATTCAGAGTAATAAATGAAAACGAAAACAGCAGTAATCAACGATCACTGTGAGGAAGATCTATTCGCTTCCTAGCTTTATATTAGCGAGTGTAACATGATTTCAAATAAGATAATGTATAGACATGTACCTATTAATAGATGGATACAAACATCCCTACATACTTTTTTGTGTTGTAAAATATAATTTGCTAGAATGTTCCGTGTACAAAGCTTTCGGAGTTGTAGGAGCCTCGCCTTTGCTGGCAATCTCAACTGATGAAAAGTCATGATGATATCGAAGGGGGTAAACAGGCATAAGTACTCCTTGAATAGGAACTGGCTCTCATAGACAGTTAAGTGGCGACAGATTTTTTACTTGAGAGTAGTAAATCCATACAAAGTAATAATGTTTATACAATCTTAATAACGTAAGTCCAAATAATAAGTCCACAGTGCTGTAATTTTACATTAGCATTTATTTCTGTTACAGAACAAGAATAGGAAAAAATGCTAATAAAGGTATTTTCCACGAAACATCCGATATTTATTTCAAAGTAAACAACTCCTAGCATAATTTGCAGACTACAGCTACAAACATTAATCATATTTCAAACAGAATTTAAAAACTGACTAGAATCCATTTCTATGAAATTGTTCAAAAAAGAACGCTACAATTTGCGCAGCGCTCTAACAGACAGTTTTCGTTGAATCTTCCACGAGCTAATATTAAAGTCTGTGGTAATGATCCTGGGATGATTTAAAACCCGGGTCCAAGCGGGAGGACGTCTGTAATAATACCTTACAGCACAACGCTCGTGTAAACGATTGCTGCGACTGCAGAAGAATCGTAGTGGTTGATAGTTTTCCGTTTTTTAAACTGACTTAGGGTCTGTTTCAGAATGTTCGAGTAAGTTCCGGTATTACAACCCAGAACATTTTTAATAAATAAATCACTATTTTTGCGTTTCACAGTTAGCGATTTACCCTATCCATCGGTTAAAGCTTGAAACGCGCATGTTAACTGTCATTTTTATCATTCAGTTATTTTATGTGTTGGTAAGCAACCCGAAACTTTATTAGGTCATTCTGAAACGGACCCTTAGAGTAAATAAATACACAGAAAAGTCTTGTAACACCACAAACAATAATTTAGCTTCAATTGACAGGTAGAGACTTACCAAAGGAATAAAACATAACCCGACTAAATTCGAAACAAAGCTCTAACTTGTCACTTCTATGCACGATTTGTTGAATTTATACACAAATATACATAACAAGTATAACAGCAAGCTATAATATCCGCCGTTGAAGAAGGCCTTCTGGTAGTTCTGCAGAAGGTGCTGCTGCCCACCTTCTGGTATTTTGCCCTTCGAAGCTTGTTACGACTGCCACAGGAAGGTATATTGAGGGTGTAATTCTGGCTCACCAGTCACCATCCCCTAGGGAACCAATATACATATTCAGACATAACAAATGCTCAAAGATAAGAAATAAATACAAAACTCCGTACCTCATCTGACATCTATCTACCTAATAGATATCGAAAAACAGAAACCAAATGCAATGCAGTTTTTTTTATTACTTAAATCAAAAACGGTTTTCGAGAGATCGTTCTAAGAGATAGTACTGTCAATGTACCGTTATTTTAAGTATAGCCATATCTATTATTTAGTGTCCAAATGAAGGTAACCTAGTATTAAGTTGTATACGTAATCACATAGTATTAAGTTTTGCGTGGTGGTAGGGTATTTTGCGAATGACCGCCTGCCTAGCTCAAGTAGAAAATCTGTGTTCTGGCAGCCGTCCTTGAGACCCCGTAATTTTAGGTTAACCTGAACAACATCTTCAACGACATCATTACTTACCATCAGGTGAGATAGTGGTAAAACGCTAGCCTATCAGCTATAAAATAAAAAAGGTACTGAGGTAACAAACTTAAAATATATGTATACATATATATACAAACGAATTGGGTACCTCCTCCTTTTTTGAAGTCGGTGAAAATATTTCGTTGTTACTGTACAATACACGGAAAGTCCACCAAAGAAACCAATTATTACTATTCATTGATATTTGACACCGTTCATACTGTGACAAAATAGCATTCATATTTTTTGTTTATTAACCATTGCCATACATCAATGGTTAGACCTCATGTCTGCACATTTATTCGACACCTCTTCGAATAAACGTGCAGACGTCTATCTGACGTCGTGTTGTCCTTTGGCGGTTTTGTTCAGTTTTTCATTTCGCATGCTTAGGTATGTCCAGCGCCTAAATTACGATTGCGCTTTTCCGGACGATCGAGCGACCGTAATTGCTTTTCTGTCTGTTTCGAAACCAACCAAATTGGCATCGGGGAGGGTTTGCGTCCATACTTCATCTGTAGCCCAAGCACGAATAACTTGCGAAATCGTAACCGTTTCGTAAACGTATCGAAATGTCACCATTTTGTATAGGATTTGATCAGCGCCTCTACAGAGCGTAAAAGGAACTAAATTTTGACAGAAAATAAGGTTTTGACAACTAACGTGTCGAGATTTTAACGGGAATGTTTTGTCACGTAAAAAGTTTTGTATGAAATTGCGAGCACGAACCTAATTCTAACGTAAGCTCGAGGGCTGGCTATCGAGGACTTGTCAAAAATCTACGAATGTCATGTCACTGAGAAATTTTCAGTCAGATGGCTGACGTAACGTATTCAATTGTGGTAAAACTTCGAAAATTCATGTTATTATTGTGTTTGTTCATTCATAATTTTCCTATGAAAAGAGTTACAAACATGGCAGCAAGATTAGAAGTAGTATTGTACCATGTCGTTTACCAGGCGCAAAGTAGGTATTTATTAATTTATGGCACTGGGGGGAAGTGATGCTAATATACGATGAACCCAATTCAGGACATTTTCCAAAACTCTGCATCAAACAGCGTCCATATTCCACCGTTCCAGCCCACATTTACACCAATTTCGCTCGTTGGATATGTCTTGCGGCGCAATAATGTTGCTATGAAATTCTTCATTGTGCATGGTCAAATTGAAAACAATAAGGCTCAAAGAATATCACCTATCCATTCAAGATTTCAAGATCAACCAAAGCTGTCAACAAATGCACCAGAAGAACACAGGCAGCGACACGAAAGGAATACCAACGAACTCTGAGGTGATGACCATGCTCACGCCAACATTCTAACCACTACGAAGAAGAAGATTTTAATGTGAAACGTAGAAGCTGTGTTATTGGACTTTTGGTTCTTAATAAAAATAAACGAAGTGCAATTGTGCGTTTCATTTATTGGTACCTATATACCGAGCAGTTCGTGGGTTAGGGATAATAGGATATCTCGTTGGATGTTGTGAAACGCGACTAAGACAAAATTCGTGGCAGCATGCCACTACTAAGGTCGGTGTGAGTGGGATGTTGCCACGCATTGAGCATACAACAGTGATGATGAGATGGATCAGTGTGTGCTTCTATTGGTGGCGCATAAAAGACTATTGGGTGGCGAACTCATAGCAGGGCCGTGAGAAGCATTTTTCTTCCCCCTCTGATCTTATAGGCTAGGTAAGTTCGATATCATGCTCGTTTGCCACACTATTCCTTAAAAATAAAGGAAAGTAGATGAATAAAAAGACAAAACTACACCAACAGTTCAGTAATTTCTTTATTTTTGGTAATGTAATAACAGACACAATCATAATCCAAAAAAAAAAACCAACCATAAGCTGACTAATACAAAATAAACGCTTTAATTATGCTAAAATTAATATGAACTTAAAACAACACTAAGCCTAGACGGTTACAAGTCACAGCACTCCCGATTTGTAGTAACGGCGCATTCATGAAATGCTACGTGGTTTGTCTTTGCAAAACTGTTAGATAGGTACATTACTACGCACTCCAGGTTTTCACAGCATTCTTCTTTCCCAGAACAGACGGTAAAATACCGCTGGAGACGAAAGTTCTGTCGGGAATCACCTTTAGTGAACAATTAGAACTTATAGAATGCACTGCTTGAACTCAATAGCCTATTTTTCAGCTGAAACACCATAAAATTAAGCGCAAAATACACTTCACGCCGGCTGGCGGCCCTTCAGGGTTTCTTGAAACTCCTCCCTCTGTTTAAAGGTGTAATAGTAGCTGTTTGTAATTCATATAGTAAATTATCAGTGGCGTAGATTCTTGGCTTGAGAATTTATAGCTCATAATTTATATATAATGTTTTATTTTAATACCTCTAATGATGTTACAATAAAATTTGGTTCACTGAGCAAGTAACGCATAGAGAAAAGTAACATACCGGAAAAAAATATGTTTGGTTTTCACCAAATAAAAAGCTAAATTTGACGAATATCAATCATAGAGGAACGAGTCCAGCGTCACCAACATTAAAATAAGGTAAAGTATTGCAGGTGTACCGATTTCTGTCCAAAATTACCAAATACGATACGAGTCATTGTCACCTTGACAACTCAATTAGACTGTCATGGCTATAGACTAATCATATTGTTTCCGATACATTTCTCTATGTCATAATGTATGTCATGGCACTTAGTAAATATATCACCTCAAATACATTATCTTAATATTTCATTGTGAACATCAATACAATACGGAAATCGCAAAGAAAATGCGATGTCTGTGGTGTCGAAACACAAATAAAAATGTTTAAACAATAGATTTCCATGAGATCCAGAACCGGTGAGTTGATGAAAATTATGTCATTGAAATTACATTATTGTTTCAGAGCTAATGATCGCTTGATTTTTATTGTAAAAGTAGGTATGTGTTATCATGCGAATTGCTGTACTTACATATATTTGTATACAAATTACAAATATTTACGTAACGTAAAGTAAGTTTAGTGTTGCTCAAGGAAAGTATCGAAATAATATGTAGTATCGTTTTTTTATAATGTCAGTGGTATGGGTACATATACTTTTTCATAGTTTCAATAAGTTAGGAAATATCATATTCGATGCTGGTGATCATAAACCATCACGCGGAATGTTTTATTATGCCACGAAACTTAACATGTGTATTTTAGGGACTGTTATTTACATCTTTAGCTCAAAAGCATTTTGAAACACCAGGTATTATCAATTTTTCTCTACATAACTGGCACAGTACTTGCTAACTGAACGGCTAGAGCAATATTTATTATCTAACATATGTAAATCGACCTAAATATTATACAATTAATAATAAATAGCGTAAATAACGTCATATCTATGCTTGTGATAATAATCTGAGTTGTTTTTTTTTCAGTTCATTTAAACAAAACTCCGTCGCTTATATACTTTCAAAGTAAATGCTGAATCGATAGAGGTATGGCATGGAATTTAAGGTACTATGTCACCTCAATACTATATAAAAATCAACATGTGTATCAACATACAATCCCAATTATTTAAATACTTATAATACTATACTCTACATTGTTTGATTTTAAAATTAACCAACTTTCGAGTGCAGTTAAATAAACTATTTTTGTAATTTCAGATATGCATATGTTACGCAGAAAAATATTAATTGAATCAATAAATAAAAGAAATCAGTGCAGAAGAAGCTTCTTGCAATACAAATGAAATAGATCAGCTGCAAGATTAAATTAAATATCTAAATAATTCAACTACCTACACTAAAAAAGTTTTTAAAAGTCAACAGTCTATATATAATTAAAAAAGGTGCGTCAGAAATACTACATTTTATGATTGAACTACAAATAATAATAATTGTTAACAGTTGATGACAACTTACGTGCAGTATTTTTTACTTTTACATATACGACAGTTAGAAAATAAGTATTATATATTGAAAACTGTTATGTACAATGAAAAATATGTATTGTAAAGATGTTCTAGTACACAAATTACTTTGGAACTATGTATACATACCCTAATAATACGGTTTTCGATACTAGCGAAGATATATCGCACGATAAAATATTTTGATGATTTTGAATAAATTAATAAATCTGTGTGAAATATTTGTTTTATTTTATATTTCCTTAACATATATTTTATAAACCTAACTTTCTTACCATTTTTTCCTATATTGATTATAATGGAATCGATTTCATTGTAACTAATCGATTTTAGGGAATCAGTAGTACAACACTCACAAATGTCACTCACTAGTATTGTGTTGGAAATATAGTTTTCATTTGTAATGGTTGGTATAAAATAACTTCAAATCTGAGTTTCAAAGCAACAAGGTCCGTGCCAACTCTTAATATTACTTGCTCAGTGAGAGGAACTTTTATAGGCAAAATAAGACTTAAAACCTCTTTTCGAATGAGTTGTTAGGTCTTAGAAAAAAGGTATGATTGTTGTGATTTACGCTGGATGACGTCACTTTTGTAATCCTATCGAGTTCACGTTAGCCAGCAAACGATGCGGCGTACTGTCAACCATTGCCTCCTGCGTAAACGGGCGGTGAACTCGATACGATAACGTTACGGACTATCGAAATGTTTGTGCTTGGGCTACTGCTATTCGTCATTTTACTCAACGATACGATCAAATTGTATTAAATTTGAATAAATAAATTGCTTACGATGAAAACGGTCTTGAACTTTAGAGAACACAATGGGCTGTGGATTATCGAGATTTAAGGCGTTCTTAATGTTTCTGTTATACCAAATACTAGGTCCATGGTTAGTGTTACTGGCTAAATTACGATTGTTGTTAGTTTTAACGCTTTATAAGATAATGCTCCGATAGTTTTGTTGTGTGCAGCAACAATGGCTGGTTATTCAATTTTGCGTATATTTCCCGCCTGGCTAGCAGCCACTTTCAAGTAGGAAGAAAATCTGTCGCCAAGCACCTAACGGTGTGGCTCCCGCTTGCTGAGTTTGAGAATCTGTTCTCTTTCTGAGTTAAGCCTGTTAATCATTGACCACATCACCACTTACCCTGGGGTGAGATTACGGTCAAGGCATTTTTTTTTATTGCTGATAGGTAATCCTTTGACTACAATCTCACCTGATGCTAAGTGATGATGTAGTTGATGGTGTGAACAGGCTGAACCTAAAATTACTGGCTCTTAAGGACAGCTCAAGGACATGGATCCCCAAGACTGCCAAGCGTGGGGATTATGGAAAAACCCTCCCTTAATGGGATAGGTTGTGTTCAGCAGTGGACAAACTGGCTGATACAGTAAGGACAGCTTCCGAAACACACCGTTAGGTATATTGCGACAGATTTTCTAATAAAAAAAGACTAGCTTACTACTTTTTGAAGCGCTCGTAACGAAGTATACTTAGCTGTTCTCAACCAATCAGCAAAGTTAAGCAACGTCGCGCTCGGTCATGAGTTGGATGGGTGACCGTTAGTGACATTACTACTGAGCGCTTCAGTGCTTCGGAGGGCACGTTAAGCCGTCGGTCCCGGTTGTCGTCTTAGGATGGCAGTCGTTATAGCATGGTGGTAGGGCATTTTGCGAATGCCCGCCTGGCTAGCTACCACCCTCAAGTAGAAAATCTGTCGCCAAGCACCTAACGGTGTGTTCCGGCAGCTGTCCTTGAGAGCCAGTTCTTTTAGGTAAGCCTGAACAACATCTTCGACCACATCATCACTTACCATCAGGTGAGATAGTGGTCAAAGGCTAACCTATCAGTCATAAAAAAGCGTAAATTATTGTAAGTTGTTTTTCCTTGTCCACCTCGCCTTTATATTCCCAAAGTGGTAAGCCAAGAAAGTGCGGTATCTTATTAGCTTGTTACCCGCTTTTCGCTTAATATTTCTGACCCGTGATATAGGGGATAAGCCTGTTGCGGTCTACCAGGCGGTCCCTGGGATTGAACCTAAAACCTCGAGATGCCAGAGGGATATTTTACGCTACTCACTTTCCATGTTATGAGATTATCACAATACATCTTCATATTATTCTGTGGTAGTTATCTCTCAATAATAAAAACATTTGCAATATAAACAAATAACTTAAGTGACCATTCCAAGTTATTTTTCTACTAAGTCGATGCGTTTAGATCGAGAATGACATTTTTGAAAGTACGCTCGAAGAGACCGCCACATGATGTTTCGGGTAGAAGCGAAACGCAACGAAAATTCTTCCAGTGAAGCTACCTGGCATTGTTGGCGTCAGGCCTTCTGGAAATATAGGCGGAATTGTCACTAAATATTTTTTTATTACTTAAGTGATAAACTATGATATAAATTTAATATTTTCATGAAATTTCTTATTATTAATTACGGATATCCGCAAAAAATGCATTTTTTTAATGTAATATTTTACTCTTAATAAATCGTTTGTACCATTTTACTCAGCCATCTGGTAATTCATACTATGAGAATTGTATTAGTACCAAAGTAAATTTAATAACGAACATACCTAAATTAAATAATTCGAAGGCTATTATTAAATTTTGTTAGCAAAATGGTTTATGTGGTTATGCTTCGGGAATTGAACACGTCTCCTTTGTTAAAACAACATGTTTCAACTTCATTACAGCCAAATCCGCTACAAAGTAAATACAAACTATCAAGTTGTCGATATCTAGAGCTCTCATAGTCGCACGCGACAAGATTTAGGGCCAGCTGTACTTGGTATCACGTCGGACAAATATTTCACCTTGGTATGGACCAGTGGTTTTCAAACTACACCAAGACCACATAAAAAGTATTTTTATAATTCTAGAAAATGTTTATGTTAAATAATAATGCACCACCCGGTCGAAGATGTTGTCCAGGCTACCCTAGAATTAGTGGCTATCAAGGACGGCCGCTGAACCACACTTTTAAGTGCTTGGCGACAGAAGTCTTGTTTGTGGTGGGGTGGTAATTTGGTAGTTTGTCAGGCACGCATTTACGCAATGCCCTATCACCATGCCCGCGGTAGCATTCGAACCATAGATCCCCTGCGCAATCCATTTTCACTCAGACATGAATTCCTTAGTTCGTATATTAATTTGGTATCTTTGATCAAAATCACTTTAGTTAGTCAAAGACTAACCTGTATGTAAACAAAGTATAGATAAAAAATAGCAAAATTTCAAATTGTGTAAAATTCTTTTAGGTAATAAAAATTATGTAAAAAACTTAAGTCGCATTGCTAGAGAGCAAAACGACTTAAGTTGTTTTGGCTCTATTACCTGTTTTCCACGTAATAACTTTATTAGTCATTGTTACCACTGTAGCCGAGAAAAGGTTGAGATCCATCGTCCATAGTTCACGCCATGCGGAAACTCGACCGAGATGTGGTAGTTGTAAATCAAACGAGTATTTCGCGTCTATATTCATATTTTACAAGAACAGTCCCATCCCTAGACTTCCTTGAACGTGTGAAATAGAAAACATTCCATATCCCATTGTTGTAGTATTGGGGTCGCTTTTGTATATTGAATTTAGTAGGTATCAATTTCTGTCACTAACTTCGGTAAGTTACGAGATTTATATACTCACATTTTTTAATCAAGTGTCAAAGTTAGGAAGCAATGATAGCCTAGTAGTAATAGTCATGCATTGCCAAGCCGCTTGATTTCGAGACCTGTGCTTTAAAGCAAAATCTGTCGCCAAGCACCTAAAAGTGTGTTCCAGCAGCACCTCTTGAGAGCCAGTAGTAAGTAATTATGAAATAACAGGATGATGGGCGCTTGCATTTCGGTACTTGTGACGAAATGCATCTGTTATAGACAGAGGTTACCGCTTAATACCCGGTGGGCTTCGTGCGTGTTCTGTCACAACAACTTAAAAAGTTACTAACTACAGCGAATGGAAAAAAAATGAGCCACGGAATGATCAATCTACAGGTACGAAAACGTTTTAACAAATTTTTTAGAAAGTTTTTTGGCTTAGCAGGCGTACCTACTTGAAATACATAGGCTCGCCCCTATTATACGGGGTCTAAAAATATTTGGCTTTAAAACGTCTCTGACAATCTTCTGGCGATAATATATAGGGATAAGATAATCTGTAGGGACATATGCAACGTGAGCGCAATTTGCTGATATTGCAAAAGTCACCTCGTGCGCTCAGTTATCCCCCCGCGTTTGTACCGAGCGTCCGTACTTCAGCCCACCTTGGTAGTATAACCTTTTTGTAACTTAACATGTAATTCTGACGGAGTAATAATTAACGGTGATCAACGAAATGTAGTACTTTTATTTACCCATCCCAGTAGACAGTCTAGAACACGCATATGGAAGAAGGGCGCACATATAAACCTTGATAGGTGACGAGCGCTACGACAGCAGATCCATTTCATAAAACCGTACAATCTCTCAAACCTACAAAGACTACATGACACCTATCAAGGTTTACTTCTGTATATTAATACTGGAGTGTCGATGTTATTAAACATCGTTGTTCTTTTGTTTCCAATAATTTGAAAGATTTTAGTGACCATAGAAAAACAAATATTATCTTTTTCGACTTCCTGCTGTTTTCTGATTGCCTAGCACATATAAAATAAAAATGAAAATACCTTATTCTATAAATATATTATTTTATCTAATTTGCAACTAATTCAGTACTTACAATAAATTTGAAATTTTACCACTAAAATTCTTTTATTTCTTGACTGTACCTCATACCCCTTTCGAATGAAAAATACTTTCGGACCATAGTGTCACAGGGTTTTCCCAGCAAGCCACAAAGAAACAACAGCAATTCAAGGTATATAATACTATAATAACTCAACATAAACAACCCAAAAGGTCGTGTTTATATCGCTTTTCTTTTGTTTCGAATGGCAACGCAGGTGCAAAATATTTCCGAACCGTATAATTTTAATGTTTTACGTAAGCAACTCCAGTTCAGTTTCGTATATCATGCGTGCGGGACCACTTCAGCCTTCCGTGGTATTTAAGACGGCCAATAAGTACAGCTACTGAGTAATAGCTTCTCGTACGTGTTCAGGATTTATCGTTCAGGTTCATGTGAGCTGCGTTTGCTATTCCTTAGGTTGCGTTAATGGTGTTTGAGAATATCAGTGGTTGCTGGGGAGACATATTTTATATACGTAGTTCATTTGGAGTTCAGGAAGTAAAGTGGTGATAGCCGCAAAGTTTTACAACTGATTTTTAAAAGGGATTCGTTTTAGCATCTGAAAACGGAACCGTTAGCGGATAACTTTGTGTTCGTCTCTCTGACTATTTGTCACGGCCTGTTTCCTTCGAATGTATAGAACGAAAAAGTATTTTATTTAGGTTCAATCTCGTAGAAATATAGTACCTAAATAATCGAATTCTGATTTTGATGGTTTATGTTATGATGAATACGAGTATACTGTTTTTATAAACACACAAAATCCCCTTACTGCTGTGTACAGCAGTGGACGATTCGGCTGATACAGTACAGTTATATAAAGTGATAATGAATAAAATATACAAATGGAGTGTTTCCTCCAACTCACTTTAAACACTACTACACTACACCAATTTTTTTAAAATCACGATACATAGAATCTGTGTCATATTTTACAAGTTTTTTTTTTATGTTATTCGACGGAACAAGCTCGAGGCCCAGCTGATGTTAAGCGGACTAATCTCTGCCTAGAATAGATGAATTTCATCACAAGTGACAAATTTCACTGCGCCCGTCACCTGGAGACATTGTTAAGTCTCATGTGCCTGTAATTTCACAGTCTCTCAAGGAATGCTGCCGGAACACACCGTTAGGTGCTTGGCGACAGATTGTCTACTTAATGGTGGTCGTTAGCCAGGCGGGCATTCGCAAAATGCCCTGCCACCATGCGGTGAAGCTCAAGCCCGGGGCGCGATTCGAACCATGGACCTGCTGCGCGGCAGTCCATATCCAATGCCACTAAGCCATCACTGCCTCGGGGATATTTAATAGACTAGTAATAGTTCACAATAATAACGTGATGATATATTGTATGAAAACCTAAGTTCACGCGAGTCCGACAAGCGCTTGTCCTATTTATTAACTGTTATATGAGTACAGTATATTTATTTTATTTTGTTTATATATATTATGTATGTCATTATTTATTATGTGGTATTTAATTAATTACAATGAACTTACTTAAAGCATTCTGACTCAACACAGAGTTGAGTGAAGACTCTATTTTCGGTTAGATGATATATTTTAATGTTTTCATATAAATTTTGGTATGAAGATATTTGAGTAACATCATGTAGAGCGATATCGAGCCATACTGACCAGCGGATTCTATAAAAAAATATTTTTATGGCTTCCACCAGATTACTTATTATTACTGTGAAATGATTGCCTATCTGTTAAGCATAAAAATCTGCGAAGTTTTCGGCAACTAACCTCAGATTACTTTATATTTACTACGTCCATCCACAAAACTGCTGTTCCAAACTCAAAATCAGCGAATGTAAGCTATTTGTCAACCAAACTATCCCCGCCTTTGTCCCCATTCCTCTCATACTCTACACAACCCAAGAACGTAATCCTTTACCCCCTTTCCTTATACAAAATGTTTGTATCCGCAAGTCAGACAAGCTCCATGTTAACGTGCCAGTGAACTTGTTACTTGTCTGTTACTTGAACAACTGTTGGAGTATATAAACAAGGCACGAGATCACGAGATTTACTCTAGTTTTGTATTTTGTTCTGGTTATCCGTGACTTTGTCTCAACAAGACGGATAAAATAAAGTAACATTTTTTGTAGTGAAACAGAAATGTATTAGAAATCTCTTGTACCAAATATGTACGATATAACTGACTTCGTGATATTTTGTTCGATCTTTAAAAGACTAACCATACCACGATGAAGAGCTATAATTCTCGTGTTATCTATTTGTTGAATACAGATTAAAAGAAATGTCACATCCTTAAATACTCAGATTTCTATCTCATTCCTATGGGAGCGATAGTTCGCTTCCATACATCAACACGGCCGCGGGCATGCATCCAACGAAAAGATGAGTCGGTGCCGGGATTTGGCAAGTTTTTTTGGGATAATTAGTCATAATATGTCGCTTGAGCTCATTTTCTTTAAGGTAAATTTCTTAGCTAAAAACTACTACTTACATTTCGAAATGAATTTCATGTCGATATGTAAGTTTCCAGGGATCGTGATCACGGGTAGATTTCTAATACCTAGTCTATCGCATGCAAGAAAAAAATGATCTCACGCAGTTATTCAACCCTTCACCGACCCGTCCTAACAGCCGGAAGATACTATTTATATCTTGGCTACCTTGGTAGAGTTCGAATTTGTAGTATAACTCTTATTTAAAAATCGTTTCTATCAAGCGAGAATAGGTCATGCCTTTGTTCAAATTCTCACAGTTTTGATGTTTGAATAATACAATATACACATGTACAAATCGGGAGGAAAGAAGCGGGAAGTAGCTACAAGCAGAATAAAATTACATTAGATAGCATCTTGAGCGAGTTATTACCGGGATGTAACCGAGGCTTTCTGCTCATACAGAAGCAGTATGATTTCATAACACAATTTTCCCTTTCGCAAGTTAAGTTAGTTCTGCGGTCGATGGTCTGATCTTGAGCGTCCGAGAAATGTAGCCAATTTATAATTTAATGCCCTGGCTATTCCACACTGTTGTAACCATAAGTTATTATGGTGAGAGAGACTTCTTCCTTTTTTAATTATCCATACGTAACCACGTGTCCGCTTTGGTGGGTACTAACGCAGAGTCAAATTGTCCATCGTAGCAGTAATGTGCAAACTATTGTGTATTTTGAAGATTTTATGGGTAAGACAAAGATTACTTCCAGGGTGACATGATCCAGTTTTTTTATGCCTGATAGTTTATATCAAATCAAATCAAATAAAAATTAGTTTATTGCCACACAAAAAAACATATAGATAGAAATAACAAAAACAACCAATACACAAGAAAATCTTAAAATAATTCAAATAATTAATAATTAGCTTAGCCTTTGACCACTATCTCACCTGATCGTAAGTGATGATGTGGTCGAAGATTTTGTACAGGCTAACCTAAAATTACAATCATGTTTAATATCCAAAAAAAATACCGTTTCGCGTAGCATGCTGTTAAAAATAATATTAACCATATTGTATTAAGGTTTACCCCGAGTGGTGCCGGATTAGAATGTCGCCTCGTAATTTCTATGTCTATGGGTGTCGTAAGAGGCGGCTAAAGGTATAATACCGGAAAGTGGGCAGCAGCGTCTTCTTAAGAACTGATATCTTCAATAATAAATTCAATTTTATCTTTGAAACAAGATTTTCTAGAACCACTCATTAACACAACATACATTAATGGGTGATATTTTGCTAAATTATTCTTCAAATTCACCCTTATAAATGTAAAGGAATATTGAAGAAACTCGCTTTCCCAAGAATCATACATTCATGCAAATTGAAAGTGCGTAGTGGATTATGTTCTATAATCCACTTCATACCTCTCTCTCTCGTTGAATGATAATGAAAATATCCAAATAACTTTCACTAACTTTGAAGTCCTTATCAAGGTTTACTGCTCGTCAATGTCAAGACTAGAAAGATGTTCATTGGACTCTGTCTTTGTGAGGAATAAATTGTATACTCTATTTCTGTAATGCCACCACCACTGTACAGGCTGAGCCTTAACTCGATCGATATGTATCGATGTTATTTTAAACGGACTACCTTGTAGCAAATCTAATTAAGGAAAAGTATAGCTGTTGAAAAATATAATTTCATTAATTTCTATTACTTAGACTATTATATTCAAATTTAAACATGAGAAAATGAATTGATGATTTAATTTTAGGTACAAATTTTGCATGTTAAGGCGTACGTACACATTGATAAACTTTTTTTTCCATCAGGGGTTAAAAAGATCATCTGCTAGTTGCCACTCTTACCACGCAAAATGAATAAAAAGTAAAGGCCATTCTTATTAAAAATAATATTGTTGAATTTCTAGTAAAATATCAGTCATTGGAAATATCCTAATTTCAGGTTTGTAACTCATTCTGTTCACAAGCTAGATTCTGTGACTTACGAATGTACATACATACAGACAACGGAGCCTCGTTAATGGGGTTTTGTTTTCCCTTTCGGTTAAGAACCCTATAATTGGAATTACTCTTTGGAAACCTGTATAAAAACCTTTGTGTCACATTTCGTAGTATATTTAAAAATAGCTCCATCAATAACATTCCTTAACCAAGTACCTTTATGTCATAAAAAAGTTACTTGAAATGAACATCATTTTCCTATTGTTTACTTCAATTATCTCCTAAACATCATTTTGACGACACTCTAAACTTAATTACCACGTTTCTTTCAAGTGAAAAGAGACTTTACTAATGAAACGGGAGAAATGTAATTTATATAAGCAATAGGCTTTTGTTTTTGAAATAAACATTTCGCGAATAATAATAATTGAATTAAATACGGTCTCTTCCTCTTTGGAAACTCTTAGTCAAATTATACTGATTTTTAGAACAAAGCACATACCTTTAAATTATACTGCCACGGTTTGGGAAGACAAAAACGCTTATATAAACTATTCTACGTTTTGTATAATAAACTATAACTTTATATATGCATAATATGAGATTAAAGTATTATCTGTCTATTTTTTTGTCAAAAAAAAGAAAAGAGACAACTTGAAAATGTTTGAATAATATGTACAAGGCTGGCTGTACATACACACCGTAAACTCACAGAATTGGAATGAACATTATTTGCTCCTCAAAGGCAGGCAAAGCATCCTTGATACTTCTGATGTTGCGCGTGTCCGTGGGCGAGGTAAGCCGCGTTTTTCATCCTGGCCCATAAAAAAAGCATTTAGAGTTCCACTTATTTTGGCATAGTTATGATTTTGTCTTTTTATATAATTATCTAATTATTCTAACTATCTTCTCTACAAAAAGGCACATAAAGGTAATCAATCTTAACAAAACTTCTTATATTACAATGTCTAATGTGGTCTTCTATATCTGCTCATTTCCAGCATTGACCAGTTGTCATGATAACATCGTCCTCAAATGTGAATTAATGATATAAAATACTTATAAAAAGAATAAATTTTCCTCCTTTTAGAATAATTATTCAGGTCCTTTTATCTATAAAAGTATTGCCATAACGATGTCAACCATGATATTTTAAAACATTCTCTGACAGTCTTGATTACAATTCTCTAGTTGTTTCCGGTCCTACGTGTAACCTAGCAAACTACATAGCTACAGGCTATAATTTAGTGCACTAGATAGACCGGAATAACTAGATGCTAGCTAGTGCTTTACCTAAAACGCCTTCGATATTTGGTTCTGCTACATTTTAGTTGCCACGTTGGGCATACTACATATAGGTAAATGTTCTACCAGCTTACCCATCATACGCAATTATAGTTGTTTAATTACACCCTTAAATTAAATTAATTCTCTAATATGCAATAAATATAAGGTATAAAATCTATACGTGATTAAGTTGTTGAGATATCGACTTGTAATAATCTGTCGTACTGTTTAAGAATTCATGTAATTTTTCCTTGTATAAGATGACGTATGTCGTATTGTACGTACTTAGTATATTGATCCAACCACTATTGTAGTATTTTATTGGAATATTCCGATGAGTTCCTGGGTAGTCCAAAGACGTTATATGTTCCGATGAATATCTGGGGAGTTATTAAAATTATAATATCGCATTACGAGTTCTTTTTTTACTAATTCTACACAGGATAGAAACCTTCTATTTATTCTTTAGATAGAGTATTTTTTAAATGCTTAGTATTATGTTTATAGTATTGAAAACATTGAAAGTCATTATATTTCACTTCAGTCATCCTCCACTCTTCTACTTTTCCCAAATAATACTTACCAACAAAATATTTGAACTAAAGTGTTCATACATATTGATAACAATAAAGAATCTGATAGTTATTTCCTTTTAAACGATTCTGACATCTGTGTGTCCTTCCTTCTCCAGGATGACGATCGCCCTGGCCCTGTTGTTGATGCTCGCGAGCGGGGCGCGGGGCGGAGAGCCGGTGTTCGATTCCAGCACCTTGATGCGACTAGTGCTGGTCCCATCAGATGCAGCCGTCGGCTCGGTCATCTACAGAGTGCGTGCTTCAGATCCTGACTTCGACTATCCTCTGCACTTTGAGCTCATTGGTAAGAATGTTTAATTATTACTTATATATTAGATACTAGCTGTACCCGCGACTTCGTACGCGATTGCCGTACCCGCAAACTAATTATTCACATTTGAGCACTGTTTATCTCATATTAAGCAACGCTGTGGTCTGTGGTGAAGCACTCTTAGTAAAGCATAGCTCAGAAAGGAGCTTTTTTCTTTGGGTTTGATAACTCCCAGCTTGTTTTTCCAGAAGACAGTAGTTAAGTAACTCAGAGAGTTCCTTCGCGGTTCGCACAATAAATGTTGAAGCAAAGTAGGTACTTTGTGCGTTTCTTTGGAATTTCGATCATAAAACGATATCTTTTTGCCGAGGTTCTCCTTGTTTGGCGGTAGAACAAAAATATATTAGATTGTACGCTTCCATTGCGCAGTCTCCAAAATGTATCCGGCAAAAGATAGATACTTAAAAAAATAGATTGTGGCGAATGTTGCAGATTTTAGAGTTTTACCTTAGCAAGCTGGCAAATCTAAATAAGGATGCCGAGATGCCCGTGGGGTGCCAAGCTGCCCGTGGGGTGCCAAGCTGCCCATGGGGTGCTGGGCTGCCCGTGGGGTGCCGGGATGCCCTTGGGGTGCCGGGTGGCCCATGGGGTGCCGGGCTGCCCGTGGGGTTCCGAGCTCGCTCATCACTATTCTAACAAAAAAAGAATAGTTGAAATTGGATTACGCGTTCATAAAGTACAACTAAGTAACATTTTGACTTTCATCCCCTTTCCCGAGGGAACCGTGCTGAATTTCTGGATAAAAAGTATACAATAACGTTCTTCGTTGTATGAACTCAAATCGTGTTAAGTTTCATTGAATTTCATTCAGTAGCCCAAGGGGTGCTGGGCTGCCCGTGGGGTGCTGGGCTGCCCATGGGGTTCCGGGCTCACTCATCACTATTCTAACAAAAAAGAATAATTAAAATCGGACTACGCGTTCATAAATTACAACTAAGTAACATTTTGACTTTCATCCCCTTTCCTGAGGGAACCGTACTGAATTTCAGGATAAAAAGTATACAATAACCTTCTTCGTAGTATGTACTCAAATGGTGTTAAGTTTCATTGAATTCCATTCAGTAGTTTTGGAGTGATGCGCGGCCGGGATACAGACAGACAGACAGAAAGACAGACAGACAGACAGACAAAAATAAAAAAAAATACAGTTTTGGCATCAGTATCAGCTACAGAGTGCTCTCAATTTTTTTTTGCAAAATATATTTTATGTACAGAATTGGACCTGTTACAGTTTTATTATATGTATAGATGACTACAATCTAAGAATTATAAACTCTTTCTGAATCTTGTGACATTCTATTATGTCCAAACAATAGATAGGTGTCATTTTACAAAAAATTAATTAACAAAACGAAGAAATTGCCTTTTGTTATTGCAGATAAAAGAAGATATAAATAGTAATGCGTAAGTAGTAGCACAAAAGCTTTATTCCGATTTGCCATGAAACCGATTACGAAGCAAATTCGTAACATTAATCAAGATTAAATTTACGACTAGTTATGAAAGAATCAATTTACCGCTCCAATGGCCTATGGTTTCTTTTGTAAACATAGGTTGTCTCAAAACGAAGCACGTTTCTTATTATGATAACATTCTTTGAAACGCTGCTTAGTTATGTCGTTTTAGGTTTCAGTAAATTTACCTTGTAAATAGACTTTGAGATATTCATATCTGCGAGTTCATTTTCATGTCATAAATTTATAAATTCTCTTTTTGGTGAAATTATACACTGCCAGTCTGCTAGTAAAATCATAAAACGTGCTAATGAACCTCACTCGGCGGAAGTAGCACGCTGCTGCGCATGTGGCGCATTCCTTGCTGGCTTTTCCTTACTTCAAAATATATGGATGTCAAACGGTTGGAATCCTAAGCGAGGAACATAAGGATACATAATATCATAAGAAATAATAATAGTTACCCTCGTAGGCAATGATGAAAAGTAATGTTGAATATAGTAAAAACAGGCCTATGTTATATGTAATCCAGGGCCAAAACTATTACATATTACAAGTTCCAAGTCATCCAAAACATTTCAGTCATTGCAGCATAAAAGAGTAACAAATATATGACAGGTATATGCTCACTCACAAATTGTGTAATAAAATCCCGAAGATTCAAATAGTATTCAGAGACCGCGTGGTTATGGGTGAGATGAATAAAAAATTAATTACATACAATATTATTTCATTGACGGTTGGTAGCATACGTTTTTGAACCAAATTTCATCATCACTGTGATAAAGATACCTATAAAAATATACAGGTTTAAAAAAATGAGATATCCATTGACGCTTTCTCACGTATCTATACAAACAGAACATTTGTTTACAGAAACAACATTCAAATTAGAATCACAAATCCCAATTAAAACCAGGAATACGTAGATTAGACTTAGTCTTTAACTATGCTGTAATCTGTGCCCACAGGTCAAATGGGTCGCCTGGACATCGGCGTAGAAACACTGCCGTGTACTCGCTACAACTCCGTGTGCCAAGCTAACATCATCCTTCTTAGGAGGTTGGAGCCAGGGAGATATGTGGACTTCAGACTCTCTGTCAGAAACACCAGGGGCAGAAGTTCGAGGATAGCGTGTTCTATTACCGGGACCAATGCGACTACCCCAAGGGCTACCATGTTTCCTCATCAGCCTAGCATAATTTTAGCTCAGGAAGTAAGTATATATCAATAAGAATTTTCTAGGTCGAACAAAACTCGATTACTCATGCAACATAATCGTGATATTCGATTACCTGAAATATAAATGCCCTTAATTAGTTGCCGAAAGCTTTTTTTGGGTTAAATGCTAATTAAATTACAATTGAGATTTAACAAGGAAATCATTTTGAGATTTTTTTGGCAAAGAGAATACTTAGTTTTTTTTTATGTTATTGTAACGGAACAAGGTTGAGGCCCACTTGATGTTAAGCGGACTAACCTCTGCCTATAACAGATGCATTTCATCACAAGTCACGAATTGCATTGCGCCCGTCACGTTGAGACATAGGTGTTAAGTCTCATGTGCCTGTAATTTCACTGGCTCTCAAGGACTGCTGCCGGAACACACCGTTACGTGCTTGGCGACAGATTTTCTACTTGAGGGCGGTAGCTAGTCAGGCGGGCAATCGCAAAATGCTCTTCCACCATGCGGTGAAGCTCAAGCCGGCGGTGGGGATCGAACCAGGGACCTGCACCGCAGTCCATAGCTATTACCGCTCGGCGCTCGGTCATCATTGTTGAGTTTTGAAGCAGTGATGGCTCAGTGGCATTGGCTATGGACTGCCGCGCAGCAGGTCCATGGTTCGAATCCCGCCCAGAGCTTGAGCTTCACCGCATGGTGGAAGGGCTTTTTGCGAATGCCCGCCTGGCTAGCGACCACCCTCAAGTAGAAAATCTGTCGCCAAGCACCTAACGGTGTGTTCCGGCAGCAGTCCTTGAGAGCCAGAAAAATTACAGGCTAATGAGACCTAACAACTGGACGTCTCAGTGTGACGGGCACAGTGCAATTCGTCGTTGACGAAATGCGTCTGTTATAGGCAGAGGTTAGTCCACTTAACATCAGGTGGGCCTCGGGCTTGTTCAGTCACAATAACATAAAAAAAAAAAAAAAACAAGAACTAACAACTACTAATGCCACGTGACAAATCATATTGAATAACGTTGTTCCTTAATCTAGATGATAAATGCTGATTAAACGCATTAGGTTGATGGTGTAAAGCGTCTTTTATAAGCTAAGTCTAGGGTTCAATATCCGGAATGGATAAATTATTGGGATTTTTGAACAAAATAAATTACTAGCACTCCTAGGTCTGGAACTGTCCAGCAGACATCTATATAACTCGTCTCCTATTACATGGGGAAGTAACATTTATCTGACTAAATAATTAGAAGAACTTAATCGAGTTACTTAGTTAGGAACTTAATCAACTCAGCCTCTTCGCTCACAAGCTTAAGATCATATTATTACGTTGTCAATATTGTGGAGTTCTTAGCCAGTATATATTTTGAGGTACTTAATAGGTACTTCCTCGCCAATCACCATTTAGCTTACAAATTCTATTTCTTTTTCTAATCAGCTAGCTACTCAACTTAATCTTTGTTATATAAGCATTACCAAGTCTAAAGTACACCGATTCTTCCACTCAGAAAATCAAATATATCGTCTTCCTTAAGATTAAGATCGAAATTGACCGCTATCAGTGATTTTTACAAAAGGAACCGCTTTTAGCTTAATGATCCGAACGAATCGAAGTTCCTCAATCCTGATAAATTGAAGTTCAATCTTTAAATATTGGATCTTATCGGCACTTATTTTCGGAATACACTTCCAGATCAATTATCCTGTTGAGGAAAGATTCTATACTAAAATATTCATAGCAAATTTTACAAACCGTTCAATTTACTTAGATGTTTTGAAGAGCAAAGTTAAGCAACATCCGCTACGGTCATGAGTTGGATGGGTGACCGCTAGTGACATTACTACTGAGCGCTTCCGTGCTTCGGTGGGCACGGTAAGCCGTCGGTCCCGGTTGTTGTCTTAGGACGGCAGTCGTTATAGCATGGTGTTAGGGTATTTTTCAAATGACCGCCTGGCTAGCTACCACCATCAAGTAAAAAACCTGTTGCCAAACACCTTACGATGTGTTCCGGCAGCAGTCTTTGAGGGCCAGTAATTCTAGGTTAGTCTGAACAACATCTTCGACCACATCACCAGTTACGATCAGGTGAGATAGTGGTCAAAGGCTAACCTATCAAGCTTAAAAAAAACTCAAAAATACTCGAATAAGTGGAATTCATATATTTATTATATTCTCTACCTTTTTAACGCACCTTTTAAAAATGGTAGAGGGAGTAATAGCTGCGAAAACGATTGCATAGGTACAATATAATTACAAATTATGACTGAGTCCAGTGACGAAGATTTATCGCCAGATGAATTAAAACAACAAGTTACGAATGCTGACTTTAAAATTCCTTGCTGATAAGTCACATGAGTGTTCTACATATACGCTATATTTTCTCACTGTTAGGTGAAAAGTTGTATGAGCAACACGAGGATACTTCGATACGCTCAGGATTATAATGTCCAGTCACTCGAATAATTCGATACGCTCATGATTCAATTATCGAATCCTTCTCTCATTCAAGTGATTTTCTCTCTTGTTGCACAAATACCTATTGTCAGAAAAATCCAGCAGTCTTGTCCGATCCAGGGACCCAGGATCAGGGTTTACAAAAGCAACGCTTTTACACATGCATGAAGGAAGCAGTCGATCAACTATTATTTTAAAATAATTCTGTACATAAAAGGGTCAGGAGGATGGAGACGCCGTCCTCCTGTTTAATATGCTTCTAAATTAAACTAATATCTGTGACCCAAAAACATTACCAGCAACATTTTGTAGGGGTAATGTATACAATAATGCTACAGAAATAAGAGTACACTTACATGCATGTACTGAAATAAATGAGACACCCGCAGATGTCTGTCGTGATGCGAGATGATTGATGATGATGACGATACTCGCTTCCCGTACGGATATGGAATATGAGTATTAACACGCACTCTATTAAATGCTTACAATTTATGCTAGTAAGTGTATTTTCTGCCTACACTTGATTTTTCATGTACTTCTGAACATTTTCGTGTACTTCTCTTGGTTTTTTTACACCAAGTTTCATTGACTGAGCAGGTAGGCGCAAAATTAAATGATAAAGCAAAAAGAGAAAAATCTCATCTAAGTTTCAAATACCCCTTTTACATAGAAGACTAAGGTTACCTTTTTATAGACGACATGTAAACTAAAAGGGTGCTAAAAATTGATAGGTACGAATCTTTCAAATCTATTCTTAGATCTGTTTTGCCCTTTGCGCAAAATGCTCCCAAAAGGCATAAAGCAACCATATTAATGAGACACTCAGTCTTAATGTCATGGTTTAATTAACTAGCTACAAAAACTCCCCTGTGGGATGCCTGGTTGGAATTACACCTCCGCATATTCTCCCGTGGGAGTTGTAAGAGACGATGAAGGAAAAATCTTCATTCCCCTTCATCGCCTTCTGAAGAATTGACATCTTACACTACGATTCAGAAGACGCCTGCCAATCGTGGTGATTGCGGCAAACCCCCCTAATGAGAGTAGCATTTGTTTATTGTTGCAAGTTATGGCTGTTAATGATACGGAATAATAACGGTTCCAGGAAAAATAATCTTTACCATCTTTGTTTTCATCTATATAAGAACTTCAAACTCAAGACTAAAACAGCTAAGATTTGATGACGGCAAAGATGCCATAAAAAATACAAAATGCACAAGGAACACGGAGATTGATATCAATATACCATTTTGGCGATGCCTTAAAAGGACACTACTAAAATATAATCTCTTTTCAGGATGCGAAGCGTGGGACCGATCTCGAGATAGTAACAGCCAGAAAGAATCCTCTCTCGCCGAAGCCGCTGGAATTAGAACTCTGGGTAAGCCATTTTTATATATTACTTATGGACAAGCCAATATACATTATCTTAAAGCGTCACCGGTTGCTGCCTGCCTAAGTATAAAATTGAAACTGGTCCTCGAGGACAGTCGCCAAAAAACACCGTTAGGTTTTTCTTAACAGAAACTTTAAGGTTGTATCTAACCAGACGTTTGGTTGAATACAACTAGTATTACAGCGATTCCTGGTTTTACAATTGCGATCATCAATTTCGATAATCACCGATTACGATACGATTTAAGAGGAAAGTAATAAAACCACCACAGTATACAAATCATTGTATCAAAAATTATACCAGACAAGTCTTTTTTTAACCAAACATGTTTAAGGAACAACTCATATGAAATTAATGTTGACGTCTTGCTTTGTTAAGCGAAACGTCTAGATAAGTGTCCCGAGCTCTACTTGAAAAAGACCACCGGATGTGTCCGAAACTGCAGTAAGGAACTATCTGCCTTATTGATTTGAGTTATATTCAATGCTCTGCTGATAGGACACCCGTTGATTTCCTTTCAGATATATGATATATATCTAATCGGAAATACGTTTTGATTGTAAAGAACCTTGTTGTGCGCCCAATGGGCTGCAACACATCTCACAACGGCGTTATATAGTCGCGCTTTATGTTTTTAATCGCCTTACATCCAACAGGACCATATGGAGCTGTCTTTATATTCTTAAGCCGGAACCTGTTTACATTTTAAAGTGTCGATATTGATAATTAGAATTTCCTAACGACGTTTTCATACGCCGCTGCGTGTTCTACGCGAGTTTCATTCTAACCACATAATGAAGTTTCGCGTTACCTTAATGGAGATCATTTTCATAGCAATATAGGTGCTGACGGGGATACGCCTCCTGCAAACTCTACAATCTAATATCGTTGAACATGGGATTTCGCTCGAGCAATTTTCTAACATAAAATGAGAGATTGACAATGCAAAGTACCAATTTCCTGAGGGTTATTATGTTTACGTAACCCGATGGTTCTGGCCGCGATAGATCTGACCGTGTGAAAGATTCGGATCGCCTACATTTGCATAGGGCCTCGAATGGAGAGTTGATTCTGCGAAATACCAGTGTTCTTGTTGCGCAAGAGTATTGTAACGGAATAATAAGCACCAAACTTTAGACCTACCTTTGATTACTTGTACCTATATTATGATTTGAAACTTCTTAATTTTCTACTAGAATTATTATTCGTTTTATTTGTTAATTAGTACGGAGAAAAAAATCATCTAAGACGGAGATTAAATAGTCTATTTACAAGTATGAAACGCTCAATTGCTGATAGTGGTTTAAGCTTCATTTCTAAGTATTCGATGTCAAATTGTAAATTGATTTATGCCTTTGATTATTTTGATGCTTTTGATTTATCTTCATACATTGTTGTAATATGAGCTCCTAAACTTGCTTGCATACTGATATAAGAATAAGCAACTATTACGAATAATAGTAATGTCGTTGTTTTGATTTGCTTGTTGTTGCACTAGTAATGTACTGTATCAGCCGGATTTAGCACTACTGAACTCAGTTTCCCGCAATAAAGGGGAGTTTGCCATAATCCCCACCCTTGGCAGGTGTCTCGGGGATCGCAGTGTTCCTCAGACACACGTAACACATACACATAACGGTGAGCATATTAGGTTTATACGGTGTAGCAATGTAGATGAAAGCTTACCACATTTACTACACAATTCTTTGTATCCATTTAGCTGAACGTGGCAATGAAATACTTTTGAAACCATGTAAAAATTGATTTTCATAAGAGAGTCACTGATGCCAAAAGTGGATAAACAATTTTGACATTGAGATCATAAGCAAAATATTTCGCATTGTTAACGTATAGTCAGCACGATAAAAACAGAACTATCATCTCAACAGACAAGTCTATAACTCTGTACCTTCTTATTCTCTGTAATACATACGGGTCCGTAATCTGTGTACCAAGAACATGTGGTCTATAAATCTCTGGGTACATATCCCTTTGTTCGACAACATAAGGATGGGTTGGTCAGTCCATCCGTCTCCGATGATGTCGCAATTACTGACCATTATGAACAATTTAAGGCGCGTTAAAATTCTCACAGCACGGAGAATGGGCAAGCACCCGAGGTTGTAAACTCTTAAAAACTACATAACGTGGAACGTGTTCTTACAATTATGTCCTTATAATTTTATGGTGAATTACGTATTGTGCGAATTTTCTGCTTATATTTTATTATTTTTAACATCATAGGGGAACGGTGCGGCCGTCAACTTTACTATACTACTTGACTTCATCTGACCGAAATAATTGATTTTTCAAACAGTAAACTCTCGTAATGATGTCGCGACCTTTTTTCTATGTATATTCGCATCCTAAGTGAACATAAATCTTTAAATATTTTTGAACATAAACCGAACACGCGTTTTGGTTGTCGATATACTTATAATCGATTGACTTGGTCGATGCGGACACATGATCAAAATGCTGGCACCTATTTGGCTCAAAGAATGAGCATTGCAATTCAACGGGGCAATGCTGCCAGCATGCTGGCACGCTGCTAACTGGTAGTGGGCTAGAGCATTTGGACTGCCTATGAGTCTGCAATGGCTTATAGGGATCTAAATGCTTTTATTGTAGTAGCTGTAGTGTTATATATAGTTTGTAGTTAAGTAAAGGCATCCCGCCGGTAAAAAAAAAACCAACTTATTGTCTATTTTTAGAATTGTAAAAATCTTCAATATATGAGAAGAAACTTTTTGGCAAGTAGAGTATTATGGGATATAATCGGTATATTATTTACCGACTTCAAGAAAAGTAAGAGGTACACAGTTAGTCTGTTTTATTTTTGTTACCTTAGAACTTTTAACTGATGAACCGATTTTGATGATTTTTTTTATTTATAAGCTGATCGTGTGATCCCATTTAAAGTTCATCAAAATCAGACAAGCCGTCTCGATGATATAGTCATTGACAGAGAATGACAATCGATCCCATAAGTCCTCACTAAAAAGGGTGAAAATTTGTTTTTTTGCCTAAAAATGGAATAGACTTCAACACTCAAATGTGTGAAATAACTTGTCGAAGTCGGTACCATTCACAATTGTGATAATAGGTACTTTTGAACCATCATGGTACTGACTTCAACAAGTTATTGTACACATTCGAGTGTCGAAGTAGGTTCCATATTTTTGGAAAAAAAAAACTTGTACCTTTAATCGAGGTTATCTTAAGGCTAAGTAATATTAAGTCTAAGAAATCTTTGTTTCTTTTACGGACTGTTCCCGAAACCGTTACTCGAAAAGATCAAGGAGCGACTCGCACGTACCCAGTTTTAATGTAAGCATTAATATTTTTAAAACATCAAAACTTATGAATTATTATTTTTCCAGGGTTCACCACTCTTCGCAATCCGTCAACGCCGAGTGTCAGCCGAAGACACCGAAGGCACCATCTTCCTGGTCGGACCACTTGACTTTGAAGCCCAGTCTATGTACCACTTGACACTGCTAGCTGTGGTAAAACATCTTTCCTTTACCTCCCTTTATCTAAACGATGGTGTGATCGAAGTTGTTAATAGACTAGGTCATTAATACGGACTGTTTTTACCACCGCTGATAGGCTAGACTTTCACCACATTCTCACTGGTACGTTTTGTGGTTGAAGGTGGTAGAGCAGGCATCCCCAATTTCTGAAACTGGCTATGAAAGACAGCTGCGGGGAAACATCGTTAAGTGATTAGCGACAGATTATCTACTTGGGGATCCTAGCTAGCAAGGCAGGCTTTCACAGAATACCCTGCCACCATCATATAATGATAGCCATCTTATCAGAGAACAACCAGGACCAAAGGGTTAATGCCCTCCGCATCACGGATGCGCTCAGTAGTTAATGCCACTAGGGGTCACCCAGCCAAGTAATTACCACAGCAGACCTTTCTTAACACAGGTGATTGGTTAAGAACGACTATAGGCAAGCACCGCTACGAGCACCTTAGAACTTCTCAACTTGCTCCCAAAGTTGATAGAACTCACCGTTAACTGCTTGTAGACAGTCTTTCTTCTTCAGGTTTTGAGCCAGGCTGGTATTTGCAAATTCCTTCCAACGTCCACTTGCCTGGGATATGAAAAAAAGGCTAAGCTGATAGGCAGCAGATACTTGCTGGTACAGATTGTGAATTCTTGCCCATGATTTTATTGAATTATATTTTGGAACGTAATTATAAGATAGTTATATAAATTATATGTAATACACGAAAAAAAAAACAAGAATATGAAACATATTATATCTTGGGAGCAAACCCTGTGCAGAATACGGAAGTGGTACTAAGTATATAACTAAGGTATATACATACATATACTAAGTATATTAGATTAGTATTCGAACCAAAGACTAAGCTTATAGGATAGGTACTAACTAATACAGTCATCACCATAGGCTTTAGCGTAGCGAAAAAATCCTATGTCTATGGTCATCACCTACAGCATGGTCCATCAAAAATAAATTTACACCATACAAAATTACGGAAATCAAAAAGAATAATCTACGGATTATATGTAAAGCTTGTGCTGTCTGGATGATAACCGTGATCGAACCTAGTTCATCCCACGAATGGTAAAAAAATAATGTGAACTTTTTTGAAAACAAAGTTGAACTTTAAGGCAACAATGTAGTTTTCCATCGTGTCATTCAAATAAAGCAAGAGCTCGTGCTTGTCGGCATTGCAAAAGGGCAATAAAAATAAGAACGAATAACTCGCTCATCGTTAAAAGCAAACTGATGTCTGAAGGGCAATTCGCCATTTGCACTTGCATATGGAACCAATTAAAATGAGGTTTAAATCCTGGAGCACACTTAGCGCAGGATGTGCGCGTAGAGTCGTTTCGTATACGTGCCAAGCCAAAAATCGCCTTTGGAACTAAAAAAACACACACAGTGACATTTCTAAATATGATTACAAGCACTATCACGGGCTAAGCAAAAATCACATTTACAACTATTAGATCACAAATTGACACACAGTGACAGTTATAGACACATCAACAATGCGTGCGCTTTACTGACAATGATTTATACCCAACCGCCACACTATTTTACATAAATAGGAAACATGGCATGATCAACTGCTCGTAGTTTTATTGCAAAAGGAAATAACTATAACAGGTTCTATTTTGTTTTTGGGTATTCATCCTACAACTCTGCGCTTTCCTGACAGTTGGAAAATCAAACGACTGGGGCATTTGGAAATCTGAACTTATTGAGGTTGTGATCAGTTTACAAAGGTTATATGAGAAAAGTTTAAAAGAAATATTAATTACCTACATCTTGTACTTGATTTATATTACAATTGGGTGCAGGCTTTTGCCACTAATAAAAAGTAACCACATGTCCTGCGTTCAGTGTGCTCAAGGCCTAAAATGTTTATCGCTAGCATATAAACAAGACTGTGCTCTGATAAAGAAACTTAAAGAAAGGTCTTGGTTTAATTAAAGCTAATTAGGGAAATTAGGCCGCTTCTAATGAAATTACGTTACGAGTATCTGGAAGTTACGGATCTTTTTTGTAATGTCGACTTTGGTACCTTAAGACAAAGTAAATTAAGCAGGTTTAACTGAGCTTAAATTAGGCAAACAATATAAAATGGCTCCATAAAAAGAAACAACAACATTAAAATCAGGTAGTTATTTTTATTTTAAATTATAACAAATTTGTCTCAATAACGCCTGATTTTATGGGATTTCGTCTATATTGTATGCGTAACCTTTTTATGACTTCAACACGTATATAAGGTAGGTAAATGCTTCCTTTTTTGACGAGAAACCTGTTTAAAATAAACCTATCTAACCTATCTATTGATTTTCTAGCTTTGCTTTGCCGAGAGATCAATAATTTGTAATGTTTCATGAAGTCCGTAATAAACTTAATGCAGTTTTTAACAATAAATCAGTTGAATACATTTGTTACGCATAAGTCTAATTCTTAATATTTATATGATTAGTTTACTAACTTATATATATAATGTGTAATCGTGTTCATTAGTTATGATAACCTTTTCAAGATAATTTGAGCGTTTTTTGTAGTTCCGTGAATTTTATATTCATTTATAACTGTGCAGTATTTCTCTGTCGTATTTTTTTAAATATTTGAATTAGATTTAGTGGGTAGTCTAAACATAACAATGTTTAAGACAAAAAGAGTTGAATTGGGTATCATAGACATGCTTTTCCACTTTAAACTGTCAGGTGGTAAGGTTGCCTCTAAATGACATGTTGATAAAATATGATTATGTGTGTAGGTATACACCGTGTTGTATGTGTATTAAGTTTGAAGGACGGGGTGCCCCAGAATTAACCAGTCACCTGGTATGAAACTTTAGTATTCTGATCGATTAACCTATATTTCAATAATAAAACTTTACATATACCTACGTAATATACCTATATTACGTAGATAAATGTAAAGATTTCTAACGGTCTAAACTTGTTTTGTAGAGATTGGTATACCTAAGGCTTTCTTAAGGATATGTTAAAGGGGCATAGTCAATAGCTTAAGCTAAAAATCAACTTTTCGCAAGTTCTATGTAACAAAATGTTCTCTGAGAGCTTCTCTGTTCAGTTTTCTTCTGTCACTCGCATACTTCTTCTTTCAGAGCTTCTGCACCAAACTTTAAATTCCTATTTTTTCATTCAATGCGAGATCCCTAGAGACTGTAACTTGCTTTTAGTTAGGTTGATTATTTGTTTTTTTTCTGTAGTCTTTTTACGTTATAATTTTGACGCTTGCACTTATACCGACTTCAAAAAAGGAGGAGGTGCTCAATGTGTCTGTATTTTTTATGTTTGTTATCTATGAACTGTTTAATTGGTGAACCGATTTTGGTGATTCATTTTATTTGAAAGTTGATGCTTGCCCATTTATAATTTCATCAAAATTGGTCACGACGTAACTGAAAATTATATTTCAATCTTGATGATATAGTCATTGACAGTGAATGACAATCGATCACACAGGTAGCAAGGCTCACTAAAAAGGGTGAAAAAACTTCAACACCCAAATGTGTGAAATAACAAGTCGGTACCATACGCACAATATTTTGATAATTGGTACTTTAGAACGACCATGGTACTGGTGGCATCAACAAGTTATTTCACATGTTTGAGTGTTGAAGTCGGTTCCATTTTTTAGTATTTTTTTATATTTTATAATGAAAAAAAGATTAAAAACTCCATTATTTTATGGAAACTGGCTTTGATTATTTGATTTATTAATTTATTTATTATCAATTGGTTAGGATATACCACTTTAATTGCACATAAAAAGATATTATGTGTAAATTTTTACCAGCTTTCTTTTACCTTTCAAAAGAAACAGCCCTTTAAATGGAAAGGAAAAGGACGGACGGACAACGTTGGGCTAGAGCCCCATGTACTCGTACGGTAAAAAAAATAAAGTGACATTACTTCCACAGGACCCTTATGTAGAACTGGGCAAAGACACACGCAACATCGCTGGTCTAGAAGTTGTCGTAGTGGTCCAGGACGTCCAAGACATGCCGCCGGTGTTCACCTCCGCGCCTCCCATCACACACTTGCCGAGACAAGTGGCGCCTGGAGACATGGTGGTGAAGGTCCGAGCTGAAGATGGTGATAAAGGAGCTCCGAGGCAGATCAGATATGGCTTGGTATCTGAGGGGAATCCTTTCACGCCATTTTTTAACATCAATGAAACTACTGGTAAGACATTTACTTACATATATATAGATAATTATAAGATATTTACTTTCACTGATCTTATTCTACCTACTTCCACTATGATTATAAATTGCCTATGGCTAAAGTTTTGCCCACGTGGAATTAGTATCAGTAAATTGGGATAAAATATATCAAACAAATTGCATCATCACTTTTCAGGCGTTTGGAAAGTGCTTGTATAGGTATACTTTTGTTATAATAAATTTTTAGGTCTTAAAATTTCAGTATCAAGGATAAATCCCTTTTTTAGCCCGCTAAATGATTCCCGAAGCGGCGAATTAGGAGCATCGAGGATTTGACGAAAACTTCTATTACGGACAAAATACAAAAAAAAACACTACCTACATGTTTGACTGTGACTGTGACGTTAGAAAAGTGACAATAGCTCGTTGTGAAATTTCTGTTTTTTGTTGGATTGTTTTTTTTAACAGTGGTAGATGGTAGTAAACTTGCCCCCTATAGCATGAGGCCAAAACCTGTCAGACAAAACGTGGGTGTTTAGAAATACCATAAGTATACGTGTATGGGGATGTACAGCCGTGATGACGTTATATTAAAATGATATAATGAATAACATCAAACATATTGTGTAATTATTACCTACAGTAGATAAATTATTGTCTATTTAAGTAATATTATCAAAATATAAATAAATTTATTGTAATACTTATCGCTAAAGTAGATCATTCTAACAATATTGAAAACTAGAAAAACAATATAAAATTCTGCGCCGATTGTAACCTAATATTCCTATACCTGCAAAATCACATACGTAACAAAAATATGCCAGCCACAAAATAATCTACCACTCATCTAAATGAGGGCGGATTGAGGTCAACCCCAGACCCTTGACAATGGGCCCTCAAAATTTGAAACGTATGTTGCCACGCTTTCGGCGAAAAGTCCATCCGGCAAATCCCGGCAGAGAAACCCTCAAATGAGGGATAATATTTATTCTCACCGGATATTACAAAGGTGTACTTTGCCGCACGTTTCTGTGTTGATTTCTGGACAAACCAACGCGGGGCATGTGAATGCAGTGTGAAAATTGAAGAGAATGTCTTAATATGAAATTTTCGATGTTTGTAGAGACGTGTATCACAACCCTTTCTGTATGGGCTTATACTCATAACGATAAGCCTTTACGATGGTTGACCCTTTGAACTACAGTGACACATTCTGAATAAGAAGAAAAAGCGTTACAAAAAATAGCATGTTTGATTAAAGACACATGTAAGTAAGTAGGTATGTACCTACCTAAGAAATGTAACCGATATTGAGTACTTACTAGTATTTATAAAAAAGTTCAAAATGTAAACAAATTAAATCACGAAATCCTTGACTAGAAACTCCTCAGCTACTTATCTAACACCTTTAATCAATACAGTATTTTTTCTTCTCCATATTTATTTGTATTGTATTCTTATTCGCGATTTTTTTGGCACAAAATTCGCATAATAGCTCTGAAAAAAGTTTGAGTGATTTTCTAAAACCTATGTCAATGTTTCTTTCGTGCATACCCACCTACGTTCTCATGATTTGTAATTGAACAATTGCGTCAAAGTTATTTATTTCAATAAAATTGTCAATATTTTTGAAAAAAAAATACTCTGTATGCACTGTATCTACAAAAATTCCGTTTTCTTCAACACTGCAGCTCTATAATTTTTGACTGACACACGATGCAAGCATTGCTAATGAATGACGCTAACAACGTACCTCAAGGTTTTTAAATAAGAAGGAATAATGACTAGTTACACGTGTAAGTCAGTTTTCATCTAGATTTTTTTATATTTTTATTTTTGCAATAACGCTTTCTCTGCGGATTACATTACCAATTTACGAACTAATTGCAAAATTAGTCATGTTTATTGTACAACGTAAGTTGAACTATAAGTGCCGGTCCATCCTCATACGATGGTTAATGAAGGAGAGGAAAAATTAGGGCTATGAGTCATTGTCATGTTAGCTCAGTCAGAGCATACCCTGGTTATAAGGGTGGATGACTCGGGTTCCGCACTTGAATATAATTTTTCCTCTAGTAATTTTGTACTATGAGAAATGTCAAAAAACGTGGCTGATTACCCTTGAACTAGAAAGTATTTTACGTACCTACTTATATTATTTTCGAGTTGCATAGGTGTGAATAAAATTTTATTTCTACTCAAAGATTATTCATTTACGTGCACGGTGGTAGGTCAGCGGCTTTTTAACGACCGGTCGTTATTTTATGCTGACATGAAATCGTTCCTTGCAAGTTATTTCTGGAGTCTAGGCTTCGCTTGTTACTATTAAACGAGTAACTATTACCTACATAGGTAATAGTGGAATTACAAGAAAAGTGTTAAAATAGTAGTTTGTACTTTTTTATATATAAGAACATGGTAAATATATATACCTACAATGATGGCTCAGTGGCAGTGGCTGCCGCGCAGCAGGTCCATGGTTCGAATCCCGCCACGGGCTTGAACTTCACCGCCTGGTGGAAGGGCATTTTGCGAATGCCCGCCTGGCTAGCGACCACCTTCAAATAGAAAATCTGTCGCCAAGCACCTAACGATGTGTTCCGGCAGCTGTCTTTGTGAGCCAGTAATTATAGGTTAAGCCTGTTAACACCTTCGACCACATCATCACTTACCATGAGGTGAGATTGTGGTCAACAGCTTACCTATCGGCAATAAAAAAAAAAAATCTTTTTTATATTGTTATGATTGCAATAACGCCTGCTATGCGGATTACATTACAAAATTACAAATATACGATAGGAAAAATTTTTTCAAAATCCCGCACGTGACTTAAATTTTTCCTATCGTATATTTGTAATTTTGTAAAAAATTATTCATTTGTATTCATCTGGCCAAAACATAGAAATCTGTGCTGCGTTATCTATTCTTAGTGAATTTACTATACTTATCTAGTCATAAGTTAGGTTATCCTAAACAACATTTTCGACCGCATCATTACTTACCGTCAGGTGAAATAGTGGTCAAAGGCAATCCTTCTAAAAATCACAAATCCCAAATAAAAAAACAATTCTTACTAACGCCATACACGCGTACAAAACAGGAGGTCCTGCATGGATGCGGGTTTTGTGTTTTTCGGGATTTATGACCAGATTGGACATGTGTAAATGTTTGTCTGCCTATCTGGCAGTTAAATATTATACATATATATAAATCCTACAGGTATCTAAACACAATATATATATACGTTTAGGATAAACATAGTAAAGATAGGATAGTAGTGTTTCTGCGGAGGTGTTATTATACAAGTACTTAGTCAGATCCTAAATGAGCAAGATCAATTAAGAAAAAATAAAGTAGATAAGATTACTGTAAGTCATGTCTTAAATATAATATTAATGCTATAATACCTTATGCATGCTAGATTTCTAGCTCACAAACCAAAACAAATCTGACGGTACGTAAATATAACCATTTTTTACATGATACCATCGCCTACCGTCCGGTTTCCGTAGGATATCCCACTTCCTTATCGTAACTCGCCATTCCCACCCACTTGCCCCATTTGCCCCGACTCACCTCGCCTTACCTCGCGTGACCCCAACACTATCTGATTTACCTTACACTCATTTCCCTCAAACTTCCTACTAACTTAAACACAAAACTTTCGTCATTTAACAAAGACAATTAGCAACCGGTTGTTTTGCTACAAATTGAAAGGCGGTTATAGTAAAACGACATTTGTTACGCTGCCGCTTTGACTATACAAGCGACGCGAATTAATAATTCACAAACTTAGATCGTTTATTTTAGTCGGCAATATACCATAGCTGGTTTTATAGGTCTGCGTATGTGAACAATAATGCAGCGAGTTCACCTTATTAGTTGAGTAAACTGGGGTGGTATTTCGAAAGGTAGGTATGACTTGGATGTAGAGTTTCCGTCTAATAGTGCGTTGGTCGCTAACAGTGAGGCAAACACGACGACGGTCCCCGCTAACAGGGTCTTAATGCCTTGCATTCTGTAGAACGAGCACATAATGGCTCATTAGACCTTACTGGAGCTCGCCGTCTCGGCCCAACATCTATTGTTTGTAAAGTTGCACGCTGCTTCATAATAAAGGCACTTCCTTTGAATGCACAGCCTGCGAGCTAAGCAGTAGCTCCTGACAATACAATCTGACTGCTTTCCAGCACATTATCCGCTAACTATCTCAGATATGAAATGAAGAACACTGGACGCGTTGCGACGCTGTCGTATAGTTTACTTATTAAAACATTATTATACTAGTAGTATTACTTAATAAAATGTATTACTATGATAAGGAAAAGTAAGATCTCAAAAGAGTACGGACCCAGAGTCTGTAGTGTAAAAATATAAACAATAAAAAAAAAATAAAAAAAAAAATTTGATGTGTTCTTAAAGGAGCTTGGCTAGTTGTTCATAACCGAACAAAATAACGTTAACTGAGGCTACAAATAGAAAAACTGACAACCACGTAGTGTAAACTGTCCAGCAGCGGAACACAACGTTAGGTCCTTGGCGACAGATTTTCTACTTGAGGATGGTAGCTAGCCAGGCGGGCATTCACAAAATGCCCACCACCATGCTATAACGACTGCCATCCCAAGACAACAACTGGGAACGAGGGCTTAACGTGCCCTCCGAAGCACGGAAACGCTCAGTAGTATTGTCACCAGCGGTCACCCATCCAACCCGTTTCCGCAGCGGACGTTACTTTACTTTGCTCGCAAAGGCAAGTCTAACAGCTACAACAAAATAGTTACGCAAAAATGTGTACTCATCTAAGAACAAAGTTCGCTCTAAGTTCTACAAGGCCTTAGTCAAAGTTGCTCTAACGGGATCAGTTATTGGAAGAGTTGACGCTCTTGGCAATTTATCGCATTAATCAGAACACCTTACTGAGTTCTGAATAGAAAACGGGATTCAATTAAGTCGGTAGTGTTCGGCATTCAATGCCGGGAGCTCGATGTAGGAAGTTATGAAGGTATCCAACTCGTAAATTTAGCCGCGGCCACCGCCATCTTGGTCGCCATCTTTATTAGTTTCCGGAATTCGAACGTTCGTTTGCTAAATCCCGGCTACATAAATTTGGGTTTTTAGGACTTCGATAAGGGTTATATTACCCATTTCTAATACCTAGTAAATCCGCCGTTTATTGATAAGGCAATTAGTTCTCATTTTGAAACTCTATTTCGTAGGTGCTCAAATCTAAATCTGCCCTAAATCTAAATACCTACCTACAATAGGAAGTAAAACTGTAATGAAGTTACATAAATTATTCCAATACGATCAAATAGAATATTTTTTAGGTAGTTGTAGGTACTTGTTTTAAAATTTTATGGCGATACTTTACCTATATATCGATAAATAAAAAAGCTGTTACTATCGGTAGCTAAGTAAGGTATATAAATACTTATTTATGTGCTGAATTTAATTTTGAACGGGTAACATTAACTTGTGAAATCTTACGTATGTATTATTCCATACCCTTTCTTCTAAACTGAATAGGCTAGCATGTACAAAGAAGTTTTATAGTTTTAATATGTGTGAATTGTGTAAATTGATAAAGTTAGGTTATTAACGTGCCACCATAATTGCTTAGGTAATTGATGACTACAGACTTCATATTTTATATCTAAATTAATTGTTAATCTAATTCTAAAATAATGTTTAAGGTTTATTGAGAAGGTTAACGTGTTGAATAGTGTTAGTTAGTTAATCACAGTGTTATATATATGTGTGATTGTTAAGCGTCAAAAAGCGTATTTTTTTTTTGTATATGTCGGCCGTGCAAAACTCCAATAAGTAGTATTTCCACTAAAATTTAGATTATTTTGTGAGTCTTTAAGTGTGAATGTAATGTTTTCAGAATTGACCAATAGGCCAATGTCCAAATTGCAGAAAACAAACGTTGTATGATATTCCCAGTGCGCATTGCCCTTTATAGCCATAAATAAAGCTTCATTGTTCCAGACCTTTACCTGCGGGATCATGACAGCATAAGATTTCTAGTAATTTAATTTTAATTTATACAATGAATGAGTAATGGCCCTGTATAAAGGCCAGGGTTTGCCTATTAAACAGAGATGCGGAGAAATGAATAAAAGACGCAATCAATTCCGTTCATTAGTTAGGGAGATCGTACAATCTTCCACAAAAGTTTGTTCGCCTCTAAATTATTCTAATGCATCTAAGGGCGAAGACTTTCTGTGGTCATTGATGACGGAAGATTGTACGTTCATTTGTTTGTGGCGATTGCACGGCACGACAAGTTGGGTCTAGATCTCTAGACATTTATAATTAATCAAGGGTGCCTTAAATTTAATTTGTTCATGTAAATTGAAAGCATATTCCATTGATGGAAGGTAATTAAATTTTGGCGCGCGGATCCTTTCGTTATATTAAATGGAAATTAATACGTTTTAAATATTTTCATTAACTTATATTGTTAATTACCTAGCAAAACAATTACGTTTGGAATCGAACACGTCGACCTGATTTCTAGAATCTCAGCCACCTACTCATTATGCTCCCGGTGAGCACTCATAATATGCTCAAAAGACAGTTGTTTCTTAAATGGTATAGAGTTTTATATTAGTCAGTATGTTAATACCTTATCATATATTTTTTTCTGGAAGATCACGTTATGAAACCCTTCACTGTTCTAAATACATAAAGTAAATAAAAAATACGCAATATATATGTAGGTAACAAATAAGCATTGCAATCTAACGGGGCAATGCTGCCAAATTACTGGACACGCTGCCAACGGTCGCTGGAGCATTGGGACTGCCTGTGGGCCTGCAGCGACCTTTAGGTAGCTGTAGTTTGATAAGAAAGAACTTCGTGTTTTGTTAATCAAGCCACACTTAACACCAGGTGGGCCTCGAGCTTGTTCCGTCACAATAACATAACATAAAAAAAAATACCGCCGGATGAAAAATATTAATGCATACTTACGTATATATAGCTAAGGTCGGTAGTTATAGGTAATATATATAGGTAGCTATTCAGTTCTCGTTCATCTTAACACTTCAGACATTCAAAACACGATTTGACTTGTTAATCAACTTAAATATTAATGAGGCTTGTTGTCACCAATGACAGATGAGTCGAAAGCCGAAGGGCTCATCTCAGAGAGCAGCACTTTTGTATGCTAATCACCAGCCGCGAAGCTTTTTCTTGGCACCTAGGTACCTACTTGGCATAATGAAAGTGACGCTCTGAGCCACAGAAAGAAATGAGCTGATTCTGATATTTTCACAAATATTGACTGTTTAATGGAAGTTACCGTCCGTGATATTAAAAAGACAAAACAATATGGCGTATATCCAAGATGGCTGTCATACAAAGTGCTGCGATCCCGGTGAAACTCAGCCTTATTGAATGTCATAACTTAACAATAGCCGTTAATCTCTGTACTAAAAATTATTGCCTATAAGTTCACATAGGAGAGGACTAAAGTAAAGCCAATTGGGGCGTCGTTCTTTAATCTTGAGGTCCTGTATTCCATTTCACGAATGCCTGATTTTCATGAATATTTACAATATTACAACGGAAAGAAAACTTTGGGCCACAACATAAGCATGTTCTAGGTCCAGGGTTGGTGATCGCGGGTTCGAATCATGACCTTAGTAATTTTCAGCTTATTCGCTTAGCAGATATTATAGTCAAAGAATTAAAATACTTAACTTGATAAATATAATTATGTCGCCATTATGATATTGATATTGCATTTTCTGTTCTTAGCAGAATTGCCCTCCAGTATTGCGTCTAAGGTTCTACAATAAGAAATCCACGTCGCGATAAAACATACATAAGTATACGTAGGCTGGTACTAATGGATACGTGAGATGAGTGTAGGAATGAATGAAAAGTGTTCGCACTTTGTAGTTTAGTTACATATATACATATTCATGTACTAAAAATTCACAAAATACTTCGGGCAAAGAAAAGTAGTTGCGTATTGGTACCGATACTGCCGATACATCTTATCGTTCAAGTGACTAATTTATTAAAATAGGTATGTTCGAAGGTAACATACTTACTTATAACTTAAAAAAATATTCGTATTAGAACAACAGGTCAACAATTAGGTCAGGAAGTTGTGGAGATTTGTATGGCCAGAAGAGAGATTTGAAGTTTTGATAATAATAATAAATATTTTGAAAGTATGTATTGAAAACATCAAATTAATATTACAAAATTACAAATAGATGATAGAAAAATTTTATTTAAGTCATGTGCGGGATTCGAACCCGCGTCCATCCACCCCTTGAACCGGGGTATGTATCCTCCAAATATTTGTTTTTTTTATCTCATACAATTTTGCAGGTGAACAATGTTAAATTGCGCCATCTATTGTAGATTCAAGAAACAATCTGTGGCATTACAGCTTTAACTTTCATTTGACTATTTTAGTTACACTAGTAGTCATAGATGTCACTGTTTATAAGTATTTATATAATGTCTCATTATGTATTTGATTGCACATTTTATGAATAATGCACGTTTACATTATTTAGGCTGGTTTAAATTATTGCGTAGTGTGCATATTGTAAAACTATTTTTAGGATTCCGTACCCAGAGGGCTAAACGGAGCCGGAGGCCAGAGAGAGACTAAGCTGTCTCTCAGACCGTGTCTGTAGAATTTCCAGCTCGTAAACAAAATGAGTTACAAACCTGAAATTTAAATAGTATACCTACCTATATGTAAAATGTTGACTCAAAGGTGACTGGGGACTAGAAATTGTAATAAATTATTTTTAAGGGGGTTCCAAATACCAGTAAAGTAAAGCTGAGAAAAATCTTTTCCTCCCAAGCATGTGCTTGACAACGTCTTGAACCCGTTGAACATAGTATCTTCAAATACAATTATCTATTAAAAAAATGAGGCCCATAAAAGTGGCAAAAAAAGTTTTAGACCATTTTTGTTACGGCATCTCTCTCAATAAAAAAGTTCAAAATTTGAAACTTCGGTGCATTATTAATAATATCCTTTATAATATGTATTCCCAACAAACCCAACATTTATTGTTTATTCTTAATAATAATAATTTTATTTCAGTTATTATTATTTTATGACCGAAGACTGTATGAATGAACTCAATTTGACTGTTGTTTTTTTATGTTTGTTACCTCATAACTTCTGACTTGGTGAACCGATTTTGATGATTATTTTTTATTTGTAAGCTGATGTTTCCCGTGTAGTCTCTTTCAAATTTCATCAAAATTGGTCCAGTTGTCAAACCCATCCACTATCGAGTGGGGTATCAAAACGAAGAGCTTTGAAAAATATCCATAAATATATATAACTTGCAGTTATAATTTTTATTGAAAGATAAAACGTATAACAAAAATAAATAATCGGCAGTCGGGTTTTTTACTTTTTAATAGATTGAAATAAATCACAAGTACCTGTACAATATTATAATCCATCGTATACTACTCTGTGTAAAAAGTATCGGGAATATGTCAATAAAAAGACCCGTGTAAAAGAGGTCGTACTAATTTTTTTACTGCATGTTGGTAGCACTGTACTGATTTAGCGCGCAAAGTTTTAGCGGGATCTGTCATTTAATTTGTTTTAAACTACACTTTTTGTTGGTCATAGTTTTGAGTTCTCGGCGATTTTTACAATGGAAAATATTGTTGAACAAAGAGTGTGCCTTAAATTTTGTGTTTCGAATGATATTTCATGTGGTGAATCACTAAAAATGTTGCGAAATACCTACGGCGAATCGTGTATATCGAAAACAAGGGCTTATGAATGGTATAAGGCTTTTAAAGAAGGCCGAGAAGTAGTTGTAGACTTGCCTCGTTCTGGTAGACCTTCAACCGCTACGACCAAAGGAAACATCGACAGAATCAAGAAGCTAGTGCTCGAAAATCGACGTATGAGTCTGAGAGAGTTGGCTAGTGAGGTGAACATATCTTTTAAGTCCATCCACAACATTCTCATTGACATTTTAGGCATGAAACGCGTCCCCGCTCGACTAGTTCCAAAAGAGCTCAATTTTGTTCAAAAAGCGCAGCGAAAGCATGTCGCTGAAGACATGATTTCCCGAGCTTCTACGGATCCGACCTTTATGAAACGTATAATAACTGGCGACGAGACATGGGTTTATGAGTACGACATGCAAACAAGCCAACAGTCTTCAGAATGGCGTCTCGAACACGAGCCGAAACCCAAAAAACCGCGGCAAAGTCGCTCCAAAATCAAGGTGATGCTGACAGTTTTTTTTGACTACCGTGGTGTGGTTCACTCCGAATTCCTTCCAGAGGGAGAAACAGTGAATAAAGAATATTATTTAGGCGTCATGAAGCGTTTGCGTGAGAGTATCCGCCGAAAACGTCCAGATTTGTGGCAACACAACTCATGGATGCTGCACCATGATAATGCACCATCACACACAGCCATTATAGTGAAAGAGTTTTTAGCGAAAAATTCAACAAAAGTTCTCGATCAAGCACCGTATTCACCTGATATGGCTCCGTCTGACTTTTTTTTATTTCCCAAGTTAAAATTACCACTTCGAGGAAAACGTTTTGAGTCGATAGAAGCCATAAAAGAAAATTCACTGAATGAGCTAAAGGCCATACCGCAAATAGCATATGAAAAATGTATGGAAGACTGGGTGAAGCGTTGGAGATGTTGTATTGCAAGCGATGGGGCCTACTTTGAAGGCGATAAAATAAATTTAGATGAATAATTTGTATTTTTTGTTTTATTGACAAATTCCCGATATTTAGTACACAGAATGTATATAAAACTATGTCCTCTTATTTTCCAGGTGAAGTAACATTGGAGCGACCAATCGAAGAAATAGCAGCCATCTCTCACGCTGGAGCCCCAATCTTGCTGACTGTGGTAGCTGAGGAAGTGAGGCTGTCAAGGGAAGAGCCGGAAGCTATGTCGTCTACAGTTCAGCTTGCTTTCATTCTGCCAGAGAGAGAAAATTCTCCCCCGTATTTTGAGAATCAGTTGTAAGTTTCTATTGATTTCATTATCTTTAATATAAATATTTGGGATAAATACAATATATATTCTCTAACGGCATGCTCCATATAAACACAATTATAAGATTGTTAAAAGTTTTAAGACTTCCTCCTGATGCTATCCCTCCATTCCCAAGTAAAGTTGGCATAGCCCATTGTGGTTAACCAGATGGTTCACTTTTTACCGACTTCAAAAAAGGAGGTTACATTTCGGTTGTAATTCTTGTTCAAGTTTGTTACCTCATAATTCTGTGATTTATGAACAGATATTGCAAATTCTTTTTCATTTATTTAATACCTAAATATTTTCTGATTGATCCCATGCAAATGTCATCATTGGTTTGATATATAAATAAAATTAACCCATGTTATCTAAGAAAATATAACCAAATTGTGTTTCATAGGTACTTTTCTATTTGTGGAAGTTGTTTTATTATTTCCATTAACGAAACCATCGTATGTATTAGTGCGAATCCCACTTCCTCGGGTATTTTATATACCTACTTATAATTCATAATGTTGCGTTGGAAACAATAATACTTTGCCTTTCGCATAGATTTAAAAATATACTCTATATACGAGTCACACGATTATATTTATTTTTGTTAAACTGAAGTGTTAAGAAACAATAATAGTACATTGTACATCGAGGGGAGAAAACGATCTATTTCTGTTCGAGAGTTTGTTAAAGCCCGACGCCCGAGGGCTTAAAAGCAACTCGAAAACAGAAATAGAACTTTCTCCCGAGTGATACATAGTGCTTTATACTATACCTACGAGGAAAATAAAGTCATTATACGTTTTCTCGTACTTATCTCGAGACTTCCCAAGCAGAAAGTTCTTTTTAACTTCTTGAGCTGCATTTTTTATTTCTGGTGGCGTCATTTCATCATTATAAAATCGTTACTTTCACTATCAGATGAGATGACATTTTGGAAAATTATTTAGAATAATTAAAACATCAATTTGTTACATCACTATTATTACATACAACATCAATATTGTTAAAATATCAATTTCATAATAAACAAAATTTAACTAAACGTAACAAATTATCGCGCTTTTTTTCTCGTAGTTCAAAAGAAGGTTGCCAACCTCCTTTCATTGAAAATCGAGTACAAACAAAAATCACACCTCTTTTATCTAATTATTTGATATAAAACCTTTTGAGGCTGTATTTTTTTATGTTAGCAGTTAAAAAAAATAAAAGAACGCTGCCAGGGCAGGTATGGGTTTTCAGACAACATTCCTTCACTGCTACGGAGTGAAGGAATGAAAATCCATATAACTTTCCCCGCTGTACATAAATAAGGGAGAAATGACCAACTTTATAACATGATTTTGAACGAGTTATGAGACGCTTTCTGAGTGGGTGTGGTATAAAGATATTTGCTGAAAGAGTATAATATAGATATGACAAAATTACTGTTTGACATTTTGGTCTAAAGTTACTTGTAATCACCATACCGACACAACTTTCATAGGAATTAGTTAGAAAAAATAATTAAACATCTACCTTGTAACCTTTCAGCTACATCAGCTACTTAGACGAGAACGCACCGCAAGGCACAGCCCTGACCTTCTCCGACCCGTACATCCCACAAGTGAACGACAACGACGCAGGCGCAAATGGCGTCTTCTCACTGACTCTGGTGGGGAACAATGGAACCTTCGAGATATCCCCCGCGGTTGCTGAGAGACACGCACAATTCATCATAAAAGTGCGAGATAATACTATGCTGGATTTTGAAGCGAGGAAGTCTGTCGTTTTTCAGGTAAGAGAGTTTAAAATTAATGTAAGTATTAAACTAGTGTTGCTGAAATACCTTGAATATAATGAATGAGTTAGTACAGAAGTTTGATTTATTTTGCTAAGCAAAATAGTGGTCAAAGGCTGAATGGTGTTGAATACACGGAAGGACGGCTGTCGGAAAGTACCGTTAGATACTTCGCAACATAAATTATCCTTTAGGGTGGTAGATATCAAGGCGAACATTGGTAAAACGAATACTTTATAATCATGCGTTGAAGCTCATCCTGTCGCCAAACGCGAGCAAATAGGCCCCCCTGCATGGCCATTCTAAACAATTGCCATTATGCCATCATTATTTTAAATGCTTCAATATATTATTAAATACGTTTATGGCATATTCTGAGGATAATACGGTCGTTTAAGCAAAATTTTCACTGATATTTAGTTGTTTTTTATTATTTGCAAATTGAATTGTTATGGCCCTACTCACAATGCCTAAATCTATCATTACAGGGAAAAATTTTAAAGTTTTCCTAATTCTACACCACAACAATTTCAACTGACACTAACCTTATCTTGAATAAACAAATTGAGTAGCTTTCCATTTGAAGTGAAGGTCAAATCAAAAGATCATGTGCAAAATATATATTCAAAAAATGTCTTCTCCTTTCCAGATGGTAGCTCAAGAGCTTGGTCCAGCAACACATCTTTCAGCGACTGCTAATGTTACAGTTTATCTGAACGATGTAAACGATAACCCTCCGATATTCCTCGCCCAATCATACGAAGAAGAGCTTCCAGAAAACGTCACCGTTGGTACCAGAGTGGTACAAGTAGCAGCTGATGACGTGGACACGGGATTGTTCGGAAAAATACAATTCACTGCCATATTAGGATATCTAAATACATCTCTTTATTTAGATCCTCAAACGGGGGTTATATCAGTGGCAACAGATAATCACGGCTTTGATCGTGAAGCAATGCCAGACTTGCATTTCTTAGTAGAGGCTAGAGATAACGATGGAGTAGGTTTAAGAGTAACAGTGCCATTAATTATTAAGCTACTAGATGTAAATGATAACCCACCAGAATTTGAGAGGACGCTATATGAATTTGTACTCTCGCCAAGTTTGAATAATTTCACTTCGTCAGCGTTTGTCAAGGCAGTTGACAAAGATGCTGAACCACCAAATAATGTAGTCAGATATGAAATTGTAGAAGGGAATGCGGACGGAAAGTTTGCTATCAATGAAGAAACAGGTAAGACCTGATAAGCAGTATGATAGATAAAAAGTATTCTGGATTCCAAACTAGTTACTAATAAATGTGTTCTTTTGCAGGAGAACTTTATCTTCTAGCAGCATTAAAAAGGACAAAGAAACAAAATGTTCACAGACAAAAACGTCAATCGTCTGATGAAGATGAAGAAAGTGAAGTTTTTATGCTAACAACCAGAGCTTACGATCTTGGAGTTCCGAGATTATTTTCTACGACGATTGTAAAGATATACCCTCCTGAGAGTAAAACACGGACTATGTCCTTCATTGTTCCTGGTGCAAATCCAGATAGGAGGAAATTAGAAGAAGTTTTAAGTACACTTTCAGGAGGGAAAGTGACCATAGTTGACATAAAGCCTTATAAAAGCAATGGTGCTACAGATTTAAATGGACAAGAGACTAGTCAAGAAAAGTAAGCTATTCTTATTATAACTTTTTTTATCGCCATAATTCATATACCTATTTTAACGCATTTAATCGAGATTAATTTCGAGAACGCATTTGATGCAGTTATCATAACACCAGCTATTCCCGCGCTTCAATGAATTTTTAGTGTTTGGCATATCACAACCTCGATCACAAAACTTTACGAGAATCGGTTGAAAAATGTGACCTGTAGATGAAAACAACTGGGAATCTGGAACCCGGATAGACATACGAATGCAATTTAGTTCAAACTGAAATGGAGACGCTACGCGCGCACTTAGCGATTGCTCGGTCAAATCACATTTATAGTAAATCTTATTGGCATTAAGTTTGGTACAATGTTGCATTTCACAATCAATCTCTCGTAAGCAAGTACAATGTGTGTACGGCAGAATAAGAACCAACACAGTCATTTATTTAGCTTTTAGTACCAATAATGTTTCTATAACACCGTATTTTTGTCTTTTTAGAAGCGAAGTAATAGCCGTGGTTCGGCTCTCAGGGAATAATGCCATCAATGTAGCCAAGCTACAAGAACAACTAGCTAAGAACGCAACAATATATACCACTGGCACTGGTATCAATGGTGATACAGTAGTCAATCAGAACACTCATAACTCTGGTTCTGGACACAAAGATCAGACTTCCAGTGATGAAAACAGTGACTCTGTAAGTATAAAGAAACATAATTTTATATATAAGCCGTTTCTTACTATTATTTACGTACATAAACTTTCGATAACATTAAGACAAAATGACGATTTAATCAATTAATTTATCCATATATTTGTTTTACCAAAAATATATAAAACAAAGCATATCGTCACGCGGCAGCTGAGGTATCTAAATACTTAAGTTTCGACAGATAAGACAAGGGGTGTCCATTGAACCGCAGTTAAATTACGGCATTATATTTCGTGGAAAATCCGTGGAATTTAGAAAAAAAAATGCCAAAGGCGTAAAAATTCAACATCGAATTTCAGACCGCTGTGTCCCTTCGTACTTTATTTAAGCAACACATTGTTCTGACCTTAACAGGAATTTACAGAAGGAATAGAATTGATTGTAAAAAAATACAAATTGTTCTTTTTTAATAATTAATCCTGTGGAGGTAATATCTTATCAGATCTTATTAAATGTAAATAAAATATTTGTACTCTACTATGTTATAAAAGTGCCCACATAATTACAAGCAAACCATTCAATAGTCATTGTCATTACTAATAAAATTTAAGTTTTTAAGGAGTTCATGAAGAGTTTAAAAGAGTTCTGGGTATCACAATCATTTTACAATATAAATGAAGACTACGATGCTTAATTTTCTTAAGGATCGATTTTTTTGTATTATAAATACTTACATTAAACATTTTACATCCGAAACTGTGAAGCTTAGCTCAGAACGGTCAGTTTGCACAATAAAGATATATGCTGGTGACAATTTATGTCTAATCATGTGCACTTAACTTCTTAAGATGTGTCCTAGTACCTCGAAGAAGGCTTTCAAATTAAATTTGCATAGGTACAGTAGTACTGTATCAGCCGGATCGTCCACTGCTGAACACAGCCTCTCCTATTAAGGGGGTATTTGCCATAATCCCCACGCTTTGCAGGCGTCTTGGGGATCGCAGTGTAAGATGACAGTACTTTAGACGGCGCTGCTGCCCACCTTCTAGTATTTTTCCATAAGTCGCCTCTCACGACACCCACGGGATGATATGGGGAGGTGCAATTCTAGCTCAGCACCTCACGGGGAGTAATTTGCATAGAATAGACGTAAAGTTGTATGTAAATGCCTAGAAGAGATTGTATTGTTTTCAAGTTATTTTAGTTTTGTAATCTAGTATCAGAAATTTAAAAAGGCAGGATCTATCAATGTTCTAACTATATATATTTCTTTTATATTTCAGGGCGTATACAAAGCAGAGAGTCGATTATTATTCTGGCTACTAATACTATTAGCAATACTTGTAGCCTTAGTTTTACTTTTGCTAATATGCTGTTGCATATGTGAAGGATGTCCTCTTTATATGCCACCTCGGTAAATATACTTTACTATGTTTGTCAGTTTTTTTTTCACTAGCTAACCTTGTACGATTTAATTGATCAAATTTGAAACTAACACTTCTTCTTTTCTCTAACAGCCTAAAGTGCACCAACTAATTCCAGTACCTACTCACATCAGCTTTTGCCACACTGTAGGTATAACAATCATAATTTACGCATACACGTTTTCCTGATCCAAGAAAATATCCTGCGTATCAGCTAGTATTATTTTGTAGAACATTGACAAATTATTATCATTTTATAAATTAAGTACAAAAAAAATATTGGCAATAAATCATGAACAGTAGTACGTTCACAATGTTTTATTATTTTCAATTTGCATGGCAATGATGTGCTGCTTATACGTTAATTATGTTGTAAAATTTAAGATAATAACAGAACAGCTAGGTACATAGATATCCATTAATAAATTCTAGGAAAAGAGTGATACGTGTCAACTCCACAGAGGACGACGTGCGTTTAGTGGTACGCGACAAGGGACTTGGCAGAGAAAACAAGTCGACGCAAAATACACAAAATAAATCAATACAATCTAACGAGTGGAGGAGAAGAGAAGCGTGGAGCGCCGAACAAACAGATTTGAGGACTAAACCAACGCAGTGGAAGTTTAACAAAAGAAATCAAAAGTCTAAAGATGCATCCAAACCAGCCTCTACACCGGGAGACATAAGACAAGAGTTCGTGCAAACAGCAGCTGATAATGATTACAAAGACAATAGACAGTCCTTCCGACACAGGTAATTTAACGTATAACTTATTTAGTACCCGTAATTTCTGGCTTTAGAAACCAAGACTAATCTATCTCTATTAAACAAGGATAGTGGTGTCCAAAAGGGAAAATCGCAGGACAACGTGTTACTACATGTTGAGGCTTCGTGCACATTAGATTCAAAACAGGGCTGTTTACAATCTTAAAACTGTTTATTTTAGTTAACAGAAAGGTAGCTAGTATACCAAAGCGCTCATCAAGAAGGTGGCTGGCAACAAAATGGGACCCAAAACATTTACAATATGCGCATGTTAGATAAGTTATAGATATAATTAACCATCTCATCAATCACAGAGGTGGGGAAGTGATAGATCGATAATTGTTACTAAGTTTACCTATCTGATGTGATTTCTTGCATTCTGCTTGATATGGCTAAAATTTGGACAAACTTGGTACCTTTTGGCATATATTGAGACAAACAAGTCTGTAATTAATATGTCAAATAATAGAGTAATGTGCTAACTTATGCTACTAACCTCTAAAAATACTGTTTTTTTTTATTAAATTAAGTTTTTCTATTTTCCAGGGATGGCCCTAACATCATCTACACAAAAGAAATGCAACTACAAGAAGCGTTTGCAAACAAACATAAAGAATATATTGATGACCTTGAAAACGGCTACGACAGGATCGCGACTTTGCACTACAATAAAAGAGAACACGACAATGACTCAATACGACGACATGAAATCGACCGAGGTTCTGACGTTGGTGTTTTTCTCAAGTCTGAAGACAAAGCTCACGAAAGACGGGAGAATAAAACTCGTGAAGTTCAAGATAAAATAAATGCTGCATCTTCTCTTGCCAGAGATCAATATTTTATAAAAGAAGGTAATACTGAAATACTACGACTGGTAACAAGAGGTCATAACGAGGAAGAAAGATATGTAAATCTTCCAATCCAGCAACAAAGACCGGTTACTTTAATACCACATACACAATATGTTGTAGTGGATAGTGGAAAGGACCTTCTAATGGAAAGGTTTATTAGAGAACAGGGAGAAGAAGCTAAAAATATAAGAGAAAGAATGAGCAAAGTAACGACTGATTTGGATAACATCTCTGCTAAAGAAGGTAAAAGCTACGGACAAAGATCTCAAGTTGGAAGTGACCTTGTGCAACATCAGTACCATGATTATTCAAATCTTCCTCCGGATGTTCCGGGTACTGTGCCATTAAAAACAGAATTATTTCAAACTGCATTACTCGAAATGCAAAATAAATCGACACTAAATCAAGAACTATTAGAGTCTTCTCTTAGAAAACAAAATGAATTGCTTCATCAAATTTTAATAGAACGTGAAAGAATAATGCAAAACCAAGAAACTGCATCGCAAGTTGAAAGCAAATTGGAAACTCAGAGTTTACCTGGACATTCAGTCATGGCCACCCAAACCGAATGCCACATTGGGACTCAAACAGAACCTCAACTTTTGAAACCATCGCGAAGAAAAGCAAGAAGTGACAACGATTCTTACAGTGAAGATGATTCCCAAATCATGGTTGAAGATGATGAGATAAAGAAAGCTGTCTGGGTTAAAAGAAAAAAACCGAAGAAAAAGATAAAATACAAAGATCCTAGGCGAAGTATACGAGCCTATGACTTGAAGCGAAAAATCAAAACCCCTATTCTTGAAGAAAGTGAAATTTCGCCATGTTTAGACAGTGAAAAATACGTTAAGGTTAGTAAAACGAATGAGAGAGAAGAACATATCAAAAATTATGGAGATAGGACAAAAAGTGTAGTTACAACGTCAAAGAATGAAACTGTGAGTTCAACACATGTGAAACTTTCAGAAAGTGAAAAAAAAGCGAGACAGAGACGAGAGATTCTGATGGAAATTTCAGATTCCTTAGAAGATAGAGTATCTGACATTAGCGACAAACGATTGCGACTTCAACGACAAACTCCTGTAGCTATAGAAGAGGCAACTAATAAACTTGCTCTCGAAAACGAGAGTAGTAAAGAAAGCAAAAGTCAGAGTAGTTCAGCATCGGCAAAAGATGGCCGTAATTTAGTTTTTTCCAGACAAGGTTCATCGACCGAAGCTCGTGATGACGCTGAACTGTTAAAGCTCAAATCACCTGATATTGACGAGGGCCGATCTAAAAAAGAAAACTCTAGTAGTAACGAATCCAGTAAAAAGAAAACAAATGAAACTGAGTCAATAAAATCACCAGATACAAAACCCTCGCAAAAGAGTTTGCCTCGTTACATGCAATGGTATGGTAAAAAATCAGCGCCATCAAAGCAATCAGCACCTGAAAAAGTAGCTCCTAGCAAGCCTAAACGGTTTGCAAAATCAAAAAACAACGAAGAGAAAACGGGTCGGTATGGCAAAATTATGACCAAAGATAACCAAGATTTAGAGGTAAAAAAAAACTTCAAAGGAAAAGAAAATGAGTTTATTCATCCACGCTTGCTTAAGGAAGAAAAAGTTACTCCTGTTCCTGAAGGTCCACTTCCCGACGTTCATCCACTACTTCAGCATTCAGAACATAGATATGAACACAATTACGAAAATCAAAATCCTCTTTGCTATATTCAGCCCACACACATTCCGAAATACTTAGGAAGCCAACCTAACATCCCCATGCCTAGAAGACAATCCGATCAGCCCATATACGTAAATCAGGATGATGTGAAAAACAAAGAAAAGCAAGAAATTTCTGAAAGTGCCTTAACTCATAGCATATCTATATCAACCAGCTATGAAGAAGACGTAAAGAATGCTCCAGAAGTGCATGTATCTAAAATAAATATAGGAGGTGATAGTGAAAGAATTATAACGAAAATAGAAGACAACGACTCTGGGATTGCTATGAATACTTTAGTTCAGCAAACTGGTAACATAAAACGGTTACCAATAACGGAGAAAAAGAGTGTCTTCAGAATTGCTTATGACGATGTCCAAACTAAGCAATTAAGACCGGACAGTAGTTCTACTTCATATTGATTATTGATTTAATAATTATTAAGATTACGAGTGCCTTATTATTGTGTAACCAAAAGAGTATTATTATTATTATATAAATTCATTGCGTCATCATTGATTTGAAATAACTAATAAGACTTATGACATGTAAGCCGTCCAATATTTTGTAAATAAATATAAATTATATCAACTGCCTTATTTGATGACTGGTTTTATATGTAATAAATAATTTTAATGTAAGATAATTTTATAAATATCTTGTAAATATTACTTAATAACGTCGCATGTTGATATTATTACAGTTTTAATAATAATTATTTAAATTATAAATTGTAATTAGCATCAAATAATACTCCATGTAAATATAACTAGTAATAAATTACATTTATTTCTGTAATACTTTACGATATGAAGTGCACTGAAATCACAACAGTGTTCAATTATATATTTGTTAAAAAATCATAAAGTTTTAAACTTATTATGAACTTGTTTAATTTAGTTTCTAATATGTACCTACCTATTTAGTACTTGTCTTTGCGAGCAGAAGATCTCACGACTAAAATATATATATATATTAGGTCCTTACATATGAAATTGGCGTTTTGTATGGGAGGAACAAAAAGTCGAATATTTTTTAATATAATATATTTAATTAATCAAAGTATGAACCATTATTTTCTATGCACTTTTGCCATCTCATAGGTAGTTCATTGATCCCTTTACTAAAAAAACCAGTCGGACGGGAATCAATAAAATCTTTGAAGGCGATTTGGACTGCCCCATCGGAGTTGAATTTTTTCCCTTGCAAGAAGTTATCCAAATTTCGAAAAAAATGGTAATCTGTTGGAGCAAGGTCCGGGGAGTACGGAGGATGTCTTAGACTTTCCAATTGAAGCTCTTCTAATTTAGTAGCCGTCTGTAGCGCAGTGTGTGGTCTAGCGTTGTCGTGAAGCAGCAGTGGCGTGGAGCGATTGACCAGCCTAGGTTGTTTAGCCGCTAGCTTTTCCATCATGGTTTGCAATTCCTGACAATAGACATCAGCCGTAATAGTCTGGCCAGATTTGAAAAAACTGTAATGAACAATACCGGCACTAGTCCACCAAACGCTTACAAGTAACTTTTTTGGGGTTAATTTTCGCTTGGGGCAGGATTTGGCTGGCTGGCCAGGATCTAACCATTGCGCTGAGCGCTTCCGATTATCGTAAAGAACCCATTTTTCATCACAGGTAATGATTCGGTTTAAAATACCTTCATTATTGTGCCGGTTTTGGTAATGTAACGCAGCAGTCGACGCGCGTTTGCCGGTTTGTTTCAGTCAATTCGTGAGGTACCCACCTTTCAAGCTTTTTAATCTTCCCAATTTGCTTCAAGTGAATTAAAACAGTTTTATCACTAACATCGCAGCCTGCAGCTAACTCGGACGTGGTTTGCGATGGATCCGCTTCCACAATAGCCTTCAACTCTTCATTATCAACTTGAGCCTCAGGCCGTCCACGGGGCTTGTTCTGCAGGTCGAAATTTCCAGAACGAAAACGTTGGAACCAAAAACGAACTGTGTTTTCTTTTGCAACACGACCGCCATACACATCATTCACCCTTCGAGTTGATTCCGCAGCACTAGTGCCACGGCGGAACTCGTACTCGTAAATAATGCGATATTTAAGGTTTTCCATTTTGTAAAATGAGTGACGCAAACAGAAAAAAACAGAAGAAAAAAAACAAATGAATGACGATCATCGAAGCACAAATACATGAGTCTATAGCTGTACAAATTTGAATTTGGAATTCCTTACCAAAGAGGAGAAATTCGTGATTAAAGTGGCCAGTACGAAAAACGCCAATTTCATATGTAAGGACCTAATATTTTAGGTTTTCTACCAATAACGAAATTTCCTAGAAAATATCAACAAAAAAATCTATATAATTACCGAACCATCTCAAAAAAGAAATGCAATCTGTATAGGATAACAACCGGAAATCCGGACATCAAGTCATGCGAAAACATTTTCGCGGAAGCTGAAAAGAATACGCTTCGCCCGCGCTACGCGCTCGCTTTGTCAATATCTGTCATACTATACATTTGACCAAGTTCAATGCCATTGTATGATTGTAAACCTTAAGTATGTTATTTTGAATGCTGATATTGTTGACCAACTTCAAAAAAAGGAGGAGGTACTCAATTCAACTGTTTTTTTATGTTTGTTACCTCAGAAATTTTGACTGGGTGAATGGTGTGGTCCCATTTACATTTCATCAAAATCGGTAACTATTTTTATGTTACACTGCAATAACTAAAAAGTGTTTTCCTATCTTGATGATATAGTCAATGTTTGTTACCTCAGAACTTTTTACTGGGTAAACCGATTTTGGTGATTCTTATTTTATTAAAAAGCTGATGCTTTCCGTGTAGTCCCATTTAAATTTCATCAAAATTGGTACTAATAGGTACTTTTGAACTATCATGGCATGGTATCCGACTTGAATTAGTTATTTCACAATGTTGAGTGTTGAAGTCGGCTCCAATTAATTATATATTTCATCCATAATTATCACCATGATGAAATAAAAATGTGTATAATATTATAGTATATAAATGTGTTCAAAAACTTACTAAACCAATTGGATACCGGCAGCTGTCTTTTTTTTTTACAGTAATTCTAAGTTAGCCTGAAGAACATCTTAGATACCATTACGACAAAAAAAATATCCCTGTTGCCTTTAGTGATAAAAAAAAAATACGTAGGTAATAAAAAGGCCAGCATCCGACTAAGATTAAAGTTTTCATGTAACGAGTGTGTTGCCATCTACCGGTAGGTTGAAGTCTCCGGACTGTCTACTGTCTGTAGAATCTCAGGATTTCTATACTAGAACAACACGAGAACACCTTTCGACACAAGGAACAAACTCAGGAACTTACGAGTTTATACAGCAATATTTACGCCAATAGACCACCTAGATGGCGCTAAATATATGTTATTTGTGTCTTCAATATTCGATAATACTATAATGAAAACATTGGTCGATGTGTAGCGTTCTGGATGTCGAGAATTTGGATGTTTGGATAAAAGATTATTATTATTATGTCCTGAGAAAAGAAGATATGTATAAGGTATAACCTACTCGTATGTTTGGAAAGAATGGTCACCCCTCCATTGCTACCTATGGTTGTCGTAAGAGGAGGCTAAAGGTAAAGTACCAGAAGGTGGGCAGCAGCGCATGCTGAGGTATTGCTATCTTAAGCCGCGATCCCCAAGACGCCTGCCAAGCGTGGGGATTATAGCGAACCCTCCCTCAATGTGGGAGGCTATGCTCTGCAGTAGACAGTACAGAACAGCATATAGGTATATAATTTTTTTCCCATTGGCAGAGCATGTCTCGACTCCCAGCTCTAGAGACGGATGATCGCAGGTATGATCTTTGGCTTGGGTTATTAAAAAATATAAAATATCTAATCTCGGACAATTCCGCCTTATTTTCCTGTTACGCCAACGTGACGTCGTAAAGGCCACGTAGCCAAACCGGAAGAGTTTTCGACACGTGTCGCTTCTACATTCAAACATACCCAGGAGGTATTGACTATTCGGGCGCACGAATCGTTGACACGATTCTAAAAATATTTTTAGAATGTTTGTTATTATTAATATGGATAACCGCAAAGTAACGCCCGAATCTATTCGTTATCAATTTTAGAATACGGAGTATAAATACCTAGTGGAATACTGTAGTAAAATTATGTCTAGAACCAATGTGATGACAACTATTCTGCCGTCCGATAACTATAATGCCACTAACCCCAAAAACCAAAATTCGAGAAAAGCGCGAGAGAAGTTAAAATCACTGCTGTTCAAAAACCATTTTACCGATTTTAAATGTTAAAATATAATAAAATAGGAAACTTTAAGGGCTATAAGACGGTTTTAAATTAAAACCAAAATATTTAGCATATTTTGAGATAATGCTATAAAACTGATTGCAGTTAGTATTCATTGCATAAATTGATAACAAAAGCCACAGCTATAACGCCATTAGGACAACCCTAGCGGCATTCTAGTGATTGGTTTTGCATAAATTTTAGGAACTTGTAAAGCACTAGAAATATTGTTTTTGTTCCCAATCTATATTGCCGTTAAACGTTTTCAGAATTTTATTGCTAAGTTTTTTATTTTTAGCTTATCGTATAATGCAAAACTAAAATGCGGTTAACGTAATTTAATTGCAATTTAGTCTAAGAAAATACGTAAAACTTTCATACGTTTAAATTTCTATTTATTTTATCAGCAGTTACTACACTTTAATGCAGCTAAACACTAAACCATCTATCTTATCGGCAATTTAGCGATGTATATGTTACATCATGATTGAAAAAATACAACAAAATGCATCTAAAGTGAAAATTTTACTAAAGGTATTTAGTTAATTTCAGGTTGATTACTGATTATTTAAATGAAATAATAAATAACAGGTCATAATTTTAAATGAGTATTTAATCATTTATTTTTTTTACTTAAAAAATAGTTATTATAAATGAGATCTTTTTGGAAAAATTATTACACTCACAAAATATAGTTTAACTCTGGACAAGTATTTAGTAAGTCCATGGTTTAACATAACGATCAAATATCTCGGTCCTTTAAAACGACAAAGTCAAAGTGTGAACTTAAAAGAAAGAAAGACATGTCGAATAAATGTTTAGAAAAACTTTTAAACTTTACAATAATACAAATGAAAATAAAATACAAGCTATCATTTGTAACGTAACAAAAATATAAACTTTCTATAATAATAAATTGTAAGGACACTTCACAAATAAGACTATTCCAAACTTTAAAACATGAATAATTATAAACTCTATTACTCCCAAACTCTTAATTAATTCTAATTTGTACCATCTTAAAAATCAGTCACAATAATTGTTCTCAAATGAAAAACTTTTATACTTAACTAATAAACGTATCTGTAATAGGAACATTTTTAATCAACAAATAGGTAACAAATAAACTTACACTACTTTTCCAACTATTAAGTGATATAATATTGTAAACGATCCGCTATAAAAACTTAGAGATAACCATAATCAGTCTCTACGAGAACTTCTTTTAATTTAAATATAATCAGTCTCAGTCTCTGCGAGATCTTTTTTTAATGGGTTTCTTTGCATTTTCATCAACAGCTATTATTGGTAAGTTTTTCCAAAAAAGCTGTTTATGGGTTGGGACTATATTTGTTAAATTTTTTATCAAATCAGCTTTTCGTGCGGATTGTATACCCTTTGGTTCCGTGCGAAATACCAGTTCCATAATATCAGGCGTTTTCAAATATTTTTCATTTAAAAACCGCAACACAGTAAAATTGTCATCGTCAAAATCATTTTTATACTTGATATCGTAACTTTCTCGTACAAAACGTACCTGAACCATATTATTCAAATATGCTCGTGGGTTTGCGTTTTGAATTCTTCTGTCCGAAATAAAGTTTGGCACATCCAAAAAATCTTCTACTGCCATAGATTTCACAACGACTTGCGACTTATTAATTGATGCCACTGTATCTACAAAATCTGTGAAATCATACAATTTGTTTTTGTTTTTCATTGCCAGCTCTACTTGATGGTGCACTTGGTCACAGGACATAAATGTGTGACCTGGTTCAAAATAATAAAGTGTTATTTCTTTTGTAGCAATTGTTTCGCGGTTAATTAAATGAACGAGAAATTCATATAGGAGCCAGTTCTTATTCTGTGCGCTGCAGTTATCCAACCATACATGTAAACTAGTGACATCTCTATTATGAAGAAGGAATTGGTAGAAAGTAGATATTATGTCATTTTGTTTTCGTCCTGCAATGCCATCATGCCAAAGAACGGTGAGCGGCTTTGATTTTGTTGTAATTTTGCCAAGTGGAGAAAACGTTTCGTTGTATACTACTAAACGTTGACAAAAGATTATACTTTTGAATGCTTCAAGCCTAGGCAACATGATGACTTTTTCTAGATCTGCGCTAAAATATTTTGTAGAATTATCTTCTGTTGCGTCTCTGTGTTCACTGTACAATTTTCTAGCCTTTTTATATTTTTCATGATGTTTAGCCCATTCCGCACAATCATCACAATCTGCAACCATCTGGCTGGTGGCATCATGAGAAGTTTCATTTTGATGCAAGTGGTAATGCTCACATGTTTCACATTCCTCATTACCAAGCCGTGTAAAACTTATATTCATTTCCTTTATATTCTTTCTATAATATTCATATGAAACCTTTTTATCCGGATACTTTTCACAAAAATGTTTGTGCATCTCAGTAATAGTTAGATCACTTGGCAAGTATCGCCGTAAAGGAGCATGTTCACGGCGGTAATGGTGTTCTAATGGTTTAAAAGATTCAACATGTTCAATCACTAATGATCGATCGAATTGAGGTGTTTTCTGGTGCTTCCCGCGCTTATCTACAGATAAATTATCGAAATCGTTGTATAATATTCTGTCGTTTGTTTTCTCATATCCTAAAGTAGTTATAAAAAATATCTTGCATACTTCTATTCTAGTAGAATCACTTTTTTTAAGAGCGAAAGTTCGTTTTGGATTTCTTTTAGGCTCTTGTGTATATTTTCGCTTTGGTATTGCTAATGAAGTGTGCGCTCTGACAAATGAGTGTCGCTCTTGCCACGACATGTTCCAGTAGGTTGTATTTATTTGTTCTCGTTCTTCGTGGCTGAAAAGAGAAGTACATCTTTTCCTACATTTTTGGTTACATGCATTTTTAACGCCATAACGTTCTAATATCTTTTTATTTTTTGCGTCCATTTTCCGCTGAAGTCGTGTAGTTGCATATTTTTTCCGTTTTTTAGGGGGTTCTAATATCTCAGGTTCCAAACATTGCGTGGTATCCAAATCATTCGTAGTTAAAGTTTGAGAAACGCCAAAATCAGTTGTATTTCTTCGCTTGTGCGGTCGTGGCGATAATGGTACATCTTTTGCAGTTTGAAAACAATCAAATGAAATTCTGCGTTTATTTGTGTTTGGTTTGCTGTTCTCTGCAATGCATAAGCCTTTCAAAGCATTCTTTTTATTTTCTTGTTTCTCCATGGTATCTTGTTTAATTGTTCTTAGTTGAGTTATCTTTTCTTGCTTCACTTCTAGGTGACTAATTTTAACATCATTACTTTTCAACAGTTTTTTGTTCTTTTTATTATTAAAGCTAGATCTATGGAGTAGTATATTATTGGGAATTCTGTCCCACCTTGTCGCTCGGCGAACAAGTTCGCCTTCACGACGGTGTGTCAGAAATTCCCAATAATATACGTTCGATTTCATTGAATTATGAAACAGGAAGTCATCAGTTTCTTCTTTCATAAATGATTATGTTATTATAGTGCTTGCTCATTACCAATCAAACCGCAACACGCATCAAACATGAGATTTGTCAAACAACCCCATTCATTGCAGATAAACACAATCTGCGATGATTTTCCTAAGTTTGATTTTCGGCATGGAGAATTATTACCAAACACAGTTCGGTGCATTATTTGTGGACCGTCAAATTGTGGAAAAACAAATTTACTGATTGGACTTCTCTTACACGAAAATGGTTTAAAATTTCAAAATATTTATGTTTATTCAAAAACTCTGTACCAACCTAAGTATATATTTTTAGAAAAAGTTTTACAACAAGTGCCCGGTGTTTCACTTCAGAAATATCAAGGAAGTGAGGAAGTATTAAAAGTTCAAGATGCCCAACCCAACTCAGTAATAATATTTGACGATGTTGCCTGCGAAAATCAGAATAACATGCGTGATTACTTTGCTATGGGAAGACATAAAGGCATTGACTGTTTTTACCTAAATCAAACTTACAGTAAGGTCCCTAAACAATTAGTGAGAGATAATGCCAACCTAATCATACTTTTTAAACAGGACGAAATTAATTTGAAACATGTTTATGAAGAACACGTTAATACTGACATGAGTTGGCTTGATTTTCGTGAAATGTGCTCAACGATATGGAGTGAGCCTTTTAACTATGTTGTAATTAATAAAGATTGTTCCAAAAATAACGGATGCTATAGAAATAAATTGGACACTTTTGTAGTCTTTGATCAATAATATATATTTAAAGAATACTACCTTCTCAATATCTTTATTCTTCAGACGACTCTTAAACGATTACAATCTTTTTACTATTATGGAAAAAATTTTGAAAAAACAGATCGTTGATGCTGCAGAAGCTGTAAAAAGAAAAGTTCGAAAAATGAGAGACTTTGAAATCGAAAATAATCAAGCGCTGGAATCAGTTTTCAAACCTGTAACAGAACCTCTCAACGTAATAGCTAACATCAGTAAGCAAACTGCTTTTCCTCGTTATCCAACAGAACCTGAAATTCCTCATATTGAGAAAAAAAAACAGGACGAAAACTGTGATAGCAAAAGAAACATTGTTGACGATAACGAGTCAGATGAAAATGAATCTGATAGTACGAGTAATATTTCATATGAATCAGCTGATGCTATTGAAGACGACGATACATCATCCGGGTTAGTTTCTCAAGATGCACCGATAGATATTCCATTTGGTGTCCGAACCGAGCGCAAGAAACTCATGTTAGGCTCTGCTTGTATTACAATCAGCAACGATTATATCATAGTAGCGGAACGCAAATACCAAAACACTCCTGGTTTAAAACAGTTGTTGCTGAAAAAGGAAGTAGACTTAAATTTGGTTACTGAAAGTGATTTGCGATATTATAAGTCCATGCTACTTGATACGAATGCACATCGTCGAGATTTTGACCCTACTAAACCAATCAAAAGTAATAAAGGACAAAAGTATATGCAAATTATCAAACCTCTTTTCACCTCACAAAATAAGAAACAAGATGATCAATATAAGGGAGAAGGCCTACCTTTGACTAAAATGTGGAAGAAAAATGTAGATTTTATATATTGGGATGATCCGAATGAACTAGTAGATCGATTAAAGTTATTGATTGCATCTCGAGATGCTGGAAACACTGGCTTAGATAATGAAATCATATCTATCATTGAAGAGTTACGTGAGAGTAAAATTATTAATAAATAAATGATATATTATGTGCACTGTTCATTTAATTATCAACCTTTCAATACAATACATCTTAAATATGAATGTAGATAAATTCGGACACTATATCCATAAAAGAATGCGTTTATCAGAATTATTTGAGTTTAGTGATAACGCTTTGTTAAAATCAGAAAACGGAGATTTCAATTTGAAAACGTCTAGGTTGAGAGGAATCAGACTGCCTCTAGAAGCATATGATGCTGTTAGCAAGGAATATGTAGATCAAGTTAGAGATACAATAATACAAGACGTTAATAAACTGATTGGCTCATTACGCTCAAGAATTATATCAGATGCTCGAAGTACTACTGAAAATTATTTAAAAGCGAAGACATCTGAGATTTTAACTCATTTGGAAGAAAAATTCTACACCAAAGCAGAAGTAGAACAATTGTTTGAAACAAAACATTCAGCGCAATGGCAAAACAAGAAATTATAAATGAAATTCACAAATCAGCAAGGAAAAATTTTCTTAGACGTTCTGTTATACTAAAAGGGATCGATGACTTGTGGCAAGCTGATCTTATAGACATGCAAAACTTAAAAAGTTATAATAAAGGCTATAATTACATTTTAGTGGTAATCGATTGTTTCTCAAAGTACGCTTGGACCGAACCATTAAAACTAAAAAATAAACACAGTGTTACTCAAGCATTTGAGCGAATACTGGCTATAAGCCAGCGTAACCCAGTTCACTTACAAACTGATTTAGGAACCGAATTTTATAACGCGGAATTCCAAACGCTTATGAAAAAATATAACATAAATCACTACTCCTCTTTTTCTACTAAGAAAGCTTCAATTGTAGAGCGAGTAATTAAAACTATTAAAAATAAACTCTTTAAATGTTTTAGCCTTAATGGAAACTATACGTGGTTAGGCAGAGAATTGAAAGATACGCTGGATACCTATAATAACACAAAACATCGTACAATAAACTTTAAACCAATCGATGTTAAAAAATTTAACGAGTCTATAATAAAAGCCAATATTAAAAAATCACACAAACATGTATCCGTTCAATGCAAACCTAAGTTCAAAGTTGGTGATAATGTTCGAGTCAGTAAATACAAACATATTTTCGAGAAAGGCTATACTCCTAACTGGTCAACTGAACTATTTAGAATTAAAAAGATCAATAAGACTATACCAGTGACCTATCTTATAGAAGATCAGCAAAAGCAACCAATATTAGGAACTTTTTACGAACAAGAACTTCAAAAATCTTACTGTCCAAATATCTATTTGATAGAAAAGGTTTTAAAAAAAAGAGGCCAGAAACTGTATGTCAAGTGGTTGGGTTTGAGCAACGAAGAAAATAGTTGGATTAACAGATCAGCAATAGTAGGCTAGTAATATAATTAATATTTTTGACAAATTTCTTTCATTATACTTCAAGCAATGCAAGGTGGTGGACTAGTTAATAGTTTAATTAATAATCTACCGTTTGAATTACATTTACCTGGTTACAACTATTGCGGGCCGGGTACAAAACTTCGAAAACGATTACTGCGAGGTGATCGAGGCGTGAATAAATTAGACGAAGCTTGTATGCATCACGACATTGCCTACGCAAGCCATCCTGACTTAATAAATCGTCATAAAGCAGATTCACAACTATTAAACATGGCCAAACAAAGACTTAAATCAAAAAACGCTGGGAAAGGTGAAAAACTTAGCTCATGGTTAGTGAGTAAAATTATGAAAGCCAAGTTAAAGTCAGGTGCCGGTGTTAAAACTTTTAACAGTTTTGTGTCAAAAATAAGATCAAAAATTAAAAAAATGAAGCCTAAGGGTAATAAAACTTTAGTAAACGCAGCTTACTCAATTGCAAAAAGAATCCAACGCATTCCTAAAATTCGAGTACCTCGAGTAATACCGATACCGAAAACTGGAGGAATTCTGCCGTTAATCCCAATTTTTGCAGGCTTATCGGCTTTAGGAACTTTAGCTGGTGGTGCAGCTGGCATAGCAAAAACCGTGAACGATTACAAAGCAGCTCAAGAAAGTTTGAAAGAAACAGAACGACATAATAAGACTATGGAGGCTTTAGCCGTAGGCAAGGGTTTATATATTAAATCATATAAAAATGGTAAAGGTTTGTTTATAAAATCTCAAAAAAACTGAATACAAAGCTACCCAGTCGTGCCTTAACTAATGTAGATATCCAAATGCACGCTAGCGACATCCCCTACTTTCGAGGAGTCTACATGAAAGATCAGTTACCAAGGACGCCAAAACGAAGAGAATGTGGTATCGTTAACCTAGATGATTCAAAAAATGAAGGAACGCATTGGGTAGCTTATGTTAAAGTTAATAAGTATTGTGAATATTTTGATAGTTATGGTGATTTGAAACCTCCAATGGAATTGATGCGGTATTTTAAAAATTGTAATGTTTATTATAATTACATAAGATTTCAGAAATTCGATACTATAAATTGTGGTCACTTATGTTTAAAATACTTACAGAATTTTTGGAATAAAAACGTATAAATCTTATGATTTCTTTTATTTCAATCATTAGCAAAATGTCTCTCACATTGTCGATAACAGGAAATTCGTCAGATTTAACTACTTACTATCCTAACTCGTTGCAGTTATACGGACAGTATGAGTGCGCCTTGTTACATTTCTCAACATTTAATTCTATTCCAAACATTGACACAAGAAACAATAAGCTGTATTATGGTTCCAGTGAATTAATTGAAATACCAGAAGGCAGCTACGAGTTACAAGATATTGGTGATTATTTAAAATCTGAAATAAAAGATGCTACAATTAAACTACAGTGCAATAACAATACTTTGAAAACTACCTTGTACTGTTCTAAAAATATTAATTTTACTAAAGATGATACTTTTAGAGGTTTATTAGGCTTTAATAAGCAGATCTTGAAAGCAAATAAATGGCATGTGTCAGAGTTTCCAGTCAACATTTTGCCTACGACCGTGATCAGGATTGAATGTGATATTGTTAGCGGCTCATACATAAACGGAGAACCCAGCCACATTGTGCACGAATTTGCTCTCAACGTACCTCCCGGATACCGTATTATAGAAATCCCGAAAAACGCAATATACTTTCCAATCAATCAGAACAACATAAGCTGTATACATATCAGGTTGCTTGACATAAACAATAGTTTAATAAATCTACGCGGTGAAGAAGTACAGCTGTATCTACATCTGAGAAGAAAAAATGATTGACTACAATAAATATGAGCACCAACAATCTAAAAATATCAGTGCTACTCAAGCTATCAAGCAAAGAAGAGATCGCTCTAAAAAGAAAATAAAATTGACAAAAGACAATAAGGCGTTTCTTAAGGCAATCGGTTTGCTAAAATGAATATTTTAGATGTATTATCCGCTCCAACCTATGACAACACCGTCGAAGGAATTGAATTTCATTCGTACAAGCCATATGTAACAAGTTTCAACAGGAATGATGAAATTCGGATACCTATCAACCAACAAGATCTATACATACTACCGTCAGCAAGCACTCTTTATTTAGAAGGAACTGTGATCGTTAAGAAAAATGATTCAAAGGATATCGCAAGTAGCGTGCAATTCACGAATAATTCTCTACTCTACTTATTTCAAGATATAAGGTATGAACTAAACGGAGTGGAAATTGATAATGTAAAAAATGCAGGTGTTACAACTACGATAAAATCGTTAATATCGATGAACGAGAGTGAGTCAAAAATATCTCATGCTTGGGGTTGGAATATAGATGGTATAAAAAATATTCATGGTGGTAATTTTTCTGCTTCCATCCCTCTTTGTAATATTTTAGGCTTTGCTGAAGATTTTAAAAAGGTCGTAATAAATTGTAGACATGAATTAATATTGTTGCGAAGTAATACTAACTTGAACTCTGTAAAACTTAACACTGGTGAAGTAGTAGAGGACGTTCAGATTAATAAAATCATATGGCGTGTACCGCATGTTAAAGTGTCAGACAAAGAAAAAATAGGCTTACTTAAAGTCTTGGAAAAAGATCGACCACTTCAGATGATTTTTAGAAACTGGAATTTGTACGAAAACCCTGTATTACCTAAAACTACAAAACATACGTGGTCTATCAAAACTTCATCGCAAATAGAAAAACCAAGATATGTAGTCATTGGTTTACAGACAAATAGAAAAAACCATCCGACTGCTGATATGTCTCAGTTTGACCACTGTAATATTCGCAATATTAGAGTCTACCTAAATTCATCCTACTTTCCATATGAAAATCTAAATGCAAATTTTGCACATAACAGGTTTGCTTTATTATACGAGCAGTACACAAGATTTCAACAGTCGTACTATGGACGTCGTTCGGAGCCTTTACTAAGTGAAAAACAATTTAAAGACATAGCGCCATTGTTTGTAGTAGACTGTTCGAGACAAATAGATAATCTAAAGGCTGGTCCTGTTGTGGATGTGAGAGTGGAAATTGAAAGCAATACGGATATACCCAATCAAACTTCTGCATATTGCCTTATTTTGAATGACTGCATAATTGAGTATAAGCCGTTGAGCAATACTGTGAAAAAACTATCATGAATCCTGATACTATTATATTGGATGTTCAAGGCTTTAAAGATTTACATAATAATTTTATAATTAAAGAATTAGCTTTCGCCACTCATGACTATACACAAACGTTTTTGATAAAACCTCCATATCTGTTTAAGTATTTGACAAGAGATGAAAAGAAGCAAGTTAAATGGTTGGAAAGAAATAGAGGTATTTACTGGAGCGAAGGATATATTGACTACAGAGAATTCCTACGTTTAATTGTTCCATACCTAGAAAATAAAAAAATTTTAGTTAAGGGTTTGGAGAAAGTAAAATGGATAAATAACCTAGGCGTGCATAATTGTAATATATCAGAACTTGATGAAAATCAATGTCCTAATTTAGCTGAACTGCATAAGAAATACTGTGGAAGAAGTAATTTAAATTGTATTATGCATTCAAATCAATGTGCGCTTAAAAATGTATTATGTTTGAGAAAACATATAGAGCAAAAATAAATGTGTACCTATCTTGCTAGTTTTAGATAATGAATAAAACAATTTTTAAGTAAATAGTTTTTCATTTATTTTACATACTTCATTATGTAAGGTATTTTATAAAATACAATGCAATGTAATACTAAACCTATATAACTACAGGTTGTAGAAATCGTTGTCAATTAAAGACTTAGATATTTTCTTAACTAAACACTCTGTTTCATCCATAACGCTATCAACAACATCTTTAACAATGTATTGTGCCTTTATCAAAACATTTTCACTGTCACTGTCACTGTCACTGGCTTGAACGTTATTACACAGGTCTATGACCTGAATTTTTATTAGCTTAAGTCCTCGCTGATGGAGCCGACTCATAACGAAAGATTTTAACGAATTTGGTTTTTTTTGTTTTTCTCGACGTCGTTGTTTCAGGCTCTTATCTTTCGTCCCCAATTTTAATTTCGTACTGCACTCAGCTTCATGGCAACGCATCTCGTTAAACTCAGCTTCATTTAAATAATCCTGATCCTGGGCATATTGACTGAATATTATATTGTCTGATCCTTGAGTAATCTGAAACAAAGAGTTAATAAATTTATAAATGTATTGTAATGTACTAAGCAGTATTGTTATATACACTTCGTTACAATCATAGTGTTAATTCGAATTAAATAAATAACTTTATTATTATTAATTAACTTACCGATGTCATGATTATGATGTGCTAATCAACTACTCGAAGCCAGTGATATTTACGAAATAACAAAAAAATACAATTACAGTGATTATTGGCCCTGCCTTGACTTGATAACCATAGATCAATAAAAAATAGATACCGCATATATACTCAAATTCATGATTGAAATGAGAGACTAAAATATTGCAAAAATCATATGCGATTTTTAGTTTTAGGCAGCCTATAAAAGTGTAATTTTATATAGTTATAATTCATCTTCTAGTGATCAATCATCGGTAATATAGTAGATCGGTCATGCATTTTTTAACGCATGTCATATCTATTTATTATTAATCGTTGGCACTACCTATGAAAAAGCTAACTAAGCATTTATGTCTCAAAGCCGGAGGACAATGAACTGACCTACTTAAATATAGATACGATGTATATTATGCTCTCTCTATCTATTACATGGTACTGTAAAATAAACGTCTTATAAAAGAATGACTTTACTACCAGTATACTGGTTTATCGTACTTAGTATTATAAATTTGTAAGATTCTCTGTCTGTTGGTTGCATCATCACGAATAATCAGTTAAAATGATCATGATCGAATTCGGTAGAGAAATAAAAGAACCTGTAAGAAAGTATGTAGACTATTTATTATCAACATTATCGTCAGCACTTTCTAACTGCAATTTAAGTAATAAAAATCCTGCTATTCGTAGGTATGTTTGTTGAAACTTGATATAAGATTGGTTAAATTTTATTAAACAAATGAAGCATACCTAGCTATACCTAGTTATAACTTAACACGGATAGATAAATAAGACAATATTGTTATAATTACACAGACACTTTATTTACAATTGGTTTATATATACAATTACATTTAAACACCTACACATATTCCTCGTTAATTTTACCTATTCTAAGATTATATCTAAGTTATATAATACAAGGGTAGCTTACATTCTATTATTGTTTATTAAAAATATTTACACATCTTTTAGCATAGCCGAGTGACCCCAGGCAAGTGTGGATACCTTATCTACAGATATCGCACGTTTGTCATCGTTATTTGATAAAGCAATTTTGTTTATACTCTGAGTGAATATCTCGTGCTTAATTGATTTGAACATCATATATTTTTTGCGGATTATACCACCATTAAATAAAATATTTTCATAGTCTGTGATGCTTAAATCTTTCACTACGCACGATTTTACTCCCTTTGCTTTTTTAATGATTTTATCATGAGTCTTTATGGAATAAAGTTTCGATCGTAACCCGACAAAATTTGAAATATACTGTCCTCCCATTTCATCTTTGAACAGCCCGGGTACTTTTTTGTTTTTTAAAGGTATGTTAAATTCATTTTCATCGGTGTAGTTACTAGTGTCAAAATATTGCAAAAAATTGTATTTCAGATCGTGATAAAAATCATTGGTATAAATTTTGTAGACAAACGAATCGGTATCTGTGTAACACAGCTGCACTCGATCTCCGTAAAAAGGTTTGACAACATTGTAATGAAAGTCATACATATGTGACTTAGAAAGCTCTAATACAGTGAATCCAATATAAATAGGTTTATCTAAAATGATTCGATCTGGTTTCATTTGTATTGCAACTAAATTTTCTGTCAGGATACATGCACTATGGAAATAAGGATTAGCTATAAGTCTCTCAGCGGATATAGATTTTTTTGTCTTGTTGTATTTATCACACCACTTACTAACCAAATGAACACATACTCTATTTTCAGTATTTTCTAACGTCTTACCAAAGACGCTGTTATTTAACAATTTGAAAAAGTCTTGTTCGAATGAATTTTTTGCGTTTTGTCTTAACTTTGTATTTAATTCTATATACTTTTTTAAATAGGGACTCTGTCTAAATGTAATAACTCGGTGTACTTTACGTAAAATTAGACCGTGTTCTAGACACTTTTTTAAATGAACATAGTGAATCACATAGTTATATTTGTTATACAAATTTGCGATTAATTTTTTTGTTTTACCTCCAGGGGGTACACATTTTTCAGGGCAAAATGGTAAGTCGTTGTGAAGCTTATGCAAATGTTCAGGATACAAAAGGTCAACTTCTAATATAAATCCCCATTCAGCATCGCTTTTAATTTTCTCAATACATAAATTATCCATTTCATCTTGACTAAGAAATCTAAAACTAGAGTAGGGTAAAGCTTTACAAAGCGAAAAACCATATAAATTGCAACAGTCAGCATAGAATATAAAACAGGAGGGCTTTGCAGCATCATATTCTAACATGTATTTATGATTGGCTTCTGCATATCGATGGGAACACATGCACAACCCCCCTCGAATACCGCTTTGAATCATCCTCACGATAGCTAAATCTGATATGAGTTCTAATTGTACACCTGTTTTGAGTAACATTGCATCAAAAGATAGGCTAGGCGCAGTTACATAAAACGCGGGGTCGAGTTTATAATGTTGCTTGCATGTTTTTCGGAAATTCTGAAAAATATCTGTCAATAAAAGTACATCCGTTTTTAGGTATAAATCAGTATATTCACCCATATTTGTAATGTTGAATTCACTCCAAACAATTTGAGCATGTTCATAGTCATCATTCGAAATATTTTCGTTAGTCAAAGAGTTATGAAAACTGTGCTTAGGCGGTAACGATTTTTCATCGTAACTTGTCCAATGTGACATGAAGTCATACGGGTATACGCCTTTTCGTGTTAATAAACTAAATTGTTTTTTATCAGGAAAATGAGACTGTAGATAAACAAAATCGTCTGTCTGCATGGTTTTCGCCAGCTTATCTAAACTTGATGCTAAAAAGTTAAAGGAATCTAAAAATCTTAGCTGTATAATCTCATTAGCACTAATAGGGATGAACTTTGAGAATGTTATATATTTTTCCTTAGTCTTAGGAATAATTTTAATTTGACCAGGGAGTTCAGCTAACTTTTTAATGAATAAATGACAATCATATCCGCATAAATTATGAAAAAATATTGGAACAAATTTAGGTGTTTTATACTGCAGATTACAATGACGATGTGCTGCGCCTCGATATCGACCAGTTATATGACAATGATCTCTAACTCTATCGTTCCACAGTAAATTTTCACATATGTGACATGTGATAGCATGTTCGAAATGCAGAGCATCTTTTTCTGTAAATATCATGTTCTCGGTTTTGGACAGAGTTCTATGTATTGCTTTAACATCTTCAATTAAATATTGTATAAATTTCGAAATACAATCTTCCCCCCGATAGCTCCTAAACCCATCGACTAAGTTATTTGATGATGAAACAACATTATAGGCAAACGCGGCTGGCACGTGTCGTTGCAAGTATGACGTATTGACGGTGTCTAATGTCGAGTCAACGTTGGGTACAAGCAATGTTTCGAAATCGGCATATATGACGAATGGAATATTTTGTTTTCGCTCATAGTTATTAAACTTTAAAATTGATCCCTGTTCTGGTAATACTGTGGCAACTCCTCCACACAAATGTGTTTCGATTTGATGCAAATCAGGGAAAAATAACAAACAGTTTTCGCAAAAGTATAATTTACCATGATGTTTGCTTATCTGACATCTGACTAAACGAGAAAAGTTGGTAATTAAACAGTAATGAGAATCAGTATTATTTTCTAAATATAGTAGATGGATGCTTCTAGATTTATTATTTGATGTTTTATACAAAGGCCCAGTTACTATCTTGTCATTTTTTAATCCATAAACAAAAATATTTAAAAAAGGATTATTTTTTTCAAACACTGCTATATCAGAAAATGTAATTGGAAAAGACAAATCATTAATATTTAAAACGTCTCGAAAATGTGGATATGACGAAATTCTTTCAGGATGACTATTTGTAGGATACAAAGCTGCTACAACACTCCATAAAAAGCAATACTTATCTCTGTTTTGAATATTCAAACATGCCTTTTTATTCCTTATATATTTTGGTAAAGAAATAAATTTTGATCCGCTGAGAGGCTGATACTTACTAATATTTATTTCTAAATGTGAATTGCACAGAAACGTCCAGCCACTATCTCTCTCCTGAAACTCTTCGATTTTCTTTAAAAGGGTCTCGATTGCTGGTTTATAAATTAAATCAAAGTCATAATGTACATGTATGATAAAGTTTTTTGTAGAAAATGATTTCAATTCCTGTTCATCATTTTTATACAAAAGAAAATAAGAAAATAGTTCTAAATTAATCTTAACACCTGTATGCTTTTGTAGCGACCTATCTATAAGGTTTTTTACATGTTTACTGATGTTATTAAGAAATATTTCAGGGAAATTATTTATTTGTTCATTAGTTGCAGTGATCCGGTAACTTGTAATTCTTCTTTTGAAAGAAGAATCAATTATTTCAACATTGTCATACATCAGAGTTTTGCTATTATTTTTATGAACATTACTACGTAAATGACCGGACCACCGACGATTATCTATATCTACTTTACAAACCGAACAATGCGGCATTTTTACTTTAACTAAGACCTACGACTACTTTTATACTGAATTTAACCTTAAATAGATTATTAATACTTACTATTTTTATGAGTGCCTTTTCTTGTTTCAGAAATATTAGTTTTAACAATTAAGCATAAACAATTAAGTAATGCACTAGGATTTCTTATCACCAAACCAGGACTGCTTTACGGTCTTCCGTAGGTTAACACTTTCGGTCAAAGTAATCGAAGATCCTCCGTGATGTTCTTCCTAAAATTGTAAAAAAATAATAATAATTAGCATGCGTATGTAATTGTAGCGAAAATTAAAAAAAGATTTACTATAAACAATAACTTTAAATAAAAAAATTACAATATAGGTACCTGATAATTTATCCAAGTTCCAATTTAGGATTATCCCGATTTTTTGGTCACCAAATCACATCACCCAATCGTAGTGAAATTTTTGTCCTAAAAACAAAAAAATTATAGTTTCTATATAATGGTGAAAAAAAAAAAAAAAAAAAAAAAAAAAAAAAATTATTTAAAATGATTTAATCTATTACAATGGTGTTAAAAATATATATTACCTGATAATTAATAGATGCACGATCCAATTCAAGGTTCAAACCACAGCCGTGAACGTTACAGAATTAATCTTGTGATCAAGTAGTCTAAGTGGTTGTATCTAAAAAAAAAAAAATTATATAACATAGCTTATATATACAAATAAAAAAATGTGTAACAAAAAGAAAAAAAAAAATGCTAAATATTACCTGCTGATTTATGCGTCGCTCTTGAACTTTATTAATTAATTGAATTTATTATTTATTTTATTTACAGCTGCCTGCACAGCTTTAAATTACTTTTAAAACTGTGCAGACAGCTGTCTTTCAAAATAAGCAATAAATTATACCGAACCGACACTTGATACTTGCCTTGCCAAACGTGATGTCGAAATATCCGCGAGCGTCGGTCAGCAGTTTCAGGTAAGGATGTCGCGCACTCACATACACATTGTCTTTGGTATTTGTTTTGCTTTAGTTTACGCAATAATATAAATATATCAACCCTAACTATTTCGCTGCATCGACAGTTGAAATAATTACTTAGTCATTATTTTGTTTAAGTTTAATACGGCAAAAAAAAAGAGTTGGTTTTTACAATATCACCTAAACATTAGCGATGATTTTTAATATAGTGAATTATCGCGAGTTTTCACCTTATAAGCGGCTCATTTTCTTCAATACGTATTCGTCAACGAATCGAAGCCTGCAAGTGATCCAGTAATCTGCAAGAAGTCATCATAGAAGAACAGAACCAGCCCTGAAGAACGAATCCCTGCCTCCTGCGCTATCTCTGCTGCCATTGGGACCATCAGTCTTCAACGACAGTCCTGCGCTGCTGCCAGCTGACCCGTCAAGCAAACATTCAAGAACGATCCGCTGTCACCCACCGAAGGCTGCACCACCAATCCATCAATCAGTTACTTATCAAGTTCACTGGAAAATGTAAGTACCTTCAGACGTATTACCGTAGCCTGCTTAGTTTTTTTTTTTTTTTTTTTTTTTTTTTTTTTTTTATTTTTATTTTTTTTTTACTTCAAAGTCACAAACCGGATTAACTTTGTTTTTGATGCTCACCCAACCTTAATAGTTAAGGTTCTGAGTAAGAGGGCTTGGGTTGGGGGGTGGGTGGACCAGGCTCACCTTTCAAATGGTGAATTTGTATGCTACAGCCCTAACACACAAAAATCTTAGTGGAGAGCTACAATACAATATAACTTTATAGCACATCAAACAATATGGTAATATAAATATAAGTAGTAACATTTCATTTCATTGGGCGACCTTATCACTTGCAACGATTTCTTTCAGGCAACAGGCTATGAGCTATGAGTGTGAAAGTGTTTATGTTAAGTAACTTTATCAATTGCGTAAATAATTACATCTTAATTCTTTATTTCAGGTCTGAATCTGAGTGCGAATACTATCAATCATGCTCGAGCGTGGAGCCAGTAGGGAACACCAAACCCACTCGCAAACCCGCTGCAGACAACAGTAAGAAGCGTAAGCCGCGTTCATCAACAACGAATTCAACTACACCAAGGTAAATTTGACTTATAAATTTGTACTATTTTTATTACCTTATCTTATGATAGCTAAAATAACGTTACTTAACATAGGGTTTAGACCCGGACTCCGGCCCGTACCAATGGGTTCTTTGGAACTTATGTACGGATCATACCACTAGCTTTTCGGTGAAGGAAAACATCGTGAGGAAACCTGCATGTGTCCTGAGAAGAAATTTAATAGCACATGTGAATCCACCAACCCGCACTTGGCCTAATCGCCCTTTGAGGGTAGGCCTATATCCCAGCAGTGGGATGCTAAAAAGGCTGATACAGATAAGGTTTAGGCCCTATCCAAGACAGAGCACGTTTGATATGAACGAGCCGATTCACTTTCGATATGCAAAGGCTTGGAGATTAGGGATTGTATCAACCAAAGTACAGATGATCAAACAGCGAGTTGTACAGTGCGCACATAATAGGTCTACCATTCAACATAATTTTCTATTGATATATATTGTATGCTAACGATGAACAGGTGGATAATATAAAGAACATTAATTAACAAAGGTTTTCTTGCTTGTTTCAGTAAAAAACCTCATACTGTCTCCGATATATTCGGAGTCAATCAAAACCGCGATCCCGCCTCAACGCACAATGAAGATGGAAACCAGCAGCTGCCTTCATTTTTCGTCAATCGGGTGGGCAACGGGTGCGAGCGGCGTACGACGACTACAGACGGCGACTACTACGTCGACTGTAAAGTTTATAAGACGGAGGACGCGCGTGCCGCCGACTCCCTGGAGCTGTGGAAGAAGGCGCTCGTCCGCATCAAAGTCCAGACGAACGCTGAGTCTCCGCAGTGGCGAGCACTGCAGAAGTTTGTATTATCATCGGACTTGTTATTTCCAAATCCACCGCGATTTTTTGATAAGTAAAAATATGTACATAATATAATAAATGTATCTAATCGTTAATCGTTTTTTATATTGAATTTATATATACATCCATACATATATACATTTTATATATCATACAAGGTTCTTGACTATACTTACAGGCAGGCACTTACATTTAAACTTTTACTTAAATTTGCATGTTTAAGTAAAAGTTTAAATATTTGGAAAAATTACTAGGTTTGTCTATTTAAACATTTAAATAGACAAACCTAGTAATTTTTCCACACTTACAGATTAATTTAATCTAGCTGATCGTGTAAATTTACACATTCTGAAGCTTCGTCGCGAATGAAATCGAACGTATAATAATGGGCATTTCTGTCCCACCCTGTCTATCAGCGAATCCTGTTTCAGTTACATTTTTTCAATGAAATCGAACGTATATTATTGGGAATTTCTGACACACCGTCGTGAAGGCGAACTTGTTCGCCGAGCGACAAGGTGGGACAGAATTCCCAATAATATACTACTCTATGGTTTTTGCAATCAACATAAGTAAAATCATTTTCAAAATGAACGTAACAAAGTAGTCCCAGACATTTCCCACATGAACTATGTATTTCTTGATAACAATTAATATACTCACATAATAACGCTTCAAACTTTTCCGGTGATTTATTTTTATTATTTTTCTTAAGCTGTACTGGTTTCATTAATTCTCTTCTTTGTTTGTGATTTCCTGTATTTGTTGAAAAATTGATGATATTACAGTCATTTTCTTTATTATGCTCTTTTTCAGTAGAAAATGGATGATGTTTTATGCAAGAAATAGCTAAAGCTGTTTGACTGTCAAAATGATCTGGACACAATAGACAAAAACATACTTCACAACTGCTAATAGCTGGTTCAATGCAATGTTCATATTCACAATGCTGCGAATAACTTGATACCATAGATTTTTTGTTAGTATCTTCAATATCGTCTACTATTATTGTTTCACTAGATTGTTCACTATAGATATCTGTGTCTGGAATGTAATCTTCATCTTTGCTGTCGTCTGACGCTGCATACGGATCTTGTTCTTGCATTTTAGTATCAATGTATGCGTCAGATAATGAAAGTGTCTCGTCACAGTACAAAAAACCTGCAGACATCTCGTTTTCAATTTCATTCTCTTTTTCTTTTTGTTTCTCGTTCTCCTTCTCACTCGATTTCTGGTTCATTTTCTTACTCTCTTTCTCACTCCTCTTCTCGCTCTCCTTTTCACTATCCATTTCACTATCCTGTATGTTCTCCTTCTCGATCTCCTTTTCACTCTCTTTTATGTTCTCCTTCTCACTATCCTTTACGTTCTCGTTCTCGGTATCCTTCTCACTCTCCTTTACGTTCTCCTTCTCACTGTCCTTTACGTTCTCCTTCTCACTCACCTCCTTAATCTCTTTCTCACTCTTCTTTATGTTCTCCTTCTCGATCTCCTTTTTACTCTCCTTTATGTTCTCCTTCTTGCTCTCTTTTTCACTCGAATTTGCGTTTTCCTTCTCATTATTGTCAGTTTTCTTCTCCTTCTCCTGATTTTCTTTTTCGCATGTTTCACAGAATCCGACGTTTACTAGTTGTCGATGTCGATGTACTGGTTTTTCTTTCAATTCTACGGTATTATTTACGGGCTTTATATTTTTTTGTTTTTGAATGGATTTTATTTCGTCCAAATAGTTTTCTATGTTATCTAATTTTTTTAATAAGTGTGGAGAGTGCAAGGTGGTTTTGTATTCATTTCTATAGTCAAAAATTGCACCATGTTTTTTGAAGTCGTATGGCCGGGAAAATATAGATTTTATGTCAGTCTTTTTAATATTTGGTGATCTTGTTTTGTGTAATATAATATCCTTTCTTGTATACATGTTCTGAAAAAAAAAAAAACATTTAACCATTAAACCAACCATAACAAAAAAAATCGACCTAAGGTGATTGTTATTTTATGTTAATATTATTTTCATTAAAAAATCAATTCACAGTTCACATTATTTGTAAGTTAATTACTCAGGGACGTTTCATTAAATCACTACAAATTTATATAAGTATGTATGAAGACAGAATCTACAGTTATGGAGAGTTTATGTATAATAAACCCAAGCGTCCTGTCACCGATCAGTAGGCTGGCACATGTCCGTACGCAACGTAAAGGTAGCCATACACGTAACGATATACTTGCGCAAGTTTAGATTGCATTGCTATATCCTGTAGCTAGCATTTCAGTAGCCTAAACTAAATAATAGCATTCTAGTCTAAACTTGCGCAAGTATATCTTTACGTGTATGGCTACCAAGTAAAAGCTTTTCAATCCCTCTCCGGCTAAAACCTAAGCGTTTTACTTAATCACATGTTTTTGTCCGATAAAAATGTCTAATAAAATAATATGTGATAGAAGACCCAATTCGTAAGAAAAAACAAAGGTTGTAATATAGATTTTGTATCACGTTTTGATCGTACAGTACGGTCATTCCCTGCCACCCGCGCTCGGTTACCTCACAGTTACCGGTTGGCAAGGACGCGACGACGCGGTGCGCAGAGTGGAGGTCACGTAAAATATTCAAATATTAAACAAATAATTTACAAATAATTTTGTAATGGGCGTGTGTTGTGCTGTGTTTAAAGTGTTTTACAGTTATTTTTAAAGTGTTTTATGTTTTAGTAGAAAACCAACATACAATAGGTACTTATGTTTAGTATTTCATTTACCCTATCGGTTTAAGACCTAAACCTATCAGATCACACTGAAAACAACACAATATCTATATCAACAAAAAATCATATTTTCAACTTACGTAACGTTTTGGTGGCCTGAATTTCCTTACAAAAATTTAGTTACTTCGTTTATACTGATTCAAAATAGGAAACTATTGTAAAAAACGAGCTTAGATACCCACCTTACAGCATAATATGATTCTTATTTCTTCCTAATTCGCGCAATAAGTTTGTTTTGAGTCATTGAGGTCATCGAACTTGAACGCGCGGCGTTTTCTGCGCATGCAACCCTAGCATTTCTTATCTCACTTACACAAGCATGGTACGCGTTCACCTACACGAGCTTAGATTGTGTGCGTAGGAAGTGTAGGAACGCGTTTGTTCGCCAGTGACCGAGGTAGTTTGTTAGGTAGGTAGTTTTTTCGCCAGTGACGTATGACTAAAACCGATGTAAACTGATCTCCAACTGCAGTAGTTGCAGTATTGAGGCGAATACCATTTTAAACCGAACATTCGACATCCCAGAACGGAATACAACGCGCTCAGCCACCAACACTTACGAATTGAATTGAGATGGCAAATATTTATTTTATTGTCCTAGGAAATTTTAAAAACGTCTTTTAAAAGAAATTTTACTAGCTTAAGATTTAGTTTTTGAAAATAAAATGGGCAGTAAAACTTACGTAGCATGTAGATGTGATTTGGCGCCAAATAACTTCCCGCGTAAGCGCACTTCGGTCACCTCTGCTGATGCGTGACACGTCCGTCTCGTCTAGACTCCTGCGCCAAACTGCGATCGGATTCGCACACTCCGCGACCGTTGAATGAACGAGAGTTTATAACCGCATTTTAGCTAAGTAATGTGGGATAGTCGCGTTTTAGTCTTGACTAAGTGTAAAATTATTTCAGTTTTTATTTTAATTTGCCGTCATAAGCCCTTTAATAATTGCAAAGTAATGATAAAAAAATTCGAATTAAAATGCTAAAATGCCGCTATTGCATTTTAACTACATTATTGCTTAGTGTTTTCACTTAACGGCATTAAAGCTTTGGATTGTTTTATATTAATGAAAAATATAACACAGCTATAACGAGTTTAAAGTACTTTAACCTCATTATTGTTAGTGAAAACAAAGTAACGGCAATGTAGTCATGCAAATGCTTGCTAAAATTGCTTTTAATCGCGTTTTAGCCATGCATTTACTATTTACTGCATTTTAGCATTGTTTACATTCAAAATTTAGGCATATAACGGCATTTTTCTTTTCATTATCTCGAAAACTATTATAGATAGAAAAATACGGGTAAAATCAGTCGATAGAACTTTTTTTTCTGATTCAGAATATATTAAAAAGTCGAAATTGACAAAGTGTGGGTTAGCGGCATTATAGCTATCGGACGGCAGTATTGACAATGCAACATCCTCTAAAAGAAGATTTTATCTTCTGTAAGAGGATGTTGCATTGTCAATCTCTTCTTCTCTCTTTCGAGATTGTATCACTTCTATTTTATAATCGAACTCATGCTAATGCTCAGAATCATATAATGAGGAACTTTGACATCACTCTCTGTTATAATTCGCTTCTTGATAACAGCGAAGCGTCCCTCTGTATTTGCTACGGATTGTACCAGGCTACCAGCAATGGAAGGCAATGGCGAATAAACTGAACACAGAACACACACAGCCTGAAACTAAGCTGTGCATACAATCAAATCTCACACTATCGCACTGATACATATTTACCTATGTAGGCATAAATACACTTATGTCATGTACTTACCACTACATAGGAAAACTGTGAAAGTATTGTTGGAAGTGTGATAAACACGCAACCAATACCTGATTTTACTCTGTCACACTACAAATTATGCGTAAGCAGCCATCCTTTTCTATCGACCTAGATTACTTACGCACACAGGCAAACTATAATCAAACACATTCAAATGGTATATAATATTGCTACTAAACAATAGATGGCACTCAAAGCCATCGTTTGAATTTTGTGTTATGTTCCAATCCAAATTGAAAGTACTCTATCCGACAGACTCTCTCCGCCACTAGATGGTACTAAAATAGTTAATGTAAAGTGTTGCCTGTAGATGGCATTGTAACTAAACTAGTATAATTAGCTGTATGGTTATGATTTCATTGGGAAAACTAGAGCAGCTCGACCACGATTTTTATTGTTGTTATCAAGTTTTTACGCCACTTTTGGTCGAGATACCAAAATGTGGCGTCAAAAAGCCATGATCTCAACAGATTATAAAGTGTGCACCAAACGTAATAATATCGTAAGCTGAATGGGTTGTATGTTAAACGTACGATGTAACCCCAAGAATAATGTCAATAAAGTCTTTATTCATGTGACGTAATCTACTAATATATATTTTATTCGTAGGACGTAACTAACATTGAAATAACCTTCATAATAAAACACGCTGCTATAAACGTGTGTATGTGTATAACTTCTTACCGATTACCATGTGGTTGATACGATCATGACACCAACAAAATATTGCAAAAACGAGAGAAAAATATTAAACACCTAAGATATTTCATTCATTCAGGCCGTATTTTGAGGTAATCCATATTTAATATATAATTTTTAGACATACTATGAAAATATTAAATTAAAGTTTTAAAAAAATATTTTAAAAATACAATGTAAGTGTATCTAGTAACAATTCAGCCTAATTATCCTGCTAAGCCGATGTGACGTCATAAACGCACCGTAGCCCAACCTGAATAAATTAAACGTGCGCGCTTCTACACGAAGCATCATCACAATGACTTTTCAAGATCACGATTTCGATCGCAACGAGGCATTTATGATGTCACGTCGGCTTAGCAGGAAATATGTCCATTCCTGTCCACCAACAACGTCTTGAAAATCACACTATATCTATTATTTACTTAATTTTGGTGTCAATATTGTCTTGCAATTACATTACAATCTTCATTATTAAGGTCAATTAGGTACAATATTTCATTATTTTTTGGTATTTTGCGTACTTAGGTAGCGGGTAAGTATTGACATAATAGGCGTTTGAGGTATGGAATATAAAATATGTCGGGTGGCATAAATGTCCATCTTGGAACGGTATCTAAGTAGCTAGTTACGTACCTAATTATTTTATGTGTGGATAACTGGCAAGGCGCTTTAGATTTTGAACCACTTAAAGCATTAGTACCTTCCTAATTAAAACCGTTTTGAACCTTCATGGCTACATCACTGGTGGAATGGCCAAAGCGTTGCTTTTCTAACGTTTTCTTACTCCGTGGACTTTACAAAGAAACCTTTAGTACAGTAGCAGTATCCGGAGTTTCAATCTGAGCACAATAGATGGCAGTAGCTCACTCTAATACTCTGATATTAAAATCACGCCTCTTTCCTCTAGGGGTAGGCAGAGACCACAGATTTCCAATTAATACTCTGATAATGGGACAAAAACATGTTTGGCGATATATGTATGTATAAAAGCACCTTTGACTACTCCTTCGGGAAATACGCTATGCTATGTATAGTAGACTGCTATGCAAAGAATGAACATGAGCTCTCTGACCCGATGTAAACAGTCTGCTTTTCATTTCGATTATGAGAAAAGTAAAATAAAAATCAAACATGAAAAGTTAAACATAATCTTTTTTAAACATTTTTTTTTTATATTATTGTGATGGAACAAGCTCGAGGCCCACCTGATGTTAAGCGGTCTAACCTCTGCCTATAACAGATGCATTTCGTCAGAAGTCACGAATTGCACTGCGCCCGTCACTTTGAGACATAGTTATTAAGTCCCATGTGCCTGTAATTTCACTGGCTCTCAAGGACTGCTGCCGGAACACACCGTTAGGTGCTTGGCGATAGATTTTCTACTTGAGGGTGGTCGCTAGCCAGGCGGGCATTCGCAAACAGCCCTTCCACCATGCGGTGAAGCTCAAGCCCGCGCCGGGGTTCGAACCATGGACCTGCTGCGTGGCAGTCCATAGCCAATGCCACTGAGCCATCACTGCTTCAAAAAATATATTTACAGTAAGACAGTGACTACATTGACCTTTGATATATTTGATATATATGACCTTTGATTGATATGAGACAGAGAAACAGTCTTCAATTTAAAATTAGAGCAGTTAATAAACCTAAACGAGAAAGGTTCTTTCCTGGTATATTAATATTGGATATTTCTTGCGAATCTTGAGTTACTTGTGTTTCGGACAGAGTGGCTGAAGAAAAAGTTCCGACTGGCTTGCATTTTTTTTTATTGCTGGTAATATCGTTTCCCCGCCGAGGTCTCCTTCCGTATTAGGTCACAAGGAAGATAGCTCCTTGTCTTTCTTGCGTGCGGTGGAAGTGCGTGGTGAGGAGCGAGCAAGTGTGTGTGTTCCATAGTCCGCCGCGTCGAACATTTTCTTTGCCAGACGGACAACGAACTTTTCTATATACGTGAAGTTACCTGGTACAAGTAACTTCAAGCTTAATTTCCAAGTATGAGAATTGAAAACATCTTAACATTTAAACACTTATGTTACGATTAATATATCAATAATTAATATATCAAACTCTTCTTCCATTCACGGAGTCGAAGAAGGCTCAATCGAATTATTATTTTGACTTAAAGATATCTAACCTACCTCCTCGTATTCCGTAATCATCTTCACAGCTTTACCTAAGTAAAGACACGTTTAAACTTTCGCATTGTTTCACCAGCACTCAATCATTCGCATGAGTGGTGCTTCATTCAGCTCATTTGCACAGCCGACTCGGGCGGAAAATTATTTCTTTTCATATCCCCATTTTTCGCGTCTTACTTAAAGTTTCACGAATCAGCGGGAGTTAAAAATTCTTCTGTTTATTTTTCTTCATTTTTCTTACTCTGGAAACGTTGGCTAATTTTGTATTCCTTTTCTGTTCGTTTTTGTTTTTAAGTAAGCACGGAATATGTCTTTAGATATGTATGAAATCAGACGTTACGCAGAGATAAAACTAACCTATAATAATTATTTTGACTGGATTGGAGCATAGTTCAATCTGCGAAGAACATGTATACTACCTAGTAGGTCGTTTTCCACTTGTACGAGAGATAGGTTTAGAACGTAGTAATTAAACAACTTTAAACGGTTTAAATCGCGTATATATATTTATCATTATTTTTGTCCCGACTTTTCAAACACTTTGCAGTGATCGTAGTCATGGGGTGTTTTAGAACGGCTCAAATCTCTCCAATCACCGTATTCCTGTGTAGACACGGACTCCCCATAAGTGAAAAAATTTGAAGCAGTGATTGCTCAGTGGCATTGGCTATGAACTGCCGTGCAGCAGGTCCATGGTTCGAATCCGCCGCGGGCTTGAGCTTCACAGCATGGTGGAAGGGCATTTTGTAAATGCCCGCCTGGCTAGCGACTACCCTCAAGTAGAAAATCTGTCGCCAAGCACCTAACGGTATGTTCCGGCAGCAGGTCTTGAAAGCCAGTGAAATTACAGGCATATGGGACTTATCAACTATGTCTCAAGGTGACGGGCGCAGTGCAATTCGTGCCTTGTAACGAAATGCATCTATTATAGGCAGAGGTTAGTCCGCTTAACATCAGGTGGGCCTCGAGCTTGTTCCGTCACAATAACATAAAAAAAGGTACAGCCTCCTTCTGACAAGATAATTAAATTGACGAAATATTTGACGTTACCCGAAGGTTGTTCATCCACAGTTTTACAATCCTCATACAGTTGTAAAACGAAAAAAATTGCATATAGCAACGGTATAGGGTAGTACTAGCGGGGAGTCGGGCGGTGCTAGCCGCGGTAGGCATACTCGGTGATTTTGTATACTCTAACTTTGAGGGCAGACATGAACGCTTAGAAGAATTACGTACTTGTAAGCACATTGAATAGATTGTTTATAAATAATACTGTAATATAATTATGTTGCGTACACGTGTTCTGTGTAAGATTGTACTTGGAAATACAACAAGGATTTAAGATTACACAGATATTCCGTGAGGCGATGTAAGTTTATCCTATAATTTCATAGTCCGTAAGAGTATACCTTCATACCTGCCGTCTGTGTTTTAAATAACATAGTCTAGTACTCTTTTACCTAGTCATTTTATGCTCATTCATACGTATTTCTTGGTTAGCATGAACTACCTAAAAATCCTAAAATTTCGGCCAGAGAAAATCTCAAGATTTTTGAAAATATGTAACATCGGCATTATTTTATAGTAGGTATGACCTAGAATAGTTTTTTTTTTAATTTCTATAAGCTTTTGGTAAGTGATGATGTGGTTGACGGTGTTAATAATAGAAAAGTGAAAAAATCTAAAAGTAAAGTATTGCACGCAAATATTAACGTAAATTTTCGCGGAGTTAACTCCGAGTTGTCTTTGCGGCAGAGAATGTGATAAAAATGTCTTTATAGTTCCAGTGGCCTCCAGAACAACCATGGTGGTATTGTTGACGAGCGCAGTGCAATGTCGCATTGAACGGTGATACGTTGTTAGTCGTGAGGCTTACCACCAGACGGATGACTTGTCGTCACGTCAAATATAATGAAAAAAAATCTAGTTTTCTATCTTACTAATCTCATTAAACAAAATGGAGGCAAAAGCCAAACTTTTAATAACAAAAGTACCAGGGCGACAGAGACGGACAGGAGGCTATCTTATGGAAATTGCGTTTCCCCGCGGCACTGCTTTCACAGTCCACTGGTTTGATCATAATAAAAACTCGCACCGTCGCCTCCGCCAGAAGTTTGACCATAAATTCGCTGGTCACAGAATACGTAGCTTACCATCCGCCGCTGGCAACACTTCAGACCCCACGATCTGCTTTTAATATAATAATAAATATCACCATACTTAGCTACACTCTGCACTACTTTTCGCGAACTTTTTTCTGCTCTTTGTTTTTTAGCGAGGGTGAGCTAAGACCATTAAAAAAGTCGGGGCGAGCGATATTTTATGCGATTTTAAGTGTGTAACGGTTCTAATGTCCGTTTTATTGTAGGTGAGTTGAATTATGAAGGCAAAGGTTGCGAGTGTTTGATCTTTCCTTGGGTTGTTTCTTTTCTGTGGATAAATGAGGGCTTTGGGATAATTTTCATGTACTTAGTAATCATTGATTATCACATCATAATATCTTCATATCCCTGAAAGTAGGAAGATAGGCAGTAAGAATAATAACACGTAAACACATTTCTGTATATATTCAGGTCTCCTGTAATGGGAGGCGTGCCTATTTCCATCTAACTGGCACAATTTCATACACTGGACTGTAACTTATATTTTTAGGGAAGACATCTAATTAAAAAACAGAATCGAATTGAACTCTACGTAAAACTGAAACCCGAGAATCGAACTCAGAACTTCGCAGTTTGGACGTGATGCTCATGCCGATTAATTTTTTTACCACTTTGTTATATTGTATTAAAATCAATACTTAATAAAAACCCGCCAAGCGAGAGTCGAATCTCGTTCTATAAAAATTGGGCCAAACCTGCGTGTGAAGTCTTTATTCGTGTCGTTTTTTTTTCATACCAAATAAGATGTCCTATCAATCACTCTTAAAACATCTCTATAGTACGAGTATATTCTGTCATCGTTATACCCTTTCAACAACAGTTAAAATATTAATACATATTATATCCGCATATACGTCCTAAAGACTTCTGTAATCTTTTACCACGTCTGACCACAAGACTCACACACTTCCGAAGCTCATAGCGAAGTTTGCTTAGCTGTTCTTAACCGATCAGCAAAGTTAAGCAACGTCCGCCGCGGCCATGAGCTGGATGGGTGACCGCTACAATACTACTGAGCGCTTCCGTGCTTCGGAGGGCACGTTGAGCCGTTGATCTCGGTTGTCGTCTTCGGATGGTAGTCGTTATAGCATGGTGGCAGGGCATTTTGCGAGTAACCGCCTGGCTAGGTACCACCCTCAAGTAGAAAAGTCGTCAAGCACCTAACGGTGTGTGTCCGGCAGCTGTCCTTGAGAGCCAGTATTTCTAGGTAAGCCTGAACAACATCTTCGAACACATCCTTACAGTCGCGTAAGTGTGCCCCATGAGCAGCGTCCACCACGCGATGATGCCCCCGCTTCGCGTCCCACGTCCCACTTTTTGACGCGCGAGTCTGGCCGAACCATAAGAGCGCCACATCGCAAAAAAAAAAAAAAAAGTATTTTTTTTTAATATTGTTAGGTTTGCAATAACGCCTGCTATGCGGATTACATTACAAAATCACAAATATACGATAGACGATAGGACGATACTAAAAAGTATGTTGTGATTATAATTATAAGAACATGTAACGGTTATTTTTAGGGCCCGTTTCAGAATGTTCGAGTAAGTTCCGGTTATACTCCCCAAAACATAAAATAACTGAATAATAAAAATTACAGTTAACATGCGGCGCGTTTCAAGCTTTAACCGATGAATAGGCTAAATCGATGACTGTGAAACGCAAAGATAGTGTTTTATTTATTAAATATGTTCTGGGTAGTACAACCGGCCGGAACTTACTCGAACATTCTGAAACAGGCCCTTAATATTTAGGATTGTGCACTGTACCTTTCGTCAGAAATTCTATTTAACGTTACCCATAAGTTATAAGATAATCGAGTCGTTAGGCGAGTTGGGCAAAGCTTCGTTTTGAAATTTCGAACTTCTGGAATTTCCAGGTCTTATAGACAGCAATCGGCTCGCTGTAACATTGGACCAAAAAACATATTTCGGGCCTTGAACCCGCAACCGCCTACTTTCACCACATCACGCCTTGAAGCTCTCTTACCGTAGCTTGCTTACAGCTACGTCCGCTGTAGTCATGAGATGGATGGATGACCGCTACTGGCATTACTGATGTACTAGGTACTGAGCACTTTCGTGCTTCTGAGGGCATGTGAAACCGTCGGTCTCGATTGTTCTCTTAGGATAGCATGATGTCACTCTTAAATAGAAAATCGGTCGCCAAGCACCTAACAGAGTATTCCGGCAGCTGTCCTTGAGAGCCAGTAATTATAGGTTAGCCTGAACAACTTCTTCGACCACATCTCATAAAGTAAGATAGACCTCAAAGGATAGCCTATCCGCTATAGGAAAATAAGATAGAAGTTATTTCTATAATTATTTATTTTCTACAAATATTATTAAAATAGACAGCCGTCACAGTTTAATCATAAGTAGCGGTTGACTAATCATTTCTTCAAGGGAGGTTTGGCTGCAAGGGTTAACTTTGAAGTATCATTGCCATTTATTAATGGTCAAGTTACCCCTAAATTGGGAAGGATCGCTGTAAGTGAATTATTAAATTGATGCCATTTGTTACCGGGTATTTTATACTGTGGAATGTTAGGGTGAAATATTAACATAATTAAAATAAATCTTGGTATGGTATTCAGTATTCAATTATCTAAACAATATTAGACACTATAAGTATAATATAACCTTTTTCTTCAGTTTTCACGCAGGGTACGGAACCCTTCATGGAAGAGTCCGACTCGTATTTGGCCAATTTTTTGTATTTGTTGTGGTAGCGGCAACAGAAATACATCATCTGTGAAAATTTCAACTATCTAGCTATCATGAGACATCCTGGTCCACTGCTGAACACAGCCTCCATTATGGGGGGTTTGCCATAATCCCTAGGCGTGGCAGGCGTCTTGGAGATCGCAGTATGAGATATCAGTTCCTCAGACAGCGCTATAACCATTAGTCGCCTCTTACGACACCCAAGGGTAGAGGGGGGGGGGGGGGGTGAAATTCTACCCACTGGCATTTAATAAAACATTATAATTTTCTTTTTCGGAAATTTGTAAATCGCGTAACAGACTTATTATCGCGCCTGTACATTGAAGCAATTAAAGGCAGTTTGAACATCCCACTAAACTTATCACCATTTCTGTTATTATAAATCAACGTGGGGCGAACCTAGTTGACATCTACTTAACAGGCACAGTATCAGGTTCCAGGTTATGTGGTAACTATTATCTAATCTGCGCTCTGGAATCTTACTTATTTAATCTTAAAATAATACCTTTTTTACAAAATCACAAATATACGATAGGAAAAATTTAAGTCATGTGCGGGATTAGAACCCGCGTCCATCCACCCCTTGAGCCGAGGTATGCTCTAACCAAATGAGCTAACACGACATGACGTCATAACTCGAATCTTTCCTATCGTTCTTTAACCATCGTATTGGGATGGAGCGACTTACATTTTTCCTATCGTATATTTGTGATTTTGTAATGTAATCCGCATAGCAGGCGTTATTGCAAACCCAACAATATTAAAAAAATAATACCTTTTTGTATTTTGTATAGTTTTTTTTCTTCAGTAACATAACTTACTGTTGTTATGTATATACTGATTATACTTGAATAATCACAAACACACGTAGCTCAAAAGGCTCATTAAAATTTACCAATTAATAAAATTTCGCAATGAATTCCCGAACGACTAAAATTGACACTTATTGCTTTTCTACGGATTTGCCAAGAAAAGCAATTAATCACGTAGCTTCTGTCCAATAAATTCCCTTACTTTAATTATTTTCTTATGATTTTAATTTTTACTCTCTACATTCCCCCTGATCAGGGATTTGAACAACTGTCTCCACTCTGATTTTTTCCACCAAGTTTTGCGACTTTTATTAATAAAGCAGAAAGATAATTAATACTACTTAAATTTTGTTTAAGCTTTGCAGAACTTAATTAGATTGTTTGCGAAATTCTAATAAAGTACCTACTGGACTTCCGGCTGACGATTTGAATTTTAAGTAAAATTTTTATAAAATCCCAAGTTTTGTGGTAAAGAAAACAAACAAAAAATGTTCTCTGTTTGTTACCTGTCTAGCCATAACTGATAGAAACAGTTAAGTTGTGACATTTTAACATGTCCATTAGCTTATAATAAATCTAAAGTACTGATATAATAGTATTTTCAACACCCTTGCTCGTAAAGTGAGGTTGATTATACCGTTCTTAGGGCCATAAACCGAACTATAACACCCTCGCGCATAATAGTAATACACTAGTGCGTAATAGAATTATCCCTTCAAAGTTAAGTTGGTACCTAACTGCAAATTATATGCGAGTAAACACAGAATTTTTAATTTAACCGGGTAATACAGATTTGTAACATCAAAGAGGTTTATAAATTTGCAAAGGTGTAATCAACCATAATAAATTTGCCGCGCGTAAAAACATACAAAACTTGCGCGCTATTTTCCATAATTTTCGTATGGTGTTTGTATCGCATTTGTGCAATATATATTTTATTTTCCTCGTAAGTGTCTTGAAAAAGTGCGTATGAAACTCGTGAGCAACTTAGCTCACGTGTATCATAATCTACTATAGCCGTATAGATAGATAGATAGATACAACTCTTTATTGAAACACCACAGTACTGATAGATGATGAATATACAAAAAAAAATTACAATAATGTTACAATTGGCGGCCTTATCGCTTATAGCGATCCCTTCCAGGCAACCATGTTTGAGAAGGAGCAGTAAATAAATTATTATGACGGCTTGGTGCACTTAAGGGTAATATATAAAATTATGCTGCAGTTTTCTAAATTATTAGTTCTATTTAATTCACTACACATGCTTTTTTTTTCTTTTTTTTATGTATTGTGACGTTAACAAGCTCGAGGCCCACCTGATGTTAAGCGGACTAACCTCTGCCTATGACAGATGCATTTCGTCACAAGTCACGAATTGCACTGCGCCCGTCACCTTGAGACATAGTTATTAAGTCTCATGTGCCTGTAATTACACTGGCTCTCAAGGACTGCTGCCGGAAAACACCGTTAGGTGCTTGGCGACAGATTTTCTACTTGAGGGTGGGTGCTAGCCAGGCGGGTATTCGCAAAATGCCCTTCCACCATGCAAAACGTATAGTTACCGCCTTAGAAATATAAGAACTGTTCTATATCCTCCTGTTGAATCTCGTTAACGGCGAATAAGGGAAAGAATGCCCCAGATGCGCAGCAGGTCACTACTCCTATTCAAAGTACTATATTATACTATATACTAACTTAAATAGGAGTAGTCTATGGTAGGAATATAGTTGCTGTACGTTAGGCGCAAAGTTAGGCTCTTTATCATTTTCATGTAGAAGTATATATCTTTAACTAAAAGGTAACAAGTATACAAAACCAACAAGAACATTTCCAAGGCTGCAGCCACACCATCACAGAGTAGAGGTGTGGTGCTTATTCGAAGCATTATTTCCCTTAGCTCCTTTTAACGATGTTCGATAAGAGTTGCAGGAACAGTCTTTATAAAACTAAGCCAGAAACTTTTCTTGCTTGGCAAGGAACTTCTCAGTCGAAGCGAATATATTTTTTATGACTTTTAATAAAATAGTCTAATTAAGATAATTCTTTTATTGAAAAGCTTATACCTACGAGGTGATCTCATATCAATTTCATAAAAATCAGTGGAGTAGTTTATAAGTCAATTAACGGAAAAATTATGAAGCGCTCGTAGCGAAGTTTGCTTAGCTGTTCTCAACCGATCAGCAAAGTTAAGCAACGTCGCCCGCGGTCATGAGTTGGATGGGTGACCGCTAGTGACATTACTACTGAGCGTTTCCGTGCTTCGGAAGGCACGCTAAGCCGTCGGTCCCGGTTGTCGTCTTAAGATGGCAGTCCTTATAGCATGGTAGTAGGGCATTTTGCGAATGCCCGACTGGCTAGCTACCACCCTCAAGTAGAAAATCTGCTGCCAAGCACCTAACGGTGTGTTCCGGTAGCTGTCCTTGAGAGCCAGTTCTTCTAGGTTAGCCTGAACAACATCTTCGACCACATCATCACTTACCATCAGGTGAGATAGTGGTCAAAGGCAAACCTATCAGGCATAAAAAAAAAAAAAAATTGTATCTGCACTTACCTGGATGATTTATTATTATATTTATTTTTGTAGTTGTCGCGATGAACTCTATTTACGGCAAATGATCTTTTAAGCAAATGTATGTCCTTATAAAAAAATTTTTGGATTTCGGTACGATGATTATTTAAAACATTATTTCAAGTTATTTCATACTTTTCAGTATTAGAAGTCAGCTCCGTTTTTTTTTAAATAATTAATTGCATCTGTTCAGTGGTGAGTTTTGATTCAAATAAAAATTTGTATTTCTTGCAATTTCATCAAACTGTTGTTTGTGATCCAAAACGTGCGGTGCGAAGTCAACGCGCGCCATTTGAATATCAAATTGAAAGTTCGATGCTTCACCTCCGTTCCCTGTTGTTTATCTTCCTTTCTTTTATTTTGTTATCGAAAGCGGTGTGCTGTTTGTTTATGTATATGAGTGCGAGAAAGAATACTTGAAATTATTTTGAAGAAAAATCAAACCGTTTTCTTTGCGTGTGTTTGTTAAAGCTTTTTTTTGGTGTTTTGTTAACACTAAACTACGACTAGTAATAAAATGGATAGACTGATGACAGTTGAATGAAAAGAAGAATTCATGCAAATTACCACTATGTTCACATTTAATATTACACAGACGTCTTCCGGCTGATATATCACACATATATTCTAGCATTTTTTGTTATTAGTCAAATTAACGACTTTTTAAAAATTTTAAAGCCCCATATCTCCGTCTTTTTGAAAAATTTCTTAAAACTGAATCGACAGGAAAATCTATAGAATTATGAGACCTCCTCACAAAATTTCACGAGAATCGGTTTTGAAATACAACCTGTAGAGGGGAACAACCGGACATACCAAAGCATTTTCGTGTAACTGAAGCAGAGACGCTTCGCTCGCAAAACGTGCTCGCTCGGTCAATTAAGAATTTCCCGCCACTGACTTGCATTTCCACATTGACACGTCCACAGTTTCAAACAATCCAAATAATATCCACATCAACAACTGGCATTTAATACTGAGCGCTTCCGAGCTTTGGTGGGTACGTTAAGTCGTCGGTCCTGATTGTTGTTTTAATATGACAATCGTTATAGCATGGTGGAATTAAGTTTTAACAGTATAAGATTGGTTCTTTGAGACAACGCTAGCGTTCACAACATCTTAGACCGCATCATCATTTAAGTACCATCAGGGGAGATAGTGGTCACAGGCTAACCTCTTATTAAAAACTTGCCGACTGTTATCCCCCAAGGTACGTAGAGGTGTCTAACACTTGATTACATTATGTATTAGGATAGGACCAGTCAAATTAAGCTCTACAACATCTGCCAAAATTCCAAAGGACATCTCCAAGACGTCCACCCCTTAAACCACCCACTGTTGTCTTAGTAAGCACTAAGGTCAAGTAAACACCCTTAATGGATTCAACCCCTGTAAATTATCATCTGCCGGATATTGAATATATTATGGAAATATTGCTGTCTGAGGATTGTATGGTTATGGCCGGTAGACCATGAGTCCTTGGATCATCTGAAATGGAAATTGGTTGCTGTGATTGTAATAATAACTGTGTAGTTTGGGATAGATTTACATGACAAGATTTACGGACGGTTACCCAAAATGTTATTCACTTGTAATAATGTACTACATCGTCATTACATTTGTAAAAGAAATACACGGATGAATATCTCTTATTTATTTATAGTAGTTGGTGTTGAATTGAGGCAATCAAATCTTTATCTACTATAATACATCATCAAATTATATGTAGTAATATTAGGTCGCTGTATTTAGCCTGCAAGCAGAAGTATTATACCATATTAAAAATTAGTTACATTCTAAAAGAAACAAAACTACAACGAAAGGAAATATGTAGATGTCGCTCCGTCCCAAGAAGGTTAAACAAATAGGAACGAAAGGATACATGCTATGACTCACTCGCTACGATAGTTCGATTGGCAAAGCAGGTTCCGGCTATAAGGACGGATAGTCACGGGTTCAAATCCCGCTCGTAGTTAAAAAATCTCCATTCGTTGTAATTTTGTAAACTTATTTGCTTACCACGGCGTTAATCCAATAATGACAATGTTGAAATAAATAACTCTAAGTGTCAATTATATCTTATATCATTAGTATTATGAAATAATTAGTTAGATTTACGATAACTTAGTAAAGCTTATGTATTCATTCATGCTATAATCAGATACTATTTGACACCAACATTATAGGATTTATAGGGCCAATTTCGTTGGCTTGGGTTGTGTCTTAAGAAAATACATACCTGCAAAGACTACTAAATCATTCCTCTGTATAAAACTAAAATTGAGTAGAAATGTTCCTCAGACCGTTTGTTTGAAATTCAACTCAATATCCCGAATCCCATTATCATTTCCATCAGCGAATCGGCACGAACTGCAAATGGAACTAACCACAAAGAAAGGTAATTAGTCCCATCGAAATCAAAGCAGCGAGATGGCAACACCAATAAAGGCAGAGGAGATGAACCAGACCGGTCGAGCCCTGCATATTAATCGACTAGGAAATAGATTAAAAATTCCTTGTCCTCCACCGCGATCGCGTTTTCAAACAACTTTTTTTAAACATTCTGATTTACATCACATTTTTAGGCACCCTCGTGAATAATTTAATGAATCTTAAGAAATATCGTTTTGATTGCGACTTTTGTTCTTTTGTGTATTTGTAGACGGAAGTTTGGAAAAACTCAATAAGACTTTTGTCTTCATTCTGTTTTAGAAACTAAATTTTAACTCATTAAAAGTCTGTGTTTTCCGCGCTAAAAGCCACGAGAAAAGGCGATATTTTTTTCGAAGATTTAAAGGAATTACGCTCAGTGTAACGAAATTTAACGGATATTAAAAAGTTTAACCCGTCCTAAGGAGTTAATATTGACGGGCGTAGCAGATGGGACAAAGGGGGCATTCACCATCTTCAAAAGAATTCAAAACGGTGACAAAAAGGCGTAAAGAATCACGGTGGGAAGGGGTGAAGTAACTTATGCGGCGAAGAAAGAGCCCCAAGAATTAACAAAAATAAAAGGTGACGGCCTTCTCCGGCCAAGACTGTTTACGGGGGTGGTGAGGGGGCCTTAATTAAAGGCTTTCGTGGACTTTTCGCGATGCAATTTGCCTAAAAGACAAGAATTATTTTTATTGAAGTCATCACTAATTTCGGGAGAAAGGCGGGGGTTGGCGGCGCCTTTTGTTGTGGACGAATGGCGGTTAATTGCCGGGTTTTTTGATGCCGATTTGGAAAATAATCGACTGTCAACCGTTGATTATTTTAATTGCTGAAATAAAAATGTGGCGGTATTTTAAGTGTTTGTTAAGCATCTACATCATATTAAGGTTTAATGTGCAAAATCAGGTACGTAGATAAGACATAGGTAGATATAAAAAATAATGAACATGAGTACAATTTGTGTAAATGATATAACACTGACATGCCCGAAACCTAGGTCGACAATCTCGACCAATACGCGTGAGTACAGCCGGTTATTGAAAACATTAATATGACACTGTATAAAATACCTAACTTGAAACTTGTATTATATTATACTAGCTACCACACTAGGATATCCTGTGTTGTAGTAGTTCCTTCCAGTGGCAGTGCATATTTATTTACGGCGAGGCGTCATTATAATTATTGTTCGAAGTAATAATTAGAAACTAGTACAGTACAAAAACATGTAGAAGAAAATGAAAATAACAAAAGAACTAGCATTTCAAGCGGCGCAAGTATGCTGACCTCGGTAGTGGTCATATATGAGCCGATTGGTGCAGAGATTTGGTCCATGAGGACCGGGAGCTCATCGTATTTTCCAAAACTTATCAGAGCGCTTTGTCGATGCGACGCGTGATTTAAATGCTGGCACCTATTTGGCTCAACGAATAAGCATTGCACTTCAACGGGGCCATGCCTCCAGCATACTGGGCACGCTGCCATTAAAGAAAATTTGAAACATACCCTTCAAAATGTACATGCACACGAATCCCAATTATTAATAAAAGTATTTTTCAGAAAGACGACAACATAAAAATAATAAATAACTATTTAATAAGTTCCAGAATATATAATGGATTGACATACTACATGCTGGCTTTTTATCGGCAACTTTTTCATTTATGGAAATAAAATACATTAACTACAAACAAATATGGCAAATGTGTATCTGTTTTGTACGGCAAGAGTGTTTTGCACTAATATATTATAGATATTTCTCATGTAAGTGAATATATTTCTTATGAGAAAATAAATCTCTCTAAACTCAATATAAACTAACATAAATAACTTGGTTTACTAATGTATTAAATATCAAATTCAATATTCAGTTTCGGATCAATATTCGACCCAAGACATATAAATTTCAGTTTTGTTTCTTCCGTTTATCATCTATGAAACCATTACATATACGGACGGAGAGACATACAGCATACTGACAATAATAAGGTTCTCATTTACCCTTTGGGTACAAAATTCCAAAAAGACTACTGGATGGATACAACGCCTTGTTCGTAAAATTTTCTTTTGTTTCGATTTGAAGACAGTGGAATTAGATCACTAACACAGAGAGAGTGAGGTAGGTGATCAGTATAATATTAGAAACTCTCGAGATAATAACAGAAGATCAGCGTACCAATAAGTATTTATGGTGCTGTCTTTTGTAAGGTCGGTACTCGTAGATCATCTTCGTAGGCACACTATCTTCATTTCTCTTGAAATCTGTCAAAAAAGTTTTGTTTTGATTTTCAGCGTCACATGATTTCGTTTAAGGTTTGAAAATCTGTCGCCAAGCATGGCGGCAATAACGTTGTGTTCCGGCAGCTGTCCTTCAGAGCCAGTAATTCTAGGTTAAGCCTGTTACCTTCGTCACATCATCACTTAAAATCAGGTAAGATTTTGGTCAAAGGCTTAACTATAAGCAATATAAAAAAAAGGTGGCTGGCACACTTATATCATGGTCGGTCTCATTCTTCATAGTTCCCAAGATAGTTTAAAGTATGATTTACCTCTGTTGGAATCCTTGCCACATCATCCTGATACGGAAATACGTTTATGGCCAACACTTGGCATATTTCAGGGGGAAAATCCGGGATAATCTATAAATATCGCCCTTGACACTTTCCCCGGTACCAAATTCTAAAGTGACAATATTCCTTGTAGGTGAATAGTAGGGGAGGTCTGTCACGGAACATGTTAAATTTTTTTTTTAAATGAAAATTTACTTTTTTTTTCTCAGAATTAATTAGATTTCCAGGAATTTTTATTACAGTAAATGCCAAGATCATATAACTTGTAGCCTTCTTTATCAGTAAGGTATTTTTATATAAGGAGGAATTAACATTACGGCGGCGGATGGTGTGGAATTGATAACTGAATGTGTTCACATTATCAATTCCACTACACACACACTATTATAACGGACACGACACGGAGACGGCGGCGGCGTCGGTGCAACGCTCTGTCAATCAAGACGGTGCGACCTGTGTGGCTAGTTAATATCCTCCTTATACGAGATGATGATTTTTGAAGCAGTGATGGCTCAGTGGCATTGACTGCCGCGCAGCAAGTCCATGGTTCGAATCCCGCCGCGGGTTTGAGCTGCACAGCATGGTGGAGGGGCATTTTGCGAATGCCGCCTGGCAAGCCACCACTCTCAAGTAGAAAATCTGTCGCCAAGCACCTCACGCTGTGTTCCGGCAGCTGTGCTTGAAAGCCAATAATTCTAGGTTAAGGCTGTTAACACTTTCGACCAAATCATCACTTACCATCAGGTGAGATTGTGGTCAAAGCCCTAACTGTCAGCAATAAAAAAAAAAAGTTTAATTATATTTCTGCCTTTGCTACAGCCTGATGTCAAAGTATATAAAAGACAATACCATAGCAAATTTTAAAATACTGCAACATCATTGGACGTCTATGGTGACAAAGATCTATCATATTTGGTTGGTTACAGTAAATAAGACTATACTCTTATTAATATACCGCAGTTGGGTGAAATCGTCCCTGAAAAATGCAGCACTTGTCTAGAAAAATACATCAAAAATGTTTTTTTCTAGACAAGTGAATTCGTTTTGTCAGACTTTACTTCTCATTAACTTCCCGGTAAAAACAGATAAAAATCAATCGCAAAAAAACCGATTCGTTATTTAACTATATATTAATTTATTTGGTATTATAGGTTTATATCGATAGTTAAGTTTAGTTGTATTTGATCAAGTAAAAAAATAATGTTTAAATAGGAAAGATTAAACACATATTTTAGTTTGTAAATAGCTAGACGGAGTATAAAGTACCATTCAATGAACCTTATCCCTGGGGTATGATATCTCCCATACTATAGAAACGACGTGAAAAATATGCACACCCTCACGATTTCGCAATATAGGTAGGAACGACGCGTATGGGGAGTTATTAAAATTATAAACAAATAAAATTATTCCATCGCACCCTTACTGTGCTTCGTGGTTTGAATTCTTCATTTGTGAAATATGTAACGATGTGAGTATATTGTTGGAATATCTTATTGTATTACTTCTGTATCGGCCGGATCGTCCACTGCTGAACACAGCCTCCCCTATTAACGGGGTATTTGTCATAATCCCCACGCTTGGCAGGCGGCTTGGGGATCGCAGTGTAAGATAGTAGTTCTTTAGAAGGCGCTGCTGCCCACCTTCCAGTTAATTATTCCCTTAGTCGCCTTTTACGACACCCACGGGGTGATATGGGGAGGTGCAATTCTAACCCAGCACCCCACGGGGAATATGATGGATATGATCTGTATAACTTATTGCTTAATTTATATTTATACAGTTGACAAAATTGAAATAAGCATTACAAAATCACAAATATACGATAGGAAAAATTTAAGTCATGTGCGGGATTCGATCCCGTGTCCATCCACCCCTTGAGCCGGGGTATGCTCTAACCAATTGAGCTAACATGACATGACGTCATAACTCAAATCTTTCCTATCGTTCTTTAACCATCGTATTGGGATGGATTTGAATTATGACGTCATGACATGTTAGCTCATTTGGTTACAGCATACCCCGGCTCAAGGGTATGCTCTAACCAGTATATATCTATATATCGTATATTTGTGATTTTGTAATGTAATCTGCATAGCCGGTGTTATTGCAAACCTAACAATATTAAAATTAAATAAGCATGTCTAATGGCGATGGCCTGTCGCAAAGGATGTCTATGGTTCGAATCACGCCGCACGGACTTTAGATTCAAGCCCTTGTTTCACCATTCATGTCGGACAGAATATCTGTATACCCGTTGCCTAACTGAGAGCATGTCGAAATTTTCACAAATGACAGGTTATTATTGCAGATTGCCTAAGAATAATAAAAACAAAGAAGAATATGTTTTTTTTAATATTTTTTGTTTTTGCTTTGCGGTGGAAACGAAAATACAAATGCCGAAATTAATGTAAGTAGACGAGTTCCACGAGAGTTTTAAAAAATGCCTTACACGGGTATGCGTAAAGCTAAGTTTGGAAAACCAAATTAAAATAATAACGATGTTTTGGTCAAAACATACGTTACACATTATATAGCGTGTTAGTACGGAAGCACTGCTGTGAGAGTCTCTCTTCTCTCTCGCTCTCGCTCTTAAAAGGTTTTGTTTATTACTGATCAGCTTTAAAACACTCTTTTTTTATTTTTTATCATGATCTACAATAATAATTGCGAGGCCCACCTGGTGCTACGCGCTGACATCTACCTAGAACAAAAACAGTTCATCAGAAGTGGTGAACTGCACTGCGCCCATCACCCTGAGACATACAGTTGCTGTAATTTTAACGGCACATACCCTTCAAATCAAAACGCAGTAATGTGGGCATTACTGGTTTGCGGCAGAAATAGGTATGGTAATAGACAACAGGTATATGTATATCACTCTCCTAGCTTTAGATGACGATGTGTCATAAATATTAGAGCGCCTGAACCTAAAATACTACAACGGGAGGTGCTTTCAGGGGCCACTTGGTGGCTTAGGGAAGCTACTCATTGTCACAGATGTACAGGAATGATGAAGGAACTGATGTGGAGATGATGACAAGTCAGGCAAGAACAAAAAGAAGCGCTCGCAGCGAAGTTTACTTAGCTGTTCTCAACCGATCAGCAAAGTTAAGCAACGTCGCGCACGGTCATGATTTGGATGGGTGACCGCTAGTGACATTACTACTGAGCGTTTCCGTGCTTCGGAGGGCACGTTAAGCCGTCGGTCCTGGTTGTTGTCTTAGGATGGCAGTCGTTATAGCGTGGTGGTAGGGCATTTTGCGAATGCCCGCCTGGCTAGCTACCACCCTCAAGTAGAAAATCTGTCGCCAAGCACCTAACGGTGTGTTCCGGTAGCTGTCCTTGAGAGCCAGTACTTCTAGGTTAGTCTGAACAACATCTTCGACCACATCATCACTTACCATCAGGTGAGATAGTGGTCAAAGGCTAACCTATAAAGAATAAAAAAAAAATAAAAAAAAAAAACTCACAGAAAATTCAACAAGCTTTGTAAAACATTTTTACTGATAAAAAAGCAAGTGAAAGCAGAAAAGTAATATTACGTCTACCAGATTCAGGCGTTACTTTGCGGAAATTCTTATTTAACAATAACAAATATTAAGAAAATGTTTTAAGATAACACTAAATTAATATTTAATAAAACACTTCGGCTAATAGGAAAATTTGGCGGAATTGTCACTAGACATATTTTTTTTATATTTTAAAGTGTTTTATTAAAATATTAATATAGTATTTTCTTATAAGGTTTTTAAAATGTTTGTTATTATTACGTCCACTTACTGTAGTTTATGGATAGTTAACGCCTGCTGCATTAGATCAATATTGGCTTTCACTGATCCGTGTTGCTTTAAGCTTGGCTGAATTTCGCCATCGAACGTTCCGACAGTGCATTACGTTTTGCATCAATAACATGTCGACATCTGCCAGTCTACACCAGTGCGACTCTTAAAATATTTTTTGCCCATACTGCCACTATGTGAAACCAGCTGTCACCTGAAGTATTTTCGAACCGATACGACTTATAGAAACCTTCAAAATAGAATATTCTCTCTCCAAGAGAGAATATGTTTTATCTCTCTTCTCATCCTTGTGTCCTCTGGTGTTGCGGATGTCCGTAAGCGACGGAGGTCACAAACCACCGCGTGAGCCGCCTGCTTGTGTACCCCATTTAAAAGGAAGATGGGTTTTTTTCCTGATTGGTTAGCTTTTGACCACCTGATAGTAAGTGATGATGTGGTCGAAGATGTTGTTCAGGCTAACCTAGAAGTACTGGCTCTCAAGGACAGCTGCCGGAACACACCGTTAGGTGCTTGGCGACAGATTTTCTATTTGAGGGTGGTAGCTAGCCAGGCGGGCATTCGCAAAATGCCCTAGCACCATGCAAATATTCCTCTGTGAAAGTATATATTAAGTTAATATGTCCTGTTCGGCAGGACATCTAAGTGTGAAATGCGTCAAAAACGGAACAGCGAGATGCGGTAATTGTTTTATGTTTGAATTTAAATAATCGCACCAAGAAGAAAGATATCTTTCTTACAATTGGAAAAAAACATCTGCAGATATATATATATATATATGTACTTAATAATAGTAAACTATATAGCCACCACTATATTATTATGAATTCAAGAACAGTATATGAAGTCTAAAATGAGATCTAAATTGATTTAGTAGTTCCCTTTGGGCTAGATATAGAACAATAATATATATTTGTATGAGTACACAAAAAAAATATTTTTTATTATTTAATTAGTTTACGGAACAAGCGCGCGGTCCACCTGGTGTTCAGCAGTAATCTCAGCCTTTAACAAGTGCATTTCGTTGCAAGTGACGAACTATAGCACTTCCCCGGACGAAATCGTTCATAAGGAGTTCTACTGCTAATAAATACTATTAATTTATACCCAGCCTATACTAGATTGTACATACAAGGGCTACTTATATTGCGATATATTGCTTTCATAACTAGACAAGAGGATTGACATGTTTCAATGTCTTTAAAAAAACATTAAAAGCCCATTAGCATCTTATATCTGATCCCAAAAACCTTCAAGATAATGCAAAAAAGGCAATTTCCTCCGCCGCGCCGATTGCGTGTCAACATTTTTCATATATCGATATCTGTGCAGATATGTCCCTTTTCCTTTTATTTTATATTGATATCTGGCAACCCTGTCGCTTTCCCTTTATTTTATATTAAAGCGATAAACATGTCGATTGCTAGATTCACGCTTGGTCGCGCTCCCTAGTACAGTATCTTACCACCAAGTTAACTTTTCAGTTTGTGAGGGCGCTGCTGGCACACATAAAACAACCAGCAACTGTACCAACGTGAGGGGATTTAGTAGTTCTTTTTTCTGCCACCCGAACAAACAAGTTGGTGGCATTGTAGCTCCCGACCCGACTCTACAAGACGTGTCTTGGAAAGACGGGAGCTACTGTGAAATGAGTATATGTAATGCCATCGACAATATAAAAAATATGAAATAATTTGTAGAAGTCGGACATTTTTAAAATAATTTACACTATTGTCAGTGCATGCTGCGTACAGAATCCATGATGTCACTTTCCCACAGTAATGGTCACTTATTATATTCACTTATGGGTAATTATTGTAATGTATATCCAGGCTATTAAAACTGGCAAATACTTTTTTAGTTAATGAAATTTAATGTAAAAACTTACGTACTCGACCGAAGTTGATGATATTTAAATGGGACAACTTCGGCAATATAACCCAACAAAAAAATCTACACCAGATACACGTACCTATATCCTTATTCTTGTCTCCATCTTCATCCCCGTCCTCGTCCCCATCTCCACCTTCACCTTCATCTCAGTGTGACGATGCAGTAGTTCCTATACTTCCATGGCTCGCAAAGATTCTTTGCCTCATCACATACCCGATTTGTTACTCCGTTTTGGCCAGAGTATCTGCCATGTGTTACCCGGGCATACATTATGTCCCTTTGTTCATGTTATCATGGTTCTGTAATTATTTGATAGCTTTTATAAGGCAACATGACAATCAGCTACGACTCTAGCCCTGGTAACTGGTCTTCTGAAGGCTTATATTACAGCAGCAAAATTAAAGAGCTGGTCCTCACGCTCACTTTCTAAACTGGATGCTACGTCTAGATGATATTGCACTTACACCTAGCAGGAAGACGAATGCATCTGAATTAGTGTTGTGGTGTTATTCAGCTCTTTTGAGTCCGAAATTGCAAGTTAGTTGTGACGGCAACCTGCACTTGTTTTGTTTTTCACGCCATCTTTGTAAATAACGTTTTACGGCGAAAGATCTGCCAGTGCACCATTTTTAGAAGCCAGTTTGTACTTCTTGTTGCCAAGGTGAGAACTGGCTATTTGTTAGTGCCTTGCTTCGATTCAGGGATTATTTTTACGGCCCTGTCTTGTATTCGACAACGATTTGTGATTTGTCTCGTGCCTATCCACCAGTTTGTTGTTATCTATATGGAAATCCTTAGGGCTACCGCCATCGTTTCTCGCTATGTATATAAAGAATAAAGATATGGCGTCAGGCCCAGGATCACATCAAATGCACCTTATGCTGTTGATTTTTTATAGCGGCAGATCAAAGAGCAAGCCCATGTTTGCAATGTCTTTATTGTATTAACCAGGCTTGTTCGTGGCCACAACACTACTCCAGCGTAGGTGGAGACTTCAACTGTAATCTTGAATCAGTGATGTGTTTTCCTATACTCCTGCCAATCTTCATCAAATCGTTGATAATTTTTTCCTCACTTTGCGAAATTCATTGCACCACCATCTATCCTTTTTGTTTAGTATTTTAGTACTTTCTATTTTTGAGGAACCAGATTCGGCGTAATTAACCTTTGAGGAGCTACTCGTAGAAGGATTAAGTTCCATAGTAACTTGCTCCTATATATATAGGTATGATTTATAAATGTAATAATAACAAGACAGGACACAAATTGGTAATGTGTTGCTTTTTTAACGTTAACATCGTGAATTGTGTATTTTTACTGATTGCAAAAAACGGGAGAAGTTCTCAATTCGTCACGTATATTTTACTTAAATCAAACTTTATAACTAAAATTTAAATTCCATGAGTCAATACCTATACTTGTTTATTTAAATTAACCCTAAACTGGCAAAAACGTGTCCTAGCCAAGGTTTATATGTCATTTCGTTTATGAAAAATAAATAGTTATTTACTATAACGTATTTTTTATTTATAAAATATAAGAACAACTGGCTTTTTTGCCAGTAAAAGGTTAAAGTACCTTTCGCAGTACCTTCTCGGCAACATCAACCTTTGAATATGCAAGTCATGAGAAAACGCTTATCACGGTCGGGCCGTGGATAGGAGATAGATGTAGGGATGAATTACGGTAACATATTGCTGTTTGATCCGACTTGATATTCCGAGACGGTATGCTTGATTACGTTTGAATTATAGACGTGACTTTGCAAACTAAATTCAAGTATACAGACATATTTTTTATTAATATAAAGTATGTTATAGTTGATATACTGCATGAAAGGTGTTTTTTTCAATAAAAGTAAATATGTAGCGGGTTTGTACATCAGCAGCAATCAAAAATTACTTCCGCTCCCTACGCCCATATAAAAAGGCTAATTAACAAATATTCCTGTTTCATAATAACTAAAATTTTGTGATAATAAGTAGATAGTCTAATGTTAGAACAGTTGTTCGTATTTCAGTAGTTGACAAAAACCAAGAATTAAAATAACATGGACTAAAATAACATATAATAGAATTTCAATCTCCCCAAAACCAAATATATTTTGATATAATATACTTACAAACGTAACATCTGCAATTACTAAAACATATGATAGTTTTAGTAATTGTTTTCCTACGTACTGATTTTCCAAGGGAGAGTGATATGCAACTTTGATAATATAAATGTTATCATTGTAGTAACCCTAGTGCCGTATATATTTTGTGGGATTTAGTTTATGTTAATTAATAAAGGCACACAGCCCGTAAATAATATTGGTTCTGGTGATATTCGGCCCAGCTTTCACTACTAGCACAGTACACATATTACCACATGAGTGTATACTGTAGTACTAGGTCCAGAGCTACAAATAAATATTTATTAGGTAGGTCCAGAGTGGGCCGCAGCCCAGAGGCATATTTCCTTCTGACGTTTTTTTTTTGTTTTTTTTTTTATGCCTGATAGGATAGCCTTTGACCACTATCTCACCTGATGGTAAGTGATTATGTGGTCGAAGATGTTGTTCAGGCTAACCTAGAAGTACTGGCTCTCAAGGACAGCTGCCGGAACACACCGTTAGATGCTTGGCGACAATTTTTTTAATTTGAGGGTGACAGCTAGCCAGGCGGGCATTCGCAAAATGCCCTACCACCATGCAAAACGTCACGAGCATATCAATTTCTTGGATCAAAACTTATCTAGTACCTATGTTTTATCATGTATTTTAATATAAAGGCTGCGTTAGGCCGAAAGGACTTACATTACACACTGTTAATGTAGTTCGCGCACTACAATTGACCACTCAATCCCCTAGGGATGTCACGTCACCGTATCAATAGAGATCGCCACCGTATCGTTTCGTTCGGGCACTTCAACAAGGGCCGAAAAGCATTAAAAATGAACCTCACTAGCTGTCAGCCCTGATGAATCGCTCCAATGCACTCCAAGAAGGAATGGATTGGAAATGGAAAGTAGCCCGTTATTTGCACATTTTTGGTACCTATCAATCAAATCAGAAATGTATTTTTTGCCGTTTGAGTGGTCTATCCCAGCGGCGAATTATTTTATTTAAGCTCAAATTGTGGGTTTTTATATAGGTCTACATATTTTTAATTTATCATCGCCGTCTTCCCGTTTCTAATTGGTACAATATAATTTTGACGACAATAGAGGCTTAGATTTTATGCCCTGTCTGACATAATTATACCCGACACCAGTAACAGGAGCGCAAATAATAGTATGAGGGAGTTATTTTTTGAAAACACTCGTTGAAAGAGATAAATTTAAAAACTTTGCTTCTTGGAAAATTCAAGTTTTAGCTTTATTTTAAACCAATAATACAAACTGGCTGTTACATTATTTTTACTACACAACTGTTAACTTCGATTCGTGTTAACATTTATACCATACCATCGATTCATAACTAGTGGTTAGCGTTTAAATTGTTCTAAGCAAGGTACAAAAGAAAGCCTACGTACCCGTAAATCTCAAACAGACGTTGATTAAACATTAACGAAACAATGTACCTTACGAAAGGGTTTTACAACTCCGTTATTAGCAATAACACACATATCCCTCTGTACGTGTAACTGGGCCTATAAAGTCAGGTCACAGTATCATGAGTAAGCAATGTCTCCCTATTCTTTATCACTTTCTTGCCTGCGGATTCTTTGCACCTATGCCCAAGTAAAAATTGGTTATATCATGCTCGCTAGGCAACTCCCACTAAATAAGGATAATGAGTATAGTAGGTACGTCTTTTTTTACTAGAGCGGTCATACGTTTTCAATCCTAATACAGACTTGAGCTATTCTGTATGGTGGTTGCTAGAATATGGCGTACCTATATCAAAAATCAAGTAGATTTTCAGTTATTCTTTCTTTAGTACAATCCTAATGAAAAGTATTCCATCTAAGGAGTATTTTTCTTTGACACATGTTTGACCTGACGTATCCGATATTGCTGGCTATGGTCGTCGGTGTTTTTTCGTAAGATTACCAAGTTTTTATTTACACTGTGAGAAGTCCCTTATAGGCGCTTCGTAGCCATACACCACTGAATACACGGTACAAGCGATTGTGTGAACAAGCGGTCGCTTGGGACGTGAAACTTCCCGAATTCCCGGGCTGGAGCCCCACCTTGTCGCGAACAGAGTTTTACGGTGAAATTAATATGGCAAATTAATGCGCGCATAATTTTGTGAGGGGGTTTCTTGCGACACATATTGCTTGTAAAAAGAGATACCGTGTTTCATTTTGAACTGAAAGCTTTAAAATTAACGATGCGACTAGGAAAGAGATGAAGATATGCTTAAAAAACGGCCAAGTGCGAGTCGGACTCACGCACCAAGGGTTTCCGTACAAACCTGTAGGTAAATAAGTAAAAGTTATGGCATGTTTATTGCTGAATTAAATCCATAACATTTAACATTATTAAACATAATATTATTATTATATGATGAAACTCGCAGTTTTTCCTTTATCTGTGCTAGGAGACGTTGCTTCGTACCAAATTTCAAGATTCTGAGTTCACGGGAAGTACCCTGTAGGTTTTGATTCCCTTGCATGTCAAAAATATGCGGCATAAACTGCTGTATCTTTTGATTGCGTTAGTTTAGAAGTTTGATATTTTTGCAGGTGCAAGGGATTGCGTTGGTATAGAAGTTTGATTTTTTTACAGCTCCAAAGGACAGTGACCTATATTTGATATGAATTTCATCTTGATACACTCGTTCCTGGGAAAAAGGGGTTTGACAGACAGACGGACACCAAAGTGATCCTACAAGGGTTCCGTTTTTTCCTTTTGTGGTAGGGAACCTAAAATATTATGAACAGATAAGATAACAAACTAAAAAATAACCGATTCAAAAAAAGTAGAATGTAAATCTAGAAAACATCTTATGCAGTTTTAAATTTAATATAATATTAAATTACAGAAGAAATAGGCGTTAATATAACGTTGGAAGTTATGGAAACCGACCGTTGTCTCTCGAGCTACATTCGGGATTCGTATCATTTTTCCATATGGAAATGATGTTACAACGAAGGCACAAGACAACACAGATATGCTAATTAAAGGAAAACACAGGATATTGTACTGTCTAAATTCTACTGTTTATTTTGAGTCGGCGACGAGGAAAACGCCGTTTTTAATTGCTTTGTTGAATCGAAAATTAAATGGTTAGAAAAAATTAAGATAATCAAGAAAAAGTAGACATGTGTTATAATTCTTAACGCAAGACCTAATTCTACAAATATATAAAATACTTGTGTTCATATTTTCAGTACTTATTCCTCGAAAAGTGTCGTTATTAGGTCTGTGTACATAAATACTGTAAAAGTAAGCCATCGCCCACGCTCTACTAAACGACGATACTTACATGGTGAAAACTAATTGTGTATAAAATACAGACCAATGGTAGTATGTATGCACTGAGAAAAATCTAAAGTCAAAAGCGCCCTAATGACGGCCAATTTATATGGTATAAGGCGAAAAACCGACCAAACGTAAATACGTACAAAAACGCCTTCCAACTAGAAGGCGTTAAACGAGGTCAGTGAAGGCGAATGTTTCTTTTCGTCTTCATTTAAGGTGTATTTTGTGGTCTTTCTTAAATATTGACTTTTCGATAAGGCTGATTAAGTCGTACGTTACAGTGATAATCACCGTATATAAACCGCCGTAAAAGTAAGGTATATTTTATGGTCAATACTGCAATTATTATCGTATAACAAGTTCAATTCTGAAAATACTTTACGGAAAGCGTTTTTGACGGTTGTGTTTATTATAAAACATGGTAAATTTTTATTGATTGGTGAAAATCATCGAGTTGTGAATTCATCTTACGTATTTACAATTCAACGGTAAAATATCAAATTCGATTTAAGCCTTTAAGTCGTTTTTCTCAGTGTGGACAGTGAATATTGTGATGTTATACCAGTAATAAAAATAAATACAAATCATATTAATTTACATTATTATATTTGTATAAAACTTCAAACATAAAATCATAAAGATCGTTTTTTAAATAGGCACTTTGTCATACACTCTTTGGTAGAGAACGAAAACGATGCAGGCACTAAACGAGTTGGCAAATAGCGGCATTATTTAATTTTTATGCACTTATTTTCACACTTCATAACTTCTTAGTGTTATAAGTGATTAACACAGCGTCACTGTGACGTTTCAGATCAGAAACGGATATATCTATATCTGACTCTGTCAAACATAAATAGAAGATGCAGCAAGCGCTCCATTTATACTTGTGTTTCACATTATAATTTTCTCACAAACGCATCAAGAAAACGTGTGACACACTTGCGTAAAAGTTATAGTAAAATCGGGACTATGCTTTGCTCTCGCCTTCGGCTTGAGCAAACATTGTCCCGTCTTGTATCACAATGAGCAAAAAAAAATGATTTTAATAAGGTTCATGTTTTGAAATTCTTTTTAATACCTAACCGACTACAACATGAGTTAATCCCAATTATTTGTTAACTGTTACAAGAAAATAACAGTAACTTCCCCATTTAATTGAAGGAAAAGTTCCAGTAAGACGGTTAAAAGTACCAGGAGCGCATAATAAGGAAGAGCATGTGAGTTTATGAGTGCTATTTGTCACGACTGTTGAACGCACGTGACACAGAATATTTACATGTCACTATGCAGTAGGAACACAGATTATTCCATAGTTGCTATGTAAAGTACTCAAGACATTCTGCTGGGACGTGAAGTAATGTGGGGGTGTGTCTTTCTCATGCAATCAACTAAATTCAGCAAGAAATTAAAAGACGGGGCATGTTTGAAGAATTTCGTATTGCAATGTTTTGCCTTGTGCTGTACAGGTAAAGAGAAAATACGTGTAATAGATACAAAAGAATCCGATATCCAACAACGAAATGTATGGAAAATAATTTGTGAAAGTCGATCACTTTCATGATGCGACAATGACTGTGCCAGTGTTAAAAAGCAATTCCTTTTTTAATTTTTATTAATGCATACGGTTTTACCTGATCGATTTCGTTTCTCAATAACTGGTCAACTTCGGCAATAGATGCCATTAATATAATATCCCGATAGAGGCATATTCTTATATTTTTTAATACCTGACAAGCTAGCGTTTGACCACAATAAGTGGAGATGTGGGCGAAGGTGTTGTTCAGGCTAGCCTATAATTACTGGCTTACGAACAGCTGCCGGAACACATCGTTAGGTGCTTGGTGACAGAATTGCTACTTGAGGGTGGTAGTGCCAGGCGGGCATTCCCAAAATGTCCTAACACCATGCTGTAACAACTGCCAAACTAAGACAACAACCGCGACCGACGGCTTATAGTAACCTCCGAAGCACGGAAGCGCTCAGTAGTAATGTAACTAGCGGTAACCCATCTAAATCTTGAACTTAGCGGACGTAGCTTTAAGCAAACTTTACTTCAAGCGCTTCAAAAATAATATCCATATACATAATATCCATAGGTAAGTGTGCGATTTTATAGTATAATTCCTCAAGATATAACAATAATTCTCACAGAAGGAAAATTCAAGCTGCGTGTAAAAATAAATTAAAAAAGCGTATTACAAAATTGCAAATAATTTAGAACACAATAATGCTTGGGATATTCCATCTCGGCCAAGCCACCGCCATTTACCTACATCATTGTAATAATTTAAAACTCGACATATGTTACTAATTGTAGAAGAGTAAAGTCTTTGAATGGTCTTGAGTTTCTTGCCCATTCTAATCGAAGTAGCTCTACACCATATTTGCTAAAATATGTTTACAGTCAAATATTGTAATTGACAAGAGCGTCGTAGACACCAAAATTAAATAAAATAGATTTTAACTCTGACTTTATTTATTTTTTTCAGTTCATTGGGGGCAATTAAAATATTATTGATCAAAATTCATAAAATATGAATGAGACCAACTTGGAGGTATACTCACTCTACACAACAAGAACAGAATTTTCGAAGACAGTAAACAATTTATGAAAATTTTGATAAACTTACATAAAAAAGGAAAGCTCTGGCACAAACAACACGTTACGGTATATACGCTTCACTAAGCTAGGTAACAATTTTTATTATTAGTTTTTCAGTTTTATGCTTTTGGGCGGTGCTTGTCGCTCTGGGAAAAGTTTATATTGCAATGCAGCAAATATTTCCGCTTCACATGTGACGTAATTCAACTAATTTATGATGGTAGGTTCATTTGAGGCTATAAAAGCCAGATTTGGACATACGTGTTACAGTTTAATATCATAGGAGGCTCCGGACTGCTAAAAATAATTGCTTATTTAGAAAAATGTAGGCAATACTGTCCAAAAATCGAATATCCCGGGATCGAATTGAGATTGAAATAGCTACATTTTACGACACTTAACCAACAACTCATATATATTATTTAAATATTTTTATTTTTGAAATAACGCATGCTTTGTGTATTACAAATTTACGAGAGGAAAAATTATAATGTAATGAAGCAGATCATACGTTATTGCAAAGATAAAAAAAATATAGGGTTGCGTCATCATTAACAAGTTTAAAGCTAATTGCAAAAAATAGTCTTGTTAGTAGTATAACGTAAGTTGAACTATAGGTGTCGCTCCACCCTCATACGGTTATGAGTCACTGTCATGTTAGCTCAGCCTGTCAGAGCATATCCCGGCTACAGGTGGACAACAAGGGTTCCGAACCCGCACATGACTAATTTTTCCTCTCGTAAATTTGTAATTGTGTAACTCATAGATATGCTTATATAGATATTATGAATAAATTATAGATCTATAATTCAAGGTTTGATATCAAACACAGAATGGCTTATTATAGAATATGAATATGGCCGTCGACAATATCGGGCGCAAACAATTAGAGGCGAGTTAGGGCGAAGGGTGCCGATTAAGTTATATATGCGGGTTAATACTGATACCATATTGCTGTGTTAATCTAGGATAGGACCAAAGATTTCATTACTTACATATAACGTTTTTTTTTCTTGACCTTATTCAAATCATCTGTCTATGGCGCAGGACCACACCACTAGACCACTACCTAGTTTGTAAAATGACTCAAATTTTTTACAATGGTAACCCAATAGGTATCTTTGCCACTGAGACGTCATTGACATTTCTTATGCTATTACCATAGGAAAAACAGTTACTGCTACATCACCTGATAGTGAATGACGATGTGGTCGAAAATGGAAGTTTATCTAGAATACACCGTCTCTTGTAGACAACTTTACTGCACTCCCACCATGCTGTGAAGGTCAAGCTGGCACAAAATTGCTTGTCGCACTACCGTAGTGTCGACCTACTACGTCTTCGTCTTTGTCGCACTAAAATGAAGTCGAGCTTCAGCGTGTGTTAGTGTATAGTGACTCGCAGTTTTGCCGCACAAGCGTTAATCACATATCCATTTGTCGAGTAATATATATAAATAATATATATAAATGGTAATCTCTAATATTTTTTTTATTTATTCTGCCAGATTAAGTCATCTTGTGTATCGTAAACACAAGAACTAATAAAGAAGCCTTTAGACAATCATACTAATGTATGCAAGAAGATACCACAAAACATGGACAACCTAAACGCAAGAGTACCTGACTCAGGAAGATTAAGATTCATCCAAAGGCCTTACACGGGCGCAAACATTGTATCCGGTGTCTTGATGTTTGCGAAGGTAGCAAATGTTAATTTGGTATTCACCCTACGACCGACGCCCAATATTAATATTTTGGTAAGACGGGGACTGTTTTGTAAGAAAAACATTCATTACGTAAGCTTGTATTTGCTATGCTATTGTTAATGGGATTGTTTCTTAGAGTTGCTTATTTATTTATAAGATTTTAAAAGACAGAATGCAATAGATAGGGAACGGTTTATTGGGACTTTTCAGAACTAGATACAATTTAGCCTTTTGCCATATTATTGTGAATTCTAGTTTCCATCTGGCAAATAGTTAAAAGTGCCCATTTTTGTAGGTATAGGCTGTTTAAGTCAAGAAATTTTCCCTGTCTCATAGTTCTTTTGTCGTTCTTTCTTTAAAAATAACATAATATGCGCCTGAAAGTAAATACCACATTGTTAAATCATTAAGGTATTTATCCTTGGTCTTTTGATTTAAGTAAAGTCTACAATAGTACCTAGGTAGGTACTATTGTAGACTTTACCTAAATAGTACCTAGGTAGGTACTATTGTAGACTTTACCTAAATCAAAAGACCAAGGATAAATACCTAAATGATTTAACAATGGGTATTTACTTTCAGGCGCATATTATGTTATTTTTCGTCTTTATTGTCGTGTATCCAAAATTAGACAAAATAGTTGCAATTTGCAACAAACACTTCATTTGATTTTAGAAAACGGTTGTGATTATCAGGTTCCAGAATATATTGTAGCAGATAATGAAACATATACTTTTGTTAGATTTAGTTTGTGTGTTGTATTATGGTAGGCAGTGTTCTATTATTGGAGTTATCTGCCTGAGTCCATTGCTGTAGTAGATATGATAAATAAAATAATAATTCACTATAAAGTACTATATAAGTCTATTAACAGATTATATGTTACACGCTAGGTATTACTTATATATGACGTCACAGAATACTAACCAGACTTGTACACGAATATACTTCGCGGAGATGTGAAGACGACTGGTTAGGCCAGTGGCGGTGTGAGTCATATTATAAAACGCATACATATCAATTCTAAAACGCTTACATAGCAGTCCGAGCCAAGCCTCTGTCCCTACAAATTAATTTCGTTAATATATGTTGCGTTTGCTAGAAAAAAAAATACGCATAAAAAACGATCTTACGGCATTTTAAGTTTTTAGTTACTTCTACAGAAGCCATTTTATTATAGATTTAAAAAAACAGATGTGGCATCTGACGATCACACCACATTCGAAACAAACAATAGTCTTAAATTGCTGACACCCGCAAAAACCAAACACAATTAAGACGTTAAATTATTCGAATGACAGACCCCTTGGGGCTCTAATGTCCCTCTTAGCACTTTAATAGTAAGCGGTCCCAGGACAGCGGTCAGTAACGGCCCGGAGGCGGTCCTGAGACATCGAGAAACTCCCTTTCCAAGTTACCGCAGATTAGTTTCATGGGAAAACGTCATGGCTTTAGTTGAGCATGTAGTGTTGATAAGCTCGGATGTGAGAACATAAGAAAGAACAAATGACAAATTAATTACTTGAAGTTAAGCTTTTTATTGTTATTCAAAGAGGCGTTGATCCATCGGCGTGCATTACTAGGTTCTATTCCCGTGTAATACAAGTTTTGCTTTTAATCAAAATAAACTATTTTGATTAAAAGCGGTTTGGAGTATTAAGGATGAGAGACGTTAAATTCTGAGTTCTCAAACATAATTATAATGAAACATAGGTCGGCGGCTGGGATAGGCTAAAAAAATATATTCAATGAGAACAAAAAAGTTTAGAAATGTGTACAAATAATACCTCTTTTCACCGTTTTCAAAATAGGAGAAGGTGCCAAAGTTTTATTATGTTTGAAACATCAGAACTCTGTCATTTATAAACCAATTTCGTAAAATATTTCTTCATTAGGAACCCGTTTTTTCTATGAGCCAATTTAAAAGTATGTATACTAATTACTTTTAGACGTAACCTATAAAAAAACTAAAATATATGTCTTTTAAGTGTTCAAAATTGGGTATTTCATACTTTTCAGTAGTAGAAGTCTGTTTCGTTTTTTTTTATATTACCTATCTGTCATAAACAAATAAACGGGAAGTAAAAGTTTAAAATTTTGGTAAATAACGAGATGAGACGATAAACCCAAAGTGTTTACAACTGGCATGTTTCTAAAGCTGCCAAGCTAAGCAAATCTAACAAATCAGGGTTACGAAACTTCTGACATAAGCCTTACAAAAGAGGCATAATCCAAAAAAGCTAATAACTTAAAAGACCCGTCCGATAAGCAAGCTAATCCTGAAGACAAATAGCGGGTATGATCATTGTGACCAATGTCCGAAACTGTACAGGGGCGGTGAGTGATGTGCTTCTTTTGTCTCGGTCTGCCACCCAGACGCAGATTAGGAAATAGTTTCTAAGGAGACAATGTAAAGAAGAATGGTGCGTCAGCGTTCGACAGCGTCGAATATTGGATAAAAGACTTGGAAAGTCTGGAGAGGTTTCATTCTGTTCTTACAGATTTTACTTTGTCTAAATAAATAGTCTCTGAAAGTCTAAATATATGATGAATGGTAGAATGAAAACAAAAACTGATAAAGACAGTCCATAGATATTATCGCTTGGCAATCATTGCTAAAAAATATTACTTATTATTTATCATTATTATCAATAAAGCGCAGTCCCAAAGTCAAATCCTGAGTCCACTCTCTTTATGAATAGACTCTTTTTTATGCCTGATAGTTAGCCTTTGACCACTATCTCACATGATGGTAAGTGATGACGTAGTCGAAGATGTCGTTCAAGCTAACCTAGAATTATTGGCTCTCAAATCTTTAACCACTCTTTTGAATGTTACAAATAATTTTCATTAGGAATTACCAATATCACCACGTCGTGTGATGCGGGGATTGGACTATAACTCGGTTTTGATGTAACAATGCAAAAATATAGCAGGATTTTATATGACATAGAGGTAGGTAGATATCTTTCTTCACATACATATAGGTAAAATAAAAATAAATATAAACATATTCCTTGTTAACCTGTAAGGTAGACTATAGACTGAATGTTATATAATAGTTACTTGCTTTACTAATCCCATTTTCAAAACGTTTGAACGGTACAGTTCTACAGATTGCTAGCTCTACATTCAAAGACAAACGTCAAGTCCGGCACATTAAGTCCAGCCACAAGGAGGGTCGTCAATCAGGGTGGCTTTATTTAAAATCGACGCCTATTGTGTCTAAGGAACTGCTGTCCCTTCAATCTGACCATTGAGATTTTAAAGGGACCTGATTGATCATGATCAACTTTTATCCATGATAGCAAAGATGTAGTTTAATTAGAGATTAGATATCAGAATTGTAATGATAGAACTAATGATTCTGTCATAGCACCTTGTGACGTAGAGGTTGGCCAACCTTTATTTTGCCGACGTTTCACATCATACCTGTTTTGCCTGATATGCTTTTTCAAGATATAGAGGGTGATATTATCGACATTTACTGGGCACAATTCCATACTCCAGTCTCGATAGCTACTGAGAATTCTTTTGTCAGGAATATCCAATTATTGAACCAATTCCGGGGAAAGCGACGTTTTCGCAAATTCAGCAAAAAAGTAGTTCAGTCATCTTTTATTAAACATAAGAATTATATACAATTTAATAAAAGTCACCCATATTATCTATCGCGTGAAAACACTTTTTAAACATATAGGTACTGCAACTAAACACTTATTTGAAGTAATGATAGTCGAGAGATAATGGCTATGGATTGCCGTGCCGCAGCTCCGTAGTTTGATCTCTAAAGCCGGGTTGAGCTTTATCGTTTAGTGGAAGAGCATTTTGCAAATGGTTACCTGACTAGCTACCACCCACAACTAGAAAATAGAAAAGCACATAATCAGTGAGTTCCGACAGCAGTCCTTGAGAGCTAGTTGAGACCATTACAGGCACATGAGACATAACCACAGTATATCTAGAGTGACGGGAGCGAGTTGAATAATTTTTATTTGAAAAAAATAACCGCATATGTATTGGGTTGAAAGGCATTTTGCTAGCAAATATTCTCAAGTAGATCTGTTGTGAAAGACCTTACTAGTGTGTTCAGGCAGCTTTTCTTGATAGCGAGTTCTTCCCATCCTAGGTTAAGCCTGTTAACCAAGATGGATAACAGGCATAACTTACACATACATCACTAACTTCAATCACTAACTTTAAGTGGGATTGTGATTAAAGGCTTACCTGCAGCCTATCCAAGCCTTTTACCATCAGCCATAAAAAAATGCCTTTAAAATTTTCATACACTCACATTTCAACCATTCTAGGTCATTTGCTGAATTTTGTAGTATTTTGAATAGTGTGCAAGAAGAACCAAACCTATAGCAAAGGAAATCTTCAAATGACATGTGAACCTCCGATACAGACTCCGATAATTCAATCCCAGCCAAATCCCTCGTAAATTCTGCCTTACATATGAATAAAAACTTACGAACATATCCAAAAATCCCCCATTTTATTCCTTGGCAGTTTAACATTATCGGGAAATCTACTAGGCAAACATGAGTCCGAAGGATATTCGCTGAGACTTGCGAACCGGATAAATTGACCGGTAATAATAAAATGTAAGGGGTAAGAAAAGCGATGGCTATTTAGATAATTGTTGGCCGGGCATCCAGTGTATTGGAAGCGGATAGTCCGATAGTGGGGGGTTTTATTGCCACCCTGTAGTTGGTGAGATTTCTATGTGGACAGTTACTAAGCCTTTCAAAGTGTTTCAATATCTATTATGAAATAAAATTATAAAAATAGCAATGGCCAACATTACATTACTAGTATATAGAGACCGTCTATAGACATGCTAGCCAGGCGGGCCTTCACAAAATGCTCTACCATGCACCTTGCTTCCTTGCCATCCTAAGACAACAACTGGGACCGACGGCTTAACGTGCCCTCCGAAGCATGGTAGCGCTCTGTAGTAATGTCAATAGCGGTCACCCGTCCAAGTCATGACCGCGGTGGACGTTGCTTAACTTAGCTGATCGGTTAAAAATGGGTAAGCAAACTTTAATGCACACAGTACAACAATACTGCCATAAATTTGGTGCCGGTGATATTACTTCGATTTCAAATTCATGTATCTGTGATTTTACCAGCAACTTCTGTCGTACAATACATACTCAATAAATAAGTAATCAATACCTAAACAAAGTAATTCAAACACTGCTAAATAAAAAAGAGTAGTAATTATAATTCGATAATTCTAAGACAAAACATATGACAATAATCAGTTCGAACTGTCTAAAGCTATGTCCCACACTGCATGTTTTTGTTCGTCAATAAAGGCATGCGTAAAAGTTTAAAATTTTGGCGTAGCGCAGAAACGTAGTCAACACGTGAGGCATGCCCTTGATATTTTCCTCCCATTAGCTCAAATCAGTTATATTATACTATACACAACTGACACAACACAAACAACTCTGAAAATAATGTCTCCAGACGCTTGCACGCAACATATGATAGCGTCAAAAAAATATTTAACACAAACGAAAGTTGAAGATGAATAGTGCACAGTGTGGAAATAGCATTTGGTCACTTTATTCTGCTCTCGTAATTCAGCAGCTGTATACTGCACTAAGGAGTTGGTTGAAACGTATACGTTGAAAAACATGAAATTCTATGAGATGGCAAGTCGTCCTTCAGATGGTAAATGCTACGCCTGCCCGTTCCCGTTACAGTTGCAGTGCCAGTGTTCTGCATGACACTACACCGCGTTCATCACTCCGATACATTAGTTTTTATGTATCTGTTTTTAACGTTCTTAACCTAATCGCAGTTTTACATCAACAAATTTAAAATTAGCACACCACAATAATGTAAATCAAAGCAGAATATCTAACTTTGTGGGGAACCACTAACAACTTTGCTGAAAAGGCCTATATCCTAGTAAAACACTTGTTTGTGGTACGCATTTTTGTGGTGGTAGGTACGCCTATTTAGAAACGGTCGAGGTCATGTACTGCTTACAAATCTGTTTCTATGGTCATTTATGGGAAAACTATCAACGGCCAGTCGGATTGATGACGAAGCATTTCTTTGTTTCCCATTTGGGAGGCGAGATATTGATGTCTCGTTTGACGGCTGATGTATGGTAGTGGATGCTTTAGGTGTTTATCTTGGACACTTTTTTACGACTTACTATAGACGCAGAGAGAAGTTATAATGTTCCTACCTTTGTCCCACTTTTTAGGGGTGGGTATAATTATGTTTTGTCTATCAATTTACGAAACAACTCATAGAATGTTTTGGCTTAGGCATCCTGACCAGCCAGTTAAGAGTATTAATAGTGCCTATACCCACTATTTTCTGGTGCGGGGTTTTAGATGGTAAAGGGATTTTTTTACAACTAATGTGCAACAAACCACGCCTGCGAACCATATACAAAGAATTATTACACTTATATACGTGCCTACAGGACATGAATTTCAAATTAAATTCACTGTTGATTTTTCTGTTTAACTAGTTCAACATTTTGAAGTTGAAACTATCCGAAAAATTCACAGTTCGCAAAGTTTGTAAAAAAGAAACTTCTAGGTAAAAAAAATCACTGAAGTTTTTTTTCTAAATCAACAGGAATCAATAAACCCTGTTAAATATTTCTTTATCCAATAATTTAAATTCAAGAGAGAAAAAAGCTTCGCTCACCCTTACCTGAATATTTTTTTACTCGCAAGCCTCGCTAAACTGAAAGGACGTGTGAAAGAGCTCGCAAAGTCGCTCCTTAGCGATAAGACCACCCATACATAAATGACAATGTACAGACCACATTGTACATTGTAACTTAACCACTCCTATATTGTTTTTTTATTGGTTTATGTTGGTATAAAATATATTTTTATCATTCAACTGTAACAAAACTGTATGCACTTACTATTTTCAAGGAAAACACACTTCTGTTCCTATTAGGGTTCCACACGCTGATTAAAAAATTACTCAGATCCAGAATTTTATACTTAAATGTTTTGGTCTTTTGGTTCGTCAAATATCAGACCATAAACTAAACATCGAAATATAAAAAAAAAAACAATGTATAGGGGTTAAAGTATGAAATTACCGATTTGTACTGAAAATTGAATTTAGTTTCTTTTTTTTTTAATTTAACATATTTTGTTAAGATTCCAGATTGCCCAGGCAGGGATTATTCAGTGGAAGGCGCCTTCCACCTGGACAATCTGTTTTGAATGCTTAACTCCGGTGATACACCGGGAAGGCTGAAAAGAAAGGCTGAAAAGGAAGTACAAAATAAAATCAAATTAACCTACAGAGTTATGCAGTTGTGTCGATCTCGGCGCCCGCACCTAGCTGTTACAAAACTAAAAACTTGTTGGCCAACATAATTTTTATTTTACTCACGGCCAGGGCGGCGATGATCGTTTCCGTGCTTCCTTCCTCTAGTCCTCCGAGACTCCAAAGTCACGACAGTAAATGTCCAACACAAAAGGTCCAGATGACGACAACACTCGCGGCACAGTATCACAAATTCAAAATTATTACGTGGAACAAACACAATACAAAAAATAATACGCGCTCGCAAAATAAACTACAAATTCACTATTCAATCTTTTCAAAACAAAACAAAAACTATCAAGACATTCGAGGGGTGAGAAAGTAGAATGATTTTCCAAAATTACAAGTTAATTTCACGAACAAAAATCCATAGATCACAAAAAGACGACTAGCAAAGCGGTGTGTTCCAATTGCCCGCGAAATTGATCGGTCTGAATATATTTAGTTCATCAAAATAATTACCATTATTATCTATACATTGCTGCCATCTAATAGGAAGGTCACTTATGCCTTTGCGATAGAGCTCTGGTGATCTAGTCGTAGACAAACTGTATGAAAGCATTTTGTACTGCCTCCTGGGAAGAAAACTTTTTATCATGTAGAAAATTGACCAAATTACTGAAATAAATAGTAGTCCGTTGGAGCAAGGTCTGGCAAATACGGTGGTGACGAATGGTTTCTAATTGCAGTTCCTGTAGAGTTAATACGGTTTCTCTTGCTGTATGAGGTCTCGCGTTATCATGTTGCAATAATGGTGAAGATCGATTCATGAATCGGGGCTGTTTCACTGCTAGTTTTACTAACATTGTTTGTAGTTTGGCACTGTAGACATCTGCCGTTATTGCTTGACCAGATCGGAGAAAGCTATAGTGAATAAGACCATGCTGTGACCACGAAACAGTTACCATAACCTTTTTATTGGTAAGCTGTGCTTTAGCATAATGTTGCGGCGTTTGACCTGGAGTCAGCCATTGCATTTTTCGGTTATCGTAAAGAACCCGCTTTTCATCAAATTTCACAATTCAATCCAATATTCCTTCATTGAATTTTTATTGATATAACGCAAATGAGTCGATATTGTTGGTAACGTAACGTTAAACAATGCTTCTAAATGCCTGGGTAGTTTAGCTCGGATCGGCTTTCAATTCATTGTTATTCACCTGTGTGGGTTGGTCTTCCACGTCGTTCTTTAAATCAAAGTTTCTATCACGAAAGCGTTTAAAAATCCAAAATCGCACAATTAGCAGTCCCCTCTCCAAACGCAAAATTAATATTGCGAGCTGTTTCTGCCGCGTTAGTTCCGCGTCGGAACTAGTATTCAAAAATCACTCGAATTTTCAAAGTATTCATCTTTCTTGTCTAAGCTGAAAAAAAAAACTGTAAGTCGATAATAGAATTTTGCACTATTATCGACTTACTATTTTTTAAAAGGGTATATATATATTTTTTTTATTTCTCTTAGGTACCATGTGAAAAAAGTTACATTCAAAAATCTCAAACCATGAAGATTCTATGTGAATTCGAAGTACATATTACAATATAACGTCAATTTCATACTTTAACCACTATTATTAATTTTATCAGAGCTGTCATATAAGAAGCTACAAGAATAGGTAACGTTCTTTCCATATTCTTGATTTGGCCTGTTCGGGGAATATCTCAAAAACTAAATTAATTATAAACATATAATTTATCTTTATTGTGAACACTATGCTCTATTTAAACAACTAATACTAAAAACTATTCATAATGTGTTATATTATCACAACAAACAAACACTTTTTTTTTAATAAAGATTCAATCTAATATAGCTTTATGCTTGACTCGAATTTAATAAATCGATACTTGACTCGAACTTGGCCGGTAATTGCTAAATGTGGCTAATGTTATAAACAAATTGCATATCATCTATTTTCTGAATACACTTAATTTTTACCGGACAACCAAAAGCTATTGCAAGCCCGCAGGCATGCGTTACTTACTTTTCCCACTGCCGGTTGTCGGTTTATAGGTATATTAAATAATTACCAAATCGTTCATTTTTAATCGGTCCTTCTCGATCAACAAATCATGTATTTTACATTCGTCATTCTCTTTATCCAAAATCAATAAGCTGATGTTGACTCTTCTGCTTCACCCTACAATTTACATTCCCGTATGCATGAGGCGGGCGTGCTAAGCCGAATATTATGAGAATATTGCCGACGCAGGTGCCGCTAAACTCCCTGTAAGGCTTCGCAAAAGCGGTCACGTCTCCAACTTTCCAAGACGCATCAAAGGTTAAACAGATGTATGCAAGTGCTTTCCATGAGTTCTACAATGGTCACAGTTTTTCCAAAAGCCTTTCGGTAATGGTGATGTGGGCCGTAGACTTAACCATTTAAAAGACAATTTTTGTAATACTGTGATTCTCAGTAGAATTGGCAATGGCCTTACAGAGGGCGCATGATTTGTATCCTGCTGGTTTGAGTTTCAACGCAAAGTGAAAGGGAATGGCTCTCCCGCATAGCGATATGTAGAAAGTCTGTCGCCAAGGACATATTGATGTACTCCAGCAGCTGCCTTTGAGGACCAGTAATTCTAGTTTTAGCCTGTTTAACACCATAATGTGCTAAACAGGTAGACCACATTGTCACTTACGCAAGGTAAGATTGTAGGTAAAGACTATAATAAAAAAAATATACGCTTGACATAGACAATACCTGTTGTTGTTTTAATAACTGATACTCTTATTTGCGTATACTATAATATCTACGTGTGTTGTTTTAAACTAACCAGATCATAAAAATATGACGATTGAACATAGTAACATTATTTATATGAATAGGTGGAAACAACAAAGAAACAACTATTCTATATTTTTGCCATCATTGCCATAAAAATTCCTCGCGCCATATGTTTTCACTTGTTGTGTTCTTCAAGTTTCGTTAACCTAGTTTTGTCTTATTAGCTTAATACTTTTTTATATTCTGTGTTGACACTAAAAGAGATACTTGACGGCATCTAAGACAGACTTTTCTCATACGAATCGCATACAATTTTTCGTTTCATTAAATTATATTTGGTTAGTGTGCGTGACGTTTGTGACGTCACGTCGGCTTAAAATATTTTAAAAATATTTGCTATTAATACTACTAAGCGCTTCCGTGCTTCGGATGGTGCATTAAACCGTCGGTCCGGGTTGTTGCCTTAGGATGGCAGTAGTTATAGGATGGTGGTAGGGCGAATGCCCGCCTAGCTAGTTACTACCCTCAAGTAGGAAATTTGTCGCCAAGCACCTAACGGTGAGTCCTTGAGTTGTAGGTGTAAAAGAATAATGATTAACTATTAAAACATAACGCGCTGGGAGCAATATAGGGTAGAGTGGCGGGTAACTTTTATACTGTCAAATGTCTCAGAAACACATATTACAAAACATGTTGCAGTCTGCAAATTTTGCAAACGAAAACCGTATTGGAGCTTGTTCAAACCGTAGTATGTTAATCTTATCTTCATCTTAGGAGCAGTTGATCCAAACCAATTTTCAAATCACCCAAGCAACACTACAAACCAGCAGATACGAGTAAGCTAATTCACTAATACAAAAGACTTATCTATATCAAAGGACTGTTTGTCGATCTGATTAGGGGACGTTTGCTCCAACAGTGGGTGGTCAGTTGACCGTCATAATTTGGGACCAGAATGCGTTCATTGGTGCATAAAATATTTGCAAAAGGACGGCCGGGGACTGTAAACAGAGGAAAGCGCAAACGGGCAAAGTCGCGTGCCATTACACTTCTCACCTGCTGTTTGTTCGGTCACTGGAATGGAAATAAAGAAATAAGAGAATGAAGAAATAAAACGGAGAAATAAACAAAATGTTGTTCCGTGTTGAGAGCTTAGTGATGTTTTATTTGTGCACAGCGTTTGACGTGCTTGCTTTGTTGGTTTGGGCGATGGAATCATGATGGAGCACATATATGAAAAACGAGTATTTCTTCTTGTTTTTCTATCTCTTGATGGGAGCTTACTAGAACTAACCTAATTTTGTGGTTGAAAAATAAGGGAATGAAAAGGTATAAAAGCATGGTAAGAGAAAAGTATATAAACAGGGTTATTGGTAAAATGCTAAAAACCTTTTAAGGTTGACTTCTGCAAGTCCTAACAAACATGATGAAAGAAAATATTTTAATTTTTTTTTGTCTTTGTTTCTGTGTATTTGTCGGAATAAGCACGAGGACCACCTAATACGAGACTCAAAACTTAAAACAATAAGTTTTTCTAGTACTGTCTGACACTTGAAGTTCTGTGTCTTGGAGTAAAAGACAATTCAAGAGCGCCCGCCGCGGCAATACTGGACCGCGCCGCGCTCCCTCTGAATACAGTTTTGAATATTTACATTGAGCAAAGTAATAAAATACATGAAATAATAAATTACAGGCACAAGACACTTACTTCAGGTGGTCCTCGTGTTTATTCCGTGAAATAAACAAACACAAAATAAAAACTAGCAGAAGTCAACCCTAGGAGGTTGTTGTGTATACATATCCTAAGTACATTGAATATGAATTCAAATAATTTTATTGTCTGTTCAAGGCGTAATACAAATAATAGTGTTTCGGTATGATTAGCAAAAAGTAAGCAAATGCGCAATCTTTTTTTAGTTGTTACCATACATTGTATGGCATTTTGTGTCCAATTCTGTATTTTTTTTATCTGGAAACGTATATTTTAATTTTTTTTTGTTTAAATTATACGTTTATAACACACAGTACTTTCCTGATTTAAGGCCGGTTCATGCGCAGTGAATTTTACATTTCACAAACAATATTTATTTCATAAAATATTTATGTTCTTTTCTTATAAATATTTCGGTTACAGTAGGAATAATAGACTAACGGCCGCACTCAGAGTCAGTTAATGTAGCATTAAATCGTTCCTCAGTGAAGATTTAACTTTTTCCACACTCAGAAACAGTTAATTGTTCCTTAACCTGACTTAATGACCATTAACTTTAATGAGTCCCAAACCCTTACTTAAGTCAGTTAATGAACGATTTTGACGTTTCGATGACATTTCAAATGTCACAAATCGTGCGTGGTATTCATGAAAGATAACTTAAATCGATTATACTTTAGTAACAATTATATATTAACATTTTATATATGAAGTTGTATAGATACTTACCATATTTAACAAATAACAAAGTTTTTCACAAGTTACAACAAATGAAATAAATTTTAAGTAATACGTCGCAAATCTTTCAAAATGCTTTTCCAGTTTAGCGCATAGATCAAGGCCGTATTCCATTTGAATTATTTTCGATAATTTTGACCACATTTAGAAGCATCTATGGATCCACATTTAATATGAACAATAGAAATAAATATGATCAAAATTATCGAAAATAACGAATTTAGCGTCAAATGGTATACCATTTGACGCTAAATTCGTTATTTAGAAATAAATAGAATATCTAAATAATATCCCTAAATAGAATATCGGCGTCTCGCAATCACCATAGATTGGATTGACATTGGCAATGTTTGCCAGGAGTAAAAACCAAAATAAGTTTATTTTGTTAAAATCGTACAAAAAATACACAAGTCCCGCTATATGTATAAATAATAATAACATATATTATACAAAAAAAAATATTGGAATGCAATACCAAAATAGCTGAAAAACAGTTGATTACCGGTTTGTTCATGGCTACACATAATCAGTTATCGATGTCGTTTCATTGGGGTAACGCACTATGGTTCATTAGATCTGTCATTTACTAAGTAGGCATTAAAATTTGACTCTGAGAGCGACTGTTACTTAAGAAACTTAATGATCATTTACTAATTGCCATTAAAGCTTAATTTAAGGAGTCTTTCTGAGTGCGGCGGTAAGTAAACAGAATTGTATGATAAAATGATATTATGAAATGACATGACATGAAGTGATTATTGGAAACCTTGTTATTAAAAGTGTTATAGATGAATAAACCCCGTCACCCAGACTGAACGGGAATAAAGAAAAAAAGTACACCAATAAGAACTAACCAAAAACTATGAAGAATCTTGAAGAAATTGCTGCCAAAAAACAAAAGCCATACACCCTCAAATTACACACTGACTACAATATCGGCATAATCAAATTCATAACACAAGCCTATTGCTTCAAGTGCTATTCAAAGACGCTAAATTGTATAAAACAATAAAACCCCCTAACACCCCCATAATAATAACAAACTTAACAAAGCAATAAAGCATCTACGCACACACACATGCGTATAGGGCCTCAGAAATAATATTATCGTTACCGTACTTACTTACGGGAAAAATCAACATAAAGTGAATAAAAGAAAATTATGAATTGCTAGAAAATAAATTACCCGGCGTTGGCGGCAAAATAACATCACATTTGAATGCCTTTTATGCTTTATGGGTCCGTAACTACATGAAATAAGTCCCGGTGTCGTTTTATGGCACATGAGGGCACGTACGCGGCATAATTTTTGAGTTGTTGTTGCGAATTTTCGTACTTGAGAATTGAGCATCAATAAATGTTTGAGAAATGGTGGTTGCCAGTTCTTTTGCCTAATAAATCTACCGTTATGTTTCTTACTTATTGTTATATTTTTTCATTAACTGCAAATGTCCAAATTGGAGTTAAATTTATGAATAAAATTGTTAACACTTCTTTAAAGAAGCACCGAATACTGGAGATAGCATTTACATACAAAGCCATCTAAAACACAGATTACTTTTTGTAAATGATGACTGTGTTATCCCAAAATTTGGACTATGGGTGAAACATTTGGACAGTTTTGAAATAAAATATATGTTTGTTAGAATTTGGAATGAAGTTCTGTCACAATAACATAAAAAAAATACTTTCCACAAATACAGGGTCGGCAACGCATTGGTAACGCCCCTGGTGTTGCAAATGTCCATAGGCGACGGTAATCACTTACCATCAGGTGGGCCGTCTGATTGTATGCCACTCCATAACATAAAAAAAAAAAAAAAAAAACATACAAATATTTTTTGGAAAGTGACTGACTCGATAGTTCTGCCTACCAGTGCAGGGATATGTAGTAGGCATAATGATAATATGCGTGTATATATGAAAAAGTCCTGTCCTGATACTTGAGGTCAAGTGAGTCGCAAAAGGTACATTTTGTCACACAAAATGTACCTTTTGCGACATGTACAAAATGTGTACATGTTTTTTAGAAAGAATGTGCTATAGTGTCCAAAACAAAGGTCAAAATGTAACAAGCAATGAGCGACATCAATCACGTTACTCCTGCACAAGCATCCACTTTTAAGGGCGCGGAATAAATTTCCAATAATTACATTATCGAGAAAAATTGTAACCGCCACCTCACCGCCTGCAAATTTTCGGGCCACGTCGGAAGCCCATAATTCCTAATGACATGCAATAACCGTACCCCCAATTTCCAACATAAACCTCCCATAACAATATCGACATCAGCGGTTTTTCCCTGGTAATTTTTTATTTGAGAATAAGTAACACTTTTCACTGTAATCAAAATTTGCGAGAGACGTGTCTTCTTATTAGGGTTGTGAATAAACTCGATGGATAAAAGGCAGCACTTAAGAACGTAGCAAGAACGTTTACTAATAAATATTTTTCTTATAATATTAAACACAAGAATAAATAAACATCTCAGCATAATAATAAATATATTCACTTAAATTTAAAGCTACAACACATGCGGCAGACAATTAAAAGCAATGAATAAGACCCTCTACAATAAATTTAATAACTGTTTTTTTACCTCAGACTAATCGTTATTTAATATTGTCTTAGGTTTTTGCGATAATTACACATAGTAATTAAACAACTTTAAACGGTTTAAATCGCGTATATTTATCATTATTTTTGTCCCGACGTTTCAAACACTTTGCAGTGATCGAGGTAATTTATGGTCAAAATATTAAAAAGAACTTAGATATAGATCAGTTATAATAGTTAATTATCAAATCTCTTTCCAGATCCCAAATATACGACTTCGACTTTTATTTTGACATCTGTCGACGTCCCGTTGGAACCTTGACAGCGTGTATTCTGCATGACTCAGGATGGTTAATACTCCTATGCTATTTTCGATTAGTTTTATTGTTGCATGGCATGACACATGACCAAAAAATTGTATTGCGTAACTCGAGGAGAGATAGCCATAGAGGAGAGATGGCCAATCAATGGTCATCTTATATTAAATACTTTAGGAGAGATGGCCACCTTAAAAAAAACAATACAATCATAAATAAAAACTATACAAGATTGTTGTGATTCCTAGTGTTAATAAGGCTAATTAATAAATATACTACTGAATAAACATCAAATACTTGTTATTTTTCTTATACATTTTAAGAAATGAGCTCTTAAAAATACTATGGCCATCTATCCTCGAATTACCCTAATATATTCCTACTGTGATATACAAAATCTTCTTACCACATTTTCATAAGATCTGTTCAGTATACAGCATACAGCCATAAAAAATTTACAAACGCTCAAAGAGACAGAAATAACTAATTTTGCTTGTTTACTTTTAGTATGGATTATCACAATTCTACAAGCAACTCTAGCCTGTTATAAAAGTAAACTAAAACGAAATGCCAGCCCTAGTTTAGGGAGTGTTTATCGGCTACTCAATTTGATTTTTACCACCGCACTGATTTCACTCCTTCACGGAATGGTGGAGTGAACGTGAGGAATGGCAATGAGCTTGCGATATCCCGTTCATTGTGGATACGCTTTGCATAAAGATATATGATGACTGGAAATGTTGGTTTTTATTTTAATACGGTTTACCTAATCCTACCTGATGATAATTTTTAAGAATATGATGATAATTTGGAAAAGAGGAAGACCAAACAGACGATGGGAAGATGTTTTCACACAACGACACGGAGTAGAGTAGATGAGGATAGCAAGAGATAGAAAATTATGGTCACAACTGGGGGAGGCCTACGCCAATGAGGCGACATCTATGCATAAATAATAGCTCTCGTACGTTTGAACAATAATATACACACTATTTAATACAATTGGATATGTATGTCCAATTAAATAAATTATAATAAACAATAATTACGAAACTTGACATACAATAATGTTATCATATAAACTGATAATTTGTATTATGAATATCAAGAATATAATTAATGCAATGTAATGAATAGCAGATTCGTAAAATAGATTGTAAATATGTGTAGTTGAATAAAAGGCTTTTTTACTTTTACTTACCTGATGATAATTAGTTTGCATTTTGCTTTTCATTTGTCTTCTGAAAGATAGTTAAGCCTCAAAAGTCATAGATAGTACCCATTTTAAGACAACATTTATGTTAGCAATATTTTGATTAGAAGACGTTTACAAGTCCGCACATTAATATGATTGATTTCGGGCTAATGTAAACTCTTGTTTTACTACGATGCTTTTTTTTTAAAGTAAGCGAGGATTTCGATCCAACGCAAGATATATTTAAGGTTAACAAAAAAACTAATATTTTACTGCAGTCGTTTCATTGTTCTAAAAATTCTGAATTATTTGTTTTACTAGTTGGTACAACAATAACGTTTATTGCTTATATTTAATAAGTTATGGCAAAAACATGCAAAAATACAAACAGTCCGAAATTTCAATGTTTTAATTTTATTAAGATATCCTTACCACAACATGAAAATTATGTGATAATAAAATGTCAACATAAAAATTCTGTAATGATTCATAGATGCAGTCACAGGGAAAGTATACTTAACTTCAATAACCAAAACACGACCAATCAAAATATGACCACCATTTATTTTACAGTTTGACTTAAATGCATCTGAATAACATTGACTTCTCACATGGCGCACGTAGTATCCTTAATGAATAGGGATAGGCAATCTAATACTTCTTATATTTCATAAATAAGTGCTTTGTTTAATTAAAATTCATGCATTTCTCAACACACTATATTTCTCAACTCCGATGATTGTGCGATAAGAATCCTCAATTTTTGAAGACCCTACAAATTTCCCTAAACAACTTTGACCACTGGTGCAAAAAAGTTTTATATGTAAATTGAGTGCGGTCCAGTGCGGCGATGTTTCAATTGTCACCTTCTTTACCGCTGTAGTCCGGTGAAGAAAGGGTGGTTGGATTTATATGTTGTATTGGGCTTATCTGTTACGTACGCAATCTTTTACTTCTTCTTTGCTAGGAACAACACTTAATACAATACAAAAAAATAAGAAAACTCTTTTGTACTCAACTTAATCTGAAAAATGACACCCCACATCCTATAGGTTACAACAATGGTTGTTTTTCACGGGCACTCCAATACTTTCTCATGTATTGGAGTATCCCTTAAAATAATTTATTAATAACACACTAGAAACTAAATACAAACCTACAGCGCTACAATGAAAGCATTTAGGTATCCCAAAGGCCTTTGCAGGCCTCCAGTCGGTTCAAAAGCTCCTATGCCTACTACCAGTTGGCAGCGAGCCCAGGATGCTGGCAGCATAAGCCCGTTGGATTGCAATGCTTAACGAGATTTAATGACTAGATACACTATAATACACTACTAACGCGAGCATATCCAAGGACGATTAACGTCAGAAAGACGGCTAGTCCTAAAACTGAAACCAAAACCTTTTACAATAAATAATTGTTTTTTTTATGTTATTGTGACGGAACAAGCTCTGACTGATGTTATGCCGACTAACCTCTGCGCCTATAACAGATACATTTCATCTCAATTCATGGATTGCACTGCACCCGTCACCTTGAGACATAGTTGTTAAGTCTCACGTGCCTGTAATTTTACTGGCTCTCAAGGACTGCTGCCGGAACACACCGTTAGGTGCTTAGCGACAGATTTTCTACTTGAGGGTGGTAGCTAGCCAGGCGGGTAATCGCAAAATACCCTTCCACTATGCGGTGAAGCTCAAGCCGGCGGTGGAGATCGAACCAGGGACCTGCGGCACGGCAGTCCATAGCTATTACTGCTTGACCATAATTGCTTCAGTTTTTAGTAAAAACATATTTTAATGCGTAGTTTTTTTTGTCATCGTCTGTTTTCTCAGAGAAGAACAAGGTAGGAAAATGGTATATGTATTATATCAATAAAGTACAATAAGTTGAAATTTTGCACTCAGTATTGATTAAAATTTCAAAAAAGCACTAACCAGGGAAAATATATACAGGTGTATTGGCAGAATCGTTGACGTGCTTCTATATATTCACATATTTAAATTTTTCCTCAGACCACAAAAATTTCATGACCATATTACCGTTGTCTCCATTTACAATATCTATCCCCTCATACGTTCCAAACAAGGTCATAAACAAAAGAGTTTATGCAACACCTTCGCACTCCCATTTCCAGCTAAGTGCACATGTCCTCTCGATAAGAACGATCAGGTTTCCAGTCACGTCCTGAGGAGCCGCCTCCCGGTTTATGACTAATGATGGGCTCACATGTAGTCACACCTCATGAAGGAGCCTTTAGGGCTATATATCGGTAAACAGTAGCCTAACAGTAAGTTTTTCTCGCTATACGCTGCGGTTTTGTTTGAAACATGCATTGTTCATTAGCGCGCCACCATGCTTTGCGTCTTGTCACACAATTGTGGCGCATCGGGGCGATACTTCACTGGACACTGTTTGACGCTGGAAACTCAACACTCGACACCGCTCACTGGACACTGTATACTGGAAATATCTGTAAAACATTTCTAAGATCTTCATGTGTACGAGATTATCGTTGAAAAATACATTATAACCTGTGAATGGCTTGTTAAGAAGTGAGTTGCAGAGTAGTTATAAATCATACATTCTACAAATGTAATAAACATACGTATCATAGCGTTTGTTTTCATTAAAAAAGGTCAGCGTAAGAAGAAATATTTACAAACTTTTCAGCACTTAACAAATGTACGGACGCGCGGATGGGGAAAATTCGGGCGTGATTTTGATTCCCATCCATTGTTATAATTATTACATGCAGCAATTCATAAGGATTAATCTGAATTCAAGTCTTCGAAATGTTGTGCGTTGGTGGAAAGGAACATGTAAAATTATAGTAAAACTATCAGTCTAAGGTTTAAAAAATTTAAAATATGTGCCTAGTTGTACGTACGTGTTGTGAATCCGCATTTAAAAAATAACGTGCCTATATACATTTTCAGGAAAGACATAAGTATCAATCTTATCATAGAAAAAAACATTTTACCTACATTTTTCCCGACCGAAGAGCTTGTTCGTGCGATTTATGTAATGTTATATAATTAATACGTGGTCCTATTTGACGAGTATTACTCGGAAAACTCATTGAATTTGCCTGCTCTGTGTAAAGTTTACCTACTGTTAACATTGTGCGTTGTACTGTTTTACATTCAAATCATACTGCTTCCTGACCCTGATTAATGCTGTTTTCTTTGCAAGCATTTGTTAACGTCTTATAAGAAGCTGCTTGTGATGTGTCGTGTCAGAGAAGATCAAGTACAATTGATGAATAATAACAAAAAGTACTGCAGACTGTGTTAAAGAAGTAGATTATCTGTCAAAATTGTATAGTTGACACAGATTTATTTTTTTGATAGGCTAAGATTTTATCACAATATAACTTAATAGAAGCATTTTACTTTTGCAAAATGCCCTAATAGTTACTATGTTAAATTTTGCTTTATTAGACAATATTTATACTGTTTCTTTATTTTGAGTTTGAACATAAGGGTTAAGTATAGACCACTGTATTACTCAGTGTGACGGGCGCAGTGCAATTTGTCACTTGTAATGAAATGCATGTGTTATAGGCAGCGGTTAGTCCACTTAACATCAGGTGGGACTCGCACTTGTTCCATCATAATTAAAATAAAAATAGAATAAATTTTTATATGTCATCCAGCGGCCAATATTAGAATATTTAAAAAACTATAACTCTTGAACATTAATTGTTCTTCTATTACATACCTAAAAACGCGATATCAGAATTAGATAAAATGATATATGAATTAGATAATATCACCATATTTCAACAACAATGATTCTTGAATATTGATTATTCTTGGCATATCGCCCAGATCATGAACTTAAAATATTTTACAATCATTGAAAATATCAGTTTTCAATTCGTTCTACTACAGAGTATGTACAGACCCTGATCACTATCAAAGGCGCGCCACTCCACAGAAAATTATTGATGTAAATTTGTACGGATAGACATCCTTTGTACACTACGTCTTAGTGTGGCTGTTAATGCTAATTGTAAATACAGTAAAACAACAATTTGAAGCAATGATGGCCGAGCGGTAATAGCTATCGACTGCCATGCCGCAGGTCCCTGGTCCCCACCGCCGGCTTGAGCTTCACCGCATGGTGGAAGGGCATTTTGCGATTGCCCGCCTGGCTTGACCACCCTCAAGTAGAAAAACTGTCACTAAGTACCTCATGGTGTGTTCAGTGGTAGCAGTCCTCGAGAGCCAGTGAAATCTTTAGATTATATAATAATATCCTTAGTTTAGTAGGGTGCTAAAATCTAAGTAAACTTCTCAAACAAACACGCAGCACTCCCGTTCTCAAACATTTGCACTCTCGTTTCTCGTATTCTCGTTGTAAGACGTCTGGCTCTCTTTAGACAAATTAATAACGAGATAAAGAAACTCGTCGGTTCTTAATTCATTAATTAACCTAATTGTATTTGCCGCGGTTACCGTTATTGTTTGCGTGATTTTGATGCACAGTGAAAAATAACAGTAAGTTAACTTCGAATTATCTTAATTTTGAATATGAGTTTATCAATTCATGTGTAGTCTCGAATTCTAATGATCTGAAATATTTATAGATCTTGTCATACCCGTTTTTTTATAAACTGATAGGCTGGGTTTTGGGTATACTGGCACATGATTAAAGTCGATATTATTGTATATTATAAGTATAAATATTTGTAATGTAATAATAATGCGTAAATTATGTATAGGAGAATTAATTAATTCACGCAAATTTTGCAAAAAAGAAATTTTCATAATTAGAATTATTTAGTTTCTCTTAATTCAGAAAATAAGTTTCCTACCAAACTTTGAAAATGTTTACACTGTGATACGACACGATGGCGCGCGGGTGCCGAAGAATTGCTTGATTGCTCAAGAAAAGGGGTCGAATCAAAAACTTTCCGAAGAAAAATTTACCCAATTTAGAGAAAACGAATAAGCGGGAACTTTCCCGAAGATTTTTCACTTTCAACATTAATTGCTATAGAAAGTAAAATAAATCTTTGTTACTTTGCTTTTCTTGAGGCCTGTTTGAAAGCCTTAAGCTAATCAATTAATTAAACTGTATTTTGTCGACTTTCAAAGTATTACCCGAATACAGTTTGTTTTACCCTTTTTTCTTTACCTATTATTTATAGCTCAACTTTTATTTCTGTAAATACAAAGTTTGCATTTTTACAATAGGTAAGACAGAGAAAGGGCTGGAAACTCTGTGTGAACCAAACCATCTAAAAATATTTTGAATTGTTTTATGCCTAATGAAATAGTTTCATGAGGAAAATAACCTAAAAATATTTGAACGTCTGTTCAACTAATAATATTACTTCTAAGTAAGAAATATTCTTGGTTAAATAACGAAATAGTACATTTGATTTAAGCCCAATACCTTATCAAGTAAGCGCCTAAGCGAATGAGGGAGTAATAAGAGCGATTTACTGTAATATGTATGCTCAATAACTTTCAAAATAAATCAAAGGATTACTTCTCAATAGACTCTGTTACTCAACAGAATTAGAGTTTATCGGAATAATAAATACTCATAATTTGTTTTAGTCGAGAGCCTGGAACTTTACCTGGCAGATGGCAATGGGTTCCCTTCTATAACATGAGGCCAAAAAAGTGTGACTGAATTTGGGTCTTATACGCCACTGCCTACTCCAACGAATAATAAACAAAACTATACTTCTAAAATAATTCGCTATAATTTAAGGGAGAGCTCCTTTAAAGTTATTGGGATTTTATTAAAAGACTTAATGGCAATTACATTGCAGTTGCGCATAGTGCCAACTTACAATAAATTGCTCTAAATTTACTAGAACTCGGAAGACAGTTTTTGAAGGAGTGATGGCTCAGTGGTATTGGCTATGAACTGCCGCGCAGCAGATACATGGTTCGAATCCCGCCGCGGGCTTGAGCTTCACCGCATGGTGGTATTGCGAATGCCCGCCTGGCTAGCGACCACCCTCAAGTACAAAACCTGTCGCCAAGCACCTAACGGTGTGTTCCGGCAGCTTTCCTTGAGAGCCAGTAATTCTAAGTTAAGTCTGTTAACACCTTCGACCACATCATCACTTACCATCAGGTGAGATTTTGGTCAAAAGCTTACCTATCAGCAATTAAAAAAAAAACATAATAATCATTTATTTTGAAAACTTTGACTTACCGGTCGTGAAACAATTTTCACTCAAAATCCACGTAAGGCCTTACATAAACAAATAGATTATACTCTCAATTGTTGAAACAAGAAGTCTAGGTTTCTTTATAATATGTTTTCTTTTTATAGAAAAAACTCATCATTGCTTATAAGTTATAGAGCTCCAAGTTGTACCTTGTTTGTTATATTCACTTATCTTATTTGCTACTGTAAGTAATGACACCTATAAATCGGTAGGTACATTTGGGGGTGCATGATAGCTTTCCCAATGTAATACAGTATCGATATAGGAAAACTTTGTAAATAAAATACATACAAAATATCACTTTCGCCCCGTGTGCAATCATAACATTTTATCATAGGTGTAAGAGGAATATCGGGACAGTAAAAAAGTTCTATTCAGAATGTTATATGCGAAGTTCTTCCTAATACTTATTGTTTGTTTTTGATGGATCTCATTCAAAATGTATTAAGGAAACTGTTTTACTGACTTTATTTGTTGACTTTTTACTGACTCGAAAGAGTAATGAAATAAATGGAATAGGCATCCGGTGTGGAATCAGAGAACAACGGATCGATTCCCGTCAGGGACGAAAAAAAAGTGTATTCCAATAATTGTATTTTCTGTGAATTGGTATGTAAATGTATGTGATTATTGTAAAATGTAAGACTAACATGAATCGAAATTTGCAGTAGCCGTCATAACTACAAGTATGTACCTACGCATTAAAGTTAGTTTTTTTAGCTATTTAGTTTTATAAGACCTATGTTGCTTGGAAAAATAAATACTTCAAATACTTTTTTCTAACAGTAACCTAAGGACTAAATTTCACCTGGATGTGAATATGTGATCAAAGATGGTAAACAGACTTTGCCTACAATGGGCACTGGCTGGTAAGGACAGCTACCAGAATGAGGTCTTAGTTAGGTACCGTTAGGTGATTGGCGACCGATTTCATACGTAAGGGAGGCAACTAGCCATGTATAAGTATTACACGAAGGATCTTTAAAAGGTATCGTTTCATTGAAATTTCTAAATAAAATTATCTCCATAGAACGTACGATACATAGTTTTATTTGTAAATATAGGCTAATTTTACTAAATAATATGTGAGTTGCTATCAAAAATGGATTTAAGCAAAATAACACCCGAATTTTTTAATTCTAAAATGCAAAAAAGCAAGAATTGGATAAAAAAAGTGATGAAAACCCAAGCACTCGTTTTTAAAAAAACATCATATTCCAACTTTCCCTATAAACAAAACTTTGAATTATACTCTATTTTTCTAGTCTGTCCTGAAACTACCTCTACTGGGACATGGAAATGGACTTGTCCAAAGAAAATATTAACTTGGGACGGTCAGGTAGAGAACAGAGCACTCAAAGTAGAACAGTTAGAAAAGATCAACATGTCTGCAACACTTCACGGACACACAATTTAAAAAGTTCCCCTGTAGCTCTTTGTTTTGTCCTGAACAAACTCAATTAGATGGCCTTTGCCTTTGAAATGTTTAATTTTATATGTTACTTATCTACTTGGTTCTATTCTTTTTCTTGCTTAGAATTGGAGATGCTTATAATGTAAGTTGCAGACGTCGTTATGATGGCGAAGATGATTTTACAATATAACCTTTTTACTGAAGTTCTTTCATTGAAGCTACAATTTGAATTAGGATGGCGGTCGTAAAGCTATGTCAGAGGCCTTCGAGCGACCTGAAAACTGTGACGCTTTAAACGGCGGTACTTTGATAATAGCCAACAAAAGACACACAGAAACTTGGCATGTTTGATGGGTATTTCAAAATTACGCACGCAGCATTAATCGACATTTATTATCCGTACAGTTGATTTATATATATATAAACATTACTTGCGATTCCGTTAGATGAGAATCTTCAAGTAAACGAGACTGGTTTTAGGCCTGAGATCGAAAATCGAAGGCCTAAATGGAGTAGAGATTGTAATAAACAACGCGCACGAGTTTCATACGACGTTTTTCAACACACTTGCGAGGAACGAATACGAAAATTTCGATACGAAAATGCATTCTTGATCTTTTTGATGGCAATAATAATCTGATTAAGAAGGTTTATAATTAAACCTTCTAAAGTTCTACTTCAGTAGGTAAAAAACACTTTGCTTTGTTTTTATATGAAAAATGAAAGAACCAAACTACAATCTCCTTGGTGAGAAGTGTGGAAACGTTGTTTTTTTTCTATTTAAAACATTAGTGCGGTAAAGTAAAAAAAAGCACGAGTGCGAGTGAATAGACTATATTATGACACTAAAATCGGTGCATTTAAAGGCCCGTTATGGGCGAGTGTTTTGAAAATAGGTATTTTTTAAGTTTGCATTTTCCAGCACAGATCGCTTTCTTACATTCTTCCAGGTGGGAAAATACATATATAATAAAAAAGTCACGTATCAAATTTACGAACACTTTTCTCATCTTCACTCGTGAATATAGTAGACTACAAATTATTCCCTTAAAGGCATTTTAATCAACGCGTACAAGTACCAAGCAATCAGAGCGAAGTAGGAGGTGGGTTTGAATTAGAATTGAATGTAAATGTGCGGGCTTTATCGGGGATTATAGTGTTCGTCTGCAGGCGGAAGATAGTTGCGGCCTTCGCTGGCCCGTCCACAACTCTATATTATACATGTTCTTTACTACCAGCGTTAGAGGCCTCCCCTGCCCCGCATTACTCAATACTCTTGAAGCTAATTTGGAGGGTATGAAAGTAAATTGAAAGGTCTAACTAGATTGGAAAGCTTTCAAGCCTTCGAGGCACCCGTATCATGAACTCCTCTTTAACAAATTTTACTGCGTGCTAATCCACCCTTTTCGCTACATATTCCAAACCCTTACATGTCTTGTTATGTTACCAGTTATGAGGTCATTATCCTAAATAAATCTAGGTTATGCTGGCTTTATTTGGTTTTTGGTAGAGTAATTAATTTAGAGATATTTGATAATTAATTGGTCTGGGTTTTGAAACCGCATGTGTGCGAATTTAAGTATTGTTTTTTTAAGGGACTCATATTCTACACACTACATTTTTGTCAATGTCTAGGCTATATATGAGATAATATTATAATATGTATGTATTTCTAGTATATAATTTATATATTATTTAGATATGTATATATCATTATCTATATATGTATGTTGGTATGTATATACACGTATAAAATTGTATTTATTTAATTATTATAAAAAACTTATAAGTATCATATTTTTATATATTTGTTTGGTAATTACACTAAAATACGTTTCATTTTAAAATATTTTTATGACATTTGATTTTTGGACTACACCCGCCCCAATTGTTTTGTTAGTTCAACTCCATCCTAAGGTTGCCTGGTAGAGATCACTTTTAGTGATAAGGCCGCCCATTGTAACACTATGTAATCATTATTTAATATGTAAACTTTAATACTTTAACAGTGGTGTAACAATAAAGAGTTTTCTATCTATCTATATTCACACTTGTGAAAATTATGAAATAACTTGCAGAAACCGTCAGCATACTCATTCAAAACACTCTAAGCTCACCTTTTCATGGTTTGTCTTACACTTTTTTATGGGATTATGACGGATTACACACCTAGTCCACACACAGTGGGAACCTCTGCATATAACAGATACATTTCGTCACAAGTGACGAACTACTTTGTGCCTATCACCCTGAGGCATACATGATGCATACCAGAATATAAAATTAAGTGCTTGGCGACAAATTTTCTATATGAAGGGCATCTTGCGATAGCTAGCCAGGCGAGCTATCGTAAAATGCCAATCCACCATGTGGTCATGCTCAAGATGGCTGAGAGTATCGAACCATGGACCTGCGACTCCATGACTATTACCGCTCAGCGAACAGAATTTAAGATTAGTATTTTTTGCAGTGATCGTGGTCAAGAAAATCTGGCAAACAGTCTACCCATTACTACGATCACTGAAAAGTGTTAGAAACGCATCAAGAAAAATTATGTAAAATTAACGCGATTTACTCCGCTCAAGTGTAATAATCGTAAAATCCTTAGAATCTTCAATAAACCTGCTGAAATTGGACATAGTAACTAGATAGTCAAAAACTTACCATCTACCTACGTATATATACTAGGGGTACAAAAAAGAAGGAAATTTACAAGCCAATCTTTGCACCAAAATTTTACAACTGTGCGTAGTTATGTTACATGGGCTATAATTGGCTTCCATTAAATCCGTGTGACATTGGGATACGAACCCACATTTCAAACTATCGTTAAGGTGCTCTTAGTTAAAGGAACAAGCAAAGGGTGAGATTCAGTAATGAGACCAAGCGGGGTATATTGCTTATCATCTTCCTACCCGATATTCCACTTATGAAGGGTCAGTACAAAATTAAAGCATATTGTACTAATACATTCTAATAATACAAAGGACAACAGAAAAGATATAAAAAATATACGTTCGCTAAAAAAATGTCACTTGGTCTGCAATAAATGCACTGCAGGCCACGCCTTACGCTCTCTGCATTCAAGCTTGGTCATCAAGGAGTAAGCAAGGGCTGCACTTGTTGTCCACAGCTTTTCCATCGAGTGCTGCACTGCTGACCACGCTGTGATGACCTGGACCTGACTGTGATCTCTCCTGACTGAGTCAGGAGAGATCGCGACAGTATTGTACTATTTACGTATGTTCCGCCGCTGTTCAGGGAATCTTGTGTGTCATAAGATATAAGACAAAGTTCTGAGTGTTCTACTGCTCTAAAATGTTCTTTAAGGGCTGTCCTTCCTCCGCGTAGGCCATTATGGTGATTTCCGCTATCTCTTTTCTCATCCACTAGCCCACATCTTTCCTTACAGCTGTCAATCCTTCCAAACCGCGCATTAAGCTAAATGGCTCGAGTAACCGGATCAACGGAATCCGGGATAGGGGAGGAAATAGTAACGGAACTGTAACAGGGATAGAGCCAGTTATGGACAATAAAGCAATGTTAGAAGGTAATGGGACATGTTATTTGATGGTCATTTGTATCTGTTTATTATAAAACATATTTCAAACTAATATAAAAGTAAAATTATATATTGGATTGTTAGCTTGCACTGTTATTAGTAAAACTTAATATAAATTCAAATTCAAATATTTTATTGGCCTTATAACTGAGATTGTTACATTGGGCAAGTCATGGTTACATTAATCAATTAATTTTAAATTAAATCATTAAATTACAAATAATATAAATGCAACCGAATTTATTAAAAAATTAAAGTCAAAATAATATATCCTTCATCTGAGTCAAAATCAAAATAATTAATACATGTCAAAAACTAATTGATGCCTTAAAATCTATACAATACAGTTTATGTTTTAAATAAAATCACATTATAAAATTATCAAGCACATAAAAAGATATATTCTATGGTGAGCCTTGCTTTCTGTGTTCAAATATGTCAAATGGTAGAGCGTTTTTTATATGCTCGTCAGTCAGACTATCTAGTACCCTCAAATAAAAATTGTGTTCGAGAAGCGGTTGAAAGACAATTTCAAACAACCAGTTCCTGTTTTTAAGCTTAAATAATTACCTATTTTTGGACTTCCTGTGAGTCTGCAATTACTTATAGATTGTCTAAATGCTTTTATTGTAGTAGTTGTAGTGCTGTATATAGGAAGCTCAATTCGGCGCTATCCCTTTATTTTGTTAACAAAGCTAAACCGCCGTTGAAAAAAAAAAGAATAATCGTATATTTGATATTTGGCATTGAATTGATTTTTGTTGGTTCAATTCTTAAGGGATAGTATATAAAACACTTCTCAGATGTACATTAGTCACATAGTCATACTGTATGCTAATTTTGACTCTTCCCTTTATCCAAAAACAAATCAAACAACATTCAAACAAACAAAAACACTACTAAATCAAAATAGATATTGAAGCTGACGTCACAAAGACATAAAATATACACCTCCCGATTCGCATTATCACCATTTGAGTTCACATTAAATCTTAGAACCGGGTCATAAATAACGGAAACTTTTATCCCGCTGGAAATAAGCACTCAAAAATGCAAAGAGCAGAGCGTTATAGCGCACGTTCAGTGAATTTATTTTGTTTCGCTTACAATTCAAATAACCATAACTCACCTCGGGCTAAGCCTATCTAACGATATAATGAAATGCCATTAAGTTGTGGAGAAGATTAAGTTTAGGCAGAGTTCAGAAGACGTGAAGATGTTGACAAACTACTAATTTTATTGTACTGTAATTTGAATTGTGATGATCCAACGGCCATACATGTTCACATTGCTTATATTTCAAGACGTCGTATTTGTCATATTAAGAAATTGAGACAGGAAGGTCAGTGTAAAAATAATTTGAACGATTTCCTTGTCAGTTTCGCACGTCGTAATAAGCGATTAATGGTTATTAATACTGGAAGGTGGGCAGCAATGCCTTCTGAAACTTCTGAGAATCTTATACTGCGATCCCCAAGACGCCTGGCAAGCGTAGGGACATGGCAAACTCACCCATTAATGGGCTATGTTCAGCAGTGGACAATTCGGCTGACACAGTTTTTTTGAGTATACGCTGAAAAATACCTATACTGTGTTAATTGTAGTATTAGGTAAATTGGCTTGTACAGCTCTTTTGAAAAAAGACAAATACTTAGTCAGTTTAGCGGAAACATAAAATACAAATATGTTTGGTTTTCCTGGTGACGAAATCACTTCTATGATACTGGAATTGTTAAAATGGTATTTGCCACTAATCAGTTTAAGTATATTTTCTCACACAGCTTTGCATATTGTGCTAAACACTCCTTGCATCTTGTAAACACTCCTTAACTTTAAAAGTTAAGCTTAAGTTTAGAACGCGTTTACTTTCAGCGATAAAGATGCTCGCTTTCCGATTTATTGATCACGGATTCACGGTGACTGAAGATAAAGGGAAGTTTAATTTGTCTGTAAGTAATGCTGGCTGTACAATGTAAGGTCTCTAACTGTTGCTTACCGAGCAAGAATAATTTCATGTTAGGTATATACGAGTAATGAATAGATTCAGGTGTTGCTTTGCGGAAATCCATATATAATCAAACATATTTAAAAATGTTTTAAAAAAACACTAAATTAATATTTTAATAAAACACTTCAAAAAAAATCTAGTGACAATGCCGCGTAATTCTTCTGTTAAGATAGATTGACGTCTCAAACGCCACGCGTCCAAGCCAGAAGAATTTTTGACGCGTTTCGCGCACAAAAGGGGAAAAATTTAGTTTCAAGAGTGCTTAAACTTAGAGTGCTTAGACAAGGTTACTACGTCAAAAAGATTAGTAAATAATTTTGTTACTGACCTTAATTTCACATAATTAAATTTATACAATTATAATAATTAGGTAAATACGTGTTAAAAAATATTCCAAAAAAGCAAATAACAGATCACGACCATTAACGAAGAAGAACATATTATTTTGATCTGTAGACCATGATGCATGATAGACGAAGTATACCTATCACGCAATGAAATCGTTAATGCAATTTATCCAATGCAATTTCAGCTCACAATCAACCTAAAATCGATTACTAAATTATTCCGCCTAGCTGACTCAATCAAATTTTCAAGTCTCCAACTCAAGACCGTCCTAAAAACCAGTCAAGCGCGAACACCTGAAGAAAATTCAACTTTAAACTTGGCGGCCATCTTGGGTAACATAATTAGGTTGTTTGCATGCAGCCTGCGAACTCTGTATGAATGTTGTCTATTGTCTGACATTGGACCTTTGGAGCTATATCATTTTGCAGCTAGCCTTACTCGGGTAAGGGGAAGCACGTGAGCGGAAAGAGTGTGAAAACGCGTGCCATAAAATTTAATAAGTTGGGGCAATGAATTAGGTGCTATTTGTAACTGAGACGGCTTTTACTCGTATGAGCCCTATGCAGCACTGTATAATATCTGAAGGGTTTTTCAATCGTTAAAGGTGAACCATTTTTTTAGGAAAAAAAAAACAATCTAAGCGTTCAGAATGTAAATTTGTATCTTATATGTATGTATTTTTTTAAAATTCATTTCAAACAATATGCGTATATATTTTCTATATATAGACGTATTTTGCTTGAGTGTTCTATAAATGATTCAAGTAATTCATCTCCGAAACATTTTTATCACTGTTTTATCAAGAAAATGGTATTTCGAGTTTTCAAAAGTGTTATTGGATTCATATTTTGATTAGTGTATAAAATTTCTCACCTCGTTTGGGAATCGAACCCACGTCCCCCGGTTTTACACACCGGGCGCCTGAAACAGGAAGGCGTGGGTTCGATATTCACTCGAGTGGAGAAACTATAAAATTTGTAAATGTGATTTGAAAAGGCAACAGACTATATTATATACAAAATACAAAAGACAGTATACAGAATTTACACCGGACTTAAAAAAAAGCGAAATGTGGATACAAAACCCTGCAGACCTCTTTAGCGATGTGCGGACTTGAACAAAATGTATTCGTAAACAAAAATAAAGATTAAATTAAATTCAAATTTTTAAAAATGTTCCCATTTTCCTTATTTTATTATGACAGATGTGTTTATTCTCACTCAAAATAAGATTTAAATACCTACTCGAAAATTTTGTTACAATAATATCCAGCAAATCTTTTTTGTCATAATTGTTCTTCTCCAGACAAACAATACATAATTGCAAACAACCGAAAGCATTAAAGAAATATAAACACAGCCATACCCCATACCGCTAACTACCTCAACCCTTGTTTGTCGAGGAGTCTACACCAGTTTGTGGGTACGGATTTACTAAAAATTACAAGTTACAAGTACAAATGTATGCAATAAAAAAGTTGACAAATCATAATAAAATAGTAGTGTAACTTTGTAAATCAAGGAATTCAAAATTGATACGACTCGGATTATATAAATAGTTGAAATAATCACGGTGCATTAAAAGGCGTTCATCAATCAGTCGTAACAAAATTGTTACGGTTTAATTTTCTATATCTAGAATTATTTTTTTATTCGGACATAATTTTTAGCAACCATTTTAAATGCATACTTATTACATACACAATTTACATTTGACTCAACTCTGAGAAACTAAAAAACTATCTCCATATTTCATACATATCTATATAATTTTTGAATTATGGTAGGTACGGGCCTTAGTCTAAAGAAGTTTTTTGTATTGTATCAGCCAGATTGTCCACTGTTGAACACAGCCTCCCCCATTAAGAGGGGGTTTGCCACGCAGACATCTTGGGAATCGCAGTCGTTTAAGATATCAGTTCCTCAGAAGGCGCTGCTGTCCACCTTCCGGTATTTTACCTTTAGTCGCCTCTTACGACACCCACAGGTAGCAATGGGGGTGACATTCTAGCCCGGCACCCCACGGGTCAGTCAGAGAAGTACTAGTATTGAATTAGTGAACCAAGACTAATATACTAATATAACGATACTAACAAGCAATAAAGGCATTGCGATACATTAACCCCTATACGTATTTTTTAATTTTTCAGCAGTATTGCTTATTATTTTGCATTTATCTTCTCATGTATCGTAAAAGCGCTTTTCAAGATTTTGTGAAGTAATTATTAATACTATTTAATTTGCATCAAATTTTCAATGTCCTGTGGACTTGAGAAAGCTGACTCAGAGAGGTTGTTGTATAAAAATATTAATTTCTCGCCTAATAGATATTTCTGCATGGTCGAAGGCAATCTCCGTGAGGCAGTCTGGTGATGCATCGTTACGATAATGAGATGTTTACAGCCGATATTGTTTAACGGTTCAATGAGTGAATAAAATATCGTGTTACTTATGTAAAACGAAATAATGTAATTAACTATATATCAAGAAATATGTATACTGCTGATACAATGTACTAGCTTTCCGCCCGCGCGTATGTCGGTTATCGCGCAAAACCATTAACCTCTTTTTGCGCAGTTGGATAGAAACTATCGTATGTCCTTCCCAGGGTCTCAAACTACTTCCATACCATATTTCGACAAATCGTTTTAGTAGTTTTTAAGTTTATTCGTTACATACAAAAATACAAATGTTTCCTCATTATAATATTATATTTATCATATAATATTATAATATTAGTGTACTGTACTGTACTGTATCAGCCGGATCGTCCACTGCTGAACAACAACCCTATTAAGGGGGTATTTGCCATAATCCCCACGCTTGGCAGGCAGCTTGGGGATCGCAGTGTAAGATAGTATAGTGATTAAGAAGGCGCTGCTGCCCACTTTCCAGTATTTTTCCCTGAGTCGCCTCGTACGACACCCACGGGATGATATGGGGAGGTGCAATTCTTACCCGGCACCTCACGGGGATATTAGTGTAGTAGTAAAATAGTCAACAAATGTGGGAAAAATAATGTCTCTATGATTAATAACAATAAACACATACCCTATACTCACAGACGTTCTCACTCATACTTTCCAAAATATACGGTGAATCTTAATTGTTTTGTTATAAGTCCAACAGCTTAAACGGAATTGATCGCGTTTGTTTTACATATCCGTCTACTTTTTCGAAAAAGAAAAATAATTAAATGTGTGATGCCATGCGTTCTGTCTCAGAGTCAGTAGTATGAGCGAAGGTCAAGTAAGAATAATAGCGCTAAAGTTAAGTCCGAACTGTGTTTGACAATTTTATTAGTTATACCAAAATTACTCTAATATATATTTACTTTTGAAGATCTCGTAACTTAGCTTGCTTAGTTGTTTATGCTGCTGACATGGCTTGGATCGATGCCCACAAAAAGCATCTATTTGCGCTTCTTTGCAGCGAAGGGCACGATAACCATCAGTCCCAGCTTGTCTTAGAATGGATGTCGTTAGATCTGTCGCCATGCACCTATGTGCCTTAAGGAGCCAGTAATTTTATTTAGTTGATAGGCTAATCTTTGACCACTATCTCACCTAATGGTAAGTGATGTCGAAGATGTTGTTCAGGCTAGCCTAGAATTACTCTCTCAAGGACAAGGATCTCAAGGACAGCTGCTGGAACACACCGTTAGGTGCTTGGCGACAGATTTTCCACTTTAGGGCCATTATCAATTTTTATTTATTAGGCTGGCGGGCATTTGCAAAATGCCCTACCACCATGCTGTAACGACTGCCATCGTAAGACAACAACCGGAACCGACGGCTTAACGTGCCCTCCGAAGCACGAAAGCGCTCAGTAGTAATTTCACTAGCGGTCACCCACCCAACTCTTGACCGCGGCGGACGTTGCCTAACTTAGCTGATCGATTTAGAACGGCTCAGCAAACTTCGCTACGAACGCTTCAAAAGCGCTTACCCTAAACAACATCTTCGACCGAATCATCACTTACTATAAGATAATATAGTGTAATAGGCTAGTCTATCAACAATAAAAAAAAATTACGTGAAACTAAATAAAAATATATCAATTACGTTAGGTCGAAATCATTGATGTATTTACCACTAGTCTTATATGAACCGTGCCAATTCCCAGAATATATGAATTATCTATATCTCTTTCAGCACTTTACTAAGCGGAGCGGTCTAACTCCGTCACGAGCCGTCGATTCTGTCGATCATTTCCAATCAAAATTAAAAAGCCTTTTATAACAAGGGTAGAGTTTTTAAATATGTAAGGTTTTCACATTAGATCGTCCGGGGAGAGAACTAATATAGCTCACGATTTTGAACTTAATATCTCACGCAATAAAACTCACAATTACATAAATGACTTATATTTCGTAGGTAGTCTAGACAAAACCGTTATGAATCTTCATTGAATGGTTCCCGGCGAATATTTGATTATGTAAAGAGTATAGTGAAAACGTTTGTTACCCTGAAACCGTGGATTAGAGGGGTGATACGTGTTTGTTCTTAGTTTGCATATTTGTACTATTCTTGCATGTGGTAAGCGCGACTGAGTAATTGCTTGTTTATTTCAATAGTTACTATAATATTACTGTATATAGGGAAACAGATGTACATAGAGATTTCGAGTTCATCGTTTACAAAGAAAATAGGCAGTAGTACACAAATATTTTAGCCCCGACAGCCAAAACAGGGTGTTTTACGCTAGAAGCCTTTGGCTCTTCCTTTGTTTTTGTATGTTATTGTAGCTCTCATATACATTTTGTTTTTTGAGGGAATTCGTGGGGATCGAATTACGGTCCTGCAGCACCGCAGTACATAGCTATAACCGCCACCATTGCTTCATTCAACCGATTTTAATTATGCATAAAAATAAATGTTGTTTTTTATGTTATATTGACGGAACAACACGAAGCCCACCTGATGTTAGGCGGTATCCTCTGCCTACAACAGAAGCATTTCGTCATAAATGACGATCTGCGCCCTGAGATACCTCATCACCCTGAGACATACAGTTGTTGAGCCTCGTGTGCCTGTAATTTTACTGGCTGTCAAGGACTGCTGTCTCTTAGGTGCTGGTGATAGATTTTCTACTTGAGGGTGGTAGATAGCTAGGTGGGTATTCACAAAATGCTCTTCCACCATGCGTTGAAGCTCAGGCCGGCGGCGGCGGGAATTGAACCTGCGGCACTCCATAGCTATAACCGCACTGCTGTTATTGCAACAATATCAACGTTATGCAATATCAACGTGATTAAAAGCCATTTATAACGAACATTTTACCAGCTATTTACAAGATTTTCAGGTTAAAGCATTACTGACCCTGATCCATCTAAGTGCCACACTTCTGCTAAGGAAGCATACAAAGAAAGCAATATTATATTTCCCTTTAATAAAAGCACGTTAATAAAGTACCAAAAAATGCTACTCTCCCCTGACATTATGAAATACCGATGAACGTTCAACTTATTGTCCGTCTCTGATGAAAGAACAAAACCCGAAACAACGTAAATTAAAAACGTTTGAAAAAGGTGCCACGTTACGATGTACATCGATGTGAAAAAGGAGCATTCGCAAAAACCCCGGCGCTGTACGGTTATGACAAATATGTGAGCCGAATTGAGCCGATGGCGTTAATGAAAATCAACCTTGTTTGGAAAAATGAGCAAAAAATCTCGGGTCCAGAATGTTTTTGCAGTTGAATTGAGAGGTTTCCGTCCTCGGGCGGAACGCTCCATAACTGTTTCGGTCATTTGAAACGCGTTCTTTTCAATTATTGGAATTGTTTGCCATATCCGTCTGCATACTGCACCTATGTTTGATTTACTCGTCCTTATAATATTTACCATCTTCAATTTACTTTATCAGGGTTTTTGTCGATTTTGTGATTGATTTTCTGTATATCTTCATTTGTTATTTATGGTTTTTTTCCTTTTCAACGTATAATTTAGAGATTTCTAAATTTGTAACAGAAATAAGAATAATACAACTCTATTTTTTAAAATTTACCACCGCGTAAGAATCATTCAATATTTCTTCAACAGCATCAGAACTCAACCGACAAATGGCTTTAATTATCCTGATGGTATCCTGACTGAATAATTGTTTCGGATTTCGCAAATTTCAACGCAATTAGCAACACCACAGCTTAATGCCAAGTATCAATTCCGGAACGTCACAGATTAGTCACTAATTACTGCCATCGTCACAGATGACGTCATAGTATCTATTGCAAAAGGTCACAGATTAGAGAAATGTGACTACGGTAACATTTACAAATCTCATATCAATTAGGCAAACACCCAAAATCGCGCCCTCGTAATTGTTTTTGAGCGAGACGTAGTTTTGGCTGTTGGTGATTTATTCACATTTTGGCACAAAATGTGGCGAATGTGAGAAGTTTTACGCACATTATTAGACTAATTGCTGGATACTGTTAGTATTTCCTCCGTAAATGAACAATCACGAAGTGTAGTTTTATTTATGATCAGTCGAAAGTCTGTGTAAATAATATTTGTTAGACGACCATTTTCGTTTGTCAGAATGTTTTCGTTATTGCAATAATAATCTACATGATGCCAAAATCCGGTTCAAGATTATGTAAAGCAAAGAATTCCATTTTTTCATTACTTTATTAAAAAAATACTACGAACTATATAAAACAATGCAGCTACTAGCAATAAAAGCATTTAGACAACCTATAAGTCATTGCCGACTCATATGTGCCAGCATATGATCACGCGTCGCATCAACCAAGCGCGCTGATATATTTTGGAATATACGATGCGCCGTATATTAGAAGAATATACGATGTCCTACACGTTGTGTAGTACAGTAGAAATACGTAAAACAACCTTTTTTCCGTCCGGTATGCATTTTTTAACGAAATACTACGAACTATATACAACACTTCAGCTACTACAATAAAAGCATTTAGATAATCTATAACTGATTGCAGACTCACAGGCAATTCAAATGCTCCAGCCCATTATCAGTCGAAAGCGTGCTCAGCATGCTGGCAGCATTGCCCCGTTGAATTAAATTGCTTATTCGTTGAGCTAAATTGGTGCCAGAATTTTGATCACGCGTCGCATCGATCAAGCGCTTTGATAAGTTTTAGAAAATACGAAGAGAAGAAAATGAAAAGAACGAGAGGCATACAGCCGGTAAAAAAAATATGTTTTATGTTTAATCAAGCACATTTCAATAAATAGTTGATTTAGTAACATTTTTTCTTCGACTGTAACGTTTTTTTCTGCCTCTATTGACATTGAGCTACAGATTTCCGTAACAAAAGAACAAAGAATTCCCATCTGCAACGTTGCACAAAAACGAAAGAAATCACTAGAGACTTCCTTTTGAATTATTCGTGGTTCTGGGAGAGACATCCAGCTCGAAGGCAGTAGTCTTGACAGCTAATTAGAACCTTCATTGTTAAATGAATCTTAGCACTTCGATTCGAATTTCCAAAAACAAACCGTAAACTTATAGCATTAAAGTATCAAATTGTTCGATTAGGAACTGGTGATTCATTAATTCCTTTCTTAAATATTTCGAGTGGTGGAAAAATACAATAATCCAGTGTGAATAGCGGGTATTGTATTGAGTCAGTGTCCAGGAAGGATGTTTTTGGGGTGTTCTTTTTATTGCCGAATTTGCGTTTTATGGACCGTTGTCGTCGCGGGAAAATGTGAGGTGACAATTATACACCCTTATTGTGGCTTTTTATTCTATAATTTACAATGTATTATGATTCTGGTGGTAGTGGATCCAACCAAGGGATCGATAATTGAATTAGCTATTCGTGTTTATTTGGAAGACAAAATAATTTGTGTCATATATAATTTAAATTATATTCCATGACATATTATATCGGTTAAAAGTGGTCGGTTTGCATTGACTAGTATTCTAGTTCCAATATTATCAAAAGTTCCTATCATAACAGTGAGTTATGAATTTGAAGGGATATGTGTACAAATTGTGCTTGTAAGTACATTCAATGGATTGATCCTTAACAATTATTTCTGGAGCTATTCCCCTCTTTTCTCAATAGCCGGTGTCCAGATGCAAACGACTTTGAAATATGAATGATATTTATAACGTCCTACAAATTAGGGACGGCCAATTTGCCTTTGCAAATCTTGGTCCTGTGCTTTATGGACCGAAATAACCGTACACTGAAAATGAAAATATTTTTACAACTAAGATGATTTTCCATTACGTTCTTTATATACCTACTATATTTTGTTTATTTATCTTAGAATAAAATTATAAAACGTTCCTTTCGAAAGCCTGACCTTCAAAAGAGGTTGTTTAAAAAATCTAACTCGTTTTAAGTAATATGTTTACGTATAGATAAGTAAAACGACTACAAGTAAAAAACCAACCCATTTGTACGTATATATAAGTAACTGTTCCATTCTGTCCCACCTTGATCACATTCTAGATGACAAAGTAAAACAAAACGAGGACGGTAGGTGACCACAAAAGTCACGTCGGTCGACGTGATTACGTCCGAGTTGTTCCGTTTTCACTTTCGACCGCACGAAATGTCACCAGGAGACCAGAAGCTGTGAGAGTCAATGAAACAGCGACGACAGCAAAATGAGGTTAATACAGTCAGTGACACAGTTGTATATTGTTTTTGAACATTAATTAAAAATATACTAGACCTTTACATAATATATCAATAATATAGACTTACACAAAACAAATATACAATTGATGACTTTAGTAACCGTCAGATGAAAATCTGTTATATATTCTGGTCAAAACAATAAGAAAAGATAAACATATTACTTTAAGTAGGTACTTACATTTTATGTATTGGCGTACCTTTGTCCTCCTACATTGTATAGTGATATGTACTATACAACTCATAAAGTTATCAACGTGTTTATCGTTTTCGCTTTTAATGACACAAAATGTTACCAGGAGCCCAGAAACCGAAAGAGATAACAAAATAATTACCAAAGGTCACAGTCACATCACTTTTTTATATATGTTTGTTTCGTACAGTTTATGTCATTATTCGTGGTAACTGACAAAACTATAAATGAATACAAATAAGTTTTCCTTTTCTTTTATGATTAATTGTTCCCATTCGTAGCCTCAGCCTGTTATATGTATATTATTATTATTATCTATTACTTATTACTTTTGACCACAACTTACCATTAGTTGAGTTTGTGTTCGTGGCTAGCCCATACACATTCAAATAATAAGTTTAACTATCCATACACTGAATTCTTTATGAAAACAAAATATTTATAAACAATATACCCAGTTATCACCCTAATCTATAATTCACATAAAAACGCCTGTTAAATGAAATGTTATGTAAGGAAACCTATTAAATTTAAGTTCTTTTGGTAATATACCGTCTTGCCCCTATGTCCCTGAAGGAATATAAAGAAGTGTGTAAGACCTCGCGTTAATGTTACGTTTTGGTCACATGTCAATAGATACTGACTGTACCTCGGTTTTGTCTCGCCGCTGACGTTCGCGGTGACGCCGCGTGACGAAGGTTACTTTATTGCTGACCTCTGTCTGCTTCTGCGCTCCTGATCAAATGTTGTGGTGACCATTGATTTAATTTAACTTTTTGTGTGGTTTTAGTACTTTTATTGTTTTACACGAACTCTCAAATGAAATTTAGATTTGTAAATACTGATATATAGTCCTATATACATTTAGGTATTGTACAGGTATCTGATGACAATTCTTCTTCGCCGTCACACCTTTCTGAAACCCACGTGAGGGCTGGCGCCGCGGCTACTTCGGCAGAGCAACTCAAGCGGCGCAAATATGCTAACCTCGGTATGGGTTACATATTTGAGCCGTTTGGTGTAGAGACGTTGGGTCCGTGGGGACCGGGAGCTCATCGTATTTTCCAAAATTTATCAGAGCGCTTGGTCGATGCGACGCGTGATCAAAATGCTGGCACCTATTTGGCTCAAAGAATAAGCATTGCAATTCAACGGGGCAATGCTGCCAGCATGCTGGGCACGCTGCCAACTGATGGTGGGCTGGAGCATTTGGACTCCCTATGAGTCCAAATGCTTTTACTGTATTAGCTGTAGTATTGTAGTAGCTGTAGTGTTGTATATAGTTTGTAGTATTTGATTAATAAAGGCATACCGCTATTAAAAATTCTTCAAATAGTACAAAACTTCAAATTCTTCAATGTTTACATGTCATATTATTAGGTACTTCAATATAATTTTAATATGATCCCTATTGTCAAAATGATATAGGTAATATCTAAAATTTCACACTACATTTCAAAACGATAGATTTGGCTCGAAATTTTATAAAGTAAATTGCCATTTCAATCTTGTTTAGAACTAATCAGTTTTTTAAACCGTTGTCAAAAAGTGAAGCACTAAAATTTGTTATATCAAATGAGTTTGTCGTATGGAGTATATTATTAACAAGGGCTGATTGTAATCTATTATATTCTAAGGCACAAATGTATCAACAGAAAACTTTTAACGAGGCTCTCCCCAAATATTTACGTTGTTCCTGTCCATTCTAATCCCTACAAAACGGGATGGATCAGTGTCTAATGCACGAGATGGACAATCGTGACGATGAATATTGAACAAACTGAGAGTATTTAACAATTTCTGAATTTTTATTCTATTTAGTCTGTTGATACAAACTTCTAGTATTATCTGACAGACAATGATTTAATTATTTGGAATGAGAGATTTATATATATTACTACATTTGAAAGTATACACAAAACACATTAAGAAAAATAAAGAAAGTCAACGACATGTCTAACTCGATATTATTCATTCATTCATTCAGCGTCTAAGGCGAAAGATAGACAATAATTACAAAAATATTAATTTGCCGTTTGCAGCAAGCAAGAGCCACTGCGAGATGAACGGGCTGGAAAGGTTTGGCCAAGCAGTTGAAATGTCTTTCCACAATTTATTACAAACATGACGATGTTTGTGACAATATCATTTATTTACATTATTTTACTTGCATTGTTTACAATTGCTGGTTTGGTGAATATGCAGTTTTCTAGGTGTATATATTATTATCTCTGTATTTTAACGTATTTAGGAGCCCTAAAATAAAACAAAGCTGCCTTAGAAGGCATTAGTATGTTATTCTTCTTTTTTAGTTTAAAACTAGTTACAGATCACCACCACCTGGCTTACCGGTTTCTCATCTTAATTCTTACAGCCCCTGTTTTAACTTAAGTTGGTGTTAAGGAAAATAAAAAAACTAATTCCACAGAAACCTTTACTTACTTTTTTGAATGATAATTTGTAATGACTGTAATCACACTATCGGATTATTTGTAACTATCAAATTAGCCTTTACGAATTCCTATACCTTATTATTAACTGTTAATGATATTACTGATTGTTGTCGAAAATTTGTTTTCGACAATCTATCAGTACGCACTAATTCGTATAAAAAAAACAGACCACGTATATTTTTACTACGAGTATTTCCGTATATATGTAGGTACACAGCTAACTGATACTGTTATATATATATTTATATGTAAAGTTCATTGAAATGCTTATCTTGTTAAAATAATCCATGTTCTTTGTTCCTGATTGTTCCAGGATTTGCACTGTGGTCGTCTAGCAAGCTTTCATCTCCGTTTCAATATTTAATAATCCCTCTGTAACGAGCTCTGCGATGAAAAGTTTAAATGGCCAGGCATATACGGTAGAGTATAATAATATGTTTAAAGCTACCTTATTATTCTATCTACGTCTCGTGTGTTGATTTGTAGTATGCCTTTGTTATTAGTTGTACGCAACATCCGAAAATTTAATCTTTTCTTCTTAAAATTAATAAATAAGAGCATTAAATTAAACTTAAATAGAAACCACGACCTCCTGATTTCGGTTAGAACATTAGAACAGCGTGAGCGTTGTATAAACAGAATAAATTAATATTTCGAAAAATTTGGAACAAAGCAAGTCATGTTGTTTTATTGTTTAATATTTTTATTTATTTATCAACGAAAACAAGTCTCTTTATTTTTTCTGCTAATGAATACAGGTTATATATTTTTTGATATTGGTTCTATATTTAAATTTAACTTACTTACAACTGACCATGGCATGGCATACGTTGCCATGTTTTGTAACTAGTTACAAAAATATATATAGGTGCCAGGCTAGAGGATGCCAGGTGGGCAGCAGCGCTTTCTGAGGAACTGCGATCCCCAATTTGCCTGCCAAATGTGGGGATTATGGCAAACCCTCCCCCTCCCTCAGTATGGGGGAGTCTGTGTTTAGCAGTGGACGATCCCGCTGATAAAATACAATATACATAATAGTGTATTGATAGCAAGCTTCAAATAACAGACACTTCGTACTTTTGTCATAATATATTATTTTAAGAAAGACTTAGACTAACATGAGTATCTTGAGCAAAATTTTAAATTATATAGGCTCCTGAGTTATAATCACATTCGAAATACATGTTTAAAGATTTAAATAGATAAGTTTAAGATTTTATATGGACTAAAACCATCGCTCTAACGTACAAAAGACAAACAGCGTTTAGTAACGGGCAGTTAAAATAATCTCTGGTCAAATTTGCTTGACCCCTCGTATACGTTGCGTCAAGGGCGATTTATCAGTCTTTGTTAGGAAAACTTAAGTATTAATTATAGTTTCGTTCCATCAAAACAAAGCCAAGGATCGAGTACTTTATTGCACTTTAAGCCTTTTTTTTTTAATTTAAAGCAGATGAAATAATATTGTTTTCATCAATTTGTAAACTATATTCATTGATATATTTTTTATCTTTAGAGTGATGTTGTAAGTTTTGATGTCGAGTGATTTTTAATCAAACTTGGTTTAATACTCACGAAATTAAATTGTTGCATGAAAAAAGCTGGGCAAGTGCAAGTATGGCTTATCTCTTCGCTCTTTTAAGATTTGATTTGTTGTATATAGTTCGTAGTAATTTGTGAATAAAGACATATATAGCCGGTAAAAAAAAACATTAACAAACCTCCACAGGTAACAGAGAAATTATTTTGAACCAATTTAATAAAAGTATTCAAAGAAGTATGTAACTAAATGTTAAACCACATAGCCACTTGATTGCCATAAATTTGAGGATTCATTTATTCAAATTAACATTAAAATCTTGATTTTCATCATTAATAATCGGACAGAATAAAAGCCGATGATTGTTCTGGTGGCTAAACTTCCTGAAGGCTGTTCATATCATTAAAATATACAATGGGAAGTACAGTCTATTTCATATTTCCTGTTTGTGATGCACAAAGCGAGACGTTGTTACTTTGTATTTAAATGAACCAATAACAAGAACGCTTCAATCACTAAAAAACCTTAATTTCACTTATTTTCATCTGAAAACCATTGCTTTTCAAAAGAATAACAAATTTAAAACTAAAAAAATAAATAGGCACAAACACTTTACCATCGGCAATCTATTTAAATACATTTGGAATGAAGCGCCAAAACACAAATAGCATTTCAAAGCATCAAACCGTCACTTTTAAACCGACTTATCAGCACCCACCGGCTCCGTTCGTTTAATTGTGAAAGAAATCTTTGCTCTTTGTCAGCTCGCGAGGGGCCGCTATTGATTTCTTTTGTTTTATGCTGATTGAGACACCTTCGTCCCACCCTACACTTTAAAACGAATGGGAAAAAATACGCGCCGCGAACTTTATTAATGGCGGTGGTGGTGATCTATGTCTAGTTTATAGATAGGATTAGTTGTGTTAAAATTTATCAGTATCCAGTTTACAGTATCGCTCGATTTTACGATCTTTATATGGTGAAAATCATCAATGTAGAGTGTTATGATACGAGGGAAAATGGGTTATATATCGTGCTCATTCATTAACTTTATAAGTAAATATATACATTAATATATATCCTTTGTGTGTTTTCAAGGACGTACAGAATGCGTTTGCCCAACTCTAAGAATTACAACATGAAAAATGTTTTTCTTTACAAATCCGTACTAAGTGCTAAACACATCCATCTTATTCAAAGATAGTTATCCAACTGCCTGCTCTAACAATCTGTTCAATAATAAACTTTAATGCGGAAAATGTAAGGTGTACATTTAATCATAGAAATGTGGGGTGGGGTAAGCCAATCAACATTAGTCCCTTTGATCGTTTCTAGGCTCATTTCTTTCATGATTGACTGAGGCTTAAAAAATTAGATTGCCATTGCCACTTCAACGCGTTAGATGCGATCGACGAGAGTTTTTTCGAAGACTTCGCTAATGGGGCTCTGTTTTATCTCAAGACTCTTAATGTTCTTATGCGGGCGACAATAATCAGATTTTGACACGTTGGGAAGGATAATTTGGGAACGGAATTTGGAGCAAGAGCGATTAAAATTGGACAGGCTTTCTGTATTTATGAATACTGATAGAAGCAATGATGGCCGAGTGGTAATATAGCTACGGACTGCCGAGCCGCATATCCCTGATTCGATCCCCACCGCCGCCGCCGGCTTGAGCTTCACCGCGTGGTGGAAGGGCATTTTGCGATTGCCCGCCTGGCTAGCTACCACCCTCAAGTAGAAAATCTGTCGCCAAGCACCTAACAGTGTGTTCCGGCAGGATTCCTTGAGAGCCAGTGAAGTTAACAACTATGTCTGAAGGTGACGGGGGCAATGCAATTCGTCACTTGTAATTCATTACAAGTCACGAATTGCATGCATCTGTTCTAGGCAGAGGTTAGTCCGCCTAACATCAGGTGGGCCTCGGTCGTGTAAAGTCATAATAATATTTTAAATAAATGCAAAAAATTTACAGATTTTGCTGGCAGAGACAAAATATTTTTTTCAAAGCTGAAATTCTGATATCATTCGTAGTTTCAAAATGAGGTAAAAATCAAGTTGATCTCGCCCTGTTAAGCAAAATAGTGTAGATAGAGAGCCTGACAACGACTCCTTACGTAGTCCCATACCGGCAGTCACTATTCTAAAGCAAGAACGCTTTTTTGGTGCTTATAAACTCGCTGATCTTTGAAAGCGCATTATGCTGAAAATATGATAATCACCTATCTATCAATTTATAGATTTAAAGACGCCTTCAAGACCTCTTAAGCTAAGACCCCCCGCTGGATAAGAGTGTACCGTCAGCGGCGACTTTAATTGCTCACCACTTCGTTAACGGCCGGCTTGATGGCATTTTTAATGAACACCAGAATTAATGTAGTGGGTGAAATCGAAAATCGAAGGAGGTTGAAGAGAGGTCCGTTGTTTGTTTAGGATTGGACTCTATTATCTATGCCGAGTGGCTGTGGCAATTGGAATTGTTTTAGGCCGGACGTAAGTCAGTATTAAATAAGCATATCTTTTGTGGCGGACTACCCTTTATGTATATAGGGTATATTCATAGAATTCAACTAGTACATTAAAGTTACATTACGTACATTAGTACATACAATAGTACATTCATAGAATTCAAGTAGAAGAAAAGTTTAAAGTGGACGCGATTGCTGTTGCCGTTTCTGTAACGCAAAGTTAAAATATCGACCAATCCTTTTTTAGAATGTTTTGGTGAGCCGATTATGGCGGGAAATAAAACGCTTTTTTTTTGCTATCGTTAGAATCTTCCAACAATAGCAAAAAAAAAACGTTTATCAGCTATCTAGCTGTCGTGCTTAATTACGCAATACACAATATTATACCAATAATCTCATAATAACCTTACCTGATTCAAGTAATTTGCGTTAAAACATATTGAATTGTTTATGAACATTTGTTTATTTTTTTATTTTTGACGACGGTTGCGTTGTAAGGATAACTTATACTATGCGCATAGCATACGCGTGCAATTATTATTCAAGATAAAACAAGCATTATTGTTTTATACTTACGAATATCACGATCATGTTGAATGAATACCAAATCTATCTACACGAAATGAGGGTGATAAAACTGTTTATAATTTAAAATTTCTTTCTCCTTAATAGTTTTATATGGTGGAATCTTACGTTTGTGATGGTAAAATAATCTTTTGCTATTTTTTTCGCTCTTGTAGCTAGTTTTGGTTGCCATTCTACAGGATCATGGTATTCGCGAGTTTGAATTAATATTGCTTTTATTATCTTGCAAAATAATGAACACTTATCAATATGATTCTATAAATTACCCCGTCAAAAATATAAAAAATAAATGAACCCATTTTAAATTTAATCAATCCAATAAGTAATAAAAATATATATTGTATAAAAATATTATATAAAAATATATATATATATATTAGACTTCCTCGTTCAAAATATTCTCCAAATCTTGCGTATTACAAAATTTAGTACAATAATTAGTTACAGAATCTAGCAACAACACTTACGAAGAAAAAAAGCTTTAGTTTCTCCCCATAAGCGTAATAATTAAATTAAGGCAATATGAGTATTGAGTGTCCTGAGCATTGTATGTATTTTTGTCCAACGATATTTTTTTAATATCTCTATGAAATGTAAAGCAAGACAGCTTCCGACAGACGGTAACCGCTTCCCATCAGGTGGGCCGTCTGCTTGTTTGCCAATCCATTACATAAAAAAAAGCTTACATTAACAATATGTTCAAGTGACTCGGTCGAATATAAGAAAGATATTTGTACAAAAAAAATTTTTTTTAAATAACACGAAAATATACCAATTTTGTCATATAAAAGGTTTTATTTGTACAATAAAAACTTTTTTTTTAATTCTTGACTTCGTATTACTTTTGCCAATTCATCTCAAGATCTTAATTTACGGTGTACTAATTGTAGTAAGATCAAAGCAAGCCTTTTCTATATTCATAGTTGATAGGCTAGCCTTCGACCACAATCTCACCTGATGGTAATTGATGATCTGGTCGAAGATGTAGTTTAGTAAAACCTAGATACTGGCGCTCAAGGACAGCTGTTCGAACACACCGTCAGGTGCTTGGCAACAGATTTTCTACTTGAGGGTGGTAACTAGCCAGGCGAGAATTCGCAAAATACCACCATCGTATAACGACTGTCATCCTGAGACAGCAACCGAGAGTGATCAGCGACTACTTAACGTGCCCTCTGAAGCACATGAGCGCTCAGCTGTAATTCCATTAGCGGTCACCAATCCAACTCATGACTGCGGTGAATATTGCTTATCTTAGCTGATGGGTTAAGAACAGCTAAGCAAACTACGCTATGAGCGCTTCCAAATGAAACCTACAATGTGCAGTTCTCCATTCTAATAATTATCTTATTGAACGTAGAAAAGTTAAATTTGATAGCTAGGTATGATCTGTAATGTTTTGACTACATAAACACAACATATTTACATGTTACAATTTCTCCTAGATATAATGTTTTTTTGGTTGTAAACACATCTTTTATTATTCTAATTCCAACAATAAAAGCTGTAATTGTCCGAAGCAATCAACTTTCCGAATGATAAAAATACGGGTCTTGTTTCCGGGGGATCCTAAATAAATATGCTAAAATACAACTTCGAATTGTTCCGAACCAAACACTTCAAGATCGAGACGAGGGATTCGAAATAAAAATTGGAAAGTCGAAGATTGACAGGTGCGTCTTAATAAGCCGGCGACAGATGTTTCGCCTAAAGACGAAATGAGAAAAGGTAAATTGCCGACTTTATGAAATGTAAAAACTGTTTCAGCCGTTGATTAATTTCGTTTGTCGCTTTCAAAATAAGTACCAGCATATCGGGAAACCTATTGTATTGTTTTCAGAAAAATATAATACTATAGTAGACGCTGCGAATAAATATGTATTCGTACAGTAGACGTCCCGTGCCCGTGCCGGGCTAGAATGTCACCCCCCCCATTTCAACCCGTGGGTGTCGTTAAAGGCGACTAAGGGTAACACTAACATGTGTTGCACACAGCCTCCCCCGACATAGGGGGGGGGGTTTCATAATCCCCACGCTTGGCAGGCGGCTTGGGGATCGCAGTATGAGATGTCGGTTTCTCAGAAAGTGTTGCTGCCCACCTTCTGGTGTTACCCTTAGGTTATTTTTTATAACAATATTTATATCTTACTTACGTAGGTGCCTGCTATAAAGAATTCGGTAAAATATGTATCCACTGCTAAAAACATAAATTTTAACCAACTTCCAAATAAGAAGGATGTTCTCAATTCGACTGGGTAGTGTTTTTTTATGTTTGTTACGCGATACATTACTTCAATTTTGTATAGATTTTGATGATTATTTTTTATTGGTTTATCCACCAAGCTATCTTTCACCAGCATAGGTCGAGCAGTTTATAAGTTAAATTCAATAAACCAAAAATGTAATTGCTTGCCTGGATGATTTGCAACTGCTACTTTTTTCGATGGAGAGCAGTATTTTAGGCGAGTGACAACGATCTTATAAGCTGTATGGATCACTAAAAGAAGAAAACAAAATTGTGTGAAAAAATCCGGAATCGACTACTACTCGAAAGTATTAATTAATTTTTGGTAGTTAACTCTCAAGCACAGCTGCCGGAACACACCGTTAGGTGCTTGGCGACCAATTTTCTACTTGAGGGTGGTAACTAGCCAGAAGAATTGTCTTGTGTTCTACCTGGCTAGCCAGGCGGGCGTTTACAATATGCCCTACAACCATGATATAACGACGGCCATTCTAAGACAACAACCGGGACCAACGGCTTAACGTACCCTCCGAAGCACGGAAGCACTCAGTAGTAACGTCACTAGCACCCATCCAACTCATGACCGCGGCGGACGTTGCTTAACTTTGCTGATTGTTTCAGAACGTCTCAGCTAACTTCACTACGCGCGCTTCAAATTGAGATTTAAGTTTCAAAAATAAGTCTTACCACGCTGCCAAGGGAAAACTTTTGTTGGTAAACCTGTGTAGTATTTCAAATAGTGTTTCTTGAATGGCAAAAATTACATCTTTATAACCCATTATTCATTTGGTAGTCATGCTAAGCGACTCGGAAAATGGCGCCGTGGTACATTTTACTGTAACTCTCCCGCTCGCCCTTATTATACCCATATCCGCATAACTATGCAGATAAAGCATTTAATCTCATACGAGAGGCCAGACAATGGCGTGTGGAGGTCCGAACCGTCTGTATCTATCCTCACTTATTCCGCTGGCCTAAGCAAATTTCCCCGTGCCCGGCTCTCCGACTCTGTTGGTTTTTCCCCGAATTCCTATTTCTTCACTTCTGATTATGTTATTTCATACTTTGGGTAAACAATGGCTCGTTCTAACCCTTCTGCACTATTGCCGTTTCAGTGTTAGGGGAATTGGATGGAAAGGGATTTCTATAATAAAATAATAATATCATTTAATTTCAATATTATCTTTTAATTATAATAATGTATTTTAATTATAAAAAATCGCGTATATTTATCATTATTTATGTCCCAACGTTTCAAACAGTTCGCAGTGATCGTGGTCACGGGGTGACTCTCAGTCCTACGATTAAAACCGTTTAAAGTTGTTTAATTAGTATGTGTCATAATCGCGAAAACCTAAGACAACATTATAACAATATCTTTTAATTTCATACATGTGGAATAAAAGTTCCATACCCAAAAGTCTCAGCGACTGCTCGGCCGCACAGTGGTCAGGATCCTCTGATGGGAAGCAAAGGTACCACAACGGGTGCGATGCATAGAAAGCATTCAACCCATCCCAAACTGCTGACTTATACTGTCACATGCGACGTAATTTGGTTGGCTCCACAAAAGGAAAAACCGGAACTCTATGGATAATTTTGTTGTCCATCTGTCTGTCTGTCAAGACCTTTTTTCTCAGGAACGCGAGGAGATATCAAGCTGCAGCGGCAAAAGCCGAAAAGAGCAGCGAAAAAATCAAACATCTAAGCCAACGCAATCAAAAGATACAGCCGTTTATGCCGCAAATTTTCGACACTCACAAGGGAATCAAAACCTACAGGGTACTCCCTTAAACTCAGAATCTTGAAATTTGGTACGAAGCAACGCCTTATAGCACAGATAAAGGAAAAATTTCGAAAAGCATACATTTTTAGTTACATCATAAGATACTGTACCACAGAATAAAAAGGACTGTACGGGATTTCATTAAGCAATGAAAATACCATAACTTTTACGTGTATACTTACAAGTGTGTACGGAACCCTCAGCGCTCGAGTTCTCACCTTTGTCCGGTTTTTGTATATATATCCCTTTGATTGTAAAATATTCATATTTCCGGGATCATTATCACAACTATAAAATCAGTACAATATCTTACTCATAACTAAAACGTTTAATTGAAACATATTTACGTTATAATTAACTGTGTTTATTCTTAACAAACTTACCAAAGCTGAACTTGTATCTTCACTCGTATAGTATAATTATATAGATATGGAATCCATCAAAATATTTCCGTTATTTTTCCGTACCGCAATATCACTTCAGACAAGCCCACTCCACACTCACCTCACCTTTTATAAATATTTTTCGGACTCTAACCGCTGTAAAAGGTTTTTGTATACGTTGCTTTTTGGCTCCTTTTGGCAGCTAATCTAATATTGACCATCCGGCAGGCTATTGACTTGTGTTTGTGTTACTCATAATAATTCGCCGGGAACATTTTATTATTCAAAATATCAATTTGCTCGCCCGCTTTCTTTGGATTGGAGCCGCATTTATTTTATTAAGTTTGTTTTAGCTAGAATTATTAATTGGTTGCAAACACAAAGATAGATTTGAGAGGGGAGTCTGTGTAGACTAGCCAAATGCTTTTATTTTGTTTTTGGTCTAGGATTAAAACAGTTTTTTTTATAGTTACTTTTTAGCATTTATACTTCTTAGGCGTTGATGTACCTTGCTCGAGGATTTCTTTCCTGTGCATGTGGTGTAAAATTTTTTAAAGTCATGACCGTCTTTCAGCTTCACTTATGATATCACGACATGATGCATTTCTACATGCAGCAATTTTCATTGCCTTAGACTTATTAGAATGTAATAAAAATTGTAATGAAAACTTAGAATAACCTAATATAAGATATAAATGAATACTGTTAAGTCATAATTATCTTTTTCACTGAGAAAATACAAGAAAGGGATCTTTCTGGGATATCTCACAACACAATTGAGTGATCAGTATGCAAAGCCAGTGTTGTGTACTAAGCCGATTTCGAGGAGAAAGCGTTAAAAGAAAATTTATTGCATTGAAAAGTCGTACGTAATTAATAAGACATTTGAAGTTGCGTGAAAATGTAATTTAGATTGTTTTCCTCAACGAGGGGTCTTCGGTTTCCTGTCTGCGCAATCCTTACAAAAGAAAAGCTTATTTATATATGCCCGCTTTGTATTAGCGTCTTTAAGGTACCAGGGGAGCATAATAAAAAAAGAATCAGCATCGATGTCTTAAAGCGTCTTCCGGCGATAGCTGAACACCCCGCCGCAAAATGGCGGTCCACACTCGAATAAATTACCCACCCCACCCCCCGAATCGAATTGTTCGATTCTTTTGAAACGAATACTGAGTTTTAAAGTCGAACCTCCTTTATTAGTGTAAGCCAGGGACGATTATCTTAAGCCATCATTACATATTCAAATTGAAGTCGTTTTGCTTCTCGGAAAATTGACGCGAAATAAAACGAAGCCTTTAAAAGCGTTTTTAGCATTAAGTTAGTGGTAATGAGATTTTTCAGTGACACTTTGGATGTTTTTGGAATGGAAATGGTTTGAACTCACACCCATTATTTTGTTATACATTGAGTGTGAGCTAAAGCGATTAAATTAAATGAAGCTTGCGTAGATTGTCCGTTTCCAACCCAGCAAGTTTCAGATTTCGGTCGAGTCCGAAAAACATAATTTTTGCGCGACTGACCAAAGATTAACATTTAGATACCGCAGGACTCTTTGTTCGTAACGGAAGCTGTTCCTTTTACACCCTTACTTTTAGATATTTCATGTTATAAATAACGTGGATTCGGGAGCTACGAGCTATATTTAGGTAATCATTCCTCAGCTAGGTTTTTAAAAATGTGTTTTTAACGGCCCAAGTGCGAATCCGGCCCCCTTCTTTTGGGGTACCGCATTGCAACACTTACCGTGATAATTGTTACTTTTGTTCACAGCTTTAAGGTTAGTGTCTCAGTAGTACTTTTCATATAAACGTAGTTAGTAATTTAAATACCAAGTTTTCAAACTTGGTTAAAATTAGCAAAATTTGCATATATATTTGCACATTTAGACATAAAATAACGAATGGAATGAAAAAATGTCAAACCAAAAGCATATATAGTAGGTGCAAAAACCTGCGTGAAAAATTTCACTAAGCGATTGAACACTAGGTATATAAAATATTATGAAACTACGCTTGTATATATGAGAGCACTAGATGACAACATAAACAATCCAAATAAGCGTTTTCAATTACCTATTATAGAGAGGATATGCTACATAATATACCAACATTTGAGGTAGGTACCTGACTAAAATAGTTAAGATAGACCACGTACATGTAAAAATGGCGTAAAATTGACAATTTAGACGTTTTATTTTATATTTTTGGTAAATAAAATATTCAAAATACATTTGGTACTCTACCTTCTCAATAAGCTATAGATGATGAGACACCCTTTTTTTATTAGGCCGCCAAAGAAAAATATTTGAAAACCGTAACTATGTATAATTAATAACATAAAATAGGTGAATTTACTTTAACATAAATATATTATGTATACTTTGTACTCTATCGTAAAAACGATAATACTCACAAGCGGTAACTTTGGTATGGTTATAGTCCAATATCTAACGTACAACAAGAAGTAATAAAAACTGGCCAAATGTGAACCCTAAAAATAACATCACCAAGATCGTTGGAGAAGTTCAAAAAATATTAGACCGACACAAAAAGTAAACGTTGGCTTTAAGACGCCACACACTTTTCAATACGCAATAAACAATTCAAATCCCTTCCATTTGTTTTAAATAACACGCATATGCCAACCTTTCCCTTACAGAGAATACCTGGCCCATGATTTAGTGCCTTCACACGAAGTGATACGGCTTTCATCACCTACAGAATGACCCCACATCCTTCAAGCTTCGCACACCCCAGATAATATGGGGGATAGTGTCACCTCTCCCTAAGGATTTGTCAGACAAATGCTTCACATTGTATCGGGAAAAAATAGCCAGCTCACTATCGGCCGTTAAGGCTATTTATGGGTGATTTGCCGAAGCTTTTTTATTAATAAAACGTATATTATGCGCGCAAGTGCGTTTTATATCTCGCGGACCTTTCTTCGCAGATATTACCGTCCGTCTTCGGACATCTCATATCGAATCTGGAAATATATTACTTTTATACGTATTCATAGCTTCTTTCAATATTTCTGTTTATCCGAATGGTACGATATCTCAGGTATCGATACGAGCATGTTTACCCCTGAACTGAGGGTAGCAAAGTAGTTATGCAAACACAGAGATATTGATACCGAACTTTGTGACAGACAAGAAAAACAAAACTCACATTCGTATAAATAGAGATTTTAGGAAAACATTGTCAATGTTGAAATGTTTTTGCCAGAAGTTCTAAGATATAACGAAACAAATCTATTGGTTAGTCTTTTTATTGTATATGTAACAAGATATTAAAGTATTTGTCTGTGTTTTTAATACTTAAATGACTTAATATTTTGATTGCAAGTAAATGCAACTTGTGGCTACAAACGTGTGTGTATTTCAATAACTTATTAATAATAACAAGTAAGTACGCAATTTATATATTAATGTGTAAAAGACTGTCGCGACTCTCTCGAATCTACTCGACCTCGTATGGATCTTAAGTCCTTCGTTCTAAAATAATCAACTGATTCAATCATAAGCATTGAGATGTCTATTCTTTATTTTTGCTGTATAATAGATTTGAAGACGTTCTTAATTTAAAGATGTAATTCAACAGTCCCGACGCTATCTCCGTGAATTCATTTTACAGTCTCAAATAAAATTTTAAACAGTTATAAACAAATTTGATTAAAATAAACATTCTCATCTTATCCCGCAATCACTGGGAATTGTCTGGAGTAAAATCATTAATTTCTAACTGAATTTCACATTAAAAGTAACAGCTTGTGCGCGGCTTACCACTTGCGAGCCGGAGGGTTCCAAATCGTGTTATGACTTTGATTGCTCGAGTCATCAAGACAGAACTGAAATTGTTGTATTGATATATAAGCCAATTATTTAGAAAAGCATGTAGTTACCTAATACCAAATAATTTGTGGAGTATTAGTATTAAAACTGCATTATACTGTAGTTGTATATTGATTCCCTGGATAGTTTACTGAACGGCTATGTTTCAAGAGTTAATGGCTCGGAGATGGATGTACAAAAATCTTATGTGATATTTCTGTTACATTAAATTTAATTCAATAAATTTATGTGCCGTTCTTTTTAATTTTATTTACATTTTCATAAACGTTTAGAACATTATATTACTTTAAAACGTTTAGAACATTAGCTGTTGCTCTAAATGTAATATAATAATAATAATGTTTATAATCACCGCTTTTACGTATAAATATTAGAACTTTCAAAAAATATTTGCCTCCATCTGCAAGTTCAGCTTGATGTTTGGAAACAAATTTTCTTTCAGAACCTACAATAATAGAAGAAAACACTCAACGTTTAAACCGATAAAGGTACGCTAACTTACCTGTTTTATACGAAGTTTGTCCAATCAAAACAAATTGGAAATACCTCGGCTCCCTACAATAACGATACTAATTCCAAGGGCGTGCTCCGCAGCCATATTCTTATAAATTAATTACTTGTAATCTACTCATGAAACGGGTCTTACACAAATGAAGTTACGGCGAGCCGTAACATTGTCACACTGTACTTGTCTTGGCAGAACTTAAACTTTAGTCAGTCGGTAAGATGACGTTCAAAGTCGTAAGTAAAACTTTATCGTTGATCATTCCAATTTGTATGTATTGTGGAAATTCATCAACTTCGTGGAATCGATTCTTGTGAATTGGGAATGCCATGACGATGAAAGCCTGCGCATGTTAGCTTTATCACGAAAAATGTACTCGCTTACAGTGCACTTCCAAATAATTTTAAGACATATGACATCCGAAAGCTAGGTCGACGATCTTGTCCAATACTTGACAATGTATAGCCGGTTATTGAAAACATGAATTTTAAGACAGTTGAGTACCACACGCAAAGGAGAAATGTTAAAGTTATTCGATTAGAAGATGATTCATATATTATGCGTTTAACGATGCGGTGACTTTCATCTGGTTTTTGATATCCTATATTTTGTAAACAAAACTGAATATGAGGTTTGTTGTGACAGCTTCACTCGCGTGTTCTCGATTCCAAGAGTGGAGTGGATTTTAAATATTGATGGTCTTGTAGTTTCACAATTGAAAAATGTGCCATCGTAGACTCGATTAACGACTCGCTTGTGAGCTGTGACGTCGAGTCTTTATTTTCCAAAGTTCCCATTGCCAACTGTATGGAGGTCATTAAAGTAAAGCTGCAGAATAACAACATCCCCGTGGAATATCCTACATTACTGCATCATTGTTTATCTACAAACTATTTTAAATACCAAAGCGAGTACTACCCGCAAATTGATGGTGTAGCCATGGGCAGTCCAGTTGTTAACATGATTCTAGCTTGTCATTATCCTCAAATAGAAATTTTATCGCCAAACGCATAAAGACTACATCAGAAGAATACATCATTAGGTGCTTGACAAAATACCTTTAACGCTTAGCTCAAAATTTCGAGGCCTTGATGCTTCACATTTACAAAAATCATATAAACTTTGTAACTGCTGTCTCAAAAAGTGACAGTGTAGCTTTCGAGCTCAAGGGTTCTGTAACGACTTAATGTCGGAGCAAGTCGGAATTAGAAATGAGGATTGCAAAGTACACGGTTAATAAGGCACATGTGACTCGACTTTACGCTACTTTATGACACTTTGTCGTGTCATATGTTTCGTCTTAGTTTTAGTATTCGACAATGTAAGAAAGGGTGGAGTTGATTCTACTCTAGAGAGCAATATTTATAAGATGGGTATGTAAACGAATTACTTTATTAGAGGTTGAAACGATAGTCTTAAAACTAGGTAAAAATTATCTCTCCATCTTACTAACGGTTTTGTCTATACGCGGTTGAGTTGAGGAGTTGTTTTTAATAATATTCCATATGTTTTACTTTAAAGTTTACTCGGATTGTTCTTGAATTAAAAATCAAGCTAATAAATGTTAAGTTATGTTAAGCTAAAAAGCTATATTTTTTTTATCATTACCTATTGGAAATTTCAGTATAACAAAACACATATGGCTACATGAACGTATATCTACAAAACAAAATTTAACTAAACAGGCGACCTACCCATGAATGCTCTAACACTAAGTAAAACTCTTCCATATTAAAATCCTTCCCAAATATGTTTTCTTAGTTTGTGTCTATGTTACCAAATATACTAGTAGTAGGTACTCGTAGTTAGGCACAGTTTAAATAAAGAGTAAGCGACATCAATTCCAGTCGTTAAGTTTCTGCTAACGTTGGCGGCAATTCAAACGTACGTGCTAAATGGCTACTTTTTCCAAACGCGGTCTCTCCTACTTTGTTATCCTGATACTTTTACATGTTAAATCGTGCCTTGGGGACGGACGTGGGGAACTGAGACATCGGAAGTCAGACGGGAAGAATTTCAGGTAAGACGTGCTTTAATTTGGCACCTGCTTAACGTATTTGACATTCATGTTCATGTCGAACAATGTTATATATATCCAATTGGAATTACAATGTTGTTTAATTTATGTTATATTTACTATTTACGAAATAAAATTGGAGAGAATTAAAGAGTTCTATAACGACTTAAAATCGCGGTAATTTGTCCATAACTTTTTAATGACAAGAAATACCAAGATAGGATTATATCTTGGTATTTCTTGTTTGGTATAGCTCCTGCATTAGTCCCATTTAAAGATAATCATAAGATATTATTTATAGCTGATAGGCTAGCCTTTGGCTACTATCTCATCTACGGTATGTGATTATGTGGTCGAAGATATTGTTCAGGCTGAGCCAGTATTACTGACTCTCAAAAACGTGCTTGGAGATAGATTTTCTACATGATCTAGACAAGCTAGCATTCGCAAATTGTCCTAACACCATGCTATAGCGACTGCCATCCTGAAACAATAACCAGGACTAACGGCTTAAAGTGCTCTACGAAGCACGGAAGCGCTCAGTAGTTATACCACTGGCAGTCACCCATCCAAGTCATGACCGCAGTGGACTCATAGCTAATGGTAACTCACTTGAAGCAAGAACCTACGAGCCTCTGAGCGTTATTTTTAGAGAGATATTATTGCTACTATATATGTTATATATAATATAGTATATAGTTTGTGGATATATATAAGATTACGACAGCACTAAACTTGGAATCAGACAGACGATCATTTCATCAAACCAGTACATATTTTATACAGAAAAGCATTATAATTTAGTTTTCCAAGACATTTGCTCAGTAATTAGCTGTAATCAAGATTCGTAAACAGCATTACAGAGTAGACTACAAATCTTAACAGTTCTCGGTCCTAAGTTGGATTTATCTCTGTTTTTCTTACCCGTTGGAACTTTCCAATCCCTCGATGGTGTTTGTTTAAGAGCTCAGTGAAAATGCTTTTTATTCCGTGTGAGTATTTGTGGTTCACCACGTTGTGTAAAATCTGTCACATTCTGATCAAATAGAAGAAAAACGTATTTGTAGATTAGATTGTAGATATTCTATTTTAAATCTTTTAAGTTCGAAAGATCTAGCTGCAACAATTTGAAGAACCGCAAAGTATTTCACTTCTTATCATTTCCACCGAACATTAAACATAAAATACATATTATACCGCTTGTATATGTCCGATTGAGCAGGTAAAGGTATCTAATCATCCACGTTTTGCCACTTCAGTTTTATTTCCATGGAATCTATGTCCCAACTGACTAAGGTCCAGACTCCGGGCCTTGCCATACTTAATGTTTCTGTGTCAAAAAACTCAAACTATCCGACTTGGGCATGGAACCTTGAACTATGAGATACGAAAAAAACGTCTAACTATGAGTCTAAACTATGAGATACGAAACAGCACTTGGCCAAAACTATCATACCATTTTTTCCTGCTAAATTTCAATAAAAAATTCGCAGAAATACCAGTGAGACAAATTCCTAAAAAGGAAGGAAAAGTTGATTAGTAATTGGTTAGTTTCAGTCACAGAACATCAAAAACGTAGAGAAACGTTCTAGAGATTGAAACGAAGTCTAGTCAATCTTCAAACACAAGCCGACAAAATTACCAGTTAAAACCGGAAAAATATTTTACGACACCTCAGGCGTACTAATTCGCCATTGTCTGACGAACTGCATAAAAAGAGTGTCGACGCGAGCGAAAATCAAAATGTATTTATTCTCTCGCCGTATAAAAAGTCAATATGAGAGGCAATAAAAAGAGGATGTCGGGGAGAAATAATAAAAGATAACCTCTAGAGTGAATGGAATGAACAGGGCTTGTAAAGAATGTTTGCGTTGTGGATAAGACGCGATCATGGGGACACCTCCCTCGGGCGCTAGTCGGAAAACATGCGTCTCTTTTAATTACTAAAGGTACCAAAATTCCCCGGCGATGCTGCAGTAGAGATAAAAACATCACGTTCTTTTTTTTAATACATTGATGTTTATGTATTACGAGTACCTATATAATGTAGTTCTGGTACTCATTTGAGAGAAGACCAAGTTAGATTTGTTGTTTATATTATACTCAGTATTTTATACAGTAACAACAGCGTCAATTTTATGTTGCAAATAAATTTATTAAGTTTTGTCTGTATATGAGTAGGACATACATATAGTATGTATGTATTAAAAAACATTGCACGGGTTCCTTTAATGTCTATATGTAGTAATGTATCTATATAAGTCGTTTTCGTATGCTATGAAATATTATTACGTCCAATATATTACTGAGAAAGCGTTACTTATATTTTATCTTCGTAATCAAATAACACGTGTTCTCTAATACTAAATTCAGATGAGCTGGTGTGCCAGTGAAATATTAATATCGCTTTTTACAATGTGTCCGTTGTCCGCTTTTGATGGGAGTAATGTGAATAAAAAGTCCAAAGTATTGTTCTTATGATTTTTTTTTCTTATTGAACCTAGACTTTTAAGAAGATAGATAGATGAAGCATAGTTATATATATATGAATGAAAGCGCTGTTGGGGTCCTGAGATCGTAGGTTTAATCCGCGGGTCGTATAAAGATGGGATTTTCTGACAAAGAAATTCTCAGTAGCTGTCCGATGTCTGGAACTATGTACGATAAATTCCAATAGGCTCGCCCCCTATTACATGTCACCAAAATAAATCGGGCGAAACGTAGATGCTTAGATACCTCTGGCTACCCCTTTAGGCGTACGTACCTGACGATATGTTTAAAGTTTTGTATAAATCAAACTTTAAAATATGTATATGTTTAAGTTTTGTTTCTTCAAAATATTGTGAGTTTCAATCTGTATTATTTTTAAATTTAACAAAAAAAAAATACTTTTTGTTTTAGACGATGACACTCTACATGCTCAAATGCATTTTTTTTTTCATATCAATATTTAAAACTTGTGTCTATTTCCGTATAAGAGCTAGAGAACAGTGACATACAGACGGACAGACTGGCACCGGAATCTCGTAAATAGGGTTCCGTGTTGCCCTTTCTGTACGGAACCCTAAAAAGTGTTAATGTTTGAAAAAGTATAAGAGGAATATATTTGAAATTAAAAAACCTTCCATATTCGTATGCTCACTAAAGGTTTAGAAAGAAGTGAAACCAGAATATTAGCTGTACTTCTACGACTGTAACTATGACTAAACATAAAATTGTTTCAAGAAAAAATACCAAGGCTGCAATAATTACTTCTTTTTAATGAGTTAACGACTTTTGTTTGCTAACAGTGATTAAAATAATTAAAAGTATCATTATAAGTGCCATCAATTCTATCTCAAAGGAGACATTAGCGTTTTTACTGGCATTTCCCGTGCAATAAATGGCAACTTTACCATCTAAAACACTTGTAAAATGAAATTTTATGAGATTATCGGCCTATAAAATCGTCTATTATTCAAGACGACAAGAGTAATTCGTACAAGACCATGGTGTTTTTAGGTGGTGCAATGTTTGCAGTATTTATAACGTAAATTTTATGCAAGATTTATAATGATCAACGTGAGACGGCGTCAGAAAGGGGCCAGCTAAGACTCAATCTAAAACTTTACAGGTTTCGGAGTCTTGCTGTCAGATATGTTTACATGTGTCGAGTCGAAAATGTTGACAAGACCTTTTTTTAATTACTTAAGTTGTGTTCACTTCGGATCTCTCTATCTTTCTAATTTCCCACGAATAAAAGGTATACTGAATACTAACAAAAATATTTAAAATATTTTAAGAAATCATCAAATTAATATTTTAATAAAACACTTAAAATATATCTAGTGACAACTCCGCCTAATTTCTCTGTTAAGCCGACGTGACGTCACAAACGCCATGCAGCCAAACCGGAAGAATTTTCGACGCGTTACATACATCATATCAAGGTACTATACGAACGCACGATTTTTCCATCGTGCTCTCGTAGAGTCAAGTCCTCCTGAGGATGTTTCGCGTAGAAGACTGCATTCTACACGAAGCATCCTCAGGAGGTCTTCTTACCTTAATTACTGTGGTGGTGTCGAACAAATTTCATTCTTGATTTTGTTTTGATAACTTAGAATGCGTTCTAACCTACTGTGCAACGTGTCAATGTTGATGGCAATATTTGGCCACTGGCGACGTAAAATCACCAAGTCAACAGTCAGAAGGACAACAGTCGTTCCTTCTCTCTCCATGGATCTGTGTTGACTAGGATGTAAGTTCAAAAGATTCTCAAATTCTGAAGGTAGACTTGAATAATATTGCTTGGTAATTTTTCAGGTCTCGCGCCCGTACAATACGCACGCTCTTGATGTTTGTGTTCAAGATATTCAATTCGCCTCTTCATTCTGCAGACGCGGTATGTGTACGACAATACATATAGCAGAATATTTTTAGGTCTTGTATTAAATTAAATATGGGGATAGAAATTATAGTTAGAAATAATTGATTTAGGTTTAATTTATTAGTATGGCAGCGACTAGTACCTACTATGACTCACTCACCACAAGTGCCCATTATGCACTAGAACAGTATTTTTCATAAAAATACAGAGCATGCAAGGTCATGATCATAGTGCCCGAAAAGATGCTGAAATAGAATACTTCGTACAAACTCTGCTTCTAAACATTTTTATTTCAATCATCACCTTGTAACTTTCTGAATTTAAATAACAATAACGAATTTATGTATGGTCTTGTATTATCCTTTGTGTTAATAGAAAAGACAATACATATTGCACCCACCTAACATTCGTGGGATAGGGGTCCTAACGAGGGTGAGTAATGTATTCTGACTGTTCTATCATTCTCTACTCTACATGCCAGTCTAAGACGTTTAACTCCAAAAATACCATTCGTTGCTTATTACAACAATAATTGTCAAGTATGGCGCGTTCTTCCCACTTTTAATTGATCCTCGAGGGCGAGCGAGATAAAACTCTCGTATCTAAACTTTCTCTATTACAGTTTAAGAAAACCGAGTCGTTGTTTGGACGATAAGAAAATTTTCATTGCGTTGCCAGTGGGTAATGCGCGTGTAATGGCACAATGGGTTTCGAATTGCTGTTGGTTTTTGAAATTGCTCTAGAACATTCGAGGGAAAGGATAACTAAAGAATGTTTCAAACTTAGATTGAATAAGTACTCCATCGAACTCACGTGGCGACAATATTTTAAAATCATTATTTATATTATAATATTAGTTACGTTACAGTATCTAGTAACTTTAGTAAGTATGATTATCATACCGCTTATAAGGAATAGAATTATTTTTTCTGAGTCTGTGTTCCTTGATAAATATAATAAGGTTGTCTTAAGTCCAAAGTGAATAAGTATCTTGTTTCATTCAGGACAGTATCACAATTGACGTTCACGACAAGATTATATTGTAGGTGTCTATACAAGTGTGTCACCTACTTGGGGATTTCCAGGGGCAATATTGCATTAGTTCTTTATAAATAATGTTACGAGTTACAAAAACTTTTCTCATCCTTAAATAATAACCCGTTATATTTACAATAAAACGTTTAGTGCAAACGTGTAACAACAAACTTCCATATTTTATTATGATCATTATCGTAAAACCACCCCCGAATTCGCCGTTTAAAAGTTGCCCGTCTATCCGCACCCTCGCAACCCGTCTGCAAGATTCGATTATAAAATTAAACTAAAACTTGGATGCAAATCGGTGTAAGATTTCAAAAGTTTGGTGTTATTTATGTGTTTTCTTCACTACTGACAACGCGACGTGATAGCTATAAAATGTATAAAAGATTTCTGACAACCATGCGCTTATTGAAGCAATGATGGCCGAGCGGTAATAGCCGCAGGTCCCTAGTTAGATCCCCACCGCTGGCCACCCTGAGCTTCACTGCATGATGGAAGGGCATTTAACGATTGCTCGCCTGGCTAGCTACCACCCTCAAGTAGAAAATCTGTCGCCAAGCACCCAACGGTATGTTCCGGCAGCAGTCCTTGAGTGCCAGTGAATTACAGGCACAATAACAATGCGAAATCTATGATTAATATATTGCTAACACCCACACCGACCCAAACATTGGATATTGACTAAATGATTGTTTTCGTCTTAAGTTTGATAATTGAATATGAAAATCTACTAGAGAAATATTCTATGACGCTACTCCCAGCTTAAAGAGGGCAATTCAGAACAATTAGGAGCTAACGAAATATATAACCAAACAAGAACTAAATAACGTACAATCTCAATGCGTGCTACACATGGCGGTTAAGACCTTTTGTTTTTCCACACTGCGCAACAGTTCGAGAAATAATACTTTTGAAATGTTTGCAATTGTCCGATTTTAAAATTTTCGACACTAAATTATGGATCATATTTTAGCGAAAGTTAAAGTGATAATTTGGTATCGTTAAGCAGAAAAAGTCTTCAAATAGATTTTTGTAACCTAATATTCAAGCAGATATGAAAAAAAAGACATTAGCACGGACTTCAAATGCCAAATTGTCCGTACATAGCATTTTTTTTTAAAGCCAAATAATTATCCTTACTACTATACTAAGAGTACTTCACCTTCAAAATAAACTAAACCATGGAATTTCCCCCGTAAAATATTAGTTTTACAGATCTTGATCTGTGACTGATATTTAAACAATGGCCTTCTTTTATACAAAAAAGTTTGGTTATAGCTTCCGAGTTTGATGCTGAACTGCGTAAGAATTTAATCACTACATAGTATAAAAGAAAGTTGCTTCCCGCTGTCTGTCCCTATGTATGCTTAGATCTCTAATACTGTGCAACAGATTTTAATGCTTTTTTACGTATTTCAAGAGGTTTATATGTATAATACATGCATAATATAGTAGAGGAACACTGATAATTTAATAGGTTTCTAATGTGATGTCGTACACAAAAGTGTACATCTTTTTAAGGTGTCCAGAACTGTAAAACATTAGTTTGATCTATCTCGTAGTCGTCCAGCCATCTTTTGCAATTTAAGCGCAAAAAATGTGTTTACACAATAACTAAGTGATTTGAAGCAATACAGCATTAATTCTTATCCAATTAATTACCTTAAATACATTATAGATCAAGATGGCCCTTAACAGCACGTAATTGAAATGAATATTTTCGAAGATTTTATACATTTGTGCGAAGCCAGGGCGCTAGTATAAGTATATATCCAAATCATACGAAATAAAAAGATTGAGTGATTTTTTTATTAAAATTATTAAAATCTATGTATGCTCTCTCTTCCTGTTATATTTTTCAAAATGTATGTGATTTATACTTCATGCAGAAATTTATCATACTTTGTGTTTGATGTCTTTATATATTGTAACCGCAGTCGTAAATAAATATTTTTATGAAATGTTTGTATGATCAAAATCAAAGTGTTATCAAGAAACATTTATGGTTGTTCCAAAATCTATCGACACAGAAGTTCCTAATCCCCACGAAGCATTTTAGGGACGTAAACACATAAATTGTTGGCAAAACTGCCTCTAATTGTCTCGTTTCCGATGCTTTACCTTGCAATTAGTTGTTATTTATTTGTTTTTGCCGAAGATAGATAAATATCTTTAGCACAGTAAGTATGAAAACATAAAATAAAAATAAAGTCGGTACGGAAAGTTACAAAGTTGATAATGAATAGATCCAGGCGTTACTTTGCGGAAATCCATATTTAATAATAACAGATATTTTTAAAATATTTTACGAATACATCAAATTAATATTTTAATAAAACGCTTATAAAATATATATATATATATTAGGTCCTTACATATGAAATTGGCGTTTTGTATGGGAGGAACAAAAAGTCGAATATTTTTTAATATAATATATTTAATTAATCAAAGTATGAACCATTATTTTCTATGCACTTTTGCCATCTCATAGGTAGTTCATTGATCCCTTTACTAAAAAAACCAGTCGGACGGGAATCAATAAAATCTTTGAAGGCGATTTGGACTGCCCCATCGGAGTTGAATTTTTTCCCTTGCAAGAAGTTATCCAAATTTCGAAAAAAATGGTAATCTGTTGGAGCAAGGTCCGGGGAGTACGGAGGATGTCTTAGACTTTCCAATTGAAGCTCTTCTAATTTAGTAGCCGTCTGTAGCGCAGTGTGTGGTCTAGCGTTGTCGTGAAGCAGCAGTGGCGTGGAGCGATTGACCAGCCTAGGTTGTTTAGCCGCTAGCTTTTCCATCATGGTTTGCAATTCCTGACAATAGACATCAGCCGTAATAGTCTGGCCAGATTTGAAAAAACTGTAATGAACAATACCGGCACTAGTCCACCAAACGCTTACAAGTAACTTTTTTGGGGTTAATTTTCGCTTGGGGCAGGATTTGGCTGGCTGGCCAGGATCTAACCATTGCGCTGAGCGCTTCCGATTATCGTAAAGAACCCATTTTTCATCACAGGTAATGATTCGGTTTAAAATACCTTCATTATTGTGCCGGTTTAGTAATGTAACGCAGCAGTTGACGCGCGTTTGCCGGTTTGTTTCAGTCAATTCGTGAGGTACCCACCTTTCAAGCTTTTTAATCTTCCCAATTTGCTTCAAGTGAATTAAAACAGTTTTATCACTAACATCGCAGCCTGCAGCTAACTCGGACGTGGTTTGCGATGGATCCGCTTCCACAATAGCCTTCAACTCTTCATTATCAACTTGAGTCTCAGGCCGTCCACGGGGCTCGTTCTGCAGGTCGAAATTTCCAGAACGAAAACGTTGGAACCAAAAACGAACTGTGTTTTCTTTTGCAACACGACCGCCATACACATCATTCACCCTTCGAGTTGTTTCCGCAGCACTAGTGCCACGGCGGAACTCGTACTCGTAAATAATGCGATATTTAAGGTTTTCCATTTTGTAAAATGAGTGACGCAAACAGAAAAAAACAGAAGAAAAAAAACAAATGAATGACGATCATCGAAGCACAAATACATGAGTCTATAGCTGTACAAATTTGAATTTGGAATTCCTTACCAAAGAGGAGAAATTCGTGATTAAAGTGGCCAGTACGAAAAACGCCAATTTCATATGTAAGGACCTAATATATCTAGTGACAATTCCGCCCAAGAAAGATCTTCTTCTTCTCGATCGTGCACTCGAAGAGTCAAGACCTCCTGAGGATGCTTCGTGTAGAAGCGAAACGCGTCGAAGGTTCTTCCGGTTTGGCTGGATGGAGTTTGTGACGTCACGTCGGCTTAGCAGGAAAATTGGGCGGAATTGTCACTAGATATATTTTTATATTTTTAAGTGTTTTATTAAAATATTAATTTGATGTTTTCGTAAAATATTTTAAAAATATTTGTTATTATTACAAAGTTGATTTCAGATGATGACCGATAAGTAAAAACTATATCACTATATTGTCTATCCGTATGTCACAATCTAGCCTGTTAACAGAATAAGTTACAAAGCTGAAATTAGTTATTTTGAGTAGGATGCTGATCCGAAATTGAATCTAAAATTAATAATAGAATTCAGTTAAATTATTTTTCAGTGTAAAGAAAAGGTACTGTATCAGCGGGATAGTCTACTGCTGAACACAGCCTTCCCCACCAAAGAAGGGTTTGCCATAATCCTCATGCTTGGCAGGCATCTTGGGGATCGCAGTGTAAGATAGAAGTTCCTCAGATGGCGATGTTGCACACTTTCCGGCATTTACCCATAGTCACCTTTTACGACATCTACGGGAAGTGATGGAGGTTGACATTCTAGCTCGGCACCCCACAGGCAAGAAAAGGTAACCAACGAAAATGTTTTTATACCTTAGCATGTGACTTGTCATCGTCTACAACTTATTGATTAGGTCAGAAATATATTTTTAAATTATTTTGCCCATTTTTGTCGGTTTTAGACCATATTGTTACGGGGTATATCTCAAAAACTAAACTAGTTAAGATATAATTTAGTTTGGAATCTAAAATTTCTGTCTAGAAGGTATGTCAGAAGTATATGCGACTATGGTGGTATCATAGACATAGGATTTTTTCGCTACGCTCAACAGACCTACGAAGTGTGGGACTGAAAGGTCCTAAGCTGCTACAAACCGTCGCGAGAGAAAAAGAGATAGTGAAACAAGAAGACAGTATGTCATTTTTACGCGAGTAAGAGGCCATAGCGTCCCGGCCACTTCCAAGTCGGCGCGAATTTTGTGTATTTTCTCAAATATCTTACGATTATAATATAAAATATGTATTCTGCAAGCATGGTGTCTTGTTCAGTGAGTGAATGTGACGTTACAAGACGCAGCAACCCGAATATATACACATTTCACAGGTAATATATGTTTAATTGTACCGCTTTTTTGATAATCATTATTTCGTCATTTTATTATAAAATGAGTTATAAGAACTATGGAAATATTACATAATAGGTTCATCTTCATACTTATCATCAAATTACATTGCTAAATGAAGAATTGGTTGGTATTTTGCGAAAAACTATAAAACATTTGTTTACGATAGGGCTTGACAAAGTCCTGACGTCACAAGTATCGACAAAGTCGATAGTTTATGTCTGACCTGTAGCCCAAGCACGAACAACTTGCGAAATCGTAACCGTTTCGTAAACGTATCGAAATGTCACTATTTTGTATAGGATTTGATCAGCGCCTCTACAGTGCGTAAACGGAACTAAATTTTGACAGAAAAAAAGGTTTTGACAACTAATGTGTCGAGATTTTAACGTGAATGTTTTGTCACGTAAAAAGTTTTGTATGAAATCGCGAGCACGAATCTAATTCTAACGTAAGCTCGAAGGCTGGCTGTCGAGGATCTGTCAAAAATCTACGAATGTCATGTCACTGAGAAATTTTCAGTCAGATGGCTGACGTAACGTATTCAATTGTGGTAAAACTTTGAAAATTCATGTTATTATTGTGTTTGTTCATTCATAATTTACCTATGAAAAGAGTTACAAACATGGCAGCAAGATTAGAAGTAGTATTGTACCATGTCGTTTACCAGGCGCAAAATAGGTATTTATTAATTTATGGCACTGGAGTGAAGTGATGCAAATGTACGATGAACCCAATTCAGGACATTTTCCAAAACTCTGCATCAAACAGCGTCCATATTCCACCGTTCCAGCCCACATTTACACCAATTTCGCTCGTTGGATATGTCTTGCGGCGCAATAATGTTGCTATGAAATTCTTCATTGTGCATGGTCAAATTGAAAACAATAAGGCTCAAAGAAGATCACCTATGCATTCAAGATTTCAAGATCAACCAAAGCTGTCAACAAATGCACCAGAAGAACACAGGCAGCGACACGAAAGGAATACCAACGGATTGTCAGACTAACTACCTACGAACTCTGAGGTGATGACCATGCTCACGCCAACATTCTAACCACTACGAAGAAGAAGATTTTAATGTGAAACGTAGAAGCTGTGTTATTGGACTTTTGGTTCTTAATAAAAATAAACGAAGTTCAATTGTGCGTTTCATTTATTGGTACCTATATACCGAACAGTTCGTGGGTTAGGGATAATAGGATATCTCGTTGGATGTTGTGAAACGCGACTAAGACAAAATTCGTGGCAGCATGCCACTACTAAGGTCGGTGTGAGTGGGATGTTGCCACGCATTGAGCATACAACAGTGATGATGAGATGGATGATGTGCTTCTATTGGTGGCGCATAAAAGACTATTGGGTGGCGAACTCATAGCAGGGCCGTGAGAAGCATTTTTCTTCCCCCTCTGATCTTATAGGCTAGGTAAGTTCGATATCATGCTCGTTTGCCACACTATTCCTTAAAAATAAAGGAAAGTAGATGAATAAAAAGACAAAACTACACCAACAGTTAAGTAGTTTCTTTATTTTTGGTAATGTAATAACAGACACAATCATAATCCAAAAAAAAAAAACCAACCATAAGCTGACTAATACCAAATAAACGCTTTAATTATCCTAAAATTTATATGAACAACAACACTAAGCCTAGACGGTTACAAGTCACAGCACTCTCGAATTGTAGTAACGGCGCATTCATGAAATGCTACGTGGTTTGTCTTTGCAAAACTGTGAGGTAGGTACATTACTACGCACTCCAGGTTTTCACAGCATTCTTCTTTCCCAGAACAGACGGTAAAATACCGCTGGAGACGAAAGTTCTGTCGGGAATCACCTTTAGTGAACAATTAGAACTTAAAGAATGCACTGCTTGAACTCAATAGCCTATTTTTCTGCTGAAACACCATAACATTTAGCACAAAATACACTTCAAGCCGGCTGGCGGCCCTTCAGGGTTTCTTGAAACTCCTCCCTCTGTTTAAAGGTGTAATAGTAATTCATATATTAAATTATCAGTGGCGTAGATTCTTGGCTTGAGAATTTATAGGTCATAATTTATATATAATGTTTTATTTTAATACCTCTAATGATGTTACAATAAAATTTGGTTAATTACTTTTCTCTATGCGTTACATAGAGAAAAGTAACATACCGGAAAAAAATATGTTTGGTTTTCACCAAATAAAAAGCTAAATTTGACGAATATCAATCATAGAGGAACCAGTCCAGCGTCACCAACCTTAAAATAAGGTAAAGTATTGCAGGTGTACCGATTTCTGTCCAAAATTACCAAATACGATACGAGTCATTGTCACCTTGACAACTCAACTGGACTGTCATGGCTATAGACTAATCATATTGTTCCCGGTATATTACATTTTTCTATGTCATAATGTATGTCATGGCACTTAGTAAATATATCACCTCAAATACATTTTATTCAAAAATTTTAATATTTCATAGTGAACATCAATACAATACGGAAATCGCAAAGAAAATGCGAAGTCTGTGGTGTCGAAACACAAATAAAAATGTTTAAACAATAGATTTCCATGAGATCCAGAACCGGTGAGTTGATGAAAATATGTCATTGAAATTACATTATTGTTTCAGAGCGTAATGATCGCTTGGTTTTTATTGTAATTTAAGTAGGTATGTGTTACCATGCGAATTGCTGTACTTACATATATTTGTATATAAATTACAAATATTTACGTAACGTAAAGTAAGTTTAGTGTTGCTCAAGGAAAGTATCGATACCTTTGTAGTATCGATTTTTTATAATGTCAGTGGTATGGGTACATATACTTTTTCATAGTGTCAATAAGTCAGGAAATATCATATTCGAAGCTGGTGATCATAAACCATCACGCGGAATGTTTTATTATGCCACGAAACTTAACATGTGTATTTTAGGGACTGTTATTTACATCTTTAGCTCAAAAGCATTTTGAAACACCAGGTATTATCAATTTTTCTCTACATAACTGGCACAGTACTTGCTAACTGAACGGCTTGAGCAATATTTATTATCTAACGTATGAAAATCGACCTAAATATTATACAATTAATAATAAATAGCGTAAATAACGTCATATCTATGCTCGTGATAATAATCTGAGTTGTTTTTTTTCAGTTCATTTAAACAAAACTCCTCGCTTATATACTTTCAAAGTAAATGCTGAATCGATAGAGCTATGGCATGGAATTTAAGGTACTATGTCACCTCAATACTATATAAAAATCAACATGTGTATCAACATACAATCCCAATTATTTAAATATTTATAATACTATACATTGTATGATTTTAAAATTAACCAACTTTCGAGTGCAGTAAAATAAACTATTTTTGTAATTTCAGATATGCATATGTTACGCAGAAAAATATTAATTGAATCGATAAATAAAACAAATCAGTGCAGAGGAAGCTTCTTGCAATACAAATGAAATAGATCAGCTGCAAGATTAAATTAAATATGTAAATAATTCAACTACCTACACCAAAAAAGTTTTTAAAAGTCAGCAGTCTATATATAATTCAAAAAGGTGCGTTAGAAATACTACTACATTTTATGATTGAACTACAAATAATAATAATTGTTAACAGTTGATGACAAGTTTACTAGTGCAACTTACGTGCAGTATTTTTTACTTTTACATATACGACAGTTAGAAAATAAGTACCTATTATATATTGAAAACTGTTATGTACAATGAAAAATATGTATGGTAAAGATGTTCTAGTACACAAATTACTTTGGAACTATGTATACATACCCCAATAATACGGTTTTCGATACTAGCGAAGATATATCGCACGATAAAATATTTTGATGATTTTGAATAAATTAATAAATCTGTGTGAAATATTTGTTTTATTTTATATTTCCTTAACATATATTTTATAAACCTAACCTTCTTACCATTTTTTCCTATATCGATTATAATGGAATCGATTTCATTGTAACTAATCGATTTTAGGGAATCAGTAGTACAACACTCACAAATGTCATTATAATTGTGTTGGAAATATAGTTTTCATTTGTAATGGTTGGTATAAAATAACTTCAAATCTGAGTTTCAAAGCAACAAGGTCCGTGCCAACTCTTAATATTACTTGCTCAGTGAGAGGAACTTTTATAGGCAAAATAAGACTTAAAACCTCTTTTCGAATGAGTTGTTAGGTCTTAGAAAAAAGGTATGATTGTTGTGATTTACGCTGGATGACGTCACTTTTGTAATCCTATCGAGTTCACGTTAGCCAGCAAACGATGCGGCGTACTGTCAACCATTGCCTCCTGCGTAAACGGGCGGTGAACTCGATACGATAACGTTACGGACTATCGAAATGTTTGTGCTTGGGCTACTGTAGGTTCGACGTGACTGCTCGGGTACATATTCGAACCTCAAAAATTTCCGGTAGTTAGTTTAATCATAAAATAGTTTAAAAAATTATATAATTACATAATAATTAGCGAGAACTTGACAGATCAGTTTATAGCTTATTGAGTATTTACGAATAAGGGAGTAAATATTATCACAAGATATATCATTCAAAATTTATTATGAAGGTTTCTGTGAAAAGTTCTTCTAACACTCAATAAATAATTGGAAATATCTCTGACTTCTGTCATAAAATATTAGTATCTTCATACAAATGGCTTTTTAACAGAAATTGAAATAACTGTATGCACGCGTATAATAATGATTGTGTTCTTACAGATTTCCAACAAATTTTTAGTATGTCATAAAAGGGTTCGGATTATTGATGGACTCCAAATAAAAACTCTACAGTTTGTAGTAAGCTTTGAATCAAAATGCTTCATACAAAGCAAACATCGATGTATACTAATGAAAGACTCAATACCAACTTTTAATGTCCCTGAATGCATGAAGATGTGGAAATGGTATGAATAGCTTTAGGAAATGATGACACAAGTAACAGTTTAATTTGTAGTAAAATACATGGTCAAATAATTTTTTTTAATGTAAAGACTGTAGGATATGTAGATTCAATCTAATAACCCTTCCCATAGGCTTCCATCTGGCTGACACAAAATAAATTTTATTTTTCCTTTCAGATCAAATTGAAAATAAGGCGGCCTTGTCCTTACGTAAATAGAGATATATCACCACCGTTAGCCATTACCTGGTCCTTCAAAACAAGTACTTTCTCCAAGGAAAAAAAACTTATTAAGTAATATTCTAAGTTGTGACAAAAATTAAAGAAAAAAATTAGCTCTTAAAAAGTTTAAAAGCTAAAACAAAAATGATGATAAAACGGCTTTTAGACTAAAAGCAGACTTTAAAGAATTATATGTTTAGTAGGCCAGTTAGTAAAGATAATCGAAATAATGTACACATCGTCATTTCTACAGCCCAAAGAGCTATGTTTACATAAGGGACTAATTCGACCTTTGCTTACCATATGTGAATACTTTACGCAAATGGTATTCAGATAAATGTAATTTAATAATACTGATATCAGGATCTGCATATTTGCAGCTAAATGAATTTGGTTACTGGTAATCATAATACTTAGTAATGGTAAGTTTTATTTCATCTTATTACGATGAAGTATTAGTAGTTCGACTTTAAAAATTGCTGTACCATTTTCGACCTACAATAAATGCATTTGACTTCAACTTTGCATGAGTTTTATTTTTGACAGATCAAAAATAGGAGTAGGTTCTCAATTAGGTTGTATTCAAGTTATGATATTTGGGTTAAAACATCGTATTTTGTTTGAAATGATATACTTTAAGATTCATACCATTGAAATTTCATCGTAATCAGTTAAGTAGTTTGGTTTTTAAATCATAATAACTGGAAAAATAAGTTGTTCAAGTTAATGAAATTGCATATTTTGCATTTCTGTGATTCAGTGTTGTTTACGGTCATTACAATAGTCTCAATGAACTGTATAGGGCATAATTTCAAACCAATGTGTCCTAAGATTCAACCAGTAAAACCTGTCGATAGTATTACGCCCGCGTCTTGACAACACTATGTCACTCACACATATACATTTCATTTTTTGTAACACCGTTCATCCATCACTGTTAGTCTTGTACATCCTAAGCCTATGGGTGGTATTATATATTAGAAAAGTAAGTTTTTGCTTTTTAATTTGGTCGGTTAACATTCGGTTTCAGTCTGATGTTATTTACCTGATGATTGAAAAACTAGGCCTTAAACAAATACTGAAAACGCTGATTATATGTCAGCGTAATAAAGTGTTACAAGCCGAATATACAAACATTTATTTATTTTACGGATTCTTGAGAAGCGGAAACCTGATAGAACAAAGCCGGATTTGACTATTTCTTTTAAATATCTGTCATTGATAAACACACAAGCTGACAACTTTATCTTGTAGTAAAATTGATTTGTTATGTGGTTTTACTTATTCGATCTTAAACTACTAGAATACTTAACGGTAATTTAGAATGAACACTTATTTTAATTCAGAGACTACCACGATCAAAGAGAGAAAATGAATTAAAATGGATTCACAGAAAATTGCTTCGAGAACAGACGTATGGAGTAATGGGTTTCTATTGTTCTTGTACCCACTATCAGAGCCGCCTTTGTCGCCAGGGCCGCCTGCTCACTAACCGACCGATTAATAAACCAGACTGCCGGCAAACAGAATGGAAACGGAACGGCAGCAAAACGCTTAAAATCCCCGTCTACTTAAAAAGGCTAATTGGGAAAGGATCAATTTTTCCAACGAATGATCGCCTTCCGGTGGAGATAGTGGGCAAAACGAAAGCGTCCAGCACGAACGTGACAATGACGGCTAAGCCGGACCAAGGAACGTTTTACTCCTTTTGTATCTCCACGTCCGAGTCCACCGCTGCTTTCTGACGACGTTATTTTTTAATCAAATATATCCGTGGAACGGGTGACGGACGATAGGGTCGCACCGACGCGAAACTAAAAGGAAAAAGTCCTTTTAAGCAAATACAGGCGAGACCAAGTTGATTGGTTTCGTTAGCGACCCTGTTGATTGGCACGCCGGTAAACAATACGACTGTCGATTGTTTAAGTTTGGAACGACAATAGACTTCTTTTGGGCAAATACTGACGAGACGTGTTGATTAGTTTTGTTTTCCAACTAGTTGTTTGACAAGTAGCTAAACGCGTTTGTTGCAATTGCACTCTACAATGTTTTCAGTGTGAACAATGCCTCGCTTTTTGGTGTTTTATTTGGAATTGGCGATGACACGTAGGCTTTTCTGAATTCGTTGCAATGTTGACTTGACTGTTATAGCCTAACATCGTGTTTATGAAAGAGCTCCTCTTATATTTTTGCGGGAATATGACATTGTATTTCAACTGAATTTCAAGAGCAATGTGAATTCTGGCTAATGTTTAATTGACTGCGGAACCAATGTATGTAAATAAAAAGAAATAAGTAAAAATAAAACAAGAACGTTTGTTATTTTCGAAAAAAAAACAGGTTTTTTAATAAAGAAATGTGCACTTCACAGACAGCAGGGTCCGTGTATTTTTACTTATTATCAGTATTTTTTTTTGTTTTAAGATAACATAATGGGATATTTGGTGGGGTTTATTAAATGTGTTCATACGTATTATGTACATATACGCCATAAATAACGTGCATTAGTCGCTTGTAACCATTGGCTACCCGCGACTTTAACGATGTCGTCAGTCCACCCAGTGGGAGGCCTACCAACTCTACGTCTTTTGATGTAATGTGGTAACTACTCGAGAACTTTCACTGTGCCAGCCACCGCCAAGATGGCGACCCTCGGACCTCGGACATGCCCGAAACCTAGGTCGACAATCTCGACCAATATCCGTGAGTACAGCCGGTTATTGAAAACATGAATATGTCTCATACTCACGTGAACTTTCAAACAAAAACATCGTGTATACAGTAGAAGATTTCAGGTTAAAACGAAGGCTAAGGGAAATCATGTAACTAATGAGCAGCATACTACTAATTAACATAAGTTGGATGCTGCTGCCATCTAGATAGTTTACGTTGTGGCCCGAAAAAAATTGAAGCCATGATGGCCGAGCGTGCATTGTTCGAACCCCATCGCTGGATTGAGATTCACTGCATGGTAGAAGGCATTTTGCGAATTCTCGCCTGGCTAGCTACCACCTTCAAGTAGAAAATCTGTCGCCAAGCACTTAACAGTGTGTACGGCAGCAGTCCTTGAGACCCAGTAAAATTACAGATATACGAGACTTAACAACTGTATGTCTCAGAATTAAGGACGCAGTTCAATTCGTCACTTGTGACGTTAACATCTGTTAGAGGCAGAAGTTAGTCAGCTTAACATAAGGTGGGTCTCGTGCTTATTATATCCCAATCACATAAAAAAAGATCTGTGCCATGTTTTTGTTCTGACTTTGCGGACTGTTAGGAAATATCTTACTACACCGTGGCCCGTAAGTATTTTTTATTCGAGATGGGCATGAAGAAAAAAGTAATAAAACTACTTTAAAAGTTGCATTTTAGATATATACCATTTATATCTACCATCTTAATCTTACATCTCATTAACCGGGAGGTAGTGGATATACTACAAAAGCAATCACAAGTAACACTGGTGCCGTGAATGAAAAACTGAAGCCAAAAATGTATACAATAGGTTCTTGAAAACACTGTTCTAATGCTCGTAAAGGAGTTTTCTATATACCAGGTAGGTATACTTACATCACATGTCATACAAGTCATCAGCAGTATATGAGTTATGAATGAACATCTGGTCCACAACGCTGTCAAGAACTAACAGTCTGCGGAGATTTTATAGAAGATGTAAAGCTTAATAATGAGACATTATTCTAATATACTATGTTCTTTATGCCCTTATCACATGATACATCAGGATGTAAATGTATAATTCAATGTAGTAATAATGTAATTAATGTAAACAACATGTATCCTTCTTCTACTAGCTGTTATCTTAAAACTCACACCCATCCTCATATCATATCCCTATAAATTAATTAAAAAGTAAAAAACCCGACTGCATTTTTTTTATTTTCTACATATTCTTTTTTTTTTATGCCTGATAGGTTAACCTTTGACCACTATCTCACCTGATGGTAAGTGACGATGTGGTCGAAGATGTTGTTCAGGCTAACCTAGAAGTTTAGCATTTTATATATTTAAACGTTTTATCATTCCTCTGAAAAAAAAACTGTAAGTGATATATATTTACGAAATCGTTTCTTAAAGCCCTTTATTTGTATACGTCACTCGATGGCTTTCGGAGAAGTTTCTCACAATATGACGTCTAATATCGTCTAGTTTTTTTTTTTTTTTTTTGTATGTAGTGTCACCTGCGCTACCAAGAAGAATCTCATGATATACCCATCATACATCAAAATCGGTTACGCCGTTTAGAAGTTATGGTGGAATAAAGAATCTCACAAACGAACATACAGAGGTACATGAACCCTGTAGAAATAACACTCCTTTTTTTAGGCAGTCGAGTTATATTCGATTTAGTGAGATATATAATACATTTTATAAAAACAAAGGCTAGCAATGGTAACCTGCGGAAACTCAAAGTTCATAAATTGTCCGCTATATTATTCACGGCGCTCACATAAATCAGGGTCTTCAGCCGCTATCTGCCCTCCTTCCATTAGTGACCTCGAGCGAGATTCTCATTCTTATAACACTTTCGCCTTGTTTGAGGCAAATATTTTAGACAAATACAAATATACCTAGGTTTTTTATATATTTTTATGTTTGCAATACGCATGCTCTGCGGATTACATTACCAAATTACAAATTCCGCACATAACTATAATTTGTAATTTACGACAAGAAACTTTACTTTACGGTACTTTTGAAGAGCTCGTAGCGAAGTTTGCTAAGCGGTTCTTAACCGATCAGCTAAGTTAAGCAACGTCCGCCACGGTCATGAGTTGGATGGGTGACCGCTAGTGACATTACTACTGAGCGCATCCGTGCTTCGGAGGGCACGTTAGTCCCGGTTGTTGTCTTAGGATGGCAGTCGTCAAAGCATGCCAGTAGGGCATTTTGCGAATGCCCGCCTGGCTAGCTACCACCCTCAAGTAGAACATCTGTCGCCAAGCACCTAACGGTGTGTTCCTTGAAAGCCAGTGATTCTAGGTTGGCCTAAACAACATCTTCGACCACATCATCATTTGACCACTATCCCACCTGATGGTCCGGATGGATTATGTGGTCGAAGGTGTTAACAGGCTTAACCTAGAATTACTGACTCTCAAGGATAGCTGCCGAAACACACCGCTAGGTGCTTAGCGACAGATTTTATTCTTGAGGGGTGGTCGCTAGCCAGGCGGGCACTCGCAAAATGCCCTTCCACCATGCGGTGAAGCTCAAGCCCGCGGTGAGATTCGAACCATGGACCTGCTGCGAGGCAGTCCATAGCCATTGCCACTGAGTCATCACTGGTTTATAACTGCTTACTCTAACCTATTGCTTAAAATTGCTTTACTCTAACTTATTTCGTCTTAATTTAGTAAAAGTCCAAGTAAGTGCTAAATTCTTTTTTTTTATTGAATAATAAATAATAAGTCCTAATAAATCACATGACCTAACATCTTCTAAATTAAAGTATTCGGACTAGCACACAGTTTGTATATTTGTAATATTTAATGGTAACATATTCAATATTATAAGGCGAATTCATATTATCGACACTTCATTTCAATTCTCAGTACTTTAATTGGAATTCCAAACTAGACTCATTACATTATGAACATTTCTCCATAACATTGCCACCGCATGACCGATCCAAATAATAAAGAAGGGTGCCCAAAAGCGATGGTCTGTCGCCGCGAAGTGTCGATAAATGAGAGGCGGTTTTTTGTCCTCAAACTAGCGACGGCGACGGTCGCGATAATATCGGACTTCGCACGACTCGCCGACGGTAATGTCCGTGCGGATTATTGCGATATAAATTGTTCGCAGTTGCCCATTCGATTCAGTAGGGCTGTCGAGCCAGAGATTCACATGGAACATTTTCAAACTGCGATTTATTGGAAAGAACAACTTTCTGTACCTACTTATTAAAAGTAACAAAGGAAAATATATAGGAATCCGAGTTCGCAGGACTTGAACTTTGGAATGTGGCTACGTATAAATAATTTTATATTATACTGTCCATGATTACTAATTCAATTTACTACAGTTGTTGAACCAAATATCCACAGATTTAAATACAATATATTTTTTATATTTTGATATAACCATTGCAAAAGGCTTCTTATCGTAGATGGTTAGTAATTTCTTACAATAATATGTCAATTTATACAAACATTCGGACAAAAATATGCGTGAGAATTATTTTAAAATGAGCATTATAACAATTTAGGCCAAAAACTGTTGCAAAATATCAAAAATACAAGAAAAGGTTTCCTATACCTAAATGTTTTGTACGTTACCTGGGTTTTTAATAGAAAAAAACATTTTAAAATGATTAAATTTATAAAGTACTTCGTCGCTCGATTGCTCTTGAGGCGTCATTACAGGTGCGTAAAATTTTACACGCTTTGTTTTCATACAATATGAATCGCTCATTGCTCGTCATCTACTTGGATATAGAACAGTGGCTTCAATATTGAGAAATCTGAATTTTATTGAGATAGCAACATTGTTTAACTCAGAATTGCGAAAATGCAATGTAAACCAATGAAAAGAGAGTTAAAATAAAATATATTGCCAAATAGACATCCTAGACCAAAATTATATTGAAGTCGAGACCATTTAAATAAAATTGGATTTGAACTAATATAGCACTAACTTCAAATAATAATATAGTGTTATTAAGTTCAGGGAGTTGTTTTATTTTTTGTCTCTTGTTTAAAATTTACTGCATTGCGTATATGCAAACAACATAAAATTGCGACTAGCAAAAATACAACTTGTGACAGTATTGTCAGTGACGTAATCCTTTATTTTTTAATTAATAATATTTTATTATACTTCCAGTTTTTTTGTTTACTCGCACTGAGCAACCCTAGCATAACTAGAATTTTCCGCGTTTGACCAGTCACTCCCCAAAGGAACATTTAACGATATTAGGGCTTTATTTTTTATAGTTCGGGACAAAAAGAGCTCAAACGATATATTTTACGAAGTGGCTACTTTATATTTTCCATTTTGTTGCGAAAATGTTCGAATTGACTCATGACTTATGGGGTGTAGGTAGTATAATATCATAATGTTTTCTGTTACTGATGGACTAATCTTTGAATACTTTTTTACCTTATAAGCTGTTGCTGCTTTGGTAAGTGATGATCTAGTTAAAAAGCGTAACAAGCTTCACCTAGGTTGGGAACAAGAAGCTTTATGATATGGATAACAAAATAATAGTTCGCAAACCATAGGTGTTTGTGTGGACTACTGCCGTTATAAATACTTTATATGTGTTTTTGTTTTGTTTTTCCGGTTTCGGTTATCTTGCAGTGAATGCATATGTCAACATTTTCCGCAAATAAAATATATAACAATGCAAACTGCGTATTTTCTTCTAAGTGAGTATAGCCTTATCTATTTCGCAAGGAAGTATTTTTGGTTTAGTCAGGTTCATTGGTTTAGGTTATCTCATTGTTCTTGATCGTTTTCAATGTTTGAGTTATAGATCCTGAAAAAAATTGGGGCCTGTTTCATTTATGCATTTTCTGTTTATACATACTGTCTCTTTTCTATTTAGTTTTGATGTCCAGTCCCTTCTCATCTCTCTCAGTGCCTTCTTTACTCCCCCTATTTTTTTATATGTTTTCAAGTGTTTGCAACCTCTTCTTTTTCATATATTTTTTGATGTTTTCTCTGATTTCCTTGCAGTGATTAGTTTTACATTCTTTTTCCTCGGTTGATTTGTAAGCGAGTTTTTTCTTTTCTCTATAAGTTGAAGTGTTGTATAAGTTAGTTTGTATTTGGTAATTCTCATTTTAACTGTTCTTATAAGGTTTAGTTGTTTATCTAGCTTTCCATATTTAGTGAGGGCATCACTGTTTTCATCTTCCCTTGTTATCTGGTCTTTTGCTTCTCTTAGGAACTTGAGAATTTTCTTTACGTTTTCGGAGCTATTTTGTACTGTTATATGTATGTTCATATATTTTCTTACTGTTTTTGGTTTTGAGGAAGCTTCTTACCGTGCGATAGTTTGTATGGAAGTAAAATCTTGATAGAACCGATGTATCACTGAAAACTTTTGTATAGTTGTTCTCGTTTTTATATCTACCGTCGGGGGATATCCATGTCCACTTTTTCTTCTTGATTTTCTGTCTAATATTTATAAATGATTCCACAAAGTCGATCCGGAAAGGATAAGCAAAAAGATATTCACATAGTAAAGCAATTAGTAGAAGAATACAATGAATACAACAAACACCTATATATGGCTTTCGTTGATTACTCCAAAGCTTTTGACAGTGTACACCAGAAAGCGATATATGAGAGCCTAGAATAACAAGGAGTATCCTCAAAATACATCAGAATCATCAAGAACATTTACTCGAATAGCGAAGCTAGGATACAACTGGAATACCTGGGCAAAAGTTCAAGAACTTGAGGGGACTTAAGGAGACCCCTTATCACCGAAACTGTTCTCAGCTTTTCTAGAAAGTATCTTCCGCAAATTAAACTGGGATGTACTCGGCCTCAACATACAAGGCGTAAAACTAAATCACCTAAGGTTTGCAGATGATTTAATCCTGTTTGAAGAAGATCCGGCACACCTTGAAGAAATTATAAAATAACTAAGGGAAAATGCGTAAGCATAATACATAAAAATGAATAAGCAACACGCTATTCACATCAATGTTAGTAGGGTAGTTGTGCGCGTGCATAACAGTAGCCCAAGCACGAATAACTTGCGAAATCGTAACCGTTTCGTAAACGTATCGAAATGTCACTATTTTGTATAGGATTTGATCAGCGCCTCTACAGTGCGTAAAAGGAACTAAATTCTGACAGAAAAAAAGGTTTTGACAACTAACGTGTCGAGATTTTAACGTGAACGTTTTGTCATGTAAAAAGTTTTGTATGAAATCGCGAGCACGAACCTAATACTAACGTAAGCTCGAAGGCTGGCTATCGAGGGTGTGTCAAAAATCTACGAATGTCATGTCACTGAGAAATTTTCAGTCAGATGGCTGACGTAACGTATTCAATTGTGATAAAACTTCGAAAATTCATGTTATTTAAGTGTTTGTTCATTCATAATTTACCTATGAAAAGAGTTACAAACATGGCAGCAAGATTAGAAGTAGTAATGTGCCATTTCGTTTACCAGGCGCAAAGTAGATATTTATTAATTTATGGCATTGGAGGGAAGTGATGCTAATGTACGATGAACCCAATTCAGGACATTTTCCAAAACTCTACAACAAACAGCGTCTATATTCCACCGTTCCAGCCCACATTTACACCAATTTCGCTCGTTGGATATGTCTTGCGGCGCAATAATGTTGCTATGAAATTCTTCATTGTGCATGGTCAAATTGAAAACAATAAGGCTCACAGAAGATCACCTATCCATTCAAGATTTCAAGATCAACCAAAGCTGTCAACAAATGCACCAGAAGAACACAGGCAGCGACACGAAAGGAATACCAACGGATTGTCAGACTAACTACCTACGAACTCTGAGGTGATGACCATGATCACGCCAACATTCTAACCACTACAAAGAAGAAGATTTTAATGTGAAACGTAGAAGCTGTGTTATTGGACTTTTGGTTCTTAATAAAAAAAAACGAAGTGCAATTGTGCGTTTCATTTATTGGTAGGTATATACCGAACAGTTCGTGGCTTAGGATCTCTTGTTGGATGTCGTGAATTGCGACTAAGACAAAATTCGTGGCAGCATGCCACTACTTAAGTCGGTGTGAGAGTTGCCACGCATTGAGCATACAACAGTGATGATGAGATGGATCAGTGTGTGCTCCTTTTTGCGCATAAAAGACTATTGGGTGGCGAACTCATAGCAGTGCCGTGAGAAGCATTTTTCTTCCCCCTCTGATCTTATAGGCTAGGTAAGTTCGATATCATGCTCTTTTGCCACACTATTCCTTAAAATTAAAGGAAAGTAGATGAATAAAAAGACAAAACTACACCCACAGTTAAGTAATTTCTTTATTTTTGGTAATTTAATAACAGACACAATCTTAATCCAAAAAAAAAACCAACCATAAGCTGACTAATACAAAATAAACACTTTAATTATCCTAAAATTAATATGAACTTAAAACAACACCAAGCCTAGCCGGTCACAAGTCACAGCACTCCCTATTTGTAGTAACGGCGCATTCATGAAATGCTACGTGGTTTGTCTTTGCAAAACTGTTAGGTAGGTACATTACTACGCGCTCCAGGTTTTCAAAGCATTCTTCTTTCCCAGAACAGACGGTAAAATACCGCTGGAGACGAAAGTTCTGTCGGGAATCACCTTTAGTGAACAATTAGAACTTATGGAATAGGTACACTGCTTGAACTCAATAGCCTGTTGTTCTGCTGAAACACCATACAATTTTGCGCAAAATACACTTCACGCCGGCTGGCGGCCCTTCAGGGTTTCTTGAGACTCCTCCCTCTGTTTAAAGGTGTAAATTCTGATAGTAGCTGTTTGTAATTCATATACTAGGTAAATTATCAGTGGCGTAGATTCTTGGCTTGAGAATTTATAGCTCATAATTTATATATAACGTTTTATTTTAATACCTCTAATGATGTTACAATAAAATTTGGTTCACTGAGCTAGTAACGCATAGAGAAAAGTAATATACCGAAAAAAAATATGTTTGGTTTTCACCAAATAAAAAACTAAATTTGACGAATATCAATCATAGAGGGACCAGTCCAGCGTCACCAACCTTAAAATAAGGTAAAGTATTGCAGGTGCAGCGAATCCTGTCCAAAATTACCAAATACGATGTCATTGTCACCTTGATAACTCAACTGGACTGTGATGGCTATAGACTAATCATATTTTTTCCGGTATATTACATTTCTCTATGTCATAATGTATGTCATGGCACTTTGTAAATATATCACCTCAGATACATTTTATTCAAAAATGTTAATATTTCATGGTGATTATCAATGCAATACGGAAATCGCAAAGAAAATGCGAAGTTTGTGGTGTCGAAACACAAATAAAAATGTTTAAACAATAAATTTCCATTAGATCCAGAACCGGTGAGTTGATGAAAATATGTCATTGAAATTACATTATTGTTTCAGAGCTAATGATCGCTTGGTTTTTATTGTGGCTCAGTTTTCCATTGCCTGACGTCGGGTTAGGGGTTGATATTTTTTTCACAGAAAGGTTACATTATTATAAGCACACACGCAAAGTTTCAAAATCAGAAAATGCGTAGTTTTTGAGAAAAAAATATTGAAAATTAATTATTTTGCAATAATAATGCTAATCCATAGGGATTGACAAATCTGTGGTAGCATAGATTATATAGAATTCTCGCCAATGAACGTTTCGTTTTACGAACGGTTAAAGGCGTATTCCACTTGACGCTAATTTCGATATTGTCGATAATTTTGCGTCTATGGTTCCACATTTAATATGAACCATAGATACAAAATGTGGTAAAAATAATCGAAAATAACGGCGATAATAATTGGCGTCAAGTGGAATACGTTCGGTAACGTTTTATATTAAAAAAAACAGGTTAGGTTAGGTTGAAACTGCGACAACACAACGCGCGAGCCGAGCGAGCGTAGCGAGCGTGCCGCGGCAGCGGCCGGCGAAGCGCTAAAAAATCTGTTACACATCCAACAAAACAATAAATTTGATCAGTGAAGTGCTACAAAAAGTGAGGTGATGATTTTACAAATATATGCAACTCGAAAACTATGCATTACCTTGTAATAAAAGTGGTGGGAAAGGGAAGGGATGACCCTCCCCTTCCACTGCCCTCCTTAATGGCAATCGATTTTAAGAGGAGGGGGGAGTGGTACCCCTCCCCCCTCTCCCCACCCCCTCTACCCCATGGATTCGACGGACGTCAATGGAAAGTCGTACCTTTATTGTAATTTAAGTAGGTATGTGTTATCATGCGAATTGCTGTAATTACATATATTTGTATATAGATTACAAATATTTACGTAACGTAAAGTAAGTTTAGTGTTGCTCATGGAAAGTATTTTACCTTTACATACCTTTGTAGTATCGATTTTTTTATAATGTCAGTGGTATGGGTACATATACTTTTTAATAGTGTCAATAAATTAGGAAATATCATATTCGATGCTGGTGATCATAAACCACCATGCGGAATGTTTTATTATGCCACGAAACTTAACATGTGTATTTTAGGGACTGTTATTTACATCTTCAGCTCAAAAGCATTTTGAAACACCAGGTATTATCAATTTTTCTCTACATAACTGGCACAGTACTTGCTAACTGAACGGCTAGAGCAATATTTATTATCTAACATAATTATGTAAATCGACCTGAATATTATACAATTAATAATAAATAGTGTAAATAACGTCATATCTATGCTTGTGATAATAATCTGAGTTGTTTTTTTTTTCAGTTCATTTAAACAAAACTCCGTTCATTTAATCAAACCTTTAGCTTATATACTTTCAAAGTAAATGCTGAATCGATAAAGCTATGGCATGGAATTTAAGGTACTATGTCAACTCAATACTATATAAAATCAACATGTGTATCAACATACAATCCCTATTATTTAAATACTTATAATACTATACTCTAAATTGTTTGATTTTAAAATTAACCAACTTTCGAGGCAGTTAAATAAACTTTTTTTGTAATTTCAGATATGCGTATGTTACACAGAAAATATTAATTGAATCAATAAATAAAACAAAACAGGGCAGAAGATGCTTCTTGCAATACAAATGAAATAGATCAGCTGCAAGATGAAATTAAATATCTAAATAATTCAACTACTTACACCAAAAAAGTTTTTAAAAGTCTACAGTCTATATATAATTAAAAAAGGTGCGTCAAAAATACTACATTTTATGAGTGATCTACAAATAATAATAATTGTTAACAGTTGATGACAAGTTTACTAGTGCAACTTACGTGTAGTATTTTTTCTTTTACATATACGACAATTAGAAAATATGTATTATATATTGAAAACTGTTATGTACAATGTAAATTAAGAAAAATTGTATTGTAAAGATGTTCTAGTACACAAATTACTTTGGAACTATGTATGCAGACCTTAATAATACAGTTTTCGATACTAGCGAAGATATATCGCACGATAAAATATTTTGATGATTTTTAATAATACATCTGTGTGAAATATTTGTTTTATTTTATATTTCGTTAACATATATTTTATAAACCTAACTTACCTGCAATTTTTTTCCTATATCGATTATAATAGACTCGATTTCATTGTAACTAATCGATTTTAGGGAATCAGTAGTACAACACTCACAAATGTAACTATTATTGTGTTGGAAATATAGTTTTCATTTGTAATAGTTGGTATAAAATAACTTCAAATCTGAGTTTCAAAGCAACAAGGTCCGTGCCAACTCTTAATATTACTTGCGCAGTGAGAGGAACTTTTATAGGGTAAATAAGAATTAAAACCTCTTTTGGAATGAGTTGTTAGGTCTTAGAAAAAAGGTATGATTGTTGTGATTTACGCTGGATGACGTCACTTTTGTAATCCTATCGAGTTCACATTAGCCAGCAAACGATGCGGCGTACTGTCAACCATCGCCTCCTGCGTAAACGGGCGGTGAACTCGATACGATTACGTTACGGACTATCGAAATGTTCGTGCTTGGGCTACAGGGCACTCAACCGTTTTAAACGTAATGTATCAAACTAAACGAAGTAGTGTGTATCAACGAAGGATGCAAACTCGCATGGTTGGCTTCAAGAAGGCGGTCGCACGAAATCAAAAGTACAACAATAAGACATGTAACATACTTTTTTTTTACACCGTTCCAACGTTTTGAAAAATTTGTACCTATAGCATAATTTTAGCAGAATTTTCATTTTGTTGTAATTTTGTAAGCTTATTTCGCTTAGCAGGCTTAGGCAACAATTACAACTTTAGAATATTTTCTTTTCTGTAATGTCTGTAAAATTTGTCTGTTCACCCATGGGGTGCTGAATTATAATATCACCACATCATTTCTTCCCGTGGGTGTCGTAAGAGGCGACTAAGGAAAAGTGCGCCAAATGAGCAGCATGCTACTTCTCACATCGATGTATGGTGTGCATTAGACACACAATAAGGCTGTGTACCATCTTAGTGTCCTGCCAGGGTTTCATACAATATGTTTTTGTGTTCCTTATAGTCTTATATGTTGTTAGCGTAAACATATTATACGCAATATGTTCATGTGTTTAGTCTAGTGAGTTAAAGAAAACATTTTGTATGACCCTGAAACTGTGTCCGGTGAATGGGAATAGGCTCGCCCCCTATTACTTGGGACCAAACCCCAATTGACGAAACGTGGGTGCTTACACACTTCTACCTACCCCTTTGTGGAATACAGGCGTGATTATATGTATATTTTGTGTTATTTTGTTACTGACAATATTTGTAAATTATGATTATATATTTTAGGAGTACAACATCTCTCACATCAAGTCGGATTCGAACTCACATCCCCTGATTTTACGCACTTGGACCTTAACCACTAGCTATCGGCTATCGAGGATGGCTCGACTGGATCGAAATTTTGTGCTCTAATTACATTACTTTAACCGTCACAGAAGACTGTGCACATAGGAGACATGTATATGCGTCATAGGGTTAAGGCACTTGGTGGATAAAATCTGGGGATGTGTGTTCGATTTCCACTCGGGGTGAGAAACTTTTTTAAACCTACACTTATAAATTGTTTAATGATGACATATTATTCTTTCATATGTTCTTGTGTCTCTTTGTGTTATTACAGAAAACATAGTGTACTGACCCCATATAATTTGGATCAAGGGTAGGAAGCCGATGTTGTTTTAATTATATCATGTACGACAGCAAGTACGTGCTATAATAACATAACCATTTAAAAAGGTAAGGAAAAGTATTTCAAAATCGCCAAAAAAATTTTACGTCCGTAAGCTCAGGTGATATCAAAAGTTGCAACAAAGGGCGCGAAAAAACCCCATTGTTATCGAGGGCATAATTTATTAGGGGCGCAGGCTCAGTGGGACCTTTTTTTATATATCATCGCATTATCCCCACTTGGAGAGTTACAACTTCTTAAAAGAAATCAGGGGAAATTAATTTAAAGCGTTTAAAAACTGTCCGAAACAAACGTCGACTTTTGGCTCATGATAAATGTCCTTCATTGTCATTAGTGTTGGTGAAATTATAAATAGGCAAACGAAGAATCCATAGAGTTGTGTGCATGTGATACATAATTATGTCAATGATATTGTGGACGTGTAGTGCTCGTAGAATCTCCAAAGGATGTGTAGATCCTTGAAAGTTGCGCTGCAGTGATTTATAATCTGACGTATGGCATGGTAAGAGACGCGGTTTTAGAAAGCTTGAGAGCCAATAATTCTCAAATAGCCTGAACAAAATCTTCAACTGCATTCACAAAGGTTAGCCTATCAGCAAATAAATCATGTGGAGGGATGAAAAATGTAAAAGAAGACGCTTATTGAATATGAATTTGGATAGATATACGGAATGTCAAAAAATGTTTGGTTGGAATGCATAAATTAGGATATTCACTGAAGCTGTGAGTACTGATATGACAGCTACTAGACTGAAATAGAAGAAGAAGACATCGTGTTCCCACACTTAATGTGAAGTAACGTCAGAAAGAAGACGAGAGGATGAATTGATCCTTATTGTAAGCATAAACATAATAGACCCACTAAAAGTGATGAAATTCCATCTAGGAACTTTTGCCAGAAATAAGACGATAAACTTAATAGCACCGCTAATATTTAAGGTGTTGGATTAACCAGAAACAGTAATGCAATGACACAAGTAAATAAAAACACCTGATCATATTTGAGTTTTAAAAATTATACTATATCGGTTTTATGGTTTATTAATGGTATAAAGAAATACTTAGTATCAGCCTGGAGTCTGCAACAGTGACTGGTATTTGTGTTTTTATGCTTTCGTGATGAACAAGCATGAGGCGCACCTGGTGTTAAGAGGTATCTCCTACTTGTAACAAATGCAGAATAAATGCACCCAAACATATTTAAAGTGAGACATGCAGTTGTTAAGTCATGTAACACAGTAATATGAACCTTACTGCGGGGCGGTAGAAATAAGCATGATGGCAATACTTCCCCGAACGAATTCGCACAAAGAGTTCTACTACTTCTAAAATGATAACAGGCTCGCCTCCTGTGCTAAGAGACCAAAACATATTTGTTATTACGTGTTTAAACACCTCTGTATACCCTTTCACGTAAGGCGTAGTGATATGTATGTAAAAATAATATAAAGTAGCTTCAGTTTGAAAATATTTGTCAGATTCCCAAAATACTTTTGCATTATTTGTGATGTCCACAAAAATAAAGGTCTCTCCACCCTGCTCATCCGTATTCGATTAAAAGTGTCCCTAATATTTTTATCTCCTCACATAAATACCCAGTAATGAGCGTCCCAAAATTCTCGACCAGTTATAAATTTATTCAAGTCTACGGACCGCGTTCGAGTGTGCATAATTTTGATACAAAAATAATCTACGCATTATATTAAAACCCCTATTAATTCAAGCAGAAATTTTAATTCTCGGACAAAACAATCACGCGTTTTAGAACAAATGTGGTTCACACGATTTAAAACGAATGTGGTAGGTACGCCGCTTGCGTGTCGTTTGCTCTTCTCACCCAGGAAATAGACCCTTTTTCTTGTTTCAATTTCCTATTGCATGCTAGGAGGAGATTAGTTATATTGATCTAAAAGCATTCAAGATTCTTCGCAGATCTTTGGAAAAATCGGACATGGATACATTTTTTTTCTTGACATCTGGTACTTAACTTGCACCAAAGTTGTAGGCGCTATAATTTTCCTATAGGTTTGCATAAGCAAAATCAGCAAGCTCGTTGCGTGTGAGTACTAAAATTAAACAAACTACTTTTGAACTAAGGTTCATATCAGCGCGCGCTACAACGTGGTGGTAACATCATTATGTGGATAAAATGGAAATAAAAATAAAGTAACAGTACAAATTGTAATATAATGTCATAATTTGTCTTCTTGAAAGGAGTCAATTTATCGAAATAGCGTTTACTTGGACTTGCTATTGAATTGCGATTGTTTACTTTGAGACACTTGTACAAAAAATTTGAATATATATAATTATTACCATCAGTACGGTTTGTTTGCGAAGACCATACAGGTAATATAAAATTTTTACTGTTTTTAAGAAACCAATTTATTTATCAACAAAAGCAGCTAAAAATTACGATTTCACCATTGTTACGTCTCGGTATCTCGTTCTAGAGTCAACCGTGATGTCGCTTACTATCAGGTGAAGGATATAGTCTAAAAGGCTAAATATTTCTTTATCTAAAATTACACTTAGTAATACATTTAAGTACAACAACAACAACAATTACTTTACCTCTTCTACACATTTTTACAATTCAAGACACGTAAGCTTCGACATTTTTTCATAAATAAAAAGCATAGTCATGCTACAAAATGACCATGGCACTCGCATTGAAGATCAAATCTAAGATAAGGATAACATATACGCGTAATGTAGATCAGAGCCAAAATATATTCAACGGGCAACGAATACAAAATCAATCAATTAAATATAGTGATACGTCCAACATTTATTACCTAAACACAATCGCCACACAAAACATTATTTGTGCACGTTTTGTTTGTCACCGGGTACATAGCATGTCAACTTTAAAACCGTTTCATTGTGAAGTAATTGAAAAATCGGTGCTGCGAACTACAACCGGCCGGTGTATGTATTATTCACACAACAATCACGTGAAATTCGGAAAAACGATGCGAAAAACGAAGGTCTGTTGTTTCACGACGATTCGACGAATAAAAAATTCAACAACTTAATCGCAGCTCCGGCCAAACAAACGGGAACCGATGACTCGGCAAAGTAAACGATCTACAAAATAGTTGGCAATTTGCGAAGTTCGTTTGCGGAAACAATCGTTCGGTGGGACATGGCAATCGTTGCAATGCAATTAAGTTCTCATTTATTTATAGGATTGAAATGGTTAATGAGACTTAAGTTGAAAGATTTTTTGTGGAAATGTTTATTGATCACTGATCTCTGAAATAAAGATTTTATTTTTGTTATAAGTATTTATTAAATATTTGATCACTACATTTAAATTCCCAAATCACCACATTAGTATAAGTGAAAGCTGATTTAGAAATTAATCGCAACGAAACAGCAACATGTAAAAAAACACTACTTATTACTTATACACATTAAGTGGAATATCATATTATATAATTTTTGATACTTTGGGTAAGATGGTATTAAAATAAATACAATAATGATTATGCCCATGTCTTGTTTTAAACTTACAGAAAATCAGTCTTTCTGTCACTCTAAAACAAAAGATAGGCATAAAAAATCTTGAATAAAAAAGTTCAAGTTATCCTAATGATCGGCAACCTTCTTTGGAAGATAGCACAATAAGAAGAAAGATATTTTCTAACAAATGGACCGGTTAAAAAAAATACCCGATTCAGTTCTTGTAGTTTTTGAAGAAAGACAAAAATTTTCCAAGCAAAAAAAATAAAAATAAAGTCGCGGTATGGAAAATGGGCTAGTTTAGACACTTAGTACCAAATTCAACAGATATATGTTCCTAAAAATGCTTCTCACAGTCAAGAACGTTCCTCGTTATTTTTCTCGAGAAACCTGCCATGCGGGCCTTTACTTTGGACCCCCAAATCCCGCATGCTAAGGGGGAGATATAGCTGACTCATCAAAACAATAAACAAAGTATCGGGGGCCAATTTATTTTATTATTATGCACACAGCCCTAGCTATGATTTACGCTGCATAACTTGCAGGATGTGAGAGGTGCTACTATATATTTTTCATACCTGAATTATTAGATCCACTGGTTTTCTTTCTACTCACATTATTTTTATACCGTAAATTTGCACTCAAATAATGGGTTCAAACTGACCTTTACACCCTGTCATATATTTTGTCGTTTCTAACTTTCATATTTTTTACCGTACAGTAATGATACGGTGGTTTATCTGAATGAATTTCATATCTTCATTGGTGTTTTATTAAATTGAACCAAAACTTGTATATTGAGAGAACGGGAATGATGGCTTCCTCGATATTAAGCTAGGTGTTACCGGTACTAAGGGCCTGTTTCAGAATATTTGAGAAGTTCCGGTTATACTACCGGAACCCTAGAACATAAAATAACTGAATGATAAAAATTACAGTTAACATGCAGCGCGTTTCAAGTTTTAACGGATGGATAGGCTAAATCGATGACTGTGAAACGCAAAGATAGTGTTTTATTTATTAAATATGTTCTGGTTAGTATAACTTACTCGAACATTCTGAAACAGTTCCTTAGTCTGCGAATTTTTTTAATCACCGGAATCATTATGCAAATTTACCATAAGTAGTTAAATATTCATAATTTTCCCAATACTTGGAATTAGCCAAACTCTGGACCTATTTTTCACCCGGCCTTTGGCAGACTTGAGAGATTATCAATCAAGAAGCATTTCCGGTACAAATTTATCACGAGCTTCTCATTGTGCCCCGGATAACACAATATCCAGAGGAAATCCGGAGGGGTGGCTAGACATCATATTTTTATCATCATTATGTCAAGAAAAATTGAGAAATATCTTAGTGTGGATATGCCCATTTCGCACTCATTTCTGTAAGCCAGTTCACCCGTTTCATAAAATAGCACCGACTAGTACTTTAAAATTTTCAATCTAATTGAGGTTTGCACAATAGTTATTTTATTACACACGATTATTTAACTTTATTATCTGTGATAAAGTGGGGATAATAAACAGCTCTAATTCTTGAGAACAAGAATTGTTTTTCTTTTCTAATACTGGAATAAACACACAATCTTAAATAGATGTTATTTGCCTACCTTATCATACTTTCTAATATCTTACCTTACTACAACGTTACTAAAGCAATTAAATTAACAAACATCTTTTGCTGCCTATACATATGGCAATTTATTGGAAACAATGTAAAATATTATCCTGCTAAAGTAATCTCATGTCCATATTATTTCTAATGTGTCATATTACGGTTCGTGGTGTTTTTAACAGGGGTTCCATATTATTGGCTGATTAATGATAAAACCAACACTTATCCTAAAATTTAGAAAACTGTTGCAATCGAAAAATATTCGAATTTTATAAATCTATGTGCATCTTATTTTACTATTAGTTTGCTGACTACGGCTGCTAAATAATAGAGATGAACCAAAACAAACTAAGCCATTCCGATAAAATAATTTTAACTTGTGCAACTTGCAATATAGGTAGGTATTTAATAAACATTATCAAGTTTAATGAATGGCTTGATGTAACATTGCACAAGTAAACAAAAAAAGTAAACGACTTTTATGTTCCCAATAATCAATTATTATTTCTCATTTGTTTGTAATTTTTTAATTAGAGTTTTTTACTTGAATTTTGAAGTTTCCTGTAACCGCGGTACCAATTTTGAAACACAGACTATCATAAAATCCCAAACAGTTCCGGAAGAAAGAAGTGTTTTGCTTTGCTGACCTGAAACAAGGTGAACAATGTTATCTTTATTTCTAGTACTACAACTATATATTTGAATATCACCATTCAATTTACTTACTAATGTAAGTTTTTATGCGCATGATGTTTTGAATGATATAAAATTCAATAGATAAAGTTGTTTTATTGAATTCCTGTCGTATTGAAGTATCATTTATAACGGGTACAGGACCTTAGTGCAGGACCTTAGAGCAATATGCCTTACTACTCACTCTGTTTATACCAAAGTAAAATAATCAAACTGCAGGAACATCTGTCAATTGCGAACTAATTTCATTTACATTTTAGAACCGCGTGTACTGCGGAACTAAGTATTCCCATTATTATAAAGTTTTGATTAAGGTATATAAATATCGATATAAGAACGTAGCTAGGGTCAATATTATTGCATAGAACCATACTTATCTTGTTTAAATATTTTTCTTTTTGCGATAACGCATGCTCCGCAGATTACAGTATAAAATTACAATCCTCCATATGGCTACAATTTTTCCCGACGTTGTAATTTTGTACCAAACTAATTTTGTCTATGGAAAACTACACACCGTCAAATATATTTCCGGTTCGGGTCATAATAAAAAAATATTTCGTCATTAGGGTCATAACTACTCATTAATCTCTGAATCAGTCATGAAAGCTTCAAAGCACCTTGGAGGTAATACAAACAGATAATGTGTAACTCACTAGTAAACACATCTTATCTTTAAAAATCAATGATATGTTATCTGCAAGCAAACAATGTCGCAGAGGTTATTGACCATAAATACTAAGTCGTTAATTAGTCGCTGTGAACAAAAATTCTTTCTTGTGAAACGTCTATGAAAACAATTCTCAAATTAACCTGACCATCTCTTACCCAGCTTAGATGTGACTCTGTGGGTCTTAGAGTAGTTCTACGAAATCCATAATGGTACAGTTAATATACTAAATTACGGTATCCTAAACAGTGAAATGCTTTGGGGAGATTACAAAACATGCCAATTGCACCATGCGAGTCCTTCAAAGCGACTAGGACGTTTGTAATTAACAGGACATCCTACAACTGTTGTTGATCACATTTTCGTTAAACCAAACTTATTCTCGTGCACTAAGTATATTGTTGGTTAAAATAGGCAAAGGCTAAAAAGATGTGATGAATAGTAAATATGTATAAATGTTGAGTTTTCAAACTGAACTCCTAAATTCAAATAGACAAAGGGTTTCAGGTCCATGGTTCGAATCCCGCCGCGGGCTGGAGCTTCACCGCATGGTGGAAGGGCATTTTGCGAATGCCCGCCTGGCTAGCGACCACCCTCAAGTAGAAAACCTGTCGCCAAGCACATAACGGTGCGTTTCGGCAGCAGTCCTTGAGAGCCAGTGAAATTACAGGCAAATTGAGACTTAACAAGTATATCTGAAGGAGATGGGCGCAGTGCAGTTAGTCACTTGTGATGAAATGCATCTGTTATAGGCAGATGATACCGTTTAACATCAGGTGGGCCTCGTGCTTGTTCCTTCACAGTAACAATTTAAAAAAAATAAGGAAGTTTCATTCAGACTTTTAACACCACTGTTTGTGCACGTTCTAATACTATCATGAGAAACGTGTCTGCACAACCCCAACATTTAATACAATAATAAATAATAGATTAAAAAACCACTTTACATATATGTCCGTATCATTAACAGGTAGTCAGCAATTTCTATCAACGACTAACATATATACTGACTAACTTATAACGAAAACATATATAAGTTTTCGTATATATTAAGTGCTGCCATTGTTTGCTTTTCGATTTTAGATTGTTGTTGATGTAAACTCTTAATTATTTGACACACTTATCATTTTTCAGCTTTTCATAACTGCAGCTAAAATTTATTCCGTTAATATGCTTGTATGGGAAAGTATATATAGTCAAATCTGACAGTATCTCTGCCGCGGCTATATTTGAATTAGTAATACAGGTGTATTTCTATTTACATACAAAGCGATGGTAAGTTGTTCTCTAACCATAATGTAATCTTCAAAACCATGTTCAGCAAGCTCAATGGCCTATTATTTTAGTGAAATAAAAGCCAATCATAAATAATCATTATCGATCGGCAAACATGATCAAAGCAGCTTCTGCCATTTCTACAATACACAGTTCATTAATACTGAGCGGAAACAAAGTAGGGCCGAGCGTACTTCCTTGTGGAATACTATATCAGTACACTGAACTAACATTTACATGTCTATAGAGTCATTCAAACATATTAAGTTCTAACTGTTAAATAATCAAAAACCAATCCAAAGCAACTCTTCTAACTCCAACAGTCTGCAATCGACTCAAAAGTATTGAGATACAAAGTGTATCAAAAGGCTTTTTAAAAAAAATCATATCTATTTAAATCATTATCAATACAGCGTGTTATCAGTGACGTTAACTTTAGCTCTGCATTAGTAGACAACCCCTTTCCAAAACAGTACTAAATTTAAAGTAAAACATTTTTCGACTCCAGATATTTAATAAGTCTCTTAATGACTAACTTCTTAAGTATTTTTGAAAGCATTGATAAAAGTTATATAGGTATATAGTTCGAAAGTTGTTTGATTGTCCAGATTTACAAATCAGCACTTCAAGAGTTTTCTTAAATACGTTAGAAAATATTCCTTTACTTAAGCTGGTATTGCACAAATAAACTAGGTTTAGCTTCAGCTTCAACACTTTAGAGATTATTTTAAGTTATAATTTATTTCGATAAGATTTTGGAAGTGTCGGTAAGAAACAGTGATGTTGATTTTAGTGGGGAATAATCGTAAGTAATTTCTTTCGTAATTTGTATCTCTAATGTTTAATTTATGCAATATGAAGTTTGCTAGAGCATTTCTTATGGAATAAAAGTACTCATTAACTTGGTATATGATTCTTTTTTAGTTGGTTTTAGTAACAATAACTATTCTATTTCATGCTACATATTTTTTTTAATAATATTCCGTGTTTCATATTAGATACAAGATGTTTTCGTAGGTTTTTTTAATAATACGGTCTTTTCAAAGTCCTAAATATTCTATTATATATACTGTCCTGTATTTTATATGTATTTATCTTAAAGTTTCTTAAAGCTATTTGTATTCGATAATTATTTACGTGGCTTTAATTTAATAATAGGTTAAAGTATATATCTCCAGTAAAAATTATATTTTTACTGTATGTATTGATTACGACTTAAGAGTTTCATATTACTAATTGCCTATCATGATATAGTAAAATCATGTTAACTCATCAGTTAGCATTATTGGGCCTAATAAAAACTAGTTCATGAGAATTTCTTTATCATTTCATGAAGGCTTACCTGCATTCTATACCTATCATCTAATAAAAATTCTTTTCATACACAAAAACCGAATCAATCGTCTGTAAAGTTACTCCAATCGTTATGCTATCTAATTAATTCATCACAAATTCATATTTTTACACGCCCAAATTCAAAGTCAACTTCTGACACCATATCTCCCTTATTACTTCGGAATATTCAACTTTGCAGGTTAATAGCGTAGCTTCTAAACTAGTTATCATAGCAATGAATAAACTTACGTTATAATACTTTATTTCATACGTTTTATAACCTCCAAAATTGACGCTGAGCTACGAATACGTAAAATAATACTGAACACATTTTCATGATTTTGCTTTTTGGCTTCGTAAAAAACCGTGATTCCGCGTTACTACAGTTAAAGGATATTTTTCGCGTAATATGGGATAGGATATTGTCTGGATGGAAAGAGGAAGAAATATCTGAAGGTTGGAGGCGGTAGGCGTGCCAAGAATTACCACGCCTCTAAGGGGCGTGGTTGGGTATTAAAAATAATTCATTGTGAAAACGTTGAATGTAAGGACGCTAAGTATCTGAAGGTAGATATTGTCTGACCAAAACTTGTAACGAAGTACTGTCGTTTTCATTGCGCTTACATACATAAATTGGGGAACAACTATACTTCGTTTCTTAATGGCTAGCTCTCAGTACTCAATCACCTGATGATAAGTAATGATATTGTCGAAGATGGTAAACAAACATACTCGTAACTCAATATAGTAACTGGCCTTCAAGTTCAGCTGCCGGAATACTATTACACTGTTATTATAACGAGAAAAATCTGCCGACGTGTAAGTAAGTGTGCACTGTTACATTCTTGGTCACAGATTTTCTACTTGAGGGTTGTAGTTCGTCAGACCGGAAGTCGTTGGTAGGGCATTTCTCTAACAATAGACGAAAATTAAATAAAAACTAGCAACAGTAGAACTCTTTGTGCGAGTATATCCGCGGAAGTACTGATCTATTTACACTGCGAAGTAGTAGTGTACCCATTGCTGTGTTCCGGATTAAATCCGAATGAGTACTGGTGAAATTACAGGCACATTAGAAGACATGAGACTTAAAATGTTAATGGGTCAGGGTGAGAGGCGCAGTGCAGTTCGCCATTTGTGACGAACTGCATCTGTTATAGGGAGAGGTTACCGCTTAACACATGGGCTTGGTTCCATCACAATTGCATTAATTAAATATATATGTATAATAAACATAACTAGTGAAACAAAATCGAATAAACTTTTAAGCTACAGTGTCACAAGGTTTTGCAAAACGGCCCCAATGACAAAAACAATAATAACAAGAATTAGGGCTACAATATTAAAAACCCAAATCATTATAACCACTGTAGAACTTATTATTATAGTAAGAATTTTTAAATTTCGTAATAATCTCAATACAAATTTTGTTCTGTTAAATACAAGTAGATTATTTTGCAATAATAATAATTCGGGCCAAATTTAGCAACAATAATAATTCGGACCAAATTTAACTGGGCCACGACGTAAATAAACCAAAACATTACAGCCACTGTATTAAACCTTGTATTTGTTGAGAATGTCGAAATATTTTGTCATTTTATTTTTTATATTTATTATTTATTTTGTGTTGTATTTTGTTTAATACAACAAAATACTGTAATATTGTAATATCTTTTCCTACATGGTCGCAGTAAATGGAGTTGATGAATCCATCTAGTCCCACACGTACGATTACGTTTTTAATTTCATAATAGAAGTAATTAATGGCTTTCAATATCCACAAAACTATCAAGATAGTAATTAAATTGTTGAAATTGAATCAGATACTAGACATACTCCTTATAACACTAATAAGTATACATCTTTCATCGAAAAAAATGCGATACAACTAATCAATTCATCTACCGTAAGCGTTGTAAAATCAAGTTTAATCTTTCAAAATTGACTCATTATTGTAAAACACATAAAACCCAATGATCACGTCTGTTTTTCTCTGAAAGAGAAGATAAAGCACCATTTATTTTTATTTTTATACTATACGATAAGGGCCGAGCCCATTGCCACTTACCGCATCTTACAACAGCATCTTAACCGGGAAGGACCACCGTATTATAATTAACATCTTAATATAAGGCCTTATGAGTATATTTTTTATGTAAATACCCTACGAGAGCCCTTTTATTTTAGCTAGATTTATGTTTCCGTGTTTTATTATCAATCAATTAATAATAACAAATATTTTAAGAAAACATCAAATTAATCGCACAAAAACATCAAATTAAGAGCGCACGATCGAGAAATTCTCGATCGTGCGCTCGTAGAGTCAAGACCTCCTGAGGATGCTTCGTGTAGAAGCGAAACGCGTCGAAAACTCTTCCGGTTTGGCTGCGTGGCGTTTGTGACGTCACGTCGGCTTAACAGGAAAATTAGGCGGAATTGTCACTAGATATATTTTTATATTTTTTAAGTGTTTTATTAAAATATTAATTTGATGTTTTCTTAAAATATTTTAAAAATATTTGTTATTATGAAATATGGATTTCCGCAAAGTAACGCCTGAATCTATTCATTAAATTAATTAATATGAAATGGAAATAAAAAAGGATATATAAAATATTAATGGTTAAGAATTAACTTAATTTTGGCTTTTAGATCTGACTAAATGTGTATAGAAAATAAATAAAAAGGTCGTATGTTTTTATAGTGAATTATGATAAAATATAATTTAACACAACAGAATCACAAAAACTACGAGTAAAATTACATTGCCTCACCATCCTGCTACAAAGACTTCTAACACGTAGCACAGCCGTAGCGCCCACGTAGCTCCTAAAGTCTACGCAAGGCGGAGCTTTGCCATCGACGTCATACGAACTTTTCCGATCACCTACGAGACGACTACAGATCACCAGCTAAGTAAGACCTTTATACTTAGGTGCAGCCTCTTCCTTTTAAATAAAGAAATGTAGACAGAAAAGGGCGAGGTAGGTCCAGGAAAACTGGTCAACTTTACACGAGGAATTTGTCAGGATAACGGTTACGTAACTTCAGTTCAGCGAGAGCCGCGTCACGGGAAGGACGTTTCCGTTGTAGCTAAAAATATAAACAACAACAGCGTGTTTGTTTTCGTAAACAACACGCGTAACTTTGTTTTGGGACTGTGCTGTTCAAGGATTTTAAGGTTAGTGCCTTATGGTATATTGTATATAAATATTTTGTTGTATATATTAGTGCTTATTGTGCCAGTAATTGACTAAAAAAGTATTTTTTTATGGAATGTTAAATCAGTGATATCAAATTTTATTCTATTATAATTAAGTACCTTTATGGAAATGACTGGTTAACACTGAAATTATGTACATATACATTAAAGTCACTTCGCATATTTTAGCATAAAAGTAACTAACATAATAATTTTTCACTTTAATTTCCAATGACATAAGAAAATGTTTCTCAATAAAATGTGCTTATATTTAATTTGAGAACTTGTTTGATTGATGAACATACTTTAACAGACATTATCTAATAGAACGTTTTCTTTTATATTTGTACTTATATGAACATAGTTTCTTTATGAATACATTTTCCTTTATTGTTCTGTTCTGTATAACTGATTTAATATTGCAACATTTAAATAAATTTCCAAATTATGCCATTTTTCAGCTCAATTTAAATATTCTTGAGTTTTTATAACATTTTTTGTACAACGAGTAATCATTGCTATTCAGCATGGCAATGCTACCAACAGTTTAGGAAAGTATTTATATTTTTTTTTTTTAACAATATCTTCGACCACATCATCTTTCTTACTACTTACCATCAGGTGAGATAGTGGACAGACTAGCCTATTCGTTATAAAAATAAAATAAATACGTTGCCAACTCGAAACGGCTTATTATATTAGAATTGTATTTATATAATTATCATTCATAAAGTAAAATTATCATTTTTAGCCTAATTCATCCTGTAACTATAAATAATAATATAATAGCTTATTTTTATATCCTATCCTACAAAAATAAGATAAACGAAATATAAAAAATATGTATAATTAATGCACTGTTGCGTGAGTAGTGCGCTGTAGAGACAGAGTAAATTTATAATACGACTGCCCGAAAGCAGTCTAATGTAAATTTAGAGTTCATAGTTTCTTTATTCCACCATAACGAAAATATAGTTTTTTTTTTAACAGTTTGTACTATACATCGGGACTATATCCTTACTGTACTGTGATTTAAATTTAACGTGTGTATGTGTTACAGTTTTTACAACTGAGTATTAACAAAACACGGTAAAAATACACACGTTTTTGAATGTGGGCGCTGTATTCTTTTTTTTGTTATAGTTACTATTTATTCGGCAGTCCGCCAGCAATACACATTAAGTTTAAAAATTTCAACTACCTATAACAATTCCAAAGATATAAAGAAAACCCTTTGGACTTGATGGACGGACGGACGAACAGCCGACGTTTTGTAATAGAGTCCTGTTTTCCAGTGCCGAACTTGAAATCCTACAAGAAAACAAATTCGGAACTCTATTAAAAATCAAGATTTTTTATCTCCTTACGTCATAAGGTTTGCTTGATTTTTGTGCTCACTGGAGATAACTATCAAAGTTTACCTAAGTTTTGCCTTTAAAATAACTTATGCTTTATCAGCACACTTCATAATAAAATACACTTAATGAATTGATAACCGTTGATAACTTATTTATTATTCTTCCAATAAATTAATAAAATGTAAAATAATCTAAAAAAATCAAATGTTCCTATCACATATGCGAACTTATCTTTTCTGTTACTTTAATGTTTCATCACACATGTCTTCTTCCTTATAACCAATGCTGTGTTAATCAAGGTTATGTTTACGAGCAAATTGATTTAAATTAAATTTTGTTATTCATAATATAAACGTATAATATAAACCCGAAAACGTAATATTAATACCAGAAAATAAAATAAATTTTCTATCATTATATATCTGTGTAACATATAATAACTATTTTTTTCCCAATATAAGTATTCTACACACCTACATATTATTACCATTTGAATCGAAACACTTAATGCATTCAAGGGTGCAATACCAAGGGCAAACTACCCTTTGCTGAGGGTGGTGGGGTGGCATCCGTAAACAGAGTAAACAGAGGGTGTACACGTAAACAACAGGGATGATGCAACTTAATTTTGTAGTAGGAATTGTAGTAATTGATATTTTTTTGTATGGTCATTGTTTTAATAAGTTGGCATCGTCAGGACCACTATGTCCTAGTTATGAATGAAATTCTATTGTTATCATTATCGCAGATGCCAAAGGGGTAATATCGATACTGAAAAAGTTGTATAATTTAAATAATCACAAAATGCAGAACTACTTTATAAGTTGTTAGGTATTTCTGTTAAAAATCTCATCTTAAGTAGCAGCCTGGAATGTGCCAATGTACATGATAGGCCATAGGCTTGACCACTATAACAAAGCCTGGCGTGAATGCTAAGCCCCACTGTCTACCAACTACACTAATGTACTCGAAGAGTCGAGACCTCGCGAGGATGCTTCGTGTAGCACCGAAAAGCTTCGATAATTCTTCTGGTTTGGCTACGTTGCGTTTATGACGTCATGTCGGCTTAGCAGGGAAACTAAGCGGCATTGTTATTCGATTTTTTTTTTTATGATTTTCGAAAATATTGATTTAGTGTTTGTTATTATTAATTATGGATTTGTGCAAAGTAGTTTTGAAATCCATAATAATAGTATCGCAGCTTTTAAAATATATATTAATAATAATGACCCCATGTCAACAATTTTATACATCGGACATGTGACAGATATATTTAAATTCTTGTTGAGACTTAACTGGTTTGAATTTTTCCTTATTACGCTTATCCAGGACCTATATAGCGAATCTGGAAGAAAGTATAGGTACTAATATGATTTACGCCTTCGTTATTTCAAATGTATCTACTGGATCGAAAGAATTTGTACGCACACACACTTTTGCATTTATAATATTAGCTAGATTTAACAAATTAACTGACAACCTTGATTACTTGAATATCAAAGCCAGTGTAATGTTACCACAGATTAATTATTCACAGAGGCGACAATTGAAACCACGATACCTGTTATTAAATATGTAAATTAGTTATTTATTCAAGTCTCGGCGTCTTACAAAAGGGGAGATATTAGGGAACTTTCGTAATTCGTTATCTGACTGTCATATCAATTGAGATTTTGTCTGTGAGCAGATTACTTTTGCTAATGACACAGGTAACAGTTTGAAGTTACTGGAGTATTTCAACTAAAAGACAGTATTATTTTAATTTAGAGTCAGGACAAATTATGACAAAAAAACTGTAAGTAACCTTTAAAGGAGCACAACTATACAGAGTTATTGGTAAAATGCTAACAACCTTTTAGGGTTGACTTCTGCTAGTCCTATGAAACATTTTGAGATGTTTTATTTTTATTTTATTTTGTGTTTTAATGCCTACTCCGAGCCAAGAGCGCCCGCCGTGGCTACACTGGACCGTACCGTGGTCCCTTTGAATAGAGTTTTGAATATTTACATCGATCAAAATAATAAAAATATGAAATAATACACTACAGGCACAAGAGACTTTTGACATCAGGTGGTCCTCGTTATTATCCAGTCAAAAACATATAAAAGAACACAAAAGTGTTTTTATTTAACACAAAAAAATTATTTCAAAATGATTCTTAGGACTAGCAGAAGTCAACCCTAAGAGGTTGTTAGCATTTTACCAAAACCCTGTATAATAAGCTAACTCTACGCATATAAGATTTGCACTCATTCAACGCCTTCAAAAAGCACCTCGCTGACTATATATATATATATATATATTGAAAATTAAGCTGTTATAATGATGAATAAATTGAATTTGTGAGGGTAGTAGTATTATAAATAACAATTTATATTATAGTATTTATTTGTTCAGAATGAAATGGCGAATGTATATCTACAAATAGTGTTTAGTTCTCAAGTAAGTGACTCTATGTGTAACTTATTAGGAATAAATGTCTTAAACCTAAAAAGAACTTTTATTATCAAAATTTTTTTTTTTATAATTCAACCCCTACAGTTGGCAGAAAAGTTGAGCCAACCAAAAATAAAAATTACATGGATACCTATCGTTGCTAAAAAAAACGCCTACGAGTTTTTTTCATAATGCCCGATTTTAACGCATGGTCTAAGTGTTCACAGTAGTCAAAACTATAAGGCTGAAACAACGTAAACAGTCAAACCATTAAGACGTTCCTTTCATAGTTATAAATGACATGGGTGTTTTGACAACATATTGACATATATACAAATCGTAAATTCAATCCCTAAGTAGATAAAAAAGAGGATTAAATGTTTGGAAATAGATTTCGACGCATTAGTCAACAAACTTCGAAATAGAAAACAACAATTTTGCTATCGCTAAGGTGCGTCTTGTGCTTGTGGCACAAAAAATATCTTTACCCACTAAATGTCACCAAAAGTACATCCTTATAGAAATATATTCAATGAGAAATAACAATAGGGACGAGATTATTTCAAAACTATTCTTACAGTGTTGATTGGTGAATTAAGCAATCATGTAAACAATTTGCAGTATAAGGCGCGTAAAAGTTGTAAATAATGCTATTATTAAAATATTATAATTCAAAGGAAGTTTCTACAGAGAAAACTGAATTTTAATTTATTGAACTTGTGATTGTTATCACCGATATGATTAAAATAAAAATTTCATTAAATCGGTCACGTTCGGATCCTTTGAGATTTCAAAGGTTTCCAACGTGACCGATATGATGAAATTTTTATTTAATTATGTTAAAGTAGTTTATATAATAATGAGGCCATGAGTACCATAGTGGCCTATCTTTTGCAGACACAATTGATTTCCATTGTGTCTCAAAAAGATAGGCCACTATGGTACTCATGGCCTGATATATATTTAATAATGTTGATGGTTGTAGTCGCACAATTCTTGGTTTAAGAAAAAAATCCTATATCTCCTCGTTGGATGATGGAATAAGGCTACTGAGAGAAATAACACGCTGTAAAGTAGCATTAATGTAACTAACGTTAAATTGAGTAAACTGTAGCTGCATATTAGGCACAACAAAGCTTTACTATCTTCATAAACGGAAACCGACTTCAAACTCAAATACTACTGTCAGATCTCGCTCAAATTTAAATGGCACCAGTATTTGAATATAAAAAAAATATCAAAATTTGTACACCCTATAAAGAGTTATGTTGAGGTACTAAACACAGAAAAAAGTCGGTAAAATATATCATCATGACATACGAAAAAATACAGTAGAATCGAGAACCTCCTTTTTTTAAAGTCGGTTAAAAAGTAAATCAACAGGAGTATTCTCTAGGTGATTTAGCCATACAGCGAGTCATAAAAACTAAGTTATTTATAATGTCACATAACGGATAAATGTCAGTGAATTTATAATGCTAAATAACTAGCTACGCCCCGCGGTCACACCCGCGTAGTGATGGATGATGATGATGAAAGTATCCTATGTGTATATGGAGCGCTTCATCTACCTCCATACCAAATTTCATCTAAATCGTAATATTGTTATGTTTGCAATAACGCCTACTATGCGGATTACATTACAAAATTATATTTGTAATTTTATAATTCATCTAAATTGGTCCAGCCGTTTGGGCATGAAGAAGTAACAAATATACAAACACAAAAACTTTCACTTTTATAATATTAATCAAAAATATAATATTATAGTGTGATATCGCTGCTTTTGTAGCCATATTCATACATGTACATATTTTCTATAAAACTCATTGATACTACTATCTTGGATAGTTATAGTTCTTAGTCCTTTTGGATGTTTTTTAAACATCCGTGTTGCACGAAATAATATTTGCAAAGCCAAAACTCAAATAAATTATTTTAAGCCATAACATTTTACAATATTTCTTGTCTCTTGTTCTTTCTTTCTTCTTGTTTTTGCGATTTTTTTGTTTTTTCACGTTAAAAATGCGTTCTCTTCGTTTTATGTTTATAACACACTTTTTTCGTAATGCGAAGAGCATAATTGTTTTAGTTTATAATACGGGTATATACCCGTATTATAAATATATATTATATATGTATATTAATATGTTCGGCGGATAACTACTTACATATTTGAATTCAGTTTACATTACAAACGCATTCAAGTGAAACTTGTAATTAAATATAATTTTAATCAAATCTAAAAAGTACTTTTAAAAAACATTAAATTAATATTTTGGATAAACATTTAAAAATTTATTATTATGTCTAGTGAAAATTTCGACTAATATTCCTGCTAAACCAACGTGACGTCATAAAAACCATGTCACCTAACCGGAAAAATATGTTAAGGTGTTATTAAAATCTAACTTTGACGATTTAAAGTATTTTAATAGTACGTGTTATTTAGGAGCTTTAATTTAAATTGCTGACTGGTTAGGCGGGGCATCTGGCAGTCCACATACATTGCTAATGAGCAGCTATAAATGCTTCAGACATGATCTCATTATGAGTTTTAGAAATATGTATCCCAATTAAATTGAGGCTATCTAGCAAGCCTGCAACGGAAATGTTTTCTCCCGTTTGAACTGGATCAAATAATTAGAATTCATTTTGAACAAACCAAAACCCTTACAGGTTTAATATCAAACGCAAGCTTGCGGAAGTTTTCGAATAATGTACTCACTCTCATGGCAATCTATAACCATTGCCACTGGGCTGTCAATACTCCTGACATGATCTCAATGTCAGATCTGAAGTTTTCATCAATATATATATGCCTTTCTCAATTGAATTGAGGCTCAGTAGCAGGCATATAACCGTTCTTTTATCTTACGATGCAATTGTGTCACAAGAATCAGTCTTTGTTTTGAATTATGTGATCACTAACTTGTCTGTGTGTAGCGTGGAAGATATTAGTATTTCTGCGGCAGGCGCATCGTAAATATCTTCGTAATTCGAATATAAGAATATCACTACGGCATGTTAGTCAAATATTAGAAAGGTTTATCTGTGGTGTAGTTCCAAAGTTTTAGGCAATCTTCATTACCTCAGAATTTTGCTACTGATAATACTTTGTATTGCGCCTTGGGCCGTTTCCCTCGAGGACGGTTCAATTTAGATTATTTATTGTTAGAGTGGGCCACGGCAAAGACTGGAGGTTCGGCTAATTTCCAAAATAAATATTGGCTCAATGGTACCCCAGTCTAAGGCGAAATTGGAGAGAGCCATTGTTTCGAGCTTTGTACATTAATTTCAAGGAAATAAATCGTTATTTTATAATTTCATATGAAATTTAAATATGCGCCAGTAATCTAATTTTACCATGGAATGAATTATTAAATAAAAATATAAAAGTATACATTTTCGATAATTCTGGGTAATGCTGTAAGATTATTTTTCATCTTGTTGACTACAGCATCACACGCACTCGCATCTGAATTCTGGCATTTATGAATGAAATTCATCAGTTATCATTATTTGATTTCAAGGTTTTGAGATAGTGTGAAGATTGTATATGAAAGTATGGGCGATCCTAAATTCGGGACTAAATGGTTGTTTAATATTATACAAAAAAGGCAAACTGTTGAGAGCATCTTACATAATGCTAAATTACAATGCATTGGTGATGGAATATGTACATTCATGATTCCTTCGAAGACAAGGTTGGCCTATTACAACAAGCTATATTTATACCTCGGCAAGTCATCCACACAAACTTATTTCACCACATGACACGTTTCAGCTCCTCCATAAACGAGAAAGATGTTGCAAACAACAACAAGACGTACACATCTCGCATTGTTTTCAATGCATTACCCAAAGACAAGGCCTTGGGCTCCGCAAACAGCCGGCAGGCTCCGTCAACACAATTATTATACTCGGACAGCCACCCCACTCGGACACCCTCTAAATAAATTAACTGGACTAGGAAAACATTGGTTTCGATGTTGGATGGACGTTTATAGATTAATTGCTTTGGAGTTTGTCTCTTGTTATAAGCTTAAACATAGAATTAAAAAGTGAAAAGAAAAGTCTAACTCCAAGACATTTACTAAAATAAATTTATAGACCTGTATACAGTTTGCGACCTATAAGAGCCAGGTGTTCTGTTCTACTTTATTTAAAAATTCCATAATTAGACAATGAACCATCTGTGGTTTAGTACTTGTATCACCCGGATCGTCCACTGTTGAACACAGCCTCGCCTAATAAAGGGTTCTTGGCCATAATCCCCACGCTTGGCATGCGGCTTGGGGATCGCAGTTCTTTAGAAGGTGCTGCTGCCAACCTTCCAGTATTTTTCCCTTAGTCACTCTTACGACACCCACGGAATGATGTGTGTCTCCCCATGTAATTCTAATCCGGCACCCCACGGGGAATGTGGATGTAGAGATGTGGTTTAGTGTATACCGTAAAATATGAGTAAAAAATATGACTTCTTTTTTGTTACAGGTAATAGAGATGGCTACACCGAGACCAGCACCTCCCGTCCCCAGAGCTAAGAAACAAAACCACGCAAATATCCCATGCCCGATTGAAAATTGCGCACGATTTACATACGGAAAACTCCCTGACCACCTCACCAAAATTCATGGGCTCACGGGTCAGGAAAGAGATGCGTTAAACGAACAACAAAGAAAACGATTCTTCAATGGAGAACTATGCCAAGTCAGATACCTGAAGGAATCAGCCATAAGAGAACTTTGGGGATCAGACTACGAAGACCCTCACATCAAAGCGAAAATACACCAAAGCTACGCTCTAGTCAAAATTAGAATCATACCTCTCGCAGCAACGCAAAGAGCTCGTCCGTTAACGGAACAAGACGCAAATGTGTTAACTGCTTACAATGCAAGGACTGCTCCCAGACCAGCCAGAGTCCAGAGACCTAGGAAGCGGCCACGACCTTACCCTGAGCCTCAAGTAAAGCAGCCGGAGAGATCTTCAAGTGAGTCATCCGAGGCAAGCGAGGAAGAGCATAATACCTTGCCTCTGTCACCACCCCCGTCGTCACCATCTTTACCTCCATCTCCCGCTCCATATGAGCTACAACAAGTAGAAACTCGCTTACGAGACATATTTGACTCCAAAGTCGATGCAGGATATAAAGCCGTGATAGATGACATGAAGAAATCAATGACCATGGGCCGTACGTTAGGAGCAAGGAAGCGGAAAGCTTACAGAACTTACCGGAGATACGCTAAGAGGCTCATCGCATACTTGCACCGACAGCACTCGCCATTAGCTTACGATGTGGATGTCCTCCTCTGCGGTGAGAGCCAAGTTTGTGAGTTTTTAGATCGCGTCAGCAGCGAACATAAAACTAAAACGCTGAGAAATTACATCGTAGCGGCTATTAAGCTTCTAGATTCCAGGTTATTTGCGATAGAAACGGATCCATCTTGTAAGGAGAAAGTTGCTTCCATGACACGTGTTTATGAAGTACTCCATGGAAGATTGAATAATTGTGATAGACTTCTAGCGCAGAAACAAAGGCCTTCAAACCCAGCGGAGAGCTTTGATAGTGTCCCTCCGGAGCCACTTTTCACTGATGGATATGACGACTTGGTGTAAATATTCTTTTTTTTTATTGCAATTAGGTACATTCTGAACTCGTCGTTACTGCTTAGAATGTATTGTTACATATTCAATGTTATCAAATAACAGATAGGCTTGTACATAATTACTATAATTAATATCTAGTCGATAATTAAGTTTTCTTATTTAGAAGGAACAATTATACAACAAATATACAAAGCCATATTGTATCTAGGTTTAAAAGTCCAGTTCTAGTCAGTTTCAAAGTCATTTATCAATTAATTTGATGTGTGATGCCATTATTTAAATATTTAAGACTTTGTCTCTCTCGTACTCATCAAAAACGTATATAGTCGTAGGTATATACCGAGTAGAAACAAATATTTCAATAATTTCCCGATCGAGGCTTGACTTGTAAAATATAAAAAAAGTTATGTAAACCTTTTAACGAACTTTTCCACTGTGACAAATTACCTACTAGGTAATTCTGCATTTATTATAAAGGTTTCCTACCTTTTGTAAGGAATAATTAATAATAACTGCCGAATAATCTTATGTTGTGTATAATTGCTTTATCCAAGTTACGTCATTAAATAATTGGTAATTATTTTTTTCATAATAGTACATTTATAACTTATAACTTTCGTTGTTGGATGTAAATAATAAATAGGTATATGAATTCTTTCTAAAAATACAACGTGTTTCAAGCAATAATATTTATATGTTCATAGATTTTACTGTAAATGATTACGTATTAATAATAATTATCGAAAGTTTTACTTTCATAATGTTTATTTTGTGCAATATTTTCTTTTGTATTTATAGCTTATATATTATACAAATACTTAAGTGTAATTATGGTCATGTATAAGTTATTACATGTAAATATATGAGCTAGTCAAATTTCCGCTAGATTTTTATTTATTCAATCAAGTGCCTTATCTATCAAATATTTTTTTAAGAATCTTGACCAAAAATTTCAACCAATCATCTGTAATATGTATACACGATGTACACAGTAATTGTTAATTATTTGATAGAGTCAAAATACTCACCGATGACTAAATTTACGAGTGGGCACCTACACCACTCGTAATTGATAGCATATTGGGAAATATCAGGAAACTGGGAATTACGAGGGAATAATACTTCAAAGATGCTTCGACTTGTTCACGTATATTGCGACTGACACTACATTTTAGCTGGCCTACCTACTTCACAGAATGAATATAATCTCTATACATTACTCATAGGTTTGAAAATTTTAAAGCTGATCTACACAGTTGGCAACCATGGGTACCGCCCATTGGACTTGACGGGCCGCTTACCGGCGGAATTTGCTACTACACAGTCGCTCACCACAGTGTGTTTCTGACTCCCGCGCCGACAACACGCATCGTACGAAAGCCAAACTACACACGATATCACTCCTTACGTTTTAAAACTACTACTTGGTATGAAATTTTTAATAAAAATATGTCTTAAATAATGAGCATGATAAAGAAACATATAGTACCTATATAGTCCGATTCGGAATTGACGACTTTCTCCGGTGAAACTAATTTACATTTCGAATATAAGGAAAGTTTTTTTTTTTTAATATTGATGATATCGTGATTAGCACCTGCTATAATAGTCAGAGAATTGATGATTTAAACCCATGTTTTACCTCTACTTTTCAATCTGAATATAGGGAAAATATAAATAGTAGTTTTTCTAAAATAATTATTCATAGTAGTTACGTGAGTAGCCCTCCCTATTTAAAATTAATTGAGAAGATAGATCAATTTGTGACATTTAAAATAAAATTCTTGTTTAGGTAATTTTATAGATATATAATATGTATATATATATCTACTCATACCTACATTAGGACGTTTCTAAAGTAGGTATCTATTTTATACCCTACATATCTCAAAGAGGGAAACGCGTTATGCGTGCGCTCCCGCCATGCGTGCGCTCTCGCCGGCTGCAGCGACATACTGCCCTCGCGTGGTGTGCAACCGGCGTCCACACAGTCGGAAATATTGGTTGCTCAAACTCTCGCAAACCACCATCTCCACAGTCGTAAACCATGCTTGTCAACCACACGGGAGCGCTCAGCAGTAATGTCACTAGCGGTCACCAATCCTACTCAAGACCACGAAGGCCGTTGCTTAACTGATCGATTAAGAACGGCTAAGCAAACTCGTATATCTCAGTGAAAGTGGAATACGCTGGTCCCTTCCAAATTGTTAATCGTATAGGACGTGGTGCCACACTACAAAAGGCTCATTTGGCGACGGTAGAACCATACTGATCCAGGTATCGTTTTCATTATATTGAAAATAAGAAGGAAACGCGTTTGAATTTGTGTTAAAAATACGTGATTTATTATGCTTTACTCTTTATCGAAATGATGGCTAATATGTTAGACAAAATCAAAATTAAAATCTATAATAATAACAAATATTTTTAAATATTTTACGAAAACATCAAATTAATATTTTAATGAAACACTTAAAAAATATAAAAATATATCTAGTGACAATTCCGCCTAATTTTCCTGCTAAGCCGACGTGACGTCACAAACGCCACGCAACCAAACCGGAAGAATTTTCGACGCGTTTCGCTTCTACACGAAGCATCCTCAGGAGGACTTGACTCTACGAGCGCACGATCGAGAATGAGCGGCCGGATTTTGTTTGTTTGTTTTAGGGAGGACATAGATGCTGACTACCGCTAAGCGGACGTACAGCTCCACCGGACTTTGGGCGAGGGGAGGCCCTCTTATAGCCCAGGAGGAAGAAGCGCTGAGGGCACTTCTTCTGAGACGGGCGTATAAGGCGAAAAGCGCCTTATACCTCCGTCTCCTGCGGGCGCCGAAAACGCCACGCTACTATCGGGAGGGGTGACAGCGAGCTCAAGGGCACCACTGTGGTTCGGACCTCGGCTTGTCTCGCTGCCGAGAGACAAAGGGGGAATCGGAACTAAATGCCCCGGTACAACTGCAGTGTTGTACCGTTGAGAATGGGCCCTATTGAATATTACTCTGTGACTATTTGGAGAGACACTAATCGGGATTTTATTTTTGCCTCGAGCTCGCCGGCGAGCTCGGTGTTTGATTGTGTAACCTCTGATTACCGCACACCTGGGGATGTTACCAGGACGACTTGCGGACAACGCTAAAGCTGCCAACGTAATGGCTGCGATGGGGTCATCCGGGTCGTCCAATACCTGCTGTGGTCGGCGACGGGGGGGTTTAAACCATGGGTCGGATGAGTGAGCGGCCGGAGGCTCAGCACGCCTTTATATAGATATAGACTAGAGCTGAGTCACTGCTCTTTGTTGTAGCTAACAATTGGTGAGTAATACGTTTTGAAAGTGACAATGACATCATAATGGCCAAAATTCATTACAAATAATAATTTTAAATTATATATATTATGCAATGTGTTTTTGAATATGAATAATACCGTAAAAAATATAACAAAATTACTTCCTAAAACAAATACATGTTTAACTATTTTGTACTGGCAAGTTATCACTAAAAATACGTAACAGTGGTGATGAAACCAATTGCGTCTGTTCATTCAACAGTGCAACGCCTGCGCTATGTTTTAATATTTCTAACTGTTCCAATACACACAATCGAAATCCCTTATCACAACAATGTAAAATCTTAAAGGTATTACTATCAAGGAGTTGATGATTGCTTTCAATTAAATGTTTTGCAAAGTGAGACTGTTCGGGATGGTTCCTATACGCGGATTTGTGTTCTTTATATCTAATATCAAAATTACGACCGGTTTGACCAATATAAACACTGTTACATTCGTCACAGGTAAGTTTGTAAACACCGGATTTTTTATTGGTTTCTAAACGATCTTTTCCGTTACATAAATGACGTAAATTTTGGTTTGTTCGAAAAGCTACATGGACGTTATTTTTCTTAAATATATTGAACTCCAATATAGAAAAAATGACACTTGGATGAGTATGGTTCTACCTTCGCCATTTGTGTTTAGTTGTGTGCTTGAGATTTAAATGTGTACATGTAGAAGCCGAATATGAAATGTCTAAAAAGACATTTATGATGACTGCGCAGATACGCGGCGGGGCAGGACTACTAAAATTTTCAGCAATAATGAAGGTAACTTTACAGCGACGACTAAAGAGCTAAGTCATTTTTTGAAAGTAAATTTGCAATATCTGTCTAACCTTGCATCTCAGGAAGGTATCAGTTTTATTTTCTCACGAAGCTACGCCTCTTATTTTGGCGTATTACATCGCTTAAGTATTTAATTCATAGAATAATGGGCAACAAACACATACATTTGAAGAGATAGTTACTGTATTTGGGCAAGTGGAGGCAATCTTAAATAGTCGCCATTTATGTCCGCTCTCCTCCTTCCCAAACAACTTCATTTTCCTCTCACCAAGGCATTTTCTGATAGGTAGACTTGCGTCTAGGTAGAGCAGCTGCTCTTTCTAGGTGTAAATTTTATCTCACCTGATATGGTCGAAGGTGTTGTTCAGGCTAACCTAGAATTACTGGCTCTCAAGGACAGTTGCCGGAACACATCGTTAGGTGCTTGGCGGCAGATTTTCTACTTGAGGGTGGTAGAAGAAGTAGTTCTGAAGCAGTGATGGCTCAGTGGCATTGGCTATGGACTGCCGTGCAGCAGGTCCATGGTTCGAATCCCGCCCAGAGCTCGAGCTTCACCGCATGGTGGAAGAGCATTTTTGTGAATGCCCGCCTGGCTAGCGACCACCCTCAAGTAGAAAATCTGTCGCCAAGCACCTAACAGTGTGTTCCGACAGCAGTCCTTGAGAGCCAGAAAAATTACAGGCTAATGAGACCTAACAACTGGACGTCTCAGTGTGACGGGCACAGTGCAATTCGTCGCTGACGAAATGCGTCTGTTATAGGCAGAGGTTAGTCCACTCAACATCAGGTGGGCCTCGGGCTTGTTCCGGCACAATAACATGAAAAACCACCATGCTATAACGACTGCCATCCTAAGACAACAACCAGGATTGACGGCTTCACTTGCCCTCTGAAGCATGGAAGCGCTCAGTAGTAATGTCACTAACAGTCACCCATCCAACTCATGACCACGGCGGACGTTGCTTAACTTTGCTCTTCGGTTAATAACAGTTAAGCAAACTTCGCTACGAGCGCTCCAAACGGAATTAAAGATTGTATACAGGACCAGATGGGATACATCGTGTTGCTGACGTCAATACTACCCATGTCTGTCTTCGCACTTCGAGCGCTTATTCGGTCTGCCCATTGATGTATGAAAATGAAGAAGAGCCTGGTTGATGTAAATTCAGGATTCTCAACGGTTGGCGCACCTACTAATTCACGTTTAGCAACGTCGAATGTCGTGATATCAGATCATATAGATTTATATTTATATAAAAATGGGTAAGCCTTTTTCAACTTTCATCAAAAAGTCATCAAAAATGGCCGCTTCACAAAATTGTAATATGTATTTCTATAAAACGCAATTAAAGCACTAGAACTGGACACAAAATCAATTTATTTACAAGAATAATCTACCATACTTCATTAACTTAAAAACAATTAAGAATAAGTAGGTTGAATTATCAATAAAACCTAACTTTTGAAGCAATAATAGCCTAATGGCAACATATATGACTTAATCGGTTGCCAAGCACCTAACGATCTCTCCAGCCAGTTCCCGTCTTTAGCCTGTTTACTCACTGCATCCTCGACCACACCATAAGTGATGGTGTGACCAAGGGGTGAGATAGTCAAAGACTAAACTACCCGAAAATGTGTGCTAAATGAGTTAATTCCATCGAAGTATTCAAGTATAAAGTTTAGACGAATTTCTTAGCATTCCATGGATTCAACGTGCGGGTGCCAGGTCCATAGCCTTGCAAAGGAAGAGGCCAGAGAGGCCTGGGACTTGCAACCCAGGAGTAGGGCCTTTATGATGCGTCAATGCTCCGCTTCACCGCTCGAGCCTCCTCCCCTGCCTACAATTTGGTATGATCCTACTAATGCCGCCTTAGATGCACGTTATAACGAATATTTCTATTGAGATCAGAAAGCCTACTTTGCTTACGTAACATAACGTCTAAAATTAAATAAAGAAATGTATTCGTAGGTATCCTGTAAATAATACCTGCTTTCTTGTGTATGTATGTATATGCCCCAGATAAACCCAAAGTGTCTGCTGAAATCGGAAGGTAATTATCAAATTATGAACGCAAATGATATAATTATTTCAAAATCATTCGTAACATAAATAAAACGAAATCGACAATTAACCGTGCTTCTTTTATTTTAAAAACGCCAAACCTATATGGTTCGCAAATGAATTTTAGTCACCATCTTCCTACCATTGTCCTATTCCTGTGAGGTTGGTACAACATGTCTCCTCTAAAAACACAATAAACAAAACTTAAATAAAAAGTAAGAAATAAAATCGCAACACAAGGAGAAATTACAGTAAAAGATTTGGCTTCGGACTTATGGCTGTCTGCCTGTCTGATCTCACCTTCTTTTGAAGTGCTCTCGTTAGTAGTATACTTACCCTAATACCGAACTGCCACACGGATAATCAATGCGAAGATAGTAGGGAGCCCTGTTGCGTGCCCAATGTGCAGCTATACTCCTCTCTCTCACACATTAAGTAGTGGTATGCTGCTCATTCCTTTTACAACATCTAAAAGGTAAATATAGATGGACAGTCATTACAAGAAATTAAATAACATTAAGTTTATGTTTAACAATGACATTACAAAACTTGTCATTGCGTTCTAAAACGAAAATTATAATAAATGATATTAACACCGACATCTATCTGCTCTAATTTAAATTTTAAAGTAGGAGTTTGCTAAACACAGAGCGAACAATAACAAGTTTAACTAGCTCTTGAAATCAGATATGTGTAGTCCTACTACTCTCTGATAGAGGGCACTACAAGATAAATATATTTAACCTCCTGTAATGCAGTGTACCCCAGGAAATAGTATCTGTTTCATTTGCTACACAACAATGATTGGTCAATATATATTTTAAAGACAATATAACGTCAGATCTTTGGATATAATATTAACGTTGTGTGAATAATATAATGAATAGATATATTTTTAGTGATGAGACGATAAGCCAAATGATAAGATGCTTCATACTTTCTCGGTTCGACTATTCGACGACAGGTGGCGTAGTTAACAATTTCACTGACTATTTGAACAGCTCTCTTCTGTTCATATTCGCCTGGTACTTGGCGATCGTAACCGCCTGCTCCAGATTCTCTGACTAACCGGCCGCGGGCCTTTGCGTTCCAATCGTTCCATTCCACGAATTCTGTTTTAGTCAGACTATAAACATTTTAGGATGGTTGTACTTATAAAATAGTATGTATATTTATTTAAATTACTTGTAAGCATTTTGTGGGGTTGAATAATTATTTGTGGAAAATAAATGTTTAATTCTTTAGATTGCTGAAATTAGAAGGAAATCTCCGCGCTCGCCGTGGTATTTATAAGAAACATCGATCACGGACGGACGTCGTGTTTCTGTACGCTTTGTCGTTGATTATTGGAAATGAGATGAAGAAATTACTAGAATGAAATTCCATTGACCGAATTATAAACTTATTTGATTGATGATCTTGAAATGTTTTATATTTTAAGTATTGCTTTGGCTCGAAGGTAGGTAAAATTAATTTAAATACTTATTGAAATCAATTATAAATAATACATGTGAGTCGCCAATAAACATTACATTTTACTAGATTAATTTTAATTATTGGACTACTCTCAAAAAAGATACATGTCACTTTTACATGTATCTAAACAATAAAACGGTAGTGTGTTGCTTAAAAATCATTATAAGTTATTAGTTTTGTAATACAACTCCGAATTTTTAGGTCGGTCGAGTTTGCCTCGTGTATCTTAGGAACTGATATCTCACACTGCGATCCCCAAGACACCTGCCAAGCGTGGGGATTATGGAAACCCCCACCCCCCTCCCATAATAATGGGGGAGGCTGTGTTCAGCAGTAGACAATCCGGCTATACTCGTACTTCATTGATTGGTATAATAAAAAGCTTTTCGTAACCTTTCTTTTATATATACAAAAACATTCATCGAAAATACTAACCTCAATGACTAAGGTTTTCTGAAGATACGTTGTCGATGGACGAGCGAACGGATTACGTTGAAAGCGCCCGTAAGACGGCTGCTAGTTTATTTAAAACTTCTTACTCACATTCTATTCTGGCTCCAATTTTACCTTGAACCGCGAAGTACGACCTATTTCACTTTAACGAAAGAATGTTCTAGAATAAAGTTATTTCTGAATAAAGTGGCATGAGCAACGGATTCAAGTTATGTGGGCGTTGTTTCGTTACGTTCGTTATGCGTTACGGAGGATTAAATATAGAATCGTTAGAATATCTAATTTCTTAAGATATGCTTTTGTTTGTTTTAAATTTAGGTGTTTAGTGTTCTGGAGCCTGGAATTGTGCTAGTAGATGGTAATAGACCATATATTAAATGGGATCAAAAAATATATGGTCAAAACGTCTAGGTTTTTACTTGTAACGTCGCTGGGAATCTTTTAAAAAAATGATTTTCGGTATGAAAATGCTACAGTACCTTAAATAAAATGCAGAATTATAGTTACTGAGTACCAATTCGATAAGAATATAAGAATCGTATTCCACTATGAATTTAATCAATCTCTTTGCAACAAAACACTACTCTATCATTAATTGGTACACCTATTGCATAAGATCTTTGGATTGACTTTATATTACCCAATTTATTATGCTATAAGCCCAGCTGCATTTTGTATTGTCATAATTTTTAGTAAGTTATTGATAGTACTAAAATATCACTTTATACTCATTAACATGAGCCCGTAAAATGTAGGTTTCGTTATTCTTGGATATTTACAAAATTAGACTTGACAAACAAGGCTAGAACATTTTGTACATAAGGAGAACTCAATGTAGTATTAATTTGAAGACATACAATTGCATGTATACATACATACTTATTGATTATAGATTTATTTATTCTTAATTTATCGTGTTCAGAATTTCATTCAAATAACGTGATTTTTGTCTACTTTAAAATGTGATCTAACACATTTGATTGTGAAGCAAACTTAAAAACTATTAGAAGTGCGTAATTAAAAAAATTAGGTCGTAATCTTAAAAATGTGTTAATATATTTAAAACTTTCAAAACTCTTGGACTGTAACATCACGGTAATAATTATTTCTCTTGCTACCTTTCTACAATCGCATAAAAAATAAACCAGGTAAAAAAAACATTTGGCCAGGTATACAGTATATTCCTAGGTATTATACGAGTGTTCCACAGGCAAATAACTACCATTATTTAAAAAAAAAACAATAAATTCAGTATATTGAGCATAGATATATTAGCTACTCATTATCAGCCGAATGATTACTTTTGAACATAAGCCCTCTTCTTTTGAGCTATTTGCATAGCTCGTCAAACGTCTTGATCGTTTTCACCTAGTTTTCTGTAACTACAAGCTAATTGAAAACCTTTCTTGTACATGGGTAGTTAAAAAAACAAAGTTAAGTTCATAATTGAGTTCAATATATTCAGCAAAGGAAGAGAGCTTAAATTATTAAAATGAAAAAGGCAGATAGATCGTTTAAAAATATTTTATACATACCTACCTATTTGCCGTCAATAAAAGATACGTCAAATAAATTGAAAGCGATTTTATTCAGTGCGTGTTAGATTCGCGGTGTTAGTTAAGGAAAATCTATTCGTCAGTAAATGAGAATATATTAGTAACTACATTATGTGTGTGTAAATGAATTTATTTCAGTTTCTTTCCATTGTATGTGTGACAAAGTACTTTCATATGCAGAAACATAGGTATAAGAATTCATAATGTTCGAACAGCGATTCATTTCACTGAATTCATTGCTGTCTATGAAAATTGTATGTGAAATTGTTTATTGAAGCATAATATATATCTTTAGCAAACTTGAAAAGGAATAACGAAGAACACGATCAAGTAGTTAGTATAAGTAATTATTATGTTATAATTAACTATAATTATAATCACTGCAACCATATTGTGGGACCTATAAGTATTTCGCTTGGGATTGGGACTACCAAAGTAACCTACATACTGAAATTTTGATCAGCTAGAGAGCTCTCTGCTTAGAAAAACGACTGTGGAAAATTACATCACCAACTGTAATTCGTTAATGTTAGCATTTATATTGGGATGAATATCAGATACTTATCCCATAAACGTCTGCCAAGCGTGGGGATTATGGCAAAATTTATTTATATATTATTATTTATTTATATACTTTTATATTAATTATATATATTTAAGGTACTTTGGCTTTTTAAATGATAACTTTTATGATGTAGGTCATTTATGTTTTAATTTATTTATTGTTCGATTCTTGTGTTGTAATTTTTGTTATTATCAGTATTGTTATAGATAGACCTCCGTCCATATCTATTTATAAATATCCCTCTGTATAGGGTGGTCTGGAAGAGATCGCTCTCAGCGATAAGACCGCCCATTGTCACAACTACTCTTAGTTATTGTTTTAAGTTATAAGTTAGTAAATTTTAATGTGTCAATAAAGTGTTATCTATCTATCTATTTAACCCCCTTTTAATGGGTAGAGACTGTATTCAGCAGTGGACAATCCGGCTGATACAGTACAGAATACTAAATAGAACAATTTTATACCCATTGTATGGCCGTAAATAAAGAAACAGCCATCGGATGACCAACCACCTGTAGGAATATTGTATTACTTGTGTGTTAAACAATCAAATACTCACACATAACAGCACTGCAAGTGTGTGCATTCACGATAATTAAACGGCCGGTACAATCGAAATGTGCAACCGTAAACAATGCGCTGTAAACTGCGATGACGTCACCACGTTCGGTGCAAAGTGCATGTGCATCCGATCTCCTCGCCATCATGACTGCCTGGTGCTCGTTCCTTCGTAGGCTGACACAAAAGGGGCCCTATCCCCTTCGTGCACCCTTCTGTGGGTCAATGCGCATCTTGCGGTCGTTCACCGGCGACCTTCATCTGTTTGGTTTATGCGTGTTAGATTTTACTACGTATGAGAATAATAATAAATTTCAATATTTTTACTGATAAATTTATAATAATTATATTATTTCTTAATACAGTAACAAGATTATTATCTGAGGTAATATAATGTCTTTGTCAAATTATAGTTGGGGTTAGTTTCTTAAGCCGGAGCGGATTGCATCGTAAAATTTGTTGTGGTACCATTATTGATGCGAGTAACAACATTATCACAATAATATCGTACATTACATGAAAATGCAACATTTTCAATATATACATCCAAAAATTACGACTGTAATAATCACATCAATCATTGTTTAAATCACTGTTTAACAATAATTAGAACAAAACAACTCAAAGCTAGACAAACATATTGAAAATTTAAATTTGTACACAATGCTGACAACTTGTCATACCAGGAACTTCATGTACGAGGACATCATAAAATCAAAGCGACTTATTATGCACAATCCTGCACAAAAAGGATATGCAATGCATGATGATTGATTAAGGCAAGAAATTGCATACAAAACTTGTAAGGAACCTAAATGTTTCTATAAAAACTGTAGCATAGGAAATAACCTATGTTTTTATTTTGAATCGCCACGAAAATGCCTGTTTGTCATTATTGTAGGGTACTGCGTCTACCCACATAGTATTAAGCAAACGGAGGACCACCGTTGTATTCATTCAGTTGCATATTTCCTTATTTTATGCAATTTCACTTATACTACTTCACTTAAATTACTGTAAATTCCATTTCAATGTTTTCGGAAATAAAGAAATGATTTCTCCACAAAACCACTAATACCCCAAAGAATAAAAGGAACTAAAATATTATAGACTAAACCGGCAATAAAACTCACGTAGACCTGGTTTCGAGCATATCAGATGCTCATTATCAGGGCGAGTGCACAGCTGCGTCTGCTAGCTCCCGGCGGGCACTGTGTTTTTGCCGGTTTAATTGATAATGTTTGAATATGTGTGAAACTCACGAGAATTTCATTTCAAAAATATAAGGAATGTTCTATATCTTACTAAGCGATATCGTAAAATAGTGAATAAGGATAAAAATGCGCTGAGCAGCAGCATGTCATTGGTAAAGTTGACATGATTAGAAAGTGCACATTATTGACCACCCTTATATCACGTAACTGAAAGGTGAGCAAAGTAATATGAGCTGAGCGGGTATACTATGATGATGATGTAATTTTTTAGGGTTCTCCACAGGAGCAACAGGGAGCCCTATTAATGAGACTCCGCTGTCTGTCTGTCCGCCAAGTGTCTCTCCGTACAACCGTAATGTCAAGGAAAACGAAGTGAGTTATAAACCTAAAACTGAATATTGCGATATATTATACATAATATAAAAAATTCCCAAAGTTGGAATAGAAATTTGTCTATCAGTCCGGCTACAATACGAACGACGCCAAAAAAAAAGTTTTGTACTTTATGACAGGATATAGGATCAATGTCTGTAGCTCATTAAGTACATTATATGTAGTTTTATTTTATTTTTGTTACACAAAATGGGGGACCATCATAGTGCTAAATATAACGCCATTTTTTGTTAAGGAGTCTATTTTAAAAAATTTACTAGTCGGGAATTTAAAATTTCGTTCTCCTATTTTTGCCCAAAATATACTGAAACGGCCCGTTTATAATGTGAAAAGATGTGACCAAACCAACTAGCATCTTTTCTTTCTAAATATGATTAGCGATATCGCATGCTAATTTTGTGCTCTATGATTTGTAAAATCATCTTCTTTTTTATGGGCTGTGTATATGGCTGCTAAAAAAAGCGGAGCCTGACTTGTTCCTGGAGAGATTTCACATCGATACCTCGTTTGCTTAAAAAATTCCAAGGATATTGAAAAGTTCTACGAAAGTGAGAATAAATAAGTATTTACAGGACTGGTAACCTAAGTAGGTCCATGTAAAGGGATATCAAATTTTAATAGATAGATTGAACTTCTGATGTCAATAATACTTTTAGAAGACCTGTTTTTCTAAGCTAAGTATACCTTAATATATCATAACTCTTTATCCTGACCACCACTACAAAAACCTCTATACTGCAGTGACAACTGCTTTATAATCATCAAGTTACTGTCCTCTGAAATATTTTTTTAACCTCGTAAAATATATGGAATGCAATAATGTCTGAGGAATATAAAGTATAATAGTTCAAGATTAGAGAATATGTTCAAGTATGTCAAATCCAGTATCTCTAATTGCACCGATACGAATTCTCATTGTCCATTTTCGCGAATTTAATTTCTATACTAATTGTTCTGGATATTAATAAATTATGCGCGTAGCCATAGCTCAATAAACAATATGCCCTCGCTCCCACTATTCCAAAAAAGAAAGCCCACGACTTAAGGCGAGAGTAGTCACCTATCCTACCAGATGCATATTCTTATTCAAGGTATAGACAATTTCGATTTTGAATCAATACGCTGCAGCTTTGTACATTTACTGTTGTAAGTAAATCCATTAAATAATCAGGTGTCTTGGTATACTTTTTCCGATACGCATAAATAGCTTTGACTGATATTTTCCCATAGCCTCCGGTACTGATGCGACGAATAAAACGTGTAGGATAAGAGTAAATATACCCTATACATATTATTGTTTATTTTCTTTCCTCTGTAATATCTGTATTATCCTGTTTGGCCATCAATGAAAGTGGTAATAAAATTGTAGGGACGACCGAAACGTGAAACACTACATAAGGTGCTGATGACAATCTCCCACTGGTTTTCCTGAGATGGCATTTTCATCCAGGTACCACTTAAGCCCTCGTGGGGCGCCAGGCTAGAATTACCATCCCCTATACCTATGGTATATAAGTGATCCGTGGGAGCAATAATAGACGTTATTGACGGCCAGCCACGGCCACGGATTATACCAGAGATGAGCAATACAATCTTATGACGATCTATCAAAACCTATAATGCGATCCCAAGTGCGGGAATTTGTTCATCAAAGCTGAAATTATCGTGAAATTAATAATTATAATTTATTGTTTACTTCCAATAAACCATCAGTTATAACTTCGCCAGTATAACAAGGAACATCGATTACGTACAAGCTTTAATCTTCAAAGGCATGTGTGAATTTTTCAGCCTCGTGCCAGATTAACACGAATTTGGTTTCTATAAATAAAGCGATCTAATTAAATCAGTGCAGCCGCATGTAAGATGTCTTTATAGCCTGAACCTAATTTATAAACTGTGGACGTTAGAGTCGGTATGGCCTAAAGGAAAGTGTCGTTGATACATATATTTTTCATGTAATATAACAAAGATAAAAAGGGAATTTTTACAATAGTAGTTTGTTGTCAAAGTGGATATTTATTATAGAAATCGCACAACAATTGATTCATTCATACCGTGCCACCACATAATAACTTGTGTTGAATCAAAAAATAATCTTATATAGCTATAACTGTTCGGAAACCCTATTGCGATTCTAACCTCCTAATTCAGGACAATATATTTCTCTCATAATAAAATGGATAGTGTATGTGACCATGTAAAGGAATTTCAAATTGCTAACTTGTTTCGTTTTTTAAATAAAAATGTGACCTTAAAACTTTAGCGGCTTTTAATTATGGTGCTATAAAAAAAAATTTGTACTTTAATTATTGTTATTTAGTAGATGGCACCTCAAAGCAGGCTATAACAAAATATTTCACAGGTGGTACTTGTCAGAAAATAAATTACATTTAATAATTATATAATATAATATTACATACATAATACATAACAAATACATAATATATACGTAAATATCAGGTCTGAAACTCATGCTACGAATATTTACGACTAGAAACCGGGAACATACTCTAACAGACATCTATTCAAGTTGACTGCGAAATGGCTGCATTAGGGTTCCATTCTTCTTTTTTCGGATACAGAACCCTCTAAATATTATAAGATCTTGGTTCTTGATAATGTTATATTATATCCAAACAAAATGTGTTTTAAAACAACACAACATCGTTATTCTTGAACGTTTCGAAGGTACATGTCATTTACAAAACCATTTCAAGACATTACCTATTATTCTTGACCGTATAGGTAGAAATCTGTAACAATAAATAAGTGACTAAAGACAGGAAGATACCTACACTTTGAGTTTATTCGATATTTATTACTAAGACATATTATTCCCGTACTGCGTAAGGGATATTTCCGTCGATCGCTTCTGCGTCGTGTTCGTTCGCGCTGGTATTTACGCGAATGAAGCTCTACCGATGTATAAAACACGTTAATATGAAGCAGTAGTGCTTATTTTGTTCTCAACTTTGGTGAGAGAGCCATCTAGTGGCAGACGTGCAAAATACGAGTGGGTGTGAAATCATTGTGTTGTGATCTTTTTCAAAATCCCAATTTTGCAAAATGCCTGGACGCCCAATTTGGCAGGTTAGTATATAATTTGTTATATATAATAATGGTAAAGTCAACTCATTAAAGCGATTTTAATAGGATAAAAGATGGTTTATAAAGTGTGATTCTTAAAAATAAATGTATTATTTATGCCTATTCAATCATTTACCCGTAAATTTTGTAGCAAGTTCATAAAGAATTTAAAGGATTTCAACCCCTTGTGAAAACTTTTACTACTAATCATAGTAGTAATAATCTATATTAAAATTGACGCATATCATACCTTCAAGAAAACATAACCCACATAAGATATGACACGTGTTTTTTGCTGTTATTGGTAGTACTATAGTACAGTTGGTATTTAATTTTATTACACAAACCTTACTTTCAATAATTAGTCGAAGTAATTTTGTATTTTATATGCATGAAAAAAAAACGGTTACACTGTTTACATTGTAGTACTAAAATATAATTGATGTTATTGTCATAAGTTTCTAGTACATATTTCATTTATATGAGTTATACTTATAACTATTAATGAACAAGGCGATAAAATATTTCACGCACTTGTAATTATTAACGTGCCTAGAATATGACTTAAGTTCAGCATTATATGATATAACCAGCGAATTATCTTTTGTTTTGACGTATTATAAACTAAAACAGTGATTCATCTGGCTGACCTTAGCCTACCTGAAATACCCCAGGTAGATAAACAAGCTAGCTTCGTAAACTTTATTTGTTGGCACTTTGACAAAACATTCTCACTAGGTATGTGTTACTGGAATTTAAACATTATTATCGCAATATCAGGAAGGCAGGCTTCAATTCAAAATGAGTAAACACTGGTCGTCTTAAAAAATCGTTTATTAAATTATTTACACCGTAATTATTTATACAAATAACAAATTTATAAGATCAGTCAAAATAAGCATTAAATGTATATAATGCAAAATCAAATAAAATAAGGAATCTATTGCGTTAACATATCATAACTTAATATAAGTTGAAACCTGGAAATATCCAGGCAAAAATTTCAATATTAAAGATGAAAGGAAAGTGAAAAATCTTATATGATTCTCCTTGATTTCGCATAAAGTATATATTCAATAATTATGATTAATGTATGTCACATTCTTTCATCTATTTAACGCTTACTCAAATTATCTTAAAGAAATTATAACTAGTCAATTAAACTTTCTTTTCGGTTTTCTTTACTGTACTTTTGACATCTCCAATCATAAAGTTCCCAGGTAAATTGTGGAATAGGTGTTGCATGAAACCAAGCAGAATATCTTCAATAGTTTTCGATAATATTGGCCGCAAAGATTCAGAAACTGGACGCCAGTTTGCGTTCAAGTAGGCGTTAGTACTTTCCTCTGTAACAAAAGTTAATACATTTATAAATTTACTTACAAATCCACACATGACTGCACCACCGTAGAAAATAAGTTATATCTCATTAAATTCTAAGTTAACCGGGATAAAAAAAAAAAAAGTTACAGTAAAACTAGCCGGATATCGAAATAATAAATTTTCAATGCAGATTTACTTAGAGAATCCCAAAGAAACATAAATTTAAATACAAACAAAATAATTTAAATACAAAGTCGTAAATGTTATACGAATAATATTGTCTAAATACCGATAAAGTTTTCCTGGCGAAACGCGAGTGTCTAGACGTTCCTGTGTCATATTCTTTTGCCAAATTTCTTTTATTTGTTGCCTTACTACATTTTATATTAATATATTTAGTCTTATGAATAAATTCCATGTTCCATAAAGAAAAGAATATAATTTCATGTAAATGATATAATTGCCCATATTGTAAATATGTGACAGAACTTTTTACCGAAATACTTTTACATAGTATACTTTATTTGATAAAACCCGCCACCGTTTGACTTCTATAATCTGACAGACATTTTCATAAAGTATTTTCTTTGCTTTATAATCCCTATATAATATATAATTATGCCTAATTCCAGCTGAAAGAGCACTTTTACATACCCCTATTATGTCTCTAGAATCGTGCATATTACTATGAAAATCTAACAAAAAAATACTCGTACATTAAAGTCATATAACTAATCACGCAGTTAAATCCCTCTTTTTCAAAACAGGACTTTTATATAAACTTTAAGTCTCGTTTAACCCCCTTATTCCAACATTTTCCTACACTTAATCCTTTCGTATGTTCTACGTTATTAACACTCGCATAAGCGTCAAATTTCAATGTAGTAATAAAAGTAATACAAACAATATTCTACGTTTTTTTTTTAAATAAAAACTCTAGTTTGTCCTTGCTATTGAACTTTAAGAATCAAATTTTATTCTTATTACGAGTATATAACATAAAAGGAAATATATACAATGACAAAATATTGGTACTAGTATTTTGGTGATAAATTAGTTCATATTTTCAGCAAAATAATAGTACCAATATTTCTATTATCAATAAATTTCTCTAATCCCCTATCACCTAAATCATGAGATCAATTATTTAGGTGTATCAATGATGATCTATCCCTTAATCATTTACACCATATTATTAGGTACTTTTTAATATTTATATATACTTAAAACTGTAAAAAATATTCATATTGATTATAATAATGGACAATCAAACTGTTAGCAAAAAAACTTCTTAATACCTAACAAGCTTACAGACGTAATAAAAACAAACACCAATGAGAGCTATTTTCAAATAAAACTTTAGTACACGACGAGAACGTAGTAGACAGCTCAGTAAAGTCGCGTGCCTTTTGCTAGTTTGCGAAAATATTCGCAACAATTGTGATGAGGGGTTTTTCATCCGTCTGGTGTCTCAAACAACGTCTCAACGTTGCAATTTGTATCACGCTTGTACCAGAGTAGCAGAAGATTGTACGAGGTGTTGTTACCGACTTACCGACTTTTAGCTCATTACTGCCATCTTACGAAAATTTCTAGAACTATTGATGAGGATAAATAGCATAATGTGTACAGCATCACTATCTCACGCACACTTGAAAACTTTATAGCTATGCTACTCAACGCTAGATGGCGCTGTTACTATTTTTAATACATAATATAGATGGAATAGAGTAGCTATACTTTCGATACTAACCCAGAGACTGGATTCCATCAAATAGGTTGTTCATTCGTAATTTTAGGCCGCCAATTGCATATTTTACGTGTGCTGAAGTAACGTTGAAAAACGTGAATTCATCTCTATTGTATAATTTCACGTCGCTTATAATGTCGATTGTCATGTTACCTGTGAAAATGAAGCAGATATAAATATGTACCTTAATAAAAAACCTTTTACTAAAATAACGTGAAATATTTTTTGAATGTTGACATACTTGGCTCGAACCAACAGACTCCCCGACCAACAAGAGGTATCAACAGTATTTTTCCTTTTAAATCATACGTGCCCTCTATCCTTATTTTTGGAACTCGCACTTTCGTGTAAAAATCATATGTTTTTGGGTCAACCCTGAAAAGAGAAGATATTATTTTAATCACTGGACCAACTTCGTCGTTGTTGATGGTCATAAGATCATAATGGAAAAGTACCTATAATAATAATTATGTTAACTACGTAGTATAAGATCCTGTAAGTAAATAAATCTAGACAACGGAAGCAGAAATTGATATCACACGTGTTCCACACTAGATTATTCTGCTGGAATCGAGGCAGCCGAAGGTGGGACCAAGTTTCAATCGGTTATTGTTGTAATTTTGCATTTATTTAGTTTCAATTTGTACTCGATACAGAAATACACATTTTTTAATTTATTAAATGTTAAATTGGATCTGAACTGTACAATAAATACTGTTAAAAATATTTTACCCAAAATAGCACTACAGTACAAACTCTGACAAACTATTACTTAGTTGCTCTGAGAGTACACATAACAGTGTAGTTCGTTTCGCTTTGGCTAATAATTATAATTTCTAGTGTCTTCGTATGCACAACAAAATAAGGATAAGCTGTAAATATATTATGCTATATAAAAACTAAAAAGCAATAGGAACACCATGCATTCAGTTAAATTATATGTACTACTATTGAGGTGTAAATGTCACTATTGAAACCTCGTTATAACGACAAATATTTTATAATTTATATATTACACTGAACTTTGTTTGGTATTTTTCTGTAATTATTTCACAATATAAGAATTTCTAGCTGAATTTTCCAACAATCAGCTCACAATACTCAAGCTTTTGGCGGCCCGGCCGGTTCAATGTGCCCCACTCAGTCGATCAAACGGTTGGTCCATGTACCAGGCGTTCATACTATTCGAGGAGCTATTATACTCACTGGCTCAACAACACTTCTGTTTTGCCGAAGCCGGTCACTGTGACGTCATCCAGCGCAGCGTTTATATTCACCGGACCTTCGCCTTGAAGGATCCTGATTTTTGGGATTTTAAGCGGGTCTAAGGGTGCCATACCGATTTCTGGAAGACCTGTTTGCAAACGTAAGAATTAATAGGAACCATGAAATGTAGTTGTAGATACATGGTTGGGTAGCATTAGTGTGGTGAAGAAATAACGCTTTCGCTTTCCGCAAGTTATGTAGGTAGGTAGAAAATGTTTCGTAATGAGGCTATGCGACTAGCCCAGCGGCCTGTAGAATCACAGAATAGATAACAGTGGTAAAACTACCAACCTACTAGTCATGTATTGATACATAACACGAATTATTCGTTTGAAAAAATCGTATGGAGCTAAGTTAGTAAAATGAATAAGTACCTAAGAATAATATAACCTGTGGTGATTACGAATATTGTACAATTCTGCGATAATTTAATTAAAATATCATTGAGGTACCTATGTTACTCAAGCACCTACTATAATAGGTTCCACTATAAATAATCGTAGTCTCATGTACTAAAAAAATTCGTAATTAATAAAAATAAAAACTCAAAATTAATCTCATAATATTAATCTAATATTTTCAATTGTGTAATTCTAATACCTTATGTTTATTGAATAAAATTTCTCTACTCAAGTCATGAAGGTCATTCTTTAATTGTAAAATAAGTTAAATAGTTAAAAAAAATGTATTGAATTTTCTGCAATCGTAATATTGTAAAGAGATAGGTACAGTTTGTTTGTGAGTTTGGTAGGAGATATTAAACTAATGGACTTAGCATTTTCAGAGTAAATACTTGCTTATCCGATTCTGAACATAATTTTACGAAGCTTTAGTATTTAATAGGTATTTCAAAATACATATGTTCAGTAAAAAATTACAATCAGTATAAATAAGGTCATAAAAAGTCAAGTTAGTTGCAGATCAAGTAACTGCTTCATCAACGTGCGCCGTCTACACGATTTGAAATACCTGTGTACCAAAAATATTGATCTTCATTAGCTGTAAGTTCACGACACCTACAGATACAGGACAGGGACTTCTTGTCTAACTAGAATGGTTATGGAGAAGAATACCTATATACCACGAAAGTATATTTACATTTGCTTACGTACATTCTTCCCTAAAATGTAAAGCTTTAGCTTTACATTACCACAAATACTTAATAGCTTTAGCTTTACATTATCAAAATAAAGTTCATCTTTATTACTGAACTTTCCACTCACGAAGACGTGCCCGTCCAATTTTTTTTAATGTGTTCATAACTTTACATTCAGCTCTCCTTTCTAAGCGTTCATATATTTAACATTACATTTTATTGTTGGTATCCACCATTAGCATTTACGGTGGTAAAAAACACGTAGTAAACAAATGACGGTTTTTTTTAATGCCCGATAGCTTTCCTTTTGACCACTATCTCGCCTGATGGTAAGTGATATGTGGTCGAAAATGTTATTCAGGCTAAGCTAGAATTACTGGCTCTTAAGGACAGCTGCCGGAATACACCGTTATATAAATGTCTTACCACCATGCTACCCTACCACGACTGCCATCCTAAGACAACAACGGGACTGCCAGCTTAACGTGCCCTTCGAAGCACGGAAGCACTCAGTAGTAATGCCACTAGCGGTCACCCATCCAAGTCATGACCGTGGCGGACGTTGCTTTGAACGGCTAAGCAAACTTCGTTACGAGCGCTTCAAACCTTTACTTTGGAGAGCCTTTGTGCGTGAATAGATCTATACCATTCGAAATAGACAATAAGCCTTAGGTTTGAAACAATTAAAACATAAGCTATTTACTATGACATAAATTCTATGTTTTTTAAGATTAGAGAATCCACTCCTTTATTCATGAAATGATGTGGGGGATAACATACAATTAGGTAGATAGGATATTGTCGATAACAAATCGGACAAAAATAAATTAATATTGTAAAAAAATAGTTTTAGGACGCCCCAGGAGGCACAAGAAAAGCATTTTTCTTCTCAGGGAAAGTATTCCTCGCCATTTCATAAATATTTATTTGGTAAAATAAAACCTTCCCAACATAGAACACTTGCCACCGGTGTGAACACACTGCATGGGCACAGTGCCGTCCGTAGTACTTTGTAACTTGCATATTTGGATTTGAAAACATAAACATGTTATCGATATAGGTATTGAATCCATATTAGCCCATACCATTCAAAATAAAATCACAACGTTGCACCCTATTATATTTTCCCACCTGATTTTCTTGACTGTACAAATGAGATTAAGTTCACATGACCTTCTTACAAACAAAATTGGCGGCAGCGGCTGTGTGTTTGTTTTTTTTTCCAACACGTTACGGCTAAATGACATTCGAGTACCAGGACTACATCATTCCAAAGCGGTTAGTAATGTATACACAGAAGTGTTTGGAACGGTTCCACTGTTTGAATCGAGGCAACCAGCTGTGAGGTTGCACAACTAGGCTCACAGCAAACTGGTAGCGAGCGCCTCGCTGCTACCGCACTAGTCATAAAATAAATGTGTTAAGCAATTCTCTTCAGTGACAAAAATACCTGTATGTTTAACATAGGAATTTAATAAACCAAATGACCGTTCCACATTTGAATATTGTCGATAGATGATGCAGTTAGTTGTGAAAGAATCGAAGGTAAAGTATCTACCTACGTAACTAAATTTTAATCATCGAATCTATTATCTTTTAAATAAACATGCTACCTATCTTCAAGTGAAAAAAAAGCAAAAAGTTATTACCTAGTTTTTGTTTTCAATTACATGCATACTTAAACAACAGCAATTAGGTGTAGAATTACCTATTACTTTTCGTTGTTGAGAGGAAAGTTAATCTTTCAATTATATTCGAGATAATTTGTAACTTCACCATAGTTGAAGACTCTGCTTTATCGTCACTATTGCGAGGAAAATAACTAAATATCTTACCAAAAATTGCAACTACGTTTTGAACAAATTTATAACCTGAAACGTCTTTTTATGGTTTCACTCCGTTTTTTTCTATCTCCGTCAAGCACATATGACAGAGCACAAGTACGTCACGCATCTAACTAGCTATCTCGGAATAATCAATTACTTCACACAATCGATATTTGTAACGCACATACAAAAGTACGTTGAAGACGAGTATATCCTATTTAAATAAACTACAAAAGTTAGAAACCCGCTACATATATAATACCTACATATTACTTGATTTCATGATCCGAACGCTCACTTTGTTCGACTTAAATATATCAACTATATACATACAGACTGAGCTGTACCTGACTTCATTCTTGAAATGTATCTAATAATACCCTTGAAAATATTTCATTACAAGGGTAAAGGAGAAATAGTTTAACGTGTGTAATTTCCACATTTAGATACTTATCCTAAAAGCGGGTAAAATACAAAGAGATATAATATCTACGTGCTTTATATAAACACCTTAAAATAAGTCGCAATTTTTTTCTCAAACTGGACATTTGCCAAGCCTAACCTAACGCAATTAATTATAATTTTAATTTGAAGTTGACTAAAAATACGTGCTCTTTTTTGAAGGAAAGCAATCAAAACGCTGGGTCAAAAGAACAATTGAATGTCATGTAACTATTTCTCACTAAAAAAATATCGTGTCATCTTCGAGTTCCAGGAAAAATATAAAAATACCTTTTAATTTGATTTTTACTTATGAATACGACTCAAATTATCCACCATTCTCGATAGAAGTGTAGAGCCAATAAATAAAACATTATAATCATCTTCTCACCGTTTTTTTATCGCTTATAGACCACATTCTCACCTGATGGTAAGTGACGATGTGGTCGAAGGTGTTAACAGGCTTAACCTAGAATTACTGGCTCTCAAGGACAGCTGCCGGAACACACCGACATCTGACAATGTTATTGTTAGCAATGACATTGCTATTAATTACATTCTTCCCCTCCACAAAGACCAGCAAAGCATCCTCGAGACCTTATGGTATTGAACATTTTACCATTTTAGACGCCTACCAAGGCCTCTAAAGCAATAGGCCGTCGTGGTGGGTACCTCCACAGTGTTCGAGATATTATAAATTTAAGTAGCAGTGTTTGCACACTGATGCTTGTTTTCAAAAACTTTAAAGGAAGTTTTAACTAAGGCATATTCAAGATTCTAAGTTTCTTCGTTCTTTTAAAAAAATTTAGCCCTCATTTGATCCCTTTAATCCTGCCCTTTCAAATAATCCGTAGAGAACTGACGTCCGTTACCTATATACTACCTACATGCAAACCTAACAACTTGATAGGTCGAGTAGTATTCGGGATTACTTCCTCATCTGTATTCCCTTCAATTCCCCCTCACTTGACCACTCTCACCCAACCCTTTTATACAATCATTTCTAAGCTGATCTCTACTATTACATATGTAGACACCAAGTTTCAACTTGGTGTCTGGTCTTGGAGGTCTGATAGGAGTTTCAAATATATTTTAACCCGTATTTGTGTCTCTTAATTCTTCCATATCTAAAAATCCTTCTAAAAAACCATCTATTTCCCTTAGGTGTTGGCAGATATCACAGATTTCCAATTGCTACGATCTTTGGCTATCTCCTTCGCTCCATCTACACTCATCAATCCTTTCATACATGCTCTCCATCCTGCCTCTCCATACAACCTGTTCATAGGCTTTTTTTATCTATTAACTACTATCAACCTGCCTATCAAATGTCATCATTTTATGCCAAATAGTTTTCACCATTCCACCAAAATATATGACTTCTATTTCCAAAGTTATGTATACAGAAAGCAACGCGATTTCCAAGTGTAATCCTATTTAGTCAACTAATTTAAGCCGGGTTAAAAGTAATATATTATACTGTGAACCAATGTCTGATCGTACTTATATAAGTATGTTGGCAATGTAATGGAATGTCGAAACCATAGATTTTTATAATTATATTCCATTGCATGATTCCATTTATTTCTATAAAAGGATGGGATATTCCCCGTGTGGTGTCAGGTTGTGATGTCACCCCCTCCCATTCTACCTGTGGGTGTTGTAAGAGGCGACTAAAGGTAAAATACCGAAAACTGGGCAGCAGCGCCTACTGAGGAATCTCATATCTTAAACTGCGATCCCAAGACGCCTGCAAAGCGTGGAGATTAGTGCAAACCCCCCCTAAATGGGGAGGCTGTGTTCAGCAGTGGACAATCCGGCTGATACAGTGAGGGGTATTAAATATTTGCTAACTAGTATAGCAGCGTATATTTATCTTGGGATTAAAAGGAATTTGAGAAAGCAGATGATTTACCTGGTCCAAGGGCATTGAACAGTTGTTGTACGGCTTGTCGAGAACAATCATCGAATTCTGGATCACTTTTCGAACATGTCTTCACGAAATCGGCTGAAAATAACGGGGAAATAAACTTAAATAATTTAATTTTGTGAAAGATTTTCATTTGCGAAATCACACTTTATCTCGATATGTGCACGTCCAAGTGATAATTAGGTTTATGCCAGTCAGGTTATAAAATGGTTACAAATTGTGGTTCCATTACTATACATTGGAACAGAACACCAAACAGAGGTAAAGTTGGAAAACGTTTTTTTTTATCTACATGAAGGTGTCTATATCGATCTCGTTTCGCTAGATATTTTATGGTAACAAGTATGTTAGGCAGGCACAGTCCCACACTCTAGAATGATAGTGAATATTTATTTTTGAGAAGGTTCAATAACCACAAACCAGAAACACCAATGAGCCTGGAAAATTAGTTAGAGAAAGGCTAGAGATAATCAATACCATTAATATATAGGTAATAATAATTGCCATGTAAATATATTTATAAAATTTGATTCATAAGTACTATTGATTAACAATTTATTGCAAATAAACACACTTCGTTGCTTGTCATTAGAATCAAGTTTACTTTAATTAACTTATTGGTTATGGATACCTACATATTATGTGATATAATGCAATCGAAGTTGGGCTATATCAGATATTTTTGACTTAAAGGGTTTAACAAAAATATTTGTATACTTTCAAATCATGCCATAGTCCTATATAACCTATCCTATCCGTTTCAACAACTTCTTGGATATAAGTTTAAGAAGGAAAAGAGTCAATCCAGTGTTGGTAAAATGTGGGCTTCTTGTGTAAATCTATGAAGTTCTAGGTCAAGTTAAGATTCTTGTTTGGATAAAACCATCTAATGTGTTTATCTTTATGTCAACAACAACTAAGATGTGGCATTGTAAAATTTGGCCTGAATTCTAGATGAGAGTATGTGGCCTTCTTGTTATGATACATTACAATTTAAATTTTTGAAAAAAATATTTTACTTGTAATGCAAGCCAGGTCCCATTAGACTACAATTAGACTTTTTAGTATCGATTTTAAATCGTAATACGAACATTGAGTTCAAGACTTTTCATGTTGTAATCAAATTTAATGACATATTTATGAGGTCTTAGCAACTTCAAAACAACAACGATGAACTATTATTTTTTTTCTTGTTAAACCATGCAGTTAAATCTGCTGATACAACTGTGAATTAGCAAGTAGACACTGGTTCAAATTCCAACCGAAAAAATATAGTGCCATTTGTGGGGATATAGTAATCATATATTAGGTCCTTACATATGAAATTGGCGTTTTGTATGGGAGGAACAAAAAGTCTAATATTTTTTAATATAATATATTTAATTAATCAAAGTATGAACCATTATTTTCTATGCACTTTTGCCATCTCATAGGTAGTTCATTGATCCCTTTACTAAAAAAACCAGTCGGACGGGAATCAATAAAATCTTTGAAGGCGATTTGGACTGCCCCATCGGAGTTGAATTTTTTCCCTTGCAAGAAGTTATCCAAATTTCGAAAAAAATGGTAATCTGTTGGAGTAAGGTCCGGGGAGTACGGAGGATGTCTTAGACTTTCCAATTGAAGCTCTTCTAATTTAGTAGCCGTCTGTAGCGCAGTGTGTGGTCTAGCGTTGTCGTGAAGCAGCAGTGGCGTGGAGCGATTGACCAGCCTAGGTTGTTTAGCCGCTAGCTTTTCCATCATGGTTTGCAATTCCTGACAATAGACATCAGCCGTAATAGTCTGGCCAGATTTGAAAAAACTGTAATGAACAATACCGGCACTAGTCCACCAAACGCTTACAAGTAACTTTTTTGGGGTTAATTTTCGCTTGGGGCAGGATTTGGCTGGCTGGCCAGGATCTAACCATTGCGCTGAGCGCTTCCGATTATCGTAAAGAACCCATTTTTCATCACAGGTAATGATTCGGTTTAAAATACCTTCATTATTGTGCCGGTTTAGTAATGTAACGCAGCAGTCGACGCGCGTTTGCCGGTTTGTTTCAGTCAATTCGTGAGGTACCCACCTTTCAAGCTTTTTAATCTTCCCAATTTGCTTCAAGTGAATTAAAACAGTTTTATCACTAACATCGCAGCCTGCAGCTAACTCGGACGTGGTTTGCGATGGATCCGCTTCCACAATAGCCTTCAACTCTTCATTATCAACTTGAGTCTCAGGCCGTCCACGGGGCTTGTTCTGCAGGTCGAAATTTCCAGAACGAAAACGTTGGAACCAAAAACGAACTGTGTTTTCTTTTGCAACACGACCGCCATACACATCATTCACCCTTCGAGTTGTTTCCGCAGCACTAGTCCACGGCGGAACTCGTACTCGTAAATAATGCGATATTTAAGGTTTTCCATTTTGTAAAATGAGTGACGCAAACAGAAAAAAACAGAAGAAAAAAAACAAATGAATGACGATCATCGAAGCACAAATACATGAGTCTATAGCTGTACAAATTTGAATTTGGAATTCCTTACCAAAGAGGAGAAATTCGTGATTAAAGTGGCCAGTACGAAAAACGCCAATTTCATATGTAAGGACCTAATAATTTCCTTCTTCATTATCAAATCATACATTTAATGGATTGTCTAGCAAAGAAGTTGTTAATTAATTTCCATAAAATTGTTTGTTACCTGACATTGAACTTATTTAGAATTTCGTGATTGAACTTGACAATTCCATTAAATAAAAAATGAAGAAACTTGACCTCAATAATATAAGTAGTAGTAATATACAATAAATAAAACACGTGTAAAAAAACTCGCTAAGCAAAAAAAAAATTAGAATTAAAATAACAAAAACCAAAACAAAATAAATTTTATGATTGAAATACAAGAACTGTGTAAGCTATAGTTAAAAGATATTATGTGTCTACGTACTCTGTATAGGAGAAATAGCAAAATTATTAAACTTATTGCTACATAATATTTATTATTGACACAATGTTTGTGATTGTAATAGTTTGCGAAGTCGTTTATTTGTATAACGTTGCAAGCCTTTGTGTTATATGCATAGTATATTTAGTATTAAAGTTCATTTAGGATTATGTTAAGGGTTGTTATTTTACCACTGTTATATTAGGTTTTCCACAACGAAGCAAACTATCTCAGTAATTTATGTGCTTGGGCAGAACTATCTAGATAAACATTCCTCTTACAGTGAACTGCATAGTGCTCGCTAAAAATTTAGGGCTTTTTACAAACGACCCGAACATTGAAAAGTAACAGTGAAGGCATATAATATTAGAATGAAAATTTGTCAAATACAACGGATATTACATTATATGAAAGCATTACTTACAAGGAAGTCTATATATGGTTCTACTGTATTTAAAAAGGTTAAGTACTTTGGGGATTAAAGACGTGTAGGACATTAGTGCTACACCGCCTTACATATTATAGTAACTAAAGTCTTTGACTTCATTTATCACAAAAAGACCGCTTCTTTACTGACTATTACTTCTCTCAACAGCAACAGAACCCAGACCAATTTCATTGTCCTCTGGGTTGGTAACCCATCCAAAGAATGTTAAACCTACTTCTCTAGATATAATTTGTAGGGACTATATTGTCTGAGTAAACAAATTTATTATTATCATGAAAATGGAGTTATATTTCTTCTTTGCGAATAAACGCCGCCTCTAGTCTATGATATAATGGCTGCAATCGATTTATGCAACCAATAAGTATTATGAAATCCCTAGAGCGCAACCGGCGACTCAGAGCGCAACCGAGATTAATATAATGTAGATGTTTGTTTATCTCGAAACAAATGTAGGTCATCAAGCTCATATAAAATTAAATGTATATAACTATGTATATAGTTATGTACTTACGTTTCGTCTTATAATATTCCGCCCTAGAGTAATGTAGCACTAAAATCACTATGAATAATTTGAACTGCATTTCTAAGTTTTGCGTCTGCGCAAGTTTCCAGTCAGGTTTGCCCCGAGCAGGTGCCCGAGGTGGTGGTACGAGACTAAGACCGGGGCCTGTCGGTTTCCACTTGCCAGCTAAGAAAGGAGGGGAGCCATACGCAATTGTTAACTATGTAAATAAAGCTTGAACTTTAGTTGCCCAAGCTAATATTGCTAATATCGTGTAAACATTTGTCATATAATTTTTAACTTATGCCTTGTTATGCAACCAAGGATGCAATGTTATCTGTTGTGATGTACTAGGAGCGCATATATTACGCGAGTGGTTGAACTGGGACGCAAGGTACAAGGGTAGCAGGTAGCAATAGGAAGCGTTTCTAATCACAGAGCAATTCTTTGCTTGTTCCTAGCGTATGTAGAGCGGTAATTAAACCTTACGTGCAGTAACTGTTACAATCGTTCCGTAACATCAATTCCTTGTTGTACGACACAATGCGTGTGGTAATCGTGTTAACAAGGGAGTATGTACAGTGTTTCAATTAGTTTCCACTGTGTGATTGCTTGAAAGTGCATTTAATTGGCGTGGGATCCTAGTTACTTCTTCCTTAGATAATTTTAAATACGAGCAACGAAGTCAATAAAAAAGCATTGTTACGGGCGATATTATCAAATCGCTGATGAATGAATCACATTTTTATCTTATAGATATTTTATCACATTAGTGCCAATAAAATATCAAGGGTCAAGCGTAACGAAGACAGGACTAGAATACTGAGTATGAGGAGTTCAAATTGCGATGCAACTTAGCAACGTTATTTGAGAAATGTAGGTAGTATTTTATTTGAGCTATATACTAATTTATTATTTGTAAGTAGAAGTTGATATATGGCACAATAGCATTTGTCGAAAGCCACTATTTTACTCGATTACCTTTTTTTCTTCATGATTAACTCCATTAATTTGATACTTAGACACATAAGCAAATTATAGTGTACATATATGATAAAAAATTTACTAAACATTAAATTATATAAGATGCATAAAACACTATTTGATTGTTTTAAAATTAATAGGTAATGAGTGTTGGAAACACGCTAGCAACACTAATTCAGACACAAACTTGACGATATTTCACCGACAACTCGATATGTTTTTATTGTATGTTTATGCCCAGTTTACTTGGCCAATTATGAACTAATTTAAATGATTCTATTTTTGTTGGGACCTCCAGGTGGACCCACTTAAATTTCATCAAAATCGGTTGAGTAGAACTGATGTATTCGCATACCTGAATGAAATTTGATCTTGTGGATGGTGAAAAATGCATCACAAAAAGAGAGGAAAAAAAATATTTTTCATAAAACGCAACCGACTTCCAACACTAAAAAGTATGTACCTACCTAATAACTAAAGGATTTTGTACCATGATAATGTAAGGTCAGTGTTTAGAATCAACATGCTACCGACTTCAAGAGGTAATTTAAAGTTTTTATTTTTGCCTTATTGGTTAGCCTTTGACCACTATGTCACCTAATGGTGTTGAGTGATGATGTGGTCGAAGATGTTTTTCAGGCTAACCTAAAATGACTGGCTGTCAAGGACAGCTGCCGGTACACACCGTTAGGTGTTTGGCGACAGATTTTCTACTTGAGGGTGGTAGCTAGCTAGACGGGCATTCGCAAAATATCCTGCCATAATGCGAAAGTAATGAAAGTTGGTTGCTTTTGAAAAATAGTTTATTGTAGATATATTTTCTTGACCTTTCTTAGCCTTTCTAACCTAATAAGCTGCCATTAAAAGATTTTAAATATCATATTGGTATGTTATATATAAAAATAGTGATACATAAAAAAACATATATCGTAACCTGAGAACCTCATCAGTTTCTTTCGGGTCTAAAGAGTAGATGCCTATAATTTAGGTGAACAACTAAATTATACTTAAGTATACTTGACGTTATTGAGACTCAGGTTTGCGCCATAATGTTTTTTATCTTCCACCTTGATCGTAAGTTCATTCGGTATGTGATAACTTAGCCTGAGTTGCACAATCTCCGGTTAATGCCAAATCTCAATCATTTATTCCGTTGGAATAAGATTGAATTTCAAACCTTATATTATTATATACTTATATTAAATTCCTGCATCAGGTTAAGAGACTTGATGCCTTCATGCAGTCTTGATGCTTTACTAGGAGAACAAGTACATAAACAAAAGTCTGTCTTGCGTTTGAATTTTTGTCCATTTGAGTAAAAACACCTTATTGAAGCGCTCGTAGCGAAGTTTGATTAGTTTAGTTTATTAGTTTCGTTCTGAACCGATCAGCAAAGTTAAGCAACGTCCGCCGCGGTCAGGACTTGGTTGGGTGACCGCTAGTGACATTACATTAGAGCCCTTCCGTGCTTCGGAGGGCACGTTAAGCCGTCGGTCCCGGTTGTTGTCTTAGCATGTCTGTCGTTATAGCATAGTGGCAGGGCATTTGCCGTTCTGTCTAGCTACCACCCTCAAGAAGAAAATCTATCGCCAAGCTCCTAACGGTGTGTTTCGGTAGCTATCCTTGAGAGCCAGTAGTTCTAGGTTATCCTGAACAACATCTCCGACCACATCATCACTTACCATCAGGTGAGATAGTAGTCAAAGGCTACTTACCATAAGGCATAAAAAAAACCTAAAGACATGTTCACTCGGTCAGGCCCTCCCCTCCACAGTAAATGATTGATGCGCATATTTTGTACGAGTAGGGGTCGTTTGCGCGATTTGGTCGTAGTCCACCTGCTTAGTTCACCAGGGTGGACCACAAGCACTTTTTCTTGTCGGTGGTCCACCTAAATGTTCAGAAATATGGAAATCAAAAATGTCTATAGGTCATGGTCCACCTGAAATCAATTAAATGGAAATAAAATCCTCGTCCTGATCCTGGTCCGGTGACGGGACGAACCGTTATTTGCTTGGCGAAAGATTCTCTACATACACGAGTGCAGCGCTTGGCCGATTTATTTTGTAAACTAACTATTTGCGAAATTTATACATTTTGAACCACGCCCCACATTACCTCAAAATAATTTATCGAGACACAAAGTTGACAAACATATATTTTGTGAATTTAAGATTGTGACAAATTTTTATACGCACCTCGAAATTTGTATCTTCAACTTCTACATTTTCAAAAATTACACATTTCGTGTTGCTTAAGTGAACCAATGTCGTTATACACGCTTTTGCGGTACCGCACGTTTAACACATAAATTAAACTTGTTTTAGATATCTAGGTACCAGTAACTTAGTATAAGGACTTTATATCCATATTAGTAGGGTCGTTGCTGGCCAGTTCGAAAATCATACAAATCGCCTTTAAAATAAGGTATACGTCACGCTGCAAGTAACATAATATTTACGGTAATAGATTCGTAGGAGAAACAACGCGCGTATCTCTAAGCGACATTCACGATTTTCTTCTAAAGATGGCTACATGATTTCATAACTTAATAAAACAAGTTATGAAATGATGTAGTACGTACAAGCGTTTTTTACAATTTGCGATATAATTTGTCTTTTTTCGATTTTGTTAGAACTGTAAGGAATAACTGTGGCCCGATACTATGGGTACTAAATATTTTTTTCTCTTCGCGTTGTGCTATATCGCATACTAGAAAAACAAAGTTAAATTTAACTAATAATATCCCTAGTGTTACAAAGAACCCCGTGGGGTGCTGGATTAGAATGTCACCTCCCCCTTTCTCCCCGTGGGTGTCTGTGTACTGACTACTGGTTCTGAAGTATACTGACCACAGTAGACTGCGGTCCCCAAAATGCCTGCTAAGCGTGGGGATTATGGCAAATCCCACCTACGGGGGAGACATTGTTCAACAGTGGACGTTCCGGTTGACGTGATGATACAAAGATTCATTTTTAAAAAGTAGTCTAGCAGCTGACGATTCCTGATGTGCTTTGTTTTTTAATGCCTTATGTATAATCGAATCCGAAGTCAAGTCTGAACTTAACTTTGGACACAGTGCCATAACACAGTCGCCCGTATACCTAATCAATAATTCTCGAAAATATGTATCAATCCAATGCTCCAAAAATTTACATTACTTCAGGGAAGCACCTGTGGGTGTCGTAAGAGGTGACTAAAGGTAAAATACCGAATTCCGCCTTCAGAGGAACTGATATCTTAAACTGCGATCCTCAAGATGCCTGCCCAGCGTGGGGATTACGGCAAACCTACCCTTAATGGGTGAGGCTGTGTTCAGCAGCGGACATTCCATACAGTAAGGGAAGTGTGTAAGTAGCGCTTTTTATGAAGCCATAGTTTCGGCATATTTTAAATACCAAGTATTCAAATTCTGTGAAAATTTGCATTTGTATCCCTGACCGAAAACATATATGCTGAGTTTGCCAGTTTTCGGTAAAATTAAGTGTTTTGAAAAATATACATAATACACTGAAAAAAATTTGGAAATTATTTTTTTTACAGTTAGACATATAATAAAAGATAAGTCGAAAAACTGGCAAACCGAAGAAAGAAAGACTAAGGTCTAACTTAGATATCACAAGCCTTACACAAAATTTCTACGAGTTTAAAGTTTAAACACATACCATTTTAAATATGACGAAACTACGTTTGTATGGAAAACGCTACTTACATCAACATTTGAAGCGAGCAGTAATAGCTATGGACTGCCATGCCGCAGTACCCTGGTTCGATCCCCACCGCCGGCTTGAGCTTCACCGCATTGTGGAAGGGCATTTTGCGATTGCCCGCCTGGCTAGCTACCACCTTCAAGTAGAAAATCTGTCGCCAAGCACCTAACGGTGCGTTCCGGCAGCAATCCTTGAGAGCCAGTGAAATTACAGGCACATGAGACTTAACAACTGTGTCTCAAAGTGGCGGGCGCAGTGCAATTCGTCACTTGTGATTAAATGCATCAGCTATAGGCAAAGGATACCCCTTAACATCAGGTGGGCCTCGAGCTTGTTCCGTCACAATAACATAAAAAAAAATGCGCGCTAGCCTTAAAAGACTTAATTATTTTTAAACTCTATTTAGCCTCACACCATTGTGTCCTTAAATAGTGTACCCGCAGAACTTAACTTAGAAATGACTAAATATAGCGTAATATTGATATATGTGTACAAAGGATTTCATTTACATGTGTTGCGAAAGAAGTATAGCGTCGTGACCCCATTCCTCTTGATCATAAGGTTACTTATCGGGTCACAGTCGGCCACTTACTTATGACTTACTCAATGCATTCACTAAATCCACCTACCAAGCTTGCAATATTAAGCTCTTTGTTGTCTGCGGTTTATTACCGACTAAAACTCTTCGTCTCTTAGGAGGTACTCAATTCGTTTTTTATTTATATTTGTTACCCTAGAACTTTGACTGGGTGAACCGATTTTGATAATTCTTTTTTTATTTGAAAGCTGATGCTTGCCGTTTGGTCTCCAATATATATTTTATTAAAATCTGTCAAGCCCTTTTAAGTTAAACTCCAATAACTGATGATATAGTCATTGACAGTAAATGACAATCGATCCCATAAGTAGCAAGGGTTACTAAAAGGGTGTTTTTTTTTACAAAAATATGGAACAGACTTCAACACTCAAATGTGTGAAATAACTTGTCGAATTCGGTACCATGCGCACAATATTATGATAATAGGTACTTTGAACCATCATGGTCACTACCATACCAATAACAAGTTATTGCACACATTTGGGTGTTGTAGTAGGTTCCATTCTTTGGTAAAATTTTCTTTGGGAAAATATATTACTAAAAATATATATTACTATACGATGATGTATAATTAATACATAGTTTATTCTTCTAATTCAATCATAGTCAAGCAGTTATCTAAACGTGGTAAAAATTAGCTTGTAGTTTATTATTATTAAGTTCGTGCATTTTCCCCCATTTAAAAAGCATTTTAGCATAAATTTAGGAAATTAGACGTTGTTTTATGTTTCAAAGAAAAAGAATTTGATAATGTTTCGAAAACGTATGATAAACAAAATAAATTTAGTACCGTAGGATATTTTATGTTGATAGGCTAGCCTTGACCTGTACTTCAGTCGCAAAATCTGTACATGTTAATTAACTTTCCTTTGAGCACATATCAGAATTGCGCTTTAAGATTCTGATATGTGCTTGGTTTCAAAAATATTACAATTTAATTGAAATATTGGATTTTCATAATTATTCGAAGATTTACGATTATTAAAAATGATTGGTTGTCTTATAGTAAGTATTGGATTCATTTTACCGATCAATGCTAAATAGGTTTAACCTAGAATGGCTGAAACCAGGAACCGGCTCTTAAAAAGGCAGCTACCTAATGGGGTCGTGAAGATATTTGAAGTAATGATAGCCGAGCGGTTATAGCTATGGACTACGGTGCTGCAGGTCCATGGTTCGAAGCCCACCGCCGGCTTGAGCTTCACAGCATCATGCACAGAGAAAAATCTAAAGTCAAAAGCGCCCTAATGACGGCCAATTTATATGGTATGAAGGCAAAAAACCGACCAAACGTAAATACGTACAAAAACGCTTTCCAACTAGAAGGCGTTAAACGAGGTCAGTGAAGGCGAATGTTTCTTTTCGTCTTCATTTAAGGTGTATTTTGTGGTCTTTCTTAAATATTGACTTTTCGATGAGGCTGATTAAGTCGTACGTTATAGTGATAATCACCGTATATAAACCGCCGTAAAAGTAAGGTATATTTTATGGTCAATACTGCAATTATTATCGTATAACAAGTTCAATTCTGAAAATATAATACTTCACGGAAGGCGTTTTTGACGGTTGTGTTTATTATAAAACATGGTACATTTTTATTGATTTCGCTTTGCGTGGTGAAAATCATCTAAGAGTTGTGAATTCACCTTGCGTAGTTACAATTCAACGGTAAAAGGTCAAATTTGATTTAAGCTTTGAAGCGCTCGTAGCGAAGTTTACTTAGCTGTTCTCAACCGATCAGCAAAGTTAAGCAACGTTGCGCGCAGTCATTGCAGTTGGATGGGTGACCGCTAGTGACATTACTACTGAGCGTTTCCGTGCTTCGGAGGGCACGTTAAGCCGTCGGTCCCGGTTGTTGTCTTAGGATGGCAGTCGTTATAGCATGGTGGTAGGGCATTTTGCGAATGCCCGCCTGGCTAGCTAAGACCCTCAAGTTGAAAGATCTGTCGCCAAGCACCTAACGGCGTGTTCCGGCAGCTGTCCTTGAGAGCCAGTACTTCTAGGTTAGCCTGACCAACATCTTAGACCACATCATCACTTACCATCAGGTGAGATAGTGGTCAAAGGCTAATCTATATAGCATAAAAAAAAGCTCTAAAGTAGTTTTTCTCAGTGTAGAAGGGCATTTTGCTAATGCTAGCCAGGGTAGCTATCACCTTCAAGTAGAAAATCTGACACCAAACACCTAATAGTGTGTTCCAGGAGCAGCAGTCCTTGAGTGCGAGTAAAATTACAGGCACATGAGACTAAACAATTATATGTCTCAGGGTGACGGGCGCGGTGCAGTTTGAAACCTGTGATGAAATGCATCTGTTATAGGCTGTGGTTACCGCTTAACATCAGGTGGGCCTCGTGCTTGTTCCGTCACAATAACATTAAAAATTAAAGTAGAGCCAGGTGGTCAGGGTCTGCAGCAGGATTCAAACCATTTATCCCGTGTAATCCAAAAAGTCAGCACCACTTGATGCTTGAATAAGTATTTCTTAGAATGCTGTATAAAAGTATGTAAACAATATAGGAGAAACTTGTTCAGAGTTAATCATACATTGGAATTTTCATCTTCCAAGGCATTCTTGCAAGACCACCAATCGCCAATTTTGCAAACTCCAGTCAAAGTCTCAAGTCTTATTTTGGAATTAACTCAGCTACTATTTCAGAAACTTGCTTAACGAACCATACTTATCTTAAAAAGCTAATCAGCTACAAAAACGTATCTTCAATCGACATATCTCGTTGCATCAATGACTTTGACCTGGTACATAAATTGCGTACCTTCTATTTGGGGTAATTAGCTCAAATATATGCCTTAGTAGGTAGTGTAATTGGAACCTCAGAATTCAAGCCTTTAACGGTGATGATGTTCAATTTGGTAGTTACTTTAGATTAAACCAAGGTTGTGACACAATTTGGATAGGTATTTAAAGTACTAAGTAATACGATCATAAAGTACTTTAGCATGCTCGGTGAATATCATGAACAAAAGTGTTCAAATTTTTTGGTATAAAAGATGACATATCCCTCCTTCATTTTAAATTAAAATTTAATATTTTTTTATTATTTTGTAAAAGAACACTTATATAAACAATGTTGTTTAACATGGTACCCTAAAATGTTAAACATAATAGTAATTAAACAACTTTAAACGGTTTGAATCGCGTATATTTATCATTATTTTTGTCCCGACGTTTTGGTCACCCCGTGACCACGATCACTGCAAAGTGTTTGATGATATAATCGCGAATCATATAATCGAAGATGATAATCGCGAAAACCTAAGACAACATTATGTCAAACTTAATGTATTGAACATTTTTTTAATGAATTACATAGCTCCAATATACGGATTCCCGATCGATTTTTAATTTATCAATGGTTTGTTACTTTTCTTGCAGTGTAGTAGCTTTTCGAATTTGAAGCAAAGTAGATAGAGCAAAAATGAATAGATTTATTATTTGCAGAGTTCCCCAAAATAATATTCCGTAACTCAGCAGAGGATATATAAAGTCAAAATAGGTACTGGTTACATCATCTATACCGGAAATATCCGCTGATACCGACAATAAATAGCATCAGAAGAAATGAGTTTTTTGCCAACACTCAACTTTTCCTGTACTAATGTTAGGATCACGGTACTTTGTGTTGTGTCTTGATGGCGTAGGTATGTTCTTTAATATTATTTGGATTCCGAAGTATTCACAATACTTCCAAGCCTATTGTCTGGTAATACAGGTGACTTTCAAGCCACAACTTAATTTGGTATAAGGTAACCATTAGGTCGAAGGCTAGATTTTAAGTTAGACATCGCAAACAACAATCTCCTTAACGCTCGGACAAGCTAGGCAAGTACTTAGCCGTATTTCTCAAACTTAATAAGTTTCATAATCATTTGCACATGCTTAAATTCTTTCTAAAAGAACCTCCAAGGCCGACAATTCTCGCTCCATTTTCTTCACAACAGAACTTTCATAATATCCAAAAATAAGTTCTCAAAGTTCCCTTTGGCCTCGTTGTAATACCTTGTAATTACAACTAATTAGTGTACAAATATAACCGGTAATGTCAAGGCCCGGTACTGAGGATGAATCCATCTTGGTTTTTGGCTGAGGTTCAATATAAACATCGCTGTAGCTGTGGGCATGGGCACCCCACGCCGAATGATGGAATACTCAGTTCTGGAACACGCGTAAGAATTAGTTATTACTCTGTTCTAAATGTTCTATTCTAATAATAAAACGTGGTATAATAATGGTCGTTATTCACGACGCGTTGTACGTTGTATCTAAAGCGTCACATTGAAATCTGGAAGTCTTGGGTTCTACTCCCGGGATAAGAGAATATCTTGACATTTTGATGTAACAGCTTGGAGTCAGGTACTGTGCCCGGTAGCTGGCAACAATCTCGCCCACAATTACATGAGCCAAAACTAATCTTGGGAAAGAGTGTTGTGTTATGTCTCTGCGTATAGCTTCGGAATATAAAAACCACAACGCATTGACTTTGGTAGGTTGGTAAAACAAACAAAAATATAACGTTGAATCTTCAAGTCTGTAATTCACTAGTGATAAGACTTCATACAGTTAATTGAATTTAAGAAAGGAATATTTTCTTTGTTGTTAACAAAAGCTTATCATTAGTTAATTGTTACAACTGAAACGATGTATGATTAAACAAAATAAAAAAAAACTGCCATAATCATCATCATTATCATCAAGTCATGGCGCCCACCGTTGAACAAAGACCTCCCTTATTAGGGGCAAAGAGGTAAATTTGACACTATCCCCAAGCTTGGCAGGCATCTTGGGGATCGCAATATAAGATGGCAGTTCTTCAAAAGGCGCTGCTGCCACCTTCTGTATCTTTTCCTTCGTCACTTATACGACTCCCACAGGGTGGGTGCAATTCTAGCCTGGCAACCCATAGGTTACTTCTGTCAAATTATGCGGGTCCCTATGTTTTGTATATAATTTATTTTGCGGGCTTTGAAGAGACACTCATCTATAGCGTGTTTCAAAACCCAGTGCTTTCAAAGTGAATATCAGGATATAGATATAGCACCTTGATTAATACCTCAATATATATACATAACAAAAATAAGCATATAGATTGAGCAACTAAGTAGGTAGGCACTAACAATAAAACCAATGCCAACAAACGACGCGATGCATTGGACGATAAAAACCACTTTATTGCACCAAAACAGGTCAACGTCTGACCTAGCACCCACTGCATAAACATTCACAAAGGTACCAATCATTGTTGATGCTAGTTCTGATTTTAAGAATGAATGGGTTGAATGACCTTCTTTCCTTCTGTCTTTGAGTTAAAATAAGCTAGAGCTGTGCGTCGCGACTAGATCATAAATTATATTGCGAAGTGACATTGCGAGATCTCTCGGTCTCACTGGATTCACAGCGATTCCAAAATAACTTTGTTTATAACAAAAATATAGGAACGGTGCATGCAGTGTTCGTATATTTCCAGTAATCCCCTTGGTTTATCCTTCATTTCCCTAGCAGCGTTGTAAATGGTTATCGTGATTATTAGCAGAGAGATAGAAATTAATAGTGACATATGATAGGTGGGTAAGAGGAGCTTTGAAGTGCAGTGTCACCGTATTCAATGAATTTGTGGACCGAAGCCTGGAATACTAATAACTTCTTCTTCTTCATGCCCTTATTCCACGCTAAGTGGGGTCCTAAAATATGTATTTCTCTCTCACTCAGCTATATTGGCTATAATTTCAATATATTCACTTTTAATAATTACAAATATTTAAATAATATTATTAAAAACATAAAATTAATATTTAGTAAAATATTTATGAAAATGTATGTCGTGACAATTACACCTAATTTTGCTGCTAAGCGAACGAGATCTCATAAACGCCACGGAACCCAACCGGAATAGTTTTTGACGCGTGTCGCTTCTACAAGAAGATACCTACCTAGTGTTTATGACAGCACGTTGGCTCACCAGGAAAATGATTCGGAATTGTCACTAGCTGTATTTCAATATTTTTTGTATTAATAATAATTAATATTATTAACGTTTTGCTAAAATAATATTATGACATTTTTTATTATAAATCTTCATGTTTTGACATGGTTTTTATCCCTCCTTATTACATATTAGCGCGGTTTCACCAACGTAGACAGTAAAAATGACTTACACAACGTAACATGGTAACAAAATGTATGTTCTGTGGAACCAGGACCTAAACTATCTTCCAAGTTTTATCAACATCGGTTTAGCTGTTTCAGCGTAAAGGAGTAATAATATAAACATATATTGTTACTCTAACAATGTATACTTACGTCCTCACTTACAAACTTTCGCATGTCATATAACATTAGTGTGATGAAATCCTTTTTTTTATTGGGATTTTGACAAAAGCTCGAGATGCATTTCATCACTCTGATGAAGTTGTTAAGTCGCATGTACTGTGGGTATTTATACATGAAAATACACACAGTACATGCATCAACAATAAACCGGAACACAGTAATGCGAACATTACTGCTTGGAGGATAACTACACTTAAAATAGTATAAAATAGTATGGAATTATGTACTTAACTTTTTTATCTTATATTTCAAGACTTTCAAGAGCCGTTCGCTTGACAGTTAGTTCAAGGGCTTTGTGTAGATGCAGTACTCCTTGACACGGCACGTAATGTCCGTACGTTTCTAATTCTGAAGCAGTGCCCACAAGCCCCAGCCGGCTGTCTAAGTTTTTGGTATTATATTTCTGCATATATTAAAAACAACTTAATTTGTATGATAAAAGGATCTTAGTTGATGATAGTATGTGGCAGCCATTTTGTTATAGTCGCTACGTGTTTCCATTTAAAAAAAAACATATCATTCAAAGTTTTGATCTAACGAAGATAATACAAACTTATTCGATAGGTAATATTGCGTGTTAAAAAATACGATAAATTGTTTCACATTTTCGGAACTTAAAAAAACTCGTTAAAACTATACTAAGATATTATGCAAACCATCGACAAATTATAGTAAAAACTGCAAAATGCACATTTTATTACTTCGATAGATTTTGAACAAAGCTACGAGTACGATACAATATTCAATTTGCAGCCGTATGTCTATAACTTTAAAAAATAGTGGTGTTTCAATATAATTTTTTAATGTTTTCATATTTAGGATTCAAAGAGTGACAGTCGATTTCACGTGAGGGAAGGGAATTCTTGTACCTATAGTTTCATTAATATAGGTACCTATAAAACTATAAAAAATATGTATTACATGTATAATATTTCCTCTGTATACATATATGTCTTCTGAGTATTAGTCTTTGAGTTAAAATAAGCTAGAGCTGTGCGTCGCGACTAGATCATAAATTATATTGCGAAGTGACATTGCGAGATCTCTCGGTCTCACTGGATTCACAGCGATTCCAAAATAACTTTGTTCATAACAAAAATATAGGAACGGTGCATGCAGTGTTCGTATATTTCCAGTAATCCCCTTGGTTTATCCTTCATTTCCCTAGCAGCGTTGTAAATGGTTATCGTGATTATTAGCAGAGAGATAGAAATTAATAGTGACATATGATAGGTGGGTAAGAGGAGCTTTGAAGTGCAGTGTCACCGTATTCAATGAATTTGTGGACCGAAGCCTGGAATACTAATAACTTCTTCTTCTTCTTCTTCATGCCCTTATTCCACGCTAAGTGGGGTCCTAAAATATGTATTTCTCTCTCACTCAGCTATATTGGCTATAATTTCAATATATTCACTTTTAATAATTACAAATATTTAAATAATATTATTAAAAACATAAAATTAATATTTAGTAAAATATTTATGAAAATGTATGTCGTGACAATTACACCTAATTTTGCTGCTAAGCGAACGAGATCTCATAAACGCCACGGAACCCAACCGGAATAGTTTTTGACGCGTGTCGCTTCTACAAGAAGATACCTACCTAGTGTTTATGACAGCACGTTGGCTCACCAGGAAAATGATTCGGAATTGTCACTAGCTGTATTTCAATATTTTTTGTATTAATAATAATTAATATTATTAACGTTTTGCTAAAATAATATTATGACATTTTTTATTATAAATCTTCATGTTTTGACATGGTTTTTATCCCTCCTTATTACATATTAGCGCGGTTTCACCAACGTAGACAGTAAAAATGACTTACACAACGTAACATGGTAACAAAATGTATGTTCTGTGGAACCAGGACCTAAACTATCTTCCAAGTTTTATCAACATCGGTTTAGCTGTTTCAGCGTAAAGGAGTAATAATATAAACATATATTGTTACTCTAACAATGTATACTTACGTCCTCACTTACAAACTTTCGCATGTCATATAACATTAGTGTGATGAAATCCTTTTTTTTATTGGGATTTTGACAAAAGCTCGAGATGCATTTCATCACTCTGATGAAGTTGTTAAGTCGCATGTACTGTGGGTATTTATACATGAAAATACACACAGTACATGCATCAACAATAAACCGGAACACAGTAATGCGAACATTACTGCTTGGAGGAAAACTACACTTAAAATAGTATAAAATAGTATGGAATTATGTACTTAACTTTTTTATCTTATATTTCAAGACTTTCAAGAGCCGTTCGCTTGACAGTTAGTTCAAGGGCTTTGTGTAGATGCAGTACTCCTTGACACGGCACGTAATGTCCGTACGTTTCTAATTCTGAAGCAGTGCCCACAAGCCCCAGCCGGCTGTCTAAGTTTTTGGTATTATATTTCTGCATATATTAAAAACAACTTAATTTGTATGATAAAAGGATCTTAGTTGATGATAGTATGTGGCAGCCATTTTGTTATAGTCGCTACGTGTTTCCATTTAAAAAAAAACATATCATTCAAAGTTTTGATCTAACGAAGATAATACAAACTTATTCGATAGGTAATATTGCGTGTTAAAAAATACGATAAATTGTTTCACATTTTCGGAACTTAAAAAAACTCGTTAAAACTATACTAAGATATTATGCAAACCATCGACAAATTATAGTAAAAACTGCAAAATGCACATTTTATTACTTCGATAGATTTTGAACAAAGCTACGAGTACGATACAATATTCAATTTGCAGCCGTATGTCTATAACTTTAAAAAATAGTGGTGTTTCAATATAATTTTTTAATGTTTTCATATTTAGGATTCAAAGAGTGACAGTCGATTTCACGTGAGGGAAGGGAATTCTTGTACCTATAGTTTCATTAATATAGGTACCTATAAAACTATAAAAAATATGTATTACATGTATAATATTTCCTCTGTATACATATATGTCTTCTGAGTATTCCTTTTAATCTGTTTGTTGTTAATTTTTTTTTATGTTATTGTGATGGAACAAGCTCGAGGCCCACCTGATGTTAAGTGGACTAACCTCTGCCTATAACAGTTGCAATTCATCACAAGTATTGCACTGCGCCCGTCACATTGAGACATAGTTGTTAAGTCTCATTGTGCCTGTAATTTCACTGGCTCTCAAGGACTACTGCCGGAACACACCTTTCGGTGCTTGGCGACAGACTTTCTACTTGAGGGTGGTAGCTAGCCAGGCGGGCAATCGCAAAATGCCCTTCCACCATGCAGTGAAGCTCAAGCCGGCGGTGGGGATCGAACCAGGGTACTGCGGCGCGGCAGTCCATAGCTATTACCGCTCGGCCAACATTGCTTAAGTTTATGATGCAACGTAGGCGTAGCAGCTAAATTAGGCGAAACTATCACTTGATATATGTTTTGGATGTATTTCCTAAAAAATAATTTAGCGTTTTCTTAAAATATTTGTTATTATCATTCATTTTATGTATTTTGCCATACTTTGACCCTAAGTATGACTGAGAATATTCAGACAATAACCGACTCGTTTTAGACTGTTATTCTTTAAATATATTAAATAATATTTGTAACAACATGTAACCTCAGTTATATGAAATCTGACAAGATTTGAGTTAATGAAGTATGTATATCGTATAAAAAATAAAAAATCATGATTATTTTTAGCAAAGAGCTAAGATTATCTTTTTACAGTAAATATTATATAAAAAAAATATAATCATAATAGTAAATATTCCACAGTATGTAACACAAATAGTCACAGATGTACGAATTATTTATTTACATATGCATAAATTATTGCAAATAGAATCGGTTTTAGAATAGAAACGGTAATAGATGTATGTGCAACAAGTGTTCGAATTTGCACACGGATCATAGATTGTGACCTAAGACATCTTATTAAACAAGTATTATAATTTATACGTGAAGGCGAAAATGAAAAAAAATAATTAAAATAACCTATAAGAGCATGCTCACCTGGAAGTTGTTTTTGCTGTTCTAATATCTCCCTAATATATATCTAGGTTTTTTATTATGAACTTGATGTAGAGCCAAATACTTTCACACATCATTTGTCCCGGGATATCGATGTGAAATATTCATGATGATCAATTAGATTTCGTTGGTGTTGCCAACATCATTCACGCTACCACTCTGAAAAGCAGGCTCGGTAGAGTGCAAGCAGTAATTTTGTCAATGAGAACATCTTTATTCGTTTAGATACTTTAGATTAATGTCTTACAGCTGTTTAGATGTAAAATTATCTAGCGTCCAATTGCGCTAAATCTACACTTGTCGTAACTTCGTACTCTACTCCTAATGCTAAACTTTCTCCATCGCGAAATAAGATTTCCAACGGCTAAACATTTTATAAAAAAAAAAATAGATAGAACTAAAAATAAAATTAAATAGTTTTTAAATGCATAAGTAAAGCCCTTTCAAGTGATTACCAAACTTGACATTCAATTCTCTTTATTGCCTTATATTTCGACCACACACCAACTGATTTGGCTCACAGATATTTATCTATTATCTTTCAAAATGTAGAAAATCCATCAAAGATACATTTTCAAATTCGGTCACAATTTACGCATCAGAAAAATATAGGTTAAATATAAACTGAAGTGAAAGTAAACTGTATTTAAGGACAAAATAAAAAAGTAAAAACTTAAGATAAAGTTTATTAAAATAGTGTTAAAAGTATTTACAATCTAAATATAAGTACTCTCATAAAAAAGACTTAACAAAAATAACGATAGTTAGATAATACTAGAGTTTAAATTAATAAAATCCATCACACATCTTTGACGTCGTAAAGCAGTAATATTGGAACATAAAATAATGAATAGAGGCACTGAAACGGGCAGAAATTGCAATAAAAGATAGCAGAAAGCGTATGATATGACTCTACAAACTATAAAGAAACAACTTAATAGGAGAATTTTTGCAGTTCAGATTTCAAAACCGAATATCTGAGATTTTGGATTAACAAAAAATATTTGTATTAATAATATTAATATTTGTATTCAGTCATTAATAATTAGATAGACAGCTCTAATACATACAGATATATAATTTTAAAACCGCCTGTTAGACTATATTTTAGAACACATGGCCAATGGAAAATTCTGAGTGTGATTTGTATCTGATTTTCGGCATTAGCCTCGAAAGCAAGTAGGAAAGTTGCGTTTGTGTGTTGTCATATTTTTTAATTTACATATGACGGGTGTTTCCAAAACCGCCATGACCCGATTGTGAAGCACCTTTGTTGAAGCCCATTTGAAGGTTAAGTTCGGAGTTGTGAGCCCTTAGTTGTTCTTCTGTGAATGTGCGTTCATTCTTTTCAGCCATTTTGGGACCTAGCTGGGGACCAGTCCATTCTGGGTGCTTTTGAGTCTAGAAAATAAACAAAATATTCAAATATAAACGTACATATTTGATAAGAAATGTTGGATAAAGATGTTCCTTAAGTATGGTCGCAGATTTACAGCATTCGGACTATAACTTTCATTTAAATTCTCTGAATAAGTAGGTTATTCAAAAGTTATTGTGTTGTTGATATATTTTACAACAAGAAAACAAATTTGATATACATTTAGATTGGATTTTTCAGTTTTCTAATTATTTCGTAACTTACGTTTCTAAAAAATTAGCGCAATCAGGATAATCAAATATAAAAGTAATGAAATACTTACAATTCTGCCAAGGGAGTACAGGCACAAGGTGACTTGGGGAATGTTACGCCTTTCAAAAAGATCAGCAGTTTGGAAAATCTCCTCTTCAGGCACGCCGTATTTTTTGATTGCAGCCTGGAACCTGTAAAATACCAGATCAACTTCATTGCCTACAAAAACTTATATTTTGGAGTTAGTATATTTAGATTTTCTGCCTTTCTTTCTAAGAAGCGATGAAGGGATAATGCCAGAAGGTGGGCAGCAGTGTATTCTGAAGAACTGTGATCTTACAATGCCATCAATAAAACAAAATTATAGTAACTCCCCCATTGATGAAGGTATTTGCTCAATGATGGACGGTATGGTTGATGATGATGATATTTAGATATCTACATTTAAGCAATTCCTACAATTTTGGTGACATTTTTGGTACATTCTAATTGATAACTTTAATCATTGGAACTAACATAAATAAAGTCATAAATGTCTGTTTTGAGGGCCAGTGTGGTAGACACTACGCGGTCACGATTCAATAATACGTATTTTGTGATAGAAGGAGTTATCTATTATTGTGAATGCGGAAATATTTACCTTTGAATGTTCTCCATAAGCTGGAAGTTGGTTCCTCTTTCTTGGATCTTCTTGACAGATCCAGGGGCTAGCTTGTTGATCAGCTTGCAGAGGACCACGCCGTCCTTGAGAACATCTTCGTAAGGAGCGTTCGACAGGGGTTCACCGATAACAGCACTAATCCAAGTGATCACCTCCTGTTCTTGGTCCTTGTTTCTGGGCTGAAATGTAGGAAAGCTGAATTAAAATTTCCGCAACGCTTACATCTCACCAAAATATAAGTTTATAAGTTTTTGTAGGTATGACCTACAAAAACTTATGAGATGATCTGGTTTTTTACAATATTATAGTAATATTCAGCATATTTAATTGGTCATCATGAATGTAGCAATAGTTCCTATATAAATTCTCAGGATTGGATTTTAATTAAATTTATATATTTTTGAGAGCCAGTACTTCTAGATTAGCCTGAACAACATCTTCAACCACATCATCACTTACCATCAGGTAAGATAGTGGTCAAAGGCTAACCTATCAGGCATAAAAAAAACCTAAATATTACTTAATTTGGCTAGTTAAAATTTAAATGGTCATGTAAAGTGCGTTTGTTATTACATATATTAATTACTACCTACATCGATTGATTTTACTCGCAACGAAGTACAGATACAGTATTTGTAATTGTCCAATGCAAGTAATAAAATTATATGTTGCGGTACATTTATGAAATGTTTATTGTAAAGAGTTCTTTTACAGGGTTTACTTTATGAACGTTAAAACGAGAACATAGTAGTAAAGAAAATTTCACAATTTAGCTATATGTTATACTCGTATATGCAAATTGTTTCCAAAGCTAAACGTGGCTCGAGAAGCAAGCAGAGGGAAGAGTTAACACTTGCTGGTTACATTTCAAAAATATATTTCAAATATAAAATTACAAAATACTGTATCATTAATTTGTAGGGGTCATTGACGCCTACTAATATATTTTCGCCGGATGTTTATCCGACCCGTTGCCGTTCATATTTTATGACTAGAGGCTAGAGCTAAAATAGTCTTAGAATATCGGCTTCTAATGAATGAAAAGATGATATTACATTCGCATCATATGGATCTATTCAAAAAACATATTAATTTTTCTTTGAAATTTGATTTTACAGATAAAGATAAGCTTGTCATCCGTTCAAAATAACAAGACGCTGAATTTGAGGATCAACAATTCCAATAATCAGACTTTACGATTTACATGATCTATAACAGATCTTAATAAAGGATTAATAAAACAATCTGTATTTCTTTAAGCTCTGGCATTGCATTATCTAATGTAGTAGCTATTGAGCAAGAATATAAATATAACGCCTTACAAAACGCAATGCACACGAGACAGTATTTAAAAATATCTTCTGAATACTCAAGAGCAATTTATCATGCCATTATTTCTAAAACATCTTCGTTTGTTGATAGGCGCCCGAGCGCATAGACGATTGACGCCTCTAAAAACGTAAATCAACCAGAATTTCGGATCCGTTAAAAATGTTACATGCAAGTCTTGAACGTGGGCCATAAACCACTCGTTTCCAGTGCCAAGTCGTTATGGCGAATGGGTGGATTCCAGCACCACCCAAAATAACATAGTAACACAAACATATCACTGGCAATCCTAACAGATACGTGTGCATGCAGCAGGCATAATGGAAATTAGTCATTTCTATATTATGATTACATCTTCAGGTATCAGTACAACGATACCTGAACGTTAGTATAGCTCATCAGTTATCAGTGATAAGTGATGCTCCTTACCCAAAGATTGTAGCTATTTCTCATTTGATCAGACCCCTTAATAAATTTTGATCTGAGGTTCGAATGATCGTGCGCACTGGAAGATATATCATATTCGAATCGAATACGATGTCCTGCAGTAACTTGTTATACAAAGTGAAATAATAAAGTAGTTCACACACAGCACATTACAATAATTTTATGCCTTGAAAATTTGTAATTTTGTAATGTAATTAACGAGCAGGCGTTATTTCAAACATAACAATATTAAAAGATATTATAATCAATAAAATAAAAGAGCAAACCAAAAAATGGAAGTCGACACAAAAAATAGACCATACTTCTATTTACATTTTTTATATTTTTGTTGATGCTCTGGAGCTTTAAGATTGTTACGTAAGCTCCAGTGGATTATCAGAGCATTATATTTTTAGTGACGTTGATCAGAAGGGAATGAGGTCATAGATGATGGGATCAAACGGATGTTTGGCAATTGATTATTTTGGCTTTTGTCTCTGTCTGTATATAAAAACCACATTAGTCGGGCTGGGGTTTGTTACTGGACATCATGTGTTTTCTTTCTTTTTAATTGCATGTAATCTGTTTATATACGTTGTATTGTTAAAACCTACTTTTATACGAAGTTTTTATTTGAGTACAAATTTTATTATCAGTAACAATGTTAAATATGATCTGGAAATAAATTTCTACACAAAAATATTTTAATTCTATTCATATTATTTGTCTAAATGTGACTGTACGTGATCATCACCAAAAGCCACGATCCACATCAATTTTCTCAAGAGTTATCTAGAGTTTGCCATAATCTCCACATTGAGGAATGCTTTTTACAAAAGGCGCTGCTGCGCACCTCTAACGGCTTGAGAGGGGTGCTGAATATCTTCATGTGCATATTCATGGAGCTAGAATTGCACCCCCGGCCGCTAATATCATGATTGCATTCTTTTTATAAATAATATATTGTTTCATATGCGTAAAGAGCAACATGACATTTGTATCATGCTATATTATACCAGACAACATCCTGCTTGTTTATTATTTTGCCATTATCTGCCAGTCATCCAGCGAGGGATTTGAAATTGGTTATTTTTTCATCCACAATCATATTATGGTGAGATAAAATACATTCATGATGTTCTTTTGAGAGAAAGTATCTTCTAATCTAATATTATTATTATTAATACTGATGTCTAGTAACAGCTGTGGCTTGCAATCGTTAATCTAAATATTCTGCGCACTCTTGTCCAGTGACGTCAGAACAGAAGTCACTGCTCGCGTTGCTTTATATTTACATTCATAATTTAAAAGATTAAAGCGAGATGTTTCTTGTTTTGTTACATTTTATTGGCTGCTTAGACTGATATATTGAATTCATTAGCAACGATCATGTCGCCAATGTTTTTTTATGTTTTTAAACGTGGTGAAGGAAACTAATTCTTTAACCAAGAGTAAACTGAACAAGTCTACATCAACTTTCTAGTCTTCTCTTACTTATGTGGTCTTAGTACAATTAGTATATTTCTAATAACATAATAAAGAGACACATTTTTACCTACTATGCCCTGCTACAAAACCGCTTGACGCCAGCCCATTAGGTAAAATTTCTCTAATAAATAAATGAAGATAAATAAAACAACACATAACAAAGTTACACACTATGTTGCCCAAGGCCAAAAAGAAACAAATGCAAGTCGAACAAGAGAAAATTCAGGATTGAGGAGCTCTTAGGCCACCTTCCACTATTATTGTTAGCTTAACAATCACGGTGAAATTACCAGATGAGCATAAGTGAAAAGAATTAAACAAATTAGAAAGAAGTGGTAAAGTTGTTCAATTGTCTAATAAGGTTACAAGGGAAGCTAGTAAAAGTATATTATAAAGCACTGTAGATATGTATTAAGGTCACTGAACTCTACCAATGGCATATAGTTTACCACTGACTGTAACTTTTAAACTTTTGATGAATTTAAACGCCACTTGTGAACTGACATTATGACAGTCCGCAATGTAGTTTATCTCGCGGAACTCATTGCTTTTTATTGAATAATAACTATTAAAGAAGATGAGCATGAATTTAATTAAGGATGTATCGCTTTTTATATACGAAGTTGCCAATACGTCTTGAAGTATTTGACAATTACCGGCATTTTATTGGAGTTTATCATTTATTTTCTTATTAAGTATTTTGTTTCGTTTGGATGTAATACTCGTATTTTAGAGGTTTTATTGTGACTCTAGGTTGGTATATAAATTTATGTGACATGAATCGATTGCAATTTTTGTATCATTGTAATAACCTTATGTTAAATATCATAATTTTAACTATAACTTTTATTACAAGAATTTATATAGTATAAAGGTTATGTCAAAAGGATGGAAGCAAAGGTCTCACCAAGTATCCTCGATATAGAATGTTTATTACAGGTATTGTTTGCAAACTTCAGATATTGCCCGATAAAGGTAAAAAATCACGAATTATATCTACTTCTATTAAAAAAACAACCAATTGTAAGCCTGACTAGCAATATGTATACTTGCGAGTCCGGCTGAGGTTGCCATTCCGGCAATATAAATACTTGGTGTTATTTATGCATTTACGAAAATCGTTTCTTGAAAATTATTTCTTGAGTTCGTACCATATGGCGAATCGGACTCAATGCCTTGTTCCCTTTCAAAGGATATGACCCTTTAAGGTAGAAGCTGAGTAGTAGGATCCGCTTTTCTGTTACGGAACTCTAAAATATTACATAGTACCTTGATTATAATATATTATGTTGGTGCTGTGTGCAATACTTAGTAAATAGTTTGGTAATAAAACAAGTTATTTTTACAATATCGTAAGGATTTTTGTTCGATAACGAGGCCATATTATGTATGGATGCACATAATATAATTTTAATAGTTTTGCTATTTATAATATTTCGTGTGATTGGACATGTAACTATAGTACATTTAATTAAATAGGAAATTTTAATTGACATCCAAAATAAACAATTGACATTCCTAAATGATAGAGTAATACAATTTAATTTATGAGAATAAAATATTATTTAAAAGCATCAAATCTCGCAACTGATCGTGGTTACAATGAATTGAATATTTTTGCCGAATTTCGTGTTATCTTTTACTTCTTTGCACTGGTATTTTATTAAAATTTGATTTAAAAACACAAATACAGTAACTACTAAACCAAATAATTAATTAATAATAATATTTTCTCTTACGTACAGCCATTTTACTATCACAAAACTATGACACTTGTGGGGCAAGTTTACGGTGCGATATCAACAAGTGAACTGCTGGTGAAATCCGCCCGCCCAACGCCGGCTACGACGCGGGGGCGGGCGGCTAACTTCTGTTGACTACGTATACAAATATATAACCTCACAGAGGCGCTTTGTATATGGATGCCGTCATTTTTATTTACATCATCCGCTAACGTCAATTTTCTACCGGATACATGCGATAAATCAGACTAAATGAAATAAATGTTTGCGGCCTAAGAGCTTCACGCAGATGTTTTACGTTTCATTCATTTGGTGAAATAAATTGTATTCATTATCACTACGAGTCGACATTTTTTAGATAGTTTTAATGTATTATTTATGAACGTGGGGGATAATGTGGATCGTGCAAGAGTAGGATTCTGCGAGATGGTGACATTATAACGAGAGTTAAGTGTTTGACGAGGCACTTCTTTAAGTGGGACGAAGTTAGTAGTATCATAGAGAAACAACATTTATCTATAGTAGTATTTTTGATGGCAGTACCAGCCGTTATGACGGATTCACTAATGAGTTCGAAGAACAGTATTTGCATAACTTTAGACCAGCATCAGAATGAGTCAAAATACTATAATTCTGCTATTAGTCACTGAAGAGTTCCGTTGTCTACATGCCGTATCTATCATGAGATAATATTGTATTGTCATTGGTACTTGACAATATAATTATGCTCAAGTTTAAATTAATATAGCAAAAATGATTGTTAACTTCCTCCCAGAATCCAGACAACAACACTGAGCAAGTAATATTTTAGACAACAACTCACCAGGCAGTTTCAGATATTCTACCCTACATATTTATTTGTATATTCACGAGGATTAGGCAGTATCACATTGAATGTTTGCAAATATGTAAATCCTAGAATTCAAATAAAATATTTAAACTAAAATAAACGTCGATATGACAAACGAAAACAACAACAGGAAAACGAGGTTCTACTTCTCGGTAACGTGTGGACTATTTTATGTATTATTTGCTGTAAGCTGACAAATAAGCTTTATAACTACTTGATGGCTTTCCTGTTCCAGTTTTCCATCTAATAGTCTGCTCTATCTCTATTATCATGGGTCTACAGGTAAACCCATGTACCCATGGACCCGTCAATGCGTCCAACCACCGTGTTCACGGATAATAGCTCGCCCTACTTTTAAAATATAAAAAATATTTAAATTAGGCGAAAAATAAATTTTACCGTCTTTAAACCGGAAAAGCATATGATGACGAAGCAGCATTACATAATACAAAAATAACAAATACCTTTATATCCCGTACGGTTAGGCAAATAGTTTTGTGAGTTTTTTGTTGAGAAACATTTCCATATTACAAAAAAAACTTCGAAAAGTCAAGCGATCAAACCAACTCGCAAGACTTCTATAGCGATGCTTTTTTTATGCTTGATAGGTTAGCCTTTGACCACTATCTCACCTAAGTGATGATGTGGTCGTAGATGTTGTTCAGGCTAACCTAGAATTACTGGCTCTCAAAGACAGCTACAGCTGCCGGAACACACCGCTAGGTACTTGGCGACACATTTTCTACCTGAGGGTAGTAGCTACTTTAGCTAGCCTACCACCATGCTATAACGACTAGCATCCTAAGACTACACCCAGGACCGACGGCTTAACGTGCCCCGACGCACGGAAGCGCTCAGTAGTAATGTCACTAGCGGTCACCCATCCAACTCATGACCGCGGCGGATGTTGCTTAACTTTGCTGATCGGTTAAGAACAGCTAAGCAAACTTCGCTACGAGCGTTTCAGAAAGCTTTTTACCACTTAACCAACGAATCAAACAAGCCAAGGCATTAATAAGGAATCTCATTATTTTTGACCAAGTAAGCGCATCTCTGTTTCAGTTTGGGATAAAATGCTTTTGTATGTCTGTCCGGTGAATATCCAGCTGTTCTCCTCTACAGGTCGCATTTCAGAATCGATTCTCGTGAAGTTTTGTGACCAGGTCCGGTAATTATATAAAACTTAGTTCATTCATGTTTTTGTTCTTATTTTCGAATCGCCCGAGGTGTTGAAAACGTAAAAAAATTATATCTTTCCCGAGGACTTCAGCTCCCAGCGTCACTAGTTTATATTTATGTACACGTAATATTAGGCCAGTGATGTAGTAAGAGCGTTGTTTTAAGTTTGGCTTACGAAAACATTAAAACTGTTTGTTTGGATTGAATCGAATGTGCTCGAAGAAAAATAACGGGTGGCGCCGATGGCGTAAGAACTCTATAAATATAGATATTGGTTTATAAACAGCTGTAGAATTTCTCATAAGTAAGAACTCTTTCATCTATCTTTATGAGCAAGTATATTGTTATAACAACATCCTATTATGTTGTGTTAGTCTCATATGAACTGTACAAGAAAACATTTAACTCCTGAACCAAATTGATTACTGCAATCTTTTATTAAATTTATAATTATTGACACTTGCATCAATGTTTTAAGTGTCAACCTCCTTCTTATATGTACCTAATTATATGAGCAGTAGATAAAATTGAATGAAGCAACGATGGTCGAGCGGTAATAGCATGGACTTCCGTGCCGCAGGTCTATGCTTCGATCCCCACCGACGGACCAGTGGAAGGGTATTTTGCGAATGCTCGCCTGGCTAGCTACCACCCTCAAGTAGAAAACAGCACCGTATGTTCCGGCAGCAGTCGCAGAGAGCCAGAAAATTTACAGGCGCATAAGACCTAACAACTGTATGTCTTGACCATCACGTCAGTCGACAGTTGCAGTGTCACCGTTTTTCATATATGAAGACCACAGGAGATAAAACCAGGAATTTCAAAACAGCAGAAATTTTAGTAAACTGAATCGCAAAATTTTGGAGACAGTGACTTAACCTAGTTGTTTTTACATTTGTGATTTTTATATTTGGTAATAATATTTGCTTTATTCGCACGGATATTCATGAATCACGATTCTTGCCAACCATCAGCACAGAACAAAAACGATAAATTATAAAAGCTGCATAGTCTTTGACATATACTGGTGTTGCTTTAGTATGTTCGATATGATAAAGATAATACAAAAAGCCACTAGATGGCATGGTAAGTAAAGTTTTAAATTTTAACTGACATTCCTTGTTCTTTCCTTGTGGTATTCATATAGGTAGGTAAATGTACTTTGTGCCATCCTCGTTCTGCTTGACATTGCACTGCCCTCGTCATTCCAAGACGTCACTTCGTATGTTTCGTTCGTACTGTTATTTCACTTACTCCGGTGCCCTTTACACCACACAGTAGTGTTCACTGAAAAAGCGGTAATACCTTACAATTTATAGCAAGATAAGTCAGATGAAAAGTGATAGAACAAACCTGGCATATCTGCCCACGCCATCCACCATGTTTTTTTTTCAAAGATTCCGCACATTATTTAATTGGTATATTTTGGTAGATGACACTTCAACAAACAAAAAATAATATGTGATGTCTGATGTACCCTAATGTCAAATTGACAAAAAAGTGTGTCGGTCTGGCTTAAGGATACGAGCTACGGGTGTGGTGTCAAAGTTGGCATCGGACTGGACCACTATAGCCAATTTATGAATGAAATTCTATTGTTATAATTATCGCCGATGCCAATGGGTTAAAAAAAAACCCAAAGCCTTGGTCAAATTGAGTTCATGTATGAATAATCAAAATGGTTATATCAAACTAGTTACACGGTACAAATCCACAGTTACAAATAACTACTAGGTACTTTTAATAACCAAAAAACGTATATAAGTGCTGCCAACGAAATCTTTACTCTTCTATCTATCTTTACTTACCTACCTTACTTGTAACTAAAAATATTTCAGTTTATTACTTATAACTAAAAATTACAAAATAAACGTAACCAATTAAAAAAAGTTATTAACTCAAAATGATGAAACAATAATGTATCTAACTAAACACGAAATTAATGTCATATAGTCGAAATCAGGACCTTAAAATTTTTAAACACGCCAAAGCACGAGCTGCTTTGCTTAAATGAATTAAAATGCTTGCTGCGATTGCGAGAAAATTAAACAGATATTTTTGTGTAATTATTTTGTCTTTATTAATTCCCTATATCAATGAGCATTATTTAAGGCGCAGATAATTTCCTACATGACAAATACTACAAACAGAAATATAAACTATTAAAAATATCCTGTCAAACTTCTTAAAGATTGGACTGACCGTTCGGTAGCTATCCTCAAGCTTACCTACTTGCCACTGAGACTTCGCTTAACACTGGTAAAACAAGGTACCACCCAAAGGAACAACGTCAATACAAATTGCACGCCATAAATGAGGTATACAATACAATACATACGAACATGTACCTAATGCTTTATTCAATAGAATACTAATGAGCCAAAAACCAAACATGGAAAGGAAACGTACATTGTGTTTGTGCAGTGTAATTACACTCGTAAAATTATTTCACACATAGTACTCAAAATATTTGTCTTTTTCAATCTTATAGGTTAGTCTTTGACCACAATCACCCCTGGGGGTGATTGATGATGTGGTCACAATGCCAGCTGCCGGAATACACGGTTAGGGGAACGATGACAGTTTTTTACAGATGTAGATGAGAGCATTCAAGATAATTATAGTCTGCATGGCCATATCGGAATTTTCAGGCCCACGAATGCCTATAATATAGCCTAAACCCTACCTCCTGATGTACTCCTCCCAAAACATTCTAAAGAAACAAGTATATAAAAAAACAGAATATGCTCTTCTAATCTGAGCTTGGTACTATACCATGGGTCTTCCACTGCTGAGCATCCCCATAATGGGGGAATTTGTCATAATCCCCACGCTAGGCAGGTGTCTTGGGGATCGCAGTGTGGGATATTAGTTACTCAGAAAGCGCTGCTGCCCACCTTCTGGTGTTTTACCCTCAGTCGCCTCTTTCGACACCCATGCACGGGTAGAGATGGGAGGGTGACATTCTAACCCGGTACCCCACGGGCATGTCTCATATACTTTATATTTTTAACTATTTTTCTTCGATAATCACTATCGGCTTGTACAGTTCAATGAAATCATTATCCTTCCAAACAAGTATAGCAGTAATCCATTTCCAATCACCCATTGTATCTCTGAGCTATGTATCTAACACCAAGAATGTACGATGGAGGTCAATGTTAAGAAAGACAACATCCTCTTCTTACCCTTCACCCATCAATGTGATCGGTACAAAATTTATTTCACATATACACGTGCACATATTGTAAAGGCTCTGGTTATGGTCTTATAAAAATTTTATAGACACCCGCTAAGAGTCAACTAACAAAGACTAAAAATGGCGGTAAGACATAAATAGTGCTAAAAATGCGGCATGCCTTTCATCAGCCTTAGTATACGCAACAATTTGGGTATGTAACAATATTATTATTTTAATGTTGTTTTTAATTCCTCGGGTTCATAGACAATAAAAAACTAACATCTTACTTACTTTATATTTAAATATTCATAAACGCACGTTCATTTTTGGCTGGAATGAATGAAAACCAATCAAACACGCAAAACAGGCACTAATACAATTTCCACGGTACAGAAAGGAGCCTGCTCACTAAGTACAAATATCGATGATTATTTAAAAACACTGTCACTTTTGCCACATTGTCCACAAACGTTTACAAAAAATAACAATACATAATCTGGATGTTTAATAATTTCCCTGGACACAAACTGCTATATAGGTACTTTCGGGAAAACTGCATATGTCACAAAACAAGCACTAAAGTCTTCAATTTCGATTCTGCCTGGATTCTACTCAGTTTTATCGTCCTTATTTTCATTTCTCTTTATTATAAAAGTTGAATAACACGCTTCAAAATAAATGGCAACAAATATAGCCAATAGCATCGGACTTGTGTTCGCAATTGTGAAGACAGCTAACGCAGTCATTGTCACTGATGTATACATTTCGTATAATCAATTAAGTAATTGTTGTAAAACATGTAGCAAAACGCGTCTGGTTCAGAATAAGTATTCGGAGTGAATAAGAATTGTTCACATATATGGGTCAGTATATCTGGCTACAATGGTTCCTTATACGATAGCTTTGTTGTAGCATTTTATCGGTGCGTTCTCTTATCAATGTTTAGTTCGCCTGTATTATTGGTAGGGAACCTATAAAAATTGTTTTGAGGAGTTGCGTGAAATTGTTCTGAGGAAATATCTTGTATATCAAATATTTAATTAAGGTTGTAAAATTGCTTATATGACATTTACAAATAATTAAAGTACTATTTTTTTGTTCCGGACGGTACCTAATCAAACCCGCTCCCTCCGATTTTGCGTATGAATTTATAACATTTTCAAAATATGCCAATGGTTAAATACCTTGTTTTAGATTTTCAAACATGCTCGATGCATGTTTGAAAATCAGTAACTAGTAGGCAATACTCAGAAAGTTGCTATCGGTTATTTAACTCCCTCTATAAGGAACTAAGAAATACTTCGTGTGTTGGTAAATAACGTGTCCTAATCTATGTCAGTCCTATGGAATCAGTGTCTTACATTTAAGACGAATTACTTCATTCCATGGATTCACCGTGCGGGTGCCGGGTCCATTGATTTGCACAGGAAGAGGTCCATGTCAAGGTGCCGGGGAATTGCAACCCAGTGAGTAAGGTTGAGGGGCCTCTTTATGGTACATCAATGCTCCCTTTCACCACTCGAGCCTCCCCCCTGCCCAACCAAGTTTGGTTTGATCCTATTAATGACGCCTTGGATACACATTCTAGGATGGAAGGTATACGGTTGTTCTTGAAATGCCAAGGTCTTTTGGTAGGTTATTTAGGGATTTCGCTGGTATACCCCTTGCTCCGACTTCTACCACATATAAATCAACCACATAACCGTTTTTGGTTAAGTAGGTAGTTCATTTGTTAAGTCATAATATTTATTAGTTTTTATTGTGTAGTCCTTATGTTTGTTTCCAACGGCACAGTAAGTTCTATAAGTAGCAACTCCGTTCAACGCTTTCTAAGGTTAGTGACAGATAGCACTGAAGCACTACTTTGCATCTAAAATATAAATTTATATATGATTGATTGATTTGGTAATAATTGTATATTACTTAAACATTGGATTCTGCCTTCAGTTTAATGAGAGAGTATTTTTTGAACCAATGTTGGAATCTTGTGGTTCTGGATTTGATCTAAGGCTCGGCTAGTTATTGGGTTTACCTGAAATAGAAATTTTCAGTAACAGTCCTAGACTTCGGCTTTGTCAGATAGATGGCGATAAGCTCACTTCCTTTTATACGGTACCGTAAATATGTGACGAAATTCAACGTAATATATTAATTGCGTATCTTTATTTAGGTACCTTCATCTCTCTGCTACTCCAAACTGCCGTTTGCAAAATATTTTATCATTAAAACGTTTCATTATAATAAAAAAATTTACTCACCTACATTATTTGAATTTCAAAATGCCGTAGGTACCGCTTACTGCATTGAGTTGCTGAGTCATGGGTCGCGCGTTATTTTGTCGCAAGCGGCCAAAGACGAGTAGAATAGGTACACAAAATACCTGTTTTGTTGTGCTTGTGATAAACTGATAACCGTTCATTGGCTTTGCGTATAGCATTCATGCGTGTGTATGAATGGAGTAGGTACACGTCGACCGCGCAACGAATAAATATGTATTATTCGTAGACCCCGGGGTAAGTTGTCAATATCGTTCTCATAGCCAACGTGCCACTGCTTAGGTAATGGTTAGCCTGATTTTGTGGTGTGTTTGGTTTCATCTAATGCAGGTACATGTACAAAACGTTACAAAATTACAAATATACGATAGGAAAAATTTAAGTCATGTGCGGGATACGAACCCGCGTCCATCCACCGCTTTAGCCGGGGTATGCTCTAACCAATTGAGCATGACAATGACGTCATAACTCAAATTTTTCCTATCGTTTTTTAACCATCGTATTGAGATGGAGTAAGTTTTTGTAATGTAATCCGCATAGCAGGCGTTATTGCAAACATAACAATATTAAAATGTACAAAAACCAGTATACAATATTTATAATTAGAATTTTGACATTTATCATCACGACCCTTCTATATTAGTCTGTTTGAAGTAGTGATGGATCAGTGGAATTGACCATGGACGCTAATAACTGCCACGCAGCAGGTCCATGGTTCAAATCCCGCCGCGGGTTTGAGCTTCACTGCATTTTGTGTATGCTTGCCTGGCTAGCGACCACCCTCAAGCAGAAAATCTGTCGCCAAGCACCATACGGTGTGTTCCGGCAGCTGTACTTGAGAGCCAATAATTATTATAGGTTAAGCATGTTAACACCTGCGATTACATCATCACTGACCATCAGGTGAGATTGAAATTATTAAAGAGAGATGGATGAGATAGAAATAAAAAATAAAAAACCTGCGGAATCATAAAATATATTTCAGCTTAGCTTCTGTCGTAGATAATACAGATAGAAAGAAAAAAATATATATGTTTATGCGACACGTGATCAAAATGCTGTCAACAAATAACATCAAACATGTGCAGTTCAACTGGCAGCATTGCAGCATGCTGGTCACGCTGCAACTAGTAGTGTGTTGTAGCATTTGGACTGCCTGTGGGCCTGTAATGGACTTTCGGTTGCTTAAATGATTTCGAGCACTACAAACTATAGCCTAATACAATAGCTATAGCTGTTGTAGGTTATAGTTTGTAGTGTTTTGTTATTAAATTAATATAACATTTGGACTAGGTACTACTGAAAATGTATTTGTCAGAAAAATCAAATATTACATTTTCCCGATCCAAGGATTAAATATACGAGTATACGATCTCTAGACTGCGAAGCGATTTGCAAAACGAAGTAATATAGAAACGTCATATCTATTACAGTGTGCTGGTAAGCGCGAGCCTGAAAAAGAAGCCGAGGCTAAGCAGTGGATCGAAGCGGTGATAGGCGAGCGGTTCCCCTCAGACCTTCCATATGAGCTGGCCCTTCGTGACGGCATCATCCTCTGCAAGCTGATGAACCGTCTCCAGCCCGGCATCATCACCAAAGTCAACGTCTCCGGAGGGGATTACAAGTACATGGATAATATTAATCAGTAAGTATTTAGTTATTTCCTAACCTTCACACATTTTAATAGAGATCACATAGTATGTATACGACCTTTTTGGGATTCAGTAAAAACCTTTGTAATAGCTAAAATTACGTGTTCATTTATGTACAACTTAGATTTTACGGGAGCCTTTTTACCTTTTATTTGTTGCACTTCCACAACTGGACACTATCCAGTTATGGAAGTCCAACAAATAAAAGGTCTCCAATCTATGTCGTGGTGGGAATTATAATATACAACACTATATGACATAATAACTGTCGATAAATTCGATGATATCGTTCCCAACCACTAAAAGGTTTTTTTAATAGGGACGCGCGAACTTTGACAGCGCATAGCGGCCATCTTGGTAAGGCGATATCTAAAGATTTTATGGCCTAGGTGAGATGGCATGGATCTCACAAACATGTGGCTCCAACAGGACGGCGCCACTTCGTCACCTCGCGTGGTGGTGACATCAACTTACCACCAAGATAGTTTCACTTAACACCGCTTGTTTACTTTATATGGGGTTACCTGAAGTCTCTAGTCAATGCAGACAAACCACAGTCAATTGCCGCCCTGAAGGCCAACATAACTCGCGCTCTTCGCGAATTTGAGCCCCATTTATGCGAAAGTGTCATCCAAAATTGGTCCACCAGGATACACCACCTACAGCGGAGCTGCGGCGGCCATTAGGCTAAAATTATATTCCATACATATGACAGCAAATATCCTTTAAAATCATTTAAAATGCGCAATTTCACTCAAACAGGTTTTTTATATTATTTTTAAGTTCGAGCGCCTATGAATAATTTCATATTTATTCGTAGTCGAGCGCTCTTGATGAAAAACCCTTTACCAAGCAGTATGAGTGTAAAAAGAAGGTGAGTGATGAATAAAAAGAGGCTGATCGAGCTTGAAAAAGTTCTTCAATGCGTTCGAGAACAGTTCCGGAGAACTAACGTCAACCTGTCTCACACCTCGCTGCTGTTGGATTTACTCCGTGCTCATCATGGTGGCGTTTCTATAACTAAACCACTTAACATTTCAAAATATCTTTATATTTATTTGTTATCTCTGAAAGGACAGCAATACTGTTTATGCTTCAAAGGCTTTTTCGTAATCCAATAGGGATTAATTAAAGATAACATGAAGACGGATTATACTCCTAAGTCTTCTATATACATGTCGCGCGTATAATGTAAATGTCCAATTGTGTGGCCTTCTCGGTTTGTTTGGAAAACTAAAACCTATGAGTGAGACGAATTTCTTTTTAACAATTGAGGACCTTAGATACGCGTTATTTGCGACTTTATGTAATTACAAGACCGCAAATAGTGTCACATTTACTTCGACATCAGTCTATTTAGTTTGCCAAAGCAAACATTTCGTATATAATATTACAATATATAACACTGTATGTACATACATAATGCAGATATATCAGGCATAAATAGAACTGAATATTCTAATAATCTTCAACAATTTTCCAGACACTCTGTTACTTATTTATTCTGCGCAGCATTCTGTTATAAATTATCATGCGCACAACTGGTGCCTACATAAACAGTCATTAGTAGTAGTTACAGACTAGCATTGGTTAAAAATGCTATTGGTAGGCTATTGGCTGCTTAGCATAGCGTAACTGCAAATAAAAACTTTATATGCTCATATTAATTTAATATGCCCATCTCCTAAGTATCCCAGTCTGTCCGTCACTTGATGGAACTTTGTGTAACGCATATTTGCGTTCTCTGAACATTTTATCAAGCTGAACAACTCTACCACGAACACGATCACTGCAAATTGTTTGAAACGTCGGGACTAATGATAAATATATGAGATTTAAACCGTTTAAAGTTGTTTAATTACTATAAGCTGAACTAAGTTCTAAAAAAAATCATTATCACCGTTCTATAGATAGGTACTATCATTTCGGTTAAAATAGTAATCAACATAATTAATTAGTAATCAACAATATATTACTCAAGTAGAAAAATCCGTCGCCAAGCACCTAACGATGTGTTCTGGCCATTTTCCCCAATCCTATCGTTAGCTGTTAGGCTACAGAGTACAATACGGCGTTCTTGTATAAGAATTACTGTACACGAGTAGTCCGTCAGTAGCTATCATAGTTGATTCACGAACGCAGATGAATGAAGAACGAGCGTTGTGAATGAGTAAGTTTTCAATAATTTTGTTTTAGTTATCTAGGGTACACCTAGTTAGTAGTTCATTGGAGAGGATTATAAACTTACTCAAGTTGATATTTTAATAGGATCTGATGTCCTAACATTATTTTTTTATAATTATTATATTCAGGTGTTACTTTGCGGAAATCCATATTAATAAAAACATATATTTGTAAAATATTCTAAGAAAATATTAAATTATTAAAAACACTAAAAATATAAAAATATTTCAGTGACAATTCCGCCTAATTTTCCTGTTACGCCGACATGACGTCATAAACGCCGCGTAGCCAAACCTGAAGAATTTTCGACTTGTTTCGATTCTACACGAAGTATCATCAAGAGGTATTGACTCCTCGACCCACAATTGAGATTGTACGCTCTCTATTGTAGCACGATTGTCACTAGGTATACCTACTTGTAAGTGTTTTTTCTAAAATATTGATTAAATATATGCTATAAATATTGTTAATATATTCACCAAGAAAATAATCATCAAATTCGGATGCGTACGTACTAAGCCATTGACAATAATTAACTATTAGCTAGAAAGATCTCTCATTCGTGCAGTTTGGAAGACAAACGATTTCCATTAATTACTCTTACCCCAAACACGTGGGCTGCAACTGCACTACAAGATATCTTAGTATACTTGTATCGCAGTCAAGTGGCCCATAATGGCATGGAGCCAAGATCTTAAGCAATATCTCATGTATTTTTGGAGATGCTATAGGGAAATGCCCGATAAATGGTCGAGATTTTCAAAAGTAGATATTTATTTATAGTATGTACCTAATACAGAAGTCAGAAATCTAACAATCTGAAATGTATTTCAGGCCCAAACGGAAAAGAATAATTAAGCGGGATCGAACGTAAGACAAAAATTACTAGAATTCTATTCATTTCAGAATAGAAATATTCTAGTTTTTTTCTCCATACGAGCCATCGAGATAATACGTATATATACGTCAATGATACGAGCATCCTTTGTCTATACATAAAAATAATTCTGTTTTGTGTTCAGACTAATAGAATTTGTTGAGTGAAGTTCATAAACATCGAGCTGCATTCCAACTACTTTCGTTGTCAATGAACAAAGAGAAATCTAGATAGCGTTGATCTAAGCATTTAAAAAAGTGCCATCGCCCTTGGCAGAGTTCCAAACTGTTCAGATATCCAAGAATAGGTAGGTATTGCTAGATGATGACAAAAGCGACATATTATTGTTTTTATTGAAATTGAAGTTTATGCCTACGGATGAGTAAGTTCAGCGTCACCACTTAAAATAATATAACATCAATCATAAAATATATTGAATCATAATTATACTTAGGAAACGTACCTCACAATAAATGAAAGATTTCCTGCTTCGTGTAATCTTTTTGCTATCGTATGGTTACATAGTAAGGTACAATGTTTAATAAATTACTATATTTGAGTTGAAGCCTGGTTTTTGAACCTTTCTTTTGAAGAACAACCTTTTGAAGATTCACTATTTTTATGTCGGTAGTGTACATATATCGTTAGTAAAAGACAATGCTTAATCTGAGCCCAGAGCGCCGCGGAAACACTGGACCGCGCCGCGCTCCCTTTGAATAGAGTTTTGAATATTTACATCGGGGAAAGTAATAAAAAATATGAAATAATAAATTACAGGTCCTCGTGCTTATTCCACCAAAAACACATATAATACACACACACAAAAAAAACATCTCAATAAAGGACTAGCAGAAGTCAACCCTAAGTTGTTAGCATTGTTCCAATAACCTTGTATATCAATGTTCGTTTTTTATATAGATTATATTCTATACTCAACCTTTTTGTACCTCCTATGGAAAAATAAACAGATTGTACAGAATCTGTGATTTTGCGAGTGTTTACTAATTAGGCGGTTTGTACGAGTACTTCAAAATAATAGCAAACACCTTCTATATTCAAGATAATAATCATGATATAGTGTTTGCAATAACTATTTTAAGTCAAGTAAATATAAAAAAATAGTAGTGTTGAATATGATTTTTGTTAATATCACCAATATTTATAACTTCAAGCCGTAGATTGTTTCATTTAATCAATAATAAAATGAAACGTATCACACAACGTGTTGACAATTTTGCTGTTGATAGTGCAACACGGTGGTGGTACCAAATTGCTCATAAAATGCATTATATTTTATTTTAATTAATTGTGTTTTATTTGCACACAAAGTAATTAATATTCATATTATAATATTTAAAAAAATAATATTCAGTTGATAAAATCTTGCCTAATTTTGCTGTGACTAATTTGCACTAAAACTATGGAATCGAAAATATATATGTGACCAAATATCACTGTGTTCAAAATACCCATGGGGTATTTTGATTTGTGAATGATTCAGTCAGTGGTTGATTGTTGAATCATATAACGGTCATCCGTCATTCAACAATCTGAATTGTTACACTTGAAATGTTCGTGGTCAAAGATTTTCGCAGGCTAGGCCTAAAACTTAAAGTGGCTCAAAGCAGCTGCCGAAACTCACCATAAACATACAATCTATATTTTCGCCAATAGGGACATTTTTTTTACTTGAAGTAAAACTATCTTTTATCATGCGGAGGAATCCGAATACTTTATGGTATTGATCGAGTTTAAAGCAGCAAGACGTACCTTTAAAAATAGTTTTGGAGAAAACTTGTAAATGACGAGTCATTTGTAATTTTCAGATTCCAGCAAGCGTGCGTTAAGTACGGAGTACCTGATGTGGACCTCTTCCAGACCACCGACCTCTGGGACCAGAAGAACATCTCCCTTGTGACACAGACTATCTTTGCCATCGGCAGGACGGTAAGCAAGCATACCACTCTTACTTTACTTCTATACCTACAGCATGAAAGTGGAAGTATTGAAGCATTAAGCTCCATGTACTTATGTCAAATGATTTTAATTGACGAGTTATCATCGAAATTTCCCATGAAAATTCCTATTATTACACACTTAGATGTTAAAGAAGTTTGAGAAAATTTGGAAATATGAAAAGAATATCATAGTACATAAAATAATAGATAGATAGTATTATGTAACTCAATAATTCATCACTAGAACTACAATCGGTGACATCGTTTAACTTTAAAAGACCCACAGTGCCACCAGGGGTAAGGCCAGGCGTACCAAGGGTCTGAAGGGCAAAAATTTAACCAGCCGTACTAGAAGTGAAGTTCGAAGCCGCAATACATCATCTGAAGAGAAACTATATGTTTTAGGAGCTGACGCCTCACATCTTCATTGAGCTAATTCAATCAAGGAGAGCAGATTTGTTCTTGTTTTTTTTGTAGCTTGTAAGGTTAGCCTTTGACCACTATCTCACCTGGTGGTAAGTGATGATGTGGGTCGAAGATGTTTTTCAGGCTAACCTAGAATTACTGGCTCTCAAGGACAGCGGCCGCAACACACCGTTAGGTGCTTGGCGACAGATTTTCTTCTTGAGGATGGTCGCTAGCCAGTCGGGCACTCCGAAGCACGGGAGCGCTCAGTTGTGATGTCACTAGCGGTCACCTATCCAACTCATGACCGCGGCGGACGTTGCTTAACTTTGCCGATCGGTTAAGAACAGCTAAGCAAACTTCGCTACGAACGCTTCAAATGTTTTGCAATCATGTATAGCAAGCACTAAAACAATGGCCAGCTCATGTTCATACCACTAACACACATGACTAATATTGCAAGATGGGAACGACAAATGTAGACGCATCTGTTTAATTTCTCACGCTACCAAAATGCTTCTTCATATTATTAATACCATACTGCAAATATTGACGTGTATCTTCTGAACAACAACCTTCATTATAGGGACAAAAAAGCAGATATTAATTCATTGTACAGATAATCGAAAAGCAAAGAATACAATCATTCAAATTATTTTGTTCACTATGAATACACATACAAATTAGAACTAACCAAGCCTCAATGTACAAGCAACTCTAGAAAACACTTTCAGCCATTTATCATTATAAAACAGTGAAATGAACTACCAGAATCAATGGCCAGAGCCCAGAGCACAGAGATCAGTAAAGTTGAACGGCATCAATAATAGATTGGATAAAAAAGTGCAATGATGTGCATTCATGAGCTCAATTATTTAATACTGTTGAAATCTGGCAAGCGCCAGCTCGTATAAATAATTACCTTTATAATTAAAAACATAAAAATCTCCGCTGATTTTTTAAGATTTAAAACCACCCTATTATTATCATAAGTATTCATGTTTTTTGTATGAATCTTGAGTTTAGTTTGAGTTCAAAATTCGCGCAACATCATCATTTTTAACCTTTCTATGCTATTTTTTTATTAAATTATTATTTTTCTAATTCGTAACATAGCAACGTCAATATTGGCGGATTGCTATTCAATTCCCACTAAGGAAATAATGTTGTGTTTTATAAAATGTAGTGTTTTATAAAAAAAAACCTTTTCTAGAAGACATAAATATCATCATCATTCAGGACCATATTTACCATCAATATATTGTACCTATACTTAGCCCTGATGAAGTAATAGGCAGAGAAAAAGAACCAAAGTAACCGAAATTTCACCAACATTCTATATATTTCACGTCATCTATTGCTACCTACCTGTAAGATTTTTTTCTGAGCTACCTGAACTATTGACAGTTTTCACCAAAAGAAACCAACTCTCAGAAAAATATATTTTATGTTCAGGTTGAACTGGCCGGTCACTTTTCCATTTATTACACTTTTTTTTTAAATTTGTTACGATACAAGCCTTAGCAATAAAGAGATCAATCGTTATCATGATGAGTTTTGGCATGGTGGAAGGGCATTTTGGGATTGCCCGCCTGGCTAGCGACCACCCTCAAGTAGAAAATCTGTAGCCAAGCACCTAACGGTGTGTTCCGGCAGCTGTCCTTGAGAGCCAGTGATATAACAGTCACATGAGACTTAACAACTATCTCTCAAAGTGACGGGCGCAGTGCAATTCGTGACTTGTGATGTAATGCATCTGTTATAGGCATAGTTTAGTCCGCTTAACATCAGGTGGGCCTCGAGCTTGTTCCGTCATCATAACATAAGGAAGTGAAACCCTTCGACGTTTTTATGCAGAAGTGACCGGCCAGTTCACCATTGAAACACAGTTGAAACATACAAATACTGACGCGTATTTTATTACAGGCTCACAAGCACCCCGAATGGCGTGGCCCTCAACTCGGCCCCAAACCTTCCGATGAAAACCGCCGTGAATTCAGCGAGGACGTGCTACGTGCTGGACAGTCTGTGATTGGCCTACAAGCCGGCACCAACAAACTGGCGTCACAATCCGGTCAAAGCTTTGGCGCTTCACGCAAAATAATTCTTGGAAAGTAAAACATATACTTAGGTACACACATCATACCAGCTTAACTATTTATTGTCTACTATTTAACTTATATCTAGACATTATATTGGACTATGTAGAAAATAATATGGACCATCCACTTAACCGTTAAAGTAGCGTCAAATTATACAAAATATTGTATACAATACATAAATTATATACAAAATTTATAGCAAAATAGACGCAATATAATTCATGAAAAGTAAAAAAGTATACAGTCTACCTACCTAATTTGCAGACACCAAAACTAGATTAGCTAAAAGTATAATACTGTCTGCTGACTTAGGTCTGGTTATAATACTTATTATATGTACAAACAATTAAGTTATTTCTTTTAAATTGGCAAAAAGAAGCTTATCGTCAAAATTCTCGAATCTTTTTCTTTGTGGAAGTCTTGTTAGCTTTGTTGGTGAGCTATTCCATCCTTAGATTTATATTTGTAATAATTGAGGGCTATAAAATTAATTGAAATTGAGTGAAATAATAAATTATAACTTTTATAAACGTATCAGAATATAAGCCCAACAATTTAGCAACTTACATACATTTTATCACATTTTGTAAATCATTTAAAACCAGCCACATTGTCTATATAAGTATTTTAATTACTATTTTATTTGAGACCATTTACATATATCTTACGTATTCTGCATTTCAGCTCTCGTGTCGTGAAAAATAAAGTTCTTACCTATTATACATAATTAATATATAATTATAAAAAAAAAAACGTACTCTTTATATATATCATACTTATTATATTTTTACAAATTCTTATAATATATTTAAATTTGAGTAATTTTGGGGTGTTTTATTTTACTACATCGTATTGTGTCTTCCCTGTATTGTTGGATTAATTAATGGCAGAAAATGGCTAGGAGGCGCGCCTGGAACTTGAAGGTGTTCCGTAACACAAAGGGTTCTCTGCAAATTACTTAAGTTCCGTTCAGTTATGTAGTAATCTAGGGATAAAATAATATGTTTCGTCGCAATTTATATTAAATACAAATACAAATATTTATTTCATATAAATTACATTACAACTTTAATTTCAATATTGTTATTTTAATAGTGATCTATTATTGCAGTACAGTTATTTACATAGAAAAACTGTGCTAGGTCGTGTGTTTACGATGAAGTGATTGTTTGTAGGAGTGAGTGATTAAACATGTATTTAATCATAATATTATAATAGCAATTAATCATCTGGATAGTAAACAACACTACTTCTACTACGTTAAAAACATTTAGACAACCTACAAGTCATTTCAGACTCCGTCAGTCCAAATTCTCCATCCAACTGGCAGCGAGCCCATTCTTCTGGTTTAATCATACTTTGTTCCTAAACTGTTTTTTTAAAACGGATTATGTCATTTCTATGTGGAATAGATATACTATAAACTATTTTCGATAAAATCATGCGTATTTATCATTATTTTTCTAAACTTTGATGAATTCTGTACTAAATGCTTAATTTTTTATGCATTTTAGTATCCGTATTATCAGAATTAGCGGGATTTAGTGGTCGTCATTATCCGGATTTGAAAATTAGCGGATATCTGGATATATTGCAGGCAAGCCTGAGGTGTAATTTATGGTAAGCTTGGAGAAGTACCTAACTAAAGAGAGCGCTGCGTTGAATGTGTAATTAATTCGGTTTTTTTATATGATTGTGACGAAGGAAGCTGCTCACCGCGGTAACGTCTGCCTATAACAGACGCATGCACTACGCCTGCCACCCTGAGGACATACAGTAGAGTCTCATGTGCCTGTAATTTTACTGGCTCTCAAGTAGGTACTGCTTTTGCTGTACCCAACTTCTAGACATATTTGTGAATACTTACCTAGCTTCCCACACAACCCAAGTGTAAATCCTAGGAGGAATACAGGTTAATCCGTATTACCGATACGTTATGTGGGCCTTTGACCACTATCTTACATTTGGGTAAGTGATGATATAATCGAAGATAGGCCAGGAGCTGACGAAGGAGAGTTGCTCATTCTCATCATTATGTGCTTGGCGACAACTCTCTAATAAACCATGGAGTAGAGAAGCTGTTTCGTGGCATTACGTATATTATGTTATTACCACGAGGTCATCATCACTGTTTCTTTCATTGAAAGACTTCAATAGGTTGTTTTTCCATTCTAAGAGTGACTGTTTGTGGACCATATCAATTCAGTTTATAGAGGATTTGTTATAGATAAAGTACCTATTATAGAGAATATTTCATTAAGTATATAATTTTGTAATTAAACTTAATAGGAGCTTTGTAGACGCCTAAGTTAAGAACCGATTTGGATCGTTAGGCTGTCGACTCGATCGCGGTGGTGATCCATTGGCGTGCTCAACAGTCATCGCCGGAGGTCATCACGTGTTCCCAATTGGAGTAACTTTGTTACTTAGGTATACTGTTGCAACTAGAACGACAAAAGATGTGGACCCAAAACTGCCTGCAAGAGAGACAACGTTTGTAATTCATATGAGGATAGAGGAGTAAGTATTTATGGAGCTGCTAGGCTTGGTAATTAAAAGGCCGGATACTATATTTCCACCGTGCGGCAGGCGTGCAGTGGCTACAGCAATATAAAATAAAACTGGCGAATTTGATCACGGGCGGTTTTATTTTTTATACCGCAGTCTTGAGATTTTTAGCATACAAGAAGAGTCATCGATCAACATAAAAAAATATATACAGTTGCAGTTTTGTTGATGGTCTATTGGCGACCCACCTTTGGCTCGCTAGCTCCGTGAAGTACCAACGGTTTTACTCGCCAATGAATTACCCCTCTTAAATATTTTTTTTAAGTTTGATTTCCATAGAAAATTTATTATGAGTTATTGAATAATTCCCCGTTCTGCATCTTAAATCACTGATATCTGAAAGAACTGGTTTTGTTGAAAATGTGGACTTTACTGACACTACAATAAATAATTACGACGTGTTTAGCAGTACTACTAAAAGGGGAATAATATACTTGTACATATATAATATAATGTACATAATGCAACTAACCTGTCAAGGATCAGCCATCGACATAACGCTTTTCTATTCTACACAACTAAATAGTTACGACTAGGTACTAGAAAAAAAGCCCGAAAGACATTCCAGATATATTTAACCGTCTTTTTTCTGTGTGTTTAGTAACTCATCATAACTCTTTACCGGGGTGTACAATTTTGATGTTTTTTTTACATTTGAAGGATGCTTGTCTTGTGGTCCCATTTAAATATGAGTAAGATCTAATGAGTAATATTTGTGTTATCCCTAATAATGCGTAGTCATTTTTTTTTGTTAAAGTTTTAATTATTTTCCTAGCAATACAACTAAGTACCTACTTGCGATTACGGTAAAGAAAAAAAAACAGCTCAATTAATTCAGTATCGCAGTAGAGCCAAGGGTCAGAAACGAATTTCAAGTAAGCTAAATAGTTATAAATTATTATTCTACCACTGTAATAAATTATAGTTTCTTTTTAAATATTCTTTTACTGTGCTTCTTCACTTGAAACTATTCAGTCCTAATTACTCTTTTTGACATATCAGGACTTTTTGTATATGTGCTCCGTTCCCCCAAAAGGCGACCGTCATTGACCTTTCGTTCGAGACTTCAATCCGGACATATTCCGTCAAACAAGTTTATTTTTTTATTAGTTTTATTAGTTGTGTGAGCAGATTCATCAAATTGCTTTGAGTGTGATACTGAAGAAGATGTAGAGCATGTACTAATATAGAATGTGTCCGAAGCAAAGGGATACGACAGAGTTCACAAATAATATCTAATGCCAATGTCGGCTTGCAATAGTCTTCTGGCTTCGTCGGATAAGGACGTACCGTAAAATGGGGTGAATAGAATTTAAGGGGGGAATAGAAAAATAAGCGAATATTTGTACGTTGCATTAATACTCTCACAGTGCTCAATGAAATTAGCTGCATTTGATTTTTTTATATAGGGCAACATTGATTCTGTCATGGCAACATCGTCATGATAGTGAAGTTGTTCATAAATGCGAAAAATAATGTGTCAAAGTGATCAGTTAACGGTTGTGAATTTGAGAAGCGTAAAACTTTAGTTTTGTTCGTTACTACGATTGAATTAAGCCATCAATACGAATTTATGCAAAGTGTTTGATTGGGGTGAATAGAAGACGCCTGAGGGGTGGATAGAATTGAGGTATGGGGTAAATAGAAGCGCGTAAAGTCTGAATAGAAGTGCACAAGGGGTGAGTAGCAATACGACTGGGGTGATAAGAATTGTCATTGCTAGGGCTGCTACGCAAAATTATACCTGATACTTTTTTTGTACTGATGGAAGATTGTAGGTACTCAGTGACTGTAATTTTATGAAATAGTTAGTTTATGTTTATATTTTCATTCGTATTGAAAATAAATATTTATTTTGTTTGTTTAGATTATTTTGGACAATGCCGCGCATTTATAAACCTGAACCTGGAGGCAAGCGCTATAAAAGGTATGATGAAAATGTTCTTAAGCAAGCGGTAGAAGATTATTTCATGGGTAATGATTCGATAAAAACAGTAGCTATCAAACACAATATACACCCATCAGTGTTGTATCGCCACAGCAAAGGACTAGTAAAATCGCATGGTGGGCAAAGGGCACTTTCGTTGGAAACTGAAGAATATATCATCCAATACATACTTAAACGTTTGTGCAGAATGGGGCTATCCACTGGACTCACTAGATTTGAGATATATTGTTAAAATGTATCTGGATAAGATTGGGATTACTCATAAGCGATTCAAAAATAATTTCCCTGGGCCCGATTTTATCCAATGTTTTTTAAATAGACATAAAGATAAAATTTCTCAACGAATATGCCAAAATATTAAAAGGTCTCGAGCTGCTGTATCAGCAGAAATCATATCAAAATATTTTGAAGAACTAAAAATATCTTTGACCGATGTTCCAGCGGTACTAGTAAGATTATAAGTACTTGTTTCTCTACGGAGGAACAAGTCGTAGTTACATGATGTGAGACTTACGGGGGAGACATTGTCAATCATTAAAAAAAAAAGGAAATTAAATAGGTACCTATTAGATACGATTATGTGCTCTACAAATACGTATTATCGTACGTATAAAAATATTGTCTTTATTTGACAATATGTTATAGGTAAATTGTGAATCAAGTGGCTCCAAACCAGTGTTAACTGTGTTTCAGAGCCAAAGGCTCACCTGTGCATAGGTTTCTCCCATAGAAATTATAAATATCATATGTTTTTTTTTAAATCTCTGATAGGTTAGCCTTTGACCGCTATCCCACCTGATGGTAAGTGATGATGTGATCGAAGTTGTTGTTCAGGCTAACCTAGAATTACAAAAAATCTCAAAGACAGCAGCCGGAACAGAAATTGTTTGAAGCAGTGATGACTTAGTGTGATTGGCTATGGACTGCCGCGCAGCAGTTCCATGGTTCGAATCCCGACGGGGGCTTGAGACTCACCGCATGGTGGAAGGGCATTAGCAAAATGCCCTACCACTATGCTATAACGACTGCCATCCTAAGACAACAACCGGGACCGACGTGCCCTCCGAAGCACGGAAGCGCTCTGTAGTAATGTCACTAGCGGTCACCCATCTAGCTTCGACCGCGGCGGACTTTCCTGATCGTTTAAGAACAACTAAGCAAACTTCGCTAAGAGAGCTTCGCTTCCAAAACCTAGAATATTAATGAAGGTAAAGTTTAAAATAGGTTTAAAAAATAATTATAATTTAACTTTTGAAGCGCTCGTAGCGAAGTTTACTTAGCTGTTCTCGGTCGATCAGCAAAGTTAAGCAACGTCGCGCGCGGTCATGAGTTGGATGGGTGACCGCTAGTGACATTACTACTGAGCGTTTCCGTGCTTCGGAGGGCACGTTAAGCCGTCGGTCCCGGTTGTTGTCTTAGGATGGCAGTCGTTATAGCATGGTGGTAGGGCATTTTGCGAATGCCCGCCTGGCTAGCTACCACCCTCAAGTAGAAAATCTGTCACCAAGCACCTAACGGTGTGTTCCGGCAGCTGTCCTTGAGAGCCAGTACTTCTAGGTAAGCCTGAACAACATCTGCGACCACATCATCACTTACCATCAGGTGAGATAGTGGTCAAAGGCTACCTATCAGGCATAAAAAAAAAAAAAAAAAAAAACTTAAATAAACAAAAGTATGGTTAAAATAAAAATTTAAAATAAATTTTAAGTCGATTTGTGCTTCAATCGCAGATACTATGTACATTCAAAAATCAAAGTTGTAACTATAAACCTTGCTTTTTGAATGCACACAATGCTTGTGGCGGGTTTATATTCAAGGAATATTTTTAAGGAACTCATAAAATTATTGTACATGGAACGGTCGCGAGTTCGAATCCCGCTCGTGGTTGAAGAGTTAAATTAATTTCTTTTATATGGACGTAGGCATTAATCTGTCCGATACTTTTAAATTTAAACAAATTAACTCCTCTTATAAACGAACAAAATTTAAGTTACCTATATACATTTGTTCTTAGAAATAGTAAACAAATAGATAATTTACTGTGGAGGGGCGCGCCTTCGAGAAAAGATCAGTATGTACCTAACTATAGTTTTATAGGTATCTATATATATATATATATACAAAGGCGCGTTCCTCCACAGTAAACTATTAATGCTTCTTTGTACGGCAATGGGTTGGAAAGCCTCGTTTGTATACCTTAGTGTGTGTGTGTGTGTGTAAATGCTAATTTTATTATGCTTAATATTATATATTGTCAAACAATAAATATATGAAGAATAGGGTAGGCAGTAGTTGTAGCAGCCACATTCAAAAACAAGGGGGGAAGCGCCTTTGTGAGTGGATAAGTCTGTAGGTATTTATGATTAGATAACTGGGCCTAATTTTTCTTTAATAATTAAAATTTAATAATTTTTTCATAATATATTATTTTCGTTTTATTTAGCGACATCTATCGTAAAATAATCAATACATTAAATAATACTTATTTTACTGCCATCTATGACAATCAGTATAATGTACCTCATTTCGTACACTATTGTGTCAATCGTTTATATAACATTTCATTCCTTTAACAAATTGTAGTAGTGTACATTCCTCGAGACAGGTGGCGGTTCGTTCTATACGAAGGTCAAGGGTTGCTAGTGATGTCTCACCAAACAGTATCGATATAATTTTAATTCACTAATAAATTAGTATAAGTAGTATAGTATAAGTGCCACGTCCATATTGCAAGAGACAGGGCTTGATCGCTGATATGCCAACTATTGTTGATTTTCGTAAAGTAAGTTCTCTATAAAATAACCATTCCTTAACTTTTTTTTAATGGCGATATGCCTTTTTTAAACAAATACTACAAACTACATACAACAGTACAGCTACTACAATACTACAGCTACTACAGTAAAAGCATTTGGACTCATAGTCCAAATGCTCTAGCCCACTATCAGTTGGCAGCGTGCCCAGCATGCTGGCAGCATTGCCCCGTTGAATTGCAATGCTTATTCTTTGAGCCACATAGGTGCCAGCATTTTGATCACGCGTCGCATCGACCAAGCGCTCTGATAGATTTTGGAAAATACGATGAGCTCCCGGTCCCCACGGCCCCAACGTCTCTACACCAAACGGCTCAAATATGTAACCCATACCGAGGTTAGCATATTTGCGCCGCTTGAGTTGCTCTGCCGAAGTAGCCGCGGCGCCAGCCCTCACGTGGGTTTCAGAAAGGTGTGACGGCGCTAAAGTGTCTACGCATGTAGCGTCCCACACTAAGGGCCGTCCTAACTTCCATGGAACCAGAGTCATGCCGTCAGGTCTTTTACCATCGTCACGCATCAGACCGTTCGGTTCGAGAACAGCTGGAACATTGGCGCTGGTAAAAGCCCGGCGAATGATATCGTTAAGGCTGGCGTGGCGGGAAATTCGACCAGCACTTCGAGAGCAGGAGAGGCCATGGTGACCGAGTTAACAGCATATATACAGCAGGGTTGAACCGTGTATATTTAATTTTATTACATTTCTGTACCTTGACATAATATCGTTTCAAACAAATACTTTAAAATAGTCTAAATAAGATTCTAAAACCAAATATAAATGGCCAAAACACAAATTCAATTTAGAAATTTTCATAGTTGATGTATTTAGTACTCTTTTGGTCCTTTGTTATTCCTAGTTTATATTAACAGCATACATGAGATTGGTCTAAAGGGAGACATCACATTATATGCTGATGATACGAGTCTATTTTACTCAGGTAATTCAATGAAATCTTTGATAGATAAAGCCCAATACGATTTAGATTTATTATATATATGGCTACAATGAAATTTACTAAGCATAAACACGGATAAAACAAATTACATTATTATTACAGCTAAAACAAACAACTTGGCACATACAATAATTTATTTATCAATGGTAAGAAAATTTACGAAATACATAGTACAAAATATCTAGGACTAATCCTTGATAGTCAACTAACGTGGAGACCACACATTGACAACATCAGATCCAAACTCGTATCACTCACAGGCGCACTACGTAGCATAGTACGTTGTCTACCAAAACCTGTGAAGTACACCATTTATAATGCTATGATCAAATCTCGAATAGATTATCTGATAGAAGTATGAGGCACAACAGCTAAAACCAATTTACGAATACTACAAACAGCCCAAAATAAATTATTAAAAACTCTTTTTCAGTACGACTATTTAACGCCCTCTATGAGAATTTATAAGGAAACCAAACTCGTGAACTTAACACAAACTTATAAATATACTACTTGTATTTTAATACGCAAAATTCTAACAAAAGATATACATTCACAAATGAAATTTACAAAAAAAATTACCATCCAAAACCGAATGACTAGACAAGCAAATAATCTCTGCCCAAGAATCCATCACACCAACTACGGAAAAGAAATATAATGTATGAAGGCGCAAAAATATACAATAAAATACCAAAAGATATTAAAGAGGTAAGTTCATTATGTACTTTTAAAAAACTTTTAAAAAGCCATCTTTTAAGGGATTTTTCAACGATTGAGAACATAATATACTGTGGTAAATAACTTAGTTTTTAATATACCGTAGTTACTATAAACTCTCGCTAAACGTCTCACTATGTCATAGGCCTTAACAAACACTGAGTTACTGGCTCTGAGCCAGAATTTTATCTTTTATAGCCACTGGCTCACAATAAGAGAGATAAAATTCTTAAACCACATTTATGTTGCCGCTATACCAACAAATACTAAAAATCAAAATTTGTAAGCGTAAGGTCCACAACATATGATAGTCTCGTCTCGGTTGATATTTAGTTGATGTTTGTGTACTTTCAAGGTAACCAACCTGTTTAGAGGACATGTACATAGAGTCAATTACTGTTTTAATATACCTTGCACCATAATTATGTGGTAAAATAATATACTTATGATCAACTTTTGGACATTCCGCAAACAGTCACTAGTGGCGGTTTAAGTGCAACTGCTTGCGTGGTTTTGCATAATAACTGAAAAGCACTCTGATTCAGTTTGAGCCCGACCACCTGGTTTGAGCTGAATTTTACTATCACCCACTAAAATTGGGAACATCGAGGCCATCACATCCAACACATTCGCATCGGTGCGGTGCGGCGACGACGGCATGCGGCACGCAGCGTAGACCGTATAATTATCAGCATCCCCTCAAACTATCGATAGTCGAAATCACTCACTAAACAGAAATCCTCACCATACATACCGCATCACTATCGTTAAATAACAAGCCCGATCTCGATCTCGCGCTACTTGTTCTTGTTGTGGAATTTATTTACAAGCTGCGCAAATTAAACGTGCAATGTGTGATAAAACCGTCCAAATGTTAACAAACACATAAGAAAATGATAACATTCGGCGCTGCTAATACTTCTGCGGCGTTGGAGGACACAGGTGCACAAAAGACCAAAGTGAACTTTGTTTTCGCAATAGTTTTTTAAAATTCAAATATTTATTATGATATTTTTCAGCGGGAGAAGTAAGAAGTATATGCGAGAGTGTTTGCAGTGATGGCTCCAGTGCTACAGTCCAGCCTGGAGGGTCTAACCAGAGACCCCGCATGGATATTGCCTGTGTATTGGACATCACACAAACTTCCAATCTTGCTCATAGAAAAAGAGCATTGGAAGAAGTTCGACTAGCTTCTGAGCTTGTTAATGCTAATTTACATCATATTCATGTGAGTACAAAACCTATACTTTGAATTTTAATATTGTTAGGTTTGCAATAACGCCTGCTATGCGGATACTAAACCTTGAAGCATAAAAAAAACCTATACCTACAACTGTGTATCAGAGGGGTCTCAGTATAGATAATTATTGAGAAGCAGTAAATTCGCTTACATTGTATTGATAAAAAAAAACGTGGCATTTGTCTCTTATGCCTGAAATTAGAATTTTCAGATCCTACTTGGATTACTTTTTATTACTCTTCACATCTATAAATGCTTGCTCTCTGTAACGGCATTGCTATTATGTTTGTGTAAAATCATTTATGATGCTGAATATGCCCGTTAAGGATGGACATTAATATAAATATTCTCCTACTTATTTGACTTATTAGAAACAACCTGTTAATGACATAATACAAATTTGATTTGGATCCATTGCAGAGTTGAATATCAATGTCACATTACACATATCAGCTTAACTACTAAATTTGCACAGAATAACAATATATTCAATTGTGTTAATTAATTACCTATCTGTAGCAATTAATAAGTTGGCATCGTACTTGAACACTATGGCCTAGTTATGAATGAAATTCTATTGTTATCATTATCGCCAATGCCAATGGGTTAAGGTATGAATAAGAAAGGGAACTAGCTTTCAATTATGGTGATCGGATAGCCTATTGTTAGTACAAGAAACACCTACATATGCTAAAAATTATCACAACTTATTTGTTTTGGGATGTTCCAGGCAAAAATTGCATTTTGAATGTTACATACACCATTAGATAGCTGTAAAAACAGCTACAAATAACTTAGTGAAATGCTGTTTTTGACCCATAGGTTGGTGATGTTTTTTGACAACTGTGAGTTTTTCAAGAGCTATATTATTGAGCGGCACATCCTGGCTTTGCACAGATATTTAACTAATGTTAAAAAAAAAAAGTGCCTTAATATATATTTAATATATTAAGGAACTTTATTTATTAATTAATATATATTTTATGGATAATGTAGTATTCTAATGGTGAATGAATTTTTCAAATAAGTCCAGTAGTTTATTTGTTACATACAAAAATACAATTTTTTCCTCGTTATAATATTAGTATCTTCACTTTGTTTGCATGGAAAGCTTTCCAATATTCTTATAAATTTTATCAAATTATGCGTTTGCATTATCCCTTATGAATGACAGCTATTGTCAAAAAGCGTTATCTGTTATTTGATTTGGGGGTAAATCCTTGATAAGCCTAAATAAAAAAAAATATTATTACATTCCAAACTCTTAGATACAACTGTTGATTTTGAAACTTCAACAGAACCTGGTTAGCCATCACATTCAAGTAGAAAATCTGTTGCCCAAGCATCTTACAATGTGGTCCAGCTGCTGTTCATGAAATCAAGATCCCATTCTAGGTTATGCCTGTTACAAATGCATCACTTTTATTTTATTTATTGTGATGGATATAACCCGAGGCCCTCCTAATGTTAAGTGGACTAACCTCTGCCTATAACAGATACATTTCGTCAATGACGAATTGCACTGTGCCGTTATACTGATACGTACAATTGTTAGGTCTCATGTGCCTGAAATTTTACTGGCTCTCAAGGACTGCTGCCAGAACACACTGTTAGGTGCTTGGCGACAGATTTTCGATTTGAGGGTGGTACCTAGCCAGGCAGGCATTCACAAAATGCCCTTCCACCAGGCGATGAAGTTCACGCACGCAGCGGAATTTGAACCATGGACCTGCTGCACGGCATTACATAGCCAATGCCACTCTGAGCCATCATTGCTTCTCTTACCGAAAGGATAAGATTGTAGAAAAGGCTAGCTCATCTGCAATAAAAAATGTATATGTATTGCTTCTTTTCTTATTTCCAGTTTGAAAAGCTTGATTTTGGAGAGACCAATGTTCTGGACACCTTCTACAATGCAGACGTGGCTCTGGTTGACCTCAGCATTGTAGTGCAGCAAAGCTCATTGCTATACCATCTCGGAGTAAGAGAGAGCTTTGATATGAAAGAAAATGTGTTGCTCTATAATGATGTTGATCCTGATTCTACATTGAGGCTGAAGGTAGGTAATTCTTACTTACTGCTTCCATCTATTATTACTTACTGCAGTATTTATTAGTTGTCTTTTTATGTCTTCTTATAAGTTATAGTGTGGAAGTGATTTCATCATACTTGGCAGAAAAATTGTCTTGAGCCTTCTCTAGGCTTAGGATACCATTTGGATTGGATTTTGTTTGTAGAAAGTTTGTTTCTGCTTTGTAATTATTTATTCCTAAATGATTGATCCAATGTGGATAAAACTAGCACATAGTTAGCCTTGAGCCTGAAGAAGGATAGAATGGTCATTGTGACACTGCACTGCGTTAGTCACTCTTTACTTTAGATATTAGTTCTCATATCTCGTTTGTACAGTCATGTCACTGCAGTACTTCATACAGAGGCCCAACTCCCAGCTTTTAAAAACTATTATGGAAAACAAACATCATTATTTCAAAATTAAAATATAAATACTAAGATTCATACAGTGGCCGTCACCAAACAATAATATTCTTATAGCGCTATCTCTGTCGCACAAATGAGTTGATTCAATGAGTGCAGCTCGCTCTCACGTAAAAGTTCTAATGTAAGATTACTATAATGGTATGTGGGTGTGAAAATTAAAATTGTTTAATCTAAGGTTAAAATAAGACTGAATTAATAAGTTGGCATCGTCCTGGACCACTATGGCCTAGTTATGAATGAAATTCTACTGTTATCATTATCGCCAATGCCAATGGATTAAGAGATGGGAGTTGGCCCCCAGGTGTAGTAAAAAAGGTAGACACAAAAGTTACACTGAAACAAAACTGGTAAAGAATAAAATATACTATGACCCATGTATAAACTACTTCCTTTAATTTGATCATGTCACACACAAAGTTGTCAATTTCCTGAGGGTACAAATATAGCTATTATTCTCAATTTGTCAAATTGTCCTGTGCATGCTCAGTCATGCCGAGATGACAGATCAAATCCCTGTGTAATTGTATTACTTGTGGGCATCTATTCTTCTATTCATTCATGTAGTTAGGTACCTATGTATCTTTGTCTGCTTTATACATTTTCCTGTTAGGCACTTAAAGTGATTTATATTTTTATAGAATTAGAATTAGTTAATGTCAAATGTTTGCTTGTATGCACACTGTAAGGTTATATGTAGATTATCTATCATCCTATAATTATTATAACCAACGGGATATTTACCGTGTTTTTGATATCGAGAGCTCAAAACCAATCAAAAACATGGTAAATATCCCGTTGGTTATAATAATTATAGTTTTAATAACAGTGACAGTTTAAAAACTCATATCTATCATCCCTTGGGTGTTTAAGAGGGGACTAAGGGTAAAATACCAGAAGGTGGGCAGCAGTGCCTTCTGAGAAACTATCTTACTCTGCAATCCTCAAGAATCATGCAAAGTGTGGGGATTATGGCATACCCTCCCATAATGGTGGAGGCTGTGTTCATCAGTGGACGATCCAGCTGATGCAGTATGTAAATTAATGACTTAGAAGTAATATATTTTCTAAGAGTGTTATTGTGAAAAAATACAATGTTATTACTTATAATATTACTGTATATAACATTGCTTGTGCCTAGCCCAAAGGCTACATTATGCCCCCATATATTCCTATGGGAGAAGTTTTTTTTATGTGATGGTGGTGGAACTATCGCGAAGCTCACCTGATTTTAAGCGGTAACTGCCTATAACAGATGCATTTCGTCACAAGTGACAAACTGCACTGCGCCCGTCACCCTGTCACCCTAGCTAGCCAGGCGAGCATTTATTTGACAAAATTCACCATCATGTGGTGTACTCAAGCTGGGGAGTAGGTGGGGATCGAACCATGGTCCTGCGGCACCGCAGTCCATGAAATATGTGCAATATTTCACCATTTCTTTTATTGTTAGCCTAGTGATCTACCACTACCGCGACTTGAGGATGCGGTCGAAGATTTTGTTCAAGCTAATCTAGAAGTACTTAAAGACAACTTCCGGAACACGCCGTTTAGTGCTTTGCGACAGATTTCTACTGGTTGCTAGACAAGCGGGCATTTCTAAAATGTCAAAATACAATACTTAATAATGTATATAATAATGTATAAAACCATTACTGAAGTTAAGTACGCCTTACACCAGTTTTTTACCAGTATTATACACATTGTGTACCACACAATGTGTGTAATACTGGTACAGTATTTCACCAGCTTTATGATATGGGAACTATTCAATATCCTTTTGTTGAAAATCGAAGCCGATTATAATAAAAAATGCGTCAAATCAGCTTCATGCCTCTGCTCAGGTCAACGGGAGTGGAGTGTTGCAACACATTATGCGCATTACAGGGCACTTTACTTTTAAGGTAAAGGTAGTGAATATACGTACTACCAGAAAGAGCATTCTAAAGTAGAGTTGACGTCAGGCAGTCGACGACGGCTGGTTATAAAACTGAAGCCAAAACTTTTAATATTGTTATGTTTGCAACAACGCCCGCTATGCGGATCACATTACAAAATGACAAATTTACTACAGAAAAATTTCAGTCATGTGCGGGATTCGAACCCGCGTCATTATAAGTGGTACTATAGATGTCGCTCCATCCCAATTCGATAGTTAAAGAACGATAGGAAGGATTTGAGTTATGACGTCAAGTCAGCTCAATTGGTTAGAGCATACCTCGGCTAAAGAGGTGGATGGACGCGGGTTCGAATCCCGCACATGACTTAAATTTTTCCTATCGTATATTTGTGTTTTTGTAATGTAATCCGCATAGCAGGCGTTATTGCAAACCTAACAATATTAAAATGATATGTCATTCTTTTACTGGGAGATAAAAGTTTTTTTTATGTTAAGTAGTGATGGATCTGGCAACTTGTCCTGATAGTAAGCGTCACGCCTGTCCATTACAGTGGCAGCGTCACGTACCAACGAATCAATGTGTAAAGAAATGTAAGCCAAGCTTAAAAACACCAGAAAAAACCATACCGCCTTGGGCGTGGTTTAAAAAGTGTACAGAGCGGCGCAACAACATTACCTTGACGCGACCAATCGGATGCGATCATTTCTAAGCACTTGTCACGTTATTTCTTAGTTGCTGTAAGTAAGTTATGTAAGTTCTGTGTGTGTGTAAATACATTAGTATTTGCACACTACTGTTTCGAGGCCGAATATCGGACACTGTGGTGGTAACCACCAATAATGCCTCTTGCTGAAGAGACTTACAAATTGGGTTACTGTTTTTGAAATAATGTTCTTTTTTAGGGTTCCGTACCCAAAGGGTAAAAACGAGACCCTATTACTGAGACTTCTGGCTGTATCTCAAGAACGGTGATAGCTAGACAGTTGAAATTTTCACAGATGATGTATTTCTATTGCCAGTATAACAACAAATACGAGTACTAAAAATAAAATAAATATTTAAGGGGGGCTCCCATACAACAAACTTGTTTTTTTTTACCGTTTCTTGCTCGATACTAATAACGGTGACCGGTAGACGCTAACTATTTAGTTTTATGTTCTCTTTGAATATAATTAATTAAAACACGGAAACGCTCAGTAGTATTGTCACCAGCGGTCACCCATCCAACTTATGACCGCGGTGGACGTTGCTTAACTTGCAGATCAGCTCAGTTGGGCGGAGCAAACTTCGCTACGAGCGCTTCAAAAACGAACTTCCCCGGACGAACTGGTTCACAAAGATGTATACGTCAGAGAAAACTTATTGTACCTACCATATATTAGTTAGTGGGATACGGGTAGGAAGATGACATGATTACCGGTTGACCATAGTGTATGATATAGATATATTTTTCCCCACAGATCTCCCTACCGAATTTCCTCTTCGTATCGTACAAGCTGACAGAGCCCGGTACGTGCGTGACCACCAATCCAGCGGCCACCAAGTTCAAAGGTGAAGACTCGGCGGATCCCAAGCAACACCTTACATTGCGGCTGAAGAACATACTGCAAGATGTCGAGGTGCAGACTAAGTGAGTTATAATTAAAAAAAACACATCTAACCAAAACGAGCTCTTTGGGTTTTGATATGCAGGGACCAAAGTTGTCATTTAATCCTTTGACAGTACGAGTGTCTACTGTCGTTGTGACTTGTAAATAGAGTAAAATTAAAAATATACCCTATTTTTTGATACTTAAATGCCTGCCTAATACAATATTATGCCGTATTAATGTATATATTACTTAGAATTGGGGAATAAATATTCACAAAACGAACTGTCAAACGCATTCTTTCAGCGGCCAGACTTTAGTTATAAGGTACGCCATGCATATTCATTGCAATCATACAATTCCATAGAGAAATAAAAGTGAAAAGAATGAATGTTATCAACATGGTAATCTAAAGCTCAGGATTTATGAAAGCAGTTTCGTGGACTAATTTAGATACGTTAATACTTTACAATCTAAGTCAACACATCGGATCCTCGCTTACGTTTATGAACATAGAAATATACTTAACACAATAGATAGGTAATAATGATTTGTTCGTAAATACAATCCAATACATGGCCATAATCTCTTTCAGCACAAAGGTTTATTTGGAGAATTACTTCTTCTTCAACTCTTAGGAATATATATTCCTTCCATGCTCACTTATTTATTTAACATAGAGGGCGTAAAAATAATGTATTAGTCGGTCGCAAAATGATTTCACTTCGTGTGCCGTCTTTTGAATCTATCGCTCCATTCTGGATTCCAAATAGCCACTTTGCCATAGAAATATTTGCTTCATAAGACAACCGCTTAACATTCATAAGTATATTATTGGGGGACTAGAATAGACCATACAGTTTCATAATAGCTTAGAATAATATTTGTCGAAAATAAAATGAAATGCGCCAAACCAATCATTTCGGCACAAACCGCTCTATTTATTTTCTATTCGATATTAAAAGAAATGGTGACTTTTTAGTATCACTTTAGTAAAAGATTTATGACTTGCTGGCTAGGCTTGCATGTTTTGCCGTTTTTATGATAGAGCAAAGACAAATAAAAAGTATATAAATACTTTTCTTGTCCGCTTTTGTCTCTTTAATTGTTAATTTTAATATTATTTGTTAGCTATTCATACGCCATACTTACACATCTTCTGTGAATATTTCAACTGACTAACTATCACGGTTCCAAAGCTAGCAAGTCTTTGAAAATCGAACAAGCTATCTTATTGTAATGATTATTATTTGCCCATACTAACACATTCTAGTATCATATAAATAACAAGTAAGGACCCCGAACCAGGGTATAAAATGATCAACATAAATATTTCTTTTGATAATTTCCAATATAAGTATCAAATCACAGCGCAATGAAGGCCTTCTCTGCTGATCAATTGGTTTTTACCCGAGTACAAATTTATCGACCTTTTTCACGTTTTCTTCACTTGACCACTTTTGATAATGAAGAAACGAATCCTAATAAATAGAGTTAATAGCCACTTTGGTGCTTTTCCATATTTAACCATAGACAAGAACTACCCTTTTTTACGTTTTCTTTCGTAATGACAGTAACAGGACTACCTGATCGAGGGTCATCAATGCTTTCTCTGTTTTTTGAATGGTAGATAATGAAGGAACGAATCCTAGTAAATGGGGTTAATAGCCACTTTGGAGTTTTCCATATTCAACCATAGACAAAAACTACCCTTTTTCACGTTTTCTTCCGTAATGACAGATATAGGACTACCTGATCGAGGGTCATCGATGCTTTCTCTGCCTCTTTTAATTTAATTGCCACTTTTGAATGGTAGACAATGAAGGAACGAACGGAAAATTAATAGAGTTAAAAGCCACTTTGAAGTTTTTACATATTCAACCATAGACAAAAACTACCCTTATTAACAAGAATGTTCCGATGCCGAGAATACTTTGAACTTCCCTCGTATACACGAGTAGGTGGTCCGAAGGAGAGTTTTGAGCGATAAGACTGTGTCCCTGTTCTCTGACTTGTCCTCACAGGTGGGCCGAAGGTGAATTCAATATTAATATTGAATTTGTTCCAGCTGGCCAGTAACGTTGGGGCTAATGGATACAAAAAGAATTTGTCTTAACCCCACTGTCACTCAATAGTTTAATGTATTATGATGAGACAATAACATTTTAGCTTTGCGCTCAGAGACATAAAAAGGCTGTAATTAATAAAAGTGTGTTTGGCAAAAGGATCAATATATATTAATAAATTACCGCAAACCATAGAGGCAAAGAATATTGACATATATAAATTGAAATTGAAGGAGTTTCTTATTGATAGAATTTATTGTACTATTGAAGAATTTCTTACAGATATATTATAAATTAATAATTTACATAAATAATATATTTTTGAAAGTAAATGAAATGACATTGTAATAATAATTTGGTAAATTAAATTAGATGAACCGTGTAATTTGCACGCCTTTAGGGTTAAATGTAGAGCCACATATTATTTTAGTTAAGACCTGTACTGTACCTTCATTATGGCAAATAAATAATTTGAATTTATTCATCTATTTTTCAGAGCTCATCTTCAAGAGAAATTCCTCTCAGATCTACGCAAGGCGCGAGAGACATACAGCGGTACAGAACTGGCTAACATGTTACACGCGATGCGTCGTCGGCTTGACGACCCGGCTGTATTATCTGGCGACACTATCCTCAACATGTTGATCTCATATAGAGAAATACAAGACTACGATGCCATAGTCCACGTCGTCGATGACCTAAAAACAATCATGAATAGGAAGAATTACGTCAACATGCCGATTATAAGGTTTATGTACGCTTTTGCTATGAACAGGTGAGTTGATTCTTTTTTAATAGGAGGAGGTACTCAATTCTCCTGTTTTTTTTAAATGTTTGTTACCTCAGATCTTTTGACTGCGTGAACCGATTTTGATGATTCTTTTTGTTTTGAATGCTGATGTTTGCAAAATCACTGAATCACATCAAAATAATATAATAATAAGAGGAAATAAATAAAGAATTTCAGAGGTCAAACGGCGCATGATAGAAGTGAGTCAAAAAAAAATAGTATGATATACACGCTTGCGTGAGAGTATTTTCCATATCTCCGACTGATGTCCATTGTTACTGCCGCGATAACCTAAGCACTTGAATGTAAGGCTCTAGTTTGTGGCGGAAAATTAAAACATTTAATAGCTTTTTTCTTGGTTTGCTAACTATTGAACATAATCGTGGAATTCATGACACTAAAAAATATTGCAATAAATTAATATCTTAAAATGTTATTAAACATTAATGAACGTGCTTAATAAAGTTGTCTCTGAAATCGTACAAAATTGGAAATCACGTTACTGGTAGCAAAATTATTCAGTAATATATGGAATTATGAGACATCATTACAAAATTTCCACTTACTCCACGAAACTCGTGCCTCAAATGATTAAGTGCAATAAGTTAAACCCGACCTATCAATAAATATTTAATTTTTTTTATTTCCTGCCACATACATCATATTAAAGTTATCAGCGCAGCACACATCCTTGCATTAGTAGTATATGTGCTACGCGTTGGCGACAAGTTAGAGGTCGGCTATAAAACCTATACAATATTATGTATGTGTGTCCGAGATGCGAATAGAACGATTCTTCTGGTAGGTTTGAAGCAGTGATGGCTCAGTGGCATTGGCTATGGACTACCGCGCCGCAGGTCCATAGTTCGAATCCCGCCGCTTGCTTGAGCTTCACCGCGTAGTGGAAGGCATTTTGCGAATACCCGCCTGGCTAGCGACCACCCTCAAGTAGAAAATATGTCGCCAAGCACCTAACGGTGTGTTCCGGCAGCTGTTCTTGAGAGCCAGTAATTCTATGTAACACCTTCGACCACATCGTCACTTACTATCATGTGAGATTGTGATCAAAGGCTTACCTATCAGCAATAAAAAAAGGTTAAACGAGGCAAGAAACGAACACTGTTGTCTGACAAACTGATTCATTTATTGATTTGTACCAAGCAAGCATGCAATAGCTTTTTACAACAATTTTAAAAACTATTGTTGAATAATAATCTGTTGTAATTACGTCATTATGATACAAATTTATTATTATACAGCTAAAAAATAGTGAAACAACCACTAGTTAGATTACAAAACTACAAATATACGATAGGAAAAATTTAAGTCATGTGCGGGATTCGAACCCGCGTCCATCCGCCCCTTTAGCCGGGGCATGCTCTAACCAATTGAGCTAACATGACATGACGTCATAACTCGAATCTTTCCTATCGTTCATTAACTATCGTATTGGGATGGAGCGACATATATAGTACCACTTACGTTGTACTACAAACAAGACCGTCCATCGCGTCCATCCGCCCCTTTAGCCGGGGCATGCTCTAACCAATTGAGCTAACATGACATGACGTCATGACTCGAATCTTTTATATCCTTCTTTAACCATCGTATTGGGATGGAGCGACATCTATAGTACCACTTACGTTGTACTACAAAAAAAACCAAGGACATGTCGGGAATATCGTCCCAACATGTCCTCGGTTTTTTTAGGACATTTGAAGCAGTGATGGCTAAGTGGCATTGGCAATGGAATGCCGCGCAGCAGGTCCATGGTTCGAATCCCACCGCGGGCTTGAGCTTCACCGCATGTTGGTAGGGTATTTTGCGAATGTCCGCCTGGCTAGCGACCACCCTCAAGTAGAAAATCTGTCGCCAAGCACCTAACGGTGTGTTCCGGCAGCAGTCCTTGAAAGCCAGTGAAATTACAGGCACATGAGACAGAGGTTAGTCCGCTTAACATCAGGTGGGCCTCGAGCTTGTTCTGTCACAATAACATAAAAAAGAGCAATACTCAGTGCTCAGAGACAACTATAAACGATAAAAACAATAATAAATAACAAGGAAATTCACAATAACAAGAAAAATTATCGGCGAGAAACATATTCGAATCTAAATACGATTTACCTACGAACAAGCGAAAATGGCGTCAGCTGTAAAATGTCGAGGATCCCGCCAGTGTGGCAATTAAAAATAAAAAAAATCTTACACTATTTTTTTCAGGCTTGAATATATGCGTAAACATGTACGCGAATAAAAAAGTGTTTTATTAGTGAATACTAAAGTAATCAATCATTGCTTAAATTTTTTTTTTATGTTAAATGCTTCATCGGTTTCCAAAATTAGTATAATTACTGAGTACATTTAATTTTTTTGCACGGTTAACCCCTTTGTTTACATTTTTGATCTAGAATTAAAAACCAGAGTATAGTTTTGTAATGTAATCCGCATAGCAGGCGTTATTGCAATCGTAATAATATAAAAACCACTAGTTTGTTTAAATGAAGATGAACAGGTCACACACATAGATGGACAAATGAGAGATGGTGAAATGTTATTACTAAATGGCTTTTGATAAACCAAAAACGGAAACAGGTAGGTTAAAAGGTGGAATGACGATATCGTCAATACAGCTGGAATAACCTGGTCTAAAACAGCAGGAGATAGAGGGAAATGGAAGCAATAGGAGGAGGCTTTCATCACCATAGGCGGTCCTTAGACTTATCAACAATAAATTATAGGTAACTAAGCAGCCCTGAGAATAGAAATGTTTTATAATTTTAAAGGAAAATAAAGGTATTATTATTATTAATGAATGTTACATGTTTATTTTGACAGGCGTAATAAAGAAGGCGACAGAGAGAACGCACTAAAAGTATGCGTGAAAGCGTTGGAGAAAAAAGAGAACCGATTCCCCGATATGCTCTGTCTATGCGGTCGCATCTACAAGGACAAGTTCGTTGAATCTCAACACACCGATAAAGAGAGTTTAAATAATGCTATCCATTGGTAAGTTAATACTTATTTATTGTGTGTTATTAACTGCCTCTTTAGTTAAGTGGCATGAAACGTGGCTTAGGTACAGTTTAATTTGCTGGTCGGATATTATTATTGTTTTTGAATTCAGGAGCTAGGGACAGGAGGAAGAATTTAATTTGTTTAAAAATTTACTTTTATAATTAAATAACGTTGTTTTTATTCCTGATAGGCTAGCTGTTGGCCTCTATCACACCTGACGTTAATTGATGATGCTTCATCTACCTTCTATTTGGGCATATACCGGCGTAAAAGCATGGTGGAAGGGCATTTTGCAAATGACCACCTGGCTAGCTACGACCCTTTACTAGAAAAGTTCCCGGAAAAGATCGTTAGGTTCTTGACGACAGGCCAAGAACCCAAAGATCTTTTCCGGGAGCTGTTCTTGAGAGTCAGTAAATCTAGGCTAACAACGTCTTTAATCGCATCATCACTTACCATCAGGTGAGATAGTGGCAAAGGGTTTTGAAGCGCTCTAACCGAAGTTTGCTTCGCCGTTCTGAACCTATCGGCAAAGGTAAGAGGGCCCTTCCCGGTCCGTCTATCGTCAAAGCGAGCATGATTGAAAGCTTGTTTCATCTTTTTTCATCTTCAGCGCTTGGCATTCAACTCTCCGTCTCTCTCCGTCCCCCGCACACCTCTTTCCGCCACTTGGCTAACAAGCAAGTGAGAACGAGATAACATTTAACGAAAAATAGTGTGCGTAAACTTCATAAAACTTGATCCAGGAATAATGAGTTTTTCTATAAGCCTTATAAGTTTTTAAAATAAATGTTTATCATTTAGAATCTCCATTTTATTCGCAACTTCTATCAAAATATTTTCTACTTTTACAATTTATGGGGACATTCTGAACACCCAAAGTTCACGTAAAATTTGTGCAAAAGAGCGGATTTTTGGAGGCTTATATTGAAGTTGTTTCTCCAAATTTTACGTATTATTATACTTATTTCTTTGCATAAAAGTCTAGATATAGTGCACAAGATACATTTTAGCTCCAAACTTTCAAAGAAAGATCTGTTACAAAGCCATAATCACGTATGAGCGTTTGTATGAAAAGTAAGACGGGTTGGCCGCTCTTAAGCAACGTCTGCCGCGGGCATGAGTTGCATGGGTGACCTCTAGTGACATTACTACTGAGCGCTTCCGTGCTTCGGAGGGCAAGTTAAGCTGTCGGTCCCGGTTTTTGTCTTAGGATGGCAGTCATTATAGCATGGTGGTAGGGCGTTTAGCGAATGCCCGCCTGGCTAGCTACCACCCTCAAGTAGAAAATCTGTCGTCAAACACCTAACGCTGTGTTCCGGCAGCTGTCCTTGAGAGCCAGTAATTCTAGGTTAGCCTGAAGAACATCTTCGACCACATCATCACTTACCATCACGTGAGATAGTGGTCAAAGCGCCCTTCATCCAACTAAGAAATTGAGTTGTAACTTGTGGTAGACTATAATGGGTAATGAATCTCTAGGACAGTTCCGAAACACAATATTGTGTGCTTTTAGACAGTTTTCCAACCTCGTGCTGTTCTGTGAAACTCAAGCTCCTGATGGTGCCCTGTATTACGCCCGAAGGTCAGTTAACCCACCTGAGCTAATACTATGGTAAACTTCACTAGTTTTTATTTTTTAGGTATAGACAAGGATTCGAGGTGCAGCCAAACGAATACGCGGGCATCAACTTGGCAACACTTCTGGTCATAGCTGGCAACGACTTCAAAAACTCACAAGAATTGCAGCATATTGGTCAGTAGAATTTTATTATACTTAGAAATCCGATTTGTATGTTTATTATTATATGAGTTTTGTTATAACGAAATGCGTTTTCCGGTATTTTAATATATGGAAAGCGAAGATTATCTTTCTACTCTCATCCCTCTTATGTACAATGTCTTCTTTATCAACACAAAGGGCAACACCAGCAATTTTTTTTTTATGTTTGATAGATTAGCCTTTGACCACTATCTCACCTGATGGTAAGTGATGATGTGGTCGAAGATATTGTACAGGTTAACCTAGAAGCACATATTAAAAACTAACTGCACCCCGCGGTGTTAAACGCGTAGTCAATGGTGAAAAGTGATGACGATGATGACAAGTGTCCTATGTATTAATCCAGGACCTAAATCAAATCTTTATTATAAGTTTCATCGAAACCGTGCATCAGCGTGAATTAGTGACAAACATACACGATCACATCCTCAGATCCACCCTCACTCACTCACAAACTCTTGCATGTATTATATTGGTGTGATATGTTGTGCTAAGAACACACAGGACAACACAAGGATATATTTGATTGTATTCAGTTTTGGCTACGATTTTATAGCCTTCCGCCTGCTTGACGCCAATCCTCTTAGGGTGTGCTTTCGTTGGTATGCTACCATTCGGCTATTTATATTGGTAAGGAGCAAGCTAGTGTTTCAAATGTGCAGTTACATACCACTCACAACGATGGCAGTGATGGCATACTGCTCATATTACTGTGCATTTACCCTTGACTCTTACGACATTCAAAAGGAGAATAAGGTCCAGCCAAGTAGTAGTGTAGTATTGTAAGGAGAACTTAGGCTTTAACCCTACAACTGTAATGGATAGATGCTTACCATCAGATTTTTAAGTTTTTTTTTTATATATCTGATACCATTTCCTTTTACCACTATCTTACTTCACGGTAAGTGATGATGTGGTCGAAGATATGTTTCGGAACACACCGTTAGGTGCTTGGCGACAGATTTTCTACTTGAGGGTTCTAACTAGGCGAGCGTAAGCTATAACGACTGCCATCGTTAAACAACAACCGGAACCGATGGCATAACGTGACCTCCGAAGCACGGAAGCGCTCAGTGGTAATGTCACTAGCGGTCACCCATCCAACTCCTGACCAACCTTTAATTATATTGAATGACCCTGAAATTATTTTTAATTACAGGAATGGTGCTAAATCACCTAATAGGCAAGAAAGGCAGCTTGTCATCACTCAAAGATTATTGGGATGTGGCGACATTCTTCGAAATATCAGTTCTGGCTCAAGACTACGTGAAGGCAATACAAGCAGCGGAATGTATGTTCAAGCTGAAGCCGCCCAATTGGTACTTGAAGTCTACTATTGGGAATATCGAACTGATCGATAGGTAAGTGTTTTTCTTTAAGATTATCTGTGAAGAGTTGTGGTGTGGTATTGTTTCTTGAAAATATTGGTTTTCACTCAATCCTAAGTGAAGGCACAGTAAGTGACTGAATCTACGTGTAGGTACGTTCAAACTGAAGCTGACCAATTGCCATATATAAAAAATAAGTAACATACAGAATTTTTGTAGTTTATAGAAAAGACTATTAGAAAATAAGGGATTGTACTATTTCCTATTTTATTTTTATTTTGAAAGTATACTTTCGAATTTCCTTTTTTTATTAATTAATATCATAAATTAAAGATTGGAAACACGGACTGCGGAGACTTAACAGGGTTATTATTTTTAAAATAATATATTTTTTAATATGGAACCTGAAAAATTATGTTAAGAGATCATATATATTTATTTCATCCTTTTCTATATATTATAGTCTTTGTTCTTTTCAAAATGGAGCTTCTTGAAGCGCTTCGAATGAATGTCGTTTAATTTTACTATGGTGAAAAGGATTGCCTTTATTTAAGACTTAAGCCAGCTACTACGCCTCAACAAAACCAAAGTGATGACTTCAAATAGCACAACACAAGGCAGTAATCGTAGGGAATAAATGGCTAATAGCCGTTCTATAGGAAAGGCTTTTGTTGTACACTTGACGTCTTCCGGCTGATGATCTGTGTTTGTCTATACATCTTTATGTGCCAAATGATTTTAACCCTTGTGTAAGAACAGCTTATATCTATCTACCTTAGTTCCAAAAGAGAAACATATAGACAAGCCGATTCCAATCGGCTTACCTTGAAGAAATTGCTTATCTACTTAATTGTACATTAATAAAATTAGGTATATGCTAAACAATATGGTATGGTGACGATGGGATTATAGATAATTCATCATGTAGTATGTAGTTCTCTGTCGAGATTCACAGCTTCTGCCAAACCACAGCTTGGCGCAAGATTTTAGTGTCGACCACGTGACTACAAAAACAAACAATTTCTGGTCGGAGAAATATCAAGGCTATCACTTGTTTATAAGCCGTTATCGGACCGGCATATGAGTAAACCTAAGTATAGTAGCAGTAGAAAAAATACGGGCACATGAAACTTAACAACTTTGTCTCAGGGTGATGGGCGGTTACCGCTGAGCAAGGAGTGCTTGTTCCATTACAATCCATAAAAAAAATATTAAAAATGGACGAAGCTTGAATTAAAATAGAGCACCGTGACTTCATGTACAATATAATACTAATTAACACCTTTAGTTGTATAAAACTATTCATACTAATTCAAAATTTCAGAAACATGTAGTATGGAACAAAACTTTACGCCTACCCTTTGGTAAGGTTTGATTTTGTTAGATCGCAAAAAAACTAATCTATTTTAAATATAAACAATTATTTTCTCGTGTTTGTTTTTTTTCTGTACTCTCTTAATATAATTTTTTATATAGGTTAAGTTAAAATGTAGCCGAAATTAAATATTGAGTCATCAGGTTATGGGTCAAATCTCACATAATAGCAACGTCCGCGTTCGTGACGTGGACCAACGACCAGAGCCGATACATTTAGACTCCCAACCAAATTTGAATTTTGCTCCCGCTATCCGCTAACGGCAATAATATTTTTCGAACAAGTCGTCTGAAATAGAACATAATATACAGGTGCGGAAAGTTAATTATTCCAATCGGGGCCGAACGGCTCGGGCTTGCAATGTTTTTTTCCAGAGCCGTAGGCGAGGGCTATAAGATCAAGCCGATATTTTAATAATTAATGTAGCACGAGTGTCATACGATTATTTTCAATCAACTTATGCGTAATAATGTATTATATTTTACTATTTGAAGGAACACAAATGCGCGCGCAGGTTTTATTATACAAAAAGAAATATATTTGATTGCTTTCGGTAACTTATCGCACTATACTGCCTACAGTAAGTGATTCGTATCTTTGTCTCCGAATGTAAGAAACTCCTTGGTTAGTTTTTCTAAGGAAAATTAATACAACACAACAATACCCTTGGGCAAATCTGTTGGCAGTTAATTAAAACTTAAACTTACTGTGAAGTAAAAATCACGTTCGTGAAAAGACACACATTACGATACAGGTGCCTTCATAGTAGAACCTTAAAAAGAAAAGAAACCAAAAAAAAAAGAAAAAAACCATTAAATTATATGAGACAGAAAGAAATAAAAAAGAAAGCGTACTCGATACTAGGATATACCCAGAAATATTAGTATAAATAGCTTGTTTTGATACTTATAATCAATTTATTTTTTTAACTAGACATGCAGGATTTGGTATACAAAATTACAATGAAAAGAGTCATTTTTAACTACGAGCTGAAATCGAACATTCAGCCCGTAATTTCGTTCACTTATTCGCCTAGCAGTTGTTAATGCAAAAATAACAATATTATTACAGTAGAAAACGAATAGACAAGTACAAATTAATGAATAGATTCAGGCGTTACTTTGCGGAAATCCATTTTTAATAATATATAATATAATAATAATAACAAATATTTTAAAAGTATTTTAAGAAAACATTTAATTCATTTTTTAATAAAACACTTAAAAATGTTTATGAAAATGATATATATCTAGTGACAATTCCGCCTAATTTCCTGTTAAGCCGACGTGACGTCACAAAGGCCACGCAGCCAAACCGGAAGAGTATTCGACGCGTTTCGCTTTTAAACGAAGCATCCTCAGGAGGTCTTCACTCAACGAGCGCCCGATCGAGACATGTAAATTGAATAAATGATTTTGACTTTGACTTTGTCTCGATCGTGCGCTTCAAAATAAGATTACACAAGTGTTTTAATACCTATTATATGCAGTTGCATACACTACTTTATTTAATCTCATGGCTATAGGTAGCTACATTAAGTAAATTTTTTATCCAACAAAATAATACTCAAATTCGTATGTACGAAATAGCGCCAAAATGGAAAAGTCTGTTTATTGGTCTATGGCTCGGAACCAGCGCGTTGCGAGCGCAGCGCGCTCACCACAGGTAATTTGTACTTAAATTGAATTGAAACCTCCTTGGTCGGAACGGAAAGTCTTGCTGTTTTTTCTGCGCTAGTTAAATTCGTGTACGGAACCCCAAAAGTTACCACGGAACTCGGGGGCGTTTTATTGACGCCCTCCGAACTCCACCCCTCATCACTGAGGGCGGAGACCGCCATAACTCGCCGATAGCCAAGCTGTTTCTAAGCAGCTTATGGTTCACACGACGCCAGCAACTCAACCATGAGCTCTCCCACCGAGCGAGCAGCGCCCTCCGCCTATGGTGGCGGATGCCCTGACGCACCGAGGAAGCCCAGAGGTACCACGAGAACCCCTGCACGAGACAGATCTCTGTCTACCCGGAAGGTCCCCATCGACACCGTCGATCCAGAATTGGAAGAATTCCGACGGATGAAGCGCTCTCTAGAGCGCTCCGCAGCCGCCGCCCGTGAAGAAATCCTCAGGATTAGGGCTGAACACGGGGAACTACCGTCCCCCGCGATAAGCCCCATCCCAACTGCAGCTCCTGCCCCCGGCTTGCGCCGCAAGCGCGCTGAGGAAGCAGAAGATGAAGAAAACAAGCGCACTTGTGCACGCGACGTCGCTGCACAACCTATGCCACACCCACGTGACCCACGCCGCGCAACTTACGAGGCAGTCACCACAGCCGCATCCTGTCACACAGAGACAGCGTCTACCTCGTGGGCAGATACAACGCTGACGGCCACCCAACCACAGCCATCACCACCCCCCAACCCGCAGTCGGCGCCGCAACCTAAGGCCAGGTACCCGCCGATCGTGGTAGAAACCTTCCCCAACGGCGCGAAGCACCTCCGCGCGCTGAAGGAGAAGCTAGGAAGATCGCCAACAGTACGCCCCTTTAACAAGGGGGTACGATTCACGCCCACCGATGAGGAGGAGTACCGGGTCATCCAGGCCTATCTCTCAAGCCTGGATGAGACAGAGAAGATGACCTGGTTCTCTTACTCACTCCCCAAAGAGCAGAACCTCAAACTGGCAATCAGAGGGCTCCCGGCAGACACAAACCCGGACGAGATTAAGAAGGAGCTTGAAGAGCTCGGGTACCAACCCGAGCACATCAAGAAGATCGCGGCAAGGAGAGGCAGACCAGGCTGCATCTTCTTCGCCGCCATGAAGAGGACAGCCAACCTCCCGGCATATACGAAGTGGATGAGCTGCTTTGTATGCCGGGAGTGAAGCTCGAACACTGGCATGGGAGGAGGGGCCCAGCGCAATGCCATAGATGCCAGGCATTTAGGCACTCCTCCCATAACTGCTTCAGACGGCTGGCGTGCGTGCGGTGTGGTGGCGAACACTACGCGCGTGACTGCCCAAGACCCATCGACGAGCCGGCGACGTGCGCCAACTGTGGTGGCGCGCACACCGCCAACAACCCCCGCTGCGCTGTGTTCCGCGAGGAGGCGCGGAACAAGCGCGCGGGCACTACAGCGATTACCTCCACAAGGGAAGCGACCACAGGCAAACGCGCTTCAGCGCACCCACTGAGTGCCACACAAGCCAAGACGCCCGCCACCCCCTCGAACAAGACAACCCCTACTTCTCTCATGGCCGCCGCCAACGACCCGCCAACCCGCGGCGCTGGCAATGAGGGAACAAAGAAGAAGGCCAAACAAAAAAAGAAGAAGAAGAAGAAGGCCGCGCGGAAGGGCGCCGCCCAACCGCCCGCCCCATACCAGACCGCCCAAATAACTCGCACAGCCGACGCACCACGTGCGCCAGCGGCGCGACCAAGAAAGCCACATATCCCTGTCCCGCTCCAACGCGCGAGCGAGACAACCCAGACGAAGACGAGGACAGCGGCGGAACTCGAGTTGATCGACACCGCCCTCTGCACCCTCCGGTACGTGCTGCAAGCGCTCAGAGAGGGAGCCGACCCTATCCCGATTGTATTATCGGGGGTGGGTAAGCTCCTTTCCTGCCGCTAGGCAGCAACAACCGGACCCAACATGCTGCCGCGTCGCCCCGGCTACAAGGGCCGGCCAGGGCACGCTCACATCTAGTCTCCCGAACGACTCGCTCACTGGGCTTTCCGGAAGAGGAATTCACCCGGTGGGCTGAGGGCGATTAGGGAGACAGAAGATACAGGACAAGACATAATTCCCAGACATGACGAGTATACCAACATATGGCATACACCCCCACGACCCGACTGCCAAGCAGCAGCCGGCGCAGGAATGCCGCGGGCAGGGGCTCACAATGCCCGATACCGCGTCCGTGCGGAACCCACCGTTCTGCGCGCAGAAGAAGACGAGCTTGGTCGGAACACATTGTACATAATTAATTAAAAAATAGTGTCACTTGCGCTTTAAAGACGAATCTATCTCATACATTAATATCAGTTGAGCCGTGGAATTAACTTACAAACATACATACATACATGAACCCTAAAAACATAGCAATCTTTTGTTTTTAACAGTCGTGTAAAAGCAAACCCAAACTCTGCATTTGCGTTTGTTTTCTATTCGTATTTCTTCTGTAATAATAATAACCCAACTGTAATGGTGGTGGACTTTTAAGTCTGCTACTGGAACTCCTAGAAGGACGGAGCTTGACTTAGATACCTAATTTGGCCATACTTTCAGAGTTATGTAGAATAGAATAGAATAAAGTTTATTTGTAGCAGAACATAATAATAAGCATAACACATACAATATTTTACCTGACGTATTATCTGTACAATATTTAAATATATTTGCGTAAATGGTCTAATTTCCTGCCACAAATCGGTTCCAACTCAGCATAATGCTAGTTGTATACAACTAGCGCTGATCTTCCGTTGGAACCGGCGGCGACGTCTCGCACCTCACAATCTGCAGTGTACTCCCACAATATCATAAAAATATTACAAAAATAAATAAAAATCGAAATAAACCAACATACAAAGGCAATTAATAGAAAAATTATCAGGAAAAAAAAACAATGTAAGTATCTTACCGAAAACTGCTGAAGTGATGAGTTCAGTTCTTCTGAACGTGATTTTTATGATGATATAATGCTGGGTTTTTACGTTGTTGGATTATGGAGACTACTACAAGGACTGTAACTGGTAATACCTCTATTGAGTATATTTTGACACAAATGGGTTGAGGATATCAAACGTTACTCACGTTACTCGTAGTATGCGTTAGTATGAGCTATTTTTGTCTCGGGCCTACCCTTGTCGAGTTAGAGGGTGAAAACAAATCTGCATTATACAGACACTGACATATTTCTGTCGGTTTCGTCCACAGACTAATATATCTTGACTTATATAACAATAGAACTTGAACGCGTATAGATCAATTTCTCCTCAAAACACAACTCACGGCTGCGGAACGGGTCTAGGTATAAAATGTTATTGTGATTGGCCAGCTCAAAATGTAGTTTCAGTCATAGTACTTAAGAGCCATTTCACAAAATCACGCTACTGAAGTTTAGGTAAATGCCAGCACATCGCTTACACAAGCGAAAGAAGTGACGACGGAATAGCGTGACTGTGAGTAACATATTTTGATACTAGCACTCATTAATAAAGAAATAATCAATCAATCAATTTCTTGTCGATTACTTGCTAATGTTATAAAAAAGAAGTAGGCAATCGTATAAATACATTTCATCCTTGATGAATAAAAAATAGATATGTTTGAATCATTTATTGTAACAATAAACTTAAATCATTAAAAAATTATACGGCTTAAAATTATATAAATATTTGACGTAACGGCATTGATTAAAAGCTGCGGACTAAAAGCTCTTTCTTTTAAATTTTCCAAAAATTGCTTTTTTCCTCGTTCACACTCTTCAGTATCTATATCCATTCGTTAACACTATCTGCCATAATGACAATGAATAGGATTGAGGTTTATTTTTCTGTGCATCCGGAAAACAACTTACTACCAACCACAAACGTCCCATGACGTTTTTGGTTTTCCATTACTTAAACATGTCAACCTCATATTCCCATACCACAATATATCACCTATACCATTAAAAAAATAACATTTTCATCCATTTAGTTTGATTAGACCAAACAGCGAAATGTAAATAAGTATGTTAGTTACTTTGTAGTGTAAATTAGCTTGGTATACAATAAAGAGTATTTGTATTGTATTGTAAATATATATTTACGGATTTTGAGGTTTTTTTGTTTTAAAATCGAATATCTTTGATGCAATCTATAATCAACATATATACTTCTTGGTACCAATGCAATTCTCACTATATACTCTTATGCTCACTATTTCCTCTATGGGAAATAATACTATTCTATTAATATTCTATTCTTAACAATGAAAACCAAATATTTTAAAGTAACAAGATTAAAACAACCCAATTGATTTAAGAACTTTGGCGGGAAAACTGTATTGGAGAGCATATTTTTTTCTGAAAAACTATACCACTTACGGCTTTGGTCCTTCTTTGATATTATTATTAACATGTAATTTATACACCTGTATTATTTCAGATTTTTTGGTTTAGAGGTTTAAAATTAGTTACGAGATTATTTAATACGCAAATTTGCATTGGTAAGTGTTTGCGTTGCAAAATGTATCGAGTGAAAAATGACTTATACATAGGCAAAATTGCGGTTTTCTAGGTTTATAACTGTTGACGTAGTTACGAGATTAATATGAAATGACGTAATATTTTGGGGCCAAAATGTAATTTGTGCTGGTTTCAGATTTCATCAAAATATTTAAAAATACTTCCGTTATCTCAGAAAAATATAGATTGTTTCTTGTATGGGCAAGGATGCATACTTTTGAAAACCATTTGGATTATGAAAGTCGGACTTACGCAGATTTTATGGTAAATTTGTAAATACGACTATCGACCGCTAACTGGTATCCCGGCTTGTACAAATGATGGAAAAGTCGGGAGGCCGGTTTGTACAAATTAGGAAAGTAGTTTAATTTCCAGCTGAAGTTATAGCTGTGTTCACTTATAGACATTAACTGAATCCAAAAATATTGGAAATCAATTATTCGCCTGTCATCTTATCCTCCTAAAACAAAAGTTATAGTGAGTTACTAATTTAAACTAGAATAATATAAAAACTAGCAGTCCAAAAAGAAGAAGTCAACCCTCTGAGGTTGTTAGCATTTTTCCAATAACGCTGTATAATTGTGACGTTTCCTTTTTTTAACACAATGGATGAACAGAAACTAAAGATGTAGTTACTTAACAATACAACAATACTTATATTATGGACAACAAAAATAAAGTATAGTTTGTTACTTAAAAAAAAAGTCATGATCAAAACTCTGTGGTCGCACTATGAACTTACGTCTAAGCGTTCCGCGTACGAGACGTCAGAGCAAGGCAAAACGAACACAGGTCCTACCTCGATGGGCGCTCGCGCGGTACTGATCGCCTCGCGCTTGTACATTTCAATTTATGAGCATTTCGAGTTATGTTAAATATTTTTTCTTATCTAACAAAACAGAGTTAATATCACAATTTATTAAAGATCAAATTAATTAAAGAATGAACTTTCTTTTCATATAATATCTGTTTGGAATGACACTTTATTAAACACAATATATCGTGGTAAACTGCTGATATAATTCGTGGAAATTGGCGCAAGATCTTTATTTTTTTTTCTACAATGACGATTAACTATCGATATTCTAGTACACTATGTGTCAACAGGATGATATGCCTGATGCACAGTTTTTTTTTAGAGTTAATTTGATGAATCTTTATACAAGAGATAGAACTCTGAAGTTGGCTATGTGTACCTTAATTCGTAAAACAAGGTGCGGGAGATTGGTCACTACAAAATAATTAATGTTATGTTTGTAAATCTGGTACATTAACTGAAAAGAGAACAGATTATTCTATTTTTATCAATTATTAAACAACTTGTAGATGTTTCCTATGATAGTAAATTAAGCGCTTAAAATCTTCGTATACCGCATTAAAATGTAAAATGCCTCTTAAATAGTGTTATTTCAGCTTGAATGTGTAAAAATATTGTCATAGAATAATTGTTAAAGGCAAAAGAGTAAAAAATGTTTTTATAAAAAACCTCTTCTGGTCTTTCAACACATTTTTATTGAAACCTTTTTTTATACTGAACTGGGTAACACTTGACCACTATCCCACCTGATGTTAAGTAATGATGCAATCGATGATGGAGCGCCCAGAAGGTATGAGTGAATAGTCATTCGCGTTTTGAACACCCCCATATTGTATTTAACCGGAAACACAGACTCAGGCAGGGTATTCCATTCCCCAACGGTTCGTATGATGAACGAAGACGCAAATCGTTTCGTTCGGGTAAATGGAATATCAACCATATAGCGGTGGCGCTTCTGAGTATCCCTGGATGTCCGATTATAGAATGGGGATGGCGGAATCAAATCATGCAGTTCCGTGGCACACACACTCCCCAAAATATGTCCGATAAACATGCGACTTTGCGGCGATGCTCGAAACCTCGCAAGAATTAACTGACACAAAAAATTGAAAATATTTTTGTTTATAGTAAATAAAGCCTATCTTTTTGCGAATTGCTATAGGGTTAACCATTGAATCACAAGAATGGTTTGGGTAGGTAGAAATGTACCTACCTTCCTTGAGTCTCTGTCTATTATAATCTAAATTTTTTCCTTTATCTCATACTAGCGGCCCGCTCCGGCTTCGCACGGGTATAAAATATATAGCCTATGTCATTCACTGAAAAAATGATTAAAATCGATCCAGTAGTTTTGATTTATTCATTACTGCCCGTGGCCCGCACGCGTTAAATTTAGAGTAAAACAATTCTTCTTTCCCTAAACCATGAAGATTTCCTGCTATCTTTGGAATATCTAAATGCATGTACTACATTTTCATACTTATTTACTTTTTACATTTTTACACTACTACACGCTCCCGCCGCTGGGCCGGCCGGAACCGCCGCAAACGCTACGTCCCGCAATTTTTAAATCTGTAATATCTTCGAAAATATTCATTTAAGTTATATGCTGTAAAGGGCGATATAGATCTATATTAAATCAACAATGTATTTAAAGTATTTAATTAGGTAAGGATTAATGTTGTATTGGTTAAAATCGCTTCGAAAATTAGTCGTTATTTGTCGTAAAAAGTAAATGACAATAAAAAAATATTGTGGGATATCCATAAGAGATAGACATATACCATAGCGGAGTTTTCTGTAGACTTTTACAATGTGTACAATACTTAGTACATTATTTTGATAAATCTCGTAGGGTTCAGCCTGCGTTAGCAATGTAAGCGGAAAAAAAAAAATATTTACGACATCACATTAGAAATCTCAAAAATGACAGTATTTCTCCACTATTTAATGGATGTTATTATACATATAAACCTTCCTCTTTAATCACTCTATATATTAAAAAAACCGCATCAAAATCCATTGAGTAGTTTAAAAGATTTAAGAATACATAGGGATATAGGGACAGAGAAAGTGACTTTGTTTACTACTATGTAGTGATTCGAGCTCGGACTCAGAATTCAAATCATGAAACAGGAATTAAAGAACAACGACTAAGAATACCATAAAGCTGGGCTTCTTGAATAACACTTAAAACCCTTTTCTCGTTCTGTGATTATATGTCCAGAAAATTAATATGTGAAGTATATTTTTTGCTCTTATATATTAGACTTACCATATATCGGCGTAAAATAAAACTGAAATCGAATTAAAAATATGATTTTCTGAACTCTTTTACGATACTAAGGCTTGAATGAGCGTCGTTCTTATGAACGAGGCTCTCGTCACGTTCTCGCGAAACGATGTTCGCTACTTGGTCTTAAATAAAAAACGTCATATTCCTTTCACATCTTTTAACTCGTTGTAATTAGTCTATAATATATTTCATCATTAACACTTGCGTCATAACGTCAGGTCTGATAGACCATTTTAATTTTATTAGAATTTTTCCGGTCCGTAGTTTTGGTAGCCGTGCCATGTAATATAAATATAAGCTAGCGTTAGCGTGGTATATAATAAAAAATCTGTTATTAAATAATAACCCTCATCTGACAAATGCTATGGCCATAAAGTCCCTCCACGTGTCATCCATTATTCGATACTGCAAAGTTTTTTGTATGTATAAGTGTTATTCATACCATTTTTATACAAACATACACAAGTATAAATACGTATTTCGAATTTTCGTAACTGACTATTGCTACACGAAATATAATATGACTCCATGAAATAACATGTACTCGTGTAGGTATCACAAAACCTAGCAACATTTAAGTTTCAAGTATAGGGTCTCGAATTTAATTTTTAAGTCTGTGCTAACTTTCAATCATGTAATAACAATACAGTTTTAAACTTAACTTATAATCTATGTAGATAAAATCCTTGTTTATGGTGTAATTTCGATTCGAATTCATGTCTGCATTTTATTAATTAAATTTTCATAGTTGTTTGTGGTCACGCAGCTGTGATTATTTACAATAGTGAGTGGTACAAATGTCCCGCCTGATATACGTAAACAGACATTGGCGATAGAGATATTCGACGGTTAACCAAATTTGTCAACCAGTTTCTTCTAAGCTCTTTAGCTACCGATGTTTTGTGAACGCAATACTGGTCTAATGCGACGAAATTGACAATTTTTGTGGACAATGTGGACGCACAATATCATATTTTTTTATAAAACTTACGAACATTCCAATCCTTTAATTTAAAACGCTCGCGACATACACCACTGTGGCGTACGTTGCTGCCGCCACGGTCGATTGCTTTTTAACCCCTTTTGGATGGTTGCGTTGAATATGTGGTTGACACAGTAAACAAAACAAATTGGAAAAAATACTTTGTATTTCGAACGACCATAAGTCGTTTCTTACAATAATGCCGTCGCTTTGTGAATAGTGAATATTTCTTTTATGATATGACTTCATTACTTCATTGTTCGTTCTTATATAATCATTTTTTTATTATTATTTATCCCTTCGATATATGTATATATTGATATACATACGAGTATATCTCAGGTAATTCGATCGTCTTTTTGTTTACTTTATTGCTTTATCGGTGCGCTTCGCGGTCCCTTAAGTGTTATCTTTCTTAGAATTTATTTTGTTAAATATAATTAACAATGGATACTATGGGACTGACATAATCGTTAGACGACTACTAAATTAAATAACAAAAGAAACATTGCATTAATACATCGCTTTATGATTTTAAAGTTCAATCTCATTCGGAGACGCCCTAGTTTAAATTTACCTCCGTCAAATATTTAAATCCCCCTTTGACGACTGTAAATCTAGGGATAGTTGCTCACGTCTAAGTAATGTTTCAATACGTTTTGAACTTGGAAAAGTTATTGCACTGGCTGTCTGATGTCCACATACAATTACTTATATATAAGAAAATTAACTAAAATTTAATTACATAAGACATGCATAGATACGTTACCGATCAAATGATCAGTATATATCATGAACTGCGTTGAACTCCTACAGCTAAGCTTTGACAATTTAATTTTTTTATTCCTTTCCGTGGTTTTTGTTTTAATCTTTAATACTCCAAATAGGAGAATAAATAATTAATGATAAATGTTTTGTTGGGTCCCGTACTTAGTATCTAAAAAAGCTTAATCTCAAAACTGACCGTTATTATTGTAGTAATAAGGGTTTTGATCAATAATTTAGATGATCATCATGGTAATGTTTTGTTCAATCATTTAATTTAAGTCGCATTGGTTTTCTATAGTAATAATTTTCAACGGAATCGCTGTAATTATATATCTATTATTAACCTCGCAACTTTTAACTGACCTAGTGTTATTTGGTCCTTTCCTTTGTTTTTGTTTTATTTCTTTAATACTCCAAAATAGGTGATAATTAATTATGAATATATTGTTAGGTTCTATGCTTAGGATCCAAAAAGGTTCATTGCAAGACTATCCAATTATTGTGGCAATCAGAGTGTTAAACAATACTTCAAATGATCATCGTGTTAATGTTTTGTCTCTAATCCTTCTATTTAAGTCTCATTGATGTTCGATAGTAATTATCAACGGAATCGCAATAATTATCTGATAAATTGAATAAATATCATGACACTTGTAATTATTATACGGTATATTTCGAATTGATAATTGAAGGATAATTTATCTTGATATTTTAAGCCCCGATGGTCTGATGTCGATACGAATTCTGCGCAGGTAAAACGAAGTGATATTAAATTAAGGTTTAACGAAATAAGTTAGATAAAGATTTAACTTTTTGAGGTTCTAATTCGCAGTCCAGAGTTATTGGTCTATCAGACCGAGGGTAGTGGGTTGTACTTTAGCGTATAGAGGATATTCAAGGGTCAACCACATAAAATGAATGTTGTTTGGATTATACAAGTCAATTATAAACCTATATAAAAAAATGCTATTATTCACTCCCAGGCTGATAAATATATAAATACTCCGGTCAGTGACATTTTTATTCATTGTGTTTGTTATTGTAAGTATGTGGCGTGATTACTGCTTGGCTTTCTTGCCATCTTTTTGGTAAGAAAAACTCCTACTCTATATCAAAGCTTTTGTCGTTTTTTGCCTTACTGTTTCAGCCTGATATTACACCGCTGAACACAACCTCCTCCATTAAAGGGAGGTTTGTCATAATCCCCACGCTTGGCAGACGTCTTGGGGATCGCAGTTTAAAATATCAGTTCCTCAGAAGGCGCTGCTGCCTACCTTTCAGTATTTTACCTTTAGTCGCCTCTTACGATACCCATAGAAATGGAGGGACATTCTGAGCCCACGTTACAGGGAGCTTATTTTATGTACACACAAAATCTCGTGGGAGTAAAAACTTACGTATAAAATATAATTTCTTACACTTTAATATCTTGTCCATTCTAGTTCACTACGTATTCATCTTAACAATCGCATCTCTCCTTCGTTCATTCTTTTCGCATCCCGCTCTTTCGTTGCACAACATTCAGATTCATATATTACGACATGATGGAATACATTATGATGGTCCTACAATTTCTCTGTAATTATTAGGTAGGTATGTTAATTTATCTTTAAAAAGACGGCAGCTTAGTGATGGCTTAGTGGCATTGGCTATGGACTGCCGCGCAGCAGGTCAATGGTTCGAATCCCACCGCGGCCGCGCGGGCTTGAATTCATCGCTTGGTGGAAGGACGACCACCCTCAAGTAGAAAATATGTCGCAAGCACCTAACGTTGTGTTCCGGCAGCTGTCCTTGAGAGCCAGTAATTCTAGGTTAAGCATGTTACACCTTTGACCACATCTTCACTTACCATCAGGTAAGATCGGGCTTAACTATCAGCAATTAAAAAAAAAGCTTTTGTAATAAGCTTATCCTTATAAGAAAGAAACGTGACCTTTGGCTGTTTTTTTTCTATACTACCTGCAACGCTCCAAAACGTTGTACTTTGCAGACCCCGTCAGGCTTAATTTGCTAACATCTTCGAACTCAACAATTTTTACATGTTGTATTTTCCTAATTACTCTTACTGGTTATAAAAGAATAAACGAACTAAAAATAATGTGTGACACTCCCCTCGTCATAACAGGTGAAATATTGTGATTTACAGGTTTAGAAAAAGCGAAGAAACATCGCCGGAACAGCAAGTGTTCTCTTTTTGGATGGAATACTTTGTGGAAGCGACTCAAAGCAGCGGTGATAATATCATTAGATTTCCTGTAAGTAAATAATGAAATACTATATTATTATGCTAAGTCGTATACACTAGTCCTAGGTTAGCCTGAACAACATCTTTGACCACATCATCACTTACCATCAGGTGAGATTGTGGTCAAAGGCTGTCCTATGAGGCATAAAATAACGATTTGTATATTTGTATGCATCGAATAAACTTAAAAACGACTGGACTGATTTGCATGAAATTTGGTATGGAAATAGTTTGAGACTCGGGGAAGGACATAGGATAGTTTTTATTCAACTGCGCAAAAAGAGTTTAATGGTTTTGCACGATAGCCGACATACGCGTGTGGGGAGCCGCGGCCGGAAAGCAAGTATTCTAATATTTGATTTTCTTATATTTTCTTTCTCATACACACATAGTTTTTCCGAAGAAGGAAGAAAGCGTGTGTATTTTAAGGGTTTGTAGCCTTTACATGTGGAACTCTTATTATTAAGGAGGTTGTATAAAAGATGTTCATAATTGCAATAATTTGGCTATTAACCCATTGGGATCAGCGATAATGATAACGATAGAATTTCATTCATAAATAGACCCAAGTGGTAAGTGGTTCTGATGATGGCAATGGCTAATAATTAAAATTATATTTCGCTTGAATCCTTAATCCTGTTATAAATGCAATTTAGTTAGAATGCAACATCGACTAAGTCAAAGATAAAAAACGAACGCTTTAATATAACAAATAATAGCATCATAGCCTCATGGATGTATTATATTATCTAATCTGCAAAAACTTATTTCCTAGAAATTTTCCTTACATTAAAGGTTATTGTTAAGGTAAGTTATTGTTGTGACCAATATTACACACTCTACCTTGGATAGCTAATGAAGATGAATAAAGATATTTTCATATCAAATTAGGGGCTTTGTTCCCCTTGGCATCCGCGTGGAGGATATAGCCCATTTTATTAATGAATTCCATTGTTCTCATTATCTACGGATGGGCATGGATCAAAAAGTATGTAGTGCATTATATTAAAATAGATCTTGTTACTGGAACTAACTACTTACTACAAGTATTTAATACTTGCAATGAAATACTCAGTAAGAATAAATATAAAATAATTAAAAAATAAAAACAGAGAATTGTAGAACAGTTACTTTAAATATATATTGCCTCGAAAGTTTATAAAAACAAAAACAAAGTTACACAATAATATAATATCTAGAAAATGTTTCACGTTTACATAATCGGGATTAGGCTAGATATATATATTATTTTTTTATTATTGATATGGGTAGCCTTTGACCACAATCTCACCTGATGTAAAGTGATGATGTGTTCGAAGTTGTAAACAGGCATAATCTAGAATTACTGGCTCTCAAGGACAGCTGCCGGAACACACCTTTAGGTGCTTGGCAACAGTTTTTCTACTTGATTCGCTAACTTGGTCTCTAGCCAGGCGGGCATTCATAAAATAACCCTTTCACCATGAAAGGTGAAGCTCAAGCCCGCGGCGGGATACGAACCATGGTCCTGCTTCGCGGCAGTCCATAGCCAAAGCCACTGAGCCATCACTGCTTCAATATTTGACAGGTATAGTTCAAATTATCCGCCAGTAACCTTCCATTTATTCTAAATTCCAGGTATTAATATTAGAGACTACAAAGGTGTACATGCCATCGTATGTGAACGTGAACATGGGTGCGGAACAGAAATCCGTTGAAATACTCAACCTATGCTTGGAGGCTATGCGAGAGAAATGCAGGCAGGTGCACAGGTGGCTGTTTACCTCGGATATGATTAGGAGTTACAGGTATGTGATCCCTTGTTACTTTTAGACATAGTAATTAGAACACATAGTTTAATAAGGTGCCGGGCCCACTAGAGGTCTAGCTAGAGTTTGCGTTTCGCGGTCGAGTTCTACAGTTCGGCAATCTTAGTTACAGGTCTGAGGTTCTCCAACCAATTTGATATTTTTTATAGATTTCAAAATCGGGGAGGCTCTTAATTCAACTGTTTTATATATAATTATTACGCGATTAATCCGCCAGTTGTGAATTGATTTCAATGATTGTTTTTTGTTTTATAGGTCATATATAGAGGTGGTCTTTTTAAAAATGTCATCAATATCGGTTAAGTTAGACTCAAATAACAAAGAAAGTATTTGCCTAAATGCCTATATCACGATGACATCGTAATTGCAAGGCTTGTCGGTAGTGACCGGTAATGGGTATTGTGCGTGAGCCAATGTAAATTTTGAGAGTATCACTATAATGTTTATGTATCAATACGAGTACCAGAAATTGATAAAAAAAAAGAAGGATCCGATCTAACAATGAAAATCATGAAACAACTTGGACGTGGAACCATAACATGAGAGCTCAGAGTGATTTGAATTGGTCCGATCATTCAGATCGGCGATAGTTCCTATTGCAAAAATGTCCGTATAATTGACGCATATTGTGACTTAGCGGTTGAATTGAATATAACTCAGACAGAACATGCGTTCTCTTTGACCGCCGCGTTCTGAAAGCTGTTATGTGTACATTCATCCAAGCGATTGAATACGTTACAGTAAACGCAGACTGTAGAACTCTAAACCGCCTGCTGGATCGCCCTCAAGTCGTAATCTCAATACCTTGGTTCAACGGCGTCCTACAGTTTGTGAAATATAGGTTGATATGCGGGACATTGGCACTGACATACACATAGTGATCAATAGCATGAAGTTCCGTATTTTAACTGTCAAAATGTTCGCAATACAATGATATATATTATATAATTAATAATTATATTTATAGGTGTCAAACATAAAAAGATGTCATTATAACTACGTGCATAACTAACTCGTTAATATGTTTTTTTAAACCTTAATTATTTATTTGACCTGTATTAACGAACATTAAAGTGTAAAGTAAATTAATTCAAAATCAACAAAAAAAACTTTTAATCATCATGGAGTACAAAATTACAACGAGAGGAAAATGTTTTAATCACGAGCGGCATTCGAATCCGCGACTATCCATCGACCATCCAATTGAGCTATCGTGGTAATTCATATGAAATATAATAATACAATTTAGGTTGGTAAAATTTTGCACGATAAGGAAATCATCAAGTTTGGCGGGCTGACCGCAGCGATGTCATATCGTTAGCATTGACTTACATTATTAAGACTAGAGTGCACGGAGCGCTTTCCATACAAACGTAGTTTCGTCACATTTTAGATACCAAGTGTTCAAACTAGGTGAAATTTTGTATGCATATTGCTGTGTCTAATATCTATGCTTCTGGTTTGCAAGTTTTTGTTTTTTTTCCTTTTAAAGAACTTTATTACCATCAAAGACAAACTGTCACTTACGTGGTAACATAATTAAACTATTACATAATATATGTGTTCGTCATCGCAAAGATGTGAATAACATAAAATAAAAGAAAGTACAAAGAAATAACAGCGCTTATTTAGCGTTCTAAACATACACAATGACCCCTTTCATACATTTGACTTGCTTATTAACATGATTCATTGGTAATAATATGTTCATAAAGTAGTTTTTTAAATGCATGAAAAGAGTGTAAATTTTTTATAAGTGAGGGTATTTTGTTATATAGCCGCGCTCCTTCAACAGTAAGCATTGTTTTGCCGTAACTCATTCGATGCTTGGGAATGATAAGACAGCTAGCTCGTCTAGTTCGGCGGCCGACAACATTTTTTTGTTTTGTTAACTTTAAATTCGTATGAATGATATTTTTTAAAGTTTTTCGAATAAAAATACATATGTTGTACTTATACATATTTTTGTATTTTTGTTTTAATATATATTTTATCCTTAAATGTCAAAATAACAATTCCCATTCAAAAAGATTTTGCATCATAACAAGCATAGATATTAGGCTCAAGGATATGTATGTAAAGTTTCAGCGAGTTTGAACTCTTAATTAAAATATGACGAAACTACGTTTGCATGGAAAGCACCACGAGAACTCTACTCATAATGCTCGCTCCTGCTCGCACTTGCTCCGATCCCGATCAGGATCGTCCATACAAACCCGCTGGTCAAATAATGTCAGCATAGTATGGGTGCTGACGCCTTGTGAACGCTATGCTACGTATGCCGAATGAGACCACTCACGACGATGTGGGGTGTTACTGCATGTTGCCCATAAAGCGACCGTGTCAAAAAATTGGCTGGCCATCTAAATCGAATCTAAAATCGAAGCAAAAACTTGTCAGTAGCCGTGAGTTTGTTTATTAGGAACAAAGCTGCGGTGGTATTATATTATGTTAATTGCCTATTCAAGAATAGATGGGTCTCGAATAGGTAATCTTAGTCATCTATTCATATAGAAGAAGTCAAATAATTACATTATTTATGAATTTTTCTGACAAATAATTTTTTGTAGCATACTGAAGACCTTGCCCGGTAGATGGGCTTGCCCCATGTTACATGAGACCAAAATATATATGGCTATACTTTTGTGTGGACAGGTCTGTTAACATTTCGAGGAATTACGTAAAACCCGGTCACATTAGTCTTGGGACCACGCCAAGAATCTTGAGGCGATAATTCTATGAACGAGCGCAGGATGTTTCAGATCAAAGTTTTTAGAATGAGATGCATTTTTAATTTAATATAAATAAAAAAACAATATATAAAAAAGGGACAAAACCATATTATGGATTGTGCTTGTTCGATAGATAAATACATATTTGTGCTCTTTTAGTACAAAATTCAAGCATTCGCATATTTCCAAATGCGTAAATCACAGGTACTTTTATGATTTTGTATCTGTGTATCAAAAAACATTAAAATTATTAAAAAAAAGCAAATTATTTTTCACATTATGTAGATGCAGTATTATATTTGTGAAAATATTAACTCAAAAATTATCAACAAAAAGATGCTTCAAGTTCACGCTTATTTTAAACCTTTTAGAAAGAGCGGCATTTACTATGCACCTCGACCCGATGGCCCCTCTCGCTCCCCCTTCACCTGCCCGCGCTCGCCCCGTTGCGTACAAACCTTACAAGACGTGGCTTTGACAAAATCACATGCCGATATGACGTCATCAAAGAAATCTCTATTAGTTTTGAAGTAATGATGGCCGAGCGATAATAGCTATGGACTGCCGCGCCGCAGTACTCTGGTTCGATCCCCACCGCCTGCTTGATTTTCACCGCATGGTGGAAGGGCATTTTGTGATTGCCTGCCTGGCTAGCTACCATCCTCAAGTAGAAAATCTGTCGCCAAGCACCAGTCCTGTGCCAACGGTGCGTTCCGGCTGTAGTCCTTGAGAGCCAGTGAAATTACAGACACATTGAGACCTAACAACTATGTCTCAAAGTAACGGGCGAAGTGCAATTCGTGACTTGTGATGAAATGCATCTGTTATAGGCAGAGGTTAGTCCGTTTAACATCGGGTGGGCCCCGAACTTGTTCCGTCACAGAAAAAAAGTAGCAGAGCTTATGTGACCGTGTTATAATTATGTTATGTTGTATATTTTTCAGTTTATACAAGCGGGACGAGCGGTGTTTATTTTTGTACGTGAGCGAGAACTCTGACGACTTCCAGATATTCCTTCCATCAGAGCCTTGCAGACAAAGGTTACACGACCTTTTGGGGGAACTAACCGCAGACCATGAGAAGGTCACGGATTTGGACACTAGCGTTATGCAGGATCAGTTGAAGGTAATAAAAAATGGCTGGTCTTAGTGTTGATTTAGCCGAAAACAGTCTTCGCGTGCCGACAAAGATCGCATGACGTTCTAGGTACACTAATCGCAGACCACGAGAGGGTCACACAGAGTTGGACACTAGCGTTATGCAATCTCTTTTCGGGATTGACTCCAGATGCTGATGCGAAAGCTAGTCCGCGTGTGTAGTACTAACTCACTCCCCATGTTCGTTAGTGTTGCTCAGCTTGAAAAGTAAGCCGTATTCAGGAATTCGCATCGCATTCAGGAATGGTCGCATGACCTTGGTGAACCCACAGCAGACAATGAAAAAGTTTATTATGATAATGAAAAAGTTTAAAAGGATTTCGACGTTATTATCAATTGAATCTTTGAGTTTTTTAAAGGTAGAAAAGCCTTGACCGCAGTTTCATTCTAAATAAAAGGAAAATTTTACTGTGATCGTATTAAGCTCACGCTTTGCAGGCGTCCTGGAGATTACAGTGTTGGATGGCAGTTCTTCAGAAAGCGCTGCCCACCTTGTTATTTGGTTTTTCTGCTCCACCCCTGTATCTGGTTTTTTCTCCTTTGTCGCCTACGACATCCAATGGAAGGTATGTAGGAGGGATGGCAATTTTTTCATTGCTTTTCATAGCTCATTTCCTATAGTGGTAAGATATCCACCGATCGGGCACACTCATCCCACAGCCATTGCACTGTCATCCACGTGGCAAGGTTCCTTGTCAGTACCCTTCCTAGCAATGGGAAAGCTGAAATAACCTTATATAAAACCTGCCTCGTTTGTCTGCTGTAAAAACCTTGCTGTGGAATCTCGAGGTCTTGGCTTCGATTCTCGTATGTGCGCAGTTTTTTCATTGCTACTAAATTTGTCAAAAACAGACTGTGGTTAAATCTCACCACAATCTCACCTGATGGTAAGTGATAATATGGTTGAAGGTGTTGTTGGGTTTTTTTATAAAGAAAATTCTGTAGCTGCCCGGAGTGAGAGACCAAAACGAATCTGCTTGTCTACTCCTTCGGAGAATACAGGCGTGGCGATATGTTATGCACTCAGCCTCATTTTTTCACCGCACTGCTCGCTGGCTTCAGAGGTACTATCCTCACATTCTACTGTGGAGCCATAATAGTCATGCACTGTACAATTCCAAAGACATGGAACGAGGTTCATGCTGAGGGTTTCCTTAGGTACTACTATGAGTTTCTTCAAGAGGAGGTTAATAGACATTTGAAGGCTCGGCAACGCGTTAGTAAGGCCCCTGGTGAAGCAAGCGTACTTAGGATGGGGTAATCACGTACCATCAATTGGGCCGCGCGATTGCAACAAGCGAGAAAAAAAATGTATGTTAATCAATAATCTTTTCAACAGTTTGAATACGAGCTAGACGATTGCAACAAGCGTGTGATCCTCGGTAAAGGCACGTATGGTATCGTATACGCAGCAAGAGATCTGAACACGCAAGTTCGAATCGCTGTCAAAGAAATACCAGAAAGGAACCTTGGGGACGTTCAGCCGTTACATGAAGAGATCCTTCTGCATTCTCAGCTGAGACATAGGAATATTGTACAGGTTAGTAGAAAAAAAGGTTTATACATTATTGATGATAAAACTAGAATAAAAATTAACCAACAACGTTATTTCCAATGTTATTTTGTATGTATGGACAATTGACAATCTGTTATATATATTTTTTTCTAAATATTTTTTTATATAAAAGAACATTTGCAACTATACGAACAATACAGCAATGAAAATATTTAGGCAATCTAAAGAATATTGCAGGCAGTTAATTACTTCGTGTTATGGTACATAGTTTCGGCTTTGTTACTATCATCCGATATGGTCTAGTGGCTAGGATACCTGGCTCTCACCCAGGAGGCTCGGGTTCGATTCCCGGTATCGGAATATCTTTTTGTGCTTCCATTGTATGTTTTGTTACTTTTAAAAACATATGCGTTACAAAACAGTATAATTGCATGGTGATGAGCGCCAAGTTTTTCGAAATAAATATGAAAATAATTATTTTTACGCATGAATATACAAAAACAGTGTGGCTAAACTTAGGATAACTTCCCGACAAAATCACTCAGACATTTTGAAAAACAAAAAGTTATAGGTTTGCTTTAGATCACAATCTCATCTGTTAGTAACTAATAATGAGGTAGGTTAAGGATGAATAAGCCTAGATTGGTAACTCTGTAGAAGAACTGCCAGAAAACACGTTCAGTAGTTTCAGAGGCGACGACAGACACATACACAAACTTTCGTATTTATTGTACATTAGAGTGATTAAATTTAGTATATAGATATTAAATAGAAGAGACGAAATAGAGAGAAGGGAAAGAAAAAGAGAAGAAATATTACAAGAGATCCAAAAATTGTTGCTTAAGCTGAACGCGCCGAAGTCATCCAATTTAGTTAGAAATGCAAGGTCATGCAACTATCTGCGTCGAACGACCCGTATTTCTGAATGAGATCTAATACTGCGGCGCGTGCGGCTTTTGCGGCTCGTACACCCTTAGCCATCTCTGCCTATCCCTTGAGAATTAAAAAACAGTGTTGATTTCCTTGTTATATTCAAAAAATAAAGTACAACCTATATAATATTGTGTTTCAGTACCTCGGCTCGATATCAGAAGACAATTATTTCAAGATATTCATGGAGCAGGTACCGGGAGGATCGCTATCTGCTCTTTTGAGGTCGAAATGGGGACCGCTGAAAGAAAACGAAGCAACTATTGCTTATTACACGAAGCAGATCTTAGAAGGTACTGTTAAGTGTACTATAAAGTAAATGTACTACGCACTAAAACTAGAACATCCCGGCAGTGTGCCAAACTAAAATTGAACCGTAATACCATACATAAAAGCTTCGATTCGAATGTGCATGAGCTCATTTGATACTTGGCTCATGATTGTTACGTTCACGAAAATTCTCCTACTTAGGTGACAGTCACACTACATGCTTAGTAAGGGCTGTGTAGAGACAGAGCACCCCGTACCTCGGGGTTCATCTTAGACTTATAAAAATTATGTGGCTACTTGATAATAAAAGATCTTTTGAATCAATGATGGCCGAGCGGTAACAGCTATGGACTGCCGTGCCGCAGGTCCATGGTTCAATTGATCATTTTGCGAATACTCGCCTGACTAGCTACCACTATCAAGTAGAAAATCTCTCGTCAAGCACCTAACAGTGTGTTCCGGCAGCTGTCCTTGAGAGCCAGTAAAATTACCGGCACATGAGACCTAACAACTACGTCTCAGTGTGACGCGCAAAGTGCAATTCATCGTAGACGAAATGCATCTGTTATAGGTTTGTCCTAGTTTGAGAGGAGAGGTTTGTCCACTTAACACACAAGTGGGCCTCGAGCTTGTTTCGTCAGAATAACGTTAAAAAAAATGTCTCGTTTCTAGGTAAACTACTTGTATTTTAGCTGAGTGAAAATCGGTCGCTTTATTTGAACTCAATCCTCGTTTCAGGTTTGAAATACCTCCACGACCAGAAAATCGTCCACCGCGACATTAAAGGCGACAACGTGTTAGTGAACACGTACAGTGGTGTTGTGAAGATCTCAGATTTCGGCACGTCCAAACGTCTCGCCGGTCTATGCCCCTCCACCGAGACTTTCGCTGGCACTTTGCAGTATATGGCACCGGAGGTCATTGATAAAGGGCAGAGGGGATATGGCGCGCCCGTAAGTATGATGAGACGAATTTACTTAGCATTCCATGGATTCACCGTGCGGTTGCCAGGTCCATAGCGTTGCAGAGGAAGAGGCTCGAGGTGCCTGAGACTTTCAACCCAGTGAGTAAGGTTAAGGAGCCCCTTTATGATGCATCAATGCTCCCCTTCACAGCTCGAGCCTCCTCCCCTACCTAACCAAATTAAGTAAATGCTACTATTGCCGCCTTGGATACACGTTCTAGGACATATTAGTGATTACGTACGTTTTAGAATTTCGTGTCAATGGACACTATTACTATGCATATAATGTAGAGAAGAATTTTGAAGCAGTGATGGCTCATTGGCTATGGACTGCCGCGCAGCAGGTCCATAGTTCGAATCCCGCCGCGGGCTTGAGCTTCACCGCATGGTGGTAGGGCATTTTGCGAATGCCCGCCTGGCTAGCTACCACCCTCAAGTAGAAAATCTGTCGCCAAGCAGGTGTTCCGGCAGCTGTCCTTGAGCCAGTAATTCTAGGTTAAGCAATAAGCATCCATCATACCATCATGTGAGATTGTGGTCAAAGGCTTACCTATCAGCAATATAAAAAAAAAAAGAGGTTGTCGCAGATTGTCGTTAAGCTAATCTAGAATTACTGTCAAATACAACTACCGGAACGCATTGCTAAGTACTTGACATCAGATCTTCTACTTGAAGGTAGTAGCTAGCTAGGCTAAGCATTAGCAAAATGTCCTACCATCGAACAGAAATAAGTGTTATTTAAAATATCCCGTCACGGATGTAAAAACTGAAAATATTATGACTGTCTGTTTTAGGCCGACATCTGGTCTTTGGGATGCACCGTCGTTGAAATGGCAACTGGAAACCCACCGTTCATAGAACTGGGATCGCCGCAGGCAGCTGTATTTAAGGTAAGTAATTTAAGTTCTTGTCTTTTGTACAATAGGTTCTGAAGAACTGCCAACCACTGCGATCCCCAATCGCATGCCAAGCATGGGTGTTATAGCAAACTCCTTCCATTAGGGTAGACCTTTTTTATTCAACGGTGGGCGCTTAGATTGATGTTATGCATCTAAATTATCTGTATATATTTTAAATCATATATCGGGTTTGTTTACTACTTGAAGTATAGATTTTCCTATTTAGTGCCTATAATTTTTAATAGAATCAGTACCATAATATAATAACTTTCCGGCCGCGGCTCTGCCCGCGCGATGAACTGCATTGCGCCCACCACCCCGGAAGTTGTTAGGTCTCTTGTGCTGTTATTTCACCGGTAGCTATAACCTTCAAACCGGAACACATATGACTGCTTGGCGGTAGAAATAGCTATGATGGCAATTAGAACTCTTTGTGAACGAGTGCATCCGGGGGAGGTGTCCCCGGATGTACTCGTTCACAAAGAGTTTGTTAGCGCCGCTACATAACGAACACAGCGATACCAAGTTTCCGAACGAAAAGGATGCACCCGCCGCTATCCTAGAATCACTCCTGTTCCGTCCGCCCTCCGCGGCGCTAGCCCGCTTAACCATATCTACATAATCATAATTTAACTGTCTAATTATCAAAATGAAAGCATACTACTTTACTTATAACTTATTAAACGTTTACTGAAACTTAACCTGAAGCATTCGTTCAACAACATCAACCACAATGTCGACGAAATGACTGTAATCCCCGACAAGTTCTAATGCTGCTAGAATATGGAATGAAGTTAGGAATATGATACCTATTTTATATTGTGATTGTGTCGAACGTGTTGGTTAAAATTTATTAATATGTTATACGTGTGTCAACTTTACCAGGTTGGTTATTACAAGATGCACCCTGAGATACCGAGCGAGTTGTCTCCGAGGGCGAAAAGTTTCATACTTCGTTGCTTCATCCCGGAACCAGAGCAGCGGGCAACGGCAGCTGAATTGTTAGAAGACCCGTTCTTATGCGAGTATGTATTTGAAGTTAATACAATATATTTTACAGTAAGTCGATCTCGAACTGTGGCGATTAAAAACATGTATAGCTAAATGTGGGTGTTAAGAAACCTATACCTATCCCTTCGGGACATAAAGAAGTGGCTATGGTTATTATATATTTATGATAGGGAATGTAAATGTGATTCAAATATACTATATGTAATATATAGAGTTATTAAAAAATGCTAACAACCTCTTAGAGTTGATAATGAATAGATTCAGGCGTTACTTTGCTTTAAGTGTTTTATTAAAATATGTATTTGATGTTTTCTTAAATTATTTAAAAAAATATTTGTTATTATTGTTAGAGTTGACTTCTGTTAGTCCTAACAAACATTTTTAGTCCAATGTTTTTTTTTCTATGTTCTTGTGACGGAACAAGCACGAGGCTCTCCTGATGTTAAAAGTCTCTTAAGTCTTTAAACGCACCATCAGAAAAAGTGCTTGAGGAAAGTAGGAACTAATTGGCCACCAATAAAAACTCCGCCACATAAATGTTTCGGACGATAGGATTTATCGATGTAAATGTGTAGTTGAAGAAACAGAAACTGAGATACACGATTGGCGCCTTGCTTATAACATCTCGACATGCTTAGTCAATAGTTTGCCGTAGAATATAAACAGCTTTATGGTTTGAATATGGCTGCGTCCAGACCGACCGTACCAGAGATGCGCGAGGACGATGTGTAACAGGAAAAAATCATGTAGCAGTGATGGCTCAGGGGCATTGGCTATGGACTGCCGCGCAGCAGGTCCATGGGTCGAATTCTGCCGCGGGCTTGAGCTTCAACGCATGGTGGAAGGGCATTTTTGGAATGCAAACCTGGCTAGCGACCACCCTCAAGTAAAAAATCTGTCGCCAAGCACCTAACGGTGTGTTCGGTAGCTGTCCTTGAGAGCCAGTAATTCTATGTTAAGCCTGTTATAACACCTTCCATCACATCATCAGTTACTATCAGCCATAAAAAGAACACTTGTGGTGAGGCTGGGGACTATTAAGCGTTTCTGTTTTTTCAGATATTTTCCTCTACTATGTGCAGCCTTAGAGTAACTTGTAAAACATTTGATAAACCTTTTTTTAATAACAGAAAAAAGAAGCCCACTTCACGTTTAGGCAGCAGTATGGACTACAGTCGCAGTATATCAGTACCAGCTGACAAAGCCCGTCCAATCACAGCCCAGAAGAAAATATCGGAACCAAGCATGCCCGGCCAGCTACCAAGTTCTCCGGAGATCGAGTGAGTTAGTTGTATCTTACGAGTCTTTGGTTTAGACAATGCCTTGCACACAGAAAAGTAGAGAGTATACATGTTATTATAATAGTAATAGTTTTTATTAGAAGAAAAGAGAGCGCGCGCTTCTTACTACAAAACAATAACAAGGTCCACATTTTATCGGGGTCTTCTAGGTTAGCCTGAACATCATCTTCGACCACATCATCACTTACCATCAGGTAAGATAGTGGTCAAAGGCTAACCTATCAGGCATAAAAAAAATCGTAAAGGAAAACTGAAAGATACAATGTACTGACGCATAGTTGTCCTCTGCGCTGAAATGAAAAAGTAGCGGTATTCTAAACGCGCCTTGTCTTACTTTACTCTTTCCAAGTAGAGAGTGCAAAAAAAAAATACAATAAAGAAATGAATGAAAATGCCGGACACGTCCTCTCGCTCTAAAAACTAATAACAGAATGAGAAAGAACAATTTTTTTTCGAAAATGGAGTATGTTTCTCCTATATGATGAGTTATGCAATCGTGTACTCAACCATATCTTGATAAGGCATTGTCTCAACCAAATTACCAATTTAATACCACCAGAAGCACACAAGCGAGTTGCCGTCGTAGAAAGCATGATATTAAACATTTATTTACTTTACTCTTCCGTTTATATCACAATAAGTTTTGCATGGCCCTTGAAATTGACATAATAGTAGTGAATAAAACTGTTTTAATTTTTGCGTTGTGTGACGTTTTCGATCATACATGCTATTCATACATGAACCGGTGAAAGGGCTTAAGTTTTCGGCAGTAAGAATTAACATTGAAATTGTTTTGAGTTTTACATGAAATCGATTGGCATACATGAACTCATTTGTCCTTTCAAACATTAAATTTTTATCGAAGCGGGTGCAAATAGTTAAATAATAAAATTTTGTTTTGGACTCATTAAGGTTTTTGAAATGGTTGGTTAAAAGTGTGATTGTACCGATATTTGGTAATGAAATATTTTTGAATATGAAAGCATGGGATTGTCAATATTATTACAAATTTTATTCTTGTAATGTAACTGCATTTTGATTACTCTCTCTTAGTTATACTCTTGATGATAAGCATATAAAGCTAGTGCACGATCATTCATATCGCTGACAATGTTCTATCTTCTAGACTCTTGAGTACAGTTTTAGATTTATTTACTTCACCACTTATGTGACACAATTGTCAAAAGGCTATATTTCGCTCGATGAAATGCCACGTTACAATCGCACTTTCGCCCTACCACGGTCAACCCTTATTGTTAACAAACACATAACACACGAGTTGTAATAACAATATGTCGATTGCTTCGCACCTAAGCCTTGTGTTTATTTTCCCAATTCGTCAAGGGTCAAAACGGTCCGGTCTAACCCGACAATCACTAGGACCGCTTCGTCGATGCTATCGCCGATTCTGATATACCCGCCGGATTATTCAATTAGCAGGTAACCCATTAGTTGTTGTAACGCACTGTTTTGTTATTTGGAAATTTCATAGAATACTATATTGGAGAAATGTCTACATTTGCATCAGAGCTGCTTGGAATACGCAGCTTTTGCTTATGAGTTTCAGTTTTGGGTCAAAGATACCGATTTGCAGATTTTGGAGACATCGAGAGTTCAGATGTACGTAATCACGGCAGAGTCTCTCATTCAATGGGCGAAATGTTCGCATGTCCTTTCGATATCTAATTTCATGAACTAGTTATTTTCTTATTATTTCCCATAAAACTTCATTCAAAGGAGGAGTTTTTGCTTGAATTTTGAAATCAACCTTGAAAATATTGCATTCTATGAAGAGCACATAGCACTTTTTGCTGGAATGTCATGCACAACACCATTTTCTTTACCCATGATCCGACAGCATCTTCATACCTGTTCAGGAATTTACACTCCATCAACATAAGCCTTGCGTACACGCACGCATGTTCACACGCAAGTGCGTGTGCAATATTCACGTGTAAAGGGACATTATCATCAAAAATCATTATTTAAACGTAACATTTTGTGTAATGCTCAAGTTCTAACGCTTTACTTCTAGCAATAAATACTGCTATATATAAAAATCTAACAGCTTTATTCGTAATTTATTGTGGAAGTAGTCCTTATGGTGATAATAAAGTGGTTATGTTTTAGTACAATGCCAAATACGCCGTCGACAGACGAAATGGACAGTAATGATACTCTGCTAAACAGAAGAAGTTCGTCGGGAGGTCTACTGTCGCCTGAGGTAATTTCTTATTTAATTTTTCCTTACGATAAATCACCGCAGTTAAGTAAAAATAAGGTCCGAATGTTTTTTTTTATGCCTGATAAGTTAGCCTTTGACCACTATCTCACCTGATGGTAAGTGATGACGTGGTCGAAGATGTTGTTCAGGTTAACCTAGAAGTACTGGCTCTCAAAGACCGCTGCCGGAACACACCGTTAGGTGCTTGGTGACAGATTTTCTACTTGAGGGTGGTAGCTAGCTAGGCGGGCATTCGCAAAATGCCCTACCACCATGCTATAACGACTGCCATCCTAAGACGACAACCGGGACCGACGGCTTAACGTGCCCTCCGAAGCACGGAAACGCTCAGTTTCATGCTTGCCTCCAATTCAGCACGAAGTTTTTAAATTGACCAGCCTCAAACTACAGTCCACTAAACAAGGCAAGAATCCAACACCCTTGAGGTGTTTATTGATTTTCGCTAACCATACATGCACATACTGAATAGGTTATGTCTGTCTGACTCCGACCTTGTTGAGTATGCTCTCGTTGTTAGTGTACCCATCATTGGTGTGTAGCAAAATTTTAATGAAACAAAAATCGCAACTATTAATTAATAAACTTATCAGTGTAGCTTTGAATATAGATATATATATTTAATACCTAATCCGTAATAAATAATTTTATGTAAAAGAGTATAAAATATCAAATTGATTTATTTATCTACACTAATATTATAAAGAGGAAAGATTTGTATTTTTGTATGCAACGAGTAAACTTCAAACTACTGAACCGATTTGTATGAAATTTGGTATGGAAATAGTTTGAGACCCGGGGAAGACCGTAGCATAGTTTTTATTCAACTGCGCAAAAAGAGGTTAATGGTTTTGTGCGATAACCGATACACGAGCGTACGGAGCCGCGGTTGGAAAGCTAGTATTTAATTAAAAAAACTTAATTTCAGGTGGACATGACAAACGTACCGCGTTCCTCCATAGATATAGAACACGATGGATTCTACTTACTCAAAAAAGACTCGCAACGCCGCCTCACTCTATCACGGGTATTGGAGCAGGACAGTGAAAAAATATGTTCAAAATGGATGCTTAGCATTCAACAGGATTTCGGTAACACTGTGTTGACAATGGCAAGTAAACTTTCTATATAAAAAAAATATCTATTTTAGATAAATTTACATACATAAAATCATGCCTCTTTCCCGTTGGGTTAGGCAGAGACCACAGACTTTCACTTATTACGATCCTTACATATCTCTTTCGCTTCAACTACCCTCATCAATCCTTTCATACTTAGGCGTCGGCTTAGGGTAGTCCTGACTTGGCCTTTTTTTTCAGAACTCGATTAAAATTAGATTAATTTGACTGTGAAATAAAAGTACAGTTTCAAGAAATGCGTTACTTGGTAAATGTGTTGACTTTGACAGACTATAGTTTTTAGGGTTCCGTACCCAAAGGGTGAAACGGAGCCTTATTTATGAGACTCCGCACTCAGTCTGCCCGTTTACCCGTCCGTAATCCGTATGTTACGGTTCTCTAGTTTGTCAACGGAATGAGTTACAAAACTGTAATAAATATATTTTCTGTAAAACGGTGTGTTCTGTAAAACCCAAAGAAAGCTGTTGGACTAGATTTTTTTTAAAGACATCACTTGAAAACAATAGCCTAAAATATTAACTTTTGTGCATCATTTCATGTAGAGTATCAGTGTCTGGATCTCATCGAGTGGAGAATAATTTTATATCGAAATAGTTAAATTAATAGTGGGCCGTCAAAATATAGAATTTTAAAAGACTAACAACCAAAAAATACTGTGTTTACGGGCTTGCGGAACCCAAAAAGAGCGAGGCTCGACTCTCATTTACCCGTTTTTTTATGGAGGCCTGCCAGCTTTGAGTTTCTTATAAGTATTTATGCAACTGAGGCTTAGCCATTGACCACTTAATTGAGTTGAAGCATTCAATAATAATTTGGAAAGTATATACCTACCTATTTTACTTGGCTGGCTAAATCCACGGATCTTATTCTAAGTGTTGGGATCCATACAAATAGATATGGCCATAGCTAACTTAAGCATCTTGACTTAACTATGGCTAGGTCACTGACTTTTCGTGTTAAGTAGGTATCGAAGAACGATAATTCTGGATTCGCAGAATTGTTGAGGCGCCCAAAGACTAGTAGTTACTGCAAAATGTTGAAATTTTCGGATAGTACTTAATAAAAAAACTGAGTGGTTGCGGCGGGTGGTGTCGATCTGTGCGGTGTGTGAGCGCGTAACGGGTACACAGGGCTTTGTTGCAGTCCCGACGATTGCACTCTGGACACGCTAGATTTTTGTGCCACATACTGTGGTGCGTGCGCGCATACGTATAAGCCGACTTTGGAACCGCTCTATGAACTCAAATTACTTGTCTGGTTTTACTATGTTATTATTGAGTTATCATATAACTTTTGATTCTATTGTCTTGTATGTAGGGTTCCATTAGAAGGATTGAATAATATTTTCTTGGTAGGAAAAACCGCCCATAGAACTATGATTCACATACAAATGAATTTTGCTTTTAGTTGTAATCACAATTTCTCCTAAAATATAATTTCGATTGCCTGAGTGGTGTCCATGTGTTCAAGAATAGTTTTATATCTTATCTATCTCACGCTCTTTCCATCTCTCTTCAAATGCAGTAACAAGTATATTGCGCTCTCCTTGCCTGGATTCAAACACGTTGAACCATTATCTTACAGAATCATCTGGAAACCCTTCGCTGCGCTCTCAAAGATTACATAATGGACCAGAACCGAAACGTAATAGAACAAGCGATGATTACCCTCAAAGAAGAGTTAGACTTCGATTCGAACGCGATTAACGAACTGCATTCGGCTATCTACATGTTCCAAGAGGCGGTGAACGTTGTGCTGAGGATGCACAGTATCAAACCGCATTGGATGTTCGCGCTTGATAATCTTGTTCGGAACGCAGTGCAAGCTGCTATCACTGTTCTTTCACCAGGTTAGTGCAAGAAAATACATATGGTGCATGCATGAAAGAATGCTATTTTTCGAATAAGAACCCTCCCTGTCCTTGCTAAGTAAATAGCCAGGTAAGGACGACTTTACATCGAGATAGTTTCTTAACCTCAAATCCGGTCTTGCATGAACTACTGATGTTAGGTTATCCTGCTGCAAATTAAGTACAGATAGTGGTAATGAAGGTAAGCATCATATTTTGTTGAAGTGTATATCCATGCGATAAAAAAAAAACTTGTTACACGCTCTTTCATTAGTCATCACCAAATTTCACGTATTTACTACTGCCCCAAACAATATTGTTTCTTGAGCGAAGATTTTTTTTTGATATATAAAGGAATAATTTCAAAGTGGGTTCGAGTCCGTGAGCATCTGACACTAGGGCCACATACGATGTTGAGATGCGCCAGTCTAAAAATGCACGCCCCTCCACAAAACGTGATAATTTTAATGTGTGTGAGGGTGTGTGTGTTAACTGTTAATTCGTAGACGTACGCGCACTCCGCACAAACACCGCTATAACTGAACAAATAATGATATTAACGAGATTGCGTTATTATTGCTTCGATACACTATTTTAAACGTAAGGGTAAAGACATTGGAGGGACGTAAATTTTTATATTATACTGACTCATATATACCTACAGCTCAAGTGGCAAATCATTATCTGGCAGTTAGAACCTGGGGCATCTAGATTGTAGCGTAAAACCTTGTATTTTAATTTGTACCCTTGATTCCTTGAAATATTTATTCATCCGTATTTTTTTAATATCATAGAACTTGGAGCAAACTTAGCGGGGCAAGATTCAAGACGCGGGGGCGGTGAAAGGGGTGCGTGTGGGGGAGAAGTGGCGACCCCCTCAGCTTTATCCACTGCTACTTCCACCAGAGACCATCAACTACATCAGTTGAGACAGGACAATCATAAGTATGTTATACCTATTTATTACAGTAAAAGCTCCTTATTCGCGGGGTATACGTTCCGTAAATGTGCCGCGAAGAAACCGTGGATAAGGAACAGTAATTTGTATAGGAATGTAGGGGATACGTTCCAAGAACTCAAAATAAAAGTAAAAATCATACTAAAAATCTTTTTAATCACATAGTATAACTTCGTTTTTTTAACAATACCTACCAATTATTATCTGGCTTAGACAAACGTTTAAAAAATAGTAATTTTCTCTGGTTTTGCTGCTTTTAAAAGTTCCTTCAATTCAGGGAGGCTTTAGCATTTTTCTTTTTGAAAATAAGACTTATCTCCTTAGATCGGTAAATTTTCACAAATTGGACCATAAAAAAATCGGTTTTTGATAAAGGACAGCGACATGTGCAATACCCTACGCGTGACAGCGTGCAGCGGCAGCCTCATTTGACAATAAGTATTTTTTTTATATAGTTGTTCTCTCGGTGCAACCGCAAAACCCTTACATTCCGCACCGGCACGTGTCAGTAGTACTTAGAGATGCCAACGCGACGTGTTAAAAAGGACATCTATTTATATTTATTGTACCGACTGGATCCGCGAATACAGGAAACGAGTAGCAAATTTTTTACCCGCGAATAGCGAATTCGCGAATGAGCGAACCGTGGATAAGGAGTTTTTACTGTACACAATTAGAACTTTTGGAACAGTTTATCTTTCCGAAATCCCTGATCACAATTGTTGTAGGGTTACGGTCGTATCATACACCTATGCAATAATGATTTATGTGTTAGGTACTCTACCTGCAGCTCAGTAAATATACCTGATGCGCTCGTATCGTAGCTTGTTCGTTGCTCAGTCGTTCTTATTTAACCAACATCCGCTGCGGTAATGACTGCGTCGTTAAGAAGGGCTAAGCAAACTTTGCTACGAGCGCTTATATAAAATTACTAAGCACAAAATATATAGTTTTATAATAAATTGGAAATAGTAAAATTAAAAGAATAAAGTTAATATTAGTCACGATTCCGCTTAATTTTCCCACGTACGTAGCCCAACCGGAAGAATTTTCGAAGCGTGTCACTTCTGCATGAAGCATCATCAGGAGATTTGACCCTTCCAGCCCACGACCGAGAATCGATTCAACATCAACACCTTGAAACTTTTTGCGGTATCAACCATGTTTCAACCCATCATTTTGCAGTCGTGACTGTTAGTTGAAATTTAATGTTATGTTTAGAATTGTTCTCTGCTAACTAACACTGTTTGTTTTTCAGACTACACCAAGAGCTATTAGAGAGTTACCAACAATATCAAGCTTTACTTAGACAGATGTTAGAAGAACAAAAAACGCAGACCCTAATCATTCGTGAACTAGTCGAAAAGAGGCCTAGGTAAGTCACTGCCATTTTAATGTCTAGGTTACACAATTTAGATGATTATCTCGATGATGATCGATTATAGTATTACAATCGATATACGATAATCGACCAGGAGATAAAATTCTATGTTATCTATGATGTCTCGATAGATGCGCAGAATAAATAAAACAATGACCGTTATGGAGCAGAGGTGTAATCGCAATACAACATAAAACCACACGTTCCTTATTAATAGACTACCTACACAAATAGGTAGCCTACCCACATACACTACATTATCCTCACTTGTACTTCAACAGGGAAGTCGGCTAACGATTCTCCACAAAAATGTTATCTTGATAGCCTCTAGAACAATCATTTTTTTACATTAAAACTAGGACTGCTATAGACACGCCACTGTCATATTATTTTTTGGGCTACTAATTATTAGTCAAGATAATATGACACTGAAAACCACTAATGTCACATTTTATCGCCATAACTATAAGTCGACCAGACAAATTCGAAAAGCTTTTAAAATAAAAGAAAATAATAGGAGCAATATCTACTTTTTAAAATTTTGATTCCAATAAATATATGACACGTCTCAGTTTTGGAGGAAAAATGGTTCTTCAAATTTTTCGCAGGCTCGCCTCGTTCACAATGAATATCACGCTTAGCTCGATTACGCGGTGCTTATCGTGTTATGGCGAAGGGAATACCTTATTTTAACTTATGTATGGTTCACACACATGAATATATTTGTACAATGCACACCACAATAGATAGAAAAAACACAACAATAAAATATTGTAACGACCCAGCTTATCATTTTTATAATAGGTACCTAAAAATACATAAAAATGTTTTACAGGAGTACAAGTCCAGAACTAGAAGACCCGCCTGATTCCGCAGAAGAAGGTAAAATCCGAGAATGGATAGAATCACGTGGTATTCCCGAAGTGGCATCACGAGCTCTCATATCGCAGCGGTACAGACTAGACGATTTATTGCGGTGCGCGCAAAGAGAAGACATCACTACTCTTAATCTCAAGTAAGTATTCAATTAAACATAGTTTTTTATTTTATTTTATTGTGACGGAATAAGCTCGAAGCCCACCTGATGTTAAACGGACTAACCTATAACAGATGCATTTCATCACACGTAAATAATTGGACTGCGTCCGTCACTTTGAGTCATAGTTGTTAAGTCTCAAGTGCCTGAAATTTTACTGGCTCTCAAGGACTGCTGCCGGAACACACCGTTACCTGCTTGGCGACAGATTTTCTACTTGAGGGTGGTAGCTAGCCAGGCGAGCAATCGCAAAATGCCTTTCCACCATGCGGTGAATCTCAAGCCGGCGGTGGGGATCGAACCAGGGACCTGCGGCACGGCAGTCCATAACTATTACCGCTCGGCCAATGAATAACTTCGCGGTATTTCGAGAGCGGACGCATGTAGTCTCACATCTCATTACTTTGATTAGAAATACGCTCGTAATGAATAAATCAATCTCCATTTAGATGCCAGCTATTTGAAGCGGGGAATAGGCATAGGCAAAAAATTCGCCTAAGTCGAAGCAAAAGTAAGGCAGTGAATTAAGTCATAATGGTCTTATGTATGATTTTCAAGTCTTTAGTAGAGTTCTTTAGTTGAAACGTGTAGACGGTAGCGAGTGCTACTTGGTTTAGTTCGAATCTACTCGCCTTTCAATCAAATAGAATCGCTTTTTATTTGTGTTTCAAGTGATGCTCCCCTTGCGCTCGCTCTACGCCGCCTATTTAAACAGTTTAATAAGAGACAATAGGACAATTTGATAAGAGAGCATTAGTGAATGTCAGGATGCGCAGACACGTGTTTTTGTTTACATTGTATAAACAAATGATGTCCTCAATCGTAAAATAATAGCGAAATAGTCTTAAGTTTAAACTGGCCGGCCAGTTCTCCATACAAACGCCTTAGGGTGATCACTCCCTTATTTGAGATTGTAGGTCCAGAATTAAGCATAATATCGATTAAACCCGTCATTATCTAGATTTGTATCGTAAAAAAAATTTAAAAAGATAATTAGGTTGAAAGTTATGAGCCTTGAAAACTTTATATGAAAATGTTTCGAAGCTTATAACTCTCAAGTTATTTATCTTTTCAAAATCTCGTTTCGATACAAACCTACATAACGACGAGTTCAATCGATATCATGCTTTGTTTTGGACCTAAATCCTCAAACAAGGGAGTGATCACCCTACGACGTTTGTATGGAGAACTGACCGGCCAGTTCACCCTTAAGACAATAGTATAGACTTGGTGTTGGTGACTGTGTAGTTGATATATAAACTATAAATATATTTGGAACGTCAAAAATACTTTAATAAAGCAATCATAAATCGCCATTAAAGAAACAATGACTATACCAGATTATTTGAAAGTTTTTAATTTTTGCGTATTTACCGACATGGCTTTTCTATCCTGGCGGCGAAATGTCACTGCTATAGAAGCTACAAGTCTACTCGCAAGGCACTAAAGCACTTCTAAAGACTTAGATAATGGAAATCACTCTTAAATTTGATTTGTAGATTTTAGCTTCATATATCTTACGCATTACTTACAAATCAACGTCTAAAACACGTCTGTTTTCAACAGAGCCGGTGTGGAACTTCGCCTGTGGCGAGCGATCCAAGACTACCGTCTCCCCACACCGCATCTTCGCCGTACAAGCAGCACAGAAACCGACATAGACAACAACAGCATAGTCGTAGTCGAATGTCAAACTTGTAAGGCTACCAAGAGAACCAGCAACTCGAGCCCTCACACGCCATCTGTTGTCATTAGAGAACAGCTGAACGGAGACGGTACTGTTGAGTATTTTAATAACGTTGTTGATCTTTGACAATTGCGTGGATGGTGCACTCTGCAATAAGGCGTAAGAATACAGCAATTCTTAGCAGTACCGATTGCAAAATTACTGTTATGTTTGTAATTAATTTAATTATGCATCACTTATAAGAAGGATCTAGAGTACTTACTTCAAAAATTCAGACGTTAAATTGATTGATATATATAGGAGACATAAATGATTCATAAATCGATTGTTGTTTTCATTAAATTTTTTATATGGTAATGATTTTGTCAATGTTGTTTTGTAATTGATATTTGTGCAACGGTACTGCTTTGGATGGCTTGGTTATATGTTTGAAGCATTGGTATTCTTATGATAAAAGGCCTCTGGGATTCATAGATACTATTTATTTTTCTCTACAACTAGTAAACTCTTATTAACGAAACGAAACTAAAATCGTTAATGCCTCTTTTCGAAACAATGAATTGTAAAAAACAGACTTTCTTTAAAAGTTCGACGGAGAAAAAATATGATATTCTTCTTTTGGTAGAAATTCTTATTATGTAAATGATATCAAAATATTTGAGCGTTTCGTTGGATTCCTATGTTTTGGCTATAAATATCCTTTCCTTAACAAAAAGTCGTTACTTTCGTGGACGCCACAAATTTTACTATATTAAAACATTTTAATTAAATGGCTAGTTTAGTCTCATGGAGACATGAACTCATTATTGAAGCGCCAAACATTTTGAAGCAGAACTTTCATGTTATGATATAATAGTATTGAATAAGTTTGCCATTCATGATAACTTAAAATAAATAAATAAATAAAATGAAAAACTTGTAGTGCAGCAGCAAAATGGTAGGCAAACAGCAGCTACAAAATGTCTTGATTCTTAAAAAATGTCTTGTACTATTTTAATCTGACGCATCAACTCAGAAATTTTCTTTAAACATCATATAATATATCAGCGCTAAAAATAATATACGAGTATTATTCTGTACTACAATACTTCCTGATGTGAGATATACCCTTAGGAATCTGGACAATCCTTTGTCACAGAAAAAATATAGTTAGTATATGCTTTCTACTACTTAGATAAATCTATTGAAAATAATGATCCAGTTTTTGCTTTATTGTTTGTTGTGGTTTGAAATAACCGTTTTTTCTGCATAATTAATAAAGTCATCGTAACAAAGTAATTGTTTGAGGCCTTAGAGTGTATCATCCAAAATTAATAAAACCATGTAAATAATGCTTTGTATTTATTGCTATTAAACAATCAATTGTTTTTTTTATAACTAGTCTTGTAAATTACGATTCTGAAAGGAGTTTTGTTTATAACAAGTCGAAATGCTATTATTAAAATACGACAGCTATAAAATATTCTGGTATATGTAAGCAGAAGTGCCTACTGCCACTTTAAAATATTCTCCATAAAGTTGCCGTATTAACCTCCATTGAATGAAACAGGAGGTATTGAGTGTGGTTACCAGAGCAATAGTTTCTTGATAATAAATAATTTGGTAGGTCCACAAACCTTTGTTGAATTTTTGGAAAATGTATTTTTCATGTATGCTTTTCAAGGAGATCTATGTTTATCAAGGAATTCTAGTTTAGTCTGACCACATCATCACCTACCATCAGGTCAGATAGTGGTCAAAGGCTAACCTATCAAGTATAAAAAAGAAAAAAATATTAGTATATTTTAAATGTTAACGCAACCATTTTGGTAAATAACATTCATGAAAAGTTATATGATAATATTTATACAATATGTGATATATTATTTGAGTTCCAAAGTAATTATGTGACTGTACTGTTTGATTGTCATAGTCAAATCGCCTTGAAATCGATATCTTGAAAATTATAAACGACTCCCTTATACAATAAAATAAGTTAATATGAATAACACAGTATTGCACAGTTTTGACGCAAAAATATGTCAGCCTATATCCTTTTTTTAGTTTTCTAAATAGCACTGTAAATATTTACACCTACATATTTAAATTTTTTTGCCCACATTCGACAACGTAACCAATTTATGTTATTTACACAAGTTGGAAGACTTGTTACATTGTGAATTTCTCCTTTCAGAATCTTTAATATATATAATTATAAGCATAATAAGCGTTGGGAGCTAAAAACAAAGGTTGTACACATGCACAAAATAATGGTGCTAAAACGATGTGATGTGAATAAGGAAGTGCCTTGGAACGATTATGTTAATTTAGCAATAGTGTATTTGACTATTTGTATAGCCCTCAGTCTTTGACTTAGGGCTTCTACCAGAGCCTCGATCGTAATGCCTTACTTACCGCCCGTAATAATAACTACGATTAAATTTGTATCCATATTTTGACATCATCATATCGCACTCTTTGCTCTTCGTCCATCAAACCAAAAAATCATAGTTTGTGTCACATCTATGGTCACGTTATCAAGAAAACATACGTTTCAATTCGTGGTTTACAGAAAGATCAGAATATTATTATGTGTTTTTGAAATTATATATATAATAAGTTTGGGTCAGATCAGAAAGAACGATATTTTTGATACAGTCAAATACCCTATTGTGTAATTTTAACTATAATTTAAAGTTTTGTCAGCAATAATTATAATGTAACATATTTGAATAGTTCTAACTTGCACACATCAGGGACTAATATGAATACTAAAGTAAGACCCCCTAGCAAGACCGATTTTAAAGTTAATTTTCGCAACACTTTCCACTTCAGAAATTTACCATATAAAGCTTAAAGTAAGAAATCTTATTGGTATTTGATACAAACGAGTAAAAGATATATTTTTCAAACAGCCTTTGCTATGGTGAATATATTTCTTTGGCTATATATTCAAAGTACATATTTTATATGAGGAAGCTTTTGAAAATAGTTTTAAAGAAATCTTTTATATTTTATTTAAAATTTTAATTGGACCCTGGTGGGTATCTTAGCCTTAGAATTGTCGTAAGTTGTGATTTACATTACGTAATTACTATTTTTTTTTCAGTGCCATAAAATCATAATAAATATATTTTTATTAATACATCTATTGTAATAGAAATTAACAAATAATAGTTTAAAAGAACGTTGAATTGATCTGAAGTGTAATCAACTTATAGATTGTATATTTATATTTGATATGAAATATATTTACAATACTCACAAAATACTTATGTATAAAGTACAAAAATAGAAATATCTCTATATATTCAATCAATCACGGTACAAAATAGTGTACTTCAATATTTAGTTCAAATTTGGAGATAATAAATTACTATAAGTAATGGAATAACTGGGCAGTTGATTGTAAGTTTATATTTCTTATATTATGTATATCGAAATTATCCAAGAAAAGGCGGGAATACATAGACAACACACGTGTGTTTTAAGTTGATGGTTCTAAAGCCGAGCACGAAACCCAATGGAAATTTATCATCGACACGTTATATTAAGGTTCATGTCGTAATAAGTATTTTAGTTTAGGTACAAATAACAGAAAACGCGCTACATTAATACAAGAAATAGGTTTGTAAACGTTTCGTGCGTACTACCTTCCAAATCAATTCCGGTACAAAAATAAGATTTAGATAAGAGATTTACAACTCGTACATGAATTATATTGTACAGAAGATGTAACGTTTAATGTGTAAAAATGTACTGAGCTCAATCTAACAGTCATGGGAATCGTTATTTATTTGATAAAAAGTATTATGTAGCATTAACATTCAGTTAGATTTGAGTACCTTACAGTAATCAATGGCTCTGAACCAAACGTACTACTTAAAATGTAAATAGTTTTCGTACCGGTCTTCATGTGGCGAAGGGCAAGAGCCCTCATTCCAGTTATGTGGCGACCATGGCCAGAACTAATTTCTGACAGTTGAAGGGATATAGAAAAACTCCCACTATTCATTTATAGATGCTTGATACATGGTGATACCTACAAGACATAAAGGAAGACTTTTATATACTGCATATCTAAGATGCAAACTATTTGCGGTATTGGGTTTGGTGCTCGATGTAAACGACAATCGTCCAAACGATTCAAACTAGTGCCCGGGAGTATAAGAGAGAATTCCCGTCTTTACGCGGAAAATATCAAATATTGTATTACGATATGCAGCTAATCACAAAATTATTGTTATTTATTTAATAATTATTTTTAACGTATAGTTTTTGAAGTTCTATTAAAGGCGACAGACCCGTAGAGCGACCACTAAGCGCGGGAAATCTCAGTTTAAACTGGAAGGTAATATAACATAGGGAACAACCAGACATGATGGACTATATTCTAGTAAGTCCAAACTACATTCTAGAAAATAAATGAATTTGAATTGAATATAATTAATAATAGTTGGCTTATACACATGTTTGTAGAACTTACCAGTTTAATCTAAGTTTAGTCCCTATGCGCCTGCCGATGTTCTTAGTTTAAAAATGACTGATTATTTTTCATATGAAACCGAGATTGAATCAATATTGACTCAATATGAACGATATGAAGTTAGTAGACTACCAAATCTGTCAAAATTGACCAGGCCGAGTCCATTATAGATTCATATTGATTAGCAGACTTGACGCCCTGATATTACAATATCCTAAATCACACACATTTGTTATATAGATTAGCTATAGCTACTGGAAATGGAGCGGGCTTTTCAGTTGTTTGCAGACGATTGCAACTTACTTATCTCTTAAGTACCTATAGTTTAGTTGGACGTTTCTTCACACATTTGTTTAGGTACTTATTTTACCTTTTACCTATGTCACTAATAATTCTAATTACTGATAATTTGCACTCAAGAAAGTAGGTGTCACGCTTTGACAGGGCGCCGTAAAAGGAATGTCAACTGAAATAAAATTTCTATGACAGGTTTTCTAAATAAAAGAATAAGCACGAATTGTTAAAATTATTAATGTTGTTATTGTTACGTATTTGCCCACATAATTATATTTTGAAGTAGTGAATTAATAAACTATTAATAATAAATACCTACTACTGTTGTTTTATTACTCCCCGTAGGGTGCCGGGCTAAAATAGTAGGTGAGCAGCAGCGCCTTCTGAACAACTGTCATTTTACTCTTTGATCTCCAAGCCGCCTGACATGCCAAGCATGGATTATGGGAAACACCCCCTTTAATGGGGGGAGGGTGTTTTTTTTTTTTTTTTTTTTTTTTTTTTTTTTTTTTTTTTTTTGTCCTGGCGCATTGGCCCGGCCCACGAGCAACCTATCCCTATTTATTGTGGGATACCATTACAATCAGTGCTTAGTAATAATAACCTTAATGAATAATTCACGAAAGTGGCAGTTTTTAGATGGTTATTTATTTAATATAATTATCTTCGTAGTGCTGCCACTTCCCTGGTACAAATAGAAGATAATTATCTTAAGCTACTTATTTCTAACTTAAAACTAACTTATTTTTATCTTATCTACCATGCATTTGTTGACGTTCTTCAAATCGACCTGAAAACTAATCAGGTCGTAAAGGCGACAACAGACCCATGCATCAGGAAGGACATTGCGCAATTTAATGCGACAAGCCTGCTGGACCTAGATTAAACCTATTTAGTAGCGTGTTTGGCCCATGTTAGAGCTTTGTTTCTTTATTAACCATTATACATTGCATTTCAATAAGTGGTTGTAATGAGAGATATACACCTCTCTGGGGTAGGTGATAATAACAATTATGATTAACAGCAATTTCAATAAATAATATCTTCTATATATATATATATATATATTTTTTTTTTTTTTTTTTGTCCTATGGAAACAATAAAATTGTAATACAATATAATATAGTAATGAAATTAAATAAATTATTTCCTTGACATTATATTAACATCAAATTATAAACAATAGTTTATGATTACCTAGTAATTCTAACAGATACAGATTATTGGTCCTTAGATAATATGACACATATTATGCCTTACATGTATTGATTCACCTTTTAGATAGCAACTAATTGAAAACATTTAACATTCAACAATAGTTCGAACAATTTAGCTAGGACTCATTCTTGAGTACTCTTCCTTGTTTACACTCTCACCAATCGGTGGTCTATTGGTCCCTGGATAAGCAGGTTGACAGGAGTAGCACAGCTCTCTTAAACAAAAGTCAGAATTAATTATATGTTACAGAGAGGATGGCTAGGAATCAAGACAAAACAAAATCAAAAACGGCAATGAAACCATTAGACTATTAACCATATATCTATTGTAACTATAATATTATCTATATTCAGTAATAAAGATATTATTACAATATGGTAACCAGGTGATCCGTTGTTGGCCTAAGTTTGATTGGTAGGGACTTTATTTAACGATGGATCCATTATCTTTTCAGCTTTTCGGACAACCGCCTCCGCGAAATCAAGAAATATGGTCCGACAGTTGTCGTCATTGATGATTAGTGAAACATTAGAAGCATTTAGAATTATATCTAATTTGGACTCGCATTCGAACCGGAGCATGGCATATCTCGAACATTCAAATAGGATATGTTTTACAGTCTCATCAGCTAAACCATCACAGACACAAAAAGGTGATGGCGCTAGTTTGAAGCGGTGCAAGTAAGACTTAAAGCCACCATGACCTGTTAGTAATTGTGCTCTAAGATTTGACATCCTCAGGCTCGAAAGTATCTGATAGGATGATTTTATATCAGGGAAGAACATTTTTGTGATAAGTCCAGTGTCCGCCATCTCATGTCGCCACTGTTCCAATGTAGAGCCCCTGATGAGGTGCTTGGCAAAGGACAGGGGGAAGGCACTGTAAACGATTGCCTGTCTATTGTTTAGGGCTCCATGTTTAGCGAGCTCATCTGCACGCTCGTTGCCTATGATGCCAATGTGAGCACGAACCCAGAATAACTCTATAGTGCCACCCAAACCTTCAATCTCGCTGATCAATTGTCTGACTCGTGCAGCTAAAGGGTGCAAAGCGTTGGGATTTGCTATGGTTTGCAAAGCTGACCTCGAATCGCTCATAATGTTAGCGCTATTGTATCGTGGCGTGTTGAGTATAATCTTTAAGGCCCTCAAGATTGCTAAAAGCTCTGCCTGGAAAACACTGCAACAGCTGTCCAGTCTGAAGTGTGCCGCCCGTCGTTCGCTTCCATCTTCCCACAGGCTGATTCCACCTCCTACTCTCCCCTCTATTTTACTCCCATCCGTAAATATCTTTGGGAAAGTATTTTCTATATTGCTAATGTCGGTTTCTGATTCTATAGTTCTGTAACTTAGCCTTTTTCTATTAGCTGGGTGAGGAAGACTGTATGGGCTTATCCTCTTTTGTAAGAATCTGTCATTAGGGAGAGAGGTCAAAGTTCCGCTCTTTTTGACGCTATATAGATCCAGTTGTTCTCGAACTCGCAGATCAAGGGGGATAATCCTAGCTAATGTTACCGAAGAAGTAAACGAGATGGTGCGATGTGCCTTGGAAATCCTTATACCGAATTGACGCGTAATACGGTCCAGCTTGGTCTTCGCATAAACCCTTTCGGCCACTTGTCCCCAGGCGGCAGCTGAGTAAAGAACTGTGGGTTCAACTACAGCCAGGTATATACGCGATTTAAACCGTTTAAAGTTGTTTAATTACATCGTTAGGTGCTTGGCGACAGTATTTCTATTTAAGGGTGGTAGCTAGCCAGGCGGGCAATTGCAAAATGCCCTTCCAGCATGCGGTGCAGCTCAAGCCAGCGGTGGGGATCGATCCAGGGACCTGCGGCACGGTAGTGCATAGCTGTAACCCCTCGACCATCATTGCTTCAAAGATAGCCGAGCGGTATCTACTAAGTTTGTTTAGTCTTGAATGATTAAAAAAGGTCAATTGTTTAAACAGTTGGGTAATTAATTAATACATAAATTAAATAATACAATTTATATTATTTGAGAGCGTTGCCCAAAGGGCGCCGATAGACAATCTCGCTCTACCATCATGGGCTAGGGCCGGCGTTGATGACGGTTTCCATGCGCGGGTGTTTAGAGCTATTGCCACTGAGCCATCACTGCTTCAAAATCTTGATCTATATCGAATCTACCTATCTGCCCTAATACAGTCTCACCCAGAAGATTTTATGGAAACATCGATGCCATATATTTACAAATGTCGTGCACGTTGCTGAAAGAAGGAGAAATTGGAGGAATATAATAAAGGAGAAAGTTTTGAAACGATGATGTAGTCTCGACCCCCTGCATTGGGGAAACGATTCAAGGAGTAGGAGGATATTAGGTAGAAATATTGCAATAGATAGTATTATGTATATAGTACCTAATTGTGATTTTCTAATAGATAGCATTGTCAAAAATTGGTCTGGATTAGTTCGAAATCCGACTGGCTCTATAAGATTTGACCACAAACAAGACTGCGTTTACGAGATGCTTGTATTGAGTCTTAGCTCCAGATGGCCACGGACATGTGTGGAGAAGGCATGGGCTCACTCTGTATTTATCAGTTCACAGAACTTTACTCCACTGCTCGTGAGCTCAATTCGCGTGCGTTTCGCGTCAGTGAACCGCAGTCGAGCTAAGCGATGGTGCCGGGTCAATTCTGGAGCTTGAACTGGTCTTTGAGCACGCAGATTCCGTTCCTCCATTCACTTTCTTATTGTCCGCTGCCGTTACAGCTGCATGGGCCGGCACGACCGGGGAAGTACCACTCTCCCACATGATATCGACGTGAAGTAGTGGCTTTTCCATTGCGTTTCGATCCGATTTGGGGGAGACCCGGAGGCCCAACCCCCCCCCCCCCTAAGGAATATGGCGGCACAGTTTCAAGAGACAGTACTCCAGGAGGGTACTCCAGGAGGTAATACCGAAATAGATCGATTCATGGAGCACCTACAGATGGCTACAGACTTCGTGCTTGAGCAGATCCCCACCGCAGAGATCGTGATACTTGGCGATTTCAACGCCCACCATGCCGAATGGCTTGGTTCACGCACGACCGATCATGCGGGGAGATCTGTTCACGACTTTGCTTTAGCGTATGATCTAACACAACTGGTCACCTCGCCTACGCGTATCCCAGATGTGGATGACCATACACCTTCCCTGTTGGACCTTCTGCTGACCTCTCACCCGGACAAATACTCAGTATCCGTTAACGCTCCTCTCGGATCGTCGGACCACTGCCTGATCCGGAGTTCAGTGCCGGTTACACGCCCAACTCGACCCCGTTTTGTAGGTTGTCGTCGCGTGTGGCACTATAGGTCTGCAGATTGGGATGGCATGCGGTCCTTTTTTGCATCCTACCCATGGGGGCAAGTTTGCTTCTTGCCGGATGATCTAGATGTCACTGCCGACCTTGTTGCTGATGTAGTGCTTCAAGGTATGGAATTATTTATTCCATACTCTGCAGTGCCCATCGGTGGCAGGTCCCAGCCCTGGTTTGGTCACTCTTGCAAAATGGCCTCTGGCCAAAAACGAGAGTGTTATCAAGCTTGGGCTGATTCAGTGGCATCTAAAGATTTAAATACCAGCGATCTCAAAAAGAATATAACTTGGCCTCCAGGTCCTTCAAAAGAGTAATCGCAAAAGCGAAGTCGGAGCATATCGGCCGAATTGGCGAGAGATTAGCCCGCCTTCCTTCGGGAACACGTGCGTTCTGGTCTCTTGCCAGGGCTGTCCAGGGGAATTTTTGCCAGTCATCTCTACCGTCCCTGCACAGAGCGAATGATACACTGGCCCACACCGCAAAGGAGAAGGCCGATCTTCTGGGCTCTCTATTTGCGTCCAACTCGACTTTGGATGACCAAGGGAACTCACCATCGACCATACCACGGTGTGATACCTCGATGCCGGATATAATTTTCCGGCAAAGTGCAGTACGTAAAGCACTTTTCTCCTTGGACATTCATAAGTCGAGTGGGCCTGATGGCATTCCTCCGATAGTGCTGCGGACTTGTGCTCCAGAGTTGACACCGGCTCTAACGCGTCTTTTCCGGCTCTGCTACACATCAGGCGTTGTCCCAAAATCATGGAAGACGGCTTTGGTGCACCCGATCCCTAAAAAAGGTGACCGCTCAGATTCGTCCAACTACCGCCCTATAGCCATAACGTCTCTGTTATCCAAGATAATGGAATCCATTATCAACAACCAGCTCTTGCAGTATCTGGAGGAGCACCAGCTGATTAGCGATCGTCAGTACGGTTTTCGTCGCGGTCGCTCAGCTGGTGATCTTTTAGTATACCTTACGCATCGATGGGCGGAGGTGGTGGAATCCAAGGGTGAGGCGTTGGCGGCTAGTTTGGACATAGCGAAGGCCTTTGATCGGGTGTGGCACAAAGCGCTTCTTTCGAAGCTTCCTTCTTATAGGCTCTCCGAGAAGTTGTGCGCGTGGATCTCCAGTTTTTTGGCAGATCGGAGTATCAAAGTCGTTGTCGACGGTGCATGCTCCGACTTGAAGCCAATTAATGCTGGCGTTCCTCAAGGCTGTGTGCTATCTCCGACTCTATTTCTCTTGCACATCAATGACATGCTGCAGCTCAGCGATATTCATTGTTATGCGGATGACAGTACCGGAGATGCATCTTACCCTGGCCGTGCTAAAACTTCTCGGGAAAACGTTGTCAAGAGTCGGAACAAACTTGTGTCTGAAGTCGAGACCATGTTGTCTAATGTTTCGAAGTGGGGCCGACTGAACTTAGTTCAATTTAACCCCAAGAAGACACAAGTTTGTGCGTTTACCGCTAAATTATCCCCCTTTGTCGTATCCCTCCGTTTTGAAGACACTCCCTTTGCCCCATCAACTAGCATCGGAATACTTGGCGTCGACATATCGAGCGTCGTTCAATTTCGCTGTCACTTGGAAGAGAAGGCTAAATTAGCCTCTAAAAAGCTTCGTGTGTTTGGAAAGGCGAGGCGGTACTTCACGTCGGCCCATCGCCTGCAACTTTATAAGGCTCAGGTTCGGCCTCACATGGAGTACTGCTCTCATCTCTGGGCGGGAGCTCCTCAATACCAGCTTCTTTTATTTGACCGCATACAACGCAGAGCGACTCGAATCGTTGACAATCAAGTTATCTCCGACCGGCTCGACCCTTTGGCACTACGTAGAGATGTTGGATCTTCTACCGCATCTATCACGGGGAGTGTTCTGAGGAACTGTTCGATTTACTACCTGCAGCTCAATTTCGCCATCGGACGTCCCGACAAAGCATGATGTTTCATAAATTTCATGTAGACGTCTGGAAGTCCACAACTTTGCGATTTTCACGGCATTTTCTACCTCGCACTGCCACAATATGGAACCAGCTGCCAGGTGCAGTATTTCCGAACGGATACGACTTAGGGGCCTTCAAGAAGAGAGCATATTCCCTCCTCAAAGGCCGGCAACGCATCCTCGATACCTCTGGTGTTGCAGATGTTCGTGGGCGACGGTGATCACTTACCACCAGGTGAGCCGCCTGCTCGTTTGCCCTCCTAATTCATAAAAAAAAAAAAAATACTTGAGCTGAAGTAGAGGCATTGTTTTCCAATTCTGGAAGCTTAAATGCCTAAGTAGGTACATATTAATTAAGTAATAAAACAATAAAGATTAAATAAACAACCATTCGAATATCGAGTTTTAAATCATCCGTGTTTTGTGCGTTCCATTAACCAAGTAACGTTAAATGTCACATAAATTAAACAAATGAGTTTTTTTATGCCTCGCCTTTAAATTAACAAAAACAATAATGTCCTGACAAATTGCCACTTGAAATTCCCATACGCAATATCAAAATCGCCTGTTATCGGTTTGTTTAAGTTAGTGCCACATTCCGTGCGCTGAGTGTAGATTATAATTAGTACTTACTAAGGACTTCATTTGTTTTTTTACCAAGAACATTTGTGCGAGTAAAATCTAGTTAGATCACCTTCCGATTTACAATTTAAAAATGTTCTTACGAAGAATCTAATAAAATTAACCGCTCTTTTCTTTCATCAGCCGCCAGTTTAGGGAAACAGAATTGAAATTCAAATCCAGAGTCTGGAGCATATTCTAATATAATTAAAGGCGCTTCGGTAATTGAGTAGACCTCCACCCCACTGTTTGAGGGTAACTTCGCAAATAAAATAGGAAAAACTCTGAAGTTTCCAGTCGGAACTAATTAACGATTTGGTTTCAAGGCATATTTATTGACTGCTTAATCGAAGTTCTAATGATTTTTGTAGGTACATCCTACTCTTAGTGCACATTTCCTTCAACTGTTACCTACTTTCTTCTTCTACGTCCTTATCCCACGATAATTGGGGTCGGTACAAAATGTTACTTCACTACAACTCGTCACCTACTTGTCATCTCAGTAATTACACATCTTCTCAACGCAGTCCATGCATACTTATATACCTTCTTCATTTATCTTCTGACCCTACGTACGTTCACGTTTATACTTATTTATTAATACTTTTTTATTTTAAGGTTCTTACTTGTATATTTTAGAATTGCGAACACGAACCGTATACCTGATCCGGGAGCGGTTAAGGTTAGGAAAAGATGAAAAATTGTTATTTCAGTTACGATACGAGTAAAAAAGTAACATTTCAAGGTACATAGTAATTTGACGTCGTGTTAGCGTCTTTTCACCATCATTCTCGAAGTGTCTGATGTCGATGCGACATATGATTTGATACGATATTTAAAAAAGCTTAACCAACTTCCAACACTGAAAAGTATGAAATAACTTGTTGTACTAACAAATATGATTCAAACGACTGACCTCACATTATCATTTTTCGACTGGGACAAGTAATTTTGATCTTGAATCTTGAATTTTTTTGTGAATCTTACTGCCTACAAGATCATTGTCACTCGTCTAAAATACTGTTCACTATTGACAACAGTTGTTATTATCAATAAATAATTCAGATATACAACTACTTTTTTCAATTAAGGGACCATACCCTGATTTTAGTCACTTTGAAGGAGGACACCTTTTACAGAGGATATTTTTTTTTATACAGAAATAATATTTTATATGTATGGAAGTTTTGGCAACAAATCCGCGCTGAAGGTTTCCTCATAAAGCATGAGCATAATAGTTAGGGTTCCGTACCCCAAGGACAAAAACGGGACCCAATTACTGAAACTTCGCTGTCCGTCCGTCTATCACCAGGCTGTATCTCCAGAACAGTGATAGCTAGACAGTTGAAATTTTCACAGATGATGTATTTCTATTGCCGCTATAACAACAAAAACTAAAAATAAAATAAATATTAGGGGGGCTCCCATACAACAAACTTGTTTTTTTTTACCGTTTCTTGCTCGATACTAATAACAGTGACAGGTCGCTTTAACTATTCACAGAATATTTGGATACGGGACCCTTCGTGCGCGAGTCCCACTCGCACTTCGCCGGTTTTTTTGTTATGGAAGCCTAAAAAGCGCGACTTTGAAACCATAATGAACCTAGTTACTTTTAATGAAATCTGAGGAAACGCAGGGTTCTATAGGCTTCGATGATTAATATATTTTATTATCCAAGGGTCCTAGGATTGAAAATATAGAATCCTGAGCGTACCGATGGTTTCAATGGTACCAGACGGAAAATAACTTTGCTGCGGAGCGCAACACACAATTTTTCCCCTCACTAAAGCGAGGAAAATGCTAGGTGCACGAAAAGCAGCTTAAATAATGTAGTAAATTGGAGTTCATTTATAGTAAAAATTAAGAATAACATTACTGAAATGGTATTTTTAAAGTATGACTATATTTTTATGGAATTTTATGCAAGTTCGAATTTCAAAATACTTTTCCACGCTAGCGGATAAATAGTAGATTGTTATACAAGGGTCGAAATGAATCAATTCCCATACGAGGTATTTAGCGTAGCGAGGGTGGCTATAGTCTGAGTAGGAATTGATGACTTTCACCCGTGATAAGCACTCTACTTTTCATTTCAAATATAAGGAAAGTAAAAAATAGTAGTTTATTCTAAATTATTCATTTAACAATAATAACATGAATAGGTACCTATTTAAAATTAAGTAATTAAGATGTTAGAAATATTTGTGATATTTAAAGTTAAATTTGGCTTGTAATATTTACGGACAGCTATCGTCCGAATAGGAATTTATGACTTCTACCCTTGTTAAACACTCTATTTTTCACTACGAATATGAATAATATTAAAATTGATTTTCTATAATATTTATTGATAACAAGAACATGAGTAGAAACTATTTAAAATTAATTCAAGTATAGTCCAAATAGGAGTTGATAACTTGCATCCATGTTAAACACTATTCAATGAAAATATGAGAAAAGTAAAATATAGTAATTATTCTAAAATTCTATAAAAAAAACTAAAATGTTTACTGAAAACCTTAACATGAGTAGAATAATCATTTATAAAATCAATTGAGGGATTAGAACAATTTGTGAAATTTAAGTAATTTTTTTGTTAGATTTTTTATAATTTTACTTACTATCCTGCCAATTTATATATATAGTCTTTTTTAAATTTTAAACATGGAACATAACGAGTCTACCCCGGCAGCCATCCCACTTAAAAGTTATTATATAATTCTATTACAAACTAGTTATTTTAGCCTTTACATAAGGCCGGCAACGCATCCTCGAGACCTCTGGTGTTGCGGATGTTTTAATGTGTAGAAGGGATTGTTTTCAAAAAAGTTCTTAAGTTTTAGTTTGAACAAACTATATTTTAAGGTGGTCAAGCTTTTTGGTAATATATTAAACATCAGTATTTTCGAATAACGACCTTGTTTCTGTACTTTAGCTAATCTGATTTTTGGTACAACCCGAATTACATTATTTTTTATAATTCGCTTTTCGTTATTACGCAGATTGTAAGGTAAGGTAAACCATTTCCTGCTTTTCTGGAATATCCCTATCTTCATGAATTTCTAATAAACAATCATATACGTAAAGAGAAACAACTGTCATAATTTTGTCTTTCTTAAAGTGCTCCCTTGCAGGGCTACGCTTTTTCAGTCCATTAATTGTGGTATCGCAATGGAGCAAGCACTGGGCCCCGCCTGGTATTAAGCTAAGTATATTGTACGAGTATGGTATCGTATAACAGATGCAGATCGTCACAAGTCAATCTGCACTGCGTCCACCACCATGAGACAAAGTTGTTTAGTCTCATATACCTGTAATTTCACCAGCTGCACACACCCACACCACACCCTACAAACTGGAAAATAATAATGCGAATATTAATGAATATATTCAGGCGTTACTTTGCTGAAATCCATATTTAACAATAAGAATTATTTTAAAAGTATTTTGAGAAAACATCAAATTAATACTTTAATAAAACACCTAAAAAATCTTTATTAAAGAAATATATATCTAGTGACAATTCCGAGACTTAGTCTCGATCGTGCGTTCGTAGAGTCAAGGATCGAAACGCGTCGAATACTCTTCCGGTTTGGCTGCGTGGCGTTTGTCACGCCGGCTTAAAATTAGACGGAATTGTCACTAGATATATTTTTTTTATAAAGATTTTTTAAATGTTTTATTTAAGTATTAATTTGATATTTTCTTAAAATACTATATAATATTTGATATTATTAAATGCTTTGTGCTAGAAATAGTACTTTTTCGGAGAAACTAGCACAAAGAGTTGAATTATAATGGTGATCACTTACCACCAGGTGAGCCACCTGCTCGTTTGCCATCCTATCACATACAAAAAACATGTATATAAATGTAGTCATAAGTAGTAGTATAATGTACCTACAGCAAAGTATTTTAGAACGAAAAAATATAGACGTCTAATTTTGTTTACAACCATGATTGCCATGGTTACAGTTACAGCAGAGTACTTTAGAACGAAAAAACATAAACATGTAATCTTGTTTACAACAATGGTTGCCATGGTTACAAGTCATTCCGGCCCAAGAGAGGGAAGCTTTTACTATGAGTTTTTCCCACCTTTAGGTGGGAAGCAGCGTCTTCCACCCGCTACTCAGATCAAATAAACACTACTTTCCGAGTATGAGAAATTAAATAGTACTTTTCCGCGCAGATTTCTAATGATAAGCAGTTAGTGAAACGGAAATTCACTTTCGCTAGGTCAACAGGTAGTTAATCAATTTGTTATGATATCAAATTACAAATTTACGAGAAGAAAAAATATACTCATGTGCGGAATGGCGAGGTTTTTCTTGTTAATGTGTTTTTTTTAAATATGCCTGACTTCAAAACAATAATGCCACTTGTTGATTAAACGGAGTTCCACGAATGAAGTTTGATACATAAGTAAGCGTATAATAATCTGCCTAGCTAGCTAGATCTCACATTACCATAATAATTATGACGTGTTAATTCTTTGAGAATCTAGCTATTGCCACTACGTTACCAGGTACTTATCTACTTTTTGAAGTAATGATGTCTATATTGCAGCCCCATAGCTGACTGATTGATTAATGATTGTCCCGCTTGCTCTGGCCTCCAGCTAATTCATGATGTCCTGGTAGGTACGTATGGTAGAAAAACATGAAGATATTGGTTCAAATTGCAGAATTGCTTGTTTCACCTATATAGGTGTTTATGTCATATTGACTTAAATCGACGTCATACGTGTTTGGATTTTTTTTCATACGTCGCCGCGTCCGTTGTATCGACTGTGGTATCAACGTCAGCTACGAACACAGGCACGTCAAGAATGACCCTGAAATTAAGTGGATACGACCTTAGTAAAATTAGATAAAGACTACTAGAATTAGAGATTTATGAAGCAGTGATGGCTCAGTGGCATTGGCTTCATGGTTCGAATCCCGCCCAGAGCTTGAGCTTCACCGCATGGTGGAAGGGCATTTTGCGGATGCCCGCCTGGCTAGCGACCACCCTCAAGTAGAAAGTCTGTCGCCAAGCACCGAAAGGTGTGTTCCGGCAGTAGTCCTTGAGAGCCAGTGAAATTACAAGCACAATGAGACTTAACAACTATGTCTCAATGTGACAGGCGCAGTGCAATTCGTGAGTTGTCATGAATTGCAACTGTTATAGGCAGATGTTAGTCCACTTAACATCAGGTGGGCCTCGAGCTAGTTCCGTCACAATAACATAAAAAAAAAAAAAAAAAAAAAAGAGAACTATAGTATATTTAATACCTAGGCTAATATGAAGATTAAGTTTTTTGTACATCTTGGAAGATTTAAACGGGGTGGTAGGTGTACTGAATTCCCCCGTTACCTATAATTATATCGTCCTTATATCGTCGCCGAGTCTGCTGGCAGTGAACCAAAACGTTGTTACTCGCATAATGTGGATTTATATCAGGCGAGATCGCTAGAGCCCACCGTCTGAGCCCTCACCAAGCCCTGAGCAATTTGCAAGAAGTGATGCGATGTGCTTAAAGTTACGGAGTAGGTACGTGTGGTAAGTATGTTATCTTCATCTTAATTTATTCTAACGAGTAGAAGATTAGCAATCCGCTTTATCGGGAAAATGTTGAGACATGAACGACATTAAACGAAGTTTAAAGCGCCTTTGTTTTATCAATATTGAAATTTATGTAGGAAGCTACTTAGGTTCATATACCTACCTGTGTGGGTCGGTATATACGTATAATTATTTCTATATTTTGCAGCCTTTGTAGGTATTGAAGCATAAACAAATTGAAATAATAATGACAGCTAATTTGTTACGAAGTACTACTTACCTACTTATTTTTGAGACCTTCCTACGAAGGATCTAGGTAATACCCGATATAGTTACTTAGTTTTACTGTGTATATTACCTACCGTCACTATCATCATCTGCCTATCCCTAGCCCATAGAAATATAATACAATTTTTCTGTGCCCTACCCTAACCCATTCATGATCACACAGGACCTTCCTGAACCCAGCCCTCTCGAAATATCCTCTTTGGTAACTACAAATGAGCGTATACCCAGAGCTTGAGGGTGAAACTACCTACCGGTAGTTAATATGTTTTCCTGCCCGCTACCTTCGGGTTATTTGGAGAGGAACACTTTGTGGGTCCAATATGTGCAGCAGCAACTGTCAAGCATAACTTATGTTGGTGTATTGCCCTCAATTCGCTGCTCATTATGCGATTTTTTTCCCTTTGAAAACATGAGTAGATTCATTTTGTTGGATGTCGTCGTGAACAGTCATACATTCCATATTACTAAAGCCGGGAACCGTATGGAACAAATTTACTCGATAGACTCGACACATTACGTAGGTACTTACCTAATAGTTTCAATTGATAGTATTTTCAATTTGTCGTTGCTTTTTCAGTACAAGTATTAAAACTACAAATGAATAGGTAACAAGAATCCTATACAATCTTGAAGATGCGACCACTTTACACGTATTGCATCGGTATCACCTTTTTATAAGTTTATTTGAACTTTTTGCGGTGTCTGCTTTGCTGAAGCGAGCACTTTTCTCTTTAGATTCTTTACCCAAGAGGGAATGGCAGATCGGTACGGCACGACAGACGTTTCCACCACGTGTTGAAAGGTCTTAGATAATATAATATAAAAGCTTTCAAGAGAATAGCGCTTCACGGCGTGTCTGAAGTATCAATTCAGCTTGTAAGATGACTACCTCTCGGATGTTTCAGACCTCTGATGGCTGTATTGGAAAATTGCTAGTACGGAGGGAAATCCTCAGGGACTTGCTTTTATTAAAACTTTATAAGGAGATACTTGATCATGAAAGCGAAGAAGCTATTCGCTTCGTGTTATCGTTGTTATCATGAGCGTTTATATGCAAAGTTTTCTTTTGAGTTTCGTAAGAACAAAGTCGTTTTCGATTTCCAAGCCGTTGGGTTGGATGAAGGAACGGAATGCGTACCGCTTGTGATATTTTATCAAGGATGTAAAGGGATTCTTCGGTTTGCGAAAGCAACAAATGCGAAGCGGAAACGTAAACTCGGTTTTGTTTTATTTATTCCAGCAACTGAAATACCGTTTGAACAAGGGCCAAATGCAGTAGTAGCGAAAAATGTTTGGGATATTTCTTCACATATTTCTGTGAATAGCTAAATAGAGAATTATTTATTTTGTTTTCCAGGTTCTTTCGAATTACATTTGCGGTCAAAAATTATCGATATATATATAGGCTTTATAAGAAATACCATGGAAGAAAATGTACTTAGTAACATACGAAATACCCATCAAACAGGTATATGACGCTGAAAGTGTTTTATTTCGTTTTTATCAGAGTATTGTAGGTTTGTAGGTAAGTAAAATAGGAAGAGAGTAGGGTAGAATTAGCTATTGCTATGTAGGTACGAAGTATAAGTACCCTTATACTTCGTCAGTTGATAAATATTCGCACCACGCGTTCATACACAGTTTCGCCTTACTTCCTTTTCATCGAATTGGAGCGAAACAATGGACAGTACTAATAAAAAATCCACAAACGATCTATATAACCCCCATGTCACGTTTGAGGTGTTGGTGATAAAATAGCCGCCAAACCTGCACCGAAATCCATACTAGTTTTTTAATTCGTAAGTACTTCCTGAATTAGTCAAATTCAAATGTATTTACTTAAAGCATGAATAGGGGTGGTATAAAAGTTCTTAACTGTACAAAAAGTTCTCCATATTCCACATTTTTGGTATGCATTAAATTGGATTTATTACAGACATTCTATTACATTATTACCATACATTATATATCATATAATATATACCATTTTACATACAATATGATTCAGATAAGAATTTAATACCTATATATTTTACATTACATATAAATGTGAATTCATAGAGTCAATGACACTTTATTTTTATGTTATGTATGTGTCGGATCAAGCTCGAGGCCCACCTGATGTTAAGCGGACTAACCTCTGCCTATAACAGATGCATTTCATCACAAGTGATGAATTGCACCGCGCCCGTCACTTTGAGACATAGTTGTAAAGTCTCATGTGCCTGTAATTTCGCTGGCTCTAAAGGACTGCTGCCGGAACACACCGTTAAGTGCTTGGCGACAGATTTTCTACTTGAGGGTGGTGCTAGCCAGGCGGGCAATCGCAAAATGCCCTTCCACCATGCGGTGAAGCTCAAGGCGTCGGTGGGGATCGAACCAGGGTACTGCGGCCACTAATATTATAAGGAGGAAAGATTTGTATTTTTGTATGTAACGAATTTGAAATTTCTTTCAACATTAGAATCCTACATTTGATGAACCTTCGCTATAGAATATTTACCAAAGAGTTGAATATTTTTGTTAAATACCCGTGTAAAGCTAGGGCGTGCCGCTAGTATATAAATAGGTTTTTTTTATTCTTGATAGGCTCCTTTGACCACTATCTCACCTGATGGTAAGTGATGATGTGGTCGAAGATGTTGTTCAGGCTAACTTAGAATAACTGGCTCTCAAGGACAGCTGCCGGAACACACCTTGGCTTGGCGACAGATTTTCTACTTGAGGGTGTTAGCTAGCCAGGCGGGCAGTCGCAAAATGCCCTACCACTATGCTTATAACGACTGCCATCGTAAGACAACAACCGGGACCGACGGCTTAACGTGCCCTCCGAAGCACGTGCACGCTCAGTAGTAATGTCACTAGCAGTCACCATAAGCATCACATAATATTATTAATTTATTATCATTATTTTGATGAATCCATTGTGTACGTATGTTTAACTACAACTTTTCAAAATAGTACTGAATGAATACGACATAAAACTACCACGAAAATGCTACTAACTTGAGATTTACGAGATATACTTACCACCATGCTAGCAGATTTAGTTTTGACTTCTGTTAAATCGAGATTTAACAGTAAGCGAACACCGTGCAATACGTTTATGTAGAGTTTAGTGTAAATCGAGTTATAACTTCACTAGTTGGTGTAAGCGGCCCTAAATTGTATTACTACCTATCCACATACCGTGATGACCGCACACCGTCCCTATGACACGACGGTTAAAGTAATATAGTTAGAGTACAAACCTTCGGCTGTGAATCCCACTCGAGCTGAGAAGTTTTGTATATACTCTAAAAATGTATAGAGTGAAGTTATTTCATACTTTTCAGTGTTGGAAGAGCGTTCCGTTTTGTTTTGTTTTTGTTTATTTACTTCATATATTTTCCCGATGTTACATTTATACCATGATAAACTAGCCTCGCACAGCCAATCATTGTATGTCTTCGCCCTTTCAATAGAGATATTTTGTGGAAGTATACGATAGGGAAGGCAGAACCGGATTTGCATATTCGCATAGCAAGCTGTCTTAATTTTGCTGTAATGGTACGGGGTGGATTTCGATTCGAGGGTGTGACGCCCCCACAAAGTGTTGAAGCTCTAATGCATTACTAGAAGGGCCTAGTTGCCAAAATTTATCTAACTAATTAGGTTATTACACACTGCCCAATTACTTTGCTATAGTATAGGTGGGTGCTTACTTATCTTTAAACATAGGACCTGGAGGAAAACGCAGTGATAGGTAAAGAAGTTAAGTTTTAAGGAAAATGAGACCTGTACTGTCCACCTGCGCTAAAATTCAAGATAATGACATAAAAAAAGAATGTTTTCTCAATATTTTTTATCAATTTGAGAATAACATAAGCTGCGACGGTGTACGGCGGCAAGATGTATTTTCGCGTATTCTACTTATATACGAAAAACAAATAAAAAATATAATTCAATTCGAATGATGTGTACCGAAAAAAATTATCTACCTACTAATATTAAAAGTACCTAAATTTATTTTTTCCGGAATTGTTATATAAATATCCACTCCAGCGGATAAAAAAAAAAAAAAAAAAAAAAATACAGACGAATTGAGTACCTCCTCCTTTTTTGAAGTCGGTAGAAAACCACTTTTCCATGCAGAAACTTTCCGAGCTTGTGAAGTGAAGAAATATTTACTTATTACTTCTCGACTGATTTGAGAATTTCACGTACCTACGATATAGTCACCACATAATATATATCCGTACGAAATCTTTTCACGTTTAAAATTAATTGAAAATGACGGGGACCATACATAAGGCCTTTCCATTTTGTACTTACTTACCAATGAATGGTTGCCACAGTTCATACAATACTTACAATTATGTGTCGCCCACATGCTGTTGTTACAATGCAATTTATTGTTCCAATCTGTGTACCCACAGACAGAAATTAGAATGACATGAATATACATGCGATGAAAATGTTTCAATAACGTAAGTTTCGATGCAACGTAGATATAACAATAACATATTGGTGATGAGATTTTGATTTTGTTACAAGTTAGATTGCCACCGAAAATATCATTGAAAATAAGTAGATATCGAATATCTTCTCATTGGATCAAAAGGGGTCTGGCATCGGTTAGTATGTCAATTTTGTGAATGATCGCGTTCAGTGCATTTAAAATACGTTAAATAAACGGCCACGTGCGTGTTTTTAGTTCTTTTTATTTTAGATTTGGTTTTTCATGCAGGTTTTTACCCGTTATAAACAAGCAACGAATGAATCTTCGTCACTTTGATGAATTTATTCTAAGGAATTTGTATTTGTCCACCCGTTGGGTGCAACCAATGCCAGAATGTCACCACCCCACCCATCTCTACCCGTGGGTACGTAGTATTATTATATGTTCTATGCCATGGGTGTCGTAAGAGGCGACTAAGGGTAACACACCAGAAGATAGGTGGAAGTGCTTTCTGAGAAACTGATATCTCAAACTGCGATACCCAAGACGCCTGCCAAGCGTGGGGATTTTGGCAAACATCCCATAATGGGGGAGGCTATGTTCAGCACTGGACAATCCAGCTGATACAGTACAGTACCGTACTAAATTATCCAATACCCAAGTTCAACGACTACGTTAATCTAATAAAGTTATCTTAACTGTTATAAATTTCCTTTCTAGTTCATGAAATGCACTACAATTATGATTTTTTCTAGATTTTTCATGGCAGTAGTTTAGCTTTTAGGGGGGGGCGTCCTCCGCCCTAATGGAATGGAATGAAAAATCAAAAAATAGTAATAGCAACTCCTAAGTCATTTTAAAAGACATATTCAATAATACCCCACACAGTGGGGTATTGTAGCACACGACGAAAAAAATCATCCCTTTTCGACAACAGATTTTCTTGCCAGCCGAGCTAACGAAATGTATTTTTTTCAATCGTACGCTTGAAGACTCGAGAACGTCTTATGATGCTTCGTGTAAAATCAAAACGCGGTGAAAATGTATCTACGTAATTAATCAAACTGGTTAAGATGCAAACTCACGTCTGAGGTGGGATTTTCAAAATTTGAACATATTTTCACGCTTGAAGCTAGGTTTCGCGACCATTCTACAAGATCGTTGCATTCGCGAATTTAAAATAATTATTTACTTAATATCTTGAACAGTTTTTGAACAACAAAACACATGATTCCATAAATAAGCCCTAAAACCGTGAAAAATATAAAAAAGATACCCTTAGTAGCTACGAATAATAATGAAAAGAAATGTAATTCAAGCTCAAAAACAACAGAACGCAAACTATACCGCAGCAGGCGTGGCGTAAAAAGTGTACCGCGCGGCGCTGTCAGTTAGCCTCGTGGGTTCGAGTCATGCGGTTGTACCGCGGGAATTTTCAACTGAATTTATCAATGTTATTCTACGTTATTTAATTCTGAAAAAATACCATACTGTGTAGTAAAATGGTAGAGAAGCCATACGGATATAAGAAAATCGGGAATAACTTGTATAAACGAATAAATAACAATATTTTGGAAACCCATACTTGACTACCCTGGATAGTTTTATGCAACATGAATTTTACATTAAGTCAAAAATAACTTCGAAACATTGTTAGTCTGAGAACATTTTATGTGAAAACCATTACCAATATTTTTTTCGTATGCTTATTTTTTTATGTCAAACATGTCATAAAAATGCTTTGATGAAGGTCCTCAATTCTAATTTTATTTTGTGCTTCTAATGACATAAAAATATCCTAGAAGTAGGGCTTCGATCTGACAACTGTCGAAGTGTCAATTAATGTCGTATTTCTCAGTATTGATTTAATTTTTGGGATGTATACAAAGGACATAAAAATTGCAAATAAATTAATCTTAGGTCTTATAGCTGTCATACGTAAGAGTAATTTCTAGGTACTTTTTATGTCATTTTAATCCAAAATATGAAATAGAAACGGAAAAATATGATCTGAACTGTCATTTGTACCTAAAACATAAAATTAAAACAGATAAATACTACATCAACTGCCACGTTGATAGTTGTCACACCTATGGCTGCGGTATTGTTAGTTGCAATAGGTATATATAATCCATCTACTAAATTTGGTACAATGGAATACTAGAATAATGGTTCTGGGCATGCTGGGCACGCTGCCAACTGGTAGAGAGCTGGTGTGTTTAGACTGCCTGCAAGCCTGAAATGGCAGCTAGGTTGACTTAATGCTTTCGTTGTAGTAGCTAAAAGAATTTACAATAGTTTGCAGCATTTTATTAAAATACATAGCGCTAAAAAAACTGGATGTACTTATTAATCTAACAAACGCTATAAGAAATTTTTAAAATCTAATTTAATTCGAAGTAATCAATATTAAGTTGCATAAAAAAAAATTACTTGAAATCCCTTTTTTTTTCTCAGCGCATTATATATACCGACTTTTAAATTATAGAATGTTATTTCCAAGAAAGTAATTCCAATCTTCTGAAATAAAGTGCATTAAAAACCTAAAATATTTTATTGAAAAGAACTGTAATAGAAAATGAATACGTAAACAAGCTTACATATTGTGGCATAACGCAATCCACGCGTATCCTAAGCTGGGAACGCACTACAGAATTGCGTCGCGACGCGGTATCTGGGGGCCAACCTCTTATAGTAATAGTTACTTAATCTTACTGCTAAATTTTAAACCTCCACGATCATTAAGCAAGCTTACAATCGATAATTGAATCGCTTGGCGTTTTGATGACCTCAAAACAAATTGTTCACTCTATTCGCGAACTCTGACGTTACAAATACTGTTACAACCACAAATCCGTCATGTTTATCCATATTAAAAAAGTTACTTTGTAGCAGCGGATTTAAACTTATATACTTATTTTACGATAAAAATGGGTTTAATTAACGTGTAAATTACGTATCATGTGTTTATTTCTATTATACTTTAAAATAAATGCAGTCGCATAAAAAGCTACAGACAGTTGTTGTGCAGTAACAATAAAATGTCGTAAAACTATGGTAAAACCGTTCCATCACATCGTAGTTCGTCGTATGGAGAGAGAGTGCAAGCGGAATAACGCTATATTATAAATCATCTTGTATCTTGCTTGCACATCCGCGATACATATTTCATTCGTTCTTAAAGTAGGATCAAACTAATATTGATTGACGCGATTGTGGGTCGGTGATAGTTCGTGACTGCGAAAGATGATTTTAAGCATGAAACAAAACGCTCCTTTTTAATGATGGTTACGTAATAGGTGGGAATTGGCCCTCTGAGCAACTGCAACTACCTAATATGCATTTACAGAGGTGCAGAGCAGTGTTGCAGCGAAGTGGCGCGTCATTTTCGTTCACAATAGCAATACGGCGTAGCAGAACGGTTCTTCCAACTAATGGCAAAAATTTGAAATGGGTGAAATCGTCGAAGTAAAATTAATCGTGGTGTTTTGCAAAGAGGTATAGCCATATATATATAGCTGAACAATTAATAAGTAATAATAACAAATATTTTAAAAGTATTTTTATAAAACCTCAATTTAATTATTTAATAAAACACAACTAAAAAATCTTTATAAAAATTATATATATCTAGTGACAATTCCGCCTAATTTCCTGTTAAGACGACGTGACGTTACAAACGCCACGCAGCCAAACCGGAAGATTATTCGACGCGTTTCGCTTCTAAAGGTTCCTCAAGACGTCTTGACTCTACGAGCGCAAGATCGAGACAAAATTAATAAGTTTTGGGTGCAAGTTATAACAAAATGCTCGTTCTAAAAAACTCTTTTTCATGACTCTTCAGAGATAATAATCGATTTCACACAGATTTTAAAACGTAAAATAAGGTCTTATGAATTGTTGAAACTTAGGTGGAACGTGAAATGACTGAACAATTTACTGCACCGCGTCTCTCCGGTGCCGAAAGGCGTGGAGCAGGCGTGACGCAGAGTTGCCTTCGGAGACATCTCTGTAGCACTGCGCCGTGCCTCTCCGAAGCCACATCACTATAGTGCGGTTTACGCCATTTATAAATCCATATAAATTAATATTTCCCGAGCCGCGCCGTTTCGCTGCCGCGTTGTGCCGCAGTAGTGCGGTTTGGCCTTAGGCAATGACGGCGGTGACAACATCACCTTGACGCGACCAATCAGATGCGATCATTTCTAAGCGCCAAATCAATTAACCAATCCAATTGAATTTGGAAAATTGAGCGTGTTTTGTTACTTGTGAACATGATGAGGCCGAAATCAAAGCGGTCACTGTATCAGAGTTATACTTCTTTACTTTATTTATTCGTAGCTTAGTAGTAATAAATTTAATAAGTATTCAAAAAGTATTAGATATTGTAGAAACTCTTTTCAGAATTTCGCGGTTTTCGTGACCATAGTAGGTAGATGATCTAGCAACAAAACCAAAATAATATTAAAATTTTGAATTTCCCCCAAAGATGTCAGCGTTCTCCAAGCAGTTTGTATCTAAGTTTTTTTTTTTTTTAAATTTATTTTTGTATGGGCTTTGTCGCTAAAGTTTGTATCTAAGTTGTACTTACAATAATTCATAGTCATAATTTGCCACTTTTGTAACATTTTTGTTCATCACGTACATACAATATCTCAGTGAGTAAGCAACAGGCTGAAGAGCAATGATGCCTTCGACGAATATTTACACAATATAGGCGTAAACCCGAGTCCCGAGGTAAACGACCGTCTATGTCGTACTCACTACCTATTTTTAGGTTCGTCTACGTAAACTGCCAATACTTAACGTTTCGTAGATACATACTTATGTACCGTAAGTACCTATGTAACTAGGTGTAGTAAGTACCTACTTATTAATACCAATTTTTTAGGATTCCGTAGTACCTACAAGGAACCCTTATAGTTTCGTCATGTCCGTCTGTCTGTCCGTCTGTCCGAGGTTTTGCTAAGAGACCGTTTGTACTAGAAAGCTGCAATTTTGTACGGGTATGTAAACTTACCATGCCGACAAAATAGTAACATAAAATTTTGAAAAATATATTTTTTTGTGGTAGCTCCCATACAAGTGGTGTGTTTATGAATTATTTTTTCGTCGTCTATCTCATCGTGGGGGGTATCATTGAATAGGTATTTTAAAATGACTGAAGGGTTGCTAATACGATTTTTCGATTTAATGCACCATTTACGAAATATTCAACTTTAAAGTGCAAATTTTTGTTCCAGTAGGGCGTCCCCCCCCTCTAAAACCTAAACTGCTGGCTTGAAAAGTCTGAAAAAATTCATGATGATAGTGCAATTCATGAACTTTTAAGGAAAATTATAGCGGTTAAGATAACTTTATTTCTTTAGCAGTAATAGTCGTTGAACTTGGGTATTAGATAATTTTGCACCAAATACAAAATCCTTAGAATAAATCCCTTAAAGTTACTAAGATGAAGTACTGGAAGGACAAGAATCGGTATAGATAGTTATGTACTATAGGAAGGGGTGGAGGGGGGAGAGTGGGGGGTTTGTAGCATCCCCCCAGAGGGGTGGGGGATTACGGAAACTATTTTTTTAAAATAATAATTACAAAAAAAATTGTGTATCTACATACATTAGAAGGACTTTAGGTATGGTATATATGCATATATTTTGTGCAATGGGGAGGGGCAGAGGGCGGAATGTTCCTCATTGATGGAAGGGGGTTACAGATATCTATAGTTTTTTTTAATACTAATGAAATTTCTCTAAATTAGCTTCATTCTTCCTGAAAATAATTAATCATAAATCACAAGCACGAAAACGTCAACAAAAAATGGTTAGGCTTAGAGACAAATGTCTTATTAGAAGTGCAGTAATTCTATGACAGCTCCGGCGCTGTGGGTATGCAGCTTTAGTCTTCTCACAACCTTATCGCAGCGTACTCGTTACACCTTCGCAGTACACTAGCGCCGCTCCCTCTCCGCGTCTCTGGCTTATAAAAAACACTCAAGGGGTAGGGCAGAAAAGACTGCTTGGAAGATGGTTGCTCGAAAAACAGCAAGTGACCCAGTAGATATTAGTAACATTTACTCGAATCACTTCCAATCAGTATTTGAACCCTCAACCGACGGTTATCGACGGTTATAATGCAGATAATAAATTTTATATTTCTGAAGATAACCACACGTCAGATTTAATCATCAGTGATGTTTATTTTACTATAATCAAATGTATATCAAATCGGAACTACGTAGGCTCGATCCGACTAAGGGCGCTGGAGCTAATAATGTTTCACCATAAGTTCTTAAATACACCGCTGACACCATTTATTTTCCAGTCCACCATATATTCAACCTAAGGATTATTTGAAGTTGTAGCAGACTATCGCCCAATCTCAATTTTGCCCACCTTATCGAAGCTTTACTGAAATACTTAAAACGAAGACAAAAACAAACAAACAGTGTGTTTACTGATTTTCAAAAATATGTTATAGAATGGATCACAGGATTTCACTAGACAAAAGAGCTTATGACGCTATTCGAGGTAAGTTATGGCGCTGATTCAAATCATATATCACGAAACATTGCCAGAAAATTGGCTTTGATTCAGATGTGGTTCCAAATAGTTCTGGGATCCTCCAAGGGTCAATATTAGGCCCGTTACTTTTTATCGTCAAATGATATTAAAAAATATTTTAAGTTTTTTAAATTGCTATTACATGCCGATGACCTGAAAATGTGTCATTGTATAAATACTTATCAAGACCACTTAAAATTCCAAAAGGATCTGGGCAGATTTTTAGTGTAGGTATTTTATTAAAAATAATTTTACTCCTAAGACAAAAACAAATAATTTTATACAAATACAAATTAATTTTAATTCTCCTTATTGTGATACATTTATGATGAGTCTGTGACTCTAAAACTAGGCTGGTGGCCTGTATCTCAAGAGCTAGGCCCTTCCTGGCTTTAGAGAATCTGTAACACATCTATAATTTTTTTTTTGTATATACTATTTAGTAACAATTCAAAATTGAACCAATACATTGAAACATATATACATATAGGAAAAATATTTGACGAAATTGTTTTTATTCGAATTAACGTCATTTTGTATATTTTTAATAATTAATATTATTAAAAATATACAAAATGACGAAACATACATACATATAGGTTAAATATTTTTCCTATATGTATATATGTTTCAATGTATTGGTTCAATTTTGAATTAATAAAATAAAATAAAAAATAAAATAGCCATTTATTGCCTTCATACACAGAAAAAAAAATTATAAACATAAGAAAATTGACAAACAATTAAAAATAAATAAAACAAAAGGCAAAAGGAGTATGCTCAGCATTGTGCAGCGCATACGTTAAGTACTAACGAGCGCTGCGCTGTTTTTCAGCATATACCTACTCGGACGGATGTTTGCCGAGAGACATAGATAGTAAAGCGGATCACAAATAAAATAAACATAAGAAAACAGCTTACAGTAGTAGCGTGATAAAAAAATAATCAAATAGGTAGAGTTTACAGAAAGGTGTGAAAAACATTACATTACAAAATACCTAAATAAGTTGCTAGTTGAAGAACTTTATATAGTGTATGGATGATGGTGTGTGTGTGTGTGTTTGTGTTTGCGGCGGTATGTGTGTCTAAGAGGTCATGTTTATGTGAGAGGGATTTTTTACGTTGTGTTTGACATTTCTGTGTGTTATAAAAGTTGCTTTAAAATTATGATTTTGACGGTCTAAAAGAATTCGTTTTAGTTTAATTTTGAAAAAATTGCAGTTTGTATTATTGAAATGTTATTATTGTGACTACACGTAAATACGTGTAGTCATTGTTTTGTGGTGTAGTATAGTATTGGTGTACAAGTTTAGGTGAATGTTTGTGAGGAATTTGAAAGGTGTATGTGTCGGTGCGTGTTTCTGTATGTTTGAGTATATGTGCATGTGGAGGGTATGTGATTTGTAATGTGTAATTTTACAAATGTGTTATGGGATTCTAACTTTGATGAAGTACAAGTCAAAAAGGATTAAGGAATAATATTAGGTAGTAAATTAATCGTTAATGTAAATAATTAAAAATATCATAATAGCACGTAGTTTAAAAATATTTAATTTTGCCATAAGGTCCTCTAGTAACTTCAACAACGAATGAACGTATTTATTGCATAATATTAAACCATTATGAAAAGCTGCTAAACAAATATATATTATTGGAATTAAACTCTAGGAGTCAACAATTAGATATTATGCTTCTGTATGACCTATATCATAAGTCATAACAGATATGAGTGTAAATATTGTGACTCTGTTTGTTGGTTCTTGAATATATAAACAACACTGAAGGGACTGTGCATATATATATACATATGCACAGTCCCTTCAGTGTCGTTATATAGTTTACACTATATATAGATATATATACATATACAGTGTCAACTCAAGGAACTGTGCATTTTATGGCGTTATACAGAGGTGTTGTTAAATGGAGAGAAGAAAAACGTTTGTGAGCAACTAAAAAACGTATAGATAATCCATGATTCCTACTTAATAGTCACGGTCAACAACAGTCTACACGTGCAAGCAATCACAATTTATAAACAAAATAACAAATTGCTTAGAAAGTTATAGGTAGAGAGATAAAAAGAAAAAGAACAACAGAATTATTCTATATTATGATAACGGGCTACTACGGAACCCAACATTGCGCGTGGCCCGACACGCGCTTGACAGTTTATTTATATGTTATTGTGACGGAACAAGCTCGAGGCCCACTTCGTTTTAAAGATTCTTGCTTATAACCTGTGACCGTCACCTTGAGACATACACTTGTTAATTCTCAAGTGCCTGTAATTTTACTGGCTCTCAAGGACTCCTGCCGGATCACACTGGTAGGTGCTTTGCTTACTTTTGTTCTTGAGGGTGCATGGTAGTTATTCAGACGAGCATTAGCAAAATGCATTTCCAACATGCAAACATTTTATTAGATAGATTAGCTATTGACCATCAATTCACCTGGTGATGATGTGAAATTCGAAGATGATATACAGTTTTCGGCAAAATGTTGAACACATGAAAATGGCAGGTAGATAAGTGGGTCGAATAGTGTGATGATTTTTAAATTAGTTTGTTTTTTAATTATAGAATTTCGACACTCTCATACGTTTGTACCCTTGTATTATTTTATGAACAGATCTATATTTTTATTAGAATTTTACGGATTTGTAGGTCCTATTTGATGTTAGTTGTAGGCCACGAACTCAGATCAGTGGCTACGAATAACAATATACAGGGTTATTGGTAAAATGATAACAACCTCTTAGGGTTGACTTCTGCTAATCCTAACAAACATTTTGAGATGATATTATTTTTGAAGATTTTTATTAATTTTTTTGTATTTGTTTTGGTGTATACGACGAAATAAGCACAAGGACCATCTGAGGTTACAAGTCTCTTGTGTCTGTGATTTAATATTTCATATTTTATATTACTTCGCTCGATGTTAATATTCAAAACTCTATTCAAAGAGAGCGCGGCGCGGCCTAGAGTAGATGCGGCGGGCGCTCTTTTAAAACTACTTCGCGTTGCATTTGAAAAAACTAAAAGTGATGGCAGACTCCTGATTTAAAAACATCTCTATGATATGTGCTTTCTATCGGTACGTGCTTTGTTATACACTTGATATCTTTTTCGTGACCAGAGTTATACGTTGTTTTTTACCTATAGCCAAATCATTCCGAGTAAATTCTGCAAATATTTAGCAAAATTTATAAACGCAAATGTGAAAATAATGAAACGATCAATTCAAATTTCTTATTCTTTCTTTAAAACATCAGTTATTAATATAATACTTATTTGTCAACGTTTTATCTTTCTCACAATCGACAATATGAACCGGATCTCAAGGACAGCTATAGCATTACTCAACGTAAGGTGCTTGGTGACACATCTTTTCTTGAGAGTGGTAGCTAGCATGCTTTAGAAAAATGTTCTACCACCATGCAGCCATGCGAGCATCAACGTATAGGAAAACAATCCAAAAGGTAGATAAATATATAGAAAATACCTGCCGTAAAATAAAATACCATCTCTGTCTTATTGGAATGCTCAGGAATTCTCTACAGGTAGGTACTACTGATCTAACATTTGCAAAATCTCAACGCGCTACCACAAAATATAATACCGACCGTTTAGAATACATTCCCCACATAATCGAATGAAAACTGGATGTTTGGTATAAACGAATTGCAGGAATGTGAGAAATGCTTCTTCCTTTTATAGGCATTTCAAAGGGTTATGGTTATTTAAATAATGTTCAATTATTATATAAATATTCTCGTAAAGGGCTATCTTTAATAAAAAAAAACACATTTATTTCTCATCTCTGGCAAAATTTGTTTTAAATGTGGACTACGAAAATTATTTCAGATGTGATAACTTAAACTGAGAAGTTTGAGAACCCCTATCTATATACAAGCATATCAACATTTACAAAAAGTAGGTGTATGAATTAAAACGTATTAGGAATGGTACGACAGACCTAACGTGAGTGGAATAGTTATTATTTAGGTTCTGAATTGATTTTATATGAATAGAATTAAGTAGAATAACAATTTATAAACAAGTATCAAAAACGGTATAAGTCTGCGTTGAGCGATGGAATAAAATATACTAAAGTACGTTGCGCTTCAAATCATCTCTACCTAACCCAAGGATAAAATAGCACTCCCTAAAGTAAATCCAGGTTTAAATCAAGGATTGGCAACAGGTACGTAGTATTTGCACCAACAGATGGAAACTTCTGTGGCAGTGTAGAGCCGTACTTTTTCGTAGCAAGAAATGTTACCAGTCTCTTTTTGTAAAAGTAGAAAACTGAAATAAAACTTGCTGTGACAAAGTACCAAGAAGTCCAAGCATTTCAGAAGAAGTTTCTACGACAGAGGTTGACTCTATATTTTCATCTAAATGAAATTTTACATGGAATGAGACGGGGATGTCATTTTTTGGAATATTCATACGCTGATAGTGACAGATACTTCGCAAGTTGAGAGTGGATGGTAAATCACATTTGTGAACCCAAATTTATGAGAATAGTGCCGAGTATTTTGGTTTTATTTCGACTTATGCTAAATATTATTTGATTTTATTTGTTTTCCACTAGCAAGACAATTTGTTTCTGCCAAAAAAGTTTCTAAATTGATAGTACCTTTTTTATTTTATTTTTTAACGTGTGAAAAATGCATTTACGCATTCCCGTCCACCCCGGGGAAGGTGGCCGGGATATGTCGGGCTCGACACCAACTACTCCCACAGCAGCAAGTGCCCCTACCGACTAAATAACACACGGTGTTCCGTCTCTACCGCTTCTCGGCGGGATCGCAGGGTCGTTTTAGCACTCAACCACGAACCCGCCACGGTTGTCCGTTGCCGGACCCCTCCTGGGGTGCTACCCCTCACGACGCACCAGAACACATGGCACGTCGCTACCACCCGGGGACCAAGCCCGCAAATGGGCGTCAGACGACCCCGCTTCCGACGCCCAAGGTCCCCCTGCGACGGGTCAGATGAGTAGCCCCGTCGCCTGCTACTTCGGCCGCAGAGGATAGGGAGAGCGGCGCCTCGCTATACCAACACTCCTCCTCCCCTACGGCCCCTCCGCGTCCGCCATCCAACGGTGGCGGCCCCGCCGTGGCCACGGTAGGTAGGGAGAGCGGCGCACCGTGATACCGGCACTCCTCTCCCGCCGTGGCCCCTCACCGTCAGCTGTGGTGTCGCCCATACAACACCACAGCCCGCCTCAGATGCGGTGCTGCCCATACAGCACCGCAGCCTACCCGTTGCCGCTCCAGTCTGGACTTAGAGGCAAAGCCCAGTGGAGCGGCCCCTCTGGGGCCGGCCGACTGCCCAAGCCAGCACGGCCCCTGGTTCCTCTTCGCTTCACCGTGGGTGACGAAGCCACGGCTACTAAGCCCCACCGCCACGACAAGGCGGGAACCCTTCGGGGGGAAATTGATAGTACCTACAGCATGCTTTTATAAGTCCATGTATACTCAGATGTTTACGAGTATACTAAGTATAAGTCTGGATATTCTTTAGATTTAGATAGATACAAATACAAACAAATACAAATAGTTTATTTCAAATATCTAATAGATAGATAGAAACACTTTATTTGCATATCTTAAAAACATTACAATTAAAATTATCACACAACTAATGTATACAAAAGGCGGTCTTATTGCTTAAAGCAATTTCTTCCAGACAACCGAAAAGAAAGGATTTACAATGGACCAGATTTAATTGCATTCGTTAATATACATTTGGTTTTAAATCTAAGGAACATAATTTCACCTACATCAAGTTATTGTTGTATCATTATGAAACTTAGCAACTGTGTTTAGTTCTTATGACCATACAATAACATGGTGTCAACGTGCTGGTCTGTTGATGGAGCTGAAATTCGGTAACGGAATAGAAACCGGATCGAACACGCCTGAATCGAAATGTAATCAAAAAGAAAACGGAAACGAAAACAGAACACGGAGCATAAAACACGGAACACGGAACATAGAATACCTTAATCGAAATTAAACCAAAACGGAAACGAAAACAGAACACACGGAGCATAGAATACGGAACACGGAATACCTTATCCGAAATTAAATCAAAATGTAATAAAAAAGAAATGGGAAACGAAAACAGTACACGGAAAACATAACACGGAACACCTGAATCGAAATAATAGATCAAGCTGAATTAATGTGGTCCAGAATCACCATATATTTTTAATGTATTTCTAAAATAATAAGTTCACGATGTTTCTATAAAATATGTTTTAATCATTTGTTATTTTTAAGGCCCAATTATTATGTTTACAAAATAAGTACCTAACTCATAGATTTAAGATATTTTATTATTAGGTATGTAGCTTATCACTAAGTTTGTTTGTGGTCATTGAGCCAACCAGATATCATATTACTAACATTGCACTTTTTGCATCATTCTGCTTAGCGAATAAGCTTATAAAACGGGATTCAAACCCGCGTCCATCGTGACTGCGGCGCTGGACGCTACTCGGCAAGTCATAATAATTGGATGTAACATGGCTCGTCTAAAAAGCTGTTACCTAGGTGTTTCATGATATTTCAAGAACTTAATAAACAATACTTAAACTTTTTCCCGGAACGTATAAAGTTTAGTTGCTGCTAGAAGCGAGATCAGCCGTAGACGACGACACTTCAATTTAATTCTCTTGATTACGAAGACGCCCAGACGTACCTACTTTGCTTTACGAGAAAAATTGGCATTTCATGAATTATGAAAACTGCATTGCTATGGTAGACAAACATTCTTGCTAATTAAAGTGCCAACGTCCCTTAACAATGAGAAAATTAAGCTCTTAATGCTCTTTGAAAATTAAAATGGTCGTCAGTATCCATCTACTATATTACCACAGTAAATGTAGGCATATATTGCATTGTTCTGTAAGTCTGTGACCAGTAGGTGTATGTAGATATGTTCATAATAACAATAAGTAGGCCGTACATGATACTACATAGACTTGGTATGGTAATTACAAAAATTATATATGTATAACCTACTAATATCGAAACTCGCTACCGAAACATAATTACGGGAATTCCCGCCCAAGAAAATTTGCGCGCCAAAACATGTTTAGAGCGGGGATTAATAAGTTAAATTTCTAATTTTATGATTGAAATACTTCCCGTTGTCGTAGAGTAATTAAACTCTCTAAGTCGTAATTTTAATTTAGTCACTACCGGGGTAAACTTAAAAAAATGAGGTGCAGACACAATCTTTTATGCACTAAAAGAAAAACCGGTCGGGTACGGATCGGACTTGGTTTTCGTTCGAGGACTCGAAATAATAATATCAACGTACGAAGCACTACGTATGATGGCCGAGCAGTAATAACTACGGACTGCCTTATGCCCATATCCATGGTTCGAACCCCACCGCTGCGCGCCAGGTTGAGCTTCACGGCATGATGGAAGGGCATTTTGCGAATGTTCACCTGGCTAGTTACCACCCTCAAATATAAAATCTGTCGCCAAGCACCTAACGGTGTGTTACGTCAGCAGTCCTTGAGAGCCAAAAAATTACAGGCACAGGAGACTTAATAACTGTATGTCTCAGTGTGACGAGCGCAGTACAAAAACGTTAGGACGAAATGCATCTGTTATAGGCAGAGGTTAGTCCGCTTAACATGAGATGAGCCTCGTGCTTGTTCCATCTAAATACAATAAAAAAAACCTAGTTCGAATCCCGGTCGTTCTTAAATTTTTTCTTTCATTATTCAGTAAACAGGGTTTCTATATTTTTATACATAAAAATCCTTTTTTATGATAACTGGAAGTAAACATCGTCTACATATTTGCTAAAAAAGACCTTATGCAATGTCGGAGACACATCCGGTCCATTTGGCTAATAACTCTTGCCAGCCCATTATGGCTCAGGAAACTGCAATATTAGATACCTAGAATACAACAGGCTAACCCATAAACGCATAATTTTGTATCAATGTTACTTTACTTTTATTTTTGACCGACTTCAAAAAATTTGTTATAAAAACATTTTGTTATAAAAACTAACGTGGTATTGACTCATTTTAGTAAATAATACGGGATAACTCACGTGAATAAGTCAGATAGCTCCGACTATACTTCACTTCAACCACATCCGGTGATATTTTTCAAGGAGAGCTCGGGACGCCCGCGTTGACGTCTCGCTGAGCAAATGAGCATAGGAACATAATTATAATAATACTACGAAATGAGTATGGTATTATCTGACTTATTCACGTGAGTTATCGCGTATTATTTACTAAATTTTATTTTATGTTTATTACCTCAGTACTTTCGACTGGGTGAACAGAGTTTGATGATTATTTTTTTATTTGAAAGCTGATGCTTCCCGTGTGGTCCCATTTAAATTTCAATCGGATATCATCTAAGTCGGTCCAGCCGTTTTTGAGTTACAACTGAAGAGTGTTTTCCTATCTTGATGATATAGTCATTGACATTGAATGACAATCGATTCCATAAGTAGCAAGGGACACTAAAAAGGGATAAAAAAAACCTTAAAATGAAACCAACTTGAACACTTAAAATTGTAAAATAACTTGTCAAAGTTAGTCGGTACTGTGCACACAATATTGTGATAATAGGTGCTTTTGAACTACCATGGTACCGACTTCAACAAATTATTTCATACTTTTGAGTGTTGAAGTCGGTCCCATTTTTGGTAAAACAAAATTGTATTTTTAGATGATACTCAATGTCGGTTATAGGTCCGCCCCATTAGTCTAGTCATAATATCAGCTGCTCGCTAATCGTATTTATATCTAGGTACGTACTTAAGCAAGCCAAGAACACACCGTTAGGTGCTTGGCGACAGATTTTCTACTTGAGGGCGGTAGCTATCCAGGCGGGCATTTGCAAAATCCCGTACCACCATCCTATAACGACTGCCATCCTAAGACAACAACCGGGACCCAGACGACACCGAAGCACGGAAGCGCTCAGTAGTAATGTCACTAGCGGTCACCCATCCAACTCATGAACTCGGCGGACGTTGCTTAACTTTGCTGATCGGTTAAGAACACCTAAGCAAACTTCGCTACGAGCGCTTCAAAAGCTGTATCAATCGGCGAAGTATTTTCCCACCTAACATAAGTCCCTCTCCTTGAGGCACTAAATCTCTTTTCTAGCGTCAATTCCCAAACCGCGCGCTCATCTTGGTTTTAATTTAAGCTTTCTCGAGAGCCGAGACGTTACCCAGGTGTGTATGGATCTGCATGCAAGCTCGTGATCGAGCCATAGTAGAAGAATGACAGTAAGCCATAGCAAATATAAGTATTTTATTTATCTATGGCCAAGGTAAGGAAATTGTAGACTTTGTGGGACTAAACTTATGAGGTAGGTCAGGCAGGTATAGTTTTTGGCCATGTAGTTTGTTATTTTACATACATAATTGATTTTGTAACGGTGGTGCATGCCAAGCGCTACACTTCATAAAAATCGACGAAGGTATAATGCTAGGTCTTTGTTTTGTACTTATATACCGACTTCTACGTAATTGATTGTGTAATAGTGTCAAGCTCTACATTTCATGACGATTCTTAACAGGTATTGGCACCTTGTTTTGTCCTTATAGCTAATTGATTGTGTAACGACATTGGATCATGTACTTAACGGTGCTAAGCACTATGATTACCTAATATTACCTACTAAATAATCCGACTAATGTGAGTTGCGATGAACCTTTTAAGAGGAGAGTCCACAGAGCGCTTTACTTACAAACGTAATTCAGTCATAATTTAAATACCAAGTGTTCAAACACAATGAAATTGTGTATGCATATTACTGAGCCTAACATCTATGCTTCTGGTTTGCGAGTTTTACGATTTATTATTTTTATCCCTAAAAGTCAATATACTTAACTTTACGGAAAAACGGACAACAAACCAGAAGCATATTAGGCTTAAGGCACATGCAAAGTTTCACCGAGTTTGAAAATATGACGAAACGTTTGTATGGAAAGAGCCACGAGCACTCTAGCCGTCATTCAGTAAGACATCATTTTTATTCTGTGGTGAGACTAAGATAAATCATTTCATAGTTTTTTTTATTTGTAAGTAGTAGAGTGAAATTTTTGACATCGGAAACTGGCTTCAAGGCCTCCTGGAGGGATGAGAACACACTGATTCTTGGCGAAAGATTTTCGTCCCAGGGTGGTTAGTAATATTCGTTAGTTTCTTTATTCTGTGCTGGTACCTATCCAGACGAGGACGCAAAGTGTCGTGCCACCGTGCAACGTTCCTCAATTCATATATTCATTCCCACTTGTATCTTTACACTATGATCTGGGTTCATTTAGCCGTAATGGCTTTAGAACGAGCCGCGAGGTGCCGCGCGCGCTGTGATTGCCAGACTCCCTTGAGACAGTTAGGTACGTGAATGGGTAAACAAACATATACACAATTTGCGTATATACGTATGTTTATGTTTTCAATTTGTATAAATTATGGAATAGTGGGATTCACCTAGTAGTTTACTACCAATTTTTATTTTCTTGGGTCATCGAGAAATCCTCGATGAATTGGTGCTTCCTCGTGATCATCTCGTGCCGTAAGCACAGAATAAACTGATATATAGCCCTAGACTATAGATAAATAAATAACTAGTCCATAGATAAATTCAATTCCCAGTAGTACCTACAACTAGTTGAACCAAGGAAAGAATAACTCACTCGAGTTGAATCATTGGTAAAGATATTTCCCCATAGAACAACCAGTTGAACCATATAAAAAAAGAGTTGAACCATGGGTAACTTTACTTTTCCGTAGTACAACCAGTTGGACATCGCAGTTGTACCACGGGTCGGTAATGGGTATTGGGTTGAAAATGACATGCGATACTATAAGACACAATTTTTCATCCTATCTAATCGACTCCATTTCAAAACAGACTCATTTTGTTTCCATACAAAGTAAGGACGCAAAATTTCATATTTAAGATTAATGGTGAGTTCACCCTTTAAAAAATTACGCCGAAGGGTTGTGCTTGTGCCCTATTTTTTCGTCGTTAGTGTCGGAAACATCATCAGTCATGCATGCGTAGAGGCAAATCTGTTACGAATCGGCTTCAAATTCATATCAACTCAATTTGGAGCGTGTGATGCATGTGACAAATAAAAAAGTCAAAATATTTGTAGCTACATAGTATATAAATACGGAATACTAATGATGTCGTGTGGTGCCGGGCTAGAATCGCACCATATCTGGGAGTCCTAAGAGAAGATGATAGAAAAAAATTAAATAAAAATGGAACCGACTGCAACACTCAAAAGTGTGAAATATCTTGTTGAAGTCGGTACCATGATAGTTCAAAAGACATTATCACAATATTGTGCGCATGGTACCGACTTCGACAAGTTTTTTCACACTTTTGTTTGAGTATTGAAGTCGGTTCCATTTTTGGTAACTTGCTACTTACGGGAACGATTGTCATTCACTGTCAATGACTCAGCAAGTTAGGAAAACACTTTTCAGTTATTGGAGTGTAACTCAAAAACGGCTTGGCCGATTTTGATGACATTTAAATGGGACCACATGGGGATCATATTTCAAATAAAAAAATAATTATTAAAATCGGTTCACCCAGTCAAAAGTTCTGAGGTAACAAACATAAAAAAACAGCCGAATTAAATAGGTACCTTCTGTAGAAAAGGGCTCCTTTTTTGATGTCGTTTAAAAATTATTGTAAGTCTGGCAAATGAAGCAGCGCCATATGAAGAACTGCTTTCTTACACTGCGATCCCCGGCCTGAAACTACTAAGGTCTAGACAAGAGGGAAAGTAAGTAAAAACATTATTCAATATATTTATATCACTGACTTTTTTTATGTTAGTGTGACGAAAAAGGCTCGATGCCCACCTGATGTTAAGTGGACTAACCTCTGACTATAACAGATGCATTTCGTCACAAGTCACAAATTGCACTGCGCCCGTCACCTTGAGACATAGTTGTTGACTCTCATGTGCCTGTAATTTCACTAGCTCTCAAGGACTGCTGCCGGAACACACCGTTAGGTGCTTGGCGACAGATTTTCTACTTGAGGGTGGTCGCTAGCCAGGCGGGCATTCGCAAAATGCCCTTCCACCATGCCGTGAAGCTCAAGCTCGCGGCGGGATTCAAACCATGAACCTGCTGCGCGGCAGTCCATAGCCGATGCCACTGAGCCATCACTGCTTTCTTAATAAAGGACTGAGCAAGAACGAAGTTCGAGCGAAGCGTCTCTGCTTTAGCTTACACAAAAATGGTTTCGTATGTTCGGTTTTTCTTCGGTCGCATTTCTCAACCGATTCTCACGAAATTGATGTGCAGATTAAACAACTTTGAACGGTTTAAATCGCGTATATTTATCATTATTTTTATCCCGACGTTTCAAACACTTAGCAGTGATCGTGGTCACGGGGTGACTGGACAAAAATTAATAAATAATAAATGTACACGATTTAAACCGTTTAAAGATGTTTAGTTACTATGGGTAGTAATCGCGAAAACCTAAGACAATATTTATGTGCAGGCATAATAATTCCATACATTTTTTCAGTTTTTGGAAAATTTTCAATATGACGGAGACATGGGGCTTAAAAACTTTAAAAAAATCGTATATCTCTAATACGATTCTTTTGTAATCTATAAAAAAAATGTTACTTCACTTTTTTGTTTGTCAGAAGCAACTTTTTTGTAGGCACGAATTAAACCGATTAACTTAAAGGGGCTGGGATGGAAAAAAATAATAAATAAAACGCTAATTTCCTGTGTGATATTAAATCAGAAGGGAAATTCATCACCTTGTTTTGGAACATAATTATGGTTTTTGGGTTTTGTGAGCCATTCTCCCATCAGTGTGGAACCCATAGGCTTAGGCGTAGCGAAAAAATCCTAGGTCTGTGGTGGAACCATAGTCTTTCTACTATGGTGGAACTGTGGACAGTGAACCTTTATTTAAATATAAACAAAGGCAAAGGCAGGTTCGCGAGGTTCACAGTTAACGTGAGAGAGTAACTAGATATTCCTAAAACAACACAATATGGTATGCTAATCAAGGAAAAACATTGTACTCCTACATAAATATTATTCCTAATGGATATGTACGTAAGTTGAAATTAGATAAATTTTATTTTCATGATCTACCTACCTACATGTTTCCATAACACAATTTGTAAAGGCCTTCATTTAAATATTTTTATACTGTATGTCAGAAGACTTTGCTGTTAAATATTTAAACACAATATATGTTACAAAATTACAAATTTAGTATAGCAAAAATTTAAGTCATGTACGGGATTACGAGATGAAAAAAACTTGCCTATCGTATATTTTTTAATATTGTAATGTAATCTGCATAGCAGGCGTTATTGCAAATATAACAAAATTAAGACAATATATGTACCAATATATACATCTTCTCTCTCTTGAAGCAGTGATGGCTCAGTGGCATTGGCTATGGACTGCCGCGCAGCAGGTCCATGGTTCCAAAATGCCCATCCACCGCATGGTGGATGGGCATTTTGCGAAGCCCGCCTGGCTAGCGACCACCCTCAAGTAGAAAGTCTGTCGCCAAGCACCGAAAGGTGTGTTCCGGCAGTAGTCCTTGAGAGCCAGTGAAATTTCAGGCACAATGAGACTTAACAACTATGTCTCAATGTGACGGGCGCAGTGCAATTCGTGAGTAGTCATGAATTGCAACTGTTATAGGCAGAGGTTAGTCCACTTAACATCAGGTGGGCCTCGAGCTTGTTCCGTCACAATAACATAAAAAAAAAAGAAACATATAAGATCATAATTACAAGTTATATTAAATAAATTAGCAAGTAGGTACCTACTTTACATTTTACCTGAGTCTTAAGTGTGTGTGTGCGTGTGAGTTTGACAGGCTTTTGGAGTTTTTAATCAGGTCATAAAAAAAAGCCAAAAACACACTTGATAAAATAATATTTAAAGTTTTTTTTTTCATGCAAGAGAGTTTTGCTTTTCTAAATTTGTGTTTTTTTTGTAGGCAGGGATGTGCTGTTCTATTTAGATAGGTATTTCCTGTGGGTATTTCATTATAATGAATTGAGCTCCTTGTACGAACGTAACAAAGAGAGCAGCGAAGCGTCAATTGATAATAATTAATATTGTTTTATTAAGCCGCGTATCTGAACGCAGCGGCCCGCGGGCACAAAATCGGCGCACCCGCGCGTGCAAGAATTAATCCTATAAAGCTGTTAAATTATATTATATCCAAGATTCTTCGCACCATGACTCCGAATGATTTAATTATGAATTGTTTAGATTTTAAATGTCATACATGCGTATACTGCGATAGTACAAAATTACCAATGGTATATTTTTATACCGTATTTTTTTTAACATTTTATTCATTTTTTTATTTAATATGTACAAGGTCTGTATGACGAATGTGATATCAGGACTTCTAGCCTTCAAATACGCTTCCCATACCTTAGCGGAAGGTGAGGACGCGTTATCGTGTTGAAGGACGACATTGCTGCACCGAGGACGCCTTTCACGAACTTTTTGAAGACTCAGGGCAAGCAAGTGCTAACGTACCAATTATGTGGTCACTGTCCTTTGGTCTTGAAGCGATACTGTTGTGTAATGTCCTTGGCGAAAGAAGACGCAACCATTTTCTTACCAATGCGTCGACTTTTCTTGCTTAATGGACAAGGTGATTTCACTCAGATTTTTTTAATATAACCACAACAGACATACGTTAAGAGAACAAAATTAGTAACTACCTATTACATTACAATTACAAAATAATTTAAGAACCTATTTGCAAACAAAAAAAAACAATTTGTTTCCCCTTCAAATGTGAAGCGAGGGGCGGTTCCATTTCGCTATTAATAAGGTTGAATACAAAACTGACAGAGGAGAAATAAGTAACTAGTACCACAAGAGTAACTGTATGATGAAACTGTACAAAATATCACGGAAGGGTTCAACGAAAGTGCTCCACATTAGCAATGAAAAAATGTCATATCTACAAGAACTGGTATTTAGTTTGCAACTACATAGTATGCAATTTTAAAATTGCTTTTTATTTACAATTAATTTGCTTCGTAATTTGAGTGAGCCAGTCGATATCCTTCCGAACTCGATTATTGCAGGGCTGGAATCATACACTCGATTATTTCTGCCAACGTCAACAAAACACCGTCCCACAGGTATCGAAAAAATAGCAAGAATATACGTGAATAAGTTAAATACTAGGTAAATTAGCAATTCAAATATTATTTGATAATTGCATTACATTTATCTTTTTATTCGTACGTCACGACGACGTACTTGATCTAAAGTCCTTGTTCTCTCAGTGATCTGTGGTTCGGCCACACTGATTCCATCATTCTGGAAAAATCAATGACGAATGACAAATGTACGAAGTCATCAGTAAGTATCTCAATCTAGTTTGTCGTCATAGTGACTTTACAAAAAGATAAAATCATAAATATTGATGTGTAAAAAGATACCAAGTCTTCGACCGGGCCTGGCTCATATCGTGATGTGAGCAATAGACAAATGATAAATGTTTTTTTTTTTCTTTGAAGCGCTCGTAGCGAAGTTTACTTAGCTGTTCTCAACCGATCAGCAAAGTTAAGCAACGTCGCGTGCGGTCATGAGTTGGATGGGTGACCGCTAGTGACATTACTACTGAGCGTTTCCGTGCTTCGGAGGGCACGTTAAGCCGTCGGTCCCGGTTGTTATCTTAGGATGGCAGTCGTTATATGATGGTGGTAGGGCATTTTGCGAATGCCCGCCTGGCTAGCTATCACCCTCAAGTAGAAAATCTGTCAAGCACCTAACGGTGCGTTCCGGCAGCTGTCCTTGAGAGCCAGTACTTCTAGGTTAGCCTGAACAACATCTTCGACCACATCATTACTTCCCATCAGGTGAGATAGTGGTCAAAGGCTACACTATCAGGCATAAAAAAAAATAAAAAAATGTCAATAGATAATTAAAAAATGTAGCCATATCTCGAATGTATCGACCTCAATATAATATCAATTTTAGAAGCGGTTGGACCTCGATAGGCACAACAATACAAACTCTTTGTTTTGCCGTAACTGTAATTCACTGATTTCATTACTGATATTTTGATGCGAATACGCCTCTATTGGCGTTGTGTCTGATGGTTACATAATAAATTTAAATTTATTCGTTGATCGGGCGCGTCTCGCTTCTAACACATTTAAAAAGTGATTAGAAGTTAAATTGACACAATATGAACTTTTTGTACCCACAACTGGGCTTAATGGAAAACGAGATTATTCAATTTTCATTCAAATCAACGACGACATCATAAAAATGGAGGTTCCGTAATTAAGAGTTGGATATACACCAATAATGGGCTATGTTAAAAAAATACATTTATATATAGGTTTCACTTTCATGGCAAATGTATGATGGCAAATGATGTGACGGCTATCAAAGCGACTCTTGTAGGCATAGTTTAGGTTTTTTTGTCAATCAATGATTCAGATGACATAGCTCTTTTAAAAGACCTATTACAAAATAAGATATCTCAAAAACTATTGATCGTAAACGTATAGATTCCAAAGAAAAAATTTAGATCTTAATTTCATTAAAGATTACTTAGATTGGTTAGCTTTTATTTTAACGTGTTCTTGTTTTATTTTTAAGTTTAGAAGCTGTCATTCAAAACGAAGGTCTCGATAAGGTCTATCTTTCATCAAGAAACTAGTTGCTGGACTAACAAGATTAAGGCTGAGATTCAGAGACAAATCTAAGCGTGAACTAATGCTTTAATCTGTCAAAATGTAGCGCTTAGCCTCATAATTATATTCAGAGACATCTGATACAGCGCTTAAACTTAGCGTGTGCTATGCTAAGCCAAGTAGTGGAAATCGACTACTTTAGCCTGTCTCAAAGCAGAAGTGGCGCCGCCAAGTGAGCAAAATTGAAGATTTTATTGACATTAAATTGAAATTATCAGTTCAAAAATATTCCCGCTTTATATCTTCGACATGACGTCTTGTCAACTTGTAGTTATGTAGACATAACACGTATTTTGTTTCACTCACTCAAATCACATTTTATATATTGTTGTTCTTGTCGTTTTCGTTTTATGTCAGGATGCACAGATAAACAAGAACCGGTAAACGTTCCATAAGTGAAAAATGTGCCATAGATAATAGAGTGTGATCTAAGCTAAGAGCGAGGTAAGTAGGACTAGGACTATATCTCTGAATATGAAATTTGCAGATTGGCTTAGCGGACGCTTGGCTAAGACTGGTCTTTGCCCGTCTTACACAAATGTCTCTGAATTTCAGCCTAAGAAATATAGCTCTTTTGAGTTTTACAGTTGTCATCTAAAATGAAGACTTCGATAAGGTATATTTTTTTCTTTAAAGAAGTTAGTAGTATTAAATCACTACTTTCAGAGATACATCTATTTAAAATTTGAAATGTAGATCTCAATAAGGTCGTTACTGTAAAGAAAGTATAGTAGTCTGGAATCAATAGTTTCAGGGATATAGCTCTTTTAAATTTGACAATAGCTACAAAACTTAAAAGAGCTATATCTATGACCTTTGTCATCATAGGCGTCCAATGATGTTGTAATATTTTTAATTTTCCATCATAGCCGGCCCTATGCAGCTATGGTAGAGTAAGAGGAGTGGTCGCTCAAGGCGACAAAATGTTGACGCCTTTGGCGAGTCTCTGTGGAGCACTTATCTACTGTTTGCAGCTGGCCTAAGGTTAATGAATTAAAGTTAAATTAAAAGAAAGATTATTTCATTACGAACACGGTGGTACAAGGTCGTCTGCGAAAAACTTGTCCTGAATACTGGTTGTCGAATTAAACAAAGTGAAATATTGCTGCGAGTGAATATGTGCGACTGACAGGTTCCAACAAACCATGCAAGTTGACCAATTGAAATAGTTTTTATACCTGGGAACTTTATTTACGAGGACCGGATAGCAAGAGGGAGATTGAGAAGGGAGAGTGAATTTTGGAAATCAAGACAATGGAACACTACAAACTTTTACTAACACCCAAAACGTGTCGCAAAAGGAACTACTTACACAGAAAAAAAGGACTTCTTTAGCCAAGAATATAAATTGTCTTAATTAATTCAAGACGATGCTGTCTTACTACAAGAATATATTCTGAACTGAAAAATAATCGAGTCTTGATATTACACTCGAATATTCTTAGGAATATTGTTTTGACCCAAAAAAAAATTCTTCACATAAAGTATTCAAATTATTATTTCAAGATAACGAAAACATTCTTCTAACAATAAAATAGGAATTCTTCTGTTAACATTTTATTTTCAAAATAAAATTTCTATATTCTTTCTTGAAATATTTTTAAATATTCTTGTTCGAATGTAAATAAGGTTCTTCACTTACGAATATTTACGGTAAGCTAATAAGTTATATTATTTTTTGAAAAACATGCACGATTTGAAATACGAGTTGTGTTATATTAAGACTAGCTTTTCTTCCTGAAAAATAATATATTCTTTAACGGAACGGTTTTCATTAAATTCATCGGGATACACTACAATTCTTCATTTAAGAATAATTTATTTTTACAAAGAGAATACAATATCATAGTTCAAGAACATGAAGAGTTTTTATTCAACACATCAATAGTTTCATTATAAGCTACGAAATTAGAAGACTTTTTATTCTTTCTTTAAAATTGCTTCGTCTTTACGTATGGCTGAACAATAGTTTTAATTAGATTAAATTAGAGTTCTTGTGTAAGAAATAATTTGTTTCGTATTAAGAATATAGAGAACTTAATCAAAAATATGTAACAGTTTTGATATAAGAACCCATTTATTTGTATTAAGACTTCTTAACTGGCTTGGAAATAATTTTATCTTCACGAAAGGTTTTCAATGCGATATTGTATTATTGTAATTTACTTTACCTCTTCGTAAAGATAAAGTTATTTCAAAGCAATATAAGGAAATCTTAATACGAAAAAAATGGGTTCTTAATTCAAAATTTTAATTACGATCTCTATATTCTGAATACAAAACAAGTAATTTTTAACGCAAGAACTTTAATTTAATCTAATTTAAACTAATGAAAACCATCCGTAAAGACGAAGCAATTTTAACGAAAGAATAAAAAGTCTTGTAATGAAACTATTGATGTGTTAGATAAAAACTCTTCATGTTCTTGAATATTGTATTGTCATTGTAAAAATAAATTATTCTAGTATGTGTAGGTGTAAGATTTCTTTATCTTGCTTTGAAATAACCTTATCTTTACGAAAGATTTTCAATAACTTAGCAAAAATTTACAATAATATGTAGGTATCACATTAAAGTTGTTGAAAATATTTCGTGGAGATAAAGTTATTTCAAAGCTATTTAAGAAGTCTTAATACGAAACAAATTGAGTATTAAATGAAGACCTCTTCATAATATATATTAATTAAGATCTCTATAATGTTACGAAATTAACAAGTAGTTCGCCTCGCACTGGAAACCGTGATATCTTGACACGCACTTGGCTGGTTTAGCTCATATTGGAACTTAATTTTTTTACCAAAAAATGGTACCGACTGCAACACTCAAAAGTGTGAAATAATTTGTTAAAGTTTCGGTTTAAATATACCAATTATCACAATATTGTGCGCATGGTACTGACTTTGACAAATTATTTCACACTTTAAAGTAATTTTTCTGGCTCTCAAGGACTGCTGCCGCAACTTAGTTAGGTGCTTCGCGACAGGTTTTGTACTTAAGGGAAATGCCCTTCTACCATGCGGTGAAGCTCATGCCGGCGGTGGAGATCGAACCAGGGACCTGCGGCACGGCAGTCCATAGCTGTTAACGCTCGGCCATTATTGCTTTCAAGTGAGGCCTAGACCTTTAGCCTAGAGCTTTAGTTTAACATGGATGATAATATAAAAGAAAGCATATTTTCCAGGGTTAAAATATCTAAGATAAGAATATGTTCTTGGATTAAAATATTATCTAAAAAGAATTGTTTTGATCAGAAACATTTCTTTTGAGAATATTTTCTTGGACCAAGAAATCATATTCCAGAACCTATTTTAATAATGTGCTGCCAGGTCGATAAAATAATGCTAAGATGATGCAAAAACGTGTTCGAAATGGTATTTTGGAGCGTTGCAGTCAAACCAGAAGGCGCGAAGAAATATTTAGGAGGGATATCGTGTGCTTCTATTCTATTCTATTCTGGACTTAATAACCCGTTTTAATTTGTTTCATACTTGTATGAAACAAATACAAACAAAATTCGTACAAAACCAGCAACATTTCGAAGCCAAATCAAATCATTATAAATGAGGCTGGGCCCTGACTATTCTTTCAGTATTTATTCAAACAGTCCTGGATGGACTAAAACCATATTCATTTTATTTACTTGACTTATCAATTGTCAGTAGGTATAATTAAATGGAATGTAAAACACGTTATACGGATCATCAGCTTCACTCGTGCCTTGCTGCCATTGAGAATGTAATTGATATAGGTACTTTATATTAACCTTATTTTTGGAGAAATATAGATGTTTCTGTACTCCAAAGGCGAAGCAAGCGAGCTACTTAGCGCTTAATAATACTCAATAGCTCTACGGAAAAATCGAAAATGATAAGTTAGCGCTGAGAGGTAGGTACGTACCACACGACCTCTTTCGGTATGCCTAATATAGGGGATATTTACAATTGCAGTTCTTAGTAATTAACATTTTTTTAAATTGCTTTTCAAAGTAATGTTTATTTACCAACTGCGGCGCTACTAATTTTCTAGAACTAACTTCATAACATAAACTAAATCACTCTTTACGCAGTAAACTCTACACTCTGTCATATTAGACAATAAACAAAATAACGAGAAAAATTAGAATAAATTCCTAATATGTAATAAAATGCTCAATCACACAACGGCAGTATATATTTTTCAATATTAATGTTTATTATAATTCATTTCAATATCATAATATATTATTTCCAGCAATCATAATATTTTTTTTTGTAACAGTTTGTGTTCTTTTTTTAAACTGGAATTGGCAACACTGTGTGGGCGAAAGTTCCGCAACCGTCGTGCATAGCTTGCGCTTCAAAAATGTCTAAATCCCATGGAGTTAATTGTAAATTTGTAATTAGTGTTATTCTCTTTGATCCTCAAATAGGTCAACAAGTGTTCTGTGAAGTCGTTAAATCAGACCGGAGGAAACCTATTCTTATTTATTGCGGCGACTTCTTGTTCGTTATAATCTTAACTATTAGGTAGTTTCATGCAGATTTAGAAGTGTTCGTACATTATAATGGAAGAAACAATAGAGTTTCTTCAAAGCAATGGCGTTGATAATGCCAGAATACAAAACTTCCGTGGTAAGTACCTAAAACATGGACTCTACTGTCTACCTTTTTATCTTTTCTTTTTTTTATTCCTGATAGGTTAGCCATGGACCACTATCTCACCTGATGGTAAGTGATGATGTGGTCGATGATGTTGTTCAGGCTAACCTAGAAGTACTGGCTCTCAAGGACAGCTGCCGGAACACACCGTTAGGTGCTTAGCGACAGATTTTCTATTTGAGGGTGGTAGCTAGCCAGGCGGACATTCGCAAAATGCCCTACCACCATGCTATAACGACTGCCATCCTTAGACAAAAACCGGGACCGACGGCTTAACGTGCCCTCCGAAGCACGTGCACGCTCAGTAGTAATGTCACTAGCGGTCACCCATCCAACTCATGACCGCGGGCGACGTATTTTTAGCATGAGTATCATGTGTATTATAGAACATGAAACGAGTGCTGCGGTGAAGTTTAAAATCTTTCAATGCTGTTCAAATTAATGTTTAAATCAAAACAGTATTTTTATATTTTCTCTGTGAGGTAAAGCCACTGTTTACACACAAGCATCCACTACTGCAACACTCGAGATGAGGGTGAATCAAGGTTAAGTAATTATATTAAGTAGGATGTCATAAGGTCGTGCTCTGTGTAACGGAGGAATTATAATATTAAGCTGTGTAAATATAATGTTATATCGTGCTTGTTTTTTCTTTAAGATTTATCCACTAGTGAGAGTGACCAGGCCAGTCCAAAGGCTTTGAGGAAGATACTTACGAAGAGCGGTGGCCCATAAAAACACTAGCGTTCATGAATTTATATTTCAAATGGAGATGTTTGGTTACCTGCTCCCACCTAAAAGCAGACTGAACAGAAAGGTCAAGTTTTCAACAGTCGAATCAATAGAAGGGATCATTGTTAAAGAAAAGGTAATTAAAATGATATTTTCTAAACTATTTCATTAGCATCTGAATTTCATTTTGTAGATTAGTGATTCCTACTCTTACTTTTCAGTCTCCTGGTGAAGTTGAGCAGAAAATTAATAATCTCAAAACAAAAGCGGCACAGACAAAATTATCTGTTCAACCTTATATCCTGATGGTCGGAAGCTTTACAGACTGGACAACATTATTCATAGTTGTGGACAACGTTAAGTATCAGTTTTCATGAGTGACTAAGTTTTTTTTTTGCCATGGTATCTAAACTGTATCATGTTTTTAACGCGTGTTATCCACCGGCTGCGTAACACTTGTACCTTATAATTAAACGCAAAATATAACAAATAGTTACGTAATTCGACTGTATCCTTAGATTTAGTCTGAAGTTTAATTCAATAAATATAAAAGTATTTACAGATACCAATAGTGTTTTATTTAACAAGATATAGGTAGTGAACCAAAGAAACATTGTATTGACTAATGTTTAATTAGTGTTAAATCTTGATTCAAATTTGTTGCTCATTTTCAGTTAGACATGCATGTGGTAATTAATATATTATGTATGTTGTTAATTATTATATTATTTATTCTCGAAGCAAAAATCCGATGCATAAGCCAGGTTGCGATGCTGTAGGCACAAACAATTAATTTCAAAACAAATACAATCATTAAAAGTTTAATTAATAAAAGGTAAAAACTGCTTAAAGTATGTTTAGATTTACTTTTTAATATGAGAAGTATTTGTTTTGAAATTAATTGTTTTTGCCTGCAGCACCGCCACCGCCACCTGGCTTATGCATAGGATTTTTGATTCGGGAATAAATAATAGTTTGAATCAAGATAATCAAAATGATTTACCAGAAGATAATAAATTCTACAGTCAAAACAATGTAAATCCTCATTGAAGAATTGTATTGTCATTAGTATTCTAGAAAGAAAACTTTCCTATATTTCATATAAGAATATGATCTTATATCAAAATATTCGTATGTATAATTTGAAAAGCAAAAACGTTTTCATCTGAGACTTAATTAAATTCACTAAAGAATGTCAGTAATAACAAGATCTCAATTCAAGTAAACATTTTTCTTTCAATAAGGACGAGTATATACTTGAATAAAAAAAAAATTCTTTGATTTGAACAATCGCATTCTTAATTAAAGACTCTTATTTTACTTACAAATATGGCTATATCTTGAAAGTGAAATACCGAATGCTTCGTTCAAATAAAGTCTTTTTTAAATCAAAAATACAAATTCTTAATTAAAGTAAATATTCATTTTTAGAACCAAGAAATCGATATTTGTTTTAAATGCGCAAGGTTTTTAAATCAAGTATTTATATAATTGTTCTAAAAATCACGTTTTCTTGCATTCAGAACTAAAGTTATTCTTACTTAAGAAATCGGTTCTTGCTTCAAACACGTATGGTTTTTTAAATCAAGTATTTATTTTCATGTTAAGCTTGATCCAAAATTTAGGATTTCTTGGATTCAAAACTAAACATATTCTTATTTAAACACTTTAACGATTTCTTCAAAGAAGAACGCAATATATACTTTGATCCAAGAATATATTTCTGAGAATATTGCGTTCTGTTTTCAAGAATATATTGTTTTCAATATATATGAATCACAAATATTCTTGAATCAAAACACACTGCGTTGCCTCAAGTATTCCTTTTTTTCTGTGTACTGTGCATGGAGGAGGTAGGCAGAAGAAAGATCAAAGTCAAATTAATACAGTTGAGATAAGAACTTTGTGAAGTATAAGTGTGTGACTTTAAAAGACAATAATGAGGAACAGCGCGGTAAGGAAGCAGAGTAGAGTGAATACGGATATAGTGACGTTAGTTGACGACATATTGGAACATGTAGAGAGAATGGATAAGTAAATTTATCGGGCTAGTGTGAATGGAATAGTTAAAAGCAGAAGACCGTGGAGAACGTATTCTGATGAGATTGGGAACGTTCTGGAAAAAAGCCAGGACATAAGCACTTTTACCAAACAAGTTTGTATTAAGATCGTAGCATGTGGAAAAATTGTCTTTGGTGGCCTCTGGAGCACAGAACATATACTTTGCTATACATATTTTGAAGCAGTGATGGCTCAGTGGCATTGGCTATGGACTGCCGCGCAGCAGGTCCATGGTTCGAATCCCGCCCAGAGCTTGAGCTTCACCGCATGGTGGAAGGGCATTTTGCGAATGCCCGCCTGGCTAGCGACCACCCTCAAGTAGAAAATCTGTCGCCAAGCACCTAACGGTGTGTTCCGGCAGCAGTCCTTGAGAGCCAGTGAAACAACAGGCAAAATGAGACTTAACAGGTATGTGTCTCAAGGTGATGGGCGCAATGCAGTTCGTCACTTGTGATGAAATGCATCTGTTATAGGCAGAGGATACCGCTTAACATCAGGTGGGCCTCGCGCTTGTTCCATCACAATAACATTAAAAAAAAAACATACTAGTTCTACCTATTTCTATGACCACGCTGCAGTCATATGGACATAAATGTCTACTAAACGAAGTAGTTATCTGTTTACACGACAGGAATCCAACAACCTAAAATCTGCTACTATTAGGTTTGACGTTCTGTATTAGTAGTACTTATAGTATATCACATTTTAATGGTTAAAGTATAGTATAAAGTCATCGGCGTACTAAATTATCCCTAGACTATTGACATTATTGGGCCTAAGTAGATAGATAGGTAGGTACCTACTTATTTCTAATACATATTGAACACGTAATATTAATTTTCTTCGTGTGTATTTTATTAAGCAAAACATTACTACAAAAGCTAATCCTGAATTATTTACATTAAGAAATGTGATTAAATTTACATTGTGCCTTTTGCACTGCAACGTCTGTTTTGTTACGGTATTCATGAAGGCAAATGTTTAGTCCCGCGGGGCGAAGTAACAGCGCTCGCAGAATCACCCGTGTGCGCTCAACTTATGGTAATTACATTTCAAATACCCCTGCAGCAAGGAATGTACGGAAGTCAGCTCAACGTACTTCAAAGAATTATTTTGTACAGAATCTTAATAACACATTAGCATTCCTTAACCAACACTCGTAGCGTATGAACGAAAATAAACACAAGCGCTATTTATTATGCTACACATAATTATTTATTTGTGTATGTACCTACAGATAGCTAATAAACTCTAAAATACGCAATAAGAAAGTTATCAAATACTTACGTTCCCATCTACGTATGTACCTATAAATAATATTAAACATAAACTTATTAAAGTCATATAAGTACTTAATAATAAAATAAGCGAAATTTCGGCATAAGGACCGTGTTCCCATCATTTTGAAACATTTGAAGATAAGGTAGTTTCGAATGCAGTTTTGGCATCAATCTTTACAATCCTCGAAACGATATACTAGTATATTAATATCTTTCTTCCGATTCCTTTACCTTGTTGGTGTTTCTGGCTATCTTTTTCAGTTGACTACTTTGCATCTTTCTTGGAGGTTCAAAACTCCTGTACAGCGACTTCTTTAATATATCACATTCTTTCAGAGCTCTTTTGGCTTTATGGGCTCTTTTTAGTGCCTTTATGTCTTCTGCAAACGATGTTACTGTAGCCATTTTAACAAATTTCTGATCTAAATCATCCAATGCAGATGAAAGCGAAAAATAAAGACTTTCTAACTGACGCATGAGCGTCACCACACTGTCTTTAGGATCTTCAGGATTATCAAACAACTTCGTGTTTACATACTGAACGCAAGTGAATAATTTCGCACTTTCGTATGAGGCAAACAAATCGTAAAACTCAGTTGAAATTATTTTTAAAAACACGTTCTGATACGCTATCTCTTTTTCTTCATAAAATTTTATATCTTCCTCGAATATTTTTATAATCTCATTCATTTCATCAATGCTATCCACAATATCAGCTTTGAGGATGTCCCGTCTTTTCAAAACGGCTTTACGCACTGAGCTCATCTGTACATCAATTAAAATATAATTCAAGCATTGACGACTTATTGTATCGAATATAAACATAATTTCTTTAGCGTCCATGAAAAACATATATGGATATTTTTGTCGCTTCGCAACACTAGCTTTGAACTCATCTATAGACGACAGAGATGCTTGTGCTATATTACCGAATTCATCAAAAGCTATATGACTACTTTCAGTATTTGTGCCATATTCTTGTTTCCACCAATCAGGTGCAAAAGAATTGAGGAATCTTGCATAAATTGCCCGCGTTTCGAAGTTATACGAAATGTTGGAAACAAGATTTCTCAACTTGACGTACTGGATGCTGGTGGCTTCTAACTGTTCATTTATATCTGCCAACTCAATAGCATTCTTCTCATTTTGAATTTGTAAAATTTTAACTCCTTTGTAACCTTCTTTTATAAACCTTACAAAATTTATCACACATTTATCGTAAAGACGCCGTACGTCTCTATATTCTACCTTTTCGGTGAAGAGTTTCGTGTCTAATAAGTATATAGCTTCTTTTAAGTATGCAGCATCTGCTTTATATAGGGTTATGTCTCTGATGTTTCTCATATACACTTTGACGTCATGTGTTGGCCTTATTGGTCTGCCTTTAACTATTTCATAATAGAATGGATCAATATCAAAAATTGTACGTGTTTCCTTCGATATGAAAGTATCTGGTTTAGGTTTCGTGGGCTTTTTCAGTTCACTAAACGTTTTCATGTTGTCAGGTATAACAAATGGGTTTTGTTGGCATTCTTTGACATCCCTTTCATGCGCTTTGAAGGTGCTCATTTTGATGTTGTTAATGTGTTCAGAGTTCTCATTTTCCTTGTTAACTACCTTTTCTTCACATTGGGGTATACTCATTAACTTCAGTTTCTTACGGGCGATTCGCTTTTTACCAAGTTCATTGAAAGTTGAGCTTGAACTGCGGGTGAAAATGGTTTAATTATTCACCTTGGAGTTAAGTCCAAGGAGCTAGATTTCGAGTGGAAACTGACCCTCAAAGGCAGCTGCTAAGATGTTCGGTGAGATTTTCCTACTTGGGGGTGATAATTATGTCGGTCATAAGTCCGAACCCCACCACTTACCTACATTTGAAAAGTTGATTCCAAAGATCTAGTATAGATGATATTTACTACATTTGTAACTACCACTTAGCCACCTCTGCCTCAAACTTATTGTACTTACGATTTCATATTAGGACACTGCGTGGAAAATAAGGGACTGGTTTTTAAACAAAGCTTATTATTATTTCTTTGTTAACGGCTTCTGTAAACAAAGCTTACAACGCTTACAAAGTTAGTTAGTTTTTAATGTCAATTATTATAACTCAGAAGCATGACGCACGAATCAGAGAGATTGAATGACTATTGTCAAGAATGTCAATGTTTCTTCTATGTATGTTCTATGAGGTTTTAGTATCTACCATGATCCAAGAAAAGTATCTACTTAGTCAAGTTTCATCTTACTAAGGAGATGGCAAGTATAGCGTTCCCTCTATTACGTAAAACTTGTACGTATTTCTTATTACTTCCATGGTCAAAGTATATGATCACTTGATCATAATATGTGTTATAAGGAACTATTTCACCTGACATCGCTGTCATTTGGTATTGCTAGATATTTCTCCGACGGAAATGTTAAGGTAAACGTGAGTAGTGAGTAATTTGCACCATAATACCTCAGTATTATGGTGCAAATTATTCCGGTCTATTACGACAAACCTAAGTAATATATTTGGCAAACATGTTCAAAATAATACATACCTAACGGCGAATAGAATAATTAGCGACAAAACCAAGGTTTCAATCGCACGAGTGCTTTTTTTTAAGATCAGGGGGCCAACTCTCTCCTCTTATAGTAATAATAACTTAATCTTACTTCTACATTTTATACCTCCACGTCAATTAAGCAGGCTTACAATCGGTAATGGGATCGCTCAGAGTTTTGATGACGTCAGAACAAATTGTTCACTCTATTCGCGAATTCTGATGTTACATTTAATATGAAGTATTACGTTCCAGCGCATATCCGTCATGTTTATCCATCTTAAAAAGGTTACTTTCTAGCAGCGGATTTAAACTTGATTTAGGGTATTTTACGATAAAAATGTATTTTAATAATGTGTAAATTACGTGCAATGTTTTTATTTCTATTATTCTTTAAAATAAATGCTGCAAAATTATTCAATGAGTAAAAATATAAAAAAGTTACAGATAGCTGTTGTGCAGCACACAATAAAATGTCATAAAACTATGTAAATCCGTTCCATAACATCGTAGTTCGGAACAGTGCGAGCGGGATAACGGTATATGATAAACATCTTGTATCTCGTTTGCACAACCGTGATACATATTTCATTCGTTCTTTAAGTAGGATCAAACCTATGTTGCTTTATGCGGTTGTAGGTCAGTGATAGTTTGTTTATACGAATGATTATTCTAAGCATGAAACAAAACGCGTCTTTTTTGTGATGGTTTCGTAAAAGGTGGGAGTTGGCCCCCAGGTTCCGTCTTATAAATTTATTTTGTAAGTATTCACACGCGAACGCTTTTTACGCCGCGCCGGAAGCTTTATCGTTTCAAGCGCTAGGTGTTAAAAACTCCAAGTGCAAAGCGCCCAACTATATTCAACACGCCACAATCAAATACTGCGTACCAACACCTACGGCCAATATCATATTAGCCTAAAAGCAATATTACGACCAGTGCCGTCTTGCGGAAACAGTGAACTTCTAAAATCGTAATAAATGAGGGCATATGAAAACAAAGTCGATACTGTCCAGACTTTTTAGCGAAGCTATCAGATAGAAAGATGGATACAGTTTCTTCTACAATATTTCGCCCACCATTTCTATTAATTTTAGGTCACAATACATTTTGTGAACAATAATTATTCACCATGTCCTGTAATTGTACAAAAAATACTGTTTTTATTTTTTGTAAATGGGTTTGAACAGTGGCACGTCTGTTTCTCACTTCGAGAAAGTAACACATTTCTCGATGGTTTCTCAATAGTGGATAGTGTCGTATTTGTACCTAAACCAATGGACAGTGACACTTTGGACCTTATCTCTGCCACTATTTTGATGAAGAAACTGAAGCGCGGCCATATTGTAGCGTCGAAATGTCGTCCGATGCTTGGCCGCTTTAGACAATGGCACACAGAAAAAAAGGAATACTTGAGCCAACGCAGTGTGTTTTTATTCAAGAATATTTGTGATTCACATATATTGAAAACAATATATTCTTGAAAACAGAACACAATATTCTCAGGAATATATTCTTAAATCAAAGTATATATTGCATTCTTCTTTGGAGAAATCGTTAGTGTTTAAATACGAATATGGTTAGTTTTGAATCCAAGAATCTTACCATAAATATTCGTAAGTGAAGCACCTTAATTAAATTCAACAAGAATATTTAAAAATATTTCAAGAAAGAATATAGAAATTTTATTTAGAGAATAAAATGTTAACAGAAGATTTCCTATTTTATTGTTGAAGAATATTTTCGTTATCTTGAAATAATAATTTGAATACTTTATGGGAAGAAATATTTCTTGGGTCAAAACAATATTCCTAAGAATATTCGAGTGTAATATAAAGACTCGATTATTTTTCAGTTCAGAATATATTCTTGTTGTAATACAGCATTGTCTTGAATTTATTAAGACAATGTATATTCTTGGCTAAAGAAGTCTTTTTTTTCTGTGCAGTTTTGAAAATTACTATACATAGGACAGTGTCATTTTTGAATCTAAGCTGGGATTTTAATTGCTATTTTCTAGGGGACAGTGCCAACATTGAATGTCTGCTTAAACAATGACATTATTAGTTCATAAAATGTACACAAGATGGCATTCATAATTTCATTTCGACCTCAGTTGGACAGTGGCGACTTTGTTTCTACATCCCTCAAATCATCGACCTGAAATATTTTCGCGTTATTTTCGTTTTTGCTAGGGATGACAAAGTTCAAATTTTGACAAACAAAAAAGAGAAGCGCAGTACTTCCAATGTACTCTATGTTGAGTTAGAAAATGTTTATGGGCTAAACCAATAATTTACCTACTCTCAAAGAAAGCTGCAAAAATACACCTTTAGGTGTTTGGCGAAAATGGCCCTAAATAACTGCTGCCGGAACACACAGGTGCTTGGCAATATATTTTCTATTTATGCGTGGTAAGGTAACTAACCCGGGCATGTTCAAATTGCCCTACCACCATGTAAAAGGCTTGACATTAAAAGGGTTTGTGAATATGATTGACTATACATGTAATATATTAGACCCTTGGGGAATCGTAAGCGAGATATTGGCTAGCATTTGTAGGGCTGCCACTCAATTTAACGGCTGACCCCAGTGACTGACCCCTGCCCGAGGCGTATAACTCCTCGGTGACCACAGTCGGAAGTGTTGCCTTTGACGCCTCCAGGAACGATGCAAGGTACGAGATTTTCGCGACATTAATTTACTAATATATATTATGTTGTTTTTTACTTCTTTCAGCCCTGTTGGTAATTGATGTGTTTCAAGACGTACCAAATCTATAATGTAAACTAGCACTGAAAATTGCAGCATTGCTAACTATAATGGTAAGTAATGGTGAATTAGGTACTTCATTTCGGTATTGGTACTCCAGGAGTTCTATTTCATATTAAAAAAAAAAACAGAACCGTCTTGTCACACTACAAAGTATGGAAAAACTTGTTAAAGTTGGCATCATGCTGAATCAAATCACTTTGAGCTTTCATTTTTTTTACCAACTTCAAAAAAGGAGGAAGTACTGAATTAGTCTGTATTTTTTTAATGTTTGTTACCTCATTACTTTTGACTGGGTGAACTGATTTTGATGATTATTTTTTTATTTGAAAGCGGATGCTTGCCGTGTAGTTCAATTAAATTTCATCGAAATCGTTGAAGCCGTTTTTGATTTACACTCCAATAAGTGAAAAGTATTTTGATGCAGTCATTGACAATGAATGTCAATCGATCCCTAAGTAGCAAAGGTCACTAAAAAGGGTACAAAAAATGTTTACCTGTCGAAGTCGGTACCAACCACAGTATTGAGATATATTAATTTGACATATAATGACATTAAGAATTAAGCCTTAAGGTTGAACTGGCCGGTCACTTCTCCATACAAACGTCGTAGGGTGATCAATCCCTTTTTTTTTTTGAGATTTAAGGTCCAGACTTAAGCATAATACCGAATGATATCGTCATTATCTTACAGTTTCTTCTACGATATTTCGCCCACCATTTCTATTAATTTTAGGTCACAATACATTTTATGAACAATAATTATTCACCATGTCCTGTAATTGTACAAAAAATACTGTTTTTATTTTTTTATAAATGGGTTTGGACAGTGGCACTTCTTTTTTTTTCAATAGTGGATAGTGTCGTATTTGTACCTAAACCAATGGACAGTGACACTTTGGACCTTACCTCTGCCACTATTGTGATGAAGAAACTGAAGCGCGGCCATATTGCAGCGTCGAAATGTCCGATGATTGGCCGCTTTGGAGAATGACAGTTTTGATAATTAATATGCATAGGACAGTGTCATTTTAGAATCTAAGCTGGCATTTTAATTGCTATTTTCTAGGGACAGTGCCAACATTGAATGTCTGCTTAAACAATTAGTTCATAAAATGTACCTATACAAGATGGCATTCATAGTTTCATTTCGACCTCAGTTGGACAGTGGCGACCATAAAGTAACTTTGTATATACGTGGCGACTTTGTTTCTACACACCTCAAATCATCGACCTGAAATATTTTCGACTTAAGCATAATACCGATCGATATCGTCATTATCTAGGCTTGTATGATGCCAACATTTTAAAAAGATTATTATGTTGTAAGTTATGAGCCTAGAAAACTTTATATGAAAATGTTTCGAGGCTGATAATTATCAAGTTAATTATTTTATTAAAATTTCGTCATCATACAAGCCTTGATAATGGCGATATCAATCGGTATTATGCTTTACTTTGGACCTAAATCCTCAAATAAGGGAGTGATCACCCTGCGACGTTTGTATGGGGAACGGGCCGGCCAGTTCACCCTTAAAGAATATTTATTGATGTATGAAAAAATAAATTAAATAATAATGATTGATGAATATATTAGGTCCTTACATATGAAATTGGCGTTTTTCGTACTGACCACTTTAATCACGAATTTCTCCTCTTTGGTAAGGAATTCCAAATTCAAATTTGTACAGCTATAGACTCATGTATTTGTGCTTCGATGATCGTCATTCATTTGTTTTTTTTCTTCTGTTTTTTTCTGTTTGCGTCACTCATTTTACAAAATGGAAAACCTTAAGAGCCATTTCACAAAATCACGCTACTGAAGTTTAGGTACATGCCAGCGCATCGCATACCTACACAAGCGAAAGAAGTGACGACGGAATAGCGTGACTGTGAATAACATATTTTGATACTAGCACTCATTAATAAAGAAATGTAAGTTGCGAATTTAAAAATCGTGTGATTGGCATGAGTAAATAATCAATTTCTTGTCGATTACTTGCTAATGTTATAGAAAATAAGTAGGCATGTACATTAAATAGTCAATCTACATCGTGAATCGTATATTTACATTTCATCCTTGATGAATAAAAAATAGATATGTTTGAATCATTTATTGTAACAATAAACTTAAATAATTATACGGCTTAAAATTATATAAATATTTGACGTAACGGCATTGATTAAAAGCTGCAGACTAAAAGCTCTTTCTTTAAAATTTTCCAAAAATTTCTATTTTCCTCGTTCACACTCTACACAGTATCTATATCCAGTCGTTAACACTGTCTGCCATAATGACCATGCATAGGATTGAGGTTTATTTTTCTGTGCATCCGGAAAACAACTCAGTAACAAACACAAACGTCCCATGACGTTTTTGGTTTTCCATTACTTAAACATCCTCATATTCCCATACCACAATATATCACCTATACCTTTAAAAAAATAACAATTTCATCCATTTAGTTTGAGTAGACCAAACAGCGATATGTAAATATATATTTACACATTTTGAGGATTTTTTGTTTTTAAATCGAATATCTTTGATGCAATCTATAATCAACATATATACTTCTTGATACCAATGCAATCCTCACTATATACTCTTATGCTCACTATTTCCTCTATGGAAAATAAATGATAATACACCTCTTTATAGAAAAAAATACTGGAAATGGGGTTTGAACACACGACAAAAATGGTGGGAAATAGTAATTTAATTGCTATTTTTATTTTTTCGTAACTAGACTCACCTAGAACTTCGATTCTTCTTTTAATATGATAATTTACTATTGTTCTTTAGCCATGAATTGTTACAGATTTTTACGCCAAATATTTTAAAGTAACAAGATTAAAACAACCCAATTGTTTTAAGAACTTTGGCGGGAAAACTGTATTGGAGAGCAATATTTTTTTCTGAAAAACTATACTAACTACGGCTTTGGTCCTTCTTTGATATTTTTATTTACATACATATAATTTATAGACTTGTATAATTTCAGATTTTTTGGTTTAGAAGTTTAAAATTAGTTACGAGATTATTTAATACGCAAATTTGCATCGGTAAGTGTTTGCGTTGCAAAACGTATCGAGCGAAAAATGACTTATACATATGCAAAATTGCGTTTTTCTAGGTTTATAACTGTTGACGTAGTTACGAGATTAATATGAAATGACGTAATATTTTGGGGCCAAAATGTAATTTGTGCTGGTTTCAGATTTCATCAAAATATTCAAAATACTTCCGTTATCTCAGAAAAGTATGGATTCAAGCAAGGCAAGGATGCATCCTTTTGAAAACCATTTGGATTATGAAAGTTGGACTTTTTATTTATTTATATTATTATGTCAATGTGATGGAACAAGCGCGAGGCCCACCTGATGTTAAGCGGTATCCTCTGCCTATAACAGATGCATTTCATCACAAGTGACGAACTGCACTGTGCCCATCACCTTGAGACATACCTGTTAAGTCTCATTTTTGCCTGTTATTTCACTGGCTCTCAAGGAACTCACCGTTAGGTGCTTGGCGACAGATTTTCTACTAGAGGGTGGTCGCTAGCCAGGCGGGCATTCGCAAAATGCCCTTCCACCATGCTGTGAAGCTCAAGCTCTGGGCGGGATTCGAACCATGGACCTGCTGCGCGGCAGTCCATAGCCAATGCCACTGAGCCATCACTGCTTCAAAACTTAAACTTACGCAGAAAACACTTACGCAGATTTTATGGTAAATTTGTAAATACGACTATCGACCGCTAACTGGTATCCCGGTTTGTACAAATGATGGAAAAGCCGGGAGGCCGTTTTGTACAAATTAGGAAGGTAGTTTAATTTCCTGCTGAAGTTATCGCTGTGTTCACTTATAGACATTAACTGAATCCAAAAATATTGGAAATCAATTATTCGCCTGTCATCTTATCCTTGTAAAACAAAAGTTATAGTGAGTTACTAATTTAAACTAGAATAATATAAAAACTAGCAGACCAAAAAGAAGAAGTCAACCTTCTGAGGTTGTTAGCATTTTTCCAATAACGCTGTATAAGGCTGCATAATTGTGACGTTTCCTTTTTTTAACACAATGGATGAACAGAAACTAAAGATGTAGTTACTTAACAAGACAACAATAATTATATTATGGACAACAAAAATAAAGTATAGTTTGTTACTTAAAAAATAAAGACATGATCAAAACTCTGTGGTCGCACTATAAACTTGGATCTAAGCGTTCCGCGTACGAGACGTCAGAGCAAGGCAAAACGAACGCAGGTCCTACCTCGATGAGCGCTCGCGCGGTACTGATCGCCTCGCGCTTGTACATTTCAATTTATGAGCATTTCGAGTTATGTTAAATATTTTTTCTTGTCTAACAAAACAGAGTTAATAGCACAATTTATTAAAGATCAGATTAATTAAAGAATGAACTTTCTTTTCATATAATATCTGTTTGGAATTATACTTTATTAAACGCAATATATCGTGGTAAACTGCTGATATAATTCGTGGAAATTGGCGCAAGATCTTTATTTTTTTTTCTACAATGCCGATTAATTATCGATATTCTAGTACACTATGTGTCAACAAGATTATATGCCTGATGCACAGTTGTTTTTTTTAGTTAATTTGATGAATCTTTATACAAGAGATAGAACTCTGAAGTTGGCTATGTGTACTTTAATTCGTAAAACAAGGTGCGGGAGATTGGTCACTACAAAATAATTAATGTTATGTTTGTAAATCTGGTACATTAACTGAAAAGAGAACAGATTATTCTATTTTTATCAATTATTAAACAACTTGTAGATATTTCCTATGATAGTAAATTAGGCGCTTAAAATCTTCGTATACCGCATTAAAATGTGAAATGCCTCTTAAATATCGCATTATTTACGAGTACGAGTTCCGCCGTGGCACTAGTGCTGCGGAAACAAATCGAAGGGTGAATGATGTGTATGGCGGTCGTGTTGCAAAAGAAAACACAGTTCGTTTTTGGTTCCAACGTTTTCGTTCTGGAAATTTCGACCTGCAGAACAAGCCCCGTGGACGGCCTGAGACTCAAGTTGATAATGAAGAGTTGAAGGCTATTGTGGAAGCGGATCCATCGCAAACCACGTCCGAGTTAGCTGCAGGCTGCGATGTTAGTGATAAACTGTTTTAATTCACTTGAAGTAAATTGGGAAGATTAAAAAGCTTGAAAGGTGGGTACCTCACGAAATGACTGAAACAAACCGGCAAACGCGCGTCGACTGCTGCGTTACATTACTAAACCGGCACAATAATGAAGGTATTTTAAACCGAATCATTACCTGTGATGAAAAATGGGTTCTTTACGATAATCGGAAGCGCTCAGCGCAATGGTTAGATCCTGGCCAGCCAGCCAAATCCTGCCCCAAGCGAAAATTAACCCCAAAAAAGTTACTTGTAAGCGTTTGGTGGACTAGTGCCGGTATTGTTCATTACAGTTTTTTCAAATCTGGCCAGACTATTACGGCTGATGTCTATTGTCAGGAATTGCAAACCATGATGGAAAAGCTAGTGGCTAAACAACCTAGGCTGGTCAATCGCTCCACGCCACTGCTGCTTCACGACAACGCTAGACCACACACTGCGCTACAGACGGCTACTAAATTAGAAGAGCTTCAATTGGAAAGTCTAAGACATCCTCCGTACTCCCCGGACCTTGCTCCAACAGATTACCATTTTTTTCGAAATTTGGATAACTTCTTGCAAGGGAAAAAATTCAACTCCGATGGGGCAGTCCAAATCGCCTTCAAAGATTTTATTGATTCCCGTCCGACTGGTTTTTTTAGTAAAGGGATCAATGTACTACCTATGAGATGGCAAAAGTGCATAGAAAATAATGGTTCATACTTTGATTAATTAAATATATTATATTAAAAAAATATTCGACTTTTTGTTCCTCCCATACAAAACGCCAATTTCATATGTAAGGACCTAATATAATATTGTAAGGAATAACCATAATTGACATATTAAGATTATATAGGTGCCTAATTAAGTATATATTATTTTTACAATACTATATTGAATATTGTAACTGTAATGACTTGTAACAATCGTGTTATTAATAAATAACTTGTATTTTTATTTGATAATAAGTACTTTTGAACCATCATCATGGTAACGACTTCGGTTCCATTTTTTGTTGAAAAAAATTCATGGCCCGACTTCCAACTAGATATTCATATTTCTTAGTGAGAGTATGATTCATTTTATAATAAAAAATTGTTTTAAATATTTTTTATGCTTGATAGGTTAGCCTTTGAACACTATCTCACCTGATGGTAAGTGATGATGTGGTCGAAAAGGTTGTTCAAGCTAACCTAGAATTACTGGCTTTCAAAGACAGCTTAACGTGCCCTCCGAAGCACGGAAGCGCTCAGTAGTAATGACACTAGCGGTCACTCACTCAACTCATGACCGCGGCAGACGTTGCTTAACTTTGCTGATCGGTTCAGAACGGCAAAGCAAAATTCGCTACGAGACGATAAACTACATTTACTATTTTATTAAGACGTTATAGTCTCTGGTTTTTGTCATTTCCGAACTAAGCAAGCAATGATAGAGTAGGTAAGTAAAACCTTTTAAAACTTTAAACATAACTTTTAAAAACCTAAAAAGGTATATATATAGTATATATATATACCTATTTAGGTAAACGCTGCGTGTTATACATGGAGCCTAGTTCTTAGACCACTATTTAAGATATGAAATATTGTTCCTCTGCCCAGTAAACACATTAGAGATGTTTGTGTTGCTTCCACCCGGAGTATTATAAATTTAATTAAGGAGTATTATAGAAGCGTAGCGAAGTAATGATAAGGCAAAATGAGAAAATATTGTGAAGCTGATGTACCTATTAACCTCGTTGTTGTAAGAATAGTTATAAAAGAAACGCGTATAATATGTGATTTTATTTCTATAATATGTTTCCAAGAGAGTTGTTAATTAGAAGTATTCTTCGTATAATCATTCTTAAATGAATATGTAAGTAATGAAGTTTTTATGATATTAAGGAATTTGTAAATTATTGTGACATGCATGTATAAATAATTGCATGTCTGCATGGAGACTTATATACTGTATGAAATATTTATACAACTGTGTAATATAATTTTGCAAATAAATATTTCTTACTTTTATTCAAACGTTGCATACAAACATCATACTTGGTGTGATATATGTGTTTATCAACAATCTTGGTGCGATAAATGTGATTACAATCGCCGAATCAGGATATGAAAAATATCGTATATAATAATAAAAACAGGACAGCTAATCATTCCGCACGCAATGAAATATTAACGATTTTTGATAAAATTAAAAATATGTGTGCAAGTTCGGCCGCTGAAAGAATGCGTTTGACAGTACGAGTTTCTACTGTCGTCGTGACTTGTAAATACGAGTAAAATAAAAAATATACACAATTTTTTGATACTTAAATGCCTGCCTAATACAATATTATGCAGTATTCATGTCTATATTACTTTGAACTGGGGAATAAATATTCACAAAACGAACTGTCAAACGCATTCTTTCAGCGGCCGGACTTTAGTAGTATGTTCGTCTTGCACGCACTTGGTCGGTATTGCTCTAACAAACATGGACCGTACAGATTATTGTAAATGCTGTGCGCGGACTATGATTTTGAAGCGCTCGTTGCGAAGTTTGCTTAGCTGTCTTTAACCGATCAGCAAAGTAAAGCAACGTCCGCTGCGGTCATGAGTTGGATGGCTGACCGCTAGTGACATTACTACTTAGCGCTTCCGTGCTTCGGAAGGCACGTTAAGCCGTCGGTCCCGGTTGTTGTCTTAGGATGGCAGTCGTTATAGCATGGTGGTAAGGCATTTTCCGAGTGCCCGCCTGGCTAGCTACCACTCTCAAGTAGAAAATCTGACACAAAGCACCTAACGGTGTGGTCACGCAGCTGTCCTTGAGTGCCAGTAATTCTAGGTTAGCCTCAACAACATCTACAACAACATCCTCACTACCTTCAGGTGAGATAGTTGTCAAAAGCTAACCTCAGCAATAAAAAAAATTATAGTAGCTTATTACTAGATAGGTGCCATAGATATTTTTAAGTATAGGATACTTCAAATGTTTTTTCAAGACAAGGGTACAAATAATGCTCATAATTTCTGGATATAGGATATAACCACATCACCAGCCGTTTCGCATATATAACACGCATGCGTCAGCTAGAGTACCAAACCGTCAGTTAGTACATTTATTTGGCACCAAACATTTTCAGTAGGCATACATAATAGTACCCCCAACTTAACTGTGCAGTTGGCGAGGGCGCTGCTGATCAAGGAAATCAAATACAAACTGTCCCAATTTGAAGGAATGTTGTAGTTATTTTTTCTGCCACCTGAATAGATAAGTTGGTGGGTCTGTAATTGCTTTTAAGAATTTTCTTCTAAAAGCATATTCCGAATTCAATCATCGCAATTCGAAAACACCTGGAGATAAACGCACCATTCCTGACGCTTATGCCTTGCGCCGTTTCTCAAACAAATCTTGCCGGACACAGGACATGACCGCTGAAACCTTGCCCAAACCGCGACGGGGAGGGTCCACAGACTCACAGACGAACGTTATTAAATACCCCTCTAGACCATATTAATAACACACCAACAAATTAACTTTATTATTTCAGTAAGAATGTTGGCTTACATTGTATAATACCTATTCTATAATGTAAGAAATACATACCTAGGTATTTCTTTATAAAAAATGGGATTACATTGAACACTGTTGAAGTTTCTGATAAGGATAAATAATTATGGAATATATCCAGTCCTCCGATCTGTAATCTGGACGGATCAACAATAATATAAACTGCAGAATCTTTAAGTCAATTCAAAGCCAGTTTTTCATATATTTCCTAAATCATTTTTATAGCTCTCCAACTGGCACACATACCGACCCCACCAAATGTGGGATAAAAGTAGAAAATCGTTGAACATTATATTATATATAATGTCGTTTGTATGATTAAGGGCCTGTTTCAGAATGTTCGAGTAAGTTCCGGTTATATTATAATACCCAGAACATAAAATAACTGAATGATAAAATGACAGTTAACATGCAGCGCGTTTCAAGCTTTAACCGATGGATAGGCTAAATCGATGACTGTGAAACGCAAAGACAGTGTTTTATTTATTAAATATGTTCTGTGTAGTATAACCGGAACTTCTCGAACATTCTGAAACAGGCCTTAAGTTGAATCAGATTGACAAACATCACACTAATATTATGAATGCGAAAGTTTGTGAGTGAAGATGTGACTGTATAAGTACCTACGTACCTTTTTATAGTATTGAGAAGGAACAAGCTCGAGGTCGACCTGATCCTATAAGTCACGCCATTTCGTCACAAGTGACGAATTGCGATACGCCCGGCACCTTGAGACACAGCTGGATTTGGTCGTGGTCCATCTGCTTAGTTCACCTGGGTGGACCACGGGCACTTTTTCTTGCCGGTGGCTCACCTCAGTCCACCTCTCATGTGCCTGTAATTTTACTGGCTCTCAAGGGCTGCTGCCGGAATACACTGTTAGGTCCTTGGCGACATATTTTCGACTTGAGGGTGCTACGTAGCTAGGTGAGCATTCGCAAAATGCTATTCGTCTGCGGTGAAGTTCAAGCCCGCCGGCTTTATGGGGATCGAGCTTCTTTTATTTCGTCCCGGATTTCACTTCACTTTTCTGTATACACATACCTATGTGTTGAATTACAATCCAGCTCAAAATTTGTATGACGTATAATTATTGTAAATGAGAAATTGACTGTTATTTGTTTGGTGTATCTAAATAAATAAATAAAATAAATATATGACATCACTTTTCAGCCTTTTCATTCTACGCAGGTGAAAATGTGGGCACAGCTAGTAAATAAATATATCTTGATAATAACAAATATTTTAAGAAAACATTAAATTATTAATGTTTTCAATAACCGGCTGTACTCACGCGTATTGGTCGAGATTGTCGACCTAGGTTTCGGGCATGTCCGATGCCCTTCATCAGGTGAGTTAAGGAAAAAAGGTGTGGAATAACATTAAATTATTAACGCCACGCAGCCAAACCGGAAGAATTTTCGACGCGTTTCGTTTCTACACGAAGCATCCTCAGGAGGTCTTGACACTACGAGCGCACGATCGAGAATGTAACGTATCTTGGTCGTTTCATAAACATAAAGTAACTCTTCGATAGGTTAACATACTATAATTTACCTAAAGGGGATATGTTAAAATGTTTCACGTTACAATAACAGCAGCTTGATTTAAATTAGGGTAAATAAAACGGGTAAATCCTTTAAATTCTTTCATTTACGGCACATTTGCATAATCGCCGAGGGCTGATTAAATTTGTAAACGCTGAATCAGTCGTTAATGAATTATCAAGATGTCTGCAAGCAGCGGTAGTTGGAAGGCAAATTCTATCTTCTTCCCACCTTACTTCACATTAAAAATACAAAAGTTTAACTCTTTACGAGAAGAGTGCATAATATACTCGAAAAAAAACTTTCACCAAAAAACTGAACCAACTTCGACACTCAAATGTGTGGAATAACTTGAAGTCGGTACCATGATGGTTCAAAGTACCTATTATCACAATAATGTGCACATGGTACCGACTTCGACAAGTTATTTCACACACTTGAGTGTTGAAGTCGGCTCCATTTTTTGGTTAGTTTTTTTTCTCCCTTTTTAGTGACCCTTGCTATTTATGGGATTGATTGTCATTCACTGTCAATGATTATATCATCAAGATAGGAAAACATTTTTCAGTTATTGGAGTGTAAATTGGATCACACGGCAAACATCAGCTTTCAAATAAAAAAAGGAGCATTGAAATCGGTTCACCCAGTCAAAAGTTCTGAGGTAATTATTAAACATAAAAAAAAGCTAGAAACAGACGAATTGAGAGACTGCTCCTTTTTGTGAAGTCGGTAAAAAAGTTTGGACCTTGGACTGGTGCACATCCGGTGGTTCTCTTAATGGATTACCATTACATATTACCACCATTGATCTACCAATATACCACTTTAACTGGGTCACCTAATCACGATGGTTTTTTGCATTTGGTTTTAAGGGAGCATCGTCTTAACTTCAACAAAGGGGACAAGGGGCTAATTTTTTTTTGAAGAAAGCTAAATACAATGATATAAACTTGTGGCAGTCGGGACTCGGGACTATGAAAGACAATGAGTTCAGTGTTTAGTGCACAACATAAGCATTTTAATGACATGTATAATTTATTTCATATTTCGTCATAGTCGTAGAACAACGACGGTTTTGATTTTTTTAAAAAAATATATTTTTGCCTATAATGAATTTTTATCGTGTACTTTAATGACCAATACCTTTTTTTTACAAATATTATTTAAAACAACACGGATACTGACTTGGAATACTGACGGATTTGATTTTTTAACGTAGTAAAACGACGTATTATTACTTTTGTCAGTGTACAGCGCTAACCCCCGCCCCCCGCGCCCCTCGGCGGCTCGGCGCATGATCAGTACCGCTTATGTTCTCGGCGAGGTTGCGCATGCCGCTAAATATTACGCTAGCTTATTTTTACAGCCTGATATGCTTTATTAAATATCCAAAATACTATCTTATGCTTGCCTAAAATTGAAAAAAAATATTAAGTATGTCGTCGAACCGATCCCTAAAAATATTAGCCCTAATAAACACATCAAGTAAAAGTGTGAGTAATCAACGAAATGCTGATTATTCAAAAAATGAGACTGAAGAACAGGTTTTTCACACGACCGGTAAGTTATTATTGTCTCTTTTAATATTTTATTTCTATTTTGTTTGTTTTTCTGGATGTATTCGTTTTTTATTGAACTTACGCCGTACAATGACGGTTAATCAAATCCGTCGTTGTTCGTGGAAATCTGAAGCAGTTATTTTTTTTACTTTTATTTATTATACCAATACTTATTTTCAACATAATATTAGTTTATACTTCATTTTTAATCATAAGCAAACTTGTTTTTTTTCCGGTGACGAATATTGAAATCTTACAATGTTCTACGTACGTTTAATGAACGTATGAAACAAACCGTCATTTTTTTACGGATGGTTGTGTGTCGAATGTGCACAAAAGACGTTGTTCTTTGAATATATTTTCTCACACGTCGTTGTTTAGTTAAACTTCGCAATTTAATTAACTTTTATGTTATTAAATTTTATCTAAGTTACTTATATTTTTTAATGATAATTTATTTATATTATGAAAATTTATTTTACAGTTGAAACGGAGCGTTATTCGCCATTACCACCAGGATCGGATGCAATTCTTTCGACCGTAGAAATGCAAGGCGTGTGGGATGATGTATTTTCTCATTCTGATCATCAGGAAGAAGCACTCACAACTGCCGTACAGGTAGAAAAATGTATTACTGAAGATGTTATGTTGTCTACGGATCCTATGACTCCAATAAACATCGGCGATTGCCCGCAGTCTATGCAATCTGTTTACAATCAAGACTCTCCCATACCATTGACCCCTATTTTTAGTAATTTGCTGGATCAATCTACGATATCTACAGTCACTCAAAATAATATTGAACAGCCGGAGCAGAAATCTGATATACAAGATACTCCAGTCCCATCTCCAGTTAATAAACATGCAAAATGTGATGATCCTAGTTTTTGCTGCCAACACGACTCGGATGAGTATGCATGTCCATCAGTAGACACTATAGGTACTAACTCTAATTATCCTTCTCCGGAACCCGCTACCTTGTTCAAGAATAGGGGGAAAAACGACCTCGAAATTATGACAATTGGGGGGATATAAAGAGGAAAAAACTAAAAAATCAAGGCAAAACTTATTGCTCAAAGAGAGGGCGTACTATTGATGCCAAAACTATGGGCCAGCCATGTCAATGTAGATATAAATGTGCATCAAAAATTGCAGAAAACGAGCGTATTGAGATATTTACCAAATTTTGGGAATTAGGTGTAAGAGAACAACAATGGTTGTACGTCGCTAATTATACAACAAAACAGCCGAAGGCTAGGACATTCCGGAGGGAATTAAAACACCAAAGGGAGTATACATATAAGTATTTCTTGCCAAAGAAGAGCTCTAACAATGTCAGTTATGATAAAGTCAATGTTTGCAAAACTATGTTTCTGAATACTCTAGGTATTAGTGAACGTTTGACAAGAACTGCATGGACCAAGTACGATGGTAGCACGGCTGTAGAACAAGATATGAGAGGGCGTCATAAGAATCACAGAAAACTAATAAATGAGGAAATGCTACTGTCTGTGTGCGCTCATGTCAATTCTTTTGTACCGATAGAGTCTCACTACTGCCGGAAATCGTCAAAAAGACTTTACTTGGATGGTAGTCTGAGTTTTGCTCGAATGTTCAATATGTATCAGCAGTGGCCAGACCTGGATAAATATTCAAACAAAGCAACAAATCTTCGTCAGTACCGTGATATTGTAAATAGTCAATTTAATATATCTTTTCACATACCCAAAAAAGATACTTGTGACCAATGCCATATTTTTAAACAAAGTGAAAACCCATCTGAAGAATTGAAAACAGATTACAAAAAACATCAAAGGAACAAGAATATTGCCAGACAACTAAAGAACGATGATAAGACAGAAGCTATACAATCCAATGGGACGATCTTATGTGCGACCTTTGATTTTCAAAAGGTGTTAACTTGTCCACATGGTCAAATGAGCATACTTTATTACAAACGCAAGCTTTCCTGTTACAATTTTACCATTTATAACATGGCCACTAAAGAGGGTTTTTGTTACGTATGGGACGAGAACGTGGCAAAGCGTGGTGCTAACGAGGTTGCTAGTTGCCTTTATGATTTTATTAAAGATTTTTCAGGAAAAGGAGTAAAAGACTTTAGGTTTTGGTCCGACAATTGTGGTGGCCAAAATAAAAACCGAATTATATTCGCGTTATATACGCTTGCAGCAAGAGAATTTGGGGTGACCATAACTCATCGTTTCTTAGAGAAAGGCCATACCCAAAATGAGGGAGATTCTGTGCACTCGGTAATTGAAAGGGCTGGAGAACACAAATTAATTTATACACCCGAAGAGTGGAAGGTATTGATTAGATGGGCGAAATCCGAAAAGCCATATGAAGTGCGAGATATATCTCAGGATATGATTTATGATTTCAAAGAGCTATTGAAGAATAAAAATTGGACCAAAAACACTTCCAACGAAAAAATCGCATGGACTAAAATTAAAGAGGTGTATATTCAAGAAAGCCATCCCAATAAAATACAATATAAATATAATTTGGATGATGAATTCATGATTTTAATAACACGTAAGGAGACTAGAAACCGTACATTTATTCTTACAAAAGCCTATTTTGAACCGATCTCCATTTCTAAAGACAAATTTAGAGATCTGATGAATTTGTGCGAGACTGGGATCATACCCGCCAAGTACCATGATTTTTTCAAAACCCTGGCACATGGTCAGACTACCATACTTGAAACTGACGACGATTCTGATTCTGAATGAGTAAAATTAATTATTTTAAGAGTAACATTATTTTGAGATTGATCAATAATTTTAATAATATTTTTTTAGTTAAGTATCTTTGATTTTTTTAAAGTTTGTGATCTAAAAACAATTTTATTGATCTCTTATTTTTAGTGCCATAAGATTTGGTTTTGTGTTTTTAAAGTCTATTTGTTATAGTGAGTAGTTTTTCATATTAATACTTTCCAAATGTTTGAGTCTGTTAATGATAATAATGTTTACATTTTTATAATGGTTACAATTTTAAAAGATAAGTAATTTTAAACCTAATTTTTTTATCCTAAATAAATACATGCTAAATAATGTATATTTTTTATTTGTTAACCCATCAATTTAAATCCGCCTATATTTTTTATGAAAATATCGTGGAACAACGACGCAAAGTACTTTGTGTCACTCAAAGTAAGAGAAAAATGCACAAAACAATGACGTAAAATAACATGCGACACATACATTTTCGTAGAACAATGACGCTTGTGATATTTTATGAAATTGGGTCATTATTTGAATTTATCTTTTACTTCATATAATAAAAGTTAAGCAACAGAAAAACATATCCAAATTTAAAGCTGATCGGATCAGGGGTTTTTAAAATATACCCTAAAACTCCATCAAAAAACTTTGATGTGGCATACTGTAAAGTTACTATTTTGCAGAACCGTCTTTGTTCTACGATTATGACGATTTTATACTTATATTTTTTTTTCGGATTGCGACGGAACAAGCGCGTGGCCCTAAGAGATGCATTTCATCACAAATGGAACTCACTGTTAGGTTCCTGGCGACAGATTTCATGTTTGAGGGTGATAGCCAGGCAGCATTCGCAAAATGCCCTTCCACCATGCAGTGAGGATTGAACCGTGGACCTGCAGCACGGCACTCCATAGCTATTACCGCTCAGCTATCATTGCTTCAGTGTGGGTATTTGTTACCACTCCTAGCCTGATAGGGGATTTACCTCCTAAGTCTTAAGATTTTTTATGGAGAAATTTAGATTAATGGCTAAATCTTAAGGGCCTGTTTCAGAATGTTCGAGTAGGTTCCGGTTATCCTACCCAGAACATATTTAATAAATAAAACATTATCTTTGCGTTTCACACTCATCGATTTAGCCTATCCATCGGTTAAATCTGAAACGCGCTGCATGTTAAGTGTCATTTTTATCATTCAGTTATTTTATGTTCTGGGTATTATAAACGGAACTTACTCGAACATTCTGAAACAGGCCCTAAGTCAACATCAGTCTCAAATTCCTTAGGTCATGTATTTTATATTAGGAAAACAAAGGGTGTATTTTATTTTGATTTACTGATAAGTAAATTCGCGTTATTACATATTAATCCATGCGCATCATGGATTATACCGATAATTTCACTAGAGCAACAGAGAAATACAAAGACTTAAAATATCCCATTTCTGACTGTGATTGTCCAAAATGTAATCATTTGAGAATGTAATATTTTGCGAATATAATTTTTTGAGAATATAATATTTTGCGAATGTAATATTTTGAGAACAAAGGTGAACAAGCACTAACAATATTCAATGTAATATAACTTCACAAGTTCACGGCTTATAGGGAGTTTCGTATCCTCATGTTGAACGGAAGAGCATGTCGTTCAGAGTATGAATTTAGCAGATTTGTATTCTTGTTTCTTCTATTTTCTTCTTAATGTGTGTAGTTTGGGTATTGTACTGGGAATACTTCAGATATGAGGAGCGACATGCCGGGAAAAGGAGCAAAATGACGAGCGACGTTGTGGAAATAGAAGCTAAGGAAAGAGCGGCGCGCGCGCCGCTTTACGATGGAACGCCGCGGCGTTCCATGATCCATCGTAGAACGACGTGATGAGATCGACATAGGTTTCGATAAATAGCAGCAGGTTGGAGCTATTGGCTCGGAGTAGGCATTGTCTTTTACTACGAGACACAGAACTTAAAAGTGTCAGACAATACTAGAAAAACTTATTGTTTTAAGTTTTGAGTCTCTCCGAACCAAGAGCGCCCGCCGCGGCAACACTGGGCCGCGCCGCGCTCCCTTTGAAATTTGAATAGAGTTTTGAATATTTAAATCAAGCTAAGTAATAAACAATATGAAATATTAAATTACAGGCACAAGATACTTATAACATCAGGTGGTACTCGTGCTTATTCCGTCAAATACATTTATACAAAAAAAATATCCTTAAATGCTTGTTAAGACTAGCAGAAGTCAACCCTAAGAGGTTGTTAGCATTTTCCCAATAACTCTGTATATTCCAAGAGGGATCCCGATACAGATAGAAGCAACTCCCGCAAATAACTCCATCAAACCGCAAGCCAAAGGTCTAACGATAATGAGAGACCGTCTTCAAAGATCCTTGGTCATGGGAACGGACCTACTAAACTGATATATAAACTGTGGGAAAGGTACCATAATTAATTGTCCAATGGTCTTAAAACGAGTAATACAGACCTTATTATTAAGGATTGGGTCAATATGTGCCGGGGCCAGTGCTGGCTGTCCATACAGTATGGACATAACCTTTACCTACACAACCATTCAGGTATGCATTGTAGTATGGAGTAAGTACAAGGAATTGCAATTGTATTGTAAGCCATGCTTCAATACATATAGGCAACAAATATGGATACATACTTAATTTTGGTTTTTACGAAATAGCTATATACGTAATATGCGAAATTAAATTAATTCGACAAAAAGTGTCCCTCATCCAAGCGTACTCACCTAAGAATTGTCACGCCATGCCATCGCCTTCTATTCACGGTCATCCTGGTGCACTCATGCAAGGGACCGCTGGTCAGTCCATCGCATGGGTGACGTCCCGCGCGGTCTAGTGCTTTCTACTTTGCCCTGACGACAAGACGCCCAATGGAAGGCTCCTTCGCCTCAAAACATGTCCGATGATTGCGAGGATCATGGTTTATTAAAGATAAAAATAAAATACAGTATACATAACATAAAACAGCAAGCCCGTTTATTTAAAACAAAAAAATATTTCTACGTTTATACTAACAAATTAGATTACATATTATATAAATAGTTCTGACTGATAGATAACACAAAAAGATACTATATAGCTATATAATATAGATAAATAAAGCCTTTGAATATTCTGTAAGTATTTATAGGTTGCTTATCTATTGCAATTATGTGAGTCATAAAATAAGAAATATATTATTCCTTTATTTCGTTAATTTTAAACGAATGCACCTGATTACAGCTGAAACCCCTTTTGAAGTAAAGACCACAGGGATCAAACTTGTCAGTAACATTACCTATACTGCATAATATACATGACATATAATGTCAAAACAATAACTGCCTGTCAAATTGGGCATTCAAGATAATCTCTTTGTTGCTGGTATGTTCATACCCCTATACTTTACAAATAAGGACACATGAATGATCGTAAGAATAAAACACACAATAAGGAATTCGTTAAGATTATTTACACATCGTTTCATTTTTACTAAAGAACAAAATGTCCACATATAGCTGGAATCAAACCTACGCCTTCCAGATATAAGGCGTTAATCTTGCTTGCTTGAAATTTCAACAAAAAGTCATTGACCTATATGTACAAACAGTATGATAACCCTTGATAATTTCGAATCCTTGACGAGGTGCGCACAAAAAATCTACGTTACCTAAGCATACTATAGTATATTAGTATAGAGCTGTAGAAAACATACCGTGAAATTAGTACCATCACTTTGAAATTTATTGTAGTCTTTTAAAGAATATCTTAGTCTTATGAAATGCATCATTATGTAGGCAATGCTCATCTAGTCATCATATAATAATCAATGTGCTCTATCAAAATCACAGACATAATTTAAAATCTAGGTACGACAGTTCGCCATTATCATGTCTTTATCTTATCACAACTATCATTCAAAAGTATGTGAAACAATAATATTGGTATCTAACGATACTTTAACCATTTACCTATATGTATATACTAGACGCGAAATCTCAAACGAAAATAGTCGACCAGTGCAAGTATGCCGGCCGGCATACTCTCCCCCACACGCAGCTGAGCACTCGTAGAGATTACACGCGCTTTACGTTCCCAAATTGTGTATTCAAAATCACAATTTTCGAACGTAAAGCGCGTGTAATCTCTTCGAGCGCCCAGCTGCGTGTGGAGGAGAGTTCAGAGTATGCCGGCCGGCATACTTGCACTGCTCGACTATCCTCGTTTGAGATGTCGCGTCTAGTAGATATAGGTCAATGACCTTAACCTAATATTTGTGGGTACCTATGCATATATGTTTAAAAATAGGTAAATACTTAATATACAATTTAAAATATGCATATACTTATTGAAAGGAAATATACCTGTTTTGTCAACAAACTAGACGTTTCTTTTTCTGACGCCCCGCCGCGAAAAGCAATTTCAAATCGCAACTTGCGGTAATTCTTTCCAAAACAAAAAAAAAATGTCTTACTGATAAACAAGAGAACACAAAAACACTCCGACTTATAAAATATAAAATGGTCTCATACTTGTAAAAAAATTGTTGGTTAAAATAAAATTATATTGTATAATTTTATTTTACGGTCAAAACAAAAGTAAAATAACTAAAATATAAAATGGTCTCATACTTGTAAAAAAATTGTTGGTTAAAATAAAATTATATTGTATAATTTTATTTTACGGTCAAAACAAAAGTAAAATAACCCGTCAACAAGGTTCTTTTCAGTTATCAAGGGTTTAAAATGAATATATGCGTAATTGTTGCAGCGTAAGAAATCTGCTGCTTACCTACTATACTGTATATACTAGCTTTTGTATCTTCTCTATGGCATAGGTAAAATGTACGTTTGTATAACCTACATAATTATGATAGATATTTGTTACGAAAGACATTGAGCCAATATCGACCAACACAATAACCAAGACCTAAGTAATTGCAATGCATCATCAAAATTTTTTTTTTGTTTTCTTATATGCTAGCCTTTGACAACTATTTCACCTGATGGTAAGTATTCATGTTGTCGAAGATGTTGTTCAGACTAACCGAATTAATGGCCCTCAAGGACAGCTGCCGGAATACACCGTTTGGTGCATGGCGACAGATTTTCTACTTAAGGGTGGTAGCTAGCCAGGCGGGTTTTTGCAAAATCCCCTACCACCATGCAAAAAAGGATGATTTTAGTAGGTACCTGCATTAAATGTTAAGAATGTATTGTGTACCGCGTTCCATACAAACGTAGTTGTTTACGTCATAAATTAAATACTTACCAATATGTAAGTGAAAGTTTGCATGCATGTTGGTTTGCATGCATGTTGCTTTGCGTGGATTTGTCGCCAACGATCTTCGAACTTTTAGCATGTCACAGCAAACCTCGAAGATAATTGGTTATACATGTATGAACATTTGTGCGTGTAAAGAAATGGTGTATTCACAATGGTTCACGGCTCAGCATAGGAATGGATTACGACATTTACGACCGAGGGCGTAGGAATAGCCAGTAGTAAGATCTATGCCGCAAGTTCGTGACCTGTATGGCCTGTGGGCTAAGATACAAATACGGATTTTTCTAAAATTTGTCATGGCGGTGTACGGCTAGTTTTCAGCAACTTTCACGCTATAAAAACGAGTGAAATACATAATACACATTATAAACACGATGTAGGTATACCAACTATAAGTAGAGGTGAACTGAAATTGAATAATAATGTAAGGTGGGAGTCATCAGAATATTTATTGATAGATAATAAGTAATCACAAGCGTAATGAAACAAATGAATGAAATGGGCGTACGTTTTGTGCCTTCAAACGCAACGCCAAAAATTACAGATCGGCTCGCAGCGGCGTACATTTTTTGGTACTTGGAGTGCTTCACTTTTGTTACGAGTGGCGTGGTCGCATGATGTATGTACGTATGTATACTACGTATTACGTACAATAGTGACGTTTCAAATCGACTTATGAACTATTATCTAAATAATATTGAGGTATTATGAGCTTTCCTTGATAAGGCGTCAACTTGCCTTCATTTTGTGCATCATCTTGATTTTTTTTTCCCTTTCTTCCTTTCTTTCCCTTTTTTCCCTGAAATCATATCAGATCCAATCAAGGGCCTGATTTAAGTCAAAGATAAAGTAATATAAGTTCTGCCGCATAAAGAAGAGAGAACAAGGCAGCAAGCGCTATTAAAAAATAATATTATTGTTTTTACACGAAAACTACATCAATCCAAATCTGTTTCGTGAGACTTCAGAAAATATCCATTTCTTCCCGTGGGTGTCGTAAGAGGCGACTGTTGTGTGTTGTGACGTTTCAAATCGACTTATGAACTATTATCTAAATAATATTGAGGTATTATATAAAAAAACATCGGAGAACATCAAGTGCTTCACTTTTGTTACATGTTGCGATATAAGTAAAAGTAGATAAAAGTCAAGAACCAATCCACCTACCCCAATGTCCCCAAGTACGTATCTACGTATTTTAGGTAGGTACGCCGATTTATTTGTTTTGGTGTTGCGTTAGTTTGAATCCTTGTGTAATAATATGTAGGTGGTAATATGATGGTGCAATATGGACATTTCTTCCAATATTATGTAGGTAATCGTTTGTTGCAAGAGGGCGTCAAACTTCGTTTGTATTGAGTAAAGAAGAGAGAATGTCAAAATATGCCTAAGACAAGATACAAAGTCAAGTATATAATGAATGACAAAACTTTATGCAGCAGCAGCGCGACGGCGTCGGCGACGATTCCTTTTCTTGCCAGTAGGAAGCGGGGCCGGAGGTTCCTCCACAGAATCCTGCTCATTTAGCATTCCACAAAATGCATGAATTTCTCTACATTTTTCACACCTCGGTTGGTCGTGATTCTTCTTGGGATCACTCACATAGGTACCCCTCTCCCGAGGTGCCTAAAAATATGACGATAAAACGATAATACAAAAGAAATATAAGTACGTACCTACCACATTTCTGCCACGTGTAGGCACTCTTTTTTCCTTCCCATTTGTGACTCAACACTCAGGGCTACACATCAGGACATGTCTTATTATGGTATTTCTAAACAGATTAATTACCTAGGTATAAAATAATCTAATATATGTGTGGTCGGCAGCAGGTAGGTATAACAATAAGTTTTCCTTGAAAAAACAAATTTTGATAATAAGTATTAGAGAATAATTAAAAAAGAATTTTTACAAAATCACAAATATACGATAGGAAAAATTTAATTCATGTGCGGGATTCGAACCCGCGTCCATCGACCCCTTGAGCCGGGGTATGTTCTAACCAATTGAGCTAACATGACATGACGTCATAACTTTTTCATTTATGTGTTGTTTAATCATACCGAAACGTATGGACACCAAACTTAATAAAGTTAAATTTCGGGATGTATTTATGTATTTTTTTCTAACGAGAGAAATATACGAAATTGTGTATTCGGCTTAGACATATTATTTATTATAGTCTCTAAAATATTAAATATATTATTGATCTGTAAGGCGCGATATCTAATCCTGAAAAAGTAATAAAAATTAAGTTTGCCTTTTTGAGGCACACTTCTCTTTAATCGTTTTTAACTGTAGAGATCGTAATTAACATTTAAGCAGGTAATATTTTTCTATAATACTTAAACTTGACACAGTGATGCTAATAAAAATATGTTATGTCATTGTACGTATGCTTACTCATTTAGAAGATTTAAGTTACATATAACTATTTACGTATTTTTTTTTCTTGTTAAAAATGATACTAAATCAAAGAACAAACATTACGTTTCAATTACATCCTCCGTTCCTCAATTTAAAAAACACAAAGCTCTTTTGATGATAACAACATGGTTTTTCACATTTTTTATTGTAATATACCGAACTCTTATAAAACATCTAAGACTAACGGCCACGCCGCCGAAACGCCACCGCCGCCGAGGAAATTTTTAAACCATGCCGCCGCGGTGTAATTCACCAACGGTGCTCATATCTAATATGCAAAAAAAAAAACTCATAAAAATATAGGTGGTGAAATGTGAGTGTTCTCATAACCCTGCTGCTATTGGGATGTTTTCTAGATAATCTGCAACGCGATCATGCGCGAGCGCCTGTGGCGCCGCCACGGCCGGGGCGAAGTAGGTGTGTAACTAATACCTATTTTTTAAATATCTTGACCGCTTCGCACGCGTTCTTTGATTGTTGCACTATAATGTTTTTTATCTGATATACCTATTAAAAATATTACTATAAATCTGAGTCAATAACGAAAATCGTTATTGATCGTTTTGCATGGTGGTAGGGCATTTTGCGAATGCCCGCCTGGCTAGCTACCACCCTCAAGTAGAAAATCTGTCGCCAAGCACCTAACGGTGTGTTCCGGCAGCTGTCCTTGAGAGCCAGTACTTCTAGGTTAGCCTGAACAACATCTTCGACCACATCATCACTTACCATCAGGTGAGATAGTGGTCAAAGGCTAAACTATCCAGCATAAAAAAAAATAAAAAAAAATATACGCTATATACGCAACATGCTGCCTGTATGGATTGGGAGCATTATGATCACGCGTGTCAAATTCTTGAAAATTGTCGGAAAATACCATGAGATTTCGGTCAGAACGAAACCTCTGCTTACCTGTCTATACGGGTATACGTTGATGTTACAGGCCTTGCACATTTGACCACGATTTGCCCAAGAGTGAGCGCTGGCCCAGCTCCTTTGACATTCTGGACATTTAAACCAACCAAAAGTTCGAAGCTTTCCTTGATAAGGCGTCAACTTGCCTTCATTTTGTGCATCATCTTGATTTTTTTCTCCCTTCCTTCCTTTCTTTCCCTTTTTTCCCTGAAATCATATCAGATCCAATCAAGGGCCTGATTTAAGTCAAAGATAAAGTAATATAAGTTCTGCCGCATAAAGAAGAGAGAACAAGGCAGCAAGCGCTATTAAAAAATAAAATTATTGTTTTTACACGAAAACTACATCAATCAAAATCTGTTTCGTGAGACTTCAGAAAATATCCATTTCTTCCCGTGGGTATCGTAAGAGGCGACTAAGGGAAAAGTGCGCCAAACCAGCACCATGCCACTACTCACGTGGATGTGAATAGGGTGTTGTGTGCACTAGACCCACAACAGGGCTGTATACCATCTGAGTGCCCTGACAGGGTTTTATAAAATTTATTCTTGTGTTTCTGGCGTATGTTGTTAGCGTAATATATATATTCGTATTATGTTTTTGTATTTCGTCCAGTGTGTTAGAGAAAACATTTTGTATAACCCTGAAACTGTGCCCAGCGAATGGCAATAGGCTCGCTCCTTATTACATGGGCCAAAACTCGATTGGCAAAACGTGGTTTACATACCTCTACCTTCCCCTTCCGGCAATACAGGCGTGATGATATGTATGTATATTTATTTAGCCAAGGTCATATTGTGATCAACAGCTGTACTATAGAACAATTCGCTATTTAAAAAATACATTCTTAATATAAATGGAATGGAAATCATTATTCTTACTTGTCTTAGTATGTCATGGTACGGTCATCTCATGTAGAGGAATACTATTTTACAATAAAGTTTGATAAAATATCGTAGAAGAGGAACCCGAAACATGGATAATCTAACATTATATACTTTTTATTTTTGAAATGAAACTCTCGTGAGTTCCACTCATACTTCAATTGGGGATCGAATAGGGTTTCGAGCATATCAGATGCTCATCATCAGGGCTTAGTGTTTTTGCGGTTAATTAATAATATTTTAACTTTTTATTTTTGTCAATAAAAATACAATTGTGTGCTACACATGCTGATGTGGGGCATGATCATCTAGAGCATTTTTATTTTTATTTCCTAGCGGAAATAAGGATAATGAATAACAAAAGTTTATAACTTCTATCTCTCCTATCGCTCATCAACTCCGATTTCACATCTCGTTTTAGTATACTGTTTCAGCCGGATTGTCCACTGCTGAATACAACCTAGCGTGGCGATTTATGGAACCCTCCCCTTCCATAAATCGCCACGATTGGCAGGCGTCATGGAAGTCGCAGTGTAAGCCTAGCAGTTCCAAAGAAGGCGCTGCAGCCCATCATCCAGTTATGTAGCCATAGGCAACGCATCCTCGAGGCCTCTGGTGTTGCGAATGTTCGTGGGCGACGGTGATCACTTACCACCAGGTGAGCCGCCTGCTCGTTTGCCCTCAGTGCCTTCCTGGGCACCTGAGGCAGATGGAATGCACCCTCTGAAATTGGTCCGGGGACAGTACTAGAAGACTGCACTTCTTGATGCGGTATGCTAGGGGATTATCGTACCTACCTATGAATCAGTTTGACTTTGAATGGTTTTCAGGCTCTGATCGGATGTTTCCATTTTGGTGTAGGGGCAGGATGGATTTCCGCTGTTCAGCACTTTATACTATATATAACATTGACGTATGTAATAATATCTCGATGATATATAATAGGGTTGACAAAATTATAGCCGTGCAGTATTCGCTTGACAGTAATGGCCGTTGCAAAACTTTACAATGAATTTGAGTAAAGTTTGATATAGCTAGCTGATCTCATTTTATTTCCCTATGTGAAATACTCTAGAAAAAAAGCTTCTCTAGCTAGAAGATGATTGATTTTGTTTGGTGACTTCTACGAATAGTTATGTGTTTACTATATAGGTATATCTCCATTTGCACATACATAAATGTAAATATTGAAAATAAAATTTCCCGTGTTTACCGTATAATTTTGAAAATACACAATATAACGAATATCAAGGATGTGCATGCAAACTTTCACTGAGTTTGAACACTTGGTATTTAAAATATGACGAAACTACGTTTGAATGGTAAGCATCAAAGCACTACGAAGAGCACGCCCCACCCCGCCACCGGCACGTGGCGCGGCGCATGCGCCAGTCGACGTTTTTTGTGTGTCCTCCGAAGCCCAGAAGCGCTCAGTAGTAACACATGAATAAATAACGGTGATTTATTCATGTGGTTGTAATGCCATTAACGGTCACCCATCCAAGTCCTGACCGCAGACCGCAGCGGACGTTGCTTAACTTAGTTGATCGGTTAAGAACAGCTCAGTAAGCTACGCGACGAGCGCTTCTAAAACGAATGTGAATGAAGATTTTAGTTAAACGTCGGCGCAGCAAACACGTCCAGTATCTACTATAGGTATTATACCTACTTAGTACATCATTGTAGGTACTTATCGATAAGTTTAGCTCTTCTCCAGGTAATATTTTATCAGTTCTAGGTATTCTTGCTATAGATAAAGTTGCTACCTATTTATGATCGTTTTATCGCACCTACGCCGTAAATAAATAATAAAATATAACCTATCTAAGTTCGAACCTATCTAACATTAATGTCACTAAAGCAAAGTAGGTAGGTACCTACCTATAAAGGAACAGGTTCCTCTTCCATATAGTGTCCTGTTCTTTGTGTAAAGATGAGTCTCAAACAGGCAAATTATGAACATATTTTTAGAAAGAGTTTACGCCTTACAGTTAGCTACGCGGTACGCTTGATCTGACTACCTACACGACAACGAGTAGGTAAGTCTCTCTTAAAAAAAAACCTACTCCAAAATTTCACTTAGTCAAAATGTGTGTCCAATAGTCCACAGGTACCTATATGGGGCTGTGGCGATAAAACGTGGAATGAAGTTGTGGGCACAGCCGTACATAGTGTAGGTAAATCCAATCGCGACTCCAGCATGTTGCAACAGCAGTTTGTTAGTAAAATTGTCACATATGTAGATAGATAGCTTAGCTGTGCTACACAGTTAGCAACCATGGGTTCCACCCATTGACCTTGACGGTAAGTTAGGTGTTCACCAGTCGAATATTGAACTAGGTACACAGCCTCAGTGTGTTCTCCCGCACCGAGAATACGCAAAAGCCAAACTACACACGATATCGTTCCTTGCGTTTTATAATTTCTTTTATCAAATTGAAATAAAAATATGTCTTAAAGAAACCAAAAATATGACCGTGACAAACAGACAAACTAGGCATGAGGATTCCATTACGGATTCCTAAGGATCCCTACACATGTATTACCAGAATTTATGCATTATAATTAAGTATAGGTACCTAAATTAATAAACATAGGTACTACCTAGGTTGGTACCTACTTACCACTATGACGAAAGTAAAATCCACCTGAAACATACCTTAGCATAGTAGAAATGAGTAGGTAGGGCATAAGTGCACTCCCTGATCTATAATTAATATGGAGCAGGCGGCTCACTTGGTGGTAAGTGATCTGATCACCGTCGCCCACGGACATACTAGAGCTCTCGCGGATGCGTAGCCGGCTGTTGAGGAGGGAATAGGCTCTCTACTGGAATGATCCTAGGCCTAGTCGTAACGGTTCGGAAATAGTTCACATGGCAGCTGGTTCCACATTGTTGGTGGGAGGCAAACGCCGCCGGTACGTCGACATGAATTGATGATCATCTCTACATAGTGCCAAAAGGTCGAGCTGATTGATAGCTAACTAAGTACAAGTAAGTATATAGGTACCCTGTTTGGCTAAATACCTACCTAGGTACTCAGGTGCTCTTCTCAATTTAGCCTTGGGCCTTAGAATAGCCCTACCAAGTAGGTAATTCTTTAGACTGTTTCCGGCTACTAAATAAATGATCAACAGGTAACAATGTCGGGGATACTAATATAAATGTTCATAGTACTAATGAATAGATTCTGAATATGTAGTTGGTTGTACTTACGGCCATGTTTTTTCACAGAAGTGACGAAACAAAATGGTGAACCAAGATTTGTAACTACAATTTTCGAATTGTCGTGTATAATTGGAACTTACAGCCGAACTAAATCGTCGATGTTCACAAAAATAATCTAAGTAAATCAGTTTCACACTAATTAAATTTCAAAGGTTTCTGGATCGCGATGTGTAAAATAAAACGAACGTGAGGTCTTCGACGCGGCGAGAATCTAAATGGATTATAATAATAATAAAATCAAATAGGTGAGCCAGCACAACTCCGCAGCGATATCTTGTCTATGGTCTCAACAGTCCATCGAAAATAATAGTGATGGGAACCTAAAAACAATAATATTCAGACACACATAACAGTTATTGGTTCGCTTTTAGAAAATATATTTTTAAATGTTGAGATCGAAATGACTTGATGGAAACCAGTCAGACATCGACTTATGGCTGCAAGTTTTCGTCTCTCTTAATTTAAAAACCTTAATTGTACCAAGTGAACTAATTGTGTTGTATATCATCACGCCTGCAAATCTTAGAAGCTGTAGGGGTATTGGTTCACCAGAAATTAGAGGCACCATGTGTCGCGAACTACCGCGAAACTTGCAAAGCTTGTATAGTCTGTGGGATATCTATGGGTGATTTTTTTTGAAGTTGGTTTTCATTTTATTTACTGAAGCTTGTTTTAAATTGAAAATAAATTTAATTAATGACGGTGAAGATGGAAATGAAGCGAAGCGAGGTTTTCGGATCTCGGTGAGTATTCTGTAACCTATTGTTAAAGTCAATAGGGAAATTAGGAAAGAAGATGAATGTTTGAGAACTTTAGGTACGATTACATGAAATGTAATCTAAAAGAAGCAAGCATGTGCCAACAAGTGCCAAGCTTGCGGTGGCTTGGGACGGACTAGAAGGGGGGTTGAGGGAGTCCGTGGGGCCCTAGGCCCCATGCTAAAATGTAATATGGCACGAATTTTGAATAGTTCTCATAATAATAACGTGTTGTTGTTTTTGTTTCCTGGTTAACCTTTGATACTTGTTAAATTCTTGTCGTCATATAAATATGTCCTTCAATTGAACCCAGGCTTTATAGCACAAGTGGCGACACCATGTGATAGGGGGCGAGCTTATAACTATTAATTATGCAGATTGATGGGCCCTTTTTTATTAAATGCACACGTATACAATATAATATAATATACTAAATCATTAACACCATAGTAATACGACTACCTTAGTTACAGAGTCAAGAAAAGTTTAGTTTGTGTGATATGAGAGCAAAAGTTGATTCGGCAAATGATGATAGATGATAATTGAGTGAGTTTACACCATTTTGATTAATTTAATTCTTAGTTATACAAAGCTTTTTATTAACTACTAACCTAAAATAAATATTATTTATGTATGTCCAAGCTTAACTTTTTACTGCATTATACATCAGATGATCACATTTTGTCAGGTGGAGTATACCCTCAAGTTGATGAACTTCTTTAAATAACATTTACTTAGATCGAGTAGTTTTTATTTTATGTTACACTTACATTTGCCAACATGCTTATACCTAGATGACCTAATAAAATTGCAACTGTTGTTGATGGCCACTATTTTAGGCGAGTAATTTTATGAAGCACTCGTAGCGAAGTTTACTTAGCTGTTCTCAACCGATCAGCAAAGTTAAGCAACGTCGCGCGCGGTCATGAGTTGGATGTGTGACCGCTAGTGACATTACTACTGAGCGTTTCCGTGCTTCGGAGGGCACGTTGAGCCGTCAGTTCCGGTTGTTGTCTTAGGATGGCAGTCGTTATAGCATGGTGATAGGGCATTTTGCGAATGCCAGCCTGGCTAGCAACCACCCTCAAGCAGAAAATCTGTCGCCAAGCACATAATGGTGTGTTTCGGCAGCTGTCCTTGAGAGGCAGTAATTCTAGGTTAGCCTAAACAACATCTTCGACCACATCATCACTTACCATCAGGTGAGATAATGGTCAAAAAATAACATATCAGGCATAAAAAAAAAAAGTGACACAAATTTTCAAAATAGATCATGTAAGCGGTATAATTAATTAATAGGATTTAAATTTGTTTGTCAACCATACAGATTTATCTTCCAGCACTAAAATGTATACAATAACTCTCGTGGAAATCGAACCATGAAGAGTTGGAAGTTGTTCCCTGTTGATATTATGTGAACCTGTATTTACATCTTGTACAACTACCTAAACATATCTTTATTGATGAAATTTCGGCATTTTCTCGCATCTCAATTTATTTAGCCGTTAAGGAAATGGAAAAAACTAGGTATACAAACACACACAGTCAATTCGAGTCAATCTACCACAATCTACGCTACCTATTAGGTACCTACATTTGCATTCCCACCAAATTTTTACTCATAATGTCGTTGTCAGAAAAATAACTACAAATATTAATAATCCTGGCTGACCTGAGAATTAAACCCAGTCGTATTATCTTGAATATCACAATCATCGCTGAAGATAGTGCTGTTATTATCGATAACAATAAAACGTTATATTCTATAATAATTATATCTTTAATATCGGGTTGATATAATATAACTGCAATCTCTAATCTATGTCGTTATTTGAGGCGCAACTCTATAGGGGAAACCCTGGGGCTCGTTCGGTATCTACGCGCCTCCGAACTGGAACTTTTCACTCTTTCACAACCTTAAGCGTTCGTTTGATTACAACTCTACTGTTTTGAACCTCTGAAGCAAAGATCGCAACATTTGCAACTTTTCAATTATCAAAATAGTTTCTTAAAAGTTTGCAACCGCATCTGCCATAACTTTGATTACTTATACTTATGAAAGTGAAATTAAAATTTGTTGCAAGTAGCAATGAGGTAACTGAATAAAAGAGTTTGATACATTTGCAAAATACTTTTACTTCATATTCGCAGAACTAGTACGTTCTAGGTATCTACTTATTATGAGTTTTGTATGTACATGCTCCATGTTATATTACTCACTATGGTTGCCACCATGACCATCATTATGATCGTCATTATATCATATGTCAGAACTCTAATTTGGGATAAATTATAATATCCAACAACAATCATGTACTTCAAGAAAAAGGCATTGCAGACTCATAGATTGGTACGTATTATTAAAAAAAAACTTAAGATTCTGGTAGACCCATAGATGTATCATTAAAAAAATTTAAACGTTTTTTTATTTTTTTGTTATTGTGACGGAACAAGCTCGAGGCCCACCTGATGTTAAGCGGACTAACCTCCGCCTATAACAGATGCATTTCATCACAAGTGACGAATTGCACTGCGCCCGTCACCTTGAGACATATTTGTTAAGTCTCATGTGCCTGTAGTTTCACTGGCTCTCAAGAACTGCTGCCGGAACACACCGTTAGGTGCTTGGCGACAGATTTTCTACTTGAGGGTGGTCGCTAGCCAGGCGGGCATTCGCAAAATGCCCTTCCACCATGTGGTGAAGCTCAAGCCCGCGGCGGGATTCGAACCATGGACCTGCCGCGCGGCAGTCCTTAGCCAAGGCCACTGAGCCGTCACTGCTTCATTTAAAATGTAGATACTATGAAGCAACCATGATTTGGATTTTGTGATTCAGTATGATAAATCACAAAATCCAAACAACTACATTTTGAGGTGTCGAACGCAACTGTGCACTTGTCTATGAAATAGAATGAGGTTTTTAGTTTGTTCTTGGATTCGTATGGTTTTGTATATATGTAAATGTCTTTTGTACAAAAACTAATTTATTATAATATTAATCTACTTTGACTTGCATTGAAAGTCTCTAACTACTACCTGCTAATGCGCGGAATCTTTTAATGGCCCAAAAAACTCGCGGAGTGTAACATATATCAATTGACTCATAATCATTATACAATTGTATATTTGTCGTTGTTATGGTGCATATTTTCAATTGGAACACCTACATCTCGGTTTGGCTGCGTGGCGCTTGTGACGTCATTTGTTGGCTTAACAGGAAAATTAGGCGGAATAGTGACTAGATATATGGATTTCAGTATGTTATTATTAAATATGACAGCCGTTCAATTAGTTGGGTTGCTACAAAAGTAGCAATCGGACATTGCACTCAAACCTCTATGGTCCTAGCCTATTGCACTGGCATACATTTTACTACGCCAGCAGTACCTATATTGTGTATATTTTTGTATATATTGTGTATAAATTGCATAGAGAAGATAATACGAATCCTTGCGGTTATCTTTCCAAATTACTCGATGATGTCATGTTTTGAACGGCTTACGCACCACCTTCTCCGAACTGATTATTTATGAAAGATACAATTATGTCTATCGATAAGTAAATATCACGTCAAAGTTCAAACATTACTTTAGTGTTTAACTAGGTTTAGTAGCTATTTATAGAGACATGTAGGTATCATACATATTTATAGATTTATTTGTTATCTAACAGAGATAAAATACATAATATTATATATCTGATAAGGTGGTTAGTTTGCCATTAAAAAAGTGTAATTGTAATGTGAATTGGTCAGATTACCAATTATTAGCTTTTCTGTGCAATTTACTTAAAGACACATTGACCCTAAATTTCTAGATGTGTCTAAGTTACAAAATAAAATGTGAGTTATTGATATAAGTTACATATTTTACAAAAATATTGATACCTACGTATAAAAATCATGTGCTATACAGCTTACAGGATGTCATAACAATATCGATTTCTGATTAGATGGCTAAGAATAATACATTATAGATATTCACAATTCGTATAGGCTTGTCATATATGACGATAAATAATAAGGAACTCTTGTAATTCAGGTGAGTGAAGTCATCATTGGAAAATGTTAGACTGAGGGCGTAGGATAGAGATACTTCGTTTCACATGCAATTGAATTAAATAAAACTATACAAGCGTGAGCGATTTTTATAAATAAATTGCATATAAAATTAAGGTTTCGGTTTGTTTGTATGCATTTAATCTTACGGTTGCTACATAATATCAACAAATAACATTTGTATTGATACGATTTACTACATGCTGTATTAATTTTTTGTATCCCTTTATTATTATAATATTGATATTAAGAGAAATATATGCGATCATGTTATCAAATCAGGCATAGTAGGTACTAAGTTTTCATGTCCTCTAGAATATTATTAAGTTTTATATTTTATTCTTTTTTATTTTATTTTATTGAGTTGTATATTTATTAAGTATAGTCGCATGCAGCGACATAATGTCAGAGCACATTTAAAAAAATAATTACCATATTGTTGCTATTTGAAATGTCTAAAAGTGGAGTGAGAGGGCCGCAAAATGTAAAAGGCCTCTTATTATTATATACCACCCTCAAGCAGAAAATCTGTCGCCAAGCACCTAACGGTGTGTTCCGGCAGCAGTCCTTGAGAACTAGTGAAATTACAGCACATGAGACTTAACAACTATGTCTCAAGTTGACGGGCGCAGTGCAATTCGTGACTTGTGACAAAATGCATCTGTTATATGCAGAGGTTAGTCCGCTTAACATCAGGTGGGCCTCGAGCTTGTTCCGTCACAATAATATTAAAAAAACTGTAAAGACGTACAATCTTTCTAAAAACATGTACACAATTTGCCTTTTTGAGACTCAATAGGCAATAGACTCGGTATGAGATATTTCTTATAAGTTTAGTTGTATTTAAGCTTCATAATTAAGTACTACTTACTTGTATTGCGCTGCAAATGAAAATAGTTATGATTTTTCTTTTCATGAATTGGTTGGTGTTTTGAGAGGCTAAATTATTATACCTTATATTATTGTACATTATATTTCATTCTCCTGAAATTATCATATGTATTGAAAGCAATAATGCTTCGAATGCTTAAATTACCAAATTAAAATATATGTAGTAATGTTAGTAGTAAGGCGAAAGGTAAGTCCAGTTGAATTTGTGCATTAAGCGGTCGCTCGCGCTCATCTCTAATTAGCACTTCTAGTGCTGTGTTCGAATCAATAGACGGCACAGTGGGCACACTGCCTTATATATTAAGAAGGCAGCCTGATAAGGTGCAAATGACTTTTACTCTTATAATCCACATTTTTAATTACTGTTCGGAGAAATGGCCCACGAAGACATTCGTACGAACTTAAAGAATATAAGTGACCCATGTAGCAAACATGAGTCACTTATTACAAGCAAACGAATTTCATAGATTCCTACAAAAAAAATACTGAAATCTCTTACTTTGAAATTTTCAAATAGTTCTGGGTGCTCTAATTCTATCCTACTACAACTAACAAAATGCATTTGGAACCTGGATAACAAACTTCAAGATGCGTGTTGCAGGATATATTTATTTCATACAATATTTTCGTCAGGGAAAGTGCCCAAAAAATAGTTTTTTGTGTTTTCCCCTTACCATTCGCTTTAATGTCCAATAAGCAAAAAAGCTCCCAAAATTACAACGAAAGTGAAGATCTGTCTGTTTATTATATGTCTGTGTGCTTTACCAAGTGAGTTATCGTGGTGAGTGAAGAATGGGGGCGGGTTCGAATCTTGCTCATGGTTCAAGTTGTACCTTTCGTTGTAATTTTGTAAGCAATAATTTTTATTTTTATAAAAGTAGGTCAAGATCTTACTCTAACTTACTTAAAATGTACGCTAAACACATACTTTAAGGGTGAACTGGCCGGGCCGTTCTCCATACAAACGCCTGATCACTCCCGTATTTGAGACTTTAGGTCCAAAACAAAGCATAATACCGATTGATCTCGTCATTATCTAGGCTTGTATGATGCCGAAAATTTAATAAGATAATTAGAGTTATGAGCTTCGAAACATTTTCATATAAAATTTTCAAGGCTCATAACTTTCAACTTAATTATCCTTTTAAAATTTCGGCATCATACAAGCCTAGATAATGACGAGATCAATCGGTATTATGCTTAATTCTGGACCTAAAGTCTCAAATAGAGGAGTGATTACCCTACGACGTTTGTATGGAGAAGCGACCGGCCAGTTCAACCTTAACTAAAACATGCACTAAATACTAAAAAATAAACATGTCTGCTTACATAGGTACTTTATTTAGTACTAACTTACTAATTAAAAAAAAATCAATATCATAGAGATAAAATTGGGTGCACGGTTAATTTTTATGTAAAACAATAAATCTTACATGATTAGAAATTCAAGAATTTTATTTTAATTTTTCTTTTATATGCAGCTATAGATAATGTAACAAAACCAACAAGTAAATCAGCTTCTACAATAGCATCACGCGTGTGCAGATCCAAACAAAAAATTGTTTAAAATTAAACACTAACCCCCTTACTTATAAAAAATCCGCTATGTAGTTGCTAAGTAATGCATAACTAAACAGTGTTTAAGTAATGCTTAAATATTTCTTACTTATAAACGCTACTTAGCAACTATTTAGCTAAACAATGGATAATGAGGTCAAAAGTATTTTAAACTGACAACATTGAACTAAAAGGTATTATGGAAGACCCAAATTGCCAAAAAGCACGTATCTAGTGCTAAAAATATTAAAATTAAAAAGTTAAAAAATATCTTTTCTTTGTAGGTACGTATTTTTGTACATATGGTTAGGTGTACTGGAGACATTTGTAGTGAGTTTTAATTTTGTAATTTGGTAAATTCAAAAGTGCCCTAATAAATTTCCAATTATGCTATGGAATAACAATCTATTCCATAGCATTATTGGAAATGCATTATGGGGTTACCCCAGAATTTACGGGTGTAATTCCAGAATACCGTCAAATCCCGCTGGAAGTTATCTTTTTCCATCCCAAACAATGTCTACGTTTTTTTCTATGAAGCCAAGATTCCAATCCTTGTTTATTTTTAATCATTTTATAGCGATTCCTTAAATCACAGTAAGTGTAATTTAAGGTATCGCTTATCAAATGAATTTACGGAATATAAAGGCCGTAATATGTTCTTGTGTTTCGTCTAGTGTGCTCGAGAAAACATGGCAATAGGCTCGCCCCTTATTATATGGGACCAAAACCCAATTGGCCGAAACATGGGTGTTTACACAACATTGCCTACCCCTTCGGGGAATACAGGCGTGATTATATGTATATATGTAAAGTTTATGTGTATGTGTTTTTGTCTTCTACATGTATTCACGTTTTAACGGCTTGAGGGTTTGGATGAAATAACAGAATAGTTAGTTTAGATTCTCCTTACTTTTCATCATCATTGCCTACGCGGGTGAAACCGCGTGGCGCGGCTATAAGAAAATTACAATGAGTTCGATCACCGGATCGGATCAGATGTTGGGGTTTTAATGAGAAAGTGATTTTCAGTAACAGTCCGGCGTCTAATTTGGACCAGTTTATTACCATTTTGTAATAAACTCGCGCCCTAATAAATGAGATGCTTAATACAATTAAGAATATTTCAACTCCTAAAATATATTTTTTTTGCTGAACTGAATCGACATCTATGCTGAAATAAGCAAATAAGTGCTCAATTCTGCTTTCAAATTGAATCACTAGTATTATTTACGTCTTCTTACCGGTATTCTAGACCTTCTATAGTAGGTATAGAGTAATATTGAATCGTCATACCCTAACAAGTATTATATATACTTACAATTGTTAGGCTAGGGAGATATATCCCCCTTATGTAGGGTCAGTTTATATATCTCAGCTATATCAATACAAAATACAAAGCAACAACATATTTAAAATACTCGTTCACAACGCATAGAACAACACGAGAACAAAAATGTAAAAAGTTTTGGCTTTGATTTTATAATCGACAACCAACGTTATTAGTAGCAGGTATAGTATACCCGCTACCTTTCTGTAGAAACTGTTTTCCACCCAATGTTCAGCAACACCCTACTCATATATATCAACGTGAATAGTGATATAATACTGAAATACCTACACCACTCATTGAGCGCATCGTTTTCCAAGTTGCCTTGTAATACATCCAATAGGAATATACGATTGTAGCACAATCCTTATATTCTTAATTCAGGAACTGTACCTGCGGTATACTCTTCAATAAGATCAAGAAAAGTAATTAGGTTACGCATAATATTTAATTCATCATCCAATGTATGTTTCTACTTGCTATATTTTTACGATTTATTTACAGAGTATGTCGTGTTTATAGTTTTGTATGCCTCCTTGACAATAACCTCAATGGTAACTAAATCAGCTGATCCGAAATATCGGCGCCATCTTGCTACTTAAATATTTAAACATGGGTTGGACAGTGTTTAAATTGACAGCTGATTTAAGCAGTACTTAGGAACTGGATAAAGTTATGTAGCGTTTATGAGTAAGGAATTTTGCTAATCAGCGGCTAAGTAATGCTTAAAATTTAAGTAGCGTTTATAAGTAAGGCTGTAAGTGCTTATTGCGCCAACGTAAATTCGAGAGTTAAATTTGGTTTTTGTATGACAATTCACACTTAATTCCAGTTTAACTTGGGTTTTCTCGTTGGCGCAAGTGGGCCTAAGTAACAGATGTGACCGCATTTTTTAAATACACGAGTATCTACATAATTTTACTCTACAGATTTAGGGCTTTTCAGAATGTTCGGTGATAGACAGGTGATATGTGTTACATATTTTGATATTTGCCAATCATTGATTGCTACAAAATTATATACTTAGATATGTATAAGGCATTTGGGAGAGGCAGCTGGTTTACCGCGGTTTGTGATTCTACGGTCTACGAACATAGAGTTAATAGGCCATTGAAACAGGTTCGATATTAATGTAGGAACTAGGTGAATGTTTTAGATATAGCTGGATAAAACGCACGTCTAGCATCGAATCGTCAGAAACGGCGACCGCAGAAACGACCCAAGGATTTGCACTTGTCACAAAGATTTTGCGGGTGACTTTTGATAGGGTCACTCTTGTCCAGTCCCTCAGATTTCTCCAGAGCCGTCTGAAAATAAAGCAAACATGAAAATAATATGAGGCCTTGACTTGACGTGTATTAGGACCCCCTTAATTTTATATTCATTACTTCTTGGCTCCAAGATTGATTTATTATTTGTTTGGCGCTGCGCCATACTAATACAATTTTCCCGGAAAACCGGGAAAACTTAAATCATTTTCCTATTAGAAGTACCCCTATGGTTCAAATCATGCAAATACGCGCTATTTGCCCGTGGGGTGCCGGGTTAGAATGTCACCCTCCCCATCTCTACCCGTGGATGTTGTAAGACTAAGGGTAACACACTAGAAGGTGGGTAGCAGCGCTTCCTGAGGAACTGATATATCACACTGGGATCCCGAAGACGCCTGACAAGTGAAGGGATAATCACGCAAAGGGTCGGTTCATAATGTGCTAAACAGACACCACGACACGAGCACGATTGTTTCGGATCAAGCACGAGGCTCACCTGATCTTAAGCGGCAATCTCTGCCTATAACAGACGCATTTCGTCACAAGTGACGAACTGCACTTCGCCCGTCATTCTGAGACATGTATTCAGTTGTTAAGTTTCGTGTGCCTGTTTTTTTTTTAATTATTTTATTGTTGGTAGGTATGCCTTTGACCACAATGTCACCTAATGGTAAGTGATGATGTGATCAAAGGTGTTAACAACAACAACAACAGGGTTAACCTAGAATTACTGGCTTTCGAGGATAGGTGCCGGAACACACCGTCAGGTGCTTGGCGACAGATTTTCTACTTGAGGGTGGTCGCTAGCCAGGCGGGCATTCGCAAAATGCCCTTCCACCATGCGGTGAAGCTAAAGCCCGTGGCGGGATTCGAACCATGGACCTGCTGCGCGGCAGTCCATAGCCAATGCCACTGAGCCATCACTGCATGGATACAGTTGTTAAGTTTCATGTGCCTGTAATTTTATATATTTATTAAGTACTGCCCTAGTTGTTTATACATTCAGAATGTATAGTAGAATACAAGTATGGTATACACGCTGGGCACGCTGCCAACTGATACTGGGCTAGAGCATTTGGACTGCCTATGAGTCCAAATGCTTTTATTGTAGTAGCTGTAGGATTGTAGAAGCTGTAGTGTTGTATATAGTTTGTAGTATTTGTTTAATAAAGGCATACCGCCGGTAAAAAAAAGTATTCTATACATTTTTGCCATAGGTACGATACGTGACCAATGATGCGGTCGTCTGAACACAGACCATATCAAACACGAACGCACGAAACACGAAAAACCTCGGTAAATTGTAGTACCTAGAGCTCCAAGTTTGAGAAGTCAGCTAAGAACGGATGTTGTAATACAAATACAAATACAAAATATCTTAATAAGGTAATAGGGCTGAACAAGGGTTGAATTGGCGTCACAACTTGTATGACTTATGTTTTGAAGTTAGGAGGATGAAATTCAGTATTATTTTTAAGAGTAGAGAAGAGCGTTGTCCATACAAACGTAGTCTCGTCATATTTTAGATACCACGTGTTCAAACTCGGTGAAATTTTGTACGCATATTGCTGAGTCTAATATCTATGCTTCTGGTTTGCCAGTTACGGCATTTTTGTGTTGCTGAAGCAGACGCTTTGCTCGCAATGCGGGCGCTCTCGGTCAATAACGTAAATTTAAATGTTAATATGAATTACGAATATTTGTAATACTAATCGTGAAGTGATTATATCAATATATGAAATATTTAAGTAAGTATGTCAAATGAAAAATAAAATTTATGGAATACCAAAGGAAAGCGAGTGAAGCCGCGGAAAAAAGCTAGTTAGTCATGTGTCGCGGAAATTCACAGGGGAATATTGAGCTAATAGTATAGGTATATAGGTCAATGCCGGGGAAACAATCACCAAACTGGTTATTCGGCAAATTCCGTCGAGTTTTGTTAGTTGATAATAAGCGGTTTTTTCTGCACTCAAAATGTAATAATTTACTCACTTGTTTGAAAGGGTACACTTTTATAAGACACTTGGTACACTGCTGGCTACAGTTTGCCCAAGAGTTTGCACTCGACCACATTCTGTTGCAATTCGAGCATTTAAACTCTCCGAAAACGCGGCGGTCGCCTTGGTATGGAGTTTTGCTCTGGAAATATATGTATATTATAATTATACCTACATAATTGTTTTAGAAGTACAGTGTAGTGTGGGTACTAAACAATACTAGTGTTAGTGTGTCAAATATTCGAAAGTGGTACGAACATTTTTGTATGGAAGCTGGCATATCCATTTTTTTCACGCGTGCGATGAATGTAGAACTATATATGGGTAGTGGACCGTTATACAAATAAAAAATGTTATCCCATGAGGTACCATAAAATGTCACGTTTCCGAAATATTTAGAAGTAAAGATCACGTTATGAGAACAACGGCAGTAATTACGTGTCGTGTGTAGGTATACGTATTCCATTGTATTTAGATAATAGTTTCTAGGTTGATTTTACTATTTATTACAATGCAACTAGCAAAAACTACTTTACTTGAATACCCTTATGTTTTATGGTACCCTTGAGCCCGTTATGACGGAGGTAGAAGGCACTTCACGCCCTCTACGCCCGTCTTGGGTGCCCTTTTAAAATATACTTAGTACAGAAATTGAAATTGTGAATAAGTGTAAAAATTTACATTGTATGCATATAGATCCATGATTGCATGTAATTATTGACATTGTGTCATTTGAATCGTGTATTTCATTACTTATGACATCTAATAACTAAGTATTAATCGCATTTTGACTATCACCCTGTTTTTTTTTTCTTATTATATAAACTTAATTTCATTTAGATAATTTATCTTATGTAATAACTAGGTGAGTGGTTCCAGGCGTTCATATTTAAGGTTACCGGAGGTATGCCTATATTAACAAAATACTACGAACTATATACAACACTACAGCTACTACAATAAAAGCATTTAGATCCCTATAAGTCATTGCAGTGCAGACTCATAGGCAGTCCAAATGCTCTAGCCCACTACCAGTTGGCAGCTTGCCCAGCTTAAATATTAGGTCCTTACATATGAAATTGGCGTTTTGTATGGGAGGAACAAAAAGTCGAATATTTTTTAATATAATATATTTAATTAATCAAAGTATGAACCATTATTTTCTATGCACTTTTGCCATCTCATAGGTAGTTCATTGATCCCTTTACTAAAAAAACCAGTCGGACGGGAATCAATAAAATCTTTGAAGGCGATTTGGACTGCCCCATCGGAGTTGAATTTTTTCCCTTGCAAGAAGTAATCCAAATTTCGAAAAAAATGGTAATCTGTTGGAGCAAGGTCCGGGGAGTACGGAGGATGTCTTAGACTTTCCAATTGAAGCTCTTCTAATTTAGTAGCCGTCTGTAGCGCAGTGTGTGGTCTAGCGTTGTCGTGAAGCAGCAGTGGCGTGGAGCGATTGACCAGCCTAGGTTGTTTAGCCGCTAGCTTTTCCATCATGGTTTGCAATCCCTGATAATAGACATCAGCCGTAATAGTCTGGCCAGATTTGAAAAAACTGTAATGAACAATACCGGCACTAGTCCACCAAACGCTTACAAGTAACTTTTTTGGGGTTAATTTTCGCTTGGGGCAGGATTTGGCTGGCTGGCCAGGATCTAACCATTGCGCTGAGCGCTTCCGATTATCGTAAAGAACCCATTTTTCATCACAGGTAATGATTCGGTTTAAAATACCTTCATTATTGTGCCGGTTTAGTTATGTAACGCAGCAGTCGACGCGTGTTTGCCGGTTTGTTTCAGTCAATTCGTGAGGTACCCACCTTTCAAGCTTTTTAATCTTCCCAATTTGCTTCAAGTGAATTAAAACAGTTTTATCACTAACATTGCAGCCTGCAGCTAACTCGGACGTGGTTTGCGATGGATCCGCTTCCACAATAGCCTTCAACTCTTCATTATCAACTTGATTCTCAGGCCGTCCACGGGGCTTGTTCTGCAGGTCGAAATTTCCAGAACGAAAACGTTGGAACCAAAAACGAACTGTGTTTTCTTTTGCAACACGACCGCCATACACATCATTCACCCTTCGAGTTGTTTCCGCAGCACTAGTGCCACGGCGGAACTCGTACTCGTAAATAATGCGATATTTAAGGTTTTCCATTTTGTAAAATGAGTGACGCAAACAGAAAAAAACAGAAGAAAAAAAACAAATGAATGACGATCATCGAAGCACAAATACATGAGTCTATAGCTGTACAAATTTGAATTTGGAATTCCTTACCAAAGAGGAGAAATTCGTGATTAAAGTGGCCAGTACGAAAAACGCCAATTTCATATGTAAGGACCTAATATTTTGCTACAACATAGGGTTGTCACTATCGACTTAGACCTGTTAACTATTCATATTACAAGGCATATTATTATAATATGTTTATTATCAACAATATTACAATACACTGTTCAGATTACTAAGTTATTAGGTAATTCTTTTATAACAGAACTCACGAAGAGACAGAGCGTCTTTGTAATTTTTAACAATCGTCATTTTGTACAACCTACTAACTGCGCATTGCGCAATAGTCAAATTTTCTTCACAATACAATACAGGTATACAACGTTCTATTTTTGAAGATATACAGCGATTGGTAAGGGGGTTAGTGTATAAAGTTATTTGAAAGTGGAACGTACGAAATGAAATAATTTGTAACAAAATAGATAGATAGTCAAGGTTTATTGCATTTTAAAGCCTAACACAAATTTCAATTTTCAATTATGTCTAAAAAATAATAATGGGTGAGTAGGCAACTTCGCGTACATTTTATTGCTGGAAATACTTTAAAAGGTGCATAGGTATCATAATATATTGGTAAAATGCAAATACTTTGATAAAAATTTGTAATGTCTACTAGATTTCATAGATCCATGATTTATTTACAACTCGATTACTATGGTAAAGAGCTGAAAATAAAGCTGGTGTGGGCTTTGCCCACAAATAATTTGACAGATGGCTTTTAATAACGAAGAAAAGAAAACATAATTGGTTAAAATCATACGTGTCTTGTCCTGTTGTAATGTATAAATAAAAAATAAAATAAAATGACGTTACAATTTTTTATTTAAACTGTAAATAAAAAATTGTAGGTAACGTCATTTTATTTTATTTACGCTGAATAACATCAGGGAAACTTGCCAACACAGTGATGTTAAGTTCGCCATTTTCTATTTTTGATATTTTTTTTGTTTTTATCTAATTGAAATGATTAATAGATATACTAATTCTATGAAGAATATGTAGACAGGAACATATAATGTCGAAAAACGAGAATTTACCGTTGATTTTTGAGAGACAAAAATCATGTGATCGCATGTTGGAAGGGCATTTTGCGAATGCCCGCCTGGCTAGCTACCAACCTCAAGTAGAAAATCTGTCGCTAAGCACCTACCTACCAGTGTGTTCCGGAAGCTGTCCTTGAGAGCCAGTAAAATTACAGGCACAAGAGACTCAACAACTGTATGTCTCAGGGTGACGGGCGCATTTCAGTTCGTCTCTTGTGATGAAATTCATCTATTATAGGCAGTAATTACTGCTTAACATCAGGTAGGCCTCGTGCTTGTTCCGTCAAAAGAACATTAAAAAGATAAAAGACTGGCCAAGTTGCCAGGTTTTTCAGTATTTGATGATTGATGAAGAATATCTGTTACTTATACATTAAGCAATATAGGTACAATGATTTTCATAAATACTCACCGACATATTCCCAGAATCAGGAGCTGAATAAAAGAAACACAAAAAATGACACTGAGTAGAGCAAAAACTTAGTTAACTAGTTGTTTTACACAGTTCTTTAAATTTACAATGATCACTAGCCAGTGAAAAGAATACTAACTAATAATCAGTATGTATACTCCAGAGCCAGTGTAACCAACTACCTATGAGGTAGGGTAGGAGGCTGAATGAATTCTGGGAAGTGTGTGTGATGTTAAAACTGAAGGCAGTGTGAATGTGAACCTGAACTCTCAACTCAAGTGAATCATATTCATAGTACTTAGTCGGCAGAGTAGAGAAGAACGAGTTCAAACTAGTGATGTGACATGACGGTAATGTTTGGCCATTCGCATGGCAATCGTTATTATAGTAATATTGTTTTTATAATGTATTTATTACTATTATTAGGTTTCCGTACCATAAAACGGGGCACTATTACTAAGCCTCAGCTGTCCGTCTGGCCAACCTGTAAACGTAATGAGTACGTACGTACATACGTTTGAACCGTAATGAAGTCCAGAATGCTATTACCGTAGGGTATATGTTAGTATCGCGGATTGTCTACTAAATAATAATACCAACAAATGAAAGTTAAAATTAAAAGGGGATCCCCATTCAGCAAACATGTTTTTTTATATTGTTTTGTTTTAACTTCTTTTGTATCAACTTAATTTTCAAATATCTAACGTATGTTTTACAACAAATACTACAAGCCAGCGAAATGCAAGGACTGCCACTAAGAATGGAAATAAAGTTTTTTTGGCTTATTCTGAATTGTTACGGAACTCCAATGTGTAATGATGACTAATGACCGTGTTACTTACAAATAAATTATATTTAATTAATTTATTATTATATTTAGTAAAATATATTTATTCTGACTGAGTGAAGCTCAAACACCTGATCTGATCTCCATGAAATTTGTATGAATATAGGTAGCTTGAAATAGATAACAAAATAAGAAATTTACGAAAGGAAAAATTAAAGTCATGTGCGAGATTCGAACCCGCGTCATCCAATCCTATAGCCGGGGTATGCTCTGACCGACTGAGCTAACATGACAATGACTCATAACTCTACTTTTCCTCTCGTTCTTTAACCATCGCATCGTATGCGGATGGATTGCGGATTACATTACAAAATTACAAATTTTGTAAAGCAGAGCATGCGTTATTGCTAGAAATAGATTTTGTTATTTCGTTTATGGGCTCAATTGGTTCAGGGGTTTTGTCGATCATTTCCAGCAACAAAAACTAGTTCAATTAGGATATCGTGGTTAGGTAGTAAATCAGAAATCTTTATTTAGAAGATACATTATACATAACATTTGTAAAATTAGTATAAGTAAGTTATAGTTTAAAACGGTAAAAAAGAGTCATATTAATTTGTACACTAACTGTCCGTCGCCAGTCCGTCCATTTGTTACGCTCTAAAACCTATATTTACACTATATCTTCCTTAGTAGATCTTACCTAATAAAGCATATTTCTTACCCTCAATAAGGGGTTTTCACTCACGCAGGCGCGAGCAAATATCACTTATATCTGAATAAGCGTTTACTGAGGAATCATTTATACGATCAGCTTATGATGCTCATCAATATATCGTATATTAATATCGATTATATTTGCACAAGAATCACTTCCCAACACTATGAACTCGGGGAATCCCCCGATAATAAGCGGTACTCACCGCATGGAGGTGGCTTAACCTATTAGAGCGCATTTCAGTGTTGCCAATCCGTACGATACTTAATTATGGGGGCGTACGATAATTTGTATTTTATTTTTTACTTATTTACACCTATTTGAATTTTGTTATATGAACGATAATTATATATTTCAAAAGTTTTTGCTTACTGGTCTCATAAATAAATGCTGAAGTACTGGTACTTATGCATTATAATATTAATAAATATGCAGTTTTTATATTAATTATATTTTATATACTTACAGTTTTATACACAAACTAGCTGACCCGGCAAACGTTGCTTTGCCTTATAAATAATTTTGGCTATTAAAAAATAAGGGTTGATCGTAGAAGGGTGAAAATTGAGGATTGTATGTATTTTTGTATGTTGTATCATAAAAAAAGAGATATTAAAAATTTTTTGCAAAAAAAAAAAATATTAGGGGTGGACTACCCCTAACATTTAGGGGGATGAAAAATAGATGTTGGCCGATTCTCACAGATACCGGATAAGCACAAAAACATTCATCAAAATCGGTCAAGCCGTTTCGGAGGAGTATGGCAACGAAAACTGTGACACGAGAATTTTATATATTAGATTTGTTGTTGAATATAGTTGATACCTACCAATAGATAATTAAATAACTAACACTTGGTTCTGGGCTTCTATCTTGTCTTGAAAAGATAATATTTAATGGAATAAGACAAAAACCGGAACGTTTACGACATCCGCTTGCAAGCTCTGTGACACTTTTAAAACATTTTCATCATTTTGAAATTGATAGGTATGAATTTAAAAAACATGTACATAAAATTAATAATAATAATTTATTTATTGAATCCATAATAAAAGTAATAAATAATAAAATCATGCATGCTTCAAATTCATTCACCAGTAATGATTATTAGCGTCGTGCTAATAAAGTTACCAATTGTAGTAACTACTCTCAATATTATTATTTTTTTATATAGCATTGCCATAACGCCTTCCTTGACGAATTACATTACAAAATTATACATTTAAAAATACATTACATTACATTAAAAGATTACAAATTAATACATTTCATTACTTACTTTAAATATTATCATAACAGATTGAATTATTTACATTAAAATTATTAGTTCACTAGCTCTCACGGTAGGATACCCTGTGTCTGTGAGAGCTAGTTCTTCCAGATGACTCATATTTTATATGTATATAGCAGGACTATGCGTGCTGTAGTTTTTGAATAAGATTGAGTACGTTATTACGGTTGTGTGTGAGTTTAATATAGAACAGAGTGCAGTATAAAATAGACGTGAGTGAATTATGTGATATCTGCAAAAAATATTTAGATTTGTGTTCGTAGTAGTTGTTCGGTTGTGATATAGTCTAAGGAATACAAGTATTCCTCTATTTTAGTTCTGCATATTTTTTTAGAATCGTTAAGTATATTAAGAGTTTTATTTAACTGTTTATATAAAAAGAGCCCTAGATAATTATTGCATTTTTTTCCTTTCACTGTATTTTTTTTAACTGAGTCCCATTTTACACGTCTGGTTTTAATTTTGTGAGCCTGGATAATTTTGGATTTTTTGTGGAATCTCAATGCGCTTGCCAGAACAAAAAGTTGTCTTACTCTAAGTTGCTTAGTCTCCTTGTATAGATCGTTTGTTCGGTATCTAAATGGTTTTTTGAAGGCCACTTTGAGAATTGCTCTCTGTGCTCTTTCTACTTTCATCATGTGTGTACTGCAAGCAGCACCCCATGTTGTTATACAGTAGTTAATCAAAGATTTGCACAAAGCTGAGTAAACTAATTCAACAATTTTAGTTTCTGCTAAATATCTTAATCTTTTAAAAATATACCAAGCTTAGCTGAAACTTGTGCGAAATGTCTAGAGTCAAGACCTCCTGAGGATGCTTCGTGTAGATGCGAAACGCGTCAAAAATTCTTCCTGTTTGGCTGCGTCGCGTTTGTGACGTCACGTCGGCTTAACAGGAAAATTAGGCTACTATATTTTTGTATTTTTTAAGTGTTTTATTAAAATATTAATTTGATGTTTTCATAAAATATTTTAAAATATTTGTTATTATTAAATACTTTGTTCTGCTAAAACCAAAAATAACTTTAAAATTATCGACTAAAATCTTTTTATACGAGTCGGCTTACCTATATTTATCAGATTCAGATTCAGATTCAGATTTATTTATTGTTAGACTGTGTTACATATAGTTCTTAAATATTATAAATAGTACCAACAGCTAAGTCCATTCGGACACACAATAATTATGTGCTTATATCTAATACATATTTATAGTCATTAAATTATTAAGGCATGAATAATGATATAATTATAGTAGGCATGAATAAAACAATATAAATCTAAATAAAATTGCATAACATCAAATTTAGAATCTATCTATAAGGAAGTCAGTCACTTTGTAATATAGTTTTTGTGACAGAAAATTAAACAAACTTCTTTTAAATGCAATGACACTCTCCGATTTTAATATTGTTTCTGGCAAATGATTGTATATCTTAGGACCCATGCCGCACACACCTTTTCTAAAACATGCTGTTCTGTGTGCAGGAACTTTCAACTTGTTTCTGCTTTGTGTACCTTTCCCGAACTCATAAAGGTACATATTAGTTCGAACAAATAGCGACATCTCGTAAATATATAGACATGGAAAAGTCAGGATCTTAAATTTGGAGAAGTATGGCTGGCAGGAATCTGTCGGCTTCAAATGACAGACAGACCTTAAGCATTTCTTTTGGGCCTTGAATATTGTTTCCCGTTCCGAACAGTTTCCCCAAAATATAACTCCATAACGCAAGGTAGTTGTTACGTAAGCATGGTATGCTGTAAGTACAGCTGATTGACTAACCACTTTAGATAATAAATAGAGAGCATAGGAAAAACTGCTAAGTTTAGAGCGAACAGATTCAGCGTGCATTTTCCAGTTTAAGTCAGAGTCTAGATGAAGACCCAAAAACTTTGTGTCAGATATATCTTTAATGTCATTATCATAATAAGCAATTTTACATGTCAATTTCCTATATTTATTAAATGTCATAATATTTGTTTTGTCAAGATTAATTAGTAAATTATTGAATGTCAACCATCTGATAATATTACTAAGAGCTGAATTAATTTCAGGCTCGAGTGGTTTCTGCTTTTCACCTACAAAAATGGCAGTGCTGTCATCAGCAAATAAAACCATAGGCTCTTTAATGGCACGAGGTAGGTCATTAATGTATATAATAAAGAGTAAGGGCCCCAACACACTCCCTTGAGGTACGCCGTATTTTACCACACTAGAAGAAGATGTATATTTTATTTCAGTGTTGGTTTTAGGACACATTTTTATTATTTGCGTTTGCTGAGTTCTATTGCTAAGATATGATTTGATTAAATCTGAGGCATTTCCTCTTACTCCATATTTTTCGAGTTTGTTGACTAGTATGTTGTGATCTACGTAATCAAAAGCTTTCGTAAGGTCCATATACATGGCATAGACAGGCAGCTTTTTCTCTCGGCCAGACATAACAGCTTTGATTAAGGGAAATACAGCCATGTTTATTGATTTCTTTTTACGAAAACCAACTTGTTCATCAACAAGTATATTATATTTGCTTAAGTATGAGTATAGACAATCGTGAACGTATTTTTCAAATATTTTAGAAAAGACCGGGATTAAAGCTATTGGCCTGTAATGGCCGACAATTTCTCTATCTTTTTTTTTATAAATTGGCTTTATTATGCTTAATTTTAATTTGTCTGGATACATTCCCTTATCTATACATAGGTTCATGATGTGACTCAATATTGGACATATGACTAAATCGACCTCTTTTATAATTTTAGTATTTATTTCATCATATCCTGCACTTGAATCTTTAAAGATTTGATAATTTTGAGAATATCATTCGGAGCCGAAGGCAACATGAACATGGAATTTGATTTGTTCCAAATTAAAGTATTCATGCAATCCTGTGAACATACCTCTACTTTGTCATTATTATGTGTTGCATTATTAATATAAAAATCATTAAAAGCTTCTACAATATCATTTGGATTTGTCAAAATTGTATTATTATATCTTAATATATTAATGTCATTGTTAAGGGGTCTGCAACTTAATTTATTATTTATAATATTCCAAGTAGCCTTAGATTTGTTAGCTGCCATTTTTATTGTGTAGTCATTTTTGGCTTTTTGTGTAAGTTTCATTATACTTTTTAAACGTTTTGCATAAATTTTTAATGATGTTCTATTCTCTATAGTCTGTTTTTTCCTATACTCCCATAACATCCGTCTCTTTCTCTTAGTGCAAATTTTTATGCCCTTAGAAATCCACGATGGTTTTTTGTGCATTGTATGTTTTTGCTTTACTACGGGAAAACAAAGATCATAAAGCAATTTAAAGGTTTCGTGAAAATAATTAAACGCTTCATTAGGACAACTACTACCAATAACATCGCCAAAACTCAACCTAGATAAGTTATCCCTAAACTTTTGTATATTCTCTTCGCGGTAATCACGACTGTATGAGTACCAGTACTTGATTGGGTAGTATTTAGGTACAGGACATGTAAAATATTGAGATGTATGGTCGGATAGTACTAGTTCGATTATTTTACAAGAAGAGCCACGGACATTATGAATAAAGTTATCTAGACAACTTCCACTATTTGGTCTTGTAATTTCCTTCAGTGATAGTTTCAGTTTGTGGTTTCCAATAATATTTAAGAATGTTTTAGTGGTTTTATCATCTTTCAATATATTAATATTAAAATCGCCACAAATTACTACCTTTTTCTTGTTAAAACAGATCCTATGCAAAATGTCATCGAAGTTGTCATAGAATATTTCTTTGGAAGCATTTGTTTGTCTAGGTGGTCTGTAAATACAACTAATTATAAGGTTATGCTCAAGTAATTCTATTGCACAGCTCTCTATGTTATTTATGTTACTCAGACTTTTGACATCATGCAGTTCCCTAAATTTATGACTATTATGCACGAGTATACATGACCCGCCACTACGCTTTTTCCTACAGTACCATGCAGCCAAAGTGTAATTTGGTATTTTTAAAAATACTGTATCGCTGTTGATCATGTTGTGTTCAGTGATGTATATTATATCTACAAATTTATTTTCCGAATTTAATTTATCTAGATGTACCATGAGTAAGTCCGATTTTGTGATCAAGCCATCAATATTTTGATGCAAAATATTTATATTATTTTTACAACCGAAAAAACTTACCAGCACCATCACTCTCTACTATTGTACAGGGTTTAGTATTGGATTCTGATACAATATTAAAATCGGTTTGTGTTTCTACATTTACTTTTGCAACAATATTTATCGAATGTATGCGTTTCCTAGCTTCATTTATCTTGATTTTGTATTCACGTACTTTCACTTCTCTATTGATAATCTTACACAAGTTGTCACGTAATACATTTTTGTTTGGAATATTCTGACTGTAGTTCATATCAATGTACAAAACATGCTTATATTTTATGCACAGATGCCTTAATTCATAATTCAATTTATTTTCATTTAAATATTTGTTGTATGGAATCTCGCTTATGATTATATTTGTATGGCGAAAATAATTCAGAAAACTGTTTAAAATGAATTTAAAGTTTTCCGGGTTCTTGTCATTCATGCCTCCCAATATAATTATATAGTCATTTTCCGTTAGAGTCAGCAATTCTTTCTTATATGAATTTAAAACATCTCCTATGTTAGCTTCTGCCTTCCAAAACGATATAATCTCAAATTCTGAGCCAACGAACCTCTGTAGTGTTTGTTGCATTCCGATACCACGCTGGTCAGCTAAAATTACGATCTTATTTTTAGTCTTTTCTTTATTCTTCTCCATATTCTCTGATTTTTGTCTTATTTGAAAAATTTCTACTTCTTGCTCTTTTAAGTTTACTTTTTTATTAGTACTTGTACATATTTCGACTTGACTACTTCCCTCGTTTTTATTTTCGTACTGATTTGTCTCATTTTCATTATAATTATCACTCTTTGTATTTTCTGCCTCAAAGGTTACGGGGTCAAATAAATTTTGATTTTCTTGTTCCGGACTTTCTAGAGTTTTGTTTATGTCACTAGTTGTAGGAGTGGAAATTATTACTTTTCTTTGTTTCTTTTTCTTTCTACTCAATTTTGGTGTGATCTTGTTTGTGCTAGTAGACAAGCTTTCTGAAATACCAACTCTTTTAAGTAAATCTATAGTTTTATCTTTCTTTATGATTTTTGATTTAAGAATATTTATTTCAGATAGCAGATGATCTATTTCATTTTCCGCACAAGATAATTTTTGTGTTAGTTCGTTAACTTTTGAATGTAATGCAATAATTTCTTCATTTTCTTCGAGAGACGTGTTTGGTAAGCTCAAAGCGGTTTCTTCATAGACAGAGGAACAATCTTTAGAGATATCTGACATCGAATTACATCGTCGAAAAGGTTTACGTTGTGTTATATTATTTGACTCCATTTTTAACAATTTATAATGAATTAATGTGGAAATATATGTCAAATGGTTCTTAAACAAATATTTACTACAAAGAATTGGTAGTAGTCAACGTTTATTTAGCGTAATAGGTCATAATATTATGTCTGTGGAAAAGACTTACTATTGATGGCAGTCGTAATCAAAAAATCCAGTTCGCCCTGCGGCAATGCACAGTGAGTCATGTGTCGCTGGCGCGGCGGCAGGCAGACGCGGGCGAGGTAGGTACGCGGGGGAGATGCGCGCACGCCGGCCGCTCAGCTAATTTCAAATTTTCTGTTTGCATATATTTTGAAATTAACTCACTTGTATCTCTTTCAATTCTGGACCAATTTCTTTGAAATAATCGCCAAAAGATCGCTCGTTTCTTGGGCTTTATAACTGTATAACTTTGAATGTGAATGCGTCACTTTTAACCACTTTTTTAATAAAAATTTCACGGAGCAATTCAATACACTGTTGCACGTTTGACGTACCGGACGAGGTATTTTTTGTATCAATTTAAAAATGTCCTTTGATACCTAGAATCATACATAACGGTCGGTACCCACAAGTGCTAAATAAATAAAAATGGAACATAGCTAGGTAGTAGCTATGTTCCATTTTTATTTCTTTAGCACTTGTGACCAAAAACGCGTTACAACATGGTATAAAATTCTTTACATATTGTATTACCTATATCAGTTAATTACCAACATACTTAGGTAACTGATGTAGCAAAACCAGCAAAGAAGTTTGATTGTAGGCCTGTAGCACAATACAATAAGTGGATTATCCCCTATATGGATTATCCCGATACCCATCGGTTTTGTCATGGACTTTTGTTGATAAAAACATCGTATACAGACATACATAGGTAGGTAGAAGATAACTATATCGAACTAGCCGTTCGTATCCAAATAGATATGCAAATACAAAACCGTATTCACATGGATGACTATTCAATTCCAAAGGTCCAGCCAGCCACTTTTAAATATTCCATGTGCGGTCTACCGTGTAAATCTACAAAGAAAACGTATTATAGATCTTTTATTGCATTTTCTCCCCATTTTTCGGTATCCAGCTATAGGATAACGAAATTTTATGACACTTTTTATCAATAATACAAGATCGCTCGTGTGTACCACGTATTTTAATATTTAATGCAGATACAAAGTTTCGATTACTTTTGATATATTGGACTGGTATTTTGACTTTTAGCTTTTTGCTGCATTTGCACGTGGGATTCTAAATTGCAATGTCATTATTTTTTGAACAAGGTAGAATACAACCCGAAAAGCAATTATTATTATTATTTTTTTACGCCTTATAATTTAGCTTTTGACCACTATCTCGCCTGATGGTAAGTGATGTGGTCGAAGATGTTGTTCAGGCTAACCAAGAAGTACTGGCTCTCAAGCGATAGATTTTCTACTTGAGGGTGGGTAGCCAGGCGGGCATTCGCAAAATGCCCTACCACCATTCTATAACGACTGCCATTCTAAGACGACAACCGGGACCGACGGCGTGTGCACGTGCTTTCCGAAGCACGGAAACGCTCAGTAGTAATATCACTAGCGGTCACCCATCCAACTCATGACCGCGGCCATGCAATTCATAGCAATGAATTAGCAAAGTGAGACCTCGCACTGCTGTACTTCTACTATGGCTGTACTGAACTTTATATCAATGTGTATAGGTAGGTACCTACCTAGAGGCACAACTGCTTTCGGTTTGGCTTATAACAACGATACTTTGGTCTGCTGAAACAAAAAATGTATTTAAAATTATCGACTAAAATCTTTTTATACGAGTCGGCTATATTTAAAAATGTCCTTTGAGAAGAACGATTTTTTATGCATTTTTTGTGTGATATAGCTAATTGCAAATTCATTAGGTGGGGCGCGCCTTGTAGTTGTGGAAATATCTGTTGTGCCTTCACAGCAAATACATGAAGATCAGATCAGGCTAGGCATTCGAACGTTATTGTCAGACAAATAAACATACATACGATATATAGAATCATTAAATATATGTATATTGCATACAATATAACATATTTGACTGAGCGAACGATTTATTTCTTGTTATATCTACGATTCGTCATACTGATCTCGTCATTTACTAGCGGCTTTGTGAACTAAAGACCTCGGGACTGAAATCTTTTTTGTACGCCATAGGTACCTATTTCCGCCGTATTTGAAACATTTCCAAATATTTAATTGACAAAAAATCTATGTAATTATCGAACTTGCTCACAAAATTTCATGAGTATCGTATGAGAAATGCCCCATGAAACCAATTTTTTTGTAAATAGCGGAAAGACTTGCCTTGAAACTGATAATAAGTCATGATGTGGTCGAAGATGTTGTTCAGGCTAACCTAGAATTATTGACGCTCAAGGACAGCTGTTCGTACACACTGTTAGGTGCTTGGCGACCGATTTTCTATATACGTCAGGGTGGTAGCTAGCGAGGCGGGCAAAATCAAACAATGATTTCCATTCTATGACAACAACCGGAACGTGCCCTCCGAAGCACGGAAGCGCTCAGTAGTAGCCACTAAATGTCACCCATCGTACTCATGACCGCAGCCATAGAGAAACAATGTTCTATTAATTTATCTATGCCGCAGCAGACGTTGCTTAACTTAACTAATACTCATATGTTGAACGGCTAAGGTACGAGCGCTCGAGCGCTTCTAGTTTACAATTCTGAACTTGTATTGTATCAACCTCAAGCACCAAGCCACGGTCTTGTATTATAAGGAATCTCTAAGAGTGCTCTGCTAAAATTGCTAAATACTAGCAAAGCCCTGACTTGAAACTTAAACTCTATAGATTTTTGCACTTTGCAGCAACGGCAACACCTCCCTCACTCACATCCACATTAGTGTACATTCACCTTTTTTCGGCGGTCTTAGTCGCCTTTTACGACATTCAAAAGGAGGATATGAAATAATTAAATATGCCTTCTTTAACCGGGAAGTGTAAGGGCGGCGGCGCAGTTACATAAAAACAAAGTATGAAGAGCAACACTAATGAACACTTTGCTCTAAAGATTCACCAGGCGTTTCTTTAAGTAAATAAATACCCAATTGGCGTCTCGCTTACAGCTTTAATTAGAGGCTTTAAATGACTAAGTACAGGTTTAAGTACCCACTCAATGAAATTCCCTTTCTCTAAGAAAGGAACCCTTTTTCTCAGATGTCAACTGGTTCTTTTCGTGTCAATCCCATGTTGAAGGGGCCTTTAATTGAAATAAATATTTGCTCAGAGAATTTTCTTTCGTAACGATGCTTGTCTCTAAATTAGAGGAAATCCTTCACTTTGTGTGTATTTTGAGTTTGTCTATTATAAATTAAGACGGCTGCCGTGTCAATTGCAAGTATTTTCTTAATTAATTGGCTGTCGTAACGAATTTGCTTAACCTATCTATCTATTGCGATAAATGTTAAGACTGCTGAAGTTCTTGAGTCTATTTTGAAAGCCAGTTATAAAATCTGTCAGATTATAGTGATATCAAATTAGAAGTTATCTTATAGTTATTACTAGTGCCTGAATTAATTAATTATTAACTTCCACTTTTTGGAACTTCTACTCTAATTAAGAGTATAGGTACATATAAAGAGTATACGTACCCTCATGGTACTATATCTGTGGTTGGGTAAATACATAAGTTAGTAATTAATAAATTCATGCACTACGTTACGGAACGCAAATAATTAATTAATATAATAACGAATATTACGAAAAATTTTTATAATGAACGATATAAATATATCTAGTGACAATTTCGCCTATTATTCAAGACATATCAACGTGACTTCATCTCAAAAATGTCGACGAGGTTCGCTTCTCCACGATGCCTCTTCAGCGAACAAGCATAGAGCGCACGCTCGTTGGGCGGATGATATTTGTTGTTATTATCTTATTTTAAAGTACTAAAAGCTGGTAATGTAAAAAAAAAACTAATGTACCAATGTGCGCTAATTTCAGTCCTCGATATCACAGTATAAAAGTTAAATAAAAAGTAAACTTCCACGCAGTTGACTCATGGTTCAAATCCTTCTACGAGCTTGAGCTTCACCACACGTTGTAAGAGCATTTTGCGTATGCTCGCCTGTGGAAAATATGTAGCGCGATATTCTTAATAAGCCCGTATAATATGATTGGCGAACTTATTGCAATGTAAAAAAAAAATGTGCAATAAAACCGGTGCTTATAAGTCAATAATATAAAAGTAAGCTTTTTTAAAATGGAAAATATCTTCCAATTTTCATTACTTTATCAAATGGTTGCTACATAGTAATAAGGAAAACCTTACCTTTCTATAATCTTTGTATTGATGTTAGACACAAAACTTGATTAAGTGGAATTTTCGAGATTCAAGATATATTTTTTTTTCTCGAGAAGAGGCAACTAAGGGTTACACACCAGAAGGTGGGCAGCAGCACTTTCTGAGGTACACTGCGATCCCCAAGCTGCCAGCCAAGCGTGGAGAATATGGCAAAACTCCCCATATTGGGGGTTGCTGTGTTCGCAGGGGACTATCTGTCTTATACAGTTTTCATGATATTTTTGTATCGAGAGAAATACACGGAATCGAGTTAAGTATTTGTCATATCTTCAAGAATATCATATATTTTATTCATATCTGTAAGGTACTCTTTCTAAAAACATGTCCAAAATTTGCCTTTTTGAGCCTCGCTTCACCTGCAAACATGTATCACTATCTATAAAGTATAAACACTATCTTAAACTTAAATTAACACAAATCCAATAAATATACGAGTATGTATATCCCGCCATAATACTGTTCGAAACACAATAAGGAATCTCTAGCTCTAGGGCCTCTAGGATTACCACAAAAGATTCTAGCTCGGAGTTCGTCCCATTCAATATCTATTTACTTATATTGGTATCACCCGACGTGTATGCAGTTGGCGTTGGGTTGGGAACTCGTTTCAGAACTAGTAGAAGTGAACTTAAGCATCGCACTAATGGTATTGAATCTGTGGACTAAAGAGTACTCATGTAGAGATATGACACTCTGTTGTAAGAAGCCAGTTTTATACCTATACTCGGTGCACTTCTGTGAGTTAATTTACATTTTCTGTTTGAGATACTAGAAGATGCATGATAACTAAACTTTTTTTTGTTCGTGTTGTATATGCCCTTACGCTCTTTTGACACGGGTACCTAAGGTGGTGATATAAGGCCACACTCTTTGTAAGGCCAATTGTAAAAAAATGCGGCTAATATCGTATGATCGCAAATTCGCTCAACACACATAAGTAATGTATAGTCTATACTGTACCAGCCGGATAGTCCACTGCTGAACATATAGCCTCACCTATTTAGGGGGCATTTTTCATAATCCCCACGCTTGGCAGGCGTCTTGGGGATCGCAGTGTAAAATCGCATTTCTTTAGAAGGCGCTACCGCCCACCTTCCAGTATCTTCCCATTAGTCGCCTCTTACGACACCCACGGGAAGATATAGGGAGGTGCAATTCTAACCCGGCACCCCAAGAGGGAAGTATATATGTATATATATATAGTACATATACATCATTTATTCATGATGCTGGTTAGGAAGAACATAACCATAAGAGGTTATAAGTATTTTACCAATTACCTTGTATAAGTTATTATATACATGAGAATAACCGCAATTTCGAAAAAAATACATTTAAAATGTTGATAAAATGTAGGTACTTAGATACTTTTATTCTATTTGGCCTATCTATACAGCAAAATATGTTCTATGCCCCGAGGCTAGACATCTCTGACTGCATCAGCCGCAGTCCTCGACCTGATGCATACTTATTGCCCGATTTTCCACTGAGCAGTTTCAATTGAACAACGACATTAGCGGCGCTTCTATACATTCGGATTGCCAGTCGTTGCTTTCAGTAGTTTGTTATCTTGAGTGAAATCTTTTATATACTGTTATAGGTTTCAAAATGTTTATAAGTTAGGCAATTGAATAATATTACTTGAATATTTTTGATTGGGTGAAGCGTGGTCTCTGCGGCAATTTCGGGGTATGAGCATTTGTATACGTTTGTCAGGCCAAAACTTTCAGTTCCAGAGTTTATGGACGTTCTTGTTTTCTCTATTGTTCAAATTAACTGTTTAATCTGAGGGGTCATAGTTGGCGGGATTTTGGTAAGTTTAGGGCCTGTTTCAGAATTTTCGAGTAAGTTCCGGTTATAATACCTAGAACATAAAATATTCGTCTTTGTGTTTACAAATATGATGACAATCTCTATCGCAAGCTAAACGAACATCTATTAAATTTTTTTATTTTTCTACTGGGCAATCGAGGATTGCTCTGCTGAGTTGAAAGCCAGTGAATAACGCACCCTATGCGTAAAATCGGGGGAAATGGGTTCGATTCCCACTCTGAATTCCCACTTGGGTAAGGAACACATTTTTTGTGTATGTATAATATAGATACAACCAATTTTGAGCCGTTTGGTGTAGAGACGTTGTGTCCGTGGGGACCGGGAGCTCATCGTATTTTCCAAAACTTATCAGAGCGCTTGGTCGATGCGACGCGTGATCAAAATGCTGGCACCTATTTGGCTCAAAGAATAACCATTGCAATTCAACGGGGCAATGCTGCCAGCATGCTGGGCACGCTGCCAACTGGTAGTGGGCTAGAGCATTTGGACTGCCTATGAGTCCAAATGCTTTTATTGTAGTAACTGTAGTGTTGTACATAGTTCGTAGTATTTTGTTAATAAAGGCATAGCGCCGGTAAAAAAAAACTACTTAAAAAAAAAACAATTTATATGTGTTGGTAAAGGAATAGACACTCGACCCGCATTTGACTGGTTTACAGTGATGCCAGCACTGTAACACCAGCCAAACACAATGTATTGTGTATACTTCACCATAAAATAAGATTAGAAATGTAACTCTTAATTAAATAAATACTTAATTGAATTCTGAAGGAGTAGGTGGGAAGTGAGTTGGGAATATAACTGTTCCTAATTTTAGCTGAAGGATTTTGTAATGTGTGGGTTTTTAAAGCATTGAATTAATTTATCTATGCCTTTGGTATATGTTATTAATTTTCTTTATGATATATATGTGTAAGTATATGATGGGATATAGAACGATGATCAACTTCCCATCATTAAAAGTCGCGCAGTCTTTTAGTGATGGTATTTTGAGTGATGACCTGGTACGCATGTTATCAATCACTTACCAAATTTAAGAATTTGGGATCTGAAAAAGATCATGTGTTATAAAAATCACTTACATCCATGTACCTACTATGCCTACATATTTAATTATAAGATATTCCATTACTGTTTGGGATAATACTAAAGAGATTACAAGAGTTCATAAACATCAGAAACAGTGAATGGCTCGAAAAGCGTATATAGCCATTCGAAGAGCATTTTCAGAAGAAATCACGTATGACAGTTTTTTTACGTATATTATAAACGGGAAAAGCACAAAACAATTATACCTACCGTACAATCCGCGTAATAATGAGAAAAACGAATTATTACAAATAATGAAATTCGAGTCGTACGTACTTACCAAAAACAGATTAGCGAAAGTACAAAAACAAGGTCGTTATTCAAAAATACTGATCTATAATAAATTACCGAAAAGCTTGACCACCTCAAAATATAGTTTATTTCAACTAAATTATAAGAATTTTTTGAAAACAATCCATTTTACATACCAAAGCAATATATGTCAAAGCTCCTTGTGGATTTTTTGTTCTTAAAACAAGTGCAGACGAGATAACTGCAAATTATATATGAAAGGTACTGAATTAGGTGAAAATTTTTTTTTTTTACCTTCCTTATGCCTTTATTAACAAAATACTACGAACTATATACAGCACTATAGCTACTACAATGAAAGCATGTAGACAACCTACCTGTCATTGCAGACTCAGAGGCAGTCCAAATGGTCCAGCCCACTACCAGTTAGTAGCGTGGCTAGCATGCTGGCAGCACTGCCCCATTGAACAATTATTAAATTCAAAACAATTATTGACATGTATATTATTATAGAATTTTGTACCTAAATTGGTGGAAGCGACAGGTGAACAGAGCGCTCGCTGGAGATATAAATCACGGCCAAAGAATGGTACTTATTGATATACTACAGCCAGTATTCTGAGCACTTTTCCCTCCAAAAGAAGTTTATTAGATTTTTAGTACAATATTTTCACCTTCAGTATTCTTAAGAATTGTTAAACGTATATTTTACTTTTTGAAAATAAAATAAGTATTCATTTTCTAAATATAATAAACAAGCACTATCGCGTGCTGATTTTGTGCTCCTATAAGTTGTAAAATATGTTTTATTACAATTTACACAGGTAAGTCAATGTTACATTTTATTCCATTCAAAATTTGTTATAAATGGCTTATAAAACTTTTTTATATCTATATATAGGATATAGTATCCTATAATCGTAAATAAGCGCATGCGCATGCCCTTCAATTTTCATTTTTCGTTCTGCGTGTAGTAGAAGCAATGGGTCCAGAAAACTTTTTAAACTACAACATACGAGTTAAAAAGTACACAATCCGCGTCCATTGCCAAAAGCGTGTGCTTCGGGAATGGACGCATGAGTTTAGCCAATCAGCATTCTGTTATCTGTGGTCACGCGCACTCACTATGTTATTTCGTAGACGGTAGACCAAACAACCTAATACTCGCTAACGCTGTGGGTCATAAACATAAACCAAATGTTATCTACTTTTGTGAGGACATGTCCAGCACTATTTTTAAAAGTTGCTGTTTGTTTTGGTCCTAGTGTTTTGGAACCAACATGATGAACTTTTGTGGTAATAAGCACACACAATCTGCCTGCTTGAAATATTTTTAACGGTAACGTTCAGCATATTTCAATTAGTCTTAGAGAAACTGTAACCATAACGCTTTCCATACAAACGTAGTTTCGTCATATTTTCAATACCAAGTGTTCAAATTCGGAAAAATTATACTCGCGTGTTCTTGATCCCAATATATACCTATTATGGTAGGCAAAAGCTCCAGTAATACTCCGGGTATTGCAGGTATCTGTGATAGGCGGTGACGACTTAACCTTCTGGTACGTACCGTACGTCAGGTACGTACATACTTCAAGACCGTATGCTTGTTTGTCATCTTTCCTATAAAAAAATACTTCTTGGTTTGCCACAAAGTAACTATTTTTGTGAGGACACCGCTAACTAAGACCAAACATGCGAAGTGCTCGTAATGGAGCATCCTTACTTAGGTTCAGCAACGTCCTTTGTGGTCACTACTAGGATGGGTGACTGAGCACTCCCATTATTCTGAGGTTGAACTGTCATCGGCCCAGTAGTTGACTTAAGATGTCGTTACACTACGTTGAAAACTTTCAGGTGGTGTTCAAATTAGTAGAGTCAGCTCTAGTGCTGGCTAATTGTCCCAGTAGTAGAGTAATTTCCCAAACCACCCTAAGCTACAGGACAGGCTAAAACGTTGCGTTGAGGTAATCAACAATAAAAACATTGCGTAACAATTGAAGACTGTAAGAATGTTCCTAAATGACGTATCAATTATTACAAACTCATGTAGCCGGTCTATACCATTTTAGAAAGAAGAGCCCAAAGAGGCCACAGAGTTTATCGAAATCTAGATCGGCAAATACTTCGAGCTTCTATTTGGTAAAAGGTCGTAGTAGGGCCAATAACTCTTTGCACGACACGATAGGCTAACTAATGCATTAGCTTTTCCCAACACACGCGGGTAATTCTAGTGAAATGGCAATTTTCAAATACAATTTAGAAAAATTAAGGTGTTTGAAGAAATAGTGTTCTTTCTTTTCTACTACGTAGATTCCAATTTCGTACAACCACATCCTAGAATAGAATACCAATGGTTATATTATAAGGTTTTACCTAACGCAGTATGGGCTTAATGCGGTCCAGTAGCTATCATGTGCTCAGTATTAACGTTATAAATTAGGACGTTAACTGGCCCTCGCACTCAAATAACTATAAAGCCTGTCCAGCAGACATTACCCGCACTTGTGATGGCTCCTTGAAACTTATGCTCGCCGAGTCTGCACATTGTCTTTCATAAGGTCCTCATAAAGATATGAGTGGGTGTTTCGTTATATTATATATTTACGTGCTTATAAGCTAACTTGTTATAATCTTCAATAAATATTTATTACGATTGAGTTTCATTAAATTTAATAAAATATAAGTATGTGATCTCAATGAAGGGGGTTTATATGATTGATTACTATCTGCAGGTATCACAGAAACAAAGGCACTAAAGTACGCGGTTAAGACTTCTTTGAGGAGGGCCAGGCAAGGGGAAGACAGCTTCTTATCAGATCAAACCAAGTAACAGAGTGCTCTCGCTTATTTGCCTTTTGAATTCAGATTATCGTGATGCGCGTTTTTTACACGACTGCTCAAAAAATTAGTGTTATGTTTTCAAGTGTCATGTATGTATGTTTGTGATTTTCTTTTTCCACCATAACTTCTAAACGGCTTAAAGTATGAGATATAAATTAGATTCGCCTTGAGAGCGCAAGAGACACTAAATAAAAAATAAATAACAAATTAAAGGATTCTAGACGCCATATTGTGCCAAAAAAAAATATTTTCTTCCAAACCCTTATCAAAATATTTATCAAAATAAAGGGCTTTAGAAAACGATTCCATAAATATAAATAAATGGCAGTTTTAATTTCAATAGAACGATAAAATGCTTAACGAAAATAAATAATTTTCAGTCGGGTTATTTACTTTTTTAGTTAATTTATACTTGTTAACGTGAACGGTCTGTACACTACCTAGAATTACAAGTTCAGGTCGGGACCATGAGCACAATAATGGGCTCAGAATGTTTGAATCAGCATGGCGACTGACTTCAACAATCTATTTCACATTTATACGTGATAGGTCCCTACCTACCCCCCACCCCCCATGGGGTGCCGGGTTAGAATTGCACCTCCCCATATCATCCCGTGGGTGTCGTAAGAGGCGACTAAGGGAAAATACTGTAAAGTGGGCAGCAGCACCTTCTAAAGAACTGCCATCTTACACTGCGATCCCCAAGCCGCCTGCCAAGCGTATTGCAAATACCCCCTTAAGAGGCTGTGTTCAGCAGTGGACGAGTAGGCTGTTACGGTACCTACTTATATGTCGGTTTCAACTGAACCTCAACACTGAAGAGTATGAAATAATTTGTAGAAGTCGGTACCATGCTGTTTCAAAACACTTAGAGCTCACCTTTTTATGGTGGCCATACTTTTCGTAAAGTATGGAATAAACGTAAACTGGGACATGGGCACATTAAAAGAATACTGTCTTTCAAGTGATATTATAATCATAATGTACTAATTATGGATATATTTTTTTTACTCGCCTACAATATTGGTTATAAAATCGGTAAGAATTGCAATAAAATTACCTATTATTAAAACATACAAATAAAGGCACATTGGAAAATATTTATTTTCAGTCAATTGAGAGAAAATCTGTTTGAACGATGTAGATGAAATTTTAATGGGTTGTAAGTTTTTTTTTTTCAACTTGTGAAAAATGCATTTTTGCATTCCCGGTCACCCCTGGGAAGGTGGCCGGGATATGACTGGCTCGACACCAACTACTCCCACAGCAGCAAGTGTAGTACCGACTAAATAACACACGGTGTTCCACCTCTACCGCTTCTCGGCGGGACCGCAGGGACGCTTTAGCACTAACCATGGACCCGCCACGGTTGTCCGTTGCCGGACCCCTCCCGGGCTGCTACTCCTCACGACGTACCAGAACACATGGCACGTCGCTACCACCCGGGGCTCAAGCCCACTAAAGCGACGCCCAAGGTCGCCCTGCGATTGGTCAGATGAGTAGACCCGTCACCCGCTACTTCGGCCGTAGAAGATAGGGAGAGCCGCGCCTCGCTATACCAACACTCCTCCTCCCCTGCGGCCACTAAGCGTCCGCCATCCAACGGTGGCGGCCCCGCCGTGGCCACGGAAGGTAGGGAGAGCGGCGCACCGTAATACCGGCACTCCTCTCCCGCCGTGGCCAGTGTTGCCAAGTCAGCCATTTTTTGGCTATATCTGGCAACATTTATGATCGATTTAGCCAAAAATATCAAATAATATTGGCTAAACATTTTAGCCACAATTTCAGCAACTTTTAATTATTGACAATGCTAAATATTAGAAAAGGCAAAAATTATAACTTTATAATACGTACTTTAATTCCGCAGTCGTGTGCTTCTTGCCAAATACCCATGGAAGTGCTGGATCAAATAGGAAAGCAAGAAAAATATTATTTCCTTGTTTCTAACGAACCAGAACCATCAACATAAACGTCAAATGATGTAGAATTAACCTTTGATTAGAGTAATAAAACGTTTTTATAAAGCTATGGACTTTGTTTTTAACCCAGTAATTAATAATTTTAATTGGCCACTTTTAGCAACTTATTAGGGTACGAAATTTTGTACATTCTTGCACCTTTTTAAAAGTATTTGGCCATTTCTTGTTTCATAGACTTGGCAACACTGGCCGTGGCCCCTCACCGTCAGCTGTGGTGTCGCCCATACAGCACCGCAGCCTACCCCTTTCCGCTCCATTCTGAACTTAGAGGCAAAGCCCAGTAAGCCTTGGCCGACTGCCCAAGCCGGCACGGGCCCTGGTTCCTCTTCACTTCACCGTGGGTGACGAAGCCACGGCTACTGAGCCCCACCGCCACGGCAAGGCGTGAACCTTCGGGGGGTTGTAAGTATACATAACCCAATCAAAAATGATCATCAAGATTTAATGATCCAGGAAAAAGACATGCGTCATCAGCTGATCAACCTAATCTTACATTTTTTTAAAACCGCAGCGACCTATAACCGTCCTCTTTTTTTTTCTGAAAGTCGGTTTACAAGAATACCCATAATATCAAATATATATTATCAAATATATATAATATCAAAAGTCATAGCAGTAGATGAGTTTTGAGCAGACAAATATAAAATGAACATTATTATGTCTTTCAGATTCTTTCTAAGTATTTTAAACATCTGCGTTGCTTACAAATTATTTGATCTTATTTTCTAGCGTTCCGTATAAAAAGAACAGGAAGTAAGTTTAGTTTTTTATTTAGTTTTTTTTTGTAAGTTTACGTATAGTCTATGCCAAGACAAAACCCTATCACTACTACTATACGAGTACACGAGCCTATGCTGTTCATCCGTCCATACTAGTTTTAAAGGGTTGTATCTTTGTAACTTTATTAACGGTATAGTTGGTTGAAAAATTTCACGTCTTACCTATCCGTTTTTTTATAGCAGATAGGTAAGTCTTTGACTACTATCTCACCTGATGATAAGTGATGATGTGTTCGAAGATGTTGTTCAGACTAATCTATAATTACTTGTTCTCAAGGACGGCTGTCGGAACATAACTTTGTAAGTGCTTGGTGACAGATTTTCTACTTGAGGGGGTAGCTAGCCAGGCGGATATTTGAAAATGCCCTAGCCCCATGCTACCGACGACCGACGGCTTAAAGTGTCCACCGAAGCACGGAAGCGGTCTGTAGTAATGCTATATGCGGTTGCCCATCTAAGTCATGACCGCGGCGGGAGTTGCAACTTCGCAACGAGTCTGAGGTAATGAGTCTCGAAGTAAAAGACAATGCCTACTCCGAGCTAAGAGCGCCCCCTGCGGCAGCACTGGACCATAGTAGAACCACTCCTTCTACTATGACTGGACCGCGCCGCGCTCCCTTTGAATAGTTTTGAATATTTACATCGATTGTAATAAAACATATGAAATATTAAATTACAGGCATAAGAGACTTTTAACATCAGGTGTTCCTCGTGCTTATTCCGTCATATACAAAGTACAAACAAACAAACAAACACAAAAAAAAATATTTAAAAAAACATCTCAAAATGTTTGTTAGGACTAGTAGAAGTCAACCCTGAGAGGTTGTTAGCATTTTACCAATAACCCTGTATAATCATATGTAAAATTAGTGAGGAACAAGTTTTTTGTCGAGTATGTTTGAAAAACAAGTATAAGTTAATTAAAAAAGTAAAAACCGACTGCAAAATAGGTATATATTTTCGTTAAACGTTTTATCTTTTCATTCAACATAAAACTGCAAATTATATACTTATAATTATGCAATCGTGTTTTAAAGCCCTTATTTTGCTGTTGAGATGTCGTCCTAAAAGGAGTCGTTTCTAAGTTTGGGGCTCATTTTCAAACCTGAAGTAAACGAAGTTTTACTGTCAATACCAGATGACGAATCTTTGATAATTCAGCGCCTAAAAACAAAATGCTCCTTTGCCTGAACAAAAGGTTTCCTTTCACTGAGAATAGGTATTGTCGCAGCCTCTCTGCTTGACTCACGTTTTTCACGCTTGAAAGAAATCGACAATTACGTAGAAAGTACACAAAAGGCAAAAACCACTTTCTTGGTCGATGTCGTGAGGAAATTCGTCTTGAACAAGGGCTCAGCAGAACCTGGTCCTTCGTCAAAAGAGAACCATGGCAATTTAATCCAGAAGCTGTCGCAAAACACTCAGATTTATTGATTAAGGTGACGAAGTTGTCCAAGAATGCTGGAGGTAATTAGCCACGGCCAGCTCTCGAATGCGAAGCGATCGCGCTTAAATCCTGGAAAAGTGAATAAAATTATTTCCATTTACGACCATAATAATCATTGCTCATAATTAGTTAGATTACAGTAGGTCTGCCTGAGTAGGTACTTACTTGTATGCAAGATAATAAACATTCATCCTTGTGGCAGATTTCTTTTCGATTTCGTTTATCAGCGTGCCGCCGCCGAATTTCGTGACCGTGGCGCGGACCTCTACAACAGAGTAACTCAGTTACTGTATCAGCTGGATTGTTCACTGCTGAACACAGCCCACGATTGGCAGGCGTCTTGGGGATCGCAGTTTAAGATATCTGTGAAGGCGCTGCTGCCCACCTTCCGGTATTTCACCTTTAGTCGCCTTTTACGACACCCACAGTTAGAAATGGGAGGGTTACCTTCTTCTAACCCGGCATCACACGGGGTAAGTAACATAGTTACTCTGTGAAAATGACACACTAATATTATCAAAATGCGAAAGTTGTGATTGAGTGAGGTTGTGATGTGTGTATATTTGTTACTCCTGCTCGCTGAAACGGCTGAATCTATTTTGATGAAACTTGAAATGTAGATAGTTTTAGACCTAGATTAACACATAGGATATTTTTCATCAGTATCAACACTTTTCATCATTGATTACGTGGGTGACACCGCGGGGCGCAACGTGATTTAAGTGATTTTTTGCACGACTGCCCAAAAAAGGAGTGTTATGTTTTCAATGTTCATGTATGTATATGAGTTTATTTAATCTACCATAACTTCTAAACGGCTTAACCTCTATTAATGTAAGACATATAGTTAGATTCGTCTTGAAAGCAAAAGTCACTATATAGGTACATAAAAATAATAATAAAAAACTGGTGGATATTAGACGCTATATTGTAAGTTTTTTTCTTTCAAACCCGCCAAGTTGGATATCAAAATGAAGGGCTTTAATTTCAATGGAACGATAAAACGCTTAACGAAAATAAATAATTTGCAGTCGGGTTTTTTATTTTCTAATTTAATTTATACTTGTGGTAAATATAAGTCCTGTTTTGCTACGGAATTCTCATGTGTCAAAGTTTTTTATATACAATGGGTTGAAAAGCCTACTTATTAGGTATAGTATAGCTGTTTTAATAAACTCCTTTGAGCCAGATACAATAGACCACAATTATTTCAAACTTTTTGTATTGTATTTTATTCCTTTGTACAAAACGCAGACAATGTTTTACCGTCTTCAAAGAGCGTTTCACAAACACTGAAGAAAATAAAATCTATTGGCAGATGAAAACACAGACCTAAGATGGTGTGTTGCTGAAAAAGTAACTACTTTGTTCTTGAGATCTTGTTATTTTAACGTTTTAGTTTCTTTTATATATTTAATGCAAGTGTTTTTACTATGAAGCGTACTTTAGAGATCATGTACCTAAGGATATCTTACACTGCGATCTCCAAGAAGCCTGCCAAGCGCGAGGATTATGGCAACCCCTCCCCCCCCCAACCTCCCACATAATGGGGGAGGCTGTGTTCATCAGTGAACAATCCTGCTGATACACTACTGTAACCTATCAGCCGGAATTGGAATTGGAAACTGTTGAACATAGCCTCCCCCATTAAGGGAGGATTAGCCATTATCCCCACGCTTGGTAGGCGCCTTGGGGATCCCAGAATAAGATAACACTTCCTCAGACGGCACTGCTATAACGTTGTTTACCCTTAGTCGCTTCTTACGACACCTACCGGAAGAAATGGGAGGGTGACATTCTTCGTCTTCGTCCGACAGTCCACGGGCAATTGAATTACTTACATGTATTTACGTTAAAAGATTAATTTATTGTAATTCTAATCTAATGACTAACTATGTAACCTTTTACATCAGTGGACGCATATGCAGTATCAAGATCTGTATCCTATTTTTACTGCGGTCTTGCTGGAAAGTAACTTAACTTTTCCAAACCGTCTGATAGCGAAAAAAAAACTACACATTAACCTGGATAAACAAGCAATGACGTCAAAAATGAGTCGAAAATCACTATTGGTTCGACCATTAGCACAAACTTGGTAACTATTGATTAGGCATATGGCTGCATATACTTTTTCACTACGATTGCAGAACCGACAAATAAGATGTTACTAAAGCAAAATAAGAGCGACACCAAGTATATTTTTGAATATTTGTAGTAAATATACCAAAAGCACCGCACTATGAGCCAAGCCAGGTAAAGTAGATGCCAACTGTTATTCTGTGACGCGGGTCCACAAATCGAACATTCCTTATTTCAAGCAGTTAGACAAGATTTCAGACGCATTGTTTAAGTTATTTCGAGCATCCGACCGGCCAGGCATTTCGTTTCGGAGACTAAACTATTTGCAGGGGTGTCCATTCGAATAACATTGCTCTTGAGGGTGTGGTCTCAGCTCTATTTCTTACAGAGACATAACAAAAGTAAAAAAGAATCAATATCTACTATTATGTGCTATGGTATGAAAATATTTTTCGGTGTAAGCCTAGCTAGCTTATGAAGCGCTCGTAGCGAAGTTTACTTAGCTGTTCTCAACCGATCAGCAAAGTTAAGCAACGTCGCCCATGGTCATGAGTTGGATGGGTGACCGCTAGTGACATTACTACTGAGCGTTTCCGTGCTTCGGAGGGCACGTTAAGCCGTCGGTCCCGGTTGTTGTCTTAGGATGGCAGTCGTTATAGCATGGTGGTAGGGCATTTTGCGAATGCCCGCCTGGCTAGCTACCACCCTCAAGTAGAAAATCTGTCGCCAAGCACCTAACGGTGTGTTCCGGCAGCTGTCCTTGAGAACCAGTACTTCTAGGTTAGCCTGAACAACATCTTCGACCACATCATCACTTACCATCAGGTGAGATAGTGGTCAAAGGCTAACTTATCAAGCATATAAAAAAAAAAAAAATAGCTTAGCGCCTTAAAATATGCCGTAATAGTACATTATGATATAAGTGCGGTAAGTTGAAAATTACAGCCGAGGCGATATTGCTAGCCCGAGCCGTGGGAGAGGGCTACAAGAAAGCAGAGGCTGTAATTATCAAAGAGCACGTATGTCATACGACGTTTTTCAACACACTTGCGAGGAACAATTACGAAAATATCGTTATGAAAATATTTACTTTATCTTTTTGATAGCAATAATAATCTGATTAAGAAGGTTTATAATTAAATCTTCTAAAGTTCTACTTCAGTAGGTAAAAAACTCTTTGGTTTGTTTTTATATTAAAAACGATTGCAACAAACTACAATCTCCTTGGTGAGAAGTTTGGAAACGTTGTTTTTTTTCTATCAAATCAAATCAAATTATTTATTGCCTGAACATGTACATATACATGTACAGAAGATGTTATAATTATTATAAATATAGGTTCAATGTATTCTGCCTTCATAAGGCGTGCAATGTTCATATTATTACAAATTTCATTAAATTAATGAGACTAATTTTATATCTAAATACACCAAATTAATTGTCAAAATAATTCTCAAAATAAAGCATATTAATTATTATCATTAGTCAAAAAAAAATTTACGTAAATATGTCATGTTTAATCAAATATATGAAATTAAATTACATAATTAATAATAATCATAAAATAAACTAACACAAATACATAAATAGTCATCCGAATAAAAAAAAAGTACAGTTTTAAAATGTCATGTTCTTGTATATTGAATACAAGTGCGGTAAAGTAGAAAAAAAGCACGAGTGCGTGACTACATAATGACACTAAAATCGGTGCATTTTTAAAGGCCCGTTACGAGCTAGTGTGTTGAAAATATATTTATAATTTTTTTATAAGATGATGAGACAAACAAGCGGCTGTCTGATTCACGCCTGTCTATTACAGTTGCAGTGCCACTTTTCTAGCTTCGCTTGCTACTGCACTGCACTCGTCGCGCTTGGACACGTTAGTTTATTTTTTATATTATTATGACGGAACGAGCTCGAGTCAACAAGATGTTAAGTGTACTAACCTATGCCTATGCCTAAGTGTCGAATTGCACTGCACTTAATTTTACTGGTTCTCAAGGGCTGCTGCCGGAACACACTACTTGGCATCAGGTTGTCTACTTGAGGGTGGTAGCTAGAGCTAGCCAGGCGAGCATTCGAAAAATGGCCTTCCATCCTCCAGCCGGCGGCGGGGATCGAACCATGGACCTGCGGCACGGCAGTCCATGGCTATTACAGCTCGGCCATCATTGCTTCGAAAATGGCTTATGTCTAGTTCGCCAAGATGGCAATTTCACTTTCTACTGTGCCCTATAGCGTTTGCGCACTTTTATACCCTACTGTTTCTGAAACTGTGGTGGTATTATATAGTTATCCTAGAAATATACCGTTACGTTTCACTAAGAGCAGATAGATGTAGGTGATTAATTGATCTCGCATATACTTAAAACCTTCGAGAATTACATTGTACCAATACAGTTGTACAGTTTGATTATTAAAACGCAAAAATGCTACAATACCCATCTCTGCCAAGCTACCTGTGACCTATATACCTACGTAATTTGTAATAACGTTAAATCTTTAAATTTTTGAAGCAGTTAGCTCAGTGGCATTGGCTATGGACTGCCGCGCAGCAGGTCCATGGTTCGAATCCCGCCCAGAGCTTGAGCTTCACCGTATGGTGGAAGGGCATTTTGCGAATGCCCGCCTGGCTAGCGACCACCCTCAAGTAGAAAATCTGTCGCCAAGCACCTAACGGTGTGTTCCGGCAGCAGTCCTTGAGAGCCAGTGAAATAACAGGCAAAATGAGACTTAACAGGTATGTCTCGTGATGAAATGCATCTGTTATAGGCAGAGGATACCGCTTTACATCAGATGGGCCAAGCGCTTGTTCCTTCCCAATAAAAAAAATATAAAAAAAAACTATTTTGTAACACAGTGTCTCAAGACTTTTAAACAGTATTACGGACGATTGGTGGACTGTATGATAATGTAAATAAAAACACTTTAGATAGTTACTCGTTGTTACTCTTTATAATCGTTTCAAAACTAAATTACATCTTATTTTTACTCGCATCGAGCCTTGACCCAATCAAACACAAAAAACAAAACAAATACATTGACAGTACCAAAATAACTACATAATAGGTTTAATATATTAACAAAAAGGCTGCACCAGCCAGTCGCCAACATTCCGGACCCCTAGTGGAGCACTAAACTCTGGTGGCAACTGGCTGGGTATGTGCAACAAGCGGCAGAAGCTTACGGACTGGTCGGCGCAAGATACCTCCTTTGGTAGCAACGTCTGCGACACGAACCAGTCCGTCAGGTCCTGGAAAGGTTTTGTTTATCCTACCAAGAAGCCAAAGACCCCTTGGTAGTGTATTGTCCGCTATAAGGACCACGTCACCCTCGCATAATCCAGATTCGCTTCTGTTTCGACCTCGAGGAATTAGAGTAGGCAGGTACTCAGCCAGCCATCTTGCCCAGAAATGTTCAGCCAGCCTAAGAGCGAGCCGCCAATCAGTCGCTCGTAATGAATCTGCATCCGGAAGTTTGCAGGGCCATGATGTCACTGATGAAGTTCCGAGGATGAAATGAAAGGGCGTTATAGCCTCGGGGGTGTCTGGTGAGTTTGGTACATAAGTCAATGGCCTGCTGTTGACGATCGATTCCGCTTCCATGAGCAACGTGGTAAGAACTTCTTCTCGAGGTGCTCTGTCCTTTAATGTGACTCGTAGAGCTGTCTTCACCGAGCGTACCAGCCTTTCCCACGCTCCACCCATAAATGGCGAGGCAGGTGGAATGAAACGCCAGGAGATCTTGCGGCTGGTCGCGAAATTTTCTACTGCCTCATCGTAGAGTGATGCAAGCTCACGCTTGGCTCCAACAAAGCAGGTTGCGTTGTCGCAGAAGATTGTAGCTGGGGTCCCTCGCCGGGAAATTAGGCGTCTAAGGCTCATTATTGCAGAGCTGGATGATAATGAAGGGACTACTTCCAGATGTAGAGCTCTTGTAACAAGACATGTGTAAAGAGCCACCCACCTCTTTTCACGTCGTCGGCCAATTGCAACTACTATGGGGCCAAAATAATCTACACCAACATGCGTAAACGGCCGTGTGTGGTGGTCTAGCCGCTCTGGTGGCAAGTCGCCTGTTGCTGGTGTTACTAAACGACCATTCTGTCTTCTGCATTGTAGACACCCTTTGGCTAAGCTTCGAATGGTAGCCCTAGCCCGTAGAATCCAAAATGTCTGTCTTATTTCATTGAGCACAAGCTCATGGTTCCCATGTCCGGCTTCAGCGTGTTTATGCAAAATGATTAAGTGTACAATACGATGACGACCGTCAAGAATGATCGGTGACTTAACACTCTCACTCACCCCAGGAGCGGATTTTATTCGTGAGTATAATCTAATCAGACCATCTTTGTCAAGAACCGGGGCGAGTGCGGCTATGCGACTGGTCTTGGGTACAGGTTGCGAGGCTTTCAAAATCTTCAGTTCTTCGGAAAAGCTGTCTATCTGAATCCTTGAGAAAAGCATCTTCTCTGCTTGAAGAATGTCATCAGTTGAAAGATGCGAGGGGGACGTAGTATCATGAACAGATTTCGATAGTAAGCGCGGTGAACTGGATTTTGACCAAAACTTTCGTACGGCTTGGAAAACGCGGGCCGTAGATCTTAGTAACCGTAGCCAGCTGCTAAAACGAGCTGCGTCTGGAACCGGCGGCACTAACAAAGGATTATCTACAAGATGCCCTACGTACTCTGATTTAACTCAGAAGTACGTAAAACTTCGTCAATGATGTGTTCTGGTTCATGTGGCCATTCTGAGGGTGAATCGATGAGAAAAGATGGGCCAGCGAACCATCTATGCGATGATGTAAATTTTAAATGTTTTGGCTTAGTAGCATCGTCTGCGATGTTGAGTTCGCTAGGAAGCCATTTCCAATTTGATGGATTCGAAAATTCTAAAATTTCGCCTAACCTGTGGGCTACAAACGGCTTAAAACACCGCGCGTCGCTGCGAATCCATTTTAAGACCGTTGTGGAGTCAGTCCAGTAGAAAACAGCGGAAGGTTGTGTCCGATGAGCATTCAAAATAGTTTGTGCAAAACGCGTCGCGATCAGAGCAGCCTGCAGTTCAAGGCGCGGAATAGAAAGTGGCTTTAAAGGTGCAACACGCGCTTTGCTGCCTATCAGCGCTAAACTAACTGAACCATCAATGAACGCATAACGCCAATATGCAACGGAGGCATAAGCCTGTTCCCCCCCATCAGCTATAACGTGAAGTTGAATGCTGCACTGCTCTGATTTGCCTACGTACCATCGCGGAATACGGAGATTAGCTGCAGAATCAATCTGATCAAACCACGACTTGCAGTCGACTTCATACTTGGGTGGGATCGGCGAATCCCAGTCAGTCCCTTCCCTCCATAATTTTTGTATCAAAATTCTACCTTGGATAACTATTGGCATGATGAGTCCTAAAGGATCGTAGACGCTCATAACACTGGAGAGTAAACTTCGTTTAGTTATCGTGCATACGCCACTGCGATTGCGACACGTGCGAAAACCTAAAGTATCGGTCAGAGGATTCCACTTTACGCCTAAAGCACCTACGTCATTAGTTAAAGGCAGGTTGACATCAGAATTCGAGTCGCTACAAAGCTCTTTGGGTACTAAAGCAAGCGCCTCGGGCACGTTGGATACCCACGAACGCATTTCAAAACCACATGATTTGTGAACCGTGACTATATCGGAGGCTAAACGTTTCGCGTCGGGGAGGTTAAACTCACTCCCAATATAATCGTCCATGTAGTGGTTGTGAATGATCGCGTTAGTAGCAGCTGGATATTTGTGCTCAAAATCTTTAGCATTTTTGTTTTTAATAAACATTGCTATAAAAGGGCTAGATACAGCGCCAAAAATTAAAGACGTCATCCTATATTCTTTGACGGTATCCTGAGAGTTTTCATTGCGCCATAAAAACCGTAGCGCATCACGATCGTTTTCTTTCATTTTGATTTGAAGAAACATCTCCCTTATATCGGCATTAAACGCGATCGGTCCTTCTCTAAAACGAAACAAAATGTTTAAAAGAGACTGCAATAGATCCGGACCTTGCAGTAGCATTTCGTTCAAACTTACACCTCTAGTGACAGCTGCTGCGTCGTACACTACTCTCAACTTACGCTTCTGTGGATGGTACACACCAAAATGTGGTAAGTACCATCTCAAAGAGACGCCAGCCGAGGACTTGTACCTGAGAAAATTGTCGTGGAAGGTAGAGGGCGCGCATTCTTCTGCGTAACCTTTTTGAACTATGCTTTCAATATATTTTTTGTAAGCTAACGCAAGTGTGCTATCTTTGGCCATCTGTTTTTCGAGAGACTTGAGTCGTGATAAGGCGTGAGGGTAACTATCTGGAACGTCGTTTGTTACCCTTTCCTTCCAAGGCAAGCCTACCTCAAAACGTCCTGTAGCCAGTCGTTGAGCGGAAGACTCTACCAAACTTACCGCACGTGCATCGTCGCTGTTTTGTCGGGTGGCAAGCTTCTGGATGCCTAAAGAATCTACTTCATATTGTATTTTAATTAGTGCTTCAAGAGAGTTAATTGCCCTTGAGGCGTAATCTACTTCACAAACATTATTGACAAAATCTACCGGTTTAGACGACGGGGACATAGCGCCGTGTAGAGCCCAGCCCAAAAGCGTTCTAGAGGCGACAGGTTCGTTTTTCTTACCTACTCGCATCTCACGGCTTAAAGACAAATGCCAATCGGCCGCTCCAATGAGTACAGTTGGCGTAGCGTCTTGATATTCTAAACTAGCCGACAAATCCAACAAATGGTTGTATTTTGATAAATCAAGCATGTCGGTGCTTTGCGGAGTAAGAGAAAGAGGGGTAATACTGCGTGCGCCTTGGACTAAGTGGCGTTCAGGCATGTCGCGCCCTCGAATGTAAAAATTGACAAAGCATACCTCAGTGTCGAGGTACATACCCCCTACCCCTGTAACACGTAGTTTCTGACGGTCCGTGGTGTCAGCTCCGATGCGCGCAGCTACGTCACCGTCGATAAGTGTAGCGGTGCTGCCCTCATCAAGGAGCGCAAACGTATCAAACGTGCCGCGTAGACCTTCTAAAGTGACAGGTAGAATCTTGAGCAGACCTCGCCTACCAGATGCAGGTACCCCGATCGTGTTAGCCACCACGTTGCCGCCGTCAGCTTGAGGAGGCACGATAGTGTCATTCTTAGGTGAGCTCTGCAGAGAAACAGTATTATTAGCGGAGAGGTTACTATTAGATACCGATTTGTCACCGTGAAGGAGGGCGTGGTGGCGCCTGTCGCAGCTACTAACACCGCATCGCTTAGTCTGGCATGTATTCCATGTATGCGGGCTAGACTTCAGGCATCTATAGCACGTTTTGGTTTCTTTTATCCAGCGCCATCTATCGTCAACCGAAAGCGACGAAAAAGCTTTACATGTTTTAACAGAGTGAGGCCCTTGTTTACAGTATGCACACTGTGTCGTTTTGTCATTCGAGGTAGTAGCGTGAACATTCAAAACTTTCGTTACGTTTGGCTTATAAAATGTTGCTTTACTTTGTGACGAGCTCGGCGTTACGTCAACCAAAAAGTTGTAATTGAGTTGTCGTTCAGCTTCGATCACTAAGAACCTAGAAAGCAACTCTAGTTTAGTAATCGTTGGCTCAAAAGGTTTGTGTGTGGCTGCGTAATCCGTAAAACGGTCTCGCGTGTGATCATTAAGTTTTAAAAGGACCGTACGAAGAAGCTCGAGTGATGATAGGTACTCGTGCTGCTGAAACAATCTTATAATGGCAACGCAGTTCCTCAGCTTGTTGGCCAGAATGTTTAAATGTTCTGCGTTACCTATTTTAATACTGCGTAGACCGTTAATCTCGTGTGCGACCAGCTGCTCTGGACGCGCGTAGTTTTTCTCCAAAGCAGTCATCACCTCCTCGGGATCTTGTGCCTGCCATAAAATTGAAGAAACAGCTGCCTGGGCGGCACCACGAACGGCGGATGTTAAGCGAGCTAAATTTTCTGCGGGCGTGAAAAAGGTTTTAGTTCGCTCATACGTACACTTGAAAGCTAACCATTCATCTATATTGCCTGTAAAAGGAATCAGCTCCTGCTTTCTCGGGCGATTGGGTAAAGATGAAAAAGCCTTCGCAAGCTGAACAATCGGATCGCTTTCCGCTCCTGGGGTAGCAGTGTTACCTACGGGTGCTTGAACGCGTAATACGCGTGGTTGTGGGTCAAGTGCCATGTTGGGTGCGTTTTGGTTGCCCACCCATGTTGTTACACGTTCTTTGTGCGAACTACGGGAAGAGACGCTACCAGACCTGTCAGAATGTGCGTTACCTACGGGTGCTTGAACGCGTAATACGCGTGGTTGTGGGTCAAGTGCCATGTTGTGTGCGTTTTGGTTGCCCACCCATGTTGTTACACGTTCTTTGTGCGAACTACGGGAAGAGACGCTACCAGACCTGTCAGAATGTGCTTCCAGGGAAGCAAGCTTTGCGCACAGCTCCAACTCGTCAGCTTTTTGCTGTTGAAGCGCAATTTCGCGCTCTCGCTCCCGCTCGCGCTGTTCACGTTCGCGCTCGCGCTGTTCACGTTCGCGCTCGCGCTGTTCACGTTCGCGCTCTCGCTCTGCTAGCTTGCATTCACGCTCTACGCGACGTTGCTGAATTTCGGCCTCTATGGCCAGTTTTTTAGCTTGAATAGAAGAGCTTGAAGAGCGTCTTGTGTATGTTGACTGACCTCTGTTTCCGTGCGGCTGATGTTGAAGACCGGAACTAGCCGGGAGTACAGTCGTTTCTTGCTGTGCAATGTTTGTAGTAGCTCCCGCCTTCAGTTCAGCGATGTGTGCCGCTTGATGCGATCCGCTCGGCTGCGGCTCGGCGCGCTCGCGGAGAGGTGGTGGCGAATTGTCCTCTTGATGTGCTTCGCCTGAGCCTTGTGTCGTCGGATTCGCATATTGCGATTTAGTTTGACTACGAGTAACTACCATTGGTATAAATTTAGGCTTCGTAAGGACCAAATATTACGGACGATTGGTGGACTGTATGATAATGTAAATAAAAACACTTTAGATAGTTACTCGTTGTTACTCTTTATAATCGTTTCAAAACTAAATTACATCTTATTTTTACTCGCATCGAGCCTTGACCCAATCAAACACAAAAAACAAAACAAATACATTGACAGTACCAAAATAACTACATAATAGGTTTAATATATTAACAAAAAGGCTGCACCAGCCAGTCGCCAACAAACAGAATGCCGCCGAGTTTCTTGTCCGTTCTTCTCGCTGTGGCTCTTTAACACTTGCTGAACGTGGCAATAGCATGTAGAATATTTGAATATTAAAATTTGTAACTGACCTTTCTAAGAGTGGCGTAAACGGTAAATAGGAATAAAAAAACATTCGACTTCGCAGTGGAATAGTGAGTGCTCTCAACTCCTCTATATAGCTAGGGTACTGGGAAAAATGTAAATAGTGGATTTATTACAAAATTACGAATATACGATGGCAAAAATTTAAGTCATGTGCGGGATCCAAACCCGCGTCCATCCACCCCTTTAGCCGAGGTATGCTCTAACCAGTTGAGCTAACATGACAATGACGTCATAACTTAAATTTTCCTCTCGTTCTTTAACCATCGTATACGGGGATGGAACGACACCTATAGTTCAACTTACGTTGTACTACAAACAGTTTTACAATTAGCTTTAAACTTGTCAAATGATGACGCAACCCTATAATTTTATATTTTTATATATAAAATTATAGGGTTGCGTCGCGTTGCGTTTGCGTATATTTTTATTAGCCTAAAAACGAATGCTCTGCGGATTAATTCGAATCCCGCAAATGCGTATAATTGTTCCTCTAGTAAATGTGTAATTTTATAATATGGAGTACTAAGTATTATTTATTCTGGGACGCATGGCTGAGGTTAGATGAAATCGGACTCTTGAAATAAGTATAAGCGAGACGAAAACGGACTCAGTATTATTATTTTTTATGTGTGGGAGAGCATACCCCGGCTATAGGGGTGGATGGACGCGGGTTCGAATCAACAATAGGGTAGTTGACACAGTCTAAAATAAAATACAGTGTAACGTTAACATGATAGTAGTTGGAGCACATAACTCGACGAAATTAACAAATTATTTATTCTGCATTGGATTACCTTTATTTTGAATAAACAAAATGTGTTTAAATTTTCTTTAAGTCACGTGATCTCAAACGGAAGTAAAGGCGGAAATGATGTCATAAGGACAAAAACAAAGCCACAGAATAGGTAATAGTAATCATGAGAGTTTGCTTCCAAAGGTTTTGACAGTGACAATTGACATTAGTAATTGCTAATAGCAAGCAACCTACAAAATGTCGCATCACTATCGATTTACTACTTAGGCCCCTATTTCACTATCAAATCCATTGGATCCTATATATTTAATAGTGTAATACGTACATTTGACTCATTTATCGTTGATCATATTTCGCCGTGAGATTTGATCAAAGACCAGCATAGATAATAAAACCCAAACTCGGAACAAGAATCTATGGAAACATTTTGCAATTATTACTCATAGTAATACAACAACTTTAAACAGTTGGAAAAGCTTATGTTTATCATTATATTTATTCCGATGTCACTGCACGCCATTTGATTGTCTCGATCACTTGAAAGTGTTTACATTTCGGGATTACAAAAATGTTCAATATAAAAATTTTTACCAAAAAAAATAGAACCGACTTCAACACTCAATAGTGTGAAATAACTTGTCGAAGTCGGTACCATGCGCACAATATTGTGATGATAGGTACTTTTGAACCGTCATGGTACCGACTTCGACAAGTTATTTCACACATTTGAGTGTTGAAGTCGGTTCTATTTTTTTTGGTAAAAATTTTTATTTCGCCCTTTTTAGTGAACCTTGCTACTTATGGGCTTATGTTTAACTTACCACCAGATATAGTAACATATAACAGACTAAAATTAACCCCAATTTAATGTAAACTTAGAACCAAAGTTTTAACATCTCGTTATCCAAGCAAAATTACTCTTAGTAAATCATTGTTAACCCAAAAGTAGTAAATGATCACTGTTTAATATTAAATAAGTAAAGCTGTCTCACTCTCTCGTCTCACATCAACCAACATGCCATATGTGTTCCTACAAAATAAATTAATAAAAATAGTAATTTAAGTGCTGTGTAACCCAAACTATGTTCAAAGGACAATACAAATATCAAGTCAGTTATTGAAGACTTTCATTTATAGCGAATACAAGAGGATCCCTTAAATATTTAACAATCACCAAAAAAAGTAAATTATAATCGAAATTAAACTTGCTGTAATTCTTCTGGCGCATCGCCGGCCGCTGCCGCGGCACGCTCGCTGTGCTCTCTCGGCTCGCGCGTTGTTGTGGTCACAAGTAACCTAACGCTCCTCCTCGCTTCGCTCGTCGTCGCACCTAAACATGGCTTTGAGATTTAGTGATCATTTACTACATTTGGTGTTCGATTACAATTTTTGGTAAAAGAACTAAGGGTATCCAAGCATTTTATGGTGATCATTATATTTAGTCCCCTACTTATGGGATCAATTGTCATTTACTGTTAATGACATTTACGGTTTAAGAACGATAGGAAAGATTTGGGTTATGACATCATGTCATGGTAGCTCAATTGGTTAGAACATACCCCGGCTCAAGGGGTGGATGGACGCGGGTTCGAATCCCGCACATGACTGAAATTTTCCTATCGTATATTTGTGATTTTGTAATGTAATCCGCATAGCAGGCGTTATTGCAAACCTAACAATATTAAAATTATACGGTTGCGTCATCATTTTCAAGTATAAAACCAATTGCAAAATTTGTCTTGTTTGTAGTATAACGCTAGTGGCACTATAGTTGTCGCTCCATCCCAATACGATGGTTAAAGAACGATAGGAAAGATTTGAGTTATGACGTCATGTCATGTAAGCTCAATTGGTAAGACCATACCCCGGCTCAAGGGGTGGATGGACGCGGGTTCGAATCCCGCACATGACTTAAATTTTTCGTTTTATATTTGTGATTTTGTAATGTAATCCGCATAGCAGGCGTTATTGCAAACCTAACAATATTAAAATAAGACTAGTTTTTTTTTTTAATTTGCGGCATAATACACGTTTTATCTTCCTATCCAAAAATTTTATTTCTATCTTATACCGTTGAGGAAATATTACTGTGTTACCACCAAATTTGAGCTTCGATGAGAATTCATCATGATAGGAAAATACTTTTCAGTTATTGGGGTGTAACTCAAAAATGGTTCGACTGATTTTGATGAAATATAAATGGGACCACACGGCAAGCATCATCTTTCAAATCAAAATAGAGTTATCAAAATCGGTTCCCCCAGTCAAAAGTTCTAAGGTAACAAACATTGACTATAATATCAAGACAGGAAAACACTTTTTCAGTTTTTGGAGTGTAACTCAAAAACGGCTTGACTGATTTTGATGAAATTTATGTGGGACTACACGGCAAACATCAGCTTTCAAATAAAAATAGAGTTATCAAAATCGGTTCACCCAGTCAAAAGTTCTAAGGTAACAAACATTCACTATAATATCAGGACAGGAAAACACTTTTTCAGTTTTTGGAGTGTAACTCAAAAACGGCTAAATCGATTTTGATGAAATTTAAATGGGACCACACGGCAAGCATCAGCTATCAAATAAAAAAAGAATGATTAAAATCAGTTCACCCAGTCAGAAGATATGAGGTAACAAACATAAAAAAAAAAAAAAAAAATACAGACGAATTGAGTACCTCCTCCTTTTTTGAAGTCGGTAGAAAATAGTGATTTTGAACCGATTAAAGTTGTTTAATTACCATGTATGAAAAATAATTGATAATGCTGCCACTCATGTATCCGTGCTTCAAACTGTGTTGGTTCTGTGATTGTTTTATTCAGTCTACATACACCCCTACACTATGGTACACGTTCTGCCGAACAACCTGTATAATCGATTACGCACGACACTACAACAAGCAAGCAAAACGTATTACATTTCAGCACTATTTGTTTTTGCCCTAGTGACGTCATAAGCATACAGGCCGCCATTGAATGATGTTTTAGCGCCAATTTTAAAAGTTGAAATAAAAAGATGGATTTCTAGTATTTCAGGACTCCTGAAAAAAAAATTAAAAATACTAGGTGTATATTTCAGTGTTCTAAATAATTTAACATACTTTAAAAAAACAAGTCAACAACCCTATTCATCAATCAATCTTTAACGAACAACATAATTTTCTCTCGAAAATTTGTAATTTTGTAACCGTTTGTACGTTATATATTTTTACCAACCAATGAGTCAAGAAATCAACATACTCGAATATCGTATATCACAAAATTAGGTTAGCAAGTTGATATTTTTGTAATAAAGTCAGTGAGTCAAGCAGCTCGAATCGACCTTGTAAGCATGATTCACGTACATGAGTCACAGGATTTTTACCAGCAGTAACTGAAAATACGTGAATTTTTTAGTAAAGATTGTTTTACGAATATAAGTAAATTTAAATATTTAGATACTGTCGTAATTTATGCTAGTTCGCTTTGCAAAAAATACAGTGTTATTAGTTGTAATGGAGAAGCGATGGCCCAGTGACAATGGATATATTTTTTTTTTTTTTTTTTTTTTTACGTGTGAAAAATGCATTTACGCATTCCCGTCCACCCCGGGGAAGGTGGCCGGATATGTCGGGCTCGACACCAACTACTCCCACAGCAGCAAGTGCCCCTACCGACTAAATAACACACGGTGTTCCATCTCTACCGCTTCTCGGCGGGATCGCAGGGTCGCTTTAGCACTCAACCACGATCCCGCCACGGTTGTCCGTTGCCGGACCCCTCCTAGGGTGCTACCCCTCACGACGCACCAGAACACATGGCACGTCGCTACCACCCGGGGACCAAGCCCGCAAATGGGCGTCAGACGACCCCGCTTCCGACGCCCAAAGTCCCCCTGCGACGGGTCAGATGAGTAGCCCCGTCGCCTGCTACTTCGGCCGCAGAGGATAGGGAGAGCGGCGCCTCGCTATACCAACACTCCTCCTCCCCTGCGGCCCCTCCGCGTCCGCCATCCAACGGTGGCGGCCCCGCCGTGGCCACGGAAGGTAGGGAGAGCGGCGCACCGTGATACCGGCACTCCTCTCCCGCCGTGGCCCCTCACCGTCAGCTGTGGTGTCACCCATACAACACCACAGCCCGCCTCAGATGCGGTACTGCCCATACAGCACCGCAACCTACCCGTTGCCGCTCCAGTCTGGACTTAGAGGCAAAGCCCAGTGGAGCGGCCCCTCTGGGGCCGGCTGACTGCCCAAGCCAGCACGGCCCCTGGTTCCTCTTCGCTTCACCGTGGGTGACGAAGCCACGGCTACTAAGCCCCACCGCCACGACAAGGCGGGAACCCTTCGGGGGGACAATGGATATATGGACTAATGTAGTGCAACGTAGGTTGAACTATAGATGTCGCTCCATCCCAATACGATGGTTAAAAAACGATAGGAATAAATTGAGTTATGACTCATTGTCATGTTAGCTCAATTGGTTAGAGCATAACCCGGCTAAAAGGGTGGATGGACGCGGATTTGAATCCCGAACATGACATAAAAAAAAAAAAAAAAAAAAACCTCTCGCATATATGTAATTTTGTAATATGGACTAATGTACAGATAGTCCATCGTTCGAATCCCGCCGCAGGCTTCACCGGAACGTGCATTTTGCGAATGACCGCCTGGCTAGCTACAACCCTCAAGTAGAAAATGTCTCTCAAGTAGAAAATGAAAATGTCTCCAATCAACTAACGGTATATTTCGGCAGCTGTCGTTGAGTCAGTTATTTTAGGCTTATCGACCAAATGATGACTTACCATCAGGTGAGATTGTTAGGAAGTGCTAATTTCTTTGTAGTGATAGATTTTTTGAAGTAGATGCCTGCGATAAATAATAACCATCAAAATGGATTTGAAACTTTTGTAGTGTACTTTATGATAAGGTTACCTACTGTTACGTACTACCAATACGTAGACATGTGACCCATGTCTTTCTATTTTTTTTATTTAATAGCAAGTATTAAGCTCTATATTAGTTTCGTAGTTGTAAAATGAACCTGAGGTTGTACCTACAGTTCTTAACTTCAATTTTTATTATTAATTAAGAATGAAAATAAATAATGTTGTCTTAGGTTTTCGCGATTATTACACATGGTAATGAAACAACTTTAAACGCTTTAAATCGCGAATATTTATCATTATTTCTAAATCTTCTATTATCACTGCAAAGTGTTTGAAACGTCGGGACAAAAATAATGATAAATATACGCGATTTAAACCGTTTAAAGTTGTTTAATTACTATGAAAATAAATATTTCTTTTTTCATGCATAAATACATGCATGAAAAAAGAAATACATGAACTTAGGAATTTGAGGACTTTCAACTGTTGACATTTCTATTGTTTATTCCGCCATTGGTATGCCTTTGTTAAAAAACACTACAAACCATATACAACACTTCACCTACTACAAAGAAAGCATTCAGGCAACCTAAAGGCCGTTAAATGCTCCAGTCTATTATAAATTGACAGTGCACCCAGCATGGCAGCATTTCCCATTTGGATAGCAATGCTTATTCGTTGAGCCAAATAAATGACAGCATTTAAATCACGCGTCGCAACGACCAAACCTCTTTTAAGTTTTGTAAAATAAAATGAGGTTCCGGCCCCCACGGAAACATTTTCTACATCAAACGTGGTAGGGCATTTACGAATGCCCGCCTGGCTAGCTACTACCCTCAAGTAAAAAAATAAGTCACGAGGCACCTAACGGTGTGTTCCGGCAGCTGCCCTTGGGGGCCAGTAATTCTAGGCTAGCCTGAACAACATTTTCGACCACATCATCACTTAACATCAGGTGAGATAGTGGTCAAAGATTAGCCTAGCAGCTAAATAAAAAAAAGACACCTGTTTGTGTTAATAAGTTTATATATCGTACACATGTTTTGAGTTGCAATCCAGGTCAGATCAACATTATTCTGTGCTTCTTCTGGATCACTCATGTTTGGTGTATATGTTACAGCCAAAGTAACAAATCTGGATATTATATATACTGTCTAGCCATTATATATAATGTCTACTTAATTTAGATAAAGTGATAATTGACACAAAATTTTGATATTATTCATGAGACTCATATTTCTATTGGTCACGGAGGGCGCACCAGAATGGTTAAAGAGCTTAAAAATAAATATAAGAATAGTAGTAATTTATGTGGCGCATCGCCGGCCGCTGCCGCGGCACGCTCGCTTCGCTCGCTCGGCTCGCGCGTTGTTGTAGTCACAAGTAACCTAACGCTCCACCTAGCTTCGCTCGTCGTCGCACCTAAATATGACTTTGCCCTAGACTAAATGAAATTTAACCCCTTTTTATAACTTTTACCAATATCTGACGTGAATTATTAATAATAACTACTAAAAGTAATACATTTCGATCGTTTAGTCACATTTACCAAAACAATTTTGTGTCAATTATCACTTTATCTAAAATGAGTAAACATTATATATAATGGCTAGACAGTATATATAATATTCACATTTATTACTTTGGCTGTGACATATATATATACTTCAAAAATAAATAAAAGAATTACCTTGTGACAATGTAAGTAAACAACACCAAATAGTTTAATAATTAATTAAAATGAGTTTTACATTACAATTTGCCCATACTTAATATTTAATAACAACCCTACAACAATAGCTACCTATGTGAATATCGTAGCAGTACCGTATTCGGAGTGTTCCAACGTTTAAATTCCCTTGTGACACTTGATTGCTGGACATTTTAATACAATTTGGAAGCTAAAATGTTCCGATAAATCTTTTTATCTTGAAGTTAAAGTGACTAAAAGTTTTACAGAATATCACTTCTTATTTGACTTTGTTGTATTTTTGTCAATTTGAATGATTAATAATTGATTCCTTGCTAATGAATAGTCGTATTTTAACACAACTACAAAGTTTGCAATGTGTAGTATGCCGCGGGTGATTGCCTCAGATAAAAAAAAACATATATAATTTTGAAGAACATTTTTTTGGGATCACCGTACCATCTTACATACCTACCACTGAAAAAACATTTTGCCATGTCATAGTTCATAGCATGGCATCATGTGACGGTAAAATTGAACAAGTTTTAATCGTTTGCTATGAGTTACTTTTTTTTTTCTAAGATTGTTATTTATACTCTAAGGCCTGCCAAGCATATCATCTTACAATTTACAACGTAAGGAAAAATTTGGGCAGACGGCTCGTTACTGACCACCGTCACCCACAGACATCTGCAACACCAAAGGTCTCAAGAAAACGTTGCTTTTTGCGCGAAAACGATGCAGACCAAGAGTGATCAAGTTTCTCCATAAATACGTATGTAGTGCCAAAGGGATGAGCAGATCAGAAAGCGTTATCTCGTTGACGATTCAGACGCTCTGTGCTGAATGCGATCAAATGGATGGAACTTGCATGAGGAGCATGCCCAAAAAGTTATGTCGCTAGGTAGGCACTGACAATTAAAACAAAGCTAAAACTCTCTATAAATAGGAGTATATCCTTGCTTAGTCTTTAGTGTTGCTAGCAAAACAATATTTTTAAATACTTTCTTTTACTGTTCGAGTAGGCATGTTGTAACGCATAAGTGGGATAAACTTAAGGAAGATAATGATCATATTTCGAAGCGCTCTTAGCGAAGCTTGTATAGGTTAAGCATCGCCTGTGGTCATTCCTTGGAAGGGTCATAGTCTTCAAAGCATGGTGTTTTGGTAGAGCATTTAGTGAATGCCCGTCTGGATAGCTACTACTCTCAAGCAGAAATCTTTCTCCAAGTGCATCACGGTGTTCCGGTAGCTGGTCTTAAGAGCCGTTCATTCTTCGTGAGCCCGAACCTGAACCTTTGAACCATACCACAACCTTTAGCATCAGTCGAGATAGTGCTCAAAGGTTGGTTTCTTAGTTTTTTTTTATGTTTGTGACAGCCCACTTGATTTTAAGCTTAAGCTTGATTTTTCGTCCTGTGACGAATTGCACTGTGCCCGTCATACTGATACATACATTTGTTAAGTCTTATGTGCCTGTAATTTTTCTGGTTCTCAAGGACTGCTGCCGGAACACACCGTTAGATGCTTTGCGGCAGATTTTCTACATGAGGGTGGTCGCTTGCCAGGCGGGCATTCGAAATGCCCTTCCATACCATGCGGGCCCGCGGCGGGATTCGAATGATGGACCTGCTGTGCGGCAGTCCATAGCCAATGCCACTGAGCCATCATTGCTTCAAAGAATCAGTTATAAAAAGAAACAGTATAATGAAGCCGATATAAAATATTATCTATCGTTTTCAATTTTTTAAGTCTAAGTAGGTATAAAAACATTCAAGATTTCTTATTAAATGTAAAAAGATAAGTAGGTATTTCGACGCATCTGTCTCACTTATTTATACACAACAGAAACACTACAAAAGGGTTTTAGATCTTCAAGTCGGGTTCAACAATTTTCCTCAGAAAATGCTCTTTGTTCACACAAAAATATTTACTAAACTGTTTCTTACTGAGCAACTGTTCTTAACAATTCTCTCTAAGTGTGCTGAGAAAAATGAACAAGAGAAATAACAAATAACCTTATGTTAGTATGTAGGTGCAGTGTACGTGCTGGACTTGTATTATTCTTCCAGTTTGATATATCACAAGCATTTAGTAGCTTGTCTTAAACTGTTAAATAAAAATACTGCACATTTGCACTTAGATTATAAAAGTTATTAGTTACAAAGTCCAGTTCAGTTCCTGGCATAAGAATATAATACGGCCTGTTCTACATAACATATCCTCCTGTTAGAAGTAGTTTTCGAATAAGAGAAAAACCATTCAAGTGTGAGTTGGGCCTCGCTATTCCTCGGCTACCGAATCGCCAAAACCTGTGAAAGCTATTTAGTTTCTAAAATGGTAATTTTGTAAGATAAAATGTTTGGTATCTTTAAGACTTTCGCGACTTGAACACATAGTTACAAGTATTTAACGGGACTTAATCGCGATATATATATAATTATAAATAAAAAGTTTGTTTTGATATTAGTAAAATTGGCATTTAAGTAAGTTATTTGTTGCGGAAATAGATTGTGATGAATATAATGACATTTTAAATTTCAGAATCCTAACTAGTCCAGTCATTACGTCGGAAAAATCGGCTTCAAAAAGAAAGTGAACCGAGAAAGCCAAATTTTTGATATTACGTGGGGGGTGGCTAGAAAAGCTTAAGTTCAAATTGTCGACCAAAATAACCTTGTGCAATTTCCGCCATCTTGAAAAAACCCTTAATTCAGTTTTTTCATCATAACTCGGTTCCCCGTTGAGATACGAAAATTTTTATGGAATACTTTTTTGTAGCTTTTTTCACGATCTACAATTAAAGTCCTCTACATTTTTCACGTATCGATCGTCGTTTTCGAGATATCGATCAAAAATATCGAAAATTTTTGGAGAATTTTTTTTATTTCGCTATTAACTTTTTTTTTATGGAAGATATCAAAAAATGTTTGAAATAAGACTTGTAGCGCGTGTCCAGACCTACAAATTCGTTTTTTATTTTTCATTTCCGACAAAAATTACGACCTCCAGCGCGCCACAAAGTCGGCCCCAGCGCGCCCGACGCGTCTCCATGGCGCTCTATGGCGTCTCGCCATAGAGCGACCGTTAGAGTTTGGGCGTGGGTCAGGTATAAAAGACCCTTTTTTCGTGTTCATGCCGGAACATCTGCTCCTTATTCGTAGCATTCCAGTCAGTTGTCTGGAGTATTTTGAAGCGAGCGTACGTGTTTGAAAAATTGTGTGAAAATGGGTGATTGTTTTATTTGCAAAAAGTGAAAGTGAAACGTGTGAACGTGAAAATGAAAAAAAATGAAAAAATTACCACCCGTAATCATTATTTTTGCTGCATAAAAAATATTTTATCAATAAATTTCATGTAAAATTATTCATGTAAAATTATTTTATCAATAAATTTCATGTATTTGATTTGTAATTCGGCTGGTTTATGATTTTTTTTTGTATTGCAATAATTCCCTGAACCATTCTCCATCCATTTCGACGTGTGGATACAACCGAGCGAGCGGCTAAATGAAAACCGGGCACAGTTTTACTGACTTTGTGGCGCGCTGGAGGTCGTAATTTTTGTCGGAAATGAAAAATAAAAAAACGAATTTGTAGGTCTGGACACGCTCTACAAGTCTTATTTCAAACGTTTTTTGATATCTTCCATAAAAAAAAAGTTAATAGCGAAATAAAAAAAATTCTCCAAAAATTTTCGATATTTTTGATCGATATCTCGAAAACGACGATCGATACGTGAAAAATGTAGAGGACTTTAATTGTAGATCGTAAAAAAAGCTACAAAAAAGTATTCCATAAAAATTTTCGTATCTCAACGGGGAACCGAGTTATGATGAAAAAACTGAATTTAAGGGTTTTTTCAAGATGGCGGAAATTGCACAAGGTTATTTTGGTCGACAATTTAAACTTAAGCTTTTCTAGCCACCCCCCACGTAATATCAAAAATTTGGCTTTCTCGGTTCACTTTCTTTTCCAAATGTATATAATGACTGGACTAAACTGGTAGTTGACATATTGAGATAGATTCCGTAAAAGCGTAATGCACAAAATATATATAGTCTCGATTCTTCACTTATTATGTTTACGAGCTAAATATCAGCGACATAACTTCGGACATGCAGACAGACGGCAGAGTGACATAATATGAACTTGGGACTTATATCACAGGTACGTGTAACTGTTATTAAGCAGATAACTGTTTTACCCTTTGGATGGTTTGGTTTGTACGAAACCCCAAAAATGCGCCTAATAGTAAATAAGTAATAATATTAAACCAAATAGTAAAAAAAGTACCAAATAGTAATAATATATATTTTGCTTACTGAGCACAGAATAGGACTTAATCTCTTCAAAGCCCTGACTCCCCGAATATTTTAGTAGTTCTAACTAGAACTGTTTTTTTTGTGCTATCGTGATGGAACAAGCACTAGACCCATCTGGTACTAAGCGGTAAACCCTGCCTATAACATATGCAGTTCGTCACAATTGGCGAACTGTACTGCGTCTACGAGTATCACCCTGAGACATCCTGCGATTTCACCAGTACCCACACCGTTCCAACTGGTACGCAATAATGGTAGGCAAATTTTTTGTCAACACAAAACATTTTTAAAAATTTTACATTTATATTTCCCTCACTTCTTTCTATACCTTTTTGTTGGCTTTTGTTTCAGACGATTTATTGTTTGGTTACAAGGCTACATGGATGTAATCATTTGTTCACCTTCAAGCATTTTAATGAAATACCAAGAATGTCTGGGTTGTGTTACAAATTATAGCTAATGGTGATGTAGCATTTTATTCTGTACTTCGTATAATTTCATAGTATTTTGTGGTGCAGTCACGAAAGGTGTCAGAATAATGGGAGTAGATTCAAATTACGATTTTATTTGTAAAAAAATCGTGCAATCGTGTTGGATTTGCGTGGAGTGAAGGTGGGTTCCATATAATAGTTTTTATAAATCATTGCGTTAACTGTTTTATTTTTAAAAATTAATTATTTAGTTACTTTGAAGTAGTACATATATTATATATGGCAGAAATATGTAATTAATGTCATTGTAGGCAGGCCTGCTTTATTTGCGCCAATTTCAAGTTGTTCCGTCTTAATTTATCTTATTCAAATTTTTACTTTGTTCGCATTATATTATGAGATAAGCGGAAGTGACTCTGTACTGAAGGTTTTTTGTCTAATGTACGGAACCCTGAAAAGTTTTCAAGCTTTATTTATAATACGGCTCTTCTCTTTCTCTCTTTATTTTCCTCTTCTATCTCTTTATTTTACTTGTCTATCCAACTAATCAAGTCTGTGTCCACCCACTGTATATATCTCTTTTTGACCAAGTTATTCTTTCTGTTTTATGAGTCTTATCCTCTAATTACAAAATTACAAATACACGAGAGGAAAAAATTTAAGTCATGTGCGGGATTAAAAACTTATCCTCTCATTCCGATGTGCCTAGTATGTCGTCTGATATTGGACTCTTCTCCCACTTCTTTTATACTATTATTCGTTATCCATCTTGCCTGCCAGTAGTGCCAATTACCACTAAAGTTGAGATGGCAACACGGGTTTCGCACTTTAATATGATCCAATGTAACAATATGAAGTTAACACTTAACCTGTGACTTAACAGACAGTTTCGTGACCTCAAGTAGGTAAGTTTTTGAGGATAAATTTTCATAATGGAAGGGCATTATAGGGATGCTTGCCTGGCTAGCTACCCCAACCAGATGAATAACTGTATTTCTAAGTATGCTTTCAACAGCTATTGTATGCTAAGAGAATAACACATTTTAAAGCAAATAACTTACAATTTTTAAAAGCAATAAATTCATCTCGGGCGGAAATTCCACATATGTCTTCCGCTTTCATGCACTGGGCGGTACAAAAACAACATACTTACATATCAACAAAGTGCTTGACGAACTTACCGACAGGAGAGAAAGTGTTCTCAAGCTAAAACAATCTGCGACTACAAAAAAGAATTGTCATACAATATGGTGGTAGTGACCCCGCAACCAACAAGAATACTATACCATATTCGTGGCGAGTGACCATAAAAATCCAGAAAATGAAGGCCATTTTCAAATATACCATAAATATCTTGACAAAACCAGGACCGGTTTTTCATAAAATTACCGGCTATTTATATGGCGTTCAATGCAAATGGATCGATACCAGACTCGCTTCCACTGCCATTTATTTATTCATAAACTTTGTAAAAACTCTACTTCCTACGCAAGAGAACTAAGCTCTAAGCTCGTCCTCTGAAGTTGCATCTTAAATCTTTGTGCAAACAAAGAAAAATAACCGACTTCTTGGAGAATATATTATTTTACTTTTTATCTTTGTCACTTTGCCGTAGTTTGTAATTGAATTTTATTGGTTATAATTGTTTGTGAAACAAAACAACTACAGGTGTAGTCCTTTTTAATACAGACTGTATTAAAAAAGGAAGGAGTAGTTGTTTAGTTTGTGTACTTATACCTATCTATATGCTGTCATAATATCATTTAAAAGAATGGCCCCGAGTTTCTTGCCCGTTCTTCTCGGAGTGGCTCTATACAATTTATTTGCTGAACATGGCAGTACAATGTAGAATATTTCAATACTAAAATTTGTAATTGACCCTCATAAGAGCGTCGTAGACGCCTAAATTGAATAAATGATTTTGACTTTGACTTTGATCATCATATATACTAATCCCTACTCTTGGCAGGGTTTTTGAGAATCGCAGTGATAGATGGTAGTTCTTCAGAAGGTGATTCCGCCCACCTTTTGGTTCTCTTTATCACCTCTCTGTAATGTACTGTATCAGCCGGATTGTCCACTGTTGAACACAGCCTCCCCTATTAAGGGGGTATTTGCCATAATCCCCACGCTTGGCAGGCGGCTTAGGGATCGCAGTGTAAGATGGCAGTTCTTTAGAAGGCGCTGCTGCCCACCTTCCAGTATTTTTCCCTTAGTCGCCTCTTACGACACCCACGGGATGATATGGGGAGGTGCAATTCTAACCCGGCACCCCACGGGGCATCACCTCTCACGACACGGGAATATATAGGGGGATGCATTACTAGCCTGGCACCCGACGCACGACGGGGCTAAATGTACTTATATATATAGGTACCTACATAAATACTCGTATTATATATTAGTTTTACGAACCACGTTTTTCAGAATAACAATTTCTCCAGCCTAGCCATTGTACTAAGGTATATTAGTTTTTAATCCTCCGAAATGAAATGAAATCCTAACCTGGGTTTCATTATGATTGTGTCTGAAATATTGGATTTAAACGGATCTACGTTCCACAGCTTTTTAATTTTTGAATATTTTTCAGGTTAGTTGTACAATAACATTTATAGTATTTTTGGGGTTCTGTATCAAAAGGGCACCCTATTAACTCCGCTGTATCTATCAGTCCGTCCATTTGTCTTGGGTCTCTAGCTCGTAAACGGTATGAGATAAAAATCTGAAATTTTAACTGAATGTAGACAATATTTACTAGGGATTCGACAATACAATAAAAACTATGTTGACATGTAAATATTTGACAACGATCATGTAATTATCATAATTAGTGGACATTTTTTGTTATGTAATACATTTATTGTAATTGACTATCTGTGATATTTGTGCGATTATTTTATTGTTAAAAAGTAATTTGAGTAGTTTTAAAGTTTTTTGCTACCTGTCGTTATTGTAATTTGCTAATTACTACTGAACGATAATGTATTAAAATCAGATCATGAAATAGCTGAATATTGAAATTAAGAGCTGCTTCTTCTGTGGGCATCCAACAATAGGTATAAAAGGAAGTCATCTATACTCTGGTTTTTAATTCGAGATCAAAAATGTAAACAAAGAATTGTCAATATATGTCATTGTCAAACTGATAGGTCAGGGTGTTCAATAGTTTTTCTTCAAAAATATTCTCACAAGTGTGGCTATTAAAAACAAAAAAATCTTACACTAATTTTTTCAGGCTTCAATATATGCGTAAATATGTACGCGCATATAAAAGTGTTTTATTGTTTCATAATAATGCAATAAATTAAATATATTTTTTACATTAAATGCTCCATCCGTTCCCAAAATTAGAAAAATTACCAAGTACTTGTAATTTTTTTGCACGGTTAACACCTTTGTTTACATTTTTGATCTCGAATTAAAAACCAGAGTAAAGCTGGTTTATAAAGCGAGTACTCTTTGCAAAAATGTATAAGGCGCGCATTTTTTTAATACGTTAAGGAGAATTATTAATTTTATTTAAAATGGAAGTGATTTAAGAGGTCTGCCTCTCACGCAACTCAACTTTCAAGCTTTCAAGTTGCTATGCAAAGTTTGATGTAGCCCAACAAAACTTTTTGGCCATGCCTACCATTGACGAAAATGAATTTTAGGGCTCTAAAGATATAACCTAAAATATCTATAAAAATTTAGATATATAAAAAAATATTTAAAAAATAATATATACGTAAAAATAAGTCCTAAAAAAAGCCCTAAAAAAAATTTTAGGGGATATTTTTACCCTCAAAATTTTCACAGAACTTATCTAAGGGCAAAACCTGAAATTTAGATATTTTGAAGAAACCTGATTCAAATATATTGGATTAGAAATTCTATTAAATTATTTTTCAGGGGCTCCATTACGTAAGAAGGTAACCGACAATCATCACTATCACTATTACTATCACTACATAGTAAGTCGGTTCCCGCTGCCTGTCCCTTTGATGCGTTTTATATATAAATAGATTGATTCAAGAGAAAAGTTTATATGTATACTACATGCATAACATAGTAGAGAAACACTGATAATTTTAGATGTTTGATTTTTTTAATGATTGTTTGATGATGTCTAAAGTTCACACATTTTTTGCGCCTACATAGCAAACGCTGCTGAACCCTACGAGAGAGATTAAAATAATGTAGTCCTTAAAAAGGTCTCCATAAAGTCCGGGATGGTAGATGTTTATCTCTTAGGGATAACCCACAATAGGCATTTTTTATTCTATACTTTTTACGAGAATTAATTAAAATAATAAGGCTTATTTACGAAGCGATTTTAAGCAATACAGAATTTATAACTTTTTTCCAATTAAGTACCTTATATACATTGTGCATTTAATTGATTTAAATGAGTATTTTCGAAAATATTACGGATTATTTAGTATCAGCATTTCACCCGTGCGAATGCGGGGCGGGTCGTTAGTTATTAATATATTACGTGTCCAACATAAAACATTGAGGCGATTCCCGAATTTAGGTCAATTTGAAGAGGAACTTTTCTTCGGATGATCATTGTTGGGTTTACTAGGTAGGTATTACGTAGGAGATTTTATCAAGAAATCCATGCTAAAGATATTTTCATGATTGCTAGAATAATAGGTATTTTTTTAAAATGAATCTGTTTTTAATTATTTTTATGGAACTTTTTGGACGCGCTGATCTGCATCGCGACGAATAGAGACCTCAACGAGGGCCAGGTGTATATTATGTTCTATGACGAGGGCGTCATGAGCTCTCTTTGAAAAGACCACCGGATGTGGTAGAAATTATAGTCAGTAATTGTTTACTGAATTCAAAAATCGATCTGACTAGGGCACGTAATCTAGCACAGAATAACTTAGTAATAGTATGTGCACTATAATTACATATACACCTACCTTGTTATTAAAGTGGCCCTCTATAGCACACTTTTGTTGGCTTATTTATTAGATTAGTTTGACAGATTAGGTATATTCACTCACCCGTTAAAATGATACTCATTTAATTTACGGCGATGCTAAATAAAACTACTATATACTCGTAAACTAGGATTGCTGTTTATGTGATAGTAATAATTAGATATAATATTACTTAGACCGCTTTTTGTCTTGAACATACTCGTAACTATAAAAATGGTGTAATAGTATTTCTTATATAATTATTGTATTATTCGCATATGATATATATCTCTCTGATTTTTAAGATTTAGATAGGAACGATAGTGACTAATTCATGTAAATAGTGTGTGTGTGTGTCTATGATGTCTAAATGGTTCCCCGCTTATAATCTTCTCTTAAATTAAAAAAGACCAAGTGTTTGAAGTTTTCTTTAGCAAATGTTACTTATGTTGAACCAAACATTAAGCTTGGCCCAGATAAAGTCTCTATTGACAATGCGATAGTCTACCTGGGAATCAAAATAGATTCAACTTTACAGTGGGATTCACATATACATGACCTATCCGAAAGAGTAAGTTCTGCTGCATATGCAGTTCGTAACATTATACATAACTGTCTTATCTTACAGATGTAGCTACTGCTTGGCTAGTTTATTTCGCGAACTTCCACAGCGTTATGTCGTATGGTGTATTGCTGTGGGAAGCTGCTGCTGAGATAGATACAATGTTTATCTTATAAAAGCGTGTAGTTCGAGAAATATATAAAATTGATCCTAGGGAATCTCTGAGGGATATTTTTAAAGAAATTAATATTATGACCTAACCTAGTCTGTAGATATTTGAAAATATTATGTATGTTCGTAAAAAAAAAAAACAATTAAACAGTGACAATCACGATTACAACACTAGGAATTAAGAGGAAATAGCGGTGCCAGGTTTTAGATTAGCAAAGACAAATAAAAGGTCCTTCTTAGGTAACTGTGTGCGGTTTTATAATAAAGTTTCTAAACATATTACAACGCTCACAGAAAGAAAACTCAAGTTGCACGTGAATAACATTTTGACTAAGAAAACCTACGACACAAGTTTTTTTAAGCAGTGATAGCTCAGTGGCATTGGCTATGGACTGCCGTCCAGGTCCGTGGTTCGAATCCCGCCGCGGGCTTGAGCTTCACCGCATGGTGGAAGGGCATTTAGCAAATGCCCGCCTGGCTAGCGACCACCCTCAAGTAGAAAATCTGTCGCCAAACACCTAAGGGTGTGTTCCGGCAGCAGTCCTTGAGAGCCAGTGAAGTTACAGTGTTAAAAGAAGTCTTAAAGAATAGCCCCAAGTTTCTTGCCCGTTCTTCTTGTAGTGGCTCTATACATTTTTTTGCTGGACGTGGCGGTACTGTGTATTATATTTCAATATTAATATGTGTAATTGACCTTCTTAAGAGCGTCGTAACCGCCTAAATTTAATACATCATTTTGACTTTGATATTTATCTAGAGCAGAAGTTGAAAAAATCGCCTACATGAAGCCGGGTTTCATTATCATTAGTAAATGTATTCTGAAGACCTTTTACCAAAGATTCTTGTTACAAACATAGATATAATGCAAGACGATGTATTACATCTCAGTAACTTTTTGACACCCTTACCATCAAATCTTGTACCTTATAAAAACCAATCCATTTCAATCTACCCCACATCCACCACATAACCATAATCAAGTTTTACAACCGCCCGAACAAATCATATCAAAGTAAAAGAAGTTTAACAGATTAGCGTGAAAATGACGGGGATATGACCGCGTGGTCGTAAAACTACCCGCAAAACTGAGCTTAGGCACGAAGCCGTCGTTAATCAATGGTGTAGTAAGGAGGAGAGATTTTATTGATGTAAGGGTTTTGTTTACAGATATAGTATATAATGATGTGCACATTTTTGTAGAAGTCAACTTTTTGAAGCAGTGATGGCTCAGTGGCATTGGCTATGGACTGCCGCGCAGCAGATCCATGGTTCGAATCCCGCCGCGGGCTTGAGCTTCACCGCATGGTGGAAGGGCATTTTGTCAAGTAGAAAATCTGTCGCCAAGCACCTAACGGTGTGTTCCAGCAGCTGTCCTTGAGAGCCAGTAAAATTACAGGCACATGAGACTCAACAACTGTACGTCTCAGGGTGACGGGCGCAGTGCAGGTCGTCACTTGTGATGAAATGCATCTGTTATAGGCAGTGGTTACCGCTTAACATCAAGTGGGCCTCGTGCTTTTTCCTTCACAATAACATAAAAAAACAAATGTCTCATATCTGACAAAATTATTGAGATACAATATTTTTGAGAGTGTATGTATTACAACAACACGATATCCTTAAAAAAATATGCCTCTTTCAGGAGGATTCAATATCTGTTTATTATTAAATTTGGAATTCGCGCTCTGCAACTTTTGGCGCTTATTGGCAGTGCATGAGACATCTGAATTTGTACCATTATATCATCCTTCTGCAACACGGACTTCTGTTGCTTTAAGATTTAATCTAATATAAGCCGCCGTTTGTTGGAATATTTAACTTGTCACACAGTAAATCCGTTGGGAATAGTTTTCCCAACGAGTAACAAATGAGTTAACTATATGGGAACTTATATGAAAAAAAAGTGGCATAGAGTACACCGGGGTGACTTGGGTCGGCGTTTATAGTATATACCTAGCCATAGTAGAAAGATGGTGCTACGGTTACTCGTAGAAAACTCATCCTAGATTGAATGAGATATTTAATATCGAATACTTTGCGGGATGAACAAAATGCTGTACCGCACCTACGAGTATTAATTACGTAGGCCATCATTTTTCTTTCAGGTTTGGTTTGTATTCGAGACGCATTTTATTTAATTTGTTACTAATAAAGTATGTTAGAAATCATTGAAAAAAGACGGTTTCGCGATTATGTATGTATTGACATTTGTTAAAACCAAAGCTGTTATTTACTGAAGTCCATCAGTTTATACTCGTAACAGCTTTAATTAGTAACAAGTCGTTATCGCAAAACTGCAATTTTTTATGATTTCATACCGATTTTGGTACTAACAAATTACATCATTGACCTGCTATCGCGCAAAAAAAACGTATTTATATACTTCACATGTTATTTATTTACTTCAAATTATGTAATTCGCCAAGCAGGCGTTATTGCAAACATAACAATATTAAAATTATAAGGTTGCATCATCAATTACAAGTTTAAAACCAATTGCAAAATTGTTCTTGTTTGTAGTACAACGCAAGTTGACTAATAGGTGTCGCACCATCCCAATACGATGGTTGAAGAACGAGAGCAAAAATTAGAGTTATGAGTCATTGTGTCATGTTAGCTCAATTGGCATACCCCGGTGGATGGACGCGGGTTCAAATCCCGCACATCACTATATTTTTTCTCTAGTAAATTTGTAATTTTTTATACTTGCAAGTGAACGAACGTTAACGTGATTAATAATTTCAAAGCCAAGGAAACACACCAAACTCTCGGCTCTAACTATTACAATTATTATTACTTGAACATGTTATGCAACAGGCGTTCAGAAGGATTACTAACCTTTCTGTATTGCAATATAACCTTTTTTATACCTGCAATGCAAGTTACCATAATGAAAGTGAAGTAGATATAGGACCAAAGCCACGAATTGCTCGCCATGGCGGCTTTTCTGATTACAACCACAGTATAAACACTGTGTTATAATATAACTTACCTAACTAATATTAAACGCGGCGATGTGACGTGCGTTTCGAACATTACTCTATCCAATTATATAAACAGTGCTCTCGCTGCTGTATTACAGCTTAACTTATTTTACAATATCCCCAGAAAGTACAAAAACGCTAATGCAAAATTAGTTTTTACAAAGTCACGAAAATATATCATTGCTGCCGATACAGCTTCTCCGATTTTGGCGCGGAGATTCTGAACGTTTACACACGTTCCGTACGACACTAAACCTATTTAATACCTGTTATGTGATGACATACCATACCTGCAAGTAAAGTAACGTAAGCCTGAAATAGCAGTTGTCACAAAGCGAAGGAAACAAAACGAATCGTTCGCCATATGACGGCTTCTCGATTATAACGCTGGGATGCGGGGTTCCAAATGGTTGCTAAAATAAACAGTCGGCGTACTAATATGCAAGTGGATGGGTAGTGCATGCATGTACCCCTGAGTATGAAAACACAGAATATTTTCAGTAGGATATCTTTGTGTTTACCTGCAAAATTTGGGAACGAAGTATATAAAGTAAAAAAATATACTACTATTTGAATGATTAAAAAGCTGCAAAAATTAAAACGAATAAGTGTAGAACTAAAAAAACATAACCGTGTCAGTAAAAACGTCTATATTTCGCCAGATGTTTGTAAAGTAATGAGTCGAGTCTCTTAACCGTATGAAATACTCCATTTTACTAAGATTATGTGTCACAAACCAATAAAAAAATGCTCAGGTGTCTTGTCGAACACGGAAATCAGAACCAGAAACCGCTTGCGGTCTTGCCGAAAAGCTAATGCGATGCACCAACAATCAAGCTAATTTAAGTAGCCAGACCGTAGCCGTCCATTCAAAAAAATATAATATTTATCGTTTAGGCAATTCAAACACGAGAGGCTCTCTGCCCCGAGTTTCGCAGTTAGCACCACTGCCAAAGTGCCAACGAAGTCAAGGTGCAGCTAGTGCCGTCATGAAAGATATCCTTCTGATTGCTTTTTTACTGTGCCACTGACAAGTTTTTGAACGTATATGAATAAATAAGTAGCTCCCGTCTGCCGCATCAATACGCCGGTGGCTGAATGCCAAATGCTGTTCGTGACACTTTGCACTTTCGCTTTTTTCCAACTTTGCCTTTTCCAAATTCACTCTTTTTTCGACCGCACATGGTGAATATTTTGTGTGACTAATTTAAAACTTTCTCTGACTGTATAGCCTATCAGGGGAATGACTAGTAAAATAATGCGATTACATTAAGCCACTTTAAAAGGTACGTTTGCAAAAAAATATAAATACTCATATAGATATATTGACTAGGCTCTGACACGACCTCATCTGATGGTGAGTGATGATATGGTCGAAGGTGGTAAACAGGCTTAGCCCAGATTTGTACTTGCGCAGTATTTCTTTCGTAGTTGCAAATTTAAAAGTGCATTTACCGAAGTCCTCGCCTACGGCTAGGCCTTCAAACTTATACTTGACCTGCAATTTCCTATTTCACGGCCTTTGCGATAATGTCGCGTATACCACGATCGTGACGAATAAATACCGAACCGGGGTACAAGCGCAACAAAACTTATATAATGTTGTATATACTGCCATAGCAAAAGATGGTATGGGGTATACCATCAACAGATATACCTATACCTATTTATGTATTGTTCCGTACCAGAAAACGGGAGCCTATTTCTTAGCCTGTCCGTATTCGTCTGTCCACAGCCGCAGGCCGACCGTCTGACGTTAAAAAAACTGATAGGTAGACATTTATACAGAAACCTACGGGTTATTGTGACAGATTACACAATAAATGATAATTAAAACAAAAAAAAATAGTACATGGGGCGCCATACAGAGATTTTTTGCATACTATGTTTTGTTATTAAACCCTCAGTGTGCGAGTCGAAAGTGCCATGAAGTTTTTTTTTATATATTTTATTGCTTGACCGTAAATGTCTTCAAAGTTCAACATAACTTTCAACAGCTCATCATAACGAAATACCTCGTTCTCACTGCCTCGGAAGGCGCCTGCTCTTGTCATCTCTTGTCTAGACAAACCTGTGCGATTCGTGACTTTTTCACGATTCACAATACCACCAGTTTTTTTGTTGTAGCCTGAACCTGTGTACAGTTGGCAACAACAAAAATAATAAACTGTATTGTCTTACTTTTATGAATTGGTTAACAGGGTTCCGAAATTCAGCATAAAATCAAATCATTTATTTTCCCTCAAACTTGGAATAATTTTAATTGTGTACTTGAAAAATAAAGGCTAATTTACTCATTAAGGAATTGCAAATAATATGTAGATTTATTACAAGTGGTTACATACTAACGCTACTTGGTGATCAACGGCATGTATGGGTAATTTTCATTAATTTAGATTGTCAAATTTTAATATTGAATTAAATAAACAATATAGTCAGTAAATATATGGAAATATATAAACCGTTGTGTTCGTATGCCAGTTTTAATATTGCAAGGTTCATCACATGTAAAATTTTTTTTTTTTTGTTTGCCTGATAGGTTAGCCTTTGACCACTATCTCACCTGATGGTAAGTGATGATGTGGTCGAAGATGTTGTTCAGGCTAACCTAGAAGTACTGGCTCTCAAGGACAGCTGCCGGAACACACCGTTAGGTACTTGGCGACAGATTCTCTACTTGAGGGTGGTAGCTAGCCAGGCGGGCATTCGCAAAAGCCATACCACCATGCTATAACGACTGCCATCCTAAGACAACAACCGGGACCGACGGCTTAACGTGCCCCCCGAAGCACGGAAACGCTCGGTAGTAATGTCACTAGCGGTCACCCATCCAACTCATGACCGCGCGCGACGTTGCTTAACTTTGCTGATCGGTTGAGAATAGCTAAGTAAACTTCGCTACGAGCGCTTCAAAATTCAAAATCTATTTTATGAGAGCCAGTACTTCTAGGTTAGCCTGAACAACATCTTCGACCACATCATCACTTACCATCAGATGAGATGCTAATCAATATAATAATAATAATAAATACCATCAGGTCAAATGCTAACATATAATTCATAAAAAAAAGAAAACAAAAAAAAGGTACGATTCAAATCGAACAAAAACATATTTATAAAGAAGTTAGTTCGATAAACAGTAAATTTGTCTGTTTGTATTTTGTTCCTAATAGATTCGTAAGATCATAATTGGCTAAAAAGTCATACATATCAAGTACACAATGTATAAATAAATAGGTACCCGACTGGGACTCGCGTTATATTTACCGGATAGATACACAATGTATGTTTATTAATTTTTTTTGCTGGCTGTATCTCCACCTTGAGATCCTCGGTGATAATATTAAATTTTACTTCGAGGTCTCAGACGCTCCAATCCATTATACTGTGACATCGAAATTAGAGTTTTATAGTCAGATACAAAATAAATGCTTCAAAAGAAATTATTTACGACGCCGCAATTCACATACCTAATAATTATAAAACTTGTTGATTTCGTTTCTGTTTTGTTTGCTTACGGTCTTACTGATATGATGTATTATATACATAATTGTATTTATAATAACAGTCGTAGTCCAAAGTTATAATCATCAAGCTTAACATCAGGAGTCTTGGGTTAGATGGCAGATTTGCAGAAGGCGCTGCTGCCCATCAGCATTGCAATTTTGTAGTTTAGATAATATATAAACATTCCAAATTCCTTAGTTTCAATAATTATGAATAAAAAGCATTTTTTTCAATTTTAATCTTTTTAAATTGAATTTATAATTATTAATTTGTTTTTGGGTCAAAATTTTATGTAAAATTTTATTTTTACTCATTCCGTTTCCTATCTACAGACACGTTACATACGGATGGACATGTAGACAGCTGATAGGCTATGTTTTCTATTTAAGGTAAGGAATCCTAAAAAGCACCAATGCAGTCGGAAAACAATAAAAAAATGTAAGCACGGGTTCAGATTAGTTTCTGGGATCTTGTGTGGGGGTCTGTATGGAAAATCTTCATGAATGTACAATACAATCATGAAGATTTTACATACCGACCACCAAACAAAATCCCGTGAAATCACCCTTATATTGTCTAAATTTTTCTTAAAATAGTTTATAATATAAGTCTGCCTGCTACCCAAACTTAGAATACAAATGTAAAAAAAACCGTAAAACTCACCAGTAATATATATAGCCCATCTTAAAATAAAGCCTTCTCCTTCGAAATATTTTCTAAATACAACTTCTTGTAATACTAACATTAGGCAATTTCTTTCACGTCTACGTCCGTCACCTTTTCAAAAGCCCTTTCATATTTTGAATTTTCATTCCGTGAGACGACAGTTATATTTTGCTACCCGCCAATATAAATATTGGTTGCTGCACGGTTTATTTTGTGCTGCTCTATAGGGTAGTTGTGGACTGTACCAGACGTAAGCTTATATAGCGGTGCGATCGCTCAATTTCCGTATCAAAATCGGCGATAGAGAAATATTTTGTTCTTACTCTGTTGATATATAATATTTTGTTTGTAATCCTTATATATCTTCTATTTGCTTTTAACGCACGCAATACGGGGTTGGTACATGAGTTATTCTCCATTTTGTTCTGTTGCTCGTCATCTCACACATTTTCCACGCATATTCTTTTTCGCACAGACTATACATACATATCTTCTGTAGCTTTTCACTACCCCTATATTCATCTTATCTTATACTCAAAACCCTTTTTGTTGAATGCTTTCGTCCCTCCTGATGCCAAGCCAATACCGCACCAGTCTTATTTATGCACTCTTATTTCTTTCTGTGAATGGTCTACTTATATGCTTCCTATAATATACTCATATACTTATCGTGTTCAATAACATTAAACCAATCCATTAGAATGGATTTGAATTTTATAGATTTTTTAGTATCGTTAATAATAGTTTTTTTTAGATTCATGGGTATAATGCTTTCATGCATATATCCTTTGTTCCAATTGAATTCATTTTAAATTCATCGTTATAAAAAGTCGTTCGTCCTTATAAAAAGTCGTTCGTCCTTATAAAAAGGACTTCTCGAAAATAACGCGCCTCAATAATTAACTTAATTAATTCACCCAGAACTCTTCGTAACTTTTGCCCATTTTAGATTACATTGATTTCAAATTTTTTATTGTGTAGAGACGTTACATGATATAGTTTTACTAACATATTCATCATCATCAGCCGGAAGACGTCCATTGTTGAAGAAAGGCCCCCGCCATATAAACTTGTTACCATTGGCTACCTGCGACTTTTATGATGTCGTCAGTCCACCTAGGCTGCCAACTCTATGCCTTCCGGTGTGATACATAAATATTAGTTGAACTGAATTTATTTTGTGCTAGTCTGTAGGGGTGGTTGTCGACTGGACCGGACAGCTGAGTAGCGACTGGCGGTGACTGCTCAATTTCCGCATTGAGAACGGCAGCGAGTGCAAATTTTATATTGGCAAATAATTTTATAGCTTTTTTAAATTTTGCGAGTATTTATACACACTTTCAATTTAATTTGGCACATTTTAATTAAGGGCTCAGCAGTGCAATCTAATTGTCATTTCATGCTGAATCTTTGACTATTATTTCATTGCAAGGTGTGGTGGAAGTGTTGTTATCAAATATTATCTATAATAAGAAACTTGAGGTTTTAACATCAAAAAACTCTTTACATAACTGGCATCGTCAGTTTGAGGAGATTCTATCTTACAATAGAGTCAACGGAGTCTTTTTATTTAAATTAAATGTCTCTATCAGGCCTTTGGTTAGTACATGTTGTCATAAATAAATGAATTCATTTTATGACATCATGATGTTGTGAAGTACTTACCTACGTATTGATTTAGCAAGTGATTATAAAAAGCCCTTATATACATAGAGATAGGCTTAGTCATTCTAAATTTAGGTGTACATAAGTCGAAAAAAGGACCATAATCTGTACTTTGACTAACCAAAGACACGCATCAGGCTTGGTTTTCGTCATAGTGAAATATAATACTAGTTTTCGTTAATTAGCAGATGATACCCGACCACTCTAATGTTAGTAAAAATCCTTCTACTGCGTGTAATTACATATCTACAGCATCTAAATTTACACAAACAAAGACAATCTAGTCTTAGAATATGGACAGAAGTATCAGTATTAGACGATAACATTCCATATCAATCAAAGCCGTCATTAAAATAACTGTTCGCACGGATAAATCCCTGTAGCACCTGTAGAGAAATATCGAATGTTGACCCTGTACATCCCCAGACAAGCTCGGGCAGGCGGCGGAGGCGTGCGGCAGGGCGGGCGGCAGGGCGGGCGGCGGCGGCTGTGATGTGTGACAAGTGACAACTGACAATGCGATACGTTTGACTCGCATCGGAACTGCTCGGAAACAATAGCCTCACCGAACTGATGCTACGTCCCTAGCGATATTACGGATCGTAGCATTATTTTATAACAATATTCTCTGAGTTTCATATAATCAAGGTACACGCATACTTTTAATATTGTTATGTTTGCAATAACGTCTGCTTTGCGAATTACATTACAAAATTACAAATATACGATAGAGAAAAAAATATAGTCATGTGCGGGATTCGAACCCGCGTCCATCCACCCCTTAAGCCGGGGTATGCTCTATGTATGACATCCCACATTCACAATCAAGTTTGTAAACACCTGCATCTTGTAAGGGAATATTGTACTTGACAGGTCTTAAAAATTGTTTGGTTTTCTTGTGCAGCTTGCAGTAAGTTTTTATTGAAGCTCGTCTTAAGATATTACTAATTTTGTCGGTGACACCCTTGATGTAAGGTAAGAATGGCATATTGTCGCTCAATTGTGGAAGGCTTGGGCCGGCTTCTGTGACGCTTTCGTGGGAGTTTGTGATTATAGCTTCGCAGCACTTGTTTTACACACTGAAGCTCCTCCTTAATATGGTTAGTGTAACAGATGCCATGTGCTCTCTGTAACAAAGATTTGCCTACGGTAGCCAACGGATATGATAAATGTAATAATGATAAATATACGCGATTTAAGCCGTGTAAAGTTGTTTAATTACTAATAGTAAAAACTGTATCCGAACTTGGTAGTTCGTATTTAATTATCTTCCGAAACTCTATAAACTATACTAATATACGTAGTTTTAACGTAAGTAGACACTCCGAGGTTTTAGGTACTTAATCAAGAAAAAATAAATGGTTTGGGAATATGTTACTTCAGCAGAAAATCGTCTGTGAGGGTATGAGTACAAGGATAGACTTGAATGTGTGTGTGTGTTGATTTAAAGCAAAAGATATTCCGACTATAATCGTGAGCCATGAGCAAGCTATGCACGTTGTTTCAATGACATTTTTTTTCATTGCCGATAGGTTGGCCTTTACACAATCTCAAGTGATGATGTGGTCGAAGATGAAGAAAATAGGCTTGAATTAGAATGGGAACTAGCACTATGGACAGCCGCTGAAAAATACCGTTAGGTACTTAGGCTAGTAACTAGCCAGGCGAGTATTCTCAAAATTACCTATCCCCATCCAAACAAGCCATAAAAGTTAGATTGATTGAAAAAAATTTGGAGCTTTTAATTCTCTCTGTGGTAAAAGGTATTATACCACAAGCAGGTCTAGGCGTGGCGTTTAAGATCAGTTGCTTCGAATAAATATTGTATTCGAAGGTTATAGTTGAGTCACATATTGCTTGCTATTTTAGCTATAAAACCACTGCAGAATAAATTCTAAATACGAATGATGGAAGAGTAAGAGCTCTTATGTAACTGAACATCATTATTTACCTACCCTTATTTTCTACGCATGTAAGTAATTCGGTGCAAATATATTCTATAAAAACGCAAAATACAACACATTAACATATTAAATAAGTACATGTATTCACTGACAACTGAATAACTGAAAACGTTTTGAACTCTGTTTTATTGCTCACAGCCTTTCTAACGCTAATCCTCCTTAGGCTTGATCTTGCTACCAGCTACCCTTCGGGTAATGAGGGCATTGGTAGTAAAGGTTCTTGTTGTGCGCCCGATGCACAACACCCTGCTCACGTCAAAGTGAATGTTTGTTTACTGCTAATTCATATTGTTGCTCATTTGACGCTTTTTGTACGAACTTCAACAAGAGGACCTTGAACAGTTCTATAGGTAGGTGGTTGGTACTTTCACCAAGTAGGTTTCTTAAGTAAGACCTACAGAATGGAGTCATGCTGACGATTGCTGGTGCCTCAGCAAAGCCACATATTCTGCCTCTGTGCTGTATCTTCCGGATTGTCCACTGCTGAACACAGCCTCCCTCAATACCCCATATTGAGGGAGACTGTGTTCAGCAGTTTGCCATAATCCCCACGCTGGGCAGGACTCTTTGGTACCTCAGTTTAAGATATCAGTTTCTCAGGAGCTGCTGCCCACCTTCCGCTATTTTACCTTTAGTCGCCTCTTACGACACCCACAGGTAGCAATGGGGGTGTGGGTGACATTCTAGCCCGGCAACCCACTGGACCCCGGCACCCCACTGCCTCTGTAGCTAATAAAATTACTTGGTGAACGGGACAATAACTAACATCTCGGAGTGAAGAGCACAGTTCAGTGTCAGGCAGAACGAAGATGGTGCATTGCATTTCTATATAATGGACTGAAGTGAGCGTGACGCTTTCCATTACATCGGGGATTTGGCTATATCATCACTTTATTACATTTAAAAAGGGTATAAGTTGACTACACGAATAAGAGAACATGAGGCCCTACTCGTGACAAATTAAAAGCGAATGTGCCTTGAAACTCCCTGCCTTTCATTAAATTATATCACGTACTAGTAATTATGCTAGGAAAATTCCGTACGAATACTTTCAACTTCATTCAAAGTATCGATTAGTTTTACTTCATCCTAAAGAGAGAGTTTCTGAATAATTTACCTTAACTCTAATGGACAGATTATCTATTGTTCGTCTCCGTTCATTTCAGACACTTCAGACAATAAAAGGAAAGTTTATTTTAAGGTGCGATATTGTATTCACCTCGAATATCATTGAATACAACTAAGTAAAGTTACAAATTGTAAAAACTGGTATTAAAAATGTAGTGGTTATGATTTGGTTAGGGAATTCATAAGATATAATAGCTCTCAAGATTTTTTTTGCGATTCGACTGTACTGTACCTGTATATATATTCAGGTGACCTGTGTTGAAAAGACATATTTTTAGGGATATTGTAACTTTACTTTGTTGAAACTTTACCAACCCATAATTCACACACTTCTCGGCAGACTTTTAGGTAACTACCTACTACACAATAATATTTTCATATGTCTTTTTAACTGCTTTCAAACTAGCAGTTGTGCAACTTGTACTGTTACATATAGCTCGTAGTATTTTGTTGAAAAAACCATACGGCACCGGTTAAAAAAAACTATTCCAAATAAATTTATTCTTTGATAAAGTAATACTTTAATACCCAATTTTAATTTTAACTTTTCAAAATATATACAAAGCTACGAAGGATTAATTATCTTATCAAAAAAATGTGAAACATTTTTCACGGAACCCTTTTGTTGGTAACAGGTGAAAATGTCAGTTGCCAGACACTTGACGGCTTTCGCTAATTATATTTTTAGTTGCACTCTCCACCGAAATGTCTGAAAGGATTTCGATGTTCGGAGATTCGATATATAAAAAAAATCTTTTTTTCTTTTCGTTGAAGAAATTGATTTAACTGTTTGTAATTAGATTCAATACTGTAGTTAGTACATGATATGTATATAATAATGTAACCTAATTTTTCTACAACGGGGAAAGTCACGATACAAGCGATAGTACCTTTCTGCCGTGTAAAGGAAGGAAGGTTGGTCCGGACTCTTATGCTTCATTCACCTCTTCAACTGACACTACGTTAATGATTCACTCTCGATACACTTGAAACAAGTCAGCTTAAATACTCTCTTAACCAGATATTAACTTCTCTTGATCGTCAAATGCAAAGCAAAAGCTGTCCGATATTCTTCAAAAGATAAAAAAAAAACATTTTACATAGTACAAAAATGTCCAAAAGTCCTCTCGTGTGCATAGTATGGTCACAGCCATAGAATAAAATGTACTTGACGTAGGATTTTGTCACAATGGTCTGGGCCAGCACACTGTAGCCGCTTGCAACGCAATTTATCTGCATCCACAGGGGCGGACTTACACTGTGAGCTCGGGAGATTTAAAAATTGCTTGCGTAATGGGAGAAAGCTTTTTTATTCTTCATGTGCAACGACTATGCTGGCAAATTGAGGAAACACCTGTATGCCGACATACTTTCTTTATCATAAGATTTCTGTGGTGAGAAAGACATCGGGATGGGAAACCTCGCCTTGTTTATGTAGTCAATAAAATGCAGATTTGCACTGCTCTTTACAATATAGAATTTTTTTTTGAAGTTTCATAACCAGCCGGTAAAAAGCCCCCTAAAAGGCGGAAAACAGCATAATAAAAGTTAGCATATATTTTGACTTACATCAGATTAATTATTAGGTATATATTTACAATTTAACTAAAACCTTCGTTCAACCATGGCTAATTTTGCAATATCTTTGTATTATTTATTTTGTCCGCCCAGGAAACCTAATGAAAGGCAACCATGAAAAAAAAATGTTATGAAAGCAGAAAACCAGTGATGGAGGAATTCTTTTGATTCGATCTTGCAATCAAAATGGCAAGTAGACCAATCTCGGTATGTTTAGTACATAAAATGTATACTTCCATAGTCCTTACTCCCCCTTTGATTTATCCTAGATCCGCTACATTCCTCGCTAAAGTGATATTAGCAGCATAGTCGGTTCGGCACTCCGGCGGATGGACGGACGGCAAACACAATATCCGACGTATGATGGCAGATTATAACTGGCTAGTTGAGCTCGTGAGCCGCGCCGTGTAATTCGATGATATTGCAATATCTGATATATGTACCTAAGCTTTGGATGTCGTAAGCTTACTGGGGAATTTTAACAATATAATCCGCCTAGAGGTACTGAGATGGGCTCTAAATGAAAAAAGAGTGTTTGGATATTACTTGCAGTAATTTATTAATTTTATGTGTTTGTTAGCTGAATCATGTCTTTGACACCTTCAAAGGGCAGCCTCCTTTGACGGTGTCGAAGACGTTGTTCAGACTAACCTAGGATCGAAATTGCACCAGAATGCTATTCTGTGGTTGTGGGTTCAAGTACCGCTGGAAGTTATCTTTTGCATCCAATAATTTCTATGTTTTCGCCTAGCATGCGTCAATACTGTTTAAATAATACTTAGTCAACAATGTAATAGCGTTATTCTCATTTCACTCCGTTGCTGACCTCACGTGGTATACGGACAGAAAACAGAAGATTATAAGCTAAAGCCGACTTAAAGTCATTTTGTATTTACGATATTGAAATTATACATACGAATTATGAGTAGAATCTAATGATACTACTCATTTCGGTTCATGATTACAATTCTCAAACTTTAATATTGTACAGAGTCGAAAGTAAGCATCTTAACTCTACCTGAATTCCACGTGGATACTTTAAAAACACTCAAGAAAGCTACTTACAAAATATCCCCAAGAAAATCGAGATAAAGGTATCAAATTAATTTTTATAAAGCTCCAAGCAAATATAGTCGAGTTTTTCTTTTGTAGCGTATTACAATGAAAATTCGTTCTGAAATTCGACTACACCGCTCTAAGCCACACGAAGGGAAAAAAATAATGATTTATTTATGTCAATGGGCTATATTCGAGAGCGGTGTTTTCCTCAGCAAATTGGTTATTGTTCGTTGTTAAAGTTCTTTTATTACATGATTGTTAGTAAAATGAGAGGAGGTGGGTAACGGTAAGGTCTTTTTTCAATTACACCCTCAGCTTTGGATAATAAAGGCGGAATTATGGGCTAATTTAAGATTTTTTACGAGAGACATTTGTGTCAGAACTGATGGCGAATTTTCTTTTAGAAGCATTGTTTTGAATAGGGAAGCTTGTTATGAAAGATATTGTGTTCCGCTAAGATAAGTTACAATGTTTTGTGCACGATATAAGTATAAGTAGACTCTTGTTTATATTTTGTGAATAAATTTAAAATTTATTAATGGTTTTGAACTGAGTATAAATTTATATAGAGATCTCTATTCAACAATAAAAAATCATGTGCACGGAAAAAAAAGATTGTGTCAAATCAAGAATATATCTATTGGTCAAGACATTCCGTGTTTCATATATGGGGAAAACAATATATTCTTGTGATTAGTAAATATTTGTCTTGTTAATAATTTTTCGTGCAAGTATTTATATACTTTGACAAAGATTATTATTTTCTTATTAAAAAAAAGTAGTTATGTCTCTGTCTAAGAAAATCATTGTTCTAATTTAGAGAATCTGAAATTCTCAAATTTAAAACAATCCTTACTTGAATAAATGAACTCATACGTTCACTCATTCATTAGATTCTAATAAGAAAAAAATATATTTTACTATTAAGTACATAAATAGTTCAGTTAAGATATTATTCTTACTTCTAGTAAATATATTCTTCTGAGTATATATTTTAATTAGACCAACAAAAGAGTTTTCTTCGTACAAGAAAATTACTTTTAGGTAAACAAAAAATCTTCTTATCTGAATATTGTAACTTATTTAAGTTAAGAAACCATAATTCTGGCTTCAACACGTACATGTTTTTATACGGAGATCAGTTTATATAGAACGAATAATTAATGTTCTCCAGTGAAGAATTTTCAGTTCTCATTTCAATATTAAGTGTTTTACTGTAAGTAGTTTTGATCTTAGTATTCTAATGGGTGTTTTACCCGAAAAAGTTGTATTGATTGGTTCAAAAGAATTTGTATTTTGCTCGAAGACCGAATTGTCTACGGATAGAATATCAGATTTCTTGACTCGACAATGGAATTTCACTGGAAGAAACCTCAGTTCTTGTTCAAAATAATTACATGTTTTACATTTAAATTTTAGTCGTCTTGGTAAAATAATAGTGCGTTTTATTGTAAGACGTCTCATTACTTGGTTCAAGACATTATATGTTTCATACGGAAATCAGATAATTTATTGATAAGACTATCCATTTTCTAGCTTCAACAATAGTGTTGGTTCAACTCTCTAATTGTTTCATACGGAGATCAGATTATATAGTGTGAAAAATATAAATTATCTTGGTTCAATAATAGAGCGTTTTACTGGAAGGAGTCTCAGTTCTTGGTTCAACTCATAAAAGTGTTTCATATGAAGATCAAATAGTATTTTGTGAATAATATCAATTATCTTGGTTCAATGATAGTGCATTTTACTATAAGAAGTCTCAGTTCTAGGTTCAAATCATGAATTGTTTCATACGGAGCTCAGATTTGTTTCATCTGAACTCCATATATATTGTACAACATATTAATTATTTTAGTTAAATTATAGTGTTTTGATTGGAAGAAGTCTCAGTTAATAAATATATTATAAATTACAGCAAACTGTGAAATTGCTAATGAAGCACGCAGATTTCAAGAAGATATCGTTGTTCTTCAAAGTATTATTAATACCGTACTACCTAGATAAGAACTTCTTTATTTGAAGCTGAAACTTCACTGAAATACAAATAAAACTAACAATTACGTAAGATTTTCCTTAGTATGCAATGACATATACCTACTACACAAAAACCTTTTATGAATAAAAAAAACTCGAATAAACTATGCTTCGAATTTCATCATTGAAATACTGAATAAGAACAAGGTAATTGATATTAGCTACTATATACAATAAGATATTCATATAAAACTTTTAGTTAGTCAACAAGAACAAAAACTCACTTACAGAAAATAAAGCCTGGTGCACTGTCCAGATCTTCCAATCTGATCGCCGCCTTTCAAGTCTGCAAATAACGTAGGTTAATAGTTAAGTGTAGTTCTAAAAGGGATCAACTAAAAAACATCTATCATCGTAAAAATAAATAAAATACAATACATATTTTCAGTTGAAAATTATTTATTTATAAAATAAATTAAGAAGCATACAATTTTATATTATCATTATCAAAAATATTATACATAATTGTAACAATTATGTACTGCCCCCGCGGTTACACCCCACGTGGTGTTGGATGATGATAAAAAGTATCCTATGTGTTAATCCAGTGCTTCATCTACCTCCATACCAAATTATATCAAAGTTGGTCCTACCATTTGAGCGTGAAGAAGTAATAAACATACAAACACACTTTCATCTGTATCTACCACCAAATAATATAATTTTTTTCTCATTATAATCAGCACCACATTTTATGTTACGTTATAATATAAAGTATGGTTGAACACTTGTTGTTGAGTCGAGCCTTTTCTTCACCTCCTCCAGTTCAGTTTGGATATCTCCAGGATCCTAAAAAAAAGAGCTACAGTGAAAATATTGCACAATCTATAAACTTTTTATAGATGATAGGCATATTTTGACCACAATCACATATTGTTGAGTAAGTGGTAAAATATAGCAAACAGGTTAAACCCTGCAAGTTAGCGGTTAATCAGCGGTTAATCATTATTATAATCTATACAGAATCATGAAATATGATTAGGCACACTTTTAAAAGTTATGTATACTAACTACTATATTACTATAAAATACTGACTGTGTATATATATATTATATTATAGTATGTTAATAGATAATTTGATGAGATATCCTAACATCATAACAAAAAGATATAATATAATATTTTTTAAATTGTTTAAATATGTGTTTTATACTTGATGAAATTACCTGAAAAACAATAACAAAGTTCACAATCCGCTCCAACGTGGAAAAAAATCAACTCTTGTTTAGTCTTCCTCTTGGGGGTATTGAGTAGTGTAACACTTGTGTTTCATTGGTTAATTTTTGATCTGGAATGGAAAAAAACACATGTATATTCTTGAATATAGGTTTATCTAACAAAAAAATCTATGTGTATACAGTGTAGAGAGGATAGGTATATATATATATATATATATACATCGAAATTCATTCTGAATAACTAACGAGGAACAGACACATAAACAAACACAAACATACATTCGCATTTATAAAAAATATAATATTTAAGGATAATTTACCAACATCAGCCTGCTGTTGCTCTCTATCATAAAGAGTTATCTTTAATTCTAGATATAAGTAGGTATGTAATACAATAATAATTATGTATTACGAACCTACCGTTTGGCTGTACCAACTTAGTGTAACCACACAGCACGTTCCAGGCAAAGAAAATCTAGCAGCCTCTATGATGGATATTTTTGACTATCTACAGTTATTTATATAGTAAGAAACAAACTTACCTAAATTAACACTAGTTGGTTGCTATCTCAAGCACAACTTGAACAAATATTCACTTTATAACACTATATTAAACAAAATTTACGAAAATGCCATTGGCCATGCCAAGGCGCGTGTACCTTTCGCTCGCAACGGAAATTGTGTTGTGTGTTGCCAACATCGCCCTTACAAAGTCCCGACATATATTCGTATCGTGATTATTACCAAATGAGCACATTCGAATAACTTTTCATTTAGGTTGACGATTTGTGTTAAATACAGCTAGTATTTGTAAGAAATACATGATTACCTATGGCTGTATTATTAGAGAGTCTGTACATATTTGAAATTATTATGAAAGATCGTAAAAAAAAACAGTGACAATCACGATTACAACACAAGAAGTAAAGATAAAATCGCGGTACCAGGTTTTAGTTAGCAAAGACAAAAGTAAAAAGGTTAATTGTGTGCGGTTTTATAATAACATTCCCTAACATATTACAACGCTCACAGAAGGAAAGTTCAAGTTGCACGTGGAAAATAATTTTGATTAAGAAATCCTATTCCAGTTTGTGATTAAATAAACGACAAAAATGCTTGAACAATTCCTCTCTTCCACTCCTCTGCCAAGCTATCACCTGTCACCTACGTAATTAAAAGAAATATTGAAATTATTTTATTATTCAGTATGTAAAATACTGTTAAAAGACATTTAAATTAATAGTCCCGAGTTTTTTGCCCGTTGTTCTTGCAGTGGCTCTGTAAATTTTTTTGCTGAACGTGGCTGTACATTGTAGAATATTTCAATATTAAAATTTGTAAATTACCTTTATAAGAGCGTCGTAGATCCCTAAATTGAATCAATGATTTTGACTTTGACTTTGATTAAATATCATAACTTAACGAAATTTCTGATTTATCACAAGTTTAGTTTTTGAGATAGACCTCGTGAGTATTGTGTAGGCACCCAAACTTAACAAATAGGTCCTCTAGGCCTTGGCCTTCGCCACTTATGGCGGTGAGTATGAACTGTCATGTGGGGGGTCCATGGGTTCCTGCAGCGGGTTTAAGATTCAGTGCATGGTGATAGGGCATTTTACTAATGTTCACCTGGCTAGCTTTCAAACCACTTTTAGGAAATGAGAAACCGAGACCTAAAGGTAATAATCGGACAGTTTTAAAACATTTTTTACTTCAGATACGAATCAATATATTGGGGCACTAGCGGGGTTCAAACCCTGCCGCTTTGCCGTTGTACTATGAGTATATTAGACTCCCAGCTATTAACTGACTATTAGCTGAGTAACCTTATATTTTTCAAATTATAATTTACATATTTTATTCTTAATATGAATTGAAACAAGCTTATTCAGCATGCAATATTGCTTATAATGAATAGTATTCTTAGGTTCAGTAGTTTCCCCACATCAAGGGAGAACTAGACAAAACTAAAATATTGCAACACTAAATAAAATCGGTAACAGAGAAAACCATCTCAAACTAAAAACTGAGTACTTGGTCTGAAAATACACATTTTTAATGGAGAAATAGTTATTCTTGACTGGAAATTTGTCTTTTTACTTTAAAATTCATGGTTTTGATTGAAGAGCCAGTGAAGAAAACTGTTTTTTTTAATCATGTTTGTTTTTTTTATTCCTGATATGGTATGGTGGGGTGCTGGGCTAAAATGTCACCCCATCTCTACCCGTGGATGTCGTAAAAGGCGACAAAGGGTAACACACCAGAAGGTGGGCAGCAGCGCCTTCTGAGGAATATATACCTTAAACTGCAATCCCCAAGCCGCCTGTCCAGCGTGGGGATTATGGCAAACCCTTTTTTTATTTTTTTTATACCTGATATGTTAGCCTTTGACCACTATCTCACCTGATGGTAAGTGATGATGTGGTCGAAGATGTTGTTCAGGCTAACCTAGAAGTATTTATTATTGACTCTTAATGGGGGAAGCTCTGTTCAGCGGACAATCCGGCTGATACAGTGTGATGTGTATCATTTACTAGTATGTAGATATATATTTGTTTGACTTCTACATTTAATGGTTTTAAACTCTATTCAAAAGGTGGGGAAAAAACATAAGAAAAAAATACATTTCGAAATGTTTGTTAGGACTAGCAAAAGTCAACCCTAAGAGGTTGTTAGCATTTTACCAATAATCCTATTATTTGTAGACTAAAAAAAACATGTTAAGCCAAGATTGCTTTTCTTTATTGAAGATGAGTAACTAATGTTACAATCTATCACTTTGCATTGAAAACTTTAATATTCTTCATGTAAGATACCTAAGTCACTCTCTACAGTAGAGTTATATTTTCTTGGTTTAACGTGGGATATAGTTTGATCTCTTAACCTAAGAATGTCGTATCAAATATCAATCAAGAACATGGTACACTTAAGTTAAGAAGTGAAGATGAATAACTTCAACAATTAACAATATATCATTATTGACTCAAAAACTTAAAATTCTAAATGAATGATAAATGTAATATGAGTCATTTTCTGCAATTGAAATTTATTTTCTTGGTTAAATAAAGAGTACAGTTTTGCTGTGATGCTAATGCCTCTTAACCTAAGAACAACGTATCAGTAATCAATCAAGGATGATTTTTCTTTACTGAAAATGATTTACGTTAGCACTTGAGAATTATTCATTATTGACTTGAAAACTTTGAAATTCTTCATTTAATATAAATCACCCTTTGCAATCGAGATTTAGTTTTTTAGTTATAAAATAAAATTGTTTTGCCTTAACACTAATGTCTCTTTACCTAATAATACCGTAACAAATATTAATCAAGAATAAAGGTTTAAGATCAAGATTTGTTTTCTTTACTGAAGATAAATTACTGTAACAATTAAGAATATATGATTATTGGCTTGAAAACTTTAAAATTCTTTTAGTTAGATAAGTTTCTGTCTATAATGGACATGTATTTTCTTGGTTCAATAAAAGATATTGTTTTCCTGTTAATCAAAGATTCTTAACTAAAGAATACAATATCAAATAAATATTAAGAACAATCAAACACACATCAAGATTTGATTTCTTCACTAAAGATGAATAAATATAACAACTAACAATCAATTACTTTTGCTTTGACAACTTTAAAATTCTCTATCTAATATAACTCACTTCTGCAGTTGAGATATTTGTCTTGGTTATATCAAGTATATAGTTTTGTTGTAAATCCAATGTATCTTAGCATGACAATACAAATTCATAAATTAATAAAACAATATATGTCTCAGATTTAGAAAACTGTCATTTTTAAGAGGAGAATAATTTTCTTGCTCGGACATATGTATATCCTTGTCATTTACTTCTCTCAATTATTTTAAATGAACAAAAGAAATATCTTGTATTAAGCCCATTGTTGTTGAAAGAATGGAAATATTTTCTTAATCCAATAAAACGTTTATTATTCTTGTATAAAATTTCAGATTTCTTACGCTAACTCCGTACGTAATTAGAATGAGAATTCATAAAATATTTCATTCAAAAAGATACTATTTTCTATAGTTGAGACCAAAAATATCTCTGACCAATAGTTATACTCTTGATGTAAAAATATATGGTGAGAATAATATTATTTATCTTAGAGAAAATGACCTTACTTCACTCAAGAAAATATTTTCATTTTAAGTAAATATATACTTCAGATTAAACAACACTCCTGAGAATAATATTATTCTTGGATTGACACTTTGTCCTGACAAAGTGTCAATCCAAGAATAATATTTACCATACCCATTTTTTTCCGTGTGAGTATGGAAATTAAAACGTGCTGCGAATAAACTGGAGAAGGTCGTAAAAATAAGTTTCTTTACAAAAAGTACAATAAAACTAAATCAATTCCACTTTTTCCAAACCTCATCAACTTCTTTACGACACACCTACGTAGTATCCCAGTATTTTCTTAATACAAAGACATTTCCAGCGTCTAGACTTGGCCATGTGTGAAATAACCTGGCGAATGCTACATCCACTAATAAACCTTAAACGTAGAACGTAAAACTAATAGCAAACGTCACTCTGTCGTAAACTGCATCATTAACGGAGAAAGAGGCTGGGGAATGTTCGCTTTGTCACACGAGAATTACTGACGTAACGGACAATCGGCTTATTTTTATCAGCTTATAGAAATAAAAATTTCAAATTTCAGCCTTTGTCAAAAAGCAGAGTGCCAACAGAGAGTCAATCAGGTCAATTGCTCAGGAACGTCAATCAGGCACCTGAAACACGCTGCTGACTGGGCACTTTGCTCTTTTATTTATTATTTTGCTGTCGTCTAGCTGAGTTATCTTTCATCTGCATAGGTGCTTTTACATCAATCCATCTGAATTGACTGTTGCGTGGTGGTAGGGCATTTTCAGGCTCTTAAGTAACATTAAGGAGGTAAGAGTTGCAAAATCTGTATTTTAAATTCATTATACTGAAAAGCCCGTGGGGTGCCGGGTTAGAATTGCACCTCCCCATATCATCCCGTGGGTGTCGTAAGAGGCGACTAAGGGAAAAATACTAAAAGGTGGGCAGCAGCACTTTCTAAAGAACTGCCATCTTATACTGCGCTCCCCAAGCCGCCTGCCAAGCGTGGGGATTATGGCAAATACCTCCTTAATAGGGGAGGCTGTGTTCAGCAGTGCACGAGTCAGCTGTTACAGTTATACTGAAAAGTATAATGAGTTTAAAATACATATTCTACAATGTTATAAAAATAATATGTATAAGAATAATGCATCATGCAAAAAATAGGAAAAAAAATAGAAAAATGTATTCATACAGGCTTGAATTTTTTTTATTTGAGAACTCTTTTTAAATTCCGAAGTTCTCGTGTTGAATAATGTTTTTGTGATTCTCGCACATTTCGTAACTTAATTACTACGTCTCATAAGGGTGCGCGTTGAAATTATCATCACTTGAACAGTATTATACTGTACTGTATCAGCCGGATTGTACACTGCTGAACACAACCTTCCCCCTTGTGGGTGGGGGTTTGCTATAATCCCCACTCTTGGCAGACGTCTTGGGGATCGTAGTATGAGATATCAGCTCAGAAAGCGCTGCTGTCCACCTTCTGGTGTGTTACCCACCATTCGCCTCCTTCGACACCCACGGATAGAGATGGGGGGTGACATTCTAGCCCGGCTCCCCACGGACTTGAACAGTAGTTTGTTTTATTTTCGTACTCGCTGACAGCGAGCAGCTAATTCAGCAGCTGTTAAGCCCTTAAGCTCCTGACCATATGCTCAACTGTGAATTACGCTACGGTTACTACATCTATTATTATCTACATATGTAACGAATAAAATTTAAAAGTTATAGCGCTTTCATTGGTGAACTTTTACAAAGCAATGTTATATCAAATAACTTTTTAAAATGACCATTGATGTTTCGATAAGTGCACTTATGATAATAATTAATAAACCTTCAATAAATAAAAATCGTGATATAGGTAATCTACAGCAACACTCTCCGGTTTTTAGTTAATGTCAAGAACAATGGAAACAAAGTAAACTTAGTGAAGTTGTGAGGGACCACCAATGAATGTCCAACTTCTTTTATCGGTAATTTCAGTCTCATGGCGCTTATTCTCACTTACATATACTGAACACATTGTTTCTTAGTTTTTTTATTAATAATAACACATGTCAAAAATATTTTAAGAAAATAGTGAACTAATATTGTGGACAAAAAAAAAAAAGAGGTTGGTATCATAAATGATTTTTAGCTATGGGGTCTTATTATTATTTCCCCTGCTTTAAAAAAAACAGATAATTACTAGGTGTTAATGAGAAATATGCAAATACTGTTAAAAATGCAAATAGATTCGTAAACAGTCAGAAACGCAAAATATAAAAATCAAAACTATAAGATACTCAAAATGACAGATTCCCATAATGGAAATTCTGCTGTCGTACTTCTGTTTCGAAGTGCAATTAAGGACACGACAGGCTCTCTATCCGAGTTACAGATAATTCGTTTACTTATCTTATTATTGTGGAAGAAACTTATTAAACACCAATTAAAAGATCAGAGATTCTACAAGCTGCACGCGTGTAATGGCATCTTAGCGGATATTATATTAATGGAAGACACGTGATGTGCAATTGAGTATATTTAGGAAAGAAATTAAGGGAGACGATCATTATACCTATTGACACTCGAAGCCTGATCATTAGTAGTTAATCTGTGGCTTGATGAAGTAATTGACATGCTTGCCTTATATTTTAATGCAGTGTTAGGTTTTTTTTTGGTCTGGAGCATATGTACTGCCTTTGAATCTGCAAAACTTATAGGTTGTCTAAATGCATTTATTGTAGTAGGTAGCTGTAGTGTTGTTAGTAAAAAAAGTGTTTTATTTCCTTCGTAAACTACTTTTACACAAAGTCTTTAGTTAGACTCTATTAAAATATGCAATATGTGAATCTAATAAACTTCAAAAAATACGATGAAAGAGGTTAAATTTAGGCAGTTTTTTTTTATACATAATTGGGTAGCTCTTGACCACTATCTCACCTGATGGTAAGTGATGATGCGATCGATGATGGAGCGCGCTTACCCAGAAGGTAACTTTAGATTATTTTATTGGTTTAAATTTCTAATATTATGATATCCTTTTATAAAGTTTTAACCTTTGGTATGCCGTTACTAATAAAACACTACGAACTGTATTCAACACTTCAACAAAAACATTTTGAAAACCTACAAGCCATTGCAGGTTCTCAGGCACTCCTAATACTCCAGGCCATTACCAGTTTGCAGCATGTCCATTATAGTAGCAGCATTGCCACTGGCGGCAGCAATATTTCACAAAAAAAAATATAGCTGCGTTTAAAGAATTACATTATATTAATTATTATTATTAATATACAAGGTTATTGGAAAAATGGTCACCAGTTCACAACCTCTAAGAGTTGACTTCTATCCAAACATTTTGAGATGAATGTTTTTTTTCTAAATATTTGTTGTGACTATATGAATAAGCACGATCCGCGCCGCGCTCCCTTTGAATAGAGTTTTGAATATATTTACATCGAGCAAAGTAATAAGAAATATGAAATAATAAATTACAGGCACAAGATTCTTTTAACATCAGGAGGTCCCCGTGCTTATTCCGTCACAAAAACAATAATAATAATAAAAAAAAACATATAACAAACATTCATTTCATAATGTTTGTTACGTTAGTCCTAAGTCGACTCTAAGAGGTTGTTTGTTTTTTTTTTTGGTTAGTTGTTGATTTTTACAATAACCATGTGTATAAAAATTTGACCTTATCTATAAACTTGTATGATATGAGTTTATATATTTTGCAAACCCTTAAATGAAGTGGTCTATGTCGGGACACTATTGTTATAGATATTTACTACACATACTCAAGCATATAAAGAATTTAATTGAAATTAGTATAACAAATACTGAGGTCTAGAACCCAATGGAGTTGTTGTACTAAAACTTAAAGATACCATTACTACTATGTAGTTATTCAATATTAAAGATGTGCGATTGCATATTTTAATCTTGAATTCCGTGACGTCTTGAAAACATGTTGATATATGTCACTTATTTTAAACCCGTATTTGTTACCCGGGGAGTACCGGGTTAGAATGTCACCCCTCCCATTTCTTCCCATGGGTGCCGTAAGAAACGACGATGGTGGGAAACAGTGTCTTCTGAAGAACTGACAACTTCTACTGCGATCTCCTAGATGCCTGCCAAGCGTGGGGATCATGGCAAATTCCCCCAGCGGGGGAGACCTTGTTCAGCGGTGGATATTGCTGTTAATGTGATGACGATGACCGTAAAAACCTATTAGTACAAGTACTTTCCGTTGACCTAGAATTGTATAATTAAGTTCGAAGCATGATCTCCGACCACATCATAACTTACCATCAGGTGAGATTGTGGTAAAAGTATAAAATCTATCAGTAATAAAAAAAAATTACACAGTACAGTGACGTTTAGAGCCAGCGTTATCATCATAATATCGGCTAATATGTGGGAATCATCACAGAAAAAAATGGTATCGTGCAAATAACGGACCTCAATAACATTTCAATCCATATAAGGTTATTTAATAGGTATATGTATTTGGTTATGATAATAAATGTTACAATACTATTTATTCTCATAAACAACTTCAACAAAAGGAGGATTTTGCTTAAATATTTTTTTATTATGTTATCTCAGCCTCCGCCTATTATTTTATAAAATGTGTTGGATTAAAATATAGTTTTATTTTATTTTAATGGAACTTTTTCATTGGGCCTATATAATTTTAAAATATGAAATAGTTTGTTTTGGACGTCGTTTTTTTATAGCAATTTTTTTTATTGCTGATAGTTAAGCCTGAAGGCTAAGTGCCTGTAGCCTAAGCCTGTAGGCCTTCGACTACATCATCAGGTGAACCTGATGATGTAGTCGAAGGTGTTAACAGGCTTAACCTAGAATTACTGGCTCTCAAGGACAGCTGCCAGAACACAACGTTAGGTGCTTGTTGACAGATTTTCTACTTGAAGGTAGTCGCTAGCCAGGCGGGCATTCGCCCTTCCACCATGCGGTGAAGCTCAAGCCCGCGGCGGGATTCGAACCATGGACCTGCTGCGCGGCAGCCCATAGCCAATGCCACTGAGCCATCACTGCTGCAGAAGCCATCACTGCTTCTATAATTCAATATCTAAAATTTAAAAAATACAGTAGGTTTATTTTAATTAGTCAATTATGGCTCATAGTTACTAAATATCAATCCCGTGTTTTTATATGTTAGAATTATTAATCGAATACTGCAAATAAATAGCCGAAGAAAAACTTACATTTCTTCATCGAGTTCATGTTGCTTTTTACTGTTTAAAAGGAACGTAGGGTGCAGGCAGACTGCAGACTATTGGTTTTGACACTTTTGACGCACCTTTCAGTCGTCTGTCTCTTTCAGGTTATAACGTGGGTGAAAATGTTTTAGTATCTACAATGTTATTTTCCGCACGTGCCTGTATGAATAACTTTGTATCTGTTATGTATATTACTAATACCTGAAGTAATGGCTGACAGGATTTATCTAAGACTTATTTTTTTATATTATTAAGTTGCGTCATCGTAAACAAGTTTAAAATTGCAAAATATTTCTTTATTGTAGTACAGCGTAAGTCGAATTATTAATGTCGCTCCATCCCCAACGAAAGGATAAATTAGAGTCATTCGCCATATTCAATGCACCATGGTACATTAGAACTGTCGACCTCCATCGTAACCTGAAAATGGATGTCGTTGTCGATATAATAAAAAAACACGCAGAAGCTCACGAACATAGACTTCACCGCCACGTGAATGTTGAGGCAATCCAGCTGCGCCCATCACCTTGAGACATACCTGTTAAGTCTCATTTTGCCTGTTATTTCACTGGCTCTCAAGGACTGCTGCCCGTTCTTCTCGCAGTGGCTCTATACAATTTATTTGCTGAACGTGGCAGTACAATGTAGAATATTTCAATACTAAAATTTGTAATTGACCTTCATAAGAGCGTCGTAGACGCCTAAATTGAATAAATGATTTTGACTTTGACTTTGACTTTGAACACACCGTTAGGTGCTTGGCGACAGATTTTCTACTTGAGGGTGGTCGCTAGCCAGGCGGGCATTCGCAAAATGCCCTTCCACCATGCGGTGAAGCTCAAGCTCTGGGCGGGATTCGAACCATGGACCTGCTGCGCGGCAGTTCATAGCCAATGCCACTGAGCCATCACTGCTACAAAACATAGTGTTTTCCCATTAATAGAGACAATAAGGTAGGTGTTAATGGACACATTCTTAACTTTACTCTATTTAGCAGTTTAAGTCAAGCTAAAATTACTCATTAGTACGTATTGTTGACTAGATTGTAATATAATGACGTACTTACAAAGTACATCATTAGAAAAAAAAAAACGCCACATCTCATATTGGCTTAGCGGTTAGCGCATACCCCGGCCATAGATGGCGCTGATTCGAATCCCGCACATGCCTATAAATTTTCCTCCCGTTGTAATTTTGTATTGATGGTAATGATGATGGAAAATATCCTATGAAGTTATCCAGTTCCTAAGCAATCTATATAAAGTTGCATCCAAATCGGTACATATTTATGATATTAGTGCGATTGTTTCGATCGCAGTGTGAAATATCAGTTCCTCAGAAAGTGCTACTGCCCACCTTCTGGTGTGTTACCTTGTCGTAGGAGGCGACTCTTTTACGACACCCAGAGGTAGAGATCGGGGGTACTTACTTACTGATATATTATACTTCAAACTCAGTCCTTGAGAGCCAGTTATTCTAGGTTAAGCTTGTTAACACCTTCGACCACATCATTACCTACCATCAGGTAAGATTGTAGTCAAAGGCTAACCTATCAGGAACCAAAAAGAAAACTTCTACACGAATTAAATGAGCCGTTTATTTTCTTTCAGACAGTCATACCCCCACTAAAGTTTTAGAAATTATTATAAAGTATAAGTGTAGGCGCCTTAGTTACTTGCAGTATATTCTCAAAGAGCATAAGATGCAGATGGTGCGGCAACTACCGCTAACGACGCCGGCGTTGCCAGTAAATAACGTACATGAGCGCCGCGAGACGATCCGCAAGTGAGATTGTAGTGTTGCCACTATTTATAATAATAATCGTTATTACGCTACGGGGGAGAATATTTTTATTAGGATTGGCATACGTTATGATTGTACTTGACATTAATAATGTCTGTGAATTTGAAATATTTCACGAAAATTTTAGTAATTTTAAATTCTAATGATCGATTTTAATGCAGCTTTTTCGTACCCAGAGGAAAACGGAGCCATAGCAGTGAGACTCAGCTGGATAACTGTCTGTGCATCAGTTCTTTCGTCAGTACGTGACGGTCCCTCAGGGTATGTAAATGTAATGAGCCAAAAACTGAAATAATATTTTGTGTAAAACAAAGAACCCAATTTAGAATTTGAAGAGCTCGTAGCGAAGTTTTCTTAGCTGTTCTTAACCTATCAGCAAGTTAAGCAACGCAGCAGATAATGATGGCAGCCAGCACTGCTTTAACTGGGCAACTTCGGCTACGAGAGAGCTTTAAAAATAAATTATGAATTTTGTATCTCCGTATATCATTGACGGAAAAGAAGTAAGCAGCTTTGCTTACTTCTTTACCATATCTGAACATGAGCGATAATACCCGATATGTTACAAGAGCGGGCTTTTTTCGTAAAGATGCGAGAAGCATAATCTTATATCTACTTCCAAAAAAGGAGGAAATTCTCAATTTGAGTCAGATAACATTTTATGTTGGATAGAGTATATTTTCCAACTGGTCTCATTTAAATTAGATGGTAACACTCTTGTCAATAGTAAACAGTTAAGACGAGTAACAATGGTCTTGGTAGGTAAGCAATACGCAACACTAAAAAGAAAGAATAAATATTTAAAAAAATTTAATCTACTTCCAACTCTGAAAGGTCTGAAATAACTTGTGGAAGTCCGATCACGATAATGTGACGTCATCAGTCAGCATGGTCATCAATCAGCATGGTACTGACTTCAACAAGTTATATTTTACTTGGAAATCAGTTTGGTTCTTTTTTAAATATTTTTACTATAATTACAGTTTTTGGAAAGACTTTTGAGTAGATATTAACTTGGGCCACAATTAAGCTGAGTATTTAGGCACTGACTCAAATATGTATTTAGATTAGTTTCAAGGACTAAAGCCGGATAACTTTATACATGTGATTATACATATATAAATTAATATATAAACATGTGCGTTATGGGTATACCTACTTAACGTAATTTAATGGGTACCTACAACATAATACCTCATGAGAACATTAGGTCCCAGACAGAGAACTTTGGACGCATCTGGTCTAAAGTTAATAACTCATTTTACGGCTTTTCTGTCGTCTGGCTATTAGTTTTACGTTTTACGAAGTTTACGTACTTATTACTTGTGAGAGGGGTCAAATATCGAGGGAGTATATTGAAAATCGCATCTGAGGCTCACGAAATTGAAATAAAATGAGCGTGCATTTCGCTATGGTGTCAGAAACCACTACTTCAGTTAACGCTTTATAAATTCTAATCGCAAAAAGAAAGATTCGATTTCGGACTTTTTTTTCGGACTATTATCGCCTGGGTGTGACAGCATCTCTTCTGAGAGTGTCGTGCACAATATCAAGCTACCAAATGTTTACCAAAATTAGGTATAAAAAATTTTAATTTCGATATCAAATATATTAATAAGATATATCATTTAAAAAAAATAAGATAATTAGTCTAATTCAATTCAACAATTCATATCCAGAACAAAATTAAAAATGGAACAAAGTCAATCAATTATTACAAATATATCAGAGTATTTTATACATTCCGCTCACAATAGCTCATTCACAGAGGAATATTTTTAATTTTTAAATTTCCTTCATCTGGAAACACATCACATCCAGGTCTATCGTCCAGGAGAGCATTCAGTGCAGTAATTGTTTGAGGTGTTGAAGTAGCGTGAGCACAATTCATGCTTGAGGCAATTCTTTGGAATGTAAAGGCTTGGACAATACTCGTACATCCGTTTGTACTAGAATATCAAAAGAGCTTTCTGAAGCTTTCTTCTTTCTCTAGCAATGTGTGTACGTGATCTCATGTAAATGTCAAACACATGCACTTGCCTCCAGTTTGCAGGTACTGCAAATGAGTTTTATTACCAACATCTTTGAATTTTGTATAGTAAAACCTAGTATGCTAAAGTATTATTATGCTACCCTTACAATTTGATCACTTCAGTTGCAGGTCAACAGGGACTTCCAAGTCTTTTATAGCAATGGATCTGGAGTCTATCAATGTGTTCACCTTGTTTAGGTTGTAATGAAATACAATGGGCTCTCGTTTACGTGTGAAAGTACTTCAGATCACTTAGTCAATTGAACTCCATTTTATTGTCCACGCTTCACTGACAACCTGCATCGACGTCACGTTGAAGCGCACGACTCGCGCCCTCCTCCTCTCTTATCTCTAGGTAAGCCTTCAGATCGTCAGCATTGAACAGACATTCAACATTCCTGATAATGGGTGCGTGGGTTTTTTATATCTGATAGGCTACCCTTTAACCACTATCTCACCTAATGGTAAGTGATGATGTGGTCGAAGATGTTGTTCAGGGTAGCCTAGAATGACTGACCTATCGTAGTATTCTTTAGACTTATCTTTAGATTAAAGAGGATGAAGGACATGTGGTAGAGAATAGAGACGCGAATCTTAAAAATGGTGCGTTACGTACTTAACTAAAATTGACAAGAAAAGGAATGAGTTTATTAGAAGAATCTTGAACGTACCACCAGGGACAGATTAGTTGAAGAGTAATAGACTAGCATGTTATAGGTATGTTATATGTCCTCGAGGAGAGGGCGCGGGAGATCTGCCAAGGCTGGTCCTTCAAGAGAGGAGTTCCTAAAACCCTCTCCTGTGCCATCTGACTCAGAATTAGAGGGAGTCCTGCGAGGCCGGCGATTCAAGAAGGGGCCAGCCGCTGCCGTCGCTAGCCTTGCGCATGACACCGGATGTGAGTCCGATGTTGTCGCAACGGTTGGAGACCTCAGTGCATTGAACGCCCAAGAGTTGAGAGCGCATGCGGGCGAAAAGCTCGCTTGCATTCTGGAGGTTGCCAGAAAGTCTGGTAACCTCAAAGGTGAGTATGTGGGCCGTCTGAAGAGGTCTGCATCAACGTTAAGAGAAGTGGTGGATGCCCTGGCCAGCAGGAGCGAGGCGGATGAGACGAGACGGCTGAGAGCAGAAAACAGCCGCCTGCGTCTAGAAGTTGAGTCGGGGAAGGCAGAGGTGAAGGCTCTACGACGCGGCTTCACTGAAGCCAAGACTGAGGCCGCCGCTGCCACCACCGCTGCCAACACTGCTGTGGCTGCTGCAGCAAAAGAGTTGCAGGCACCCCCTACCACACTGCTGGGGGCCGCAGAATTAGTGGAGGAGCTGAAGCAGTCTTTGACCACCACGTTCGGGCAAATGCTCAATGCCCGACTTGCGGTGATTGAGGACCGGCTTCTGCCTGCCCCGACGGTGCGCCCGCCCTTGAGAGCAGACACTAAGAAGGCAGCGATAGTCACCGTGCCTCCCAAGCCGACGCCTGAACAGGCACGCAAACTCACTCCCAAAGTGAGTAAACTAGCCAGTCAGACCACAAAGACTGCCGTCACAACCTTAGTTGCAACGGTTGCTGGTCCCTCAACCTCTAAAGGGACACCAAAAGTCAGCAAAGTAACGCCCTCCACTGAGCCTCAGGAGGAAACGTGGTCAACGGTGACGCGAAAAGGCAAAGGGAAAGGAAAGGGGAAGGGCAAGGGGAAGTCCTCTTCTTCTACAGCACCCGAGCCTGCCGTTGTGGCTAATGCCTGCACCACCGATTCCGCCAAGGCTACAAAGAAGAAGAAGGTCAAGACAGCGCTGAAGTCTCCAAAGTCTGCGGCTGTTGTGCTGTCGTTACAGCCTGAAGCAGCGGCAAACGGGGTAACTTATAACACCGTCTTAAAAATGGCGCAGGAGAAGGTGAGTCTCCAGGAGCTGGGAATAGACCAGCTCCGCTTTCGCCAGACGGCCACCGGAGCTAGGTTGTTGGAGATTCCTGGCTCCCAAAGATCCGAGAAGGCGGACAAGCTCGCGGAAAAATTGCGCGACGTCTTGTCCCAGGTGGCCAATGTCGCCAGGCCAGTCAAGTCGACAAATCTCAGAATAACGGGCCTGGACGACGCGGCCACGAAAGAGAAAGTGGCGGCGGCACTCGCCAAGTTGGGTAGCTGCGAGGAGCGGCTCATCAAGGTTGGTGAGATTAACAGATACTCTGCCACTGTTTCCTGCCCAATTCCGGCAGCCAAGGCGTTGCTGGCAAAGGGCAGAATATTGGTGGGGTGGAGCTCGGTGCGAGTGGCTGCTCTAGATGCACGTCCCCTGCGTTGTTTCAGGTGCATGGGGCTGGGGCACACTCGCGTTCAGTGTCCAGACTCGGTGGATAGGGGAGACCTGTGCTACCGGTGTGGTGGCACGGGTCATCGAGCGGCTAACTGTGGGAGGAACAACCCACGCTGCGTGATATGCGCAGAGTCAGGAAGGCCCTCCGGGCACGTAATGGGGGGACGCAACTGTGCCCCCCCAAAGACAAAGGGTAAGGCCACCGAGACCCAGGCCGCCCCTGCGACCACAAAACAGGCCGCCCCCGAGGCCATACGCCGTCAGTCAGCGTGTGAGGAGGTTAATATGTCAGACTAATGGATCAGGTCCGACATAGCAATTTCCTCCAGACGAATCTTAACCACTGCGTTAGGGCCCAAGATCTATTTATGCAAGTCCTGGCCCAGTGGCAGATAGACTTGGCAGTCGTGGCGGAGCCGTACTATGTCCCTCCCCATCCGTACTGGGTCGGGGACCTAAATGGCTCCGTAGCCATTGTGGTACGTTCCGGTGGCGGCCCTCCCCCTTCTGTGGAGGAGAGAGGCTCAGGGTACGTGGTGGCTAAATGGGGGGAGTATACGTTCGTCGGCGTATACTTCTCCCCCAATAAAACCGCTGCGGAGCTGGAGGTCTTTATGGACCTCCTAGCTGCGGTGGTGGGCAGGTTGGCGCCACGGCCGGTCCTCCTCCTCGGGGACCTCAATGCGAAGGCCCAGGACTGGGGCAACCCCTCCACTGACTCTCGTGGTGAGATTGTCAGGGAGTGGGCGGTTGCCACAGGACTGACCCTGCTAAACAGAGGGTCGGTCCACACGTGTGTGCGACACAATGGGGGGTCCGTCGTGGACCTTTCATTTGCCACCCCGCCTGTCGCAGCACGTGCCCGGGCCTGGAGGGTGGTGTCGGAGGTGGAGACTCTCTCGGATCATAAATACATACGGTTCGAGATCTCCACCTCCCACAACCAGAGGGGAAATCGACAAGCGAGGCGGGTGCATTTCCCGCGCTGGACGATCGGTCGCCTCGATGTTGAACTGGCGGAGGAGGCCGCCATCGTCCAGTCGTGGCTTGCCACCCCCACGCACCCGGAAGTGGATATTGCTGCAGATCACTTTCGAGGGACGGTGACGGCAATATGCGACGCGGCCATGCCAAGGTCCCAGCCTCGTCCCGCACGCCACCAGGTGTATTGGTGGTCGTTGGAGATCGCAAGTCTTCGAACCGCTTGCACGGAGGCGCGCCGTCCCTACGCCCGATGTAGGAGGCGGCGCAACGGCCGAACAGATGACCAATTGTCGGCCGAGGAGCTGGAGGCAGAGCGCCAGCTATATAGCGTATACCGCGAAGCAAAGCGGGCGCTGCAGCTGGCCATCGGGCGATCCAAGTCCCAGGCCTGGGGAGAGGGCCTGAAGAGCTTGGACAGGGATCCTTGGGGGCGTCCTTATATGGCCGCTCGGAAAATGTTCCGGGGCCAGACGCCCCCGGTTGTGGGATCCCTAGAACCAGAGCTCCTAGGCAGGGTGTTGGATGGGCTCTTCCCTGACAGTGGCGCCATCCATACCCCTCCGACGATGGCGCCGTCCTTCTCCGAGGTATTGAGCCCAGCTTCCATCCCACCTGTGTCAGAGGTGGAGATGGAGGTTGCATTGGGCCGCCTACGGGGAAAGAAGACGGCGCCAGGACCGGATGGGATCCCCGGGCGCGTCCTTCGGATCGCCCTCAGGGTCATGAGTGATCGGCTTCGGGAACTCTTCGACGCCTGCCTCACCTCGGGACGGTTCCCGAAGCTGTGGAAGGACGGCCGATTGTGCCTGTTGCGGAAGGAGGGTCGACCCATCGACTCGCCGTCAGCATACAGGCCAATCGTATTGCTGGATGACACGGGTAAGCTGTTAGAGAGAGTAATAGCTTCCCGTGTCATCCGGCACCTGGATGGGACTGGGCCTCAGCTGTCAGAGGCCCAGTACGGATTCAGAGCGGGGCGATCAACAATAGACGCCCTGCTCTGGCTTAAGGGGTGGACGCAGGATGTAGTCAGCGGTGGGGAAAAGGCTTTGGCTGTCTCACTGGACATCGCCAACGCCTTCAACAGCCTTCCGCACGGAACAATACAGGAGGCGCTCCGGTATCATGGAGTGCCCCTGTATCTGCGGAGGCTGTTAGCTGACTACCTCCAGGACCGTGAGGTCCTGGTGGAGGGATGCGACGGTCTAAGGCGCCGTCGCGTCACCTGCGGGGTTCCACAGGGGTCGGTGCTGGGGCCACTCCTGTGGAACATAGGTTACGACTGGGTGCTTCGTGGCACGCTTCCCGCAAGTATGCGGGTTGCGTGCTACGCGGATGACACCCTAGTCGTAGCCAAGGGGAGGGACCTTAGGGAGGCGGTGCGGTTGGCCACGGTGGGTACAACTTTCGTGGTCAGCCGCATACGTGCCCTGGGATTAGAGGTCGCCCTCTCTAAAACCGAGGCCCTTTTGTTCCATGGGCCTCGGGGTGGACCTCCTCCAGGAACGCGGGTATCACTGGAGGGGGTTCTGGTCCCGGTTGGGACCCAGATGAAGTATCTGGGTCTCATCCTGGATGGGAGGTGGGCTTTTGGGGCCCACTTTGCCCAGTTGGCTCCAAAAGTAGTGGGAGCTGCGGCCGCCCTGGGGAGGCTGCTGCCCAACGTTGGTGGCCCTAATGCCAATTGCCGCCGTCTATACTCCGGAGTGATCCGGAGTATGGCCCTATACGGGGCACCTGTCTGGGTGGACGCCCTCAACCGTGACAACAAGACCCTGCTGCGACGTCCGCAGCGGGTTGTCGCGACGAGGGCGATACGCGGATACCGGACGGTGTCCTGGACGGCAGCCTGCGTGTTGGCCGGTGATCCCCCATGGGAGCTCCAAGCGGAGATCCTCGCCGAAGTTTACCACTTCGTGGCGGCGAGGAGATCCCGTGGAGAGCCCCCAGTATGGGAGGAGGTCGCACGCATGCGGCGACAGGCGGGGGCTGCACTGTTGCGGCGGTGGACGGAGGACCTGGCTCCACCGGGCCCTGGGCAGTGGACGGTGGAGGCGATCCGCCCGGTCCTTCGGAGGTGGGTAAAGCGGCCGTTCGGGTCGCTGACCTTCCGATTGGTGCAGGTGCTTTCTGGACACGGTTGTTTCGGAAAGTACCTGCACCAGATCGCAAGACGGGAGGCGACCCCAGCCTGCCACGAGTGTGGGGCGCCGGAGGATACGGCGCTCCATACGCTGGAGGTGTGTGCCGCATGGGGCCCGCAGCGGCACACTCTTTCAGCCCTCATAGGAGGGGATCTCTCTCTGCCGAGCGTTGTTAACGCCATGCTCGGGGGAGAGAGATCGTGGCGGGCGGTGGTCTCCTTCTGCGAAGCGGTAATGGCGCAGAAGGAGGCCGCGGAGCGGGTCAGGGAGGACGATGTCCATGCTGCCCCGCTCCGGCGCAGACGAACGGGGACGAGGAGGCGGCAGTTTGCCCGCCTCCTCCCTTCTCCGTAGTGGGGCTACTGGTGGAAAGTCGGGGGATTCTCCACCAGCTTTCACGGCCCCACACGTTTGGGGGGTGGCCTTGGTGAGCAAGGCCACCCCTCCACAGGCGCAGAGGCCCGACTGAGTTCGGGCCTACCGCCGGGGCAAGATGGCGAATGCTAACGCGACCCTATCTTGCCCCACCTTGGCGGAGGACTGCTCACGGGGGGGTTTTAGTGGGTGCAAGTCCCACACATCCCCTTCCACCACCCCCGTGGTGGAGGGGCAGTGCGAAGGCATTTCCCCCCCTCAAAAAAAAAAAAAAAAAAAAAAAAAAAGGTATGTTATATGTAGAGGCGAAAAACATATACGGAAAAAAGTGTTCGAGTAAGATTATGTACGGATATAGGGTAGGGAATAGCTAGCCCGTGGGGTGCCGGGCTAGAATCTCACCCCACCATCTGTATCCGTAGATGTCGTAAGAGGCGACTAAGGGTAACACACCAGAAGGTGGGCAGCAGCACTTTCTGAGGAACTGATATCTCACACTGGGATCCCAAAGCCGCCTGCCAAGCGTGGGGATTATCGCAAACCCTTCATATTGGGGGAGGCTGTGTTTAGCAGTGGACTATCCGGCTGATATAGTACAGTACAGTATAGGGGATAGAAAGGCCAATGGGGTAAGGATTGACGGCGTAATGAAGGAGAAGAATAGTGAAATGACGAGCAACAGAACAGAGAGATCAAATGTATTTAAACTCCATGTATGCTGTGCTGACTAATAGAAAGGGAGGCACTACCTTAGTTATGGAAATAAACTCTCACGCGTTTATTTCAACTTAAGTCAGATACACCTTATAGTAACGATCTAAATTCTAAGACATTTTATAATAAATATCTATTTCAATAATACTTCTTACTTTTTTTTTTTATTCCTGATAGGTTAGCCTTTGACCACTATCTCACCTGATGGTAAGTGATGGTGTGGTCGAAGATGTTGTTCAGGCTAACCTAGAAGTACTGGCTCTCAAGGACAGCTGCCGGAACACACCGTTAGGTGCTTGGCGACAGATTTTCTACTTGAGGGTGGTAGCTAGCCAGGCGGGTATTCGCATAATACCCTACCACCATGCTAATACTACTACTTGTAATACTACTTGTCGTCCATTCGAGTTGACTCTCATGACAAGACCTTTAAAATGTAACTAGCGCTACTACAACCCAACGCACAACAACACATACTTACATGATAGAGTAAGGTGGAGCGACTAGGCAAGGTCAATATAAATATAATAACAAATATTTTAAAAGTATTTTAAGAAAACCTTTAATTAATTATTTAATAAAACATTTAAAAAATCTTTATAAAAATGATATATATCTTGTGACAATTCCGCCTAATTTCCTATTAAGCCGACGTGACGTCACAAACGCCACGCAGCCACGTCGGCTTAATAGGAAATTATTTGTTATTATTAAAAATGAATTTCCGCAAAGTAACGCCTGAATCTATTCATTGTCAATATAAATACTTTTAAGCTTAGAAATAATTTTGAGATCCATTTAATATTTCCTTATAATTCATTACACAACTACAGGAAGAAGATGAAAGAGACAGTCTAATAATTTAAGACCTACTTATTCACACATGTATTACAATAGATAATGTTACAACACTTACACCTAAGAGCACTACAATCAAAAACTTGTACTCATAACAATGAAAATGTAATTAACAGTATAATACGGTGTCGCAGTTGCCTCAAGCAGCCATAAGGCGCATACTTTGTAGGGATGTGTGGTGGCGTTCGGCAAATGTAACGTTTACTATCCGGCACTTATTACGCAGATGAAAAGATTTGTAGAAGTAAGATATGTGAATTAAAAAAATTACACCCACAAACGCTCTATTTAATAGTATTTATTAATGAAACCTTTTTAATACTTAGTTTACGTTGTGCGTCCGTCCTCATTTGAGCCGCACTAAGTATCCGGTAATTTTTTAACAGAATATGTTATTGGGAGGGTATGCTTAACAAATAACTTTAAATACGATTAGTAAAACAATTCAGGGCCCCGGTAACATCCCCAGGTGTGCGCCCGGTAACATCCCCAGGTGTGCGGTAATCAGAGGTTACACGATCAAACACCGAGCTCGCCGGCGAGCTCGAGGCAAAAATAAAATCCCGATTAGTGTCTCTCCAAATAGTCACAGAGCAATATTCAATAGGGCCCATTCTCAACGGTACAACACTGCAGTTGTACCGGGGCATTTAGTTCCGATTCCCCCTTTGTCTCTCGGCAGCGAGACAAGCCGAGGTCCGGACCACAGTGGTGCCCTTGAGCTCGCTGTCACCCCTCCCGATAGTAGCGTGGCGTTTTCGGCGCCCGCAGGAGACGGAGGTATAAGGCGCTTTTCGCCTTATACGCCCGTCTCAGAAGAAGTGCCCTCAGCGCTTCTTCCTCCTGGGCTATAGAGGGTCTCCCCTCGCCCAAAGCCCGGTGGAGCTGTACGTCCGTATAGCGGTAGACAGCATCTATGTCCTCCCTAAAAAAAAAAAAAATTCAGGGTCCTCATACAACATATAAACGTGTTAGTTTTTAGGTTTAAACTATATTTAAAGATATATATTACTATTTTGACGTAAAAATTGTGATAATATATATTCCGAATAATATCCCGAATGAATGAAGAAAACTTTTTTTAAAAAATATAAATCAATTAATATTTTAATGTTTTGGTGCGGAATCATTGGAGTTAATGCGATTGTCACATGACCGCTTTTTTCATGAGCTTTGAATACTTACTTACTACGTTATCTTTTATAGTAAATACCTACCATTCAGTTAACATTATTAATAGATCGATGTAACCACAGACATAGAGAGAAATAGAGAACGCGTGTCGCTCCATATGAATAGTTACCAAGCCACATTTTTTTCTACCTAGAAAAAGCGAAACGTTTCCAATATCTCCGCTAACTTTATTGTGGATTTCTAATTATGTATGTGGAGTTTTTACAGTTAAACTCGCCCCTATTAGGCATAATTTAAATTTTTTGAGCGACCTCAGGCACCATTTACGATGAAGCGCAATAAAAATCCAAAATAAAAGACTCTTCCTTTTCGTTCATGATTTGGCACGCATACACTCGCTTCATCTATTTTATATATAGGTCTGCGGGTATAACACTACCGTATACTTCAAGATATATATTTCTTCGGATTTCGGCAAAATACAAGAGGTCACAAGTCTATTATATACAATGAATGCAATAAGACGACCATTAGGGCTTGCAGCCGCAATAATAGCAGCCATAACAACAACTTCTAGAATCTAATTACTGGATTCAAATGTGGAGGCAGCCTTAAAATGTCTGTAAACTTTAAGGTGCAATTCGAGTTGCAATCAAACTTAAGAAATCACATTTAATCTAATCCACAATGAATTTTACATCTTCATTTGTCAAAGTACAATGATTTTTATAGCACAAAGGGGCTTGAAGCATCGTAATGGTCACCTTTGGGTTCAATATATAATACTAGCTACCCGCCCCGGTTTCGCACGGGCGTAATGCTGATACTAAATATACCACAGAATGTCAATATACAACATTCACAGCTTGTATGTCATTACACCATATAAACATGTTTTCTTTAAAATGTTTTCTTGAAAAACGCAACGCGCAACGAAAACTCGAATGTTGTAAAGGCTATATTGATATATTTTAAATGGACAATGTATTTAAGGTACTTCATTGGATAAGGATTCATGCTGTATTGCCTAAAATCGCTTCGTAAGTAAGCTATTATTTCTAGTAAAAATTAAAGCATAAAAATGGTTATTGAGGTTATCCCTAAGATATACACATATACCATAGCGGACTATTTTTGCAAAACCTTTTTAAGGTGTACAATACTATAGTTCATTATTTCCATCTTTCTCGTCGGGTTCAGCTAGCGTTTTCAATGTAAGCGACAACACATTAAAAATATATATTATCAATGTTTAGCTACTATACTCGTATATATTGCATGTATTATATCTATAAACCATCCTCTCGAATCACTCTATCTATTTAAAAAAACCGTATCAAAATCAGTTTTAAATATCTAAGCATATATATAGGGACAAACAAACAGCGAGAAGTGATTTTGTTTTATACCATGTAATGAATGATATACAGGTGATTTGACGGATCTACCTTTTCTGTTTTTTTATGTAATGGGTTGGCAAACAAGCAGACGGCCCACCTGATGGTAAGCGGTTCATCATCATCATCATCATCAGCCGGAAGACGTCCACTGTTGAACAAAGGCCTCCCCCATAGAGCGCCACAAAGAACGGCTATTAGCCGCTTGTAACCATTGGCTACCCGCGACTTTCACGATGTCGTCAGTCCACCTAGTGGGGGGCCTACCAACTCTACGTCTTCCGGTGTAGTGTGGTAACCACTCGAGAACCTTTCTTCCCCATCGGTTATCAGTTCTTCGAGCAATGTGGCCCGCCCATTGCCACTTCAACTTGCAAATTCTGAGAGCTATGTCGGTGACTTTGGTTCTTTGCCGAATATCCACGTTCCGGATTTTATCGCGCAAAGAAACTCCGAGCATAGCTCTCTCCATAGCTCGTTGAGTGACTTTGAGCTTGTCCATAAGGGCCACAGTTAGGAACCACGTCTCAGTGCCATAAGTCATCACTGGCAACACACACTGGTTGAAGACTTTGGTCTTCAGGCTCTGCGGGATCTTCGACGAGAAGATGTCGCGTAACTTCCCGAACGCGACGACGGTAAGCGGTTACCGTCGCCTATTGACATTTGCAACACCAGGGGCGTTACCAATGCGTTGCCGACCCTGCCGACTTCCAAGTAGTATCCAATTCTAATTTGGTTAGGCAGGGGAGGAGGCTCGAGTGGTGAAGGGGAGCATTGATGCATCATAAAGGGGCCCCTTAACCCTACTCCTGGGTAGCAAGTCCCAGGCCTCGTGTATCCTCTGGCCTCTTCCTCTGCAACACTATGGAACCGGCACCCGCACGGTGAATCCATGGAATGCTAAGGAATTCTTCTCTCCCACACACCACACAAAATTGAATGCGATCAATGATTCCGTTCATAACTACAGTTTACGTTCCACCACCCACACTATGCCAGATCGAGAACGATCTCAATTTCATTCCACGACGGCTTCGATGGACGACACATTGCCTGTTGTCGGGTTAGTGCTAATTATTATATATTCAAAATAAATAAAACACTATCAAAATAAGTTAATTTTCCTATTCTGGCGCAATCATTTATTTGGACACGATTGTGATTTCTTGACGCAACTTCTATAATTCTGGCACATAATTGTGACTTACGTATATTAAATTTTTGTGACATATTAATTAAGAATGGAAAATGTTCAAACACAAACCCAATTAAACATTTTAAGATTGTAATTAAGTGTTGTGACTCTCGTCAAGAATTGTATGAGATGTCATTAAACGGATAACATCCTTCAGTCCAGTTACAAATAGACTATTCGTAGATGCTCGGTCAAATGGGGCTATAGCGTCGCTTTGTAATCCCAGTCTTGGTTTCGACACCCGGATCCGAAAGTAATACTTTTTCTGACGAAGAAATCGTCAGTAACAGTCCGTATTATAAAATTGTGCCCTGCAGACAACAATAGGCTCGCCACTATTATATGCGAGCAAAACATTTCTGGGCAAACGTGCATGGGTGTTTTGACAGCTGAACGTACCCCTTCACGGAATAAAGGCGTGATAACCTCTTATGTAGGTATTGTAGGTATGATTAGCACTTTTGAAATATTGTGTTGGAATTACCCTACCCCTTGTGTAAGTTTTTTATAGCTAATTTGATATATCTTATTTGACCACAATCTCACCTGATGGTGTGTGATGGCATGTTCCAAGGTGTTGTTCAGCCTGACCTAGATTTACCCTGGCTCTCAAGGACAGCTGCACAGCTGTAAAACACACCGTAATGTGTTTGGCGACAGATTTTCTACTTGACTAGTAGCTAGCCAGGCGGGGTCATTACTGACCCAAGGGTCAGTTAATACTGACCTCACCTGGTGAGAAGGGAAATGCATACCTATTTATTGTGTTTGTACATCATACCTCACAGTCCGGTAACGCCCATACAAGGTCCAATCTTCAGGTCATTATAGTTTGCTCGTACCCTTGAACTTATCAATCAATTTTGAACAATACGTTTGGCTCAAAAGTGACGGTTGACATAGACAAGATAACCGCTAGAGGCGACGCGACTTAGTGAATAAGTGAGATCAATCACTTTTTGACAAGTAGATAGTTACTTTAATGTATTTTCCTTCTATCGCTCGTACAGTTATATTTCAGCTTCGATGATGCTGACTTGACAGGGAGGTAAATTTTGGTAAAATAAAGAAAATTTCTGTCAAATGGAATACCTGATTATAGTTTGAATATTGTCTAATCGAGGCCTCTTGTAGACTAGAATTGCATCTCCTTACGCACAGCACGATTATTATGTTTTTTTTTTAAATTTATTTATAGCTGGTAGACTAGCCTTTGACTACTATCTTACCTAATGGTAAGTGATGATGTGGTCCAAGATGTTATTCAGGCTAACCTAGAATATCTGTCTCTCAGGGACAGCTACCGGAACACACCGTTAGGTGCTTGGCGACAGATTTTCTGCTTGAAGGTTCTAGCTAGGCGGGCATACCCTAACACCATCTCAGGATGGCAGTCGTTATACGAGTAACTACAACCAGGTACTGAGACAACAACCAGGACCGACGGCTTTTAACGTGCGCTCCGAAGCACAGAAGCGCTCAGTAGTATTGCCACTAGCGGTCACCCATCCAAGTTATGACCGCGGCGGACGTTGCTTAACTTAACGGCTAAGCAAACTCCGCTACAAGCGCTTCAAACGTGTTTGTTCTACGAATTTGGTTGGTCTATGAATGAAGAAATATAATATGAAACTAGTTATAGTTAATAGGCGGTTTTAACAAACCTTCTATTAACTATAACTAGTTTAAGACAGTATAATTAACACCTATGAACCAATTATTTTTTTGTGTTCTTATGAGTTTATTTTTCTACAATAGTTTTTTATCACTGTTATTGGATACATTATAATTTGCTTCAAAAAGTTTTTTATTTAAATGTAGCACATAAAATCACAACAGTAAGAAATCAAATATGAAGCGTTTGTAGCGAAGTTTACTTAGCTGTTCTCAACCGATCAGCAAAGTTAAGAAACGTCGCGCGCGGTCATGAGTTAGATGGGTGATCGCTAGTAACATTACTACTGAAGACTTCCGTGCTTCGGATGGCTCGTTAAGCCGTCGGTCCCGGTTGTTGTCTTAGGATGGCAGTCGTTATAGCACGGTGGTAGGGCATTTTGCGAATGCCCGTCTGGCTAGCTACCACCCTCAAGTAGTAAAATCTGCCGCCAAGCACCTAACGGTGTGTTCCAGCAGCTGTCCTTGATTGCCAGTACTTCTAGGTTAGCCTGAACAACATCTTTGACCACATCATCACTTACCATCAGGTGAGATAGTGGTCAAAGGCTAACATAACAGGAATAAAAAAAGATCACATCTATTTATGAGTGCTTTTTATTTAGAACACGCAGTGCTTTTCATACTGAGAGCTAGTTTCACCATATTTTAAATATAATTTTAGTGTTTATGCTCGGTGAAACTTTGCTTACTCTTGATATACCTATAGCGAATTCTCGAAAAATAAATTATTTTCAGATGCCGAATATATATGTAGTTTGAAGTAGGTATACTATATTATTGGGTACTCATTAATACCAGTTGTCACTGGCTTTTATTTTTTTTTGTGATCCCAGGTATGTAGGTATAATCAATTTTTTAGGTAATTACGCAGAACATGAGGGTTGAGGAGCCAAATTATATGCTTACTTTTACCGGATTCACTCAGTTTTACTAACTTACTACTTACTAAATAAATAAAGTGTAACGTATTAATTGACAGATCACTTTATTGGAAATCCACCCTCATAATCGATATCATCATCCCTCAATCGATACAAAAACTATTGTATATTATTCAGTTTCAGCAGCTTGGATTTTTTAAGCAGTTACCGTACACAATTACTTCTTAATTATACGAATATTTTAGATATCTTAATCCACTATGAGCCATTTTAAATTGATATAACTGTTTTAAATGGCAAACTACAAATCCTTAAATTTGTTTCACAAAATATTTTGATTTGCAACTAAATAAAGGTGTGAGTTTCCATTAAAAAATCTGAAGTGGTACAAACGGGCATAATTACAGGGGTATCTTCAACTCATTATGAATAACAAGCGCGAAACTCTAAGCATCAATTCACACCGAAGTGACAGTGTCCGGCAGTGCAGTAACCGGCAGTTTCACTGTCAAACAATTTTTGAGTTTGAGTCTATCACTATAATGTATATTTATACAGGGTTATTGGTAAAATGCTATCAACCTCTTAGGGTTGACTTCTGCTAGTCCTAACAAACATTTTGGGATTTTTTTGTTTGTTTTGAAATAACAAAAAGAAAAGGATTTTTTTTGTGTTTTAACGCCAACTATGAGCTAAGAGCGCCCGCTGCGGCAACACTGGACCATGCCGTGGTCCCTTTGAATAGAGTTTTGAATATTTACTTCGAGCAAAGTTATTTATGAAATAATACATTACAGGCACAAGAGACTTTTGACATCAGGTGGTCCTCGTGCTTATTCAGTCATAAAAATATAAAAAAAACAAAAAAATATATATATATTTTCTCTCATACCTAAAAAAACATCTCAAAATAATAGTTAGGACTTGCAGAAGTCAACGCTAAGAGGTTGTTAGCATTTTACGAATAACCCTGTATATACTGTATCAGCCGGATCGTCCACTGCTGAACACAGCCTCCCCTATAGGGGGTAATATATTACGGGGGTATTTGCCATAATCCCCACGCTTGGCAGGCGGCTTGGAGATCGCAGTGTAAGATGGCAGTTCATTAGAAGGCGCTGCTGCCCACCATTTTTCCCTTAGTTGCCTCTTACGGCGACTCTTACTTATTACCACGGGATGATAAGGAGAGGAGCAATTCTAACCCGGCACCTCACGGGATATTATATACACATATTTATATGTATATAATATATTATATAGGACGAAATAATTGCCGGTGTGCAAAAAGTATCATCGTTTTGTTGCGGCCACCGATTACGGACCGTTCTTTGTTTTTTTATATTGTTATGATTGCAATAACGCCTGCTATGCGGATTACATTACTAAATTCTCGACAAATACTAACATTCTTTGTTTGTTTCACGCCAATTGGTAAAAAATCGGTAAAAAGTATTTAACATTAATTTGGTAATATTTTAGAACATTTCGACATATTGGTTAATAATAAATTAATTTTAAAATTAATAAATGTATTTTTTCGATTCAACACACACGGGTCACGTCTCTGGCTGCGCACCACCAATCTAGAATAAAAATACATTTGGTTAGTTCTAAAATTTTACACCCAACAGCATATAACTGTTTTGGCTTCAATATTCCAGTAGTTTACTCGTGGGAAACCGGATTAGAATGACACCTCCCCATTTCTTCCCGTGAGTGTCATAAGAGGCGACTAAGGGAAAAGTGCGCCAAATGAGCAGCATGCCACTTCTCACATGGATGTTAGCAGGATGTTGTGTGGATTAGATGCACAACAGGGCTGTTTACCATTTTAATGCCTTGCCAGGGTTTCATACAATATGTTGTTCTTGTATTCCTGTCTTATGTGTTGTTAGCGTAAATAGATTGTGTTTCGTCCAGTGTGTTAGAATATACATTTGTTTGATCCTGAAAATGTGCCCGGTGAATGGCAATAGGTTCGCCCCCTATAACATGGGATCAAAACCCCAATTGGCGAAACGAGGCTGTTTACACACCTCTGCCTACCCCTTCGGGGAATACAGACGTGATTATTTGTATGTGTGTATTTCAGTAGTTGCATGCGGTGCCACGCGCCGCCACCGACTTTGCAAGTTTTTCAAGCGATACTATGCATTGTAACAGTAGAGACAAAGTCGAAAATGGTTCGACAGATAACTGCCGGCTGCTGCTCTGCCGGAGGCTGCTAGTTTGGTATAGATTGAACATAAGCTAGGCTTCTGATTTGCTAAAATCCTGTTAAATTGTGTGATATTCACGTTAATTCAGTTTTTTTGTGTGTGAGTATACATATTACTTTTAACTTTATCAAAGACTAAATAATTAATTGAACGGAAAACTGGCAAACTGGAGCATATACATTCGGTTTAAGAACATGGATGCTAAATTTCGCAGAATTTAATACATTTGGTACTTCAAATATGATGAAACTACGTTTATGGTTGAGTTGCGCAAACACTGTCATAGATATGTGAAGTTAAGGAAAGTATCAAGAAGCCGGGGCGAGATGGTGAATGCTAACTCTACCCCATCTTGCTCCGACTAAGCGGCAGACTGCTCATCCCGGGTTTTTAGTGGGTAACCTCACTTACTAAGGCACCTCAGGCGAGGACTCCCACATAACCACTCTGCTCCCCCCGGAGCCGGGTGGTATACATAAAGGAATTTCCCGGGTCCAAAAAAAAAAAAGTATCAAGAAACGCTGTGAAAATATGTCTCTAAGTACCAACCTTTTATTAACTATTATCAATTCATATACAATAAATAGCACTAGTTTATAATTATATTGAAAGGTATTCACGGGTAACGGAGTCAAAAAGCCACCACCTAAAATATCAACATCGAAACTAGCCATGAAATTTTCAAGGTGTAATGATATCTTAAGGTTTTTGAGGGTAATTATACACCTAATGTATGAAAATATATACACAATGTTTGCTCACAATTTAAAAGGCCACACCAATAAATATATTTTGTGGCTCTTATTGGTTTTAGCGATTTTAAGTTAAATATTGTGACATATATATTATCTCTTACAGTTGCAGTAAGTAATTTTGCTAAGACGATTGTATATTAATCAGCATCTATGTAATGGCTAAGCCATTAACAACGATATAGTGTCGTCTACAAAGTTTTTATCGTCTTGCCCAAACGTGTGAACGAAACAATATGATTGGGTACGTGCTAAGTTTTATGTACTCGTATTAAACTTCACATCACACATCATATCATGTCAACAGGCGAAAGATTTAATGTTGTAATATTAAAGGCTGATTAGGTAAAACAAAAGCGACCCAGTCTACGAAATAGATACATTGCTTGCAACGCATGGTCACACAGTCGTCAGATTTCCCCCATATCACTGTCACCTAAATTCAATTGAACTGATTTGGAGTATCGTAAAAAGGCAAAGCGAAATTTTTTAATTTGTGAGCCAAGGAATTGATGCCTATAAAAAATGAGAGCTGCGACAAAAGTCAGCGAGTAAAATAACCATTTTCATGGCTTTAGGGATATGTATTTACGACAAAAAATAGTTAATAATATATATATTAATTTTAAATACAAAATATAACATCTAAATTTTATTGTACTTACTTATTCTTAGTTTATATAATTGGCTTCTTATTTTGTGACAACTATTTAAACGTTTAATTTAACGTTAACATACTTAATAAATGATATTAACAACACAAATTAAATAATAATTATAACATTGAATTGTATATATGCATGTGGGTTTTGATAACTTTGTAAATAATTTAGCTTAACACTCGTAAAAGTTAATTTTACTCGGAACCTCATAAATATACATTTATGAGGTTCCGAGTTCCGAGAACATTTTATGTACCTACAATAATTATGATAGCGATAAAGAATGTGACCATGTTAAAAATTAAAAAAATCATACTGGGAACAGAATCGCATAAATGATGATAATCTGCAGATCAATAAATATGTGACAGATTCTGATGTATCAAGTTCAGACAATGATACGTATCATTCAGATGATGCTGAACTCTCTTACCCGTTCATAATCTATCAACAACGTCACTCATTCATACGTCGAAATCATAAAGAAGTTTTTATCCAATAAGGAGTTTGCAATACCAACCTTATTTTGAAACTTGTATAACTGATAGACAGATGAACTAAGAAGTAAGTTAGTTGTCACTTAATCTGTGGGTTTAGTACTTACTCAGTCATTGTGAAATACACGGCTACTCGTGACTTAAACCGGCAATAAGCTTACTCGAGAATTTCGATAATTTTTTAACGTGAAAGAGCCCCTTACCTAATATAATTTTGGTTAAATTTTTAATACAAGTGAATATTTTTGAAAACAAATTTAAAAATACAATAATGGCAAAAACATTGCGTGTTTATTTTAATTTTGCTTTAGCTGAACCGAATAAATAGATATACCCTATTATTGGAAGTATAATCAGGATTTGGTTACTGACTAAGTCGTAAACATGATTGAATAAAAATGGTAAAACGATCATAACGTGTCAATCGTGCTATTGTGTTGCTCGCTATACAAAAAAGGTAATTTAGTACAGTGTGTGTCCTCGAATTCCAAGTCTGAACAGACTCTGAACAGACTGTACCTTTATATTTTTATGCCGACTATTGCCCGTACCCTAGGAATTATGTCATTATACATATACATCTAGTTAAAACAGTATTTCAAGATATATATTCAATATATAATATATACATATAAAATCTTCAAACTCGATATAAAATAGCATAACGTGTGATTTATATATGTACCAACCAATATATTTATATTTTATATTGATTACGCAAATACCGACATTTTTATTTAGTATTTATTAGAAATCTATCATGAAAAAAAAGAACAAGAGAAATAAAAAAATCTGTTTTCTAAATAACTTTTATGTGCATCCTTCTGTAGCAGAAACATATTTCAACTGTCAAAGGTAGACAGGTAAGACGGTATTACAGATAGACATTCACTGAAAATATCGTTGTAAGCCCGCAATAGCTATTATAATAAGTAAGTACGTAGGTATATCTATTAATATAGGCTATCTAGGATTCAGTCTGGACATTTCAATTCAATGATGGAGGTTGTTTGAAAAGAACTAATTCAGTCTGCGAGTTGACCCAAGTACAGAGTTGTACTCAGAATTTTGATTGAGTTGTGTGTTTACATAACTGAAACTCTGAAATGGAACTGAATGAGACGGGGATTTGGTATATGCAATGGAAGGCGACGACTATGGTATTCAATAACTCTGTATGTTACCTATATCTGTACATATATGTATGTAGCTAATCTGGGATTTACAACTATGAACTTACTATATATATACCATGCATATATAATAAATATAACTATACAAATTCCTTTTTTACAATTCTATAATATTTCTTACCACTCTATGTCAATCTAATATACAAAATATATTATCAATAATGTATTGTCTCTTCCAAAAGTTTATAATACTAAAATATTACGAGAAGTTAAGCTATTTAAGCCTTATTTCATGGCACTGGTTTGGCTTTTAGCTTACATAGTAGGTATGCATTTCAGAACATTCTGTTTTCATAGGCTAGAGTCTAACGCCAAAAAAAATAACTCAACCATAATCGAAAATCTAACGCTGCGTATTGTTTTATTGATATATTTATTTTCTTAATCAGGTGTTGTAGCCGCTGATTTGGAAATTAACAAAGTCTTTATTATGGCAATTATAGATAGTATTGCTTCTAAGGATTAAATTCCTGCAAGTATACATCACTGCTGATTACAATCCCTATCATATAAAAACTAAAGAAATAGGCTCATTTTTGTACCTAATATTCTTTCTTTGACTCCAAATTTTGGACTATTTGATTGTACACGTACAGTAGTCTAATGTTGTTAATGAGGATGGGAACTATATACACATATAATATAATATTTATCTCGTAAAACTAAATATCTAGAACTAATAGAGTCAATGAGATAGTCATTCAAAATGAATCACAAGCATTTTGGACGGTACAATCGAATTGAAGTTTCAGGTCCTTAAGATAATGAATAGATTCAGGCGTTACTTTGCGGAAATCCATATTTAATAATAACAAATATTTTTAAAATATTTTAAGAAAACATCAAATTAATATTATAATAAAACACTTAAAAGATATATTTTTATATCTTGCGACAATTCCGCCTAATTTTCCTGCTAAGCCAACGTGACGTCACAAACGCTACGCAGCCAAACCGGAAGAATTTTCGACGAGTTTCGATTCTACACGAAGCATCCTCAGAAGGTCTTGACTCTACGAGCGCACGATCGAGAATTTCTCGTTTTTGCGTGGCGTTTGTGACGTCACGTTGGCTTAGCAGGAAAATTAGACGGAATTGTCATTAGATACATTTTTATATTTTTTAAGTGTTTTATTAAAATATTAATTTGAGGTTTTCTTAAAATATTTTTAAAATGTTTGTTAATATTTCAGGTCCATTCCAAAATTAACTAGGAGTCCCCCTGTCCTGGTTACGTCCGTCCAGCTTGAACCATTAGAATGATTGCTGGCCCGTCGCATCGTAGTTAGTTTGATGCAAACTGAAGTTCAGCAGACGGCCTCTTATGCGATTGAATTCTACATTACGTCCCGTCTGGTGGACGACCGACGATTGGTTGAATAGTTTTCAGAACTTTTGCGATGCTAACTTTGACTTATAAGTCGCATTATGTGATTTTTAGTGAATTGAAAGATAAAGGGTGGCGAAGGGATCTGTTTTTATGCAACGACACTTCAGACAAGTGGGTAACGATGAACATTTATTATGGATGCTGCATGATCTGCATGCTGACGCCAACAGAGATAACGATATACTTCTTAGTTCTTATTTCTCACAGGTAATTTAGATATCAAATTTATATATAAGTAAAACTGGCACGCTAGAACCATAAATAGGATTGAGCGTAACATATAATTTTGCATGTTTTTAAGACATGCATGTAAAATTTCATCAAGTTTAAACACTTGTTATTTAATATAATTAAAAAAAAAATTAATAAAATAGCGATTCTAAGACAATTCAATCCGGTTGTTGTCTTCCATCCATGGATGGTAGTCATTGCGAGTTGGTAGGTAATTTTGCAAATTCTTGTCATTGAGAGCCAGGTTGCCATTCTAGGTTAAGTCAGTTTACTACCTTCAAACAAATCATCACTTTTTTTAAGTGTCAAAAGCTAACCTATACTGGCTGCCTGAGAATCTTCTATTCAAATAAGCTTTCCTATAAATGTAGGCATACGTGTATTTTTTTCCATGGGTAATTTTTTTCAGAGGTCGCATAAAAAAGACTGGAATAACATTATGGCATTACCTACTGGGAGCGTGTAGCGTGGGCAATGGTGTCATTTTGCTGAAACCATTTATATAATATATGTTATGTGGGATCTCTTTTCATTACATAAACGACGAACAAAGGTCTACATCTTTCATCGAGCAACTTGACATCTTTTTACATAGCGTTCATTCATTTAGAGATGGATTGTGGTGCCATTTATTAATAAGCAAATTTATTAAATATTCCTAGTGTCATTCGCGATTCTAACGATACACAATGAAACCATGTTTTTTCATTTAAGCTTTTAAACGTTATAATGGAATAAAGAAACTCACATACATACGATTACATGTACTCTAAACACACTGCATTTGAGCAATGGTTTAAAATATAAAAAAAAAAAACAATATCCTACTTAGGAATATGAAATTGTAATTACTACCTTCAGTCACTTTTGCACTGAGTTACTATATTTTGTAATTACTGGTACTGGGCTCCAGATTACACGAAACAGAAGTATAAATGTGTACATTTTCGCTTCTAAGTTTACACCATGAGACATATATTTCAGCACATATTTATTTTAAATTAAACCCATACATCTGACGCGCCGAGGAGCGTCCTCCGTTGGGATAAGGAATATTTCCTTATCCCAATCACGATGTACGCAAGACAGTTTCTAAATAATAACTTTCCCCGGGGGACACTTTTTAGGTTACGTATCTGAAAGGGGATACTATATTAAGTAAGAATACTCCAAAGACTTTAAAATATAACTGGCGTTCCCACAAAGCCTCTCCTCTACCACTTGTTTGTGGTAGGGTGCACGTGATATGACTAGGCAAGGTCAGTATAAATACTTTTATCTTTACGAATATTTTTAAAACATTCAATATTTCCTTTATAATTCCTAACATATCTAAGGTTTTAATATTTTTATTATTGCAATAACGAGTGCTCTGCGGATTACATTACAAATATACGAGAGGAAAAATATATAGTCATGTGCGGGACTCGCAGGATTCGTATTATTTGTAGTTGTAATTAATTGTTAGTAGTAAGTTGAACTATTGGTGTCGCTCCATCCCAATACGTTGGTTAAAATAAAGAACGAGAGTAAAACATGAATTTATAAGTCATTGTCATGTTAGCTGAGTCGGTCAGAGTATACCCCGGCTATAGTGGTGGATGAAGCAGGTTCGAAACCCGCACATGACTATATTTTTTCCTCTCGTAAATTTGTTATTTTGTAGTATCTAAGGTTATTAATATTATTCGTTTATGTCTAGTATTCAGCTTTCTATGAAATATAAGGTGCAAGTAATACCTCGTAACTGTGAGCTTACCGTGCGCTTAAGGCAAAGTTAACTAGAATAATAATACTATTCAGCAATTTCATTCCTAGTTCATACCTATCTTAAATGGTCCCTCGTCTCCAAAACAGCATTTGGCGACATTCGGTCCCGAAGCATTCCGCAAAGGAGGTGTTTACATGCATTTTATACCGAGCGAGCCTTATCAAGTTGCTACATTTTGTGCCCGAAGCGATGCCAGTATTGAATTGGAGCAGTATTGAAGCTTGCGCACGTATATTTCATGGTAGTTTATATTTTATTTAAATACCGTGTATGCATATGTATTGGTCTGTTTCGACTATATAGGCTGTTCAGCGAATTTAAGAACTATTCCGTATACCGTCTTGATCCCATATGAGCAGCATAGTGTTGCTGCAGATTGGGTGCGCATCAAGGCACCTTAATATTTTAACTCTCAGATTACCCGAGAGGTAGCAGATAAAGTACCAACTGGAGCATTTCCAAGGAGTGTTGGCGTTAGAAAGGCCGGCCATAATATCAAAACTAAATCTTTTTACAAATGTGTCCTTATGCTGCAAAGAGCTGCAAAGCCCTTGTTATGCTAGCTCTTTGTTATGCTATCCTTTCTGTCCATCAAGTGTTTTATGCTGTATCAAAAACGGTATATTAAATTAAGCGTCAAACTTTGATCATTACAGTCTTATGTCTAACGTATAACAATAAATAATAACACCCGCTGAAGTGCGGGTCAGACTGGGGAGTAACGAGTTGAGGATCTCTTTTGGTACTTACATTTTGTATTGGTACAGACCTTTGGAATCCAACGCATTTGGCAGTTTTATCATATATATAAGCCAGCCACTGCACAGCAGGCTAACCCAGCATCCACCAGCGCCAGATTTTATTGTAAGAACTGTTATTCTTTTCTGGTACTATTATCATCTAGTACATTCCCGAAGGGATAGCCTATAATAATCACACGCATTTTTTTCCCCAATACAACATTTTATTTTAAGTTTAGCTTCTGTCATTTTGTACATCATACGTCGTCAACCTCCCTGATATATTTACTTAGCGCTCTTTCTCACTTTACGCGACTATAAATGCAGGTGAAAATTGAAAAAGTTTATGTTATGACTTTTTTAGACTCTCTAAAAGGAATATTCGAGTCTAATTGACGATGGCGCGTTGTGGAAGTGTAATTTCGTGAAATAATTTCTTGTTATGAATTTTGTTTTCTTACGACTACGCATAAATTCAATATGGACGATATTATACCTGCTTTTTATTATTGCGGGTAGTCTAAGCCTTTGACAACAATCTATCGTGATGGTAGCTGATGATGTTGTCGAAAATGGCAAAAGGAAACTGACTTTCAAGGTTTGCCGCAACACTTATTTAGGTGCTTCGCGACGGATTTTCTACTTGACATGGAAACTAGCAAGGCGAACTTTCTTTAAATTTCCTATCACTTTCTAAATCCATACCACTATGAAGAACTCTGGTCAGAACGAATATTCAAATTAATTAGTTAAGTTTTAGTTAAGTAAAAACACAGGGTTGGGGTTTATGATTTATTAGGATTATTTACGTCATTATGTAAAACTTATAGAAACTTATTGTAATTTTTTAACTTTTTAGGGTTCACTACTAGAATACGGGACCCTATTACTAAGCCTCGGGTGTGCGTCCGTCAGAGTGCTGTATCTTTGGAACAATAATAGGTAGCCAATAAGCTTTTTTTACAGAATATATGTTGATAATGCATATTGCCGAACAAATAATAAATTGCAAAATTTAAACATTTTTAAGGGTGTCCCCAAACAAAAATGTTATTAATATCTAATCATACAAGCTCGCATTGCATAAAATAATAAAAATCGGCCAACTGCAGGTCGAACTTCCGCAAATATTCTCGAAGTGTATGAAAAACAAAACGTATTTTGGTACATTTTGTGTTGGTACGGAACCCTAAACTTATAATAATAAGTAATTACGGGTATATACAACCCAAACAAAGTCAAGACCTGGGTTCTCAACAACTTTTACAAATTCGTACGATAACCCTATCGAAACATTCAATTAATTATTTACACTGTGATCAGTGGCAGAAATTTAGGAAATCAGTTTTAAATGCTGAACGTGGCAGTACAATGAAGAATATTTCAATACTAAAATTTGTAATTGACCTTCATAAAAGCGTCGTAGACGCCTAAATTAAAATGATTTTGACTTGACTAGACTTTGAAATTCTATAATGCAAGAACGGGATTCATAAAATACTACAGCAAAAACAACCACATAACTCAGTTCAGTTCAATATTTGATCTTTGGTTGGAATTACCATAACAATATTGTCGCTTTCAACATATAAAGTACCTACTGTTAAAAACCGACCGTTTGCATGATTTAAAGCTCATATCATTCGTTTGGTAGTGAGAGCGATTTTTTAAATTCAGCGAACGTGGTTATAATATTTCACTTTTACGAGCGACCGTCTGGTCCGTGCGTCTGCGACTCGACTCCGCCTAGGAAATCGTGGTAATGGGGCTGTTATCTCTTACCATCTTTCGTGGTAATGGCTCGCGTGTTATCGTAGGAGTTAGTTTTGAGAAATTGCAGTAATGGGTGCTGTTAAGTTCAATAGACATAGAACGACATTTTGTTGAATACGGTTCACAATTTAACTTAAATAACTTAATACTAGATTCAGGCGTTACTTTGCGGAAATCCATCTTTAATAATAACAAATATTTTTAAAATATTTTAAGAAAACATCAATTTAATATTTTAAGAAAACATCAAAAGTAATATTTTAATAAAACACTTAAAAAATATATCTAGTGACAATTCTGCCATATTTTCCTGCTAAGCCGACATGACGTCACAAACGCTACGCAGCCAAACCGTAAGAATTTTCGACGCGTTGCGCTTCTACACGAAGCATCCTCAGGAAGTCTTGACTCTACGAGCGCACGTAGAGTTTTATATTTTTTAAGTGTTTTATTAAAATATTAAATTGATGTTTTCTTAAAATATTTAAAAATATTTGTTATTATTAACTTAATACTCTCATTATGTTAATTATAATTAAGTTAATTAACATTCTTAGGTTAATTTAGAATGGCGGCTATAATTCATCATCAAAGTAGGTAGGTACTTAATCTATAAGCGTAGTAACTTAGTAAGGCTTGTTTAGCTTGTAAGGCCGTTGAACAAATTCATCTCCCATCAGGTTTGCCATAATCCTCGCGCTTGGCAGGCGCTTGGGTTCGTAGCTCAGATTATAGAAACAATGATCTGAGGTTCGTAGTGTAATATGAAATTTTTTCAAGAAGGCACTGGTGCCCTCTATGGGATGCAATTTCAGCCCGATACCTCACGGGGTGTAACTATTCTGACTCTGCCATAGTACAATCCTAACATAGTATTTTTTGCAATAACGCCTGCTAAGCGTGTAATTAATTACATTTGAACTACGAGTAGGGTTTAAACCATAGAGAAATATTCTCTTTTCTGTGTTTCGAACTCTCAACCATCCTTCCCTATAGTCGGGACATGCTCTTCCAGTTCACCTGTCGTAGTGAGTGATTCATAGTTCAAATTCATCATTTCGTTCCTATGGTGTAAAGGCGGAGCGACATCTGCAGCCAATCTGAATTGAAATACAAACAAGAATAAATTTTCAATTAGTTTTAAACTTGTTTACGATGACAACCCAATATTTTTGTGATATAAAAAATGGGTCGACGTATTCATGACTCAACGTGAGTGTTTTTGCCGGTTTAATGTATTTCAACGTCATTTTTTATTTATATTTAAATAAAAAATGACGTTGTAATTATGTAGATTTTTTCCTGATTATATGCATTTCATCAAACAATGTGTAGAATATAATGTTGTCTTAGGTTTTAGCGATTATTTATTTATTACACAAATTAATTAAATAACGTTTAGATAAAACACACAAACATACGTATACATACGTACTCAAACAAATCTACGTATACAAAGGACGGTGTTATTGCTTAAAGTAATTTCTTCCAGGTAACCGATCTGTAAAAACTCGCAAAAATTAGCCAACTTGGCAGTGAACTGGTAAAACATTACTTATATAATAGTTACCAAGTATTTACACATTTACATTTATTTAAATAAATACATATATATATGTTTAAGGTAGGTAAGTAGTTACCTACCTCAAATATTATCTAAATAAACGTACATACATACATATATACTTACAGACCTTCACTATATAAATACATAATCAAATTTGATACTATCGAAGGAAAAAAATAACTTTTAACGCTTTATATGGCATATATTTGTTTTTATTTTTATCCCGGCGTACCTATCAAACACTGCGTTCGAGGTGACTGCATATAATACTACATATACCTATATATATATATATATATATATATATATATATAAGTGCGCCGTAGTGACCATGATCACTACAAAATATTAGTACTTTGTTTATACAAAGGCGATCAAGGAAATCATGTATTGAAATCATTTTGTTGTGTCACCCTCCAAGAGTTTCAATATCTTGATCATAAATAACAGACGAAAAACAATACATTCACAATGGGAACCGCGCCAGAGGCATAGAATAGTATTTTAAATTAATTTCCTATGAAAACCACAATATAACAAGGCGCTACCTAAGTGAAAATGTGATCAAAAATTGTAAAAAGGTTATTTTTTTTGGTTATTGTTACTTCCCTACCACATGCCTTCCTGTGGGAATCGTAAGATCCAACGAAGGGAAAATATACCAGAAAGTGCCTGAAGTATAACTGCTATCTTTCACTGCCATTCCTAAGTGATCAAACTCAGTAAAAAATTTCGTGCATGTACTAAAGCATATCTATATGCTTCTGGTTTATCACTACTCCGTAAAATTGTGTATTTTCAATATTATATAAAAATCGTTTTATATGGCAATTCTTATTATACATAATTACACAGAAAACTGCCAAACCAGTTGCAAAGATGTTAGACCCAAAAACATGCATGCAATGCACCGAGTATGAACACTTGGTATTTAAGAGTACAGTTCACGGAGCGCTTTCCATACAAACGTAGTTTTATCATATTTTAAATTATGAGGGTTCAAACTCGATGAAACTTTGCATGTATATTCTTGAGCCTAATATCTATTCTTCTGGTTTGTCAGATTTCCCTAAAATTAAGTATTATCATAAATAATTCGAATATTCGTTTTGTATGGCAATTGTTATTTTAATATTTTAAGATAAAATACTAGTAAACTGGCAAATCAGTTGCAAAGATATTAGACCCAAAAAGGTGCGTGCAAAATTACACCGAGTATGAACACTTGGTATTTAAAATATGAGAAAAATAAGTTTGTATGGAAAGCACTGCATGCGCTCTAACATTAAGCCGGAAACTATACGGCTAATACACAACGGCTACTACACAGTTAAAAATAGTATTTTACCACGTGTATATAAACTTTGTATACACGTGGTAAAATACTATTTTTATAAAGTCACTTTCTTGTTTGTCTGCCTGTCTGTCATGCCGTGCGAATGTCTCAACTCAAATTTCGTTTTATAAATACGTGGTTTTAAGATTTTTTTTCTACATTAATTCTTGTTATCAATATTCTTGATGAAAAACATCTCAGTTTTCCTTTAAATCCCTAAACCCTTTTTCCGTACGCACACCATAAATATTTGCCTGATGTTTTCGCTTTTTGATGCCGCCTTCAAAGCGAACCTCGCAGAACTCGAGCGACAAAGGGAAGGTGTGAAGGGTGCAATTAAAGGTTCTCGTTGGAAGCAAACTCTACGTATCAGGACTCTCATCTTACATTTGAACTTTACAGACAATGTAGGTTTTGGAAGTGTAAATTCTGGTATTTACAGTAAGGAATTTTGAAGCCCTCGTAGCGAAGTTTGCTAAGCTTCTGTGTTTCTGAACCAATCAGCTAAGTTATGCAAAGTGCGCCGCGGATCACTTGGTTAGGTGACCGCTAGTGACATTACTACTGTGCTTTACTGTGTTTCGGAGAACATGTTAAGCCATCGGTCCCGGTTATTGTTTTAGGATGGCATTCGTTACAGCACACAGTGGTGGTACGCCATTTTACGAATGTCCGCCCGGCTACCTACCACCCTCAAGTAGATAATCTGTCACCAAGCACCTAACGGTGTGTTCCGACAGCTGTCCATGTAGCTCAATTGGTTAGAGCAAGCCCCGGCTAAAGGGGTGGATGGACGCGGGTTCGAATCCCGCACATGACTTAAAATTTTTCCTATCGTATATTTGTAATTTTGTAAAACATAACAATATTAAAATTATATGTTTGCGCCATCATTTACAAGTATAAAACCAATTGCAAAATTAGTCTTGTTTGTAGTACAACGTAAGTTGTATTATAGATGTTGCTCCATCCCAATACGATGGTTAAAGAACTATAGGAAAGATTTGAGTTATGACGTCATGTCATGTTAGCTCAATTGGTTAGAGCATGCCCCGGCTAAAGGGATGGATAGATGCGGGTTCGAATCCCGCACATGACTAAAATTTTTCCTATCGTATATTTGTAATTTTGTAATGTAATCCGCATAGCAGGCGTTATTGCAAACATAGCAATATTACAATTCTAGGTTTGTTTAATTGAACATGTTGTAGAATCTTCGACCTCATCGTCATTCACCATCAGCTGAGATAGTGGTTAAGGGCTAGTCCATCAGCTATAAATACTAATTAACTCATTAATTGTCAATAAGTAAAACTTGTTTATAACATTAGCAAACGAAGTAACAGCTAAGGTTAGGTATAAACCATTAAGAAAATACTGCTTTGCTTTTACGTCGTATAGAACTAATCCGATTTTACCTGAGTCACCTAAGTACTGCGTGACCTAAATGACTTCGTGGTAATTATTTATATATTAATCGTAACTAATAACATATAAGTGTTTTCTGTATCAGCCGGATTGTCCACTGATGAACACAGCCTCTCCAATTAAGTAAGGGCATAATCCCCACGCTTGGCGGGCGTCTGTGGGATTGCAGTTTGTATCAGTTCCTCAGAAGGCGCTGCTCGGAGGAACTGATATCAACTGCTGGAAATATTATTTAAGAGGAAAATTTTTGCCTTCTATGCACCGACACGCGACACAACGAAACTATTTTTCTATTACTGTTTTAGTGATTACAGTGAGCGACTGACTCATTGATCAAATTACGTAAAGGATGTGTGAAGCAGTGATGGCTCAGTAGTGTTGGCTATGGACTGCCGTGCAGCAGTTCCATGGTTCGAATCCCGCCGCGGGCTTGAGCTTCACCGCATGATGGAAGGGCATAGGCCGCCTGGCTAGCGACCACCCTCAAGTAGAAAATCTGTCGCCAAGCACCAAAAAGTGTGTTCCGGCAGCAGTCCTTGAGAGCCAGTAAAATTACAGGCACATGAGACCCACTGTACGTCACAGTGTGACGGGTACAGTGGAATTCGTCGTTGAAGAAAATGCGTCTGTTATAGGCAGAGGTTAGTCCACTTAACATCAGGGCCTCGGGCTTTTTCCGTCACAATAACATAAAATAAAACTGTTGTGGGATGCTTTGGAATCTCAGGTTCTGGGTTCGTTTCCCGGGTTCGACATGATATCGCGATTTTTTTCTGATAGAGAAATGTACAGTTGCAGTCCGGTGCTTACAGTGGTGCCCAATAGATGGCAATAGACTAGCAACATAATGGACCAAAATATATCCAATCTTTTCAGACAATATGATAACCAAGCGGCGAAATAAATACCATCTATCACATCCAAACCAAGTTTACCTTTGTAACCATTTAGTGCGGTGCTGGGCAAGACACCATATCTCTTCCCGTGGCTTTCGTAAGTAAGAGGCGGCGTAGGGTAAGTATAATATCATAAGATGGGCAGAAGCGCTTTCTGAGGAACTGCTCTTCTTTTGTTTCCGTGCAGTGCCGCAGGTCCATGGTGTCATCCCCACTGCCAACTTCACCGCATGGCGGAAGGGTTTTAACAAATGTTCGCCTGGCTAGCTACCACCCTCAAGCAGAAAATCTGTCGTCAACCACCTCACAGTGTTTCGGCAGCAGTCTTTGAGACAGTAAAATTACAGGCATATGAGACTTAACAACTGTATGTCTCAGTGTGACGGTCGCAGTGCTGTTCGTGACGAAATGCATGTTTCAGGTTACTTGTTCACAGTCTCAAACAAGAAAACACTCAACATGTGGAGGTTTAGAGACAACTCGGTCTATCCTGTTGGGTATATCGGGTGTAATGAATGATATATAAAAATAACAAATATTATACTAAAACATTAAATTAATACTTTAATAAAAAATATATCTAGTGACAATTCCGCGTAATTTTCCTGTTAAGCTGACGAGACGTCTCAATTGCCACGCAGCCAAACCGGAAGAACTTTGGACGCGTTTCGATTCTACACCAAACATCTTCAAGAGGTCTTGACACTACGAGCGCACGATCGAGAATTTTTTGAGAATTCTCGATCGTGCGCTCGAGATTTTTTTATATTTTTAAAGTGTTTTATTAAGATATTATTTTAATGTTTTCTTACAATATTTTTTAAATATTTGTTATAATTAAATATGGATGTCCGCAAAGTAACGCTTGCATCTATTCATTATTCTTGTAACGATATACATTTCAGAAATAATAGCCTGAATATAAAAAAAACGAATGCACGTTTTCACCGTTATTGGATTAGCAAACCTTCTTTCTATTTTCTCTGTAAATTAATCAGGACGAAATCGGTTGATGACTAAAATAAACGTAATTAAAACTTTCCAAATTAACTTGCGCCTGATTTCTTTTTTAATTTAGCCCTGACTCGCCTAATTCTATCGCAGCGGGGGTTTGACACACCCCTCTGTTTAAACCAGCTCCTTTGTCATAGAAAAAAACCTTTTTTTAAAGATTTGTCCAAGAGAGGGAAGTGTTTTTGAATGGATAAATTCGTACTCCGTAATAATTAATTATGTTTTGATTAGGCTTTAGGATTGAAAAAGGAAGGCTGTGTTTTTTTTTATAGCTGAGAGACTACTATCTCACCTGATGGTAAGTGATGATGTGGTCGCAGATGTTGATCAGGTTAACCTAGAATTGCTGACTCTTAACGACAGCTGCCGGAACACACCTTAAGGTGCTGGGGTTGAAGTTTGACATTATCCAACATCTTGGATTTTATCTTAAAAAGCCATCGTCTATCAAATGTCCTGATAATGCTCTCCTGGTTTCCTATGACATTTCTTATGTGTATTTTCTATCAGTTACCTTTTTTACAACATTGAAAACCACGCATAAAAACTAATGGCTTCCTAGGGTGATTCATCGAGACGATCTCCAGTTAATGACGAAGGCCCTTTTCCTTCCCTGTCCACCTGTTTTATACCGTTCGGACCTTTACGAGTCATTACGTTTGCTGACCGTATCGGATGTGACGATCAATGGTACTTTAGGTATTGCTCAGTGTATATTTTGTAGTGTTGACCGCTTTTTAGTGATCTGTACCCAAATGCGAAACAAACCCAAATATATTTACCATCAAAGTACCTTCGTTATAATGCTCTCTGAGCGATTTTGACATGACAATAAATGAAACTTAGTTTTCCTGTACTGTATTAGTCGAATTTTCCACTGCTGAACTCATTCTCCCCCATGAAGGGGGAGGGGGTATACCATAATACCTACGTAATCACGGATGGCAGTCGTTATAGCATGGTGGTAGGGCATTTTGCGAATGTCCGCCTGGCCAGCTACCACCCTCAAGTAGAAAATCTGTCGTCAAGCACCTAACGGTGTGTTCCGGCAGGAGCCAGTACCTACTTCTAGGTTAGCCTGAACAACATCTTCGACCACATCATCACTTACCATCAGGTGAGATAGTGGTCAGAGGCTAACCTATCAAGCATAAAAAAAATCATAAAAAAAAAAAGTTATTACAACATGTGGGTAATATGTGACAACAACTTGATATTTTCGTCAAAGGTTAATATCTGTCAGCTGGAAAAAAGTCTGCAGCAGTAAATTATTAGGAATAGTAATAATTTACATGACTGCCTAACAAAGAATGTTGGGTTTTCAGGGTTCATAGATGTATGTGTGAGTTTCTTTATTCCACAATAACTGCTAAACAGCTTAACCGATTTTAATGTATGATATATAATTTGATCCGTCTTGATAGCCCAGGTAACACTAGTTACATAAAAAAACAATAAATTTCGGATTTTAGACGCCATATTGCGAGAAAAAAAAATCCTCTCAAACCCATCGAGTGGGGTATCAAAATGAAGGGCTTTGATAACGATTCCATAAACATATATAGCATAGAGTTTTTATTTTAAATGGAACGATAAAACGCTTAACGAAAATAAATAATGAAATGAAAATAAATATGAAAATCTGTCGCCAAGCACCTAACGGTGTGTTCCGGCAGCTGTGCTTGAGAGCCAGTACTTCTAGGTAAGCCTGAACAACATCTTCGACCACATCATCACTTACCATCAGGTGAGATAGTGGTCAAAGGCAAACCTATCTGGCAAAAAAAAAAAAAAAAAAAAAAAATAATATGCAGTCGAGTCTTTTAATTTTTAATTAATTTATACTTAATAATAACAAATATTTGAAAAGTATTTTAAGAAAACATTTAATTAATTATTTAATAAAACACTTAAAAAATCTTTATAAAAATGATATATATCTAGTGACAATTCCGCCTAATTTCCTATTAAGCCGACGTGACGTCACAAACGCCACGCAGCCAAACCGGAAGAGTATTCGACGCGTTTCGCTTCTAAACGAAGCATCCTCAGGAGGTCTTGACTCTACGAGCGCACGATCGAGACTCTAGATCTGTCTCGATCGTGCGCTCGTAGAGTCAAGTGTTTTTAAGTGTTTTATTAAATAATTAATTAAATGTTTTCTTAAAATACTTTTAAAATATTTGTTATTATTAAAAATGGATTTCCGCAAAGTAACGCCTGAATCTATTCATTAATTTATACTTATTCAACTATTCTGTCTCATACCCATCACTATCCCATAACGTGTCACATATTTTTTATTGACGGAATACATCCTCTTAGGGCTCATCAAAGACAGGCAGCGGGGAGATTGGGCAAAGATGGGTCCCCAATTTTATTGCATGTTACGCATCATAAACACGGACGGTGTGCGGTAGCGGCTCGCTGATAATGTTCGCTGAATTTTTTTTGATGTGTCGCATAAAAGTTGTTTAATGGCTTGCAGTGGATAATAAAGTGGTGGTTGTTTTCAAATTGGATTCGGGTTAACAAGTTTTTTGATAGCTATACAGGGGTTGTTTACTGTGAAAAATCGAGTAGTAGGTATAAACGGTTGGTAGGTACTATTTCATAATAAGTAATAAAAGTATAATAATGCCTACAAGGCAAACATTTAACAAATTTAATTTATGTATTGCACCGTATATATTTCAAATATGCCTAAATCAGAACTACCAGCCGCATTAAATTCTAATCTCACAGCATTTCTATCATATATTTAAGAACTTTATACTTATAAAGATCATTTATAAGCTATACCGTAGGATTCACTAAATGACTAGAAGTGACTATGTAAGTTTACATACTGAAATTACCTATTATTATAATATAAGTATTGTTAATGTAAATGATTTTGTTAGTATTGGCTCTTTGCCACTAACCCCAGAAACAGTTAAGAGATTTTTGATACATTTTAATACTTACATTTCTTAAGTATTATAACATTCAGAGAAAAAATCTGAATCCTTATCCACAAGTTTGTTTCTTAATTATATAGTTAAAGGCGTAATTTACCAAAACTATATCTGGTAAAATGTTATCCACCTATAATTGAGTTACATCTACTAAAGAGATAAATTGGACTGATTTTAAATTACAAAAAAAGAAATCGCAGTTTCAGATCGTATCGATAATAAACCAGCGTCTTTTATAGGGATCTTTTAAAAGATTTTCCACTTAGTTTCACGCACGAACTGCTTTATTGTGCCCACTTAGTTCAATAGATGAGCAATAGAATTGCACGGGTGATTGCACATAAAACCTATATTTCACAATGCTATGATAAATATTATATCCAGATATCTAAGTACCTACTATGAGAGTATGGAGATAAATGAAGTGTAAGTGGTAGAATAAAGTTATCACAAAATTTCAATATGAAGTTAATAGTTAGAAGAATATTATTTTTCTAAGCCAATATTAAGAGCGCCCCAACACACTAACACTGGACCGCGCCACGCTCCCTTTCAATAGAGTTTTAAATATTTACATCGAGCTAAGTAATATAAAATATTAAATTACAGGCACAAGAGACTTTTAACATCAGATGGTCCTCGAGCTCATTCCGTCAAACAGACATAAACAAACACAAAAAACCGAAAAGAAAAAAACCTCTCAAAATGTTTGACCGGACTAGCAGAAGTTAGCATTATACTTTTAAAGATCGTTAGGTCGGGGGCCCACTGTCATATTATATTAGTTCCATCTAGATCGCGTTAAACATTTGTTACACGGAAATAACGGTAGAGAGAACCACGAAATATTGGTTTTAGTAGAACATTTTATTATATTTTTTTTTATAACGGCGGTATTATTAACAAAATACTACGAACTATATACAACACTACAGCTACTACAATTAAATCATTTTGACTCATAGGTTAGAATTAAATTTTAACATTATTTTATTATATTGATTTATTATTAATTTAAATTCATCATATTGTAAGAATTTCATTCACTTATGATCTTTTGAGTTAATTTAACTGCAACATTATAAATCTACACAAAGGTTTATTGAGAAATAATATGAAATTAAATTATGATCTATGTATTTTTTTACTGACGACAGGATAGTGTTTGAACACAATGACTAGATGACTTATGAAAGTGCGATATGTTGTAGTTGGGGATGGTGAACTGACTTTATTGGCACAGTACACACTGTTACAGGTGTTGGCGACAGTTTTTCTATATTCGTTGGTCTGGTAAGCTATCACTCTCAAAAGTAGCTTACCAGGCGAACATAAGCAAAATACCCTTCCAACAGGCAAATTAACTTATTTAAATTATGGATTCAAATTATCATTAACAAGAACCTAAACGGTTTAGTAATGTGTCTAATAGTAGTAGGTATTTTCGAAGAACTAGAAAACTCTGTCTAAAAATAAACATTTAGACAAATACAGAAAACAACTAGGTAAGTAAGACCAGTTGATTGCGACCGAGATTTCCACCAAACAAACAGCATAACTCTGCGAAAAAGTTAACAGCAATCAATCTTCAAATAGTGCAGAGAAATTTTGTGCAACTTATTTAATAAGTAAGTAAGTATGTGAAAATAGATGGCAGTTTGATCCAGACAAACTTAAAACGGTTAAAATACCAAGCTTTTAAGTAAATACAAAGAGCACGAATCCAATCACGTTTGTAAACAGTAGGGGCGGTGCGGGGAAAGTGGTCTAACGCATAAAATGTTCACGCAGCGGACTAGCAATAAAACCGTTTTATGTCCCGTGTTTTAGTTTGGATAAAACACCCTAGAGGTCTCTGCCCACTGCCCAGTTTATCACCGGACGCTTTATGATTCTTAAATTTCTATAAAGTGTGCTATGTTATTCATAAAATGGGTTGCGCTGCACTATTTATCTCAGTTATGTCAGTTGTAAGAGAAAAAGTTACGCTCTATGGATCCCAACAAAATAAAGAAAGTAAGTAATATGTTAAGGTACATATCATCCCTCGTTTTACGTAAAATGCGCGGGCGCGTTATCATAGTGTCAGCAGCCCCCGGAGTCTGCTTGCTTTGCTTGTCACTGTAGTGAATACTTGTACATATTATGGCAAGCATTTGGTAGTGTAATTAATCAGCATTAATGCTACTCCGATCATACAGGTATTGACACATTTGACAGCAGGTCATAGTGAAAAAACTTGCTATCAAAAGTCTTCCCTAAGTTTCTCGGTATCTCTTTACTTTGATAGGCGTTGGTTCATAACCAAGGAAATTTCATCAGGATTTGAAATCTATAGGTTACTAATAAATGTAAATACCCAATATTTTTTGTTGACCTCTACTATCGAAGACGTAAACCAATAATCAATATTTTTGGCAATACCTACTATGCCCATTACCTACCCATATAGCTATTGTTCACTACTTTTTCCTCTTTTATGCGTTAGGTAGGTAGACTAATTTTGTATGGTGCCTGATAAAATTAATCCCCCGATAGCGAAAGTCGTCAGTTTGCTTATAAAGTGGTATGATTTTGAAAGGTAGGTTGGGGGTTATGACCGTTTGCCTACCTTATGCTAGCCTTTGACCACTATCTGACCCGATATATAGTATAATTAAATATACATTTATATATATATATATATATATATTTTGTTTTTATGGAATAGGAGGACAAACGAGCATGTGGCTCACCTGGTGGTAAGTGATCACCGTATCCCACGAAAATCCGTAACACCAGAGCTCTCGAGAATGCGTTGGCCTTTGAGGAGAAAGAGCTCTCTTCTTGAAGGCCCCTAAGTCGTATCTGTTCGGAAATACTTCAACAGGCAGCTTGTTCCAGGTTCTGTTAGTGCGAGGTAGGAAATGTCGTGAAAATCGCAAGGTCAAGGTCGAATCGTGAAAGCTTCCAGACATAGATATTAAATTGATGATACATCATGCTTCGTCGGGACGTCCGATGGCGAAATTGAGCTGCAGGTAGTAAATCGAACAGTTCCTTAGAACAATCCCGTGATAGATACGGTAAAAGATCTAACATTTCTACGCAGAGCCAAAGGGTCGAGCCGACCGGAGAGAACTTGATCGTCCACGATTCGAGTAGCTCTGTGTTGAGTGCGGAATGAGACGCCATATTGCGAGAAAAAAAAATCCTCTCAAACCCATCGAGTGGGGTATCAAAATGAAGGGCTTTGATAACGATTCCATAAACATATATAGCATAGAGTTTTTATTTTAAATGGAACGATAAAACGCTTAACGAAAATAAATAATGAAATGAAAATAAATATGAAAATCTGTCGCCAAGCACCTAACGGTGTGTTCCGGCAGCTGTGCTTGAGAGCCAGTACTTCTAGGTAAGCCTGAACAACATCTTCGACCACATCATCACTTACCATCAGGTGAGATAGTGGTCAAAGGCAAACCTATCTGGCAAAAAAAAAAAAAAAAAAAAAAAATTATATGCAGTCGAGTCTTTTAATTTTTAATTAATTTATACTTAATAATAACAAATATTTGAAAAGTATTTTAAGAAAACATTTAATTAATTATTTAATAAAACACTTAAAAAATCTTTATAAAAATGATATATATCTAGTGACAATTCCGCCTAATTTCCTATTAAGCCGACGTGACGTCACAAACGCCACGCAGCCAAACCGGAAGAGTATTCGACGCGTTTCGCTTCTAAACGAAGCATCCTCAGGAGGTCTTGACTCTACGAGCGCACGATCGAGACTCTAGATCTGTCTCGATCGTGCGCTCGTAGAGTCAAGTGTTTTTAAGTGTTTTATTAAATAATTAATTAAATGTTTTCTTAAAATACTTTTAAAATATTTGTTATTATTAAAAATGGATTTCCGCAAAGTAACGCCTGAATCTATTCATTAATTTATACTTATTCAACTATTCTGTCTCATACCCATCACTATCCCATAACGTGTCACATATTTTTTATTGACGGAATACATCCTCTTAGGGCTCATCAAAGACAGGCAGCGGGGAGATTGGGCAAAGATGGGTCCCCAATTTTATTGCATGTTACGCATCATAAACACGGACGGTGTGCGGTAGCGGCTCGCTGATAATGTTCGCTGAATTTTTTTTGATGTGTCGCATAAAAGTTGTTTAATGGCTTGCAGTGGATAATAAAGTGGTGGTTGTTTTCAAATTGGATTCGGGTTAACAAGTTTTTTGATAGCTATACAGGGGTTGTTTACTGTGAAAAATCGAGTAGTAGGTATAAACGGTTGGTAGGTACTATTTCATAATAAGTAATAAAAGTATAATAATGCCTACAAGGCAAACATTTAACAAATTTAATTTATGTATTGCACCGTATATATTTCAAATATGCCTAAATCAGAACTACCAGCCGCATTAAATTCTAATCTCACAGCATTTCTATCATATATTTAAGAACTTTATACTTATAAAGATCATTTATAAGCTATACCGTAGGATTCACTAAATGACTAGAAGTGACTATGTAAGTTTACATACTGAAATTACCTATTATTATAATATAAGTATTGTTAATGTAAATGATTTTGTTAGTATTGGCTCTTTGCCACTAACCCCAGAAACAGTTAAGAGATTTTTGATACATTTTAATACTTACATTTCTTAAGTATTATAACATTCAGAGAAAAAATCTGAATCCTTATCCACAAGTTTGTTTCTTAATTATATAGTTAAAGGCGTAATTTACCAAAACTATATCTGGTAAAATGTTATCCACCTATAATTGAGTTACATCTACTAAAGAGATAAATTGGACTGATTTTAAATTACAAAAAAAGAAATCGCAGTTTCAGATCGTATCGATAATAAACCAGCGTCTTTTATAGGGATCTTTTAAAAGATTTTCCACTTAGTTTCACGCACGAACTGCTTTATTGTGCCCACTTAGTTCAATAGATGAGCAATAGAATTGCACGGGTGATTGCACATAAAACCTATATTTCACAATGCTATGATAAATATTATATCCAGATATCTAAGTACCTACTATGAGAGTATGGAGATAAATGAAGTGTAAGTGGTAGAATAAAGTTATCACAAAATTTCAATATGAAGTTAATAGTTAGAAGAATATTATTTTTCTAAGCCAATATTAAGAGCGCCCCAACACACTAACACTGGACCGCGCCACGCTCCCTTTCAATAGAGTTTTAAATATTTACATCGAGCTAAGTAATATAAAATATTAAATTACAGGCACAAGAGACTTTTAACATCAGATGGTCCTCGAGCTCATTCCGTCAAACAGACATAAACAAACACAAAAAACCGAAAAGAAAAAAACCTCTCAAAATGTTTGACCGGACTAGCAGAAGTTAGCATTATACTTTTAAAGATCGTTAGGTCGGGGGCCCACTGTCATATTATATTAGTTCCATCTAGATCGCGTTAAACATTTGTTACACGGAAATAACGGTAGAGAGAACCACGAAATATTGGTTTTAGTAGAACATTTTATTATATTTTTTTTTATAACGGCGGTATTATTAACAAAATACTACGAACTATATACAACACTACAGCTACTACAATTAAATCATTTTGACTCATAGGTTAGAATTAAATTTTAACATTATTTTATTATATTGATTTATTATTAATTTAAATTCATCATATTGTAAGAATTTCATTCACTTATGATCTTTTGAGTTAATTTAACTGCAACATTATAAATCTACACAAAGGTTTATTGAGAAATAATATGAAATTAAATTATGATCTATGTATTTTTTTACTGACGACAGGATAGTGTTTGAACACAATGACTAGATGACTTATGAAAGTGCGATATGTTGTAGTTGGGGATGGTGAACTGACTTTATTGGCACAGTACACACTGTTACAGGTGTTGGCGACAGTTTTTCTATATTCGTTGGTCTGGTAAGCTATCACTCTCAAAAGTAGCTTACCAGGCGAACATAAGCAAAATACCCTTCCAACAGGCAAATTAACTTATTTAAATTATGGATTCAAATTATCATTAACAAGAACCTAAACGGTTTAGTAATGTGTCTAATAGTAGTAGGTATTTTCGAAGAACTAGAAAACTCTGTCTAAAAATAAACATTTAGACAAATACAGAAAACAACTAGGTAAGTAAGACCAGTTGATTGCGACCGAGATTTCCACCAAACAAACAGCATAACTCTGCGAAAAAGTTAACAGCAATCAATCTTCAAATAGTGCAGAGAAATTTTGTGCAACTTATTTAATAAGTAAGTAAGTATGTGAAAATAGATGGCAGTTTGATCCAGACAAACTTAAAACGGTTAAAATACCAAGCTTTTAAGTAAATACAAAGAGCACGAATCCAATCACGTTTGTAAACAGTAGGGGCGGTGCGGGGAAAGTGGTCTAACGCATAAAATGTTCACGCAGCGGACTAGCAATAAAACCGTTTTATGTCCCGTGTTTTAGTTTGGATAAAACACCCTAGAGGTCTCTGCCCACTGCCCAGTTTATCACCGGACGCTTTATGATTCTTAAATTTCTATAAAGTGTGCTATGTTATTCATAAAATGGGTTGCGCTGCACTATTTATCTCAGTTATGTCAGTTGTAAGAGAAAAAGTTACGCTCTATGGATCCCAACAAAATAAAGAAAGTAAGTAATATGTTAAGGTACATATCATCCCTCGTTTTACGTAAAATGCGCGGGCGCGTTATCATAGTGTCAGCAGCCCCCGGAGTCTGCTTGCTTTGCTTGTCACTGTAGTGAATACTTGTACATATTATGGCAAGCATTTGGTAGTGTAATTAATCAGCATTAATGCTACTCCGATCATACAGGTATTGACACATTTGACAGCAGGTCATAGTGAAAAAACTTGCTATCAAAAGTCTTCCCTAAGTTTCTCGGTATCTCTTTACTTTGATAGGCGTTGGTTCATAACCAAGGAAATTTCATCAGGATTTGAAATCTATAGGTTACTAATAAATGTAAATACCCAATATTTTTTGTTGACCTCTACTATCGAAGACGTAAACCAATAATCAATATTTTTGGCAATACCTACTATGCCCATTACCTACCCATATAGCTATTGTTCACTACTTTTTCCTCTTTTATGCGTTAGGTAGGTAGACTAATTTTGTATGGTGCCTGATAAAATTAATCCCCCGATAGCGAAAGTCGTCAGTTTGCTTATAAAGTGGTATGATTTTGAAAGGTAGGTTGGGGGTTATGACCGTTTGCCTACCTTATGCTAGCCTTTGACCACTATCTGACCCGATATATAGTATAATTAAATATACATTTATATATATATATATATATATATTTTGTTTTTATGGAATAGGAGGACAAACGAGCATGTGGCTCACCTGGTGGTAAGTGATCACCGTATCCCACGAAAATCCGTAACACCAGAGCTCTCGAGAATGCGTTGGCCTTTGAGGAGAAAGAGCTCTCTTCTTGAAGGCCCCTAAGTCGTATCTGTTCGGAAATACTTCAACAGGCAGCTTGTTCCAGGTTCTGTTAGTGCGAGGTAGGAAATGTCGTGAAAATCGCAAGGTCAAGGTCGAATCGTGAAAGCTTCCAGACATAGATATTAAATTGATGATACATCATGCTTCGTCGGGACGTCCGATGGCGAAATTGAGCTGCAGGTAGTAAATCGAACAGTTCCTTAGAACAATCCCGTGATAGATACGGTAAAAGATCTAACATTTCTACGCAGAGCCAAAGGGTCGAGCCGACCGGAGAGAACTTGATCGTCCACGATTCGAGTAGCTCTGTGTTGAGTGCGGAATGATAAATGGTACTGGGGAGCTCCAGCCAAAAGGTGCTCGCTTTTCCGAGCACACCAAACTTTTTAGAGATTTTAGCCTTATCTTCCACGTGACAGCGAAATTGAACGACGCTCGATATCTCGTCTATATACTGCGATGCTAGTTGAAGAGGCAAGAGGAGTGTCTTCAAAACGGAGGGATACGACAAAGGGGGATAATTTAGACTTTAGCACAAACTAGTTTATTCTTAGGGTAAAATTGGACTAAGTTCAGTCAGCCCCACGTCGATACATTTGACAACATGGTCTCGACCTCAGACACAAGTTTGTTCTGACTCTTGACAACATTTTTCCCGAGAAATTTTTGCACGGCCGGCGTAAGAGGCACCTCCGGTACTGTCATCTGCATAGCAATGAATATCGTTGAGCTGCTGCATGTCATTGATGTGCAAGAGAAATAGCCTAATATTTTATTTGTAGTAAAAAACAAATAACATACGTTCATTTAAAGAAATAAAAATGGAATGGTACACTATGTTATCGGCCCCAATTACTCAGAAATAGAGTCGGTGATAGCACACACCCTTACGGAACGCCAGCATTAATCAGCCTCAAGTCGTAACATACACCGTCGACAACGACCTTGATGCTCCGATCTGCCAAAAAACTGGAGATCCACTCGCAAATTTTTTTGGAAAGCCCATAGGAAGAAAACTTTGTCAGAAGCGCTTTATGCCACACCCGATCAAATGCCTTCGCTATGTCCAAAATAGCCACCAACGTCTCATCCTTGGCATCAACCACCTCCGCCCATCGATGCGTAAAGGTATACAAATAAATCATCAGCCGAGCCACCGCGACGAAAACCATACTAGCGATCGCTTATCAGCTGGTGCTCCTCTAGATACTACAAGAGCTGGTTGTTGATAATTGATTCCATTATCTTGGAGAACAGAGACGTTATGTCTATACGGCATTAAATGGACGGACCTGAGCGGTGACCTTTTTCAGGGATCGGGTGCACCAAAGCCGTCTTCCATGTTTTTGGGACAACGCCTGATGTCTACCAGAGCCGGAAAAGACGCGTTAGAACCGTTGTCAACTCTGGAGCATAAGTCCGCAGCACTATCGGAGGGATGTCATCAGGCCCACTTGACTTGTTAATGTCCAAGGAGAAACAGTGCGTTACGTAGGTACTGCACTTTGCTGGAAAATTATATCCGGGTGTATATTGAGGTATCACCCCGTGGTAAGATCGGTGGTGAGTTCCCTTGGTCATCCAAAGTCAAGTTAGACGCAAAGAGAGAGCCAAAAGAGTTTTGCGGTGTGGGTCAGTGTGTCATTCTCTCTGTGCAAGGGCGGTAGAGATGACTGACAATAATTCCCCTGGACAGCCCTAGTAAAAGACCAGAACGCACGTGTTCCCGAAGGAAGGTGGGCTAATCTCTCGCCAATTCTGCCGATATGCTCTGGCACTCTTGCGATTACTCTTTTAAAGGACCTGGAGGCAAAGTTATATATCTTTCGAGATAGCTGGTATTTAAATCCTTAGATGCCACTGAATCGGCCCAACTTGGTGACGCTCTCGTTTTTGGCCTGAGGCCTTTTTACAAGAGCGAACAAACCAGGGCTGGAACCTGCCACCGATGTCAACTGCAGAATATGGAATAAAGAGTTCCATGCCTTGAAGCACTACATCAGCAAAAAAGTCGGTAGTACCATCTGGATCATCCGGCAAGAAGCAAACTTGCCGCCATGGGTAGGATGCAAAAAAGATATTTCCTTATGTCTTAAATAATTCCAGTTCAAGAGCATTATATTCCATGATGTACATACCTACTAATTTTAAGGAAGCCTACTACGGAAATTAAATAAGATACAATACTTTTTGTGCGCTCCTGTATCTATATATATGAGGGTGGATTCCCAATCATGTGATCTGTCAATAATTCGTTCGACTTTGTTGCATAGAATAAAGTAGTAAAACCGAGTGAATCCAGTAAAACAACGCAATAATGTTGGTTCCCCAATCCTGACGTTCTACATATAAAAAATGGTTTGTAAAAACTCGTACTTCCTACCAGAGATCACAAAAAAAAAAACACTTGTACACTCACACTTAGTACATATCTATATATAGAATACTTCAACCAGTGAGTACCTATTCGGCATAAAAAAATAATTAAGGAATTCGCTAATTAGGGCTATATTGTAGGTTTCAACAAAAACTGGAATTTGTAGTATTACATATCTCATTTATATCAATTTATAAGTGGTATCTTCTTTTACTATCTCTAGTATACCTACAGTCATATTAAAATTTTATAAAATATTATCTCTCTAGAAGCCTTACTAATATTTTTTTTTTATATGTCGAAGTACCTATTTAAGTAGGCTTAGTTGGGATTTCAAATAAAACACGAATCAGATATTTTTTAATTTTTATTTTATAAAGGTTCATTGTATTTATTTATCGTAGGTAGTGTCATTTGGAAAAGATTCCACAGCTAAGTTTTAAGCTTCTGAAATGTGTAGCAGGCGATAACGTACAAACTAAACAAAACAGATAAATGATTTTAAACAAAACTATAATAGCAGTTAAATAAACTAGAAAAATCTATGAAAACTTACAATATTACTGAAATATAATGAATTAGTAAAGTAAAATAACGAAATAACTTATAACTTGGGTTATTCAATGTGCATTAACTAAAATATGGGTACTTAAAATAAAAAAAATTAAACTAACCTAACATATAAGCTGCTAAACATAATTTGTAGTGATATTGTCTAGAATACGGCAAAAAGATAGGAAAATTAATATGCTTAAACTAGTTTTTGTAAGATGAAGACACATTTTCCTTTTAATGTGTTACAATACAATAGAAAAGTTTTAACGACACCACGATAGGAAAAACAGATCAAGTACCTTATATATTTTTTCTCTGCACATGAAACCAAATAGCTATTAAGCACTATACTATAATGCATTATTCAGTAGTTACTTTTCGTCCAAAATATGTTTCAAGATTTATTAGTGTAATAACAGGAGATAAGCATAAGGTTTTATGCTATTGATTAATTTTAGTACTTATCGTGATGTCGCTTACAACATTCTAATTTTCCATTTGTTAAAAGGCAATACAATGTTCCGGCCGCGAAGCATACAAAGTTAATTTTTCACTATGACGTCACGAACGCTCTCTTAAAATAATTTCCATTCAATAACAGACAAACAAAATTGGACTAAACAACAAGGAATTTGTACTTTGGAAATGTGATATATAGAGAAACGACTAGGTCCTCATCAAATGAATATTAAATACTTAATAAACATCGTTATAATATAAGCAATATAAAACGTAACATAATCGGAAATACTAGTTAATATAAATTCTGCTAAATAACTGAAATCATTCAGGTTTTCTGTCAGAATTGTAATGGATCGATCATGGTCTTAGAATATGTAATAACGCCGATGCAATCGACTAGACACGGCTTCGATTATATTAACCCGTGTAGAGCCGTCCACTACAAAACTGACACAGATTTGTCTAACAATATAATATTAATCAAATATAATTAAAAAACCTCGCTAAGATTTTGTACCAAAAAATGTTTCTAGCATCGTTAAAATGATATGAACAGCAACACTTTGGTAGTGATCACAACATACGAGATGCATCGCTCGACGTCCTATAACGTAAACAAAAATTTGTTTCCATTCATGCGCCGTATCTACACATTTATTGATCAGTGTTGGCTGCTTGTTCGGCAGTAACTGTTTACCAATATCGTATTAATAATAAATGTCACAACATCAAGCTGGTATAAAAACACTAAGCCTACTAAAACTACTACCTGCGGAAACTCTTTTTTAAAGAGTGAACTAACCTACGTTCGTAAAGTAACACGCTCGCCCGCGCGGGCGCAATATCAGTAGTATAAAATATAACGTTTTTTTTTCCTCTCAAGTTTTATTACAATTTTCTGAAACAACCTATACCTAATCTTGTTTCTCCAACATTACCAAAATAGACATTACAACGCTCACTATCCTTACAAAATTAATAGCTTTATAATTTTTAATCGTACAAAATGGAACTTTTATTTTATATCAGAATACAGACGTGCCTACGTCAATTTTTTTGTGTCAATTCCTTCCGCATCGACTTCTCATTTACAAAAATATACCGCGTATAGAAAATTTTAAAAATTATATCGTATTTATTAATGGTAAAAAGTATTTATATCGAATTTTAAAAACGATTTTCATAATAAATTCAAGCACTTACGACCTACATTTTACTGGCGATTCCTTCTGAGCTTCCTATCCAATCATTCCTTTTCTCGAACCATATTTCGAAAAATTGTAAGTAAACAAGAGATCATTATTATAAAGAAATACTTACATGACCACACTCAATATTAGTGAATACAATACATAATACATAGTTTCGTCGGAAGATTGAGCTTCCACGGAATAGGATATATATAGAATATTATAATTTTACATTCAATCACACACACATTACTGATAATACACAAATTGATGCAACTTTTTAATATAATATAACCATACACAAAACGTAAATTAATTAATCCCATGTTTATCGCGCACGAAACACGGCGTCTGTAATACCAAACATTTTTCAAGAGTAATCATAACTAAAAGCACACGTATCGCTTAGATCCATATTAATAGAAGTTCGGTACGATAGACCATTAGTGTTTTATAGATAGTACAAAGCGTTCAATCAAATAGAAAATGAACAGACAACTTACTTCTACAACGACCTTAACTATGAACGTTCGTCCAGAAGGAATCCTACGCAAGTACTTAATTAGTAAATTCTATGCAATTCTTATGAAAATGGTCAGATTCCTTCTAAGACTTCAACGGACAAAGGGTTTTATATCTATTATCGCCCTGATACACGTACCTACGAGATCGAGTCTCGAATTGTCTTATAAAAAATCTACATCCTACATTTCAGTAAAAAACGTATAATTAATTGTATTTTAAGTTAACGCGTTACATATTACATAGAAAAAATGTTATCGCTAAGTTACAAGTTTACGTTAAGTTATGAAAGTACAAAAGTTTTATTCGTTTCACAAGTTCTTGTAATTCACGAGTGCACGTAACACACAAATGCAAAATGCAGTTCCGTTACGCCATGTGGCGCTTACGCATAAAACGTTTATGCAATGTTACTGCAGATGGCGTTCTACGGGTTAAGTGAGACGCCCTTAAATTGCATGAACTTCTAAAAAATTCTGACACTCATACCCTGGTGCACCCCGCGCGTTACGACAGTACAAAATTGTAAATCTAATTGCGTCGCAATAACTTATTTATTATCATTAACCAATTCGTAAGTTTTATCACCGATTGTATTAGTTAAGTTCCTTACAAAATGGAGAATCACCTCGGAGAACAAAGCCTGAACTCGTGATTTTTACAACTGTCCTACGAATAGCTGTAACAAAACTGACGCTAGTGTGTGTAATATCACCCTTCACAACCGTATCTCATTTGTTAGTTTCCAGTTTAATCCCTATATATTTCAGTCTGTATACGTTTTTATTCTGTGAAATTAAAACATATTTAATATTTTAAATGAGAATTTTTGGATTACTACAGTTTATTGTTGTAGTTTTACACATAATTCAGTCGTAACGGGATAATGTTCTAAAATATGATTTAGTTCTTTGTTAAAGAAACGGTTTTTCCTTTCATAAATTGATGTAGGTATATAATTCATTAACATAATTGAAATATTTAACAAAACAAATGTGATCGAGAGTGACTTACCTACGCATACAAACGTTAATCCTACAATAGTGTAGAAAACATCGAATATCAAAATATAATTAACACGTTCATTTGCTTCACTAACCATTGACAGCCGTATACTAAATCAGCCAATGCGTTTGGGGAATGTTGAGCTTTTTGACGACGCTGGGTTACCTTATTGGTTGAATGTCACTTGGTGTCTCTATGGACATTGAAATCCATTCTCATGTAAAGTATGCTAGACTCGCCAAGAATTAAACTTCAAATTTTCAATTGGAACATCGAATTGATAATAATGCAAACAGAATTTATCTTTAGCAATGTCAAAGCTTAAGACAAAAGATTTCTGTATCTATGCGACATTCATGTCCTAATATTTTAGAGTTAAGAAAATAGTGATACATGCTCCATGTTATGTGCGTATCAATTTATAATGAAGATATTATGTTACTATGAACTTACGATGAAGCGCGCGAATGCACGATTCCTATGACCAGAATGCACACAGTTAAAAAAAATGGCGCTTACACCAATAATTATTACTTAATATAAAAATAATATGACATGATTATCTTAATGTTAAGTGTGACCACATTCATACATCCCATTCTCTCTCGATATTATGAAAATAAGTCTTAATATCTAAAATCTACGCTTGGAAAATAGACTAACCTATCAAAGCGAGACAAAAAATATTATGCCGATGATATTCTACTTACACAGTGCTTCTAAAAGGTACAATGTACGAATCTAGGTTCATAGATATAGATATACATAGATAAAATATTAGAAGATACAAGTTATATTTGTATAATAAGAAGGTAACAAATTTCGCGTCTAAATTTAATTAACATAAACGATATTCTCGACCAAGATCAAGAAAACGGTTAAAATTTTTATTCGCTACAAGAAACAATGTGCGGTATCTATTAAGGATATACTAGCGACTATTTCGTAAAGATTTATCTAGTACAGTTTTTTTTTTTACTTTTAATATGTATTTGTATTTACTTTTTATAGAATTTATAAAAGTAACAAATTATTTCACTTTGTACTTTTAAGCCATTATCTAAATAACACGACAATTAATTCAACTCGATATAGAACGTAGGTGTCTAAATAAATTATCAATAATTACAAAATTTAACAAATTACGAGTAAGTATGTGCAAATAAACTAAGAAGGTTGGCAACATTATTGTAATTAAATTTATATACGATCAATCAAACTGAACAACTAAGTCACTAAAATATGAATAATAAAACACATTAAGTATAATTATTTATTAAAAAGTGAAAGAAAGAACGAAACTATTTTAAATATGACTGACTTTTTTGTCTGTCTTGCTCTACGATATTAACCTAGGTAGGTAAACAACCCTTACAAGCGCCGGATAATATTTGAAAATATCGTAAAAATGAAAATATTATCTACAAAATTCGGCTTTTATTTTGTAGGTATGCTTGAAACTCTAATTGTCTTAATAGTAGGTATAATGTACTTTGAAAGTCAAATTTTATTTATTAAATTACATAAAATATACTTTAAGCCCAATATTATTTTGTGGAGCAATATTGTAATACTATAATTTACTATTTTTATTTTCATTTATTTAGGTTTATGTAAATGGTATTCCAAGATTCAATATCGAAATATCTATTTTTATATGAAATAAACAGCCTTTATGTTTGAATCGGAGGATTTTGATATAAGTTTATATTTGGAAATAATTTATAGCTTCTTTATTTTGTACAGGTAAAAGGGAATTAATGATTTCCGAAGACTTATTATAGAGTTCTATAAATCTAGGTAGTGGCTTTGAATTAGACTATTAAACATGTTTTATATATCTTTCACTCAATCTAAACTCACGCGCACCGCGATGACAGTTCACTTCACATTTGTACATGGTCACCATCAGATGATCTGGTTCTTTTTTTTTACATTTTCCTAAATATACCAACAACAGCTCGTTATTTTTTCTTTCCAATATTTTTTTTACTTTTATTGCATACACAAATTTTCATAAATGTATACTTAATATTAACTTTAAATATAATTCTATATTCGAACGAGCAAACTTCGATAAAATTAAAATAGAATAACACATGAAATGTCATCGAAGTGCGGTAGTTACATTAACATTATTCGGATATTTGATATTATTGAAAGTGTGTACTATCGATTTATTGCTATACTATGTAGATAGGACTATACTACCTATATTCAATAATTTGCGTTTCTGATTATACCAAGCCGAAAGCCTTTTTATCGAACTATCGCTGTGAATTGGTCTGCAAACTTCAATTCAGGTAATTATTTTGTTTTAATCTTAACAATCGCGGTTATATATACCTATGAAAACTGTTTACTTGGATCAGTTCCCAGTTTTGAATAAAAATTCTGTAGACAGCGAAATTTTCTAGCACGTACTTAATGCAGCGTTTTTGAAATACTGGCATATTCAAAATTTGGATTGTATAGTATAAATTTGTTTTATTAACAAGTATCTGCATGTGGAGCATTATGTACATTAATATAACGTTTTAAAGACATTGGTAAGGTTTCGTAGATACCTAATTTTAAGTGAAACAGTTATAATAATAATAATTAAGGGACATTACAACCACACACGGCGACTGATTACGTTTTGTTTGAAATAAATGATTTTGTAGTTACCTACTTATGTCACCATAATGATAAGCTACTGCTGAAATATGGTTAATTGTGAATTAATTATTTTTTAGTTTTATAAACCTAATTATTGAGGTAATGAAAGAGATATGACATAGAGCTTTAAGGTTGAACTGGCCGGTCACTTCTCCATACAAACGTCGTAGGGTGATCACTCCCTTATTTCAGATTTTAGGTCCAAAACTAAGCATAATACCGATTGATATCGTCATTATCTAGGCTTCTATGAAGCCGAAATTTTAAAAAGAGAATTAAGTTGTTAGTTATGAGCTTCGAATACTTTATAAGAAAATGTTTCGAGGCTCATAATTCTCAAGTTAATTATTTTATTTAAATTTCGGCATCATACAAGCCTAGATAATGACGAGATCAATCGGTATTATGCTTTGTTTTGGACCTAAATCTTCAAGTAAGGGAGTGATCACCCTACGACGTTTGTATGGAATACGGGCCGGCCAGTTCACCCTTAAAATATTTGTCGTATTTTAATAGATAACATTAATTAACAATAATAATCATAAAAAGTACGACTTTAGGTTTAAGGTAAAGGAGCGCACTATACGATCAAACCGTTTGACAGTAACCAGTCGCCGACCACACAGACCGTGCGTGATGAAATGATGATAAATGATGTGCAGTGATGCGGATGGCTTGATAGGTGGTTGATGATGATCACCTACTCACTACGTAACGATACGATAACGTATTCAGTCATACAACGTGTGCTATATGGCCCAATATGAAGATACACTAACGAATAATATGACTTATTACATAGAGTTTAAATTTATGATCAAAATATTCATAGAAAAGGAAAAATTTACACAATTATTTAGGAGTAATTGTTAATTTATTGATGTTTTCATATTAGAATAACAAAATTCTCCCTTATTATATGTATTAGTAAAATTTTATTAAGTAATTTTGTTGAGAAGATAAATAATATACTTCATAAGCTATTTATTCTGTTTCAATTTGATAAAATAAATAGTTAGTGATCCAAAATAAGGCATATTTTTTCTAAAATTTGCCCCTTATAGTTACTCCATATTGAGCCACAGCTATAAGATTAATACATGTAAATGGCAGTTTCGATTTTAAGAATGTTAATGCAAAAATTTTAATCTAAAAAATGTTAAGTCTTCGTTAGAATTATTGCCTAACTTTCGTCAGTCAACTTTTATCACGATTCCCAAAAATTTAGTAAAAATGTAATTTTACGCCTTCAAATCCGCACCACTTTCATTAACTTTATCACTAACACGCACTATACTAAGAATTATCACTTTTAATCACTGTTGCGAGTAATAGTATCAAATGTATAAAAAACCTTACTTATCTAAAATGTTAACAATTACTGAGTTAATGTGTGCACTTATACGCTTCGTAAATGGATAAAGCGCTATTAACTTATAAATAAATAGACATTCATGATAGTATAAAAATCTTAACCTAAATTATTCAATAATTCAAAGTGTACTGATACAACAAAACTGACCGTGTGGCGGTCACCTTTACAAACCAGTTTCGCTAAGGTTACTACGCAAATTGTAGCACAACTACAGCAAATATCTAGCTTGTAAGAAGTGCCTGCCGGTCATAAAATTTATATTAAAAAGGTACAAATAGAAAACTCATTAATCTATGGTGTTTTATTATTTTTCAGTAAATCTTCCCTTTTTGATATGGCACGATTCCAAAATATTACTTGTATTCCTATGAATTACTTGTTCGCTAAAACACCACTTACTAATGACATAAGAAAGGTACTTACTTATTTTAAACAATCAAAGAAATAATACAACACGATAGACATAATGTTGTGGAACTTACAATATTTGTAATAATAGACATGCTAATCATATTATTGGTGACACAGCAATAGGGTACCTTACAATCAAAGTCCTCTACCATTATGTAGTAATCAAGTAAACATTATTAAGTATATGTAAATGACAAAAAGTGATATTAATGATCAACTAACATATGGCATCTTTAGGTATATTAAATGTTCCTCAAGATGTCCAATTGCCATTTGGTGGGAGGAAACAAAAGTTCATAATAAACCTAAGAAAATATTGTATAACACTTAAGTTAGGTTTAAAATTTTGCTAAAATAAAACATAACTAATAAACTAAATTGAACTAAACAACACGCCGCAACGTTCCCTATCAGATAGGGCGGTCAGTATCACTGAAGAAGGGTAATCAATAATTTAAAAATTCGCCGCATGTTTCCTTCAAAAGGATTAAACTCCCAGACCAAGAATGAGTCGAAAACAAAAAATGCAATTTCTGGCATCACTAATCCGCTAATTATCATTTCCGATAAAAATCAACAGTGCAGAATAAAATTAGAATAAAATCAATAGTATACGATCTAAACCACATAAAGATATTCATTAATAGCAACTTAATTTTAACCGAAATTACAACTAACGCCATGGAGACGTTTTAAGTCCAAAAAGTATACGCCGTCACTTATAAAGTCCGATCACGACTCGCGCACAAGTACCTTAAGATTATGCGATTTGGTTGAGGTACTCCATGAAGTCATTGGAGAAAAGTTGGAGCGCCGCAGGCCTAGCGGTTGATTCCTGGCGCGGCATGGCGCATGAGCTATACGTGGGGTGTTCCACGACCGGTTTGGGCCGAATGGAGGCTAAGTAACGGTCAGCTATGGTCTCTCCAAGGCTGATCGCTAGAGTTTCCGGGCTCAGGCCAAGCATAGCTAGGGACTCGGTGATGCTCACAAGGGTTGGCGTGAGGTACTTGGATTCGTCCGTGGGTAGGAGAGGTTCATTCGCGCGTGGGGTCATGCTCGTTTTGACGACGGGACGCAGAGCGGGGGGCGAAGCACGTCGCGGAGGCGACGGGGCCAGGCTCCAAGCATCCAAGGCAGCCGGGGGGGTGCCGGGAGAGAATCCCGGCACCGCCGTCTGTTATGGCCACTGCTGGAACAGCGGGTATGCCCGTTTGGTGAAGCAGTAGGACAGCGGCTTGACGAAGTGTGTGTCCAGCGAGTGGCAGGTTGGACATGTCAGCGGATGCGAGTAGTCCGAGTAGTTGAGCCGCTGGTTCGGATGCAGGAGTGGACTCGAGCAGCTGTTGCACTGTAAGAAAACAAACATTTTCACGTATGGCTGCTAAAATAGACGATGTTATGGCAAGTCGTAAAGATGACACACTGATTTGAAAATGATGTAATATGATGTAACATGCAAAATCGAGTTAAGTTTTAATTCGTATAAATCGTGAATAAATTGTTGTGTTTAACATCTATACTTTTAATGAATTCTTTTTCATGAAGTCCGCGGCCATGTTCATAAATGCTACAAGTTTTGGCATAGAAAAAAATATATAATAGCACCAGGCTAACACTGATGCATCAGGTGACATCACCTGACACCATCTGATCATTATAGACTATGAAATGGGTACCTACACAGGTAAATATGTACCCATTTCACCGTTAAATTAAATAATCCGTGTTTGTTGTTCAACCCACCTTCAGCCGTTCGGGACAGCACGGCGTTGCCATGAAGATGTCATAGGAATACATAGTCCCAAGCACCAATGATGCACCGTCCCATTTTTGTCCACAGAACCGGCATCGGATGGTCCTCTCGGGTTCGCATCGCTCGAGGCATCCCATGCACACGCAGGTCAAGTACTGCGTGCGACCCTCCACTTTCACCTGCAATGACGTCATGGTTAGGCCCAATGTGCAGTAATAACTAAGCTACGCTAACGTTTATTTATCAAAAACCGTTGTTACTTTTGTTCATAGTGACTTATTGGTTTTAGAAAAATAAAATGTTTCAGCCATCATCGTAAAAATAATATGACCTCGTAAATTAAACAATTGTTATTTTTTGGTTATATCAATATTTTTAAAGTGCAGCTTCTCTCACCCAGTATTAAAATTTAAATTTGCACGTCTACAAGCAGATGCGCGTCTGCTTTACGTTTCATAAAATTATTTATATTCTTAACAATATAGAAATAATTGACGAGAAGCCAGCGAGTCAAAGATCTATTAAACCATCCAACATTTTCTTCTCTCTTTATGTCGCATGTCGTTAGGTATACAATAAATTGATAAAAAAACTACTGTAATTATGTTTTATACGAATGCTTTCTATATCTTATGAAATGTTTTAGCAAATAATTTTGGTGATAAATAAACCTACATCGTATTTTCCATTCTGCATAAGGTGAAAAACAAACGTTAGATGTAGGTTTATAGATTTTTATTTGATTATTCAGTTAGTTTCAATGCATCTTGTATAAAGCCACTGCATATCACCTCCGGGTGGATATCCAGGATGACAATTGTTTGTGTATGGTTGCCAAGGAGTGACTCAGCTCGGGCGAGTAAATATGCAAAAGGCAAACGGACATCGAAATCCCGCGATGTAGTCGAAGTAACTAACATTTGCACTTAGCATTCTATTGGTATTGACTTATAAATTTGAGGGTTTCGTGGGTTTTGTCGTTATTATTAATTAATTAATGTTTACTTCAAAAAAAATTTTTAATTGGGTTACAAAAACTTTACAATACGTTTTTGAGATGACCAACGTTAGATACAATGTTTTCTAATGCATTCGTATTTTTTTTATATAAAGTTTTATAAGTTTTACTGGAAGGAATCGCTAGTAGCGATCAGAACCTCTTTTTACCACTGTAATGCTTTAAATTAGTTTAAGTTTGCCATTGTTTATAATTAGTTTTAACCTATATCTTAATAAATAATGTATATTATGATCATTTTGTAAAGGAATGTCCGATTTAAATATTCTTATTTTTTGTGCTCAGTATACATCTATGCTGGTCCCACTGAAGTTTAATCAACTTCGGTCAAGCAAATATCCTGTGAGGGTATGTTAGTATACTTTATTAAATTCTTTTGAAAATCTGCAAGTACCTGACGTTGAGTTCCGGCAGCTGTTCTTGATAGCCAGTAATTCTAGGATAACCCGGAAAACATCTTCGACTACATCATCAACATACGATTGTAAGTGTTGAAGGCTAGCCTAGCAGTTGCTTAAAAATATATATTTATGGAAAAGTATCTGCGTAAAGTGTTCAACTAATCCTTCCAAAATGTGGGAGAAAAGAGCTTGTGGAAGTTTTATACATACCTACGTTTAGCAAGAAATTTCTACCCACCCTGGGTTTCGCGATGGGATAAGGGTAGAAATATGAAACACCTAGTGTGAAGTCCAATCTTTCTGATTTATGAGTCCCTGGTAGAAATGACACTCGTAATTAAAAACTATGAACAAAAATAACAATTTTATGTTTGGTACTACAGATACCACAGTCTTTTCTGTATTTCTGTCTGTATGTCACGGTTCTCTAGCTCGTCAACGGAAAGTTTTGCAAACCTGAAATATATATAGTTTGTGTACTGCGATCCTAAAGCAAATTATTGATCAGAAATGCAATGAAATTATATGTGGTCACAAACATTGTTATTTCAATAGTTTTTGTGATGCGGAGAGGAACCCATATAACCTTTAAAATATTATATGAATGTACATCATCTCTTGGCTTTAGGGAGTGCAAGGTAATCCTTAAAGCAAACACAGCGTCCTCACTTCTCTAATTCGCTGAATAAACACCCAGAAGTTACTTCGTCATATATGAGTTGCAGACGTTTTGTACATTTAAATAAACTTTTGGACCGTATTTGAGTTTAAGAGCAAATACGCTGGATATTTTAAGTGAGATTTTCGTTAATTGGAGTTTGTTTAAGCGATACAAGGATTTTGTGAAAGGTATCTGTTTGCTTTCGAGGGATTTCGGATTAAAGATGCGAGTGATGTTAACGAACGCAAGGTAAGAAGAGAAAATATTGCACTTACCTACTTTAAGGTTTTTTAAAAAGTGCGTATTTTTTTTACTAAATTTTAACTACGGGGCGCCTGTGTGTCAATGCTTACTCTTTAACTAAAATTATAGCCACATCCAGGCTGTATTGTTTTCCCGAAGAGGTAGGGGTATGTGTATATAAACACGTTTCGCTGGTATGTTTTATTTCTATGCAATATAGGTGAGCTATACCTTCTATATTGTTGAAGTCTCTGGAATGCTTCTGAAAATTTCTGCTAGAGATACCCAATATTGGTTTGATCTTAGTTTCGCACTAGGATTTTAGGGCTCAAAGCGTCACTTTGCGCCACTTGATGGGCAAGGCAATCTAAATAATAAAGAATAGTAACACGCATGTCATCAGGATATTCAATATCTTGGGTGTCTAACGCATTTTAGCACATTTTTTTTCAATATCCATAACGGAATCAGATTTCGGAGAGAAATATTACTCAGGAAATTTCTCCAGATCTGGCTATTTCATAATAAGTAAATATAATAACATAAAAAAAGTTAGCAGCCAACTTTCTGAGGAATATTTCTATTAGATATCTGACTGCATTGGTGAAAATGATTCAGCTGGTCAACTAGGCCTTGAAACAAATCCCAAGTGAAACACTTCAGGGCATTAGCTTAAGAAAATCATACGAGTAATAGTATAGGAGACCTTTCCCGAGACAAGGACTCTATGTTGATTAGAGACAGTAAGATCTCACCTCAACAGCGCTGCTGGTATGCTGACGAGGACTTAAGAAGAAAGTGCCATCGACAAGAGGATACCGGTCGAAGACGTGCAGGGTTTCTTCGCAAAGGGCACAGGAGACCCGTGGCTTGTGCTGGCCAGCTAGCGTTGACAGGATGAACAACCTGGTGTCGTCGTTGCCATGGTTACCTTCGTCCTCAATCTGTAACAAAGAAATAACACTAACATTGTAGTTTCCGCATTAACGCCTACTTAGCTTACAAAATTACAACGTCCCAATAAGACGGTGCAATGAAAGGAGCGAAGGGATACATTTGAGATATGAGTCACTCACTATGATATCTAAATTGAAAGAGCTATAGGGACTGATGGTCGCAGGTTTGAATCTCAAAGTTTAAATTTTACTTTCGTTGTATTTTAGTAAAAACAAAAACACTTTACATTGTTTATAATTACTCGGGAGTGAGATGTGTGCATGGAGTAGTATAAACATCAACATTCAACGTGGTTTAATGGGTATTTAGAGATTTATTTTATTTAGGTTTTTATTTTTCATTTATTTAACTTATACATTTTGTGCACGACTGTGCCAAACTTTTTGATTATATTGTAATTTTGTATTTTTTGTACAACTGTCATTTGTTTTTTGGGTGATTAGTTACGTTACAAATATATGTAAAAAAATGTTAGTTCGATTTATTATTATTAGCTTTCCGAATAGTTAAGCATTTAAAAGCATTACTAAAACCGCAGATCGGTTTGTATGAATGCTCATAGCAGTTTATGAATGAAGTTGCTACTCGACTTCAGACATGGTATGTTTTGATTTAGCGTCAGCTTAGCGAAAATTGGTAGAAGCCCGTGTGTTATATGCCACGGGTCTCTAGCTCGTAAACGGAATGAGTTAATCGTAATAAAAAGAACCTAAAATTTAGATATTATCTCTAAATAATATCTAAATTTTAGGATCTTTTGTTTACATTCTAATGTAAGTACATCCATAAACTAATATTTGACTAGGAATAATTTTTATTTCAGGGAGGCGTCATGCCATGATATAAAGCCAAAAATACAAATTGTTTTGCTACCTAGCATGGTGGTTTATCGTCGAGAAGACTAGACATAAATGTTATTTAAATTTTTTCAACAAAATATGATTGATGCTTTAAATTTCAGAACACTTCATTTATAAACTTCGAGACAGTTGAAAATAATTTCTTATTTGCAAGAAAATGAAGCAATGCGGTCTTTTATAGTAACGTATGAAGGGCTAAGTTCAGTCGTCTTTTGTTTCAAAACGAACATCCTTACATAGCCTTTAATAAAAGGCCGAAAATAAACCTTTATAAATAGTTTACCCTATATCATTGATATAGTAATTGGCAATATAACTTCAGAATATACAATCAACATGATCGAAAAAGTAGACCCCACCGAATATAAAGCCGTTAGCGATTTTAATATTTCACTTTACGTATTTACATATCACGATTAATGCATCCACCCACGACACTTACTGACTCTCCCTTCGTAATAACACAAGTAAATGACTACATAAAGTTGAATAATGAAAGGTTGAAGATGTGGACGTAGTCAGGGATTTATCCAATGTATATTTTCCCATAATAGTATTTTTTCTACATTCAAGTTAAAATACCTTAATTAATAATAATGTTAGAAAAGTCTGTTTCTGGAAGTGTCCCTTGAAAAGAAACTAAAACGATAAATTCAGCAGAATCTAAAGATATTATAATAAATTACCAGACCAACAAAATTATTATAACCAGTTGAAGGACTGAAGAGAAGATTTAAATGAGTAATATTTGACGCAACGAATATGCATTGCAATCTAACTCCGTTGGTGACAATACTACTAAGCGTTTCCGTGCTTCGGAGGGCACGTTAAGCCGGTTGTTGTCTTAGGATGGCAGTCGTTATAGCATGGTGGTAGGGCATTTTGCAAATGTCCGCCTGGCTAGCTATCACCCTCAAGTAGAAAATCTGTCACCAAGCTCCTAACGGTGTGTTCCGGCAGCTGTCCTTGGGAGCCAGTAATTCAGTAAGACATCCTAAACGCTTTCGTTGTAGTAGCTGTTGTAGTAGGGTTGTATATTTTGTAGTATTTGGTAATAAAGGCATGCCGCCGGTTGTTAATTATATCGTCACTAGAATTTACCCAAGTTTAACGTTTGTGTTTATAACCATTTTTACGCCAATGCAAAAACATGAAAAATATTTAGGTAGGTGTGTGCTAAATCTCCAGGTAGTTAAAACCTCAACGATATATCAAATTAAAAACAAAACACTGAAAACATTTACTGGACCGTTTAACTTTCAAAAATCGTATCAGTTAGATGTGTATGATAGAAAAATTTAAGATCTGCTTGAAAGGATTAGGTAGATTCCCCCCATATTAAGTCCTGGCTACGTACATGTTAAAAGGCAATTACGCTGAATTTCGGAGTCGAAAGCAAACAAAGGCATAGAGATCGATCGAGGCACAATTCGTTCACGTACAAGCAATTTCAGAATAATAATGAAAGTTTAACGAGTCATGTTGCAGCGTAGGCGCTTCAATTATACATAATATTACGTACTGTCAAAGCGTAACTCCAATCCCGGCTGCTGCTCGTGTATGGGTTAATAAACCATTGTTCTCTTGAAATAGTACTGTCTGGTTAGTCAGCGGTGTTAATTGTGATATATGTGGCGATCGCGAGCTGCATTGACTACTAGGCGTCCACACATGGAACAGAATGCTTCGCGCATAAGCAAAGAACTGGCGTACCAGTACGCATATTGAGGCATTCCGATCTATTATTGGAGTGATGCCGTGACACCAGGAACACATGAAACGTACTCGCCTAGAGCGTTGACCTGCACAAACAAACTCTATGATTTGCAGAGTAGCAATGCAGTTTGCCAAGAGACGAGGCGGGGGCGGGCCATCCGGCACAGAAAACACCGATATCTCGACAACCGACTCCTCTGAACGCCGTGTATTCTGCTCGCGTCGAATGTTATTTAACTCCCTATCGTAACATTCTGGCTATAGGGCGTGTTAATGTAGCTCTCCATTTGTAAATTGCACAGTCCGACTCATGTCGAGGATTTTGAGTGATAAATAACTGGTCGCCAGAACTCGGGACTCGCGTGATTGATTCAACTCGATGAAGCAGATGTTCGCTCGCACATATCGCATGATTGATAGCCCAGACCAGTAAAGAGTTGAATGCGGCGAGAAACGGAGCGAGTTCACAGCTAATGAAACGTCTATGAATTACCGAGTTAATTAGAACGGCGCTGAAGTCGTCGCCTTAGGACTAATGAGTGACAATTAAATTGTAAAGTGTCGCGCTCACGACGGTTTAGTGAGGTTGCGAGTCGCGGCCGACGAACCCAAACGACGCTGTGCAGCGAACTTGCACAATTTACTATTGTACTACAAGATTGATGAGCACTCCGACACAGACTATTTATTTACTCAATCCGATCACGCTTTGTCTCGCAATCCTATCTGTTTACAGGGTTCATAACTTGAGGTTGTAAACCAAAGTCATAAAACTTTGTGATGAGTTCAGGTTCTAGTCTCTTAGCCTCTTTCCACCGTACCGAATGACTCGCTCCAAATACATAATCATATATATATATAGTATTTAGAGTCAGTTCGCGGAACAGAAATGGTCATTCGATTGCCATGTAAGCTATTCCGGTGCTTCTAATTACACAAGAATTTACATAGAGTAGGGACACTTGGCAAACTGCGGTTTCAATGGTGTCGAAATGTCCCAGTACTTCCTGGCTATTTCTTGTATTAGGTACGAGAATTTCAACTTTGCAAGTATAAACAACTCTTCGAATACGCGTGTACAATGTTTGGATTAGTTCTGGTGGAATTACATCGTGGTTTGTTCGTTTGTTGCGATGTTCAAACAACAGAGAGAAGTGCTTGAAGCGTCGAGGAGACGAGTGGAGAGTGCTCGAAGCGTCGTAAGCACTCAATGCTTCACAAAACCAAAGTACACACATTAAAAGTTTCCGAATTGAAGTGACGCAATAATTAAAGAGCTTTATGGGGTTTAATTAAAGAGTATTATTAAAGAGCCTATATTCTTCTGAAAAGTGCGACTACATTCCGAAAAGGTCAGCAAGCCGTTTTGTAAAGGTTTACTTTTTCTTAGGTATCAATTATTGTAATCGGTTTACTGAGAGAAATTTTGAGAAACAAATCATTTTTTAAATTAATAGTTTTTTCTTAAATTATAATAATTAAATAAAATAGTACTTTTGATTTTTATAAATTTGAAAGTAAATGAGGTTAAAAGTGGGGTTTTAAATAAAGCCCAAATTTAAGTTTTTTTTTTAAATAATAATCTTTTAATAAAATAGTACTTTTGATTTTGATAGTTTCGAAAGTAGTTCAAGGGTTTACAATGGGTTCCCAAGTTTTTGGGCGAGAATAGATCTATTCAACTTGGGAGCGGACCAAAACTTAAACATCTTTTATGTTTGTGTGCCTCTAATATTTTTATTTAAAGATACAGCTGAAAGCTATTCATGTTACATTGTCATCATCATTTTCCATTGTTCTTGCTATCTCCGCACGTACAACACAGTAAAATCGCAAAATGTTCGCAAACGAGCTTCTAATATGAAACAGCAGACATCGCCGACTAAAGGTTGTATAACGACAATAAATCCGGATTGTTCCCAGGGGTGGCTTATTTTTAAGTAGCCAAATGAAACTTTTCCTATTATATTTCGCCGACGTCGGCTCTCCACACAGTTGGATATAGCCGGTAAAGATAAAAATTAAATACAAAGAGCGAAACGGCAGGAGTCCGGAGAGAGTGCTGAAAGACCGGGGTAAAATGTGAAAACCTCGAGGCAAATCCAATTAGCCGCAACAAGCTATCCAATACGATGGATCTGATACTGATAAATATATCTCATTGAATTTGTAAGCAGTTCTATTACTGGGCGTTCTTCGCATTGACTGTTTCGAAAGTAATTCAGTCAGCCCTCAATGAGACGATGAAGTATTTCCGAACCGCAAGGCTGTCTGAAGCAGCAATATTTCAACGTTGCCATCTCAAACAATAAGTCTGCAAGCGGATGGTATTTGCAGTGCTCGATACATTTATTCTGACGGCTGCGTAGCGTTCGTGTTTGCCATTGTCTGAGAGCTCCACGTTAATACTTTGCTCTTTGTATCAGAAAATGCATTCCGCAGTAATGCAATTGAATGCTTCACCAGCAATTTTCCTGCGTAAGGATTTTGCGGATTTCCCGTCATAATAATATTTTTGCTTTCGACGATTCTCTTGTCTGGGAAAATATCTAGCGGAGTTTTGTCTCGGAAGATAAATAACAATGTAATGAATCTTATCTCGGCGACTAACCCCGGGTGCAGCGCAGATTGCTTACAACTTTCTAAAGAAAATTATGGGTTTATATCATGTTCATGACGAGCATTAGACTCGACTGTTACTCGTAGAGCTCATCAGTATTCGACTATCAAAGGACCGAGTTTATGTAAATCCCTAGCATTTATTACTCTTGCAACTCGGTAAATGGCGATACTGGTATCGAGCACTGGGAATTCACGCTGGAAACAATTTCTTAATTCTTGGAACGAGAAATATGAAAGAGAAGCGAAAACAGGCAGGATTGGAAATACTTCAGGTAAAGATATTCATAATATTCTCGCACCCATACCTGTCAATGTTCCCAAAAATTCAACGGCTCGTGTGGAAGATATTTCCTCGCGTGAATAAGTCCCAGATTCTAACATTCCTCCAAACGCGATGCGAGCGTGAACTCTGCGATACCGTGAAAAGTGTAAAGGTATTTTAATTCGACGCTAAGCGGGTGAAGTAACTGGTATTTACGTTCTTTCAACGAAGATTTTCACCTAAAGTCTGCGGTGCGACTACGGTCGTTATTATTTTTATTGCACACTGTCTCGGGAGGATATGAAGTGTCGGAGAAGCCATTGCGTCTTCACAACGAGTAAAGTAAAATTTAGATTCAAATGGGTGTCAAAAATGCTCGAATGCAAGCTGAGTGGGTGTGGTGGGGGATTTGATGCGATTTTGATGAGGTTCTCGAGTGAATTCAAGCGACGTTTTTATTAAAATATTGTCTGACAATAAACGGTCGTTTGTATGAACGAGATGTCATAAATTCGTGAAAACTAATTGATTGGTCGGTCCTGTCGGCTCGTTCCGATGGCTGGCAATTGAAATGAAAAATGTCTGTGTTGCTAAAAGAGTTGAAACGTTAATGTCGATGTTTGAGTTGTGTTTTGCCGCAGACGGGGGTTACTGCGGGTACATGGAAAACTACTTATCCTAACTTCGTTTTATCGTTAGCAGTATTGTTGTCAGTTAGTGCTGAATGAAAGAACGCATTATACGTAATGGTGAGTAGATAATGTCGTTATTTGCTATGTTCTTAGTATTTTTTAATTAAATAGTAAAAACTTGTTGCTTAATTTAGGTCCATACTCTATAATATCATGCCCTGTGGGGTGCCGAGTCAGAATGTCACCCCTTTTCATACCGTGGGTGTCGTAAAAAACGACTAAGGGTAAACCAGAAGGTGGGAGGCAGCGCCTACTGAAGAACTCACAACTTCTACTGCGATCCCCAAGACGCCTGCCAAGTGATTATGGCTAATTCCCCAATGTAGAGATCTTGTCTAACGGTGGACGTTCAGCTGGATAATCACATCCAACTGATGTTGATGACTAATATCATTAATATAATACAGGTAAGTAATTAAAATACATTTTTCAGGGACACTTTGAATTTATTTTCATGTTACAACACATGAAATAATTATTAACAGGTATGCAGTCCTGATTTTGTCTTCTGATGATCAAACTTCAAGTAATGTATATTATTTATTTTTAAGAATTATAAAGTGGTATCGATTGGGTCTATCCCTACTGTATCTATAACACATACATAAATCGGTTTAATTAAGTAACTACTTATAGATATTTTTGTTTATTTAATGATAACTGACTTTGACACTTTCTCATCTGTTGACATGTGACGATTATTAGGCTAAACATCTAATTCATAGATTTATAACAGCCTCAAGATGAATCTATAGCTCGCCAACATCTTTTTCAAGAATTGTTCGCTGATTACAGATCGTCGTAAATAAGGTAAAAAGGACTACATCATAAGTAGGTACGAAGAGTACCTGAGTAGAGAAGTAGTACTGAGGAAGTTCAAGTTATAGGTATAGGTACTTATATAGTGGTTTTCTTATACATAATAATATATATACTTATGTATACAACAGTCACTAAGGAAAAAACGTCATTAAACACGCACAAGGTACCTACATGTAGCAACGTCTAAACAATTTACGCCAATTAGCGAAGTGCAAATGCAATTAATAAAAGCTGAATAAAGTTCATTGTGTGGTGCTATTTTTGGACATCGTAAACAATAAGATGTTTGGATATCTTTACATGTTACAAAGCAGACGAAGAATATTATAGGTAGGTACTCTAAATCTAAATTTTGAATATAAATAATATACCTCCAAAGTTGAATTAGCCCTTAAGGTAATGAGGGTACAGATATTTTCATAATGTGCAAAATTGTATATTAATTAGAATTTAGGAATTCTGGCGTTACTTTGCGGAAATTCATTTTTAATAATAACAAATATTTTAAATGTATTTTAAGAAAACATTTAATTAACTATTTAATAAAACACTTAAAAAATCTTTATAAAAATGATATATATCTAGTGACAATTCCGCCTAATTTCCTGTTAAGCCGACGTGACGTCACAAACGCCACGCAGCCAAACCGGAAGAGTATTGGACGCGTTTCGCTTCTAAACGAAGCATCATCAGGAGGTCTTGAAGACCTCCTGAGGATGCTTATTTAATGATTTTTTAAGTGTTTTGTTAAATAGTTAATTAAATGTTTTCTTAAAATATTTTTAAAATATTTGTTATTATTAGAATTTAGGAACTTAGGTTTATTGTATGGAAACGAACGAAGATTATAAATAAAGAATGTATTACTTGTATGTCAATTCACTCATCTGATCTGCTACTGATCAGCTAATAATGAGAATGTTTTAATTGTGAAGCCTCAGCAGTTGGGCAAAACTGGGAATTTAGTCGACACCGGTGGACTACGTATTGAATAAGTTTAATACATCATTCATTACGACTGCTTGCACGAAAAAAATCAATACCCGTATATTCCACTAAGTACATTCCCGCATCGATAAGGCACAACATTCTCCTAACCAAATATTTACAATAACAGACATCCTTTGCCGTACCTTATGTTATCTTTATGTGGGTAGAATATTATGTCTATAATTCGATCAACACTGTCTGTCGGGAACGTTACAGATTAAGTAATAGTAATTGTGTGTCACGTGCGATTTTAATATATTATATCGAAATGAGCTCCCCAGCTGAATAAACAGTTGCATGTGTGAAAAATGTAACAAAAAACGCTTTATATCAGTCTCCGAACCGTTTACAGTAAAGTCCTGGCTGTATCAAGGAGTTCTTGTACGAGGTGATAAAAATTCTTTACGATGCTGTTTTTGTACTTAGTTACAATATTCACTATGAAATATGGGATAAGGGTTGTTATGTTGAATTTATATAGCAATGTGTTTTTTTTATAATTTAGGTACAGATTTTATCGTCTACGACCATTTTTCCCTTTCAATAAATTCGTTAAAAGGATAACACAAATTTTCTCTGGTTTTACGAATTCAATTAACTATATCTTGAAGATTGTAAGATTGTACCTCCCTGTTGCAGTTGACGTGCTATGAAATAACTTTCACTCTGTCGTACTAGATACCAAGTCTTAACATATAAGCATTGCAATTCAACGGGGCAATGATGGAATAATGAAATTTACATAGTTACATGAACCCTAAAACATTACACAATTTTTTCAAGATTAAACGATCTTCAGTAATACTGTAAAACCATGATTGACTACAAAAAATTACAACAAAAAAAAAAAGAAAACACGAACTGTTTTCGAACCCGCGACACTCCGTCCTTCGGGCTGGTGATAACAAGTTAATTCAAATTGTCAATAATAATGGGCGTTATGGTAAAAATCACAATGTTAGACATAATTAACCTAATGAAAAAAAAACGTATTTTTAATATTAATAGACAAGTCTAGACTTTGTACATCAATTAAAATTATGGTATGAAACCATAATTTTAAACAAAAAGTGGAACACGAAGCGATTTGACGAAGAGTCATTCTTTTATTCAATTAATTGTCAAAATATTAGTCATACCTTGTTTGTATCCATATAATTTTATAGTCTGTTATGTAATGAATGCCATTGATTTACAGGTAATTCTATGTTATGGCTACTCTTTGAATAACAGTAATGAATTGAACAATCGTTGTTTACAATACTGTAGTATAGATAAATGTTCGTACCAGCTTCAGGGCTATTATTATTCAGTGTGATTGGAAAAGCCAATGGAATTTATTTATAAGGCCTAGTATACATATTATAACAGACTATGATTATTATTATCATAATATAATCTGCAACTATATTAGATACATAACCCCATGGGTTGCCAGGCTATAATTGCACCCTCCCCCCATATCTTCCTGTGGGAATTGTAAGAGGCGACGAAGGGGGAAACACCAGGTAGGCAGCAACACCTTGTACAGAACTGCTTTTACACTCCGATCCCCAAAACGCCTGCCAAGGTTGATCAACGGTGGATGTCATGACTGTCGATGATGATTTGCAGGATAAGGTTAGTCAATTGTTCGTTAATTCCTAGATCATTCATCAAGCTGTGCAGTATTAAATTCACTAACCAAATGAACCATAAAGAAAACCTACCTAGTTGAAAAACTTACCTATCTAAGTAGATATGAGTGGAAATGTCCAGGAGCTGAAGTAGTGTATCCTAATGAACTAAATTGATTCAATAGTTATAGGTACTCTATGTAGTACATAGCATGTAAACACAAAATCACAACCCTAATCACACGTTCCGCGTCAGAAGAGATAAGAGCTATGTGGTAGAAAGAGATAAATCTTAGGTATTCAGCTGTGTGCGATCTGAATTGCTCTTTATTGCGTCGTAGCAGAGTTGCTTATTTATTTAAACTTCTTTGCGGAGAGATCCTTCTGGTCATGTCACATGTCAATGTCAGTCGAGAAACGAACGCGTCACTGAATCACACGGTCCTGGCCTGGACTTGATTCCCGAATGCGACAGTGTTATCGAGACTTTATGACAAGAACTTCGTAGCGGCAGGCAAGAGTTCGGAGCAGAGAACTGCAAAAGAATTTGCCCTTGTAACTAAGACCCAAAATTGAACGGAGAAATGTGATTTTTATTGAGACATCCCTGCGTATTCCTTCATGAATCATAGGGGCGATAATGTAATAATACTGAAGATTTTGATCAACATCTACTCGTACTCGAGTACGAGAAAAGATCGAGGAATTAACATAACTCGTTCATTAGGCATACCATGAATTAATCAAGACCTAAGATCCTTAACTAAGTAGCAGGTGTGACATTTGTATTCTATTCTTAGTAAGTAGGAGGGAGTTTCCGTTGTTTAGTAAGTTTACTTTGACAAGTACGTTTCAGTAGATGCTGGAAGTTCTAATGCTGAATTCTGTTTTTAAAGAAAAGCTGTGCTGTCTGCCGACTTATTAATACAATTAAACTAATAAAGACAATATTACTTGAGTACTACTAGGAGCCAAATTAATACTTTGTTTCTCGGGGGCGTAATTATGAATTCAGAGTGAATCTAAAAATTCTACGCAGCCCTAATGAGAAAACATTTTGGACTATTTGAACAAACGTAGACATAACGCTAGGCAGTAGTCCGTCACTCCACGGGACTAAAATAAAAACATTTTACCGGTGGTATGGTAGCTTTCTTTAATCAAACGCTAAAGCTACTACAACGAAAGCATTTCGGCTACCTTAAGGCCATTGTAGGCCCGCAGGCAGTCAAAATGCTCCAGCCACGACCAATTGGCAGCATGCCTAGAATGCTGGCAGCATTGCCCCGTTGGAATACAATGCTTAAATCGTCGTCTTTAGTAGTAGTTTCATATTTAATCTTTTGTCTATGGTCTTGGGCTAAAAATCAATGTCATAATAAGTATATAATTATATAACTTAATTTGATTAAGTAAGTACACGAGTTTACAACACAATAACAGGTTTGGATTGTTGGATTGTAGAGAAGCAGATCTTGTGCATCACTCAACCTAAAGACATTTCATTCAATCAATTAAAACAACCACCATCCTGACACAACAACACAATGCCGACTCGAAATAGAACTGATAAACTCGTTAATATATTTAGAGATGAATAAAAACACTGCGATTACGCTATCAGTGCCGATAACAGTGTGAAACAACCATTTGCCATGCACCGATAACCCTGCACTTAGTCGGTGTCACCTCTATTATCAATGTTTTGCAAAGTTGCCAGAAGCCACCGGTTATCTGTCACAACGACAGGAATAAGAATGACGTTGGTGGTAATAAAGTGAAAATTATTAGCGGAGAAATTGCTTATGTTGATAAGGAATGTGTTAGATGTATACACAGAACGTAAAATTTTAAATGGTAATAATATTTAGATGGCAATATTCTAATAAGTTGGACGCTATATCGCTGTAATATTATAAAATATGTATGAAGTTTAAATGTCTTCAGAAACGTCAGCTTTCATTAAAATTTCAAACAAGACATCGATATAATTTTAATCTAAAAGAATTTGTCTTTTATACAATAGCAGATTTACCGCATGAAATTTACAGTGTATATACGTAGAATTTTATTATTATTTTCCAATAGCATATTATATAAAATTATAAAAAAATATATCTTTCAACAACCATATTTCTCAAAAGCTAATTTCTGCCACCACACATTTTTTTGTTCAAAGGTAGGTCTTAACTAGAAAAAATATGTATTTGAAAATAAAATATTCTTTTGAACATAAACAGTATTAAAGATTTTTATCGCCAGATAATTCATTCAGATGATTTACAGTATCTCAGTAGGTATGAATGACAACATTGACAACTACACGATGGCACAACTCAAAGTATTTTGCACACGAATGAGAAATTAAAATATAAGTAATCAGATACAACGCTTAGAATTCGCTATCAGCAGACGCGATAGAATCAGTAGACTAGTTACGTCACCTCAAAGTTAAAAGCAAACGAATTCATGAAATGAAATCAAATGTAGACATTAAAGTTAACTGTGGTAATAACATTTCAAATTCTATGCGAAATGTTTATAGCGTATTTTGCGCAGACATTTTTCAGTAGACGTATATGTACATAGACAAATAATGTTGATAGTGGAGGGACTAGTCAACTGTAAACAGCTAGCATGTTTTGTTTGTGCATCCAGTACTCTGTGGTTCAGTGAAGCGAATGTAAAAGATATGAATGCATGGTTTATATGCAGTCAATATTCCTATGAAGAATATCATCACTCCAAAATAAAGAAAATGGGAGAATTACATTTGAAATAATATATGAGGGTAATATAATAGATGCACTATGGGTAATATGGGTTGTTGGTATTGTAACTGGCAATGTTCTGTGTTTATAAAAAAGAAATTCATTCATAAATGGAATGATACAAATGAGTTCATATATATTACAAAAAATATGTTTTTGTATATACTAAGATTACTTACAATATGTATACCAGTGAATAAGGTCTATCCACAATCATTAACACGGTAGCAATGGAACTACATATAATATACCTAATTGATACACGTTAGCGCAATGTAAACATATGTGTTTTTTTCTATGTTATTGTGACGGAACAAGCTCGAGGCCCACCTGATGCCTCTGCCTATAACAGATGAATTTCGTCACAATTCACGAATTGCACTGCGCCCGTCACCTTGTGACATAGTAATTGTAAAGTCTTATGTCAGTCTGTAATTTCAATGGCTCTCAAGTATTGTGCCGGAACACACCGTTAGATGCTTGGCGACATATTTTCTACTTGAGGGTGGTCGCTAGCTAGGTGGGCATTCGCAAAATGCCCTTCCACCATGCGGTGAAGCTCAAGCCCGCGGCGGGATTCGAACCATGGACCTGCTGCGCGGCAGTCCATAGCCAATGCCACTGAGCCATCACTGCTTCTGTTATATTATTTATGGAAACACATCTTAAATAACACACAAATTACTTCGTCTAAACTCGCAATTCTGTGATATAACTTAAGGTAAAGCTGTTAACAATGCAGTCAATTAAAATAAGTTTAATTAATGAGCTGTTTACTAATTGATTATGGAATCTTTTCAATACGAAACAGCGTCGAAATGTCAGTATAAAATACATTATCTCGTTGGTAAAACAGACGTTTTGACAAGCGATTTATAATGCAGATATTTTATATTAATGATATGAATAAACGAAACAACGCTATCACATACCCCACGCATTGCCTACTTCACTAATGTAAAGATAAGTAATTGTATTCTATGTGTTTTATCAGTGTGATAAAAATGGTAAAATAATTACAGACAACCTACTTCAAATAGGTTAAAACATTTGCTGCGATAATATAAATAGTAGCTTTTTGTATCAGGGTCTTTATCGAAGTTATTGAATGCAAACGAGCTTAAGTAAACAGTCGTTTGGAAAGGTCAACACAGAGAAGCAAAGCGTAGCGTGTCTACTGAATCTGGAATATAACTAGTAGACTAGTAGTAAAGTACTTTAAGAAAACGACTTTTTCAATGAAAATGTATGAATGAAATTTTGTTGTATTTAAGTAAACATATATGTATACCTATGTCATTCATACTAGTGTACATGTACTTGCATGACATGGGTATTTTTTAGAGTTGTTTTAATTTCAAAAAACAAACTACAGAACCGTATTTTAATAAAATGTATATGTGCCTCATTTGAAAGTATATACTTCTATATAAAACATATTTTTTTAACCCTAAACCGACGCTTCTGTATGAAAGGATTGATGAGTATAGATGAAGCGAAAGAGATATGTAAGGATCGTAGTAAGTGGTAATCCGTGGTCTCTGCCTACCACTACGGGAAAGAGGCGTGATTGTATGTATGTATAAAACATAATTTGTAAAATATGTTAATAAACGACAAATAAACAAACATAAGAAAAAATACACCGAATTGGAAATTTCCTCTCTTCCTTTCTTCATTTCCTTTCTTGTGTTCTTTGGATATTATTAAGCATTCGTAACATATGCAGTACATACACGTATGCTCGTTACCACGCCATCCTGTATAAAATCTTTTTCTACCATCGTCAAGAATTTGAACAATATAGAAGGACCAGTGCTCATCGCAGGCATCCGCTATAATAATATAAATTATTGATAGCAACTAATGAAAATGATTAACTTCAACTGCAATTTATTATCGTTACAAAGTAACTTGATAACATTGTTTACAATTTGTACGAGTACCTATGTCGTTCGTTACACAACTGCTTATATAATAAGTGCTCTATTTAATTATATAAGTAATAAAAAACAGCAATATAACGATAACGATACTTATTTATCAGTACTATTTATTTATACATATGTATATCAAACTGGGTGCATATGACACAAATATTGATCAATTTTGCTTCGAAGCGTATTTCAATTGATTGTAATTTTATTCCATTATATACCTACTATATCCAGAAGAAAAATCCAGAAGAATTGCATGATAATGAAGCTTTTATCGTCTTCCTTCTTGTGATTACTTGTAATGCACAACAACAATACTAATATTTATCGTATATTTGTAATTTTGTAATTTGTAATTTTGTAAAACAATACTAATACTTCAACGCTTTTTGACTGACCGAGCGCGAATCGCGAGCGTAGCGTCTCCGTTTTGGAAAATGCTTTAGGTCGGTCTGATGTCCGTTGTCAGATGATCAGATCAACTGATTCTCGTGAATTTTTTTGTGCAGATTCGATAATTATATGGATTTATATTGACGATTCAGTTTTTGGTATGTTTTGAAAAAAACATAGTTCAGTCGCAAGGGCTACAGCTTCCAGAACCACTAGTCATGAGTTAGAGAGGATATGCAACAATATAGTAGTCTTAATCTGAGTACTGTTAGCAGATTAATGAGATAATCTGGTTAAGTACTTGTTTTTAACACACTTGCCCGTTAAAGTGGATCTTATTTCACTTCACTTTTCGGTCCATATTTGCCTAATAAAATAAGCTTGCCTAACAGAACAAACAGTTCTTCACATTACTGGACTTTGCTGGTCATTACACTATCGGCTTCCTGCAGCTCGGGATCGAAATGAATGTCCAACAGAGCTCACTGGTATCTAACACAAATTATTATTAAAACAGCTCCCTAAAGCGCTGTCATCTATGACCCAGTCCTTTCCCTTAGTGACGCATGATAAGCCTCAACTCAGCATCGCGGTCGCAAAGGATAACGCCCGCTTCAAGGCAAACCTATCGCTACTATAAACATGTCCTCACCCTTACATCTACAACACGTTTAATATTGTTCTAGGATAGCTACTATGTATGAATTACACGACTAATCAACCAATTGTTGACATAATGACAACAAATACTTAATGAGTTTATCGTATTTAGAACTTAGTAGTCAATTTACTTAAATGGCGTCGGATTGTGTAGGGTTGAAATATAATTTAACATCATGTATGAACTCAATATCTATTACATCCTTTAGGTAATTATTATGTATTGCAAGAATGCTACTAAAATATACAAACGAAATAAAAGAAATACAGGGATAGTGATGGGAACTTAAATTTTAACAATATCTTTGCTATAATTTTTCTACGTAGACTGCACGCAGGCATTTGTGCAAATGACTCATTTGAGCCAACACGATTACAAGCCCTTATGGAGTCTAGTGCTTTAATCCAACCATTCAAATGTGTTCCACTTATCATACACACATCCGGCGACCTTAATAGCTAAATAATATAATCACTGTAAGAAGTAGACAACATTAAATAGGAGTGCCACAAGGCAGTCTTCTGTCGCCACTCTTATTTATCGGTTATTGTCCTAGATTATGTAACATGACAACACTCGTAGACGTGGAATTTTAATGACAAATCAATAGCTATTTGTTTAAGTAAAAACAAAGCCGATAACAATAGTTTCATAGTGGTAGGGGAGGTTAAGTATGCAAGGCAGATAAGTATAGGAAATAATGTTATCAGACGTTGCCCACATATGATTTTGTAACATGTTATAAGTAACGCTTCTTTCTAGTAATTATAACTAAAGAAGTCGTAAATACTTAGTTGAATATGATTTTTCAATGGGTTACATCTAATGAAGGTAAAATGTTTACTAATTTGAACAATGAATTATTCGGAAATTATAAAAATATAGCAGAAAACAAGGAAATTTCGATTGTTCGTTATTCCTATTTCAAAACACAAATAAATTATTTGTCTGATGCCATTAAAACAGGTTTTATCATTCCAAAACACATAAATCTTTTAGTTAAAAGCAGTTAGCCTTCGAATTAGAAAATATTTGCATTCTGTTCCCATAATAATGATTCCATTATAACATTGATATGCAAATTAATGCAACAATTTGTGTTCAAAGGATTTAGATTCCAGTTTTACGGCGATACATTACACTCAATTCGAATAATGGTAATGCGAGAACTAATATTATCCTTTAACATTATCTCTTTAATGACATCAATGGTTATAGAAAAACAAACCAATTAAAATGTATCTCAAGCTAATTGAATAAAAAATTGTGTAGCTTAACCCAAATACCAACTTCTTAGTCAACTTCATAGTCTTAGTGTAGATGTGAAGCTGTTAGCCGACATAGCAAATTGCATTATCCAAAAACAATTTCATCTGCAAGTAGATATAAATTAAACGATGCAGATATTATCAGACATAATTAAGAAAATAATTGGATTTGCGCTTATTAATGCAAACAATTAATATAACGTTGGTGCAAGGGATTGGATCGCTCCGGATGATGTATATCTCGGTTTACGGCGATGCTCGACGCTCCTAATCCGAAGTAGTCCGGAGTATTAACCGGCAGCGACCCACGAAGATTTATAGTCCAGGCACGACTAGGCGGAGCCGACTAACAGCTTACATTGTATCTCGCAACCTGATATAGAAGAGTTCAGCATTTTTCTGTAACACTACACGCTTCTTAGACGTTTCGTATTTTATTACAGAATGCCGCATGTCGTAACCAAACACCCCATGTGGCTGGTTGTAAACAGGAAGTTATGACTGCCTAATTCAGCGGAGACTGCAATGGTACAACAACAAAGCTTTGTTTTGTAAAAACATTTTTCTAGCTCCTGATTATATTTAAAACTTCCCGAGGCGCTGGCGTAGTCTTTGTGAAAAGCTCTTGTGGTATTTAAACTGTTTCCATTTATCCGAAGCCGCCGACTCCACAGGGATGTTAAAAGATTTAGAGCATTTACAGACAGACGAAAAAAATCCTGTAAACGAACTGAAAAAGCGAAAGGAAAGGCGAGATTTCTGTTGGCGATTGAAGGTACGATATCGCTATTCCACATGGTATTTATTTGTCTTACAAACTCTCGTAGTAACTTGCTCTTTAAAGGATTTGTGGAAGAGATCCAGAGAAAGACGTTTATCTCACGTTTTGTTGAAATCAATAATCGGTAAACAATCTAAGTGAATTAAGTAATGGATAGGTCTATGACCTATAAGTAATTCATAGAATGAGCTAGTGAACGTGAGGTGCGGTGCTGGCCCGATATGGCAGGTGCGTTATGTAAGCAGCCTGCGGTGCCAGCGCACCAGCAATACCAAATGCCACAACTATTCCTATGCTGGCCGACTAGTAGCGAGCTTGTGCCAAGGCCCCGGCAATTGAAAGTAGATGTCCATTGAACCTTTCGAAACAACACACCACACCAATAATACAATCAATGATAAAACAAATCAGCTCTAATAAAGGTCAGCCTGCACAAAGGGCGAAATTGCACATAACGAGCACCCGTCTAAATTCAAACCTGAAGTTTAGAAGCCAGACAAATTTATAATAGTAAATCCCATTACCGCTCGCACGGTCTCATAACGATAACCGTAGATATAGCCGTTACCGTGTCGTACCCTAAGGACTTTAAAAGCGGACAATTTAAAACATAAATTAGATAGTGCAGTGTCTAAATACGGGAGAATACCGGGAGGCAGACTACCGGGTGGTTAGAGCCGATGAATAACGAAGTGAGAGGGATGGAAGATCGAAAACTATATGGGTATGAAAGAGAGGGTAAACGGGAACTGGGTGCAGCAGCCAGCAGTTTGAACAGTGCACACAGACAGCGATCGATTAGCGGGTTGGCCCGCCGCCGCTACGTCGCAGCCAATCTATCGACCTTTACGTCCCTGTTTTAAATTTATAACTGCCCAATTGTTTCTATCATAATTGGTTATCAAACCACCATTCATTACATTGGCGCCGCGCCGTGCGGCTTTGTAAGTGCAAATTTGTGATAACATGATATTTTTAGCCACATTATTGTAAAACTCTTGATAAAGAACTTCCTGTCGGACTTTTATGATCAGTTCTCGGTACAAAAAATAAATAAGTTCAATACCAAGACAGGTGATTATCGGAGTCTATTTCATTGAGCTTCAGCTCACGTCGCGCCGACCGGTGATCACTTATTTAACTAGGAGCCGTGATTCTATAGAAAAGCACCGCAGACGTCGCATTTTATATTTATATATTTTTCTCAACAGCTGTGTGGTAAAGTAATGGAATAATTTCGATAGATGGAACTGATCAGTATTCAGCAAAAACATCTTGGTATTGGCTTTCCTCAATCGGATTGGCCACCCGTCCCGTAAATTAGTTAGACCATGATTGAATTTGAAATTAAGAGTGAAATTTTCTGCATTTATAGCGGTAAAAATATATTGTTCTATTTAAAGTCTTATGAAATACAACGATTTACTAGTAATAGAACGACGATAAAAGTTATTTTGTACACCAAAAAGTTTTATAAGCAGCCTTAATTTATTAAATGTTACCTACTTAGATAAAATAGGGTATTGTAAAAAATATACATTAAAAGTGTTTAATAATTATGGAATAATAAATGTGGTGGGAGCTTACTATATTCCAAGAATCAGATATCGTTAATGCGATAAGAAACCGACTAAAACCTGTCCCTAGTTTTTATCATAAAGAAAGTTATCAGCCAGTTATGTGCGGCATTAAATATCATGAGCGAACAAGACCATGTTCAGGAAATGCTTAGGAAGTTAAGGCTTGTCAATGTCTCAGGAAATACAACATATTATGTGCTGATAAGAAAGTCGTTTCCGAAGGGATAGGTAACCATCTAATAAGTACGTTTTCTTTTTAACAATGCAACAGGTAGAGGTAGAGCAGGAAAATAAAACAACGCGATAAACACAGCCCTAATGATAAGACTTGCAGGAAGTTTTTAATCTTATCCAAGTTATTGCGCTGTTCAAATAATATAAGCATTTCAAGTGTGCAAAGTTTTCCCGCTATAAAACAAACACAGACGCGGACACAATAGCTATTTGTTCAAGTGAAACATACAAACTTAACCGTCTGAAGGCGAGCACTGCTCGGGTGACTCGGGTCCCAAGTTCAAGGATTCATTTCACACCCAAATATATCTCAAGCGACGTAGCAGAACAAAGCTCTGGGCTAACTCTACAATGTGTTTAGTTTCCAGATTAGAGCGATCCGCCCAACACCTAAACACGGATTTCAGATAACATTCAAACTCAGACCGCACTGAATATAAATGATATTTTAGAACGGTGCCCGTCTTAGGGCTCTTGTGAATATAATTAAGTACCTGAAATAACAAACGTTGAACTACAATTGAACACCGAAGAATAACTTTAATTGATGCTAAGGTTATAAAAGGTGGCGCTTATACTGTTGGGATCTGTTAGTTTTCATATTTCTATTTTGCACCCGATCAAGAATTTGCGAGCGTTGTTAGGGAAATGTCTGGTTTATTTCTTGGGGAGGTATGTCAGGGTAGAGACCAGAGAATTGCGTGAGGGCCCGGCACGCACCCTCGCTTCCCAGCTGTTTGCGTCTATTACAATTTCAATGTCAAGACCGATCAATACCGACCGGGGATGTAAAATTTCGGCTATTCTCGGGCCGTTCCGGAAGCTACGAGCGGAGGCGCGGGCATACTAACCTACCGTAATACAACAGGGTGCGTGCTCGCCCGCCCGATCAATAGTCAAGAAAGGCTCGCCTCCTTTATAAATAGTCTTGAACTTCACCTCGGACGCTTGCCACGGAAATCTGTGGGCGAAAGTGTGGAAATATCTCCGGTTACGTCACAACAATCTCCGAACAATAAAAACGGTTTTCTTTGTCCGTACGAGATGAGTAATCTGTGATAATATCCCGTTGATGTCGAGTACAATGCCAAGCATCTCATTATGCAAATAAGATACACAAATCCCGACGAAGAGAAAGTTTGAATATCTCAATATAACGTGACAATCGGCAGCTGATGTGAATATTTCAGTAACTTTTCATGTAAATTGCTCTTCAGTGTACATCGGCGAGAAGACGCTCAGGAAAATACCAGAGATTCACTGGGAGAATATTTCCAAAGGCACTCGAAAAGCTAATATAGCGCGGTTCATACCTCATCAGCATGCATACCGGCGCAATGAAAACGCGAAATATTTAAAGATTTAATATTGAAATCCACGGGTTTGCTCGTCAAATAAAGGAATTAATTAAGGGAATATAAAACCGATGCGATGAAGTGAAATCAAGCTCGAGCTCGAGCGACATTACAGTGAGTAAAGGGAGCAAAAGCGGCGAAATTAAAGGACGAAAACGAGCGGTTCATTACTGGGAATGCTGGCAATAACAATACGGCTAATGGTCGTCTCGCGATCCTCTCAATTCCCGCTTCGAATCAAAAACCTCTTTGTAACAAATCTCTTGCTATTTCTAACTTGTTTCGCGACTTTATAGAGAACTGCAATTGGTACTATTAATAGAACTGTTTGATTTGCATAATGAATACAATTTTCAAATGGATATAATGGAATCGCATCAATTATAACGTCGTATTGTTGAGCAATGCCAGTTTATAATCGGCGCATACGACACTATACAAGTATGTTAATTGTACTATTATATATCTAAGTACCTATAAAACAATTAACTGCAATGATGGTGCACCGAGAAACAGAAAATATATGCAAAAAATATGAAATAAATTACATCTGATCAAAGAATACAGAGAAGACACATTAAAATTATTTCTATCATAATTTTATTTTTTTTAAATTATATAATAATAATCTGATAAATAAAAGTCATTGTTTTTTCAGCTCAGCTAAGATAAAGTAAAAAAAATATATGTTAATCACAAGCCAATAATAGACGGGTAACGTACGAGCTTATGTACGAGTATATATATATGTATTTTATGTATGTTATATATAGTCTTTTATATATATATATATAAAAGACTAGCTTTCCGACCACGGCTACACCCGCGCGTATGTCGGTTATTGCGCAAAATCATTAACATCATTTTGCGCAGTTGGACAAAAACTATGTCCTTCCCCATGTCTTAAACTATTTCCATACAAAATTTCATCCAAATCAGTCCAGTGGATTTTAAGTTGTTGCATACAAAAACACAAAGCTTTCCTCGTTATACTTAATATCAGATGTAGACAATTATATTAACTAACTCAATATTCATCTCAGTTCTTATGATTCTTCATTAAGAATAAGTGACAAACCGCACGTCGACCTACTTAGGTGACGAATCGTTGCATGAATTACATGAATAAAGTCATGTATGTAGGTTACTCATTTGATGTAGGTAGGTACTACTCGTATTTGTCACAGTACCAACTGTTAATTAATCTGTAACCGTACGGTCATATTTATATAATAGATCATCAATAATTTATCATCCATGTATCCTTCTGTATGATGTCTACAATTATTTCCCTTAAACGTCGCATAGGGCGTTGATATGAAATTAATTGGTAAAAATATTTTTACCTAAATATGGAACTGACTTCAACACTCAAAAGTGTGAAATGACTTGTTGAAATCGGTACCATTATAGTTCAAAAGTACCCATTATCACAATATGTGCGCGTGGTACTGACTTCGACAAGTTATGTTACACTTTTGAGTGTTGAAGTCGGTTCCATTTTTAGGTAAAAATATTATTTCGCACTTTTTAGTGATTCTTGCTACTTAAGGGATCCGTTGTCATTCACTGTCAAGGACTATATCATGAAGATAGGAAAACACTTTTCAGTTATTAGAGTGTTAATAAAAAATGGGACTACACGGCAAGCATCAGCTTTCAATTTAAAAAAATAATCATCAGGGATCATTCGGAATCAGAATCATTAAGTTTGGGCTGAATTTTACCTAATGATTTGGGTTGATTAAAAATTCAGCCCTTTGTTTTGTTACATATCGATTTCTCGATATGTAACAAAACAAAATTTGGAGAAACGAGTAAGACGGTTAAGAACCAGAGATTTGTAATACTTGAGATAACTGGCAATTTTAAAAATAATTAAATACTGAATTTTCTACTTAAATTGGGCTCAATATATAAAATTCACTATTCCGAGCGCCTTCGAAATATCAAGAGATTTAATTAAATCTCAACGCTTACCATCTGTACTTATTCATAGTAGCTGTTAATGGAACATTGAATCTGTGCGTGTCTAAGTGCTCGACACGGTTTGATCACGCAATTCTGTATCTAGTTATAATAATTTGTTAAAGTAATAAGTTAGCCACGCCTTGCAATTAGATCTACTCGTTCTTACATACAGTAATGGAATGGTAGCAGTTTTACGATGGTGTAGATGACCAAAGGAGAACCGACGAAAAACAAGACTTAGGCCTTAATAGATTTGTTTACCAGGTTTTTGTTTTGTTATTGTACCAAGAGTTTGTTATGGGCAACACCGGAGTGTCAGATACTTGCTTCGCAGCTGTGGTGTACAACAAACACTACTGTGTTTAGGAGTAAACAATAAGTAGCAAGTGAAATTACTGGACGAACGTGACAAGAACATCTGCGAGTGCTCAAGCAGAACGATAACACTGCATCTGTAATTGACGTGATGACCATCAGCCGTATACAAACATAAAGAACTCAGTCAATATTGGGAGTCTTAATTCTGCAGCATGCACTCAAGTTTAGTCAAGTACAGATGCCATGCCGTTTTAAACATAAGGCGGAAAAAGAATCAAGATCAATAAAGTCGTAAGTCATATAATTTGGGTAAAAAAATCGTAAAACGTAACGTATCTTTAATCGCATTTAAAGGCAAAGAATGAGTTTAATTACGATGTATCGCATATGCACAGTTGTGTACATATGCTCAAATGTTTTGGAAAGATATAAGGTTAAGTCGTGATAAATAGAACAGATAAGTTATCTAGTCTTTTCGACCAAATCATTCCTTGCCCACAGGTGATAATTAGAGATCAAAGGCTAACCAGCTTGTTAAATAATAATAAAAAAACTTGAAATATTATTCTAATACATCGAAAATAAATATTATCAGAAAGCTAAAGAACTCATAGAAGAATGGATGCACAATTTCACAGTATTTGCTATGATAATGACTAATATTCCTATATGATTTCACACTTTACACCACAAGTCCTACTTCAGCAATCAACAGCAGCAACAATCTATGCTGCTTTATGTTACTAGGTACTTACTAAACATGATCTCACCTTATCTTGGATAAAATATGTGTGTAGATAGTTAAGGCGCATAATTAAATCTTAAAGAGGAAAATCCGAGAAAAACACCTCGCCGATTACACGTTGCGTAAGTGCGAAGCCAAGGCTCGAAGTTTTTAGCATAGTTAAGTAAAAGGGTTTGAGGGGCGTTGAACTCTGCGTATTGCGTAAAAACGAGTTATTTATAAATACGAGACAATGATGAAATCAACGTTGGTAAAATCAACTCTTTATTTTGAGGCTTAAGAATATGCTTGGATGAAAGCAACGCATATCAGAGCAAGTTTTGGAACAAAGCCACCTCAGAGCTGGAACAGCCGGGTATGCTGCGACATCTGCATGTCCTGCCCAGAAGCTAGGCGCTTGCGGGCAGACGTTGAAAACAATTGAATGTCGCCTATATCGCTTGGTCTACGTCTGTATCGACTGTGTATTGTTTTTAATTCTGCACTTGCGATGGCTTACACATGCACAGACAGCCTGGATCTCTATATATATCTGAATATACGCTGAGACTTACTATTCACCATCGACGTTTTGACCAGCACATTCAGTGGATCAAGGCCAAAATACTAATAACTTCACTATAAAAAGTGTTTTTAAAAATTTTTGTAATTTCGGTACACAAAAAGATATTCTCGTTCGAAAAGTTGAAGTTGCGTACAATATTCAACAGTATTAGAATATTTTCTCAAGTACGTTATAATAGGTATAAAGTAAAGATGTGGTCACAAGTCACGTATACCAAGTCCAGGGTCCTGACCACAATCTTGTGACGACTCATTACAGGCAGTTTCCATTGGACCGTAATTCATACATAATCGATTAACTGGCATCGCAAAGTCAAAACAATAAAGTTTTAATAACAATACCAACATTGGAACAATCAGCCTTTGGAAGTAATAAATTACTTATTCATTTATTTTAATCAGTTAATAAACAAAGTCACTTGAACCTATGCCAACAGGTAATACTGTGCGGCGTAACAACTCAAATAGCAGAACATAGAAATGATTAGAGATGCTTGGGATCATTAATATCATTGATATGAAAATCACTCTAAAACTAGATGAACAAAAGTAATATTAATATAAGTAGAACAATATTGTAACGTTTTAAATTTTCTTTAGCCTGACTAATATTAATACAGTTTCTTATAATAAGGAATATTAAGTTTCTTCTTCTTAAAATCTTGTCATAATTAATATCTACGCTTGAAATTACATATTTTTCAATTAATATTTCATGTAGAATTTGAGAAGGCATACTAGCTATATATAATATAAATAGCTGACACTACTGCTTTGTATACTGAGTAACTTGCTTGAATGTTTTTATCGATGATACATAATCATTGATAAATTGCATCGGCTTATCGATAAAATTAACTTATGTTTCTAGATAAATATATTAAGTACAATTTAAGGCCAAGCCTGTAGGGTTATCAAATAGTTTTTTTTGCCATAACGCATGATCTGCGGATAACATTACAAAATTACAAATTTACGAGAGGAAAACATATGTAGTCATGTGCGCAGGATGACGCGGGTTCGAATTCCGCACTTGACTTTATATATTTAAAAGTCATTTGAAACTATTAAAACCAATTATTTAAAAACATAGCAATCTAGCACAGCAATAAGTTTTTTTAAACAAATGTTCATGTATGTTTACTACGAAATGGCTGGTCTTATGAAAAATGTTTGAAATTTGTAATTAATTCTACAACTTTCATTAGTACCTCTAGGAGTACATGTTATATTAGAAATTTGCGTCAGTACTTGAGTCAACACGAGAAGATGTAAAAAAAGTTAGGAACCCGTTAAACTCATTTTCGGGTTCATCATGTGTAGTGATTTTTACTAGGCGCCGGTTGTAGGTACAACCCTAGACTGCTAGATTTGCGAGCGCTGCGCCCGCGCTGCAACAACGTCGCGTCGTAAGTGGGTTGTGTGCGATCGTCGACCCCACGCCCGACTTCAGGGTTAACACGACACAGGGCTGCCACTTATCGCGGTTTTTGTTACCTAATAAGTAACTATTATTGCTTGTGCGTGCCAGATACATGGTTAGTTCTAGAATTTTCCTTCAGTATGCTGTGCAGCACTTTTGTTGACATAACAATGTTATATGCATTGGCGATATCGGTTAACTTATTTATTGTTCTGTGTTAATTACGTAATAAACGTAACCTTTAGGGTAACTTACCTTACGCTAAACCATACTTTATTATTTATGGTTAGACTTACTTAATTAACGCAATTAAATTAAGTAACAAAGTATTTTTTTTATGAATTAGAAAGAGATTTTTATTATTTAAATGAGAGAGAGAGAGAAAAATTAAAAAAAAATTTTTTTATGTATTTAGTCAGTTTTAATTTCGAGTACGTCTGTGCCCGTTAGATGTTAATAGTCTCACCCTCTATTCCATGGAACCTGCTTTTGCAAAACACATCTGGCACATCGTGAGATACCTCTGCCTATTCTTTTGGGATTATACATACGTAGGTATATTCTTCGTTTGTCAAGAAGCGTTGAAGATTTGTAAGTGGCAAAAATAAATATGTATACAGGTACTTACTTATTATCATAGAAATATGTCTATTGACCAAAAGAATAAGTAAGTATGGGTACAAAGAAAGTAACAAACATCATTGAAAAACATTGTCACAGTATTTCCATTTCATGCTAAGATTGTGTTTCTTTGTTACAAATTCGTAACGTCTCATTACGCGATTTCTCATGGATGATTTCATTGGTTACATGACTACATTACAGTCTAAGCGAAAACTCGCAACTAAAATGTATATTGATTGTGGCGTCAAAATATTTCAATAGATAATGACTATTTTCTTTAATATGGCTCGCGTATCTTTACAAATTTTTACTGCCTGACTTCGGGATGCCGAGATTTGGCTAAGCTACATTTCAGCTTAAGAAAGTTAACCATGAAACACTGTGTCAAAATATAACTGAAGCATTCTTATTTGCTTAGTCGATGTTAATCGAGTCTTGTTATGACTTGGATGGGTGACCGCTGGTGGCATTATTTTACTACTGAACTGAGCGCTTGTCTTAGTATGGTAATCCTTATAGCATGGCGGTACGCCATTTTGCGAACAACCACGCTATCTACCACCGTCAAGTAGAAAATTTGTCACCAAGCACCCATGTGTTGCGGCAGCTGTCTTTGAGAGCTTGTAATTCTAAGTTAGCCTGAACAAAATCTTTAACAACATCATCACTTATCATCGGGTATGTATTGTATTGTATTGTATTGTATTGTTTATCAGATAGTTGTAAAAGGCTTGCCTAACAACTGAAAATAATAAAAAAAAGGTCCATAGTTTCCGAGCCGAAGCGAGGTAACGAACATAACTAATTTCAGCAATTCACCACCAAACTTTCTTACTCGTAGTTACAATAATATTATAGTTTTAAATTTTTTGTGTTATTTTATTACCCTCACTTGCGAAACAGATTTAAATTGATAGAAGATAATTTGCTGTTCTTCTCATTCTTCTTCTTGCTCTTACCCCAAAAGAGTGGAGTGAGCAAAATATTGAATTCAATCTATGCTAGCTACAGTTTTATGATAGTGAAAACGAAACCTTAGAATACTGCAAATAATAATATCTTATATATCTTTTTCAAACCTCGACACTCGATATTTGTTACTACTTAGTCTATGAATTATTAAATACAAAAAATATTATATCTTCATAATGAAAAACTCACATAATGATGATTCAACTTCATTTCCAAGTTCTTTTGATCATGAATATTCTAGTTATTTCTAACTAAAATCAATCCCATGTTTTCCAAACATTTGTTCTCGTACCTATCTTAATTACAGTAGAACCGAGTTCAATGACCGCTCTAGTTCTATTCTAGTAAATACGACTTTGTAGTTCCTTTGAAAATATTTCATATTTGAAATTCAATTAAGTTGGAATATATAGAGAAGGAATGGAAAGTTCAAGCCGTTTGTAAGGTGCTACCGATACGGGTTGGGTGAATATCGATAGATAGGTATGAAATAAGATTCTCAGTTTAATAGGATAAGTTGTATTTTCGGTATGTTGGTATATTAAACTGGGATGGTATGGCAATAAGTGTATGGCATCATGGCATCACTTATAAGCAAAGAATAGTCAGGGAAAAGTTATAGGACCATTTCTATATATAATATTTGTCGTATTGTCAATGAAAGAGGAGTTTGAGAGAATATTTATGTAGCAGAGATGAGAACGTCGCGACGAATAGTGTGACAAGATAAGTTGGACAAGGTTACAAATGAGTCTATCAAAGGATGATTACGAATATTACACTTGTAAATAAAAGATTAGCGCGTGGGTGCCGGGCTAGAATGTCACACCCCCCTATCTCTACCCGTGGGTGTCGTAAGATGCGACTAAGGGTAACACACCAGAAGATGGGAAGCAGCGCTTTCTGAGGAACTGATATCTCACACTGCGATCCCGAAGATGCGTGCCAAGCGTGGGGATTATGACAAATCTCCTATAATGGCTGTGTTCAGCAGTGGACGATCCGGCTGGTATAGTAAGTAATATATTGGTATGAGAAGGGCGCGGCACGAGAAGCGACGATGATAAAGTTTTGTGAAAATGATACAGGTGAATACAATATTAGCAACAAGGAATACTAATATAATATATTTTTTTAAATATAATGTAAAGATATAACCACCATAACATGTCATTAAACCAAATGTAGCTAATCCTAATATAAATTTAACTACCACTTTATCAGTTCGCGATTCATTCACACGTAGGTTATCTACCTCTAGGTGGATGTAGTAACTAATAATTATGCTGTGATCAAGCACTTCTAGCACATGACGTGAATAGATCTTTGATATCAATCAAGTCGAGGACTGCATGCGCAGTCGCACGACCGACGACGACTTTGTCGCAACGCGTAGGCGCGCGACCGCCAAACCATCCTACGCAATGACAGCTACATTCTGCACCGACACAAGATATTTTTTCATTAGTATTTTAGATTTTGGTATAACTAATAATAATAATAATTTATTTCCCAAAAAATACACACATTCAGTACCATACAGCACATATGTAAAAGATATATACAAATAACTAGTAAAATGCTGAGCTTTGTGAGGGCTCGCGTTTATTTTACAACCTGATTCTAGTGGTGTCATCTAGTATTAAGTAGATTAACTACGATGTATTTAAGTTTTGAGTTTAGTTCTGTTGCAGCGATGTTAACTCTCGCTCTCTCTCTCATCGCTGCAACAGAACTAAATTTAAGTGAAGTGAAGTTAAGCCTCAAGGACATACTATATGCAAAATTTCAATGAGTTTGAACACTGGGCTTTTAAAATATGACAGAACTACGTTTGTATGGAAAGAACTACGAAGACACTAGCCTTAACAATTTAATGATTGAGAGTCACCATAATCTTTATTGTAGATCCATTATATTGCTGCAATTTTTACTATCAATATATTACGAACAAAAATAAGCTCGCTCACGCATATATGAAAATGTTATAAACATCGACGAAAGTTTTATAATAGCTCTCAACCCATAAAAGTTTCAACATCGCCACTAAATTACCAAAGCTACTGCGAAACATTCTACCGAACTAAATGTTCACAAAACAGGCCGCTTATACCAAGATTGAATTCGATACAAGTACCTACGAACTACAAAAACCTGCTCTGAACTCGAACCTTGTACGGTAATAGTGTCCTGCAAGAATCCAAGCAGCGATAAAAAAAAAGTTGATAGCTACACGAAACTGTCTTGCAAGATAGCTGTATGCTGGATAAAATTCGCACGCCTTTTAAAGACCTTGCTGCACAAGCAGGAGTGTCGAAAGAGCACCGATCCAACACAGTATGTCTTACGCTACATATTGAAGCCTTTACCGTATTGAGTGTTACATAATTTAATTCATAATTTTGGGCAATTATTTAAGCGTCAGTGTAACATTAGTAATTACAACCGCACTTATGAAACTACATATGTCTGGAGTCTGGACTAGTAAGTAACAAGTCGCGCTATCATTCTACTTGTTTTTGTTGCGTAGGAAAGTTGCACGGCGAGACCTATCTAGCCCTATTGTATCTATTAACCGTCCACTTTCTCATTTCTTGCCATTTACGGTCCGTTGAGAAAACCGAGATGCATTTCGTGCAGTATCAGCTCTTGATGAAGAGACGCCGTCACGTCAATATAAATCGTCAATCTAACTGATTTAATCATTGTAAACGTCTCGGCATTATTTTCTTGCTATTAGAGTTCAAGTCGTAACTCGCATTTGAATAATAGCTTCTTCAACAAGTTGCTTTATGCGAGTCTTTTATGAATAGCATACTTCTAAACGACTATTCTCATTTACATGTTTACGTTAATAACAGCTCGTGATCTTGTGACTTGTTATTTATAAAATACTAGTAGCTCTGTGAGGAGAAGACCTCGTATGTTTTTGTTACAATTAAGATGACCGATACTGTTTCAAAAAATTTACCTAAAACTAATTCTACAAAGAATTGCACTGAATTAGCGAACCTAATTTCACGGAAATCGGTTGAGAAATGTGATCTATAGATGAGAACAATCGGAAATCCTGACATGCCGACAGAGATATGCAAGCATTTTTGCCAATGTTGAAACGGGACGCTTCAGCCAGCCTTCGGGCTCGCTCTGTTAGTAAAGATTGTTTCTCCTATTGAACCAGCGATTATATACATATGAAAATTGAGCGAGGTCTCCTCACCAAAAACCGATAAGACGCAAACAGCTTACAATAAGTTTATTTGAAAGAGCCGCGTTAATCCACATGGGAAGCCTTGAGGCTGGTGTCGGATTGCTCGGATCGGTTACTTGCCGACCGCGGCCTCATCTTCCTTCGAACCCGTGTTCTGGATATGTTTTGTTGTGAATGTGCATCTTTATTTCATGTACAGACCATACCTTTATTGCTGATTCGAAAATTATTGTGTCCAGCCAGTGTCAAAGATTTGGGTTTGGAGATTCTTTAGTGTGTTTATAAATCTTGCTAGATTCAACTTTCTTAACTTTACTATACTTTCCACTAGCATTTGAGTGCAAAACATGTTGTATAAACGCATCAGTTAAGAATCTTCGTAACTTCCGTCGCTTTGCATTATGAACTTTGCTTCTATTCCTTTTACTTATTTAAATTGTATTTCTCCTCTCAACTCTCGATAAGGTATTTCGAACTTATATGGGTACTACATATTTTATCGAAGGTGAGATATAAAATATACCTTACCTACCTTAATACGGATTAAGTAATTAAGATTTGCGACTACTAATAAAGTCTCGTTCAGGCAGTTTCTAAGCGACTACCTAGTTAATCTTAATGCCGCAGATTAATTCCACATGTATGAAGTAGTTGAGCTTGGTAATATAATGTTTGATCATGTGGCGATAACATCTGGACTGGGTGTGAAAGTTACTTGCGAGATAATATTCATAATCTTTAATGTCAAGACTCCACAATCTGTGATGCAAGGAATGCTACCCGTTTCGAGAAGAGATAGAGGTTTTCGATAAATGAAATTTCACGTTTTCATGATCCATTGAAGGAAAGAATTGTTTGTTTCCAAATATGATTTTCAAGCATTATCGCATGTTTAGTGAATATTACACCCTGTATTTTTTTATATAACGCTTTTCCATTTCCGCTACCGAGACCGATCGGTCAAAATTGGTGGACGTTATCTATTCCTGTTTATTTTTGGATTCTTACTAAGTGATAAGAACTGTTAAGAATTTTTAGGGATTATTGTAACATATCCACAGACTTCAAATGCTCCAATGTTGTATTATGAAAATTGCTCTTACATTTTCAGTATAACTTATCACAAAACTCTGTCATTTTCTTTTCGGTTTGTTTGAGGCCCAAACACTTGTTCTAATCAAAATTCTGAAACGTAAGGTCATATTCTATCAACATTATTAAAGTTATATATGCAACAATTATTTCTCCTGATTAATTGTATTTCAATAATAACATAGTAGAAGGAGTGGGGAAGTAAGTTATCTTCATACAAACGCACCGCGCGCGGCTTATTTGTGTGCGCCATAGTATCTATGCGTCCCGCACGCACACTCTAACACAATCTCGACCCGTTTCTCAGTGCGCCAGCCGGGGCTAACACCGAACAAGGATCGTGCGTTGTCTTTGTTCAGATTACCTACTGAACAGGAAAGGTAAGCAAGTCACTTATTCTAGCATACCTATGATGTTTACATGATAATGCCTACTTATTTTTTTGTTGTATTAGGTATGCCCCGCATCGCACGTCTCTGGCCCCGCAACCACATAGGTATCGCCCGTCGGTATTTTTTTCATCGTGAAAGGTGTTATCATCGTTTTGGTATAAAACCAACCTCACTAACCCTGAACCCAGACAACACAAGTAAAAAATACAACTTCCCGACCCTTGCCTATTTCTAGGTATTGAATTAAAATTTAGCATATACGAGTACATACATTATAAATAAGTAACAACCCTGAGACAGGCAAGTATGGTAGGTAATTATAAAGCGAATTGGGCCGGAGATGGCCTACATCCCCACTCTTTCTACTATGATGATACATTACGAATAAAAAAGATTTTTCTTGCCTATTTCGTCTCTATAGCAGTTGTTCCGCCCTTAATATGGAAAGCTACCTGTTCTGTGTCATATCGTAAAATCAACATCGGTTTACTGACAGGAATGTCAGATATGTTCACAGCTTAGCGTTTTGTATCACGTATGTTACACTGCATTGCATCGTATGCGCCGTGCAATCTCGACTGTACTTCCAAGAACCGGTCGCCGTAATCAATATGCTGGCAGACAGCAGGACACCATAAATAGAAGGAGTGGTCTCTTTAACGATGCTGCGAAATCGTGCCTCGGTTGCACCTCTTATCAATCATGTTTACGACTCACTATATAGTGATACGAAGAGATATAGTTTCGCTTAAGTTTCACGTTTCACCTATCGTCGCATATTAGAAGCGTTGCAGATAAAGCGCAATTCAGAATTCAATATCCACGTTTTCATATCGATTCTTTTGCATTATCTCAAAAACCATCATTCCCAAGTCGGTTCACATTTGAGCAAGACATTTATATATACCGACTCGAGCAATTGAATTTTATGACCAGATATACATACACTACCTACTCCAATTTAGGAGTGTGTAGGACTGCAAACTGACTGTTTTTATATCCATTTAAAGTTGTTTATCATATGTACAATCATGCAGTTTAACGGCGTGTCCTAATTCGTCAAGAATCGATTAAGCACCTACTTGAAACTGATTTATAAATTGGGATATCGAACAACATTAGATAAATTTCGAACATGAAAACAAGTAGAGGTGAAAAATCAGTGATAACAAAATTTCGGTATTTCAATCTAAACCAGGCATCAGAGAAGTATTGGCTTACTAACACGAGGTGCAGTATTAAGAATTTTCCGTGAATTTGAACTGACTTCTGTCACGCAAACAAAACCGATTCTACAAGACAATACTACAGTTATTTACGCGATAGATAAGTGACTAGAATGTTTTCAGCCATTTTAAATTATCTAGCGTGCACAAGTTTGCACGTTCTGGCGTTTGGTAGCGCTGCGCTTGTCAGAATCGCACGAAACTCCTATTCAAATGACTGTTGCTGCACTATCTGTCGGAATACTATCTTTAGTAGCTTAAACGTCACTTATCACAGCAAAATTAGCTTTATTTGTTAATAAATTCACGTAACCCGACAGGGTAAAGCATTGGGCTAATGAACCGAGCACTGGTAATGTAATTGTGTTCGGTGCAACGATAACTTGTACATATTATGTTTGTTTAGTTAGTTAATTACTCTTGGTAAGTTAGAAAATAACGATGGATAAGTTTTAGAGAATAACTGGTCTGTAATAATATTAAATACAGACGTAGAAGCAGATAATTTAGAGAAAATATCCATGAAAGACATAAAAAAGAAACCTCACATAACTTTGAAGCTCAGGTAATAGTAAGCATAGCAACAGAACCCAAACAAATGTAACTACCAGACCGTGAAACAGAAAACTGTTATTCAATCATCAATGCAGTACAAAATAAGTACATGCATGCTTATCCGAGTGCAGTAATAAATAACAAACAAGCAGCGAGTAAAAATAGAAGCATGGCGGCTAGGGGAATGACCGACGGTTGACACACAACGGGCTCAAGGCCTGTTGTTGAGATTAGATACCAGACTCGCATAACAAACACGCGTAACGACAGACAATTGCAAAATTATCCGTGTACAGAACAATCTCTAAGGGATACACTCGTAAAACATAACGATACATTGTCTACAAAGGCTAACATATAAAAATCTAGAGCCGTAGTATGTTGACGCTGAGAAATGGGAGCACGATATAATCTTAGAAACAAGGGAAAATTATAAATGTTGAATCACTTGAACCTAGAAATGAGAATGGAACTAGATTTCATAACGGGTATTTGTGAGCCGATGTTATGAAAGTAACTTTTAAATATGTAATTGAAGAATAAACTTTAGACAGAATGTACGTTAACAAAATGAATTTTAAGCACACATTTCCAGCTGTTAAAACCATTTCAATCTAAATTCTACTCTATATAAATTGCAGACGAAAATATAGCAATGATCGCAGACGATTCTAAAATGGGCTCGCGTGATTCCTAATCCTAATGGATTGATAGATATGATAGCATCTTCAATGGAACCGTATTGCTACCAACTTTGAAATTAGTCTAGCTTTCAGACGAACCTATTATTTTAATTTTAACAGACATGCAGTTAATATACTTTTTTTCAATGTAATATTTAATTTTCTCAGAGAGGTCTATGTTTGAGTAGTGTAAAGCTTCTCTTAGAATATCGGGTATTGGGTTTATTCTGGCAAATATTTTTTTAATGGCAGTCTGGAGCTCTATAGATGGCAATAAGGAGGTCCGCAAATACATGGAAACATAACATGTCTGGTAACAACGTGGATGTTTAGAAACCTCTGCCTATCCCTTCGTAGAGCTCCGGTAGATGGCAATAGGCTTGACCCCAGTTACACAGGAACAAAACATGTCTGACAACAACGTGGATGTTTAGAAACCACGGCCTATCCCTTCGAGGAATTCAGGAGTGAAGCAAATCTGGTTTGTGTGTCTGTGATGTGTTTAGTTCTAATCTATTTGGAAAATTATTTAGAACATCGTAAATCTTTTAAAAGAAAATTATTTTTGTATATTTCTCATAAAATTAAGAAACATTAGTGTGTGTTTTAAAAATTAAAGGTGTAATAAAAATGCCTTTGTATTTTATTTTTGTGAACAAATAACAAGGCAAAAAGATGATAGTCAAACTTAACACAACCAAATTATTTTTGAATAACACATTTAATTCAGAAATTAGTTCTATTCAATGTTTGATTTCATCACTAAAACCATTATTTAAATAGGTTATATTATAATTGTTACATAAAAAAATACAGAGCAAAAAGTAATGAGTGCACATCGACCTATTTATACTAGACGCGACATCTCAAACGAGGATAGTCGACCATTGCAAGTATGCCGGCCGGCATACAATGTCAGTGCAGTGGAAACCGTGTGGAGAAAAATAACAGTACAAATTTCCAATCAAGACAAACAACATAACTACAAAACTATGGTTACTTACTCCCGACTGACATAAATAGAATATTGGGTAGGCAGTAGGTATACTAAAGGTGACCTTGAAACAAGAAAAAAATAATTATAGTGAAGTATATTTTAATTATCAGAAGTCTTGTTGTTACAAAATACCTACATACTGATTATTTTGTTTGCAGCGCGCAACAAAACGTGCTTTTATCGCCGAAAAACTTGTTTGTTGATATATTCGCATATCTTATGTAACTTCTAGCGACTGCATACATAAACATTAAATAACATGTTTTTATGTCATTTCTTGTTTAATTATGAACTTGGAATTCATTAACGTTTTTAGCTTGTATCAGTTTTTCGGAGTCGGACATGTTCATAATAGGTAATGGAAACTGGCTTTCAAGGACTCCTGCTAGAACACTCCGTTAGGTCTTTGAGTACAGATTTTCGGTCTAGAATTTAACTAACCCATATCTACCTCAGGGAGTTGTAAAAGGCGGATCAAAGTCAAAATCATTTATTCAGTTTAAGCGTCTACGACGCTCTTATGAAGGCCAATTACAAATTTCAAATAAATACAAACATGGTATAGTAAAATATCAATTTCTCAGAGGTTATGATCCATTTCATATATGGCTCGAATTGCACGCTTTTGTAGGATGAAGATTGTCTCTATCTCAGCAGCAGCCATATAACAACAATAAACCATACGACATAATACTGTGGAAGTACGCGAAATAAACTAGCCGAGTAGTAGCTACGTCTGTTAACTGTTTTATCTTAGGGATGACAGCGGTGAGCAGTTTTTTCACTCTACACAAGTCAATGTTACACTGCGAACACTGCCATGTTAAAAGACGCCTATGAGCGTGAGGATTATAGCAAACCCCCTCCAAATGGAGAACGCTTTTGTTCAACAGTGGACTTTATTATTTACTTTGGTATTGAAAAGGCGTTCCATTAAAATGAAGTTTCGTCATGTTTTAAATACCAAGTGTTCAAACACGGTGAAATTTATTTTGCCTCTTTAAGAGTGAGTAAGATTTTTATTTGAATTCCATTTCCATACCAAACTTTCAATTTTACACCAAACTATTTTTCTGAATATTCACAATCACAATTTCAATTCCATACCAAATAATTTTTCCGTATATTCTTGAAAATACACCATTTGGGCAAAATTAGCAAACCAGAAGCATAGTTAAAAAGCAGGACATGCATGCAAAATAACAACGAGTGTGAACAAAAGGTATAAAAAAAATACGAAACTAAAATACGTTTGTATGAATAAACTTCCCTTTAATAACTAATTAAAAAATATAATATGTACAGGCAAATATAATTACTGTTCCATATCGGAATTTTCAATATCGCAAATGGCGAATTAGCAGGGCATTATTGCATTAGGCACACCACAGGGATCTTTGCCATCTCAGCGCCTAAATAAACTGAAGCAAACCATTTATATAGTATTGTGATCTTTTTGTTGTTGGGAAAACAGTATACCGACGACAGGTGCGGGAAGGTAATCACGATATTAAGTGATTCGCGAGCGTAATAGTGTAGGTAGGTATCATATTGTTTTCGAACAAACTGGTATGCATCCGATCCTGTTATAACTTATGTTATTTTTAAGATAAGTATTTTCAACGTAAACAAGTTTTCTGGTCTTGAGTCTTGACATTTGAGTTAATTGATAGGTGGTAGATAATTAAATATGTATTTAAATCGTAGTAATACTAGACGCAGCAGCGCCTTCTGAAGAACTGCCATGTTACACGGAGACGCCTGCCAAACGTGGGGATATGCCAAACATCACTAATGGCAGGCCTCGTTCAACGTTGGACGTAATGACTAGTAATGATGATTCAAAATTTACTTTACGAATGCCGTATATTTTTGAAACTGATTGTGTTACGCTTAGGTTATTGTTAGTGCTATGTTTCACGTGGAAGTTATATATTTTTCTAACACATATATACGATTTCTCACATGTTCATGATAACTAACAATACCTACAATTTGGTAACTGACTTTTTTGGATTTGCTACCACATTAGTAGCTAAATAATTTACGTCACTCAATATTTGTTTGATATACGCAAGAACCCACACGAATTATTTGATATATTAGTTATATGAGAATTAGGGTACTGTCAGAAAGTTATTTTAAACAGATACAAGTAATAAGATTGATGTTTAACATGCTATATTCTAGTGTCAGCTGTTTGAGAGCTAAAAACTGGATGATGATCTGAACGTATCATTATTTAGTCTTCATTATCACAGACTCAATATATAAAGACTAAAATAAACTTAAAATACAGCGACTATATTGGACTCAAACGATAGATAGACTATGACAGACTCAAGATGTAACAACTACGACAGACTCAAACTATAGAGAGACTATGACAGACTCAAGATGTAACAACTAGGACAAACTCAAACTATAGATAGACTATGACAGACTCAAGATGTAACAATTACGAGACTCAAACTATAGAGAGACTATGACAGACTCAAGATGTAACAACTAAGACAGACTCAAACTATAGAGAGACTATGACAGACTCAAGATGTAACAACTACGACAGACTCAAACTATAGAGAGACTATGACAGACTCAAGATGTAACAACTACGACAGACTCAAACTATAGAGAGACTATGACAGACTCAAGACGTACCAACTACGACAGACTCAAACTATAGAGAGATTATGACAGACTCAAGATGTAGATAATTGAGCTACATCCTTTCTTCCAAATATCCTAACGTACATATTCCCAGACGAACTAATTTAAACTAGAGTGGAGTGAGACACGACAAAAACCTAGAGGCAACTTTATCAGACCTGTCTCCATAAACCAAGCAACGCGATTAAATTACAGGAAAGTTACGTTTGGGAACCTCCCTCCGGCGCCAACCGTGACAAGGTTTTATCGCGAAAAGTGTCAACCGGTGTTTTTATAGCCCCCGCAACAAAAGCAAACTTTCACCTCTGTAGCCTTTATAGCAATAAAAATATTTTATAAACCAAGCACCTACGGTGGTCGGCAGACACCGTATACACACAACGTAAAATGTTAACGGTTCGCAAGTCAAATGTTATAACGCCTACATCAAGGTTTTGGACCGTCTTGATTGGTAGGTACCACTGTTTGGTTAATTAACATTGTTCGCTCATGATTCTAATGACTCATGATCTTTATTATGATACTCACCGTAAAAAAATATCCAATTCGTAGTTATATTTTTTCTACACAGATCAGCACAGAAAGAAACATTTTGTAGACTCTAGAGCATAGAACATATAATAATCTCTAGACTCTGCACCAACTCGACCCATGCTTAGTGTGGGGTTTGCCATTCACATTTATTGAGAGTAGTTGCAACTACCACTACCTACCCAAGTGAAGATATTATATAACATTTTATTGTTTTGCTGAAGGTACAATTAGCCTTTACACTCACACTAACACGTATTGTACAAACGAGACCTACCCTCACAAACGCGCATCAAAAATTGGAGGAGCCTTCGTGACTGGTTTGTACATCTAACAATGTTACACTTTCCCGTCGTGATAATTTTATAGTAATTTTAGTTTTATGTAGATCTAACTTCTAAATAATATAATCATAGCGATGGTATAACGCCACGAAATCCTAAAAGAGCAATAAAAATCTTACCTTGATCTGATATGAGTTGACTTTGTGTTTCGGTAGAAGATTAAAAGTTGAAAAGTCCAGTCTTCTTGAGAAGATCCCGTTGGCACCAGCGCCCGCTCTGTACAGAAATTAAAAAAATATTAGAAAAACAAAATATCATAAAATGTACGGTACGGGAAAACATGTTTTGGAAAGCTCATTCTCCTTCTCAAGGATCCTGATCCTTGAAGCTTTAATTCTCTCAAATCAATGGATATATTATCCAACAGAATAAGATATTGGATACCTAGCTTAAGAGGGAAGTCGGCCTGCAATTCTCCTCTTTTCTTCCTGGATAATGCCTCTACATCAATCATTTTTTCTACATATAATCTAGGTCTGCTATAGACCCTATCATTTCCTTTCTTTAGCTAATTATCACTAAAGAAAACATGACCCTGAAATTCACAAAAAATGGCCCGCTTTGATTAGAGGACCACCAGACAAATCTGTAAACATTAAATAAATATATCTCTTTATTAAAATTTGAAAACAATTACACTATTAAATCAGCTCAGTTGTGGAGGACAAACCGGGGAAACGTGAAACGGCGATCATGTGAAAGTTCTTCGAAAAAAAAAATATAAGACATATCGTATCGTGATCTAGGACTCTAAACGTTGGGCAACGAATAAGGTGTATAAAAGAGGAGTGTATAGATACCAATGTTAAAATGGATTGTGGTGTATTTAGAATTGACAAGATTAGGAATGATGATATATATCAGTAGTTTAATAGTCTTAAAACTTCAAGAGTAATATTGACACGGTACGGCATTGAAGAGGGTTATAAACATATGACTAGTAGGTGTTGAAACATATTAGTAGTAAGTGGACGGACATAAGGGCACAAGAAGGCCGAATAATGGTATGAATGGACGGCGTGAAGAAGTATTTCTTTAAAGATGTGTGTATTACGATACCAAGTAATCTGAAGGCGTGGGAAGAAGTCAAGCAGAAGACCAAGACATATATCTACTTTATACGGTAACTCACAATGTTTCCTTGAAGTGTAGGTACTACAAAAGGATCAGCATTCCATTAGGTTTGCTAATAATCACCACATTACCAATTCATTTAGCCTGTCATCAACCACATCCCAATAAAGTAACAACTCGATTGATTGGTCCATTTGCAAGCGTTGACATTCCTTAGAAAGCAAAAACCGTTTATACCAAATCTCATTAGAATTACGGCAAATGGACGAACAGCTTTTTAGAACCGCAATCACTATTTTATTTACTATCCTCCATTGAACACGAGGTTTACTATAATCAAGTGACACTTGACAGTTTATGCTAACAGGTTTTTATCGTGCAGTAACGAATGAAATTTCAATTTAATAGAGTGCAAATTGTGCGAGCATACAAGTCGTGTGATAATTCGAATGTATGTCACGCGTTCAGTAACGTGAAACTATTTTCAGTAACAAACAACACGCTCGATTTTATTTTTTATCTGCACTTATCTGCTGCAGCCGGTACATATAGCGCTGGCGGTGCCGCAAAAAAACAAAATGTCTTGAGGTGGGGTAAAGAAAAAACGAGTATTTCATTGCCAAGGCCAACCGAACTAGATACCGGCTTTCGTATCTCTTCGGGCGTGTCAACAGAATTGTGTTTACATTCTCGTCGAGATAAAAAAACCGGCTGTGATTATGATGTCGACGTTTCGTAATGTTTTTATGGGCTGTATGTATTAGCCGTTATTAAATTATATAGTTCCAAATCGGAGCTTTTAGTACATGCTTGTTAAGGCATTTTTTATTGTATATATTCACATATTAGGCTGTTGTATATGATTTTCCCACAGCTTGAAAACACGACGCGGCATTTAACCTTTTTGCGTCTTATTTTCGAATCGATTGGAATCAGCTCCGATCCTTCTTAATATAAATATAATTTATAGGTGCAGACCTGTTTTCATTCGACGAAAATGTCGAACAACAGTGTTAATCAGTCGATTTATAGTCATTGCAAATGCTTAATATTCCACGTGCAACAGGCATTGGAAATAATGAGTTCCAAAAGTCGTGTACTTACCTACCTATGTATCACCTATGTGACTTGCGAGTTGCGTTAGCGGAAGTGTAGCTGACATAAACGGGTGACCTTGGTTACAACAATGGGCTGCTTTAATTTCGTCAACAAAAAGCCGACTGGCCCAATAAACTTGTGTAATAGGACCACTTGAATGTTTGTGTTCAACGTACGCAGCACAGTATGCACATTCCAAAGGTCTTTTAACAACAACACTGCCTTAATACAAGTAACATCGACCAGTCTTATTTGAATTAACTTAGCATAGAAATTTGTAAACAGTTTGGATCTTAACAGCTTCCTTTAGCAAATATTAGTATCACTCAAACAATCGTTCTAATAAAAATATTATCGGCTATAAATGTCTTGCTCCGAATAATTCTAGAGCCTGGCATTATTATTCCACCATTTGAATTGCACTACTTTTTATACCTGACACTTCCACGGAGAGATGTAGACCGTTATTGGACACTACACTTCAGGATTGAACTAAGAGATGTACGTTTTCTGGAAGGAGATCTAGCGAACGAAGTGTTGGACAGCATTACAGGACTCGAATGAAAATTATATCCAACTAAAAGACGGCACCGAGAAACATTTAACGAGACTTCTTGAGCCATCTCCAAATATTCTGATTTTTGTTTTACTTTTATTATTTATTTATAGTGCTCCAGCAGCTCATTGCGCTAATTCACGTTTATCAGCGCACATGTGTTAAGTTTTTTATATGTTAGTACAATCTTCTTTTGAAACTGTTCACTGATTGTGCACTGGTCACTGATAATTCATTTTTTTCATTTGGCAAGAAGTGTTTTCTAGGATTGCTTGGACACTGAGGCTTGGTTAGTATTTGTTTTCATAGTGAAGTCTTCAAGGTTTTTAATATTATGATTTTATTATAAAGTTCAAGTTTCACTTAGATCTTCTCTTTCTCTTTGTTTTTAGTGCAGTCAGCTGAAGTTCGGAAAGCCGTTATTCATATGTTTTATTACGTAACCATTTTTCTAGCCCTACGTTGGAAATTTCTCGAATTTTTGTCTTTCTCAAAATATTGATTCCATATTAGGTTTGCATATTATGGTAGAGAATGGATATTTTATGGTAGTATACTTTAATATCAAAGTATACTACCTAAAAGAAGATCTGTATTTTGAAGGCTAAGCTTTGTTTTGTCTTAACAAAACTGATTGAACCGGGAAGAAAGAAGATAATGCAAAACATTTTGTTTACTAACTGGCTTCTTACCAGTATGTTCTCTTATAGCCTTATATTACATTACTATTTATATTATGACATTATTATACATCTTATGGTCATCATTTGTAACTTGAATAACTCCATTAGCAGCGACAACAAACAAAGCTTCATGTGTACATACTTTGTCTTGTTTTTGTCTAGTCGTTTGTTCATTTCGGAAATCCCAAATTCGATTTTTTTTTTGGCGGTATTTAAACTAAATGGAATATTGTTTGATCTTCGTATAATAGTTTTAACGAGTTTATGTGCAGTATAGACCGAATTGAGTAGTTAACATTTCTGCGTTGGCTGTTAATGTTATAGGAAAAAAATTTGCCGGTAGGGACTAATTAAGTAATTTGGGAAGTAAAATTTTTGTGAGTTATACTAACTCTAATAACAATTAATTAAACATAATATAATATTTAGATAGTAATTAAACAACTTTAAACGGTTTAATGTTTTTTAATTACATATAGTAACAACATTATAATTTTTAGGTTCATAGATACCTACCTACTTGGGACATAATTTTATTTAAATAGACAATAAACTATATTGTTAAGTCATTCACTTTAAACATAACAGTTGTACAGAAGGCACGACAGAATATGAAAAATAAAATTAACTAATATGTAATGGACCTAATTAAGCCATCAAGCAGCTGTAATTATGGAAGTTCTGATTGATAGCCGGTGAAATTACAGGCACAAGAGATGACCTTGGTTGGCACTTAGCAATGCTGCATCCACTAATCTACTCTGTGACATTAGTCACAGCATAATCTCACGACACACAAACATTACAGCAAAAAATAAAAGTCTAAGACCAGACCAGACGACACACACCTATACAGTATACACACCTTCACACATACTTATGAAGACCTTGAAGTTTACAGGATCAACAATGTCGAGCTACGAGTGCAACATGGCGATCTTGGCCTTGAGTCGTGTATAAAAATAAGTGTGTTTTTGTCGAGTTGATTTTATATCAGGAGTGCGGGCGGGGTGGCGTCACTTGTTTGTGCATTCGACCACATCGCTCGACACGCACTGCGGGTCCCGTTGACTGTGAAACAGTGCTTGAGATCGTCATTTTTATAGAGGTAAACAAGAATTTGAACACGATCTTATTTTGAATGTTCGGAATTACTCATGTAAATAAATCAAATGTATGGTACTACAATTACAAAGTCAACGCGGGTAGTGGCGTGTATGTCCAGAATTCTCCTCGGAAAAGACTACCGGATTTGGTCGAAACTATGTGTAATAGTATTCTCTGATCTGTTTGACATAAGTATGTGATAAATCACGCATATTTTAGTAAAAATGGACATTAATTTATGTATGAAACAGACAACTATCACTTCCATCCCGTGGGGCGCTGGATTCGAATTGCATCCTCTCATATCTTCATTTGGGAGTCGTAAGAGTCTATAAAAGGAAAAATACCAGAAGGTGGACGCCTTCTGAAGAATTGCAACCTTACACTGCGATCCCCAAGCCAAGCGTGGGCATTATGGCAAACCCATTATGGTGGATGTGTTCAACAGTGGACAAGCCGGATTTAGATAGTATTGTTAGATAGATAGATAGATAGATAGATAACTCTTTATTGCACTTTTAAAATTATTAATACTAGTTACAAGATATATATTACATATCTTAAAAATATTATTATTGTTGTTATTGCTTATTGTTTCTGATGAAGTAACGATGTGGACAAAGAAAGAGCTGTTGGTCGTGTTAGTCTTCAAACAGGCCGAACTCTGCCTGTTTCAAGACTAACAGGTTATAGTTATCTGGAAAAGGGGACGCTGGCAAGGTATTCCATTTCATTGGTGTATGCAGTTTTAGAATTGAAAAGCATAACGTTTTGTGTTTGTCAACAATGAAGGAATGTCTGTATGCAAATATCTAGATGTCTAGAATGTAGATTTATGTGGACTTATAGTGGTTGATATACAGTCCGGCAATTGATAAAGCATCAAGAAAGACTAGTGGAACTTTATGACCCTAATATGTAAATTCATTCTGTGAAGAAAGCTGTGAGATATTCTCCATTATAATGTTGATTAAATAATGGTCAGTATTTCCATCACATACAGATCAGCGCGTGGTTGCGAGTTTCAGCACTGTTTTCCATGAAGTGCTGCGTGAACGCCGCGCACAGCAAAACAGTCGATGCAGTGGTAAAAAGGCAGGAACGTGGGTAAAGGAGTAATTTCTCGGTACACTGCAATTATCGTAAGAACATTGTAATTAAAGTGCATCGATTTGTATTGACTTAAAGCTTCAAAAACAAGCATTCCAACTGAATATTTGCATTGATTATATTCACAAAGCTTTTATTAGAATTCCTGGATCACCTTTGAAACACTCAGGTATTTTAGTTCGAGATATACGAGCGCCAATACGAAACCGATATGAAAGCGCTCCAAAGCACATAACAGCTTTTAATCTTTTACAGAAATAGGGCAAGTGCATTTCATGGTACTGTGGTTGATCAACTTGGTCACCATGGCCTCTCTTGCTCTCGAAGTACTGGTCGAATTTCCCGCCACGCCAGGAGAAATTCAATATCAACCGCCAGGCTTTTACCGTAGAGATATTAGAAAAACTTATATAAGATAAAAGAATAGAGATAAAATGCTGTCACTTATTTGACTCAACGAATATACATTACAATTCAACAGCGCAACCAGTATGTTTGACACGATGTCAATTAGTTGGCTGGATCATTTGGACTCCCTGTAGGCCTGCAATGGCCTGTAGGTTGCCTAAATGCTTACAGTGTAGTAGCTGTAGTGTTGTATATATAGTTTGTAGTGTTTTGTTAGGCATACCACCGGTATGAAAACATTATTCATGTCATGATTGAATCTTATTTTTTCTTTTCTTTATGGCTTGCTTCTCATCGCTGAAGCCATCCTACACCGACAACATCGGGCTAAATAAAGATATTGTTATTTACGTTATGTGATGTACGAATCGCACAAACGTCGTTTCAAACCCCAACATTTACGAAATTCTCACATTGTTTGTTTAGGATTAAAGTCTACACGGCTAAAAGGTGTTGTAACTAACGATAACACGTCAATTCATAACACCCAGACTTATTACTCAAGTGCTAAAAGCAATTGCAGTTATTCATGTCCAAGCATGTTCAGATGTTTTGTATGACGAAGACTTTATCATTTGTGCTTAACAAACACTTGGTTGTCAAGGTTAGAATGTGTTTTTATTGCACAAATAAGGGATATAAATAAACTACTCAGACCAGCTTATCACTCAATGCTTTCGAATTATCGCGACGTTTACTTTTGCGGCAATTAGAGATAATTTTGTTGCGCCGCATGGTGTGAAGTGCAGCTGCACTGTAATCGAGTAATGTTTGCAGAATTCTTAACGTCGAAGAATTCAGATTTGATGATTGTAAAAGATTGAGCAAATGCTTTTGTTTGCTTGTCTGCATATTTGTGTCACGACCGTAACTACAGAAAGTTTGATCATGTCAGAAATGATGGAGGAGTTTTTGTGAATTCTATAGGTTGTTATTTATTATCCACTATAAACAGGATTATCAAGTAAATTTTATTGAACAATTTAAGGCAGAAATGTATTAGGTATTCTTACTTTTTGGGTTTCTTGGCGTAAATTGCTAACGAATTTTTAGCCAGCCTAACCTAGAATTACTGGCTCTCCATTAGATTTAAACTTAATTATCTTTTTAAAATTTCGTTACGATACAAACCTAGATAATGACGAGTTCAATCGATATGATGCTTATTTGTAATTTTGTTTATCGTGTACATGTATTATTATTATTAATGGACCTTATATGATGTCTGACAATAAATAAATTTGATTTGATTTGATTTAATTCTGGACCTAAAATCTCAAATAAGGGAGTGATCAGATCACCCTACGGCGTTTGTATGGGGAACTGAACGGCCAGTTCAACCTTAAATACACTTAACGATTTAAATTGTTAAGTACATAATATTTTTCATCTAAGCTGGTTAAGGTTGGCCTTATATTCACCCTTGAAAGGCTTGTAACGAATTTGATGTTTACCTTGAACAACTTTAAAGCAATAGCAATAGAATCAAGACCAGACAATGGCTATTTTACATTCGACCATAAAACCAATTTCTTTCTAAATAGAAACAGGTCAATGCACAATTTTATTGCCATTTTACGACCACAGCATACGTATCGTGACATTTTAGGGCAATCAAATCACATAGAGTTAGAGTTGATAACTTTGTGATAAGTCCATATGCTATTATTATAATAATAATATATTATAGTTCTATTATGGGCCTTCCAACTCGGAAAGAAGGTTTTTATACGCACTTGAAAAGACTGTTTTTTAAATTCGGGACTACAGTACTAGGTTGGTTTTTTTAAAGGACTAAATTCCAAAAATCATATATTTATAATAGATTTTTAATTTGGATTACGGATTATATAAAATTTAATTTTTCTATAATAGAATACGATGACAGTTTATAGTGCAATATTTAATTTAAAAAATGCATGAATTTTTTTGGGGTATCTCGTACTTAGGTTTGTCAGTAGTCCTAAATATTTAATATCAAACACAATTACAGTGAATATTAAAATAGGTAAATAGTCCGATTATATACTTTCCATGCCATATAATATTCTCTACTAATAGAAATTCTACGGTCATATGTTTAATTTTCCTTTATATCTTACAGTAGTCGCCCTATTTTTTACCCGGTCTTTAATTTAAGCTCCAATCTGTCATGTGACAAGATTTCCCTAGTAACTTAACAAACACTATAAAATGACTCCAAGCCATAAGGTCATTGGATAAATGGATCCCATTAAACATTTTATATCGTACAGAAGCTGTTTGCTCAGTACAGATAAGCTGTCTATTGTAATTTGAAAGTAGACACCAAGTGGGAGCGTTCGGACTGGTTCTGGACTTTCTCATTCATGCGACCCACGTTGGCCAACCGGCTTACCGCAGACCGAATAGAAACATTTTCTTATTAGACCAAGTGCACAGACATTGACATCTCGTGCACTAAACGTTTTTTATTCGAGAAATTCTTGAAAGTTACTGAGTAAACATAGACTCAAGCGAGTATCGCTATTACAGCATGCACTGTACTGTATCAGCCGGATTGTCCAATGCTGAACACAGCCTCCCCAATTATGGGAGGTTTGCCATAATCCCCACGCTTGGCTTGAGTGGGAGAAATCAGTTCTTCAGAAAGCGCTGCTGCCCATCTTCTGGTGTGTTACTCTCTTACGACACCCACGGGTAGAGATGGAGAGGGTGACATTCTAGCCCGGAATCCCACGGGCACATTGAGATTACAGCATATTGAGATAGATTCTGAGATTCTTGTCAAAGCTCTGCCCTATCAGCAGTTCGAAAATAAAAGCACGCCTGTATACGTAAAGGTGCACCTATGTTGTCTGTTAAATTAACTAAGTATCAAGACTAGAACCTATGTAGAGGTAGGTACGTCTTGTATTTCCATATCAAATCTCCCACCTAAAGACCTTGACGCCGAATAATGGAACAATTAACGTGTAAAGTACGACAAAGGAAACCGACGTTTAAAACAAAGACGCGCCAAGGTGCCTTTGAGACGCCATTCATGCATGCTTCGAAGATACGTGCTTCGAAATTTCTTGCTATGACCCTTGAAACAGTACAGGCAGTAAGAAGCTTTAGACCCATCGACTAACATCGGCAGTCTGCACTTATGTACATGTAAAAATATTCTTAGCATACTTAGCTCTAGTACTACTTAGCAAGCTCTCTGCTACGCTGTTTAGATAGTGGGTCATATTTGAACAACGTTTTTCTTTGAGAATGTAGAACAAGGGCCCGGGGCTAGATTTTTACCCCCCTATCTCCTCCACTGGTGTCGTAAGAGGCGACTATGGGTAAAATACCGGAAGGTGAACAGCAATGCCATTTGACAAACTGATTTCTTACACTGCAATCCCCATGACGGATCCGCCAAACCCTGGGGATTATGGAAAACCCTTAGCGGGGGCGGCTGAGATCAGCATTGTATAATCCAGCTAATACAGTGATGTAGAACCAATACACAGGATCGAAACGAAAAAATATTACAATAATTTAAAGCAGAATGATTTTCCGGGATCTATTTGGAATAGAACAAACCCCCTTATTCACAGACGTCTTAGAACTAAACTGGTAGTACAAATTAGTGCCTTCTTTTATTATTTTGACGTAAACGATAGATATACTCACAAAGAGTGGACACTTTATTTTCTGCGTATTTGGAGCTAGTGTCCTTACTGTTTTTACAGTAATGTAGTTATGTAATGAGTGCCTACATATTGACAACATGGCGTGCATAAGGCAAACATGTGGGTATAGATTTATTGACATCTTTGGAGAGTTGAAGGATGGTTACACGATGGCAATGTAGAATATTATATGAAGGTGGAGTTCTGGACAAATAAATTCAGATATAAACATTTGACAATTTTAAATGTGTTCTCCTATGTAAATACATAGTAGAAAACAATTCAAGTCTCGTATATGATAATATTTTTCCAAATAAGTAGTATGTTCTTAGTGTTGTGTTCTTGATGGTATTTATGAAATTATTTTGTCTTTCAAATAAACAAGTGATGTTTCTTGCGAATGCTCTTAATAATGATAGGCTATATGCTTAATGTGGTTGGATGCCTCGTTGGTTGTTTGAATAGAGAAAGATTTTCCAGTAAAGAAATTTTCAATTCCCTTTTTGAAACTTGTAAATAGCAAAAATAAATATTCAGTAGGTTTTTGGAAATTTGTAAATGGCAACACTAGCTGTGTGATGTGATGACTGACAGCATGGCAATGAAATTGCCATTTACAAGTTTCAAAAAGCCTACTGAAAAATCCTTGCCAGGTTTGCAGTATATGGCTATGTATGCAAAATTAAACAGATAATGTACTCTACTATTTTGTAAAAAAAATATAGAGAAAAACCTTTATAAAATAATTTTTGGTTAACAAGAATACGTCAAGTACTGATCTACAATTCGAACGGCGCCAGCGTAAAATAGTTCTTTCTAATTTCCATACCAAACATGCAAGAAATTATAACGTTCGTGATCAGTAATGTCGACCTTATAATCTGTAAATAATTATCGGTATCCTTTGTGAAGGTGATCTTCATTTAAATTACTTTATTATAATGCACATACAAAGATGAATTTACTTGTATTTAAGAAGCGACAGTCAAGCCCATAAACTCCGTTGTGGGCGTAAGGTCTGACAACAATTGCATCATTCGAGCACGTCTATTGAGTTGACAGGGTTGTTTACGTAAACAACCGGTGGCCCGGTAAAATTTTGCACAAACTTTTGTTCTGACGTTGTGTGTGTTCTGACTCGATTGGAGAACCTTGTGACAATGGGTACCGAAAGTACTTTTTAAACAAAATGGGCATAGTCATGAAATAAGGCTAACTCCTTTAATAACGTTGCGTCTACGGCGCCCGCAGATGACGGAGGTAGAAGGCGTTCTGCACCAGTCTCGGGTACAGTGCCTTTAGCGCTTACCCTCCATATTTTATGGGCTATTAGAGGGTAGCATCTCGCAGCTAGCTGAATATGTTGACAGCAACCAAGAGTAGCATTTGGTGTTTATTTGATCTCGTATGTACCAGGCATTCAGAAAACACCATGCGATAGAAGTGTTTTTATATAGGTACCAATTTACAGTTGGTAACCCATAAAGATAAGTCTGACGGTAACCTTTGGCACGTAGGTATATGAATCTTTCTTTTACTTTAAATCTTATCTGTTGTTGTTGTATGGATTTATTGGAGCGACGAAAACGTCGCTGAATCCCAAAGTACTAGCAACCCAAAACGGATAGTTATTGAGTTTTGGTAGATGGCTCACCGTAGTTTTGGGCCCAACCTACACGATCATCGTCAACAGTGAGGATTGCGGCAAACTTCTCCTAGGGGGGAAAGGCTGGACCTGGGTTTGCCAGAGCCTCCACGCTCAGCAGGCGTCTGGAGAATTGCAGTGTAAGATGTCAGTTCTTCAGAAGGGACTGCTGCTCATCGTCTAGTATTTTTCGTCGCGTCTTACGGCTCCCACAGGAGGTAGATTGCAATTGTAACACTTCTACAGAAACGCTCAAACACTCCATAATGTGGCTCAAGTCTCTTCTTGAATAGAACAAGGATTCCTTTTTTAAAACTCGCATTTATAATATTTTTCTAGTTAACGATCGTAATTTATTAGCAGTTGTATCAGCCTAATAAGCTTTACAATACTGCTGAAATTGACAAACAAATTCGCAGTCAAGGTCAGTGCCAAATAAACCACAGATTAGATACTAGTATCAATGGCCATATAAACGCGTATAAACAAGTATAGTACTATATATCTAGATGTATACTATACAGTATACACCTACTTGCCTTAGCACGTGTAATTTTTTGCGAACTATCGACCCGTTGTTATTGTCTGCCGAAATAAGTTGTAAACTGTGTTCCGTCCGCATATTTATTTAATATTTTTTATCTCATGCGTCATAGAGACCATCATAAAATTGAAGTTTGATGCTAAACGGTGCTAACAGTCTTATCATATTTTGAAGCTTCTGCAAAACATCTCCTTGCTATCATTTTCTACCAAGAATGTGAAAAAGTAATTCTATTTAGGTATGTTTTACGAGATGGTAGGTTTCTTTGACTGAGTCCGTCTTGGAGGGTACCAGCGCAGTGTCAGATATTCTTCCTCGAATTAGTGTAAACCTGTATTGTTAACACGACTGTGTTCAGGCGTACCTAAGGGCAGTGTAGCAAGTGAAATTACTAGATGACAGACATAAGAACTAAGGTATTTTGTGGTGAGTGCAGTGCAGTGTCAAGAAGGAAGAGAACGGTGACACTGCAACTTTAATGTACAGGCGTGGCACTTACCTACCTAATACATTTGGATTTTATCTCTTAATAGTGGTTTTAAAAACGTACTCAGCAAGTACCTGGGGACGTTTTTCCCATTCTTAGCAGATTTTAGCTCTCCACAATATTCAGTACAGGAGCATACTGTGCCTCCACGGATCTCTCGTCTGCGCCAGGTTTAAGTTTTTGCGAAGCCGATGCATCACCGTCTAACCGCGCGATGTAAACAAGCCTGGCCTTGGCCTCGAACAATAGGCCCCGCCGCAGGCCCCTCTAAATGCGATTACCTAACCGTCTCAGGCTATCGAGCTCACGATTTTTGCCATATAAACGATTACTACGCCTCGATTGTTTGGCGAGCGAGCTATTCCAGAGCAAAATTATCAGAATTAATCAGCTTGAGCGAGACTTGTTCATATTAAACTAGGGTAGGTGACTATGCTAAAAGATTCTTTGTAATAAAGACTTCTAGATCTCTTCTTTCTCTTCTCTTGTAGATCTTAAGCTAGAAGGGAAGATATCCAAAACTTTTAATTTCTCAGTTTTTACTTGTTTATTGTTTTGAAGGTCGAAAGTGTTAAACGGGTGAAGCATATAGCTAGAAATAAAAAGGGGAGCCATAACACGCTTACCAAAGAATGGCTAACAGCTCAAGATGAAGACCTATGCAGTGGCAAGCAGGCTCATAACTTGATAGACGAAATATTGTTATAGACAGGTCCATGGTTTGATCCACACCGCCGGCTTAACCTTCACCAAGGAAGGACATTTTGCCAATGCTCGTCTTGGTAGACGAGCACCTTCAAGTAGAAAATATGTCGCCAAGCACCTTACAGGGTGTACTGGCAGCAGGCCTTGACAGCCAGTAAAATACAGGCACATGAGACTTAACAAATGTATGTCTAAGGGTGACGGGCGCAATGCTCGTCACTTGAGACGAAATGCATCTGTTATAGCGGGAGGTTACCGCTTAACATAAGGTGAGCCTCGTGCTTGTTCGGTCACACTCCTAGAAAAAACCTAAAAAAGGCAGACACTAAGGCATATTGCCATTTTTGCACCAGGTTCTGCAATGATTAGATTTGTCTACGACGCAAAAATGGATTTGAAAATTCAAAATTGTATTCAGGTATACCTCGCTCACTTCACTACGCGTCACGGTCATTTGGTTTGAATTGCTTCATCAGATTAAATTTAGCCTAACGCGAAAAATGTGGTCGTGGCCGATCTTGTCAAACGACCTAAATTATCTACCACGTTACATCTATATAGGATATCCGTATGTACTAAAATGTAAAATAACACTGGTGACTTTGAACAGAGGGCATTGTTGATATACAATCGTTTGCAGCGCAGAACAAACTAAATAATGTTTTATGTATTGTGTTGACACATTTGGTGTCTGTAGGTTATGCTAACGTATAATTTATGTGTTGTTTTGAATATGTCAAACATGGTTTTATTTATAAGGAGATAATTACAATGATATTGTTTAATAAACTATTTGATCTAATCAACAAAGAGTCGGCAGCTGTCCTTGAGAGCCAGTAATTCCAGGTCAGCCTGAACAACATCTTCGACCACATCATCACTTACCATCAGGTGAGATACTGGACAAAGGCTAACCTGTCAGGCAATAAAATAGAACATGCACTCTGTATGCCGAATTTCTTATAGAACGGTTAAGTCCTCATTCGTGTTAGCTTGATGGTAAGGGCATGTTGCGAATGCCGGCCTGGCTAGCTACCATAAAGTAGAAAATGTGTCGCCAAGCACGTAACGGTGTGTTCCGGCAGCTGTCCCTGAGAGCCAGTGATTTTAGGTTTGCCTAAACAAAATCTTCGACCACATCATCAGTTGAGATAGTGGTCAAAGGCTAGCCTATCATATATAAATAAAAAAAAATTGTTGAGACAGGTTTCCTTAATAATTAAACAACTTTAAACTGTTTAAATCGCGTATATTTGTCATTATTTTTGTCCCGACGTTTCCAACACTTTGCAGTGATCGTGGTCACGGGGTGAGGTTTCCTCATCAGATAAAACAATATCTATTCCTTTTTCGTGTGTATGTTTGTTTGTTTACATATACATACATTCGAAACGGCTTAACGAATTTTGATGAAACTTGGTATAGACGAGTATATTCTTTAGGTTCTGAATTAGACATTTTGACATAAGTTTTTATCCGGATTTACCTGAGTAGCTCCTGTAGGAGCGTGTTATCATAGTAGAAAGAGGGCCCACTCTTTCTACTATGGTGTTATAATATAACTGATTTCAACAGTGACGAAATCGCGGCCCGAATCTTGTAAAGAATAAAATAGTGACTGCTTAGGTATGTACCCATTAAGACATAGGTAAGATCTTAGAAGCAAAGAAGTATATGTAGACACGAAGCATGTTAAAGAAATCATCAAAGTAATAAAAGGAATGTTCGAGAAAACAGTAAACCTTCCAAAATAAACCAAGAACACAAAGAAACTAACTTAAAAATACTAACGGGTTGTGGCTAATGGGCGTCCAATTAAGCTAAATTCTTTCTTTGGTATGTGAGGGTTCCAAAACGATCCAAAAGATAATATTAGAAACGTAAAATAAAACAGTTATTTGTTTGTAAGAACGATGCCGCTTCAAATAAAATGAGTATATTGACTATTTTGTAAGAAAGCTTCATTTTTTTTGTCATTGGAATGAGAAATGGTCAGGCCCCAACAAACGGGTAATAAAAATAATTAGGCAATTTGTTCAATTGTTAGCGGGGGCGTGGTGGATCGATCCAAGACTATCTTCATTAAAAAATAGGGTTACCACTTTTATGTTTTAATAACATAACGCATAAAATTTTTATGACCAATTTCTGTATCATTTCGAAACACGATACTAAACTCGTGTCGCGTCTTTAATTAATTTCATGGTTCATGGCCAAGCAAATGAAACATTCAGTGTATTGTAGACAAAGATTGAATGAAGATTATTTGTGATGGCAACCCTGGCGATGTAAGAAGAGTTTGGCTGACTCACTCAATCGTCCGTAACGATGAATAACAGTTTTATTTTGGTGTCCAAATAAACGACAGCGAAATCGTTTTAAATTGAAGAAAAAATACCACACAAAAAATGTAAGTAGCGGTGATTGATAGGGTCAAGTATGTAACAAGATATTTTCAGATAGGATTTTATACTAAGTTGATACATATGTATCAAAACCAGTATGCTTAAATGTGATGCTAATAAATTGTGTCAATACATTTATAACCAGTTGACAATGGTATAGCACCACCAACTTAACTGTGCAGTTTTCGAGGGCGCTACTGGTCATGGAAATCAACTACAGACTGTCAAAATTTGAGGGAAAGTTTTAGTTCTTTTTTCTGCCACCTGAACAGATAAGTTGGTGGGTCTGTAGGTGCATAATACATACTATTCCCACAGATGGTGCTAGCGTGAACGTCATTCGCTAAGACGTGGCAGCTGTCAAATTATTTTAAGCCTTTTAAATGAAGTTTGACTTACAAAACGGCTCTATTGGCGCACTTATTATATAATATTTATAAATACTTTGTACTAACTTCGACGTCACTAGCGTGATTTTAAAGTTAGTCAAAGCTGTTTGAAAATAGAAGATAATCAAAGTCGTTTTAACAAATAGTTTGGCAGATGCAGAAAGTCACAAGCACGCTTCTTAAGTCCCCTTGTGACCACGGCCAATGCAACTCAATCGAACTTCAAGATGCTTACTATAAATAATATTATGATACTTATAGGTGCATAAGTGAAACATGGACTTGGTATTATAGCAACTGGTTGTACATATCAGGGTATTAAGGTTGAACTGGCCGGTCACTTCCCCATACAAACGTCGTAGGGTGATCACTCCCTTATTTGAGATTTTAAGTCCAGACTTAAGCATAATACTGATGGATATCGTCATTATCTAGGCTTGTATGATGCCAAAATTGTAAAAAGATAATTAGGTTGTAAGTTATGAGCTTCGAAAACTTTATATGAAAAGGTTTCGAGGCTCATAATTTTCAAGTTAATTATTTAATTCAAATTTTGGCATCATACAAGCCTAGATAATGACGATATCAATCAGTATTATGCTCTATTTTGGACCTAAATCCTCAAATAAGGGAGTGATTACCCTACGACGTTTGTATGGAGAACGGGCTGGCCAGTTCACCCTTAAGGCGCTGACAAGTGCTAAATAGCTTTACTCGAACAGATTTTTAGCAAAATATATTTAGTTTGTAGCAGTAAAAAAATTATATATTAATCTTGATCACATTATCTAAGGCCAAGAAAAGTCCGAAACACGTTTCCTTAAAATTTTCTCGATAGAATAAAATTGCAAAGTTGACTCTAAATAAAGCTTCTAACGTAAATATCTTAATTATTTGCGAATGAATGTGTATGAAACTATATTAATAAAATAGCAAAACTTTATCTAGAGGGCCAAGAAAAGTTACATTTTCGATTTACGTTAGTAGTTTTGTGTTATCAAGCTTTCTTTCGGATTTTACCTATAATGATCGTGATTTCACCATCGCTGTCTCTCTTTCACTCCAACGTAGTCCGATAGTGACAAAAATTCAGCATTTGACAGCGTCTTAAGACGGGTAAAATAACTTGATACCATCACGAAGAGGAAAAAAATAATGACACATTCAAAAAAAGAGTGATACAACAACAGCTTTGTTGTTCGAATGGAAGCTGTCTAAAATTCATAGATATGAGATACTTTGAACCGGTTTACGAATAAAAAACTTATTGTATGGGACCTCGACTCTATGATATCATTATTGGCAAATTGACCATAAATTGATAAAGCGCAATGAGAAGACTTGTTTAGAGACAAGTGGAAACTATACTTGAGATGCTCGTTGTTTATGTTGTGTTATCGAAGGTTATGTTCAAGAATAACCTTCTATTATGTGTTATTAATTAAAAATAAAGTAGTTCATATTTATTAATTTGAAATTAATATGTAAGAAAGGTTATTTGTCTATATCAAATGAGAATAATGGTTTCATTTGTATCTAATACGGGGCAACATACACACGTATTTTATAATTTAACATTATATACCATATATATTTCATATTCATATTCATATTCATTTATTCATTCATAAGTTTCAGGTACAATTTAGAAATTAATAATAATAATAAGAATGTAGTTCCGCTAAAACTTGTCTTTACAGACGTATGAATACAATTGCAAATTAATTAATGTCAAGAAAATTCAATACAAATTATACCAATAAATGTCAATTAAATCTAAAATTATATATAAACACATGTCATATGAAAGCTACTTATTTTAATCTTTATAATTTATAATCAAAAAATTCATTTAAACTATAGAAACATTTTTGTTTTGTAATGGACTGCACTATCCAAAATATTCGAATAAAAATACATTTTTATTCTAAAAACGCTCTGTACTATTTTTTCTAATCAGTCAATGTCCCAATTTACGACTGTCCAAAAAACATGTTTGTATTTCGCACTTCAGAACTATTTCTCATCGATTTAGATTTCGAAAGATTCTAAGCTAAATGCCTAAATAAAAGTTTGTAGAGGGCATAGTTCAGGGATTAATCCCTGGTAGGGATAATATCCCACCTCTCCCAGATATTAACCACCTTTTTGTTCATAGACTACGAAACTTTTGCTAGTCAAAATGTCGCTTCCATTGTCTGTTCTGCCTGATAAGTACCTGAACCTGAGAGACTGCCTGTCGCCCTTGGAATGCATTCGTTAGTAGCAACCCTATATTAGTAACAGTATAGTATATATACATAACAATATTCAACAGACGAACTTACTTGATCCAGGATCTATATGCAAATGTCAAGGTAATAAGGATGCGCGGAATGTTTCCTAGGATAAACACGAATGTTTTAAATGCATTTGCTACATTAATTTACGGTAATTGGTGCTCGTTAAGGAGATTGCACGAGTTGTGTCACGAGGCTTGCTTGAGCGAGAAAATGTCACGGGTACGAGTTAAGTTGCAGTTTCCATACTTAGTATTACTAACTCAATTATTATCCACCTGTAGTGCCTAACATTCTTCCTCCCTTCTCTCCTTCCAGACATTCCAGTCTTCTGCTTTGGTGCTTAGTGGCTCAGTCTTTCTCGCGATATAGTACAGTACAGTACAACAATGTACTAAAAAAAACTGAACATGTAAATGGAAGAATTCATTTGTTTGGAAGAAAACTGCATAAGATTAGCTTCTTTAAAAGTTAAACAAAAACCTAAAATATTTACGAATAAACGAAGTTTTTAAATCTACTAAACGGGTTTCAAATTAGCGGTCAAGAATGTAAAAATAAAACAATACCCATATAATCTCCATATTATGCAATAACTCAAACAACTTTATGTCTGCACAGCGGGTGTGGGAAATATTATGTAATTATTGAGACGTAGAATAAAAAAATAATAGTGGGTTAGTTTTTTGTTCTGGTCGTCTCGTTCCAAACGGCTGTCAGACTCAATTAGGCTGGATTGAGGCACAGAAAGGGTTACAGTGCCTTTCTTTAGTCTTTTGAATGTCAAAATAATTCACGTCGCTCGATCAATTAACAAGGCGTCTGTTTTGGCTAAATTTCAGACAAAGAAAAAAACAAACTTTTTTACAGTATAATTTAATAGGCAAAGTCTGAAATTTTATTAATTTGATCCACTCGGTGTTGAGTGTGTCATCACATCATTACTCACGGCAGAAAATGTGTTAGTAGGACTGACCTACTTAAGTACCAAGTTAATACGACACAGTGCATATATTCCGTAAGTATATATTTATGTAACGTAGGGTTCAAATAAATGACATTAAAAGGCAAGTGTGATCACAAGATCCTAATTAAGTGGTTGAATCGTACAGATAAAAATAATGTTAAAAACAAGGAATTTTATCACTTAGTTCTAAGCCAGAAGTAAGAAGATCAGTACCTACATAAACAAAATTGGTTCAGATAAAAATATATTAAAAATAATTAAAACATGTAAAGCTAAATGATTTAACTATCAGCTAAATAAAATAAACTTCGTTGGAGGGACTTGTTTGATTAGTGTATTCAGAGTGTTCAATGAAATGGAAAATTGTATAGACTATGGTTAGTCTTGTGGATTTTCCATTTGACTGTGCATAGATAAGATCTTTATTAGGTAGAATGCGGCGGTTCTTTTGTTGACGAATGTGTTTATTCAAAAATGTTCTTTTCAACGAACAAATACATTGATTGGGCTACTCGTGTTAAGATAGCGATTGAAATATATCACACGTACAAATCTAAAATAGCAATTTATAATAATTTGGATAGTAATAGTTACAGGTTTTTCTGACAACGATATTCAGTAGTAGTCTGAAGTCTCGAACTGTGGTGTGGCAATAGTTTCACAGCAACCCTTCGAGAAATATCTGCAGTAGTTATTTTCGGCAGGAATTATAAACGCTCGGTCTGTCCCAGTAGCAGTTCTTCAGAGACAGCTCTTGTCGCGAGCTATGGGCCTATGAAGATGTTGTCCATCTTTCGGCCACATTATCACTTGCCAAGACGTGGGATGTTGGTCAAACTCTAACATATCAGCAATAAAAATAAATTTAGTATGTACGCAGGATATTGTTTTCTGTTGGCAGAAGCCAAGAAGAATAAATGAACTGGCTAAGTGGCTAATACATAAATAGATTCTGACCGCTTTGACTTAGACTGGTCCCGATTTCGACATGTCGTTAAATTGTCATACTAGGATTCCCAGGAAGGAATACATCTCAATGGGTAAGTTAGCCACCAATTTGCCCTACATTTAGCTGCTAAGAAGCAGTCTACCATGGAAGCAGTCTACCATAGATATGTTTTCTAATAAAGGATAGTGTAGTAAGTAAAACTACAGGTTAATCTAAATATCGGATGACAAATTTAATGCAGAATCGAGTTGAATATTTGCGTATTCTTAAAGGTATGCTTAATAAGTTGGCATCATCAGGACCACTATGTCCTAGTTATGAATGAAATTCTATTGTTATCATTATCGCCGATGCTAATGGGTTGTTAATATGGGCAGGGGCAGTAGGAGATGTCTGGTATCACAACTCTATATTAACGTAATGCGTGCTATGTTCACATGTACAGTCACGCTCATAATTCTAGTAGCATTGTATAGTGTAGAATCGGCAGTTTAGGTACTCAAAACAGACTTTACCCACGCACAGGAATAGTTTAAGCTCCTTTGGGTGGATTGGCTATGAACCTTTAGCACACTGACGACACCGACATTTTATTCAATTGCTGTTCAACATTATCTTTTGATTTATGAAGAAACGTGGACGTGTATCGCTAAAAGTAAAAATCGGTACCTATTTACTACTCTTGCTTTATCAAAACCTTCGAGAAGTAATTTATACTGAAATAACCACTTCGCAAGTAAACATGATAAAATTAACGACTGCAAGGAGATAGTGTTTATTGTTCTGATCCTTGGACTGAGTAAGAATAGACATGATTTTATAAGAGTCGAGTGTAAACAATTTTCTACGTGAGGCCCGAATGTTAATGAAATGGATAAGACATTCTAGGAGAAGGGAGTAAAATTCCTGAATGCAAATTAAAGATATTTTATGATTTATAAATATAAAAAAAAGAACTCTAATATTGTGTCTTATTTCAAACACATCAGCTTTATTGGTAAGATGTATCTAAAGCATAACACAACGCTTAATCGTACACAACACATACAATTTCTGTACTCAGATGCATCTCCCTGTTAAGGGCGTAAACAGTAAAATGGTAAAAATAAAATAGGTAAGTAAATATAATATTCATTCTTCATTGGTAAAATTCGAGAAATAATTTAAGCACGCATACCAGAATGTGTTTGCTATAGGCTTAGGCTTTTTCTGAAACTTTACGCGCAATAATGATTCCAGTGCGAAATGGTCAACTCGGTCAGTATATTTGTGGTTAGCAATTTGGAACCAAATATTAGAATAAGGAAATACTTGGCTCTGTTATTAATTTGGCTTATGTCACCTTATAACACGATTTCACAGCAGATAGAAACACAATGCTATGTAAAGTACAATTATTATGAGCGCGACTGTACTATATGAAAATCTTATTTTTAAATCTTTCATATTATAGTTTAGAAATAATACAACTATTTTAATATTGTTAATTCGTTTAGTATAGGGATATCGCGAACGCTCGGGAACAAAACACTACACAGTTTAATACACATAAATATCAGATACTACAACGAAATCATTTCAACCATATAACGGCATTTACGGCTGTCTAAATGCTCCAGCCCACTAGATGGCATCGTGCCCAGGGTGCTGACAGCATTGGTAGATGTTCTATGTGCTACTCCAAAACAGTATAAATATTCATATTTTATAATAAAAAACAAACTAATAGCACAACTTTTCCATTCATGTGAGAACCCTAATATATTTATTTAAGAGGCAGTATGAACTTGTTCTACTATCGTGTAATTATTCTGTGACCCGAATTAGTTTGTTCGTCTGTACTTCGCGCTGCTTGTAGGAAAAAGGGGCTTGAGAAATGGACAGGCAGGCGTGGAAGTTATCTTATATATGAGTTCCGTATTTCCATTACGTGGTACGTAACGGAAAAAGGTCTAAAATTACATTCCGAATAATAATGATTTTGTTGACAACGCGCGAACATTGCACATATATTAATACCTACATTGCTATATGATTGCGGCTACATTTGAATCACCATCGAAGGGTTATGTAACGATTTACCTAACCATTCCTACCAACGCTACGTTGAGGATGGTTAGTGTCATACATAAATGCTAGGGTTTGTTTATTTTATGTTTACTGTTTACTACGCAGTAGGTATGAGCACCGAACGTGACTATGTCGATTTACTGAGCGATAACATGAGGAGCTATAACCTACTTGCTTATAGTTATTTTGCGTTGTTTGCAAATATATACCTAATAAATATAGTTGCACGTACCTGTGTTTATAAAGCGATGCATATCACTTAGAAGTACTGGTTCTTCTTCTTAATAAACCCTTATCTCACGCATGTGAGGTTGGTTGGCAATACGTATGTTACACACAAATTATTTTGTAATCGTAAAGGATGACACTATAATACAGTACATAAAGTACCTATACTAACAAAAAAAAATACTTTTTAGTTACAACTCAAAGGGAGACCTCAAGGACATATTGTAGAAAATCAAGAGGGCCTACATGCCTGTATTCCCCGAAGAGGTAAGAAGAGGTGTGTAAACACCCACGTTTCGCCAATTGGGTTTTGGTACCTTGACATAGGGGGCGAGCCTATTGCCATTAACCTGGCACAGTTTCAGGGTCGTACAAAATGTATTCTCTAACACACTGGACGAAACAACCACCATAAAATGCTTTGATACCCTTAGTTCTTTTACCAAAAAAATTTATCGGCCACGAAATGTAGTTAATGATCACTATATTTTAGCGAGGGGTTAAATATCATTTAGTCTAGGGCAAATCCATAATTAGGTGCGACGACGAGCGAAGCGAGGAGGAGCGTTAGGTTACTTGTGACTACAACAACGCGGGAGCCGAGCGAGCGAAGCGAGCGTGCCGCGGCAGCGGCCGGCGATGCGCCACAAGAAATTAATTTTAGTGACCTTTACTACTTTTGGGTTAAGAGCCCTTTTACATTTTGCAGCCTTCTCACTCGCACTTTTAAAGATAATTTCAAATAGCAACAATATGGTTTATATTTTTTAAAATGTGGTCAATCATTATTTTGCTGGATGCAACTATAGATGTTCTCTACTAATTTTCATTTTGATATCTGTTATGGGGGATCCAAAACGCGTAATTTAGTTATTTTAAATTTTAGGCCTCTAATCCCAATTGGACTCAACATGTAACAAAGTAAAAATATGTTGAGAACATCTATAGTTGCATGCAGCAAAATAATGATTGACAACATTTAAAAAAATATAAACCATATTGTTGCTATTCGAAATTATCTTTAAAAGTGCGAGTGAGAGGGCTGCAAAATGTAAAAGGCCTCTTAACAATGATTTATTTTGAGTAATTTTGCTTAAATAGCATAGCGAGATGTTGAAACTTTGGTTATAAGATTACATTAAAATGCGGGTTTAATTTTGGTGATCATTTACTATTTTTGTCTGTTATATGTTACTCTACTATATCTGTAAGTCAAACATAAGCCCAAAAATAATACATTTAAAACCTGTACCTAAGTATTTCGTAGATCTATGGTAAATTGTTGTTGATCCACATAACTACAATTTGACGGCTGGACATGGTCAGTTTATAAACTTACGAAAATTTAAACGTTAAATTGTAAATTTTAGTTTCCATTCACAATCTATCTACAGTTTATAATCTAACTAGATTTATTATAAACTAACGGTTAGTACAATAAAACGGTGACATATATATAAGAAACAAGGTAATAAAAAATAATTAGAGAGATGTTTTACGAATAAATACGGTCATATAAAGACGCTGGCAAGTGCTAAATAGCTCTACTTAAACTGATTTAGCAAAATGTATTTATTTTGTAGCAGTAAAAAAAAAATATGTTAATGTTGATCACATTATGTAAGGCCAAGGTCCGAAACACGTTTCCTTAAAATGTTCTCGATAGAAAGCATTGCAAAGTTAACTCTAAATTACGTTTGTAACGTAGATATCTTCATTATTTACGTATGAACGTGTATAAAAATATATTAATAAAATAGCAAATTTGAAGCGCTCGTAGCGAAGTTTACTTAGCTGTTCTCAACCGATCAGCAAAGTTAAGCAACGTCGCGCGCGGTCATGAGTTGGATGGGTGACCGCTAGTGACATTACTACTGAGCGTTTCCGTGCTTCGGAGGGCACGTTAAGCCGTCGGTCCCGGTTGTTGTCTTAGGATGGCAGTCGTTATAGCATGGTGGTAGGGCATTTTGCGAATGCCCGCCTGGCTAGCTACCACCCTCAAGTAGAAAATCTGTCACCAAGCACCTAACGGTGTGTTCCGGCAGCTGTCCTTGAGAGCCAGTACTTCTAGGTTAGCCTGAACAACATCTTCGACCGCATCATCACTTACCATCAGGTGAGATAGTGGTCAAAGGCTAACCTATCAGGCATAAAAAAAAAAAAAAAAAAAAAAAAAGCAAAACTTTATCAAGAGGGACAAGAAAAGTTACATTTTCGATTAACGTAACTAGTTTTGTGTTATTAAACTATCTTTCGGATTTTACTTAAACCGATCGCGATTTCACCATCGCTGCCTCTCTTTCACTCCTACGAAGTCCGATAGTGAGAAAATTTCAGCATTTGACAGGCGTCTTAAAAGGTAATAAATCTTAGATAGCCATTCGATTCAACACGACATGAGGACTAAGTGGTAAATGGTGTAACAATAAAAGCAAATCTAAGCCAGTAACTAATATCTGCCAGCACATGATGCGATATCATGTATAAAGTCAACGTTACCATAAATCTGCTGCAGCCGTCATCCTAGGCCTGTTCCGATTGCTGGCAATTTGCAGCAAATATATTGCACAATGCGTTAGCCACACAGATAGAGATGGTAATAAAGAACTTGAATTCAAAGCCAGATAATTGTAGCACACTGGGACGTGACAATTAAATGAAGAATTATAGTACCACCAACTTAACTGTGCAGTTCGTGAGGGCGCTGCTGATCAAGGAAATCAACCACAAACTGTCATAGTTTGAAGGAATGTTGTAGTTCTTTTTTCTGCCACCTGAACAGATAAGTTGGTGGGTCTGTACTCACGATGAAGTTAGCTTAGAAGCGAGAAGAAAGAACTTATACAGAGGAAGCCGATGCAGTGATGTCTCAGTGACATTGGCTATGTCCATGGTTCGAACCCCGGGCTTGAGCTTCACCGGATGTTGGAAGGGTATTTTGCGAATGCCCGCCTGGCTAGCGACCACCCTTAAGTAGAAAATCTGTCGCCAAGCACATAACGGTGAGTTCTGGAAGCTGTCATTGAGAGCCAGTAATTCTAGGTTAAGCCTGTTAACACCTTCGACCATATTGTCACTTACCATCAGGTGAGATTGTGGTCTAAGGCTTACCTATCAGCAAGCAAAAAAAAGGAAGCAGAATTATTAAAATTTTAATATCTTTGCCGTGTACAACAGGCAACCCTCATCAAACCAGCCAAGGTACTGAAATGACTATTGCACCTAGAGCGAATCTATATTTGTTGGGTGACTAACATTCAAATCAAACACATTGTAAAGATTTCACGCTAGAGTAGAGAGAGCGCGTATTTAAATACGCTTTTAGACAAGTTTTAGTTGTTAATTATATCTGGATATCATTACAGGCTTTCCATTAGCTTTGCTTATTGGAAAGCTTAGTTAAGGTACACTTAAGTTAATTCTTGTGTATTAAGAGAGAATTGATAGGAAACTTTCTTTAAAGGAAAACTAATCTTACAAGGAAACACTAGGTCCGAGAATTCCAAGACATGATTAAGTCATAATTAGATACCCAAAACTTCTTGTTCTTACACTATACATAAGAGCAACGAAACGAAATAGACTAGTGCATAATTTGGCAACGCAACACTAGTTCGTGCAACTACACATTCAGTCTCAAAGTAATCAAATAATAGAATTTTGAAATATTGGCCATAATATTCCGCTTTATATTTTATGTTACTTTATTTAAACTATTTTACTGGCTTGAGAATTACATCATCATGTACGACGTTGTATTGTATCTCAGTCTGTAACTCATATGATTCGTTTTTTTACATGTAAACTTGCAGCCTAATGTTATGAAGATCAGATAACACAAGACACATAAGTGCAAACATTCAAATGATGAGTTACCTAATTTTCCATGGAGAACTCGTTTGGATTGGACTATTATCCATACCATCTACGAAGCATGTTCTATTATGTTACGGTAATGTTCAAGAGTTTCTTCACCTTCGAACTGTGGAACGAAATTTTACGTTTTTCTTCAACGTTAAAGAATAAACATCAATAGGCTGAATTACTAGCCAATTTAATTTAATATACAAAAAAGCTAAACAAACATGAACTAACGTTTATCAAATTAAGGTTGGATAATAAGGAGCTAGTAATATGAACGGTAATTAATTTTATCTGCGGTTATAGATACGGCAGAATAAAGCTTCCCACCGAGTCAAAATGTCAGACGAAGCTCGTAAAGCAAGCTTCTGTAAATGAAATATTACTTCAGTATAACCCTGGAGAGCTTTTAAACAGCGCGCTAAGAGTTTTCAACAGCGTTATTTAACGCTAAGGGGTAATTGAAAGTTGTTCTAGGATTGCGACTACATTAAAACTTTAACACAAAAGATTCCAACATCCGACGTATGATGTACTAACAAACAAATTCTAAAGGCTTATTATGCTTTTATCTGATGATATTCAAAGTTATTGAAGGCATTCCTCTGGACTCACCCAAGATAATACACCAGTGTTTGTCACGGGTGCTCAAATAAAACAGAGGACTGTAACAGTAGATCTGACCTTTGTGAAGGGACAATGAACGCAATAGGTTCGAGCTCATTGAACTACTGAACTTTACCTACGTAGCGGGTGGAATTGCTAAACAACGCTCACATTTCTGCTTTAATGACATTCTCATGCAGTTAACAGGAGACTACTGTAAATGTACTTATAAATCATAAAACAAAACAGGCTGTAACATAATATTAAAATTTGATATCCGAGAATATAAAATCCAAATCCGAGCTGGCAGGTTGCCAAAGAGCAATTTCAAAATGATGTAGCCATAACTTGACGCGAAACGACTAGTGCCCTTTAGGGAAATAGCCCATGCGCTAAAACGACAGCAAATGATAGCATTCCGAGGCCTGGAAAGCTGAAAACCAACGTGTTGCGATTGTTAGAACAATTGCATGCGAAGTCGGAAGTGGATGATGGTTGTGCCATTGAACGAAAGTGATGGTCTTTTCTGCCGCTTGGCTACATCGTTCATCGCGTTAGCGTCGTATATTTAGCTCGGCAACATAAAGCTTCGCTTACAAATTTAATTGCATCGACGATCGCCCGCCGCGAGCCGTAAATAGCCACGATTCGTCCCTGAACCTACCCAACTTTCTCCCGCTGCACTGCGAACGATGAGAAATTACTTTGTTTTTGTACAACTTTGGACATTGATTTATTTCGAATTAAGACCCAGACCAATCTGGCTTTTTGTTGCTCGACTAGACTCGAGCAATATCATTGAAAAGGAATATTTTGTAATCCAATCAGAGTAACATCTGGTGTGTCAGAAAAATATAGTCACCTATAAGATCTTGTTTCCAAAGTTGCATTCGAGCTGTCGCATGCATACCCATTATGGATAATGGTCAGCCTCGTCTGGCAGAACTTCCAAGAGTAATTTCGAGAATTAATGGCTAAATTATGCATAGTTCGGTCTGAATTGTCGCTGGTCTGTTGCTGGACTGCGTAATGAACCGACTACACTGACCATATAACTTGACGATAAAATATTCTCGTAATAGCTATGCAAACCTTTCAATATCAATGAGACTCGTTACGGAGTCCAGAATGACCTGGCTAGAAGTAAGTTTAAATCTATGTTGGGAAGGGACTACACTAAAACGTTCGAAGGCTATTCGTATTTGGAACAGCTGAATGCATTCTAGGGTTGAATCGATCATTATTGTCGCGTTGGAGTTAAATGCGGAGGGGAACTTGTATGTAGCTGGCGCGGCGCAATGCATTGGTGCGTGCCCACACGCGTATCCAGCACACAATGCATACAATACACACGTAAATACATCTTCACCCGACTCCACTATGCATAATCACGCAAATTTGCAAGTAAAATGACGCGACACGGCACTTTTCGAGCTTTGCAAATGTAAAAACATTGCATTGTCTCGGTTAAACCGGATTTTTTGGGCGCGTAGTGCGTTGTTGTGGTCTGAAAATTTGATACAAGGTTGTAGACAACGCTGTGTATTGTGGCGATGCATTAGAGTTGCACAGGGACAGAGGGTTTGGACAGGTTTCGTGTTTGGGTGAAATTTATGCAGGCATGCGCTGTTGCTTCGATCACGCCCTAAAAACGCCACTAACGACCCATGCCGGCCGTTGATGGTGATTCGATGGGAACGGAAATCGCCCCGTCTTAAAGACAGGAAACTGACGGTCAACGAGACTGCAGGCTTTTTGAGACCATTTTTAGGTTCGATGTTAAAATATCATCAGGTTTCTTAATAGCATTTGGTTCCCAAGGCAAAACTGCTAGGCACACGAAACCTGATCAACGCATTTCGATTTCACATGTCGCGGAAAAATGAATAATGTTATTCCTCTTTGTTCAATCAAACAATAACAGCTTTCACAATGGATTTGAAAATACATTATTTATTCAGTAGCGTGTTAAAACATGTGCATTTATGTAATATTGAAACCATGTGTTGGGTATGTATTGAGTCATATAAGACACTAGTAGAGCTGAGTCGAAAAATGTAAATTATCGATACACGATTCTGTGATATAGGTACCTACAAAATACAAAAACCGGTTGAGCAAATAATACGAATAATAAAGAAAGGTTATAGATTTTAGCCGCAGGCGAGCACTAAACAAATATGCTCCGATAAAATGCCAAAATCATGCGCACTGACTTAAAAAACAAGTTTCTCGCTTGCATCCACGATAACTGATAAGCTGTCAAAATTATCTCACTCGAAACGAAGCTTTGAAATGTCAAATGTAAACATATTCGTGTTGTGACTTGCTCGGTAGAATAACACTTAAGACTATTTTTGACGGCACATTACTAGGCGAACCGTCCCACCTATGCGCCTTGGGCGCCACCTTCGGTGTTTCCAAATTCTCAATCGTAGTTACAGGTTCTCCAATTTCGTAAGCAAGTACCGTTTTGTGCCGTAATTCATAAGCAAAAAGGCGTACTGTTTCTGTGTTGCAACATATAAAATTCAATGTTTTTCTTGGGAATACATATCATTATTCGCAGGTGGTACGGCATTAAGTACAAGGTTTACAGCCATATAAGATGCCACCAATTTTAGTAAGAACGGATCGCTCGACTCATCAAAACGACATGTATTTTTATTATTCTGAATGACTTGATGCGTAATGATATCATTCAAGATCCCTGCTGCTTTTGCTACTAGTTTGGCTTTGCCTTTGACGCAACATTGCCTTATCACAAAATGACACAATGTATATGGTTGAACAGTCTAAACTAAAGTTTATCAATACCAGTGTAAATTATTACGTACATTATTGTGGGTTTATGAGTTCCCTGTTTTGAATTGTATTCATTGGTTTAGTTTATGCGTCCATATATTCTCAAGGTGAATAACGTGATACCCTTTAGCGGCCTCCCCTCTTTCACGGTCCACCGGTCTCCGAATCACTGGTCGCGCCTCAGACGGTATGCTTGGGACCAACATGTATATTTCAGCATTTAAATAGGTCCACTAAAAGTACTGTTGGTTCCTTTGTTTGTTGGATAGACCGGCTTTTTAATACAGTTTTATTAGGTCCATCTGAGTATATTTCGTCAATCACGGTATGAGAATGGTACTGTGCTGTGATAGATCTAAGGACATGAATTCTCCCTACTTGTAGTTGTTCCAACTCATCATGAAACATGGTTATTACGTGTAGTTGTGAAGACTGATGGTATCTTCGGCTGATGTAGGAATGGAACTGGAAGTGGGGCTCAAGAATTACGTAACGAGAAAACGTATTTTGACCATGCTCAAGGGCTTTTTGAAGTTGTCCTGATATAATCTCAGACCACGAAGCGTATTTAAGTTGTATTTTATCACTGGTGGTTTGGTGAGTGTGTTGTATTTGAATCTGGATATCCCGGGCTAGATCCTTAGATCAGACAGTTGTTGGGTTTTTTTTGGTTAAAATATTCTAAATAAAAATCTGAAGTTAGACATTAGTATGATCGGTAACTGGCAATCAGCCCGCGGATATCCACATTATCCACAGGTATAATGCAATACTGTATCAGCCGGATTGTCCACTGCTGAACAAAGTCACTCCCATTATGGGGCTATGGGGCATAATCCCCACGCTTGGCGCCTGCAAAGTCGCCTGTCTTGTGGATCGCAGTTTAAGATAGCTCAGAAGGCGCTGCTGCCCCACCTTCCGGTTTTTTATCTTAGGTCGCCGCTTACACGACGGTAACAATTGGAGTGACATTCTAGCCACGCACCTATTAACTAAGATTTAGTTATTCAATTATTTTCATTTTGGCTTACTCGTATGACTGGCATTTGGTATTAGTAGAAGTATTATATATATAGGTACCTAATGAATGTAAACGGTGTTTTATTTTTTGTTAGTTTGAATTACAGTCCACCTATTGACTTTTGACATTATACTTTTTTATTTCATCTGTTTTCAGACTGCATCGGTTCTTAAAGCCACATGTCAAAATTCAAGTAGGAAATTCAAAAACTAACATATAGCGGTCTTGCACTATTGCGTCTATATTACCATATTACTTAATTATATTCGTCCAATACATTAGCGACGTTGCTTGTTTTTGCAACATATTTGCCTTTGTCTTGCATATCGACAAACTTAAAGATAATTTTATGTGTGTTTGTCAAGTATAAGTTTACACAGTTTGGGGCCGTAACGCTGTTTACTCCGTTTCGGACCAACTTCGTCGAGGGGCTCGTCCCAAGGCCACACAGAACGTGATCAGACTGGCTCTTTGTACAAAAACATAATTCACATGCCATAAATAATTTAAAGTTACAATTTAGAGTTATAAAAAATTTACTACGAGCGGACGTAGATCGTTAAAACTTCGGCGAATAAAAACGATATTATTATATTTCAGAGAAAATTGAGACTTCAGTTACAGACTCGCCAACTTATCTGTTCAGGCGGCAGAAAAAAGAACTACAACATACCTTCAAATTGTGACAGTTTCTAGTTGATTTCCATGACTAGTAGCGCCCTCGAAAACTGCACAGTTAAGTTGGTGGTACTATAATTTATATTTTTTGAGCTTTAATGTCATAGATTATATAGCATTTTTATAACTTATCTGTACTTGTTGTCGAGTTTTGAATCTATGGGTGGGCGAAGATTTTTATGTGTCAAGTTATTCATATTATTTAATTATCTTTTGATCTGATATGGTCTCTAATCAAAAACAGTAGGTAGTGTTAGGTTTGAAGGGTATTTATTGCCTGTATCAAGATAAATTATTGAGAAATAGGCCACATAACGTCGATGTGTGTAAGATGTTGCTGCTCATTCAGCACTCAAGTACTCAAGTAGGCAAGTTAGTACAACATAAACGAATTATTTTAGACAATTATTGTCTTGCGATTATTACAATGTAGTCTAGCTTAAAAAATGACACTGCTGAATTTTATAAAAAATATATATAACAAAAAATAATATATAATTAAATATATATAATAAAAAATAAATTGGGGTTCCGAACTTTCGGTCTGTCACACCATACAAGTAGGTAGGTATTATTAGAGGATAAAAAATTTGGCGAGGGTTTGATGCACCTGGACTTTATCACATGAACACCCACGTGTTCAGGTTCTGTTGCCCCCACGTAAATGAGCGAGATACTACTGCCACTATCTAAATGAGATAAGGCTGCAATGCTGAAGATTGCAGCCTCATTCCGGACTTCCATCTACTTGATGGTTTCTTCTGAGAGTTCTTCGGTTTATGTAGAACTAAACAACTGAGACCCCAACTGACAGCTTCCGCCAACCCGTTGTTCTCTCGTCAACTGTTTCGTATTCAGCTAGGCACTGGAAGCGGTTATGTAGTTCGAGTTGAAAGCTTTCGGGGTTTTGAATTTGGTCAACGCTGGGATAGAGCGTGGAGTTTTTATATATATATATCATTCAATCTTTTGATATTCAATGTGCCTAACGATACGTTTACCGCTCGGTAACAATCTAGATATTTATTTCTCGTAAGAACCTAACTAGGTAATTAAGTACAAGTATATTTGAATAAATTAGGTAGGTATATGTATTTTATAAGAATGCTGAGTTACAAATTTAATTGGAGTTTTTTCCTAGTAGGTATAAAATATTTTAATTGCCACTACACTAGCAATTTTAAACAAACCATTTATTAAGTCGAAAACCTGAATGACTTATTTATCTACAGCCATTAATTGATGAAGTCACGCCCACCGATCTATTATTGTAATAACTAGGCGAGTTGCCATTTTAGGTAATATCTTGCGAAACTACAAGGCTTGTTGTCCTACTTTTACCCTTATCCCAAGAAATTTGGGGTCGGTACTTTATCAAAACATTAGATAAAGCACTCCGCAAAATATACGACTCAAGAATATATTTTTGCTCGAATTTTTAGGAACAGTTGGCCTAGCCAGCCGCCTGCGCGTACCCCTCTAATTTTTGTTTCAATAATCTTTGGGTGTACATTTTATGTAAATTTTAGGTTTGTAACTCATTTCCTTTATCAGCTAGAGATTCATGACGTTCAGAACGAACGGACGGTGAGACAGACAGACATCGGAGTCTCGTTAACATGGCTCCACTTTGCCCATTCGGTACGGGGCCCCAAAAAAGTGCTGCACCGATAACAGAACACGTCTGGCGGCCGCGCCATAGTAGAAAGAGAGTCCCACTCTTTCTACTATGGCCGCGCCCTTTGTAACCTGCTTCAGTATACTAAGAATTCTTCCTTATCATATCAGGAATCAGGACGCCTTACAACGTGGCGGTAACTTCAATGTCTTCGTCCTAAACCCGCGAAAATCGGAGTAATATAATATACTAAGTATATATAATATCATCAGGATTCGATAAAAATAAAACAAAGTAAACTATACAAATTGATAAAAAAAAAATGTTTTCTTCTAAGGTTTTAATTGGTTTTATACGACAGTTTCCGAGACAATTTGCAATCAGTGTCAAAATAACGTTAATTTTCAGATAAACTTGTACAAATATATATATTGGATCTTATAATTATAATATTTTTGCGAATAACGTAAGGGTAAAAAAAATCGCCGCCTCTAAACAACCAATGGATTCATCAACAAAATTCTCTATAAATTACGATTTCACCAGTTACCTTCTTAAGCATGAAAGCAAGTAAAACCTAAAATTCAAAGTGCAAGCTCTTGCAAAAATGTTTCAATGCAAGTAACTTGCACGCGTAATATTTTTTTACACAAGTAACTGTAACTTCAAATCTGCATGAACTTGCACAATGGAAACGCAGCATTTTACCAGCAATGGTCTATGCATGCTATATACTATACTTATTTATATTTATGCCCATTATGATAATCCCACTCAATAAAATACAAAAGCTGCGATCGCGCATACTAAATGCCTGATTTGTCTCGATAAAGATCGATTTGTATGTCATCGGCTAACCATAGCATAGGTCTGGAGGTATTTTTGTCGCTGTAGGTATATTTATAAAATAAACATAATAGGTAGATATTTACCTAGCTGTATCTACCTAATATATAATATACATTAACATACTATGTTTATATAAAAATCGATGTGTTCAAATAAGTTCAAGTTTGTAACAAAACAAACGACTTCAAAGTGTAAATATTCTAAAACAAAAAATGCACTAAAATGTATAACATGTAAAGAATTTTTTGTTCATTTTACATCGTCAACTGAAAATGAGAATATTATCAATGTAATCGAAGCCAATTTTTTTATGCCTTATAGGTTAGCCTTTGACTACCATCTCAACTGATGGAAAGTGATGATGTGGTCGAAGATGTTGTTCAGGCTAACCTAGAATTACTGGCTCTTAAGGACAGCTGCCGGAACACACCGTAGGTAAGCACGTAAGCAGCTAACGGTGCCTGGCGACAATTTTCTACTTGCGGGTAGCTAGCCAGGCGGGCATTCGCAAAATGCCCTACCACATTTTAATTAATGCTTATACTCGTCAGATCTCACTGAAATATAAATGGGGATGATAAGACAAGAACCAGATCAATTATAAAAAAATACATTTTGAGGTTTTATTTAGAAAAAAACATGAAAATGGGTACACTCTGTAAAAAGTTATGACGATGAGGTACCTAATAAGGACACGAAAAAAATATCTAACTGAGAACCTCCTTCTTTTTATGAAATGGGTTAAAATCAGCTTTTCTTATTATTTTCTTGTGTGTTTTTTGAGTGTTCACATTTTTTAGATCTTTTATTGTAATTCTATCCGTGAAAACCAAGTTCCAACTTCAAGGTTAGCCTGAACAACATCTTCGACCACATCATCACTTACCATCAGGTGAGATAGTGGTCAAAGGCTAACCTACCAGGCATAAAAAAAAAACTGTAATTGGCTCTCTGTATATATTTAATTTGCTATTACTACTTTTTTCTTGTTGTTGGTTTCCATGTAATTAAATTAATTAAATAAATATTTAAATACATTAAGCATTTACAACAAGTACGGTCAGCAAGGAGTTTTTTACCGTATTAATTTATTTATTATTCATATTATTTTATTTAATAATACATAAATCAATAATAATTGAAATATATTTTTGAATTTAAAAATTAATATACCTAAAAATTAAATCGAGCTATGTGTGTTGGAAGCGTGTTTGGTAGGTGGTAGTTACTTGTTACGGATTTCGGTGGATTCTTTTAAACTTTTTAAATAAATCTAAAACGTGTTTCTAATAAAGAGAAAAAGTGTTTTAGGTATTAAATTTTTTTTTTACCATATAATGTAACCTACTTCAACATTCAAACGTGTAAATAATTTGTTGAAGTCAGTACTATGTTGGTTCAAAAGTACCTATTATATTATTATATTATATCACAATATTGTGCGCATGGTACCTACCGACTTCACCAAGTTATTTCACATATTTGAGTGTTGAAGTCGGTTCCAACTTTTGGTATAAAAAAAAAACTTTTTAGTGACTCTTGCTACTTATGAGATTGCTTGTCATTCACTGTCAATGACAATATCATCAAGATGGGAAAATACTTTACAGTTATTGGAGTGTAACTTAAAAACGGCTTGACAGATTTTGGTGAAATTTAAACGGGACCGCACGGCAAGCATCAGCTTTCAAATAAAAAAAGAATCACCAAAATGGGTTCACCCAGTCAAAAGTAAGGTAACAAACATAAAAAAATACAGACGAAATAAGTACTTACCTCTTCCTTTTTTTGAAGTCGGTAAAACTAAGTTAAGCTTATACTAGAGAACCAATTTGTCAGTTAATCGTTTACAAATTGATTGCTTTAGTTATCATCATGTTTTAACATTTGTTTGCATTAATCTGCATAATAATTTGATTGGTAAATTGTCAGGTGTCAATATTTCTACAAAGTATCGTTACAACGCGATAGCGATCTATAATTGCTTGTAGATTAACTTTGTCATTAAGATGTAAAACATTAATCTTTTCAAACATTATTACATGCTACCCACTTTTGAGGAAATGAAATGTATATAATTCACTAAAAATAGAGTATAACATAGGTCTTTGGTGTTTAAATTTAGCTCTTCTATTTTGCCGTTATTCGGCATGTGAATTTGGCATTAATGGAATAATTCCATTCAAAACAAAAATCACTTAAAAAATATAAAATGAATGGAATGTATGCAATTAAAAATATCAAATTCAAAATTAATAATAAAAATAATGCATTTAAACATATAATATTTTTTAGCTATGTCAAACTATACAATTAATATATTAGAGAGATTAAATTAAATTTATTGCCAAGAGAAAAAAAAATGTATGGGTATAGAATATTAATTATTTTTTAAAGCCTTCGTCTTTAAGGCAGTAAAACCTTTTTTCCTATAACCATGTCTTCATTTTCTTTTTAAGCATTCCGTATGGGAGCTATTTTAGCGACATTGGTAATTTATTGTATCGCTGATACACATGGCAAAACAATTTTTATGAAAGAGAGACAAATTTACACATTGGCTGTGAACAAGTCTTTGGCCATTTCTTGTATTTCTTGGATACATGTATTTTGCCGTGGTAAACAGATCGCGGTGATTACGTACAAATAATTCTATTTCGAAGATGTACATGCAAGTTAGCGTCAAGATTCCAAGATCTTTGAAAAACGGATTGCAAGACTCGAATGGACGAATACCTACCATCGCGCGTACACACATGTTATTGTGACGGAACAAGCTCGAGGCCCACCTGATGTTAAGTGGACTAACCTCTGCCTATAACAGTTGCAATTCATGACAACTCACGAATTGCACTGCGCCCGTCACATTGAGACATAGTTGTTAAGTCTCATTGTGCCTGTAATTTCACTGGCTCTCAAGGACAACTGCCGGAATACACTTTTCGGTGCTTGGCGACAGACTTTCTACTTGAGGGTGGTTGCCCTTCCACCATGCGGTGAAGCTCAAGCTAGGGCGGGATTCGAACCATGGACCTGCTGCGCGGCAGTCCATAGCCAATGCCACTGAGCCATCACTGCTTTGTGACATGAAAGCTTTGTGAACCTCTGTTGAATTACCCCAGAGAAGCAGACCATACGACGAGGAAAATGGGATCAAATTATACAATTCTTTTTTTTGCGTTAATTGATCCGACATTTTATTTTTTCCTCGTTTGGAGCTATGTAATTATCGTTAAAAGTTAATTAAGATAATAAGGTCTATAAATAAACACACTAGGTACAAACACTGTATGTATTTAAGTCGCTTAAGTGCCTTTAGATCCTCAAAGGGGTAGGCAGAGGTGTATGAAGTAGTTTATTTTGCCATATTACATTTATTATAGGGTCAAATACATACTTTTTTAGGGTTCTGTACTCAAAGGGTAACAATGGAACCCTATTAATGAGACTTCGCTGTCCGTCCGTCTGTCACCAGACTGTACCTCAAGAACGGTGATAGCTAGACAGTTGACATTTTCATAGATGATGTATTTCTATTGCCGCTATAATAACAAATGCTAAAAATAAAATAAATATTTAAGGGAGGTTCCCATACAACAAACTTGTTTTTTCCCCGTTTCTTGCTCGATATTAATAACGGTGGCAGGTTAGACGCTTTAACTATTCACAGAACATTTAGTTACGGAACCCTTCGTGCGCGAGTCCCACTAGCACTTGGCCGGTTTTTTAATATTTTTATTTTTGCAATAATGCATGTTCTGCGGATTACATTACAAAATTACAAATTTACGAGAGGTAACAGTTTTAGTCATGTGCGGGATTCCAACACGCGTCATCCACCCCCATAGCCGGGGCTATATGCTTTGACCGACTGAGCTAACATGACAATTATGACTCATAACTCTAAATTTTCCTCTCGTTCTCTAACCATCGTATGGGGATGGAGCGACACCTACTCGTAGGTATATTTCTACAAAGTACTGATATAGTAACGTTGTACTATACAAACAAGACTAATTTTTAGTTTTAAAACAACTTCTTCGAAAAAGTTGTAAGGTATTAGAAATGTGATCTTCTGTCTTTCTCAGTCATCACGTTGAAACTACACCAAGTATGTTAATCAAATTTGACAATGCTAAGCTTGTTCTCTTAATTAATGGCATTAAGTTAAAATAATATTTCAAATTATAATTTTCGGTGCGTGATAAATAAAATAGAAAAAGACTAGGTAGATAATAAACGTGTCGGCCAAACAAACAAATTGATTTGGCCGAAAATGGCATTTTAATACCTATGTTAATTTTTTTGTAAAAACGCATGCTGCGTTAAAAACTAGATAAAACTTCGGATTAGGTACCTGACATATTTTTTCCACTCGTAAATTTTTAATTTTGTATAGAAAATGGCATACATATGTACCTACTATATCGAATCATTTTAATATAATAATATAATATAACTACTTACCTACAATACGAGCCCACGATACACTAACGATTTTGGCAATAATTTGGGAATGGGGGACAGCTGCTCATAATTTCGGGAAAACGCATTTTGAACCCGGAAACGGAAACCAGCTGTGCAGCGGTGCGCGGTTAATGCATGCCCGGCGAAATTGCAATTTTAAGGCTTCCACACTTTTTGGAAGCTTTGTTCCAGAGCGGATTAAAAAAAAAGATAATTTCTTTTAGTAGGGAAATGAAAAATCTCTAATGTATGCGTTGTATAATCTTTACTAAGTTAATACCTACATGCAATGCAAGTAATGCTGACATTAACAATTTTAGGTATTTTTTCTTTAATTTAAGATAATTTACGTTTACTGACTGTTTTTTATTGCGTTCGTGTCTTGTGTTTTTTAAAATGAGTCTGATGAACTGACTTTTTTAATTATATTTTTCTTATTAATATTCGATAACGTAATCTAGTTATTTTTGTTGTACTTTAATTTTTATTGTTTTATACAACAGATGTCAAAATACAAATAAGTTCGAGAAAATTTATAAATAATCACAAGTAGTGGACAAAGTTGATAACAGTTTACAAAAAGCGCAGCCAAACTTTTTGTTACGTACCTACCTATTTAAATATACCTAACCTATATTATGTATACCTATGTAAGGAATAAAAGCTCTTAAAATATATTTTAATAAAGCATCAGATACTATTTTAAGAAAGCATCACATTTTATTTTGCAAACTATGGAATAGGTAAGTATCACATGATTACATTAGATAGGGGTAAACCTATTGTTATTTTTTTTACTGTTTTAGGGGTAACTTGTGGAATTATTTGCATTGGTGTTTAATAACAATTAAGATAAGACGAGAAATAATATATTAAAATAGCGAATAACGTGATCCTGTAGATAAAAAAAATTGAATCAATCAAGAAGGTACCTTAACTGAAAAAATCGAAATCCCTCGTTGTACCTATCAGTCCTATACTACGTAATTAATAAAATTGTGAAATGTTACTTATTTACTGACCATACTAGAACTAGACGTCATGACTGGGTGGGTAGTTTTGGTCCTGTAACAAATTTTCCAAAAGAACAAGGAATACTTTTAAATATCCAACCCGCCGCGCGCCGCTCTCTTTTCCGCTTGAACTTGACATTGCTGCCATTTGCTACCCTCCATTCAGCCTAGCTTCGCAATGTTTACCAATAAAATACAAAGTTGGTGGAACCAGCATAATATATTAAGTAATACAATCACCTATCTATTTGGCGCATTTTATAAATATATATAAGTAGTACCTATGTACAATAATATTAGTATAATACCTAGATACGCTAAAAAAATATCGAAGACAAGAAAAGCAAATTTTCTTACCGAATCTTGTCGGAGACGATCTCTTGCTTTGAATTCCTCTTCCCCGGTGCTACAGAAAGAGCCGGTGCGTGTGTTGGACTCGCAGACGGTTCGGAAGATGCGGAAGGCGGTGAGCAAGACCCGGAGGACGATAGGCTGAAGGCCCGCGAGCGCCCGTCCGGGACAACCGGCTGCCGGCCCGACCGGGCCCGGCGACGACGTTTCTTATCATCTTCCGTACGAATCATCCCCGGAGGAGCCCAATCGAGATCTTTTTTCAAATGCCCGCGCCCGCACCGGCAACCGCAAGCTTTGAACGCCAAATCGTACCCTTTTTTAGTCCATAAATTCTGATGCCTCTGTCTCTCTGACCAGGAACGCGCTCGCCCGCAGGACTTTAAATAGGCGAGCACCCCTCCTTCCCATTGCTCGAAGCATTCTTTGTGCATATACCGGCCGGCGAGGCACGTGTCGTTGTTGCATAGCACGCGGATAGCGTCTTCGACTCGCACCGGGTCGCGGGGGCGAAGGCACTCGCTGGGTACGCAGCACCCACGGGGCTCCTCCGTTTCCCGTTCGCCGGTCGCGCCTTGACGTCGTGGCGCCATGCCGACAACACTCTACGAAAACGAACGTGCGCGGAAGTAGTCGAGCGCGTCACAAGAGACACATGCTTGCCGGAGCGCGCGCAGCCGACTAATAACCGCGAGTGAACGAAAGCGAAATTTCAAGAGCGCAGCGCGTCGCCGCGCCGCCGCCGCTGCCCGCCTGCACGCGGGCCGCGGGGCTGACCTTGCGGGCCGCGGCGCGCGGGTGTTGGCGCGGAGTGCGGGAGGGACGCCCTGCCTGCACCGGCCGAGGGGCGGGGCGATGCGCCTGGAACACGTATTAACTACGAACTAATCTGCGACGACGCCGACATAGCATGGCGGGTGGGGAGAAAGTGCGTAGCAGAATTTCACTTTCGCGGTAGCGGAAGCGGCAGCGAGAGCGGATGGAGTCACTTCGAACGATGCGGCATTCTTGATGAGGGTGCGGTGCTGAACGCATCTTAGTGATGAACTTGAACGGTAGGATTTTCCATATTATGAACAAACCAGCCTAACTATTCCTTGCACTACTAATAGTTATTGCAACCTTTTTGGAATTTTATCATAGACGTATTAGAAATTAAACTTTCAGGACTTGAATGAAAATTACCACGTTGTAAAATAGTAATAACAAAAGTTTTAAGAAATAGTTAAATTAACCACTACTAAGTCGGCTTAGCAGGAAAATTTGGCGGAAACGTTACTAGATATAGATATATTATGTTTGAATTTTTTAAAATGAATTTCTAATATAATTAAAAAACTTACTTTGCGGAAATCCATACTTAATAATAACAAACATTGTAAGAAAACATAACATGATTATTCTAAAAAACCCTTAAAACATTTAACACGATCAAAGTCTTCACTTGATTGTGTGTTTGAACACACGATCCAGAGATCGTCGGTTCGAAGAGCAAAGACCTACTGACCTGATGATGCTACGTGGAGAATCGAAACGCGTCAAAAATACTTTTACCTTCGTGGCGTTAGGTCGGTTTATCAAGAAAATTAGGCGAAATTATCACAAGATATCTTGTTATATTTTTTATTTTATTCTGAGTGTTTTTATATTGTTATGTTTGCAATAACGCCTGCTCGGCGGATTACATTACAAAATTAGCCAGGGTATGCTCTAGGGGTGGATGGACGCGGGTTCGAATCACGCACATGACTATAATTTGATCTCTCGTAAATTTGTAATTTTGTTATATAAATTTATAATTTTCTTCAAATGTTTGTTAATATAAAATATGGATTTCCGCAAAGTTAACGACTGAATGTATAAAAATTATCACATTATATTGAATTGAATGTTAACACTAACTTGGATGACATCGTGATGTCTAATTATAAACCAATCTGAATCAGTAATGGCCCAGCGGCAATGGCTTTGAACTGCCAAGCATGAGGTCCACGGTTTGAAACTCTCCTGCAAGGTGGTAGAGTATTTAGTGAATGCTCGGCTGGCTGGCTGGCTATCATCTTCAACGGGAAAATTTTAATGCCCTCGACGTGTTCCAGCAGCTGTCATGCTTTTCAATTTGTGAGCAAGTTCTCATGCTCTTTACCATCCCCCACCACATCATCACTTATCAACAGGCGTGATGATGGTAAAGTAAGTAAGAAGCTGACAAAACGGATGAAAAACAAAACTTAACTTATTTGAAGAAACACTCTACTTTATATCGCAAAAACAAAAAAATACATTTACAACGCATACGTATGCCGGTCCTCAAATGACAGTTTCGGTAGTAATTTAGCGATGAACAGCACATATCTACATATAAAACTGTATTGAGAATTATGTACCTACTGTTTGAAAGCCTTTTAGTAATAAAAAAACACTAAACAATCAAATCCATATAAAATAATAGTAGCTGGACACAACAGCTGGCCTGCTCACATTCAAATACATCACAAAAACGTCTTACTCCATAATAAAATCTTAAAAACACTGTATTACCGAATCAAAGTGTAAAATCCATTCAGCGAAACGATTCTCATACGCACGTGCTGTAATAGGGAAGGTTATGAAAAGGAACGAGTCTTCGTAACCGGTCCGATGATGGGGCACGGATAAAAGAGCTATTGGAACGTCGTGTGACCTAATTCCTTTCTTACATTCTTCTCGGCCAGGTGGATGCATTCGTTTGTAAGAGGGACTGAAGTTATTGGTACACGTGCAATGTTTTCTCCTCCCTTCTGGTTTTCACCTTGCTGTTCAGTACTAATCCTGACCAAGCGAAGCAATGGACTTAGTTAAGAAGTGATGACCCACTACACTAGCAGTGGCCGAGCAAAAGAAACCCTTTTTCGAATCTCACTGCGGGATTGAGCTTCACAGCACGGCGGAAGAACATTTTGCAAATTCTCGCCTGGGTGGTTTACCACGTTCAATTAGGAAATCTATCGCCAATTTGTTCCGCAAGCTGTCATTGAAAGCCAGTAAATATTTATCTAGCCTTTTAATATCTTCGACCACATCATCACTCACCATCAAGTGAGATTCTGGTCAAAGGCTAACCTGTCAACCATAAACATGTTGCACGCAGGTCCGTTGTAAGTTTTTTCGATAGAAACTACCAACTACTACTCTTTCTTAATTATGGAAACTTAGAAAAAAGCTTTTAGGACAAGGTACTTCTTACATTCTTATCGATCAACGGGCTGAAGCATTAAGAATTCTAGCAACCTCAGTTTATATATGTATGATTATTGGGCTGAAGTACCTATCTGACGTGCAGGTAGTATTAATTCTGACAGAGAAAACCTAAGGTCTTAGTGGGAAGCAAGTGACAAGAGAAATAAATGGAACGAAAGCATTGTGTAACTATATTTCTCTCTAATATTCTTTACTTCTTTGCCATGTGCATGCATGGATTTAGTGCAAGTACCATAATGTTCATGTTCAGTTCCAATTTGAATAATAAACTAAATCCTTGCATGCAGAGAAATAGGTAATGTATTTCTGTTTTAAAAACTAACTTGGATTTTCCCTCAAGTTCTTGCTTGTTTTTGACCGAATTCCAAAAAAAGGAGCAGGTACCCAAATCATCTGTTTTTTTTTATATTTGTTATCAGAACTCAGAAGTTTTGATTGGGTGAATCGATTTTGATTATACTTTTTTTATTTAAAAGCTGATGCTTGCCGTTTGATCCCATCGATTCCATAAGTAGCAAGAGTCACTAAAAAGGGTGAATTTATTTCCAAAAACATGGAACTGACTTCACCACTCAAATGTATTAATAACTATAATAATAATAATAATAAAATTTTTATTTCAAGAAATACATTTTACATGATGTCGCAGTAAGGAATACATATATGTAGAGGTGCGGTATACTTAATTCACCTGGGGTAATTCACCCAGGTGCACTAAGTACACTTTTGGTAGACTTGATTCACCCTGGTTGTTTCGGGTGCATTAAGTACACTATTTAGTAGATTTAAATCACTCAGGAGATACCTAGGTGAATTAAGTGCACTACATGGTATACTTAATTCACCCTTGTGCTTACAAACTATCGTGTAATGCAACCTACGTGGACAGCGTCACAAGTAACCAAATACATGCAATTGAACGTCAATGTTTGAGAGCATATTTTTACTTAAGTTTTTATTTATTTATATATTTTTACTTAATTCATAAAAATTACGTAATTTACTGTAAGCGGCAAGTGGGGCTAGATAAAAGAGAAACAGCACGTCCATTGCTGCAAAAATAAAAAGACGTAGATGGAAATATATTGATAGAAAATATGATAAATTAACAAATACCTACACACCTATTGATTACAGCTGCCAATCATAAACCGCTCAATGAAAGGTGTCACCGAAATCTAAATATTGCATGACGGCTGTCAAACTTAAAACTGTCTTATGACTTTAATGAAAATAAATGTATAAAGGGATCAATTCCTACTACTACTACATTATCATTAATCTTGCAGCACTTTCTTACATCTCGATTTAGTTGCTATGGGTTTTCTGACGAAATTCCAAATAAATCAAGATTTAAGAAAGTGCTTCAAGTGACTGTTAATGTTTTATGTTCTTTTTTATGAATTAAGTAAAAATATATAAATAAATAAAAACTTAAGTAAAAATATGCTCTCAAACATTGACGTTCAATTGCATGTATTTGGTTACTCGTGACGCTGTCCATGTAGGTTGCATTACACGATAGTTTGTAAGCACAAGGGTGAATTAAGTATACCATGTAGTGCACTTGATTCACCTAGGTATCACCTGAGTGATTTAAATCTACTAAATAGTGTACTTAATGCACCTGAAATAACCAGGGTGAATCAAGTGTACCAAAAGTGTATTTAGTGCACCTGGGTCAATTACCCCAGGTGAATTAAGTATACCGCACCATATGTAGAACTATCAATAAGAAAAAACAAACAAAAGAAACACGTGTAGGTACAATGTAAGTATGTTACTTAGGGCACAGATATGCTCCAGGACGCAGGCCGCACCAACCGCTGTAAAGAAACACTACCCTCAGAACTAAGAAAAATCTTGTATCTCTGAGAATAGTAATAATAATAATAATAATAGAATAGAATAGCCCCCGACAGTCAGTAAAACAGCACACGTCCCGAAAACATTTACATAGCTATGATATACACTTTCTTAAATCTACTTACAAAATTAAGCGTTCTCATTATATATTTTAAGTTATCCTACCGCGACTGATCCTGATGCCCTGTTTAGGTTTTACCTGAGTTTTGGGCATCAACAATTTAACATTTCAATAATTAACTAGTCGAAGTCGGTACCATTCGCATAATATTGTGATAATAGATACTTTTGAACCATCATGGTACCGACTTCAACAAGTTATTTCACACATTTGAGTAGTAAAGTCGGTTCCATTTTTTGGTAATTATTTTTTACATTACGTTTCTGATCAATTGACACACAGTTTCTAAATCGAAATCTCTGCGTAGAATTTAATTTGACGATAATTTTCAAAAGATGATTTGATCTATTGATCTGGTGGGGCACGGATAGAACCATTGGATCGTCGTGTGACCTAATTCCTTTCTTACATTCTTCTCGGCCAGGTGTGTAGATTCCTTTGTATGGGGACATGAGAACACGTTTCTTTATTTTTGCAGTGTTTTCACCTCGCTCAGCAGTAATTCTAACGATATGAAGCAATGGTCTAAGAAACAAAACAAGACACAAAGTTCATTGTACATTTTCTTCTATATTAACGGTATATTTTTGATGAGGAACGGAAAAGAACTATTCAGACGACGTCTTACATTCTTAGGGGTCACTTGGATGTATTCGTTTTTAAGGAAGCAAAAGGAAATAGAATATGTAGACATCTAGTTATAATTATTCTGAACGAGTGAAGCTAACGGTAAGGGTAACGATGGTGAAATTTTTATTTTATGTGATTTTGTTGATAATTTCTCATGTGTTTCTTAGAGCCGACAAAAAAATTACATCACCCCTTTGTTTTTTACACAACTGCCCAAAAAATGAATGTTTATGTTTTCAAGGTTCATGTATTGGTAGGTATGTTTGTTAGTTTCTTTATTCCACTATAACTTCTAAACGACTATACCTATTTTATGAGATATCGTTAGATTCGTCTTGATCGCGCAAGCGACACTAAGTTCATAAAAAAATAAAAAATAAACTGAAGGATTTTTGACGTCATATTGTGAATTTTTTTTATATCTTCCAAACCCTTCGAGTGGGTCAAAATGAAGGGCTTTCAAAAACGATTCCATAAATCTATATAACTTGCAGCTTTTATTTCAATGGAACGATAAAACTTTTAAAGTAAATAAATAATTTGCAGTCGGGTTTTTTTACTTTCTAATTAATTTATAATTGTGTGACAAGTATACTCCATTGTTATCTAAAAATTCTTATATGTGTTTCCATTTTTTGTACAAAAACACCAAAGTAAACTTTATTTTGACATATAAATTGAAAATTGCCTCACAAATACTACTGACGGATAAACTCACTTTAAACTTTCAAGAAGTTTTTTTCTCATCGCATCCATGAGTAAAGTATTTTTTTCTAATTTTCGTGAATTTCGAATGAGGAAATTGTCGTTTACGCCACGTTACAGCGCGCGCTATTTTAATTTTAGTCCACAAGTTTAGTTTAGTTTGTTTTGGGCAACAAATTGCTAATTTTGTCATTGTTACCCCATTAAGGCATGTGATGCGAGTGGTGAAGGTGGTAAAGATGCACCCTTTACAAAAGTGTTCTCAAATTGACAACTTTAATTAACTCTAATTTAAATATATATAGTATATAAGGATATGAAAATTCCGACAAAGCTTTCAGAATAGCAAGTTGAAGTGGCAATGGGGTTCAAAACTGTAAACCGATAGGGAAGAAAGGTTACCACATACCTAATATTTACACCGGAAGACCTAGAGTTGGTAGGCCACCTAGTTGGGCAAATATGTTGACTGACGACATCGTAAAAGACGCTGGTAGCCCAATGCTTACAAGCAGCTAATAGCCGTTCTTTGTGGCGTTATATGGGGCAGGCATTTGTTCAACACTGAACATCTTCCGGCTGATGATGATGAGGACTCAATGAGAGCTCCAATAACTATGACATTCAACTACATGCAAGATTACAAAAAAATTTGTTCCGGTTTGTAACTCTTTCCGCTTACGAGCTCTGGACGGACACTGACAGCACAGTCCCATCGACGTTCAGAAATTTGGAGTAAAGAAAGCATAGGTACCTACTTTGTTTTTAAATGCTTTACGGCATACTTTTTTCGTAGGCAAGTATTTAGAGAAGTAGAGAGCTTTGAAGGATAATATAAATTAATCTAATATATATTATTCAATGCTCTCCAGAATAAATTGGGTTATATACATGAATTTTCTATATCCAAGTTCATTGGAGCGACTTTTTTGCAGCTGCAAGGAGATGTAGGGAATAAACCCAAAGATTTCCAAATGCATTCAGAATTACGTAATGGCTACGCCACACACCACATTGGATGGAATGGACCTCAATAAGATACTGTCAAAGTGGGAATCGAACGCACTATAAAGGGTTCAGTCAGTACCTCTCAACATATTTGAAGCACGGGTTGCTAAGAATAATCGATATCAGCGCGCCATAGCCAACATAAAAGACAACCTTTTGCCCTGGCGAGATATACTCCAAGCATGCCTACGTTCAGATTGTCTAGTTGGAATAAATGGATCAGAAGCGTCAGAAGTTAGAAAAGAGGAAGAGAACGGAGAAACTCGTTTCTTTACTGGGTCATCAGAAATGCCTTTTCATGAACGTAAAAATGGTTTACATACTAGTATCTGCTTTTAAGACCTTCAAAAGATACCTTACAAAAGGAGACAGCAGAACCAGAGACGGTTTCAACCGTGGATAATCAACGACATTGAGAATGACAATTCACTGCTCTCGTAACTCTGAGACGCCTCCTATATAGTGTTCGTTCACCCAGAAATTTCACTTGTAACAGTGAGCTTCACCCTTCACGTCTAAACACAGTAGTAGTGCTTCTACATTCAAGGCAAAGTATCTGACACTGCGCTGATACACTCCAAGACGAACTTTTGCTAAAAAGGCCTGTTTACTGCTGCATGAGCTGGATTGTTCACTGCTGAACACAGCCCCCGTGGGGTGCCGGGTTAGCATTGCACCTCCCCATATTTTTTTTTTTTTTATATTCATTATAGGCAAACATTTGGCCCCTATCTCACCTGATGGAAAGTGATGATGCGGCCGAAGATGTAGCATGCTTGCCTAGAAGATACCTATTCACTCTAGACTTGAAGACTCCCAAATTATTCTGATCGGGAAACAAGGACACGGGTAATGAGTTCCACTCCTTCGCTGTGCGGATGATAAATGTGGATGCGAAACGCTTCGAGCAAACTGAAGGAATGTCAACCATAAAAGGGTGACGGCCATCAGAGCGTCTTGTTGTCCGATGATAAAAAGGGCATGGAGGAATCAGCTCATGTAGTTCCTGCGCACACTCTCCGAAATGTATGCGATAGAATACCGATAGACAAGCGACCCTGCGACGATGACCGAGACTCTGTAGTTTAGACTCAACCAGCCCAAAACCAAAATATCATCCCGTGGGTGTCGTAAGAGGCGACTAAGGGAATTATACTCGAAGGTGGGCAGCAGCGCCTTCTGAAGAACTACTATCTTACATTGCGATCCCCAAGCCGCCTGCCAAGGGATTATGGCAAATACCCCCTTAATAGGGGAGGCTGTGTTCAGCAATGGACGATCCGGCTGATACAGTACAGTACAGTAAACACAGCCTCCCTCTTTAAGGATTGCCATACTCCCCACGCTTTGCAGCTGGCTTGGTGAGTACCTACGATATCAGTTCGTCAAAAGGCGCTGCTGCCCACCTTCCGGTAATATACCCTTATAGCCGCCTCATACGAAACCCACGGGAACCCGGCAACTCACGGGCCTACCACCGGGGAAAAATCATAGATTCTTGAATTTAAAATTAAATATATGTTAAGCACTGCAGGATTTGTGTTTTTTATGTACGTTTTTTTAATTTATTATATCCTAGTTGTAAAAAAATAAAACAATACATATTATTTTACTTAGAGGCCGTACTTATTCGTCAAATGATCTATGTTAGTTTATATCATAACAGAAACTTATACCTCGTATATTCTCCAAAACGCAATATCAATAGTGTTCCTTTTATACCCTTTTTAAAGTTAAAGATCCTTAAAAGTAAGAAAATGCGTTGTAAATAAACGATTTCCTGTACGCAAATTCGGAGGGGAACACGAGAAATAAGTTTGTGTGGGGAGGCCATATGTGTGACCCTGAATAGCCATTGAACAGCATTGAATTACAAATTTGAATGGATGCAATGTCTACGACGCATTTGGCACATTTTGTTTGCCTCATGTTTACATTATATTCGCATCAAAAGGTTTCAATGATTCACAATCGCGTAAACAATAGTAAGTATTTACATAACACACTTAGTTACTTGGTTACTACTAGTCTAGTCTATACCTAGAACCTAATACGAATACCTAATGAAATCAACAGTATTATTGAAAAGAATTAGAGGAAAAATATTATTTTATTTTACTCTTTTTTGTTTACCTATAGCTAGTTTATGGCTAGCCTTTGACCACTATCTCATCTAATGGTAAGTAAATATGTGGTCAAAGATGTCGTTCTCGATGCATGGTGGAAGGGCATTTTGCGAATGCCCGCCTGGCTAGCGACCACCCTCAAGTAGAAAATCTGTCGCCAAGCACCTAACGGTGTGCTCCGGCTGCAGTCCTTGAGAGCCAGTGAAATTACAGGCACATGAGACTTAACAACTATATATCAAGGTGACGGGCGCAGTGCAATTCGTGTCTTGTGGCGAAATGCATCTGCTATAGGCACAGGTTAGTCCGCTTAACATCAGGCGGGCCTCGTGCTTGATCCGTCACAATAACATAAAAAAAAACCTAGAATTACTGGATCTCACTAAAAGCTGCCGGAACACACCGTTAGGTGCTTGGTGAGAGATTTTCTACTTGAGGGCGGTAGCTGACCAGGCGGGCATTCGCAACTGCGCCATGCCCTACCACCATGTTATATCAAGACAACAACCGGGACCGTGCCCGCCGAAGCACAGAAGCTATTATCTTGAATCTTGTAACATAACTTAGTACTTTATCAGCCGCTTTGTCTACTGCTGAACATAGCCTCCCCCTTTAAGGGGGGCTTTGCTACGCTTGGCAGTCGTCTTGGCAAACGCAGTTCATGATATCAGTTCCTCAGAAGGCGCTGCTGACCACCTTCCGGTATTTTGTCTTAAGACTCCTTACGTTACAACACCCATAGGTAGCAATTGGCAGTGGCATGACTTTGTACATATAATTTATTTTACACAAAACTATTTAATTAGTGAAGTATCAGGTTTTTATTTACTTTCCTCATATTCAAATTAAAAAGCAGAGTGCTTACCTCAGATGAAAGAGGCACTATTCCGAGCGATGTTGCCGATCGCCACTGCAGGCTACAAGTGCCGTAAGTTCCGAGGGCCGTGGCAGCTGGAACTTGGAAGTGCAACTGCGGGCGCCAAGTGCAGGCGCGCGTCTTTTGCAGTCGGCAGCAACTTTTTTGTGGCTGTATTTTTTACTGGTTCTCAAAGACTGCTGCCGTAACACACCGTTAGGTGCTCGGTGACATATTTTCTACTTGAGGGTGGGAGCTAGGCGACCATTCGCAAAATGCCCGTCCAACATGCGGTGAAGCTCAAAGCTGGCTAATTAAATGAGGGTAGTAGAAAATGAATATCATAGAAGTCGTTGTACTTATCATAATAAGTAATATCTCAGCAAAATTCTGACTTTGAACACTTGGTATTTAAAATATGACGAAACTACGTTTGTATGGAAAGAACTACGAACACTTAAATAGTATTTATAGTTTCTGGCATTGGCTATGGAATGCCGCGCAGCAGGTCCATGGTTCGAATCCCGCCCAGAGCTTGAGCTTCACCGCATGGTGGAAGGGCATTTTGCGAATGCCCGCCTGGCTCAACGACCACCCTCAAGTAGAAAATCTGTCGCCAAGCACTTAACGGTGTGTTCCGACAGCAGTCCTTGAGAGCCAGTGAAATTACACGCAAAATGAGACTGAACATGTATGTCTCAAGGTGATGGGCGCAATGCAGTTCTTGTGATGAAATGCATCTGTTATGGGCAGAGGATACCGCTTAACATCAGGTGGGCCTCGTGCTCGTTCCGTCACAATAACATAAAAAAGGTACCTAAGTACGTAAATAACACTTACAAAAGTTCCATGTTCCACATCATGTTATCGAAGGCCACTACTAACTTGCTAACACATATTTTTTACCTACTTGTCATACGAAGTATGCTAAAACCACCACTGTCCCTGCTCAAGTAAAGTCTACCACATTTATAATGAAAGTGGTGTGACATTGTATCAAAGTAAACAAAACCTGGTGGTGACTGGATGACTCCCGATAAGATAAGAAGGACAAAAGATGGTACGAGTCGTTTGCAATGACCTTTTGAAGCAGTCATGGCCCAGTGACAGTGATTACAGAATGAGATGACGTCCATGGCTCGTATTCTGCATCAGGCTCAATAATTTTTTGCGGTTATGCTAGTCTTTGATCTCTTTGTCACCTGTTGGTACGAAGTAAAAAAAGGTCTTTTACGACTTCTAATCGAACAGCACGCGAACACTACGTGTGCTTATTATTGTATTTATTATTATAATTTATGACTAAATACGTTCGCCTATTCCCTGGAGATGATGCCAGAGACCACGATTTGAGATACCTCTTGCTTCCTACAGTCTAATCCTTCATACACTCTTGTGGAAATTACCTTATTACTATAAGCTTTACCTACTCATGATCTGACCTTTTATAGATCGTCTCCTATATAGTTAGAATACCTTGTCTAAGATCTTCACTTGTTAAACAGTTCCTCTCAAACTCACCTTGATTTGTCAATAAACTTTCTTTTATATTTTCTACATGTCAAAACCATCTCCGTATACCTGCCCGACGAATTTCATTACATCATTATATACTGTACATTCGCTCTCTTACCACGCAGTTCCACACTATGCCCATACAAAATTAATATCAGCTTCCATAAAATAACCGTTAATTTTATAAGTACCGAAATTGTTTATATACCCTTCGGTTTTTAATACATACTTTGGCCTGACGACCCCGTTACAGAGTGATCGAAGCGGTGTTATGAGGTAGTATCGAAGAATGCAGATGTAAAAACTACTTACAATAATAGTTGCGATAATTTACATGAATGCCTCATTTCCTTTGGGCAGTCGAGCGTGTAAGGGTGAAGCTCCACCAAGCAAGGTCAGTCTACGTCACGCTTCATGCACCCAAGTATGAGGCATCGTATCGTATAAGAGTGAAGATTAATTTACATTACTTACAAAACCATTGTTTTCTGTCAGATTATGGTCTGCTACCATAATCTGGACTGTTGTCTGATCATGTGGTTGGCTAAACCCTAGAATTACTCCTGTCAAAGGCTACCACGGAAACACATCTTCAGGCGCATGTCGACAGATTTTCTTGTTAGGGTGGGCAGGCAAGAATTCTCAAAATAACCTACCACCATATGGTGAAGTTTCAACCCGCAGCAGGGTTTGACCTATGAACTCATCGCATGGCAGCCCAAAGCCATCACCAATCACTATTTCATATAGATATATACCATAAATTACGATTTCTTCTTCCTTTTGCCTGCTATGTGGTGTCAGCAGAACATTATTTGTTATTCGCTCACTCCGCTTTTACTCGTAGAATGAGCTTTTTCCAGAATAGGCTAACATTGGCTTCATTAACCTTTTGTTTCTATCCATTACCGTCTCACAATTGTCTTTAATCCCTCTTCTTGACTTGCCGTACCTACCACGCATTTTCTCCTAAACTTTTCGTTACAGGAGCTATTTTTTGAGCAAGCTTTTGATATTCTTATTCCTAAGGTTATCACGACAGGTCCTAAGATTATTGTCTGATTAACTTTTCCCTTCAAACATGTATGGGCATGGCACCTTCTCGTTTAACATCCCGCGTGATTCCCCGAATGCTACACAGAAAAAAAAAGACTTCTTTAGCCAAGAATATACATTGTCTTAATAAATTGAAGACAATGCTGTATTACAACAAGAATATATTCTGAACTAAAAAATTATCGAGTCTTGATATTACACTCGAATATTCTTAGGAATATTGTTTTGACCCAAAAAATATTTCTTCACATAAAGTATTCAAATTATTATTTCAAGATAACAAAAATATTCTTCTAGCAATAAAATAGGAATTCTTCTGTTAACATTTTATTCTCTAAATAAAATGTCTATATTCTTTCTTGAAATATTTTTAAATATTCATGTTCGAATGTAATTAAGGTGCTTCACTTACGAATATTTATGGTAAGATTCTTGGATTCAAAACTAACCATATTCGTATTTAAACACTTTGACGATTTCTCCAAAGAAGAATGCAATATATACTTTGATTCAAGAATATATTCCTGAGAATATTGTGTTCTGTTTTCAAGAATATATTGTTTTCAATATATATGAATCACAAATATTCTTGAATAAAAACACACTGCGTTGGCTCAAGTATTCCTTTTTTTCTGTGACCCATTCCACTTTGATTCTTCGGGCAACGTTTCATCTTAGTCAATGCTGGTTCTACCGAAATGGACGAGTTTTCCTTGATAATTCATAGGGTCAAAATGGAGAGTGTGATTCTTTATGAGCTCTTAGAGTGACATTCATAATAATATGACTTGACGTAATGACTTTATCGCCAAACTAGTCAGTCTGCCTCGCATGGAGTGCGTGGTACGTTCTCCATCCAGTACTGCGTCTCAAACACTCCAATGAAAAACTACCGAATGTGGTAGAAAACTAGAAACTATATTTGCAACGATCCAACTTCTATACGTAAGTTCACCTCGTCATTTCATTAAAAAGGTAAGAAATACCACACAATAGCTTGGCCTGTCCTCGCTTGGCTAGATAGGACTTCACCCTAAAACATAAAAAGCATTCAAGTACGTCGAGTACTTTGTATTGGTCAAGTAGTTACTACGTACTTACGACATCCTTTGTTCAACTTGAAGGTTGCGGTTCCGTACAAAAAAATATTATTTCTTCAATGAAAACATTTTCGACCCTTGAATGATCTTAAATTTACTATCAAAGGTAATGAAACACTACCTGAGAAAAATAACAGCTTTTATTCTGGTTGCACTAGGTAGGTATACATTGTATTATGCATCTATGGTACGTATTTTCATACTACTCTCTTCCAGACATATACTAATATATTATTTATGTGCATATGTAAATTATTATATATTATATATGATTATTATCAAAGTAACTCAATCCATAGTCAAACCCCACGCCCACTCTTTTTCTGAACATTTAAATTGTTTTTTATTATCCTTATTATATACAAAGAACTTTTTTTAAAGAAAATAAATGGTCAAGCGCGTGTCGGGCCACGTGCAATGTAGGGTTCCGTAGTAGCCCGTTATCATAATATAGAATAATTCTGTTGTTCTTTTTCTTTTTATCTCTCTATATATAACTTCCTAAGCTATTTGTTATTTTGTTTATAAATTGTGATTGCTTGCACGTGGAGACTGTTGTTGACCGTGACTATTAAGTAAGAATCATGGATTATCTATACGTTTCTTAGTTGCTTACAAACTTTTTTCTTCTCTCCATTTAACGACACCTCTTTATAACGCCATAAAATGCACAGTCCCTTGAGTTTACACTATATATATATATATATATATATATATATATATATATATATATATATATATATATATATATATATATATATATATAGTGTAAACTATATAATGACACTAAATGGACTGTGCATATATATACATATATTCAAGAACCAACAAACAGAGTCACAATATTTTCCTAATGAAAAATTATTCTTTTTTATAATAATAATTATGAGACGACTCTGGAATGCATTGCCACTTTATACCAAGCGAGCTCCATCCTTAAATGTTTTTAAAGACCAAGTCAAAGCTCTTTATCTGTCGTGCTAGCATAAACTCCATACATTTAAATATTATTTTAATATATTATATATGTATCTATATATTGTATGTATATATATATTGTATTGTAGATATGTGTAAATACTAATAAATATATTGTACACCGCCATCCCTTTTCAAAACTTGCTCCTCTTCTTCTTCATTCAACGGTTGTCTGGAAGAGATAGTTTTTAGCACCAAATAAGGCCGCCAATTGTTCACTATTTTTAAGTCAAATATTTTTAATTCTAGTTTAGTTTAAGGTGTTCAATAAAGAGTTTATCGATCTATCTACATATCTATAGGTCATACAGAAGCATAATATCTAATTGTTGCCTCCTAGAGTTTAATTGCAACAATTTATATTTGTTTAGCAGCTTACTAAACGATAAGATATATGAAAGCATAATGGTTTCATATTATGCAATAAATACGTTAATTCGTTGTTGAAGTTACTAGAGGACCTTATGACAAAACTAAATATTTTTAAACCACGTGCTATTATTATATTTTGAATATTTACATTAACGATTAATTTACTATCTAATATTATTCCTTAATCCTTTATGACTTGAACTTCGTCAAAGTTAGAATCCCATAACACATATCTAAAAATACTCATTACAAATCACATACCCTTCACGTGCACGTATACTCAAACATTCAGAAACACGCACCGACACATACACCTTTCAAATCCCTCACAAACATTCACTTAAACTCACCAATACTACACCACAGAATAATGACTACACGTAAATATTAATTATTAAAAATATACAAAATGACGTTAACTTCGAATATAAACAATTTCGTTAAATATTTTCCTATATGTATATGTTTCAATGTATTGGTTCAATTTTGAATTGTTACTAAATAGTATATAAAAGAAAAAATATAGATGTGTTACAGAGATAAAATTAATTTGTATTTGTATATTATTTTTTGTTTTAGGAGTAAAATAATTTTTAATAAAATACACTAAAATTCTGCCCAGATCCTTTTGGAATTTTAAGTGGTCTTGACAAGTATTTATAGAATGATACATTTTCAGGTCATTTATATGTAATAGCAAGTAAATTTTTTTAAAATATTTTTTAGTAAACACACTGTTTGTTTGTTTGTTATTGTCTACGTCTTAAATATTTCAGTAAAGCTTCGATAAGGTGGGCAAAATTGAGATTGGGTAATAGTTTGCTACAACTTTAAATAATCCTTAGGTTGAATATATGGTGGACTGGAAAACAAATGGTGTCAGCGGTGTATTTAAGAACTTATGGTTAAACATTATTAACTCCAGCGCCCTTAGTTGGATCGCCTACGTAGTTCCGATTTGATATACATTTGATTAAAGTACAACAAACATCACTGATAATTAAATTTGACGTGTGGTTATCTTCAGAATTATAAAATTTACTATCTGCATTATAACCGTCGGTAACAGTTGAGGGTTCAAATACTGATTGGAAGTGATAAATCTTCCAAGCAGTCTTGTCTGCTCTACCCCTAGATTGTTTTTTATAAGCCGAAGACGCGGAGCGGCGCAAGTCTACTGCGAAGGTGTAGCGAGTACGCTGCGATAAGGTTGCGAGAAGACTAAAGCTGCGTACCCACAGCGCCGGAGCTGTCATATAATTACTTCACTTCTAATAAGACATTTGTCTCTAAGCCTAACCATTTTTTGTTGACGTTTTCGTGCTTGTGATTTATGATTAATTATTTTCATGAAGAAGAAGCAAATTTTGGGAAATTTCATTAGTATTAAAAAAAACTATAGGTTTCTGTAACCCCCTCCCATCAATGGGGAATATTCCGCCCTCTCTCGCCCTTCCCATTGCACAAAATATGTCCATATATACCATACCTAAAGTCCTTCTAATGTATGTAGATTCCCCTTTTTTTTTAATTATTATTATTTAAAACAAAAAACATGTTTATTTAATCCCCCACCCCTCTGGGGGGATGCTACAACCCCCCCCCCTCTCCCTCCTCCACCCCTTCCTATTGTACATAACTATCTATACCGATTCTAGTCCTTCCAGTACTTCATCTTAGTAACTTTAAAGGATTTATTCTAAGAATTTTGTATTTGGTGCAAAATTATCTAATACCCAAGTTCCACGACTATTACTGCTAAAGTAATAAAGTTATCTTAACCACTATAATTTTCCTTGAAAGCTCATGAACTGCACTATCATCATGAATTTTTTCAGACTTTTCAAGCCAGCAGTTTAGGTTTTAGAGGGGAGGGACGCCCTACTGAAACAAAAATTTGCACTTTAAAGTTGAATATTATTTCGTAAATGGAGCATTAAATCGAAAAATAGTATTAGCAACCCCCAAAATCATTTTAAAATACCTATTCAATGATACCCCAATTTATGGGAAAGACGACAAAAAAAAAATTCATACCCACAACACATGTATGGGAGCTACCCTAAAAAAAAAAATTATTTCAAAATTTTATTTTACCACTTTGTCGGCGTGGTAAGTTTACATACCCGTACAAAATTGCAGCTTTCTAGTATAAACGGTCTCTTAGCAAAACCTCGGACAGACGGACAGACAGACGGACATGACGAAACTATAAGGGTTCCTTGTAGGTACTACGGAACCCTAAAAATACGGAACAGTTTTCTTACACTGAATGGTATGAAATCATTTTTTTATCACATCTATTCGAAAAGAGCTAGTTTATTCCTCGTAAACAGGGACTAACATAGCTTTTTTATCCCCCGAGGGACATAAAGTGAATTGAGTTTAAAATGTGGATATTTTTAGTGAAAGTTGCAATCACCAAAGAGAACAATCACAAAAAATTTATGAACAAGTTGAATTGAGGACCTCCTCTGTTTTTGAAGTCGGATAAAATTCAGTCATTGATGTAAAAATGACGATTCTATTTTGAATTTCTCATATCTATTGTATTTTATGCTCACTATATCTATGACTGTACATCATAGTAAATAATTGTGGGGCATACATTTAATTTTCTACAAAAATAGACATGTCACCAAAAATAAAAGCTACTTTTTTATAGCTAATAATCTCGCTTTTGACCACTATCACACCGCATGGTAAGTGTTCAAAAATGTTGTTCAGGCAAACCTAGAATTACGGGCTCTCAAGGACAGCAGCCTGAGCACGCCGTTAGGTGATTAGCGACATATTTTCTACTTAAGGGCATTCGTAAAATGTCCTACCACCATGCTATAACGACTGTCATCCCAATACAACAAGGGGGACCAACGGCTTTACGTGTCCTCCGAAGCACGGAAGCGATCAGTAGTAAAGCCACTAGCGGTTACCCATCCAACTCAACACCGCAGCGGACGTTGCTAAGAACCGCTAAGTAAAATACGCTACGAGCGCTTGAATACCACTTGTATACAAAAACATCTTGTTATCCTTGTTAGTTATTACGTACCACGGTATCCCATATCTTTTTATGTGACCCACATCTAAGGCATAATTGAGGGAGAATAAATTATTTAATTATTGCTTTTATAGGTCAGCATGAGGCAGGTGCATCGAAGCATGCATGTATGCACCTGCTTTTAGCCAACGGAGGGTTGTTCAAGGCCTCGGGGAAATGTGGCTTTTGCGTCGTAGTTAAATTCCTACTGCGTCGGCTGTCTGGAGGCATACATATAAGTACTTATCTACTTGTCGTGTATAGGCATATTCAGGGCTAAAAATAGGTGGCCATGGCCGTGCCTTAGTCATGTTTGTTGTGAGTGCAGGCGGTTTGATATTTAATTTGTGTGACTCAATATATTGCAATGATAATTACTGTTTACGCTTACTTATTTCAAAAACGTATTATCATGACTTTATATCCCTGATGGAGTAGGCAGAAGGTTCTGAACATATCAAGTTTAAGTCAAGTTTCATAGATTAAAATTTACTAAGCTAATTTCATAAAATAGTAAGGATTTTAATAAAATAAATAGTGCATCGAATATGTGAACTGTTCCATGTATCCTGTTTATGTGATTGTAATGGAACACGCAAAAGGTCAACACGATGTTAAGCGGTAACCTCCGCCTTTAACAGATCGAATTTCACTGCGCTCATCACTCTGAAAATAAAATAAAATACGACCCCATCATATGTTACCATCAGAGGAGATAGTGGTTTGTCAAACCGATTAGTAGGAAATAAAAAAGCAAAAAATTCAAAAAAAAAACATACAAAAATAAAAATAAATGAAACAATTCGGCTAGCTATTATACTAAAGCCTGAACTTTTTACAATAATAATTATATAATTTTTATTTTTTTGACCAGTGTACTGTTAGCCAAACAATTTTATTATAAAATGTTCTTAATTTGTGCTTCGTGTTTTTACAGAAGACATAAGGTGAGCGGGATAAGGGGAGAAAATTTATCGCATGCAAAATAGCTGAAAGTTTTTAAAAACATAATAATAGTGGTTTTGAATCAAAAAAAATAAAGGTGGGAATAAAATATTAAAAATGTTTCACATTAATTTAAATAAGAATTTAATTTAATAAAATAAGGTTATAATTTAATTCGAATGCAATTCAACGGGGCAATGGTGCCAGCATGCTGTGCGCGCTGCCATAGATAAATGTTTATCTATGCTGCCAACTGGTAGTGGGCTGGAGCATTTGGACTGCCTGTGAGTCTGCAATGACATAAAGGTTATCTAAATCTATTTACTATTACAACAAACTTGATTTTTATACCGTTTCTTGCTCGATACTAATAACGGTGACAGGTAGACGCTATTCACATAATATTTTGTTTTATATGTTCTCTTTAAATATAATTATTTACAATAAAATAAATCATTAAGGGACCTCCCATACAATAATAGAGGTTATCGCATTGATCAATGGGTTATCGCCGTTTATTTGCTAAAAATAATAATAAATAAATTGCTAAAAATAATATAATGGTATGGAACCCTTCGTGCGCGAGCCCCACTCGCACTTGGCCGGTTTCTTTGAATCGTGCGAAGCGAGGGATTCTTTAGTAGAATCCTGAACGTAGCGAGGGATTCAGAGTACGTAAGTATAAGTAGTAAGTAGCCAAAAAAATATTTTGGGAGTGCTACACTCTACTTTTCACCACCCACTATGAAAAAATAAAAGGCGCCTGTAAGAAAACCGAATGTGAATAAAACAAGTATCTATCGAAGTACAGGTAGTTACAATAAAATGCGCATTTTAAAACACTATGGTTATACTTTAGGTAGGTACTAATCCACCATATACCTACATAGTAACTCATTAGGCAAAGTCTCCAGGTTTTTGTTGACTGTGAACACCATTGACCTATGTGTAACGTATTATCTCAATGGAGAACACTGTATTTTTTAAGTTCTATTCTATCCATCAGACATCCTCTTCAGATACTTAATTAATTTCGAATATGTGTCCTACGTCGTTATTAGAACTGACTGGTGATTTTTAACTATGAGTGGGTACTCCAAAGAGTAGAAGGTTGTATAGTTTTAGCTTAGTACTATAAGTAGGCCAAAAACACAGATTCTAAAAAGTTCTAGGCACCTCTTGCATTTCTCCATGCAATAAAATTACCAGAGGCTTTCTTATATTTCTCCCGGGATTTTGCTGGTAAGTAATACATTATCCATCACATTTCTTGCGTCAGTTTATATACTTTCAGGAGTTAATTCTATACTTTCACTGTCACTTGAAAAACTATTTTTCATAAAAAACCATGAATTTCTAACAATCCGTGAAAAGTGTCAAAAACGCGGGCTGTAGTTCGTGCGTTTTTGATTTGATTTCTTATTTTTACTCAGCCGGCGCGGCGCGATATTTGGCCGTTGTACCAGCCAGTCTTTATTTAAACAATATTTGCATTCGTTTTCTTTGGCGCTGAACACTAACATGTTCCAAATTCAAAAAGTGCGCGGCATAGAAAATTGCAGCACACTTCTAAAGAGGATTAAAAGCTCATTACACTCATCGATCATCGAGATATTATATTACTAACGTAACGTCAATGATTACACTCCGCTAAAAGTTTCTTATAGAAAACATCACCTTTGGGTGTACTTAAAGGCGAACCTAGTCATCCTTTTCAAATAGATGGAATGAAAAACACTAATCAACATACATAATTAAAAGTGTTTAGACATGCTCATAACTCCGTATCGGTATTACAGCGCAGTTATCGAACCATTCGAGAAATTTTTCCATGCGCATGCGACCCACGCAGAAGCCCCGTCAACAGAATTCCACACACAAGTACGCCTATAACCTATAGCTATCCTGTAGAACCGGTAGACCTTGATATTACAAAAGAACCCTCAATGTGCCGGCGAGCTAACCTTGAGTTATTTTTAACCCAGGCTTGCATACGAGTCCCACCAAGCGACTCCTTCCGAGTATTATATAATGCGAAATTTTAGTTTTCTTATTTCATTCTCCTTGAAAAGCGTGTGGCCCTGTCATTTTAGTTTTATACCCTTTGTTGTGGTTCAAATTTTTTATTTCTTTCCGCTGAATCGTAAAAGGAAGAGGGAATGAAGGGTTAGTGCTTTTTGTATTATTTATGGTGCGTAATAATGGGCTTTCGCGTCCGCGACTATGGCGAACTGCCGAAAAAGGCCGAAACTAAAACAGCTGTATACAAGATGTGCATTTCTCGTCAGTCATGTTTGGGTGCCTTCTTTTGAATCGGTTCATTGCACATCAGTAACTACTGTAATAAAGCTATTTGCGCTATTGTGAGGTATTTTATTCGCACCTTTGTTGCTGATGGCATTATCAGGGTAGCTTGCATACATCCCCAGTTTGTGCTGTTTGTGTAGTAAAGGAAATTGAATACCGGTATATAAAAAGGATACTTTGGCAATGCTCGAAACTCGTTTAACTTGTTCACTCTCTCGTTATTTTGTTCGTTTTGCGCTGCAACAGGAGATGCGGTATTAAAGCTTGATTATTCTAGATGCGCCGACATTCATTCGTGCAAATTTGAGGTATGTTGGTAAGTATATCTTTGTCTTCATTCAAATATTATTACCTTTTTGGTGGCTCTGTAAAGAGGGTCTGAAATTGAGAACATTTTATTTTAAGCTTGTGGTCAATATGACAATCGAGTGTGTTTTTTTTATACGAGTAGTTCGTTCTCGGCCGTATAGTCTTACTTGCCACTAGCAGACTCAGTGCTAGCAGAGACTTCTTCTAGGGGCACTTTGATGTAAGGAAAAATAAAAACAAATTATTATTTCAAATTCATTCAGATTATCTGTAAGATGAATAAACAATTGAAAAAAGAAGTTAGCTGCTTAATAAGGAGTAATATTGCACCAAATGACTAGAGACACACAAAATATTTATACATGTAGACGTGATGGAGGATAGTTGCTGCGCATTTGGTGCCCAAAAGATTCAATTACTGCAAATACTGCGCCCCTATTACACTTTATATACCAAACATCAACATACGTAGCTCAGAGTATGAATAAAGAAAGTTAACGCCAAGTAGGTAAGTGGCCGAACATAAACCTCATGGCAAAGACAAAAAAAAAATTACGATAATGTTTGTTTTTATGTAATTGAGGTAAACATTTGTAGAATCCAATTAATATGACAAAGGGAGAGAAGACAACTAAGATAGATTTTCCATTTTTCTAGCTGAAAGTACTGTCATCGCATTAAAATAGTGCCTTTCTACAATATCCCAAATAATGTGTAATTGAAATCTATATAAAGCCTAAGGACTGCTGCGTAGCAGCTCCATGGTTCTTGGGATGCAAGATTCGCCGCATGGTAGAAAGGTATCTTATATACTAATGCCCGTCTGGATATCTATCCAGTTGTCTAGCTACCATCCTGTCACCACAAGTACCTAAAGGTGAGTTCCGGCAGCTGTTCTTGAGAGCAGGTTATTCCAGACTAAGCCTGTTCAACACCTTTGACCATATCATCTTTTACCATCATTTGAACCGCTCGTAGCGTAGTTCACACTTAGCCATTCTGATGTGCATGAGTTAAGCAACGTACGCTGCGGTCATGAGTTTGATGGGTGACAGTCGTTAGAGCATGGTGGTAGGACATTTAGCAAATACCCGCCTGGCTAACTACCACCCTCAAGTAGAGACCGTCGCCAAGCACCTAACGTTGTGTTACGACAGCTGTCCTTGAGAGCCAGAAATTCTATATTAGCTTGAAAACCATTTTTGACAATATCTACACTTACTTACCATCAGGTGAGATAGTGGTCAAAGGATAACGTATGAACTATAAATAAAATAAAAAAATAAATCTGGTGAAATTGGAACCTATCATTTACAAAAAATATTTAAAACTAACTTCCGTTCAAATCCCTGATAAGTCAAATATGTATATTATTATGGGCGACCTATTGTTATAATTTCTTGTAAACTACTGAAATATTTACTTTATCTTACTCATTATATTTTCTATTTTCAGAAAGGATGGAAGTTCTATCACGAACTCCAACCACCGTATTGGCATACTCAAACCATTATAAAATTAAGAAACTATGCTTTGAATCTCGATTATGTTGCCATATCGTGTTGTTCGATAAAACCTTCTCTGTTTCTTTACAAAGCACGTTTCTTAGAACTATTCAGTCGGAGCTACTTAAGTTTCAACTGGCCAAGAAGTTACTGCTACTTAATCTATGTCCTATTGCATAACTTTAGAAATAACAGCAGCACACATTGTTTAGGATTATTGACCCGTCCCTAATCGAATTCGGAGAAAAATGTTTGATGTTTATATTAATTTAAATATTTATGCCACTGAATCCCTTTATTTATGGCACTTAATTAAATTACTTACTAAATACATTATTTATAGTAACTTATCGTAGCAGCTTCCCATAGTTTGAGCAATGTTGTCTAGTGTAGAAGAAGTGTCTTGGAGGGTAACCGCTTTGAAAGAAATTTAATGCAAGAAACATGGTTATATCAAGATGGTCTTAATAAGGTTAACAGGTCTACATATTTCACCATTAACTGGCATACAATATTTTGTCAAGTAGCACAATTTATATTATAAAACTTATATTTAAAAGATATCTACGAGCCTTGCAACGGTACGAACACACATCAGGGCTCACCAAACAGTGTCATAATCTACTGGAAAAAGTAAGTACTAATAACTATGTTACTCTCCAATGGATAAAAGGGCACAGTGGATCCAGAGGCAACGATGCGGCAGACGAGCTGGCGAGGAGAGGCTCTAACATACGTCCATTAGGACCGGAACCAAGAATCCCTTTGCCATTCAGTCTAATACGAGCCTGGATTCGTAACAAAACTAAATTAAAACACCAGGACTACTGGGCAAGTATCACTGATTGCAGGCAGTCAAAGGAGGCTTTCCCGGATCTCAACCCGAGATACTCCAAAAGACTCTGCAACCTAAAACGTGACCAACTCCGACGAGTCGTCAGAATTATCACGGGACACTGCTCACTTAATAAACACCTGTTTACTTTAGGTGTTACAGACAGCCCCCTGTGCCGAGGGTGCATGGAGGCGGAAGAAACGGCCGCGCACATACTCACTGAGTGTGTGAGCGTGGCGCCTCAACGGGCAGAATTCCTCGGGACACCGAGGACCGTCAAGGAGGCCTGCACCGGCGTTAGCGAGCTGCTGGCCTTCCTCGATGACATCGGGTGGCTGGAGTAACGCACGTGTTAGAATCATATATTTGTTAAAGTTAGATTCTCTTAAGTAAATAAGTTACGAGAAGTTACTCATTATGTAATTGTAGAATATTCTAAACTTGTTGATATTTGTCATTTTTAATAACCGCCACACTGAAACCCTTTATGATCTGTATTCATTTTAGACTAGCCAATGACGAACCATCCTGTCTTATTTCGGGTTGGCTGATACGTTGTGGCGGGAACGCTCATGTCTCTGATTGGTTGTGATAAATATGGCGGGTGGTTTAATGGATATGCGACAGACACTTGGCGCCAGTCATTGCTATAAAACCGATGTCTTAACTTACTGAGTTTCTCTCTTTATTCTTCACAAGCGACTGCTGCATCGAGACTTATTGAGTTAAGTACTGTATTATAATATTTAATGTAACGTAACTGATATTCATGTGTTGTGTGTGGGTCTATGTTTGTTGGCTTCCAAATTCGCCCTTTTTATTGTATTATCGTTGTGAAATGTGACTATACAATATTACCTTTGAAGTAATCCATGTGACCCTAATGATGTATTATTCTTATTAAAGTGTTCTATGTGTTCCTATAAACGTTGTGTTTTTGAAGTATCCTTATGATTCCCTTTTGTGTAGAAAACCTAGTAAGTGGGATAGTTAAGTACTGAACTAGTAGTACTCATTTACTTTACCTTAAGCTAGGACTAGATTATGGCATCACCGCCTGAAAACATCTTATAATTTAATGAGCCTACATTACAGATCAAATAAATGCTCTCTATCTTGACAAATCTCACATCAGAAGTGGGATCACTCAGATTGCCTACCTTCATTTTTTTAATCACTTTTATTAGTTTCAGAATCGATGCAACTATTCTCAAAGACTTGGACGCCGCGGGTTGCGAAGCCGTGGCTGCAACCTGGCGACAAGATGACAACACCGTGTTCCCAGTTTTCGTATCTGCTACTAGCGGCAGTGGAACGCCGCGGTTTGCGAAGCCGTCGCTGCAACCTGGCAACAGGATGACGACACCGTGTTGCGAGTTATCGAATACTATTCACTGACATCGGTATATTGGCGAAATAATTCATCTGAACAAGTATTATAACAGTGGCAAAAGCAGGTAAAGCCCTCCAAAGGGTCTGTTTTATAATGATTACAATCCTGTAACCGTGTAGTGGCAATGTGAAGAATAACCTCGTCGAAAATTTTCTCAATGTTGTAACGTTTAAATCTGAAACTGACGGTTCTTGCTGCATATATCCCTCAAGATAAAGGTGCTTTCACTGAACCTTATTGAATTAGTGTTTGCTAGCATATGTAATGGAAGTTTATGAAACTTGTTATGTCATTGTGTATTTTTTTTATATTATTTACACTAATAAGTACATATTATAACGACGAACGTAATTAGATTTCTTCAAAGTCAAACTATGTTCTCATTTTATATAGTGACTATTGGTATTAATTGAGAATACATTTCTATAAACCTAGAAACCTAAATGTGGAAACGCATATCGAACAATAAATAGCAAAGTTACAACCATATCTGAACTAATTTTGCTATTACCATGTGCTTAAAATTTTCTTAATTTTATTTATTAGCGATCCTTAAAACTTAGTGACATATGAAATGTTTTTGAACATCTGAGAATATCTTATGTAATATTACTTGCTCAGTGATCTTATGGGCATTAAATAAATTCACTACAGATTGCTAATTCTATAAAAGTAGTCATGACAAAGTATATAGTATATTTACTTATGCTTTTGCTTGATATTTGTAAAAGCAGTTTGGGTCCTAAGCAAGGGTTATTTTATCCTATAAAGAAAACTTCTTAACTGTTTCACACTAATCAACTCGATTGTATAATATAGTAACTGGCGATGGGTAGAAATGTTTTAATTGTTGGTTTCGCAAAGTATTGTTTATTAAATCCCCTTTAAACTTTGAATTCTTATACATAGGTTGTCTTATCCTACATATATACGAAGATAACCTATGACAAATGTTAGCACTTGGCATCCCTTCAGAAGTCATTACTGACTGTCACGCAAACTTTGGCTCAAACCATAATCGATCCCTTTTTGGAAATTACTAATTGACAAACATATGATTGTTACTGGAACACTTTGAAGTAACGGTTAGATGGAACGGTATGTCTATATTAGGTAGAATGTTCTATAAATTGTCAGATTGGCCGAACGGATTCTGGAATGTTCAACAATCAATCTATGCAACAATACAGAAATTTACAGGGGTTTTACCTCTGCGTTTATTGATTGGTGTAGACTATAGTTGGTTTATCATGAAATATTGTAATTCACAAGGATATATTGATACTGGCCACGAGAGTGGGTGTTTGAACAAAATTTATTTAATGATAGATTGTACCTATTGTTTTGAAACAAGAAATACGATAATTATGTACGTTTCAGTTAAAAATATTAATATGACATGCTACCCTACATATTGTAGAAATAAACTACTTATGTTATATTATCAGTTATCATCAAATAAAATGATAATATCAAATTACTCATATCTACATGTGCTTATGCTCTAGATTAAATATTAAATAGAAAGACACTGCTTACCTATTTGATTGGTGCTGGTTGATCTCACGAGCAGTGTGTGAATGCAACCAGCATGTCTATTCAAATGGCAACTACTGTTTAAATTGATTACACTGCATACCCATTTGATTGGTGCTTGTTGATCTCACGAGCAGTAAGTGAATGCGACCTGCACGTCTATTCAAATGGCAAACTGTTTGATAAAAGCCGGTCGACCTTTTACTTGGCGATGGTTGTCTCACATGGCGGCTTGTGAATGTAATCATCGTGTCTAGGTAACTGGTAATTATTAAAATGAGTAGGGTTTTTCATGAGAATTTAAAGTGTTATTTTTACTGCTACATAAGTACATGTAGGTAGACTGCCTGTTGTTATCAGAAAAGTTATTTTACGTGTACAAATGATGATCCTATTATTCTGGATAAAATACTTAAGCCCTGACGTCAAAACGTCCAAATCATAAAAGGAAAACCCAATTCTGTCCTTATAGATAATACTTATGTCGTGAAGTCAAAAGGTCCAGACGTTTTTTGTCAAATGGAATATGTCCAATGTTTAATGGTACATTTTGTTATTGTCTAAATAATGCGTGGACGATAAAACGTCAACTTGATAACTAAGCAAGTTAAAGTTGCATTGCAGAAATTTACCACAGTCGTTTTAATCAAATTTTAAACTCCCTATTGCTTAATATGTTATCAAATATGTAGTTGAAACTGGATACTATCTATGAAACTTAGTATCAGTATTTACTTCATATATATACCTGGTAAACTTTACGAATTATGTACTTGCACATAATATTTATTCGTGACACTTATATAACAACGTAAATGGGAATGTTGGTTTGTACAACATTTTTTTCACAAATGTATTGAATGTATTTTGATTCCATTCCAATGATATTATTTTCCTTTCGAGAGATAGCAAGTCACAACAGTCAACGCGTAGAGGGATAATCTACCCTCCACGCCCAATACATATACATTGTAGTCCACAAATATGTACTATGAACATTTTATAATGATTTTACAGATAATCGATAGCGGTTTTTATTTTTGGTGACTTCGAACCAAATACTGTTTATGTGTTCTATTTATTACTTATTACATAAATTCTTTATCAAGCAAGCTTTGTGCAAATAATTGTGGGTTGCCATACACGGTAACAATATTTCCTACATATATGCTATTATCACTAAGTTATACATAATTATTTTAAAGTGAAGTTTGCCTGGTGTTATTTTGTACTTCGTGGACGAAGTACTGTCAGTATGGCCGTGTTAGAATCGTATATTTGTTAAGCTTAGATTCTCTTAAGTAAATAAGTTACGAGAAGTTACTCATTATGTAATTGTAGAATATTCTAAAACTTGTTGATATTTGTCATTTTTAATAACCGCCACACTGAAACCCTTTATGATCTGTATTCATTCTAGACTAGCCAATGACGAACCATCCTGTCTTATTTCGGGTTGGCTGATACGTTGTGGCGGGAACGCTCATGTCTCTGATTGGTTGTGATAAATATGGCGGGTGGTTTAATGGATATGCGACAGACACTTGGCGCCAGTCATTGCTATAAAACCGATGTCTTAACTTACTGAGTTTCTCTCTTTATTCTTCACAAGCGACTGCTGCATCGAGACTTATTGAGTTAAGTACTGTATTATAATATTTAATGTAACGTAACTGATATTCATGTGTTGTGTGTGGGTCTATGTTTGTTGGCTTCCAAATTCGCCCTTTTTATTGTATTATCGTTGTGAAATGTGACTATACAATATTACCTTTGAAGTAATCCATGTGACCCTAATGATGTATTATTCTTATTAAAGTGTTCTATGTGTTCCTATAAACGTTGTGTTTTTGAAGTATCCTTATGATTCCCTTTTGTGTAGAAAACCTAGTAAGTGGGATAGTTAAGTACTGAACTAGTAGTACTCATTTACTTTACCTTAAGCTAGGACTAGATTATGGCATCACCGCCTGAAAACATCTTATAATTTAATGAGCCTACATTACAGATTAAATAAATGCTCTCTATCTTGACAAATCTCACACACGCCACCCGACATCACGCACAATGAGCCGCTTGCAGACGGCATGGGTGCGGAAAACAGCCCGCCTATCAAGTATCAAGTATTATGCTACCTCACTTAGCTCTTACTATTCGTATAGTATGCTAAGTGAGGTGAGTATATATTTTGGTCATCATAATTATATTAAATACAGTGATCATTACATTTATTTTCATAAATTAAAAAAAAAGACAATGAAAAAAATAATAGAACACTAAGAAAGTATACATGTCAGTAATAATCAAAATTATATTCAACCTTACATAAATAAAATATTAGGTAATTATGTCCATTATTGATAATTTTCAATTTTGACAGATGAAAAACTCAGTAACATTATAAAGTTAAGCTAGTGTCTATTACTAACAGTCGCTTCCATGATTAGGATGGATACGGAGAGTAGCAGCTATGTTTGTTATCTTACACTGAAAACACCGATTTAAAATGTTGTTTTAGAGTTGTGATCAAAACCAACAATCCTTTTTGGAGAGCGAGGTTTCCTGGTTTTTGGGTAATTTTGGTGAACTTCGCACAGAGGTTCTTTTTAATTTGAGGAGAAATCTTTTACCTGTATTTGTAGATAACCATCAAAGAGGTATTTCTATAATGCCTACTCTTGGCGCGCGTTTTAGGGGTCAATAGTAAGTCAAGATATAGAAATAGAAACTCGAAGTGCCGCGACGGGGCGGGGCGGCGCTGTTGTAGTCTCTGCTGTAATTTTTTTCCCGCTTTTTCTTCTACGTTGGGATGGAGAAAACTTACTCTAACTCGGCTCTAGTAATATTTTAGTTAAGTTTAAACAGCCAGCGTTGTGGCCAGTTTTTTTTTTATCAACAATTTGTTGTATATTTAGTGAAATATTTTTATCTTAACTTTTAGTGGGTTTTAAGCTTAGTCTGTTGTCGAAGAAATAGGTAAAATCTAGAATGCGGCCAATGGGCTATAATCGCTCCAATATAAGTTTTATTTGATCCAAACACATGCTTTTAAATGTTCAATGTATGTGAATATGACTTTCATTGTTTTTGAGCGTCATTATTCAGTATACTGAGCACAGAATTTTATAGGAATGGTTCTGTCTTAGGTTTTCGCGATTATTACACATAGTAATTTAACAACTTTAAACCGTTTAAAAATGTTTAATTACTAGGTATGGTTCTCTAGTTCAGATGACTCAGATTTAGCTGACATGTTTTTAAGTCTACATAAGACGTAAGAAGCTGGTTCATCTACGCACACTCGCAATATTTCCACTGCTAGTTCCACGATGGAACTAAGTAGCGCAAATATTTGAGCGTCTCCAACCATACACTTTTATTGTACTCGAGACTCCTATACAAATAATGAAACCTGAAGTTGTAATCAAGCATTAGTCAAGTTTGTAAATTAATATAATAAAAAGTTGCGATCATTGGACCAGTGCTTTCATTGGACCATCAATGTATACCCAAAACTGTGAAAGCTAGCAACATCTAAACCAGTCCGAGTCTATTGTGTCTCAGCCACCCCTATAGCCTCGGTGACGCTTTACGTAGCGTTTTGTGACGCCTGCCTGTGTGCTTACGGTTCTCAAAATGTAACACCTTGACTCTAGACAACTTGATGTAGGTAAGTATTATTGATTAGACAGAACTGTCTAGCTATCACCGTTCTTGAGATAAAGCCTGGTGACAGACGGACGGACGGACAGACAGCGAAGTCTCAGTAACAGGGTCCCGTTTTTACCCTTTGGGTATGGAACCCTCAAAATGAATGGTAAAATTGTAATTCGAAAAGGATTATTTTTGATTTTAAAGTTTTTTTCAGCCAATTCTTAAAAGGAGGGACTATGAAGATTTTATGTACAACATGAAACTCTTTTTCGAGTCCTTTTTGTTTCGAAAGTATATCTTGTGTACTTAAATAGTTGGTAGGCCCCCCACTAGGTGGACTGACGACATCGTGAAAGTCGCGGGTAGCCAATGGTTACAAGCGGCTAATAGCCGTTCTTTGTGGCGTTCTATGGGGGAGGTATTTGTTCAACAGTGGACGTCTTCCGGCTGATGATGACTTAAATAGTTATTGCATTTTTAAAAGTATGATACCTATTTGTTTTGCAGGCCAGTGTAGTTGGACATTGTACTATTTTAGATGATTAAGTATTAAAAGTACATTTGTACTATACTGAATGAGGTCTAGACGATGACGACTACGCCAGATGCTAAAGCGCAAAAAGTAAAGGTTTTGGTTACTTTTTATTGTGGCCCGTGGGGTGCCGGGCTAGAATGTCACCCCTCCACCTCTACACGTGGGTTTCGGCGACTAAGGATAACACACCAGAAGGTGGGCAGCAGCGCTTTCTGAGGAAATTATATCTCACTGTGATCCCCAAGACGCCTGCCAAGCGTGGGGATTATGGCACCCCTCCATAATGGGGTAGGCTGTGCTTCCTATAGGACCTTAAATTATTATTTTATGAATTTCTATTTCATTATTCGTCTTTGAATTTACATGAAACACCTATGCAAATTTCAGTTGTAACTCACTTGTGACATACGGACGGACAGACAGCTGGCAGTGTCTCATTCATAGGGCTCCGCTTTCCCCTTTGGATATGAAACCCTAAAAACAACTTAAATTTTTATAGATGATAGCAATCTAAGGCCGTATTCCACTTGACGCCAATGTCGTTATTTTCGATAATTTTGACAACATGTTGTGTCTATTAAATGTGGAACCATAGACGTCAAAATTATCGAAAATAACGAAATTGGCGTCAAGTGGAATACGTCCTAAATCTCAGATCATGTAGGAATACGAGTATAAGTAGGGAGGATATAGGGTGCTTACCATTTGAAGTTAGATTCGCTAAAAACGCTAAAAACGATCACACTCCCAAAAAGTTGTTCCACATGGGTCTTGGCGTTATTTTCGCCATAAACGCTACATCTAATGTCAAAAGTGACAGAAGTGGTAAATTTTAGTGGCATTCTTAGCGTTCTTATCCTAAATGGAACAGGGGATGACAGTTACAAACGATCACAGTGATCACAACTATAGACGCAGAATGTGATCAAAATTATCGAAAATAACGTTCTTAGCGACTAATGGAATATACCCATAGTAAATCGAAAATGGAGGACTATTGCTGTGTGCGAGAGGATTAGCGACACCATTTTCTACTCGATTCGTTTCTTTATTAAACCGATTATACCTTTGTACACATTTGGTTATTCACAAAGATTTTAATTAAAGCACGGTACGTACATTTTGTTTTGTTTCAACAAACGTATTAAAATATATTTGTACAAAGACATCTTTGTCGTTTTTTATCGGTTTGGGTATTATGTTCACACGGCTCTCGGCCACATGTTTTTCATTGCGTATTTTTATTCTCATTTGACATATGCTGTTGTCTGTGACTTTGGCCGCAGAGAAATTGAACTAATTACCATAAATCATTTTGTTTACTACTGTCAACTTCGCAGCTTTGCCCGAAAATGCATGTGTTTTGGATGTCATCAGATATTTTTATCGTAAGTAACATAAAGCAGTCTTCGATTGGAATATCTACAATAAAGTCTAAAGTCAAATCATATCCTAATATGTTAATTAATCGACTGCCAAAAAAGGAGGAGGTTCTCAATTGGACGCATAACTTTTTATACATTAGTCAGATTTTGATAATTCTTTATTAATAAATAAAGAATTATCAAAATCTGATAATGAAGGTACCGAGTTGGTCCCATATAAATTTCATCAAAATCGGCTGCGTAGTTTAAAAATTATAAGATATATTCAACTGACTGAGAATGTATTCGCTTACCTGGATGATTTAATGGTATTATATGGATGTTGTCGAAGATGAACACTACTAGAAGCAAGTGAATGATCTTGTAAGCAGCATCTTTATCCCTAAAAAGACATTTTGTTCAAATGGATTTGACGTCCTACACTGAAAAGTATGAAATAACTTGTGGAAGTCGGACCATGCTAATGTGAGGTCGGTGTTTTGATTCAGCATATCGACTTCGACAAGTATTTCATAATTTTCAGTGTTGGAAGACGATTCCATTTTTTTTATTGTAAGTATTTTTAATTATTATAAAATATAAATACGAGAAAATAGGGTGGGTCGACAGTAATAGAATATATGTTATACGTAATTGACGAGGACGTAGTTACTACATAAAACTTAGCCATTCCCCATAATTGGATAATTCATTAGTTTTTCTTTCAAGTATTTTAGCAGCAGTCTGGAGTTTGATCTTTGATCCGTCAGATGGCAATAGGCTTGCCCTCTAAGGCATGAGACCAAAATCATACCAGGCGGAGCTTGGGTGCTTAGACACCTCAGCCATTTTTTTTTTATTTTATGTTATTTTCAGGGAACAAGCTCGAGGCCCATACCTGATGTTAAGCTGACTAACCTCTGCCTAGAACAGATGCATGTCATCACAAGTCACGAATTGCACTGCGCCCGTCACTTTGAGACATAGTTGTTTAGTTTCATGTGCCTGTAATTTCACTTGCTCTCAAGGACCGCTGCAGGAACACACAGTTAGGTGCTTGGCGACGGGTTTATATATTCGTTCAGCACATTAAGCAACTCGGACCTCTGTTAACGGAGGAACGGGACAAGGGTTCGAGTTGCTCTAAGGTTAGGGGATATAAAGGGTCGATGATGTTATATTTATAGAAATACGTATTTGTATGTATGTATGTTACCAGATGGTAGGTCTTTGCATCAAGAGACTGTCTTGGTGGGTACCATCGCAATGTCAGATATTCTACATCGAAGCAGTAAAGCGAACTTTAATATATTTTGGGTGTAAACCGATGTCATGCGCGGTCATGAGTTGGATGGGTGACCGCTAGTGATACTACTACTGAGCGAATCCGCCTTCTGTGCTTCGGTGAGTGCGTGAAGCCACCGGTCCCGCTTGTCGTCTTAGGATGGCAGTCGTTATAGCATGGTGGTAGGGCATTTTGCGAATGCCCGCCTGGCTAGCTACCACCCTCAAGTAGAAAACCTGTCGCCAAGCGCCTAACGGTGTGTTCCGGCAGCTTTCCTTGAGAGCCAGTACTTCTAGGTTAGCCACAACAACATCTTCGACCAGATCATCACTTACCATCAGGTGAGATAGTGGTCAAAGGGTAACCTAACAGGCATAAAAAAAACGAGACTTAAAAACTAGTCTCAAGAGTGATGAGCGCTGTGCAGAGTCAGAGCAGAACGAGATTGGTACTGCATCTGTTATGGACAAGCGTGAGCGCTTACCATCATGCGAGTAACTTCTCCGTCTCACCACTACATCACATATAACGACACACTTGGATCACTCTGCATCTTTTACCGTATCTATCACGGGGAGTGTTCTGAGGAGCTGTTCGATTTACTACCTGCAGGCGCAATTTCGCCATCGGACGTCGCGACAAAGCGTGATATTTCATCAATTTCATGTCTGGGAGTCCACAACCTTGCGATTTTAACGGCATTTTCTACCTCGCACTGCCACAATTTGGAACCAGCTGCCTGGTGAAATATTTCCGAACAGACACGACTGGGCCATCAAGACGAGAGCATATTCCCTCCTCAAAGGCCGGCAACGCATCCTCAAGACTCTGGTGTTACGGATGATCGTGGGCGACGGTGATCACGTACAAAGACGAGCCGCCTACTCATTTAAAAAAGCTCATGTATGTAGCTTTTTACATAATATGTACTTACTACCATTTCACTTAATGTTCAATATATCATTATGAACGGAAATATCAAATTATTTTCTGTCAAATCAGCTTGGCAAGATTCGTAAGGTAAACTTAGTTTTTTTTTTTAAATATTTTTTTACCGTCGCGACGGTATGCCTTTATTAACAAAATACTACGAACTATATACAACACTACAGCTACTACAATAAAAGCATTTGGACTCATAGGCAGTCCAAATGCTCTAGCCTACTACCAGTTGGCAGCGTACCCAGCATGCTGGCAACATTGCCCCGCTGAATTGCAATGCTTATTCTTTGAGCCAAATAGGTGCCAGCATTTTGATCATGCGTCGCATCGACCAAGCGCTCTGATAAATTTTGGAAAATACGATGAGCTCCCGGTCCCCACGGACCCAACGTCTATACACCAAACGGCTCAAATATGTAACCCATACCGAGGTTAGCATATTTGCGCCGCTTGAGTTGCTCCGCCGAAGTAGCCGCGGCGCCAGCCTTCACGTTGGTTTCAGAAAGATGTGACGGCGCTAAAGTGTCTACGCATGTAGCGTCCCACACTAAGGGCCGTCCTAATTTCCATGGAACCAGAGTCATGCCGTCAGGTCATTTACCATCGTCACGCATCAGACCGTTCGGTTCGAGAACAGCTGCAACATTGGCGTAAATATAAACTTAGCCTATGTAATAAATTCGTAATTGATAAAACAATCAGACAAACCAGTACCCCTTGCATATAAATATAGCAGTCGAACTTATGACATCATGTGACTTTAAATTGGAGCAATTTTTGTATCAACTCGTGTTCGTCATCATAAAACATGGATGTGTTTGTTTTTCATTTTATGTTCCTAACCATCGTCTGCACCGAGAATAGAGTAATGAGAATGAGTGTTTATTGTAAGCAGATTACGAAAAAGTGCGGTGATGTAGTTTATTTGTTAGTAGGTACTGTAATTTGTTTCATCGACAGTATGGTAAAGCTATACTCATGAAGCAATGATGGCCGAGCTATCGACTGCTGTGCCGCAGGTCCCTGGTTCGATCCCCACCGCCGGCTTGAGCTTCACCGCATGGTGGAAGGGCATTGTGCGATTGCCCGCCTGGCTAGCTACCAACCTTAAGTAGAAAATATGTCGCCAAGCACCTAACGGTGTGTTCCAGCAGCAGGTCTTGAGAACCAATGAAATCACAGGCGCAAGAGACTTAACAACTATATACGTCTCGTAGTGACGGGCGCAGTGTAATGCGTGGCTTGTGATGAAATGCATCTGTTATAGGCAGAGTTTACACTAATGACAGTTAATATTTTCATATTCAATCTCATAAAAACAATTTTAAATATAATTACATTGATAACTTTTTTCTTTATCGCTGTGTACTTAACAACAGTACACAGAAAAAATACTTCAATATTTTTTACTGATAATAGCTATAATGGCCAAGTGTCACACATCGCTCAGGTACATGAAAAAGGGAAAGAAGGGTTTTATTTATGTATATTTTACTTTGTCCATTTAGCGCATGCTAATAATAAACATAATACTATGTTATACAATTTTACATCTTGCGGTGGTACAAATTAAAATGGTTTTTTTCACTGTACTATGTTTTATTTTAAATTAACGTAATTATAGTGATGTATCATTTAAATGTAATGATTCATGTCTATCAACGGCTTACAGATATACAGAAAGTAAATAACATTCAATTTATATGTTAACTATGCGAAAATATGCAACGGGGAAAGTAACACGTTAATTATTATGAATATAAACTAGTTATATTTATTTGATGATGATTTATAGGAAGAATCGGGGACTTTTTTTTTAAGTATTAATAATAAAATTTATTTCAATAACGTACTCCTTTGCTTCTATATAGATATGTTTCATCGGGTGCCTCGTTCAAGAATGATTGTACTTCTTTTTCTGATAAACTTTAAATTTTTAAAAAGTTTGCAAAATGTTACTAAAATTGCTTAACTTATATGCAAATTTGGAAATACTACCTTATAATAATATTAATTAATCTTGTAATAAATAATTAATTAATTTTCGTGTATACGATGAAATACCATTATATCTATTGCATATATTTTACTATTGCATACCATATTATGGCATACGAACGCAGCTGCACAAATTACATATTGAAACATCTTTCTACCTAAATTCATACATATCTATTGATTAGTTTATTTACGCACCAGTATTGTTAGTAGAACAGAGTACAGGGGGACAGACGGTAAAAAATCAACTCGAATGCCATTTTTTACATAATATCAGGCAGTTGGTACCGACTAACCATAGTAAATACTTACCATTATTAAAACCAATATGGAAATCAGAATGGCGATATGACAATGGCAAACTACGATAGGAAGCACTACCAAAGCAATAAAAAAATAAATTACCAACTTCACCAAACCGAATTATTCCAAACGAGCAATATTAAAACATTAATAAAATAATTTTATAGTACCACCGCATTGTACGGTAAGCACAAAAAGATACAAAAGGGAAGTGATTAAAAAGACATAACATCTTTTAATAACAAAATCCCTTTTGAGACACCGACGTCGTAACGACAGGAAAAAATATGATGTCAGTAAAAAATATAATGGGGCTGCTCGTAAACTCCACATTTGAATAGAAAAGTAACATATCAAAAATTTTCAGTGATCCGTATTTTACGAGGTTGTCGTAAACGTGTACTTAGCAGGGTGAAATAAAAGATCAACTTAGGTGTTTCTTATAATCTGTGAGAGGAAAAGAGAAAAGAAACACCCTATGTGCTGTGCGTAAGAATCTGCGTGGGCTATACAAGGGGTCGTAATCAGTTTTCAAGCTCGCATTTATCGTATACAGTATTCAATATACGTAAACGTTATTATGCTTATTGCTTTTATGAAATAGAATCTTTTATGTGTGGAACCACTTTATCAAATACGGAACTGTTTAGGGATATTGTTATGATGTCGAGATAATTTTATACAAGAATTTTAGTTAGATACAATTGTACATACGTCTTACATACGTTCTATTTATCCATTTAACCGACCAGCCTGGATGAGGAGATGCAAAATGTATGATCTGATTCTTAACAAACATTCAAATTGAGTATGTGTGTTAAGTGATAATGGTAATGTTAGTCAAAATAACAAAGGATAGGAAAAGATACAATATTTGATTTCTGTTAGGATGTTTGACTATTAATAAAATATTGTGTCAGGTTGATTAACGGAAACAGCTTTTCGAGCTTTAAAAGTGGAATTAAGATTTGCACCTATCACCATGAAATAATATTAAGTTAATATAAGAAAACGTACAAATATTCTCACAAAATGTACATAAAGAATGAATATAAAATTAACTCGTCCCCAAAGCAACCGGATGCCCATTCAGAAATACAATGAGATTTGCTCGTGTTGAACTAGCTATAAGGAATACAGGTGGTCCAACAATGAGCTCCCTGAGGGACGCCCTCCTTTACTATTTTAATAAGAAAAAAGATCTCCTTTCACTCCGCCGAATTACTTTGAAACGAATAAATAAATGAACTGTTGGATCTTGAGATTGAATTAGAAAAGAATTTGTGCGTAATAAGAATCGGTCTATTCATAAAAGTTATGAGGGAGAGGCACAATGAGAAAGTCGAAGGCTATACCGAAGTCAACGATGTATAGTTGACAATGATAGAAGGTATCAGAGCTGAAAAAGGATCAGTTTTCCTTTGATGTCACGTCGAAAAGACTTACAAGGAGGCAATAGGATTGAAGAAAAGTTACTTTTGGGAAAATTGGGTTTGATGACATGAAACGACATTATTCAAAATACCACCACCCTGTAAAAGGTTTTCAAAGGATGGACATATTGGGACGTAAATAAAATGAACATTTATTAGGTTTCAAAAGGTATAAAGCGAAAGGTATAAACGGTCTGACACGGTATGTATTTCCTAACCTTAAAGATATTAAACATATCTCTATCTAATATTAGATACTTTACACATTTATATAGTCATTAATATACATATATGGATATATTCTTTATTACCGTATTTTTCAACTGATCCTCGGGAAATGTTGAGACCAGGTTCGATAATTATATGGAATTATTTTTTGGGTTTTTTTAAACGTAGTAACGAGTACCTGGGATTGAAAACTTAAAAAATACGCGCTTTGCTTTCTCTCAGTCCCCTAGATAGGATTCGATCCACTAGGTATGCTTTGCAGTGTAGAGTTTCTTAGTTTAGAAGTCCGTTTGAGTGTTTTGGCAGCTGAACTAATTATAGGTTTAATCTGTGGTTAAACCTGTTTGCCATCCTCGACTACAGGCACTACACCAACAGGTAAGATAATGGTGAAAATAATTCCTGTATACATATTTATAATGGTTATATAGGGTTGTGAACAGGGTGGTCAATGAAACTAACTCCAACACAGATTCTATAACAGAAGCAATGGGCTGGCAATCGCCACAGTAGATACCATTAAGGCCAGTTATGAGCGGTCAGTATCTATATGGCCACGGTCTTTAGCTTTTAGACACCTACTCTTTTTGCACTCTAATGCCTGATTTTCAATCATCAGATAGTTTATATTCATACGAGTAAAGTATACACAACCAAATTTATATACCAAATGTTGGTTGCTGTAAAGACAAAATAATTTGATTAAAATTTTGTTAGTTTAACATTTTATTAGTCTGATATTGTTTATCTGAAAGCCAGTTATATTAAAAACAGTAACAAAAATGTATGGCTGTCACCCATTGGATGAAGACTTAATTATGTAAAATCCTACTACTGTAAGGCTCGTATTATTAATAAATGCATCACAAAGTTGAGAAGGATCTTAAGATACAGTTTTGGCTTTTAATGTATGGAACATCTGTCAAAACTGCATCTTAAGATCAATCTCAAGTTTGAGATGCCGACTGTCACTTACGAATTTGGGGATTACTATCCATTGAACGATTTGCTACCTCAATAATCTTCTATTCTCTGCTACAAAGTTATTACCCAACTTTGTAACAGAGGACAAAGTGGGGTTGCGTTTCTTATCGTATACATCGTACCTTTTACACTTTCTTTTAACCTTAGAGGTCTTAAAACTTACGTTATAAAAAGCTGAAGGTAAATCTGAAAGTCAACCCTGCATTTTTACGCACACATTATGTTTAACGTGCAAAAATCATATTTCTTTCTCCCTTTTGTTTTACGGGTTTTTCATTGCAGCCACTTTACGAGCATCGGTGATGGCTGGTACTCTTCTTTTATAACCGCGGAGCAATACCTGAATTTTCTAATAGAATCGACATCATAGGAACAAACAATCCCTGGATCTCGAAGGGTATTTTTATTCATAACCCATAGGCTAACCTTTAACCTAATCTTTGGTTGTCAACTTACTCACTTGATGGTAAGTAATGATGTGGTCGTTTTTTTTTTATATACATAACTGGGTAGCTCTTGACCACTATCTCACCTGATGGTAAGTGATGATGCGATCGATGATGGAGCGCGCTTACCCAGAAGGTATCTATTCACTCGCTTCTTGAAGACCCCCATATTGTACTTAACCGGAAACACAGACTCAGGCAGGGTGCTCCACTCCCTGGCGGTTCGTGTGATGAACGAGGACGCAAATCGTTTCGTTCGGGAAAACGAAACATCAACCATATAGCGGTGGCGCTTCTGAGTGTCCTTGGATGTCCGGTTATAGAATGGGGATGGTGGAATCAAGTCATGCAGTTCCGTGGCACACTCCCCGAAATGCATCCGATAGAAAACCGATAAACAGGCGACTTTGCGGCGATGCACGAGACTTTGGAGTATCGAGCTTACAAGTTGGTCGTCGTTAATTAGTCTCTTGGCTCTCCTCTCAATAGCTTCCAGATAGATTCCGATGATGTTGTATAGGCTAACTTAGAATTAATACTCTCAAGGACAGCTGCCGGAGCACACATTTAGGTGCTTGGTGATAGTTTCTACCTGAGGGTGTTAATTTCCAGGCGGTCATTCGCAGAATAACCTACTATACCATTTATAACGGAGCACGGAAGCGCTCAGTAGTAATGCCGCCACAAGTGTAACATACCCAACCAAGTCATAACCGCAGCTGATCCGCAACTGAGATATGCCACTTTTCTCCCATTTTTTGAATTTCTACTAGATGCTCCTGATGGTTATTTCTTACAAGTAGTAGAGTTCACGGAGCGCTTTTAATTTGTTATTGTGACGGAACAAGCTCGAGGCTCACCTGATGTTACGCGGACAAACCTCTACCTATAACAGATGCATTCCGTCACAAGTCACCAATTGCACTGCGCCCGTCACCTTGAGACATAGTTGTGAAGTCTCATGTGTTTTTTGTTTAAATTTTAGTCTTGATTTTGGAACAGGACAGCGATCTACTCGTTTTGTTGTTGACACTAAATGAGGAACAGTTATTTTGTGATGCCGTCTTAAACTTTCGAAAATAAACAATTTTCTAACACTGCAAACATTGGCTTCCTCGTAAAATTTTGTTGTGGGGTGTCTATAAGGCAAAGACCATAGTACTTTTAGCCCGTTGAGCCCGCTCAGCTGATATAATACTGGTCTTTGCTTCAGAGCCCCATGCAAAAATGCAGTAGGTACCTAATTTTACATTCACATACAGCTTTATATGTTTGTATTATTAATTTAGTTTCAGCTACTGTTCTCAGTGTTTTAAAAGTGCATATAAGTTTTCTTCTTCTGGATACTAGTTTTTTTATGTGAGTGGCCCAATTAAGATGACTGTCTATTTTAACCGCTAAATACTTAATGGCATCTTATTGTGATTTTTTTTTTCGATTTATCATTTAGGTATCTAATAAATCGAAAAACTGGCAAACCAGGAGCACAGATATTAGGATCAGCCATATGCGCACAAAATTTCACCGACTTTGAACCCTCAGTATTTAAAATATGACGAAACTACTTTTGTATGAAAAGCGCTCGGTGAACTCTACTCAGCAGATAGTATAGACGTCAAACATTCGAGATACAATCTTAAAATATGACTTATCTTACTTTCAATGCTAGAGCCAAATTAGATCCGATTTAAGTATGCTAACAAGAATAAAATTTTTGATTATTATATGAAGTAACTATTGTCTAATCTATGTTATTGTGCCACCTACTTTATATCTAGTAGCTATTGTATTTGTCCACAACTTTCTACGGCAATAACGACATGACATCATATAAGTTAAGTTTCACTGAATGCAAATATGAGGCTTCTTATAACTCTGTTCTCGATGGTGCAGAGTAACAGTACTGAAGGCAAGATTGCGTGTTTGATACTAATTAAACGTCTTGATGGCAGTTCGGAGATACGTGATTCGTCTGGACGCGCTGAGTAATGGTGTTTTACTGCAATTTTATGGCGCTTACCGAAGCATCTTTCAAGGATTGAACTATACATACTAATGTTTAAACTGTGGATATTTACTACTTGTTAGTTATTGGCTACGGTTTAATGATGTGTACTTATACTTACCTGAGTCTAGAGCACTTAGCGTAATAAGCATAATAATTGGCGACTACCAATTTAGTCCCTCGCGCGTTACGTGGTGGAGTTGTATTGTCGCGGCGGCAAACAACATCCAAGTCCATTCTAGATAATATATATTTTTGAAGCACTCGTCGGAGCTTACCTAATCTTGCTTGATCGACTAGGTCGACAAATTTCCGATCGTGCGCTCGTAGAGACCTCCTGGGGATGCTTCGTGTAGAAGCAAACCGCGTCGAAAATTCTTCCGGTTTGGCTGCGTGGCGTTTGCGACGTCTCTCTTTATATTTTTTAAGTGTTTTATTAAAATAATCAATATTTTAATAAAACACTTAAGAAATTTATGTGTTTGTTAACACTTAAAAGATCTTTCTTAAAATATTTGTTGTTATTAAATATGGTTTTCCGCAAAGTAACGCCTGAATCTATTCATGAGCAGTATTCGCTGCGGTTATACTGAGCAACGGAGCGCTTCCATGCTCCGTAGGGCACGCGGTCCTAGTCATTGTCCTAGGTTGGCAGTAGTCAGACTATGTCAGAAGCCTTTACGGTGGGTAAAACTCTCGTAGGTAGTAATGGGGCAGAAGTTGGCCGCGGAGCGGGTCAAGGAAGGCGATGTCCATGTTGCCCGGCTCCGGGGCGACATTGCTCACCAAAGCCTGCCTACCGCCGGGGCAAGATGGTGAATACCCACGCGGCCCTATCTGCGGATGACTGCTCACGGGGGAGATTTTGGTGGGTTCAAGCGAAGATCCTTGCCGAAGTTTACCACTTTCTGGAGCCAAAGAGATACCGTGGAAAGCCCGTGAGAAGAGGTCACACGAATGCGGTGGCAGGTGAGAGATGAACTGTTCCCTGCAGGAGGAATTGGTCCTGGATACCAGTCCCTGGACGGTGGAGGCCATCCGCCCGGTCCTTCTCAGGTAAAGGTTTCTGATATGGCAGGTGCTTTCTGGAAACGGATGTTTCGAAAGTACCTGTATCAGATCTCGAGACGGCAGGTGATCCCAGCTTGTCTGGCCTTTAAGGGAGGGTCACTGGTGGGAGTCGAAGGATTCTTCAACGGCTTCCACGTTCCACGTGTTTAGGGACGGCCTTGGTGAAATAAGACACTATAAACTACCACAGTTTTAAAAAATAAAGCCTGAATAACTTACTAAAACATTTTGCTACATAAAAATCACGCACACATAAGTCGAAGTAAGGTGTACAGAAGTAAACATTGTTTATTTGGTACAAAAAAAAATACATTAAGTCAAACAAGAATCCTTTGTGTATAAAATAAGTTCAAAGTCGTCCAAAGTCGCCATTAACAGAAATAAAATCAACAGCCATAACAACAGTCACATGGCCCCAGATTCAAATGAGGTTTTCAAATATAGCGCCTTATGTCACCGTGAGATGATTTTTTAAATTAATACCGATTGTAAATCTTGTCGCACTCACGTTCTTGGTTATAGAGATGTGGTAGGTTAAAATTTGGCCGAAATATAAAACAGGCCGAACAAGAAATACAATTTGACAAACGCCACATTCGACCAGATATTTCACCAACTTAGTCTCTGTTTATACGGAGTTTGGATGGCTTCGTCAGAAGTTGGCGGGTAAAATACACAAAAGATCTCAAGCGTGGAGTATAATAATCCTCAAATAGGATTAGAATATAAAATATACAAATTTACCCCATATTCAAGGAAGAATCTCATGACGTACCTACAGTGCAAGGTATAAGAATCAGTGGTGTTCGTAGTGGTATCACTCCGAAATAAATTTTGCAATAATGTTTTTTTTAAGATAATTACGGTCATAAGCCAATTTGTTCTAGTACTTTTTTTTGTATGCTTGATAGGTTAACCTTTGCGCACTATCTCACCTGATGGTAAGTGATGATGTTCAGGCTAACCTAGAAGTAGGTACTGGCTCTCAAGGACAGCTGCCGGAACACATCGTTAGGTGCTTGGCGACAGATTTTCTACTTGAGGGTGGTAGCTAGCCAGGTGGGCGACTTACACATGCGTTTATTACTTTGATTGAAGATTGGCACAATTCTTACTTCTAAAAAAGAAGGATGTTCTCAATACGACTATTTGTTTTCTTTGTACGTTTCGTCCGCGATTTCTCCACTAATTATGAACTTATTTTAATATTTTTTTTTGTTTTACCTGTCTAAGGACCTACTAAATCTATGAATTTAATTAAGACTGCTTATATAGAGTTGCCATTCGTCAAGAACATAATATATTACCTTAGTTAAAAAAGTAGTCAAGGCCATGGTCACGCAGAACTAGTGTCATTGTCACAATAAAAGTTTCTCCAAGTCACATTTTAGTAAGTTGTTGGAGACATTAATTACACAGACTAAATTCATATTTGGTTACGCTAACTAATAAAAAGTTACCATTATTGTATGTACCATATCGTCTACAGTCTACACTAGTACATATATGCCGAACACGGTTAAAATCAAACACGGTTTAACAATACACCATTATAACACAAAAAATGGAAAATTACGCATTATCAAAGACGTCAGTCACGTTTGCGATTTTCCGCCGAAAATCCAGTTCGGTACCTATTCCAACTCTAGACACGTCTGTAAATTGGAAACACCTCGGTTGGGGGCGGGATTCTATTCCTGTTCTTGACACCACCGCCCCGAGCCGACTCGTCTTTGTTAAAGACGTGCAACTGGTTGTAATTGCATCAGTTACGTTTTACGCCGTCATGTCTCGATTAGTAACGCGATCTTGTTTTAATCTGGTTGTGAAGGCGTGATTAAAACATCTGTTTTGCTGCACAGAATAATGAATAGGAATAATTTCGACGCTAGACATGGAAATGGGTAACACCGCCCTTTAATTAACTACTAAATAGCGTATTTGCATACATTAAACAAATTTAAATTGTGTCTATTATTTTTCCACGACTGCCCAAAGAAGGAGAGTTTTGTTTTGAGGGTTTATGTATGTTTGTGAGTTTCTTTATTCTGCCACAATTTCTAAACGGCTCAACAGATTTTAGTGTATGAGATATCGTTAAATTTGTCTTGATAACGCCATTGACACAAGGTACACATAAAAAAAACTGGTGGATTTTCAACGTTTTATTTTGTCATCAAAAACATTTTTTTCTTCCATACCAAAGTGTGGTATCAAAATGAAGGGCTTTCAAAAACAATTGTATATATAAATAGCAGTTATTTTTTAATTTTTTTTATTTGTTAATTTCAATGCAACGATAAAAAGTTTAACGAATATATATATAATATTGCTGTTGGGTTTATACTTTTTAATTTATTAACTTTGGTGTTTCGAAGTCGACGTAGTTGATAATTTATATTTGTTATAATCGCGAAATCCAATGACATTATAATGTCATTGTCAAAAACCGTAGAAATTAATAAAATTAACAATATTTTCATCTTATGGGCTAGCCTTCTTGTAGAAAAAGAATATGTCAGTGAAATTCTTGGAAGTTGCAATTAATGAACAAATAACTCGCGTGCCGAACGCAATCTACCAAACAGAACAATTAAATACATATATAAAGCGTTCTGTTACATCAAATATATTGCTGGCCTAGGCTCTAATCCCTACTACATCTATTTGCGCGCTGTCGTTTCCCTTTATAAACGGTGATTAAAAAAATTAAGGTGCTAATTTTAATAGCGATAACTCTAGGAGGTACCAGACTCAGTTCTCAAAACACCCTTCAGTATAACCTCTGCCCAAATTAGTAGTTAAAAGCGAGTTGTGAGTACTTCAGTAAGGCGTGTAAATTAATTAATAATATATTTCAAATAAATAATAATACATAAGTTGTTTTTTAAGACAATTGGATAGGTTCATACGACAGTTCGTCTGTTTTTGTCAGGGCCTGTGAATATGGCCGTGCACTTTTATCTGACATATATCAGCCATCGTCACTTCATAGGTCCGTTAGCTTGCCTAACATCTTCGATCATATCATTCGTCACTTGCTAACAAAGTCCATGTCGAAGATCGAACAGAAATATGGAAATTTCATTCTCACTACGTAAGTATTCAGATATCACATAGAGGTTATATTTCCATTTTTACATTGAACGACTGAAGTTAAGTTGACTTCAACACCGATGTACATTTGATATAATAAAACTTCTAATACAGGCGCTCGACCAGCAGGTCATCAATATATTGTATCACATCCCAAAGACGTTGATTATGTGTAACCAATGTGAGTTATGGTACTTATCAACACTATCTACTCCACAATAGTCTTGATTGACGTTCTCAATAGCTGCAAAGATCGTCGAGAAAAGCGATCCATTTGTGTGCCTTTTTTAATCACACCGCCTCTTGAGATCTCCATGTCGAGTGCGGTTATTCATCTTGGATGTACAAACAAAATGTAGTTGTGGAACAGTTTCATCGTTCAACACATAGTGTGGAAGCTAATAGTCAAGTCAAGCTAATAGCTGAACCATTCGCGGAGCCAAGTTGCATAACTTTTCTTTCATACGAGTAACTATGCTGAAACGTCTGTAGATCTTAGGATGAAACAGGTCGTAGATATGCTCTAAACAGATACTTACCATTATGTACCAAATTATAAAAAACTAAATAGTCTAATAAAGCTTCATGATTTGTTTACAAGTACTGTGCTGTATCAGTCGGATTGTCCACTGCTGAACATAGCCTCCCCCCTGCTGCCCACCTTCCGGTATTTTGAATTTAGTCGCCTCTTGCAACACCCACAGGTAGCAATGGGGGGGGGGGGTGACATTCTAGCCCGGCACCCCACGGGGCTCCGGCACCCCGCGGGGCACAAGTACCTAAGCTTTATTTTTTCCCGATAATACAATTTCAGCAAATTTATTTTAATTATGTAGGTTTGCATCCAGACCTCGGAACACACTATTTTCTGTTCAATTTGAAATTTCTCAAATTAATGGTAAAATTCTTTAAACTTTTCTCTAAAAGTTGAGAAATCTTCACGTTTCACTTGGAAACAACAGTGATAGACACGTAATTAAATTTGGCACATGCTCCCTCGCACCAACATTTTCGGCACCGTTTCTTCCTTTAGAAATGACGCAACGCGGACAAAGAAATAATATTTTGTTCTTGGTTTCGGGCGGCTGTCAGCGGGGCAGAGATTTACACCATATCTGTCAGATTTAGAACCGTGGAGACAAAGGAACCTTGTCCAAAATCGCGGGAGCGTGATGTCATACCAGTTTCCAAACGCTACTAATTAATAGATAGACATTTACGAGTCGGTGAGGTTAGAGTTTCCCAAAGTTTGATACAAATAATCTATTAGTAAGAATCTAATCTATAATATATTAATCTAGGTTATAAAGACAAAATTTTGTATGGTATTGGTTGGCTCCTATGACAATGGACTACTAGAAAGTCCATGGTAATAATTCCACAGCGGGCTTGTACATCACCGCACGGTGGTAATGCTCGACTGGCAAGCTACCACCCTCAAGTAGTAGGTCTGTACTTGAATCAAATTTCCATATAAATATCATGAAAGAAAGCAGTAAATAAATAATAACACGATTTCTTTGATTATCACTTCACATATTCAGTTTATTATCAGTGACTTGTTATTACTCTCCTATTCAGTAAACTTAATTGCTTGCACTAGAATTATAATGGAATGCCTGAGATTTCATTCCAGTTGTGAGAGGTACTTATTGTGAATTTAGTTTACTACCTACCTCGCCTTTCTTAATGATAATGGAATTCTACCTATTGTTTTTATTTGCGTGTATTATGTGTGCATAAAATTAATATTCAAAAATACGAGCTTACCACCATGGTATAAAATAAAAATCTGGGTGTAGGTCGCATATAATATTTTTTGTGGAATAATATATTACTACTAGTATTCCATTATAAACAACATACACAAGTTGTAAACAGACATACGACCTCTTGACATTAAGTTTGTGAAAATTATACGTTAACAGTTTTTCCTATCCTTACGCACGACACTATATCATAAGCCACACGGTAGTATAAAACATAAGTGGAAACTACACACTAGTGTACATGACATTAGTGTAGTGGCAAAGGATATTTTCTACTTTAAAATCTAAGTTTATTCTGTTTTTAAAAATTACCATTATATATTTTGATTCTGTTTCTACAAAAAACCAACCCAGAAACATTTGTCAGAAATATATTACACAGTACTCTAGCAGTATGTCAATTCTTTCATAGTGCAAAAGTTTGAGCAACTCATGAGGTACCTAAAAGCCAAATGTTAAATTATACAATACCGTTTAAAGCTGGATTTCAAAGAAAAATAAGAAATAGTAAGCGTGTCCGAGTTTACGATCCGTTGTGTATTGGACCGAAGTCAAACTGTAAACTAATTCTTTGTTTCCAATTCTTTGTTTCCAGAATTAAAGCTCTCCACATACTTCAACGATAAACGTGACTGCAGAGTGTACCTATGTGAAATACAAAGACTGGTCATCCATCCAGTGATTAAAATTGCTAGCATATTTTGTTTCTCCCATATGGAAACTGAAGTTTGCTGGTTATTTATTTTCATATTATTATAGCAGAAATACACCAATTTGAAGTGATGGCTCAGTGGCATTGGCTATGGACTGCCGCGCAGCAGGTCCATGGTTCGATTTCCGCCGTGGAATTGAGCGTCACCGCATGGTGGAAGGGCGTTTTGCGAATGCCCGTCTGGCTAGCAACCACGTAGAGAGAAGAGAAAACTGTCACCAAGCACCCAAAGATGTATTCCGGCAGCTATCCTTGAGAGCCAGTAATTCTAGGTTAAGCCTGTTAACACCTTCAACCACATCACCACTCACCATCAGGTGAAATTGTGGTCAAATCTAAAAACACCTAAGAGAAGGAATATTTTGCTAAACAAAAATATAAGAACGAGTGGATGTGTTTTTGTCCAAAATAGTAAATTAAAGTAAAGAGCTCTGCTATAATGATAATTTGTTGTACGTTTCCTAGTAATCTAAAAAAAAAAACAGGATATAGTGAGGTTCTGTACATTGTAGTTGCTGACAATTCTTGGTATTTGTATTACTTACTACGAATAACTTCCAAGCGCAGTAGCAATGTCCAAAAGTACTAAAAAGCTGCAAAGTTTTTGTATGACATTGTGTTCGTTACTCCAATCACATAATATTCATTATTTGATAATTACTATACTTTACTGTGTATATACGTAGAGATGGTATTATCACAATGAAGTTTCAACAGTCTGCCCATTGCGAGCGTTCAATAACTAATTTATAGTATCACTACTACATTTAGTTAAACTTAACTAAGAGATAAAAATCTTGTACTCAAAAATAAAAATATATATTAGTAATTAATTAATTAATTTAGTACTGTGCTGTATCAGTCGGATTGTCCACTGCTGAACATAGCCTCCCCCCTGCTGCCCACCTTCCGGTATTTTGAATTTAGTCGCCTCTTGCAACACCCACAGGTAGCAATGGGGGGGGGGGGGGGTGACATTCTAGCCCGGCACCCCACGGGGCTCCGGCACCCCGCGGGGCACAAGTACCTAAGCTTTATTTTTTCCCGATAATACAATTTCAGCAAATTTATTTTAATTATGTAGGTTTGCATCCAGACCTCGGAACACACTATTTTCTGTTCAATTTGAAATTTCTCAAATTAATGGTAAAATTCTTTAAACTTTTCTCTAAAAGTTGAGAAATCTTCACGTTTCACTTGGAAACAACAGTGATAGACACGTAATTATATTTGGCACATGCTCCCTCGCACCAACATTTTCGGCACCGTTTCTTCCTTTAGAAATGACGCAACGCGGACAAAGAAATAATATTTTGTTCTTGGTTTCGGGCGGCTGTCAGCGGGGCAGAGATTTACACCATATCTGTCAGATTTAGAACCGTGGAGACAAAGGAACCTTGTCCAAAATCGCGGGAGCGTGATGTCATACCAGTTTCCAAACGCTACTAATTAATAGATAGACATTTACGAGTCGGTGAGGTTAGAGTTTCCCAAAGTTTGATACAAATAATCTATTAGTAAGAATCTAATCTATAATATATTAATCTAGGTTATAAAGACAAAATTTTGTATGGTATTGGTTGGCTCCTATGACAATGGACTACTAGAAAGTCCATGGTAATAATTCCACAGCGGGCTTGTACATCACCGCACGGTGGTAATGCTCGACTGGCAAGCTACCACCCTCAAGTAGTAGGTCTGTACTTGAATCAAATTTCCATATAAATATCATGAAAGAAAGCAGTAAATAAATAATAACACGATTTCTTTGATTATCACTTCACATATTCAGTTTATTATCAGTGACTTGTTATTACTCTCCTATTCAGTAAACTTAATTGCTTGCACTAGAATTATAATGGAATGCCTGAGATTTCATTCCAGTTGTGAGAGGTACTTATTGTGAATTTAGTTTACTACCTACCTCGCCTTTCTTAATGATAATGGAATTCTACCTATTGTTTTTATTTGCGTGTATTATGTGTGCATAAAATTAATATTCAAAAATACGAGCTTACCACCATGGTATAAAATAAAAATCTGGGTGTAGGTCGCATATAATATTTTTTGTGGAATAATATATTACTACTAGTATTCCATTATAAACAACATACACAAGTTGTAAACAGACATACGACCTCTTGACATTAAGTTTGTGAAAATTATACGTTAACAGTTTTTCCTATCCTTACGCACGACACTATATCATAAGCCACACGGTAGTATAAAACATAAGTGGAAACTACACACTAGTGTACATGACATTAGTGTAGTGGCAAAGGATATTTTCTACTTTAAAATCTAAGTTTATTCTGTTTTTAAAAATTACCATTATATATTTTGATTCTGTTTCTACAAAAAACCAACCCAGAAACATTTGTCAGAAATATATTACACAGTACTCTAGCAGTATGTCAATTCTTTCATAGTGCAAAAGTTTGAGCAACTCATGAGGTACCTAAAAGCCAAATGTTAAATTATACAATACCGTTTAAAGCTGGATTTCAAAGAAAAATAAGAAATAGTAAGCGTGTCCGAGTTTACGATCCGTTGTGTATTGGACCGAAGTCAAACTGTAAACTAATTCTTTGTTTCCAATTCTTTGTTTCCAGAATTAAAGCTCTCCACATACTTCAACGATAAACGTGACTGCAGAGTGTACCTATGTGAAATACAAAGACTGGTCATCCATCCAGTGATTAAAATTGCTAGCATATTTTGTTTCTCCCATATGGAAACTGAAGTTTGCTGGTTATTTATTTTCATATTATTATAGCAGAAATACACCAATTTGAAGTGATGGCTCAGTGGCATTGGCTATGGACTGCCGCGCAGCAGGTCCATGGTTCGATTTCCGCCGTGGAATTGAGCGTCACCGCATGGTGGAAGGGCGTTTTGCGAATGCCCGTCTGGCTAGCAACCACGTAGAGAGAAGAGAAAACTGTCACCAAGCACCCAAAGATGTATTCCGGCAGCTATCCTTGAGAGCCAGTAATTCTAGGTTAAGCCTGTTAACACCTTCAACCACATCACCACTCACCATCAGGTGAAATTGTGGTCAAATCTAAAAACACCTAAGAGAAGGAATATTTTGCTAAACAAAAATATAAGAACGAGTGGATGTTTTTTTATCCAAAATAGTAAATTAAAGTAAAGAGCTCTGCTATAATGATAATTTGTTGTACGTTTCCTAGTAATCTAAAAAAAAAAACAGGATATAGTGAGGTTCTGTACATTGTAGTTGCTGACAATTCTTGGTATTTGTATTACTTACTACGAATAACTTCCAAGCGCAGTAGCAATGTCCAAAAGTACTAAAAAGCTGCAAAGTTTTTGTATGACATTGTGTTCGTTACTCCAATCACATAATATTCATTATTTGATAATTACTATACTTTACTGTGTATATACGTAGAGATGGTATTATCACAATGAAGTTTCAACAGTCTGCCCATTGCGAGCGTTCAATAACTAATTTATAGTATCACTACTACATTTAGTTAAACTTAACTAAGAGATAAAAATCTTGTACTCAAAAATAAAAATATATATTAGTAATTAATTAACTGGAATTGCAGGATTTGCAGTTGCACCGGGAGTAATCGTTGAAATATTCTTTAATATCATTAAACACTTTTAATATAAGCCATGCTTAAAAGCATGGCTTATACTCAAATAGGTTGTGTTTTAATATTTTTATTTCAGTATGAAGTTTATAATACACATATAGAGCCATTACATATGGGCTGCGAAACATGATATTATTAATATGTGGCATACATATATTATGTTTATATCTACTGCAACAATCACTTGGCTCTTGGCAAGTGTTGAAGAAAAGGTTACAATGCGGTAGCTGTCAGATCAGACACAGTATCAGACAGCTACGACACCTTGCAGCATCTCTGCGGATATCATGTCCTGCCCCACAGCCTTTCCTAACATTATACCGTACAATTTATTCCGTACTGGTATTACTTTCATCATCACCTCTTTTCTTGAGGCAGTTATTGTATACTAAGCATTATGCTTTTAAACACTCCTTCCATCTCTTTGATATAATTTCTTCTCCATGCACTTTCTTTTAGCTGCGAGCGTTTTGTCCTTGAACAAAACGTTTCCAAATTTGCGATACTTGTCTACATAAGTTTAGAATATTGAATTGATTATTAATAAAATTCTATTTACATGCCATGCGCTAATATTAAATTTGTAGAAAAAGTTCATAAAACCATTTATGGTTTTTACTAAAATTGGATATTAACTTGTCGCTACTAAATTTACATACAATTTGAGATGTTGTCAGCTGTGGATACACATTGACTTTCTTTTAAATTTTGCCTCTCAATAAATGAACGGAATCCAAAACTTTCTTGCTTCAGAGATAACTTTATGCTGTGCTCATTACTTTCCTTGAACCATTCTGTTAATAATGATTTTCACATTTTTTCACTCCTCTTTGATTTATTTTCACAATCATAATCATAACGCCTTTATATATAGGTTTGATCACACTTTGAGACAGTTTACATCACATATCTTACGTAGGTTCTTTGTATATCTTTTAGATTTATTATTATAAGCTTACGAGCAGGATGTGGTAAGCATCTAGTAGTCTCAATGCAGACCCCGCGGCACATCCTAGTGTCTGAAAGATTAATTCATTAACAATTTATTATTTTCTAACTCATTAATTCGAACAGAATCCATAACATATTTGACCTAAGTGGGGGGTTAAGTAATAAGTAGTCAGTACTTTTAGCGTCTAGGTACAAACTAAATGGTGTTTCTGCAGTGGCTACTGACCAACGCAAACCCTATTTTATGCCATTTAGCATATTATAGTAGCACCAACTTAACTGTGCAGTTTTCGAGGGCGCTACTGGTCATAGAAATCAACTACAGACTGTCACAATTTGAGGGAAAGTTTTAGTTCTTTTTTCTGCCACCTGAACAGATAAGTAGGTGGGTCTGTACTACGTATTTCATAGATCCATGCTGACACCACATTATAGTACCACCAACTTAACTGTGCAGTTCTCGAGGGCGCTATTGGTCAAGGAAATCAACTACAAACTGTCACAATTTGAGGGAATTTTGTAGTTCTTTTTTCTGCCGCCTGAACAAATAAGTTGGTCGAACTGTAGTTCACTATTTCTATAATAAAAATATTGTACTCCATAAATACCTGTGATTATAGCTTCAGAAGCAGTTGCTTCGATCGCGTTTGTTAGCACGTAGTTTAACTGCTTGCGAGTGAGCTTCGAGAAATTAGTTCGAAGTCGAAGGAGCTCGTTAAAATACAGTTGTCTGAAAGTTCTGAGGTTCTTTGTGGTCTGTTTATTACGAAAGTGGGCGTTAACTCGCTGTATTTTATAATGGGTTTAAGCCAAAAACCCGAGTAGAGATTTTTAATGGATTCAAGTTAAAACCCCAAGTAACGAGCTTAAAAGGCTTGCGTCTGGGCTACAAAATTTAATACCATAATATAGACTAAGTATTTATCTAAATAAAAAACAACTCCGCGAGTACTTATCAAACGTAGAATTGTTGATTTGTCTTTTTCAACATCAAGCATAACCTGGTTTCACGTAATAAACTAATGTTCCAAAGACACATTAGGTAGCTGAATGCAAAAATACTAACAGAAAAAAATAAGCTGTTAAGAAATCAAAACTACTCAATTTTTATTCTGTGCCCATACACTTTATCATAACTGGAAGAAAAAAAAGTTTTTTTTTAATATACTGATGTCATTCGTGACAAATTTTACACGTGACGACAAAACGTGACAAACCTTGTTTCGTAACATGTATAAGCTACCAAAACCACGAAGCTTATCTCAAATCAGTAACTTGAGATTGGTTTGGAGGAAAATCTAAAGCTGTGTTGTATCATGCATTAAGGCTGTGGGCAAAGAAACTCGTGCCTTTGGATTTAACAAATTATAATATTTTTATACATAAATATATTTCATATATTTATGATTTACCTATAAAGACAATCATCATAAATAAGCCTTTATTTGTCAGATATTCGGCTTCAAAGCGAAAACGCCACTGTTTCGGCGTCAAGGACAGTGTGGGAAGTGATATTACTGGGAATGAGAAATAAGGATTAAATAATAGAAAATCTCGTAGCGAAGTTTGCTTAGCTGTTCTTTACCTGAGGTCATGAGTTGGATGTGTGACCGCTAGTGACATTACTATACTGAACGCTTCCGTGCTTTGGAGGACACGCTAAGTCATCGGTCCCAGGTGTTGTCTTAGGATGTCAGTCGTTAAAAGCTTGGTGGTAGGGCATTTCGAATGCCCGCCTGGCTAGCTACCACCCTCATGTAGAAAATCTATCGCCAAGCACCTAACGGTGTGTTCCGGCAGTGGTCCTTAAGAGCCAGTAATTCTAGGTTAGCCTGAACTACGACCACATCATCACTTACCATCAGATGAGATAAAAAAAAAATTGAAATGACCAGTGTAGTGCAGTGTTAAGCAGAACAAGAGCGATGACACTGCAATTGTAATGGAAAGTCGTATCGCTTAAAATTAACCATCAGGCGGGTGACTAGTCCGTGTCGTCACTTATATGAGTTTTAACAAAAATTAGCAACTGCTTTTCAGTTAGGTACTTACTTGAATAATTGTAAGTAGTCAACTAGCATATGCAATTATTTAATCAATATTTACTTGTAAAAACAAGGCAGTTAAAGATGAGACACATATAATGTTAACATATTTTATAGAAGTAAGGTATGTTTTACAAAATTACAAATATATGATAGAAAAAATTTAAGTTATGCGCGAGATTTAAAGTAAAAAAATATTGTATATTTGTAATTTTGTTATGTAATCCGAATAGCAGGCGTTATTGCAAACATAACAAAATTAAAATTGTAAGGTATATTATTTTATGGAGGAGTACGACATATACTATATATAGTTTTAAAATGGATTTTGAATGTAAAAATGTATTCTCTCTATATGGCGTCTAAATTCCGCCATAATGTTTTTTTTCATGTTTTTATGTGTCTAGTATCACTTGCGGTATCAATCTAATGATATCTCATAATATACATTTCATTAAAATAAGGTAAACCGTTTATAAGTTATGGTGGAATAAATAAACATACATGAACCATGAAAACAAAACACTCCTTTTTTTGGGCAGGCAAAAATATTTTCTTACTACTATTATGTACTAATTTTGAGCCACTTTGCCGACCGTAAGCCTGAAGCGTTCTTTATACAATATTTTCATTTTCCATCCTTCGTTTTGTTACAGTAAAAATTGTACCGACCCAACATAGTTGCAATAAGGATAAATAGATGATAGTATATTAGGTGTTTATTTTTCTTATTTAAAGCCCGGGCTATAAGAGGGCCTTCCCTCGCCCAAAACCCGGTGGAGCTGTCCGTATATATAGCGGTAGTAAGAATCTATGACCTATCAAAAAAAAAATATATAAAGCATTATTTAAGCGAGGGCATTTATAGAAATGTCCAGTTAGGTAGGTCCAACTTCGACAAAGAGGTCGCCCGAAGAATCCAACTCGGATAAGCAGCGTTCGGGAAGTTACGCGACATCTTCTCGTCGAAGATCCCGCAGAGCCTGAAGACCAAAGTCTTCAATCAGTGTGTGTTGCCAGTGATGACTTATGGCACTGAGACGTGGTCCCTAACTGTGGCCCGATAAAATCCGGAACGTGGATATTCGCCAAAGAACCAAAGTCACCGACATAGCTCTCAGAATTAGCAAGTTGAAGTGGCGATGGGCGGGCCACATTGCTCGACGAACTGATAACCGATGGGGAAGAAAGGTTCTCGAGTGGTAACCACACTACACCGGAGGACGTAGAGTTGGTAGGCCCCCCACCAGGTGGACTGACGACATCGTGAAAGTTGCGGGTAGCCAGTGGTTACAAGTGGCTAATAGCCGTTCTTTGTGGCGTTATATGGGGGAGGCCTTTGTTCAACAGTGGACGTCTTCCAGCTGATGATGATGATGATGATGATTTATAGAAATAGTCCTGGGCTAGAATAGTACTCCCCATACACCAGTGGCAACAGTTACTGAAGAACTTCCATGTTATATTTTGACCCCCAAGACGCCTGCCAAGCGAAGAATATGTATACGCTAATAAGTATCTACGCTAATAGATTTTAAAACAAGACGCAGCAACCTGTGAACACGTTTACATTTTGTTTTAGCTTTACGACCGGACGCGTCAAAACTAAAAAAGTCGAAACCAACTCCTTTTCCGAATTCATCACTATCCACTTCGTTTAAATTAAAAATAACTTTATTCGATGTCCATGATTCAATCACTTTCGAATGAAAGGTCCTCAGGGATGTCTTAAAAACTATCAAATTCCACTAAAAGCTTTATACGACAAGATGCACTAAGGTTAATCTTAATTCAATCATATTGATGCTCTGGAATGCTTTTGCGTTGTCTAGACTGTAATTGACATAATGCACTTTATGTCTCATCTCGTTGATTTGTTTTATAACAATTTTCAGCAAAGATCACAACTAATTTTAGATATTGTTTAAAGGATTTTGCGGGTTGAGTGGGTATTATTAGTTTAACATACCTGTCTACTTACCTTAGTTATAAGGCGTCTAAGGTGACGATTCTTGAATTCGAATTATTTTTAACTCTCTATATTATGGTAGTTCTTATTTTGTTCAAACTAAAATCCAATTTCGTATAGCGCAAAGTGAATGCCATTCCTTAAATTTTACATTTCTGTTTAATTGTGAGTATTTTTTACCCAGATTCAGTTAATGTTAAATTACCCATAACTGCAAAGGAAAAATCTATTTTAATATTGTTATTTTTGCAATAACGCATGCTCTGCGGTTTACATTACAGAATTAACAAACCTGCGTAAATAACCTGCGTCATTCACCCCTATAGCCGAGGTTGGCTCTGACCGACTGAGCTAACATGACAATGACTCATAACTCAAATTTTTTCTCTCGTTATCTTTTACCATCGTATGGGGATGGAGCTATAGTTCAACTTACGTTGTACTAAAAACAAGACTAATTTTGCAATTAGCTTTAAACTTGTTGAATGATGACGCAACCGTCGCATCGCTCCATGCCCATATGATGGTTAAAGAACGAGAGGAAAAATTAGAGTTATGAGTCATTGTCATGTTAGGTATGTCGGTCAGAGCATTCCCCGGCTATAGGGGTGGATGGACGCAGGTTCGAATCCCGCATATGACTACAGATTTTCCTCTCGTAAATTTGTAATTTACAAAATTAAAAACAAATCTATTTTTACAAGTTTTATTGTGATTTTTGCACGAATATGGATTTTAGTGTGTAGTTTCTCTTTGTTGGGTATCTCCGCCCTATAATATTATATTCTCCCTCAAGCAATGTAATGCGAACGCTTAGGCGTGAAGGGACTGTAGCAAATGAAATTACTGGACGTCCAGTAATTTCAGACCTATAGGTAAAGGTACCACGTGGATAAGGTCAAAGGCGGGTCAGTTAATCTTACTATAACAATTAATGGTAAATTAAATTATGTAACGGAAAACTGGCAATCCAGGAACATAAATATAAGTAAAGGGTAAAGAACATGTATGCTAAACAACACATATTTTATATACATATATTATGCTAATTAAACTTATAATACTACGTTTGTATGATAAGCGCTGCTCATCCACTACCCTAAACGGAAGTGCATTCATAGCATTTTTCATACAAACAGGGTTTCGTCATATTTTACACACCAAGTTTTCAAACTTGGTGAAATAATGCACGCAAGTCCATGAGCCATGAGATAATAGCTATCCTTCAGGTTTGCCAGTTTTCTTTTCCAAATTTATTATATGTGTTGTAAAAATATGAATTCTTATTTTAATCCGAATTATTAAAAAAAATATGGTTAACTACATGGAAATTACACTACCATCCAGTTCAATCGGGATTAAAACCATTAAGTACTGTTGGATTATTAGAAAAAACAATAATCTGTTTATGTCATGGAGATGAAGCTAGGTACATATTATAAAGAAATGAATTCTAAACTATCAAAAAAAAACTTATTGAACGGCAAACTAGCCATATAAAGCATGCTCCATAGCAGTTGTCACAAATATACGTCCGACACGTATCTAAAAGTTCTTAACAAGAGATTTCCACGTCCACTCTAACTGACAAACGTTTGGTTCTCAGTGAAACTTGTTAGAAAAGAAAAAGAAGCTCTAAAGATGTTAAGGACTCCCGACCGATGCCGGTGCTTCTGAACTCGGGGCGCGTAAAGACGTTCTGCAATCAAAATTACTTCTGATTATTGCAAAAAACCAACATAAAAGGCATTTTCGTCGTTTTATCCAATTGGTGTAAATACGTGTGCTATTGTAGAATCAGAAGAACGAAAATACTTAAAATACTGAAGTTGCCGTCACCAAACACACACACATAGATATTATTGTTAAAATTATATTTTAATGTAACATAAAGTGGCACATAAAATAGAGAAAACACTGTATGTAACTGACAAAATAATGTTCCCCCATTCATGTACTGTATCAGCCAGATTGCCCACTGCTAAACACAGCCTTCCCCATTTAGGGGGGGATTTGCCATAATCCCCACACTTGGCAGGCGTCTTGGGGACCAATTCATGTACATCAGGTCTATATTAAAAAATAGAAGTTGATGTCCTCTTTGCTATAGGAATTTGTACAGACACTCATCGCCGTCTAGTTTCTTTGAAAGCATTCGAATTCTAACATATGTCGAGTTTCATTACATTCTATAGTTACTAATCTTTGCCATAGTCTTATAAAAATTGTAAGGGTGCCTCTTCCATTCTTTAGATAATACGAGATATTTTTTGTAAGAAGTTAAAGATTATCGTAATAAGATTTCACATTACAGATATGAATTGAAATCCTTAGTCAAAATCTAAATGACGTCTAAGATGCTCTTATGAACGTAAGTAACAAAATAATATCTACCATTAAGAGGTTCTACTGCAGCGTTCAGCAAAAAGTGTACTTATTGATGAGTTTTTATAAATACGCTTCCCAGTCTGGAACAGAACCACTCGATTTAATTTACATCTTCGCACCAATTGTTCGCAACTCCAGAGTTCGTCGAACGGCCTCGGTGCCGCCGCCGTCTCTGATTTATTTTCCACCAACAGCCCCTAAATGGATTTTAGTTCCTTAAAATAATAATGTATTTACGAGCATTCATATGTCAGTTACTACGGTGCAATGCTGTTTCATAGTCTTCCGCAATATTCATCTGTAAGACATGTTAACCACGTATGGCGTGTCTCTCATCTACCGCTCGAAGAGCCTTGATGATTCTTCGAAATGTTATATTTTGATTTAGTTCTGGATTGTTTTTGAAATAATGCTTTATTCATATCGCGTTGAATATATTCGCATATATTTACACGGGAATTTAATTTGGTACTCGGAACAATTGTTGGTATTTATTTGTAAAAAATATTACTTACATTTTAAGCGCTCGTAGTGTAGTTTGCTTAGCCGCGCTTAACTGATTAGCTCAGATAAGCAACATTTGCTGTGGTCATGAGTTGGATTAACGACCGCTAGTGTAAACTAGTGGCATTACTACTGAGCGCTTCCGTGCTTCGGAGGGCACGTTAAGCCGCCGTAGGTCCCGATTGTTGTCTTATGATGAAATTCGCTATAGCGTGATGGTAGGGCATTTGCCCACGCATATAACTATAATATTTAATAACTATCACTTTTCGCAAAATTGCGAGTAGACGCATGGCTAGCTTCCACCTTCAAGTAGAGAAACTGTGAACCTAATGGTATGTTCCGGCAGCTCTCCTTGAGAGACAGTAGTTCTAGGTTAGCCTGAACAGCATCTTCAACCACATCATCACTTACTATCAGGTGAAATAGCAGTCAAAGGCTAACCTATCAGCTAAAAATAAATATACCTTTTTAATTCTCAAATAGTTTAAGGTTATGTAAGTAACATAAATCCAAATGGCAAACAATTTTTTTATGTAGGCGTAGCATAGAATGAAAAAAAACTTAGTAAAGCATACTTACATAATATAACGCTATAAAATTTCCAAACTTCATAATAAAACAGTATTACAATATACTCCATAAAAAATGTGGTAATACTATATCACTTACATAAGGTAGCTAGTACATACCAGTTTAACAGAATTTAAGTCTATAGGCATACACATGAACAAGGACCTAATGCAAAATCCTGTCTGAAGTGAAATCCATGTAAATCTTCTCGTTCGGGGATCGTCCATAAACGTAATAAGATGCACCAATGTTTACACGTGAGATGGAATGGGAAAATCTTTCCAGTATGAAAAATTTGATCAGACATCTCAATTTCAAAGTAAAATATTTGTTTATACTTTTTTTTATTATTGCTGATATGTAAGCCTTTGACTACAATCTCACCTGATGGTAAGTGATGATGTGTTCGAAGTTGCATATTAACAGGTTTAACCTAGAATTACCGGCGCTCAAGGACAGGTGCCGGAACGCACCGATAGGTGCTTGGTGACAGATTTTCTACTTGAGCGTGGTCCCTAGCCAGGCGGGAATTCGCAAATGAAGGCCTTTTTGTATGATTTTGCAAAGTGTATAAAAACTTTACAGTTTACAATTTACATACCTTACGGGTACTAACTCGTAGTTAATTCGTAAGGAACATTAGAAGAAAAAAGAAAACAGAAAAGTACTTTGAAACTAAAATGCCTGACTATTTACTTTTAGTTGTAGGTACATAAGATAATCGAACTGAGAGTAAGATGATATAACGTTGTAATTTTTGCATTAACGTCTGATCCGCCCTAAGGAACAGAAGGATATATTTGAGCTATGACTAACCAACTATGATAGCTCAATTATGAATTTAATATGAAATTATGAACACCAATGAGCTACTTCTAAAAATAATGAGTAGGAGAGGTAGTCACGTGTGGGGTATTTAATTGGGTGATTGGAAAGTTCAACATTTTAATTAAAAAACAAAGATCTAGGTATTTAACGTATAAGATTAGTCAGATGACTGAGTTTGAGGTATGCTAAAAAATAATTTGGTATTACAAAAAAATATCAAATATTGCTAATTAACTTCAACACCAGCAAAAAAATGATTTTTAATAAGTGAATAGTTGCAACGGTCGGCCTTATTACTTTTTTCCTACTTCATAAGAAATTCAGTATAATAAATTAATCTATAAAGTAAAAAAACCCGCCTGAAAATTATTTATTTTCGTTAAACGTTTTGTCGTTCCATTGAAATTAATACTGCACGTTGACATACCTTGATATACATATATATATTTATAGAATTGTTTTTAAAGCCCTTCATTCTGATATCCCACTCTAGGGGTTTGGAAGAAAAGTTTTTTTTATCTCCCAATATAGCGTCTAAAATCCGCCAGTTTGTTTTAATGTACCGAGTGTCAATTGCGCTGTTAAGATGAATCTAATGATATCTCATAAATTAAAATCAGTTAAGTCGTTTTGAAGTTATGGTGGAATAAAGAAATTCACATACATACAAAGCAGTAGTGGCTCAGTGGCATTGACTATGGACTGCAGCGCAGCAGGTCCATGGTTCGAATCCCGCCCCGGGCTTGAGCTTCACCGCATGGTAGAAAGGCATTTTGCGAATGCCCGCCTGGCTAGCGACCACCCTCAAGTAGAAAATCTGTCGCCAAGCACCTAACGGTGTGTTCCGGCAGCAGTCAAGGACTGTGTGAGCCAGTGTAATTAAAGGCACATGAGACTTCAGAACTATGTCTCAAGGTGACGGGCGCAGTGCAATTCGTGACTTGTGACGAAATGCATCTGTTATAGGCAGAGGTTAGTCCGCTTAACATCAGGTGGGCCTCGAGCTTTTTCCGTCACAATATCATAAAAAAAAAATACATACATAACACTCCTTTTTTGGGCAGTCGTGTTAAAAGTAAACAGGCAGACAATCTAGAATCTAGTGTAATTCTAGTACAATGCAAAAGTGCCTTGTGAGGAAGCCGTATTCGAGACTCGCCTGTGCCGAACCAACTTTGCTCTTATGTTATAACAAGGAGCTAGAAAATTAAAGCGGAAATTGAACCTTATAAAATTAGATTGGTCTGTCGTCTGACGATATGAAAACCAATGTTGACTGAGGATTAGTTTTTTGAAGATTTCTGAGAATGAAACCTAACCCTGCTGCCTGATATTTTAGATTTTGTGTTTAGTTAGTGCCGTGGTTAATTTCTAAGGCCTCGAAGTAGATACGTATTGTTTTGGTTGCGAATATGTTTACTGGAATGTACAGGCGCATGCAGGGCACAGATTGCTTAATATTTCTCGATATAGTAAGTGGTCCAATACCACAAACAAATGACTTAGTTATACTACTAAGGTAGTTTGGCATTAAATACTTGATTTTATATCTCTTAACTTCATAGTGATACATAGCAAATGGTAATAAATAGATTCAGGCGTTACTTTGCGGAAATCCATATTTAATAATAACAAATATTTTTAAAATATTTTATGAAAACATTAAATTAATATTTCCGGTTTGGCTGCGTGGCGTTTGTGACGTCACGTCGGCTTAACAGGAAAATTAGGCGGAATTGTCACTAGATATATTTTTGTATTTTAAATATTAATTTGATGTTTTCATAAAATATTTTAAAAATATTTGTTATTATTATAGCAAATGGTAAAGTAACACAAAAAAATAATTGAAATAGTAATCGTTATTTTGTGGGTGAAATTAAATACAATCAAAATAACACTCTTGATAGTTATAATAAATGTTAAGATATGTTCTTACCAAGCAAGAGGTCTGATTGACCATGTCTATATAATTAATAATAAACTTTCATTTTGCATGGGGGCACTTAATGCTAATGTAGCAGCGCAGCAATTATATTATGGCAGCATTAGCAGTGCTAATGCTGCTAGAATAATACAGCTTATAACAATAATAATAATATATACTTATATAATTGCCATTCCATTGCAAACACTCTTACTTATACATACTTACAATGTATGTTTACATACCTTCCTACCTAATGCTTTCTGAATGATGTTAAAAATGTGAGTGCAATGTACAAGGCATTGTCTGTGAGATTGTCTATGAGTCTTATTTCACAGAGCCGTATATTGAAAATGAGATCGGTGTACCTTTGCCTTTGAGCAACACGAACTTCCACCGCTGGTTTTATACTTAATCGGTACCTACATATATTATTATTAAGAGCAGGATATACACATCTATCTACAGCATTCGATAAACCGACACACGCTCTTGAACTACAAATAACTCCATTTTTTTTGGAGACCAATGATGTAGTTAACATTAATAAGAACAAATATTAAAAAATATGGTAAGAAAATATTAAATCAATATTTCAGAAAAAAACATTTCAAAATATACTATTTATTATAACTTTTTACAGATTTTTTGTTTACGTAAAGTAATGCCTAAAATTATTGTTTAAATATAATATATAAATTATCTACTAAAATTTGATACATTTTAATGAGGTTTCTAAAACTGTCGATACTTTTTTATTTAGTTTAAAAAAATGATTCTTTGCTTTTAAATATATAACAAATAGTTCTTATACGATATTGGTTTCTATTACATTATACTTTTTATTTACAGCAATTTATATTACTGCAACAAGAAAAGTTGTTTATCATAACTTTCAAAAGCCGCCTTCAACATTCAATACAGCCCGATTGAGCCGTCAAAGACCTATTGATATAGCGTAGTCCTAGTAGTACCTATTGATATAGTAAGTCTCCCACGCCTGTGGTTTTATTCATAGCATAGTTAATTTTGCGATAGGAGTAGAAGAAAGCGTACTTACAGTAAAATTATGCTGTTAAATATAGACAAAAATTAGCTTAGCTTTCATAATTCCGTTATTTTTCTTTTATACGAAGTAATTCAAAAACATGTATTTAAAAACAATATATTGCAGTTTGCCTTTCAGATGTGAATAAAATATATGGTATATATTGTAAGGAATATATAAATACTATGCCTGATCTGAAAACACGATCTATATATTTCTCTTGATAGAAAAAAAAAATGAGCACAGCTCTAAAATTTCGCTTAATCAAGTATCGCGTATTTATAGGAAATCGTGTCAAATCAATTTTTATTTCTAATTATTATGTAGCAACCATGTGACTAAATATCAGTACTTGAATATTTGTTCCGTTTTTAAAAAGTTCAGTTTATATTAATTTATTTAAAAAAAATATCTCACGCTATATAAATAATGCGTACTTCTGTTTGTTCACTTGGATGTGAAACGAAGACTCTCCGTTCTACTCATACCGTAATCCTTCCTAGGCTGAAGGGAGTCTGACATTTATCAAAGACGTCTTCACCGAAATACTTTTACGAGATCTAAGTAGGTTCACAATTTTATTTGTGCGCTGTAAGGAAATAAAAAAACTGGTCGATTTATCTATTAACTTCACAATCTAGCTGCGACTGATACCTTTTATATGAATCCTTCCATATACAGGGTTATTGGAAAAAATATAACAACCTCTTAGAGTTGATTTCTGCTAATCCTAACAAACATTTTGGGATGAAAGTAGTAAAAGACAATGCCTACTCCGAGCCAAGAGCGCCCGGCGCGGCAACACTGGACCGCGCCGCGCTCTCTTTGAATATAGTTTTGAATGTTATTTCCATTGAGCAAAGTAATAAAAAAATTTAAATAATAAATTACAGGCACAAGAGACTTTTAACATAAGGTGGTCGTCGTGCTTATTCCGTCAAATACATATAAATAAATAAAAAAAATGTATGTTAGGACTAGCAGAAGTTAACCCTAAGAAGTTTTTACCATTTTTCTAATAACCCTGTATACAACAAAATATGTATTATTATGGTGATTTGCCTGATAAATACATAGGCTTGTTATATCCCTGTCCTTTAACTACTTTCATCCCATCAATCTGTTTAGGTAAAATATAAATTACCTAATATTATTCATACTTGCACATATCACACACGACACTATTTCCATAATTTGTTCTATCGTTGATTTTTACACAGTACTTTTATATACACATGCTCATACTTACACCCTTACACATAAGAAAAAAAAAACTGGATAGAATATTGGTATCACCTACATACTTGCATACTTAGTATTAATCTAAATTTTGCTAGAGTTTACTGTTCGCAGCATCATATTACTGTCTGTATACATATATATTTTATTATAGGTAACCAAATTAACTTGTTTCTTATTATGCCATGTTCACAAGGAACAGCCTGAACTTCACGACACAGGTCGTCCTAGTGTGAGTTTCAGGGAACTACGCTATAATTTATTATATTCTTATACCTACAAACTGATAACTGTTTTTTTTTTTTTTTTTTTTTTTATGCCTGATAGGTTAGCCTTTGACCACTATCTCACCTGATGGTAAGTGATGATGTGGTCAAAGATGTTGTTCAGGCTAACCTAGAAGTACTGGCTCTCAAGGACAGCTGCCGGAACACACCGTTAGGTGCTTGGCGACAGACTTTCTACTTGAGGGTGGTAGCTAGCCAGGCGGGCATTCGCAAAATGCCCTACCACCATGCTATAACGACTGCCATCCTAAGACGACAACCGGGACCGACGGCTTAACGTGCCCTCCGAAGCACGGAAACGCTCAGTAGTAATGTCACTAGCGGTCACCCATCCAGCTCCTGACCGCGCGCGACGTTGCTTAACTTTGCTGATCGGTTGAGAACAGCTAAGTAAACTTCGCTACGAGCGCTTCAATTACTACAACTGTAACCATTAACTCATGTTTTGGAGACAAATAAAGATTATTATTATTATTATATTCTCACCAATAAATTGATTATTCAATTTAAATCTTTAATATTTTTTTCCTATCTTATAAAGTACAGGCACATGAGACTTAACAAATATGTCTCAAAGTGACGGGCGCAGTGCAATTCGTGACTTGTAATGAAATGCAGATGTTATATGCAGAAGTTTGTCCGCTTAACATCAGGTGGGCCTCGAGCTTAAATTAAACCTCGAACTTACAAAATTGCAGCTTTCTAGTAAAAACGGTCTCTTAGCAAAACCTCGGAGAGATGGACATGACGAAATTATAAGGGTTCCTTGTCAGGACTACGGAACCCTAAACAAACTGCATCAAAATCCGTTGCGTTATTTTAAACATCTAATTGTACTTGACCTTATCACTCCAACCTTTCATGCCCGTTACATATTATTTAGTCGTAATGTATATCTCAACAAATCCCAGACAACTTCAGCTCATAGAAATTTATCTAAATATACTATTTTTCAAATATATATGCTTATATTATCAGTCTTGTTTGTTGTACAACGTAAATTGAACTATTTATAGATGTCGGAATGAAGGGACTAATTAGAGTAATGTAATGTTGACTACGACTCCCCCGTGAGGTGCCGGGTTAGAATTGCACCTCCCCGTGGGTGTCGTAAGAGACGACTAAGGGAAAAAAAATACTGGAAGGTGGGCAGCAGCGCCTTCTAAAGAACTGCCAGCATACACTGCAATCCCCAAGCCGCCTGCCAAGCGTGGGGATTATGGCATAAATTCCCTTAGGGGAGGCTGTGTTCAGCAGTGGACGATCCGGCTGTAACAGTAACAGTAATGTTGACTAAGCGATTAGAGCATACCCCGGGTACAAGGGTGGATGGTGCGGATTAGAATCCTGCTCATGATCATAACTTTTCCTCTCGTTGTAATTTTGTTATCTAAACATACTACTTGCGTAATAAAATTCAAGTTGGTCAGTTTAGGCTTTTTATGTATGGTATGGTCAAGCAAACACACTAACATACAAAGTCAATCAAGTAAAATATTGAACAGTTTCAGGCAAAAGAATCTTCGAATAAACGAACAAATTGTATCTCTACCTAGTTAAGCTCTGCTACAAATTCATTATCGATTATGTAATAGGGTAACCACCCGCTAAAAACTCTCTATAGGCTAGGGTGACCCGTTGACTCACTACCCTAAAGTCCTTGGTACGTAATAACTACTAAGCCATCTATATCTTGGGGTAGATGGGATGACGTCATGTTTCATCCCCTTCGAGATGACATCATCCGAGATACGACCGTGGTTGTTGGTTGTAACTACGCAGGCAATTTTGTTTGGTGAAATGTTTAATAATATTATATATGCACTAACTTACATTATCTTCTTTTTTATGACATTTATATAGGATCAATACAATTTTCTTTCTCAAAAAAATAGTTTTTTTTTGTGAGTGAATGATTAAAAGGTGTATCGTAATTCGAGAAGACCCTAACATCTAACTTACTTTTTTCATGTTTTTTTATTTTAAAAATATAAAATTAGTTAGCACTTGCCCCGTCCTCCCGTAGGTACCTATTTATAAATGTCACCACATAATAATATATGATTCTGATGCACAACAGATTTAAAAAAAAAATATTCGTACCTAATCATCAGTTGTTTTTTAACTTTTTTTATTGTTACGGAACAAGCTCGAGGCCCACCTGATGTCAAGCGGACTAACCTCTACCTATATTTCGTCACAAGTTACGAATTGCGCTGGGCCCGTCACTTTGAGACATAGTTATTAAGTCTCATGTGCCTGTAATTTTACTGGCTCTCAAGGACAGCTGCCGGAACACACCGTTAGGTGCTTGGCGGCAGATTTTCTACTTGAGGGGGGGGTCACTAGCCAGGCGGGCATTCGTTAAATACCCTTCCAACATGCGGTGAAGCTCAAGCCCGCGGCGGGATTCGAACCATGGACCTGCTGCGCGGCAGTCCATAGCCAATGCCACTGAGCTATCACTGCGGTCCCGGTTGTTGTCTTAGGATGGCTATTGCATGGTGGTAGGGCATTTTGCGAATGGCGGCTTGGCTAGCTACCACCCTCAAGTAGGACATCTGTCGCCAAGCATCTAACGGTGTGTTCCGGCAGCTGTCCTTGAGAGCCAGTACTTCTAGGTTAGCCTGAACTAGATCCTCGCCCACATCATCGCTTACCATCAGGCTAACATATCAGACATAAAAAAACGGCAAATATGTTGTCAACCAATATCCCAGTCACAGATCACTTTACTACAATTAAATGTAGTAATTAAATTACATATACAATGAATTGTCTCGTATCGCCCCTTCGAAATGACATCAGCTGAGATGCGATCGTGATTGCTTGATTATATTTCACAGGCGTTTTTGTCATCTATGATGCGCTCTCATTGCTATTATTTATTTAATGTCTATGGCCGTAAGCCTTGGACCACATCTCTTTTGATGTAAGTGATGTTGTTGTTTTGTTTACAGCTGATAGGATACCATTTGACCACTGTCTCACCTGACGGTAAGTGATGATGTGGTCGAAGATGATGTTTCGTTGTCGAAGAGGCAGACGATATTCTGCTTAACATCAGGTGGGCCTCGAGCTTGTTTCGTTACAATAACTAAAAAATTAAAAAAACAATTCACTCAGGCAAATAAAATGTATAGAGCCATTGCGAGAAGAACGGGCAAGAAACACGGGTCAACTCTTTTTAAACGTCGTTTAAAAATGTGTCACAAACTATATTATACAATAAGTACAATATTTGTTTATATTACTGAAGTGACAAGTGATAGCTTGGCAGAAGCGGAATTGTCCAAGCATTTTATCGTTTAAGTAATTACAAACAGTGTAGTAGGATTTCATAATCAAAACTATAATCACTTGCAACTAGAATTTTTAGGAAGCACGACAGCGCTCATTATACTTTAATACCACTAGCAGTGACTAATACACATAGCTTAACCTGATAGATTGACTAGAGGCAAGCACCCCCATGCACGAGCGCTGTATCAACAGGTCATTCCATAAAAAAATTCACACTGAGACATACAGTTGTTAAGTCTTATGTACCTGTAATTTTACTGGGTCTCAAGGACTGCTGCTGGAACACACTGTTAGGTGCTTGGCGACAGATTTATATTTGAGGGTGGCAGCTAGCCAGGCGACCATTCGCAAAATGCCCTTCCACCAAGCGGTGAAGCTCAAGCAGGCGGTGGGGATCGTACCTTGGATCAAATCTTACCTAAGTGCTAACTAAACGACCAAATATATACATTTGAACAGAGGCGGAAAAAAGCCAAGAGTGTAGCCCAAAAAAGAGCAGTGGCCGAGTCGCCGCATTCCTGACTGCTTTCGGTACAGCAGTAGGAAGTTTATTCCGACACCCATCCCAACCCCGAAACCCAATGCCCACGAAACCACCATCCCGTGGCAAAGCAGCATCATCAAAAGCTATCCGGATGAGAGCCGACATGGGACAGGTCAGTCCGCCCCGATATATCCCCGCACAGGAACCAACGAGCCATGCAGCTAATGCCTTCCTAGAATTTCTAGCCATTACAAGGGCGACCAGAGAGATCAACCATAGAAACTGCAAAAACATCTTGCAGTCCTTCAGGCTAGAAAATGAAAACCTTTTAAAGGTGAGACTCGAAGAGGCAGAAGCCGCTATATACAACAACGACACAGCCCAGGTCGTCAAGGGGAAAATGTCAGGTAAGTATATGGCGGCATACAATGCAATAGGCGGATTTGTGTCCCTGGACGAGGGAGAAACGGAGCGACTAGGTAGGCCTAAATACGCGACACCACAAAATGACCCAATAGTAGTAACGGCCCAGTGCACCAAAATAATGTTAGATGACCGTATCCTCGAAATGGCGAAATCTATTTTGGGGGGAGCGGACATTGAAGCATTCTGGAAACACTGGGAAGTACCGAAAATACAATGGGTAAATGGAGTTCCAGGATGTGGTAAAACAACTTGGGTGGTAAGGCAATTCGATGTGGACAAGGACATCATTATCACAACAACTACAGAAGCAGCAAAAGACCTGAGGGAGAAGCTTGCGCACCGAATCGGAGACTTAGTGAAAACCAAGGTGCGCACAATGGCTTCTGTCCTCGTAAATGGTTTTAAAAGGACTGAGAGCTACAGCCGCCTCACAGTGGATGAAGCTCTCATGAACCATTTCGGAGCCATAGTCATGGCTTCCAGGCTGGCTGGAGTTGGTGAACTTGTCCTCATCGGAGATGTCAATCAGCTGCCTTACATCGATAGAGATAATCTCTTCGTATTAAGGTACAACAGCCCTAACCTGGTCACAAACATCACCCAGGAGTTGTTATGCACGCATCGGAACCCAATGGATGTCGCGTACGCACTGAGGGAAATATACTCTGGTATATATTCCTCAGCTCCCCGTATTAAGTCCCTGAAGCTTGAAAGGTACACGGGTGCGAAAATTCTCAAGTCTCTCCCCAACACCTTATTCCTGGTTCACACCCAGGAAGAAAAGGAGACCCTGACAAGCCAGGGCTACGGAGAGGGAAGGGGATCACGCACCCTTACCATCCACGAAGCTCAGGGACTGACATACGAGTCGGTCATCGCCATCAAGACCAAGAGCAGCATGAAGCTGCACGAGAGCGTCCCGCACGCAGTCGTTGCAGTTTCACGGCATACTGGAACCTTCACATACTACGCAGATGACGAAGAAGACGCCATAGGACGGTTCGTCAGGAAGGCGATGGTTGCAACACCAAAAACCATCCATAATTACAACCTCAAAATGGCGATCAAAGATCGAAACAGCGTGGTAATGGAGACCCTGTTACAATGTGACGTGGGGGAATGACACAAAAAAGTAGAGTAATCCCAAATTGTAATCGTTGGCACGGGTATCCAGAGCGGTCAAGCTCACATAAAGGTGTTGTCTAGCGGCGGTGTTGTGTGTCGGGTCGCCATCTTCCCTCAAAAATGGTTGAGGAAGGTGATGGCTGGCACATGCGTCAACTCGTGAACGGGTGCTGCTAGAGGACACTGGTCTGCTCTGGATGCAAGTGGTAATGACATTTATCGGAAAAAAAAATATGTTCTTTTAACACTGTTCTCTTTTAGAATGTTGCATGTTTCCTATATATTGTAAGTATCTAGTTTGTAAATAAAATATGGTCATAATTAAAAAAAGGCACGGACCCTGGAGTCTGTGGAGTGTAGATAAATATAATAATAAAACAAAAAAAAAAAAAAAAAAAAAAAAACATTTGAAAGCAATAATGTTCTGTAGCAATGGCCACAGACCAAGCGGGGTCCAGTAGAAGCCTACCGTAGGCTTAAGGTGCACTGCATGGTGGTATGGCATTTTGCAAATGCTTGCCCCTATTAAAAAGAAGCCATCAAGCATCTAACCCGTCTAAGCTTGTTTACAATATTCATCCATGTAATCACTTACCAACATGTATTGAAATATAAGTACTACGTAGAAGAGTCTCTTCCAAAACAAATAAGTGTCGCCACTTGATAACAGTGGGGTTCTGCGCGGGGCATGAGCGCTGTGGACTGACATTGGTAGGTATTTTCTGCAGGGCTAAATGTCATCTAACCAAAATTAAAAAATGCAGCGCTGGATAGCTTTTTGGTCAATAATTACAGATGGCGAGGCATTAAATGAAGATGTTTTTCTTTTGCGATATTACAATTTAATTTCTATACGTATTATTTACTTCAATTACAAATACTTTAAATTCTTGACTACTGAATTGATATTTACGGTTCTCAGGTTCACACTTTGATTCAAACTCTCGTAATGATTATAAACGCCGCTCCGTAAGCGCCTGAACTGCATAAAATGTCAAAGCCACATTAAATTACAGTAAAGTGACATGACATCAGTATACAGGGGCCCAACTCCCATTATTTAAAATTATAATGGAAAACGAACATCATTATTTCAAGTTTAAAATATTGATACAAAGATTCGTACCGTGGCCGTCACGAAACAAAAATGTCCATATATTAGGTCCTTACATATGAAATTGGCGTTTTTCGTACTGGCCACTTTAATCACGAATTTCTCCTCTTTGGTAAGGAATTCCAAATTCAAATTTGTACAGCTATAGACTCATGTATTTGTGCTTCGATGATCGTCATTCATTTGTTTTTTTTCTTCTGTTTTTTTCTGTTTGCGTCACTCATTTTACAAAATGGAAAACCTTAAATATCGCATTATTTACGAGTACGAGTTCCGCCGTGGCACTAGTGCTGCGGAAACAACTCGAAGGGTGAATGATGTGTATGGCGGTCGTGTTGCAAAAGAAAACACAGTTCGTTTTTGGTTCCAACGTTTTCGTTCTGGAAATTTCGACCTGCAGAACAAGCCCCGTGGACGGCCTGAGACTCAAGTTGATAATGAAGAGTTGAAGGCTATTGTGGAAGCGGATCCATCGCAAACCACGTCCGAGTTAGCTGCAGGCTGCAATGTTAGTGATAAAACTGTTTTAATTCACTTGAAGCAAATTGGGAAGATTAAAAAGCTTGAAAGGTGGGTACCTCACGAATTGACTGAAACAAACCGGCAAACGCGCGTCGACTGCTGCGTTACATTACTAAACCGGCACAATAATGAAGGTATTTTAAACCGAATCATTACCTGTGATGAAAAATGGGTTCTTTACGATAATCGGAAGCGCTCAGCGCAATGGTTAGATCCTGGCCAGCCAGCCAAATCCTGCCCCAAGCGAAAATTAACCCCAAAAAAGTTACTTGTAAGCGTTTGGTGGACTAGTGCCGGTATTGTTCATTACAGTTTTTTCAAATCTGGCCAGACTATTACGGCTGATGTCTATTGTCAGGAATTGCAAACCATGATGGAAAAGCTAGCGGCTAAACAACCTAGGCTGGTCAATCGCTCCACGCCACTGCTGCTTCACGACAACGCTAGACCACACACTGCGCTACAGACGGCTACTAAATTAGAAGAGCTTCAATTGGAAAGTCTAAGACATCCTCCGTACTCCCCGGACCTTGCTCCAACAGATTACCATTTTTTTCGAAATTTGGATAACTTCTTGCAAGGGAAAAAATTCAACTCCGATGGGGCAGTCCAAATCGCCTTCAAAGATTTTATTGATTCCCGTCCGACTGGTTTTTTTAGTAAAGGGATCAATGAACTATCTATGAGATGGCAAAAGTGCATAGACAATAATGGTTCATACTTTGATTAATTAAATATATTATATTAAAAAATATTCGACTTTTTGTTCCTCCCATACAAAACGCCAATTTCATATGTAAGGACCAAATATATAGCGCTGTCTCTATCGCACAAATTACTAGATTAAATACATGCAACCTGCTCTCACGTTGAGGTTCTTATGTAAGTTTATTATAGTGATCTGTGGTAGTGCGAATTTAAGGTTAAAATAAGACTGAATTAAGACATGGGAGTTGGCCCCCAGTTCACTCGAACAAAGAGAGCGTCCGGACTGCGAAATCTAGTACGCAGTCTGCACATTATAAATCGATGCTAACAGGCAAGAATAAATATATTCTTTGAAGACCATTATAGCAATCGCAAAATATAACCGAAACACTTTTCAGTCGTTGCTATTTATATAACATAGGCGCTATGACTAATCTCTTTATCATCATCTCAGGTCGTTCCATTACAACTGCAGACATCTTACCTAAATATTAACAAAATGACCAACTTCAACCGAAATAAACTCAAGCATTAAAGCAAAGCTCAGTCGCCCGGATTTTAAAATCAAATAACAATGAAACAAAACACCAAGGCATTAATGTAAAATGCAAACAAGATTTCCTTGCTGAACATTAATTTCGCATTTTGATCCCAGTCTCGCCTCCTAACCAGAATTAAATTATTATTGCATCTGTAAACAGTTACGACTAGCGATTAAAACTAACCACAAAGCATTTGAACGAGAATAACACCCGAGGCACAACATAATAACATAGCTTTATAGCTAATAATATACGTTATAACGTTACATTGTAACGTAAACCAGTTATAAGAATATAGCAGTTACTTCTGGCCCGTATTTCTAATGCGACCTAAAGTTTTAAGTGCGATAAAAGCTATCCAAATAACTCCTAAATATACGCACCCCTTTTCAGAATAGCCAATTCTTTTATAGAAAGGTATAAAATGAGTATTTCTTAAATGGATTTTTGAGTGCCCGCGACTTTGATGGCCAAATCTAAGTAGGTATTCGAACTCACGGGTGCCGAGTAAGGGATTTAACATTCTTTTTATTTTTATAGTGTGTGATAAAATGGTGCATTTGAATCTCTTTTTTATAACTAAAAGCAGGATCAATATCTCTTAAATTGAAATAAAATAAATATTAAAGGTAATCGATAAACATCACTGAATTTGCGCATAGAAAATAGCTTGAAGTGATAGTTTATATCTATTTATTTCGGGTGTGTTCTATCGATCTATTTAGTTCCATTTTCATCTCACACATAAAAAAAAATACTGAATTAATTTCAACTAGAGAACTACGGGTGAAACTGTGTCTATTCGTTTTTTTTTGTAATGTTTCAAGTTTCAACAAACGTTGATGAATTTCACAACGATTAGAAATGGCAAGTTTTGCATTAATCCGTGCGCATCGTGGATAGTTATAATATTAGAAATAATAGTAGAATTGGACGATATCGTCCACTGCGGATGCTAAGAGGTCACGAGTAAAGGCGGCATGCTCCATACAAAAGTATCCCTCTATTATCTTCTTGAATAGTGCCTCTAGACTCTAGAGCAATATTTTTTTTGTATAACATTTATGTCATCTATAGACACGCCCCTATCATTGCTTTTTAGAATTAACTTTAAAAAAATTGAGGTTCTAAATAAGACTGTATTATTTTGTGTGTTACCTCATAACCCTTTGGATGTACCGATTCTGATGATTTTTCTTTATATTCGAAAACTGGTGCGTGTCATATGGCCCGATACAAATTTGAGAGTAGTATTTGAGTTATCCTTAACAATGCAATTTTTTTAGTTTGTAGTCAGTTTTTAAACTAACTAAAAAACTTAACTAAAAAACAAACTAATTCTTATTGAAAATATGACTTAAGGACCACCAGATAAATTTTCATAGATTTAATATTGAAATATAAGAGTTAGGTACATTACAAAAATACGAATATAAGAGAAAAAATTTTTTTTAGGCACTCCAAAGTGGTGTTTCCTTTCATTATTCCAAGTCCCAATGAACTATTTACCTTCTAGCAAGTTTTTTCTTTTTGTCTACTAAGTGCCCTATGATTCTGCTAGTACAATTATCGATAATATAACGCCAGTCATAACAGCACTATGTGATGCACACATTTACATTAAATTTTGTATTCATTCTTAAATAATAAGAATACATCTGCCACTGCTGGTCTTGCGCATCCTATGCCATGTGACAAAACACATCCGACATATCAAATTGAGGTACAAATTACAGAAGCACAAATTTTAATTTATTTTTTGTTCTGGATGGGAACCCGTGTCTTATGATTTCACGCCGGATACCTATTCCACTAGAACCTTACTCTTTTGAGCGGAAACATTGTGCTACAATGTATGTATTACTTTACCCGTCATAGCAGACGGAACATCCGTGTCGAAATCGGACTACGAAGGTTCGATTTCCGCACGGTACAAAAAAAAATTTGCTCCAATAATTTGTAAATATGATTTTAGCTCAGCAAGCGATAGTGCTCGTTATCATATTTAGAAACATCCGACTAAGTCAAAATATTCAACATGAGATTTTGTAAGAAAAACTTAATAAATAATTACATAAAATCACTTTTCAACACCCTTGCTCGTAAAGTGAGCTTTATTGTATCGTTCTTAGGGCCATAAACCGAACTATAACACCCTCGTGCATAATAATATTATACACTAGTGTGCAATAGAATTATCCCTACAAAGTTAAGTTAGTACCTAACTGCAAATTAGGTATATGCGAGTAAACAGAGCATTTTGAATTGAATCGGGTAATCTATCCCTTCAAAGTTAAGTTAGTACCTAACTGCAAATTATAGTAGTACGAGTAAACAGAGCATTTTCAATTTAACCGGGTAATACATATGCCGTACGCAATAAAAAAAAAACATGCGCGCTATTTTCCATAATTTTCGTATGTTGTTAGTATCGCATTTGTGCAATATATATTTTTTTCCTTTCAAGGGTGTTGTAAAAGTGCGTTTGAAACTTGCTCATTATACACTCGGCTGATTTACGCCTTCGCCTACGGCTTGGGCTGCAACACACAGCCTCGTGTATAATGAGCAACTTAGCTCACTTGTATCATAATCTACTATCATACTAATAAATAATGACATAGACTCCCTTTATATCAAAGCAAGAACTTTGTAAATTCGCTCCCAAGTTTTAGATCTCATGTAAAAGGGTACCTATACTAAACTCAACCCCTTCTCTAACAGAAACTATTGACAATAAACTTTAAAGTTAAACTATAAGCACAAATTAAAGTTTATAACTAAACAGATTTTAGAATCGATAACTTTCAATATCTCGTTATATATCTTCGGAGCTTTGCCCGGACTAGAGTTAGCTATTTGTCTGCTCGATCGCTCTACGAAATGGCCTTATTAATTCTCCTGTATGTCTTACGGCTAGCGCACACTTAGTACTTTTGTAAACATTGTATGATGTTATTCGTAGCTGCAAAAGAGAAAAGAAGAGTTCACAGCCATACAATATCAAACCTGTCAACTCTTTGTAATATGTTTGTAAGCAATGATAGCCGAGCTGCAGCCCATAGGTTATACCTATGGGCTGCGGTGCCACAGGTCCATGGTTGGATCCTCGCCGCCGGCTTGAGTTTCAATGCATGGTGGAAGGGTATTTTGCGAATGCCCGTCTGGCTGGCGTCCACCCTCAAGCAGAAAATCTTTCTCCAACTAACAGTGTGATCCGGCGATACTTGAGAGCCAGTAAAATTACAGGCACTTGGTGAGACTTAGCAACTGGTGACGGGTGCAGTGTAGTTCGTCACTTGTGGCGAAATGCATCTGTTATAGGCAGAGGATACAGCTTAACATCAGATGGGCCCCGTGCTTGTAACCATAACATAAAATAGTGTGTTATTTTACAAAACTTTTGCTACTGCATGATTGAGCTTGATATTAGATTTTGTGTTTTCGCTAAATTTTCCTTTGAAGATTTAGTAATATATCCACTTTACTGAAACATGACTTGGACTCGACTGTTACTCATTGACACGATTTCAGTTTTGCATTATAAATCTAATATTCAGGAACTTGGCGAAAGGCTAGTACATACTGTAAATATATAAAAAATAAACTGTCTACTAAGAGTCCTTACATTTTTTTAAATTGTTATATCCACTGGGCTTATACATGTTCCCCCTGGGGTACTTGGTTAGTAACTCCCTCATTTCTTCCCATGGTCGTCATATGAGGCGACTAAAGGAAAAATACCAGTAAGCAACGCCTTCTGAAAAACTGACACATTCTTAGTTTATGCTGCACTCCATTGTTTTGCCAAACCTTAGAATAATTTTTTTACGAATCGGTCAGCTACAAAATCCACTCAAATGGATGTATTTGTCGACACAGTTTGTGTGGTTGTGAGGTCTTTGTTCAAAGGCTGATAATGATTGATTTTGCTCTCATTGTTTCTTGATGAGCAAAGACAAAATGTATGTACAATATTTACTGAAAAACACACACACACAACAATTACACTAAAATTAACTATAGTTTAGAAGCCAGCAGAATAAGGATTGCTTGTTTTATTCTCCGAGCCTAATTTAAAAATAAAACAGTGTGGTGCCATTACGTATGTGCGACCAATATCCAAAAACGGGCTGCTTGGTACATAATAACAGCGATGAAAAGCGCACAGAAAATTGTAAGTGTGCGCAGGCAGTTATCCGCCTTTATGTCTGAAAGTGCACACACGATAAACGATTCGCGAAGACTTTATGTTGGCTTTTCTTTATGCTACAATAAAGTAGACGATACGGTCGGTAATAGCTTGGTTTAATTGCACGCGACCCTACCACCTGGGTCTTGTTTGATTTGACGCTTCTGGTTAAGTGGCTCATATTGTCTCGGTTTAAACCCATTTCATTGTTACGTAGCAGTAGGTTACCCTTGCACACCGTATAAATCTACAAACCTACAAAATCAGCAATAAAATGTGCCCTCATTAAATGTGCCACTAGAATACTATCATATGAAAAGCAGACAGTTATTTATTTTTCCTTTTGTTGTAATTTTGTGGGTTTATCGGCTATACAGGCATTAATGTTACAAAAACAATGTTAGTAATTTTCTAGTTGTACTACTCTAGAACTCACATATATTCGTAATTCGACTTCCATAAGTTATGTCATACTTTTCAATCAATGTTGAAAATAGCTTTCTTTTTTTTATATTATTTTTTCCCTTAAGCATACTATTTTTAGCCGATTTTTCAAAAAGGAGGAGGTACTCAATTCGTCAGTATTTTTTTTATGATGATTTTTTTTACAGATCTCAGTACTTTTGACTGGGTAAACCGATTTTGATGATCCTTTTTTATTTCAAAGCTGATATTTTACGTGTAGTCACGTTTAAATTTCATCAAAATCGGTCGCCGTTATTTTGTTCCACTCCAATAACTAAAATTGTTTTTCCTATCTTGATGGTATAGTCATTGACAGTGAATGACAATCGATCCCATAAATAGCAAGGGTAACTAAAAAGGGTGATTTTTTTTTTATCATGAAATAGAACCGAATCAGCACTCAAATGTGTGAAATAACTTTTCAAAGTCGGTACCATGTGCACAATATTGTGATAATAGGTACTTTTGAACCCTCATGGTACAGACTTTAACAAGTTATTTCATATATTTGAGTGCTGAAGTTGGTTCTTTTTTTAGATAATTTTTTTTATCAGTGATTGTCACTCGCTGTTCACCATCGACAAGATTTGCTATTACCATTAAGTTATATAAGTACAGGCATATTGCACATAGGTTTTGGTTAATTGAGTGTAACCACAGAATAAAAAGGACTTGGTGTACATTAAAGACTACTTAACTAATATTAGAGAAAGTTAAAGGGAACAAACTAGGAGTTATACTCCATCCAACAGTTATAAAACCGGCCAAGCGCGAGTTGAACTCATACACTGAGCATCTGAACCAACAAAGAATACAGGGTAATTTTTTTTTAATGGGTAGTAGGGTAAACGAGCAGGTGGCTTACCTGGTGGAAAGTGATCACCGTCGCCCACGAACATCCGCAACACTAGAGGTATCGAGGATGCGTTGCCGGCCTTTGAGGAGGGAATATGCTCTCTTCTTGAAGGCCCTTAAGTCGTATCCGTTCGGAAATACTGCACCTGGCAGCTGGTTCTGGTTAGAAAATGCCATGAAAATAGCATGGTAGTGGACTTCCAGACGTCGACATGAAATTGATGAAACATCATGCTTTGTCGGGACGTCCGATGGCGAAATTGAGCTAACACCACAAAATCCTTATATTTTAAACACAGTTCGATATCCATAGTGAGAGTCTGACCCCAATTTAACCGGTTATTATTATTAATCGTTCTGTGATAGCTATTGGAGTATAATCATAATGAGTTTAACGTTTTTACGATAGAGTAAAAACAAAAAAAAACATTTTGACATTTCAATAGAATTTTTTTACCAAGTACCTAATAAGCGTTTCGAAGATGGACGGACGGACGTCCAAGGTTTAGTATATATACCACAGACGTGTAGCGATATTTTAAATAAATATACGTGTTGACTTGAAGAAATTCCAGGTACACAATTAGTTTATTTTTAATTATATTGTTGTTCCAACAAGCATTAAGCCCACATGATGTTTAGCGGTAACCTCTGCCCATAACATATTCCGTTACTGATGAGCTGTACTGCACCCTGAGACATAAATTTGTTAAGACTTGTGCCAGCAATTTCACCGCCACCCATACTCTTCAAACCAGGACACAGTAATGCGATTGCTAGGCGGTAGACATAAGTATGGTGCCAATACTTCCCCGAACGAACTCCGACAAAGAGTTCTACAGTGTATACAGATATCCAAATCAATGTCTATTAAACAAAAGTTGAAATACTGGAGCGTTTGTATCTCAAGTAGGTGCTGAAAGCACATAGAAGTCATTAAAATTAACGATTCCACTAACAGCTTCAGATTTAAGAAATGAAAGTTGCTAGAGGTTAATTCACTTGAGTATTGGGATCAAAATTCACTAAACCTGCACTACAAATACTTTTAACATGTATTCTACATACCGTTTGGAATGTTAGGAGCTAACTTAATTTCGCCATCGGACGTCCCGACAAAGCATGATGTTTCATCAATATCATGTCGATGTCTGGAAGTCTACAACCTGGCGATTTTCACGGCATTTCCTACCTCACACTGCCAAAATTTGGAACCAGCAGCCTGGTGAAGTATTTCCGATCAGATATGACTTAGGGGCCTTCAAGAAGAGAGCATATTCCCTCCTCAAAGGCCGGCAACGCATCCTCGAGACCTCTGGTGTTGCGGATGTTCGTGGGCGACGGTAATCACTTACCTCCAGGTGAGCCGCCTGCTCGTTTGCCCTCCTTTTCTGAAGAGTGACCTTGAGGGTTGCTTTTCTGTTATGTTAATCTATTGTACCCAGTCCATAACTACAGCGCTTAGCAATAGATGACACAGTGGTCAAAGATTACCAATAAAATAACACCTCAGATTCATAAAGTTATGTCCACAGCACTGTATTGACTTCGCCACACGACATCACATGTTTGACGAATTGAGAAGTTCGTCAAAGTATACAATGTTAGAATATATGTGCCTGTTGAAATATTAACGTCTATTTTTCACTGTGATCTGGACCAATATAAAGATTTGTGCTAAGCAGCTTGATAAATAGAGAGATGGCCGATCCAGGTGTCTTTCGTGTCGTATTAATACCTATACCTTAAACAGTTTTTTCTTCTCATATTATTTCTTAAACAAGCGGTTTCTTCCAGTAAAAAAGAACTACTATCTGGTACTACAGTCGATCTGAACTTTTATTTTGAGTTCTTGATCTGAGTATACTTGAAATCTTTTCTCTTGATCCCATAAATCAGGATCACAACTGTGGACATTTTTCGGATGAAAATTAGATATTATTGGTTTTATTTAAACTCTGCTACAAATAATATTGTTATAGCGTTATCATATCACCGAAACCTGCAAAATTACGTAAAGTAGGTTCTGATCCTAAATAAGGAGGGGAGGTTGCCAATCGGCATCATTACCGGCCCATTTGTGGGAGCAATCTAGTTAAACATTGACGGTAAATAATGATTCGTATTTCCTTTAGTTCCACTGAATCGGAGAATATTTATTCGGAACGGAGAATATTTATACTTAGATTTAGCTGAGAATAATATCTACACTGATGAGGATATGATAATATAAATGGTGCCGGTGCCTTAGTCAAACTGCCTTAATTATCAGAATGTTAGAATAATTCCAAGGGCATTCAATCGAAATATATATTTTACGAGATGGTAGGCCTCTAAGTAAGAGGCCGTCTTGGTTGGTACTACTGTAGTGTCCGGTATCCTGTCTCGAAGCAGTTGTGTGTAAACAATATTGGGTTTAGGCGAGAAGAACACTATGGGAAGTGACATTATTAGGCAAACAAGACACTATAACATCTTGAAGTGACAGACACAATACGGTGTCAAAAAGAACGAGAAGAATGGCACTGCAACTGTGTTAGACAGGCCTCACGCTAACCATCAGGCGGAAGATTTGTCTGTCTCGTCACTTCTCAACATCTTTTTCTTATTGTGCTATCTTCTGATGAAGGTTGGAGATCAAAACGGGACTTAAACCTTTGACACTGCAGCTCGAAACAAAAATCGGGTGCTTTTATTAAACCACTGGCGCAAGTTTTTAGTACTAGTTATTCTTCTTCTTCTATCTTAAGTGTAGGTAACACTTCTCTTTTCCTGGATTATCAACTGTACAAATCGTACTATGGGTATCTCATAATATGGCCCAGATATTCCGCTATAGAACAGCAATTTTATTTTAAGTCAGAAACATTCAGCTCGGAAAATGTACGATAAAAATCAAAATCTAAGTTGCAGTCATCAAGCGTTCGACCATAAAATTAACTGCTGTGAACGAGAAATTAATTGAGAAAATGAGCGATTCCAATCATTTATTACCAACGGCAAACAAACGACTGGCGAATCTCATTCGACCAGAGTCACACTTGATTTATCGCACTTGTTCGATCTCGAAACGAGAGTCGTTTATATCAATACACGACCATTCTGAAAAAAGCTTTTAGCGTGAACGTATTCAAAGTAAACAGTAGAATTAATGTGTCCATTTCAGGACAGTGATGATTACTCCAATGGTTTGGATTTTTTATGAATCTTTATAGATATGACAATTCGTTTCGTTTCTAAGAAGTTTTAATATTTCCTTTTCATATGATGACTGTGACTCCACCCGGGGGCTCCCATTTTTAGGCGCTATTGCAATAAAAAATCAAGAACAGGAAAATTAGTATATTATATACCAGTAGCAGTACTTTCTGCAGAGCTATACTAAATCTCAAAACGGCTGGACTCCAGCAAGACCTCTCAAGAACTTTATGTTCATCTGTGGATGTCCCAGGTAATATAGATAGATAGATAGATAGATAACTCTTTATTGTACACACCACTACATTACAATAATACAAAATACGAAGGATTACAGTCAAGTGTTACAATGGGCGGCCTTATCACTAACAGCGATCTCTTCCAGGCAACCTTTGAATGGAGAGGAAATAGAGGAGTAATAAGACGGGGGTGCATTAAATTAATATTAACAGCCAGTTGAACAGACTGCTAACTTACAATTTAAACAGAAATATTTTCCTAAACAAAAACAAACAGAAATGACTTAAATACTAGCAATATGCCTTTATAAACTTACATACAACAATACAATAATATACACATAAACACACACACACACACTCACTATACAATTTGTAACCAATTATGCTTTTTAAAGTACGTACATTTCGTATATCTATCCTACAATTGTGATGATGAAGTACAAGCGATAAGCAGCTTTGAACAGAATAGGTGTAATTAATCAGACAAGTAAAAATTTTTGACTTGAATTAATATTTAATTCAAATTTATTTAATTTTATTTAATTCATTAGAAAATATAGTAGTACTTGTTTATGTTACTCTCGTATACTATAATCAACTGGGTATATTGAGCTGCTATATTCCAAGCCAATAATAGTTGAGTTAAGATAATGAATAATTCAGGCGTTAGTTTGCGGAAATCCATATTTAATAAAACCAAATATTTGAAAGATATTTTAATAAACATAAAATTTATATTTTGTCAAACACTAAATTTATTACACTTAAATTATATAAAAAATATATCTAGTGACGATGCCACATCATTTTCCTGTTAAGCCGACGTGATATCACAAATGCCACGCAGCTCAACCGGAAGAATTTTCGACGTGTTCGCTTCTACAAGAAGCATCCTCAGGAGGTTTTGACTTTTCGAGCGCACAATCGAGAAAATCTTCTCTAGTTATTTATTTTTAATTTTTAAGAGTTTTTCTAAATTGTAATTTAATGTTTTTTAAAATATTTGTCCTCTATTCATGATTTCGCTTTATTACGCCATCTTACTCAGTTTTTACTTCATGAATAGCAATTTTGAAGCATTAATAGCTGAGCGATAATAGCTATAGAATGTATTGGCTAGCTTCCACCCTCAAGTACAAAATCTGTCGCCAAGCATCTTACAGTGTGTTCCGGCAGCAGTCCTTGGAAGCCAGTAAATTATAGACATGTAACGACTGTATTTCTCAGGGTTGTTCGGCGCGGTGTATCTGTTATCGACAGAGGATAACAGAAGAGGGAAGAGGGGGGAGAAGGGAGAGGTTGACAGAAGTATTAAGAGTGATGCGAACTTGGTAAGACTTAAGAACAAAACGTGAATGTTTATTTAAAAATACCTATAATACCTTAAACGATCACTGATTTTACGAAATGAGCTTAATATAGCAGACCTGTTAAAATAATTGAAAAAAATATTCAAAAGCGGAAGTCTTACAAATCGATCAAATCAAAATTTGTCCACCTATATAGCAATATCATATTCAAAACGGAAGATCGGATCTGTTTCTGTATAAATTAATACAGATTATTGAAAGAGAAGAAGAAATATTTGAATGTGGAACGATATAGAAGCGTTCAGTGATCTACAAATATATCATGTGCCCGTGTCACTAGTAGCAAAGATCTTCTTATTTCAAGAGGGGCAAGTTCTCGTTTCTTACACAACAGTACTTCATTATTTTATTGTTTTTGTGTGTAGGACTGCATTTTACCGAAAAAAATTAGCATTAGTTAACTGCATTTCTTTCTTAGCTTCTCTTTATAAGATTAAGAGAGTAGTATCTTAGTGTAGGTGATTGCAGTATCATTGTTGGTTACCACAAGAACACGTGTTGAACTAAATATGAGTATAATTGATTGATTAATATGCGTAATACGATAGTATTGATGATTCTGACAAACTAAGATGGAAAGCCAGAGCCCGGTAGAATATCAAATGGAAGCCACTAGTTTCTATGTGTGCAGGATGCCAAAATGTTTGTTAGGACTAGCAGAAATCAACCCAAAGAGGTTGTTAGCATTTTAACAATAACCCTGCATAACATAAATTTTGAGGTTTGTTAAGGACTTCTTGTTTATAGTTTATGGCCTGATGCCTATAGCAACCTTAAAAAAATAGTTGGTTTACGTTCCTACTTAAGAGGAACGGGTAGAGAAGCACCCACAGAGAAATAGGTATTTCAACAAAGTGATGCTGTCTCGTCGCTGACCGCCGGCCTCGGTCTCCGCGCCCCGCACTTCCGTCAAATCCTATAAACATATATGTATAGGTACTACAGAGAGACGTGCAGTCGAGTCACACGATCACAATTATTTAACTGTAGCCGCGCCACCGCGCCCCCCGCCGCTGTCGCGCCGCGTCGCGCGTCTTCGGCCGCGCGCGGCCGCGCCGCTTACTTCTCGTCGACTTGAGTAAAAATATGTATTATAGTACTCATTTCAAGGTAGTATAAATCTGCTTAGGGTATCAAGTGAATAATCCAAACTGAACAAACAATCGATGTTTGTCTCAAAATTATTATAACTAATAATAATTTTAGTAATTAAACAACTTTAAACGGTTTAAAGTTGTTTAATTACTATGTGTAATAATCGCGAAAACCTAAGACAACATAATAATACTTTTAGGTACTTTAAGAAAATATTGCGAAACTGTTTGTTTGTCCTTCTAAAAATAAAAAAAGACGAAGGTGCTCATTGGCTATTTACAAATGTGCTGTAATTATTACGCTTAACAAGCTACTAGCGTATACGAAGTGCTTGTCAACAATACTAAATTGAAGCGCAAAAGTATATTTCTATAAGTATCTTTCAAAAGTATATTTGAAGCTGGTACCTTAAAAAGGTCGCATCAGGGAAGGCTGGTGTTATATTATGAAGGACTCACGAGAAACTGCAGAAGTACAAGACCTTAACGACTACATGGTGACAAAAGTTTCGTATACATATGGTGTACTCATAAGGAGCATCTCCGAACATTTTGTGGAAGTCTGGGATTTTAAATTAAATTATACTATTGTCAAAATGCACCCCAATAAATACCAGCTTCATTAAATTAATTACAAGAAGATGCCAACTTAAATATATTGGGTGACCGTGACTACCGGAGTGACATTACTACTGAGCGCTTCCGTGCTTCGGAGGGCACGTTAAGCCGCCGATTCCGGTTGTTGTCTTACTATGGCAAATGGCAGTCATACAGCATGGTGATAGGAGATTTTGCGAATGTCCGCCAGGCTAGCTACCATTACACCACCATAACAATCAAGGAGAAAATCTGTTGCCAAGCACCTAACGGTGTGTTCCGGCAATCGTCCTTGAGAGCCAGTAATTCAAGGTTAGTCTGAACAACACTTTCGACCACATCATCACTTACCATCAGATGAGATAGTGGTCAAAGGCTAGCTTATCAGCTATAAAAAAGGCAATAATTACTGAAGCGTAGTTTCATAAGTAATTTGGAGAAATAAACGAATTTACCATGTTACAGATCAACTGCAAAAGGCTGATATCACATTGGGTAATTTTTTTGAAAAGTTAAGATAGTTCACATTTTGTTAAGTGTTGCATATTTTAATGTTGTTGATTTTTTTTTGTCTGACTTTATAATCTAATTACTTTTAGCAAACTCGTTTTATTGTTGTTCAAGCTATTGACATCTTTAATTAATATTTCGTAGGTATAATCTACTATATTGCATCGTACATAATATATCTATACTGTTTATATATTTATTAAAAAAATTACATAAAATTACCTAGTTACTTGATTGTTTATTATATGTAAATTCGCTGCTTGTTTTTAAAATTATATTGATATTACCGGTCATACACCATTGAGTCACCGATTTTAATAAAATATTATTTTTAATTCTGCTAGATGGAAATATAATTGGCTACTGGCAAGATTCGAGCCCCTTAACTACAGGTACCTGTAATTGTAGCTTCTGATCCCGCTCCTAATCAATATTTATTTTCCATCAAATATTATTTTCATATTACAAAATTACAAATATACGATAGGAAAAATTTAAGTCATGTGCTGGTATCGAACCCGCGTCCATCAACCCCTTTAGCCGGGGTATGCTTTAACCAATTGAGCTAACATGACATGACGTCATAATTGAAATCTTTCCTATCGTTCTTTTTCGTTTTCACGGGTACAAATCCCGCACATGACTTATGGTGTTTTTATTCAACATAATGATGGAAATCAATTCTAAAACTAAAAGTGTAAAATAAGTTGTCGAAGACACCATGACCACAATCTTGAGATCATACTTTCAAACTGTCGTGGTACCGACTTCAACAAGTCATATCAGACTTTAGGGTGTTAGAAGTCGGTTTCATTTTTGTTTGTTTTTTGTATTAGGCGATGAGTTTATTTTATAAAAAATAACATGTTTTATGTGTCACGAAGAACAAATATCTTATTCCTACTTACTTTAGAGACTACTAGATATGCTACAAAAACTGTTGTGACATTTTATTTACATTATATAACTAGAACATCGGCTCAATTGAGAATACCATCATAATGTAGGTTTTAGAACAGAAACTAAAATTTCACGACATAGGTATACTTTGAAGGATAGGTAATAATATGAAATTTATTTATAGCTAAGAACTGATCTGTAAACATGTTTTTATTTTTTTATATCGGGGTTTATACGTCTATAATATATTTCTTAGTTTCGATAATTCAAATGTACTATTCAGAAAAACGTTCATATTGGTAGAATAAGAATATCTAAAGCATCGATTTTTTCCCATCACTCACCATCCAACATATCGAAAAGGCATATTGACATCACTAATGCAAATACCTCTACTATACTACTATTATTTATTCTGTGCAGCTACCCTGCCCCCCGAACAGAATTGTGCGATAAGGACAATTTCAGCTTCTTCAAGTTTTGACTTAGAATTTCTGCATAATTTGCGTTCTGGAAGAAAACGTTTCTCTTATAGTAAATATTTATCAAATCTAAAAATTTTGGTCTTATTTTATAACTGACAGAAAAATCTAGGTTTATAGGTTTTTCTCTTTCTTTATTTATCATTAGTTTTCATTTCATATAAACAATTCACCAACTAGAGAAACAAGTTTTGAGAAAAGATCGGAATTTAAATACCCATTAATTCAAATTCCATTAATAAAATGATAAAAATCAAAACCTACAAACCTAGATTTTGATAACATCTATAACATTTCCAAAAATCATCAAAATCGGTGATGTTTTAGGGGGAGAGAAACGTTTTCTCTTTTTGTATGAAAATTCAAGACTTCCTTCCCGTCTTAAACAGACGACCAGTTTTTTTTCAATTACATAATTCCTAACTATTCATTTTGGCTATAAGATACAATAGCCCCATAGATTTCCCTAATAAACATTAACTTTACAAAATTACAAATTAACGAGAAAAAAAGATGTCCTGTCCGGGATTAGAACCCGCGTCCATCCACCCCTATAGCCGGTGTAAGCTCTGATCGCTGGAGCTAACATGACAATAGACGCGAGTTTGAATTCCAAATATGACTAATTTTTTCTCTCGTAAATTTGTAATATTGTAATGTAATCCGCCAAGCAGGCGTTATTGCAAACATAACAATATAAAAACATTAGCTTGTTTAATCAAAGAATATAACGATAGTGCTACGTACACCGACTATTTAAAACTGCACACTTTTAGAAACAACCTAAAATCTATGTCTGGCAACACTTTTGCTTACATTTTTATTCGAAATTATAACTTAAATTGCGCTGTATAATCTTAAAGAAAGTACATTATATTCAATACTTATGTGTGTTTTAATACTCAAGTTGGTTTTTAATTTATTGATTCCGTTATGTGTGACGTGCGTAATTTGCGAAGGTCTATCGTGAATGAGAACAAAATTGGCAGAATTTGGATAATTTGTGTGAGTTGTGTCTTATATAATTTTCTTTTATGCCTGATATAGATAGCCTTTGACCACTATCTCACCTGATGGTAAGTGATGATGTGGTCGAAGATGTTGTTCAGGCTAACCTAGAAGTACTGGCTCTCAAGGACAGCTGCCGGAACACACCGTTAGGTGCTTGGCGACAGATTTTCTACTTGAGGGTGGTAGCTAGCCAGGCGGGCATTCGCAAAATGCCCTACTACCATGCTATAACGACTGCCATCCTAAGACAACAACCGGGACCGACGGCTTAACGTGCCCTCCGAAGCACGGAAGCGCTCAGTAGTAATGTCACTAGCGGTCACCCATCCAACTCATGACCGCGCGCGACGTTGCTTAACTTTGCTGATCAGTTGAGAACAGAACGCTTCAAAATACATAAAATTGGCTGAACTTTATGCTTCACTTTTGATTTTCTTTAGACTCCCTCTTTTTTACATAATTGCTCTGAGAATACTTTGGCTTTAATTTTAGATCTATGGACAATTGAGAAATAAACTATGTATTTTTTTACGCTTTTGGTCCCTTTGATAGAATAAGACATTGTTCATACAGCCATCCGGTGAAATAATGTCATCCGAATAAAAGAAAAGCTGAATTTTTGCTGTTCTAAGCAAGCGTTCGCTTAGTTTCTTACTCTATTTCTTGCAAGAGTAGAGTTTGCATTGCATGAGTAAAAAACATTTAGACCCTTAAAACATGTAGCCTTACACAATAACACAACTAAGTCATTAGTTCATTAAATTAAAAAAAAAATGCTACAATATAATAATAACTCATTTTAAATCATTTTATTGATATTATTGAAAGTTATTCATAGCATTTTCCTTATAATATCCAACGTCGTTATTCAAAGTACTAGGCTATCATAAATCAACAAGAAGCGAAGGTGTTTGCAATGCAAGAGCGTCAATTCCAGCGTTGGCTACCCAGAGACGCACATAAATAATATCGGGGGCCATCGATAACGTCTGACACCACTGATGCTGAACTATTGCCGCGATCTTTCTATATTTCAATATTTTTCAAAAGTATTTGCTGTTCGAATGAGTAATCCTAAAATATAGTGCTAGTTACAAATACGCAAATATTGACGAAATCGGCGGTGAGGAAAGGAGTTTTTCGGTGGGTATTTTAAAACTCACCAACAACAATAGTTTGTGTGCATAGGTCATAATGACGTCACGTTATATTAAGGGTTAGGATCACGCCGATGACCTTGAACGTCATTTAGTAATGTAATGCATGAGTGGCACTGAAGGCTCGTCCCTCGCACCGCACAAGAGACCCGCAGTTGCTTGGAAGTAAATGTCGTGAGCGCCAAAACTACCCCTAAATATCTTTTAATTTAGAGAGTACCTTTCCAGTAAAACCCTTTTTTGTTATGGCGAAACTCTAGCATTACATCTATACTTCTCTATGTATACTAATATTATAAAGAGGAAACATTTGTATATTTGTATGCTACGAATAACCTTAAAAACTGCTGGACCGCTTTGGATGAAATTAGGAAATGGTTTGAGACCCGGCGAAGTAAATTAGTAGATTATGATACAAGTGAGCTAAGTTGCTCATCATACACGAGGCTGTGTGTTGCAGCCCGAGCTGTAGGCGAGGGCGTAAATCAGCCGATTGTATAATGAGCAAGTTGCTCACGAGTTTCATACACACTTTTTCACCACCCTTGCGAGGAAAAAAAAAAAATATTGCATAAATGCGATACCAATAACATACGAATATTATGGAAAATAGCGTGCAAGTTTTTTTTTCGCGTGCGGCAAATGTATGATGGTTGATTACATATAAACCTCTTTGATGTTACAAATCTGTATTATCCGGTTAAATTGAAAATGCTCCGTTTACTCGCATATAATTTGGTTGGTACTAACTTAACTTTGTAGGGATAATTCTCTTACGCACTAGTGTATAATATTATTATGCACGAGGGTGTTATAGTTCGGTTTATGGCCCTAAGAACGATATAATAATAAAGGTCACTTGAACTTGAAAAGGATAGTTACAAAATTACAAGGAAAAATGTAAGTAAAGGTGCTTTATAGCATGGTGGTATAGGACATTTTGCGAATTCCCGCCTGGCCACCTACCACTTTCAAGTAGAAAACCTGTCGCCAAGCACCTAACGCTGTGCCGTGGCAGCTATGTTTAGGAGTCAGTAATTAGGCTGTAGAGCATTTTCGACCGCATCATCACTCATTCTATCAGGTGAGGTAGTGGTTAAGGCTAGACTATTGATCTTAAATAATGAAAGATAGGACAAACATTTTTATTTAAAGATAGATACACTTAAATCTTAACTAGACGCTAGCCATAGCGTTAAAGTAAAAGTAACACATATGGCCTCTTTCACGACCTTCAAGAGTAAAGTCTTCAGTAGGCTAATTGCCGGTTTAAATCACAAGTAACCGTGCATATTATGAATTTCATATCTGAGTAATCCACAATTAAAGTGTCTACTAACTTATGTACTGACTTACGATAAATCAAGTCATCTGTCAATTAGTTTCTCTATCCGATCAGTAGCTAACATAAAATAAATTATTATCGTCCTTTCCTTTTTGCCTTTGTATAGTAAGTATTCGTTATTTTAGTTATGTGCCTAACAAATAACCATAAAACAACAGAACAAAATAACGGGGGTTCCCCACAAAACACATTATTTTCGCCGTTTTTTTTCTCTAATGTAATAACAGTAATTCAAACAAACCTCAAACTACGTACGATTATAAATGTATTTATTTTACTCTCTTAATTTACAAAGTTCTAAGATTGTTTCTGTGACCTACAGCCAAAACAGACTTACTTTTTATAGGTGTATATAGTTAACACTCGAAAGTAAAATAATTGAACTTATAAATAAACTGTCAAGTGCGTGTCGGGCCACGCGCAATGTAGGGTTCCGTAGTAGCTCGTTATCATAATATGGAATGATTCTATTGTTCTTTTTCTTTTAGACTATTAAGTAGGAATCATGGATTATCTATACGTTTCTTAGTAGCTCACAAACTTTTTTCTTCTCTCCATTTAACGACACCTCTCTTTAACGCTATAAATTGCACAGTCCGTTGAATTTACACTGTATATGTATAAATATCTATATAAGGTGTAAATTGTATAACGACACTGAAGGGACTGTGCATATATATATATATATATATATACTTCAGTGTCGTTATACAGTTTACTAGTTACTAGGTTTAGTTTATATATATATATATATATTTAAGAACCAACAAACAGTCACAATATTTTCCTTATGTAAAATTATTCTTATATAAAATAATCATTACGAGACGGCGAGGATGAAGTCTAAAAATTACATTATACCGAAGCAAAAAAGCAAGGAAATTCTTCCGGTTTGGCTGCGTGGCGTTTGTGACGTCACGTCGGCTTAGCAGGAAAATTAGGCGGAATTGTCACTAGATATATTTTTAAATTTTTATGTTTTTTATTAAAATATTAATTTGACGTTTTCTTAAAATATTTTAAAAATATTTGTTATTAGTGTATCTATGTTTCAGTGTATTGGTTCAATTTTGAATTGTTACTAAATAGTATATATAAAAGAAAAAATATAGATGTGTTACAGATTCTCTAAAGCCAGGAAGGACCTGGCTCTTGAGGTACAGGCCATCAGCCTAGTTTTAGAGTCATAGAATCATCATAAATGTATCACAATAAGGAGGAATAAAATGTATTGGTATTACTAAATAAAAAATAGTTTCCGTAATCCCCCACCCCTGTGGGGGGATGCTACAACCCCCCCTCTTCCCCCTCCACCCCTTTCTATAGTACATAACTATCTATACCGATCCTAGTCCTTCCAGTACTTCATCTCAGTAACTTTAAAGGATTTATACTAAGTATTTTGTATTTGGTGCAAAATTATCTAATACCCAAGTTCAATGACTATTACTGCTAAAGTAATAAAGTTTTCTTAAAAGTTCATAAACTGCACTATCATCATGATTTTTTTCAGACTTTTCAAGCCAGCAGTTTAGGTTTTAGAGGTGAGGGGGGGGACGCCCTACTTGAACAAAAATTTGCACTTTAAAGTTGAATATTTCGTAAATGGAGCAATAAATCGAAAAATAGTATTAGCAACCCTTCAATCATTTTTAAAGACCTATTCAATGATACCCCACACGATGGGATAGACGACGAAAAAAAAATTCATTCCCACAAACCTTGTATGGTAGCTACCCCAAAAATAAATATTTTTCAAAATTTTATTTTACTACTTTGTCGGCGTGGTAAGTTTACATACCCGTACAAAATTTTAGCTTTCTAGTTCAAACGGACTCTTAGCAAAACCTCGGACAGACGGACAGACAGACGGACATGACGAAACTATAAGGGTTCCTTGTAGGTACTACGGAACCCTAAAAACGGGATAAGTGGCACCTGTACCTCAAACATGGCAATGTCAAATTAGGCGAAGTCTCCTGATTGAATCTCAGTAGTGTGCGTATTCCTTTCTTATTTGAATCAATGAGTAAAGTAATAAATAATAAAATCTTGCCAAGTCCAAGTTTCGCCCTATTGAACGAGATATAATGAAAAAAATAACACTTTTATTCGTATATAAATACATTGTATATATCCAGTTTTACTGTCCATGACACTGACTAAACAGAGTTTAGTGCTCACAGGAAAGTATATTTCAATTCCTAAAATAATTTTCCTTTTAGGGATTCCCACAGAACAGTATGTAGCGTACCAATTAAAATACCTCGATGATCGATATATGAGTAACCACCTTCGGCCAGCTTGACCCTGATGTGTTAATGAACTTTAGATCAGCAATACACAAAAAAGAATATTCAAAATCAAGAGAAATAACTAACTATGAAGTTCCACAACTTGACATGAAATTTCTTTTCAATTATTCGCATGACATAGGAATTGATTCAAGTTATTTTCATTTGAAAAGCACATATGTCAGATGTCTTAAGACACCCGACGTTGATTTTCAGGCAAAGCCTCGTGGGTGACGTTCACAAAAAGTGTACATTGTTTTATTCTTAAATAATATACATACAAACAAACATAAATGTACACTAAATATTATATTACTAACAATAGTACCTACTTAATAGGTTTCCTACATGAAGATTATTTATATAAATAATATAATAATATGGAACAATAAAAAGAATATAAAATAAATATATCATACAAATAAAAATATAATGATTAATAAGATATACATTAGTATAAATGAGGATAAAACAATAATATTTATTAACTATAGCTTGAATCGTTGTGGCAGTATCGTTACCAGGTATAAAAGTATAAAATATTATACTTCAACTAAATTAAATAAAAATATTGTAATGGCAAGACACCTTTATGGGATTAGCAGATAACTATTAAGAAAATTGCAATAGAACAGGTAACAACTTCTGTCAACTTGTATGTGGAAAAACTGTAAAAATAATAAATCCAAAGTGCTAATACTGAAATTATATTTGGTGACTGTTTGAATATGGCAATTGAATAAATGTATTAATTAAATAAATCATATAGATAGGTAGTTCCTAGTAATTGGGATTTACTACAAGAGCTTCTTAGTCATAATATAGTGCTCGGAAGTGAGCGTTCGGATCATTTTTCGTTACATGGGGCCAAACATTTTCCATAATTATATAAATTGACGCCATGATGATTAATGATGTTGGTTACCGTTTAAGTTAATGTATCTTCACGCCTAATAGACCTGTTCACTCACAAAGGCGCGCTTACAGTAGATAATTAATGCGCATTTGTATGGGTAGACCTCGTTTGTACACAACAACTCAGTATGGGTGTAAATGGTAATGGTATAAACAGTAAAACAATATAATATGATCGGTAGGAAGCAGTAGTTGCAAGTACACACAAAACATAAAAGTGCAGTGCCTTCTTTAGTGGAACGAAGTATCTAAATACCAACATTTCGCCAGTTCCATTTTGGTCCCCTATCATAGGACAAGGTCATTACGATGTACTGTAATTTCCAAATTAAGAAAACCCAATTGTTCAAACCGGGAATTAAACTAAGTTTTATTCGAAGTTCCTTAGCTAACGGAACACACACACCATCGAGGCACACCGGAAAATTATTCTGAATTATAGGGAAGTCACGAAATCATCGTCAATTTTTTTTATTTTAACATATATTTCTTATGCATAAATATAGATTTCCGCAAAATAATGCCTGAATCTATTGATTACCTAACAAACTACAAGTAGCAACACCTAGCTAGCTGGTCACTCCCCATTTATTCCCGTGGCTGTCGTAAGAGACGACTAAGGGAAAAATACCGGACGGTGGGAAGCTGCGCCTTCTGAAATACTGACAACTTCTACTGCGATCCGCAAGACGCCTGCCGAGCGATGGGATTATAGAACATCCTCCCATTGAATCTCAGTATTGGAATATAGGTATGTATCCTAAATCAAAATAGAAAATTTAATTAAAAAATATATCATTTATTTATCATAAGTCAGGCGATTTCACCGTTTCATAATTTCATAACATTAAACAAAACCACGAGTACCTATATTCACTGGCCCAGTTCTTATTCAAAATCACAATTACCGAACATAACTAAATTACATAAAGCAATATTGGAGCCATTTCTCTTGCCAGATAATATAGTATTTTGCTCGTTCAACGAGTGTATAATCAAATCGTTGCTCGAATTGGGGAGCCAATACAATTAGTAGACGAGACTTGGAAGTTAATGTGGTTAATCGTTAAGCGAATTGCAAGGAAATTGCGCCCCACTCGGTGCTGATTGGGCAGTGGGTCGATTAGGAATAAAAGTAATTTTCGTTCCAATAAATATGTCACCATTCCTGCGCCTTGGTAATGGAAATTCTCTGGCTGGATCGATTTTATTGGGTTTGTATATACTGGTTGAATGATCCGTTTACGCATTATTTTCATCCAATCTATTCGAACTACAATCGGTTCGTCTATAAGTGCGAGCATATATCAGGTCAAAGGTTCATAGAAGGCACAAAAGAGTTTGGATTTGGAATACGAATATTGTTTCTAGCAGCGCATCTAGTTGGTCACGGGTCGTGACCAGCTAGATCATAGACTTACCCGGAGAATCGTTTATTATGTAAAAAATATGCAACTGGCTGGTTATAAAAGTGGCGCGAAAAAACGACAAATTATTCCTAAAGCAAGTTAAAGAAGAGTTCATCAAGTAGTGAAAGTGTTATTCTAACACCTGGAAGTAATTAATGAAGCACCCAAAAACCTTCTGGCCAGAAAAGTAAGTCCATATATATAAATACAACAACACAACAAAAAGGTTAACCTCTGTTTTTAGAACAATGTGTAGGTATCAACATATTTCAGGCTCTAACTTTCGGACTGTGACGGAACAAGCAACTGATGTTAGGCGATATCCTCTGCCTATAACAGATACATTTCGTCACAAGCGAACTGCACTGCGCCCGTCACCCTGAAATATACAGTTGTTAAGTATCATCATATGCCTGCAATTTTACTGGCTCTCAAGGATTGCTGCTGGAACACACCCGCCTGCCAAGCGTGGGGATTATGGCCAACCCCCCATATTTGAGGAGGCTGTGTTCAGCAGCGGACTTTCCGGCTGGTACAGTACAGTGATATTTTTTGTTGTACGAAGATCAAAACCTTTGAATTATTTTCTTCTATTTTGAATAATTTTTGATTCAATCTCTCTTATAACCTCGTATTCATAATATTTGCATACAAACTATTTACATTACATCACATTGCTGTTTTCCATTGTATAAAACTGTAATGAAACACATCTCTCTTTCTATTCCCATTTTTTCTTTTACTATGTATTTTATTATGGAAAACTTCTGGTACGACTTTCCATTGACGTCCGTCGAATCCAGGGGGTAGAGGGGGTGGGGGGAGGGGTACCACTCCCCCCTCTTCAAAGGAAAAGTCCCGCCCCCCCCCCCCTTTTTTACTTATTTTAAATTTTCCTCATTTTCTGGATTAAAATTAAAATAATAATTTTAAAATCGATTGCCATTAAGGAGGGCAGTGGAAGGGGAGGGTCATCTCTTCCCTTTCCCACCACTTTTATTACAAGGTAATGCATAGTTTTCGAGTTATGCATATATTTGTAAAATCATCACCTCACTTTTAGTAACACTTCACTGATCAAATTTATTGTTTTGTTGTATGTGTAACAGATTTTTTAGCGCTTCGCCGGCCGCTGCCGCGGCACGCTCGCTACGCTCGCTCGGCTCGCGCTTTGTGTTGTCGCAGTTTCAACCTAACCTAACCTGTTTTTTTAATACAAAACGTTACCGAACGAATTCCACTTGACGCCAATTATTATCGCCGTTATTTTCGATTATTTTTACCATATTTTGTATCTATGGTTCATATTAAATGTGGAACCATAGACGCAAAATTATCGACAATATCGAAATTAGCGTCAAGTGGAATACGCCTTTAACCGTTCATAAAACGAAACGTTCATTGGCGAGAATTCTATATTATTTAGCATTAATATTGCAAAATAATTAATTTTCAATATTTTTTTTCTCAAAAACTACGCATTTTCTGATTTTGAAACTTTGCAAGTGTGCTTATAATAATGTAACCTCTCTGTGAAAAAAATATTAACCCTCAACCCGACGTCAGGCAATGGAAAACTGAGCCAAACTTCTTTTTGAATCGCACTAAAATGCCCTTAATATATTTTGTGATATGTGCAAAAAATGCGTTGATCCGTTGCTGCGTGAAAGAAAGACGAACCAAAACACTTGCATTATATTATAATGTTGGTACTTATGTCCAGGGATTTAAACTTAGCTGCAAGCTCCAAGGGCATAATCCGTCAAACGTGGCGATGTTACTCGCAGCAAAAAGGGTAACTGCACTAGCATGTCAGAATTTTCCAGGGGATTATAGGATATCGGGAGAGTTTTCATACCTAGGCACACCATGGGTAAATCCGTGATTCACAACTGAGCCGATAACAACTTGTTGTTTTTTATGTCTGTAGATATAAATTGATGATGCTCGTATACAGATGTGATTATTTACTATGACGTTTCACCAGTAGCGACAGCATGCAAACTGATGTTCTAAAATTGATAATGACATTGATTCTGCAATTACCGATCGTTGGAGGATTTTTATTGTATAATGAAATACTTTATTTCTTAGCATTCATATCAAACTTGTAAGGTCTTATTTATCCTGTATGTTTGACTTAGCTTTCTATTATTTTTATTACTGATAATCAAATTTAGAATTATCATGAAAACACCAAAACAATTAAAATTAGGCATATTTCAAATATTAAATTATATATTGAATATTATTTCCATTCATCTTTAAGGAAATATAAAAATCGTCAATATGATTTATTAACCTATGCTTTCTCGGCATATTACGACAACATATAAAAAATCAAATCAAATTCAGATTGCGTGAGGAAAAAAAACGTCGTATTATTATATGTTTCAAGTTTTGCCCATAAAGATTTAAAGTAAAAGCATAAAGAAGTAAAACTTATACCTTAAACGGTGAGTAATGTTATAAAGTATATTGTTAATTTGGTTATTAACAGATATAAACAACAAAATATTGAACATATGCAATAAAAATGTCAAAGGAGGCATAAGATAATACATATAATGTGCCTGCTTTATTTGCGAGCAGTACAGATATGAGCAACAAAACGTATTCGTCAAGTATTTAAGTAAGAACTTGACCTCAAACAACCAGTATATCCGAGGCAACGCGGACGGCCAACCTGTTGTCTATATAAAATTTATTATTTATTTTATCCAACTAGTCTTTTAGCCTTATTTTCCTATACTAGTCACGTTACATTTGAGGATTAGAGGTGATGACAGTGGATTTGTTATACAAAGTGTTGTGAAGAATAAAAATGAAGAAACAAGTTGTGCTTTTTGTGTCATCTCTATTTTGGAGCTGCGTTTGTAAGTCCGTGTTTGATCTTGACAGTGAGCTATGTTATAAGGAAAATGTTGTAAATTATTTACAATTTTAATGCTCTTTATTATTTTAATGATTATAAAGATTCAGACACACTTCATATCAAAATAATCTGGCTAGTAAAATTCAATACGAAATTAAGTGTACTTATACGTTTGTTTGTTGCCAATTACTACCGAAACGGTTCCACGGATTCTCATTTATACCTTGCATCCTGGTCATAAGTGGCACATTTTATCCCGATTTACTAAGTAGCTCCTGGTGCGCAATATCCCTGATTTCCATGAGGACGAAGCCGCGGGTGTAAGAAAGTGTTTACCATACTTGATTGAATAGTAAACAAAATGTTATTAACATTATACAGTCCATATTAATATTCGATTCTAATAGTAATCGAAAAGTACAAGCTAGTGTACACATTACACAATGTTTCTTTATTCATTGTTCATGCCTAGCGGCATTATATATAGCTATAAATAGAGGTAAAACGACTGTTATGTCGTATAAGACCAGTCTCTGAGAACAGACATTAGCACTTCTGTTTGTGGCTTTTGATAGGTACACTAAAACTGGTTTTTCGCCAGCATAAAACAAATTATAAATGGAAACCCGAACTGGAAATGCTAGTGAACTTTACCGTGATTTAGTAGCACTGTTCAATAATAATATTCAGATACGCGCTGACAAAACTATTGTAGACTGCAAACCTTAAAAAATATATTGATTACATAACGCAATATTCACTTATCTTACTGAAGTAACAACGGGTTTACTCAAGTACTTAAATAAATACTCATAGATTTTATGGTGTTGAATACCGAGTCTTCGATCACTCCTTAAAATAGATTATCAGATGTGGTTGGAACTAATAATCTACGACTATATTTTACTCGAGGAAACTTTAAAAAAATATCTATTTTGCATAGTGTAAGGGTATTTTTAAGCCTCTGCTACCTCCTTCTATAACCTACAATACATTCCCATAGAACTTACTTATTTCACATATCTTCTCGTCCGAGGCGACGACGATAATACCAAAACGTGGGCAGTGTCTTCTAAAGAACTGCTATATTACATTGCGATCCCCAAGACGCCTGCCAAGCGTATGCGAGTTGACGTGTTCCTAGAAAACGGCAACTTGATCTGTACAAAAGTGTATATATATAAAATATACTATAATAAGTATTAATTTTGAATGGATTACTAAACACGATAAATAAACATTACCCACAACTTATATATATCTTGTTTTTTTCTAATAATACTTTTTTCATACTATACCATTCTATCCAATATTTACGGAAATATTTTTGTTGTGACGTTTTGATCTTGAACCCATTATTTGACCAACATATCTTATCCGATTTGAGGTTATCGATTCAACTTGCTTCAATTAAATAGTTCTCAGTCAATTAATTTGTATTGATAGTAATTGTACTTATTTTATTAATACTAGTTTTTGCCCGTGACTTTCCCTCTTGGAATCATATTGCGTTCTTTCGGAATCTACTCAGTAAATTGGGATACTAATTATCCTATGTTCTACTTTCCTAGTCATCTAAGTGGGGATATCTTAGTTTAAAAAGCTAAGAAGAGTAGATAGGAACCCGTAAAAATATAGGATTCACATGCGAGTTTGAAAGGGTAATAGATGTATTTAGACCTTTGGATGACAACGAAAATTTTCAATTCACAAGATCAAAAGGTCGATTGGCTTCCGTGGATTCAGAAAAGGCTAACAGCAAAAATTTCACAAAGCAATCCCCAATCATAGTTTGTTCATTACCAGATTGAAGAAATTCTTTAAAAAGGCCATGCCATGACTACCTTCCTGTAGCAGACAGGCGGCTATGAAAAGTATGATGAAAATTAAGACAGATTGAGAGATAGCATTTTTGCATATTTGTTACGATAAAGCTAGGGGAAACAAGATGATAATGCTTGTATGATTCGCGCGAACCATATTAGGCCGAGCTCAGGTAAAGTCTGTAGTCTCAGTTTTCCTTTGTTTTACGAAAAATATCTGCAAGCCAAGGGGGTAAAATCTCTGTTACAAGTTGAGGCTATTTGCATTTATTTGTATGTTTGTCTCTTTCTATGTTTGTACGGCACGGCGGTTACATTCAAATGCTTGATTTGATGAATATTATAAAGGTAGTTCATATTCATAATTATCAAATACTTAATGGCAAAGCAGACACATGTCGAGTGTGACTGAAACAGATGAAGGACATGATTTCGGTGAATTCATTCTGGACCTGAATGGAGATATTTTGTAAAAAGGCCAGGTCAATCAATAATGTTAAGAGCGAAGGAAGCAAAGCAAGATATATAGCTCATGCGGCCGACACTCTTTGGGAATGCAATCTTATATATAGCATATCTGCTAACTTTTGGGTTATCGGAAAGTGAAGACTGTTAATTATATTTTCCAAGCACAAAGTGTAGTAATAAAACCTTCACTAGAGAATTCTTATTTACTCAGGGTAGCCTCTGAAATGCCCCCCAACACGCTGTCAAATTTTGTTAAACATAAAAATGTATGTATATATATATATATACTTTAGAGCGCTTTTTTTTATTACCTGCGATATGCTTTTATTAACAAAATATTACGAACTATATACTACACTACAGTTACCACACTAAAAGCATTTAGATACCCTTAAGTCATTGCAGACTCACAAATCTGGAGTCCAAATGCTCCAGCCCACTACCAGTTGGCAGCATGCCGAGCATCCTGGCAGCATTGCCCCGTTGAATTGCAATGCTTATTCATTGAGCCAAATAATTGACAGCATTTTGATCATGCGTCGCATCGACAAAGCGCTGTTTTACAATTTCAATTGAATTAAAATCCAACACACAACTTTCGTGTATTCTGATAAATTTCGAGTAAGATCAGGTCAAAAGACGCTGAACCAACGTTGAGCATGTTATAAAATGAGAGAGAGAGAAAGAGAGAGAATACTCGTATATATACTAAGAAAGATATATCTACTAGGGGTGTGAGTAGGAATTTGTAGTAATAAGTAATATATGTTTATCAAAATAATAGCGTTAGAATTTCAAAATTCATGAAAAGAACTGATGCACAAGAAATTAACGTGAATCTGGCAACAATATGCGTATTGAATTTAATTAAACGGTATTTGAATTGTGTTCTGAACAGTATCTAATGAAAATTTGTAATACTTCTTATTACATTAAACGGTTCAATGTAATTTTCATTGTTAAAGAACTTTTAGGGGTAACTATTGTTACCATCATTATTAGTGTTCAATAGCATTTCAAGATAATATTAACAATATGTTTTTGATATCGCAAATTTCATAATCTTGTATAAATTAGTATCATAACGCAAGAGAAAAACACCGTTATATTTTGAAATTTCACTTCCGTACTTTTTTCCATATAAATAACGATTTGTCGTCCATGTTCCAAAAATGCCAAAACTTTTACCACGAGAATGTTTCTTCCAGTTTCACAGTCACAGTCATGTGTTACACCTCTGGGGCAACCAAGCACCTGTACGATCCTCTACGAGTGTCCTCCGTTAGTAGCAGCGTTTGAACAGAGACCGCTCCCGCCCCAAGTGGTCAGCTTCCTGAGGCAGTCGCAATGCGGCTTCGCTGGATACACGCCAAGAGTCTGCTGTGGACCGTTGCCTCAGTACAATACCAATAATAATGTACAACCAACGACGGTAAGTTCCAGGAACTTTATCTTTGTACAGTTTTAGGTTAGCTTAGGTTAGCTTTTCACCACCATATCATCACATCATGTTGATGCAGTGGTCAATGTTGAACATGATTTTTTAATCATGTCGAACTACCATGCGGTAAAGTAGTAATAAGGTTGACATATCGCACGATTGATGATAGGAGTCGCTCCTGTCCGTCCCAGTTGCAGTGCAATGGACAGGTCATTACAGTGGTATATCAAATAAAGAAATAAAACGTGTAAAAATGGTGCCTGGTTAGTAACAACATACAAATAGAAAATCTCTTGCCAATAATCCAGGCTATCATATAGGATATTATAAAGAACGATAGCAAAGATTTGAGTTATGACGTCATTTCATGTTAGCTCAATTGGTTAGAGCATACCCCAACTCAAGGGGTGGATGGACGCGGGTTCGAATCCCGCACATGACTTAAATTTTTCCTATCGTATATTTGTGATTTTGTAATATCATACCTATATGATGGAGAATGATGATAAATAATTATCAATCTTGAAGCGATAATGGCCGAGGGACCTGCGGCATGGACTGGCGTGCCGCAGGTAACTGGTTCGATCCCGACCGCCGGCTTGAGCTTCACCGCACGGTAGGAGGGCTTTTTACGATTGTCCGCCTGGCTAGCTACCACCCTCAAGTAGAAAATTTGTCGCCAAGCACCCAACGGTGTGTTTCTGCAGCAGTCTTTGAGAGCCAGTGAAATCACAGGCACATTAGACTTAACAACTATGTCTCAAAGTGACGGGCGCAGTGCAATTCCTGACTTGTGATGAAATGCGTCTGTTATAGGCAGAGGTTAGTCCGCTTAACATCAGGTGGGCCACGATCTTGTTCCGTCACTATAATATTAAAAAAAGAATGGGAAAATGCTATCGAAATTGACCAGATTAAGTAATTGAGCCCTATGATCATTAAGGAATGAATACGTATGTTATTCCGTCAGGGTTTGTAGGTTTTCTATAAGCATTGTAAAAGGATATGACCCAGTACTTGTCGACCTTTAGTAGATAATACATGATAATATACTGTCTCACCTCATTTCTTGCCGGAAGTCGGCCGTAATTTAACGAAACTTCCGATTAACCTCCATTGAATCCTTAATTAATAGGACAGTTTGATGGATTACTAGTGTTGGTTTCCCTTTTTGAGTAATCGATGCAGTAACTGCTAATATTTCTAAATAAGGTTCTTAATTGGCTAACTTATGTTAGTACATATTGGTAATTTTGGTCATGTTTGATTAAATTTATTATTGAAAAAGGGCCACCACGTTAATAATCACAAACTGTGTATCAGTTAGGATTTATTTATACGACAAAATGCTTGGAAAATTCCATCTCTGCCGAGCCACTACCTTTTAGCAATTTTATCTACATTAATATAGTTATTATTAGAATATTTTGTAGCACTATGTAAAAAAAAAACGACTCTCAGTTTCTTGCACGTTTTACTTGCTTTTTTAAATATATCTTCCAGTAGTTTTTTATTAGTAAATTTATGATTTGACCTCCATAAAGGCATTGAAGAATACAATATTTATTGATGAATTTAGCAACTATACATGATTATATTGAGCTTGTACCAAGAGTTAAAATATCCACAATCACTAGAACAAGATATTTTCTTTTTGAAGTTTTAGAGTAATCTATTTATACTTTCGGTCTCTGCTTCGGTTCAATCTTTTATCCCTTAATGTAACAACACAAAATGACTCAAATTTCAGCTTCACTGATCTTTTTTAATTCTTCACAGCAAACATCACGACCAATCCAAAATAATCTTAACCAGAATCAGATAGATCCAGTGAATGATGAAGATTCGAGGCCAGCTTCCAGATCTACCTGCGGGATAGATACAAATGGGGACAGGATATATGGAGGCCTATTTACTGATCTAGACGAGTTCCCATGGATGGCATTAATGGGATACCTTACAAGTAAGTTTGGTAAACTACTTTCCTCAAACTGTAAGTAAACATGGTCGTAGGCCATTTTGGGAATACCCGCCTGGCTAGCTGCCACCCTCATGTAGAAAATCTGTCGTAAGCACCTAACGATGTGTTCCAGCAGCTGACCTTGAAAGCCAGTAATTCTAGGTTAGCCTGAACAACACCTTCGACCATATAATCACTTACATCAGGTCATAGGCTAAGCTAACAGGTATAGAAATAGTTGGCAGAGTACCCAATATGCTGTCAGCATAAAATTTTATAATTGTCTATACTAACATATATAACATTATACTTATCAAAGTCTTTTAACTCAGAAACAAATTCAATGACGTACCAGTGCGGAGGTGTCTTGGTCAATCAACGGTATGTGCTGACCGCTGCCCATTGTATCACCGGAGCCATAGAGACCAAAGTTGGGAAATTGTAAGTACCTAGCTACTTTCTTAGTTATTATAAAAAAATAGATATTTACCGTGTTTTTAATTAGTTTTGAGCTCTCGATATTTCGGCACTGTTGCAAGCGCCATGATCACGAGTAAACTGAAGTCTATGCGAGTGGATGGTAGGCACTAAGAGCAGACGAACCGGTCTACCCTCTTCCTTGTACGTTTTTTTCGGCAAGGCGATGCTACTATTGTCACTACACTAAGTGACAATAGTAGCATCGCCTTGCCGAAAAAATATACAAGGAAGAGGATAGACCGGTTCGTATGCTCTTAGTGCCTACAAGGTATCAAAAACACGGTAAATACCTCGTTTGTTATAATAATTATAGTGATAATGACCGTGACAGTTTAAAAACTCATACTTTCTTAGTTGTAGAATATGTTATTTGTTTCATAATATAATCTTCTGACTTCTTTAAGACTGCTTTTTTTCTCTGGTATAAGAATCACGTGTAGTCTGAGTTAGTCGTTTCAATGGCGGTCTGGAATTTCCCCGTTGGAAACCGGCCTCCAATTGCTCTCACCCCATATCTTCCTGTTGGAGTTTATTTATTATGGAACTACAAACAGTCCTAGCAATACAGCTTAGTATATCTCAGTAATACATAATGTCTATAGTATAATATAGCTTATGCAATAAGTTTACAATTGTTAGACTCAAACCGTGGTTCACGAGTTAAATAGATGCGTTGAGTGTGTATGCTGCTCGTTAAAACATACGCTTATCTATTAAACACATATATGTTCCTAATTAGTACTGGTGCTTATTGTAATTACATAAATGCGTAGTAATACTACAACATTAACAACTCTAACATTAAATTATTGCAATCTTAAAAATTTTACTGATCGTTACCCGTCATAATAGTTAAAATTTCACGCTTAAATTTAGATAAGGTAGTGCTGAATATATCTTAATTAACAAAATAGCCCATTGTCATCATCAGGGCCTAGTTAAACAAGTGGGTGACTGACAATGAGTCACAAGTAAGTGTCACAAAACATTGTCTTTCATTTATTTTTTAATTCATAATTAGCCGCTAGCTAAGGTGCCATCTTTCTGTAAATCTACTGTAAATTTGAAGAAAAATCAGTTTTTTGCGGTCGGATGTAAAAAAATCTATGAAACGTGTGCGATTTTGATGTGATAAGTGTTATATAATATCAACTGCTCGGCGTAGCGGTGCGCGAATGCTGGCATCGCTATTACATTTCCGAGTGTTAAGGTTGAACTGGCCGGTCGCTTCTCCATACAGACGTAGTAGGGTGATCACTCCCTTATTTGAGATTTTAGGTCCAGAATTAAGCATAATATCGATTGATCTCGTCAATATCTATGCTTGTATCGTAACGAAATTTTAAAATGATAAATAAGTTGAGAGCTATGAGCTTCGAAAATTTTATATGAAAATATTTCGAGGATCATTACTCTCAAGTGTATTATCTTATTAAAAAAATGTTACGATACAGGCCTAGATAATAAAGAGATCTATCGATATCATGCTTTGTTTTGGACCTAAATCCTGAAATAAGGGAGTGATATACACGATGATGACAGTTGTAAGAGGTGACAGAAGGAAAAATACTAGAAGATAGGCAGTAATGCCTATTGATCCCGTTTACCTATACAGAATCCTAAATATGCTAAACATCTTACTACTACTTATGCTAATCATCTATCTATGCATAAATCTTATTATGCGACTTATGCCTATCAGGTTTTGAAGCATTGATATTCGAGTGGTAAAAGCTATAGATTATCTTGTGGCAGGTCCTAGATTCGATCCCCATGCATCACCGGCTTGAGCATCACCGCATAGTGGAAGGGCATTTTGCGAAAGTTCGCTTGACTAGCTACCACCCTGCAAATAGAAAATGTGCAGCCAAGCTTCAAATAGTGTGCTCCGTCACATGATAATGAACAACTGTTTGTTACAAAGTGACAGGCGCAGTGCAATTCGTCACTTGTGTCAAAATGCATCTGTTATAGACAGAGGATACCGCTTTACGCGACAGGCCTCGTGCGTTTTCATCACAACACCAAATAAAAACACAACATTAGAAACTATAAAAATATAAAACGCCTACTACGTAGTTTGTGGTTATTTTGATGACAAAGATCGTTGGAAAATTCCGCCTCTGTCAAGCTACCCCCTGGATAATGTAATTAAACAAAAAACCGTGGTTTGTGTAATCTACTAATATTGCTATATTAGCTACTTAAAACTCACAATGCATTTCACAATGCTGATGTTTGTTGGCGTACAACAACGCAGTTCGTAGTTGAAGCAGTGATGGCTCAGTGGCTTTGGCTATGGACTGCCACGCATCAGGTCCATGGTTCGAATCCCGCCGCGGGCTTGAGCTTCACCGCATGGTGGAAGGGCATTTTGCGAATTCCCGCCTGGCTAGCGACCACCATCAAGTAGAAAATCTGTCGCCAAGCACCTAACAGTGTGTTCCGGCAGCTGTTTTTGAGAGCCAGTAATTCTAGGTTAAGCCTGTTGACATCTTCGACTACATCATCACTTACTATCAGGTGAGATTGTGGCTTACCAATCAACAATTAAAAAAAACCGTAGTAAAAAATCTGCCAGTAACGTGTTCTGATGCTAACTAGTTAGTCAAATAGTATGGCAAATCCATGAAGCGCGCCCATGCTAACAAAAAAAACTTGCACCTATCATACTGTTCCTTTAACGCTCCATAGGTTTGTCATACTGTTAAATGGGACAGCAAGATATATGATCATCATAGCACATTATAGTAGGTCTGAAGAAATTTATTTACTGTAATTCTAGGTTAAGTCTATTACCACCTTCAGACACACCATCACTTACCAACAAGTGAAATTTTGGTGTAGACATTGGTAAACCTACTCGTATCTCCAAAATATACAAATTGATCAGAAAATAAACGAAAAAGCTACTTGCTATTTGTAAATTGCGTTCAATTGTGACATGGGCATTATACATTAAACCTCATATCCATTATTTCCTTACTAAAAAAAAGCTAGTTGACATTGTTTCGCCAAATTAATATACAAGTCAGTATCTACAATTATTTATTCAATGACACAAGTAGGGTAACAATGCCACATGACGTCTTATCATTGCGTCATCTCGGAATATTCCAAATCAATTTAAATTCAAAATTGTGAGAATTGAGCTCCAATCAGCCTACGACTTTTCGATAACAACATTGCACACTATAAGAATTAATGATGCCTTATACACACGTATCGAGATGAGTAAAGATAATTATGTAATTGTTTGATTTGCTATTCACGTTATTATATCACGCACACTGTTTATGCTCGTATGCATATCATGTTACACCTCATCAGTAAGAGGAAAACCACAGTTCTATGTATTTTCAAGAACAGGAAAATACATTACTACTGTTGTTTGCTGCTGCCTATTTATTCATAGTTAATACGTCAAAAAATTACTAAATTATTATGAAATGAATTTACATCGTCATAACAGTTGGAATAACAAGATGAATTACGTTTTATTTTACAATGGTAATTTACCTTTTTAACTTGGCATTGATTGTGACCACAAATCATAATAACAAAACTAATTGGTACACTAATTGGCATACATATTATTTAATATATGTTTAACACGCTTTTATTATCGTCTTCAACTAATCTATTCAGTATTCAAAACAATTTGGATCAACATCTAAAGTATTAACTTACGATGTTAAGATATATACTAGTACATTCTTATTCCTGTCCTTATTCCACGCTAAGTATGGTGGAACAACACACATTCCTAAACCATTATGTTCTATTACTACTAATTTTAGTATTCAGACCTATTATACACATTCACAGCTATAACGTCCAAAACAAAGGCCTTTACCTATTAGGGTTAGGTGGTTTCCGTAATGCCTATCCATCTTGGGGATCAGAGTGTAAAATGGCAGTTCTTCAGATGGAGCTGCTGCCCACCTTCAAGTATTTTTTCCTTCTTCGCTTCCTAGGGTATCCAAAAAAAAGTATGGAGAGATGCAAATCTAGCCCATGTCCCATTGGGACCTGCTATACACATAAGTATTCATGCAGTTCATCCCTACCTTCTTTGACATACATCTGCCTTATGTTCACTGCTTTATTACTGGATGGATAACCAATAATGGCTTTTACCTTAAGCGCATCCGTGTTTCGGAGGGCACGTTAAGCCGTCGTTGGTCCTGGTAGTTTTCTCGAGATAGCAATCATTATAGCATAGTGATAGGACTTTTTTCAAATGCCAACCTGGTTAGCTATAAAAAAAAGTTTTTGTGCAGAATCTGAGACCATATATGAGTACCTATACTAAAAAGGTGAAGGTTGTATGTGAAATCGATAGTGGTCAAAGTGCTAGTACCTTAGCATATCACAAAGCTTTTACGCCTTTACTTCTCCATTATTCCTGATCACCTGGTAGTTTCTACTAATTTATGACACTCTGGTAGAGATAATTTGGAGCACGTGATCATTTAAAACTTATTAAATGATTTCATAAAATACAGTAACCAGGATCAAATAACAATGCTGTTAAATTACGTTCAGTTCCTACCCCATTGTAAAGGCCAATAAGTCATTTTCCTAACCTTCACAATGCTACATGAACAATATGCCATACCAGTGTGACAGAACAGTATGAAGGTGCAGTACTCAAGCAGTGATAGCTGAGTGGTTATAACTATGGACTGCCGGGCCACCATAGGTCCATAGTTCGATCCTCACCGCCAACTTCAGTTTCACCGCATGGTGGAATAATATTATGTAAATGCTTCCCTGGCTAGCTCAAGTGAGAGATCTGTCGTCAAGCACCTAACAGTGTGCTCCGTCAGAAGTCTTAGAGAGCCAGTAAAATTACAGGTCCATAAGACCTAACAACTGTGTCTAAGGGTGACGGTCGCCGTGTAGCTTGTCACTCGTTATGAAATGCATCTGTTATAGGCAGAGGTTATCGCTTATCAGAGGTGGGTCTCGAATGTGTTCCGTCAAATCCCATAAAAGATGTCAGTCAGCCGCGGTCTAAAATTCAGATGTAAACATTGGACCGGTCTTATAGTGTTCTTAGCCAGTTTTCTTGTAAGCTTTACATTATTGATAATGAATACTTGTAATTTTGCCGATTATTTCAATTCATCCCAATTATAATTATAATAGGGATAGGCTGCCTTTGCTGTTAAAGAACTGTTATTACGTGATGATGTGGTTATAGAAGGTGGCAGGCTAGAGTCACAAAACAATTTTTCAACATTATTGCCAAACTAAAACGCACCGGCACTTGGGGACACATAGACACTTGCATAAGTAGCTAGTTAGGTGAATACGGAAATGTATTATTGAATGGTGGTGGTTATGACCTCATGACTTCAGTTTTGAGGAAAAAAACGTAAAGGGTAGGAAATTTTTAACGATTATATTTATTTTTCCCAGGACGACAGCCCGTCTAGGAGAGTATGATACCCAGAATGAGGTGGATTGTATGGATAAAGTGTGTGCTGACGCACCTCAAGAGATTCCTGTCCAAATCGCTGTCCCTCATCCAGGATACAATGATAAGAACAAGAACAGATATGATGACATTGGTCTCGTCAGGCTTGCAAGGAGGGTCAAATATAATTGTGAGTATAAATTTGACCAGAACTATCACAAAGAGATCTAAGGAACCGGGGTATTTTATAAGGTAGATGACTATAGGCTCTCTCTTATTTATACCTCAACGTCATTTTTCCTGACCTTTTATCCTGACTTCAAAATATCTGGGTAAACGCCGTTGCATACGGCAGTTGCTTGTTAGTTTTAGCGATACCTTCCAGAAAACTTTCTTAGGTTCACCACTTTGTTTGCCATATTTACTTATTATTTCTAGATAGAATTCTGTCGGTATAATATCCTATATAAGTCCGGCAGTCTTATCCTGCAAAATATTTTATCCTGGGTATTGATCTGAATCAGTAATGAGTATTGTGCGTTATACATTTTTTTTATTGCTGATAATATAGCCTTTGACCGCTGTCTCATTTGATGGTAAGTGATGATGTGGTCAAAGATATTGTTCAGGCTAACCTAGAATTACCTGCTCTCAAGAAATAAAGTCCGAACAATATATTTACTAGACTGAGATTTCCCCCAGTTTCTAGTCCAAGTTATCCCAAATAACTAAATTTACAGCAATTTTCTTGCAAAGCAACGAATCAAAGTGCAGTATCTTGTTTTAAAATGATAATAATTCTTGATAAATAAAAGACACTATATATTTCCTGATACTTGCGTTTGTGTACAATCGTAATAAACGTAGGCGTGTGCGTCACTGTCATTACTTTTTTATCAAACCAGTTTCAGAGTAACTGATATCGGTATGCAGAGGTTACGCAGTATCATTATAGTTACTAATATTGATGATGCTATAGTTCAATTTGGTCTCACTAGTTGATCAGTCGATTCAGAGTGACGACAAAAACATATTTTGAAATAGAAAGGAATAATATTTTCAATAATGCCTGAAAACGTAATTGTACCAGGTTGATAGTGATATCACGGTCATCTAGATGATGCAAGATGATAATTATAGCATTATCATCAACATCAGTTTTATTTTTATAGGTCAGCTAAAGCTTATAATGGCGTGGTCAAATATATGGGCTTTAACCTTGTAATTCTTTCATTTACACCTGCTAAGCGAATAAGCTTACAAAATTACAATAAACTGTATGTGTGTACTAAAAGGCAGAAAAATCATTACCCACTTTGCTTTTACACGTGTTCCTTATAATCATGTTAATTCTTTCCAGACTACGTCCAGCCAATCTGTTTGGTAAACGGCAACGAGCGACTTGATGCCGGAATTGATGTTTTTGTAGCTGGGTGGGGAAAAACCTTATCCGGTAAGTTACGTGATTTTCATTTCGACTTTGTGAGTTTGATGTCGAGTCTAACTGGTTCGCAGAATACAATTAGAGCCTTCGGGGAGAACTATGAAGTAATCTGTGCGTGGGGTTTTACGTCTGTTGAGGTCGCTGGTTTTAATTATTGTGTGGTTTTTTTGATTATGTTTATTTTATTGCTGTTGATATACTGTCTAAAAATATTTTATTTGTTTCTTTCCCGCCTTTTTGTAGTTTTTATCGTTTAATAATCTTCACAAAAGCATATGTTCTGCAACAGATTGTGAGATTGATAGATTTAGAAATTGTTATAGACTGAAACGCAGTGGATATGAGAGCATTGATTGGAGTCAAACGGAGTGACAGGATAAGGAATAGTGTGATAAAGGAACGCCCTATATGTGGTGTGAATGAGGATGTAGTGACAAAAATCGAAAAAGGTATGTTAAGATGGTTTGGACACGTAGAGAGAATGAATGAAATGAGATTGACTAAACAGGTATACGTGGGACAAGTGAACGGAAGTGTTGGTAGGCGAACGTTCCGAAATCAGATTGTAGACGTTTTAAAAAAAGGCCAGGTCAGGAGTACCCTAACCCGATGCTTATGTATGAAAGGATTGATGAGTGAAGATGAAGCGAAAGAGATTTGTAAGGACAGTAGCCAGTAAATCTGTGGTCTCTGCCTAACCCTACGGGAAAGAGGCATGATTTTATTATATATTATTTGATTATATAGATACTCAACTAAACATATATAAAACAGAGTTTGACCATGACGTTCCTGTAATCTCACTGGCTAAAATAAAATATACTAAGTAATTGTACTTAGGAAACACGTAATATAAGAAATGTCTTGGTTAATTAGGTACAACAGTAAATTTATATGGAAACGCAGCTTAAAATCAAGGATTAATGATTATTTATGTATCTCATATTTTCATATACTGAGACATGCGTTGGAGTGCATTGAGAAAGTACACACTTATTTCAAAAGCCAGATAACAAAAGGCAACATTTTTTTTTTATTATTGTGTATGAACAAGCTCGAGGCCTACCTGTTGTTAAGCGGACTAACTTCTGCCTATAACAGATGCATTTCATTACAAGTTACGAATTGCACTGCGCCCGTTACCTTGAGACAATGTTGTTAAGTCTCATGTGCCTGTAATTTCACTGGCTCTCAAGGACTACTGCCGGAACACACCGTTAGGTGCTTGGAAACAGATGTTCTACTTGAGGGTGGTATCTAGCCAAGCGGGCAATCACAAAATGCCCTTCCACCATGCGGTGAAGATCAAGCCGGCGGTGGGGATCGAACCAGGGTACTGCGGCGCGGCAGTCCATAGCTATTACCGCTCGGCCATCATTGCTTCAACATATATTACTCTGATACTCTTACGCTTAAACCATTTATCCAATTTGGATGTAAAACTAATGAAAATTAAGGTTGGAATCCAATATTTGACAGGCTATCATACCATTTCTCGAACTCGTCATCTGCACCAAATTTGGGGCAAGTGCAAAAAGCACCCAATATCCATGATAGGTTAGTGCTAAAACCACTCAGCTTGACCACGCCAATAAAATAGCAGGACGAACATGAGAATCAATCGTTTCTCTTAATTTACAGGAAAGAACAGCCCAATCAAACAGAAGCTTGGCATACCCGTATTTGACCACAACGAATGTAACAGCAAGTACCAAACTCTTGGCGCTTCAATCAGCAGCACACAACTCTGTGCCGGGGGAGTCTTCGCTAAGGACTCTTGCACTGGAGACTCCGGCGGTCCCCTCATGAAGAGAAGACCTGAAGGAGTTTGGGAGACCGTAGCAGTAGTTTCCTTTGGACACGGCTGCGGCAGAGACGGCTGGCCTGGAGTTTATACTTCCGTGGCTGCGTATCTTAGCTGGATCCAAGACACTATGAGATCAACAAACATCTGAGAGTGTTTAGTATAATTTGCCCTTCGATCTTATTGCGATGACCTCTGCTATCGTGGTGACAGTTTCTGATTAGGAAAAGATAAATGTGATGTTTGTATTAGATATTTTATCTACTTGGATCTTCTACCAATTTATACTGTTCTGACTGTATAGTGTTTTGTATTGGAGGAAATTGTTTTGCTAGTATAAGTTCTCAACCTTATTTGGACCACAGTCATGCCATCAATCCAATGCTTGATGGCTATGACCTGATGGCATGCGATTAGGACTATCCAGTTTGAACAAACATTCTAGAATTATAAAGACTATTTTGGACAAACATATCGGAAACGTTTAATCGGTTGAATAGGTAACGCTATTGATAAAATACAATATGACAATGCTTACCAATAAATTTAAAAATCGCCTAGGACTAGTTTGAATTTATTTAGGATCCTTAAAATTTTGATCGTATATATTGCTATCATAATGATGGACCTTTTTATACTAACGCCACTAATATAGTATCATGTATTATATTATATATAGGAACATACTTAAAGTTGTGTCTTCACCAATATAATTTAGATTAGATTGATTTTTTTGTAAAGCTTGAAACTGTGAAGAGATATTGGAAACACAAATATTGGCCATTATTTTGTTTCCGACACGTGTTGGTGTAAAAAGTTGCCAAATTTTGTTGGGTGGAGATTTTTGAATTTGTATGTTGACCTGATAGAATTTTATGTCGCAAAAAAATAGTACAAATAACAGAAGATATAATTACGTATAAACACAAATATTACATAGATATATGTCCCATTATATCTAAATAGCCCAAGAAGATTTACCTCGAATATAAATCATAATATAATTCTATTTTATAGATCCTTGAATGCTTTGATTAAATTAATTTAATGTGAAATGTATAAATACTTAATATATTTCATACAAATTATAATGACGATCATTTTATTACTGGATACGAGATAAAACTGTTTTGTATTCATATGTTTTAACCTATTTGTGAATATAACATTGATCAGCTAAAATGTTAGTTATATTAGAAAATCGTTATTGGTAAGATAATATATTTAAAAGTCAACAAAATAAACGATAATACTCGTCTAAACAAGTTGTGTTATTTACGTATAAGAGTCATCGCCATCGATCTTGGGTTTTCCCAAGACGTGTCGATTACAGTTAGTATTCAATTCCAGTTACACCATTACAGTTCTACTCCTGCTTATTTTCTGCATATTTAAGTTTAATAGTGATTCCAAATCATACCCATGGGTCACCCACGTTTCCAATTGAGTTCAATAAAAGGAGGAGGTTCTCAATTCAATCGTATTTTTTAGGGTTCCGTACCTAAAAGGAAAAAATGGAACCTTATAAGATCACTGTCGGCCGTCTGTCTATCTGCCAAGAAATTTTTTCTCGGGAACGCGTGACGGTATCAAGCTGAAAACAAACTAAGTCAATTGGCAAAATAAGGCTGAAAACAAAATAAGGCTGTATCTTTTGAACGCAATCAAAAGATACAGCCGTATATGCCGCAAGTTTTCGACAATTTACATAATATAATAAAAATATTTTTAATAATTTTAAAATGTTACAGATTTCATTTAGCAATAAAATACCATGACTTTTACTTATATACCTGCAAGTTTGTACGGAACTCTCGGTGTATGAGTCCGACTCGGACTTGGCCGGTTGTTTTGTGTGTTACCTCAACTCTTTACGGGGTGTACCGATTTTAATATTTTTTTTGTATTATAAACCTAGTACTTATCATATAATCCCATTTAAATTTTAGTGAGATCTGATGGACCAGGGTGCGTGACTAGACCGTCTCATCAGTTAACGAAATAAATAAAAAACGGAACCGACTTCCATTACTGAAAAGTATGAAATAACTTCTTGAAGTAGCTATAGTTGGTAGCATGCTGATAACGGACACTGACCTCGCTGATCATGGTCCGATATCTACAAGTTATTTCATAATTTTCAGTGTTAGAATTGGTTCTATTTTTTTTTCTCTCTTTTTATACCAACTGGTTACAAGATCATCGACTAAAGTTGCAAACACCATTAAATCAAGGTGTAAAGTATTTAAGGGTCCTGTGGTATTCACTATAAATGAAAGTCTTCAATAACTCACTTGATATTTGTATTGTCTTTTGAACGTAGTTTAGGTTACATATCACTTAAATTACTATTTTAATTAATTTATTTGTCTATTTTAAGCCAACAAGCCATAATTATGTGCTCGTAGCACATAATATATGGCCTGTTGGCTGATACGAGACGAGAGAGCGAGACAGATTTATCTACTACTTTACAGATTTAATGTGGCAATATTAAACATTTTCTTCATAAAATAATACAAAGTAATTTTTTAATATTGCTATAAGGTGACTATAACAATTATATACGTAAAGTTTTATTGACGAATTTGAGTAAAGCGATATTTGATGAAAACTTGGAAAAGGGTAAGCTGCTGTAAACATTAGGTATGTGAAAGGTAAGCCAGATTTTATTTATACAGAAATTTTGAAAATAATTTTAGCAAATTAGATTACTCAATTAGATAGGTATACAATATCGTGAGCCCTTTTACAAAGAAGTCATACAAAAAATATAAAATATACATGCTGGGTTACTATAGCTAAACTTGACATCATATCAAATCTATAAAAGGTACTTACATCTATGAATAAGTAAGCCAGGAGTTTCTATACTATACATATACATCTTTATGTAAATTAGGTAGCTATCCTTAACTTATACATACTTATACATAACAACTTAACTGGCAACTATCAGTTGTTACAACTGTCTGCCTGATAATAAATAATAATATTAATAATAACTTAATATACATACATAAACTATTATATTTCAGTCATGAGATGTTACTGGTTTATGTGGCAAAAAAATAAGTTTGTGAACAGGTCTAGTATATTCACCTTTAGATCTACGTATTACTACCGATCTGACTAAACCATCTTTTATTAATACTTGTAGAAATGACTGGCCAAAAGGTGGGTGGTGTAGCTTCATCCTGAGTTAGTACTAAATCTCCAATACTTAAATTATTATGTAATTCAAGCCATTTTTTTTCTAGTTTGTAACTGAGACAAATAGCAAGAATAAAATTGCTGCCAAAATTTCTGTTTGAGTTGTATAATTTTCATATGAATGTTAAGGGCCTGTTTCTGAATGTACGAGTAAGTTCCGGTTATACTACCCAGAACATATTAAATAAATAAAACACTATCTTTGCGTTTCACAGTCATTGATATAGCCTATCCATCGGTTAAAGCTTGAAACGCGCTGCATGTTAACTGTCATTTTTATCATTCAGTTATTTTATGTTCTGGGTAGTATATAACCGGAACTTCAGGTCCATGGTTCGAATCCCGCCCAGAGCTTGAGCTTCACCGCATGGTGGAAGGGCATTTTGCGAATGCCCGCCTGGCTAGCGACCACCCTCAAGTAGAAAGTCTGTCGCCAAGCACCGAAAGGTGTGTTCCGACAGTAGTCCTTGAGAGCCAGTGAAATTACAGGCACAATGAGACTTAACAACTATGTCTCAATGTGACGGGCGCAGTGCAATTCGTGAGTTGTCATGAATTGCAACTGTTATAGGCAGAGGTTAGTCCACTTAACATCAGGTGGGCCTCGAGCTTGTTCCGTCACAATAACATAAAAAAAAAAAAAAAAAAAAAACTTACTCGAATATTCTGAAACAGGCCCCAAGTCTACTTTCTTTGAGGTCTAGAATACAAGGCTCATGCAAGTCTGTTATTACAGTACCTACCTTAAAATGAGCTGGTGTGAGACAAGTTATATCATTAGGCAGATCTGTTAAGGGATACAAGGGCCGTAAGTTTAAAAAACCTTCAATTTGCACCAAAATGGTATACAAAAATATCATGTTATTCATATGTTAGCTTAGTAGTTGACAGGTGCCTTTTTAGCATGGATTTAACTGATTTTATACCTGCCTCGTAAATTCCACCCATATGGCTTAAAAGAGGTACAGTGAATTTAAGCTCTATATAGTTAGCATTACAGTAGTCTATGATCTCACTATAGCAGGTTTCAATGTGAAACATCTTGGACAATTCGTGTAATTCAGATTTTGCTCCTTTGAAACCATTGATGAAGATGCCCGGAGTTGTATGCAGAGAAGCACGACTAAACTCGAACTAAACCGAGACAGCTTTACTACGTTACAAATTTAACGTGGCAATATTAAACACCAGGTAAAATACATTTATCAGTTAATTGACTATAACTTAAAAAGCACCCAAACGATTTTTATACAATCTAATTCCAAAACCTATCAGTGCACTTGGTCGATGCGACGCGTGATCAAAATGCTGGCACCTATTTGGCTCAACGAATAACCATTGCAATTCAACGGGGCAATGCTGCCAGCATGCTGGGCACGTTGCCAACTGGTAGTGGGCTGGAGTATTTGGACTGCCTCTGAATCTGCAATAACTTATGGGTATCTAAATCTTATATTGTAGTAGATGTAGAGTTGTATATAGTTCGTAATAATTTGTTAATAAAGGTATACCGCCGGTTAGTAAGAAATTGGAACCAATATGGAGGTATACTCTAACAAACATATTAAGAAGAATCATCAAAATCAGTTCATAATTGAGTAATAAACGAATTGAAAACCTCTTCGCTTTAAGGAAGTCGTTTAAAAAAGTACACGATATGGTTAAATTAGAAAATAATAATATTATAATTAGAAAATTCTAATCATTACTATCAACAGTCATTACGTCCAGGGACAAATGCCTCCTAAATTGGGTTTGCCATAATCCTCACGCTTGGACCCCCGGTCTTAAGATTCTTGGGGATCGCACTGTGGCAATCCTTCAGATGGCGCTACTAGCACCTTTTGGTATTTTCCTTGGTCGCCTCATACGACTCCCACGGGAATATATGGGGGTGTGCAACTCTATCCCGGCACCACAAGGGATATATATATTTTCTAATACTCGTAAGTAATTAGAAAACAAACAAATCGTACCAACCCCAAATAAGAAAGTAATAGAAGGAAAAATACGATAAAATGATTGCCAAGTTACACCTTTATAGATATTAAAATTTGCAAAAATAACACAAATTCTGTTTGATCCTCTATGTGTACATAAATCCGTAAATGTATAACCAATGCATTATTAACAAAATTTGAATATTCAACCGTAGGGAGTCCCAAGTGCCGTGGAGTCCCTACGTTCTAACAAAGATATTCAATTAAATGTAACGCTTCATTTGCATATAAGCAAATATAGGTGTCAGTGACAATCAAATTAAGTGGAGCGCTGAACATTCAACGTGCATAATTTAATCATTAACCCTTTTAAAGTCATGGGCGCCTGGTATTTCGAAATATTGAATCATGTTCTTTGTTTTTCTCATGGATTTGATAATTTAGGATATAGCTGATTAAAAGTAGGTATCCCTATTTGTCTTCTTCATCCAAAAAATTGTTTAGGTAGGCACAGGGCTGAAAACTAAACTAAAAAGTTAGTACTTAATTGTCAGATTATTGAGCTAGGATCTGAAAGTGGTCATACATCCAAAGTCGACGGCCCTAAAACAGCGCTTGATATAACCAAAACGCAGGTCAGCTAGTATTGCTCTCTGTATAAATTTACAAATTGCTATTATTTAAATAGATGATCATCTAAACGTAGTAAGTACATTTATTCTATACTATTAGGCAAAAAATCTCGACAAGGAAGATACTTTAAAAAAGGCACAAAGAAATTTCACTAAAATTTACCTTGTAAATAAGCTTAAAACCCGCGTAAAAGGTAATATTTTGTCGAAATTTACCGTAGAATGTATTATTTATACATAATTAGTCTGTCTGTAGGTTACATAAAAAATCTCCGACCGATTGCAATTAAGTTGAAATGAAATTGGAATGCAGCACAGATGGCTTAGAACACAGGGAATGTAATAAGATACATTTTAATCGAACAGTTTTTTTTACTATTTTACACCCAAATAAACAAGTTGAGCTCACCACACCTAGTATTCCTATAATAATCGGGGTTCTTCGTTGACTACTAGTTATTATTTTTAACTATGCTACACCTCAGAGCCCACAGCACTCGAACAAAAACTGTATGGAAAAGTTAAACATTATTTGTCCGAAAACACATAAAAGAAAACAGATAAAATATTACAGATAGGGATAAAAACACACAGTAAATCAAAACTGTGAATATATTCATTTGTTACCCAGTTTGATAACAAATACGTAGGGGGAAAGTGGAAGCGGAATCTAAAAATTACGGCAGTTTAAAAGTAGGCGTCATCTACATAAAACTACTATATTGGAAATGATTTATTCTCTCAGAACACCCCAGTTATCGGAACTTCGAGTACGTACGCGTTTATTTCATTTTCGGTATTGATTGATATCAATGAGCCCGATTTGTTATTACGAGTCTATCGTTTATGCCTTCTTTTTTACTAGTTAATAGCCAGTGAGTTTTTTTTTAAATGGAACCTACTTCTACACTCAAATGTGTGAAATAATTTGTTGAAGTCGGTACCATGCGATAGTTCAAAAGTATCTATTATCAAAATATTGTGCGCATGGTACCGACTTTGACAACTTATTTCACACACTTGAGTGTTAAAGTTGGTTCGCATTTTTTAATATACATTTTTTTTACACTTTTTAGTGACCTTGCTACTTTTGGGACCGATTGTCATTCATTGTCAATGACTATATCATCAGGAAAATACTTTTTGGTTATTGGAGTGTAACCAAAAATTAAATTAAATGTTGAAAAAACGATGAAATTGAAACGAGACCAGTCGGCAAACATCATCTTTCAAACAAAAAAAAGAATCATCAAAATTGGTTCACCCAGTTGAAAGTTCTTATACACAGAAATAAAATCGAAATTAACTCCTCCTCTTTTTGAAGTCGTTAAAAAAGAGCTCTTAAAGATGTTTGCTTAGTTTATGTAATACAGAGATAGTGTGAGTTTTGCTTAATCTATGTTTAGATGAATATACTAGAAATGCATTTCTACACCTCCCAATATTAAAAATGTGAAAGTATCTATGTATGTAAGTAGTGTACCCATACTTGTATTACTTAAAATACGTACGAATGGATCTTAATATCAAACTTTGCCAATATTTTTATTTTGAAAGTATCTACGAACTATAAGCAGATTTTAAAAACAAGGTTAAGGTAACTAAGGTTTTAGTCTCTGTATTTATATATATATATAACTATATATCAATAAATTGGTTTTCTGTGTCAACCGGATTGTCCACTTGGCGTTTGCAGTAATCCCCACGTTTCGCAGGCGTCATGGGGATTAGTTTTTCAGAAGGCGCTGCTGCCCAACTTTCGGTATTTTATCCTTATTCGCCTCTTACGATACCCATGCAAAGAGATGGGCGGGTAACATTCAAGAATAGAATGTTATCCGCCCGCTCCTTAAACATTTTATGTTTTCCCAAGACGTGACTATTACAGTAAAAGTACAATGATAAGATGGACATCATTGTTGACCACCAGATGTTTGAGCTTCACGTGAAATCAACTTGGCAGTTTAATTGTGAATTTTTTACACTAGAGATAGTATTTATCCCCGATATATTTTTTTTGCCTTTCGAACAATGTTAAATACATATTATATGTTTGTAGTTACAAACAAAGTAAGCGATTTATGTAAGCCAAATCCACGCGGACGAAGTCACGGCAGGGTCAGGGATGGGTATAAATAACAATTATAATGAAATGATTGTGGTGATAACCAACCAATGAAACAAACGATACAAAAATGTTTACAAATACCGTGCACAAAAGTCCTCGACTGGGAAAAACAATCGGAAGTAGCGTGTCACATGCTGATCTACCTGTTGTGCGGGTAACACGCAATATTTACTAAGTATAATGGTATCATTACAATTTTATCTGAGTACAACAAAGATTGCTATCAACTTATGTATATAACTCAGGTTCCATTTATTCAGGCGCCTGTTTATTCCAAAACCTAAATTGAATTTTAAAATGTCTATTAAAGTTTTGTTGAAAATTGTTTTGATGCTGTTTTTTGTGAATCAAGGGATTTGTGAAGATGTAAGACCGCTTTATTTTTATTGTATATATAACTCAGGTTTATATCAAAAAAGGTTTAAAACAATTCTGTTGGTTCTAGTCCGAGAAATATAAATTAGGCTTAAAATACAGTTATTGTTCTCATTGCAGACCTTTAGGCAGCCTAAATGCTTTTATTGCAGTAACTGTAGTGTTGTATAAAGTATATAGTATTTCGTTAATAAAGGCATAACATTGTTATAATAGGGGGGTGACATTATAGCCCGGTACCACACAGGCAAATAGTTACATTTAACTTAAATAGTTCAACTTACATGCAAAAAGGTAAGGTCAAACCAACGCGTGAGGTCTTCTGCGTTCCACCCGGCCTTGTACGACAAGTGTCTTCATGCACTGAGAAAAATCTAAAGTCAAAAGCGCCCTAATGACGGCCACTTTATATGGTATGAAGGCAAAAAACCGACCAAACGTAAATACGTACAAAAACGCCTTCCAGCTAGAAGGCGTTAAACGAGGTCAGTGAAGGCGAATGTTTCTTTTCGTCTTCATTTAAGGTGTATTTTGTGGTCTTTCTTAAATATTGATTTTTCGATGAGGCTGATTAAGTCGTACGTTATATGCTTTGTCAGTCTCCTTTCGTTCATCTTCTTTACATATCTAAACCATAGTTAACCATTTAAAAATGTAAATAATATGCTTTTTATCTTTTTATAGTATGCGTGTGGATTCACTGAAGGTATGACTGACTGTAAAAATTTTGAAAACGATATAATGGATGCATCAAATATGGAACTCGGTAAAGCCAAGTCGGACGATGAGGAAGCTATGTATATGGAAGGGTGGATAGAATTAAAAGACCCTATAAAAGAAGGGTACATGGTAAGTATTTTTTTAACACAATTTTTCTTTGCTGGTATGCGAACATGTTGATATATAATAACCTGTTTATGATTAGCTCGTTCGGCCTAAAACAGAGACTAGGTTCTTAAGGCTACTGCCGAAACATAACGGAACAGCAGTGCAAGTACCTTATTATAGCTCGTTAATTTATCGAATCGCAGTGATAGATAAATTTAGCGAATCGTATCGCCCATTGCAAGTATGGAACTGTTGTCGACAACTCTTATCGACGGCTTACGATCGTGCAATTGTGGACAGTATAGTACCACCAACTTAACTGTGCAGTTCGCGAGGGCGCTGCAGGTCAAGGAAATCAACTACAAACTATCACAATTTGAAGGAATGTTGTAGTTCTTTTTTCTGCCGCCTGAACAGATAAGTTGGTGGGACTGTATGTCGATTATTACGAAATGGCAACATCGATACTAGACTTGCACAGATTATCAAATTCGTAAATTCACTTGGGAAATGAGTTATCCTAAAAATATGTATGACTTAAGCATTTTTTTAATACAACGTAATTACTGTATGTTTTGATGAATACAGCAAATTAATGTAAATTGTAACTAAATTATAAAATTTCTCAGTATCGGGTTGAAGTTAAATCAAAGAGAAAATAATGATAATGACAGCTGACTGAAGTTATCTTTTTTTATAAAAAACGGTTCTTGAGATAATCATTACTCTTAGGTTTGTTACAATATTTGTTCATCGTATTCGTAAATCAATAAATCATCTCATTTTTTTCTGCCCGCTGTAGAAGGAATAAACAAAGTGCGAGGGAAAACTGATTTATTATTGTTCGTCTTAAATAACAAAATAAAAAGATGTAAAAAGGAACATTTTGTGAAAAATCTAGTTACGGATAATAGTTTTAGTACTTAGTTAAGTACCTGCCTAAAAGATTCCTTTTAAGGAATTAACCATAGGCCAAAACAATAATTATATCTAACAGATACTATACCTACTAAGATATTTAGTTATTGTAATGTGCGCGGGTAGGACCGTGATATCGCATCCTTCTAATATCGTTCTCAATGCCATGCAATCTTTCCGAATATCGAAAGAAATTGTACTCGCCCTCATGAGTACAATTTCTTTCGATATTTGGAAAGATTCCTGACACTTTTTTTTTTTTTTTTTTTTTTTTTTTTGCTTTATAGGTTAGCCTTTGACCACTATCTCACCTGATGGTAAGCGATTATGTAGTCGAAGATGTTGTTCAGGCTAACCTAGAAGTACTGGCTCTCAAGGACAGCTGCCGGAACACACCGTTAGGTGCTTGGCGACAGATTTTCTACTTGAGGGTGGTAGCTAGCCAGGCGGGCATTCGTAAAATGCCCTACCACCATGCTATAACGACTGCCATCTTAAGACAACAACCGGGACCGACGGCTTAACGTGCCCTCCGAAGCACGGAAACGCTTAGTAGTAATGTCACTAGCGGTCACCCATCCAACTCATGACCGCGCGCGACGTTGCTTAACTTTGCTGATCGGTTAAGAACAGCTAAGTAAACTTCGCTACGAGCGCTTCAACTTCGCTACGAGCGCTTCATCACTCTTCCGAATGTTGGATGTTAGCGTTCGATAACCTCTTCTCTGCAGCATTTGGCTATTTATTATTATATCATTTTGCCCACCGCTCTTCTTTCAATAAAAAATGAGCATAAAAGTCCATTTTTAATTTCGTCGCAGCTATGTCGAGCTTCTTTTTAAACCTAACAAAACCAACGTTAAAATCTACAAAATAAACGATCTCAGTCATAATTTTAAAGCTCCATGGTAGGGTTATCGTTAAAATTCGTTAAATTTTTATTGAATGTTTACCGAATTTAATTACGATTGTTTAAGTAGGTTTCATGATTGCAACGTCGATATAACCCGTTTTATCGTATTAAGACGATTTTAAATGTCAAATTTAGCGTTAGGTAACTACGGTACAGAACCACCAACTTATCTGTTCAGGTGGCAGAAAAAAGAACTACAACATTCCTTCAAATTGTGACAGTTTGTAGTTGATTTCCATGACCAGTAGCGCCATCGAAAACTGCACAGTTAAGTTGGTGGTACTAAACTTGCGCTTCAGCTACGGAAAATAAAACAAAACGTCATTTAAATAAAGTTTAATCTCAATACGTGCTGCTCGTGGTGGCTACGACCCTTTTGTTGTCAATATTTAGAGATAATACGAGTATACTTTCCACATGGATGCAACTGCCCGATTAAAAAAATCCAACACTGATTTATTATGGACATTATTGGTCACATTTTAGCGATAGTTCGGTGACAAAATTCACTATCATTGAGGAGGTATTCACGCTCGAATACAAATTGTGATCCTCTGCAGAGGTGTTATCCTGACCTTCAATGTAACCAAAATAGGGTAATCGCCTCTTGAAGACTGTAAGAGAGCCAGTAAGCGTACAAAATGCCCTACCACCATGCTTAGAGAAGTCGCCTTGATATCCTCGTTGGCTATGAAGCACTCGCTCGCAGATTCGAACCAGTGACACTCGATCAACAGCAATTACTTGCTATCACGTATCCACTTCCACGTGTTAACATAGAATTACTAGGAACCAGGACCGTTACATCTGTATTATTAATGAACAAATATAAATGAAAATAGTATGGAAATGATGAAATATTTTAATAAAGGGTACTATTGTTTTTTATTTATCGACCAAAGCTTTCTTTGATATTGAAGATATTTGTTACCACAAATTTATTTCATGATATTAAACTCGATTGCTCGTACTTATCGCATTTGCAAAATGCACCTAAACCGCGCCTGGTTGAACTGGCCGGTCAATTCTCCATACAAAGGTCGTAGGGTGATCACTCCCTTACTTGAGATGTTAGGTCCAGAATCAAGCATAATATCGATTGATCTTGTCATTATCTAGGCTAGTATCATAAAGAAATTTTAAAAAGGTAATTAAGTTTAAAGTTGTGAGCCTTGATACATTTTCATGAAAATGTCGATATTATGCTTGATTCTGGACCTAACATAATTCTCAAGTCATATAAAAAAATCTTATAAAAAAGTTATGATACAAGCTTATATGTATACCGTATATAGAGATCAATCGATATCATGCTTTGTTTTGGACCTATATCTGCAAATAAAGGAGTGATCACCCTACGACGTTTGTATGGAGAACTGACCGGCCAGTTTACCCTTAATTACGCATACTTTGGTGCTCAAGACTAAGGCTCGATTCCCACCGAAGTGGCAGCGGCCGGAAGCGCAGCGGCCAGCAGTTTTACTTTCAAACCATTTTCGACTTGGGTCTATAATTACAACGCATAGTATCGCTTGAAAAACTTGCAAAAGTCACGCGGCATATCGCGACGCCGGGGGTATCCACGCGGCCGACTGCGACCTTTACCATCAAAATTATTTCATCCTATACTATACATTACAGTGATATCGATAAAGTCGAAAATGGTTTGACAGTAACACTACCGGCTGCTGCGCTATCCGCCGCTGCCACTTCGTTGTGAATTGACCCTTAGTGGTCTTCCTTAACTAATGAACCGTTTTTTTCCTAGTTTGAAGTAGATATAGCAAAAGAAACCGAAATGGGCTCAGAACCCATGTGGAGTTGTTCCATGGATGTTTGCCAGAGCATACAAGACAAAGATGCACCGTGGTCTGCTGCACTGAAATCGCTAGGCATAGAAACATGTCCTATAGAAACGGTAACTGTAATACAATAATTAGTATAATCTATTTTTGTGATGTAGAGCTTAGTGTCTACGTTCATCATCATCAGCCGGAAGACGTCCACTGTTGAACAAAGTCCTCCACCATAAAGCGCCACAAAGAACGGCTATTAGCCGCTTGTAACCATTGGCTACCCGCGACTTTTATGATGTCGTCAGTCCACCTGGTGAGGGGGCTGCCAACTCTACGTCTTCCGGTGTAGTGTGGTAACCACTCGAGAACCTTTCTTCCCCATCGGTAATCAGTTGGTCGAGCAAAAGCAAGTGTCTACTTGTACTGTCATTATATTTATTTATTTAGTTATAGGCTGATGTTACCACTTGACATCAGGTGGGCCTCGTGTGTGCTACCACAATCATAGAAAAAGAACACAGCTTGTATATTTTATGACGGGGTTTTTATTCCCCGTGGGGGGCCGTGCCAGATTGGTAATAATATCTTATTGTAGTCCCTTGTAGGAGGCGACAAAGAGAAAAGAAGGTGGGCAGCAGCGCCTTTTGAAGAATCGCCATCTTACACTGCAATCCCCAAGGCGCCTGCTAAACGTTAGTGTTATGGCAACCTTTGAAATAGAACCTAACAGTGTGGTCCGGCAGCTATCATTGAGAGCCAGTAATTCTAGGTTAAGCCTGTTAACACCTTCGACCACATCACTTATCATCAGGTAAGATGGTGGTCAAATTACGTATCAGCAATAAAAAAAAAACCTCCTCCCGTAATGGGCGAGGTTTTTGTGGTGGACGTAGTGGATGTCGATGTGACATGATGTAGCATGATAGTGACGTGCTTAAAGATGTCAAACTGGCTAAACTTAGAACGGAAACTGACTCTTAAGGAGTACAGACCACCTGCAGATATAGATCGTGTTTGCCGTCATATTCTCTACTAGAGGTTGGAAGCTAACCTGGCGGGCTTTCGCAGAATGTCCTAACACTCCAAGCTCAAACCCGTAACGGAATACGAACCATTGACCTCATGCGCAGCTGTTACTACATAAAACTTTAAATTCAAAATTAACGTCTGGCTTAAGAATATATAAGGACTGTTCCATTTTCCTGTTGGGTGTCATAAATGGTGAATAAGGAAAAGTGCACCTAATGAGCAACAATCCACTACTAAAGTGTTTTTTTATGTTATTGTGTTGGAATAAGCTTGAGGGCCACCTGATGTTAAGCGGACTAACATCTGCCTATAACAGATGTATTTCGTCACATGTTACGAATTGCACTGCGCCCGTCACCTTGAGACATAGTTGTGAAGCGTTATGTGCCTGTAATTTCACTGGCTCTCAAGGACTGCTGCCGGAACACACTGTTAGGTGCTTGGCGACAGATTTTCTACTTGAGGGTGGTCGCTAGCCAGGCGGGCATTCGCAAACAGCCCTTCCACCATGCGGTGAAGCTCAAGCTCTGGGCAGGATTAGAACCATGAACCTGCTGCATGGCAGTCCATAGCCAATGCCATTGAGCCATCACTGCTTCGAAAATGGGAATTCGAAGGATGTTACTGAGGAGTTGTAACTCATTGTGAACATAACAGGACTCCTTACCATCTTAACGCTCTGAATAACTGACAGGTAGGGGGTATCCAAAAAATGCAAGCATTCCCAAGGAGGGCGGGCGTTAGCCAGACATGAAATTAAAGCCATTACTTTATGCAATCATGTCCTGTCGGTTGTAAGCGAAAACTTATTTTATTTTAGTTCTTGTAATGTATTTTGCGTTGTTGGAGAACACTATTGTACCGACCAACCACGACTGGGATAGTGATAAGAAGAGAGATATAATTTCATAATTAAATGACAGTAAAATTGTTTATTTTTACAGGGAAAATACTATTGTACCAATATGACAATAGACATGTCGTCATTAAAGGATAAGATGACCCATCAATTTGAAGGAAAATACGAAATCATCATGAAAATTACTAATGATAAAATGGATACCATGTCTTGTAACAATTTGGGAGTTGCAATAGTGGATATGGATAAAGAATAAAATAATAATACATAAAATAATAATAATAATAATATTGTTGCGACCCTAATATTCTTGGTTAATTGGCTTTATTACTTGAAATTATAAGATTTTTATTATAGCAGTATACTCGTATATAATCATTGGTGGAATATGTATTTGCAACTTTATTTAGCCGCAATGGTCTCGATGTAAGAATCTAAGGACTGCTTCGTACCCATTGACCTGTTGACATAAATGATTATACTAGACGCGACATTTCAAACGAAGATAGTCGACCAGTGCAGATAGGTCGGCTGGCATACTCCCCCCCTATTATCAATTGTGTATTTTAAATACACATTTTTCGAACGTAAAACGCGTGTAATCTCTACGAGTGCCCAGCTGCGTTTGGGGGAGAGTATGCCGGTCGGCATACTTGCACTGGTCGACTATATTCGTTTGAGATGTCGCGTCTACTATATATAGGTCAATGTTCGTACCTATGTTCTTAGTAATATTAAAGCTAGACCAACATGATTTTAACCTGTTATTCATACACTGTAAGTTATTCATACAAATGATAATATCAAAAACACTACGAGGTAGTAGTAGATTTTATTAATAAATCAAAGACACAAATATATTTTCTTTTTATTTATGTCCTTTCGTAAAAACAGTTAAAATACAGTCATCAAACTGGCTGTGATTTCAGTACCTACAAACTCTAAAGAAAAACATTAAATTAAATTAGCCAATACTTGCGCGAAGTGAATTTTACGTTTTTGATTAATACATACAAAAATATTGAACCAATGATGACCGAGCGGCAATAGCTATGGACTGTCGTGCCGCAGGTCTATGGTTCGATCCCCACTGCCGGCTTGAGCTTCAAAGCATCGTGAAAGGGCATGATTGTGGATAGCTGCCACCTTTAAGTAGACAATTTGTCGCCAAGCACCTAACGGTGTGGTCTGGTAGCAGTGCTTGAGACCCAGTGAATTACAGGCACGTGAGACTTAACAACTATGTCTCAAGGTGACGCGCGCAGTACAATTCGTCGACGAAATGTATCTGTTATAGGCAAAGGTTAGTCCGTTTAACATGAGGTGGGCCTCGTGTTAGTTTAGTCACATCACATAAAAAAATGAGTTTTAGTTTGTTAGCTCCGGGTGTGCAAATTGGAGTGGCAATGTGGCAAAAGTGGCGATCCGGATGATTTTCCCAAACAGAAAATCTAAATGGCGTGGATGTAAACGTTAGCGCAGAAGCTTCCAAAACAATTCCATCCATACAAAATGACCTAGATTATCACCGAAGATATCTTCGGTGGTAATCTAAATATCTCTAAATATATATTTAGCAAACCGAAATGAAAATTATTTTCATTACGGTGAAATTTTTCAAATTGGTGTCGGTTTGAGGCCTGAGACCAATAGAAGGCGGTTTCAGGCCATTGAATTCATCATTGAGAATTAATAATAGGGGTTAAAATCCCTATTATTAATTTACCAAACAGAAAATCTTCGAGGACATCCACGCTTTAGATTTTTTGTTAGGTAAATTTACCAGTTAATAATTTTTAACTTAAAATTTTTTTACAAATACAAATAACTTTATTGAATACTAAAAAAGTTATCTGTATTTGTAAAACATATTTACGTTTTTAATATCATGATTTGGTTAAAATTTTGGTGTCAGATAGATAAATTTAATTTGATCTTTTTTTAATTTTGGTTGCATTTTAAAATTATCTACTTTTATTATGTTACTTACGATATTTGAATCCCTTTTAATAAACATATTTAATACAGACTAAAAGATCATAACATATAATAAAACAAGCAAATAAAGTTACAGAAACTTGTCGATTGTGACACAGTTGTTCTATGGTAATCTAAAAGTCACATTCACAGCAAAGACAAATAATATGTGTGCGTGTGCATTGAGTGAGCACCCTCAGAAAAAAAATTATAAAATAGGATAATTTAGTAAAAGTTCTAAAACAATTGTAAAACCAATATCCCTTTTTGTAAAAAGGTAAAACAGAAGATAAATCGTTTACAATCTGCTCACTCAGTCCTCACAGAAAACCGTCAATATCTTCAAATCTATTGAGTTAACAAAAATAAATTGTATACTAGTTTTTCGTAAAACTTGTGAAGAGTATAAGTATCAATGGACAGATTGCCTAGTGCCGTATTTAAAAAATTACAAATAGATAACTATGCTCACTCAATCCTCCATTTTCGCAAGGGCCGATTGCTCTCTAATAAACTATAAAATTGAACTTCGCTATATTACCCGTTTTTAGTTCATATTCAATAGGGTTTCGTAACATAGTAAACGAAACTATATTGTTATACATATAAAAGTAATTAATTATTTAATGTGCTCACTCAATCCACACATTTATGAAAATCAAAAAACATGGATATCGTCAGATTTGTAACCGTAACAAAAAGCCCAGGTAGCTCATGTTTTAGTAATTTTTTTTACTAAATATCTGTCATTTAACTTCTAATTAAATTTGTTTACTTTATGAGATATGCTTATTTTATTATTTGTATGAAATTTCCTAATGTAGGGTAACCATCCGTTATGTATAAGTTCCGATATACCTACCTTTTTTTTATTACCATTAACTTTTAACCATTGTTAAATTAACCATTGTAAAGTTTTAGAATATCAGTGTGATTTTTTTAAGTTAATATAATCGATCCTACTAATATTATATTTCGAAAGTTAGTATGTCTGTGTGTGTAAGTTTGTTAATACTCGCATCCAAAAGGGATTGTGATGATATTTGATACATAATTAGGACATAGAACACACAGGCTACTTTTGATCGAGAGAATGTGACTTCGTGAATTTCGACAGAAATAATTTTCTGTAGAAATTCATGAAGTCACATTATAATGGCTATACTAATAGAATTTGCAAGTCCGGAGATAAGCTAAGTTGGTTGGGAGGTTGTTGAGAAATAGAATTTTTATAATTCACATTAAAACTCAAGAGTCACTATTTTCGGAAAATTAACTATTATATAAAACTTTTTTTTTCTTTCTTCTTGGCCATGACGCGTTTAGTGTTTACGTATTGTGCCAGTTTCTAAAACATACTTAGTTTGATCACTGCGACAGTTCTACGACAGTAGTGCTGCAGTGATGTTGATAATAGACAATAACTAACGATTGTAAATTAGAAACTTACTAAAATATATTTGTAAATAAATTAAAACAGGTATGTCTCAAGGTGATGGGCGCAGTGCAGTTCGTCAATTGTGATGAAATGTATCTGTTATAGGCTTGTTCCGCCACAATAACATAAAAAAAACGTAGACATAAGGTTGACTCTTTTTAAGCTTAAGCCACTGCACCGGCTCCTCCCACAAAAGCGGCCTTTTTTGTCAGTTTTTCAACATACAACTTGTCCAATTACACGAGCCCGTATTTTAATGAGCAACAATGAGTTCTTCAAACCAGATATAGTAAAATCATGCTTGGTTGTTGGAAAAAGCTCGGTCAAATAAAATTACCTGTTATGAAAGTCTCACTAAAAACTACAGAAATCTCGTGAACTTAACGATATGTTGAAGACGTGGTCCCTCGACCACTTCATGCAAACAAATAAAACATACGTTTTCAAATTCATACCGAAACACAAAAATGGTAGCATACAGAAAAACTTATGATTAATAAAAAATCCGTCAACATAAATTTATTGTGTGCTCAGTATACAAATGTTTGTCTAGGTCAAGAGTCAGACCTGGAATTACCTAACAAACTATTAAGTCCTCGTGCAAAATATACATCTTAGGAACAGTTTTTCTAAGTTCACAAAACACTTGCTAATGCAGCTAACACGTATGTTTTTCTAACTTTAGTGAGCTCTGGAGGGTAATTTATTGAAAGAACTAAAGCTTTTAGTTTTAAATAACGTTTCTAAGCTAACGCTTTAGAGATTAACATAAAATATTCTAAATTGCTAATCGTGTGTCAGATAAGAGAAAAGAAATGTGCAGGAGAGTTGTTAAAGTTTTTTAAAATTAAAAATGAAAATATTTTTTTATGAAAGCTTCAGGTTAAATTAAGCTTTATTTGTGAGATGACTTTTAATTTGCAACATCAAGAATATTGTCCTGTTAAGTTTTGTTTAAATAAGCAAACTAGTTTGTTATAATTATTTATTCATCTTTAAAATAGCCGTGGTTATCAAAAAGAATCTTGAATAATGTGCGTACACGGATCACCGAGAAAACTGGAATATATTTTGGATATCAGATTTCGAATATGTGCAGTCATACTTATAAAACATAATCCAAACAACTTTACCGCCAGTTTATCCCGCCGAAAGCGAGGATGCTATCAAAAATATAACTTCTAATGAGGATTAGCGTCAGGTAGGTAGTATCTATAGAACTCTTTGTGCGAATTATGTCGGAGAAGTAATATCATACTTACAGAAAAGCTGTAATGTTCATATTACAGCTTGGCGATAACTATGTTCCGGTTTGAAGGATATGAATGCCAGTATTTTTTTAAATTTTTGTTTAATGCCTGATAGGTTAGCCTTTGCCCACTATCTCACGAAGATGTTGTTCAGGCTAACCTAGAAGTACTGGCTCTCAAAGACAGCTACCGGACCACACCGTTAGGTGCTTGGCGACAGATTTTCTATTTGAGGGTGGTAGCTAGCCAGGCGGGCATTCGCAAAATACCCTTCCACCATGCTATAACGACTGCCATCTTAAGACAACAACCGGGACCGACGACTTAACGTGCCCTCCGAAGCACGGAAACGCTCAGTAGTAATATCACTGGCGGTCACCCATCCAACTCATGACCGCGCGCGACTCTGCTTCACTTTGGTGATCGGTTGAGAATAGCTAAGTAAACTTCGCTACGAGAGCTTCAAAAAATAGAAGTTAACAACTTTATGCCTCAGGGCGCAGTGTAGTTCTTTACTGAAAAAATGCAACTGTTATGGGCAGAGGTTACCGCTCAACACCAGAAGGGGCTCGAGAAAGTTTCGTCACAATAGCATTAAAAATCGGCCGATTAAAAATGGATGGTAAAACTTTTGGTAATGCCACGTATAACATAAACCGTCTGTGTAATTAGACACAACATGCCGCACTAACCTCACAATTGTGGGATAAGGACTGATGCTGATAAATATTATAAATTTCAATATATTTCTATCATATCAGTTGAACTAAACGAAAGGTTTTTGCCCCGTAACATTAATATAATATATCAAATATAAATTTTCGATTTGAATGCGAATACATATAAATTAACATTTTGCCAAGTTAGCACCCTTTCAATACTCAAGAGCGAACTTCAGACAATTGATGAAATCATAGTAATATTCATTCGAAATGAGCTTTTACAACGCCAGAATGAACTCATTGGATTTAGAATATAAACACGATGTATAATTTTCGGATATTAGCATAAAGTTTTGCAGAGTTTTCGATTTTATGGGCAACGATTTTCGACTTCTCACTTGCTGTTCATATATCGAATCTATTCTGAAGATATAAGGTTGAATTTCGTAAAAGTTTTGTCAAGAGTTTGTTGATATGTATAGGGTTCCTAAAACAATGGCGGTGATGTCTGCCACAAGTTCTCTGAATGAAGGAAATCCTTTAATTTTCGAAGAAGGGTTGCGAGAATTATTCCAGAAATTGTATGCATTCCTAAAATATTCTCGTAACTCTCTCCGCCGCGCTTTGTTCATTTTGTGGGATATAATGCCTGAGTAGAAGTAAGTACCTTTAAGTATTGTTTTCAAAAATTATTTAAAACATTAACGCTTCAAATATTTCATATTATGACTTCAATACTTCATATTGGCTTTAAGCGATTTGGTTTTACAGTACAGTACTATATTTCCGTTGCTGCTATCAGTTCACCTATGTAAATGTATTTTTAAGGTGTAAGGTGAACTGGCCGATATCTTCTTCATATAAACGTCAGAGGGTAATCAATCACTTATTTGAGATTTTAGGTCCAAAAATAATCATTCTATCGATTAGCTCTTCAATGCTAGCAATGCTCGTAAAATGTAAAAATAATAAATTGAAGATGAAACTAATTTTAAAAGTTATGCGTCTCGAAACATTTCCATGATTTCTTTTTATTTATAATAATTGTTACGAATTAGTGACGGTACAAACCTAGATAAGACAGTTATTATCCTTTGACGTTTGTATGTAGAAGTGACCGACCAGTTCATATTTTTTATGTATGTTGTTGTTCTTTTTGAGCCTTAGGTTACCGAAATGGGTAAATGTCATGCAATACCCAGGAGAAAGTAAATATAAATAAGTAATATGTTATTTTCAGTAACATGTTTATGATACAATTTACAAGATTCTAGTCCCTATATTACTGAATAAATGTGAAAATTTGTTTTGTTTCCTTGTTATTTACTTCTCTATAGCTTCTCTACGATCAAACTGTTTAAGGCACTGCCCCCATGATGTTTGGTCCTTTGAAATGAAATACATATTCTTAATGGATATATATTTATCAGTGAAAAATATTTAATTTATATACTTGTGCACATATTATAATAAATATTCAAACGAAATCAGTTTGAATATTTATTGATAAATGATGATATTGGCTGATAAATTTATACAGAAAAAACTTATAGTGGTTCAAATTTTCCCTTTTGTTGTAATTTTGTAAGCTTATTACTTAGCAGGGTTCAATGCAGAAATTAAAATGATAGATCCATCGGGCTGGGTCATCCTAAGCAAGTATAAAGCTATTTCAAAAATTTGTCGTGTTTGTAGTTCAATTCAGTTTGGCTGCAGATGTCACTCACTGAACTTTTGTCACTGTAAGACGGACTTCGTAAGAGTGAAAGAGAGGCAGCGATTGTGAAATCTCAATTAGTTTGTTTAAAATCCGAAAGATAGCTTAATCTTTCGGATTTTAAACAAAAGATCTCTCAAAGACTGCTGCCGGAACACACCGTCAGGTGCTTGGCGACAGATTTTCTACTTAATACCGAAATAGGCGTTAATACCGAAATAAAAATAGTAGAAAAATTTGGTATATTGGCGTACCAATTACAAAAATATACCTAAAGTTGTAAGTTGGTCACATCATTTTCGACCACATCATCACCAACCATCATATGCGATAGTAGTCATTAGATAGATAGTAGTAAAAGCAATAGTCATTAGATAGTAGTCAACGAGTACCTAGGCTATAAACGATACAAAAAAGAAGCATTTGGACTAGTAGTAGAAGTGGAGATAATGAAGTGTTTTTTTTTATTGTTTTAAATTAGATATTTGCGAAACATGCAGTGATAACAAATTAAATATTACTATATTAATCTTATTTTCTAATTAACGCTTCTCCGCACTTATCTATGTCCAATAAATAAAATAAGAAGATTACTATAGAATAAGCATTGTAATTCAACGGGGCAATGCTGCCAGCATGCTGGGCACGCTGCCAACTGGTAGTGGGCTAGAGCATTTGGACTGCCTATGAGTCTGCAATGACTTATAGGGATCTAAATGCTTTTATTGTAGTAGCTGTAGTGTTGTATATAGTTCGTAGTATTTTGTTAATAAAGGCATACTGACGGAAAAAAAAGAAGATTACTTAGAACAGTATCCACTTTTGTTGTCATGTCTTCAAATTACCAAATCAATGAACTGACGAAAAGAACTTGCAAAGTCCAAACAAGTGTCTCAATCCTCTTCAAGTAACTCAACTATTTGCTAAATTGAGAAACCGTGTCCTTGGATGGCTCTCGAAATTGACGAAAAAGGAAAATCAAAGCGGACACTCGACAGGACGGCGAAAACTTGTTTCTTGGGTACTGTCAGAGAAAAAACTTGTCTAGATTTTATGAAATCTTTGAGAGACGGAATAAATTTGATGTTACAATGTTCATATTATACGGTTACATATTTTACAAATTATATTTGTAGTACTAACTGAAAGTACAAGTTAAAATAGTTTCGATGTAAGTTATTCCTTTATTTTGTATAACCTGTTTCATATCAATTCAAATACAGCGTTTCAATTAAAATACAATCATTCAATCAATTCAAATACAGCGGTTCAATATCTACCCGAAAACGTATTACGCTCGAAATAAGCTAAAGTTTTCTTTTAGGTATACGCCACTTTAGTCTGCGCGGCCGAAATAAAAAGTTTTGTGTTTACAGGGGCTGGGCTGAAAAAGTCAGGCTAGTCCGGTCCTTATGTTTTAAATTTTGTTCATAGAGCGAAACATTTAAAATGAGAGTAGTACATGCACTTTTCAAAAGCAGTATATTCGATTCACGTTGGGGTCTTGCAAGATCTGCATTTTTTCAGACCCTTGGGTAGCCTGACGAACCTACATTTTATTTTTATGATGATAAAAAAATAACACAGACAACTCGAGACTCCTTTGAGATGTTTTGATATTACTACAGCGTGTTTTTTTTATTCCTAATAGGTAAAACTTTGACCACAAGTCAAGTTTAAGTGACCATTACCATTAGGTGAGATTATAGTCAAAGTTTTACCTATAAAGAATAAAAACAAACACGATATAGAACGATATATAGAATTGAAAATTAAACCTATGCACATTGATAACAGATTTAAAAATGATTGTTTTTAAATATGATTACAAGAAATCTATCGAGTTCTAAGCGAAAATCACAAATTATAAGGACCGGTTAGTTAATTATTAGAGTGGTTTAGGCACGCAATCGTGGGAAACGAGTTCAATCCGCCCGGGACAAAAAATTGTGATCTTATAATTTTTGAATTAAAAAAGATTGGTTTACTCTAATTAAAACCCGCTTTTCTTTGATCTAATTCATCAGATGATTGCATTAATATTACGTCAATGTACATAATATGTCTCATAAAAGTCACTAACGTGACATTTATGCCTTTGTTACATAAAGTATAAATCTAATTTAAACTAATTATTAATATACGTAAAGTTGCGATGTCTGCAAAAATACTCTTCTACTCAGTACCTTAAAAAGTTTTCAAATTATTTAAATGTTTTCCCATTTCGAAAACAGGGCGTATACAAAATATTATTCCTTTCTGCAGTTTTGGAATACCGAAAACCGTGCCTTCAACCGAACAACAAAGAGTTGACTACTTCTAATAAAAGAATTCTCACCAAAAAGATCGCGTGAAGTGGCTGAAAAAGCCGCACGCACATCAGAAAAATGTGATAACTAGCGTAAGGGCGGTTGCAAAGGGTCCTTGCTCTTTCAATACGAGTTCGCAATAAAGCTCTGAAGTGGGCGTGCTAACGACGCAGTTCTGATATCCGAGATTTGAGTTCCACGATTGAGGTGTAAACACTCCTGAGAGTGCGTCGACACTTAAAAAGTAATATCAGAGCTTTGTAAAAGTATCTTGTGTAGCAGAACGTCTCCTCGGCGCCAGCGATAATTGAACTGCGTTTGACAGATACTTGGAGATCTCATTTTTTATAAGGTCTATAACAGTATTGTGCTTGGTTTTAATGATCAAATTTTAAAAAATATAATTTTATATCTCTTTATCCGATATTTGAGTTCCGCGATTGAGGTGTAAACACTCCTAAGAGTGCGTCGACACTTAAAAAGTAATATAAGAGCTTTGTAAAAATATGTTGTCGAACAGAACGTCTCTTCGAGGCCAGCGATAATAGAACTGCGTTTGACAGATACTTGGAGATCTCATTTTTTATAAGGTCTATAACAGTATTGTGCTTGGTTTTAATGATCAAATTTAAAAAAATATAATTTTATATCTCTTTATCCGATATTTGAGTTCCGCGATTGAGGTGTAAACACTCCTAAGAGTGCGTCGACACTTAAAAAGTAATATAAGAGCTTTGTAAAAATATGTTGTCGAACAGAACGTCTCTTCGAGGCCAGCGATAATAGAACTGCGTTTGACATATATTTGGATATCCCAATTTTTATAAGTACTAACAGTATTTTGCTTTTATGCTTGGGCAATGTAATCTAAAGGTATTTATGATCAGAATATAAGGATATTTATAAATATATAAAGAATTTGATGACATAACTTCAAAATGATAACACTATGACGTCAAACAGTCTTATTTACTACAGTAAATAAAACAAAAAGAAAAAAGGAACTGGCAGATACCGTAATAAGAATTTTATTAAATGGGCAACAGGCCTTTGTTAAAGTGGTTAGAGTATTTCGATTGGAATAATTTATTCTTGTGTGCGTATTCTATCGAATCAAAGCAACTATATTGAAGCAATTACATGACATGAATTGAAAATTCTGACAAAATTTTTGTAACGTTAGTTTGGTTCATCACATCTGTTATCTGATACCTAATGCTGTACAGTATCTGCAAGCAATGCTCCATATCTACTTGTTGAGTGTCGTAAAATGCGAATATGGGAAAAACTGCGCTGAATGAGCAGCATGTCACCACTAACGTCTATGTAAGTGGAGAGTTGCTGCACAATCGGCGCACAACAAGGCTTTTTCAAATTAACCCATTGATATCGGCAATAATGATAACAATAGAATTTCATTCATAAAATGGTCAAAGTGGTTCAGCCGATGCCAAGGGATTATCCAAAACGTGCAATTCATTACCATTATTATATAAGACAACATACTATTATGTAGATACTTAAGTTTCCCTCACAAGAGTGAGATAAGAGAAGGAAGATGAAGTTTATCAAATTGCTAGTAAACAAAAATATAAATATATATTTCTTCCTTACTCGGCATATCAATAATTTAGTACCCACAAAAGTAATTCCTCTAATTTTCTCCATCAGCGGAACTAATTCAACATTCCCAACGAACCATCCCGTTTCCTTTCAGCGTGAGACCCTCGCGACACAGACATTTAGGAAAAAAGTTAATGGTGCTTAAAGCTCGGACGCTGTCCTGTAATTACGAATTAAAAACTTCGTCCGCTGGACCCCACTTTTTTCTCATTTATTTGGATGTGAATAAGATAATATTGCACCCCCAAATCTATTCCTACACCAAACGAATATCACCTTTATACTTTACATCTAAAGTCTAGATTTGGTCGTAGGAAAACTCAATTACTTTTAATGTTATCTTTACATACGACAGTTTTATACATACATATATGTATGTTTTACAATGCGATGCGAAATTAACATTTACGATGTCAGATCCCCAGTTTTTTGTAATTGTAAAGTGTATTGGTCGACGTCCATTAGCTTGAAATGCTTGATACAATCACCAATGCTCTCAGTTTATCTTTGATCTTAAGAGTAATGAATAAATAAAGTTCTAAAATAAATAATAAATAAATGTGTTTCTCGTGAATAACTTTGTCGCAAACGGATATCAACGTGGACAAGTTTTGTACTAAAATATTAGATACGAGATTTAATTTCTATTCTTGATGACTGAGCCTCCGCTCATAATTCGCTTCCGAATTCATTGGCTACTTGGACATCTCCAGCAGACGTTCGAATTAACTTCATACATTTGACAGAGAAGTTTTAAAAAATGTTGTCACCTCGACTTCACGTGAAATAGAGCTACGTTTCTTTATACGATTGTGAACGAACACGCACTAGGCTCAGCGATAACATCTGCTTATAACAGACGCATTTAGTCACAATTAACGAACTGCGCTCAACACTTAGTTGTTAAGTCACATGTGGCTGTAATTTCATACTGACTCTACATGAACGCGCCCTATACAAACGTAGTTCCAATCTCATTTTAATAATAGCGAATAAAACCAAATCACGATCCTAATATCTAGGTTTGTGGTGCATCAGATTTTCATTAAAATGTACAGTTTCGAAAAGGTGAAGTGAGAGTACAATTTAATGAAAATCTGATGCATTATAAACCTAGATATTAGGATCGTGGTTACGTAGGTAAAAAAAACATTTGGTTTTATTTGCTATTATTAAAATGAGATTGAAACTACGTTTTATGGGGCGCGTTCGTCTAAAATATACCCTTAAGGACTGCTGACGGAATCAATGTTAGGTGCTGGGAGACAGATTTTCTACTTGAGAGTGTAGTTTGTTTGAAGGCGAGCATTCGCAAAAAGCCCTTCCACCATACGGTGAAGCTCAAGCCAACGGTTGGGAATGGTGATCGAGCCGAGGACCTGCACGGCAGTCCATAGGTTATTATCACTCGGCTATAATTTCTTAAAAAACGATTTTTTTAGACGTCTCAAAAAGAAATATAATTACCGATAGAAGACAAGATGCTGATTTTCTTCAAGCTCTTATTTAGTAAGTCCTAAAAATCTTGAAAATCGGTTCATATAGGTATTTTGATGTGCTAACAGCTGCTTTCATACATATTATACTTGCTGGGAGGACTTTCTTGTTCGATATATTTTTGGGTCAGGTTTTTAAAAACTCGTTACTTTTATTTAATTTTCCACCATGCAGTCCAGGTAGGTATTATACAGCACAATACTCAGCAAGTAGGTTTTTATTTGCAACGACTGTAAAAGATATGTATGTAAGTATAACAAAACCAGCAACAATGTTTCTAGAAATGCTCAGACTTTAAATCCAGTGTGGAAACTTTAAAAGATTCCTTTTCGACGAAACAATACCTACGTACGGTACTTGCTAAAAGTAAACACTGCAATGGGTATAGGATTTCAGTTAAAGCAAAAGTTAGAGTATAACTTTGTCTTGTATTTCGACTCAATCTTGATTTTATGTTAGTAATAATATGGTAAACTTTACCAATTTTTTTTTATTATAATTTTTTTGTATCTTTATCCCGTTTTTGTATAGGCCCAATGGCACGGACTACGTAAGGTACCAATTACCAATGGTTAACATGAATAGAAGAAACGAAATTATATCTTACAATAATATACAAATCATATCCGGTACCCGGCTAGAATTGCACTGCCCCCATATCTTCCTGTGGATGTTGTGAAGGACGACGAAGAGAAAAATACCAAGGGGCAGCAGCACCTTCTGATGACCTCCCATCTTACTCCGCGATCCTCAAAGCACTCAAAGCACCTGCTAAGTCTCAGGATTATGGCATACTCCTCCTAATGTCGGAGATCTTTGTTCATTACGGCAGTCAATGATGATGATGATACAAATCATATTCAAGTAAATGTTGCTTCTAACGATGCATACTGTATCAGCTGGATTGTCTAATGCTGTTTGAAGCAGTAAGGGTTCAGTGGCATTGGCTATGGACTGCCGCGCAGGATTTCCATGGTTCGAATCCCGCTGCGGGCTTGAGCTTCACCTCATGGTGCAAGGGCTTTTTCGAATGGCTAGCGCTAGCGACCACCCTCAAGTAAGAAAATCTGTCCCCAAGCACCTACCAGTGTGTCCCGGCAGCTGTCCTTGAGAGCCAGTAATTGTAGGTTAAGCCTGTTAACACCTTCGACCACATCCTTACTTACCAACAGGTGAGATTGCGGTCAAAGGCTTGCCTATCAGCAATAAAAAACAAAAAGAGGAGAAAGGGCTACCCCTTTTGCATTGCCATAATTGACGCGCTTAGCAGGTGCATAGTAGAAAGAGTGGGGAAGTAGGCCATCTCCGGCCCAATTCGCGATATAATTACCTACCATACATGCCTGTCTTAGGGTTGTTCCTTATTTATAATGTATGTACTCGTATATGCTAAATTTTAATGCAGTACCTTGAAATAGGCAAGGGCCAGGAAGTTGTATTTTTTACTTGTGTTGTCTGGGTTGAGGGTTAGTGAGGTCGGTTTTATACCTAAACGATGATAACACCTTTCACGATGAAAAAAATACCGACTGGCGATACCTATGTGGTTGCGGGGCCAGAGACGTGCGACGCGGGGCATACCTAATACAACAAAAAAATAAGTAGGCATCACTTATCATCAAGTAAAAATCATAGGTATGCTAGAATAATTGACTTGCTTACCTTTCCTGTTCAGTAGGTAATCTGAACAAAGACAACTCTGGAATCTATGAATTATTTAGACAGCTGAACACACAGCAATAAGTTCTCATGCGATTATCAAACATTTTTCATTTATTTAGCGGCGCCAATAAGCGGTAACGGGCGATCCTTGTTCGGTGTTAGCTCCGGCTGGCGCACTGAGAAACGGGTCGAGATTGTGTTAGAATGTGCGTGCGGGACGCATAGATACTATGGCGCACACATACAAGCCGCGCGCGGTGCGTTTGTATGAAGATAACTTACTTCCCCACTCCTTCTACTATGGCAGGAGTCTTGGGGATTAAAATTTATGGTACCAGTTTCTCAGAAAGCGCTGCTGCCCCTACCGGTATTTTACCCTAAGCCGCTTTGAACGACACATTAAAAGAGGAAGACACAGAAAAAATACACAATAAAACGGATGTCTAATTTTCGGACAAACTTGGTTGTTAAAATGAAACTTAATGGTAATTATAACCTATAATCATTAATATCCCATATACTTCAAATAAGTATTTGTAATATTATCTTCCTAAGAGAATTTAGTACTTCATTTGGTGGAGTAGTTTTAAATTGTATTATATGTCTTATATAACAGCACAATGGATTATACAAGATCATTATCAGGAACATGTTTTAACAGCATACAGGAAAAAACAAGGATTTAATTGTTAAACGTTTTGGCTATGGGTGTATTTGGAATGCTTTCTATGGTTGTTTATCCGTTACCAATCAAGTAATTAAAAGGTAAGGATAGTAAAAAACCTGTTGTGCGTCCTGTGCAGCATCACACACTTACACTGAGTTAAGTCGTGGCGTAGACACATATTTTCCCTAAGCTGGATTTTACAATATACCTGATGGTCCAGGAGGATTTGAAACAGCTTATTTAAATTATTTTAATAAAATAGAATTATGTATTATTTTGAGGGAGGAAATATTTACTATTTTTAGGGTTCCGTGCATATAATGCGGGACTAATTACTAATCCTCGGCCGTGCATCCATCCGTCCGACTGCATCCGTTGAAGATGAAGAAGATGAAGGGCTGCATCTTTAGAAACGTATTAAGTAGCGGATTGAAATTTTCACAGAATAGTGTTGATAAGGCGGTTTGCCTAATTAACCTTAAATTAACCGAATAATAGCACAAAATAAAAACGGAATCATTTTGACCATAAAAAAGTATTTTTAATTATTTTTAATGTTTGCTCTATCGTTACAATGATAATATATACAATTGTTAAACTTAGTATGATTAAAGTCCAATATTTTTCGTATAGCAACAAATAATAAAAGCAGGCCAAGTGCTGGTACGACTCCCGCTAAGAATCTCGAACCGAATCGAAATAACTGCTTTGGCCCTAACATAACGATCTACTCTTGCTGCACGAAGATATGCTAAGTCTCAAGCGGGCAAGATTTATCAGTGTCAAGTGCCAATTATTCAGTATCAGTGTCAATTATTTATATCCGTGCCGTCATGTGCTGAAATAAATAGTATTTCATAATAACGATTCTCGGTAAATTATGTGTTGGTACGGAATCCTCGGTGTGGGTGTTCAACTCGCGCTTGACTGTTTTTTTTGAATGAAAATATGATATAAGTAATCAATATTTTTTAATTAATATAATGCGACATAAAAATTTCATTTCAAATTACATAGCTCTATAAATACGAACGAAGAAATAAATATTTACTCGAAGTCTGTCACAGATATATATTTTAATATCTCTCACAAAGTCCATGACGGAAAGTAAATAGTTCCTAAGAAAACGTTATGAAAGCATTACGTCAAGGATGAAACGGCTTAGAGCCTTTGGAGCGACAGAAACCTTGCATTGACTCATAAATGTAATAGCCAGTACACAGTCCTATAGGAAATAAACAAAGTTTTTTTTTTATTTCACCATTTTTTTTATACTGTTATACTATGTGTTGAAACTGATAGACATATAAAACTCTGTATTAAAACACCACAGTACAGATATATGATGAATTTACAAAGAAATAAATTACATTAATATTACAATTTCCCTTCCAGGATAACTAACTATCATTGGCAGTAAATAAATTATTATGACGGCTTGGTGCACTTAGCAGTAACGAATTAAATAAATATGATTAACTAGATTAACGTTTTAGATAAATAAAAATAGATTAAAATTATTAATTCATTAATTATGTCATATTTGTTTATATTTTAAGTAAACATATATACTATAACACTAACATATACTTATATACTTAACATTAGTTATATCAACTGATACTCAACAGTAGTAAACAGGATATTACATTTTATTCGAATACCCAAGGGATCAAAACATTAACCACACAGAACCGATTTACCTCATAAAAACGAACCTATTTAAAACATTTATACGAGGCTGAAAGCTTAATGTACCCCTGAAGCATAGTAGTAAATGCATCCAGGGGTCATCTATTCAAATATACCCATCCAGAGAGAGCATTTTTAATCTCCTAAGAACGATTAGACAAGTTACGCTACCTGCGCTTCAGAACAACTCATCATCATCTTCATCCCCTTATCCAACGTATGTTCGGTACAATATGTATATTATTATCTACATAATATGTTATAGAGTATCTTAAAACATCTCTAAAATGTACAGTGCGCCCTAATCTGAAAAGTACAGATCTTTCAGTTTGAAAATGCGCGCCGCATCAATATATTTATCCAACATACAAAATGACGTATATACACAGAATAAAAAGCGTATAGACCATAAGCTTATTGAGCGTAGCGAAAACATCGTAAGTCTATGGTATAAACGCAATATACACAACCTCGTTAATATATCGTTAGTTCTTCAGATATCGCGATGTCTGTCCGTGAAAATTTTCTTAACTCTGTTATAGTTTAGTGGATGTGCGTTAATATTAACATAAAAGCACAGAATAAGTTTAAAAACAGGAAACCTGCTACCTGAAAAAGAACACCATTTATACACGTAATTTTCGTGTAAAACAACCATACCGTATATTTATAAAGTTTTACGTTGCATTACAAAATCACAAATATACGATAGGATTTTTTTTAAGTCATGTGCTGGATTCGATCCCGCGTCTATCCACCCCTTGAGCCGGGGTATGCTCTAACCAATTGAGCTAAAATGACATGTCGTCATAACTCAAATCTTTCCTATCGTTCTTTTAACCATCGTATTGGGACGGAGCGACATCTATAGTACCACTTGCGTTGTACTGCAAACAAGACTAATTTTGCAATTTTTTTTATACTTGTAAATGATGATGCTACCTCATAATTTTAATATTGTTAGGATTGCAATAACGCCTGCTATGCGGATTACATTACAAAATCACAAATATACGATAGGAAAAATTTTAAGTCATGTGCGCCCCTTGAGAATTTTACGTTGCATTTACATAACTTATTATATGGATACCATAAGAGTTTTAAGTTTATCAACTGTCTCCCACCGCAAGCGCAGACGTCTCGTTTTCATTTAACAATAAAAAGACTTCATGCGGTTATATCAAAATAAATTACGATCTGCAATAAAATCATATTGTGTGAATCGTTGTCGGATTAGAGTAAGGGAGCCCAGATTATTATTACAATGTTATTTGGTTGTTTTATGATATCAAAATAATAAGCGATGTGACGTTTACGAGTGTGTAATAAAAGATTCCGACTCTCCAATTGTTCATTCTCTCTTGTTCATCGTGTCAAAATATGAAAGCATATTTTATTTACTGCAATATGCCAAAGTATTATTTTAGTCGAAACCAATTTTTGGACTATGTAGTCATATTCTACAAAAAAAGTAGGTGCTATTTATTATATATTTAATATATATTAATTGATAGCCAACATAAAAGGAAGATTATGTATGCACAACATCGAAAGTCTTAGTCAAGGAATGTATATCTTTCCATTATGTCTGCTCTGCGATGGAATATTTATTTTGCTCTTTATAGCTCCACATGATTTTGAATCTAGTACATCATTTTGAATTTCGGCGTTGCATAAATTTAAATTAATGGCATAAAGTTGAAGTTTTAGACTAGATCTAAGTGTCACAATTTTTGGGTTTGAGCCTAGAATCGTACAGTTATAAGTTTTTCAACACCCTTGCTCGTAAAGTGAGCTTTATTACATCGTTCTTAGAGCCATAAACCGAACTATAATACCCTCGTGCATAATAATATTATACACTAGTGCGTAATAGAATTATCCCTACAAAGTTAAGTTAGTACCTAACTGCAAATTATATACGAGTAAACAGAGCATTTTCAATTTAACCGGGTAATACAGATTAGAACATCAAAGAGGTTTATATTTAATCAACCATCATACATTTACCGCGCAAAAAAAAACTAGCGCGCTATTTTTAATAATTTTAATAATTTTCGTATGTTGTTTGTATCGTATTTGTGCAATATATTTTTTGTTTCCTTGCAAGGTTGTTGAAAAAGTGCGTATGACACTCGGCTGATTTACGCCCTCGCCTCCGGCTCGGGCTGCAATACACAGCCTCGTGTATAGTGAGAAACTTGTATCATAATCTACTATTATGCACCCAAAAGATTCTCAGCTGCAGTTTGGAGCCTAGTCTAAACCCCAGTCGATGTCAATAAGCTTGCCCCCTGTTTCATAGGAATAATACTTGTCTTGCCAAACATGGGTTCCAAGCCAGCACTGCCTACACGTTCGGGGTACTTATACCTCTCGGCTCACTTGGATTAATGGATATCACCTAGGTGAAAAGTTTTACCATGTGGATGCTAGGTCTCTTTAGCAAGTCTTGGCTGGTATAACCACAGTGTCAGATATTTTGCCTCGAAGCAGTGGTGTGCAAACACTACGCAGGGTTTAGCAGGACACTGTATAAAGTGAAACTAATGGGCGAGCTATACAAAATAACGAAGGTCTTGTCAAGCGTAATGCTGGTTCAAGCAGGAGGAGAATGGTCAAACTGCAACTGTAATAGACAGGCTTGGCGCTTACCTACATGCGAAAAAGTAGGTCGTCACAACACTTATTAAAAAAAAGTGACGTTGGTGGCAAGCAAGCATCAAATCAAATAACGACATAAGTCAAGCTATAATCACATCACCTCTATGGTTTATGAAAACTAACAGATTTTTATTGAACGAGAGAGAGTGATGTTGGACTGATGCGTCCCGTTTCAGCTTGAGCAAAACTGCTTTCGTACGTCTCCAGTGAATGTTTATCTGTTCTCATCTACAGGTCGCATTTCTGAACCGAATCTCGTGAAATGTTGAGAGCAGGTTCAAAAAACAATTAAATGGTTTTATTATTGATTCTATTTTTGTAAATTTTTCAAAAAGTTCTGAGGTATGGTGATGGTGGTAGCACTCACTTCACTACAAGTTTGTGTCCTTTTTAGCCTTCTCACTATGTCTGTGTTGCAAGTAGCTGGATTGCCTTAATATTCACGTGGCGGTGAAGTCTATGTTCGTGAGCTTCTGCATGTTTTTTTATTATATCGACAATCCACTTTCAGGTCTCAATGGAGGTCGACTGTTCTAATGTACCATGGTACATTGACTATACCTTTGAGTAGTTTACTTTGGAATGGTTGGGTTATCTGGATGTTGCTTTGATTGGTACATCCCCATAGCTGAGCTCCATAAGTCCATAGTGGCATAAGGACTGGCTTGTACAAGATAATTTTATTTTCTACAGACAACGAGGTATGCTTCCCAAGTAGCCAGTACATCTTCTTGTAACGAAGTGCTAAATCTTCGCCTTTCGTCTTCACATGAGCTTTCCAGCGAAGCTTTGCATCAAGTGTTATTTCAAGGTATTCAGCAGTATGCAGTAACAAGCCGTAAGTAATTAATAGAACAAGTTTTAAATCATCGGCTTGGGCTCAACTGAAACAACTGAGTTTTATATTAATTGACACGTTGACCTTAAATCATCTATCTGGTGACGAACAATAGAGCATGGCATCAAATAATGTAAATAAGTAATAAGTTAAAGACCATGACATCAAAACACTGTTTGTCATGCATGTCACATGCATTTTTAAACATGTACAGTACATGCATCTCTAATGAATTGTTTCTAAGTAGCGTATATGTTTTTTTATTTGCTGATAGGATAGCTTTCATCACAATCTCACGTGATTTAATATTATAGTGTGGTTCGAAGGTTTAACCTTGAATTACTGGCTCTCAAGAACAAATTCTGGAAGAAACCTTTATATGCTTGGCATATTTTATACTGAGGTAGCTAGCCTGGAGGATATTCGTGTAATGTCTTACCACCATGCGGTGAAGCTCAAACCCACGATGGGATTTAAATCATGACCCTGCTGCACTTGCCATTTTGCTATTACTGCTTTTAAGAGCATACCCTATTTATATAATAATATTGATAATGGTAAATAAATAATGATTAATAATAACATTACTCTACTGGGACCGCTCTATCATCACGGACAGGGCTATTGTTATCAATAAGCCTGATATCGTGGTGGTTGACCGATCCCAGCGCCCGACAGTGCTCGTTGACATCACCATTCCGACATGATGAGAACCTCGTGAAGACCGAGAAGAACAAAGTCATCAAGTACTTTGACTTGGCTCACGAGGTAACCGCCATGTGGGATGTTGACTCGACGATTGTCCCGATAGTCATTTTGGCCGAATAGCGAAGAGCCTTGACCAACATCTCAATAGGCTCTCGCTAGACGGTTGGATCAAGGGTTGGATGCAAAAGGCAGTGATACTCGATACAACACGCACTGTCCGGAGGTTACCGGTGGCATCCTAGTTTTGAGATTTTTTATAATATATATGTTAGAAAAAAAAAAACGTGAATAGCAATAATAATAATAAGCTAGCGCCGCGGCTATTTCGGTGGAGCAACTCAAGCGGCACAAGAATCCTAACCTCGATATGGGTTACATATTTGAGCCGTTTGGTGTAGAGACGTTGGGTCCGTGAGGACTGGGTGCTCATCGTATTTTTCAAAACTTAACAGAGCGCTTGGTCGATGCGACGTGTGTTAAAAATGCTGCCACTTATTTGGCTCATAGAATAAGCATTAAAATTCAACGGGGCAATGCTGCTAGCATGCTAGGCACCCTGCCAACTGGTAGTGGGCTGGAGCATTTGGACTGCCTGTGAGTCTGCAATGACTTACGGGTATATAAATGCTTTTATAGTAGTAGCTGTAGTGTTGTGTAGAGTTCGTAGTATTTTGTTAATAAAGGCTACCACCGGTAAAAAAAAAAAAAAAAATTTTTTTTATTATTTTTTAATAATAATTACCATCAAGTGAGATAGTGGTCATAGGCTAGCATATCATTCATGTTAAAAAAAAAACAGGTACGTTCCTTATTTTACGTCAGTTTTATAGTGAACATTTTAAGGGTATGTGATATACACCAAGACAACAAAGTCGTAATCTAATGTACTAAAATATCTTCAAGAGTGGTGAAGTGATAAATAATTTAACACCACCATTAAAAACCCTTTTAGCAAAATAACTGTAGAATAACAGATCTTTCTCAAAGTTCTCTCTTTGATTGATGGATGACTGGCTCCGAAAACAGGTTTTATTTTCGTTTGAGAATAATAAACTATAACAAAAACATTTTGTGGAAAACTTTTAGACAGTGTGGATTTAAGTTAAGTTTTAAAATATTTATGCATCCCAAGTAAGTGTTTAAAATAAAAATATAAAAGGCATCGTGCAAAAATGCGATAAGTATACGTAAGATTATTTGGATACGTAAAGAGATAACATTAGAATCTATCACCTTTATGCAAAATATGTATATAGTTTCGTTAGATTAATATCACCTTCCAGTGCTATTTACGTCACTAAAAAATAATAAAAACACAACTAAATATTTAATTATAGACTGATCTCTGTATAAAAAACGTATTTTTCTTTATAACTTACATTCTAGCCTCAGATTGGGTGTGAATAAAATACAAACACTATGATAAAATGATAAAAATAAATAAAAAAATGCAATACAATTGCGAGTCAGGCACAAGCTAAAAATTCTAAACTGAATAAAAAAATAACAATATGTTTTTTTTATTAAACAAATACTACAAACTATATACAACATTACAGCTACTACAATACTACAGCTACTTTAGTAAAAGCATTTGGACTCATAGGGAGTCCAAATGCTCTAGCCCACTATCAGTTGGCAGCGTGCCCAGCATGCTGGCAGCATTGCCCCGTTGAATTGCAATGCTTATTCTTTGAGCCAAATATGTGCCAGCATTTTGATCACGCGTCGCATCGACCAAGCGCTCTGATAAATTTTATTATATTTTTCTATAACTTTACTGTCTTTTTTTTTTTTTTTTTTTTTTTATTCTTGATAGCTTAGCCTTTGACCACTATCTCACCTGATGGTAAGTGATGATGTGGTCGAAGATGTTGTTCAGGCTAACCTAGAAGTACTGGCTCTCAAGGACTGCTGCCGGAACACACCGTTAGGTGCTTGGCGACAGATTTTCTACTTGAGGGTGGTAGCTAGCCAGGCGGGCATTCGCAAAATGCCCTACCACCATGCTGTAACGACTGCCATCCTAAGACGACAACCGGGACCGACGGCTTAACGTGCCCTCCGAAGCACGGAAACGCTCAGTAGTAATGTCACTAGCGGTCACCCATCCAACTCATGACCGCGCGCGACGTTGCTTAACTTTGCTGATCGGTTGAGAACAGCTAAGTAAACTTCGCTACGAGCGCTGTCTCTCGGTGTTGTCAGTGTAGTTGTGTTATTAGTACATCTAGCACTTTGTTGGTCTTTATTTTTACAATCCCATTGGTTAGTGATCGATCCAGAAGAAAATTTGTCAAACTTAGCATGGTTCACATCATGACTTTGAGGTTGATTTTTATATAGCTTTCTAAACACTACAGATATTTCGTCCGTACATATTTTATTTAATATAATTTATTTTTCCATATTTCATAATTACACCATGCTCCAAGCACCAATAAGACAGGGTTAAGGAAAATATTGGAAGAATAGTGAGCAATGAATTTGAACGGCTTGATGTGATAATTACTATAATAATAAAAATATAGACCTGATATGATTAAATAAACTCATACAAGCTACAAATCACGAAGACAATACAAGGAATACAGTACAAAATATTTTGTTATCTTCCGCCTGGCAAGCACTACCAACGAGTAGAATTTTTGTCAACAAGCATTTAAATCAACGTAGCCCTTGTTGTCTTTTTTTGTTTAGTCTGATAATACTATCGATTAGATCATATCTGTGTTAGAAACAACAGTTTATATAATTGCAAAATGTTATCTTTTAAAATCATCGTTATTAGTAATAAAAAATATTTCATTCAGCCGTGGGCAGAAGCTGGCTTTATGTAAAAAAACATTTTGATACCGTTATGTTGCTGAATGTTAATAAATATCGTTTGCAGCCACAGGCTGTTAGATATCGAATATTTACAGCTAGTTATAACTTAGTCGAGCGGAGTAAAATACACCACCCTCGGGCGACCATTGCTCTTGGATATCAAAACTTTGTGCTGAACATTGATTGTTTTGAAATCGGTATTATAGGTATTACAATTTTATTATCTACTCAATTAAGACACTCTAATGAAGTGAAACAGTTTTCAAAATAGATTATTTCTGAGTTACCTTTTAATGTTTGTACTACAGTGCGTATACTTAAAAGAAGTAAAGTTGTAAACTTTTGACCATTTTCATTCTCTAAAACTAAACATGTCAGGCATCTAGATTTTCGGTATCCAAATCAAGGACCATATTCATTAAGTAACTAACACTAAAAACACCAATTTATAAGAGACCTTTCATTAAGATGTGATGAAAATCAACATGCCTTTCTAAATATAATTACAAGCACTATCGCGTGCAAAGCGAAAATCATATTATAGAAAAAAAAATATATCAATATGCCTTATTCTTATATCCTTTCCCGGTTTGTTACGACCAGGCCGAGTCGTACTTGGTTTTATGCTCAGATCTAGTTTTATCTCTGACAATACACTGTTTAGTTTATATGTACATATAATCTATTAAATAATAACTAGTTTCAGGTATAACTGAAAGGTAGCTGGTATACTACCAACGAGAGTATTGCTAAAGAGTATTGCCATCAGGATCGTGACCAGCTTCAAAAACTTATGTTGTTCTTTGGGTTCTGTATTATAACGACCGATGTTTTTACGACAAGGGTGGGATGAGGGAAAGAAGATAATATTTAGCATTTTTAACGTGTACTGTATGTTTTTAGCGTATACCTACTGGTAATTTAAATATATTATTTAAAAAATCTATGTTAACATTTTATTGTAAACAGAACTATTTCCCAATAGACTGCTAGCACCAATTCCTTTCAGCTCAAGATATGTTTATATATCTGATCGGCTAGCCTTTGAGTAGTCAAAGGATAGACTTATGTCTATCTCACCTGGTGGTAAATGATGATGTGGTCAAAGATGTCGTTCAGGCTAACCTAGAATCACTGGCTCTAAAGGACAGCTGCCGGGATATAACGATAAATGCTTAGCGGCAGATTTTCTACATGAGGATGGTAGAAAGCCAGGCGGACATTCGCAAAAACCACCGTGCTGTAACGACTGCCATACTAAAACAACAACCGGGACCAACAACATCACGTGCCCTGCGAAACACGGAAGTGCTCAGTAGTAATGTCACTAGCGATTACCCATCCTACTCATGACCGCGGAACGTAGCTTAACTCAGCTAATCGGTTAAGAACGGCTAAGCAAACTTCGCTACGAGCGCTTCAAAATACAATGTACATTTAATTCAGCTGCATTCCAACAACATCGCGTAGTATTTCAGAAATAACTGTGGAAGATAAGTTCCATTCAGTGCAAGTATTTCAAACTACATAACTGAGAGAATGAATCTTTTTAATTCTAACAAAACACTTGCAGCGAGCACCTCAGCTTGTTGGGATTGCAGCTATGTCTCACTAATTGTGAATAAGAACTCGCCAACGTTTCCCTTTGTTAACTAAATTAAATTAATTGCAAGGAAATATTTAAATAGAAATGTAACGGGTGCTGTTGCTATATTTAATTACTTGAGGATATACACTCACTTCTGTGGCAATAGGTTTTTTTTCTAAATTAACTTATTTGCTGACATGTTAAAAAGTGTTGGATTGAGTTAAGTGGACTTACAAGGAATTAATTAAAACATCACAATCAATTGAGTGGTAACAAACACGCACATACAACTTGAACTTATTATTTGAGAAGGAAGTTATTGGACGACTCAATATTACCGGACTCTATTCTTAAAGAAAAAAAATACGCTTTACTACTGCTATTAAAATTTACAATTCAGAGCGGTCCTAAAATCTGATACGGACGTTTTAAAACAGTCTTCTCGATTATTCATTTCTATACTTGAAGCCGATTGAACATAATGTAACGTGACGATGACAGTAATGGTTAGGGCTCAGTTATATGATTGCGTGGGAAATAATTAATTTCCCGGGAATTTGTACGTTATTGATAAAAAAAGTTACGTAATGTTTACTGAGTGATCTTTTAAGGAAACTTATTTTGCCCGAAACATATTTTGAAACAACCATGATGATGAAGAAATCAGGGTATTGTTTTGTTTATATTTATGATAGGAGTGACCATTAGTAATTATATCCAACAGCGTCTTTTGATCTAGAAATGGGAATGCTCGACGGCGCAATTGGCAGCAAACCCTAAAGCTCGCCTTTGTCTAGACTCTAACCAGAGACGCTTGTTTCAAATGTCTAATTTTGTAACGTGCATAATATGATCATAGTTTGTTACAAAATTTAAATAGCAGAATTTTATATTTTCTTCCATAGTATCTAACATCTCTGCACAAAACTAAAACGCTGACTCGTGAAACAACTAAAACTATTTTTTTATATTTGTCATAGTTTTGTGTTTTATATGGGAATAAGGAAAGAATTGTGGTGAGTTTATGGGCATATATATTATGAAAAATTTGATTAAAATATTTTTGAAATTCAAGTAGATGGACAAATGGACGTTTCCTTTATTTAAGTTACGTTTTCCTGTATAACAACCTTTTCTATGGCCAGTAAAATAGTAAGTACGTTTTAATGGTTTTCGCATGTAGCTTTCGATTGCAAAAATTAAGAATTTTTTACAAATTTATATTTTTGTTTTTATTTATAAAACATTTCCATAAATTTGTCCAGTTTAACATATAATAATGTCCATAGTTAATAATAACAATTATTTTCGAAGTATTCTAAGAAAAAACTAAATCAATATTTAATGTTGCGTTTGTGACGTCACGTTGGCGTAACAGGAAAATTAGGCGAAATTGTCACTAGATATTTTATAAGTGTTTTATTAAAATATTAATTAAGTTATTTCATAGAATACTTTTAAAATACTTATTATTAATGAATATGGATTTTCGTTAAGTAACGCCTTAATCTATTCATTATCTTAACGTCCATAGTCTCATTTCTAATTAATAATACTTTGTATTTTTGGTTTTGAATAATAACGAGCCAGATTTTTTTAGTTTGGATATTCAAAACTTAAGTGTATAACAAAACATTTTAACGAGTTACTTATTCTTATATGGAAATGCTCCTTAACAAATTTCATGCCCTGATTACTTGAAAGTAGCAGATTTACTACCAACGAGAGTATTCCCAAGAAAAGTTAGTGTCAGTCAAGCGACTGGCTGTAACCGCGGAGCGAAACATGCGTGGGTTGGAACGCCCCCATTTGCTACTATGTAATCTGTGCCTATGCTCAAACCTAAAACAAATATTTTTAAAACAGTTCTAAAGTCCGTATTGTGAGAGAAGACATACTGTACAACCACATGAGTGAGATGAGGGTAGCAAGAAGAAAACAATTTTAAGAGTAAGTTATAAAAAATAATATCAATCGTAAAAATAACAGACTTGTAACTAAAGCCTTATATGTCAAATATATAAGGGAATGACATATTTTAGCTCTACGAATAAATATGTATACGTAGTTTCGGCTACAGTTTTAGCACCGTCCACAGTCAATAATATAATTACCTACCGTGCCAGACAATAACAGTATCAAGATATTATATAAAGCCCATTTTCACCCCCTGTTAGTGTAACGTCAGACCAAATCGGGCTGGACCATATCCAGTTGGGGATAAGTAGATTAAAGTTGATCAGCCGGACTAAAGTCGAATTTTCTTTGCACTCGGCTTATCGTTTCGGTCATAACAGGCGCTAAAAAATCCAATTATAAAACGTTTCATTTACTTTTAGGGCGTGACGTCAAGCTTTTAAGAGCTATGGGGTTTAACTACCGGAAGCTCTCCTAGTTTAAAATAATTATATCGATGTATAACCGACGGGTTCCTAATAGAGATATGCAATAGTTGCTTTCTTCTCGCATTGTCTTTATACATTTTTTGTGAAACACGTTAGTAGAACTTTGTACTTGACAAGAGCGTTGGAGATGCCCAAATGTAATAGGTAAATTGAACTTTTTACTTTTAAAGATAGATAGAAAACACTTTATTGTAGTTTCTTATTACAATTAATAATACTCGTACTTACAAAATATTTCATCTTAAAAATAGTACAATCGGCGGCCTTATTGGCAGCAATCTCTTCCAGGCAACCGCAGGACTACTATCCTAACTTGTACTCGTTTCAAAGACCTTTGTAATTAGCATGCGCTTCTCTTCCGGACGGAAGAGGATTTGGAGGAAGAGGTTTGTGTTAATTCCAAGGACAAACGGACGTTTGTTCTTGGAATTAACACAAACCTTAAACTAATTTATTATTGTCCATCACAATCTAAAAAGTTTGACAGCGTCCAGACAGTGCATTCTGTATCCCGATACTGGCGCTTTAGATTATGTATTCATATAGCCGCTGAAAATCAGCACCGCCGCCGTCCGGATTGTATATTTCGGAATGCACAAGCTGAGCCACTTCCCATTGCTTCGGTTCGTACATTTTGTTTTATGTTACTTCAGTAATACTACTACGACTAGTCCTAAAATTGAAAAGCAATAAAAAAATAACTACTATTATATTATGTTATAATACGCCCATATATTATGAAAACACTTTGATAGTATATATATTGTAGTGATTATAGATATATATCTATAATCACTACAATATATATAAATATTGGTATGAGGCTGCATGTGTTCAGCAGTGGATGGTCCAGCTGCTACAGTACAGTATATAAAAATACGAAGCTATAAAATATTGTTTGAGTGCATAGCGCAGTACGGACACATATGGGAACAATGAGGACGATACGAGCAAGTACAATGATTTATTGGTGCGTGCGTTAAGGTGCTAACTAGGTACTCGGACAAGTCTGGTCAGGTTAGTTTTATGCTATAAGTTGACAAGGTACTTCTTCTGTATTGTATTCTATGGTATCGTGATGGAACAAAAGAGAGGCCCACCTGGGTTTTAAGAGGTAACCTCTGCCTATAACAGATGCAGTTCATCAAAAGTGGTGAACTGCATTGCGCCCGTCACGCGGAGATATAAAGTGCTCATGAATCTGTAATTTCTCCGGCCATACCCTTCAATCTAGAGCACAGTAATGTGAGCATTACTGCTTGACGGTGACATATGATGACAGATGGTGACATACTTTCCAGCACGAACTCGCACAAGGAGTTCTCGTGCTACTAACATGTTTACTTCATGTTGAGTATGCTGGTTTTTAACAGATTTTCTACTTGAGCGTGGTAGCTAGCCAGGCGAGAATTTGCGAATTGCCCTTCCTCCACGCGCTGAAGCTCAACCCGGTCTTGGGGTTGAACCGTGGACCTGCGGCACTTCAATCTATAGCTAATACCTCTGGGCTATCACTGCCTCAAAATGAAATGAAATTAACATATATTAACCTATACGTATGTCCCTGTGGCATCGTAGCTAGGATAAGGTTTTTTGTTTGAAGGTGGCATCACCTAGAGCGTTCTTAATTTTGATTCAAAATATATATTCAGGTGTTTGGAGATCATCAGCTCTCTTTTCTTGTTGATGAAAACATGTGAGCAATTTCTACAGCTATGATCTAACCAAAACTTTAATGATATCACAAGAATGTGGTAACCCTGACCTGATGCATCACCCGCATAATGTTTAACTCCTTAGCAATATAGAGTGGAGGTATTGTGTTTGAACTAGTTGGCATAACTTCAATGAACAGGTTATTAATAGATAGTAATTGGCGTTAGTTAGTGTAGTATTGTTTTCCAAATTGTCGTTTTTATATTACTGGTATAGAAACAACAGTTATTATGTTGTGTGCTACAACTGAAGATTGGTGTGCGATGCCGATACGCACATTTACCGGTTTTTTTTTAAATTAAAATAACTGTGGATTAATTTAACTAATTATATTATTTTATTAATTTATCCATGGATTCAGATACTATCTATAGTTGCAAATCAAAGCGATGACAAATGCTTATCAGAAAAAAACCGATCGGTAGAAGAACGGTAAACTTTCACTGAATTAATTGCTTCATCCACTGCACTCTTTACCTAAGGTTGCCTTTACAGAAGAACTGTTTTCGTATAGGTTATATTTCACTTAAAATCAATAACTAACGTGAAAAGTTTTTATAAAAGAAATTATTTTTACCCTTTAAACTTCGTGGATGTGACATTTGCTAATAATGCAAGCGTGCTGGAAAATAATGTTTAGTAACAAAGTTGAAGCTGTATATTTTTGCTTAACAATAGGTACTCTGTCTAAAGTTTTATTTGCGAAAGGTAAAAAATATACTTTTGAGCCATCCCTCATTCACTATCTTATCTTCAATTCAAATGGAATCATTGAACTCCCCAAGAACATCTCTCGGATGACCACGAACAAAGAAAATCGTAGCTCTATTAGGCATTGTTGGTTCAGTCTGAGCTATCTGTTTGTACCTGGAGAGCTACTGTAAAAGTTACAAAGTGTAGTCTGGGCGTAGCAAGGATACTTGTGTTTTTTCCTTGTAATAAATGTAGTTTAGTAACAAATTAGTAAAAAACGTTTCAAAGGCACAATTGTTAAAATTTACATACTTGGAAAACGTAGATCTGTCAAATAAAAACTTAACTCAAATTTAAATATAGGTTTTTGACTACAATTTCAAAGTGGTCAAACCAAACGAAAAATGACAAAAGGTGGACAGCAACGACCTTTTGAAGAACTGCTATCTTACACTATGATACCAAGACTCCTGTCTTATTACAACACCTCCCCTGTAACGGTTGACGTTATTGCTGTTGATCAATATGTGTATCGTCATCATAATAATTTCAAATCGATTCAATAGGATCCCATTGTATCAGTAAAAAGCTTTAGTTTATTGCGTGATGAAAAAAACAACAAGCACGATAATAAGCGCGAGCAGGTTTCCTGGGCCACGTAGCAGTCTCCAGAGGACTTCCGAATAATGAAATATAAATTTGATACAATCGATTGCCGACGATTACGAGTGCGTATTTCTAGTGTAGTCAATTTAAAAAATCTCCAATTCTTGCGATGATCGAACGATCTCTTTCTATTTATAGTGACATTCATATAAAAAACTCTTCGCTTTTGCTGTGTTGAATCATAATGCTAACACCAGAGGTGATCTTACTCTGAGGACCTGAGTCTGCTTCTTTTATAATATTTTCAGAGAACTAAGCTCGGAGCTTTGGAATTAAATTTAATCACCTCTTAATGTCGGGTGAACTCTTATGTTCATGCAACAAAACGTAATTTCTTTTAACCCAACTATTAGTTTATACAAATACCCAAAAATTTCATTTATGCTTATCACACGCCGGTCAGGATTCAAACGTGCGACCTAAATTTTGCAGACAAACCAAAATCTGCTGCTCATTACCAACTACAATCTTATGTCACCAATAAAGGGGAACGAAATTATTTTATAAGGTTTAATTGGCCGGTCGCTTATCCATATAAACTGAGACAAACTATTCAAAGTTTGCTCAGTTCTGGATTTACAATCTTAAATATGAGAGTGATCACCCTCTGGCCTTTGTAGTATGGAGAAGTCACCGGTTAGTTCACCCTTAAAGAAATAGAGTAGCACATGTATTACTACTAGAAAAGTATTAATTTTATTTTTATGCCTGATAGGTTAGCCTTTGACCGCTATCTTACCTGATGGTAAGTGATGATGTGGGCGAAGATGTTGTTCAGGCTAACCCAGAATTACTGGCTCTTAAGGACAGCTGCCGAAACACACCGCCAAGCACCTAATGCTTGGCGACAGATTTTCTACTTGAGGGTGGTAGCTAGCCAGGCGGGCATTCACAAAATGCCCCACCATACATAACGACTGCCATCCTCAGATGACAACCGGGACCGACGGCATAACGTGCCCTCCGAAGCACGGAAGCGCTCCATAGTAATGACACAAGCGGTCACTCATCAACCTCACGACCGCGGCGGACGTTGTTTAACTTTGCTGATCGGTTAAGAACAGCTAAGCAAACTTCGCTATGAGCGCTTCGAATTCAATCCAATCTAGGTACTGAAATGGTAAGTACAGTAACTAAACTGGGTTGAATACAGGGTAAGTATACTTATATGCTGTAATCTGACTTCGAATTCCAAAAACACCTGCCACCTGTGTAAAATAAATTGCTTACAAAATCCAGGTGAAATTACACCAAAATTTTATTTGAGTTTTCTAAATCGCGTTTCAGAGTAGACGAGCTCAGGTAGTGGACAGATACCAGACAACGACTAAACTTTTACAGCCCCTACGAGTCTAGAATACAAATTGTTTCTGTGCAATCGTAAAATGCAAACGCCGTGATACACATTTGTAAGCCGTAAATATATTATATTAGTTTGGCGGTTTAATATATTGGTGCAGGGATGTGATATATTAGGCGTAGAGTTGTTAAAACTGAAAAGTAATATTTGTTAGCGAGGTTTTACTCTTTAGGTGGTAGGTGGTTTTTGATTAGTACTCTGCATTAGAACAACACCGTTTATGTAATTTAACATTAAGAGAGTTAGAATAGTGAAATTTATATTTTTACGTAATAATGTTGATGGGTGTTTTTTTAGAGATTAAACATTTCACATTACCCCTTTGTTTGTTGCAAACAAATTGTATTGTTTATTATTTTTAATTGTATTCTATATTGGCTATATTGGCGTAACTCAAAAATTGAGTACTATTAAACAAAATTACTTAAAACCTTAGAAGATAACAAATTATGGTCCTATTTAACAATTTATAGTTTTAATTAATGACTATGTTTTCATTCTCATCGTATCCATATAAAAATATCATTTTCTCTGATTTTCACGCATACTAGGTGCAATAAAAAATCAGTAAATTTGCGTTAATTTATGGCAAATATCATAAGTAAAATTTAAAATTGGTAATAATGTAAAGTAAATTTATTTGTCTGGAGCATTCTAGGTTAGCCTAAACAACATCTTCGACCACATCATCACCATTAAGTGAGATAGAGGTCAAAGGCTAATCTATCAAGCATGAAAAAAGAAAACCATTTATGGCGTTAGAGAGGCCAGCGGATATAATGCACTTTTCCACGCAAACTTTGAATGATAAACAACATTTTTTCGAGCTTGTAAGGTAAAAAATATATTTATGCAACAAATATCTATATACCAAATTTCATCTAAATCCGTGACGAATGTGAGGGGTAGCAGTCAGCGAACATATACCTTCGCCCCCGTACATACAGTCACAGAAATATGATAATTTTGTAGTATATAAGTTTAACATCTCTCAATCTGTGTGGAACTCAATAATATAATATAGCACTTCAAAATATCTTCAAAACGTACCAAATTGAATGGTCAAGCACAAGGGGCAACACTCCTAAGAATTAAATGACTCTTATTTATAAAGGTATAAGCCTTTTTCGATCCCGGATAAGATTCTCAGAAGCCTGATTGTTGTCGCGGCCCATGTGTGAAAGTAATCCGAAAAGAAATCAGCGCAGAAATCTCATCCAACTCTTTTGAAAGCGTTCCGGTGTACTCGAATTGAGCCGAAAACTTTCGCAATACATACAAGCTCAAGTTTAAACTCCGTGGAAAGGGGATTCTGCGATCATCTGGCTCCTTCTAATAAAAGGCTCCACGTTTCTGAAATATGTTGTCACTGCATAAACTTTACGACTTTAGTTTCGTCTCGCTATGAGACAAGTTTCAACAACGACGTGATTGAGCTATTCTAAAGCGCTGTTTCAACTCTCATATAACAAAATATAAGCGAAATATACTTGCCAAAAAGAGACAATAAAAGTTAACAGAACGTCACATTATATGCGCAATTATAATTATTTATCGTTTCCAAATGGGTGATACTACGCAAATTTTATTGAGAGCAATCTCGATAGTGTGCTTTAATATCACATTAGCGAGATAAAATACGAACGGGGGCCATATTTTTGGTATTCTCGAATGGAGCCTACATAATTCGGCTTATATTTGCCGTGCAGTTTGTCAAGAGTAGGCGTCCCTGTAGATATTAATTCAAGTTATTTAACATAGAGAACCTTCGCAATTTTGCATTTTCGTGATTTAGCGTGTAGCAATAACGGTGTGGTGCTGCATACAAATGAGCGATTTTTTTGACTCCAAAACATTACTTTACCATCGGAAATTCAACAGCAGTGACTTTTTCGTGAATGGAAGATTTTTCTGGAAGTCTGGACTTGAATGTTAATATGATAAATTAGTTTGACATGCAATATAGTCATGATAAATTAAACTTTTGAAATCAGTCACCTATAGCTAGATTGACTCGTTGAACAAGAAGCGTTAAGCTTCTATTTTGAATCTCATGGTGTTGGGTTCGATCCTCAGATCGGACTGTTACCGTTTTACAACATACCTGAGTCTGAAACTCTGCACTGTAAATGGCACTAGTTTTGTCCCCTATTACATGTGGCTCAACATCTTACAAACCGCGGGTGCGTAGATACCTCTGCTTTTCTCTTGGGCATAGAATATATAAAAGGATTATAGGCATATATGTATGACTGTCATGTTATGTCTGATGTCTATATGAGCATCCAACATAAGGAACAAGTATTTTTTCTTTATTAAACGACTGCCAAGTGTGTTATGTATTCAGGGTTCAGTATGTATTTTTTTTTAATGCTTGATAGGTTAGCCTTTGACCACTATCTCATCTGATGGTAAGTGATGATGTGGTCGAAGATGTTGTCCAGGCTAACCTAGAAGTACTTAACGGATAACGAATAACGGATCTGGCTATCCAGATCAAATCTATATTTGATAGCGCAATTAACACTAGGTATATAAAAATATTCTTTTGTACATCTACAGCAACAATTTAAAACATCCAGGTGCAATTAAAATAGTATTAGAGGTATATACAATTATAAATGGATAATCAATATACTTATAATGATCATAGTAAAGTTTAAAAATTCATACTTGTATGTGTTAACATGTTAACATTGCCAAAGTATGCTAGCCTGAGTTGAATGAAATTAAGTTGAGGCAAAATGTAATCTAGAAATAGAGTTATACATCACATACGAGTATATCTACGTATCTAATTTATGAAAATCTTCATTTCAAACCACCCCCCTCATTCAGGCATGTCGTATCGAAATCTCGTAATTCACCATCTCTAACTGTAGATACAATTTCCAATTTCGCATCAGTGCCATTGATTTAAGTATTTCCCGTATCATTTGTTTCTCTCCCGTGTTCCAATATCGCATTTTTTATTTTTGTTAAATTGCTTTCCTTTGTAGACTCCCCTTCATATAAACACGTGTGCGTTTGAGCGTGACATAGATTTGTTTTTAAGAAGCGACGTTTATTCGGTGGCTTAAGGCGAAATAGCTCATTCTTATAAGTTTTTGACATTATTGTCTTGGAGATTGAGTTCATAAGAGTCTTTGTTAAGTTTGAAGTACTAAAGTTTATAGTTCTTTTAAAACCAAAGGCAATGTTTTAAATGCCGTTGTCTGAAGCATGTTTCTAGGATGAAAGGTTGGACGTGATTTTATTACAGAGTAATGAGTACTTAGTGTGAAGTTTTATCATGATTGTAGGGCATTTTGCGGTTGCATACCTGGTTTTGCTATCACCATCATGTAGAAAATCTGTCACCAAGCACCTAACGGTGAGCCTGCCACTGTCCTTGAGATTCTGTAATTAAAGGTTTGTTTGGAAAATATCTTCAACCACATCTGCACTTACTACCAAGTTAGAACGTGATCACAGGCTAGCCCATCAGGTATATAAAAAAAAATACGAATAATTAGTAGAAACATTTGGATAAGCATAACGAAGTTATGCCTTTGCGTAAATTGTATCTTGTTAAAATTATGCGTTAATATCGCCGAATACAATACGTAGAAGCCCTTTGAAAAGCTTTGGACACGGCCATACTCTCAGAGAGTGGGAGAGAGAGAGAGAAACATTATGGACCATAATATACCAAACAGGCCAGCCCTACAGTCGAAGATTTAAGACTACTTAAAGGCCTCCGATATAGCGTAACGACTGCTACCCTGACATAAAAACTGGGGCCAACGTCGTAATGTGCCCTCTTGAATACAATATCTTAAATGCCAACTGCGGTCACCTATCCATCAAGTGTCCTTAGAGAAAGTTGCTTAATTTCGTGTTTTTTTTATGGTATTGCGACGGAACAAGCTCGAGGCCCACCTGATGTTAAGTGGACTAACCTCTGCCTATAACAGATGCATTTCGTCATAAGTCAAGAATTGCACTGCGCCCGCCACCTTGAGACATAGTATATTCAGTCTCATGTGCCTGTAATATAACTGGCTCTCAAGGACTGCTGCCGGAACACATCGTAAGGTGCTTGGCGACAGATTTTCTACTTGAGGGTGGTCGCTAGCCAGGCGGGCATTCGAAAATGCCCTTCCACCATGCGGTGAAGCTGAAGCTCGCGGCGGGATTCGAACTATGGACCTGCTGCGCGGCAGTCCATAGCCAATGCCACTGAGCCATCACTACTTCATAATGATGCGATGGATGCGTTAAAACTAGTAGACAAACCTCGCGCAACGAAAACCAGTCAAACATATGGAATTTAATAAAATAAAATTCATGAAAGTATCAAAATCTCGCACACTTAACCTTTTCCAGCCCAAATCCCACCAAATTAATTCAACTCCAAAACAAAAAGTCAATAACCAAGCCCCATAACTCAAATTCATTTTTGATTGCTCACTCACATGAAAGCGATGTCATACCCATGCCTTTTAACAAGCAAGGCAAAATGAACAGTCATAAAAAAGGCAAAATACTCACGTCAGCATTGATGCAAAACATCATTCATTACCGACCTGCTGACAATAAATAGATTATAACGTTACAAAAGTGCGGAGTAAGATTTCTTTCCCTCGTTTCATAATACAATAATCAAAGGGATATGAGGGGAAACGAATCAAACGTCTACATATGCGAGCGATAAAAGATTGAGAAACGGGGTCAGGGTAGGGCTGTGCTAATGCTGTTAAGATCATAGGTATGCTTTTGGTTGGGCTACGGAAGTCTTACCTAGTAATAAAACTATAGGTAATATTAATATATGTTTATATATATATATATATATATATATATATGGGTTTGAAAGCAAAAATTGTCACTGTATTTGCTTGGATGCGAGACTTCTATTAATATTTCTGACTTTCTGTACTTTGAGAGGCAAGTTCGTGAAACTTGTTGATCGCTTTTGTTGTCTTAGAAAAAGTTTAATTACCATCGGAACGCTGTTAAGTGTGAACTCGAGTTGCACACTAAATGATTCCGTACACAATACAAATGCTGTAGGTATGTTTTGTTTATTTTTTACCAAAAGTTTTTTTTAATAATTTTCATGTCCTGACCGCGATAACAACTTTGTCTGTTTCTATTACTATTTTCTACGACAAATATTTTTATTTAAGTCCACCATAATATATGTATCCTTTGGAAATTTCAACTGGCTTACTTATTACAAACTGTACATTTCTATAATGCTAGGAGGGACAAACGGAAGGAATCGCATAGGCTCCGATTTCAGGCATAATTTACTGCTTTCTTGCTTCGATTCCTAAAAAGACACCTTAAATCCTCCTGAATGTTGGCAGATATTAAGTCAAAAGAAATCGCACCTATCAAAGCTATGACTATTTTAATATAGCACAATTTATAAATTAGTTCTGATTATATCTAAAATAACCTTTTCAGCTTGCAAGGAACCCTTAAAATTAATAAGAGCCATGCCCTTGTCTTCCCTTGCCGTATCACAGCTAAGTACCAGACCTACAGAAACGGGAGCAGCTGTCACGCATGAGATAATCCTGCGAGCAGAAAGCGCACCCCATACTGCGACTTACCCATTCCCTCGGGTGTGCAAGTACCAGGCACACATGATAATGTGAAAAGTAATTTTTATATTAAACCCCTGGAAAAACATAAAAGAGAGATCATACCAAGCGGCAAGCGTCTCAACTCCCGAATGCGGTGCTCAAATAATTATTTTTTTCCGGAGATTGTTTGTTCAGCCAATGCTTGTTTATGTTTACATTTTATGAGTTACCCTCTTCAAAATGTAGTTGTGAACAATACAGAAAAGTTTTAATTATATTGCTGATTCTATTGTAAAAATTCTGGAGAGAAATATTTAAAATGGATTTTGTGAAAACTGAAATTAATATTTTTTGAAAGTTCACGGTATTCTGGTAATTAATTAAAAGCTCAGGTTGTGCCATTATGGGTTTTATGCTAATAGACGGCGGCTAATATGCGATGCTTCAAAGGCAACACGAGAGGATACATAGAATGTCTAAACAGTGGAGTGGACCCATACTCGTATTATTTGCTAAGATTTATATTGAACAAAATTACACTGTAGTTTACATTATAGTTGTTACTAATTATACCTCAGTTAAAAGGAAGTAATTTTTAACTACCTAAGTAGTATATTTGTCATTTTGTTACCTAAGTAAAACATATTTTTTTAACATAGTAGAAAATTAGTATTACTTCCACAAAACACTTGAAAGTTTTTTTGATAATTACATAGTTTGCGCTAAGTAAATTTTGATCATTAAGCATTATAATCTGCTCGTCATTTAAAGCTAAGTCTTATTATAGTGGTAAATGTTTTATAGGTGTAATTTTTTTATGATACCTACGTAATAGCGCTTGTTTTGCTCTATATTATTTACTTAACATCCCATGACATCCCGCCTTTACACGAGGTGCCATCTTACACTGTGATCCCCAAGACGCCTGCCAAGCATAGGGATTATGGCACGACCTAATGGATGAGGCATTTGATCAACGTTATAGAAGAAGAAGTAGAACAAACCTGTACCCTCTAATAGTCACTTCAAACCTCGCCTTGCAGATCCATCTAATACTCATCACTACTGACCTGAATGCATCACAGTGATAAACCCACGATGATGTTAATGTACACAAATTATAGTTTACAATGCTCGCTTTCGATGTTAACTATGACACTGCTTGATCCGAAGTGCTTCTTCACTGCCGTGTTCGCCATCTTTATAAGTTCTTTAGTTCAGGACCACTATGTCCTAGTTATGAATGAAATTCTATTGTTATAATTATCGCTGATGCCAATGGGTTAAAAGAACTGTCACTTTACTAACCGCACAGTTTTTCAGCAAGTGTTGCCAGGTCTGTTAGAAACTTACCCTAATACCCGCATGACTGGCTCTTTTCGTAGCTGTCTTTCTCTGATTAGATACTTAAATTTTTCTTTGGTCAAATTTAGTAGCTATAATTAGATAAAAGTCGTGAGTGTGAAATTAATTTTATGGTTCTATAATGTTTAATTCATAATTATTTAGTAATATAATTTCGCAAGTAAAATTTGTCAAAGTTTCGGTTCAGAAATTGCTTTAGCAATGGCATCAAAACGCAATCAACCAAGAAATAAATAGACATTATATAGCCGCTGTACATTATAACATTATACACAAAGCAAAAATAATGTCTTACAAATAATTAATCTGACCATAATACAATACCACCATATTTTTGGTAAAGAATTACTTGACCGAGGTAACTGAACTGCAGTTATTTTGACGCTTTGCCGACGACGTTTGTCGCGGCAAGCTGGCTCGCTCGGTTTGTGCGTTGTTGTGGTCATCAATAACGTGATATGCTCCTTCCTCCTCGTTTCGCATCTATGCATTGCTTTGCTCTGACTATAAACTCTTCGTTATGTCAAAGTCAAAATTAATGACTCTTTTAATGGCTTGTTATCACCTCGTAGGTCAGCAAGAACTGCATCCGTACTATAATTGCAAAAAACCTCAATGTCTGTATAATCAAATTACCTAAACTTTTGTAGGCCAAGGACCCATAATGTTATAGGAAAAATGATCTTTGTCTATTTCACGTGGAAAAATCTAATATTTTACAGAACAATGAAAATAATTATTCTAAATAATACAATAATAATAATAAAACCTTTTCGATACACAACGTTTATGAAACATTTATAAATGAAATGTCGATTAGAGAAATGATAAATTTTGATTTCGTTGCTTACACTCCGAAAATTTGTTTAAAAATCCCTAAATGAAACCCTTATTTTTAAAACTTATAATTTTTATCATGTATAGTGGGTATGGTGGAAATATTTTAGTAAGTACCCAGTCCAAAATTTACGTTTCCTGTTTCTACTTCAAAGTCAAGCGAAACATTAAATTTCAGCGGAGCGTGTGTGCACGGACGGTGCAGAGGTGATTAGATTAATGTCTATGTTGTTTTTGGTGAGCCTTTATACATCTATTTTAGGAAAATGGTTATGCTCTAAAGCTTACACAAAAACGTTGTACACAAAGGAAGTATTAGTTTAGTGAGCGCACTGAACTCTGTATGGTTCACTTGATCGAGTTGTCAAAGTAATTATTTAATACTACTTTACTATTTTTCACACTGAGAATCCGTTTAATTACTCTTCTGTTGTTTAAATGCAAAATGTGCCATTGTTTTATGAATACAAAACACAAGCTAACATTATTTTCAATACCCCAATTACATACTTCTAGCACTAACAAGAAATTTTTCATATTTATTCGTAGCACTAGCCTACGAATAAATTTAATTCGTAGCTCTAGCATAAGAATTAATAATTTGTGGTATTTTTATAATACAATGACTTAAGTAATGCCTCACATGCTATCATATTATATTGGACTAAACAGTGACTAATAAATAATATGACTGCTAACTTACCTGACTTTTCTTTCACTACATGCAAAAAGTTAAAGTTCATTTACGTGACAAAGTACCTAACTGAATCCAGTCAACTTTACATATTATCTGCTCAAACTGTATGTAATCAGCGGTTTATTGCGCAATGAGGTGTCATATCTCGAGTTGATTGTTCGTTGCATGCATTGGATGCACAATATGCAGGCTTGGACGGGGACTGGGAGCTTGTCGGGCAGTGACTAAAGTTTGTAAAGCTAACGAACGGTAATTATAAAATTAAGGTGTTACTTTGCTGAAATATGTATTTGATAATAAGTATCGGTAAAAACATTTATATTCCCGAGCGTTAGGTTTTTTTTTATGATATTGTGACGGTACAAGCCCGAGGCCCACCTGATGTTGAGTGGACTAACCTCTGCCTATAACAGACGCATTTCGTCAGCGACGAATTGCACTGTGCCCGTCACACTGAGACGTCCAGTTGTTAGATCTCATTAGCCTGTAATTTTTCTGGCTCTCAAGGACTGCTGCCGGAACACACTGTTAGGTGCTTGGCGACAGATTTTCTACTTGAGGGTGGTCGCTAGCCAGGCGGACATTCACAAAATGCCCTTCCACCATGCGGTGAAGCTCAAGCTCTGGGCGGGATTCGAACCATGGACCTGCTGCATGGCAGCCCATAGTCAATGCCACTGCGCCATCACTGCTTCAAAAGGTTAGTGATTATGCACGATAACCGACATACGCGCGTGCGGCGCCGCGGCCAGAAAGCTACTATTTTATACATCGCTGCTTATGTAAATTTTAATTAATAACTTTTCTATATATTCGTTGGTAATTCAAATAATTTGATACTCTTTTATCGAATTAAATCCACCTATTCTTGACGAACACAGCATATATGTAACGTGAACAGTGGAATAATGCAGGAAACACTAATTCAGGTACTACCTACTCGATGCCTCCTGTTGTTTTTAATCATGGGAAATTGACAAAGGTTTTGGTATCTTTATTTCCGATTATTTTTCTTTGTACACAAAAATGTCTATGGACTATTAAACAAGTGTGACTATTGATTCAAATCACTTTTATCGCTAAGGCGAGAATCTGTAAGAAATAAGTTCATAAAATAAAACAATTGAATGTATCTATAACTCGAAGTAATCAAAAAACTAATCTAAAATATCACCGCCGTAACCTGCGTAAAAGATGTTATTTTTAAAACGCTCACACTTAGTTTGCCTAGTCGGTACAAATCCACCAACTAGGATAAGCAACGTTCGAGACGATCATGACATAAAAGGTGACCGCTAGTCGCATTTACTATTGAGCGCTTTCATTCTTCGGATGGCTTGCTACCGCCCTCAAGTAGAAAATCTAATAAGCCAAGCGCCTTGCACCTAACAGCTTAGCCAGAACAACGTCTTCGATCGCATTATCATTTATCATCACAAAATATATCGGTCGAAGGCTAGCTAATTCGCAATATAACCAATAATAAATGCATTTGATAAATGTGAGTAGTACCATGAATCATTAATAGCCGAGCGTCAAAAGCTATGCAGTGGCGCTGGTCCGTGGTTCGATTCCCACCGTCGGTTTGAGCACCATCGCATGGTAGAATGGCATTTTGCAAATACTCGTCTGACAAGCTACCGACCTCAAGTAGAACATTTGTAGCCAAGCATCTAACAGTGTGTTCCGGCAGCAGCCCTTGAGAGCCAGTAAATTTAGAGGCACATGAGACTTAACAACTGTAAATCTCAGGGTGACGGGCCCAGATCACTTGATGATGAAATGCATCTGTTTTAGGCAGAGGTTATGGCCTAACACCAAGTGTGTCTCATGCTAGCGCCGTTACAGTCCTATTTTTTTTTTAACAAAACAGTGGGTAAAACATTTAATATGCGGTCTCCAGTTGGTAGAAGACAGGCAGAAGAACTTTACTATTTCTTCGGATACTACTACTTTACGATGTCTGTTGTGCCTTTATGAAAAAATACTACGAACTATATACAACACTACAGCTACTACAATAAAAGCATTTAGAATGTAAAGTTAAGTTTCTTACATGTTAAGTCGAAATATATATGCTTTCATAGTATACAGAAGTATATATACTGTCTGTAAGTGTGCGACGTAGGGCGGGCGGCAGACCGAGTACCAGTTAAATTGAGCACCGCTACGCCCAGACTCTCATTTCCTCCATCCGCCATTGTGCGCCACTCACAATACAAAAAACATTTTTTTACGAATTTCGACAAAAAAGTGCTTTGAATTCTTACCAATCTTCGCCTCTATTCAGCTCGTGAAAACTTATTGTCTGCCCGCAAAAGAGTGGGCGTTTTGCATCGAATTATACCGCTGCAATAAAGTTAGACAGCGTTAATGCATTTTTATGTTGAATGCTGCCTTAATTGAGAAAAAAAACATAAATTATCTTCTAAATTCTATTATATTCCTTTCATTGTAATGTTATACAATGTTACCTTTCCACTTGTGAGTTCTTCTATTTTACTTAAGCGGTTAGCGTTTGTTGAACGTACACTATAACTACAACAAAGGTATCAATAGATAAACCTATCCGATGCAAGCCATATATATAAGGCAGACCATATGTTCTTCCGACTTCTCCCTGCCGGCCGTCATCGTAAAGGTGTTTGGTGACAAGAGGTCGTGGGAAGCGATGACCTCATTATGGAGGATGCGCAGGATTGGCAGGCGCAGGAGCGAGAGAGGGCGAGGAATCCTCACTCTCTCCTGATTCTTAGAGCGCGGACACAGAGGCGAGCTAATCGAGCTCGCACTCCGTCTCCGCTTAGAGGACCTCGGGCGTTGGTTCGGGGACATCCGGCATCTCCCATCAAGGTTAGGTCCTCTTGAGATGTGGATGTCCCTCGTGTTCTGGGACATTCCACGAGGCGACAGAAGGACGGTATATCCCAGAGGCTAGACCTAAGCGGGTAGTGACGTCGGTGGGAGCTGCGGAATTAGTGCGCCAGCGACCCCGTGACTCCTGCCACTATACTTGTAAAACATGAATTTCAAGTTATGTATTACTAAGACTCCAGTTACACTAGTATTTGTACACATTTTTAATGTCTTACAATTTAATAAAGATACTTAAAAAAAATGGAGTCGTATATAGTATTCGGAAATGAAATTAGGTCAAACATATCAGTTTCGTTTCTGACAACTAGGTTATTAAGTGTACATTTACAAAGTTTATTATAAATGACCACTACAAATTAAATTTTGTGCACTATTTTTTTTTCTATTTTAATTTATTACAACGAATAATAATTATAACTAATTTAAAATAATTCATTACACCAATTAAGTATTCCGTTAATATGAAACAAATATTTATGAGCATCTTGTTCCATCCACTCAGGGTATTCATAAGTTGCTATCTATCGACAAACATAGTAGATCATATTGTTTATTAAACTTAGCAAAATCAGAAAATATCAACAAAATGTATACTCTATTATTTTCTAGGCAAAAAACATTTACCGCCATCTAGGTGGAATCAATATGACATTGAACTTTCTCGTTCTATGTCATATTGTGTGCATGTTATCGACTTCAACAAGTTATTCCACACTTTTGAGTGTTGAAATTGGCTCCATTTTAGGTAAAAAAAACGTTCATCCTTTTTAGTGTCCCTTGCTACTCGATCTATCTTCAAGATAGGAAAAAAAAATCAGCTATCGGAGTGTAACTCAAAAAGATTTTGATGAAATTTAAAGAGGAACACACGACAAGCATCAGCTGTCAAATAAAAAAAGAAACATCAAAATTGGTTCAGCCAGTAAAAAATTCTGAAGTAACAATATTAAAAAACAGACGAATTGAGCACCTCCTTCTATTTTGAAGTCGGAAAGTAACTGAACTTGGTTGTAATTAAGATAAAAATGTTTTTGGATCCAAATTGTTTGCGGTAAGTACATTCGCGATTATGAAAACATTATTATGACATATTTTATAATATGTATAGCGCGTTTTAAATTTATTTCTACAAAAATCGAAATAACCATGAGGAAAAAGTTGCACTTGGAAAGGATTTCTGGCATTGAACGAATTCGTGTAAAATTTTACATAAACACGCAGGGTTTGTAAGTTAGTCGTCCAATAAGCAAATCGTCCATATCGCCATACGTCCATTTGTAATTCATCCAATTTCACAAACGTAGTTAGTATTATTCGTGGTTTTTCATCGCAGTTGGTCCAAATCGCAGTTTATCTTCATCGTAGTTGGTATAAATTCTTAAACATGTAGCGGAGCTACATACTTAATCGTAGCAATTTAATAGTAAATTTTATACTTATGCATTTAATGATTAAATATGTATTATTCATATATATTTTATTATAAATATACAGGGTTATTGGAAAAATACAAAAAAGCTCTTAGGGTTGACTTCTGTTAGTCCTAACAAATATTTTGAGATAATATTTTTTTTATAATTTTTAACTCTTTTTTATGTATTTGTGACGGTATAAGCACGAGAACCACCTGGTGTTAGGTCTCTTGTGCCTATAATGTATTACTTCATATATTTTATTACTTTGCTCGATGTAAATATTCCACACTCTATTCAAAGGGAGCGCGGCTCGGTCCCGTGTTGCCGCGGCGGGCGCCCTTAGCTTGGACTAGGCATTGTCAATCATATTGTATTAGTAAAAATATCAATAAATCAAACATATTATATTCAATAGCGGAGGGACAACCGATTACGTCCATTCTGTATGTATACGGAGTGCATGACTGTATAGAGCTTAGCTGTGCAAGCGCAGCTGGACCGGCCGGCGCGGCGGTCGTCCACCAGTGCTACGATTTTCCGCGAAGCGTACGACGCTCGCTCAACTACCGCAAGTACTTACGTAATCTCGCATCGATTTAAGCTATCTTTTCTGTTCTGTTTCCTTCAAAACCATGTCGCTTTTCGTACTCCTTATATTGTCTTCAGTCTGTTGTGCTTTATTAGCTAATGCGCGGAATTTTATAAGCGTGTGTGTGTTAACGGTAATACATAAAACTGAAGAACATTCATTCAGTTATTCCCCTGTGACTCCAAACCTCCGAATAGTGGTACTCCACCACTAAAAACATAGTTCGTCCAAATCGACATATAATGTATTCGTAATATATTCTTACTCTAAGAAATACCGGACAGAAAGGATATTTGACGAGATGCGTACTGGATGAAATAGGACTTAAATAACTACTTGGACTAATTGCGTATATGACGAAATGCTAAGTAATGCCACGCAGGTGGCGCCAAATGTTTTCTTATAAAAGATGGTTCCAAATAATAAAATTTATTTATATTTAAAGTCCACTGAATATAACAACAGACAAGCTTGCTTAACTTGCTTAATAACACCAGTCAAAAGTCACATAATTCGAGAACCTAACCAACTTTAAAGTTTCTTAATTTTATTGCTGTGATAATTAGGCAGATAACTCTTTAAGAAACATAACTCATTTAGAGAAGTTCGCCGAGATTTGACTGTGGAATTGCCGTATTATAATAATTAATTGTCATAAGAAGGACTTAATGGCCGTTAGGTCTGAAGATTAAAATTGTGAAGGTAGAATGAAGATGTTTTTGTGATATTTACGTAGGTACGAGTAGGTGCATTTTATATGAAAATATTTACTTATAAAACATGATCTTTTGAACTAATAGGTGTTCCTTGTACAGTGAATACGTTAGATGCAACTGCCCTACTTACTAAATTTTAGCAATTACTGTAATAGTCTGTCCTGCGTGAGATGAGTTTCAGCTGTTACCCGATTCGTAACCAATTGGCTGCTTTCCAAATTTGAAAATGAAAAAAAACCTGACTTAAATAAAGATGAATCTCAATGCGCCCTGCACGTGGTGGCTACGACCTTTTGTTTGTACAAGAAGCGCAGTATTTTATGTTTTTTTTTTTTTTTAATTTTCTCCGATATAATATTAAGGATATAATTGTTCTCATTTTAAAGAAAGTTAGACGAGAAAATTCATTATCGTTGAGGAGCAGTTTCACAGTATAATTTTAGTACAACTATATTTCATTTTTTTTAGTATTTATCAAGCAGTTATGAAAAATAAATCTTTGGATATTTTTTGCCATTTTTTGGTTTTGTTGCCAAAACGTCGGTACATAATAAACTTTTAATCTGAATCCTGTGCTGGTGGGGTGCCGAGCTAGAATGTCACCACCCATCTCTACCCGTGGGTGTCCTAAGAGGCGACTAAGGGTAACACACCAGAAGGTGGGCAGCAGCGCTTTTTGATGAATTGATATCTCACACTGCGATCCCCAAGACGCCTGCCAAGGGTGGGGATAACGGCAAACCCCCCCATAATGAGGGAAACTGTGTACAGCAGTAGACAAACCGGCTGATACAGTATACTGAATCCAAATAATAATCTCCTGAAGAGGTTATCATCTTTAGAGTGATCAAAATCAGCCCCGTTAAAAAAGCTTGAATTTACTCGATATCGTAGTTTTTGATATAGTGTCTTAATATCAAAAACTAAACCTGTAATACTGTAACGGACAAACTCTGAAGATGTGTCTCCCATAATATGAATCTCCTTGATAAAATTCTTCAAACAAGAGCGGTTTAAATTGAAATATGATTGAGCACATTGTCCCCCGTGGGGTGCCAGGCTAGAATGTCACCCCCATCTCTACCCGTGGGTGTCGTTGGAGGCGACTAAGGATAAAACACCCAAAGGTGGGCAGCACCACTTTTTGAGGAACTGATATGTCACACTGCGATCCCCAAGCCGCCTGCCAAGCGTGAGGATTAGGGCAAACCCACCCATATTGGGGGAGGCTGTGTTCAGCAGTGGACTATCCAGCTGATACAGTACAGTACATTGTTATGCCATATAGTTTCCGAAGGGAAAGCAGGAAGTCTGACGGCCATATTCTGCTACTTATGTTTCTACGTTATTTATTCTAATTTATCAATATGTGCTTTGAATTAAAATTTGCATATTTTACTAGCAGTTTGTTGATTTTTAAACGTTCTTACTTTTCTCAGGGGCTTTACAAGTTATTCTTATTCATTGTTGATCTGTTTGAGTTTAAACAATAAAATGGTGCTTAAATATGCACTCTTGTTTTGAAGTTACGATTGACAAAGACAGCAGATACTACCAAAGCGTTTAAATTTTTTTATCTTTCAGAGTTTGGCGTCTCCACGTCGTGTCGTTTCAATCTAACAAACCTAACTTCTGATAGAAAAACCTACGCGAAACTTGCTAGATTGAAGTACGCGACTGGAGTATCAAGTGCAGGTGGGAGAATGCTATAAATCAGACGCGATCAGGTTATCGACGCCACCGACTCGTGAGTATTTGCATATAGACTTGGTGGAAACTATTGGATAGGCGAGATTGATGTATGGCATCCAGGCTGCCAGGGGTAAATCTTGTAGTGTTATAGGTGTTTTTTAAAACTACGGTGTGAAGATAAGTTTCTTTCATTCAGTTCTCAGAAACTTCCTTATTAGAATAACGCGGCTTTGACCGGAACATTTTTTTATTTCTTTTATTGCCTTTTATTTTTGAGCCAATCCCACCTGATAGTTTATGATGTGGTGGAAGGTATGAACAGGTTAACCCTAGAATTACAATAGCTTCAAGGACAGCCAAAACATACTGTGATGTACTTTGTGACAGATGTTCGACCTCAGGGTGGAATCTAGCAAGAAAAGTATTTGCAAAATGCTTGTTAACGCTATTAATAGTAATAAAGTAAACTCTCAAGCCCACGGTGGTATTCAAGCCGCGGACCTTCTGTGTTAAAGTATCAACAAAGATACTATGATGTAATGGATAGGGTCACCCTTTTATACCTGTGACCTTATAACTAACTGTGGTGAAATTAGGGTGTTTATATATGCTACGCTGCTTTCCTACCTTCTTTGTTTACCCCCAGGCGTCACGAATTTTATATTTGATCTGATTTGGCTTTATATGAGGCGTAGCCTCAAGCAACAATAATAGCAGATCTGGAACGTATTGTTGCTTTACATCCGGTTTAGTGCCCGCCCTTCATAACGTGAGTATTTGACCGGCTTCGAAAAATAGAAGGTATTTTTTTTAATGCATAAACTTTTGAATACTTATAACAATAATCGTTGCGTACTTTTATACAACATACAACATTTTTTAATTGTGCAGTATGTACAAAATGATGTTCGGGTAAAGTTTGGAATGATAGTTATTATTCATCAACAAGGCAATGCTACGACCATGCTGGGCCCGCTTGCAACTGCTAGTGGCCTGATGTGGGCCTGCAGTTGTCTATAAGTTGCCTAAATGTTTTCGCTATAGGAGCTGTAGTGTTTTAAATATTTGTGTGCTTTTTTTAAGAATTATAATAAAGGCAAACCGTCGGTAAAAAATAAATATTTATTTACTTGTTACAGATTCTTGGTGTTTATTCCATTAGATTAGAAACTTTTATTTAGCTTGATACTGACTTTAACGAGTTATATTACATTTTTGAAATAAGTAATTAGTAGTAATTATTTTTAAATTAAAAAGAAATGAATACCAATGGAGACAGCGTCAGCGTATTGCAAACTTGTCGTCTAAATAAGTCGTAAGTACAAGAGCGGCAGCATATCTGCCATATATTGATATATGGCAGATATGCGGCCGCATGTGGGTCACGGACAGAATTGGAAACTTATCACATCGAAGGTACAGCATCAAGCCGCCATGACAGAACATTATCTGCACACGACATTAAATCCACCTCGACAGATCCAGACCAAGATCTCAACAGGTCTAAGGTCCTGGCTATATATATATATATATATATATATATATATATATATATATATATATATGTGGTAAGGTCAAATAAAAGTTGAGAACAAAGCGATGTGAAAAAATCTTGGAAGATATGTATTTTAACTAAAAATATATTTTAACTACACACACAGGGATGTTTATTCAATATTCTTTTGCATTTTTATCAGAGCACAAAAGTGCCGCGTTCTGCCTGTATATTACGTTGTTGGTGGGAAGAAAAAGTCAGAGGTAAAATAAAATTACAGAAAATAAAAATAGTATTTACTGGGTGCATATTACAAAAACATGCCTTCTGGTTATTAAAAAAATTATACAAGTGTTTTTATAAAATTTTAGTACCTAGCACTCTTTAGAACTGTTTTGCGAGTTTGTCCGGAGAAGTACTGCTACCATACCTTTTTCTGCCGCCAAGCAGTAATGTTATGATTGCTGTGTTTCGGTTTGAAGGGTATGGGTGCCGGCGAAATTACAGACATATGAGGCCTAACAACTTTCACCCTTACTTATAAACGCTTATAAACTTTACTCATTGAATAGCAGTTTAATAAAAAAAACTTTACTTATGAACATTAAATAACTTTAATTTGTCACTATTCATTGCATAAAGCAGCTGTTAAGTTAACCATTGTTCCACGCATGTATAAACATTGAATAGCGATTTATTTAATAAGATGGAGGATGTGAAACAGCTGATCCAGTCCGTTGCTTTGCATGTGATCGTGGTGTGATTGTGTTTCGTTCTTAGTTAGATTATTTGCGAGCGCGCTTTTGTTTTTGAACTTGCTTTGTATCATTATAAAGTTGAGAATGGCTAGTGAATCTAAATATGATGTTTTACGAAACGGGCTATGTAATTTTAATTTGTTACATAACTCGTTTATTATTGGTTTAAACTATCTCTTTCTTCAACCGTATTACATTAGCCGTGCCCGTTTGGTTACTGTTGGACTTTGTATTAAAAACTTACAGCACTTGAAAGAGGAGCCCCACAATATAACTGGCATCTTTTGCAAAGTGAAAATAATACCTAAAGCGTTAGATCACAAAAGGTGCAAACAGAGATCTAATGAGCGATTATTAAACATAACTTTAATAATGGCTCATTAGCAACTGATTAACTGAGTAGGTCTTATTTGACGTTTATAAGAAAGAAATATTTATGCACTGATTAGGGATTTAATAATTGATTAGCTAGTCACTTGTTATTCAGTGATTAGTTATTCACTTGTTACATAGTGATTAGCGGGCTTTTTTATAAGTGAGTCTCAGGGTGCAGTGCAACGGCATAAAAAAGCAAAAATGCATATTTCTGTTAGTTGCTTCATAACGTTTCCCCCACTTAACTGATTTTAAGGAAAATTGCCAGAATAATACTCAACCCGTAACCCGAACGCGGCCATAGGATACTTTTTATTCCAATTTATATCGTAGTTCTCGAAAAGTCCACTTTTGTTGTATCCACGACAGAAGGTAAATCGCAATAGGTGTGCAGTGCGGAGATTATAATTAATTATGAAAATCTACTAAATTTTGAAGAAATGTTAGATTTTTGCAGTTTTTGATGGGTAATACTCTATATAACTCAGTAGATTTGACCTTGCTGTTCACGCAATGTATGGCGGTACACCTAAGATGAACTTTGAAGTATTGAAATTCCAAAAATATGCTAATAAAATGAAAACTACTAATCCGATCGCGCTCAAACAAACGGGATACGAGCAAGGACTACGGCCCGCTCGCATTAATGCGACGGAACTGTAAAAAAAGTTGAAATTAAATTTATTATTAGGAAAATACACGACATTTTGAATAATATTAACAATAAATACTCATATTTAATCATAATTATAATAATAGGATTGAGATTCATTTCTAAGTTTCAAAAATTATATAAAATGAAATAAGATAGTATCTTAGTTATGTAGACGACTTGAGGGAGAGTATTTTTGTGTTGTCACTTATTAAGGTTGTTGCATTTCTGCTAGAAACGGCCAAACTACTTTTAACCAAGGCAATGTCAAATCTGGCTGTATTTCTCGATTGAGTCTCAGTAGTGTGCGAAATTGGATTTACTACACGCTTGTCTTCCAGTCGTAATCATTCATTAACACGTACCATAATTATACAATATAAGTGATGTTGATGATATTTGGTCGATGTGACGCTTGATCAAAATGCTGGCACCTATTTGGCTCAAAGAATAAGCATTGCAATTCAACGGGGCAATGCTGCCAGCATGCTGGACACGCTGCCAACTGATAGTGGGCTAGAGCATTTGGACTGCCTTCATAGGCAGTCCAAATGCTCTAGCCCACAGCTACTACAATAAAAGCATTTGGACTCATGTCCAAATGCTTTTATTGTAGTAGCTGTAGTATTGTAGTAGCTGTAGTATTGTAGTAGCTGTAGTGTTGTATATAGTTTGTAGTATTTGGTTAATAAAGGCATACCGCCGGTAAAAAAAAAAGTTATAATGTAAAAAATATAAGTGTAGCTGTGTGCATTATATACCTGTGTTAAATTTTCTCCACATTATATTGTCGTGATATAAGAGCGTAAATAGGTACCTTATCTTCTTTTTATATGGAGTTAAATCGATGTTGAATACCTGTAGTACTTAGTCACATTGTATGACCTTTTATATGTTACTTAGTATCATAACGAAACGTTGCTGAGTATATTAAGACGAACATATTTTATTGGTGGTTGCACGGTATTGGTAATAAAGAAGAAAGTAAACCTCTACCATACCAGAATAATGAAGTTAGATTTTATAGGTAACGATACTAAAATGAAAAGTAAAGTTCGTACTGCCAGAAATTGGTTTGCGACCGCAGACATCACGGTCACTGTATTTGAAATTCTATTAAAATTTATGTACAACAAAACTGTCATTTCGAGGTTTCGTAATATATGGAAGTAATATACCTATCTTCTGTAGTTATATTACATGAAACATTAATACTGTTGGTGTATATATTTTTCAGTTCTTATTGCTCGAGAAGTGCGCTTTGTTGCTTTTTTAACATACTGTAAAAGAAAGTTATCGCCCTGCTAGCGCTATCGTAAAATAAAACTCTGTGATTATACAAACAATTGTATGTTTGTTACATCTTCACGCTTTAACGGCTGGACCAATTTTGATGAAATTAGGTATGAGACGCTGGATTATCACATAGAATACTTTTCATCCTCATCATCATTTATCACCACGCTGAAACCGCGAAGCGTAACTAGTTATGCATAAAAGTAACATATGAATGGTAGGATATATTATAGTGTGTCATCTTAGCAGTTATTAAAATCATCATTTTTTTAAGGGAAACGGTCACGTCTTCGGTTTGAAATTAAAGTGCTAGATATTTTTTTGGTTTTGTTGCTAGATCATATATCTTTTACTGTATAATCACGTTAAACGCGATATTCAAAATGCGAAATCAGAAGAGTTTTTAAAATATCTAATATTTTATTACACTTATTACTACGAGAGATGAGTGTTTCTTGAACATAAAAATCTAATTTAATATTATTTAATATTTCGCCCTCTGGCGAAACCGCCAGAGGGCGCACAGAAGTGAACATTGGCTCCGTGTATATTAATTCTTAAAAATCTAAAACATAACTATTAGTGTTATATTTATCAACTTCGTAACTTATTAACAATATTGCCCAAGTGAAAGTGTTATCCACCATAATTAGTAAGTGCAAGTGCAAAAATATACGTTGTGAAAAGTTACTTAGCCTTCTACACAAAAACAGCTATAATTATGTGTTTATGTGCTATTGAAATCATGGAATATATTCATCAGTGTAAATAAAACAAAACATTTGGTGTCACAGCTGTGAAGTGTTGAAAATTAACTTTACTAAACAAATTTGCACGTAAATTTTAATGAAGTTGACCTTTGGACCCGTTCAACATTGTCAATTTCGATTCACCGATTTAAAAGTACCCGATTTTAATAGAAATATTATTTTACTGCTGAATGAAACGGTTCGTCTATTTCGTTCAATATGACACTACAGAAGTGGTGCAGGTACATCGAATACCGGCTGACTTTGTAAAGACACATGATATGTGGGTTCAAATTTCATGATCTGAAATACGTTTTGCATAAATATATTTTTTTAAATGGTACAAGGACTCAAATCTCGTTACCCCGGATTACATTTTGGATGAAGATTTTTTCCTTTTTGACATACATAATTATTATTATAGCCATATAATTATATTTTATGTAATTATAATTTACCTAAATATAATTAAAAAACAAAATATTTGGTTGAGATTGTATCGAGTAGGTACATATTACCTATTTAACGATTGTTATTGTTTTTTACTTTATCAGAGTAACAAATTGCTGTTGGATGTATTTGTGTTTTAATTTAATTTATTAATATTTTAATTGAAATTTCTTGCTTATAAGTGTAATTTTATTGTTGTATGACGCTTTAGGTTTCTGTAATAATTTGTAATACCTATATAAGTCATAATTTTATTTGTTCATGTTTACTATTTAAAATAGTAGGTAGGAATTATTTATCATGAGTGTCCCCTTCTCTCAAACTCTGACGTGTCCCCATTGTCCGCCACAATCCTCCAAACGGTTTTCATGTCGAGGGCTCCCTATACATATCGGGCGCATGCACAAGGATGTGACGCGGGGTGGTGAAAGATTTGTGGCTTCATCACAGCTTCTAGCTGGAGGTCTTGGGGTGTCTTCATCGCTATCCTCGCAGATTCAAGAGCAGACAACAGAACAGAATTCTTTTGAGAAACTCGCTTTCCTTAGGTCTCAAGTTCGAATACTGAAGAACATACCTAAAGGGGCGAGAAGTTTGGCGGCGGGGAGGCTGTGTGAACTTATCGCTCAATGCATAAGCACCAATAGCTCGGAAGATTGGTACAACCTCCTTACTTTTGCGTTCTCTGCTTTTAAAATCCCCCAATCGAGAGGATCTAGATCTTTGACTTCTTTAGTAAAAGACAATATTAACTGCCTCAGCTCAGTTATGTGTGAGGAATCTGCGCCTTCCGGTTCTCCTCCCTCTATCGTAAAAGCCATTGAGGCTAAGGTCTACGGTGGTGACCTAAGGAGTGCTGCCCGTCTCCTGCTCTCGGATGATGCCTTTGCGGGTGCCAGCCCTGATACCCTGGCCTCCCTTCAGTCCAAGCACCCTAGTCCTTCCCGTCCCCTTACTTTCCCTGCTCCACCGGATCGATCTTTGCAAGCCGTAACGGTTAAGTCGGAGGACGTAGCACTTGCCCTCAACTCTTTTTTCAACTGCTCTGCTGCTGGCCTAGATGGCATTCGTCCCTCACATCTGAAGGAGCTTACCAGCTCTTCGGCAGGTGATAACGGCCCCCGACTTTTGGAGTACCTCACAAGGCTATGTAATTTTATGCTTAGTGGGCAGGTCAGCCCCATTGTGTGCCCTTTCTTGTATGGTGCATCTCTCTGCGCACTTGAAAAAAAGGACGGGGGTCTAAGGCCGATTGCGATCGGTAGTATTTTTCGTCGTCTTACCGCCAAGTTGGGTTGTCTTGCCGTCAGGGGCGAAATGGCGGCCTATTTGGGTCCACACCAGCTGGGGTTTGGTACTGTCCTGGGATGTGAAGGGGCTATTCATGCAGTCAGAACGTTCGCGGTGGACCCGGATAACGCTGGGTGTGTAGTATTGAAATTGGACATCCAGAACGCATTCAACTCTCTGGAAAGGGATGTGTTACTGAGCGAAGTCTCCGCGCAGATACCATCCCTCTACCCTTTTCTTTATCAAGTCTATCACTCTCCCTCTAACCTATTCTACAATCAAGAACCTATCCTTTCTCAGGTTGGTGTCCAGCAGGGGGATCCTCTTGGCCCTCTTATTTTCAGCCTCGGCATCCAGAAAGTGGTTGACGATTTGCGGTCCCCTTTGAACGTCTGGTACTTAGATGACGGTACTATTGGGGGTACACCAGACGTCTTAGAGCACGATTTGCGGGTTCTTCATCCACGCTTGAAGGAGCTGGGACTGCAAGTAAACACGGCCAAGTGCGAGTTCTTCCCTTGTGGCTCGGAGGCTTGCCTGGCATTTCCTCGTTTTGAAAAGCTCGTACCAGGAATAAAGAAGTTGGAAACTAGTAATTTTTCCCTTCTCGGCTCCCCTATATTTCCTTCTGCCATCCCGGAAGCTATTCTGGCGAGAAAAAAGCTCCTTCTTAACGCCCAGAAGCGTCTCCAATGCTTATCACCCCACGTTGCTTTGGTTCTGCTGCGGACATGCTTGGCGGTCCCAAAATTAATATATTTGCTTAGAACCACCCCAACTTGGCTCTACCCCGCTAGCTTGGCATCTCTTGATGAGGTGATCAAGCAGTCTGTGGAGTTCATTTTGAATGTGTGTCTGAATGATTCCCAATGGGACCAGGCTACCTTGCCAATTAGACAGGGTGGCTTGGGGGTGCGGCGCGCTGTGGATTTGAGTTTGCCGGCTTTTTTGGCGTCAGTGCATGGGGTTGCAAGTCTTGTCACTACTATTCTCCCCAACGGTGACAGGGTTAGTATTCCTCATGTGTCCGGTGCTCTAGCAGCATGGTCGGCTCTTAATCCTGGCGAGTCTGCTCCCTCAGGTCCCTCTTCCCAGTACCAGCGTGTATGGGACGAGGTTGGTTCGAAGGCCACTGCTGCTAAACTTTTGAGCGCAGCGGAGGGTGTGGATGTCGCAAGATTGCGGGCGGTGTCGCAACCTGAATCCGGAGCGTGGTTGCAGGCAATTCCGTCACCTAGTCTTGGCACGCACATAGACAGCGACTCTTTGCGTGTGGCGGCAGCTCTTCGGCTGAGCTGTGATGTATGCGAGCCTCACCGCTGCATCTGCGGTACCACGGTGGAAGCCAATGGTCACCACGCTCTTAGCTGCCGTCGCTGCGCTGGTAGGTTCCCACGGCACCACGCTCTTAATGATATTGTCCGTAGAGCACTTGTTTCAGCTAATGTTCCCTGCGTTTTGGAGCCTCCAGGACTGAGCCGTGCGGATGGCAAAAGACCAGACGGTCTGACGCTTGTCCCTTGGCAGAATGGTAGGTGCTTGCTATGGGACGCAACCTGCGTCAGCACCTTTGCCTCCTGTCACCTGGGCCAGACAGTCCGCGCAGCTGGGGGCGCCGCAGAATCTGCAGCTCTTAAAAAGAAAACAAAATATGCTGACCTCGCCCACAGGTACGAGTTTGTCCCTCTGGCGGTCGAGACGGCGGGTAGTTGGGGTGCGGAGGCGAAAACCTTTGTGCGACAAATTGGGCGTCGTCTAAGAGAGAGGGGTCATGACCAACGCTCTGGGTCGTACCTCGTGCAAAGGCTGGCCATCGCCATACAGCGTGGTAATGCATCCAGCGTGATGGGCACCTTTGGACCGGGTGCGACCGGGGGCGGTCTTTTTTGATAGATATAGTTGACATTTATTGACGTATATAATATTGTATTGTTAATTTAATTGACTTATAATTTAAAATATTTTGTTTTGAATTGTGAATTAGAATATTTGATTAGATATAATAAATAATATATTGAATTATGCAATTATTTAATATCTTACACTTATTGAATTTATGTATTTACGATATTAAATTTTAATTCTGTATTAAATTAATTAATAATATTTTTGGTTGTTAAAGGGGTAATTCATGGAATTGTGTGCGTTGGTGTCCAATAAGTTATACTCACATGGCTCAACCAACTGGATTATGATGATGTGGAAAGTATACTCGATAAACTTTAAACCACAATATCTCGCCACACTTCCATAGCACACCACACCCACATTACACCCCTCACAACCCCCCACTCAAATCCACATCCACACACATACAAAACAAAGAGAAATGTATATATGTAAAAAAAAACATAATAGCATAATTTCGTTTTCTATAGTCACACATGGGAGAATGATCTGGTCTTCGAAACACATTGTTAAGGGCAACGTTGAGATATACATTTTCGTCATGAAATACGCGTGCGTGAAGGTTATTGAAGTTATAAGATGGATATTGTTAATGAAGGCGCAGTCCCTAGTAGTCGCACAATGTTAACAAATTACTATTTCTATCACTTGTTCAATGGAGAATATTAACATTTTTTTGCAACATGTATTACTTTAACCTTTAACGGCAAGCTTGTCTGTTTAAAGGTATCATATGTCATAAGGCTTGTCAATCTGGACTTTCAGAAAATTTAATTTCCATCATAACGTACTGGAAACTATGAATAAGACTGTGATATAACAATTGCGAACACAGAAAATATTTAAACTGAAAACTTTTTACTAATTGCAACAATTATAAACCACACCTTTTGCTACTAAAACCCCAAGTTTATGACGCCATTTCACTGATTAATTGTTCGATTAGCACTTTATAAATTTGTTGACGTAAAAAAAAATGTCCGTAGTTGCTTTAATTAAAGGGTCGCTTTATCTGAAGCAATTTGGGTAATTATAGCCTCGATAGGTAGCTGTTTCAACTCTTTACGAGCGCGCCCATCAGCTAGATAGCGTCACTAATTGTCGAATAAAAAAGGATTACAGTTAATCCTTGTTTAATAAAAATGTTAATCATGAGATTTCCCGCCGAGTTATGCAAATGGTGGCACCCGCCCTCCTGAAGATTGGCTGTGTAATATGTATGTTGTGAGAATATTGTGTATTTTGGCGCTATATTTTTGCGAGCTAAGAAGTGGTTATTGTTGTTTCAAGAGGGTTTCTGAATTTTATGTTAAGATATTCCATGAATACAGCGTTATTTTAACATAAATATCCATTGTACCTTTAATATTCAAATCGATTAGGGTCTATTGAAACAAATAATGTATAAGTTTACTTTTTGTTTAAGTTATCTAGTCTATATTACAGTTGATTACATATAAAGGTACAATTTTATATTTTAAAATAATTAAAAAAATGCATTAGGCTATATTTTAGAAAAATTATAATAGATAAAAAATATAATTATCTTATGAGAACTCCAGCTAATTTTTCTGTTTAGCGAATGTGACATCATAAAGGCAACGTAGCTAAACGGGAACAATTTCCAAGATCTATTTTTATTTATCTTTTACTAATGTATTATTTGACTTTAACAAAAAAATACTGAACTAATGATTAAATTTGACTTTAAGAAAAAATTACTGAACTAAAAATACTGTAGGCAATTTCATCAATTTTCTGGAAATGTAGGTAGATTTGCTGGTTTTTGAAGCAGTGATGGCTCAGTGGCATTGACTATCGACTGCCGTGCAGCAGGTCCATGGTTTGAATCCCGCCGCGGGCTTGAGCTTCACCGCATGGAAGGGCATTTTGCGAATTCCCGCCTGGCTAACAAGTCAAGCTATCAAGTAGAAAATCTGTCGCCAAGCACCTAACGGTGTGTTCCGGCAGCAGTCCTTGAGGGCCAGTGAAATTACAGGCACATGAGAGTTAACAACAATGTCTCAAGGTGACGGGCGCATTTCGTGACTTGTGACGAAATGCATCTGTTATAGGCAGAGGTTAGTCCGCTTAACATCATGTGGGCCTTGTGCTTGATCCGTTACAATTACATAAAAAAACATAATATTGAAAATTTAAATATTAGAAATCAATATCACTACATGCTTAGTAGTTTTTTTTATTAATAACAAATACTTTTAAAATATTTTAAGAAAACATCAAATTAATATTTTAATAAAACACTTAAAAAATATAAAAATATATCTAGTGACAATTCCGCTTAATTTTCCTGCTAAGCCGACGTGACGTCACAAACGCCACGCAGCCAAACTCTTCGAGCGCACGATCGAGAAATTCTCGATCGTGCGCTCGAAGAGTCAAGACCTCCTGAGGATGCTTCGTTTAGAAGCGAAACGCGTCGAAAATTCTTCCGGTTTGGCTGCGTGGCGTTTGTGACGTCACGTCGGCTTAGCAGGAAAATTAAGCGGAATTGTCACTAGATATATTTTTATATTTTTTAAGTGTTTTATTAAAATATTAATTTGATGTTTTCTTAAAATATTTTAAAAGTATTTGTTATTATTAAAAATGGATTTCCTCAAAGTAACGCCTGAATCTATTCATTAGTTTTTTTTATTATTACACTCGTGTCATTACTGCGAAAATCTATCGGCAAGGGCTGATTCGTGAAAGGTTGTACCAGTACCTTCCCAGTTGGTATGCAGTGAATTACTCAAAAGATGTAATTGCAAGTTAAACCTAGGATGAAAACTGGTTGGTGGCCGGAACATACTGTTATTTTGTACTTGAGCATAAACAAAATTCTCAATCACCATGCTGACATTTTCTTTGTTTTACATTGGTAAAACAGCTGTACCTTAAGCCATATAAATAGAAAGTATTATGAGATAAAGCCAAATTTTTTGTAAGGACAAAATACATCCAACGATATTCTTTGTATTTTTTGCTATGTACTCTTTTTTTTAATTAAAAATAACCCAACAAATTTCAAATACTGCAACATCAAAATAACCATAAATTATGGTAATTAAGTCCACCATTATCGGCTGATGCGAGTTGGCACAATAGATTCAAGCGTTTTAATTAATTAAGTGCCAATGTAGAGGGTAAATCAATAAGATGTTTCTGGCAGAAAACCACACAAAATAAAACCAACTTATTTTTATTTTGATATTAACTCATTTATTTTGTTTCCTCAAACTGTATTCCACATTCATCTTCTAAAGCCGCCATTAATAATACCTTCATCCAAAACAAACACTTACCGTACCCCAATTACTGAGTCCAAAGGTGAAGATAAAATTTAAATATCCATACGAATGAGCATATCATTAAGGAGAGAATTCTTGGGGATTATGAGAGGGCCCTTGGTCTGAGCACGTATCTAATTTTTAAAGCGTGGTATTACGATCTGCATACGTAGGTATGATAGTGTGGGTTTTAAAAACTGGAAATAATATATCGATAAATGTTTCAAAAAACATTTGTCATAAAAAGTATTTCTTGAGCTAGATTTTATAAAGAAAATGATATGAGGTCTTAGATTGATCCCATACAGTTTAGAAATATAAGGACTGTTCCATATTTTCATATTAGGTGTCGTTTAAGATAACTAAGGTAAATAATGCAGCAATTGAGCAGGATGATGAACGGATGTTTGATGCCCGTTGAGCACATAACAAGGCATCCCATCTTAACGTCCTCAAAACTCAAGAGTTAGTGAGCATACTACCAACGAGTGCATTTCCAAGTGAGGCAGACAGCTACTTATAAAATACAATCCAAATCTATCTACCTACAACTATGTCCTTGTATTGCCTTTTGTATTGTTAGAGAAGAGATATTGTGGAAACTCCACACGAGTGGGATAAGGGCATGAAGCAAAATATGATTACATGAGGTGTTAGTATTAATGTAATCGTTTGTACGTATTTATATAAAAAACACTCACGTTGGGGATTAAATACGTCGACCCGGGACGTCGACCGTCGCTTGGAGCTTGCCGACGCAACTGCGCACTCGCCTTGTTGATTAATTAGCATCTGATTTCCTCGAAACCCGAGTCGACGTATTCGATCCCCAACGTGAGTGTTTTTGCCGGTTATTTAATAATATTTAAATATTTATGAAACTCACGAGAACAACATTTCAAAAAGTTTGTACGTATATTTGTTTTACAATAGCTCTCTAACTATCTACGTCATGCAATTTTCTGGAGTTGACCTTCATAAGAGCATATGGTGGTAACCGTACAATGATGCTCAAGACTTCAACAAGATTTCAGCTATGTAAAGGTACAGTCCTATTTTGCAAGTAAAAGAAAGGCAATATAAGGTTTTGGTCATTCTTACACAAATATAATTTTGAATAAGTAATGTCGGTAAAAATTAGTAATTTTCATGATATCGATAAAAGTTGAAAAAGTTCGTGCTCCTCCCTAGCTACACGTCTGTAAAAGAAATTTATTCTAACAATTCATGCGCTCTCCCGCAAGTTGGATTATTGTAAATAAGTATTACGACCGACACCCAAATTAATCTCTGTACGTTTTTAACGAAATGCGAAAAAGTTTGCCAACTAAACTTTCCGCCGCCCCAAGTTGACTTAACGAAACCCACCGGTGAAATATCGCTTTCTGAATTATTTGTACTAATAGAATGTTTGCACTTTTCCTCTACAAATACATGTAGAATATTCACCCACTTTAAAAAGGAGTGTTTGAGTTCACTAATAAGCATACGGGCTACCGCCAGGGGTGCCTAACTCACATTTTTACATATACAACTTTTCTCATGACCACGCATTGTACTCGGAATATATTTAATTTGAAAATTGCTACCAACTTATCGATGTGAAAAACATTCCTTTAATAACTCAGTGAATTTTAATGAACAAATTCGTTGCGTTTGGTACGGTCGAGCGCACGCATCGCGACCTATATCGTGGTAAAAGCTATCTCGATAATTGACTGTTGGAATAATTTAAATAAATTGCGGCCAACGGCTATATTTCAACGGGATATTATAAATCAAAGGATTAGGAGCGAACGAAAACGGGTAAATGGATACTGGCAATAGAGATAATGCATGTTATATTCCGCATACGTTATAGGGCGATAACGACAATATAATCGCGAGGGGGACGGGTGTGTCACATCGCCCCACAGCGGGGGGCGCTGGACAAAAAGTACTAAGTGCGAGTTAAATACCCTTTGTGTCTCATGCTCTCCTGGTCGCCATTCATCGAGGGTCCTCTCATTATTCAGTCGAAATTCGATTATTTTCCCATTTTGCAAAATATCCATATCGTCCCCGGCTTTCACTCTAATTGAAAACGGGGCATTCCGCCCGTCATAGAATTGATCGCTCTTAATTTATTTACGCTCAAAATTCAGCTTCTTTGTGTGTAAAACAGTTTCATTAACATACCCACTTAAAGTATAAATAATGACATTGTTTCGACTGAAATTGAGAGCGCTGCTAGCAATTTTGACATCATTTTAATAATTACATTGAATATTTTAAGTGGTACATTATATAGTCGCCAGCTCATTGTTGGATCACAACGGACCATGAACTTCACTTACCAGTGAAATTCTAATATAAACAAATCTACTATAAGAAGATACGATCCAATGGTGAACAATCACCATCCTTTAACAGAGAGCCATAGATAAACTTGTCTATGCCTTGTAAGGGCGCTTGGGTAACATTAATGTCAACTAGCAATTTCGAAAAAACACCATACTGTGTTTGCTTGCCTTCACTCTCTTGGTTCAGGTGTGGTCTATCTATAAAAGATGAGTCTGGTAAATTTTATTATGAAATTTTTTTTTTTTTTTTTTTTTTTTTTTTATGCATGATAGATTAGCCTTTGACCACTATCTCACCTGATGGTAAGTGATGATGTGGTCGAAGATGTTGTTCAGGCTAACCTAGAAGTACTGGCTCTCAAGGACAGCTGCCGGAACACACCGTTAGGTGCTTGGCGACAGATTTTCTACTTGAGGGTGGTAGCTAGCCAGGCGGGCATTCGCATAATGCCCTACCACCATGCAGTGCATGTAAATTGAAAAAATATTGAGTTGCCGAACACTATAAATATATTATTTCGCCATTTGTTATTTTACCTAATTACATAGTTCGTAAAAATATTGGGCAATCTGCTGAACTGCCAGTATTTTTTATTAAAGTCACTAGAGTTCCTCATTTTACCCAAATTCCCAGACAATCGCATTTTTAAAGGTAATATATACGATAGGGCGTGCATATAGTCTCATACTATTTTTTTACGCTCTCTGATTTTTTTGGTTTGCATAGTTAATTTGTTCTTGATAAAACACTTGTCTAACCCGAGCACCGAACTCAGAACCTCATCTATACGTGACTCATAGCTGAAGTTTTGACGTGTAGGTAGCTAATTATACTGACTAGATATTACTAGATCTACCAATATAAATCTGAATACGAACAAATCACTATTTTTTTTGAGATCGTAGCTCTAAAATCTTTTACCTCCATTTCCCGGGATTGTTTTAATAAGGCGACTATTTATCAAGGAACAGACGGAAGCGAATATCCTGTCCGAAAGTGATTACTCGGCGCGCAGTTAACCACAGTTATGACCGGCTTATTTCCCATTCCGAGGGTATTAGTCTCCTGGCCACCGATTTATATAATTTACTGGGTTGCCAGTAGTTCAAAATACCTTATTTATGTGTTATCTCTTCCGTACAAGGGCGATCCTGATGATTTCAAAAAGTATATGAAAGGGCAAGTCCATTTGTACGAGTCGATTGCGAATCTGTTGAAAAGACATACTGTTTATTGGTAATGTTTTTTTTTATAAAATGTATTAGATGTTTCTAATGAGAGAAGAATTGGTATAAGATTTAATTATGTGTAAGAAGATTTGACGAAATATAGAATATAGAGTAGAATAAAAGCGCATTGTACCGGCATAAATAAGAACAATGCAGTGATGTATCATCAGGTTCACTGAAGCTTAAGTAATTACTACTGAATCTAGCTCTACTTATTAGATTTTTTGTATTTTTTGGGAATAACACGCATGAGGGCAACACATTTGATTATTAAAAGTTTTTGCGTATTTTCGAGGCTTCTCTCATTCCCGTCATATAAGCAGTTGGACGTGTGATCAAAGACCTTCCTGCGGCGAGTTGATCCCTAATATTTCACTCATAATTGGTTTATTCTAAGCTCGCAGCGGTTCCGTATGTTCCCTTTGATCCGGGCAGTGTATTAACTTGTAGCCAAGATGTATAGCGGACATTATTCGTTTAGATCTGAAGCTTTACTCAATAGCGTCATTCGCCGTTTCAAAGAATATTGGGGTGCTTTGCGGATCTTTCAGCCCTTTTACTGTAATATTTTCTTCTGATGGCGCCATACGTTTTATAGAAAAATGTGGAGTCATTTATGAGGAAGGTAGATTCAGAGATATTTTTTGCTTTTCGCTTCAATTCATTGCTATATAAATAAAAGCCTAATATATAACGCATAGTGTGCTATTTAAATTATTTTTTTTTGCTGGATAGTCTAGCCTTTGACCACTACCTCATCTGATTATAAGTGATAATACGGCCGAAGATGTTGTTCAGGCTGATCCAAAATTGCTGGCACTCATGGACAGCTGCCTAAACTCACCCTTAGGTGCTTGTTGACAGTTTTTTTTTGAGGGCGGTAGGTAGTCAGACAGTTATTCGTAAAATGCCCTAGCACTATGCTGAATTCATAAACAAAATATATAAATACGATTCATGCGGTTACTGAAAACCTCTTAATTATAAAAAGGGTAGTGGTCTTTTAAAATGTGTATCAAAAAGACTGATAATATATATCTGTCTATAAAATTAAAAATATTAGTACCGATTAAATGGATCACTTCAAGTTCTACATATTTAAAGTAAAATCGATACCTTCAGGGTACAAATGACCAAGTCCCGATGTCCTCAAATATAATTAATTTGACAAATCCCCATAGTTAATTGCTGAACATGTTATTCCACTATGATGATTAACGCATCTGTCCCCTTATAAGAGTTATACGGCAAGTTTTGTATGGTGTGAATTTGTTAATTTAATATCGAACTGTTAATGAATGAAAAGTGTAGACATTTTGTACTTACCTACACAAAACGAACGTGTTTGAATTCATAGCAAAAAAGTTTGCCAAAGACCTGTAATCTTTATGGCTGTGGATTCATTCCACACTCTACACGTTCATTATTATTATATGCAACACAATTACTAAAGTAAATACTCACCTAAGGAAACCTACGGGTATAGATAGACCTACGAATAAAATGTATGAGTAGTCACTCAAACCGTATAAATATCGGCTCAGTACTGCAATGCTTTCATCATTCTGAGTGGAGCTAGGTCCGCGCATTTACTACTGAGAACTTCCATGCTTCGGAGGGCACGTTCAGCTATTGGTGCCGGTTGCCTTAGTATGGTAGTAGTTATAAGTAGTATAGCCGTAAGACTAGCTGGTTTTCTGGCAGCTGTCTTTGAGATCCAGTAATTTTATGTTAGCCTTAACAACATCTTCGTCGGTACCATCATTCACTATCAGGTGAGGCAAATCAAAAATTTACATATGCAAATTTTATTGGTTACCTTCTGTTTAATTCGAAAATATGAAGATATCACTAAATAGATCAATGCGGTCAAACTGTAATATTGTTTTCGCCTATTGTCACAGCTTTACGGACCGGAAGCTGTGCGCCCTTGTCCCTTCCATTTCCGGCCGCAGGGCACAAAGCTTTGCCAAACTTTTACGTTGTCATAAAAATAAGATTTTGTTTATGATATTTTGGTTAATTTTCAGTACTAAAAACAATACTTTACTAAGCGTTACAATATTAAGTTTTTTCTTTTTACCTAAAATGGAAGCGATTTCAACACTCAAAAGTGTGAAGTAACTTGTTGAAGTTGGAAGTGTCGGTACCACGATAGTTCAAAAGTACTATTATTCAATATTTTACGCATAGTACCGACTTCGACCAGTTATTATATATTCACACTTTTGAGTGTTGAAGTCGGTTCCATTATTAGGTAAAAAAATATGTTTTCCTCCCTTTTTAGTGACCCTTGCTACTTACGGGACCGATTGTCATACACTGTCAATGACTATATTATCAAGGTAGGAAAACACTTTCCAGTTATTGCAGTGTAACTCAAAAACGGCTGGACGGCATTTGATGAAATTAAAATGGAGTCACATGGAAAGCAACAGCTTCTGACCACTTTTTCGTTTGATGGTCAGTGATGATGTGGTCAGAGATAAGCAGGCTCAATCAAGAATGGGAACTAGCACTCAGGACAGCTGCTGCAACAAACAGTTGGGTTTGTAATTTTTGATACGAAAATTTTAAATAACGACCAATTTTCACGCGTAATTAGATTTCAGTTACATTAAGTTAAGATACTTAGCGATGGAGAATACCAGTAATAAATTTTACGATTTTCCAGTATTAAATTCGGAATGCGAATAATACATTGCTGTAGGGTAATTTTATTTCAATAATTCAAAGTTGTTTTAATTTCAATGTATTTGTTACAACACTGTTAAAATATGTTTAAAAGAATGGCCCCGAGTTTCTTGCCCGTTCTTCTCGCAGTGGCTCTATACAATTTATTTCCTGAACGTGGCAGTACAATGTAGAATATTTCAATACTAAAATTTGTAATTGATCTTCATAAGAGCGTCGTAGACGCCCAAATTGAATAAATGATTTTGACTTTGACTGCTTACACATTTTATGGCTTTAATAAAGTTGCATAAATAAGTCAGAGGAACTACAATCAATTTCAAGAAACAGTAGTTATCGTATATAAGTATCTTAATGTAACCAAAGATTTTCCTGAAAGCATCTTCTTTCAGCTCAATTCAGAAGCATGAATCAGAGAGCCCATAAAACTCAAAGGCACTTACACTAAATTAGTCGCAACAAAACACTAATATGTAGAGCCTCTTTATCACGACTTAATGGCGTCTGCAGCGGACTCCGCCGTAATAGATTATTGGACTAGACGATAGTTTTCATTAAAAGGTCTGTGATGGAAAAGTAAGGACGTGATATTCGTGTACAAGATTATTCCAGTCGTTAAAGGGATATCTTCTCAGATTGAAGTTAGTGTAGCAGTTTTGAGCAGGTAACACTGATAATACTATTTTATACATCGGGCAGGTACGTTAAATACATTGTTAGTCCGTTTTAAAAAGTAAAATTATACAGGGTTATTGGTAAAATGCTAACAACCTCTTAGGGTTGACTTCTGCTAGTTCTAAGAAACGTTATGAGACGATTATTATTTGTTATGTTTTTTTTTTAATATTATTTAGCGTTTTTTATATGTTTTTTGACTGAATAAGCACGAGGACCACCTGAAGTCAACAGTTTCTTGTGCCTATAATGTAATATTTCATATTTTTTATTACTTTGCTCGATGTAAATATTCAAAACTCTATTCAAAAGGGGGCCACGGCGCGGTCCAGTGTGTGAGAAGGCGCTCTTGGCTCTGAGTAGGCATTAAACACAAAAAAAACATCTTAAAATGTTTCTTAGGACTAGCAGAAGTCAACCCTAAGAAATTGTCAGCATTTTACCAATGAACTTGTATAAGGGAAACGTTTTTAATTCAATATTTTCTTCTAAAACTCTAACAATTTAATTATTAAACTGTTTACATAATTTTTTTTTTGATTATTTATTATTAATTACGAATTTATTTAGAGTAACGCGAGAATCTATTGATTTTTTTTTCCGATTTTGTCTTGTGTATGTGTGATTTATTTCATAAAGTAAGTTTTAAATCGGTAGCAAATATTGTACAAAACAGAAAAATAAAAAGACAGACAAGAACGAGTAATAATATATGTATATATAAGATAGTTGTGTATAGCATTATTTTCATCAAACCCTGCATACCGATAAAGATTTCATGGCAATACATTGAAGATAGTGGGATGAAAGGAATACCAAAACACTTTCAAGATAATGACTTTTAAAACATAGACATGGCTGCCGGCTGCCATATATGCTGTCAAAAGAGTACTTAAATTACGGTCAATTTTACTAATCTAAGATTTAACTATACGTAGATAACATAATCATCATCATCATCATCAGCCGGTAGACGTCCACTGTTGAACAAAGGCCTTCCCCGTAACTGAATACTATATACCATTAAAATGTGATGGGCCTTTGCTATGAGCACACCAAACCTAGTGGCAGTGTAAGAATTCGTTAGATTTCTGTAATAGAAAAATAAATTTCATTACAATTGGAAAATTTATTACAATCAGTGTTTTCAATATTTATGTGTTAAAAAGTGGCAATGGTACAAAATATACCTTACTGATTTCGTTTTTAAGATTATTTATTTAAGACTATTATTACCCCTTAACAAAATAGCTCTAAAATGTACAAATTTGTAGGCTCCCATTTGTTTATTTTTTATACTTCTATTTCAGCTACCGTCTCATTTATCATGGTAAACATTCTACACAAAGAGTCAAAATTGATCTACAAGTATATGTCTGTATCAACTGTTACAGACATATACTTGTACATATATTATGCAGACAAAGAGCGAACTCTACTTCGGTTACGATACCCCAAAAATAAAAGCCTCATTTTTTTTCAATTATATTTTTTGGTATATTTTAGCTTAGCTAGGAGCGTCTAATTATCTTTAAGTTTTTACTACAAGTTGAGATCGCATTTTATCCGAGCAGCTAAGAGTATTGTTAGAAATGAAAGGCCGCACCGGTTGATTGGAAGTATTTGTGAAAAGCACGAGTTTTACCGACGCAGCTCTCTGTAGTGCTGATTAACGTTCCAAAAGCTTGTTATGAAGTTCCTAAGGTAGTTTTATTTCACTTTGATTTCGCGCTTCGGTTGGTTAACTTTGATTATTAGGAATTTATTACTTGGGCATTAATAAACTGATCTAAACTTGCGAGCAAGTTGGTAAAATTAATTTATTAAATTTGATTGAATTGCATAAATTAATTTAAGTTGTGTTAGTTTTCTCCGCCTTGAGTTTGACGAAGAAGAAATCGTGTTTTTGGTTTACAATTTTAAATATTATTAAGTTAGACATTACTTTGCTGGTTTTTCTTAAGTGGAGTGCAAAATCTTACAGGTTTAATGCTCACATTTTTCGTCAACTTTATCTTATATTGCAAGGAAATCATATAAACACTTTAGTGAAATCTGTAAATATATAAACAAAACATGTACAATTTTATATATCTACTGATTTTGTCTGACAAAATAAAACTGCTCGAAGAACAACATGTCTGTATAAAGAAGCTAATTTAGAGCCCAATATTATTAATAAGTTAACACATAATTATTAAATTAATTTGTTGATTCATCGATACGTAATTGCTTATTGTGTGTTTTGGCGACTTCTCATTCCCAAATATTCAACATCTATTACAAAATCACAAATATACGATAGGAAAAATTTAAGTCATGTGCGGGATTCGAACCCGCGTCCGTCCACTCCTTGAGCCGGAGTATGCTCTAACCAATTGAGCTAATATGACATGACGACATGACTCGAATCTTTCCTATCCTTCTTTAACCATCGTATTGGGTCGTATATTTGTGATTTTGTAATGTAATCCGCATAGCAGGCGTTATTGCAAACCTAACAATATTAAAATTCAACATATACTTTTATACCACACTTAAATCATGTTTATTATTAGATGGGAATGTGTAATATAGGTATATAAAACAGAGGTTTTCAAAGCAATTATGGCTAATATGGACTGCCCTACTGCAGGTCCCTGGTTCGATCCCCACCGCTGGCTTGAGTTTTACTGCATGATGGAAGGTGTTAATGCATGATGGAAGGTGAAAATGTTTCGCCAAGCACCTAACAGTGTGTTCCGGTAGCAGTCCTTTAGAGCCTGTGTGACGGGCGCAATGCAATTCGTCACATGAAAAAATCCATCTATTATAGACAGAGGTTAATCCACTTAACATCTGGTGGGTTTCGTGCTCGTTCCATCCGATCTTTGTCGTGTAGTCAACACAAAGAGCTTTCACCTTAAGTCTAGTCAACAAGTTCAAAAACGTGAAAAATAGAGATAAAGGTCCTAAAAATATGAGCGATGGCTCATTCGATTCGAAATCACCTCTAGAAAAATGTTTTTGAAGGATTTTGGTGCAGGTTAAAAATTGCAATTGTTATTAACAAAATAAGATGAAAAAAAAATGATATTTCGTTTTTTGTTTATAACTTGAAAAATATTAACATATAAGCAATTTTGAAAAAAGCTCGTTAAAGAAGAGAAAACTTCCAATAAAAAAGTCCTAACTCCCGGAACTCTATCTGCATTATTTATAATTTTAATTAGACGTTGAAAATAGGGCTCCGCGCGGCTGTTACAGCATGTGCGCGCCGCCGCTAAAGAGAGTTCAGCAATAAAAATATTTTTTTTATAACATAAATTTGTCATTTTAAAAATTTGAAAAAATTCTAGTATCTTCTTAACATTTGAAAGAATCGAGCCCTAAAGAAAAAAAGTTTAATCATCATTTTCAAAAAGTTATTCAATTGTTAACTAACAATTTTTTTCCCAATCTCCATTGGCATAAATAATGGAATGAAAGGTATAAAATCATAATTAACAAATTAATTACCTTTAATGAAAATTAACCGCAGGATCTTATAAAGTACATATATCAGAAGGGCTCCACGAAGTTTAAAATTTATAGGCCAATTATTTATACCTTTCATTCCATTGTTTATGCCAATGGAGATTGGGAAAAAAATTGTTAGTTAACAATTGAATAACTTTTTGAAAAATGATAATTAAACTTTTTTTTCTTCAAGGCTCGATTCTTTCAAATGTTAAGAAGATACAAGATTTTTTTCGAATTTTTAAAATGACATTTTATGTTATAAAAAAAATATTTTTATTGCTGAACTCTCTTAAGCGGCGGCGCGGCGCCCACATGCTGTAACAGCCGCGCGGAGTCCTATTTTCAACGTCTAATTAAAATTATAAATAATGGAGATAGAGTTCCGGGAGTTAGGACTTTTTTATTGGAAATTTCTTCCTCTTTAACGAGCTTTTTTCAAAATTGCTTATATGTTAATATTTTTTAAGTTATTAACAAAAAACGAAATATCATTTTTTTTCATCTTATTTTGTTAATAAGAATTGCAATTTTTAACCTGCACCAAAATCCTTCAAAAACATTTTTCTAGAGGTGATTCCGAATCGAATGAGCCATCGCTCATATTTTTAGGACCTTTATCTCTATTTTTCACGTTTTTGAACTTGTTGACTAGACTACTTGATTAGAAGTAAACCACAAACCATGAAGCTCCCAAGTAGCTCAACTAGACATTCTAGAAGCGCTTGTAGCGAAGTTTGCTTAGCTGTTCTTAAACGATCAGCAAAGTTAAGCAACGTCCGCCGCGGTTATGACTTGGAAAGCAACGTCCGCCGCGGTTATGACTTGGATGGATGACCGCTAGTGACATTACTACTGAGCGCTTCCGTGCTTCAAAGGCCACGTTAAGCCGTCGGTCCCGGTTGTTGTCTTCGGATTGCAGTCGTTATAGCATAGTGGTAGACCATTTTGAGAATGCCCGCCTGGCTAGCTACCGCCTTCAAGTAGACAACATCATCGCTTACCATCAGGTGAGTAGTAAAAGGCGAATTTATAAGGTAAAAAAAAACTAGCGTTTTGTTCCAAAGGAAAGGTAAACATTATAGATATATTTGTCGTCCATCTGACAGCTCAACGCGAGTTTAATTTTTATAAATCTGCTTACAGGCAAAATACAGAAACTTGAACGAGAACTCAAAATAAGTACTCTATTCTAGCTAATATTTTGATTTGATTTGATAAGTAGATTGTAAGATTAGTATAAGCCGAGACATGTACTTATATATTGAATTCGGTATGTTTAATTAAATTCATAAAATGATCCTCATATTTAGAGGGAGTTTCTCCCTTCACGTCCAACTATTCGGTAAGTGGAAATAATTACGCGTCCCAAGTAATTGGGACAAAAACCCTTGTTTAAAACATCCCAAGATCTGCTAGGGACAGCATTGTTACGTCCCATTTTCTGTCCCGTTTCCCGTACTCGAATGGCCTCAAACTGACCGGAGAATCTCAAATTGTTGGTAATAATCGCCCAGTTGATTTGGCATTGTGCTCGTGAACTATTCTTGAAATTGTCGAGGGGTGATGCGAGATTGGGTGGGTTTGTAATGTGAATTGGTTCCTTGCGAAAAAAAAACAGTTTCAGAATAAAATTTCACCAATTTTTTTAGCGGAAACGAATGTATCTCTAAACGTAACGTATAACCGTTTAACTCACTTTTGAACAATGTTGTAAACGCCTGTAAAAGGTATATGTATCAGAACTTAAATATTAAGAATGTCCCTTATGATTATTTAATATGTATACTGTTGGTGTTTCTTAAATAAATAAATAAACGTAGTAAAAAACGTGGGAAAAGACAAGTTTGAGTCGGTCCGCATGCTTTTAGGGCTCAGTGTCATAACGACCAGTTAAAATAAACTGTTCCGTTAACGCTATTCATTTTAACGCTATGAACCTTTACTTATATAGAGTAGTACCCCAAAAGGGCGATAGAGGATAAATGAGGCGCCGATTGAGCTCCTGTTCATTGCCACTTTCACGTCAAAGGTTGAGTGTTGCTGCATTTTAAGCACAATACACTTTTCATAAGATGCAGTGCACTACAATTTTAACGCTATCATCTACCAAACAGTAGCTGCTGTACTAACGAAGAAAACTTTTCTGAAGGAAGGTTGGTGAGACTTTTAATTATTTTTAACTCACAAGCTCGGCAAGGTTTGTTTATGATTCGAAATCTGCGTAAAAAGGTTTTGAAAGTTGTAATTTATATTTTTTTTCTAATAACACTATTTGTTCTTTCAATATTGACGTATATAGTAATGTTATTTCTTATTTTTCATACATACATGAACGATAAGAAATATTATTATTCTTTACTTATAAATAAACACAAATTATCATGCACCTGGCGTTTTCCTCGCTGTAGTGAGGTAAACAGTTGTGTTTAGCTCGGTAGCATAGTTATTTTTCATCTCATACATTTGAGACCCTCGCTGCGCTCACGATTCCATATTTCAACCACTCGCTTTGCTCATGCCTCAATCCTAAAATGTTTCGCGCCAAATAACAAAACAAATAACTATATTATTGAAGAAAACATACTGGACCGGCGTGACCCCACATTAAATTCATCGCATAAGTCGATATAAAAATAAATTACCCAACCATTCTCGTACAAAAATAATCACAATAGTTATTATTACATTCTGGACATTAAATACAGGTCTACAGTTATATTATATTCTGACGATTGTCCACACATGTTATTACAGAATAGGGAATGTCGGTAATATCGTGTTTCTATTGTGACGGCCATTTTCTTGTCCGGCGATGAAATAAAACACGGTTATATAAGCAGAGGGGGAATTAATTTGTGACCGTGGATCGTAAGACATTTACTTATGAAAATTATTTTACGCTGCCGAAAATATCTTTATTATTATTATAGAGAGGAAAGATTTGTATGTAACTAATAAAATAAAAAACTACTGGCCGGTTTGAAAAAATCTTTTATCATTACAATCCCACATTAACCCCGATGAACATAGGCAATAGAATATTTTAAAAAACTTAATCCGTATGAAAACTTCGCTAATGTAACGCAAACTATGAAAAAATATTACAAAAATCGTTATACGCTGCGGAAATTACTGACAATAGAGCAAAGTGATGTACTGCAATTTTTAAAAAGACATCAAGACCTACAAAATTGTGTGCAATACCATATGTCTAACTAATAGTTATGTCACAATAACACATTTTTAGTTCAACTTATATTTTTGTAAAATACCCGTGCAAAAACGCGGCGGACCGCTAGTAGCTTATAAATTGAAACGTTTTATAGTAGGTAGTATTTAAAAACGATGCTTGGCGAATATTGGATCCACAAATTGTTAGAGTGCCTTGCTAATTTTCGCCTTGGGATAGGATCGTACCTTGTCTTTGTATATATATTTTCAGTATGGCTTTATTTACTAAAACCTACTAATTAAATACAACTATTACAACGAAAGCATTTGGGCCACCTAAAGATTTATTTTCATTTTTCATTCAAGGCCTACAGGCAGTCCAAATGCTCCAGCCAACTACCTGTTCGCAGCGTGCCCAGCATGCTGGGAGCATTGCCCCGTTGGATTGCAATATTGATTGGTTTTTATTGGTGTTTATGAAGCTTTGCAGTGTCTTAGCATATTACTGTAGGGACATGCTTAAATTACAGGACACAGTTTATCAATAATCAGATAAAATATATGAAACTAAAATATTTAGTGACCAAATTCGAAACTTTTTATTAAATATGTCGTTATTTTTACACTGATATTATTGATTTAAATCTTTGCAAAGATCTATACTGATATATATTTTTGCAAAGATATATTTTAAGTAATACTATTTATCTGCGGATTAAATAAACGGGCATTATATAATTTTTGTTAGTATTGTAGTAAATAACACATAATTATAATTTTTTATGCTTTAAGTCCTATTATTAATACAAATCTAACAACAGTCATGTAAGGTAATTTAAGCTAACTTGAGCAGGGGCACAAATCTCATTCATTAAAAAATCTTCCTCAAGAAAGCTACTGCATTCTCCAGCAGGTTGCCGTCTGGAATACTGTCGCCTAAATAAACTTATTAACAACATTACAAAATTAGAAATAAACGATAGGAAAAATTTAAGTCATGTAAGTATCCCTTAAATAATGCTTAAATTTTTCCAATCGTATATTTGTTATTTTATAATGTAATCCGCATAGCAGGTGTTATGGCAAACATAACACTATTACATTTTTAACAACATTTTCTCGTACTGTAAGGACATACGAGTACATATTGTATCGACCTTCCCATGAGTGAGATAATGGTGGAAAGGTGATACTCACTTGTCTTACTAAAAAAATTCTGTGTGAATTGAGTTATATAAATAAACATCATGTTAGTTTGCGTCGAGACTTTTCATCTTTAGCCGGTTAATATGCACATTAGCCAAAAAGAAACGGCCAAAAAATTTATTCAATGGACAAATACCGCTGCCGAATAATTAGTACCTACCCTCTGTAATTCGAAAAGCATTGCAAGCACACAGCTATTTTAACATGTTCCAATAAATAGCTCTTAATAATAGCAGGTATAAGAAATGAAAACTGCAGAAGTTTTATTTTGTTATTTTAAATACGGAAGTGGGAAACAAATTGTTCCAAATTATTTTATTTAATGACTAGATAATGTTATAATAGTAGTTTTATGTTATTCACTGCAGTTTTATTTTGTTGTCACCGAAGTGTTATTTTGTAATTTTGGATAGAAATATATCAAGATACACGATACCAATATTGAAATCTTCTTGAAGATAAAGCTAAGTTTAGTCGGCTAACTTTAAGTTTACCTACCTTTAGCCGTAACACATACATTCCTTATACCATATTTTTGAAGCGCTTTGTTAAGCCGTTTTTAACCAGCTAAGTTAAGCAACGTCCGCCGCGGTTATGACTTGGATGGGTGACCGCTATTGGCGTTACTACTTAGCACTTCCATGCTTGGGCACTTTGAACCGTTGGTCCCGGTTGTTGTCTTAGGTTGGCTGTCATTATAGAATGTTGGTAGAGCAATTTGCCAATGCCCGCATGGCTAGCTAACACCTAGCAGAAAATCTATCGCCAAGCACCTAACGATGTGTTCCAGTTGTGCAGCTATCCTTGAGAGTAGTTTGAAAGCAGTGATCTAGAATCACTTATTAGCCTGAACAACAACATCCTTAACAAGTCAAAGGCTAGCCTATCAACAATAAATAAATAAAAAACATTACATAGGTATCTTACTCGTAACAACACTTATATAAAACCAACAGAAGACATACAGAAGTTGCATAGGTACAAATGGTTCTACTACAGTAGTACAATGTCCTTTGAGCTAAGTTGAATAGCACGCGTGGTTGATTATTATACTACAAAGCGTGCTTATTTGCAATATATACCTAATATAATGTATCTACCTCGTTAATTGTATACAAAGTCACCTTTGTTCCCTCAGAGGTAATACAATTACGTGAATAGGCAGCTAGCCAGCCATAGACTGCTAATGGACGTACCGCGTAACCGATGCCTGATTACGTAACTTCAATAACAATCGGTATCAATTGCTAAATTTATATGAAATCTAACTTGGTAGAAAATATGTTGTTAAGCACGTAACGGTGTGTTCGGGAAGCCAGATTTTCTACTTGAGGGTGGCAGCTAGCCAGTTGAGCATTCGCAAAATGCCCTTTTAACACCATGGACATGCTAAACGACATTCCATAGCTATAATTTGAAAAATAATTTCAAATAATATTTTTTATATCGATAGCAGTCGAGTCATACGACTGTCGAAAATCCAAAATGGCGGATCTCAAGACAGCCGCCATACAAAGTGCTCAGATCAGTAGGGTCGGAGTGTTTTGTAATGGTTGCTATCAAGATATGTAATACCCACGTTTGTCTCGGTGTATGTTGTTTACCAAACGTAATTATTGTCCGGGTCCATTTTGCAATATGAGATTTAAAGCCCAAATTAAGTGAATTAAAGACGAGAGAATGGGATAGGTGGCGAACCTTGCCCTTTGGTCTGAAAGCTTATATCAAAATTGGACTAACTTCGATACGCCAAGGGCTATAATTAAACCAATTTTGTTTTGTGTGTAGCGGATATTGTTTATTTTCGGTATACCTATGAGTTTTTATTTATAACCAACTTCAAATAGAAACAAAGGTTTTCGACTATATAGATATGTTTTTAAATTGACTACACCTATTCTTTTTACTCGTCGTCGGATCATTTAAACTTGATGATTACTTTTTTTGGGCAGAGTGTATTTCCAAAAAGGTCCATTTTATATTTCTAAATCTTGTAATCATATTTAGAAATGAAGAAGGGTAGCGACATCATTCCGAGAGTTAAGTGTTTGAAAAAGCACTTCTTTCGATCAGATGAAGTCTAGTAGCCTGTTTGATGGCCGCGCCCCCTATGACTGTTAAAGTAGATAATAAAATTAGAGCACGAAATTTCGGCTAGAAATAGCGTGCCCAGGTGACAATGGTTTAGTCATCCGGCGATAAATCGGAGGACGCAGGTTCGATTCCCGCCCGGGGCTTAAAATTTTATACTCCAATAATTAGAAAAATAAGGTTTTTTATATTTTATTATTCACTTAGATCAAGCATCATTTGAGTTATATTCAACTAACTGAACTAAACTTCTATGTTTAACTAGTAAGATAAGTTGATCTTTTGGTGCAAGTACTGTACTGTATCAGCCGGATTTTCCACTGCTGAACACAGCCTCCCCCATTAAAGAGAGATTTGCCATAATCCCCTCGCTTGGCAGGTTTCGGGGATCGCAGTTTACGATATCAGTTCCTCAGAAGGCGCAGTTGCCGACCTTCCGGTGCAAGTGCTGACTATAAATCCCAAGCCAGGGAAGTAGACTGCAGTTGAGTCACAAACGTCGCAAGTGAGTCTAGTGTAGACTAATAAGCACAATGAGAGACTCAAAAGAGGAAATAATTTTCGTGTAATATATATTACTCATAAAAATATCTGATTAGAAGTTTTTTAGTTACATTCAACTACCTGAAAATGTATAGCTATTTACAGAACAAGTGAGAGAAGTTGGTTTTTGTACAAGTGCTGAATTTTAAACCCAAGCTAGAGATGTAGTCTACAGTTGAGTGTTAAGCGTAGCGTAGCTATACTAAGCTAATGAGCATAGTGGGAGACTAAAAGGTATAAAAATGTTTTCGTGTGAAACATACAACTTATAAAAATGTCTGTTAATAAACACACAATTTTTCTTACTCGTTTTTGCAGCCCTTTTCGTGCTGGAGGGGTGAGACAATATACGGCTTTTACATGTACTGTATCATAGTCCACTCCTGAACACAGCCTCCCCTATTAAGGGGGTATTTGGTATAATCCACGCGCTTGGCAGGCATCATGGGGACCGCAGTGTAAGATGGCAGTTCTTTAGAAGGCGCTGCTGCCCACCTTCCAGTATTTGGAAAGGGCACAAAGAGCGGTACTAAAAGTCCTCTCTTATAAACCACGTCGATTTCCTACTAGTGAGCTATACTCGTTATGCAAAGTCTTAACTGTAAGACAACTTTTTATTCTGCAAACTGTCGTAAGGAAACATACTCATATGCCATATGATCCAAATCTAATAAATAATAAACGCAGATGGGATATAGTATGCACCACAGAAAAAAGACGGACGGTAACTGCAAAACGACATTATCGCTTTATGAGCTCGATGCTGTACAATAAGCTAAACAGACAATTGAATATATATCCCCTTACATTATATAAATGCAAACTAAAATGCATTGAATGGTTGCAATCATTGTCGTACCAGGATACAGAAGACCTCCTTGTTGTTTTAAAATAACGTCACATCACAGCTCATTTCACTTTGGCGCTCAAAATATAACACTCACACACCATATACACACACACACACACACACTCACCACATCACACCGTAACACACACCACATCACAACACAGACATATAAATACCCATATTTAAATACCTATACCGTATGCATATATAAAAAACATTCCATTTAGTTTCCATGCCCAATCGATACGATCATATATTATTACGTTTATTAGCTCTAATAATTATATATACATTTATTTTACAACTTTTTCCATAGTTAGTCTTCTCGTACGTAAATACATATTTGTTAAATAGTTGACTTTTAATAGTTCACTTTGTTTGCTACTGAGGAACTATTTAGTTAGTTTACTTTCGGAGGAGGGCGTTGACATCTGCGACACAGTTTTATACTTCTGCAGGTGTCATCGATTCTCATGTGTTTATAACTAAATTGTGTTATGGTTCCAAATAAAAATTATTATTATTATTATTATTATTATTATTATTATTAAGGGGGTATTTGGTATAATCCACGCGCTTGGCAGGCATCATGGGGACCGCAGTGTAAGATGGCAGTTCTTTAGAAGGCGCTGCTGCCCACCTTCCAGTATTTTTCTCTAAGTAGCTTCTTACAACACCCACAGGAAGATATGGGGTTGCATTTCTAACCCGGCACATCGTAGGGGTTTACTCATGGTCTTACTTATTTGTTCTTCTTGTAGGACCACGAGGGAGACTTCTTCTCTTTATCCTAATATCTACCTACATGACCTTATAATTGCAACTATTTCTGATGACCATTACTGTGGGTAGTGATCAGTGGCAGACACAATCAATCCTGTCAGCAGCAAGTATGTTGTAAGAGCTAAAAAATATTACTGACTTCAAACACTGATAAATATTAAATAACTTGTAGAAGTTGGAGGCTAAAAATGTAAACAAAGAGTTTTTGAATCAGCATTGTAGTTTTGAAGTAGTGATGGCTCAGTAGCATTGGCTATGGACTGCCGCGCAACAGGTCCATGGTTCGAATCCCACCGCGGACTTGAGCTTCACTGCATGGTACAAGGGCATTTTGCCAATGCCCGCCTGGCTAGCGACCACCCTCATGTAGAAAATCTGTCGCCAAGCACCTAACGGTGTGTTCCGGCAGCTGCCGTTCAGAGCCAGTAATTCTAGGTAAAGCCTGTTAACACCTTCGACCACATCATCACTTACCATCAGGTGAAATTGTGGTGAAAGGCTTACCTATCAGAAATAAAAACCAAAGTACCAACTTCAATAATAAGTAAGAAATATTTTTCGAAATTTCTAAGATTTTAAATTATGTACTTCTATATATTTTTAATATTATCTGCAATATAAAATTTAAATACAGCGAAACCAACATTGTGAGTCATTGCGTTAAAACAAAACTTTGCTAATAAAAACATTGATGCTGAAGCTGTAAAAATACTCTTCTGTTTTCATTTACATTATAGATTCTAGATAGATTTTATAGAGGTTTTATGTTCAATTTATTGCTTGCGAATAAAAATATATCCAATCATTCACAGGCGAAAGTTATTATCGCGTAAATTGAAAAAGGTCGGTAGATAATCCTTCTTTGATAGATATCGATAAATAATCGACCCCAATCTACTCGTGTCATCCCGAGATTAGAGTAACCATTCAACCGCACGTGATATCTGTTTTCAAATCAATTCAAGTTTCGAACACTAATACTAGAATGTATTGATAAATTGTCAAGAACATGAACGTAAAGACTCTCTCGAAAGCATTAGGCCCGCTTCATTGGTTTCACAAGTGCCGATGGAACTGATTGGCTGGTTTTACTTTAACAATGCTATTTTGAGAACAAGCATTTTGAGAAATTAACACGGAAGAAGAGACTCTATTTTGTAAGCGGAAAGGTGAGTATGCTTTGTTTAAGGTTTGTATTTAGACATTAGGCGGAATCAATGCATCTGCTTACGGGATTTTCATGTTTCAGTGATTGGCATTGTTAAGGGTCGAGGGCGATGTCTACAACCCTCTTTACTTTTAAAAATGACGGTTTGTCAATAGACTTTGGAATTGTTTGTGTATTAGCAATCTCAGATTTACAGATATTTAAGTAGGTACTTAAATATCTGTAAATCTGTTTGTCTTTTTTATCTCTTAACTTAAACTGTATGTTATAAGGGCATATTAATGGCATGATTTTATTTTCCAAAGTGGGCAGAATCTTAATACTTATGTTTTGCCGGCCAATGTTTTAGTACCATGCAATAGGAAAAGAGCGTATTGCTATCTAACGGAGGCTTTGCAAGTAGTCTGCTGACCCTACTGAATTTTTTATGTCGGAATAACTCAATAATTTCTCGACTTGGGGATCAAATCCAGAACTCTTAGTTCTAATGCGACGCTTTAAGTGTAATATATTAAATCTCTATGGAAATAATATATGTAAAATTATTAAAAAAACTAAGTTAGTTTATATTCAATAGAAAAAAAGGCTAAACCTAAGCGTTTCGCAAGCTGGTGTGAATCATTCAATTCAACAGCTTATTTTATGGAAGTTTTAGGAGCACGTTTACTAGTATACTTACATTACTACTGAGCGCTTCCGTGCTTCCGAGGGCACATTATAGCATGGTGGTAGGGCGTTTTGCGAATGCCCACCTGGCCAGCTACCACCTTTAAGTAGAAAATCTGTCACCAAGCACCTAACGGTGTCTTCCGCCAGCTGTTCTTGACAGCCAGTAATTCTAGAATAGCCTGAATAACATCTTCGACCACATCATCACTTATCTTCAGGTGAGATAGTGGTCAAAAGTTAACTTATCAGCAATAAAAATTAAAAATAAGTAACCAAAGTAAATATCCTGAAATAAAATCCATTATTCAATTATATTTGCTAAACGTAATCTTATCATCGATTTAACTTAAGTAATTGAAGTACAAACATGGGCCCACAGGTGGTATACGTAGATAAGTACGAATACTATCTTTGGAACAAAGCCGTTATTGAGTGGCTATGTCTCGAGGATTATTCGCATATTGAAATGGAGCTCTCTGTAGGCAATACTTGAACTAAGCGATTATTTGACGCGCGTTTAACGCAGCAAGATTTAGCAGCATATGTCTGATTTTTTTCCTGATACGACATACTAAAAAACCTGCCAAGTCCTAGTCAGGTCTGACTGTATTATGGTTCCGTATCATAATAACCATTGAAAATCCATTGTCTGTCGTACATAACGAGACCCAGTCATATAGAAGTCATGTAATTGTTGTATAAATGTTTACTTCACTTTATGTATAAATTGTGATTGTATAGTTTTATGTGTACATTTTTATGTGTTTTAAATGTATATGTGTATTATGTCTTTTGTTTGCTGTCGTGTGTTTAATAAGTCCTAAATAAATGATTACTTTCTTTCTTTCTTCTGTCTTAATTTAGTCACAGTCGTTTCTAAGTACCTAATGTTTTAGTATGGTGGTTGATACACTACTCCATGTGAAGTTACATGGATATTAGGCGAATACATGATAAGTCTATATGTAATAATAACAAATATTTTTAAAATATTTTATGTAAATTAATATTTTAATAAAACACTTAATAAATACAAAAATATATCTAGTGACAATTCCGCCTAATTTTCCTGCTAAGCCGACGTGACGTCCAAACGCCACGCAGCCAAACCGGAATAATTTTCTTATAAGAAATATTAAAAAATTATTCCGGTTTGGCTGCGTGGCGTATTATTAAATATGGATTTCCGCAAAGTAACGCCTGAATCTATATTTTATTATTAAGTCTATATGTGTTATTATCAATATAATATGTAATTAATAAAAAGTCTATATATGTATATAAGTCTATATATGATAAGTAAATGTCTTGATATTAAACTAAAATTTTCCTATACACTGGTGCACGCCCACACGAGCACTGGAAGGTTAATAATTCAGCATTACGTACTAAACACTAGCTGCGGTTCCACCCGCATAGACTGTGATGAAAACTGATGATAAAGGTGATGAAAAGTATTCAATGTATCAGTATATTCAGGACCTGAACTAACTCTATTGGAAGTTTCATCCAAATCGGTTCAGCCATTTTAACGTGGAGGAGTTATATGTACCCACTCACAATTTTTCTTAATCATAATATTAATGAGATATGATTAACACAACTAAACACAAATTGTGGAAAATAACACAATATCAAAAATTCAAATTGTGCCTACGAATAAACCCGCGGCGTTTTTCCCCCGCTTAGTTAAACAGAACGGCATTCATATCAATGTCAATGGCGTCTAGAAAGAGTATTGCCCTACGACCTTTATCGAATAAGGTTCACAATAATGCAAAAATATGCTCTCTTTGGGACACAGCCGTTTAAATTTTTAATTTACTTTAGAGTTAGGGGTTTTATAATTCGATTAGGGTTATTTACAAATATCTTTTGGAATAGCCTTGTTATCTTGTACTCTCGCAATGTTGATTTTCTGAATATATTTAAAAGAGACATGCAAACATATAAAAAATAAAATTGTATTTATCTGAATCACATAGTTTGTTGGTAGGCATCAGTCGAAACTCGCGCTGCACTTAAAATAAATACTTACCTACCACGAAAAGCTGTGAGTCGTGCTCTCTATTAGGGTTTTGCAACGCAACCATAATGTATTGGGTTTTTGTTTACACGACTGCCTAATTAGACGACTGCCTAGTAAACAGGGCTGTTATGTTATCAGAGTTCATGTATGTTTGTGAGTTTCTTTATTCCATCATAACGGCCTAACCAATTTTTATGTATGAAATATCCTTAGATTCGTCTTGATAGCGCAAATAACGCTATAGGTACATAAAAAAATAAGGGCAACAAACTGGTGTATTTTATACGCCATATTGTGATAAAAAAGGTTTTTTTCTTCCAAAATCCATCGAGTGGGGTATCAAAATGAAGGGCTTTAAAATACGATGATACAACGACTAAAAAGAGAACATCGTTCAAATATCAGTTTCAATTTAAATTAGTCTTACAAAAATATCATTGTTCAATTTCTTCGCAATTGAAGTAAAAATCGGAGTGCAAGAAAACCTATTATAGACTCGACTTATATCAAATCTCGGCTCAAATGAATTACACGCGTAGTACAATTTACTAATAACGTACCCAAACAACATTTCCTCACTTCTCTTGCTTTTTTTATTGTTCAAAAAGTTTAGTTTGTAATAAATTGAATGTAAGAAGTTTGTTTGGGTCTTTAAAAGTACCATTTGTAGCAGTGATGGCTCAGTGGCATTGTCTATGCACTGCCGTGCAGCAGGTCCATGGTTCAAATCCCGCCGCAGGCTTGAGCCTCACCGCATAGAGGAAGGGAATTTAGCAAATGCCCTTCTGGCTAGCGACCACCCTCAAGTAGAAAATCTGTTGCCAAACACTTTACAGAGTGTTCAGGCAGCAGTCTTTAATAGGCAATAAAAACTTCATGAAATTACAGTAATATGAGACTTAACATCTGTATGTCTCAGGTGACGAACAAGTGATGATTTTCATCTATTATACGTTGAATATACCGGTACCGTGGTCATAGTGTATATTCCATAACAATAATAAAAACGATATTAATTTTATATATTTTTAGACAAAATTATTTGTCAATGCTATATATTTTATAAACATGCGATAATACAATATCATTATGTAGATGGAAATTGTAAAGATTTTTAGACATAGACACAGCTTTATTTGTAAAATAAAACAGACAAAATGAAAAAAAAATACATATTTTGTTGGTGCAATACCTAAAAAGTTTTTTGCAACAAACTGACCCCAACTCAGCATAATGCTGGCTGCGAACAACTAGCGCTGCTCTTCCGTTGGTTACGGCAGGTGACGTCACACACGTAAATTCACATACAATCAGAACAACATATTTAAACATTTATGTACAACCACTGTAAAGCACAATATGAAAATCCATACACAATAATAGCTAAATAGGCACAGTTTTTCCTTCCTTTTTTATAGCCGAAATAAATAGGAATTAGTTTTACTTTTTTCGCATATGTGTAGGTGTAGGTAAAATAAAATTATTGTTTAATTTTGTCTTAGGTTTTCGCGATTATTACACATAGTAATTAATAGTACACTGTACATCGAGGGGTGAAAACGATCTATTTCTGTTCGAGAGAGAAGGCAACTTGAGAACCGAAATAGAACTTTCTACCGACATATTCTACCGATACATAGTGACTAGTAGACTTTATACTACACCTACGAGGAAAACAAAACGTTATAAGTTTTCTCGTACTTATCTCGAGACTTCTCAAGCAGTAAGTTCTTTATGACTTCTTGAGCTGCATTTCTTATTTCTGGTGGTGTCATCATTATAATATCGTCACTTTCACTACATTATGGAAAATTATTTAGAATAATTAAAAGCGTACTGTTATAATATCAATTTAATAAAAAACATAATTTAACCAAACACAACAACTTGCCGTGCTTTTTTTCTCGTAGTGCAAAAAAAGGTTGCCAACTTCCATAATGGAAAATCGAGTACAAATAAATATCAAACCTCTTTTTTCTAATTATTTGATATACCTTTTTGAGATTGTATTCATTTACGTTAGCAGCTAAAAATCAAAAGAGCGCTACCAGGGCAGGTATGGATTTTCATACAACTTTCCTTCACTGCTACGGACTAAAGGAATGAAAATCCATATAACTTTCCCCGCCGAACATTTATAAGGGAAAATTATAAGGAAATGACGAACTTTATAACTAGTTTTTGAACGAGTAATGAGACGTTTTCTGAGTGGGTGTAGTATAAATAACTTTAAACACACATAGTACAAATAATTTGTTAAAAACTCAAGTGACAAATAGAACCAATTAGTCACCCCGTAACCACGACCACTAAAATGATTGAAATGTTGGGACAAAAATTATGACAAATATACGCGATTTAAACCGTTAAAAGTCGTTTAATTACTATAAAATTATTGTATAAGATGTAGACACAGTAAGGGTAATAGTAACAACTTCTATCTATAGTTATTTACAATGTTCTCATCCGAAAACAGCGCACAACGTGAAACGACGGCAATTACGAACATGGCGGATTAGTTTAGTGGTTTGTTGCGTAGTGACGGCCTCAAACCTGATCCGATTAGAGTAATTGCCGAAAATCTTATCGAACGATGGCTTAGCGACTTGTAATTATGCTTCTTGGGTGTAGGTTTATTTATACGTCTGTATTTATAGGTATTTGCTGTAGGTTACTTGAAGCATAGGGAGTTGTTGAGGTTAGATCTATTAAGTTGTTAAGTTTCTGGCTCATTCCAATATGTACCTATCGAATGAAATCGAATTCCAAATTGTTAATTACTGTTTTATTATTATTTAACTTACATAAAATAAGAATTTGTGCATTTTTGGCCATGTACTTGATAGTCCTACTCGTTTTTGATAAAGTGAGTCATCTAATGACAAATTATTAGCCTGTTTTCTGGAAAGAGTGTAAGATATGAATAAAATTTATAATATTCTATTGGATTTGGCAAATAATATGCCTAATTCAAAAACATGATACCATCCATTTCTCTCGATAGATAAAAATCATGATTTTGTAATTTTGTAGTCATGAATTCAGTTACGAAATTTCGCTTAATCAAGTTTTGTGTCTATGTAGTTAATCGTATCAATACATAATTTATTTCGAATTATTATGTAGCAACAATTTAATATAGTACTTGAAAGACTTTTTCCGTTTATAAATTCCTAACTATTATATCAATTTATAAAAAAAATCGCTCAGGTTGATTATAAATTACGCAGTTATTTTTCGCTCACTCGTATGAAGAAAAATATCTATCTTGAGTCTCATTATTCAAACATCGCTTTCTCTTAAATACTACTCGTATACCTGTAAAGTTTATTATTATTATGCTTATTGTAAGTTTGCATGCCTATATGGACAATTTAAATGTTTCCAACCTACTGTTTTTAGTGATCATCAGAAGGCTCAATGTACTGGCAGCATTGACCTAAAAGATCATCATGACAATAATAACAAATATTTTTAAAATATTTTATGAAAACATCAAATTAATATTTTTAATAAGACACTTAAAATATACAAAAATATATCTAGTGACAATTCCGACAAGGAGGTCTTGACTCTACGAGCGCACGATCGAGTCGTTCTCGATCGTGCGCTTGTAGAGTCAGGACCTCCTGAGGATGCTTCGTGTAGAAGCGAAACGCGTCGAAAATTCTTCCAGTTTGGCTGCGTGGCGTTTGTGACGTCACGTCGGCTTAACAGGAAAATTAGGCGGAATTGTCACTAGATATATTTTTGTATATTTTAAGTGTCTTATTAAAAATATAAATTTGATGTTTTCATAAAATATTTTAAAAATATTTTTTATTATTTAATATTGATTTCCGCAAAGTAACGCCTGAATCTATTTTTTATCACCATGACATATTGAAAAATTAAATATAATTTATTCCATTAAGTATCAAACTAGTTTGGTTATATTATGACTATATTCTAACTCAACTTTCCAAATACCTATTGCAAAAACAAAACGAAAGCTATCTTGTACCATTTCATTTAAACTAAGAGCCTTTTTCAGTAAATGCTGATAAGGGTTTGCAGTAGACAATAAGGATTGTCCTCAGACACCTGGCTTACCTATCGAAGATATTCGACTCGATAGTAGTGCATTGTTTTAGTCCAATTATAATAGAAAACAGAGATAAAACAGAATAGAGTTTTCGAAGAATAGTGTCGACACAGTGTAGAAGTTAAAAGTAGTATGAGTGACAGAAAAGTTAGATTATAGAGTAATACAGGCATGTCATAAAAACGTCTAAAAATGTGTAAACAGAAGTGTGTTGAGTATAAGTGGGAAGAATATAGAGGTAGATGAAGCCAAAGAAAGTATTCCTACAGCGTGGAGTTTTATGTGCCCTGCGAAGCACAGAAGCGCTCAATCACTGACGGGGCCAACAAAGCTCAACTACGAGCGTTTCAAAATGAATGTGTATTAAGTGAGTGCTATAAAAACTTCTAACATAATGTAGTGAATGAAGAATTACTATTGAGCCATCTCACTTAATTATAGGTGAGGGCAGGTAAAGGATAGAAAAAAAAAATCAGGACATGTAATATACAGTCAATTTTCATATATAATATCTATAACCCTATGTAATGACCTCCTACAATTTTCAGAATAAAATATAGTTTTCTTCGAACCGTGCTCTCTTGGCGAACAGTTTATCGGTAAACAGTACGGAGCCCATCAGACAAAACGTAAATGTAAAGCGGTTTGCAACCTCCGGTGGAGCAGCAATAGCTGATTGGCGGGACGTGCAACTCCACTGGAGGTCACGTTGTGTGTTCTCCATAAACTGTACAAGCTGTAATAAAATTGAGAAATTTACCTGATAAGGTATGTTTTATGCTATCGCTATGTAACAAGGACGAGGCCTACCTGGTGCTGAGCGGTAACCTCTGCCTACAACAGAGGCAGCTCGTCACAAATGAACTACATCAGTGTAGTTCGCCATTTGTGACGCGTTGAGCTCATTACCCTGAGACACAAAGATTTTTTAAGCGCTCGTAGCGAAGTTCCCTTAGATTTTCTTAACCGATCAGAAAAGTTAAGCAACGTCCGCCGTAGTCATGAGTTGGATGGGTAACCGCTAGAGTTATTACTACTGAGCGCTTCCGTGCTTCGGGGGGCATGTTAATCCGTCGGTCCCGGTTGTTATCTTAGGATGGCAGTCGTTATAGCATGGTGGTAGGGAATTTTGCAAGTGCCCGCCTGTCTAATTACCACCCTCAAGTAGAAAATAAAAAAACAAGTAAAAATATGTGTTTTATCTTATTTGGAGTCGGACTTTAAATATTTCATAAATATAAACTTCGACAAGCAAAAAGTTATTTTCACATCAAAACCTTCCCAAGATATCATCTAACGTCAATTCATTTTGAATTTCTGTGCAAGGGTAGCTACAGTTCGATTCGCACGTCTTGTTTGAACTTAATTAAGAGCACGATGTTTCTAAATGAACGTCAACTTGAGATCAAAGCTACGAAAGCTAATATTTGCAAGAGTCTATTGAAAGAAGTCATTGGCACCGAATATGCACGAGACCTTACCTTAATTGTATACACACAGAGATGCAAATATAGCTTTGTAGTTATATATAGTTTCAGTACCCAACCAAGCTTACAGTATTGAAATAAAAATATAATAATAATGATGTATTTTTTTATAATATGATTATTGTTTTTAAAGCAATAATTTCCGAGCGGTAAAAGCTTAAACTACCTTTCCGCAGGTCCATGGTTCAATCCTCTCCGCAGGCTTGAGCTTCAAGAAGATTAAAGTAGTAAGGCATTTTGCGAATGTTCGCAAGTATAGCTTGCCTCAAGTAGAAAATCTGTCGACGAACAGTGCGTTCCGGCGGTAGTCCTTGAGAAACAATAAAGTTACAGGCACATGACACTTAACAACTGGTATCTCTCAGGTGATACAGTACCTGAATGGTCGCAGTGCAGTTCAAACTGCATCTGTTATATGCAGATGTTACCGCTTGACTTGACAGGTGACCTCGTGCGTTACTGCTACGACACCCATAAAAAGGTACACAATAATATCAAAAACTCTAAAGTATTAAAGTCTCTAAATGACCGATAATTTTTCTCATCCATCATCATCATCAGCTGGAAGACGTCTACTGTTAAAAAAAAGCAGTTACGGAACAATCACAAGGACCACCTGGTGTGAAGAGGAAACTTCTGTCTATCAAAGATTTATTTTATCACAAATGGACACATTAATTATTTTTTTATTTATAGATTTGTGATTTAACATATTAATTTTACTTCATATATAGATGTCTTATCCTTCAAAAGAAATATAATTTTATAAACAATAAAATAATTAATATGAACAATTTTGTATTCATTGGATATAATGTTATTGTACTACTAACACCATCTCTTAGAAAACTAAAGAATTAACATCGCTGCAACAACTTTCTCGAAGCTACCACATAACTAAACTCAATACTCAAATACATCGTAGTTAATTTACTTAATACTAGATGACACAACTGTGATCATATAGTAAAATAAACGCGAGTTCTCACAAAACTCAGCTTTTTACTAGTAAATAAATAACGAATAGGTGAGCAGTGTTAGAGCGTCCATCCAACACAAATGACAAAATGTCATTTTGACAGCTGTCACATACAAGATCCAATTTTGGGTCATTATTTTTTGCTGTCAATGTGACAGATATCACGTTGAATAATATTATACTTTTATGTCCCAAAAGTGAATTGCGTATTTTTAACCACATAGATTTTCGGTTTTATTTCATACTTCTTTTGTGTTTTTTAAGTTTTCTTAAGTAAATTAATCGTATCAAAAAGACTATTACATTAATTTCATCCCTTGATTGAATTAAATAAGTTACTGAGATTTCAACTAATTGGACACAGTAGTTCAGACATTTGATATATACGTCAAATAGTTATGAATTATTTTGTTAGCAACAGTAAACGACAAGTCTACGATATATAGGCATGTCGTCGATATCGTCAAACTATTACTGGATTAAGTTTTGTGATAGGCTAGCATCAACCTAACCATTATCTCACTTGGTAAGTGAGGATGTGGTCAAAGACGTTGTTCAGGCCAACCATGAATTTCTGGCTCTCAAGGAAAGCTGCCGTAACAAACCATTAGGTGCTTGGTGATAGATTTTTTACTTGAGCTAGCCAGGTGGGCATTTGCAATATGCCCTACCACCACACAAACATGCTGTTTACTAAGTACCTATATACGGACATGTAATTTAATCTTTGTTACGAGTAACTTAAATTCAGTCAAGGATGTTAACATGAAACACAAGTGGTTTCACATCCTGTCATTGTTGACACCAATCTAGGGGCTACCATCGTTTCACGATAATAGTAAAGTATGTGCCCGCTTTTTAGTCTTGATCGGAGTATTTTTCATTTCATGTTTCTAGTTAATAAGAAATTTTAACACATCTCAAAATCAGTTAAACCTTAAAAAGCAGTTACAAAATCACTTGTATTTTTGAAGTGCTTTTTGCGTAGCTTGCTCGGTTGATTTTAACTTATCAACTTAGTTAAGCGACGTCCATGCACTGCGGACATGATAATTGGATGGGTGACCGCTAGTGGCATAACTAACGAGCGCTTCCGTGCTTTGGAGTGCACATACGCTTTGAACACAGTTGTTGTCTTAGGATGGCAGTTGTTATAGAATGGCGGTAGGGCATTTTGAGAATGTCCACCTGCCTGACTACCACACTCAAATGGAAAATCTGACGCCAAGTACCAGTGTTTTCCGGTATCTGTCATTAGGAGCCATTGATTCGAGGTTAGCCTCAACAAGATTTTCGACCAAATCATGACTTACCATAAGATGAGTTAGTGGTAAAAGGCTGGCCTAGCAGGTATAAATGAATAATTCATGCAATATACTAACGTATCAATTCTTGGATTACGATACCTTTATAAGTTCTTTAATTAAGAATTTACCGATATACGGTATAGATATAATAGATATAATATGAATTTGAAAAACATAATTATAAAAGCCATTCCTATACAATCGAAATTGTTTGTTTTTATTTAATTATTTTACCTTCAAATGCAATAAGTACATTCCACACAATAGAAACTCGTAGTAGCAAAATTTGATGTCGATACACGAAACCGCAATAAAGCGCTGAGTCGGTCCCATACAGCCCGCGGCCACAAGTTTCCAATAAGTAATTAAAACCTGGAGACCAAGGAGATTACACTTCTATCTCAGTGTTTGCTCCGTTCGCTCAGAGCACTTCTAGATGCTTATCATTTCCTGGTACATGAGGCTGTTAATAATATAAATATTAAATTAATGTATTGACCTGCTCGCTTTTCATCAGCTTGGAAAATGGTTAGTTATTATATCTTCTCCCAGGAACTTCTAAATCCAGATAAAAGTCCACCCTTAGTGCATTCATCTACGTATTTTCATACTTAATTTGATCAACGTCAGTTCAGTGATTTAGGTGTGAAACAGACAGACGACTTTTATAATTTATGTTGAAAAGTAAGGATATTATTCTCCAAAGTTCTAAATAAGTGTATACAGTTAAGTAACTACTCGGCCCTTGACAGTCTTATTTGCGGTTCATAAGCTGTGTCTAGTTTGGCGTCTGAAATCTGAAGGTTCTAATTTTAAATTAGAATACTGCGGACAAAAAATATAGTTAAATCAAAACTCAACACAGGTCTATTTAGCACTTTGTGCATCAATCTCGTTTAACAATTTTAATAAGATGAGTGCTCAAAGTCTAAACTATTAAACTAAAAAAAACGCTTCGTTTTGGCAGGCCAAAACCAACAGCTTCCTACGCTGATTGCTTCAATGACAAATGATTAAAGCTTGTAGATAATTCGATAGACGAAGAAAAATCAAACTAAAAAATTTAAGAATTAAAAAATATTTCACGAAATCCACATAGCAATATCTTAAAGAAACACACAAACCGTAATAAGTGTACAATCAACAAAATTAAGTTTACTCAAAAAATCATACCACGCTCTAATTGGTGCCAAGAGGTAGTGGAAAGCCGAGTTTTGTCCCCTAAGACAATATTTACTTTTCGTGGTCCCTTTACATCTCTCTGTTGTATGAAACAGATTAATGTTTGTGCTCGACTATTTGTACTGTTCTTCATAAAAATTCTCTGAACAGTGGCAAATAAACACGGAGTTTAATAACATTTGGTGTATTTTGGGATCGTATCTCTTGTAATCCTTCTTTTAGCTGTTGAATTTGCGTTTGTTTTTCCTGGTGTCCCGAGATTTATTTTGGCGATAGGCTCAGCTTTATTTATGGCAGTTTTGGCTTCATTTTGTTTGGGTTTATATTTATTTTAGAGCTTATCAGGAAGGATATCTTTAACACGCTTCATAAACAGCAGTCATTATATATTCGTCTCGATATCATTTCCGTTACTGGCGGATTTATGATAGGCACAATGAAATGTGAACCGCACTAAATCTTGGCTTCACTGTGACCTTAAACACGAAGTAACACAGCCCAAACTGGGGATGGAACGCAAGACTGAAAGATTCTAAAGCGCTTTATATCACTAGTCAACGAGGTGGTTGTAAAAAAATATAGGTAGATATTGAAACAATTTTTTCCAACGTCGGCATAGGAAAACGATTATATACATGGATGGACTTCATTTTCAATGTTGAAATACTGTTTAATTATATACTTGTGCAAATTAGAAATACCTTGAATGGTTTATAATTAATGGCAAATATTTAAATTACCAGCCAAGTGCAAGACTAATAAGTGCACTTTCTGTAGCAAAAACATGTGTTTTATTTCTCAGTTCTGTATACCTAAGGCAAGTCGGGCCCAGACTAAGCATTTTTTTTACTAGATTGTTAGTATGTGTATTAAGCAGTAAGTTTTGGTGAATGAAATATTTAATTTTTATACTACTTTTGTTTTTAAATAGACTGAGAGATTTGTTTTTACGAGAAATAAATATCTAAAACTGAGCCTTTTTTAAATAATTAAACTTATTTATTCCTTATTTTCTAAATGAATTCACAAAGACAGAAAGAAAAACATTAACACATATTTTCCTTAATATAATATTATAAAGAGAAAAGATTTTTGTATTTTACGAATTTTGAAGCAGTGATGGCTCAGTGGCATTTGCTATGGACTGCCGTGCTGCAGGTCCATGGTTCGAATCCCGCCGTGGGCTTGAGCTTCACCGCCTGGTGGAAGGGCATTTTGCGAATGCTCGCCTGACTAGCTACCACCCTCGAGTAGAAAATCTGTCGCCAAGCACCTTAAAGGTGTTAGAGGAACTTAGAGGAACTTAGAATTAGAGGAACATGAGACTTAGCAACTATGTCTCAAGGTGACGGGCGCAGTGCAATTCGTGACTTGTGACGAAATGCATCTGTTATAGGCAGAGGTTAGTCCGCTTAACATCAGGTGGGCCTCGTGCTTGTTCCATTACAATAACATAAAAAAAAAACATTAATAGGGCTTCGTTTTATTATGATATCGAACTATAAAAGAAATGTTTTTTTTTACTTTATATTTACACTTTTTAACTTAAAACTCTTACAATTCATCACAAATAGACATCAACAATAATCCATACATGATAAGCAAAACATTATCAACTACTATTTTGAGACAATGTCATAATATTATTTTCGTATTTAGTAAACATAAACAAGGGGAACGCTATTTCACTCCATATTAAACAACCCTTAGATATATCGAATTATTTCACCAGTAATTCAATTATGGAAGTCGTTAAACAATCGATGCGTTACATTATTAAATTCTGTTTTAGTTTAAAATGTGGTTCCGTATAACTTTAATTTATTACAAGTGAAGTTAGATTTATAGCAGTTCTCTCAAGGGGTTGAATCATGGTGACTTAGCGTTTTGCGATGAATCCCCTAAATCTTTAGGTGTTTACTTTACAGGGTGATATTTTGTTAGCTAAGTTGGTAATATTTCATTTCGGCCATATTTTTTTTTCTTAACACAAAGAAAATATCACTTTATAATATAATCATGTTTTATACTATGCTATATAAGTATTTGGAAGATCAGTTTCTTAAAATGTTTAGTGACGAGGCTAAAGCGTCGATAACTATCCGCCTGGTATTATATAAGTCGGTCTGTTTATCTTTAATAACTTGTTAAAGTCGGTTCAGTTATTGGAGTGTAACTCATAAACCGCTGAACCGATTTTGATGAAAATAAAACGGGATCACACGGGAAGCACCAGCTTAAATAGAGAAAAAAAATCGGTTCACCCAGTCAAAAGTAATAGGTAACAAAAAGAGCAGTCGGATTGAGTACCTCTTTCTTTTAAAATCGTACAATGTTACCTCAGAGTTGTTTAGCTTTTGACAGAATGACCCCTGAATCAATTATTTTCTTTGGTTTCTGCAGTCAGAGTACATATCTTCTTTTCAAAGTTAATGGTTTTGTAAATGTATTAAATATAATTAATACTAGATTTTTTTATATAATTATAAGTATATCATATCAACTCCACATGTAAGATGAACCCAAATTGTGCATAAAACTATTGTATACATAGGTTTTTGCTTTGGTTCTACATATGAAAAGCCGTCTTCTCAGTTTTAATCCTCCATGGGATTTCTGGGAGACGCACTTCTTTGAGGTTCCTATTTTATGTTATTAATTTGTACATTATATTCTTATGTTTTTGTTTGGTTTTGACAGTTGAGTAAAACCTGGAAACCAGCATTAGATTATCCGAAATAATTAGGTGAATTAATTATGTACTAGATAAGCACCGGAATGCTCTCAATGGTTTCTCACAAGATCATTCCGAAATACCTACTTTTCGACCTTAAGGTGGGTAGAGAGTTTAGTTGAGAACCCAACGTACATCATTACCATTTATTTATTTAATACAAATAGAAAGTTTACAGTACTAACACCAAAACACTTACTACCTAACTGCAGTATTATGTTCATGACTTCAATATATCCTAAGATTAATAAAAATAATGTTCATAGAGCTAGAAAACACATCCACATGCTGGAAATCATGCGCAAACAAGTTTAAAAGTCTGAGCGTGGCGAGTTCTTTTCGTAGAACGATGGAACAGCTGGTGTTGACGGCGTACGTATACTCAAGCGGTGTCGTTGAAGCAGTGGCATGCTGCTCACTTTTGTTTTCTTCTTCTCTTAGTCACCATTACGAACATACATACTAAATAAATAATCAAGTCTTATACTATGATAGTAATTAAACAACTTTAAACGGTTTAAATCGCGTATATTTATCATTATTTTTGTCCCGACCTGTCAGTCACCCCGTGACCACGGTCACTGCAAAGTGTTTAAACGTTGGGACAAAAATAATGATAAATATACGCGATTTAAACCGTTTAAAGTTGTTTAATTACTATGTGTAATAATCGCGAAAACCTAAGACAATATTATACTATAACTTAAAATAATAACGACTAAACAAAAATTATACCATAATCTAGTTAATTTAATTTATTTTAACCAAGTGTCAAATCCCCTAAGGACAAAATTCAATTCCAAATTAACGTGTTTCATTTCACACCCTGTATAATGTTACCTCTAAAATCGAAGATTACAGAAAGTTCGGAATTTAAATTAATTTAGCGGATTATTAATTTTGAATAATGAACTCAGCTCTCTAAAGTTACAACGAAAATAACATTTTAGTAAATTCCAAATTTCAGCCGCAAAAGACAATAGCGCTCGGTAAAATTAAAGTCCTAAAGTGTGTGTAATAATTTAGATTTATGTCTGGATAACGCCTATTATTGCTTTAAATTTTGGTTAAGGATTGGATTTTACAATATTTATGAGTCTGTGAATCACTGTAATCACAATAATTTCAAAATTTTATTCAATTAAAAGTAAACCATATTTGAATAAACAATTTTGTTTCAGATGTAGTCGTCACCTTCATCTGCCTACTTTTATCCTCTATACATAGCGTAGGTTATTATGTTTATATCTAACAATATAAGTACGCGACACAGGCACATAATAAAAAAATATAGGTTTTCTCATACTACAAAAAAGACAACAAGTTTGTAATATGTATGACATTTTGACTTCACTTTTTGGCCGGCTGACTGATAATGGCTAAATATTCTTTGAAATGCTCTGGTGGATTATATTCACTATATTTGTGTGAATAAAAGCGTAAAAATAATCAAGTGCCCTAATAAGAGCCTAATTAAATAGACACCCATGCTGACATAAGTAGTGGAATGGTGCTCAATGCGTATTGTCCTTTCGACACATACCACATCCAAGGAGACGTGGAACAGTCTCGTTATGAAGTTCAAAACTGTTCTGTATTTAAAAGCTTAAAGCTGCTCTTATATCATAAGCAAATTTAAATTTAAAGAAACATCCTCGAATACTTAGCGCGTTTTGCTCTCATTCGTTTATTTAAATAACGAGTACAAGAGGTCCATTTCGCAGGATTACGGGGTCTTTGGCAACCGAAGCTAATTGCACTTGTAGGAGTTAGCGGTATTTGGTACAAGATCTGTTAAATCCCAGGACGAGTGCTATAAGATTTATATCACAAGATAAGAAGGACTTAGCCGCTTTTGAGGAAATTAACGCGTTTGCGGAACGGGACCAAAAAGGATTTTGAAGGTTTATTCGAGTTGGGTAATCGAATAAGTTGGTATAGTAGTTTTTATACTTTCCGTGGTTAAATATAAGGTAAATGCATAAAACCTGAATGATAAATGATGTTGAGGTCCTGAAAGATAGTTATTATAACCATTAATATGGCTTGATATGATTTATTTAATCAGTCCGCTATACCTAATAAAACAAACTATTATAAAAAAAAACAAGATTCACTGACCACAGACCTTTACTTTTTCAGTCTACGTTTGATCTTAGTTAAACTTGCAACTATTTTACCGAACACAAATACCAATTAACTTATTTTCTTTGAATAGCTTTGCTCTTCTTTTTAACTTTAAAAAGAATTCAAAAGCACTAGACTGTTGACAACGGAATTATCATTACTTATTCTGTTTAAAATATAATATAAATAGAAATACTCGTAGGTTGTATTTATTGCTGATATACTAGCCCTTGACTATATCACCTGATCATAAGAGATGAAATGACATCAGTCAACGAGTTGATATTTATTTATCGTTTTGGTAGTATCAGCATTGCTATGTATGCAAAAGGTGCTACGTTTTGATAGCAACAATGTTGCACAATGATGTAAAGACAACAAAACTGATAGGTAGATCCACCCACCCACTCATCTTACGCATCTGTCAAGAATCCTATTACGAAATAAATTTCTAAATTATTAATATTGTTGTAGATATAGTAGAGAGACTGCCCGTGGGATGTCGCTAAATATTGCAACCACCATATCTTTCTGTGGGCCTTATAAGAGGCGATGAATGGAGAAATAACAGATGGTGAACAGTAGCGCCTTTTTTAAGAACTGCCTCTTACACTAAGATCCCAAAGACACCTGCCAAGCAAACCCCTATACGGAGGTATTTGTTCAGCAGTGGACGTTATGGCCGTTGATGCAGTAATACTGAATTGACAGTTATCATAATACGTAATATAAAATAAAATCTACAATTATGCTTAACCTAACACTTCCAGACTCCATGATACTACTAAAAATTTTGTGAAAATAACGTTTAAATTCAATAAAGATTTTTTTCACAAATGATCTAAAGACTATATCTAAGTTGTAGGGTTATCACTTATCAGTTTTCTAATATCCCATTTGTAACGTAAAATCTTGGCTTTAAAAATGTTTCACTCGCCATCCAATACAAACAATAACAGACACCACCTCCCTTCGTTAAAATAGAGTGAAGCCACTAAAGCGAGACACTGATTCGATTTCACGTGGAGCGCTCATAGTGGTATTCCCGTAAATCTCGCCCACTGATGTGATTTACGCTAATTTCATTTTGCTAAGGCGTTTTCACGTGCTGTTACTCAGAGGAACCTTAATTAGAGTTAAAGACACCCCGAGCGTTAGCTCGTCTGCGGTGAGATTCGAATGGTTACTAATGTTGTGCTTACGATGCTTAGGTTGTTTACATGTATTCTGTAACTGCTACATTTACGTATTACTTAGACTTAGACTGTAATTCTGTCAGAAGCTTGCAATCATTAGTACCGAAAAGCTTTTAGGTGTGTCTAACGCAATTTGTCTCTAAATCTTGCGCGTTTTTAAAGATGCCAAAATGCCAAAATATTTACTAAACTTATACATATTATGTTAACACTAGTAGGGTCGTTAGTAGCTGTGCTAGGATTCCCTGTGTTACAGCTACTACGATTCCTCTTCTGGACCTGGACCTCTGATGGAAAGATCTTTGTGTGTGTCTTTGTGAGTGGCTAAAACTTTTGCAAGCCTTCTGGAGGCGAACAATTTTGCGTTTTTGCATCTACGAGTATATAGCAACGCTGTCCGGCAGCTGTAGCAGTTTGAATTCTAGTTCCAGTTTGGTACGTATTTAAAAATTATCTCTAACTGTCGGGGAGAGACACACCCTAGCCATTTAAAAAGGTTTTAGTAACTGTCACTATTTAAAGATACAGTGTGAAATGGGCATCAAAATTAACAGTAATTCTAGGCTAAGCCTGTTAACACCTTCGACCACATTATCACTTACCATCAGGCGAGATTTGTGGTCAAAGGTTTACCTTAAAGCAATAAAAGTAGTAAAACAAACTAGGTATATACAAAAATTACAGTAAGAAGCGAAGGTATTTGAGTTCTGGCTTACATGGCAAAAAAGGTAAAATGTATGAGTTTTGGATTACTATGGTAAAAAAAAAATTTTTCAAATCATTTTGATTCCGAGCACTGAAATATAGAAATTAATTGATGTGTGCAAGTTGGTACATTGTTGGTTCAAATACTGTGACATTTTAGTATGTGAGATTTTTCTAGGTCCATCTGCCAAAAGCTATAACAATAGACAACATTTGTATTCAAATACTTTAATAGCAAATTAGTAGAAATTGAAACATTATAACAGTAGCAACATTGTATGAAGCTACTTATGTAATCTTTGATATATGGCAACACTTCTTTTTTCCGTTCCAACTCAAAAAATATAAAAGAATCTTAATAATGAATAAACGACAGTGCACCACATTTCTCAAGCGGTATTAATTGTACATTTGATTACTTCTGATCTGATTACCCTTTTTCACACAACCTTGTTTTTCACATACGATTTGTGATAGTTTTACAGCTTAAATGGTGATAAAAGAGCTGTCCTCTCAAATGTTGTGCAGATAGTTAACTAATTATTTTTGCGGATCTAAAACGGATATCTTAAAACTAACAATGCATTTGATTTGTCTTAAGATATCTACACATAAAAGCAAGCCTTGCTTAGCTATTCTATTCTCAAAGCTGAGTACTGAACGAGACATCGCATCAATAAATAATTTGTCTTCTGAAGCTTGCACTTCCACTGCACTGAATATTAGAAGAATATTTGCAAGTTGCAGCGCTTTATACCCTTTCTAAATACCTAAAAGTATCTTAGGCTCAATATTCACTATAAAGGAAAACGGCCTTTAAGAATAATTCCTTAAAAAAGTCTAATCTGTTGTGCTTTAAAAAGATTGATAAAATTGGCCAAGTGCAGGTTGGATTCGTATACTTATTTTATTCCGCACCAACACACACACACACAATATTTTCCTTAAAGTTACAAATGTTTTAACCAAAAAATAAATTAATATCTTAAAGAAATAATGTTATAATAAAGGGCTTTTCAATAGGGACGCGCGAACTTTGACAGCGCATAGCGGCCATCTTGGTAAAGCGATAGCTGTCAAATTTGGCATGAACACATATTTAATCGTGACATTTCACCATTAACGCTAAACGCTTCAACAACGCGTAGAAATTGTTAAAATTTATTATCAAAATCATTGCTCTATTCGCCTAACGTTCCGTGCATTGCGTCCAATTTATGGCGTTCATAGCCGTCCTGCAGAGTCCACAATCCGTCGTTTAATGAAAAAATTTGATGCCTAGGTTCGGTGGTATGGATTTTACAAACACGTGGTTTCAACAGGATGGCGCCACTTGCCATACAGCACAGGAAACTTTAAATTTATTGGATGAGAAATTCGAAGGCTTCGTCAGCTCGCGTGGTGGTGACATCAACTGTGAGTGTGCCACCAAGATCATGTGATTTAACACCGCTCGACTACTTTCTGTGGGGTTATGTGAAGTCTCTAGTCTATGCAGGCAAACCACAGTCAATTACTTTCTGAAGGCCATCATAACTCGCGCTCTTCGTGAAATTGAGCCCTATTTATGCGAAAATGTCATCCAATATTGGTCCACCAGGATACACCATCTACAACGGAGTCGCGGCGGCCATTTGGCTGAAATTAATTCCATACAAAAAGTCAGCGAATATCCTTTAAAATAAAAATTGTGGCAATATCACTTAAACATGATTTTTAATAATAACAAATATTTTAAAAGTATTTTAAGAAAACATTTAATTAATTATTTAATAAAACACTTAAAAAATCTTTATAAAAATGATATATATCTAGTGACAATTCCGCCTAATTTCCTATTAAGCCGACGTGAGGTCACAAACGCCACGCAGCCAAACCGGAAGAGTATTCGTCGCGTTTCGCTTCTAAACGAAGCATCCTCAGGAGCTCTTGACTCTACGAGCGCACGATCGAGACTCGATCGGAATTGTCACTAGATATATATCATTTTTATAAAGATTTTTTAAGTGTTTTATTAAATAATTAATTAAATGTTTTCTTAAAATACTTTTAAAATATTTGTTATTATTAAAAATGGATTTCCGCAAAGTAACGCCTGAATCTGTTCATTAACATGATTTTTATTTTATTGTTAAGTTGGAGCGCTCTTAATGAAAAACCCTTTATATCTAACGGCAATTGCATCTGATGCTCCTGTTAAGCCGAGGTGACTACTACAGCAAGGAAATGCTAGGTGCAAGAAAACAAGCTTCAATAATATAACTAATATGTGTATATTTACAGAAAAAAAAAATCTATTACCGTTAATATTGCAGATTATATTTTTCACCAGCCATAAAGTTTTGAATTTCAAAAACTTAGCGAATACCAAGGACATTTCCATGCAAATTTCTAATAATAAACATAACTTTTCACGTGTTTTAAATACCGCTTTACTCTATTTATTTTTACCCTTAGGCGTGAAAATAGATATATTTATATTATGTCTGCCCACAGTAAAAATAAATCGCCAAATGAGCATCAATCCATAACTAACGTTAATATAGTTTGTACACAGCTTTGCATCACGGATTAGTTGCTTCAAGAAATACGTAAAAAACATAACTGTATACAGTATTAGTATGTGTTTGAACTTTAATAAATCATTTTATCATACTTGCAGCCATCAGTGACAATATGATTTTTCAAAATTACGTCATCTTATCCTCCACATCTTATCGATCACATAATATTGAGATAAAATAATGTGGTTACCAAAAAATCGTACTGACTGACAAACTTGCGTTTTCTTAATACCATATTATGCTATATTTAATAAGTTTTCTTAGGATTTTGTGAGCCACCGTTTTATGTATGATTGCATAATGAACTTTCAAACATGAAGGAAGTTCACCAGACTATGTTTATTTTTTACTACTTTTCTCAGGAACTTAGCGGGTTTTGAGTCTAAGTAGCTGCCAAAGCTAAGATGCCTTAGAGGCACTCAAGCCTTTTGAGTCGCGTCGAGCCGGATGCATTTTGTATGAGCTCGTAAGAACGCTTTAGATTAACTTGGCTTAATTATAGTCTTACAGTAAACAGGGTAACGCGACGCGTATGTAATCACGATTAGTAATTAGGAGTATGGTGAAGGGTTCGGCTCGTTTGATGTTTGGTTCGAGTTTTAGCGGATGTACTTATATCATGAGTTCCTTTGACATAGACTCACCCTGTACTTTTGGAACAATGTATAGAATACTTTTTATGATAATTAACTAGACGTGTAAGACTCGATCGGATTTTTCAAGCACTTATAGTAGTCTAGTCTAAGATAGTCTTTGTAATCCTTGGTAAGACTCTTACTAAGGAGTCTTACCCAAAGATTTAAAGACCGTCAACGCACCCGCGACTTGGCGAAGGAGATCACTTACCACCAGGTGAGACGCCTGCTCGTTTGCCCTCCTATTTCATAAAAAAATCGCGCGCAAAAGCTACGCGCCAGAACATGACAGCGGAGCTAATTAGCACACTCGCTCGTAGTCCACACGGAAACGCTATCGTCAGGAAGTCGTTTAAATTCAAATTTACTAATTATACATACATACATATAATCACGCCTGTATTCCCCGAAGGGGTAGGCAGAGGTCTGTAAGCATCCACGTTGCACCAATTGGGTTTTGGTCCCATGTAATAAGGGTCGAGCCTATTGCCATTCACCGAGCACAGTTATAGGGTCATACAAAAGGTTTTCTCTAACACATTGAAAGAAGCACAATCACATATTACGAATAATATGTTTACGCTGCCAACATATAAGACAGGAATACAAAAACATATTAAGAATGCTCTTCAAAAGTGGTTATCGCATGTAAATTGTACATAATTTTAAACGTAATAATACCATTCAAAATTGTGTTTGTGATTTGCAGGTGGTTGTCAAATTCCTAGTTATTTGATTTCCGCTAATCGCTCACAGTGTCACCTCACAAATAGAGATGTGTAGCTAAATCACTTGCGTGTAAGTCAGAAACATGTGTCTAAGAAAGTTTGTTAATATTTAATGAGTTCTGTCGTAAAGTGAGTTGATTTGTAGGTGCTTTGCTTTAATTTTCATTACAAACGCGGAAACCGCTAATTCAATAACTTGACAAGTAGGCGTAGAGTATGTTATGTGCTCTTTGTGAATAAGTAATGTTTATTGTATACTTACGAAGCACTGTTTGTGGTATGAATTAATTTTTAATTTTCAGGAGCCGGGAGCTGAGGATTTAATTTGAACATTCGTGTTATTTAATATATCTTTTTGGGCAGTTTAAATTGGAAAACATTTGAAATATTAAAAAAATATTTGGATACATTTATAACTCATTCTATGATTATTGATAACTTAACGAATTTTTAAACTACTGATAAGAAATGGTGTTTTTGTATACGTCAACAAAAACATTCTAATATATGAAGGTATATTCCATATCTTCCCATTTTACTATCGTAAGAAGCGACTATGCAGAAAAAACGCTGAATAAGCAGCATGTCAGCATGTTTTGCATCACCTTGCAAAACATGCTGAAATGTTCCTTATTAGGGAATTTTGCGAAAGCCCGCCTGGCTTTCGGGCCTTTGGCTACCACCCTCAAGCAGAAAATCTGTCGCCAAGCACATAACAGTGTGTTTCGGCAGCTATCCTTGAGAGCCAGTAATTCTAGCCTGAACAACTCCTTCAACCACATCATTACTTACCATCAGGTGAAATAGTAGTCAAAAGCTAACCTATTAGGCATAAAAAAAGTCACTACTCATGTTGACGTGTGTTTGGTGTATATGGCGCAAGACAGGATTCTTACCATTTTAACGCCTTCATTAACCGAAAGGTGTCAGGTATTCACAATATCACATACATCTATTTGAAAAATAATTATTGGTTCGTCTTTAAGTAAGAGCAAATTTGGTATTTTCTGTTAGAGAGTTTAATGAGAAGAAAGGAGATTGAATAAGGAATATGAATATTGTTCCTTGCAGCATTAACTTATTAGGAGAAAGGTTTGTTATGATAAGTAGTATGTTACTGACCGGTTAAAAAAGTGGAGCGAAAATAAGCAATAAAAGCAAGGGCAATTTCTGGAATAAGCTAAACTATTCTAGTTACTTTGAGCTCCTCGTATTTTTCAAAACTTATCAAAGCACTTGGTTGATGCGACGCGTGATGAAAATGTTGGCACCTATTTGGCTCAAAGAATAAGCATCGCTATTCAACGGGACAATACTGCCAGCATGCTGGGCACGCTGCCAACTGGTAGTGGGCTAGAGCATTTGGACTGCCTATGAGTCTGCAATGACTTATAAGGATGTAAATGCTTTTATTGTAAAATACTACGAATTATATACAACACTACAGCTGTAGTGTTGTATATGTTAATTCTAGTTACAAATATATATAAGTTCTAGCGAATAAATAGTTAAATGTTTAAAACAAAAATTACGATATAAAAATTACCTTATCAAAAACTAATACTTACTTCGAAAATAAATTATCTCAATATTATGAAGTAATATTTAAATAGATGAAATTAACCAAAATAACTCGTGGAAATCGGATTATACATAATATTAAGGCAATTTAGTTTTAATGTCGATTGAATCTATTTTAATGATGGTAATAGTTTTCAATTTTTCAACTTAAGAACACTTTGCAATATGCGAACATTCATCTCAGTAGCTACCACTTCCATGTGGAAAACCTGTCGTCAAGCACCTAATAGCGTGTTGCAGCAGCAGCAGAGAGAGCCACTCATACTAACTTAATTGTGTTTTGTTACTATTTTCGCTCCCCGTGGGGTGCCGGGTTAGAATTGCACCTCCCCATATCATCCCGTGGGTGTCGTAAGAGGCGACTAAGGAAAAAATATTGGAAGGTGGGCAGCAGCGCCTTCTAAAGATCTGCTATCTTAGGCTGCGATCCCCAAGCCGCCTGCCAAGCGTGGGGATTATGGCAAATACCCCCTAAATAGGGGAGGCTGTGTTCAGCAGTGGACGATCCGGCTGATACAGTACAGTACAGTACATTACAGTACAGTACTATTTTCGCTCGTTATAAGGTGAGATTTTAGTTAAAGGCTAGCATATCTGCAACAAAAAACATATAAAGTAAAAAATTCCTATAGAATAGCTATTTTTATTAAAATATCATATTGCCTCGACACCTAACTTAAGCTTATTGAGGCAAAAAACTTACTGAGCAAAAATAAATTTCAAATAAAATTTAAATAACTTTCGAAAAAGTAAATAAACTCAATACACAAAAACAGTTTCCAAACATTCTGCATTATTAAAGTTGTCTGTGGAGGCACCTACGTCAGTGATGGATGTAGTCTTGGGAAAGTTCTTCACACTGCCACTGACAGACTAAATTAATGCATTTGAACACGTGATAGGACATTGACTTTGGATATTTAATCTGCCCTTGATAATTGAGTTCAGTTTACGTTGACTTCACTTGAGAGGATTTTCAAAGTGCATTGTATGCAAAATATATTTTGATATTGGAAATTTATGTTCAATTGTTCCTTTGACACGACTTTGATTTTGAAGCTAATGGATTTTTGGAGATTTCTTCATTATCATTACCATATCCCACATATTATGTGGTATGGTTTTGCTGGCAGCTTGGACCTGCCAGCTGGATTGACCACTGTAGAAGATAGCCTCCATCTTTAAGAGGGTTTTGCATTAATCCCCACACTTTGCAGTTGCCTTGGGGATCGCAATGTAAGATATCAATTCCTCAGAAGGCGCTGCCCACCTTCCCGTATTTTAAATTTAGCCACCTCTTACGATACCCACGGGAAGAGATGGAGGTGTGACATTCTAGCCAGGCACCACACGGACATTATGTGGTAGAACTACGGCTATGTCCTTTAAGTTTTGCATAGTGATTGGTCATTACAGGAATAGCTACAACCTTCAAGAGAATCTGTCACCAAGCGACTAGCGGTGTGTTACGGCAGCTGTCTTTGAAAGCCGGTTCTTCCATGTTAGCCTGAATAACATATTCGAACTGATCACTACTTACCATCAAGTGAGATAGTGTTCAATGGCTAGACAATCAACTACAGTAAAATTGTTTGTGTGGTGGTACGGCATTCTAGCTACCACCCTAAAGTAGAAAAACTGTCCCTAAGCATCTAACAGTATCTTCCTACAGCTGTTCTTGACACAGCTTCCATTAAGCTTGGGCTATAATTTCATTGTAATACTGGCCACCTATTGCCAATGCTTTTCACACGGCTGCCCAATAAAAGAAGTTTTATACTTTCAGGGTTCATGTATGTACAGTCGCCTGCAATAAGAAGTATACACATTGTAATGTTCAAAATAGTGGCAAAGAGTTCTGTTTTTCTCTATATAATCAGAAGTATCTTAAAATCAAAGAATAAGTTGAATATTTTTACTCATGCTAACGTTAACTTCGATTTTTAATAACTTAGCGACATCACATTATTTGGAAAATTACGAAATGTTTTTTGTAGTAAAAAAAAACAAACATGTAAATTTTAGCCAAAATATCTTGACAAAAAAATCTTATTTTCTCCCAAACTAATCTAGAGGACTATGAAGAAAAATGAAGAGCTTTAAGAAACGATTCCATAAATATATCACTTGCAATTTTAATTTCAATGGAATGATAAAATGCTTAACGAAAATAAATAATTTGCAGACGGGTTTTTTACTTTTCAATTAGTTTATACTTGTTAGATATTTTCGTTGATCATGAATTGTCCAACAAATTGAATTCAAGATTATATTATTGAAAGTTAGAGCTCGACATAATTCGAATTATACCTTTGCGAACTATTAGCATAATAATCTCTAGCCCCATAAAGCAGTGATTGCCGAGTGGTAATAGCTATATACAGCCATGCCCCGGGTCCGTGGTTCGACTTCCATCGCGCCGCGCCGGCTTGAGCTTCACCACATGGTTTAAAGATATTTTGTAAACTACTTTGCAAGCGTATAGCTGTTATACTCAAGTAGAAAATCTGTTACCAAGTACCTAATCTACAGTTCCAAATATAGGTTTTGTCCGATAGCTTATAACAAAGTGCGATGACGTCATCAAAACGTTTAATCACTAACACATCTGCCCATAGGTACTTTCATTAAAAACATGACCAAAACATGCGCGCAAAATAATATACCCTCAATGAAGGGTTACAAGCCCTGAGGGATTTAATATCGGATTCGCTAGGGTATTTCAAGGTCAAAATCAAACCTATAATCCATCTGCATAGCTTTTAATAGCTTCATTTATTGCAATCTCGTTCGTATTGCAATTGCGTAAGGTTGGATTGTCGTGTGGACTAACGGAATATGGCATAAAGAACCCTAGCGTGGTGTATTTAAAATACAATATAATATGATTATCAGACTGTCCCCCTAACACAGACAAAATCAATAGCGTCTGCAACGGGGTAAATGCAAAATAAAACGACAGAGTGCTGCGCAATGCGGAAAAGTTTGTACACACGCATATTTTGCCGAAATGAAAGTAAAATTAGCGCGGATGCTTGTGTTCTGCATTTGATAAAGGAAAATCAAACTGCATTGGATTTTGTGCTAAAGTTGAGGTTTAGAATTCACTTCTTTACGACTTTTCTTTGACAACGGTTTAATTTAAATCTAAAGATTTAAGAGCATTATGCTAAGTGGTAGTTGCTGGTGATTAATTATGTTTAAAATAATTGTCATTATACTCAAAAATTTGTATTTTTATTTCATTAAAGTATCGTATTATTGTAAAACTAACGCGGGTTTCACTGATTTTTAAGGCAAGATTGCCTATCTATTTATACAAACGAAGTTTCGTCTTATTTTAAATACCAAGTGTTCCATCTAATCAAATTTTTCATGCATGTAGTTTGCTAGATTTTCTATTTATCATTTATTTTATGCCTGAATAGGAATCTTTGGATTCCTATACGAAAATATATTTTGAGTATTGTTGAAAATACATAAATTTACGGAAAACTGTCCAACCAGAAGTATATTTGGTACAGGCTTATAAAATTTCACTGGGTTTGAACGCTTGATATCAAAAATATGGCTTAACTACGTTTGTATGATAAGCACTTCGAAGACTCAAGAAAAATACGGGGTCAGTGCTAAGCGAGACGTTACCGTGAGCGTCCCGAACACTTAAACATTTGAAAAAGACCACCATATCCGGTCGATAGTCGGATTTATCTGGCATATTAACGTGAGTAATGCTGTATTTTTCTTCGAAAAAGTCTTATAGTGTTTTTTTTACCGAAATACAACGAACTATATACAACACTACAGCTACTACAATAAAAGCATTTAGACAACCTATAAGTCATTGCAGACTCACAGGCAGTCCAAATGCTCCAGCCCACTGGCATGCTAGCAGCATTGCCCCGTTTAATTGCTTATTCGTTGAGCCAAATATTTAATATTGTTATTATTTCATGTCTAATGATTTCATTATTACGTTTTACTCAGTGGGTTCAAGTGTAGTTCAAATATAAATTATGTAGTTATTGTTGAACACCCTGATTAGAGTTCAAATGTTATAGCGAGTATGCGAGTGTATATACTTTGAGTATACATGGACCCCCAAGGATATGGGTGGGGTTATTAATAAATAAGAAATTTAAAATTCTTTATAATTACAATAAAATGTATATTATATTTTGGGTTTAAGAAAAAATAATGGGTGGCAACGTTTGGGTATTATACAATGATAATCTAATTGCAAATGGTCAATATTATGATGGGAATAGTAACCGATGGAAAACTTGGTACTAACCCTTTTAGGGGATTTAGGTTTGATGATATATGTATTTATTTAGTAAGTTATTAGTCTAAACTTCGATTTGAGTGATTTGTCCGAGAGTGGCTTCATGCGTGTGCTGACACAATCCCAGAAAAAAAAAACATTATTTTTATAAAATTTGGCACATAATAAGTATATAGTAGAAGTAAAGTATAATAAGCGTCATAATTTAATGCTTTTTTGATTCCAATCTGTTTAGCTGTTCTTTTTATATCTGTTTAAAAGTTCCTCATATACCTAACACATATTTATAGTTGACAGGCTCATGGACTAGAACTGATTAATGCTTCTTGAAAAACGAAGAATCATATGCTGTAATATATGCATTTTATTATTTTAGTATATATTTTTACTAGAGGTTTGTATATATGAGACCGCGAGCGGCTGCATATCTTTTTTACCGTCGTAGGATCATAAAGGTTCTGAAAATCTCATAAATTATCCTTGCGCCGTATTTTCTACTATTATAATCTATTTCAGTAGAAAATAGTTAAATTTCTTGACAAAATGTTTTAACTACTACTTACCTCAAGCACCTAGTTTCACCGGAACAGTAGTTGTTCAATGTTTTTTTTATAGTTCCTATTTTGATATTTAAATATTTTTAAGTTGTTTGTACACTTAAATTTCCAAATAGGTTTATATATGTTTTAAAATAATCTTAATGGTTCCAAATAAATTAATGATGTTAAATAAAGCTATGCTCCTTATCTAATAGTTGATTCTTATTAGAATATAATATCTGACCGTTTCCGCGCTTTGAACAGAATGAAAAGTGTTAATAGGCAGCTGTTGCTATATAGTAGTAGGTAATCAATTTTTTCCTCAATATAAAATCAAGTTAAGCGGTTTAAAATCTGAATATTAAAAAAAAGTAAGCTTAAGAGCAACCATTAAGGAAAAAAATTGTGACTAAATATATTGGAAGAACTTAGATGTTTTATACCTCTGCATACCTCTTCAGACTATAAAATTTAAAGTGAATATATTTTTGTCCTAATATTTTATTTTTAAAAAGTCCCATAATAATCATCTGAAATTTTAGCATGGTCTACGCACCGGGCGGGCTTCTAGCATGTAGGTCCATACTTTCCTAGGTATATTGCAATATTTACAGTGATTGTTCAGGCTATATTTATGCGAAGCGACGCAAACGCCCGTGACCGTGGGGGAGGAACTTTGTTTGTTTTAATGGAGCTTTTAAATTTGCCCTCTGAGCCGAATATATGCAAGCAGACATGAACTGACGGCAAAAATTAAATTACGAATGCTGATTACTATATTACATTTTGGCATTTTCTTTTTAAAACTGTCCAGTTATTTTAAGTGTGAATGAATTTTATTTTTATGACGCTCGTATCGTGGTTTCTTAGCTGTTCTTAGCCGATCAGCTAAGTTAAGCAACGTCCGCCGTGGTTATGAGTTGGATGGGAGACCGCTAGTGGCATTACTACTGAGCCGTCGGTCCTGGTTGTTGTCTTTTATAGTAGCACTAGGGCATTTTGTTAATGCCAGCCTGGCTAGCTACCACCCTTAAGGAGAAAATCTGGCGCCAAGCACCTATAATTGTGTGTTAAGGAAGCTGTCCTTGAGAGCCCGTAATTCAAGGTCAGCCTGATCTTCGAACACTTCATCACTTACCATCAAGTAAGATATTGGTAAAAGGCTAGCTTATCAGCGATGTAATACAAAAACCGTAACGCTTCATTTGAATGAGTGTGCATTATTTAGAAAGGGTTAGAGGACTTTGTTTTTCTGATTGGATTTGTGCCATTTTGTTATCGTTTGATCTTATTACCTCATTCGCATCTGGTTACGAACTAAGTACTATTTTATTTTTGTGCTAGCTGTGTTTCGGTGTTTTCACCCGCGTAGACAATGATGAAAATGATGGTGATGATAATAAATGTATCCTACGTGTTAATAGAAGACTTAAACTTAATTTAGAAGCAGTGATGGCTCAGTGGCATTGGCTATGGACTGCCGTGCAGCAGGTCCATGGTTTGAATCCCGCCGCGGGCTTGAGCTTCACCGCATGGTGGAAGGGAATTTGCGAATGCCCGCCTGGCTAGCGACCACCCTCAAGTAGAAAATCTGTTCCGGCAGCAGTCCTTGAGAGTCAGTGAAATTGCAGGCACTTGAGACTTAATAACTATGTCTCAAGGTGACCGTCGCAATTCGTGACTTGTGACGAAATGCATCTGTTATAGGCAGAGGTTAGTCCGCTTAACATCAGGTGGACCTTCATCTTGTTCCGTCACAATAAAGTAATAAAAAAAAAACAAATCAATTAAGCCGTTTCTGCCGAATGGAGGAGTGAGAGGATGAAAATTTACTTTCACAACCTCAATCACATACAACTTTCGTATTTTTAATATTAGTGTGATGGTTGCGGCATGTTTGTTAAAAATATAAAATAAATGAATCTGTAGTCAATTATTTTTTACAAATATTATACACTAGCTTTCCGGCCGCGGCTCCCGCGCGTGTATCAGTTATCGCGCAAAACCATCAACCTCCTTTTGCGCAGTTGGATAAAAACTATTCATGTCCTTTCCCGGGTTTCAAACTATTTCCATACCTAATTTCATCCAAATCGGTCCAGTAGTTCAGTTTATTCAGCAAATATCCAAAAATACTAATCTTTCCTCTTCATAATATTAGTGTAGATTAAATATGATAATGTGACATTAGATTTTTGATCAAATATTTAAGAAAATGCCAGCATGCAGGTAGTGGTAGTGGGTTGGAGCTGGTTTGCAAGTCTCCAATGACTTATGGGTATCTAAATGCTTTTATTGTAGTAGCTGTAATGATGTATATAGTTCGTAGTATTTTATTAGTAAAGGCATACTGTCGTCAGTAAAAAAAGGAAATCTTTAACTCATATACAATTTAATTTACTGATTTCGAACATCGGAATTTTAACATGTCGCTCACACCGAAACACATATAAATGGCACATATAAATTTCCAATCCATTATTCTACAATACTTTCAAAATTCATAATAGGTATACTTAATTATTATTTTTTATGTTATTGTGACGGAACAAGCTCGAGGCCCACCTGATGTTAAGTGGACTAACCTCTGCCTATAACAGTATACATATACACGAATTACACTGCGCCCGTCACATTGAGACATAGTTGTTAAGTCTCATTGTGCCTGTAATTTTACAGGCTCTCACTGACTACTGCCGGAACACACCTTTCGGTGCTTGGCGACATACTTTCTACTTGAGAGTGGTCGCTAGCCAGGCGGGCATTCGCAAAATTCCCTTCCACTATGCGGTGAAGCTCAAGCTCTGGACGGGATTCGAACCATGGACCTGCTGCGCGGCAGTCCATAGCCAATTCCACTGAGCCATCACTGCTTCAAATAATTATGTTTCTCTCACTGATTGGAATTCTGATGTGAAATGAAAAAAGTAATAGTTAAGAAACTTTTGTTGCAAATAAAAATGCATTAATAACTCTAGCAGAAATAGGTTTTTGACTTTCGTTTACCCAAAAGAGTCGTTTTACTTATTTCAAAGTATAAAAAGACTAACAATATTCATGAAATATGAATCCAAGTTACAACAAAGCAAACGAGGTTTTGTAGTAAAAGTCCCAAAGCGACAGTTTCTTCTTAAAACGGTACATTTGAGATAATATTCTTTGTAATTTCGATATCTAAGTCTTAATTTAGTTTCGTCAGTTAATTTCGCTTTAATTGAACTCTTGTGATTTTGATTGTACTTATAAAATATTATGAATAGTTTTAATTTTAAATATCTTTATGAAATTTGAGAGTTCATTTGAAAGGTCGAATATCTACAAGGCACAGACTATAAATTTAATAATCAAATTCTTGACGCTACTCTAGGGTTGGTGTTTTATGAAAGCCGTCGTTTCTTCGTCGTTTTTTTGCTAGAATTGAAATTAAGTCACATCATTCACATATTTCTAAGAGCTAGAGTCAATTAAATGTGTTCATTTGAAACGTGTTTTTATAGTTAAGAAGAAAAAATATCTTACTAAAAGTCACCGCTGTCCGTGGGCAGGCCTGGTTCACTTCTCACTTTAGGTACAAAGCTACAGGTACGGTGTATCCGTCTGGACGGAATATTCTACGGTGCGTGCCGCGTCAGAAGAGTTCAGAGCTATGCATGGCTCTGCGATAGTAAGAGACGCCTTGTAGGTAAACATAAATACTAGGTTCTCCGTGCTGGCGAGCTAAATTGCACTTTATTGTTATTTTTTTTATTCCTGATAGGTTAGCCTTTGACCACTATCTCACCTGATGGTAAGTGTTGATGTGGTCGAAGATGTTGTTCAGGCTAACCTAGAAGTTCTGCTTTTTTTTTTTTTTTTTTTATGCCTGATAGTTTAGCCTTTGACCACTATCTCACCTGATGGTAAGTGATGATGTGGTCGAAGATGTTGTTCAGGCTAACCTAGAAATACTGGCTCTCAAGGACAGCTGCCGGAACACACCGTTAGGTGCTTGGCGACAGAATTTCTACTTGAGGGTGGTAGCTAGCCAGGCGGGCATTCGCAAAATACCCTACCACCATGCTGTAACGACTGCCATCCTAAGACAACAACCGGGACCGACGGCTTAACGTGCCCTCCGAAGCACGGAAACGCTCAGTAGTAATGTCACTAGCGGTCACCCATCCAACTCATGACCGCGGGCGACGTTGCTTAACTTTGCTGATCGGTTGAGAACAGCTAAGTAAACTTCGCTACGAGCGCTTCATAGCTTCGTTCTAGAGTCGCTTATTTATTGGAATGGCTTTACGAAGTGATCCTTCTGGTTCTTATTATTCTGTGCTGTCGGGTGCCAGCCAATATCTGCCTGTGACCTGGGAGTTATAAGGAGCTACAAAAGAAAAAATTTCAGAAGGTGGGCAGCAGTGTGAATAAAGAATTACTATCTAGCACTGTGATCCCCAAGCCACATGGCAAGCGTGGGGATTATGGCAAACTCCTTCTAAATGGAGGAGTCTGTGTTCAGCAATAAAAAAAATCAGAAATAAAAAAAAAAAAAACATTTCGGCTGATCCAGTAACGCTCGTCGTCCATCCATCTATTATATCTTAAGGCTATATATTTTAAACCGTAATAGGTAGCCGATTGAAATGTTCACAGAATATGTCGTTTTATGTGATTGCCAACAACTTGTAAACAATCTTTTTATCCATATTCGAGAAATATGTTTTTTTTACGTTTGTTGTTTTAGCCGAACTTGAGAAACTTCTAAATGTGTGTGATTGTAGTAATCCATCTTTTCTCTCTATTGTAAAACAACAAACAATAAAAAGTGACCAATTTTACAAAAAAATATATTGTGTACTTCGTTATTGTGTTTACGGAATTTCATTAAACTTGGTTTTTACCTTCTTCAAAAAAAAAACACGCTATTATATCACACTTAAATTCGACTTTTATAAATAGAGACATATTCAAAGTCTTATAAAAGTCTTAAAAAAACAGTCAAACTACATAATATAAGCAAACAGTGTAAATGAGATTTTTTTATTTATTTAGTGGAGGTGCCATCACGCACACCGCCCACCTGATGGTAAGCTGTTACCCGTCGCTTATGGACATCTGCAACACCAGGGGCGTTACCAATGCGTTGCCGAGCCTTTAAGACTCTTAACACCCTTTTTAAAAGAATCCATACTGTAGCTCTGCGGAAAAACGCTAAATGGAAGATCATTCCCCATTTTGCAAGTATGCGGTAAGAAGGAACGCATAAATCGAGTTGTTTAAATAAACATTTGTTTGTTAAAAAAATAAACAATATTGTTTGCTACAACATTGGTCTACATTGACAGGAGTTGTAATACTCATTAAATGGTATTGGCATATATTTTTTTAGTTCCTTATGTGTGACTTATAAAATTATTCTACCAATATTAGTGGGATTTAAATGGGATCAGTTTAGAGGTGCACAGAACGCAATAAAAAAGAATCATCGATATCGGATGATTCTTTGTCGTCATATACATACAAAAAAAAATACGTGTGGCTTGATTAAACTTGAGAACCTTCCTCCTTTTTTTGGAAGACGATTAAAAGTGTTTGCAAAACAAAAAGGAAATATTCATATAGTTAATGAATTCAATTTTTAATAAAAGGCACCTATTTTACAATTAAATTATTCAACAATTTCAATATGCTCCGTGTACTTGGCAAATTATTTTTCAATCCCTAAAGTTCACAATTTGAAATCACTGTGCCGCACATACATAAGCTTTAGAAAGCCTTTGAAAGAGAGCTTACCATATTTGTACAAGAGTTAATATACCTTCAAACAAGTCTGTAACACATAATTACAAACCAAACGATTTTAATGAATTTCAGACTTAAAATGGATTTTACTGAAATTGAAAACTGGGATTTGATGGAAATGTTTTCTACATGAACTATAACGCAAATACACTTAATCTGAATATAATTTCAACTTGTTATTTTGTCCGCAGAAAGGCACCTTCGAACATATAGAATACTACTACCAGTATGGATACAACAAATATATTTGAACTTATTTCTAATAGTACATTATGACATAAGTGCGGTATGTTTACAATTACAGCCGAGGCGATATTGCTACAAGAATGCAGAGGCTGTAATTATCAAAGCGCACGTATGTCATATTTTTCAACACTTGCGAGGAACAAATACGAAAATATTTACTTTATTTTTTTGATAGCAATAATAATATGATTAAGAAGGTTTCAAAATAATTAAAACAAACTCTTTGGTTTGTTTTTATATGAAAAAGTAATAAAACAAACTACAATCTCCTTTGTGAGAAGCGGTGAACCGTTGTTTTTTTTCTATTTAAACAAAAGTGCGCAAAGTAGAAAAAAAACACAAGTGCGTAATAGACTACATAATGACACATAAATCGGTGCATTTAAAAGCCCGTTACGAGCTAGTGTGTTGAAAATTATTTACAAGTTGTATCGATGTATGTTGTATTGATATATAAGTGAAAATCACACTTACAAATTATAAATTTACTAGCGGCTCCGGCTTCGCACGGGTATAAAATATATAGCCTATGTCATTCGCTGAAAAAATGATTAAAATCGATCCAGTAGTTTTGATTTATTCATTACTGCCCGTGGCCCGCACGCGTTAAATTTACAGTAGGTAAAACAATTTTTCTTTCCCTAAACCATGAAGATTTCCTGCTTTCTTTGGAATATTTTCATACACTACAGTTTTTCTTATTTACTTTTTAAATTTTTACACTACTACACTCTCCCGCCGCCCGGGCCGGCCGGAACCGCCGCAAACGCTACGTCCCGCAATTTGTAAATCTGTAATATCTTCGAAAATATTCATTTAAATCAAATGCTGTAAAGGGCCATATAGATTTATATTATATCAACAATGTATTTAAGATATTTAATTAGATAAGGATTAATGCTGTATTGGTTTAAATCGCTTCGAAAATTAGCCATTATTTGTCGTAAAAAGTAAATGACAAAAAATGTTTTACTTACATTACAAAATTATAGATTTGCGAGGGAAAAATGTATAGTAATTTGTGTAGTTTTTGTTGAGGAACACATAGTTTTAAGTGTTCAGTGACATATTTTCTATTTGACGGTGGTAGCCAGCTGAGTAAAAATGTGCTATAAAAATGGTTCACTAAATATGCTTTTACATACAATGAAAGTCAAGCTAGAAGCATCATTCAAATCATACGATATATCATTGCTCCATTCATTACACATTACTGCATGGCAAACGTTAAGTTAATTAGTAATAAATAAACCCCGTTATTTTCACAATTGGGCCTACATTTTTATACAAAAAAGTACCTACACCGAACTATCTTTGGTTAATTTGAACTAAAAATTCCATGATTTGGAAAAGAGATAATAGTCCTTGGCTATACCTATACAGTCAAGACCATAATTAATACTGTTTGTATATTATTCTTAATTATGCGAGTAAATATAAGTAAGCTTCTATGGGGCTTTTATAATTATGCAGGTCAATTTATTGCGTAGACGTTCTACACAAAGATTTAAATGACTGATTTTTTTCTCTATATACGACATACGAGTAACCTCAAAACTATTTTTGTAAGCAAACTTATTTTTAAAGAAAATCCTTTTTAGGATTTTCTTTTCGGTGAGAAGATTGAAATATTATTTAGAATTTTTAATTTATTTTATTTCAGGGCGTATGGCTTGAGATATAAGATATATATGTGTCTATATGAGTATCTATAAGATATGCAGTCCACGTGCTGATTTACAGTTTGTTAGCCGTTCGTTCAATGCGCTTTTCGTCCAATATCAATTACGTTCAGTACGCCTTTATTCAGTTCAAACATTAACCACTAAACATTTTAACCACCACGTATTTAGTCAATTATAATTTTTCAAATATAATGACAGCTGTGAAAGTGATACATCATTTAATTTGGTAATTATTTACATATCAGGTGACAGCAGTCAACGGATATGCCTAAAAAAAATTACTTGAAAATTTAAAAGTGATCTTGAGTCAAATTTTTTTCCTAACAAAAAAAACTTAGTGCTTGAATACTTTGTTTACAACAGAACACTTGATACTTTGTTTACAACAGATCACTGTTGTAAACAAAGTATTCATGCACTGAGTTTTTTTTGTTAGCTATTGCCCGAAATGAATCTCTCAATGAAATTGGAGGTGATGGCCTCACAAGTATTTGCCCAACAACGTTTAGTAATACGTCCAGTAGTTTCGGAAACAGCACCCTGTGCTACAGCGAAATAAGTTCACATCTTCATTTTCGAAGTTGTGATAGCTCTATGGCATTGGGTATGGACTGCCACGCAGCAGGTCCATGGTTCGAATCCTGCCACTGGCTTGAGCTTCAACGCATGGTGGAAGGGCATTTTGCGAAGGACGCTAGCAACCACCCTCAAGAAGAAAATCTGTTACCAAGCACCTAACTGTGTGTTCCGGCAGCTGTATTTGAGAGCCAGTAATTATAGGTTAAACCTGTTAACACCTTTGACCACAAATCAGATTGTAGTTACATATAAAAAAAAACTGTGAAATAAGCTCGAACTTGTCGTACTGTTAGTATATTATTCTCAACTGAATCCCCCGTTTACCAAGAGGTTTCTAAGAGGTCAGAAATGTAGGTCAACGTATTGCGTAGGTGGTTCTACGCAACAGATATTATGTACCGATCCTGCGAGTCCCTCGCAGGATCGGTAAATGGGCTCCTTGTTATTTATGTAAGTTGTGTAAAGGTTATATTATACGCAGAGACAAAAGAAGAAATTGATACTGGGATCTTGGCTTTTTTATATGTTTGTGATTTTGAATGTTTTTATGTGAAAACACTATGTGAACTTATGTGAACATTTTAAGCGTAATTTTATCGCTTATATTTTACTCGTATTATCGTATTAAGGAAATAAGTGACATTTAAATAAATTACATAACGCCTACCTAGGGAATGGGCAGGCGTTAAATGGAAACAGAGAAAACAACTTCTACTTTTTTTACTTTTATCATTTACCGGGCAAATTCAATCTCTTGACTGATAATTTTTAGGTCTTAAATGCTTACTTTCTTTTTACTAAGGTAAGCCGTGGGGTCTTTTATGTATAAAATCACGATCATTTTATATTATTTTTATGCTCTGTATTAAACTATTGAAAAAAAGTGGTGGTCAACAGTACATAAGAAATAAAAAATTGAATAAATATTATTTTCAGACATTTTGGCACTGCACCAAATTTTCTCAAAGAATAATCATTTTTAGAACTCATTTTTCTTCTTTGTTTTGTAATATAATGTTTTTAGTTTTGCCCAAAACTAATACGACCCAAATTATTGAACGCACCCTTTGGAAAACAATGTTCTTTTAATATGCCTTCCAATCGCACGATAAAGACAGTCCATTATGCGAAATCGACGAGAAGCGTGGTCATAACGCATCGTTATAAAGACGCATTTAGACAGGTATAAGCCATTAGGGAATAATAAAACACCCTTATCGGGCCATTAGATGCTCGTAAAATAACTGTTAGTCATAACATAATAATGTGATGGATTGTTATATTCGTGTTTTTCCGTAACCACTCTGGTAGAGGTGCTACGATTGCTACGAGATTGCGTAGACTACTTGAATCGTGTAGACTGGTATATATAATATTAGATATATGTAATAAGTTAAAGGTCACATAAAGAACAAGATACAACGATGCAGAAACGTAGATCTGTGTGAGGTACCTACCAACCTGTACCTAGCGGCGATTACCTACATTGGATCATCAAGTGTAATAACCGTCTTTGCACGGGTTTTTTTTACTACAATCTGACTTGTTGGTAAGTGATATGATAGGAATCGCAATTCTGTGACAGTTACTGGAGCTCACTTGATGGCAACAGGGGCTTATGATCTTTCATGTATAAGTATATTCTTTACCTCTTAACAATAATTTATTGTTTTAATAACAAGAAAGTTGTAGCTGGAGAAAACACTTAACTAGCGGATGAAAACATTTAAATTACATCGAATTAATACACTCAGTACTGCAATTCGAGTAACAATGAAGACGCACTGATAGCCTACCGGTAATAGTTATGGACTGCCGTGCCGCAGCTCCAGTTTTCAAACCCACCGCCTGGCTAGCTATCACTCTCATGTATAAAACCTACTAACAGTATTAGAGAGCCAGTAAGTAATTATGAAACTACTGGTACATAAGGCTTAGCAACCTTATGTCTCATGGTGATAGGCGCAGTGTAGTTTTTCAGTAGGCAAGAACTCTACTATAACAGATGCATTTGATCACAAGTGCTTACTGCTTTACGTCAGATGGGCATCATGTGTGTTACCTTACAGTCACATTAAAAAAAAATACCACTTCTAAGTGGTAATTCAAATGCCATAAGCCAATCTTATGTCTACCATCAGCCTCTTTGTTTAACTCGATATTGGGTTTATTATTATATTGTATTATATTGTTTTATTATTTTTCTACCTTTTATATGCCTTCCATGGCAACTATATCATAACAAGAACCTTAAATCACCATCATAAAATAAAAACTGTTTTCATATGCAACTGAAGAGGGAGTAAAATGTATAGTCTAATGTTCTCAACTTCCCAAAAGGGTATTTTACGTTAGCGTCAATGTAAGCGACAACATCAATCACTGTGTCACCTGAATCCGCGCAAATAGTTTATTCTCCCTATTTTTGGCACTGGCAACCGTCAGTCAACATTCAAGAGAAATAACCCTTTGCAACTTAGCAGTTGCTAGTGAGGTGCTGCTTACACAATCGTATTTCCCAACACAAATACGAGTCATTATCTTTGCTAGATCACAAACTAGACAATGTAAGAGGGCACGTGTCATATATTCGCAATTATTATCCGACGTACTTAAGCTCATTATACGGTAAGCATACTAAATAATACTTATTATAAAACTATCTAAGAACATACGATATAGAAAGTTTCAGCCTTTGTTTTGTGGTGTATCAACATCAAGCTTCCTTGGGAATGCTCTTGTTGGTCGCTAGTACACCGGCCACCTATTGGTTTAGTCAATTAGATTTAGAAAGTTCTAAGACTCCTACGAGCATGACCAGGCATGCTTGTATAAGTGAACGTTTCTTAGGGCTATCGAGAGTTGACCCTCGCCCAAAATCTAGTGGAGTAATATTGCCGCAACCGGCAAACAGCACGTTAGTCCATTCTTAATTAAATAGTGAATTTTAATCATGTTTATCAGAATTATTATTGTATATCAGAATAGATACGATTATCAAAATATAAATGAATAATTTTGAATTTGACACATAACAGCGATCTTTCTTAAGATCTAGGCTTAAAAATGTACATATATTCCAAGATACACGTAAACTTATATTGTGTGCATACATTAAAATAACTGCTATGCACTGTACTGTATCAGCCGGATTGTCCACTTTTGAACACAGTCTCCCCCATTATGGAGGGATTTGCCATAATCCCCACTCTTAGCATGCGATTTGGGGATCGCACTGTAAGATATGAATTCCTCAGAAAGCGCTGCTGTCCACCATCTGACTGCTCTCTTTTCTTCTAACTGCTATGTATATTGAATAAAATATGAGTGTAGTAATATTTTCTTTCCCATCCCTTTAAGCTTGATGGAAGGAAAACATACATCATGTGCACAATGCTCTGTGTAATAGTGTACGCCGATACGGTTTTTAATATGGAAATTGGAAATACGCTCCATTCGCGTCACTTCCTGTCTGTAACAACAATTTTTGATAACAGAAGTCTTTGTTATACGAAAGAGTACTTTTTTATGTTATTGTGAAAGAATAACCTCGAGGCCCACCTGATGTTAAGCGGACTAAACTCTGCCTATAACAGATGCATTTCATCGCAAGTCGCGAATTGCACTGCGCCCGTTACTTTTGAAACATATTTGGTAATTTTAATATTGATATGTTTGCAATAACACCTGCTATGCAAATTACATTACAAAATTACAAATATTCTTATATTTGTAATTAGAAAAAAAAATAGTACAACGGAAGTGGTACTATAGATGTCGCAATATCTATAGTACCACTTCCGTTCCAATACGATGGTTAAAGAACGATAGGAAAGATTTGAGTTATTACGTCATGTCATGTTAGCTCAATTGGTTAGAACATACCCCGGCTAAATGGACGCGGGTTCGAATCCCGCACATGACTTAATTTTTGTCTATCGTATATTTATAATTTTGTAACATAGTTGGTAAGTCTCATATGTGACTCTAATTTCACTGGCTTTAAAGGACTGCTGCCGGAACACACCGTTAGATGCTTGGCGACAGATTTTCTACTTGAGGGTGGTAGCTAGGTGAACAATCGCAAAATGCCCTTCCATCGTGCGGTGTAGCTCAAGCCGGCGGTGGAGTTCGAACCAGAGACCTGTGGCACGGCAGTACATAGCTTGGCCATCATTGCTTCAAAAATCTTATCAGTATGTGTTTATTTTTTTATTTGCATATTAAATAAGATAAGATATAGTCAGCGAGAGAAAGAATATCCTTAACAATACCGGCTTGCAAATAACCTACATAGAAATTTATCAAAATCCGTTCTAAAGTGATTGGTCACTAAATCTAACACTAAACTAACATCTCATGGGCCTCTTGGAATTCCGTCACAATCTCATATATAAAACGCTCATATATAAATCTTATCTTATATACAGCGTGTCCCAAAATTCAACGATAAGCCGGCATCGGAACATGGACCTACTCATGACTCCTCGGAAAAAAAAAAAAAATTATAACTGTTTTTTTTTATTAATTACAGAGACTTTTATAAATTTCATCGATATTCGATACCCATTATGCTATTTTCAACTACCATGACCACAATTTTTGACATATTTTTGATATTTTTTGTGCATTAGCAACCTAAGAAGGACGGCTATCTACCACAATCCTTTAAAATTACAGAAAGTCTGTAGTTATTTTACAAAAATCAGTAAAAAAAAAAATTTTTCTTATAATTTTCATAGATTTTAACATTCTATGCACTTCCTATAGTCTGGGTTAAAAAAAAAAAGTATGGACACTACCATGGCAAGTTTTATTAAAAGTTGGCGCAACTTTATAAAAGTCTCTGTAATTAAAAAAAAAGAGAGTTATAATTTTTTTTTTATTTTTTCCCGAGTAGTCATGAGTAGGTCCATGCACCGATGCCGGCTTATCGTTGAATTTTGGGACACGGTGTATATATATATAAGATAACATTTAAAGGTATATTGACATTTTGATATATATATTAATAAGTACCGAGACGAGATAAGAAAAGACAGTGCCCGATGGTAAGCATTATGTCTGTCCATTACAACGTTGCCATTGTGTGTGACAAGTGACACTCTTGACACTTAACACTCCGAGATATTAGTTTTTAAGTCTCGATTGCCCAGTCTTTACCTACATCTACCCACGAAAATTGAGTTGTTTAAGTGTTAATTCCACCCCTACTACCCCTTCTAACATGGCACGTTTGTATGTGTCATTTGCAAAATAATATTTTGTATTTTGGTACCGCTCGCGAAAGAACATCAACAATTGAATTTTAACCAAATCAATAACCAATCGCCGAAGTATTCATATATCAAACGCAATTTGACTAAAGTAAGAACACTGATTCGATTTAATCTTTATCAAAAAAAGAAAATGCTATTACTTGCCAATACTACGAATAAATTCGTTATGATTTATTTTGCAGGTATCTGAAATCAAATATGAAAAAGTTGGAATAAATCTTTATGCTAAATAAATGGACTATAAATTAGATAAGTTCTATTCAATTTATGGCCAGCGTTTTATATTTGAAATCAAAAAGCAATATGAAAATTGAGATAGCATACATTGGGTCGGCACTTGCAAAAAAATAAAGTCAGGGTCAGGTTTTCAAGTTGTTAGAAGTAACCTTTTATTTGAGAGAATTATAGGCAACTTTAAGACAAGCAAGTAGTGTATATATGCGGGTTCTGGCTCAAACTCTGAGGTTGAATGACGTCACAGCGTTCTCACCACAGCGAAACGTTCTTATCACATCCGGCGACCGATAAGTTTCAAAGCTAGCTATTAAAGTCGGATTTGCCTGCCAATGTCAGGTTTATCTTTCATCGCTGAATTTAACTGTCAATGTCATATTGAACTGTCAAAATCAAATTTAACTGTTAAAGTTAGATTTAACTGTCATCGCTGAATTTAACTGTCAATGTCATACTGAACTGTCAGACAGATTTAGCTGACAAAGTTAGATTTAACCGTCCAAATTAGATTTAACTGTCATTGTTGAATTTACCTATTAAAATCATATTGAGCTGTCAAACTCAATTGAACTGTCAAAGTCAGATTTAACTGTCAACGTCATGTTGAACTGTCAAAGTCAATTGAACTGTCAAAGTCAGATTTAATTGTCATTGTTGAATTTAACTGTCAACGTCATATTGAACTGACAAAGTCAGATCTAACAGTGATCACATCCGGCGACCGATAAGTTTCAAAGCTAGCTATTAAAGTCGGATTTGCCTGCCAATGTCAGGTTTATCTGTCATCGCTGAATTTAACTGTCAATGTCATATTGAACTGTCAAAATCAAATTTAACTGTTAAAGTTAGATTTAACTGTCATCGCTGAATTTAACTGTCAATGTCATACTGAACTGTCAGACAGATTTAGCTGACAAAGTTAGATTTAACCGTCCAAATTAGATTTAACTGTCATTGTTGAATTTACCTATTAAAATCATATTGAGCTGTCAAACTCAATTGAACTGTCAAAGTCAGATTTAACTGTCAACGTCATGTTGAACTGTCAAAGTCAATTGAACTGTCAAAGTCAGATTTAAGTGTCATTGTTGAATTTAACTGTCAACGTCATATTGAACTGACAAAGTCAGATCTAACAGTGATCACATCCGGCGACCGATAAGTTTCAAAGCTAGCTATTAAAGTCGGATTTGCCTGCCAATGTCAGGTTTAACTGTCATCGCTGAATTTAACTGTCAATGTCATATTGAACTGTCAAAATCAAATTTAACTGTTAAAGTTAGATTTAACTGTCATCGCTGAATTTAACTGTCAATGTCATACTGAACTGTCAGACAGATTTAGCTGACAAAGTTAGATTTAACCGTCCAAATTAGATTTAACTGTCATTGTTGAATTTACCTATTAAAATCATATTGAGCTGTCAAACTCAATTGAACTGTCAAAGTCAGGTTTAACTGTCAACATCATGTTGAACTGTCAAAGTCAATTGAACTGTCAAAGTCAGATTTAAGTGTCATTGTTGAATTTAACTGTCAACGTCATATTGAACTGACAAAGTCAGATCTAACAGTGATAGATTTAACTGTTATCATCACCCAAACACCCGCACCGATCAGGAATCGAACCTCATCATCATAACGTATACACCGCTGAGCCACTGCCGCAATACTCCAATGCCCTAGTTTCACATGAATCTCACAGGATGTGGGTACGCTGATAAGCGGAGAATCGGGTCTCTTTATGAATGTGTGTAAAAGCGTAATATTATCATTATGCTATTATTATCTTCTACCAATAGGGATCACGGACTTAGACTGATAAGGAGATCATCAACCAATAGAAACACTCTTTTAAAGGTTAAGGTGTGTTGGTGGGGGTGGGTATAAAAGCATGCAACGTTTACTACAAGCACATACCTTAAGGTCTCTCATTACGTTAAACACGTTTAAAACGAGAACTCATAGATTTTTACATCTTAGCCAATATGTTTGATTGTGAATATTGCAGACAGAAGTTCACCGTTAAAAATAGTATAAAACGGCATTTGAATTATTGTAACATGTATAACAGTGCGTCTAAGAAGGATAGACCCAAATGTATCCACTGCGCTAAGATATTCTCACGGTCTGATGTTGCTGAACGCCATGCCAAGTCATGTCGAATGGGACCAGGTACGTTCATATATGATTAAAATGCTATCACTATACAATACATTAAGCTAGATTTATAGCACCTACCTAGAGATTTTTTTTCTAATAGTAAACGACTGTTGATAAATATTATAATAAAATGTGTCGATTATTCATTGAGCTGAAAACTTATCAGGATCTATGTATTTTTTACAGGTAATAAACGATGCGTTGAAACAAGTGATAATGTACTGCAACCGACTATAAAAAAACCGCGTTGTGATATATGCGAGATTGATGTGACTAATATTCATACGCATCTCCGAAGCGCTCTACATAAAAACAAAGTATGTACTCGGCCAAGGGATGATGAGCATGTTCAGATTATTAAATCTGCATACAAATCTCGCATTGCTACATATAGAGTGTTTAGCCGCACTCCAATTCTAATCCCAAGCGAGTTCATGAACGAGGTAAGAGGAATAGTACTCCGCCTAATCACCGACAAACAAGTTGAGGTGGGGGGTGCTATCAAAGTGAACTTAGAACTTTACGCTAAGTACACGAAATGGGTAAAGATGGCGGCGAATGAGGAAAAAGAACTGGATGAAGTAAAATCGTTTAATACAAAAAATATAAGTATTTTTACCGATATCAGCATAGAGGAAGCGTACAATGCATTTCTTGAAGAAATTAGTAGCAAAGCTGATGAATTCCAAGAACGCGACAGCGGGTGGGCTATCAAGAGCGTACTTCATCTTGAAATTAATATAAATAAATATGCACCACTGAAGGGATCTTCATATCTCCCCCTACCCGACTGGATTCAAAAGAAACACGCCTGTGTTAACGTAAAAAATACCGATAATGCATGCTTTTTTTGGAGCGTTATCAGCGCTCTTTACCCCGCTGCTAAAAATGCGGATCGGCCTTCATCATATCCGCCATATGAGGAAGTGGTGAATACTGATGGTATAAGCCTCCCCGTAGACATGAAGAACATCAAAAAGTTTGAAGATATGAACGAATTCAGTATAAATATATATGAGATCAGCGGTCATAGTATCGCAGGACCTATATATCACTCAAAGGAGAGACGTGACAAGCATATAAACTTGCTTCTCGTCGAGGATGGTGATAAAGCGCACTTCTGCTGGATAAAAAGCCTATCCCGTTTAGTAGGTTCACAGCAAAGCCGGCATAAGGGCAAAGTTTGGATATGCGATGGTTGCCTACTCACATTCAATAGCGAGAGTAATCTCATCAAACATACTAATCGTGATTGTTCCCATATCACAACAACATTACCAGCTGAGGAGGATAACACTTTCAAATTTAAAAACTATCAAAACAGGATGAAGGTGCCGGTAGTAGTATACGCTGATTTTGAGGCCTTATTAAAGCCGATAGATACATGTGCTCCAAACCCATCAGCATCATATACCCAAGATTATCAAGTGCATGAACCTTATAGTTTTGGATATTTTATAAAATGTAATTATAACGATTCACTAAGTAAATATGTATCGTTTAGAGGATCTAATTGCGCAGAATATTTTCTGGATTCTTTGGAGGAAGAGCTAGCCCCATTCGCTAAAAGTATAAATAGAACAATATCAATGCGACCTCTAACAAGCGAACAAACTCAAGAGTTTACAGCTGCAGTAAATTGTCATATATGCGGTGAAAAACTAAATATGGATAGGGTGCGCGATCACTGCCACTTAACAGGTATGTATAGAGGAGCTGCGCACAACGACTGCAACTTAAATTATAAAATAAAACATGTCATACCAGTAGTTCTTCATAATATGTCTAAATATGATTCACATTTTATTATTAGAACATTGCAAAACCGACACGTGAACATCCTACCCAAAAATAAGGAAAATTTCATTTCTATTACATCGGAAAAACATGGTGGGTTAAGCTTTGACTTGAGATTTATAGACTCGTACAGGTTTCTAGCGGCTAGCCTCGATAAACTCGCATCCAATCTTGATTCGAGCCAATTTGTTAACATGCGTAAACATTGCTCAGATCATTTAGATTTACTGATGAGGAAAGGTGTATTCCCTTATGATTATATATCATCTTTGGAAAAGCTTGAAGAAACAGCACTACCGCCTCAGGATAGTTTTTTTAACAAGCTGAATAACTCCAACATATCAGATGCTCAATACGAACATGCGCAAAAGGTTTGGAATGCTTTTAATGTAAAAACGTTAGGTGAATATAGCGATATATATTTGAAGACTGACGTTATGTTATTAACAGACGTATTTGAAAATTTTAGAAATGTATGTCTTAAAACTTATCAGCTAGATCCTGCTCATTATTACACAGCACCCGGCCTATCTTGGGATGCGATGCTACAGTTTACAAAGGTTGAGATGGAGTTACTCACCGATCTTTCTATGGTAAAGTTCATTTCGAATGGGATACGCGGAGGATTGAGTCAGTGCTGCGGAAGATATGCAAAAGCTAATAATAAATATATTAGAGATTATGATTCTGAGAAACCCTCAAATTTTATAATTTACTTAGATGCTAATAATCAATATGGATGGGCAATGAGTCAATACTTACCCTTAAAAGATTTCAGATGGTTGGCCGAAGATGAAATAGTAAACTTTGATATTACCCAAACCTCCGATGATAGTGCTACAGGTTTCATTCTAGAGGTGGATTTAGACTATCCCACACATTTGCATGACTCACACAAGGACCTTTGCTTTTGCCCTGAAAACCGCGTACCAGAAGTAAGTAAGTCTAAAAGCCCAAAACTCTTATCAAACTTGTATTGTAAGCGTGAATATGCTATACATTATATTAACTTAAAACAGGCTATCGATAAAGGACTTGTTCTAAAAAAAATACATCGAGTTCTAGCTTTCAGTCAGAGCCCTTGGCTAAAGGGGTACATTGAAATGAATACGGCAATGAGAACGAGCGCAAAAAATACATTCGAAAAAGATTTCTATAAACTAATGAACAATGCAGTTTTCGGAAAAACTATGGAAAATGTTGAAAAGAGAGTTGATGTGCGCTTAGTGAATAGGTGGGAGAGTGCGGGTAAGAGATTAGGAGCTAGAGCATTGATAAGCAGGCTTAATTTCCATAGCTGTACAATAATAAACAAGGATCTTACTATCATTCAGATGCAGCGTAATAAGATTAAATATGACAAGCCTACATATATAGGGTTCACTGTACTAGAGCTCTCGAAAACTCTTATGTATGACTTTCACTACAATTACATATTACCAAAATACGGTGAAAATGCATCCCTTTTATATACAGACACAGACTCTTTTATATACAACATAACGACCGATGATTTTTATGCTGACATCAAACCAGACGTAGAAAAACGATTTGATACTTCAGACTACCCCTCCAGCAATACCTATAATCTACCTCTAGTCAACAAGAAAGTGGTGGGGATGTTCAAGGATGAATGTGCAGGTGAAATGATTAGAGAATTTATAGGTATACGGTCCAAATGCTACTTTATAAAAAAAGAAGATGATAAGGAGATAAAAAAAATCAAAGGGGTAAAAAGAAATGTGGTAGTGGATGATGTGAATAGAGATGACTTTTTCAACTGCGCAACCAATGCAGAAGATGTGCAATATCGTACTATGTATGTGATAGGTAGTAAAGCTCACTTACTATACTCTCAAGCTCTCAATAAGATAGTCCTGAAAAATTCCGATGATAAGAGGTTTTCCATACCCAATGAACCTTATAAAACCTTAGCATGGGGTCATTTTACCATAGAATAAATTTTATAATAAAAATTGTAAATTATTTATTTAGTTAGATATTTGTGTAGAATTGTAAATAGAATAGTGTAAATAAGATATCTTTAGCAACTATTTAGGGGATCTCACGCTGTATTAGAAGCTCAGCAAAGCCCCTCTAACGATACGAATCTATTTCTATGAATTATATACCTAAGATGCTTTATTAATATAATTATTTCCTAAATTATGTAAAATAAAAATTATAAATGTATTAAATATGTTTAAGAGCCCTCTACCCTATCAGCGGGAGTACCTAATATGAGTACAAGTACTATGTATAGTTAATAATTATTATTATCATTATTAATTAGTATTCGCTAAGTATGTTAAGTCTAAAGTATTGTATAAAAGTAATAAATTATATAGAAAAATATATATTTTTTCATTTTATTGGATAATCCCTACCCCCACCCCAGTTCTAAATAGTACAACGGCAGACCCTCTTCAACTTTTACATCGACTCGCTATATATCAGACCTATTCAAACCTGCAAGATCACCTGTTCAATACCTGCTCAAACCTGTTCAATACCTGATCAATACCTGTTCAGACCTGTTCAATACCTGATCAATACCTGTTCAGACCTAATCAATACCTGTTCAGACCGGTTCAATACCTGATCAATACCTGATCAATACTTGATCAATACCTGTTCAGACCTGTTCAATACCTGATCAATACCTGTTCAATACCTGATCAATACCTGTTCAGACCTGTTCAAAAACCCATTCAAAACCTGTTCAGAGCAGATCGTACCACTTAATCAGACCTGGTCAAAGCAGCTCATATCACCTATACAACTCTTATCTGATCTTATTCGATTATAATGTAAAAATCACTCACTCTCATACTGAGACTTGATCTGATAACGTTAGATCTATCAAAATCAGATTTAGATGTTATTGTATATATAGTAAATATACTTATCTTACTATGTATAAATTGATGAGTATTAACAGTAAATGCACTTAGAATATTATTTATTATGCCAGTCGAAAAGCTGAGGCTTTCAAAAACAATCTAGACCTAATAGAACTTTGCAAAACTATTATTTTATTTAAAATATTAATAAGATCTAAAGCGTATAAAGAGATATTTAATTTAAGCATGTTTTTAATTGGTTGGAATGAATACTTGCAAACGTATTGAGATAATTACATATAGATGTTAGTAGCATATAATGTACGTTCTGGTTCATTTACCATATATTTTTTACAAATTATTTTGCGGTTGTAATTAATACTTTAGTATGGCTAAAGTATATGTCTGTGCGTTTTTGGACCGCAAAGGATAAGTTGGTAAAAGAGTTAAGGAAACAGTGTAAGTAGAGCTCTGAAGTGGTGTTGTTGTTGTTCTGTGAGGGTGAATGTTACGCTGGTCGTGTGTTAACTATAATAGTATCTGCAGTCTATCACGAGAGATGTTTGGGGGGTGTGAAGGTTGTATTGGTGGTGGGAAGGTTGTATCGGGCGGTGGGTAGGGTTGTACAATATTGTCGGTTTTCAAAACTAGACTTGAAAACAAGTCAACTAGATGGCGTTAGTAGTTATATAGTAGTATATTCAGCGCTGATGCCTCCTAATAGTGACTGTTATTGAATCTGTGACATAATTGGAAGTCGCGGGTGTTTGGGCGGGGGGGGGAGGTTATGGTTGGCGGGGTGCGGGCGGCGGCGGCGGCGGCGGCGGGTTTTGTTCTAGTACCTATTTACATACGTATGGGTGAATACATTTCGTGGTCATCATTACTCGAGTATAGAATTCTTCCGCATAAAATCTTAGTCTCTATTATATACATATATATTTTAAATGAAATATTATAAAAAACCGAATTTAATGTAACAATATACTTTGTATTATTTAGATATTATACTTGATTTGTTCTAAAAACGGGGTTGGGAATATTACATGCGTAGACAGGATGTGAGCGGGCGATAACTGCTAACCGCAGCAATACGAGCGGTACCTATACGAGATAACGTGTGTAATGTTCACAATATAGAGCATTTTTAACCTCTCACAGTTTAACGAATAGTCACCAAGGTATTCATACATACGTATGGAAATAGGTACTAGAACAAAACCCGCCGCCGCCGCCGCCGCCGCCCGCACCCCGCCAACCATAACCTCCCCCCCCGCCCAAACACCCGCGACTTCCAATTATGTCACAGATTCAATAACAGTCACTATTAGGAGGCATCAGCGCTGAATATACTACTATATAACTACTAACGCCATCTAGTTGACTTGTTTTCAAGTCTAGTTTTGAAAACCGACAATATTGTACAACCCTACCCACCGCCCGATACAACCTTCCCACCACCAATACAACCTTCACACCCCCCAAACATCTCTCGTGATAGACTGCAGATACTATTATAGTTAACACACGACCAGCGTAACATTCACCCTCACAGAACAACAACAACACCACTTCAGAGCTCTACTTACACTGTTTCCTTAACTCTTTTACCAACTTATCCTTTGCGGTCCAAAAACGCACAGACATATACTTTAGCCATACTAAAGTATTAATTACAACCGCAAAATAATTTGTAAAAAATATATGGTAAATGAACCAGAACGTACATTATATGCTACTAACATCTATATGTAATTATCTCAATACGTTTGCAAGTATTCCTTCCAACCAATTAAAAACATGCTTAAATTAAATATCTCTTTATACGCTTTAGATCTTATTAATATTTTAAATAAAATAATAGTTTTGCAAAGTTCTATTAGGTCTAGATTGTTTTTGAAAGCCTCAGCTTTTCGACTGGCATAATAAATAATATTCTAAGTGCATTTACTGTTAATACTCATCAATTTATACATAGTAAGATAAGTATATTTACTATATATACAATAACATCTAAATCTGATTTTGATAGATCTAACGTTATCAGATCAAGTCTCAGTATGAGAGTGAGTGATTTTTACATTATAATCGAATAAGATCAGATAAGAGTTGTATAGGTGATATGAGCTGCTTTGACCAGGTCTGATTAAGTGGTACGATCTGCTCTGAACAGGTTTTGAATGGGTTTTTGAACAGGTCTGAACAGGTATTGATCAGGTATTGAACAGGTATTGATCAGGTATTGAACAGGTCTGAACAGGTATTGATCAAGTATTGATCAGGTATTGATCAGGTATTGAACCGGTCTGAACAGGTATTGATTAGGTCTGAACAGGTATTGATCAGGTATTGAACAGGTCTGAACAGGTATTGATCAGGTATTGAACAGGTTTGAGCAGGTATTGAACAGGTGATCTTGCAGGTTTGAATAGGTCTGATATATAGCGAGTCGATGTAAAAGTTGAAGAGGGTCTGCCGTTGTACTATTTAGAACTGGGGTGGGGGTAGGGATTATCCAATAAAATGAAAAAATATATATTTTTCTATATAATTTATTACTTTTATACAATACTTTAGACTTAACATACTTAGCGAATACTAATTAATAATGATAATAATAATTATTAACTATACATAGTACTTGTACTCATATTAGGTACTCCCGCTGATAGGGTAGAGGGCTCTTAAACATATTTAATACATTTATGATTTTTATTTTACATAATTTAGGAAATAATTATATTAATAAAGCATCTTAGGTATATAATTCATAGAAATAGATTCGTATCGTTAGAGGGGCTTTGCTGAGCTTCTAATACAGCGTGAGATCCCCTAAATAGTTGCTAAAGATATCTTATTTACACTATTCTATTTACAATTCTACACAAATATCTAACTAAATAAATAATTTACAATTTTTATTATAAAATTTATTCTATGGTAAAATGACCCCATGCTAAGGTTTTATAAGGTTCATTGGGTATGGAAAACCTCTTATCATCGGAATTTTTCAGGACTATCTTATTGAGAGCTTGAGAGTATAGTAAGTGAGCTTTACTACCTATCACATACATAGTACGATATTGCACATCTTCTGCATTGGTTGCGCAGTTGAAAAAGTCATCTCTATTCACATCATCCACTACCACATTTCTTTTTACCCCTTTGATTTTTTTTATCTCCTTATCATCTTCTTTTTTTATAAAGTAGCATTTGGACCGTATACCTATAAATTCTCTAATCATTTCACCTGCACATTCATCCTTGAACATCCCCACCACTTTCTTGTTGACTAGAGGTAGATTATAGGTATTGCTGGAGGGGTAGTCTGAAGTATCAAATCGTTTTTCTACGTCTGGTTTGATGTCAGCATAAAAATCATCGGTCGTTATGTTGTATATAAAAGAGTCTGTGTCTGTATATAAAAGGGATGCATTTTCACCGTATTTTGGTAATATGTAATTGTAGTGAAAGTCATACATAAGAGTTTTCGAGAGCTCTAGTACAGTGAACCCTATATATGTAGGCTTGTCATATTTAATCTTATTACGCTGCATCTGAATGATAGTAAGATCCTTGTTTATTATTGTACAGCTATGGAAATTAAGCCTGCTTATCAATGCTCTAGCTCCTAATCTCTTACCCGCACTCTCCCACCTATTCACTAAGCGCACATCAACTCTCTTTTCAACATTTTCCATAGTTTTTCCGAAAACTGCATTGTTCATTAGTTTATAGAAATCTTTTTCGAATGTATTTTTTGCGCTCGTTCTCATTGCCGTATTCATTTCAATGTACCCCTTTAGCCAAGGGCTCTGACTGAAAGCTAGAACTCGATGTATTTTTTTTAGAACAAGTCCTTTATCGATAGCCTGTTTTAAGTTAATATAATGTATAGCATATTCACGCTTACAATACAAGTTTGATAAGAGTTTTGGGCTTTTAGACTTACTTACTTCTGGTACGCGGTTTTCAGGGCAAAAGCAAAGGTCATTGTGTGAGTCATGCAAATGTGTGGGATAGTCTAAATCCACCTCTAGAATGAAACCTGTAGCACTATCATCGGAGGTTTGGGTAATATCAAAGTTTACTATTTCATCTTCGGCCAACCATCTGAAATCTTTTAAGGGTAAGTATTGACTCATTGCCCATCCATATTGATTATTAGCATCTAAGTAAATTATAAAATTTGAGGGTTTCTCAGAATCATAATCTCTAATATATTTATTATTAGCTTTTGCATATCTTCCGCAGCACTGACTCAATCCTCCGCGTATCCCATTCGAAATGAACTTTACCATAGAAAGATCGGTGAGTAACTCCATCTCAACCTTTGTAAACTGTAGCATCGCATCCCAAGATAGGCCGGGTGCTGTGTAATAATGAGCAGGATCTAGCTGATAAGTTTTAAGACATACATTTCTAAAATTTTCAAATACGTCTGTTAATAACATAACGTCAGTCTTCAAATATATATCGCTATATTCACCTAACGTTTTTACATTAAAAGCATTCCAAACCTTTTGCGCATGTTCGTATTGAGCATCTGATATGTTGGAGTTATTCAGCTTGTTAAAAAAACTATCCTGAGGCGGTAGTGCTGTTTCTTCAAGCTTTTCCAAAGATGATATATAATCATAAGGGAATACACCTTTCCTCATCAGTAAATCTAAATGATCTGAGCAATGTTTACGCATGTTAACAAATTGGCTCGAATCAAGATTGGATGCGAGTTTATCGAGGCTAGCCGCTAGAAACCTGTACGAGTCTATAAATCTCAAGTCAAAGCTTAACCCACCATGTTTTTCCGATGTAATAGAAATGAAATTTTCCTTATTTTTGGGTAGGATGTTCACGTGTCGGTTTTGCAATGTTCTAATAATAAAATGTGAATCATATTTAGACATATTATGAAGAACTACTGGTATGACATGTTTTATTTTATAATTTAAGTTGCAGTCGTTGTGCGCAGCTCCTCTATACATACCTGTTAAGTGGCAGTGATCGCGCACCCTATCCATATTTAGTTTTTCACCGCATATATGACAATTTACTGCAGCTGTAAACTCTTGAGTTTGTTCGCTTGTTAGAGGTCGCATTGATATTGTTCTATTTATACTTTTAGCGAATGGGGCTAGCTCTTCCTCCAAAGAATCCAGAAAATATTCTGCGCAATTAGATCCTCTAAACGATACATATTTACTTAGTGAATCGTTATAATTACATTTTATAAAATATCCAAAACTATAAGGTTCATGCACTTGATAATCTTGGGTATATGATGCTGATGGGTTTGGAGCACATGTATCTATCGGCTTTAATAAGGCCTCAAAATCAGCGTATACTACTACCGGCACCTTCATCCTGTTTTGATAGTTTTTAAATTTGAAAGTGTTATCCTCCTCAGCTGGTAATGTTGTTGTGATATGGGAACAATCACGATTAGTATGTTTGATGAGATTACTCTCGCTATTGAATGTGAGTAGGCAACCATCGCATATCCAAACTTTGCCCTTATGCCGGCTTTGCTGTGAACCTACTAAACGGGATAGGCTTTTTATCCAGCAGAAGTGCGCTTTCTCACCATCCTCGACGAGAAGCAAGTTTATATGCTTGTCACGTCTCTCCTTTGAGTGATATATAGGTCCTGCGATACTATGACCGCTGATCTCATATATATTTATACTGAATTCGTTCATATCTTCAAACTTTTTGATGTTCTTCATGTCTACGGGGAGGCTTATACCATCAGTATTCACCACTTCCTCATATGGCGGATATGATGAAGGCCGATCCGCATTTTTAGCAGCGGGGTAAAGAGCGCTGATAACGCTCCAAAAAAAGCATGCATTATCGGTATTTTTTACGTTAACACAGGCGTGTTTCTTTTGAATCCAGTCGGGTAGGGGGAGATATGAAGATCCCTTCAGTGGTGCATATTTATTTATATTAATTTCAAGATGAAGTACGCTCTTGATAGCCCACCCGCTGTCGCGTTCTTGGAATTCATCAGCTTTGCTACTAATTTCTTCAAGAAATGCATTGTACGCTTCCTCTATGCTGATATCGGTAAAAATACTTATATTTTTTGTATTAAACGATTTTACTTCATCCAGTTCTTTTTCCTCATTCGCCGCCATCTTTACCCATTTCGTGTACTTAGCGTAAAGTTCTAAGTTCACTTTGATAGCACCCCCCACCTCAACTTGTTTGTCGGTGATTAGGCGGAGTACTATTCCTCTTACCTCGTTCATGAACTCGCTTGGGATTAGAATTGGAGTGCGGCTAAACACTCTATATGTAGCAATGCGAGATTTGTATGCAGATTTAATAATCTGAACATGCTCATCATCCCTTGGCCGAGTACATACTTTGTTTTTATGTAGAGCGCTTCGGAGATGCGTATGAATATTAGTCACATCAATCTCGCATATATCACAACGCGGTTTTTTTATAGTCGGTTGCAGTACATTATCACTTGTTTCAACGCATCGTTTATTACCTGTAAAAAATACATAGATCCTGATAAGTTTTCAGCTCAATGAATAATCGACACATTTTATTATAATATTTATCAACAGTCGTTTACTATTAGAAAAAAAATCTCTAGGTAGGTGCTATAAATCTAGCTTAATGTATTGTATAGTGATAGCATTTTAATCATATATGAACGTACCTGGTCCCATTCGACATGACTTGGCATGGCGTTCAGCAACATCAGACCGTGAGAATATCTTAGCGCAGTGGATACATTTGGGTCTATCCTTCTTAGACGCACTGTTATACATGTTACAATAATTCAAATGCCGTTTTATACTATTTTTAACGGTGAACTTCTGTCTGCAATATTCACAATCAAACATATTGGCTAAGATGTAAAAATCTATGAGTTCTCGTTTTAAACGTGTTTAACGTAATGAGAGACCTTAAGGTATGTGCTTGTAGTAAACGTTGCATGCTTTTATACCCACCCCCACCAACACACCTTAACCTTTAAAAGAGTGTTTCTATTGGTTGATGATCTCCTTATCAGTCTAAGTCCGTGATCCCTATTGGTAGAAGATAATAATAGCATAATGATAATATTACGCTTTTACACACATTCATAAAGAGACCCGATTCTCCGCTTATCAGCGTACCCACATCCTGTGAGATTCATGTGAAACTAGGGCATTGGAGTATTGCGGCAGTGGCTCAGCGGTGTATACGTTATGATGATGAGGTTCGATTCCTGATCGGTGCGGGTGTTTGGGTGATGATAACAGTTAAATCTATCACTGTTAGATCTGACTTTGTCAGTTCAATATGACGTTGACAGTTAAATTCAACAATGACACTTAAATCTGACTTTGACAGTTCAATTGACTTTGACAGTTCAACATGATGTTGACAGTTAAACCTGACTTTGACAGTTCAATTGAGTTTGACAGCTCAATATGATTTTAATAGGTAAATTCAACAATGACAGTTAAATCTAATTTGGACGGTTAAATCTAACTTTGTCAGCTAAATCTGTCTGACAGTTCAGTATGACATTGACAGTTAAATTCAGCGATGACAGTTAAATCTAACTTTAACAGTTAAATTTGATTTTGACAGTTCAATATGACATTGACAGTTAAATTCAGCGATGACAGTTAAACCTGACATTGGCAGGCAAATCCGACTTTAATAGCTAGCTTTGAAACTTATCGGTCGCCGGATGTGATCACTGTTAGATCTGACTTTGTCAGTTCAATATGACGTTGACAGTTAAATTCAACAATGACACTTAAATCTGACTTTGACAGTTCAATTGACTTTGACAGTTCAACATGACGTTGACAGTTAAATCTGACTTTGACAGTTCAATTGAGTTTGACAGCTCAATATGATTTTAATAGGTAAATTCAACAATGACAGTTAAATCTAATTTGGACGGTTAAATCTAACTTTGTCAGCTAAATCTGTCTGACAGTTCAGTATGACATTGACAGTTAAATTCAGCGATGACAGTTAAATCTAACTTTAACAGTTAAATTTGATTTTGACAGTTCAATATGACATTGACAGTTAAATTCAGCGATGACAGATAAACCTGACATTGGCAGGCAAATCCGACTTTAATAGCTAGCTTTGAAACTTATCGGTCGCCGGATGTGATCACTGTTAGATCTGACTTTGTCAGTTCAATATGACGTTGACAGTTAAATTCAACAATGACAATTAAATCTGACTTTGACAGTTCAATTGACTTTGACAGTTCAACATGACGTTGACAGTTAAATCTGACTTTGACAGTTCAATTGAGTTTGACAGCTCAATATGATTTTAATAGGTAAATTCAACAATGACAGTTAAATCTAATTTGGACGGTTAAATCTAACTTTGTCAGCTAAATCTGTCTGACAGTTCAGTATGACATTGACAGTTAAATTCAGCGATGACAGTTAAATCTAACTTTAACAGTTAAATTTGATTTTGACAGTTCAATATGACATTGACAGTTAAATTCAGCGATGAAAGATAAACCTGACATTGGCAGGCAAATCCGACTTTAATAGCTAGCTTTGAAACTTATCGGTCGCCGGATGTGATAAGAACGTTTCGCTGTGGTGAGAACGCTGTGACGTCATTCAACCTCAGAGTTTGAGCCAGAACCCGCATATATACACTACTCAAGCAAGCAACAAGATTACATATTCCGAGATGTTGAAACTTAAGTGCCTATATTCTTTAGCTTGAACCTGCTCTGCAAGTGAAGACTGGACCAGATATTGGATACCAACATTATCATCCAAAATATATGCAATGTTTAATACGTTAACTCATGTTTATTATAATATAGTGTTTGATAATATTTCTTTATATCTGTTGACTCGCCCCCTTCGCGCACCAGAAACTCGATTAATGTAATTATGTAAAATAAGTTTTAAATGTAGCTGGCAAATACAATTAGAAAATCAAATAAGGCTAAAGTTTTTTAAATAAATAAATAAAACTCTCCCACGACTTTGCATACAACGTAATCCACATAGCAGGCGTTATTACAAACATAACAATATTAAAATATTTTCACACCCAACGTTAGTGAATTTTAGAAAATCAATTAACACAAGTTGTCTTATTCAACAACAATATTCGTCCTGATTTGTAAAAAGATTTTAATATTAGTTCTTTAATTTCACATACACAAATGTTTCGACTTGATTGTAAGCTAGTCATAATTTTACATGAAAAATAAAACGAAATATTCTAAATTAAGTGAATATAAAACGGAAAATGGCTCAACGTATTTCCTATACAAAATTGACTAGATTGACGAATAAGTCTTCCAAAGAGTTTTTACAATTAATAGGCATAAACCCATGAAAGCCCACAGCGTCACAGGGCTTTATGTTGGTTGATGTATGAATTATTTATACTAGCGACACGACCCACTTTCACATGAAAATAGCATTGCATTGTTATGTAGGAAAAGAATGTTAATTTAATATCTACCTATTATAAGGGTAATTCGAACCTTTTTCCTTTATTTTCATTGCAAACTTTATTTACTATTTCTATACTTAAAATGGAAATATTATGAGTTTATTGTGAACTTGTACTTACTTATCTTAGTTTTAATAAAACAATAAACTGATAAATATTTTTTTCGCTGCTAAGGCTTGATATTTACGTCATCAGATTAAAAATATCAGATTGACAAAATATTACTAGTACTTATATTAAAACAAATTAAATTTGCTTTTAAACTAGGTACTAACATGTATTGTACTTGGAGCGAAAACAACGAGTGCATAAAACAATTAATTCTAGCAGAGACGTTTGACATGATATAATTATTAAGTCGAGGCTAATATGGGTTTTTATGCACGAGTTATATACTCTACTACTTATTTTTAAATGGTGTGGATATTAACAATCCTAGAGTTAATCTACATCTACACTAATATATATATTATATAATATATTATAAAGAGGAATAAAGTATTTTTGTACGTAACGAATAAACTACTCGACCGATTTGAATAATGCTTTCACTATTAGACTCCTGCATTATCCGTATGAAAACTTCGATGAAGTAACGTAACGGGTGAAAAAAATACCAAAAAAATCGTTATATTGCGTACGCTGCGGAAACTACTGACTACTACAATTTCATAGAAAACATCAATATCTAAAAAAAAACCGGAATACCATTATATGTCTTATTAATGTACTTATCTCAAAATAACTAGTTGTTAATAACTAGTTCACTTTATAATTTTTGATAAAAAACGTGCAAAGTCGCCGTATCACTGTTTAAAAAAATAGGATGGTCTTTAATAATACTCTGGGGTATTACTAAAGGCCCAGGGAAACTTCTTACGTGAAATATAAAAAATACTTTTTTTTTGGAAAATTTTAAACACTAATATTTATAATTATAAAATGCCGTTTGAGTCTGCTTACTCCGGGCATAACCAAGAACTATACGAGCATTTTTTTTTTGCTGATCTGTTAGCCTTTGGCTTCAATCTTATCTGATGGTAAGTCATGATGTGGGCGAAGGTGTTAACAGGCTTAACCTAGAATTACTGGCACTCAAGGACAGCTGCCGGAACATACCGTTGGGTACTTGGCGACAGATTTTCTACTTTAGGGTTGTCGCTAGCCAGGCAGGCATTCACAAAATGCCCTTCCACCATGCGGTGAAGCTCCGGCCCGCGGCGTGACTCAAACCATGTACCTACTGCGCGGCAATCCATAGCCACTGCCACTGAGCCATCATTGCTTCACAATGCACGAAAAGTAACAAATATTTTTTTTAAATATGACACGAAACACTAGGACATACTACAAGTTATATATACCTAAGAATAAGAACTATCTGATGCATGTTAGATCGGGCCTTAATCTGTTGGAATCGTCATCCTTATCTCACAACGAATAATCCCTTCACTGCCCTGTGAATTAATTTAGCGTGTAGCTTACTAGTTTCAATGAAAAATAAAATTCTTATTCATCATGAGCAGCGATACAGTGTGATAACATCACAGCACGTTCTAAGGCTTTACAAGGTTCCTATGAATAGAGCTAAACAGCTGTTTGTATTCAAGCCGGGCCCATCGCCGATGGTATTGGGTCTTTCATAATGGATATTGGAACATGGTACTATCGAATGCAAAAATACTAAGTTTGGTCTCATATATTATGTACATACGATTTTAAATACTTACTAAATATTTAAATAAGTAACATTGTATTATTACTAGCTGATCTGGGGGCCAACTCACACCCCTTATCAATTCGCATACTCTGACGTGATATTTGATACGAAGTATTTACTGTTTCAACGACATCCGTCATATTTATTCATCTTAAAAAAGTTACTTTCTAGCAACGGATTTAAACTTGATTTTTAATATTCTACGATAAAAATGGGTTTAAGTTATGTTTATATTGTGTACATTGATTTTATTTTTATTATTCTTTACAATAAATGCATCATAATGAAACTAAAAATGTTACAGACAGCTGAGTTGTACAGCGTACAATATAATGTCGGAAAACTATGGTAAAACCGTTCCATAAATCATTGTAGTTCGGAACAGTGTGAGCGGGATAACGATATATTATAAACATCTAGAACCTTACTTGCATATCCATGATACATATTTCATTCGTTCTTTAAGTACGATAAAACCAATATTGCTTAACGCTATTGTGGGTCGGTGATAGTTCATGTCTACGAATGATTATTTTAAGCATGACACAAAACGCTCCTTTTTTATATTGGTTTCGTAAAATATGGGAGTTGGCCCTCTGACTATCCCTTCGGCTGCAAGCTTGTTTATATTGTGATTCCGTTTGATAGTATTATAAAAACTTTCATAACCATGTCATCCCCTCTAACTTATACCGCACAGTGTCTCGATTAAGATCTAAAATGATACATATGCTTTTGTCGGATAAGCATATAAGGCGAATAAAGAAAAAAGAATCCGAAACATTGTCGATCGTGATATCAAATAATAGTAAGTAGCTTACGATTTTACACCCATCTTCGTCAATCTTAAAATTTTCTTTTAGTTTATAATTGGCAATTGGGCAAAATCCTACCTGCTACCATACTTAATGCAGGATTCCCAATCTTGTTTTGGTGTTTTTATAGAGTAATCTTTCTTTCATGTATAATATACTTTGTACACTTCGGTATTTAAGTCGAGCAGGTAAAACCATAACTTAAATGTTGAAATCTATCCAGCCGTTTGTAAGATACGAAGTAATAAAGAAATTTACAACAAAAAAACTTATATACAAGATAGGTACGCGCAATAACATACCCGTAAACCTTCCTAGGGAATGAGTAAAAACGTCTAATTAAAAAGTTTGTGCTGAACTGTACTCCAGCGATTTTATTCACCCTTGCGGTTAGGTGTGAAGGTCCATCATTTCTATTTGATTCCTGATACGAGAAACTGAGATGTAGCGACGTGAATTTTTAAACAAAATGAGATGTTTTAAATCAAAGCCTTTTTATGGCCACGCAATGATGAGTTTATGGGACTTTGAAGGGGGAAAACTGTATAATATAAAGAAGCAGGATTTTTATTCAAAATCCTGCTTCTTAATATTATAAAGTGGAAAGATTTGTATCTTTGTATGCAACGAATAATCTTAACTACTACTGGACCGATTTGGATGAAACTTGGTATGGAAATAGTTTGAGACCCGGGAAAGGACATAGAATACTTTTATCCAACTGCGCTAAAAAGAGGTTAATGGTTTTGCGTGATAACCGAGATATGTGCTGGCGGAGCCGGGGCCGCAAAGCTTGTACAAGTATATTATTATATACTTATGGTATATAATAAGTTATGGTATTATACATGTATAACCATTCAATAGGTAAAGTAAACCTTCACATTGGAAATCAGGCGCGCTAAAAGGAGTACATCTTATACCTATTCAATTATTACTGTTACTGTATCAACAGTACAGGGGAGGCACTACAGAGTTGACTATCAACTGCTGATTACAGCCTCCCCTATAAGTGCGAGGATTTGCTATGTTCCCTATGCTTAGCAGGCGTCATGGGGATTGCAGTGTGAGATAGCAGTTCCTCAGAAGGTGCTGCTGCCCACCCTCCGGTATTTTATAGCAAGGAAAGTGCAGCTTCCGTTACAAAACTAGATTTATCCACTATTTAGTAGAGTAAACGTTTTTTGATTTATGCTAATGAACAGATAAGTTAAAAAGTAGCTTTATTTTAAACCTAATCGTATAGCAGTTGATCACATAGAGAACTCTTTTCTGTGGTTGATCAAAACTTACCTTTAGATTTCTGTTTAACAATACTAAAAAAATAAAACTGATTGTGGCCATGAAAAAACTAAAGAGACTTTTTATAGACGTTATTATTGTTTTATATTATCGTCAGTTTAATCTTATATTTTCAACACCGCAACCTACACAAATAAAAACATATATATATTAATATTGTATTATATGCTTATCACAAGTTTTGAAAAGTACACGATTCATCCTCCATATAGTCATATATGTACGTGTACAATTGATATGTTTTTTAATGCTCTAAATGCAAATATCATTTTCACAAACGAAACCCTTTTTCAATCCAATACATTCACGAAACGAGTATGTAATATCGAATATCACTGTGACCGTAATAGCAAACTGGAGTTATGATTTTAAATCTTCGTCCCTCGCTCTGTTGGTACATTTTGTTTATTTTATACCATTTTATTGGCAGTCGATGGGTATAAAGCCGGGATAAAATTTCAATTGCCACCGCCGCAGACAGCAGCCACGTGTCTCCTCAGTTTATTTATTGTATTGAACCCCAAAAGTACTAGTATAGTATTCGGAAGTTTAAATGGATGTGGCTCAGTTTTATGAACAGTTATATTTCTATTCAGAAATAGATTGAGAAATGCTATTACCTTATTGCAAACCAATTTAACGAAATAATATAGCAACATATTGATTATAATGATTAAAATACATATCCGTATGGATTGAAGAGCCACTTCAGATTACAAAAGAGATCTCACACCCTTATTTAGTAACTAAGCTAAATATTTTGTAGGACAAATTCTAGAATTTATGGGTTCACATCGAATATATAGTGTTTATATCAATTTTATAGTGGCTCTTCAATCTATAAATAAATAGGTACCCGGCTGGGACTCGCGTTATATTTACCGGAAATATTCCGACCAGTTTAATGGACAAAACTCGCGATAGTTTTCTAAGTGAAGCTTTTCAATCTAAACATCTGAATTGAGGAACCACCTGGAACTCCGAAAGTAATAGATCAATATATCTAAAAATTTGGTATCATTTAGTAGTAATTGTGTATGGTAACCACTAAAAGTCGGAGCTTAGTAGGTACTGCTGAAATTTAAAAAAATATGGCTCCTCAATCTATATATAAGAGGGTAGATTTCCACACATATGTGATCTTTCCATTAATATATTCGACTTTATGATAGTTTAGAAGAGAGAGATAGTGTACAAATTTGAAGCATAGGAATTATGTAGTAAAATTGAGTAAATTCGGTAAAACAACGCATATGATTTGGCTCCTTAAGAGGCATTTTACATTTTAATGCGGTATACGAAGATTTTAAGCGCATAATTTACTATCATAGGAAATATCTACAAGTTGTTTAATAATTGATAAAAATAGAATAATTTGTTCTCTTTTCAGTTAATGTACCAGATTTACAAACATAACATTAATTATTTTGTAGTGACCAATCTCCCGCACCTTGTTTTACGAATTAAAGTACTCATAGCCAACTTCAGAGTTCTATCTCTTGTATAAAGATTCATCAAATTAACTAAAAAAAGAACTGTGCATCAGGCATATAATCCTGTTGACACATAGTGCACTAGAATATCGATAATTAATCGTCATTGTAGAAAAAAAAATAAAGATCTTGCGCCAATTTCCACGAATTATATCAGCAGTTTACCACGATATATTGCGTGTAATAAAGTGTAATTCCAAACAGATATTATATGAAAAGAAAGTTCATTCTTTAATTAATCTGATCTTTAATAAATTGTGATATTAACTCTGTTTTGTTAGACAAGAAAAAATATTTAATATAACTCGAAATGCTCATAAATTGAAATGTACAAGCGCGAGGCGATCAGTACCGCGCGAGCGCCCGTCGAGGTAGGACCTGTGTTCGTTTTGCCTTGCTCTGACGTTTCTTACGCGGAACGCTTAGACGCAAGTTTACAGTGCGACCACAGAGTTTTGATCATGTCTTTATTTTTTTAAGTAACAAACTATACTTTATATTTGTTGTCCATAATATAAGTATTGTTGTCTTGTTAAGTAACTACATCTTTAGTTTATGTTCATCCATTGTGTTTAAAAAAAGGAAACGTCACAATTATGCAGCCTTATACAGCGTTATTGGAAAAATGCTAACAACCTCAGAGGGTTGACTTCTTCTTTTTGGTCTGCTAGTTTTTATATTATTCTAGTTTAAATTAGTAACTCACTATAACTTTTGTTTTAGGAGGATAAGATGACAGGCGAATAATTGATTTCCAATATTTTTGGATTTAGTTAATGTCTATAATTGAACACAGCGATAACTTCAGCTGGAAATTAAACTACCTTCCTAATTTGTACAAACCGGCCTCCCGGCTTTTCCATCATTTGCACAAACCAGGATACCAGTTAGCGGTCGATAGTCGTATTTACAAATTTACCATAAAATCTGCGTAAGTCCGACTTTCATAATCCAAATTGTTTTCAAAATGATGCATCCTTGCCCATACAAGAAAAATCCATATTTTTCTGAGATAACGGAAGTATTTTGAATATTTTGATGAAATCTGAAACCAGCACAAATTACATTTTGGCCCCAAAACATTACGTCATTTCATATTAATCTCGTAACTACGTCAACTGTTATAAACCTAGAAAACCGCTATATTGCATATGTATAAGTAATTTTTCACTCGATACATTTTGCAACGCAAACACTTACCGATGCAAATTTGCGTATTAAATAATCTCGTAACTAATTTTAAACTTCTAAACCAAAAAATCGGAAATAATACAGGTGTATAAGTTACATGTAAATAATAATATCAAAGAAGGACCAAAGCCGTAGGTGGTATAGTTTATCAGAAAAAAATATTGCTCTCCAATACAGTTTTTCCGCCAAAGTTCTTAAAACAATTGGGTTGTTTTAATCTTGTTGCTTTAAAATATTTGGCGTAAAAATCTGTAACAATTCATGGCTAAAGAACAATAGTAAATTATCATATTAAAAGAAGAATCGAAGTTCTAGGTGAGTTAGTTACGAAAAAGTAAAAAAATTTAAAAAAAGCAATTAAATAACTATTTCCCACAATTTTTGTCGTGTGTTCAAACCCCATTTCCAGTATTTTTTTCTATAAAAAGGTGTATATCATTTATTTTCCATAGAGGAAATAGTGAGCATAAGAGTATATAGTGAGGATTGCATTGGTACCAAGAAGTATATATGTTGATTATAGATTGCATCAAAGATATTCGATTTAAAAACAAAAAAACCTCAAAATCTGTAATTATATATTTACATTTCGCTGTTTGGTCTACTCAAACTAAATGGATGAAAATGTTATTTTTTTAATGGTATAGGTGATATATTGTGGTATGGGAATATGAGGGTGACATGTTTAAGTAATGGAAAACCAAAACGTCATGGGACGTTTGTGGTTGGTACTAAGTTGTTTTCCGGATGCACAGAAAAATAAACCTTAATCCTATGCATGGTCATTATGGCAGACAGTGTTAACGACTGGATATACATACCGAAGAGTGTGAACGAGGAAAATAGCAATTTTTGGAAAATTTAAAAGAAAGAGCTTTTAGTCCGCAGCTTTTAATCAATGCCGTTACGTCAAATATTTATATAATTTTAAGCCGTATAATTTTTTAATTATTTAAGTTTATTGTTACAATAAATGATTCAAACATATCTATTTTTTATTCATCAAGGATGACATGTAAATATACGATTCACGATGTAGGTTGACTATTTAATGTACATGCCTACTTCTTTTCTATAACATTAGCAAGTAATCGACAAGAAATTGATTATTTACTCATGCCAATCACACAATTTTTTAATTCGCAACTTACATTTCTTTATTAATGAGTGCTAGTATCAAAATATGTTACTCACAGTCACGCTATTCCGTCGTCACTTCTTTCGCTTGTGTAAGCGATGCGCTGGCATTTACCTAAACTTCAGTAGCGTGATTTTGTGAAATGGCTCTTAATGACGACTGACGTTCTGCATAGAGATAACAAATCCAAAAGCCAAGACACTACCATTTAGTAGTTATAACTACTAAATTATAAAATACAATTTATCGCTGCATATATTAACACAACTGAAAAAAAACTAGTGTATATTTTAGGCTAAAAGACATACAGGGAAAATTTCAACGAGTTCGAACACTTGGTATTTAAAATATGACAAAACTACGTTTGTATAGAAGGAGATACAAAGCCATTACTAGCATTAAAAATTATTTATTTTTAACAAAATACTACGAGCTATATACATATTATAACACTACTACAATGATAGCATGTAGAAAACCTATCAGTCAATGGAGACTCACAGGTAGTCCAAATGCTCCAGCCCACTACCAGTTGGCAGCGTGCACAGTATGTTGGCAGCATTGCCCCGTTGAATTGCAATGCTTATTCGAAAAAGATTAAAGTGTGGCTAAGATGACCATGTTGTAAGGTGTATAAATCTGCCTTTGGCATATGGTATATACGCCAGATACTAGTATTTAGATGTTCAGAAGTTTTTTTATTGCCATTAGTCAATAGTGTAATATATGTGTTATATAGCATTATAGATTGTGGTCAATCGCTAGCCACAGTCTCACCTAATGGCACTTACTATTGCTGATCAAAGATGACAAACAAGCTACGATGTGAAACTAGCTCATAAAAAAAGCATTAGAACACACCTTGTGATACTTGGCGACATAATTTCTAGTACATGATCTAGTATGTCGGTCATTCGTATAATGCCCTTTTGTACCCTCAAAAAAAGTAAGTGTGCAATGCCTGCACAGAAATAAATTACTTCGCACCCAATATTCGCTAGCTGTTCTTTTTTTTAGTATTATAGTTATTTAGTAGTATTATTGCCACTGGTGACTTAAAAATAATTTAATATAGTATTTAAGATTCCGAGTACCAATTCAGATTCTTAGTATCCTACCAACAAACTTTTAACGCTTTGAATAATCTTACAGACTAATGAAAACTATATTGAATGCTTTGCGGTTTCTTTTGATTAAAAAAAAGTTTATACACCATTTTTTTTACAAAAGAGCGCTTCCATAGAACAAACATCTAGAACGAGTAAGCTCTGTCGCTTCCACTCGAAAAAATTCAATCGCACCTCGCAGTCTCTCCAATGAAAATCCTCAAAAATACGTGAAAATACTCACAAAAGAAGAAAACACTCGTGTGCCAAAATGAGATACGTTTAAGCTAGCTTCTAATTAGTTTCATTTAGCTTGGAACAAAGTGAAGCCTTGGGAAGAATCAAGAATGTTTAGAGTTAGACGAGCTCCGTTGGGGTGATGTTAATGAGTACGTTGCAGTTTTACGGCTTCATGTTTTCATTATAGTTGTTTTTATAAAGCATGTATAAGCAGTATTGGTCGACTACTTGCCAAAGGCAGTGGTTGCGATTTAAATCTTATTACGGGCTTAAACTACAGCAACGTGGTAGGGCATTTAGCATGCTCGCGTTGCCAAGATTTATTGACTGCATTTTTACAGTCCAAGATATGATGCATCCATTTTTTTTTCTCTGTGACATTCATGAGGATAGTTCCCTCATAATACGATTTAAGATTAAGATTGAGATTGATGATAATCGATAAAGTTAAAATTAAAATACAAATGTAAATAAATCTATTTATTATATATTGCGTTTGTGCACGAATGCGAGATAAAACTTATCAGAAAAAGAAATTAACTTAACAGAGTGAATGGACGATGCAACGCGTGATCAAAATGCTGGCACATATTTGGCTCAACGAATAAGCATTGTAATTCAACGGGACATTGCTGCCAGCATACTGGGCACGCTGCCAACTGTAACTGGGCTCGAGAATTTGGACTGCCTGTGAGTCTGCAATAACTTATAGGTTGTCTAAATGTCTTCATTGTAGTAGCTGTAGTGTCTTATCGTATAGTTCGTAGTGTTTTGTTAATAAAAGCAGACCACCGGTTTCAAAATAGCTAAAAGTTAATCCGTTAAGATGAAAACTTAATCTTCAACTAAAACATCTGCCTACAAGATCCCTACAGTGTGTTCATTTAGGCGTTGTATAGAGCCATTTCGGATTCAAGGTCTATTTCGTTTACTTTACTTTATATTATCCAACAGGGCCAGAGTAACACCAGTAGTTCAGGGGAACTTCAAAAATTTCAACAATCTCTATGAGAAGTGTATTCATATGTATATGTGTCATGTATCCATACAAACGTAGTTTCGTCTTAATGTAAATACCAAGTTTTTAAACTCTGTGATAATTTGCAAGCATGTTCTTGAACATATGTATATGCATCCTAGTTTGTTAGTTTATCGTTCTATTATTTACTAGCGGCCCGCCCCAGCTTCGCTCGGGTATTTACCAAATATAATAAATAGAAACACATAAAAAGTATTTAAATACTATAAATGAAACCGGCAAAAACACTCACGTTGGGGATCGAATACGTCGTTAATTTATAATATTTGAATATTTTTATTAATTTAGAAAATCAATTACAACGTGTATAACTGTGTAATATTTGTCAAACTCACGAGAATTTCATTTTAAAAACATAAAAAGTAGTTATTGTGACAAGTATAATAACATAATATGGTATTCCGGACTTTTTTGTAGATATTGATGTTCTCTATAAAATTGTAGTATATCTATGCTCTATTGTCAACAATTTCCAAAGCGTACGCGATAAACATATTTTTTGTTTTTTTTTTTACACGTTGGGTTACTTTATCGAAGTTTTCGTACGGATTTCTAAGTTTTTGAAAATATTCTATGGTTTATGTTGGCAAAGAGTTCTGTTTTTCTCTATATAATCAGAAGTATCTGAAAATCAAACAATAACTTGAATATTTTTACTCATGTTAATGTTAACTTCGATTATTAATAACTTAGCGACATCACATTATATTGAAAATTTCGAAGTGTATACTTCTTATTGCAGGCGACTGTTCATCAGGGATAGTGTAGGTTTTAATGGTGTTAGAATTTTACAAATCAGTCCAGTAATTTTTAAGTTAATTCGTTACATACAATACTACATAAATACAAATATTTCCTCTTTATAATATTAGTATAGATATAGATTTTATCTCTTTTGAAAATAAAACATGCCATAAATAATGATTATTCCGAATAACTCCTAAAATGGATATTTTACGAAAAAATGGTACTACACACCAGAAGCGTGGATACTTGTTTGGGTTTTTGCTTCGAACACTATTGGTATATTTTATAAGACAAGACTACGTTTGTATGGAAGGCGCTATGAATATACTTCTCTTAAGATTAATATATATCTCCTCAAATGAGTTGCTACGATATAGGCAATACACAAAATAATTTGCAAATTCTATTGATGCAATGATGGCCTAGTAGTAATACATATGGACTGCCGTGCCGCAGGTCCATGGTTCGATCCCCACCGCCGGCTTGAGCTTTACCAAATAGTGAAAGGGCATTTTGAATGTTCGCATGGCTAGCTAACACCCTCATATAGAAAATCTGTCGCCAAGCACCTAACACTGTGTTCCGGCAGCAGTCCTTGAACCAGTAAACTTACAGGCACATTATGACTTAACAACTGTATGTCTTAGGGTGACGGGTGCAGTGAACTTGTGAGGAAATGCATCTGTTATAGGCAGAGATTAGTTCACCTTTCATCAGGTGGGTCGCGTGCTTCTTCCGTTAAAATCACATTAAAAATATCAATAGGTAAACTAAATTTCTCTTAAATTGGAAGAATGATGAAACGCTCAAACACGATACGAGTGCAATATAAGCCAATCCAATTTTTAATATTGTATTGTAATTGAACAAGTAACTAAAGTGTATGTATAGCTATTGTAATTAAATAAGTATATCATCAAATGGTTTCAACGGAAGATCAGCGCTGGCGAACAGTTGGTATTATGCAGAGTTGGAGCCAATTTATGATAATAACATTTACTTTGTTATTTTTGTAGTTATGAATGTTGTTTTTTTTAATGTGTTAATTTTGTATTTTTTTTATTTATCTTATATTGTAATGTCGCAAAAACAAAATCTATTCTATTCTAAATTTGATAAAATCTGGACAACAGGAGGCTCAAAGGTGATACTTTTTTTTTTTTTTTTAAATTCTATCATCGGCCAAACATAAGTACATGAACATAAGCATACAAATGCTTAGCTCCTAGACTTTCAAAGAGATGTCGCTTCGCTTGGTCAATTATCAGCACGTTTTAATGGGGCCAATACTCACGGTAAAAATACTTTTATCAGCATGTCATAAATTCAGGATACAATCCGTACAAGCAGAATAAGTGTCGGGCGCGCATATCCGACACGTGTTGCGATAAATCTGCGTGGGCAGTCCGTTTGTCATTATTGTTTATTAAAAAAGTCTTTTACTGTTTTGGGTTGGAAAAATAACATGATAGTAGCACAGGAAATGTTTTGAAGTCGAATTAGTAAATGTTTTGAAGTGTATTGGTATTACGTTTTCTTTTTTAACATAAGTTAGTAGCTACCTACTTCAAATGGAAAAATAATCCTGAATCCTAAGAGATTTAGGATTCATTTTTATATGTGACTTTAAGCACTATAAAAATGATTATTAGGTGATGTATAATGAACGTATACCAAGCAAATATCACATTTTTGAAGAGTAGTAGTCTTAGTCCCACTTGCGCTCACGAGAAAACGTGAGTTAAACTCGAATTAAGTGTAAATTGTCATACTTAAACTAAGTTTACCCGACTTTAACTCTAGAATTTATGTTGGTGCAATAAGCACTTATACTTTTTGAAACAATGACGGCCGAGCGGTAATAGCTATGGACTGGTGGAAGGGCATTTTGCGATTGCTTACCTGGCTAGCTACCACCCTCAAGTAGAAAATCTGTCGCAAAGCACCTAACGGTGTGTTGCGGCAGCAGTCCTTGAGAGCCAGTGAAATAACAGGCACATGAGACTTAACAACTATGTCTCATAGTGGCGGGTGCAGTGCAAATGGTGACTTGTGATGAAATGCATCTAGTATTCAGAGGTTAGTCCGCTTAACATCAGGTAACAATAACAAAAATAACGAACATTGAAAACAATAATATTACAGCATTACATTTACATACAGCATGTTGGGCACGCTGCCAACTGGTAGTGGCCTGGAGCATTTTGACTGCATGTAGACCTGCAATGGCCTTTGGGTTACCTAAACGCTTTCGTTGAAGTAACTGTAGTGTATTTAGTTGTAATGTCAACAAGAAATGATTCAATTTCTACGATTAAATAATGTATTTACCTCAGCGGTAAATTTCTCATTTCAAAATTCTAACTTGGAATACCAACGAGTTATTGTGCACGTATTTCTTTCCCAACATATTCGTGATACTCGCCCGATAAGGTACTATTACATTATTCATGTCCCGAAATGCAGAAGAGACGTCCAAAGATAATCTACGTTGATTTACGATGGGAATGCAACGTTTACACTAGCTGAGCTTTATTTACATCTTTATTGTGCAAAATAAAGTGGATATTTGTGTAATAAAACATTAAACATTTTTACCTTGAGGTCTTGGGTTTATATGACAAAGGAATTCGCAAGTCCCGTCCGGGGTTGAGAACTGTGCCCGGTAGACATTATCATATCTGGTGTAACGTGGATGTTTATACATATATGTCAATGTCTTCTCGTCTAAAAACATGTAATATGACGTGATCGATCATACGCTCGATGAGTCAGGCCCTCCTGAGGATGATTCGTGTAGAGGCGAAACGTGTCGAAATTTTTTTTTGGCATGGCTGCGTGGCGTTTGTAACATTACGTCGGCTTAACAGGAAAATTAGGCGGAATTGTCACTACATCTATTTATTAAGTACACATATACAATTGCTTAGACCTCCGCATAAGTTGGCATCGGACTGGACCACTATGGCCAATTTATGAATGAAATTCTATTGTTATAATTATCGCCGATGCCAATGGGTTAATAACCAATGTACGAGTATATATTAGATATCCAAAATATATCATGGTCATCTATTTTTTGACTAAACGGTTATGCAATCAAAATAACAAAATTGCAGCAAAAGGTAAAAATCAACTGGATACAGTTTTTTCACCTCACAAGTTCGGAAAATTGTAGTTTATCTTTTAAAATCAGCGGGAAATAGTTATTTTTATCTACTATATTTCAAGGAAATTCATTTCAAAGAAAATTTCAAGGATTTCGAACCTGTATTAAAATTTTACATAAATAAATTAACTTTCAAGAATACCAATTGTAGTAATTTCAATTCTAACTTATCATAAAACATTACACTAATTTAACATAATTATTGAAGCTGCTCTTCTTGCACCTAGTACATTCCTCGCTGGAGTGAGGTGAATAACTGCATGTTTTAATCAGCAACAAAGTATTATGCATCTCTTACCTTAGAGAAACCTTTGTTACGTTCAGGATTATATATTTAAATCACTCGCTTTGCTCATGGTTCAATCCTAGATCTTTAGCTTTCTCATGTTTCAATACGAAAATTCACGTCAAATAACAACTTTGCAGCCCTGCTTTCATATAACAAATAACGTCTCCGTGCTTCGGAGGGCACGTTAAGCCGTCGGTCCCGGTTGTCGTCTTAGGATGTGAGTCGTTATACCATGGTGGTAGGGCATTTTGCGAATGCCCGCCTGGCTAGCTACCACCCTTAAGTAGAAAATCTGTCGCCAAGCACCTAACGGTGTGTTCCGGCAGCTGTCCTTGAGAGCCAGTACTTCTAGGTTAGCCTGAACAACATCTTCGACCACATCATCACTTACCATCAGGTGAGATAGTGGTCAAAGGCTAATCTATCAGGCATAAAAAAGAAAAAAAAACTATTGTTTGATTTGATTTTATAGGTATCCATTAGGTATTCATATAATATATGCTCGCGTATATAATAGTAAAATGGTCAATATGGGTCACTGACTTTCTTAAATCTATAGCCCTATGTCAATAAGGACTGTGATCCGGCAATTGTCTTAAGATCCGTTTCAATGTTGATTTCAACCTTGTTTGGTTGATACAAGTAAAATATTGAATTGTTGAATTGAAATCACCACAATCGGTAATATTATATTGTAATTAGTATGCGATATTTAGATTATTTTTCGATGGCGATAAATGCGACTGAAACCCCGTTCTTATTAGCATTGTCAGTTTTATACATATATATTTCATGCATCATGTTTTTTTTGCACTGTAAGTATCTACCTCGATAAAATCTATAGCGAAATAATATTCAGTTGTTTTTTATCCTCTTCCTTGAGATAATTCAAACTGCATGGGTAATAATACTTATATCTACGTAAAATAACCATATACCTAATACTTCTCCGTATACCTTACGTATTCTGCAACTTTCACAGATGATATTCCAATAATGCTCCAAGCCGATTATTCTGTAAAGCCGCAGTAGAACCGTAATTTCCAATAGTCGAGTGCCGAACTCGTAAATGGAATATAAACATTATTACACGATAAGCTTCTAAAGGGCCCCAGCCAATCTTACGCACGAGATTTCCTTCACAATATTGAATCTATATCTACGTGCTTTGTCAGATACCTGTAGCTTGGACGTATTAACAGTATGGATACGGGCGCTATATTATGTGTAACATGGATTTCTGAATATGAAACCCTCGAGGGATATAATTGAAAATATCGTCAAAAATTTAGAGAACAATTGTTTTTTTTATGTTCGTTTTACTCCGGAGATAACTTTAAGTCTTCAGTTTTTTTTAACTATGTCAGGCCCAGTTTCATCGGATAACTGTCCATAAATTAATTTTTAATGGATATACAACCACTAGATAATAAACAAATGTTGGCTGTTTAAACGTTCATTTGTTTCATATTTGGTCGGTTAACATTTCATAAGTCTGAATTTTTATCCGATGCAGATGGTTTTTAAACTGACCTCAGGATATAGTATCATGAATTTGTATATCGGGCATCTTTATTGACTTATTGACCATTATAGCAGTCATACATACTATAACCTACACTGACTTTTACTTTAAGTGCACTGAAAAAAAAATAAGTTTTACTCTAGATAACGAAAACTTTGTCTACCAGTTGCACAAAATTAGTGACAGCCGAAAATAACAAAAGCTGGTTGAGTTACTAGAGCTGTGTTGCTCTTAACGTAATGTTTCTCAGTTTGGTATTGCTATTTTGCCTAGCTCTGTGTAGTCAAACAGTTCATCTACGGCTTAACTCATAACAATTTACCATATAGACGAGATAATTGTGATGGCTGCTTTTGCAACATACAGTTAATTTTATTAAGCTAATCATTGTCGAAGAGTTTTATATTGCGTGCAAACGTTTGTTTATAGGCTAACAAACCAGTTTGTCTATAGAAGTTTGCCAATTTACATCAAAAATATTGATTACATTTAGACGATTTGACAACAACAAAACCAGTTCAGGGTCGGTTAAACACAGCAGTTTTATTATTTTAAATCAAATTTATTTATATATAGACAAATTGTTGTTATTTCTGAAATAACTCTCTAAATTGGTTTTATTATTTCTTTTTTTGAGTGAGTTTATTGATCTACAACTTTGACGACCTTTTGTTTCATCAGTATGTACAAACGGAAGTCTCCTTACTTAATCAAGTTTATATGTTTCTAATCACAAAAGGCTTACACCCCTTTGAGAATCTGACTAAAGCAGACGTGAAAATTCTTATACGTATACCTATTCTAATCTTTTGCACTTTCTATCGGATTCGAACCGTATTTACTTCTGAAAGAAACGTCTGGATGATTGTGTGACGACGGCTACTGGAATAGAAATGGAGAATGAATTTACCTTTTTGCATGAAGTTTTGATGCTGATCCAGATTTGATGATTCGGGTGAAGCAATCCGCAGTATAAATCACATATCACTTGGTATCACACACATTAAAAAATACACTGATATTACGCTCCTTTTACACCTTAGCTTTAGTGATTTTTTAATAATAAACTTAACATTAGTATAGATTGAAGTCATAAAGTATTGTTTTGTAAAATATTATTTTCGAGGTTGAGGTTTTATAAAAACATGATTGCAAACAAATTGCGTCTGTTAAAGTTCCGGCGCGGCAGCAATATTAATTTTGCGGTTGCGCACATTCTAATTTATTTTTCCACACATGTGACTCAGTTTTTACTTTAAAGCTTTAGAAAACCCTTAGAATATTTATATAAAAAGGCACTTTACAACTGTCTTGGGAACTCATGCGGCGTCGCAGTCTCTCAACGCGGAGCGCTCACGTGCTTTATTGCGCATAGATATAGTTACTTTTGCTAGATTATTGCAGAAAATTACTGAAATTTTTTAAACCTACAGCTACAGGACGTTAGTGCTAAAAGACTGCCGGGTATTGACTATGTACGACTGATCCAGTGGCCTAGTGCAACGCGCGCAGCTGGCCTCGGGTGATAGGGAAAGTGAATCGATACGTGAAACTCTTGGACGCCACCTAGCTGGTTATCCTAGGGGATGATGAAGTTACTAAATTTAAACGATATATGTTAAGATATTTCGAATAATTTCGAACAGGTTAAGGAACGTAAAATCTACTGCGAGGACATAAATTCAATAACGTCATTAATTTATGATACTATATGATTACAAAAACAACCAGATTATGATTGCCCGAGCATCGACATGACGAAGAAGAAACGGAAGAGATCATTGAGCGAATTCGCTATTTCGTTGATGAAACGACACACAAACATCAGTCAGCACATACCCTGATAACTGACGTGTCCATATCTGGAGACAGGGTTGAGATTCAGAAAGGTAGGAGGGAAATAACTCCCATATAAACTGTTCAGCTTGGTGATAAATCTGTGTCTGTTTGGGCCGGAGTAACGATTGGAGCTAGAACGTCTTTGATCATATATTAACTACAAATAACTACAAATACGTAACATCACCGTCATAGATAGAATCATTTTGCTTTTCAGAACCAATTACGGACACTTATTCATGTTCGTAAAGGATAATAACCCGGCATTTCAAGCTGAATGAGTTAATGCAACTCTTCCTGAATACAATTTTAAGGATTATATTGGCCTGCTGGCATGTCTGCTTAAACCTAACTGAACAAGCATGGCATACTTTTAACTGGATTGTATGGATTCAGCAGCAACCTCCACAGATCGTGTCAGATATCAGGCAAGTCACCATTCAAATATAAGGCTACCCGGAAAATTCTTGGATAACCTGATCTAGAGCATGCAAAGGAGAATTTCTGCGTTTTCAACCCAGTGCCAGTGTGGGAGTTATTTTGTACTGTACATATTTTTTCCGTTTAGACAAAGACTGAGTTCATGTTTACAATCAAGATCAAAAGGATGGATATGAATTTATCGATTTAACGTGATACATGTTTTGGCACGGAATCTGGTTTGTTTTAAGTGTGTAAGAATAAATATCATCGTTCTTCCAACTGATTATAGACGTTTTAGTCAATTAAAATGGTGAAGGAGACGTTTTTCTTTTATTGACAGAAAAGTAAGAATTGAACCGCAGTTTCACCCAGTAGGAAACTAACGATGTGATTTTTGTCGAAACTTGCCCACCCTGTCGATACCCGTTGTAATTCTCTTGATAGAGACGCTGCACAGGTAGTGTATTGCAATTATATATCAGTCATAAGGATAATGCGAGTTAAATTGTTACAATCCCTACGCTTGTTATGATTGATATGTGTTGACAACTTTACGTGAGATGCTGCTGCTCGTCATCTGATTATTTTTCGATGGTAGGTACTTAGTTTTTATGATACCCGTAAAATGATAGTAATGTAATAAGTAGTGGTTGCAAACGATAGGTTGTACTGCCAAAAAAAAAACATTTACCTGAGCACCATTTTAAGTGTCACTTTAGTCCCCGTTTCTCCACACGACATCTTCACCACCGAAAAATTGTAATAGAAAAATATCTGTTTGTTTTTGTATACTATTCAATGTTCATCTGTCCAGCTATTGGTCTGTCTGTCAGTCAAGACCCTTTGTCGCAGGAACGCGTAGAGGTATTAAATTTGAAATGAATATCAAATACTTGGATCTCCCGAAAAACATTTTATTCCGCCCCCTACAATTTTGAAGCGCTCGTAGCGAAGTTTATTTAAGCCCTTCTTAACCGATCAGATAAGTTAAACGACGTCCACTGCGGTCATGACTTGGATGGGTGACCGCTAGTGAATTACTATTGAGCGTTTCCATGCTTCGGAGGGCACGTTAAGCCGTCAGTCCCGGTTGTTGTCTTGTGACGGCAGTCGTTACAGCACTACTCAGGCTTCGACCACAACATCACTTAGATAGATAGATAACACTTTATTGTACACCAAAAGTAAGAAAAACGTGGGCTTAATATTAGCTTAAATATAATGTTGTACAATGGGCGGTCTTATCGCTTAGAAGCGATCTCTTCTAGACAACCTTTGGATGGAGAGGAGTTAACATACTTTTATTAACGGTGGTGCGATTAAATAATATAAGTAAGTAAAAATGTTCCTACTCACAAACTCATAAAATATATAAATATAGGCTCGCCCCCAATGCGATACACTTACCATCAGGTAAGATAGTGCCAAAGACTAACCTATCGGCAATAAATAAATATGGCGGTTTTACGGTTTTTGCGGCGGAGATGTACCTAATTATAATGAGAGCACCAAAATTTTACTTATAGAATTTAAACTACAGACCCACCAACTTATCTGTTCAGGCGGCAGAAAAAAGAACTACAACATACCTTCAAATTGTGACAGTTTGTAGTTGATTTTCATGACCAGTAACGCCCTCGAAAACTGCACAGTTAAGTTGGTGGTACCATAACAAAGTACTTTAAAGTTAAATACGTGCGATAATCCTGTTATCTTCGGCAAACGATTCCTAATTAATAACAATAAATTTCAAAGACCTTTGTTTCTTACAATCAGAAGAAGCGAAGTGTGAAAGATTAGAAGGGGCCAAGATCGTTCAGCGTGTTATTAATTAAAGCTTTCATGTTAAACGGATAAGCAATTTTATTATTAATTTACATTGTTTGCGATTTGCTTTTATGTTCAGCATCATCTTTTTTAATAATAAAAAATGGGCATTGCATTTATTATTTCTTAATTATATTCTCAGAACAGCTCAGACAGTAAATAATTCTTCAGAAATAAGCCAAATTATATGAGGCGTTAAAAGATTTCATTAAGATATAGAAAGCTTGTTTGATGTTATTAGACGGCCTCGTTAGTATTCGTTTCAAAGCGCTGATTCGGAAACTCGAGGTCTTGGCTTCTATACCCGGTTTGCGTAAAATATTGTGTTACTCTTTTAAAAAAAACTTTTTATATCACTGTGCTATGAAATGACTGTGCCTATGGCAATATGCTCTCCCCCAATGCGATATATGAGTGTTTAGACTTCTGCCAATCTTTTCGGGAAATAAAAGCGTGACGTTCAGAAAGTTTATTTGACTAATACACGTCAACTTAGTTCTACGTCAATTGATTAGGAGATTCAAAACGAATCACGAGAAATTGCGACATATATACCTATTTTATTCTTATTCAAAATATTCGCACTTTCATGTGATATAAATGATAATATGGTCCAACGAAAACCAACCAAAAGAAACGGCAATGTATGTCCATCTTCTTCTTCTCTTTTTTCTCTTTAGCAAGGTGGAGTCAACACAATACGTGTTTTCTACTCTAAAAGTTAGCTATGTACATAATTTAATCGGGAAATAAAAATGCTATAGCCAGTTGGCGGCGTGCTTATGTAGAGTGCAGAGTGAACGAGATTTCAATTTGAATGATTATTAGATTACAAGAACTCGTAGTCGCTTCTCGTATATATCTAGCTTCAAATCTCAAGAAACTTGTAATTTTGTAAGGTGTACCTACTCAGAGGTAGCTTGTTAACGTTTATCTAAGGTTTTTACATATGAACAGTTATATTAGTGCTTAAAAACTGTGTATTATGAGAATATCGTCTGGTCAATGCTGAAAAATCGCTTGTATAAGAACATTCTGATCACTGCTGTTTTTACGCTGTATGATGAAAATACGTTTCCACCCAGTAATCTTCCTTTAAAGTTACGTATAGAAGTGTCATACCTATAGCGTAGGTTTAACGACTTGTAGAAGTCAAAATTTGACGACTAAAAGTTCTATATTCCATTTCCCGATATTGAAAAACTCCAGACGCCGGAAGAGATTTCCATCCGAACTAACCCAATCGCGAAGAAACTGTATTGTTATCGGTACTTCTGCATATCATATTCAAAACTTTTGCATCTCATATAGAGAAATACTCGCTTTGATTTCTCAATCAGTACGTTAAAGAAAAAATAGCCTTATATGCTTTACAGTAGGGTCAAAAGTTGAATGGTATATGTTATGCATGCTGGACTGAATAGCATCGTATAGATCGAATTTGTCTGCAAAGTTTGAATGTTTCTGTATACAGGGAGGAGCTTAAAATAGCGGTGTATCGCCGATGAGGGCTCGAGTTATTGACGTAGCCTATAGTTATGTTGTATAATGATTATTATTATATAACGATATAATAATAATCATTATAACTATAGTTATTTTGGTTTGGGTTTAATGGTTATTGCAGCTGTTTGAATTGTTTAAGCAATATACCTGCAGTTTAAGTTAAGTTGTTTGGTAAAGTTTTATAGTGTTGTGTTCTAAGAAGTTATCTATATATTTTGATCCTAAAGCCTACATGTTAAAAAGTATAATGATTTATGTTTTTTTTTTTATGCCTGATAGGTTAGCCTTTGACCACTATCTCACCTGATGGTAAGTGATGATGTGGTCGAAGATGTTGGTCAGGCTAACCTAGAAGTACTGGCTCTTAAGGACAGCTGCTGGAACACACCGTTAGGTGCTTGGCGACAGATTTTCTACTTGAGGGTGGTAGCTAGCCAGGCGGGCATTCGCAAAATGCCCTACTACCATGCGAATGGTTAAATACACAGTACTCAATATTTAATCTTGTTTATGTAAGTTCGGTACAATATACAATATTTTGTCTCTAAAAGTAATATAAAAGTTTTGGCTCTGGTTTATTTGCCAAACAGCCAAATTTTCTTGGACATTCAAGTAGAACATTTAACATTTATATACGTATAATGTTGTCTTAGGTTTTCGCGATTATTACACATAGTAATTTTTACTTTGTTACCCCGTGACTACGATCACTGCACAGTGTTTGAAACTTCGGGACAAAAATAATGACAAATATACGCGATTTAAACCGTTTAAAGTTGTTTAATTAATATTTATATACGTAAATATTTAATTATTATGTTATTTTTACTCCTAAATGATGTGCTAATAATAGAATTTAACATCACATCAACAATCAGGAGACATTCATCGTTGAATGAAAGCTTCCTACAGGTTTACCATAATCTCCACGGTTAGCAGGGATCTTGGGGATATCATCTATAAGATGGCAGTTCTTCAGATAGGACTACCACCCACCTTCTGGTATGCTTTTCCTGCTTGTGGGAGTCAAAACTCCCACAGGTTACAATTCTAGTAACCCATAGGTGATAATTCAGATTCAGCTGCAGGTCCATGGTTCGAATCCCGCCGCGGGCTTGAGCTTCACCGCATGGTGGAAGGGCATTTTGTATGAATGCCCGCCTGGCTAGCGACCACCCTCAAGTAGAAAATCTGTCGCCAAGCACCTAACAGTGTGTTCCAGCAGCAGTCCTTGAGAGCCAGAAAAATTACAGGCTAATGAGACCTAACAACTGGATGTCTCAGTGTGACGGGCACAGTGCAATTCGTCGTTGACGAAATGCGTCTGTTATAGGCAGAGGTTAGTTAGTCCACTTAACATCAAGTGGGCCTCGGGCTTGTTCCGTCCAAAAACATAAAAATAAATTTAAAAAATGTATGTAAATGTTTTAACGAATACTACGCTCTACCTTCTTTAAATTAATTTCAAATAAGTAGGTAAACGTGACACCAATAATCAACACTAATTACGTATTCTAAATGCAATTGAATATGTAACTAAAACAATTGTTTTTTATTACCGTCTCCTAAAATCGTACTGGTTTTCATTTAACTTATTTTCTGCTGTGTTATTAAAAACGTGCGCGTAATAAATTAGTATTGTCTCAGACATTATAATACAAATTAACAATTAATAAAATACGTGATCTTTAATCATGTAATTGGATCACGATCCTCTAAGTTTGAGCAAATCTCTTGATTGGCTTCGTCTAAAGCTTTAACGGGGAATCAAGGAACGTAAATATCTCAAACAAGCTATTCAAGGAGCATTGGGAGCTCTTCAACAATACATATTTATTGAGTACCGCCACTCAATAAATATGTATTGAGAATTAAATAAATTAGAAGAGATTCTCTTTAATAGGTATACATGAATTATAAATATCACTTTCTTAGTTATTGTCTTACTCTTACGAGATTAAATGTCTTTCTCTCAAAAAAGCACATGCACTTAATATCACATAAACCTGTCACATATTGTAAACAGTTTACATAGCACAGTAGCTTCTATTAGTTAAACATATAAACGGGTGAAGTGGGTGTGGAATTTGGGTGTAAGAAGGTTATATTTATAGAAAAACTGCAAAGTCTAGTTTTTTGTCAGCAACTGAAAATAAAGTATTATATTTCGGATATTTTTCAAAATTGTAACAGTTGTTTTGGGACTAAGGATGGGCATCCTTTCGATGCCCCTTAGTTACACACTGGTAAGGTTAAATTTTCGTGTATATATTTAAAAATAATGCACAAGATATGCTTTTATTTGATATCAGACATGTTGTGATTTGACAGACTTGATAAGATATTCTCATTATCAAATTGTTCCATCGTAAAGACATGTTATTTTAGATTTTGTGTTTATGATAGTGATTAAACTCTGAATAATCTATATCGAAATCATTCTAAATATGACATTGTTCTGTACCAATGTCATATTAAGAATGATTTGGATATGAAATAGTATCCAAAACTTCACCAATCATTCTTAAATATAACGCCACCTACCCATGAGGCCAATTAAACTCAATACTTCTTCATCCACTTATAATTTGGTTCTTTCTCGTTGTGATGGTAATGGTCAACTCTTGATTTTTCAATCCGTTGTACTGTTTCCGATGATACGAAGAAGTTTTTATAATATAGAAGTATAGGATAGAACGTTATTTTGTTAATATAGTTAGTAATTTCTTAGGCTGTTGCAATGAATGCAACGGCCATTAATTTTGTTCGCTTGAGATTTGATCTAATCACGCCCTTCACTGCATAAAGAAGTATTGTATCAGCCGGATTGTCCACTGCTGAACACAGCCTCCTACACATTATGGGAGGGTTTACCATAATCCCCACGCTTGGCAGGCGTCTTGGGGATCGCAGTCTGAGATATCAGTTCCTCAGAAAGACATTCCTCAGAAAGACTCAGAAAGACACCTTCTGGTGTGTGTAAACCTTAGTCGCCTCTTACAACACCCACGGGTAGAGATGGGGGGTTGACATTCTTGCCCAGCACCCTACGGAAGAATAAAGAAGTGCATTAATACATAAAGTATGTTTGGTGACATTCTATTCCGACACCCCACTGGTCGCAAATAAACAAATGAACACTCCAAGATAATACAGCCAAAGTTGTGATTATTTTGAGCAGTCGTCACCTGCCCCGATTAATTACTTGTCAAACTTCTTATTTGACGCGCTACGGTAATAGACCTGTCATTTGAGTATATCACTAAACTCTACACCGACCAACTTGTAAGACCCCTGCGTCTACAAAATATTTTCCAGTTACGGTCTTTGAACCTACTCTGTACTTAATATGCGAATAGGATACCTTCACTATTAAACTTATTTAAAATTGACACTGACTTCTAACACAGAAATATATTGAATAAATAGGTATTTGAAGAAGGTGATTCAAACACTTTGAGATCACACTTTCATGGTCTACTTCCACAGGCTATTACATATTTTTCAGTATTAAACATCGGTTCCGATTTTTGAGTTTTTACACGACTGCCAAAAAAAAGGAGAGTTATGTTTACAGGTTTCTTGTATGTATGTTTGTGATTTTTTTAATTCCACCATAACTTTTAAACAGTCTAACCGATTTAATTGTAATTGATATCATTAGATTTGTCTTGAAAGCGCAAGTGGCACTGGGTACATGAAAATAAATAAAAAAAGGCATAATGGATTTTAGACGCAATCGTAAAAATTTGTTTTTTTTCCAAACCTATCGAGTGTGATATCAAAATGAAGGGCTTTAAAAAACTCTTTTCCATAACTTTTACGAAAATAAATAATTTGCAGCCGGGTATTTTACTTTAAATAATTTAATCTTGTTTTTCCATGTCCTTCAATTTCATCAATCGATTTAAATAAAATAATTAACTTTTTGGTAATAAAATATATTAACATACAAATAAATTAAAAACACGCCCGCGCCTTAAAACTCAGTAGAGGCTAAAAGAAAGACCATAAATAATTCTAGTTATTCCATATTCAATATTTTGTGAAACAGTTAGTTACTTTACCTTGTTTTTGTAGAGTTTATACACTTCGCTTGATGGAAAGCAACCAAAAGAAGAAATAAATACAATTGACACGTCGTCGAATATGCGCAAGACGTTAAAGTTGCTTTCAAGAGGGGAATTCACCGGTTCAGCTTATGCTGGTCGTCTGTCAGCCACAGGTGATAACCGGGTGAAGTAATTAGACACGGCTGTTAATAACTGAGCTAAGTTTGACAGACTCGCGGGTCTTCAGCTGTCATTTGCCAGTCTGTTGTGTATGTAGGAATCGATTAAGAAGGAAGACAAAAGGATTGAATAAATAGTTGTCTATTTTACAAAATCACAAATATACGATAGGAAAAATTTAAGTCATGTGCGGGATTCGAACCCGCGTCCATCCACCCCTTGAGCCGGGGTATGCTCTAACTAATTGAGCCAACATGACATGACGACATAACTCGAATCTTTCCTATCGTTCTTTAACCATCGTATTGGGATGGAGCGACATCTATAGTACCACTTGCGTTGTACTACAAAACTATTTTACAATTCCTATCGTATATTTGTGATTTTGTAATGTAATCCGCATAGCAGGCGTTATTGCAAACCTAACAATATTAAAAAAATAGTTGACTAATTTATATAGCATAACGTAGATTTTTTAAATTATTGGTAGCCTTTGCCTGTTGTCCTTACCTCAAGGTAAGTCAATAATCAAAGATAGTCAACGTAGGCTTATCATGGAATAGAAACCTCACGCTACCAGTATGCTTAAATACAGTATACTGGTAGGACATTATCAATCAATCAATCAATCAATCAATTTATTTTAGATAAATTACAATCCATAAATAAATACATACATTATTACATTCCATCATTAATAAGTGCTTAAATTAAAATTAAAAATCATTCAGGAAAATGTCACAGATTAAATATAAATATATGTTATCTGTATTAGTATATGTCTATTAAAGTTATGTTAAATACATGTTATATTATGGCATACCTACATAAAATGACTACTTAGTACTAATTATTACAAATTGCAATTTAAAAAGTAAATTAAAAAGTACAGAAATATAAAATTACATTAGAATATAATATGTTTGTTTTAATTTATTTTGCGTAACGACGCAAAGGCAGCACATGCAACTTAGTTAACTGTCTAACAAGAGGACCATCTACCCTATCGGCTATTTCTTGCAGATAGTTGCCACTGTCGCGCGTCCGCAGCATCAGGGAGGCCACTCTCTTACGCATGATTGCTGCGAAATCATCGATGCGTGCCTCAGCGAACATACCTGATGCGCTGCAGAAGCGCGGCAGTCCCAACAGCATCCTAAAAGAGTTGTTATATTGGACACGTAGGGCGTTCAAAGCTTTTTGAGTAAAGTTGATCCACAGGCTGCAGGTGTAAAATGATTGACAGTAGGCTCTGAAAAGCGTCAGTTTTATGAGTGAATGTCCCTAAAATCGGTTACCAAGCACAAGGCGGTGTGCTTTAGAAACTATACTTGAGTTTTTCCATTTTAGGTTAAGTTTGCTAACATCTTCTGCATTAGTAATTACCGACAGGTCATATAGTAGTTAACGGTCAATCGATCACCAATTTAAAAATAAAACCTAGTTATATTACTTATTGTACAGTAACAGTAACTGAAGATGAAGCGCTCGTAGCGAAGTTTACTTAGCTGATCTTAACCGATCAGCAAAGTTAAGCAACGTCGCCCGCGGTCATGAGTTGGATGGGTGACCGCTAGTGACACTACTACTGAGCGCTTCCGTGCTTCGGATGGCAGTCGTTATAGCATGGTGGTAGGGCATTTTGCGATTGCCCGCCTGGCTAGCTACCACACTCAACTAGAAAATCTGTCGCCAAGTACCTAACGGTGTGTTCCGGTAGCTGTCCTTGAGAGCCAGTACTCCTAGGTTAGCCTGAACAACATCTTCGACCACATCATCACTTACCATTAGGTGAGATAGTGGTCAAAGGCTAACCTTTCAGAAAAAAAAAAAAAAAAGTTGATTATTAATAAAAAATAAACTTAAGTACAGCGACCTCTTGAAGTTTAAAATTAGAAAACAAATCAAGATCAGTCTAAACAACTTTAGTTCAAATGAAGTCTGGACCAATTAATTTAAGTTATTCAACATTGTAACTCTTCAGAGCTTGACCACGTCTCGCTCGTAAGTCAGAGCTGTACTAAACTAGCCATTCAGACGGACATTAATTTGAGGGTACCTTCGGGAAAACTTCGGGCTACCTCCGACGGACGCTAAATTAGGGTGTCGTCCAACAAAATCATTTATATCAATTCTCGGAGACCGTCGGAGTTATTAAAACCGCAGCCTGACCGCGTAGTGTAAAGGCTTCTAATTAACTTGAGTCTACGCTAAGTCATTCGAAATAAACGTGCCACTATCAACCTTATTCGTAAGGGCCAAGGCTATATTATTACACTAGTTGAACGTTTAGGCAGCAGCTGCTAACTAACGCCTTCTAACTTATGTCACCCTGGTAGTTGATTTTTAGAAATATTAGCAATAGTTTAGCAGCTTGAGCCAGAGTTTAATAGAAAATAGTTTTTTAATTCGTTTCGAGCAATTTAGCAATTTTTTCTACTGACTACTATGCCGTATCACTTAGTAGTTTTGGTTTGAAAGTTATATGAGTTTAACACATTTTAATGTTAAATGTTAACTTTAACCGACTAACTCATGAATCCGACGTCCATATTTTCGACCTAGGTTAAGATAACCAGACATTTAAACAGAAATAGTGGGTGGATCCCGCCTTGGGCATTAATGTCATTCAGTACTTAATACATTACGCCTGTATTCCCCGTAGGGGAAGAGGTGTGTAAAAACCCATGTTTTGGTCCCATGTAATAGGGGGCAAGCCTAATGTAATTCACCGGGCACAATTTCTGGGACATACAAAATTTTTCTTTATCACACTGGACGAAACACAAGGACATATTACGAATAATATGTTTACGCTAACAACATAGAAGGCAGAAATACACGAGCATATTGTATGAAAACCCTTGCAGGCCCCTTAGATGTAGTACAGCCCGGTTGTGCGTTTAATGTCCACAACACCCTACTCCCATCCACGTGAGAGGTGGCATGCTGTCATTTGGCGCACTTTATCCTTAGCCGCCTCTTACGATACCCACGGGATGAAATGGGGAGGTGACATTTTAACCCGGCACCTGACGATGCTATGTAGATAAACGCCTAAATTGTTGGAAAGTCTAGAGTGTCACTCAGTCAACAGTGTTTGTTCGACTATGAAGATCACAGGGATGCAGAAGACCTTCGACTGCTGAGTGCTGAGCAATAGTCATCAGCACGGCGGAGGCGCGGGGATGGCTTTTCTTCCGTCTCACCGCAAGTATCACGTCATTCACTTCAAGCCGAGCGCGCTGAGTGCAGATTGCAGTCAGCACCATGATCTAAGTACGTGACTGATGTAGAAAATCTGTCGCCAAGCACCTAACAGTGTGTTCCGGCAGCTGTCCTTGAGAGCCAGTGAAATTACAGGCACATGAGACTTAACAACTATGTCTCAAAGTGACGGGCGCAGTGCAATTCGTGGCTTGTGATGAAATGCATCTGTTATAGGCAGAGGTTAGTCCGCTTAACACACCTGATGTTAAGCCTCGAGCTTGATCCGTCACTATAACATAAAAAAAAGACTTGCCCAAACCTACCTTGAAAACATAGACAAGATTTAATGAGTAAGTCAGCTTCAGTTCCATTAAAATACGCAATAATAATAAAAACTCAACGTATAAAATAAACATAATTTAAAAGGAACATCAGATGACTGTCATAAAATGACATTCCTCCAAAGATATATATATATATATATATATAATATCTTATTTTCTTTTTGCATTCTTCAGGCACTGAAGTAAAAAAAAAACTATCATAAACAATGGACGACACTGCATAACTGACTACAAAACTATATCCTTTTAATTCACGTCACTCGATCTTCCTTTGTTACCACCACCAATTAAAAACGAATAAAGCGTTTGAATTTTAAAAGCTTCAATATAAGTTTATAAATGTTCCTGAGGTTTTTCACCGCGAGCTTTTTTCGATATTCATTATGAAGCGCAGACTTATAAAGCTGTAGAAGGTAACATTTTACGATATAAAAGAAAAGTAATGACTCGTCGTTCTCAGGCTTATAAAGATGAAAAATAAGGTACTTGAATGGCTCACATTAAATCTTGAAAAGGTATTCAGCCAGCTTCAGCAGACACGTATCTACGTTTTTCTACTTTGTCGATTCTATATCATGTTTTTGGTAACAAAATTGGGTTTACTTCTGCAAATTCCTTGATTGATTATATATGAAAACATTGTTATATTTTCGTTTGAATTTATAAAATACCTATTAGTAAACCCTTAACGTTTAATAAAAAGATATGAGATATTCACATCGTGACATTGTAGATCCTTACTTAGCTTGTTTTAAATTCTAAAATATTGTTTTACACATTGCCAAGAACTGCACTCTTACCAAATATACCTAAAACAAAACTCTAATTATGTGTATTCCAATTTTCTTCAGACTATATTTTAAAATAATGTCATATGTTTTTCAGGTTTTTTAGAATGAAATAAATTCCTGCATCGACTGTAATTACGTGTAAAAGTTACAGTAGAGGCAGGAAATTGCATTCCGTTTTTTTAGCCTATAGGCTAGCCTTTGATGATGTGGTCGAAGATGTTGTTCAGGCTAACCTAGAGTTGCTGGTTGACAATGACAGACTGTTCGGCAGTCTGCCGGAACAAACCGTTAGGTGCTCGGCGACAGATTTTCCGATTTTTTTACTTGAGGGTGGTAGCTAGCCAGACGAACATTCGCATAATGCCTTACCACGGTTACCATCTAACTCGTAACCGCAGCGGACGTTGCTTAACATAGCTGATCGGTTAAGAACGGCTAAGCAAACTACGCTACGAGCTTCAATAACACAGTCAATTTGCAATATTTTGTCCTCAAACTTAATAATTTTGCTTATATCTTCCTAGAGTTGCTGGTTGACAATGACAGACTGTTCGGCAGTCTGCCGGAACAAACCGTTAGGTGCTTGGCGACAGATTTTCCGATTTTTTTACTTGAGGGTGGTAGCTAGCCAGACGAACATTCGCATAATGCCTTACCACGGTTACCATCTAACTCGTAACCGCAGCGGACGTTGCTTAACTTAGCTGATCGGTTAAGAACGGCTAAGCAAACTACGCTAAGAGAGCTTCAATAACACAGTCAATTTGCAATATTTTGTGCTCAAACTTAATAATATTGCTGATATCTTTAAAGTGTTAACATCAAATATTTACTCAATACACGGAGCATAAATATTGGTTTACTGTCATCGTTAACAACCTCCAAGTGAGTTCAAAAACATTCTCTCTAAAATGAAAGATTGCCAACGTATTGTTTCATTTCTATTGTTAGAATAATATTACTGGCACGAAATATTTAAAACAAAAGACCACTAACGCCTCCTATCTCCATCCACTAATCTTTTTATCAACTACACTAAGTAGACACTTAGAATTCTGCTTGCGTCGGTCAACCCTTGCCACGGGCCAAAATTATACGTTTTGCCAAATTGTCTGTCGGCCTATCTGGTTTTCAAGATGTCTGTGTACTGGTCGCATGAAAACGTTAAATAAAGTTATGGACGATTTAAGTAATCGCGTAAAACATACAATGGAATTGAGGATCTCCTTTTTTTCGAAATAATCAAGGTATAGGCATATTGGCCAATACTTTTTTTTTTTAGTTATTTGAGTGTTACTTAAAAACTATATAAACATTGATGATGAAATTTGAAAAAAATCAATGAGTTGAATTGTAAACATACTCCTATTTTGAAATTGGTTACAGAAAATTGTTCGAATTCAGAATCCTCATTTTTTAAAGTCGGTTACAGAAACATAGTCGAATTGTTTCATCCTCATTGTTTGAAGTCGGTTAACATATAACTAAAATAGTGTTCAAAAAGAATGTTTAGAATGGTTAGATAAGAATAGAAGAAAGCCAAGAAAGATGGATGTACTGCGTAAAGAAGGATATATTATGTATGAAAGCTATGAAAATATGAGTTTTTAAACTGTCACGGTCATTAACACTATACTTATTATAACTACCGGGATATTTACCGTGTTTTTGACCACTCAGTGTACAGAAAACCGACCCATACTGACCGGTATCTCCGTGCAGACTCCCATCACCATCCAAGACAGCTAAACTCTGTGGTAACAACACTAGTAAACCGCGCTTATGACCTCTGCGATGACGAACATCTAAACGAAGAGTTATCACATATACAAAAAGTCTTGCAGGATAATGGTTACAAAGTGAAACAAGCACCAGTGCGTCATAATTTCAACAAAACCAAGAAATACATTGTTGAAAGAAAACCAGCTTATTTGCCATATGTGAAAGGAGTGACTGATAAGGTCGCAAATATTTTAAACAAGTACTGTATAAAAACTATCTTCACCCCTTTCAGAAAAGTAGCTCATATGCTGCGGTCACCGAAGGATAACTTTCCTTTGGAAAAGCCTGGTGTGTACAAAGTCAATTGTAGCTGTGGTGAGTCCTACATCGGTCAGACAAAACGAACAATATCATGCCGTATTAAGGAGCATATAAGGGCAGTCAAAAACAATGATATTGAAAAATCTGCCATAGCTCAATACCTTTTGGAGTCTGGTGCTAACCACTGGATTGAGTTACACAACCCACAGGTACTCTCGACAGAACGCCACTACATACCGAGAATGGTAAGAGAAGCAATCGAAATTACGAAATATCGAAACTTCAATAGGGAAGATGGGTTTCAACTGTCGAGAACTTGGAATCCAGTGGTTAACCTATGCAAGAGCCGAAGAAGTGTTCCAAATAGTTCACGATCTGATATCGTTAGTTTTGCATGTCGAAATTTAAATAGTGGTGTGAGTGACAGTGACAATAGTGTATCGCCTTGCCGAAAAAACGTACAAGGAAGAGGGTAGACCGGTTCGTCTGCTCTTAGTGCCTACCATCCACTCGCATAGACTTCAGTTTACTCGTGATCATGGCGCTTGCAACAGTGCCGAAATATCGAGAGCTCATAAACAATCAAAAACACGGTAAATATCCCGGTAGTTATAATAAGCTATGACAACTTAACAGTACCAAAAAAAAAGTACTTAGGATATGAGAAGGGCAGGAAGAAAGAAGGTGGAAGTTGCGAATTACTGAAGAAGAATAAAACTAGAATAAATGCAGATGAGATAAGAGCTATGTGGTATTACTGTTTAGAACATATTCATAGTGAGGAACAACAGTTAGAAAGTGATGTGGAGCTAATGAGAGAAGGCATTTACAGACATTTTGATATTTTGTTGTGATTTTCGTACTCGCCTGCCTTCCGAATACTGCAAGTCTGCAGTGCAGTGACCCGTAGCAGATCAGCAGGTATTTAATTATTTTTCTGTCAATATTCTCCATCAATATTACTAACAATAGTTGGTAAATTTTTCGGCAGTACCTGTACCTGTCCAATATCGTATCTGCTTGATGATTTTGATCAAGCGTAGATCGGTCATTGATTCGATCAGGGTTAGTATTTGCGCTTACCATACAAATGTAGTTTTTTCATACTTTATATACAATTTGTTAAACTCGGTGAAATTTTGCATGCACTTTTCATTTCTCACAGCCTATACTTCTAATAATATCTATACTTCTGGTTTGCTAGTTACTGGTAAAATTATATTAATATCTATTTTCGATATAATTCGGAAAATAGAATTTAACATTTCATAACTTTAATCGGATCATCCACCGTCGAGCAAAGGTTTCCCCAATTGGGGGAATTCGACTCGTGGCAGGAGTTTTGGTGATCTCAAAATTATAAGGCAGTTCTTCAGAAGGCGCTGCAGTCCAACCTCTGGTATTTTTCTTTAATCGATCTTACAACTCACACAGGATGACAATAGAAGAAGGTTAACCTGCCATTTATTGGGAGTAAAGTTTTGTATTTAGAGATAAAATAAACGATAGTATGGAAAACTAGGAAACGAAAAACATATATCAAGCGGGCAAATTTCACAGTTTGAACTAGTACTTATATGATGAAACTATACTTAGTATGGAAAGTACTACACAAACACTGACCTTATCGAGTATTTAAATTAAAATTCAAACTCACACCATTAGGAATATAATTTACTAATATAGAGCACATATTATAGGTATCAAAGGTCACAGTAAACGTTTCATTACCTCCGTGATTTTTTGGCTCCCATATGGTTCAAAATACAATATCAATCAATTTACATGCCAATAATTTAAAATGTTTAACTAAAACTGGTAAACTTCAAACTTACCAGACTTTAAGTTGTCCATAACTAGCCACTTACTACTTGACGTTTCCGAGAATGACAGCCTCGTTAGATGTAGGCACTAGACGGAAAACTTGCTTTTCTACCCAACGGTACCTCAGAGTACACTCGAAAAGTTAATAATTCGCAACCCGCTCCAAGCACTTGTCTGATTCCCCATTCATATTCATATTTATTTCGTTTCACCTATTCGCTTTGGGACTTCTCGAATTTAAATTTTGATTTTAACAAGACGTTGTGGGCGTATCGAGGTTTTGACTTTGGGGGTTAGTGACTCGAAAAGTATTTACAGATTAAGTATAGACTGATAATAGAAGAAAATAAGGCCAGTATTTCTTTTTTTCTTAACATTTGGGAAGGCTAATTGCCCTGATTACATCTAACGACACTTACAACTCCATCCAGAAATTATAGACTTAATAAATGAAATAATATTGATAATTTTATCTTTACTGTGTAAAACTCCATAAAAACGTAGTTTATTTCCAAGAAGAGTACGTAACGTAGGTGTAAAGGAGCATGAATATTGGTAGTAGGTACCTACTTTCAAAAAACAGGCGTGAAACTGAATGGGATTAGCCTAAATTTTAAAATTTTGAGATAGTTAAAAAGAAAAATTAAATATTTTTTTAAGTTTAAAAGTTTCAAAGTATTTAATGAATATAACAATTGGAACGCACTTTTTATTTTGTACCCATTTATACTAATCCAGAGTGATGCCAAGCTGATCATTACGTAATTGTAAACAAAAGTATTATTTCATTTATTTTTAGAAATTTATTGTTGTAAGTGTTTTATTCAACAAATATCCACAATAGCGAACAATTCTGATATAATTATAATTATATCAGACATATTTATTTAGTGAGTTTCACACACCATAAAGAGGTATAAGAATAAAAAATCTGGGGGCATGTTTTACAATAGCTGCTCCAGCTCGTATAAAGATAGTATGTCTAATAATTATTCCCTCCTTACGTGCAAAAAAGGCCCAACCAACTGTATCCTAGCTTACATCACTTATATTCAAGCGGCATTACTTACACTCATCAAACAAATTGTTTGGCGGCGCGGAAGCTTCCGAACAAACCTATTTAAGTATTGTTAATAAGAAAATCTTATATTAATGTAAATTTGACGCGAGACGAGCTCTTTTGTTCACTTTTGTTAGCTGTCTTTATCTAAGGAAAATGTAGATGTATGGAAACCGCATTTTCATTAAATGCGGATCAAAAGGTGCTTGATATGATTTGAAAGGGGAATAATTCGTGTTTATAATTAGGCAAATAGAACTTATATTATAAATATTTAAATGTTTTTCATGGCATATAAAGTACCACATAAAAGATATAATAAAAGTTTAGAAGCAATGATGGCCGAGCGGTTATATCCACGTACTGCGGTGCCGCAGGTCTATAGTTCGATCCCCACCGTCGGCTTGAGCTTCACCGCACGGGGGGAGGCCATGTTGCGGATGCTCACCTGGCTAGCTACCACCTCAAGTAGAAAATCTGTCGCCAAGCACCTAACAATGTGTTCCGGCAGCAGTCCTTGAGAGCCTGTAAAATTACAGGCACACGAGACTCAACAACTGTATGTCTCAGTGTAACTGTATGATGGCGTAGTGAAGTTGGTCACTTGTGACGAAATGGATCTGTTATAGGCAGAGGTTACCGCTTAAAATCAGAAGGGCCTCGTGCTTTTCCAAAAGGAAAAAGGAAAGTAAGGAAACTTTTTACAGTGTACATACGATATTAGGGTGAAATCTTGGGTAACTACTGTACCCAGCGGTGTTGCTGGTAGTTCGGTCTGGTAGTTTTAGTTCCCTGTGGAACATGCAATGCACGTAATATGAAGACGGTTGAAATTTTCACAAAATGTGTATTGTTATGGTGTATTGTCAAACAAATTATAATAAATCATAATTTAATAAATTCTCATAACAGAAACCCTTTTTTTTATAAGTTGTTTGCTCCATTGTTTAAACGGTAAAGCATACTCGTACAAATGTAAAAATGAATAAAAAAATAGTTTAATATACAATGTATAACAACAAACAATTAAAATCAGCCCAGAAATTACAGGCACGTGAGACTTAACAAATATGTCTCAATGCAATTTGTGACATGTGACGAAATGCATCTGTTATGGGCAGAGGTTAGTCCGCTTAACATCAGGTGAGCCTCGAGCTTGTTCCGTAACAAACACAAAAAAAAAACTCGGGTCAGATGTCCACTAAGGATCTCGAATTGTATGTAAATATATAACATTTCGTGGTTTATTCTGTGTGAAAAATACTTATATTGTTCTTCACCACTGGAAAGTATTAATATTAATCAAATACGAATAGTATGAAAGATACAAGTTTAAGACCTACAACTAAATATAAGATCAGAAATTAATTCCAGGGAATTAACTGCGTCCACCGCAAGTAAAGGAATGCAATCACCATTCAACTAATTAATAATTCTAGACCGGTCTGAGGACATAAAGTCTGCGGTTCTCAGTCTACCCTTCCCACAACCCTCTAGTGCGGAAGCTGAGGGTCAAATTGTTTACAGTGATCAACTTTCAAACTCCCCCGTGGGGTGTCGGGTTAGAATTGCACCTCCCCTTATCATCCCGTGGGTGTCGTAAGAGGCGATTAAGGGAAAAATACTGGACGTTGGGCAGCAGCACCTTCTAAAGAACTGCGATCCCCAAGCAGCCTGCCAAGCGTGAGGATAACGGCAAATACCCTCTAAATAGGGGAGGCTGTGTTCAGCAGTGGACGAGTCCGCTGTTACAGTATACAATACAGTAATCAACTTTAACGGATTAAATAATACATTTTTACTAAATATTTTCAAATGCTTATTTTATTTTTCAAATTACATATTGCTGAAAATATTTGAAAAAGGAAGATGCTTAATTTTACTAAATCGCCTGCCAGGATAACGGCAAATACCCTCTAAAAGCGTGAGGATAACGGCAAATACCCTCTGAATAGGGGAGGCTGTGTTCAGCAGTGGACGAGTCCGCTGTTACAGTATACAATGCAGTAATCAACTTTAACGGATGGAATAATACATTTTTACTAAATATTTTCAAATGCTTATTTGTTTTTTTCAAATTACATATTGCTGAAAAATATTTGAAAAAGGAAGATGCTTAATTTTACTAAAATGTTTGCAAATACTATAAGAAAGTATTTAAAAGCCATTTCAGTGGTGAGTTTTGGCGTATGTGTGCGGAGCAAAGCGGAATTAACTTCTAGTTACCGAAAAGAAAGAAAAAAAAAAACGATTTTTCAAGTTCGCTCTTTTTTGTTCGCAACTTTATCGATGTAAGCAACATATACATATCTTACTCGACATTGATAGGGCGTTTATCGTACACAAAAAAGCCTGGTCAACAGATAGCTGTTGGCCTATTATCAAAGAATACAATATCCTTCCATTACCTTGCATCATGAAAGTTTGTAAATTTGTCCATGTTCACCCAGAACTTTTTGACATGTTGCCGAAACAAACCTGGCATGAAAATAGACTTTATCTTCCATCGTGTAGATTACAATTGTATAAAAATAACGCTTGTATTATGGCAATGAAGATTTATAAGGACATAAAAAAATTAAATACGATAATTTTTTAGCAAACATTTAAATCCTGGTTGCTAAGCAATTGTTTTTACAGCGTTGAGGAATATTTTATATTTAAATAAACATTAAAATATACTTAGTACGGAAATTGACATTGTGAATAAGTGTAAAAATTGACATTGTATGTAATTATTGACATTGTATAATTTGAATTGTTTTTATTAATAACTTATGACATCAAATAACTATTAATATCATAAATGTCTCTTATTATATGAAGTTAATTTCATTAATTTAATTAATGTAATGTTAATAATAAAAAAATAATGTTATGCATAATAATTAATAAATTAAATCTTATATATAATTTAGAATCATTAAAAAACTCATAGGTATTTTTTGAACATGTTGCACACCTCTTTATGAGGTAGGTTGTATGGTATATTTTTAATAAAGAATTTTATACAACTACATTCATATTATGCAGTAAATGCATTTGATTTGAAATTTAAAAAACTTGATAAATCATTCAAAAATATTAAGCGCTGCGGATAGCATTTTTTTAACAACAAAAAAGAGCTGTTGTTATTGTTCAAATTTGGGGTTAAAGTAGCATGGGTTGATGTCAGTAAATTCGTCTATAAATTAGTGTTTTACTGTGATTGTATTAAAACCTTGTTAGTTTTTTAATTACCTTGTAAAGATTACAATCTGATAACTGACGCGAGAGCTCCCTCACTATGTCTATTAGTACTCCGTTTTGATACTGCCCACATTCACTAAGACCACTCCCTACATATTAATTTAACGAGACTGCATATACGCCGAGAATTTAGTCGCGTATTCAGAGTATTTCGTATTGGAAGAGTGATCGAACTATACAGCGGAGAGAGTCAGAGTTCAAAGATCGAATATGTACGAATGATTAATTTGACTGAGCATATTCAATATGTGTGTATTTATTTACTTGTATTCTGCTAGTAAAATTGTATTCATGGAATTACAAAATTACAAATATACGAGAGGAAAAATTTAAGTCATGTGCGGGATTCGAACCCGCGTCCATCCACCCCTTTAGCCGGGATATGCTCTAACAAATTGAGTTAACATAACAATGAGTCATAACTATTTTTTTCCTATCGTACTTTAACCGTCGTATTGGGATGAAGAGACATCTATAGTTCAACTTACGTTGTACTACAAACAACACTAATTTTAAAATTAGCTTAAAACTTGTTAATAATGACGCAACCCTATAATTTTTATATTTTTATGTTTGCAATAACGCATTGCAGATGAAGATCATGTTGATAAAAAAAATATTGGTCCGAATTCCGCACATGACTTCGAAGAAAAATTCCTCTCTTATATTTGTAATATTATCCGCAGAGCATGCGGTATTGCAAATAGAAAAATATTTAAAAAATGTATTAATGGAAGTAAAATGATTCAAACTTTTTTATATTAGTAAAAGCCTTTGTCTTAATATATGAGTGTGTTGTGGCATAAATTGTTAACAGCAACTTACTTCTTAACTGATCTAACAAGCAGCGAAAAAACAAACTCATCCGTATCTCAGTAAACATATAACAAATTCATAGTTGCAAACCTTATTATGTAAAATACAAAGCATGTATATACATCTTCAAAATATGCAAATTCGTACGAAATAATCCTTAGTTTTATAAAACTCAACGAGATATTAAAAAAAATATCACACCTAGTTACGGAAAACGGTTAACGTTACCTGTGACAAAACTAAAAATGCACTCCTCTAGCACCTATTATAGTAAAATACATACATTATTCCAGGAGAACTTACACGCGAAGTTATGACCAAATTTTTACAAAAAACTTAAATCAACTACTGACTAGTAAAGCATATTACTCAGTCGTTGAAGCGCTCGTAGCGAAGTTTACTTAGCTTTTCTCAACCGATCAGCATAGTTAAGCAACGTCACCCGCGGTCATGAGTTGGATGGGTGACCGCTAGTGACATTACTACTGAGCGCTTCCGTGCTTCGGAGGGCACGTTAAGCCGTCGGTCCCGGTTGTCGTCTTAGGATGGCAGTCGTTATAGCATGGTGGTAGGGCATTTTGCGAAAGCCCGCCTGGCTAGCTACCACCCTCAAGTAGAAAATCTGTCACCAAGCACGTAACGGTGTGTTCCGGCAGCTGTCCTTGAGAGCCAGTACTTCTAGGTTAGCCTGAACAACATCTTCGACCACATCATCACTTACCATCAGGTGAGATAGTGGTCAAAGGCTAACAGATCAGGCATAAAAAAAAAGGTCGTAAAATTATTAAATGAGACAATATTGATATATTAAAAAAAAGCTGGGACATTATATAATAAGTGATAATTAATAATACATAAATAATATAGCATCCTCCTTCCTCTCTTCTAACTTGTTGTGCCCAACGGGGTCCATATATGATTTTGTACATACGCCTATACCTACTTATATCATATTATTGCCTTGGACTATTAATTATAGAAGTAATAAATGATCTGAATCAAACAGAAGGCAATTTTATCAGTTGAAAGCGAGTTTGAGCTTCTCGATCACTGATGGATGCAGCAACACTGGCACTGTACTTAGATTGTAAGCACAGTAATGCAAAGAAGTAAGACCGTCGCGTCGTAAGGAAGGCATGTTGATGAGCAAGCTGTACTTATTAAGATGTTTCTCGGTTTTTATACAGCTGATAGGTTGGCTTTTGACCACAATTTTGAAGCGCTCGTGGCGAAATTTGCTTGGCCGTTCTTAACCCATCAAGTATAATACAATGCAACTCAAGACAATTTGAAAATTTAAAACAAGACCAAACACTGTAAGGTTACGTTGTTTCATTACGAAGTTTCAATGCCTAACTGTCAATGTATGATACTTTTTTTCTTTTTATTGAAACAAACTCATTTAAATAGCAAATATATCGATATAACGTTATTATGGTATACAAAAAGTGCTTTATCTATATCTATACTTATAATAAAACTGTAACAGGTCCAATTCTGTAAATTGAAGATATTATGCAAAAAATAATTTGAGAGCACTCTGTAGCTGATACTGATGCCAAAACTGTTTTTTTTTTATTTTTGTCTGTCTATCTTTCTGTCTGTCTGTCTGTCTGTATCCCGGCCGCGCATCACTCCAAAACTACTGAATGGAATTCAATGAAACTTAACACGATTTGAGTTCATACTACGAAGAAGGTTATTGTATACTTTTATCATGAAATTCGGCGCGGTTCCCTCGGGAAATGGGATGAAAGTGAAAATGTACACTTAGTTGTAATTTATTAACGCGTAGTCCGGTTTCAATTATTATTTTTTGTTAGAATAGTGATGAGTGAGCCCGGAACCCTATGGGCAGCCCGGCACCCCATGGGCAGCCCGGCACCCCATGGGCAGCCCAGCACCCCATGGACTACCGAATGGAATTCAAAGAAACTTAACACGATTTAAATTCATACCACGAAGAACGTTATTGTATACTTTTTATCCCGAAATTCAGCACGGTTCCCTCGGGAAAGGGGATGAAAGTTAAAATGTTACTTAGTTGTAATTTATAAATGCGTAGTCCGATTTCAATTATTATTTTTTTGTTAGAATAGTGACAAGTGAGCTCGGAACCCCACGGGCAGCCCGGCACCCAACGGGCCACCCAGCACCTCACGGGCAGCCCGGCACCCCACGGGCAGCCTGGCACCCCACGGGCAGCCTGGCACCCCACGGGCAGCCTGGCACCCCACGGGCAGCCTGGCACCGCATGGGCAGCCTGGCAGCCCACAGGCAGCCCAGCACCCCATGGGCAGCTCGGCACCCCACGGGCATCTCGGCATCCTTATTTAGATTTGCCAGATTGCTAAGATAAAACTCTAATAATCTGGAACATTCGCCACAATATTTTTTTTTAACTGTCTATCTTTTGCCAGATACATTTTGGAGACTGCGCAATGGAAGTGTACAATCTAATATATTTTTGTTCTATCGCCAAACAAGGAGAACCTCGGCAAAAAGATACCGTTTTATAATCAAAATTCTAAATAAACGCACAAAGTACCTACTTTGCTTCAACATTTATTGTATGAACCGCGAAGGAACTCTCTGAGTTACTTAACTACTGTCTTCTGGAAAAACAAGCACATACAACCTTTCTGAGCTATGCTTTACTAAGAGTGGTTCACTACAGACCACAGCGTTGCTTAATATGAGATAAACAATGCTCAAATGTGAATAATTAGTTTGCAGGTACGGCAATCGCAAACGAAGTCGCAGGTACAGCTAGTCTATCATAAAATACAATATAACGCACTAAAGCTGCTTAAATGTTATACACCTAATATACTTAATAAATATTATATTGAAAACCGTCTCCAGACGATTGTTCTAAGAATATTGAAGAAAGTAGTTAAACGAGGCTGCACTTTAATTAATGTTTAAGAAGGGAATATAATGAGTTTGAATTATGAATTTTATGAAATTTAAAAGTTAATTTAACTGATGTCTAACACGAAGAATCGTTTTATATAAATACTCAGTTGAAGTATTTGAGTTTTGATTACATACTTGTTTTTTTTGTGATATCAAGGTTTACTATTTAAATTTATCTGAAGTTACTTTCAAGAAACAAGCTAGGTAAAGCTTAGTTGGCTCAGTTGTGTCAAACACCTTGCGTGGGGGGAAAAACTGCCCATTTCCATAACAATTATAGACTATTCAGAACACCGTAAATATTTTACAAAATTAGTGCATTTATATTGGGTGGCATGGATTCAGATATTAAATCTCATGCTTTATGAGCCTATATTATAAGGTAATATTTATTCGATATTGTAGAACAGATATTTGAATGAACTCTGTGGAATATTGCTGTCCTGGTTTGGGTAGTAAGTTTTTCTGATGAACTAGTATCTTTATCAGAAAAACTTACTACCCTGATGTATAGAAACGTGTCCGCGAGATGCCGAAAGGCGAATTTTTCAGCTCCATTATATTTATATTTTACACTTAGCATGTGACAGGGCTTGAATCATATTTTTATTATTGTTATGTTTGTAATAACAACTGCTCGGTGGATTACATAAAAAAATTACAGATTCACGAGAGGCAAAATTATAGTCATGTGCGGGATTCGAATTCGCGTCCATCCACCCCTTTAGACATAATTACAAATTTACGAGAGAATTCTTTCCTCTCGTATTTTTGAAAATTTGTAATGTAATCCGTGGAGCAGGTGATATTGCTAACATATAAATATTACAATTATAAGGGTGCGTCATCATTTACAATTTTAAAACCAAATGCAAAATTGGTCTTGTTTGTAGTACAGCGTAAGTTAAACGGTGTCGCTCTATCCCGATACGATGGTTGAAGAACGAGAGCAAAAATTAGAGTTATGAGTCATTGTGTCATGTTAGCTCAATTGGATAGAGCATACCCCGGTTAAAGGGGTGGATTGACGAGGCTTCGAATCCCACACATGACTATATTTTTCTCTCTTGCAAACTTGAATCATATTGATAAAAAAAAAACACATTTTTTTTACAATGGGAAATTCCTTTTGACACAACAGATAAACATCGTTTGTGGTTTCTGAAGTGAATAATATTACAACTGATGACATTATCAGGCTAACTAACCAATAACTTTTATGTGCATTATTTATAAAAAATCTATGTAAGAGTAAATCATGAACGATTTCACTAGATCAGTAGAAGTGGAAATAATAATGCGCCCCGTCGAATCCAAGGTTATCACCACTCCTACCACCCGTAGCCCCTAGCATAATCAGATATTCGTCAAAAGTATCAAAATAGTAAGAGAAAAATAGAAGAAAGGTTTCACGTAGACCAGTTTAGATTCAAAAAGTCCAGTTGATAAGAGATAATACGTTTAACAGTTCGTGTTCGTGGTGTAGTAGTGGCTTTAAAATAGACTCAAATATAAAAACAAAAATTTGACACTTATGTAATCAAATTGTCTATGTAGTTTTGTACTGGGAAAAAATATTGATATAAAAACTGCCAAACGCATTCCCTCAGCGGCCGCACTGTAGCCTTTAATAGCTATTATCAGGAAAATAACGTATAGCAATATACCAGACATATTAATGCGTTTTGCAATATACCCGCATATATTTCAGTCTGGGTATAAAAACAGCGGACACAAACGCGCCAGACATTTCACAGCACTAATAAAACCACATCATGTTATAGCACAGCTATTTAATTTCGTTAAAGTTACGTTACAACGTCACAGACGTTATATTATTGTGTTACCTAAACATGCCCAGGTTTACTGCACTTGTGAGAAACTTGGGTTATTATATTACACGTCTGGAGTTTGTTTGCAAGATCGATGTTAGCATTCAGAATAGCTAGTTATTGTGTAAGTATTCTTGGTGCTATTTTAGTTGAATTTTGATTGGTAAAGGGTGACATGGCTTCGACCTCTACATATTAAATGTGTTCGTTCAATTTTCTATTCTGCTTATAAAAACATTAATTGATCGGTTATTAATTTATTATCCAAGCATTAATTTACAATCGTCTACAATCTTTTCAGTCATACTTCAAGTACACCTGCCGGTACACACTGTTCGCTGCTTGGTGACATACTATCAGCTATCCAGGCGGGCATTCACAAAATGCCATGCAACCATGCTAAGACTGCCATCCTAAGACAACAACCAGGACCAATAGCTTAACGTGTCCTCCGAAGCACGGAAGCACTCAGTGGAAATGCCACTACACTGAGAAAAATCTAAAGTCAAAAGCGCCCTAATGACGGCCAATTTATATGGTATAAGGCAAAAAACCGACCAAACGTAAATACGTACAAAAACGCCTTCCAACTAGAGGGCTTTAAACGAGGTCAGTGAAGGCGAATGTTTCTTTTCGTCTTCATTTAAGGTGTATTTTGTGGTCTTTCTTAAATATTGACTTTTCGATGAGGCTGATTAAGTCGTACGTTATAGTGATAATCGCCTTATATAAACCGCCGTAAAAGTAAGGTATATTTTATGGTCAATACTGCAATTATTATCGTATAACAAGTTCAATTCTGAAAATACTTTACGGAAGGCGTTTTTGACGGTTGTGTTTATTATAAAACATGGTATATTTTTATTGATTGGTGAAAATCATCTTGAGAGTTGTGAATTCATCTTACGTATTTACAATTCAACGGTAAAAGATCAAATTTGATTTAAGCCTTTAAGTCGTTTTTCTCAGTGTAGCGGTTACCCATCCAACTCTTGACCACAGCGGACGTTGCTTAACTTAGCTGATCAGTTAAGAATCAAACTACGATACGAGCGCTTCAAAATAATAAATACATCTACGGGTAACGTTTTTCATTGATAAGTCTTCGACCGAAAATGGACACACAGTATATCCGCTCACTCTAATACATTTCTTCTATCGTAGTACTTTCAAGTATAATGGGTAAAATAACAATTAACCTTCATTTAAGCATGAAACTGAGCAGAAAGGTGCTGAACTTTTGATACAAAACAAAAAATGTGTGTAATCCCTAAAATGAATGTTTTATGTAAGTACTAATATTCTATAATAATAAATAATAATTCTATTGGTTTATACAACACCGCTCCAAGAAGCAGTTTTATTTACACTAACTACACTAATATTATATAGAGGAAATATTTATATTTTTGTTTTTATTTTGTATCCATCGCATAAACTACTAGACCGATTTGGATTCAATTTGGTATGGAAATAGTTTGAGACCCAGGAAAGGACATAGGGTAGTTTTTATTCAATTGCGCAAAAAGAGCCTAAGGGTGAACTGGCCGGCCCGTTCTCCATACAAACGTGGTAGGGTGATCACTCCCTTATTTGAGAATTTAGGTCCAAAACAAAGCATAATACCGATTGACCTCGTCATTATCTAGGCTTGTATGATGTCGAAATTTTAATTAAATAATTAACTTGAGAAATATCAGCCTCGAAACATTTTCATATAAAGTTTTAGAGGCTCATAACTTACAACTTAAATATCTTTTTAAAATTTTAGCATCATACAAGCCTAGATAATATCGGTATTATGCTTAAGTCTGGACTTAAAATCTCAAATAAGGGAGTGATCATCCTACGAAGTTTGTATGGAGAAGTGGCCGGCCAGTTCAACCTTAATGGTTTTGCTCGATAACCGACATGCGGAGCCGCGGCTGGAAAGCTAGTGTAACAAAAAAACATAAAAAAAAAAAAAAAAAATTATGTTTTTGTGCCGGCACAAGCTCGAGGCCCATCTGATGTTAAGTGGACTAACCTCTGCCTATAACAGTTGCAATTTATCACAAGTCACGAATTGCACTTCTGTCTCATTGTGCCTGTCATTTCACTGGCTCTCAAGGACTACTGCCGGAACACACCGTTTGGTGCTTGGCGACAGACTTTCTTCTTGAGGGTGCTAGCTAGCCAGGCGGGCAATGCAAAATGCCCTTCCACCATGCGGTGAAGCTCAAGCCGGCGGTGGGAATCGAACCAGGGTACTGCGGCACGCAAGTCCATAGCTATTACCGCTCGACCATCATTGCTTAAAATTGTCGTTGGTATTGTCAAACAAATATTACGCTTACATTAACAAAATAAAACATTATTCACACACATAAAACGCAACCATTGCTATCTTCAAAAGCCTTTCAGAGCAAATAATCATACCTGACGATATGGAAAACTTATTTCAGCTCTATTCATATGTGACATGTCGTAGCGTGAGAAATTGTGTGCGTGTATCGTTTGAAATGATCTTCGCAATATGGCGGACCTACTGTTGAATATTCTGTTGCTATTCACAGTACAGTCCCACCAACTTATCTGTTCAGGCGGCAGAAAAAAGAACACCAAATTCCTTCAAATTGTGACAGTTTGTAGTTGATTTCCTTGACCAGCAGCGCCCTCGCGAACTGCACAGTTATGTTGGTGGTACTATATGTGCATGTCTTTGTATATTGAAATACTTCAAACCTAAATTTATCACTAGTTATATACATTTTTATATCTTTCCCTTATACTCGTCACTTTTACTTTGTAAAATTATTTTGTAAGAATCTTTTTAGGCGACTTCGAAAAAGGGTGGGGTTCTCAATTCGGCTGTTTTTTGTGTTTGTTACCTCAGAACTTTTTCTTTGGTGAACCGATTTTGATGCTTTTTATTTGAAAGTTGGCGCTTCCCCTGTCGTCCCATTTAAATTTCATCAAAATCGGTATAGCCGTTTTTGAGTTGCACTTCAATAACTGAGAAATGTTTTCTTATCTTGATAATAAAGTCATTGTCGGTGAATGACAATAGATCCCCTAAGTAGCAAGAGTCACTAAAAAGGTTAAAAAATAATAATGAATAGATTCAGGCGTTACTTTGCGGAAATCCATTTTTAATAATAACAAATATTTTTAAAATATTTTAAGAAAACATCAAATTAATATTTTAATAAAACACTTAAAAAATATAAAAATATATCTAGTGACAATTCCGCTTAATTTTCCTGCTAAGCCGACGTGACGTCACAAATGCCACGCAGCCAAACCGGAAGAATTTTCGACGCGTTTCGCCTCTACACGAAGCATCCTCAGGAGGTCTTGACTCTTCGAGCGCACGACCGAATTCTCGATCGTGCGCTCGAAGAGTATATTAATTTGATGTTTTCTTAAAATATTTTAAATGGATTTGTTATTTTTTAAAAAATAATACTTATAAATGGAACCGACTTCACTCAAAAGTGTGAAATAACTTGTCTAAGTCGGTACCATGCGCACAATGTTGTGATAAAATGTACTTTTGAAACATCATGGTACTGCCTTAACAAGTTATTTCACACTTTTGAGTGTGGAAGTCGGTTCCATTTCTAAGTATGTTTTTCACCTTCTTAGTTACCCTTGCTACTTAGGGGATCAATTGTCATTCACTGACAATAACTTTAGAAGCGCTCGTAGCAAAGTTTGCTTAGCCGTTCTGAACCGAACAGCTAAGTTAAGCAACATTCGCCGCGGTCAGGAGTTGGATGGGTGACCGCTAGTGACATTACCTACTGAGCGCTTCCGTGCTTCGGAGGGCACGTTAAGCCATCGGTCCCGGTTGTTTTCTTACGATGGCATGTCGTTACAGCGAGGTGGTAAGGCATTTTGCAAATGCCCGCCTGGCTAGCTACCACCCTCAAGTAGAAAATCTGTCGCCAAGCACCTAACGGTGTGTTCCGACAGCTGTCCTTGAGAGCCAGTAATTCTAGGCTAGCCTGAACAACATCTTCGACTAAGGCTAGCCTATCAGCTATGAATAAAAAATTTAATACAGTGTTCATAAACGAAGCGCACTCTCCCGAGAGAGCGCTATTATTTTGTCGTTCTTACCCAATTCAGTCATCAGTCTGCCCCTTTCCTAGTTGATTGTTTCTACGTTTTTTTCTATTTTTTATACAGTTTTTTGTAATGACGAGTTGATGCACTCGCGAAGGGTATGTGGCGCAAGTAAATTTGTATTAAAAAAAAGTATTAATTCCTGTTTTTAGACTAACTTAACTTAATTATTAGAACTAAATTTATGTGATTTAATTCCTACCCGGGCAGTTAATATTTGTTATCTTTTTTATAAGGTTTAATCATTAATTTTTAGTCACTAAGAATAAACAAATAACCTATTACTTTTTTGTTGCTAAATATGCACCTTGAAGAATATAATGAAGAATAGTTCCTACTATATATTTTTTAAACGTTTATTCATTTTTATGCTAATAATTCTTTTAGCAATTCATTAAAATTTGTTTTTATAATGGCCTTTAAGTTTATGCCAGAGCAATGCATCTATATTCTTGATTTTGTGTAGTTTTCTGTAGTTAGTATTTGAAACTAGCGCAGTTAGCAATTACAGAATACAAAACTAACCAAGGGTGAGTTGGAACCACGCACTAAAGGTTACGTAAAATACAGAATGAACCAAAAAATCGTTAATTCTGGGCTGGTTTTTATTATTTGTTGTTTTACCTTATTAATTTTACTATAAACGAAACAAGTTTGACGCTTGATATATACCTAATACCTTGTTACAATAGCGCAAAAACTAATAACGTTAGAAAAACAAGTTTCTTGTATTGAGACCCCCTTTTATGTTTAACTTTTTTGTCATTATTATTATTTGTTAGATAATCAGCAATACTATATAAGTATATGCTATAAAAAATTCAATCGGCTACCTAGTATACGGCTGAATCCATGCAGCTGCTTAGTTAAGTTTTCACGCTTTTCGTGCCTGACGGTCCGTGGGGTCAAGCAAATAGGCGTGTTCGGTTGTAGAACTTGATTGCAGTGGATAGTTTCACTATGGCGCGCTTCATGTCGCTGCTTATACGTACACGCTGCCATTTAAATGAGCTCTTGACTGCCGACACTGGTTGTATTTTTTTGCCGATCGTGATACATGACCTCAGCTATTAGGAATTATTGCGATAAGGTACCCGACCAATTGTTATAATAGAAACGTAAGAAGCACTGACAAAAAAATAATCCGGCGGAGCTTAACGACCAACCGTAGTCAGCATCTAAGTCCTCCCTAAAAAAAGCACTGACAACTCATTTGAGGTTGATGACCTCACTTGATATCTTGTCAGCTCATCGATCTTAAATGTGCAATTCATGTTTGTATTTAATATTTTTTTATTTTGACATTGTGTAGTGTTTAGTTTGTGTGTCTTTGTTCTTGCATCTAATTGTGATTAATTTGTTATTGTCTTATGAAGTTTTATTAGATCAATAAATAAAATTATAATAATATTAACGTAAGTTACAGCACTTTTAAAGTAGGACTAACGGAGGGATGGACTTATGGATGGATAGTCGAGCTTCAGTAATAGGATGCCGTTTCATAGTACAGAATCCTAATAATTAATTGTAAAATCGTATTCATTACCAGGTCAACGTCCAATGCATTGGTAATGAATACGATTTTATATATATATATATATATTATACATACAATATAATTAACATGTTAAAAAAACTGTACTTTTTTTTTAGGGTGGACTTAGATGCCGTCTACCGCTGTCGGTCGTACAGCTCCACCGGATTGCAAAAATTACTGCACGTAAACCAAGACGGTAATAAAATATTAATATATATACATTAAAAAAAATTGCCATAGGCGGAAATCTAACCCGTGTCCCTCGAAATTGCGCCTGGGAGTACCTAACCACTCGGCCATTGGAACATGTACTTTTGAAACATCATGGTACTGCCTTAACAAGTTATTTCACACTTTTGAGTGTGGAAGTCGGTTCCATTTCTAAGTATGTTTTTCACCTTCTTAGTTACCCTTGCTACTTAGGGGATCAATTGTCATTCACTGACAATAACTTTAGAAGCGCTCGTAGCAAAGTTTGCTTAGCCGTTCTGAACCGAACAGCTAAGTTAAGCAACATTCGCCGCGGTCAGGAGTTGGATGGGTGACCGCTAGTGACATTACCTACTGAGCGCTTCCGTGCTTCGGAGGGCACGTTAAGCCATCGGTCCCGGTTGTTTTCTTACGATGGCATGTCGTTACAGCGAGGTGGTAAGGCATTTTGCAAATGCCCGCCTGGCTAGCTACCACCCTCAAGTAGAAAATCTGTCGCCAAGCACCTAACGGTGTGTTCCGACAGCTGTCCTTGAGAGCCAGTAATTCTAGGCTAGCCTGAACAACATCTTCGACTAAGGCTAGCCTATCAGCTATGAATAAAAAATTTAATACAGTGTTCATAAACGAAGCGCACTCTCCCGAGAGAGCGCTATTATTTTGTCGTTCTTACCCAATTCAGTCATCAGTCTGCCCCTTTCCTAGTTGATTGTTTCTACGTTTTTTTCTATTTTTTATACAGTTTTTTGTAATGACGAGTTGATGCACTCGCGAAGGGTATGTGGCGCAAGTACATTTGTATTAAAAAAAAGTATTAATTCCTGTTTTTAGACTAACTTAACTTAATTATTAGAACTAAATTTATGTGATTTAATTCCTACCCGGGCAGTTAATATTTGTTATCTTTTTTATAAGGTTTAATCATTAATTTTTAGTCACTAAGAATAAACAAATAACCTATTACTTTTTTGTTGCTAAATATGCACCTTGAAGAATATAATGAAGAATAGTTCCTACTATAAATATATATTCAGTTAAGATGTACGCATTTGAAAGCAAGAGCGCCTCTAAAGCGTATACTCGTAGTTATTGATAAGGTTCATCTAGCTCTAGTTACCTTTCTTGGGTTAAATCAAGTGAAAACTGTTGGCTATTGTTTTAATTATTATTGAGTAACTACCTGTTCAACGTATTTGAAAGCTATCTACTTTAATTTTTGTTGCATTAAAATTAAATGCATTTGGAAAATTTAATCGTTTTAATGGCTTTTATCAATACAATGCAATACAAAGATTGATCCCAATTCAATACTGTCCTGAAATTTCAGAACATTACCTGTGTATCAATATGAACACGCTCCCCATCATAGTACACGCGTACCTATATACCTAACTATATGTAACTATAGCAAACTATTTCTTCAGATTTCATCTCACATACCAAACCTTCATTCAATCTCCGTAACTAACGTCAACACAAAAGATAAGGCCGTGACGCTTATCGCACCGTGACTTCCGTCATACGCATGGCCCGCCCTTCCATCCCTTCAGTTGCAGGGCCTTAGTGAAGTGAGCTTACCGGATTATCGTTAGAATTGGTTCAGTGCACGGCAAATCGTAGTTTGCAGTCGTGGGATTACAAATACATTGTGACAAAACACCAAAGCGGTGGCGTTGGTAAGAGACGTGTTTGTCTAAACATGTTTGCTTGGGTTTACGAGTTTTGGCTTTGCGATATACTAATATTTTTTTTTGCCTAATTCAAACCATTATTATGATTCCCATGCTGCTTAAAATGAGTGTAGATGAAGCGAAACATATTTGTAAGAATCGTAGCAAGTGGAAATTTGTGGTCTCTGCCTACCCCTACGGGAAAGAGGAGTGATTTATGTTAAAATACGTAATTGGTCACATAATTGGTTCTATGCAACGAACGTTACATTCTATAAGAATATATCAATACATGAATGAATCAGTGTTGCCAGTGCCAAATCAAATCTAAAATCGATTATTATTCCATGCAATCATAATTGAACATAAAATAAGATTTATATCATTTATTTTAATTACACTATTCAGGTTTAGCAATTTTACTGTAAAGCGAGCTTGAAAGAAATTTACAATTAGTCAAGAAAAAAGTTTTATTTTTGTAGTTGCAGGCTTTTTAGTTTTTTTAAACGTTTATTCATTTTTATGCTAATAATTCTTTTAGCAATTCATTAAAGTTGTTTTTATAATGGCCTTTAAGTTTATGCCAGAGCAATGCATCTATATTCTTGATTTTGTGTAGTTTTCTGTAGTTAGTATTTGAAACTAGCGCAGTTAGCAATTACAGAATACAAAACTAACCAAGGGTGAGTTGGAACCACGCACTAAAGGTTACGTAAAATACAGAATGAACCAAAAAATCGTTAATTCTGGGCTGGTTTTTATTATTTGTTGTTTTACCTTATTAATTTTACTATAAACGAAACAAGTTTGACGCTTGATATATACCTAATACCTTGTTACAATAGCGCAAAAACTAATAACGTTAGAAAAACAAGTTTCTTGTATTGAGACCCCCTTTTATGTTTAACTTTTTTGTCATTATTATTATTTGTTAGATAATCAGCAATACTATATAAGTATATGCTATAAAAAATTCAATCGGCTACCTAGTATACGGCTGAATCCATGCAGCTGCTTAGTTAAGTTTTCACGCTTTTCGTGCCTGACGGTCCGTGGGGTCAAGCAAATAGGCGTGTTCGGTTGTAGAACTTGATTGCAGTGGATAGTTTCACTATGGCGCGCTTCATGTCGCTGCTTATACGTACACGCTGCCATTTAAATGAGCTCTTGACTGCCGACACTGGTTGTATTTTTTTGCCGATCGTGATACATGACCTCAGCTATTAGGAATTATTGCGATAAGGTACCCGACCAATTGTTATAATAGAAACGTAAGAAGCACTGACAAAAAAATAATCCGGCGGAGCTTAACGACCAACCGTAGTCAGCATCTAAGTCCTCCCTAAAAAAAGCACTGACAACTCATTTGAGGTTGATGACCTCACTTGATATCTTGTCAGCTCATCGATCTTAAATGTGCAATTCATGTTTGTATTTAATATTTTTTTATTTTGACATTGTGTAGTGTTTAGTTTGTGTGTCTTTGTTCTTGCATCTAATTGTGATTAATTTGTTATTGTCTTATGAAGTTTTATTAGATCAATAAATAAAATTATAATAATATTAACGTAAGTTACAGCACTTTTAAAGTAGGACTAACGGAGGGATGGACTTATGGATGGATAGTCGAGCTTCAGTAATAGGATGCCGTTTCATAGTACAGAATCCTAATAATTAATTGTAAAATCGTATTCATTACCAGGTCAACGTCCAATGCATTGGTAATGAATACGATTTTATATATATATATATATATATATTATACATACAATATAATTAACATGTTAAAAAAACTGTACTTTTTTTTTAGGGTGGACTTAGATGCCGTCTACCGCTGTCGGTCGTACAGCTCCACCGGATTGCAAAAATTACTGCACGTAAACCAAGACGGTAATAAAATATTAATATATATACATTAAAAAAAATTGCCATAGGCGGAAATCTAACCCGTGTCCCTCGAAATTGCGCCTGGGAGTACCTAACCACTCGGCCATTGGAACATGCTTGACAGAAGCGAATCTTGTGCACTTATTTAATTTATTTTAACGTCATAGGTGACGGTGCTGCCATCAATAAGACTACTTAACTTCATGCGATCGAATTAAGTGTATTTTAAACACTTTATTGCACAATGACATCGTTATTCTTTACTATTTCTAAATATGATTACAAGCACTATCGCTATGCTAAGCGAAAATCATATTTACAATTTTTTGGAACTCAAATTTTGTGCTCCTCGATTTTAGCTTAGCACGCGCAAAATAATATATTTAACTAATATTACAATTTAAAAAAATATAAAATTAAATAAATCTTGTTCTTCTCACCTTAAGAATATAACGACTGTGCCATGTTCTTCTGTTGAATGTCGTAAACGGCTACTAAGGGAAAGTTTTTTTTTTTTTTTTTTTTTATGTTATTGTGACGGATCAAGCCCGAGGCCCACCTGATGTTAAGTGGACTAACCTCTGCCTCTGTCGCAGACGCATTTCGTCAGCGACGAATGGCACTGTGCCTGTCACACTGAGACGTCCAGTAGTTAGGTCTCATTAGCCTGTAATCTTTCTGGCTCTCAAGGACTGCTGCCGGAACACACTGTTAGGTGCTTGGCGACAGATTTTCTACTTGAGGGTGGTCGCTAGCCAGGCGGGCATTCACAAAATGCCCTTCCACCATGCGGAATGCGCTAAATGAGTTGTATGCCTACGCATGTTGTTACGGGAAGCATATTTTATGTTCTTGTGCTGTACTTTGTATTGTTAGAGAGAAGATATATTGTACTAAGCCCGAGTACACACAAACATTAAGCCAGCTTACCCAATAAGTCTACAACCTTCAGATCTTCTCCATGAACCATGTTACGATATTAATAGCGCAGTCTTCAAATCCAAATTAAAACTTGACACCACAACTTAACGATCTCGTACTTAACCCAAGTACACAAAAACATTGTACGTAACCCAAGTACACAAAAAAACATTAAACCAGCTTACCCAATAAGTCTACAACCTTCAGATCTTCTCCATAAACCATGTCATATTAATAGCGCAGTCTTCAAATCCAAATTAAAACTTGACACCACAACTTAACGATCTCGTATTAAGCGCTCGTAATAAATACTCGTTCGGGGAGGACAGGACATTATTAAAATACCACATCACGACTGCTCCGACGCTCTCCTAATTAAATTTCACACAAGAGACAATGCGAGCCGTTAAATTTTACAGCGCTTCGAGTTTTCATCAGTGAAAGTTTATAGTCTGACGATTATGTTAACTTTGGGTAATTGAACAAAAGTAAGGTTGACGTTTTTGTAAGATCATTTGAACTTGATCTTCCAGACTAGAATGCGCATTAAAATCCCCTACAGGCGCCTTGTAACATTATTAATAATGAACGATAAAACATAGAGATATGGATAACCTACTAAGGTTGTCCATATATAGGTAATTATTGTAACAATATTGATAATGTTACAAGAATTACGTTACAAGACGCCTGTAAGAGATTTTAATGCGCATTCTAGTCTGGATCCGTAGGTTCTCCATATATCTAAGTTTTATCGTTATATACGTAGTACGATAGCCTATAGGTATACTATACCAAATCAATTCGTAGCTATAGACCGACACGATTTTTATGATTACTAACCGACTTCAAAAAAAGGAGGAATTCTCAATTCGACTGTATTTTTTGTGTGTAAACTCATATCTCCTTACAGTTCGAAAGCTGTTGCTTGTCATGTGGAATCATGTTTTATGTTTGAAGTCGGTTGTTATTTTTGTTAAAATTGCTTGCAAATAATTATATTCTCTATAAATTAATCAACGCACTCTGGACACGCTAGATTTTTTGCATGGTGGTAGGGCATTATGCAAATGCCTTCCTGGCTAGCTACCACCCTCGAGTAGAAAATCTGTCGCCAAGCCCCTAACGGTGTGTTCCAGCAGCTGTCATTGAGAGCCAGTAATTCTAGGTTAGCCTGAATCATCACTTACCTGAGATAATGATCAGTTCTATAAAAAAAAAGAATTGTTCATGCTGTGTCACGTGCGTAGAAGCGCAGACACGTACAAGCCGCGTTTGGAACCGTTCTATGAAGTCAAACTACTTATCTGGTTTTACTTAGTATGCTACACTATACTACTGGCCGATTTAGACATCGGCCATATACCCGAGGAAAAAGGAGAAAACGTCCAGCATCTTGTCAGCGTTCTGGCTGCGCAGTTAGGGGTGACTCATAAAGATCATGAGGTTGTATTTGCTGAGCGCGTCGGAGCGATCGAAAAGGATGGCGTTGGCGGCGCCGACGACGGTAAGGCTGGCGGGCGACCGCGTCGAATCGTCGTTCGGCTTGCGCAGCGCCGCTTACGCGATGAGCTGCTAAGCGCGGCGCGCGTTCGGCGTAATTTTACTACGGTTGATATTGGCCTGGCAGGACCCCCTCGACGAGTTTACTTGAATGAGCGGCTAACCCGATCCAACCGCCAGCTCTTTTACCGCGTTCGCGAGGAATGTCGTAATCGACAGTGGCGTTACTCGTGGACAAAGAAAGGGCGCGTTTTTGCACGGCAAAGCGATGGGAAGCAGGCGTTCATAATTCGTTCCAATGGTGACTTTTTCCGTGTTTTTGGGACTGAAACCGTTTGAAAGTACAGTTGTAAAACGATGTATTTTTTCTTTCTGTACTTTTTTATTGTACTATATATTTTTATTAGACTACGTATACGCTGTAGCTGAGCAGCTAGGAGGGCACTTTTTCACTTTCACTTACACTACACAAACAAACGAATCCGTCAACTTACTCATTTATAACAATTTTCATGTATGTTTTCTTCATTTCGAAACTTTTAATTTTCCACCGCGTGTACAAATAACACTTTGTATGTTGTACCTTGCATTTTTAAATCATCGTTATTATAGTTAATCACAAATTTATAAAAGTAGGTTTGTATAATGCAGGTTCCCTGGGCACAAACCACGATCACTTTATAACCGCATTAACTCGCAATGACCTGGACCTGTTGGCTATTAATGAGACATGGTTAAAAATAGGTGAAGAGGGTCGCGCACCCCAGGTTCCAGGGTATAGTTTTCATCACATCCCCCGACCCCGAGGTAAGCGCTTGCGTGGTGGTGGCGTAGGTTTTTATTTAAAACGGAATGCTCACATGAGTGTGCGTACTTGGACGCACCCAGTAGAACCACTGCACAGCATAGTAGAGCAAATGTGGCTCATGGTAACCCTCAACGGAAAGAAATTAGCAATCGGCACGGTATATCGTCCACACTGGGTGAACGTTGACCTATTTTTTGACGCAGTCACAGACTCCATCAGTTCAATTCGTAATTTTGATAATTTATTGTTATTAGGAGATTTAAATATTAATTTACTGAATATTCATGATCATAATACCACAAAATTTAAATTAATCTTATCTTGTTTTAATTTATCCCAGTTGGTCACGAAACCAATCCATTTCACGGAAACCAGCAAGACACTTATAGATATAGTTTGTACAGATTTGCGACCTAGGAAAGTTACTTTAGAACACGTTGGATCCTATCTCGGACACTGCCTTGTAATCTGTGAATTTAATATAAAACGTGAAAAACCTACTGCATGTACTATTTGTTGTAGACCATTAAAAAATATATGTATAAATAAGTTTAATGATGATCTGAGAATGATCAAATGGGATCAAATATATTTGCTTAATGATGTTAATGACATGGTGGATCTCTTTAATCACAGCGTTCTGTCTCTGTTTGATCTTCATGCACCTGTTAAATCTATTATCGTCAAACACCGTTCGTTCCCATGGATTACAGACACGGTGAAATTGATGATGAGACTTCGCGATGAGGCCGCTGCGGATTATCATAAATTTAAATTAAATAGTAAAAAGGAGTACTACAAAACACTAAAATCAACCGTAAATAAAGCACTTTTCCATGAAATGTCAGCATATCATAAACACAATATTAATAGCAAAATACATGATCCCAAAACGTTATGGTCAAACATCAAAAATACTTTATTACCGATCACCAAAAATGAGCTGCCATCGCTCTTCGATGAACCTAATATTATAAATAACCATTTTCTAAATATACCAGGTTCTTCGGAAGTGTCTATCTCGCAGCTGACGCTTTTTGAACATCAGAAATTTAGTGACGCTCTCTTCACATTGAACCAATTAGTTTGGATATCATTATTAAAATTATAAAAAGTTTAAGTCCAATGCTGAGGGCAGTGATAATATTACCTTAAATATGCTTATTGACCTTTCCCTACACAATAGATTGTATAAAGGAATTAATTAATGCTTCCATCATGACATGCATATATCCAAATGTGTGAAAATTGGCAATCGTGCGTCCCTTACCGAAGCATACAAATGCAGTAGATTTAAATGATTTAAGACCAATAAGTATTCTACCTTGCTTGTCAAAAATTATGGAAAAGGCTGTCTGTAATCAACTAACTCACTTTATTGAAAATAACAATATATTACCAGATGTACAATCAGGCTTTAGAAAAGGACGCAGCACGGTGACAGCACTATTAGATGTTACTGACAATATAATTTGCTCCCAAGATCAGGGAATGTGCACATTACTTGTACTACTTGATTTCTCCAGGGCCTTTGACTCCATAAATGTTAATTTACTAATATCAAAGTTAAGTTACTATGGATTTGATAACGATGCTCTGCGGTGGTTTGACAGTTATCTTGGTGGTCGTTCTCAGTGTGTAAAATTAAGTAGTAACGATGGTTCGTGTTTGGTATCGGATAGAGTACCTGTAAAGAGAGGAGTGCCTCAAGGATCAATCCTGGGACCTGTCCTGTTTATTTTATACTGTGCAGACATATGTAGGTACTGTTATAAAGCACTGTAAATTTCATATATACGCAGATGACATACAAGTTTATATATCATTCAAACCAAATGATATGGATAGTGCTCTAATTAAAATAAATGAAGATCTTACCAGGAACGCCACCTGGTCGACGCAAAACTGTTTGTTACTAAACCCCTTAAAAACCAAATACCTTATCTTCGGAAGTAAAAGACAGCGCGAGAATATTCCTTCAACGGTAAAGGTTATGCTCATGAATAAAGAGATAGAGCGGGTATGCGAAGCACGCAATCTAGGACTGCTTATGGACTGTGATCTACGGTTTGAGAAACATGTTGCAAACACAATAAAAATTGTTTCTATAAATTAAAGATATTGTATAAAATAAGACCATATTTGAATGAAAGTTTGCGTATAACACTTGTAGAATCATTGGTTCTCTCAAAGCTTAACTACATGGACGTAGTATTTGGCCCGCGGCTGCTAGTCAAAACCCATAAATTAATTCAACGAGTCCAAAACGCCTGTGCACGTTTTTGTTTTGATATTCCGTTGAGGGCCCACGTGACACCCTATTTAAATAAAAACTCTATTCTAAAAATGAAGCACCGCCAAAAATTACATCTAGCATGCCTTCTTTTTGGTGTTCTCAAGCACCAAGCTCCAATTTATTTATATAAAAAGTTATCCTGGGTGCCTAGGCAAACACCATATGAGTCTCGACAAAAAACGGTACAACTGTCAACGCAAAGACATCGCACGGCAGCTTTTCGTGGCAGTTTCCGTTATAGTGCTACTAAATGTTGGAATAATATTCCACCGCCCATAAGGAACTTGCAAAATGTTCAAGGCTTCAAATTAAAACTTAAAAAAATTCTAACGGATCACCAAAAATTGCAGGAAACTCTAAAGCTTGATACAAGTACTTTATAAACGAAACAAAGTAAAAAAAAAAGCACATACAAACACACCCACTTATACAATACACACTCACTCCACACCTCATCTTACACCCTTATCTTTTAACAAGCAACTCTACTCATACCCCCTGATGCCTCTACAATTGTCTACATAAGCAGCTATGTTTTCAACATGTATAATTTGTGCTATACATATTTTTATACAGATTTTGTTCAGATATTTGTTTTGATATTACAGCAAAACAAATTATAATTTGGTGTATATTGGAATCTAGTGTAAATTGTATTATATAAGGTTGCGTAGTTTACAAAGTAAAAATTGTTATATCTTAACTATACCTAACTTAAGTAGCTTGTCAGTGATGTCACCCAAACGGCTTTAACGGAAGACCAGCGCTGGTTGAACGACCAGCATAACGCTGAGTTGAGGCCGTTTTGCGACAAATAGATGTATGTTTATTTTAAAATTTATTTATATTACATCTTGCTATAATTATTTATTTGTTGCAAATAAACTTTTTTTCTTTCTTTCTTTCTTTTTTTCTACAAGTATGTTGCTAACAATGATAAAATATTTAATAAGTTAGTATGGATTGAAATCGGAGCGATGGTATATGGAAAACCACTATCTTATTCTCTATGACCACTAATATCTAATTCTACATTTCAATTGATATATACGGCTTTGTAGACCAAAGTTATGTACTAGCTAGCTTCTACCTGCTATTAGAACATGCACCTAATGGTGCTTTCCGTCAGTTTCTCTTTATGAGTAGGCCTTTTTTTTTGTGTAATTGCGACGGAACAAACTCGAAGCCAACTTGATGTTTAGCATACCTCTGCCTATAACAGATGCATTTCATCATAAGTCATGAATAATTGCACTGCACCCGTCACTTTGAGACATAGTTGTTAAGTCTCATATGCCTGTAATTTCACTGCCTCTCAAGGACAGCTGCCGGAACACACCGTTAGATGCTTGGCGGCAGATTTTCTACTTGAGGGTGGTCGCTAGCCAGGCGGGCACTGAATGCTCTTCCACCATGCGGCGTACCTCAAGCCCGCGGCGGGTTTCGAACCATGGACCTGTTGCGCGGCAGTCCATAGCCAATGCCACTGAGCCATCCCTGCTTCATATAGGATTCCATTAAAAACTAGTTGTATCGTAATTATTTATATCATCACTTGCCAACGGTTGAAAAAGAGGTCAAGCCTCGTTCATATCTTCAAAGGCCACAAGCCATTGATAAATTAGATCAGTGTTTTTTTCTGTTTTAATGACCTCTTGCGCTAGGTATGTATATATAGCAGTCAATGTACAGCTACAGGTTCTAATAATGAACTCCCCAAAGAATAATAAGCCAACAAAAGAAAATAGCTATTTGTTCCCACTCCCCTGTTCACGTCATTATTCTGCAGATCGAGTATTCTTTTTTCCTACGTTGTGTAGTAATTAAAGATAAATATAATATAAAACGCTTCGGTTAGCTTTCACCGTTTCGCTTTGGCTTTTGTCTTCTTAAATGGGCTCCTTGTTGGACGCCCTGTTGATAGATTGTTATAGCTATTGTTTTCTTAATCTGAGATAAAATAGGCACTTATCATTACAGTATGGACAGAATCTCGAATGAAGTGGACAATTTAGTTTTGTGGTATTCTGCCCCATGAAGAGAAAACCAAACCAAGGTTTGCATTGTTTCATTAATTAAAATACAAATATAAGCTTCAACCGCTAGAACTACACCTTGCAGGTACATCAGTATCTACCATTTTATTTCTGTGTAAAGCTTTAAGCATTGTTTTTGGAATTATAATACCGGAACAATTTGTATATGTAAGAAGAAAACCTCTTCTGTTTCCTACGTTACTAATATTTTCGGATGTACCTGAATAAAATTGAATGCGGTGGTTATCCACCGCATTCAATTTTATTCAAAGTTGTTTCAATATCCTCCATTTTCTGAATTACTCATAAATATAATCCAAATAACTTTTGAATGAAACTATGTGTTCAACTGCGATAAAAGCTTTCTGCATCATCATCTTACCGCATATAATTATAGCCTATATATAATATACCTTACCCTTAGGTGCTATGGTAAAGGTCCAATTATGTGTAAATTCAACTATCTAAGAGTAATTGTACATCATTTTTAAATGTTTAATCTATAATTTAATGTCAACCAATGGACTTTGTGTTGCCTTAACACTTTCAGTGTAAAAAATGTTAAGCAGCTTCTTTGGAAATATCATATTTGACCACAATAACAATTTTTTATAGTACATAATTTCTCACCTAGGGTGGGAAATTGGTAAATAAAATTATCGCTTGAGTGCTTGTTGTCATACTATTATCAATGTTACTTTAAGCTTCATTTCTTCAATATCAGGTAATTACTAAAGTAATATAATATATAAATTTACATATATATATATATATATATATATTCTCGTAGGTACTGACTAACTCATTTTCATACGTAAAATTATGTTGTCTGATATTTCTCCAGAATCTTAACTTATTTCTCGTTTCAGTGTACATATTTACGCTTCAAGTTGTATCCCGGGAAAATAACATATAATTTATAAGAACACTTCTGTCCTCTTTAATAAACAATATATTACCTTTGAGAAAAAAGAAAACGAATTAATTTTTAAAATAAGTAAACAATGCTTATTCAATCAGTTTCGGTTAATTGTAGGAGTAGGTATGCGGACTCTTAATTCTCGCATCGCTGTGCTTTAGAGTAAACTATCATATATATTTATGATCTCATATATCAGACCTCATGATCCATGACCCATCTGACGCGTAAGAGGCGACTAAAGATGAAATACCGGAAGGTGGGCAGCAGCGTCTTCTGAGGAACTGATATCTTAAGCTGCGATCCCCAAGACGCCTGTCAAGCGTGGGAATTACGGCAAACCTTAATGTGGGAGACTATGGTTAGCAGTGAACAACCCGTCTGATACATTACATAAAATAACATTTCATTTATGACCTTATATATAATGTGATAATGTAGTACATAGGTACTACCAGATATGGCGTCATATTGTCTATGGATATGATCATATGATAATGTAATAGGGGCCTTAGATTCTTAGGTACGTAAAAAGGCTCATTATCATTTCTGTCTCATCATCTTCGTTCTTCGGCTCATCATCATACGACATAGTGGCAGCTACCAAGCAAATTAAAAGGCTATGCATATTATATTAAAGTCAAAAATTGATCCTCGCTAGTAAAGAGGGTAGGAGATTAAAAGTCAGACTGTCTTTATGTCTTAATATTATTTTTGTTACATACCTTACCTACTGTGGTAGCATATAACAATTTAAAACACTATTCATTTTAACTATAAATATAAAGGTTTTAATATTCCTAAAGGGGCAGCAGTATTGTCTATAACCACTCAAATTACAGTACAATGACCGTGTTAGAATAGAAAATAAGCTTATCTTTAAGGAGCTGTATGTGTTTTTTTTATCTTATCTCAAAACCTTTTTACGTTTGAGTAGTTCACACGTTAAAATTGAACAACAGACGCAGTATGTATGGTTCCCACGCTCTCCACAGATTATTCTTAAAGAAATATTTTTAGTAGCGAACAACTTGTTTACTGTTTTCATCAAAATAAAGTTTATCTGTTGGGCGACTGTTTATTTTATTTTATTGCTTTTATAACGTTCATTAAACGTTGGTTACTTTTGAAGCTTTATTATTTGATATACATGGTGAAAAATATAAACGTGGATTTAGTAATTAAACAGTTTAAGACTGTATTAATAGGGTAATAAGTACTGTATCAGCCACATCGTCCACTGCTGAACACAGCCTCCCTATTAAAGTGAGGTTTGCCGTAGTGCCCAAATTTGGCAGGCGGCTTAGGAATCGCAGTTCTGTACTGTAAGACGGCAGCGTTTTAGAAGGCGCTGCTAGGCACCTTCTTATATTTTGCCCTTAATTGCCTTTTACGACTCCCATAGGAAGATATACTACTATACTACTCAACGCAGTGACCCCGAAGTGGATCTTGGCCTTCGACAGCACAAAACGCTTATATGTTGTGCGGTTTCTCTCCAATCAGGCAGGTTAATTTTCTGTACCAACGGTACCTAGGGCTTCCAAGTGGACGCCACCGGCCTGATGTTTGGGCCAAATAAGATCAAACGTCATGGATGGTTTTTTTTCACCGGCGGTATGCCTTTATTAACCAAATACTACAAACTATATACAACATGGATGGTTAAAGCGCATAGGCTACTGTTGTTAGGCAACGTCTTGCTGATGGGAGACGATCGAGCTGTGAACCGAGCACAGGAAAATATGGAGGGTGCAAATCTAGCCTGGCACACCATGGTGTTTTTTTTTATTCCTTATAGGTAAGTCTTTGGCCACTATCTCACCTGATCATCAGTGATGATGTGGTTGAAGAGTTGTTCAGGCTAACGTAGAAGTGTAATATGTACAAAACTTTGGTGGTCACTGTGAGGCGTTTGAATTGTTCATAGAAAATTTTGATTTATTTCTGATGCAATATAATTTTCACCATAAATCAAGCGATAATTAGAAGTGATCACTCGAGATCACGGTCACCGCAAAGTTGTTGACACGTCGGGATTATGTGTGTGTGATATTAAATATACTTGATTTAAATTTCTTTATACAAAGAATATTCTGGCTACATATTCAAATCAATCGTAGTTCAAAATAGTCACTTCCGATACAAACAAAACAGTGTTCATACTTAGTAAAATTTAGCATACATATGATTTTGAGCATAACATTATATGCTTCTGGCATGCTACTTTTTCGTTTATTTTATATTTTATCTCTATATTACAAAACAAAATCTTCCACACAAAACGATTTAACCCAAATAATTATCAATATACAAAAAAAACATTTTTACAGAAAATTGACAAATCCGAAATAATAAGAAATAAAATAGGCTCAAGGATATGTTTGCAGAATTTCATCGAGTATGGAAATACGGTGTTTAAAATATGACGATAATCATTTTATATGCTACAATTGCTACGATGTAGGTGTCGCTCCCTTAAATGAAAAACGGTGTAGGCTTAGTAATAGGGTACGATTTTCTTCTAATTTACAGAAAATCAAATATAAAATCACAAGATTCTGTCCTTACAAGACTGACGCTTGTGGAATAAGATTACATCGCACTCCTTCGGAAATTACTTAGTATATAAAAAAAATAAATGAAAATTAACAATTAACAATTGTCAACGCTATGAAAAATACGCATGAATACATTTTATTCGTATATTTTGGAATAATAAAGTGCAATAGCATCATGTGACCTCATAAAAATAATGCTTTGAATTAAAAAAGACTAAGGACAAATTTAATTATTGAACAGTTTTGGAACTGTGATTAAAATGGTTTTTTGAAGTTTCTTTGTACTTTAATCATAACGAATTGTACCCAAGAGATTTAATATTTATTTTAAAAAGAGCCAACTCTTCTTTTTACACTCAAGACATCGTAAAAGTGTTTTATTTACAAACGGTTAATGTTAAAGTCTGAAAATAAACCTGTCACATTGACGTAAAATAAGCAATTTCCTTTGAATCAACTGAGGTAGGTACACTTTGATAGTGGTAAAAGAGAGATACGCCATAACGATAAGTCCAGTCAGAGGTATGTGAGTTATGAGTCCAACGGACCTAAATACATCACAAATTTTTCACTTACTTAAAAATAAAGAGGTTTGCAATTCTGGCGTGTCTTTTTATGTTTATTTTTTACGCGTATACGGTAATTATAAATTGATTTTAATGCTTTTTTATTGGTAGACCTAAGAAGGTACTAAGAAGTGGTCCTATTTTAATTTCAACATCGTTTTAGTAGATTAAGTTAGATTCAAATACGAGAAGATAGTATTTTCCAATATGCCTATACATAGATGAAGTGTTACTACAGCACTACAACAGACAGCATATTGATGGTGACCAGTGTTGCGTATAGTGGCAGTATGAAGCAGTGATGGTTCAGTGTCATTGGCTATGGATTGCCGCGCAGCAGGTCCATGATTGGAATCCCGCCGCGGGCTTCAGCTTCACCGCATGGTGGAAGGGCATTTTGCGAATGCCCGCCAGGCTAGCGACCACCAAGTAGAAAATCTATCTGGTGTGTTACGGCAGCTGTCCTTGAGAGCCAGTAATTCTTAGTTAAGCCTGTTAACACCTTCGACAACATCATCACTCACCAACAGGTGAGATGGTGGTCAAAGATTTACCTATCAGCAATATAAAAACTACATATACATACTCCATCACTAAAAGAAATGAGAGATATTTTTCGTGAAAAACTGAACTGTCTTCTAACACTCAGTGTATGAAATAATTTGTGAAACTCAGAGTGATACGAAACAGCATGTCTCTGATCGTTATGAGCGTTAATTACGCACTCTTTATTCGTTTGGTTAGTGCCTTGATCAAATAATAACCTCTCACCAAAAACCTGTGTATTTTGTATCAAAGTGTATATCGCGTCTACTTTATTTATTTATCCATGGTTTAGGTAGAAACGTTGTGTTTATGACCCCTCTTTTACGATTTGTTTGTGTGAGCACCTCGACGGAGGTTTTAAAATCGAATTTTGTAAAATGCTATAAGAGTTACCGTTAAGGTGTCTGGGACTCATCTCTTGACTTACTCATTTAGGTGTTATCTCTATCGGCATGACGTTTGGTAATTGCATTGTGGCAGAAATCATACCACATAATTATTTTTTTTGCGTTTCACCATAATTTTACCTAATGATGTGGTTGACATATAACCTAGACTGCTTCTTTGGGATAGTTATGGAAGTACGAAATCTGTCGCTAAGTACCTAACCGTGTGTTCCGGCAGCTGTCCTTGAGAGCCAGTGAAATTACAGGGACATGAGACATACCAACCATGTCACAAAGTGACGGGCGCAGTGCAATTCATGACTTTTGATGAAATGCATCTGTTATAGGCAGAGGTTAGTTCGCTTAACGCTTAAAGTACATCTTCTTGAAGCTCAGGCACGTTGCAGACTATGAACTAATTCGCTTGGTGTACTTTTCGTTGTGTCAACCAATTTTATCCTACTGCGCTGTCACTTGGGTGCTGCTTTCGGCTATATTTTAATAAAGGCTGAACGGGCTCAACGAGCAATACTCAAAATAGCTTATAAGAAGCCATTTAGATATCCTACAGACCGTCTGTATGGTGATTTTCAACACTCAAGTGTAAGACAAATCTATATTGTTGCTGCTATCTTAAGATTTCACAAACATTCATTAACCTCTATTAAGCCTTCAGAAAGATCTATGCGCCGCATAACATGGAACACTCCCAAATTTAACACTAAATTTGCTAGGAGAGCTCCATTATTTCGTTGCCCATATTTATATAATAAGGTGCAAAGGCAATTTAATATTCTACGGTGTGTAAAATCATCATGTAAGAAAAAAATTAAAAACTGGCTACATGGCCTTAATTACTACGAAACTGAGAAACTACTGGAAGTCCAACAATAATAATCTTAATCTTTAATAAAATAAATTTAGTTTTGTACGTACCAAATTGTTAAAAAAAAAAAAATAATAAAAAAATAAAAAAAATGCCTTCCTTTCATATTTATATATATATGCTTTCCTTTCATATTTCTAATACGTATATATTAAATATTTATTACATTATATCTTCGAACGAACATTGGTGAAGGTTGTTTATTATTTATATTATTCTAATCCATATTAACTAAGCAAAAATTATATAATATATATACACATTACATTCAACTGTTACCTGGTCATATTACCATTATCTTTTAAATATAACTCATACTTAACATAACAAATACCTATTTCATAATACATAAAAACCTATTATGAATATAATATACTAAGTCACAAAACAATTTATAATTTGTTTTTAACTTCTAATACTCGGTGTGCACTCAGCCTAACTCTAACCAGACTTAAACAAACACCTTCCGTCAACATTATCGCACAAAGTTCACACACACATTAATTATGAGTAACACCTGCATGTCTATGCACACAGCCACACTTATAACTATTATGCATACACAAAGGTAGTTTCAAAATGCCTTTAACCGCAAGACTCACACGCATGTAACATGCACACAAGTATACACAAGCCTGTGTTCACTAGCACACTACAATAATAATTTCGATGATCTTTTCTACATTGTTCCTACCTCCACTTTATCTTTATCAGTATTTTGTTTTGTATTTTATAGTGAACATAGCAGATGACAGCACAAAGTATGTAATCAAATGACACTGTTGTATATTATTGTCGTTGTGTTGTGAAATGTGCCTTTGATTGTGTTCGTGGCCTTGTATTGTCATTAAATTATTAATATTGCTAATTTAAGTATTTGTACGTAAACAAGTCACCAGTGTTTGTGAGATTGTTACATAGATCCCTTTTTCTTTTTTTTTTTTTTGGACAGTAGCTTAGATGTAACTAAGTATCATCTTTGTTTCCGTAACTTTATTTCCGTAGGTAAGCGAGTGGATTCACAGCTGATGTATAAATGTGGGTGGGTACTAACTAACAGTAGTTAGTAGTTACCTGTAGATAATAAATAACACAAAATATGTACCATAGGAAGAGACTAGACTCCCACGACACAGGGAATCCTAGTGTGGGAGCTAGTGTTCCTAGTTGTAGTTTAATATTACGGTTCATTAATTTTATATGTTCATTATTAAGTACTTATAAGATTGTAACCAAAGTTCTGGCAAATAAACGAAACTAACTAACTATATCGCGTTAGGCGGTAAGAACGCCCACGGTTACACTTAGTTTAAGTTAAGTCTTTATTTGCAAGTGTTTATAATATTATAGCTGTTGTTTTTCTTTATTTTAAAGTAATTGTATTGTTTTTGAGAATTAAAATTTGATTTGATTTGATTTTTTTTTTAACATCAGGTGGGCCTCGAGCTTGTTCGGTCAAAATAACATTAAAAAAAACCTGCCGGAAGACACCCTTTGGTGCTTTGCCATAGATTTTATATGATTCTATGAATGATTAGATTTTCTTTGGCTATCCAGGTGAGCATTCGCAAAACGCTCTTGGACCTAAACCATGCAGAGCGTGGTTGCTGCATGGTAGTCCATAGTCATTGCTACTGGGCTATCACTGCTTCAATAGTAGGTGTATTACCTATAGTCTCAAGTTATTTAATGTTGCTGCTTACTGGAATATAATTGTAATGATAACTGTAGAAGTTTTTCATCAGATGGACAAAAACTAACATAACATAGACAAGAACATTAGTATTACCTAGATAAAAACAAAAAAAGTACAAAATTTGTCATTACAAGTCTGGTTGATATAATCATTTTACCTCATTTTTTTTTTATTGCCAATTAGTTGTAGGCTGGAGCATTGGACTGCCTCTGAGTCTGCAATGACTTATTGGTATCTAAATGGTTTTATTCTAGTAGCTGTAGTGTTGTATATAGTTCGAAGTATTTTGTTAATAAATGCGTACAGCCGGTAAAAAAAAAAAAATTCGATGTATTGTCACATCACTTTATATAAATTAGTGTATAACATTTGACATTTTAATGTTGTATTGTACAAAGTATATGGATATATCATATCATACAAATATTGTATTTAAAATAAATCTTCCAAAGAAGGAGTAGGTTCTCAATTCAACCGTATATATTTTTTTTGTTTTATTACGCGATTTTTCTGCCAATTATGAATTGACTTTGATAATTATGTTTTTGTTGGGTAGATTATGCTTCTAAATTGTTCCCATTTTATTAAAATCGGTTCTGTTTTTAATTTATAGTCAATTAACTACAAAATAATTTTGCTTTCTGGATGGTTTAATGGTCATTGCAACACTTGTCGATGGTGAACAGTATTTTAGGCGAGTGATAATGATCTTGTAAGCAGTAAACATCACTAAAAAGGGTATAATAATAATATAATAAAGGGTAAAAAATAATATTACTGCTGATTCATATCACTGACCTCACTTTATCATAGTCCGACTTCCTTAAATTATTTTATACTTTTTAGTAAAAAAATGTATGCCTGATAGGATAGCCTTTCACCACTATCTCACCTGATAGTAAGTGATGTGGTTGAAGATGTTGTTCAGGCTAACCTAGAAATACTGGCTCTCTAGAACAGCTACCGGAACACACCGTTAGGTGCTTGGCGACAGATCTAAAAGTTATTTAAAAGTATTGGAAGTAGGTTCCAGTTTTATAATAACACTACTTTTTGGGATGTTCTAATCATCTTTACCCAAATTCGTAGATTCATAGACGGCCTAAAAAGTTGTAGATATATAATTGTACTAAAATGTAATGTCCCAGTATGTAAATCCCCAAAATGTTAGGTAGGGGACTGAAGGTCCTAACATTTTGGGTATGTTTTGGTTGGTACATTTTGGGTGGTATATTTTGGGTACATTATGGTTGGTATATAAACACCCACGTTTTGCTGATGTGTCTCCATAGTTTGCAATCATAAGTGAGCCTACTGCCATAAATAGGCATAGCTTCAGACACCAAATTTTCTACTGAAAATTTCACTTTTTCGATACAAACCTACAGAAAATAAACATAACGAAAACTGAATCCTCTACGAAATTCGAATTTCAGTAACAAGCGACACACAAAAACACAATAGACGAATCAGAATAGAGGGAATTTACGGAAAACACTGTAATTTCAGTCAGGGCACATTCAGTTGGCTGTTGAAAAAAGGTACGTGTACGTGAGGCGAATACATCGAAGGATGGATGGACAGCGTATATATTATGGTATGTAAACAGGACGTCCGCAGTCTACCGTGTAGTCTGGTCTTTATTCTTTTGAATAGCATAGTTTTTGGTGAATAATATCAGGTAAGTTTGATTCACCGCTTTGTTATATAAAAGGTGGCAAACAAGAAAACGAGTCATCTTATGTAAAGTGAACATTGATGGTCCATGAATTTCTGTGGCACTGAGGGCAGCACAAAAAAAGTCAGCGACCTATTGTCGACCCACCCACGATAAGACTCTGTTGGCTTGCCTTTTGAAGCCCAATAAGTAGCAACTCAGGAATAAAGGAATGAACGAAGCTCGTTCCACGTTGAGAAGATGTACGGCAAAAAATAATGTTTAAATCACATGGTTTGCGGCTTCATTTCAATTATATGTGGATGAGGTTTCTTTGAAATAATCAGAAAGTGGATTTGATAATAGTAATGAATGAATTATTTATTTGTCAAAAACATGGGTATTATACATAGGTCTTGTATATGCCAGTATTTAAAAGTCTCCAGCATGTTCTGCCTTGCGGCGTACAAATTTTAAATATATTGAATGTTACAGTAAAATACAATATATTAAAACTAATGAGAAGCGATTCAATGATAAAAAATATAAACATTATATGAATTTAATTAAAAAGCAGTACGTCATGAAAGTATGTCAGAAGGTAAATCAATTAAATTACATATTACTTTAGTTTTACATCTAAAAAAGTCGTCAATGGAATAAAATAAATAGTATGTCACTATGCAGTACGGTTCTCAGCTTAAAGGCCTTACGGTCCCCAAATTACCAATCTGCAATCAAAACAATGTATATACGATGTTTGGTGAGCTAAGGCTTATAATCAGCACACACTGCTAACTAGCAAAAGGTAATCGCTCTGTCCGAAATACTTAAAAACTTGAGAATGTTTTGTTTACATGGAAGCCGTTCTATTATTTAAAACATAAGATTTTATATAACGGTTAAAGTTATTCAATTTATCGATCGATTGATATGGTTTTATAGAATATCATCAATATCGTTTAGGAGTGCATAGGAATTTTATTCCATAGCATTACAAACAAAGTATAATTATGTTAGAAATTCAGTTAAGGATTTGAAAATTCTAAGTGTATTTTATACAAAATCTTTATTTCTCCATGAGTAAGCAAGATCGCTTTTTAAGTCAGATTCTTATAGTTGAGTGCTATGAGTATAAGGACCTTAAGAATATGAGTATAGTTTTATATCCTACTGCAATTTTTTTAGTTGGATTGTTACGGTACAACCTTAACGCCTGATACTAAGCGGAGTAACAATCTGTCTGCCTTTAATCTTATGCATAACGTCACAAATGACGAATTGTGCTGCGCCTGTCACCATGACACATACAGTTTTTAAGTCTCATTGCACCAATAATTTTACTGGCTCTCAAGGATTGCTGCCGGAACACACTGTTTGGTGCTTGGTGACAGATTTTCTGTTGAGGGTGGTAGCTAGCTATGCGAGCATTCGCAAAATGTCATTCCACCATGCGGTGAAGCTCAAGCCGCCGGTAGGGATCGAACTATGGACCTGCGGCACGGCAGTCCATAGCTATTTCCGCTTGGCCATCATCGCTTCAAGATACTGCGGTGAATGAATTACATTCAGCTGCTCACGTCGATATAAGTAGTTGCTGCACTTGAGACGCAAAAAGAAAGCTATCTTATTTATAAAACAAAGGCAAAACTATTTTGCAGCTTAAGTATTATCCTGTTGCTATATGCTGTGCCTTTTGCTAGTGAAAATATTTATGAATATTTTTTTGTTACCCGCAATGTTGTAACAGGAGACATATTTTAATAACCCAACATATATGGTACAAGGTTAAGACAATGACGTTATCTAGCCGACAAATAGTATTTATATGTAGATGGATTAACATTTAAACACGTGGTTTGAAAACATTTAGTATAGGTTTTTTCCGATCGAAATCTTATCTTTTATTGGGTTGGGTTATCTATGTTTTATGGGATCTGGATAATATTTTCATTTTGAAGTCTATTTTAGGCAGTACCATCAATCTACCTAAGACATATGTTCATGTGTGCCTTATCTAATACCCAAAATTAATAAAGCCCTTTCATGCGATACCCATAGCTTAACCTACTTTGAAATTTTCAAACCTCTTTTAGAACCGCAACAACCCTCCCAAAGATTTTGCTCTTATGTATGTGTGTAAGTATTATCCTGTTGCTATATGCTGTGCCTTTTGCTAGTGAAAATATTTATGAATATTTTTTTGTTACCCGCAATGTTGTAACAGGAGACATATTTTAATAACCCAACATATATGGTACAAGGTTAAGACAATGACGTTATCTAGCCGACAAATAGTATTTATATGTAGATGGATTAACATTTAAACACGTGGTTTGAAAACATTTAGTATAGGTTTTTTCCGATCGAAATCTTATCTTTTATTGGGTTGGGTTATCTATGTTTTATGGGATCTGGATAATACTTTCATTTTGAAGTCTATTTTAGGCAGTACCATCAATCTACCTAAGACATATGTTCATGTGTGCCTTATCTAATACCCAAAATTAATAAAGCCCTTTCATGCGATACCCATAGCTTAACCTACTTTGAAATTTTCAAACCTCTTTTAGAACCGCAACAACCCTCCCAAAGATTTTGCTCTTATGTATGTGAACTTGAAAGTTACTTTAATATAAATAAAATATCACTTCAGCTAACTTCCTACAAAATTTTATGATGCTTCATATATCGTCAGAGAAACGTACATTCAAACATACAAAATCCGCAAATCTGGATCTCACTGTGGGTTATATACATTTCAACCAACAAACTACCACGCGAGACCATAATGTGAAACATTTTAGCTCTGGTTCATTTTCGGCCACCTGATAAATAATCTATGTATTTTGGAAAACTTTACAATAATTTAAGTGGAATCAACACATCAACCGGAACATCCACCGTTGAACGAGGTCTCCCCAATTGGAGTGATTTTCCATAATCCCCACGCTGGGCAGGCGTCTTGGAATTGCAGTAGAAGTAATTAGCTTTTCAGAGTGCTGCTTCCAGTATGTTTTCCTTCGTCGCCTCTTACGACACCCAGAGGAAGAAATGAGGGTATGAAGTTCTAACCAGACACCCCATGAGGTGTTTTAATTTTAGTTTAAAATTAAAAAAAACATTCATCTAATAGTGGAGCGTCCTTACTGTTCTTAACTGAACAACTTGGTTAAGCAAACATCTGTACAATTGCATGGGCAAGAGGCATTTATTACTCAGACTGAGAGCTTTACAGATCCATAATTGTTATAGTCTAAGGATAGCTGATGTTATGTTTTCTTGAATGCAAAGACATTCGAACTCCTATCAGAAACTCAGGACACTTAACGCGGTGGTAAAACATTTGAATGCTATAGCTCCGACAATTTGGAAATCAGTCATCAAACACCTAACCGCACGTTCAGGTAGCTGCCCTAGAGAGCGTGTTCCCATTTTAGGTTAAGCTTCTAGTTGTTTACCGTCTTCGATGACAGCATCTCTTACTCTCACGTGAAATTGTGCTCAAAGGTTAGACTTAACATTAGAAAATATCTTTAAAAAAAAATAACGGCCTCAAATCCAATTAGATCCAAAAAAACTTACAGGAAAAGCCGAGCATAGAGCATCCGATATAAGGACCTATTCGAAGTTGTTCGTGCGATCGCAGGCGTAAAAGAATATCCTCTGTGATATACAACGACTTGGTATTCTTCACGGGACATTTCCCCTCTGATATAAGATTCGATTAACTTCACACTATTTATAGCACATTCTGGTCACTATTTATGGCATTTTGTTCCTTTAATATATTGCGGTGGACGTCGTCATTATTGATTATTGCACCAAAAAGAAGGAGAATTCTCACGTGTGACCACGCATAACCTTTTATTAGACCATTCAATCTTGATGATTATTTTTTTGTTGACTAGAGCATACCTCCATGCATGTACTTTTGACTAACAGCCTGTAAATGGAAATGGTAATGAGACCGTGATGTATGTCTCATACGTAGCAAAACCCTAGACTGGAAATAAGAAATGAAAATGGAACACACCCAAATACTTAATTAAACCTTGGCATTATAAGTGTGCTGGTGCATATACAGCACTTTATTTTCCAAAACAAATATATAACAGAGTAATTGTTTCTTTTATTTCGTTTTATTGCCACGAGTTTGTTTTACTGTTGTATCTGATCACGTAATACTGGCGATTCGGAAAATGTTTCACACAGTCTTTAAAAACACATTGTTTTTTATATTCTTACTGGTTTGATTTAATTTGTTACTATTAGGGCTATAGGCTATAATATATAGGTGTAAAACAGCCGCGTATTAGGGTCTACCACAATCCTTATGCTTGGTTGGCATTCTTGAGATCGCTGTGTAAGATAACAGTTCTTCAGATGGCGCTATAGCCGACCTGCTGTTGTTTTTTTCTTCGTCGCTTCTTATGACTCCCACAGGCAGACATGGGTGTAAGTCATTCCAAAGGTGAATCGGGGACCATGGAAAAGTGGGCATGTTCAATGGTGTTAAATAACTAAAGTTAACACGAGCAATATTATTTCAAACACGTGAATACCATGATCATTTTGAAAGTTACCAAATGTAGCTACAAACGCGTTAAAATAGTTAAAATTTTGAATTTCTCGCCAAAGATATGAGTTTCCACATTACAGCTGCGTATCCACTAGAGATCTCCGAGGCAGATAAGCAGGAAGACAAAAACATCCATAGAAGCGCTTCATTTTCTCAGCCGCGGCAAGTGCTGTTAAGTGATACTAATCGAGGAATTTTTCCTGGCACACCGCTTATATTCCGTGCAAATCTTTTTTTTTCTTTTACTCTTTTATGCTGGATAGGTTAGCCTTTGACCACTATCTCACCTGATGGTAAGTGATGATGTGGTCGAAGATGTTGTTCAGGCTAACCTAGAAGTACTGGCTCTCAAGGACAGCTGCCGGAACACACCGTTAGGTGCTTGGCGACAGATTCTCTACTTGAGGGTGGTAGCTAGCCAGGCGGGCATTCGCAAAATGCCCTACCACCATGCTGTAACGACTGCCATCCTAAGACAACAACCGGGACCGACGGCTTAACGTGCCCTCCGAAGCACGGAAGCGCTCAGTAGTAATGTCACTAACGGTCACCCATCCAACTCATGACCGCGCGCGACGTTGCTTAACTTTGCTGATCAGTTGAGAACAGCTAATTAAACTTCGCTATGAGCGCTTCATAAATCTCTGTATATACGCAGCCTAATAGATTTTATAGGCAACAATCTATTTATTCTATTACATATCTTTCCCGCTCTAATAAACCCATGCGCATCATAGATAATGATAAAAATTGAAATTCCTTCATAAATGGATGATATCGGCTCCTTGTGTTATGTAAGGGTTAAAGCTAAAAATAGAACGATTGAATGATAGTATTTTTTTTATTTTTTTTTTATACCTGATAGGTTACCCTTTGACCACTATCTCACCTGATGGTAAGTGATGATGTGGTCGAAGATGTTGTTCAGGCTAACCTAGAAGTACTGGCTATCAAGGACAGCTGCCGGAACACACCGTTAGGTGCTTGGCGACAGACTTTCTACTTGAGGGTGGTCTAACAGGCGGGCATTCGCAAAATGCCCTACCACCATGCTATAACGACTGTCATCCTAAGACGACAACCGGGACGGACGGCTTAACGTGCCCTCCGAAGCACGAAAATGCTCAGTAGTAATGTCACTAGCAGTCACCCATCCAACTCCTGACCGCGCGCGACGTTGCTTAACTTTGCTGATCGGTTGAGAACAGCTGAGTAAACTTCGCTACGAGCGCTTCAAATATGAACGGAGTAGAGGCATTTTATGCTTTCCTGGCAAAATTAGTTCATAATCACTTTGGTGGGTTCGGAAACCAATTTATGTATTAAACTTCCCTTATCAAGAATTACTATTCTAAGTATGAGCTGTAACAAACACATTATTTACATAATACCTATTAAGACGTAAGAAGAACCAAGGTTTTTTGTTTGGCTTTTGTACAAAAAATTAAACTAGACAGAGCCATCTATCGTTTAAAGACAACATATCATCGTTATTTTACTAATTGTTTTCATAGCTATGGGGAGTAAATTCACATCTGCGGCCATGCCCGAAGGACTGTTCGCTCTATGAATACAGAACGCCTCTTCGTTTATCGAGTTTTGTTCTACGTGATTCTGTTCGATGAAATCATAACAATCGACTTTATTTGCAATGTCTTCATTGAAATCTTAAGTTGTTCTTCTTAGAAACAGTTATTTAACTTTGTTATATATCGTACAAGTATTCTACAATAATTGAAGTAGCAATGGTTATGTTCCGCCGCCCAGTATGTAAGTAAATGGTAATTTAGTTATACATTGTATTCGTATACATGTATTCAATATTTTTTGTATAGATTATTTATCTATTTATTCATGTATTATACAAAAATATTGCAGTAAGTCCATACGCAATCTTAGGCAATGCCAGTAAGCTCATTCATCCTGTTAAACTCGTTGAAGAGATAACATCTTACGTAGAGATGCAAATGTCTAAATAAACAAAAGGAGTTACAAGTGTTATAAAATTTGTGTTCTCCACGTCCTATACGACAGACAGTTAAAGTTCTAAAATCAGACCACAACATATCAGTCTATCGCGTTTATAAATACTGCCCGAGGTGATTATTTTGTGCACTATTGTTAATGTGATAGGGGTTAGCTTAACGTGCGATAGTGATTGAAGGCATATTTAAAACCTTGAGTATACCTTTAACCCTTCAAAAGATATAAATTCTATCTATAAAGTTAATAGAATGACTTTACTAAACTGAAATAGTCATATAAAAGCACCGTAAACGTAACATGCTGTTAACTCCCAGTCAGAAGCAATTTGTTCAAATCCGCGCATTTTTCTTGCCAGCAATGTCACCAAGTAATTTACGAGGGGTCTCTCTGTTTTAATACCTTTTCATTAACAATTTTAAGGTCCAGTTTATTGAGGTCATAAATAACTCTCCCAAGCCGACAGACGTTATTTGACAACAGAAAAAATAATACTAATTCCGGAGGACGAAATTAAATTAAGAGTTTAATGTTAGGTGATTTCGTTGAATGTAATTGCTAGATTTGATATCAGTTATGTTGTTTTTTTTCATATTAGGTATTTTGTTATATTTCCAAACTCGCCTCAAAAAATTACTTGATTGCAATAAAAATAACGGTTTTCCTATGGAGCACTTGGATGCCTCGCTCAGAAGTGAATCGCGAAGATTATTATTTTGAATAGATAACGTTTTCCTCCTGGCATCACGATGGTGTACAATATTATAAAATAATCTTGATTTCAATTATTAATTTGAAAACACAACATTATAAAAAAGGTATTTTTTATGCAAGTGCACTATTAACTACATATAATTATTATCAAAGTCAGAAATATCAGAAGAATATACAAAATACTTCTGATATTCATAAAAATATAAAAATTTTGCACAAAATATTCACAATTGTAACTGTTAATCAAGGCATAAATAGATTCTAAAACCAAAGCACTGCACAGCAACATTCCTCCCATTGAATTATTAATTAACTCACCACTGGATTCGATCCCAAAGGGGAATTAAAAAATAAATCACGTAATGAAATCGCAGCCCTGGCGATACAAACGTATCCCAATCTGACCCGGTCAAGCGCGAAATCGTCATTAACGAGATACATTTTGGTAAGCGTAGATATGTCGCTACATGGTTACATAATGCTATTTGGTTGCACGTTATGAAAGTTTTTTACATAGATGTATTAACCTGTGACCTCGGTATGAGCTGTCACTTCTAATATCATTTCAAATATCATTAAAGCACCGAATTGAAACTATACGTTCTTGTAATTAACGCATCCACAAAACAGAACGGCACGATTACCTCCATGCCTATTAACGGGCTTAAATAAAAATGATATATATATTTTATGTATGACCATGCATAACTTTATACTGGATCATCTAATCTTGATGTATTTTTTCTTGGGTGAGGTAGTGGGTCTCATTTAAATTTACACATTTTTACAATAATATCAGTTGAGGAATTTTTTAGTTATAGATAAATAGATAGCTCTTTATACAGCATAATAACAAAATTAGCCTTATTACTAAAACATAACTTAAAATCGATTGTATCAATGGGTGGTCTTATCGCTCAGAGCTATCTCTTCCAGACAACCCCTCAATAAGGGAGAGAGTCAAGATATTGGGCGGAATTTCTTATGGTTTAAATAATTCTACATAAAAAACTGATGTTACCATATGATTCAATAATTATCCAAAAACTAAATATATATATGAATATACATATAAATGTATAAGTTATATTCAATTAACTGAAGAAAAAGTGTTTTGCTAATATGCAATGTATAATATATATTTATATGTACCTGGATAACTTAAAGGTAATTGCAACTCCTGTCATTGGTGACCGGTCAAAAACAGAACTAACCTAGACTACTTGTGGAAGTCGGGGGATAAAAAAGTAAGTTAAGAGTGTTTTGAATCAGCATTGCTGGCTTCAACAAGTTATTATATGTTTCAGTTTGGAAGTCTTATCTAGCTGCGCGCCAAACTTTCACCCGCGTAGTCAATAATGAAACGTCATTATAATTATGATAAAAAGTATTCTTTGTGCCTATCCAGGACTTAAACTGTTTCGTCCGTGCCTTACTCCTGCAAGAAACTAGGTGCAGCGGAAGAAAACCTCATCTGCACTAATCAGGCTGCAATCGGACGTATAACTTTTGTCTACGATTCGCGGAGATCACGATACGCTTAAAATAAACTTATTAACTAGAAATGTGTGTGGACGATGCTGTAAGGTTTGGTAAATACACATCAACTATCCAATTAAACTGGCCAGCATTATATAGGTAGAAGATAAATCCTACACTTACTAAACCACCAGCAAGAGGACCACCTTTCTTCTGTTTTCCTCAATATAAGAGAGCACGGTTTTCACAAATATCATTGTTTTTACTAAAGATAGATAGCGTCCATTCTCAAAAGATAAATCACCATGATGCCAAAATCAAAAACAAATTTTACAACAAGTCCGTCTAAGCAAAAAAAAATACTTCGACATAAGCAAAGTGCAAGCGAGTAAACACAACCATGACGATTCAATGCAAATTTGACAACTACAAAAAAATGACAGCTCGATGCGTTCCGGTGTTCGGAACAAACTACCTATGCTCAAAGTTTCATCCCGATCAACGTGAAGGTTCAGCCGTTTCAATGTGAAGGAGTAACAAACGTACACACTCACATCTTCACATTTTTTTCTGACTGACACAAAAGTCACTGTAATTATAATATTAATTTGACAGATTGACTATACTGGGCTACATACATTTAATTAATACAGTTTTCAATTAGCACTAGATCCAAAACGTAGCAAATTCGCAAAACTCACTATACTACAATTATAATAAGACAGACGCTTTCAAAACGTCAATAACTTAAACATTCATAATGTCTACCACAAAACGAATAAAATACACTGTAAATTTTAAAAGCCATCAAAAAGCGTTTGCTTCCGTTACTCTTTTCAATATCCGGCTCAGCTTTGAATATTTCAACGACTCTAAATGAATAATACGTCAGTCGTCATACCCAAACGAATTATCAACATCTACATTCAAGGTACGATTTCGCCAAACAACGAATGCTTCAAATGAATCGATCTGGTACATCCAACGTCCCCCTTAGTTACAAAGCCTATATGTATGATTATAAAACTTTTGACCTTGGGTTCCTGGTAACCTAGCAACGGGCTCAGATCCCCTAGCTAAAATTGCATATAGTCATACCTATAGGATGTCTACAAAACTCAGGCGTGGAGCCATAAAGTGTCTGGGTGAAAGTTTTGGACGCGAAATACGTTTCGGTCTAGTGTTTTGTTTAGTACTTTAAAACTTTATGTAATCTTGTTTATAAGCAGCAATAAACAACGTCTTAAACAGCTGTTGGAATTGTGTTTAAACCACATTAATATTATCAAATTTAATTACGCTGTTAGTATTAACGTGTTGATCTTCTCTTATAATTTTTTTGTTGCGAATAGGCTAGGCTTTGACCTATCTCAAATGATTTGGTCGTTATTCAGGCTAACCTAGAAAAAATGGACAAACCTGAACACACCGTTAGGTTTTTGGCGACTGACAAATTTTCAACTTGGTGGTTGGTTTTCTTACAGCTTGTCTGGTTTATCAGTGTCATTAAGTCAAGAATCAGTAGCAACACAGTATTACGATGCGGATTGTAAAGCTGTGGTATCAGTCTGGAGTCTTGAGCTATATATACCCTGTGGTTTGCAATGGGCTCGTTCCCTTTTACCATGGGACTGAAACATGTATGTATCACTCTGGGATTTTCAACTTAGTGGTTTATTTTCATACAGCCAGTCTGCTTTATCAGTATCAGTAAGTCAAGAATCAGTAGCAGCACAGTATTACGATATCGATATTAAAACTGTGGTAGCAGTCTGGAGTCTAGAGCTATACCCTGTAGATTGCAATAGGCTCGTTCCCTTCTACCATGGGACTGAAAAATGTATGTATCACTTTGGGCGTCACAAAAACACGTCTACCTACCCCTCCAGGAAATACAGACGTGATGTTATAGTTTGATTTGACACATACTTTTGCATCTGAAAATCTATTTTATAATGAGAGAACAATTATAACGAATGTTGTACTATACTTTATTTATTTAGTGAATTTGATACTATAATGGTGTTTTCGATTATTGTGATATAACATTTTGCATTTGAATGAGCCTATTAAATGTAAAAAATCGGTCCATTCGCATACATAACATGAATTTGAGTTGATTTGCGAAGTCTTAATCACGTACTCGATTTTGGCGTTTAGAACGCTCATAAAAAGAGGTCAGTTTACAAAATTGTACATCTAAATATTTACATTCTACTTCTACGTAAAAAGTTTTAGTATGAAAACTCTGCCCCCGTATCTAGATTAATAGCTTATACAAGAAATAAAACGACATTAACTCTTTTTTCAAACGACTGCCCAAAAAAAAGAGTGTTATGTTTTCAGGGTTCATGTACATATGTGTGTTTGTGAGTTTCTTTATTCCACCATAACTTCTAAACGGCTTAGATTCGTCTTGATAGCGCAAGTGACATGAAAAAATATATAAATAAATGTTGGTAAAAAAAAAACTGGCAGGTTATGAGATTTTTATTTTGATACGGATTGGTTTCATCGAGAGGATTTATTATCAAAATAAAGAGCTTAAATAACCGATTTTATAAATATTATATATGATATAACTATACAATATATTCTATTATATAATAATTTATTCTATTATATATCAATGGTACGATAAAACTTTGAACAAAAAATAATAATTTGCAGTGGTGTCTTTATTTTTTAAATTAATTATTACTTGTTTGTAGATTGTAAACATCACAAAACATAATAATTTTAACCAAAACGTTTTCACCCGACAGCGATGGCTGGTATTTGCGTCCAGAATAACGTGGGTTTAATGCACAAGTTATACTCTTGGCTTTTCACTTTAATTACGGGGAAATGGCACAGTGGTAATTTACATATAATCGTTTTAAATAAAATTGAAACTGGCATGTGAAGAATGTTCTATTTTTATTGTAATATATTCTATTTTTATTGTAATTGTTTCCACAAAAAAAGAATGTCTGGGTTTTTAATAAGAGCTAGGCAAACTTTCTTCATTATGTATAAATAGTATAATAAACGGAATATTCTTATGCGCTCGAGTATGAGAATCTCTTGTTTTTTATTTTTATCCATCTTACTTACTTACCTAATAATACTTGAATGCATACTCTAGCTTGAGATTTTTTCCAATGTTTTTAGTAGTTAACAAAAAAACCAAGCCACATCCAAAATCTAACCTTCCTAGACGTCTCAAATACTTGGCAGCGGCTGCACCCCTCGTTGGCAACAGGATTGCGTCATTCTCGACCCCAACCAACACAATCACACTGATGAATACCTTTTACATACAAGTATATCGCGAGTTCCAATTATAGGGAATTTTGCTTTAACGAGTCTAAAGTTTTGTTTATTGATGATATATAGCCTATCACTGCAATATCATCTGATAATAAGTGATGGTGTGGTTGAAGATGGTAACCAGGTTTCAACTGGATTTAAGAACCGTTCTTAAGAACAGCTGCCGAAGCACATGGTTGGGTGTTTAGCGACCGATTTTCTACTTGACTACAACATTTACAAAATGCCCTATTTTACTGTCTAAGTTTTAAAATACTCTAACGGCTGCCATCCTAAGACAACCATCGAGAACGACGGCTGAACGAGCCTTCTGAAGCACGGAAGCGATCAGTAGTAAATGTCCACCATCAAAGTAATGACTGCGGTGAATACGCCAGCTCCGCTAAGAGCGTTTTGAAGATTTTGCCAAAAGAGCAGTCGATGCATCTTACGTTGACGTATTTGTAGGATTTTGCTGTGCATAAGACACACAATAGAACTTATTGACTTTATAGATGATTGGCAGTTCATAAACTGCCAACGTGTGTTCCCAAGGAAACATAACGTCATGTTGTTAGTCAGGTTTGAAATAAATACCACTAAATACAAATCGAAATTACTATATTACTTGGTAACTTGATAGACCTCATACCTTGACTGTTCTGCTCTATTTATGACGACGTATCCGGAAAGGCAAGCTATTACCTGCTCAAGAGATAAAAAAATATTCTTGAATGACTATTTAGGAAAAAACCCAATAGGGCGGTATGCTAAGCCATGAAGAGGAAACATATCCTAGTTTAAAAAACAGACCCACTGAGCGGTTGTCAAACGTGACCAAAGGAATACAATCCATTAACATCAACAAGAACATATACGAGTACTTTACTCGTGTATGTTCCTTATCTCTATTAGTCAACTCGTAGCGGGTTTAGAACCAACTATCTACTACGTAAATCCCCTATTCAGGAAGATAGTTTCCTAGAAAATCAATGATATCCCTTCGCGTGGCCAAATACTGAAATTATTTGTGTTTACCAAAATTTACTACTAGACTGATCCTACCTTATATGCAAGATGAAGTAAAACAAATATGAGGTATAAGACACAAAAGCACCCACACAAAAGTAGAATGTTACTTCTACATAAGTTTGACTGTGTACAATACGCCTAAAAATCCATTTTATAAGTTACTCCCATGTGCACTATAATACCAAATAATTTTTGATTCTAACCGAATTTTGTAACTGACATTTCCGTGATGCCAATATGCCACTGAAAAGTTTTTCGTTTTGTTGGCAATTTGGTTTTGTGGCGCGGGTTGGAGGAAAATTAACAGCGTATTTTGTTGGAATAACGTGAAAGTGAAGTTCTAGTTATTTTTCCGCTGTGAACATATACGTTATTTTGCTAACTCAAATAATTTTTTGTTGTTGTTTGGATCTAGTTTATTAATAGCTTCAGTAACATAAATTACAAAAATGAGTAGAAGCTATCCAAGCGGTAGGATCTCGGTTCTTTAGGACAGAAGGAAAGCGAAAAAAATCGCAGAAGAATACATCAAGTAGACGGAAGACCGGAATGAGATGTGACTTCAACTTTCTGCTGATATGTTGAACTACGGCAAGGTCAATAGACTTATTTTGAAGGCACTGCGACTCACATCAAAGAAATGACGAACATCAGTCTATACGAGATTAGAATGGCTCTCAAACAGCTTAAGAACAACGAGGTGATGTTGGAATCACGACAAAACTTCTGAGAGTGTGTAGAAAACCGGTAATCTCAGTACCCCAGAAGTTATTTAATTCCGTCATCCAGGTAAAAAGCCAGAAACGTGAAGCAGAACTGTAGTGTTTCTGTTCTTCAAAAGAAACAAGACTTTTTTGCAGAACTCTACGCCCATTCCACTTCTGAAACATGTTTATAAGCTGTTCTTGATAGTCATTACGAATTGTCTTGCTCGTATGTCTGATGCCTACTAGCCAAAAAAAACAAACGTATGAAAAAGCCTTGTATGATAAACCTGGACCATACTGCAGTCTCTTCAGAAATGCCAAATCTACAATAGATACATCAAAGCGCTGAAGTGTTTGTATAGATATGTATTTGGTTTGGATGCCATTTTGTCAATTTGACTACAGCATTATTGAACATTATGTTTACCTGGGACAGACTGTCTGAAGAATCCAACTCGGATGGGCAGCGTTCGGGAAGATACGCGACAGCTTCTCATCAAATATCCCGCTGAGACAGAAGACCAAAGTTTTCAACCAGTGTGTGTAGCGAGTAATGGCACAGAGACGTTGTCTTTAACTGTAGCCCTTATGGACAAGATCAATGTCGCTCAACGAGCTATGGGGAGAGTTGTGCTTGAAGTTTCTTTGCGCGATAATATCTGCAACGAGCATATTCGCCGAAAAACCCAAGTAGAAAGAGTTTTTAGAATTTGCAAGTTGAAGTGGTAATAGGTAGGCCACATTGCTCGACGAACTGATAACCGATGGGGAAAAAGACGTAGAATTGGTACGCTCCACTAGTCCACTAGGTGGACTGACGACATCGTTAAAGTTGCGGGTAGCCAATGGTTACAAGCGACTAATAGCTATTCTTTGTGGCTTCCTATGGGGGAGACCTTAGTTCAACAGTGGACGTCTCTTCCAGCTGAAGATGATGACGAATGACTTTATTTTGGTTAACATAATCTGGTAGTTTCTCAGAATTACTCCTGAACATAAAACATTAGGGGCGGTATAATTCACCTGGGGTAATTCACCCAGGTGCACTAAGTACACTTTTGGTAGACTTGATTCATCCTGGTTATTTCGGGTGCATTAAGTACACTATTTAGTAGATTTAAATCACTCAGGTGATATTTAGGTGAATTAAGTGCACTACATGGTATACTAAATTCACGCTTGTGCTTACAAACTATCGTGTAATGCAACCTACGTGAACAGCGCCACAAGAAACCAAAACAACGTGAACGTTTGAGTTTTTTTTTTCATGAAAGGCTTTTTTAAATTATTAATTTTTGGATTAAGAATTTCACGATGTGTAGTTTCCGAGGTATGACAGTTTTACTGTCATGCAATATTTAGATTTCAGTCACACCTTTCATTGAGCGGTTATTGTAAAACACATAAATCTGAATCAACGTATAATAAGCACTGTCCATCATAGAAATAAGTCATGATGTTTTTTAATGTCCGCAAAAAATTAAAGTACACCTGGAAAACATAACAGTCGCTCTTTTATTGATGTTATATTAATAACGTGATACCAATACATGATCAGTCTATACCATAATTCGACTGTGATTGGAGGCGTCTGACTGGATGACATTAATCGAAATGTGCGTATTAAAAAATCTACAAGCTATTATTTGGTTTACAAAAAAACCAAAACTAACACTTAATAATTTTAACTTTAAAAAAAAATACACACACTTTTACCATGGAAACTTTTATAGGATAAGCTGTGGAAACTACTGGAAACCGAGGTTGACGTAGTCGAGATATGATGCTGAATTTTGCCGAAAAGGAATTCATTTCAATATTTCTAACCCCATTCTTAAATTTAAACATTAAAAAATGTTGTTCAGTACCAAGCACCTCAAAGTAACCTTCAGCATATATTCAGTTTGCGTATTGCCACATCTATACATTCTAATCTAGCGTGCTAATATGCTCAACTACATATTTTGTTCTTTGTATGCCTGAAACGTAATTAGTCTAAATCGTGGTTTGCCTAAACTTCGTTCTTAAGTAGTGTTTGGCCTAAGTCGTCATTTGTCTAAAACATAAAACTGCCTATTCAGTAGACTGCCTATTTCGCACTTTACCTAATATGCATTCTATCTATTTCTCGATCCACCTTAATCGCCAACAGTGAACAAAGGAACTAAATAATCACTTCACCAACACGTGAACAATTCAAATACAACCCTAATAATAAAAAAACGAAGCTAAAATCAGAAAGTAAAGGAATATCAAAATATTCTTCGATACATTAGGAGAAAAAGTGACCCCAAAATAACACAGATACCCACTTTCACATTCGTTCAAAGATCAACAGTGACACAGTGAACTGATGCGTGGCGACACACTTACCACAAGCCCTTGCATTTTTGTCCTCAACACACTCTCCCTGTGACATACTTGATGTTTCCCCTAGTAATTACTCCCTTCGCCCTCACCCTACCATACCTAGGTATAGTCTAACATCTAGGTAGGTAGGACTGGGGATTTGCGAGGGGAATGCTAAAAGGGTTCGCGACTGTGATATAAATTCGTATCGAAGTTATAGTGTACACGTTTCGAATTGCAGGGGACGGGTGTCTGTTGTGTTTTGAACAAGCATTTTGCATAGAATACTATATGAGATACCAAGTTTCTGAATGTATCAGTATCTTTATCAGGTGCATAATAAACTAGACCTTCGTCAAAGCTTCAGTTTGGTCATATTTTGAAAAGATATTCTATTTTGTGTGACTTTTGAATTATGTTTTGTTTGATGATAATTATATTTTGCTAAAAGTGTTCTGCTTGTGATTGGCTAGTCTTTTACTACATTTCACCTGAAGGTTAGATCAATGAAGTTATCGAGCAACGCTTTGGTAGTAGTCGTGTAAAGATAGTATTGATATTTTGCCCGTATGTGAAAATTAGAGTCCAAAAAATTAAACAATAAAAAAAAATGCAACTGACATATAATATAGAAATCTATTTAGGGAGATCGAGACCAAAACTAAGGGCTCAGAGTGTTTGAATCTATGAATAAATACATACAACATGCTACCGACTTTAGTATATTTTCATTTGAAGTCGGATACTTTTCTTTAGATCTTCTTTTTCAATATATAGCTAAAACTCTCCATACCTGTTTGATATATAATTATGATCTGTATCATTTTCCACATTAAGAAAAGAAATATTATGATAGGAATAAGAATATCTTTGTCTGATTTTCTCGAATCTCTAGTTATATATACTGTTCCATGATTGTCCACTGCTGAACACAGCCTAATTTATGTGTCCTTTAGTTATGTGAATAAAAAATTTTCGTAGAATATTATAGTTGTTAAAAATTTAAACTTTACATTATTATACATATTACGAATGTCTATTTTAATAAAAGGCTTTAAACAGGTGTTGATAAACTGCCCAGCTATTGTAAAATAGTTGAAATCAGTATTTGATAATGTCTTGTAATTATTATAAATAACATTTTACGATAAATATATACATAAAAAAAACAGTTAAATGCTAGATAAAAAAAATCGTTTCTTATACTTTACACACTACACTAATATTGTACAAAAGGAATGTAATACACAAAAAAACACCTAATATAAACACCTGATATCTATAAGAACAATTCACCATTCTAGGTGAGGCCGGTTCACAACGGCTGCGACCGCATCATCACTTACCATCGGGTCAGATTGTGGACTAAGGCTAGCCTATCTGCAATAAAAGAAAACAGAGAGACATTATTGAGTCTTTTCCTATTGCCCTAATCTCACCTGATGGTCAGTGATGATTTGTTCGAAGATGGTAAGCAGAAACCCGTGGTGGTATTAAACTATGGCCTCTCTGCGTAGCAGTTTGACCTTTTGATTGACATTTGCATAGGTAAGCACTGACAGCACTGCTTTAAATTCCACTAATATTAGAAGAAACAGTGTTATATTGCTGCCTAATCATAACTTATTAGGATAGAAACACACATCAGTGGCGGGATTTCAAAATTTTAACAGTTTTTCACGCTTGTAGCTTGGTTGCGTTACCAATTCTACCTCATCATGGTATTTGTGAGTTTTAAATATTATTGCTAGGGTTACCTTTAATTTTTTTTGGACATTAATGCACCTATTATATAAAACTTCATGAATGTCTTCTTATACATTACGTTGAGGTGCCCGATTTCTTTAAAATAAATGTTATAACTGTTAAAAAGTGTATTACATATTGTAAGAGCTCTTCTTAGTATCTAACGTTTTACGTGATATAATACAACAGTTAGACGTTCTAGATTTTTTAAATCAAATAATGCATCCTCCTACTTATTATATATAGCTAGATATAACTACTCCATGGCGTGCCGGTACACATTTAGAGCAAAGAACTAAAACTGCTATTAATATGATTGGAAGCAAAAATGACCATTTACGTATACATAAATCGACTTTTTTTAGTAATTGGGATGATTATATACAAATCACAAGGATCAAAGATTCCTTAAAAATATACGGTTCATGATTCACGTTTTTAATGAATATTTCATTCAACTAAACAAATTGGAAGTCACCTTAAAGAGTGTCCATTAAAAGGAGTCTAACATCCAGCGTCAAATTAACTTCGGAAAAGTTTACCCTCAAAATAATTAAGGATTCGCCGCAATTATCGCCGCAAAATCAAACTCCTCTTTGATCGTTATCTAGAAATCCCAGTTCAATAATAATCGACTTTAAACCGTGGACAAAAAGCGCAAACTTGATTGGCGAAGTTTGTTTAGACCGTTTTGTAGTACGAAAATTTTAATAACCGACAGGGCGTGCCCAAAAGTTGTACGCTTTTGCCTTTTTGTGGGACCAAAGGGAGCCACAGTGATAATTGTAATTATTTACCAATTGTGACTAAAGTTTAGGTCCCGTAATTGCAAGTCGGTGAAAGTATCATTTAATGAATAATAGTGAACAAAGGAACTAAATAATCACTTCACCAACACGTGAACAATTCAAATACAACCCTAATAATAAAAAAACGAAGCTAAAATCAGAAAGTAAAGGAATATCAAAATATTCTTCGATACATTAGGAGAAAAAGTGACCCCAAAATAACACAGATACCCACTTTCACATTCGTTCAAAGATCAACAGTGACACAGTGAACTGATGCGTGGCGACACACTTACCACAAGCCCTTGCATTTTTGTCCTCAACACACTCTCCCTGTGACATACTTGATGTTTCCCCTAGTAATTACTCCCTTCGCCCTCACCCTACCATACCTAGGTATAGTCTAACATCTAGGTAGGTAGGACTGGGGATTTGCGAGGGGAATGCTAAAAGGGTTCGCGACTGTGATATAAATTCGTATCGAAGTTATAGTGTACACGTTTCGAATTGCAGGGGACGGGTGTCTGTTGTGTTTTGAACAAGCATTTTGCATAGAATACTATATGAGATACCAAGTTTCTGAATGTATCAGTATCTTTATCAGGTGCATAATAAACTAGACCTTCGTCAAAGCTTCAGTTTGGTCATATTTTGAAAAGATATTCTATTTTGTGTGACTTTTGAATTATGTTTTGTTTGATGATAATTATATTTTGCTAAAAGTGTTCTGCTTGTGATTGGCTAGTCTTTTACTACATTTCACCTGAAGGTTAGATCAATGAAGTTATCGAGCAACGCTTTGGTAGTAGTCGTGTAAAGATAGTATTGATATTTTGCCCGTATGTGAAAATTAGAGTCCAAAAAATTAAACAATAAAAAAAAATGCAACTGACATATAATATAGAAATCTATTTAGGGAGATCGAGACCAAAACTAAGGGCTCAGAGTGTTTGAATCTATGAATAAATACATACAACATGCTACCGACTTTAGTATATTTTCATTTGAAGTCGGATACTTTTCTTTAGATCTTCTTTTTCAATATATAGCTAAAACTCTCCATACCTGTTTGATATATAATTATGATCTGTATCATTTTCCACATTAAGAAAAGAAATATTATGATAGGAATAAGAATATCTTTGTCTGATTTTCTCGAATCTCTAGTTATATATACTGTTCCATGATTGTCCACTGCTGAACACAGCCTAATTTATGTGTCCTTTAGTTATGTGAATAAAAAATTTTCGTAGAATATTATAGTTGTTAAAAATTTAAACTTTACATTATTATACATATTACGAATGTCTATTTTAATAAAAGGCTTTAAACAGGTGTTGATAAACTGCCCAGCTATTGTAAAATAGTTGAAATCAGTATTTGATAATGTCTTGTAATTATTATAAATAACATTTTACGATAAATATATACATAAAAAAAACAGTTAAATGCTAGATAAAAAAAATCGTTTCTTATACTTTACACACTACACTAATATTGTACAAAAGGAATGTAATACACAAAAAAACACCTAATATAAACACCTGATATCTATAAGAACAATTCACCATTCTAGGTGAGGCCGGTTCACAACGGCTGCGACCGCATCATCACTTACCATCGGGTCAGATTGTGGACTAAGGCTAGCCTATCTGCAATAAAAGAAAACAGAGAGACATTATTGAGTCTTTTCCTATTGCCCTAATCTCACCTGATGGTCAGTGATGATTTGTTCGAAGATGGTAAGCAGAAACCCGTGGTGGTATTAAACTATGGCCTCTCTGCGTAGCAGTTTGACCTTTTGATTGACATTTGCATAGGTAAGCACTGACAGCACTGCTTTAAATTCCACTAATATTAGAAGAAACAGTGTTATATTGCTGCCTAATCATAACTTATTAGGATAGAAACACACATCAGTGGCGGGATTTCAAAATTTTAACAGTTTTTCACGCTTGTAGCTTGGTTGCGTTACCAATTCTACCTCATCATGGTATTTGTGAGTTTTAAATATTATTGCTAGGGTTACCTTTAATTTTTTTTGGACATTAATGCACCTATTATATAAAACTTCATGAATGTCTTCTTATACATTACGTTGAGGTGCCCGATTTCTTTAAAATAAATGTTATAACTGTTAAAAAGTGTATTACATATTGTAAGAGCTCTTCTTAGTATCTAACGTTTTACGTGATATAATACAACAGTTAGACGTTCTAGATTTTTTAAATCAAATAATGCATCCTCCTACTTATTATATATAGCTAGATATAACTACTCCATGGCGTGCCGGTACACATTTAGAGCAAAGAACTAAAACTGCTATTAATATGATTGGAAGCAAAAATGACCATTTACGTATACATAAATCGACTTTTTTTAGTAATTGGGATGATTATATACAAATCACAAGGATCAAAGATTCCTTAAAAATATACGGTTCATGATTCACGTTTTTAATGAATATTTCATTCAACTAAACAAATTGGAAGTCACCTTAAAGAGTGTCCATTAAAAGGAGTCTAACATCCAGCGTCAAATTAACTTCGGAAAAGTTTACCCTCAAAATAATTAAGGATTCGCCGCAATTATCGCCGCAAAATCAAACTCCTCTTTGATCGTTATCTAGAAATCCCAGTTCAATAATAATCGACTTTAAACCGTGGACAAAAAGCGCAAACTTGATTGGCGAAGTTTGTTTAGACCGTTTTGTAGTACGAAAATTTTAATAACCGACAGGGCGTGCCCAAAAGTTGTACGCTTTTGCCTTTTTGTGGGACCAAAGGGAGCCACAGTGATAATTGTAATTATTTACCAATTGTGACTAAAGTTTAGGTCCCGTAATTGCAAGTCGGTGAAAGTATCATTTAATGAATAATGTTCCGATTTCAATAGAGAGTTCGAACCGCCGCGTTTTCAAGAACAAAATTTATCTGAGAAGGCAGAGAGACGACTTTTAATTTTTTGCCAAAGACCTCTCGTTTCAAAGTTAAATTATTTCGCATGGGGGAATTCTTTAGGGCTTCACAATTCGCAACTGACTGTTGATGCTTATTTGGAAATGAGATTTTATAAATGAGATTTTCATTAAATCATAACGGTGCGCTGTAATGACGAAGGTATTTAATTTTGAATTTACTTTAAGCAGTACGACGATTGTGCTCTCGAAGAGTCAAGACCTCCTGATGATGCTTCGTGAGTCATCGAGAGCCGAAACGCGCTGAAAATACTTCCGGTTTGGCTACATATGTCACATCGGCCTAGCAAGAATATTAGGCTGAATTGTCACTAGATATATTTGGTTACTCCAGTTTTATAGCTGGCTGCCTTCCTAGTTCCAACCTTCCTTGGGAATGTTTTTATGGTTCAAAATCCGTAGGTCCATCCGTCGGTATGTCACGGCTCACTAGCTCTTAAACGGAATGAGCTACAAACCTGACATTTTATATGAGGTGTAAAACGTTGACACGTAGTGGAATATTGGACTAGAAATCAATTAATTTTTCTCTGGGAGGCTCTTTTATATGTAAAGTAGGTTTTCTTTTGCACTTTAGTCTTAGCATGTGAGGTATCATCGTCTAGAGCTCATTGATAATATATAAATATATGTATAAGTATCTCTAAAGGCTGTTTAAATTGAAAATTATAGATCATTAAGTTTACGGGATCACTCTCAAAAACTAAACAAGTGATGAAATTAATGTGAAATATTGACTTATGACACATGTTTTATTTTTGAAATGAATTTTTTCAGTGCCCGCCTGGCGCTCGCAGACGCAGCTGCGCACTCGCCCTGATGATGAGCATCTGATATACTCGAAACCCGGGTCGACGTATTCGATTCTCAACGTGAGTAATATTAAAATACAATAATTAATTTATAATATTTAAATACATGTTCTATTTACCTTCATTACTGAAAACGCCGATTACCAAAAATGTTTAGAAAGATGTGATCAAATCCAATAAACCTTTTTTTACGGCAGAAACGCGGACCCTGCGGTGCTAGGCCCGAGTTGCACTTGGTAATTTTTTTGTAAAATACTGGCTACTATTTGTGTTATTAGAGCGTGATTTTATAGATTCTTATTGTACCTCGGCATTCGGCTTATTCAGCGCCTTTTTTTATTATTCGTTACTAACGATCATCCAATAGATGAATAGAGAAGAGTCCTGGGTTCTAAAGCCGGAAGGTATAAAATATGTAATTGTTGTCGTATGTGATGTTTTTGTGACTACTGACTGGCTAGCCTTTGAGCAAAATCCCATGGTAGAATCTAAAGTACTAAAGACCGAAGGTACTAAAAGGCCTATGATTGAGTTGCTATGTCCTCAACGAAAGCTGCCGAAACATACACGTTTGGTGCTTGGAGACAGATTTAAGAGTGGTAGCTAGCCCGACGGGCACACGCAAAATATCCTACAATCATGCGGGCCTTGCCGGAATTCAAACCAAGGACCTTCTGGGCGGCAGTTCATAGCCATTGCCACTGAGCCAGCAATGCTGTAAAATTCAGAAATATAGAGCAAAAGATAAATAACAGGCACCAGAGACTTTTCACATCAAGTGGGCTTCGTGCTTGTTCCGTCACAAAAACATTATTATACCTATACCAACAAAACATTCATGATTTGCGAGAGGAAAAAATATAGTCATGTGCGGGATACTATACTATATATATATACTATAACTTTCCCTCTTGTACATTTGTAATTTGTAATGTAATCCACAAAACATGCGTTATTCCAAAAAAAAATAATTAAAATTCTACTAAAGATGTTTAAGGTAAAAGAGGTTGTTAGCGTTTTTCCAATAACTCTATATAAAAGAATAAAATGTTGCTTTTAAGAGATCCAAGCTTTATAATAAGTCATCAATCATAGTTCGATCTCGTGTGATTTATTTAAAACGAGCCATGAAATGAAGCCGTCATCTCCGAGTATCCGACAAGTCTATCAGTCAAAAGTCCTTCGGCATGCGTTACGCTACAGGAACCTGTCAAACGCTATATACGCTATCTTATCATTGGACCAGCGGAGCGAATAATAGCTATTTACCTGCGATCCCGTCATCCCATGTCGCGGATTATCTTGTCTCTCATCCGATTTTGATTCTTTTTCAAGATACAAGGAGATTAGCGGGGGTCGCTCGTAAAATTGTATTCATGAAATTGGAGATACGTTTCTGTTAATTGGTTTTTGATTGTCTTCGAATTGGTTATATGGATTAGGATTTTTGGATGGAACTTAAGTAACGATAGATTTAGTTGAATTTTAGCTTGGTGATAGGATGGGCTTCTTAAGAAGATTTAGCTTATGTAGTCAGTTAATCAAAGAACATTAAAATTCAGGAGAATATCAGATTAATAGTAGGTACTTATTTTTCGGATAGTGACGGAGTAAGCTCGAGGCCCATCTAATGTAAGGCGGTTACCTCTGCCTATTACATATGTATTTCGCCATAAGAGACGAATTGAACCCGGACACACCATTAGGTGGTTAGGGATAAATTTTCTACTTGAAGGTGATAGCTACCCAGGCGAGCATTTGCAAAATGCCCTTCCATCATGTGGTGACGCTCAAGCCGATAGTGGGGATCGAACCATGAACCTGCGGCACGGTAGTCCATAGCTCGGCCATCATTGCTTCAAATATAATTAATACCGGTCCATTAAGTCTTTATTAGTCGTATTTATCCACTTCAATATGGAGACCGTTTTTTGTTTAAGAATCTTCAAAACTGTTCCATATCTTCTCTATTGGATGCTTTAATCAGGCCTGAGGAAAAATTCAATTTATTTTGTCACTTGTTCAGAAAAGTTAAATAATTAATATGGGACACTTTTTTATTTTTTAGGCAAATTTTGCCACTAGGTCTTAAAATATAAGGGGATATATATTTTTCTCCTCATTCCTAGAATACGCTTTCTTTATAAGTTTTGGAAGGTATATTTTACCATAACAAAATTACAAATTTACGAGATTTAATATTAATGTCATATCCGGGATTCGAACCCGCGTCCTTCCACACCTTTAACCGGGGTATGCTTTTGTAATGCGCCAAGCAGGCGTTATGCCAAACAAAACAATATTAAAAGTGAATTTTAGCAATTGCAATAGGCGATTTCGTAAGGTTTTATTTCGTAGGCCAGAGTTACAACGGATCAGTTATTTCGGGTATATTAAATAGATCGATAACACTTAATTTATAATCAATATTTAATAAAAAAGTGTGGACATTTTTTCTGTTTATTAAATGTTTTTTTTTTATGCCTGAAAGGTTAGCCTTTGACCACTATCTCACCTAATGGTAAGTGATGATGTGGTCGAAGATGTTGTTCAGGCTAACCTAGAAGTACTGGCTCTCAAGGACAGCTGCCGGAACACACCGTTAGGTGCTTGGCGACTGATTTTCTACTTGAGGGTGGTATCTAGCCAGGCGGGCATTAATAATGTTAAGTAAGTAAGGCAAAATGCCCTACCACCATGCAAATGTAGACTAATATACAGAAAAGTCTACACATTTCTGGGGTTAGACTAGTATTATTTCAGTAATTTTATTTCAACTTTCATAGAAATCACACGATGTTAGTGACTTTTTGATGTATATATCAGTGCGGGTTAGATTATCTGATACTTCACTGATTATAGGTCCAGGACAATTTATCAGCAACAAAACAAATGCGTTTATTTTTAAAATGTAAGTGTTATTACTGCCTGCTTCCTAACAGTACCAAACGTAAATATAAAAATACCTTACACTTTTTCAGACGAAGTTTAGTTAACTACTAATAATATTAACAGAAATCTAATAAATTTTAAGTTAACTCATACGTGCTAATTGCGCCCGCAGTCATTGAATATTCTAACACATCGCACCATCAACCACATCCCGAGATTAACACAAACCCGTGCGATAAAACACAACGTTGTAAAGTTATCAACAAGAGTCCCATACTTGTCCCATGGTCCTAGCGAAACTCTAATGGGTCACAAGGGGGCTTTTCTTTAATGGCCACTCGTAAATTGGTGGGAAATAATTAAAACCGCGCGTCCTCGCTTTTGCAGGCCAAAACACGGCCATTAAGAGAGGATTCGGATAGCACAAAAGGGTTTTCGATAAATAGAGGTCCGTTTGATAGTCGAGTGGCGTATACACGTTTGAAGATACGCGTGAACTGCACGATAAATAACAAGAATATATCGTATACCGGCTGTCTGTGACTCCGTCCAAGTGGAATATATGTAAATCTTTGCGATTTACCCCGGAGATTGTGTTTTTGTCTAAGGGTGTAGTTTATTCTTTTGGAATGTGAATTATTCCTAGCCACTGCAGATATAGAATGACTATTAGATTCGCTGCCTTACCTGACGTGATGTTAGAATCGAAGGCTTTTCAGGTAAACCTAGAATTTATTTTTAAATATTATAAATCAACCGACAAAACATTCACGTTAGGGATTGAATGTATTTCCCGGGTTTTGAGAACATCAGATACTCATCATCAAGGCGCGTCATCAAGAGAGCGCAGCTGCATCTGCGAGCTTCTGGTGGCCATGGTAAGATTTTCTACGTATAGTTAGTAGCTAGCCAGACAGTTTTTTGCAACATGCCATATCATTAGTCGGTAGAAATTAAACTCATGAATCTCTTGCGCTGTAATTCATAGTAATGTCCACTGGTTCATCGAAGATTTTTAAATTGCAGTATAATATTTTGCAAACGATTTCTTCAGGAAAAGTACTGCTATCATACTCATATCTGTTTCTACCGCCAAGCAGCAAAATTCGCATTATTGTGTTCTACATTTGAAGGGTATGGCTGTCAGTGAAATAATGGCCAACTCAGGGTGATAGGTGCAGTGCAGTATGTCCCTTGTGACGAATTGCATCTGTTATAGGCAGAGGCTACCGCTTAGCACCAGGCTAGTGATGTTTCCGTTAAAAACCAATAAAAAAATTATTTAAAGACAATAATATTATTACGCATGGATTGTCATAAAAACGTTGCAAATAAATACGTGCTGCCACATTTAGTTTGAAATAATACAAAATTTCGAAATATACTGCTCCGTATAAACAATAATAATAATATTCAGTGTTCAGAATATAGAAAAAAAAATTGCACTCGGTTTCTTGCATGGAAATGCTAGACGATATCTTATCAGAAAAAAACGAATGTTAGGCATTTTATATTGAATCTGACCGTGTCTATTCAGATTCAACAAAAGATTTAATATAATCAACACGTTTTTTTAATATTGTTGGGTTTGCAATAACGCCTGCTATGCGGATTACATTACACAATCACAAATATACGATAGGAAATATTTAAGTCATGTGCAGGATTCGAACCCGCGTCCATCCACCCCTTAAGCCGGGGTATGCTCTAACAAATTGAGCTAACATGACATGACATCATAACTCAAATCATTAAAAAAAAAAAGTTTTGTATATTTGTGATTGTGTAATGTAATCCGCATAGCAGGCGTTATTGGAAACCTAACAATATTAAAATTTTAAGGTTGCGTCATCATTTACAAGTATAAAACCAATTGCAAAATTGGTCTTGTTTGTAGTACAACGCAAGTGGTACTATAGATGTCGCTCCATCCCAATACGATGGTAAAAGAACGATAGGAAAGATTTGAGTTATGACGACATGTCATGTTAGCTCAATTAGGTTAGAGCATACCCTGGCTCAAGGGGTGGATGGACGCGGGTTCGAATCCCGCACGTGACTTTAATTTTTCCTATCGTATATTTCTGATTGTGTAATATAATCAACACGTCCTCGGTTGCAATTACGGACATAAAATAAGTAGGAATGCGAAATTGCGAGTAAATTGACCAAAACGAATGAGATGTTAAGGTTTGGGTCGGTTAATAAATAAAGAGTGTCCACTAGTGGTCCCTACGTATCGTCAATCACTACAGCACTCAACGGGATTAAATTTGAATGTAGTTATAAAAGAGCGATGGTTGGTTTTTATTGAAGGCAAAATACAGATTTTAGTGCATATACAAAAATTAAACCAGTCTTTTCAATTGAAATGCATTTGGAATCGACGATAATACCTTTTTCTATAATGGTTTACTGTTGTTTATTTAAATTAGATTTGTAGTATAGTAAAATTGACGAAACGAGGTCTAAAGTTGCATTAGACGTTATTGATACTGAATCTTCATGTACCTTGACCGTCGTCGCGTCGCAAGGTGTACTACGTACTACATATTTTGGACTTGTTCTCATTCAAATCATAATTATCATCATCATCAGCCGAAAGAAGTTCACTGCTGAACAAAAGCCTCTCCCATAGAACGCCAGAATGTGCGGCAATTAGGCATGTGCATCCATTATGCTTATGTTCATAATTGTTTCTACTAAATAACGCCTTGTAATAAGTTAAAAAAAGAACCCTGATTTTTATAAATGATATTATAGATCAATATGGTGTACGATTTATTTCAATGTTACAGAAGCCGATTCAGCAGAAATAAAATCTATAAATAAAATAGAAATAAAATCTGTTATCAGATTGATGTATGCGTATTTCACCAAAATAGAAGGTACTCGATTTCATAGAGAATCATTTTCAGTTATATAATTACAACCCAAAAAAAAATTTAAAACATGGTTGATAAAGCTGTACCAACTTTGAGGCATTTTTTTCTCTTTATTCGTCATAGGTTAGCCTTTGACCACTATCTCACATGATGGTGAGTGATGATGTGGTCGAAGATGTTGTTCAGGCTAGGCTATATGTACTGTACTGGCTCTCAAGGACAGCTGCTAGAACACAAAGTTGGTGCTTGGTAACATATTTTCTACTAGAAGGTGTTTGCTTAGTAAATGTCCTAGCAATATGCAAGTATATGCCATCTGAAGGCCTCTGATATAGCCTATATAGCGACTGCCACCCATCTCCAGTGTGGGTGGCAGCTAGCACCCACCATAACCAACGACTCATATTCATAATCAGAGTTATGTAATAAATTCAAAAGTTTGTTACCAAGTGGGGATGTGAGTGTGTATGTTTGTTACTTCTTATACTGATATGGCAGAACCAATTTGGATGCAACTTTGAATAAAGATAGTTTAGGTCCTGGATGTAGACATAGTGTCGTATGAAATTAGTATTTTGTTGTAATTTCCAAGATACTTACATTACTGCTAGAGCATTTGGACTGCCTATGAGTCTGCAATGGCTTATAGGGATCTAAATGCTTTTATTGTAGTAGCTGTAGTGTTGTATATAGTTCATAGTATTTTCTTAATAAAGGCATACCGCCCGTAAAAAAAAGATACTTACATAAACTTATCTGGATAAGTCCAGCAGGCAGAGTCAGACTGCTTTGCGACCAGGCCGTGAAGGAAATACTCTGCCGTTAAATTTACGGCAGGCGTTTAATTTTATTAAGATATATTTTAATTTACAGCGTTTCCCTTCCACTTTTCTCGTGCGTACTGCAAAAGAGTGGAACTCTTGGCCGTGGTGAGTTTTTTCTGATGGATATAACATCGGTGTCTTCAAATTGAGAGTAAATAGGTTTATTCTAGGTGAGTATGCTCCATCTTAGTCCACATCAATGCATAACATAATGCAGGGTCTAACGATGTCGGTTAACCACCATGCTTCTGTGTATTTTAAGAGAGTTACTATAATTAGAGGTGGTTTGTCTTAAATCAGTTACATTATATTGAGTATCAGGCGGATTTTGACCCAAATCTATAGGATAAATAAACAAATAGCACTGCAAAAGGACGCTTTGTTATATACAGCAGTAGGGGGTGTAAATATTTTAATGAAGGTGTTAATATTATTTGATGAAACTTGATATAACATTTCAATATACAAATTGATTTATGTAAAAAATTGTGTCCTAACCACAAATCTAATAGCTCTACGTTATTGCAAAAAATAATGCAAATCTAAAAGCAATCAAAGCTTTCGGTATAGATATACAATCTATCGAAAAAATGCAAGTCGCTTCGTGATTAAAAAAAACAACAGCAAAACAGCCATAAAAAACCGAAACATTATTGGAAATCAGTTCTTTCACCGCAGCATTTCGTGAACAGAAATAGTTCTCGCAAAAAGCAATTTGTTCCCAACTCTCGAAAGAATTAGTCGTGCTCTGCTACTATTAATCCTGAACTCCATTTGAATTTACTGCTCCGAACTTTTTTAAATGTATTCGAATAAATTCGACGACAAACGTTCTCTTTTTTGTGTGGAGTGCGTTAGTTAATTTTCGCTTTTAGCAATTTGCAAGCTATAATTCAATGGAGAACCATAAATTCTGCGTATATTACTTTTCTATTTCTAGCTGTTCTATAGAAAAGGGAATTAATTTGTTTTTCTTACAATGGGTCGTCTAGACAAACGCATATAATTCAAGTTTCACTTAGTCGTTTGCAGACGTTAATGGCTTAAGCAGAGGCGTATATTAACAACAGCAGTTGTATATCATTTTAGTAGCCCGGTGAGATTACGGGTAAAAAACTGAAGTAAAATCTTAATAATAACATAAATTTCTTCTAGATGTGTACAAATGCATGTTCTTAAATTTTTTCAATAACTCTCATATGAAAATATGTATTTAATTGATTGTTTCATTCGTATTTTTCTAAAAAAAATAATAATTTTGCATATCTCTGTTAAACTTTACATTCTTACGCCCGCCCTTCTTTTGTTAAGACAAAGTCTATCAATGCTTAGTCTAATATATAGAAAAGCACTGTATATGATGGTCAAAAAGTTAATTAAATCACAATAGTTGCCCCATTGCTATCTGTTTTGTCAGCGAAGATAGAAACGTATCCGATGACAAAGGCCACAACGCATATAGCCGAAAACGCGATTGGATCCTCACGAAACGCGCATATTTGAGCTCTAAAAATTGGCGAAAATAATATCCCATTGGCATCGGCGATAATGATAACAATAGAATTTCATTCATAACTAGGACATGAGGGTCCTGACGATGCCAATTTAATATTCGATACGCATGCAAAATTGCTAATAAATTTGCACGTATTCAACTACTTGAATGTTTCTTTCGATACATTATAATTAATACAAATTTTCATTTTTCGCTATATATATTTAAAAAAATATACATAATAAATTCACCAATATATGGTCTATGTTAAATTACAAAGATGATATACATATATTCAAATATTACGTTTAGTACTAACGTGATTGAGACACTTTAATAAATTTCAACGAATTCACATACATAGTACGTGTGTTTACTGCTACGCCTGCGTAGGGTATTCGTAGGCCAGGTGCTACATCTTTGGCTTGTCCTTGCACGTCCGCGCCTCGTCGACTCTTTATATTTTACGACAGTAATCTCTGTTTAAAAACGCAGACACGATCCGTCTTTTTTTCCATACTACTTCCCTCAAGTTGAAATGGAAAGAGAATATGGTAATATGGTGGTCTGAAGGTGTTCTGAAGGTACCTAGAGTTACGGTTTATTTCAGTTTTCTGGCATTAGTTTTGGCATGTGACTATTAAATTCGTGAACAGTTCAGATGCTTTCATTAACTTACACTTGAATAAATATCTAAAATAAACACCTCTTTTTAATAATGATGACTGATAGATGAATAGATTTCGACAAACAATATTGTGAGACAAAGTAACTTTATCTATTTTGAAGTCCTGTTTAGTCATCTGTGCATTATACTCAGTTTTATCTGGCGTCGCGATACTTTCTAATGTTTTATACGAAACGGTTCACTGGTTTTATCACCAAAGTTTCGCTTTTGCGGAGGGTGATATAAAAGTGTGTTTTTTATTTCACTTATAAATACTACAGCAACTGTACTTAAAATGCATAGAAGTGCCTTTTTAAATCAGGGTTTACGAACTGCAGTATTAAAAATGTCGAAATCTTGCAAAATATGTTACTATTGAAAATGTAAACATGTGTGTAAGCTTATCACTCCGTCGTACATTCTCTGTATATTCATCACAAAGTGTTAAATCCTAACTAAGTAATCGATATATTACTGCAACTTACAGCATAATCGTGATATATGTACGTTTGTATATGTTTTTTTTAACCGGATAGGTTACGCTTTGACCACTATATCACCTGATGGTAAGTAATGATGTGGTCAAAGATGTTGTTCAGGTTAACCTAGAATTACTGGCTCTCAAAAACAGCTGCTGGAACACACCGTTAGTTGCTTGGCGACAGATTTTTTACTTGAGGGTGGTAGCTAACCAGGCGGGCATTTGCAAAATGCCCTACCACCATGCTGTAACGACTGCCATCTTTAGACAACAATCGGGACTGACGGCTTAACGTACCCTCCGAAGCACGGAAGCGCTCAGTAGTTATGTTACTTTGCTGATCGGTTAAGAACAGCTAAGCAAATTTTGCTATGAGCACTTCAATGATTGCGCAACCCAATCTTTAATAATTTTTTATGTTAAAGTCGTGCTCAGAGAACTCTTTTTTTATGTAATTGGAGTGCAAATAACTGGCGGCTCACCTGGTGGTAAGTGATCACCGTCACCCACGAACATCCGCAACACCAGAGGTATCTAGGATGCGCTGCCAGGCTTTAAGGAGGGAATATGCTCTCTTTATTGATTTGAAGATTGATCCAATCTTACATTCCTGCCAGCCTGTAGAACTCATGATGGAATTAGTTTTGTATTTTTGTTTTAAAGACAGTGAAATTCTTCCGAAGAATATAACTATTACTAACATCTATATAAGTAAACCACTATCACTATAAGAATATCACTATATAAGCCTACAGGTAGTCCAAATTCTCCAGCTCATTACCAGCGTGCTGGCTACATTGCCCCGTTTTGCAATGATTATTCGTTGAGTCAAACACCCACACCCCTGAACCTCATAAAATAATTACTCAGCCGATGTCTACAAACAAGAAATGATGAAATGTAGATACCAAGTTTCTATTTAAGCATAAACATTTCATATATATTTTGAACCTCTATTTATGTGTGTATACTTGTAAATGTGTACATACATTTTAATTTTTGCCTTGATACTTATTACTCAATTTTATACTTCTTGCTTCAAAACCAAAGGAAATTGATACAAATGTCCACCTCCAATTTGACTCTCTTGAAATAGGGTTTTGAAATGAGAACTGTGTGAATGAAAACTGATGCCGAAAAGTGTTTAATGTGTTGAAACAGGGATCGAACTATAATTATGTTCCTAGTATCATCTAAATCAGATCAGCCGTTTCAGAGCGTCGAAACTTACGCACTCAGTCACTAATTTTCACATTTATAATATTAGTGCGCCTAATACCCAATTTCAAGTCGATGACACGAGAGAGCTTTATATTAATTTCCATTTAATGGCTAAATTCCTTACATTATTCACGAACAGTTGATTGTTCTCATACGGACTAAACGGTTTTTGATTAATCGTAAAATTACCCCATTCAAAGCAGTAGGTCCATTTTAAAGCTATGCTGTCACAGAACAACACAAAAACCCTTCTTTTTGCATTAAGGTAAATTTTCTGAGTTATGAATTTAAAAGTTGAACATAAAATTAAGTTAATCTTTTCTTCTTTTGTTGCCTTTAAACTCCGTATCCATATCAATATTTTGTCATACAGACAGTCTTTGTCTTCAACCGTTAAATTTTTCCGTTTATACAGTGAGAAAAACGACTTTGGAGCTTAAATCAACCTTTGACCTTTTACCGTTGAATTGTAACCACGCAAGGTGAATTCACAACTCTTAAGATGATTTTCCCCACGCAAAGCGAAATCAATAATAATGTACCATGTTTTACAATAAACACAACCGTCAAAAAACGCCTTCCGTAAAGTAATTTCAGAATTGAACTTGTTATACGATAATAATTGCAGTATTGACCATAAAATATACCTTACTTTTACGGGGGTTTATAGGTGATTATCACTATAACGTACGACTTAATCAGCCTCAACAAAAAGTCAATATTTAAGAAAGACCTCAAAATACACCTTAAATGAAGACGAAAAGAAACATTCGCCTTCACTGACCTCGTTTAACGCCTTCTAGTTGGAAGGCGTTTTTGTACGTATTTACGTTTGGTCGGTTTTTTGCCTTCATACCATATAAATTGGCTGTCATTAGGGCGCTTTTGACTTTAGATTTTTCTCAGTGTCAGTCAATCATCCTTACTTAACTATTACATTACTACATCATAGTTATTTGGCTTAAAAATATACGGTCTCATCCATATCCACCTGTTAAATGCATTAAAAGGTGTTATATGAAAAATATATATATATATTTTATTTAGAGCGCAGCCCCCAGGTCATCCAAGTTCAAGCAAGGAGTTTACACGTAAATGAAAAATTGACTTAAAATGTTATCTAAACAGGAATTTCATTGCAATCTCGCTACATGTTACTTAAATAGTCAACTTATGTTCTTAATAATCAATTTTAATAGATTTATTTGTATCCAAACATCGTTATTTTAAATCCGTCATTTCTGGATACCTACGTTAGTTTAATTAACTTGCCCGTAGCGTTTCTGAACGAAACATTTGTATAATCTATGGTGTGGCCAAAAAATCCACCACCCGCTTCGAAATAGTTCACGTATTTCATAATAATAGTTGTGCTGACTTGTGTTGCCATCATCAGAACCACTTGGGTCTATTTATGAATGAAATTATTTTGTTGTCTTAGGTTTTCGCGATTATTACACATAGTAATTAAACAACTTTAAACGGTTTAAATCGCGTGTAATTAGCATTATTTTTGTCCCGACGTTTCAAACACTTTGCAGTGATCGTGGTCACGGGGTGACTTATTGGTTTTATTTGTCACATGAGTTGTTTTTAATAACTTAAAATGTTACTTATTGATTTTATTTGTCACATGAGTTGTTTTTAAAAACTCATGTGACAAATAAAACCAATTAGTCACCCCGTGACCACGATCACTGCAAAGTGTTTGAAACGTCGGGACAAAAATAATGATAAATATATGCGATTTAAACCGTTTAAAGTTGTTTAATTACTATGAGAAGTTCTGTTGTTCCCATTATCGATGATGCCAATGAGTTAAATTTATAATTAATATTTATTTACTCGTAAATATGATGAAAAACATTGTATGTTTCACGGGCGGTACGGGAATTACGAACTTCGACTCAGAAAGTCCTCAGTCTTCGACTTAGGGCTTCTACTAGAGCCTCCATCGTAATTCCTTACTTACCGTTCTTAATACACAATGTACTTATATTGTTGTGTTGTCCTTTGTGTTCTAAGAGGAGACATATTTCACATTTACGTGTGATACTGATAAGAGTTATATGGGATAAAAGTGACTTAATTATACATTCATTGAATCCATATCAAACCACTTTCTAAAAAAGGGAGATACTCAATTCTTTATGTTCTTTTTATGATTTTAACGCGATTACTCCATCAATTATGAACTGATTTTGATGTTTTTTTTATAAGGTAGAGCATACCTCTAAATTGCTCGCATTTCAATTTCATCAAACTCAGTTGGGCAGTTTTGAACTTTTTAATTCGGCGATAAATCACTACCACTATAAGAATATTATTCGTTCGTTGTGATGTGTTTGCATACCAGGATGTTATTATAATTGAAGCTCTTTTCGATAGTGTATTTAGGGCGAGTAAATGAACATGTAAGCAGTATGCGTCCCTAAAAAAATCGCAATCGACTTATAACACTGAAAAGTGTAGAATAACTTGTAAGAGTCGGACGATGGATGTGAGGTCAGTGTTTTTAAAGCATGGTACCGACATTAACCAGTTATTTTACCGACTACAAAAATGGAGGAGGTGCTCAATTGGTCAATTTTTTTTTAAGAACCGTGAATTGAACCGGTTTGACGATTCTTTTTTTATTGGAAAACTGATGCATCTCATATAATATCTGAAAAGTATTTTCCTATTTTGATAATATATATAGTCATTGACAGTGAATGACAATCGATCCCATAAGTGGCAAGGGTCACTAAAACGGATGATAAATGATAAATGTATACTTTTCAGAATTAGAAGGCGATTTTGTTCTTATATTAATCCCTTTTCATTTGTTACCCACGTTCAAGTGTTTATTCAGTTATTTTGTTATCAGTAATCTTTTATGTTTTTAGTACATGTGTACTTAATCAAATATTGAAGACGTACCAACGGCTTATATAATGCATTAAAGTTACTACTAGTCTTTGTATGTAACATTTTGTATTTACCCAGCAGACTAGAGGTAAGTCACAAAACACAAACACAGATAGCAACAGTAGACAAATTGAATTGTCAGTGTTGAGCTTCCTTTGACCCTGCAATGGTTCGTTGTGATGTAAATTTGCTAACTTTGAATTCTTGAATAATAAGTAGAGACAGAAATTTAGCTTTGACATAAATGTAAACTAAGAAATAAAATAACGTTGGTATAATGATAAATAATATGTAATAAGGTTAAAATTAAATTAATATATTTATGACTTATATGATATATGTTTATGTTTAGCGTGAAAATAAATAAAATATGTTGGCAGGGCATTCGCAAAATGCCCTGCCACCATGCTGTAACGACTGCCATCCTAAGACGACAACCGGGACTGACGGCTTAACGTGCCCTCCGAAGTACGGAAACGGTCAGTAGTAATGTCACTAGCGGTCACTCATCCAACTCATGACCGCTGGTGACGTTGCTTAACTTTGCTGATCGGTTGAGAACAGCTAAGTAAACTTCGCTACGAGCGCTTCAATAAATTGTTAACGCCCATAACCATGATCACTGCAAATCTATGGTTTACTAAGGTAAACTGAAGAGTATTTAGTACTTTTATAGGTTAATTTGAGATTTACTTATAAATATTGTTTATTTATTTGATGCATTTTACTTCACTTTCCACCTTTAGTTGAACTTTTAAATCCCGGCGCAGCGGGTTTAACATTAAGTCCAAGCGCATCATAGATAATGATAACAGCTGAATTTAATGCATATATATTATACCCGGGTGAAATTTCGGGTGTCTATTATGCTAAAAATTGGATAAATTATTAAATACTTGCTATAGAATTACGGTCAGATGTTCAGCCTAGGGCGAGGACAGACCGATGAACTAAATTAAATTGATCGGTTATATAATAGTCAATAGATCGGTATTTAATAGGTCAGTAAAACAAATTATTAATAAATAATTATCTAAGATAAATACAAACGAGATGTTCTAAAGTGTCTCTTCAAAATTACGAAGTTCAATTTCAACCCCTCAATAAAACCACAACAAAAGTGCCAAATACGTAATGCGGTGGTGAATATTAATATCCACCATTAAAACTACAGCTTAACAGCAGTTTTACGTTTTATTAAAGGGTTGTTAAATTTTATGTTGCGTTCTTGGCTTCCTCTCGGTGTTTAATTAAAAACGTTTTCTGAATACCCAAGATGCATTTATATGTTTTTTGCTAGACAAAGTCATTAACTTACATACAAGTAAGCTTTTCTGTGGCTTTGTCTGGTAAAGTCTTAAAACGCGATGCTAATGCCAATAAAAAACATATCTTCACGCTTTTTAACTGACTTCCAAAGAAGGTGGAGGTTCTCAACGCGATTGCATTTCGTGTAAGTTCGTCTTCTAGTTTAATATAGTTTGCGCTCGAGAACCTTTCTTCCTCTTTTGGTTATCGGTCCGTTGGTCAATGTGGTCATAGCCACTTTAACTTCCGAATTCTGCAAGCTATGTCGGTGACTTTTGTTATTTGGCAATTTTTTTTCCTTTTCGATATGTGGTTAAATCTTTCTGTGTTTTATCATCAGTATCATTTCATAAAGCGTTAGTTCGTACTCAGTAATGTTATTATTTTAATGCGTTATTAATTGCAGCAGAAAAGAAAATTGGTTGTCTCTCTTTGTTATAGCTTTTGCTGCTCTAATCCCAAAAAAAAGGTAATCAGAATATAATTATATACGTTTTTAACACACCTAGTGCATAATGTTGTCTTGGGTTTTCTCGATTAATACACATAGTACTTTTTTACACACCTAATGTATTGATGATACAGAATTCACTTAAACCGAACGATGGTCTCAAAATGGGGGTAATGAACTTATTTGTGGCGGAGATGGAAAGGAGAGGAATGCATGACATATCCATGTATATCTATTTATAAGGCATACTCTATAACATAAACGAGTTTTCCATTATAAGGCATAAGTAAAAAGCCGAATATTTCAAAAAATATTTCAATTGAGCATATTACCTTTAACTTGTACTGTCACCCCCATCTCATCGGTTGTCGTAAGTGGGGAATAAGAGTATAATACCGGAAGGTGGGCAGCGGCGCTTTCTGAAAAGCTTTCTTACACTGCAATCATCCAGACGCTTGCCAAACGTGGGGATTATGGAGAACCACCCTTAGTGGATGAGTCTTTGTTCAGCAGACGACAATTCGGCTGATACATTACATAACAGTTTTTTTTTTATGGTAAGCCTTTGACCACAATTTCACCAATGGTAAGTGATGATGTGGTCGAAGGTGTTAACAGGCTTAACCTAGAATTACTGGCTCTCAAGGACAGCTGCCGGAAAACACCGTTAGGTGCTTGGCGACACATTTTTTACTTGAGTGTGGTCGCTAGCCAGGCGGAAATTCACAAAATGCCCTTCCACTATGCGGTGAAGCTCAAGCCCGGAGCGGGATTCGAACCATGGACCTGCTGCGTTGCAGTCCATAGCCAATACCACTGAGCCATCACTGCCTCAAAAGTTCTTTTGGATTATGGAAAACCCCCACTTACTGGGAGAGTGTGTTCAGCAGGTGGACAATTCGGCTGATACAATTGGAGGTCAACATTTTGACCATTTTCTAAGTAAAACAAATACTGTACTTAATTAAGCATGAGCCACACAAATTACATCCTGTTACACTCAAACACATCGATTAGAGCGGTTAGATAGTAAGTCTAACATTGATAGCACTATAACGGCGTCTGACTATTCCCCCCTTATTATCTATTTACTACCCGCATTTTATTATTGGGGTTAAGACGACTACAGGATATAAAAGCTGCTGGGCATATAGGGTGGGTGGGACGAAGAGATCGGACAATCGTTAAGGGATGGGTTTACGACCATCAAAAGATACTTTGTGAGATGGCATCCGGTAGTTCTTATGGCTAGGTCGTTATTCAAGGCGTTTCAGATGTCTTAAAAGCAGGTTGTGATATATCAATCGAGTATGTATGTCTATATGTAGATATATATATATATACATATGACGTGTATACAAAGTTAAGTGGTGCTTTAGTTAATACTATAGAAGCATAGACTTAATTTTCCGTATGTAATATTTTTTATTCATTGTTGATAGGTAAGCCTTTGACCACAATCTCACCTGATGGTAAGTGATGATGTGGTCGAAAGTATTAACAGGCTTAACCTAGAATTACTGGGTCTCAAGAACAGCTGCCGGAACTCACTGTTAGGTGCTTGGGGACAGATTTTCTACTTGAGGGTGGTAGCTAGCCAGGTGGGCATTCGCAAAATGTCCTTTCACCATGCGATGAAGCTAAAACCCATGACGGGATTTGAACTATTGACCTCCTGCGTGGCAGTCCATAGCCAATTCCACTAAGCCATCACTGTTCCCAATAGTAGCAAAATCATTATTTATTAATGTTAAAAATTTAACCGTCCTTCATATATTAATTTCAGGTACCTATACAAAACTACATACTCGTATTTATTATAACGTTGCCTACGTTATAATAAAGACGAGTATGTATAATAATTACAAAATTACAGCAAAAGGAATAATTATTACAAAATTACAAATATACGATAGGAAAAATTTAAGTCATGTGCGGGATGGAATGTAATCTGCATAGCAGGCGTTATTGCAATCATAACAATATAAAAAAATATATACATATATATTTATGTGCGGGATGTAATATAATTTTTCTTCTGGTTGTAATTTTGTAAGGTAATCCGCGGAACATGCGTTAATTAAAAATATTTATATTAAAATGTATTTTTTAATTGTTACTGATCAAAAATGTTAATTGAAAATGTTTGAAACACACTTAGATAATTAATACGATTATAAATGAAATTCAGAAATTTTAAACTTTCAAAGGAAATTATTCATACATCAACACTTGTTGAGTAGTAAAATAAATAATTTTAAAACCCCGTCTGTAATGTTTTTGTTTTTTAATTTTCCTTGCTTAATGATACTTGGCAAAATAGAGAGCTATTAATGACACACGTCTGTTTCTCTCTCTCTCTATCTGTACGTCCGTATGTCACGGATTTCTGTCTCATAAATGGAAGGAGAAAAAAATATACGGACGAATTGAGCATCTCCTCCTTTTTTGACGTTGGTAAAAAAGAAAAAATAAGGGCTGAAAAATTTTCAATTTTAGACTATTTTTGTTAAGACGTCTGTCTATCTCAAAAATGAAAATTAATTAGGAATCTGGAAGTTAGATAACTTAGATACATAATTATAATTTTTGTGTGATCTAGCGATACTAAAAACGCTACTTTCCAATGTCGTTTTATAGCTGTGATCAAACTTAGACCAATTTTTTTAGTTTTGCAGTGAAGAGTCCTATTAGAGCAATGCTCAACACCTGACTGTTTATTTTTCATTTGATAATCGAAGCGGTATTTTTTGATCCAAATATTTTACTACTTGAGAAATGTTGGTAATACAAGTATAAATTAATTTAAAAAGCCTAAAACCCGCATGCATTTTTTTTTCTGTTCAACTTTTTATAGTTCTATTGAAATGAAAACTGTAAGCTATTTATACATTTATGGAATCGTTTATAAAGCCCTTCATTTTAATACCCGGTGGGTATAGAAGAAAAAAATATTGAATTATAAAATTACAAATATACGATAAGAAAAATTTAAGTCATGTGCGGGATTAAAAAAAATTTCCTATCGTATATTTGTAATTTTGTAATGTAATCCGCTTAGCAGGCGTTATTGCAACTATAACAATATAAAAAAAAATATTGAATCACAATTTCGCGTCTAAAATCTGCCTTTTTTTATTATTATATTATACATCCAGTGTCACTTGCGCTATCAAGACGTATTTAACGACATTTAGAAGTTATGGTGGAATAAAGAAACATACATACATACATGAACTCTGAAAACATAGAAAGACGAATTACTTACCATTCCATGGATTCACCGTGCGGGTGCCGGGTCCATAGCGTTGCAGAGGAGGACGCCAGAGGAGCCTGGGACTTGCAACCTAGGAGTAGAATTAAGGAGCCCTAGGGACTCATTCTTGGGCAGTCGTGTAAAATAACTTAATATTACGTTAATAGAGGTGTCTATAGAGGTGAGCAGCCACGTTATTGTTTTTGGTCCTAGTTGGTATTAGGGCCGAGCTTATTACCAATTATCAAGCACAGCTGAAGTTAAACAAAGGCCGCGCCCATTAGAGCGGGATTACTATAATCCCCACCTGTACGATCCAACGTACATTCCTTACCAGCATATTAACTGTGATGCAGTCTGCGTTGCATTTATATACATCGCACATTGCATTTATACTTCATTCGGTAAAATATTAGAAGGAGTGCTCAATCGCTGAACTATACACACGCGCTCCGAATGTGAATTGCCTAAACTTTTAATGTTATTCAACTACTCACTAACTAGTAATTAAAAACAACGGTGAACACAGTGTTTTGACTCTATCTACCTCAAGTTTTCAAGTTCACCACCAGCACTCCGCAACTACTCAACTCTAACTTCACATGTACGGAACTTACAAAACTGTACACCATCCTTGGCAGGCATTATGGGGGTCGCAGTGTAAAATGGCAGGTCTTCAGAAGATGCTGTAGCCCACCTTCCGATATTTTCCCTATGTCCATTTTACTATACAAATAGGAAAATCAGAAAAATATAATGGTGTACATTTCTAGCCCAGCATCCCTCGGTGATATGAATAATTTTAAACAATAAATCATATCTCTTTCTACAGCCAAGCAACCAAGTTAGGTGTCCGTGAAATTACAGGCACATGAGACTTAACAAATTGATGTCTCAGGGTGATTCGCCAATTGTAAGGAACTGCATCTGTTATAAGCAGAGGTTACCGCATACCAGGTGGGCTAGTGCTTGTTCCATCCCGATAGCATAAAACAAACTAATCAGTTAAACGTTGTCCTATTATGTAAACAGGCTAAGAAGTACCTATACCTAGCAAGTGTTTGCATGCTTTCACGTAATGTAATGCGGATTATTCGCTATATTATACTACGTTATTAGAAGCGCTCGTAGCGAAGTTTGCCTAGCCGTTCTGAACCGATCACCTAAGTAAAACAACGTCCGCCACGGTCATGAAATGGATGGGAGACCGCTAGTGACATTACTAATGAACGCTTCCGTGCTTCGGAGAGCACGTTAAGCCGTCGGTCCTGGTCGTTTTCATAGGACGGCAGTCGCTCCAGTATGGTGGTAGGGCATTTTGCTAATGCCTGCCTGGATAGCTACCACCCGCAAGTAGAAAATCTGTCACCAAGCGCCTAACGGTGTATTCCGGCGGCTGCCCTTGAGAGCCAACCTAGTATAGGTTAGCCTGATATTTGACCACATCATCACTAACCATGAAGTGTGGTCAAAGTCTAGCCTATCCGCTACAAAAAAAACGTAATAAAATACCCTCTAGTAAAATTTTGAAGTAGCAGCTGACATTGAAAGCTACTAAAACGAAAAACTAAAATTATTTATTAAAAATAAAATGAGTACAATAATTTTCGCTGTAGACAGACGCTCTCAAATCTGTTTGGTACGTGCTCAAGTCGCAGCTCTCGTGTTAATGAACAGCTGTTTACGTCTTATTTAAAATTCTGGACGTCTAAGAAATATATACACGTTTTGTTCTTTACATTCTGCAACTTGAAGTATTTTTAATATTAAAGTACCATATTTATAGCTGATTCATTTCGCATAGGACTCGCATTAAAGCTTACTTTTAGGAAACGAAAGTTCACCATATTTTTCCAAACGCTTATTCTACCCATGTAGGTACAGTGTGTATATTTTTTTTATGCTTTATACTTTGACCACTATCTCACCTGTTGGTAAGTGATGATGTGGTCGAAGATGTTGTTCAGGCTAACTTAGAAGTAATGGCTCTCAAGGACAGCTGCCGGAACACACTGTTAGGTGCTTGGTGACAGATTTTCTACTTGAGGGTGGTAGCTACCCAGGCGGGCATTCGCAAAATGCCCTACCAACATATTTATTATATTTATATATATACCGTATTATATTTATATGTTATATTTTTGAATGTTACTGTCACGGAACAATTCAGAAGCCCACCTGGTGTTAAGCAGTAATCTCTGCCGGTAACTGATGTTTTTCATAACCAGTGACGAACTGCGCTGCCCTCGTCACCCTGAGACATATAGTTGTTAAGTTTCATGTGTGTTATTGGCTCTCAAGGACTGCTGCCGGAACATAATGCTAGGTGCTTGGTGACAGATTTGCTTTTGAGCGTAGTGGCGCGGTGAGGATCGAAATTGGGCCTGCGGCATGGCAGTCCATATTAACTATTACCGCTCGGCCATCATTGCTTCTAATAAAATATAAATAAACATATATTAAATTAGACCTTAAAATATTTCTACATTTATTTCATTGTACTGGTAGAACTATTTGTGGATTTCTCGTAGCTGCAATTGCACTCATCACCCTGAGACATAAGGCTGTTAACTCTTACGTGTAACTTCACCGGTACCCACACCAATCAAACCAGAACACAGTAATATAAACAGTAATATGTTTGTCGGTAGAAATAGTTATGGTAGACCTGCTTCTAAAACACAAAATCATGTTATAATAAGTTTCTTCACTTAGTAAAGCGTTTCGGGCGTTGATAAAACCATCTAGACGACTAAAAACTTTCGAATTCTGGTTTGGACACGTCGGCCTCGTCGGAAGATCGACATAACCTATTCTGAGCCCAGTGCCTAAAATACATGATGCCAATGCTGAAATAATTATTACTAACCTTGAATGTCTAGAGATTGTTATTGCCTAAATGTTATTTCGTCTACAAATCAGAATGCAGTACTAAACTACACTATGTCTCTTCAATGCCCCATGCGCAAGTTTGTTTCGAAACTATTTTGTTGCAAAGGGTTGTAATTCGATACTGGCACTTGCAAATACAGTCTATTTTGTCTTTATGCTCAGTCCAGTCATTTTGATATTGTCATAATTCTTATTTTGCTTGCCTGCCTTACTTTTTTGCAAGCTTTTCCTAATATATGCGTGCGAACAATCGATTTTGTCGTCGAACAACTATGCAATTTGGTACAGTGCGTCACACTGTATTTCCCGAGAGATGTACGTTACAATACGAAAACTCTTTATTGACACTAGATAAACTATGGTATGGACTGGTAGATCTCTAGTTAACTACTCCAGGTATTGTTTCTATACCATAGTCTATCTGTTGTTACCGCGTACAATGGGCGGTCTTATCGCTTACAGCAATATCTTCCAGACAACCTTAGTATGGCAAAAGTAAATCTCAATAATATGACGTTGGTTTTTTTAGCAATAAAATCACATTATATATTTCCATAAAAAAAATAACTGCATACCAAAGTCAAAAACTTTAATGCACATAATCTGATAGTAACTGGGAGGGGGTCCCAGCGATGAACAGTCTGTACAGTGAAAGAGCTGTCGTAGAAAAGAATTATATGCGCTGGAGTATTATGGAATAGGTTTTCTGAAGACCTAAGAGTCAAAGAAAGGAAGGAGAGGAGAAACTGATACTATTGGTATTGGTAATCGGGGTATTGGGTACTGAAGGGTTGAGGTACTGAGACGTGGATGGGTTAAATAATATACAATAAAGAAGAGAGAGAATATGAGAATCCTGGCGACGACAAAAAGAGTCTTATTATAAGCGAATAAACGCTACTGCTGATTTTTATCGAACTGGGACACTTTTATAGTCCTTGTCTACTAAGATTAAATCCTGTCACATACATAATTTTTACTTGTTTTTTTATTTTATTTTGACTGAACAAGCCTGAGGCAAACCTTATGTTAAGTGGACTAACCTCTGCTTATAACAGATGCATTTCGTCAATGACGACTTACACCGTGCCCGTCACACTGAGATGTACAGTAGGTCTCATGTGCCTGTAATTTTACTGGCTCTCAATGACTGCTGCCGGAACACATGGTTAGGTGCTTGGCAACAAATTTTCAACTTGAGGGTCGTCGCTAGCCAGGTGAGCATTCGCAAAATGCCCTTCCACCATGCATACTGTCGAAATATTCGAATACAAACGGCACTATCCAATAATGCACATAAAATAATGTAACAGTGTCCGTGTGATTACGATGCGAGACTCGCGTCGTGTAATCAAGTTAGCGCGGTCTCTACGCTGATCATTACAGTGAACACGACCACGTAGGTGTAAGAGATGTAGAGTTCACTGGAATAGCTTTGAGTTCACTCAAATAGCTTTGAGTTCCACTGGATTAGACTTGCTTGTGAAAAAAAGCAATACGTTCCATACAAAATAATTTATTTTTTACTTGTGCCGCCACTTTGTGTACAACATGCCACTCTCCTGCTAAAGCTATGTAAGTGGTTTGAATGGTAGATAATTAAACTATGAAAAGAGAATATACACTGCACATCTGAGTGTGGCAAAATCTCACGGTTTGCAAGTTAACCCACATAAAATGAAAGTACTAAAACTAGGCAGTTTTTAAAGATTTTAATATTTATATGTTTGCAATAACGCCTGCTATGCGGATTACATTACAAAATCATAAATATACGATAGGAAAATTTATATATTTAAAGTCATATGTGGGATTCGAACCCACGTCCATCCACCCTTTTAGCCGGGGTATGCTCTAACCAATTGAGCTAACATGACATGACGTCATAGCTCAAATCTTTCCTATAGTTCTTTAACCATCATATTGGGATGGAGCCACATCTATAGCAAAACGTTAGAGCATACCTGGCTAAAGGGGTGGATGGACGCGGGTTCGAATCCCGTACACGACTTTAACTTTTTTGTTTTTAAAGATTTTAACTATTTTAGGAGATACTGATAAAAATCACAGCCTAATCACTGAAAAACGTGAATTATCTAGGGTCTTGCATAATCCCTCCTGCCAAATTAGCACAGGTTAATTGATTGTCCACAAAATCTACAAAAATTCCCTAGCATAGTCTAACTCACTATTTTCGATTAAGCTTACGTCTTCTGCATCTTGCCCTTAGAGAATATCAGGTGGATAAAATCAAACTCTGCATACAGGTGATACTAGAGATGCATTACCATGTTCAGAATTTCGATTTGATTACAAGTCGTTTTCAATACATATCCATATATGAATAAAAAATTGATTGCATTGGCTGATCTATCTTAAAAAATGTTTTTTCTAGAACATTTTATCTCTTTGGAGTTGTCTTGTGGCATGATGCGTCAGCAGTTTTTACAAATGCGAAGCGATTCCGAGCATTTCTAGAATAGTCCACCCGTAAAAAGGTTGTTAACCGACATGATCAGCAATTCTTCATTTAATGATAAATGCCTTTTGCTGAACCGTATCAATAAAATATTATTTTGTATAACTTTAAAGAATATTGTAGCATTCATTTTATGTAAATCATAAAATAACATTTTATTATTTACATATAAATAAATAAATTACAATTAATAAAACAAAGATATATTGCTTTTCTTTATCTTGTTTAATTGTTGTTTAGTATGTTATGTAATTTTTTTATCGTTGCCCGACTACTATAATTTACCGAGGTAAATGGCAGAGGTACTTGTCATCCAGGATATTTAAATGAGCTGCTAAGATGTTTTTTCTTATATGTCGTACTTGGTTTTAGGGCATTTTGCGGATGCCCACCTGACTAGCTACATGAAGAAAATCTGTCTTTGAATTCTTTCAGTGGAAGATGCCCCAGTTCCGTCTTTTATCACTTTTTTAATAAAAAAAAATCTTCTTTGTAAGAGTTTAGTACGCCTAACAGTTAAGCGTTAGAGGCGTTATTATGCGCTCCAGACATTTTGTTCATAACCAAAAATTCGCCCTAATGATTTATATCAGGGATCACTTAAAATGTCCTAAAATAAAAACTGTCATAAATATCTACTTTATTTTTTAATATTGGCGCTAGGTTAGGTAGCTAGTTATTGTTTCTTAAAGCCTTTTCTTTTATTGTAACGTGAAATCTTTTTCCATTATCTCCAGCTAAAAGAACAATACGACAATGACAAATTAACGCAAACTGTCAAATTGTGTTTTCATTATAGTGCCATTTCCTACGAATGTCGGAAACGTATAAATCTGCACAATAACAGCATGTCAGATGGATAAATGTGACGTCAATCCGTGACCATTTGTTGTCTGCTTTAGTGCCATCTAGCGGTTGTCTTACTTTAGACACACAGCTGCAAAGTTTATCACACATTGAATAAGAACTATCAAAATATCAAAAAAGAACGATAAAATAATGAAACACCAAAGTTGATGACATTAATGTTATTACCATTAATTGACTCACAAGATATACTCGTAAGTATGGTAATCTTTTAGATAAAAGTGCAAAGACGCCATGTTAAATGAAGCATCAATGCTATTTCAACAAAGAAATCTATAGTTATTAAACAACTGTTTAAATCGCGTATATTTATCATTATATATTTTTTTTTTTTTTTGTCACGACATTTCAAGCACTTTGCAGTGATCGTGGTCACGAGGTCACATGAGTTATTAAAAATTATTATTTGTCCTACCGTCAGAAATTTTATAGTGATCAAAACGTTCCCTATTCCCGTACTATACGCTCACAGTGTCAAAGAAATCTATACTGCTAAACATGAACATGAGAATTATCAGATACAATTTTCATAAAGATGTTTGAGAACGACGTGATATTGTCAAGTGTACCTCGTCAATATAGAGTGTATCAAATTGTATTCCAAATTCTTATAATAGTACTGCTATACAATTAAATGAAAGACGTCTGTTAGCAAAGTCCTACTAATTCAAATGAATTATGCAGTGGTTTTTGGCTTAAATACATCTATTTAGAAAACTGTGTTTGATTTTCATGTAAGCGTAAGAGTCACGCAGGATACCAGGCTAAGATGGCCCTTTCTTCACTTAGATAGAAAATATACCAGAAAGTGTTTTTATTCCGCTCTTACTAAATTTTATCGTTACTGGTCAAACGAAAAGCCAGTAAATCTCAAATCCGTGAAGCACGTATTCTATATAAGTGTAAGAAGGAGGGGGAAAGACAAAAACTTAATGACAAGTGGACAAAGACGCAGATTCGAGACGCTTGTCCAAACTGTTAGACTGTCAGTAAAGCTTTGTCAAAGCCGAGGGAGAAACAACATGTCAATTTAATCTCAAATAAATATATTTCGTTCATTTTATCACGTCCCATACTAGAGCAAAAGTTTAAAACAACTTATGACTTTTTATGCAAATATAATTCTGTTTGCTTTATGAATAAGCAACAGTTTTGAAACATTTTAAATCATGAATTCGCCATAACTAGCTGTAAACTTTAGTACTAAAACGTACAGATTTTTCTAAGAACTTTATGAATTCATTTTCAAAGACTTGAATTATATTTAAGAAATAATTCGTACGTCTATAAAGTTTATATTATATCAAGATTTAATCTCTTATTTGACGAGACGGGACTTAAGCTTAAAAGCCGATTATTTTCTATTTGAGAAAGACCAGGGAACCGAAGAAGGTCCTCAAGAAAATCAAATCAGACAATCAAGTGGAAAAATCCATGTCCACTGTTCAAACAATCAACTCGAGTTACGTGGTCCGAGTTGATGTGGGGCTCCTCACCTCACTTATTTGAGGTCCACTCCACTACTCTCAGATGCAATATGAATACTAGCAGTAACTCACTTCAGTAGTTTTATTTGTAAAGCTGTTAGCAATAAAAGAGATCTCTCTAAGTCATCTAAAAATAGCGCAGAGATGAGAGATGGTTATTGGTTACTTGCAGAAATTCTTACCTTCAATTTGAAATATCTATTGATTATGAGATGGGAAAAGTGTTGAACAAAAAAATACTTGATATCTTGATAAAGGCTTTAAAAAAATGCTGGCTTGGGACATACACAAAATGACAACAAGAATATGTTTAGAGTTCAAGAACATAAAAGCATTGTAGCTATTTAACCATGCGAGATATATCGAAAATAATTGGTTCCATGGAACATGGGACATAAGAAAACTGGTGAAACGGCCTCTTATATTGGACACCAATAAGCGGCTAAGCTTAGCCATCTGCATCTAAATATATGCTACCTTATGCGACCTTCACGATACACTCATTGAGATCACATCGTTACTTACCAAACGTGGAGATGCTATAAAAAGAAATCTATATCTATTTAGAGAATTTTTTTATGTTTTTTTTTTATTTTTTATGTACAATTGTTTGAGAAAAACATATTTTACTAAATTTTAGTAGCTTTAGGACTGCTTTACCTACTGAACATGAGTTACTGCTAATATAAGTGCTTATTGCAGTCCTACTGTCCTCAAGGGACCAAGCTATTTGTTTTAAAGCTTTATTACTAAGTAATGTGTGCACAGGTCAACCCTCTAAAAATTTAACGGCCGACGTTGACCAATATCTCTAATGCATCTCATCCCTTCAATATCCAAATAAGAGGTTTCTAAATAAGAACTTTGTTTATCTTCATTTGCGTACGGATTCCCTAGAGCGATGGTTCAAAGGATGTTTTAAATAAAATACGATGTTTTAGACCGATAGGTTATCTAGGAGCATAAAATAAAATGTTTGTCTACTTTGAAGAAGTTTAAACGAAAATATTGCAATTTTAAGCAAAAGCGATAATTCGCATTGGTTTTATGCGAGAATTATAAAGAACTTTTTAACACATTCTTTAGGGTTTTCAATTAAAAAAACGGAACCTATAACTAGCCTTTTATATACTTTCATGATGAAACAAACATGAGCCCCACCTGGTGTTAAGTCTATAACAGATGCAGTTCGTCACAAAAGGAACCCTTCAAACCATTCCGGTCACAGTAATGCGAACATTACTGCTTGGCGACAGAAATATGTATGGTGGCAGTACTCAGGGAAGTACAGAGAGAGTCAGGTGAGATCGTCTAGGGAGACGATCTCGCACAAAGAGTGTACTGCTACTATTGTGATTTAACACTCACATTATGCCAGAAATGTTTTTGTCCCTTATAAAAAGGTTTTTTTTTTTTTTTTTTTTTTTTATGCTTGATAGATTAGCCTTTGACCACTATCTCACCTGATGGAAAGCGATGATGTGGTCGAAGATGTTGTTCCGGCTAACCTAGAATTACTGGCTCTCAAGGACAGCTGCCGGAACACACCGTTAGGTGCTTGGCGACAGATTTTCTACTTGTGGGTGGTAGCTAGCCAGGCGGGCATTTGCAAAATGCCCTACCACCATGCTATAACGACTGCCATCCAAAGACGACAACCGGGACCGACGGCTTTACGTGCCCTCCGAAGCACGGAAGCGCTCAGTAGTAATGTCACTAGCGGTCACCCATCCAACTCATGACCGCGGGCGACGTTGCTTAACTTTGCTGATCGGTTAAGAACAGCCAAGTAAACTTCGCTACGAGCGCTTCATAATTTGATTGATATTGATAATTTGATTGAACCTATTGTTATATCAATATTTTCTTATTTTTCCATTACCGTAGCTGGCTTTGAAAACTATTTTGACATTGAGTACCTAATTAGTATGTTTTCATAACTTTTCCAGAAAAGAAACACTTTCATCACTGGTAAAAGACAATTTGGATGCGGAACAAAAGAAAAAAAATAGACGTGTGACAGCGTGACTCATTATTTATAACTAAAAATAATATTAGTGATTTATTGCCAAAACTTATTTAGCAGCAATATTACCTATGGATTCATATTTACTTTGTACCTGTGTAACTTGAGTCAGCAAAAACTATTTGTATTTGTAATATATTGTCTCTACAATTTTAAATGACACGCGTAGGGTTTTATTATTGGATTTAATTGTTTATTATAATTGACGGACCGATTTAGTTGATTGGTTGCTGAAAATTGAAGTAAGGTCTGATTTTATGTTGCATCTACCACATTTTTGTAGATAATTTACGCAGAACCCAATTTTTTCCCCCGTGTAGACTTTTCATTATGAGCTCCTATAAATTAAACACAGTCGTAAAACCGCGGACCCGACGTGTCCAGTAATTTATTCACCGTTTGGAATACAAAAAACTTGTTCGTCTCGATTGAGGGTCCCTCCCTTTAACCTCTTGTCCGGGAAAAAGGTGTCAATTTTTGAAAGATTGCGTCGCGTCATGAATATTATATGAACGAATCGAGTTAAGGGTATTTTGCGATAATGTTCGACGTTTGGATGCTGTCAGTGCAGTAGGAAACAGTGGCATACATAATATTTTCTTATATATTATAAATATATTGTATATTTTCTTGACTTTCAAGTACTATTTTATCAATATTGCATAATGGTAGGGTATTTAACGAATATCCGCCCGGTTAGTAACCACCTTCAAATAGAAAATCTGTCTTCAAGCACCTAACGGTTTGTTTCGGCAGCTGTATATGAAAGCCAAAAATTTTAGGTTAGCCTGAACAACATTTTCGATCTCGTCATTACTCATTATTAAGGGAGGTAGCGGCCAAGACTGAACAATAATACAACATAGAAAAAAGAACATACCATTCTCTAAACATGTCTTTTAAATGATCAGCATGCTTAACAAAGATCATATTAATACATTATTTGAGCAGAAGTATTTGTATCTGGGCTGGAATCGAACGCACGCTATACATACATGTCTATCTCTACTGCAAAGGCTGATAGCGGAGGCGAATTTCGCGTTCTTATTGTCTTTCGCTTGGCTACTAAACTGCGTCTGATCCTTATTTTTCCTAATCATATTTTCAAAAACGACTCAAAAGACTTTTATAGTTACACTATAGAGATTTTCTTAGGCTGTGTTAGGCGTTGTCAAATGGTACATACAAAGTCCAGACAGGTGAACTCAAGGTGTACTATAATATAATGGACTATAAAGTTATTGAAGTGGTCATAATTAGGCATCAAACACATTAAGAACTTCAATGGTATTTGCATATTTATATTATGCGATATTAAAAACAAAAGTCTCTGCGTTATTCCTTAGAAAACTCTAGCAGCCGAAAATGTGGAGCGTAAGATGAGATAAATTTTTATGCATATACAACATGTATCCATATAACAATGCGTAGGCTACTGCAATGCAATACCATAAGGCAAAATTACGTTTTCTTTCCCAATTAAAGTAAAATAGTAGTAACTTAATTGATTCAGGATGAATTACTGATAGTGTCCTAGAGGCAAACTCCAGTGCATAAAGCGTTGGGATTGATACAGCTGTTTGCGGCGGAAGTACACAATTCACCCCAAGCGGGAAATAAGAACAAGACTTATCGCCCCAGCTCAGTATGAGAATTAGAAAAGAATAAAAAATTAAATAATTTGCAGTATAAATAAACTTGAATTTTGTTATATTAGTATGTTTTATATTTTTTTAAGATTATTGTGACGTCACAATAATATAAAAAAAATACTAAATATAGGCACACCTGATGCTAAGCAGACTTACCTCTGCCTATAAAAGATGCATTTCGTCACAAGTTACTTGCACTGCAGCCGTCACCTAGATACATAGTTGTTACGTCTCATGTGCTTGTAATATCACTGGCTCTCAAGGACTGCTGCCGGAATACACTGTTAGGTGCTTGCGACATATTTTCTACTTGAGGGTGGTCGCTAGCCAGGCGGGCATTCGCAAAATGCCCTTCCACCATGCGGTGCAGCTCAAGCCCGCGGTAGGATTCGAACCATGGACCTGCGGCACGGCAGTCCATAGTCAATGCCACTGAGCCACCACTGCTTAGAAGTATACTTATGGAGGGAAATAAAAATCTAGTTTTTCTTAGTTGATTCACACTTATGTAAATGAAAGGGCTCGCTTGTACGGTTATAAAAAACCTATACTTTGATTATATACTTTGATTATAAATAGAAGATGCATATAACAACACATATGACTCCTTTCTACAGATGAATCGTTCGTAGCGAAGTTTGATTAACCGTTCTGAACCGATCAGTAAAGTTAAGCAACATCCGCCGCGGTCATGAGTTGGATGGGTGACAGCTAGTAACATTACTAATGAAAGCTTCCGTGCTTCGGAGGGCACGTTAAGCCGTCGGTCTCGGTTGTTGTCTTAGGATGGTAATCGTTAAAAGCATGGTGGTAGGGCATTTTGAGAATGCCCGCCTGGCTAGCTAACACCCTCAACTAAAAAAACCTTCGCCAAACACCTAATGCTGTGTTCCGGCAGCTGTCCTTGAGAGACAGTAATTCTAGGTTAGCCTGAACAACATTTTCGACCACATCATCACTTACCATCAAAAAAAATATATACCTAGAAATCTATTGCACCTGACATAAAAAATAACGATATAGGCCGTACCCTATAGTTGTCAAACAAAAGGACTTGCACTTGACCAGCCTTTGAGTGAAGTATTTAACAATTACTCGAGTTTAGTTTTTTGTTTCTTAAACAACCTTATCGTTATTATTAAAGTACATATTATTAAATGGATATATTTCTTTAGTTCTTATCGAGCTTACATACTGGCTCTTCAGATAGCTGCTTGATGCTGTCAGCCTATGTCATTTCACATGGATTTACTCGATTTATACCCCTTGTTAGGAGTAACACGTAGTTGTCAATGGAAAGGGTAGCTAAAGCATGGGAAAAATGCCTCCGACTTTTGATAACATAAATCAGCAATATATATTTAATATAAGACTTATCACGCATTTTTGAATTGTATTATAAGCAGACCAGAGGATTAAACAGAAGACCTAAGTTGTATAAACGCACGGCGCGTTTGTCTCTGACTTAGGTGTGATCCTCAATTAAAATTGCGATTACTGAATTTTGAGCAATTATTTCTTTGAGTCGAAATCAAAGTCGAGTCCAGATTGTGACGGAACAAGTTTGAGGTCCGGCCCATCTGATGTTAAGTGGTAACATCTGCCAATAACTGATGCATTTCGTTATTTTGTTTTATTTTTATTATTATTATTATTTCGTCACAAGTGTGAACTGCGCTTGTCACCCTAAAATATACAGTTGAAATCTAATGTGCTTGTAATTTTCCTGGCTTTCAAGGACTGCTGTCGGAATACACTGTTAGGTGCTTGGCGACAGATTTTCTACTTGAGGGTGGTAGATAGCATGAAACACATTTGCAAAATCCCCTTCTACTATGTGGTGAAGCTCAAGCCGGCGGTGGGGATCGAACCAAGGATTTGCGGCAGTCCGTAGCTATTAACGCGCGCATATCATTGCTTCATCAATATATATTGTGATCTTATTATTATAAAAATATGTGGTCTTTAGCAATGTAGTATTTACTACCTCTTTTTAGTTTATGCTCGCCTAGTAATTGGTCTGTAAAGGTAGGTTAGTGGTAAATTAAATTGTATAGTTTTCATATGGGTGCTAGAATAGAACCACTTACACATTCTTATTCTTATTCTTCTTCTTATTCTATTTGGGGACGATATGTCCTGCACTGACGTCCCGCTGTGGGGTGTTTTGTGCATTTCCCCCGCCAGCTTCTACCCAAGCCATCCCAACTCCTTGATGTATCGGAGAATGACTTTGGGTCGCTGGCATAGCTGCTCCAGTGACATGTGTGATGGTGGTGAGGATGTCCTCGATGAGAATGACTCTTGTAGTCCGGTTGTAATACATATTTGTTCCGTAGCTTTTTACTGCAATAGTACATGCTCCACGGTCTCGTCTTTTAGAATAAACCCTCTACATAGAGGACTGTCTGTTGCTCTAGTTTTATGCAGAAAAAAATCAGGTAACAATGACCTGTTATAAGGCCTGCTACAATGCGTAGTTCTTCACGCTTAATTTTAGTAGATTATTAATCAGCTTCTTGTTTAGAGTAAGGAACATGGCCTTTGTTTGTTTACAATTTCCGTCTTATTCCACAGGTTTTGTTTGACGACGTAGTAGTTCCCGTACTTCCGTTGCTGATGGCTTGCAAAGGTTCCTTACGTCATCACCAACATGTTTTTTTTTTCCTTTCTTTGTGAGTATCTGCCATGGTGTTAGCCGGGCATGTACTATGTCCCTTTATCTATGTCCACGTACACATATTATAACATTAAAAATAATACTTCAAAAGCACGTATCTAAACAATATAGTAGAATCAGTGGAATCATGCGATGGAAATAAAGGCAATAAAAATAACATATATTCAGAAGATATAAAGAGCACAGAAAAACAAAAAATGTGTTATAGTGACTTATATCCAAGCAGGGGTGGTGACGACGCAGAAGTAACTTATTTTACGATTTCCGTTTCGAAAACTACTGCTCTATTGAACACTTACAGACGCGTTAAATATTATTTATGGGATTTATTTTGCTGATTTTATATTTCTTTGTGTCCATATTCCATGCCAACAACCTCTGCCAGTAACTATGTAGTTAAGAAATTTTACCTCTCTTCAATTCATAATGATTAACAATCCAACTTTGCAAGCATAATTTTTATTTATATTATTAGTATTGTTGTTTATATATACACATATATATTACAACTACAATTTGGCATAATGTTTCTATTTTTATTTTATTTATATTTGTATTTTAATGTACCAAGTTTATCAATTATAGTTTATTTATATTATAAAGAATTATATATCGCATATTTATTAACGTATGTTTTTATATAGTTTAAATATGTTGAGTATGATTTATTCATAATGCACTTTAGCCTATACCTCCATCTAAATTAATATTCAGCCTACGGTTGCCTGGAAGAGGATGCTGCCTACCAATAAGGCCGCCGATTGTACTGTACTTAAGATATTTTTAAAATCTTGTAACTAGTATTAATAATTTTAAAAGTGCAATAAAGTGTTATCTATCTATGTAGCCGAGGATACACTTGCCTGCAGAATGGAACTGTAGCTTGCATGCTTGTTAACGGCATTTATTTATTTATTACATAAGAACAGCAATGCCAGTTATACATAGTACATAGAGTGAAACACTAATAAAATGATACATTGATTGATCGATCAACGTAATTACGTAATTATAACAATTTACATTCCAAAATCACACAAAAAAATATACAGAATCTACAAAATAGTTAATTACTGTCCTTCAAATATAATTACATGTGTGTTATTTTTTTTTTTAATGTTATTGTGACAGAACAAGCCCGAAGCCCACCTAATGTTAAGTGGAATAAACTCTGCCTATAACAGACGCATTTCGTCAACGACGAATTGCACTGTGCCCGTCACACTGAGACGTCCAGTTGTTAGGTCTCATTAGCCTGTATTTTTTCTGGCTCTCAAGGACTGCTGCCGGAACACACTGTGAGGTGCTTGGCGACAGATTTTCTACTTGAGGGTGGTTGCTAGCCAAGCGGGCATTCGCAAAATGGCCTTCCACCATGCATACTGTCGAAACATTCGAATACAAACGACAATATCCAATAATGCACATAAAATAATGTAAGTGTCCGTTCACAAAATGCCCTTCCACCATGCAAAAGCGCAAAAAAACATTCCAAAAATAAAATAAAATCTAGAAATAAGTAGTTTCTGTCATACAAATAACAACATCATCATTTGACATGTCAAAAATACAATAATAATATAATATTGCTGTCATACTAGTTATAATCATTTTACATGTCATAAAAGGCATATAGTAGTTACTGGCGCAATGTGGATAGATTTGCAAGTTAAACTTGCATGTAATTTGCGCCCTTGCATGCCTGTATTTGCAAGACGTTTACACAAACAAGTTCACGAGACAGCCCACCGCGGACACTCCCTCACGTTGCATGCTAGTAAATCAAATGTTATGCTATCTACTTGCGTGGCACATACAGGCATGCCAGTTAGCGAATATACATGAAAGTAGGCGGCATATGAAAGGAGATTAAATGCAAGTGTGCCAGCTACAGTCATGTGTGTTCCCACTAAGTATCAGATTTGATATTTGAGGAACAGTTCCCAGTCTAGGTTCAGCCAGTTTATCCTCTTAGTGATCCAGGATCTGTCAGAAACATCTCCTACCAATTCATAAGGCTAGCCTATTAGCTACAATAAGTAATAACTAATAGATTCAGGTGTTACTTTATGTACCATATTTAATAACAACAATCCTAGATCGTGCATTGTACTACTTGATGATGCTTCTTGTAAAAGCTAAATGCATTGAAAATTCTGCACTGATGGCCACGCGATCTCGATTATTGTCTAAGGGTGCCAATTGTTAGGTTATGTTGGAGACATTTTGCAAATGCCTCTCTAGCTACCTACCACCCTCAATATAGAAAATCTATGGCCAAGCACCTAACGGTGTGTAGTGACAGCTGTCTTTGAGAGCTAGCTCCAGTTTTAGGTTATGGGGGCTATTCAGATCAATTTGGAGATTGTATTGGAAAATAAAACAAATTATGAATTAGTCAAAGTTCAATCTCAATGCATGCTGCGCGTGGCGGTTACAACCTTTTGTTTATCCAAAAAGCGCGAAAATTAGATACGATAATATGTTTCACATGGATGCTACGAATAATATTTATTCGTAGCATGGATGCTTTTGGATTGTCCGATTATGAAATGTTTAACATGGTATTCAGTATATATTTGGTCTCATAGATTTCATTCTCATTGATGAAAGGTTCAAAATATAATTTGAAACTGTTATTTACTTATTAATCAAGTAAGTATGGTCAAAGCTTCCTTTAGCTTGGATATATTGCCGATACGTCCGTACATAATATGTATCACACGCAATCGCATTCGGGTACTTATTAATGACATTAATTATTATCCATACGGTGGGTTCTAGGTTTTTTCGGACCCCGCCGTACAGATAGACCTAAGAAACTCTCTATCCATACTCTAGACCTCATGAAAATATGACGCTCTTTGCACTGTAGTCTTCCGATGATGCTAAGTTATATGGGTATCTCCATAGACAAATCTCAAAGTCCTTGCAACATGACATCCGCTCCCTTAGTACAAAATATATTAAGGATTGTATTTAGATTGTGATGTATTAAGGAGACGATAGAGTGGAATAGGGGCTCCAAAGTGTCTTCATTAGACATCTCTTTGGGCAAAGCCGGTTAATAATGCTGAATAGAGAAGACGGCAGTGTAGCGACGACCAAACCACAGGTATTGGGAGAGGTGGAGAGGTTTTTTTGGACAGCTTTACACTTTGATCGCTAAACCTGATATTACTTGACCAAAACCCAAGAGCTAATGTTTATATAGAACAAACAGTCCAGCTAGGCAAGTCCAACTTTGTAAAAGAAGTCAATGGTCGAATCCACAGAAAAGAGATTTTTCTATGGTCGAATCCAAATGGGCTGTGCAGCGTTCGGGAAGCTTCAAGGAGTCTTCAACCAGTGTATGTTGCCCGTAATGCCATATGGAACCAAAACGCGATCTCTATCTATGGGCCTTATAAGTAAGCTCAATGAAGTCGCTACTATTCTGTTTCATAAACTCTGTGTTTACAGTTCAATGGCACAAACTCCATAAAAATATAAGCATGGATTTAATCGCAACAAAAATATGTCTATTATATACCTCGATTATTAGAATTATTCTTATAATTATTCTGTTGAAGTCCCGAAAGTCTTGGGCTTAGTTGCACCATATCTAGTTAACGTCAAATCAATCAATTTATCCGTTGGAATTCATGTTAAGGTTATAACGTTTTTCACAGGTCTTCTTACAATAATCAAGTTTTGTGTAATATTTATTTTTAATTTCTGATAGGTAAGCCTTTGACCACAATCTCACCTGGTGGTAAGTGATGGTCTGTTCGAAGGTGTTAACAGGCTTAACCTATAATTACTAGCTCTCAAGGACAGCTGCCGGAACACACCGTTAAATGCTTGGCGACAGATTTTATACTTGAGGGTGGTCGCTAATCAGACGGGCATTCGCAAAATGCCCTTCCACCATGCGGTCAAGCTCAAGCCCGCGGCGGGATTCGAACCATGAACCTGCTGCGCGGCAGTCCATAGCCAATGTCACTGAGCCATCACTGTTTCAAATTTAATCCAGCCTTAAAGTTACAAATTCCACTAGTATTTTCGTAATTTTCAGTGTAGGAATTCGTTTGCGTTTCTTTTTAATATTTCCCTCTGTTCAAGCATGCATGCATCGTTCAGGATTACGGTAAATAAAAAAAAAATGCCTTATTCTTCACCTTGAAGTCATAATTATATTAAGGAATATTTTTATCAGTATTCTCAAAAGCAGTTAAAAAAATTTCGATTAAATTTACAGTAAAGATGTTTTCAGGGATTAAGTTATTTTCATCTTTTTAAATAGGTGTAGTAGTAAAGGAGATATATTATAATATATAACTTATTAAAATACGCTACATTTAATATAACTTAAATGTATGATTTTTACTAATAATACACTTAATTTTAAAAATATGACGTAATTGTTACATTATAATTTAAATTATTACTACATACTAAACTGATATGCTAAAACACTATTCATACCCATTATTTTATTCTTACTCCACACGTATATTGATGCGTTACAATATAGTTTTTTTAACAATTTATGACGACACTAGAATATAAATTGTGTAAGCCACACTAAAATTACGCGAAGGATGACGATGTGAGTGTGTATGTTTGTTACTCTTTTCCACTAAAACGGCTGAACTGATTTAAATGTAACTTTGTAATATACTAAGAAAGTTCAGGTCCTGTATTAATATTAATTGTAACTTTTCATCATTGTCTACGCGGGTGCAATCGCGGGGTGCAGTTCATATGTATTTGTATTTGGTTTTACGGCCAGCAGCCTTCTGACGCCGAGCTTTTTTGAAATGCTTTTCTTAATACCAATTAGTTAACGAGGGCATAAAAATGATAAAGAACCCTACTGTGCATCATGCTGTTCATTTCACGTATACCATCCTTAGTCGCCCTTAACAATACTTTGGTGATGAAGTCCTTATATTCTGAAGCTATTTACAGTACTGTACTGTATCAGCCGGGTTGTCCACTGCAGAACACCGCCCCCAACGTGGGCGGGTTTGCCTTAATTCCCACGCTTGGCAGGCGTTGGGATCGCAGTGTGAGATATCAGTTCCTCAGAAAGCGCTGCTGCTCACCTTCTGGTGTGTTACCCTTAGTCGCCTCTTATGACACCCATAAGAGGCGACTTGAATAACTTCCATAACATACTTAGAGAAAACTAAGCTAAAACTAATTTATAAGTAATGGGCCACGCAGATCAGATAATCTTATAACAACTTCACTACACAAGCTTGCCAAGTATAATGATCACAAATTGTACAATATACTTTACAAGTAATAAGGTACTTGAGATAACTGTAAGAAATATTTATAATACATTTTTAGTTAGAGGTAAATCTTGGTAGTTGCACTATGATATGTACTTAATGTAAAAACATTTTTTTATAAAATCAAATACGTATTATATACATTAACAACCTGGTGCCTGTAGACCTAACAATTTTAAGCGTTCACACAACTCAGGGTCAGGTGTTGTAAACGTTCGCAAAAAGCGTTCTGGAATATTTCGCCATTGTGGTCCTTCACTTGAAAAACCTGTCATATCCAACAAATCAGGCTTGGTAAAGCCAAAATTTAATTCAGGCATTTCGAAACTAGGAACAGATGGTATAACTGGCATTGTTATACCTAAATGAGGGTGCCCAGTCATATCCCATGGTTTCGGAACATTTTCGGGCCAATTTACGCCAAGATTACCGAGTATTGACGATACATCAGGCATTTTGTATGCCGGTGAAGTATGATATGCAATAGCCCAGAGAAGGCTTGCAGCAACTGATAAACCGAGGGTCAGTCTGAAAGAAAAGAAAACAATTTTTGTGAATTATTAAAAAATGGTGTCAAATATTAATTGAACAAAACATATTTAAACAAAAATGGTTGAATCATTCAAGGAAGTGTCAAGAGAACTAGCTGCGTTTCTTAGTTAGACTGCTAAATCCTATTGAGCAAGAAATGCAATGGCCATATTGCGTGCGGCGTCAACGTACAGGGTTTTTAAAGGCTATACAGACCTAAAACTTAGTCCAGAAGATAGGTAGCCTATTGATCTATTATACTTAAAACCCTATGTGACAGAGCTAACTACGATTACTATCAGATATACAAAGGGCCTCCCCCAAATACCACGTCATAGAATTGGACGGAAATGATCCACAAAAAAGGGAAAAGTGCTCATTGCATCACTGTCAAATAATACCGAAACATTTAAGAAAATTGTAACAGTTTTGGATCTAGTTAAATGTTTTAATACCTCGCTGTGTCTATATTGCCGTGCAACACTAGATTAATATAATAGCAACTTATGGCATAAATAAAATTACTAGCTCATGATCACAACTTTTTTTCACTCTAAATATAATTATGCTAGGTACCTACACTAGGATCAGAATAGTACATTTTTGAAATGGGAGCATTGATGTGATCACCTTATTCCACTCCGCCATCTCCTTCTGCACCAGAACCCATTCAGAAGTCTAGCCCTGCGTTCAACAACTTGTAGGTTTTCACCATTGCCTTATCCTATGATGGAAACGCAAGGTCGCCCTGCACTTATGCGACTAGCTCACGACACTTTGCCACGTTTGCTGCGCCGTGTTCTCGTCGCAGTTGCAACGGTGGCACCCTGGTGTCGCCTGCCTTCCGGCAATGCGGTGCAGATCTTACAAAAGCAACCATGCCCCGTTAGTATCTGCACAAGCCAGAAGGTAAAAGACCCTGGTCCAACTAGTTATGGAGGACTGGACGAACGGCCTGGATAGTCTAGTGGCCAGCCGTTCCATCTAAATCCTAATATGGGACTGCCGAGCGAGGCGTTTTACACGCCTGCACTTCTTTAGGCGGATGAACCTCCACTCGAATCCGGAGTTGCGAGCGCCACTCGTAAAATGACGCATTGACCTTTGCCTCCAGACCCCAGGAACGAGACCACGCCAATACGCTCGCCACATCGTAGGAAGTGTTACGGCCATGACTTTCTGAGATTTTTTCAGTGGAACCTGTTGGGTACCGTCGGAGCATATACAGGAAATACAGCACATCTACTAACAACTCTCCTAGTGTTAATATTGTACGATGTGATGAATAAACTTATTTTCTTTCTGATAGTTAAATAGTTTCTAAATAGTTAACATTATTTAGGTAAATGTCGCCACCGTTGAAAAGGTTTTTATTCAAAACGGACAGAAAAGTTTGATTTCCAGCAGCCATTTCCATAGCATAATTGGAAATGCACCATTAAGTATTCTAGAGATGCGGGGATATATTTTTATCCGATAAATAAATATGTTTTCGCTTAGCCTGCATCTATGCACTTTATATAATACTATTACAATAAATAATATTTAGTTCTAATGCACACACTAATTATTATTTGCCAGAAAACCTTGAGCTACTTACAAAAAGAACGTCATCACCGTAAATAACCAATCCCAATACCGCTAGAACTGAAGCTAGACTGATAAAGACAAAGGCATTTACATCCAATATTTACAGGTCACGAAACTTATAAACATTTACTACTACCAAATGTATCAAGAAGTTATTAAGTTTGGCATACACATATGAGTTTGTGTTTACAGATACATGATCACTCAAACCTTATATATGCATAAATATGTTTATTATAATAACTTCAGAAGAGATCGGTAACATGCCAACTACATAAAAACATGACTACTAAACACGTATCCTGGAAGTCGTCAAGCAATTAGTAAAAAAACAATTGTCGCTAATACTGAATGAAACCTTCGATGAAATGGTTTTCTTCTTGAATGCATATTTAGGTGTTTTGAGGGCAAATTTTATGGTTGAGGGTAGGTATGCATAATGCTCCTACTACAATTGAATAAAAAAATTTCAGCTATAAAGTAGTGCTCTTGACCATAGTAAGTACCATTCAACTAATAGTGTTCAAAAAAGAGTTTTGTGTACTTATCTACGACTCAGAAAATGTATGACAATTATAGATGAATTAGCATGCACACAAATTGGGGTATTTATTAATAAAATTTAATTGTTATCATTAACAATTAAATTTTATTAATAAATGATAACAATTGCTAATGCGAAAGAATTAATGGTCACAAACAGTCTTCTTATTATTTTTACCAGCTGTATGCCTATAGTAATAAAATTCTACGAACTATGAACAACACTACAGCTACTATATTGAACGCATTTAGACAACCTACAAGCCATCGCATCAGACTCACAAGCAATCCAAATGCTCCAGACATCTACTAGTTGGCAGCGTGTCTAGCATGCTGGCAGTATTGCCCGTTATATATTTTTTTGGCAACGCTTATTCGTTGAGCCTCATCCAAATGCCAGCAATCGATGATACGACGCGTCAACCAAGCGTTCTGATAAGTTTCGGAAAATACAATTGATTCGCGGCCCTCACTTACCCAATATATTCATTAGTAAGAAAATATCGATAGAAGCATTTTAGGTAACATTTCAAAAGAACTACAAATCAATTTATTACTTAAGTGTGTAACTAGTCTTATGATAGCAACGGTAAATGTTGACCAAACAAATACGTGCAGGTGATGCAGTTTACCATTCGCATAGGATCTAAGCCCATAAATAAACGTACGTTGTATCAACACCAGACCAGAGATTTTTTGATGAAATTAGCATTTGACAAATTAGTAGAAATTAGTTAGTGACTTAAATATCGTTTTCTTGAATTGTTGTTGGACAGTTGCAGTTGTCCGAAGTATGGAACGCCTATAGTAGACGGCAACAGATTCGCTTGGGGCAACCGCTTTGGTGACTTATAGGCGTGATCATATATTGTGCGATGAATGTGTGTAAATTACAGTAATAGGTACCAGCTGAAAAACAGAAATGTGAGTTATAGAATTATAGGATACATAGTGATAATCTACCATGCTCGTAGACTTATTTCTCTTTCATCTTAAAATGACGTTTGCGTGCATTGTGGTCTGCAGGTCTATGGTTCGAATCCCGTCGCAGGCTTGAGCTTCACGCGCGACCACCCTCAAGTAGAAAATCTGTAGCCAAGCAACCAACGGTGGGTTCCGGCAGATGTCATTGAGAGCCAGTAAGTCTAGGTTAAGCCTGTTAACACCTTCTACCACATCATCAAAGTAAAAAAAAAAAAAACTGAAAAAACTGACTTGCTAACGGAAATATTTATAGACTTGGGAACATATTGACAAATAATTATTTACATTAACAAAGTGGATATAAAAACGTAAAAAATTATGATGTTATATAATAATAATGATATTTAATTAATTATCACAACAGCTAACATTATAGTGTGTACCTGTGAGTTTAACGGCGACATTTTCGATCCGATTCGTTTCTTTATATCTCATTGAATATACTTAAATTGCCTTTATTGTTCTGAAATAATCTTAATAACATATTACTTCTAGGACAACCACTCAAAATGCATTAAACTTTGTTCTTGTCAAATGCAATCATTTATTTAAGCAAAAATCCTATAACCATTGAATCGCTTTTAACATTTAGACGGAAATGAGAGTTAGTGTTGTGATTGAGTATGTCGATAAGATTATCTAGATGAAAGTTTAGCATCGTCAGCTGTATCACCAGTTGAAATAATAAAAACGCTTTTACCTAACACACACACAACACTAATGTTTTTTTTATGCCTAATAGTTTAGCCTTTGACCACTATCTCACCTGATGGTAAGTGATGATGTGGTCGAAGATGTTGTTCAGACTAACCTAGAATTACTGGCTCTCAATGACAGCTGCCGGAACACACCGTTAGATAATGTTGTCTTAGGTTTTCGCGATTATTACACATAGTAATTAAACAACTTTAAACGGTTTAAATCGCGTATATTTATCATTATTTTTTTCCTGGCGTTTCAAACACATTGCAGTGATCGTGGTCACGGGGTGACTTAATAATAAATATACGCGATTGAAACCGTTTAAAGTTGTTTAATTACAACGTTAGATGCTTGGGGACAGATTTTCTACTTGAGGGTAGTAGTCAGCCGGGAGGTAATTCGCAAAATTCCCTACCACCTTGCTATAACGACTGCCATCCGAAGATGACAACCGCGACCGATGGCTTAGTCCTCCCAAGCATGGAAGCGCTCCGTAGTAGTGTCACTAGCGGTCACCCATCCAACTCATGCCCGAGGCGGACGTTACTTATCTTTGCTGATCAGTTAAGAACAGCTAAGTAAACTGCTACGAGCACTTCAAAATATATCGATACCGCATTATCAAAATTATAAGAACATCACTATCTTTCAAAAGCCGTATTAGCGTATAAATTATTCAGCATATCTTTCTCCGTATTATGTCATTTACGGTGTTACCTTTTAGACGAGTATTTACACAAAAGGAAAAGAGAATCAAAAATGATAATTACATGCAAATCCTGGGATCGTTTGAGAAGCACTCAGCGTGGTCTTCAATTTCTAAAGGAAACGTATTTTTGAAGAATGAGGGGTTTTAAAGAGTCTTAATAAGTAATGTCTTTTAATTTGTGTATAAAGCTATAGCTATAGGTACACTCCTACATAGTAATCTTTCAAAATGAAGATATTTTCAGATATATTAATTTCTGACCATGCATTTTTTTTTGAGTCCCGTATATGTTTGTCAAATCGTCGCGTACATATGTGGAGTCAAGGGAATACCAAATTATTATTCTGTTTTACAGAATTTAATTATACTCTCTCTAAACAAGCGCCATCAGTCGTGGATTCGAATCATGCTGTTAGCAAAATTTTATTCCAGTGATTTTTTGTAGTTTTGTACTTTTTTAGTTGCGCTTCATTTATTGAAAAACCTGGCTAAGTAATGTGATGATGAAGTGATGATAAGTGATGATGTGCTCGAAGGTGTTAACAGGCTTAACATAGAATTTAAGAGAGAAAAAGTGGTATGTGTCAATTTGAGTTCAAGCCTTACGAAGGTTCTTAAACAATTCAAACCAAATCTTCCATCTATCCTGAAGCGCTTTATTCATGAGAAAACAAAAAAAAGGTGACATCAAGTATTCAAGAAACGAACGGTCTTCGTTAGCCCAACCTCCAGTCCCGGCCGATACCTGCACTGCATATGTTACTATGCAACACAAAGTTCCTTCGCAAAACTAAATCTCTTTTTGTTTATTTGCTACAGGTTGACGTACGAGCCCGATAAATTGAATTTCCTTTGATTCGAAAGACAACAGCAAAGAAAAACAAAGAATTCCAAGCGAACAAATTGGATGGTAAAAGATTCTATATCGAGACGGGTAAGGAATTTGAGTGCGTAACTATAACTTAAGTATAATAATGTAGTCGTATGTCTAGCGCCTTTACCTTCATAGCTTTTGCTGGCGACTTCACCCGAGTGGAATTAATTTATGATATAGCGATTCTTTGAGAAACCCTTTCAAAATGTGATCGCCTTCCTACCTTTATCCTACCCGAGATAATAATGGTAACAATAATACTAATATCTCCTTGTTTCAGGTAACAGGATTAAATAAACACACTATTAGAAATATATACCTTACAGACTAACATACATCTACACTATTACTTTAAAGAGGAAAGATTTGTATTTTTGTATGTAACAAATAAACTTAGTAACTACGGACTGATTTAGATTAAATTTAGTACGGAAATAGTTTGAGACCCGGGAAAGGACATGGAATATTTTTTATCCAAATGCGCAAAAAGAGGTTAATAGTTTTGCGCGATAACCGACATACGCGCGGGCGGAGCCTCGGCCGGAAAGCTAGTAATATAATAAAATAAAAACATGTTTAAACAGTTTTGGGATTCGTTTTCGGCATCGCCTCCCTGTATACTATATACGCCTTCCTCCAAGAAGTCGGGAACAAGGAACGCATCCTTATTATATAATGACAGCCTATAACGTCTTTCAATAACCAATCATGTAACAGTTTTTGCTTCAGTTTCATGGCCAGCAGCAATTCGCGCAGCAACCCGCCTTTATATTCGTAGCCTACGAGTAAATATCATATTTATTCGTAGTTCGTAGCTGTTATTTATTGCGTAGAGGAAATACAAATTAACTCGTGTATTAAATGTGGGATTGATAAAAAAACGCATTGAATTTCAATATTATTATGAAATACTTATTAATAAATAAACACAGATTAAACGTTAAAAATAAAGCAAAAAAAATAATTAATTTAATGCTTTTATTATGAATAATAGCTAGTCATTATATATATTTCCTAAGTTTTGCTAAGTAATTATGAGTTTTTAAAAGTCATAAACAATAATAATTATTTAATAAAAAGGTCAATTAATTTTTAACAATAACTTACAAACGGAAATATGTATATTATATGTAAAATAATAATAATAATACAATAACAGTTTAAAATAAAATTATGCACGTAAATACTCGTATGTACATCAATTCATTATGTAATTATGTTCAAAAAATTCGTCAAGTCTGTAGATTGTTTGCTTGATAAGCCTACGTTTTAGTTTTATCATTGAACAAACTATCCTAACGGATGCTGTGGCGACAGTCTTTTAAGAGGCCTTTTACATTTTGCAGCCCTCTCACTCGCACTTTTAAAGATTATTTAAAATAGCAACAATATGGTTTATATTTTTTAAAATGTAGTCAATCATTATTTCGCTGCATGCAACTATAGATGTTCTCAACATATTTTTACTTTGTTACATGTTGAGTCCAATTAGAATTAGAGGCCCAAAATTTAAAATAACTAAATTACGCGTTTTGGATCCCCCATAACAGATATCAAAATGAAAATTAGTAGAGAACATCTATAGTTGCATGCAGCAAAATAATGATTGACCACATTTTAAAAAATATAAACCATATTGTTGCTATTTGAAATTATCTTTAAAAGTGCGAGTGAGAAGGCTGCAAAATGTAAAAGGGCTCTTAAACACTGTCTGACCATCACATGGATAACTTTTCTTGATTTGACGAGAGAATGGAGTAGGTTAGGTAGAATGGAGTTTTGCATGCTGGAAGGGCATTTTGCGATTGCCCGCTTGGCTAGCTACCACCCTCAAGTAGAAAATTTGTCGCCAAGCACCTGACGGTGTGTTCCGGCTGCAGTCCTTGAGAGCCAGTGAAGTTACAGGCACATGAGACTTACCAGCTGCGTCTCAAAGTGACGGGCGCAGTGCAATTCATGACTTGTGATGTATTGCATCTGTTATAGGCAGAGATTAGTCCACAACATCAGGTGGGCCTTGAGCTTGTTCCGTCACAATAACATAAAAAAAAGATATTGGTGCAAATTTTAAATAGTTGAAGTATAATAATTTTATTTTCTTTCATGTTTACGTGTCCTTCAAATTAAAATTAGTGATAAAATATTTTTTTGTTAAGTATATATCATGATCTTTTTTTTATTTCAAAGACCTATGTTTCTTGGAATAATTGTATCTTAAACCTTGACTGTATCGACTAGTGTTATAAAATAGCAGAGTGTAAATTACTTGAATTTTCAGCTTTGATTCCGGGTTTGGTAAGGTTTTCGTGAATTCTGTGAATGCAGTTTTGTTTCTTATTAAAAATTAAGTGTAAAATCTATCATAAGGGTTTGCAGTGGTTCCCTTCAGGGCCCATTCATGTTTTCCACACTGTATACTGTAAATATATAGTAAATATAGACAAAATTGCAATTGAATTTATAATTCAGATGTCATCATTAATTTTATTATGTAAAATCATATTCAAAATTGTATTTCGCAGATTTTTGCATGTAGTCTTTTTTATACACTCGTATGTAATGGCACTTTTCCATATTGTACTTTACTTGTTATATGAAACGGTGTACATTATGTTGGTGGTCAAATAAATATAAATCCTTTGAGTAGTGACATACAGCGACGAACAAAATGAATGCATTATATTGATTTGTTCAACATGCATATTATATGTATAGTTATACTCTAATGTCTATACTTTAATTAAAAAGAGCAGAACACAAAAGATAATAAAACTATGTAAATGTCTTGATTCACGATTATTGAACATAGACGACTAAGTTATGCATAAGCTCGAAGTCATTAATACCTATTACACTCAAAGGCAAGACAAAGAACTTATAAAGTATAATCAGGCCAACCCTTTAGCCCTCCTTAATACTAATGTCCTTTATTATAATTACTTTATTATTATCTAGCTTTTTGCCCACGGTTTTCACAAAGACAAAGTTTTACTTAATTTATTGATAAAACAAATTAAGTAAATTACATTATTAATTTACAATTTAGGTAATCGCGATAGTAAATAGATTCAGTCGTTGCTTTGCGAAAATCGATATTTAATAATAGCAAATATTTTATGAAAGTATTTAATTTATATTTTAGTAAAACACCTTAAAGTAATATCTCGATCGTGGGCTCGAATAGTCAAAACCTCCTTAGGATGCTTTGCTTTTTTGCATGCGATAGATGCTTGCAATCATTTATAGAAATATAGAAGGGAAGCGACATCATTCCGAGAGTTAAGTGTTTGAAAAAGCACTTCTTTCGATCAGATAAAGTCTAGTAGTCGGGTTGATGACCGCGCACTGTTCCCTATGACAGTTAAACTTATACATTTGGAGCATGAAATTTCGGCTAGAAAAAGCGTGCCCAGGTGGCCAAGTGGTTTAGACATGCGACGCGAAATCGGAGGACTCGGGTTCGATTCCCGCCCGAGGAAAAATCGAATCGGCCGAATCATTGAGTTTTCTTTTTAAAATATGATTTCCGCTTAGCACGCGAATAGTGCTTTAAACCATATTTAGAAATATATTTTTCATATTTTGTTTGTTTTATCTTTTTTTGTGTTTTACTCAATAATTAATTCCATTTGTTTTATATTTTTAAAATATTTCTTATTATGATATACTCACAATATTTTTATTCTTACTTATACTCTAACTCAAAATCGATTTTAACTTCTATCTTTCTCTTACGCCTAGACGAACCCATTCATTTATTTGTATCTTGAATTTCGAGAAACTCGGCTTTATCTAATTTTTATTCATAAACAAAATTTTAAAATCTTTAAATGCCCTACTTAATAACCTTGGGTATTAATTTACTGATTTTACATACTCCTGTGCAAAATGTATGCCCCGAACCATCCTGTAAATTGTTTGTCAGTGTTCAGAATACTGTACTGTACTGTAACAGCCGACTCATCCACTGCTGAACACAGCCTCACCTACTAAAGGGGTATTTGCCATAATCCCCACGCTTGGCAGGCGGTTTGGGGATCGCAGTGTAAGATGGCAGTCCTTTAGAAGATGCTGCTGACCACATTCCAGTATTTTTCCCTTAGTCGCCTCTTAGACACCCACGGAATGATATGGGGAGGTGCAACTCTAATCCGGCACCCCACGGGAGTGTTAAGATTATCTTCAAGTAATTTTTATGGAACGACGAAACAGTACGGGTTTAATAAATCCAGTTCTGTTCTAAATTATCTAAAAACAAAAATTTTTGTTTTGGATGATTTTAAATACGTGCAAGGCTGTATTACGAAAAGGTGTAAATGCTATGTACCACAATTTTAGAACGGGCTAAAAGGTATAAATATTTATTATTCTTTACACGTTAACGGTTAACGTGTAAAGAATAATTCATTTTGCAGGACTGTTGTGTGAGTTTTCTCGACGGGAGCAACTCATATATGCACATATCAATGGCATGCGCCCCACGCCTTTCTTAATTTTTATTTTATATCCTTCCGTTTTATAATTAAGTTATTACATATCCTCTTTGTTTGATTTGATATACATTTATATTTCAAATCAAAATAAAGAGGCTAGTTTCCACCGTCAAGTAGAACACTTATCGCCAGGTACCTAACGGAGTGATCGCGCAGTGTTCCTAAAGACCAGGTCACATTTTACAGGTTTCGACTACATCATCCTATATCATCTGGTAAGATTGTGGTCAAAGACTAGCCTATCAGCAGTAAAAAAGTAACGATCTTAGATCCAAAGTCATAGTAGAGGCGCTTTAATAAATGTCAGAGAAATTGACTTAGAAATATAAAATAAATCAGCCTATCTATGTAAAAGTGAGAGTGAGAGGCTATCGTAAAAAATCAGTTACCGTGCACCCAACGGTGTGATCACGCAGCGTCTATGAGATCCAATTGCATGCAAAATTACAACGAGTTTGACCACTTGGGTAAAATAAGTTGAAACTGCGTTTGTATTGAAACAGCTACGAAGGCATACCACTGATACAAAAAATACTTTATGATATCCTACAATTTTTTTTAATCGTACACAGGTTATTTCGTTCCAGAACCCAGATGTAGCGAGCGCCATCTTGCACTTGGCGTGTTTCTCATCATGTATGTAGCTGCATAGCTCAATCCCTTTTGAAAATATCCTTCACTTCTCGAATATTCGTTAATAAAGTATACTAACTCACAATTCAAGAGAAATACCTTCGAGGTATTTTAATAACTCGTCTAGACCAAATATTTGAAAAGAGCGATTTCTGCATCGCTCAAGTTCTCCACTTAAAGAGTTGGCATTGATCGGTAATCGCTTTTACTAGACCTTGTTAAAACTCAGCAAATTTTCCTGCAATGCTCTCTTGTTTAGACTCAATCACATAAAACGGAAAATAAAAACTTTAATGAGCCAACTGCATCTTTCAAATATTTGCTTGTCTGGGAAATAACAAGAAGAAATAATGACTGGAGTTCAAGCAATGAAGTTTTTGATGCTATTGTTGAAACGGTTTACTTTCTGTTTAGATTTTAAACACTATTTCTCAAAACGAGCATTTTCGATTTCAAATTGATATTATGTTGTTATACCGAAACTAAAGGTGATCTATTAGACTGGATTGGTAGCCGCTGTTTTACTCTCTAACCATTTTCGACTTTGTCACTATTATTATAATTTATATATTATTAATTATTATAATATATATTATAGGATGAAAGACTTGACGGAGATGGGTAGATCGTAGTCGCGCGGCACGGCGCGGTTTAGCCAAATCTTTCAACCGATATTATACATTGTAGTCATAGTTATAAAGTCGAAAATTGATAAACAGTGAAAGTGCCGCTCTCACTTCGGCCTGGATAGAGCCCAATAAGAAGAGAACCTCTTAACTCTAATAGTAATTTATAAAAGTGTTTTAATAAGACAATTTAATATTTCTTCTAAGGAAAATCACAAGCCATCCTCGCTTATTGATTTGTATAATACTGCTAAAATAATGTCAAAAATATATAAATTCGCCTATAACTTTATAAAATTTTAATAGAAAATATTGATAGGGACACCTTCCGTAGAGCATGTTTTAGTTCCATATACTGGGGTGGCCACATGTCAGCTAGAGTTCTAGACCATTACAGAAAATTTATTTATCAGATATACACATTAACTAGCCTAGCTGACCCCAGTTTTAAACCCAAGACCCAAAGATTCCAAAGCGCATTATAACCGCTATACCAAAGATGCAGTCTTCACTTTCCAACAACATATTTCAGAATAAATAGAAACAGATTTCCGTTTACCCAACAGGGGATGTTAATACCCTCTATGCAAACTTTCTTACAACGTATCTAATATTGACTTAAGACCGTTGTCTTGTCCCCAATCAATCTCCGAAATGGGCAAGGTATTACCAAGTTAAGGACCTCGCCTAAAGCCCAAGAGGTCACTTCCTCTTATAGTTAATTATTATAATTGGTAGGGGTCCGCAACCATGTGCAAAATGTAGAATGGCCACTTTAACTGCCACTTCGTCTTGTTAAGGTACTTATTAATTAAGAGTTAGGGTATTGGCTATACGCAACTGATTTAAGGAAAGTTTCGATTAATATATATTCGTATGTATATTCCGAGTTTATTGTTCGACCAGTGTTTTCTAGCAGCTTTGCTCGCTTGGATTTTGATAATATTTCACTACCTCAGGAACTGTTTAAAATATTGGAAGAAAGTTTTTTTTATTTTATATTGTTTTTTTTATTTTAGTTTCATTCACTCAAAATCCCATTTTATATGATATAATATTGTGTTCTAGTTTAGGAAAAACGTGTATTGATATTGTTACGTATCTCCGTGAATCTTGCAAATATTCTAGAATGCAAACTGATTCCAGTATTTGACCACCATCTCACCTGATGGTATAAGTGATCATGTAGTCGAAAATGTTGTTCAGGCTAACCTAGAATTACTGGCTCTCAAGGACAGCTGCCGGAACCGTTAAATGCTTGGCGACAGATTTTCTACTTGAGGGTGTTAGCTAGTCAGGCGAGTATTCGCAAAATGCCCTACCACTATGCTAAAGATGAAGAATGCACCAAAATATTATGTAAACACATTTTACCTGTAGCTGCGTGGTAACTATTACACACTACTTTTAAGCTTTTGGTACATACAATATGTTTATGTTTATATCATAGATATATCAGACAAAAAAACAGGCAAAGTGCGAGGCAGACTTGTGGACCGAGGGTGCCGGATGATCACACAAAATATGTGTGTTGTACTTTATTTACCGGCGTTATGCCTTTATTAACAAAATACTACGAACTATATATTACACTACACACTACACTACTACAGTGTTAGCATTCAGAGAACCTGCAAAGCATCGCAGACTCAAAGGGAATCCCAATGCTCGAGCCCACCACCAGTTTGCAGTAAATAAGTACTTATATACAAGAATGGTAATTCCTTTCATAGAGTTAGGTAACTGGAATCTGGCTCACTCTTGTTTGTTGTTTCACCTTTAATTCACTTTAAAGTTGGCACAATAATAACACAAAGTTTGATACTTGAAGATGTATTGTAGTATCGATTTTAAGACTGAGCAAACGAAAAAAGCGTTTGCAATTATTAATAACATAATTATATTAATTTAGGACATCCGAAAAAATAACCTTAGTCCTGATGAAATAATTTTGAATCGGTTGCATTTGTTGTTATTTAAAGGAGACAGTCCTTTATAGGTATGAGACGATACAAAACCATAAAAAGAACATTGTAATAAATAAATAAGGAATATTCACTGAAACGATAGGTAAATTGTGCTTACTGTAAGTGGTCAAATTTTCAGACGGATTTCATTTTTGGGTTGAACAATGGTTTAAATTCACAACTTTGAATAAATGTATTTCCTCTTAAGTGCTGCCAGATATGCAGGTGTCCTTATTCAATTTTTCGACTGTCCTACAATTAAAAATAAATCATTTTTTTAATGAAATATAAATAATACCTCAAGGCATTTTTATAACATAAATAATATTCTATTATACTTTTAGCTTCTTCGTTCTGCATTTATTTCTCAGGCACGTGTAGCTTTTTAATTTGTTCTGTTTTATTTTATTCCACCAACAATATGGATCACAACTGAAGCATAAACTAATTACCTGTTTGAAATAGCACGAGACCCTTCATTTATGCCTCGTAACTTAATTACTTATACTGACAGTCGAGTACTGTCGTTCTTCGAACGTAGCCAGTATACCCAGATCTATAACCTCACATTGAGTTTCAACCCTTTGTTCATAACAACAAAACGTTGTTTTCTACTATGAGGTCACACTGAATTGGTCGTTGGCGTTGCGTAGTTATTATACTGTATTTGAGAATGTAAATTAGCTATTGCCTCTTATAGTACAACGGAGACGAGAAGCAAAATTAGATATGAAGCAGATAATGCATTAGCCGGATATCATAACTAGTCGGACAAAAGCAATATTTTAACATTATTGCATATTCTCTACAATGTGTCTACATGGTATGGAAATCTCTTTCTTTACTCTTCATTATGGAGACTTAATTTTTGTAAGTAAATTCAGAAACATTAGAATTTTGTATGTTCAAAACAAGCTATTTAATTTCAAATATAATAATAAAATTATATTTGAAATTAAAATTTACACATTTACACACAAAGAAGCAGCGTTTACAAAAATGTAACAAACAAAAAAGTATAGATAAGTTAACCCAGTATTAAACTATAAACTCATAATAAATAACAAATTTAGGGTTGATTGTTCAACAGATTTATGTATAGAATAAGTTTAATGTAACCCTCATGAAATGTAACTATTTACTGCCGATAGCTAGTATATTTTGAATTAATTTGGGTTACATTTTATTGAATTGGATCATAATCAAGATATATAAAACACTTTATGTCCAGGGTGCATCTAAAGAGAAGCCAAAAACGTTACGAACGACTACTTTTCGGCTTCATCACTAGTTTACTCCGACGTCAGAGATCTTTCAGTCTAAAAATACACGCCTCTCCAAAGTCGTTACCCCACATGTATAGTAGTGTATAGACATAATACAATATCGCCAATATCATTGGTTGCTGTGTGTGCAAGTGCGGCGAGTGTGTCCAAGTTCACAGTAAAATCGCTGCACGCACACACATTTAATTAATACCGTTTCGTCGAGAGCCGTGCATATTGATACTAAAAGATCACTATACATAATACTATCTATACAAAATTTACCAGTTTTATGATTGTTTAACTAGGATAACGAGTAGTGGATGAAATTAATTTCCTTGGATTCAGTTACATAGAAGGTGAGCCTAATAACACAATGTTGAAAATAAATAAGCCGGATAGTACAATCTCTATTCTAAACTCAATTACTATGGAATAGTTCCGAGCCCATACGTTAGGTAGAAGAGCCATCGTGGCAGAGTAGAAACTAATAAATTGGCGAAATTGCCAATATGCTGGAGCGTTAGACAGAAAATCAAATTTCTAGTCGAAACTTACTCAAAATGCCATTTTATATGATATAATATTGTGTTCTAGTTTAGAAAAAACGTGTGTTGATATTGTTACGTCACTCCGTGATTCTTGCAGATATTCTAGAGGAATTAGTTTGCATTTTTTTATATTTTTTAGCTAAAGACACCTTTAACAAAACTGCCTCTGCTCTCAATATATAAAAGCTATCAGATTTCAACCTTGGATTACCTATACATTACTTTGTCACTATCCAGTTATTTATATGTTTTATCGGAAACTTTTTTTTGTGATACTGGAGTTATTTTGTATTGTAAAACTATAGGGCACGCAATTTTGAACCGCGTGGTTCCTAATAAAAATACGTTAGAAAACACTTTTGAATGAAGAAATGTACATTTATAATAAAAAATTACATATGCACAAATTCCATTAAACTTTTGTATAAAATAATAATTTTGTTGGTACAAAAGTATTTGTACTGGACTTATGATATTGACGTTCACGTTCAATTAGGTCTTATTTGCTAGTCCTAAATTAGCAAAACGAAAACCTTTTTAGGTCTAATTATAAATAAGCTAGCCCAATAAAATATTTGAATAAAGCTTAACATATTGGTTCATTATACTACCAAAAGGGCAAGCTTCACTTTTCAAACCGGCAAAGTGCGAGTCAGACTCGAGCATAGGGGTTTCCGTGCTAAACAATGTTTTGGATTATATTATTATATAAAAACATTCATGTTTATAGTACAACGTCAATTGAACTATAGATGTCGGTCCATCCCTATACGATGGTAAATAACGAAAGGACAAATTAGATTCATGCGTCACATGTTGGCTTATCGGTTTGAGCATACCCCGGCTATAAGGTGGATGACGTGGATTCGAATACTACACAAGACTATAATTTTCACTCGTTGTAATCTTGTAATATAAACAGATGCATTATTTGAAATACTTCCCGTTGTCATATAGTAATCACATTTTCGTCAAAGTATAGGTGAGACGGACATGTTGTGTTTGTCTGGCATTTGTGATCGGGAATGCAAGAGGAAAAACATCCAGATTTATTCCTGGAGCGTGATTTAAAATAACTAAAAATAAAATAGAAATTTAAACTACAAGACCGATTTATTTATATTCTTTTCCAACAATCAGGCCAGTGACCTACATATTACATCCATAATGTAACAGTGACTAACAATTTTATCCAATATTGTATAACTTAGTCACTTTTATTTACATTAACTATCGTTACTACTAATAGTTACACACGGTATCTAGATGCTTATCAACTATTAATATACCTTACAAAGTTACAAATATACGATAGAATAAATTAAAGTAAAAAATATATATCGTATATTTGTAATTCTGTAATGTAATCCGCATAGCAAGCGTTATTGCAAACATAACAATATTAAAAATATTAATAAACCTATCCGCTAAAGTCATTGTATACACAAACATATATTTTCTTATTGAACATATATACAGTACTCTTTGAAATTGATAATTGTGTGATTTAAAGCTCTAATTTATATGGTAATATATATAATAAATTCTACAATGTTTTTATACGTATAAATAAAATATATATAAAAAATATTGTTTTATGTGTTTGTGACGGAATAAGCACGAGGACCACAATATGATGATACTTGTGCCTGTAATTTATTTTTTTCATATTTTTATTAATTTGGTCGATGTAGATATTCAAAACTGAATTGAAAAGGAGCGCATTGCGGTCCAGTGTTGTCAAGCGCTCTTAGCTCGGAGTAGGCATTGTCTTTTACTGAGATCAAAATGATTGGTCACCAATTCGTAGGTGCTTGGTATGGTAATAACGTTTGACGTCTCATTTAAGGGTGTTCGGCTAGAAACAAATATTAGCAAGTATTACGTTCATTGATCATCGTAACCTGAGAAACCCTTATATTACATGTATTTAATAACTTCCTTCTATTATTTTATCATATACTCTTTATAATTATAATCATTTTACAAATATTTCCATAACCATAACTGCATATTAATGTTATGCAGTTATGTTTTCAAACAAAAACCTTAAAATACAATTTGTATTGTACTGCATCAGCCGGATAGTCCACTGCTGAATACAGCCTGCCCCAATATGAGGGGTTTGCCATTATCCTCCCACCCGGCATGGGGATCGCAGAGTGAGATATCAGTTCCTCAGAAAGTGCTGCTGCCCACCTTCTGGTGTGTTACTCTTAGTCGCCTCTTACGACACCCTCGGGTAGAGATGGGGGGGTACCATTCTGGCCCGACACCCCACGGGCCCGATATGAAATTCTAACAAAATACCACAGTTATTGTAATTCTATATTAAAACAACAATTTCACTGAACTGAAGACACTTTTCTTGGCTGTGATGATATCATCATCATCACCGCATCAACTCAACACTGAATGCCCACGGTTAAACGAGATTCCCCATCCAGGGGAATTAGCCATAATTCCCACGCTTGGTAGGTGCCTTGGGTATCATACTATATATGTTGTCAGTTCTTCAGAAGGCGCTGCTTCCCACTTCTCGGTATTTTTTAGCCATATCTTACGACATCCACAGGAAGAAATAAGAGGATGACTGAGAGTGTCAGACTTTAAATGTGTTGATATATATTCAAAATCAAACTATATATACCGGCTAGTACTCACGATGCTTAGACGCTCATTGATATAATTATCTGACCGTTGTTCAGGCAGTAAAGATTTCAATTTTCAAGGAATGCGACGGGCAGCTTCGTATGCTTCTATACGCACGCTGATAGCCGGTATCTATAATTTAAATATGAAAAACTAACGTCAGTAGTTAGTTTTTTTATGACAATACAGTCGAAATTGCCAAAGCATTAAACCTGGTATCTCCATATTGCCCATGCAGTAAGAATAGAGTTCATTAACATAACCAAGGCAGTAATATCAACATTTTCGCGGCAATTTGGCAAATATTATCTAAAGCTCAAGTCAAGGTGATCCTAATTAGACGACCGGCTTCGCGCAATGCATGTTAACGAGTGACATTTGCATTCGTATTGCCGTCACTATATTTAAGGTGTGGTTTCATTGACTGCGCTGTATCTGCTATAAAAGGAGTTGGAATAAAAATATCTCAGTTGAATCTGTACTTTGTGTATACAAACAAGGTGATTATGTTCTTCAAAAAAATAGGATTTATTTGATAAAGTATTTATCAAATATTTATGTTCAGACGTCCATTTGAACGTCTCAGCATATAAATGATGTTTTAAAAATAACATGAACATTTTTCACATTGTACGTTATTATATTTAATAGTTGAAATGGTTTGTACAAAAGAGGTAACTTTCTTTGAACTTGTAAGCATACAAGTCAAAAGAAAGTTAAGGCGTTTACACAAAACACAACTTTATGTTTTGATAAATAATTGAAGTAGTTCGTTAACAAGACGTCAGAAAATACTTAATTTTTTTTGTTATAAAACGAAAGATCGAAAAGAAGGAACCAAACATTTGTTTGTTACGTCTACTGAAAAGCATTTTAACAGGGCATTTGACAGAAGCAAAGGGGCAGCGAGGGGAGTGTAACGGCAACTGTCAAAATCACCACGTGATCATTACACAAGGGAATGAGTTGGAAAATGAACGCTCACGGATAATTGGCGTCTGGAATGAATTTGTGATTCAGTAACGTGATATTTTGATGAGGTGTGGATGACGGTGTGTTTGTTGGGCTCGTGTGTTTGACGTAGCTGTCTATAAAAACAGAGTCGTGATTGGAAGATATTATTATAGGAAGAACAAAAATAATTCAATTCCTTATACAATGGCGACAAATATAACCGTTACATATTTCGATATAAACGCTTCCGTTGTTGTAGTTAGAATGTAATTGGAGTTATCTATGTATAAATTACATAAAGATATCATTTTAAAAATACAAAACACCACCATATGTTTACGCGCCTCTTAACGCCTTGGGGTGCCGAGCTGGAATCTTTATTAGAATCCGAATACCTAGCATTATTAAAGCTGATTTAACATTAATTTTCTTCTTAATAAATAGTATTTTTCCGTAATAGAGTATTAAAGTAATCAATATACATAATTTATTTCGTATTAGTATATATTATTGTTTTTTTTATTAAAGATTAGAAGTTGGCAACACTGTAAAGTTTCATGATGGCTGACGCTAGAATTTTGACATTTGATTAATATGACATTTAATCGAACGGAACGAATGAATATTAAGTATTTTTAAATGACATTTATGTGGGATAATATCTTTGTGTGATTTGTTAATTTAGTTAATGTTTTTATTAATGATTGATGATATGATATCCAGATATTAACTTTAATATTAAGAACCAGTTAAAAATGTAATTCATGTATTTTATGAGCGCTGGTAGTATATATAAGTAAGTACATAATCTAGTTTATAAGTAAGACTTGGACCTATACTTTTGCATGCCAAACATGGTGGAATATGAAGATCTGTTTACAGTTAACTAACTTTAGTATATTTTATGGATACTTACTCTCTTGCAAGTAAATGGAATTTAAATTTAGAATTGCATCGGCTTGAGTAGAGCCCTAGAACGCTTGCTAGTCCTGGGAATTATGCTGAACAATGTGGGAGGACGTATAATGTCTGCTTTAGTGACGCAAGTCTTAATTATTATTTTCGAAAGGATGACAAACCACTATAAGTTTAATAAAACAGTAGAGCGAGGGGAACCTTGAGAAACAAATTGTGGTTGGGAACTACTGACTCACTTTTGGAAGGATCAAATTAAGGACTTATCAGTTTCATGTTCCATAACAAAGTGCGATGAACAGATTATCCAATCTAGGTACAGATCTAAAGATTACCACGATCGTCAGTCATGAGAGGGCGACTACAGAGAGATAAATTTAATATATTGCAACATTTAAGTCTTAGTAAAAAGTGAATATAGAGTCATCAGAGAAAACAAACTGTTCCAACCCAATATACATGGAGCACTAGTAAGACTAACTAGTGCTCCATGTATATTGGGTTGGTACAGTATGTTTTCTCTGATGACTCTATATTACCAATACCAATATACATGGAGCACTAGTAAGACTAACTAGTGCTTCATGTATATTGGGTTCGTACAGTATTTTTTCTCTGATGACTCTATATTCACTCTTTACTCTTATTTTTAATAACAGTAAAACTTTTTGTTCGAGTTCGTTCGGGTATGTACTGTCACTATACATATTTCTGCCGCCAAGCAATAATATTCACATTAAACTACTGTGTAACGATTTGAAGGGTATGGATGTGCTAGCACATGAGACTTAACCACACTATATATCAGGGTGATGGGTGCAGTGCAGTTCGCCACTTGTGACGAACTGCATACTGTCATAGCCAGAGGTTACTGTTTAACACCAGGTGGCCTTCATGCTTGTTCCATCACTACAGCATAAAAAACAGTCAAAAAGTATTTTAATTTCTTTCAGGCATTTTTGCAATGTTGTACCCTTTTATCGGTATTCGCTCGATAAATCGTATCGTCATAATCTACATAGGGTTGTCGGAAATTTAAACGACGAAACAAAAAATTAATTAAAAATAGTGTTAATCTTACATATCATGGTAAACTATGGTAGTGGTGGTCAAAAGCTAACCTACCAAGCAAAAAAAAAAACATTTTATAAAGAAAATCATCCAAGTGTTTTTTTTTAAATGATAAGCTAGCCTTTGACCACTATCTCATTTGGTAAGTGATGGTGTGGTTGGCTCATCAGGGTCACCTAGAATTAATGGCTCGCATGTACAATAACCGGAACAGACCATTAGGTGCTTGCTGACAGATTTTCTAATTGAGGGTGGTTGGCTTGTGAGAATTCGCAATATCCCTTACACCACAAAGCACGGAAGCGCTCAGTTATAAAAGCCAATATAGGTCACCCATCCAAGTCATGACCACAGCAGATTTTAAAGGTTGAGATTCAAACTTGGCTTGATTTATTTAAGAAACAGTAGCCGACAAAGCGTCGAAAAACATTACAATATTCACTGGCAAATAACACAAAAATATTTATTATTATTATTTTTTATATTTACTGGTATTCTCTATACAGAATGTTGAATGACACATGAAACCATACGATAACTTTGAAATATATAGAATCAACATATTGCCGCAAAATTCATGTCGCTTGCATTTATCTCATATTGCAAATGAAAACTGTTTTGGCGCTATTTCAAGTGAAGTATCATACATAGTTCACATAGCCCTTCCAGCTAGTTTGTGCATGGTAATATAGAAAATGAAAGAGACTTGATCATCGTAATTTTAATTTACAAAATATATATACCATCATCGACTTTTACACTTTATTGGATGTTATATAGCTACCGAAATATTTCTAAGGAACATTATTATTATTGGAAAGAACAAAAGAACCCGTAATAAAAACTGTACCATTTTTATTGTTGATAGGTCTCATCTGATAGTAAGTAATGATGTGGAACGAATATATTAACAGACCTCACCTGTAAAGAAGCATTTGATTGAATTGGTCTAAAGAACTACTTCCGGAACAGACCTCTTCATATTTGGGATACGTCCTATCACCATATAATAACCGAAACCGACGGTTTAACATGCCCTGCGAACGACGAAAACACTCTGTTCTAAATGCCAATATAGGTTTCCCATCCAAATAATGACCGTAGCGAACGTGATTGGTTAAAACCACTACACAAACAGCGCTACGTGCTTCGAGCAAGAGGCTAATATCTAGCAGTCAATTGTTGATATTTATACAAGATGGTAATGTGCTATAGTATATACTGAATAATATTTTTATTTTACAGATAGACGTGGACTAAGATTTGGCAAACCCGCATAAGGCATCACTCACGGTCTCTGCGCTATAATTGCTTCGTATTCATCGATGTTCCAGCCAACGAACCAGAATAAAATAACCAAAAAAACTTAGATACGAAGAAAATTATATGATTGCCCACTGTCTCTTGGTCTATATACTCAGTCAGAGTAACTTAAGCTATAACTATTGCCTGTTTGTAGTATTTTTGTTTGCATAAACTTGATATTCGTGAAATTGCAGAATATTCCAGTGGGATATTAAGCCACCCGCCGAGTTCCGCACTTTCAGCCTGTAACGACCGCCTTCCTGTTTATCGAACTCTGTAGACGTTTCTCTACCTATATTATTTTAGACTTTCTGTTTTGTTTGTGCAATGTTCTGTCTGGAAAGATATTGGATTCGTAAACATTTTAGGTAGTTAAGTAATATTCATCTTCGTTTTCGTTTATTTCTTCTTAGAGTATGATGCGTTCAACCAGATACTTTTTTATGATTGATGGGCTATGAATACTTTTTTTTGTGTTATTGTGACGGAACAAGCACGAGGCCTACCTGATGTTAAACGGTAACCATTGCGTATAACAGATCCATTGCATCACAAGAAGACGAACTCCACGCTTAGAAATACAGTTGTTGATGTGCCTGTAATTTTACTGGCTCTCAAGGACAGCTGCTGGAACACACTGTTAGGTGCTTGGCGGCAGATTTTCACTTAGATTTCCACCATGTGGTGAAGCTCAAGCCGGCGGTGGGATTCGAACCATGGACCTGCGGCACCGCAGTCCATAGCTATAACCGATCAGCTATATCATTGCTTCAAAATACTCTCGTTACTTATCAACAGGGTAACTATAAATGTTAAATAAGCTATTACTATATATAAAATAATAATATTAATGTTTGTGTTGTTTGTCCCTAGTCAAACTGCAGAGGTGTTTTTTACCTATTTGCAGTCCGGAATATAGAATTGAGCTAGATAGATGGCCATAAGGTTACCCATCCAACCCATATCCGTTCTTCAAAATGTTTTACTTGTAATGTTATAGTATTTTTAGAATTTTATTACTAAAATAGACTAGTATTAGGGTAGGTACTTATTATATTCAGAATATGTATATAATTCATGAAAAATTATACTTTTCTTGTTTTAATAAATTCGTATATATTCACTTTGTGTTAATGTACTCAAAGCAGGTTAAGTTGGTAATCAAGACTCAACCATAGCTGTTGTAGGACAACCGTTGCTTGTAAAATAGAGTCAAGAAGGAATATTTCTTTCTCCAAGTTTCTTTTAACAGAATATACCTGTGTTTATATTCTTGGTTCTCTATAAATAAAGGTGAAAATACCAGATCTTCTATAGGCCTGTATCAGTTGAACAATTTAAAGGTCGGACAACGTGCCATGCAGAGAATGCTTGAAATTTCTTTGTGCCACCAAATCTGAAACGAGGAAATCTTCATCCAAGAACCAAGGTCACCAACATAGCTCTCAGTGTATGCAAGTAGTAGTTTTGAAGCGCTCCTAGCGAAGTTTGCTTAGCCGTTCTGAATCGATCAGCAAAGTTAAGCAACGTCCGCCGCGGTTATGAGTTGGATGGGTGACCGCTAGTGACATTACTACTGAGCGCTTCCGTGCTTCGGAGGGTACGTTAAACCGTCGGTCCCGGTTGTTGTCTTAGGATGGCAGTCGTTATAGCATGGTGGTGGGGCATTTTGCTAATACCCGCCTGGCTAGCTACCACCCTCAAGTAGATAAACTAGCAACTGAAGGTGTGTTGCGGCAGCTATCCTTGAGAGCCAGTAATTCTAGGCCAGCCTGAACCACATCTTCGACCACATCATCACTTACCATCAGGTGATATAGTAGTAAAAGGCTAACCTATCAAGCAGAAAAAAAATGTTAATTTCGCAATGGGCTGACCACTTTGATGGACGAATCGACAACCGATGCGGAAGAAATGATTATCAATGATTTTAAGTGACTACCACACGACACAGGAAGACGAAGAGCAGTTAGGCCCCGCTAAGTGGCATGACAACTTAGATAAAGTCGTGGGGAGCCATTAGATGCAAATGGCTAATAGCCGTTCTTTGTGGGGTTTATTGGGGGAGGTTCTACGGTGGACGTTGTGGATGATAATGACGATGATATTTTTTGTTTTTAATGTAGTTTTGAGATAAGTGGAATGTTGAGTAAATAGAAACAACAACACAAAAATCATAAAATAACTAATCATTAATATATTTAAACGATAGATTAAAATCAAGTAACTACTACGTAATGTTAACGTAAGTGAAGAGGCAATCATAGGCTGAAATTAGGTCTAAGTCCAGGGGTATAATACCTTAGAATATGGTGATCAACAAGTTATGCGAGTTTTAATACCAGCATAAAGTAAGGTATTTTATTATTTCAGTTTCACCGGCTATTAATTGATATCCTTATATAAAATTATATAATACTGTGTTTGTTTGTTATATATCGCTATTTTAAACATTTTTAAAAGGTTTATCTCTACCAAAATAGTAACATTTCATAAAATTTACTTTTTAACCGACTATCAAGAAACAAAGAAAAATGTTAACCCGCCTTTTTTTATGTTGATGATGTTTTTGTTGTTCCACGCTTGTCTTTTACTGAAATAGTAATACCTCCTTTTGCAGCACAGAGTAAGCTAAAGCAAAAGGCAGGGCTTCACCAATTAACAAATTGTGTCACATTTTATTATGCTATAAACTGTTTTGCTTTTTTTTTGTATTCCTGTATATTTAGTTGGCGATAGGTAAGTTACTGAACACAATCGCACCTGGTTTTAAGTGATGATGTGGTCGAAGATTGTTAAGAAACTTTATCTAGATCGCGAACAAGCTTTCAAGTGCAGCTGACCGTGATTTGCTATGAGTGTAACTCCGGATGACTAGCATTTATCTAGGGAATTTTAGTAAGGATCTATGAAACAAAAGACTAAAATCTCGCTTGACTCACGAACACTCAAGTACTACAAAAACAGGAATAAACAAAAAAATTATAATTAAAAAAGTAAATTAATATACAACCAGTCCTTAATTACTTACGATCCATCTACACTTGTTGTTTATTAACATTGAAGAGGGCTCATATGCAGCCGAAATTATTATAAAGAGGCCTTTTGTGTACTACCCCTTTACAGCGCAATGAAATGTTCTTTTATACGTTAAGAGACCATCCCAAAATCTTTTCGCTTGGACTTTATTGCGTTATACCAAAGGTAAAATTCGGTGTGAATTTTTTCGGTTGCTCCTACAAAAGCCTACAAAAACAGATACTCGGTTAGACAATGCCCGTTTTGATAATATAACGGTTCTTGATGAGGGTTCTGTACGGGAATTGTACACAATTGCGATGTTGGAACACTTTTCGGGCTCTTACCTTTTTTCCTTTTGAAACGTGAGGTGCTGTTGTGATGTCTCAATGGAAATGTAAATGTTGGGAATATTTTTGAAGTGAAATTAAAATGAGCGGTGCAAGGTTACTGAAATGAGCAACGGTTAAACAACGTAGAGGATTTGTAGGCTGAAATAATAAAGATATTGTTAGAGGCTAATAATATTTGTCTTCTAAGGGCCTAAGGCTAAATTAAGTAAGTTCCCGGCATAAACTGAATTCAGATTTATTTCCACTTCAGTACATGGAAAGGTCCGTTCTATTCTATTTGATAAACGAGTAAGGTTTAAATTGCTTTTCATCTAATAATAACAAAAATATGACTTAACCATGTAGAAATTATTACATATATAAAAAAAACCTATTATGTGCTTATTAGCTAAATAAATAAAATATTTGCGATACATGTCTAAGTTTAGTGAAAATATATAGAATTGCATTATATACATTAATTCTTGTTGAAATATGGTTGAAATGTGAATATAAAGTTTCTTGTTTGTATGCTCAATATCGTCTTATGAACCAAGTAAGATAGATTTAGAAATTATTACCTATTATATGCGATACATGTCTTAGATTAGTGAAAATATAATAAACAGTGTAATACATTTTCTTGGAGAAATTAAATAGTGCATATTTTATAAAGTTTTTGTCAGCATGCTCAGTATCGTACATTTATTTATGCACAAATTAAGACAAATAGATTTAATGACATTACAAAACTTGAATTAAACTCTTTAGAGTTATCAATTGACTTTGTAAGCATATTTACATTTTTGAACCTCTCTGCTTTATTGTTTAGCTTTCAACAACTTATTTACAAAACAGTATGTTCTTATCTTATATAGATAATTCGAATAAATACTACAGAAACGTACCTAATAACTACTTGCTATAATAAAGGTACAGGAGAAACATTAACTTCCCTTATCGCCTTATCGTCCAATCAATGCAAATCCATATGTATAGTGCTTCCTTATACCCATAATCATCAAAACATTCCAAAGTTCCGTCCCTTTTGAAGGCCCAAGGACCGTCATATCCAATCAAAGCGGTTTATGATATTACAGATATTTACATCTTAAACATACTGCAGGGTTATATCAAAATTGCGAATAGTTCAGGATTACCTTTTGTAAACTAACACGGGACGCAATCATCATCTTGTGGACTAGGATTACAAGGGGCAAAGGATTATGGAGACAAATAGTATGGGAGCCAATCACTACTTTTATAACGGATGAAATACGACAGAATTATAACATCATTGTATACTTTAATGAGTAGTAATTGGTAAAACATATTGTGCATATTTATCCAATGAGCATAATTCTAATATTCGGTATCACTAATAAAAATAAAATATTTCTGTTTACAGTGCACTAATTGGAAACGATTTTATACGTGGAGCTTCGTTACAATTAAATAAAATACACGTTTAAATGAAAGAGAAAGGAGTGTTTCACCTTCGGATTTAAAAATACGAATCGCAAAATAATGCGACGCAGTGTTAAGCGTGTGCACTGTCTGAGCACCAAACCGCCGTGAATATTTTAGCTAGATGCTTCAATACTTATATCAAATGTTTGTTTGACCACAGCAATAAAGTAATTCAGATAAAATGTAGTTTTCTTTTAATTTTAAGTTATACACTTGTCGTTGTAAATTATTAGCACAAATTATCGCGTGATGAAAATGAGCACCATTTCTCCACCTATAAAGATTATGGACAACTCTACGCGAACTATTCCTCACTTATGCAGCAGTGGATCGCCTCAGGCGTGACCCTCGGTCCTGAGCAAATATCCTTGTAATCATTCGCTTTTAATTATTATTGGTAGTGGCTAAGTTTTGTTTGACGAATTTATTAGAAATCTGTTTGTATTTAAGTGTTGGTTGTCAATGGAATCTCTCGGGTGCTCTACCGCGGTTTCGGTAAACAAAACAACGGTAGTGGGATTAGGTTGTCCGATATTGGCAAACAAAACAGTGAATTAAATTTCGTAGTTACAAATTGTGAATGGACTAGAAGGTAGGTATTATTAATTTTCTTTTTTTATTAGGGTCACCCAGATACAGTAGAGGCCACATATGTAAACTTCTAAAAATTCTGGCATACTGCTTTTCTTTACTATTATGTAAAAATCTACTTGAAGAATTTAACTAATATATATTTTACCAGCCCTTTATATTTGATTTAGTGAACAAACGGTAATGTTATTTATTTTGGTATATACCTAAATAAATAACTGGTAGTGGGCTGGTACATTTGGACTGCGTGTGAAACTGCAATGACTTATAGGTATCTAAATGCTTTTATTGTAGTAGCTGTAGTGTTGTGTATAGTTCGTAGTATGTTGTTAGTAAAGGCATACACCGTCAGTTAATAAAAAGGTATATAGAAGGTACTAGACTATATACCTATATAGTCTAGTCTTTGACCACTATCTCACCTAATGGTAAGTGATAAATCGGCCGAAGATCTAGTTCATGCTAACCTAGAATTAACTGACTATACTATGCAAAATATAAGCAACAGATAGGTGGCTGCCGTAAAAAAAATATTAAAAAAAAGTTGTACCATATGGTTACGGATACAGATTCGGATACGGTTTGATATTACTCAACTATTGTAATTGGTTTCATGTAAATCGTTTTAGTTGTAAATAAATAAATGATTCCCACAACATATTGAAAAATATTTCTTTAGATCAGATATCCGATGAAAGCACTGGACGCCTTCACCACTTAGCTATCGAGGTTATATCTTATAAGCAATTAATTAGAGCGTAACTTTTTTAAACTTCTTCCCATTCAAGATTCTGTCTACTAAATATCTTCGACCATACCATCCCACTCTTACCATCACGTGACAGTGTGAGAGCTCACATAAGGGTTTTAAAAAACATTATTTTCAAACAGATTTTTTATTTAAGAATATTTGATGCTGTTTAAAGATACTTTCACAAATATAATCGAAGGATTGGTTACATAAATGTTTTCATTAAACCCTTTGTGAAGTAAATAATTAAATTCATAAAAAAAAACAGAATTACAGCACATATGATAAAGGTATGAGGACTGTAAATATCTAAAATTGCGCTGTGTGTTATTTTTAATGTTATGAAGTTGTGAGACGAACAAGTCGCCCACCCGAAAGTAAGCGTCACACTCCTGTCCATTACAATAGCAGTATCCCCATCCCCGTTATGCATGACACTGCACTGCGCAATAATAGATACCTCCTACAAAAAATATGATAAACATTTTCATAGTTTGTGAACATGTTTGTACAAACTTGCTCACAAAATATAACCTGTATAATGTAAGTGTGATGTAACAATGAAAATGTTCTTTGTTTCACGCTCAAACGGTATTGATGAAATGTAGTATGAAGTAGATGAGGTGCTGGATTAACACATATACAACTTTTCATCATAATCATCATTAGCCATCACCACGTGTGTGAAACCATGGGGCGTCACGAATACTTCATGTAAACCATATCTTTACTGCCACAATTTATGTAACTCGTGTAAATTATCACTAACAGTAAAAACAAATGAGCAAATACGACATAAAACCCCTTATCTCTCTGCATCATGCCCCTGCAATAAATACCGTACGATCGTTACATTGAAAATTTTATATAAAAGACGTAAACACATTGGGGAAGCATTGTCGCAAACTACTACGAACTTTACGAGGGTATAAACATAAAAAACTCATCGGAAAAGCGAGAGAGAAATATGAAAATACACCTAATATCGCACCTATGTATGTCTTATGTTGTGCCTGAACCTGTAGATCAGTAGAATAGCTTTACTACTTTCATTTGTTATTTTTTTACCAAATAGCAGAAAGGTGTGCATGATTCTCGACGAGTTTTTTTTTATGAACGACCATACAAAATATTTTTTAATTTTTCACGTCATTGAATCATCCTAACTTTATAATTTTGTTTGTTCAGACCGCTCTTTATTGTGGTCACAAGAAAAGTTATCAGGCAAAAAAAAAATTTGTAAATCGTATCAATACATTTTTTTTCTAATAATTATATAGCAACCATGCTATATTAAATGGTCCCTACGTAATAAAGATGAAGTGAGTCTCATAAACGCCAAATTTTTACATGTTTTTGAAAAAGCGTGTACGCCTTACAGGTATAAATAAATTTATATAATATTCTAGAGAATCGCTATAACACAACCTCATTGGTTGGCCAGCAAATAAGCTTCCTAATTTTGAATACAAAAATGAAAAAAGAAGAGCAATAAAGGTGACTTAACATTTTACTTGCAAGCATAAGTACTGCTTCGAATTACATGTGCTATATGTTTGCGAATAAAAGTTTTTCCATTTAACGCGAGTATTTCCCTATAGAAGTCATAAACACACCGGCCAGTCTGAGCCCCTCTCTGCCCCCCTCACCCCCGCGTCTCTATTTGCCCCTTTTGTTGAAAGTAAAAGTTGAATTTTATTTTCTACCCTCACTGGTCTACGTTTGTTGGCGAAAAATGTATTTTACGTTAAATTTATCAAAAGTAATTTAAAAAGGTTCATGTCGAAGAAGCAAGAGTCTAACTTATAAAAGCTATTCTGATGAATTGTGCCGCTTTTTAATACGTTTCTTATTAATGTAACAGAAACATAACAAATTAGCTTCCGCTGATAGCTTCTACTTATGTACAATTTTTAATAGTCAGATAGTTATTGTTCCTAAGTAAATGTTTACAATACCAATATTAACAGAAAGAATGTTGGTAGTGCAAAGAAAAAAATATTCGTTTATATTTGCTTGGTTTGTTATTTTATCAGACTGATATTTTTTATCTGATGATTGGAAACCCGTGTCTTAGTGAATTGACATAAATTATGTTCTGTTAATCCAAACAATGCAAAATGATTAAAATCTGATCATGTCTTTTACAGTTCAATCTCACATTTATTGACTAAAGAATATAAAAGTATCCAATTGCAGGATGTCCTCAAAGATGACGAAGGGAAAACTGTGCCTAATGAGTAGCATGCCACTGCGTCGACAAAAGCAGGGTGCTGCCGCACATTAAGCGCACAGCAGGATCATCTTAACACCATAAATACTCGAAAGTATACTGCTAACGAGCACATTCTCAAGGAGGGCTGTTGTCAGGTTAAAAACGAACCTAATTTTATAATCTTTTTTTTATTTGTTGTCATGTATGACAAAAAGAAATAAAAAATATCAAAAAAATATTTTTATTTTTAACATGGATAAGTTTTTACCTTTCTTGTATAATTAATATGATTGCACTTTATCCTAGATTCTATTTCACGTTGGTACCTAAGCGAGTATTCAAAAAATAGAATTACCACCACACGGTGCAGCATGAGCCCGCTGTGGGACTTGAGCTATGACCTCCAGCACGGCAGTCCATAACAGTGGACACTGGGCTATCAACATAAGTACATAATAGATTTTTTGACTATTACTGTAGATTTAAACGAATTACGATCGAGTGGCATAGAGTATCGCTTTGAAATTTCAAATCAAGGTTTAATATACGGCTACTCTAAGTACTAATTTGGATAGAAAACATAACATGGCACAAACTCCATGTATTAATTTGGATAGAAAACATGACTAAGGTGATATCAAAACCGGCATAACTTGATATCATTAAAAGGTTATTTCCTTCAGTTTTTCTTCTTGGGCTAGATTGATACGAATACATGATATGTTTAGTGGGAATAAGCCATCTACAACCGTCTTTAGTAGATATATGGCAATACAATAGCCTACACAATAATGTGGTAGAGTAAAGTATCCAATAAGTCTTACATTATATTTTCTCTTTCTCAATTTACAAAATCCATTGTATTATTGTAAGCACTTGGTTTTAGCAGATATAAAACAGTACGGTTACAGAATATATACTTGCTACCGATGTCATGTACAAAATGTGCCGCTAAGTACATAAATAACATTGTTTACCGGCAGCTGTTCTGTCGCACCAATAATTCAAGTTCCTTCGACTATATCTAATACCATGAGATGAGATGTGGTCATCAGCATTAAAACAACAAGTTCATATGGGAAGGTTTTGCTGTTATCTCCAAGCTATCAGACCAGCTCTATGCTTATAAAATAGGGAGATAATGTCATACTTATTCGAAAAATCTTATACCAACTCCAATTTTTTCCCCGATTGATTCAACAAAGAGAAAAAAGAACGAAAATTACACCAAGCTCTTTAAAGCCGCCACTCAAAATATATTGCCTTACCGCTCAAACAAATTACATTTAAAAAATAAATACTGCGGAACCCGTAACATTTACCTTAATGAGAACGCCCATAAACAAGAAGCCAGAACGAAAGTGGGTACATTCCGTACTGTTCCGGAATTCAGTAGGGCGTTTCGTAAATTTGTACATTATTGAACACAGTATCGAATGCAAGCAGTATCTAAGATTTAGCAAATCAAGCAAAGTCAATAATGTTCGTCGCTATAAAAATTACGTCCGTATATCAGGTATATTTGAAGCGCTCGTAGCGAAGTTTGCTTAGATGATCTTAACCGATTAAGCAACGTCGGCCGCGGTCATGAGTTTGATATGTGACCGCTAGTGACATTACTGAGCACTTCCGTGCTTCAGAGAGCACGTTAAGCCGTCGGTCTCGGCTGTCGTCTTAGGATGGCAGTCGTTATAGCGTGGTGGTAGGGCATTTCACGAATGCCTATCTGGTTAGCTACCATCCTTAAGTAGAAAATCTGTCGCCAAGCACCTAACGGTGTTCTGGCTGCAGTCCTTGAGAGCCAGTGAAATTACAGGCACATGAGACTTAACAACTATATCTCAACGTGACGGGCGCAGTGCAATTCGTGACTTTTGACGAAATGCATCTGTTATAGGCAGAGGTTAGTCCGCTTAACATCAGGTGGGCCTCGAGCTTGTTCCGTCACAATAACATAAAAAACTGGAATGGGGTGCAGGATATCTATACTCACCACTGGCTGGCCAGTCTATCGAAAAAGAAAGTCAAATAAATAACTGTGACTGTACAATATTGTTATGTTTGCAATAACGCCTGCTATGCGGATTACATTACGGTCTTGTTTAAAGTACAACGTAAGTTGTACTATACATGTCGCTGTATATTTGTAATTTTTTAAAGTCACATTACAAAATTACAAATATGCGACAGGAAAAAATTAAGTAATGTGCGGGATTCCAACCCGCGTGACGTCATAACTCAAAACTTTCATATCGTTCTTTAACCATCGTCTTGGGATGAAAAAAAAAAGATCTGTGACATTGGTATTCTATTTTTGTCTACTGGTCAAACCAAACTGTAAAATATAAAGCGAAGAAAACTATAAACTAATAGTGAACAGCGGTGAAAGAATAATATAATAGTCAATAAAGGATTTCGGAATCGGATGATTAGGTAATAAGGTCATACATAGATTGCCCATTACTAATTTTATAACCAAAAAAGTTTTTATGAACGTTATATATGAGTCACTGTTTTTCACTTCTCTACTGTGTTATTGAGTGAGTTATTTAATAGAAGGTCCACGTGCATTTTTGGTTATTATTATTGGGGCTTACATAACCCGGGTATAATCCAATGAAGTCTCATTACAGAGCGTTTGGAGCCCAACTTTATTTGCTCTACCGGCTTTGTTCGAAGCCTCTTGATACCCGTAATAGCACGTAGATAGACAACGGTAGAACGTAACAAGATAACATAATTATTAAAAATTGCTTTCGATGTAGCGGAAAATGTTTTTTCATTAGTGCTCCAGACGTTGAGATTTACTGACTCAATTTTCTTGTGTTATGTTGTTCTTTCCTTTAAAATTTTGTTTAATTATATTATTAAAGCAAAAGACTAAAAATACTGGGAAATCCTCGGTTTCTTTTTTATTTATTCAAACTATATTTGAGTGGTTTTTTGAGCGCCTGAGTAAAATAAATCATTGAAGACCGTTGTATGTATTCGTAAAATCATAAAACTATGTTTATAAGTATTATTTTGTATAGCACAGCGAACACCCCAAACTTGTGTAAACTTATTTAAATACCGCCGCTCAGCGCGTAGTGACGTTTACCTAATTAACTCAGCTGCTTTTAATAACTTATGAATATTTTTTCCATATACAAAAAATCAAAGAAATTGCCTATACTGTACGCAAATAATGTTTGCTAAAAAAATATTGTCGTGCCCTGGGCTAAGTTTACACAATTTTAACAATCTTGACCTTTAAGGGACTCACCCGCCACTGCTGCTTGAGGTCTTATTTGTTTAGTATGGTATTTTCGCTTTCAAATATTTTATATCACACGCGTCGCGATGAGGTAATTTTTTTATACTAGCTTCACAGCGCTCGCGCACAGAGGGCGCGCTCGACCGTCGATAGGCCGAGAAGTGTCTTCCGTAGATTAGAGCGGGTGATTTGAAAATATAAAGGGCAAGGTCCCTACAAATATTACTTTAGTATATAAACAACTTTGAACGGTTTAAATTGCGTGTATTTATCATTATTTTTGTCCCGACGATTCAAACACTTGGCAGTGATCGTGGTCACGGGGTGACACGGCGTTTAAAAGTGTTTAATTACTATTTGTAATAAACGTGAAACCTAAGACAACATAATATTACTATTTATATTTAATCTTAACTACATACTTATACAGAGTCATCAAAGTACGATTTAAACTTTACGCAAATCAAGAAGTTCCATTGTACAACAATCAACATAGTGCAGAACAATACAACTAAAGAATAATAATAGTAAATGTACCTCAGGTGTCGCATTGAAACTATTTCCATTCGTCTACTCCAACAATCTACTGTAAAGCCTTTTACACATACGAGACATATGGTTCAGATGATGCTGAGGTAAAATATTATCATGAACAATGCTGCTTTTACTGAACTAAATGATATAAGCGTTGGAATTGGCCAATATAGTACCTGCATGAAGTAACCTAAAAGACAAATTTAAACCACCTTGGTAATTATTGAAACGTACGAATATATAAAAAAAAACTTACAAATGAAAAACAAAAGAAAATAAACATACAAGTATGTTTAATGAAAAAAATGTTACCAGTCTATGAGAGCGTGGCTTCCAAAATCATTTGCAAGAGCATGTCAGATTCATTTGAATTAAACTTTAGGCCATGCAAGTCGTCACTATCCAAAATTATAAAAATATCTCTTACCACATATACTTTTAAAGTTCAAACTACAGCAGCACGTCAGTCACGACAGTTGACTCTTGGTCGCTGCACTGATTTACAGATACAAACCATTATTCCTGTGCATGTATGAAGTTCTAGGTTAGTAATTATAGGTTAGCCTGAACAACATCTTCGACCACATCATACTTACCATCAGGCGAGATAGTGGTCAAAAACCAGCCTATCAGCTATAAAAAAAAAACTTTATCGTTATAATAAGGTTGTATAAATCTACAAGAAAAACTATTGCTGCATTTTCGCTGAGCCTTATCTTGCTACTATATTATATGAAACTGCGCAAACGACGATTATTAAAAACATGCAATTATTCATTATGCTCATTAACAGTTTTATTACTGATGGTAAGTTACGACGTGGTCGAGGTTATCTTGCCCCCGGAAGCACGGAAGCGCGCAATAGTAAATTCTACTAGCTGTCACCAACCCAAGTTATGACCGAAGTGAACATTATTACACCGAATTGATTCGTTAAAAGATGACTATGCATGCTCTGCTACGAGCGCTTCAGAACGATATGATTATGCAGAACAGTCTGCCATTACGTTACCCTTGCATTTAAAAACCACCGGACTGGCGCAATGAAATAAGGACTAGATTATAAAACCGGCCAAGTGCGAGTGGGACTCGCGCACGAAGGGTTCCGTATTTTTAGCAAATAAACGGCGAAAACCTCTTTTTTGTATGAGCCCCCTTAATAATTTAAATTAATTATACTTGAAGAGAATATAAAACTAAATATTCTGTGAATAGTTACAGCGGCTACCTGTCACCGTTATTAGTATCGAGCAAGAAACGGCAAAAAAATCAAGTTTGTTGTATGGGAGCCACCCTTAATTTTTTTTTAGTATATGTTATTAGAGCAGCAATAGAAATACATAATATGTGAAAATTTCAACTGTCTAGCTATCACCGTTATTGAGATACAGCCTGGTGACAGACGGACGGACGAACCGTGAAGTCTCAGTAATAGGGTCCCGTTTTTACCCTTTGGGTACAGAACTCTAAAAATTAGGATTAGACATGTTCTGCATGTGTTGCGGGAGCATTGTAGAGCTCAAGTGCGCCAATGACGTCATCGATCTCTAACCATCGATACCAGTTTTGAGCGTAGCGTGTTCATGCATAAAATAACAAAATTTTGTGTATGATAAAAAAGAAGTAAATTTGGCGTGCAAAGTCAGTCCTTGCAATGCTAGTGGAACAGCATCACATGATTACTGTCCTCCAATGTTTAGTACTTGTCGTTTTCATTAAGTCATTTATGTACTATTTAGGTATATATTTCCATATATTTGTATTGTATTGAAAGTTTGATACTAGTAGCATAACATGTTGTGACAATTTTAGCACACACATCTGTAATTGTGCATATAAAAACATTGTCCGTTTTATTCAAAGAAAATGTTTAAAAATATACACAAGAGTAAAGGTTCCTTTACAACCTACGCTCCATTTACACCTTCAGCAATTTGTTTCAAATTCACGTACTTACATTTCTCGCAACTCGTAGTTATCTCCCTCTCACTTCGCTGGAGCACTTTAAAAAAGATTCGCTGACTATTTTTATCTTCAAACTAAAATATATCTCTTTGTAGTCATAAATAACTAACCACTTACTTACCTATTTGATAAAAAAAGATCGCGACTGAGCCGAATTTATCTGAATAAAATACTGTACAAAAGTGTAGAATAACAAATACTAACGAAGTCATGGAAGGTAGGCAGCTCATTCTGAGAATCAGATGTGATACACTGCGATCCCAAGACGCCTGCCAAGCAGGATTATGGCAACCCCGCTTAATGAGGGGGATTCTGTGTTAAGCAGTGGTTAGTCCGGCTAATACATTACAGCTTTTTCAGTTCAGGAATCTCAGGATCTTTATTTTATCAGCTATTGTATCAGAGCCATCACGTAATTTGGCTATCGTTTGGTTTCTTATGAAAAAATACAATCATATTAGTGCCATCACACTAATCATGTGTTCAAACTGGAACTGCACTGAAAGTCCTATAAGGAAGTATTTGAGATTCACTCTGAAAAAAAAAGACCTTGTTATTTCAAAATATTAAACGTATACTACCATGTAATTGTGGTACCACTGTACTAAAAATGGCTGAAATATATACATATATATACACAGGGTTATTGAAAAAAGTAGAACACAATGCCTACTTCGCACCAAGAGCACAGTTAACTAATCTATCGCTACAATCGCTGCGGTTATCCTGGCTGGACGGCTCCGCGCTACCTTGAACAGAGTATTGAATATTCACATCGAGCAAAGTAATAAAAAATATGAAATAATACATTACAGTCACAAGAGACTTTTAACTTGTGCTTAATCAGTCACAAAGATATATATTAAAATAAAACCTTCATTTCAAAATGTTTGTTAGGAGTAGCAGAAGTCAACCCTAAGAAGAACCCTGAAATATTCATTCAACTTAAAAATAATTCAAAACGTATATGTGACAGCTGCCAAAATGACATGAAGCTCTTATGTTATTGGTTGAGCGCCTGAGTAAAATAAATCATTGCGATTTAACCAGTTTGGGATCTACAACATCTTATGAATGTATTTTTTTATAAAATATTTTATTTATTTATTTGTCATCCAACAGCCTATCAACAATAACATTTTTAGAAACATAGGGCCATTATAAAAAAAAACAATGCATATCAAATACGAATATTATTTTACTAGGCATGTGCATACTGTAATTGAATTGTTTAAAATATTAAATATTTTAAATCAAGACTTTCTGCCCTTACATCACATGATTGTAGGGTATTTTAGGATTACCCGCACTCTAATAAGATAATCTTCAACTCAAGGACAGCTACCGGAACACACCGTTAGGTGCTTGTGACAGATTTTCTACTTCAAAGTGCTAGCTAGGTGGGCATTCTGAAAATTCCCACCACCATGCTATAACGACTGCCATCCTAAGACGACAACCAGGACCGGCGGCTTAACGTGCCCTCCGAAGCACGGAAGCGCTCTGTAGTCTCAAGCGGTCACCCATCCCACTCATGACCACGGCGGACGTTGCCTTACTTTGCTGATTTGTTAAGAACAGACAGGCAACCTTCGCTACGAGCGCTACAAAAATGTAGCCCAAGGGTAACCAATCAGCAATATGAAAAAAAAAAAACAATAAATTATGAGAGGATGAAAGTTTTTTTTTTTATGTTATTGTGACGGATCAAGCACGAGGCCCACCTGATGTTAAGCAGACTAACCTCTGCCGATAACAGATGCATTTCGTCACAAATCACGAATTGCACTGCGCCCGTCACCTTGAGACATAGTTGTTAAGTCTCATGTGCCTGTAATTTCACTTGCTCTCAAGGAGTGCTGCCGGAACACACCGTTAAGTGCTTGGCGACAGATTTTCTACTTGAGTGTGGTCGCTAGCCAGGTGGGCATTCGCAAAATGCCCTTCCACCATGCGGTGAAGCTCAAGCCCGTGGCGGGATTCGAACCATGGACCTGCGGCACGGCAGTCCATAGTCAATGCCACTGAGCCATCACTGCTTCAAAAAAAAAAGTTTATCTTCAACTCGTGCGAGACAGTAAAAAATATCTATAGAATAGTGATATTTACATTTATATTATCTAGATTACAAACAACACAGCCAAATTATCTCACAACAGAGCCATAAACAAGACACAGGTTTGTGAAACGAGGCGCCAATTGTAAATAATATCCGATCCGCAACATTAATATAGAAATAGAAACATTATTAATGGGAAAGAAAAGAAATATTCCCAGCCACGTTGCCGCTCTATATTCCACGTTTCCGTTTTATAAAATACCACCCCTTGAATAAAAAACACTTTCGTAAGGACATGTTCAAACGAGATGTAAAAAATGTCAGCACGTTGTGGTTACAAAATACATAAAAAACAGAACTGACTTTCAACACTTTAAAGCGTTATGATAAGTGTGTTATGTACTTTGCAGAAATCATAATTTTATAATAATGATATTTGATGATGATAATTAATATTATACCCAAAGCATAATAAAACTTAGCCCGCGTAGAATCGAAACGCATCGAAACATATGCCAGTTAGGCTACGTGGACCTTCTGACGTCACGTCAGTTTACCGAGAAAATAGAGCGGGGTTATCACATATTTTTATATTTTTAAAGTGTTTTCTTAAACATTAATGGAAGGTTTACTTAAATAGAAAAAAAATCTTATAACTTGATGATGTCGGTACCATATTGATATTTAAAACACTATATTCACATTTTCATGAACCAATTTCCACAAGTTATTTTATGCTTTTCAGTTTTGAAAGTTCCTTTTTTGTAAGAAATATTTATTCACACTCATGTCAGTTACGCATACTGCTTACAAAATCGGGTCACTATCCACAGGAGTTGCAATCGCCATCAAACCGTCCAGGTAATAGAGCGTAACTTTGAAACTGAACTGAAAAGCACATAAATGTTGATGGAATTGAAATGGGACCAATTTGAAAGTATAGAGTATATCCAACATAAAAATAATTAAACATTGAATGATCCAATGAAAAGTTACGCTTGGTAATACATAACAAGAAATACGAATTGACTTGGTAAACTTCCTCCTTTTTTATACGAAAATTAAATACAAAATTTAGAACGAATTTATTTAGTTGATATTCTTTATTTGAAAGCATAATTCAAGAATCAAATATCACGCCAGCAGCCAACACTCAATAACGTATCACTATTAGCTTTTAAAGTCTTTGCCTGGTTTTCTAATCGTGAGATAATAAAATATCAGACTGATCAAATATTAACCGATCAAATTTAAAACTAATAAACTTTTCATTTACACAACAACCAACATCCGTTATTTTTTATTAGTTGTACTTATGTACATATATTCTTAGGATTAGTATGTACCTAATCTGATGATTAAAAAACCGGCCCAAAATGTAACTTATAAATAACGAACGTCTAAATTATTCGTACTACGAGTATAATGACGTCAGAAAATATTTAAGAAAGAATGTAGTTACTTGCTGGGGAAGCAAAACTGTATAAAGAGGCATAGATGTTATCATACATAGTACATTCACCGTAATACAAATCAACAAATAATTAAAAGTAATAGCAATGCTCTCGGCCACCGAAATTACTTGGACCTATGCTAGATATGAGGCAAGTTTTTTGCAACCATGTCCTTGAATAAAATATCACTAACACCCCATAACATTATTTTGATGGCGGCAATAACGTTTGAAATATTTAGGAATATTCCAACAAACGATCGGCACGGTGATAAATAAGATGGTTCAAAGACGATGTAGTGGATTGACCGTGTCGGAATAAAGATTAGGTGGGACAGGGGAGAATTTTTTTTATACAACCATAGGTTTTTTTTTACAATTCAATGGAATTTTTTTGATTTGTTCTAAGATTAACGCACACACAAAAAACGTTCGAAAATTCTTAGTTCCGAGTTCTGCGGTCAGTGAAGTACTGTGAAGTATGCAATGGCCTAGATGAACGCACACTCAGCATATGTTAGGATACTACACTGATGTCATCCAGTATTGAATTTTTCAACATTTATATTAAGTATTTCATTTTATATCATCATCATCAGCCGGAAGACGTCCACTGTTGAAGAAAGGACTCTCCCATAGAACGCCACAAAGAACGGCTATTACCGCGACTTTTACGATGTCGTCAGTCCACTTAATGGGGGGCCTACTAACTCTACGTCTTCCGGTGTAATGTGGTAACCACTCGAGAAACTTTCTTCCCCATTGGTTATCAGTTCGTCGAGCATTGTGGCCCGTCCATTGCTACTTCAACTTGAAAATTCTGCAAGCTATGTCAGTGACTTTGGTCATTTTATGTAATATATTTCATTCAATATATACTATAAATGTTATTATATAAGTATTATTGGTAATAATATTTATATAAAGTAATATATAAATATTATTTACTTGCTAATAATATTTATCAAGTAAAATGTCGTGCCTATCCAATAGATTCTATAATTTAAAAAAGTAAAACATTTGACACAACTGATACGGCGCTAACTGGTGGAGACACCCGCCATTTTGTTTTATTTTTTCAAATGGCGCCAATACATATTCTCGGCATTTGATAATCTTAATATTGAATTATATAAAATATAATCTGTTCTTTTTCAAGTAAATGGATCAAGTCTGAAGTTCTTACTGGATCTGATTTAAGGTAAAGATTAACAATTTTATTAAAAACTAAGTGTAAATAAAGATTGTTAGAGATATTTGTACCTATCTAAAAGAAAATACCCAAGTTATAAATGTTTCACAAAATGATTGTAATATACATACATTTCATTTTGTCAATTCCATATATCAGACTGCGGCGGTCAAAGAGAAAGCTCGTTCTATCGGAGCACTATTTGAGTCTATTGCACTGTAGAATCTTTGTAGTAAAAGAATTTTTCATTGACTATGTGACTGTTGCCTAACAAACTTTTGTATCTAGTAACGATTTGTTATACGTCTATCTTATCAGGTGTGTTAAACCAAAGAACTTGACCATTCGCTGTGTATAGCACAGTGAACCCGAAATGCAGAACTTCAGTTCAGCGCCTTCATATGTAGTTTGGATTTTTTCTAACACGTGGCCGTATAGGAAATCAAAACTGGGTTATTTTTTTTGTAACAACGCATGCTCTTCTGATTACATTACAACATTATTATATATATTAATCCATTCCCATACGATGGTTAATGATCGAGAGGAAAAATTTGAGTTATGAATCATATGATATGGTAGCTCAGTCGGTTAGAGCATACCCCGGCTATAGGGGTGGATAACGCGGGTTTGAATCTAAAATTTATCCTCTCGTAACTTTGTATTTTGTACTTAATGGGTCTGTTATTTTCAGCAGACACCTACATTTTATCCTTTTTTTTTATAACTGATACAGTCGTCAACGACTGGCTAACCTTCATATCACCTGATGGTAAGTGATGATGTGGGCGAAGATGTTGTTCAGGAAAACCTAGAATTACTGGCTCTCAAGGACAGCTGCCGGAGCACATCATTAGATGCTTGGTGACATTTTCTACTAGAGGGTTAGAATTTAATAATTAAGATAATTTTCGGAATATTTATTTATTTTTTTTATTTAATACTTTATTGCACAAAAAAAAATGTACAAAAGGAGGACTTAATGCTAAGGCATTATCTACCAGTCATCCAGCGAGGGTGTTTGAGAAGGTGTACGTGCATCAAGGGGTGAATAAATAGGTTAAGTATGCAAAAAGGAAACTACAAGAAGTACAGAAGAGAAAAAAAGAAAGAAAATAAGTTGTTATAATAACTATAACTACATATAATAAATAAATGCATAATGTAATATAAAATATGATAATAAATAATAATAATAGCTAAATATATATTTATAAATTTTGATATAAATTGCTGTAAAATAAACCTATATAGCAATGTTCACAATAAAATCAAATGAATAAAGCGGGAAAATTATATCAAATGCAACTAGAATAATATTACGGGCCTGACAAGGAAATTTTACTCAAATAAAAATCGTGGACTGACTTTTTAAAAGTAGCTTTTGAGGGTGATTTTCTGATATTGACCGGGAGTTGATTCCATAGTCTCACTGCCATAACAATAAAATATTTGTCCATGAAAGATGTAGTGTGGGAGTGCGTAGTAAGAAGCAAGGAATCAGCAGAACGTAAGTTTAAATTGTGACTATCGGCCAGAAAGATAAACTCTTCTTTTAGGTAAGTAGGCGAAAAGCGATCATTCAGTATATTATAAAGTAAGCCCACAATCCTGGCATTCCTTCGGTCCCTTATGGGGAGCCATTTAAGTTGTGATCTGTATTGCGAGATGTGATCAAATTTACGAAGGCCAAAGATAAAGCGAATACCAACATTTAGGAGACGGTCAAGCTTATTTAAAAGATCTTCGTTGAGGTTGAGGTAACATACATCGGCGTAATCCAAAATTGGCAGTAGTAGGGAATTGACAAGGGCAATTTTAGTAGGAATCGGAAGAAAGTTTTTTAGCCTAAGTAAAGAGTGAACGGAAGAAAAGAATTTCCTTGAGATTTCCGAGACTTGGGGTGCCCAATTTAGTTCGGAATCCATAATGATGCCAAGATTTTTGACAACTGAAGATAGAGGAATATTACAGCCGTTAAATGATAGGGAGGGTAAATAGTTGTTGTCAATTTTAGCGAGCTGTCGACTACTACCAATAATAATTGCTTGACATTTACTGGGATTTACTAGGATTCCATACTTTACTGACCACGATTATAAAAGAGAGAGATTATCATTTATAGAAGATACCGCAGTGGCAATGTTTTCGGCGTCAATGTGACGGTAAAGTTGCAAATCATCGGCATAGAAATGATAATTACAACTAAGGCATTTAGAGAGCATATCGATAAAAATTGAAAACAGTAATGGGGACAAAATCCCCCCTTGGGGTACACCGGCGCTTAACTCACACCACTCAGACATTGTGTGGCCAGAGCGGATAGCTTGCCTGCGACCCCTAAGGTAGGAAGAAAACCAAGTGACAACAGATGCATCAAAATTAAGATGGGCCATAACAGCGAGCAGGAGGTCATGGTTTACAGCGTTAAAGGCATTACTGAAGTCGATAAGTACAAGTATGGTGACTCGGGACCTTTCCATGGCTTTTCTTATGTCTTCAGTAACTTTCAGAAGTGCTGTAGTAGTGCTGTGTCCAAGACGGAAACCTGATTGGTATGTGTTAAGAAGGGAGGCTTTAGATAGATAAACTGTGATTTGTTTATTCACAACTGTTTCAATAATTTTGGATAGAAATGGCAAAATTGAAATGGGGCGGAATTGATTAGGTAGTATAGGGTTAGAATCTTTAGGTATTGGTACAACATGCGCTACACGCCATTGATCAGGGAATTCACCTGAATCCAATGAGAAGTTGACAATATGAGTTAAGGTGGATAGAATGTGATCTATGATATGAGAGATCATAACACGACCAATGTCATCACTACCCAAGGCCTTAGATTTAAGGGAAAGGAAAACTTTTTTAATAATATCTTCACCGACAGGTGAAAATTTGAATGGTGCTGAATCTGGTCGGAGCATGTGTTGAATTTCAGTTATTGTGACTTCCATGCTCGCTTTGTCTATGTCAGTGTGCGTGGCAAAGTGTTTGTTTAGAACATCGAGGTCAACAGATATTTTGGTATCTTTTTCATTCGCTCTACCAATCCCCAACGATCTTAAGAGTTTCCATACATCAGACGGAGAAGAAGCCTTAATCTGGTCAGCAATGTAGCGTCTTTTTGCAATACGACACATAAGGTTACATCTATTACGAAGCTTTTTATAAGAGGCCCAGTTTTCTTCAGTTCTATGACTTTTGTAGATGCGGAATGCTCGATCTCTTTTTATTCTAGCTTTGCGAATACTGTCATTAAACCATGGAGTAGGGCGGTGTTTAAGCCTTACGGGCCGCACGGGGGCATGGCGATCAAAAAGTTTGATAATATTTTGGTTTAAAAATCGTAATTTTTCATCTATGGACGTTATATTTTCTATGTTAGACCAGTCTATTGAGGAAGCATCCGCCAAAAGATTGTCTACATTCATTTTAGCAAAAGATCTCTGATTTAAGGTGAGAGGTTTAGGTTTAGGGACTTTTACTTTAAGTGAAGTGTAGATAAGGTCATGGTGGGAAAAAGTTGGAGCGAGAAGTTGTCCTAACGCAGAAACCATACTTTCGTCAGAGGTGATTACTAAATCTAACAAAGTATCATTAGTGTGAGAGTGATGCGTGGGAGCTAGATTGAGCAGTTTCAGATCCATTGAATCGATTAGACACCTCAATTTTTTGGACCTATAAAGTCGGTAATCTTGGCTAACCAAACAAGTGTTAAGATCCCCCATTATAAATAATCGTGAATAATCGCACGATAACGATTCGAGCTTGCTTTCTAGCTCTGAGAAGTAATCTTTAGACGGAGGGCAGTAGACAATACCAATAAGAATTTTAACGCCTAGATCTACTTCAATAAAAAGATATTCTGTAGTATCACTGGTAGAAGGAGATTGTAGAATTATTTTATAAGGGATGTTACTTTTTAAGTAAATGGCAACACCGCCTCCTCTGCAGCGAATACGATCATTCCTAATTAAAACAAAATTAGGGATTGGGTAGGCAAAGGATGGTAGGGATGGCTTTAGCCAGCTTTCTGAGATCAAAACTGCATGAATTAAATCTGAGTCAAAGGTATCAAGAACGTCAGAAAAATGGTTAGGTATACTTTGAGCATTAATATAGCAAATGTTAAAATTTGTAGAAAAAGGATCAAATATATTTTTGAGCGTTTCACCCACTGTAGTAAGAGTGCCAACCGCACTGTCAAAAGAGTCGTCAGAGGCGCTTGAATTTGCAGTTGCATATGAGTCATCGCTACAACTATTAGTAAGCATATATAAAATAATATAATATATAATAAATAAATATATTAATAAATATATATAAATGTATTTAAATATATAAAACAATACAATAAAAAGTAATTAATGTGGCTAACTAGCACCACCTGCTGGCTGGATCAGAGGTAAATATTTTTAAAAGTAACAAGCATAAACAACAGATATAATATTACAACATACGCTTATATAAATGAGAATATGAACAGAGCTACAACATAATTAAGCATCATTTAAAGTATTTGAAAACGGCTATTATCGCGGGAAGCTCACCGTCGAAGTAAATTCATACAAATTATCTAAGTGTAACATAGTAATATCGCTAAGAAATAATAACCTACTCTTTTCTGTGATAGGTACATTACCTACTTATAGACAGAACGTATAAACAAAAAAGATAAATAATTGTCATAACAACAGAGAAGAGCAATGACCATCATCAATAAAATAGTACCAAAAAACTGGTGTACACAAAGGCAGAGGCCATAAAAAGAAAAAAAAAAAGTTACACTTACTTTATGGTTTGACTTTAGACATACAAATAATTTGACATTTGTTTGATTGAGTGGCTGACGGCCAATACTTTCCGCTGTCAAATTAGACGTAAAAACTATATTACTTGCTCAGTTCGCTCAGTGGCAATATTGTTATGTAAAAAATAAATATGCGGTAGTTAAAAATTAAGAAACTTATGCAAGTTAACAAAGATTTAGTGATCAAAAGAAGATAGCTATATGCATAGGTACAGTGTCCGATAAAGCATCACTTCCTCCTGCCCTCTTTCCCTCTTCTGTGGGATGATGAGGATGCCGTCTCTGAGACTGAAGTAGCCTGCCGACTGCGGCTACGTGATGCGGCTCGGGTTGAATGTGATATAGTCGCTTTCTGAGCGGCAGAAGGTTCATTTGACATGGGAAATTTGGCAATCAACGACTCTAAATCCTGCAATGATGTAGTTCGCTTGATCATGTTATTTGGCAGCTTTATGAAAATGTGGCCTCCTAAACTCCAAGAGCATGTTAATCCGAAGTGTTTTCTTGCTACCGAGAGCATGACTTGCCGGGATTTAGTGAGAAACTCGTGGATGACTGTTGTCGAAGATTTAAGTAACTTCTTTGCCTTCCAAACTAAGTTACGCATATGGATGTCTGTGAAACGTATAAGAATCGGGCGAGTTGTGCTTTCCTTTCTAACGCCCAGTCGATGACAGACATATAGTGATTCCGCTTGAATATCTTTGAGGTTCAACTTAGTATGGCTACTTAGAATTCAAAAATAAAATACGTTTCTTATACTGTACAAAAACAAATAGTCATGACTAGATACTAACATTAGTTTTCATATACATACATATTACTATGTCATTACATACATAAAATTATACTATATTTAACCCACACACTAAACACTAATCAAAGTGCAAACAGGCCTTAAACGAGTAATATTTTGCCAGTAGTTCATTATCAGAAATTATTCGCCGCTCAATGTGTATCCCAGATTAAAGAAGCTTATCCACTCATAGAGTCCATTGGGAGGCCCTGGACAATGCCACGTCACTTAGTGAACGTTCGTGATGTTCTAAACACAATTCAGTGTTAGGGGTAATGTGACACACGGATGAACAAACTTTTGTACAAACTTGATATGTGTAAAAAAAACATATTCGTATTACTCTCTTAGACATTTTTCTTTGATTGTTTAAATTTAAGTCTATACGTGACCACCACGATCTGCAGAACTATATAAAGGATTTGCGAAAAATTATGGTTGGTTTTTTTCTATTATTAGTCCGGTCAAAAGTACAAAAACTCGCAGCCAGCTGAAAATTGGAAGGATTGTTCATGACACCATTATAAATGAAATATAAAAAGTACTCATTGATCTATGTAAAATAAAAACCATCTCAAAAACAGTGGCTCTTAGGAAAAAAGTATTTGTAAATTTTTATAGATAAATATCTGGTCTACAATTTTTGTCAAGGCTAATTTTACATAAAAACTTATCGTTTTGCTGAAAATCGTGGAAAACCCGTTTTTGTGACCTTTGACGCCGAGTATTTTTTTCCAGGTGAATCCGACACTTATTAGGTGTATGAGGACTTTTTAGATTTCATTTATAGTAGTGTTTTGAATAATTCTACCAATTTTCAGCTACCTGCGAATTATTGTAATTTGACTCTTGTATATAGTTTAACCAAATTTTAAATTTGAAAGCGCTTCTATCTAAAGTTGCATTGCCTAATCGTTCTTAAACGACCAACTGGATTAAACAAAGTTTGTTGCGGTCACGACTTGTTTGGCATGCCAATTTACTATTTAACGCTTCAGTGCTTTGGAGGGCACGTTAAGTCGTCGGTCTCGGTTATTGTCTTAGGATGGCAGTCATAATAGCATGACGGTAGACAATTTTACTAATGCCTGGCTGGCTACCTACCACTCTGACGTAGAAACTTCGTGTGTTTCAGCAGCTATCATAGAGAGATTCTAGGTTTTTTTTATGCCTGATATGTTAGTCTGAATAACATCTACGACCACATCATCACTTAGATGATGTGGTCGTAGATGTTATTCAGGCTAACCTAGAAGTACTGGCTCTCAAGGACAGCTGCCGGAACACACCGGTAGGTGCTTGGCGACAGATTTTCTACTTGAGGGTGGTAGCTAGCTAGGCGAGCATTCGCAGAATGCCCTACCATCATGCTGTAACGACTGCCATCGTAAGACCGACCAGGACCGACGGCTTAACGTGCCCTCCGAAGCACGGAAGCGCTCAGTAGTAAAGTCACTAGCGGTCACCCATCCAACTCCTGACCGCGGTGGATGTTGCTTGACTTTGCTGATCTATTAAGAACAGCTAAGTAAACTCCGCTACGAGCGCTTCCAACAGGTTACCAACAACTTAACAAGGGTAGCAGAAAAAAGTTTTGTAACTTCCTCATAATTTCGTAATATAAATCATTTGTATGTAGAGCTCCACACCGGTCAGTAATATAAGTAACAATATATTGGTTGAGCCAATATGACTACCCCTAATTAGTAGTGACCACCCTCGGAACCCTATCCAATTATGACGGAAAATTTTGAATAGTTACAATAATGAATTGGGCATCCTTTTGATGTTCGATGTTCATATCACAAGGATGGGATAATTGGGCTGATGCAAAGGGGTAGCACAAGATTAAAAGTTCGACAAACGAAATCCAGAAATATAATATTGTAATAAAATGGTGATAAAAGTAATTTTCACCTCCCCAGCTCGGAAGGACGAATTAGGAGTTCAAAACCTCGCAGGAAATCTATTTTTTGAGAAGTCGAGACATACCGTTACGTTCAATCCGCAAAATTGCGGCAATATCACTTTTAACTTATTATAATCACCTACAGTTTACTATTGAATGGGTATAGTTACAAGAATGTACTTATTGTTTTATATTGCCGTTCTTACTTATAATCTTATAGTTTTCTCATTGTGATTGGTGAAACATTGTATGTATCACGCAAGAGCAGTTTTCTCGACTAAGCAGGTTTCTCGAATAAAATATTTGCTTAAAAATATCCCGCTTTGGTTTACATATATCGTGAAACATTAAGACATGTTATTTCGATCACAATAAAAGTATTGTAGTTATTAAATTTGTTTTTTCAACTTCAACTCCCTTGCTCGTAAAGTGAGCTTTATTATATCGTTTTTAGGTCCATAAACCGAACTATAACACCCTCGTGCATAATAATATTATACACTAGTGCGTCAAAGAATTATCCCTACAAATTATATGCGAGTAAACAGAGCATTTTCAATTATACGGGTAATACAGATTTGTATCATCAAAGAGTAATCAACCATCATACATTTGCCACGTGCAAAAAAAAAACTTGCGCACTATCATCCATAATTTTCTTATGTTGTTTGTATCGCATTTGTGCAATATATATATATCTTCCTCGCAAGGGTGTTGAAAAAGTTCGTATGAAACTCGGCTGATCTACGCCCTCGCCTACGGCTCGGGCTTCAACACACAGCCTCGTGTATAATGAGCAACTTAACTTACTTGTATCATATTGTACTATTATGATAATTATTTTTTATTCAGTTCGTGCCACACGCTGCTGCCGGGAGCGGACGTAAACAAAATTGGGCAACTAGAAAAATATTATATACCTACCTACAACAATTAGGCACTTACAAAGACCTGCACTAAGAAATTGCTATAATGTGCTATAGTCGACACTCATCTCTTTTTTATATTTTTGTATTATATTAAATAAATAAAAAGTGGACAGTACTGTATTAGTTCAGCCAGATTCTCCACGGCTGCATACAGCCTCCCCCATTCAGGGGGGTGTGTTATGATTCCCAAGCTTGGCAAGCGTCTTAGGGACCGCATTTTAAGATATCAGTTCCATTGAAGGCGCTGCTGGCCACCTACCGGTATTTTACATTTAGTCGCCTCTTACGACACCCACTGGTAGCAATAAGAGGGTATTTTTTTTTAAATTATTTTATTTTATAATGACGGGAGAAGCTCGAGGCCCACCTGATGTTAAGCGGACTAAACTCTAAATAGAATAGATACATTTCATCACAAATGACGAATTGCACTGCGCCTGTCACTTTGAGACATAGTTCTTTTTAAGTCACATTGTGCCTGTAATTTCACTGGCTCTTAAGGACAGCTGCCGGAACACACCGTTAGGTGCTTGGTTGGATTTTCTACTTCGTGGTCGCTGGACAGGCGGGCATTCGCAAAATGCCCTTCTACCATGCGGTGAAGCTCAAGCCCGCGGCGGGATTTGAACCATGGACCTGCTGCGAGGCAGTCCATAGCCAATGTCACAGCCATCACTGCTTCAAAACACAGGTGGACATTCTAGACCGGAATCCTACGGGGCAAAAAATTTACAATACTTAAAAAATTATATTAAGAATATGCGTGACTGACTTGTTTAGTGGTACCTTCCACAAAATTAATTTCCATAGTCGGTCAATAACCCAACAAATCAAGTATCAAGCTCATAATTCATGCAAAGTCACGACAACGTCACTTCAACCTACAGGATTTCCCCGGGGATCGTCTCAACAAGACGGAGCCATGAAGCGATGGGTATCTAATTATGAATTCGATGTGGCCAATAAATATTCCAATGGCTTCGGATTTGCATAATGCCGTCCGTATTTGCAATATCAGATGTGCGGTGGATAAAGTATGCATGAGATACGCAAACAATGCTGAAAATGTATCAGATACTGTAGAATATATGTACGTAGAAGGTAATTTGTTTAAATTTAGAGGCAATCGTGTTACATCGCAAGCTTATAGATGTTTCTATAGTTTTTGACAAAGAATATATTTAGGAAAAAATATGAACTGATATCCAACCCATAATACCAATCAAAATAAACATATTTTAAGCATTGATGGCTCAGTGGCATAGGCTATGGACTACCGCGCAGCAGGTCCATGGTTCGAATCCCGCCGTGCTTGTTTCGTCACAATAAGATACAAAAAAAAATGTAGAGACTTATTTGTAGTTCTTATCTTATTCTAAAAAATTAGATAAATATACATTGAGCAAATACATAGACCGGTTGTGTATATATATTGCAAGTTGAGTTCACACAGAAATACCAACACAAAATGTACCAATTCAGTCTTATAACTTTCAATAAATTCTGGAATATGATCCGAACTTAAAACAGGGAAAAAGATTAAAAGAAAAAGGTTTTTATCATGTGTTGTTATTACGTTGGATTTTGGACTAATACGTTAAACTTGTTTTTACATATTTATTTTTATTATTATATATTTATTACGTATTTTCTCAATCTCTAGATGATAACACACCACATGCTAAAACGTGCACATTTTTTGTCCCTTCGACCTTTTCAGGTAAGTATGTATTAAAAAAATATTTAATTTCTAGTCCTTTTTTCAGTTACCATTCTTTACAAAATGTGACCCTTACAACAAAACAGTTAATTTTAAGATTGTTAGGTTTGCAATAACGCCTGCTATGCGGATTACATTACAAAATCACAAATATACGATAGGATTTTTTTATTTTATTTTTTAATTCATGTGCCGATTCGAACCCGCGTCCACCCACCCCTTGAGCCGGAGTATGCTGTAACCAATTGAGCTAACATGACATGACGTCATAACTCGAATCTTTCCTATCGTTCTTTAACCATCGTATTGGGATGGAGCGACATCTATAGTACCACTTGCGTTGTACTACAAACAAGACCAATTTTGCAATAGGTTTTATATATTACTTGTAAATGATAACGTGAATAAAAAATAAAACAGTTAATGTTCGGTTTTCGACGTACAAAGATATATACATTACTCTTCACGTACCTACCTAAGTTCATACAAACATGGACTCCAATTTTTTTAACGTTATGTTTTTAGTATAATAATAAAGATAATATACCCCCAACTAGAAAATATACATACAAAAGGATTCATACAAAAGCAAAGCCATAAAACCGATTTCAACTTTAACATGTAACTATTCCGAAGAAAATGGACATTTTATCTGATCATTGAACAACAGTTTGTTTTGAGACAAACAAAGCAGAAATAAAATCAACTTCGGTACTATGCAGACGACATCAAAGACTGTAAAGAGTACTCAATTACTATTTCAAATTGATAGTTGGGAACCCTTATTAGGAAGACCATGGAATAAGGCAATTTTGCGGACAAAAGCAGGCCTCGTTGGACTGAGGATGGACGGCTGTCGGCGATTGAAAGTTTCCATCTGACGAGTTGGCATGGTTGTTACAAAATATTTTATAAAAGCAGAACGTTAGGTGGCATGTTTTGTGTTTTGATTACAATATTTAATTATGTCTCTCAATCATAACCTTTGCGTTATTTTTCAGATGATTCGCCAAAGCGCTTTTAATTTTTTCTTTTAATATCTGATATAGCCTTTGACCTACCTCATCTGATGGTAAGTGATGATGGGGTCGAAGATGTTTCTCATACTAGCCTAGAATTACTGGCTCTCAAGGACATCTGTCAGATCACACCGTTAGGTGCTTAGCGACAGATTTTCTACTTGAGGGTGGTAGCTAGCCAGGCGGGCATTCGCAAAATGCCCTACCACCATGCAAAATATAATACCACCATGCTTGCGTGGTCGACAGGATATAAAGATTTGTAGCTACATTATCAACTGGTTGAACAAATTATTTCCCAGTATCAACATTTTCTTTGTATAAATGAACTTGATTTGGACTTCAAATATAGTAATTTCAATATGCCTTATTAAAAAAAAATACATAAAGATACAAAATAACATCTGTTTCCCATAGGGATAGGCACAGACCACAGATTCTCACTTGCTACGATCCTTACTAATCTCTTTCACTTCCTCTACACTCATGAATCCTTCGGTTTAGTGTACTTTACTTTGCTTTTTTCAGATCGTCTTCAATCTAATTTCGGAACGTTCGCCTAGGTCTTCCTCTTCCAACACTTCCGATCACTTGTCTCATGTATTAGGTATAGTCAATCTCATTTCATTCATTCTCTCTACATGTCGAACCATCTTAACATACTTTCTCGATTTTTGTCACCATATCTTCACACACGGCGATCCCTTATCATTCCGTTTGAATCCTTTTATAGTTTTTTCAGTTAAAAAACATTGAAATCATGAAAGTAATAAAACTTGAAAGTTTTGGAGTTTATCCAGTACAATCGAAAATAATAAAATACTCGTAGCCCAATCAATTATTATCGATAAACAAAAACTTGATTCTAATTCTCTTTCTTTTCTACCTGTGACCATGTTTGTGGAGTCGCTAATAAATATTTTTTACAAATGACACTAAAAATATGTAGGAAGTTTATCTATGCTACAGCTTTATATCGCATCTCTTGTCCGTGGAAATCATTTCACTGAAGGTATTCCCGCTACTTTCTAGTTCATAGGAAAAAAGCATTATCGAGAATACATAACGGGACGCAACACTCTACACTCATTTGACATGAGTAGTTGCATGCTGCTCATGTGGCGGTATTTTCTTTGGTCACCTTCATGCCGTGCTAAAGAGGATCTGAAAGAGTCGTGATATGTTTATGCATTATACAACATACATACAAAGATAATAGTGATTCTGTTATTTTAAGCAGAAACCAATATTGACTACAAATGTGCAACCCACTTTGAGGGCTTATAACCAAGTAACGCTCCGATTGCATAATATCATAAACATTCTAGAAAATTATATTTATCAATCTACAAAAGTTTCCTCCCTACCAAATTTTATAAATGTGTTTGTTATAAAAATATGTATGTTTAAACGCTTTGTCGGTTGACAAGGCGTTTGAACATACATATTTTCAAACAACTAAACACAGGTGCCTACAAAATTCTTAACCCCACAACAATAGAATCTAATTTGCAATTTCAATAATTTTTATTTTTGTCGCATCGTCCTAACCTGTCGACTCTAAGTAAAAACGGTCATAACAATTGAAACGTTTTAGTTTTCTATGCTAATAACTTACGTGTACCTAATTTTAATGAATAATTAAAATATTCATATAGTAAAACATCCTTAACTGTTTTACACTGTCACCGCCGCGTCCACCCCACCTCCCAGCACTAGGGTTGTCCGAAATTTATTGAATTTCACCCCGAGAAGGATGACCACACGCTTATTGTTCCGTCGGACTTTGATTAGGGATACAGGTACATCGAATATGATATAATGATGTCGGAGAGAATTCCGAACGCATATTTGCGTAATTGAAACTTTGATGTTCAACGGGGGTTTGGTTTACATTAATTTAGGTGTTGGTTTTTTAGGTTTTAGGTACTTTAATGGCACTGAAAAAAACTGCAACGCGATCAGGGAGTGGGAGTGTGGTATGAGAGGAGAAATAACAATCTGATCCGCAACGGGGGCGAGGAAGAGGTGGTCGTCCACCTCCTCCCTTCTTCTTAGTGCGGTCACTGGTGGAGAATCAGGAGACTCTCTAATAAAGGTTAACTAAACCTTTATTGTAAATATAAATCGTTATTTTCGTAAAATTGTTTCACACAAAGAGCACGTTGTTGTCCTGCGAAGCGCTCTTTCGTCACTAAAATTGCATGGAGCGACTCACAATTCCCCGCCACTCGCACGCCCCTCCCGCTAACGGATTTGGAGAAATCAAGTGTTGCTATTTGCAATAATTTATGGCCAGGGTGGGTACATACAAGCGTTAAACTTGGTGTGATTATTAGTAAATTTACTTTTTTTTATGTTATTGTGACGGATCAAGCACGAGACCCACCTGATGCATTTGTTATATGCGGACTAACCTCTGCATATAACAGATGCATTTCGTCACAAGTTACGAATTGCACTGCGGCCGTCACCTTGAGACAAAGTTGTTAAGTCGCATGTGCCTGTAATTTCACTGGCTCTCAAGGACTGCTACCGGAACACACCGTAAGGTGCTTGGCGACAGATTTTCTACTTGAGGGTGGTCGCTAGCCAGGCGATCATTTGCAAAATGCCCTTCCACCATGCGGTGAAGCTCAAGCTCGCGACGGGATTCGAACCATGAACCTGCGGCATGGCAGTCCATAGCCAATGCCACTGAGCCATCACTGCTTCATTTAATAAACGTATCAACAAAATAAAAATAATAACAGCCAATTGCGTGTTTGATCCACACAACGGTTTAACACAGAATATACATTACAAAATTTAAAAATTAGGAAAGGAAAAGTTATAGTCATGAGCGGGATTTGAACCCGCGTCATCCACCCTTATAGCCGGGTATGCTCTGGCCAACTGAGCTAACCCGCAGATCATGCGTTATTGCAAAATATAAAATAATACAATATATAATATTTTCTTTTTTCATTTAACTCGAAATCGTATACGGTAATCTTTACCTTAATAAAATATTATAAAATTTATAAATCATAATTAAAAATAGGTTTCGGCATACTTATGATATTTATAATTTCTATGTGAGAAGCCTTTTGCTCTGAAATACTGTTAACACTAGTTTGGACCCAATGGATTTACAATTTACCTGTAACACATAATATGTCAAATAAAGATATTTGTGTTTGTGACCTAAACATTCTATGCTTCATGCTTCACCCAAATCTTATAGAAGCATAGCTATTAGGCTCAAGGATAAACATGCAAAGTTTCATCGATTTTGAACACTTAATATTTAAAATATGACGAAACTACGTTTGAATGGAAAGCGCTCCGTGAACTTTACTCTTAACTGCGATCCTCATGACGCCTGCCAAGCATGGGTACTATGCCCAAAACCCAATAAGGAGGCTGTGTTCATCAGTGGACAATTCGTCTCATACAGTATACAAATACAAAATATTTATTTCAGTAAACTTAATCTAATTTACATTTTATATCTTTGAGATCCAGTCTTTTAGGCTACTAATCATCTCTATATATTGGTCATAATTGCCCTATTTGAGTTTGCGCACATTTACCTGCTTGCACGTGTTGCATCCGACTAAGTGGAGTTGGGAAACAGGGAGGGTATTTTATTGACTACAGCTACTGATAAACTCGACAGCATGCGACTGCAGGTAAAAAAACTGTACATCAAACAAAATGAGCAGGGTCAAATTGACCCTACCACATCCTCGCCGGGTTAAGTATTGACATACTTACCTGTGTTAGAGGGTCTCGCTCTTCCGTATTAAGGTAATTGTGATTAAGTAATGAATTACATAGCTTTTAAAATTTGTATTTGATAAAGTGTATATTTATTTATAAGTATACTTATAAATAAATATACACACTGTAAACACTAAGCCACAGGATTGTAGTCAGCTGAAGCGAGCGGACAATTTGTCCCGCTCAGAGCTTTTCAATAATAATTCCACTATAAATTCTCTACGGAGAGCTACTACGAAACGGTGAAAACAAATAGTTTAAAACTTAAAAAATTTACAATAAAAAAATTTATTAGTTAATAAGCGCGTGGGGTGCCGGGCTAGAATGTCACTCTCCCTATCTCTACCCGTGGGTGTCGTAAGAGGCAACTAAGAGTATCACACCAGAAGGTGGGTAGCAGCTCTTTCTGAATAACTGATATGCGATCCCCAAGACGCCTGCCAAATGTGGGGATTATGGCAAACCCCTCCCCCTCATCAACAACGTCGCGCGTGGTCATGAGTTGGATGGGTGACCGCTAGTGACATTACTACTGAGCGCTTCCGTGCTTCAGAGGGCACGTTAAGCCGTCGGTCTCGGTTGTTGTTGCTTAAGATGACAGTCATTACAGCATGGTGGTAGGGTATTTTGCGAATGGCTAGCTACCACCCTCAAGTAGAAAAAATTGTCGCCAAGCAGCAACGGTGTGTTTCGGCAGCTGTCCTAGAGAGCCAGTACTTCTAAGTTAACCTGAACAACATCTTCGACCACATCATCACTAACCATCAGATGAGATAGTGGTCAAAGGAAAACATATCAGGCATAAAAAAATAAATTAAAAAAATGTATCAGTCACTAAAAATACCGATTCCTACCAATTGTTTATGGTTACATGTGTGTTTCTTAGTAGCACCCTTGTCTGACCACAGCTTGCAGGGGGATAGTGGCAACCTTAGGCAATTAATTATTGTATGACTTTTTGACAGCATACCGAAAATAGTTTCTTTATTGAGCTGCCACGTAGCCAAGCGGGACAAATTTATTGTTTTCTATGTTATTTATTGCGGCTGCTTTTAAATAAGGATCTGTAAGTATTGAGAAGCTGCAATCTTTATTTTATAGAGAAAAAAAAGAAATATGCTAGCTGTTATGTATAGTAAATTCACACTTTCGTTTAATTATTGAAGCAATGATGGCCGAGCGGTAATAGCTGACGACTGCCGTGCAGCAAGTCCATGGTTCGAGGTTTGTCAAGAGCATTTTGCGAATGCTTGTCTGGCTAGTTACCGCCTAGCAGTGAGTTCCAGTGTTAGCAGTACTTGCGAGTCAGTAAAATTACAGTTACATGAGACTTAACAACTGTATGTCTCATTGTGACGGGCGCAGTGTGCAAGTCGACTGTTATATCTGTTATAGGCAGAGATTAGTCCGCTTAACATCAGAAGGGCCTTTGGCTTGTTCCGTCACAATAACATAAGAATATATATATGTATAAAATATCTAAATCGTGTCCAATTCTCCATCAAAGATGCAGGCAAGTTATTTTTACACGTCTGCCAAAAAATGAGTGTTATATTTTCAGGGTTCATGTGTGTATGTATGTATGTTTGTGACTTTCTTTATTCCACCATAACTTCTAAACGGCATAACCGATTTTTTGTATGCTATATCATTAGATTCGTCTTCATAGCGCAATTGACACGAGCTACATAAAAAAAATAAAAATATAAACTGGTGGATTTCAGACGCTCGATACCTTTGTAAGGCTCTAAAAACGATCCTATAAATACATATAACTTGCAGTTTTAAGTTCAATAAGAACGATAGAAATAATTAATTCGCAGTCGGGTTTTTTAATTTTAAACCATTTTATACTTGATTAACTTAAGACTATACGAACTTGGATAACAAAACCTGCTCGTGCATTAGCAATACATTAAAATAGTGTAATAAAAATTATATTGTAATATTAAAAGTGTAATAATTATTATAATATGATAATTTATACGATCACTCAAGAATATAATGGAAATAATCTTATGGTATATAGGTACTCATGGTACGTCAATTTGCTGCATCTTGCCAACGACTTGGGCATATAAGTATTTTATACCTTCACCTGCGGCTTGGGCTTGCAATAACGGAGCCTAGAATGGAATTAATATTTTTTCTGCACCAAGTGCGTAAAATGATACATTTCTTTAAACTTTCGTATATACTGGTTGACAAAAACAAATATTTATTTCTTCAAACTTAATCAGATAACATGTAATAAGTTTGGGATCCTCTTTTAACAAAGAGCTGCAAGGGACTTTCTTGACTTCTTGGATTCTGTTTTTTCAATATGTAAATACATGTTTGTTTTTTTGCCTTGTAGGTTAGCGTTTGACCACTATCTCACCTCATGGTAAGTGATGATATGATCGAAGATGTTGTTCAGGCTAACCTAGAAGTACTTGCTCTCAAGGACACATACCGGAACACACCGTTGGGTTCTTGGCGACAGATTTTCTACTTGAGGGTGGTAGCTAGCCAGGCGGGCATTCGCAAAATGCCCTACCACCACGCTATAATGACTGCCATCCTATGACAACAACCGGGATCCGATGCCTTAATGTGCCCTCCGAAGCACGGAAACGCTCCGTAGTAATGTCAATAGCGGTCACCCATCCAAGTCCTAACCGTGGCGGGCGTTGCTTAACTTTGCTGATCGTTTAAAAAAGCTAAGTAAACTTCGCTAAGAGCGCTTTTAACAGGGGCCTCACTCTTTCAAAGTACAGGTTACTTAGATTAAGTAAGTTGTACATAAACATGAAGTCCAACCATTCTAGACTATGGTAGAAGTGATGTAAGTTGCTAAACGACAGCTTCCCTATACGATGGTACTACCTAGCCTCATAGTGTTATCTACACGATAAATTTGTACGACACATGCCCACGGTTGAATTATTTCGCTGGGCAAGCGACATATTGCCGACATTACAGTAACGAATTGCAGTAGACGTGCCCTCGAAAGGTGAATGAACTTTGAGGTCGTTATGACATTAAATTAAGGTATCAAATGCATATATTTCAGGATAAAGTAACTTGGAACTATATATATTTATAGGTTTTCTTAGGACATAGCTAAGGTATGTCAAGTTTTTTTCTCATCGCCTTTGAACTCCATCCTACGTTTTGGAAATAATAATGCAAATAAAAGCTTAACCTACAATACCAAACGGCTGCTGGATAATACACCACTAGGTGCTTCGCGACATATTTCTACTTAAGAGTAGCTAACAAGGAGATAATTAGTAAAATGCTTTACTACCATGCTATGAAGTACAAACCCGTGCTGGATTTATTTTGAAACTATTCACTGCATTCCTATAAAATAACAATTCTTTTAACGAGACAAGTTTCGATATACGTTTTTTTTGGCTCTTGGTTTCGAAAGAAGAAATGTTAGTCTCCTTTTTTATGTTATCATGTGGTGAGGGGGACATTACCTTATGTACAGTGATGTAGAGTCATAATTTATGTTCTGCTTGATCCTGCACAGCGCTCATCACTCCAAGAGGTTTTGAAGCGCACGTAGCGAAGTTTGCTTAGCTGTTCTTAACCTTAAGAACATTTTAACAGCGGACGTTAAGTAACGTCCGCCGCGGTGATGAGTTAGATTAGTGACCGCTGGTAACATTACTACTGAAGACTTCCGTGATTCGGAGGGCACATTAAGCCGTCCGTCCCGGTTTGTTGTCTCAGAATAGCAGTCGTTAAAGCATGGTGGTAGGGCATTTTGCGAATGCCTGCCTGGCTTGCTCCCACCCTCAAGTAGAAAATTTGCCTCCAAGCACCTAACGGTGTGTTCCGGCAGCTGTCCTTGAGAGCCAGTAATTCTAGGTTAGTCTGAACACATCATCACTTACCATCAGGTGAGATAGAGGCTGACCTATCATGCACAAAAAATAAGGTTGTCTAGTTTGCCCAGTAATTTTTCACGCCTAAACTAAGTAGTATTTTGCACATAGCTGTTTCATGGCAGAATATCTGACACTGCGGTGGTACCCACCGTTACCAACTCTTTACTTGAAAATACTTTCGGCCTCGGTTTCTAAAGAGTCAAAAAGTCATACGAAAAGGATTTGCTTAGCGACTACCAATGCCGTACTGAGTAATTATTACTTCCATGTACTTGTCAAATCACAAGCTTTCCGACCAAACAGAACTAGAAAGAAAACATATTTATCAAATTTAAATATTTTTTTAAAATAATAATAATAATAATTTATTTCTGTTATATTTTTTTTATTATATTTATTAATTATCAATTATATTTCAGATATAAACAGTTTCAGGCGTTAATTTGCGGAAATGCGCACGATCGAGAAAGATTGTGTGCTCGAAGAGACAAGACCTCCTGAGGATACTTCGTGTAAAAGCGAAACGCGTCGAATTTTCAATCCGGTTTGGCTGCATGAACAGGAAAATTTGACGGAATTATCACTAGATACATTTTTTAAGTGTAATTCTATTAATTTAATATTTTCTTAATTTTTTTAATTATTTTAAAGAGAGAGAATATTTTAGTTGCAACATCTCTGATAATAGGCAAATATTCCATCAACTTAATTATTCCATCGGAATATGGTTTAATGTAGAACGTTTTTTACAGATTTATCTATTGTCAGATGCAAACCAGAGTTAGTATATTTTCATTAACTTTATTTTGATAAAACATAAGACCTAACAAATATTATTAGAAAATTGCATTACTCTGTAGCAAGTATTACATCATCATCATCATTCATTAACAGCCATAACTACCATCTTTGAACTTATACATCCTCCATTATGGGGGTCTTACCATAATCTCAGCGATTGGCAGGCGTCTTGAAGATCGCAGTGTAAGATGGTAGTTATTTTATGGTACTGCTGCCCACCTGGGTTTTAATCCTTGGTCAACTTTTACGACTCCCAAGGGAAGTTACGCGGGGATAGTGTTATATTTTTTTCTCGGAAACCTTATTATAGCTGATAGGCTAGCCTTTGACCACTATCTCACTTGAAGGTAAGTGGTAAGGTGGTCGAAGATGATCTTTAGGCTAACCTAGAATTACTGGCCCTCAAAGAACTGCCGAAACGAACCGGTGTTTGGTGACAGATTTTCTACTTGAGGGTGGTAGCTAGCCGGGCCGGCATTCGCAAAATGCCCTACAACCATGCTGCATTCTCGTCGAAGATCCCGCAGAGCCTGAAGACCAAAGTTCTTAATGAGAGTGTGTTGCCAGTGATGACTTATGGCACTGAGACGTGGTCCCTAACTGTGGCCCTTATAGATAAGCTCAGAGTCGCTCAACGAGCTATGGAGAGAGCTATGCTCGGAGTTTCTTTGCGCGATTAAATCCGGAACGTGGATATTCGCCAAAGAACCAAAGTCACCGACATAGCTCTCAGAATTAGCAAGTTGAAGTGGCGATGGGCGGGCCACATTGCTCGATGAACTGATAACCAATGGGGAAGAAAGGTTCTCGAGTGGTTACCACACTACACTGGAAGACGTAGAGCTGGTAGGCCCCCCACCAGGTGGACTGACGACATCGTGAAAGTCGTGGGTAGCCAGTGGTTACAAGTGGCTAATAGCCGTTCTTTGTGGCGTTATATGGGGGAGGCATTTGTTCAACAGTGGACGTCTTCCGGCTGATTATGATGATGATAAATCAATATAGCCCTTAACAGCATTCGATTTTCGCTGTGCATTGAGTGTTTTTCACATTTTCATATGTCGCTCTTTCTTCACTTAAAAGCTGTGAACGTTGTATATAAAGACATTCTAAAGTATATTTATTATCAACATTGCACCCGCGCGAAGTTGGGGCAAGTCGCTAGTAAGTATATAAAAAAGAATAACTAAATGTAGTTGTTTACGTTATTTTCCACCGCTTAGTCATGAAAATTAAATTCTGTTAATAAAATGTTGCATCGTTCATAACATGTTCATTATTATTGCTGTTATACGCCACAATAATCATGAAATTCTGATAAAACAGATTGCATCTATCAGTCTCGCTTAACGAGTTAGTCGTTAACGGAGATGGATAGTAATTGAGACATTTTGTTATTTCTACCATTATTTGAGTTCCCTTTCTATTATGGTTTGAAGAAACTGCTAGATTTCTTAACGTTGCATTTAAGTAGCTCCATTAAGTTTTTTTTTTCATGAAACATATTTTAAGTTTGACTAGTATTATTTTATAGAAGCATTGACGCATGCTAAGCGAAAACATAGAAATAATTACGGATGGAAAAAGATAACTTCCAGCGGGACTTGAACCCGCAACCCCCAGAATACCGTCCTGGTGCATTACCAATTATGCTATGGAAGCGGGTGCTGGACAGTCGAAAATTCTCCATCCGTTTAATATACACGTCTTTTTGACGTTGGCGACATCTACCCAAATAGCAGAGGACTATTTACTTAGGCTGGTAGGTTGTATATTTGCTGCTGGTATATTTTAAGTTGTCACAAAACTACAACGAGAGGAAACTTATAGTAATTTGCGGGATAAGAACCCACGCCACCCAACCCTATAGCCGGGGCATGCTCTAACCGCTAAGCGCTTGTATTATGTCAAGTGATATATAATGTTATTTGAGTATATTTTTTACAAAGTATTAAGGTCAAAATATACCCACGTGTTTTTTTAATAAGGAAATTGTATCACCCATGTGAAAAAAACATTTAAAGTCACGACAGATGCCTGCCTTATCGAGATCTACCCAAATAGTTATTAAAAAGTGCCCAGTGTCTCGCTATGTAACGGACCCTAATGGCAACAGCCCGAAAAGTATAAAACTTTTGCATTTGGTTTTGAACCTAGTTTTGATCACCATAATACACAGCATTAAATTACAAGTTTAACGTTTTTGATATTTGTTGCACTATATTAACATAATATCTGAAATTTCAGACACTAAACTAGTTAATTTTTTGAGAAAGAACACACTTTATTCAGTTATTAACTATAAAATATTAAAATAGATTTGTATTATTATAAATAAGCTAAACGATGTCACCCCACAAACTAGGGAGCAAATAGTATTTTTTTTGGCTCCGTGTATGTAATTACCCCCCCCCCCCCCCCCTGAAAAATAGTTACATTAAAATGGTGGTTCAATATTAATCTTTCGGTTAAATAATAAACAATATCGAGTAACTCATTCCGTTTACGAGTTAGAGATTTGTGACTTACGGATGGACGGACGGACAGACAGACAGACAGTGGAGTCTTATTATTAAAGGGCGCAGTTTTTCCCTTTAGATACAGAATCATAAACAGTACATTAACTTTAAACACTTCATGCATCATTCGAAACAATTTTGTTATACTATTGTCACAGTTTCAAAATATATTGGCTGTTCTACCCCAAGACATAGGCTATTCCAACCCAAATCTCGATTTCCATACTGCTTATTTTGTAAAATTCTCGCCGCGTACTCGCACTATATATTTATATACCGTATACGTCTTCGAAGCAAACTAAGGGAAAATTGTAAAATTGCCATCGTTCCTCATACTACACACGAGGACCTTATTAAAGTTTAAAGGTCCACGCCCATTATTCATGAGAACGCAGGAAGTTTCCACAAATTTACAAGTCAATTTTCAATACAAACTTGTGAAAGTCTGTCTTCCTTCGCTTAGTTTGTTCCATACTTTGATTTTGTTTGGATACATTATCATTGATTGTGTAGCGATTTTTTATTAGCTTGATGCGTCGATAAATCTCAGCTGGTCCAAGTATTGCGTGAAATAGGCGTAAATACAGATTTAAATGTTCAAATTGCGTCCAAATCTAGACCACCAGTGCGAGGTTTGGTGGCAATTAAATATCTTGTAGAATTTATAGTTTTCACTTGAAATGATAATTATTTATCAATGGTTAAATCAAGTAAAAGTTATATGCATTAAATTATGTAAACAAAAAACTACTTAAACTTAAGAGCTTAAGTTTAAAAACTACTTAAACGTAAGAGTAAGCTCTTACTACTAACACTTCTTGTTCTCTGTGTGTATTGTGTTCGAGCAGAATCACCTTTGTGCTTGACACTTTACATTTGTCACAAGTCATCGAGTGAGTGGGCCTCACGAGTGAGTCAGACATCTGACATGAGGTAAATATACACAAAAGAATAGTACAGTATTAGCAACCATAACATTTAACCAGCTTGAAAACGACCTTACTTTTTTACCAGTTCGTAGTAGGCTTAGAATCCTGAATAGTATATTTTTTTACACGTCTGCCCAAAATGTAGTTTTTCGGAATGTTTTCAGGGTTCATGTATATGTATATGTTTGTGAGTTTCTTTATTCCTCCGTAACTTCTTAACGTTTTTACCGATTTTAAGGCGTAGCGCAAGTGACGCTACACATAACTGACTAGGTACATAAAAGAAACAAACTGGCGGAATTTTGTGAGTTTTTTTTTTTATTCTAAACCAATCGAGTGAGGTTTTAAAATGAAGGACTTTAAAAAACGATTCCATATAAAATATATAACTTGCATTTTTAATTTCAATAGAACTATAACTAGTTTACCGAAAATAATTAATTTACGATCGGGGTTGTTTTACTTTTTAATTAATTTATACTTGTTATGCTATGAAGTGATGTGACTGACAAGTCACCCGCCTGCTCGTAATATTTTCTACCAACTTGTAGAAAAGTTTTTACCTCGTAGAACCCGATTACACTTCACCTACACAGTTGTAGTAATGTCGAAGTGCTATTTTGAATAGCAATCATAAATATAGTATAATATCTACGTATTTTCTGTTATACATTGCTGCGCGACAATACCTGCATTCTTCACCACGAAATATTGATTTTTATGTCTTATTTGCTTTTTTGTCTTAGTTGCTGCAGTGCCTTTCAACCCTACCTACTGTGCCTACTATTACTTGGTGGCTGATATTTGATACTATAGTGGTACAGAGCAAGATCGATTGTTGCTCAAGAAAAACATCATAACCACAAATATTACATTTCTAAAAAAAATTAAATTTCATATGAAGATATGAGTCAAACATTTTTTAAGCACACATTCGTTTATTATGACTATAAAGTAATGAACATCTGATAACATCTAGTCACTAATATAAGTAGAGAAATCTCGTACAAATGATTTCACTATCAGATAATATTTTACAAGACCTGTCAACTTATCTTGTAATGTTTAAAACATAGAGCCCAGGATACGGTCTCGGTTGATTCCCCCCATGTAATAGAGTCTATAAATTGGGAGAACTTTATTGGCTATTAAAATAAGTAATGAAACTGTTTCGTAGTTGTGGTTTAGAATTATTTTGTAAGCGTTGCAAATAATAATAGGATAGATTTGAATTGGTAAAAGTTTTTCTTGAAATTTGTGTGATAGTACGACAGATAAGTGTCATACTCGTATATCTTAATTATGATTAGTGTATACCACAGTTTTTAGACATAATAAAAGTAAAACAACGACAAGAAAAAGTAAAAAAATACATATCAAAAATAGATTAAAAAAAAATATACTTTTGAACTTTATAAAATTCTTTTTTTATTCATAATGGATAATCCTAAATGTTCGTAAGTAAATAGATTAATTCAACCTGAATGCGAAAAAGTAGATCAGTCTTTATATTAATTATAATATATGTAAGAAGTGCCAAGAATTTATTAACTTTTACTAATAGTATTTCAAACAACAAATTGTTCCAAATTATTCTACGTTTAATAAAATTCTAATAAATACCTTCCTAGTTTCTTTTATAAAACGTATAGCAAAGTTTTATAAAAGAAACTAGGAAGGTATTTATTAGAAACTACATAGATAGCTATAGTAAATAGCTAAAGCTAACTAGACCTGCTTCAGAGTCGGTGATATTATTTTATTTACCTAACACTTTTAAATTTCTCCACATCATACATAAACAAAAAACTGCTAGTATTTACAAGAACTTTTATAAAATTCTATAAGAATCCAGAACGCTTGCAATTGGATTCATTCTCAGCTGTTCGCATTGTATACTCGTAAGATGCTAGCTTTCCAGTCGCGGCTTCGTCCGCGCGTATGACGGTTATCGCGCAAAATCTCTTGTTGCGCAGTTGGATAAAAACTATTCTATGTCCTTTCACGTGTCTCAAACTATTTCCATACCAAATTTCATCCAAATCGCTTTGGCAGTTTTTAGGTTTATTCGTGTCATACAAAAGTCCACAAATACAAATCTTTCCTCTTTATAATATGAGTGGAGATGATTTAAATTTATAAGTACTATACAATGTTTACAGTAAAATGAATAAGCCGTGTCAATGTGAAATAATATCACATGATAAATAAAATTAATAAATGAAAGTATTACCAAAGTTCGTCCAAATCGGTTCAGTTGTTTTTAAGTTTATTTGTTGCATACAAAACTACAAATCTTTCCTCTTTATGATGTTAGTGAAGAGTAATAGCTACAAGCCTACGAATAAATAATGTACTACAAGCGCTACGCAGCGCTAGGCCTGCTTCAAAATCGGTAATATTATTTCATTTACCTAACACTCTTAGATTTCTCCATCACCAGACATAAACAAAAAACTGCTTCAAATTACTAGACGTTTTATAAAATTCTGAATGTACAAAACACTAACTGAATGTCTCATTAAAAATGAGAAAGTCATGACTGAAATATTGAAGTATGCTCCACAAAGAGAAACAGAAACTAATTTGCAGCTTTATTTACTGTTAAAGTGTACTTTCAGTAATGCCTAGGTCTTCATTATGGAACGTTTTAATTAGTACAATGTGGATACTCATAGCTCGTCGGAGCTTGAAATAAGCACTTTTACAAGATACAGCTCTTTAGGGTACGTAAGAAACTACTTAGGGAAACTTTATTTACTTTTGAGGAAAAAAAAATGTGTACATTTTCAGGATGAAACAATGTTTTATGTCCTCATATTCTTTTTATTTATCATGTGATATTATTTCGCATTGACACGGCTTATTAACTTTACTGTAAACATTTTATAGTACTTCTAAACTTAAATAATCTTCACTCATTATAAAGAGGAAAGATTTGTATTTTTGGACTTTTGTATGACAGGAATAAACCTAATAACTACCAGACCGATTTGGATGAAATTTGGTATGGAAATAGACACGGGAAAGGACAAAGGATACTTTTTATCCAACTGCGAAAAAAGAGGTTAATGGTTTTGTGCGGTAACCAAAATAAACGCGGTCGGAGCCGCGGGTGGAAAACTTGTTTTTAATTTGCTACTTTGCGATAAATCTGTATATGATTTCGAATACTTGGGAAGCATTTTTATTGTTATTGTTTAGTTTTTGCTATCCCATATTATTATGATAGCTGACATAAGGTTTGAAATGCATTGGTAAAGTCTAAGTCTCATCTTCTATTGTAAATTATTATGTTGTCACATAATTGATTCTTCATTCATCATCTCCCTACCCTTATGTTACTTATGCGGGATACGCACAATAACACATTTAGTATATAGCTGACTGTCTAGCCTTTGACCACACTATCTCACCCATAGAGAAATATAATACTATTTCTCTTTTCTGTGATCTCACCTGTAATTAAATAAAAAAATAAATATAATAGCTATTATCTTCTCTGTTATGAATTACATAATGTGCTTATCTACGGACTCATTAAATAATCAATCACAAAACTCAATCAAGTAACTGAGATCCGCTCAACAATCCATTGACTTCCCCGCATTCATTGTACGAGAACTTCCGTCAAATTAAACACGATCTTCGCAAAACTATTTATAAAGATTCCTTGGGGGTGGAAGCCATTCAGGATGTGAAATTTGACGTGTGAACCCTTGAATACCCTCGATAGGTTCAAATACTGCCATTGTTAGAGCTTGAAAGGTGAATCTTCTTCATAACCAGTGAGACTGGTAATAATTCGTGAACAAGGTTTTTATATACAAAAGAGGTATATTCTTAGAGTTGTTACAATAAAAAAATGGGATTTTGGCTTATATTTTTAATAATATTACGGCAAAGTGTTAAGATAAACTAATAAATTAAGATCCATTTACCTGATTATAATGCCGCGAATTTCATTTCCTGCCCCTCCAGGAACGGAGATATATAGCTGACCTTTCATCTTTCTTTTTGGCATAGCAAATGGCTCAGTGGACTGCTCGGGGCTGCTGCATCAACTTGGACTGCGCACTAATATTACAACAAGGATTTCGAAACTTCTTGCACCGCTTTCTAAAACTAATTATAGGCAGAAAACATTTTTGATCCGAGCGTGCAGATGTTTAGCTAGCGAACTTGACATAGATATATATAACGGGTGGTTAAATTTTAAGGGCCGATGTTGAATATGAACCACACCTAAACGCCAAGTTTTTTTCCGAATTTTATTTGACATTTCTCTATTTCAGACTTACTCAATTTGAACCATGGAGAGATACACAATCCAACAACGTGTTAAAGTTATCCAGACTTATTATGAAAATGGGCGTTCAAATCAAAATGCATATCGTGCACTTCGTGATTTTTTTGGTCTATTTGATCGTCTAAATGTGCGTACAATCGCAAAAATCGTGAAAAAATTCGAGCAAACCGGGTCTGTAGAAGATGTGAGAACACCAGTGCATGCTCGTACAGCTCGTACTGCAGAAAATATTGCTGCTGTTCGCGATAGTGTGGCTGAAGAGCCGTCCACCTCAACTCGTCGTTGTGCCCAACAATTGCACCTCTCACGCTCGTCGTTGATGAACATTTTGCATAAAGACTTGCATTTACACGCTTACAAGGTGCAATTGGCTCAAGAACTAAAGCCTCTTGACCATTCCAAACGTCGTGAATGGGCAGAATGGTGGCAAGAAATGGCAACAGTGGATGATCAATTTTCGAAGAAAATCTTCAGTGATGAGGCACATTTTCACCTCAGTGGATTCGTCAATAAACAGAATTGCCGCATTTGGGTGAATGAGAATCCAAGAGTGATTGTCGAAAAACCAATGCACCCACAAAGAGTGACTGTTTGGTGCGGTTTATGGGCTGGCGGCATCATCGGGCCGTATTTTTTCCAAAATGAGGCCGGTCAAGCAGTTACTGTGAATCGTGTTCGCTATCGTGAGATGATAACGAACTTTTTATGGCCCGAATTAGAAGATATGGATGTGGACAATATGTGGTTTCAGCAGGACGGTGCCACTTGCCACACAGCTAACGAAACAATGGCTCTTTTGCGCAACAAATTCAATGGCCGTGTTATCTCACGTAATGGCGATGTCAATTGGCCGCCAAGATCATGTGATTTGACACCGTTGGACTTTTTTCTTTGGGGTTATTTGAAAGAAAAGGTGTACGTCGATAAGCCAGCAACAATTCAAGAGCTAAAGGATGAGATAATTCGGCACATTAACGGCATAGAACCTCCATTATGCCTCAGGGTCATCGAAAATTTGGACCATCGGATGGAGGTGTGCCGCCGTGGTCGCGGCGCCCATTTGACCGATATTTTATTCCATACATAATTGAGTCATACCAATATATCATAATAAAATAAAATTACAATAATTTCCTAAATAGTTTGTGTTTTATTCAAAATCAACATCGGCCCTTGAAATTTAACCAACCTTTATTTTACTTCCTCTGCTCAACTAAAAAGTGCCCTATTGAGTAAGTTTTTCGTAGGCTAACTGAGCTTTTTATGTTTATAATAATATAATATCATTAATAATTAAATCTTAAACTTGTACTCTTCCTTTAATGTTATTTAGTAGTTGATCATTATTTTTTTTTATTTTTTTAGTTGCTAAATGTGGAAATATGTGGATATTTTTAATAAGCCTTCAGATATTTATTTCTTGTTAGTTATTCCTGCAGCTGTTAATTTCCTAAGATTGTTAAATAACAGAATTTTCAACACCCTTGCTCGTAAAGTAAGCTTTATTATATCGTTCTTAGGGCCATAAACCGAACTATAACACCCTCGTGCATAATAATATTGTACACTAATGCGTAATAGAATTATCCATACAAAGTTAAGTTAGTACCTCCCCCCGAAGGGTTCCCGCCTTGTCGTGGCGGTGGGGCTTAGTAGCCGTGGCTTCGTCACCCACGGTGAAGCGAAGAGGAACCAGGGGCCGTGCTGACTTGGGCAGTCGGCCGGCCCCAGAGGGGCCGCTCCACTGGGCTTTGCCTCTAAGTCCAGACTGGAGCGGCAACGGGTAGGCTGCGGTGCTGTATGGGCAGCACCGCATCTGAGGCGGGCTGTGGTGTTGTATGGGCGACACCACAGCTGACGGTGAGGGGCCACGGCGGGAGAGGAGTGCCGGTATCACGGTGCGCCGCTCTCCCTACCTTCCGTGGCCACGGCGGGGCCGCCACCGTTGGATGGCGGACGCGGAGGGGCCGCAGGGGAGGAGGAGTGCTGGTATAGCGAGGCGCCGCTCTCCCTATCCTCTGCGGCCGAAGTAGCAGGCGACGGGGCTACTCATCTGACCCGTCGCAGGGGGACCTTGGGCGTCGGAAGCGGGGTCGTCTGACGCCCATTTGCGGGCTAGGTTCCCCGGGTTGTAGCGACGTGCCATGTGTTCTGGTGCGTCGTGAGGGGTAGCACCCCCGGGAGGGGTCCGGCAACGGACAACCGTGGCGGGTTCGTGGTTGAGTGCTAAAGCGACCCTGCGATCCCGCCGAGAAGCGGTAGAGATGGAACACCGTGTGTTATTTAGTCGGTAGGGGCACTTGCTGCTGTGGAAGTAGTTGGTGTCGAGCCCGACATATCCCGGCCACCATCCCCGGGGTGGACGGGAATGCGTAAATGCATTTTTCACACGTTAAAAAAAAAAAAAAAAAAAAGTACCTAACTGCAAATTATATGCGAGTAAACAGAGCATTTTCAATTTAACCGGGTAATACAGATTTGTAATATCAAAGAGGTTTATATGTAATCAATCATCAAACATTTGCCGCGCGCAAAAAAAAAACTTGCGCGCTGTTTTTCATAATTTTCGTATGTTGTTTGTATCGCAATTGTGCAATATATATATTTTTTTCCTCGCAAGGGTGTTGAAAAAGTGCGTATGAAACTCGTGAGCAACTTGCTCATTATACACTCGGCTGATTTACGCCCTCGCCTACGGCTCGATCTGCAACACACAGCCTCGTATGTAATGAGCAACTTAGCTCACTTGTATCATAATCTACTATAGTAAGGTCCGCACTGGCTAATAAAGTGTTTCTATTAAATTTCGTTATGTCAGTATGAAGCATGTAATTTAATGGTCATTTATTATGTAGTGAAATGTAAATAGTTATAAAGATACCTAAATAATGTGCAATAAATGAAAAATCAAATGACAAGCTGTTGTTTTTTGTTTCAAAAGTATACCACAATATCTTAGTCATAATTTTCCTACCCTTATTTCATGTATGTGAGGTTGCAGAGTAACAACAGAAATGACGACACAGGATCATATTGTAAATAATTTCACGGTAGTTTTGTGACCTGAGGTATTTATAAGCTATCGAGGGAATACGGTAAATATAATTAAAATACGGTAAAGTGATATATTAAGTACTTATTGCTTAGCACCATCCTCACCACCACTTAGAAAGTTGCATGATCCTCAGGCATATCATTTATCCAATGTTGCCGTCAAACTCATACATATATTTTAAGCAATGATGGCCGAGCGGTAATAGCTTAGGATTGCCGCAGCTGCATGGTTCGACGCCGACCGCTGCTTCGCTTGAGCTGCAAAGGGCATTTTGCGAATGCTTGCCTGGTTAGTTACCACACTCTCGAGTAGAAAAGCCGTCACCCAGCACCTAACAGTGTATTCCGCAACAGATCTTGAGAGCCAGCAAATATATAATATAATATATCCTCAAGCCAGGGAGTGTTCAGTTGTAACCCGGGATACGATTCTAATAAATTACAATTATTACAATGATTGAAGTTTCTATTAATTGTAAGCTACATATCAAGTAAACGTAAGTCAGTACCTATATTAAACAATAAGTGATATTGACCTCTAAAGTGCTTATATCGGCGATAATTATAACAATAGAATTTCATTCATAAATTGGCCACATTGGGCCAGTCCGATTCCAAGAGGTTAAACATTCTATTCATATTTTGAGAAAAAATAACATGATCTGGAGCTACATAGTTCAGCCGTACCTACTATAGTTCTTTAATTTAATGTTATCTTACTCACACACAAGTAATGTAAGGATATAATATACACATAAGTGTGTTTGGAAATTTGTGTAAGCTTATCCTTTTAAAGTACTGCTGTACCACCCCACCTTATATACTCATGACTTCATTATATGAAGAGACAAATATGATACTAAGTTAAGTACATTCAGTGGATTCATACCCGCGACTCTTCCTATTTGCTGATATACTTTAATATAAACTAGTTGTTGAATCTGTAAATTAAAATTTTATATTGCGCCATCTACCAATAGCAGTCTGTATTATTTTGTGAAGTTAACTCTCAACACTCAACACGTATTTGGCTGGTGATATAAATTTTTATAACCATTTGTTTATATACTTCTGTATAATAACCATCGCAATTTTGAACTAATTTACATAGCCAAACTGGATTATGGAGCTAAATCCTTAGACCTACATTGTGCTATGCCACCACGTGCGTCGCATCCAAGTCAGATTTAAGAGAGAGATTATAAATTTCATCCTGTAATGTACTCGTAATATTACCCAACCTTGTGCCATATTATGGTTATCAAAGTAGGTAATAATATTTGTAACGTGACTGTTCAATAAAAGTAGGTACTATCTTTGATGTTAATATGTAAGTATGATAAAAATAGCATAGCCTGAACATAAACTTCGTATCACGCCTGAACGAAGTGATACGGTATGGATAAACAACCATATTTTATCAGATGTGTTTTAGGTCTTATGATGAAGGGGGCAAAGTCCAGACAAATTTCTTCTCTGTTTTTTCACGCAACATACAAAAAAAGAAGGAAGATGCTTAAGGCATCGAGAGTATTTATTATGTTATATTATATGACCATGCATAATATATTTACTAGATTATCCAATCATTGTGATGAATTTTCGTTGGGTAAGAGTTTGTCCATTTAAATTCCATGAACATCAGTTGATCAGTTGGACTGCTGCTGGATCACACCGTTAGGTGCTAGGCGACAGATTTTCTACTTGAAGGTGGTAGCTAGCCAGGCGGGCATTCGCAAAATGCCCCTCTACCATGCGAATATGCCAATATGCCTATACCTGGATGATTTAATGAAAGTGCGCACTTCTCGATGGTGACCGTAATGTAAGCTGTAATTAGTAACCAATCAGTATAAAATAATTTATAGAAGGAGCGTGTTTTGATGCGCAATTTCACAGATAATGACACGACAGATTATGTAAATGAGTCTTTAGGTTATATAGTCAGACAAATATTCGCAAAATGCCCTATTACTATAGAAAGTGTAAGAGTTTTAAGACTGCTCAAAAGCCTCCGTCATGATGCACATGTGGCATCACTACTTAACCGGAATTGCACTCTAAAGCACAGAAGCTATCAGTAGCACATACCACTAGCGTTCATGCTTCCATGTAGTGACTGCAGGTAACATTGCTTAAACTTAATTATTAAGAACGCCTAGGCAAGTTAGCTTCGATTGCTCAAAATCCCAACCCTATTGAGATTGTCTGACCAGAAAATCACAATTCGGTAAAGTTTCTAGACCTCACGATTAAGACTTTATAAACTTAATCGTAATTCTGAGCAGTTTTATTTTATACATTCTATTTCATTTACTCTGATAGCTAAAGTGAACATGATATATATACATATATATATGATAAAAATTCAAATGTATATCATTGAACCAACAACTCCTTATACTTCCTTTAGATACCGAATCGTTGTCATTCCCGGTGTATAAAGAAGGAACCATGAGCTATCCACATGCATTACAACCAGTTTAAAGAGATCCTTCGAAGTCTTACAATCTTACTTATGATTTTTTGTGATATACTTTTTTATAAAAATATGCAGGTAAATTTAAAAATTAAAGTATACCCGGCTCAGGCACAACATTTTTACAAGCTTTTATTTCACCTGTCCCGATGTTCGACATCAAATTTTGCAAATTATATTTTATCCAGTTCCCGGTTACCGATTGAGCTGACATTTTTCATACATGTGTTAATTGCGTGACAATGCAATATTATGATGACATGGTGCTGATTTGATGATGGAGCTGGAAGGTGGCGTGGAATTTCGCAATGAAACGACACAACCTCATCGACTTTGCGCTCACGATTCACGTCTTGACGAGTATGTAATAAAATAGTGTAGAACTTTAATACTGTGCTATAAGAGCATGTAAAAAGCAAATAAAAACATTTTACTAACGTAGATGAAAAAGACTATATTCTATAAGATAATAAATAGATTCAGGCGTTACTTTGCGTTTTTTTAAATATTTGGTTATTATATTATTATTTTCTATAACTAAAATGCTTGGTTTAGAAATGTTCTAAACAAAATATATGCAGGGGTAGTTCAAGTGACACTGGCAGGATAAAATGCGAGCACGTATCAGTAAGTCTGCATCTATAAAGATTTCAAACACATTCCGCAAATGAACACAATTTGAAGACGAATGCGTTTCTGGATTCTCATGTCGATGAACATTTGGTACGTTTGATTCTATCCTGAAGAGGTAATATTTTAGTATGTCTTGACAAAGGGAAATAAAATGGCTCCATTTTTCTTCAAAAAGGAATTTGCATGGATAAATAGTACCCTTATATTTTGACATAGATCCATGCATTCGCAAATGGAACGAAATATTGCAGTAGAGGCACATGAATAAATATATACGGTTATTTATTCATGTGGTAGAGGTCTAAATATGTGACAATGGGACGTTTCTAGAACAAATGAACACACTGGCCTTTTATTATAAGGAATTCAAAAATGAAGGTATTTATAGTAATGTGGGTGGGCTTCAGAAAATGATATACTACTTTTTGATAATTTCTAGTTCATGAAATCTTGGTATGCCTTTTGATATCATTGTTATCTCGACTTTTCTGGTAAAACTTGGTTAGAAATGTGCTGCATTAGAAATATCTGGTGGTGTGTTATCAAAGCTTGTATTACTAATTTTTGTAAACAACAAACTAAAACATTTTTGCAAAACTTATAGCGAACAAAAATGGCGGGATACGACGTTAATTTGAATAACAGTTCTTTTTTAAACTGTGCGCGCGTTTCTCATGAAAGCGCGTGCCTGACTATGAAAAGAAAAAAAAACTAATAGCATTATTAAATTTAGTACAACATTATAACACTCGTTTGGATGATAGTATAGGTACTACTAGGGTACTATGCCACAGGATCTTTAAATTTTGTTAATAAGCTAGCTGTTTCAGAAAGTTTTATAGAGGTTTTGTGGCAAGGGTGTAGATAAAATGAGTTAAAGAAGTCTCTAAGGTTACTTTATTGTTTAAGTCACATTAACCTTTAAATGTCATTCCGCTCTTGTCCTACGATTACATAAAAAAGTACGAGTGAATAATTTCAATGTATGTCTTACTGACAATGGTAGCCCGTATTGGAAAAGCATATCGCATCCCTATTGACAGATAGTACACGGGTTCAATTCTCGTTCGTGGTTCAAATTCTTTTTCATTAATTGAGCAGATCTATATAATATTTATTTATTTATAGCTGATAGGCTAGCCTTTGACCACTATCTCACCTGATGGTAAATGATGATGTGGTCGAAGATGTTGTTCAGGTTAAACTAGAATTACTGCTGGCTCTCAAGGACAAAACTGCCGGAACACACCGTTACGTGCTTGTTGACAGATTTTCAACTTGAGGGTAGGTAGCCAGGCGAGCATACGCAAAATACCCTACCACCATGGAGTCAAGCTCAAGCCCGCGGTGGGATTCGAACCACGAACCATGGACCGCGGCAGTCCATAGCCAACACTGCTTGCTGATAGCTTAACGTGCCCTCCGAAGCACGGAAGCTCTCAGAGTAGTAATGTCACAAGCGGTCACCCATCCAAGTCATGACCACGGCTGACGTTGCTTAATTTAGCTGATCGGTTAATAACGGCTATGCCAATATCGCTATAAGCGCTTCAAATTAATAAATATCAAATAGATAAATGTATAAAACCACCAAATAGTGAATTCCTGTTCGCGGAACCTCAAACAAATAGACCCTCTACTCCACAATATCCAAAGGGAATAGAAAAGCCGTAGAAGCACCCATATTAGCATGGAGTGGATGACATACACCCATAGAATTAATCCATATTAGTCATGCATCAAAGAGCTCCGAACGTTATGGTTGCGGCACAATTTACGGGTAAACAGTACATAACATGCAACATTTTTCAATGTTTTATGCAAATGCTTAAATTTAATTTGTCCTTATTTGAAACACACATAATTGAACTTACTTATGCTTATTTCTTTGCTCTTCCTTTTAAACTCTTTTTCAGGCCTTGATATCAAAGTGAACGTTGAAATAGTATTCAGCACATAAACCCATACATGTAAGCATGTATGAGTACACTGAGAAAAATCTAAAGTCAAAAGCGCCCTAAGGACGGCCAATTTATATGGTATGAAGGCAAAAAACCGACCAAACGTAAATACCTACGCGTTAAACGAGGTCAGTGAAGGCGAATGTTTCTTTTCGTCTTTATTTAAGGTGTATTTTGTGGTCTTTCTTAAATATTGACTTTTCGATGAGGCTGATTAAGTCGTACGTTATAATGATAATCACCGTATATAAACCGCCGTAAATCGTATAACAAGTTAAATTCTGAAAATACTTTACGGAAGGCGTTTTTTGACGGTTGTGTTTATTATAAAACATGGTACATTTTTATTGATTTCGCTTTGCGTGGTGAAAATCATCTTAAGAGTTGTGAATTCACCTTGCGTAGTTACAATGCAACGGTAAAAGGTCAAATTTGATTTAAGCTCCAAAGTTGTTTTTCTCAGTGTACATGTGTATAAAACAATCTTCTGCCTGAAAACCCCAAAACGGTTATATTCTCCTTTAAATTCCATGGGTTGCCTATGGCTATGACGACGATGTCAGCTATAGGGGTATAGTAGCTATGTCACTATCACATGCTACATAATTTATTGATATTTTACATTATTTTAGAAACAAATAAACGTTGCGTTTGCGCTCCAAATTAACCGAGCAAACAATCGTGTGTTAGTCATCGTTTTGATATCCAACATGTGTGACGACAATTGCAGTCTATAAACAGTAAAGATACAATGTGTTAAAAAGTAATTCAGATAAAATAAGAAGTTATAAATAAAAACCCCTTAAAATTAAACGAACGCCTTTTTATACCTAATAGGTTAGCCTTTGACCACTATCTCACCTGATGGTAAGTGACGATGTGGTCGAAGATGTTGTACAGGCTAACCTAGAAGTTTTTTTTTTTAAGTTCAAATCAGCGCCAGACGGTCATTGTTTGTGGAGCGACGATAATTCATTAAAATTTATGACAAATAATAGGCATTATGAAACTATTCAATACTCTCTATAATAACTCATGTACAAGAACTATGGTACTGTTAAAAATTATATTGTCTCACAGGATTCCAAATAACAGAATAGAGTGGTAACCCTCATGAATCAAATCCCTAACAATGGGAGCCAAATTATAAAGCAATAGCTACATTTGAGAGCTTCTTGACCTACATCTGTCCATGTTAAATTACATTTGCGTCTCCCAAAGGACATGGGATAATTCTGTGATGGAGTCGAAATAAAATGGAAATGGTGGAAATAATCAGGATTTGGATAATAAACATTGAGAATAAATGGAAATAGAACGAGGTTAATATTCATGTAGTATTATATAATTTACACACAACCAGTCCATATTACACGTTAATTACAGCTATAAAGTGTATAAAACAATTACATAATACATTTTTAACTTTAATAAAACAATTTGGTGAACACTACCAAAATGGGGCCTTTTTGTCTGATTCTAATTTTAAATAATGAAAATGATCTTCATTTTGAATTTTGAACTCTTTAATTAATGGGCATCGTTTACAAAGGAAAATGACAATGTTATGTCAAATATAAACGCATATCTGCTTAACTTTTTTGCTACACAAGAAGTCCCCTGCTCCGTTATTCAATTGTATCACTATTATTCACATTATTTGGTTCTGTCAGATATATGAGAAATTACGGAATAAAACATAATCATCATCAGCCAGAAGTCGTTCGCTTGGCGATCGCAGCGAGATACCAGTTCCTCAGAAAGCGCTGCTGCCCCCCTTCCGACGTGTTACCCTTAGTCGCCTCTTACGACACCCATAGGTAAAGATGGGGGGGCGACATTCTAGCCCGGCCCTCCAAGGGGGGCAATGGGAGCAAAAGGGTTAATTTATGTTTGCCTGAATTATTTTCTTTGCAATCTGATCGAATGAGAAAAGCTTAATAGCAGCTGCTGGTAAAGCCTATAGCCTAGCTTAACTTTTGTTCTACGAAGACGAGAAGACCAGTTCCGGAGAGGTTGTCTTCTGTAGTGGCGCTAATTACATCTTTTTATTTACGGGCTTGTCCCAATTATGACTCTGCGTACTGAGTTTGTACTTGGTTCAATCTATTGTAGCCTCTTGCAGCAATTTATTTATGCCAATAGAATTATGAAAGAAAGGAAGAGGAAGAAAGGAAGAGGAAAGGAGGAGGAAGGATTTTAATACATTGCATATTTTTTATTGTTTTGTATGTAAGGGATAAAAATTTACGGAATCATTCTATTATAATGATACACGGATGTTTTCATAATGTAACGGCTGCTGAGCGAGTGACCAGTATTGTGGGTGAGTGATTGGCCATAAATATTAAAAGTAGGCATCACTGAAAGAGTTAAATAAAAACGAACAAGAGCTTGAAACTGTAACCTCAAATGGTTTTAAATCAGCATGGTACCTAGGTACCATGCTGATGGTGGTGGGGAAAAAGAACCTTTTACTGCTATTATGAGCTAAGGATTCTATAGTAAGAAATGAAGGTTTGCAACAAACAGGAAATATTAAATTACTGGAGTGTGATTAAACATTGCGTCAAGCCGAACTGATCTAGAGAATAAACGAAAGATTGTAATAAAAAATCTTAATAAAATTATAAATAAAATCTAATTTTCTATGATTAAGTGCTAAAATTCAACACATCGATGCAGCCAGCATGAGAGGTACAATGGTTACTGATGGTGGGCTATTTTATCAGATACGAGTATAAGTGTGTAGGTGTAATAGGTTATCCTACTGATTTCTTCGTAGTATCTTTATACACACAGTGCTGCAGAAATAACATTATTAACTTAATAATGGCAAATCGCTGCCTAATCAAAAGTTTTACGAGGTACAACCCGAGGTTAAACCATAATAATACTCTTCATTAATCGTAAATTACAGAGCAAAGTAAATTGAACAATCTTTGATCAAACAATTGAAAGACTTCAATTTCTTATCTTTGATTAAATTAAATGACCATGTATTGTGAATTTTGAGTGACGTGGCTTCTTTTAAACTCTACGATTGTTTTTAATTAAGTATGGAAATTAACAAAAATAAGATCTATTTTAATGCATGGATTTGGATGTTTGAAAATTATTATATTAGCTTATGAATTAAGAAATGACGAGAGAGAGATAATAATTTTAATTATTTACGTTTACTAGAATAAGCACAAGATTATTGAGTGTTGTGTTATTATGAATGTGAAATAATATGGAGGCAGAGGAATGTCAAAAAAGGAATGAATGGAATGCGTGAAGTAAGGTATTATGTGTTTGAATGATGTCAGTTGTGAAATGAGTACTAAACAGAGTGGAAGAAAAATACATGTGTGCCGACCCCATATTCGAATTAAAATTCCGTGTGGCATAAAGGCAGGAAGGTAACGAAGACAGTAATTAAAAAGGACTTTTTTACGAAAAGTAGATGCTAAATAACTAACTTGCTTTGATCTTAAGCTGTTATTGACCCTGATCTGTAGGGACAGAGAATATTGTGAACTACAATAGTTCTGCATTGAAAAGAGGAATATCAATGCATTCTGTAGTATTATTATATTTTATATCAAGTAGGCCTTTATCTTTTCTGGCTTTGTTGTCCTACAATTTAAATCAGAGAAAGTTAGGTCAACTGCTTATTGACTTCCTAATTTTGGATTTTTTATAATACACTTTAATAATAAATATTAATTGAAATTTCCAGCATTAGTGATGTATCGTCTCCTATTTTGTACAATTCAATTTTCTGTAGTTCAATATCACGACAAACTCATTTATTGAATATACAGATCGTGTCGTGTTAAGGCGTTCAAGTTCTGAGGAACTATTTAAAAAGAATATAGTCAAGCATTTTTTACATTCTTAAAATTCATAAGCCGAGACGGTCACATTACTGCTACATTTTTCATCATGGAAAGCAAACGTTTTACGAATTTAAAAGAAAAATTCTTATATGAAATTGATTTCGTTACAAATATTGGTTCTAAACTGTTCATTTGCCCTTTCACTGGCAGATCTGAAAATGCCATATGCGGTTTTATTACTATCTGCACTCTTATATCGATAACAATAATTCAACTATCCACTGCATTGATCGTATCAAAGTTTAAAAATTTGTTTGAAATTATTAACGTAGCACCAAATTTAGGTGTTTGTGTTCTTATATTAATCAAATACGCAAAAATACACACGTGTCAAAAAGTCTATGATGATATTCTTAAACATTTCAAAAACGATTTGTGGGATGTCATTGAAACAAAGTCCGAAACGCATAAACATATTCTAAAGGGTTACACAAGTGTAACAAGAATCTTAACTAGATTACAGTGTTATTATACAACAGTTTTAGTAACCATAGTAATTTTATTTCCAAGAATAATAATGTATTTCGAAACAGAAATACTCGGGAACGATGTTCAGTATTTGTATCCCTTTGATGGATGGTACCCTTTTGACAAGATCAAGTGGTATTATATAGCTTATATTTGGGAAAGCCTTATGACAAGCATCGTTATTCTGACTTTTACGTTTGTTAATATGATGCATATATCGATCACTAGATATGTATGTATGGAATTAAAAATTCTCGGAGCATCAGTAGAAGCTCTTTTTAGCCATGATGATATAAGAAATATAACTAGAGGAGTATTACTAAAGCATACGCATGAAAGTATAAAGAGAAAGTTGAAGATAATTATACAAAGACACCAATATCTGGCAAAGTGAGTATAGAACGTACGCATTGCATCGTATTAGGTAAGGGGCGTGATTTGTAGTCACTAACTACTAAACACTGTTTCAGTATGGTATCGGAATTGGACAAAGTACTCGGTGCTGGAATGCTTCTGATATACATATTTGGATCGATTTTCATATGTTTAACAATATTTACAGCTTCGGTAAGTCTAAACATTTTATAAGTTTACTGTGCTATTGCTGACGAAGAGGTTGGCTAGTCACATTGCGTACGTTGTAGCTACAATCTAAATATTGATGTGCCATGATCACGCAGCCGTCTGCCAATCGTAGTCCAAGGGTTCTTGGTTTAAACTTTGCAAAAAGTTCTAAGTACAATTTTGTTTCGCAATATCATAGATAATAATAAATAGATTAAGGCGTTAATTTGCGGAAATCCATATTTAATAATAATAAAAATGTTTTAAATATTTCTTATTATTATAGATAATGTAAGCTTGCTCAGAGAATAATAAAGATTAAGAAATAAGCTAATTTTCTGTACTCTAACTTCTGTTATTAATATTATTTATATAAACAGATTTTAGGATACGTTTTCTTCCAAAGTGACAGTTATCGTGGGGCTGGACGAAAATTAAACTTTTTTTATTCGTTTAGTTTGTTTTTACAATTAAAGAGTGTCGAAAGTTTCAACGTTTTTTAACTGTACACTTACATATCGTCACGGTTAAAGGGGTAGGCTCCAGGAAAATTTTGTCCCATATAATAGAGTGCGAGCTTATTTACAACTACAGGGCACAGTATCATACTCAAACCAAAAATCTTGTCGGTAAAACCAAATCTGTTGTGCAACCCGTGACCCTAACATTTTTAGTGTATTAAGTGTGGTTAACGAAAACCTATTCCTAAATATGTCATAGTTCTTGCGCTGTCATATTTTGTGTTGTTAGACATAGATAAGTAATTTAAATGTTATTTTGCACTCTCATTTACACAATAAATAATAAAAAAAAATTACGTGCACAAGCACGTTATAGACATAGATAGCCAATACATACAAATCATATATATATTGTTAAGGTAAAATCGTATAAAATCTGGAATTTTATCAAAAATCTACAAAGTAGGTACCTACGTACCGGAAGCGCCGTCTAAGCATCGAAAAAATTTCTTAAATTTTCATAGAATATTGAACTTAATTTCTTAAAGTTATCTTTAATAAATTATGTTACAATGTAATAACCAAAGTCATGGAACACTGTCGAAAAATTAGACTAAGACTCGTGTAAGGGGAATAGAGAAAGAGAATATTTTGTATTAGTACGAAAGAGTATAAAAACAAGTACAACAAAACGATATTATTTAGCTATGATAGGTCAATTGCTCCATTTGGGAGGCAGGTTTTTATAATATACTCGTATGTTTATTTATTGTACGATTTTACCTCAGATATGGTTCAGTGTGCGCTCAGCTCTCAAGGTGTAAACAACCGGTAATAGTATGAGCAACAAGTATATCTTACAAGTGCAATACAGGAAGTCTTTCGCTATTAAGGAAAAGTACAGACCCACCAACTTATCTGTTCAGGTGGGCAGAAAAAAGAACTAAAACTTTCCCTCAAATTGTGACAGTCTGTAGTTGATTTCCATGACCAGTGGCGCCCTCGAAAACTGCTCAGTTAAGTTGGTGGTACTATAGTGCGTATTTCTTTTATCCCACCAGGCTAGTGATAAAGTTATATACAGGCCACTAAACGCAGGAATCCTGTTCTGCCAGACTACGTGTTTTGTATAAAATGTCATGAAATTTGTAATTTTGTAATGTAATCCACAGGGCATGCGTTATTGCAAACTTAAAAATATTTAAACATCGTCAGGGAATGAAATAAACTGTTATAACTACTGAATATCTGCATAATATTTTGTTTTCAGGTTGTCAACAACTTATACATGAGCTTGAGATACTTTTCTTTCTTCTGTTCTTTACTTCTGGAGGTATTTATTCAGTGTATCATCGGACAACATCTTATTGATCATGTAAGTTAAGAAAAAAATAATTGAATTTCTATATAATTAGAATTAGTCAAATTACGAATTAAAAGTCAATTTTATTTCATACTAAAAACATAATTAATAATAATTAAGTCAAACTTCAAACTAGCCTAATCAAACAACCCGCCCCTGATCGCTCCCGGTGCAAAGGTGCCCATAACACTTGCAGCGTTTCCGCGTTGAATGGCAATGGCCATCCTCTGTTAAGAAAATATACATGAGTAATTATATCACTATCCAACAGGTTCAATATTTTGTGGCACATTTAGCTGAAATACTATCACGCCAATAGATTTATCTAGATTTGTTTTCTGTAATAAAACTGGCCATGTGCGAGTCGGACTCGCGCACCGAGGGTTCCGTACAAAGCTGTAGGTATATAAATAAACGTTATGGTATTTATATTGCTTAATGAAGTCCATAACATTTTAAAATTATTAATGATATTTTATGATGTAAGTAAAAATGTATGCTTATCGCAATTTTTACTTTATCTGAGCCATAAGACGTTGCTTCGTACCAAACTTCACGATTCTGAGTACACCCGAAGTACCCTGTAGGTTTTGATTCCCTTGCGAGTGTGGAAAATTTGCCGCATAAACACCTGTATCTTTTGATTACGTTGGTTTAGAAATTTCATTTTTTCACAGCTCTAAGGGACAGGATTTGAGTATTTGATATAAATTTCAGCTTAATACCTCCACGCGTTCTTGGGAATAAAGGTCTTGATAGACAGATAGACGGGCAACAAAGAGATCCTATAATGGTTCCGTTTTTTTTCCTTTTGAGGTACGGAATACTAAAAATATAATTTTATAACCATTTTTGTATTTATTGGATAGAATGTTAATATACTACTAACGCCATCTGTTCGAAAACCAAAGATTTAACATCACTGCAACAGAAGGAAACTCACAGACAACACACAACTTAGATGACACAATCTAAGTTTGGGTCTGGTATGAACATAAGTATAACTGAATTGAAGTGCTCGTAGCGAAGTTTACTTAGCTGTTGTTCTCAACCGATCAGCAAAGTTAAGCAACGTCGCCCGCGGTCATGAGTTGGATGGGTGACCGCTAGTGACATTACTACTGAGCGCTTCCGTGCTTCGGAGGGCACGTTAAGCCGTCGGTCCCGGTTGTCGTCTTAGGATGGCAGTCGTTATAGCATGGGGGTACGGCATTTTGTGAATGCCTGCCTGGCTAGCTACCACCCTCAAGTAGAAAATCTGTCGCCAAGCACCTAACGGTGTGTTCCGGTAGCTGTCCTTGAGAGCCAGTACTTCTAGGTTAGCCTGAACAACATCTTCGACCACATCCTCACTTACCATCAGGTGAGATGGTGGTCAAAGACTAACCTATCAGACATAAAAAAAAAGAACTTGACAAATTTCCTGATACCTAATAAAGCACTTGTTTTTCAGAGTGCAACATTTCAGCAAGCCATCTATTTTACAAACTGGCCCTACGCAGATCGTGATACTAAACGGATGTTATATATAGCTCTTATTCGAGCTCAAAGACCACTAACATTTAGTGCTAAAAAATATTTAAAAATGAATCTGGATACCTTCTGTAAGGTAGATATAGAAAGAAGATATTAAAGAAAAAAAGTATTGATGTTTATCAATACATATAATATAATATAGAATATTGTTTCATGTGTAATGACATTGTGTATACTTTTTTTTTTCAGATATGCAGTTTATCATACCAATTGTTTAATTTATTAAGGACAGTTTATGAACAATAGTAGTTCATACTTTTTTTCTTATATTGCAATTCTCGGCCGAATCACCCTTTGACTCCGCATGTAGATTGTTTATTATTTTACAAAAACACAAATATACGATAGGAAAAATGTTGGAAATGTAGGAAAATTGTTTATTATTTCCTATTAAAATCAATTTTGAAAATTCTGGTCACGCAAGAACATGTGCGCGCCCCTCTATTACAATAAAATTATATTCAAAAGTCGAAACAAAACGAAACTTATCATTTATTATTCGCATGATAAGTTTCGTTGGCTTAATAAAAATAACCTAACCGTAAATTTAAGTTTTTTTTTTTTATGCCTGATAGGTTAGCCTTTGACCACTATCTCACCTGATGGTAAGTGATGATGTGGTCGAAGATGTTGTTCAGGCTAACCTAGAAGTACTGGCTCTCAAGGACAGCTGCCGGAACACACCGTTAGGTGCTTGGCGACAGATTTTCTACTTGAGGGTGGTAGCTAGCCAGGCGGGCATTCGCAAAATGCCCTACCACCATGCTATAACGACTGCCATCCTAAGACAACAACCGGGACCGACGGCTTAACGTGCCCTCCGAAGCACGGAAGCGCTCAGTAGTAATGTCACTAGCGGTCGCATCCAACTCATGACCGCGCGCGACGTTGCTTAACTTTACTGATCGGTTGAGAACAGCTAAGTAAACTTCGCTACGAGCGCTTCAGAAGTATAAGAAACTTTTTAGATTTCAAATGTGCAACAACCCGACGCTAAATATGTATAAGATATTATGTTCTTTTATCCTACTTTTATTATTATCCTTATTTTTTCTCTTTTGATTTATAAGTGATTCTAAACACCGTACATTATTGTGAATCACTCATTCATTACACTTGCCTAACTAAAACGTATTTTTTTTAGTCTTCATATATTTTTAGTGTTTGTTATCGATACCTAGCAGTTTTGTTAATCCTCGCGCCACCTACACACAACCAACGAAAGCGACTCCAACCGGCACGCGGCGGCAAGAGGAACTACTGTATCGTCCATCTTCAAAAAATTAACGTGTCCCGCGGGCACAAATAATGCAAAATAAATAGAAACTCCATAAATCGGTAACAGAATTAAGTGTGTAAGGAACTGGTGAAACGATTAATATCAGCTGTGAGTACCTACCTATTGTTATTCCTTATATCTATCCAGACTTAACCTGTTAGTAAAACTTTCATTTTATCAAATCCTCGTTTTCAATTTAAGCGTAAACATAAATTGTGGTCCTATTCGAGCGCGAATCCCTATGGTTATATAACTAATTGTCTATTTTCAGTTGTTTTATTGGTATAAAAACTTTTAATTACAAATTATCAATAAATTTTATTGTAAAAGTATAATCCGACTAAATATCGTGGGTTATACTTTAAGGTTACCATACGGATTCATTGGTCATCTTAAATCAGTAGTATTATACCAGCGAAATAGATTTAGCCTTTATATAAAAGTCGATCTTAGCTGGATTATTGACTGTTTATGGCAATATAACATATTATAAGATATATTATATATAACATATTACAAGTCTATAAGAGATTCTTTACCACACATTTCACTGTTACGTTTTATTAACCTTCCTACATCTGTTACCAAGTTACATCTACCCTCAGGTTATATATATCTTATTATATTTACCTACCCACTTAAATTGTTTTCGTCTATCTTATCAAACTCATTGTTCAGATATTTAAACAAAACATGGAAGAAAGTAAACTCAAAATACTTCGATCGCGACGCGAATATGTTTTCCGTTCTATGCAAATCCTTTACGATCTTGCTGAGGAGATGGTTCAAGATCGCTCAAAGGTGTCGGCGTTCAAGTCGAGGTACTTGCTATTACATTCAATTCATGATGAGTTTGTTCAATTGTGTGACGATATACAATCATTGGAGCTAGCCATAAAACCCAAACAACAGATCGATCAAAATTTGATCAGTTCTTTTAACGAGTTCTACTACGAGGTTATTAGTGCGGCCGATGCTTTAGCTATAACATGCGATTCGAGCATGAACCGCAACGCACAATTAGACGGTGAATTTTCGGCGCGGCCATCAGCAGCTACGTCATTAAATGCGCGCTTACCCAAACTTGAGTTAGCCAAATTTGACGGCAATATACAAAATTGGAAAACCTTTTATGATACCTACACAACTGATACACGATAATAATTTAATCACGGATATTGAAAAATTTCATTATCTTGTTTCATGTTTACACGGACATTCGTTGTCTATTGCGAAGGGATTCCCAATGACTGCGAGTAATTACAAGATTGTTTTCGATACTTTAGTCGAACATTATCAAAATAAGCGTATCTTGGTCTTGACGTACTTAGACAAATTTTTTAATCAACCTGCTGTAAAATCTGGGAGCTCTAAAATCAAGAATTGCAAGCGTTAGCAAATTTATTACTCTATGTATTCCAAACATAGGGGAGTTCATTTTGTTCCATTTAGCTTCGCGGACACTTGATGCAGACACTCGTAAACGTTTTGAGTCAAAAAACAGTTCACAGTTACCTACACTAGCTGAACTATTGAAGTTTCTTCAAGACTACGTAAAGATCTTAGAGACTAGCCTATTGTACCTTACTTTTGTTAAATGAGTTTTGGCAACACTGGTTGAGAGAGGATAAAGCAATGGAAAAATACATCGCTAGAGCGAGTCCTACCACTACCCGTTATGTAGGTTACTAAGCAACGCAATGATTAGCTGCTTAGTATAACCACTTATTAACTTTTTAATATTGTTAGGTTTGCAACAACGCCTGCTATGCGGGTTACATTATAAAATCACAAATATACGATAGGAAAAATTTAAGTCATGTGCGGGATTCGAACCCGGGCCCATCCACCCCTTGAGCCGGAGTATGCTCTAACCAATTGAGCTGACATGACATGACGTCATAACTCAAATCTTTCCTATCGTTCTTTAACCATCGTATTGGGATGGAGCGACATCTATAGTACCACTTGTACTGTTGACGTTGTACTACAAACAAGACCAATTTTGCATTTGGTTTTATACTTGTAAATGATGACGCAACCGTATAATTTTAATATTGTTACGTTTGCAACAATGCTTGCTATGCGGATTACATTACAAAATCATAAATATACTATAGGCATAATATAGGTATATGCTCATTCCATTCGACCACCGGAGTCTTACTCTTTCGTGTCGAAAATTTGTGCTAAATCTTGCCAAAGTCAATCCTGCCATGGCAGCACATTTTCAATAGACATTATTATTCCCGGAGGGTACTAGCCACGAAAGCGCAGAAGAATCGCTCTGCGGCTCTCCGGTCATCCATCTCCAAGACCTGTTCTTGAAGGTGGATGCTCGGTCTGCTCTGCGTATTCAAGAGCAAGTAAAACCATGCAGAATTATTTTTCTGCTGTTCGGAGCAAACGAGGCAAGAGGCTTAAGGCCCAGTATATAAGAAATAATGCTAACAATATGTCGAAAATCTCATAAACCAGATACCGCATGGTACTGCAATTTAAATACACAATACTCAAGGATATAGGTAGTGTGCTCATAGCACTCAAAACATGTTTCCATAAAAAATTTACAAAAACCCCTCTGAAAATAAAGGTTTTCTACTTTTTCCGCTAGATTTTATTGTATTAAGATATGATTTATGTTCTAAAATATTGAATTTTTAAGTGCAATAAAGTTTGTTATTTAATTTTTTACAAAAAAAGCATGGTTAATGTGTAATAAGTCTGTTTCTAAAATGTCGCATACGCCCTTTCATTCCGAGAAGCGTTAATATCATGCCGCACTATTTTCTCCAGCGATCCACGTATATCGCTATCATTATCGTTCAAACCGCGGCCAGCCGCGTTGAGCGTTGGACCTATGTCGCTTTTCTCAGCGATCTCGATTAAATAAAAATATGGTTAAACATACAAATAAACGCTTTGTAGGTACAAAAAAGGTTTATACAAATCGCCAAAAACGCATCGTGGACATAATAAGGCAGGCATCTGTACTTTTTCCTCCATTTATGTTTACTGTCATGAATGTAATATTCTAATTTTAATTAATTCATCATATTACTGTGACACTATCACAATAAAATAAACATGCAAGATTTTATAAGACGTAGGAACTACTTGAGCTACCTAAAGTCACTATGAGCGTTATTCTGAATTTTTCATAATATGAACTTTTACATAAATACATAAATGTACAAATTCTTCTGACAGTATGGCACAAAAGTCTGTAAATATCTCTTATTTTCGACTGCAAACGCTATGTCTAAGTGGCGCAATCTTAGAAAGGTCAGACCAGAATCTGGAAGAGCGGAGTTAGAATCTGTTGTATTCACTTTTTGTCTACTATTTTTTTTTAATGAAAATTTTATACGTATTTACATATAATTTAGTTATCTAACGACTTTCCAGTTCTTTAATGTAAATCTTGTACATTTTTACCTTGATTTCGTAGTTAACCTACGTTGACAACTGTTTAGTTTTTACGTTGCCACATTTTGATCCAGGAAACACAATCACAAATGTTACATAGGTCTGTCATTTTCATTCATAAAACATTGTTTGAGTAGCTCATTTCTTCTAAGGTCGGACCAGAAAACTGTAGGTTCAAGGTTCAAATCCAAAGCTAAATTTATTTTTATATTTTTTTTATTTATTGGTATAAATTGATACGTATTTACTTCTAAGTTTATTTACAATATGCTTTATGCATTCTGCTTATAATTTTATTACCTAGATTCCATTTTTTTTCCTATTATTCACTCAAAAAGTTTAGTATGCTGAATATAGTAAGTAATACGTAATGTATGTAAATCTTAAGTATCTACCATATTTTTTCGTAGATCTAGGAAAATTTTATTTCTTACCCTGGATGGACACCAGAACAAACGAAAGACTTTTCATATATATGAACATGCTGATGGAATAAAAAATATTTTGAGGCCACAGCGTAACAGTAACAGTAGGTCTTACGGTACAAAGCTGTCATGCAGTAAACACAGACTCTTCTTTCCACAAATAATGGAACACACACAAACTATCAAACATAAAAAGTTATTTAAATAAGTATTCATAATTTCATAGGTAGTAATTATAGCCCAGAAAAGCAACCCATCATATGAACACTAGGATTATATCTAGGGTATGTTAGGATATAGTATCACTAGGGTTAAGTAGTGCTGCCGGAACACACTGCTTGGTTCTTGGTGACAGAAGGTGGAAGCTAGCCGTGCAGGCATTGCCTTACCACCTTTCTATAATGACTGCAATCCTAAGACAACAACCGAGATCAATGGTTTTATGTGCCATTTGATGTACGGAAGCGCTTAGTTGTAATGCCACTAGCGGTCACCCATCCAAGTCATGAAGCAGCTGACGTTGAATTACTTAGTTGATCTGTAAAGAATGTCTAAGCCAGCCACGCTACGAGCGCTTTGTCACCTATATCCCGTTTACGAGCTCAAGATTTGTTTGACATTAAAACGGACGGATAGACAGATGACAGATAAGTGCTCCGTTTTGCCCGGTGGTTACGGAGCGCACGTAAAAATCAGCTAAAATAAAAGGTATGCATTGCACTGCCTTTTTTACTTGGCTTTAGGTAATAAGTATATATAGTATAAGTATATTTAATTCTTTCTACGTACTCGTATATGATGATATATGAATAAGATAGTATCTTAGTACTACTAATACAGTTATACCACATAGTAATTAAACAACTTTAAACGGTTTAAATCGCGTATATTTATCAATTTTTTTTAGTTACCCGTGACCACGATTACTTCAAAGTGTTTAAAACGTCGGGACAAAATAATTATAAATATACGCGATTTGAACCGTTTAAAGTGGTTTAATTACTATGTGTAACAATCGCGAAAACCTAAGACAACATTAAGTTATACCACAGTTTTACTATCGATGTATAATATTGTGGTAATACGTACGAATAGTAGTACAAATAGTAATATTTACGTACGGGTACAAATAATATTTAATGGTAAAATTTATAAACAAAATACCTATCTTCCTAAGTGGGTAATCTGAATAAAGATATTATTTTCTTAAAAGTTTTGTTGTGCCACCCATCTAAGCAATAGCATTCACGAAATGTATGAATTATTATTAACAAATTGAAATAATAACTGTACTTACTACCTTCTCCATGTGATTTTTTGTTTATGTGACCTTAATAGGACTTGTAGTAATGACACGAGCAAGTCGTATGACTTATACTTAGTTTCTAAACAAGATAAAATCTTGTTTAAAAACCAAGCTACTTGATAATAATACCTAATAGTATACCCGCTATCTGTCTTTTGATCATGGGGTACAAAAGCTTATTCATTATTTTCAGCGCAAATTTTACACTATATACTTGTTTTTGTAATAAATAAACTATCTTTTTTATAATGGGTTACGCCTTACATCAAAGCAATTAGTTCATCAAAATCGGCAAGTTGAAAATTTGCATACACAAAAACATGCAAGAAAAAGCTGGTATTCATCAAGATTAAACTTGTTCTACTGTAGGTATGGTAAATTTATTAACTGTGCCACGCTACAAAACAATTCATGAGCCTACTAATGTGTCGGTATCATATATACGTGCTAGATGGCGCTTTATTCATTCATTCATAATATATCATTCGTGTGTGACAAGATAGTTTCTACTAGTTCTACTAGAGCGCGCTCTAAATTTCTAATAAAATAAAATATTGCCATTGACTTGCGAACATGGCGCCATGGGGTACATGGCGCGAACTAAAAACGCGAGAAGTGGAGACGAAATATAACATCTTTCTCTACAGTGATGCCCCTTAAGTCACCCCTTACCACACTATTCGTAGAATTTTGTAACATGCAGGCTCTCTGTTCTAACTCAAACGACGTCCATTGCCACTTGGAGACAGCTTTGCCAGCCTTAATCTTTTTTAACTTCTTCGGAGAGAATATCTGTGTTTGTCGTATTAGCAGCCTTGAAGGATACCTATCTAACATCTGGTTGCGTAGACTGCGAAGACGGAACGCTTGGTGTCCGAGTCCAACTCGCATTTAGGCGTTTTTCTTATGTTTGGCGTGTTCACAGTTCACACCTCTTATCGCATCATTTTTTCACTTTAACCTACTGATGTGAGGACGGTATAATGATTATTTTCAACACCCTTGCACGTGAAGTGAGCTTTATTATATCGTTTTTAGGGCCACAAAACGAACTATTACACCCTTGTGCATAATAATATTATACACTAGTGCGTAATAGAATTATCCCTACCAAGTTAAGTTAGTACCTAACTGCAAATTATATGCGTGTAAACAGAGCATTATAAATTTAATCGGGTAATTTATCCCTACAAAGTTAAGTAAGTACCTGCAAATTATAACTGCAAATTATATGTGAGTAAACAGAGCATTTTAAATTTAACCGGGTATATAATAAAGATTTGTAACATCAAAGAGGTTTATATGTAATCAATCATCATACAATTGCCGCGCGCAAAAAAAAACTTGCACGCTATTTCCCATAATTTTCGTATGTTGTTTGTATCGCATTTGAGCAATATATATTTTTTTCTAAGCCTACGGCTCGGGCTGCCACACACAGCGTATCATAATCTACTATTAACTTTTCTTATCGGTTTATAGAATAGGTAGGTAGGTAGGTATAGCTTCTGTTTTAAACTCGGGCGCAACCATTCTTATAAAATGTTTGTTACGTGCATATCCGCTACCAGGGGACCGATGAAGGCCCAAAAGGTTATTTCTGGTGAGTTGCCAAAGAGCAGCAATACTCCAATAATATGTGGATGGACATCGCAAATTAGTCTCAAGCTAAATTTTGCTATAAATGGAAAGATATTGAACAGACAATCCTGATTCGTAATCCAGATACTATTATATTTATAAACGAAACTATTTTATGGAACTTTTTTTAACATATGACAAAAATAACAATGGGCATTAAAACACAGCAAATGAAAACAAAAAGACAGGCAAATTTTCCACCTCCTCCATGCAATAACACTCAAAAGCACGGGCACGAAAAAGACATCGGAAAAAAATATGAGGTGCCTACGATGGCGAAAATTTCGAAGAGTGTTCGGATGCAATATTGGAATTGTCTGGCTCTTCACAGTCATAAAAACAAGATGTCTACATCAAAATGCGCGGCAATGTAGGCATTTTCTGCCAATATTACCAATAGAAGTTGTGGAGAATATTGAAAAGAATAGAAGGCACGTTCAATAACTGATAAGATTTGGGTGATGGTTTTTATTCTATATGGCTATTTTTAACATATACAAAAAGAGGGATAATATTTTATAATTAGTTTTTTCTTAATAATCTAGCCTTGATTACCGCCTCATTTCATGGTAACTGATGATGCTGTAGAAGATATTTTTTAAGCTAATTCGGTAAATTTGGCTCTGAAGAACATCTGCCGGAACATATCGTTAGGTGCTTGGCAACTGATTTACTATTTGAAGGTAGTGGGCGGGCATTTGCAAAATGTCCTACCTCCACGCTATAACGGCATATTTGACAACAATTAATCCACAACATTATTGCCCCATAGGTTATTAAATTACAGGTAGCAGAATAAAATCTATTAAAGTGAGTATACCAGCGATGAGACTCAGGACGCCTATACTTAAATATATCGGATCGTACTTGTTGCCTTTTACTATTTGTGCAGGTATTGATTGTCTTCTATGAATATATATATATATTATATATATATACTATTAATCTTGTTTTCATGTTATTGTGTCGCTTTATCTTTCTGTTATAAGCAGCTAACCGCTGCTTATAACAGATGCATTTCGTCACAAGTGATGAATTGTGCTGCGTCCGTCATCCTGAGACATACAGTCGTTAAAGTCTCATGTGCGAGCACACGAGCATTTTACTGGCTCCCAAGGACTGCTGCCAAAACAGACTGTTAAGTGCTTGGCTACAGATTTTCTACTTGAGGGTAGTAGCCGGTTGGGATGAGCATTCGCAAAAGCCCTTTCACCATGCGGTATGCTCAAGCCGGCGGTGTGGATCGAACTATGGACCTGCGGCACTTCAGTCTATAGCTATTACCGCTCGGCCATAATTCTTTCAAAACTAACATTAAAATCACAATTTAAATTTTTATGTGTGCTTATAGGTTAGCCTTTGACCACTATCTCACCTGATGATACGAGTATATAAGTGTTGATGTGGTCGAAGATGTTGTTCAGGCTAACCTAGAATCACTGGCTCTCAAGGACAGCTGCAGTAACACACCATTAGGTGCTTGGCGACATTAACTACATGCTGATAAACTACAGTTTTAGTCATAAATAACTATGTATATATATAATTATTATAACTAACGGGATATTTACCGTGTTTTTGATTGGTTTTGAGCTCTCGATATTTCGGCACTGTTGCGACGTAGAGTCTTTATTTACCAACGTTCCCGTTGTCGACTGCATGGAGGTAATTAAAGTAAAGCTGCAGAATAACAACATCCCCGTGGAATACGCTCCATTACTACATCATTGTTTATCTACAAGCTATTTTATATACCAAGGCGAGTACTACCTACAGATTGTCCAGTTGCTCCTGTGGTAGCTAATATATGGATGGAGCATTTTGAAGAGTTAGCTATCTCCACTACATCTATCCCCATCAAGCTTTGGAAACGGTATGTCGATGACGTGTTTGCCATAATAGAAGGAGATGAACAATTGATAAAATCGTGTGTGGCACATTTGAACTAAATTCATGGCAAAATAAAGTTTACCTATGAAATGGAAAGGGAGAAAACAATTGGTTTCTTGGAAGTCAAAGTACAAGTCCGTACTGACGGTTCTATAGTACACTAGTTATATAGTATGTATGTAACACATTGTTAAAAGATGTTTAAAAGAATGGCCCCGAGTTTCTTGCCCGTTCTTCTCGCAGTGGCTCTATACAATTTATTTGCTGAACGTGGCAGTACAATGTAGAATATTTCAATACTAAAATTTGTAATTGACCTTCATAAGAGCGTCGTAGACGCCTAAATTGAATAAATGATTTTGACTTTGACTTTGACACTCAGTGTACAGAAAACCGACCCATACTGACCGGTATCTCCATGCAGACTCCCATTACCATCCAAGACAGCTAAACTCTGTGGTAACAACACTATTAAACCGCGCTTTTGACCTCTGCGATGACGAACATCTAAACGAAGAGTTATACAAAAAGTCTTGCAGGATAATGGTTACAAAGCGAAACAAACACCAGTGCGTCATAATTTCAACAAAACCAAGAAATACAATGTTGAAAGAAAACCAGCTTATTTGCCATATGTGAAAGGAGTGACTGATAAGGTACTTTCAGAAAAGTAGCTCATATGCTGCGGTCACCGAAGGATAACTTTCCTTTGAAAAAGCCTGGTGTGTACAAAGTCAATTGTAGCTGTGGTGAATCCTACATCGGTCAGACAAAACGAACAATATCATGCCGTATTAAGGAGCATATAATCATAGAACATATATTAATACTACGTATAGAATGGACACTCCTCTCCCCCCACCAAAACGAACCTTCCTCACCCCGCCACCGATTCTGAGCTGTCGCTGAGCTGACCTGAGTACGGGATGCGCAACTCACGCACGATGACATAACGACGAAGCGTGACGATGGTACGAGTATTAAAAGTTGAGAATTATAATTTAAAAGAGTACCCACTCTTGTGCTGTTTACGGTTGCTAATTAACTAAACGAGATAAGGATAGGAGTTTTTATAAATTTTCTAAGGATAAAACGAGGTAATTCATTCTTGGCAACCTACCTATTTGTCGTTCTTCAGTTATACAGTAGGTACCTTATAAAAACCGGTAATTTTTAGTAGGTATTGAAAAAAAACACAAACAGCATACTTTATCTTTGTGTTTTCAAACTGCTATTCAAATAATTATAGAAGATTTTCGTTTGCAAAAAAATATCCGTGGATATCGACTTCGTTTGCAAAGAAACAAGTTTAACCTATACCTATACCTACCATAGAAAAAAGCAATAGGTACACATATTGACCTGCGCTACGGTTGGCACACTTCATGATTGTTTATTATACGAGAAGAATATAAATTATTATTTTGATTGTAATTATTATCATTACTTGTATAAAATGTGAACTTGGAATTATACTTTTTGTATAAATAATGGAGTGAAATGTGAAGTAATATTACCTACTCAGTTGTGTGTTGCATATTCCTACATCGTACATGGAGTTAGATTGTTGTGCTTGAAAATGTTTCTGAAGGTAGGTAAGGTACGCATAACCTACGAAATCTAATAAGTCATAATAACAGCATCAAAAGATTGTTAAGTAGGTAAGTACAACAATTATTCATACGATGACAACCTTAGAGTTCACTCACACATTTACGCGTGTACAAAACAACATTTGTGTAGTGTCTGTGTAAAAGGTAGTTAGAACGCGGCTTTTGTATAGAGAATGAGTCGAGTGTCCAGGCTGTGATATAAGGGCAGTCAAAAACAATGATATTGAAAAATCTGCCATAGCTCAACACTTTTTGGAGTCTGGTGAACCACTGAATTGAGTTACACAACCCACAGGTACTCTCGACAGAACGCCACTACATACCGAGAATGGTAAGAGAAGCAATCGAAATTACGAAATATCGAAACTTCAATAGGGAAGATGGGTTTCAACTGTCGAGAACTTGGAATACAGTGGTTAACCTATGCAAGAGCCGAAGAAGTGTTCCAAATAGTTCACGATCTGATATCGTTAGTTTTGCATGTCGAAATTTAAATAGTGGTGTGAGTGACAGTGACAATAGTAGCATCGCCTTGCCGAAAAAACGTACAAGGAAGAGGGTAGACCGGTTCGTCTGCTCTTAGTGCCTACCATCCACTCGCATAGACTTCAGTTTCCTCGTGATCATGGCGCTTGCAACAGTGCCGAAATATCGAGGGCTCAAAACCAATCAAAAACACGGTAAATATCCCGTTAGTTATAATAATTATAGTGTTAATGACCGTACAGTTTAAAAACTCATATGTATATTTATCTTACATAAATGACAATATGCATTGTATATGCTACGTAACTTGCCTTTTTTTTTCATTTTTTTTTTTGCGCTGATTAAAATGCATGGGGGGATGGAGGGGGTATGTGGGACTCCCCGGTAAAAGACCGGTATACCTACTAAACAACCCAGCGGCATTCCGGCATCGTTTGTGTGGAGGAAGATTGGGAGACCGGCAGAGCCTTTGCGTCCAGTCCCCCTTCGACGACCGCCCGCTTTTACAGCGGGGCCTACACGCCCCTCCCAGCAGGAGGGGTCCGGGAATGACTAGGAATGCTTGGCCATTCCCGCCCGACGGAGGTGGTGAAAAGGTGCAATGCGAGAGAAGGCGCCCCCGCGCCGTTCTCTCGCTATTCACCACCGGGTGGGAGAAGATGACGATTATTCAATCGCCTTCTCCCACCCCTTCTTCGTCTGCGCAGTGGCGCCGCAACGGGGTCTTCCTCCCTGGCGCGCTCTGCCGCCTCCTTTTGCGAAATCACTTCCTCGCAAAAAGAGGCGACCGCTGCCCAGGCCCCCTGCTCTCCAACATGGCGTTGACCACGCTGGGAAGCGAGAAGTCCGGACCGATTACTGCGACCAAGCTGCGGCGCAGCTCGGTCCACGACGGACACACCTCGAGGGTATGCTGCGCCGTGTCTTCCGCCGCTGCACAGTGGTGGCACGCCGGTGTTTCCTCCCTTCCGATCCGGTGCAGGTATGAGCCGAAGCATCCGTGTCCGGATAACACCTGCACCAGACGGAACGAAAGGAAACTGTGCGACCGCCCGAGCCAGTCTTGCAGGATTGGCCCGAGGGCGTCCAACGTTTGGCGGCCAAAAGTAGCAGCGGCGAGGTCCTCCGTCCAATGTTGGACGACTGCGTCCCTCGCTTCACGCCTAACCGCCTGCCGCACCTCCGGGGCGAGGTACTCTCCGAGCGCCTTACGCCCTGTCGTCTATTTGTACACTCTGGCGAGCCCCCCCGCCTCAAGCTCCCAAGGAGGGGTACCCACCAGGGCGCACGCCGCCGCGAAGCTCACCGAGCGGTAGCCCCTCGCCACCCGCAGTGCAATGGCCCCACTGCACTCCGCAGGCCCCTTTGGGGTCTGCGGAGTGCAGTGGGGCCTTAATATTTTTTTTATTTCAAATCTTTACCTAGAGTTTTAACTTTTTTTATTTAACCACTCGTTCATTTTTAAAGTTTAATTGTGTAAACTAATTTACATTTCCTTTGCTTTCTTTATAACTTGATATAATACAAACCTCCAAATAAAGACAACTTGATGAACCGGATTGGTTAGTTTTATTAACACCCCGTTAGGAGTTGGAGGTAATCCCCTGGAACCCTAAGGAAAACCGCGGTTACGGCGGATTAACGTGACACCTCATCGAGCAGTACGATGGGCCGGTATGCCGAGAGGGAGTCCGCCGGGCGTCCCTTCTTTTGGAGGAGGCACAACTGCCCCTCCTTCCATGGTTTCGGGAACCTACCGGACGTGAAACACGCGCTGAATAGGTCCCGAAACCTCACCTCCGTTTGGAGTGCGGCGATGGCAACCACCAGTGCGGGGACGCCGTCCGGCCCTGGAGCCGTTCTCTTTACGTGGAGGCGGAGAACCTCCCCTTCAAATTCCGCCAGCGTGGCTGGAGGAACCTCCTCCTCCGCCTGGTGGACCCGCCCCCTGCGGGGTAAGTAACTTGCCTCACCAAGCTCTTTTGAGTGCCTATAATGCCTACGTCGGCTCCACATTAAAATATGGAGTTCTTGTATGGGGGAACTCAACGGAAAAGAGTACATTCGAGCAATATTAAGGCTTAAAAATAAGTTGTAGACGAAAAAGATATTTGCGACTAAAGTACTATAGGGATAAGACAGTTAGCTCTAAAATCTCTAGTTTGCTAAAAAAGTGCATTGTTAGGGCATAGAAAGTAAAAAATAGCAAAGTAATTCAAAATTCAAAAAATACCTGCAAAGCATCGTGGAACATAATAAAAAACAAAGGTCCATCGCTTCCTGAATTCATAGATGAAATAAAAATAAAAGAACGTGTCATTACGAAACCGGATCAAATAGCAAATTATATAAATAAACATTTAATAGATATAACTAATAAAAAAAACAATAATACAGTAAATACATTTAAAAATATGAATACTAAATGCGTATCTGATTCTATATTTTTAAGCCCGGTATTACCAACGGAACTCAAAACTATCATAGCTAACCTGAAAAACACTAATACCGAAGGTGAAGATGGCGTAGCAACTTAAGTTATCAAACATTGTAAGGAAGAACTTTGTGAAATATTAGCATACTTAATAAATCTATCTTTTGAACACGGCTCTTTTCCTGAGGCTGTAAAAATATCTCTTATCAAGCCTCTCTTTAAAAGAGATTCAAAAGACGAGGTTGACAACTACAGGCCAATAGCGCTTTTGCCTGTTTTATCAAAAATATATGAAAGAGCAATGCATCGAAGAATCTATGATTTTTTCTCCAAACACCATGTTATCCAGCAGGAACAAAATGGCTTCCAAAAGAATAAATCGACGACACTAGCAGCTTTTAACTTAGTTAACACTATAATTACAAATATAATTCGAATAAATACCGACAATTGATGAAAATAAAATAATTCAGGGTTCAAGGTCAGAATGGAAAACTAACAGATCCGGAATCCCTCAAGGCAGTGTACTTGGGCCACTACTATTTTTAGTATATATGAATGATATAGTATGTGTAACTCCATACAGCTCAATATTATTTGCTGATGATTTTGCCATTGTAGTCACAACAAAAAAAAAACAAAGATGATAATAGTATAGAGAAACACATATTAGACATTGTTTGCGCGGGTTAAGCGAAATTTGCGAAAAATATATATTTAAATCAGGCTGATGCGGCGAGAGAATTGGATGACAATAGAACTGCACGGGAGTTGGAAAGAAAGAATCAGTTCTATATAAGGAAGGTGCACAATACCTTTATTGGTCGATGCTGGTGTTTATCAGTCCTTCCAATAGTTATGAAGCATCCCACTTGACACAAATTCACAAGTTTTGAGTTTTTCACACGAGAGTATCGCAGGCGCGTCGGTATAGCACTAACTTCGATTCCATCTTGACACTCGCGTTAGGGCGCGCCACTATCGCAGTTGTGTGACGCAGTCTCTTTCACACGCATGCAGAGGTGTATGTGCAGGAGTGAACAGATATATAGGGATATAATTGCAACAACCTTACGTTACAGTTTACGTAGAAATCGTCTTTGAATCAGCGCAACCATTCCCCCGGGCTTGAAGGGATGCCTTCAAAAGTTGCAATATGTACGCATAATTAAAATTACTTATGATATTAATCTAACTAATAAACCTATGCTAATTCCCTAACCTAAACGCACAGTTTTCTAGTCTACTGATTAGGTAGGGGACAGAGACGAACCACTGGACGCAAGTACGATCCAGTTGCCGTCCTAACACGTACTATCCGTGTAACTCCATTAGAACCGGGAAAGACTTCCTCTACAATACCCAGGGGCCAGTGCAGAGGAGGCGAGTTTTCCGTTAGTAGGATAACAACAGTCCCAATCGTAATTGGGTTTACTGGAGTGTTCCATTTGTGACGAGACTGCAAAGTATGAAGGTAATCAGTTCTCCAGCGCTTCCAAAAAGATTGAACTAATTTATCGAGGAGAGCATGACGTTCAAGAGTGTTTATTTTATCGTCAATTTCTCCAGCAGGTAAGCATTTTAATGGCGTTAGAGTAAGGAAGTGTGCTGGAGTCAAAGCGAGAGGTTCTGAAGGATCATTAGAGAGCGTCCTGCAAAGTGGTCGAGTATTCATGACCGACTCGATTTGAATGAGGACGGTATTTAGCTCTTCAAATGACAAGATTTGTTCTCCTATGACGCGGTATAAATGACCTTTTAAAGATTTGATATTGGCTTCCCAGTTCCCGCCAAAGTGACTTGCAGCTGGGGCGTTGAGTGACCACTCTATGCGGTTCTCGGCCAATACTCTTCCAAATTCAGTTTTATGATACTTTGAACTCAAATATTCATGGAGTTCTGAAAGCATATGCTTAGCACCGATATAATTACTGCCATTATCTGAATAAACTTTGCCAATTGGGCCGCGTCGCGATAAAAACCTTTTAAAGGCTCCCATAAAGCTCGCAGTGCTCAAGTCTCCAGCCAGTTCAATGTGCACTGCGCGGGTCGCCATGCAAACAAAAATGCAAACGTACGCCTTTGTGGCCCGAATACCACGACCACGACTTGTGGTGACTTTGAAGGGCCCACAGTAGTCTGTACCACAGCTAACAAACGGTTTTGCTGATTGAACGACACGACATGAGCGGTGATCTGCCATTTCAGGAAAGGATGGCTTGGGACGAAGACGAAAACAAGGTAGACATTTATGAACTCTATTTCTAATTAAATTTCGTGCAGAAAGTATCCAATACTTTTGACGTAAGAGCGACATTAATAGCTCTGGGCCAGCGTGACAATGCACCTTGTGATGGTAATCCACAAGCAAATCCATAACATGGTGTCTTCTCGGAAGCACTACAGGATGTTTCTGGTTGTAGCTCAAATCTGAATTTCTCAAACGACCGCTGACTTTAACGAGCCCATTGTCAAGAAACGGCTTGAGATGTTGCAAGGAGCGACTACAAGTGTGTCCCGCTTGTAGCTTAGAAATATCAACCGCGAAATGCAAGTGTTGGATTTCACGAAGTGTCAATACCTCTGCAAAGTTAAGATCTGAGGCTGATAAAAGATCACGTGGTGGCAATAGTTTTGCAAATCTACAAATGTAAACCACACAACGCAATAACTTTGACCACGACGATAAGCGATTAGCCAACAAAATTATAGGAGATTCTACAGGTGGGGTAGTAGTTACTAACGAATGTTTCTTTTCTTCAAAAACTTCTGCTACCGTGGAAGGATTAAAGGCAACAATAGGCCACTGCGATATATCTGACCGGGCCCAATGTGGGGCCATTGAACCAAAGCGGATGGTCGATAATTTGTGAGGGAGTAAGTCCGCGGGACAGACAGTCTGCGGGATTATCCGTACCACTTATGTGAAACAAGTGTTTTGGTGACAAATCGTTTTGTATTTTGGTCACTCTGTTGGCCACAAATGTGTCCCATCGATGTGGTGATGAATGCGTCCAACAAAGAGCGACAGTCGAATCCGAGAACGCGAAAACGTTTTTGATGTTAACACGGTTTTTACACGCATCGATTATGGTCTTCATAAGCTGAGCAAGAATGACTATAGCGCAAAGTTCTAGACGCGCGAGTGAAACGACTTTCTTAGGAGATACCCTTGACTTAGCACTAATAAGGCTTAAAGTATTTCCATTATTATTTTGGAGGTGGAAGTAGACCACGCCTCCGTAAGCCCTTTCACTGGCATCTGAAAATCCGATAATTGTTACCACACTGTCAGTGGTGATACCAACGTAGCGTGGAATCCTTATCTCTAAGAGCAGAGGGAGTTCTTCTAAAGCGAGACCACACCTGAACGATAGCGTCAGGTGGTGTATCGTCCCAGTCACACTCGCACATCCAGAGCTGTTTGATTATCAGCTTTGCGTACAGGACGACAGGTGCAACGAATCCCATTATGTCCCATATCTTCGCGACGCATGATAATATAGTACGCTTTGTGCAAGTTTGAGCGGGTTTACAAACTTTCAGACAAAAAAGGTCAGTTTTGGGTGACCAGCATAAGCCAAGTATCTTATGCTGTTCAGAATCATCAAACTCCTTTACAGATGAAAGGCGATGTGATGGGGGTATTGAATCTACCACTGATTGCGAATTACTTGTCCATTTTACAAGTTCAAACTGACCGGTTTTCATAAGACCTATCATTTCAGAGGCAGTAGATATGCCTTCTTCCTCGTTTTGGACAGAATAGACAAAGTCATCCATGTACAGGCCAGTGTCAATAATATCTCTAGCCTTTGGATAAGAGTCGCCCTCATCATTCGCGAGCTGTTTGATCGTGCGCAGTGCATGAAAGGGACTTGATTTCAGCCCAAAAACGACTCTTTTGAACTCGTAAACCTTTATCGGTTCTTGAGGGGAGAAGCGATAAAGAATACGTTGAAAACGGCGGTCACATTCACGAACACCAATGCTAAGAAACATTTGACGAATGTCAGCGGAAAGTGCAATTGGAAATAATCGAAAATTAATTATTATATTAAACAAATTGCCTTGAAGATTTTGACCGCTATAGAGTAGGTCATTCAACGAAACGTGAGTACTGGAAATCCTAGAGCTTCCATCCAAAACAATACGTAACTTGGATGTAACCTTGTCCTCTCTAAGAACTCCGTGATGCGGTATAATATACGACTGGGTATCCGATATTTGCACGTCTTGAGGTGCAGGTGACATATAACCTTGATCTATATATTCATTAATGACACTATCATACGCGGCCTTCAACTTAGGGGAAGCTTGCAATTTTCTCTCTAAGCAGAAAAATCTTCGTTCACTTGCCTGCCGCGAGTCACCAAGAGACTGAATATTTCCCTTGAAGGGTAATGCTACTACATAGCGGCCATTTTGATCGCGAGAGGTTGTGGTGTTATATATTTCTTCACAGATTTTATCGTCAGGGCTAAGTATAGGTGGAACGTTCACCTCTTCCATTTCCCAGAATTTACGGACCGCATGGTTAAGGGGTTCGTCGATACAACAATAAGAAGCGGTCTCAAAACTACCAACAAAGACTGGAGCTTCACCAATAATCACATATCCGAGGACAGTTTCTAAAGCCAGAGGGGAAGGATATGAAGATTGTCCTTGGACCTTGTCAGACAAGAGAAGATGCGGGAAAATTGAAGCTCCCACCAATACCTCAATAGGACCAGACACTGAGTACGTGTCATCTGCCAACGGTAAATTCTGGAAGTTTGATAATCGGGAAACATCGACCTCGACAGTCGGCAAACGTTCAGTAATTTTATCTACTACCAGCGATTCCATGTCGTAATTGACGTTACGATCAAAACGAGAGAAAAACTTTATTTTCACTGAGCCCTGCACAGATTTAGTGGCACCACCTATTCCTTTTACCACAGAACAAGCGGGGTTTCGATTTACGTTCAACCCTAAACGCTGGCAACATTCACGACTAATAAAATTGCTTTGAGAAGCGCTGTCTAACATTGCGCGTACGTTATGCTCTTTACCGCGAGAATCAACAATAATAACACGCGCGGTAGCGAGTAATATCGTAGTAGGGCCTCGAGGCACGAGTTTTGCTGTGTTGCTATCTGATAACGCACACAGAGTGACGTCATCAGTGCAAGCTGAGTTAGCGAGTGCGGTGGGCGCGTCGTCGTCGGACCCTGCTGTAGTCACACAGGGGTCAGCGAGCGCGCACGAAACGAGCGAATTACTGGCTACGGACGGATCCCGGAAACACAATAAAGTATGATGTTTGGAATGGCATTGTTTACACAACGATTTGGATCCACATGCGGATACACGATGTCCCCCCACTTAAGCAGTTGATGCATAAATTATTTGCCTTAACAAACTTAAAGCGTTCATTTGGGTTATAGTTATGAAACACAGAACATTTATATAAATGGTCATGTTGGCTATTACATAACGAGCACAAAGATTGCTTTGAACTGGATGCGGCATTTACATAGGCAAGCGTAGAAGTAGATGATTTATGATATTTACATGCCGTTTCAGTTTTACGATCAACGTACTTTCTTGTTGCTTCCTGTTTTCCAGAAGAGATGCGCTGTAATATTTTGATTTGATCGCGGACAAATGACGATAACTCATCAAAGGATGGCATCTCACAGGTACGTTTGAAAGATTCAAATGAACGTGCTGTTTCTGGATCCAATTTCTTAAGCGCCATGTATAAGCAAATAAAATCTGAAAGGTCATTGACTTTCAGGTTTTTTAAGGCGGCGACCGAGGAAGCGAATTTATCAAGAAACTCTTCGAGATTAGAGGGTGTTGCAAACGAAATAGACTTAAAGTCAAATATTTGATCTAAATACGTAGTGGCTACTAGCCGTTTGTCTTCGTATTTAGTTTTAAGGAAATCGAATATAAGTACATAATTTTCGGCACATGGTGTTATGCCGGCGCATATTGATCGAGCCTTGCCAGAGAGTTTTCCGATCAAATAATACAATTTTTCCGATTCTGTTAGAGATGCATTATCGTGTACGGCATTTTTGAAACTAGCGAAAAATAAAGGCCAATTTTTTATATCACCGTTAAACTCGGGAATCTCAATTGGTGGAAGTCTAGGCGCCCTGTACTGGCTTGCTGGCTTGACGTCAGCTTGCGACTGATGCGCCTTGGCGGCACGTTTGACACAACCCAATAGATCCTCGAACGATGAAAGTGACTGATAACTGACGACATATTCGGGGTTAATTTTTAACTCAAAATGGACTATTTTGTCCAGCACACTTTCGAAATCCTCACGCAATGAATCCACGGTTTCTATTTCACACAAAAATGCTTCCTTAGCTGACTCCGAATCAAGATTGTTTACGCGATTACAGATGGTTTGCATGCGAGCAAAAATTCTATCTCTTTTAGCATATAATACCTTCAACTGTACACTCACGTCTCCAGTAGGTGCCATTTTTATCAATATTAATTAACGTAAAGTTCTCAAACACTGATAAGCAATGGTAAGCTGAGATTGTGTATGTCAACGTATACCTAGCTAGGCATAAGTGAATAACTTCACAGTACTGATGTGACTGATATCGGCCTTTGTATATACTTGGATAGTTATGACTGCAAGGTGCAGTTATTAGCGAATAAATGACGAAACGAATACTTTTATTATAATGTAGATGTAAACAAATATCTAATTGATGTAAGCGGGATGAACTAAACTAAGTACATAGATAAATAAATGTTTACTACGAATTATCGAAAATTACGACAATCTATATTGCGATATGAACCAATTTTTACTACTTAGTTACAAACAAAGTACGAATATGTATGTAAATAGATGCGTATAACGACGGTTATATTACCACAGAACGAGCAACTGTTACTATTTACCTAACGAATGCGGGATGATCGAAATAACTACAAGTTAGTTATAGCAAGGTAATTATATACACAGTTAGTCATTCTATGAACATATGATAACAAAGCAAATGAATTACGATAGATAGATTCCTTGCGAGGGAACATGAAAATGGAGGTAGTTTGAAAAGTACCAACCGACGCGAGTAACGATTTGTTTCGACAATTAACTACAATGAATACACAATAATACAAAATATGTGGTGGCTAGCGCTGATTCAAATAGCCGGTTCGATAGGACCATAAAATGTTTGCGCGGGTTAAGCGAAATTTGCGAAAAATATATATTTAAATCAGGCTGATGCGGCGAGAGAATTGGATGACAATAGAACTGCACGGGAGTTGGAAAGAAAGAATCAGTTCTATATAAGGAAGGTGCACAATACCTTAATTGGTCGATGCTGGTGTTTATCAGTCCTTCCAATAGTTATGAAGCATCCCACTTGACACAAATTCACAAGTTTAGAGTTTTTCACACGAGAGTATCGCAGGCGCGTCGGTATAGCACTTACTTCGATTCCATCTTGACACTCGCGTTAGGGCGCGCCACTATCGCAGTTGTGTGACGCAGTCTCTTTCACACGCATGCAGAGGTGTATGTGCAGGAGTGAACAGATATATAGGGATATAATTGCAACAACCTTACGTTACAGTTTACGTAGAAATCGTCTTTGAATCAGCGCAACCAGACATTAAGAAAACGATTCATTCCGTAGTAAATTGGCTTGACATTAATAATTTAATTATAAATATTTCTAAAACATATTGTATGAATTTTAATAATGTTGATATTGAAATTGAATATAATGGACAAAATATTGAAAGACCTCATCAAGTCTTATTCTTAGGCTTAATAATAGATAAGGCATTAAACTGGAAAAATCAATCAGAGAAAATATGCAAGACAATAAACAGCTACGCATACGTTTTAAAACGGCTAAGAAAAACTACAAGCTTAGATACAGCGCTAGTAGCATATCACGGTTATGTTGGATCCCTCCTCAGATATGGTCTTATTCTGTGGGGGCGCAGTACAAATTTCGATCGAGCATTCATTGTACAAAAAAATGCATACGAGCACTTTGTGGAGTTGGTCCTATGGAGTCATGTAAACCACTTTTTGGTCAATTAAAAGTATTTCCTATTCCATGTCAGTATATTTTTGATATTTCATGCTTTGTAAAACAACACAGCTATCTTTATAATACAGCGAGTGAAATTTATCCTCGAAATACCAGAAATAGTGATAGATTGGTTAATAAGTATGCTCATAAGTCAGCACGCTATCAAAAAAATAGTTACTCTATGTCAATTAAAATATATAATAAACTACCACAATATATTAAACAATTACCTTTGCACAAATTTAAGCGTGAACTAAGGGTCTGGTCATGCCTTCTACTCTCTTGATAAATATTTTATTTTTAAGGCGCATGGTTAGTTATATTCGATTAGATTTAAGAAACCTGTTTATCATAACAATATGTACTTCTAGAAATTAAATTTTCATTATAAGTTTTTGCATTCCAGTAATTTGGTGAAATGTGTAATATCTTAAATTGATTTACTTTCAACAACATTATTGTACTCGCATTTGAAGCAAATAAATGATATTCTATTCTAATACCAAGAGATTCTTTCAAAAAATTTAAACAAACAATGCCCAATTCAAAAAATTTAATATTTTAACGCTTCCTTCGATATTTAACTACGAATCAACGGTGTTTGTAAAAAATAATATGAAAGACTTCAGTAGGTTGAGGAGCAAGTAACATAACAGTAGAAGCAAGCTATGGCCTCTTGCCAAGTCATTACATACCAACTCGCAGTAATAAATGCTTAGATCATCTTATCCTAAAGAGTAACAAGCAATGCATGGCTATAGTAATTACTACTGCTATCACCGATCACTATCCTACATTACTCAACATAAAAAATAAATCAATAACTGCACCTACCCCAAGTAAAATTGCTACTAAAATTAATGTTTATAAAATAATTAACCAAATAAAAGCTTGTAATTTTGCAGAGGTATTGCAGGCTTTAGATGCTAATCTTGCGGCTGAATTGTTGATCAATAAATTAATGTACATTGTTAAAGTTAACTCTAGCACTTTTAAAATTCCTAATAACCAGCGTATTATAAAGCCCTGGATCACACCAGGTATTCTTAGATGTATTCGCACTAGAGATAGGATGCATATTCGTCTGAAAGAAACTCCTGATAACATTATTTTAAAAGTATCCTACACGAGATATAGAAACTTTTGCACAAAATTATTGAAAAATCTTAAAGTAAACTTTCAGAAAGGAGAGCTACAGAAAAATAAAAATAACATCAAAAAAACATGGCAAACAATAAAAAATATAACCTGTACAGACAAAGGAAAACTATCAAATGAAATACTTTTAAAAATAAAACAAAATCCCACAGATTCTATCAATTACATAAATAATTATTTTGCTAGTGTAGGAAAAAATCTTGCCAGTAAAATAACTTCTTCAGATTGTTGTGAGACAATAAAGCTCCTTCCGTTGCAATCAAATTCTATGGTTTTAATGGATACTGAAGAGGCTGAGATTCTTAGCATTGTTAAAGCTTTAAAAAATGACTGTGCTGCAGGTTATGACGGTATTTCATCAAAAATTTTAAAACAAACAGCAACTATTTTAGTTCCCTTAATTACCCATGTTTGCAATATTAGCATATCCTCGGGAGTGTTTCCATCTGTTCTTAAAACTGCCCTTATAACTCCAATCCACAAGGCTGGCAACAGAGGCAGTGTCGAAAACTACAGGCCCATTTCTGTACTACCTTCTATTGCTAAAATTTTGGAAAAAGTTATCAATAGACGACTAATGACATATGTACATAAATTTAATATACTTTCTCCTAATCAGTTTGGGTTTAGACCTGGTAGATCGGCAGAGGATGCAGTGTCAGAAGCCACAAACTTCATCATTAATGAGATTGATAAGCGTAATAAGGTCATAGGTATCTTTCTAGACCTCGCCAAAGCCTTCGACACTGTCTCTGTCCCTTTGCTAGTAAAGAAGCTTGAACAGGTGGGAATAAGAGGTAGAGCTTTGTGTCTTATGGAAGATTACTTAAAAAAAAGGACTCAGAGAACTAAAATAGCTGATAAAATTAGTGACAAAGAAACAACAAGCTATGGGGTTCCTCAAGGAAGCGTATTAGGCCCAAGCCTTTTCTTAATATATGTTAACGATTTGTGCAACTTGAATTTAGATCACGGCAAGATATTTTCATATGCAGACGATACTGCTCTTATTTTTGTTGGTAAAACCTGGGAGGAAGCTCGTTTACGTGCTGAAAAAGGTCTAAACATTGTCACTAAATGGCTACAAAACAATCTTCTCTCACTTAATGTAGGAAAAACTAAATGCATAACTTTCTCTAACCCTCGTGCTCCAATACCTAGGCTTAATACCATAAAGGTTCACTCAAACTGTATGAACAACAATTGTCTATGTCCAGAATTGCAATATGTGCCTAATGTCAGATATTTAGGTGTGACTTTAGATAGAACAATGACATGGAAAGCGCATATTGAGGCTCTTAGTGGAAGAGTGCGTAAGTTAATTTATATATTCAAAAATTTACGTGATATAGCAGATAGAAAATTAATCCTTGATGTTTACAACGCACTTTGCAAATCAATTCTTACATATTGCAATACATGTTGGGGCGGAACATTTAATTGCTACATGATGATGATCGAACGTGCTCAAAGGGCAATATTAAAAGTAGCAACTTTCAGACCATTCCTGTATTCGACATCAGAACTATATAAAGATTGTAAAGTACTAACTGTTCGACAATTATTCATACATAATCTTATAATGATCCAACACAGGCAATCATATCAATTAACCAACAAAAGAAGGAAGGATATAGTTTATAAGGCACCTAGAGTTAATACGAAACATGCGAAACGATATCTTTCTTTTCTTGGTCCACATTTGTACAATAAAGCCAGCAAAATAATAAAGAACCTCGTTACATATAACAGGAAAGATGCTAAATTTGCTATTTCTAATTGGCTAAGAAACCTCAATTATGAGGAAACTGAGAAATTACTAAAGGTAGATACATAATCTAAATACTTACCTACATTGTCAACCTCTATTATTCTCTCTAATACACAGATATACACTCTCACTGAGACACGTTTCAAGCCAACACTTACCTACTTACACCTTACATCCCCATCACAAATACACATAACACACCTCACTCACACACAAATACACACACATACGCTCACTCTTTTCCTTATACATTTTCACAATACTCACATACATACAACTACTAAAAGTAAATACTTATTTCAATAATGTAAAAACTAAAAAAGAAAAATTGTACTTACCATTTCTGAAACTGAAAGAATCTATATTCATATTAATGTTTTATTTTTTTTTAATCTGTATCATGTAACTAATACTTAGACATAGTCATGTAACACACGTAATATTTTAAAGTACACTTGAAGGGTTTGCAGAACCTGCAACACAAGAAATCACTTTCTTAGTGTAGGTTCTGCGAAAAAAACATACTAAGGAATTTTGTACAAGCATTGTCTTTTTTGTAAGAATTAGTTAATGTAACATAAGTGCCAATTTAGTTTGTTAACAAATTGTATACTATATATGAGAAATAAACATTATTATTATTATTATTATTATTTTCACAGGACTGCTTTGAGCAGTGATAGGACATTTAAAATGAGTGGATTAATTTATAATAAGCTACCACATTGTTTAAGAGAAATAAACAATAAAGATATTTTTTATAATTTAGACTGAAAACAATTTCAATTGATAAGACATATAGACGATTTTTTTAATGATAAGGACATTTAAATACTAGGTAAAATTAGTAAAGACGATTGTAATTTTGATATATTTTTCTTGTGATTGTATTTTAGTTTGAACACAATTCTTAATTTTTGTATGTTTATTTGGTTAAAGCATGGTGATATTTTCTATTGAATACTGTCTACATAACATTATTTTATACCCATCTATGTGAAATAAATATTTTGAATTTGAAATAACTTAGTTCGAATTAGTAATTTTATTCCTCGCTTTCTACCAGGTAAGACAGTGGGCAAGTGATTTCTTATATGTTATTGCATGGTGGTAGGGCATTTTACGGATACCCGCCTGGCTAACTACCACCCTCAAGTAGAAAATCTGTCGCCAAGCACCTAACGGTGTGTTTCAGTGGCTGTCCTTGAGAGACAGTATAATTCTAGGCTGAACAACATCATTTACCATCAAGTGAGATAGTGGTCAATAGCTAGCTAGTCTACAGCTATAAAAAAAAATTAAGTGAAAGTCTTTGTGGCTGCTGATCAATATCAGATTAATATCAATATTGCCAATATTGCCAATGCAATAGTGGCCTAATTGGATTTTAATTTCATTTTCAGTTATTTTTATTATAGACACAGATTATAAAAATAATTGAAAATGAATTATTCACAATAGACTTTTACTGAATAACTGAAAATGAAAAAACTGGTCATGTCTGACTTTGCGCTGTTGCAGTTCTTGCTAGTATGCATTTCGCATTCCTTTATAGTTGAGTAGGTAATCTACAATATTAATTTAAACTGGCATCCCGTAACACAAAATATAATATTTTCGAAACGCCATGCAAATAATTTTGGAATAGCAAGCAATGAGCCAAAAATGTTCAATTGTGTTTTCACACAATGTGCATATGAACTATTTTCGTCAACGAAACCATAATATAGCACCAAATATACTCTGTAGGTAACTGTACTGTATCAGCCGGATTATCTACTGCTGAACACTGCCTCCCCATTATGAGGGGTTTGCCATAATCTCCACGCTTGGCAAGCTTCTTGGGTATCGCAGAGTAGGATATAAGTTCCTCAGTAAGCCGTGCTGCCCACCTTCTTGTGTATTAACCTTAGTCGCCTCTTACGACACCTACGTAGATAACGCTACATTGAGAACGACAAGACAAGTTCCGCTAGTGCGTATCACAAGCTGGCGAAGCAACTAAAGTGCCACATACCCGCAGCAGCATGAATATATATCTATGCTAATCTATAATTATATTCTAAAGAGGAAAGATTTGTATTTTTATATGCAACGAATTAACTTAAAAACTACAGAACCGATTTGGGTGAAATTTGGTAATGAAACAGTTTTTTTTTTATAAATCTACACTCCACAGACTCGAGGGTCCTTGACTTTTTTAAATTATGTTTTTTTACATAATACAAGAAATAGGAAACATGCAACTTTCTAAGGGGGAACAGTGTTAAAACAAAAGTTATTTTATTCGGTTATGTCATTAGCACTAGCATCCAGAGCAGACCGGTGTCCTCTAGCAGCACCCATTCACAAGTTGACGCATGTGCCAGCCATCGCCTTCCCCAACTATTTTTGAGGGAAGATGGCGACTCGACACACATCATCGACGCTAGCCAATACCTTTCTGTGAGCATCACCGCTCCGGATACCCGTCCCAACGATTACAATTATAACATTGATAATTTGGGACTAGAATAAAATTATATAAAGAAATTTACATTTTTGTCATTCTCCAAGTGACATTTTAATAGGGTATGGTTTATATCCAACTGCGCAAAAAGAGGTTATGCGCGATAACCGACATTCCGGCGGATTCGCGGCCGAAAAGCTAGTGTAAAATAAAAGGAATAATCATGAAAAAACACCGGCTAAGTGCGAGTCGGACTCGCACGCTAAGGGTTCCATACAAACCTGCAGGTATAAAAGTAATGGTATTTTTGTTGCTAAATAAAAAATATAACACTTCCATATTAATAAAAATATATAATATGATGTAACAAAAAATATATGCTTTTCGCAATTTTTCCTGTAGGTTTTGATTCTCTTGTGAGTGTCGAAATTTTATGGCATAAACAGCTGTATCTTTTAATTGCGTTGGCTTAGAAGTTTTTTTTTTTTTACAGCTCCAAGGTACACTAGACCTGATTCTTTGTTATTCAGCTTGCTACCTCTACGTGTTCCTGAGAAAAAGGGTCTTGACAGACAGACAACCTTTAAGGTTCCGTAATTTACGGATATATATTGTACGGAACCCTAATAAGGAATAATTTATTAGACTTAACTTTCAGTATGTTTGATAAGATTAAAATAATACTTTTAGGCTGTTGTTAAATTCTGCTAATTTTACATTGTACGTTTACAATTTTGGAAAATGATCCATAAGTAGTGTGTAGTAATAATAAAAAAAATGGAGAGACTGCCACGAAACTCATAATTTAATGGCTAATTAAATATTTGATGACTAAATATGGTGATGTTTTTACATGACTGAACATTTAAAGATCACGATCTATTTTATGTACTTATTTTATGGTAGGCAATATAAAACTAAATATAACGTTACCTATCTGTACAATACATAGCAGCGGGGGGCAGCCCGTGGCTTTGTCCGCGGAGAAATCGGCTATATCGCGTTTCTTCGGGACCAAGGGGATAATACGTATGATATATTATATTTCAAGATCAAAGGGATATATGTACAAAGTTTAATCAAAATCCATTAGGCCGTTTAAGAAGTAAGTGGCAGCAAACAAACACACCTACTGTTTTGGGTTTATTATATTAGTTCATGAATATTAATTCAAGTGCTTTTTCGTTGGTTTGTTCATGGCGATAATTTGTAAAAAAAAGCATTTATTTTATTTTAAATATCTTGACCTGATTTTCAGAAAACAAGATTACCTATAATGATATTTAATTTTTGGGTAGTAGTATTACCTTTATTAACCCTGTCGCCAAGTTGCAGCCATTTAAATTTCATGAACATCCGAACGCAGCTTTTTGCAGTGGCACTTTAATAACAGAAAACTTAAAAGCAAATTATCCCATACCCCAAAGTATATATCTCGATGCCCTGTAGTTCAATTATATAATTTGTTACTTAAACTATCTGGTTGAAATAAGCGCATGATCACGAGTAAACTGAAGTCTATGCGAGTGGATGGTAGGCACTAAGAGCAGACGAACCGGTCTACCCTCTTTCTTGTACGTTTTTTCGCTCAAAAGTAATCAAAAACATGGTAAATATCGTTTGTTATAATAATTATAGTGTAAATAACCGTGACATTTTAAAAACTTATACTGGCTTGAATAATTGAAGTGATGGATTCGATTATTCACATTATTAGTAACCAAAGCTGTTATTTATTCAAAGTTTAAATGAGCTTTATTTGGTTAAAAAATTCATTATCGGAAAACTACAATATTTCTACGATTGATATCAGAGATCTTTCTCAGTTCAGTTTTTGTTTAGTTTTTCAAATAACGTAATTAACATGCTAATAATTGCGAATGTTGCCGATTGTAAGTGTCGTTAAGGCATTGTTTTTTTAATTACTCGTTCTCATATCTTTATCGAGAAAATTGGAGAAAATACATTAAGCAAATTCATCTCAAAACTTAAAACAATAAGTTTTTCTAGTACTGCCTGACACTTTTTGTCTTGTAGTAAAAGACAATGCCATTTACTACAAGAGTCAAGAGCGCCGCGCCAACACTGGACCGCGCCGCGCTCCCTTTTAATAGAGTTTTGAATATTTACATCAAGCAATGTAATAAAAATATGAAATAATAAATAACAGGCACAAGAGACTTTTAACATAAAGTGTTCCTCGTGTTTATTCCGTCAAATATACACAAACAAATAAGCTTACATAAATAAAATAAAAAAAAACATATCGGAATGTTCAATCCTATGAGGTTGTTAGCATTTTTCCAATAACCCTGTATATAATATATATATTGGTGAAGTTTCATTTTTGAATTTGATCTTTTAAATAAGTTTCATCATCATCATCAGCCGGAAGATGTCCACTGCTGAACAAAGACCTCCCCCATAGAACGCCACAAAGAACGGCTATTAGCCACTTGTAACCACTGGCTACCCGCAACTTTCACGATGTCGTCAGTCCACCTAGTGGGGGGCCTACCAAGTCTACATCTTTCGGTGTAGTGTGGTTACAGCTCGAGAACCTCTCTTCCTCATCGGTTATCAGTTCGTCGAGCAATGTGGCCCGCCCATTGCCACTTCAACTTGCAAATTCTGAGAGCTATGTCGGTGATTTTGGTTCTTTGGCGAATATCCACGTTCCGGATTTTATCACGCAAAGAAACTCCGAGTATAGTTCTCTCACTAGCTCGTTGAGCGACCCTGAGCTTGTACATAAGGGCCACAGTTAAGGATCACGTTTCAGTGCCATATGTCATCACTGGCAACACACAATTTACATTTACACAATGGTTTGCATTCAAAAATTATCTAATGATGAACTGAGATATATTGAATGCGATGGTAGGTATCTAATATTAAAACAGTGTGCATGGCCCATAAAGTTCAACACTCATATTAAATAATAAAATAATAAATACCTGTTCACTCAACCCGGTGAAAAGATTTCCATTCAGAAATAACATGCTTCCAAAACAGTACAAATATCAGTTTAATCGGTGGTTATGAAGAGCTAGCTAGTTACTCATACTTTACCAAAAGATTGTAGGTACTACCTAACTAAGAAAGTAGTAGAATCTTAATCCAACTTACAGCCTGTCCCGAAAGTCAATAACCATTTTACACAATTGGCCATAGGTAACTTAAAACGATCACATAAGCCTCCTGTACCATCGGATCAGGAACAATAGTGTTACACAGATATGCAGTGAAGTAATGTCAGCAGTAAACGAGTACTTTTATTATGCACGACAACCTGAAATTGAAAACCAATACCTATAAGGGGTACCACATAGTCCGGCTTTGGGTTGAATTCAATTTACTTCCCTCATTTCTTTTCTGCGAAGTCTTAGACACGAAAACCGTTGGAAAACGTTCAGCCAGCCATTGTAGGTGATGCCGAGATGCATGTTCGTCCCAAATCATCATGTATAATGATTTTTCAAAAATAATGAGAGGTGGAGAGGAAGTCACATGCAACTACTACCTACGTACACATATATAACATATAATAAAATTATAGATCACGACTAGGTACTTAAAAATAATCTAATATTTTATAACGTAAATAAACCTATCTTTTATTGGGGCAATTAGTATGTTTTATGGAGCTTTTCTACTATAAAAAGGTGAAAATTCCCAATTGAAACCAGTCTTGTGGCTCCAAAATGGAAGCAAAACGTTTAATCGTCTTCGGGTTGCTAGTAATATTACCCTTGGGTATATTATGTCAACAACAACCAGGTAAGCCATTTTTATACTATAAAAATAATTGTTGATTAAGAATAACCATTTTCTTCGAACCATTCGTATGTAATAAGGGGTTCTAATGTAATCGACTTCTTTTCAATAGCATTATTCACCGCTAAAAAGTCTACATTGCCTTCTAAATGACTAAGTCAGACACAATTAACAAGCGTCTGAATAATACTACCTTAGCCGCAAGTAATCTTCTATGTAAGCCAGTCTAAACACACACACATATACAACTCAGCATCGTGTTTATTTTTAAGCATCTTAATTTGTAACATGCATTCAAGAAGTAAATTTCTAAAACGTATATGACATCAAATGAGACATTCTATTCGTTTCTAATGTTTTATGTCAGTACGTTTAATATATAATTCATCCCCTAATATTTAATCGTCACTATGAAGCTATTGTCATCTGTACAGTACCGTATCAGCGGGATTATCCACTGCTAAACACAGCTTCCCTTGGGTTTGCCATAATCCCCACGCTTGGTAGGCGTCTTGGGGATCGCAGTATAATATATCAGTCCCTCAGAAAACGCTGCTGCCCACCTTCCGTGTATTTTACCTTTAGTCGCCTCTTACATCACCCACTGGTAGAAATGGGGGGTGACATTCTAACCCGGCACCTTACGGGGCATTATTATCTTATAATAAATAATTATGGCCACTAATACTACCTGGAAACTATTGGCATGTGTTTGAAGATCGTTTCAATTTTGTAAAAACAGCAATCAAAAAAATCTAAACAGTTTTTTAATGATGAATTCTCTTTCTCTAAGATATAAAAGATTCTTCTGGCGTTATGGTCAAAAGCAACCTGACACTCCTCGCTTCGCCCGTTGTCGTGCCTATATATATGACTTTGGCCTAACTCTCTCTTTCTCTGTCTTGGCATGGGCCGCTTGCAATCTTAGATCAGGGAGCATAGCGCATAAATCCCTACCCCGTGTCAAATAGCACCTAAGTACTTTTATGCTTTAAAACAGAATATAATAGTAGGTTCAAAAAAATTACCTGAAAGTAGTAAAAGGAGGCCAAATAAAATACTTAACTTTTTTTTAATTCTATTTCTGTATTGAAAGATAATATCATATTACTTCTGTAGGTATAGGTACATAATCAAAAGAAAATAAACTATTATTGGATTTTTAACGCAGCTCGCGCTTTAGTAGGCCTTCCACTGCTTACTTTTAAGCGCAAGGCATTTGCATTTGCCTCTTATGGTGTCGTCAAGTACTTTAGTCTGATTTTAAGGTCTAACTTTGACCGAAAATTGGTGCAAACCGCCGGCCGCTGTCGTCAAATCTTGCAGTGGCTATTTTCACGATAAAAGAATATTGATGTATTATTTTACATGCTATAATGATATTGTTATACCATAAATGATATTGTTTATAGAAGCTTGAATTACATCTTTTTGAGGACCTTGTGTTGAAGCTGTAAATCGTGTATATGTGATGACATGTAAAATCCGTGGCTGACTAAGTAAATTAGGTGACAATGAATAATTAAGAAGGACAAGTTCTGATATTTGTTGATTTTAACTTGAGGCTTTCTATAGAATATTTAGTTGGCGTTGTAAAAAAGACAATTAGTTTATTAGAGGCTATCTAATTTTCCCGCTGCTTAGTTATAAAATGGGAAGTTTGATCACGTGGCCAATAAAGGAATCTGCGACTTGACTTATAACATCTCTTTTTATAATTATAATTTTATTTTATTTGTTTTAGCTATTTAAATAAATCAGTTATTTCGTCTACCCACTGACAATGATAGCTGCTTTACTTTACTTTCAATACTTTAGATTCATTTGTTGCTGATTTATATTTGTACAACTTACGAGCTTAAATTGAGCTGCAACTTTCAAACGCCACACTTTGTTTACCTGTATAGTCGTCCTAAGTAATTTTACTATTAAGTACTTAATTCTGTAATGTGTGGTAACTATTTCAGACCAAAATGATGTAGCATCGAGATCCACTGGCCAATGTAAGTAAAACATTAGATATTTCCTAAATTTGGGTTCTAAGCTACATATATATACATAATATATATAAATATATATCATATATACTTCATACCTATATTTTGAACGATAATACGGCACTTTTGTAACACTAGCCTGGCTAGCTCTACACCATTTTAATATTTAATATCAAATCTGCCATTAAGAATCTAACAGTAGGTTCCAGGCAGCTGTTCAGAAAATCAATTTCCTATTCTGAGTTAGCTGGATTAATATCTTCGGCCATATCCTCGATTACCAAAAGAGGAGATAGTAGTCAAAGGCTACCTTATTACCAATAAAAAATCTAGGACATAATATCTAGAATGTAATCAAAACATATGACAAAAAGATTATTGTACGCGAAAATATTCGCGTAATGACATTGCTAGAACTACTATTAGATAATAATGTAAATTTATATTGCATATTGTTACAGAATTTCATTGACAATCACTATAAGTTAGGTTTTTTTCACAGGCGGTATGCCTTCATTAACAAAATACTGACAACTATATACAACACTACAGCTACTGCAGTAAAAGCATTTAGACAACCTAATAGGTCTGTGCGGGCTAACAGGCAGTCCAAAAGCTCCAGCCCACTACCAGTTGGCAGCATGCCCAGCATGCTGGCAGCATTGCCCCGTTGAATTGCAATGCTTATTCTTTGAGCCAAATAGGTGCCAGCATTTTTAATAATGCGTCGCATCGTCCGAGCGCCCTAATAAGTTTTGGAAAATACGATGAGCTCCCGGTCCCCACGGAACCAACGTCGCTACACTTAACGGCTCAAATACGAGTATGTAACCGGTACTCTACGAGGTTAGCATACTTGCGCCGCTTGAGTTGATCCGCCGAAGTAACCGCGGCCGCCAGACCTCACGTTGGTTTCATAAAGATGTGTAGGCGCTTAATGTGCCTATCGTGTGACGCATGTAACGTCCCACACTAAGGGCCACCGTAACTTCCACGGAACCAGAGTCATGCCGTCAGGTTTTTAATCATCGTCACGCATTAGACCATTCGGTTTAAAAATAGCTGATGATATCGTTAAGGCTGGCGTGGTGGGATATTCGACCAGCACTTCGAGAGCAAGAGAGACCATGGTGACCGAGTTGATCAACTGCAGTACCACACTGGCAGTGATGTGCAACACAACACCTTGCACCCAATCGTAAGCTAATAGCGAGACGAAAAGCTGATGGATCTGTAAGGCTACCAGTTTTGTAAGAAAGAATGGCCTGTAACCAAAGAGCAGATTTTCATGTACATATTTTTTTTGGTTTGCATAGAATATTGTTTTATAGATCGCGGCTTAGCCCACGTTACCGTACCGATTCGTCACGTTTCTCGATGTTAAACTATTTCCAGTAAAATCAATTTATCTATGTCAGAGGATTCACTTGAATATCAGCTTAGGATCGTATGATATCCCAAGCAAAATTGTTTAATATATAGTATTAATTTATTTCTTAGCATTCGCCGGAAAGGATGGAGCCTCATCTGGTGGTGATACAGAGAGCAACGCAGGTTCGATTATACAGTTTATATACATTTAAGAACGAACCATGGACCTGCTGCGCGGCAGTCTATAGCCAATGCCACTGAGCCATCTCTGCTTCAGTGCCATCGCTGCATCTTTTATCTCGTTTGCCCACTATTTTAGTTGCTGCAGTGCCCTTCACACCGATACATAGTAACGTTAAGACATTACTGCTTTAAGGCCGCATATTTATCACTGTGTCTTAGTGGAACCTTACTAAGCTGTACTCTTGAGAGACCTACCACCTGGTAGTACTTAGACACCACTGCCTAACCCTTAAAATAGAGATCTGGATATATGTTTTACCCCCGGTGCCAGGTTAGAATTACAACTCCCCATATCTTCCCGTGGGTGTCGTTAAAGGCGACTAAGGGAAAAATCTTGGAAGGTTGGCAGCAGCGCCTTCTAAAGAACTGAGATGGCTTAAATTCCGATCCCCAAGTTGCCTGCCAAGCGTGGGGATTATGGCAAATACCCACTAAATGGGGGAGGCTATGTTCAGCAGTGGACGATCCGGCTGATCTAGTATATTTGTTTCTATAGTTTGTTTTCGTATTATGTAAAATATAGTCTTGCTGCGTACCAAAAACACAGCGTACTTAAATGTAATTTCAAGTAAACGTTTGGACTAAGTCGCTATTCCATGGTCTATGTCGCCTTTGCTATATTTCACACATTGCCCATGTCATAATTTTAATATTAATTTCTGGTCTATTTTGAAGGTAATACTGATTCTTTCGCTTCCGGAGATTGTAAGTATAGTCAATTTAACGCACCATGCATAACATGAATTTTGTCTGAAATGTCTGAAAAAGGAATTATATGATTATTCTTTTCTTTATATAGCTACCGCCAATCAAGACGGAACCAACTCTGCCAGTGATGCCGGTTCTGAATCAGGTAAAATTATAATATTTCTTACGTTTTTTTTTTTTTTATGCATGATAGGTTAGCCTTTGACCACTATCTCACCTGAGGGTAAGTGATGATGTGGTCGAAGATGTTGTTCAGGCTAACCTAGAAGTACTGGCTCTCAAGGACAGCTGCCGGAACACATCGTTAGGTGCTTGGCGACAGATTTTCTTCTTGAGGGTGGTAGCTAGCCAGGCGGGCATTCGCAAAATGCCCTACCACCATGCTATAACGACTGCCATCCTAAGACGACAACCGGGACCGACGGCTTAACGTGCCCTCCGAAGCACGGAAACGCTCAGTAGTAATGTCACTAGCGGTCACCCATCCAACTCATGACCGCGGGCGACGTTGTTTAACTTTGCTGATCGGTTAAGAACAGCTAAGTAAACTTCCCTACGAGCGCTTCAACGTATATACGTATTATAATGGAGAAGTTAAGAGGTATTTTGGTGTTGTTTGTACGTTGTTTCTGTAATAAATAGTGTGATCAGTTCAGAGTATCAAGAGGCTCAAACCGAAACATTCTGCGGCTCGCTTTGCCTTACAGAGGTCTAGGAGCTTTACAGACACCTAACTAAGAATTTGCAATGACACTGAATTAAATCAACATGTTTTTTTTATATTATTGTGACGTAACGAACACGAGGTCCATCTGATGTTAAGTGATAGCCTCTGCTTACAACAGATGCATTTCATCACAAGCGCGAACTGGCGGCAGTCTATAGCCAATACCACTGAGCCATCTCTGCTTCAGTGCCATCACTGCTTCTTATGTCTCGTTTGCCCACTAATTTACTTGCTGCAGGGCCCTTCAGACGGATACATAGTAACGTTTAGAAATTACTGCTATAAGGCCGCATATCTGTCACTGTGTCTTAGTGGGACCTTCTGACTAAGACGAACTCTTGAGAGACCTACCACCTGGCAGTGGACACCACTGCCTAACCCTTAAAATACTGAGATGTGCATGTATGTTTCACCCCCCGTGGGGTGCCGGGTGAGAATAACACCTCCCCATATCTTCCCGTGGGTGTCGTTAAAGGCGACTAAGGGAAAAATCTTGGAAGGTTGGCAGCAGCGCCTTCTAAAGAACTGCCATCTTGCATTCCGATCCCCAAGTCGCCTGCCAAGCGTGGGGATTATGGCAAATACCCCCTAAATGGGGGAGGCTATGTTCAGCAGTGGATGATCCGTCTGATCAAGTATATATGTTTCTATAGTTTGTTTTCGTATTATGTAAAATATAGTCTTGCTGCGTACCAAAAACACAGCGTGCTTAAATGTAATTTCAAGTAAACGTTTGGACTACGTCGCTATTCCATGGTTTATGTCGCCTTTGCTATATTTCACACATTGTCCATGTCATAATTTTAATATTAATTTCTGGTCTATTTTGAAGGTAATACTGATTCTTTCGCTTCTGGAGATTGTAAGTATAGTCAATTTAACGCACCATGCATAACATGAATTTTGTCTGAAATGTCTGAAAAAAGTAATTATATGATTATTCTTTGCTTTATATAGCTACCGCCAATCAAGACGAAACCAGCTCTGCCAGTGATGCCGGTTCTGAATCAGGTAAAATTGTAATATTTCTTACGTATTATGATGAAGAAGTTAAGAGGTATCTTGGTGTTGTTATTACGTTGTTTCTGTAATAAATAGTGTGATCTGTTCAGAGTATCAAGAGGCTCAAACTAAAAAATTCTGCGGCTCGCTTTGCCTTACAGAGGTCTAGGAGCTTTAGAGACACCTAACTAAGAATTTGCAATGACACTGAATTAAATCAACATGTTTTTTTATATTATTGTGATGTAACAAACACGAGGTCCATCTGATGTTAAGTGATAGCCTCTGTTATAAAAACTAACGTGGTTTTCACTCATTTTAGTAAATAATACGGGATAACTCACGTAAATAAGTCAGATAGCTCCGACTATAGTTTCAACCACATCCGGTGGTCTTTTTCAAGGAGAGCTCGGGACGCCCGCGTTGACGTCTCGCTGAGCACTGCGGGCGGCAGCTCGTAGCGCGCGTGACGTCATAGGTTGGTGCGAGGGGTGGGTTGCTGTTGGTCGTGTCGGCAAGTCCTCTTCATCGCTGGAATCCCGGCTGGTGTGGGACACGTCCAAGCAATAGGAGCTCACTATATCTCCACTAGACCCGTCATTAGCCTCCAAATGAGTTCCATGAAGACACGGCTTCCAAGTAGGTGACAAGAACCAACCTCTGTCTCTATTAAAATTTGGACGCCTACTAATTTCAATAGATTCTCGGATCTTGCGAGGCACGAAGAACTTTTCTCTCGACAAGACCCGAGCTTTGTCGAAGCGGATGTAGTGTCCTGCACTAGATAGCAGAGAATGTTCTGTCACGGCTGAGCTGTTGATGTCCTGATTCTTCATGGAACGTATGTGCTCTGTGAGTCTAGTGGAAACGTTCCTGCGTGTTTCTCCGACGTAACATTTACCACAGTCGCAGGGAATCATGTAGACACCGGGGACTCCAAATGGGTCTATATCTTTGGGAGAGCGAAGCAGCTGTCTGAGTTGTCTTAGAGGGCGGAATATTGTCTTGATGCTGTACCTTCGGCGTAACAAGTTTCCAATTTTATCCGTGATTCCCTTTATGTATGGAAGGTATGCTGCCGCTCTTTCCACTGATGCCGGGCGTGTCTTGGACGACGCGTTCGCAATACGCCAACTGTGCCTCCACTTGTATCCATTGCTTTGCAGAACCCCTTTAATGTGGTCTAGCTCAGTATCCAGGTACTCAGGATCGCATATTCTTAATGCTCTGTTTATAAGCGTCCGTGGTACTGAGGCTAGATGCGCTGGGTGGTGGTGAGAATCCGCTCTGAGATACCTATTTGTGTGTGTTGGCTTGCGATATATTGAGTACGATAGATGGCCGACTGAGTCGCGTCTTACCAACACATCCAGAAAAGGCAGGGCTCCGTCTCTTTCCCGTTCTACTGTAAAAGCAATTTTTGGGTGAATGCTGTTCAGGTGTTCTAACAGCGAATCCACATTATTTCTTTGCACAATGGCAAACACGTCGTCAACGTAGCGCCACCAGTGTCGTGGCTTATATGAAGTAATTATTGTCGCCATTACTTCAAACCACTCCATAAAGATATTAGCGACTACCGGAGCTAAGGGAGACCCCATCGTTATACCGTCGATTTGCAAGTAAAAATCCCCTTTCCACAAAAAAAACTATAGTCGGAGCTATCTGACTTATTTACGTGAGTTATCCCGTATTATTTACTAAAATGATAGCCTCTGCTTACAACAGATGCATTTCATCACAAGCGCGAACTGGCGGCAGTCTATAGCCAATACCACTGAGCCATCTCTGCTTCAGTGCCATCACTGATTCTTATGTCTCGTTTGCCCACTAATTTACTTGCTGCAGGGCCCTTCACACCGATACATAGTAACGTTAATAAATTACTGCTATAAGGCCGCATATCTGTCACTGTGTCTTAGTGAGACCTTCTGACTAAGACGAACTCTTGAAAGACCTACCACCTGGTAGTACTTGGACACCACTGCCTAACTCTTAAAATACTGAGATGTGCATGTATGTTTCACCCCCGTGGGGTGCCGGGTTAGAATTACACCTCCCCATATCTTCCCGTGGGTGTTGTTAAAGGCGACTAAGGGAAAAATCTTGGAAGGTTGGCAGCAGCGCCTTCTAAAGAACTACCATCTTATATTCCGATCCCCAAGTCGCCTGCCAAGCGTAGGGGTTATGGCAAATACCCCCTAAATGGGGGAGGCTATGTTCAGCAGTGGACGATCCGGCTGATCCAGTATATTTGTTTCTATAGTTTGTTTTCGTATTAAGTAAAATATAGTCTTGCTGCGTACTAAAAACACAGCGTGCTTAGATGTAATATGAAGTAAACGTTTGGATTAAGTCGCTATTCCATGGTCTATGTCGCCTTTGCTATATTTCACACATTGCCCATGTCATAATTTTAATATTAATTTCTGGTCTATTTTGAAGGTAATACTGATTCTTTCGCTTCTGGAGATTGTAAGTATAGTAAATTTAACGCAATATGCATAACATGAATTTTGTCTGAAATGTCTGAAAAAAGTAATTATATGATTATTCTTTCCTTTATATAGCTACCGCCAATCAAGACGAAACCAGCTCTGCCAGTGATGCCGGTTCTGAATCAGGTAAAATTATAATATTTCTTACGTATTATGATGAAGAAGTTAAGAGGTATCTTGGTGTTGTTATTACGTTGTTTCTGTAATAAATAGTGTGATCTGTTCAGAGTATCAAGAGGCTCAAACTAAAAAATTCTGCGGCTCGCTTTGCCTTACAGAGGTCTAGGAGCTTTAGAGACACCTAACTAAGAATTTGCAATGACACTGAATTAAATCAACATGTTTTTTTATATTATTGTGACGTAACAAACACGAGGTCCATCTGATGTTAAGTGATAGCCTCTGCTTACAACAGATGCATTTCATCACAAGCGCGAACTGGCGGCAGTCTATAGCCAATACCACTGAGCCATCTCTGCTTCAGTGCCATCACTGCTTCTTATGTCTCGTTTGCCCACTAATTTACTTGCTGCAGGGCCCTTCACACCGATACATAGTAACGTTAATAAATTACTGCTATAAGGCCGCATATCTGTCACTGTGTCTAAGTGGGACCTTCTGATTAAGACGAACTCTTGAAAGACCTACCACCTGGTAGTACTTGGACACCACTGCCTAACCCTTAAAATACTGAGATGTGCATGTATGTTTCACCCCCGTGGGGTGCCGGGTTAGAATTACAACTCCCCATATCTTCCCGTGGGTGTTGTTAAAGGCGACTAAGGGAAAAATCTTGGAAGGTTGGCAGCAGCGCCTTCTAAAGAACTGCCATCTTACATTCCGATCCCCAAGTCGCCTGCCAAGCGTAGGGATTATGGCAAATACCCCCTAAATGGGGGAGGCTATATTTAGCAGTGGACGGTCCGGCTGATCCAGTATATTTGTTTCTATAGTTTGTTTTCGTATTATGTAAAATATAGTCTTGCTGCGTACTAAAACACAGCGTACTTAAATGTAATTTCAAGTAAACGTTTGGACTAAGTCGCTATTCCATGGTCTATGTCGCCTTTGCTATATTTCACACATTGCCCATTAGCCCATTTAAATATTAATTTCTGGTCTATTTTGAAGGTAATACTGATTCTTTCGCTTCTGGAGATTGTAAGTATAGTCAATTTAACGCACCATGCATAACATGAATTTTGTCTGAAATGTCTGAAAAAAGTAATTATATGATTATTCTTTCCTTAATATAGCTACCGCCAATCAAGACGGAACCAGCTCTGCCAGTAATGCCGGTTCTAACTCAGGTGAAATTATAATATTTCTTACGTATTGTGATGGAGAAGTTAAGAGGTATCTTGCTGTTGTTTGTACGTTGTTACAGAAACAACGTACAAACAACAAATAGTGTGATCTGTTCAGAGTATCAAGAGGCTCAAACTAAAAAATTCTGCGGCTCGCTTTGCCTTACAGAGGTCTAAGAGCTTTAGAGACACCTAACTAAGAATTTGCAATGACACTGAATTAAATCAACATGTTTTTTTATATTATTGTGACGTAACAAACACGAGGGTCGTCTGATGTTAAGTGATAGCCTCTACTTACAACAGATGCATTTCATCACAAGTGCGAACTGAACCCCTTATCTACACTAATATTATAAAGAGGAAAGATTTGTATTTTAGGATTTTTGTGTTATTGTATGCAACGAATAAACTTAAAAACTTCTAACCCGATTTGGGCAAAATTTGGTATGGAATTAGTTAGAGACGCGGAGAATAATAGTCGAATAGTTTTTATCTAATTGCTCAAAAAGAAGTTTATGATTTTGTGCGATATCCGACATAAGCGCGGGCAGGGCCACGGCCGGAAAGCTAGTAGTTTAAATATTAAAATATAGATACACAGACGTTAATTTCTTTACTTTTTAATATTGTTAGGTTTGCAATAACGCCTGTTATGCGAATTATATTACAAGTTAATTTTCCTTTTTACACATTTTACCAGCATTAAAATATGTGTCTAGGTTAATAAAACACGTTATTCCTTTATCAAACTTTATAATTATAATATTGGTATTCATTGCCCGTGCGGTGCAGGACTCGTATATAGATACCTAGCCAGGCGGACAATCGCAAAATGTCCTTCTAACATGCGATGAAGCTCAAGCTGGCGGTGTGGATCGAACCAGACACCTGCGGCACGGCAGTCCATTACTATTATATATTTTGAAGCGCTCGTAGCGAAGTTTACTTAGCTGTTCTCAACCGATCAGCAAAGTTAAGCAACGTCGCCCGCGGTCATGAGTTGGATGGGTGACCGCTAGTGACATTACTACTGAGCGCTTCCGTGCTTTGGAGGGCACGTTAAGCCGTCGATCTCGGTTGTCGTCTTAGGATGGCAGTCGTTACAGCATGGTGGTAGGGCATTTTGCGAATGCCCGCCTGGCTAGCTACCACCCTCAAGTAGAAAATCTGTCGCCAAGCACCTAACGGTGTGTTCCGGCAGCTGTCCTTGAGAGCCAGTACTTCTATGTTAGCCTGAACAACATCTTCGACCACATCATCACTTACCATCAGGTGAGATAGTGGTCAAAAGATAACATATCAGGCATAAAAAAAAATATTACTGCACTTGAATTGCAAAATATTTAATATATTTTTCTTTTCAAATATTTACAGACGACGATGACTCAAGCTCTTCATCTTCATCGAGTTCTTCAAGTAGCAGTAAGTTTTAAAAGTTAACGTTATTTTAAAAACATATATTTTTAACTAACCTCAAAAAAGGAGGAAGTTCTTAGTTCGACTGTTTTTACGTCATAACTCTTTATATGGTGTACCGATTGTGATGTTATTTTTTTTACATTTGAAATTTATTCAAGTATATTTAATTAATTGTCACTAAAATGTTTTCCTTAATTACCTTAGAACTATTTTAGAACGAGACAATCTTTGCAAATTAATTTGACAAGTGTTTTTTTATGTATGTAAATGTGTGTGTGGTAGGGTATGTGAATGTTTAGATGTTAATATGTAGCAAATATTCAGTTCCTATAAGTTCTAATATGAGTAGGTAATCTGTGATTTTACATTAACATAATTTCCTAGTATCGTGTATTAAATTTTGTGTTTTGTTCAATTATTTATATATATATATATAGTGTCCTAAATAGTACAGTGTAAAATTTGCTCCTTTAAAATGTGTAATTGACCTTCATAGGAGCGCCGCAGACGCCTAAACTAAAAAAAATTGACTTTGACTATAAGTTGTTGATGCATTTGAAAGGCTGGTGCTAGTAATGTGGTCCCATTTAAGTTTGACGAGTAGTTTTTGAATTACCCCTCGTAATGTGTATTTTATAGTAAGTAAACAACTTTAAACGGTTCAAATTGACCAGAGAGACCCGCTTTGTGCCAAGAATGTTACGCGAGGATATTGACATAAAAAAGTACCAAAACTTTAATAGAGATGTAGGTTGGCAAGTACCACCTGCATGGGATCCTGTTATCAGATTAATTAAATCCCATGGCCAACGCAAATTTGAAGGACCTGTGGACACTGAGCGAATACTGCGTGAATAGGGAACGTTTTGATTAATGTAAAATTTCTGACGGTAGTATTAATAATTTCTTAGTAACTCATGTGACAAATAAAACTCATTAGGCACCCAGCGACCACGATCACTGCAATGTGTTTGAAACGTCGGGACAAAATAATGTTAAACATACCCGATTTAAACCATTTAAAGTTTTTTAATTACTATGTATAGTAATAATATGTGTATTTTATGTTTGAAGTAGTTTTTTTATATAAAAAGATTGCCTGTATATCCGCAAAGGCAGTGACGTATTGGTCCTTTGTAATGAAACACCATATATATTTATATTACAGCAAGTAGCGACAGTGGAGATACTTCATTGAGCAGCAGCGGTAGCGGTATGTAGCACATTCAATAGTAGTATTTATCTTGTATATCTTAGAGTCACAGTTCCTCGCAAAATAAAACTCAGTACCGTTCCATGTTCCCCTTGGAAAATTGTGTCAATAAGCTAATTAAAAGAAAAAGTACAGCCATAAGATTTCTCGCACCTGGGGGCCAAGTCTGCTGATTACATGTTCATATTCAGCATACATTCATTCAAGATTCATACAGGACTGAATCGGTAGTCTGCTGATCCCTCATGAATATATGAATCTAGGCTGGTTTGACGATATTGCCAAGAAAAAAATAAAAAGAGAAGAGTAAGGTAATCATAAAACAATTTCGTTATGATATATTATTCTTTTATTATTTCGTTTCGTTTTCATATGAAACCGAGATTGAATCAATATTGACTCAATATGAACGATATGAAGTTAGTAGACTACCAAAACTATCAAAATTGACCAGGCCGAGTCCATCATAGATTCATATTGATTAGCAGACTTGACGCCCTGTTGCGCATGCATTTATCTAGCAAGCTCGATGTGTAGAGGTTTATAGTTGATAGGCTAGCCTTTGACCACCATCTCACCAGATGGTAAGTAACGATATAGTCGAAGATGTTGTTTAGGCTAACCTATAACTACTACTGGCTCTCAAGGACAGCTGCCGGAATGCACCGTTAGGTGCTTGGCGACCTATTTTCTACTTGAGGGTGGTAGCTAGCCAGGGCATTCGCAAAATTAAATTAATTTTTAATTTTTAATATATATATATATTAGATTAAGGTATTTATGTTCTTTGGGTCCGTACATTTATAAATTTATTTATTGTGTCTGTTACCTGAAATAAAAATTTATTATTATTATTTTTATTAAAATACCCTACCACCGTGCAAAATCTTGTATTCCCGAAGAGATATTCAAAAGATGTATTAGATAAGTCCATCTATTGGTCGAAGTTCGACTTCGACTCCAGTCTGCTACTGATAATTTCAATATGTAAGCAATTTCAATGCCGTTTATAACAGAAAGGTAGCGGGTAAACTATTATCAAGCATCCTCAAAGTGGGTGGAAGTCAGTCAGACAGCTGGTTTTATTATAAAGTAAGATCAGGCCTGGCTCACTCCGCATTTTAGGTACAAAGCTACAGGTTCATCGGCGTATCCGTCCGGAGAGGATTATTCTACGGTGCGTGTCGCGTCAGAAGAGATCAGAGCTATGCGTGTCTACGCCTTAGAAAAAGAGACGCTTAGTAGGTGAATATAAATATTGAGACTCAGTGCTTTGCGGGCTGAAGTGCACTTTTTTTCTTCGTGGTTATTGGAGTGGCATTGCAGAGTGATTCTTCTTGTTCATTTTATTCTGGGGTTAGAAACTGGTAGAACAGCATTTGGATATTTTTTATTTAGTAGTTTTGAGGGCATGGGTGCCAGTGAAACTACATGTATAAGAGACTTTACAACTTTATGTACCTCAGGGTGATGGGCGCAGTGCAGTTTGACAATTGTGATGTAATGTATCTGTAGGCAGAAGCTACCGCTGAACAGCAGGGCCTCGTGCTTGTTTTGTCACAATAACATCAAACAGTTTCGTTGTTAGCTATTATAATATTTTCATACAAAACGTTTATTACAACTAAGATTTTTGTCTTATTATTTTGTGACGAAAGATAAATGTGAAATTTTGGAAGGTCTGTTCGTCATTTAAAATTTTCATTATATTTATTTCAAAGGTCTAGAAAAATATTTTTCTTTAGGATGACTTACTGTGCATGCAGATTCTTAGCAGGATAATTAATATATATAAAACATGGTGAAAGATTTCTATTCCATTCTTATAGGTTTATTCTTAGTTTCAAAGATGATGATTATAAAGATTAATTTTTTTTTTGCATGTGATGAATATAACGAACACCCCATTACAAAGCATAATTGGTAATATATTTTATTTGAAGATGCGGTTTCAAATTCCGTTCAAAGTATTTTCGTGTCCAAAAATTTCTGTTTACTCCTAATGCACATTAATTAAAAGTAAAAACAGAAATGTAAATTCTGCTTATAATATTAAGTTATTATTGTCTACAATATCCTTAGCTTTTTGTAGACATATTTTGAACATGTATGTCCAAAAATGTATAAACTATTTATTTTATTTTTATTATTTACATCCTCTTCAAATGGTGACCAAGGTGGTAGTTCTTCCTCGTCGAGCACCGGTACGTATTTGATTATTTAGAATTCATACTTATTATGTATGGTATGACTATTATGTACACGTAGAAAACGCTATTATACACTTTTAAGCCAAAAAAATATAAACTATTGAGATATGACGTGATAATATTAAAGATTATACTATTTTTATTAGCAGTAGATCTCTTTGTGAGAGTTTGTTCGGGGAAGTATTACCACCATATATTTCGAGCAGCAAGCATTAATGTTAACATTACTATGTTCTGTTCTGAAAGGTATGGGTGCCAGTATAATAACAAAACACAAACTTACCAAATTTGTGTCTCTGGGTGATGGGCACAGTTCAGTTCGTCACTTGTAACATATGCAGTATCGAATAAAGCACTCATTATGAGCCCTATATGTTTGGATTACAAATTTTGATATTTTAAAGCGCTCGTAGCGAAATTTGCTTAGCCGTTCTGAATCAATCAGCAAAGTTAAGCAACGTCCGCCGCGGTCATGAATTGGATGGGTGATCGCTAGTGACATTACTACTGAGCGCTTCCGTGCTTCGGAGGGCACGTTAAGCCGTCGGTCCCAGTTGCTGTCTTAGGATGGCAGTCTTTACAGCATGGTGGCAGGGCATTTTGAGAATGCCCGCCTGGCTACCACCCTCAAGTAGAAAATCTGTCACCAAGCACCTAACGGTGTGTTCTGGCAGCTATCCTTGAGAGCTAGTAGTTCTAGGTTCGCCTGAACAAAATCTTCGATCGCATCATCACTTACCATCAGGTGAGATAGTGGTCAAAAGCTAAACTAACAAGCATAAAAAAAAGAACAAAAATGTATCTAACATAGATTATGTTCCCTGATTCTGGATGCCAAGGATGCAATTTGGAAAGCCCACTTATGCTTTTCATCTATGTGCACACCTATGTACTTAATTGATACACCATGGGTCCAAATTGAGCATCTACATTGGTTGGAGTTTTCCACGATTACATGGAAAAGTGTGCTCTTTTGTGATTAATTCAGTAAGGGTCATTTCTGCGTTCGTTATACTATAAGTACTATAACACATAAGCATTGTCTTGGAAAAATTTAGTATTGGGAGACTTTTCAAGCCACTTTTATTTTCAAGCGTTACCGTAGCAAGTCATTCTTCACCTAAGTGACTTTTCTGATGTGCTATGTTGTACCAGTTATAGTAGGGGAGCCCACTATGCTAAATGGGGATTTACTCGAGCGTCATTGAGACCTATTGAGTTGTAAAGCTAGGGTGATAAAAGAAAAAAATATATACATACATATAATGTATACCTTTTCACCGGTGTGGGAAGCAGATATTGCTTTTTAAAAATGTAAAAAAAATGTTGCATGGACATACTCTAGTGCGTGAGATTTTATAGACATATAAGAGTCTAAAGGTCACAGCTCATTAGAGCCACCCGGCACCCGACCCGCACGCCTCGTTACTCGGTGTCCACTCGTTGTAGGCAAGTGGTCTACGGGTGGACGACGCGTTGTCACCAATAAACGTTGTGTGGTCAACCAGTGTAACTCACTTAGCCAATATGTGCAAATCGCAGGGTCCATGAATTTTCGAGTAGCCTGTCAACTTGACACCAGGTCTACACGTGTGTTTGTTAATATCAAATTTTGCAAACCTTCATGGTGTGGTTGGCTCTCATAGCTGTCGCGCTCAATAAATACGTAAAAAAAAAGAAGATTATTGGTTGCACGAAATGTTTAAACATAGAAAAAAAAGGTAAATATAAAAAAGAGGGTGAATCTTAGACCGCTTGTGCGTTGGAAATTCGCAGCAACGCAAAGCAAGCATGCGAGCAGCGAGTTATCAACTTGCCATCCGCGCGTGGATGGGTTACGGTTTAGGTGATCCGGTGACGCTACGGAGTTGATGTAGTGAGCACACATCCATACAAGATCATATAAAGAATACTAACCGCACGAGGCAAGGCGACGCGGATCGGATGCCGGGTGGCTATAATGAGCTGTGACCCTTAATCTTATGCAAGGTCGATGGAGAGCCTAGTAAAATAAAGAAAAATAACGCATTTTTTCAAATCAAATCAATAATAGTTTATTGCCATCAAAAAAAAACATTTTTCATCTGTTTCAGCTTCTAGTGCAACTACTAGCGGCTCAGTTTCACCGAGCGGTGGAAGTGGAAACGAATCTCCTGGAACTATGACATCTAGCGGCGGTAACAACTCAGGGTCATCTGGCGAAGGTAAAAATTCTTATTACAGAACTGAAATTAAATAGTCTATACCAGTATCGTAATATAGGTATTAAGGTAATAAGGGTAGGCCCTCAGGTAGATATTTACGAAGTTTGATCATCTGCATTGCAGCTCAAAACTAGCCCTTATTAACACCGAAAACCCCGCAACAATAATATAATGTCAAACTTCTTAGACATTACTGGTCCGGTGCAACATCGACATTTAACATAATTTTTCTCTTGTCTGTGTATATTAATTTTAAGACCTACTTGACTTTAAGAGACACAGAAACTCTTCTGAGGTTGCTGAGTATCAGTTATCATACTGGGATCCTCAACTGACTCTGCCATAATGACTGTCATCAGAAAAACGAAGGTTACTGATGTATTCCCCATAAATGTTATCGTGAAAATTATTCCAGTTCAAGATTCTCGAGATACGTACCAAAATTTGAATGGCCAAATAGCGTGTTGCTCGATATTTATTTGCGTATTACATAAGTGCCACACAAGCACGAACCCGTTGAAAGTGCAGCTTAGGATAACAGAGTTAAACTGACCCAACCCTGCACCGAAGACATCTCTAGACAGCTTATAAAACACAAAGCGATCCCATGATTTGAAATCATCATGCATGTTATCAAAACAAGTTGTATTTAAGAAACGTAAATTTCTATTTTTTTAGCATTTATATCACATTAATATTTATAAGCTATTATATCATTTACAAAGAAACCTTTTATATGACCTTTTTAGTCATCCTCCCATAATTTATAAAGTTCTTTGTACTGTTTAGCAAGCTAGCTTATTATTCTGCACACTTTACAATAAACTTGTCACATACTAATACGCAAAATAATTTGTTTTAATATTAGGTTCGAGTGGAAACTCAGGTTCTCAAAACGGTGGAAGCGGAAATAATTCTTCTGGACCTCAGCAAGGTGCTAACAATGGTAACTTCAATATATATATAATAAATTCAAAGCACACTTCGTCAATAATAACATTTTGTAGGAACTTAAATGGTAAAACCTTCTTTTTTATTGTTAATACTTTATAATGAAAACTTGAATGTATCCACAAATCAATTCCAATTTCAAATTTTAGTAATGTCTCAAATAAGCATGCATTTTATCAAAAAAAGTCGTATTTAGATACTATAAAATTTGTCCCCTTGAAGACAAAACCGATTATCTGCACAAAACACAATTCAGAGAAAACTCGATGTCTAAGTTTGAGAACTTATTTGAACATTATAAATATCAAATGATTTTTTCGTCATCAGTTATGTGTATCCGACATAAGTGCGGGCGGGGCCACGGCCGGAAAGCTAGTAGTTAAAATTTTAAAATATAGATACACAGACGTTAATTTCTTTACTTTTTAATATTGTTAGGTTTGCAATAACGCCTGTTATGCGAATTATATTACAAGTTAATTTTCCTTTTTACACATTTTACCAGCATTAAAATATGTGTCTAGGTTAATAAAACACGTTATTCCTTTATCAAACTTTATAATTATAATATTGGTATTCATTGCCCGTGCGGTGCAGGACTCGTATATAGATACCTAGCCAGGCGGACAATCGCAAAATGTCCTTCTAACATGCGATGAAGCTCAAGCTGGCGGTGTGGATCGAACCAGACACCTGCGGCACGGCAGTCCATTACTATTATATATTTTGAAGCGCTCGTAGCGAAGTTTACTTAGCTGTTCTCAACCGATCAGCAAAGTTAAGCAACGTCGCCCGCGGTCATGAGTTGGATGGGTGACCGCTAGTGACATTACTACTGAGCGCTTCCGTGCTTTGGAGGGCACGTTAAGCCGTCGGTCTCGGTTGTCGTCTTAGGATGGCAGTCGTTACAGCATGGTGGTAGGGCATTTTGCGAATGCCCGCCTGGCTAGCTACCACCCTCAAGTAGAAAATCTGTCGCCAAGCACCTAACGGTGTGTTCCGGCAGCTGTCCTTGAGAGCCAGTACTTCTATGTTAGCCTGAACAACATCTTCGACCACATCATCACTTACCATCAGGTGAGATAGTGGTCAAAAGATAACATATCAGGCATAAAAAAAAAATAAAAAAAAATATTACTGCACTTGAATTGCAAAATATTTAATATATTTTTCTTTTCAAATATTTACAGACGACGATGACTCAAGCTCTTCATCTTCATCGAGTTCTTCAAGTAGCAGTAAGTTTTAAAAGTTAACGTTATTTTAAAAACATATATTTTTAACTAACCTCAAAAAAGGAGGAAGTTCTTAGTTCGACTGTTTTTACGTCATAACTCTTTATATGGTGTACCGATTGTGATGTTATTTTTTTTACATTTGAAATTTATTCAAGTATATTTAATTAATTGTCACTAAAATGTTTTCCTTAATTACCTTAGAACTATTTTAGAACGAGACAATCTTTGCAAATTAATTTGACAAGTGTTTTTTTATGTATGTAAATGTGTGTGTGGTAGGGTATGTGAATGTTTAGATGTTAATATGTAGCAAATATTCAGTTCCTATAAGTTCTAATATGAGTAGGTAATCTGTGATTTTACATTAACATAATTTCCTAGTATCGTGTATTAAATTTTGTGTTTTGTTCAATTGTTTATATATATATGGTGACCTCAAAAGTACAGTGTAGAATTTTGCATTAAAATGTGTAATTGACCTTCATACGAGCGCCGCAGACGCCTAAACTAAAAAAAATGACTTTGACTTTAAGTTGTAGATGCATTCGAAAGGCTGGTGCTAGTAATGTGGTCCCATTTAGGTTTGACGAGTAGTTTTTGAATTACCCCTCGTAATGTGTATTTTATAGTAAATAAACAACTTTAAACGGTTTAAATCGACCAGAGAGACCCGCTTTGTGCCAATAATGTTACGCGAGGATATTGAAATAAAAAAGTACCAAAACTTCAAGAGAGATGTAGGTTGGCAAGTACCACCTGCTTGGGATCCTGTTATCAGATTAATTAAATCCCATGGCCGACGCAAATTTGAAGGACCTGTGGACACTGAGCGAATACTGCGTGAATAGGGAACGTTTTGATTATTGTAAAATTTCTGACGGTAGTATTAATAATTTCTTAATAACTCATGTGACAAATAAAACTCATTAGGCACCCAGCGACCATGATCACTGCAATGTGTTTGAAACGTCGGGACAAAATAATGTTAAACATACCCGATTTAAACCATTTAAAGTTTTTTAATTACTATGTATAGTAATAATATGTGTATTTTATGTTTGAAGTAGTTTTTTTTATATAAAAAGATCGCCTGTATATCCGCAAAGGCAATGACGTATTGGTCCTTTGTAATGAAACACCATATATATTTATATTACAGCAAGTAGCGACAGTGGAGATACTTCATTGAGCAGCAGCGGTAGCGGTATGTAGCACATTCAATAGTAGTATTTATCTTGTATATCTTAGAGTCACAGTTCCTCGCAAAATAAAACTCAGTACCGTTCCATGTTCCCCTTGGAAAATTGTGTCAATAAGCTAATTAAAAGAAAAAGTACAGCCATAAGATTTCTCGCACCTGGGGGCCAAGTCTGCTAATTACATGTTCATATTCAGCATACATTCATTCAAGATTCATACAGGACTGAATCGGTAGTCTGCTGATCCCTCATGAATATATGAATCTAGGCTGGTTTGACGATATTGCCAAGAAAAAAATAAAATGAGAAGAGTAAGGTAATCATAAAACAATTTCGTTATGATATATTATTCTTTTATTATTTCGTTTCGTTTTCATATGAAACCGAGATTGAATCAATATTGACTCAATATGAACGATATGAAGTTAGTAGACTACCAAAACTATCAAAATTGACCAGGCCGTGTCCATCATAGATTCATATTGATTAGCAGACTTGACGCCCTGTTGCGCATGCATTTATCTAGCAAGCTCGATGTGTAGAGGTTTATAGTTGATAGGCTAGCCTTTGACCACCATCTCACCAGATGGTAAGTAACGATATAGTCGAAGATGTTGTTTAGGCTAACCTATAACTACTACTGGCTCTCAAGGACAGCTGCCGGAATGCACCGTTAGGTGCTTGGCGACCTATTTTCTACTTGAGGGTGGTAGCTAGCCAGGGCATTCGCAAAATTAAATTAATTTTTAATTTTTAATATTTAATATATATATATATTAGATTAAGGTATTTATGTTCTTTGGGTCCGTACATTTATAAATTTATTTATTGTGTCTGTTACCTGAAATAAAAATTTATTATTATTATTTTTATTAAAATACCCTACCACCGTGCAAAATCTTGTATTCCCGAAGAGATATTCAAAAGATGTATTAGATAAGTCCATCTATTGGTCGAAGTTCGACTTCGACTCCAGTCTGCTACTGATAATTTCAATATGTAAGCAATTTCAATGCCGTTTATAACAGAAAGGTAGCGGGTAAACTATTATCAAGCATCCTCAAAGTGGGTGGAAGTCAGTCAGACAGCTGGTTTTATTATAAAGTAAGATCAGGCCTGGCTCACTCCGCATTTTAGGTACAAAGCTACAGGTTCATCGGCGTATCCGTCCGGAGAGGATTATTCTACGGTGCGTGTCGCGTCAGAAGAGATCAGAGCTATGCGTGTCTACGCCTTAGAAAAAGAGACGCTTAGTAGGTGAATATAAATATTGAGACTCAGTGCTTTGCGGGCTGAAGTGCACTTTTTTTCTTCGTGGTTATTGGAGTGGCATTGCAGAGTGATTCTTCTTGTTCATTTTATTCTGGGGTTAGAAACTGGTAGAACAGCATTTGGATATTTTTTATTTAGTAGTTTTGAGGGCATGGGTGCCAGTGAAACTACATGTATAAGAGACTTTACAACTTTATGTACCTCAGGGTGATGGGCGCAGTGCAGTTTGACAATTGTGATGTAATGTATCTGTAGGCAGAAGCTACCGCTGAACAGCAGGGCCTCGTGCTTGTTTTGTCACAATAACATCAAACAGTTTCGTTGTTAGCTATTATAATATTTTCATACAAAACGTTTATTACAACTAAGATTTTTGTCTTATTATTTTGTGACGAAAGATAAATGTGAAATTTTGGAAGGTCTGTTCGTCATTTAAAATTTTCATTATATTTATTTCAAAGGTCTAGAAAAATATTTTTCTTTAGGATGACTTACTGTGCATGCAGATTCTTAGCAGGATAATTAATATATATAAAACATGGTGAAAGATTTCTATTCCATTCTTATAGGTTTATTCTTAGTTTCAAAGATGATGATTATAAAGATTAATTTTTTTTTTGCATGTGATGAATATAACGAACACCCCATTACAAAGCATAATTGGTAATATATTTTATTTGAAGATGCGGTTTCAAATTCCGTTCAAAGTATTTTCGTGTCCAAAAATTTCTGTTTACTCCTAATGCACATTAATTAAAAGTAAAAACAGAAATGTAAATTCTGCTTATAATATTAAGTTATTATTGTCTACAATATCCTTAGCTTTTTGTAGACATATTTTGAACATGTATGTCCAAAAATGTATAAACTATTTATTTTATTTTTATTATTTACATCCTCTTCAAATGGTGACCAAGGTGGTAGTTCTTCCTCGTCGAGCACCGGTACGTATTTGATTATTTAGAATTCATACTTATTATGTATGGTATGACTATTATGTACACGTAGAAAACGCTATTATACACTTTTAAGCCAAAAAAATATAAACTATTGAGATATGACGTGATAATATTAAAGATTATACTATTTTTATTAGCAGTAGATCTCTTTGTGAGAGTTTGTTCGGGGAAGTATTACCACCATATATTTCGAGCAGCAAGCATTAATGTTAACATTACTATGTTCTGTTCTGAAAGGTATGGGTGCCAGTATAATAACAAAACACAAACTTACCAAATTTGTGTCTCTGGGTGATGGGCACAGTTCAGTTCGTCACTTGTAACATATGCAGTATCGAATAAAGCACTCATTATGAGCCCTATATGTTTGGATTACAAATTTTGATATTTTAAAGCGCTCGTAGCGAAATTTGCTTAGCCGTTCTGAATCAATCAGCAAAGTTAAGCAACGTCCGCCGCGGTCATGAATTGGATGGGTGATCGCTAGTGACATTACTACTGAGCGCTTCCGTGCTTCGGAGGGCACGTTAAGCCGTCGGTCCCAGTTGCTGTCTTAGGATGGCAGTCTTTACAGCATGGTGGCAGGGCATTTTGAGAATGCCCGCCTGGCTACCACCCTCAAGTAGAAAATCTGTCACCAAGCACCTAACGGTGTGTTCTGGCAGCTATCCTTGAGAGCTAGTAGTTCTAGGTTCGCCTGAACAAAATCTTCGATCGCATCATCACTTACCATCAGGTGAGATAGTGGTCAAAAGCTAAACTAACAAGCATAAAAAAAAGAACAAAAATGTATCTAACATAGATTATGTTCCCTGATTCTGGATGCCAAGGATGCAATTTGGAAAGCCCACTTATGCTTTTCATCTATGTGCACACCTATGTACTTAATTGATACACCATGGGTCCAAATTGAGCATCTACATTGGTTGGAGTTTTCCACGATTACATGGAAAAGTGTGCTCTTTTGTGATTAATTCAGTAAGGGTCATTTCTGCGTTCGTTATACTATAAGTACTATAACACATAAGCATTGTCTTGGAAAAATTTAGTATTGGGAGACTTTTCAAGCCACTTTTATTTTCAAGCGTTACCGTAGCAAGTCATTCTTCACCTAAGTGACTTTTCTGATGTGCTATGTTGTACCAGTTATAGTAGGGGAGCCCACTATGCTAAATGGGGATTTACTCGAGCGTCATTGAGACCTATTGAGTTGTAAAGCTAGGGTGATAAAAGAAAAAAATATATACATACATATAATGTATACCTTTTCACCGGTGTGGGAAGCAGATATTGCTTTTTAAAAATGTAAAAAAAATGTTGCATGGACATACTCTAGTGCGTGAGATTTTATAGACATATAAGAGTCTAAAGGTCACAGCTCATTAGAGCCACCCGGCACCCGACCCGCACGCCTCGTTACTCGGTGTCCACTCGTTGTAGGCAAGTGGTCTACGGGTGGACGACGCGTTGTCACCAATAAACGTTGTGTGGTCAACCAGTGTAACTCACTTAGCCAATATGTGCAAATCGCAGGGTCCATGAATTTTCGAGTAGCCTGTCAACTTGACACCAGGTCTACACGTGTGTTTGTTAATATCAAATTTTGCAAACCTTCATGGTGTGGTTGGCTCTCATAGCTGTCGCGCTCAATAAATACGTAAAAAAAAAGAAGATTATTGGTTGCACGAAATGTTTAAACATAGAAAAAAAAGGTAAATATAAAAAAGAGGGTGAATCTTAGACCGCTTGTGCGTTGGAAATTCGCAGCAACGCAAAGCAAGCATGCGAGCAGCGAGTTATCAACTTGCCATCCGCGCGTGGATGGGTTACGGTTTAGGTGATCCGGTGACGCTACGGAGTTGATGTAGTGAGCACACATCCATACAAGATCATATAAAGAATACTAACCGCACGAGGCAAGGCGACGCGGATCGGATGCCGGGTGGCTATAATGAGCTGTGACCCTTAATCTTATGCAAGGTCGATGGAGAGCCTAGTAAAATAAAGAAAAATAACGCATTTTTTCAAATCAAATCAATAATAGTTTATTGCCATCAAAAAAAAACATTTTTCATCTGTTTCAGCTTCTAGTGCAACTACTAGCGGCTCAGTTTCACCGAGCGGTGGAAGTGGAAACGAATCTCCTGGAACTATGACATCTAGCGGCGGTAACAACTCAGGGTCATCTGGCGAAGGTAAAAATTCTTATTACAGAACTGAAATTAAATCGTCTATACCAGTATCGTAATATAGGTATTAAGGTAATAAGGGTAGGCCCTCAGGTAGATATTTACGAAGTTTGATCATCTGCATTGCAGCTCAAAACTAGCCCTTATTAACACCGAAAACCCCGCAACAATAATATAATGTCAAACTTCTTAGACATTACTGGTCCGGTGCAACATCGACATTTAACATAATTTTTCTCTTGTCTGTGTATATTAATTTTAAGACCTACTTGACTTTAAGAGACACAGAAACTCTTCTGAGGTTGCTGAGTATCAGTTATCATACTGGGATCCTCAACTGACTCTGCCATAATGACTGTCATCAGAAAAACGAAGGTTACTGATGTATTCCCCATAAATGTTATCGTGAAAATTATTCCAGTTCAAGATTCTCGAGATACGTACCAAAATTTGAATGGCCAAATAGCGTGTTGCTCGATATTTATTTGCGTATTACATAAGTGCCACACAAGCACGAACCCGTTGAAAGTGCAGCTTAGGATAACAGAGTTAAACTGACCCAACCCTGCACCGAAGACATCTCTAGACAGCTTATAAAACACAAAGCGATCCCATGATTTGAAATCATCATGCATGTTATCAAAACAAGTTGTATTTAAGAAACGTAAATTTCTATTTTTTTAGCATTTATATCACATTAATATTTATAAGCTATTATATCATTTACAAAGAAACCTTTTATATGACCTTTTTAGTCATCCTCCCATAATTTATAAAGTTCTTTGTACTGTTTAGCAAGCTAGCTTATTATTCTGCACACTTTACAATAAACTTGTCACATACTAATACGCAAAATAATTTGTTTTAATATTAGGTTCGAGTGGAAACTCAGGTTCTCAAAACGGTGGAAGCGGAAATAATTCTTCTGGACCTCAGCAAGGTGCTAACAATGGTAACTTCAATATATATATAATAAATTCAAAGCACACTTCGTCAATAATAACATTTTGTAGGAACTTAAATGGTAAAACCTTCTTTTTTATTGTTAATACTTTATAATGAAAACTTGAATGTATCCACAAATCAATTCCAATTTCAAATTTTAGTAATGTCTCAAATAAGCATGCATTTTATCAAAAAAAGTCGTATTTAGATACTATAAAATTTGTCCCCTTGAAGACAAAACCGATTATCTGCACAAAACACAATTCAGAGAAAACTCGATGTCTAAGTTTGAGAACTTATTTGAACATTATAAATATCAAATGATTTTTTCGTCATCAGTTATGTGTATCCGACATAAGTGCGGGCGGGGCCACGCGCCACGGCCGGAAAGCTAGTAGTTAAAATTTTAAAATATAGATACACAGACGTTAATTTCTTTACTTTTTAATATTGTTAGGTTTGCAATAACGCCTGTTATGCGAATTATATTACAAGTTAATTTTCCTTTTTACACATTTTACCAGCATTAAAATATGTGTCTAGGTTAATAAAACACGTTATTCCTTTATCAAACTTTATAATTATAATATTGGTATTCATTGCCCGTGCGGTGCAGGACTCGTATATAGATACCTAGCCAGGCGGACAATCGCAAAATGTCCTTCTAACATGCGATGAAGCTCAAGCTGGCGGTGTGGATCGAACCAGACACCTGCGGCACGGCAGTCCATTACTATTATATATTTTGAAGCGCTCGTAGCGAAGTTTACTTAGCTGTTCTCAACCGATCAGCAAAGTTAAGCAACGTCGCCCGCGGTCATGAGTTGGATGGGTGACCGCTAGTGACATTACTACTGAGCGCTTCCGTGCTTTGGAGGGCACGTTAAGCCGTCGGTCTCGGTTGTCGTCTTAGGATGGCAGTCGTTACAGCATGGTGGTAGGGCATTTTGCGAATGCCCGCCTGGCTAGCTACCACCCTCAAGTAGAAAATCTGTCGCCAAGCACCTAACGGTGTGTTCCGGCAGCTGTCCTTGAGAGCCAGTACTTCTATGTTAGCCTGAACAACATCTTCGACCACATCATCACTTACCATCAGGTGAGATAGTGGTCAAAAGATAACATATCAGGCATAAAAAAAAAATAAAAAAAAATATTACTGCACTTGAATTGCAAAATATTTAATATATTTTTCTTTTCAAATATTTACAGACGACGATGACTCAAGCTCTTCATCTTCATCGAGTTCTTCAAGTAGCAGTAAGTTTTAAAAGTTAACGTTATTTTAAAAACATATATTTTTAACTAACCTCAAAAAAGGAGGAAGTTCTTAGTTCGACTGTTTTTACGTCATAACTCTTTATATGGTGTACCGATTGTGATGTTATTTTTTTTACATTTGAAATTTATTCAAGTATATTTAATTAATTGTCACTAAAATGTTTTCCTTAATTACCTTAGAACTATTTTAGAACGAGACAATCTTTGCAAATTAATTTGACAAGTGTTTTTTTATGTATGTAAATGTGTGTGTGGTAGGGTATGTGAATGTTTAGATGTTAATATGTAGCAAATATTCAGTTCCTATAAGTTCTAATATGAGTAGGTAATCTGTGATTTTACATTAACATAATTTCCTAGTATCGTGTATTAAATTTTGTGTTTTGTTCAATTGTTTATATATATATGGTGACCTCAAAAGTACAGTGTAGAATTTTGCATTAAAATGTGTAATTGACCTTCATACGAGCGCCGCAGACGCCTAAACTAAAAAAAATGACTTTGACTTTAAGTTGTAGATGCATTCGAAAGGCTGGTGCTAGTAATGTGGTCCCATTTAGGTTTGACGAGTAGTTTTTGAATTACCCCTCGTAATGTGTATTTTATAGTACATAAACAACTTTAAACGGTTTAAATCGACCAGAGAGACCCGCTTTGTGCCAATAATGTTACGCGAGGATATTGAAATAAAAAAGTACCAAAACTTCAAGAGAGATGTAGGTTGGCAAGTACCACCTGCTTGGGATCCTGTTATCAGATTAATTAAATCCCATGGCCGACGCAAATTTGAAGGACCTGTGGACACTGAGCGAATACTGCGTGAATAGGGAACGTTTTGATTATTGTAAAATTTCTGACGGTAGTATTAATAATTTCTTAATAACTCATGTGACAAATAAAACTCATTAGGCACCCAGCGACCATGATCACTGCAATGTGTTTGAAACGTCGGGACAAAATAATGTTAAACATACCCGATTTAAACCATTTAAAGTTTTTTAATTACTATGTATAGTAATAATATGTGTATTTTATGTTTGAAGTAGTTTTTTTTATATAAAAAGATCGCCTGTATATCCGCAAAGGCAATGACGTATTGGTCCTTTGTAATGAAACACCATATATATTTATATTACAGCAAGTAGCGACAGTGGAGATACTTCATTGAGCAGCAGCGGTAGCGGTATGTAGCACATTCAATAGTAGTATTTATCTTGTATATCTTAGAGTCACAGTTCCTCGCAAAATAAAACTCAGTACCGTTCCATGTTCCCCTTGGAAAATTGTGTCAATAAGCTAATTAAAAGAAAAAGTACAGCCATAAGATTTCTCGCACCTGGGGGCCAAGTCTGCTAATTACATGTTCATATTCAGCATACATTCATTCAAGATTCATACAGGACTGAATCGGTAGTCTGCTGATCCCTCATGAATATATGAATCTAGGCTGGTTTGACGATATTGCCAAGAAAAAAATAAAAAGAGAAGAGTAAGGTAATCATAAAACAATTTCGTTATGATATATTATTCTTTTATTATTTCGTTTCGTTTTCATATGAAACCGAGATTGAATCAATATTGACTCAATATGAACGATATGAAGTTAGTAGACTACCAAAACTATCAAAATTGACCAGGCCGTGTCCATCATAGATTCATATTGATTAGCAGACTTGACGCCCTGTTGCGCATGCATTTATCTAGCAAGCTCGATGTGTAGAGGTTTATAGTTGATAGGCTAGCCTTTGACCACCATCTCACCAGATGGTAAGTAACGATATAGTCGAAGATGTTGTTTAGGCTAACCTATAACTACTACTGGCTCTCAAGGACAGCTGCCGGAATGCACCGTTAGGTGCTTGGCGACCTATTTTCTACTTGAGGGTGGTAGCTAGCCAGGGCATTCGCAAAATTAAATTAATTTTTAATTTTTAATATTTAATATATATATATATTAGATTAAGGTATTTATGTTCTTTGGGTCCGTACATTTATAAATTTATTTATTGTGTCTGTTACCTGAAATAAAAATTTATTATTATTATTTTTATTAAAATACCCTACCACCGTGCAAAATCTTGTATTCCCGAAGAGATATTCAAAAGATGTATTAGATAAGTCCATCTATTGGTCGAAGTTCGACTTCGACTCCAGTCTGCTACTGATAATTTCAATATGTAAGCAATTTCAATGCCGTTTATAACAGAAAGGTAGCGGGTAAACTATTATCAAGCATCCTCAAAGTGGGTGGAAGTCAGTCAGACAGCTGGTTTTATTATAAAGTAAGATCAGGCCTGGCTCACTCCGCATTTTAGGTACAAAGCTACAGGTTCATCGGCGTATCCGTCCGGAGAGGATTATTCTACGGTGCGTGTCGCGTCAGAAGAGATCAGAGCTATGCGTGTCTACGCCTTAGAAAAAGAGACGCTTAGTAGGTGAATATAAATATTGAGACTCAGTGCTTTGCGAGCTGAAGTGCACTTTTTTTCTTCGTGGTTATTGGAGTGGCATTGCAGAGTGATTCTTCTTGTTCATTTTATTCTGGGGTTAGAAACTGGTAGAACAGCATTTGGATATTTTTTATTTAGTAGTTTTGAGGGCATGGGTGCCAGTGAAACTACATGTATAAGAGACTTTACAACTTTATGTACCTCAGGGTGATGGGCGCAGTGCAGTTTGACAATTGTGATGTAATGTATCTGTAGGCAGAAGCTACCGCTGAACAGCAGGGCCTCGTGCTTGTTTTGTCACAATAACATCAAACAGTTTCGTTGTTAGCTATTATAATATTTTCATACAAAACGTTTATTACAACTAAGATTTTTGTCTTATTATTTTGTGACGAAAGATAAATGTGAAATTTTGGAAGGTCTGTTCGTCATTTAAAATTTTCATTATATTTATTTCAAAGGTCTAGAAAAATATTTTTCTTTAGGATGACTTACTGTGCATGCAGATTCTTAGCAGGATAATTAATATATATAAAACATGGTGAACGATTTCTATTCCATTCTTATAGGTTTATTCTTAGTTTCAAAGATGATGATTATAAAGATTAAATTTTTTTTTGCATGTGATGAATATAACGAACACCCCATTACAAAGCATAATTGGTAATATATTTTATTTGAAGATGCGGTTTCAAATTCCGTTCAAAGTATTTTCGTGTCCAAAAATTTCTGTTTACTCCTAATGCACATTAATTAAAAGTAAAAACAGAAATGTAAATTCTGCTTATAATATTAAGTTATTATTGTCTACAATATCCTTAGCTTTTTGTAGACATATTTTGAACATGTATGTCCAAAAATGTATAAACTATTTATTTTATTTTTATTATTTACATCCTCTTCAAATGGTGACCAAGGTGGTAGTTCTTCCTCGTCGAGCACCGGTACGTATTTGATTATTTAGAATTCATACTTATTATGTATGGTATGACTATTATGTACACGTAGAAAACGCTATTATACACTTTTAAGCCAAAAAAATATAAACTATTGAGATATGACGTGATAATATTAAAGATTATACTATTTTTATTAGCAGTAGATCTCTTTGTGAGAGTTTGTTCGGGGAAGTATTACCACCATATATTTCGAGCAGCAAGCATTAATGTTACATTACTATGTTCTGTTCTGAAAGGTATGGGTGCCAGTATAATAACAAAACACAAACTTACCAAATTTGTGTCTCTGGGTGATGGGCACAGTTCAGTTCGTCACTTGTAACATATGCTGTATCGAATAAAGCACTCATCAAGAGCCCTATATGTTTGGATTACCAATTTTGATATTTTAAAGCGCTCGTAGCGAAATTTGCTTAGCCGTTCTGAATCAATCAGCAAAATTAAGCAACGTCCGCCGCGGTCATGACTTTGATGCGCTTTCGTGCTTCGGAGGGCACGTTAAGCCGTCGGTCCCAGTTGCTGTCTTAGAATGGCAGTCTTTACAGCATGGTGGCAGGGCATTTTGAGAATGCCCGCCTGGCTACCATCCTCAAGTAGAAAATCTGTCACCAAGCACCTAACGGTGTGTTCCGGCAGCTGTCCTTGAGAGCCAGTAGTTCTAGGTTCGTCTGAACAACATCTTCGATCGCATCATCACTTACCATCAGGTGAGATAGTGGTCAAAAGTTAAACTAACAAGTATAAAAAAATAAAAAAAAAAAATGTATCTAACATAGATTATGTTCCCTGATTCAGGATGCCAAGGATGCAATTTGGAAAGACCACTTATGCTTTTCATCTATGTGCACACCTATGTACTTAATTGATACACAATGGGTCCAAATTGAGCATCTACATTGGTTGGAGTTTTCCACGATTACATGGAAAAGTGTGCTCTTTTGTGATTAATTCAGTAAGGGTCATTTCTGCGTTCGTTATACTATAAGTACTATAACACATAAGCATTGTCTTGGAAAAATTTTGTATTGGGAGACTTTTCAAGCCATTTTTATTTTCAAGCGTTACCGTAGCAAGTCATTCTTCACCTAAGTGACTTTTCTGATGTGCTACCTTGTACCAGTAATAGTAGGGGAGCCCACTTTGCTAAATGGAAATTTCAATGAGACCTATTGAATTGTAAAGCTAGGGTGATTAAAGAAAAAAATATATACATACATATAATGTATACCTTTTCATCGGTGTGGGGAGCAGATATTGCTTTTTAAAAATGTAAAAAAAACTGTTGCATGGACATACTCTAGTGCGTGAGATTTTATAGACATATAAGAGTCTAAAGGTCACAGCTCATTAGAGCCACCCGGCACCCGACCCGCACGCCTCGTTACTCGGTGTCCACTCGTTGTAGGCAAGTGGTCTACGGGTGGACGACGCGTTGTCACCAATAAACGTTGCGTGGTCAACCAGTGTAACTCACGTAGTCAATATGTGCAAATCGCAGGGTCCATGAATTTTCGAGTAGCCTGTCAACTTGGCACCAGGTCTACACGTGTGTTTGTTACTATCAAATTTTGCAAACCTTCATGGTTTGGTTGGCTCTCATAGCTGTCGCGCTCAATAAATACGTAAAAAAAAGAAGATTATTGGTTGCACGAAATGTTTAAACATAGAAAAAAAAGGTAGATATAAAAAAGAGGGTGAATCTTAGACCGCTTGTGCGTTGGAAATTCGCAGCAACGCAAAGCAAGCATGCGAGCAGCGAGTTATCAACTTGCCATCCGCGCGTGGATGGGTTACGGTTTAGGTGATCCGGTGACGCTACGGAGTTGATGTAGTGAGCATACATCCATACAAGTCCATATAGAAAATACTAACCGCACGAGGCGAGGCGGTGCGGATCGGATGCCGGGTGGCTATAATGAGCTGTGACCCTTAATCGTATGCAAGGTCGATGGAGAGCCTAGTAAAATAAAGAAAAACAACGCATTTTTTCAAATCAAATCAAATCAAATCAAAATTAGTTTATTGCCATACAAAAAAATATTTTTCATCTGTTTCAGCTTCTAGTGCAACTACTAGCGGCTCAGTTTCACCGAGCGGTGGAAGTGGAAACGAATCTCCTGGAACTATGACATCTAGCGGCGGTAACAACTCAGGGTCATCTGGCGAAGGTAAAAATTCTTATTACAGAACTGAAATTAAATCGTCTATACCAGTATCGTAATATAGGTATTAAGGTAATAAGGGTAGGCCCTCAGGTAGATATTTATGAAGTTTGATCATCTGCATTGCAGCTCAAAACTAGCCCTTATTAACACCGAAAACCCCGCAACAATAATATAATGTCAAACTTCTTAGACATTACTGTTTCGGTTGCAACATCGACATTTAACATAATTTTTGTCTTGTCTGTGTATATTAATTGTAAGACCCACTTGCAAAGAAACTCTTCTGAGGTTGCTGAGTATCAGTTATCATACTGGGATCCTCAACTGACTCTGCCATAATGACTGTCATCAGAGAAACGAAGGTTACTGATGTATTCCCCATAAATGTTATCGTGAAAATTATTCCAGTTCAAGATTCTCGAGATAAGTACCAAAAATTGAATGGCCAAATGGCGTGTTGCTCGATATTTATTTGCGTATTACATTAGTACCACACAAGCACGAACCCGTTGAAAGTGAAGCTTAGGATAACAGAGTTAAACTGACCCAACCTGGCACCGCAGACATCTCTAGACAGCTTATAAAACACAAAGCGATCCCATGATTTGAAATCAGCATGCATGTTATCAAAAAAAGTTGTATTTAAGATACAAAAATTTCTATTTTTTTAGCAATTATATCACATTAATATTTATAAGCTATTATATCATTTACAAAGAAACCTTTTATATGACCTTTTTAGTCATCCTCCCATAATTTATAAAGTTCTTTGTACTGTTTAGCAAGCTAGCTTATTATTCTGCACACTTTACAATAAACTTGTCACATACTAATACGCAAAATAATTTGTTTTAATATTAGGTTCGAGCGGAAACTCAGGTTCTCAAAACGGTGGAAGCGGAAAAAATTCTTCTGGACCTCAGCAAGGTGCTGGCAGTTCTCAACCTAGCAGCCAACCTAACAATGGTAACTTCAATATATATATAATAAATTCAAAGCACACTTCGTCAGTAATAAATAGGCCAAGATATCGCAAATAATTTATGCTGTGACTGCAAATTCTCATTTACGAAATCAAAGTTTATTTTTAAGCATCTGCTTGACAATGGCATACTTACCTGTCCGTTTAACATTTAGTAGGAACTTAAATGGTAAAACCTTCTTTTTTATTGTTAATACTTTAGAATGAAAACTTGAATGTATCTACAAATCAATTCCAATTTCAAATTTTAGTAATGTCTCAAATAAGCATGCATTTTATCAAAAAAAGTCGTATTTAGATACTATAAAATTTGTCCCCTTGAAGACAAAACCGATTATCTGCACAAAACACAATTCAGAGAAAACTCGATGTCTAAGTTTGAGAACTTATTTGAAGATTATGATTATCAAATGATTTTTTCGTCATAAGTTATGACGAACAAGAAGGTATTTAACATTTTTTTGGAAAAACAAAGGAAATCGAAATCAATCCAGTATTCAGGAAAGTCGAGAAAAATTGCGACCAGGGAGTGCATTTAGTTGGTTTTGGCTGAATCTTTTTATTTTTTCTTTCATAAATATATTTCAGAAATTTGTTACTTTTTGCTTCTACTTTATTTTATTACATTGTATACTATAAGAAACTTTTACATTGCAAATAATCAATGTAACAGCTAGTAGTTTTCCATATAGTGAACAAAACCAATTATGCAATTCGTTTTGCCTGAATAAATACAAGAAAATATCTGAAGATAATCTTTATTTTAAGCCCCTGTTATCTACATTTTCTAGCTTTGGAGACAGATTCGGTAGAAGATATGTGATCAATTCAACAATTTTAATTGTATTTCAACCTTAAATATGTTTTTTTTTTAATTCTTTGGGATCTCGTTCAATATATAAATGTTCGTTTATTTATAGACTAGTAAAAACATTCTTCTGATACAATATTTATTTGTGACTTGTGACTTCTGGTTCAAAAAGTAGTGGTAAATACAAAAACAAAAAAACATATCATGTTTAAACATTTTTACGTTAACTCTCTAAAGGTAAAACCTTGTGTGCCACATTAGCCCATTTGTTTATACACATAGAACTATAATTTTGGTACATTTTTAAATACAAATTAATGGTCAAATACAATATTTTATATGAGGATCAATGTATTTTTTTGTTATACAAATTATATTTATATATATGACGGAGTGTGCCGAGACGGTTGGTATGTCGTCCATGGAGACGGCTCCGTTATCTTTTGAGGTTAGTCGTCCATTATGGACGTGCACGTGCAGATTTTCACAAAATAACACCAAATAGAATATCGTATGATCACAATTGTAATTCACAAGAAACTTATTACAGCGAAACATCATAGAATCACGTGGATTAAAATAGATTAAGAGCCAATGGGTTTTCACGCGTGCATCACGTTTAGTTGTCCGTCAAGAAGTGCGTACACTTCAAAAATCAGAGAGGAAGTGAACGACTTCGACAGCCATCCGGCCGCCGTGACACCTACAACTCCATTCGGTGTTACCCGCGCTATAAATTAATAATCGAATACAAACCAATATCAATATTACCCATATATAAACATAGTGCTGAACATAATAGTGATCTAATTAATCATAACGTTTCATTTTTACTGCCACTAGGTAAACATCACTTCGTTTGATTAAGTATCAGGTCAAAAAATTTACCCTAAATATGTTTCAGGATCTCCTTCAAGTGGCCCTGATGGTACCAGCTCTGGAGCGGGAAGTAGCGGTAAATACAATTTTGCATACAAAAAAAGTTGATATTAACTCAATTTACATAGGCAGAGAGTAAATAATATGAATCCATAGGTTCCCGAAATAGCATCAGCTGTGTTTCTCGGACCATAAGCTTCTTCCTTAATAGTAATTAATGGCACTTACATCTTATACACTCGAGAGCAATGAATCCGGGTCACTTAAAGAACCCTAAAAATCTCGGAAACTAAAAATGCTAGGTTAATGCAATAAATTGTATTTAATAGACAATGTAATACTCCTTAAATGAAGGTATTAAAACTTCTTAGTTATTGTAAAGTTATATCATAAAAAAATCAAATTTGAAAAAGGGCCACTTTCGAAGATGGAACTACGAAATTACAGCATTTGGTTTTGCTTTTGTTTGTAATCTGTCATTTATGTGGGTACATAAACCATGTTGATAGTGCTCTATATTCATTATTCAAGCTGAAATTATGTCGCTTACGCCTGAAGAATGCACCAGAATACTTACAATGCTGGAAACCGGCCGGAGTCAGCGCGATACAGCCAGGACTGTCGGTGTGTCGCTGTCAACAGTACAAAGAGTTCTCCGACGTTACGAAGAAACTGGTTCTAACCTACGCAGACCAGGAACGGGCAGAACCAGGTGTACCACAGCACGAGAAGACCGATACTTGGTGAACACCATGCTTCGAAATCGCTTTCTCACAGGAACTGAACTCACCAATCAGTTTCGACGCCTCGGAGGAAGTAACCCAAGTGCATGGACAGTAAGACGTCGGCTTGCTGAATCTAACTTAAAACCCCTTAGACCTGCAAACGGCCCTAAGCTGGAGCGTGGGCATCGTATTTCGAGACTAAGATATGCCCAGAGCCACGTAAATTGGAGTATAGAAGATTGGTCAAAAGTTATGTTCTCCGACGAATCAAAATTTATGCTCTACAAGCACGATGGAAGACACAGAGTGTATCGAAGACCAGGGGAAAGATTCAAGCAAGCATGCATCGAAGAAAAAGTAGCCTACGGTGGTGGGTCTGTACTTGTGTGGGCCGGAATTTCTTCTGAAAGTCGCACAGAGCTGGTGATCATAGAAAACGGCTCTTTAACTAGCGTAAGATATGTGGAAGAAATCCTCAATGATCACGTTGGTCCATTTATGGTCAATTTAGGTGAGGATGCTATATTTATGCATGACAATGCCCGACCTCATACAGGTAGGATTGTGAATGACTACCTTCAAGAGATGAACATTACTCGTATGGAGTGGCCAGCGCGCAGCCCGGATATCAACCCGATCGAGCATGCTTGGGACCTGCTAGGCAGATGCGTAAAACAACGAAACCCTCCCCCAATCACGCTTCGTGAGCTCAAAATTGCTCTCACAGAGGAATGGGAGAATATTCCCCAAAATCGTATAAGGAACTTGGTGTACAGCATGCCAAACCGCGTAAACGCAGTAATGGAAGCACGAGGAGGCAATACGAAGTATTAAAATTCAAGAAAATCGTAATAAAGTTCAAAAATTTCATGTTTCCTATTTTTGTTTTAAGGAGAGATCAGCAGTTTTTTTCTTTATGTAATTTTGTGTTAATAAAATGTATGGTGACTCATATTTTTTTTACTTTCATTTAAGGAGTATTACATTGTCTATTAAATACAATTTATTGCATTAACCTATCATTTTTAGTTTCCGAGATTTTTAACATTCTTTAAGTGACCCGGATTCATTGCTCTCGAGTGTAGTTACTATCCGGTGCTGGCAATATTGTGATAAGAAGATTTGTCAATATTAAGAGAACTATAGCTCCGATCGCGCTCCATCCAACGGGAAACGATCGGGGATCGCGGCCCGCGTGTTTTGATGCGTGGAGCTATAGAAAATTTGGAAAAGGGGGATTTATAGGGGGAAAAAACACAAAATTTTGAGTGAAAATGCCAATAATAACTTTTACACTATTGCAGCTATTAAACTGAAACTAACGTGGGAAGGACCGCTACCAGCGGCCGCTAATTACTAAAAACAAAAACAACATACAAATCGAAAACAAACAAAGACAACACGAAAAATCGAAAATTCTATGACAAAAATTGGAAAAATTTGGTTTTCCAAGTGTAGTGTCGAAAATTTATATGGAACAATACTAATTAAACACTACGCTCGCGGAGACGCAACTTTTGATAGGCTACACTTGATATTTGAACGTGAAGTTGACTCTGCTATTCTCGGGTTAGATTAGGTTAGGTTTTTTTTTTTTATTAGCCGCCCTCCTCTACTCTTTATCTCCCCCGATATTTTTCGGGGACTTTTTTTAGGTTTAACTTTACTTTCAATGAAATTTAACATAGACTTCAATCTAAGTCTACTTGTTAAAATAATAAAAAAATATATAATAATAGTACTCTTACATAAATTTATTAAACATATCATACCATACAACGTAAGTCATAATGGATAGGTATAAAGAAGGTATACAATATAGTATTAGATGTTTGTTATTTCTACTTTGAAAACTGACCTTGGTGATGTTTTTTTTTTATATTGTACAAAAAACATATCCTGTTAATCCTGTTACGTTAACTCAGTGTAGCTGAAACCTTGTGTGCCGTACTAGCCCATATATTTGATATATATATATATATAGTTTTTTTTTTAAAGATAATAGGCTAGCATTTGACCACTATCTCACCTGATGGTAAGTGATGATGTGGTCGAAGATTATGTTCAGGCTAGCCTAGAATTGAATACACATTGAACTCTATTTTTGGTACCTTCTTAAATACAAATAAATGGTATTATGCAATATTTTATATGAGGATCAATGTTATCTTTTGTCATACAAATCATATATATACGATTTATATATATATATAATTTTAACCACTATGCAGTGAATCAAAAATCTACAGCAAGGTTCAGCTACAGATCTACTGGTTAGTTCTATATTGCAATAGTTACTGTCAGGTCGAAAATTTAACCCTAAATACGTTTCAGGATCTTCTTCAAGTGGCCCTGATGGTAGCAGTTCTGGAGCGGGAAGTAGCGGTAAATAAATATTTGCATATTAAATAGTTTTTAATTGACTCAATTTATATGGCAGAGAGTAAATAATATGAATCCATAGGTTCCCGAAATAGCGTCAGCTGTGTTTCTCGGACCATAAACTTCTTCCTTAATAGTAATTCATGGCACTTACGTCTTAAAGTTACTATACGGTGCTGGCAATATACACCGTGTCCCAAAATTCAACGATAAGCCGGCATCGGTGCATGGACCTACTCATGACTACTCGGGAAAAAATAAAAAAAAAATTATAACTGTTTTTTTTTTTAATTACAGAGACTTTTATAAAGTTGCGCCAACTTTTAATAAAACTTGCCATGGTAGTTTTAAACCCAGACTATAGAAAGTGCATAGAATGTTAAAAATTATAAGAAAAAAATTTTTTTTCACTGATTTTTGTAAAATAACTACAGACTTTCTGTAATTTTAAAGGATTGTGGTAGATAGCCGTCCTTCTTAGGTTGCTAATGCACAAAAAATATCAAAAATATGTCAAAAATTGTGGTCATGGTAGTTGAAAATAGCATAATGGGTATCGAATATCGATGAAATTTATGAAAGTCTCTGTAATTAATAAAAAAAAACAGTTATAATTTTTTTTTTTTTTCCCGAGTAGTCATGAGTAGGTCCATGCACCGATGCCGGCTTATCGTTGAATTTTGGGACACGGTGTATACATAGCACTTAGGTTACGTATAGTGTGTTTAATTATTTACAAGAAGCGTAGCGATATGGTAAATAAGTTTACGTGTACGTGAAGTATATGAAGTACCTAAGTAAGTTTGTAGTGTATCTTGTGTGTTTGCAATTGCTGTAAACGTGATTTTATGCATTTGTATAAAGTAACGTATGATTTAATTGACTGAAGAAATGATATTGTATAATGTTTATAATTATAATTCAAATTGGATTTATGACTTGTGAGCTCTGGTTTAAAAGTAGTGGTTAATACAATATACAAAGAAACATATCCTTTTGAAACTTTATTACTTTAACTCACTATCGCTGATTCATTGTGTGCCACACTAGCCCATTTGTTTGAATACATAATGAACTATACTTTACGTACCTTCTTAAATACAAATAAATAGTAAAATGGCAGTATTATGTATGAGGATCAATGCTATCGTAGATACTTAAAATTATTAATATATCGAAAGGTCGAAAATTTTACCCTAAATATGTTTCAGGATCTTCTTCAAGTGGCCTTGATGGTACCAGCTCTGGAGCGGGAAGTAGCGGTAAATAAAATTTTGCATACAAATAAAGTTGATATTGACTCAATTTACACAGGCAGAGAGTAAATAATATAAATCCATAGGTTCGCGAACTAGCGTCAGCTGTGTTTCACGAACCATAAGCTTCTCCGTAATAGTTATTAATTACGTCTTTAATTTCTATCCGGTGCTGGCAATATTAGCAGCTAGCAATTTATATAGCACTTAGGTAACGTATAGTGTGTGTTAAGTGTGTATTAGTATTTTAGCGATATAATAAAATAGTGTACTTGTACGTGAAGTGTATGACTGTGAGTTTGTAGTGTATCTTCTGTGTGTTTGCAATTATTCTAAATGTGATATTTGTATAGAGTAACGTATGATTAAATTGACTTAAAAGATGATATTGTATAATGTTTATAATTATTATTCAACTGTAGTAATCTTTATTGATAATTATGTATAAATCACAGTATATGTATCTAAATTTTCTAGCTTTGTGAGATAGGTTCGGATGGAGATATGTGATCAATTCAACAATTTTATTTGTATTTTTCCAACAACGCAAATTTTGAATGCTGTGAGATCTTATTTAATATATGTTCATACATTTATAGCCTAATAAAAAGACATTTCTTATGTAAATTGGATGAAAAAAAGACTATTATTAAGAATAGTTTTAGTGAGTGATGCGCATATTTACTCTGAAAAAAAAACCAAAGTATCGGGCAAAAAAAAGCGTGTCTGGTTTAAAGTTAAATGAACTCGTCAATATTTATAATAACAATACATGGTATCTACTGTGAAAAGTAAGGCTAAGTTAAACGTTACAATTGTTTCAGGATTTTCAGCAAGCGGGCCAGGTGGAAGCAGCTCTGGTTCACAAAGTAGTGGTAAATAAATTAACGGAATTAAATCATCAGTGATAGATATCTATCGTGAAACAAATCAAATAAAAACAATGTAAAATTTCAGCATTCTCCAAGGGTAGGAACGGTGGAAGAAGAAGAAGCTCTGGTCCACGAAATAGTGGTAAATAAAATTTCAGTAATATGCATTCAATGTACAACTAAATAAATCTCTCTTAATTTTGATTCTCTCTCAGCGGGTAAGATATTAGTTGATCTGGTTTGCATATTTACGTTCTATGAATTCAGGGTCATCATAATGTTTCAAAGTGATTTAGTGCTTCGGTGAATTATTTAATATTTTTAAGTTGTGAAATGCTGGCATTTTAGTTATCTGGCTTAGCTAATACGTCTGAAATGTTTTAAATAGAGGATCAGTTTTTAATTGTTTTCTCTATCACAAATCCTCATCACACCGGCAGTGCCCCGGTGCTACACGAGCGGTACGCCTTTGTCAGCAGGATTTAGGACAGCGTCTGAACTACATACATGAGACCTTACATGAAACCGCGGTGCATGCCATACGGCTGCCGCGTACTTCAGAGTTGCAACATAGATACCCGTGTTCGATACACGCCCCTATTACATACTCTCCATCTTGAGGCCGATACTCAGCTCATGTTACCAAAACACCTGCTAGTACTCGCCGATGGTTACTGTATGAGGTTATTAATGTCCTCAATGGCTTTATTACCCACTCGTGCAAATAACAATTTGTAAAAGTTAGTGAGAAATATTATTAAAAATAAAATTAAGTAAGTGACTAGTGAGGTAACCACCTACAAATCGTGTGACCAGTGACGACACAACTTCATACCTTGAAGAATTTATAGGGAATGCCATCCCATAAGTAGGAGCGGAAGGCTGGTGTGCCTGTCAAATACACCCAGATTGTGCAATGGCAACAGGTTACGCCTCAGAGCTGATAGGTACATCTCGCAGGCCACTATTCTTACCAGTGGGGCGAAAAAAAGGCATATAGATACCGAGAATTCCCTTCATACCGATTCATTTTCCCTTTTTGTTCATACGCTTGCAATTGAAGACCCCTGAAGTTGGCTTTTTCGAATACAATTAATAAAAGAGGGACAAACTTAGGTAACCCCTATTTTTCCCAAGGCCAGCTCTACAAGGGCTGCTCAGTGTGTTTTGAGCGCCAGATATATCTTAATTTACGCAGGAAACAACATTTTCCAAAACGTAGTCTATATGAACGTTCTATAAAGCTCTCCCGTTTATTAAAAGATACGTTTATTTAATAAATAACCAGTACACAGTAAAATTCAGCGTTTTGATATAAATATATATTAATTTATATCATTTTAAAAATTTTAATTCATTTCCTGAAAGACATGAAACCATTAAAAGGTTTTTTATTAAATCATTATTTGATTTCTTAATTTGAAAAACAACGCATTTTTAATTATTTTCATTGTTCTCGGTGACACTTATAGATAGATAGATAGATAATTCTTTATTGTTACACCAATAAAATACAAAATAAATCTAAAATAAAATTTTGACTAAAGTGTCACAATGGGCGGCCTTATCACTAATAGCGATCTCTTTCAGGCAACCTTTGTATGGAGAGGAAATACAGGAACAATATCGGGGGTGTACATAAGAAACATAACTAAACAATCATCGAGATAAAGAAAATTAGTCTTCGTTATAATCTAAAACACATAATTTAAAATCTAGTAATACCTACAATATATTTATTATTATACTAATACATATTAGTATAATAATAAATAATAAATAATATATAATAAATAATATATTACATAATATATTCACACAAATATATAATACAAGTATATAAATAATATTATATATATATAAATACAGTCATATAACTAACATATATAAGATGAGGAAGCGGATGTGATAGGTAGTTTTTAATGAAACAGTTCTAACAGTTTCAATTTACTAATTAGACAAGAAAAAATTCTTGACTTGAGTTTTAAAAATGGACAGTGACTGTGCTCGCCTGATAGAAACCGGTAGTGAATTTCACAGGCGGACAGCTTTGACTAGAAAAGATCGATCGTAGAATATTGTGCCATGTTGAGGCATACAGAGATAAAGGTTATCTGATGACCTAAGATTGAGAGTATTAGCAGTGTGAAGGAAATTAAAACGTTCCTTAAGATAGCGCGGGGTCAATGGGTTGAACAAAATATTGTAAACAAGAGAGAGTATGTGAGCATTCCGGCGAAGACGTATAGGAAGCCACTTGAGCTTTGATCGAAATTCAGAGATGTGATCATATTTACGCAAACCAAATATAAATCTAATGCAGAAATTTTGTAGACGCTCAAGCTTATCTAGCTGATCCTCCGTAAGATCTGGATAGCAGACATCAGCATAATCGCGAATTGGGAGTAAGAGAGATCGAACTAGAGCAATTTTGGTGGTAACAGGAAGAAAGTTGCGTAATCTTTTTAAAGCGCCTGCGGTGGCATACAATTTGCGGCTAGTAGTTTGTAGTTGAGGAGCCCAACTCAAGCAACGGTCCATAATCAAACCTAGGTTTTTCACAGATTCACTGTAGGGAATAGGGACTCCATCAAGGCTAACAGAAGGAATCATTGACCAGTCAACCCTTGAGATGAGACGTGAACTTCCTACAATCATCACTTGAGTTTTGCTTGGGTTCACTTTGAGGCCAAATCTTTTACACCAATCAATGATACACGTTAAATCGGCGTTTATGGAGTTTACGGCTTCAGAAAGATTTTCGAGAGGGGCTTGAGAGTAAATTTGAAGATCGTCTGCATATAGGTGGTAGGAAAAAGTAAGATTTTGTAAAATTGAATTAATGAATATTGCGAAAAGAAGAGGAGATAAAACGCCACCTTGCGGGACACCTGCAGCAACATCACACCAAGAAGAGAACTTCTCTTCAAGGTGGACCCGCTGCCGGCGCCCATACAGATAACTGTGAAACCAATCGAGTACCGTTGGAGATATGTTAATTGAGCGTAAAATGGCTAAAAGTATATCGAAATTCACCGTGTTAAATGCGTTACTGAAGTCGAGTAAAGTGAGTACAGTCAATTTTCCATTTTCCATGGAAAATCGAATATCATCCGTAATCTTGACGAGAGTTGTTACTGTGCTTTGGCCAGGACGAAATCCGGATTGGAATGGGTTTAGGAGCTCATGAGAGGATTTAATATTTACTAAGTTGACTGTGGACAAGACGCTCAAGGACCTTAGACAAAAATGGGAGAATGGATATAGGACGGTATTCAGAAAAAGACTTGGGATTGGGTTTTTTGGGTAGAGGAATGATTGTAGCCTCCTTCCAGATAGAAGGATATATACCATATGCAAAGGAGTTATTGAAGATAAAACAGGTTATAGGAAGAATTATGTCAAGGATTGGTACAAGCATATTGCGACTAATTCCATCACCACCTACAGCATTAGAAGTGATCGATAGTAAGCTCTTCTTAACCTCACAAGCGGATACTCGATTAAGACTTAAAGAATAGTAGTCGGATATTGGTAATGTTGAAAGATATTTAATCGTATTTGATTTTTCTATGACATCAATAGAAGATGTGGAGGAGAAGTGGACTTATCGGGGACGGGAGAGTTTATTGAACCTTATTACTTGACATTTCTTGTTTGTATAAAGTGACCCTTACTTAAATACTTATTCTACTTCAGTTATAATTACGACACATACAAAAATAAAATGGCGGTGGATGGATTAATATGCCAGCTTCCAAAGAAAAATATTTCAAATCCATTTATAATTTCATTTACAGGTAACAATGACTCTAGCTCTTCTTCGTCATCATCAAGTTCTTCAAGCAGCTGTAAGTATTTTCTAAGTATGATCAGGGGTAATTTTTTCCATAAAAGCGTTCGTAAATAAATAAAAAATCGGTCTGTTTATCTCCATAGATACTCGAATTGCGCCCCATTTATCGCAATAGTCTACAATGGAAGAAATATCGAAAAGTCTGCCATCTTACCTGCAGGGTAAGATGGCAGACTAACAAAACTTAACAAAACTTCTATCAAGCATGGGGATTATGGAAACTCCCCTCCATTCCTATTAGCGCAGCCTTTGTCCAACTGTGAACGTATACGGCTGTTGATAATGTTTTCTGAAATGATACACATATATAAACACCCAAATTTTGACAAGTTTATGTCACATATAATAAAACAACATATAATATTGTATTACAGCAGGTAGTACCAATGGAGGTGATACAAAAAGCAGCAGCAGTAGCGGTATGTGACTTATTGTATAATTTATAGATTTATCTGTTATATATATAATTTTACTAAAGTTCCGGCTTAAGAATCTTAAGAACGTTCTATGCCCTCACATTTGATGATCGTAACAGCTGAATGAAGGAAAAATGTGAATAATTAGCAGCATTCCGTTACTCTGAAAATGAGTAAGCACTTTTTATGTTAAGAACAGCTGAGACAGCCAAGTCGACCGCCTGATTGTAAGCCTAACGCCTGTCCATGACGGTTGCTGTTTCACTATTCTCGTCCTGCTTAGTTGTTATGGTAGAGATGCTGCTGCCGTGTATTACCAAACAAAGATCTGTACAATACTCAACTCATTACCCGCGTCTTTGTTTCCCGAACAGTATAATTTGGGAGTCTTCAAATCTATTTTATTTTTTATTTTATTTTACATTTATTTGGGGGGCTTACAGCTATCATTACAAAAAGGTTTAATAACTTAATTAAAAAAAGCCATTAACAAGCCTCCACAGATATAAAAAGAAGTATTTTACACACACGTAATAAGATTATACAAAGCAATAGTGTTTTTTTTTTTTTTTTTTTTTTTTCGTACGCAGCCACTTCATTTCCAAATACTTGAAAATTTTACGAATTCAAAGTGACATAAGCAAGGTTAACATGAGACAATTTGCTAGAATAAAGGTCGATGGTGTGACCTTCGTGCTCAATAAACTCATTAAAAGCGGTTTGTGATCTTAATAAAAATGATTGTCTGCGATAGTTTGTACGTGCGGGTGGTACGTGAAGCAACCTTCTGGGTCTAGCGTGTCTAGGTGGAACATATAAACTTAATTTACCCACTAAATCAGAACAATCAATTTTGGATTGTGCAATCTTCATGAGCAGCCGTATGTCAGAAATATTACGACGAGTTGAAAGTGGTAACAGATGGAAACGAGCACAGCGAACTATATATTTAGAACGTGGAATTTTGAATTTATATCCTAAGTACCTAATAAATTTCTTTTGTATTCTTTCCAGCCTTTGAATATGTACGGCATAATGAGGATTCCAAACTTGACTTGCGTATTCAAGGTGACTGCGAACGTAAGCACAGTATAGGACTTTTAGAGTCTTCATGGTTTTAAAAATGCCCGCATTACGTATAATAAAACCTAATGCTGATGAGGCTTTCTTAGCTATCATATCGATGTGATTGACAAAAGTGAGCTTACTATCCAAATGGACACCAAGGTCTCTAATGTCACTCACACGTAAAAGTGGTTGATTTTCAAGTGAGTACTTAAATTGTACAGTTTGTGTCTTACGACTGAAAGTAACCACTGAGCATTTTGATATATTCAAAATAAGGTTATTTGTCTTACAGTAGTTAGCCACTCTTTCTAGGTCTTCCTGCAGAAGTAACGCATTAGAGGGGTTGTCAATTGCCATAAACATCTTCATGTCATCTGCGAATAGTAGGAATTGGGAATGTTTAAAACAGTCTCCAATATCGTTGATGTAGATGACAAACAAAAGAGGTCCCAGCAATGATCCCTGAGGGACTCCAGATGGTATAGCAGTCCAGGAAGAAGTATAACCACTTAATACTACTGCCTGAGTTCTGTTGAAGACATAAGAAGAGAACCACCTGTAGAGATCACCACGAATACCTAGATTGAATAGTTTTCTTAGCAGAATAACATGATCGATTCGGTCAAAGGCCTTGCTAAAGTCGGTGTAGATAGCATCTACCTGTCCACTAGTGACCATTTGTCGAGTAACGTAATCAGTGAAAACAACAAGGTTAGACACCGTTGATCTTCCTTTTAAGAAACCATGCTGTTGTGGATTAAGGTCAGGGAGAATACTACTGTAAAGTTGATTATAAATTATACGTTCAAAAATTTTGGCTAGAAGACAAAGCTTAGATATTGGTCGGTAGTTTTCTACCACGTCTTTAGCACCTTTTTTGTGAATAGGTGAGATGAACGCAGTCTTCCATATAGTAGGAACGACACCTTCAGAGAGTGATTTTGTAAATAGTAATGATACAGGATACGCTAACTCGTTAGCACACTTTACTAAAAATATGGCTGGAATAGCATCGGGACCGGCTGATTTATTTAAGTCAAGGGATTGAAGGTATTTCCGCACAATGTCAGGATTGATTTCAATAGAACTAATGTGGCAATTAGAATCGTCTCTAGACGCTGAATGGGTACAAGTGGTAGTAGAATCCAGGAACGTGGACTGAAAATAATTAGAGAAAAGTTCACATATTCCTTGGCCCGTATGGCTTTCATTGCCGTTATATGACATATTGGAAGGAAAATTGGTATGCGAACGTCTGCATTTTACATAAGACCAAAAATATTTTGGGTTCGAAGTGATAGCAGTCTCAATGTTAGCTATATATTTATGAAAACAAGTCTGCTCAACACTATTAGCTCTATCCCGCAGTATCTGAAAAGTGAGTAAATCGTGTTTGTTACCGTAAATTTTGAATTTAGTAAAATATTTGTGTTTTTCTTTAAGAATTTTAATGAGAGCAGAATTGTACCAACGGGGGTAATTATTATTTTTATGTAGTCGTTTTGGGATGTGATAATCTCTTAATTCAACTAATTTTGAGTAAAACTTACTCACAGCATCATTAGTGCTACACTCTGAAAATAAATCGTTCCATTGCGTGTCAGCCAGGGAAGACCGAATACGATCATAGTTACCTTTATTGTATTGGTACATCAGACGCTTCTGAGCTATTAGACATTGAGATTGTGAGACATCAAGTTGGACCAAAAGGGCGGGATGATGAGGGTCTTCCACAGTTAAAGGCTGTAAGCAGGCTGAGACGGAGATGTTTGTGTTTGACAGGACAAGATCAAGTATTCGGCCATGCTTATTTTGGACTAAGTTAAATTGTTTTAGACTGCAGAAATCAAGAGTATCAATGAAATGAGTAAACATATTGGCCGATAACGTGGTAGAAGAAGAAGCAGTAGACGGAGCTACAGCTCTAATACCGTCTTCAGACTCTGACCACGTTATGGCGCTCATATTAAAATCTCCCAGAATAATAAATTTATCAGATGGGCGTTCGATAAATAAGTCTGCAAGTTTGTCTAAGTATATGGTAAGTTGATTAGAGAAACTGTGTCCTTGATACTGTTCACATAGATATAGTGTAATGTGTATTTTTTGCATACTTTTTCCAGGCCCATCTCTTAAATGAACCGATATCCAAATATCCTCAGCGCTGGACTGCCAGCCAACATTTTCAGTAGCTATGAGGTCCCGCCGTATTGCTACTAAGACGCCGCCACCACGTGACTGCCCAGTTGCACGATCACGACGCCAAATTAAGTAGTTATCATTAAACAATTCACTACTAGAAATGTCACTCACAAGCCAGGTTTCAGTTAACGATATAATGTGATAATAGTCATTTTTAGCCAAGTTCCTAAAAAAAGTTAATGTTTTTGTCCGTAAACCACGAACATTCTGGTGATAAATATTTAGTGTATACATTGTGGGTCAATCCAACAATAATAGAATAAACTCGAAATTATGTTAAGTAGTAACGAAATTAAGTCTGATATGCTTAACTGTTTCCATCCACTAACACCTTCGTCAAAACAAATTGGTAATAGTCGCAAAAATATTGGTATTACAAAAATGAACGTAACCATATAATATGAGATTAAATAATATTGTGAGAGCAACTCAGGAAGTACAATTAACTCAATACAAAAATATAACAATAATTTTTGTAACATAATTGTAGTGTAATATAACCTATAAGTGCAACCATTTAAAGGGTACCAAACACCGCTCCAACTAAGTTCTTCCAAGCACCAAGCGCACGGTACGAAACAAAGCTTAAAAAATAAACACACAATTATGTAAAAGTAGGTGGCATGACATTTATCATTACTCAAAATGAACGTAACCATGAAATATGACATGAAATAATTTTGTAAAAGCAACTCAGAGTATAAAATATTTAACTCAATACAAAGATATAATAATAACTTTTTTATCGTAATTGTAATGTAATATACCCCATAAGTGCAACTATTAAAACGGTACCAAACACCGCTCACAATAAGATCATTCAAGCACCAAGCGCACGATACGAAACAAAGCTTAAAAAATAAACACACATCTATGTAAACGTAGGTGGCATGACATTTAGCATTACTAAAAATGAACGTAACCATAAAATATGAGAATAAATAAGTTTGTAAAAGCAACTCAGAATACACAATATTTAGCTCAGTACAAAAGTATATTAACAACTTTTTAATCGTAGTTGTAATGTAATATAACCCATAAGTGCTACCATTAAAACGGTGCCAAACACCGCTCCAAATGAGTTCTTCCAAGCACCAAGCGCACGGTACGAAACAAAGCTTAAAAAATAAACACACATTTATGTAAATGTAGGTGGCTTGACATTTATCATTACTCAAAATGAACGTAACCATAAAATATGACATGAAATAATTTTGTAAAAGCGACTCAGAATACATAATATTTAGCTCAGTACAAAGATATAATACGAGTAATAACTTTTTTATCGTAATTGTAATATAATATACCCCATAAGTGTGAGTATTAAAACGGTACCAAACACCGCTCCAAATGAGATCCTTTAAGCACCAAGCGCTTGATACGAAATAAAGCTTAAAAAATAAACACACATCTAAGAAAAAGTAGGTAGCATAACAATTAGTAATGTAACAATAATTGCAAGAACAACAATGTTCCGCTCGCACGACAGCATGACAAGACCGGTTCGTGCATTGTGCCTTACGTAGAAACTGGCCTGCGATAAGCGCAAGCACACTGCCAGGGGATTCCAACCTTTTGAAACGAACAAAATATTTTAAAGTGAGTGGTTGTTTAAATCTAAAAAATAACGCGTATAAAACTGTCTTCACACTAAGAGTCATACATGTAACTAGACAATTTTTTGTAGGTCTTGCCCTCTTGAGATGGTGAAAGGTTTCGAAGTTGGATCTCGCCGTACAAAGATTTTCATGTGTTTCACCCAAACAAACTGGTAGGTGTGCTCCTTGGCACGCGATTTTGCTTGTGAGAGAAGCAGTTTGTTTTTTACAGTTAAATGATCGTTTATAAAAATTTTCCCCGCAGCACCGGTAAAACCGATATCTTTGGGAGATAAAGGATTTTTTAACGAGCGGGCAGAAGCGATAAAATCTTCTTTGACGTAACGATTCATGAATGACACGATTATATTCTTGGTGCCAGCTACGTTACTCGGCACTCTGTGAACGAAGTTTATCTGTGTCTTCAAAACTGGATACGATATCTTGTCACCTATTTTGGCTACCATTTCAAAAAGGTTTTCCTTATCCCTCAAAGGTACGCCTTTTATCTCAACGTTGTTACTACGCAGCCACTGATCAGTGTCATGTAGGTCCTCCTCAAGTTTGCAGAGTGAAGTCATGGCCCCAGTAAGATCCTTTTGGTCTTCTTCGACTTTTGTCAACCTTTCATCAAGTTTATGTACTTTGGCAGGGATTCCCTTGAGATCCGCTAGCTCTTTCCGCAGGAGCTGCACTTCCGCTGATAGGCTAGAGAGTGGAGCAAGCTGCATACGAATGCTGGTCAGCTCATGCATGATGGATTCAAGTGACACCGTTGGAGAAGCTACCGGTGAACCCATCACCGGCACTGTGAGAGCACTTGCCTGACCCGAGTTCTTGCAGGTCGCACACCTCCAAGTTGCTTGACGATCCCCCAGCTTCCGGTATCCCTTTTCGGTTATTCCAGAGCACGGAAAATCGAAACTCTTCTTGCAGGCCGAGCATTGGATTGCCTCACCAACATCATCACCGCATCTTCCACAAATCACCATTTTTTTATTTATATTAAAATAACTATATAACACTTAGTGCAGATCAGAATGCCAAAGGTTGAGCGCCAATGTTAACGAGTCACAGCAATACGCGGAGGTAACACGGTTGATCGCGGCGGCTTACGCACGAGAACTGAAATCTAGAGTGAATAGGTATCTTCTAGGCAAGCATACTACATCTTCGGCCGCATCATCACTTTCCATCAGGTGAGATAGAGGCCAAATATTTGCCTATAATGAATAAAAAAAAAAAAAAAAAAAAAAAAAAAAATAAGATTTATTGAACATCGTAACGCCTGTGTTCACCCAAGGGGTTTAAGTCACATGGAATAGATGGTGATTATTTTGCTCTTTACTGGGAATAAATATACAAAGGGGTTCATTACCAACAAGCATTCCAATGGATTATAGAAGTCTGGAAGACGGTTTTTGCGGCCCCCAAATAATATAAACACCAAATAAAACTTATTTTAAAGCGCATTATAAATAGCAACCAAAGAAATGGCGTCAGGTCAGATCATCGATTATTATTAGATGCTTAGTAGAAGATTAGTAGATGTAGATGCTCGTTAGTACCGAGTTCCCAAAGGTCCAAGTCCCAAGCCCTCTTCCAACATCTCATTTTTTTAGTGATGATGTGGCTCTCAAGGACAGCTGCCGGAGCACACCATTAGGTGCTTGGCGACAGATTTTCTGCTTGAGGGTGGTAGCTAGCCAGGCGGGCATTCGCAAAATGCCCTACCACCATGCTATAACGACTGCCATCCTAAGACACCAACCGGGACCGTGAAGGCTTAACGTGCCCTCAGAAGCACGGAAACGCTCATCAGTATTGAAACTAGTACTGCCACGTTCAGCAAAAAAAAATATAAAGAGCCACTGCGAGAAGAACGGGCAAGACACTCGGGGTCATTCGTTTAAACGTCTTTTAATATTGTGTTACATACTAGGTATATAATAAAATTATTTCAATATTTGTGTAATTACGTAGGTGACAGGCGATAGCTTGGCAGAGGCGGAATTGTCCAAGCATTTTTGTCGTTTATGTATTCACAGATTGTGTACTAGGATTTCTTAATCTAAATGTTTTCACGTGCAATCGAATTTTCCTTCTGTGAGTGTTGTCATATGTTTGGGAACTTTATTATAAAACCACTCACAATTACCTAAGAAGGTCCTTTTATTTGCCTACGCTAATCTAAAATCTGGCACCGCTATTTTATCTCTATTCCTAGTGTTGGAATCATTATTGTCAATGTTTAATTAAAATTTACTTAATTGTTATCGAACTTATATTATATTTTTAAATATATACAGGCTCGGTAAAGTTCAAATATCAATTTCTTTAAAAAGACCCCTCAGAGATTCCGTAGGATCCATTTCATATGTAGCTCCAATTGCACGCTTTTGTAATATAAAGATTGTCTATATCTCAGCAGCAGCTCCCCACAGCAATACGCCATACAACATAATACCGTGGAAGTATGCGAAATAAACGAGGCGAGCAGTAGCTACGTCTGTTAACTCTTTTATTTTACGAACTGCATATGCAACAGATCTAAGTCTTCCGGATAGATAATTTATATGTGGATAACACTGTTAAGTTGTATCCATTTTGATTCCCGAGAAGACTGTTGCATTGTGAAAAGAGAATTTATCTGGGCCAAGCTTAATGTTTGGTTCAACAGAAGTAACATTTGGTAAGGAAGACTTTAAAATGTTTGTCTTTTATGAATTTAAGAGAAGATTATTAGCGGCGAACCATTTAGAGATCATAGATAACACATTATTTACATGAATGAGTTCATTATCCTTCTTATCTACTTTAAAAATCAAAAAGTTATCATATGTGAATAAAACAATATTGCAGAAATCCTTGACCACGCAAGGCAGATCGTACACGCTAGAAACAGAAAAGGTCCTAAAATTTATCCTTTCGGTGCTCCCATTTTTACTAATAACCCGGAAGAAGTATTGTCATTTATACCTAGGTACCATCATCTCTATGTCCCAGCAGATTTAATCTGGGAGTATTCAAGTACAGAGTGAATAATGATATCCCCTAGGCAAGCATATTCCACCCTCGACCCGCGACCATAAGTTTCCTTCCAGGTGTGACTGAAGTTAACAAAAATATATTGACTTCTGTAAAGGTCATAGAACAACTAAGGTCTATGAAGTCGACTTCACAAGCCAAGGGTGCAATTTTTATATGTCATTCATTGGCTTCGTATCGTCAAAATGACTGATAGTCACAGATTTCCAATAAATAGTATTTTGAAAACTCAATTGTGACTAAAATTCTCATACCTATGATATCATTTACGACAGCTACCTACTTAAAATTTTAATCACTGGTAAGTATTTTGACCCGTTGGTCCCGGGCTAAAATGACCCCATTGCTCTGCATCTGTGGGTGTCGTAAGATGCGACTTAGGGTAATTTACTGGAAGGTAGGGAGCAGTGCCTTCTGAAGAAAGGCGATCTCCAAGATGCCTGCCAAGCGTAGGGATTATGGGAAACCCACCCTTTATGGGAGAGGCTGTGTTCAGCAGTGGACAATCTGGTTAATACAGTACAGTAAAGAATATTAAGCGTAATTTTTTTCCTCCTTCTTCCTCCTCGACTGACTCTGCCATAATGACTGTCATTAGAAAAACGAAGGTAACTGATGCCCCATAAATGTTATTGTCAAAATTATTCCAGTTCAAGATTCTCGAGATAAGTACCAAAAATTGAATGGCCAAATGGCGTGTTGCTCGATATTTATTTGCGTATTCCATTAGTACCACACAAGCACGAACCCGTTGACAGTGCAGCTCAGGACAACAGAGTTAAACTGACCCAACACTACACCGCAGACATCTCTAGACAGCTTATAAAACACAAAGCTATCACATGATTTGAAATCAGCATGCACGTTATAAAAAAAAGTCGTATTTAAGATACAAAAAAAATGTATTTTTCTAGCTATTATATCACATAAATACGCCTCATTTACAAAAAAACCTTCTATATGATCTTTTTAGTCATCCTTTCATAATTAATAAGGTTCTTTGTACTGTTTGGCAAGCTAGCTTATTATTCTGCACACTTTACAATTAACTTGTCACATACTAATACGCAAAATAATTTGTTATAATATTAGGTTCGAGTGGAAACTCAGGTTCTCAAAACGGTGGAAGCGGAAAAAAATCCTCTGGACCTCAGCAAGGTGCTGGCAGTTCTCAACCTAGCAGCCAACCTAACAAAGGTAATATATTCAATATATATATATATACATATAATAAATAAATTCAAAGCACACTTCGCCAATAATAAATAGGCCAAGATTTCACAAATAATTTATGCTGTGACTGCAAATTCTCATTTATGAAATCAAAGTTTATTTTTAAGCATCTGCTTGACAATGGCATACTTACCTGTCCGTTTAACACTTAGTAGGAACTTAAATGGTAAAACCTTCTTTTTTATTGTTAATACTTAACAATGAAAACTTGAATGTATCCACAAATCAATTCCAATTTCAAATTTTAGTAAAGTCTCAAATCAGCATGCATTTTATCAAAAAAAGTCGTAATTAGATACTTTAGATACTATAAAATATAAAGCTCGATTACCACTGACTGACATACATGTTCTCCTAGAAGGAGACGAGGAGGAGCAAAGTAATGTAGAGCAAAAATGTTCGGGGGGTTTTGGTGAGTACGAAAAAAATCGAAAATCATAAAAATGACGCCTGCCAAGTAAAGATGGATGACATATCTCAAAAACTGTACAAGATAGGTAGGGGGTGTTTGAACAAATGTCATAGGGAATCGGGAGAGCAGTCGAATGACACCTGTCAAAAATCCAAAATGGCGGATTTCAAGATGGCCGCCATACAAAGTGCTCATTTTCGACCGTATTAGGAGTTTTTGTGGGATTTTGGACTGAATTTGGAGTTACTGTTCTACGTTATTGTAGTAGCGAGCCCGAAGGGCGAGCTCCTGGTGAGGCCGAAGGCCGAACTTTCGGCTCGCGAGGCCAAAGGCCGAGCGTATGGTGCGTGAGCCCGAAGGGCGAGCTCTTGGCGAGGCCGCAGGCCGAGCCGTATTAGTAACTTGCGAGGCCGAAGGCCGAGCTCCGACTTGAGAGTGTTTTCCACGTCACTGACTGGTCTCCATGGCAACTGCCCGCGGTAACCGAAGCACCTACGAGTGGGGTTCCTTAACAAAAGTGATTAAGAACCATGGTACGATTCTGCCTGTACCACCTTTTTATGGCAGTAAGGTGAAACTGCTTTAGTGGCTACAGTATGGTTCTTTATTGTATTGAGAGTTTATATGGGATTTCATACTGTTATGGATTTTTTTTTTTTTTTTTTAAATGTTTAAGGAGTTACGGTATTATTTAGTACTGCATAACGATAAATGCGGCCCGCACACTGCCCGAAAAACTAGTTAGATACAATAAAATTCGTCCCTTTAAAGACAAAACCGATTATCTGCACAAAACACAATTCAGAGAAAACGCGATGTCTAAAATTGAGAACTTATTTGAAGATTATAAGTATCGAAAATTTTTTTCATCATAAGTTATGACGAACAAAAAGGTATTTAACAAATTTTCGGAAAAATAAAAGAAATCGAAATCAATCCAGTATTCAGGAAAGTCGAGAAAAATTGCAACAAGGGTTTGCCTGAATCTTTTAATTTTTTCTTTTAGAATTTATATCATAAATTTGTCACTTGGTGCTTATAATTTATTTTATTACATCGCATACCATAAGAAACTTTTACAAATAAATACAAATAATCAATGTAACAGCAAGTAGTTTTCCATAACGTGAACAAAACCATTATTTATTTCTTTTTGCGTGAATAAAAACAAGAAAATATCTGAAGATAATCTTTATTTCAAATTACAATTAATTGAAAGATGCTTGTTATTTCATTAATGGCAATAAAAGTAGGCAAGGTAACATAATCATAAAATATTAAGTTCTTTAATATAACAAAAGAAAATTAAATTTAAAAACAATGCAATCGTCGTTTAATATTTAAAACTAATAAAACGCTAAGTAAACATCGTAAAATGTATATGCCTCGAAAAAATATGCATAAAACTTAGTTTTCATTGCCAGATTCTGATTGATCAGAATCCGAGGCTCATTTTTTGCACAATTACAATTAACATGTCAAATTCAAATACGCATTTGTTTTAATTTAAGGTTCGAGTGGCAGCCCAGGTTCTCAAAACGGTGAACGCGGAAACAGTACTCCTACTCCTGGATCACAGCAAGGTAGTGGCAGTTCTCCACCAAGCACCACATCCAACAATGGTAACTTCTGAATATATAGCTTATTCAATGCACACTTTGTCCTTAAAAATTAGGCCACGATATCGCAAATAATTTATGCTGTGATTGCTTATTCTCATTTTTAAAATCAACGTTTCTTTTTTAGCCTTTGCTTGACAATAGCACTAACCACTTGTCAGGAATTTAAATAGTAAAACCTTCTTTTTCATTATTAAAACAACAACAAAAGGTGACTCTTTAATAAAACTATCCTCATAACATCATCAAAGTTGCGGCAATGTCAGTTAAAATTATCTAATTTGGGTACATGGTGAAAATGTGCGTTTGTTTCTTGTAACATCTCTTTAAAAACCTTGAATGTACAGTCGCCTGCAATAATAAGTATACACATTGTAACTTTCAAAATAGTAGCAAAGAGTTCTGTTTTTCTCTATGTAATCAGAAGTATCTTAAAAGCACAGAATAAGTTGAATATTTTTACACATGTTTATGTTAATTTCTATTAATAATAACTTAGCGACATCACATCATTTTGCAAATTACGAAGCGTATACTTCTTATTGCAGGCGACTGTACCTACAAACCAATGTAAATTTAAAATTTCAGTAAAGTCTATATCTAATCAGCATGCATGTTATGAAAAAGACGTACCAGAGAGTCTCATAATTTTTATTATTTTTTACATAAATGTTACACAAGAATGCTTCACTTGCAAAAAATCTTTCAATATGACCCTTGTAGTCAAACTCTCATAATAAATGCAATCTTTTGTATTGTTTTGCAAACTAGGTTAATTTTTTGCACAATTACAATGAACATGTCAAATTCAAATACGCATTTGTTTTAATTTAAGGTTCGAGTAGCAGCCCAGGTTCTCAAAACAGTGAACTCGAAAACAATCCTTCTGGATCACCGCAAGGTAGTGTCAGTTCTCCACCAAGCAGCACATCCAACAATGGTAACTTCTTAATATATTTCTTATTAAAAGCACACTTTGTCTTTAAAAATTAGGCCACGATATTGCAAATAATTTATGCTGTGATTGCAAATTCTCATTTTCAAAATCAACGTTTCTTTCTTACCATCTGCTTGACAATACCACTTAGCCTTTTATCACTTGTCAGAAATTTTAATGGTATAACCGTCTTTGTCATTATTAAAACAACAACAAAAGGTGACACTTTAATAAAACTATCCTCATAACATCATCAAAGTTGCGACCATAAATAATCAAAACTCGTCATTTAAAATTAGTCATTTAAAAAAATCCCGAATATCATAATAACATTTGAGAATTTATTAATATTAAATTCTTAACAACACCTTGGAATTTGTTATGGCAACATAAAAAATATTATTATTATTTTCAATTGAAACATGTTACATCATCGCTTTTAGGTGGATCAAGTGGCAGCAGTTCTTCAGCAAGTAGTGGTAAATCACTTAATTATTGAAATATATTGTGTTCTTTCATTATTTGTTCCGTTCCGATATCCGGAATCCATATTGAGTCAAGCACCTGTCTTTTAGCGTTAGTTCTCCCCAGCGACTTCCTCCTTTCGGCTTCCGGCGCCTCTGTCGTATTGGTATTGGCGGGCAACATGGCGACGACCGGAATGGCGGTAAAGCTTTTCTTCATTATAGCGTCGTTTTGAATTTGAATTTTTGAATTGAATTTTTCAATAATTTCAATTTAGTTCATTTCTCCCTTCATTATGGAGGACGATGGAAAAAACAGTGACGTGGAAATGCATAGTAGCGAATGTGAAAATGACCACGTGTCACGGAAAAGGAGTCGTTCTCCAGGTTCGTGCAGTGATTCGTCGGATGAGGATTTAAGATGATGCAAGGATATTGATGACAAAAAGTGCAAGTGATCGAAATTTTTTTTTTGTCACAGCTAGTGGCTTTCTTGACGAATATGATTTCTCAAAATCATTAAGAGCCCCAACAAACACACAACACGTGTTGCTGAGCTTTTTTTTTGAGAGCCAACCAAATCGGCTAATAGTCAACTAGGTTTGCGCCCGCCGCCTAGTGCAAGTGAAGCTGATGAGCAACAGCTTAAATTGTCCGTTCTGTTCAACTACATTAAAGTACCCTCCTATTCCTAGATGTAAGAATGAACATGTAGATAAAATCACACAACTGCAGATATTTAACTGTAATAATTGATGCGCTTTACATATTTCGGAAGCTCAAAATAAATGTGTAACTACCCCCCGGTTTTGTACTTTACGTGAATAATGAGTTACATTTCCACGCATCCGGTTCCAATGACAATCGAGAATACTTGCTTGAAAGAACCTTTGCGGCATTATCGAGTGCAGTTCTGTAACAAAGATAAATTGCGTGCAGCTTTACAGAGTTTAGTAGGTGGGTCTAATGATAAGAATACTACGCCTTCTTTTAACTCTTTTTGATAAAATCGAACAAATGTTTTCCAAAGATTCGAAGAACACAAAAGTGACTTTGTTGTGGACTTGATGATATTTGATAAATATCTTGCGGTAAGTGGACTGATTGCATGAACTCACGAAGAGAGGTCATTCTTAAACCGAAGAATATAATAACGGGGCCCTGCAGAAAATCCCACCAAGTGCTGAGAGCCCAGCGACATACTTGCCTCGTATCTTCAGAAAATTGGAGGGGGTGACAAGCTAACAACTTGCTTTCAGCTTGCACAACACTCTGCAGCAGCCACAACATCGGGACCAAGGCGTGCCTACGATGTTAAACCCAAAGCATCTACGAGAAAGCACGTGATTATTATTTTTTGAGCCAATTATTCCAAGGACAAGTTCAAAGATAACGCGAGAAGATCAAACAACAACAAGAAACGTAACGATGGGAAGAGCAAGCAACAATATTCCAAAGGTAAGCCACCTCAATCTAACTCGCAGAATAGAAACAATAGTTTATGACGTGAAAACATTTCGGGGGGCTGTCTAAAGTAATAATTACATATATGGAAAAATCTAGGAGCCCCCGACTATAGTTGCAAACTTTTGATAAGAGTATGAATCCAATTCGTTATGAAGCCACCGTCTATACAAACCAATAGATTTTAAGAAATTTCGCGACCAAGTTAAGTTACATTATGACAAAACAAATCAAGATACTAGACACATTTGTTATAATCGCACACATTTGGTAAAAACGGCGAGACGAATGCCAGCTATCTAACGCCATTTTTTCTTGTAAAGAAAACGGATGGAAAGTTCAGTTCAATCTTCAATTTGAAACGTTTGAACAAATGTTGCGGAGCTAAAAGGTTTTCAACTCTGTCGCTTCCGAATTCCTAGTTTCTTACAGAGCCAGTTCTGGGTCCTGGAGCCCATAACTACGAAGCGCAGAAGGCTTATACGAATGTTTCAATGGCCAGCTCCTGCAGACGACCTGCCTTTCATTTGGTCTGTCGTCAGCACCGCAGACGCTTACATCGTTGACGAACTGGATAGCGAAGTTTCTGAGAAACTGAATTATAAGGTGCGTGGCGATTTCCTGCTTGTGAATCAGTCCTGACAGATTTTACTCCATCACGTAGCATTCAAAGTGAACCTCATACGTCAACTCGTTTGTTTAGACAGTAAACATGGATCTGTGCTGGTTCCAACTCACCGTCTCGTTTTTTTTTTCGGGCCTCACGTGGGACACTACTCATCACGAAGTCCCTGTCGGAACCAAAGTGCCATACGCTACGCAGAGCACTTGCAACTCAGATTTCCAGAGGCTGTTGTTCCCTCACACAGACCCAGTTTCTTCAGGGGGACTCAACTTTTCCTCGTTTGCTACGAAGTCCCTATCAAACCAAAGTGTCAAACGCTACGCAGAATACTTGCAACTCAGGTTCCCATGGCAATTGGTCCCTCACACAACCCCAATATCTTTTGCGGGGACGCAACTTCGTCTCGTTCGTGATACGCAGAGGAGGGTTACATCGTCGCACTCTACAATACCACAGCCGATTCGTTTCCAAAGTGCACCCTTACGTACGAATAAAGTTGCCAGATCCAGTCATTATGGAAATAAAGTGGTGGTCATAAGCAGCGCAGGGCTCATTACCAATACGTACAGGTCAGTTCTCTCACCTTACCACAGATGCATCTGACTTCGGCTGGGCGAAGTGAATGTCAGGGCGATGGACAAAATGACAACTGTCGTGGCATGTGAATATCAAAGAGCTGTTTGCAGTCTACGCAGCAATTCATCAAGACTCATTCATCTTCACAATGCTGACATCTTATTACAGACAGACAACCGAACAGTTGTAGCCTATATCAACATAAGGTAGAACCAAACTTCTTAATCTCCACACAAACTGTTAACGATTTTGGACAAAGTGAACATTAATTTGACTACTACTATAATGAATTACTATAATGTACTATAATGAAGAAAAGCTTTACCGCCATTCCGGTCGTCGCCATGTTGCCCGCCAATACCAATACGACAGAGGCGCCGGAAGCCGAAGGGAGGAAGTCGCTGGGGAGAACTAACGCTAAAAGACAGGTGCTTGACTCAATATGGATTCCGGATATAGTTGGAAAAATAATAGGTAAGTTTTATTGGTAGGTAAAACCCTCTATTTTTGTAATAAAATAAAACTAACATTTTCATTTGAAACCTGTAGCAGCATCTTCATCAAACGGATCAAATGGCAGCAGCTCTGCATCAGAAAGCAGTGGTAAATAATACTATAATTTTCTACTCAGTATTCATAAGGATTTTTCATGAACTTACTTTAGCTCTCCGAAATAATCAAGAAAAACATTATCACAAAGAATATTTATGATCAAATTTGTATGGAAAGCTAGAGGTTTTACCGCTCGGCCATCACTGCTTCAATATGGTGCTGGCAGTTCTCAACCTAGCAGCCCTCCTAACAGTGATAACTTCAATATCGTCGCTTAGCAAACAACGCCGCTGTAGTCGAATTTTTGGCGGCGGTATCGACATTTTAATGCCATTTGCTAGAGCTTATGTTTGCCCATTGAACCAACCAATGTAATACAAAAAATCAAACATTGTTAGCCGGTTAAGAAGCACTCATCATTTATGAGTACTGAACAATTATCAATTCCGAATGATACAGTTTTTTCACTCTCCTCTAAAACAACTCAAAATAACTTGACCAGGGTTGTTTGCTTAGCGACGATATGTATATAAATAGCGGAGTGCCTAAATGATAAAATAACGGAGTGAATAAATAGAGGGTTTGATATGTTGTCCATTAAGATGGATCCGTTATCTTCTAAGGTTAGTCGTCCATAATGGGCGTGCACGTGCAGATTTTCACAAATTACCGGCAGAGAGTGTCGTATGATTACAATTGTAATTTCACAAGAAACTTTTTACAGCGAAACAACATAGAACACGTGGATTAAAATTGATAAAAAGCCAATGGGTTTGCACGCGTGCATCACGTTCGGATGTCCGTCGAGAAGTGCGCACACTGCACAAATCAGACAGGAAGTGAACGACTCCGACAGTCATTCGGCCTTCATGACACCTACAACTCCATTCGGTGTTACCCGCTCTAAAAATGAATTATAGAATACAAAGCAATATCGATTATAGTACTGAACATAATAGTGATCTTAATATCATTTTTCATCTTCGTAACGCCATTAAATTGTTCAGGCGCCGTTATATATATAACTAATTCAAAGCACACTTCGTCAATAAGCCACAGGCCATAATGTCGCAAATAATTTATGCTGTGATTGAAAATTCTCATTTTCAAAATCTAAGTTTCTTTCTTACCATCTGCTTGACAATAGCACTTACCTAGCCACTTATCACTTGTCAGGAATTTAAATGGTAATACCTTCTTTTTTATTATTAATACAACAACAAAAGGTGACGCTTTAATAAAACTATCCTTATAACATCATCAAAGTTGCGGCCATGGCAGTTTAAATTATCTTATTTACATGGTGACAAAGTGCGATTCTTACTTGTATTATCTTCTTAAAAACCTTGAATGTATCCACAAACCAATTCAAATTTAAAATTTCAGTAAAGTCTCTATCTTATCAGCATGCATGTTATAAAACAAGTCGTACGTGACAGACTCAACATTTTTATTTTGTTTTTACATTACTGTTACATAAATAAACATAATTTGCAAAAAAATCGTACTATATGACCCTTTTTTGCCATAATTATATGTATAACTAAGTCAGAGCACACGTCGTCAATAAACCATAGGCCATAATATCGCAAATAATTTATGCTGTAATAACAAATTCTCATTTTCAAAATCAAAGTTTCTATCTTAGAAACTGCTTAACAATAGCACATACCTAGACATTTATCACTTGTCAGGATATTAAACGGTATAACCGTCTTATTCATTATTAAAACAACAACAAAAGTTGTTACTTTAATAAAACTATCCTCATAACTTCATCAAAGTTGTGGCAATGTCAGTAAAATTATCTAATTTACACGTTGAAAAAGTGCGATTTTTACTTGTTACACCTCTTTTAAAACCTTGAATGTATCCACAAACTAATACAAATTTAAATTTTTTGTAAAGTCTCTATCTAACCAACGTGCAGGTTATTAACCCTAGATAACTAAACTATGTTTGAAGTTACATAGTAACTAAACATTCGTCGAGCGGACTACGCAAATAAAAATGTACATAACTTCGAAATTTTTTAATCAAAATTTAATTTTCTTATTAGGCTCAAGAGTTTACAATTAAATAAAGAAAATATTGCTTCTTTATTAATATATACACAATTTTACACAGTAAATACACATATCGACATTATGGGGGCCGCAAATTGGTTTCTTACATTTAGTGCAATAGTGTTTGGTCATGCTTCGGGCCTTGGATGGACAGAAATAACATATTTTGTGCGCATTCGGTACTGCTTGAACAGGAGCTTCAGTATTAGGTGAGACCCCTAAAATATCTACAATTATGGCTTTGACTTCGCGTCTCAAAGTCACCGTCTGCAATCACTGCTTCAGCCATGGTTCCATGAGTTGGTCTCCTTACTTCGTTACAAAATTTCGCCATGATACTGGTTTCACTTTATTCTTTATGCTGTTTGAGACATGAAGTGCATAAGCGTTGACTTTAAGTTTATCATGTTATAGAAAACACATGATGGCCATCTTTTGGTTTTCCTATTGGTACATACATTTGAGCGCATTTACTAGATTTTCACCTGAAGAATCATCTGACTTAATAATTTGGGTCCTTTGTCTCTTGCTGGGCTGGATACCATAATCGCCCGAATTCATTGGCTCATTTATAATATCCGAATCACTGTCAGTATTATGATGGTTTTCTATTTCTTCATTATCTTTGACTTCCGAGGTAGAGTTTTCACCTCCATCCTCCTCGTTCTCATCATTTTCATGCCACTAGCGTATAAGCTCTTCGTCACGTCTCAAATCCATCGAAAATAATAAAAATATAATGTTAGTAACCCAAAACAACCAAAAGTATACAACAAAAAGTAGTACTGGTTGAAATTTCTGGAAGTTAACCTCAATTTAAGTAATTTTACATAAAATTATACTCGAAACAATCACTAACTATTGAAGTATATAAAATAGTTTGACATTATTCTGTTGATAAGATAATTATATCAATAAATAAAAGTGTACATACCTCTACAATAAAGTTAAGTAATAACTAAACTTTCGTCGAGCGGACGACGACGCGATCATATATCACTTCCTAATAAACATGCGACTCCATCGCATTACGCACTACACTGTTTCCGGGAATTAGGAAGGTAGAATAAATGGCGCGGGCGGGGAACACGTGGTTATAGGCGAACTCGTCATACGCGGGGGGTGCGTAGTCGAACGGACGAATGATTAGTTATCTAGGGTTAAACAAGTCGTACCTGAGGGACTAAATCATTTTATTTCATTTTATATTAATAATACATAAAACCGTTTGATTTGCAAGAAAATCATTCTTTGTGACCCTTGTAGCCAACCTCTCTAAATTTATGCAATTTTTTGTGTTGTTTTGTCAGCTGGGTTCATTTTTGGCACATATACAATGAACATGTCAAATTCAAATACGCATTTGTTTTAATTTAAGGTTCGAGTGGCAGCCCAGGTTCTCAAAACGGTGAACGCGGAAACAGTACTCCTACTCCTGGATCACAGCAAGGTAGTGGCAGTTCTCCACCAAGCACCACATCCAACAATGGTAACTTCTGAATATATAGCTTATTCAATGCACACTTTGTCCTTAAAAATTAGGCCACGATATCGCAAATAATTTATGCTGTGATTGCTAATTCTGATTTTCAAAATCAACGTTTTTTTCTTAGCCTCTGCTTGACAATAGCATTAACCACTTGTCAGGAATTTAAATAGTAAAACTTTCTTTTTCATTATTAAAACAACAACAAAAGGTGACTCTTTAATAAAACTATCCTCATAACATCATCAAAGTTGCGGCAATGTCAGTTAAAATTATCTAATTTGGGTACATGGTGAAAATGTGCGTTGGTTTCTTGTAACATCTTACCCTTGTTGTCAACCTCTCATAATTAATGCAATCTTTTGTATTTTTTTGCAAACTAGGTTAATGTTTTGCACAATTACAATGAACATGTCAAATTCAAATACGCATTTGTTTTAATTTAAGGTTCGAGTGGCAACCCAGGTTCTCAAAACAGTGAACGCGGAAACAATCCTTCTGGATCACCGCAAGGTAGTGTCAGTTCTCCACCAAGCAGCACATCTAACAATGGTAACTTCTTAATATATTTCTTATTAAAAGCACACTTTGTCTTAAAAAATTAGGCCACGATATCGCAAATAATTTATGCTGTGATTGCAAATTCTCATTTTCAAAATCAACGTTTCTTTCTTAGCATCTGCTTGGCAATACCACTTACCTAGCCTTATATCACTTATCAGGAATTTTAGTGGTATAACCGTCTTTGTCATTATTAAAACTACAACAAAAGGTGACACTTTAATAAAACTATCCTCATAACATTTTCATAGTTGCGACCATAAATAATCAAAAATCGGCATTTTAAATTAGTCATTTAAAAAAATCCCGAATTTATTATTATTAAATTCTTTACAACACCTTGGAATTTGTTATGGCAACATAAAAAATGTTATTATTATTTTCAATTGGAACATGTTACATCATCCTTTTTAGGTGGATCAAGTGGCAGCAGTTCTTCAGCAAGTAGTGGTAAATCACAAATTTATTGAAACATATTGTGTTCTTTCATTTTTGTAATAAAATTAAACTAACAGTTTCATTTGAAACCTGTAGCAGCATCTTCATCAAGCGGATCAAATGGCAGCAGCTCTGCATCAAAAAGCAGTGGTAAATAATATTATAATTTTCTACTCAATATTCATAAGGATTTTTCATGAACTTACTTTTGCTCTCCGAAATAATCAAGAAAAAAATTATCACAATGAATATTTATGATCAAATTTGTATGGAAAGCTAGAGGTTTTACCGCTCGGCCATCACTGCTTCAAAATGGTGCTGGCAGTTTTCAACCTAGCAGCCCTCCTAACAGTGATAACTTCAATATCGTCGCTTAACAAACAACGCCGCTCTAGTCGAATTTTTGGCGGCGGTATCGACATTTTAATGCCATTTGCTAGAGCTTCTGTTTGCACATTGAACCAACCAATGTAATACAAAAAACCATACATTGTTAACCGGTTAAGGACCACTCATCATTTATGAGTACTGAACAATTATCAATTCCGAATGATACAGTTTTTTCACTCTCCTCTTAAACAAGTCAAAATAACTTGACCAGGGTTGTTTCCTAAGCGATGATATATATATATATATATATATAAATATATATACATATATAGCGAAGTGCCAAGACGGTTCGATATGTTGTCCATTGAGATGGATCCGTTATCTCCTAAGGTTAGTCGTCCATAATGGGCGTGCACGTGCAGATTTACACAAATTACCGGCAGAGAGTGTCGTATGATCACAATTGTAATTTCACAAGAATTTTTTACAGCGAAACAACATAGAACACGTGGATTAAAATGGATTAAGAGCCAATGTGTTTGCACGCATGCATCACGTTCGGTTGTCCGTCGAGAAGTGCGCACACTGCACAAATCAGACAGGAAGTGAACGACTCCGACAGTCATCCGGCCTTCATGACACCTACAACTCCATTCGGTGTAACCCGCTCTAAAAATGAATTTTCGAATACAAAGCAATATCGATTATAGTACTGAACATAATAGTGATCTTAAAATCATTTTTCATCTTCGTAACGCCATTAAATTGTTCAAGCGCCGTTATATATATAACTAATTCAAAGCACACTTCGTCAATAAACCACAGGCCATAATGTCGCAAATAATTTATGCTGTGATTGCAAATTCTCATTTTCAAAATCAAAGTTTCTCTCCTACCATCTGCTTGACAATAGCACTTACCTAGCCATTTATCACGTGTCAGGAATTAAAATGGTAATACCTTCTTTTTTATTATTAATACAACAACAAAAGGTGACGCTCTAATAAGACTGTCCTTATAACATCATCAAAGATGCGGCCATGGCAGTTTAAAATATCTTATTTACATGGTGACAAAGTGCGATTCTTACTTGTATTATCTCCTTGAAAACCTTGAATGTATCCACAAACCAATTATTAATTAAATTACATAAAACCGCTTGATTTGCAAGAAAATCATTCTTTATGACCCTTGTAGCCAACCACTCAAAATTTATGCAAATTTTTGTTTTGTTTTGCCAGCTAGGTTCATTTTTGGCACAATTACAATGAACGTGTCAAATTCAAATACGCATTTGTTTTAATTTAAGGTTCGAATGGCAGCCCTGGTTCTCAAAACGGTGAACGCGGAAACGGTACTCCTACTCCTGGATCACAGCAAGGTAGTGGCAGTTCTCCACCAAGCAGCACATCCAACAATGGTAACTTCTGAATATATAGCTTATTCCATGCACACTTTGTCTTAAAAAATTAGGCCACGATATCGCAAATAATTTATGCTGTGATTGCAAATTCTCATTTTCAAAATCAACGTTTCTTTCCTACCATCTGCTTGACAATAGCACTTACCTAGCCATTTATCACTTGTCAGGAATTAAAATGGTAATACCTTCTTTTTTATTATTAATACAACAACAAAAGGTGACGCTCTACTAAAACTGTCCTTATAACATCATCAAAGATGCGGCCATGGCAGTTTAAAATATCTTATTTACATGGTGACAAAGTGCGATTCTTACTTGTATTATCTCCTTGAAAACCTTGAATGTATCCACAAACCAATTATTCATTAAATTACATAAAACCGCTTGATTTGCAAGAAAATCATTCTTCTTGACCCTTGTAGCCAACCACTCAAAATGTACGCAAATTTTTGTTTTGTTTTGCCAGCTAGGTTCATTTTTGGCACAATTACAATGAACGTGTCAAATTCAAATACGCATTTGTTTTAATTTAAGGTTTGAATGGCAGCCCTGGTTCTCAAAACGGTGAACGCGGAAACGGTACTCCTACTCCTGGATCACAGCAAGGTAGTGGCAGTTCTCCACCAAGCAGCACATCCAACAATGGTAACTTCTGAATATATAGCTTATTCCATGCACACTTTGTCTTAAAAAATTAGGCCACGATATCGCAAATAATTTATGCTGTGATTGCAAATTCTCATTTTCAAAATCAACGTTTCTTTCTTACCATCTGCTTGACAATAGCACTTACCTAGCCATTTATCACTTGTCAGGAATTAAAATGGTAATACCTTCTTATTTATTATTAATACAACAACAAAAGTTGACGCTCTAATAAAACTGTCCTTATAACATCATCAAAGATGCGGCCATGGCAGTTTAAAATATCTTATTTACATGGTGACAAAGTGCGATTCTTACTTGTATTATCTCCTTGAAAACCTTGAATGTATCCACAAACCAATTCAAATTTAAAATTTCAGTAAAGTCTCTATCTTATCAGCATGCATGTTATAAAACAAGTCGTATGTGACAGACTAAACATTTATGTTTTGTTTTTACATTAATGTTACATAAATAAACTTAATTTGCAAAAAATCGTACTATATGACCCTTTTTTGCCATAATTATATGTATAACTAAGTCAGAGCACACGTCGTCAATAAACCATAGGCCATAATATCGCAAATAATTTATGCTGTAATAACAAATTCTCATTTTCAAAATCAAAGTTTCTTTCTTAGAAACTGCTTAAAAATAGCACTTACCTAGCCATTTATCACTTGTCAGGATATGAAATGGTACAACTGTCTTATTCATTATTAAAACGTCAACAAAAGTTGACACTTTTATAAAACTATCCTCATAACTTCATCAAAGTTGCGGCAATCTCAGTTAAAATTATCTAATTTACATGTTGAAAAAGTGCGATTTTTACTTGTTACATCTCTTTTAAAACCTTGAATGTATCCACAAACCAATACAAATTAAATTTTTTTGTAAAGTCTCTTTCTAATCAACGTGCAGGTTATTAAACAAGTCGTTTCTGAGAGACTAAAAAAAATTATTTCTTTTTACATTAATGTTACATAAAACCGCTTGATTTGCAAGAAAATCATTCTTTATGACCCTTGTAGCCAACCACTCAAAATTTATGCAAATTTTTGTTTTGTTTTGCCAGCTAGGTTCATTTTTGGCACAATTACAATGAACGTGTCAAATTCAAATACGCATTTGTTTTAATTTAAGGTTCGAATGGCAGCCCTGGTTCTCAAAACGGTGAACGCGGAAACGGTACTCCTACTCCTGGATCACAGCAAGATAGTGGCAGTTCTCCACCAAGCAGCACATCCAACAATGGTAACTTCTGAATATATAGCTTATTCAATGCACACTTTGTCTTAAAAAATTAGGCCACGATATCGCAAATAATTTATGCTGTGATTGCAAATTCTCTTTTTCAAAATCAACGTTTCTTTCTTACCATCTGCTTGACAATAGCACTTACCTAGCCATTTATCACTTGTCAGGAATTAAAATGGTAATACCTTCTTTTTTATTATTAATACAACAACAAAAGGTGACGCTCTAATAAAACTGTCCTTATAACATCATCAAAGATGCGGCCATGGCAGTTTAAAATATCTTATTTACATGGTGACAAAGTGCGATTCTTACTTGTATTATCTCCTTGAAAACCTTGAATGTATCCACAAACCAATTCAAATTTAAAATTTCAGTAAAGTCTCTATCTTATCAGCATGCATGTTATAAAACAAGTCGTATGTGACAGACTAAACATTTATATTTTGTTTTTACATTAATGTTACATAAATAAACTTAATTTGCAAAAAATCGTACTATATGACCCTTTTTTGCCATCATTATATGTATAACTAAGTCAGAGCACACGTCGTCAATAAACCATAGGCCATAATATCGCAAATAATTTATGCTGTAATAACAAATTCTCATTTTCAAAATCAAAGTTTCTTTCTTAGAAACTGCTTAAAAATAGCAATTACCTAGCCATTTATCACTTGTCAGGATATGAAATGGTACAACCGTCTTATTCATTATTAAAACGTCAACAAAAGTTGACACTTTAATAAAACTATCCTCATAACTTCATCAAAGTTGCGGCAATGTCAGTTAAAATTATCTAATTTACATGTTGAAAAAGTGCGATTTTTACTTGTTACATCTCTTTTAAAACCTTGAATGTATCCACAAACCAATACAAATTAAATTTTTTTGTAAAGTCTTTATCTAATCAACGTGCAGGTTATTAAACAAGTCGTTTCTGAGAGACTAAAAAAAAATATTTCTTTTTACATTAATGTTACATAAAACCGCTTGATTTGCAAGAAAATCATTCTTCTTGACCCTTGTAGCCAACCACTCAAAATGTACGCAAATTTTTGTTTTGTTTTGCCAGCTAGGTTCATTTTTGGCACAATTACAATGAACGTGTCAAATTCAAATACGCATTTGTTTTAATTTAAGGTTCGAATGGCAGCCCTGGTTCTCAAAACGGTGAACGCGGAAACGGTACTCCTACTCCTGGATCACAGCAAGATAGTGGCAGTTCTCCACCAAGCAGCACATCCAACAATGGTAACTTCTGAATATATAGCTTATTCAATGCACACTTTGTCTTAAAAAATTAGGCCACGATATCGCAAATAATTTATGCTGTGATTGCAAATTCTCCTTTTCAAAATCAACGTTTCTTTCTTACCATCTGCTTGACAATAGCACTTACCTAGCCATTTATCACTTGTCAGGAATTAAAATGGTAATACCTTCTTTTTTATTATTAATACAACAACAAAAGGTGACGCTCTAATAAAACTGTCCTTATAACATCATCAAAGATGCGGCCATGGCAGTTTAAAATATCTTATTTACATGGTGACAAAGTGCGATTCTTACTTGTATTATCTCCTTGAAAACCTTGAATGTATCCACAAACCAATTCAAATTTAAAATTTCAGTAAAGTCTCTATCTTATCAGCATGCATGTTATAAAACAAGTCGTATGTGACAGACTAAACATTTATATTTTGTTTTTACATTAATGTTACATAAATAAACTTAATTTGCAAAAAATCGTACTGTATGACCCTTTTTTGCCATAATTATATGTATAACTAAGTCAGAGCACACGTCGTCAATAAACCATAGGCCATAATATCGCAAATAATTTATGCTGTAATAACAAATTCTCATTTTCAAAATCAAAGTTTCTTTCTTAGAAACTGCTTAAAAATAGCACTTACCTAGCCATTTATCACTTGTCAGGATATGAAATGGTACAACCGTCTTATTCATTATTAAAACGTCAAAAAAAGTTGACACTTTAATAAAACTATCCTCATAACTTCATCAAAGTTGCGGCAATGTCAGTTAAAATTATCTAATTTACATGTTGAAAAAGTGCGATTTTTACTTGTTACATCTCTTTTAAAACCTTGAATGTATCCACAAACCAATACAAATTAAAAAAATTGTAAAGTCTATCTAATCAACGTGCAGGTTATTAAACAAGTCGTTTCTGAGAGACTAAAACAAATTATTTCTTTTTACATTAATGTTACATAAAACCGCTTGATTTGCAAGAAAATCATTCTTTATGACCCTTGTAGCCAACCACTCAAAATTTATGCAAATTTTTGTTTTGTTTTGCCAGCAAGGTTCATTTTTGGCACAATTACAATGAACGTGTCAAATTCAAATACGCATTTGTTTTAATTTAAGGTTCGAATGGCAGCCCTGGTTCTCAAAACGGTGAACGCGGAAACGGTACTCCTACTCCTGGATCACAGCAAGGTAGTGGCAGTTCTCCACCAAGCACCACATCCAACAATGGTAACTTCTGAATATATAGCTTATTCAATGCACACTTTGTCCTTAAAAATTAGGCCACGATATCGCAAATAATTTATGCTGTGATTGCAAATTCTCATTTTCAAAATCAACGTTTCTTTTTTACCATCTGCTTGACAATAGCACTTACCTAGCCATTTATCACTTGTCAGGAATTAAAATGGTAATACCTTCTTTTTTATTATTAATACAACAACAAAAGGTGACGCTCTAATAAAACTGTCCTTATAACATCATCAAAGATGCGGCCATGGCAGTTTAAAATATCTTATTTACATGGTGACAAAGTGCGATTCTTACTTGTATTATCTCCTTGAAAACCTTGAATGTATCCACAAACCAATTCAAATTTAAAATTTCAGTAAAGTCTCTATCTTATCAGCATGCATGTTATAAAACAAGTCGTATGTGACAGACTAAACATTTATATTTTTTTTTAACATTAATGTTACATCAATAAACTTAATTTGCAAAAAATCGTACTATATGACCCTTTTTTGCCATAATTATATGTATAACTAAGTCAGAGCACACGTCGTCAATAAACCATAGGCCATAATATCGCAAATAATTTATGCTGTAATAACAAATTCTCATTTTCAAAATCAAAGTTTCTTTCTTAGAAACTGCTTAAAAATAGCAATAACCTAGCCATTTATCACTTGTCAGGATATGAAATGGTACATCCGTCTTATTCATTATTAAAACGTCAACAAAAGTTGACACTTTAATAAAACTATCCTCATAACTTCATCAAAGTTGCGGCAATGTCAGTTAAAATTATCTAATTTACATGTTGAAAAAGTGCGATTTTTACTTGTTACATCTCTTTTAAAACCTTGAATGTATCCACAAACCAATACAAATTAAATTTTTTTGTAAAATCTTTATCTAATCAACGTGCAGGTTATTAAACAAGTCGTTTCTGAGAGACTAAAAAAAAATATTTCTTTTTACATTAATGTTACATAAAACCGCTTGATTTGCAAGAAAATCATTCTTCTTGACCCTTGTAGCCAACCACTCAAAATGTACGCAAATTTTTGTTTTGTTTTGCCAGCTAGGTTCATTTTTGGCACAATTACAATGAACGTGTCAAATTCAAATACGCATTTGTTTTAATTTAAGGTTCGAATGGCAGCCCTGGTTCTCAAAACGGTGAACGCGGAAACGGTACTCCTACTCCTGGATCACAGCAAGATAGTGGCAGTTCTCCACCAAGCAGCATATCCAACAATGGTAACTTCTGAATATATAGCTTATTCAATGCACACTTTGTCTTAAAAAATTAGGCCACGATATCGCAAATAATTTATGCTGTGATTGCAAATTCTCTTTTTCAAAATCAACGTTTCTTTCTTACCATCTGCTTGACAATAGCACTTACCTAGCCATTTATCACTTGTCAGGAATTAAAATGGTAATACCTTCTTTTTTATTATTAATACAACAACAAAAGGTGACGCTCTAATAAAACTGTCCTTATAACATCATCAAAGATGCGGCCATGGCAGTTTAAAATATCTTATTTACATGGTGACTAAGTGCGATTCTTACTTGTATTATCTCCTTGAAAACCTTGAATGTATCCACAAACCAATTCAAATTTAAAATTTCAGTAAAGTCTCTATCTTATCAGCATGCATGTTATAAAACAAGTCGTATGTGACAGACTAAACATTTATATTTTGTTTTTACATTAATGTTACATAAATAAACTTAATTTGCAAAAAATCGTACTGTATGACCCTTTTTTGCCATAATTATATGTATAACTAAGTCAGAGCACACGTCGTCAATAAACCATAGGCCATAATATCGCAAATAATTTATGCTGTAATAACAAATTCTCATTTTCAAAATCAAAGTTTCTTTCTTAGAAACTGCTTAAAAATAGCACTTACCTAGCCATTTATCACTTGTCAGGATATGAAATGGTACAACCGTCTTATTCATTATTAAAACGTCAAAAAAAGTTGACACTTTAATAAAACTATCCTCATAACTTCATCAAAGTTGCGGCAATGTCAGTTAAAATTATCTAATTTACATGTTGAAAAAGTGCGATTTTTACTTGTTACATCTCTTTTAAAACCTTGAATGTATCCACAAACCGATACAAATTAAAAAAAAATGTAAAGTCTCTATCTAATCAACGTGCAGGTTATTAAACAAGTCATTTCTGAGAGACTAAAACAAATTATTTCTTTTTACATTAATGTTACATAAAACCGCTTGATTTGCAAGAAAATCATTCTTTATGACCCTTGTAGCCAACCACTCAAAATTTATGCAAATTTTTGTTTTGTTTTGCCAGCAAGGTTCATTTTTGGCACAATTACAATGAACGTGTCAAATTCAAATACGCATTTGTTTTAATTTAAGGTTCGAATGGCAGCCCTGGTTCTCAAAACGGTGAACGCGGAAACGGTACTACTACTCCTGGATCACAGCAAGGTAGTGGCAGTTCTCCACCAAGCACCACATCCAACAATGGTAACTTCTGAATATATAGCTTATTCAATGCACACTTTGTCCTTAAAAATTAGGCCACGATATCGCAAATAATTTATGCTGTTATTGCTAATCCTCATTTTCAAAATCAACTTTTCTTTCTTAGCCTTTGCTTGACAATAGCACTAACCACTTGTCAGGAATTTAAATAGTAAAACCTTCTTTTTCATTATTAAAAGAACAACAAAAGGTGACTCTTTAATAAAACTATCCTCATAACATCATCAAAGTTGCGGCAATGTCAGTTAAAATTATCCAAATTTGGGTACATGGAAAATGTGCGTTTGTTTCTTGTAACATCTCTTTAAAAACCTTGAATGTACAGTCGCCTGCAATAAGAAGTATACACATTGTAATTTTCAAAATAGTGGCAAAGAGTTCTTTTTCTCTATATAATCAGAAGTATCTTAAAAGCACAGAATAAGTTGAATATTTTTACTCATGTTTATGTTAATTTCTATAAATAATAACTAAGCGACATCACATTATTTTGCAAATTACGAAGCGTATACTTCTTATTGCAGGCGACTGTACCTACAAACCAATGTAAATTTAAAATTTCAGTAAAGTCCATATCTAATCAGCATGCATGTTATGAAAAAGACGTACCAGAGTCTCATAATTTTTATTATTTTTTACATAAATGTTACATAAAAATGCTTCACTTGCAAAAAAAATCTTTCAATATGACCCTTGTTGTAATTTCACAAGAATTTTTTACAGCGAAACAACATAGAACACGTGGATTAAAATGGATTAAGAGCCAATGTGTTTGCACGCGTGCATCACGTTCGGTTGTCCGTCGAGAAGTGCGCACACTGCACAAATCAGACAGGAAGTGAACGACTCCGACAGTCATCCGGCCTTCATGACACCTACAACACCATTCGATGTAACCCGCTCTAAAAATGAATTTTCGAATACAAAGCAATATCGATTATAGTACTGAACATAATAGTGATCTTAAAATCATTTTTCATCTTCGTAACGCCATTAAATTGTTCACGCGCCGTTATATATATAACTAATTCAAAGCACACTTCGTCAATAAACCACAGGCCATAATGTCGCAAATAATTTATGCTGTGATTGCAAATTCTCTTTTTCAAAATCAACGTTTCTTTCTTACCATCTGCTTGACAATAGCACTTACCTAGCCATTTATCACTTGTCAGGAATTAAAATGGTAATACCTTCTTTTTTATTATTAATACAACAACAAAAGGTGACGCTTTAATAAAACTGTCCTTATAACATCATCAAAGATGCGGCCATGGCAGTTTGAAATATCTTATTTACATGGTAACAAAGTGCGATTCTTGTATTATCTCCTTGAAAACCTTGAATGTATCCATAACAAACCAATTCAAATTTAAAATTTCAGTAAAGTCTCTATCTTATCAGCATGCATGTTATAAAACAAGTCGTATGTGACAGACTAAACATTTTTATTTAGTTTTTACATTAATGTTACATAAATAAACTTAATTTGCAAAAAATCGTACTATATGACCTTTTTTTGCCATAATTATATGTATAACTAAGTCAGAGCACACGTCGTCAATAAACCATAGGCCATAATATCGCAAATAATTTATGCTGTAATAACAAATTCTCATTTTCAAAATCAAAGTTTCTTTCTTAGAAACTGCTTAACAATAGCACTTACCTAGCCATTTATCACTTGTCAGGATATGAAATGGTACAACCGTCTTATTCATTATTAAAACGTCAACAAAAGTTGACACTTTAATAAAACTATCCTCATAACTTCATCAAAGTTGCGGCAATGTCAGTTAAAATTATCTAATTTACATGTTAAAAAAGTGCGATTTTTACTTGTTACATCTCTTTTAAAACCTTGAATGTATCCACAAACCAATACAAATTAAATTTTTTTGTAAAGTCTCTTTCTAATCAACGTGCAGGTTATTAAACAAGTCGTTTCTGAGAGACTAAAAAAAATTATTTCTTTTTACATTAATGTTACATAAAACCGCTTGATTTGCAAGAAAATCATTCTTCTTGACCCTTGTAGCCAACCACTCAAAATGTACGCAAATTTTTGTTTTGTTTTGCCAGCTAGGTTCATTTTTGGCACAATTACAATGAACGTGTCAAATTCAAATACGCATTTGTTTTAATTTAAGGTTCGAATGGCAGCCCTGGTTCTCAAAACGGTGAACGCGGAAACGGTACTCCTACTCCTGGATCACAGCAAGATAGTGGCAGTTCTCCACCAAGCAGCACATCCAACAATGGTAACTTCTGAATATATAGCTTATTCAATGCACACTTTGTCTTAAAAAATTAGGCCACGATATCGCAAATAATTTATGCTGTGATTGCAAATTCTCTTTTTCAAAATCAACGTTTCTTTCTTACCATCTGCTTGACAATAGCACTTACCTAGCCATTTATCACTTGTCAGGAATTAAAATGGTAATACCTTCTTTTTTATTATTAATACAACAACAAAAGGTGACGCTCTAATAAAACTGTCCTTATAACATCATCAAAGATGCGGCCATGGCAGTTTAAAATATCTTATTTACATGGTGACTAAGTGCGATTCTTACTTGTATTATCTCCTTGAAAACCTTGAATGTATCCACAAACCAATTCAAATTTAAAATTTCAGTAAAGTCTCTATCTTATCAGCATGCATGTTATAAAACAAGTCGTATGTGACAGACTAAACATTTATATTTTTTTTTAACATTAATGTTACATCAATAAACTTAATTTGCAAAAAATCGTACTATATGACCCTTTTTTGCCATAATTATATGTATAACTAAGTCAGAGCACACGTCGTCAATAAACCATAGGCCATAATATCGCAAATAATTTATGCTGTAATAACAAATTCTCATTTTCAAAATCAAAGTTTCTTTCTTAGAAACTGCTTAAAAATAGCAATTACCTAGCCATTTATCACTTGTCAGGATATGAAATGGTACAACCGTCTTATTCATTATTAAAACGTCAACAAAAGTTGACACTTTAATAAAACTATCCTCATAACTTCATCAAAGTTGCGGCAATGTCAGTTAAAATTATCTAATTTACATGTTGAAAAAGTGCGATTTTTACTTGTTACATCTCTTTTAAAACCTTGAATGTATCCACAAACCAATACAAATTAAATTTTTTTGTAAAGTCTTTATCTAATCAACGTGCAGGTTATTAAACAAGTCGTTTCTGAGAGACTAAAAAAAATATTTCTTTTTACATTAATGTTACATAAAACCGCTTGATTTGCAAGAAAATCATTCTTCTTGACCCTTGTAGCCAACCACTCAAAATGTATGCAAATTTTTGTTTTGTTTTGCCAGCTAGGTTCATTTTTGGCACAATTACAATGAACGTGTCAAATTCAAATACGCATTTGTTTTAATTTAAGGTTCGAATGGCAGCCCTGGTTCTCAAAACGGTGAACGCGGAAACGGTACTCCTACTCCTGGATCACAGCAAGATAGTGGCAGTTCTCCACCAAGCAGCATATCCAACAATGGTAACTTCTGAATATATAGCTTATTCAATGCACACTTTGTCTTAAAAAATTAGGCCACGATATCGCAAATAATTTATGCTGTGATTGCAAATTCTCATTTTCAAAATCAACGTTTCTTTCTTACCATCTGCTTGACAATAGCACTTACCTAGCCATTTATCACTTGTCAGGAATTAAAATGGTAATACCTTCTTTTTTATTATTAATACAACAACAAAAGGTGACGCTCTAATAAAACTGTCCTTATAACATCATCAAAGATGCGGCCATGGCAGTTTAAAATATCTTATTTACATGGTGACAAAGTGCGATTCTTACTTGTATTATCTCCTTGAAAACCTTGAATGTATCCACAAACCAATTCAAATTTTAAATTTCAGTAAAGTCTCTATCTTATCAGCATGCATGTTATAAAACAAGTCGTATGTGACAGACTAAACATTTATATTTTGTTTTTACATTAATGTTACATAAATAAACTTAATTTGCAAAAAATCGTACTGTATGACCCTTTTTTGCCATAATTATATGTATAACTAAGTCAGAGCACACGTCGTCAATAAACCATAGGCCATAATATCGCAAATAATTTATGCTGTAATAAAAAATTCTCATTTTCAAAATCAAAGTTTCTTTCTTAGAAACTGCTTAAAAATAGCACTTACCTAGCCATTTATCACTTGTCAGGATATGAAATGGTACAACCGTCTTATTCATTATTAAAACGTCAAAAAAAGTTGACACTTTAATAAAACTATCCTCATAACTTCATCAAAGTTGCGGCAATGTCAGTTAAAATTATCTAATTTACATGTTGAAAAAGTGCGATTTTTACTTGTTACATCTCTTTTAAAACCTTGAATGTATCCACAAACCAATACAAATTAAAAATTTTTGTAAAGTCTCCATCTAATCAACGTGCAGGTTATTAAAGAAGACGTTTCTGAGAGACTAAAAAAAATTATTTCTTTTTACATTAATGTTACATAAAACCGCTTGATTTGCAAGAAAATCATTCTTTATGACCCTTGTAGCCAACCACTCAAAATTTATGCAAATTTTTGTTTTGTTTTGCCAGCTAGGTTCATTTTTGGCACAATTACAATGAACGTGTCAAATTCAAATACGCATTTGTTTTAATTTAAGGTTCGAATGGCAGCCCTGGTTCTCAAAACGGTGAACGCGGAAACGGTACTCCTACTCCTGGATCACAGCAAGGTAGTGGCAGTTCTCCACCAAGCAGCACATCCAACAATGGTAACTTCTGAATATATAGCTTATTCCATGCACACTTTGTCTTAAAAAATTAGGCCACGATATCGCAAATAATTTATGCTGTGATTGCAAATTCTCATTTTCAAAATTAACGTTTCTTTCTTACCATCTGCTTGACAATAGCACTTACCTAGCCCTTTATCACTTGTCAGGAATTAAAATGGTAATACCTTCTTTTTTATTATTAATACAACAACAAAAGGTGACGCTTTAATAAAACTGTCCTTATAACATCATCAAAGATGCGGCCATGGCAGTTTAAAATATCTTATTTAAATGGTGACAAAGTGCGATTCTTACTTGTATTATCTCCTTGAAAACCTTGAATGTATCCACAAACCAATTCAAATTTAAAATTTCAGTAAAGTCTCTATCTTATCAGCATGCATGTTATAAAACAAGTCGTATGTGACAGACTAAACATTTATGTTTTGTTTTTACATTAATGTTACATAAATAAACTTAATTTGCAAAAAATCGTACTATATGACCCTTTTTTGCCATAATTATATGTATAACTTAGTCAGAGCACACGTCGTCAATAAACCATAGGCCATAATATCGCAAATAATTTATGCTGTAATAACAAATTCTCATTTTCAAAATCAAAGTTTCTTTCTTAGAAACTGCTTAACAATAGCACTTACCTAGCCATTTATCACTTGTCAGGATATGAAATGGTACAACCGTCTTATTCATTATTAAAACGTCAACAAAAGTTGACACTTTAATTAAACTATCCTCATAACTTCATCAAAGTTGCGGCAATCTCAGTTAAAATTATCTAATTTACATGTTGAAAAAGTGCGATTTTTACTTGTTACATCTCTTTTAAAACCTTGAATGTATCCACAAACCAATAGAAATTAATTTTTTTTGTAAAGTCTCTTTCTAATCAACGTGCAGGTTATTAAAGAAGTCGTTTCTGAGAGACTAAAAAAAATTATTTCTTTTTACATTAATGTTACATAAAACCGCTTGATTTGCAAGAAAATCATTCTTTATGACCCTTGTAGCCAACCACTCAAAATGTATGCAAATTTTTGTTTTGTTTAGCCAGCTAGGTTCATTTTTGGCACAATTAAAATGAACGTGTCAAATTCAAATACGCATTTGTTTTAATTTAAGGTTCGAATGGCAGCCCTGGTTCTCAAAACGGTGAACGCGGAAACGGTACTCCTACTCCTGGATCACAGCAAGGTAGTGGCAGTTCTCCACCAAGCAGCACATCCAACAATGGTAACTTCTGAATATATAGCTTATTCAAGCACACTTTGTCTTAAAAAATTAGGCCACGATATCGCAAATAATTTATGCTGTGATTGCAAATTCTCTTTTTCAAAATCAACGTTTCTTTCTTACCATCTGCTTGACAATAGCACTTACCTAGCCATTTATCACTTGTCAGGAATTAAAATTGTAATACCTTCTTTTTTATTATTAATACAACAACAAAAGGTGACGCTTTAATAAAACTGTCCTTATAACATCATCAAAGATGCGGCCATGGCAGTTTAAAATATCTTATTTACATGGTGACAAAGTGCGATTCTTACTTGTATTATCTCCTTGAAAACCTTGAATGTATCCACAAACCAATTCAAATTTAAAATTTCATTAAAGTCTCTATCTTATCAGCATGCATGTTATAAAACAAGTCGTATGTGACAGACTAAACATTTATATTTTTTTTTAATATAATTAAGGTTCGAATGGCAGCCCTGGTTCTCAAAACGGTGAACGCGGAAACGGTACTCCTACTCCTGGATCACAGCAAGGTAGTGGCAGTTCTCCACCAAGCACCACATCCAACAATGGAAACTTCTGAATATATAGCTTATTCAATGCACACTTTGTCCTTAAAAATTAGGCCACGATATCGCAAATAATTTATGCTGTTATTGCTTATCCTCATTTTCAAAATCAACGTTTCTTTCTTAGCCTTTGCTTGACAATAGCACTTACCACTTGTCAGGAATTTAAATAGTAAAACCTTCTTTTTCATTATTAAAAGAACAACAAAAGGTGACTCTTTAATAAAACTATCCTCATAACATCATCAAAGTTGCGGCAATGTCAGTTAAAATTATCCAAATTTGGGTACATGGAAAATGTGCGTTTGTTTCTTGTAACATCTCTTTAAAAACCTTGAATGTACAGTCGCCTGCAATAAGAAGTATACACATTGTAATTTTCAAAATAGTGGCAAAGAGTTCTTTTTCTCTATATAATCAGAAGTATCTTAAAAGCACAGAATAAGTTGAATATTTTTACTCATGTTTATGTTAATTTCTATAAATAATAAGTAAGCGACATCACATTATTTTGCAAATTACGAAGCGTATACTTCTTATTGCAGGCGACTGTACCTCCAAACCAATGTAAATTTAAAATTTCAGTAAAGTCTATATCTAATCAGCATGCATGTTATGAAAAAGACGTACCAGAGAGTCTCATAATTTTTATTATTTTTTACATAAATGTTACATAAAAATGCTTCACTTGCAAAAAAAATCTTTCAATATGACCCTTGTTGTAATTTCACAAGAATTTTTTACAGCGAAACAACATAGAACACGTGGATTAAAATGGATTAAGAGCCAATGTGTTTGCACGCGTGCATCACGTTCGGTTGTCCGTCGAGAAGTGCGCACACTGCACAAATCAGACAGGAAGTGAACGACTCCGACAGTCATCCGGCCTTCATGACACCTACAACACCATTCGATGTAACCCGCTCTAAAAATGAATTTTCGAATACAAAGCAATATCGATTATAGTACTGAACATAATAGTGATCTTAAAATCATTTTTCATCTTCGTAACGCCATTAAATTGTTCACGCGCCGTTATATATATAACTAATTCAAAGCACACTTCGTCAATAAACCACAGGCCATAATGTCGCAAATAATTTATGCTGTGATTGCAAATTCTCTTTTTCAAAATCAACGTTTCTTTCTTACCATCTGCTTGACAATAGCACTTACCTAGCCATTTATCACTTGTCAGGAATTAAAATGGTAATACCTTCTTTTTTATTATTAATACAACAACAAAAGGTGACGCTTTAATAAAACTGTCCTTATAACATCATCAAAGATGCGGCCATGGCAGTTTGAAATATCTTATTTACATGGTAACAAAGTGCGATTCTTACTTGTATTATCTCCTTGAAAACCTTGAATGTATCCATAACAAACCAATTCAAATTTAAAATTTCAGTAAAGTCTCTATCTTATCAGCATGCATGTTATAAAACAAGTCGTATGTGACAGACTAAACATTTTTATTTAGTTTTTACATTAATGTTACATAAATAAACTTAATTTGCAAAAAATCGTACTATATGACCTTTTTTTGCCATAATTATATGTATAACTAAGTCAGAGCACACGTCGTCAATAAACCATAGGCCATAATATCGCAAATAATTTATGCTGTAATAACAAATTCTCATTTTCAAAATCAAAGTTTCTTTCTTAGAAACTGCTTAACAATAGCACTTACCTAGCCATTTATCACTTGTCAGGATATGAAATGGTACAACCGTCTTATTCATTATTAAAACGTTAACAAAAGTTGACACTTTAATAAAACTATCCTCATAACTTCATTAAAGTTGCGGCAATGTCAGTTAAAATTATCTAATTTATATGTTGAAAAAGTGCGATTTTTACTTGTTACATCTCTTTCAAAACCTTGAATGTATCCACAAACCAATACAAATTAATTTTTTTTGTAAAGTCTCTATCTAATCAACGTGCAGGTTATTAAACAAGTCGTTTCTGAGAGACTAAAAAAAATTATTTCTTTTTACATTAATGTTACATAAAACCGCTTGATTTGCAAGAAAATCATTCTTTATGACCCTTGTAGCCAACCACTCAAAATTTATGCAAATTTTTGTTTTGTTTTGCCAGCTAGGTTCATTTTTGGCACAATTACAATGAACGTGTCAAATTCAAATACGCATTTGTTTTAATTTAAGGTTCGAATGGCAGCCCTGGTTCTCAAAACGGTGAACGCGGAAACGGTACTCCTACTCCTGGATCACAGCAAGGTAGTGGCAGTTCTCCACCAAGCAGCACATCCAACAATGGTAACTTCTGAATATATAGCTTATTCCATGCACACTTTGTCTTAAAAAATTAGGCCACGATATCGCAAATAATTTATGCTGTGATTGCAAATTCTCATTTTCAAAATTAACGTTTCTTTCTTACCATCTGCTTGACAATAGCACTTACCTAGCCCTTTATCACTTGTCAGGAATTAAAATGGTAATACCTTCTTTTTTATTATTAATACAACAACAAAAGGTGACGCTTTAATAAAACTGTCCTTATAACATCATCAAAGATGCGGCCATGGCAGTTTAAAATATCTTATTTAAATGGTGACAAAGTGCGATTCTTACTTGTATTATCTCCTTGAAAACCTTGAATGTATCCACAAACCAATTCAAATTTAAAATTTCAGTAAAGTCTCTATCTTATCAGCATGCATGTTATAAAACAAGTCGTATGTGACAGACTAAACATTTATATTTTGTTTTTACATTAATGTTACATAAATAAACTTAATTTGCAAAAAATCGTACTATATGACCCTTTTTTGCCATAATTATATGTATAACTAAGTCAGAGCACACGTCGTCAATAAACCATAGGCCATAATATCGCAAATAATTTATGCTGTAATAACAAATTCTCATTTTCAAAATCAAAGTTTCTTTCTTAGAAACTGCTTAACAATAGCACTTACCTAGCCATTTATCACTTGTCAGGATATGAAATGGTACAACTGTCTTATTCATTATTAAAACGTCAACAAAAGTTGACACTTTTATAAAACTATCCTCATAACTTCATCAAAGTTGCGGCAATGTCAGTTAAAATTATCTAATTTACATGTTGAAAAAGTGCGATTTTTACTTGTTACATCTCTTTTAAAACCTTGAATGTATCCACAAACCAATACAAATTAAATTTTTTTGTAAAGTCTCTTTCTAATCAACGTGCAGGTTATTAAACAAGTCGTTTCTGAGAGACTAAAAAAAATTATTTCTTTTTACATTAATGTTACATAAAACCGCTTGATTTGCAAGAAAATCATTCTTTATGACCCTTGTAGCCAACCACTCAAAATTTATGCAAATTTTTGTTTTGTTTTGCCAGCTAGGTTCATTTTTGGCACAATTACAATGAACGTGTCAAATTCAAATACGCATTTGTTTTAATTTAAGGTTCGAATGGCAGCCCTGGTTCTCAAAACGGTGAACGCGGAAACGGTACTCCTACTCCTGGATCACAGCAAGGTAGTGGCAGTTCTCCACCAAGCAGCACATCCAACAATGGTAACTTCTGAATATATAGCTTATTCAAGCACACTTTGTCTTAAAAAATTAGGCCACGATATCGCAAATAATTTATGCTGTGATTGCAAATTCTCATTTTCAAAATCAACGTTTCTTTCTTACCATCTGCTTGACAATAGCACTTACCTAGCCATTTATCACTTGTCAGGAATTAAAATTGTAATACCTTCTTTTTTATTATTAATAAAACAACAAAAGGTGACGCTTTAATAAAACTGTCCTTATAACATCATCAAAGATGCGACCATGGCAGTTTAAAATATCTTATTTACATGGTGACAAAGTGCGATTCTTACTTGTATTATCTCCTTGAAAACCTTGAATGTATCCACAAACCAATTCAAATTTAAAATTTCAGTAAAGTCTCTATCTTATCAGCATGCATGTTATAAAACAAGTCGTATGTGACAGACTAAACATTTATATTTTTTTTAACATTAATGTTACATAAATAAACTTAATTTGCAAAAAATCGTACTATATGACCCTTTTTTGCCATAATTATATGTATAACTAAGTCAGAGCACACGTCGTCAATAAACCATAGGCCATAATATCGCAAATAATTTCAGTAAAGTCTCTATCTTATCAGCATGCATGTTATAAAACAAGTATGTGACAGACTAAACATTTATATTTTGTTTTTACATTAATGTTACATAAATAAACTTAATTTGCAAAAAATCGTACTATATGACCCTTTTTTGCCATAATTATATGTATAACTAAGTCAGAGCACACGTCATCAATAAACCATAGGCCATAATATCGCAAATAATTTATGCTGTAATAACAAATTCTCATTTTCAAAATCAAAGTTTCTTTCTTAGAAACTGCTTAAAAATAGCACTTACCTAGCCATTTATCACTTGTCAGGATATGAAATGGTACAACCGTCTTATTCATTATTAAAACGTCAACAAAAGTTGACACTTTAATAAAACTATCCTCATAACTTTATCAAAGTTGCGGCAATGTCAGTTAAAATTATCTAATTTACATGTTGAAAAAGTGCGATTTTTACTTGTTACATCTCTTTTAAAACCTTGAATGTATCCACAAACCAATACAAATTAAATTTTTTTGTAAAGTCTCTTTCTAATCAACGTGCAGGTTATTAAACAAGTCGTTTCTGAGAGACTAAAAAAAATTATTTCTTTTTACATTAATGTTACATAAAACCGCTTGATTTGCAAGAAAATTATTCTTTATGACCCTTGTTGTTGCGAAAGTGCAATTATATGAATTTAAATATTCTGCTTCGCTATATTATTATGGGAGAAATGTACACAATATATATATCTATGCCAAGCTGATTTGAAATGTCATATCATAGGGCTTTCGCCCTATGAAAACGGCCTCCACATCTTCCCCATATAGCCGTCCCTTACCACCAGAACCATTTCATATCACCTTTGCATCGGTAATTACACATTTATCACAAAGCTATATAATGATAAAATCTGACTTACAAGAGCTCCAAAGTTATGCACGTTTTACCCGGTATCCACACTTCGACTGTCGCTCTTGCTAGCTGTAAGTGCACTGACAGCCGCCATCTTGTTCCCCCACCTAAAGTACTAACTACCGTCATTTGACGTTTTAATTATTAACGGAAGTATATATTCAATTTCCTATTTGATCGATTTAGTACTTTTAATGTATTATAATATTTTAGATATTATTTTATATTCGCGATCGCGACACACCCGCCGGCGAAACATATTACTGTCTTGCCAAAAGTTGCTTTGTTAACTTTTTTAATAATTGTCTTGCTTTGATAGCTGCTTTTCTTTGTGGTCGAGATCGTGTCTCCTTTACTGGGGACTTAGACATTTCATTGTCTACTAATGTGGATGTCTCCTTTGCTGGGGACTTAGACATTTCATTGTCTACTAATGTGGATGTCTCCTTTGCTGGGGACTTAGACATTTCATTGTCTACTAATATAGATGTCTCCTTTACTGGGGACTTAGACGTTTCAACATCTACTCGTATCGACTCTGAGGTTTTATCATTTACTGGGGGCTCAGATGATTCGTGATCTTCTAAGCACTCATTATCAAGTCCGAGGGGATACAAGTGAGCTATTGAACGCGTTAGTATATGCCTATTATCAGTACGGACTTTCGCTACTCTAATATGACCATCTCCGCTCCTAATCAGTTGAGTAATCCTTCCAACTTTCCAATTGGCTCGGTTACTGCTGTCACTCTTTATCTGCACTACTTCACCTACTATTGGTTCTCTATTACATACTACACGTGGCTCCTTATGAAGCGAGCTCCTTTGTCTCAGGTATGGTAGGTATTGTCCAGTAAACATTTTTGAGAACTCTTCTATGATTTTTTGACCCATCTTCCATCCCTGGATTAGGTTTTCCTTTGTGCTAGTACATGGTCCTAATATCTGTCTTTCAGAGCTTTTAGTAACTACTGGGCCTCCAACACGTAGGAAATCAATCGGAGAGAGCACATGTTCGACTTCATCCGCTACATATGTCAGTGGACGTGTATTTAGAACCGCCTCTATTTCTTTTACTGTTGTTAACAGCTGCTGATCATTAAGTAGATGCTTTTCTAGTGTCCTCTTCATTCAGTGCTTTATCAGACTCATTAGCCGTTCATAAAAGCCACCGAACCAGGGGGCTAGCTCAGGAATGAAACGCCATTTCACCTGGTTCTCTATGCATTGATTGCCAGTCATAACATCAGCCATCAACTTCATCTGTGTAGCATTGTCAGATGTTATTAACAAAGGCAGCCCTCTCACAGCAACAAATCTTCTAATAGCTAGGTTGAATTCCTCGGCCGTAAGATTATGTACGACTTCCATGTGTAAAGCTCGTGATGATAAACATGTCAGTACACAGATCCACCGTTTCTCTCCAGAAGATATCTTTAAAGCACCCATATAATCTGTGCCTGTATATGAAAATGCTGGACAACATGTCACCCTTTCTTCGGGTAAAGGTGGCATCGGTGGTAGTTTGAAAGGCCCCCCTGCATACTTATGACACTGTGTACATTTTCTGATGACCTTTTGTACTGTAGACCTGCCTTTAGGAATCCAAAACCTTTTCCTCAGTAGAGCTAATGTATGAGAGACTCCTACATGATAATTTGTTTCATGAATACTCTTTATTGTTGAATGAGTGAACTCTGCTTCTTTTGGTAACAATATTGGAAATTTCTGTTCCTGTGACCATTCTGCGTTTTGGAATCTACCTTTACATCTTAACAGGCCTTTCTCATCTTTATATAACTGTAAAGATCTGGAAACATTGGTTGTCCTTCCGGTATATTCCAGAGGGAAATAACGCTTCTGGATGTCCCTTATCCTGGCAGACTCTTCATCACAAACGGGTTCCATTTCCTGTACTTCCTCTTGATTATCATTTTCCTCATTACATACATCATGTTCACCTACGAGAATAAGGACCTCCCCAGCAAAGAAAGTGCTATCTGTGACAATTTGCACTGGCCATTCAGATTCATTTTTTTTCAAAAAAGGTGGTCCACATTGCCATATAGTTTGCAATAGAGGTGTTGCATGAGGTCTAGTTCCTATGTCAGCTGGGTTATCTTTAGAGGGCACATATCGAAATTCTGTTTCCTTATTTTGCTTTATCTCAGTAATTCTTCTAGAAACAAAAGGAGAGAGCAGCTTATTACTTTTTATCCAGCTTAATACAATTTGACTGTCAGTCCATAGTACCTGTCTACTAATTGAGAGTTGCAATGATTTATTTATGTATTTCAATAAGCGGGAACCAATCAAAACACCAAGAAGTTCTAGCTTGGGGATCTTGAGGTGTTCTTTTTCCTTTAGTGGTGCTATTCTACTTTTTGACATGACAAAGTAAACTGATTTCCTTTCAATATCTCGTAGATAAACAACAGCTACATATGCCTTTTCTGCCGCATCCGTGAAACAATGCAGTTCAAACCTGCTTCCTGCGAGACAAATATAGCGGGGTATCTTAATTTCAGGAATCTCTTTCAACCCTTCCGAAGCTATTTCCCAAAGTTGTATCATATCTTCAGATAATGATGTGTCCCATTTTATTTTCTGTCTCCATAAATCTTGCAGGAAGAGCTTGATTGGCATTAGTATAGGAGAAACTAATCCACATGGGTCATACACTGAACCGAGGATCCGAAGTACATCTCTTTTGGTACGTATGGCAATATTTGCTGCACCAGTAGAATTAAATTAGAGCTGCAGTGAATCTTCCACAGTATTCCACAGCATACCAAGAACCTTACATTGGTTAATATCTTTTGACTTAAGTTCAGGTGGTAATTTCTTCATGAAGTCAGTATCATTCGATAACCAATCCCTTATGTTCATTGAAAGCTCATCAAATATGTCTCTGGTTTTCACAACGAGCTCATAAGCTTCTTCTGTAGATTTTGCGCCGGAAACCAAGTTGTCTGCGTAGCACTTGTCTGCTATCAGCCGTAGTAGCTCAGGATTCTTCTGTTTTATATGATACCTAATGGTAGCAGTTAATAAAAATGGACTAGAAATTATCCCAAACGGAATCCTGGAAAACCTCATATGAATAATATTATCTGGTGTGACCTCGCGTTTTGTGTCTTTAAGCCAAAGAAAACGTGTAACATCTCTGTCATTTTCCTGAAGCCCTATCTGCAAGAACGCTTTTTCAATATCTGCTGTTATACCCACTTTGTGTATCCTGAAATTTATCAACAATGCAGTAAGGTCTTCCAACATCAATGGTCCCTTATAAAGACATTCATTTAAGCTGTGGTGTCCTTTAATTTTTGCCGAAGCATCATATACAATACGACCATTTTTACCAGCTTGGTGGACTATGTGATGCGGAATATAATGAATAGGTGGATATGTTTGGTGAACTGGTTCCAGTGTTGGTACTACTTCAATAATATCATGTTTTATTTGTTCATTTAGGATGGTTTCATACTCTTGTATTGATTTCTGATGTAACCTTTTTATTAGACTTTTCAGTCTTCCTAATGCCAAGCTATAGTTTGTTGGTAGATCTGGTGGGAATTCAATCCAAGGCCATGTGACATAATATCTACTATCTCTCATCTGAATAGTGTGGTTGAAGTTTTCTATAGCTTCCTCATCTCGCTTTGATTTTGGTGAATCCGTGATTCCGAGAGCCTCAATTTCCCATATCTGATTAACAATACTCTCTTTAAGTGGTAAGTCCGGTGTAGCAAAATTGTTGCTTAAGGCATGCACAGCTTCTTGGGAGTAAGTAACTACACTCATTGTAAGTTTACTTGATTCCTCAGGTCGGTACCTTCCCGCAGTTAGCCACCCAAAATCTGATTTAATTATGAAAAGGTGTTCATTTACTTGTACCTTTTCACTATGTACAAATTGAAAATAAAAATCATTACCTATCAGAAGATCAATCTGAGTACCCATAGAGTAATCATCTGCCAAAACTACATTATTTTTGAATTTTTTTTGTATTAATTTAACTAATAACTTCAAAGAATAGCTGTCTCCTACTCGTTCTGTAATTAAAGGTATAACATTAACTTCTATAACTTTACAGATACACGATTGTGTAAGCAACTTTAAGTTAACCAAAGGACTAATAATTTCTTTTGGTTTATTCGACCCAAAAGTGTAAATCATTAAACAATTTTCTTCTACACATTGAAGTTTCAATTGTTTTGCTTTACTACAAGTTATATATGATCTCTGACTACCAGAATCAAAAAGTGCACGACATTTTATAAAATTATCCTTTTCATGGCCTTGAGCTGAAACTATTGCGGTTTGTAAACTAGTGTTATGACTAACCAGGGTAGTAGTAGGGTTCTTCTTATTATATTTGAACTTATCACAAAGTGCCCTATTGTGGCTGTTCTTCTTACAATGAAAGCATCTCCGTTTACTTTTATAGACTTTTGAAAAATGACCCTCTTTTAAACAGATGAAACATTTTTTCTTCTCCTTAAGTTTATCCTTTCTGCTGCCTAAGGAGAGAGGGCATTCTTCATTATAATGCAATTCTTGACAGAATATACAAGGCATGAGGGTCCTCTTCTTCTTTGGAGGTTCGCGATTAAACTCAATTTTCCTTTTCTTATTAATTTGTTCCCTTTTGGGTAAGTAGCGATAGGTGCTAGAAGACTTTGAAGTGTCAGTTGCAGATACTAAAGCTTCGGTTGTAAATTGCTCAACAGGCATTACACGATGAGACATTTCATTAGCACGGATGAGTAGCTCCAGATGAGACCGTATATTACCTACTGTCCTCTCATCTTCTTTAAGGCGAAGGTTAAGTTCATACTTGAAGTTTTCCGGTAGTTTGCTCAATATAACAGTCCGTAGGTGGTTGCCCGATGTATCCTCACCTAGAGCATTAAGGACTCTAAGGTGGCGTTCTATTTCATTGTAAGTCCTTCTGCATTCACTTATGTCCGGACTGCATGTTTTTAAACTGTATAAAGCATTGTAGTGAGAGTCTACCAGAACAGATTTATTACCATAGCGGTCTCTTAGTGCTTTGAGCGCTATCTGATAATTAAGATTTGTTGCTTGAATACCTTCGATAACTTCTTTAGCTTTCCCCTCAAGAACAGATTTCAAATATAACATCTTGTCGACATCACTAAAGTCTCTGCTATCAATGTTTGAACAAAACGTATCATGAAATTCTTGCCACCGCAATATGTCCCCATCAAACTTGGTCAGCTCCAGGGTTGGAAGCTTACTTGCTTTCTGTTCCGGCCCACGAGAGGACTGAGAAGACGAAAACAGCTCTAGTTCAGCCAGCAAGTCCTCGCATTCCAGTTGGAATTGCGTTAGATGATTAACTACTTCTTCAGAGTCATATATTGTAAAGAAATATGTAATTTCTTTTATAAAAGTTTGTAATTTTTTCCTAAATATATTAATCTTTATTGGACAGTGATTATCCTGAGTGAATGTCCGGCATTGATTTGCTAATGTTTCTAATTGATCCCTAATCAGGTTGACCCTATACACTGAAGCGTGACTCGTAGAATTCTCCATCTTATTCTGAATACTGCAGAAGTGAAATTCAGTTCTACAAACCAAATCATATCTCACAGAAAACAAGTGCATGAAAATATCAGGTTAGCTCTCGCCGGCCCCCAATATTAAGTTAGATATTTATTAACAAATTACTTATTTTTCCTATGACTGTACATTCAAAAAGATTTACTCTTTAATGATTTGTGAATCTTAATATGGAAATCACAAACGAGGTACCCAGTAAACTTTTACATTAGGGGTTCACACGACGTCACAACGCCATGTACCAATAAAATTATGAACTTATAGCCTTTAAGTAGCTCAATCAAATGAAATAACAAGCTTTCTATGGAAATCAATGAACTACGAACCTTTGTTTTATCAAATCAATAATACGATTACAAATTCGTAGATTAGTAAGAGCGGCCGGCGAGGCGTCCTGGCTTCCTTATGCGATGAACCCGTATTTACCAAAAATTACTCACCGGTTGTACAGGATTCTCCGCAATACTTTATTAGATACCTATTACACTCTTAATTTGCACTAAGAACTCTAACTAACGCTTATTTAGAGATTTTTTATAATGACGCAATATATCACAGAAAATATATTTCTCAAATGACAGAGTGAAGTGCAGTAAAGGAAGTGATGATGATAATCCTAATGACAGGTGAAGCAACATTGACAAAACACGAGACAGACTGTAATGGAACGTTTCGACTCATGTGACACATTGGAATGCGATAAATTCTATTAAAATTGTCGATAGCTCATCTCTCGTATCCCTCGTTTAATATTATTGTCTGTATGTATTATTTTATTCTACGTGATAAAGAACGCGAAAGAAATATTTACGTAATGTTGGCAGCACTGTTTACCGCCATGCACCTCATCGAGTCTTTGAAAAACTTCTAGTCGATACGCAACAATTTAAAGTTACTGTGCTATTTTGCATACGGCAGCTATTCAAATAAGGATATTTTTTAAATCCAGGATTTTTTTCATATTCCTTACACAACACATCGACCATTTTACAAAATTTTCATTTGACTACATGAACAAAGATTTTGTAATAGCGCCATCTCAGGCACCAATGTGGCTCCACTACTTTCTTTTCGCACTGTCATGTTTTACCGACAGAAGGGGCGGGAAATTTAAATGCGAGGTTGGCGGCTATTTTAAATTTTACTCGATAACAATTTATTTCGACCAACATGCGCACTATATAGCTACCTTATCTGCGTTTTCTTTTTGAAAACGTGTTCATGATTCAGATTTCTTTACTTGAAATCATATCAACTGACATACATTTTATCTACGTTTCCTTTATTGAAAACGTGTTCATAATTCCGATTTCTTTACTTGAAATCATATAAATTGACATACATATTAAAAATTACAGCATATATTTATATATATTACACTCAGCGTGATTTTCAAATTAAGAATTCTTTTTTAGAAATCTAAATACACTAGTTATCTCTTTTGAAAAATTACCACGGGATTTCTTTTTGAGAAATCAGTTTCGAAAGTTTTGTCTTTCTGAAAACTAACAAGTGGTACTTTATAGAGAAAATTAACACGATATCTTTTTTAAAAATCTTTCTCCCGCCAGGGTTCATATCCCAGCATCTCCACCGTGTTGCGAAAGTGCAATTATATGAATTTAAATATTCTGCTTCGCTATATTATTATGGGAGAAATGTACACAATAAATATATCTATGCCAAGCTGATTTGAAATGTCATATCATAGGGCTTTCGCCCTATGAAAACGGCCTCCACATCTTCCCCATATAGCCATCCCTTACCACCAGAACCATTTCATATCACCTTTGCATCGGTAATTACACATTTATCACAAAGCTATATAATGATAAAATCTGACTTACAAGAGCTCCAAAGTTATGCACGTTTTACCCGGTATCCACACTTCGACTGTCGCTCTTGCTAGCTGTAAGTGCACTGACAGCCGCCATCTTGTTCCCCCACCCAAAGTACTAACTACCGTCATTTGACGTTTTAATTATTAACGGAAGTATATATTCAATTTCCTATTTGATCGATTTAGTACTTTTAATGTATTATAATATTTTAGATATTATTTTATATTCGCGTTCGCGACACTTGTAGCCAACCACTCAAAATTTATGCAAATTTTTGTTTTGTTTTGCCAGCTAGGTTCATTTTTGGCACAATTACAATGAACGTGTCAAATTCAAATACGCATTTGTTTTAATTTAAGGTTCGAATGGCAGCCCTGGTTCTCAAAACGGTGAACGCGGAAACGGTACTCCTACTCCTGGATCACAGCAAGGTAGTGGCAGTTCTCCACCAAGCAGCATATCCAACAATGGTAACTTCTGAATATATAGCTTATTCAATGCACACTTTGTCTTAAAAAATTAGGCCACGATATCGCAAATAATTTATGCTGTGATTGCAAATTCTCATTTTCAAAATCAACGTTTCTTTCTTACCATCTGCTTGACAATAGCACTTACCTAGCCATTTATCACTTGTCAGGAATTAAAATGGTCATACCTTCTTTTTTATTATTAATACAACAACAAAAGGTGACGCTCTAATAAAACTGTCCTTATAACATCATCAAAGATTCGGCCATGGCAGTTTAAAATATCTTATTTACATGGTGACAAAGTGCGATTCTTACTTGTATTATCTCCTTGAAAACCTTGAATGTATCCACAAACCAATTCAAATTTAAAATTTTAGTAAAGTCTCTATCTTATCAGCATGCATGTTATAAAACAAGTCGTATGTGACAGACTAAACATTTATATTTTGTTTTTACATTAATGTTACATAAATAAACTTATTTTGCAAAAAATCGTACTATATGACCCTTTTTTGCCATAATTATATGTATAACTAAGTCAGAGCACACGTCGTCAATAAACCATAGGCCATAATATCGCAAATAATTTATGCTGTAATAACAAATTCTCATTTTCAAAATCAAAGTTTCTTTCTTAGAAACTGCTTAACAATAGCACTTACCTAGCCATTTATCACTTGTCAGTATATGAAATGGTACAACCGTCTTATTCATTATTAAAACGTCAACAAAAGTTGACACTTTAATAAAACTATCCTCATAACTTCATCAAAGTTGCGGCAATGTCAGTTAAAATTATCTAATTTACATAATGAAAAAGTGCGATTTTTACTTGTTACATCTCTTCTAAAACCTTGAATGTATCCACAAACCAATACAAATTAATTTTTTTTGTAAAGTCTCTATCTAATCAACGTGCAGGTTATTAAACAAGTCGTTTCTGAGAGACTAAAAAAAATTATTTCTTTTTACATTAATGTTACATAAAACCGCTTGATTTGCAAGAAAATCATTCTTTATGACCCTTGTAGCCAACCACTCAAAATTTATGCAAATTTTTGTTTTGTTTTGCCAGCTAGGTTCATTTTTGGCACAATTACAATGAACGTGTCAAATTCAAATACGCATTTGTTTTAATTTAAGGTTCGAATGGCAGCCCTGGTTCTCAAAACGGTGAACGCGGAAACGGTACTACTACTCCTGGATCACAGCAAGGTAGTGGCAGTTCTCCACCAAGCAGCACATCCAACAATGGTAACTTCTGAATATATAGCTTATTCCATGCACACTTTGTCTTAAAAAATAAGGCCACGATATCGCAATTAATTTATGCTGTGATTGCAAATTATCATTTTCAAAATCAACGTTTCTTTCTTACCATCTGCTTGACAAAAGCACTTACCTAGCCATTTATCACTTGTCAGGAATTAAAATGGTAATACCTTCTTTTTTATTATTAATACAACAACAAAAGGTGACTCTTTAATAAAACTGTCCTTATAACATCATCAAAGATGCGGCCATGGCAGTTTAAAATATCTTATTTACATGGTGACAAAGTGCGATTCTTACTTGTATTATCTCCTTGAAAACCTTGAATGTATCCACAAACCAATTCAAATTTAAAATTTCAGTAAAGTCTCTATCTTATCAGCATGCATGTTATACAACAAGTCGTATGTGACAGACTAAACATTTATATTTTGTTTTTACATTAATGTTACATAAATAAACCTAATTTGCAAAAAATCGTACTATATGACCCTTTTTTGCCATAATTATATGTATAACTAAGTCAGAGCACACGTCGTCCATAAACCATAGGCCATAATATCGCAAATAATTTATGCTGTAATAACAAATTCTCATTTCCAAAATCAAAGTTTCTTTCTTAGAAACTGCTTAACAATAGCACTTACCTAGCCATTTATCACTTGTCAGGATATGAAATGGTACAACTGTCTTATTCATTATTAAAACGTCAACAAAAGTTGACACTTTAATAAAACTATCCTTATAACTTCATCAAAGTTGCGGCAATGTCAGTTAAAATTATCTAATTTACATGTTGAAAAAGTGCGATTTTTACTTGTTACATCTCTTTTAAAACCTTGAATGTATCCACAAACCAATACAAATAAAATTTTTTTGTAAAGTCTCTATCTTATCAACGTGCAGGTTATTAAACAAGTCGTTTCTGAGAGACTTTTTTTTTTTTTTTTTTTTAATGGTGTACTTAGTACGTCATTATATTACAATCTAGTCAACAATGCGGACTAATGAGTAACTTTAGCTTGACTTAAACTGCTAAATAGAGTAAAATTAAGAATGTGTCCATTAACACCTATCTTATTGTCTCTATTAAGGGGAAGACACTATGTGTTCTTGTGTTCCTTATATGTAGCACTCACTTCACTACTTATCACTGACACTCAACTACACTAACTCAAAAGGTTTTGTCCATTTTAGCCTTCTCACTATGTCTGTGTTGTCAAGGAGCTGGATTGCCTCAACATTCACGTGGCGGTGAAGTCTATGTTCGTGAGCTTCTGCGTGTTTTTTTATTATATCGACAACGACATCCATTTTCAGGTCACGATGGAGGTCGACAGTTCTAATGTACCATGGTGCATTGACTATACCTTTGAGTACTTTATTCTGGAATCGTTGGATTATCTGGATGTTGCTTTGTTTGGTACAGCCCCATAGCTGAGCTCCATAAGTCCATACTGGCATAAGGACTTGCTTGTACAAGAGAATTTTATTTTGTACAGACAACGAGGAATGCTTCCCAAGTAGCCAGTACATCTTCTTGTAACGAAGTTCTAACTCTTCGCGTTTCTTTTTCACATGAGCTTTCCAGCGAAGCTTTGCATCAAGTGTTATACCAAGGTATTTGGCAGTATTTTCGTATGGTATCACGTGGCCATTTATGTATACCGGGTTGTAATTGGCATTTTTATTAGTGAAATCGACATGAACTGACTTAGATTCATTGAGCTTTATTCTCCATTTTTTTGTCCATTCGGAAATCTTATCGATGGCTGATTGTACTTTTACCACTGCTTCCTCATGAGTGGCTCCTATAGCCATTATAGCTGTATCATCAGCAAAAGTTGCAATGGTGTTATTTTCTAAGTGTGGAATATCACAGGTGTACAATAAGTACAAGGTCGGACCAAGGACGCTTCCCTGTGGTACTCCCGCTTTAATTTGTTTAATTTCTGATTATGAATCACCTTGTCTTACTCTGAACATTCTTTGTGTAAGATAAGATTCAATTATTTCAGCATATTGCTTCGGTAGCAAATCCCTAAGCTTATGCATTAGCCCATAGTGCCACACTTTATCAAATGCTTGTGCTACATCCAGGAACACTGCAGAGCAAACTTTCTGTTCTTCTAATGATTTTTCAATTGTGTTCGTAATTCTGTGCACTTGATCTATTGTAGAGTGCTTTTCTCTAAACCCGAATTGGTATTCAGGGATTAGTTTCCGTTCTTCTATTACAGGTTTTAGGCGTCTCAATAGTAACTTTTCAAATAATTTTGACATGATTGGAAGTAAAGATATTGGTCTGTATGATGTGGTTTCGTGAGCTGGTTTACCTGGTTTAGGTATCATTATAACTTCAGCAAATTTCCACACATCAGGTACATGTTTAACTCTGAATATAGCGTTTATTAAAGTGGTCAATTTCACTATGGCTTTTCGGGGAAGATTGTGAAGGACCTCTCCTGTAATAAGATCGTAACCTGGTGACTTCTTTTTATTTATAAGTTTAATTTCGTTGAGTACTTCTTTTGGAGTTACTAATTTTATTTCTAATTCATCAGGTGATTTTTTGTTTGACAAAATCTGATCTGAAGAAATCGAATTCTCTTCATATGGCTGAAAAATTTTCTCTAAGTGTTGTGCAAACGTAGCAGCTTTTTGTTCATTATTTTTAGCCCAAGTACCATCAGATTGTCTTATGGGTGAATTCTGAGTAATAGGCTTCTTAATATTTCTAGTTGTTTTCCATAACGAGAAATCCGTTGTTTGATCACTCGTTAGTTCAGATAAATACGTGTTTAACGTTTCGTCTTGGAAGACTTGAATTTTTCTTTTAATAGTTTTTGTAAGATTGTTCAACCTATTTTTATATTTCGGGTACCGGGTTTGTTGCCATTTTCGTCTTTGTATTCTCTTTTCGGCAATGAGGTCTCTTATTTCCACGGGATAGTAGTAGCCCGTTATCCTTTTCCTAAATTTAGGTGTATTTATCCAAGCGCTACTTTGGATGTCTGTAATAAATTTTCTTTGATCAATGTCTATCTGTTGCGGAGTTTTCAGTGGGACTTTTAGATCTATAATATGCCCTAATTCTTGTTTAAATTTATTCCAATCAGTTTTCTTATTTACTAGAGTTGGGTTGTTTTCTCTCTGTATTATAACATTCTCACTTAGGGTTAACAGTATGGGTGAGTGGTCCGAACTCATCATATAGCCTTCTTCAATACTGATGAAGTTGGGAGACAGATTTTTATATATAAAAAAGTCTATTAAATCTGGTATCTTTTGCGAGTCAGTCGGCCAGTAAGTTGGACTTCCTGTTGATATGACATCACATTTTGTCTCTCTGATAGCAATCAAAAGTTCTCTTCCTTTAGTAGACGTAAGCCTAGATCCCCAATGGGTATTTTTTGCATTGAAATCGCCTCCTAAGATGAACCTGTCACCAAGTGTTTCCAAAAAACGTTTGTATTGCTCCACTTTAAGAGAATATCTTGGCGGACAATATATTGATGATACGATAATTGGATAGCATTTTGTCTTAACTGATACTGCGATTCCTTGTAAGTATTTTTCTTCAAATTTATGATCTTCGTGATGGCAGATAGTGTCTTTAATTATAATAGAACTGCCTGCTTTAGCTTTGTTATCGGGATGTAATGCGTGATACGATTTATAACCTTTTATTTGAATAAAAGATTCTTTAGTGAGATGCGATTCTGAAATCAAGCATATGTCAATGTTTTCTAAATGCAATACAGCCTCTAGTTCTATTCGATGTTGCAGGAGGCCATTTGCATTCCAAGCCATAATTTTTAGTTCATTAGTCATTTCTGTTCTATTGCTATAGCTTTTTTGGTGCTAATTTCTAGTTTTTTTAGTCTTTCGTCAAATGAAGTAAGTAGTTGCAAAACCGCATTCATTTTTTCATCAATATTAGATTTTTTATTTATCTTTGGTGGAGCTAGTGGCAATGAGTTTGCTTCTGTTCCTTTTGTTATCTGCGCATATGAGATGTTCTTTGACACATTTTGAGCGCTACTGATTTTTTTCATGCTGGAAACCTGGTTGTTAATCGGAGTATTCTTTTTGCTGCTTTTATTTCTTATGTTTTGCAGTTCTTTGGCTACTGTACACCCCCTATAGTTAGCAGGGTGCGGTTGTCCGCAGTGTACGCATTTTGGTTTCTCTTTGTCCGTTTTCTTACAGTCTTTAGTTAAGTGCTTGCCTATACACTGGATGATTTAATTGGTTCAATATCCACTTTGCAACCTAATTTTGATGTAATGTTATATATCTTTTTAATTTCTTCATCTTTTTGGAAAGATAGCATAAACATGTTTAAAGGCTCTTTTTTCTTCCAATTCAGTTTATTGACTGCATCCTCTATCTTATAGCCTTTAGACTTAAGGTCTTCAACTATTCTGTTGGGCAAGCACGACGAGTGTAGGTTTTTTGCCATCACCCTAATCGGCCTGTCTTGCTTATTTTCATATAAGTGCCAAAGAAAATAATTTTGCAAAAGTAACTTACTTATGGATCTATAAGAGTCATCATTCTTGGCATTTATCTTGACACACTCTCCGTTCATCATTTTCACGATGAATGAGTCTTTTTCTACAGTTGTCTCGAGAAAATCGTAGAACTCCTGGTAATTTTTTATATTCTCAACTACTATAGGTGGGGGTTGAGGTGTTTTTTTGGGCATAGGTTTTTTTTGTGGTTTTTCGTCGGAAGCAGCTGCTTGTCCTTGTTGAGATTGTGGGGAGAGTGTCGAATTCAATTTCCTTTTCTTTCTGCTTTTTTGTCTAATCCATTCTGTTTCCCTCGCGAGGTCCTCTTCGTCTGTCTCGTAATGGGCTGATTCAGAGGGTCTCAAATCTTTTGGTTGAGATTGAAGCGGTAATGCATTTTTTTGAACTTGCTCGAGTTGGCGCTGGAGTTCATTAATTTGTGATTTTAGGTCATTGACTAAGACCTGCAACTTTTCGCGTTCCGACTTTTCTTCGGTGTAATGTTTGAACAACATATGTTCTGTTTCAGTTTTCAGAGTTATATCAACTCGTTGAGCCATAGTTCTTGAGTGTAGCTTCGCCTTAACAACGTTTATAGAATATTACACAATAATGATTCACGACAATATCACTATCGAGGTCATTGCGTGATCGCGGTCGCAGTCGCGGCGGTGCGCGACGGCCGGCGTTGATGCTATGTCAGCGCTTTACCCCAACGCTAGTAACTAGGGCAAGAGCGTCGTGACGCTAGCGTTCTCTGCGAAAATCGAACGATCACTGTTTCTGAGAGACTAAAAAAAATTATTTCTTTTTACATTAATGTTACATAAAACCGCTTGATTTGCAAGAAAATCATTCTTCTTGACCCTTGTAGCCAACCACTCAAAATTTATGCAAATTTTTGTTTTGTTTTGCCAGCTAGGTTCATTTTTGGCACAATTACAATGAACGTGTCAAATTCAAATACGCATTTGTTTTAATTTAAGGTTCGAATGGCAGCCCTGGTTCTCAAAACGGTGAACGCGGAAACAGTACTCCTACTCCTGGATCACAGCAAGGTAGTGGCAGTTCTCCACCAAGCAGCCCATCCAACAATGGGAAATTCTGAATATATAGCTTATTCAATGCACACTTTGTCCTTAAAAATTAGGCCACGATATCGCAAATTATTTATGCTGTTATTGCTAATCCTCATTTTCAAAATCAACGTTTCTTTCTTAGCCTTTGCTTGACAATAGCACTAACCACTTGTCAGGAATTTAAATAGTAAAACCTTCTTTTTCATTATTAAAACAACAACAAAAGGTAACTCTTTAATAAAACTATCCTCATAACATCATCAAAGTTGCGGCAATGTCAGTTAAAATTATCTAATTTGGGTACATGGTGAAAATGTGCGTTTGTTTCTTGTAACATCTCTTTAAATACCTTGAATGTACAGTCGCCTGCAATAAGAAGTATACACATTGTTAGTTTCAAAATAATGGCAAAGAGTTCTTTTTCTCTATATAATCAGAAGTATCTTAAAAGCACAGAATAAGTTGAATATTTTTACTCATGTTTATGTTAATTTCTATTAATAATAACTTAGCGACATCACATCATTTTGCAAATTACGAAGCGTATACTTCTTATTGCAGGTGACTGTACCTACAAACCAATGTAAATTTAAAATTTCAGTAAAGTCTATATCTAATCAGCATGCATGTTATGAAAAAGACGTACCAGAGAGTCTCATAATTTTTATTATTTTTTACATAAATGTTACACAAGAATGCTTCACTTGCAAAAAAATCTTTCAATATGACCCTTGTAGTCAAACTCTCATAATAAATGCAATCTTTTGTATTGTTTTGCAAACAAGGTTAATTTTTTGCACAATTACAATGAACATGTCAAATTCAAATACGCATTTGTTTTAATTTAAGGTTCGAGTAGCAGCCCAGGTTCTCAAAACAGTGAACGCGAAAACAATCCTTCTGGATCACCGCAAGGTAGTGTCAGTTCTCCACCAAGCAGCACATCCAACAATGGTAACTTCTTAATATATTTCTTATTAAAAGCACACTTTGTTTTTAAAAATTAGGCCACGATATTGCAAATAATTTATGCTGTGTTTGCTAATTCTCATTTTAAAAATCAACGTTTTTTTCTTATCATCTGTTTGACAATACCACTTAGCCTTTTATCACTTGTCAGAAATTTTAATGGTATAACCGTCTTTGTCATTATTAAAACAACAACAAAAGGTGACACTTTAATAAAACTATCCTCATAACATCATCAAAGTTGCGACCATTTATAATCAAAACTCGTCATTTAAAATTAGTCATTAATAAAAATCCCGAATATCATAATAAAATTTGAGAATTTATTAATATTAAATTCTTAACAACACCTTGGAATTTATTATGGCAACATAAAAAATATTATTATTATTTTCAATTGAAACATGTTACATCATTGCTTTTAGGTGAATCAAGTGGCAGCAGTTCTTCAGCAAGTAGTGGTAAATCACTTATTTATTGAAATATATTGTGTTCTTTCATTTTTGTAATAAAATAAAACTAACATTTTCATTTGAAACCTGTAGCAGCATCTTCATCAAGCGGATCAAATGGCAGCAGCTCTGCATCAGAAAGCAGTGGTAAATAATATTATAATTTTCTACTCAATATTCATAAGGATTTTTCATGAACTTACTTTTGCTCTCCGAAATAATCAAGAAAAACATTATCACAATGAATATTTATGATCAAATTTGTATGGAAAGCTAGAAGTTTTACCGCTCGGCCGTCACTGCTTCAAAATGGTGCTGGCAGTTCTCAACCTAGCAGCTCTCCTAACAGTGATAACTTCAATATCGTCGCTTAGCAAACAACGCCGCTGTAGTCGATATTTTGGCGGCGGTATCGACATTTTAATGCCATTTGATAGAGCTTATGTTTGCACATTGAACCAACTAATGTAATACAAAAAATCAAACATTGTTAGCCGGTTAAGAAGCACTCATCATTTATGAGTACTGAACAATTATCAATTCCGAATGATACAGTTTTTTCACTCTCCTCTAAAAAAAGTCAAAATAACTTGTCCAGGGTTGTTTGCTAAGCGACGATATGTATATATATAGCGGAGTGCCAAGAGGGTTTGATATTATGTCCAATAAGATGGATCCGTTATCTCCTAAGGTTAGTCGTCCATAATAGGCGTGCACGTGCAGATTTTCACAAATAACCGGCAGAGAGTGTCGTATGATCACAATTGTAATTTCACAAGAAACTTTTTACAGCGAAACAACATAGAACACGTGGATTAAAATGGATTAAAAGCCAATGGGTTTGCACGCGTGCATCACGTTCGGATATCCGTCGAGAAGTGCGCACACTGCACAAATCAGAGAGGAAGTGAACGACTCCAACAGTCATCCGGCCTTCATGACACCTACAACTCCATTCGGTGTTACCCGCTCTAAAAATGAATAATAGAATACAAAGCAATATCGATTATAGTACTGAACATAATAGTGATCTTAAAATCATTTTTCATCTTCGAAACGCCATTAAATTGTTCACGCGCCGTTATATATAAAACTAATTCAAAGCACACTTCGTCAATAAACCAGAGGACATAATGTCGCAAATAATTTATGCTGTGATTGCAAATTCTCATTTTCAAAATCAAAGTTTCTTTCTTACCATCTGCTTGACAATAGCACTTACCTAGCCATTTATCACTTGTCAGGAATTAAAATGGTAATACCTTCTTTTTTATTATTAATACAACAACAAAAGGTGACGCTTTAATAAAACTGTCCTTATAGCATCATCAAAGATGCGGCCATGGCAGTTTAAAATATCTTATTTACATGGTGACAAAGTGCGATTCTTACTTGTATTATCTCCTTGAAAACCTTGAATGTATCCTCAAACCAATTCAAATTTAAAATTTCAGTAAAGTCTCTATCTTATCAGCATGCATGTTATAAAACAAGTCGTATGTGACAGACTAAACATTTATATTTTGTTTTTACATTAATGTTACATAAATAAACTTAATTTGCAAAAAATCGTACTATATGACCCTTTTTTGCCATAATTATATGTATAACTAAGTCAGAGCACACGTCGTCAATAAACCATAGGCCATAATATCGCAAATAATTTATGCTGTAATAACAAATTCTCATTTTTAAAATCAAAGTTTCTTTCTTAGAAACTGCTTATCAATAGCACTTACCTAGCCATTTATCACTTGTCAGTATATGAAACGGTATAACCGTCTTATTCAATATTAAAACATCAACAAAAGTTGACACTTTAATAAAACTATCCTCATAACTTTATCAAAGTTGCGGCAATGTCAGTTAAAATTATCTAATTTACATGTTGAAAATGTGCGATTTTTACTTGTTACATCTCTTTTAAAACCTTGAATGTATCCACAAACTAATACAAATTTAATTTTTTTGTAAAGTCTCTATCTAATCAACGTACAGGTTATTAAACAAGTCGTTTCTGAGAGACTAAGAAAAATTATTTCTTTTTACATTAATGTTACATAAAACCGCTTGATTGGCAAGAATATCATTCTTTATGACCCTTGTAGCCAACCACTCAAAATTTATGCAATTTTTTGTTATGTTTTGCCAGCTAGGTTCATTTTTGGCACAATTACAATGAACATGTCAAATTCAAATACACAGTTGTTTTAATTTAAGGTTCGAGTGGCAGCCCAGGTTCTCAAAACGGTGAACGCGGAAACAGTACTCCTACTCCTGGATCACAGCAAGGTAGTGGCAGTTCTCCACCAAGCAGCACATCCAACAATGGTAACTTCTGAATATATAGCTTATTCAATGCACACTTTGTCCTTAAAAATTAGGCCACGATATCGCAAATAATTTATGCTGTTATTGCTAATCCTCATTTTCAAAATCAACTTTTCTTTCTTAGCCTTTGCTTGACAATAGCACTAACCACTTTTCAGGAATTTAAATAGTAAAACCTTCTTTTTCATTATTTAAACAAGAACAAAAGGTGACTCTTTAATAAAACTATCCTCATAACATCATCAAAGTTGCGGCAATGTCAGTTAAAATTATCTAATTTGGGTACATGGTGAAAATGTGCGTTTGTTTCTTGTAACATCTCTTTAAAAACCTTGAATGTACAGTCGCCTGCAATAAGAAGTATACACATTGTAATTTTCAAAATAGTGGCAAAGAGTTCTTTTTCTCTATATAATCAGAAGTATCTTAAAAGCACAGAATAAGTTGAATATTTTTACTCATGTTTATGTTAATTTCTATTAATAATAACTTAGCGACATCACATTATTTTGCAAATTACGAAGCGTATACTTCTTATTACAGGCGACTGTACCTACAAACCAATGTAAATTTAAAATTTCAGTAAAGTCTATATCTAATCAGCATGCATGTTATGAAAAAGACGTACCAGAGAGTCTCATAATTTTTATTATTTTTTACATAAATGTTACATAAAAATGCTTCACTTGCAAAAAATCTTTCAATATGACCCTTGTTGTAATTTCACAAGAATTTTTTACAGCGAAACAACATAGAACACGTGGATTAAAATGGATTAAGAGCCAATGTGTTTGCAGGCGTGCATCACGTTCGGTTGTCCGTCGAGAAGTGCGCACACTGCACAAATCAGACAGGAAGTGAACGACTCCGACAGTCATCCGGCCTTCATGACACCTACAACCCCATTCGGTGTAACCCGCTCCAAAAATGAATTTTCGAATACAAAGCAATATCGATTATAGTACTGAACATAATAGTGATCTTAAAATCATTTTTCATCTTCGTAACGCCATTAAATTGTTCACGCGCCGTTATATATATAACTAATTCAAAGCACACTTCGTCAATAAACCACAGGCCATAATGTAGCAAATAATTTATGCTGTGATTGCAAATTCTCATTTTCAAAATCAAAGTTTGTTTCTTACCATCTGCTTGACAATAGCACTCACCTAGCCATTTATCACTTGTCAGGAATTAAAATGGTAATACCTTCTTTTTTATTATTAATACAACAATAAAAGGTGACGCTTTAATAAAACTGTCCTTGTAACATCATCAAAGATGCGGCCATGGCAGTTTAAAATATCTTATTTACATGGTGACAAAGTGCGATTCTTACTTGTATTATCTCCTTGAAAACCTTGAATGTATCCACAAACCAATTCAAATTTAAAATTTCAGTAAAGTCTCTATCTTATCAGCATGCATGTTATAAAACAAGTCGTATGTGACAGACTAAACATTTATATTTTGTTTTTACATTAATGTTACATAAATAAACTTAATTTGCAAAAAATCGTACCATATGACCCTTTTTTGCCATAATTATATGTATAACTAAGTCAGAGCACACGTCGTCAATAAACCATAGGCCATAATATCGCAAATAATTTATGCTGTAATAACAAATTCTCATTTTCAAAATCAAAGTTTCTTTCTTAGAAACTGCTTAAAAATAGCACTTACCTAGCCATTTATCACTTGTCAGGATATGAAATGGTACAACCGTCTTATTCATTATTAAAACGTCAACAAAAGTTGACACTTTAATAAAACTATCCTCATAACTTCATCAAAGTAGCGGCAATGTCAGTTAAAATTATTTACATGTTGAAAAAGTGCGATTTTTACTTGTTACATCTCTTTTAAAACCTTGAATGTATCCACAAACCAATACAAATTAAAATTTTTTGTAAAGTCTCTATCTAATCAACGTGCAGGTTATTAAACAAGTCGTTTCTGAGAGACTAAAAAAAATTATTTCTTTTTACATTAATGTTACATAAAACCGCTTGATTTGCAAGAAAATCATTCTTTATGACCCTTGTAGCCAACCACTCAAAATTTATGCAAATTTTTGTTTTGTTTTGCCAGCTAGGTTCATTTTTGGCACAATTACAATGAACGTGTCAAATTCAAATACGCATTTGTTTTAATTTAAGGTTCGAATGGCAGCCCTGGTTCTCAAAACGGTGAACGCGGAAACGGTACTCCTACTCCTGGATCACAGCAAGGTAGTGGCAGTTCTCCACCAAGCAGCACATCCAACAATGGTAACTTCTGAATATATAGCTTATTCCATGCACACTTTGTCTTAAAAAATTAGGCCACGATATCGCAAATAATTTATGCTGTGATTGCAAATTCTCATTTTCAAAATCAACGTTTCTTTCTTACCATCTGCTTGACAATAGCACTTACCTAGCCATTTATCACTTGTCAGGAATTAAAATGGTAATACCTTCTTTTTTATTATTAATACAACAACAAAAGGTGACGCTTTAATAAAACTGTCCTTATAACATCATCAAAGATGCGGCCATGGCAGTTTAAAATATCTTATTTACATGGTGAAAAAGTGCGATTTTTACTTGTTACATCTCTTTTAAAACCTTGAATGTATCCACAAACCAATACAAATTAAATTTTTTTGTAAAGTCTCTATCTAATCAACGTGCAGGTTATTAAACAAGTCGTTTCTGAGAGACTAAAAAAAATTATTTCTCTTTACATTAATGTTACATAAAACCGCTTGATTTGCAAGAAAATCATTCTTTATGACCCTTGTAGCCAACCACTCAAAATTTATGCAAATTTTTGTTTTGTTTTGCCAGCTAGGTTCATTTTTGGCACAATTACAATGAACGTGTCAAATTCAAATACGCATTTGTTTTAATTTAAGGTTCGAATGGCAGCCCTGGTTCTCAAAACGGTGAACGCGGAAACGGTACTACTACTCCTGGATCACAGCAAGGTAGTGGCAGTTCTCCACCAAGCAGCCCATCCAACAATGGTAACTTCTGAATATATAGCTTATTCAATGCACACTTTGTCTTAAAAATTAGGCCACGATATCGCAAATAATTTATGCTGTGATTGCAAATTCTCATTTTCAAAATCAACGTTTCTTTCTTACCATCTGCTTGACAATAGCACTTACCTAACCATTTATCACTTGTCAGGAATTAAAATGGTAATACCTTCTTTTTTATTATCCTCTTCCTCTTCCTCCTTCTTCCTCTTTCTAAGAGAAGAGAAATTGCGGACTTAACGTACCTTCTTAAAATTACCTCGAACTCCGTTGATAGTTCAGAACTATTAAGTAAAATTAATATACAGGGACACTCCAAAGTGTTAAGGTTTAATCCCCCTATAAAGGTCCCAAAGGTTATCACTAACTATAGAAAGAATTCGTATTTATTGAGAGCAAGTAATCACTTTAATGATTTATGTAAGCGTTACGATATTGACCTATTCTGTACAAGCATAGCGTCGGCTAGGCAACTAGTAAGCAGAGAGTTTTTTGATTAGTTATTATATTATAATTAACAATAAATAATTCAGTTGTGGTCTTTCATGTTCACAATATTTATAATTACTGTATTACCTAACCGTGAGGACCTTTAATTGGCTTCATGTTTTCTATGTACTTTTTCTAAAATGATATATTGCTGTTGGTCTTCCTAAGATAAATAAATAAATAAATAAATAAATTATTAATACAACAACAAAAGGTGACGGCTTAATAAAACTGTCCTTATAACATCATCAAAGATGCGGCCATGGCAGTTTAAAATATCTTATTTACATGGTGACAAAGTGCGATTCTTACTTGTATTATCTCCTTGAAAACCTTGAATGTATCCACAAACCAATTCAAATTTAAAATTTCAGTAAAGTCTCTATCTTATCAGCATGCATGTTATAAAACAAGTCGTATGTGACAGACTAAACATTTATATTTTGTTTTTACATTAATGTTGCATAAATAAACTTAATTTGCAAAAAATCGTACTATATGACCCTTTTTTGCCATAATTATATGTATAACTAAGTCAGAGCACACGTCGTCAAAAAACCATAGGCCATAATATCGCAAATAATTTATGCTGTTATAACAAATTCTCATTTACAAAATCAAAGTTTCTTTCTTAGAAACTGCTTAACAATAGCACTTACCTAGCCATTTATCACTTGTCAGGATATGAAATGGTACAACCGTCTTATTCATTATTAAAACGTCAACAAAAGTTGACACTTTAATAAAACTATCCTCATTACTTCATCAAAGTTGCGGCAATGTCAGTTAAAATTATCTAATTTACATGTTGAAAAAGTGCGATTTTTACTTGTTACATCTCTTTTAAAACCTTGAATGTATCCACAAACCAATACAAATTAAATTTTTTTGTAAAGTCTCTATCTAATCAACGTGCAGGTTATTAAACAAGTCGTTTCTGAGAGACTAAAAAAAAATATTTCTTTTTACATTAATGTTACATAAAACCGCTTGATTTGCAAGAAAATCATTCTTTATGACCCTTGTAGCCAACCACTCAAAATTTATGCAAATTTTTGTTTTGTTGTGCCAGCTAGGTTCATTTTTGGCACAATTAAAATGAACGTGTCAAATTCAAATACGCATTTGTTTTAATTTAAGGTTCGAATGGCAGCCCTGGTTCTCAAAACGGTGAACGCGGAAACGGTACTACTACTTCTGGATCACAGCAAGGTAGTGGCAGTTCTCCACCAAGCAGCACATCCAACAATGGTAACTTCTGAATATATAGCTTATTCAATGCACACTTTGTCTTAAAAAATTAGGCCACGATATCGCAAATAATTTATGCTGTGATTGCAAATTCTCATTTTCAAAATCAACGTTTCTTTCTTACCATCTGCTTGACAATAGCACTTACCTAGCCATTTATCACTTGTCAGGAATTAAAATGGTAATACCTTCTTTTTTATTATTAATACAACAACAAAAGGTGACGCTTTAATAAAACTGTCCTTATAACATCATCAAAGATGCGGCCATGGCAGTTTAAAATATCGTACTATATGACCCTTTTTTGCGATAATTATATGTATAACTAAGTCAGAGCACACGTCGTCAATAAACCATAGGCCATAATATCGCAAATAATTTATGCTGTAATAACAAATTCTCATTTACAAAATTAAAGTTTCTTTCTTAGAAACTGCTTAACAATAGCACTTACCTAGCCATTTATCACTTGTCAGGATATGAAATGGTACAACCGTCTTATTCATTATTAAAACGTCAACAAAAGTTGACACTTTAATAAAACTATCCTCATTACTTCAGCAAAGTTGCGGCAATGTCAGTTAAAATTATCTAATTTACATGTTGAAAAAGTGCGATTTTTACTTGTTACATCTCTTTTAAAACCTTGAATGTATCCACAAACCAATACAAATTAAAAATTTTTGTAAAGTCTCTATCTAATCAACGTGCAGGTTATTAAACAAGTCGTTTCTGAGAGACTAAAAAAAATTATTTCTTTTTACATTAATGTTACATAAAACCGCTTGATTTGCAAGAAAATCATTCTTTATGACCCTTGTAGCCAACCACTCAAAATTTATGCAAATTTTTGTTTTGTTTTGCCAGCTAGGTTCATTTTTGGCACAATTACAATGAACGTGTCAAATTCAAATACGCATTTGTTTTAATTTAAGGTTCGAATGGCAGCCCTGGTTCTCAAAACGGTGAACGCGGAAACGGTACTACTACTTCTGGATCACAGCAAGGTAGTGGCAGTTCTCCACCAAGCAGCACATCCAACAATGGTAACTTCTGAATATATAGCTTATTCAATGCACACTTTGTCTTAAAAAATTAGGCCACGATATCGCAAATAATTTATGCTGTGATTGCAAATTCTCATTTTCAAAATCAACGTTTCTTTCTTACCATCTGCTTGACAATAGCACTTACCTAGCCATTTATCACTTGTCAGGAATTAAAATGGTAATACCTTCTTTTTTATTATAAATACAACAACAAAAGGTGACGCTTTAATAAAACTGTCCTTATAACATCATCAAAGATGCGGCCATGGCAGTTTAAAATATCTTATTTACATGGTGACAAAGTGCGATTCTTACTTGTATTATCTCCTTGAAAACCTTGAATGTATCCACAAACCAATTCAAATTTAAAATTTCAGTAAAGTCTCTATCTTATCAGCATGCATGTTATAAAACAAGTCGTATGTGACAGACTAAACATTTATATTTTGTTTTTACATTAATGTTACATAAATAAACTTAATTTGCAAAAAATCGTACTATATGACCCTTTTTTGCCATAATTATATGTATAACTAAGTCAGAGCACACGTCGTCAATAAACCATAGGCCATAATATCGCAAATAATTTATGCTGTAATAACAAATTCTCATTTTCAAAATCAAAGTTTCTTTCTTAGAAACTGCTTAACAATAGCACTTACCTAGCCATTTATCACTTGTCAGGATATGAAATGGTACAACCGTCTTATTCATTATTAAAACGTCAACAAAAGTTGACACTTTAATAAAACTATCCTCATAACTTCATCAAAGTTGCGGCAATGTCAGTTAAAATTATCTAATTTACATGTTGAAAAAGTGCGATTTTTACTTGTTACATCTCTTTTAAAACCTTGAATGTATCCACAAACCAATACAAATTAAATTTTTTTGTAAAGTCTCTTTCTAATCAACGTGGTTATTAAACAAGTCGTTTCTGAGAGACTAAAAAAAATTATTTCTTTTTACATTAATGTTACATAAAACCGCTTGATTTGCAAGAAAATCATTCTTTATGACCCTTGTCATAAAGAATGATTTTCTCAAAATTTATGCAAATTTTTGTTTTGTTTTGCCAGCTAGGTTCATTTTTGGCACAATTACAATGAACGTGTCAAATTCAAATACGCATTTGTTTTAATTTAAGGTTCGAATGGTAGCCCTGGTTCTCAAAACGGTGAACGCGGAAACGGTACTCCTACTCCTGGATCACAGCAAGGTAGTGGCAGTTCTCCACCAAGCAGCACATCCAACAATGGTAACTTCTGAATATATAGCTTATTCAATGCACACTTTGTCTTAAAAAATTAGGCCACGATATCGCAAATAATTTATGCTGTGATTGCAAATTCTCATTTTCAAAATCAACGTTTCTTTCTTACCATCTGCTTGACAATAGCACTTACCCAGCCATTTATCACTTGTCAGGATATGAAATGGTACAACCGTCTTATTCATTATTAAAACGTCAACAAAAGTTGACACTTTAATAAAACTATCCTCATAACTTCATCAAAGTTGCGGCAATGTCAGTTAAAATTATCTAATTTACATGTTGAAAAAGTGCGATTTTTACTTGTTACATCTCTTTTAAAACCTTGAATGTATCCACAAACCAATACAAATTAAAATTTTTTATAAAGTCTCTATCTAATCAACGTGCAGGTTATTAAACAAGTCGTTTCTGAGAGACTAAAAAAAATTATTTCTCTTTACATTAATGTTACATAAAACCGCTTGATTTGCAAGAAAATCATTCTTTATGACCCTTATAGCCAACCACTCAAAATTTATGCAAATTTTTGTTTTGTTTTGCCAGCTAGGTTCATTTTTGGCACAATTACAATGAACGTGTCAAATTCAAATACGCATTTGTTTTAATTTAAGGTTCGAATGGCAGCCCTGGTTCTCAAAACGGTGAACGCGGAAACGGTACTACTACTCCTGGATCACAGCAAGGTAGTGGCAGTTCTCCACCAAGCAGCCCATCCAACAATGGTAACTTCTGAATATATAGCTTATTCAATGCACACTTTGTCTTAAAAAATTAGGCCACAATATCGCAAATAATTTATGCTGTGATTGCAAATTCTCATTTTCAAAATCAACGTTTCTTTCTTACCATCTGCTTGACAATAGCACTTACCTAACCATTTATCACTTGTCAGGAATTAAAATGGTAATACCTTCTTTTTTATTATCCTCTTCCTCTTCCTCCTTCTTCCTCTTTCTAAGAGAAGAGAAATTGCGGACTTAACGTACCTTCTTAAAATTACCTCGAACTCCGTTGATAGTTCAGATTTATTAAGTAAAATTAATATACAGGGACACTCCAAAGTGTTAAGGTTTAATCCCCCTATAAATGTCCCAAAGGTTATCACTAACTATAGAAAGAATTCGTATTTATTGAGAGCAAGTAATAACTTTAATGATTTATGTAAGCGTTACGATATTGACCTATTCTGTACAAGCATAGCGTCGGCTAGGCGACTAGTAAGCAGAGAGTTTTTTGATTAGTTATTATATTATAATTAACAATAAATAATTCAGTTGTGGTCTTTCATGTTCACAATATTTATAATTACTGTATTACCTAACCGTGAGGACCTTTAATTGGCTTCATGTTTTCTATGTACTTTTTCTAAAATGATATATTGCTGTTGGTCTTCCTAAGATAAATAAATAAATAAATAAATAAATAAATTATTAATACAACAACAAAAGGTGACGGCTTAATTAAACTGTCCTTATAACATCATCAAAGATGCGGCCATGGCAGTTTAAAATATCTTATTTACATGGTGACAAAGTGCGATTCTTACTTGTATTATCTCCTTGAAAACCTTGAATGTATCCACAAACCAATTCAAATTTAAAATTTCAGTAAAGTCTCTATCTTATCAGCATGCATGTTATAAAACAAGTCGTATGTGACAGACTAAACATTTATATTTTGTTTTTACATTAATGTTGCATAAATAAACTTAATTTGCAAAAAATCGTACTATATGACCCTTTTTTGCCATAATTATATGTATAACTAAGTCAGAGCACACGTCGTCAATAAACCATAGGCCATAATATCGCAAATAATTTATGCTGTAATAACAAATTCTCATTTACAAAATCAAAGTTTCTTTCTTAGAAACTGCTTAACAATAGCACTTACCTAGCCATTTATCACTTGTCAGGATATGAAATGGTACAACCGTCTTATTCATTATTAAAACGTCAACAAAAGTTGACACTTTAATAAAACTATCCTCATTACTTCATCAAAGTTGCGGCAATGTCAGTTAAAATTATCTAATTTACATGTTGAAAAAGTGCGATTTTTACTTGTTACATCTCTTTTAAAACCTTGAATGTATCCACAAACCAATACAAATTAAAATTTTTTGTAAAGTCTCTATCTAATCAACGTGCAGGTTATTAAACAAGTCGTTTCTGAGAGACTAAAAAAAATTATTTCTTTTTACATTAATGTTACATAAAACCGCTTGATTTGCAAGAAAATCATTCTTTATGACCCTTGTAGCCAACCACTCAAAATTTATGCAAATTTTTGTTTTGTTTTGCCAGCTAGGTTCATTTTTGGCACAATTACAATGAACGAGTCAAATTCAAATACGCATTTGTTTTAATTTAAGGTTCGAATGGCAGCCCTGGTTCTCAAAATGGTGAACGCGGAAACGGTACTCCTACTCCTGGATCACAGCAAGGTAGTGGCAGTTCTCCACCAAGCAGCACATCCAACAATGGTAACTTCTGAATATATAGCTTATTCCATGCACACTTTGTCTTAAAAAATTAGGCCACGATATCGCAAATAATTTATGCTGTGATTGCAAATTCTCATTTTCAAAATCAACGTTTCTTTCTTACCATCTGCTTGACAATAGCACTTACCTAGCCATTTATCACTTGTCAGGAATTAAAATGGTAATACCTTCTTTTTTATTATTAATACAACAACAAAAGGTGACGCTTTAATAAAACTGTCCTTATAACATCATCAAAGATGCGGCCATGGCAGTTTAAAATATCTTATTTACATGGTGACAAAGTGTGATTCTTACTTGTATTATCTCCTTGAAAACCTTGAATGTATCCACAAACCAATTCAAATTTAAAATTTCAGTAAAGTCTCTATCTTATCAGCATGCATGTTATAAAACAAGTCGTATGTGACAGACTAAACATTTATATTTTGTTTTTACATTAATGTTACATAAATAAACTTAATTTGCAAAAAATCGTACTATATGACCCTTTTTTGCCATAATTATATGTATAACTAAGTCAGAGCACACGTCGTCAATAAACCATAGGCCATAATATCGCAAATAATTTATGCTGTAATAACAAATTCTCATTTACAAAATCAAAGTTTCTTTCTTAGAAACTGCTTAACAATAGCACTTACCTAGCCATTTATCACTTGTCAGGATATGAAATGGTACAACCGTCTTATTCATTATTAAAACGTCAACAAAAGTTGACACTTTAATAAAACTATCCTCATAACTTCATCAAAGTTGCGGCAATGTCAGTTAAAATTATCTTATTTACATGTTGAAAAAGTGCGATTTTTACTTGTTACATCTCTTTTAAAACCTTGAATGTATCCACAAACCAATACAAATTAAATTTTTTTGTAAAGTCTCTTTCTAATCAACGTGCAGGTTATTACACAAGTCGTTTCTGAGAGACTAAAAAAAAATATTTCTTTTTACATTAATGTTACATAAAACCGCTTGATTTGCAAGAAAATCATTCTTTATGACCCTTGTAGCCAACCACTCAAAATTTATGCAAATTTTTGTTTTGTTTTGCCAGCTAGGTTCATTTTTGACACAATTACAATGAACGTGTCAAATTCAAATACGCATTTGTTTTAATTTAAGGTTCGAATGGCAGCCCTGGTTCTCAAAATGGTGAACGCGGAAACGGTGCTACTACTCCTGGATCACAGCAAGGTAGTGGCAGTTCTCCACCAAGCAGCACATCCAACAATGGTAACTTCTGAATATAAAGCTTATTCAATGCACACTTTGTCTTAAAAAATTAGGCCACGATATCGCAAATAATTTATGCTGTGATTGCAAATTCTCATTTTCAAAATCAACGTTTCTTTCTTACCATCTGCTTGACAATAGCACTTACCTAGCCATTTATCACTTGTCAGGAATTAAAATAGTAATACCTTCTTTTTTATTATTAATACAACAACAAAAGGTGACGCTTTAATAAAACTGTCCTTATAACATCATCAAAGATGCGGCCATGGCAGTTTCAAATATCTTATTTACATGGTGACAAAGTGCGATTCTTACTTGTATTATCTCCTTGAAAACCTTGAATGTATCCACAAACCAATTCAAATTTAAAATTTCAGTAAAGTCTCTATCTTATCAGCATGCATGTTATAAAACAAGTCGTATGTGACAGACTAAACATTTATATTTTGTTTTTACATTAATGTTACATAAATAAACTTAATTTGCAAAAAATCGTACTATATGACCCTTTTTTGCCATAATTATATGTATAACTAAGTCAGAGCACACGTCGTCAATAAACCATAGGCCATAATATCGCAAATAATTTATGCTGTAATAACAAATTCTCATTTTCAAAATCAAAGTTTCTTTCTTAGAAACTGCTTAACAATAGCACTTACCTAGCCATTTATCACTTGTCAGGATATGAAATGGTACAACCGTCTTATTCATTATTAAAACGTCAACAAAAGTTGACACTTTAATAAAACTATCCTCATAACTTCATCAAAGTTGCGGCAATGTCAGTTAAAATTATCTAATTTACATGTTGAAAAAGTGCGATTTTTACTTGTTACATCTCTTTTAAAACCTTGAATGTATCCACAAACCAATACAAATTAAAATTTTTTGTAAAGTTTCTATCTAATCAACTTGCAGGTTATTAAACAAGTCGTTTCTGAGAGACTAAAAAAAATTATTTCTTTTTACATTAATGTTACATAAAACCGCTTGATTTGCAAGAAAATCATTCTTTATGACCATTGTAGCCAACCACTCAAAATTTATGCAAATTTTTGTTTTGTTTTGCCAGCTAGGTTCATTTTTGGCACAATTACAATGAACGTGTCAAATTCAAATACGCATTTGTTTTAATTTAAGGTTCGAATGGCAGCCCTGGTTCTCAAAACGGTGAACGCGGAAACGGTACTACTACTCCTGGATCACAGCAAGGTAGTGGCAGTTCTCCACCAAGCAGCACATCCAACAATGGTAACTTCTAAATATATAGCTTATTCAATGCACACTTTGTCTTAAAAAATTAGGCCACGATATCGCAAATAATTTATGCTGTGATTGCAAATTCTCATTTTCAAAATCAACGTTTCTTTTTTACCATCTGCTTGACAATAGCACTTACCTAGCCATTTATCACTTGTCAGGAATTAAAATGGTAATACCTTCTTTTTTATTATTAATACAACAACAAAAGGTGACGCTTTAATAAAACTGTCCTTATAACATCATCAAAGATGCGGCCATGGCAGTTTAAAATATCTTATTTACATGGTGACAAAGTGCGATTCTTACTTGTATTATCTCCTTGAAAACCTTGAATGTATCCACAAACCAATTCAAATTTAAAATTTCAGTAAAGTCTCCATCTTATCAGCATGCATGTTATAAAACAAGTCGTATGTGACAGACTAAACATTTATATTTTGTTTTTACATTAATGTTACATAAATAAACTTAATTTGCAAAAAATCGTACTATATGACCCTTTTTTGCCATAATTATATGTATAACTAAGTCAGAGCACACGTCGTCAATAAACCATAGGCCATAATATCGCAAATAATTTATGCTGTAATAACAAATTCTCATTTTCAAAATCAAAGTTTCTTTCTTAGAAACTGCTTAACAATAGCACTTACCTAGCCATTTATCACTTGTCAGGATATGAAATGGTACAACCGTCTTATTCATTATTAAAACGTCAACAAAAGTTGACACTTTAATAAAACTATCCTCATAACTTCATCAAAGTTGCGGCAATGTCAGTTAAAATTATCTTATTTACATGTTGAAAAAGTGTGATTTTTACTTGTTACATCTCTTTTAAAACCTTGAATGTATCCACAAACCAATACAAATTAAATTTTTTTGTAAAGTCTCTATCTAATCAACGTGCAGGTGATTAAACAAGTCGTTTCTGAGAGACAAAAAAATATTATTTCTTTTTACATTAATGTTACATAAAACCGCTTGATTTGCAAGAAAATCATTCTTTATGACCCTTGTAGCCAACCACTCAAAATTAATGCAAATTTTTGTTTTGTTTTGCCAGCTAGGTTAATTTTTGGCACAATTACAATGAACGTAACAAATTCAAATACGCATTTGTTTTAATTTAAGGTTCGAATGGCAGCCCTGGTTCTCAAAACGGTGAACGCGGAAACGGTACTACTACTCCTGGATCACAGCAAGGTAGTGGCAGTTCTCCACCAAGCAGCACATCCAACAATGGTAACTTCTGAATATATTATTTATATATTACATAACTTCATCAAAGTTGCGGCAATGTGAGTTAAAATTATCTAATTTACATGTTGAAAGAGTGCGATTTTTACTTGTTACATCTCTTTTAAAACCTTGAATGTATCCACAAACCAATACAAATTTAAATTTTTTGTAAAGTCTCTATCTAATAAACGTGCAGGTTATTAAACAAGTCGTTTCTGAGAGACTTAAAAAAAATATTTCTTTTTACATTAATGTTACATAAAACCGCTTGATTTGCAAGAAAATCATTCTTTATAACCCTTGTAGCCAACCACTTAAAATTTATGCAATTTTTTGTTATGTTTTGCCAGCTAGGTTCATTTTTGGCACAATTACAATGAACGTGTCAAATTTAAATACGCATTTGTTTTAATTTAAGGTTCGAATGGCAGCCCTGGTTCTCAAAACGGTGAACGCGGAAACGGTACTACTACTCCTGGATCACAGCAAGGTAGTGGCAGTTCTCCACCAAGCAGCACATCCAACAATGGTAACTTCTGAATATATAGCTTATTCAATGCACACTTTGTCTTAAAAAATTAGGCCACGATATCGCAAATAATTTATGCTGTGATTGCAAATTCTCATTTTCAAAATCAACGTTTCTTTCTTACCAACTGCTTGACAATAGCACTTACCTAGCCATTTATCACTTGTCAGGAATTAAAATGGTAATACCTTCTTTTTTATTATTAATACAACAACAAAAGGTGACGCTTTAATAAAACTGTCCTTATAACATCATCAAAGATGCGGCCATGGCAGTTTAAAATATCTTATTTACATGGTGACAAAGTGCGATTCTTACTTGTATTATCTCCTTGAAAACCTTGAATGTATCCACAAACCAATTCAAATTTAAAATTTCAGTAAAGTCTCTATCTTATCAGCATGCATGTTATAAAACAAGTCGTATGTGACAGACTAAACATTTATATTTTGTTTTTACATTAATGTTACATAAATAAACTTAATTTGCAAAAAATCGTACTATATGACTTTTTTTTGCCATAATTATATGTATACCTAAGTCAGAGCACACGTCGTCAATAAACCATAGGCCATAATATCGCAAATAATTTATGCTGTAATAACAAATTCTCATTTTCAAAATCAAAGTTTCTTTCTTAGAAACTGCTTAACAATAGCACTTACCTAGCCATTTATCACTTGTCAGGATATGAAATGGTACAACCGTCTTATTCATTATTAAAACGTCAACAAAAGTTGACACTTTAATAAAACTATCCTCATAACTTCATCAAAGTTGCGGCAATGTCAGTTAAAATTATCTAATTTACATGTTGAAAAAGTGTGATTTTTACTTGTTACATCTCTCTTAAAACCTTGAATGTATCCACAAACCAATACAAATTGAATTTTTTTTGTAAAGTCTCTATCTAATCAACGTGCAGGTTATTAAACAAGTCGTTTCTGAGAGACTAAAAAAAATTTTTTTTTTTTACATTAATGTTACATAAAACCGCTTGATTTGCAAGAAAATCATTCTTTATGACCCTTGTAGCCAACCACTCAAAATTTATGCAAATTTTTGTTTTGTTTTGCCAGCTAGGTTCATTTTTGGCACAATTACAATGAACGTATCAAATTCAAATACGCATTTGTTTTAATTTAAGGTTCGAATGGCAGCCCTGGTTCTCAAAACGGTGAACGCGGAAACGGTACTACTACTCCTGGATCACAGCAAGGTAGTGGCAGTTCTCCACCAAGCAGCACATCCAACAATGGTAACTTCTGAATATAAAGCTTATTCAATGCACACTTTGTCTTAAAAAATTAGGCCACGATATCGCAAATAATTTATGCTGTGATTGCAAATTCTCATTTTCAAAATCAACGTTTCTTTCTTACCATCTGCTTGACAATAGCACTTACCTAGCCATTTATCACTTGTCAGGAATTAAAATGGTAATACCTTCTTTTTTATTATTAATACAACAACAAAAGTTGACGCTCTAATAAAACTGTCCTTATAACATCATCAAAGATGCGGCCATGGCAGTTTAAAATATCTTATTTACATGGTGACAAAGTGCGATTCTTACTTGTATTATCTCCTTGAAAACCTTGAATGTATCCACAAACCAATTCAAATTTAAAATTTCAGTAAAGTCTCTATCTTATCAGCATGCATGTTATAAAACAAGTCGTATGTGACAGAATAAACATTTATATTTTGTTTTTACATTAATGTTACATAAATAAACTTAATTTGCAAAAAATCGTACTATATGACCCTTTTTTGCCATAATTATATGTATAACTAAGTCAGAGCACACGTCGTCAATAAACCATAGGCCATAATATCGCAAATAATTTATGCTGTAATAACAAATTCTCATTTTCAAAATCAAAGTTTCTTTCTTAGAAACTGCTTAACAATAGCACTTACCTAGCCATTTATCACTTGTCAGGATATGAAATGGTACAACCGTCTTATTCATTATTAAAACGTCAACAAAAGTTGACACTTTAATAAAACTATCCTCATAACTTCATCAAAGTTGCGGCAATGTCAGTTAAAATTATCTAATTTACATGTTGAAAAAGTGCGATTTTTACTTGTTACATCTCTTTTAAAACCTTGAATGTATCCACAAACCAATACAAATTAAAAATTTTTGTAAAGTTTCTATCTAATCAACTTGCAGGTTATTAAACAAGTCGTTTCTGAGAGACTAAAAAAAATTATTTCTTTTTACATTAATGTTACATAAAACCGCTTGATTTGCAAGAAAATCATTCTTTATGACCATTGTAGCCAACCACTCAAAATTTATGCAAATTTTTGTTTTGTTTTGCCAGCTAGGTTCATTTTTGGCACAATTACAATGAACGTGTCAAATTCAAATACGCATTTGTTTTAATTTAAGGTTCGAATGGCAGCCCTGGTTCTCAAAACGGTGAACGCGGAAACGGTACTACTACTCCTGGATCACAGCAAGGTAGTGGCAGTTCTCCACCAAGCAGCACATCCAACAATGGTAACTTCTGAATATAAAGCTTATTCAATGCACACTTTGTCTTAAAAAATTAGGCCACGATATCGCAAATAATTTATGCTGTGATTGCAAATTCTCATTTTCAAAATCAACGTTTCTTTCTTACCATCTGCTTGACAATAGCACTTACCTAGCCATTTATCACTTGTCAGGAATTAAAATGGTAATACCTTCTTTTTTATTATTAATACAACAACAAAAGTTGACGCTCTAATAAAACTGTCCTTATAACATCATCAAAGATGCGGCCATGGCAGTTTAAAATATCTTATTTACATGGTGACAAAGTGCGATTCTTACTTGTATTATCTCCTTGAAAACCTTGAATGTATCCACAAACCAATTCAAATTTAAAATTTCAGTAAAGTCTCTATCTTATCAGCATGCATGTTATAAAACAAGTCGTATGTGACAGAATAAACATTTATATTTTGTTTTTACATTAATGTTACATAAATAAGCTTAATTTGCAAAAAATCGTACTATATGACCCTTTTTTGCCATAATTATATGTATAACTAAGTCAGAGCACACGTCGTCAATAAACCATAGGCCATAATATCGCAAATAATTTATGCTGTAATAACAAATTCTCATTTTCAAAATCAAAGTTTCTTTCTTAGAAACTGCTTAACAATAGCACTTACCTAGCCATTTATCACTTGTCAGGATATGAAATGGTACAACCGTCTTATTCATTATTAAAACGTCAACAAAAGTTGACACTTTAATAAAACTATCCTCATAACTTCATCAAAGTTGCGGCAATGTCAGTTAAAATTATCTAATTTACATGTTGAAAAAGTGCGATTTTTACTTGTTACATCTCTTTTAAAACCTTGAATGTATCCACAAACCAATACAAATTAAAAATTTTTGTAAAGTTTCTATCTAATCAACTTGCAGGTTATTAAACAAGTCGTTTCTGAGAGACTAAAAAAAATTATTTCTTTTTACATTAATGTTACATAAAACCGCTTGATTTGCAAGAAAATCATTCTTTATGACCCTTGTAGCCAACCACTCAAAATTTATGCAAATTTTTGTTTTGTTTTGCCAGCTAGGTTCATTTTTGGCACAATTACAATGAACGTGTCAAATTCAAATACGCATTTGTTTTAATTTAAGGTTCGAATGGCAGCCCTGGTTCTCAAAACGGTGAACGCGGAAACGGTACTACTACTCCTGGATCACAGCAAGGTAGTGGCAGTTCTCCACCAAGCAGCACATCCAACAATGGTAACTTCTGAATATATAGCTTATTCAATGCACACTTTGTCTTAAAAAATTAGGCTACGATATCGCAAATAATTTATGCTGTGATTGCAAATTCTCATTTTCAAAATCAACGTTTCTTTTTTACCATCTGCTTGACAATAGCACTTACCTAGCCATTTATCACTTGTCAGGAATTAAAATGGTAATACCTTCTTTTTTATTATTAATACAACAACAAAAGGTGACGCTTTAATAAAACTGTCCTTATAACATCATCAAAGATGCGGCCATGGCAGTTTCAAATATCTTATTTACATGGTGACAAAGTGCGATTCTTACTTGTATTATCTCCTTGAAAACCTTGAATGTATCCACAAACCAATTCAAATTTAAAATTTCAGTAAAGTCTCTATCTTATCAGCATGCATGTTATAAAACAAGTCGTATGTGACAGACTAAACATTTATATTTTGTTTTTACATTAATGTTACATAAATAAACTTAATTTGCAAAAAATCGTACTATATGACCCTTTTTTGCCATAATTATATGTATAACTAAGTCAGAGCACACGTCGTCAATAAACCATAGGCCATAATATCGCAAATAATTTATGCTGTAATAACAAATTCTCATTTTCAAAATCAAAGTTTCTTTCTTAGAAACTGCTTAACAATAGCACTTACCTAGCCATTTATCACTTGTCAGGATATGAAATGGTACAACCGTCTTATTCATTATTAAAACGTCAACAAAAGTTGACACTTTAATAAAACTATCCTCATAACTTCATCAAAGTTGCGGCAATGTCAGTTAAAATTATCTAATTTACATGTTGAAAAAGTGTGATTTTTACTTGTTACATCTCTTTTAAAACCTTGAATGTATCCACAAACCAATACAAATTAAATTTTTTTGTAAAGTCTCTATCTAATCAACGTGCAGGTTATTAAACAAGTTGTTTCTGAGAGACAAAAAAAAATTATTTCTTTTTACATTAATGTTACATAAAACCGCTTGATTTGCAAGAAAATCATTCTTTATGACCCTTGTAGCCAACCACTCAAAATTAATGCAAATTTTTGTTTTGTTTTGCCAGCTAGGCTCATTTTTGGCACAATTACAATGAACGTAACAAATTCAAATACGCATTTGTTTTAATTTAAGGTTCGAATGGCAGCCCTGGTTCTCAAAACGGTGAACGCGGAAACGGTACTACTACTCCTGGATCACAGCAAGGTAGTGGCAGTTCTCCACCAAGCAGCACATCCAACAATGGTAACTTCTGAATATATTATTTATATATTACATAACTTCATCAAAGTTGCGGCAATGTGAGTTAAAATTATCTAATTTACATGTTGAAAGAGTGCGATTTTTACTTGTTACATCTCTTTTAAAACCTTGAATGTATCCACAAACCAATACAAATTTAAATTTTTTGTAAAGTCTCTATCTAATAAACGTGCAGGTTATTAAACAAGTCGTTTCTGAGAGACTTAAAAAAAATATTTCTTTTTACATTAATGTTACATAAAACCGCTTGATTTGCAAGAAAATCATTCTTTATAACCCTTGTAGCCAACCACTTAAAATTTATGCAATTTTTTGTTATGTTTTGCCAGCTAGGTTCATTTTTGGCACAATTACAATGAACGTGTCAAATTTAAATGCGCATTTGTTTTAATTTAAGGTTCGAATGGCAGCCCTGGTTCTCAAAACGGTGAACGCGGAAACGGTACTACTACTCCTGGATCACAGCAAGGTAGTGGCAGTTCTCCACCAAGCAGCACATCCAACAATGGTAACTTCTGAATATATAGCTTATTCAATGCACACTTTGTCTTAAAAAATTAGGCCACGATATCGCAAATAATTTATGCTGTGATTGCAAATTCTCATTTTCAAAATCAACGTTTCTTTCTTACCATCTGCTTGACAATAGCACTTACCTAGCCATTTATCACTTGTCAGGAATTAAAATGGTAATACCTTCTTTTTTATTATTAATACAACAACAAAAGGTGACGCTTTAATAAAACTGTCCTTATAACATCATCAAAGATGCGGCCATGGCAGTTTAAAATATCTTATTTACATGGTGACAAAGTGCGATTCTTACTTGTATTATCTCCTTGAAAACCTTGAATGTATCCACAAACCAATTCAAATTTAAAATTTCAGTAAAGTCTCTATCTTATCAGCATGCATGTTATAAAACAAGTCGTATGTGACAGACTTAACATTTATATTTTGTTTTTACATTAATGTTACATAAATAAACTTAATTTGCAAAAAATCGTACTATATGACCCTTTTTTGCCATAATTATATGTATACCTAAGTCAGAGCACACGTCGTCAATAAACCATAGGCCATAATATCGCAAATAATTTATGCTGTAATAACAAATTCTCATTTTCAAAATCAAAGTTTCTTTCTTAGAAACTGCTTAACAATAGCACTTACCTAGCCATTTATCACTTGTCAGGATATGAAATGGTACAACCGTCTTTTTCATTATTAAAACGTCAACAAAAGTTGACACTTTAATAAAACTATCCTCATAACTTCATCAAAGTTGCGGCAATGTCAGTTAAAATTATCTAATTTACATGTTGAAAAAGTGTGATTTTTACTTGTTACATCTCTCTTAAAACCTTGAATGTATCCACAAACCAATACAAATTGAATTTTTTTTGTAAAGTCTCTATCTAATCAACGTGCAGGTTATTAAACAAGTCGTTTCTGAGAGACTAAAAAAAATTTTTTTTTTTTACATTAATGTTACATAAAACCGCTTGATTTGCAAGAAAATCATTCTTTATGACCCTTGTAGCCAACCACTCAAAATTTATGCAAATTTTTGTTTTGTTTTGCCAGCTAGGTTCATTTTTGGCACAATTACAATGAACGTATCAAATTCAAATACGCATTTGTTTTAATTTAAGGTTCGAATGGCAGCCCTGGTTCTCAAAACGGTGAACGCGGAAACGGTACTACTACTCCTGGATCACAGCAAGGTAGTGGCAGTTCTCCACCAAGCAGCACATCCAACAATGGTAACTTCTGAATATAAAGCTTATTCAATGCACACTTTGTCTTAAAAAATTAGGCCACGATATCGCAAATAATTTATGCTGTGATTGCAAATTCTCATTTTCAAAATCAACGTTTCTTTCTTACCATCTGCTTGACAATAGCACTTACCTAGCCATTTATCACTTGTCAGGAATTAAAATGGTAATACCTTCTTTTTTATTATTAATACAACAACAAAAGGTGACGCTTTAATAAAACTGTCCTTATAACATCATCAAAGATGCGGCCATGGCAGTTTAAAATATCTTATTTACATGGTGACAAAGTGCGATTCTTACTTGTATTATCTCCTTGAAAACCTTGAATGTATCCACAAACCAATTCAAATTTAAAATTTCAGTAAAGTCTCTATCTTATCAGCATGCATGTTATAAAACAAGTCGTATGTGACAGACTAAACATTTATATTTTGTTTTTACATTAATGTTACATAAATAAACTTAATTTGCAAAAAATCGTACTATATGACCCTTTTTTGCCATAATTATATGTATAACTAAGTCAGAGCACACGTCGTCAATAAACCATAGGCCATAATATCGCAAATAATTTATGCTGTAATAACAAATTCTCATTTTCAAAATCAAAGTTTCTTTCTTAGAAACTGCTTAACAATAGCACTTACCTAGCCATTTATCACTTGTCAGGATATGAAATGGTACAACCGTCTTATTCATTATTAAAACGTCAACAAAAGTTGACACTTTAATAAAACTATCCTCATAACTTCATCAAAGTTGCGGCAATGTCAGTTAAAATTATCTTATTTACATGTTGAAAAAGTGTGATTTTTACTTGTTACATCTCTTTTAAAACCTTGAATGTATCCACAAACCAATACAAATTGATTTTTTTTGTAAAGTCTCTATCTAATCAACGTGCAGGTTATTAAACAAGTCGTTTCTGAGAGACTAAAAAAAATTATTTCTTTTTACATTAATGTTACATAAAACCGCTTGATTTGCAAGAAAATCATTCTTTATGACCCTTGTAGCCAACCACTCAAAATTTATGCAAATTTTTGTTTTGTTTTGCCAGCTAGGTTCATTTTTGGCACAATTACAATGAACGTATCAAATTCAAATACGCATTTGTTTTAATTTAAGGTTCGAATGGCAGCCCTGGTTCTCAAAACGGTGAACGCGGAAACGGTACTACTACTCCTGGATCACAGCAAGGTAGTGGCAGTTCTCCACCAAGCAGCACATCCAACAATGGTAACTTCTGAATATATAGCTTATTCAATGCACACTTTGTCTTAAAAAATTAGGCCACGATATCGCAAATAATTTATGCTGTGATTGCAAATTCTCATTTTCAAAATCAACGTTTCTTTCTTACCATCTGCTTGACAATAGCACTTACCTAGCCATTTATCACTTGTCAGGAATTAAAATGGTAATACCTTCTTTTTTATTATTAATACAACAACAAAAGGTGACGCTCTAATAAAACTGTCCTTATAACATCATCAAAGATGCGGCCATGGCAGTTTAAAATATCTTATTTACATGGTGACAAAGTGCGATTCTTACATGTATTATCTCCTTGAAAACCTTGAATGTATCCACACACCAATTCAAATTTAAAATTTCAGTAAAGTCTCTATCTTATCAGCATGCATGTTATAAAACAAGTCGTATGTGACAGACTAAACATTTATATTTTGTTTTTACATTAATGTTACATAAATAAACTTAATTTGCAAAAAATCGTACTATATGACCCTTTTTTGCCATAATTATATGTATAACTAAGTCAGAGCACACGTCGTCAATAAACCATAGGCCATAATATCGCAAATAATTTATGCTGTAATAACAAATTCTCATTTTCAAAATCAAAGTTTCTTTCTTAGAAACTGCTTTACAATAGCACTTACCTAGCCATTTATCACTTGTCAGGATATGAAATGGTACAACCGTCTTATTCATTATTAAAACGTCATCAAAAGTTGACACCTTAATTAAACTATCCTCATAACTTCATCAAAGTTGCGGCAATGTCAGTTAAAATTATCTAATTTACATGTTGAAAAAGTGCGATTTTTACTTGTTACATCTCTTTTAAAACCTTGAATGTATCCACAAACCAATACAAATTAAAATGTTTTGTAAAGTCTCTATCTAATCAACGTGCAGGTTATTAAACAAGTCGTTTCTGAGAGACTAAAAAAAATTATTTCTTTTTACATTAATGTTACATAAAACCGCTTGATTTGCAAGAAAATCATTCTTTATGACCCTTGTAGCCAACCACTCAAAATTTATGCAAATTTTTGTTTTGTTTTGCCAGCTAGGTTCATTTTTGGCACAATTACAATGAACGTGTCAAATTCAAATACGCATTTGTTTTAATTTAAGGTTCGAATGGCAGCCCTGGTTCTCAAAACGGTGAACGCGGAAACGGTACTACTACTCCTGGATCACAGCAAGGTAGTGGCAGTTCTCCACCAAGCAGCACATCCAACAATGGTAACTTCTGAATATATAGCTTATTCAATGCACACTTTGTCTTAAAAAATTAGGCCACGATATCGCAAATAATTTATGCTGTGATTGCAAATTCTCATTTTCAAAATCAACGTTTCTTTCTTACCATCTGCTTGACAATATCACTTACCTAGCCATTTATCACTTGTCAGGAATTAAAATGGTAATACCTTCTTTTTTATTATTAATACAACAACAAAAGGTGACGCTCTAATAAAACTGTCCTTATAACATCATCAAAGATGCGGCCATGGCAGTTTAAAATATCTTATTTACATGGTGACAAAGTGCGATTCTTACTTGTATTATCTCCTTGAAAACCTTGAATGTATCCACAAACCAATTCAAATTTAAAATTTCAGGAAAGTCTCTATCTTATCAGCATGCATGTTATAAAACAAGTCGTATGTGACAGACTAAACATTTATATTTTGTTTTTACATTAATGTTACATAAATAAACTTAATTTGCAAAAAATCGTACTATTTGACCCTTTTTTGCCATAATTATATGTATAACTAAGTCAGAGCACACGTCGTCAATAAACCATAGGCCATAATATCGCAAATAATTTATGCTGTAATAACAAATTCTCATTTTCAAAATCAAAGTTTCTTTCTTAGAAACTGCTTAACAATAGCACTTACCTAGCCATTTATCACTTGTCAGGATATGAAATGGTACAACCGTCTTATTCATTATTAAAACGTCAACAAAAGTTTGAAACTTTAAGTTGAGTTTCAAACTTTAATAAAACTATCCTCATAACTTCATCAAAGTTGCGGCAATGTCAGTTAAAATTATCTAATTTACATGTTGAAAAAGTGCGATTTTTACTTGTTACATCTCTTTTAAAACCTTTAATGTATCCACAAACCAATACAAATTAAATTTTTTTGTAAAGTCTCTATCTAATCAACGTGCAGGTTATTAAACAAGTCGTTTCTGAGAGACTAAAAAAAATTATTTCTTTTTACATTAATGTTACATAAAACCGCTTGATTTGCAAGAAAATCATTCTTTATGACCCTTGTAGCCAACCACTCAAAATTTATGCAAATTTTTGTTTTGTTTTGCCAGCTAGGTTCATTTTTGGCACAATTACAATGAACGTGTCAAATTCAAATACGCATTTGTTTTAATTTAAGGTTCGAATGGCAGCCCTGGTTCTCAAAACGGTGAACGCGGAAACGGTACTACTACTCCTGGATCACAGCAAGGTAGTGGCAGTTCTCCACCAAGCAGCACATCCAACAATGGTAACTTCTGAATATATAGCTTATTCAATGCACACTTTGTCTTAAAAAATTAGGCCACGATATCGCAAATAATTTATGCTGTGATTGCAAATTCTCATTTTCAAAATCAACGTTTCTTTCTTACCATCTGCTTGACAATATCACTTACCTAGCCATTTATCACTTGTCAGGAATTAAAATGGTAATACCTTCTTTTTTATTATTAATACAACAACAAAAGGTGACGCTTTAATAAAACTGTCCTTATAACATCATCAAAGATGCGGCCATGGCAGTTTAAAATATCTTATTTACATGGTGACAAAGTGCGATTCTTACTTGTATTATCTCCTTGAAAACCTTGAATGTATCCACAAACCAATTCAAATTTAAAATTTCAGTAAAGTCTCTATCTTATCAGCATGCATGTTATACAACAAGTCGTATGTGACAGACTAAACATTTATATTTTGTTTTTACATTAATGTTACATAAATAAACTTAATTTGCAAAAAATCGTACTATTTGACCCTTTTTTGCCATAATTATATGTATAACTAAGTCAGAGCACACGTCGTCAATAAACCATAGGCCATAATATCGCAAATAATTTATGCTGTAATAACAAATTCTCATTTTCAAAATCGAAGTTTCTTTCTTAGAAACTGCTTAACAATAGCACTTACCTAGCCATTTATCACTTGTCAGGATATGAAATGGTACAACCGTCTTATTCATTATTAAAACGTCAACAAAAGTTTGAAACTTTAAGTTGAGTTTCAAACTTTAATAAAACTATCCTCATAACTTCATCAAAGTTGCGGCAATGTCAGTTAAAATTATCTAATTTACATGTTGAAAAAGTGCGATTTTTACTTGTTACATCTCTTTTAAAACCTTGAATGTATCCACAAACCAATACAAATTAAATTTTTTTGTAAAGTCTCTATCTAATCAACGTGCAGGTTATTAAACAAGTCGTTTCTGAGAGACTAAAAAAAATTATTTCTTTTTACATTAATGTTACATAAAACCGCTTGATTTGCAAGAAAATCATTCTTTATGACCCTTGTAGCCAACCACTCAAAATTTATGCAAATTTTTGTTTTGTTTTGCCAGCTAGGTTCATTTTTGGCACAATTACAATGAACGTGTCAAATTCAAATACGCATTTGTTTTAATTTAAGGTTCGAATGGCAGCCCTGGTTCTCAAAACGGTGAACGCGGAAACGGTACTACTACTCCTGGATCACAGCAAGGTAGTGGCAGTTCTCCACCAAGCAGCACATCTAACAATGGTAACTTCTGAATATATAGCTTATTCAATGCACACTTTGTCTTAAAAAATTAGGCCACGATATCGCAAATAATTTATGCTGTGATTGCAAATTCTCATTTTCAAAATCAACGTTTCTTTCTTACCATCTGCTTGACAATAGCACTTACCTAGCCATTTATCACTTGTCAGGAATTAAAATGGTAATACCTTCTTTTTTATTATTAATACAACAACAAAAGGTGACGCTTTAATAAAACTGTCCTTATAACATCATCAAAGATGCGGCCATGGCAGTTTAAAATATCTTATTTACATGGTGACAAAGTGCGATTCTTACTTGTATTATCTCCTTGAAAACCTTGAATGTATCCACAAACCAATTCAAATTTAAAATTTCAGTAAAGTCTCTATCTTATCAGCATGCATGTTATAAAACAAGTCGTATGTGACAGACTAAACATTTATATTTTGTTTTTACATTAATGTTACATAAATAAACTTAATTTGCAAAAATCGTACTATATGACCCTTTTTTGCCATAATTATATGTATAACTAAGTCAGAGCACACGTCGTCAATAAACCATAGGCCATAATATCGCAAATAATTTATGCTGTAATAACAAATTCTCATTTTCAAAATCAAAGTTTCTTTCTTAGAAACTGCTTAACAATAGCACTTACCTAGCCATTTATCACTTGTCAGGATATGAAATGGTACAACCGTCTTATTCATTATTAAAACGTCAACAAAAGTTGACACTTTAATAAAACTATCCTCATAACTTCATCAAAGTTGCGGCAATGTCAGTTAAAATTATCTAATTTACATGTTGAAAAAGTGCGATTTTTACTTGTTACATCTCTTTTAAAACCTTGAATGTATCCACAAACCAATACAAATTAAAATGTTTTGTAAAGTCTCTATCTAATCAACGTGCAGGTTATTAAACAAGTCGTTTCTGAGAGACTAAAAAAAATTATTTCTTTTTACATTAATGTTACATAAAACCGCTTGATTTGCAAGAAAATCATTCTTTATGACCCTTGTAGCCAACCACTCAAAATGTATGCAAATTTTTGTTTTGTTTTGCCAGCTAGGTTCATATTTGGCACAATTACAATGAACGTGTCAAATTCAAATACGCATTTGTTTTAATTTAAGGTTCGAATGGCAGCCCTGGTTCTCAAAACGGTGAACGCGGAAACGGTACTACTACTCCTGGATCACAGCAAGGTAGTGGCAGTTCTCCACCAAGCAGCACATCCAACAATGGAACTTCTGAATATATAGCTTATTCAATGCACACTTTGTCTTAAAAAATTAGGCCACGATATCGCAAATAATTTATGCTGTAATTGCAAATTCTCATTTTCAAAATCAACGTTTCTTTCTTACCATCTGCTTGACAATAGCACTTACCTAGCCATTTATCACTTGTCAGGAATTGAAATGGTAATACCTTCTTTTTTATTATTAAAACAACAACAAAAGGTGACGCTTTAATAAAACTGTCCTTATAACATCATCAAAGACGCGGCCATGGCAGTTTAAAATATCTTATTTACATGGTGACAAAGTGCGATTCTTACTTGTATTATCTCCTTGAAAACCTTGAATGTATCCACAAACCAATTCAAATTTAAAATTTCAGTAAAATCTCTATCTTATCAGCACGCATGTTATAAAACAAGTCGTATGTGACAGACTAAACATTTATATTTTGTTTTTACATTAATGTTACATAAATAAACTTAATTTGCAAAAAATCGTACTATATGACCCTTTTTTGCCATAATTATATGTATAACTAAGTCAGAGCACACGTCGTCAATAAACCATAGGCCATAATATCGCAAATAATTTATGCTGTAATAACAAATTCTCATTTTCAAAATCAAAGTTTCTTTCTTAGAAACTGCTTAACAATAGCACTTACCTAGCCATTTATCACTTGTCAGGATATGAAATGGTACAACCGTCTTATTCATTATTAAAACGTCAACAAAAGTTGACACTTTAATAAAACTATCCTCATAACTTCATCAAAGTTGCGGCAATGTCAGTTAAAATTATCTAATTTACATGTTGAAAAAGTGCGATTTTTACTTGTTACATCTCTTTTAAAACCTTGAATGTATCCACAAACCAATACAAATTAAAATGTTTTGTAAAGTCTCTATCTAATCAACGTGCAGGTTATTAAACAAGTCGTTTCTGAGAGACAAAAAAAATTTTTTTTTTTTTTACATTAATGTTACATAAAACCGCTTGATTTGCAAGAAAATCATTCTTTATGACCCTTGTAGCCAACCACTCAAAATTTATGCAAATTTTTGTTTTGTTTTGCCAGCTAGGTTCATATTTGGCACAATTACAATGAACGTGTCAAATTCAAATACGCATTTGTTTTAATTTAAGGTTCGAATGGCAGCCCTGGTTCTCAAAACGGTGAACGCGGAAACGGTACTACTACTCCTGGATCACAGCAAGGTAGTGGCAGTTCTCCACCAAGCAGCACATCCAACAATGGTAACTTCTGAATATATAGCTTATTCAATGCACACTTTGTCTTAAAAAATTAGGCCACGATATCGCAAATAATTTATGCTGTGATTGCAAATTCTCATTTTCAAAATCAACGTTTCTTTTTTACCATCTGCTTGACAATAGCACTTACCTAGCCATTTATCACTTGTCAGGAATTGAAATGGTAATACCTTCTTTTTTATTATTAAAACAACAACAAAAGGTGACGCTTTAATAAAACTGTCCTTATAACATCATCAAAGATGCGGCCATGGCAGTTTAAAATATCTTATTTACATGGTGACAAAGTGCGATTCTTACTTGTATTATCTCCTTGAAAACCTTGAATGTATCCACAAACCAATTCAAATTTAAAATTTCAGTAAAGTCTCTATCTTATCAGCATGCATGTTATAAAACAAGTCGTATGTGACAGACTAAACATTTATATTTTGTTTTTACATTAATGTTACATAAATAAACTTAATTTGCAAAAAATCGTACTATATGACTTTTTTTTGCCATAATTATATGTATACCTAAGTCAGAGCACACGTCGTCAATAAACCATAGGCCATAATATCGCAAATAATTTATGCTGTAATAACAAATTCTCATTTTCAAAATCAAAGTTTCTCTCTTAGAAACTGCTTAACAATAGCACTTACCTAGCCATTTATCACTTGTCAGGATATGAAATGGTACAACCGTCTTATTCATTATTAAAACGTCAACAAAAGTTGACACTTTAATAAAACTATCCTCATAACTTCATCAAAGTTGCGGCAATGTCAGTTAAAATTATCTAATTTACATGTTGAAAAAGTGCGATTTTTACTTGTTGCATCTCTTTTAAAACCTTGAATGTATCCACAAACCAATACAAATTGAATTTTTTTGTAAAGTCTCTATCTAATCAACGTGCAGGTTATTAAACAAGTCGTTTCTGAGAGACTAAAAAAAATTATTTCTTTTTACATTAATGTTACATAAAACCGCTTGATTTGCAAGAAAATCATTCTTTATGACCCTTGTAGCCAACCACTCAAAATTTATGCAAATTTTTGTTTTGTTTTGCCAGCTAGGTTCATTTTTGGCACAATTACAATGAACGTGTCAAATTCAAATACGCATTTGTTTTAATTTAAGGTTCGAATGGCAGCCCTGGTTCTCAAAACGGTGAACGCGGAAACGGTACTACTACTCCTGGATCACAGCAAGGTAGTGGCAGTTCTCCACCAAGCAGCACATCCAACAATGGTAACTTCTGAATATATAGCTTATTCAATGCACACTTTGTCTTAAAAAATTAGGCCACGATATCGCAAATAATTTATGCTGTGATTGCAAATTCTCATTTTCAAAATCAACGTTTCTTTCTTACCATCTGCTTGACAATAGCACTTACCTAGCCATTTATCACTTGTCAGGAATTAAAATGGTAATACCTTCTTTTTTATTATTAATACAACAACAAAAGGTGACGCTTTAATAAAACTGTCCTTATAACATCATCAAAGATGCGGCCATGGCAGTTTAAAATATCTTATTTACATGGTGACAAAGTGCGATTCTTACTTGTATTATCTCCTTGAAAACCTTGAATGTATCCACAAACCAATTCAAATTTAAAATTTCAGTAAAGTCTCTATCTTATCAGCATGCATGTTATAAAACACGTCGTATGTTACAGACTAAACATTTATATGTTGTTTTTACATTAATGTTACATAAATAAACTTAATTTGCAAAAAATCGTACTATATGACCCTTTTTTGCCATAATTATATGTATAACTAAGTCAGAGCACACGTCGTCAATAAACCATAGGCCATAATATCGCAAATAATTTATGCTGTAATAACAAATTCTCATTTTCAAAATCAAAGTTTCTTTCTTAGAAACTGCTTTACAATAGCACTTACCTAGCCATTTATCACTTGTCAGGATATGAAATGGTACAACCGTCTTATTCATTATTAAAACGTCATCAAAAGTTGACACCTTAATTAAACTATCCTCATAACTTCATCAAAGTTGCGGCAATGTCAGTTAAAATTATCTAATTTACATGTTGAAAAAGTGCGATTTTTACTTGTTACATCTCTTTTAAAACCTTGAATGTATCCACAAACCAATACAAATTAAAATGTTTTGTAAAGTCTCTATCTAATCAACGTGCAGGTTATTAAACAAGTCGTTTCTGAGAGACTAAAAAAAATTATTTCTTTTTACATTAATGTTACATAAAACCGCTTGATTTGCAAGAAAATCATTCTTTATGACCCTTGTAGCCAACCACTCAAAATTTATGCAAATTTTTGTTTTGTTTTGCCAGCTAGGTTCATTTTTGGCACAATTACAATGAACGTGTCAAATTCAAATACGCATTTGTTTTAATTTAAGGTTCGAATGGCAGCCCTGGTTCTCAAAACGGTGAACGCGGAAACGGTACTACTACTCCTGGATCACAGCAAGGTAGTGGCAGTTCTCCACCAAGCAGCACATCCAACAATGGTAACTTCTGAATATATAGCTTATTCAATGCACACTTTGTCTTAAAAAATTAGGCCACGATATCGCAAATAATTAATGCTGTGATTGCAAATTCTCATTTTCAAAATCAACGTTTCTTTCTTACCATCTGCTTGACAATATCACTTACCTAGCCATTTATCACTTGTCAGGAATTAAAATGGTAATACCTTCTTTTTTATTATTAATACAACAACAAAAGGTGACGCTCTAATAAAACTGTCCTTATAACATCATCAAAGATGCGGCCATGGCAGTTTAAAATATCTTATTTACATGGTGACAAAGTGCGATTCTTACTTGTATTATCTCCTTGAAAACCTTGAATGTATCCACAAACCAATTCAAATTTAAAATTTCAGGAAAGTCTCTATCTTATCAGCATGCATGTTATAAAACAAGTCGTATGTGACAGACTAAACATTTATATTTTGTTTTTACATTAATGTTACATAAATAAACTTAATTTGCAAAAAATCGTACTATTTGACCCTTTTTTGCCATAATTATATGTATAACTAAGTCAGAGCACACGTCGTCAATAAACCATAGGCCATAATATCGCAAATAATTTATGCTGTAATAACAAATTCTCATTTTCAAAATCAAAGTTTCTTTCTTAGAAACTGCTTAACAATAGCACTTACCTAGCCATTTATCACTTGTCAGGATATGAAATGGTACAACCGTCTTATTCATTATTAAAACGTCAACAAAAGTTTGAAACTTTAAGTTGAGTTTCAAACTTTAATAAAACTATCCTCATAACTTCATCAAAGTTGCGGCAATGTCAGTTAAAATTATCTAATTTACATGTTGAAAAAGTGCGATTTTTACTTGTTACATCTCTTTTAAAACCTTGAATGTATCCACAAACCAATACAAATTAAATTTTTTTGTAAAGTCTCTATCTAATCAACGTGCAGGTTATTAAACAAGTCGTTTCTGAGAGACTAAAAAAAATTATTTCTTTTTACATTAATGTTACATAAAACCGCTTGATTTGCAAGAAAATCATTCTTTATGACCCTTGTAGCCAACCACTCAAAATTTATGCAAATTTTTGTTTTGTTTTGCCAGCTAGGTTCATTTTTGGCACAATTACAATGAACGTGTCAAATTCAAATACGCATTTGTTTTAATTTAAGGTTCGAATGGCAGCCCTGGTTCTCAAAACGGTGAACGCGGAAACGGTACTACTACTCCTGGATCACAGCAAGGTAGTGGCAGTTCTCCACCAAGCAGCACATCCAACAATGGTAACTTCTGAATATATAGCTTATTCAATGCACACTTTGTCTTAAAAAATTAGGCCACGATATCGCAAATAATTTATGCTGTGATTGCAAATTCTCATTTTCAAAATCAACGTTTCTTTCTTACCATCTGCTTGACAATATCACTTACCTAGCCATTTATCACTTGTCAGGAATTAAAATGGTAATACCTTCTTTTTTATTATTAATACAACAACAAAAGGTGACGCTTTAATAAAACTGTCCTTATAACATCATCAAAGATGCGGCCATGGCAGTTTAAAATATCTTATTTACATGGTGACAAAGTGCGATTCTTACTTGTATTATCTCCTTGAAAACCTTGAATGTATCCACAAACCAATTCAAATTTAAAATTTCAGGAAAGTCTCTATCTTATCAGCATGCATGTTATAAAACAAGTCGTATGTGACAGACTAAACATTTATATTTTGTTTTTACATTAATGTTACATAAATAAACTTAATTTGCAAAAAATCGTACTATTTGACCCTTTTTTGCCATAATTATATGTATAACTAAGTCAGAGCACACGTCGTCAATAAACCATAGGCCATAATATCGCAAATAATTTATGCTGTAATAACAAATTCTCATTTTCAAAATCAAAGTTTCTTTCTTAGAAACTGCTTAACAATAGCACTTACCTAGCCATTTATCACTTGTCAGGATATGAAATGGTACAACCGTCTTATTCATTATTAAAACGTCAACAAAAGTTTGAAACTTTAAGTTGAGTTTCAAACTTTAATAAAACTATCCTCATAACTTCATCAAAGTTGCGGCAATGTCAGTTAAAATTATCTAATTTACATGTTGAAAAAGTGCGATTTTTACTTGTTACATCTCTTTTAAAACCTTGAATGTATCCACAAACCAATACAAATTAAATTTTTTTGTAAAGTCTCTATCTAATCAACGTGCAGGTTATTAAACAAGTCGTTTCTGAGAGACTAAAAAAAATTATTTCTTTTTACATTAATGTTACATAAAACCGCTTGATTTGCAAGAAAATCATTCTTTATGACCCTTGTAGCCAACCACTCAAAATTTATGCAAATTTTTGTTTTGTTTTGCCAGCTAGGTTCATTTTTGGCACAATTACAATGAACGTGTCAAATTCAAATACGCATTTGTTTTAATTTAAGGTTCGAATGGCAGCCCTGGTTCTCAAAACGGTGAACGCGGAAACGGTACTACTACTCCTGGATCACAGCAAGGTAGTGGCAGTTCTCCACCAAGCAGCACATCTAACAATGGTAACTTCTGAATATATAGCTTATTCAATGCACACTTTGTCTTAAAAAATTAGGCCACGATATCGCAAATAATTTATGCTGTGATTGCAAATTCTCATTTTCAAAATCAACGTTTCTTTCTTACCATCTGCTTGACAATAGCACTTACCTAGCCATTTATCACTTGTCAGGAATTAAAATGGTAATACCTTCTTTTTTATTATTAATACAACAACAAAAGGTGACGCTTTAATAAAACTGTCCTTATAACATCATCAAAGATGCGGCCATGGCAGTTTAAAATATCTTATTTACATGGTGACAAAGTGCGATTCTTACTTGTATTATCTCCTTGAAAACCTTGAATGTATCCACAAACCAATTCAAATTTAAAATTTCAGTAAAGTCTCTATCTTATCAGCATGCATGTTATAAAACAAGTCGTATGTGACAGACTAAACATTTATATTTTGTTTTTACATTAATGTTACATAAATAAACTTAATTTGCAAAAATCGTACTATATGACCCTTTTTTGCCATAATTATATGTATAACTAAGTCAGAGCACACGTCGTCAATAAACCATAGGCCATAATATCGCAAATAATTTATGCTGTAATAACAAATTCTCATTTTCAAAATCAAAGTTTCTTTCTTAGAAACTGCTTAACAATAGCACTTACCTAGCCATTTATCACTTGTCAGGATATGAAATGGTACAACCGTCTTATTCATTATTAAAACGTCAACAAAAGTTGACACTTTAATAAAACTATCCTCATAACTTCATCAAAGTTGCGGCAATGTCAGTTAAAATTATCTAATTTACATGTTGAAAAAGTGCGATTTTTACTTGTTAAATCTCTTTTAAAACCTTGAATGTATCCACAAACCAATACAAATTAAAATGTTTTGTAAAGTCTCTATCTAATCAACGTGCAGGTTATTAAACAAGTCGTTTCTGAGAGACTAAAAAAAATTATTTCTTTTTACATTAATGTTACATAAAACCGCTTGATTTGCAAGAAAATCATTCTTTATGACCCTTGTAGCCAACCACTCAAAATGTATGCAAATTTTTGTTTTGTTTTGCCAGCTAGGTTCATATTTGGCACAATTACAATGAACGTGTCAAATTCAAATACGCATTTGTTTTAATTTAAGGTTCGAATGGCAGCCCTGGTTCTCAAAACGGTGAACGCGGAAACGGTACTACTACTCCTGGATCACAGCAAGGTAGTGGCAGTTCTCCACCAAGCAGCACATCCAACAATGGTAACTTCTGAATATATAGCTTATTCAATGCACACTTTGTCTTAAAAAATTAGGCCACGATATCGCAAATAATTTATGCTGTAATTGCAAATTCTCATTTTCAAAATCAACGTTTCTTTCTTACCATCTGCTTGACAATAGCACTTACCTAGCCATTTATCACTTGTCAGGAATTGAAATGGTAATACCTTCTTTTTTATTATTAAAACAACAACAAAAGGTGACGCTTTAATAAAACTGTCCTTATAACATCATCAAAGATGCGGCCATGGCAGTTTAAAATATCTTATTTACATGGTGACAAAGTGCGATTCTTACTTGTATTATCTCCTTGAAAACCTTGAATGTATCCACAAACCAATTCAAATTTAAAATTTCAGTAAAATCTCTATCTTATCAGCACGCATGTTATAAAACAAGTCGTATGTGACAGACTTAACATTTATATTTTGTTTTTACATTAATGTTACATAAATAAACTTAATTTGCAAAAAATCGTACTATATGACCCTTTTTTGCCATAATTATATGTATAACTAAGTCAGAGCACACGTCGTCAATAAACCATAGGCCATAATATCGCAAATAATTTATGCTGTAATAACAAATTCTCATTTTCAAAATCAAAGTTTCTTTCTTAGAAACTGCTTAACAATAGCACTTACCTAGCCATTTATCACTTGTCAGGATATGAAATGGTACAACCGTCTTATTCATTATTAAAACGTCAACAAAAGTTGACACTTTAATAAAACTATCCTCATAACTTCATCAAAGTTGCGGCAATGTCAGTTAAAATTATCTAATTTACATGTTGAAAAAGTGCGATTTTTACTTGTTACATCTCTTTTAAAACCTTGAATGTATCCACAAACCAATACAAATTAAAATGTTTTGTAAAGTCTCTATCTAATCAACGTGCAGGTTATTAAACAAGTCGTTTCTGAGAGACTAAAAAAAATTATTTCTTTTTACATTAATGTTACATAAAACCGCTTGATTTGCAAGAAAATCATTCTTTATGACCCTTGTAGCCAACCACTCAAAATGTATGCAAATTTTTGTTTTGTTTTGCCAGCTAGGTTCATATTTGGCACAATTACAATGAACGTGTCAAATTCAAATACGCATTTGTTTTAATTTAAGGTTCGAATGGCAGCCCTGGTTCTCAAAACGGTGAACGCGGAAACGGTACTACTACTCCTGGATCACAGCAAGGTAGTGGCAGTTCTCCACCAAGCAGCACATCCAACAATGGTAACTTCTGAATATATAGCTTATTCAATGCACACTTTGTCTTAAAAAATTAGGCCACGATATCGCAAATAATTTATGCTGTGATTGCTAATTCTCATTTTCAAAATCAACGTTTCTTTCTTACCATCTGCTTGACAATAGCACTTACCTAGCCATTTATCACTTGTCAGGAATTGAAATGGTAATACCTTCTTTTTTATTATTAAAACAACAACAAAAGGTGACGCTTTAATAAAACTGTCCTTATAACATCATCAAAGATGCGGCCATGGCAGTTTAAAATATCTTATTTACATGGTGACAAAGTGCGATTCTTACTTGTATTATCTCCTTGAAAACCTTGAATGTATCCACAAACCAATTCAAATTTAAAATTTCAGTAAAGTCTCTATCTTATCAGCATGCATGTTATAAAACACGTCGTATGTTACAGACTAAACATTTATATGTTGTTTTTACATTAATGTTACATAAATAAACTTAATTTGCAAAAAATCCTACTATATGACCCTTTTTTGCCATAATTATATGTATAACTAAGTCAGAGCACACGTCGTCAATAAACCATAGGCCATAATATCGCAAATAATTTATGCTGTAATAACAAATTCTCATTTTCAAAATCAAAGTTTCTTTCTTAGAAACTGCTTAACAATAGCACTTACCTAGCCATTTATCACTTGTCAGGATATGAAATGGTACAACCGTCTTATTCATTATTAAAACGTCAACAAAAGTTTGAAACTTTAAGTTGAGTTTCAAACTTTAATAAAACTATCCTCATAACTTCATCAAAGTTGCGGCAATGTCAGTTAAAATTATCTAATTTACATGTTGAAAAAGTGCGATTTTTACTTGTTACATCTCTTTTAAAACCTTGAATGTATCCACAAACCAATACAAATTAAATTTTTTTGTAAAGTCTCTATCTAATCAACGTGCAGGTTATTAAACAAGTCGTTTCTGAGAGACTAAAAAAAATTATTTCTTTTTACATTAATGTTACATAAAACCGCTTGATTTGCAAGAAAATCATTCTTTATGACCCTTGTAGCCAACCACTCAAAATTTATGCAAATTTTTGTTTTGTTTTGCCAGCTAGGTTCATTTTTGGCACAATTACAATGAACGTGTCAAATTCAAATACGCATTTGTTTTAATTTAAGGTTCGAATGGCAGCCCTGGTTCTCAAAACGGTGAACGCGGAAACGGTACTACTACTCCTGGATCACAGCAAGGTAGTGGCAGTTCTCCACCAAGCAGCACATCCAACAATGGTAACTTCTGAATATATAGCTTATTCAATGCACACTTTGTCTTAAAAAATTAGGCCACGATATCGCAAATAATTTATGCTGTGATTGCAAATTCTCATTTTCAAAATCAACGTTTCTTTCTTACCATCTGCTTGACAATATCACTTACCTAGCCATTTATCACTTGTCAGGAATTAAAATGGTAATACCTTCTTTTTTATTATTAATACAACAACAAAAGGTGACGCTTTAATAAAACTGTCCTTATAACATCATCAAAGATGCGGCCATGGCAGTTTAAAATATCTTATTTACATGGTGACAAAGTGCGATTCTTACTTGTATTATCTCCTTGAAAACCTTGAATGTATCCACAAACCAATTCAAATTTAAAATTTCAGGAAAGTCTCTATCTTATCAGCATGCATGTTATAAAACAAGTCGTATGTGACAGACTAAACATTTATATTTTGTTTTTACATTAATGTTACATAAATAAACTTAATTTGCAAAAAATCGTACTATTTGACCCTTTTTTGCCATAATTATATGTATAACTAAGTCAGAGCACACGTCGTCAATAAACCATAGGCCATAATATCGCAAATAATTTATGCTGTAATAACAAATTCTCATTTTCAAAATCAAAGTTTCTTTCTTAGAAACTGCTTAACAATAGCACTTACCTAGCCATTTATCACTTGTCAGGATATGAAATGGTACAACCGTCTTATTCATTATTAAAACGTCAACAAAAGTTTGAAACTTTAAGTTGAGTTTCAAACTTTAATAAAACTATCCTCATAACTTCATCAAAGTTGCGGCAATGTCAGTTAAAATTATCTAATTTACATGTTGAAAAAGTGCGATTTTTACTTGTTACATCTCTTTTAAAACCTTGAATGTATCCACAAACCAATACAAATTAAATTTTTTTGTAAAGTCTCTATCTAATCAACGTGCAGGTTATTAAACAAGTCGTTTCTGAGAGACTAAAAAAAATTATTTCTTTTTACATTAATGTTACATAAAACCGCTTGATTTGCAAGAAAATCATTCTTTATGACCCTTGTAGCCAACCACTCAAAATTTATGCAAATTTTTGTTTTGTTTTGCCAGCTAGGTTCATTTTTGGCACAATTACAATGAACGTGTCAAATTCAAATACGCATTTGTTTTAATTTAAGGTTCGAATGGCAGCCCTGGTTCTCAAAACGGTGAACGCGGAAACGGTACTACTACTCCTGGATCACAGCAAGGTAGTGGCAGTTCTCCACCAAGCAGCACATCTAACAATGGTAACTTCTGAATATATAGCTTATTCAATGCACACTTTGTCTTAAAAAATTAGGCCACGATATCGCAAATAATTTATGCTGTGATTGCAAATTCTCATTTTCAAAATCAACGTTTCTTTCTTACCATCTGCTTGACAATAGCACTTACCTAGCCATTTATCACTTGTCAGGAATTAAAATGGTAATACCTTCTTTTTTATTATTAATACAACAACAAAAGGTGACGCTTTAATAAAACTGTCCTTATAACATCATCAAAGATGCGGCCATGGCAGTTTAAAATATCTTATTTACATGGTGACAAAGTGCGATTCTTACTTGTATTATCTCCTTGAAAACCTTGAATGTATCCACAAACCAATTCAAATTTAAAATTTCAGTAAAGTCTCTATCTTATCAGCATGCATGTTATAAAACAAGTCGTATGTGACAGACTAAACATTTATATTTTGTTTTTACATTAATGTTACATAAATAAACTTAATTTGCAAAAATCGTACTATATGACCCTTTTTTGCCATAATTATATGTATAACTAAGTCAGAGCACACGTCGTCAATAAACCATAGGCCATAATATCGCAAATAATTTATGCTGTAATAACAAATTCTCATTTTCAAAATCAAAGTTTCTTTCTTAGAAACTGCTTAACAATAGCACTTACCTAGCCATTTATCACTTGTCAGGATATGAAATGGTACAACCGTCTTATTCATTATTAAAACGTCAACAAAAGTTGACACTTTAATAAAACTATCCTCATAACTTCATCAAAGTTGCGGCAATGTCAGTTAAAATTATCTAATTTACATGTTGAAAAAGTGCGATTTTTACTTGTTAAATCTCTTTTAAAACCTTGAATGTATCCACAAACCAATACAAATTAAAATGTTTTGTAAAGTCTCTATCTAATCAACGTGCAGGTTATTAAACAAGTCGTTTCTGAGAGACTAAAAAAAATTATTTCTTTTTACATTAATGTTACATAAAACCGCTTGATTTGCAAGAAAATCATTCTTTATGACCCTTGTAGCCAACCACTCAAAATGTATGCAAATTTTTGTTTTGTTTTGCCAGCTAGGTTCATATTTGGCACAATTACAATGAACGTGTCAAATTCAAATACGCATTTGTTTTAATTTAAGGTTCGAATGGCAGCCCTGGTTCTCAAAACGGTGAACGCGGAAACGGTACTACTACTCCTGGATCACAGCAAGGTAGTGGCAGTTCTCCACCAAGCAGCACATCCAACAATGGTAACTTCTGAATATATAGCTTATTCAATGCACACTTTGTCTTAAAAAATTAGGCCACGATATCGCAAATAATTTATGCTGTAATTGCAAATTCTCATTTTCAAAATCAACGTTTCTTTCTTACCATCTGCTTGACAATAGCACTTACCTAGCCATTTATCACTTGTCAGGAATTGAAATGGTAATACCTTCTTTTTTATTATTAAAACAACAACAAAAGGTGACGCTTTAATAAAACTGTCCTTATAACATCATCAAAGATGCGGCCATGGCAGTTTAAAATATCTTATTTACATGGTGACAAAGTGCGATTCTTACTTGTATTATCTCCTTGAAAACCTTGAATGTATCCACAAACCAATTCAAATTTAAAATTTCAGTAAAATCTCTATCTTATCAGCACGCATGTTATAAAACAAGTCGTATGTGACAGACTTAACATTTATATTTTGTTTTTACATTAATGTTACATAAATAAACTTAATTTGCAAAAAATCGTACTATATGACCCTTTTTTGCCATAATTATATGTATAACTAAGTCAGAGCACACGTCGTCAATAAACCATAGGCCATAATATCGCAAATAATTTATGCTGTAATAACAAATTCTCATTTTCAAAATCAAAGTTTCTTTCTTAGAAACTGCTTAACAATAGCACTTACCTAGCCATTTATCACTTGTCAGGATATGAAATGGTACAACCGTCTTATTCATTATTAAAACGTCAACAAAAGTTGACACTTTAATAAAACTATCCTCATAACTTCATCAAAGTTGCGGCAATGTCAGTTAAAATTATCTAATTTACATGTTGAAAAAGTGCGATTTTTACTTGTTACATCTCTTTTAAAACCTTGAATGTATCCACAAACCAATACAAATTAAAATGTTTTGTAAAGTCTCTATCTAATCAACGTGCAGGTTATTAAACAAGTCGTTTCTGAGAGACAAAAAAAATTTTTTTTTTTTTACATTAATGTTACATAAAACCGCTTGATTTGCAAGAAAATCATTCTTTATGACCCTTGTAGCCAACCACTCAAAATGTATGCAAATTTTTGTTTTGTTTTGCCAGCTAGGTTCATATTTGGCACAATTACAATGAACGTGTCAAATTCAAATACGCATTTGTTTTAATTTAAGGTTCGAATGGCAGCCCTGGTTCTCAAAACGGTGAACGCGGAAACGGTACTACTACTCCTGGATCACAGCAAGGTAGTGGCAGTTCTCCACCAAGCAGCACATCCAACAATGGTAACTTCTGAATATATAGCTTATTCAATGCACACTTTGTCTTAAAAAATTAGGCCACGATATCGCAAATAATTTATGCTGTGATTGCTAATTCTCATTTTCAAAATCAACGTTTCTTTCTTACCATCTGCTTGACAATAGCACTTACCTAGCCATTTATCACTTGTCAGGAATTGAAATGGTAATACCTTCTTTTTTATTATTAAAACAACAACAAAAGGTGACGCTTTAATAAAACTGTCCTTATAACATCATCAAAGATGCGGCCATGGCAGTTTAAAATATCTTATTTACATGGTGACAAAGTGCGATTCTTACTTGTATTATCTCCTTGAAAACCTTGAATGTATCCACAAACCAATTCAAATTTAAAATTTCAGTAAAGTCTCTATCTTATCAGCATGCATGTTATAAAACACGTCGTATGTTACAGACTAAACATTTATATGTTGTTTTTACATTAATGTTACATAAATAAACTTAATTTGCAAAAAATCCTACTATATGACCCTTTTTTGCCATAATTATATGTATAACTAAGTCAGAGCACACGTCGTCAATAAACCATAGGCCATAATATCGCAAATAATTTATGCTGTAATAACAAATTCTCATTTTCAAAATCAAAGTTTCTTTCTTAGAAACTGCTTAACAATAGCACTTACCTAGCCATTTATCACTTGTCAGGATATGAAATGGTACGACCGTCTTATTCATTATTAAAACGTCAACAAAAGTTGACACTTTAATAAAACTATCCTCATAACTTCATCAAAGTTGCGGCAATGTCAGTTAAAATTATCTAATTTACATGTTGAAAAAGTGCGATTTTTACTTGTTACATCTCTTTTAAAACCTTGAATGTATCCACAAACCAATACAAATTGAATTTTTTTGTAAAGTCTCTATCTAATCAACGTGCAGGTTATTAAACAAGTCGTTTCTGAGAGACTAAAAAAAATTATTTCTTTTTACATTAATGTTACATAAAACCGCTTGATTTGCAAGAAAATCATTCTTTATGACCCTTGTAGCCAACCACTCAAAATTTATGCAAATTTTTGTTTTGTTTTGCCAGCTAGGTTCATTTTTGGCACAATTACAATGAACGTGTCAAATTCAAATACGCATTTGTTTTAATTTAAGGTTCGAATGGCAGCCCTGGTTCTCAAAACGGTGAACGCGGAAACGGTACTACTACTCCTGGATCACAGCAAGGTAGTGGCAGTTCTCCACCAAGCAGCACATCTAACAATGGTAACTTCTGAATATATAGCTTATTCAATGCACACTTTGTCTTAAAAAATTAGGCCACGATATCGCAAATAATTTATGCTGTGATTGCAAATTCTCATTTTCAAAATCAACGTTTCTTTCTTACCATCTGCTTGACAATAGCACTTACCTAGCCATTTATCACTTGTCAGGAATTAAAATGGTAATACCTTCTTTTTTATTATTAATACAACAACAAAAGGTGACGCTTTAATAAAACTGTCCTTATAACATCATCAAAGATGCGGCCATGGCAGTTTAAAATATCTTATTTACATGGTGACAAAGTGCGATTCTTACTTGTATTATCTCCTTGAAAACCTTGAATGTATCCACAAACCAATTCAAATTTAAAATTTCAGTAAAGTCTCTATCTTATCAGCATGCATGTTATAAAACAAGTCGTATGTGACAGACTAAACATTTATATTTTGTTTTTACATTAATGTTACATAAATAAACTTAATTTGCAAAAAATCGTACTATATGACCCTTTTTTGCCATAGGTAATTATATGTATAACTAAGTCAGAGCACACGTCGTCAATAAACCATAGGCCATAATATCGCAAATAATTTATGCTGTAATAACAAATTCTCATTTTCAAAATCAAAGTTTCTTTCTTAGAAACTGCTTAACAATAGCACTTACCTAGCCATTTATCACTTGTCAGGATATGAAATGGTACAACCGTCTTATTCATTATTAAAACGTCAACAAAAGTTGACACTTTAATAAAACTATCCTCATAACTTCATCAAAGTTGCGGCAATGTCAGTTAAAATTATCTAATTTACATGTTGAAAAAGTGTGATTTTTACTTGTTACATCTCTTTTAAAACCTTGAATGTATCCACAAACCAATACAAATTGAATTTTTTTGTAAAGTCTCTATCTAATCAACGTGCAGGTTATTAAACAAGTCGTTTCTGAGAGACTAAAAAAAATTTTTTTTTTTTACATTAATGTTACATAAAACCGCTTGATTTGCAAGAAAATCATTCTTTATGACCCTTGTAGCCAACCACTCAAAATGTATGCAAATTTTGTTTTGTTTTGCCAGCTAGGTTCATTTTTGGCACAATTACAATGAACGTGTCAAATTCAAATACGCATTTGTTTTAATTTAAGGTTCGAATGGCAGCCCTGGTTCTCAAAACGGTGAACGCGGAAACGGTACTACTACTCCTGGATCACAGCAAGGTAGTGGCAGTTCTCCACCAAGCAGCACATCCAACAATGGTAACTTCTGAATATATAGCTTATTCAATGCACACTTTGTCTTAAAAAATTAGGCCACGATATCGCAAATAATTTATGCTGTGATTGCAAATTCTCATTTTCAAAATCAACGTTTCTTTCTTACCATCTGCTTGACAATAGCACTTACCTAGCCATTTATCACTTGTCAGGAATTAAAATGGTAATACCTTCTTTTTTATTATTAATACAACAACAAAAGGTGACGCTTTAATAAAACTGTCCTTATAACATCATCAAAGATGCGGCCATGGCAGTTTAAAATATCTTATTTACATGGTGACAAAGTGCGATTCTTACTTGTATTATCTCCTTGAAAACCTTGAATGTATCCACAAACCAATTCAAATTTAAAATTTCAGTAAAGTCTCTATCTTATCAGCATGCATGTTATAAAACAAGTCGTATGTGACAGACTAAACATTTATATTTTGTTTTTACATTAATGTTACATAAATAAACTTAATTTGCAAAAAATCGTACTATATGACCCTTTTTTGCCATAATTATATGTATAACTAAGTCAGAGCACACGTCGTCAATAAACCATAGGCCATAATATCGCAAATAATTTATGCTGTAATAACAAATTCTCATTTTCAAAATCAAAGTTTCTTTCTTAGAAACTGCTTAACAATAGCACTTACCTAGCCATTTATCACTTGTCAGGATATGAAATGGTACAACCGTCTGATTCATTATTAAAACGTCAACAAAAGTTGATACTTTAATAAAACTATCCTCATAACTTTATCAAAGTTGCGGCAATGTCAGTTAAAATTATCTAATTTACATGTTGAAAAAGTGCGATTTTTACTTGTTACATCTCTTTTAAAACCTTGAATGTATCCACAAACCAATACAAATTATTTTTTTTTGTAAAGTCATTTATCACTTGTCAGTATATGAAACGGTATAACCGTCTTATTCACTATTAAAACAAAACAAAAGTTGACACTTTAATAAAACTATCCTCATAACTTCATCAAAGTTGCGGCAATGCCAGTTAAAATTATCTTATTTACATGTTGAAAGAGTGCGATTTTTACTTGTTACATCTCTTTTAAAACCTTGAATGTATCCACAAACCAATACAAATTTAAATTTTTTGTAAAGTCTCTATCTAATCAACGTGCAGGCTATTAAACAAGTCGTTTCTGAGTGACTAAAAAAAAATTTTTCTTTTTACATTAATGTTACATAAAACCTAACCTGCTAACACGGCCTCTCCTGATCGTGAACCGTCCTCGGCTGCATCTTTAGAGGTGTTCTCAGCATTTACACCCATACAGTTGTCCGGAGCAGATGAAGGGCCAGCTACGGAATCGTCATTTTCGTAGTCAGACTCTATTAAAGAGAAATGAAGTTTCAGTTTATTCATCACAAACATAAATATGCCTGTTCTCTCATTCATCACAAATTCAAGGCCCTCGTTCATTTTATTTATTGATTCACACTTAGCCATTTGTCACCTGAATTATCAACTAGCGTACACCACGCTAGCATTCTTCCACACACGTTTTGGTCATCCTCATAATTGCCTATAAGAACCACCCCACGTTAGAAACGTGCCTGCAGGACCGGAGTCCAATACGCAATATGAAATGCGTGGGATCGAAATCCAGTACGAGTAACATAATGCGCCTGCAGGACCGAAGTCCAATACACATAACAGAATGCGTTGGCTAGACTTAGGTCCAATACCTACGCATTGTATTACGTGTATGCAAGACCGAAGTCCAATACGCGTTATAGAACACGTCTGCAAGGCCGAAGCCTACACGCATTAAAAACGCGTCTGCAAGGCCGAAGCCCACACGCATTAAAAATGCGTCTGCAAGGCCGAAGCCCACACGCTTTAAAAAAAGCGAATGCAAGTGCGAAGCCCACACGCACTGGAGAATGCGTCTGCACGGCTGAAGCCCACACGCACTGGAGAATGCGTCTGCACGGCTGGAGCCCACACGCACTGGAGAATGCGTCTGCAAGGCTGGAGCATACACGCACTGGAGAATGCGTCTGCACTGCTGGAGCCCACACGCACTGGAGAATGCGTCTGCAAGGTTGGAGCCCACACGCACTGGAGAATGCGTCTGCATGGCTGGAGTCCACACGCACTGGAGAACGCGTCTGCAAGGCTGGAGCCCACACGCACTGGAGAATGCGTCTGCAAGGCTGGAGCACATACGCACTGGAGAATGCGTCTGCACGGCTGGAACCCACACGCACTGGAGAATGCGTCTGCAAGGCTGGAGCCCAGGAACACGCTGCTGATCAGAGACCTCAGCTCCAGGTGACAGCTCGATTCCGCAAGTGCTCCCCTCCGTAGTGCTTCGCTACGGGCGCAATTGAAATTATTTTAAAACTAAAATAATTGCAATTCACAAGTGTGCGCTGCGATATGTGTGATCCGTACGAAGTCAACGGCGATCAATTTGAGGGATTTGATTGAATGACATCACAGCTAGAATAAAGTTGTATAAAATACAATTTACAATTCTACATTAAAATTTCAGTTAATGACATCATAGTTATAGAAACGTTAGAACATCACATTAAAATCACATTAAATCTACAGCAGAAATTAAGTATATGATATAGCAGTAAGAAAAATGTTACTTAAAAGTCATCAAATCTAAAGCAACATTTGAGTTAGACATCAAACTCACATTTTGAAAAACGTTACGTAAAAATACATCAAAATTACAGCGAAATTTGAGATAAAGGCTCCGACCGATCTTAGGGTTTTTCTAAAGGGATTCATGTATTAAAACCCATTTTTAGGGTTCCGCAGTACCTACAAGGAACCCTTATAGTTTCGTTATGTCCGTCTGTCTGTCCGTCTGTCCGAGTTTTTGCTAAGAGACCGTTTGTACTAGAAAGCTGCAATGTTGTACGAGTATGTAAACTGACCACGCCGACAAAGTGGTAAAATAAAATTTTGAAAAATATTTTTTTTTGGCATAGCTCCGATACAAGTGGAGTGGGTATGAATTTTTTTTTCGTCGTCTATCCCATCGTGTGTGGTATCATTGAATAGGTCTTTTAAAATGACTCAAGGGTTGCTAATACTATTTTTCGAGTAAATACTCCATTTACGAAATATTCAACTTTAAAGTGCAAATTTTTGTTCTAGTAGGTCGCCCCCCACCCCTCTAAAACCTAAACTGCTAGCTTGAAAAGTCTGAAAAAATTTATGATGATAGATGATATATGATTTAAATGTTCACGAACTTTCAAGAAAAATTATAGCGGTTAAAATAACTTTATCACTTTAGCAGTAATAGTCGTCGAACTTGAGTATTAGATAATTTTGCACCAAATACAAAATCCTTATAATAAATCCTTTAAAGTTACTAAGATGAAGTACTGGAAGTGCTAGAATCGGTATAGATAGTTATGTACTATAGGAAGGGGTGGAGGAGGGAGAGGGGGGGTTGTCGCATCCCCCCAGAGAGGTGGGGGATTACGGAAACTATGTTTTATAATAATAATAATAAAAAAAATGTGTATCTACATACATTAGAAGGACTTTAGGTATGGTATATATGTATATATTTTGTGCAATGGCGAGGGAGAGAGAGGGCGGAATATTCCCCATTGATGGGAGGGGATAACAGAAACCTATAGTTTTTTTTAATACTAATGAAATTTCTCAAAATTAGCTTCTTGGTTGGTTAGGCTTAGAGACAAATGTCTTATTAGAATTGAAGTAATTCTATGACAGCTCCGGCGCTGTGGGTACGCAGCTTTAGTCTTCTCGCAACCTTATCGCAGCGTACTCGCTACACCTTCGCAGTATACTAGCGCCGCTCCCTCTCCGCGTCTCTGGCTTATAAAAAACACTCTAGGGGTAAGGCAGACAAGACGGCTTGGAATATGGGTGCTCCAAAAACTTCAAGTGACCCAGTAGATATTAGTAACATTAACTTGAATCACTTCCAATCAGTATTTGAACCCTCAACTGTTATCGACAGTTATAAGGCAGATAATAAATTTTATATTTCCGAAGATAACTACACGTCAGATTTATTTATCAGTGATGTTTGTTTTACTATAATCAAATATATATCAAATCGGAACTACGTAGGCTCGATCCAACTAACGGCGCTGGAGTTTATAATGTTTCAACATAAGTTCTTAAATACAACGCTGACACCATTTGTTTTCCAGTCCACCATATAACAACCTAAGGATTATTTAAAGTTGTAGCAAACTATCGCACAATTGCAATTTTGCCTACCTTATCAAAGCTTTACTGAAATATTTATATTGTAGACAATAAAAAACAAACAAACAGTGTGTTAACGATTTTCAAGAGTGGTTTATGGAATGTATCACAGGATTTCACTAGACAAAAGAGCTTATAACGCTATTTGAGGTAATTTATGGCGCTGGTTCCAATCATATATCCCGAAACATTGCCAGAAAGCTTTGGCTTTGAATCAGATGTGGTTCCAATTAGTTCTGGGTCAATATTAGGCCCGTTACTTTTTATCGTCAAATGATATTAAAAATATTTTAAGTTTTTTTAAATTGCTATTACATGCCGATGACCTGAAAATGTATCATTCTATAAATACTTATCAAGACCTCTTAAAATTCCAAAAGGATCTGGGCAGATTTTTAGTGTATTTTATTAAAAATAATTTTACTCCTAAGACAAAAGCAAATAATTTTATACAAATACAAATAAATTTTATTCCTCCTTATTGTGATACATATATGATGAGTCTATGACTCTAAAACTGTTGACCTGTATCTCAGGAGCCAGGTCCTTTCTGGCTTTAGAGAATCTGTAACACATCTATATTTTTTTCTTTTATATATACTATTTAGTACCAATTCAAAATTGAACCAATACATTGAAACATATATACATATAGGAAAAATATTTAACAAAATTGTTTTTATTCGAAATTAACGTCATTTTGTATATTTTTAATAATTAATATTTACGTGAAGACATTATTCAGTAGTGTAGTATTTGTGTGCGAGTTTAAGTGAATGTTTGTGAGGGATTTGAAAGGTGTATGTGTCGGTGCGTGTTTCTGTATGTTTAAGTGTACGTGCACGTGAAGGGTATGTGATTTCTAATATGTAATTTTACATATGTGTTATGGGATTCTAACTTTGATGAAGTTCAAGACATAAAGGATTAAGGAATGATATTAGATGGTAAATTAATCGTTAATGTAAATATTCAAAATATAATATGTAGCGCTAGCTTATATCAAGAATTTTTATGTGTACTAATTATTTTATTAAGTTATTTTACTTTGCTTTAAAAATATATCAAAGTTGCGCAAATTTCATGCTTCGCGCTAACTTTGTAAGACTGCAGCCTTAATTGTTATTTGTTTCGTTATTGAATGTGCTGTATGACTTGTGTTCGTGCAATATATATCGTTAACTTTCGTGTAATCCTTCTGTGCCAAATAAACTGTGTTTTCTTGTGCATATTGGAATTTATATTGTTGCCGCCTTGTACCCATTAGGGATAAAGTACTATAACACCTACCATGGCCCAAGCACCTGCTAAATTCTCTTTCACTACGTATTCCATTTTATTCTTCTTCTAGATTTCCATTTTAACCTTCCTTTTTCTAGTCTTTTTGAGGTTTACTACAACTACCTGTTAGTTTCACATACTACAAGGTCACATTGGTGTCAAGACTATTTCTACCAGGCTATAACAAACAAGTCTAAGGGCCTGTTTCAGAATGTTCGAGTAAGTTCCGGTTATACTACCCAGAACATAAGATAACTGAAAGATAAAAATGACAGTTAACATGCAGCGCGTTTCAAGCTTTAACCAATGGATAGGCTAAATCGATGACTGTGAAACGCAAATATAGTGTTTTATTTATTAAATATGTTCTGGGTAGTATAACTGGAACTTACTCGATTATTCTGAAACAGGCCCTCAATGACATAAGTTTCAAATAACGGTAAAGGAAATAATGGACGCGTTTTACCTACCTACAAATAAAACGCTTATTAATTTAGTTACATACCTTATTCGATCATCGAAGCGTATTTAATTGAGAAGTGTTTTTTTTTTGCCTGGAAGAAATAATTTTGCCACCAATAAAACAGATAAAATTGTATATGTGATACTAACAGATAGTTTTAGCATACCCTAAAACTAAGACTAAAAAACACATTCGGTATGACATCAGGATAGGGGAGGAAGAAACGACAAAGATATAAGAAAATAAAAGCACAAAATATAAGGCTTATCTCAATTAAATTAACTTCGAATATTGGTACAGTCAAATTAATATAATAATAACTTGATCAGAGCAAACTCTGTTACTAAAAATAAGGCCTACATTTTGCAAAAATACATACCGTGACAGCAAATTTTTATGTTTAAACTTAAAGTTCCCTTCGAAGCATCTCTTTGACTATGGCATACATACATACATACATACAATAAAATCACGCCTCTTTCCCGTAGGGGTAGGCAGAGACCACGGATTTCCACTTACCACGATCCTTACATATCTCTTTCGCTTCATCTACACTCATCAATCCATTACCGACCCGTGGTACAACTGCGATGTCCAACTGGTTGTACTACGGAGGAGTAAAGTTACCAATGGTTCAACTCTTTTTTTATATATTTATGAATTTGATCCATGGTACAACTGTCCAACTGGTTGCACTAAGGGGATAAAGTAGTAAATGATCACCAAAAGTAGTATATGAAATTAAATTTATGTGGTTCGATGTTGTAGTCACATGTAACCTAACGCTCCTCCTCGCTTCGCTCGTCGTCGCACCTAAATATGACTTTGCCCTAGACTATAGATAAATAAATAACTAGTCCATAGATACATTCAATTCCCAGTAGTACAACTAGTTGAACCAAGGAAAGAATAACTCACTCGAGTTGAATCATTGGTAAAGATATTTCCCCATAAAACAACCAGTTGAACCATATAAAAAAAGAGTTGAACCATGGGTAACTTTACTTCTCCGTAGTACAACCAGTTGGACATCGCAGTTGTACCACGGGTCGGTCACTCATCAATCCTTTCATACATAAGCATCGGTTTAGGGTACTCTTGACCTGGTCAGAACGTCTTCAATCTGATTTCGGAACGTTCGCTTAGGTCTTCCAATTCCAACACTTCCGTTTACTTGTCTCATGTATACCTGTTTAGTCATTCTCATTTCATTCATTCTCTCCACATGTCTAAATCATCTTAACATACCTTTCTCGATTTTTGTCACTACATCCTCATTCACACCACATCGTTCCCTTATCACACTATTCCTTATCCTTTCCCTCCGTTTCACTCCGTTTCACTCCAATAATGCTCCTCAATGCTCTCATCTCCACTGCATTTATTCTACTTTCATGCTTTTTCTGCCACACCCAAATTTCACTACCATACATTAGTGTCGAAACCAACACTCCCCCATGAAAAATGTGCAATTATCACACATTTTTAATTTATTTAGAGGTGCTGAAAAGCCGTGACGCTCAAACTTTGTGCGATGTTAGCCCCGACTGGCGCACGGTCGAAACGGGTCGAGATTTTGTTAGACTGTGCGTGCGGGACGCATAGATATTATGGCGCACACATACAAGCCGCGCGCGGTGCGTTTGTATGAAGATAACTTACTTCCCACTCTTTCTACTATGGTTCCGCGCGCACTATAGCTTTCTAGCTACCTATATAATCTCCGAGCACGTCGATACTTAGAATGCGTAGCTCATTGTTTATTTGAAGCGGTACACGTGGATAATTAATTGAATCACGTATTTCTTATGTCTTCAGGTTCGAGTCCAAACACCGGCAGCTCAGGTTCACAAAGTGGTGAAGGCGGAAACCAATCTTCCGGAACGAATCCATCTAACTTTCCGCTTATATGCTTCGTGCCTCCTCGGAGGGTTAAGTACGGAGGCTCTCGCATTGGCATCCGTAACCTTAACAATATTTACCGGATCCTCAACGGCGATTTCAGTAATGAAGATGTTGAAAAAATAATGTCTTTTTTGAATATTTTCAGTAAGTTTATTTCTAACTTAACAATTTTTATAACTTGTTAAAGATCTTCCAGTTTAAAAATGTACGCCAATCCACTTTTATTGTTAACTCAACCACGTCCGCTGCTCTTGCATACACCACGCCACGATGACCTGAAGAACCAATGATTTAGACGAGGTTGCGTGTTTTTTTTATGTAATGTACTGTCAAACAAGCAGGCAGCCCACCTGATGGTAAGTGGTTACCGTCGCCTATGGACATTTGCAACACCAGGGGCGTTACCAATGCGATGCCGACCCCATAAGACTGTTTTAACACCCTTTTTGAAGGAATCCATAGTATTTATTGCGTCACTATTTTGCATATAGGGGTAACGACATTGAAGTGACGTGCACATGTAGAGTGAAAAATCTCTAATCTTATGTTAACATACTTTTTACTATAATTTAATACAAATATCACATTAACGGAAAAAATAAACAAACTCTTTAATATATTTATTTCTTGCTGAGTCAGTGAATTTGTATTTATTATACATATCAATAACCCTTTTAATTTGTTTACATAATTGTATTCAATTGATTTGACAATTTTTTTTATAGAAAATAAGCCTCGAAGAATGAACAGGCCTGGAACAAAGCGTCTTCCTTCTCTTTGCCGTAACTAATAAGAGGTAAGAAGAGAAAACAAATTTGATTTAAGCATAAATGCCAGCAACAAATCAATCACCATAGATGCGTGGTGGTCGGGGATTTCCGCGAATGCCCGCCTCGCTAACTACCACACTCAAATAGAAAATCTGTCGCAAATCACCTAACGGTGTGTTCCGGCAGCTGTCCTTGAGAGACAATAATTCTAGGTTAGCCTGAACAACATCTTTGACCACATCATCACTTATCATCTTGGGAGGGAATGGTCAAAGGGTAACCTATCAGATATAAAAAAAACAATCCAATTACATAAGAATTGTTATAAACAGCCTTGGACTCTTGAGCACCTGTAACAGAGGCAAAATAATGAGAACTTAAATGAATTAAATGCTATTATTGTTGATAGAATAAATATCTATCGATCTATCTATGAGATATACCACAATATCTCAAGGTAAGTAATAATGTGGTTGAAGGTAATACAGCCTGTATTACCTTCAACCACATTACTTGTCCACGAGGCTATTTGAAATACTACAATATAAGTGGTCTAGTAACGTACCTAGATTAAAAACTGGATCTCAACAACAGCTGACGGATACCGTTTAGTTGCAGATTTTGCGTAAGAAATTAAAGTCAAAGTCAAATTCAAAATCATTTATTCAATTTAGGCATCTACGATGCTCTTATGAAGGTCAATAACAAGTTTTAATATTGAAATATTCTACATTGTACTGCTACGTTCAGCAAAAAACATGTTTAGAGCGAGTGTGAGCAGAACGGGCCAGCGGTGCCATCCTTTTAAGTCTTAAAAATTTAAATTATAAATTGACATACGTGTTAGTAATATAAGATAATGACCGGGGCGGTTGGCTTGTGCCATTAGAAGCGCGGAAGTGCTTGGTGTAAATGGAACTACCTGTCACCCTTTGAAATATTGATGTATAAATTTAATACGATCCCGTAGAAAAGGCGTGCTTAAGAATCACATGGTTGCCACATTTACATTACTATCAATCATTTATTAATCAGTTAATTAAAAGTCATAAATCTGTAAAGCCCAAAACTTTTATTGCTTCCTAATAAAACAGTTATATTTTCTTTTGCAGAACTAGCGAAGATTAATTAAAGCACCAACTAGAAAGCAGTAATGATGGACCGATATAGTTTTAAGTTTATAGCGTTTAATTGTTTTTATCGACGCGCTATAATTTATGGTTATTATGGGAAGCAAATAAAAAAATGGTGATGGGAAAAAATACTACAATGTAATTGAATTATTAATTAAAATAAAATAAACATATTATGAAGCATGTAATATATTTTTTATTTATATTTTCTTTGAAATTATTACGGATTGTAAAAGATAACTTCCAGCGGGACTTGAACCTGCAACCCCCAGAATACCGTCCTGGTGCATTACCAATTATGCTATATGTTGAGATTGGAGGCCTGGTCCACACAAGTCACTAAAATTCACTGAAATTAAACTCAAAGTACGAGATCGTAAGGTTTATTTCGCTTACCAACTTAACTCATAGAAATAACGATGCACTCGGACCTGACTTGTTACCGTGCGATAAACGTTTGTGTTTATGAGATCTATTGCTATCCAGGCCCTTTCCTTCGATTGCTCAGGGAGCTGACTAGTCATAATTTTTCTCTAGTTAGGTAGGTATTGTGTTCAGGGTTACCATTACAGTCAACATGTCACCGTTTTATTGTACTAACCGTTAGTTTATAATAAATCTAGTTAGATTATAAACTGTCGATAGATTGTGAATAGAAACTAAAATTTACAATCTAACGTTTAAATTTTTGTTAGATTATAAACTGACCAAGTCCAGCCGTCTAATTGTAATTATGTGGATCAACAACAATTTACCATAGATCTACGAAATTATTACAGTGGTCATAAGCAAAATACGTAGGTACAGGTTTTTAATGTACTATTTTTTGGCTTATGTTTAACTTACCACCAGATATAGTAGAGTAACATATAACAGACAAAAATAGTAAATTAAAATATTCAAGCATAATAAATCATAGTTAACCCAGAAGTAGTAAATGATCACCAAAAGTAGATAGATAGATAGATAGATAGATAGATAGATAATTCTTTATTGTTACACCAATAAAATACAAAATAAATCTTAAATAAAATTTTGAATAAAGTGTCACAATGGGCGGCCTTATCACTAATAGCGATCTCTTCCAGGCAACCTTTGTATGGAGAGGAAATACAGGAACAATGTCGGGGGTGTACATAAGAAACATAACTAAACAATCATCGAGATAAAGAAAATTAGTCTACGTTATAATCTAAAACACATAATTTAAAATCTAGTAATACCTACAATATATTTATTATTATACTAATACATATTAATATTACATAATATATTCACACAAATATATAATACAAGTATATAAATAATATTATATATATATATATATATATATATATAGATAAAGTATATATATAATTTAATATATAAATACAGTCATATAACTAACATATATAAGATGAGGAAGCGGATGTGATAGGTAGTTTTTAATGAAACAGTTCTAACAGTTTGAATTTACTAATTAGACAAGAAAAAATTCTTGACATGAGTTTTAAAAATGGACGGTGACTGTGCTCGCCTGATAGAAACCGGTAGTGAATTCCACAGGCGGACAGCTTTGACTAGAAAAGATCGATCGTAGAATATTGTGCCATGTTGAGGCATACAGAGAGAAAGGTTATCTGATGACCTAAGATTGAGAGTATTAGCAGTGTGAAGGAAATTAAAACGTTCCTTAAGATAGCGCGGGGTCAATGGATTGAACAAAATATTGTAAACAAGAGAGAGTATGTGAGCATTCCGGCGAAGACGTATAGGAAGCCACTTGAGCTTTGATCGAAATTCAGAGATGTGATCATATTTGCGCAAACCAAATATAAATCTAATGCAGAAATTTTGTAGACGCTCAAGCTTATCTAGCTGATCCTCCGTAAGATCTGGATAGCAGACATCAGCATAATCGAGAATTGGGAGTAAGAGAGATTGAACTAGAGCAATTTTGGTGGTAACTGGAAGAAAGTTGCGTAATCTTTTTAAAGCGCCTGCGGTGGCATACAATTTGCGACTAGTAGTTTGTAGTTGAGGAGCCCAACTCAAGCAACGGTCCATAATCAAACCTAGGTTTTTCACAGATTCACTGTAGGGAATAGGGACTCCATCAAGGCTAACAGAAGGAATCATTGACCAGTCAACCCTTGAGATGAGACGTGAACTTCCTACAATCATCACTTGAGTTTTGCTTGGGTTCACTTTGAGGCCAAATCTTTTACACCAACCAATGATACACGTTAAATCGGCATTTATGGAGTTTACGGCTTCAGAAAGATTTTCGAGAGGGGCTTGAGAGTAAATTTGAAGATCGTCTGCATATAGGTGGTAGGAAGAAGTAAGATTTTGTGAAATAGAATTAATGAATATTGCGAAAAGAAGAGGAGATAAAACGCCACCTTGCGGGACACCTGCAGCAACATCACACCAAGAAGAAAACTTCTCTTCAAGGTGGACCCGCTGCCGGCGCCCATACAGATAACTGTGAAACCAATCGAGTACCGTTGGAGATATGTTAATTGAGCGTAAAATGGCTAAGAGTATATCGAAATTCACTGTGTTAAATGCGTTACTGAAGTCGAGTAAAGTGAGTACAGTCAATTTTCCATTTTCCATGGAAAATCGAATATCATCCGTAATCTTGACGAGAGTTGTTACTGTGCTGTGGCCAGGACGAAATCCGGATTGGAATGGGTTTAGGAGCTCATGAGAGGATAAATATTTACTAAGTTGACTGTGGACAAGACGCTCAAGGACCTTAGACAAAAATGGGAGAATGGATATAGGACGGTATTCGGAAAAAGACTTGGGATTGGGTTTTTTGGGTAGAGGAATGATTGTAGCCTCCTTCCAGATAGAAGGATATATACCATATGCAAAGGAGTTATTGAAGATAAAACAGATTATAGGAAGAATTATGTCAAGGATTGGTACAAGCATATTGCGACTAATTCCATCACCACCTACAGCATTAGAAGTGATCGATAGTAAGCTCTTCTTAACCTCACAAGCGGATACTCGATTAAGACTTAAAGAATAGTAGTCGGATATTGGTAATGTTGAAAGATATTTAATCGTATTTGATTTTTCTGAGACATCAATAGAAGATGTGGAGGAGAAGTGGAGATTGAGAGAATCTAAATTTAAGTTATTAGGAATACTATCCTGGCGAGATTTACCAATTCCGATAGATCTAAGAAATTGCCAGATTTTTGCTGGATCATCGTTATAAACGGAGTCATGAACGTGGCGGCGTAGAGCATCCCTACACACCATATTGCAACGATTGCGTGATTTCACATATTTAGCTTTAGTTGAGTCATTAGGACGACATTTATATTTATACTTAGCGTTAGATTTTTTGTGCATAAACAATTTAATATCATCCGTAATCCAAGTAGCAGGGCGTTGTTTTAGTTTTATGTTTCGTAAAGGAGCGTGCTTGTCATACAATTGCGTTATTATAGAATTAAATATTGCCACTTGGTCATCAACTGTTATGGCATTAGTCACAGGTGACCAGTCTATCTTGCTAGCATCATGTAAAAATAGTTCCTGATTCATACCGCCAAAATTGCGCTGAAGAATGACTTTAGGTTTTAATTTTGGAGGTCGAATCTTATACGAGATGAATACTAGGTCGTGATATGAAAAATTGTCAGCAGAGCATTGGCCGTGCTTAGCAACATGTTGTGGAGAGGACACAATACACAAATCAAGTAGAGAGGGGTTACAATTAGGGGCATGATGAGTGGCAGTAAGTGGAAGTACATGCATGTTGCTAGATTTAATTATTGATTCGAGTGAGTAAGTTCGGTGGTCTTTTTTGAGGAGACATGTATTAAAATCACCTAAAATAATGTTGTGGTCATATAAAGGAATGAGATCTTCCAAGATCTTCTCGAATGAAGAAAAGTAATTAACACTTGAAGAGTGGCTATAGTAGGCTCCAAGCAGAATTTTATTATTTGACAAGACGGCCTCCACAAACAAATGCTCACCGACATTGGCGGGTGGCGGTTGAGGCGATGTGCTGATAACAGAAAAAGGAATATTTGACCTCAGGTAAATAGCCACTCCACCACCCCTGCTGCCGGTGCGATCGTTGCGGATTAGGTGAAAACCGGGCAAAGAAAAAGAAGAAGTAGGAAGGCAAGGTTTTAACCAGGTCTCGGAGATTACTATAGCATGAATATTTTTGTCAAGGAGAGATGCCTGCATATCGGGATAATGAGCCGGAATGCTTTGCGCGTTTATATGAACAACGTTAAAGTTTTTAGGTACATCAGAAAAGTGGGCATTTAGGGAATCAGCAAGAGAAGGTAAGCTGACAAAACTATCTTCTGAGCTACCATCTGAAGAAAGTGATAAAAATTGCTCGCTATCACTGCTTACGTCATCATTAAATAAACTAAGCATATTTATACATAAACCATACATAAAATATAATAATAAATACAATCTAAAACTATAATATACAGACTTATAACAAGTTCCAAACTAAAACTTTTCCTGCCGGGTACGCATTACTTATTTTATATTTATAAATATGTGTACATGATATATATGAGAAAGAGAAGAATAAAAAAAAAAAAAAATAAGGAACATACAAACGTTATCACAATAAATAACATAAACAAAATGAAAAAATAAAAAAAAAAACATAAAAGCCACACCGTATAACAATTAAAATTGCAGAAATGTCCGATAGCAACAAAAACACAAAAATTTAAAAAAAAAAAAAAAAAAAAAAAAAAAAACATTAAAAGTTTTATCTGATTTGACCGGTTACATCACGTCCCCAGTTTTGGACTAACAATAACGGAAGAACGTATACATGCATTGAGACCGCAAATCGGAACACTCCCGGCGTCCAAAGAGAATACAACCATTATCATTCAATAAGCATTCAATCATCTATGTTTCTGAGTGACATGACAAAGAGAAAGAAGAAAAAAAAAAAAAAAAGTAGACAAGAATTGAGTTCTGTAGTCTTTGAAATCGAGTGGAAGTGTAGAATGTAAACAATCAAATGGCATAATTAAATTTTTGTTAAGAGGGTGGATAGAAGCGACAATTGAAGAAGACGAAAAAGATTCTGGGGTAGACTTATTGTGTAGATACCTACGGTACTACGGTGGACTATTGAAACAAAGAAAAACTAACACTGAAACAACAACGAAACTGCGAGCTACTTCTTGTTGGCTGAAGGTGCTCGTCGGCTTCTTGGCGCAACCGCAGTTTCTCTGGCGCTGGTGCTGGCAGCTGTAGTTGCAGTTCTAGGAACTGTCGGCCCTGCAATCTTCTCAAGCTCCTTGAGAGTGCTGATTCGGTGTCGCGCGCCTTCGGTGTCCAGTACGAAGACAAAGCCGTCCATCGTCCAACATTTATGGATGCCAAACTTCTGACGCGCCGCCATAAAAGTATCGTGTCGCGGCTTAGTCAGGAACTCCGACAAAGTCATACTAGACCCTTTCAAGCCGGTCTTAGCATGCCATAACCTGTTCTTCGCATCAAGGTCATGCAGTTTAAAAAGAATCGGTCTGGGTTTGTCAGGGGCGGAGGCACGACCCATCCGATGGCAGCGGCTGATGTCTTTGGCAGTGAAATTCTTGATTTTCAAGTTGCTACTCACCGCTTTGACCACAGTGGATGCAGTATCCTCATCCTTGGCTTCTGGGACACCATGGAAGAGAAGAATTTTACGCCGCCCGCGCATCTCCATAGCATCCTGTTGTTGTATGACAAGGCCTAACTGATCCTGCAAGCTGCGCAGTGCAGTCATTATGAATGTCCGGAATGCAGTGAAGTCTGCTGACAAGACTGTTACAGATGGTGAGGAAGAGGCAGCTTGGAGCTCACTCTGGTAGGAGTCCATTCGTTGCAAAAACAAATGCTGAAGCTCAGCCACACTTTGTTGCACGGCGTCCATTTTATTTCAATTGCCAAATCAGTGTCTTAAGACAAAAGTGACTTGTGTTTGTGCTAGTGTAAGGATAACACTCCCCGGCAGGTATTGTGTATAATACTTCAATTACACATAAGATTTTTAGTATATTTCAAATGTTTAATATTTATTTCAATTAATTAAAGTTAGACAAATTTTTGTTAGATGTTTGATTATGTCTACCCGCCGAGAAAAAAAAGTAGTATATGAAATTAAATTTATGTGGCGCATCGCCTGCCGCGGCACGCTCGCTTCGCTCGCTCGGCTCGCGCTTTGTTGTAGTCACAAGTAACCTAACGCTTTTCCTCGCTTCGCTCGTCGTCGCACCTAAATATGACTTAGCCCTAGACTAAATGATAGTTAACCCCTCGCTAAAATATAGTGATTATTTACTACATTTTAGCTGTTTTAATGAGATTTCAGTCATTATTACTTAGCGCATAACATCAACAAAATTATAATAAAAAAAAACCATATTCCACGCCACGACATGAGCGGAACGTTGAATTATCTGAACCGAACCATTGATTTTGTACGGGCGGGGTGGAGGGCGAGAGACGCGATGCCTGACGTCATCATACAACCGATGCTCCGAGCGGAGGTTTTGAAATAGCCGAACTAAAAAGAAAACTTTAACAACTTCGTCATTTCTTAATTGTTTGAGATCATTTAAATCATGATAAATGATCCTCATTACGTCCATTAACCGTTATGTGCTAGGGGCGAAAACATATTTCTTAAAATGTTCTTGTTTTGTCACTTGTGTTATAATATGTTTTTGTACCGACCCCACAAGCGTGGAATAAAATTAGGAAGATGATGTAGCTATTTAAAGTAATATAGGTAATATCCTGTTTTATAACCCTAAATGTAAAAACAATTTTAGATCACAATTCTAACTCGACGAAAACTAGTTAGACCTGACGAAAACTGGCATCAAAGGACGTAAAATTGTATAGTTTTTTTTTGTCATTTTACACTACCCAAAATAGAATATTAAAGCAATAAATAGAGAAATAATTTGTTGAATTAATATATTATATATAGGTAGGTACCTACATTGTTTACGTGTTAGCAACTCCTCTAAATAGGCTTTATCTACTAACACCTTTTTAGAGGAAGATAAATCCTACCAAGGTCGGTAGGATTAAGAAAACAGTGGAAGGATAAGATAAGTAGTCTGTCATCTGTGCTACTGAATCGCGATGATAAGGCTTCTAAAATAAACTAATATCTAAAACTTCAAACTGCATAAAACTGCCCGCGCCCAAAGAGCAGTTGGCATATCTGTGTTGGGTGGGACACAGATAAATAGCAGTAGGTTCGTACTTGCATTCGCATCGCTCCGCGCTCCGTAGCGACCACGTGGCGCTGCCGCCAGGGCGCGGCGCAGGGCCGCCCGCGGCTTTCCTGCGCGGATTTTAGTACTGAGTTCTATTTTCCAAAACCATAAACATTTTTTTCTAATCTTTTGTATGACGATGGAGTATATCATTATTATCCAGTAGCCTATTTACTTCTGGACTCTAATTTTATATTACTCACGCTATTAAAGAAAAACTAAATAAGTCGGGAAGCACATTGTATATTTTTCTAATCTTTTTTCAGCATGTTACAATATACATAAAAATATCATTAAACTGATTTCCAGCCATTCTAATATTTTATTGAAAGCAGGGTTTGAAATTTTTAGTTTACCTAAGTTCCAAGTCTCTAATATTTCTAATAAGTTAATAAACCAAAGATAACCATGTCCTTAGTCAAATACAATCAGAATTTTTAATTGTAATTTTATATTCACGATTTTATGTAGTTTTTTTACAAATACCTAAATAATTCCAAATGCATCGGTCAAAATTTTCTAACATTTTCAAAAAACCTTTGTAAACATGTAACTAATAAACTGTGAAAAATTGGTTGAATCTTATATTTTCATAAGTTACGATCGTACTGCTACTGGACTAGATACACTCACGAAAATATTACAAGTCTAAGATTTTTCTAAGTCCAAAATTAAATTAATTTTTTACAAGTTACTGTCAACACTGAATTTAACTAAGTCTTTTACAGTTACACAAGAAATTTTATAAGTTCTTAGCACTTTATTTGAATTTTTCTAAGTTCTACTTCACTTGTTAATAAAGTTTAATATTGTCTAATTCTATTACTCACTGTTACCATAATCGATCATCAAAATCCATAAATGTCACTTGTGAGGCACACGAGTACTACCGAACACTCCCGAACGCGTATCCTGGGAATTCGGCTCGAAGGACCAATGTTGAGATCGAAGGCCTGGTCCACACAAGTCACTAAAATTCACTGAAACTAAACTCAAAGTACAAGACCGTAAGGTTTATTTCGCTTACAAACTTAACTCATATAAACAACGATGCACTCGAACCTGACTTGTTACCGTGCGATAAACGTTTGCGTGTGTCAGCCTAACTTGCAATTTTAACTACGCCATCTAGTTTGAAAGTGAGGTACTATTTTACTTAGAATTATAACGCATACAATTACGACTTAGACGAAGCGGGCGCTGGACAGTCAAAAATTCTTCATCCGTTTGAATGCAAGTCTTTTTGAGGATGCGCGTCGAAAGTTCTTCCGGTTTGGCTCTGTGGCGTCTGTGACGTCACGTCGGTTTAACAGGAAAATTAGGCGGAATTGTCACTAGATATATTTTTATATTTTATAAGTGTTTTATTAAAATATTAATTTGATGTTTTATTAAAATATTTAAAAAATATTTGTTATTATTTTAATTTACTCTTTGACAGTGAACTAAGTTTCTTATTAGCGATTGTTAAAGTGCACTTATAATAGTAACATTATATAAGACAAAACACGATCACTTTGTTATAATTGATACTTCAGACTATTATTACGTTTTTAAACTTCGGAGATAGTAGAGATTGAGTTTGAGAATCATCAATTCAATTCCTGCACCAGTTGAGCCTTATAAGGCTTCACAGCCAAATCCTTACGCAAAATTCGCCATGTGGTGGTTTTGGATAACTCCATTTGTTGAGATCGACGAGGAATAGACATGGCACGGCTGCGATATTTTCAGTTGAACGACTCGGTCGAACACGCGTTGGTGCTGGCACATTTTGTACCGAGCCTAGTGTAGTTGGAACATAAATTTTTAATGACGGTTTCAGAAGGACGATTATGTTGTCCAAAAATATCACGAATTTTATGAAATGTAACTTAAACAGAACCACCATTTTCATAGTGGATTTTTGAGCAAAATTGAATTCATTGTAACAATTGCCAAAGCATCTACTACGAATACGTCAAAAAACTAAATGTCAAAACTGTCATGTAGTTGGTGTTGCCCCAATTTAAAAACAAATTTATTGTTGAAAAACCCTTTAGTTTACCGATGATGCTGAGGAGACTGATTCCACGGTAAATCTTGCAGTCTTGTTGCGACCCTTTTCCTTTATATAGCAGCACAATCACAGACTTGCACCAGTCACCTGGTACTCGGCCGCTCCTCCAATACAAATTAAAAAGATGGTGCAAGAGACTAGCTACTATGTCTCTCCCAGCTCTCAGCATATCGAATGACACTATCATATCCCGCAGCCTTATCTAATCTCATACCCTTTAATGCTTTCAAAATCTCATCCATGCTTATTTCATTTTCATCATCACTTGTATTCATGATGGTCCCTGGAACCTGGTCCAGTCTCTCAAATGAACTTTCAAAATACTGTTTCCATCTTTTCAACACACATTCGTCTCCTTTTTTAATGCTCCAGCTAAACCTCTGATTTGATTCAAGTAAGTACCTGGTAAGTAAGTCAAGAAAGTACCGGGAAATATCAATCGATCAAATCCACAAAATGTTAGTTATTCATGCAAATTTATTTTATCACCTTCAAAGTAACCTGCAAAACTCCTTCTGGAGCGATACACTAAACCTACTACACAAATAATCCAATCATCAAAACATTTTTAAACGCTTTTTCCGTAATTGAGTTCAGGTCTCGCTCCAAATTCTTACTTATGTGTCCTGCTGAATGAAAGCTGGTGCCAAAAAGTGGTAATTTGAGTATATGATGGTCGATGGTGTTTAGTTTTTGGTCAACATTTCGTATAATGCGTCACACAAGGCCATAAGGCCTTGTGTGACGCATTATCATGGTTTAAGATCCAAAAAAATGTTTCCACTTGATTTTAATAAATCGATTCACCCTAAGCTTCTGTAATATTTTCAGTGACTCCGAACACGAGATTCCATTACCGATGCTAAAGACAAACTCTGTTCAAAGTTTTTGTCCATTATAAAAATCGCAATACACACTATACTCTGATTTTTAATTCGAGATCAAAAATGTAAACAAAGAAATGTCATTATATGTCATTGTCAAACAGACAGGTCAGGGGTATTCAATATTTTTTCTTCAAAAATATTCTTCCTCAGTAGATAAGTTTGCTTACCATGCCAAAATTCAGGATACGAAAATAAAAGATCTGTGAAGTTAAAAACAACAATTTACAAAATGTACGATTCTCATAACAACAAAACATAAAAGTAAGAAAAAAAATTAGACATACACAAGTATTTCAGCTATGTCAAGTATTTTATAAAAAAAATAACAAAATAGCTTACTTTACGCACGTTTCTACACTACACATAAATAGGGTTTTACATTAAGAGCGCTTGAACTTAAAAATAAAATAAAAAAAACTGTTTAAGTGATATTGCCACAATTATTATTTTATTTTAAAGAATATTCGCTGATATTATGTATGTTTCAGCCAAATGGCCGCCGTGACTCCGTTGTAGGTGGTGTATCCTGGTGGACTTTTGGATGACATTTTCGTATAAATGTGTCTCAATTTCACGAAGAGCGCGAGTTATGGTGGCCTTCAGGGCGGCAATTGACTGTGGTTTGTGTGCATAGACTTCACGTAACCCCACAGAAAGTAGTCGAGCTGTGTTAAGTCACACGATCTTGGTGGCCAGTTGATGCCACCACCACGCGATATGACGAACACGAAGCCTTCAAATTTCTCATCCAATAAATTTAATGTTTCCTATGCTGTATGGCAAGTGGCGCCAACCTGTTGGAACCACATGTTTGTGAGATCCATACCATCTAACAAAGGCCATAAAAAATTTGTTATCATCGTCCGATGTTGGACGACATTGACAGTGAGCGCGGCTCCTCGCTCATCTTCGAAGAAATAATAACTGATGATACCGCCGAACCAAAATCCACACCAAACAATGACTTTTTCAGAGTGTAGAGGCACCTGATGAATCTTCCGTGGATATTCGTCGCTCGAAATCGGGCAATTTTGTTTGTTATCAAATCCACTGAACCAGAAATCAGCCTCATCACTGAAGATGTTTTTTTTCCGAAAACAGTGTCGGCCGCCAAATGCTCTTAAGCCTAATCAGCGAATACACGGCGCTTTCTGTGGTCTTGGGGTTTTAGCTCTTGAGGTAATTGAACTTTGTATGGATGAAAACCCATATCTCAACGCAAAACCCGTCAAGTTTATGTCGCGGAAAGACCCAGCTCTTGTGCACGACGCGGTATGGACTGTGTGGGGTTTTTTCGCACACTGTCCCGAACAGCAGCAATATTCTCCAAGGATCTTGCGTTTCTATGACGTACAGGCATTGTTTCATCGATCACCGACCCGGTTGTCTCAAATTTCTTAGTTAAAAGATGGATTGTGGACTGTGCAGGACGGCCATGAACGCCATAAATTAGACGCAATGCACAGAACGTTAGGCGAATAGGGCACTGATTTTGATAATAAATTTTAACAATTTCTATGCGTTGTTAAAACGTTCCATGGTCATGGAAATGTCATGACTAAATATTTGTTCATGCCAAATTGGACAGCTATCGCTTTACCAAGAAGGCCGCTATGCGCTGTCAAAGTTCGCGCGTCCCTATTGAAAAGCCCTTAATAATACATATATATTATGTAAGCAAGTTTACATATAACCTTGTATTTTTCTACACTCATTTATGTCTACGAAACATGTTCTTTGCACCTTAGAAGGACCACCTCTATGATAATCCATCCATTCCTGGCCATAAGATCCTGCTTATATTCTAATGCTGCTATTTCCAAATTAATTATGTCGAATCATACTCTAAATTAAAGTCTGATTCTGAGCTTGAGTCGTTAACATTTATAATATATCTTTCTGTTACTTCATCAATTATATAGTCAAGCTGGCACATTTTTTCTTCAACTTTTATGGTATGTTGGATGCATTCTACCCATTTTTCAGATGTCACCTCTTTCAATCGTATCAAAGTATTACATCAGTATTATATCAGTATTATATCAAAGTATTGGATCGTCAAACCATTTTTTTACCTCATTCATTTTGAACGTTTTATTGTTACGTGCAACATAACCTTTTACTTGTGCCCATACCAGCTCTATTGGGTTAAGCTCGCAATGGTAAGGGGGTAGTCTTTGGATAGTGACACCATACTGGGCTGCCAACTCGTCCACAACATACTTATTGTATTGTACTTTATGTGCTTTAACAATTTCTAATAATTGTACTTTAACCATTGAATTGTCATATAAAATGTTCTTTGAACTTAACCATTCCTGAATATTTGCTTTTCTCCAGGCAGTATTTGGAATTTTTTCACATTTCCAGCTGTGATAGGGTGCATTGTCTATAACTAACACTGAATTATTCTAAGTTTTATACGATATATACGATAGGTGTTTATCAAAGAACAAGTTCTTTCCCCTTGCTCTCAGTGGACAAAAGTCTCTCGTTTGCACAGACTCTAATTGTTATTGTATATCGAGTTATCACAATGATTACCTTCATTTATCTAGGTCTCATCTTGGTAGTAAATAAACTTTCCATTTCTACGATGCTGTCTTAATGATATTAAATAGTTTCTGCGCCACAAGACAATGTCTTGCCGTTCTATTAGCATACTGTGTCATTTACGAGTAGCATATTTGAAATTTAGATGTTTTAGTACTTTTCTTAGTGTACTTTTGGACATATTGGGTAGGTCAACTACATCATTGACTACTTTTATAACCTGAACATAAAAACGTTATTAGTGCCTTTCAGGCATGTGCATAAAAATTATGAATTAGAGCATCCACGGTAGATCATCAGGAACTGGCCGCGACACAGTTGAACGATTAAAGACAAGCCAGTGCAAAAGAAAAATATTGTTAGAATGGAAATATGTACATATTTTACTACATTTGACAATAAATAGTATAAATAAGTATGCACATTTAATATTAAACATTCTATCTTTTATTTGGCTTGGTTGCCATTATTTAAAACATTTGATTGTATAACTTGTGCTTGAACCTATTCAATATATATACTTATTAGGGAGACCGATTCTGATTTGGTAAGGTGTAGACGCGTTTCGTGTGTTCCGAAAAATATATCAAAAACATCACAGCATTTTCGCTCATAAGTGTTTGGTAATTAACGTGATAGTGGAGTGTTATCAACCATAAAAATATTCTACCGAACGTGACACAGATTAAGTGGCAGTAGTCGAGGGAATTGACTGCACTGGACGAGGTAAGCACCTCTACACCTCGGTGAAACGAGACGGGCTGCGGATTTAAATAATTCCTCTCCGTCAATCAGCTTATCTGTGTGTTCGACGGACTTCCAACGGGCGGCGGCTGGAGCTGTGTGAGTGCACTGTGCCTGCGCTTGCGTACGTTACGTATAGATCTGCATATTGACACAGATACTGATAACATTCATTTGTAGCACCTACCTACTTCTTACGTAGTGAAAATGGTTAATAACTGCGCGGCCTGCACAAAAATTATTAGAACGAATATGCCATCTGTTACATGCATGAAATGCAGTAATCAGTTCCACCCACTGTGCGTGAATATTTCAGACCGCAGGCCAAAAGATAACTTAAAATCGGCCTGGGTTAGCCCGATGTGCCAATGTAAAGAACCGAGAAAGGATAATTCTAACACCCCAGTACGCGCGGCAGTAATTGCGGTGCTAGCGGAAGAGGCGTCAGTCGTGTCTGGAGACGCCACTGCGATTGCAATGTGCGAGGATATTAGTAAATTATCCAGTATCGCAAGCCCAGCCGTTGCTGGCTTTTCTGACGAATATGGCGATTTATCTACATTGACGTCTGAAATAAGACTACTTCGAGGGGATGTAGGGGAAATGAAGTCACATATGTTGACATTAACAGAACATATTAAACAATGCTTCTCACGATTTGACGAGGACGTGCAGTCGCGCCTGCGAATACTTGAAGAAAGGGAAAGCGAAATTAAAATATGCCGTAACAAAATAACAGAGCTACGACATGAACTTAGTGTGCGCGCCCAGGCTTCCTTGAGAAATGAAATAGAAATTTCTGGACTCAACGAACATGCTGACGAAAGCTCAATGCATCTTGTGCAATTAATTTCGCATAAAATTGGTTCTGCGGTTGACATCAACGACCTTGATTACGTAGCTCGGGTTGGACCACGAAACGCTAAAGTGAGCCCTACGGGCACCCAGTCTGTTAATGGGTCACCACGACCTTAAGTGGTTCGATTCCTCCGTCAACACGATCGGCAAGCGTTTTTGAAGGCGGGTAAAAGAAGGCGCAACCTGACGTCTTCTGACTTAGATTTAAAAGGTGTCACACGTAGCATATATATTAACGAGCGCTTGACTCAAGAAAACCGTTACTTATTTCGCTCTGCCAGACAACAGGCTAAATCGAGCGATTATAAGTTTTGCTGGGTTAAGAACGGTACTGTCTACGTGCGAAAATGCGAAGGGAATCCAGCCATCCCCATTAGAACCGCAGAAGAACTTTCACGCCATTTCACTCAACCAGCAGCGTCAGAATAACAAAAAAGACGTTCTATGCGTAATAATAATGAAATTATATTTATTTATGATATTTAATTTAGCGCTAAGTATACTAAGTAACACCTTAATTTTCCTTTTGGCCTCTATTTTGCTGTTGTACATTTGTCGTATCGTATTAATTTACTTAAAGTTTATAAACACAATAGAATATTTCAAATCATTCAAACTATCACTCACCCTTGCACACAAACACATCACACGTATATGTACTCGTACGCATAATCTTGTAAATCTCACAGTCCGTAAATCACACACTTATAATATTTATCATAGAATGACAATCCTGACCCAGATACTTTCTTTTCCTTTCTTTATGTTTTATCATAATGGCATTACTTAGTGTATTTAATGAAATTGAAGAATCCGTATCAATATGTTGTCATTCGTTAGATTCTATAGATTCATGCAAAAGTATTTTTACTTAGTCCGATTATGCATTCGAAGTCCTCTCTTTCAACAGACGTAGCTTCCAACGTAATTTCGATGAGTTTGCTGTGGCGCTGAAGCGAATGAATATCCAAGATTTCGATGTTATTATTTTGTCTGAATGTTGGCTTTCTGATGGTCTCCGTATAGATCGTCTGCCGGGCTTTAACACCTATATAACTTCTGTTCAGCAAAACAAAAACGGGGGTGTAATAATATATGCTAAAGCCACCGCCCAAACTACAATCTATGAACCCAATATAAAAGACTCTGACTCACTCCTTGTAACATTTAATAATAAAATTGCAGTTTTAGGCATCTACAGATCGCCTTCAACACCTCTACATCGTCTTGACCCTTTCATTATCTCTCTAGACTCCACCTTGAACACCTTAAAAAGATATTCTCATATTGTTGTAGCTGGTGACATAAACATAGATATCTGTAACTCTACTAACGATTCCCATGTTAATTTATAATGATTACTTGTGTCTTATGGCAACCCACGGACTTCTTTCAGCTATCTTCTAGCCAACGAGATATTTAACTTGCTTGGATCACATTTTCATAAAACAAATTAAAGCTCTATAGGCGTCGTATGCAAATCTTCAGTAACAGATCATGCCTTCGTCTTAGCTGGATTGTCATTGACCAACCTTGCGGCTCCGAACTCTCGCTTTAAACACAAAATGGATCTCGACTCAGCTGTTGCTCAGATCAATGAAGTAGACTGGTCTATTGTCACCAAAGATTATATTGTAAATACGGCAGCTCTCCCTCTAAACCAGATACTTGCAAGCGTTATAGATAGGCACTCAAAGAGGGTTAACATTGGGCGTAAGTGGGTCACAATGAAGCCATGGATTACCCCGGGTTTAATCAGATGCATGCGTCATCGTGACAAACTACACTTGGAGTCAATATCACATCCTGATGATGTTGTGCGGCGTAAAATATATACTCGATATCGAATTTTTTGTAAAAAATATTAAAAAATCTTAAAATATAATATAATCAACGCCAGTTAGAAGAAAATAAACATGATACTAAAAAACTTTGGAAAACCATCAAAACTACTTGACAGACGTCAGTTTATACTAATCACTCTACTGAGCTGTTAAACTGTATAAATAATAATCCGTTCTTGTCAATTCGACACTGCAACAATCATTATGCTTCAATGGGCTCAAGCTTAGCAGATAATATTCTACGTAAGCTCAATATTACCCAAGAATCACTAATCTCAGAGTATAGACCTGCCTCATTTTTTCTCGGTCCCACTGATACTTGTTAAATTACCAAGTTTGTTTTGCAACTAAAAGTCGTCACTGCTCCTGGTGCTGATAAGGTTCCGGTTTCACTGCTTCGGAAGTCGCTAAAGTCCTTACTTATGCCACTCACTCATATAGTAAACCTTAGTTTGATGTCAGGTGTATTCCCAGAATGCTGGAAAACCGCTGCAGTGTGTCCAATATACAAAAAGGGACCCAAAAACGATCCTGACAACTACAGGCCCATTGCTTTGCTAAGTACCATTTCAAAACTTGTTGAAAAAGTTGTAAATAATCGACTAGTCTCATACTTAGAAAAGTATAATCTGCTGTAATGATGTAATGATGCGACGCGATAGTTTGTAGTATTTGTTTAATAAAGGCATACCGACGGTAAAAAAAAAAAAAAAAAAAAAAAAAAAAAAAACTGCTGTCGGAGAGACAATTTGGTTTTCGGCGAGGTAGGTCAACCGAAGACGCTACATTACTTCTTGCTAATCTTGTTTCATCGCACATTGAAGCTGGAGAAAGCTGCATTGCAGTGTTTCTCGATCTGGCAAAGGCTTTAGACTCCGTCTCGGTTGGTCTACTTCTTAAGAAAATGGAGTCCTTTGGTATAAGAGGAACTTCGCTTGACTGGTTCAAGAGTTACTTAAAAGGTCGTTGTCAGTTTGTTAAGATAGGTTCCCATCATAGTGATAATCTGCCGGTTGATTTCGGCGTTCCGCAGGGAAGCATTCTTGGACCAACCCTTTTCACGCTCTATATAAATGACATCGTAAAGTGCTCACTGAAAAATGGACAGATTGTCGCCTATGCAGATGATACCCCGATACTTTTTTATGGGAAGGACTGGGAACAAGCCTATAATTTTGCAGAAGAAGGCCTTGCGCATATTGCAAAACTGTAAAACAATAATCTTTTAACATTAAACGTACATAAAACTAAATATATTGCTTTTTCGAAAACCTCTGTCTCTAGTCCTCATTCAGACATGACTTTAAAAATACACTCATGTTCAAATTATAATTCAATATGCACGTGTAGTTTTATCCAACGCACGAAATCAATCAAATATTTACGCGTTGTGATGGAGAAGAATATGTCTTATAAGGACCACATCATTGAGCTATCAGGACGAGTGCGCAAACTTATTTATATAATGAAAAAACTAAGAGATTTTACTCCATTAGATATTTTGCAACAAGTTTACCTGGCTTTATGCCAATCTGTCTTACAATATTGTATCTCAGTTTGGGGTAGTGCTGGTAAAACAAATTTCATTTGTGATTTTGTAAAATTTCATTACCATTGAGAGAGCTCAGCGAGCACTCATCAAAGTCACTCTCAAAAAGCCCTTTCGGTACCCGACAGATAGACTTTATGAAGAATTTCAAGTACTACGAGTTCGCCAACTGTTTATTTTGAGTGCCACAACAAAGTCACTTGATACCAAGCGAGCTAAATGTTTTTAAAGACTAAGTCAAAGCTCTTTATCTGTCGTGCTAGCATAAATTCCATACATTTAAATATTATATATGTATGTTTATTCATGTGTGTAAGTGTATATGTATGTTTTTTGTTTTTTAATTCTAGTTTAGTTTAAGGTGTTCAATAAAGAGTTTATCTATCTATCTATAAGTCATACAGAAGCATACTATCTAATTGTTGCCTCCTAGAGCTTAATTGCAATAATTTATATCGGTTTAGCAGCTCTTTATAATGGTTTAATATTATTCAATAAATACGTTAATTCATTGTTAAGTTACTAGAGGACCTTATGACCAAATTACATATTTTTAAACTACGTGCTATTATTATATATTGAATATTTACATTTACGATTAATTTACTATCTAACATTATTCCTTATCTTTTATGACTTGAACTTCTTCAAAGTTAGAATCCCATAACATATATGTAAAATTACACATTATTAATCACATACCCTTCACGTGCACGTATACTCAAACATACAGAAACACACACCGACACATACACCTTTCAAGTTCCTCAAAAACATTCACTTAAACTCGTACACCAATACTACACCACAGAATAATTACTGCACGTAAATATTAATCATTAAAACTATACAAAATGACGTAAATTTCGAATAAAAACAATTTCGTTAAATATTTTTCCTATATGTATATTCCTATAGTTTCAATGTATTGGTTCAATTTTGAATTGTTCCTAAATAGTATATATAAAAGAAAAAAAATATATGTGTTACAGATTCTCTAAAGCCAGGAAGGACCTGGCTCTTGAGATACAGGCCACCAGCCTAGTTTTAGAGTCATAGACTCATCATAAAAGTATCACAATAAGGAGGAATAAAATTAATTTGTATTTGTATAAAATTATTTGTTCTTATCTCAGGAGTAAAATTATTTTTCATAAAATATACTAAAAATCTTCCCAGATCCTTTTGGAATTTTAAGTGGTCTTAATAAGTATTAATAGACCCTTCCCTCCGGACCTCGGTATCGAGTAGACGTGTGCTAAGATATTTATATTTCTTTTTTATTCATTTTAAATAAAATTTAACATGAAAGTATTCTTGATGAAAAAATAGGAGAACATAAAGACTGAAGAGATACACCTACAACTGCACCTGAGAACTGAATGGAATAACGGTGGCACACTACGGCACTAAGCAAGTAAGAATCGATAGAACAACACACGCGCACACGCTAGTAAACGTCACGCATACTAATGTGCATTCATTGAGTAATAGCACACAGATACACACCCGTACGCTGCGCCAGTGTGCTCGCATTTGCCACCTTTGCGTATCTTGATTACTTAGTGTGCGTATTTATACCTCCTTGCAATTGCTGTACGCCTGGTACATTGTAGTTCAAAAGACTGACGCGGTGTTTCTTACTAAGTACACATTATTATAATTTATTATTTATTTTCTTGAAACATATTATAGAAAATGCCACTAAAACGTACTCCACCTAAAACTGAATCACCGCTTTCCTTTAAAACGCCTTTACAATATGCGTCTGACTCTAACACCTCAGAACCGCAAGAACATGAATCTGGAAACGGTTCAGCGCCGTCGATAAGCATTACAAAAGCGCGTAAGGGCAGCTTACCTAAGCGGAAGCGTGCAGATACTGATGATGTTACTAAGAGCGAAGTTATGGATATGTTCAAAAAGTTACGGGAGGATCATGAGGCAAATTTTTCGGCTTTACTACAATCGAACAATGAGATAAAAACAGCATTGGACTTTATGACTGCTAAATATGATGATGTTGTCAAAAGAGTGGAATCCGTTGAAGAAGAAAACAAATCATTAAACAGAGAGTTATAGACCTTAAAAAATCAGCTGGAAACATTAAATAGGAACGCAAGATGTACCAGTATCGAAATAAGAAATATTCCTCAAGACTCGAAAGAAACAAAAAAAGAATTGACGGAAATTATTAAAAATACGGCTTTAACGCTGGATATTCCACTTGAAAATTTAGAGGTAAAAGATGTGTACAGAATCAACACAAAGGCCTCCACTAAGCCTATCATAGCTGACTTTACCACAGTATCGACACGAGATATTTTTGTTAACTCTTATAAGAAATACAATAGAGAGCATCGCGATATGAAGCTGAATACCACGAGTATTAAAGTCGGTGGGCCACCGAAACCAATTTATATCTCAGAAAACCTGACCCAGAGGGATAGAAGACTATTCTATCTTGCACGCGAATTTGCGAGCGGAAATGGGTACTCATTTTGTTGGATATCTTACGGCAAAATATACTTGAAAAAGTTTGAGGGTGGTGCACCAACTCGCATAACATGTGAAGCTGACATTGAAAAATTAAGAAATAAGTGACTATGGCCAGTATATTTTTATCTCTTCATGTCGTCTACTTTAACTAGTCTTTATGAGTTAATTATGTATTTTTTTTATTAGTATGTTTTTATTTGTTAATCACGCTTCCACTCAAACATATTCATTGCGTATTTCAAACTATAATATTCATTCAGCATTCACACAACTTGAACAACACACATATAAAACACGCAAGGTTCACAACACACACACATGCCTTATCAATATAATATGCCATATTTACTACTATTATGTTTCCAAAATTACCATTTTTAATACTTGTTTTAGATTTAATACGAACAGTTTAAATATAATGAATGGTGCATTTTATGTTAATCTTGTGCCTGCGATATTCTCAAGAACTAAAAACTTTAACCAATTTAATAGATCTCTCTTGAAATATATGTACGAAATTTGGTTTATTTAATAAAGATTTGATCAACGAATTGGATAACTCTGGCAATATTAAATGTAGACGATATAATGATGCCTTAAAATGCTTGGAATTTTTACAGTACGATATAAAATCACAGAAAAAATTAAATATACTATCTCTTAACATACGAAGTATTCACAAAAATATGGACTCATTACTTGTATTTTTGAGCAGCTTAGATATAGATATTGACGTTATAGTACTTAGTGAATGTTGGACTAAAAAATATGCTCCACCACCCATTTATAAATACAACTTGTTTCATACAAAACATAACTATAACCAAAACGATGGCGTAGTTGCATATGTCAAGGAAAAGTATACAGTAAATTGTTTCGAACCACATATAAGTGAAGGAAACTGTCTAGTTCTAGAAATAAATAATTTATATTCTGTCATATGCACATATCGTCCTTGCTGTTTCAAAAATCCTACAGCTTATATTAACTCATTAGATGAACTACTTAGTAATAGGATCAAAATAAAAAATAATATAATATTAACCGGTGACGTTAACATCAATATACTGCCAGGAGCTGATAATGAGCAAAAAGGTTTTGCCTCCGACTACCTTAATTTAATGGCACTACACGGTCTCGTGCAAGGTATAAACTTACCAACTCGATTTGATACCTGTCTCGACCATTTTATGGTAAAAACAAGTAATAAATGGGAGACAGTAGTTTTTGAAAACCTTACGGACCACTCGCCCTTATTACTATCTATTGATACCTCTCAGTTAAAAATACATACTCCAAGTAAACACAATATGATTACAAACATTGACGCGGTTAGAGAATTTTAATCTCAACAGTCATGGAACGATTATTATAAAATACCCAACGTTAACAAAGCTACTACTTTCTTAATCAATATCCTACAAACAGCTATCGAAAATAACACTTATCTGAAACGAGTCTCATGTAAATATAAAACAATCAAACCATGGATTACCACCGGTCTCGTAAAATGCATTCGAAAGAGGAACAAAATGCAGAAACAAACCAGATTGTTTCCAGATGATGTAGAAACCAACAAAAAAAAATTAAAAAATATAGGAACCATTGCAACAATATCATAAAATCACAAAAACAAATTTATTATAAGAAACTGGTTGAATCTTCATTAGGAAATATGAAAAAAACTTGGAAAATCGTCAAAGACCTTACCAACTATACTCCAGAACGTGTTTCACCTAGGTCGCTACTCTATATCAAAAACAATCCAAACGACTCATTGAATGAGGTAAACAAATACTTTACCTCCGTAGGAATGGAACTTGCTAATAATACACTCAAGAGACTTAACAAAACTGACTTAAATTTAGCTTCTGCAGTGTCATGCCTACCAGAAAGTCCAACTAGCTCCCTGTCTTTTTTTTTAACAGATGCCAAAGAAATAGCAAGTGTAATATCTAATTTAAAAAATAATACTGCACCAGGCCATGATAAAATATCAACTGCTGTTATCAAAGCTTGCTCAGAGTCTCTAGCAGAACCTATAACGCATCTATGCAACCTGAGTTTCACTTCTGGGGTATTTCCAACTTCTTTGAAGAAAGCGGTGGTAACACCAATTTACAAATCGGGGGACAAAAACCTTCCATCTAATTATAGACCCATATCAGTTTTGCCAACACTGTCAAAAATATTAGAAAAAACAGCTAACAAAAGACTAGTGTCTTTTTTAGAGAAGTACAACTTACTAGCAAATAATCAGTACGGTTTTCGAAATAAAAAATGTACAGATGATGCAGTTCTGTCACTTTCAAGACTAATTAGTAAATATTTAGATCAAGGTCAAAAATGTATCGGGGTATTTTTAGATTTGCAAAAGGCATTTGATACGGTCTCAATACCTATACTTTTGGCACGTTTAAACAGTTTTGGTATAAGAGGAGTTACCCATAATTGGTTCAAAGATTATTTATCAAATCGAAGTCAACAAGTCAAAGTAGCAAATCACGTAAGCGAGAGTGCTGGCTGTAGTTATGGGGTACCACAGGGCTCTACGCTCGGACCTACCCTATTTTTAATTTATATTAATAAATTATGTAAAATTAACTCCATATCTGCAGACACTATCATGTATGCCGATGACACTGTACTTGTTTTTCACCATTCTAGTTGGCCAAATTTGTACAAACTTGCTTGAAACGGGGCTATCTAAAATGGCTAGAAGATAACTTACTATCCCTTAATACTTCAAAAACCAAATACGTTTCGTTTAGTAAAACAAACGCTACTCGACCACCATCTTATCTGAAAATTCATGCTCATACATACCCATGTAACCGTGTTCCCATATATACGAATTGTGACTCTCCCGCCCTGACATGTTCTGATACCATCAAGTACCTAGGTGTGATGATTGACTACAAACTTCACTGGGCGGCCCATATAGAGACAGTGTCAAAGCGTACTAGGAAGTTAATATACGTCTTCAAAAACCTGAAAACAGTTGCCGATGAGAAACTTCTGCTTATGACTTATAAAGCTTTAGCAGAGAGTTTTATCAGCTATTGCATAAGTTCTTGGAGTGGCGCAGCCAAGACGCATATTTTAGAAGCTGAAAGAGCACAAAGAGCTTTGCTTAAAGTCACTTTAGGGCTCAACTTTAAACATCCTACCACTGAAGTTTATGAAAAATTTAAAGTATTCACAGTCAGAAAATTGTTTATACTTCAGTGCTTCAAACGGTATCATAGAGATATCGTACCTAATCTCCCTAAAAACAGTAAACGTCGTGACGTTTGTCCTGTCCCTAGATGGAATAGTGAAGTTGCTAGGAGACATTATGACCATCTTGCACCCATTTTTTACAATAAGTTAAACGATATTAAACATAAAGTATGGCATAGCGTAAAAATCGTAATCAATGACTGGTTAAATAAAATGAACTATGATGAAGTGGAAGAATTATTATTAAAAATGCAATAAAAATTACAAGACATGATCGGTACATTAACTTTCTTCACTACTATAGGTTTCTTCTTTCTACACACACCTCACAGACACATCTTCATATAACAAACACACACAAACACACACACAAACACACACACACACAAACAAACACACACACACAAACACACACACACACAAACACACACATAACAAATAATTCAAAAGAGCAGAAGTTTATAATCAAATACGTTTAATTTACTATCACCATAACACAATATAGTTATCCATAAGAGATAGACATATACCATAGCGGAGTTTTCTGTACATCTATTCAATGTGTACAATACTTAGTACATTATTTTGATAAATCTCGTAGGGTTCAGCCTGCGTTTGCAATGTAAGCGGAAAAAATATAATTATTTACGACATCACATTAGAAACCTCAAAAATTAGAGTATTTCTCCAATATTTAATGGATGTTAATATACATATAAACCTTCCTCTTGAATCACTCTATTTACTAAAAAAAACCGCATCAAAATCCGTTGCGTAGTTTAAAAGAGTTAAGCATACATAGGGATATAGGGACAGAGAAAGCGACTTTGTTTTATACTACGATGACGACAACGACGAGTATGTAGTGAAGAAAAATAAAATTTATACACCGATTAATGCAAGTAAGCTTATAAAAGGGCTATCACACTATATATTTGCATGGTGGTAAGGCATTTTGCGAATGCCCGCCTGGCTCGCCAATTACCTAACGGTGTGTTTCGGCAGCTGTCCTTGAGAGCCAGTACTTCTAGGTTAGCCTGAATAACATCTTCGACCACATCATCACTTACCATCAGGTGAGATAATGGTCAAAGGCTAACCTATCAGGCATAAAAAAATATATATATATACATATAGGTTAGTAGTAATACATAGGATATGGCTTCCAGTCTTAGTATTTAAACGAGCAGGGTAGGGTTGAGTTGATTTACAACGTACAACCAGGAGGATCATCGCGAGTGATTATTGAGGCTACCTTCAAGCAGATTCAACAAATTCCTCCTAAACAACTCACCTGCTCGTGAAATGGCTGTAGTAGGTACATGATGTGATAGGTGCCTACATGAGACTATGCGGTCCTAGATAGCTAAGAAAAACGATGATTTAGATCTAGACCAGCACGTCTCTTCCGACAACCTCTGTTATATGTATCAAGCATGTAATAACTAAGATAAGTACCCATTGTTGTAGTATATAAGAGATGTATAATATAAGTTAGAGAAGTCTAAATACAGTCTCAATACACGATGGAACGTTAAAGGATATAACACCTCTTTCATTTGGTGGCTCCAGCAGCCACCATCCCTTCATGGCTATACAATTGAAAGTACTATTATAGGATTCTGTCATATAACACAATGGTGATCGATGACCAGCCTTGGCACGACAGGCGGAAACAGTAAACACTTCTTGTGTACGAGACAAGGATGAGGTCTAAAATGTAACTTATATCGAAGTCATCGACCAACTCTGCACAGTCATATCTATATTATGGCATAGGTCATACTGAAGCATAACATGTAATTGTTGTCGCCTGGAGTTTCATAAGTTGGCATCGGACTGGACCACTATGGCCAATTTATGAATGAAATTCTATTGTTATAATTATCGCCGATGCCAATGGGCTATCAATGATGCCAATTCTAATAATATTTGCTTCGCAGCTCTTCATATGGTTCAATAATTAAAAAAAAAAAAAAACATACAGCGTAAGAATTTCTATTGAATTTTTTTAATATCATTATTATAACATTTGTAAAATGGGATCCACACTGCCACAGCGTATTCCAACTGAGATCGAACCAGTGACTTAAGAGGACAGGGAACAGAAGCACCCACAGAGAAATACGTATTTCAACAAAGTGATGCTGTCTCGCCGCTACACGCGCTCCGCGCCCCGCACCTTCGTAAAATCCTATAAACATATATGTATAGGTACTACAGAGAGACGTGCAGTCGAGTCACACGATCACAAATATTTTACTGTAGCCGCGCCACCGCGCCGCCTGCCGCTGTCGCGTCGTGCGTCTTCGGCCGCGCGCCGCTGCGCCTCTTACTTCTTGTCGACTTGAGTAAAAATATGTATTATATTTAGTATACTCATTGCAAGGTAGTATAAATCTGCTTAGTTTATCAAGTGAATAATCCAAACTGAACGAACGATCGATGTTGGTCTCAAAAGTATTATTATATATAATAATTATTATATATATTAATACTTTTTTTAAAGAAAATATTGTGAAACTGTGTCTTTGTCCTTATAAAAATAAAACAAGACGAAGGTGCTCATTGGCTTTTTACACTTGTGTTGTAATTATTACGCTTAACAAGCTACTAGTGTAGGTATACGAAGTGCTTGTCAACAACACTTAATTGAAGCGCAAAAGACTGGTACCTTGGAAAAGATCGCATCAGAGAAGGCTGGTGTTATATTATGAAGGACTCACGAGAAACTGCTTCGGAGGGCACGTAAAGCCGTCGGTCCCGGTTGTTGTCTTACGATGGCAGATGGAAGTCATACAGCATGGTGATAGGAGATTTTGTGAATGTCCGCCTGGCTAGCTACCATCACATTACCAGTACAATCAAGTAGAAAATCTGTTACCAAGCACCTAATGGTGTGTTCCGGCAGTTGTCCTTGAGAGCCATTAATTCTAGGTTAGTCTGAACAACACTTTCGACCACATCATCACTTACCATCAGATGAGATAGTGGTCAAAGGCTAGGGTATCAGCTATAAAAAGGCAATAATTACTGAAGCGTAATTTCATAAATAATTTGGAGAAATAAACGAATTAACCATTTTACAGATCATCTGCAAAAGGCTGATATCAGGTTTGATAATTTTTTTGAAAAGTTTAAATAGTTTACATTTTGTTAAGTTTTGCATATATTAATGTTGTTGATTTCTTTTTGTCTGACTTTATAGTCTAATTACTTTTAGCAAACTCGTTTTATTGTTGTTCAAGCTATTGATATCTTTAATTAATATTTCGTAGGTATAATCTACTATATTGCATGCTAAATATTATATCTATACTGTTTTTAAATTTAGTTAAAAAAAATACATAAAATTGCCTAGTTACTTGATTGTTAGTTATATGCTAACGTAAATTCGCTGAGTGTTTTTAAAATTATATTGATATTACCGGACATACAGTTGAGTCACCGATTTTAATTATAATATTGTTTTTAATCCTGCTAGATGGAAATAAAATTGGCTATGGGCAAGATTCGAGCCCGCAACTACAGGTACCTGTAATTGTATAACTGATCCCGCTCCTAATCAATATTTTTTCCAACAAACTTTATTTTCATATTACAAAATTACATTTACAGGGCTCGAATCCCACACATGGCTTACATTTTATTTATTTTAGGAAACTAATTTTGTTTGTCAGTTTCAATACCTTAGTTGAATTTTTAGAATAAAGAGTGATATGGTTTTGAAGTACCTTGTTTTATTCTTATGTAGGTAAATTATAAATATATATCTATAGAGACGAATTTCTTAGCATTCCATGGATTCGCCGAGCGGGTGCCGGGTCCATAGCGTTGCAGAAGAAGAGGCCAGAGGGGCCTTGCAACCCAGGAGTAGTATTAAGGGGCCCCTTTATGATATATCAATGCTTTCCTTCACCACTCGAGCCTCCTCCCCTACCTAACCAAATTTGATAAGATCCTACTAATGCCGCCTTAGATACACGTTCTAGGATGGAAGTTACGGTTGTTCTTGGTAGGCCAAGGTCTTTAAGTAGGTTATATAGGGATTTCGCTGGTATACCCCTTGCTCCAACTTCTACAGCATATAAACTAACCACATAACCGTTTTTGGTTAATTCATTTGTTAGGTCATAATATTTGTTTGTTTTTATTGTGTGGTCTTTAGGTATGTTTGTTTCCCACGGCACAGTAAGTTCTATAAGTACTATGCGTTTTAGATTTTTTGAGTATAAAAATATGTCTTACATAGGAGGTACACAAAAGGAGTATGGCAAAGTGAGAGGAGAGATATTAGGGAAGTGGGACGGGGGATCTCATGAGGGAGGATATCATAGAGTGATAGCCGCAGCTTCTGGCACTCAAAAAAGAGGTGGTTAATGTTTCCTTCGTCCAAACCACATTCGCACAAGGAGCGATCCCTGACCCGAATTTTAGCCAAATGAACGGGAGTACATGCGTGTCCTAACCGAAGTCGACATACTACTGAAGTTGGAAATTTGCTTGCATTTCAAAATTTAAAGAACCAAGGTTTTGCTGGTATATCTGTCTGGATATCGCTATAAAATATACCCTTAGTGGTCTTAGAAATTTGCCATTCCTTAGCCTAGGCAATATTCATTTGAGGCTTTACTGTTGCACATAGGTCATGGAGGTAAATTTTAAAATGATCAGATGTTCCACCCTGGATTGACTGCCTTGCGCATGAGTCAGCTGACTCATTTCCAGCTATTCCTTTGTGACCTGGAATCCATTGGCATTAAAATGATGTTTCGGCAAACTATTATAAATCCCGATGACAGGCGTTTTCAATTAATCCTGTGGCGCGAAGACCCACGGGATCCTATTGTTGTTTATGAGCTCAATACGAATACTTACGGACTCCATTCTTCTCAGTTCTTGGCTATTCGTTCTCTTTGGGAGCTCGCGGACCGAGATAGTTTGAAATACCCTCGGGCATCCGCCATTTTGAAAAGCGACCTGTACGTCGATGACATTTGTACCGGGGCGTCAACGGAGAAGGAAGCAATCCTTCTTCGTGACGAATTGATTGGTATATTGGCCTCCGCTGGGTATGAGTTGCGCAAATGGATCTCCAACTCACCAGTGCTGCTTGAAAGCCTACCAGAAGACCACCAACAGGATCCGCATTTATTTGAGAATGTTGACAATCCTGCAATGATGGCTGTCCTCGGAATTCAGTACAGACCAGTTCAGGACACCTTCACATATGGAGTTGACTTAAAGTTACCTCTTGCCTGGACAAAACGGCTGGTGCTGTCCACTGTCGCGAGGACCTTTGATCCAAACGGTTGGATATGTCCTGTCATATTTTGGGCAAAATGTTTCTTACAGAAACTTTGGATGGCAGGACTTGGATGGGATGAACCTCTCCGCAGAACTCTTGTCGAGGATTGGATATCCTTTGTATCCTCGCTTCCGGCGGTCAATGAGGTCTCATTGCCTCGTGCCATGCTTCCTCCAGGGAAGTATAAGGCCACCCTACACGGGTTTTGTGACGCTTCGGAGCGCGGCCATGCCGCTGTTGTTTTCCTCCGTACCGTCAGTACCTCGGGCCATGTGACAGTTTCTCTGGTCATGGCTAAGAGCAAGGTGGCCCCTCTTCGGACTTCGCTGACCATTCCGAAATTGGAGCTATCGGCGGCAGCTCTTCTTGTGCGCTTGTTGAATCACGTGTCTAGTACGCTTGGAAAATCCGTACACATTAGCGCGACCTATGCCTGGACAGACAGCCAAATTGTTCTTTGTTGGTTGCGGGCGTCTGTTCACATTTTGGAGGTCTTTGTAGCTAATCGCGTATCCCAGATTCAGAAATCTGAGATACCGCTCATTTGGAGACACGTGCCTGGTGAGGTTAACCCAGCTGATTGCGCATCACGCGGATGTGCGGCTCCTCAGCTGATTGGGCATCCACTATGGTGGGGACCGCAATGGTTGACTCGTCCTGAGGTAGATTGGCCTCGGACACCAGCTTTGGACACTTCTTTCTTACCGGGCTTACATACGCTCGCTGTTGAGAAGGAAGAAGTTCCCTTTGACCCTGATATTTTGTTGAACCGTTACAGCTCCCTTGACAAGTTGATTGGTGTCACCGCTTGGATTAAGCGCTTCGCTTATAATTGTGGGCACCCAACTCAGTAACGTTTGTCACCGATTCTCTCACCTGATGAGAGGCAGGAAGCCTTACTTGTTTGGGTTCGTACTGTGTAATCGGTGCACTTTGAAAAAGAAATTGATATTTTGAAACGGGCGAAATCTAAATTGACGGGAGCTATAAGCAAACTGAGCCCCTTTTTGGACAGTTCGGGCCTTTTGCGTGTTGGAGGGCGTCTTCGCAACGCCATCCTCCCCTACGGGGCTCGCCACCCCCTCTTGTTGCCTAAGCAAGGCCATTTGGTTAAATTATTGGTGACAGATCGTCACATCAAAAACTCGCACGCCGGCTGTAATGCCCTGATGGCCATTTTGCAGCGAGAGTTTTGGATTTTGTCGGCCCGAAGAACGATTCGCAGTATAGTCTTCCGCTGCATGCTTTGTTATCGGCTCAAGGCCGCTCCCATGCAACCCTTGATGGGAGACCTACCTGCGGATCGTGTCACTGAGACCAGAGCGTTTGCAGGAGTTGGCACGGACTTTGCGGGTCACTTTTTGGTCAAAACATCATTTCTTAGCAACAGTAAAACGGTCAAAGCGTACTTGTGCGTCCTGGTTTGCCTCGCGACCAAGGCAGTCCATCTGGAGGTGGTATCCTCGCTCACAACGGAGGCCTTTGTTGCCACACTAGATAGATTTGTTTCACGACGCGGACTGCCTTCTATAATTCGGTTAGATTGCAGCACTAATTTTAAGGGTACGAACCACTATTTGAACGATGTTAACGCCTTCCTAGCTGATAAGCATATTGAAATTGGATGTAAACTCTCGTACCACCCAGCTGCCAATGGTATGATCGAACGACTTCACCGCACGCTAAAATCCGCATTAATGGCTCATCGCGAGCAGAGATGCACGGACATACTACCCGTGGTTCGGCTCGGCATAAGAACGCCCTGGAAGCAAGACCTACAATGCTATGTAGCTGAAATGGTATATGGTGAGACTCTTCGGATACCAGGTGAGTTCCTTCAGGCTACTAATCGCGATCTTAAACCACCAGATTTTGTTTCACAACTACGCAAAATTATGTCACTTCTAAGACCACAACCAGCATCACAACATTCTTCAACACCTATTTTCGTACACAAAGATTTACTAAACAGCCAACATGTTTTTATACGCAAGGATGCCTTACGTGGAGCTTTAGAAACGCCATATTCTAGTCCATACAGAGTACTAAAGAGAACAAATAAGATTGTCACTGATTAATTAACTAGAGGACCAGTGACAGTCTCTATCCTCGTCCGTTATTCGTTATCCTCATTACTGAGGGTCATGACCTCCTCCATCAAGTATTCGCTCCTTGATCAGTGAGCGCCATCTTGATCTGTTGGCTGCAATTTGTAGTGCCTCATGCACTGGAATTTCGAGTGTGGAGCGTATCTGGTCGGACCAATGCATTGGACTGTGACCTCGAGATCTTTTTCCTTCTATTTTGCCAGTGACCCTCAGCCTGTCCAGATTGTCACCATCTTTTCTGGCTATGTGACCGAAGTACTCGAGACATCTCTTAAGGCATGTCGATGAAAGCCTGGTTCTGACTTGCAGTTGCTTAAGGATGGAGGCATTGGTCCGATGAGCAGTCCACGGTATTTGCAGCATCCTTCTCCAACACCACATCTCGATTGCGTCTATGCGTTTACGGTCTGATACTATATGGGTCCATGTCTCAGCACCGTATAAGAAGATGGAGAAAATGAGTGTATGTACAAGCTTCTTTTTTGTCCTCAATGAGATCTTGCAGTCTTTCCAAGTCTTATGCAGCTGAGACATGGCGTTCTTTGCCATCCCTATGCGTCTCCTGTTGCATTCGTACGCCTTTTCGATTATCTGCCTGATATTCATAATTTGTTTCAGTTGTCAATCAGGTTGAACGTTAAGGAACAGCTTTTCTATTTATTCAGGGCTAACCCGTTCGACGTAAATCACTCTGAGTTTTTGTCCCACCGAGTTAAGTTCTCGTTTATCTCGGCGTTGTCGACGGCGCGGGCGCCTGGCACGTCGTTCAGGAGCGAAATTTGGCCGCCTTTTGTTGATGCCGACTTCAAAAACCTTACAAAGGGGATCAAAGATATAGAGCGGTAAAACTTAGGTTCGGATTCTTTGCCCTTCCCTTGTATAGGGGTCTAATTTTTACTTTCTTAAGTGCCGGAGGGTATACGACCTTACTCGTACGCTGGTTAAACAAGAGACTAAGGATGGGTGTACACATCGACTTTCGACTCTTGTTTTGGATGCTATTCGCTTGGTAGTTATCGTACAATACGATGTATCGTAAGGCGAGAATGGTTTAAACCTAAATGACGCATCGCTCGTGGATGACCCATCACCGAGCGCCACCAGTTCACGGCTGCTGTCAGCCGTGAGGGCACCGCACCCGCCACTGAAACGAATCCTAGGTTGAGGGCGTCTAGTTATTCCATTTTTGTATTATAAGGTTGACAATTTTTGTTCCGTATTAGATCAGTGAAATCAACCTTTTCCCGGTGCTCGCGACCCAATTCTGAATTAAATATGTAAATCTTATAGGTGCACAAGTCATGTTTTAATGAAAAGATCTTTTAAGTTAGTCAAATTGCAAGCCAGCTACAGATGGCAGTTCTATTACATCTCGTTCTTCCATCAACTTAATTGATTTCACTCTGAGTTTTTTTATGAGAAGAGTATTAAATAACTTAGAAAAGAAGATTAAATTTAAAAAAAGATACATCTATTTATGGCCGTGAGTGCGAAAATCTAGGTTAATATTTTATCTAAGAAGTCGTGATGAACCATTCTGATAACAGTATATTTTTATTGGCACGATTATAGCATTACTTCAGTATTTCATTACAAATTTTATATAAAAATTTTATTTTGTCGTCATTATTTTCCTACTCCAACCTCACGTTTATATTTTTGTAACAATTATATTAACTAAACATCAAACTGTTTTCATTAATAATGTTTTAAGTGAACAAATAAAATGCCTCATTTTGGTTTGTTAATATTTTATGTGCTCACATATCTGCTTCTAGCTGAAACAGGTAGGATAAATTACGTTTTGACTTAAATATATTAAACACATTTTTGTAAGGACAATTATTAAAGCAAGAAAATTTTCATATTATAGTCATACTTTGTAATTCTGCAAACTCATAACTTCTTTTATAATTTAAAAAATAACTTTATTTTAATATTGTAACGCCTGCTATGCGGATTACATTACAAAATTACAAATATACGATAGGAAAAATTTAAGTCATGTGTGGGGTTCGAACCCGCGTCCATCCACCCCTTTAGCCGGGGTATGCTCTAACCAATTGAGCTAACATGACATGACGTCATAACTCAAATCTTTCCTATCGTTCTTTAACCATCGTATTGGGGTGGAGCGACATCTATAGTACAACTTACGTTTTTACTACAAACAAGACCAATTTTGCAATTGGTTTTATACTTGTGAATGATGACGCAACCCTTGACTTAAATTTTTGCTATCTTATATTTGTAATTTTGTAAAATAACTTATTAAGTTATAATCGATATTACTATTGCATTTGGAACGTATTCCAACATTTGAAATAATGTATTGTTTTATATATAAATTTGTATCCATACTACAGATTTCAAAAAGTGAGCATGAGTATGATACAAGTCACATTAATCTAATGTTTTTAATTTTTTCGACACCATTTACAATAATTTATGAATGCCATTTTTCTAAGCTCAAAATTTTCTTATTAATTTCTTTTTACTATATTGATTGTCTAAATACCCTATAAACTCCACCGGCTATTGCTCCATAACCATTATATTGCCATTCTCTCAGATAATTGTTCAACAACCAAAATATTTATTTATCAACGATACTGCGAGGGGTGGTGTGGAATCGATAACTACGAATATTGAATACTCCACTCATGTTTAATTTTAAAACACACAAAATCAGTACTAACTATTACCTAAGCTCTGGCTAACTATGTCTCAAGGTGACGGGCGCAGTGCAATTCGTGACTTCTGACGAAATGCATATGTTATAGGCAGAGGTTAGCTCGCTTAACATCAGGCGGGACTCGAGCTTAATCCGTCACAAAAACCTAGAAAAAAAATTACAACACAACAACACTAGGAATAATAAAATGTATAATGATAACTAAAAACGAACTACACTAAAAAGACCGAAAAAAGATTGAGAAGCCTTTTGACGTGGGAAATAAAATTGATTTGGGAAATAGTAGCAGGTGAGATCCAATTATTTTAATGCCAGTATTATTTTTAAAACCAGTCAGGTTTTTACTATTCATTTTAATTTTGATTACATTCTCAGTCTTGCTTCAGTCTTTTTAGTGCATTACTTATATATCATCTTTTATGCGGCCTATATTTTTTGAATGAAATATTTTACTATAGACTTTTAAGTTTCCTGGCACACACTTATAAACACAAACTGTCTTACTTATAAAAAATTGGCAAAATCAAGATGTGGTAGATGGCATACCAACAAAATCGACCTATGAAAATCACAATTTATGTAAAACGTTTCTTCTTCAAGATAATTTTGTTCGTGTGGCGATGTAGTAACTTTCTAGTATCTATAGACAACTAAAAGCTAGACCTAAAATTATTAATGTAACTCGGCTCAAATCGACGTAAGTGTGACCTTTGGCAAAAATATTACTGCTCAAATCAACAAAAGCCCGGTCTAAACTTGTAAAGCATTCGTCGTTTTTAATTTTGCAATTGGTTTTATACTTGTAAATGATAACGCAACCTTATAGTTTTAATATTGTTAGGTTTGCAAAAACGCCTGCTATGCGGATTACATTACAAAATCACAAATATACGATAAGAAAAATTTAAGTCATGTGCGGGATTCGAACCCGCGTCCATCCACACCTTGAGCCGGGGTATGCTCTAACCAATTGACTACTGGACTTGTTTGTAGTACAACGTAAGTTGTACTATAGATGTCGCTCCATCCTTATACGATGGTTAAAGAAGGATAGCAAAGATTTGAGTTATGACGTCATGTCATGTTAGCTCAATTGGTACCATACCCCGGCTCAAGGGGTGGATGGCCGCGGGTTCGAATCCCGCGCATGACTTAAATTTTTCCTATCGTATATTTGTGATTTTGTTATATAATTTTTGTCAGAGAAAGCCTACGTTTTAAGATATTATGATTTGAATGTTTTTTTTTTTTTTTCATATTATATAAATCTACACTCCACAGACTCCAGGGTCCGTGCCTTTTTTTAATTATGACCATATTTTATTTACAAACTAGATACTTACAATATATAGGAAACATGCAACATTCTAAAAGAGAACAGTTTTAAAAGAACAGTTTTTTTTTCCGATACATGTCATTACCACTTGCATCCAGAGCAGACCAGTGTTCTCTAGCAGCACCCGTTCACGAGTTGACCATGTGCCAGCCATCGCCTTCCTCAACCATTTTTGAGGGAAGATGGCGACCCGACACACAACACCGCCGCTAGACAACACCTTTATGTGAGCTTGACCGCTCTGGATACCCGTGCCAACGATTACAATTTGGGATTACTCTACTTTTTTGTGTCATTCCCCCACGTCACATTGTAACAGGGTCTCCATTACCACGCTGTTTCGATCTTTGATCGCCATTTTGAGGTTGTAATTATGGATGGTTCTTGGTGGTTCCAGTATGCCGTAAAATTGCAACGACTGCGTGCGGGACGCTCTCGTGCAGCTTCATGCTGCTCTTGGTCTTGATGGCGATGACCGACTCGTATGTTAGTCCCTGAGCTTCGTGGATGGTAAGGGTGCGTGATCCCCTTCCCTCTCCGTAGTTCTGGCTTGTCAGGGTCTCCTTTTCTTCCTGGGTGTGAACCAGGAATAAGGTGTTGGGGAGAGATTTGAGAATTTTCGCACCCGTGTACCTTTCAAGCTTCAGGGACTTAATACGGGGAGCTGAGGAATATATACCAGAGTATATTTCTCTCAGTGCGTACGCGACATCCATTGGGTTCCGATACGTGCATAACAACTCCTGGGTGATGTTTGTGACCAGGTTAGGGCGGTTGTACCTTAATACGAAGAGATTATCTCTATCGATGTAAGGCAGCTGATTGACATCTCCGATGAGGACAAGTTCACCAACTCCAGCCAGCCTGGAAGCCATGACTATGGCTCCAAAATGGTTCATGAGAGCTTCATCCACTATGAGGCGGCTGTAGCTCTCAGTCCTTTTAAAACCATTTACGAGGACAGAAGCCATTGTGCGCACCTTGGTTTTCACTAAGTCTCCGATTCGGTGCGCAAGCTTTTCCCTCAGGTCTTTTACTGCTTCTGTAGTTGTTGTGATAATGATGTCCTTGTCCACATCGAATTGCCTTACCACCCAAGTTGTTTTACTACATCCTGGAACTCTATTTACCCATTGTATTTTCGGTACTTCCCAGTGTTTCCAGAATGATTCAATGTCCGCTCCCCCTAAAATAGATTTCGCCATTTCGAGGATACGGTCATCTAACATTATTTTGGTGCACTGGGCCGTTACTACTATTGGGTCATTTTGTGGTGTCGCGTATTTAGGCCTACCTAGTCGCTCCGTTTCTCCCTCGTCCAGGGACACAAATCCGCCTATTGCATGAATGTTTGTAGGTTATGTTTTCGAAAAGTAGTCTTAGATATTTAGTTTCATTTTGTTAATTATGCATAGGATGTAATTCTGCTGGTGTTATTTACCTAGATAAGTTTATGTTAGATACAAAACGAAAACAATTGTAACTGTAAACATATAAAAGTGATACTTACATTGCTTCATTTTATTACGTTCACGTCGTATTTCTGTGTAAAATTCGTTTAGATAATAATAATAATAATAATAAATCATTTATTGTGTGAAAATGGAACATTATGATAACAATATGGTTATGGAGCTCCTGGTTCCCAAACTAGGCTCATTGACCCGTGGGATAGGACCCAGGCCTCTTTCGTCGATGTACAAAAGTATTAGATTGGTAATATATTTTGGTTATCATGATTAAAATTACAATTATTTCTTAATCGTTACCATTAAACAAAGCAATTTTTTTTTATGTGCAAGAACAAAAATACAATATTAATTTATGGAATCTTAAATAATAATACATCAGACAATACTTATCAAAATGAATGCATGCAAGTAAATATTATGATAAGTATGTGTGAAAGTGTGAAGAAGAATAAAGGGTGCTGTGAGGGGTGAGTATAGAAAATGTGTTTTTGATGTGATACACGTATGTTTAATTCATGTAATATATATGTATATATAGATAATATATTTGTATATACATAGGTGATATATATATATATATGTATATATAGATAATATATAATCGATAAATATATTATAATTTGTTATAGTATGTTAAATTGTGATAATATAATTCGTATTTAATTTTATATTTCCAGAGCCATCAGTTTTTCAGTGTTGTCATAGTTGAGATTCTTCAATTTATTGTATAAAATATGTTTGACTTCGAAAGAATTTAACGTTAGAATTTGTTTGTCCTTGTGTATTTTGTTATACAGGAAAGGTCCTATAATACTGCTAAATTTACGTGAAAATGTTGTGTTTCCGAGAGGTTTTATACACACATTATGAGAAGGTCGTTTTTTTGGTGCTGCTGGGTTGTAATTTATTAACTTATGATAGTGAAGTACTACTTGTTGTATAAATAGTTGCCGGACTGAAAGAACTTGGCATTCTTTAAAAAGATTGGTTGTGGGGTATCTAAAGGGTTTATTTTTACTACATTTAAGGACTCCTCTTTGGGCTCTTTCAAGGGGAAGCAGGTGTGTTTTGTATGCACCACCCCAAGAAGTGATACAATATGTGATGATAGACTGACACAAGGAAAAATAGAGAAGTTGTATAATATCCCAACTTGCACTGTCGCGAATGGCTTTGAATACTGCCATAAGTTTACGCACTCGCTGAGTTAGTATGTTGATGTGGGGTACAAAAGAAAGGTTTTTATCAAGAATGACACCTAGATATTTAATCGTACCTACCCTTTCTAGTGCATGGCAGTAGCAAGTGGGACTTGTGGCGTTTGCGCATAAAGGGGTTTTGTGAGCGATAATTTTTATAGTATCACTTATATCAGGAGTACCCTTAATGCTAAAAGTGATGTATTTGGTTTTGTCTACGTTAAGAGTGAGGCGATTATTCCGAAGCCATGACGTGATCTTATTGAAGGCACTCTGAGCCAATTTGAACACTTCTTCCCAATCACAACCATGAACTAGTAAGGCAGTATCATCAGCGTATGTTATTATTGAACAATTTTTTATGCGGATTTCACACAGGTCGTTTATGTAAGCCAGAAAAAGCGTTGGCCCGAGAATACTACCTTGAGGGACGCCAAATTTCAGAGATAATGGATTGCTGACGTAGTCTCCTATTTTAACACTTTGGGTCCTGCCAGTCATGTAGTCTTTAATAAGGTTATGTTGAGTTCCTCTTACGCCAAGCTTCTCTAGCTTATTAAGTAATAATGGGACAGACACACAATCAAAGGCCTTCGCCAGATCCAGGAATATAGCGAGAGTTTTCTTTTTAGAGTCTAGTTTTTCAGCTATAAAATTTGTGAGTTTGAGGACGGCGTTTGTCGTCGACTTATTTCTGCGGAAACCAAATTGATTATTCAGAAAATAAGTTCTTTTTTTCAAGAAAAGTTACAAGTCGTTTATTTATGATTTTTTCAAAAACTTTAGATAGAGATGTTAAGGTTGAACTGGCCGGTAACTTTTCCATACAAACGCCGTAGGATGACCACTCCCTTATTTGAGGTTTTAGGTCCAGAACTAAGCATGATATCGATTTATCTCTTCATTATCTAGGCTTGTCTTGGCACCGATTTGTAAAAAAAAACTTCACATGATAGTTATAAGCCTCGAAACATCCCTGTAATATCACGAATTTTAGCGCATGTTTAGTCGTAAATAAACGACTTATAGAGCATGAAATCCCTAAAATTATTTACATAGAAGCATAGCTCAGTTCATGATCATTTTAGATAACATTTTGGAAAACAAATAAATCCAGTAGTATAATCATAAACATCCTAGAGCCAAAGGTCGGCACACATAGTTTTGCGCGCTAGTTTTTCGTTCAAAATATTGGGCATCTCATGTCAATACTTACATTCCGCGGTGAGGGAAGTGGGCGGGCGGGTCTCATGCGCAGCACACTAATATATAATTAACAAAACGCACACTACCAAAAGTCACGTGCACCGCGCCGCAATCTTAGAACGTAATATTATATTGTAGGAATGCCGTGTTGCTTCTTGGTGTGCACGTATGTATACACTACCAATATGTAGTGCCTATGCCTACTTACGTACTTATATATATATGTAGATATATATATATATTTACATATGTTGGGAGTTGGGGACCGGATTTTCTTTCGCATTTGATTAGTTTGTTCGTGATAGTAAGTGTCGGACGCCATAATCCATATAGATAGGTAAGTACTTGGGTAATATAAATACGTAACTATGTCTAGGTACTCACCTACTCTCACCTAAGTTAGTACCTAGTAGGTATTAGTCAATACGCAGGTCATGATAGCTATGGTGAGTACCTAATAATTTTAGCAACACTTAGACAATATAAAAAGCTGCATTTGGTTAGATATGGTATGGACGTAGGTAGTCCGCATTCTTTTTAGAATATAGTCTAAGCAGTAATATAACTTCGAGAAAGTACCTACCTAACACAAAGTAGTAAAGGGTTAGAATTAGAAGCTCAATGGAAGATACCTACCTATCTACGATATAATTATCATTTATCATATAGGCCTGCCTAGGCACGCAACTGTCAGCGATGTCAAATCGACATTCGCGGGCGCGCATTACATTGCATACCTATCTACATAGCTATAAGATCACAACAAATAATAAAGTTAGTACTATGTATCTACCTACGTAAATTAGTAGAATAAGTATGTATATTTGTAGTAGGTACTTATACCTAAGGTAGTACGAAAGTTTATATGGTAAACTTAGCGATGATTGTAGGCACTTACCTAATCAAAAATAACCTATGATTAGTTATTGATTTTTATTGGAAATAATTTAAATCAGTTACGGGTAGGTAGAGAATTTTTATTCCAAATGTGTTCTACCAGGATTGGTAGATCCATGATGCCATCGTACATTACCGCTTAGAGACAGATTTTGAAATCGGTACGACACACTCTCATCTCAAAGCTCGCTAGCCGGGCGAGCATTCGCAAAACAACCTTCCACCATGCGGTGAATTTCATGCCCGCGGCGGGATTCGACCCATAGACCTGTTGCGCGGCAGTCCATTGCTAAGAGCCATCACTGCTTCCCGTTAAGTGTTTAGTGACAGAATTTCTACTTGAGGGTGGTAGCTAGCCAAGCGAGCATTCGCAAAATGCCCTTCTACCAAGCGGTGAATTTCAAGCCCGCGGCGGGATTCGAACCATAGACCTGCTGCGTGGCAGTCCAAAGCTAATGCCACTGAGCCATCACTGCTTCCCGTTAGGTGCTTTCTGGGAGATTTTCTACTTGAGGGTGGTAGCTATCCAGGCGAGCATTCGCAAAATGCTCTTCACCAACGCGGGGAAGCTCAATATCAAGGCTGGATTCGAACCATGGACCTGCTGCGCGGCAGTCACTAGCTAATGCCACTGGCCCATCACTGCTTCCCGTTAGGCGCTTACTGACAGATTTTCTGCTTGAGGATGGTGGCTAGCCAGGCGAACATTCGCAAAATGCCCTATGCCCTTCCACCAAGCGGTGAAGCTCGAGCCCGCAGCGGGATTCGAACTATTAACATGCTGCGAGGCAGTCCATAGCTAATGCCACTGAGTTCACGTTAGTTGCATGGTGACAGATTTTCTACTTGGGTAGCTATCCCGGCGAGCATTCGCAAAATGCTCTTTTTTTATGCCTGATAGGTTAGCCTTTGACCACTATCTCACCTGATGGTAAGTGATGATGTGGTCGAAGATGTTGTTCAGGCTAACCTAGAAGTACTGGCTCTCAAGGACAGCTGCCGGAACACACCGTTAGGTGCTTGGCGACAGATTTTCTACTTGAGGGTGGTAGCTATACAGGCGGGCATTCGCAAAATGCCCTACCACCATGCTATAACGACTGCCATCCTAAGACCACCACGGAAGCGCTCAGTAGTATTGTCCTAGCGGTCACCCATCCAACTCATGACCGCGCGCGACGGTGCTAAACTTTGCTGATCGGTTGAGAACAGCTAAGTAAACTTCGCTACGAACTCTCCACCACGCGGTGAAGCTCAATATCGCGGCGGGATTCAAACTATGGACCTGTTGCGCAGCAGTCCATAACCAATGCCACTGAGCCATCACTGCTTCCCTTTAGGTGCTTGGCGACCGATTTTTTACTTGAGGGTAGTTGCTATCCAGGCGGGCATTCGTATAATGCTCTTCTACCACGCGGTGAAGATTAAGCCCGCGACGGGATTCGAACCATGGACCTGCTGCGCGGAAGTCCATAACCTATGCCACTGAGCCGTCACTGCTTTACAAAATATGTTGTAGTAAAAGCAGTAACTTGCTAATTATGTAATAAATAATTATTGTAGGTAAATATTTACTACATCAATATGAAAAGAACAAACTAATACATATACTATGTACCTACAAATCATTGTACCTACTTACTAAATATTTACCTACTATAGGTGAAATAACATCAGTATGTTATTATAAAACGAACGAAAATTATAACAACAGGTACCTACTGTCCGAACCAAAATGTATTCCTCTGTGAATATATAATATTATTTTATAAGAAATACCTACACACGTCGTGACGTAGCTTGAGACACTATCTCCGTCCGTCGTCAAACATCGTAATTCATTCGGCATGGTTCGGCTTTCATTGATATATCGCAAACAAGTGTGCGTAATTAGCGTAGATGCAATACGGGTGTGTGATGCGCGATCACTATCTTCTTACTACTCATCACGGAGTCTTACCCTTTCCCACAAAGGTATAGGTGAAATAGCATGCTTTGTTGCCTCGCCCGCTGATAAGTTCGAGCCGCCGGCAAGTGCATCCTTAAGATGGAGATCGGACGGTAATTTCTTATTTCAGTTTTATCACCAGTTTTGTAAATAGGTATTATAACTGCATGTTTCAGAGTGTTGGGAAAGCATCCTGAATGAAGAGATAGATTTACTAAATGTGCTATTACTGGTGCAAGTATTTCTCTGTTCTGACGAAGGATCTTTGACGATATGTTGTCCCATCCAGCTGCAGAATCCAGTTTCAACGAGTTAATCACTGCTAATACTTCCGTCGTATCTGTTTCCAGCATAGCGATAGAGCTTGTTGATGATATGATGTCTAAATTAACAGAATGGCTTGTATCTGGAATGATGTTATCAGCCAAGCGATTACCAACACCAGCGAAGAAGTGATTAACATCGTTCACAGATATTTCCTGAGACTCACTAATCTGCAGTAGTTCAGTCGATAGTTTTGGTGTACTCTTGAAGTGAGTGATTTCATTTATAACTTTCCAAGTCTTTTTTAGGTCATTACTATTACTGGCTTTGAGTAGTTGTTCCTTTTCGTAGTTTATCTTAGACTTTTTGAGAATAGACTTGCAAAAATTTCTGTATCTCTTGTAGGTTAATTTCAATATCGCATTATCAGGTTGCTTTCTGAGTCTTAAGTGCATGCGATCCCTGTTTCTGATGCATCTTATAATGCCTATAGTGATCCAAGGTTTCCTGGCTGTTTGACATTTAGGTGTTAGAACGGTTATTGTATTTGTGCAGATTATTTGTGAGATTATTTTTACAAATACATCAGTGGCAACATTACTGTCTATAGAAGATAAAATTTCAGTAAAATCTACAGTTTGGATAGAACATGATATTGCAGTATAGTTTATTTTAGAGATTTTCTTAGGGGTTTGTAGTTCTAGTTGTTTAATATCCATTGACAATAATGTCGTGTAATGATCTGTAACGGTGTTTTCAATGACTAAAGTTTGACATTGAAAGTTAGAGCGTAACAAGAGGTGATCCAGTTATTAACTCGAGTGGCGAAACTATGTGCTGGCAGTAGTCCATGCATCGCTGTTATATCAAGATATAGAGATGCGTTACTATCAATAGGGTCAGCTGTTATATTAATGTTAAGATCTCCGGATATTATAACGTTTTTGTATTTTTTGTACATGTTTAAGATGTTATCAAGGGAGTAAAGAAAGGCGGCAGCATCAGTATAAGACGGAGACCGATAAATACATATCAAAATTATATTATTGTTTATTTTTGTGACAAGGCAAGAGCCATCTATAGTTGTTGGTTCAGAAACTTCACATGAAAGTCCATTTCTGCAATAAACAATAATTCCATCGTTTTGATTGTTAACTTTGTTGGTTTTGTAAGACGTATAGCCTTTCATCTGAGGGAAGTTTGGGTTCGAGGCAATCCAGCATTCCGTAAGAGCTATAATGTCTGGATAGATATCTATCCGAGTCAATAAGACAGTAAAATCTGAAAAGTTGCAGCCAACACTTCTTATATTTTGCGTCAAAATTTTTAACTTTTTCCCTGGACTTTTTATTATTAATTTACATTGTTCTGGCACACAGATTTGAGATTGTGAGCAACTAATTTTATCAACATAATCAGTAAGTAATGACATGCCATCCATATTTTATATTTACAATATTTATGAGGTAAAATGAAAGTGATGGATAAGTTAAGACATTGAATAATACTGTAGACGCATTTATTATTACCGAAGTAAGTATTTTGACCAAACTTGATTTAGCATCAAATATCGTACCATGAAACGTATCAAAGTAGGTGTGATAGTAATATGGTTGGCTGGTATTTGATAAAAATCCGAGGTCTCTGACCACCCCTCCTTGAGGTAACCTTGACGTCATATGTGTATGTATGTTAGGTAAAAGTAAATGTATTATTAAATGTAGCGAGAAGTGTGTCTTTATCTTAGGTTTACGCAATCTGTACTGTGGAAAAATTAGCTTGTAATCATAGTTAGCAATGGAATGTTGTTTTTGTATTGTTATTATAAGTGTAATAAGTAGTAATGGTCTTTGCTTAGATATTATAGGTAGATACCTAGGTTATATATATCTACTCTAAGATAAAACGACCCTTAATCCTAGGTTATGTATAATCTAAGCATCTTATCCTAATAGTAGTTATGTAAAAGTAACGAAACATTCTGTAAACATTGTTTTTCACACCACCACCCTCACCACCTTCGACCACTACTTTACCTGTGAGTAAGTGATAATGTTTTTATCACGCAAAGCATAGAATAGGAACTGGTTCTCCAGAATACAATGTAGGTGCCTGGCGACATATTATCTACTCCAGGCAAGCATACATTTGCTAAGTAAGTGACCGACATACTAAACTATGTTTACCTGAGTAATTGTTAAAAAGGCCATTTTGTACAGTTAAATAAGAGAATATAACTCCAAGGTCTCATAAAACAACAATAAGTGATACTTATATTAATTTCAATTTATTCATTATCATATTCTCGTATAACGACATCATCTAAAAACTCTGCTGGTGCTAAAGAGGCCAAGTCGGAATGCAAAAGGCGATGTACATTTACACGTTAGGCAAAAATAAAGAATCCAAGGGAATGCACAGGTCACAAATGAAATACAAGTAATATCAGCGTCAAAAGGCAGTCTGCGTCAAGTAAAAAAGAAGGTAAAAGACGGAAAGCTAATGAAATCTGTTTGTCATGTGTTTTGATATGTCACTGTAGGGATGATCGATGATGATCGATGTTAGAAGATAAAACATCGATAGCCTGCCACGAGTGTGGGGCACCGGAAGACACGGCGCTCCATACGCTGGAGGTGTGTGCCGCATGGGGCCCGCAGCGGCACACTCTCTCAGCCCTCATAGGAGGGGATCTCTCTCTGCCGAGCGTTATAAACGCCATGCTCGGAGGAGAGAGATCGTGGCAGGCGGTGGTCTCCTTCTGCGAAGCGGTAATGGCGCAGAAGGAGGCCGCGGAGCGGGTCAGGGAGGGCGATGCCCATGCTGCCCCGCTCCGGCGCAGACGAACGGGGGCGAGGAGGTGGCAGTTTGCCCGCCTCCTCCCTTCTCCGTAGTGGGGTCACTGGTGGAGAGTCGGGGGATTCTCCACCAGCTTGCACGGCCCCACACGTTTGGGGGGTGACCTTGGTGAGTAAGGTCGCCCCTCCACAGGCGCAGAGGCCCGACAGAGTTTGGGCCTACCGCCGGGGCAAGATGGTGACTGCTAACGCGACCCTATCTTGCCCCATCTTGGCGGAGGACTGCTCACGGGGGGGTTTTAGTGGGTTCAAGCCCCACACATCCCCTTCCACCGCCCCCGCGGTGGAGGGGCAGTGCGAAGGCATTTCCCCCCCTCAAAAAAAAAAAAAAAAAATTATAAAACATCGATGTTTTAACAACGATGTTGCATTTACAAAACATCGATTAACATCGATGATACGCACACATAATCGAAATTGAGATAATAATCATGATACTTTGTCTCGTTCGTTTTGATCTGTGGACTGCTGTATCTGTCTCGTTAATGTGCGACGTCTGCGCCGTTCATCCGTTGAAAACGAAGTAATTGTTTGTAATAATTGGTATTCACACTAAACTTGGTGATCACTTTTTGTGTCTATGGTTCATATTAAATGTGGAACCATAGACGCAAAATGTGGTCAAAATTATCTAAAATAACTGAAGTGGAATATGACCTAAAGGTGTATCAGCCATTGTTGAAACATGTAACTGTCGGATATAACGAAAACTCCTCTTAAAATGATCATCTTTCGTAGGCTTTTACCAACAAATGCGTTTATTGTAAAAAATACACAAAAAACATTCTTATAACATAAGCTACTCAGATATTTCAATTCGCTCAAAGAATTGCCAACTACTTTTTCGCCATTGTTTTTTCCAGTATTTCACTAATATTTCAGAAAGTATGGCAACGATAACGCTCAATAAATTGGAGAACAATTTAGGTTCGCCGTTTTCTTATTTTGAATTTAGAAAGTGCCAAAATTACTTTTAAATGAATTTATTATAAACGAAACTGTCAAAATGCTCATTAATATTTTCCAATGTATGCTAATATTTTGTACTTACCTGCTGACGTGAAACCAACGAGAGGCGGTGCACAATCGGTGGTTGCAATTAACAAAGTAAAAACGTGGGATACATTCTGAAATACAATACATATATATTTGTAATTCCATATGAATGTCCTTTAATTTGAGACCCTTCTCGATAGGATTGGATATTTATATGAAGGTATTACTATTTCGCGCCAAAAATACGGCATATTTTTTCAAACACCTATTTAACGAAGCCCTCCTTGGGTTTTTAAGACAAATGTAAACAAAGCCTTAACTCTTGAAATCCATCTAGCTGTTTAGAAGATACGAGGCAATAAAGAAATTTACAAACGAACATAGGAACTTAAATTCAAGAAAGCATGAAAAACATAAGCATTCCTTGGCAGTAGGGGAAAAATAAACTAGCGGTGCCAATTCATTCAAATGTGTAATGTGCGATTTTATAATAAAATTCCTAAAGATATTACAGTTCTTACAGTTGGAAAGTGCAAGCTGCATGTAAAAAAGATTTAAAATAAAATAGCGTATTACAAAATTGATGAGTAAGGTAAAAATACATGGGATATTCCACCTGTGCCAAGCTACCGCCTTTCATATAAGTAATATTATATAAAAGACAAACAGTAAATACAAATAAAAAGAATTTATCCGAGTTTCTTATCCGTTCTTCTTCTCAAAGTGGCTCTATACAATTTTAGCTGAACGCGGCAGTAGATTATTTTAAAATAATTTTTTGTTATTGACCTTAGTCGCTAAGATGTCATTAATGATTATTTTTTTGACTTTGACAAAAACATTTGTTGAAATATTTCTTTCAGTTCCACAGCAAAACATGAAAGTCTTATAGGTATATATTTTTTAATATATTTTGTTAAAATTAATTTAAAGCGCCTTCCAACCGAGGTTCATCTTTAGTAATCCTTCTCACACATTTGAATTTGGCGTCTGCATATGCAGAAGCCTTCCAAGTGTTCTGGCAGTAGTCCTCGAGAGTCAGCAAATTACAACACACAAAACATAGTAAACACTCAAGGTGATGGGCGCAGTAGTGTTCGTCGTACTTGTGATGAAATGCATCTATATAGGCAGCAGTTACCATATAACATCAGGTGGGCTTCGCGTGTGATTCGTCACAATCCCATAAAAAAAACGTACGAGAAATATGCCTATATTATGGGTGTGCCAAACTCAACTTAATAGGACCACCGGATAACCGGACTGCGCCTCTGAAATACGAGGTGCTTCGGTAGCGTATGCGATCCTTCGAAATATTTTTAACCTTTGGACAAACGGGGTAGATTTGAGATTGCAATGGATTCCCTCACAAAGGAGAGAAAGGGAAGGGATGTTGAAACTTTGGCAAAAGAAGCGATCATAATTGGTACAGAGACCTACACAATACAGGAAAATACAGAAATTTTAACAAAGTACACAAAAATGGAAAATTCTGTTTAATGTAAAATCACAGGAATAAGGAATTTGGTATAAAATCTTACAAAGTGAACCTTCTTGTATACCATGGTGTGTTAATATGAAATCTCAAAGGTGTTTAATTGTTTTGGCACATAAGTTGCGCTCCGGCCACCTTCCACTAAACAATCACAAACACTTGATGAGGGTGGCTGACTCACCCAACTGTCATACCTGTGGAGTCACAGAGGACGTTCATCACGTACTAGTGGAATGTGTTTGGAGTCGGCCGATGAGATCTTGGATAAGTGCTGAATTTGGACTCAATTTGAGTGACATAGGAGTAGTGCAGGGTATATTGGCTGATCCATTAAGTGAAATAGCTAGAGTATTCTGCAAAATGTTGCTTGAAGTACTTAATTCGTTTTAGTGTTAAATATTCCTGTAACTTTTAAAAAATAGGACCACCGATTGTGACCGACAATATAATCTGACCTATCTGACTTATTCACGTGAGTTATCCTGTATAATTTTATAAGATTATTCAAAACTGTGTTCGTTTTTTATAGTAAAATAGCAAACTATAAAAATCCTTTCTAAAAAATACAAATATTATAAATCTGTAGAACGTTTTTCTTAACTAAGAAAACATATTAATAGAGGCAATTTCCAAATTTTCATGCAATATATATCTTGAAGGAGTTAATTTTCTTTGACGCAATGTTATACTTTAATAAAAGATCAAGTCTTTGAAGCAGGCGCCCTGTTTTGAATAGGTATATAAGAATAATTGTAGCCCTCTCAAGTAGATCATTACAAGTAAGGTTTAAGATAGAAACACTAAATAGACTGATAGACTTTTTTTATGTCTGTAACAGATATAGCTGCCCAAATCGCTACCGACAATGAGACTCAAGATGTTACTATAACTAAAACGGAAAACTCAATCAGTATGCAAGTCATCAATCGTCAAGTTACAGGTAATAATTTAATTGGACCTTATTGTTTAAAATTTATCTTATATTTTGTTCCATTTGGCAAACTTGAAGGTCCATATTCAAATTGTTTTATGTAACTTTAAAACATCTTTGCAAAGTATTTATAAATAAAAAATTAAGCTTTACTGCTCCATACCTACATATTATATTTTGAGTTATATAGACTATGTTTTCCTTCTAATATCTATATATATTATACTTATATATTTGTTTTGGTAACGACTTTTCATTGACATCCATCGATTTGGGAGGAGGGGAGATGTTGGGAGAAGGGGTTGGGGCCCTCCCTTAAAAAGAAAAGAAGTCCCCTTTTAGACATTTAAAATGTTTAATACTGAGGAAATTATCTCCATTTTATGGATTAAACATTTATAAGCGTTTGGCGTGAAAAATGGGGGGTACCCCTTCCTTTCACCACCACTTTCATTACAAGGTAATGCGTAGTTTTTGAATTATGCATATTTTTGTAAAATCATAACCTCACTTTAGTAAAATTAATTGTTTTGTTTGATGTGTAACCAGACTGTTTATACAAAATGCGCTGCTCGCGCATTTTGTTGTCGCAGTTTCAACCTTACCTAGCATAATATATATACATTTACGTAAATAAATATAAAATAATTTTTTTCCAAACGTATGAAAACTTAACCGTAGGTAAAAAGAAACTTTCATTGACGAGAATTCTATAGAATCTGTGCTACCACAAATTAATAAGTTGGCATCGTCAGGTTGGCCACTACGTCCTCGTTATGAATGAAATTCTATTGTTATCATTATCGCTGATGCCAATGGGTTAATCAACCCTACGGATTGGCATTTACATTGCCGTCATCAGGGCCTATTTATGAATGAAATTCTATTGTTTTCATTATCGATGATGCCAATGAGTTACTCCATGCGCATCATAGATAATGACAGAGAACAATAGAATTTTATGAAATAGACCCATATTGTCGTACTGATGACAAGGGATTAAAATAGCAAAAATAATTGATTTTCAATATTTTTTTCCCAAAAATATTGAAAATCAATTATTCAATCTCTACAGGTTAAAGCTTTACGCTTATAATAATATTACCTTTCTGTGAAAAAAATATCAACCCCAACCCGACGGACGGCAAAGGAAAAGTAGGTATGCCCTTATTTTTTAAGCAATAAATATTAAAATAATTTAGATGGGCGAAGCCATTGGCACCCCACCAAACACAGTTTTAAACCAGTTCGGGGGCCTATGAATTCATTAACTAAACAGTAACAACTTTATGCAAAATATGTATAATTATTATTATTATATATTATCACTTACAATCTTCGACCACATTATCATTTACATTAGGTTTGAAGATACTGCCTTTTAACATTAAAACTAAAGGCAGCATTAGCTACAAAAGGACACACAGAAGATTTTGTAACACTACATGAAATAACGCGTGTTTGTACGTTTATAATATCAACTATTGCAAACCCCCAATGAGATGGGCTTGCATTATTATTCAACAGTGAACATTATAACGATTGATATGATAAGATAAAATTTATATATTACAAATTTTATGTCTAATTCTCCTAAAGCTGCTTTACTTATGTCATCTACAGGAATCACTTGTACAAGCCCAAATGGTGTTACAAGTATATCTCTAGATGGAAGCGTTGAGACTTCGAGTGGGTTTTCTTCATCGTCTTCTTCTAGTTTTGGTGGTCAATCATCTGGAATTGTAGGCATTACTGTAATACAAATAACATTTGGACCAATAGGTGAGTTTAAATATTATAAATGTGAACAGGTAAGAGCGTTTGATTGTGTTTAGTACCAGCCTGTGTAACCATTCCCAAAAAGATAAGCAGACGAAAATTTGTAAATTACATTCTGCCAGTTATATTTTTAGACTACATAAGAGCGTAACCAAATATAGCACGTCAATAGCATTTATAACAGGAGTATAAATTAAAATCGTCTGAACTTCAAATCACCTGAGATCTCTATGTTAAACTTTTAATTCTAATAGCAAGCAAGACTAGTGAGACGGTAAAGCACACAGTCAGCATTACTAAAGTTTCACCTTCTTTATTTTAATTTTATGTACTCTGTAAGAATAGTACGTAATACACGATCGAGTCATACCACAAGTCATACTTAGTAGAAAATCCATAACTAATTTAAAAAATAATGCTTAATATCCCTATAGTAAGAACATCTTATACATCTTTATACAACTATTATCTAAAGATAGATAGATAATACTTTATTGTTACACCACATAGAGGTAAAATAAAATTTACAGTGATAGTGTTGCAATGGGCGGCCTTATTTGATTATCCCATAACGCGAGGTTATTTCTTCTTTTTTTCATGTTAATTTCATAATAACCTCATACTACCTATCTACTTGCAGATTATATTGTACCTTATATTGTATAATTAGGGTTCCGTACCCAAAGGGTAAAAACGGGACCCTATTACTGAGACTTTGCTGTCCGTCCGTCCGCCTGTCACCAGGCAGTATCTCAAGAACGGTGATAGTTAGACACTTGAAATTTTTACAGATGATGTATTTCTATTGCCGCTATAGCAACAAATACTAAAAATAAATTAAATAAATATTTAAGGGGGGCTCCCATACAACAAACTTGATTTCTTTTACCGTTTCTTGCTCGATACTAATAACGGTGACAGGTAGACGCTTTGACTATTCACAGAATATTTAGTTTTATGTTCTCTTTAGATATAATCAATAATAATATAATAAAATAAATTATTAGGGGCTCCCATACAATAAAAGTTGTTTTTTGCCGTTTATTTGCTAAATATAAAAAACCCTTCATGCGCGAATCCCACTTGCACTTGGCCGGTTTTATAATATTATTCATTTTGTAATATTTAATACCTATGTTCATAGTAATGAAGATAAATAAAATGAGTTAAGGCTAATGAAAACTTCAAAAAGTGTTCTGAAAATATCTAAAATTGGCATTACTTATAGTCAGCACTAGCCACAGAGGACAACATTAATAGGTCTGTACGTTATATCTGTCACCGGATAATTGTACAATACGTTAGTTTATAAAAAATCTAGTGAGATTATAAACTGTCCATAGATTGTGAACGAACATTAAAATGAACAATCTAACGCTTACATTTTCGTCAGATTATGAACTGACCATGTTTAGCTGGCAGTTTATAATCTAACGATCTATAATCGCCCACGAAATTATTTAACCAATTAACCATCCTCTGATTGGTCGCCGTTATAGTTCCTATGAGTTCATTTCATAGAGTTAAGAACAAAAAGTATAGTCAGACAAAAAAAAACATATTCATTTCGAGTTTGTGCATTAAAAAAACTAAGGGATTTAAAATAATGACCACCATAAAATGCTTTGATACCCTTAGTTCTTTTACCAAAAAATGTAATCGGACACCAAATGTAGTAAATGATCACTATAATTTAGCGAGGGGTTAAATATCAAAGTCATATTTAAGTGCGACGACGAGAGAAGCGAGGAGGAGCGTTAGGTTACTTGTGACTACAACAACGCGCGAGCCGAGAGAGCGAAGCGAGCGTGCCGCGGCAGCGGCCGGCGTTGCGCCACATTAATTTAATTTCATATACTACTTTTGGTGATAATTTACTACTTTTGGGTTAATTATGATTTATTTTGAGTAATTATGCTTTAATATTTTAATTTACTATTTTTGTCTGTTATATGTTACTCTACTATATCTGGTGGTAAGTTAAACATAAGCCAAAAAATAGTACATTAAAAAACCTGTACCTACGTATTTTGCTTATGACCACTGTAATACTTTCGTAGATCTATAGTATATTGTTGTTAATCCACATAATTACAATTTGACGGCTGGACATGGTCAGTTTATAATTTAACGAAAATTTAAACGTTAGATTGTAAATTTTAGTTTCCATTCACAATCTATCGACAGTTTATAATCTTACTAGATTTATTATAAACTAACGGTTAGTACAATAAAACGGTGACATATCCATCACACATCAGTTGAACGTCGCTGTGACGAGGAGCAGGTGAGATTGTGATATAAAGATAACTTACCAGCAATTAAATAACCCTAGAATAGTCTATTACTGCTATTGCTGGTCTATTATTAAGTGAGATTGTGATCAAGTACTCTTGATCACAATCTCACCGAATGGTAAGATAACATATGGTCAACGGTGTTAACAATACATTACTTTCATATTTGAAGATAATAAACAGAGAGAAAAGTAAACATTAAACGGCTACAAATTGTTTAATAATAAATCACACAAATATCTATCAGTGCAACACAATACAATATGTACATTTATATGAGTTCATAAATAATAAAGTTGACGCGGGAAATCAAAAACTTAAATATTCTTTGATATTGTAGATAGTTCCTGTAACTCTTTGTACTCTTTGAAGCAGTGATGGCTCAGTGGCATTGGCTATGGACTGCCGCGCAGCAGGTCCATGGTTCGAATCCCGCCCAGAGCTTCAGCTTCACCGCATGGTGGAAGGGCATTTTGCGAATGCCCTCCTGGCTAGCGACCACCCTCAAGTAGAAAATCTGTCGCCAAGCACCTAACGGTGTGTTCCGGCAGCAGTCCTTGAGAGCCAGTGAAATTTCAGGCAAAATGAGACTTAACAGGTATGTCTCAAGGTGATGGGCGCAGTGCAGTTCTTCACTTGTGATGAAATGCATCTGTTATAGGCAGAGGATACCACTTAACATCAGGTGGGCCTCACGCTTGTTCCTTGACAATAACACAAAAAAAAAACTCTACCATATAATTTAGATAATTTTCTGTAGGTACATTATACAATTAAAGATACTGATAATTATATAACGGTTTTGAAGCAGTGATAGCTTAATGGCATTGGCTATGGACAGCCGCGCAGCACGTCCATGGTTCGAATCCCGCCGCGGGCTTGTGCTTCACCGCATGGTAGAAGTGCATTTTGTGAATTCCCGCCTGACTAGTCCACCCTCAAGTAGAAAATCTGTCGCCAAGCAACCGTGTGTTCCGGTAGCTGTCCTTGAGAGCCAGTAATACTAGGTTAAGCCTGTTTAACACCTTCGACCACATCATCACTTACCATCAGGTGAGATTGTGGTCACAAGCTTACCATAAGCAATAAAAAAAATATTGCGTGTAAACAGCTGGGTAAACATAATTTTTAATGATTTTACTACACATATTAATATCTTAAAATATTCGGATCTTCAGGAGTCAATGTTGCATCAGCGTCATCCCCGTCAGTTATATCCACGAGTGGACAGACATCATCTGGTTTTGGTAATACGTTTGCAACTAGTGGTGGTGCATCGTCGTCTGCACGTGCTGGTCCTTGCCTGTTTCCAAATTTTGTAAGTATCTTACTTATAATGGTAATTCGTTCTAACATTGTTATTTTTTGCATTAACGCTTGCTATGCTAATAAGATTACAAAAATCAACGCAATAAAAAAATATTACGAGCGGGACATGCTCTTACTACTGAGCTATCGGTGGTCACAGCTCAAATTTATCTTTAAATCCTCCTATTGTTTAACCATCTTAAGGAGACGGAACGACATCTGCAGCCAAAGCAGCTGCTTGAAGCGCTCGTAGCGAAGTTAACTTAGCTGTTCTCAACCGATCAGCAAAGTTAAACAACGTCGCCCGCGGTCATGAGTTGGATGGGTGACCGCTAGTGACATTACTACTGAGCGTTTCCGTGCTTCGGAGGGCACGTTAAGCCGTTGGTCCCGGTTGTTGTCTTAGGATGGCAGTCGTTATAGCATGGTGGTGAGGCATTTTGCGAATGTCCACCTGGCTAGCTACCACCCTAAAGTAGAAAATTCTGTCGCCAAGCATCTAACGGTGTGTTCCGGCAGCTGTCCTTGAGAGCCAGTACTTCCAGGTTAGCCTGAACAACATCTTCGACCACATCGTCACTTACCATCAGGTGAAATAGTGGTCAAAGGCTAACCGATTAGGTATAAAAAAAAAATTGAACTAAAAGTGGTTCAATTTTTTCTTACGATCACGCAAACCGATAATTTTAACATTGTTATGTTTGCATTAACGCTTGCTAAGCGAATGAGCTCACAAAACTACAACAAAAAAATATATTATATTTGAACTACGACTGGGATTCCAACCCGCCATCACCCGTCACATATCTGGGATATGCTCTTCCAAGTGATCTATCTTAGTGAGTGAGTCATAGCTCATAGCTCAAATTAAATCCTTACCGTATTCGTCCTACACCATTATATTACGTTGTCTCGACGACTAATTAAAATATAATTTATACTTATCACTACTTTAAGGATTGCTTTTCTTCTATACCATAATTTAACCAAATACTTAATAAGACTTTGGCAAAACTTTGTAATATCAATGCAGCTATTAGTATAATGTTAATTGACAAATTAATAATTTATGGTTAACCGTGTTACATGTATTAAGTTTTATAAGTCCGTAATAAATAGGTGCTATCATAATTTTTTCACATAAGTGTACCAGGATCGATTCACACGTGCCAGTTTCCATTCCAGGTCTATCCTGCTGACCATCTTTGACAAACACATTAATTCGTAAGATATGCGTCATAAACGTTTGTTTCCCCGTGGCAAAACTGCTTGGTCCAAATAATAGTGAGGAGGTCAATGAGATTTGTTTCTTACCTGTGTATCTACACATGGCAGTGTTTTAAGAATCGCCAATAAGTAAAAATGTTGATAGCATAGCGTTGTTAATAAAATGTATTTTTTGTTTCATGTTCTTCCACCATCAACAGAACTGCGGCTTCCAGTTTGCGAGAGGATTAACGAATTTTTAAGTTATATTTTTAACGTAAACTATTTCCTTCAAACGTGTAAAACATAAAAATATGGTGAAGAATAATTCTGAAAATAGTTAAAATAATCTATTAAATATACATAATTAAGTTAATTTTGTTTATTTTAATAAACATCACGAAATGGTGAATTAAGCTATTTAATTCACTTCATCCTTGTAATCACCCTTGTAAAAAATATAGGAGTTCATGTAATACCAAGTCATTTAATTTATTCAACCGCAACATAAGGGACCTTTGTCTTAAGTTATTACATAAATGCATTACGCATGCCCGCCCCCCTCCCCATCGGGGGATGGAGGGGGTATGTAATATGGGACTCCCCGGTAGAAGACCGGTGTACCCACTAAACAACCCAGCGGCATTCCGGCATCGTTTGTGTGGAGGAGGACTGGGAGACTGGCAGAGCCTTTGCGTCCAGTCCCCCTTCGACGACCGCCCGCTTTAACAGCGGGGCCTACATGCCCCTCCCAGCAGGAAGGGACTGGGAATGACCAGGAATGCTTGGCCATTCCCGCCCGACGGAGGTGGTGAACAGGTGCAATGCGAGAGAAGGCGCCCCCGCGCCGTTATCTCGCTATTCACCACCGGGTGGGAGAAGATGACGATTATTCAGTATTCATTTATTCTGTCCAAATGTACATTTCATCAATATATAAAGGTCTTGTAGATAGCATTAGGTAAGTACATTTACCCTGTAAGGGTGTCACAAATTAATCACTTGCTAACTAACAGGTAGATAATTAAAGTAATATATATATATAATGTCATAAACATAAATAATTTATCTTCAAATTTACAATCCATTATTCATTTTAAACAAATGAAATGAAGTTAGTTAAAAGATTTAAGCATACATAGGGATATAGAGACAGAAAAAGCGACTTTGTTTTATACTATGTAGTGATGTCTGGAATCTGATGGTACGAGTACTGGGGATAAGTCACGCAAAAAAGCGGCTCGGCCGTACCATCTCGTTCTCGCAGCAGTTCAGGCCATTTTCGACCCCCTATAACTTCGTTGTGGATAAAACTAGAAGCTTAAATTTTCAGAAACCATTCAGGCATTACATACACACGGTATGTTTCAAATTTCATGCAATTTGAACCAGTAGTTTAAGAATGACAACTAGTCAAAGTTTCTTAATTTTGTCACTCACGGACTGACTGATAATCAAAATTCTAAGGCACTTCTAGCAGACATAGCTGCTTCACATTTAGAATTTAATTAGTGTTTAATGTATAAAAATAAAGGCAAAACTAAATTATTTTGTAATTTCGGTCCAGGTTTGTAATTGCTGAGCCCCAAACTATTTCAGCCAATCTGTAGTATTGCAGATATAGGTTTAAGTTTTTCTATATCGCCTTACTCACCAAAACACCCTCTACTTATGTAGAATACCTACGTTACTTTTATATAAGCTAAAAATGTATTTTGTTGCTAAGATTTAAAATAAAGTGCTTAATAAAAATCACTGAGACATTAGGTAATTGCGAGATTTGCGACTCTTTTTTATGCCTGTTAGGTTAGCCTTTGACCACTGTCTCACTTGATGGTAAGTGATGATCTGCTCGATGATGTTGTTCAGGCTTACCTAGAATTACTGGCTCTCATGTACAGCCGAAACACACCGTTAGCTTGGTGATAGATTCTCTACATGAGGGTGGTAGCTAGCCAGGCGGACATTCGCAAAATACCCTATCAACAGGCTATAACGACTGCCAGCCTAAGACAGCAGACTGATGGCTTAACGTGCCCTCCGAAGCGCTCAGTAGTTATGTCACTAGCGGCACCCAACCCACATGACCGCGCCGGACATTGCTTAACTTTGCTGATTGGTTAAGAACAGCTAAGCAAACTTCGCTATGCTTCAAAAAGCTGCAATCCAAGACTGAGTGCGCAAATCTAAGACAAAGGCTATATGCTTTGACGCAATACTGGCTACGTCTTGTATTGATCTTGCATTTGGATAACAATAGTTGGCATAAAAAAAAAAAATGTACGAACCTTACAGAAGTAGGATAAATGTAAGATTCAGGCATTTTTTTTTTTATTTTTTTTTTTATGCCTGATAGGTTAGCCTTTGACCACTATCTCACCTGATGGTAAGTGATGATGTGGTCGAAGATGTTGTTCAGGCTAACCTAGAAGTACTGGCTCTCAAGGACAGCTGCCGGAACACACCGTTAGGTGCTTGGCGACAGATTTTCTACTTGAGGGTGGTGGCTAGCCAGGCGGGCATTCGCAAAATGCCCTACCACCATGCTATAACGACTGCCATCCTAAGACGACAACCGGGACCGACGGCTTAACGTGCCCTCCGAAGCACGGAAATGCTCAGTAGTAATGTCACGAGCGGTCACCCATCCAACTCATGACCGCGCGCGACGTTGCTTAACTTTGCTGATCGGTTGAGAACAGCTAAGTAAACTTCGCTACGAGCGCTTCATAAGAAGTTACATAAATAAAATGATTAAAAACTGAACTACTCGGAATTCTGTAAATGATATCCAACTGTTTGATGTCCAATGCTATGTCTAATGTCTAAGGTGAAATTTAATAGGACATCTCAGAAACAATAAAAGTTACGTAGGGGATGTTTGAACTCTGTTATATGGGGAATCAGAAAAGCATTCGAATAACACCTAACAAACAAGCTCGTATTATTCTTCATGCTGAAGCAGTGATAACCGAATATTATTAGCAGATAGACCCATTAGTTCCATGATGGAACTATAGGGAAAAATAAAGTCCCAGTTGTTCCATTGCTATTGACAGGTCTCTATCATCTATTTACAAATCCATATTTACATTAGTATTTCATTTTTACAGTGTCATAAAGAGACTTCCTTTCATAGGTGCTGGCCATTTACTTAGACACAGTTGTTTGAATAGATGGCTCAAGAAAACTGGTTAAGCACATACAAATTACTGAAAGGACGTACTGGAAGAAGACTATGCGTATTATAAATTAGCCCTGTCTGGAGACCACACTATGCCGTGCATACTCTAAGACTAGAAAGAGTACAAAAAAGATTTATGTGGCATTTAACTTATTCCAATAAAAAAATTAAGCAGTTACGTTCATACAGCGAAAGACTTTTGTAAAACTCTATCTTTGCTCCAAAGACACATTAAATTGGATTTATTATTTTTGCATAAATTACTGCACAACAATATCAATTGTCCTATTCTTTTAACAAAATTTAGACTTAGAGTACCATTTCAATATCCACGTAAACAAATAACCCCTTTTGCTCCCATATTCCGTAGAACTGTTTTGGGGGCGAACTCGCCTGTTCCCAGAATTAGCAAACTAATTAACGAATATCAAAACGATACAGCAGATATTTTTGGAGACTCCTTGGCAAAATATAAAATTAATTTGAATTTAACAGTCATGGCCAAATCGGCCAACCCTACTCTATAACTTTCCCCATATTGTATAGTATCATATTAAATTACATTTAAATTTTTTTAACCCTTAAGTTTAGTTTTTATGTACAGTACAGAAGGTACATCCTTCTCGGTTTTTAAAATGAATATTGCATGCTGTGCTTGTCTTTATAAACAATGCATTTAGCTTAAGAACCTAGAGTAATAATATGGTATAACCTATACATGTAACAGTGTAATTGTTAATGATAAGCCTTAAATAAATAAATAAAAGAAGTATATAACAAGTATAACTTGAAGCAGTGATGGCTCAGTGGCATTGGCTATGGACTGCCATGCAGCAGGTCTATGGTTCGAATCCCGCCGCGGGCTTGAGCTTCACCGCATGGTGGAAGGGCATTTCATGAATGCTCGCCTGGCTAGCGACCACCCTCAAGTAGAAAATCTTTCGCAAAGCACCCAACGGTGTGTTCCGGCAGCAGTCCTTAAGAGCCAGTGAAATTACAGGCACATGAGACTTAACAACTATGTCTCAAGGTGACGGGCGCAGTGCAATTAATGACTTGTGACGAAATGCATATGTTATAGGCAGAGGTAAGCTTAACATCAGGTGGGCCTCGTGATTGATCCGTCACAATAGCATAAAAAAAAATGTAACTGAATAACAAAATTGAAAAGCCCGACTGTAGTTTCTTTATTTTCGTTAAACGTTTTATCGCCCCATGGAAATTAAAACTACAAGTTATATATATTGATCGAATCACTTTTGAAAGTCATTCCTTTTGATACCACACTGGACGGGGTTGGAAAAAATAAATTAACTCTCGCAATATGGCGTCTAAAAGCCGTTAGTTTTTTTTTATGTACCTAATGTCACTTGCGCTGTCAATACAAATGTAACGATATCAATTAATTTAAAATCAATAATTAAGCCGCCGTAATGGTGGAATATAGAAACTCACAAACATACATACATGAATCCTGCAAACAAAACACTCCTTTTTCTTTTTCCTTCCACCTGTGCCACTTATTAATAGTGCCAACTGCAACAGTGGTGGGTACACTCACGTCGGATTTTTAGTGCCAAATTGATATAATATATAATATTTGTTTTTCTTTATTATGTGATGAGACAGAAAAGTTGCACGCTTGATGGCAAACATAACGACTGTTCATCACAGTTACAGTGTTACCGTTCTCATTCTGCTTAACCCTTTGCGCTGTGTTGAGAGGAAAATTCAGTTGTCTTCAAAAATAAAACTTCACAACAAACAGATATTTGTTTTATTTGAAAAATAAAATCATTATATTTTACACTATGACTTACAAATTCCTGCAACTCATTTTTGTTACTTATTTGGGCTGAGGTTCCACCTGAAAAGTATACTAGTACTGAGTCTGGTGACTCCTGGAGTTATCATAATAATTCTGAGCCCTTACGTTTAGAAGCCACCGTTTATCTAAATAGCCAACAACGCGTAAATAAGTTTGTGAGGGATTCGAGTCTAGGCCAGCAATATATTAGGTGTATCAGCTCGTTATTCCGAGATGTTAGTTCTTATGTCACTTTCTTCTAGCAATTTTACATGCTACAGTGTCCTTCACGCCTTAACACAGTACTGGATGCACACTACTGCTTCAAGGAATCCTTGTGCTCGTGCTTGTGCAGAGTGCGGTGGTACCCATCAATATGAACTCTGTAGTAAAGCTCTCTTATGTAGTTCTCATAGAATGTATTTATTTGTCTATTTTCCTATATAATATGTTAATCATGTATGTCATAGGTACGTTCTCCTTTATTCATGACAAAATCTATATAAATACCTATTATTTATTTTATGATTCATTAGAAGCATAAAAAACATGCAATGACATTACTAATCCGTGATACTATTACAACACCACAAATGGTTTTGTAATTAAATAACGAATAACTTATTTATCGTTTTTTAACATTTGTTGTCATGAGTTTTTTTATATTTCGTAGGGTGATCAATTTTTACTGCATTTTACGTTTGAACAATCAACAAAACTATTAAATTATATTATTGATTACAAAACCCTTATCTTATCACTATCATTATTACAGTCGGTTTTCGCCGTCTGTTCACATGTATGCTTCCATTTTTTTTGGTAGATAAGAGGGGGAAAGTTTCTATGTATAATACATGCATGAAAAACATTCAATAATAATTAGAGACTATCCATAACTGTTTGGGGTAATACTACAGAGGTAATAAGAGTTCTCAAATGTCAGAAACGTTCAATAAGAACAATTAATGGGCTGAAAAAGCATAGCTAGAGAGCACTTTAAGAAAGACAAAATTATGACAGTTGTTTCTCTTTACATCTATAATTGTTTATTAGAAATTCAAGAAGATAGGGATATTATGTACACAAGAAAAAGTTTTACCTTATAATCTGCGTAATAATGAAAAGTGAATTATAAAACATAATGTAATTCGGGTTGTCTACAAAAAATCAGATAAGCTAAAATACGGAAACAAGGCCGTTATTCGAAAATACTGTATAATAAATTACCAGAAAGTTTGACCACTCTAAAATATAGTTTGTTCAAACTAAAACTTAAGTTTTTTTTAAAAACAATCCCTTCTACACATTAAAAGAATACATGTCAATGCAGCCTTTAAAATCTTTGTTCTTAGGACAAGTGCAAACATGATAACTGCAAACTGTGCAAGTTTGAAACTATAATGATTATTAAATTTTAATAAATTATTTACATAAATGTTATTAGAATTAAATATATTAAAGGAGTATAAATATGTATTGAATGTACCTTGTACTTGCCTGTAAAAAATACAATAGGGCTACTAAAAACTTCTTTATGTATATAATACTTTATAATTTAATATTGTATAAATATTTTATAGAAATCTAGTTTTGAAAATTTTAGTTGTTCTAAGTTCCAAGTATCTAATGTTTCTAATTAGTTAATAAAGACAATATTACAATGTTATAAGTCATATACAATCAGAATTTTTAGAGGTTATTGTATATTCACGGTTTTATAGGTAGGGTTTTTACAAATACCTAAATTGGACCTAAAGCATGCGTAACATTTTTTAAAAACAGCTTATTTCACTTGTTTCCGTCCGTGTCTGCCTCCTGCAGGAAAACTGAAGGTGCAGTGGAAAACCCTCTCATCTATCTACACGAGACCAGGCTACTAAAAGGCGAAAACTTGACGCTGAGAAACAACTTATAAAATAGAATACTTAATTACTTACTGGCCAGAAGCAAAAGCTATATAGCTATATATGACTTACGTGGAGGGTGAAGCGGCAATTTCCTTTTCGAGAGTCACTGTTCTACACGGCACTCAACAAACTAACCTTAATCTTATCAAAGTTAAATACAACGAAGTATTTTAAAAACAAAATAATACATTATATTTACAAAAACTTATCATAGCGTAGTATTATTATATGTTCTTTGTCAAAGGTCCAAAAAGAATAACGATTCTATTTTCAGAACGAGCAATAGCAACTACCAAGTGCAAGTTCAATCGACGACACAAGATGGCAGGTGTCGCAAGTTTTTCTTATTTTCTGTCGCTTAGACTCGAATATATTGGCGTGTGGTATCGAACAAAACTTGTAACTGTATCTGTGCACAATTGGGTAAATTATAAATTATTATGAGTTAGCAGGCATTTTTAACGTACTGCTACTGGTCGCCTTGATTGCTAAATAACGTAATACAAATTATGTTCCGCAGAATCGTTACCGCGATCTATACGTTTGTACTCACCTGATGAAGGGCATCGGATATGCCCAAAACCTAGGTCGACAATCTCGGTCTCAGTAGATTCGATTTATATGTTACGAACCATGGTCGCTACTGTCGAAATAACAAGCAGTAATCTCATTCGAGTTCTACAATCTCTTTATGATGATTCCACAGTTTGTTAGTTCTATTCTAAACTGTATGGTTTAGAATGGTTTAGTTAGAACAGCCGGTAGCGTAGAGTTCTCAGTGCGCTCTGTATATGTCAGCATGTAGAAAAAGAAAGAGTTTGAATATTTGGGAACATTATTTTCGTAGCTTACTTAGTCGTTCTTACACAATGTTCACCGCGATCATGACTTGGACGAATGACCCCTAGTGACATTACTATAAAGATAGATATATAGAGTGAGATAGCCTACGAGCTTTATAAAAAAAATATGGGAATGGTAGGGAATGCTGGAAGTCAATAGAATGGAGCTCATACACTTTCATAATTAAGCGAAACGTGTGCAAAAAGATGACTGGCTGTGCTCGGAGGAATGATACTGCCAACATTCACGTGTGGTGTATCGTTGGAAGACCGAGAGTGAAACAGCGTGATAAGGAAGAAATAATAGGGATAAGGTTAACGGAGAAATTTAGTATTGTAATAAGCATGTATTCTTATTAATTGTTTATGATTGGTCTGGCCCCATGTGTCTGACCAAATTGAAGACGTTCTGGTAAAGCCAGGTTATGAATGGCCTTAACAGAAGGTATGTATGAGGTAAAGATTTGATTTATAATGAGAATGGAAGTGATAAGAAAGAAAAATGCAAGAGACATCAATGGTACATGTATTCTCCTTTGGAAACAGTCACGAGGCATAACCTTTGTACGTCGTGTAATTAATTATTTTCATGGAAGCAAGGCACGATCAGCCATTAAATGGTCACATTTGTGACTAATAAAAATATGTCAGGATTCTCGAATAAAACAATATTTTGATATATAATTATTAGTCGTAAATGTGCGATTACTTAACATGACTTTTATAAATACCACCTGCATACAAAATTTTATGTTATAAAGTTTACTTCCTAAGTAAAATAAGTGAGTCAAACAGTATAGGATCTCTCATTATGTGGTCTCTTCCACTTTTCACTATCATCGTGGTTATTGCCTTTGGTGAGGAATTAAGAATATTAAAATGTTATATACTCACATGTTGTCGTCATACAAGTACTTAATGTGGTTACATTATTTTTAAGTTTTCTAATGCACACAAATATGGCATATACTTAACTATTTATATACTTTATACCTATTATATATGTACTTTTATAGGAGGTCGTCATAAAGATTTTATAATAAAGTTATGTTAGTCGAAATTTTGTCTAATGCCAAAAAAATATTGTAACCCTTCTACTGTCATTTCATATATTGTGTTTATTTTCTTACAGGGGCAGTACAAGAAGCAGAAGCAACCTTTCCATGTAATAATTATTCTAGATCATTTATGACTTTGAAGCTTCAAAGCTCAATTCATTTAATATCGACCCTTTGATAGAGTATGCGTATCGCTAATATAAAATACTATGCTGATTGGATAACTTATGTCTGCTCTCCTACTCTTCCAATGGAATTCGCGTTGGCAGTAAGGCCACTACCGGTCAGCTTATAAATATTAAGCTATTTTGATGATTAACAAAGGAGCCTCCTACGTGCCAAATGCATAGCAAATAACCCACTACCTATTATATTATTGGATACTATTGCATAAGGCTTACTGCATGATTGGCCCATACATTTTCTTTGTCACCCTTTACGCACTCTAAATGTAAAGATCTTAAAGAGTCTTGAACGGCTTAACCAATAACCGAACGGTTTTGCCGATTATAATAAATAATATTGCAAGGGTAAAAAATATATCGAAGAAGTCGAAGTTTATCAATTAATCGATAACATTCAGTTGTTGTCTGTGTAATCCAGTGTTTCTATCATAATAAGTACACTATAATTGTTTGAATTTTCCATTTAACTAATTTAGTTTTTTTATTTTACAGTATTTATATTTCCGTTCAAAAAAATTTTTAAACCACCGGTAATACGGCCCGATTTCTATTCCCAAGGTAAGAATCATATAATTAAGGAAATAAAGAAGTAACAATTTAGTAACAGCAGTATTATCCCTAAATTTTTTAAAGACGATATTATGTTTGATGTGTTTAGGACACTATTAATGTGGTCGAGGCATAGCAGGCTTACTCTAAAATTTGGGAGTTGGTGGTTAAAAACAGCTGCCAATAACAAAGCATTACGTTTTAATATTGTTACGTTTGCAATAACGCCTGCTATGTGGATTACATTGTAAAATATTTGTGATTTTGCAAAGCATTACGTGCTTGGAACCAGATACTGTACTTGAGAAAGTTGTTAGCCCACTGCTAGAAGATTTTAATTACAAACTTCAGTGTGGCAGTTTATTTACTTTGTATTTACTGACTCTGAACAAGTATCCCTTCAAGGTTATGGCTTAGGAAATATTTTAGAGAACTAGCGAGAACTCTCTTGAAAATTTGTCCAGCAAGAGGGTTCTGGTAGTTTGTTAAAAATATGGTCAGTGAAATGCTTTGCGAATCAACAACACCTGATTTTCAATTTATTCCCATAACCATAGTTATTATCATTTTAATACTAAAGCAAAGTAACAGTCCTTGGAGAAAACGAAGAGTAATTCTGTTGCGGGAAATCAAATCCCCGTATCGTATTGATATAATAGCTGCCTCAATCGCCGAGTGGCGTGAATTGCTATCTTTGGTACTCGAGGTGAGCCAACATGTAATAACATTGCTTTTCCTGTAAAATAAATCATCAATAGCAGTCCAGCATCTGAAACAAATCTAAACTTACTGCCCAGCATGTTTTAATAGACGGGCTCATATTACATTGGACTTATTTTTGAGTGGTGTTACAGTATTTATTCATGTTTTCTGAATCGCCAGAAAATAAAATTCTGTTGCCAAAAACCAGCTGCCATTTTATGAACCTATATCCATCCTCGATCACGTTGTTACTTACCAAAGTTACCAACACATTAGATACATGCAATATGTATAAAGTTAGGACGTAACAGCACCTACTCTACGTTACAGTGTAACTAAAATACCGTTCTATCGTGACTAATCATAACAATATTCGTCAACATTAGTGTATAACTTTTAATATTATTCAAATTTTTAAGGTGCAGGAACTCCATTCAGATACGGTGGCCCCAGAGACAATACGGGTAATTATATTACCATCTTAAATAAGATATAAATTACTTTCCATATGGTTTCGCCGTGGTGCGCGCCCATAACAGAGTAGGAGCCAAGATTACCTGAAAGTTGCAACATAGTTATAGCTATTTTTGAGATTGAATAAGCCTGTCAATGCAACAATAAAGGATTATTTAAGTCTCTTCGGGATCGTCGACGGAGATGCATTGCGTCACGAGAACAATGTACTCAAAGTTGTGGAGTGCGCTAACTGCAACGCTTTGATAAACGAACTTTTAGCATTTTTAGTGAATGTGCTAGATACTATTATTGATGCAGAGAGTATCCACCAGTTGGTTACTTCGCCTTTTAATGTGGATAGCATCGCGAAGGCCTTAGTATTGCTATTTGACTCGCTGCCACATGTCGCCCGTTGTCTTTCCCCAAAGTGAGAATCATATAATAAAGGAAATAAAGTAGTATAAATTTAGTGCCAGCAGTATTATCCCTAAAAAAATTCTACGATGTCGTGTTGATGTCTTTAGAACACTTTCACATGTAAGTAAGTGATTATGTGGTCGAGGCATAGCAGGCTAACTCTAGAATTTGGGAGTTGGCAGTTAAAAACAGCTGCCCCAACTAAGCATTAGGTGCTTGGTAACAGATACTGTACTTGAGAAAGTTGTAAGCCCACTGCTAGAGGATTTTTATTATAAACTTCATTGTGACAGTTTATTTACATTATATTCACTGACTTTGAACCAGCATTGCTTCAAAATTTTGGCCTGGGCAAATATTTTAGGAAAAACTCTCTTGGAAAGTTGTCCAGCAAGAGGGTTCCGGTTGTCTGTTAATGATATGTTCCGTGAAATGCTTTACGAATCAAAAACACCTGATTTTCAATCTCTTCCCATAACCATAGCTATTATCGTTTAAATATTAAAGCTAAGTAACAGTCCTTGGAGAAAACGTAGAGTAATTCTGCTGAGGGAAATCAAATCCCCGAATACCACTTGCCACAAATAGATAAGATAGATTATTTGAAAGGAATAGTATTGATATAAGAACTGCCTCGTTCGCCGAGTGGCGTGAATTGCTATTTTTGGCACTCGAGGTGAGACAACATGTAATAACATTGCTTTTTCTGTAAAATAAATCATCAATAGCAATCCAGGATCTGAAACAAATCTAAACTTTCTGCCCAACATGTTCTTATAGACGGGCTAATATTACATTGGGCTTATTTTGGAGTTGTATTATATACTGATTTTTTTCTGAACCTCCAGAAGATAAAATTCTGTTGCCATTTTATGAACCTATATCCATCCTCGACCACGTTATTACTTACCAACACATAAGATATATGAATTATGTATGAAGTTAAGATGTCAAAGCACCCACTTTACGTTACAGAGTAACTATAACAACGATTATTTCGTGCCTAATAATATTAATGTCAACATTAGTATATAACTTTTAATATAATTCCAATTTTTAAGGTGCAGGAACTCCATTCAGATACGGTGCTCCCACAGACAATGAAGGTAATTATATAGCTATTTTAAATAAGATATAAATTACTTATGGTTTCACATTTCATATGGTTTCGCCGTGGTGCGCGCCCATAACAGAGTAGGAGCCAAGATTACCTGAAAGTTGCAACATAGTTATTGGGCTGTGCTCAAAAATTAATTTTGGGCTAGCCTTTAGTGCTTTAAAACTTTAATGAATATCGAATATCCTAGATTACTATTATTGATGCAGTAGTATCCGCCAGTCGGTTACTTCGTTCTTAATGTGGAAAGCATCGCGAAGGCTTAATTATTGCTGTTTAACTCGGTGCCAAATGCAAAAAAGTTGACGCTGCGTTATAAGGAAGGGAAATAGAAGATGTCTAGAGACTTGGACGATATTACTGGGCTCATGCCATAATATATTAATGCTACTAATACTGAAATGTATCCAATATAAGTGGCAAAGGACTCATATGTCTTTGTAAGTGAAACTTACGGGAATATTGAATGCGCACAGCTGTTGATATAATAGCAAAATAAAGTCTGTTCTTAAAGAAAAATACTTTACGACAAAATAGTTTGAACTGTTAAACAAGATTAGAACATTTAAAGCATACTGTCAAAATGTCTAATCTGTCGCCAAGCACCTAACGGTGAGTTCCAGCGGCAGTCCTTGAGAGCCAGTGAAATTACAGGCACTGGAGACTTAATAACTATGTCTCAAGGGGCGCAGTGAAATTCGTGACTTGTGACGAAATGCATCTGTTATAGGCAGAGGTAAGTCCGCTTAACATCAGGTAGGCCTCGAGCTTGTACCGTCACAAAAACATAAAAAAAAACCATCAACTTGAAAATGTCTCATTTTCAAATTATGTTACTGACAAAAGAGATGCACGCTTACAAGATAGCTATGAAAGATGTATGGAATTTTCAAACTGTACAATATTTTGAAAATGTGCTTACTGAAATGTGTTACATTGCATCACTTAATTTCAGTACAGACTGGTCTTGGATTTGCGCGGATGTAGAAATATTTAGAGTTAATTCTTAAAAGAACACATTTAAGCAAGTCTTATATAATATATTTAACCTACAGTAGTTGTTGATATACCGGATTGTTACTTGAAAGCTTTCTGTAATATTTTTACACTAATCATTTAAAATAAATATCTGAAACGTGATAGCATACCCCGATTCCAATTGCGTGCTAGGTGTTAATAAAGTTTAACACTGTGAAATAGGCTGTTTATTATATTATCCGTTTTTATATAATAAAATAATATAAAATTATTTTCAGGTGGAGTATTCAACCAAGTCAAAAACGAAAATACACAAAAAACTAATGTCAATGTCAACACAGCGTGAAAGTAATCATAAAAGTAACGTATATAATCTTCAAATGAATAGTTTTATTGTACTGGTAGATAGTACAAGTCAAATATTTCAGGAATTGTTTTAATATGAATTAATAAATAATGATATGCATATATCTTTGATTCTTTCTATATTCTGAAAATTTTAATAAATTACTACAAAATATGTTTTTTTTCATTAACACGACGTCGGAATCAATACAATAATACAATACTTTACGACAAAATAGTTTGAACTGTTAAACAACATTAGAACATTTAAAGAATACTGTCAAAATGTCTAATCTGTCGCCAAGCACCTAACGGTGTGTTCCGGCAGCAGTCCTTGAGACAGAGGTAAGTCCGCTTAACATCAGGGGGGCCTCAAGCTTGTACCGTCACAAAAACATAAAAAACATCAATTTGAAAATGTCTCACTTTCAAATTATGTTACTGACAAAAGATATGCACGCTTACAAGAAGTTTAACACTGTGAAAAAAGCTGTTTATTATATTGTCTGTTTATATAATAAAATATTATCAAAATAATATTTAATTATTTTCAGGTGGAGTATTCAACCAAATCAAAAACGAAAACACAAAAAACTGATGTCAATGTCAACAAAGCATGGAAGTAATAACTTATATAATCTTCAAGTGAATAGTTTATTGAACTGGTACGAGTCAAATATTTCAGGAATTGTTTTAATATGAATTAATAAATAATGATATGCATATATCTTTGATTCTTTCTATATTCTGAAAATTTTAGTAAATTATTACAAAATATGTTTTTTTTTATTAAAGCACTACGTCGGCATCAAAGGAGATTTTAATGTAACTTTACTAATAATTGTTCAATCCAAAGTCTTAGTTTTTTTATAATAGAAACATGTCACGATTACATTGCTGTAAAAAACTTTGCTATTATTATTTTTCTATCATTAACTCACCTACATGTGCCGACTACACCAATTCTTAATAATCTTTTTATACAATATTTCCTCATAATATATATTATATATCTAGAATTTAATAGTACCATGCGTTTTTTTTATTCTACTGAAATCTCTCAACTGCTTTTATTTGACTTGGATCGTTAGTGATCGTTTATTAAAGTGTGTCACAGTGTAAGTGCATGAATATCTGATATGAAACCTTAAACTTATAACCACTCTATAGGGACACTTTTTTATTGATGAAAAGCTGTCTTTGAACACAATATCGCCTGGTATTGTATTAAATTATGTAGATAGTTAACAATCTTTACCTAAAACGCAAACTGGCTCTCTAGAATTGCTGCTGGAATACGCCTTTAGGTGCTAGGCGAAAGATTTTCAGGTGGTTTTAAGGTGGAAAGTGGCCATTTCCAAAATGCTCTACCACCGTGCAAACTATCCAAGTTTTTAGGCCACACGAATGTCTCCGACAAAGCCCAACGATTAAGTACCATGGCCTTTGAATCCAGAAGCTCATTTTGTACAAATGCCGCTACCATCATAGAGAACAATTGTTTTTTTCTTGTTAGTAAGTACACAGAACTAGATGTCACATTTGTTGTTATACGACTGCTCAAATAGATCAGTATTTTAAGGTTCTTGTATGTAAATATGTGAGATTCTTCATTCCACAATAACTTTAAAATGGCAAATCAGATTTAAATATGAGGCGTACCGTTTATAATACTAACATCATCCTAAGTGGCATATAGTTATCTATTTTATTTAAAAATATATGGCATGGGCTCAATAAGGATGAAGAGGAGACTTTACCAAAGAAACCCTTACTGTATCAGCCGGATCATCCACTGCTGAACACAGCCTCGCCTATTAAGGGGGTATTTGCCATAATCCCCACGCTTGGCAGGCGGCTTGGGGATTGCAGTGTAAGATGGCAGTTCTTTAGAAGGCGCTGCTGCCCACTTTCCAGTATAATTATTCCCTTAATCGCCTTTTACGACACCCACGGATGATATGTTGAGGTGCAATTCTAACGTGGCACCCCACGGGGAAAGAAACCCTTAGGTACCTAAAATACGTGAAGGTAGGCAGCAGCGCCTTCCGAAGAACTACCATTTTACACTGCGATCTCCAAGAAGCCTGCGTGGGGATTAGGTATAGAACTCCCACCTCCCTTATAAGTAAAGCCTTTGTTAAACGGTGGACGTGCCAACTGTTGAGTTGATGGGAAAGAAGCTTCTAGTCTGGAACTAATAGTTTTCTTGCACTACAGTCTTATCTTTAGCAATCTTTTCGCCATCTCTGTGAATTTTTAAAGTGCTACCATAAATATTATATTTGTAATCTCTCCCTCCATCTCATCTTGTGACTATTTTGCTCAATATATACAAAAAAAGACAGAATCTAGAATTCACAAGAATGAAGGAAAATTAAAACAAAACTCTTGAGTATTTAAAATTCATAAACGAATGAAAAATAACCAAATAAAAAAATATTTTTGTACGGTGAGCAACTAAGGACCAGAATGGCATCAAGCAATGCAGAATTTGGCGTTCCTGACAGATACTATAACAATGCCTTCTTTGGTCGAAAGAGCGTTTGCTCATAGTGTGGTCTCATACAAGTTAGGCCAATCAAAATAAAACTCTTATGGCATTAACATTGCACATATTGAACAGAGAAACATGGTAATATTTTAGTACGTGGTAGCACAAGGAAACAGAACTGAATTTCAACCCTAAAAGTATGAAATAACCTAAAAAACAATAGGACCATGCTGATATAAAACTGACTTCACGTCGTCATGGCCCAAATTTCACAAGTTATTTCATACTTAACAATCGGAAGTTTTTTTTTAGAATAATTTTCACTCTTTTTTGTGATGCATACCTACTGCTTACAAAATTTCAAACCCAGAGTAAAAAGCTCCTTTCTGAGCTTTGCTTTACTAGGAGTGTTTCACCGCAGACCACACCATTGCTTATTATGAGTCTGCAGGTACGGCTATCGCGAACGAAGTCGCAGCTAGTCTTCACTAATAATATAAAGATGAAATACTTGTATCTCTGTATTTTTCTAATATGTTTATATAGTGCAACTGTTTGCTGATGCCTCCAGAAGTTACAGTATGTGGATACGGATGACACTAGACCAACCATATTAACGTGTAAGTGAAACAAGCATTGAGAGCAGCCAAAACAGGAAAATTACTTGTCCCGGACAGCATTCCTGTTGAAGTTCTCAAGCTATTGGAGGATGGATACGTGGATGCTCTAACTGTTCTCTTCAACCTGGTCTATGACTCAGAAATTCTTCCCGACGACTGGCTCAGATCTATATATTTTACTCTGCCGAAAAAAGCTAAAGCCAAAAAGTGTTCAGAGTACCGTATGATCAGTCTTATGAGCCTTACGCACTCAAGGTATTCCTAGCCATCGTAAAAAACAGGATACAGCCAAAACATAAACTGATGAACAGCTGGGCGAGAGTAGATTTGGTTGCCGGTCAAGAATGGGTACTCGCGTGGCACTATTTGCTTTGAATATTCTAGTGCAAAAATGCAGAGATATGCGGACTGACCTCTTTCTCTGCTTTATTGATATTGAAAAAGCTTTTGATCGCGTAAAGCACAATATCCTTTAGCAGTGCTTGATGGACGTTGGTCTGGATGGTAAAGAAATCAGAATCATCATAAATTTGTACTAGAACCAAAGGGATACTGTCAGAGTCGAGGATTCAGAAACTGATCTCTTGGAGATTTGCCGAGGAATCAGACATGGATGTTTTTTGTCACCCCTTCTCTTCAATTTGTATTCAGAAGCGATTATATCAGAAGTACTTCCTTTTTTTTATGTTATTGTGAAGGAACTAGCGAAAGGCCCACCTGATGTTAAGCGGTATCCTCTGCCTATAACAGATGCATTTCATCACAAGTGACGAACTGCACTGCGCCCATTACCTTAAGACATATATATGATACATACGTTAAGTCCCATTTTTGCCTGTTATTTCACTGGCTCTCAAGGACTGCTGCCGGAACACACCGTTAGGTGCTTAGCGACAGATTTTCTACTTGAGGGTGGTCACTAGCCAGGAGGGCATTCGCAAAATACCCTTCCACCATGCAGTGAAGCTCAAGCTCTGGGCGGGATTCGAACCATGGACCTGCTGCGTGGCAGTCCATAGCCAATGCCACTGAGCCATCACTGCTTCCTTGAGGAACTTGAGGTCGGTGTCAAAGTAAACGGCAAAGTCATAAATACATAAGATACACCGCTGACACGGTAGTTATACCCTCATCCGAGCAGGACCTACAGACATTACTAGACAAAGTACAAGAATGCGGTTTGAGGGCAGGGATGAACATTAATGTGTCTAAAACCAAATTCTTGATTGTATCAAAAAACTACCTGAACCCCAGACTTACTGTAGCAGGAACAGATTTAATGCAAATTTGAATGTATAAATACCTCGGTACTTGGGTGAATGAAGAATGGGACAGTGAACAAGAAATTCGAACCCGGATTATGATTGCCTGAGCGAATGAGAAAGAAAAAAAACCTAAAGAGAATGGAAAAAGTATTATGCAGCCGCCAATTATCGATAAACCTCCGAATGAGAATACTCCATCGTTATGTCTAGCCTGTTGTATTGTACGGCAGTGAAGCCTGGACTCTGAAAACTAATAGCCAAGTTTATGGAAGCTTTTGAGATGTGGTGCTATCAATGCTACGCATTAGACAGAAAATGTCCAATGAGCGAGTACTCGAGGGCGTCGTTAAGACCCGCGAATTGTTGCAACCCATCAAAAGAAGAAAAGTCGCGTACCTCGGCCATGTCTTACGTCACGAGAAATAGGAGCTTCTCTAATTTATTATGATGGGCAAAATTGAAGGGAAGTGACGTGGGGGACGTAGGAAAAAGTCTTAGTAGCGAAACGTTTGCGAATAGATCAGTATTTCCAGCGTGGAAGAACTATTTCGCTTTGCACAGGATAGGAATAAATTCGCTGAGCTGACGGCTAACCAGTTATGTAGAGAAAATAAAACAGTTAAACGCGTGTCGGACCACGCGCAATTAAGGGTTCTGAAGTAGCCCGTTATCATAATATAGAACGATTTTGTTGTTCTTTTTTTAGGGTTCCGTAGTCCTGACAAGGAACCCTTATAGTTTCGTCATGTACGTCTGTCTGTCCGTCTGTCCGAGGTGTTGCTAAGAGATTGTTTATACTAGAAAGCTGCAATTTTGTAAGGATATGTAAACTTACCACGCCAACAAAGTGGTAAAATAATATTTTGAAAAATATTTTTTTCTAGTCTAGCTCCCATACAAGTGATGCGGGGAAGAATTTTTTTTCGTCGTCTATCCCATCGTGTGGGGTATCATTGAATATGTCTTTTAAAATGATTTACTATACAATTTTTCGATTTAAGACTCCATTTACGAAATATTAAACTTTAAAGTGCAAAATTTTTTTCGAATACGGCGTCCCCCCGTCCCCCCTCTAAATCCTAAACAGCTGGCTTGAAAAATCTGAAACAATTCATTATGTTAGTGCAGTTCATGAACTTTCAAGAAAAATTATAGCAGTTAAGATAACGTTATTACTTTAGCAGCAATAGTCGTTGAACTTGGGTGTTAGATAATTTTGTACCAAATACAAAATTCTTACAATAAATCCTTTTAAGTGACTAGGATGAAGTTGTGCTTTAGAATCGGTATACAGACTTATGTACTATATGAAGAAGTGGAGGGAGGAGAAAAGGGTGGTAGCGTCCCCCCAGAGGGGAGGGGGATTACGTAAAACTAATATAAATATATATATATATATGACGGAGTGAGAGTGCCGAGACGGTTCCGTATGTGGTCCCTGGAGACGGATCTATTATCTACTCAGGTTGGTCGTCCATTATGGGCGTGCACTTGCAGATTTTCACAAAATAACACTCAGAGAATATCGTATGATCACAATTGTAATTCACAAGAAACTTATTACAGCAAAACTACATAGGATCACGTTGATTAAAATGGATTAAGAGCCAATGGGTTTGCACGCGTCCATCACGTTCGGTTGTCCGTCAAGAAGTGCGCACACTTCAAAAATCAGAGAGGAAGTGAACGAATTCGACAGTCATCCGGCCGCCATGACACCTACAACTCCATTCGGTGTTACCCGCTCTAAAAATGAATAATCGAATACAAAGCAATATCGATTATAGTACTGAACATAATAATGATCGAATTAATCATAACGTTTCATTTTTAATCTTCGTAACTCCATTAAATTGTTCACGCGCCGTTACGGCCATCCTGCATCTTCACACGTCCTCGTGTGTAGTATTGTCCTCATCTGTTAACAAAATAACAACTACACACAGTATACATTCAGTCATTACACACTGACCTATCTGACGCAATCACGAGTAGCAAGTATGGCAATATTATGAATCGGTGAGTTCGTAATTGTATGCACACGTCCTTTAAACAGGGTTCCAAAGCGCCACGCAGGCTTTAAAGCATCTCACAGGGTGTATAGCTCATTCCAAACAGGCAGAAGGACGTTTATACTGCCACACAGGCGGGTGCCACACAGGCGGGTGCCACACAGGCGGGTGCCACACAGGCGGGTGCCACACAGACGGGTGCCATACAGGCGGGTGCCACACAGACGGGTGTCACACAAACGGGTGTCACACAGACGGGTGTCACACAGACGGGTGCCACAAAGGCGGGTGCCACACAGGCGAATGCCACACAGGCTGGGGCCACACAGGCTGGTGCCACACAGGCGGGTGCCACACAGGCGGGTGCCACACAGGCGAAATGCCACACAGGCGGAGTGCCACACAGGCAGAAGTGCCACACAGGCGGATTGCCACACAGGCTGGGAATGCCACACAGGCTGGTATGAGTTACACAAGCTGCCCAATGCCACACAGGCATTTCATGAAGTACAATGATTTTATTAGGTTGAATGCATACAGAAACAAACGCATAAAACGCACGAGTTTAAGTAACTCACAACAGAATAGTCAGAATTACCTTCAAGCAACAATAGCAATTACTTTCTATATTCCATGGCAATGTCGGTGTCAACATTATTAAAACAACAGAACTATCCTTTGATCCTATGTCACAAACTAAGACTACTCTAATCTTCTTGAGTTAAAGTCACTGTTCAGAAACTCAAACTAAGAACCCCTATGATATTAAGTCTCGTCCTATCATAATACCGACAAAGGCAAAAAATCAAGCACGATATGAAATAGTAACTGCACTGAATATCCTTGTATCGTAACAGTAGATAGTATTTGGCTATTTTGGCTTACATTGCAGGCTAGTTGGGCCTATACCTAATAAAGCTACTGTATTTTGGTGTCGCTTACCAGTGTCCACTAGCTTTACTTTCCCTTATCAGAGAGTATTCGTCACTGGAATCAAAACAAAATGAAAACTTCTCACCGGTTTCTGATAAAAGTTTCTTAGCTGGCTTGACAGTGCAGACTTCTACCCGGCGCTCAACAGGGGCACCCTTCAGACTGCTCTCCTTCTTGCGGCGAAGTGTTGCGATGTGGCCCTGCTTGCCAAAGTAGTAGCAGACGATGGATGCTGATTTGCTGGCGATGCGTTAGTATCTGAAAATTGAGAGCGAAAGTCACACATTGTATCGCGTTAGGATAAATGACCTGTTTCCTCTCAGGCATAGCATGGCTTTGGTGGTTCCAATCCTGGTCTTTTAGGTTCACAGTGCATTCAACTTTTCCTGTAAGGGTGAACTTATTTTCCGGTACGTAAATGACATCAATAGTTGTTGCATCTTGATTCTGCAATTATTGATAACTGATTATCCTGCAGGGCAATCCCACTTCTGATGACGGAGTGAGAGTGCCGAGACGGTTCCGTATGTGGTCCCTGGAGACGGATCTATTATCTACTCAGGTTGGTCGTCCATTATGGGCGTGCACTTGCAGATTTTCACAAAATAACACTCAGAGAATATCGTATGATCACAATTGTAATTCACAAGAAACTTATTACAGCAAAACTACATAGGATCACGTTGATTAAAATGGATTAAGAGCCAATGGGTTTGCACGCGTCCATCACGTTCGGTTGTCCGTCAAGAAGTGCGCACACTTCAAAAATCAGAGAGGAAGTGAACGAATTCGACAGTCATCCGGCCGCCATGACACCTACAACTCCATTCGGTGTTACCCGCTCTAAAAATGAATAATCGAATACAAAGCAATATCGATTATAGTACTGAACATAATAATGATCGAATTAATCATAACGTTTCATTTTTAATCTTCGTAACTCCATTAAATTGTTCACGCGCCGTTATATAATATATATATATATATATATATATGTGTGTATCTACATACATACGAAGGGCTTTAGATATTGTATATGTATATATTTTGTGTTATGGGGAGAGGGAGAGAGGGCGGAATATTTCCCATTTAGGGAAGGGGGCTACAAAAACCCATAGTTTCTTAATATTTATGAAATTTCTCAAAATAAGCTTCTTCTTTATGAAAATAATTAGTCAACCAAAATAGGTTAGGCTTAGAGACAAATGTCTTATTAGAAGTGAAGTAATTCTATGACAACTCCAGCGCTGTGGGTACGCAGCGCTTTAATCTTCTCGCTACCTTAATTTTCCAAACAATTCGTCTCGACATCGATAGCGATCGTTTTGCGACAAAAATCGGTCGCTACGTCCTAACGATCCGATTATAACGATTTTCGGTAGTCTCGACTGCCAAAGCTACCGACTGTCATCGCAAACTTATCGAATATTTTCGCTGAGATATCGATTTATCGTAAAGTTATCGAATTTACTTGCGACCATTTTTGACAACCCGATAAGTGTTCGCTATGTTCGATAACTTTGGATTTGAGGCTACAAAAACAATAAACAAATAATAATTAGAGAATTATGGCTGTAGAATATTTAGCGTGGGATTTGGTCGTGCTTGAACACAGACGTGACATGTTAATGCGGCGACAAATTCACGAAACGGACGTGAAAATAAAAATCCTTTGGATTTAGAGGATGGCCAATTGCTGTACTTATACAGAATAAACAAGTACATTTTCCATGAGCTCGTTGATGAACTGCGCCCATCTATTCAAAGACAACGGTCTTACGGACTTTCTTTGGAGTCGCATGTGAGTATATTTGGATTAGGTACCGTACCTTAATAAAATTTATATAGGTATTTTGGTCTAGTATCTAAGATTCCTACTTTAAATTTTTTTCTTATTGAAGAGATACTGACGGAACTCCGATTTTACGCAAGTGGGTACCAACTACCTGTTAGCTTGCAGTGGTTGCAGCATGAGCCAAAAGTCAGTAAGCCGAGTAATACATACGCATACGAAGAAAACTCATTAACACTAGTTTGACGTAATTTTATATTCTTATTTTATTGACTCTGTGCGATTTAAATAAAAAACATATAAATTTATTGACTTTTTTTTATTTAAAAATTTTGTAAAAGCGTCAGCTATATTAGTTGCAGCGTGCGCAAAGAGCAGTGGCGCCTCGGCTTGTGTCTTGGCTGCCTCAGCCTGCATCTTGGCAGCGTCTGCTTGTACTTGAGTTGCAGCTGCCAGCATCTGTAATAAAGTTAGATGTACTAAGTATTGTTTCTTATAAAATCTCTCTCTGGTATAGCGTCGGGGAAGTTGGTGCCAAATGTGTAATCTACACCAACTATGGACGTTACATGTCTCTACACCTCAGTCAAAGGAGCTGTGTTGACCCCTCGGTTGCCAGTGTGCACGACGCTTTAGTGCAGGTGCGGCTTTTTAAGTCCCTCCAAACCTATAAGTAGGATAATTTATTCAAGTAAATATAAATAAAACTGACACGGTATGAACTTACTATTAAAAACCAACTGAATCTTTGATTGAGACTTACTGTCATCCACTGCTATGGCGACTTGATGGATCCGTTGGGGTGTTTGTTGAGCTCCTCGGCAACCTCCTTCCAGCCCGTTTCAAAAAATTTCATGTGTGTAGGTATGGGCGGGCTTCTAACTCGCTAAAAGCGCATCAACCTGCCCCGACGTTACACGTGGCGTACGCTTACGCCTGAAACATTTAAGATATTCTTTATGTTATCACAAAATACTTCGCACATACGCAAAGTATTAATTTTATCAAAAATAGGAATCGAAAATAGTCGTTGTAGGTTGTACTTACATGACGCTTACGTTGCTGTTGCTGGCACTCTGACTCGGGCCTGTGCCTGTTTCACTGTCCCCCACCATCGAAATAACCATTTTTTTATAATTTTTTCAACCCGAGATCAAAAATGTATTAAATTATTTTACTTTGTGTACAAAACAAACTTGACATTGAGAGTTTGTCAAGTTCAACGTCTGTGTTGCAAGGAAGCGAACTCTTATTTTCCTTGTTTTAAAATAAGAGTTCGCTTCCTTGCAACACAGACGTTGAACTTGACAAACTCTCCTGTCTTGGCTTTGGTGCTAGTTTGGGGCTAACCGGGTTTACCCGGGACGTCTGACCCTTTTTGCGGCCGCAGGGGTCGCAGAAAGGGAACGACTACGTGGCCGTTTTCTCCCTTCTTGGGGTTCGGTGGTGTTCATAGTTATTTGCCTCTTAGGCCACATACTCGAATAACGTGCGGGGACGGCGGTAGGTTTAGCACAGTTCTTGAAGCATTTTTAAGTATACGGTTGTCTGCTTCAGAGAGCTCTACTCCTAATTGTTCAGCCTCTAAGGTCACCTTCATGCCGACCTCGTGGTGACAATGCCATTCCGAAAGGCGATATCGGTGCGCTTGCAGTTGACGATGTTCCTGCGGTGGCTTCTGGGCTTAGCTAGATCTCGACTGGATCTGTAGCAAAGCTGGTTGGCCCTGAAAAGGGCCTTTTTGCACCACTTTGCGGCGGCTGTATGGATACATCCTTATGGGGTTGGCTCTGAAAAGGGCCTGGATCGGGATTCATGACTGCGGATATGGGAGAAACCCGGCATTAGAATATACATTCTTTTCGTCGTCACCCATTGGGCAGAATACGGTCTAGGTTATATACTGGTGTTCTGACAGGCTTAAAACATCCAGTAAGGGTTAGCTTATTTATTATAGTAAGCAAATGTGTATTTGTATTTGCATATATGTACAAACATTTTATCTGTAATCGATATTTTTTTACGAGCGACGACACGATTTAGCAGTGTTTATGATAATTTTAATTGATCAGAAACACTACTCACGATTCTGGAATAAAATATAATTGTTTATTTACTATTTAATCACATCTTACTTAAACATATACTTTATATTCTACTAACTACTACTAACATACACTAGATTTTACCTTTTTCATTTTGTTCTTTCTAATAATAAGCCAGTCAAATCTCAAATGATGAGGTATTTTCCACTAATCAGTGTCATCATGCTTATTAGCTTGGGTAAGCAATTATGAAGCATAATATGTAACTGGTGCTAATATCATTACTTTTATTATGAGTCCAGGATTTTTTAGACATGGTATAAAAAAAATATGGTACCTACTGTACACAAAATTATCCTTTTGACATATAATTCAGTGATTGTGAACTTTTAGTCATATAATGTTATACTTTACTTAACTTATAAAGTTACATATCGATGAAAGTTTAATGTGATGTTTTTTTTACAGGGGCAGTACAAGAAATAGAAGCGATTTTTCCATGTAATAAGTATTTTTAATGATTAATGGTTTTTTTTGTAAGATTCAGTAGAGTAAGGAGGAGGTAAGGAGCATTCCTTATTCCTGTTTTTCCCCACCTTGACTATGTAATAATACTCTCCATAGTTATGTAATTGCTTAATAAATTTCTCAGTTAACTTACGAAATGGCACGGACCCTGGAGCCTGTGGAAAATCTACTGAATCTTACAAAAAATACACACATTATACCCAAGTATATACTATTATAAAACAGTTACAAAAGGTTTGCACAGGCATTCTGAACGGACCAGTGTCCTCAAGCAGCACTCGTTTACGAGTTGATTTGCGTGCCAGGCATCGTCCTACTCAACCATTTTTGAGGGAAGAGGGCGATCCGACGCACGATGATGCCGCTTGCCAATACATTTTCGTGAGCATGACTGTTTCGAATGCTCGCTACAATCCACTTGCCAAGAGGAAAATACTATAACTAAACACTACATTTATACGCATTGCAATTAAACTTTTAAATTTTTCCTCCGATTTTATTTGATCTCCGACGTCCATTTTCCTCAGGGCCTCTATCCCCACTCTGTTGCGATCTATGATTGTCATAGTTATAATCGCAGATATCTTTGCGCCTTGCAGCCACCGGTCTCCGAACGAATCGTCAGCCAATAGCATAATTTGCGTCGTCAGCGTAGTACTTGAAAGTCCCGCTGTGCCGTGAGACTGCGATGACTGCGCGTGAGACGCTCTCTTGCAGCTTCATTCTATACCCTTGGTTTTTATTGCGCTTACTGACTCGTATGTTAGTCCCTGTGCTTCGTGGATTATGAGCCCTTGTTGGTCAGGGTTTCTATTACTTCCTGGGTGTGAACCAGGAACAGGGTGTTTCGGAGGATTTGGGGATTTTCGCATCCGTATATCCTTTCTGCTCTAGGGACTGGATTGGATACAGGGTGCGAGAAATATATACCTGAGAACATTTCCCTCAGCTAATGATTATTTATACATATTTGAAAGCTTGCATAATGAGATGATTGTCGTGCACTAGGAAAAGTATGTACTTAGGAAAAAAGCTATCAGAATTTGTTCTGAATAATGTTATTATGAAGTTTGGTGCTATTTAATGAATTAAAATTACTCTTTAGGTATGATTTTTTTTTTGATCCGATGAACTCTTGTAGTCTGGTGATGGCCGCACGGTCCCTTATGACGGTTAAAATAATTATATTAGAGCACAAAATTTTGTCTCAGTTGAGGTAGTGTCGATAGCCTAATGATTTAAGCAACAGGTGCGTAAAATTGAAAAACGTGGGTTCGATTCCCGCTAGAGAAAAAAAAACTTTGTCCACAAAATAAACCGTATGTGATTTCTCGCTTAGCTTACGACAAGGATTGTAATCATATTTAGAAATGTAGAAGAATATCGACATCCTTAAGTGAGCTAAATGGTTAAAAAAAACACTTCTTTCGATCAAACGAAGTCAAGTAGTGCAGTAGATGGACGCACCGCTTATATGACTGTTAAAATGTAATTTTTTTAGGGCCTGAAAATGTTGTGCACTAAACATTTGAATATCTATTTCAATGAACATACAAAATAATACTTTAATTTTCTACTAGTATTTTTTTCTTTACAGCATCTCCCTTTTTAAAAAAGCCACCATCTGCATCACCGGCTGGACTGGCAGCTATATCCAATTCAGGTAACATAACTCTAATGAAAATTACTTATTTAAAGATAAAACCTTCTTTGGATTTATCAGGTTAGTAATAATACTTTAAAAAAATAAATTAAAGGTCGCCGTCTTACCTGACAAATGTGTAAGGTAATGATGCAGATAAATATACTGGCTATAACTACTTTACTTAGGCCATCCTAAGACATCAAATGGCACTAGCGGTACTGACTTTTGACCGGAATCTTACAAAATATTAAGTAATGTGTGTTGTCTAAGGTGATAGACACTAATACAAATAGTTTTTATTGACACAAGTTATAAAGGTACAAAGTAAATATGAATCCATAGGTTTACGAACTAGCGTCTGCTGAGTTACAGGAACTATGGTTCCTGTAAGTCTATGGACTTCTCCCATGTTAGTTATGACACTGGTACTTACGTGTAATATTACCCGGTTACTTAGCGCTGAAGGAAAGTATATGTGTAAGTGTATATGAAATGTATGAGTGTAAGTGAGTTTGTAGTGTATGTTGTGTGTTTCCATTTTGCAATTTTTAGTATATGTGATTATAAATATGTATATAAGGAAAAGTATGAATAACTTGACTATAGTGAGTGTTTGTATATTAAGATAGACATAGCCTTCCCATTTTAGGAACTGGCTCTCAGTGCGAGCTGCTTCTTAACGTTGCAAGTTGGAACATACCGTTATGTGGCGAAAGATTAAGTAGAAATACTTTAGGGTGACAGCTATCCAGGCGGGAAATTGCAAAATGTCCTACAGCCATGCTATACATAATCACTGTCGTCAACGAACAAAAATTTGGAATGACGGCTAAAATCTGCTAACTGCAAACCACGGAATCAAAATTGTGATCACAAAGAAAATTGCTCAAAAATTTGATCGGTTAAGAACGACTAGGCAAACTACCCTGTAAGCGCTCCAAAAGTCCGCTCCGCTGTAAGTACTAGTCCTTGTGGATATTTTACTTAAATAGGCTATTAAGAAATTTGTATATACTTAGAAGTGATTAATATTTTTGTGTTTTGTATTAGCTACAGTTGCTGTTGGAAATGGTGGTGGTGCTGCTACTGCTAGTAACGGTAAATTTCTTTTCATACCAAACTCATTCAAACTTTGACCGATGGACTAAATGAAAAGTTACATAAAAATTAATTTGCTTGTCAAAAATATAAATTACAACAAAGTTGACAAACCGGGGTAATATGCAAAACTTCAGGTTATTTCTGAAAAAAACGGTCAAGCACGTGTCGGGCCACTCGCAATGTAGGGTTCCGTAGTAGCCCGATATCACAATATAGAATTTATCATATTATAGAAGTTATCTGTTGTTCTTTTTTATCTTTTCTTCCTGCTAAAGCTAAGAAAAAGAGTACGATTGCTGCCAAGTTATTTGTTTTATTCTATAGGTACTCGAATCAAAACGTAACGTTCTTTATGTACAGTACTAAGCGGACAATTTTCCAAACATGAGGACGAACACCTTCTTGAAGGCATAGGTTGAATATACACCACTGCATTAAAATTACCAAAAAAAAATCAGCACTATCTGCTGCTGGTACTAAAAACATACAGGCAAAAAAAAAATATAATAGTGTAAAAAAAAATCCAACGTTTACATTATTTTTTGGTCAAACCTCTTCATTGATTAACACACTAAGCATTTCATTCTCGCCGCTTACTTCACTCGTTAAGAAATACTACATGCACGTGGTTTATGCATGAATACGTATACATACGTAACTATCCCTACATAGAAACGTGTCATTCATAAACATAACTCGTCAACTCGCGACCATGCTAATTTATACCGATTATTATTTATTTTGTGCGTTCGGGAATTATCGGATGTCGTCTCGCCTTGTCACACGCACCGCACGCGCGCCTTTGACCTTGATCCTTCCGAAAAAAAAAAGCCGAAAGTTCAGATTTCAGTCATGCACCGCACGCGCCGATGATGGGTCGTTAATAAAATAATTTATTTCTCTTTATGGTACGCCGCGATTTGATAACCGCCATGATGATATTTCATCTAGAGAATACGACGATGTACCTACCGCGGAATATCAATTCGGATGGAATGTATACGGACTATGGAAAAAGCGTGCTTACGACCTATTTATGTCAGTAAGAACTGTGTCAAGTGGATGAAAGTGAAGTGAAAATGTTAAAGCAGTAATAATGTACTTAAATGTAACGATGCGTTTGATGAAGTGAAAAACCTCGACTTTTTAATGTCACTACGTAACAATCAATTCAAACGTGCAACGGGCAAAAAAGGTGAGACACTGATCAGATGATATAATAATAATGTAAGCAAACTGATACCTAGTTATTTAGCTCAGTGTAAAGATTGTATCAACAGTCATCAATCGCCTAACCGCGGTCGTCATTGCTCAAACAAAACACAGACTTGTTTTGTTACATACTCATAGGTATGTTTTGGAACAGCTGTAATAGTTAAAAATAGCCGTAAATATCCATTCTAACTTTTGAATACGCGATGATAACCTTATTAAGCATAAAGTAGATACCTAAGAGTCCGATTGTTATTTAAATTCACTAGGTACCTACAAATAATGTAAGCTAAGCCTGAAGCAATCAAAGTATGAAGAGAAAGTTAAAGTCGATCTTTCATTGAATGCTTCAAATCCTTACTAGTACATAACAGACGTTTGGATTACCTACCGAAACGTACACGCGCGACGCCGGAAATAAGAAAGAGAGATGAAAATGTTTCATTTCCGCATCATGTGTTTTCATTCATTAAAAGTGTACTTATGTGTGTGATAGTTTTGTTTACTTAGTGTCCATAATTTTAGAAGGAATTTTTGAAAACTACAACTATGCGTAACTTTTTTACTCTAAAGTAATAATAAAAAATTACTATTTCTACTTGTTTAGTACCAGCAGCAGATATTGCTATTTCATTTTTTTTGGTTATTACAAAGGCAGCTTGTATTGTGGACAGGACATAACAAAATGGTGTCAGCGGTGTATTTAAGGATGAATGGTGAAACATTATTAACTCCAGTGCACTTAGTTGGATCGAGCTCAATAGTAAAAAGAAACATCACTGATAATTAAATGTGACGTGTGGTTATCTACACATATATAAAATTTATTATCTGCATTAAATACGCCGGTAAGAGTTGAGGGCTCAAATGCTAATTGGAAGTAATTCGAGTGAAGGTTACTAATACCTACTGAGTCAATTGCTGTTTTTTCTTCATAGCTAATGCAACGCTGGACATTTGCGATGTAAGACCAAAAATATTTGATGTTGTACTTAACAGTATTTTTAACTTTCATAATAAAACTTTTGTAACCTATTATTTAACTGATTGCTGTTAGATAATAACAAACAGTTGAGTAAAATAATAATAATAGAGAGGGTTTGGGGGAGGATTGCTGGGGGGGGGGGGTCTACAATGCGCTCGCGTGCATCCTTGGCTAGTAAGCGCCGTCATCGAATTTGTTATTGTTTGAAAACAAGATTTTCGAAGCACTCGTAAGGAAGTTTACTTAGCTATTCTTAACCGATCAGCAAAGTTAAGCAACGTCGCCCGCGGTCATGAGTAGGATAGGTGACTACCAGTGACATTACTGCTGATCCTTTCCGTGCTTCGGAGGGTACGTTAAGCCGTCGGTCCCGGTTTTTGTCTAAGGATGTCGTTATAGCATGGTGGTAGGGCATTTTGAGAATGTCCGCCTGGCTAGCTACTACCCTCACGTAGAAAGTCTGTCGCCAAGCACCTAACAGTGTGTTCCGGTAGCTGTCCTTGAGAGCCAGTACTTTTAGGTAAGATTGAACAACACCTTCGATAACATCATCACTTACCATAAGGTGAGATAGCGGTCAAAGGCTAACCTATCAGAAATATAAAAAAAAAGATTATTTATCTAATAACTAATAAAAAATCTAAACTAATGAAAAATTCTTGTTTTATTTTAATTTATTTTTTATTTTAATTTTTATAATTTACTCTATAGTTTCCAATGTGAGTTCTTACCAATTATAAACAAGCAACTACTTCATCGTAGTCACTTTAAGGGAATTATTTTAAGGAGTTTGTATTTGGTACAAATGTATTCAACACCCAAGTTCAACGACTACTACTACTAAACTAATAAAGTTATCTTAACCGCTATAATTTTCTTTAAAGTTCATAAACCGCACTATAATGAAAAATATTTCCAGATTTTTCAAACCAGCAGTTTAGCTTTTAGAAGGGGGGGGGGGGGCGCTACGGGAACAAAAACTGGCACTTTAACCCTTAGTTTACCCGGTGAAAATATATTACGTAATTTACCTCATAAGAGTTCCTGAGACTCCTCTTTCAAAAATCATTGATTTTGTACAAAATATAAGCAAAGTTTGTATTTCAAACCGGTTTATTATACTTAAGAACATTATTCTAACAGACTTTGATGTAATATTTAGTTTTAAGTAAGTAGCAGTCGGTTCACAAAAGAAAACAAATATGTACCAAAAAATATGGTAACAAAAATGAATGCCATCTTCTGGCGGTCAACTAAAATAGAATTATACATTATTTTTCACTTTTTTTTACAAAATCCACTAAAACAAACAATCAACATTTAATCACTAAATAAAAAATGGCACATGTTTATACAAAAATAAAAAACGTGCAGCGCTTAGGTACTCATTATCTGTAGCAGCACACTCAATATAAACTTTCTACAGTTCAAACATATTGGCCTGCTGAACATTTTCCAACATTTGGCTATCAAATATAAGTTAAAACGACTCAAAAGGCGAGTTTGTCATTTTCAATTGCATAATTTCAAAATGAAGCAACAAGAAGTATATAAAAGACTGCGTGTGAACATTTCTTGGTGTTGGATCACTAGAACATTTGTATCGGTTTTTTCCGTAATAATATTTCGCACTCTCATTCTAATTCTCTGCTTTCTCATCGCTTGTATCAAGTGAACACTGAATCAGAGTCACGATCAGAAGGTATGCACCCATCTTCTGTATCAGAAAAGAAAAAGAGCGAAGACGAGAGCATATTCCCTTCTCAAGGGCCGGCAACGCATCCTCGAGACCTTTGGTGTTGCGGATGTTCGTAGGCGATGGTGATCACTTACCATCAGGTGAGCAGTCTGTTCGTTTGCGCTCCTATCACATAAAAAAGCAATTCGTTTGGCACTATGTCGTATTGTGATCTAATTTGCCGCTCTTGCTCTTCGTCGTTGGATAACTCATCGTCGTCTCTGAGCCAGCTCAGAACTGTAGATTCCACATTTTGTTAGAGAAGATGGACTGAGCGTCTATTTGAAGCCATTTTTAGCTTTATATATAAGAATAGCACGCGTAAATAGGATAAAATAACATTATATCAAATTATTTTATACATACATAAATACCCTCATGGAGTCCCGTGGGCTCCATGAACATTATTACACATCGATATTTGCGACGTAGCCGCTCGCTCTCTCCGCCCCGCGTCCAGCACGCCACTGCAGGAAAATTTACATTTTTAAGCCAATATGAAACTACGCGCGGAGTCCCTGGGACCTAACAGATAAATTAAGGGTTAAAGTTTCATATTTCGTAAATGGGGTCTTAAATCGAAAAATAGTATTAGCAACTCTTTAATATTTTTAAAAGACTATTCAACGATACAACACACGACGGCGTAGAGGACAAAAAAAATTCTCTTGTATGGGAGCTACCATTAAAAAATTTTTTTTACAGAAGTTTATTTTACCACTTTGTCAGCAAGATTAATATACATACTCCTACCAAATTACAGCTTTCTTGTGCTAACGGTCTCATAACAAAACCCCGGACAGACGGACATGACGAAACTATAAGGGTTCGGTGTCAGGACTATGGAACCCTAAAAAAGAATAGCTGAAAAGGAAGAATTTCTTTAAGGATAAATTTCAATGATAACAAAACTAAAAAAAAATAACCTTACTAGAGTATGTACAAACAATCACTCCGCCTACACACTTGACTGAGTCGCTAATTGACATTTTATATACAAACATGTATTAGTTGAGCCACCGGAAAAAAATATGGTAACTCTTTTTGTTCAGTTCCAAACCAGGGCAGTATTTTAAATTTTGCGCGCGGGCGACACTGTTCTTTTGTTCTTTGGTAGGTAGATAGGTCCGCCCGGCGGACGAAGGAACTATGACAGCTAGTAGTAATAGCGAGAGAAAAAATTGACCTTTTGTGATTTGGAATGAGTTTATAGTGTTAATTATTCAAAGTTTTTGGTGTTGTTGTGAATTAGTGCATATTAGTGTTTTACAACAGCCCGGTCTATTGTGATCGGATCGGGGGCTGGAGGCAAATAATTACACACCGCGAGCACGCGGTTTATCCATTTTTCTTCCAACATTTAGTATCCAGCAAGTCGGACGCGCCCGACAAGAAGATGCCGAAGAAAATGTTTGGGATTGGTTCAGTGAGTGACTGTAAAAATTAATGATAAGGTTATCCTAAAGAAGCTAGTTGATTTCAAACCGCGTATGGCGGCATATTGTACGACTTATTGTGTACACTTTTGCTGTATGTGAATTCAATATGAAGCGTGAATAAATAATCCCCCGTACCGAAACGCAGAATGTCGTTGTTGGAGAAATATATTGACAAATAAAATATTTTAACTTTAAATCAAAGCCCAAATCATTTATTTATTTAGGCGTCTATCACGCTCTTGTGAAGGTCAATTACAAATTTTAACATTGAAATATTCCACATTTTAATGCCACGTTCAAGTTCAAAAAAAATGGATTTATCCATTGTCTCAAGCTGACGGGCGTAGCACAATTCGTCACTTATGATTAAATGCATCCGTTCTATGCAGAGATTAGTCCGCTTTACATCAGGTAGGCCTCGAGCTTGTTCCAGTTCCAATAAAATAAAACGAATGAACACAAGGTAATATATGAGACTTTTTCTGACCAAAAGGTCATTGTTCACCGTGAACAGCCGCTAACCATGAAGTTTTTGCAAGCCTGCGGGCACGAAGCGGCCGTCTGCCGGCTATTGATGATAATGTAGTTAAGTTTAATTGAAATTGTAAGTAATTCCAAGAAATATTGTTAATCCAAAATTATTTTTTTCAGCCGCTACTGCATTGAGTGCATCTGGTGGTGGAAGCACAACTTCTGGTAGCTGTATGTTCCTATTAGATTTATTTAAAGCATCATAGCGTATTTTTGAAATGATAAATAATGTATACCTACTTATGTTTTGTTTTAGCTACTGTTGCTGTTGTACAAAAAGGTGGTGGTGCTGCTGCTGCTGGTGCTGCTGGTGCTGCTGCTGCTTCTGCCTCAAAGAACGGTAGTATATTCTATTTTTTATTTTTTATACGAATAGTATATTTGAATATTATTATAATTTTGACCTATGAACCAACAGAGTAATAAGTTTGGAAAATCACTATCATTACACTAATTTAAATTCAAAAATTCGTGCATGTGTAAATTTGTTATTTCTTATCGCTGAGTTGGCTAAAACAATTTGGATGGAACTTAAAATGTTACATAGTTTAAGGTCATGGAACAAATATGTATTTCATCATTGTCTACGCAAGAGAAACCGCCGTGTGTAGCAAGTCAATAATACATTTGTCAATACGTTAAAAAAAAAAACAATTTCATGATGTTCCACGAAAAGCGTGATTGAGATGAATCGCGTTCATTGATACTACAAATAATCTAAACTCAACAATATAAGTATTTTTCCTTTATTATACAGGATAGTAATAACTTGCACGAGTAATAAATAATCATAACATGATGATATTTTTTTATTTATAATTTATTTATTATAATAAGCACGACATAACTAATGACACTTATTATTAATTTGTATATTATAAGGTATATACATATCCAAAAATATAGTTACAAAAACCAAAGTTAACATTGCACAATTCAGTCAAAGTAATTAAGAAATATCAAATAATAATATAAAAATATTAAGGTTATGCGTAAATATAATCATACGTAAAAATGAGAATGAGTAAAGTCATACTGTTTCAATAACAGAAAATATAGTAAAATAAATTTGTCAGGAATTAATATATTATAATTTTTCACAAAAATGTCACTATCGATGCAAGAATACAATCCGATTTGTCAAAAATTAAATCTGATGGCAGTATATTATATTTGTATTAAAAAAGTAATTATTTTATGACTCATTGCTCCACAACGTTAGCTAGAAAAAGGCACTGGCTCATATTTTACCATGCCCAATCAAGCAAAAAAATTTTCCAATTACTTTCTGCCTTTTAAATCAACCTAAATAAACAACCACAATGAGAAAATGGACTTTAAAAAATACTAAAAGTGGTTCATAATTTTCTAACTTAATATTTTGGACGAGCCCTCGACCATTATTGGACAATGCATAAATGATTGAGAAAAATAAGACTCCGACAAAGGTCAACAACTAAAGCCAAATTATTGCGACAAACAAACGATGTATCGTTGGTCACGACAGTGTTGAAAGTTTAATTATTGCAATTGGTGAAGAACAAAAGTTAGAATAGAACCGGTCAACTCTCCAGAACGGAAAAATTTGCATGCAGCACGCAGCGAACGTCCGGCTATGATGATATCAAATTCCTGGAAAGCGGTTCCAAGAACTATTGTTAATCCTACATTATTGTTTTCAGGCGGTGGACGCACAACTACTAGTGGCTGTATGTTCCTTTCATAATTATCTAAAGCATGAAAGCGTATATTTGAAATGATAAAATATTTTTACTTATGTTTTAGCTACAAATGCCGTTGTACAAAAAGATGGTGGTGCTGCTGCTGCCTCAAATAACGGTAATATATTTATTTTTATTCACTTCTTTTTATACGAATGTTACATTTGAATTTTATTATAATATTGACCAATGAACCAACTAAGTAGTAAGTTTGCCATAAACACTATCATCACAATAACGTTATGATACTTAAATTCGTCAATGTGTAAATATGTTATTTATTCTATGGACCAATGTGTTTATTTTTCATATATATTGTATACAAAAAAACTATTTCTACTACGACTGCGATTAACCCAGTTCCGACCAAAAGGCATGACATTGTTAACCGTGAAAAATCTTTAACCATGGCGTACCGTAGCGTTCATGGAAGCCTGCGGGCACGCAGTGGCCGTCTTCCGGCTATAATGATATGAAATTCATGGAAAGTCGTTCCAAGAACTATTGTTCATCCTACATTATTGATTTCAGCCGGTACGGCATTGGGTGCACTTGGCGGTGGAAGCACATTTACTAGTGGCTGTATGCTCCTTTCATAATTATCTAAAGCATCAAAGCGTATATTTGAAATGATTAATAATGTATACTTACGTTTTATTGTAGCTACAAATGCCGTTGTACAAAAAAATGGTGGTGCTGCTGCTGCTGCCTCAAATAACGGTAAAATATTTATTTTTATTCACTTATTTTTATACGAATGTTACATTTGAATTTTATTATAATATTGACCAATAAACCAACTTAGTGGTAAGTTAGCCATAAACACTATCATCACAATAACGTTATAACACTTAAATTCGTGAATGTGTAAATATTTCATTTATTCTATGGACCAATGTGTTTATTTTTCATTTAAATTGTATACAAAAAAACTATTTCGACTACGACTGCGATTAACCCAGTTCCGACCAAAAGGCATGACATTGTTAACCGTGAAAAATCTTTAAGCGTGGCGTACCGTAGCGTTCATAAAAGCCTGCGGGCACGCAGTGGCCGTATTCCGACTATGATGATATGAAATTCATGGAAAGTCGTTCCAAGTACTATTGTTAATCCTACATTATTGTTTTCAGCCGCTACGGCATTGGGTACACTTGGCGGTGGAAGCACATTTACTAGTGGCTGTATGCTCCTTGCATAATTATCTGAAGCATCAAAGCGTATATTTGAAATTATTAATAATGTATACTTACGTTTTGTTGTAGCTACAAATGCCGTTGTACAAAAAGATGGTGGTGCTGCTGCTACTGCCACAAATAACGGTAATATATTTATTTTTATTCAATTATTTTTATACTAATGTAACATTTGAATTTTATTATAATATTGACCAATGAACCAACTAAGTAGTAAGTTTGCCATAAACACTATCATCACAATAACGTTATGATACTTAAATTCGTGAATGTGTAAATATGTTATTTATTCTATTGACCAATGTGTTTATTTTTCATATATATTGTATAAAAAAAACTATTTCGACTACGACTACCATTAACCCAGTTCCGACCAAAAGGCATGACATTGTTAACCGTGAAAAATCTTTAACCGTGGCGTATCGTAGCGTTCATGGAAGCCTGCGGGCACGCAGTGGCCGTCTTCCGGCTATGATGATATATAATTCATGGAAAGTCGTTCCAAGAACTATTGTTAATCCTACATTATTGATTTCAGCCGGTACGGCATTGGGTGCACTTGGCGGTGGAAGCACATTTACTAGTGGCTGTATGCTCCTTTCATAATTATCTAAAGCATCAAAGCGTATATTTGAAATGATTAATAATGTATACTTACGTTTTATTGTAGCTACAAATGCCGTTGTACAAAAAGATGGTGGTGCTGCTGCTGCTGCCACAAATAACGGTAATATATTTATTTTTATTCAATTATTTTTATACTAATGTAACATTTGAATTTTATTATAATATTGACCAATGAACCAACTAAGTAGTAAGTTTGCCATAAACACTATCATCACAATAACGTTATGATACTTAAATTCGTGAATGTGTAAATATGTTATTTATTCTATTGACCAATGTGTTTATTTTTCATATATATTGTATAAAAAAAACTATTTCGACTACGACTACCATTAACCCAGTTCCGACCAAAAGGCATGACATTGTTAACCGTGAAAAATCTTTAACCGTGGCGTACCGTAGCGTTCATGGAAGCCTGCGGGCACGCAGTGGCCGTCTTCCGGCTATGATGATATATAATTCATGGAAAGTCGTTCCAAGAACTATTGTTAATCCTACATTATTGATTTCAGCCGGTACGGCATTGGGTGCACTTGGCGGTGGAAGCACATTTACTAGTGGCTGTATGCTCCTTTCATAATTATCTAAAGCATCAAAGCGTTTATTTGAAATGATTAATAATGTATACTTACGTTTTATTGTAGCTACAAATGCCGTTGTACAAAAAGATGGTGGTGCTGCTGCTGCTGCCTTAAACAACGGTAATATTTTTTTTATTTAGTATTTTTTTACAAATGTTACATTTGAATTGTATTATAATATTGACCAATGAACCAACTAAGTAGTAAGTTTGCCATAAACACTATCATCACAATAACGTAATAATACTAAAATTCGTGAATGTGTAAAAATGACATTTATTCTATGGCCCAATGTGTTTATTTTTCATATATATTGTATAAAAAAAAACTATTTCGACTACGACTGCGATTAACCCAGTTCCAAACAAAAGGCCTGACAATGTAAACCGTGAAAAATCTTTAACCGTAGCGTTTATGGAAGCCTGGGGGCACGCAGTGGCCGTCTTCCGACTATGATGATATGAAATTCATGGAAAGTCGTTCCAAGAACTATTGTTAATCCTACATTATTGTTTTCAGCCGCTACGGCATTGGGTGCACTTGGCGGTGGAAGCACATTTACTAGTGGCTGTATGTTCCTTACATAATTATCTAAAGCATCAAAGCGTATATTTGAAATGATGAATAATATATACTTACGTTTTATTGTAGCTACAAATGCCGTTGTACAAAAAGATGGTGGTGCTGCTGCTGCTGCCTCAAATACCGGTAATATATTTATTTTTATTAACTTATTTTTATACGAATGTTACATTTGAATTTTATTATAATATTGACCAATGAACCAACAGATGAATTGGTTTGGATAGTCACTATCATCACACTTATGGATATGTTAAAATTCGTGCACGTATTAGTTTGTTATTACTTCACGCTGTATTGGCTAAATCAATTTGGATGGAAATTGAAATGTTACATAGTTTAGGTCATGGATCAAATATGTATATCATCATTGTTTACGCAATTGAAATCGCAGGGTGCAGCAAGTCAATAATACATTTGTCATTACGTAAATGAAAATTTTCTCTCCTCTCAAAATTCCTTATTAAGTTATTTAAACCAAAATCGATTCCATGAACTAGAGATTGAGATGAACTGCGATCGGTAATATTACAAACTCTACAACAGAAAGACTAAAATTACCGTTACGATAGTTCTTACTGTATGTATGATTAATCACCGTTGTTATACCACTACTTTCTTGATTTTAAATCATCAAAATAAACTAGCGCCTAAAATTACTTAGTGATTTATAGTTCTCTTATTATATATTTTTATTTATTTAGGTACGTCAACAGTGTACATATTAAAATATACAATAAACCTCTCATTAAAATAAATTATAACAATGAATTAAGTCTTTTTTATATTAGTTCTGATATGCACACCTATTATAGGCATATACAGCTTTTATTAAAATATTGATAGCTAAATATAACATGCAGCTATAAAAACTTATATCATAAAAATAGGATTATATCACTTAAAACGTATAACGTCTAATCTTAACTGAAGCACATAATTTATTTACACTTAAATACATTTAATGAATAATTGAAAATATCAAGATCGCCAAGAGCAGCATTTAATTCATTATATGTACGACATATTCATAGTGTGAAGGTTTGGACTACTTGACGTCCAAAGCTCCTCCAATTTGAGTAGGTACGTCTTGTATTAGGCCGCATACCGAAACGAGACTCGTCAGAAAACCACACGAATAAAATACTCTAGTGCGATAATACTCGAAAACGTACTTGATCCCTAAGAACTTTTGATGAGTGTACTTCCATAAAAATATTCATGAAAATTGGTCCAGCCGTTTAAGCATGAAGAAGTAACAGACATACAAACACACTCACAAACTTTCGCCTTTATAATATTAGTGACGTTAATTTTCAGTGCAAGCAATACCATATATTATTTGTTTTCATCGTGAATCAAATACCGATCGTTACATGCTTACTGAAATGTATCCTTGATACATTGCTTACAACTAAATATATCCTGGAAACTACAATATAGGACAGGATGATTTAATTGTCAATTTATATAAACCAACAAATGATTTCTGTTCAATAGTTGAGTCGTTTTATATATATTTTGGATAAGTAATATCGAAAATTGAATTATACAGAAATAGTAATTAAACAACTTTAAACGGTTTAAATCGCGTATATATATCATTATTTTTATCCCGACGTTTCAAACACTTTGCAGTGATCGTGGTCACGGGGTGACTCATTCACTGGGTGATCACTGCAAAGTGTTTGAAACGTCGGGATAAAAATAATGATAAATATACACGATTTAAACCGTTTAAAGCTGTTTATTTACTATGAGTGATAATCGCGAAAATCTAAGACAACATTATACAGAAATCCTTAAAAATCCTAATTCGTTTACTACAACGACGTTTTCTGATTGAGGCCTATTTTGACAAACAAAGTTTAACGTATCCCTAATGCTTTTATATATACTTTTGCCTTACTGCCAGTTACTGAGACATCCTAAGATAGAAACGGCAAACATACCCGGAAGATGATATTAATAATTTATATCATTTATAGTTCGTAGTATATTGTTAATAAAGGCATACCGTCGGTAAAATATATATATATATAAAATATATCTACTAATTAGAAAGTGTGTCTTTTAGCAGCTGCATTGGGAGCACCTGGAGGTGGAATTACTTTTGGTGGAGGTAGTATATGCAGTATTTCACTTAACCATAATAAAAATACCTTTGAATTCATTTCTACTTTTTCGGAAACAAACATCATTATTTTTTTTCGATGCTAACTTAACAAAGTTTTCTTACGAATGTAATAGATTTTCATTCAAACATCGAACGATAGACTATAATTAGAGCTATGAACACACTCTGTGATGATAAGAGATTTGTTTTATAAGGTAAGTACCAGACTTTTGATTGTTACTAAAAATTACACTATAGAAAACAGATAGCACATTGCTTACACCTGAATCGATCCCGAGCATCTAAAACTTTACACAATTGAATCGTCATGTCAGTTTAAACAAACCAACTTTATTATCAAGAAACGAAATATGTTTCAGTTCTTGCTGAGATGTCTTTAAAAATCTTTTAGCTAATAGTCGTTCATTGGGCCTTCTATACCCACCAACGTATTTATTTTATCTATTGCATATTCTATTCTTTAAAACGTAGGTATAGTAACCTACTTTAAATAGCAATCAGCTTCCATATGATGATGGTGAAATTGTTAGAGGTTTCAAAATTGGATTTTAACCAGGAACTGTGGTTTTAGGAGCTGCATTTGGTGCACCTGGAGATGAAAACACTGCTACTGGAGGAGGAGGTATTATGTGCTATTTAGTGTTTCTATTTTCTATTTTAAAAACAGTCTATAAATTATATGCTGTTTTTTTTTATAGCTACATTTGCTGTTGGACCAAATAAAGGTAGATTTTTAAATTTTAAATGACCGTCTGTTAATACATATAAATACAAACGATTTTCTTTTACATTACCTACCGATATACCCTACACAGGTGTTGATTTGTTGCAACGCTATAATTAGTAATAACCTGGTCAAACGAGGTAAGACGCCAGAATTCAGATGGTTAATAAATTTTATTTTATTTTTAGAGCAGTTATTATATTAGTGAACGTTTAAAAAAAAAACATGAAACATTACATGAACAATTACAAAATCACAAATATACGATAGGAAAAATTTAAGTCATGTGCGGGATTCGAACCCGCGTCCTGGATTCGACCCCTTGAGCCGGGGTATGCTCTAACCAATTGAGCTATCATGACATGACATCAATAACTCAAATCTTTCCTATCGTTCTTTAACCATCGTAGGTACCGCACATGACTTAAATTTTTCCTATCGTATATTTGTGAATGTAATCCGCATAGCAGGCGTTATTTCAAACCTAACTATATTATAATTACATGAACAACTTTAATTAATACCATTAACTACAAATTTTCGTCAAAGAATTTAGGTGTGACGTTTTAACAGATAATTTAAACCATATAGATTAGTAATTTAAATAGAGACCGTTTACGCTTTGGCAGCGCGTCGATATTCAATGAAAAAGACTCATTTAAATGCATTCAGACAATAAGTTAGCATGGTGAATTTAGCAACGTGTAAAGCGATTTAGACAAATAATGCGTTCAGTTGTTCGCCACTTGCGGCGGGATGCACACTCGCGTCCTCGTTTGCTCTTTCTCTCACTTCCGCTGCATGCTTTCGAGTAGCAATATCAACAAATAAGAATTAATTCTGAATTAAGGTACCTACTATTTATATATCAAGTACACTATTAAGACTCTTTTATTATTAAGTCATCTTTTTACATCTGTTCATCAATTGTGACCAAATGCATCTATTATAAGCAGAGATAGATAGTAGTTTAAAAAATTGCTATTAATCAAAAACTGTGTTTTTAACAGCTACATTGGGCGCATCTGAAGATGGAAGCATTGCAACCGATGGAGGTATTATTTAATTTTCAGTTTTATTTTTAAATACTCAATACAATGTTGAACTGGCCAATTATATTTAACCTCTGTTTTGTTTTAATGCAGGGACTATTGGACAAAACAGTGGTGGTGCTGCTGATGAAAATAGCGGTAAGTTTGCTTCTTTTTTCATGTTATTGTGACGGAACAAGCCTGAGGCCCATCAGATGTGTGTGAACTAACCTCTGCCTATAACAAATGCATTACGGTAACGACGAATTGCACTGTGCCCATAACACTGAGACGCACAGTCGTAAGGTCTACTGGCTCTCAAGGACTACTGCCGGAACACACTGTTAGGTGCTTGGCGACAGATTTATTACTTGTTCGCTAGCCAGGCGGGCATTCGCAAAATGCCCTTCCACCATGCGGTGAAGCTCAAGCACGTGGCGGGATTCGAACCATGGACCTCCTTAACGGCAGTCCATAGCCAATAACACTGAGCCAGATTACTATTATTATTACACTATTTGTACACCAACCCCTAAACTAACATTATGAGTAAAAATTGGTTGCATCAATGATGTCCAGGTCACTTGTGAAAAAACCCGATGGGCCGCAAAATGCCAGATGTCGATTTTTTTCTGATAATTACCCTGTAGAAAACCTTTCATGTGCTTACTCTTAAATTGAACCCGAAAAGTCTTGATTTGGACGTGACACAAAACGAAACACAAATGACTTTCTTTTTCAATTCTGCTTACCTACCTACTTTTAAAACAAATATAGATTACATTACAAAATCACAAATATACGATAGGAAAAAATTGAATATTAATGACTTAAATTTTTTAGGAAAAATTTTTTTTAAGTCATGTGATGGATCCCGCACATGACTTAAATTTTTCCTATCGTATATTTGTGATTTTGTAATGTAATCCGCATAGCAGCCGTTATTGCAAACCTAACAATATTAAAATATAGATTATCTTTTAAATACCAGCTGATAGAACAATAGAAGAGTTAATGTGCTGTAAACGCAGAACAATCACATTGGTTACACCTAAATCGATCCCAGGAACTAGAAGTTTAGGTGTTACGTTTCCATAGTTAATTTAAGCAAATCGAAAAACAAAACTAATTATAGGTAGTTGCGATAAGTCTTCCTTATCCTTCTTATATTTAGAAAATATAATGGCTAACGCACCATCGACGTTCCTCTTCCCCTGCGGTCCTAACGCGGACACCAACAAAGTGTGGCGACTCAGTGCAGGCCGCGACAGGTAGGGAAAGCGGCGTACTTTAATATTTGTAGCAATGATGGCCGGGCAGTAATAGCTATGGACTGCCGTGACTCAAGTTCCTCAAAAATAGTTTTAGTGTCATTATTAAATTACTCAAAAAATCAGCATTTCTTAATTATTGAACATCTACTGACACAATCATATTAGAATAATTTATATTATTGAAAAAAGTCAGTGCTTATTTGGAAAATATGTTTATTGAAAACATTATCAAATCATGTTATTAAATTAGTTGTAACAATTACTTCTTAACATTATTCTTATTATAAGAATTAAATGATCCTTAATAAAGCGCAATGCTCCTTATATTTTAAACATTTATATCTAAATAGGAACCAGTTTGTATGAATATCTCAATCAATCAACTATGTATTATAAGTTGTATTTACCCAACAACCACAGTTGTGCAGTATCCTACGTTAAAGAATCCGATCCGTGCGTAAGCCCTGGTGATCCAATCTTCCATATATGCTAAATCTATTTCCTTAATAATTCACTTTTTCCCTCTTGATCACTCAAACACGATCGATCTTAAGCTCTTCTTATCTTCGTACATGATTGGCTTAGAATTGCTTTATAGACAAATGGTATTCTGAAAATTCCGAAACCTTAAGAATTCGTTTATTTTAAGGAGACAATCATAAAAATTATCGCACAAAAACTTTCCTGAAGTAAATTTCTATATTTCTAATGCGTTAAAACAAATCGAAGTGAATTTTTATATTGTAAGAGTCGTGCTTTTATCTGTACCTTTTAATATTAGAACATTTTGAATTCAGTTTAATTGCCAGCTACTTTACTGCCGCCGTTTACCGTTGAAAGTATACCCTCTTCTAGTCAACGTATAACGGCAAAACACGTAATTAGTAATGTAATTGCTCATTGAATTTTTCTAATGAAATGTAGTATTAGCAGTCCTGGTTCTGTAGCCGTGAACAGTACATTTCTGTTCTTGGGGGCTGAGGCGTGCTGCTGAAAATTTTATTTGAATTCCTTTTGTTAAAATTATTTTTTATTACAAAATACTTCTCAGTCTCTGTGTATATATAAACTGTTTTAATTTAGATCCTATGGTATATATAATTTGATGTATGGCGAGTGCTTGGAGCAATAACATAACATATTTGAAATGTACGTTGGCAGGTGTTGGATATGATAGCGGAATTGTTCCACCAGCCAGTACAGACGCAATCACACCAACGTCAAACGAGACACCATCAAATTACAATATAGTCGACAATAACTCGGACCAAACTGACATTGTATCAGCTGACAATACAATCCCAGCTCCGCCATCTGGGTATATAGTAAGTGCAATTTACATGATACTAAGTTATTTATTTCAGTTTTTTGTTTAGAATGACGTAAACTTGTTAAAAAAACTGTTTATATTATTACATACCTCATAAATATAAAGGACTGAGTTTGAAGCTGGATATGAAGTGTCAAACAATTTTTAAATTTATTTTTTTGTTTCAGGATCGTGCAAGCAGGAAGTTCCGCTCATTATTCAAAGATTTCCTGTAATTAGATCACCGTAATGAGGTTTGCTTAAAATAATAATATAAAAAATACCAATAAATTAAACTACCAAATTCTCACACCTCATTAAGTCAGTTGGAACTTTTACAAGTTTAATGTTGTCTTAGGTTTTCGCGATTATTACACATAGTAATTAAACAACTTTAAAAGACAAAAATAAAGATAAATTTACGCGATTTAAACCGTTTAAAGTTGTTTAATTACTATTTTACAAGTTTAATCATTAAATTTCTCAAACGTTAATATTATAATCCGCCATAAAAAAATAAATAATAATAAATCACAATATATTCCGTGAAAATGACACCGCCTTCAATCTATTCTTCAGACTTAGAGAAAATGATAGTTTGAAGATTCGGAATTTATTAATTTCAATATTGTTCCCGCCAACCACGAACCCAAATATGAGATATAAATAAAAAAAAAGAACGAGATTAATTTCAAACTTCAACTCTGTATGTATTCATAATGCTTAGTACGACTCATTCCCATCTAGCTGCTGACAGTTTCAGTTCATATATGTGAGCACATCCTTTAACGATAGGGTAATCCGTTATTGGACTTTCATTCGTAGTCATATAATTAATTATATTTTTTGTAAACTCTGTTAGTTTCCTAAACAAATATATTCAATATGTAATAATAAAACGAATAATAATGATCAAATTTATTCAATTTTTATACCAATTGTATGAACAGGTATAATATATTATAATGAATATACAATGAAAAACATATTTACTCCTGCATTTCGTGAAGGGTAGGGAAAGATATCTCAGCATCCACGTTTTGCCATACATTTAATTAGGAGCGAAGAGGAGAGGAGCCTATAGCTCCGAAATGCTTATTTGTCTGAAAAACCCTATACATTTTCTGACTCGGGTTCGAACGCAGGTCTTTGAGATTCCAAAGCAGTGGTTTAACAAACACACCAACGAGGCATTACATTCATACATTATTTATAGTAATAGTATTCATTATTTGTTACAGCGGTATACAGTGCAAGATTTCTTCGGAACACAGGACTACTGATTATTATTATCATTACCATCTATATACACTGTGACCATATTATATTAAACAGTTTTAAAACTTATATTTTATTTTATTTAGAAATATAATCAATAAGCATTTATCATAAAATAACAATTCAGCTGACCCCGTGGGGTGCCAGGCTAAATTGTCACCCCCCTAACTCTACCCGGGGGTGTCGTAAGAGGCGACTAAGGGTAACAAAAGGTGGGCAGCAGCGCTTTCTGAGGAACTGATATCTCAAACTGTGATCCTCAAGCCGCCTGCCAAGCCTGGGTATTATGGCAAACCCCCGATTGAAGGAGGCTGCGTCCAGCAGTGGACTATTCGGCTAATACAGTAATAATTCAGGGACACTTATTTCTACCTGCTTATTGATATATTTGTAAACATAATCAATAAGCTTTAATATAATATACTATATGTACTTCAAATGATTAGTATCTATAGTACATTGTTCTTGAGCAATAATATAAGCTTCATTTGTTTTTACCGGTGAAATACCTTAAATAACAAATTACTACGAAATATATACAAGACTACAGCGAGTGGCCGAAGGGGTCCGGGAGTTCGTTGAACAAAGTTAGTCATTCTTCGTAAGTAATGTCAAGTAAAGTCAAATAAATCAAGTACGAAGAACCCTCGTTGACGTAGAACTGCTACTCAACTTTTTATACAAAAAAAAGCAAAATTAACAACACTTTAGGAATTCACTTCCATCAATTTCATCAAAAGAAATTAACACTCAAATCAAAATCCTATTCATAAAGCTACAATGACCACTGAGCAAGTAATTGACATTGACAAGATATATAGATTACAACTCAAGAGAAATAAATACTACTACCGCAAAACCACAGACAAAAATTACAACTACCATAGATGAGAACTAGGCGGTTTCCAGTTCAGAACAATGCCTGGTTATCAAAGTTTGTGTAACTTTGATAACCAGGCATTATGCCAAATTGAACTCGATCTACATCATCAAAAGATCGTATTAAAATTTACCCTGTAAATAAATCATGAAGAAAAATAAAATCTTTTATTTCCCACACCTGTTATACATGTGTCCTTTTTTCATATCCTTATATTTCAGTGATTTTCGCAGAAGCTGGAGTCTAATCACATCAACAGCCGTTATATAAGTCTATCGTTGAATTAATGTCTCGCCTACTTAGAGGGTGGTGGGAGAATGCCATTATCATCAGACATAGCAGGTTTTTTTTAATGCTATTTTGACGGAACAAGCTCGAGGGCCGCCTGATGTTAAGCGGACTAACCTCTGCCTATAACAGATGCATTTCGTCACATGTCACGAATTGCACTGCGCCCGTCACCTTGAGACATATTTGTTAAGTCTTATGTGCCTGTAATATCAATGGCTTTTAAGTACTATTGCCGGAACACACTGCTAGGTGCATGACGACAGATTTTCTACTTGAGGGTGGTAGCTAGCCAGGCGGGCAATCGCAAAAAGCCCTTTCCATCATGTGGTGAAGCTCAAGCTGGCGGTGGGGATCGAACCAGGGTACTGCGGCGCGGCAGTCCATAGCTATTACCGCTCGGCCATCATTGCTACAAAAATAGGTGTCTAGGAGATTGAAGTATAAGATGGCAATTCTTCTAAAGGTGCTGTACCTTCTAGTATTCTTTCCCTTCGTCATCTCTTACGACTCCCACTGGAAGATATGGGGAAGAGGGGAGCTACTGGAGGGAGAGGTGAAATTACATCCACAGACTATAATTTATTAAAATCTTCACAAACCATTTTCAACGCTATTTTAATATTAAAACCAACAATAAAAAACTAATTTTGTTTTTTCGTAGAGTAGAGAGATAAAGGAGTGCGCTTCTAACTTAAGAAATGCGCTACGTTTTATTACTTTTGTAAAGATTATAGGCTTTTTTAACATGGGATTAACTAGGTGTTAGAAAAAGCAATACGTACTGCAATCTGAGTCTATTCATTGATAATCCTTTTTCTTGACAATTTCCTATTTATTGAAGATTGTGTACGCGCATTTGTTTAACAACCCGTATGAACACTGTTTTTTTATGCTTGATATATTTGCCTATGACCACTATCTCACCTGATGGTAAATGATGATGTGGTCGAAGATTTTGTTCAGACTTACCTAGAATTACTGGCTCTCACGGACAGTAATGTCACTAGCGATCACACATCCAAGTCAGCCGCCGGAACACACCGTTAGGTGCTTCGCGACAGATTTTCTACTTTAGGGTGGTAGCTGGTGGTAGATAGCATTTGCAAAATACCACCATGCTATAACGACAGCCATCCTAAGACAACAACCGGGACCGATGGCTTAACATGCCCTCCGAAGTACGGAAGCACTCAGTAGTAATGTCACTAGCGGTCACTCACCCGACTCATGGCCGTGGCGGACATTGCTTAACTTCGCTGATCGGTTAAGAAAAGCTGCTGTACATAAGAAAATTTAAACATACTTTATAAATGTGATAGTTTAAATGATTAAAGAACAGTCAACACCCGAGTAAAAAATAAACGGGAACCGTATTACATATTCCATTCAAAAATTGCCACTGGAGCTTAACAGCACAAGTTACCCATCTGTTATGTGAGCGAAACTAAATTATAATACGCAAATTCAAAGTTTTAGGTGTTATAAAGAACAAAACAAAATGGTAAACTAATATAAATGTATTAATTTAAATGGATTAAGTCAATGACGTGTCCTTTATATTTATGAGGCGTGAGGTTGACCTCCAAATTATTAGGGTCTCAAGAGGTTGGTGGCAAGGGCCTAGAATTCAGCACGGCCTCAATCTTACAAAACACAGTTGCGAACTTTTAAAGAGTCAAAGTTAATATTGATACGCCAATTACTCGCCGCGATTGTGTTTTGGCTGATTTTACAACGGCCTCAAATAAACTACCCCAGTGTGAGCAAATTGTGGGCGACAACAGCCATGAGGTCCAACGCTGCGAAAGTTTACAAGTTATATCTTTTTAATGAATATATTCAGGCGTTACTTTGCGGAAATCCATATTTAATAATAACAAATATTTTCAAAATATTTTAAGAAAACATCAAATTAATATTTAAATAAAACACTTAAAAATATAAAAAATATATCTAGTGACAATTCCCACCCAATTTACCTGTTAAGCCAACGAGACGTCACAAACGCCACGCAGCCAAACTGGAAGAATTTTCGACGCGTTTCGCTTCTCAGGAGATCTTGAATCTATGCGCTTTGTATAGAGATTGTGGAGTCAAGACCTCCTGAGGATGCTTCGTGTAGAAGCGAAACGCGTCGAAAATTCTACCAGTTTGGCTGCGTGTGGTTTTTTTTATGCCTGTTAGGTAAACCTTTGGCCACTATCTCATCTGATGGTAAGTGATGATGTGGTCGAAGATGTTGTTCAGGCTAACCTAGAATTACTGGCTCTCAAGGAAAGCTGCCGGAACACACCGTTAGGTGCTTGGCGACAGATTTTTTACTTGAGGGTGGTAGCTAGCCAGGCGGGCAATCGCAAAATGCCCTACCACCATGCTATAACGACTGCCATCATAGGACGACAACCGGAACCGACGGCTTAACGTGCCCTCCGAAGCACGGAAGCGCTCAGTAGCAATGTCACTAGCGGTCACCCCTCCAACTCATGCCCGCGGCGGACGTTGCTTAACTTTGCTGATTGGTTAAGAACAGCCTAGCAAACTTTGCTACAAGCGCTTCAAAATATATTTTTTATATTTTTTAAGTGTTTTATTATGCCCATCACCCTGAAACATAAAGTTTTAATCATGTGCTTGTGATTTGACTGGTACTTACCAACATCCTTCAAACAGGAACACATTAATGTAAACATTACTGCTTGGAGGTAGAAATAAGTATGGTGACAGTACTTCCACGGACAATATCGCACAAAGAGTTCTACTGCTGCTAAAACTTACTTGCAAGTTAGCGGTGAAACCAATACCATAAAATTAAGTACTAACCAAACCCAATCATTGATACATTATAATACAAGAATATATGGAATTTCCTTAAAATATATAAATTTTCATGATGCAACTTTTTTTTTCTGTATGTAACTATATTTATTGCAAAACTGTCAGTACAATGCTTTTGATAAACAATATAAGTTTGACTAAAATTAACATATTTAACTAAAAACAACCTTAAACTTACCATAAAACTAATCCAATATTCCGCTACCATTCAGTGTTCCCAAAATGCTGGCCGCATTGCCACGTTATATGGCAATGCTTATCCTCTGTGCAAAGTATATGCCAGCATTTTGGTCGCAAATAGCGTCGACCAGACGTTTTGAGACGTCTTTGAATAATAGTTTGGCGCTCGGTCCCCAGGGTCCCAGCGTTTCGAACCCAAAAGGCACAAACATTTAACAACTACTGAGATTATTATTTATATATATTATTATATATTATTTGTTGTTACTTGATGATGACGAAATGTTTTAAATATAATAAAAACTAAAATGATAAACTCCTACATTCAAATATTCCGAAAGTGTTTACATGTTTACTTTACTTAAAAATGAAAAGATTTATTAAACCTAAATGATAACAACTTTAATGCATTCAATTGCTTTCATTTTACATTATTTATCTCTAGACTAAACTTGTATTGTGCATGAATAGTAGATTGTTTACCAATGGAGCAAACAATCATTTTAAAGGCGAGATTGCTTCTTTGAATCCAGAGCGGTACGAAGGATTCTAGAGTAGAATCACGAGCGTAGCTAGGGATTCTAAAGTAGAATCCTGAGTGCAGTGACGGCTTTAAAGTTACTCGAGGTTAAAGTAAAGCCAACAGTAGACACTGTTGGCTCCCGAGGTGTGGACAATCTACATTCTACCCTCTGGGAGAAAATAAGCAAGTGCAACTTATGAATAAGAATAGTGATTGGAACTTTTACTAAATTTATCCACATTAGTATGTGGATTCTTATGTGGATAATTTTAGTAAGTTTAGTGAATTCTAATAACTTTTTGTCCCTCAGGGATTAATTAATGGATTATATAAGGGTCAAGATTATACAAGGGTCGAAAGGAATCAATTCCCATACGAGGTATTTAGACGTCACAGCAGCGTAGCGAGGGTAGCTATAATCCGAGTAGGAATTGATGAATTTCACCCCCTACTTATCATTTCGAAAATAAGGAAAGTAAAATCAATTTTTCTAAATTATTCATTAATAATAATAACATGAATAGGCACCTATTTAAAATTAAGTAATTGAGATGTTAGAAATATTTGTGTAATTTATAGTAAAATTTTGCTTGCAATATTTACGGACGGCTATCGTCCGAATAGGAATTTAGGACTATCCTTTGTTAAACACTCTACTTTTCACCACGAATATGAGTAATATAAAAATTGTTTTTCTATAATAATTATTGATAACAAGAACATGGGTAGAAACTATTTAAAATTAATGCAATTATAGTCCCAATAGGGTTTGATAACTTACATCTGTGTTAACCACTCTTCTTTTCAATAAAACAATGAAAAAAGTAAAATATACTAGTTTTTCTAAAATTCTATAATATATTTACTGAAAACTATAACATGAGTAGAATAAAAATATATATAATTAATTGAGGGAGATTTGACAATTTGTGAAATTTAAGTAGATTTTTGTTAGATTTTTTATAATTCCCTCATAATTTTGGTTACTAACCCGTCAATTTATATAACTTGTATTTTTTTAATTTTAAACATGGAACACAACGCGTCACCCCCGGGAGCCAACCCAATTAAAAGGTACTTTTTTAAGTTTTTTTTATTTACGCTTATAAACATAGTTAGTGACTAAAATATTCATATAAGTAACTAACTTGAGAGAGTCACATTAATTCTGTTATAAACTAAATCTATTAGCCTTTATATAAACACAAATGTAGTCATTATTAGTTTTTGTAATACAGGAAAGTATTTTAGAACGAAAAAATATAGACGTCTAATTTTGTTTACAACCATGGTTGCCATGGTTACAGTTAGAGCAGAGAAAGTACTCTGCGAAAAAAACATAATTTTTTTATCTTGTTTACAACAATGGTCGCCATGGTTACAAGACATTCCGGCACAAGAGAGGGAATTTAAGCATTTACTATGAATGTTTCCCACCCTTAGGTGGGAAGCAGCGTCTTCCACCCGCTACTCAGATCAAATAAACACTACTCTCCGAGTATGAGAAAGAAAAAGCTATTTTAGTTTCTGTTAACGAGGAATAAACTAGCTCTTTTCGAATAGATATGATAAATAATATTATATATTTAAGGTTTAGCTTAGTTGCAAGTCGCTGTTGGGAGGCATTCACAAATTCATCTGTCTTTGACTAATCGCTTTGCCTGTTTTGCGAACATTTTACCATACATTTAGTTATATAAATCAAAATTTTGATTTATTAATTAATCTTCTAGCTTTTCTAGTTAGTACCTAATTAATAATTAGTACATTGTACTTTCTTCTATAAACATAACCATAAACATATATTTTTTCTCCGTGTACGGATGGACGGACAGACAAGCAAACTGACATACAGACAGCAGAATGCTGTTAATGCCATTTTTGAGTTTATGCTGCATGACTGTATCAGTGTTTAGTATTGCTAATTAATTCTTTTATTAACAATTAATATTTATACCTATACAAATAAATATGCTTTTCATTGACGAATAAAAATAATATCAATATTATTTATGATCTCACGAATTGAGTTTAATATGTATTCACGAAATATCCATAAAATTTACATATTGGTGATAAAACCACATCATTCGCCAAAAAAAATTATGAATCACATTATCATAATTGGTCATAGTGCGCAGTAGTGACCTTATTAAAATGAGTTTAAGAAACAAATGTTTTATTGTTGGCGCATTTGCTTTACTTATATGTGCACATGGTAACTATATTCTATAATATAACTAGGCATACATTACCTTATTTGTTACGAACGTGATCTTAAACTACGTTCTTGGGTTAAACAATCAAAAAAAAGTTCTAATGTAAAATGATTGTGTGAAAATCTGTAATCCTATATGTTGTCAGCTAAGAAAGAATGCAGCTAACGAACACGCGAGTTATATATATATAATATAAAGCTGCTTCTTGTTAAGCAATAGCTAAATTAACCATTTGTACAAAAATAGCTAAAAGTTTAATATTTATAAATAATTTGAGGATCTTACAGACATTATGTGGTATATTGCTTGTACAGGGAGAGGAGTTAAACCTGTTAAGTAGTGTCACGGAATAATTTAAATTTGTTTTATATGTATATATATATTTATATATTATATTAAGATATTTATGTTCTATGGGTCAGTACATGTACATTTTTAAATTTATTTTTTGTGTTTGTTACCTGAAATAAAGATTTATTTATTATTTATTTATGTAGGTAATACATAATAAGTATAGCAATCCAGAAAGTCCGTCTATCTCCTTTTCTCTTTACATTTTTTTAATAACATATCATGGTATATAATTATTTTGTTATTTTATTACTTCCCCTTTATTGTACCTACATCTAGCAACAACATATAGTGATAGGAAATTAAAATATTAAATGTATTGCTTAAAAAAAACGTGTGTATTAATATAAAAGGCCTATAAAAAATGTAGAATGTGCGTCACGTACATTTGCTGATTTTAGTTTAATTATCAAATTATTATAGAACGAATACAAATACGATTTAGATTCTAGACACTACATTATCTTATCATACTCATTTTCTGTATCTGTATCACAGGAAGCAGTGGAAATTGCTTGGAACAATGCTGCGCGTGCTGTAACGACCAAAGACGACAAACTCCGGGTAGCCAGTTGGTTCTGTTGGGAAATAAGCAAGGATGGCTTTTCAGAAGCCTTGTGGTGTCTTGTACCAATATATACTTATAAACTTCTTGATAAGTTGCCATCGAGTATTGCTACAAGCCACCGTTCTGCTCTACAATCGAGCATATTATTTCAAAACAAACTAATAATCAAAGATCATGAAATGGTTTTATTCGTATATTAAGATTATTTTTATCGCTACGCGATGTTTCAAACACTGCAGTGATCGTTATCACGGGGTGACTATTCAGTTTTTTTGTCACTTATGTTACTAGGAAATTGCGCGCGGGGTGCCGGGCTAGATTGGAATATATCTCGATTTCACATGATAGCTGACATCATTCCAATCCAAATACGTATTCTCAGGCGAAATTTATGGTTGTTCTTATAGGCCAAATTATTTTAGAGAGTTATAGTGGGTTTCACTGGTACACTGGTTACTGCGACTTCTACAGCAAAATATTTATGTTCGTAACTGCTCCTACTTAATCCTCTTGTTATTATATTTTAGGTTTTTATTGTTTAATCTTTAACTATTCTAACTATATTGATGAATTAATCCATGCGTATCATATATAATGATAACAATTGAATTTCATTCATAAATGGACCATATCAGTGTGCTGTTAACTCATAATGACATCTTTATCATTTCAAAATAAGCACTACATATATAGATATCAAGAATGCATTCATCAGTAGTTTATTGTCGTTGGGGGCATTTTATGCAGTATAATGGCGTTCTATTGATTTTAAAAGTATGGCGACGACTTCAAAATACTATGATTTAATGCGTTTTAGTTGAAGCGTTGTTGTGTTTAAGTTGGATCTTGTTTATTTATAAATGTATTGTTGTCTCCAAAATACTTTTTACATTTAAATATTCAAATGTATATACAAATAAAGTAGTTTGCGTTATTTGGGCTTAGCCATTATTTGTAGTACAATAACAAAAGTTATGAAATACGTTTTAACAGGTGGTGCCAGAAATGGCGCGTCATCGAATATTGCCCAGCAAAATTCTAAACAAACCGACATTGTAAAAGTCACCAATGTTGTTCCACCGGCCGCGCCAGGATTACTTGTAAGTGCAATTATTAAAATGCCACGTTTTAAATGCTAATCATTAATTACATTTTGATTTAGCTTTTTTTTTCATAGCGCTATGAGAAGGTCAGTCCTGAGCACTGTAATGGACGTGCATCACGCCTGGCCATTATAGTGGCAGCATCAGCAACCTCATTCTACTTGACACTGTTCTGCGCTCGTCACTAGGAATCGTTTTCACAGTTATTTACTTACTACAGTGCACTTGATGTCTACATACAACAGGGCTTGCACACTACTGCTTCGGGGCAGAAGAGCTGACACTACAGTCGTATTCACCAAGATAGACTCTTGCTCCTCAGCCTTACAGCTTGCCTAGTCTACCGCCTTATAGATCATTATTACTTATCAGGCGGTAGACTAGGCAAGCTGTGAGCTTCTTAGCGATGGTAATAATGATGGAATCTCTCTTCTTCAATAGCATGAGATAAAAGTACAGTTCACAGCTAAGAATATAAGTACTATAAACATGTCTTTATGTTGGACTAGCTGTACCAGCGACTTCGTTCGCAATTGCCGTACCTGCAAACTAATTATTCACATTTGAGCACTGTCTCATATTAAGCAACGCAGTGGTCTGTGGTGAAGCACTCTTAGTAAAGCATAGCTCAGAAAGGAGCTTTTACTTTAGGTTTGATAACTTTCAGCTTGTTTTTCCAGAAGACAGTAGTTAAGTAACTCAGAGAGTTCCTTCGCGGTTTGCACAATAAATGTTGAAGCAAAGTAGGTACTTTGTGCGTTTCTTTGGAATTTCGATTATGATACGGTATCTTTTTGCCGAGGTTCTACCGCCAAACAATGGCGGTAGAACAAAAATATATTAGATTGTACACTTCCATTGCGCAGTCTCTAAAATGTATCCGGCAAAAAATAAATACTTAAAAAAAAATATTGTGGCGAATGTTCCAGATTTTAGAGTTTTATCTTAGCAAGCTGGCAAATCTAAATAAAGATGCCGAGATGCCCGTGGGGCGCCGAGCTGCCCATGGGGTGCTGGGCTGCCCGTGGGGTGCCAGGCTGCCCGTGGGGTGCCGGAATGCCCAAGGAGTGCCGGAATGCTCGTGGGGTGCCGGAATGCCCGTGGGGTGCCGAGCTGCCCGGGGGGTGCCGAGCTGCCCGTGAGGTTCCGAGCTCACTCGTCACTATTCTAACAAAAAAAGAATAGTTGAAATCGGACTACGCGTTCATATATTACAACTAAGTAACATTTTGACTTTCGTCCCCTTTCCCGAGGGAACCGTGCTGAATTTCGGAATAAAAAGTATACAATAACGTTATTCGTGGTATGAACTCAAATCGTGTTAAGTTTCATTGAATTCCATTCAGTAGCCCATGGGCTGCCGGGTGGCCCGGGGGGTGCCGGGCTGCCCATGGGGTTCCGAGCTCACTCATCACTATTCTAACAAAAAAGAATAATTGAAATCGGACTACGCGTTAATAAATTACAACTAAGTGTACATTTTGGCTTTCATCCCCTTTCCCGAGGGAACCGTGCTGAATTTCGGGATAAAAAGTATACAATAACCTTCTTTGTAGTATGAACTCAAATCGTGTTAAGTTTCATTGAATTCCATTCAGTAGTTATGGAGTGATGCGCGGCCGGGATACAGACAGACAGACAGACAGACAGACAGACAGACAGATAGACAGACAAAAATTAAAAAAATACATTTTGGCATCAGTATCAGCTACAGAGTGCTCTCAAATTTTTTTTTGCAAAATTTCTTAAATGTACAGAATTGGACCTGTTACAGTTTTATTATAAGTATAGATAGGGCAAAGGCGTCTAAGGGAAAATGAGAATGTGATGGGATTGGAGTGTTACTGCACATTGGGGGCGCAAGATCAACCAGAAAGGTAGAATGTGTACTACCAATAATGGACAAGTACCATACGATGTCCAAGTAGGGTTGGCTTCAGGAAACGGCTGGCCGAAAAACAGAAGCCTATTCTTTTTTATTTTTATTTTGTTGTTGTGTATTTTAGAGAAAACTTATTGTACTACCCCTACATGAATAAAATACTAATAACTGCCTTATTATCACATGGGGCAGAGCTAGCAGATGTTGGCCGTGTGATAATCTTCTTATATTTTTTTCAGGATATCATAGCATCTAAGATCCCGCGCTTATAGGAAGGTAAGGTCAAAGAAAATATTAGTTAAAAATGCCATGTAGGAAACATTTTTTTTTGATAGGGCAGCGTTTGACCTCAATTCTCACGATAAGTAATAATGAGATCTAACGTGTTACCAGTGTTATCTAGAGTTGTTGACTATCAAAAACAGCAGCTTGAACATAGCAGTAGGTGCTTAGTGACAGAGTTTCTCTACACTACCAAGCTAATGGCTGGCCAGGCAAGCAATGGCATAATGCCCTTCCCCCAACGTGATGGATCGCAACACTATACTCGAGTTGCCTGTCATGCTCGATGCGCGACGGACGTCTCATCCTAATCCCGATTCTCAACGCGTAGCGTTCTCCATGCTTTGTAAAACCAATTTGTAATTATTAAGTATTATAAGATTAATAGCTAACTAATTTAGAAAATTAGCTTAATTGGACAAAGGCACAATAATTTTACAATTTTTTATACTTAATAAAGTTTTATTAGTGAGCTAGTATTTATTATCTTTTTTATTAAATATGAATTGTTTTAATTTCAAGTGTTTACCTATTATGGTTCAAAAGATACATCAATATGACAAATGGACGAACAGGCCGAGCGCTAGCGGCTTAGGTTCAGGTGACAAACTGTCCTCCCTATTTTAACTCCTTCTCAACAATCCTAGCATAAAATATAATTATAACAAGTTTATTTTTTTAAGTGTATCCATATATTAATTGTCATCACTATCACTTCAAAAACAATGACCATTATATAAAAAGTTTTATCCACAATTTCACACCATTAAGTCATCCTTGTCAAAAAAACTTTATCTATCCGAATACTAATTTTCATAACAGTAAGTTAAAGAACAAAGAATTGTCATACAAACGCTTTCACCCGTTTTTCCCTCCTTAGGGATTAAATTTCAAAAAATCCTTTCTTAGTACACCCCTACGTATACAGACGAATACACCCTGCGAATTTCATGTCTCTGCGACCAGCAGTTTAGGCTGTGCGTTGTGTGTCAGTCAGTGATTTAGGACTTTGATTCTTATATTTATAGATAACACTAATCGTATTGTTTTATTACAGTGGCTCGCAATCCAGGATTCTCAGAGGACTTCATCAGGACACTGACGATAATTATTATCACTGAAAAACTATGATCAATAGATATATATTATTAATATATAGATATATATTATTTATATAAGCATAAAATATACCTTATACCTTCTAAAGATTCAAATAATGATACACTGTCGAAAGTAAGCTTAACTATTAGATAAATCAATTCGTGATCATACTCTCTGGCTAGATTATATACTCGGAATGTTATATATCATATATCATCGGCAGTGCAACTTTAACATAGAGATATGTGTAGCAAATTGTCGTTGCTAATTATTTGTGCAGACTTTACATCTCAACGTACGATTACCTACTCAGTCGTATTGTACAAAAGTATATAAACGTTTTTTCTTCTTTAGTTTTAAGGAGCTTTTAAAATTGTATTATTAAAGCAGCAGTGATGGCTCAGTGGCATTTTCTATGGACAGCCGTGCAGCAGTACCATGGTTCGAATCCCGCCGCAGGCTAGAGCTTCACCACTGGTGGAAGGGCATTTTAGGAATTCTCGCCGGGCTAGCGACCACCCCTAGTAGAAAATCTGTCACATGATACATAACAACTGTACGTCTCAGTGTGACGGGCGCAGTGCAATTCGTGTTGTAGAAATGCATCTGTTATAGGCAGATGTTAGTCCACTTAACATCACGTGGGCCTCGGGCTTGTTCCATCACAATAACATAAAAAAAATTTGGTGTATTAATTCTAAAAGCAAAAAAAAAGAATTTATTGAAGGTATTATTTTTTATAATGACTAAGTGAACAGATTACTAGTTCATTGAGTTCTTAAAAGATACGTATTGTTTTAAAAAAATGAAAAAAAAACCACTCATTTATACATGATAGTTGTACCCGCGAGATACATACGTATAAATACTTAATTAATATTTAGCAATTTTGCAATACAAATAGCTTATTAACCCTTAATTTGGTAAAGGAATAAACATCTAAATACATACTTTTAATTATTGATGTTGTTTTTTTTTTCTTATTGAAATCCTGCAACTTTAAGCTTGGGCTTTGTTAATTGTTATAGCAAAACTGCACTGTTTTAAATTGAAATGGCAAATCGGAGTTGGAGTTATTGGAATACGAGGAATCAAGACATTTTCTCCTTTTGCCATTCCAGTCATAATTGTAGCATTTATAATGTTGTGCTCCATATGTGTCATTTGTAGCTGTGTACCATTACATAGCTTTGTCGCGACAAGATTCTTCATTAATAGGGCTTGAACACTAACTTTTAGCCTCAACTTATGGGATGGCACTCGTGATAATTGAAATTTTCTAGGGTATGATGTTACTTGTTCAGTGTCCATAATATTTTCCACTGATAGGTATTCGACATCATCTCCCTCAACGTTTGACATGATTTATTTGTTTATTATATTAACTTTCTCATCAGTCGGCGCTAAAATTGCCCTTTCACATAGCCTTTCTCGATTGGTCATATTTGTGTGAAGATCCAGATAGACATTATTTGTTAGGTCATCTAACAGAACTCACGACCCAGTTTACTCATGTCGTTACTGTCAGTTATCTGATTTTAGAAGAGTAGCTGCATATTGCCTTGCTTGAGAATCATTGTGAAGTATTACTCGCGTTTGTAGTGAGACAATACTTTTTCACGTGAACCTTATTTCTTCTTTTTATCTGCTGGCGTACCCGTAGTAGACACCGGAAAGGTCTGTCTAAAGACACCAGCTAAAAGTACCACAATCCCTCCCATGATATCCATGTTGCCTTTGATATCCCTCATTGTGCGATCAAGTGCTTCAATTGCTCTTTTGTGAGACATCGTACATTCATCCCAATTCAACAACTTACACTGTTGTAATATTCTTCCGCGCTTACAGCTTTTGCTAATGAAACATACCGGCATTTCCTCATGAGCTAAGTGCAATGGTAGCTTTAGAACTGAGTGCGCTGTTCGTCCCTCACTAAGTAGCGTAGCAACTATTCCAGAAGAAGGTACTGCAACAGCCGTAAGTTTATTGGGTAACATTTTTACAAACTTTGAATGCTATATTTATTTATATCGAATCAACAGCGTAAAATATAAGTTTTATGATTCTAGTTCTGAAAATGACAATACTTTCATACAACCTTTCATACCCCTTTTCAACCCTTTACAACACTTTTTTCCAATTAAACCTATGTCTTTTCTCAGGCTCTAGACTATCTGCTTACCAAATTTCATTTATATCCGTTCAGTATTTATGGCGTGAAAGCAAGACAGACAGACAGAGCTACTTTCGCATTTATAATTTTAATACGGATATATTATTCCCTTAACTTTCATAGACATTTCCGGCTCACAATTGGTTTTAGAGAGTTCTCCACATATTGATCATAGTCACCGCTCTTTTTTAAATTAGTGGTTCGAGATACTGGAAATCGAAGTACACTGATAGAAACATCATGTTACAGGTACCTACTTAAAAAAAATACACGTGGAATTGAGAGCATTCTGTTTTTATGAAAATCCTTTAATTGCCGTGGAGTTCATTTTTAAACTTATATGAGTTCGTCAAGATTTGAGTAAGATATTACTAGTGGTTATTAAAGCCGGGGCTCTATTGCCGAAGGCGAGAGAGTAACAGAGCTGGAGTCGATAATAGTTGTGCTGAGTAAACTAAGAACGCACAGACGCTAGCAAATACGTCAAAGAGGACGTATTCGCTCTTGCTGATATGAAAACAATATGTAAAATAAGAAACACAATAAGAATAAGTACCACATTACGAGTAAGTGTTGGTACAAAAGTATTTTTCATTTCTCACATTCGGAAGGTAGTGTTTGTTTGATCCGAGTAGCAAATGGAAGACGCTGATTCCCACCTAAGGGCGGTTTAAATTACTTTATATAAAATAGGAACCAAAATATAAAAATTATCCTATTAAAATTTTACCTTTATTTCACGAATCATTCTAACTTCTCAATTAATTTTAAATAGGCATCTAGCACTCTACTAATTATTTTAAATAAACAACAATTTTTTAATTTCCTTACATTCAAAATGAAGTGTTAACACTAGTGTAAGTCGTCATTTCTTACTCGGACTATAGCCGCATTAACTTTAAATAGGTACAACTCATGTTATGATTATCAATAAATATTGTATAAAAACTAATTTTTTTTTACTTTCCTTATATTCGCAATGAAAAGTAGAGTGCTTAACAGGGGTGAAAGTTATCAATTCCTACTCGGACTAACGAATTTCTGAATTAATTTTAAACAGGTGCTACTCATGTTATTATTATCAATAAATGTCATATAAAAACTACTTTTGTTTACTTTCCATATATTCCTAATGAAAAGTAGAGTGTTTAATGGGTAAAAGTCATTAATTCCATCTCGGATTATAGCTGAAATAACAACCTATTATTATGTACGGGTTACATGCTATCTCTGTAGCAGAAAATAAATGTACTGTAAGTAGACTTAGAAGTTAGAGAAATTTTAATGTAATAATATAATAAGTTTCTCTTTTCTGTGGTCCAATACCTCCTCATATGCTAGGGTACAGTTTAAAATCTTTTATTTTCGGCCTAAATCTGATGAATTGGAGCCTCACTGAAAAATAACTTAATTGAGTTTCTAAAAAACCTTAAAAATCTTATGATGTTATTATGTATACCATTTCAAAGCTAGCTTTATGTTGTTGGAAATTTATAAAACCAGTAGAAGTTAATAAATTCTGCGGTAAGTTGTATAAAATATATATTTGGTTACCTTTAAGAATCTTCCTTGTACAAGGCTTTTGTCCTGAGCATCTAACTTATAAAAACATTTTTTGTTATTTTATTTAGAGGAGACTTACAGTACCTAATAATATGTGGTATATCTTGAACCACCTTTGTTTCTCTGGCCCAATGCTTGAGCTAACAGTATAGTACACTTTTTTATGCTGTACTGATGGAACAAACACGAGACTTACATGGTGTTAAGGCCGGCTTGCAGTCAATCAGTAGACAAATTTAGCGTGCGAGAGGTGCGGGCTATGGACACTACGCGGCGCTGCGCTCTACATGCATAGCGCGCGTCAGGTCGCTCGATGTCCCCAGCCGCACGCTATTAGCGTCATAGTGTAACTAAGACAGTTGATCTACTTTAGGTATCTGCTACTAAATCCAGTACTCAATTATTTTTATTCTTAGACGAGCAGTCGAACAGTTCGAGTTGTTCCTAATAATGCGTATTTTAATTTGTAGTCGGTGTTTTGTTAAAGTTTCGTAGTGTTATGTAGGTGTAAGTTACAAAACTTATAGGGAGTTGAACCAGAATCATAAAATTTGCCTACAAGCAAGGCCTTATAGCACAAAGTAAAAAAAAACTGAAATGAAAACAATTTAAAAGTTTTAATATTGTTAGGTTTGCAATAACGCCTGCTATGCGGATTACATTACAAAATCACAAATATACGATAGGAAAAATTTAAGTCATGTGCGGGATTCGAACCCGCGTCCATCCACTCCTTGAGCCGGAGTATGCTCTAACCAATTGAGCTAACATGACATGACGTCATGACTCGAATCTTTCCTATCCTTCTTTAACCATTGTATTGGGATGGAGCGAAATCTATAGTACCACTTGCGTAGTACTACAAACAAGACCAATTGCGAAATTGGTTTTATACTTGTTAATGATGACGCAACCTTATAATTTTAATGTTGTTAGGTTTGCAATATCGCCTGCTATGCGGATTACATTACAAAATCGGGTTCGAATCCCGCACATGACTTAAATTTTTCCTATCATATATTTGTGATTTTGTAATTTAAAAGTTGCTTAACTTTTAAATTCAAGGTTTGCTTGAAAATAGACGTAACATCAACTAAGCTCACCAAACTTTGTCATTTATAATATCTATACCTATATTTACAATAAATCTTACATACTGCCAACAAGATTCTAAATATCTCAAAACGATTTTTAAATATAGCGTAAGTACGATTAGGTAACTGGAGGGGAGGTTGCATTCAGCAGTGGACAATACGGCTGATACAGTTATTTATTATATACACAAAAATTTCAGGTTTTGCCCTTTCGATACGGAGCGAGCCCTAAAAGTTATTTTTGCGGAACTTCAACCCAATAACTTATAACGTTATCTGTGAAAGTATCGCTACTGAATGCCCTGTCAATGGCAGAATGCGGCATTGCCAAATATTTTGTAGGGCTTTATCAAGCTTTTGATAGAAAGTTGAGGGTCAACTTTTGCATGAGAAACAGACTTCTTAACATTCTATAAACATATTTATGAAAATGCGCGTCTTATACATTTTTGCAAAGATTAAACGCTGGCTATATAAACCATGCTTTTAATAAAGAAGACAACGAGAAGAACGAGAAGAACCCTAAATAAAGAAACCTAAAGACACGTATAGGAAGCGGTGAAAATACTCGCTTAACAAAGTAGTTTTTCCCTCTAACCTATTGTTGGAAGTCCACAGTTCGTGGAAGACGCAGCTAGTATGAAATAACTTGTGGACGTTGAACCATGAAAATGGAGTGTTTTAAATGAGGATGGTACCGACTTTAACAAGTTATTGCTTACTTTTCAATGATGATTGACTTTAGTTTAGTATAGGTATTCTAAAATACCATAAACTAATTGCTATCATTTTAATGTTTTCTATTACAAATGCAACGCAAATTTATGATGAATAAACAATGTACGTAGTCTTGTAAAAAATCAGCAAACTATGCAGCTCTGTATCAGCCGGATTGTCCACTGCTGAACACAGCCTTCCCCATTAAAGGGGTTTGCCATAACACCCACGCTTAGCAGGCATCTTGGGAATCGTAGTTTACGATATCAGTTCCTTAGAGGGCACTGCTGCTCACCTTCTGGTGTTTCCCTTAGTCGCCTCATACGACACCCACAGTTAGTAATTGAGGGGTGACATAGCCCGGCACCCCATGGGCAGCCCGTCACCCCACGGGCTCGGCTACACTATTTACAGCTCACTGAACAAAAATAAGTGAATGGCGCGTGAAAACAATGCAATCGAGAAAGTATTTTCTTTTATTTGAAATGGTTGGAAATGACGTACAAGACACTCGCCTGATGGAAGATTCACGCCAGCGGAAGACCATAAATGTTGCAGTGTCACTATTCTGCTGATAACAATTCTGATTATAAATATTTCTAGATCGTACTCGACCGGGGAGAATTTTGTTGGAGAAAACGACAAGCCTTTATGGCGCCTAGGCGGGCACTGAATGATGCCCGAGAGCTTAAATCGTTAGATTTGTAGTTTATTTTTTCTTGTTAAAAACTATAGTTAAATTGGAAAATGTACCTTCATGCGTTACTAATAAATAACAAGCTCTATCTATAGGTATAACTCTCTCATGGTTTCATGATAGAATCTTTTAGTTCTACGTGATTTAAGTAGCGATATGGTGTCATGTTAGATAATTTTTTTTATCGAAGAAATTGTTCAAATTAAATTTTTGACTTTGTACGTTCCTGGAGAGTATGTTCAACTTTATATAAATGATTTTATTGATTCTTATTTTCAGTATTATTCGAGTTGCAGATTTTAAAATAATAATATGTTTAAAATAACTGCAACCTCACTTTAAATGGTTGTTCCTGCCCATAACAGATACAGTTTGTCGTGGAGAACAGTACTATGCCAATCACCCTGAGACATTAAGTTTTAAAGTATGTGTATTGACTGGTAACCATACCCTACAAACAGTAACACAGTAATGTGAATATTACTGCTTGGCGGTAAAAATAGGTATGGTGGCAGTACTTCCCTGGACGAACTAGCACAAAGAGGCCTTCTGCTACTTAAACTTACTTGCAGGATAGCGGCCAAATGAATACCCTAAAATAATGTAGTAGTATCCAGAGCGGAACGAAGGATTCTGGACAAGAATTACGAGCGTAAGTAGGGATTCTAATGTGGCATGTTAAGTGAGGGATTCAAAGTTACTCGAGCTTAAAATAGTCGTTGGCTCTCGTGGTGGACACTTTACTACCCTATATGAGAAAATAAGAAGTGCAACGTATGAATAGTACGTTTATTTATTAAAATATAATAAGGAAAAATAAGATATAGCATAGAAGTAGTTAGAGTCTAAAGTTTTATATTTGAAAATTTATGGAAGTGCATCGTAATTTTACCACTACCATCCGTTATAGTTCTCGATTAATTTACAGATAGAGAATTTAAAAAAGTCTCTCTGAAAACGTCGTCTCAGGATGTAGTTTTTGAGACATATATTATTTTTAAGATTGTAAAAAAAATACAAATAAAAATATTTACTTAATTTATAAAAATAACAGCTTGTAACTTGTTCATACCAATGCCACTGAGCCATCACTGCTTTAAATCTTGCTCTTTTCGAATAAATATGATTAAAAATAAATGTTAGTGGTTAAGCTTAGTTGCATGTTTTATTTTAAGTTAAGCTTAGTTGCATTTGCATGGTGGTAGGGCATTTTGCGAATGCCCGCATGGCTAGCTACCACTCTCAAGTAGAAAATCTGTCAACAAGCACCTAACGGTGTGTTCCAGCAGCTGTCCTTGAGAACCATTACTTCTAGATTAGCCTGAACAACATCTTCGACCACATCCTCACTTACCATGAGGTGAGATAGTGGTCAAAGGCTAACCTATCAGGCATAAAAAAGTCGTTGTTGGGAGGCACTCATACACTAATCGCTCTTTGACTAATAGTTTAGCCTGTTTTGCATTTTACCATACAATTTGTGGAATATACCAAAATTGTGTGCATCATTACTTATATTCTGGTTAGTACAAAAGTACATTTTTGTAGTCGAAATAATCTCTATCTATATTAGGTCTTGTAGTCTATACTAGGACGTCACATATCATTAAAAAATCTAGTATATATTACTTTGTTCTGGTTATCATAACCATAATATTTTTTTCTCTCTGTGTACTGACGGATGGACAGACAGGCAGACTGACACACAGACAGCGGAATTTTGTTAATATGGTTCCGTCTTGCTCTTTGTTATGCTATTTTTGTGTTTAGGTATGCTTCAATACTGTTTAATTAGTTAATTCATTTTTAAAAGTTTGTTAAGTCTAGTTTAGCCTGATTAACGTCTTCGACCACAGCATCACTTACCATCAGGTTAGATAGTGGTCAGAAGCTAACCTATCAGGCATAAAAAAGTGTATAGTATTACCGATTAATTAATTTATTAACAATTAATGTAAATAAAAACTATACTTTTCTTATTGACGAATAAAAATAATATCAGTATTATTTATGATCTCACGAATTAATTTTAATTATGTATTCACGAAGTATCTATAAAATTTACATACTGGTGATAAAACCTAATCATTCGTCACAAAAATGAATGAATCACATTACCATAATTGGTCATAGTGCGCAGTAGTGAACTTATTAAAATGAGTTTAAGAAACAAATGTTTTATTGTTTGCGCATTTGCTTTACTTTTATGTGCCCATGGTAACTATGATATATAACATAACTATACATTACTTGTTACGAACGTGACCTTACACTACGATCTTGTGTTAAAAAAACACTTTTTAAAAACTTTTCAAATTGAAATAATTCTGTGAAAAGCTGTAATCCTACATTAAGTCAGCTAAGAAAGTAACATATATGTGAGCTTAAAATAAAGCTGCTTCTTGTTTAGTAACAGCAAAATGAACCATTATGTATTACGTACATATAGCGATCCATCAGTCCGCGTATCTCTTTACAATATTCTTATTTAAATAACATAATATCATAATATATGGTGCAGCGCACTTGCGTCATGCATTGTATCCCACCAAGTCAGCGGAATGCAAGCCATAATAAATTTGAAACTATATCAATCTAATTTTTTATTATTTTGCTTCCCATTTTTTTTTACATCCAGCAACAGCGTATTGATAGCAAATTAAAAACTAAAAGTATTTTTGTAATATTAATATGTTTGCAATAACGCCTGCTCGGCGGATCGGATTACATTACAAAACTTTAAGCAATAAATTAAATGTGTTGCTTAAAGTTTTGTTTATATTAATATAACAGGGCTACCTGAAATGTAGAATGTACGTGAAATCATATTATATTTTACATGAATATATATTATAATCATAAAGAATGTGTGTTTATTTTATTTAGGTTTTCTGTCTAATAAATATATAATATTATCTAATATAATACAAACGCTGATTTTAGTTTTAGTTTGTTAATTATTATAGAACGAATAAAAATACGATTTATATTCTACACACTACATTATCTTATCAAACTCATTTTCTGTATCTGTATCACAGGAAGCAGTGCAAATTGCTTGGAACAATGCTGCGCGTGCTGTAACGAGCTAAGACGACAAGCTCCGGGTAACCAGTTGGTTCTGTTGGGAAATAAGCAAGGATGGCTTTTCAGAAGCCTTGTGGTGGCTTGTACCAATATATACTTATTGATAAGTGGTCATCGAGTATTGCTACAAGCCACAGTTCTGCTCTACAATCGAGCATATTATTTCAAAACAAACTAATAGTCAAAGATCATGAAATGGTTTTATTCGTATATTTAGATTATTTTTATACCTACGCCATGTTTCAAACACTTTGCAGTGATCGTTATCACGGGCTATTCAGTTTTTTTGTCACTTATGAGGCTAAGATATTGCGCGTAGGGTGCCGGGTTAGAATGTACACCCGTGGGTGTTGTAAGAGGCGACTAAGGGTAACACACCAGAAAGTGGGCAGCAGCGCTTTCTGAGGAACTGATATCTCACACTTCGATCCCCAAGACACCTGCCAAGCGTCGGGATTATGGTAAACCCCCCCATTAAGGGGGAGGCTGTGTTCAGCAGTGGACAATCTGGCTGATACAGTACAGTTATATAATTAAGATTTAAAAAATCAACGTTACGCCTACGTAAAGTTTGTACAACTTGCAAAGAGTGATATCTGGTAGATCATTTAAAACCATATTACTTAAAAAAACGACTTTTTCTATTATTATCATTATCTATGATGCGCAAGGATTAATAAGATCGAAACAAGTGACAATCCCTAAAATGCAGGCCTTACAGAACCACGGTTCAGAAGCCTTATTGTCTAACAAAATGAAATAAAGATTATTTTCATTTCCATTCAAATTCTAACGATAAGGCCAATAATTTGAAGACACTCCCCTTGCTCCTTCGACTAGCATCGGAGTACTTGGCGTTGCCATATCGAGCGTCATTCAATTTCGCTGTGACTTGGAAGATAAGGCTAAATTAGCCTCTAAAAAGCTTGGTGTGCTCGAAAAAGCGAGGCGGTACTTCAAGTCGGCCCATCGCCTGCAACTTTATAAGGCTTAGGTTTGGCCTCACATGGAGTACTGTTCTCACCTCTGGGCGGGAGCTCACCAGTACCAGCTTCTTCCATTTGACCGCATTTAACGAGGTTATTTCCGACCGGCTCGACCTTTTGGCACTACGTAGAGATGTTGGATCCCTCTGCATCTTTTACCGCATCTATCATGAGGAGTGTTGTGGAGAAACTGTTCGATTTACTACCTGCAGCACAATTTCGCCATCGGACGTCCCGACAAAGCATGATGTTTCATTACTTTCATGTCGACGTCTGAAGTCCACAACCCTGCGATTTTAACGGTATTTTCTACCTCGCACTGCGACAATATGGAACCAGCTGTCAAGTGAAGTATTTCCGAACAGATACGACTTAAGAGCCTTCAAAAAGTGAGCATATTCTAGCTAAAAGGCCGGCAACGCATCCTCGAGACCTCTGGTGTTGCGTATTTTCGTGATCGCTTACCACCAGGTGAGCTGCCTGCTCGTTTGCCCTCCTATCCCATAAAATATTATATTTATTCATGTGGTTACAGTGGGGTTCACTGGTACAGTGCTTGTTGCGACTTCTACAAATACATAACTGCTCCTACTTAATCCTCTTGTTATTATATTTTCAGTTTTTATTGTTTAATCTTGAACTGTATTGATGAATGTATCCATATAGACAATGTTAATAATTGTTTTTTTTTTTTTTCATAAATGGACCATATCAGTGTACTGTAAACTCATATTGACATTTTTATTATTTCAAAATAAGCACTAACCGACTGTCTACTCATACATATCAAGAATGCATTCTTTTTTTTTTTTTTTATTCCTGATAGATTAGCCTTTGACCACTATCTCACCTGATGGTAAGTGATGATGTGGTCGAAGATGTTGTTCAGGCTAACCTAGAAGTAATTCATCAGTTGTTTATTGTCGTTGGGGCCATTATACTAGTATGTTTGTCTCCAATCCAAATACTTTTTTACATTTAAATATTCAAATGTATATTCAAATAAAGTAGTTTACGTTATTTGTGCTTAGCCATAATTTATACAACACTAACAAAAAAACAAAAAGTGTCGTATGGTTAATTTGTACTTAGCCATTATTTTTGAAATACATTTTGACAGGTGGTGGCAGAAATGGCGCGTCATCGAATTTTGCCCAGCAAAATTCGAAACAAACCGACATTGTAAAAGTCACCAATGTTGTTCCAACTCCCGCGCCAGGGTTACTTGTAAGTGCAATTTTTAAATGCCATGTTTTAAATGTCAATAATTAACCTTTACATTTTGATTTAGCTGATAATGTTTTTTGTCATAGAGTTATGAAAAGGACAGGCCGCCTGATCACTGTAATGAACGGGCATCACGCCTGTGCATTATAGCGTCCTCATTCTACTCGACGCTGTACTGCTGTCGTCACTAGGAATTGTTAGTTATTATGTCTCGTTTGCACAGTTATTTGCACTTGATGTCTACACACAACAGTGCTTGGACACTGCAGCTTGTGGGCAGAACATTTTGACACTACAGTCGTATCCACCAAGATAGACTCTTGCTCATCAGCCCTACAGCTTGATTAGTCTACCGCCTGATAGGTAATAATGACTTCTAAGCGATAGTAATAATGATGTCATCTCTTTTCTTCAATAGCATGAGAAAAAAATACAGTTCCCAGCTAAGAATATAAGTACTGTTCTATGTCATGGATCAGGCATGCCACAACTGACGTTGATACAAGTGGAGTATTGCTGTACATTGTGATCGCAACATCTACCAGAAATGTAGCATGAGTGTACTACTAATATTTGACGGCTGCTTGACGCTGTCCAAGTAGGGTTGGCAAGAAGACGGCTGGCCTTAAAACAGAGGCCTAAACTTTTTTTGAATTATGCCCTTGTATTGTCCTGTGTATTTTTTGAGAACACTTGTTGTTCACATGAATGGTTTAAATGTAGGAAGATAATGATCTTCTAACGCAAAACATCACGCCTGCCCCTTATCACATGGGCCAAAACATGTCTATCATAAAACAATGTGTGTTTGGAGCTAGCAGATGTAGGCCGTGTGATAATCATATTTTTATTTTCCAGGGTATCATAGACCGTATCCTGTGACTCATATAGGAAGGTAAGGTCAAAGAAAATATTTGGGGGACATTATTTTTATAGGTTAGCCTTTCACCACAAATCAACTGTAACTAATAATAAGGTCTAACGTGTTAACAGTGTTATCTGTTAGTACTGCGGACTTAAGGTTCAAACATATCTGATCCTCACATAGATAACGATTTGGTGACGTTAGTTGGAAGAATAATGCTGAGATCATCATGTCCAAACCATTGGACATGAAGATACAAAGAACGATTTATAGCAATGAAGGCTCAGTGGCATTGGCTATGGACTGCCACGCAGCAGGTCCATGGTTCGAATCCCGTCGCGGGCTTGAGCTTCAGATGGTGGAAGGGCATTTTCTCCCTCATTTTTTTCCGTCTATCTAGCCACCCAGAAGTAGAAAATCTGTCGCCAAGCACCTTACGGTGTGTTTCAGTAGCTGTCATTGAGAGCCAGTAATTCTAGGTTAAGCCTGTTGACACCTTCGACCACATCATCACTTACCATCAGGTGAGATAGTGGTCAAAGGCTTAGTACTGTGGACTATAAGCAATAAAAGAAAACGAAACGAGATAAACAAAGAAAGCTGCTTACATATAAGCCATGATGATGGACGGAACAGTTGGAGGAAGAAATCTCGACGCACGAAGTCGAGATAAATTGAGTACTGTTAACAGTCAGGTGTTCTCATCAGAAGGAACATAGGACGCGCGATGCCAAGAACGTAGCAACATCTAATCCATTATAGCTATATCTCGTAACGTTATGACATACTCACAAAAAATTACTTTTACCCAGAATCGCTGATTAATATAATATAACGCTAATTCTACTGTTTTATTACAGTGGCACTCAATCCTGTATTCTCAGAGGACTTCATCAGGACACTGATTACTGTTACATACTGAAAAACTATGACCAAATGATATATATTATTTATATACATAAGCACAAAAATTACTTAATACCTTCTAAAGATTCAAATAATGATATACTGTCGAAAGTAACCTTCACAATTACATGAGTCGATTCGTGAACATACTCTCTGGCTAGATTAGAAATACTCGTATAATATTTCATTTTTCATCGACAGTGCAACTTTTACATAGATAAAGATATAACATATTATCTTTTACTCATAAGTACTCAGTCGTGTTGTACAAAAGCAAAAAAACGTTTAATTTGATAAAAATAAAAAAACTTCGATGGAGCTTTCAATTGTATGTTATTAAGGATGATTGGTATTGAATAAAATGCAAATATATATAACATATCACAATTTTAAACATTTCTTTGTTTTTTTTTCACACGTTAATATAAATACGAACGAAATATATGTATGTACGTTATCCTTATGATGATATATGAGTAGGAAGATAAAACTTCATATAAAATAGCTCGAGCTGATTGTAAAATAATATCTAATAACCATAATATAACCTATTGTACAGTACTAGTAGGATCCTCCACTACTGGACTCAGCCTCCGCCATCAACAGGGTGTTTGCTACAAATAGACTTATTATTTATTCTATTATTTATTTATAAGGGTGTTTACCAAGCTCGGCAGGCGGCTTGGAGATCGCAGTGGATAAAAGTTCTTCAAAAGGCACTGCGGCCCACCTTAAGGTATTTTTTTCTTCGTCGCCTCTGACGATTTACACAGGAATATACCCCTTGGAGTAGAACCCTCATAATAATTAATCAAAGTCTATATATATTATATTGCACCAAGTTACAAGTCAGGGACTATTCTCTTTTCTGTAATAATACTCATCAACATCAACAGCTATAACGTCCGCCGTTTACCAACTGGGGAGTGAGGGGTTCCTTTTTTGTAGCACTATCTGAAATTGAGCATATAATGAGGAGGCATTTTGTCACTTCACACCGTATAGACGCCGTACATCAAACTACGATCAATATAACAATTTATGTAGTTGCAGAAGAACTCTTTATGCGAGTTCATATGGAGTAGTGCTGCCATCATTACTATTTCTACCGCCAAGCGGAAATGTTCACAATACTGTGTTCCGGTTTGAAGGGTATGGGTACCGGGAAAAATACAGGCAAGGAGAACTGAGAATCCCGGTTTTCCACCCGCTCGTAGACTCTCTATCTGACAGCACTCGGTGTCACAGAATACAAAACAGTTACTTAAAGTTATCGTTAATATAAAGAAACCCTATGTAGCTGCCTGGTGAAGTATTTCCGAAGAGATACGACTTAGGGGCCTTCAAGAAGAGAGCGCGTTCCCTCCTCAAAGGCCGGCAGCTAGTACCCTAATAGACGATGTAAAATGAATAATTACTTTTTTTTTTTTTTAACCTCATCTGTCAGAACTTTTGAGAGCGAGCGGAAAACTGGTACTCTTAGATCTCCAGAAGTTATTTAATTCCATCATCCTGGAACGTAAAACGCCAGAATTGTAGAAAATATGTGTATTGGTACTGTTCTTTAAAAAAAAGTCTCAGGTGTTTGTTAAAGAACTGCAGGCCACTCTCACTTGTGATGCATTTTACAAAAAGATTAGAAATGACCTCACCCTCTTTTTGAAACTGGCAACTTAGCGTTGAATCCTTTAACAAAGTTCTGAAAGAATTCAACGCTTAGAAAAACTATAAGGGACGCAGATTGTCACCCAGAAATATGCCCCACTCTATCCATATTACTTCTTGCGCATCAGTAACGCTCTCTTTTCTACCTGGTTGACGGAGAAACAAGCTTCACCGCCTCATGAATGTGGTTTAGGATGATTTCAAAATTGTATCAATTTTATACAACTTCAACATTCTTTCCCTACATGAATAAGGGGTATTCATACGCCTTCTTGTAGTCCATCCAGGAAGTAGAGAGCCTCTGATCCTCGCACAAACCAACAATTTCGTCTGAACTTAGTACCAGCAGTACCACAGGACCCAACAAAACATTCTTTCAAAGCGCGGGATATTTTAATTTTATACGTATTAGTCTTATCTCAGAAAGTTCACGGAATCGTCTGTACTGAAAAGTTTTGAATGATTTCCACTTGTGGAAAAGTACAAGAAGCTTCAAATCTGTGCCTGAGTTCTTGTAGTTTGTTTCCAGCGTGCGCTCTGTATTATGTATTCGTCATATACAAAAGGCCATCTATGCAATTAGGTATGTTCAGATCAACAATATGCATAAAACGCAAGAATTAAGTGTCAAATTAAAATTGTTAAGAAAGAAATATGTAAATTGTCATTGAGTAGATTTTTATCTTATCAGTTCTTACACATTTTTGTAACTCTTCTTGTATTTTACTGAACAAAATGTGATGCTACGTTTATACGTTATATTGCTCTTTATTTTCACGCAGGTGAAAAATGATGAGGTATTATCTTGGGAATAAAATGCCTTCGTCTTTAGCGAGCTTGATTTGGACTTCACTGTACTCTGAATTTTAATATAAAAGACTTAGTGATAATATAACTGCTTTATACCCTTGGTATATAACTATAATACATTTTGAACGCTTCGGGGCACTATTTATGTATAGTAACTCACGTACTCTCAATTTCAAAGTGGCGAAATTGTAATTACTTACCTAGGAAATTGCTTTTACTATGAAAACTATTTATTATACAATAAAAATAAAATAAACACAACAAGCAGAATAGACTTGATCCAATAACGTTGCAGTACAACCATATCTGCGTTCTATAATTTTAAGTTAAAGAACAAATTATACCTATTTCTCTTCTTTTCTCGTTTCATAAAACTGACAAACTGGAGTAAATAACTTAAAATAATATCAATTATAATTTACAATTTTATTGTTCATCAATAATCATACAATATTCATTTATTTTCATACAGCAGTGCAAGCATTCTCCACAAATCATTAAATAGTTTCTATCGGTAACTGAAAATATCACTTAATGATACCGAAAAGTATTAGTACCAAATAACGTAAAGAGTGAAATAACACGGAATAAAATAACGTATAGTGGCGTTACGTTAGTTACGCGGGACAACTTGCATTATCAATCGGCCCCATTGATTGTTCCATAACCTTAGGACAATCCATAAATTAAAATTTTGTCTAGGGAAGAATGTAGAATTTAGGACGATGACTTAAACGTTAACAGATAATTCATATTTATGTCAAAGAAATAACTATAAGCCATGTAATATATTAGCGATTTTTAAAGGGCCTTAACATGCAAGAGTCCGAAAATTCAAGATGTCATAGTCCTAAAATTTTATCTTTTCGGTATCATAGTGTTAAAATATACCTCACACCATTATCACAGTTTAAAATGTTTTGTACAAATAATATTTAATAGGCACAAGTAAAATACAATAAAGTATTTCATAATAATATTAGGTCCATATATTACCTCTTCTAAGAGCCCATCTTCATAACTGGAAAATCAATATTTTTGTAACCAAACCTAATTCTGAGCAAGTTATACGCAGTCGCAGCTAAATAGTAGAATTTGAGAAATTAAAGTATTATATAATGGATATCCATCTTAAAAAAGCGGAGCCGTTTTGTATTACGGCAAGGTAACGTTCGGCCGGATTGCATTACAGCACAAACGTCGACGACAAAATTCCGCCGCACTGTAATCAATGCTTCACGTTCTTCAACATGGCTAAAAATGTTTTTTTGTGGCTCATGACAGTTTTTATCGATATGATCGGATTGAAACCAATATTAGTGTGAAAGCGAAAATATTTCTGTAACCCCACCGGCCGCTGCGGCATGCTCGCATCACTAGCTCTGCTTGCCCGTTGTTGTGATCACCAGCAACCTGGCGCAGCTCCTCGATTCGCTGGTTTTCATACATAAATTTTATGACTGCTCTAGACCGGTCGTTCTTACTAAACCGCGGTCGCAACGATTTTGGTATAGTCAACTTACAATACATCTTGGTTAAAATGCGGTTACGTGAACCATCGTATTTTAGAACGTATTTCTATAACAAGATTGTTATAGATTGTATTAATGTTTAGCCAGATGGCTAAACATTAATACAACAGCGCTCCGTTTTTTTTTTCAAAATGGCTAGTCGTTCTGATAAACGCCAAATTCTGCGATTCAGACTTTATTGACTTGATTCTCTGAATCCGTAATATACAGTCACATACATGTACAGTCGTATCTACGTACGTATTACATAACATTAAGTAGTATTATTTATTCTGTAGTATAAGTAAGAGTAAAAAGATTGTATTAAAATTTGCAAACTGGCCGATACCGTTTTTACACAGGAAATATTCTATGGGGTCCTTAAATCTACTGTGGCATTAGTATTAAGTCTGTGACTGTGTAAATGCACCCAAACTGTGCAAATGTTTTTTCAGAATAATATGCTGTTAGAGTTACGGGATAAGGTTTTATAAATTGATAATATATCACATCTTGCTCAGAAGAGGTTTTGGTAATAATTAATATTACATATCAGGAGTAATAAACGTCATACATTAAAAGGGAAGGTACCGTGTGATTATTCATACAAATGTTGTTTCTTAAATTAATCCTTTGATTCCTCTATTTTTTGCATAAAATCTAGGACTGCTGTAGGCTCTACCATTTTCGTTTTGCACCAGTTAATTATTACTAAAGAAACTATGACACCGACAATTACTGCAAATACCCCGTTTTACCGTCACAATCAGAGGACCACTAGACAAATTTGAAAAGTTTTTTTAAATAGAAGAAAATTAGTGGATAAAAGATGGGAATACGCGACGTCAATTTCGTTAATTTTCGAAGCCCTTCTTCCCTCTTAAGTAAGGAGTATCAGATACTATTTTGTAGCTCCTATGACATAAACCCGCCACCTTAGCCATCGCGTGACTTAGATAGTCGATTATTGCACGGCGTGTAGTAGGTAAACGCAGTACATTGATAGAATGGTTAAATAATATAGACGCATGACTTAAGTGCGGGTTTAGGACATACAATGATGTAAATTTACTTAATCGTAGTAGTGGTAATATGAACTTAATCTGGTAACATTTATGAAAGTACAAATTAAAACATTAAGTTAAATTTCTATTTGAACACAAGCAAATGAGTGGAAGTTTCTTGGCAATTTTCACTAATACGATTCTGGTTCTATCGTCGCGCATAAAATCTTCTATAGTAGAACCTTGGAATGGCTGGACCTGAAAATCAAAAAAATATTGTTATTCAATTTTATATAAAATATTTCTCTCAATCAGTGTCAGGCCCATATTACAAAGCTCTTCCCGAGAGCGACATTTTAACAAACGTTTATGTTGCCAGAAATATATTTGAACACCCGGATCGTTTAATCATTACACTTGAAGACTTGGAGTTGTATGAATAGTGACTAAATATGTTAATTTTGCCAGATATGTGCAAAATTTGTCAGTTTCGATCGTGGTCTCGAAGGTTCAAGACATCCTCAGGATGCTAGTGTAGAAGCGAAACGTGTAGACATTTTTTCCGGTTTGGTTGCGTGGCGTTTGTGACGTCACGCCTGCTTAGCAGGGAAAATTAGGCGAAATTGTCACTTAATATATTGTTTATAATTTTTAAGAGGTTTATGTAATGTTTTCTTAAAAAACTTGTTATTATTTATTATATATTTCGACAAAGTAACGCCTGGATCTATTCATTAACTAGGGGTAATTTGATATAATACAGTTACTTGTTTAAAAACTTGTTATGTTTAAGGGTAAATTTACGTAAAGTATCTTCCATTATATAATAATATAATGGACATACTTTGCCTAGCCCCGTGGGGTGTCGGGCTAGAATATCACCCCCATAGCTACCTGTGGGTGTCGTAAGAGGCGACTAAAGGTAAAATACCGGAAATGGCAGCAGCTCCTTCTGAGGAAGTGATATCTTAAACTGCGATCCCCAATACTCCTGCGAAGCGTGCCCCCCCCTGAATGTTACAGTGTGTCCATTAAGTATGTATGGAATGTCATATATTAGTCTATAAAATATTGACCATATATATAAAACTCGCGACCCGGTATTTTTTTTCTGTGGGTCATTGAAGAGCAAAAATGCGCGGTATAAACAGCATGCACAGACCTTCCTGCTCTTGAAGAATATTTCCTTCTTATTTTTGGAGAGTAATTACAACAACTACTTTATTATATAACATGCAAAGACAGAATCATTTAATGCTGTCTTAGGTTTTCGCGATTATTACACATAGTATATAATCCTCCTTGAGATGGTAAGTGGTGTAGATACTACGTACTCTCTGTAACAATATTTGCCTACGTTATCCAACTGACAGTGTTTGAAACGTCGGTCTTTAAAAATATTGATAAATATTTTGACCCAAAATTTTTAAACACTGTCGGTTTGTGGCGTTGATGGACAGCCGTGCAGCAGGTCGATGGTTCAAATCCCGCCGCGGGCTTCAGCTTCACCGCATGGTGGAATGGCATTTTGCGAATGCCCGCCTAGCTAGCTACATCCCTCAAGTAGAAAATCTGTCGCCAAGCACCTAACGGTGTGTTTCGGCAGCTGTCCTTGAGAGCCAGTAATTCTAGGTAAAGCCTGTTAAGACCTTCGACCACACCATCACTTACCATCAGGTGATATTGTGGACAAAAGCTTACCTATCAGTTATAAAAAATAAATGAAAATGATAATTATTAAGATTTCCTCAACTGCTGACCCGTTGTACTGAGACGATCTGTTCAAACCAGGATCACACAATTTTGCCTGAGGTATACTCACAGCTGGATCTATTCTATGTCATAGATGTAAGTGTCCTAGGAAAGTTGGTTATGTTAGTGGTGCATGGATATAAATATGTGATCTTGGCACACATGGATAAAATTCACAAAAAAAAAATTACTTATACAAAATTTCAACAATGGGAGTTAAACCCCATCTTGGTAATATTATCAAACATATGTATGAAAGTAGGAAGTTTTTTAAATTTTAGCGATAAAGATGGCATGAGAGTCAGATAAAATGGATATCTTGGCCTCAAATCTCAGCAGGGGACTTTTAAGTTTTTCTAGAAGCATACAGACAGACTATGCCCATGGCCCTTATGAGTGTGATAGCGGTTGAAAGATGAAAAGCATTGTCAACAAGTTTAAAGAACATGACCCTGTCACCATTGAAGGTGTTAGTGACTTAAGTGGGCAAAGATGAGGCCGAATCACTATGCTCAGTGTAAAAGTACCTTTACAGCTGAGGTCATTGAAAACATTATTAAAAGTGAACAGGGAGTAATCCCCCTAGCACGACGGCCTCAGCAAATTGGACATAACAAAATATGTGCTACCTTTCACCTACCACGTGAGTTGGCAACGTTTTTTAAATTGTGAATAAGTCACTAAAACCATGGTTGTTTAAGACGTGAAGATCAGGAGATATGTCAAATAATTCTAATTATAGACCAATCTCACCTACCACTACTACAGCTAAATGGTTTGACAGAATGCTTTATCTCATTTTTGATGCGTACTTGCATCTTAAGAAAACGCATTTTATATTTAAGGCCGGAGTGTCCACTGAGAGTTAAATTTTTAGCACTAAGCATACGGTTCGTTATTATACCCAAAGGATGACGCCCGAGTATGCCTGTTTTCTCAATCAAAAATCTCGACGTACCTTATGAAAAATCTGAGCAAGACAGACTTGCCGGTGGAATGTAACTTTACTTAGGTACTGGTACAAATATCAAATTAATCAAGTACCTAAGAATAGTGAAAAACTTATGTTTATGGCAGGTGAACAAAAGCCTACTTACTAACTAGTTTTAATTTAATATTGAAGATCTTTTAAGAATAAGGGACACATATTAATATATGATCTGATGGATGATCTGGATGTGGACATGGAACGGAGGGCAAGGACTTCGATAGTTTTCCCGAAGTACAAGAGAAGTAAAAATAACACTTTTGAAATCTTACTCTCTGACGTTTTACTCGAGCAGCCTGTGATTGCAGTGCACGCAAAAGGCTTACAATGACCTTAAGGTGCTATATAACAACACCTTTGGGGCACAGTTAGGACTACCATAGTGTTCCAGGGATCGGGGATGTTCGCGGTTGCGTGAGTGGATGGGTTCCACGCTATAATGCAACAAAATGTCACATCAATGTTCCACGGTCAAAAAGGTAGCTTCAAAATTGTACTAAAGGTATGCGTATCTCGTTTTGATTGTACTGGATAGGTGTTTTGAAGGGTAGGACTCCACTAATTGTAATAACTCGTATAACTATCAACATAGGTTATATTTCCGTATTTATAATGGCGTAGACTATCATTAGATTCTATTTAAGGCATAATATAAGTGACGTAAAAATGTATATATTGATACAAATATTCCTGTCGCTTTTGAATCAGCAATCACACGAAGTAAGTAATTGCATATAAAGTATTAAACATTTCGGTCAATCTTAACATATAAAAAATGTAAAAGTACTCGTTAAATAATTATCAAAGTGACGAAACAAAATAATGTGCCTAATAATAGCAAGTAGACTTGCTAGCATCAGGCTTATAATTCTTCGTCGATTTGATACGTCAACTTGAGTAGAGACTCAAGTCGACGTAACTTACACTTAAGGCGCACTTAACGCCTCAAAACCTCACCATGGGCTTCTAGCAAAAAATAATTTCCAAGGAGAGTTAGCATCAGTTAGGTAGGCTTCGTGTTGTTGAAAACTTATTAGCCGATGGCCATGTAGGGGATAATGGTTGGATGATTTCTACCCTTTTCCACTGAAAGACTTTAATCACAATACATGTACCTAATTATAGTTTTATTTTCCTTTCTATCTTATATATACATTTGCAGACAAAAGAACAAATCCACTTATAATTTAACAAAGTCAACAGTTTAATCCGAAAACATTTTCAATATGACCGAAATGAGTCACTCGTGTGGAAGTTATGGGTGATTTTGAAAAGGAAAATTGAATTGTGTGTTTTATTTATAGGTTATTAGGGTAGAATTTTGATTGTTAGAGTTGGTGTGTCGGATTTCACGCTCGTCGGTTCGGAAATGCACAAAGTTTCCTTTTGTGGCGTTTCTCATAACTTGATTTGTGACGGTGCAACCCTTCAGTCGGTTCCGGCGTGGCGCCGCAGTGGCGCGACGCGTCACTTCCGTTGCAGAAATATACCAGAGTCACAGGAGAAGCGATATGAAAGCTGATTTAGTTTTTTTTTACATTTGTTACCTTCTTTATTCTGTGCCCTATTTATAACATTACTTATTAAGTTCAGATACATAATTATATCATAATTATGCATCTGAACCTATGTTGTCAAGCTGTCGTAGAGACGGCTGGCGGAGAGAAGGCTTAAAAGGGCAGTGTAGCAACACTGCCCTTTTAAGCCTAACCACACATCTTAGGTGCATCAACATAGGTGATATACAAGAAAATTGAGAATAATTGACATACAATTTAATTATTTTCAGTTATATATGTTAGGATCAATTATTGCAAATATATTTTAAAACAGAATGTTTTTCTTTTGTTTGAGCTTTTTTTTGTAACTGATAGGCTAGCCTTTGAACACCTGATGGTTAGTGATGATATGGTCGACGATGCTGCTCAGGCTAAACTAGAATTACTGGCTCTCAAGTATAGCTGCCGGAACAGACCGTTAAGTGCTTGGCAAGAGATTTTCTATTTGAGCGTGGTACTAGCTAGGTGGGCATTCGCAAAATGCCCTACCACCATGCTGTTGCGAATTCCCCTCCTAAGACAACAACCGGGACCGACGCCTTAACATGCCCCCCGAAGCAGGGAAGTGCTCAGTAGTAATGTCACTAGCGGTCACCCATCTAAGTCATGACCGCGGCGGATGATGCTTATCTTATCGGTTAAGAACGGCCTAGCCAATTTTGCTACGAGCGCTATGGTGTTGGATTATCTAAGCCACTGGCTGAGCCACTGTGAATGGATTTTATGGGCACAGAAACATCCTGTGGGGTCACTTTCACAACGGTTCTTCAGTTCCCTCTATCTCACGCAGTTAAGTACATGGTATGGGAATGCCAGTAAATGCTCCCAGGCTTGCATGGTATTAGTGGGCAAAAAGTTTTTAATCGAATAAGATAAAGATTGAGCAACAGAAATTCACGCACCCCGAGGTAAAACAGGAATTTAGTTTTTTTTAAAACCTCTCAATATGGTTTGGAAGGTGTAATGGGCCCGCAAAACCGCTACTACTTACGTTTGTAACAGTCCCTAAATGGGATTTTCCGAAATTTTGTATCACCTGTATTATGCATGATAAGGCCGTTTTAGCCTTTAAAATTACGTGCCTGGGAGCACTCTCAACACAAGATCCTGTCCTGAGAAATAAAGCATTTCTGCGGCTTAGATTTCAAATCATTGTTTACATAATATACTATAACAATAATAAAATGATGACTCGAGCCGACGAGCGACGTCGGTTAAGCCCGTAAACCGGCGTCAGCAAGGTGGCAAAGGCATGGATACAAAAAATAACCAATTAGAAATTAGCTCAACAAGAAATGTCAAAAAGCAATGGTAAAAATAAGCCTAGTAAACTAAATACAGAGGCCCAAACTAAGAATAATGCGGTCGATGGGCCTATCTGATAGAATTTTGGAAATAGAGCTGTAATTTACTTGTCCCTTTGAACTTCATTTGAAAGTTTTAATAGGTGCGAAGATTCACGGTTTATATAATAATTATTTAATCTGTTTTATAAGAAAGAATCAGTCAAATCTTCAAATGTGACAATGGGAAGTATTACCATATATGTAATATACGCATAACGCATATGGTATTACCATCATGTAACCTCTCATTCTGTGGGGTTCGTACGACGGCCATCTTGAATTCGCCATCTTGGATATTTGACATCTGTCATGGATAGCACTGACATTTGTTCTAAGACACCCTGCCTATCTCCTATAGATTCCAGCACCTGTGTAATATGTATCGTGCATCACTATTTTTGCAACAGTCTTGAAAATAATAACAACTCCTTTTCTTATATACAAAGTGCTACCTTGCAAAGATCTAGTGGTGCACGTACGGTAGACGTGAATTTTAAGTCAGACATGTAGCCGTGTTCATTAAGAATAAACGACGTGGCCTTAGCGTGGAATTAAATTGTAACTTGACTCTGATATATTTTTATCTATACATTGAAAATTTCTGTTTGTTAGTAAACTATATTTTTTTCTTGTTTTTTAAGGTGTATACCGAGTTAAAAATATATTGGATACTTCCATATAACTATAAGAATTTCTCTTTAATTTTCTCACCACATCAGTTTATGATGAGTGTTTTGTACATGTTTTGTAAGCACAAACTATGCTTGTTGTATTGCTTATAGGTAAGTAATTACCATTATTATGTATACATTGCTGCCATCTACTAGTAAGGTCATTTGTGCCTTTTGCATTTGCGATAGACCTCTGCTGATCTATGTTCGACAAACTGTGTGTAAGCGTTTTGTACTGCCTCCTGGGAAGAAAACTTTTTGTTGCAAAATAATTGTCCAGATCACAAAAAAAATGGTAGTCCGTTGGAGATCTGGCAAATACGGTGGGTGAGGATTTTTTTTCTAATTGCAGTTCTTGTAGAGTTAAAACGTTTTCTAGTGCTGTATGAGGTCTCGCGTTATCATGGAGCAATAATGGCAAAGATCGATTCATGAGTCAGGGCTGTTTAACTGCTAGTTTTGCTATCATTGTTCGGAGTTTGGCACAGTAGACATCTGCCGTTAAAGCTTGACCAGATCGGAGAAAGCTAACAGTTACCATTACCTTTTCATTGGTTAGCTTTGCTTTAGCACACTATTGCGGCGTTTATCCTTGGGTCAGCCATTGCATTTTTCGCTATCGGTTATAATTGTAAAGAATCCACTTTTGTGTCACATTTCGATCCAAAATTCCTTCATTTCTGTATCGATTCTACAAGGCAACATAAGTTTTAACACGCGTTTCTATCTGGAGATCAGTCAAATCATAAGGCACCCAATTTTTTCTTATTTTTTTAGTTATTGATTTGACGTAAATGAGTCAATATTGTTGGTAAGGTAACGTTAAACCATGCCACTAATTCCTGGGTAGTTTGGCTCGGATCGGCTTCCACCATCTCTTTCAATTCATTATTAATTTCACCTGTGTGGGCGGTCTTCCACGTGGCTTGTTCTTCATATCAAAGTTTCTATCACGAAAGCGTTTAAACCAAAATCGCAAGATTTGTTCATTAGCAGTTCCCTCTCCAAACGCAACATTGATATTGCGAGCTGTTTATGCTGAGTTAGTTCCGCGTCGGAACTCGTATTCAAAAATCACTCGAATTTTCGAAGTATCAAAGATGCATACTTCAAAATTTCGAGCTTTTTGCTTGTTTAAGCTGAATAAATAAAACAACTGAAAGTCGATAATCGAATGCCACTTTTTTTTTAAAGAAGAATCTCATAGTTATGATTTACAATTCACTTTCTGTTAAATATATGGGAAAGATAATGTGACACGATTATTTCAATCTTCTGTCTTCTGTATTTTTTGATATAAAAACGAGATAAGAGTCTCCCATTCAATCACACATTAAATATGAATTTCGAAAAATACAAGACCTACAATGCTGAAAGATAGCACGTATGATTTAATAGGAAGAAATCAGCTTAGGAAAGATTATAAGAATTTAATAGAGACGAGCGTATTGCCATCTCCAGATAAAGTTCCAGACTCTGACCGTTTCTGAAAATGTATCTACCGACTCCAAAAAAAAGAGGAGGTACTCAATTCGTCTGTATTTTTTGTGAGAAAAATCAGTAACTTGTCCGACCCGGGAACAAACCCAGGATCTTGAAATTTAAAGCGGCGCTATTATATATATATATATATATATATATATATTTGTTAAGATTGATAGAATCAAATATTAACAAACAAACTCATCTTACGTGTGTCTAATCTGAACATCCCTAAGAAAACCATCAATTTCAAAAGTCTGACGGGGCAAAACAAACAAAGTGCTTTTATAAAAGAGAATACCTACATGTCTCGACTGTCACAAAAAGCTTATGAAACTGTCTTAAGTTGGCAACGCGCAGGAAACTTCGCCGACTCATATCCGTTTTTTCTATCTCAGTTAAAACAATATTTTTGTGGGATTCTTTGAAGGGTAGTTATGCTAAAGCAACTGTTTTATATCATAGATTTTTATTACCTGGTAAATGATTTTTCCTTTGTCTTAAAACTATGTATACCATCACAACCTGAAAATACTTTAAAGTAGACGTACAGGCTCATTTTGTGTTTTATATTGGTAATTTTTTTGGTTGGATTATGAGTAATGATAGAAAAATCACGAGGCCCACAAGTGGTGACCTGCACTGCGCCCCTCACCCTGAAACATACAATTGTTAAGTCTCATGAGCCTGTGATTTCATAATTCTGGCTCTCAAAGTCTGCCGCCGGAACACACTGTTAGGTGCTTGTCGAAAGATTTTCTACTTGAGGGTGGTAGCTAGCTAGGCTAGCATTGGCATAATGTCCCGCATTGTGGAAGGCCGGTGGTTGGAATCGAAAAAATATAATTAAAAAAGTATAATTTTATAACATTCAGATTAATTATAATAAAAGTGTGAACCATTTCCTTTACATTCACAGAATTGCGCGTATTTCTACAGAATTATATCATACTGTATTGTTGTGGAGAGCTATTGTAGAGATAAACACAAAACACATTTTGAAGCGCTCTTAGCGAAGTTTACTTAGCTGTTCTCAACCGATCAGCAAAGTTAAACAACATCGCGCGCGCTCATGAGTTGGATGGGTGACCGCTAGTGACATTACTACTGAGCGTTTCCGTGCTTCGGAGGGCACGTTAAGCCGTCGGTCCCGGTTGTTGTCTTAGGATGGCAGTCGTTATTGCATGGTGGTAGAGCATTTTGCGAATCCCCGCCTGGCTAGCTACCACTCTCAAGTAGAAAAACTGTCATCAAGCACCTAACGGTGTGTTCCGGCAGCTGTCCTTGAGAGCCAGTACTTCTAGGTTCGCCTGAACAACATCTTCGACCACATCATCACTTACCATCAGGTGAGATAGTGGTCAAAGGCTAACCTATCAGGCATAAATATATATATATATATATATATGTTTACGGTAGAAAAGCATGCAATTAATGCTTGATATGAAATGGACACTTGAAAATCTCTGTATTTTTTTAAGGATATTATAAGAATAAGAATAAATCTCTTATTTTACCCACGCTGGACATTGCTCAGCCAGCAGTACTTAGATAAAATATTAAGTCAATTAGTTTTGGGACTAGAAATTGGAACTTTATGATTATTTTGTCCCCCGTGTATGAGAAGTAAATTAATGACAGATGTCACTTTGATAAAGTATGTGGTAGATGTCAAAGTGATAGATGAAGTATTTTTTTTGTATTTTGCTGGCAGTTTTTGACTCCTTCATCAATAAGCTTTCAAAATTCGGAAATAAAAACAGTATAGGAATTTGAAACGACGACCCCGATGGTAGTCCAATCTATGCTACCGCAAAGCATGTTCGGGCCACAGGGTCGGAAGGTGCTGATTCAAATCCCTCTCTTTATTATTATTTCTTTTATTATCTTCGATTAACTGGCGTCGAGGTCAAAACAATTATGAGATTAGGTCATCGTCAACAAGTTTTAGCACTCATGATAAGGTTTACTATGTATAGGTATAAGAATTTTGAAGACTTTATTTTTTACTTTGCCCCAGACTGTCACTAGCAACTCAATAATTTGCTTAATAATGTAATAGCCGAAATGTTCATTTAGTAAAGATCTCTTGCAAAGGGAAAAGTAGAGTGATTTCGGGGTTCATATTTCCCACATTGCTGTTCTTCATGATGTTGTTATGATTAAATGATCATCTTAATAGATGATCATTTAATCATAAGATGTATGGTCCAGGTGCAGTAAGTTATATATACATATAGTTTATAAACTCAATCAAATAGTTAACTATTACTTTTACGTAAGTACATACGAGTATGTAGGTACGATGTGAAAATAGTTAGTCGTCGCAAATCATTGAAAATTTAAAATAATTGTCTGATCAAGCGCCCAAAATTAGAAATAAACCATTTTCATGAATTCACCTAAAGTAGCATTTATTAAAGTGCGCAATTTAAAACCAAGGGAGGAATAAATTAGCTAAACACACGACAACACCCACTCTTTTAGCAAACATATAAATATGCATTAGATCAATATCACGAAAGGTCCGAGCAGGAGTTTCAATTAATTTTGCTAGCTAAACTCTTTTATTAAATTATATTAAAATGTTCGCGTCGATGGTCACTGCCCAAAAGGTTCGTCCTATCCCGGACCTTGTGATATGTCAATTTCATAATTTAAGTGCATTTAACCGTAGATTGAGGGTCCACGAGATTATGGCCAGCGGCATGCGTTGCAGGTCCGTATTAAGGAAAAATCTTAAAGTCACTAACTCCCCTTATGGGAGGACTGAATTTTGCAGCTAATTTAATAAGTTTATGAATATAAATAGGTAACCAGTATTTACATTGTTATCATGCCACTTTATAAGCATCTTCCAAAAATCAGGTACATTTATTTTTTCATATTTGTACCTAATCTGATTCTCTTGTAAGCCGAAAATCGATTTATAGCATATTCTATCGTATAACATTTTGTCGATTTTTTAATCTTTGTTATTACTTTTGAGTGCTCAGTAAGTAGATACTTAATATATTAATTAATTTATAGGTAATTTATTTTGACATTTTATGATGCATAATATTAGCGAAATCTATTTGTACAATACGGCTACTAGTTACAACAGTTAAAACTAGTTTCATTATAATGATAAATTAAAAAGTACATAACATTTTTTCTTTTTATATATTTAAAAACAATAATGATCTGACTTGCTCTTTGCAATATTGTGCAAAATTTGGTAGCACCAACATGCAATAGAACTCTACAGGTTTGATGACGTACAGTACCGAGTTCAAGATATTGTAATTTCATGCTTTTTAATGTAGATTTATTTCCCAAAATGACAATGAAAATTGTGTCTGCAGCGACCGCCATTCCTTGAGTTGACCCTGACAACCGCCCTGTTACCCCAAATAAATTGTATGTTTGGCTGGACGGGCTAACACTGAACCCCAAAAATATAAATGAAGTCATTGAGAAATTTAAACAAACGAAATTAAAATGGTCCGCGATGAATAATTGAAAATCTCATACCAACTTCTCAATTTATATGGTGCTGGGTTGCTGCTGAAGGTACAATGCATAAATTACATTAGAATAATCTAGAAAACCTTTATTAACAAGCTTTTCATTCACAACTTAACTCTCTAACAGATTTTATAATTTTACGAGTAATATTTTTATATGTTGCTGTTATGTCCATTATTTACACTAGTGTTTCTTGTCTTAACAGACTAAGCTGCGGCCTGCAAGATAAGAAACACTGCATCAAAGAGTTCATTCTTTTGATATCGATAAAGATGACATATTGTTTGTGATTTTATTTAAACTTTCCAATAATGCCTCTTGCTCTGGCTTCACTTACATATAAATTAGTGGAAAAAATCTTGCACCCTAGTAAGACTAGACACGCTACCAATTGGTAGTGGGCTCGAGTAATTTGGACTGCATGTAACTGTGCCATGGCTTTTGGGTTCCATAAAAGTTTTCAATATAGTAGCTGTAGTGTTGTATATAGTTTGTAGTGTTTTGTCAATAAAGGTATCCCAAACACCTAACAGTGTATTCAGAGCGAGCTGTAATTAAGAGCCAGTTCCTATTTAAAATTTAACGGAAGCAGAATACAGGATGTCTTTATACTTCTAATTCCATCAGCAGTATCTATGGTCGCGGAATAATTGTTTGTTTATTAATAATTATTTTTAATTTTTAATTATTTTTAATAATTATATGACTAATTTTTAAAAATTATTTACCTCAAAATGTACTCATTATTAACCATATAAAACTACACAAAGAAAGTCGAAAACAGCAATTGTCAATTGAATTGTGTCGAAGAGTATCAGTATCAAATTTCGAAAAAATATGACTTAAAGTATATTACTTTATGAGACAGTTAAATATAAGAACAAACTAGTCTCAAGTTGATTAACGAACGTGTTTTTTTATATATCTGAAAGGCTAGCCTTTGACTATTATCTCACCTGATGGTAAGTGAAGATGTGGTCGAAGATTTTGTTCAGGCTTGCGTAGAATTACTGGCTCTCAAGGACAGCTGCCAGAACACACCGTTAGGTGCTTGTGGACAAATTTTCTGCTTGAAGGTGGCAGCTAGGCAGGCGGGCATTCGGAAAATGCACTACCACCATGCTATATCGACTGCCATCCTAAGATAACACCCGGGATGGCTTAAAGTGCCCTCCGAAGCAAGGAAACGCCCATCCAAATCATGACCGCATCGGATGTTGTTTAACTTAGCTTATCGGTTAAAAACGGCAAACTACGCTAGGAGCTCTTCAAAAGGTTCCAAAGAAACTTCAACTACAATAACTTTTTACTGAGGTTTAATCCTAATATAAGCTTTTTAAGATTGTTAGGTTTGCAATAACGCCTGCTATGCGGATTACATTACAAAATCACAAATATACGATAGGATTTTTTTTTATCCCGCACATGACTTTAATTTTAACTATCGTATATTTGTGGTTTTGTAACCTAATATAAGCTCTAGTGCTTATTTTTTAACTTAATTTCGTGTATAGAAACCAGTAACCTTCATCACATCTGTTTCAACCGGTTTTTATTCCAAATGGTTATCTAAACATTGACATTGTAGCATTATTAGTCAGCTGTTACTATTACTATGTTATAATACTATGATTTCCTGTTCGCAAATTTATTGTTTTAATTTGCATATAATTGGTGGTTACGTTGACTCAAAGTAGTCTACGCCAAATGCATCATGTTGGATTTATTAAGGTATGAAAGATAAAATTAAAGGTTTCTGAAATAAGATTTTATAAAATTTATTACTCTTATATAAACTTAGTAAGGAAATTATATATACATCAATTTTGCTTTTAAATTTAATCCAAGTATAAGTATAAAATCAATATCCTTTGTTTTTCCAAGGAGAGACGAGTCAAATTTTTACAAAATATTTTGCGTGTATTCGTAAATCCGGGGGATGTTGGTTTGAATCCCGCTCTAAATCTCACTAAAATAATCGCTGAAATTTTTGTTCTATAATTGTTTTTTTTCTGAGAGGTAAGCCTTTGACCACAATCTAAGATGCATGCTTAACTTGGAATTACTGGCGCTCAAGGACAGCTGCCGGAACACACCGTAAGATACTTGGCGACAGATTATCTACTTGAGGGTGATCGCTAGGCGCCAGGCGGACTTTCGCAAAAAGCCCAACCACCAGGCGGCGAAGCTCAAGCCCGCCGTGGGATTCGAACCATGGACCTGTGGCACGGCAGTCCATAGTCAATGCCACTGAGCCATCACTGCTTCAAATCATTGTTATAAATTTGGAAATGTGACACACAGTACTCGGTATGTCCCAAAAGAATTTCAACCACTAAAGTGGAATAAGGGTTCATAATTATTAGTTAAAAAAGAAATCGGCAATCTAAATTGCACAAACGTGGTGAATATTAAAAGGAAACAGAGCTTTTTTGTAATTTGCAACTTTGAGAGGCAAGGTTTGGGTCATGTTTGTATTAAACGTAAGGCCGAAATGACATGGTTAGTCAGTTGAGATAATTATTGCTGTGTTAGGAATTTTATTGGAATTTTTACTTAAACTAAAACAATAAAATGTCATTTTTCATATTATTGTGTTTGCAATAACGCCTGCTGGGCGGATTACATCACAAACTTACAAATTTACGAGAGAAAAAAATATGGTCGTGTGCGGTATTCGAACCCACGTCCATCCATCCCTATAGCTGGGGTATGCTCAGACCACTTGAGCTAACATGACAATGACTCATAAATGAAATTTTTCCTCTTTCTTTATTTAACCATCGTATTGTGATGGAGCGACACCTATAGTCAACTCACGTTGTTCTATAAACAAGACCAATTTTGCTTGTGTTAATTTATATTAAAAACTATAAGAACCATAACTAAAATTGGTAATTGTGTCGATTTGATTAAAATATACTTTTGTGGAACTTTTGAAAAGATTTGAATAAAAAAATACATAGTAAATATATGAATAAATATTACATAAATTCCGCGCTAGCATATAAAAATTATTTTTTTATGTAGATTTCGAATAATAAACAACACATTTCTGAGCCTGTACAGGGGAAAAATATTATTTTATCTGTTTTGTTGAGTATGTCGGTTATTAATTTTGTTTATTTCTGAGAATCTGTTTAATCAGTTTTCTATATAATTTCCATTTATTTTATTACACACATGCATACAAATCTTGACGATTAAATCTATGTTATTCTCAGCCTAATATTATGACCGATAGTTTATTCAAGCGTGCACATATCTGGTCTCTAGTACTTGACCTTCGTTTGCCGGATCAGAAAGTAGCCAATCGTTTCCCTGTTGTAGTTTATTTTTATTCTTTCCTTTGTCAGCTGTTGTAACAATTGATCACGACTTTCAAAGTACAGTAATATTATAGACGTTACATATTTTGTTTCATTTACATCATCGAAGAATCGGTATTGACTTAGTCAAAAATATCTTTAGACATACTAGGTATTTTCGAGTCTTCTCTATTTATTCATTTTATAGCTTATGAGCTAGCTTTTGATCAACATGTTATCTGATGGTGGGGCCAAACATTTTGTTCAGGCCAACCAAGAATGTTTAGCTTTCAAAACATACTGTTAGGTACTTAGCGACAGATGTTGCACTTGAGGGTGGTGGCCAGACAGGCGGGTAGTTGCAAAATGCCCTACCACGGCTACCACTATGCTACAACTTATGCCACCCTAAGACAGTAACCGGCTCGAAAAAGCTAAGAGCGAGCTTAGTTAAGCAACGTCCACCGCAGTCATGACTTAGATGGGTGACCCCTAATGACATTACTATACTGAGCGCTTCCGTGCTTTGGAGGGCACGTAAAGCCGTCGGTCGTAGTTGTTGCCTTAGTATGGCCGAAGTTACAGCATGGTGGTAGGGCATATTGCGAATGCCCACCTGGTTAGCTACCACTCTCAGTTAGAAAATCTATCGCCAAGCACCTAACGGTGTGTTCCGGCAGCTGTCCTTGAGAGCCTATTCTAGGTTCACCTGAACATCATCTTCGATCACATCGTGAATTACTATTAGGTGAGACAGTGGTCAAAGGCTAGCCAATCAGCTTTATATTAAAACAATATATGTATAAAAAATAAAACACATTCTTAATTAAGTTTTATTCGAAGCTAAATAAATGAATCTTATATCTAACAGGTACAGAAGCGTTATACAAAAATAGCTACATGTGGAATTTGGGGACTATCAATACTTACTACCGTGCAAATCAGGCATGCATATATATAGTAGTAAATTCAACCAGCAAAAGTCCAGTTCACCAATATTAACAACCTCTTAATTACCATAACTTACTAGGACACAAATAAAACAACCAATAATTCATTTCAATTTATATACTTCATAAATAACATGGGCTTTATTTACAGCTTCATTCACACTACAAAAAATAACATACATTTAATACATGGCAATACAAATACACTACAAAATAACTTACATTTTTGTTTACCGAGTTATGGATAGTGTCCCATTTCTAATCAAACGGGTTAAATCCATAGCCGAGGAGTTTTACTACAGGGAAGTCATGCAACTACTACCCATGCATTAATTGTCGCTACATGTAACATTTAACAAAATAATTTATAATTAATATGTTATTCCTCATACTGAGTCCTCCGACAATATTATAGTGTATATTAAAATATGTATATTAAAATTAAAAAAAAATAATCATAGAACTATAAGCTGAAAAATACGAATAAAAATAAATATTTTTTTAAACAATAATGTTATTAGGTAATTTTTTAATTATAATTACACATGTATTTTTAAGTGAAATTAAATTATTATTGAAAAAAATAATAAACATTATCACAATAAAATATATATCTAACCCAATTCATAGAAAATATAATTATACATACCATCTTATGTGGCTCAGTTTGAAACAGCAAAAGTATATGTACAGATTAATATTTTTTTTCTGTAAACATACAATATTATCGGAAAACTCCATCAACTAAATACAATATACAACCAGAATAACATACCAAGGCCTAGCCATACATAGTGCAACATGAATACCTTCTTCAATCTGGGTAAAGTATATAAAAATTCAGTACCTGCGACCTTTTTTACTTTTTGTTTAATATTTCTAACCATACAAAAGGTGTAATTGATTTCACTATTCAAAACTTGTAACATTATATGTTCAAAAACAAATCATCTACAATTGAAATAATATTCATACATAATTTTATACCGATCATTATTTTATGCAACCTCACAAAAATTTCTCGCTATTGCAAAACATATAGAAGTAAAATTTTGTATTGATGACAGAAATATGATAAAATAAAAGTCTCATTAATCAAAGCGCATAATCATCAATTTTAATATTTCATGAATACATTATATGTATGTCCATGTCACACTATGCACAGTATTATTAGTTCTAACTACTGTTTGACTAGATTTATCTTCCGTAGTGGTTACCTTGGCCGCCGGGGGGTACGAAGCCGTATCCAGAAGCACCCACTACCACGCCGCTGGTCTGGCCAGGGTCGCCGCTGGGAGATGGAGGGAACAGGACTGGACCTGTAGCACCAGTAACAAAGTGATTAGGACTAAAGTTGAAAAGACATATGGAAGAATAGAGAGCACAATTGGATATAAACAAAGGATTTTTTTTTATATATCTGATAGGGATAGCCTTTGACCACTATCTCACCTGCTGGTAAGATATGAGATGGTCGGAGATGTTGGTCAGGCTAACCTAAAATTACTGACTCAAAATACTGGTTGTCATAAGCCTCCCGCTTGGCCAAAGTCTTGCGGTTCGCAGTGTAAGATTGAAGCAATAATAGCCTAGCGGTAATAGCGGACTGCCGTGCCGCAGGTTCATTGTTCGAGCCCTACCGCTGGCTTGATCTTTACCGCATGGTGGAACGGCATTCTGCGAATGCTCGCCTGGCTAGCTACCACCTCTAAGAGAAATCTGTCGCCAAGCACCTAACAGTGTGTTCCAGCAGCAGTCCTTGAGAGCCAGTAAAATTATAGGCACGTGAGACTTAACAACTGTATGTCTCAGGGTGACGGGTGCATATTCGTCACTTATGACAAAACCTGTTATAGGCAGAAGTTAGTCCGCTTAACATCAAGTGGGCCTCACGCTTGTTCTTCCAGTATTTTTCACCTTCTAGTATTTTCCCTTCGTCGCCTCTTTTGACTCTGATAGGAAGAACAGGAGGGTCCAATTCTAACGCAGCACCCCACGGGACTATTTAAAACTGTTCTGCGTAACAAATAAGTGTACGGAAATTACAATATAATTTTTCAGTAGTTATCTTTTTAATTTCTTCACTAAAATGTACATACATAAAATCACGGCTCTTTCCCGTACGGGGTAGGCGGAGACCACAGATATATACAAAAAATTATAAAAGTATATTTTTGTTTAACAAATTATTGGAGTACATTTTTTTTTTATGCCCAAGGCGGGAATTGAACCCGCGTCCTCCGATATCGCGTCGGATGCCTATACCCCTCGGCATCCGACGCGATATCGGAGGACGCGGGTTCAATTCCCGCCTTAGGCATAAAATTTTGTACTCCAATAATTTGTTAAATATATTTCGCTTAGCACGCGATAGTGCTTGTAATTATATTTATAAATATATTTTTGTTTCTTTGTTATTGTTCATCAGTTTAATTAATAATAATTTAAACAAGCTATGGTAACAAGCAATAAACTGATAACAACACAAATTTCAAATCATTCAAATTAAATTTCATACCGTTTTATCTAAAAATATTAGTTGTATCAGCATAAAAAGTAAAATCTCATGAGTACTATTCAGTCATTAACACAAAATTGAATAATATGATACAATACAATGACAACAATAATTGACATGCTCACGTTATCTAACAATTAAACAAAGAATCCCACGATAGAAGTAAACAATTTTGTTTGATCTTGAACTATATAGCGAACCAACGAAACTTGTCGTGCCTGTCTGTCATTATAACGAGCAAAAAGCAAAAACGTGACAATGAATGCTACGTTTATGTGTCCTTAATCACTTTTCTCTGCCAAAGATCCAATCGCGCGTTTATCAGATTGTTCGCATGATAAATATTGACTTTTCTAATACAATACAATTGGTATTGACATTGACTTTAAATAATAGAAGTGCTCTGAATTGTCTGTTGGCTTAGATTAAAATAATAGCTAGGTACTGTAATAATAACCTTTCGTAAATGCTCTTCAGAGTATTCTTTTGATAACAAAGCATTTAACGATTTTATAATTGAACAAAATATCATTGATGTATCCGTGACAATGGCAAAAGCTGCGTTTCAAAATTATTGCAAGTTTCTTTGACTTTTGTTCGTATAGTTGTATGTGTTATGTGTTCTTTTTCGAACAGAACGATCGTACTGTTGATTTTAACGTTTGATATATTTTTTAAATATATCTTATTCAACATAAAATATATTTTTTCATCGTATTTTCCAAAACTTATCACAGCGTTTGGTCGATGCGACGCTTGATCAAAATTCCGGCACCTATTTGGCTCAAAGAATAAGCATTGCAATTCAACGGGGCATTGCTACATGCTGGGCATTCTGCCAACTGGTAGTGGGCTGAAGCATTAGGACTGCCTGTGAGTCTGCAATGACTTATAGGTTGTCTAAAAGCTATTATTGTAGTAGCTGTAGTGTTGTATATAGTTCGTATTATTTTGTTAATAAAGGCATATCCCTGGTTTAAAAAAAAGATATTAGAGTTATGTACGTTGATAAATATACATTGAGAGCCATAACGTTGAGTAAATCGGCAGTTATATCATAATATCGTTCCTCTGAAACGCTAGTACTTATTAGCTCAACGAATAAGCTTGGTTAGAAAGCTATATATGTACAAAGTTATGTTGCCAGTATGTTGGACACGCAGCTACAGATTTAGGCTTCCTATCTACCAGAGATGTGCGAGGAAAACATCTTCAAATCAAATCACTGCATTCAGCAAGGGCAGATTTTATTTAACCTGAAAATGGAACCGACTTCAACACTCAAAAGTGTGAAATAACTTCTTGAAGTCTGTACCATGATAGTTCAAAAGTACCTGTTATCACAATATTGTGCGCATGGTACCGTTTCCGACAAGTTATTTCACGCTTTTGAGTGTTGAAGTTATTTTCATTTTGAGGTAAAAAAAAAGTTGTATTGTTTATAGTGACCCTCGCTACTTACGGGATTGATTGTCATTCACTATCAAAAACTTTATCATCAAGATAAAAAAACACTTTCCAGTTATTCGAGTGGAACTCAAAAACACCTTGACACATTTTGGTCAAATTTAAATGAGACCACACGGGAAGCATCAACTTTCAAATAAAAATAATCATCAAAATCGGTTCATCTGTTCAAGTCCTGAGGCAACAAATAAAATAAAAATACATTCAAATTACGCACCTCCTCCTTTTTAACGAATTTGGTTAAACATTTTGCGATTCTATTGGTGGAAATCTTCTTCCTTGCATTGGAGGACAACATTCGATATAGAAAAACTTCACTAACGACATCAAATTTATCAGAGAGAAGGTTTAGAATATTTAATGGAGTTTTTAAGATTTTGTTGAATGAATCCTGCTTTATTCCGAAGTAAACCTCAGGGAAGTTAGTCCTGTCATTAACTAGAAAATTCTAAATCAAACGTCACACGCCTCGGCAAAAATGATACGGTCTTTCTTAGAACAGCAACCCTGGTTTAGATATGTATTGTTCTGAGCGTATTTGACTTCCATGTCACATAACAATTATTTGACAGCAAATTCAGACAACATATCGATTAGAGATCAGTGTCAGTGGGCCATTGTAAAATTGTCAGCAACATAACAAAAGCTAAACTTATATTGAAGTACGGCCTAATTATCGAGATAAAAGATATTATCACATGTATCTGACGATTGTTTCACTAAGATTTGATGTCATTATGTCGCTTGTGTAATCAATGCGTTAAATTCCTTAAGAAATTAATAACAGAAGGACAATAAATATAAAGTTTTTAAGTATACATTTATATCAAATCCTTTGTTTAGATAGGTAAGTATATTAACATTGTGTTTTCATCAACGGATACTCAACATTCTACTGATTCGAATTGTAATCAGCCTAAATCATTATTTTAGGTACTAAATAGTAAGTAATTCAGCGTCATTTTAGGTATATTTCTTTATTAATCTGGGTTATTCTAGTTTCTGCCGGCAGACTAGGCAGCGAGGAAATTATATAAAGTTAATAATGACAAACTCAAACTGCGAGGGGATGCAAAATTTTGCCTATAAAAAAGATTAAAGATTACTTGAATTTCTCAGGTTCTCTCAATTTGATGGATATTATTTTATGTGTGTAACTAGTTATCTGTTATTTAATAACATACACCAGACGATCAGTCAGTATGGTCCTTAAAAATAAAAATTCAACTAATTACAAAGTTACAAAATTGATGTTCCAGTGCTCAAAAGTTAAAGTAAATAATGCCTTTATATAATATATTTAACACAATTTTAAATACCCATCATAAATAATATCGATTACGTGTAGGTATACTGGCATAAAAGAAAACCTGGTTACTATATTGATTGTGTGAATTGTCAAACTATGTCATTGTTCAAATATGACACTGACCATAAATATATTATACAAATAATACACACGAACCAATTATAGCTTTAGTATAAACTAATCACGAAAGCATGTTATTTCTGGACCGTTATATTGACAATTATTTATTAAAGGTCAACGAAGTGATTTTCAATAACTTTGCTAGATATTGCTATTAGATACAAAATATCACACTGTGTTGAAGTGTCAGATATTCACTTAAGATATTCATCGAAACTTAACATTTCATGAGCAGCATGACATTAATTAATTGTTTTGTATTCAATTAAAGATAAGGTAGAAAACGTAAACTTAAAAAAAACGTGAGTCAAAACGTGAGCTTCTAAAACAGTTTGTCAATAAAAAAAACATTCTAATTTGTTATTTATTTTCATAGTATATAATTATTTTTAATAAATCTTATAATAATAATTAATAACTTTATATATTTTTAATAAATCTAAAATATTTCACTGAGTATGGATTTAAGGGTTCCTTACGAAAAATCGGGACCTATTACTGTCTAAGTACTAAACCTACGCCGCTGCCGCACGGGCCGTCACGTCGTCAGTCTGTCCTACCTTTGAACCTTAACCAGTTTTTTTTGGCACAAAAAATGCATTAGAATACAAAACCTATCACTTAAAACATTCAAAAATAATGTGAGATATATTAACATAATAATAAACTAGTTACACCCCGTGGTTTTACCTGCGTGATGAATATTAATCCAGTTCCTCTCTTCCATACCAAATTTCATCAAAATTGATCCAGCCGTTTGAGCGTGACGAAGTAATAACATACAAACACATTCACAAACTTTCGCCTTAATAATATTGGTGTGATAGGTACTTTAACTGTATACTTCAATAAATATAATTCAAAATGTAATAAATAAAGGCACTGGTATAAAAATCAACACAATACAATATCTCCCCAATAAAAATCAGACATTGTTTCCTTATCAAAGTGAATGGCATAGTGCCTATTACAAACCAAATAAAAAACATGTAATTTGAAATTATCGATTAATAAGTAATCAATGACATTACTGTCACAATTTACAATCATTAAACATTGTGAAACATAAGTGGGTATACGCAAATAACTTTCATTGGCCTTAGACAAAGTAGGTGAACACTATAATGTATATTATGACAATGGTAAGTACAATTGTAGATTGTCTATCTATCTGCTATAGCAGAGGATGTAATAACATGAAGGCGTGCAGCTATAGCGCACAGTTACCAGCTGCAGAAATGAAGAACTTATTGATACCCTCCTGAGGCTAGAGTGCTCGTGGCGCTCTCCAGTTGCTTCGGTATATTTTAAATACATAGTGTTCAAACTCGGTGAAACTTTGCATGTATGTCCTTTATCCTAATGTCTATGCTTCTGGCTTACCAGATTGCCTTTATTAAGTATTTTCATAAATAATTTGATATATCGTTTTGTATGGGAATCGTTATAATACGATGGTAGCGCATTTTGCGCTATACCACTATACACACACAGGCTATACTAGGCTACATACAGGCTATACTATCACCAAGGGCATTCCGGATAAAACTGAAATATCCTACAATATGCTCTTATTTGGCATTTGTGTCATTAAAGAACACATATATTTATGATACGTTCTTATTTCGGACTAATATAAGTATCGAAAGACTTAGAAGAGTTTTAACTTTTAAAGAAATGACTTCTTTCTTCTAATAAGAAGTATGAAATTCGTAATTTCCATTACTTAGATGACATAATTTTCATTGTTATTTTTATAAAAAAAATAATGGGGCCAATCTAAAAGTATATACTTTCGTATCAAAAATTATTTCCTAAATTAGTTTATAAACACGCCAGTTCTGAACTAACAAAATACAAACGAATTGAGAACTTCGTCCAATTATTTTATGCAAAATTTAGTTTGATGAAAATTAAATTTTGCATGTTCTATACTGATATTATAAAAAGGAAAGATTTGTATTTTTGTATGTAACGAGTTTTCTTTATAACTACTGGACCGAATTGAGAAATTCCTCACCATCAGTACACACTATCCCTAATGAACATAGACTATAGAATATTTTCAAAAACTTAGGGATCCGTATGAAAACTTTTAACTGTTACAGCTATGTCACAATAACTATATTTTACGTGTTTCAATTTATATTTTTTGTCAAATACCCAAATAAGAAACATTTTATGAAAAAAATCATTTGCAATACAAATCTGAATGCTTCGACTAACTTGATATAAATCGACTTTGCCAAAAGTCGAATAAAGCGTCAAGCGAATATGTAAAGTGGAATGTGCTTAGTAGTTCGTCAGTTATGGAATAGCAATAAGCTCATCGCGTGTAGCGCGTGTATTTCGGGTGCTTAAACACCCATAGCCACCGTTTCAGTGATATAAAGGCATCATGTTTTATTTTACACTAGCGGGCAGTGCTGGCTACGCACGGGCCTAAATAAAAACATATTCTTTAGCCTATATTCATCAAGAATAATATGGGATTCTAATGGTGAAATAATTTTTCAAATCGGTCCAGATGTTTTTAATTTTATTCGTTATATACAAAATTACAAATCTTTCCTCTGTATAGTATTAGTGTAGACAAAGATCGTTTAAAAATTGTCACATTTTGAAGCGCTCGTAGCGAAGTTTACTTAGCTGTTCTCAACCGATCAGCAAAGTTAAGCAACGTCGCGCGCGGTCATGAGTTGGATGGGTGACCGCTAGTGACATTACTACTGAGCGTTTCCGTGCTTCGGAGGGCACGTTAAGCCGTCGGTCCCGGTTGTTGTCTTAGGATGGCAGTCGTTATAGCATGGTGGTAGGGCATTTTGCGAATGCCCGCCTGGCTAGCTACCACCCTCAAGTAGAAAAACTGTCGCCAAACACCTAACGGTGTGTTCCGGCAGCTGTCCTTGAGAGCCAGTACTTCTAGGTTAGCCTGAACAACATCTTCGACCACATCATCACTTACCATCAGGTGAGATAGTGGTCAAAGGTTAACCTATCAGGCATAAAAAAAAAAAAAAAAAATTGGAGCATGCATTTGTTCAGATTCCTCCTAAATTTAAATATATTAATTGCTCTATAATAAAGCAATGAATATTATTTATTATAAGTCATCTGTATACAGTTATAGCTAATCTATCCAGCATTCTGGGCACTTTTACATCCATCAGAGGGTTATTAGAATTATAGTAATTTTAATTATTTTTCTTTGTTTTTTTCACCGGCGGTATGCCTTTATTGAGAAAATTCTACGAACTATATGCAACACTACAGCTACTACAAGAAAAGTATAAATCATTGCAGACTCACAGCCCACTACCAGTTGGCAGCGTGCCCAGCATGTAGCATTGCCCCGTTGAATTGAAATGCTTATTCGTGGATCCAAATAGGTGCCAGCATTGTGATCACGTGTCACATCGACCAAGCGCATATGTATTATTATTATTCTTTACTTTAAGTTCTATTCTCAAGATTATTTTCTTTGCAAATAATTTGTTGACATATGTGAAATATACAACTATTAGATAACAATAATTTTATAAAATACATAAACATTTTTTTTAATAAAATACATTAATAATAGCTAATAGCGCATGCTAAATACAGTGCTGAGTTAACTAAGATGTAACTAAGCTGTTTATGCAGAGCGATAAGCGAGCAATAATTGCGCCATGTTCTAACATTCAAGGATATTTAAATGGGTACGTATTTACTATTTGAATTAGTACCTAACTACTTTAATGACAGATAATAGTCAATTTACTATTTTGTAACGTTCGGAATGTGAATTACTTTTCGTTTTATTATCTGGTTGCTACTGATATATTCGCAACGGAAAAAATATTGAGTAATTCCTACTAAATTTCCATACGTATATATATATTTATCGTTATAATAATACCTTACTTTAATCTGAGATATAGTATATTGTTTATAAAATAGTATATGGTAGCAGATTAGTAGCTATAAAACAATTCATTTTAGCCAAAATCTTTAATATCGGGAGCCAAAAGCACCAGTTGGCATTTAAGTGTGGGCTAAAATGGATTTTATGCCCCAGTTATACACAAAGATTTTCACTTCAATTACGAGGAAAATAAACAATGTTATTGTAAGTAATCTAAATTTAATAAAAAAATTAACTGATATTTGATTGATATTTTCAATTTTGAGGTTCATGGTTTCGGTAAATGTATTATGTCTGGGTCATAAAGAATATTCCTAATCTATGGGTAATGATATGAAAGACCCAGGCAAATTTTCCACTTAAAATATGTTGCAAACTAAACCGCGTTGAACAATTTATATATTTTATTATCATTTTGATTTACATCTGCTTAAAAAGCAGATTTTTATTACGCTTACACCGGGCGTGTAAAGTTCTTGTTTATGAACTTTAAAAGCATGAGAAGTGAAATAAATTAAACCCAATTTCAAAGTAAAGAAACATCATCAATAATTTATCGGTACTGATGTCTTGAATGCACTTGTTTTGTGTATAATACAATATAGAAATATAAAAATATAACTCAAACCTATAAGAAATACTATCAAATCGAGACAAAATTGTATGAAGATGTATATGATAATATATAGAAAAAAAACTACAGGCCTATCATTTTTCATTAAATATATATTCAATGAGCAACTTTCTTCATACAGTTATAATTTTCATTTTAAAGTAGACATGTCTGTATAGCATTTTATGCAGGTGTAAAAGATATTTATTCAAGCTTCATTCACACTTCAAAGCAAACTGCAACAAAGTAAATCAAAGTTAAATATGCACATCAAATCGATTGGACAGTTGCTTTACTTATGGAAGGTCATCTTGTAATTTAAACGGTAATTATTAACACTGGTCAAGAGAAGTACTTTGGAGCTTAGTCCTATAACGTCCTTGCATCGTTATCCTCAAAGCTGAGGGTCGTGATACCTAGTGGAAATCACCTTTTCGTTGACAATTTGTCGCCACCTGTTCCTATCATTGGTCCTATAAACAAAGATTTTAATAAAACTACGTGCAAGTAGGATACTTACAATGTGTTACGTAGATATCTATGAGATGTGTAGATTTGCGTTGTTCACGCATAAAATTGGGCTCAACGGTAGCTCATGACATTCTGAGTTTCTAATCAGCAGCCTATCCTCACCAAGTATAGGCATTCAATCATTATTTTTTTACATATGGAACGTGTATTGAACAATTATAGACTTGTAGCATACTTGTAAGTAAATTATATCCTTAATGACTGAACAGCAAATCAGGGATATTCTTGCGAATGCTTCTCACATATGGCGAGGCCATTGAAATGTATATGCAGATGCGCTCGCCGTTTATGTCGGTATTTCAAAGGGATTTGAAGCAATTTTGTCAAACAAATCTGCTCGTATTTCCTGATATACTCGTTTAAATAATCTTAGAACCATTGAGAAGATAGCGCATGAGAATATTATAGACAGGTGTCAACAAATAACGGAAAATAGTTGTCTGTCTTTTAACTGTAATAGAACTGGGACCGTTTTATGTAATTAGAATTTAAATAGAGATGCAGTCAATTTGACATCATTTGACATATTCCTTTAAAAACGATGCCCATTATGGAGTTCGAATTTCAAAATAAAGAGCATTTCCACCATTTGAATCAGACAATAAGGCCTTGGGCGGTAATGATAGGTGTTTGCCAAAACAGAGCATAATTAAAGAATATACTGTTTTTTCGTGTAGAAAAATATAGAATACTGTATTAGTTGCATGGCCGATATAATGCATAGTAAAATATTAAACAGTCCTTTCATTTAAGAGGCAGACATTTTATTACGAATCATTTAAGTTTTGAAACCTTATTAATAGTTCTTGATTACGTAATGGGCATTCGTCCAATTGATGTGGTTTAGGAAACAGTGACCAATTAATCAAAGCGTAAGAGGTAAGACAATCACATTGTTAAATGTATGAAGAAATGTTAACAAGATAATGGTTTTAAATTGTTTTGAAATATGCTGCCCTGAATTTCAACAGATACGGAATAAAATGTTATATGATCTACCCACTTATACTCTTGTACATATTAAAATAATAAAATTAAATATGTAATTTTTAGATATTGCTATCTTTTTGAGTACCATACCTCTTATAGCATGTAGAGAGATAAACCCTCTTATAGCAAGTAGAGATCTGCATATTGTTATCGTTTTAATTCTAGTTATTTATATTTCTCTTGTTTTTTTTCGTAATTGTGTTCAAAGACATATTTTAAAATTTATTTCACTTAGTACTTAAATAACATATTTTAACATAAAATTCCAATGATATGAAGCTTTGCAATGAAAACTCTGCACAAGCATTATATATAAAATCTAACTGAGCCATAGGCTGTAGTAAATAATTCTGTAATAAAAAGATATATTTATTTTAGGAATGCTTTATAACTACTAAGTATGACTCCATATTGGCAAAGCTGCTTTTGAATGAGTATTACTAAGTTAGTAGTATTACGTTAATTTAAAGTCGACATTCCCGGAATAACACCAAATTCAATCTAACCTCACCATATCGAATATTATTATTATGTTGTCATTAGAACTATGCCAATAAAAAAAACAGAGGGTGTAACGCAGTTCCCTATATTTTATCTCATAGTAACAAGTTGATCGTTAAAATCATTTAAAATTGAAAAATAATTATTATATAATTAGAAAAATTAGGGAAAGCTTTTGTAATGGCCCAGTAGCAATGTCTATGAACTGCCACGCAGCAGTACTTGATTCCCGCCGTGAGTTTGAGCTTCACTGCATGATGGAAGGGCATTTTGAGAGTTCCCGTCTGGCTAGCTACCACCATCAAGTAGACACTCTTGCATCAAGCACCTGTGAAACGGTGTGTTCCGGCAGTTGTTCTTAAGCTTAAGCGACTGTAATTTTAGGTTAAGCCTGTTAACACCACACCATATCATCACTTATCATCAGGTGTGGTCAAAGCCTAATTATCAAAATAAAACATTGAAAAAAGTTTTTAACTCTGTAATAAATATATTCCGCTAATGACGCCCATGAACTTTGGAATTCATAACGATGTTTACAATACAATTAATATTAATTTGGGAAGTCAGGAAGTTAATAACTATGCAAAAATAAATTAGCCATGTATATTTTATATTTTGAACGAAAAAACAAGTTAAAGGAGATAATTTTAATAACTGCGCTAATCTTTATTACTTCCGAGATATCAAATCAACATAGCTACATAATTACATAATAAGAGTATAAATAGAACAGCATTATGGCAAAAAATTACGTAGTACGATTTGGAGCACCTATGAATAGCTATAGTGATTGATGAAGTACCTAACCGGTATAAAAGCTTTTTGGCAGAATATAAATACTGTTAACATATACCATTGTATTACTAGTATCTCTTGCATGCTCTATACATTGTATTAAAACCATCTGCTAATATATATAATGTTATGACTATGAAGTTAGCCGCTGCCGGCCTAATAGTCTAAGGAATGTTAATATCCTTCCATTGGATGATGCTAAAATGTGACCAACAAAAAATTCGCTGCATTAGCAGCATACTATTGCTCGTATTAACGTGTGTAGGATACTGCTGCACATTAAGCATACGCCAGGTTACTCTACCATCTTAACGAAAGACCGCATAACCGTATAGAAGCGGGTATTTTATCAACAAGAGAATTCTTAAGACGTGAGGTGTAAGGTGAGCAGTTGCGTTGGATCTAAAGCCAAAACCTTTACTATGCAAAAGCATGTTTTATAGGCATACTAGCTTGGCCTCGTGGTTTCAATCTTGTAGTCAATGATGAAAATTCATTATAATGATGATGAAAAGTATTCTATTTGCTCATCCTAAGACTTCAACTATCTATATTCCAAGTTTCGTTCAAATAAGTTCATTCTTTTCAAAAAAAGAATGTTCTTTGTGAAAGAGAAACGTACACACTCTCACATCCCACGCAACCACAAAGTTTCGCAATTATAATATTTTAGTGTGTTAGTACTGACCTTAGACTAAACATGGTATAAGGACAGGAAAATGATGATGACCACCTGTTGTAATCATTATTATACCATACATAATAAACACCATGGTTTTCCATTACACGGCATGCAAAAAAAACAATAGATACATTGACTTAAACATTTAATTTAATGGTCGTCTTCCGCAAAATGATTAATTGTAAAAATATTGTAAGATTGGAATTGAGGAGTTTTCCACAGTTATCCGCGTCAACATTACAAATAGTGACATATAAAATAGTTCCACTTACGTTGAAAAAAGAAATACTTAATATATGCATAGAGCTAAAAATAAAAATACAGATGTATAGAAACAAAAATGTACGGGCTACTGTTCTACATATTATTGTTCGATACATCAAGCTGATCACAATTTCTATCAAAAGAGTTAAATAAGGAGCTAAAACTTTGTCGAGCACAAGGTAGGTCAACATGGTAAACTATTAAAATTTCACTTTCAAAACTATCGTAAGTTTTGTCCATATTAACTTATTAGAAACCGGCTAGGACCCGCGTTATATTTACCGGAAAGATTCCGACCAGTTTCGGACTGTTTTGAAATCCTTCGTCTGGGAATCACGATTGCGTGAAGCGACGAGCACGGGCCTCAGCGTTTTACACGCGAAACTGGTAATAAATTAACTATACCTAATAAAGTAAGTATTAAAATGTTCTCAAATAATAATTAAGATTAGTATCATCGTAGCACTTTCTATACAACTGTAGTTTCATCACATTTTAACTACTGAGGATTATTCTTTAGATTCTGAAAAAATATGTACTATGCACGGACATAAGTCAACGAATCCATGCTGAAGCTTTTTTCACAACTACTTGTAAATTATAAAAAAAACAAATGCTGTTTATAAATTATTTTTTGAAACTCTTCCTCAACGATAATAAATTTTGTTCCATCCATTCTAACTTTCGCCAAAGGTAACTTCTTATATTACCTTTGGCGAAAGTTAGAATAATTTAATAATTAATTAAATTAAAAAAATAATTATGTACATCCTTCACAAATACGTGTTGAAGTTTTTAAAATCAGACGACCGCATCCACTTGAAAAGTATTAGTTTCTATATTTTTCGCACGTTTTGGTCAAACAAAAGTTGAGATAGAATTTCGGTTCATTCATATTTTGTTTTATTTTCCGTCACAATATCCTAATTGATCCTTAATGGAAATAAACTATATTACTCAATATAGCTCAGTGTTTCTCGAGATAACCCAAACATGGTCATGAAATATTATTCTGTTATGGAGTTCCAGCGCTTATCTACCGACTTCATCACTAGGTCAGTCTGATGACTTCACAACATTGTATTGTCATTAAAACTACATATAATCGCCAAGTTTCATGATAATACAACTACTAGAAAGGTTATATATATCTCATGTGAATTGTACACGGTTACCTAGTATTACCGTCTGGACGGTCTCGTTAGGTGCTTGGCGAGAGAATTTCTACTTGAGAGTGGTAGGCGGGCATTAACAAAATACAACTGCCATCCTAAGACAACGAACCGGAACCGATGGCTTCACATGCCCTCCGCAGCACGGAAGCACTCAGTAGTAAATGCCATTATCGATATATATAGAAATATATAACAAAGACTTGGCAAGTTCTGCTACGAGCGCATGAGAATTGAGGGTGATATTCAGTTCCTTACTTTCCATTACATAAATACTCGTACATGCTATAAAACTTATTCAAAATAATACCATCAAATATATGTATATGTATAAATAACAGAATTCATAAAGTTTATTTAGAAAGGTCTGACGGCCAGTAATGACAAAATCACGGCCCGCTGAGCAAAAACCGAGGATGTGTTGTAATGAACAACTGTCGCTGCGGACCGACAGCATCCCTTCGGCTAAATTAATTACCGACAACTGGTACAGATACCCTTTGCGATAACTCTTTTAATTATTGTAGACACAATTTTGAAATTTCCATTTGTCAAAAAATAACTCAGCTATGTTTATTTGCTGAAATAGATATAAAACATAACCGCATTTTTAGTTGGGTTTACTTTTGTGTTGTTAAAGAAATATATTCTATTAATATAAAGATAACGAAAGTACCATTTGGATGCATATCTTCTGTATATGAATAGAAGAGAGAATGGTAGGAGCATGATAACTTATTTTATTCCACGAAAAAGTTATTTCTAATATAATTACTGAAATATTTTTTTTATAGGCATCATCATCCATTTATAATTAAATTTTTCATTCATTAAACCTTAATAATCTTGTTTGGCTATTTTTTAACTCCATCCAAAACTAAACGAATGGATTTTGATTTGGATTCTGTTTCCAACAGGCAATACTGAGCTTATAACTGTCACTCTGCTATCTGTCGTTCCGTTCGTATATAATCACAGTTCACTAACTGGTTTAAAAATTTGTTGGAAAAATGAAATTTCGATATTTTGTTTGGAATGTTGCCCAAAACTGAGTATTGAATTCATTCAATCATTTTATATGATGCACATAAAAACGGTTTATGTTATTCGTAGAATATGATATTGTCATAGCCTTGACCTCATTAAGTACATATTTATGTTTTTTGTATTCCAAAATCATATAATGGGAGGTCAAGGGAGCTTGAGGTTATATTTGTGACAGGTTGAATCTCAAAGGAATATCGTTTATGCGATGCTGAACCTAGTTATAGCGAGTCACTCCCGCTATTTATTTTTATTTATCTTTTAGATGGTGCAGCAATTAGAATTATACATATTTTAGAAAACCTCAAGCAGTGTTGGAATCAGGTATGAAGCCGGCGATAGATTTGAAGCAAAACCATTACAACCATAATGTATGTGTCATTAGGTAGAATAATTGTACAGAACTTACTAGAGTATAAGAATATAAATAATTATGAAACACAAAAACATGACAATGTTGTTCATAGAGATTATAATAATTCAGTTTCAGAATATTTTAGTGACCGGATGAATATTAAAAAACTAGTAAGAAATATGAATTGCTAAATGACATTGTAAGCTATGATCAAGACGCAGAAGGTTTTTTTTCTCTCGTGGATTTTTGCGATTTAGAATGTAATTAGAGCGAAAAACACACACGTTTCTGATATTTTATTGAACCTATTCATTCATTGTGTAACAATAAGAACTACTTTTTGAGAGATTCTAGGAGTATTGCTGGCAGGAATGAGGTCGAGAATTACAACATAATGTAAAAGTAAAAATTACATGTAGGTTAGTAAAAATAATTTCAATTTTATGGGTACTCGTAATAGAGTGCATACATTAACAGCGCCCAAGACCGAAGAACTAAGCATTAAATAATATATCAAAAAACAAAGATTTATCAAATAGCATCTTCCATTCACTCCGTGACTGGTTTTTGGAGATGTACTATCAACATTATGCCGACAAAAAATATAACAAAAAGACACATTACGGCATTTAGCCCCTTCACTTGATGTGTCCGTTAAAATGCAAGGTTATAGTACCTTTTGTAATGTACACCATGTATTGCGAGTAAAATAACTAAAATGTTATGACGACATTACTTTTGTTGAAGAATTAAATAGTTTGAAAGTTTAATGAATGTCAATCCTATCGGATGTACACAAACAAAGTACAATATAAAAAACTTAAATATATTCAGGAAACATTAAATACAATAATATTATTTCTCACTAGAATACAATACTAAAAATGAACAGTCACGTGGTTTAATACGAAAAAAATAATTATCAACATGAAACGTTAAACTCTAATACTTTAAGAAAATAAACTGTCTAAGGGTTATAATCTTACATGGTTAAATCTAAAGTTAAATACAGATCAACAGAATCGTCCTCTCGATCAATTTGCATTGTAAACGAAACATTTTAACTAGTATTTCACTAATTCTGATATGCATCAGTTTGAAATAATGCAATTAACCCTCGTGTATCTTACAACGAACAGCGTTATGGCCATTTCGAAACACCACTGATATCATCATCTAGTTAATATACTTTAGTGCATTGACTATAAACCTTTTTTCTTGCAATATTGTTGATTCTTGCACATGTTAGTAGGATATGACTGATAAAATAGGATTGGGAAATATTTACTAGGTATTGTTTCAGTGTCTCCTTATAAATCGATACATCATTTCTTTGGTTATTCAATTTTACAACATAGTACATAAATAAAGTGTAATTATTTGCGGATATATAACAAAACTTTAAAAAAATATATAAGCTATCTCTTGGTCTTTTATATCGTTTAGTGACGATATTAAGTTTAGATCTACAGTATTATTTAATTTAATCTACATTATATTACTATTTTAAAAAAATCGACGAAGAAAGAAAACAGTTTAAGTATTGTAAGGACATCAGATAGTATCATTGTGTCATTCCGTTGGCTTATGTCGTGTCCCGTTTTATCAATTATTATAATAAATGCTTAGACGTTTACCGACCAGAACTTTGCAACAACGTACTATCTACATCTACATTAATATTATAAATAGGAAAGATTTGTATTTTTGTATGCAACGAATAAATAAATAAAACTACGGAACCGATTTGGATGAAATTTGGTATGAAAACAGTTTTAGACCCAAAGAAGGACACAGAATAATGTTCATCTAAGAACGCAAGGTTTGTGTTTTTGCACGATAACCGACATACACGCGGCGGATCCGCGGCAGGAAAGCTATACTGCCGTCCGTTAACTAAAAGGTCGCTAAGCCACAAAACCAAGTTTTGAGATATGAGCAAAAAACGTAGGAAAAATTAAAAATTGATGCTGTTTTATAGGTATTGGTCGCAGAAACAGCATTGAAATATCCAAAGAAAGCTCTTTTTATATTCTATCAAATTTTGCAATATATATCTGCAATAATTAGTTCTAAATAGAAAAAAAACTCTTTTGGCAATTTAGCCGTGTAATAATGGCTTATTTTACCATTTATGTACTACACTAAAAAGTCACTAAGTATACTCTAGCGACCTTTTAGACTAGCATTTGTACATAAATATGTGCACAGTTTTTTAATGTTATGAAGTTATATGCAAAAATCTACACTAAAAAGACGCTAAGTAATTTAACGACATTTTTGTTAAATATTAACTAACATCAAAGATATCAAACCCAAGCTTGAATGTCGTTATAGTTTTTTAACTATTATGTAGTCTAGTTTTTGAACATATTGTATTTTTTGTATTTATTTAATAGCATATTTTCTTTTAATTACTACACTAAATGGCAGTTAAGTTTGAAACCTTGAAATTAAACGACTATTTAGTTAAGTATTTTAGAATGGACATTTTAAGTTGTAACACAAGCATCAAGAAAAAACGTTAATTATTAAAATAAAATTAACGTAATATATTCATTATTTGTTAATTCAAATTAAATAACATAATTTTTAGACATAATTGTTTAGAATCTATTTTCCTACGAAACAAAACAACTTAATTACTATAAATAAGATTTAAATCTTTAAACAATGTATTTTAAAAGTAGGGATTACACACGCATATTTAGAATTACAATGGCAAACAACATAAAGAAAATTAATTGCTTTTCATTAGATTATCCATCCAGGAATGTATAATTGTTAAATATAAATGATTATTTACAATAATATTTTATTAATAATAACTTAGGGTCTTGCTTTTAAAAAGATCCGAATCACTCCTAGAACAGTACAACTAAGAATATGAGAGTTAATGTCAATCAAAATACTTTTACAAGGGACAAATGTAAAAGTATTATGGAAGTGTTGGAAGTGGAAGACCTAGGTGAACGTTTCGAAATCAGATTGAAGACGTTCTGAAAAAACTCCAGGTCAGGAGTACCCTAGGCCGACGCTTATGTATGAAAGGATTGATGAGTGTAGATGAAGCGAAAGCGATACGTCAGGATCGTAGTAAGTGAAATTTTCGGTCTCTGCCTTTCCCTACGGGAAAAAGGCGTATTTATGTAAAAATACTTTCGTAAGTATGAAGTCTTTGCACCTACACTTTTATATCTTTAAGAAGTAATACTTATATATTAGTTTATAAAGGCACATTAAATCAGTATTTAAGTTATTTACTTGAGCATCTTTTCATTTAAGGAGCATCTTTATCTCTTGTAGATAAATTTCTGAAAAATAATAGTTTATGTGGGAGTATTATAAAGGCTAGTTTGTTTATGATCTAAAATGTAAAAAAACACAGCTTTTCTTTTATGGTGTTCATATCTTTCGGCGAAGTACGAAGAGTGATTGACAAGGCTCTTGGATTTTTTTAGGTATCTATCAGACATGAAATTTAATGTTGTAAATTCGTCTTAAAAAATATTTTTGTATTGAAGACCAAAGTTATTACGTTTGAAAGTTACCTGAACCATGTTTTTTAGATAAGCTCTGGGGTTTGATTTTCGTATGCGCCTGTTGGAGGTGTAATTAGGTGAGTTAATAAAATCTTGTGATGTAAGTGATTCAACTGTCACTGTGCCACTATTTATGGAAGCTATTGCATCTATATAATCTATAAAGTCGTAGAGCTTACCCTTTTTTTTATTGCCAGTTCAACTTGATGATGCATTTGGTCAGCGCTCATAAAAAGACGCCCAGGTTTGATAAAATAATACGAAATTGTTGCTGACGATATTATGTTAGTGTTCACCAAGTGAACTAGCAACGACAACACTAACTAATTTTTATTTCGGGCACTGCAGCTATCAAGCCAAGTGTTCATATTTTGAACACGAACAAGGAAAACGTAAATCGTACTCTGGATGTCTTCCTGTTTTCTTCCTGCGATGCCATCAAACCAATTAATAACAGTCACAGGTTCAATTTCAGAGGTTATTTTTCGATTTTAATGTATCCATTCTCGGTAACAATATATATTTTTTTCTAAATCTGTGGTGAAAAATATTTGATTATCACTTTGTTCCAATTTTTTATGTGAATCATAAACTTGCTTTTATATATTTGTGTGGTGATAAAAACAGTGATCATGATGGTAATTAAAAGTAGCCTGTGTATCAATTCAGCTTAGTAGCTATCTCCATACCAAATAAAATTCAAATCCATCCAGCCTTTTAGGCATGAAATAGTAACCAACATCCACACATACAAACTAGCTAACAACAACTAGCTGCGCTCCATGGTTTTACCTGCGTTGTGATGAAAAACGATGATGATAGTGACGACCAAAACTAGCTTATGTGCTTATCCAGGGTATAAGCTATGACCATACCAAATTTCATCCAAATCCATCCAACCGTGTATAATATTAGTAAGGATTATTTTATATTTTATAATTGATACACAAAAAGCTCGCTCCAGACGACTTAATTTCCGAGAAACGAGGCAGCGTAAAACCTCTTGCCGCTCCTCGCTTGTCTTGTTTGCACGGTACGTAAGAATTAATGAAATATTTGGTCCACACATTATTATAGCAAATAGGTACATCTACTTTGCCATGAGAGTCGTTAATTGCAATTGAACGCGATTGATCATAGTAACATCTCTATAATTTTCATACCAATAGATATAAACAGCGCCAAGCTAACAAAACTAGCAATAATAATGTATATGACGACCTAGGCGACACTCAACTGGAATGCGTGCGGGGCAGGTCAAAACGTGAGAGCAATTTGCGACTTTTTAGATAAGTATTGTCGTTTAATGTCTTTTTTGCTAAGGATGTGGACGTAAAATGTTGTTCATCTAAGAATTTTAAGGCGCTATGAATTTTGAGAAAAGTAAATCATTAGGTTCTAAAACAGCCGGCCTACGCTTTAAAGTCGTTATCAGAGTTTAACGTTCATAAAGCGTAGTTTTTTTGTGAAACTGCTTTATAGTGTAGGATTACCAACATTATTTAGCTTTGAAATCAAATACTTAAAGGTAGCATTAGTATCTTAACGACTATATAGCCTAGTAAAGTTAAATAACGTCTTTCTTGCTATGTGACGAATATTACAATTTTATTATGATGATGTCGTTAAGGGCTGTATGTGATCGTGTAGCTAAGTATTGAAGGTTAACGTCAATTTAGCTTTGTAAAATATATTTTTAACAATATTTAACGGCCTTTTTACTAGACCTATCTCCTGATTCTAAAAGGTTATAAAAATAATTCCAAGACAGATCGATAGAGAATTTTTTTCCGTATAGGATGGCATTTAAAGCTCAAAATCGACCCCCTGTGGCTTAACGACCTTTTAGTCAACGGACGGCAGTATATATAACTGTACTTATACACTCAATTACTTTATTTTAAACTATATTGAATGCCATTACCTACCCGTGGGTGTCGTAAGGGGTGACCAAGGCGGCCAATGCAGAAGGGGTGGGCAGCAGCACTTTCTGAGGGACTGATATTTCACACTACGATGGGATTATGGCAAACCCTCCCAAAATATTGGGGCAGGCTGTGTTCAGCAGTGGACTATCCGACTGATACAGTATTATGCCATTAAAATGTAAAAATTACGAAAAATAATTATACAAACGCAAAATAGCACCATTATTATGACTAAATCAAAATTTCAGAGAGGATGGTCTCTCAGAAGGATAGATACTTGAGTATTGGGCCACCTAATATTTTCAACACTGGTTTCTTGGTTGACCATACCTGGATGGTAATGAATTTATTGTTTTAATTGTGCTAGTGTTGGCAACAAGACGCACAGAGTTACTATCTCAATTAGAGCATGGCAATCAGTGGTCAAGTTAATTGTGGGTTTATCTAATTCTTCACGCGAAGGCAAATGGAGGTAATTACAAACATTATGAACATGAAAATGATGAATCTATAGTAATTTAAGAACTTTGAAATGATTAATATCGCATATGTTTTAAATTTTTTAAGTGCCGTTTCAAAAATACTTTAGAACTCGTAGTCAAGGTGATTAATTTATATCTTCAGTAATCATGCAATTTTTGTCATTATTGCATTTATTTTTTGTAATCGTATAGAAGGCGCAAGCTTGACTCCTTTGATAAGGATTGACTTACCAAAACCTTAGATAGAAGTAGTTGGATTGCTCAGCAGTGGGAAAATTCAAGCTTATAATAAGTAATAGAATAATAATAATCTTATTGTTCTGTAACTATGCCAGTATTTGTCTGTGTCAGTGTCAATTTTATAGGTTCCGCAGATACAAAATATATTTTTTATCAATCATTATAAGGGATTTCCTCGTTTGAAGTGAATTACTTTTAACTCTTATACAATGATAAAATTTTATTTTTTGCTGTGAATAAATGCTGGTCATAAAAATTGTACTTAGACAGGCATTATTTAAGCAATGTCATCCCATTGCGTGCCTATAGAGTTACCTACTCCATTATTAGTCAATTATTGGCAGAAGAAGATTAATTACCTTACGGTGCCTAAGGCAGTGTATAAGATTAATAAACTGATTCATTGTGACCGTTACTAAAATTTGGAATGGATCTTGTTTACATTAAATTACAACATTCTAATACCTTCCTATTTTACTTGCAATAATTTGATGATGTTGACATAAATTTGAACCCAGTATAATAAGTAGGGAGTTCGATGTTAGAGTTCGTGTATAATATGAATTATTGAACGTACAAACAGCAGAATCAGGATGAGATAATAAAGCTACGTAATTATAAAGTTAGATTCAACAAAACACAATGAAATTGGAAAATTACAACGAACTGTTGACTAACAGATCTAAATGGTTAATTCGTGAATTTTGTACTAATTGCAATACTCAGTATAAATTTTGTATCGTTTCAAGATTTTTTTAAAAATTTTTACTTATTGTTTAAATCTGTCGCCTAACACCTAACGGTGTATTAGGGCAGCAGTCCTTGAGAGCCAGTGAAATTACAGGCATATAAGACTACAATTATGTCTCAAAGCGACGGGCGCAGTGCAATTCGTGACTTGTGATGAAATGCATATGTTATAGGCAGAGGTTAGAGGGCCTCGAGCTGGTTCCGTCACTATAACATTGAAAAAAAAAACTAATCTACTATACCTAAACCAATTACTGTACATAAAATATTAATTGTTAGTGTTATAATTTTATCACTGGCAGCATAAAAAAAAAAAAAAAAAAGTCTTCTAGTAAGAAAAATACAACAAAGCTTTGATGATTCCGCCCCTACTAAACCAACACTTGTCACAATGCTTTGTTCGATTATCACTAGATTATAGTCCAATGCGTCGAGCTGCTATTCAGCCGAACCATCCCAGAGATAGCTGCAGTATTACATACAAAGTTCTCTTTTATGTACTATTTTATCGCAGAAATCCATTGTTATCTTCATATCATCCTTACTTGAATAAAGCACAAGTACATGCGCATTCAAACTGTTTGTTATGACATGCTCCTTTTTTGTTATGAAGTGAGGCGATAAACAATTCGTCCACTGGATAGTAAGCGTCACGTGTCCATTACAGTTTACTCAACGTCATTCTTATGACATAGTTCTTCCTATAGGTAAATTCTTTCGAAAGTTATTTGTAGTTATTTATAAAAGACATACAAGTATGCCTTCAGCTCTTATATGTATTATGATAAAATACAATAATCTTTATCGAACCCTATTATACTCGCCCTGATATGATCGTGAGTTCAATTTACAATTAATTAATTATAAGCCCAAAAGAGTCCTATCAATTACCATCTCAGTTGAAACAGTTGCAAGCTTATCGAAATAGCTTGTTTGAATTGCCGGAAATTCATAGATTTATTGCCCATTTCACTACGTACTAACTCACTTTTAACTAAGGTTTGTACAAACTTTGTATTAGGGCAATTAAGCTTGCCTCACATTCGAGCAATAAATAAACGTTATAAGATAACTTTCATCAGAGTGAGTGGGCTAACAAGAAATCTAACCACGAAATGTTCGAGCAGTCATGAACAGAAGCTGTTATCTTGAATGTGCTTTTAAACTTTGTAACTGCAAACAGAAGTTTCGATTCAAAATCATTCAAATCAATTTTGAAACCAATAAAAAATGACGTACTTTTAGTGTAAACCCCCCCCCCCCCCCCTCTAAATTCAAAAAAAAGCGAAAAGCAGTTTTAGTAAATTTTGTTAGAATTCCAATAATCTAAAAGATTGCGTCAGACACTTAAAATATAGATATTGAATAGTATTGGGGAGATAATGCAACCTTGTGTAACTCCTTTCTCATATCTAAACTGGATGGATCTTACAGGTATTATTGATTATCAGACTTTGTTCGTCTTAACGTAAAAAGTTAAGAATCAAAAGCGAACGCACCTGTAAATACTTCCGAACATATCAAAGCTAAGCAAAGAAACGAGTAACTTAAAAATTAGGTATATATTCAACTATTGCAGCCATTTCAGATATAACTTAGATTCATTATCAGAAAGTTTCGAACCACGTCCTAGATAAGATATGATTTGAATGCTAAATACAAGGTATACCAAAGCGAAGGTGGGCCAACCTTATTCTGACTGATTGCTTGAAAGACACCTTTCCTGATAAAACTCGCGTACAAAATGCTTTAACTATGCAAATTGCTATAACTTAGTAATGGAATTATTACATGCAGCTATCGTTGAATTACGACACTAAGAAGCCTGGTATTAATTATAAAATAGTTTATTTTTATATTAACTCCTGCTGAGCGAATAAGCTCACGTAACATGGAAAATAAAGAAATAAAAAATTTAATCCGTGATAATCCGTGGAAAAAGCATATCCGGACTTAAAACCCAACCGACGTGGTCGCTGTTACAATTTTTCTTTCCTTGTAATTTCGTTAGCTTAAACAGTTACCTACTTTATACACCTACGAGTAAGTCTGTAATTTTCATTGTGGTACCCAGACGAAAATATTAAAATACCTATACGTGAAAAAAAAATGGTGATTAAAGCTTTCTGTGACCACGTGGATCTAGAAATAAAATTGATTAGAATTTTGAAAACCAGTTACATATTTTTCAATTCACTTATTATGTTATTTCGACTAGATATTAACAAAAAACGAGGAGATAATTTGTTTTGTAGATCTAGAAATAAACCTCATAAGTACTTTAAAAACTATAGTTACATCAAATCAATATTTTAATAAAACACTTAAAAAATACAAAAATATATCTAGTGACAATTCCGCCTAATTTTCCTGTTAAGCCGACGTGACGTCACAAACGCCACGCAGCCAAACCGGAAGAATTTTCGACGCGTTTCGCTTCTACACGAAGCATCCTCAGGAGGTCTTGACTCTACGAGCGCACGATCGAGAATACTCGAAAATTTGGCGGAATTGTCACTAGATATATTTTTGTGTTGTGAACTAGTTACATATTTTTCAATTCACTTATAATTTTTTTCTAGCTCCACAAAACAAATTTTCTCCTCTTTCTTTCGTTATATTCATGTTCGGTAAAAACGGTTTGGTATTCTGTTCAGTAACGTTTAAAGTTATATTTTTTCGGCCGATATTTTTGTGCATATTGTAGGGCCCATGTGTATAATATGAGTGCTAATCTACTATAAATATTGCATCCTAAAGAGTTAGGTTTTTTTTTTCTTCTACGTTTTTTATGATATCAACAATTTATGGACCAAGTAAAATTGCTATATCCTGCTTCAATATAATTAAATAGATTATTACTTCATAACATCGTTAATATAACGATAGGGTATGCAAAATTTCAATTAAACCCAACTAAGTGGACTGGACACGCAAAGTAGGTATTGATTTGTATGAATTAGTAGAATAATTCTGTCCTACTATAAGTAATTTACGCATAAAATTAATAAAATTATTTATACAGCTCAATTATATCAATTAAGTATATTTTAAGTGTATCACACTGTTATTAAATATAAATTTAAAAAGTTAAACGTATAGTTATATTTGCGTTTATTTTTATCAAAACTACCTATTATCATAACAGTATAACATAAACATTGCCTAGTTATAAGTTTTAGAAACCTCCAGCCACATAAGTAGGTACTTACACATCTTATAATTGTACTCGAACATAAATAAATGTTTATATTTTCTGACAATGGAGAGTACACTTTTATTTTACACAATTTCGCGAACGCTAATGTAAAACGTGTCACAAAATTAAAATTATATTAACCCTATTGTAAGCCGTAGACGTTAGTTTACATGTTTCTTACTTATGCTTCGTTGCTTTGGATTTGGGACGTAAATTAGCTACTATCTCTCAAATCTCAACCAAAATGATTTAGTCACGTCACGCATTGTTCCTAATTCCACGCATATTATGCCCACAAGATTCTTAAGTCATTCATTGCGTAACTTTTACTCGAGATATGATCATAATTTTGTTCACAGCCTTCTCAAAACAAAATTTATGTCTAATAAAATATTCGTAACGTACGACATTGTCGTATTTGAGTTCAGTGCCGAGGGAATAGTGACATTGTCTAAATGGCAATGGACTGTACCTCCACCTCTTTTTGGCTTTATCAATCATTTTTGCAGTGAAATGTCTGTTTTGTGATATTGGTTTTCCGCTATTTTGGCACTTAGTTCACGTGTCGGAAGCAAATAAATTTCGTAAGATACAGCCCATCAAGAATTTCAACGAGAAGTAACTTATTCCAGAGATGTATTTAAAAGATAGTTGTTTACTCTATTGCAGTATATAACAACGATTAGCTTAATTATAGAGTTATAGTGCTCCAATTATAGACAATACTCTTACCTATCTCAATTTCGCGATGCACTTATTCTTCTGGTAAAATTTAACAGGACGAATTGAAAATAACTAATATGTTACTTTCAAGAATTAAGATAACTTAATAGAGTAAACCTTAGAGTTCCAATTTCTGATAATTACAAAAAAGAGGACATAACAGTATCGATTTAAAGATATTGATAATAACTGCCCTACCTCAAACAACCAGGAGTCAGTTGGTAGCGCTTATTTATGCCTGATAGGTTAGCCTTTGACCACTATCTCACCTGATGGTAAGTGATGATAAGGTCAAAGATGTTTTTCAAGCTAACCTAGAAGTACTGGCTCTCAAGGACTGCCGCCGGAACATACCGTTAGGTGCTTGGTGACAGATTTTCTACTTGAGGGTGGTAGCTAGCCAGGCGGGCGTTCGCAAAATGCCCTACCACCATGCTATAACGACTGCCGTCCTAAGGACAACAACCGGGACCGACGGCTTAACGTGCCCTCCGAAGCACGGAAACGCTCAGTAGTAATGTCACTAGCGGTCACCCATCCAACTTATGACCGCGGGCGATGTTGCTTAACTTTGCTGATCGATTGAGAACAGCTAAGTAAACTTCGCTACGAGCACTTCAAATTGTAATGTCTTTGTTCGTCCTAAGAAGGAAACGAATCGTAGCAGAAAATAAAAAGTAAAACAGATTTTCGCTTTTGGTCCTAGATTTGGCAACTATTATACCCAATCATAAAATTCGCAACAAAAAGAATATTCGTCCTATTAATTTAAAAGGTAATTTAAAATTGATTGTCATCAGATCCCTAACGATCACCATTGATTAAAGGTGGTTGGCACATACTGGGCACGCTGCCAACTGGTAGTGGACTAGAGCATTAGGACTGCCTATGAGTCTGCAATAGCTTATAGGGATCTAAATTCTTTTATTGTAGTAGCTGTAGTGTTGTATATAGTTCCTAGTATTTTGTTATTAAATAAGGTTAACTGTCTAAAATATTGAAATTTTGTGTTTACTCGTAACAAATATTATGGGACGCATATAGTTTTTTATAGTATCCTGTCACCTGCCCGTCACCGGTACCGGGCTAAGCATAAATCTGGCATAAGTGGCCTTAGTCCCTAAACTATGCAAACCACATAATCAGCTGTAATACTTACCCGAGCTTAGTACGAAATTAATTATATTTTGTTATTACCTCTTTCTCAAATCAATCATCAATCAAGTTCAATAATTTGCCGTTTCATTCATTGTATGTACCATGTATATAATTTTGTATTGTATCAACTGAATGGTGCATGGAGTTTTTTTTTCTAATTGTTACGGGACAAGCACGTGGCCCAACTGATGTTAAGCGGACTAGCCTCTGCCTATAACAGATGCATTTCATCACAACTTACCATTTGCACTGGGCCCGTCACTTTGAGACAGCTACCAGAACACACCGTTAGGTGCTAGGCGACAGATTTTCTACTTGAGGTGGTAGGTGTATTTGACTGAATTACAACTATCAATGGACATGGCGTTCATGCTACTACTGGAACAACAAGGCAGAAATTTTATAATATGCCTCGTACATAATAAGTACTGGTAACGCCCACAGCTGCTGCAAAGGAGCTAAACCTGGGCGCTTTGAAATTTGTACCAAAGTCTAAAAACCCATAAAATATAGTGTTCAAACAGTGCTGAAATTAAAACGGTAATCAATGATGTTTTGTAAATTCTACTCAAAACTGTTAAATAGTAAAGGTACCTGTGTTAGCCCTGGGATCTCTAGCTGCTGCTGCGAAGGAGCTATAGCTGGGCGCTCCGAAGCTTGTGCCGAAGTCTGAGAAACCATAGTGGCCGAACTGCGCTGACGTTAGCGCAACGCACGCACATAGTGCTATGACCTGAGAACAAACAAAAATACTTAATATATATAAAATAATCAATAACTTATAATTGGGGGAATGCTGCCAGTATGCTGGGCACGCTGCCAACTGGTAGTGGGCTAGAGCATTTGGACTGCCTGTGTGCCTGTGCCTCTTCAGAAAGTTAAACATAATATATAGCATCTGATATCTATGGAAAGAGAAGTTGCAGCACTTGTAATTTTTTCTCTTCCGATGCTATGTCTACTAGTCGATAAGTAACTTTGAAGGTGATATTTCATAACTGCTTGATCATTTAAAAATAAAACTGACAAGTATCTGTTTAAAATTATTTTATAGAACTTCTTATCGACCTTAACGAATTTTCACACCTTACTTTCGGTTTAATATGAATTATCAAATATTTCGTGTTGCATAATTTAATAAATTAGACAATTGCAATATGCCATTTTTTTTATTGTAATTATCATTAATTTTATATATATCGAATGTTAGAAAATAAGATTGTTAACTCCAATAACACTTCTAATAAATGAAGCCGGTAATTTGTTCTTGAATTCTAATATTGCCAAGATTCAGTCATCATCACAATGAACGCGCAAAATAAGTAGAGCATAGATATTATCTATTTATACACAGCTACTACACAACATACATTCAAATGATACATATCAAATTATCCTAGATCATTATCTCTGCTAAATGGAGCCAAAATCACTCCTAGATCACTTAGTCTAACCAGCTATACAAGGTGATATTATATACATAATCTTTAGAACAAAGAACCTTTTAATCAGATTACGTAGGATACAATTAAGTAACGTTACATTTAAATTCGATATTAATCTATCGAAACTATCAATTAATAAATGATTTGCGCAGCGGTAGGTCTTCCGTGACCTTGGATGTGTTACGAATATCATGTTTAATACCGACACATATGTTACAAAATCGCGTAACAATAGTAATGTAAAAATGTTTAGTAAGCTTTATCAATGCAATAGTAAAAGGGAAAACACGGAAACGTACCGCAAAGGCAACTTTGCTGGTTACGTAAGCGTGGAGCATGCATGTCTGGTCGAGCAACAGGTTTTGATCCGAAACAAGTGTGTGAACTTGATATGTGACCTCCAGTAAGGACTGTGTACGTGAACTCTCGGTATGCAGTCGCTACACTGATAATGTGAGCACGTGCGATTTATACAGACGAGCGATTCGTATATGCAAATTATTTAGTGTCAATGTGACAGAACGTTACTAATATAAATTGACGGGATATCAGATATACCTACTTTATAATAACTTAATTGAAACTTAATGCGACTTAAGAGGTTGACAGGTTCAATGTAGCTTAAATTGTTTTATATACAACATCGTGTGCAGAATCCAAACTAAAGACCATTTAAATGACTAATCCATCAATAATGAAGCCATAAATACATACTGCTAGTATTTTTTTTCTGTGTTATATTCAATTGCTCTTTTTAGACATAAAATAAGATATATGTGTGTTCAGGAAATAATATATATAATAATATGGTATAACTAAGTACAATAATTATGTGAAAGAAACTGTACCTATATGGAACCAATGGACATCTCGCTCGTAATATGCTATTGCGTAAAATTTATACGAACAAGGACAGACATGTGGCAAAATGCTTAAGAGTATATCAAGATCCATGAAATGTGACAGCCAATATGGCAACGACGACGCTAGTGTGAATGCGTTTTTAGAGTTCAAAGAATCCATAAGGCAAACCGTTACCCTATTAATGAGACTCCGTTGTCTGACTGTATGTCCCTCCATCCGTATGTCATAGGGCACTAGCTCGTAAACGTGAAACTTGAACAAAACACTTTGATATTTTGGCCAATTTTGAAAACTATTGGCCCATATGAGACGACTGTTGGACTAAAAATTTAAATATACATTTTAGTGGCCCTGTGAACTGAAGCGCTCGCGACCAAAATATGTTTTTTTTTACGTTTTCGACACTCATATCTCTGCTGTTTAGTAACAAATTGTGAAAATGCAAAATAGGAATCGTAAAAAATACCATATAATTACACAACCTACGCACAAAATTTCACGAGAATTAGTTCAGAAATGCGACCTGTAGAGGAAAATTTTCCTCTACAGGTAGAACGAAGGCGAAGCGAGACTCTATGCTCTTGCACTTCGGGCTCGCTCTTTCCATTAACTTTAAGGGGGCTTCAAAACATGCGAAGGTAGCCGAAATGAATACTTTTTTGTACCATTAAGCATGTCGGACGTCATCGTCTAGAAGCTTGTTGTGAGCTTGCGAGTGATTATTTCTTTAAATATAAATCTTATCTAGATTTATATTTAAAGAAATAATCAGATTACCCTCTATTTGCTCATTCGTCAAAGTTGTCAATTTTAGACCACAAACTAAAGTAGTTGAGAATCACAATATACCATGTAACATCCTTACTGACATTATAAACGCGAAAGTTTGTAAATATGGATGTATGTTACTCTTTCACGCAAGAACTACTGAGTGGATTTTAATGAATCTTTACAATAGCTTACACATTAGAATAACACAAGCTATAATGTATCCATCACCATCCATCACCACGCGGTGGGTGTAACCTCCGGCCGACCTAGTGTTGTCTATATAATCAACCAATTAAAATAAAAACGCAGATTAATAATGTAGTTTTGAAGCTGTGATCAAAACCAACCAAATTCTTTTTCTGACTATTGCAATGAGGAAGTCTTAGAGTATGAGTCCAACTGGACAGATTATACTAGTGATCAAGTTACTCGTCTTTTATATAAGTACGCATGCAAAGTGCCTGCGTTGTTGTACTTTTTATATATATTTCGTTGCCAAAAAAAATGTGCAAAATAATCACATTGATATATGTGGATAGCTATTTAATTTGACAAGAAAAATGTGGCGAGATTCAATTAAGTATGGTATGTCAAGTCAGGGTAGTTTTGACATATCTTACCGTACCTATATACCCGTAGGGTGACAGGTTTGATTGTCACCCCCCATTTATTTAAGTGAGTGTCGTAAGAGGCGACTAAGGGATAAATATCAGAAGGTGGGAAGCTGCGCGTTCTAAAACTACTACTATGAACGTCAAGACGCCTACCAAGCTTGGGGATTACGGCAAATCCCGCCAATAGAGCGACCTTGTTCAACTTGACGTTTCACTTGATACAATGAAGACGTCAAATCAAAGTGAAATGTCGAATTTCAGCCGTTTTAACGCTCGTCTGGTCGCAATATGTAGGTTAGCATTCAAAGTCATTGCAGCCGTTTTAAGATACATTCGAAAACTGCATTTTGGTCCAGATATGGAAATAAGCTTACTCCTAGCTTACAACACTTCGATAAATAATTATTTGCTAGAATTTAATACCAGCATAACTCGTATATTGGTGTAACGAATCAACTTCCTACATTCTTGAACGCTTACCTACCTATCTTGTGGAGGTTTTGCAATGTGCATTTATTTTAGTTTAAAATGTTATATTTATGTTTGAATATTTAAATTACACTATCCGGAACTGACATAGTAAAATTGTCCAACCAATGAAGCTAGAACAAAATCATTTAATGCTTGCTGTGCCTAATTGAATGCAACATACAATTATTAAGGGTACTTAAAGTTACCACAATGAAATATTCTCAAAACTTTACGTTACATTATTATGACACGGTTAGACCTAGGCTCAATTGTGGTCTATTTTCCAGTGAAAGCTTAAACTGATGCAGTAGGTAATTTGTACCAAGGCTGGGTAGTCGCCTGACTAGATTTCTAGTTTAGGACCTAAAGCGTACTTTGAATAAACATGTTGTGTTGTCAGCAAATTACTTTAAAGGACCATAACGTTGTACTTTCCCTGTTGAGTTAATTTCTGTCGCATAAAACCGGCAATGATTCAAGTCAGTCAATGACCAAACTCACATTTAGAATGTTTTATTTACATGAGCTTGAAATTTAATCTATGCATGATTGTTTTTTTAACCGACTTCCAAAAATGGAGGAGGTGCTAAAATAAGTGTTTGTTACCTCAGTACATTCGTCTGGTTGAACAGATTTTGATGATAATTTTTTATTTGAAAGCTGGTGCTTCCCGTATGGTCCGATTTAAATCAAAATCGGTCAAGCCCTTTTTGAGTTACACTCCAATAACTGAAAAGTATTTTCTTATCTTTATGATATAGCCATTGACAGTGAATGACAATCGATCCCGTAAGTAGTAAGGGTCACTAAAACGGGAGTAACTTTTTTTCCGCAATTTTTTATTTTATTTATAAGAATTAAACTCTCTAAATTGTGAAATAACTTGTCGAAGTCGGTACCACCTACTTTTAAACTATAATGGTACCGACATACGTATAGTTTCACACTTTGAGTGTTAAGTTAGTTTAATGTTTTTTGTAAAATAAATATTGTAAGTAATAAGTGTTTGCGATAATTTGTACTTTACTATAGATTAAGCTAAAAAAAAGAGAATGAACGAAAAACGTTTCACATATTTTGCCAAACATTGCTTACAAATCACCACATGTTAGGTTTTAAAATACAACCCTCTAACAAGTAAATCTTTAGTCTCACTTACACGATGTGCTCATTTAACATGCGCCGGCTGTTATCAAACTAGATCAGTGATCAATTGTCATTTGTAACACATCTATGATACCTTATAGTCACCTCGTCCAGCAAGGTTTTGTTAGCCAATACAGTACTTAACAATTCTAACTTAAGAGTATCATCTGATTTCCATTTATCCTAACAAGGCCGCTTACAACATGCTTACGTACACAGACTGCAAATACTATTAAAGTACCATAGAGTATGTTACAATTACATTTTATGGCTTGCGGTGCGTTGATTTCATAGTTATCACAAAAACTCTAATTCACTAGTTCAATTTACAGTTACAAAAATTGGTAGTATACTAGGTGTATATTTGTATGTGTGTGTAGTATTTTTAAACTACACTAATGCTTGCAACTGCGTTACACATGTAGCTATAAAATATTGAGGAAATTTTTTTGTGCTATCGTGATGGAATATTATAATTGCAACTTATTTCTTTTTACTCTTCTGTACATCTTGTAGTAGTAAGTTTCCTTTTTGCATACTTAACCTATTTTTTCACCCCTTAATGCAAATATACCTTCTCAAACACCTGACTGGTGGATAATGCCTTAGCATTAAGTTATTTTTTTTTCTTTTCTTTTTCTCCTTTTGTACTTTGTTTTTTGTGTAATACATTTTTATATTATATTATATAAATAAATTAATAAATGGAACAAGCAGGACCCCCACCTGGTGATAAGTGGTAACTTCTGCCTATATTAGATGCAGTCTGTCACAAGTGGCGAACTGCACTGCGTCCATCACCCTGAGACAAAGTTGTTAAGACTCATCTGTCTATAATTTCAACAGCACTCTTACCCTTCTAACCAGAACACAATAATGTTTAATAATAACATTACTGCTTGGCAGTAGAAATGGATGTGGAGGCAGTACTTCCCCGGATGAACTCACACAAAGAATTTTACTGCTAATAAACATAGCAATTAGAAGCACATTAAACAATAAAATAACAAGAGTAAAATTGTGAACAAAATAAATCAAAAGTAGCGCTAAAGCATCTTAAAACTTTTATTAGTTGATGCCTGTTTTTGGCTTTAGACTAATCTCTTCATTTTGTGATAAATTTTTACTTAACGTAAACTCTAATTTAACTATTTACTAACTTAACTTTAAGGGAAGCGTATTTATAACGCTTTCCATATTTTAAAGACAGACTTTATTTGTATTTGAATTACCAAGTGTTTAAAATCGTTGAAATTTGGCATGCATGCCCTTAAGCCTATCAAGAATTGAGATATCAAGATTGAAGTTGTCATTCTTGTAAGCTTCATGCGAACGGAATAAGCGTCGGTGCAAACGTCTACCTCAATTCTACATGCGTTTATTAGCACATATAGTCAAGTGACGCTGAGCCGATTGACCACTTCACTGACCTAACGAATAGTGCATACCTGTGGCTTCTCAGTAAGGTTGTCGCAGATGTTTGCGACACTGACTGTCCTACTTCAAAATTAATAGCATACTGAGCAAAATGGAGGTATAGCTATTAGTTCGTTAGACGCTATTTGAATGTATGAAAATTTATCTTAATATATTCACATTAAACATTTTCATATACATCTTGAAATATCATGTGATAATCATTGAAGGGCTAATTAAAAAATAAAATGATGGTAGCGAACTTGCATAAGTAGTGGTAATGCATTTTCTAGCTAGCTTCTGCCCTCAACCAGAAAATCCGTTGCCAAGCACTCGACGGTTTCTTCTGGTACGTGTCCTTGAAAATTTGTTTTTATTCTAGTTTTAATGTCTGAGTAACATCTTTGTGCACTTCAGCACTAAACAACAGATCAATTAGTCGCCAAACTAGCCGACTAGCCTATCAGTAATTAAAAAAAACAATGTATAGCATAGTTTCATAGTAGCCCTGCGTATGGGCATTCACAAATCACGCTCATGCGTGCCGCAGTGAAACCAAATCAAGTGTGAACGCACTATTGCAACACAATGACGCAACTCGCAGGACAACGGCTATTGTACCTAGCAAAGACACAGAATAGTTAACAGTAGTGACACACAAGATCTCGTGCGCTCAAGACACAGTATACTCATTGAAACAGTGTGTTAACTCTGGACAGCCTCATTGGTAGAGTGACGAGGCGTCGCTTCAGCATCGCTTAAGAATGTTAACATTGTATCTTATGTTGAATTTGCAAAGAAGTTTGAAGTTTTGAATTGTGTCCGGTAGATAGCAATATACCTTCTAGTCATCTATTACATGAGACCAAAACATAATTGGCCAGAACTACACTTTCAAAGATATATTTAGGGCAAACAAAAAGTAACAATATTTCACACTACTAACATTTCGTGATTTATTCATAACGATTTATTTAAATTAGACAATTAGCTGACGGAACCATTAAAGTGCTTAAGTTTAGACCTTATTTTCCACACGCATATCGGTAAATTATCTTACTAACCCGAAAACACTATACCTTCATAAAATCATAAAATTATTGAAATTGAGGTAAATTAGAAACTATAATTATTGATGAAAAAATAGACGGCTTGATGGAAATAGCCTTGGGAAATAAATACAGACTTCATTGAAGGAATGCATTGCCTGCATCTGTATTCCCTTATACATACAATGCAGGATTCTTTAAGTTAGAAGTGAATACTTAGGTATGTTCAAGGTGAGCGTGTTCCATCGCCGACTGAAGAAACAGCATTCAATTGCAAGTCTTTAATGCGTGCAAAAAAGTTTTGACTCTAGGACCTACTGCTTTTAGATGTACTGTGTCCCATAAGATACATTAAATACTGTAGTAATAGTTAACGGTTATACGCTAACTACAAGGTACTAAAGGACAAACAATGTTCGAGGCTATGGGGACAAAACACTGTGTTTGTTGTCACATAACACAACAGTGTGAGATCTAATGATTTCGCCGGTTCGAATATAAGTATTGAGGAGTATTGAGGTAATAAATTAAAATAATAAAACAAATCAAATAATATTTCAGTTCGTTATAATAAAAAATGATAACCGTATAGTTTCATGTATTCCTCAATAAAAATAAATAACAATCATACGGCTGGTACTTGCTTCAGCCAGAATAATAGTATCTCAGAAGAAGCAGAGAATTCGTCTTTAAAGTTTGTTTGTTCTTTAATTTCTTTAATAGCAAAAAATAACCGTGTTCGTATTTACATACGAACACGGTTAATTTTTACGCTTACGCGTTTTTCGGTAATTTTCCATTACATCAAGACAAAGTTTAGGTTAAGGTGAGACCAGACGGTCCACCTGAATATTTTAGGATTTTCTCATCTCAAAATAAGTAGGCAAGTAAGTTGCATTTCCCAGCCCCAGCCAAGAAGAAATGTTTGTCTAATGTCCGTATCACACGCTTCCTTGGCCTTCAAGACAGCCACAGCGCAACTATGAACATTGGTGCAGACGTCTCACGATGAATCCTGTTACCTTTGACATTCCGAAGGAATCGCAATATAAGCGACGGTCGAACGATATTTTTTACTATACTCTTTTTCTACCTATGAATGGGGTCGGTATAATATTTCTATTTATATTTCTGTTTTCTATTTTCTATATTTTAATATTTCTGTTTTCTTTCTGTTCTTGTTCTACGCTAAGTGGAGTGCGTACAACGTGTGATCTTCAAATACTTTTAACGGTAGGGTGCCTTTGTAAAATGTATTTTGGGAAATATAATGAGCTTACGGCCCCCACGGACGCAATGTTTTTATTGGCTCAAAATATATTACCACTACCGAGATTGGCATACATGCGCCGCTATTCGCTCCGCTGAACTGCAGCAACAGCCTCATGTTTTTCAGAAAATTGTGACGTCGCTAAAGTCAACGATCTAGCACCCCACACTAATAGTAATCCTATTCAGTAACCCCTTTTATATCCAAATCATATTTTATGTTATCTTTCCATACCTTCACCGACCATCTAAGTCCGCCAACGTGCATTACTTACATATTTTTAAAATGTATTATTTACAGTATTATTTTACACAGTCTTTAAAAATAGTACAAAACTATACTATTTTCAAACACATCAGCACTGATGGTATTGAGAGTTGCGAAGCGTTCATAACCTATTATTTGATATTTTTAACAAGGATATTTTTTTAATAATTTAATAACACTATTATCCTATAATTTGCATCAAGCCATGCGTCTCAAAAGTCATTAAAATACGAATATTGCGTGATAATAAACAGTTTTTAACACCTACAAGTAGGTACTTGTTATCACGCAAAAAGGATTTCCTTTCAAAGATTCAATCTGAGTTATTGTGGCTCATCGCAAAGTTTCACTATTTTGTGTAGCAATTAAAAAGATCATATACTGTAATCTTAATAGTAATCAACCAATTTTCACGTAAAAAATGCGTACATTTATTTATTTAATAGCGAATTTTTAACTGGTAGACGTTCCAAACATCCAAGCAGTTACTGTGGTCACTGGTGTCTACCCTGACAACGAAAACTGCCTGTCTACTTGTGACCCCGCTAACAAATCTATGTATTATTATAGCCATGGTATGATAGTTAGATTAGAGGGGTTTCGGGAAAAGAAAGATGCCGAGTAGGCAGTTGCCACTACTTACGTCAATATGATTAGGATGCTACTGCACAATGCACATTTATGGCCGGACGACACAGCTCTTAATCTAATTAACTGAAAGTGAGGTGTATACTACAAACAAGAAAATTTCTAATGAGGCATGCAGTCATAAAGTCGGTCATAGGTTATTTTTTACAATAATGTTATTGTGAAGTTATTAGACAACGAAGAAATACGCGGGTGATGATGAAACTTTAACAGCCATATTTCGAAAATTTGTAGCCAATCTAGTTATATTCGAGGCCTAACGAACATGCAAGGATGGACAAGGTACTAGTAACAACTCATACCTCGTCCATCACATCCCTTTTTAACAGACTTTTACAGCTTAACTAGCCTAAAATCTAAAGAGGATTGGCGATAAATTTACTACTTGAGGTGATCGAACGAGCATCCAAATATCCTACCCTCTTGTAAATATCTTACCCCCTTGTTGTAGCAGCATCACAACCAAGAGGCAGGCAATAAATTAGAACTGGACTATGGCTTATTTGCGTGTTGTGTCTAATTCACAGACCAAGTAGAAATAAAGATAATATGAAGCTTAAGACATAATATATAAAGTTCCTTCCAGGAAGAAAGAGATCAAGAGGAGATCATAGCTGGCGGAATGCGTTGTCTACACCCTTCTGTGAAATAGGCATTCTTCTTCTTTTCGAACTTAAGAGACAGGCTTATAGACTGATGAACACTACCATAGATAAATGAATAGGACTATTTCTCTATGACACTACATATAATGTAGATCTACCCGAAATGTCCACTGCTGAACACTCATAATTGTTAATCTATAAAACAACAAACTTGTTTTTTAATTCATAGAAATTGTAAAAATAATAATCCCCGCACTTGGCAGGCGGCTTGGAGACTACATATGAAAAGTCATATAAATATGTTATACGCGAAAGGTTATGGGTGGTAACCGAAACAAAGAAACGAATATTTTGGAGCAGCAACTCAACATGAACTTTCAGTTAATGCTCGGTAGGTAACAAATGTTTGGCAACTAAGCCAATTAAGTTGAAATAAATAAATGTTAGGCATTGATATCAAGGTTCTGCTAATTAAAATTTTGCAAAATAGTACGAGGTCTTTCTCGACCTAAAAGTTAGATTTATATCTTAATTAGAAACTGAATAAGTAACCACGGTGCAATGTCTGTAAAATGGATACGTAGGTTATTGTTTATCCCTTTCCTTTGCTGATCTTACATAATATATTATATTATGTTAATATAACTACCAGAAGTTACAGGTTCAAAGAATTACATAGCGTTTATTCATCTTGTGAATACATCTTGCCAGGTCTCAATTTATTGAAATTTTGCTGTAAAATCAATTTGTATGGGCCGGAGAAACCTATAAATATATTTTATGTCTGATAGGTTACTATCTCACCTGAAGTGTTGATGTGATCGAAGATGTTGTTCAGGGTAACCTAGAATTACTGGCTCTCAAGGACAGCTGCCGGAAGACACATAAAAATATTTTTAATAATTTTAAAATGTTATGGATTTCATTTAGCAATAAAAATACCATCACTTTTACTTATATACTTACAAGTGTGTACGGAACCCTCGGTGCGCGAGTACGACTCGCACATCACCGGTTTTTTGCTATTATTATTATTTGTTAGGCAATCCACCATACTGAAACAAATTCTATGAAAATTTTTTCTTCTATTGAATATTCTATATTCTATTAATACAGCCGTTTAAATGTCGGACGGACGGACAACTTAGTAGTAAGGTCCCGTTTTTTAGTATGGAACCCTAAAAGTCAAACAACTAGTAATGACCACTATCTCCAATGTTCTCTGTACTCATTACTGTGTTCCGGTGTAAACGGTATGGAAGCCGGTGAAATTATAGCCACATAAAGTTGTAAGGTCTCTTGGCTTAACAACTATATTGAAAACACTAGCTTCCCGGCCGCAGCTCCACCCGTTATATCGGTTATCGCGCAAAACCATTCACCTCTTTTTGTTTAGTTGTATAAAAACTATCATATATCCATCCCCAGTCTCAAACTATTTCCATACCAAATTTCATCTAAATCAATCCAGTAGTTTTTAAGTTTATTCGTTGCATACAAATACAAATCTTTCCTCTTTATAATATTAGTATAGAAGTGTGGATATAGATAAACTTCTTAGGTCTCATAACCTAACAAATTTATGTCTCAGGGTTATGGGTAACGACGTGCAGTTCTTCGCTTGTAAAGAAATTCATCTGTTAATAGGCAGATCCGACACAATCCCCTAAAACTATCTAATTTGAACGTTAATTTTATTCTATATATTTTGTATTATATATTATGTTTAGGTTGCCTAAATGCTTTAATTGTAGTAGCTGTAGTGTTGTAGCTTTTTTGTTAATAACGACTTTTATTTGCATAGTATATAACTAGGTTATTTTTGTATAATCTATTCAACTCTATTAAGAAATAATAAAAACAAAAGACTCTTATCAAACTTAATTTTAATTTTATGATAATGTACCCTAGAATTGATGATTGCCTAGAAAATAATGAAGGCTCGATAAAGATCTAGGAAGGTGTTTGTTTAAAATTGCAATTGTGTCACCCAGTTTACCAAGGTTGTTGGTATTATAATTGTATATTTGTATTATTGATTGAGTGAACTACTGTCTGCCACGCCTACTAGCTATTCTTGAATTTACAGTTCCCGTCAAAAAAACTACATAAGTAATTAAATTTATAAGGAAATGTCTTCCGTTAGCTCCAGCTGCGTGTGCAATATGAACAGTTTATTTTAATATTGTCATATATAACATCGAATTCAATATGATTGTTAAAAACTTTAACAATTTTTTTATGATATACCTTAACAAGGTTGTTATTTCGTATGTAACATAGAATATCTAATTGAATATCTATCATATTGATCCCATATTGCTGCAAACCTTGTATTATATAATAATAAATAATATTCTTAAGAATCAGATATTTGTATCGGAAAAAGTCATGATGTTATATGTGTTAATATAAAAAAAATAGAGATTTTTAACTCTTGCGAGCCCTTTTTCAAGATTTTTTAAGCTTGTTTGGTTCATTGAATTTGCATTGAAACGCTGCTATCAATCTGAGGACGCTAAACGGTGAAAATGAAACCTTTGAGCTACTACCCCTAGGCTCATGATGACCTGTGATTTTCCACTGCCATTTAGCAAGCAATAACATTGAAATGAGATCAATATAAAGTACGACTCAATCTAATTTTTGCCCTTTCATCTTTCAAAAATAACAATAATATGAAGTCGACGTAGCGTGCAAACTGTTTCACCCGCTAGTGTATGTCCGCGTACAAACATAATTTGGAGCATTTCCAGATTTACAATAATATTGTAAGTTTCATTTATGCTATTAGTTTTATGTCAGTTGGCAAATTTATGAGACAATTTTACTATGACTAGCATAATGTAAAAACGCTTTATCATGTCTATATTATGATGACGATATATAATACCTTTATAACCGACATCTGGTCATTTAGAACATTTCATTTACTTTATCACAAATTTAGGCAAAATTAATAGAGATGATGTAGAAATTTGGAGACAGTAGCTCAAATACTATAATAATAATTAAGATAAATTTTTGTGTAGTGGGTTGTACTGCAGTCTTATGAAAATTATAATCTAGTTACAAGATTATAATTTTCATAAGACTGCAGTACACTTTACAAATTTTTATGCTAGTAGTAGTAAATATAATACTTAGTTAATTCGATTTTAGTCTAAATAAATAATATCAATTAGGATTTTTTTAAATAGTGGGGTTGCCGGTCTAGAAGGCACCTCCTCCATCTCTACCCGTGGGTGTCGTAAGAGGCAACTAAGAAAGGGTAACACACCAGAAGGTGGGCAGCAGCGAGGAACTGATGCCTCACACAGCGATCCCCAAGTTACCTGCCAAACGTGAGGATTATGGCAAACCCTCCTATAAAGGCTGTGTTCAGCAGTAAACAATTGGGCTGATACAGTACAGTACAGTACAGAATTAAAATTAAACAGTCCATATATGTATACTAATTGGTACACAATTAAAATAGTTTACTAAAATATATATAAACGAGGCAAGTACACATCGAACCAGTTTACATAATATCAAACTAAGTACTCATGTACAAGTCTATTAAACTCGTATCTCAAGTGCACGCACATTGGTCGGAAGGCGCGGTCGAAGTGGCGGAATTCATAGATTGATTCCATTGCATGCGAGCCGACAAGGCCGTGTCGACCCCGAATTTGCGTATTGTTATATAAAAACTTCGACTTTTCCGTTGAGTGAACTGTTATGCTATTTTAAACAACAATTACGACCGAAGGACGGGTTAAATACACAATCGTTTTGGTGATAATTGCTACAAGTCGACGACATTTTTAACAAGTTTATGTAAGAGAGGTGAATATTGTTTTAAGCCGTATACAACTTTATTTAAAAATATAGTTGTTGAAAAGAAGCTTTCGCTTACTTTTATGTAACTAACGTCTAATCTAACGTCAGTTTTCGAAGACAACATATGGTTTATTTGTACTTACGTACCTACCTAGTTACCTTAGTTATCTTAGATTTCAACTTAGACATTTATTTAGGTTTTCCTTACCAATTTCTGGAACATAAATATCGGTAGACATTCTTGCCTAGAAGATTTGCTTTGTACTAGATGAGTCTCTTTTGTCTATGCTAAAATAAAATAGCGAAACTGGTAGAGTTTTTGATATATCAGCCGTACGCACTACGAATAAATATATTTATTCTTAGCGTACGCATTATGAAGCTGAATTTAAAGCGCTTTGTGCGTAATTTTGGAATACCTACACGGATATGACCCGTGCGTCTTGTTGTCCTATGAAAGAAAGGAGATGGGGGATTAAGGTTGAGAAGATCGAGAGCACATTCTCCGAAAAAAAAAACAAAATTTAAATCTATTTTTGATTATTTGCTGATGCACATTATGTTTTCACATAGGTAAATCACAGGTCTTTATTAATGCACCATTACGATTGACGACATTCTGAGCCCTGTTTGGACACGTTACCATCGTCAGACGATCATCAAAATGAAGTTTATTGCTCGCAATTGCGAACAAAACTTTTTGTCTTGCAACAACATTGCAATTCCATCAATACCATCAATCCCATCAATACCACTGGCCTTGTTCACTTATAGATTGCGCATCATCCTACGCACTTTGGTCTGACGAATGCATATTTCCATCATAGGTGCATTGCATCCAGGTATGGACATGGAGGTGTTTTGCACGCTCTATCTAAACATGAAGAATCACTACAATATCATCTGACTGCAATCAACTCTAAACCAGGGAAAAACTTGGGTGGTCATCACAAAATGGAATAATATACTCCATTGCTTGACGCAGTACATCAGTCACAGCGTGACTTCACAATTTTTCCATCATGATGGATGGAAAAATAAAAAATGACCAAAATCGCATAAAATGGTAATATATATACACAATATTTCAGCATTTTGCAATCTAATAAGTTATTTATTCATGAGTCAATATAAAAGTTTATTTGGTTTCAGAGTTTCTTGTTGTTATATACTACGATTGTATGTTTTCTCTATATCCAAGGTATTCTCTCAGGGAGAAAAACTAGAGTTTTATGCCTGTGAATGTCCTGAATTGAAATTCATCCGTTTCAAAATGTTTGTATCATTGTGAAACTTATCCAAACTTGTATAGTTTGGATAATATTACATTATAATTATATTTTTATAATTGGCAGATTTTAGGATTAAGTTGAAAATTATGCACCAAATATGGGTATTGTAGCAAGTATGGTATTTTAACATACCTACAATATTTAACCAGACTAGCTATTTGCAATTATTATTGAAGTTAATAATTATCTACAAAACCTTTCGTAATACTTGACGCATACACCAAAGTTATTTGAAAACGTTTAAGGATTATAATTTATACTCTTTATTATCTGATATGCTTCATCTATATTGTAAGGACTATATCACCTGCTAACTCGTACACGATAGCCATGAACGGGCTCAGTTGCAATACCGGGAAGCTAGTAGAAGCTGCACTGGCCAGTGATACATACATATACATAAGTATAATAAGCTTATACACACGTTCGATCTGATCACTTAGATATTTGATCGCATCTTAAGATACAATCAATATGAGGTGAAAGTGTTGACTGTGTATAGGTTTGAAATCGAAACTTTTATATATAACAAGATTTCTATCTTGAACTTCTGTACCATTATTAAATCGTAATATTTCCATCTATAGGTACTACATAACAAAAATATCTTACAGAGTTATCTCGTCTATGCAGTCAGAACCTGATAATGTTATAATTACGGATGTAGAATAAAATGTCGCCTATTTACTAATCCTTGCCAATAATAACTTATTAGGAACCGGCTAGGACCCGCGTTATATTTACCGGAAAGATTCCGACTAGTTTCGGACTGTTTTGAAGTCCTTCGTCTGGGAGTCACGATTGCGCGAAGCGACGAGCACAGGCCTCAGCGCGTAACTCAACTATAACGCGGGTCCTAGCCGGTTCCTAATAAGTTAATATGGATAAAACTCGCGATAGTTTCCAAAGTGAAACTTGCCAATAATTTCAAGAAATCTAGCACTGGTTATCTAGAGAAGGTTGTATGGAATACAATGATATCATGATTCCATTAATATATTATAACCATACCACACGTGAATGAAAATCGGGTAGTTATTATCTTAAATTCAAAAGTTTTTCAAATCTCTATATGCTAAGTACGAAGAAGAAGCTAATACCGAAATGACTGATAATAAAGCGACTGAATTTGACTGTCTCCAACAATCTATGCTATTTTAAACTCTATCTTTCGACGGTGAATGTCGACACTTCATTGCATTATAGACTCTTTGTATTATTTATTTCTGTTTTGCATGCTTTTTTATAGAAACTGAAAGTACCCAAAGATTCGTTTTAAATTATTGCATAGAAAATTGATGCCAGTATAATGGCTTTGATTCGGTTAAAACTGAAAACCAGCAAATCCTGCATATAAAAATGTGTATATATATATGTTATATAACTCGCGTTTCCTCAGATTTTATTAGTCGTATAAACAGTTTTCCGAACTGCAACTGTAAACGTCTTTATCAGTAAAGGCCAATGACTGTCCAACCCTGATTCGAAACTGAGATTCCAAAGCACCAATTTACTACATTCAAGAAAGCAGTCAAGCAATATTATATTTAATAGTATTTTTAAAATGTCTAAATCAAAATGATTCTGCATACATTCCTATGTGCCTCGCTAAATAACTATGACATATTCGTAAAAAAAAGTGGCAGACGGTTTTCGCTTTTATGAAAATACGGATACAACTTATGTTTCCGGTTGATAAGTTGATGTATGTTTAGGATCAAAGGCGGGCAATCGTCGTGATCGTGCGCAGATAACAGTCTATGTGTTAAGGCCTTACACGGCACGCGTGTCTGCCGGCCCGACCGGTTGACTTCCGCCTTCCGATCTGACTGCCACCGTGAAACTTGTCACATCTATACTGGAGCGCAGTTTAGGGTTCTACGACTGAATCTAATTTAACGTTTTGAAATTTGGACCAAGTACTATACAAATTAACAACCATTTTGGGACGTATTATGCATTTAAACTTAATATGTTTTTGACGTTTACTTTGAATGATGTTAATTTGTACTGTATATATTATTTGATTTTAGTTTCTACAGTATAAATCTATATATGTATATGGTATAATGTGTGAACGCAACATATTTGTTTTCAGATGTGTTCTGGTTTAGCTACGATGTACAAAACTGTCAATCGCACATTTTGCATTCTTTAATCCAATACAAATTCACACAAAACTCAAAAGTTTGCTGAATTGTTATCAAACTTTTGAGTTTACACTTTGATAAACATCTTTTACTCCAAAAATGCACGCACTTCTACTAAACGTGATAATTTAAATATTTTTGTGTGTGTGTGTGCAGCCATTTTACAATGAACTCGGACACGTCCGCGCAAATTGCTCACACACTTAGTTTTTTAGTAGCTGTAGTTCTGTTTATGTGAGTTTGAGAGACTGAAAGATCTCTAAATCCTTAATTGAACTAAACAAAATTTGCATTTAGTAATATTTTTCGTATTCCATTTGATTTGGTAAAACTTTAGGAAAGATTTTGTGTCACTTACATTTGAACGATTTTTTTCTGAAATACTCGTAACTACAGTTAATTTCAAAGAGGATAATGTAATGCGTAATGACAAAATAATATTTGTCAAAATTACTCTTGTTCATAATAATACAAAATAAAATTTTACTCCTACATTCTGGTTCCTGAAATACAGTTAACACTAGTTCGGGAACTTATGGGTTCATTTTATAATAGCGGTATCTTATATAATGTCAATAAAAATATTTTTTTTGTTTGTATATCTCATCAAAAATGTTACCAACCAAATTTTTGCCTAAGTCACACCTCTTGCTACAATTCTAAGGAATATTACTAAGTGTATACGGAACAGTATTACACATATTTTGACTTGCTCATGGCCGATTTATGCATTTGATTTTGAAGTGTGGGGCTCGGCCTTCCATGTGTCGGAAAATTACCTAATTATGCTTGATTGGTATGCGACAATCTTAACTATTGTGGGAGCGGTTTTGTTATTGCATTTTAAAGAGGTCCGGATAAATGCTATCAAGTAAATTATGTTTAACGATCACATAAATTTAGTATTTAACTAGGGTTTGAAAGGTTTCAAGGATTTCAAAAACTAATAACATAAGATTAGAAGAGCTAACGGAATATGCTAATAATAACAAAATCTTGAAGACTCGTTACTGGTATATTTTCAATAAAGACCTTCTAATTCGCAGAATAATATCAACATCCCTATCAATAGTTAATAAAGTATATACTAAAATTGGTTTCAATGCCGTTGAATCAAAATTGTTGTCGCCTTGAGTAGGAAGTTTAATTTTTACACACAAATAAATTCATGGCATTGTCACTTGGGATAATGTAAAAAACGATTCCCCATACATACAAATCAGTTCAGACATTTAAAAGTTGTGGTAGAATAAAGCATACCTACCTTCATGAACACTATTTTTTTTTTAAATATTACAGCGGTGTAATAAACAGGTTCTTTTTTTTAAATACATATACATTTTTGCGTATATTTATAAAAATATCTATTTATAAAAAAAAACTTGTACTTTAGTTATAATTCAATAATATATTGAGTTAAAAATATAATACACCCAGAGACATATTCATATTTTATTATGTAACAATAAAAAAGACTTTTTCGTGGAGCGGAGTGGCATTTAACCAAATAAAAATTGCTTTAAGTTGGTAGCTCAGCTACTCAGGTAAGCACGCATGATATGCTTACAGAATATTTAACTCACAGTAGTGATTAAGTGCATTTAAATCCAAATTGGGTGGCCAAATTAGTAATTTTTCGAGATGATTTCATTGATAGTGCCTAGTAAGACTTGTCATGTAATTACGTAACTGGGGTTACGTTTATTTGTAAGCGAACAATTGTTCGTATTTCTGAAATGTGGTACAAACTTTTAGACATAGATGTTTGCATAACTCAACAGGGCCCTTATTCACTATGACACAAGAGATTTCTTGCAAATAACACGGGACGTGCAGAAAATATTTAGTATTTTTAGTAGTAGTTACATATGTTCTTATCCACTCAACAGAATAATACCAAACAAGACAAAATTACCAACAGTGACGAAACATTATCAGGAAATTTTATCCGACGACGAACGTTGTAATAATGATGTTAAAATAAGAAGTTGAACTTTGTAAGTACCCATAAAATCAAATTTATACGATAACATTTACGATTATCGAGAAATACCGCTTTATAATGTAACCTGACTACTCTCTCCTCTAGACCACCTTTTTATACGGTTTTTTGTTTTGTATAAGTTTGTATGTAAATAATCAATGTAGCTTGTTATTAAACGGAATTGACTTCAAATTTTACTCAATGTAAGATAACTTATATGTATGGTGTTGAAAATAAAATATATTTAATTTGCAAACATCTTCTTATATGGATAAATTGATAGTGACTTGCACAGTAGGTGGAAGTCGTAGACGACCAGTTTATAGATATAGCCCCAGAAAATATTCAATACAAAATCTGGGTTTGTACTTGGTAGCTGGCAATACACCTGTATTAAAAGGCGCATAGCTCGTATTGATAAACGACTGCCTACCACTTTACGGAAATATAGGAGACGATTTTTACCGTTTTAACATAATTGAGGCCGATCTTACTACCATGCTCTAGCCTCCAATCTTTTGTTGAAAATCCCCTGATGTGTCTGCTTGCCTAGTCGTTCTCAATCGATTCAGCTACTAGTTTAAGCAACGTCTGCAGCGGACATTACTTGGATGGATGACCGCGCTACCCAAAGCGCTTCCGTGCTTCTGAGAGCAAGTTAAGCCGTCGTCGGTCCCAGTTGTTGACTTAGAAGGGTATTTCGCGAATGCCTGCCTATCTAACTAACACCCATAAGTAATAAATTTGTCGACCTGACGGTGTGTTCCGGTAGCTGTCCTTGAAAACCAGTAATTCTAGGTCATCTTGAACAACATCTTTTACCGCAACACTGATTTTATCAGGTGAGATAATGGTCAAAAGTTAGCCATAAAAAAAAGAAAAATATTACTAATAATTTTTCTTTGAAGTTATTTTCTTACATACATTTATCTTCCTTTAAAAAAATTCTAAAAGTTGTGAGTAAAGCATGGTGAATATGTGATTGCGCATATATATGCAAGTATTAATATAGTTATGAAACGATATTGAATATATGTACATACATATAAATTAATTTATGTATATATGTGTACATAAAGAAAGTACGTTACTATTTATTAGTTCTTTATACACCTGAATGTATCATTCTTACTCAAATCTACTAAAGATATGTACTTGTATAATAAGAAACGTCAATTACATAGATTCTGCATGACGAGGTCAATGATTATGTAAACACGATGTAAACACACAATGAGAAGGTCCCAATAGACATTAAAATGCTACTGGAAGAACGTCAGCGATGATACTCTACTACTATTTTTGTGACTCAACGGAAACTGGACTTATATTCGAATTGATTTGAATACGCCACATCATTGTCCAAAATTTAAGTATTTTAGATAGGTACGTATTCACAGCAGTTTTCTACGCATTTAATATAATGTTATATGTAACTGATCCAGACAAGTAGGTACATTTTATAGAACATTGTAAAATTAACTGATGTGAATTTCTTGGGAAACACTAACATTTTATTTCATTTTTTTCTCATCAGTTTTGGATCACAATCACTATGTGTTTTGTTTATTATTATTTTTTCTGATTTGCAGTCTTCTTATTATTATTTAACTTTAGATTCTAGAAGTTATACAAGTATGCATATTGTTAACACAGCAAATCGATGCTTGGCAAGCTTAACTCGCATCTAAAGCAAATGTAAATGTTGGTCAATAATTAAATACTGACGATTATACACATAAAAAGATATATAGTTTTCTAGTAACAAGGCTCAAGGTTTGTTTCTTGAAGTTCAATATATATATATATATATATATATTGTTAACTAGTTAATCGATTCATGGCTAGCTTACCTCCCGCGTCCATCGCATGTCGAATCTAAATGCTGGTTAGTATACCCTACACACTGACGATTACTCGTATAATAAATAAATAAATTGTTAATGTTATACGGCTCGATTATATAGGATCTAAGTTGACAATCATAATCGAAACAATCGAGTGGCAATGTAACATCACTACAGTCTACGAACAAATTGGCCTTGACTTGAATAAGGCCTCGTAGAAGGAAGTTCATCCGGAGGAATTTGGGGTATTCACAATTATATTATTATTGAAGGATTGTCGTTATCAAGGCCTCGGCCTGGTTTAGTAGAATGAGTAGGTGCTGATCTAGTGATAATTAAATCAAGCCTAATAATAAGCGGTAACAAGAAAACTACGTGTGAAATATCTTCAAAGCGAATAAGTAATGTATTATTCTAACATTATAATATCAGGAAATAAGCTTAAGAAATACAACGAAAGGAAAAGTTTTAACTAACTTTACTAACGAGCGAGATTCGAACCCGCAACCATCCGTAATTGAAAAATTAGTATGTAGTTAATTTTTTTTTCAATGTTGTATGAATACGTAATATTTTTGTCTATGTGAGAAAAAAGTTGATAGCATATTCACCAGTTTCAATTTCCGTTTCTTACAAGTTCATATTTAATATTTTTAAGAAAAGTATACTTATATTACTTTGCTCAATACTACTAGTTATGTATCACTTCAATATTACAATTAATATTAACCACAAAGAAATGTAGCACTTATAAGTATTTTAACAAGTCATGTGGAAAATCTGATTTTGGTTTCACCGTGTTTGTTTCATTTATATTAAAAGGTCATTAACTTCTTATGAGTATTTTCCTGCAAATAAAACATTCAATAGAGTTTATTTAATAGGCGGAAAAAAGAGGTTTCCATTTAATTTTATTGTTGGAACTTTCTTCTTGACTTTCTAGTGTTTTTTGTATTATTTTAACATCCCGCGAAAATCTGAAAAGTAACGTTTTTCATGGAATTATTTAGTTTAATTTTTCAAGTTACGGAACACTAAAATTTTAAGAACTCATTTCAGAGAATAGAATGGATCAAAAAATCTATATTCCACCTTTTAAATCCACTTAAATTAATATATGATCACTAGCGGCCCGCCCCGGCTTCACACTTCTTTTAACAAGAACTTAAAAAAAAAACATTCTTTTTCTGATGAGATTCTATAGCTCATGTTTATCAGATTTTCCAACAACACTTTTACAAGTAGTTTTAAAGGCTACCTTTTTTTTCGTTATGTGTAATTGTAATTGTACTTAGCGAAATGTCAATATCACAGCGTATTTGCATAACCGTTTTATAACATCTCGAGAGTATAATCAAAAGCTATTCAAATCAAATTTGAAATATCTCCTATCATTGATGAAAGTTACTTTTACAAAATGCTATGTAAGGTAGTCGAATTCGAAACAAGCTTATGTTTTCTATATAAGTATTATTGATATGTTTATATTGTATACACATATTTGATCTATAACTACGCCATCATGTTCTACATTAACCTTTCAATCAACTCATAATTGGATTACATGTATCTTAGCTCAATCTTAATAGAAAACAATATAAGAATAAATTTTGTCAAAAAAAAAAACAATATTTTAAAAATATTAATATATATTCATAAAATTATGAAAATTTAAGGGATCAAATGTGGGGTCCTAATTTTGAGCGGTAATAGATCTGAGCGTGAGGATCCTAGATGATATATCTATATGCTGTCGAAAAATCAAAAATGACAGATTTTAATTGAAGTTGAAGCTTGTTATTTAGTTTCAGCATTATAAAAGTTCCTCATATAATTTTGGAGTTTTATAGATTATACCTGTATATATTCATTGTGTCATTAATTTACAATATCTCCTTATATTCATGTTGGTATGTATTTACGAAAAAATCTTAATAATGGTTAATTTGAGGTTTTATATTTGCCAAGTTTTACACATGTGTGTATTACCGTTTTTACAATACAAACAAAACAAAGAACATTGAAACTGCACTAATTTCTTGTATCAGGTACCTCTTATCTTTTTAAACTTTTTAACTACATATACATTATTTGTAAATATTTGAAGGAATTTGCCAAAATGATATCAATTCTGTTAATAGTGTAACCAGCGGCCTAATGCGGTGCAAATGTTACAGAGAGCTATTTTAGGATAAGAGAGAAGGATGGACAGTGTAGGGTTAGTAATGATCCAGTATTATATTACGTGAATCTTAAAAGTATTTCTAAATCAGTTCACAATAAACAGACAATTATTTCAAGTAGGTTACATAGTGTATAGTGTTCTCTAAGCGGTCAAACGTACATATTAGTTCATTTAATAACATCTACGAGAGTGATAAGTTGCAGTTATTATGTGTCGATCATTATATTGATAGATATGGTTACGAAACAAAATGTCATAGTAACAAGACAGACTGACAATATAATGTAATAATTTAGTGTCATCAGTTTATTTGTATGTAAATCCGACGTGAGCCAAAAACGAGAGAAACGATGCGGATTTCGCTTTCTACAAATAATTCGGAGCATTTTACAAATGCACTTTCTGTGTTACACAATATCATTCTTACATGTTTTCAACACTGCACTTAATTTAAACTAATCCTAACTATCATTAAGTCCTTTCGGCACTTTAAACAAAGCCAAAATACTACATTAACCTTTTTCTAAACAAACTCAATAATAATTTATGATCACACGTCGTAATCACTCATATAATATATTACCCGGAACAAGGTTTTTCATAATAATTTATGAGTAATTATTGTCCGGAACTCAGATTAGCAAAAACCGGGTGTTTGGAAACCAATGGCTTGCAAAATAGGTCGTTCACCCACTATCCGTGAAGCCTTGAAGGTCGGCTTTTACATATCTCGGTCACGAGTTTAACCGATGTTCATCAGACAAACGCAGCGAAACCGCAAAAACTTGTGATTATCATGAGAAAATATCTTTGTTTAACTTAACACCCTTGGCCGTAATTAATCAAAATACTTTAATATATGTTTATGCTGGCCTACTTTGCATTTCAATGCTTTAGATTGACTAATTAATAGTGCTTTGCCTAGATGCTCGCTGTTTCTAATTAAGAAAGCTAAATTTACGATCACAAGTTGAAATATGAAGTTATAAGCCTGAAATCAAGTAAGAAAATTGTTTCACTAAGCAGTTTTCTAAAACACGCGACTTTTCATAATAAGTACTCAATAGCTATTATTTAAATGAAAAATTGTTAATTGGCTATATTCCTTTTTAAATTTATTATGAATTCCCGTTCAACCCATGAATGGGGTAAAAATTAGGATTGCAGTAACACACCTAACCAAATCTAAAATCAAGCCCACAATAAGTTATTATTCAAAATATGCGTTGTAAGTTTGAGCTAATTATGGATTCTTAACGCAACGTCTACGATTCCAATATGGGAAGACAGACAGTAATTGCTAATATATAAAGGCTTCTTTGCAGACTTAAGAGCGTTTTGTTAACGTTTACTTTTAACTACTACTGTACACAGCTAGACCAAAAAGCAAATTTAAGTCCCAAAAAGTTTTTTGTGTTGTCTCCTAGTATATACACTTCCGCTTGTGGTCGAACTGATGAATAGTTGTTATTTTATTAAACAGTGCTGTAAAATTTATCATCAAACATTTGAAAAGCACTAGAAATATATAACAACGAGAAATTTGAAACCTTATAATAGATTTTAACACTATTCCAGTGGAACAAATTAATAAAATTAGATTAGTAGCTTAGACATTGTTCTTCACACGTTATTTCAAATTAAAGTACTAGTATAACGTTGTTGAACGAAACTTACCTACATATAAAAATAAATTATGAATCACCAGAAAAAAATGGATATTTTAATAATTATAATTCACTAATTTTTTTGGGATATATGGATTACATGACATTAATTTACCAATAATAGTTTGGTACAGGTAAATAGCACAAAATTACTATGTTTACTTCAACTATTATAACAATATAAGCTGTTCATTGTAGCGTTCTATGTGGTAGAACTTTGTTCAACAGTGGACTTGTTACGACTGATGACGATCATGACAATTAAGAATCAGGTATGTTGCATATCTTTCAAAGAATGCCGGCTGGAGATAAATATTGCGCCATACCTAAATACAAGGCATTTCGCGAAAACGCGCCTTGCTGGCTACCACCTTCAAGTAGAAAATCTGTCGCCAATAACCTATTGGTGTGTTTTGGAAGCGGTCTTGGGAACCAGTAATTCTAGATTAAACTGAATAAAATATTCGACCACATCATCAGTTACCATCATAGATAGGTGGCTAGCCTATCAGCTAGAAGAAAAACAACAAGTGGGTTCATTCGTGAGGTTATATTTTATTATTTATCATGAGGTATTTTACAATATAGCTGTTATTGGGTGCAACTATTTTTTATTTGGTAACAAATGGGTCAAAGTTTATAAGGTACTTCAATCTAGTATTTTTCAAGACATTGATCTTGAAAAACACAAAACTAAGTATTGTTTTACTAAGAGTTGGTTGTTGTGCGATTGATTAGTAATTGATACCATGAGCCAATTTGCGGCTCGTTTAAGCGAATAATTTGCATCTCAAATTACTACTTACAAGAGATCCATTGCTGGGGAGATCATCATCCAAATGCTTAAGTAACCAGTAGCTGATTAAATTACGATATGACGTTATTTAACTTGTTTCCACCTTGATTTTCTATAGATTTGGCCAAAATACTTAACTATTTTTTATTTTGATTCAATAGTTAGGCTCATATTACGAAACTATTTCGATAGGATGAACCAAAAAATAATCAATACAGCTACCTGCTATATCTCTTTTTACAATACGGACCAAAAGCCATAAGTATTTAGACTTATAAAAAGTACAAGGGTCATTTATAAATATGAATATGTAAATAGCATAGATGAAATGCACCACACCATCCTATTAGTATACAAGAGATACATTTTTGCGACCATCATAAGAACTGTTGCGATTAATAGATCTGTAAATTAGGAATTCGACTGTTATGATTGATATATGTAATAAGTGGAGAAGATTAGAAATTAGTATATCAGAGAGAGGAGGTCAGTATAGAAAAAATGCAAGAGTTAAAGATTGCTTGTAAGCGGCATGTCATAACTCATAAGGAGGGGTGATAAATAGATAGGTAAAGTAAGAGTATTAAGTATGGATGTAGACTAAGATATAGTCTTTCACTTAGAAGCCCAAAAAGGTATGTATGTAAGTATTATGTGAAAAAGGAACAGTATAAAAATTTAAGAAGTAGGTACTAAAATGGTAACAACCTTGCGGGAAAAACAAAAGTGTTTCTAAACGAATAGATAATCTACAAATCTTCTATAAAACGCTACTCGTTATTCGTGGAGATCTTACCAAGGTCTTACCCTAATCACTTACAATTTTATAGCAATTATTTATCTTTCCTAACATCATATTAGAATTAATAGTATAATGTAAATCATTGTTAATACTGCACACAGTATCATAGATCACACACTAATAATCCTATACCTATCGTTCCAATCAAATTTAATTGGTTTAGTTGTGAACATAAACAAAACTGTAGATAGTAAAATCTAGAGCTGCTTGCACCACATGGAATAAATTAGCAGTTACCTCATCTTACTATTCCCAACGCTGAGTATTATACCTAAATACTAGTATAAATATAAGTTATTATGCCTTAGGTATAACTTACTTTATTGATAACAACATTTCAAACAGATTTACGAGAAGGTATACCGGGCACTCTTATTCAATGCATCGTTTCGCTATTGCCTCCTGTAGAACGTTGTTTATTTTATAGCTTTGGAATGTAAAAGGTATCAGTACTCTTGCGATTGTGGCAAAATATCTAGCATAGTAGGGCTTGAAATGGATCGCTGTTGGGTCATTTTGTAACTTTGTAATAAAAGCGGTTGGTACCTGTCTTTGTGAAATATTAGTTGCTTCTATTTTAGATAATACGATGCGGCCTAATTTGATTTATGCACCCAATTTTACAATACCGGCCGAGAGTGATTTAGGCCTCGCTTTATAAGGGATCCACATCGCAATAACACAAGTAAGAATGTTGGATTGAGTTTATCACAGCTTACTACATTACAAATTGACGCTATCAAAATTGACATTGAAACAATATTGGTTAAAAATTTAAAGAAGGGAGTTTATTACCATTATTTCAAGGTGTGAAGCTAGATCTTAATGGATTATTTAAGTGTCTCTAATATATGGCAGTAATTTCTATCTTAATAAAAAAAGTCTTGGAGTCCATCTTGGTAGAAACCGCCACGGTGTCAAATATTTAGAATGAAGCAGGAGTGTGAAAATAACACGTTGTTTATGCGTAAACAGCACTGCAGCAAGTGAAATGACTGGACAAAGGCAAAAGAACTAACGTATTGGGAATGGTGACACTGAAAATTCTAATCTGTAATTAATATAATGGCCAAAATTGTATTGAAGCAGTGATGGCTCAGTGGCATTGGCTATGGACAGCCGCGCAGCAGGTCCATGGTTCGAATCCTGCCGCGGGCTTGAGCTTCACCGCATGGTGGAAGGGCATTTTGCGAATGCCCGCCTGGCTAGCGACTTCAAGTAGAAAATTTGCCGCCAAGCACCTAACGGTGTGTTCCGGCAGCTGTCCTTGAGATCCAGTAAAATTACAAGCTCATGAGACTTAACAACTATGTCTCAAAGTACCGGGCGCAGTGCAATTCATGACTTGTGATGAAATGCATATGTTATAGGCAGAAGTTAAGTCCGCTTAACATCAGGTGGGCCTCGAGTTCGTTCGGTCACAATAACATGCTTTTATATATATATATATAAAAAAGCATAATATATTATGCATCAGGCGGTTGTCTGTTATATCATTTCATAATAATACGAAATTAGGATATAAAAAGAAAATATATCTATAGTTTTATCAAATCATCTATCAAATATCAATAAAGTTTAACCCGGATACGTGAATGAGCAAGGGAACTAGATAGTTTCGCAGTTGATCTATTAATATTCTAGGAAATCCGTCTGTCTGATTATATTGTCGAATATCTGAGTAATGAGGTGGAATGATCAGATTACAACGTAAAGTTAAACAATGTAAAACTTGCGTTAGACGCTTGTTGCCTAGAGATACGAGTAACTTAGAACACCAAGAGATAATATTAGGCAATTATGATATAAATTCGAAGTTTTAAGCCTTAACCACACTTGCCCTTTTTTTGTGCGGGGCAAATGCCTTCGCACTGCCCTTCCACCGCAGGGGTGGTGGAAGGGGATGTGTGGGACTTGAACCCACTAAAACCCCCCCGTGAGCAGTCCTCCGCCAAGGTGGGGCAAGATAGGGTCGCGTTAGCAGTCACCATCTTGCCCCGGCAACCACACTTGCCCTATCCCAACAGGGATTTACAAACGTATTGATATATTAAGACTGCTTCATATCTTTCTGTTGGATGTCTACTTTATTTGTAATGACTTTTTCGGAATTTTTAATGAGTTCTGTAAATTTAGCTGCATGTGCATTACGCTGCACCATTTAACAGAGGAGGTTGTTGGTGCACATTGAGCATCAACAGACAACACAGACCAAAGCTCTTTCCTACATTATGTACTTTATTAACCGAATGGTACCAGTAGTGGGTCTTTTGTGTTGTAAGAGAAAATATATTTTTATAATTAGTACTTGCGTTGAAATGTATGTAGAAAACATAATCATATCGATTCCACATGATTTGGGACAAGGATAAGCAATGCTGAACCTTATAGAAGATAATTAAGAATAATATGACCATATAGTGGATAAAGATTAAGGTACCGTTAAGATGTTAATATTCATTAAATAGGTAGGTATAATGTACATTAGTAGGAAATATTTTTTCACAGATTAGTTTTTAAATGTTGATGAACATCACAAATTAATAACTCTGTTATTTATGGAAATAGGTTGCTGTAGGTACTAAATGTATCAGTCAGAACCGATTAAATTATACAATTTTAAATAATATTGATGTGTTTGGAGATATCATGGAAGCTATATTTGCATGGTGGTAGGTTATTTTGAAAATACCCGCCTGGCTAGCTACCACCCTCAAGTAGAAAATCTGTCACCATGCACTTAGGTGATTCTGGCAGCACTGTCCTTGAGAACCAATAATTCTAAGAGACTAGCTTATCAGGCATAAAAAATCTATCTTCCCTTTGAAATCAAATTCATATTTATACATATCTACGGATGCTTATAACAGAAATAGATATTTTAATGCTGTACAAATATACAAAAAAATATATAACAAATGTAAAAAATGTCTATAAACACTGTTGAACTTGACACTCTTTTAATATATTTAAATCTACTAAATTATGCATGTGTTGAGATAATAAACTATAGCATTGTATAACCTAACCTTACGCAGGTATGTTTATGTTTATTGTGTGACCAAATTGTATCAATGTATCATGAGAATGCCTTCATTTAACTGTATTAAATTCTATGTCAGGTTGAAATATTACTTGAATCACATTAATATAAATGATGTTGTATGAATATTATATGCATTTTCTTTTTAAACACGTAACGTATCTACTGAACGGTTACACACAACTTATTGCATCTTATATAAGAACATAAATATTTGCACACTCATTGCCAACTTTTTAATTAATTGATATATTTCTCATACTTTCATTCATTTAAAGACAAATTATGTAGATATGTATTATTTAGTGTTTATTATACTTATACGTAATGTAATTCTTGTTTCCAAAGGATCCGTATTCATTTGCTATGATCATAACAATTCGTAAGTCTCTAAAAGTCAAAAAAGTTCCTAAGATTATGTGTGCTATTTTACACAGTTTATAATATTTTTCTAGTAGTATAACTTACAATTTTCACGTAGTGATGCATGTTGCGTGTTTAGTTATAGGCACTGTCACTAGTCACAGGGCAAGAAGGTTGCGCGCGCACTTCGTCCGTTGATGCGTACGCGCAGACTGACTGGATACCCCTGCTGCAAAGACCACAGTGGTGGTAAACAATTACAACCAATGCCGCGCGGTACACAGTTAAATTTCGATTAGATCACGTCTAGTAATTTATGAAAAATGAAATTTCACAATTGGCAACCTCGCTATATTTTTAATTGTTTTTTTTTTACGTACTGAAGGCTGGTGGGTGGATGGCGACGGCGTGCGAGCGACTCTTGTTGTAAACGCTAAAGCGTTGTGGTCACGTTATATAGGACAATGCGCGACCTCCGAAACGCGGGAAGTCAAACGGTTTGAACCACGTGTTTTGTTAGTGATCAGTTGCAATTTTTATTTTATTGACTGTCCTTTTTGAAAATTTATTGATGGTAAGAAGTCGGGACCTGTTTTGTTTATTTTAGGTTTATTGTAGTTTTTACTTTATGTCATGCGAAAATTACAAATGTGTGATAGAACGATTGTAGATATATACTGTTTGTTGTTTTTTTTTGTTTACTTACATGCTAGTCTTTAGCCCATTTCTAAAACTGTTGGATAGTAATTATGTGTTAGTAGGTATTGTTAAAGCTATGGCTGGGAAGAGGCGTTTATGTCAGTTTTTATTAAGTTAATACCCTTAAAAATATACATATTATGCTTTAAAATTCAGTTAAATTTTAATTCATTATGGATAAAATAAATAGTTAAGGACGCAATATGGTATTATTAGATAGTATAGAACGATCAATATATTTTTATATTTCTATACTTGAATAATGAATAGATTCAGGCGTTACTTTGCGGAAATCCATATTTAATAATAACAAATATTTGTTATTATTAAATAACATGTACAGAATTGGATCTGTTACAGTTTTATTATAAGTATAGAAATAATAACAAATATTTTTACGAAAACATCAAATTAATATTTTAATAAAACACTTAAAAATACAAAAATATATCTAGTGACAATTCCGCCCAACTTTCCTGCTAAGCCGACGTGACGTCACAAACGCCACGCAGCCAAATCGGAAGAACCTTCGACGCGTTTCGCTTCTACACGAAGCATCCTCAGGAGGTCTTGACTCTTCGAGCGCACGATCGAGATCGAGATTTCTCGACTCTTGCTAAGACAAAACTCTAAAATCGAGAACATTCGCCACAATCAGTTTTTTTAAGTATCTTTCTTTTGCCGGATACATTTTGGAGACTGCGGAATGGAAGTGCACAATCTAATATATATTCGTACTACCCGATGAATAATTATATTAATTATTAATACCCGCCAAACAAGGAGAACCTCGGCAAAAAGACGCCGTTTTAAAATCGAAATTCCAATGAAACGCACAAAGTACTATGCTTCAACTATTTTATTTTTATTTTATTGTGTCGGAGCATACTCGAGGCCCACCTGATGTTAAGCTAACCTCTGCCTATAACAGATGTATTTCATCACAAGTCACGAATTGCACTGCGCCAGTCACTTTGAGATTGAGACATAGTTGTTAAGTCTCATGTGCCTGTAATTTCACTGGCCCTCAAGGACAGCTGCCGGAACACACCGTTAGGTGCTTGGCGAGAGATTTTCTACTTGAGGGTGGTCACTAGCCAGTCGGGCATTCGCAAAATGCCCTTCCACCATGCGGTGAAGCTCAAGCCCGCGGCGGGATTCGAACCACGGACCTGCTGTGCGGCAGTCCATAGCGAATGCCACTAAGCCAGCACCGCTTGAAAATTATTATTATTATTGTGCGAACCGCAAAGTAACTCTCTGAGTAACTTAACTACTGTCTTTTGGAAAATACAATCCGCGAGTTTTCAAACCCTTAGTAAAAAGCTCCTTTCTGAGCTAAGCTTTACTAAGAGTGCTTCACCGAAGAACACAGCGTCGTCGTCTGCGATACGGCAATCGCGAATGAAGTCGCAGGTACAGCTAGTGTTAAATATTTTTCCAAAATATTAAAATTATGTTTACGGAAATTATTTTAAATGTATGTAATTATTTAAAAATATTAGCAATTTTCGGCAAGTTTTGGGTAAGCTAGATATTAGGCTTCGCTCTTCACCAGTTTTGGGGTTAAGAGTGACCCGGGGAGGATAGATTATTTATTATGGAAAATTTCATAGTATGGTCTTTTGTTGGACCTTCTTGTATGATAGGAACACAGGGGTGAGCCCCGGTTACGTTTTCCCTAAACAGGTTCAAGCTGTAAGCTAAATTATGAACCTCTGTTCTGCGAATGTCTTGACCACGACGGGCTCAGTATATACAACCTAAATTGTGCATGGCCTCATCAAGATCCTCATCAAGTGTGATGAGGATCTTGACTGTTTTTCACTCTATCTGTTAGTCATTCTTATCTAAGTACTTCATGACTAAATGAAGACTACGGTAGTGCATATATTGAAGAACAGGACAGGAAACATTTCAGGCAGGGGTATCTCTTTCTCCAGATTTTTCTTGCGACCATGGTAACAAAGCTGTTGGATAGTATGCTTGGGTCACTCTTATAAAAGTACCTGAATCTACATGACGCTCAATTCTGGTACCAGCCTGGATTATCAACTGATAGTGCAATCCGAAGCCTCAGGACACTGACCAATATTATTCCAACCACAAATCACCACTATACGCCTATTTTCTTGTCCTTTCCAAAGCCTTCGATCTTGTTTCATATGATGTGCTTTTTGTAAAAAGGTGGCAGACAGGGAAGTACGGTTATAGATTATAAAAAATCTAAAACATATTAGTACCATACTAATTGCTAAGTTAGAATGCATTTTCAGGCAGGGGAGGTGATAATCTCCAAAGCTCTTCAACCTTTACGTAAATGATCTCATAGTCTATCTCAGCCGTATGCGTTTCATCAACCGGGTAGGCTATTTCAGTTTCAGTGACTGACCTAAGACATCAATAAAAAAAAATTGCATGGCCGTTCTGACAATACAACGAAGAGTGAATTCATGGTCCTTAAAGCCACCAGTAAGATTTCAGAATGTAGCCCATTAATCACCCTGAACGGCTTGAAAATTAAGTATGTATTCTTGTTTAAATACTTACAGCATCTTGATGCTGTTATTGTGAGTGAGCTTTGGCGGTTCGTGGAACACATTGGCTCGTTGGTTTGGTCGCTGTTTAGACCAGGTTAAAATTGGATCAGATGGATCGTCCACTGCTGAACATATCCGCTCAGCAGTGGACGATCCATCTGATTCAGTACAGTGCAGTTGAAAGTTCCCCGTTTTGCAGTGCCTCTGTGAAGGTATGGTCTACCACTTGCTGACGGTTTTTACGTGTATGTATGGTTAAGAGCAAACATGCACGAGGAAAAATGTTTCATCACTTTTCTATGTTAAATGCGATAAGACAGACAAGTGCTTGATGGTAAATGTCACGCCTGTCTATTCCAGCTGTAGTGTCAGCATTCTCATGTTACATGACACTGCACTGCGCTTGTCGCTCCAAAACTGTTAATAGGTCTCGTTCGCCTTGTAATTTCACTTGCTGCAGTACCCTTCACGTCTAAACATAGTAGTGTTTGCACAGTACTGCTTCTTGTTAGAGAAAAGCTCTTTTTAAGATGGTAAGGATGGCACGAAGAAGTAATAACACCTATCTGAAAGTAGCAGCCGAAAATGCGAAGACGCTTTTTTTGAGGTCTTTCGTAAAGAAACTCTGATTGAACTTCTGACGCACTGGATGTCCCATAGACAGGTACTCATTTAAATATCCTTTTAGCCGTTTTTTAATTCTTCTAAATAGGTACTAAGAATAATTGTACCAAGTCAGCTTGTCTGATAATAAAATAAAAAAAAATAATTTGAATGTATGGCGAGTTTGATAGCTCTTGGAAATGCTAGCGTTAGGTGAGGAGTTGTGTACCCAATGAGCAGCAACACCTTGATATTTGATACCTCACGTGAGTTTAGGCATGCTGCTCAATTGCGTGTTTGCGTCTGTCTGTATCCTCAAAACCACTTACCTCTGAAAGAGCGGATTTTAAAAAATGTAAGGTTTAATTTAATATTGCTTAGATTCTAGATTGACACAAAGAATTATTTATGGCGATTTATTGAGTTTTGTTTTTATAACAACGTAACTCCGCAGAATCGATGGCGCAATATTTATGTTTAGAAAACAGGGAAAGATTTAAATGTTTTTTTATAAAAGTTTCGTAGACGCAACAATAAGTTTGATTTTGATTTGAAGCCTAGCTTTTGCCGCGAATAACTCGTATTATTTTTACGATTGGATTTTGGTCCATTCGCGCTTTTCTTCTTTACTTATAAAAACTTTGATAAAACTAGTTTTAATGTTGTCTTAGGTTTTCAGGATTATTACACATAGTAGTTAAACAACTTTAAACGGTTTAAATCGCGTATATTTACTATGATTTTTGTACCGACGTTTCAAACACTTTGCAGTGATCATGGTTACGGGGTGAATCATTGGTTTTATTTCTCACATGATAATTATTTGTCCTACCGTCAGGAATTTTATATTAATCATAACGTTCCCTATTCACGCAATATTCGCTCACAGTGTCCAGAGGTCTTGCAGATTTGTGTCGGCCAAGGGACTCAATTAATTTGATACAGGATCCCAAGCAGGTGGTACTTGCCAACCATCATCTCTATTGAAATTTGGGTACTTTTTGACTTCAATAGCCTCGCGTAACATTCTTGGCATAAACCGGGTCCTTTTGGCGAGGATTGTCGGACCGAATGTAGTTGTTGGGTTTGTCCTGGGCATTTTCACAAACCGCAGACTTGGTCGAGCGTCTGTTCTTCATATCAGCTTCTTTTACCCGGATACCAACGCTCCGCTTTGTTTGCCCAATATATGTTTGGCGTTGACCTGATGTTAAGCGGTAACCTCGGCTTATAATAGATGTATTTCGTCACATATGGCGAATTGCACAGCGACTGTCGCCCTGAGACATACAGTTCTTGAGTCTCATGTGCCTGTAATTTTACTGGCTCTCAAGGACTGCTGTTAGGTGTTTGGGGACAGATTTCTACTTGAGGGTGGTAGCTAGCCAGGGGAGCATTCGCAAAATGCCCTTCCACCATACGGTGAAGCTCAAGCAATCCCCACCGCCGGGGATCGAACCATGGACCTGCCATCATTGCTTCATAGATATCCTATGCGCGTACGACCTAAGAAATTGATATCCAAAGCTTCATTAAAATCTGAATGAAGCAGTGATGGCTCAGTGGCATTGGCTATGGACTGCCGCTCAGCAGGTCCATGGTACGAATCCCGCCGCAGGCTTGAGCTTCACCAAATAATGGAAAAAGGCATTTTGCGAATGCCCGCCTGGCTAGCGACCACCCTTAAGTAGAAAATCTGTCGCCAAGCACCTAACAGTGTGTTCCGGCAGCAGTCCTTGAGAGCCAGTAAAATTACAGGCACATGAGACCTAACAACTGTACGCCTCAGTGTGACGGGCACAGTGAAATTCGTCGTTGACGAAATGCGTCTGTTATAGGCAGAGATTAGTCCACTTAACACAAAAACCAGCCCAAACCGGCTTGTTCCGTCACAATAACATAAAAAAAATATATATATGTCAGAAGTAACAATCGCACATACACTATCGTATTTTTATATGAGTATGATAAACTGAAGGTATGAGTAATATTGTGACGATGATGACTTGCCTTGAACTTGTAAAAAGTGAGTGACCCCTAACCGAGAAAACATAAGTGTATTTTAATTACACATATTACTGTTGATTTTCTTATCTCTATTTCCATCATTGTTGAATTCTTTTAACATCTTAAATATAAAAAAAATACCTAAAGCGGAATGCTTATTAAATATATAACAAGTTAAAATACAGTTTCCGACGAATATATCGTAGAAATGTTTACTTCATTGTTTTTAATGTGTCATTATTTGTCATTTAATATATAGTTAAATAATGTCCTTCATCTAGATAGTTGCATATCATTATAAACGAGGCTGAGAATAAAATACGCTACCATTCAACTATTATTAAAATTATATCACATGCTACTGCATTCAGATTATTATAGTTTTCAAGAAAAGTATGGAGTATATGTATACTTACTCGATATCTTGAGAATCTTGCAGATTTGCAATAGGCTAGCACTCGATTGGTTTAATTAAATAGAACAAAAGTGATGTTATTATGTTTTGATCTTCCTATAAGTAGCATATTGATAAGATTTCACAACATTTTATTTCTTTAACAAAATTGAAAGTTGAGTTGAAGTTTCAAGCATTTTGTGTAAATCGGGACCACGAACACGAGCTTACTGTTTAGATTAGCATGGCTTAATTTCACCAGATTATTTATTACTATTTAACTTAATAACTCTGTGTATTGATCTGCTTTATTTTATGGGAACAGAAATAGTGGGACGAATGGGTCTGAGACCAACTGAAAGGGGTGAGTGTTGTGATGTGCTTACCTTGAATTTCTGGCTCTCAAGGACAGCAGCCGGAACACACCGTTAGGTGCATGGTTTAGATTGTAGACCAAAAAATTTGGCCCGAACACAATTTGGCTCAAATGTATTATTTTCTGTTTACGTTGTGGCCGCAAATAACCCTAATGACGTGTTTTATAGGGAACAACATAATACAAATGTTATTTTGTCATACATTGTAATTTATTTTTACACAAGCGCAAGCAAATTGCAATTTTGTATAAATTATCTAAATACTATCTCCTATTTTCTAGGTAGATCAGATTTCTATATGATCTCGCGTTATGACAAGTCTATGGAGCGTCACTTAGTATTGCAAACACGAGCTTTCATATGAGAATAATCCATAAAAAATATGTTTAAAATATTAAGAAAAAATATTTCAGTGTCTCTCTCTCTCTCTACTGTCGTTTCTTCATTGCTGAAGGTCGTGGTTACTCTTGGCTAAGTAGGATCGGACAAACTGTTTCCATTGGTTTCGGTCCGTGGCCTTCCTCACTGCGGCATAGAATTTAGACGAAGGAGTGGTGTCTCTGATCTGGTCAGACCATCTAGTTGGTGACCGTCCTCTTGATCTCTTGCCTGCGGTGTTTGCTAACTATAACCAGTTTTTCAAGATTATCGTCACCTCTTCTGATTTCAGTGTAGTTTGTTACAAATTCGAGTATATGTCCTTCCAAGGAACTACGCGGGGCTACTGAAAGTTCTACAAACTAAAACAAACAATATGTATTTAAAATTTAATTTAAATTTTTTAACCTCATAAAAATATTTTTTAATACAGGAAGTTCATTCCGTCTTACGCTTAAACCATCGCTAATTATTCTGATTTTACAAATGAAATAGCTGTCTTTGAACCTTATTTCCTTATAACCTTTTAATGGGAGAAAAAATACATGGTCTGATCTGATGAAAAACACACAAGGGTGTACAAGTGCCGGCTTTCCAGGAGAGAAAAATGCCTTTATTTTTTTTACAGTATGAGATCCAGTGATGCATTTCACATCACTGGATCTGGTGAATGGAGATGACTCAGAAAAAATAACAATGCTATTTTGGGGGATTTATACCTACATATACATATAAGATTATTTCTCTCAAATGTTCTTGAACTTATGCGTACAGTTTTGTACCACTCAAAATTCCATATTTTGTCCTTCAGTTACTCACATGACCCATAAAAAAACACCTGATATATGTGTTTTTGCTTGCCACTTTCGAAAACCTTGAATGTTGCTCCAGATCTTCACAATAAATTTATTTTCGTCTCCTGATTCGACGAGGGAAGTCTTTTTTCCGTAAATATTGTTTAATTCGGGAATTTTCACTGGCGCTGGATACAAAACCTGGAAATTGTAAAAAATACTTAAATGTTCTCAAGTTTCCTCGTTAATAAACCGCCTGTTCCTTTTAATAAATTGCTTGACAGCAGTTACTTTTTCCTAATTTAACGCCTTTGTTGGACGACTTTCATGAATTGCCACCTGGAAGGAAACCTAACCATGATTTAATTTTACAAACAAACGCTTCACGTTGCTTTAATATACCGCTTCCTAATTAATTTAATTGGCAATGTATAAAAAGCGAAGCATTCGAAGTAAAAAAAAAAACATTTTTTATTAAGGGTAAAACACGCGAATTCGAAACACTCTGAGATCACATTTTCATGGACCAAGTCCCATAATTTATTTCATAATCGACACACACCCATCAGTGATGAGTGTTTGTCTGTTTTAATTTTTTTATTTTCTCTATTTTAGTAGTGCATATTGCTTACAAGATCGGTTGTGTCATTCGCTCACAATGGCTACCATCGGCAAGGAACGTGTTAAAATCTAAAATATTATGAAGTCATCCAGGTGCATATTCGAAAATACTTTTTTCAATGAGGCCAATTTGGAGGTGTACCACAAAAAAAAAAAACATCAAGATTATATGATCCAGAAAAAAGTTATTCGTGGTCATACACAAAATAATAAAATATCACACGAGTAGACTCGAAAACTTCTTATTTGGAAGTCGTTTAGGAATTATTTAAATAATAATACTTGAAGAACATTCCAAATTCAACCATTAATACATCTGTGCCAGGAAAGCGAAATATTTAGTATTCCCTAGGTACCTTTTAGGTAGTATCTAATGCCTGCATTAGGTGATGAAAATGTTCCTCAAGAGATACACCGTTGAACAATGGCATTCCTTACCTTGTTTGCTATAATCTTCACGCTTGGCAGGTGTCATGGGACACCCAGTCTAAAAAGACAGTTCTTTAGAAGAAAGCGCTGTTGCACACCTCCTGGTTATTTTTTCTTTTCGTCGCTTCTTACAACTCTCATAGAAAGGGGGTGCAATTATAGACAATTATAATTAATTATACCCCATTTTTTGTTTGTTCTATTTTGAGTAGCTAGTTGTACTGTTAGGTTAATAATACTAAAAATGCAGTCACCTTACCTTTTATTTTGTATAAATATATTTAAACCTTATATTGTAACTTCTTATAGTTTACAAGTATCGTATACAAGTAGGCTGGTACCCTTAGTAACTGCGGTTTCCAAGGTATTCAGAATATGCATTCTGTTACACTTCGAAGCATGTGTGACACGATTTATTATGATTTATGATACATAGCCTAGTGTTTAAGAAATCTTATTTTAAAAATTATGAGTGGTTTAATTTATTTTCAATTTAGGTTTTAACGGAAATAAATGACGTTATTAATTAGGTAACTTTTCTATACGTGACGCATGTTTTGATTCGTCACATAGGAATGGAATAAATTAAAATTGGGACAGGTAGGGATCGTTTATGAACCTTAATTACCTAGCTTTTTTTGTACGTTTAGTTCATCGATTACTTTGTGATTACTAGACATTATGTAGTTCATATTTTTTTCAAGTAGCTTCGTAAAAACCTCAAAGTAGGTTCCTCAATTTTAATAATACAAGAGAAGCTTATATTTGATTAAAATTTGTAGCCCAATCCTGTATAAATGCAGCGTAGACCTATTAAACGTGTGAATTAGTATTAAAATATCATGATCTATTCATTATATATTCAGGCGTTACTTTGCGGAAATCCATATTTAATAATGACAAATATTTTAAAAATATTTTAAGAAAACATAAATCAATATTTTAATGAAACACTTAAAATATATAAAATATGTATATATATATATATGTTAGACATTAGTTAGAAAAATAATATTTATGTTAGTGTTGAGAGACATTCGTCTAATTTTCCTGTTAAAAGGACAATTAGGACAACACGAGTGACGAGTGAGTAGATATATCTATACTAATATTATAAAGAGCAATGATTTGTATTTTTGGGTTTTGATATGTAACGAATAAACTGGACCAGTTTCAAAAATTCTTTACCATTACAACCCTATATTATCCTTGATGAACATAGGCTATAGAATATTTTCAAAAAAGTAAGGGGTCCGTAAGGAAACTTCGATAAAATCGGAAGTGGTTGACCTTGTATTTGGTAACCGTGCCACATGATTAAGTTATTCGCGAACTTTAATATTGGTCGTATTATCTTGAAAAATAACACCAACGCATGTAGTATAAATATAATATATTTACCCTAAAATCATAAAAACATTTAGTATTTAGTTTACCCCTAACAAATAAATAAAGTAATCAATTAAAAAAAAAAAACATATTAGATATTGTAATAAATACTCTTAGCATCTGGAGTATTACATAAAATACAAGTTAGACGATCTAGCAACAAAACCATAAAAATAAAAATAAAATTAAATGTTTAATTTTCCGCCATAGAGGTCAACATCCGCTTTAAGTTATAATATAAAAAATACTGTGTACCTACCAGAATTGTGTTAGTCACAGAAAAGGATTTTTGATCTACTGATCTGACACTCTTCAATCTTTCCTGCACTTTTTCACGTTATATACTGGTATACTGTATGGATTGAAGTGGCTGACTTTATTGCGTAATTACACAGAAAAAAAGGAATACTTGAGTAGCCCAATCCTGTATAAATGCAGCGTAGACCTATTAAACGTGTGAATTAGTATTAAAATATCATGATCTATTCATTATATATTCAGGCGTTACTTTGCGGAAATCCATATTTAATAATGACAAATATTTTAAAAATATTTTAAGAAAACATAAATCAATATTTTAATGAAACACTTAAAATATATAAAATATGTATATATATATATATGTTAGACATTAGTTAGAAAAATAATATTTATGTTAGTGTTGAGAGACATTCGTCTAATTTTCCTGTTAAAAGGACAATTAGGACAACACGAGTGACGAGTGAGTAGATATATCTATACTAATATTATAAAGAGCAATGATTTGTATTTTTGGGTTTTGATATGTAACGAATAAACTGGACCAGTTTCAAAAATTCTTTACCATTACAACCCTATATTATCCTTGATGAACATAGGCTATAGAATATTTTCAAAAAAGTAAGGGGTCCGTAAGGAAACTTCGATAAAATCGGAAGTGGTTGACCTTGTATTTGGTAACCGTGCCACATGATTAAGTTATTCGCGAACTTTAATATTGGTCGTATTATCTTGAAAAATAACACCAACGCATGTAGTATAAATATAATATATTTACCCTAAAATCATAAAAACATTTAGTATTTAGTTTACCCCTAACAAATAAATAAAGTAATCAATTAAAAAAAAAAAACATATTAGATATTGTAATAAATACTCTTAGCATCTGGAGTATTACATAAAATACAAGTTAGACGATCTAGCAACAAAACCATAAAAATAAAAATAAAATTAAATGTTTAATTTTCCGCCATAGAGGTCAACATCCGCTTTAAGTTATAATATAAAAAATACTGTGTACCTACCAGAATTGTGTTAGTCACAGAAAAGGATTTTTGATCTACTGATCTGACACTCTTCAATCTTTCCTGCACTTTTTCACGTTATATACTGGTATACTGTATGGATTGAAGTGGCTGACTTTATTGCGTAATTACACAGAAAAAAAGGAATACTTGAGCCAACGCAGTGTGTTTTTATTCAAGAATATTTGTGATTCATATATATTGAAAACAATATATTCTTGAAAACAGAACACAATATTCTCAGGAATATATTCTTGAATCAAAGTATATATTGCATTCTTCTTTGGAGAAATCGTTAAAGTGTTTAAATACGAATATGGTTAGTTTTGAATGCAAGAATCTTACCATAAATATTCGTAAGTGAAGCACCTTAATTACATTCAACAAGAATAGTTAAAAATATTTCAAGAAAGAATGTAGAAATTTTATTTAGAGAATAAAACGTTAACAGAAGAATTTCTATTTTATTGTTAGAAGAATATTTTCGTTATCTTGAAATAATAATTTGAATACTTTATGTGAAGAAATATTTCTTGGGTCAAAACAATATTCCTAAGAATATTCGAGTGTAATATCAAGACTCGATTATTTTTCAGTTCAGAATATATTCTTGTTGTAATACAGCATTGTCTTGAATTTATTAAGACAATGTATATTCTTGGCTAAAGAAGTCTTTTTTTTCTGTGAGTTACTGTAAAAGCCGATTCGACTCCACTGCTGAACATAGCCTCCCCTATTAAGGGTGCCATAATCCCCACGTTTGGCAGGCGGCTTGGGGATCGCAGTGTAAGATGTCAGTTCTGTAGAAGATGCTACTGCCCACCTTCCAGTATTTTTCCCTTAGTCGCCTCTTACGTCACCCACTTGATGATATATTTAGTGCTATTAACTAGGTGCAATTGTAACCCGCCACCGGCGTAATTAGTACTTTGCTATTTGCTTCAATAAAGATCTTCTTTCAACCCACTGCGTCATCATTGTCCAACTCTTATTCCACTTATGTGGGGTCGGTACAATATGTCCTCTCAAAACACTAGAAAATATAATGATACGCTGTCGTTAACACCATAAACACATAATTGTAAAATGTTTTGCATTCGGTTGTATGGCCGGTCGACTTCCTGACGTCAACTTTCTTCGGGAACGCTTGAAAATATCTGTTAGCATTCAGGTTAACAAGCCGCGTTGCACGCCAACTTTTTGACTTACACTCACTCACACGCGACACTCCACTCACATCGACGGAGTATGGATGGTGATATGCTGCTAATTAGGTATAGTTCCCAACAGTAGGATATGGAACATTCATAACGTTGCAAGTATTAAGTTAGTCTGCTTGACATCTGAGGAGCATACAAAAAGCTATATGTGATATATAATATATATTTATATATGTTAGTCCGGACGGTATGTTGCTTGAGAAGCATCCCATCACCTTTTTTCATCTATTGTATTGTATTGTATTATAAAATAGGAGCCATAAAACAAATTTACATAATATTTTTAATTCACTGATTGATATCGTCCAAATCCTCTGAGTCTTTACTGTTTGCATAATACATAATAATGTATACATATGTGCAAAAATCTTCGAAATGACATTCAATTTTTAAAAATAGACCTTCAAGATTACATTGCAATAAATTATGTAAATAAACCATTAAAACAGTTTTGATGCATATAGTTTTAAATAATTTCCTCAAATTATAAAGTTATTGGCTCCTTACTCCGAAATCCGGCATTTTAAAACCAATTGCTAATTATGATGTCAACTTAAAAATATAAATTATGAATCACCATTTCTTCGGATCCCTAAATAGTTTAGATTTTGAGATATTCCCCGTAACAAAAATGGGCATGATTCATGGAACAAGGCAAAACCTACGTTTTTTTACCTATAGATGAGTTGTGAACTCCCCACATTTACTAGAAGAATGCAAGGTAATTGCCGTAGTCGCTACCAGTCTTGCGCTTCCGAGCGTCCGGTGAATATGGGTCGCCGCTAATCGTGTGTTTTAAGGAATAAGTTGTGGACAATATGCATTACTGTGTCTTTAGACACTGCAATAATTATAAGACAATGCATTGCATGGTGGTAGCGTATGACAGCCTGGCAAGCTACCATCTTCAAGTTCACCTTCAAGTTTTGCATGGTGGTAGGGCATTTTGCGAATGCCCGCCTGGCTAGCTACCACCCTCAAGTAGAAAATCTGTCGTCAAGCACCTAACGGTGTGTTCCGGCAGCTGTCATTGAGAGCCAGTACTTCTAGGTTAGCCTGAACAACATCTTCGACCACATCATCACTTACCATCAGGTAAGATCGTGGTCGAAGGCTAACCTATCAAGCATAAAAAAAAAAAAAAACCTAAAGTTGTGTTCCGACAGCTGTCCATGAGAGCCAGTAAAAAAAGGTTAGCCTGAACAACCTTTTTCGACCACATCATCACTTACCATCAGGTCAGATAGTGGTCAAAAGCTAACCTATCAAGCATAAATTAAAAAAGGCAATGTGAGAGATAAGAAAAATCTTTTATTTCACGCTTAAGTATTGCTATTATTAATAAAATAGAAAATATCGTCATTTTATTTTTATCTTAGGCGACTGTTAACACAATGAAATGATCGTTTTGTGTGAGAGAGAGAAGAAAGAGATCGCAGCGTAGAGGTGATCGGAACTATTCGGAACATCTCGTGGCGGTGCGGTGGTAACACAAATTACTTATTTATCTCTTTCTAACAACAGATAAGACAAATAATATTTGTATATTTTTTCCTTTTCATTACAAACTGCAACATTCCGTGGAGCCAGAACGTCACATACCTGAGTGTGAACATAGATAGGCGCCTCTCATTCAAGAAACATGTAGACATCACAGTAGGGAAGGCAAAAGGAGCATGCGCCGTCCTGAACCCAATATTACGATCGTCACTGCCACTCCGGAAAAAGGTAGGGATCTACAAAACCTACGTAGGATCCCGCCTTACATACGCTGTTTCGGCGTGGTATGCAATTCTCACCAAGACCAACTAGAAAAGACTGCAAGCCCAAGAGAATCTCTGCCTTCGTGCATCATAGTAAACGCACCCCGCTATGCAAGAAATGCAACCATAACACGTGACCTTAAACATAAAGATCTCGCCGCCTTCATAACGAAGCTAACGACTCGGCTTTTCAAAAGAGCCGACGAGTCGAATGAAGTACATCTGCGGGGCATAGCCCCGCTTCATGCCCGACCACCAGACACAAAAAGGAAAATAAAACAGAAGCCGTACTCCCGGGATCTCATCCCGGTGACAAAACAAAAAGAATCCGCAAACGAAGTCGAAGAGAGAGAGAGCGTCAGTACGGGAATCGCCGGCTGCCGCTGCCAACGTCGCCGATCGGTCCGCTGGGCTTCCCCCGTGTAGGCGGGGGTTCCACTTGGCGCGGCCTGATCGCCCTGGATGAGTGGAGGCCGTGCCTAGGCCCGTACTCGACGCCATCCTCAGCTCCCGCAATTGAGCTTAACAAGAATAAGAGAAGAGACCGACACAAAAGAGAGAGCCTAAACGCACGCAAACCACAATTCACGCGCACAAGCAAGACGCAAGAAACCTACAAAAAAAAGAAAGAAGAGAGAATGAGAGTACGATGTGTGGAAGCCGCCGGCTGCCGCTGCCAGCGAGCCGATCGGTCCGCTGGGCTTCTCCCGTGTAGGCGGGGGATCAACCTAGTGCGGCTTGATCGCCCTGGTGGAGCGGAGGCCGGGCCTAGGCCCACACAATATCGACGCCTCAGCACCAAGAAAAGGTGCCAATGACCGCCCCTCAGTAAAGAGGTGAGACTAGCCTGGGTAAGAGGGCCTAGCCCTGATACCCACTACCCCCATGCCACACGCTAGTGCCGAGGGAAGATAACCCGATGGATACAAACTGCATGTACAAAAAATATTAGTCGGCACTAAGTAATTAATACAAAAATAATCTGTATTTTACTTTAAGATATAGTTTTGAAGAGAGTCAGCTGTCAAAGTTTACAGCTATACTGTATCAGCCGGGTCGTGCTCTATTGACCACATTCTCCTCCGGGGAGTTAGCCATAATCCACACACTTGGCAGGTTGCTTGGAGATCCTAGTGTAATTTGGAGTTCTTCAGAAGGCGCTGCTACGCACCTTCTGGTATTTTTCCTTCAGGCCCGCTTCCGACTCCCACAGGAAGATTTGGGGGTGTAATTCTAGCCCGGTACCCACGAAGTTGTATTTGAGTCAACCGTTTATGTCAATGTCAAAACAATGTCCAAAAATATGGAGTGTAAAAATTCTACTATCGCGAAAAGGACCTTTGCTGTATGATTAAAATGATAGTAACTATCAAAATCGAGAAAAGTAGAGATCCTGGGACGTGAATACTGTTTCAAATATTGTAGAACTGTAGAACTCGACAGCTCATTGTATAGTTCAGTGAGCGTGGACGCGGGAACGCAGAACTCTCATGTTCTGAGAGTTCTGCGTTCAGAACACTAGACAGTTCGCTGTGAGTCTAGCGCCTAAGCTTCAGCTTTGCAGATGGCGGAAAGGCATTTTGCATTATCGCCTGGCTAACGCTAGAGTATAAATTCTATCACCAAGCACCAAACAGTTAGTGTCCCTGTAGCTGTTCTTGAGAATTTTAGCTTGGTATTATTTTGGATCGGACTGATAATTTATCTTCTTCCTGTCCTGCTCAGTGAGGTCAGGAACACAAAAACCAAACGACATAATTTTCCACTCTGGTCTATTGCTTGTAATAGCAAATTGCTTGTAATAGCAATACTCATACCTTTGTTTATTAACAAAATACTACGAACTATATACAACATTACAGCTACTACAATAAAAGCATTTAGATCCCTATAAGCCATTGCAGACTCATAGGCAGTCCAAATGCTCTAGCCCACTAATAAAGGCATACCTTTCTTATACATGTCCTTCTTCACGAGGTCTTTACCCTCTTAGGCCCTACTCTAACCCTCTGTTCGTCCACATTCATATTCAAGAGTATTTTAATTCTACATAGGTACTGTTTCACCTCTCATCTTGTCATGCTTATGCCAAATTACACTTCAACATTTATATATCTAATCAAGCTTTCTTTAATTTACTACTGTAACATATTATCCATTCTGGGTACCATCATATACCCACTTTAACCACATATGCGAAGGTTAAAATGAGTAAGATATAGTGTGTTATTAGAAAAATAATTCCTGTTCAAATTAAAAGTAAACATATTTTGTTCAACCTTTTTTTTATATTATTGGAACTGACGGAACAAGCTCGAGCCCCACCTGATGTTAAGCGGACTAACCTCTGCCTATAACAGATGCATTTCATCACAAGTCACGAATTGCACAGCGCCCGTCACCTTGAGACATAGTTGTTAAGTCTCATGTGCCTGTAATTTCACTGGCTCTCAAGGACTACTGCCGGAATACACTGTTAGGTGCTTGGTGACAGATTTTCAACCTGACTGTTTTTATTTATTTTAATAGCTATCGTGTTCCTGTATTTCCTATCCAATTAAAATTTGTGTGGAAGATAACATTCGTATTGATTAGGCCGTATATTGTGATGTTTAATTTTATTGTAAGCCTTTGTATTTGATTATATTGTAGTTTAGTAGTTTGTACAATAACGGATAATCTATCTATCTCCTTCCCTAATCTTCTCTTATTCGCCTCTTTCGTTGTCCAACATTCAAACAATTCAAATGCGGCTTTGCTTGTCACGTTATAGCAGCAACTTCGATATTAAACTATGAATATGTATTTTTAGCGTTATGTCATATTTCAATATCAAGTACCAAATAACGGCTCACACGGTACGACCTTATTAACTACGTAAAAGGCAACAGCAATGTCGCAAATCGTATAGGCGTTAAAAAATAAGGCAATATCGTCAACTTTCGATACATTTTGTGTTGAATATTACGAGTAAGTGGTAAAGTGAACTTGCAAGGGCAAGTTCAATGGCCTTCTCGTGTGTAGTAATTAAAACAATGAAATTGTCACTCGGTCGGTGTTGTCGGTTCAGAATTTCCAGCTCAGAGTTCCTTGAAGTCATTATAATACATAAAATATAAAAATAGAAAAAACATTGCTACCTTTTTACTCGTATGTTATAGTGGCTTTGGTTTTTTATCAGGTTACTTTTTGCCACTATTAATAAAAAAACACAGCATACCTACTTATCAATTTTGCGTGGTGTACTACTATGTTTTGTATGGGAATTGTTATTTTGGATATTTAGGGATATAACAAATAATAAATCGGAACACTGGCAAACCATAGATATTAGACTCGGCAATGTGCACACTAAATTTCTCTGAATGCGAACACAGTTAGCACTGCTCTAATGTGCAGCAACATTCCAATCATGTATGAAGGAGTTAGTTCTGGCTAGCAATCCTACTTCACTAGAATATGCGCTATAAGAAGTACTTTCAGAAACTTTGATAATGGAATTCAACGTGGATTTGAAACATTTCGAAGAAATACGATGGAGATTACTCGTGTTGGATCAATCTCTCGCCCTAAGGTCATAGACAAAGCCTCTGGTTATGTGGAAAACTAGTTTCTAACCTAACCATTTGTTCAGTTTGTTTTAGGAGTTTTTGGAGCTTGCGTTTCGTCTAGTACAAGGTTAGAACTACAATTGAAACTAACTAACTTTCACATAGACATCACATATATAGCCGCAGAACGTCTACTGTTGAACATAGTTCTCCCCTAAAGAGGATGGTTTGACATAATCACCACGCTTGACAGGCGTCTTGGACATCGCAGTGTAAGAAGGCGCTGCTGCATGTTTTCCCTACGTTGCGTCGCCTCCTCTGACTTCTAAGCAATAAATCTAATAATAATACAATCATATCACAGCACCAGACGGGGCTTTAGAGAGAGACGAATTACTTAGCATTCCATGGATTCACCGTGCGGGTGCCGGGTCCATCGCGTTGCAGAGGAAGAGGCTAGAGGGGTGCCTGGGACTTGCAACCCAGGAGTAGGATTAAGGGGCCCCTTTATGATATATCAATGCTCTCCTTCACCACTCGAGCCTCCTCCCCTACCTAACCAAATTTGATAAGATCCTACTAATGCCGCCTTAGATACACGTTCTAGGATGGAAGTTACGGTTGTTCTTGGTAGGCCAAGGTCTTTAAGTAGGTTATATAGGAATTTCGCTGGTTTACCCCTTGCTCCAACCTCTACAGCATATAAACTAACCACATAACCGTTTTTGGTTAATTCATTTGTGAGGTCATAAAATTTGTTTGTTTTTATTGTGTGGTCTTTAGGTATGTTTGTTTCCCACGGCACAGTAAGTTCTATAAGTACTATGCGTTTTAGATTTTTTGAGTATAAAAATATGTCTGGTCTGGATGACGAAATACCAACATCCTCAGGAATTTTGTAATGTTTTTCATACGTGTCCATCAAAAGAGTCCAATCGGGAGCTGCGCCTAAGATGGAGTAAGGCTTGGATTTAGATTTTGTAGATGACCCTTCTTTTATAAAATCGACGTGTCGTTTATTCGTGGTCAGACCTTTTTTTGCTCTAGCTACCGAGAGACTCGCGGCTTCACGTATGATTTCGAGGACTCTATCATGGCGACGTGAATAATGACCCCTATCAAGGAGCACCTTGCATCCTACCAGCAAGTGCCTAGCTGTACCGATCGCCTCCCGACAAATACCGCAAGACTTTTCGGTGGCTTTCCCCCATCTTACTAAGTTACTTTGATCTGGGAGGGTCATCTGAAAGGCGTTTAGATAGAATTTTAATAAGGCAGGAGACCAGTCGTCACTTTAACGCCAGAGGATGGTGGAAGGGCATTTTGCGAATGCCCGCCTGGCTAGCGACCACCCTCAAGTAGAAAGTCTGTCGCCAAGCACCGAAAGGTGTGTTCCGGCAGTAGTCCTTGAGAGCCAGTGAAATTACAGGCACAATGAGAATTAACAACTATATCTCAATGTGACGGGCGCAGTGCAATTCGTGAGTTGTCATGAATTGCAACTGTTATAGGCAGAGGTTAGTCCACTTAACATCAGGTGGGCCTCGAGCTTGTTCCGTCACAATAACATAAAAAAAAAAAAAAAAAAAAGGGATACAAAATTTACCTATAGTTAGCCATTCGCTCTGCATTTCTAAGCTCATTGCATGGCTTTATTAGTAGGTAAATCTTACAAAGTTTCCTTAATAAGAAGTTCAAAAAGCGTCCGACAATAGTTATTTACGTATAATGACTGGTTAATAGTTATCAACTTTTTTTATTTGATTGTGACGGAACTAGCACGAGGCCCACCTGATGTTAAGTGGATTAACCCTGCGTCTATAACAGATGCATTTCATCACGTAACGAATTGAACTGCGCCCGTCTCACTGAGACATAGGTACAGTTGTTAAATCTCATGTGCCTGTAATTTTTCTGCCTCTGAACTTGAACCAAACATCCAAAATGTCTAAATCTAGAGCAGGTACTGGACAATTCGAGTCCAAAGCTAGCAGTTATACTTCCGCATGCTGATAAACCGAAGGCGAATGCCCTCAGGGTGAATACAGGGCAATGTCAGTGAGTGGTCACATTTAAATATAACTTATCCTTTTAGAACGCATTTTTGTGCGAGCGACGTTTTCGTTGCAAAATTGTAATATGTTTTGCTAATTGACGAGAGGAAAAATTATAGTCATGTGCGGGATTCGAAACCGCACCATCCACCCCTATAGCCGGGGCATGCTCTAACAATTTAAGCTAACATGACATTATGACTCGTAACTCAAATTTTTCCTCTCGTTCTTTAAACATCGTATGGGGATGTTGATTTTGTATAGTATTCATTTGTAATATAGGAATAAAGTAATATGATTTGCCTCTTCAATCCTGACGTTCTGCATACAAACAATTTATTGTACCTACCTGAGATTACAACAAAATCAAAAGCCAATGATTTAGTAGTAATAACTGCAAAATATAGTACAATTCGTTGCCGTAGTATTAGGGGTAAACGCGGTGCGTTCATTAGCAGTCCCCTCTCCAAACGCAACATTAATATTGCGAGCCATTTCTGCCGCGTTAGTTCCGCGTCGGAACTCGTATTCAAACATCACTCGAATTTTCGAAGTATCCATTTTTCTTGTCTGAGCTGAATAAAAAAAGAACTGAAAGTCGATAATCGAATGAGGAAAATTTAAAAAAAAGAGCTGTAAAAATAATTTTACTGAAAAATTTCAAACCGTGAAGGTTCTATGTCAATTTCGAAGTACATATTACAATAAAACGGTAATTTCATACTTTAACCCTTATTATATATTCGGCACCTGAAAAAAAAGTTAATTTACAATATCTGTTATGGGTTATATTGACCATATCATTTAAATGAAACCAGAATGAGTAGTACTCAAAATTAAATTTTGATTCATTGACCATATATACACAGATTTCTCATAAGAAGGAGGGATGGCTCAGTGGCATTGGCTATGGACTGCCGCGCAGCAGGTCCATGGTTCGAATCCCGCCGCGGGCTTGAGCTTTACCGCATGGTGGAAGAGCATTTTGTGAATACCCGCCTGGCTAGCGACCACCTTCAAGTAGAAAACTGTCGCCAAGCACCTTACGGTATGTCCCGGCAGTTGTCCTAGAGAGCCAGTAATTCTAGGTTAAGCCTGTTAACACCTTCGACCACATCATCACTTACCAACAGGTGATATTGTGTTAAAAGGCTTACATACCAGAAATAAAAATAAGGTTTAACTTATTAAGGGGATAGAACCTTTGTGGCATATCGACCAGCCGCCATTCTTTTTTAAGTTTCCGCGCTCAATGAAAGATGTACGAGTATATATTAGTCGAGGATATAATATATACACACACAAAAAAACAGGTAATATGGTGTGTACCAATTTTTTTTTGTTAGTATAGTGGCACGTTTTCGGAATATTTGGAGGTAAAGATCGCATTATAAGAACAACTAAATTTATTGTAAATGGAGTAATTATGTGTGTTTACGAATACCGTTGTATTTAAATCCTAATTTCCACGTCGCGCGTCGATTGAACTAGGCAGTACAAATATTTGCACGTAAAACAACTGGTACTGGTGGTAACCTTCAAGTAGAAAATCTGTCGCCAAACACCTAACAGTATGTTCCGGCAGCAGTCCTTCCTTGAGAGCCAGCAAGAAATTATGAAATTACAGACATATGCAACTTAAAAACTGTACTTACGTCTCAGGGTGATGGACGCAGTGCGGTTTATCAATTGTGACGAAATGCATCTGTTATAGTTATATCATGTTATATCAAGTGGGCTTCGTAAGTGTTCCGTCACAATGCCATAAATAAAAAATTGAAATAGATTAATTTTATTACTTTTTATTTTATTAATTTTACAATAGCCTTTTATTTTTGCTCTGGGTCAAGCCATTTATTAAAAAGTAAGGGCGTTTTTTAGCTCTGCTGTAACAGTGTCTAAGTAATTAGGCGTCATTGAACTTCAGACTTTATTGACAATAGATTCAGGCGTGGTCTCTACCAATGTTGCTTAAGGGAAGTGAGACAGCCCTGAATAGGAAAATAGTAATAGACCAGTCATCAGATGAGATGATTAATTACAATACAATAGTAATCACCAAGAAGTAACTTTTTGCTAATTAATGAAGTAATCCGTGGAAATCCCATCGGAATGGCATTGCCCTAAAAAAAGTAAGTGAATATTTATAGCCTATTGTTTGTCTAATTATTAATAAAATTCTATGACAATGTATCAATTATTTTAAACTGGTATTTTCAATAGTCATCATCTTAATGTTATGAGTAACTGATCAAGTAGGTATTTGTTAATTTTTGGGGTTCTGTAGCAAAACAACCGTTATGAATTTTGTGCTATTTTGTCCAGAGCCTATTAAATCTGTTTTATCAGTCGGAGATTCCACTGCTGAACACAGGCTCCTACATTAGTTGCCATAATCACCGCGCTTGGCAGGCGCCTTGACGATTGCAGTGTACTAGCAAATCTTTAGAAGGCGCTACTGACACCCATGGGAAAAGATGGGAGGGATACATTCTAACCCGTCACCCCACGAGCTTATAAGCTCTAAAGCGCAGGTTTTTATACACGTATAAATAATTATGACTGAAACAACGATATATATTATAGTTTTTTTTAGTACATAGCAGCTCCCTTGTATGAAAAGTGTGGATAAGTTATAAGTACAAATGTTTAGCTATTCCATAGAGTGGGATTTAATTGATAATAGAATTTAAAATCATCATCATCATTCCAAATCATCAATCATCATTTCAACAATAATAGCGTTCATACCATTTCTTTTTTTTCTGCTATCCATCACGTTTTGTTTCTTTAAAATTAGTAAGGTAAGTACTTAAGTGCCTAGTTTTCTTTATATTTTATTTCTTTTGGATGCCATGGTTCTCCTTGTAGGCATTTCGCAAAATGCTCTTCCATTATACGGTGAAGCTCAAGCCATAAGTGGGGAATGAACCATGAGCCTGCAGCGCGGCAGTCCACAGCCATTTCCGAGAAAATACGAAGTAAAACACTTCGTTTATTTCATGGGATTGAAACGGAGAAAGTACGAGCCCACTTGATGTTAAGCGGTAACCTCTGCCTTTAACAGATGCATTTCGACACAGCTGACCAACTGCACTGCATCCGTCACCTTGAGATGTATAGTTGTCAAGTCTCATGTGCCTGTATTTTATTGGCTCTCAATGACTGCTCCTGGTACACACTGTTAGATGATTTTCTAAACGAGGTTGGTAACTAGACAGACGAGCATTTACAAAATGCCACCATACGGTGAAGCTCAAGCCGGCGGTGGGGATCTAACCATGGACCTGTAGCATAGCAGTCCATTGATTAGCGCTCGGCTATCACTGCCACATAACTGTTTTTATCATAAAATTAAGTGATGAAACGGACATTTCACAAGCCGGATGATGCCAACCAATTTTCTAGCATACAACTTGAAATAACTTAATGATTAATAACACCTTTGATTTCTTTGACCTACTTACTCAACCAAAGTCAATGCTAGACGCAAAAATATCATTTTTCTGAAGTTTGTTCAAGAAAATCGATTTAAACCCAACATTGACTAAAATTATAAGCTACAGAACCCTTCACACTTTTCACTAAGCATAGCACGTAATGCTAGCAATTTTTTACGAAGTTTCACACTTTTTTTTACTAAGGAGATTGGTTCTTACCGTTTAATAACACTGACCTAGTTTATCATCTATGGTTCAACGATTTCATTAGCCTTTGAGGATGGTTCTTCAGTTATTGAAAAAATATGAATGCAAATAAATTTGACTGCGTCATTGATACGAGAGCCCGGTGAAAAAAATTATAACTCCTGGTTTCAGCAATTTATGAACACGCGTTTATGAACAGTCAGAAAGTGTTTAAAAAGGCTCGTCTGGCTGTTCATGGGGGAGTGTTGATTCCGACTCTAATGTATGGTAGTGAAAGTTGGGTATGGCAGAAATAGCGTGAAAGTAGAATAAATGAAGAAATGAAGAATAGATGTGGTGTGAATGAGGATGTAGTGCCAAAAATCGAGAAAGGTATGTTAAGATGGTTTAGACATGTGGAGAAAATGAATAAAATGAGAATGACTAAACAGGTATACATGGGACAAGTGAACGGAAGTGTTTAGAAGGGGAAAATCTAGGCGAACGTTCCGAAATCAGATTGAAGACGTTCTGAAAAAAGGCCATGTCAAGAGTACCCTAAACCGACGCTTATGTATGAAAGGATTGATGAGTGTAGATGAAGCGAAAGAGATATGTAAGGATCGTAGTAAGTGGAAATCCGTAGTCTCTGCCTACCCCTACGGGAAAGAGGCGTTATTTTATGTATGTATTTATGTATTTTTATATAACAAATAAACATAAAAACTACTAGACCGATTTGAAAAATTCTTTCAGCATAGAATCCTACATTATCTTAGATGAACATAGACTACAGAAAATTATCAAAAAATACAATAAATACCCGTGCAAAGCCGGGGCGGGCCGTTAGTATTTGCATAAAATAGCTAAGACTGAGTCTGGTCTCATTCTATAAAAAAAGGGGTGTGAGTTGAACCCGTGTAAAAATTAATGTCTTTTGGTTGTCCCTTTTAAAATTTATATTAAGAATTGGCGATTCAATATCTTTTATTATCAGTATATATTATCCTTTAAAAGATTTTGTTCCAGACCGTGTCAGAAACCTGTTCTGGTTACATTCATAGAACAGGTTTCTGACACGCTAACAAAAGGGTCTGAAAATTAATATATATACATATATATAAAGTATTAACTTAATGAACTTCAAATGATGGCACAGTATATAGTAGTGTCAGAAACAACACATATGAAAATATTTTTTGGAAATTCATATAAATCACTTCATATGTATAATTTACAAGCTAACGAATTTTTGATTAAAAATTTAACAATGGATCAACCTTATATTTACAAATATGCAAGTTTTAAGTACCAGTACATTTTACGAACAACATGCGGATTGCGGATGGACAGACCGTTAGACAAGAGTTTATGTGCTTTTTGGGTTCTTTACACCTATAAAAAACGACATTTTCATGACTGTCTCTTGTCTGCAAGAGCAAGCACTTTTTGAAGCGCTCGTAGCGAAGTTTATTTAGCTGTTCTTAACCGATCAGCAAAGTAAAGCAACGTCGTCCGCGGTCATGAGTTGGATGAGTGACCGCTAGTGGCATTACTACCGAGCGCTTCCCGGTCTCGGTTGTTGTCTAAGGATGGCAGTCGTTATAGCATGGTGGTAGGGCATTTTGCGAATGCTCGCCTGGCTAGCGACAACCGTCAAGTAGAAAATCTGTCGCCAAGCACCTAAAGGTGTGTTCCGGCAGCTGTCCTTGAGGGACAGTACTTCTTGGTTAGCCTGAATTACATCTTCGACCATATCATCACTTACCATCAGGTGAGATAGTGGTCAAAGGCTATCAGCTATAAAAAAAAACAATTCGTTCAAAACAAAACCACTCCGAATATTCAAGTTACCATCATATATCCATGATGAAATTAGAAACAAAACCCTTGGTACCGTGTTTTCTCATGTATAGGTAGGTATATTAATATACATATTACTACACTTTGTAAGTGTCTGCACCGATGAAGCACACTATCAAATTCTGCCATATGAGTCTTCTGAGACAAAGAACTTGGACTCAACATTTGTCTGTTTTATGATCTTCATTTTGAAATCACCACATCAAGGATATCCCAAATTAAACATGTTTCCGACGACATATATCTTATGTTCCTTTTTTACATACATACGTGACTTGATATTAATCATATTCTAATCAAAATTCAAATGTGCCCAAAAACCAAAACCAAATTTTATCGAAGATGTAACCTTTGCATTTTTTATATTAGATAACTTGGTATCCTTCAAGCAGAACCAATTAATGGAATATGATGCAAAAGAAAAACAGCTTTCAATAGCAGTACGTCTCTTAATCTTAAGGAGTACTTTTTAGTTATTCATATTGATTCATTGTCTATCCGATAAATCCGATACCTGTCGAAAAAACGTCTGGATAGGTATAACTTCAAGTTCATTTATTCGATCGGAAATCAGCAGTGTTTACATTGTTGTGTTACGTTTTTTTTTAACATAATAGCCTACCATTTGACCGCCGTCTCACCTTGTGGAAAGCAACGACGTGGTCTACACTACGAACAAGCCTAGAAAATACCTATTAACTCTATACTTGAAGACTTCTAGATTATATATAAGGAAATAAAGGTGCTCATATATCAGCCGTGCGGATTATAAATGTCCAGTGAAAGCGCTTCATTTTTGCAAAATTGGCCATGTGTGGAGGACGCGTTACTGTGTCTTGTTATACGGTGAAATAAAGGTGACCGAGGAATAACACTGTTTGGATCTATTGCACACAATTGAATAATAAGTTAGCCATTGATAACAAATTCACGCGCCATTATATCCCGGAATAGTAGTGATAGTAATGTCTTAACACCCAACGTTTTACCATATGTGCGTCTCATTCTCATTAAATAATAAATATTAATATTTAATTATTGTAAGCTTGCCCGCATAAAGTCGATACTACCTTCCAAAAGTTCTAAAATCTGTCGTTGAAAAGTAATACATTACGTGTAACCTACGAATAAATTACTTTATTTATTCGTAGCGTGTAACCTAAGTATCTAATATAATACCTAGATTCATAATAAACGTATTTTCCCCTCTGCTGTCTATCAAACAATCGCAAACGGAACATAAAAACAAAACACTATTGTTTCCAAAAAACGATACAAACAAAAGCAAGCTCGACCATAGCAACCGATGAACTTGGCCCCAATAATCGAATTATTAAGTAATAGCAGTTTTTCTTCGACGGCTGATTCCAACGATCGGCAAGGTGAAGGCTGTCCGAACGAACGTAGCGTAATGTTTGCCGTATTGTGCAAGTAGAAGTGTATGCACTTGCGTTCGCTGGCCGGATCTGATAGAAAAGAAATCTGATGCAATACCTTGTGTCCGAGCCATGTTTGCTATCTTGCTTTGAATCCCAAATTAGAGCTTGGTACACCATACGGTCATGTTGGGTTGGCTGTTGTTTCTTTGATGTTCCTTTTATGTACCAATCTACAGCGTTTGGTTAGATAATCCTGAAACCCTATTGAGTAACCACAGTTCTGTTTTTTTTTTTGAGCTTTTTTGTATTATAGCTGTTCGTTATTTCGGTGATTTGTCCCTTTGGAAAAAACAAGTTGTGTATTACTAAATATAATTAACGTATAACAATTAGATCAATTTTATTAAGTTTTTGGATATGAGCTAGAAAATATTTTTGTGTTTTAAATAACAATCGCAAATATTTCGACACCATCTAACTTACTAATGGATATATATCAGGTAAAAATATAGTCTTTCTTAGGAAGTTGCTAATTGAGTTAGTAGTAAAGAGGACGTTGTTAAGTGATTTTTTGCTTTCTACGCTTTCGTTGATAAAATTCTGATTCAACTACGGAGAGATACATCACAGTAAGTTTCTACATTAAACATCTCGGGGACTAGTTAGTACTTTAATAAGACAATATAAGGTAAAAGAAATATATACAAACATTTACAAAAGGTATATGTATAAATACACAATTCCTTACATACATATAGTACAAAAAACTATAATTATTTAATGTTTTGAAAAACTTCTATGAATTTAGTCAGGTTTTGAAATCAAGCCAATATTTGCATTAGGCATTGTTAAACAGATACATATAAACGTCATAGAAAAGACATCAACGCATGCATATGCATGATTTTTTTCAAAGATTTCTTTTTTTTGAAAGACCTGCAGCCTTTATTCACAGTTTTAATAATATTCTAAAGATAATCACCTAGAAAGCCAATTACAGATCCTCACGTTTAAAAACAATTCAGAAAACAGGAAATTTAACACGAGCATTCCTTACAATTTAATTGGAATGTATATAATTATTTGCCATCATAATAATTTCACCAGATGGTACGTCATGTTGCCTACCACGGGAGTAGATTCCACCGCCAGATTTGATGTTTAATTTTAAGAAAACTATTTTTTTTTTCAAGTTTTATTATAATCTATTAGGCATGTTATGTCTGCATCATGGGGGGGAGGGCTTAAATGTAACACATAATGGCACATATTTTTATTATTAACAGTGCAAAAGTTGCATTCTTTTTAAACCAGTGGTTGTATGGCCGGTCGCTTACAGACATTGGGAAATAGGTACACACATTGCTAGAATATTGCTATCTACGAGTAAATAGGTTAATAATTAGGTTCGCTAAGGTCGAAAATAATGGTAATGCCTTCCTGTTTCATGCTATATGTAGTGTGATGCTACTAACGGGGTTCATTACTTTGATAGGATATACCGTTAGGTATGCCACCAGCCTTGTCATAAAATTTAAAATTACCTTAAAGATGTTAATGTTTTTTTTAAATAAAATAGGAAGATTTTTTTTTTATGCCTGATAGGTTAGCCTTTGACCACTATCCCACCTGATGGTAAGTGATGATGTGGTTCAGGCTAACCTAGAAGTAGACAGATTTTCTACTTGAGGGTGGTAGCTAGCCAGGCGGGCATTCGCAAAAATGACCTACCACCAAGCTATAACGACTGCCATCCTAAGACAACAACCGGGACCGACGGCTTAACGTGCCCTCCGAAGCACGGAAACGCTCAGTAGTAATGTCACTAGCGGTCACCCATCCAACTCATGACCGCGCGCGACGTTGCCTAACTTTGCTGATCGGTTAAGAACAGCTAAGTAAACTTCGCTACGAGCGCTTCAAAATATTGCAAGGGAGCATGGTTATTTATGGTTAAATAAGGTATGCAAATAAGCTTTAAAGGCTTTTGACTACGTTTTCTGCCAGTTTATTGCGAATAGATGTCGAGACAATTTGTGGATGACAATTTATGGATGACAATTTGTCTATGAACGCTAATAAAAGCACAGACTTTTCTCATGCTTTCGTAGAAAATCCTCCATGGCTTTTGATTACGATTCCGCTCACTTTAATGTGAGTAGATGTCGAAACGTGTCACATTTCGCGGATATCGCACCTTTATTTGGGTTCTACTCTTGATAACAAAGCGGTTAGGTTTAAAGATTTTGAGGATCAAACCTCAGTTCTGTTTGTAGAGGCCACCACGATTTTCGAAAATATATAAGGTACGAAAGTTTGCATACAAATTTTGAGGTACAGTATGCAGAAAGAGAGTATTGGGATATATCATTAAAATTTAAAAAGAATATATAATAAAAGCAAATTTTTCGTTATCATTGTCTTACATCAATTTTTAATTTATGCACGTTGATTAATATATATTATTTATCATTATTATCAATAGCACAGTCTCAAAGTCAAATCCCTAATCCACTCTTCCTGAACATACTTTACATATTTCATTTCAGTAGCAATAGAACCATTTTAGTACGATTTCATCCGAAGAAGTTTTTTTTTTACGGAACATCCTCTATACCCACCTGATGTTAAGCGGACTAACCTCTGTCTATAACAGATGCATTTCATCGCAAGTCACGAATTGCACTGCGCCCATCACCTTGAGACATAGTTGTTAAGTCTCATGTGCCTGTAATTTCACTGGCTCTCAAGAACTGCTGCCGGGCCACTTAGCGACAGATTTTCTACTTGAGGGTAGTAGCTAGCCAGGCGGGCGATCGCAAAATGCCCTTCCACCATGCGAAGAAACTCAAGCCGGCGGTGGGTATCGAACCAGTGACCTGCGGCAGTACGTAGCTATTACCGCTTGGCCATCATTACTTCAAAAAAAGTATTGCAATCATACCTATTTCTACCGCCAAGCAGTAATGTTTACGTCACTATATTCTGGTTTGAAGGGCATACACGAGTCTTAATAACTTAGTTAAGTTTCAGGATCATGGGCGTTGTGTAGTTCATCTGTCGTGGGAGAGGTTACCGTTTTACACCAGGTGGGCCCCATGCATGTCCCATCACAACACCGCATTCAAATCTCATCAATGACCGTAATTGAATTCAGTACACTATTATAGCCAAGCTCAGCCCATAGATGTAAGGACCTCAGATCATGAAACAAGGGAGATAAGTAATGGAAGCGCGGCACGTGCGAACGCATCTGGCCTAAATCAGGCTTGTTTGTAAGAAAACATTGCGCGCTTAGTACAAATCAACAAGCGAATCAGTTTTTCCGATAAAGCAATGGATCAGTGTTTTATTAGATGTATCTGCGAGTGTAACTAGTGACCGTAGTTACAGGCTGAAGCGCAACTCATTTTTGCATATTATGTAAGATTAGTTTATGTATTAGTTTGCAGCGAAAATCTTGGTATGCGTAGCAAAATGTGCGTATGTACGCCATACTTATTGTTTTTATTGCTGTGAGAGTGAAATGGGTGGGAGAGACGCGGTGACACTTTTATGTGAACAATCACGGACTAAAGGCAAATCTCCCTTGTTTCTCTGATCTAAGGACTTACTTAAATTAGGTATTTATGACATCAAATGGGACACTTCTGTTTAAAGAATTTAATTCACACTTAATGAAACACTCGTCAACAACCTTGTCGATCAGTGTGGATCACTTTTTTAAATAATCTAGAATACAATTCATTCTATAATATTGTTAATAATCTAATAAGATTCAACTTGTTTTTTTTATGTATCTGTTAGGTAAGGTCAGGTATGTATATATCATTTGATTTTAAAACTTTGTTCTTTAAAAAAATTTTCGTTTACATTTATAAATATTTATTACTACATTATATATGGTTTACCTAATATTGATGATACAATTTAAAATAAATATTTATAATAATACAATAGTACATTATGATACGACTGTGGAAATAACACTAATAACGAGTATCACACACCTATTTTCAATGCAATTGAGAGTAAAAAAACATTTTTTACTTAGTACTAGGAAATGCACATGGGCGCGATAAAAAACGGCTATATATGGGCGGTTTTGCCACTAAACAGTAGCCTAACCTGTAATAGTATTAATCTATAGATTGGAACCAAAACATGTAAGTAAGACTCAAGTATAGTGGTATCATCCTATATGTCATTTGCTCATCGGTGACGTCACCAGTATATATCAGTAAATGATAGATATAAAAGAATCGATTAGGTTTTTATATACTTGTTTAGAATAGGCTAATCGGACGGAAGGAAGGATGACGGGCTGCAGACCTTGCTGTCACTTCCTGGTGGAACCGAGTTTACTCACTGGCCTTTCTGGCAAGCGGCTAATGAACTGAATAAAATTAAGTATTATGTTGCTAAGTGAGTAAGCTAACGGATATAGGACCGATCAGTTACTTTAGAAATCAGATACCGGACTACAATGCCTGATAACAGATAGGCGAATTCATTATTATTTTATGTACCAGGCCAACTGATCACTTATAAAAAAGTTACCTGGTCCAAACATTATGTAAGTTTTTCCAGTCTTCGCTTGTCCAAATACGACAACAGAGGTATCGCATCCATCCAGGAAGCAGTTTATTTGTGGTATCATAAAAGAGTTGAACAGATTAGCCTGTGTACAGTCAACGGGCAAGGCTCTGTTTACATGAAATGTTTGACCACTTTCCGTGATCACTATCTGTGTCACTGGACTGCTTATGATACATTGCGTCGAATCTGCTAAGCTGGGAGGCTTCAGCCGGATCGCTATTTGAACTGGAATATCCATTGTCGTAAGTAAACATTAGCAATAGCATAACAACAGTACAACCAGGTAACTTTTATTGAAACAGTGATGGCTCAGTGGCATTTGCTATGGACTGCCGTGCCGCACGCCCATGGTTCGAATCCCGCCGCGGGCTTGAGCTTCAAAGCATGGTGGAAGGGCATTTTACGAATGCCTGCCTGGCTAGCGGCCACCCTCAAGTAGAAAATCTGTCGCCAAGCACCTATCGGTGTGTTCCAGCAGCAGTCCTTGAGTACTTCAGCCAGTGAAATTACAGGCACATGAGACTTAACAACTATGTCTCAAGGTTATAGGAAGAGGTTAGTCCGCTGAACATTAGGTGGGCCTCATGCTAGATCCGTCAAAATTAAATTTAAAAAAAAACCCGGACAAAAAACAATTTGTTACACTTTTAATTTTACGTTACTTATACCTAATCATAACTTAAGTTTAGTGTCTATTGCAGGTTTCGAACATGAATCAATAGTGCGAACGAATTGCTAATATATAGCAGTAAAAAATCTGCTGTAGTATAAATATTATTACAGCTGATTTTTGACTTACTAGCATCTCACATGATAGTCAGTCATAATGTGGTTGAAAAGGTTAGATTAACGAATCCATTTTTTTGTAGATAAGAGCACACACCGATTGGTGATAGATTTTCTACTAGCCACGTGAGCATTCGTTAAATGTCCTAGCACCGCACGTGCATTTAGATTTTCTTACTAATTATCAGAGTTCGTTAATTATTGTTATTTTATTATTAACTTAATTAACGTCGTCGTTAAAATTAACATTAATTATTGTTATTTTGTTATTTTATTTATTGTTAACTTGTAATAACACAAAGCTAGTTACGTATATACGTACCTACTATAGTTTTTATGACTTCACGTAACTTTCTTTAAATTTAAGATTATATTGTAAACCTGGAATCCTAATATCACTTCCAAGTTACACCAAAATCGCTAATATACTTAGCTACAAATAAATATGAAATTTATTCGTAGATACTTAGACATACTTACCTACATAGTACTGTCTACATACTAGCGATACTCACTTTATTATTTTATTTGAAATATTATTAACGATCACATATTAACACAAATTCAATATCGCCAAACCTACTTATAACATATGAGTATTTTTAGCAAATAAACTTTAATCATGCGGTCATGTGATGAATAAATAATACAAAAATTGTCTTCCTTGACGGCAGATACGTGAATTTAGGCAGTTAGACATAATTAGATGGTCTTTTAAGGAAGTATTTTCGGATATTTTGGGTATTTTTGAAAAGTTGATATGTAGGAATTATATTTTAATCTTTACCCGTCTGAGTCACTGTAGACTCTACGAAACCGGAGCTTCTTAATCAGTAATGAACTAAACATAATTCGCCCTTGTACAATACCAGCTACGAGAAAACACGTATTTTTGTTTTTAGGAAACTACTATACTTTGACAATATATCGCGAGTTTTATCCATCTTAACTTATTGAGAACCGGCTAGGACCCGCGTTATATTTACTAGAAAGATTCCGACCAGCAGATCAGTTACGCGCTGAGGCCCGTGCTCGTCGCTTTCCGCAATCGTGACTCCCAGATGATGGACTTCAAAATAGTCCGAAACTGGACGGAATCTTGCCGGTAAATATAACACGGATCCTAGCCGGTTCCTAATAAATTAATATAGAAAATTAGGTTTCGTAGCAAGAAGCTAGTAGTGATTGCGGAACGGTACATTTTACTCTTCGGACGTAACTAGTTCAAAGTAGACAGAAAGGTAAAAAATAGTACATTGTACATCGAGACGAGAAAACGATCTATTTCTGTTCGAGAGTTGGTTTAAGCCCAACGCGTAGCGGAAGGCTTAAAGGCAACTCGAGAACAGAAATAGAACTTTCTCCCGAGTGATACATAGTGCTTTATACTACACCTACGAGGAAAATAAAATCATTATACGTTTTCTCGTACTTACCTCGAGACTTCTCAGGCAGTAAGTTCTTTATGACTTCTTGAGCTGCATTTTGCGAATGCCCGCCTGGCTAGCTACCACCCTCAAGTAGAAAATCTGTCGCCAAGCACCTAACGGTGTGTTCCGGCAGCTGTCCTTGAGAGCCACTTCTAGGTTAGTCTGAACAACATCTTCGACTACATCATCACTTACCATCAGGTGAGATAGTGGTCAAAGGCTAACCTAATAGGCATAAAAAAATAATAAAAAAAAACTATAAGGGTTCCTTGTAGGTCCTCCTTTCATTGAAAATCGAATACAAAAATCACAGCTCTTTTTTCTAATTATTTGATATATAAAACCTTTTTGTGATTGAATTGTTTTATGTAAGCAGCTAAAAACAAAATAACGTTACCAGGGCAGTTATGGATTTTCATACAACATTCCTTCACTGCTACGGCGTGGAGGAATGAAAATCCATATAACTTTCTCCGCGGTCCATTTATAAGGAATGACGAACTTTATAACATGTTTTTGAACGAGTAATGAGACCTTTTCTGAGTGGGTGTGGTATAAAAATCATTATATAATAGGTATTCTGTTTAAGTCTTAATTCCATAGTCTAAGCGCCTTGGAGTTTCATTACTTGGAAAGGTCCCCATTAGAAGTAATGAAAGTCGAAGGCGCCGGTTGCCCGCGAGGGTTTTGAGTTCTGATTTCAGTTCTACGTTTCACCTTCATTCACACAGCGAGCGGTCAAGTTCTGCAATCTTATTTACAGGTCATACGTCCTACACTCTCTTCTTCTCATTGTTTATATAGTTATTATCCTTTAAATCATAGAGCATAGTAAGGCGATCATGTAATTTTTCTAGCATCCATATAAACAAAGGTACGCTCTAATATCATGGCAATGTAATGTGGAGATTAACATATCCTTATAATGCACACAGCTGCACTTCCATTGTATATGATACGTTTTATTGAAAGACAACGACAGGGAGACAAGGATGTAGTATACGCACAGACGCACATTCTACTGAGACTCAATCAGGAGACGTCGCCTGATTTGACTTTGCCATGTTAGAGGTATGTATGCCGTTTCTCCCGTTTTGAAACCGTCATTCTGGCAACTTTAGTCAACAACCAAACCCCCCTGCACATGATCCCTGCAGTTGTAAAACCTACCTCGATTTTCCTGCACGGGACATGATTAGAGCCCGAAAGTGGAGACAACATTTTCCTACCAATCGTCCAGAAACACGTTCAAATGACCTCACCTTGGTTATGGACTGCCGTGCCGCAGGTCCATGGTTCGAATCTCGCCGCAGGCTTGAGCTTTACCGCATGGTGGAAGGGCATTTTGCGAATGCCCGCCTGGCTAGCGATCACCCTCAAGTAGAAAATGTGTCGCCAAGCACCGAACGGTGTTATTTACTGAATATACCGGCTAGCACTCACGGTGTTTTGGTCGTAATCTCCGACCGGTGTTCGAGCAGTAAAGATGCTCATTCTCCGAACGGTGTGTTCCGACAGCAGTCCTTGAGAGCCAGTGAAATTACAGGCACATGAGACTTAACAACTATGTCTCAAGGGCGCAGTGCACTTCGTGACTTGTGACGAAATGCATCTGTTATAGGCCGAGATTAGTCCGCTTAACATCAGGTGGGCCTCGTGCTTGATCCGTAACAATAACATAAAAAATAATACCTTGCAGCTTACAAACTGATGGATGTACGAATAGTTCCTTAGACGTTTAATATTGCTTTAAGCAAGCCTTAAGAAATAGGAATAATTTTCCAGCTGCAAGTCCAGCCAGTGAGTATTCATAGAGGCATTGAACTTATAAAAAAACAGGATAAATGGCACCTGTACCTCAAACATGGCAAAGTCAAATCAGGCGAGGTCAGTTGATTGAGTCTCAATAAAGTGTCTATTACAAACTTATTTTCCTGTCTTTGTCATTCATTAAAACGTTTCAAATTTAATGGAAGTGTAGCTGTGCGCATTATATGCTTGTTACATTTTCACCACATCTTCCTTTTTTTATTAGAATGGAGGTCAGGGAGCCGACATTATTTATGACATAAATTTGATAACAATCAACTATGTCAAATGACATAATCACCGTATCTACAGGTATTTCTTGCACAAGTTTGATATTGTTTCCATATTACTGGACATTGCGACCAATGATTTAAACTCATACATGCGTTTCTGAAACATGCGTTCACATTGACCATCGAGGTCTGACATCTGTTGTGTGTGAATGCATACCTACGTCAAAGTAAACATAACCGCAAAACTCTGAACCCGGAACTCCAGACCGCTCACTGTAGGCCCGGTACCCTAAGGGTATCAAAATTATGGCACCGGAATAAACAGATTGTTATTTTTATTACCTAATGAGGCGGCGTCTATCAATAATACTTTTCTTAAAAGCCTAAGAAGTGCAGAGATACGTTTCATTTGGCTACTTAAGTATATATAAATCTTAGATTTCTTTAAGTATATACCAATATTAGTGTTGAGATGGTACTAAAATATAGCAATTGCTCAAAGATTTTTCAAAGCCCACACAAACTATGACCACGGTCAAGAAATCAACAGGTTAATTTTAACAAATTGAAATGTACGTACATGGTTCATACAAATTATGCTATAGATACGCATGTAGGAGTGGACATAAATTATAGCTTATTATGCCCCGTAACCTCGCAATTATTTATCTATATCGATTACGGAAGAACCAGCCTGTCAGTACCAGCTGTCTGTATACTAGAAAATACAAGTAGTAGGCTTTTTAATAGATTTTAATTTATCGTGAATTGGTGTTAGCGCGGCCACCAAGCTATATGGCAGAGCACGCTGAACTGCGGGCGCGGGTTGAAAGGACGCTGGTAAATCGAAGGAATGCGGAACAAGGTGATGAAAAGTGGACTGTATAGGAAAAGGAGCGAAAAACGAGCGACTAACCTGGATATCCTCGGGCTGACGAGCACAGCTGCGGCACTCCAAGGCGTCCTGCTGGTGTCCAGATGTAGTGGCTCTTCGAATTATTTCACGCTGTTGTAGACTCGCGGCGCGAGCGCGGGAAGCTGTTAGTACACAGCTCCAAAGAGACGATCGCGGATATCCCAGTGCGATGGGGCACACACGAAAGCAGCGCGAGCGCGGTTAGTAACAAAATGGCGGTTTCCTTCGAGGCTTCGAGGGAGCTCACAGGAACAGACACATCTGCCGTCAACAAGGGTCGACCGCAGACTACTTGCAATGACAAGTAGGTCACTCATCAGCCACGAAATGTCAACCGTAGATAGTCGTCGTTTTCGTGGGAAAATGAGGGTAGGAAAAGGTAAGAGGTAGAAAGAAAGAAAGTGCCAATAGATGGCACGAACATTGCCCCCGGCCTAAAAACCATTGGTTTTTAAAGGTAGAGAAAGATTGGATAAGTTAATAGAGCGGGTATATGAATAGCGGGTTGACCAGGGGGCAAGTACGTAAGTTATTGAGTGGGTAAAATGCACAAACGAACGACCGGCCGTTTGTAAACGGAAGTCGCTGTTCGCACTAGACATACTCTACATATTCCGTCGGCGCCTAGAATTGTCTCTTCGACAACACCTAGAGGCCAAGATAGCGGGGGAAGATTGTCTGTGATAATAAGCACGACGGAACCTACTTTGATTGGATTAGAAAGTGTATTCCATTTTCCTCTAGATTGAAGCAGGTGAAGGTACTCTAACTTCCATCGTTTAGAGAACGATTGGATCATCTTATCCAGCAAAGTGTAGCGTTTAAGAAGATGCGCGGGCTCGTCTGAGATCGCGCACGCGGGTAAGTGTTTAAGCGGTGCAGCCATCAAGAAATGCGCGGGCGTTAGTGCAGTGGGCTCAGAGGGATCCTCACTCAATAGCGTTAGCGGTCGCGAGTTTATGACGCTCTCTATTTGCGTAAGCACGGTTAACATTTCCTCATAGGTGAGTAACTGTGAACCTATTGTTTTAGCTAGGTGACCCTTGAAAGCTTTCACGAAGATTTCGTAGTTTCCGCCAAAGTGTGGGCTTCTTGGTGGGTTAAATTTCCAAGTTATGCGGTTGGCGGATAACTTGTCTGAGAGCGACTTATTATACTCCTCTGAGCTTACGAGTTTATAGACGTCAGATAGGGCATTTCTTGCTCCAATAAAAGTGCGGGCGTTGTCCGAATACAAGACAGAAACGGTACCGCGACGAGCGAGAAAGCGTTTAAAAGCAGAAAGGAAACTGCAGCTGCTTAAATCTGTCGTCAGCTCTACGCTTACCGAACGCACTGACATACAGACGAAAATACATAAATAAGCCTTAATAGAGCGCACACCTCGTTTTCTAATTGGAATAATAGAAATTGGGCCGGCGTAATCCACAGCGGTGTGAGTGAACGCTTTAAATTCGTTCACGCGGCAAGCGGGTAGGTCTCCCATAAGCGGGAATGTAGGTTTAGGTTTTGCCTTAAAACAATAGTTACACTTATGTATAACCGAGCGGACGATATTACGGGATGCAAGTATCCAATATCGTTGTCTGAGAATCGACATCAAAGCGTGCGGACCTGTATGACAGTTATGACGATGGTAGTGCTCAATTATCATTTCGATTATGCGGTCTTTACGCGGTAACAAAATGGGATGCTGCTGATTGTACGATAGATCCGCATTTCGGAGACGTCCTCCGACTCGTATGAGTCCGTCGGCGTCTAGAAAGGGCACGAGTCGCTGTATAGCGTTTGAACACCGGGTGTTGGTTTTAAGGTTCTGAATAATGTCCGCAAAGTAATGTCTTTGTACAGCTGTCAGGACTTGAATTTCTGCGAAATTCATTTCATCGGTTGTGAAGTATTTAGAACGCGGCAGCTTCTTGATGAAGCGATAGATGCGGACGGCTATACGTAAGAGCATCAGCCATGAAGAAACGCGGGTGGAGAGTTTCAACAGCGGGTTGGAATTCACCACGGCGGGTTGTGTCACAGGAAGTGAAACGATTTTCTTCGACTCAGGTAGGTTTAAGTCAACCTTAGCGGGAGCTACTGTCTTAGCGGGCCAAGCAGCAGGCTCTTGGCTTAACCAAGCGGGGCCGGTCAACCACAGCGGGTGGTTAACTAGCTGAGCGGGTGACAGCCCTCGCGAAAGTGCATCAGCACAAGGGTTTTCCGTTCCAGGTATATGACGGAAGCTGTCAACGGGAATAGCGGCAGTAATTTTTGTTATACGAGTAGCAACAAAAGTTTTGAATCTGTGCGGTGAAGCGGTAGTCCACTGCAACGCTACCATAGAATCGGTGAAGCAATATACTTTGTCTATGGTATGACGCTTTTCGTAGGTATCGAGAACGCGGCGAACCAATTTTGACATGAGCAAGCAGCCGCAAAGCTCTAGCTTTGCAATTGAAATTGTTTTCAGCGGAGACACTTTTGACTTGGCACATACTAGACGAGTGAGCGGAGTTGAGTCATGGTCAGACTGAGTTCGAATATACACTACAGATCCATATCCATGCTCGCTAGCATCAGAAAACGCAACGACGGTGATTTTCGAATTTTCTTCCACGCCTAGGTGGCGAGGGAATCGCAGTTGCTGAATGGCGGGAAGTTCGCGAAGATAATTATGCCAAATATCTACCACTGCTTGCGGCGGTTGCTCATCCCAGTCAAGCTTCAAAACATGAAGCTTTTGTAAAATTAATTTAGCGTACAAGATGACAGGAGCTATGAGTCCGAGAACGTCATACTGACGCGCTATCACGGACAACATATTGCGTTTAGTCGCAGGCCGACTTTCGACGTTCACGGTGAACATAAATGCGTCCGAGCTTGGCAACCACTGTAGCCCTAAAACCTTCAAGTTCGAGTCTGGCTCATCGAAATTGATAACTGCGGAATGCCGATCGGAGACCGGAAGCGATTCAGTGAGCTCGGGTACGTTACTAGCCCATTTCACTAGCTCGAAGCCCCCGGCCTTGAGCAACTCGCGGAGATCATCGCGAAGCTGTACGCTACCAGGCAAGGACGGCATGGAATAGCACACATCATCCATGTAAGTATTGTTTTCGATGACGGACGCGGCGTGCGGGAAGCGAGCGCGCTCGTCAGCGCACAGCTGGCGTAGCACGCGCATCGCGAGAAAAGGACTACTGCGCAGGCCAAAGCAAACACGGTTGAACACGTAAGTGCTCAGCGGCGAAGCGGGGTCAAACCGATATAAAAACTTCTGAAATTTGCGGCTCTCTTCGTTGACAAGTACCTGTAGATACATCTGTTTTATATCGGATGTGAAAACGATTGCATAAAAACGAAATTCTAAGAGAATAACGAAAAGGTCATTTTGCAAATTATCCCCAGTATGCAAGACGTCATTCAATGATAAGCTCGAATCAGTTTTCGCACTTGCATCCATGACCATGCGCCATTTAGTAGTGGTTTTATCCAACCTGGCAATCGCATGGTGCGGAATGTAGTAACCGGCTAAACTATCGTCGTTATTTATCAGCGAGACATAACCTTTCTGCAAGTATTCCTGGATAATTGCATCATACTCCACGCGCAGGGGAGGTGAAGCGACGAGCTTGCGTTCTAAATGCATAAAGCGCTTCTTAGCGGTAAGAAAAGAATTACCCAAAGCGGCAGCGGGGTCGCGGGAGAAAGGCAACGCTACAGAGTAGCGGCCCGTAGAATCGCGGGAAAAATTATTTGTAAAAATACGTTCATTTTCGAGAGCGGTAGGACTTAAGGCCGGTGTGCATTGCACTTCCTCAAGTTGCCAGAATTTCTGAAGAATATTATCCAAGCGCGGTTGTTCTGCGAAGGCGCAGAGAGATATTCGGGAGCGGTGACTATCATCATTAAAAGCGGTATATGTTTGAGCGGTCGCAACGGGAGCGGTCCCGATTACGATAAAACCGAATATCGATTCGAAAGCGGTAGGTGCACCAGGCGGACCAGCGGCACGACCCGATAGCAAGATATCCGCAAACAGCGGAGCCCCAATAAGTATTTCTATCTCGGACGGTTCCGAGAAATCCTTATCAGCAAGCGGCAAGCCGTGTAGATATGCAAGACAAGAGGTATCAACTCTCACAGACGGCAGGTTGTCGGTGATGCGGTCAATAACAAAAGCGTCGACCGAAATAAAATTATTATCAAGTCGCGAATGTAATGTGGTTGAAGTTACACCCTTAATTGGATTTGACGCGGAACCTATGCCCTTAACAACGGTATTTGTAACCTTATTGCATTTTAAATTAAGCTTTGCGCAACAATTAGCTGATATAAAATTACTCTGGGAGGCAGAATCTATTAAAGCGCGCACTACATGCTTACGACCGTTTGAATCAGTAGCGTAAACTTGCACGGTTCCCAGTAAACACGTAGTATCTGCGGTCGGTTGAGTGACAGGGCGAACGTTATTGCATAGAGAAATGTTTTGTTGTTGCGACTGATAAGCGGGAGGCTTCGGAACATCTGCAAGCGGGCAGTGAGCGGTAACAGCGCGCGGGGCGGAAGGCAGGGGCGCGCGGGCGGCGGTGCCGGCGGCGTTGTCAGCTCGTGCGCGCGATGACTGCGCTGGCGCAGGATTGCGCGCGGATGACGCGACGGCAGCTCTGTTGAGAGTGCGGGTTCCTTCCCGGGAAGGTAACATTTTACGACATAACATTGAATGATGTTTACATCCACAATGACGGCAACTATATTGCGAGTTGCAAGCGGTATAGTTATGCGAAACACTTAGACAATTAGTACAACCTTTATGTTGTTTTATACAAGACAACCTGTCCTCAGTGGAAAGCTTATTAAATGCAGGGCATCTATATAAATTAGCGTGATCAGATTGATTACAAAGCGGGCACTGTGCTGCGCACGATGCAGCGAAAGAATGCGTAGACTTAGGGACAACCTGTTTGTTATTGTTGACATCAGAAGTGCGGCTAGCGGGCGCCGTACGTTCTAATATCTTACTCTGCTCGCGAACAAACTTAATTAGATCGTCGTACGTAGGCATACTTTTACCTCGCATATGCATTTCAAACGAGCGGGCGGTACTCGAATCTATCTTCTTCAAAGCTAATTGTAACAACATAAAATCCGATAAATTATCGAGCTTGAGCGAATGTAAGCTTGACACTGCTGTGCAAAATTTATCTAAAAATAGCTCCAGGTTTTTAGCGGAAGCGGTAATGCTAGTTGGTTTGAAATCGAGCAGCTGATCGAGATAAGCGGAACCTAAGCTACGCTGGTCGTCGTACTTGTTGACTAAAGTCGACCAGATTAGATGGTAATTATCTGCGTTTGGAACAATACCTGAAATAACGGATAATGCACGACCTGACAATTTATTTACTAAATACTGTATACGTTCGTGGTCAGTTAAATCGGCATTTTCATGAATTGTGCGACGGAACGATTCATGGAATATTTTCCATGTCATTGGATTACCATCAAAGGTCATCAACTCCAACTTAGGTAGTTTGACAGATTTATGTTGCGGTGTAACATGCGATTCCGTACCTTTGACGTTCATAGCGGGAGGGTTGAGTTTATTGTAAACAAACTTACAGCGGCAGTACATGTCTTCAAAAACATTAATTGACTGATAACTTACGGAATACGTGGGATCGATTGTCAACTCGGTGACATTTAAATCGTTTACAATGTCATTAAACTCAGATTGTAAACGATCCAGTGAAATGATTCCACACAGAAATAAGTCTTTCTCAGTATCATCAGTGAAAGCGTTCAACGAGCGGTTATAAATTTGCTGTAAACGAGCAAATATGGCATCACGTTTGCCGATTAAAGTTAAACGTTTGACCGCCAAAGCATCAAGAGCCGTCGCATCTTCGAACTCGCCAACTTCTTTGCCCTTAGAACGAACACTTTTAGTATTAGTGCTCGCCATTTTTATTTCTATTGGGTCAAAAAAACGTTAACGAATACTCGCAGATTACCCTCACACAGAATGAATTTAATTGTAAAAAATATAATTTTTAGAAATAGCGAAATTAAATGCGGTTTTGGAAAACGGAATACACAATCTGATATGCAAATGATACTAACAGTTTATAGAATGTAATTAATGTAGGGACAAAAAAACGGGAAATTACGCGGGAACACAATATTTTAGTACAAATATCGTGAAATATTAGGCCTTTTTAGAATAATCCGGCTCGAAGGACCAAAAGAATGTTAGCGCGGCCACCAAGCTATATGGCAGAGCACGCTGAACTGCGGGCGCGGGTTGAAAGGACGCTGGTAAATCGAAGGAATGCGGAACAAGGTGATGAAAAGTGGACTGTATAGGAAAAGGAGCGAAAAACGAGCGACTAACCTGGATATCCTCGGGCTGACGAGCACAGCTGCGGCACTCCAAGGCGTCCTGCTGGTGTCCAGATGTAGTGGCTCTTCGAATTATTTCACGCTGTTGTAGACTCGCGGCGCGAGCGCGGGAAGCTGTTAGTACACAGCTCCAAAGAGACGATCGCGGATATCCCAGTGCGATGGGGCACACACGAAAGCAGCGCGAGCGCGGTTAGTAACAAAATGGCGGTTTCCTTCGAGGCTTCGAGGGAGCTCACAGGAACAGACACATCTGCCGTCAACAAGGGTCGACCGCAGACTACTTGCAATGACAAGTAGGTCACTCATCAGCCACGAAATGTCAACCGTAGATAGTCGTCGTTTTCGTGGGAAAATGAGGGTAGGAAAAGGTAAGAGGTAGAAAGAAAGAAAGTGCCAATAGATGGCACGAACAATTGGTTTCACACTTCCGCCACCACTTTATGTTGAGTATTTTATTATAGTAGTCAATAAGTTCTGAACTTATCCATCATTTATTATATATTCTTACATATATTTATAGGTTTGTAGCTATAGCACCTAACTAAAATTAGATCAGTGAGCGCAAATTGTTAAGGTTCACAATCATGTACACATTGTCGTTTCTCTAGTTGCTGTGGTACACATGTATAATGTGTGATGTCTTAAAACTAAATATCTATGTAATCACAAAGTAGCACCAACAACCAAATTTATTAAAACTACAAACCCAACTGCGGTACAAAAAGTAAAATTCTCTATGAATTGTTACTCCAAACTGTATTCAACCATTTTCCATATTCCATGTTCGTCACAAGTGGCGAACTGCACTGCGCCCATCACTCTGAGACATAAAGTTGTTAAGTCCCATGTGTCCGTAATTTTACCGGCACCCATACCACCACACACCCTTCAAACTGGAACATAGTATACGAACAGTAGTTTCAAAAGTATGGGTTTCCCCCAACTGGTGGGTCGCCAACGAATATTTGGTGTTCCCCGAACAATAGGATGACTAAAACAACCGGCGATTTTATTGGAAGAATAAACAAAAAAAAAATTAAATCTTAATTTAAAGATCTTCACGACGAAGAGTATATATTCTCAAACGCACATAATACTGGTCGGATATTTTATACAATAAAAAAAAAAAATTTGTAGTAGCAATTTTCAAAACGGATCTGAATTTTGCAGTTCGCGGTATTCGAGCGTTCATGAATAAACTAATGCTGTATTAAGGTAAAACAAAATAATATATGATTGTATTGGAAGTCTTGCAACTTTTTTTTTATTTTTTTTTATGCCTGATAGTTTAGCCTTTGACCACATCTCACCTGATGGTAAGTGATGATGTGGTCGATGATGTTGTTCAGGCTAACCTAGAAGTACTGGCTCTCAAGGACCGCTGCCGGAACACACCGTTAGGTGCTTGGCGACAGATTTTCTACTTGAGGGTGGTAGCTAGCCAGGCGGGTATTCGCATAATACCCTACCACCATGCTATAACGACTGCCATCCTAAGACAACAACCGGGACCGACGGCTTAACGTGCCCTCCGAAGCACGGAAACGCTCAGTAGTAATGTCACTAGCGGTCACCCATCCAACTCATGACCGCGCGCGACGTTGCTTAACTTTGCTGATCGGTTGAGAACAGCTAAGTAAACTTCGCTACGAGCGCTTCAAAAATTATAGAAATTATATAGAAAACCAAGTGCAGACCAATTTACAGCCTGTGATTTGTCTATTTGTAATTGTTTACTAAGATTGACCCACATATTATACCAACGACCTACTTGAAACGTTAGGAAGTAAGGCACAGATAAGTTAATAGTTACCAACTACATAAGTAAGGGCTTCAGACCGAATAAGGTGTTTGAATCACATTGTATACGTATTTGTCGACATATTTGTATACATACTTGTACTTATGTAGGTGTTGAACTTGAATGCTGCATCGGTCATCTAATAAGTTATTATGTTAACAATTTATAGTAGCTACGTAACGAATAAAACATACTTTTGCCTTTTAACTATTTATATAAGAAATTAAATCTAAGCACTAAAATTTACTTTTAATTGATGAATCATCGTAAAAAAAATTGTAGGTAGTTTCAATGAGCGTCTACTAACAATCACGATCATAATAACAAGAACTTAAAAGTATTTAATTTTATTTTTATACTTTTTTTATTCGGAAGACGTATGAAGCTGTTAGTGCCAGAGTCCTATCTTTTCCATAATTGATTTTAATTGTCTCAAAAAAAAATAGGCTACTGTAGCATTCAGCGCCTCAAATTGTAGCTACATATTAGGTCATCCATTATATCGTCACTTATATGCAAAAGTTTATAGCTACATTAACTATCTTCTACAAGTAGAACTACCTTCAAGTAGAAAATCTGTCGCCAAGCACCTAACGAGGTATTCTGGTAGTTGTTCTTTAGCCTGAACAACTTTTGTCAGTTGGGATAGCAGTCAAAGGCTAGCTATCAGAATCAGATGTGAAAAAATTGTAGATGCAGTAAATGTAAATAATAATGTAAATTTTTATCATCCCGACACCCGTATTATAATGAGATGCGACTGTCAGTTTGTGTTTAAAACTGTAAGTTTTTCGGTATGCATTGGACGCTCTCAGATATTATGTACCTAGAATGGAATCGCTTCGAATTCGACAATATTGTTTGTTGACGTAACCATTCATCCAGAAATGAGCCTCATCGCTGAAGATGAGGATGAGACCGCAGGTCCTTGGTTGGATCCCCACCGCCGGCTTGAGCTTCACCGCATGGTGGAAGGGCATTTTGCGATTACACGCCTGTCTAGCTACCACGCACTAGTAGAAAATCTGTCACCAAGCACATAACGGTATGTTCCGGCAGCAGTCCTTGAGAGTTAGTGAAATTACAGGCACATGAGGCTTAACAACTACGTCTCAAAGCCACGGGCGCAGTGCAATTCGTCACTTGTGATGAAATTAACAGGTGCGCCTCGAGCTAGTTCCGTCACAAGAACGTAAAAAATAAGATGATTTTCCGATGAAAATTAGGGTCGGTTTCCAACTGCTTCAGAGCCTATTTAGCGGACACACGTTGTTGTCTATGGCCTTTAACTTCAGCCACAGTAAGGTGGGTGTAATGAATCAGTTAAAACTAAGTACCTACTTCTTTATTAAGCTTTCGCCAAAATAACAAAAATCTGATTAGGTATACTGTGCTATAGCAGAGCTCATTTTAATAATTATGAATTAAATGTTAATTTATATAATTTAAGTAGGCCATAAAAAGTTGACATTTGATAAATTAGTCCATTTGTTGAGAGACAACATTTTGCTCGACGACCTTCCTATATTGTAACTTCAATAACACCAATAATTTGATGACATGACTGTCGTTCTTTTTTTAATGCCTATTATAGACCTGAACATAGAATAAATCCACCAAAGGCTACTTGGATTATTTTAAGATGATACATACAAGCTAACACCACAGTAGATGTAGGAGCATTTAGCTCAAAATGCGCTTTACGCTATCGGTACTTTAAATTATAAATCGAGTATGTTTCCGTTAACTATTCTGCGAATAGAAATACTATAATAATTTGAAAGGGTTATTGTCATTTGAAGTTAAAAAAAATTAAATTAATAATTCAAGACTAAAAATAAATGTTACAAAATCGTAAGCTGATCATTAGGCCGAATTTCCCTTTTGTTCTCTTTTACGACCTCCAACAGAAAAATTGATTGTCTTTTGTTTTAAGCCAGGGACTACCATTTTCCCCCCGAAGGGTTCCCGCCTTGTCGTGGCGGTGGGGCTCAGTAGCCGTGGCTTCGTCACCCACGGACGGTGAGGGGCCACGCCAGGAGAGTAGTGCCAGTATTTCGGTGCGCCGCTCTCCCTACCTTCCGTGGCCGCGGCTGGGCCGCCACCATTAGATGGCAGACGCGGAGTGGCCGGGGAAGAGGAGTTTCGGTATAGCGAGGCACCGCTCTCCTAATCCTCTGCGGCCGAAGTAGCAGGCGACGGGGCTACTCACTTGACTCGTCGCAGGGGGACCTTGGGCGTCGGAAACGGGGTCGTCTGACGCCCATTTGCGGGCTAGGTCCCCGGGTGGTAGTGACGTGCCATGTGTTCTGGTGCGTCGTGAGGGGTAGAACTTCAGGAGGGGTCCGGCAACGGACAACCGTGGCGGGTTCGTGGTTGAGTGTTATAGCGTCCCAGCGATCGCGCCGAGAAGCGGTAGAGTTGGAACACCGTGTGTTATTTATTTGGTAGGGGCACTTGCTGCTGTGGGAGTAGTTGGTGCCGAGTCCGACATATCCCGGCCATCTCCCCCGTGGATGGACGGAAGAGCAAGAGACTACCATTTTAAACTTTTTTCATGTAAAGTTATGAGACGGACAAATCGCCCGCCTGATAATAGGCTATCAATTACAGTTGCAGAGTCACCTTTCCCATTCTGCTGTATTGTCAATGCACTGCATGTTTCACCCTGAGAGTTCTTATATCTCATTCATTTGCTACTGTTCCCCTTACACCTAAATACAGTAATGTTTGCACACTACTGTTTCCATTATAATGACTACGCTGATAGTATGCGACACGCTTATCCATTACAGCTGCAGTGTCAGACATCCTTTTCTGTTTGACACTGCACTGCACTCGTCACACCGAAACGTTAGTTATCTCAATCGCCTGATAATCTCACTTGCTACAGTTCCTTTGACGCCTTAACGCAGTTTTTGGACACTACTGCTTGGAAACTGAATATGTAGCACTGTGGTGGATCGCACCTTGACGGACTCTTGCTAAATATACCTACCTCATTGAATTGGTAATATTTCCCAGGCGTACTTACTTTACGCGTGGCACCACACGGGTAAAGTAAGGGCTAGAAGGTCGCCCCCCGTTACTGCCTGTGGATGGTCGTAAGAGGCGACTAAAGGTAAAAATACTGGAAGGTGGGCAGCAGCGCCTCCTGAGGAAATGATATCTTAAACTGCAATCTTCAAGACGCCTGCCAAGCGTGGGGATTATGGCAAACCCCCTCTTAATGGGGGGGCTGTGTTCAGCAGTGGACAATCCAGCTGATACAGTACAGTATACTTGCCTGTATATATTCCTATCACAAAATAAAATAGGTTCAATCTTGTCTTTAGCAAACGATGAAAAAAACTAAAACAGAAGCCAGATTCGATTCTATTTGTTTACGTCTATGAATGAAATGACTTATCGGTCATTTGGATTACCTATAACTAACATCACTAATTACATGCTAACACATTTAGGCAGGAGGAAATTGATTTGTAAGTTTAACTCTACTTTAATCCCTCAGTTCAGATGCACATCTTCCTTATATTTTACTAAACAAATCTATCTTTAGTTTTCCAAATATCTCTTGGTAGGGCAGGCGACCCGGTTCTGGCCACTGACCCCTTTTTGGCCATTTTGAACTTCAAAGCGATGCTAACAAGGTACAGATAACTAAACAAGTCTCTTGTATAAGGTATTTACAATAACGAATTATGGCAACACAAATATAGTTGTCAGCTGTCATGTATCTAACGTCACTGAGACGACAGCAGCCATTCGGTGTCAATGTGCGTGAAACGTGTTCAATTGTTAATAAAACTACTAAGGACAGTGGGTGAGTAATCAGTTACAATCTCTGGAATCTTTGTTTTTTTTTTTAATGTTAATGTTCGTATTACATTCAAATGACACTGTCTAAGAAGAAATTTAGTTATTTGCCTGCCATTCTTACGAGAAGTAAGGTTATAATCCGATGGCCACAAATGGGGCATATCTTATACAATTTCTCAGCTTTGGCCAAGTCGATGGCCAAAAGTGGCACACGTAGAAACCCCACTTCTGGCCATTTAATGTTGAACGTGGTCTTTTATAAACTAACCATGTGTTTTTTTTTGTTTGTCGTTCATGCTGTAGATGTACTAATTACTAAAATAAAGAAGTAAACCCGGCATTTCATTTTCGTAGTTGTTTACTGAAACACGACAAAATAAATGTAATAATATCTGCTTGGGGAACGTCTTACGGCTGATATGATGACGATGTTCCTATGTAATGTATTAATGTACCTATGTAATGTATTTGTTATTTGAATGAGTTTAATGTTATTTTCTTGCAGATTCTGGGAAAGATGTCGTATTCAAGCAAAAAAGACGCAATAAAAAGAAAATTATTTCAGTACTCTCCACACAAAGTAGGCTTAGCGTTAGACGCTATTAGAAATGGAATGAAAGTATCCACTGCTAGTAAGAACTTTAATGTTCCTCGAACGACATTGCGACATAAACTTTCTGGTGATGCACCTGAAACTTCTGGACATGTGGGACCTCAAGCAGTTCTTGGAATTGAAATCGAAAATGAACTTGTAGCGTGGATTAAAGATTCTGCTCGTAATGGGTTTCCCATCAACAAAGAAGGGTTATTAGACTCTGTCAAAAAAATCGTGGAGAAGGGACATCTTAAGACACCTTTTATAAATAACAGGCCCTCAAGATCCTGGTTCGAAGCGTTTATGGCCAGACATCCCGATCTCAGACAAAAACATGCGGAATATATAAATAAAGCTCGATCATTAATTACCGAAGAAAAAATAAGAAATTGGTTTCAGGAAGTCTCTTCACTATTAGGCACAGCAGATCTGAAAATTCTAGAAGACCCCTCGCGAGTGTGGAATTGCGATGAAACTGCTTTCTTTCTAGCACCTAAAGGAGGTCTCGTATTAGCCGAAAAAGGACTGCATGTCTATGATACTTCAAAGAACAGCGACAAAGAAAATATTACGACCCTTTTTACTGTAAATGCCCTTGGCGAGTATGCGCCTCCTACAACTGTTTACAAGTACAAAAGGATGAGTAGTGAAGTCGTTCAAAATGCACCAGACGGCTGGGGAGTCGGAAAAACTGAAAAAGGGTGGATGACAGGAGAGGCTTTTTATGAATTTGTTGGAAACGTCTTTATTCCCCACCTGAAAGAAAAAGGAATAGAATTACCTATAATTTTATTCCTGGACGGACACAAATCTCACCTGACTATGCAACTTAGCAAATTATGTCGTGAAAATGAAATCATCGTGGTCGCGCTTGTTCCAAACACAACTCACATGCTACAACCCTTGGACGTCGCGGTGTTTTATCCTCTAAAACAAAACTGGCGTAAGCTCGTGAAGAAGTGGCGTATAGAAAATGATGGAAAAGAAATTACAAAGTATAACCTTCCTTCAGCTCTTTATAGCTTAATAATCAATAACGAAACGTTTGCAAACAATATTAAAGCAGGATTTAAGACATGTGGTTTATATCCATTCGGGCCTGATTTTGTAAATTACAAAAGAATTGTGAAACAACACAGCGACACAAAAGAGAACCATGACGTCGTCACGAGGCTTACCATTTCTGAGTCAAGTTATCTTACATATCTAGAAAGTAAAATAAATCCGAACTTTCTGAAAGACTTTTACGCTACATTTGAATTGGGCACGGATTGGGAAGGAAATAAGGAAGCATCAATGCTTTATGATACTTGGCTGGCTTTTAAAAATGACAACACCGCTACGAAGACGCGAACCAATCAGGCAGTCATATCGGAAGAGGTCGAAGATCCTTATTTTTCAGCCCTTCGTTATCCCGGAGATAGTGAAGAGAACATTGCTAAACAAGGAGATACCCGTAATGAGGACAATCCCCACGAAGAATGTTGTACGTCTCCATCGCTTCTTGATACTTGCAATTTAGATGGCACTATCAAAGGGGCTGGCACTCGAAACAACGATAATTCCTGCAATGAAGAGGATCCTATCTTAAAAGATGACAATACCTTTGAAGAACCTTGCGCATCTTCTTCCCGTGGTGTTTATACCCGTGACCAAGAGGGCACTGTTAAAGACATTGGCACTCGATACGACTATAATACATGCAATGTAAAGGATCCTACCCTAAAATATGACAATTGCTTTGAAGAACCTTGCGCATCTACCATCCATCTTATTACTTGTGAGTCTTGTGACCAAGAAAACACTGACTTGCGCACTCCAGAACAAAAGAACACTCTGGATGATTACAACTCTAACAAAGATCCTTGCATTACTTTAACTAATCTTGATACCTCCAATCAAAAGGACGTTACGGTACAAAATGATGAAGTCGAGAAAAAATACACGGCAAGAGAATTAGTGGAAAAATGTGTATTGTATCCAGGGAAAGTGGTACCTAAAAAAACTAAGACCGCAATGTACATTCCTTCCATTATAACTTCAAACAAATGGGTAGATATTATGGAGGCAGCCGAAAACGAAAAAAAAGAAAAACAAGTCAACAAAAAGAAAAAACAGACTAAAGTAATTAAGGCTAAAAAGAAAAAAGTGACCAAAGAAATAACGTCTTCCGAAGAAGATGGCGAAGTTATGGAGGCAGATGGTGAACAAGATGGTGGAGTTATGAAGGCAGCCGAAAACAAAAAGAAAGAAAAACAGGTTAACAAAAAGAAAAAATATAAGAAAATGAAGTCTAAGAAGAAAAAAGTGCTCGAAGAAACCTCGTCCTCCTCTGAAAATGGTGAAGTTGATTATGTCGAAAGTAGTGAAAGTGAATGGAATGAACAGAGTGATACTTCTTCAAATGGCGAAGAAATGATGATAGATCGAGAAACTAAACTAATTAATCAACTGAGAAAAGGTTCCGAGCACAGGAAAAGGAAGAGGTCTGTGACCAAGGACAGTACTTCTGAATCAGAACTACCTTTGAGTAAGGTAGCAAACTCTACCACTAATGAAAAGAGGTATAAAAACTTAACAAATGGTTGTTATGTTATTATTAAGTACGAAGGGGAATACTTTCCAGGTAAAATTGAGAAAAAAGAAGGAGGTGTCTATGAAATCAGTACTATGGTACTGTCTACCGGGAATACCTTTAGATGGCCGGAAAGGCCAGATAAAATCTGGTACACAATAAGTGATATTGTGGAAACCATAAGTCCCCCTGTTAAGCATAATAACAGGGGCTTTTTCAAAATTTTGGAGATGGAGAAATATTTACCTGATATATATAATATATAAAGGTAAAATAATTATGATTAGATTTATAAAAACTTTGAGCCTTTGAGACTGTCTAGCCTGTAAGATTTGTTGTTACAGTGACTTTGTAATAAATACTACGTTGATTTTGAATTCATTGATGCTTTATTTCATAATGGCCAGAACTGGCACACAGTGTGGCCACAAATGGGTAAAATGTGGCCAAAAGTGGCTCTTGGACCCATTCTGAGTTTTTTTTACAAAAAATCAGGCATCTTTTGCGAGTTTAGTGACTAGAAGGTTCTATAAGGTAAAAATAATATATTTTTGATGACTTGGTATGAAAATTATGTCCGAGGTAACTAAAAAAATGGAACACCAAACGCTTGAGTGGCGAGAAACGCTTAAAATGGCCAGAACCGGGCCACCTGCCCTATAAGTTTAATTAATGTTCTCGGCGGTCACAACATGTATGGGTACGTAACCAATGCTGGTGGCATTAAATTATAACTAAGTGCTTCAATGCTTCGCAGGGCACATTAAGACGTCGGTCCAGGTTGTTATCATAGATTGCCAGACGTTAGGCTATGTCGGAGACCTTCGAGCGGCCTAAAAACTCGGATACACATGGTGGTAAGGCAATTTTGCAAATGGCCTGGCTATAGGTAACGAAAATCTGTCACCAAGCTGGCCAGTGCGTTCCGTCAGCTGACTTTCAGAGCCAGTTCCCATTCGAGGTTAAGCCTATTTACCTTCTTCTACCACATCATCTCTTACTATTAGATATGATTGCGGTCAAAGGCTAGCTATATATATTTTTATACATATGTATTTATTATCGTGTATATATTTGTAATTATTTATTATTATGTAAGTATGTGTGTCGCCCGTGGGGTGCGGGGGTAGAATGTCACCCCCCCCCCCCCCATCTCTATGCGTGGGTGTCATAAGAGGCGACTAAGGGTAACACACCAGAAGGTGAGCAGCAGCGCTTTCTGAGGAACTGATATCTCACATTGCGATCCCCAAGACGCCTGCCAAGCGTGGGGATTACGGCAAATCCACCCATAATGGGGGAAGCTGTGTTCAGCAGTGGATAATCCGGCTATGTACATGGCTATGTGTGCTACAGTATGTGTGTATAAAACTATTAAGTTAGTCTATAGAATATGTAGTGTATTTCTTTTATTATATGTAATATATATATATATATTTTATGAGTTTGTGAGTAGGAACATTTTTGCTTACTTATATTTAATCGCACCACTGTTAATAAAACTATGTAAACACCTCTCCATCCAAAGGTTGTCTGGAAGAGATCGCTTCTAAGCGACAAGACCGCCCATTGTACAACATTATATTTAAGCTAATATTAAGCCCACGTTTTTCTTACATTTGGTGTACAATAAAGTGTTATCTATCTATCTAGCTAATTGGCAATTAATTGTTAAGGACTTCTTATGCAGAAATCCTAAAAATTAAATAGGTAGGTAGGTAAGTAAAGTATATCAATGGTTCTCCGTCATGAATGCTCCATGATAACGCAAGTTCTCACACTGCTTGACAAACAGACCATACGTTATCCTCGGTACTCTCCAGACATAAGTAGGTATCTCCTTTAACGATTACCTACTATAATTTCGTCAATTCCCCCATCTCTATGCGTGGGTGTCATAAGAGGCGACTAAGGGTAACACACCAGAAGGTGGGCAGCAGCGCTTTCTGAGGAACTGATATCTCACATTGCGATCCCCAAGACGCCTGCCAAGCGTGGGGATTACGGCAAATCCACCCATAATGGGGGAAGCTGTGTTCAGCAGTGGATAATCCGGCTATGTACATGGCTATGTGTGCTACAGTATGTGTGTATAAAACTATTAAGTTAGTCTATAGAATATGTAGTGTATTTCTTTTATTATATGTAATATATATAGTAAAGTATATCAATGGTTCTCCGTCATGAATGCTCCATGATAACGCAAGTCCTCACACTGCTTGACAAACAGACCATACGTTATCCTCGGTACTCTCCAGACATAAGTAGGTATCTCCTTTAACGATTACCTACTATAATTTCGACAATTTCCTCCAAGGTATTTTTTGCCCCAGGAAGTGTTAAAATAAATATTCATAGACTTGTAGGTTCCAGATCTCCAGAGTTATACTACAAACTTTCCTTGAGATGACTTATATTTCTTACAAACGGTGTTTGAATGTTTCACTATAAGCATCACATCACATCCACAACACCTGGAAGACGTCCAATGTTAGCAAAAGGCGCTGCTGCACCATATATGACAAAGGGAAAACTGCGCTGCAGTTTTCCCTTTATGTATTTTTATATATGGGGGGGTCAATTCTAACCTAGGTCCTCATGGCCAAGTTTCCGTATATAGGTCACCGGCATTTCATACTAGTTGTTAGCCTTATTATTAGAAGGAATTAGCGTAATTGGATCCACATAATGATGTGATGCATAATTGATTACGAAGAATGTAGGTAGGCTTATTGATATAAGTAAGCTTACGTGACTGAAAACACGCACGAAGTGATCGTGACCGACAAACATACTTTTGTTATACCTACGTATGAGCCTTGTCCAAGGCGAAATAAGCGTTATATTTTAAGTTTAGTTTAGTTAACCTTAGTCCTTAAATCGTCAAAGACTGTAGTTTCTTAGCCCATATACGACAAGAACATTTCGTAACACCGATTTTTATAATTTTTAGATATATAATTTATTTACAAAGGCTGTAATAGTAATTTGTTGTTTTCAGTTCTGAAAGTGAAAACACATATTCAGTTTACTATAGCAACAATTATAACATTAATCTAACATAGTATACATATAATACTCACATCTTTATGCTCTCGGTCGTAAACTTTTTCAAGAAATGAACTTTGTCAAATAGAAGAGAAATTTTTAGAAATTGTACTGTAATGCGTTTCAAAATAGTTCTTTTGTCTATCGAAAAATGGTAATATAATAAAAATTGGTGCAATAGTTTGTGGTCAATGTGCATTTGAAGTTATCAAGTACTTTTGGGGCGTTATCGACCCCCTGGGTTATTATATATATATAAGGGTTATTATATGACCACGATTACCTATAAAGATGTTCTCGTACCCATACTCACATTTTTATTGACCTCTTACTATTTGATGCCAACATTTAAAGGCACAAGAATAAGAACTACCTACTAGTAGTAGAAATAATTCGACAGGAAGTGCTTAAGAAAATGAGGTGCTTACCTATGTATTATTTTAAAAGGGGCAGAGGCCCCCTTCGGCCATGCTGGGCTGTTTAAAATTTGATCACAATCATAACTAACCAATAAGTCAAAAGGCTAACCTATCAGCAATAAAAAAAATACTTTATTTTGAGGTCCAATGATTATTGATATGTAAACTTCGTGCCTTTACGGAAGAGTGCGCGTAGAGCTTGCCACACAAACGTAGTTTTGTCATAATATGACTAGACTAGGTTTGTACACAAATAATAATAATAATATGCAATCTTATTTTAAATAGGTATCAAGTATTCTATGACTCATCCCGAAAAGGCTTTAGCATCAGAGACCACATCCATACGTTCCGCCAGAGTATACAGAAGACTGAGGAGTAGGTATAATAATTGGTCATTATGTCTAGCGTTTGTGGACTGTGAAAAAGCCTTTGTTTCAATCGCTACCAGGGCCATACCCAGTCTCTTCAGCGGTGCCAAATCGACTATAGATACTTATATCGAAGTGCTGAAGTGTTTAAGTACTTATATAGAAACGCCACCATTTTCGACTCCAGGACAAGAGCACGGAAGCAATCTAACTGGAACGAGACATGAGACAGGGGACGTTATTACCTACTCCGAATCTGTTCACGAACGTGTTCGTTAACGTGGAGGATGTCTTCAAGCTCTTAAACTGGAAAGAATTCGGGATCAACATCTATTGCAAAATCATCACTCACCTTCGGTTTGCGGATGACACAGTCATTATGGCAGAGTCGTTTGAAGAACTCAGTATAATGATCTGCGACCTCAGTAGAGCTTTCCAGCAGTTTGTGAAAATTATGTTTGACATAATTTTGTTGTCATTTAGCACCTGTACAAGTGGTACACAAAGTTACTTTATGCAAGTGGTTATAGGAAATGATAGTCTCGAAGTCGTTCACCAATATATTTACCTGGGATAGACTGTCTTAGTTAGGTCCAACTTCGACTAAGAAGTCGCCCGAAGAATACAAAAGTCGAATGGGCAACGTACGGGAAGTTTTTTTTTTTATGCATCATAGGTAATCCTTTGACCACTATCTCAACTGATGGTAAGTGATGATGTGATCGATGATGTTGTTCAGGCTAACCTAGAAGTACTGGCTCTCAAGGACAGCTGCCGGAACACACCGTTAGGTGCTTGGCGACAGATTTTCTACTTGAGGGTGGTAGCTAGCCAGACGGGCATTCGTAAAATGCACACGACATCTTCTCATCGAATATTTTATAATTTTTTAATCTTGATAGAACTGTTAAAAGTGTAGTTCAAATTGACATAATATATCTTATAATCTATGCTTATTGCTGTGTAAAAATATCTATCATTGACACTTTGAATTGACATTTATATGTAATGAAATGAGTAATGTAACTTAATATAGAAATTTAATTTTCTTGATCATATTTTTATTTATAATAAATACATAATGTATGTTAATATTATAATAATATATCTGAAATAACTTCAATGTTAAGTAACTTTTGCATACCATAAAGGTGGTATGTTCTCGAGTGGTTTTACAGATCACTCCGGAAGACGTAGAGCTGGCAGGACCCCACTAAGTGGACCCACGACTTTTAGTATAAGTTGATGTTATTTTTGTTAACAGCAAGCTATACGAACGCCCACAAAGTGTACCATTAAGGTACGAAAAAAATACTGTAAAAAATAATAAAAAGAACTGATGATGGAAATGGGAATAATGAAATGGATACTATGGTAATGAAAATAAAAACAATATACCCTTTAAATAAATTTTAATTTTGACACGTCTCCAAATAATCACACTGATGAAAAAAAAACAAAATACAGTTAAGTTACTACTAATAAAAATAAGGCAGGAACAGGCTAGTATTGATTACACATTCGAGGAAAAATATCTATCCACACTCAAAACATTGTGCACGATAGAATTGAATGGGAAAACAACATCGAGATACATTGTAAGCTCCTACCATTACTATGCCTTAACTATGGCTAATATTCTGATTATAATACCATACACAAAAGATTCTACGTAACTAAAGGATGGCAATAGTCTACTATATTTCTTTATAGGTACCTTATAACTTTTATAAGCTGAAAGAATTCCGTTTCAATTTTGAAATAATCTAGTACTGCGGTATCGGTTAGTTATAGGTAACGAATACAGCACAAAGTATATCAGACAAGGTGCCTAGGGGCCGAAATACATCTGCAGTGTCTTACTCGTACGTCACGTCGTCGGTTATCTTCCATCACGTTGAAGTCATTTCAAAATTCATAACTTTTTCAGGTGCAAATTACGTAGTTAAAATTAACAAAAAATCAGTGCATACATTATATGCCAATTTCGCGGTTTTCGGGATTATGCTAACAAATCTCTCCTGCCGGGGGTAAGATCTGTCGCGTTTGTGCAATGCGGTTGCTACGCTTGATGAAGTAACGCATCTTCGGTCAAATGTATACTATACAGTATGAGATGTTTGCATGTAATTATGGAGTAATTCTACGCGTTGGAAAATTGGCGATAAATTAAGCCATTACCCTTTGTACGAGTTACATAGTTACACGTTTTAACATCACCGTGAAAGTACAGTAAACGTTTTTCCCCGTACATTTTAGCAGCGGGAACTTGATTGAACTAAAACATGTATAACAATAATAGTAAAATTTTACGTTTAGGAATGAAATCTATATAGTAACTATAAAATCTCGTACTGGGGGTCATGAGTGTTTTTTTATAATATGAAGTTCTAATTTTTTAGCTGCTTTCTAACGGTAATCTGATAAGTTGAAGACTACAGAATTTTATATTTTTTACTAATATTAAAATACTTTGCAATTGAAGTAATCCGATATAGAGAGTTTGCCATCCTTTTTAAAAAGTTAATATTGATAAACACACATTAATATTCTATTATTTTGAAAGATTTATATGAACTATTACTATATTTTTTACGTTTTCTACTTTTTTATAACATATAAGAGATTATTAGTTAACTCAATATAGTTACTTAAGCCATGTTATTATAATTATGTATGTAATTTATGAACGATATGACCGAAACGAGTGTATCATCGTCTAACACAAAAATATGCAAACAGTTTTGAAATTATATTCAAACGATTAAAGCAACATATTAACTTCCCTTATAACAATTCATTAACCCTGACTTGTCATTCTTACATCATTAATCAGTCCAAAAACTTTGCAATAAACATTTCTTTCGATATTTAACAAACAAATGCAACATGTTTTTTGGTAGCTGCCTAATGTTGTCTTGCCAAAAGAAGTCTATGGTTTTTAGGGTACATACATGTCTGTATGCGAATTTCTTATTCCACCGTTACTTTTAAATGCCAGATTTTGATGTATGGGCTATTGTTAGAATCCTTAAATCATCCAATAATCAATTGCTACCGTATTTATGTCATGGCAGTTTTTTTTATAAATTAGTTTGTTTTTATATATTTCATATACACATTACAAAAACAAAAATATACAAAAAAATCTCAACTTGTTTATCACATGGATACGGATCATTCACGTGAAATAAGCACTTACGTGCTGCCGATTTTAATGGCCGAAAATTGTCGAATACATTATATAAAAATCTTATGTACTGTCAATAGTTTTATAGTGAAATACTTTAGGCATTAGTTTATAATTAGCATAAGTAAATAAATACAAAGAGATCATTATAGTAATAAGAAAATCCAAAAATACATCAACTCTTTGAGTATCTACAAAAAGTAACGATATTTTTTTTCAATACGAATGTCCACTGTAATCCTTGTGGTATTAAAATCATTTATTTTAATATAATCCCTTCCGAGAGCTTAAGAAGATACATTTAATTTTAAACTATTTGTTTAAAATTAAATGGATGTCCTGAAGCTCTAATGTGATAACGGTGATTTTATTGTATTTTTAAGGTACGCGTCCATTAGCCTGCACCGGACGCACCGCACGTACGACACGCAACGGATTTTGCATGATTTTACATATCGCTGCGTCCACTATCCGCACCGCCCGCATCAGAGGCCGGCATTTATGAACAAAAAATCCGTTGCGTGCCGTGCGAGCGGTGCGTCCGGTGCGGGCCAATGGACGCGTACCTTTAATAACCACCTCATAAACAACTTGGAAATAAAATCATCAATATATATAGAAAAGTATCCCCTTATATACTATTCGTGAAGCACTGCGCTGGAATACAATTGCCCCCTCGCTCCCACATTCACCTCCCCGCACTCTTCCAATTACATACAAAACGCCGTTACAACGTCATTGAGAACGCCACGTGGAAAGTTAGTATGACTTGTACAATGGTGCTAAAATTAGATGTCCTATCTTGTTATACATAAATGATGTAAATAAATGACGGACAGATGATACTTAGAAAAGGGAAACACATATACTTTCTTGCATCGTTAAAATTACTGAGGCCTTACCACAATTTCATTTTCAGGCTTTACTTTCGTGAGAACGAACTTTTAATATTAGTTGGTAAGGTAACGAGTATAATATTATGATTGACAGAAAAAAAGAGATTAGATTCTCAGCATTACTATACAATGCATTTTCCGATCTCTGGGATATATCCTCCGTGGTTCTGTTTATGGAGGCCACAAGTTTTGAAGAAGGCCTTTCTGGTGTAATCAAAATGTAAGTTCCCATAGGCACAATTATTGAGTCCAAATTTAAATTACATTATTGGCCAGCTGGTTACAATGAAATCCAGTACACGCCATCGCCCAGATATGCGTTATCTATAATTGATTACTTAGGTTTGCGGGGCAGAAGAGTTCGATGATTTTGAAGCGCTCGTAGCGAAGTTTACTTAGCTGTTCTTAATCGATCAGCAAAGTTAAGCAACGTCGCCCGCGGTCATGAGTTGGATGGGTGACCGTTCGTGACATTACTACTGAGCGCTTCCGTGCTTCGGAGGGCACGTTAAGCCGTCGGTCCCGGTTGTTGTCTTAGGATGGCAGTCGTTATAGCATGGTGGTAGGGCATTTTGCGAATGCCCGCCTGGCTAGCTACCACCCTCAAGTAGAAAATCTGTCGCCAAGCACCTAACGGTGTGTTCCGGCAGCTGTCCTTGAGAGCCAGTACTTCTAGGTTAGCCTGTACAACATCTTCGACCACATCATCACTTACCATCAGGTGAGATAGTGGTCAAAGGCTAACTTATCAGGCATAAAAAAAAAAAAAAAAAAATGATGAAGGACGTGATCAATAGCCCCCCAGCATGGGAGTTGCTAACATGCATGTACCCTGATGAGAGACGCCCTTTGTCGGTGGACTGAAGCCGTCTGGGCAGTGGCTCAAACCTATTACAAGGGACGAAAACATATCTGGCGACATGTAGGTATTTAGACGCCTCTGCCAATTCTTTCGTGGATATTAAATGAAATTACTTTTGTATATACTTTTTGGATCTTACACATTTATGGTTATTTTATGGATTGTATACATTATTGCCGTTTATTTTAGGAGGTTTTTTTTGTTATTTTATAACATTCAACATTCGTGTTAGATATTGTGGTAAGGCCGATACCAGGCTAAATTGTAGTATTTTTACAAAATCACAATTATATATGTAGTATTTTTTTTTGGTTTTTCTGATTTTTGTTGGTTTGTTTATATGTTTTATTATGCTAACATAGACAAAAAATTACTTATATGTACTGATTAAATATGTGAGATATACGAGTATGAATGGTAAAATCTAGACTTGAGACATCTAGACGAAGAACATGCGGCTAAATCGCAGAATTTTTTCCAGAACGCGAAGACGCTCTGCATTCCTCTCCAGTTTAGGAAAATCGAAGGTCTCGCCACTGTAAAAAAAAAGTTACCCATTATATCTTCCACAGAGTTTAAAAGGAATTTATTAAAAGTGAAATGCATGTTAGCATTTTTTATTTTATGTCATAGTAACGGATCAAGCACGAGGACCTCCTGATGTTAAGCGGACTAACCTCTGCCTATAACAGATGAATTTCGTCACAAGTCACGAATTGCACTGCGTCCGTCACCTTGAGACATAGTTGTTAAGTCTCATGTGCCTGTAATTTCACTGGCTCTCAAGGAATGCTACCGGAACACACCGTTAGGTGCTTGGCGACCGATTTTCTACTTGGGGGTAGTCGCTAGCCAGGCAGGCACTCGCAAAATTTTTTGCAAAATTAAGTTATTTTGCATGGAATTTTTTAAAAGCATTTCATGGATTCCACCGATTTCACCTGAAACCGAAATTTCATAGATTTATTCATTTACTTAAGTACATTACGTTTGGTGGGCATTACAGTTTCCCAATTCGCCTACCCAATGCTTGACCTAAAATGATAACATTACACTATACATACACACAGAACAAAAAAGATACATAAATACATTTACAAATGCCCCAAAGAGTCCAACCATACTCTACTGCCACATACAACCAAACTCCACATACTCTACTGCCGTTCTGTGAAACTCTATAAGCGTGCCGTGGAACAAATCCAAGTGCTGGTACTTCAGAGTAACTCCGATAAATACTCGCAAAGCACGCTGTAATAAAAATATTCCACCAGAAAAACGATCCTTCTGGCTTCTAAAGTGTATAGGTATAGATATTCAACATATGTAATTATTTTAATATTTCTTTTACAAAACATTATCTCGTTCAGTATGCGAACCCGCATCTCTCGGTTTTACGTCCGAATGCCTTAACCGCTCGCCAATCGAGACTGCTGAATCGAGACGAACTATTATATATTATATGCTCTATTTTATTATTTTAACCGTCATAGGAGATACGGCCATTATCTTGAGTAATGGACTTCATCTGAGGTTAGAAATATTTTTGTTGCGATTTTACGTGAAAACATTGCATTAAACTATAAATCAGGTCTTTATTCGCCATTATAACAATGCCCGTTATACTAGGAAAGTCAATTTAATTATTTTTTTCATTTTTATTACATACTGGTAATGTACATGATTATATAAAAATATATACATTTTAAAAATAATTAAAATTTTTCAATAATTTGCAAAAATAATAATATTAAACGCACATAATACCACAATTTAATTGATGTTTTAAGTTAGAACTATGTAATATAGGATAATTAAAAAAAACTAAATGTAGAAAATAAATTATTATAAGTAAAATGTAAATTGTTAAGATATTCTGTCGGTGTTTTTTAATATTTTATTTGTTTAATTTAAATTTTATAATTCATACACCATGCTCGTAGTACAAACATTTTCAAAGATATACTAAAAGGTCCTTTTAAGGGCCTTAAATTTTAATTCTGTCAACGAATAAATATGAAAAGAAATTTTATTCAAGCTCAAAAACAACAGAACGCAAACTATACCGCAGCGGGCGTGGCTTAAAAAGTGTACCGCGCGGCCCTGCGCGTGGGCTCGAGTCATGCGGTTGTACCGCGGGAATTTTCAACTGAATTTATCAATGTTCTTCTGCGTTGTTTAATTCTGCAAAAATACCATAGTGTGAAATAAAATGGTTGAAAAGTCATACGGATATAAAAAAATCAGGAATACCTTCTATAAACGAGTAAAGAACAATATTTTGGAAACCCAGCCACCAAAAAACTATCCAGGGTAGTCGAGTATTACCCTGGATAGTTTTATGTAACATGAATTTTATATTAAATCAAAAATAACTTTGGAACATTGTTAGTCTTGAACATTTTATATGAAAACATTTCCAAATTATGTTTTTCTATTCTTAATTTTTATGTCAAACAAAAAATTTTCTAATTTAGTATTTTGTGCTACTAATGATATAAAAATGTCCTAGAAGAAGGGCTTAGATCTGACAACTTACAAAGTGTAAATTGATGTCGAAATTTTCAGTATTGATTTCATTTTAGGGATACAAAGGACATAAAAATTACAAATAATTTGATCTTAGGTATTATAACTGTCATGCTTGAGATCTATTTCTAGATAAGTATTATATCATTTGTAGCCATTATATGAAATTGTAACAGATAAATACGACATCAACTGTTACGTTGATAGTTGTCACACCTATGGCAGCAGTTTTGTTAGTTCCAATAGGTAAATATTTTATAATCCATCTACTTCATTTGGTACTAGCATAATAGTTCTGGGCATGCTGGACTGGTAGAAGGCTGGAGTGTTTATACTGCCTGCAAGCCTGCAATGGCAGCTAGGTTGACTAAATGCTTTCATTGTAGTAGCTAAAAACATTTATTATAGATTGTAGCATTTTATTTAAATACATACCGCCAAAAAAACTTGGTGTACTTATTAATGTAACACACGCAATAAGAAATTTATAAAATTCAAATATAATTCAAGTTATATCCAAATCAATATAACTTGAATAAAAAAGGTTACTTGATATCCATTTCTACTCTTTTTAATTATAGAATATTATTTCCAAGAAAGTAAATCCAATCTACTGAAATAAATTGCATGAATAACCATAAATCAATATTATTGAAAAAAGATGTAATAGAAAATGAATACGTAAATAAGCTAACATTATACACATATTGTGGCATAACGCAATCCACGCGCCTCTAAAGCTGGGACCGCACTACAGAGGTGCGGCGCGACGTGGTATCTGAGCGACCATCACTGCCTTATGCATTTACGGAGGTGCAGAGCAGTGCTGCAGCGATGTACTTAGCAGCTACGGACAAACTTACAAAACGTATCTTGACAACATATACTATAATTTTCAGTATTCTATACTGTATGTTACAGTATAGAATACTGAAAATTATTGTACATCCTAAAATTAAACATAAATACTCGGGTGACCCACTGGGGTTATTTGAACACTTGTAACATTGTTCCGGTTCATAAAATAGTTCAATTAAATATACTTCTCGAATAATACTTCCGAACAGAAATCCAATCTCCTATCCTATAAGTTTCACCAGAAACATAAAAATAGAAAACTACTTGTACCTAGAGACAATAATTTATACGGCAAAAGAACCTCTCAATTCATAATTTCTCACCTCATTAATAATCTGCCGTGTACAATTAAAGATGAAATCACAGAAAATATATTAAATACATTCTAAAAAAAATATTTTGGTACATAATTTTATAGCTATATGAAATGGAACACGGCACACAGCCGTCACACAACTGGTTCGTATTTATTGTATGCTCAGTGGGTAGCTGCTTACAGCACATACAATAAAATAATTCATTGAGCGCCTGAGATAACAGCTATTTGTGTGAGCAAAACTCATGCTTGACTCTAAAATCTAGATCTATCTAAAATCTATCTTTTTACTGTTTTGTCGACTTTTATTATTTTGTTCGCTATTTGGCTGTGTACGTAACACATTTTACTTAATTAAGATATAGTGTGATAATATATACCTATTTTTATCGAGAATTCAATGTCTAGACAAACCTAACATAGGTTTTAAGACAATACTAACATAAAGCATAATGTTTTTTTATAAATTTTTGGATACAAAAAAAGTGGCGCGACTTTTTCGTTCACTATATCAATGCGGCTCGTTTGAAAAAATCTGTTTTCCACGACTCTTCAGAGATAATAATCGGCTGGCTTAACACAAATTTTAGAACGTAAAATAGGGTCTTATGAATTGTTGAAACGTGGGTGGAACGTGAAATAACTGAATAATTTACTGCACCGCGTCTCTCCGGTGCCGCAATGTAAGCACTTGCGGCAGTGGCGCAGCTGTAACGCAGAGTTGCCTTCGGAGACATCTCTGTAGCGCTGCGCCGCTTCACTATAGTGCGGTTTGAGCCATTAATAAATCCATACAATTTAATATTTTTCGAGCCGCGCCGCTTCGCTGCCACACTGTGCCACAGTAGTGCGGTTTGGCCTTAAGACAATGACGGCGGTGACAACATCACCTTGACGCAACCAATCAGATGCGATCATTTCAAAGCGCCAAATCAATTAACCAATCAAATTTAATTTCGAAAATTGTGCGTGTTTTGTTACTTGTGAACTTGATGAGTCCAAAATCAAAGCGGTCACTGTAATATCAGAGATATACTTCTTTACATTATTCATTCGTAGAATTCTGTATATAAAGTTTGTTCTACATTACTAATTTTATATATTATCCTTGCTTTCGAACTTTAGCTAACCTAATTTTAAGCTTAACATACATACATAACATCACGCCTCTTTCCCGTAAGGGTAGGCACTTGCTACGATCCTTGCATATCTTTCGCTACACCTACATTAATTAATCCTTTTATACATAAGCGTCAGTTTAGGGTAATCGTGACCTGGCCTTTTTTAGAATGTCTTCTATTTGATTTCGGAACGTTCGCCTAGGTCTTCCCCTTCCAACACTTTTAAGTTCACTTGTCCCATTCGTTCATTAGTCATTCTAATTTCATTCATTCTCCCTACATGTCCAAATCATCTGAACATACCTCTCTCGATTTTTGGATGGATGTTTTTGTTGCGTAGGTTATAATCATGCTTGTCTTTACTTTTTGGTAAACTTTTCTTATCCTCGTGTATCTCCAATGACTATTATAATGTGTGTAAAGAGACACGACGGACATCATTTTATTTTATGTATTCTCTTGCCAATGTACCCTACTTTACTTCTGCCACTAGTCAGTTGCCACTAGATATTTACTGACATATTTTTTCGAAATGCAATCTATGACTAATAGTGTAATCAATTGTATATCCAAAAAAATATGTTTTCTGTGACATTATTACTGATTTTTTTATTATTTTGTTTTCATATTACCTCACTGTACTTTTGTCATTATTTAGATTTAGAATTTACTGTTTTCATTAAACCATTTTTTTAGCTATACTATTGTGTTCTTAATCCTTCCTCGACACGCTTAAAGACGTCATACCTTTGTTAATCAAAATAACCCAATACGATGTTATATGTGAGATAGTATTCAAAACACAAAATCTCTTATTGACGCACTTAAAAGCGTCAATTTACTTTTAAACTATTCTATCTTTCGAAGCGCTTGTAGCGAAGTTTACTTAGCTGTTCTCAACCGATCAGCAAAGTTAAGCAACGTCGCCCGTGGTCATGAGTTGAATGGGTGACCGCTAGTGACGCTTCCGTGTTTCGGAGAGCACGTTGAGCGGTCGGTCCCGGTTGTTGTCTTAGGATGGCAGTCGTTATAGCATGGTGGTAGGGCATTTTGCGAATGCCCGCCTGGCTAGCTACCACCCTCAAGTAGAAAATCTGTCGCCAGGCACCTAACGGTGTGTTTCGGCAGCTGTCCTTGAGAGCCAGTACTAATAGGTTAGCCTGAACAACATCTTCGACCACATCATCACTTACCATCAGGTGAGATAGTGGTCAAAGGCTAACCTATCAGGCATAGTAAAAAAAAAACCTAATAAGGTTCATTTTACTTACTGAGTGAGGGACCTGGCACGCAGACAGGCGAGATGTGCGTAGTAAGTAGGCGTCGGGTACGAGACAGATCTCATGCACCTAGAGTACAAGTGACACAGATAAAATGTCAGCTGCTCCACTTCGTCACACGGAATGTTCCCGTCATTGCATACAGCATGGTAGCGCGTTGGGCGGGCGGTACCTTTGATAGCTTGATGCGACACCTGTAGAGAAATAAATATATTTTAATAATAATAGTAATAATTATTTACGCACACACTAATTTAAAAGAAAATTAAATACCTAATAGATTCTCCGCTATCCAGGTTGACGACGTTGACGGTTACGAGTTCAAAACTTCAGGCCTTCTGGATAGCGAATGGATTAGTGTAAAGAGAATGGGGGACACCTAGCGCCGACAAACAACTTTAAATGGTTTAAATCGTTTGGTTTCAGTCGAAGGACTTCGAGGAGAGAGTTCTCTCCACAGCTGTGGCTATACCGAAGATCTACAAACGGTACGTAGATGATACTTTTACCATCCTCCCCAGTAATAAAGTTTCTGCATTTCTAAACCATCTAAATTCCTTACATAACAAAATTCAATTTACAATGGAGCCTGAGGTCAATAAATGCTTAGCTTTTCCTTGATGTTTTAGTCATCAGGAATCCTGACAACTCTCTTAGTCACACAGTGTATAGGAACATAAATATCTCAATGGTAACTCCCATCACCATCGATTTCAGTTGGCTACCGTAGGCAAATCTTTGTTACAGAGAGCACATGGCATCTGCGACACTGACCATCTCAAGGAGGAGCTTCAGTATGTAAAACAAGTACTGCAAAGCATTAATCATAAGCTCCCACGAATGCGTCACAGAAGCCGGCCCAAGCTTTCCACAGTTGAGCGACAACCTGCCATCTTACCTTACATCAAGGGTGTCACGGCCAAATTGGTAATATCTTAAGACGAGCTTCAATAAAAACTTACTTCGACCCTCACAAGAAGAACAACCAATTTTTAAGACCTGTTAAGTGCAATATTCCCCTACAAGATGCAGGTATTTACAAACTTGATTGTGAATGTGGGCTGTCATACATTGGGCAAACAAAGAAGATGTTGGTATCCGGGTAAAAGAACACAATGCTAACATGAAAAACAGACGCTCGACCTAGTGTTGTGAACACGCCCAGGACAAACCCAACCACTACATTCGGTTTGACAATCCACAAATCCTCGCCAGAGACCCGGTTTATGCCAAGAATGTTACGCGAGGCTATTGAAATTAAAAAAGTACCCAAATTTCAATAGAGATGATGGTTGACAAGTACCACCTGCTTGGGATCCTGTTATCAAATTAATTAAATCCCATGGCCGACACAAATCTGCAAGACCTCTGAACACTGTGAGCGCATACTGCGTGAATAGGGAATGTTATGATCAATATACAATTTCTGGCGGAAGGACAAATAATTTATTAATAACTATGTGACAGATAAAATCAATTCGTCACCCCGTGACCACGATCACTGCAAAGTGTTTGAAACGTCGCACAGTGTTTTGCCTAGAACAACGTAGGTGGACAAAAGTCATTTACCTAATCAGGTAATTAAGGGTCACATGCCATTAACAAAACCCCCAAGGTCTCGATAACAGGTAATAATTAGGGCAAACATTCCATAGTGGTGAGTTATAAGGGGTTGAAGGTAAGTGATAAGTTAATTGCATTTGTGAAATTAAATTAGTTGCAATTTTGCGGCACTTATGATAACATCTCTTAAAATTTGTAGTGATTATTTTAGTATTTTCTGTGATGGATTTTACCTTTGAGGGTAAGTACTTTCTTACTTAATATCGACTTAATATATTATTTGCCAACATGTGCTTTAAATATCTAATTGAAAAATCTGTTAAAAGAATGTCAAGTTTTTCTTCATATCTAAACTTTCAAGGATCGCAACTTTTTGTATCCACGTGTATCCAAGTTGATTTTTATGTATGTTACAGCCACAACATTAACCTTTTTTTTTTTTAACAAATCTGATAACGAACTTGCAACTGCAGTCAGTTCTCTCACACCCAAACCACTGAGCTCATTATCTCTATTTCTAACGGATGAAATAGAGGTATCTAGTATTATATCCAGTCTTAAAGTAAACAGCGCACCAGGTTGGGACAAAATCACAACATTCCTACTTAAAACATGCTCTTTGTCATTGTCTCAGCCAATAGCTCACTTATGCAACACTAGTTTTACGTACGGTATATTTCCTATGGCTCTCAAAAAAGCTATGGTCTGCCCGATTTTTAAAGCTGGAAACAAGGAACTCCCCTCAAACTACAGACCTATTTCCCTCCTGCCAACTCTCTCTAAAGTCATAGAAAAAATAGTGAACAAGCGACTGATGTCATACTTAGAAAAACATGATCTCATGGCAAGTAATCAATACGGTTTTAGAGTTAATAAGTCTACTGATGATGCTGTGCTTCAGTTGACTTCTCTAATTACCAAATATGTGGATAAGGGAGAGAAGTGTGTCAGTGTATTTCTTGATCTCCAAAAAGCATTCGACACGGTCTCTATCCCTATCCTTTTGGCACGTTTGGAGAATGTAGGTGTGCGAGGAAATGTTCACAATTGGTTTTCAGATTACCTTACCGATCGAAGGCAGCAAATTATAGTTAACGAACACGAAAGCAACAGTGCCATCTGCAACTATGGGGTGCCCCAAGGCAGTACACTTGGACCGACATTGTTTTTATTGTACATTAACGAATTATGCAAAATTAAATTAAAAAACGCGGATATTATAATGTTTGCTGATGACACAGTCTTAGTGTTTCACGGTACTACATGGCCACAAGTGCGACAGTTGGCAGAGGAAGGGTTATCTGAAGTAATTTCGTGGTTAGAACATAATCTACTTTCGCTAAATATATCGAAAACTAAATATATCTGCTTTAAAAAAACGAATGCAAATAGACCACCAGCGGACTTCAAAATACTTGCCCATACCTTCTCATGCAACCGCAACCACAAAAATTGTACATGTAATGCACTGGACAATGTGGAAACTATTAAATATCTTGGTGTCCATATAGACCACAAACTATCATGGCTTCCACATATCCAAACAGTGTCAAAGCGGATAAGAAGACTCATCCACATTTTTAAACAACTTCGCCCAGTAGCAGATCAAAATCTCATGCTGCAAACCTATAAGGCTCTAGGCGAGTGTATAATTAGTTACTGCATTTGTTCATGGGGGGGTGCTGCGAAGACACATATGATTGAAGTTGAGAGAGCCCAACGTGCCCTCCTTAAAGTTATAATGTCCTTACCATTCACGCACCCTACTACAGAGCTGTATGAGAAGTGCAATCAATTATCTGTCAGAAAAATATATATATACAACTGTGTCAAAAGGTATCATATTAAAAGTGTTCCTTTCTTACCGGTTACTAACAAGAGGGTAGATATATGCCCTGTCCCTAGGTGCAAGAGTATTTTTGCCAGGAGACAATGTGACCATTTATCTCCAAAAATATATAATGCACTTAACAGTAAGGAAAAAATTAAATCACTCAGTATCTACAAAATTAAATCAATAATAATGGAATGGTTTAAAGAATATGGTTATGAAAAGACTGAAAAACTACTTGAAAGAGTGGAATAAACATATGTACGTTGATATGATACACTCACACACACACTCACACACACACACACACACACACACACACACACACACACACACACACACAAAGTCATACACATACACAATATTTTATAAACCTTATCCTTTTTTTTTCTTTCTTATATCTCCGATACTGATACCTATTCTAAATTATATGTCTATATTGTTTAAATATACATCATTGTGGGAAAGGAACTGCCTTCTGCAACACAGTGAAAACTACAGCAGCGGGCAGGGATTTCATCTTTAAATTGTACCAAATTTTTATACAATAAAGATATTTGTATTTGTATTGTATTTGTATTTTAAATGATATATAATATGGAGACCGCAACGAATGCTAAACATTTTTTTTTTTTTTTTTTAGATCATGTGTACACTTTTTCGAAAATGGAGTTATTTGAAGAATGGCGTAAATATGACAAAGAAGCAAGAAATGCTCACCTGATGGAGTTTATTTTTAACAAATACAATCTGAGAGATGTGGCCTCCGATTCAAGAAGAGATATGCAAACAAAAATTGCCAGCATATCGTCAAAATTTGCTGAAAAGTGGGCTGCTTCGAAAACAATGGATGTTTTTTTAAACAAAAATAGAAGTTGGCTGGACGGAGCAGACATACAATTTAGCGTTCGTATGCATCGGCCTTCTGCTTCCTCCTCATCAGAAGATAATCGACCTAAAGGTAGACCCCGAAAAGACTTCGAAGACGCCAGTTTCAAAACAAAAAAACGCAGGGTTGAAGACTTGGTGAAATTGCGGAGTGCTAGTGAATTGACCACAGCTGCGGAAGTGGCAAATCGTTTATCGGGTCATAGAGCGGTTGCCTCTCGAATCCGAAAAAGTGGCGATCATTCCAGCACAGAAGGAAAGGCATCTGAAGAATCTCTTTGTAGTGCTAGGCAGTTAAATAGTGACGAAGCGCTAGCTTATTACGTAGATTCTAAGTGCACTTCTCACTCTTACAAACAGACGAGAAAGTGGGCAATGAAGGCTGGACATCAAGTGTTTCCATCATACCATAGCCTATGTAAGTCAAAAAAACTTTGTTATCCTTCTGATGACCATATATCTATAACGGAATCGCGCGCGGAAATAAAACTCCAAGCTATTTTGGATAAAACAACTGAACGACTAGTTGAAGCACAAAGTGAAGTCATTAAAAGTGTGCTGCCCAGTTCGTCATTCACATTAGTTAGCAAATGGGGATGTGATGGTAGTTCTGGTCACAGTACCTACAAGCAGAAGTTTGAAAACACTGAGGCTACTGATGAATTTCTGTTTGTATTTTCATTTGTGCCTTTGAGATTGTGTGATGGTCAAAATATTATTTGGCAAAACCCACGACCTTCCTCCACGTTATATTGCAGGCCAATTAAATTTATTTTTTCAAAGGAAACAAATGAATTTACGACTACAGAAACTAACAGAGTGTTGGAAGAAGTATCTCAACTTCTTCCAACAACATGTAGTGTTGGTGAATCACAAATTTCTGTGAAGCACACTCTTTTGCTAACAATGACAGACGGCAAAGTATGCAATGCTATGACTGACACACGATCTGCACAAAAGTGTTATATCTGTGGTGCGACTCCTAAGATGATGAATGGTGATTTAAGTGGATTGGAAAGTAATGTAGAACATTATGGGTTTGGTTTGTCTACATTACATGCTTGGATTCGCTGTTTTGAATGTCTGTTGCACATTAGCTATCGTTTGGATATTAAGAAGTGGCAGGTTAGAGGTGATGACGATAAAGCTAGTGTGAAACAGCGTTCAGACGACATAAAGCAAAAGTTTAAAACCCAAATGGGACTTATTGTAGACAAACCAAAACCTGGTTATGGTAACACAAATGATGGGAACACAGCTCGCAGATTCTTTACAAACCCGGAACTGAGTGGAGAGATTACAGGCTTAGACGTTAACCTCATTAAAAAATTCTGCATTTTGTTAAGAACTTTATCTTCTGGGTACGATATTAATTACAATGAATTTGAGAAAGTGTGTTCTGAAACCAGAACACTTTATCTAAATCTATATTCGTGGTACTACATGCCAGCTACTGTACACAAAATACTTGTACATAGCACAGAAGTGATAAAAACTTGCATTCTTCCAATCGGACAGCTCTCAGAAGAAGCTCAAGAGGCTCGAAATAAAGACTGCCGGAGATTCCGTGAACACCACACCAGGAAACTGTCACGTATTGCCACAAATACAGATTTGTTGAATATGCTTTTAATAACGTCTGATCCTCTAATCAACTCTCTCAGAGAGGTACCCAAAAAGAAAATTGACAAATTACCTGAAGAAGTTTTAAATTTGATTGTTCCGCCTTCAATACAATCACATCGGGTTACAAGTAACGTTCTTCCGAGTCCGACTGATGAAGGTGATTACTTGTTACCAGACTCGACTGAATGTGAGAGTGACGAATCATCAGATGATGATATTTAGGATAATTACGAGTATGATGAAGCATTTTTGTAAAATCTTGAGTTTACCTTTTTTTATAATATTTAAGTTATAAATAATAATGTATTTTATTACTTTTTATTGTATAATTATGTTGTAATATATTATTGATTGTTTCTTTCTATTTTAATGTACTTATTTCTGCTGTATTTTTGCTTTTTTTTGTGCCTTTGTAAGAAATACAATACATTTTTTTATAAAGTATTTGGTTTTTCATTTTTAGACTTATAATTTAATCTGTACCTACCTGAAAATTATGAAATTAACAAATTATCATTGTCTAAGGCAAAAGCAATCGAAACCCATTATAAAATATTTTTGTCCAGCTAGCTTGTTCTAGGCGAAACACAGTGCGTCGGGACAAAACTAATGATAAATATACGCGATTCAAACCGTTTAAAGTTGTTTAATAACAATGTGTAATAATCGCGAAAACCTAAGACAACATACGATTATCCAGTAAAAATGCATATACATATCAGGTCATACATAAAATCTATATTATGTGTATTACTTTTAATTTTTTTTTAAAGTAAGATAAAATCACTTACGCCACTCGGATAGTTAAAACTGAAATATATGCTTGGAATACGGATGTTAAATCGTGGGTGTATCTTTATGTGACTGAGATCTGAGTTAGGATTTCTAGCGGAACCGTTTTACACTGAGGGTTTCATAGTAGGAAACGCGAGACCTTTTTGTTTATAGATTAGGTTTTGATCACGTTCGAAGAAACTGGTTCTCAAGGGCAGCTACTAACACACCGTTAGCTGTTACACCATGCAACTATCAAATAATAAGCCTACGCTGTACGTGCGTCCGCCCATTTAACGTTCTTATGAAACGAAAGAGGAAACCGGTCGAAATGTTCATAATATAATATGTATTATGGAACAAACTGTAAAACCAAATATATTGTAAAAAGTGGTCAAGTGCGAATCGGACTTGCGCTAAGAATCCCAAACTGAATGAAAAAAATAAAGTATTTATGGTAACATGGTAACAGACCGATTGTTAATTATTACTACATAACCCTCGACACTGTGTCTTTTAGTCAGGGATAGATTTAAAGTGATGATAGCTTACGAGTGCGGAAGCCGTAGATTTGAATCCTACCACAGCCGCACGGGCTTCATATTCTCAACATGAGCGGTGGTAGATCATGTGAGTCTCCCATCTTCGACCATATCATCACTTACCAATAAATAAGATGGCGATGAAAACCTATCCAATGAGGTGTAATTAATTTTGGGGTACCTCAAAAGGAAAAATGAAAACGGAACCCTTATAGGATCACTTTGTTGTTCGTCTGTCTGTCTGTCAAGCCCTTTTTCTCCGAAACGCAAGGAGGTATCAAGCTGAAATTCATATCAAATACTCAGGTCTACTGTACCTTGGAGCTGTGAAAAAATCAAACTTCGAAGCCAACGCAATCAAAAGGTTTATGCCGAAAATGTTCGACACTCGCAAGGGAATCAAAACCTACAGGGTACTTCCCGTGAACTCAGAATCTTGAAATTTGGTACGAATCAACTTCTTATAGCACATATAAAGGAATACTAGCGAAAAGCATATATTTTTAATAATTTTAAAATGTTATGAATTTTATTTAGCAATATAATACCATAACTTTTACTTATATACCTACATGTTTGTGCGGAACCCTCGGTGCGCGATACCGACTCGCACTTGACCGGTTTTTTTTTTACTTTATTAACTTACCAAATAGAAGTCCAATTCCTTTGGATGAACGATGTGTGTGTCAACAACAGTGCCTGGCTCTACATTGTAGCATTGCGGCACCGTGAAGAATCTAGAAGTAAAGAAATCACTATGGGTTATTTGTATTCTATTTGAGGGCGATAAGTCTCGCACTGACATCGCCTATAGGAAGTTTTGTGTATTTCCTTCACGTTTGCTTGTACCGTCCATCCCAACTCCCAGTATGGTACGCATCGAGTGCGACGTGAAACTGTATGGCAAAGCACACAACGCACATAGCTGCAGGTTTGTGCATCTTGCAAAAACAAAAGCGTTGCTGAAATCTCTGGTTAATCTTATTTTTATTTATTTATACCTGATAGGTTAGCCTTTGACCACTATCTCACCTGATGGTAAGTGATGATGTGGTCGAATATGTTGTTCAGGCTAACCTAGAAGTACTGGCTCTCAAGGACAGCTGCCGGAACACACCGTTAGGTGCTTGGCGACAGATTTTCTACTTGAGGGTGGTAGCTAGCCAGGCGGGCATTCGCAAAATGCCCTACCACCATGGTATAACGACTGCCATCCTAATATGACAACCGGGACCGACGGCTTAACGTGCCCTCCGAAGCACGGAAACGCTCAGTAGTAATGTCACTAGCGGTCACCCATCCAACTCATGACCGCGGGCGACGTTGCTTAACTTTGCTGATCGGTTGAGAACAGCTAAGTAAACTTCGCTAGGAGCGCTTCATATAATCTAATCTCACCTGAAGTATTGATGCGTTCGAATTTGTTGCTCAGGCTAACCTACAATTACTGGTTCTCAAGGACATCAGCCGGAACACACCTTAAGGTGCTTGGCATCAGATTTTCTACTTGAAATTTCTACATAAGGTGTTAGCCAGGCGGGCATTCGCAAAATGCCCTACCACTTTGCTATAACGATTGCTACCCTACGACAATAACCGGGACCGAGTAACGTGCCCTCTCAAGAAAGGAAGCGCTCAGTAGTATACGTCACATCTAAGTAATAACCGCAACTTAACATAGCTGATTGGTTAAGAAAGACTGGGCAAGCTCGACTACGAGCGCTTCAAAATCGCTCTTTTGAAATATCACCTGAATTTTCAAAAGAATAGCCTATAAATCAATAATAACAACAATACTCTAAAACTAATGTACATACCTCGTGTGATGACGTTTTTGTACAAGCAAAAACAGCACTTCGGGTTTGCCATTCGGCACGAAACGCTGATAAGCCTTGTGGACTCCAACTAATTCGCTATTCATCACCTGTAAATTTAAAACAACAAATGATGTTGCTGCCGATTATTATAAGTTAGTAATAAAAAGGGATTATATGTTGTACACCGAATAGTCCCCCATCTCCGAACAAAGGCAACGTTCACTTAATGCTCTCCTTAATGCTAAACCTGACTGGGGTTTGTTTGCTAATGAATAGAAGGAGATTCAGTCGGAATGTCTAGCCTATAGTGAGACGAACTCATGATAAATTCTAATTTTATTTATTACACTTTTTAAATTAACTAGAGTATTATTAAGAAATTAATTTTAATTTATTTGTATACCTTTCCCGTGGTCTTATTTCATTCGAATCAATTTTATATTAATATATTGTGATTGTAATAAAATAATTTTCAAAGATTGGACTATTGTTGTAGTTGGCGCATTCTAATCACAAACTCAAATCAGTTAAATTTAACCAGCGCTTCGCGAGATTAAGGGCCTGTTTCAGAATGTTCAGATTATTTAGTTCAGTCAATGGAGTAACACAGTTCAGCCAGTTTAAAAAAATCTAATTTAAATTAGTTAGGTTAGTAATAATAACAAATATTTTTTAAATATTTTAAGAATACATCAAATTAATCTTTTAATAAAACAATTAAGAAATATAAAAAATTTATCTAGTTACGATTCCGCCTAATTTTTCTATTAAGCCGACGTGACGTCACAAACGCCACGCAGCCAAACCGGAAGAATTTTCGACGCGTTTTGCTTCTACACGAAGCATCCTCAGGAGGTCTTGACTCTACGTGCTCACGATCAAGACCCCCTAAGGATGCTTCGTGTAGAAGCGACACGCGTCGAAAATTCTTCCTTCTTAAAACTGTTTTTTATAAAGGAGAAATAGTGGAGATAAATCTTCATCTTAATTGCTTAAATATTCATCTTAATTGCTTGAATATTCATTAGTTTCTTCAACAATACTTTTACACAGCACCTTGTGTAAAAGTATTCTTGAAGTAATTGTGTGGAAGGTAACGATAATACTACGCCGGGAATTAATATCTAGCGCTTTTCAGAATTTCACACGTTTTGGATATAACAAAAATACTATAATCATTAAAATTAAACCAATAGCTGTTTTAAAATGTTCAACCAGTCATATTACTACTCTATTTCTGTAAATTTATATATTTCAACTACTTTTTAGCACGTATATCTCAGGAAATCCTCAGAGTGAGCTCACATAAAAACTTCAAATTTCTTTAAAAATTGGTTAGCAACAAATTTCAAGCAAATTAAATAATGTCTTAGCAATCAATCATCATAGTAATCATGGTTCAAACATACAAATGCAAATATAAATATAAATGAAAATATAAATAATAAACAGCTGTAATGATTATAATAAATAAAAAACTCTTCGCTCAGCCAATAAAACATACCGCTGCGAATTGCCCCTCTGAGACTCCATCCCGGAACACGAATATCTTTTTCGGCATCGCCCGGTTTCGCTCGCGCCACAGCTTGAGATGGTCGACCATCATCTCTTCAAAGTCCACGATCACCTCTTTCTGTTACAAACAGTTATAACATTTTAGTTATTTCCTCACAAACAAATATTTGCACATTAATGAAAGGTAATTTACCAACTTTAAATGGTTACAAAGATACAAACTTCAAACTTGTTTACGATGACGCAACCTGATAATACTAACATTGTAAATTTTGAATTAACGCCTGGTAAGCGAATAAGCTTACAAAATTACAGCGAAAGCAAAAACTTTAACTGCGAGCGGGATTCGAACCCGAGAGAAGTATAGGATAGGTCCTATACTTCTCTCGGGTTCGAATCCCGCATTGAACCTTGCTAAACCCCTGTGATTATGTTAACAAATTTGGAATTATACTGTTTAGGTACCTTCAAAATGTTTGATTTCGACGAAGAGTAATGCTCAGACCTTGCCTCTGACGCCCGAAATTAATAATCGATCTCAATCTGTTTTTAACTATCTAAAAATTAATAAATAATCCATTTTAAGGTTTTACCGTGCCAATAAGCTATCCAGAGATTGAAATTTCTATCTATATCTGTACCTATCGCTGGGAGGTCGGTTAACAGAAAAAAGATTGACCTCTGTTCGTAAATGTCACTTTGTGCGTGTCAATAACCTATCTATGGATTTTCGATAAGTGTTATCAATCCAAATTCGCAATCCCAGAAATTTCTTGGTTCAGTTCCTAATACAAAAATGCAACAAACTCTTTTTTTTTTATTTATGTTTTTCGGCTTTTCGGCAATGTCTAATGATAATGACCTTGAGTTATTATATTAGGCTAGTTATCTTACTGGAGTGACAGTGGACAACGTTTGATATTCATCTTAAATAAACTAAATTACTAGGTACGTACCTACTTACGTAAAATTATTTCCGTATTGGCGGAAAAAACTAAGAAAGAGCTAAGCGTCATCTATAGACATATTCCTAATTCCCGAAACGAATTATTAATAAGTAATAATAATGTAAGTAATGCATTACAATATTTACAATAACTTGACGGTTTTTATAAACTTGAGTTTGCACAGAAAGAGAAAACAATGCCGCCGCGATGAAAGAATTGAGAGATCAAAGATGGCAGGCAGATGGTATGAATGGCAATAACGGAGGGGTGACCGGAAGCCTGACAGTTTTTTTGCATTACGTTCCATTCTACTCGAGTATCTTGAGTCGTGAATATATTTTTCACTTTTCTATGAATATTATATGTATAGCCATTTTCTTAATATAAATACACTAAAATAATAATTTACTGCTGATTATTTCAACAAAAGAGATGGAATATTACTTAAAATTATCATAAATCAAACTGTAGCTTTAATCTTTATGCATAGAACGGAATGGTTGAGAGGGAAGAGATAGCAGGATGGATTGCCGCCGATCTCGGCACAAAAAAGATTGGGTCTGTTAAGTTTTGTTATTGCCATGCAGATTACAGATCGATCTGTAGATATGGTCTGATCTCGGATCGTTTTCAATCTTGGATTGTAGATACTGTGCAGGACGGTATCGAACCCGGGAATATAGAGACCTTAAGATAGTAGATAAGCATTGAGATACTTAACTAGCGATAAGAATCAATGTCATTTAAGATAGTATAGGATATCACACTAAGTGATTACGTTATAAGTTCCCATAGAATAAGTATGCAATGTAACGTTTTTATAAGGCGCTACCTTATGTAGCTACCATTGTATAAATAAAGGAATCCTTTAGTATAGTATAGAATAGGTCGCATAAATGAATGTTTATTATAGTATCGGCGTTGCCTTATGCAACTACCATAGGGATAGATATAGGGACCAATGTACGCTTACACATTGTAAACCGTAGAAAGGACTTAGCATAGGTAAATAATATAAGTATATAGTAGGGCCTTAGTTAGTATATAAGGACCCATTGTTTATAGAGAATAAACTATGCAAGTTTTTGTGTCCACATTGGGTGAAGAGACTATAGGTAAATAGATAGGTACATAACGTACAAACAGCGAGTACTTGACAGACAGTATATATAGGCATATAGGATTACATAATAAAGGTAACAGGAGGTAAAGGTATGTAAAGGTAAGAATCTCTACATGATTCACAATATAGTATATAGGCACTGACACGCAATAGGTGTCAGGTATGTGCATATAACCGCAGCCGTGTTATATGGACATAACGTCTTATGTACCTACGAGCATGTATACGCAATAGGTATAATGTGTGTATATAACCACTGCCGTGTTATATACACTGTGGGTACATAACGACATCGTATAGGTAGGTACGTATAGCCACCGCCGCGATAGGTAGATATAGAACAGGGGGGCGCGTACCGACGCCACGCCACGCCGGCTTGGCTTGGGGACGCTACTCTCGCGACCGACGCATTACCATATAAGGTAATAATCTTGTCATCGGTGGCTTGGGAACGCTATCCCAGCAGCTAATGAGATGAGACCTAAAATCTAGATGGCTTTCCAGGAATTCTAGACTCGAAAACGACCGTTATAGCTATCTGTCTTTGTCATGTCTTCTCGCTCCCGCATTTAGGCGTTTACGCGCTATGATTAACCGAGACGTATCGACTTGACGCTCGGAAGCCACAATCTAGCTTGCCTAACTCGCTTTCTACTAATATTAGATAGACACTGAAAACTATGTTCATTCGTTGCCGCGCTACCGTCGAGTATAGAAGTCTCCCCGCACCCAATTAGGACTCCCGCTCTTCTAGTCACTTACATCAAAACGGCAGTTTTATTCATTCATCCAAGCAGCCTTCAAAACAACCCCAGCACCCCACATGTGAAAGGGATCCATTGACCACATCGAAAATCCGAATAGTAGAAAAATACAGTCCATTTCGCCGGTGGTCATCGCGTCCCCCACATTGTTGGTCCAACACGAGCCGAATAGTTCGAAGCAAGCAGGAATTTGGAAGAATTAACAGCAAGCCATCATCATGCCGGTGAGGAGAAGCACGAGCGGGAGAGGATTGGGTGCCCAACACACCTCGACGAGCTCGGAAGAGACGGAGCCGACAACGAGTGGATCGGCGGCGGCAATTACCGCTGTCGCCTCATCGCCACGCCTTGCAGCAGAACCCGCTGCCCATCAGGTCTCGACCGCCCGCGCCGCAGTGAGGAGCGGCCTATGGGCAGCGGAAACAGCGGCTGGTCGACTTCATGGAAAAGGATAAACTCTTTCTTCGAGTAGCGACCAGGAAGTGGATGTGGATAAGCCGTGATGGTTCGGAGGGGAAACGAATATTCGATGACGCCTTTGTGATCCATAAGGTGACAACCAGTTGCGATCACCGTATCGTTAGAGGCGTACTGAGTATCAAGTTTAAGCTTGAGAGGTCGCGTCTGATAATCTCCATGCTCCGTTCTAGCGTTACCCAAAACAAAACCCCCAAAGCTTTCAACTCGAACTACTAAACTGCTTCCAGTGCCGAGCTGAACAGCTGAATGCGACACAGTGGACGAGATAAAAAACGGGTTGGTAGAAGCTGTCCAAGCGGTGGGTTCTCAGTTCCGTAAGATCCACCGCCGAAATAGTCGTAGAAGAAACTATCGAGTTAATTGAAGACCGGAATGAGATTAAACTGCAATCTTCAGATGATGTGTCATACTACGACAATTTCAATAGACGAATTTCATAGGCACAGATTATAGTTGTAACTACAATCAAAATATATGAAGAACCTCAAGGCACTCTGCCTTCGTGAGTGGTAAGATATGTACAAAGAAAAAATATTTTTTCTTACTTGAGTCTTCTTCGTCATTACTTCGATAATCGTAATTACTGTACGAAAATAATTTGAGGCGCTCGTATCGAAGTTTGCTTAGCTGTTTTATACCAATCAGCAAAGTTAAGCAATGTCCGCCGTGGTCATGAGTTGGATGGGTGCCCGCTAGTGACATTACTACTGAGCGCTTCCTTGCTTCGGAAGGCACGTAAAGCCGTCGGTCCCGTTGTTATCTTAGGACGACAGCGGCGTTATAGCGCGGTGGTAGGGCATTTTGCGAAGGCCCGCCTGTCTAGCTACCACGCTCAATTAGAAAATCTGTCGCCAATCACCTAACGGTGTGTTCCAACAGCTGCCTACGAGAGCCAGTAATTCAATGTTAGTCTGATCAACATCTTCGACCACATCATCACTTACCATCAGGTGAGATAGTGGTCAAAGGCTAAACTATCAGGCATAAAAAAAGTTAAAGAGTATGATATACATAAATCATTCTTATATTATTATTACCTTCGGTGTTTGGATGCTGAGCTCGATATTGTAAATGAAGCATTTAGGGTCCATTGATGCGGTGACAGCGGCGATGCTTGGAATACTCGTCTGCAAGTTACAAAAATCTTTCGTTAGTAAATAGTTTAACCAATCTCATTAATCGTCATGAATTAATTTTTAGTGAGTATTAAATTTTAGCGAATTTTATACAAATTTTACATTATTTAATGTTAATTAGTGTTAATGGCGTCTCTGAAAACACCAAATTGGTATAAATAGTTTTAGAATCAGAGTACGGCGTACAGTCCATATTATCCATATATAACGTGTCCACGCAATTTTCATTAATATTTTAATATTTCTTTTCGTTGCCAAAAATATCTCGATACATTTTCTCCTTAACAAAATATTATGTACCTATGAAGCGCTCGTAGCGAAGTTGGCTTAGCTGTTCTTAACCAATCAGTAAGGATAAGCAATGTCCGCGGTCATGAGTTGGATGGGTGACCGCTAGTGACATTACCACTGAGCGCTTCCGTGCTTCGGAGGGCACGTTAAGCCGTCGGTCCCGGTTGTTGTCTTAGGATGGCAGTCGTTATAGCATGGTGGTAGGGCATTTTACGAATGCCCGCTTGGCTAGATACCACCCTCAAGTTAAAAGCCAAACACCTAACGGTATGTTCCGGCAGCTGTCCTTGAGAGCCAGTAATTCTAGTTTAGCCTGAACAACATTTTCGACCACATCATCACTTACCATCAGGTGAGATTGTGGACAAAGGACAACATACCAAGCATAACAAATAATGTTGTCTATACCTGCTCGGGCGACGGATGCGTGACGTCTGCGCCGACGATCATAACGTCACCGCCTTTAATACAGTTTGGCGTCACACTATTGTCCAAAACTTGGTTGACGCCCATCAGCTTTGAATTCACCTGTGGAACAAACACATATTAGAATTGATACAGTGGAAATCCTAGGCCTAGCCTACTTAGCATTTTGTTACCAGAATATCATACTAGGAAGGGTCTGCAAGAAAATTTACCTACATATGCTTTAATTATACAGCTTCAAAAACAATAAAATTCCATGGATGTTGGTGTTTCGTCATCAAGACAGGCTATTTTTCTGTACCTTCGCAAAAAAACATAAACCTACCTACTTACAGGACTTACTGTGCAGTGGGAATCCAACATACTTTATATTTATTTATTTTAAAAAAAAACAATGTGGCTTACAGACTATGATGTCCAAAACACCAACATGTCAAAAATATAAATTACCCAAAACAAAACATTATTACTTAAATTTACATTATATATCTTATTATACAAATATATTATATTATTATACAATTCCACACAATTATTAATACTATGAATATTTACAAACAATGTCATATTAAATTAAAATACATTGAAATATAATCACAATAAAATCATACAAAGAAAATACAAAATGTCAATAAAATCAATATGTCAAAAATTTATCATACAATAATACTGTTACTGTTTAAATTAAGTAAAGATTAAATTAAATTTCACGATAGTTCAAATTTAAGTGCAAATATGCATGTCTTATTAGGGTTCCCATATTGTCAGCAAATAGATCAACATTTTCGTCATAAAGAAGCAAATCTCCGAGGAGGGCGCGCGCAAGAGCAGTGGGCGCATTTTGTGCGCGGCGGGTCCGTACGAGCGGCCTTGCTAAGAGCCGCGGGACATTGCGCAGTGCGACCGTCGCTCCGCGCCTGGGCACCTGTACCTGTAGCCCTATCTGACTAAGTACACTTTGATTGTTATATGTTTAAATCTATTTGAATATAATATACAAATTGTTGTTACGCAATGAATTTATTAAATTTGACATTTTATTATTTGGATTATATTTTGACTACATTTGATTATATTTTTGTTGTAATTGGATTAAGAATTGAAATATTTTGACATTTGATTGGATTTTTAATGTTGTCCAATATTAATTATTTGATTATATTGACATTCCAGATTAATTTCATTGATTTAATGTATGCTTTTATTTTATTTTTAATGTGTGATAATTTGTAATTGTAATAATATGTACGTTTTTTATCACAATAAATAAATTTGAATTTGAATTTGAATTGTTAACTTTATTGTGAAGAACTGATTCAGGTCAGTAGTAGGTCAGTTTACTGAGCACTAGTAGTTTTTTCATGCAGTTGATGATCCATAGCTCGAGTTCGACTCGCACTTGGCCGGTTTACTAGTTGTTGTAATAATTTGGTATTTGTACTATTATCATCCCAAGTTTGAAGCTTGTATGTATTACCGTTTTGAAGATAGAGCAAGAAAACTTAAATACATGTTTCTTATTTCTTTGTCTTCAAAAACAGGAGGATGTTCTCAAGTTGACTGTGTTTTTTTGTGTGTCACGTCATAACTCTTTACAGGGTGTGCCAGTTTTGGTGTTCTTTTTTATATCCGAAAGCTGGTGCTTGTCGTGTGCGCCCATTTGAATTTGAGTGAGAACTGACGAGTAGTATTTGAGTTATCCTTAATAATGCGTATTATGTTTTTCAGTGTCATGGTTCAAAATATTTGAATATATCATCCAGCGGTTTAAACTTAATGTTTTACTATTATTTGAAACGACTTTCTCGTAAATTTTACACATATTTGTATGTCAATCAATTGGCAAAATAATTGTATTGTTTGTTGGGCAATCTGCATTACATATATTAATGCATGCTCTGCGCATTAAATCACAAAATTACAAAGGGTCCTAGGAAAATTTCATGTGCGGGATTCGAACCCGCGCCATCCGCCGCCGATAGCAGGGGCATGCTCTGACCATTTAAGCTAACATGGCATTATTACTCATAACTCTAATTTTCGCAGCGTACATGACTATAATTTTTCCAACTTTGCTACTTGTTGAAGGGTGGAATGGTCACACCCGCTGCCCATTACCACAGATGACAGAAACTAGTACAGATACGCTATCTCATGATCCAAGAAAACAAGGTCTTCTACTCCTACAGAATCACAAGCTTACGTCACAATCGAATTAGCTCTTTATTACAACATGATTACAGCAGAATACAAGATTACGGTTCCTTTTCCTCTGAACCTTTTGTTCTAAAATATCAATAAATTATTTTTAAACGTCCCATCGAACGTAACACATGAATGTTCATCAAAGAAAATAGTATGAAAAAATTATCTAACACCTGTCTTTTTTTAATATTGTTAGGTTTGCAATAACGCCTGCTATGCGGATTACACATTACAAAATCACAAATATACGATAGGAAAAATTTAAGTCATGTGCGGGATTCGAACCCGCGTCCATCCACTCCTTGAGCCGGAGTATGCTCTAACCAATTGAGCTAACATGACATGACGTCATGACTCGAATCTTTCCTATCCTTCTTTAACCATCGTATTGGGATGGAGCGAAATCTGTAGTACCACTTGCGTTGTACTACAAACAAGACCAATTTTGCAATTGGTTTTATACTTGTAAATGATAAATAATGACCTGTCTTTTTTTTAAATGTTATTGTGATGGAACAAGCACGAAGCCCACCTGATGTTAAGTGGTAACTGCCTATAACAGATACATTTCATCACAAGTGACGAACTGCACTGCGCCCGTCACCCTGAGACATAAAGTTGTTGAGTCTCATGTACCTGTAATTTTACTGGCTCTCAAGGACAACTGCCGCAACACACCATTAGGTGCTTGGCGACAGATTTTCTACTTGAGGGTGGTCGCTAGCCAGGCGGGCATTCGCAAAATGCCCTTCCACCATGCGGTGAAGCTCAAGCCCGCAGCGGGATTCGAACCATGGACCTGCTGCGCGGCAGTCCATAGCCAATGCCACTGAGCTATAACTGCTTCAAAAATTGTATATCTCCCTAAAGTTCCACCATTTTGACTTTTTTTTTTTTAATGTTATTGTGACGGAACAAGCCCGAGGCCCACCTGATGTAAAGTGGACTAACCTCTGCCTATAACAGACGCATTTCGTCAGCGACGAATTGCACTGTGCCCGTCACACTGAGACGTCCAGTTGTTAGGTCTCATTAGCCTATAATTTTTCTGGCTCTCAAGGACTGCTGAACTCACAATTATCGCCATCTCTGTCGCACACATATATTTCTCTCTCGTTCATGCACATATGTGCAATGATTCGCAAACTGTTGTTGTCGGGACCTGTAGTGCTCATTTTTGTTAGCTACGAGTATAATAAAAACAAACGGTTCTCTGTTCTATTTGGAACTGTAAGGGTAAAATAAGAAAAGGAAGTGAATTCAGTTTTTTTTCATTTTCTGCAAAAGAGTCTGTAGGCGAAGAAAGGCTTTGCTATTGTGGATCACAAACAACTGTTAAATATGATATGTAATGTAAAATGTGTATAGTTTTATTACAATGCGATTAAAATAAGAATAGGATCGGCCTAGCGCCATGTTGTGACGTCAAAACTAGAACTTGGTACAGTGTGCAGAAAAAAGAACTGATAAAACATGTATGAATTAATAAAGAAAAAATCCCGACTGCATATAATTTATTTTCGTTAATAGCTTTATCGATCCATTGAAATTAAAACAGCAAGTTAATATATTTATGGAATCGTTTTTTAAAACCTTTCATTTTGATACCCAACACGATGGCTTTAGAAGAAAAAATAAATTGATTTTCTCACTATATGGCGTCTAAAATCCACCAGCTTGTTTTGTATTTTTTAATATACATAGTGTCACTTGAGCTATCAAGATAAATCTAACGATATCTCGTACATTAAAATCGGTTAAGCCGTTTAGAAGTTATGGTGAAATAAAGAAACTCACAAACATACATACATACATGAACACTGAAAACTTAACACACGTTTATGTGGGCAGTCGTGTAAAAAACAAGTAGTCATAGGTAGGGAAACGAAGTTGTAGGTGCAGCAAACACAGAAATAATTTGAACTGATTTTATTTGTTAGCAATATTTTATACCTAGATATCTTAATTTGAATCGCTTAGCTCTTCGATACCGCATGTCCTGATGGCCAACTGAGTCAGACTCATCGTTCATCATCGTAACGGGTAACAAAAACAAATATAACTATCACCAAAAACAAATTAAACAGTCAACAAGAACAAATTAAACGAGAAGATCAATAAGCACTCGGAAACGTGTCGCGTAGTAGTACACTGTCGGAGAAATAAGACCCTGACGCTCGCGTTATCATCAAACCAAGATGGCGTCTGTGCTGTCAACCTTAAAACTATGAATTATTATAATTAACAATTTCGAGTCACTCATTTAGAATTACGTATAAATATATGCCGCTGCTCTATTTTTAAGTTTGTTCTGCTGATCATACTTATTAGAGTGAATATGAGTGAAGTTAGCCGAGAGCCCGTCCTATTCTTATTTTAATCGCATTATACGTACCTAATTGGTTTCTACTTCCGATATGGTAATCTTCTAGCTTTAATTGTAGCTAAACTGCACACCAAACTACAGATTACTACGTTTTCTAAAAAATGGTATGTAACGTTGGCATAACATCTCTAAAACGTATCCAGAAAGTGAACTCTACCGGAGACTTATTCACAACTGTCCAGTAATAAGCGATTTTAAATTTGGAATCTCTTACTTATTTATTTATTTATTTTTATTTAATTACATGGAAAACCAACAGCTAAATATAGTAGTAATAGCAACTTAAATATATACAGAGAGCCAATTACAGGTTTTCACGGATAGAATTACAATATAAAATATAAAAAATGTGAACACTCAAAAAATACACAGATCAAGTTGTAATGATTACATAATTGCATGCCACAATAAATTTTGAGATAAATAATTCAAGCTAAAGTGACATAGAATATATTCTACAATTGTAAACGATATTTAGATATTATTATTATTTTTATTTATTTTTTTCCTGATAGATTAGCCTTTGACCACCATTTTACCCAAAGGCAAGTGATGATGCGGTCGAAGATGTTGTTCAGGCTAACCTAGAAGTGACAAAGACTACGACTATTATACAATTGAGATACATTTATGTAATTACACTGTTTTCTACTGCATACCGAAAAAAGTCGCACTCAAGGTGCGTCTTGCCGTGGGAACACTACTCAAAAATGGGTCAATATTATGCAGTTTAGTGAGTTTATTAAAAGTTCTACTCGCTCGCACTATATACGTATTCTGCCTATACTTCGTGGAAGCTCTAGGGACTCGGAATGGGGGGTTGAACCTCGGAGATTTCTGCGGAATATTGAAGAAGATTTTGCTGAGCAATTCCGAGCAATCTATATTATTATGAATAAGTTTTAATAAATACAAATAGTCAGCGATGTCCCGTCGCTTATTCAGAGGCAGGAGGTGAAATTTTTTGCATAGGTCAAGATAATTAGATGAATTATAAGGTACTTTGAACCGGAAGCATAGGTATTTAATGAAACGTTTCTGAATAGCTTCAATACGATCTATATAAATATGGTAACAAGGGTTCCAAATCTGAGACGCATATTCCAGATGACTCCTTACATACGTACAGTATAAGATTTTTATAGTGTTAGCTTTTGTAAAGGATTTAGATAGTCGCATAATGAAACCAAGTGATTTAGAAGCTTTGTTTACTATATCATTTATGTGAGTATCAAATAGTAATTTAGAATCATGACGCACTCCCAGGTCATGAATACTAGCGCTAATAGGGAGGTTCTGTCCTTGTAAGGTATAGTTAGTGGGTATGGCTAAGTGATTCCGGGTGAAGGTTATGGCAGTACATTTAGATGGATTGAGATCCAGCCTGTTTACTCGACAATAGTCCTCTAAGCGAGACAAATCTGCCTGAAGGGCAATCATGTCTTGTCGACAAGTTATAGTTTTAAAGATTTTCATGTCGTCAGCGAAACATAATAGTTTAGAAGATAATAAGCACATATCAATATCATTAATATAAAAAATAAAAAGGAGGGGTCCGATTAAGGACCCCTGGGGTACCCCGCTGGGGACAGAGACCCAGCTAGAAATATAGTTGTTAAGAGCGACAGCCTGGGATCTATTGTCAATGTACGACGAAAACCACCTTAGCAAATCACCGCGAATCCCCGACCAATTTAGCTTATGTAACAAGATGCTATGATCAATACGGTCAAAAGCTTTACTGTAGTCCGTATATACTACGTCGACCTGATGCCTATTATCCATAGCTTCAGTTATAAAATCGTTAAGGAGAATAAGATTCGAAACAGTCGATCTACCTTTTAAAAAACCATGCTGAAATGTGCTAAGTGAATACTTTAGCGCGGAATAAACTTGATTGTATACTATCCTTTCAAAAATTTTGGCAATAATGCATAGCTTGGATATAGGTCGGTAGTTAGTAATCTGGGTTTTAGTACCTTTTTTATGAACCGGAGTAATAAATGCTGACTTCCATATTTGGGGAACAGTACAGGTAGAAAGCGATTTTCTGAACAAAAGTGCAATAGGGAAAGCAATAGACGATGAACATGGAACAAGGAATTTAGCCGAAATATTGTCAGGTCCAGCCGTTTTTGCTTTATCTAATTTACTGAGTAAAATTTTGATCTCATTCTCTTCAACAAAAATTTTAGTGATATCAGAAACAACGTCAGGGCGCGAAAAAGTAGGAAACGAGCTAGTTTGGAAAGTACTTGAATGATAACTTGTATGGGAAGTAGAAAGAAAAGTTGACTGGAAATATGAAGAAAATGCACTGCAAATAGATTCTCCACTAGAAAGATTTTCATTATTAAACTCCATTGAACTAGGCATGGAATGCGATTTAGTTTTATTTTTAACATATGACCAAAAACATTTAGGATTATTTTTAATAGCTTCTTCCGTTGATTGTAAGTACTGACGGTAACATGTAGATTCTAAAGTTTTCACCCTATCACGCAAGTACGTAAAAGCCATTTCATCACACTTATTACCATAAATTTTAAATTTCCTAAAATATTTATATTTTTCCTTGATAGCTCTCTTGAGAGAAGAATTATACCACACTGGAAAAGTTTTATTAGAAAGTACCTTAACAGGTACGTACCTAGTATGGAGTTTCCAGATACTTTGGTTAAAAAAATTCACTGCTTCATCGACAGAGCGAGATGAGAATTCATAAGTCCAGTCGGTACTAGAAATATCGTTATTAATCGAGCCAAAGTCTGCCTTATTGTACAAATAAACTGTACGTGATGCATAATCTAAAATGGGACAAAAAAAGTTGGCGGTTAATAAAAGTGCCGGGTGGTAGGCATCACAGGGTACAAATGGATCCAAGCACTTTGACACAGTAATGACCTGATCAGAAAGTACTAAATCAAGAATTTTACCAAATTGATTTAATACCCCATTAAACTGGCCAAGACCTAGAACCTTCAATTCATCAGAAAGTAAAGTTTCGTCAACACTTGTAATGCCTGTAGGACATAATGAAGAGGTAATATTACAGTGAATATTCAAGTTGTCAGAAGGTACCCACACAATTCCACTCATATTGAAGTCGCCCACAACAAGGAATGAATCAGACGGGTGGTTTAATACTACTTCATTTAGTTTTGAAAGAAAATTGTTAAGCTGAGCATTGAACGACAACCCGTTGTTTTGTTTACAAAGGTATAAGACACATATAAACACATTGACGAACGCTCGCGAATTGGCTTGCTTAAGACGTACACATAGCCAAAGATCTTCCGCCGTGGAGTTAAAAAGAGGCTGCAGAGTAACTGGTAGATCCCTTTGGGTTGCTATTAAAATTCCGCCACCTCTTGATTGTCTGGTTAATCCCAAATCCCTATCACGACGCCAAATAACATAGCGTTCATCAAACAATTCCGAACTTAACACGCCGTCCAACAACCAAGTTTCAGTTAGAATTATAATTGGATATGAATTAAGACAAACTTGACGGTAAAACTCACTGGTTTTGGTACGAAGCCCGCGAACATTCTGATAATAAATTGTAAGGTGATCGCCAGAATCATTGGAAGCCATCATTAATAGAGATTTGGGAATACAGACCGAATACGTAGCAGTATACAGAGATAATAATTATAATTTTAAGACTAGATTGCAAAATATTCAAATTAACGTAACATAGATGAGGGTAGAATAAAAACGATATGCATAGTGAATAACCACTAAGAACCATGATGTAAACAAGATAATGAAATAGCATGTAGCAGTAAGCAAATAGTCTATGTGCGAGCGAGACAAACTCATAAACGTCGATAGCAGTGATAAGCAGAACAGCGCAATAAAGAACCGGTCGTAAGGCAGGGGCGCACAACATTGAATTAAAAGTTATCATAAACTTAGAGCTAATATCTCGATTAAAAAATATAGAACCATAGCAGTTTTCATAATTCAACATAAAATACCAGCATGACCAACAGCTTAGACGATTTTGTTTAAATCGTTTTCCTGCTTGATGATTATCACTTTGGAGGTATCGTTACGACGCACATGGATCTTACCATGCTTGACCCAAACGTAACTGAAGTTTTTATCTTTTGCAGTGTTTTTCGTCATCGTCAGAAGTTTCTTCTGGTCAATGCTCAGGTGGTCATTGACATAGATTCTAGTGCTTATTCCCGCGAACCCAATATCGCACGCCACAAGCTTTTTAACGGTACGCGCAGCTGCGATAAATTCCTCCTTGACGTATCTGTTAATGAAACTCATTATGATCAATTTCTCCTTCGAGTTGTGCATAGGCACTCTGGAAATGTAATTGATCTGAGTTTTAGGTATCGCACAGTTGACTTTACGGCTGATCTCCTCAACGACTGAGAACAGATTTTCGTCTTTCTTTAAGGGAACTCCTTTGATTTCCACATTATTAAGTCTTGATCTTTGGTCGTGGGCAGATAGTTCAATTTTGACTTGCAAGAGGTCACTCTGCAAAACACTGATACAACTTTGAAGCTTTTCTAAATCAGCAACCCTTGTCTCCACTCCAGAAAGTCGGCCACTGAGGTCGTCGAGTTTCCCGCTTGAATAAACACACGTATCCTTTAGTTCGGACAGCTCATTCTTGATTGAGCGCATATCCTCCTTAAGTCCTGTCAAGGTAGTCATTTGGCTTTTCATTTCCTTGAGCTCTTTCATAATTGATTCAAGGGACACGGTTTCAGCTGGGGCAGATATAGCGGAAGGAGGGGCACGACACGATGAACACTTCCATTGAGCTTTCCTTTCCGCGCCATACTTTCTCCAGGTGCTCTCAGAAATGCTAGCGCAACTAAAATCCAGATACTGTCCAGTAAGTAAGTATGTAAATTAATTACTGGACAGTTTTTTATTTTTCCTATATCGTAATTTAGACTCGCACGTATTGTGCATTTGCCAGTGTCATGTTATATACTGAACAGTTAGGTCATCCTCTTTAGATCTTACTTATACTTAGAAAAAAAACGTAGTACCAGACAAAGATTAGTTTTTAGCCATTATAACATGGTTATAGGAGGGAGGCTCCAAATATATATCTATCTCTCTTTCCGGGATGACATTTTATGAGATAGATATATTTTTGGAGCCTTTAACTTTTTCTGCATCGCGTTAAGTGTCACAGACTATAAAATGGCTGTTTTATAGTCTGTGACACTTAACGCGATGCAGAAAAAGTATGCACGTTGCGTTTTGTACTCAATAATGTTATAGAAGTGTAGTGTGGGATTTTATGTTTGTATTAAGTAATTTCAGTTTATAAATCATGTTCGATTAAAACTTTCCATTTTAAAATTAATACGGAGTTTCAAAATTAATAATTTACATTTTTTACTTAAATATTCATGTAATGTAAAAATAGAACAATGTTCAAAACTAAACACAAACTTTTTAGTAAAAAAAACGAATGGCGGGATTTCACATTCAATTGCGTCCGTCAACATAGATAATCCCAAAAAATTAGTTCAAGCGAATCTGATTCGAAAATAGATGTCACTCCTCCTGATTTACAAGCTGAGGCATTCATTTTTGAGAACAGCATTATACAAGCCTCAACTGATTCTGCAGTAATGTACTATTACTTCTTCGGCATAGAAAACAGCTACTTGATTACAATCTATGAAAAATTTAGGCCGAATATCATCAACGGTAACCAGTAACAGAAAACTATATAAATAGTCCGGTCTATTTAAGCCTAAAATCAGGAGGAAGGTTACATAAATTCCCATAAAGCTGAATATTGGCATAGTTGTTCAAAACATCATTATAAAGAAAATCTCAAAAGTCCTCATCGTTCCGAGGTGTGCTAAAAATTTGGCACGGGGTCAAAGGTCAAAAAAATGAGTTTTTTGCGATTTTTAGCGAAACGGTGAGTTTTTTCGCAAAATTACCCCAGTACAAAATTGTAGATCACGAAATTCTCTACAAAAAATATATTAATAATTTTTTTCCTAAAAGCCACCATTTTGGAGATATAACGTTCCGAAAAGTTGGATCAGTCGTAATCCCTCTATTTTGCACACGTACGCCACATATGAAAGTCACTAAAGGTGAAACTACTAAAATAAGTTCGCTATTATTTATTGTAACTTGCTTATGTAAAATATAAGTTAAACTACGAGAATCTCAGGTATAATGAAACCCCGTTCCTAAATATGTATTATTAATTAATATTTCTTCTTGCTATGTACGGAGCCCCCAAAAAAACCACTTGCTTAGATAAGTTGCGATACACATCTTTCGTGAAAAATACGCGTAATAAAAAACAAGTCAACTTAGCTTCTCTTCCTCCAACCTCAGTAGCTGCTCATCAACATCTGTTTCGGGTATATTACCAAGTTCAAGTGTGGCTTGGTAATCAGCTGGACCCTAAAGACTGGGGTTGGAAGTTGATCGACAATACACTAGAGCCAGTTCAAACTTTACTTCCACCAGCACCTGAGAAACTTCTCAACACAATATTTTGCAACTGCAAGAAAGGGTGTAGTGCAAAATGTGGTTGCAGAAAAGTTGGACTGTTTTGTTCCCTGGCATGCACACACTGTCAAGGCCGATCATGCTCGAATGTTGAGTCACCAACTCTTGAAGATTCGTTTGATACCGATCAGGAATCGCTATTGGGGCAGTTTACGTGTGAAATAGAACAAGAAGAAGAAGAAGAACAAGAGGATGAACAGGAAGAAGAAGGAGAAGAAGATCAAGAAGAAGAAGAAACAGAAATCTTGGACAGTTATGAATTAGACGACTAACTTTTTATTTTAAGTATTTTATTTAATTACACCGCCGTTGTTTTTGCCCACTATAATATATAATATTATTTTGCAATAGTTTTAAAACATATAAAATCTCAGCAGACCCGTGGAATAGGCCTACTGGGGAAACCACGTTAAAAAAAACGCGCTTTGTACACTACCTCATAGGTGGCGTGGAAACGTGTGCAAAATAGAGGGATTACGACTGATCCAACTTTTCGGAACGTTATATCTCCAAAATGGTGGCTTTTAGGAAAAAAATTATTGATATATTTTTTGTAGAGAATTTTGTGATCTACAATTTTGTACTGGGGTAATTTTGCGAAAAAACTCACCGTTTCGCTAAAAATCGCAAAAAACTCATTTTTTTTACCTTTGACCCCGTGCCAAATTTTTAGCACACCTCGGAACGATGAGGACTTTTGAGATTTTCTTTATAATGATGTTTTGAACAACTATGCCAATATTCAGCTTTATGGGAATTTATGTAAACTTGAATGTGTAAATAGACCGGACTAAAAGTGTCAAACACTTTGTATTAACTTGATAACCATACTTCATTCAAAAATTATCTAGGTATGTCTTCTTTCACGTCATTTACTTTATTTTATAAAAGGTGAAATCTATTAATTGTTATTTTACTGCCCCCGAGTTTCCTCACATTAGGTATAAAATTTGAGATCCGTTGATAGAAGTGATGACGTGAGTTTGCGTACCGGTCACTTGACATCCGGTCTCGGAGTGTAATAGCAGTATATTATTGTATCACGCCCTATCTAATATCTTGACATCTGATTGCCCTCACTTGGGCTGTTTTAATTGCCCTCGAATGCGATAGATGTCGCTCACAAGCAAAGGTGCGAAAGCGAGCGGCATTTATCGAGGATATTTACAATAGTAAATGTTCAACCGTTAGATAGCGGTGAAAGCGACGAGTGACCAACTCAAGCCCAGCCATGTATTACCTATTCTACCCCCATGCTATAACGACTGCCATCCTAAGACAACAACCGGGACTGACGCCTTAAGGTGCCCTCCGAAGCAAGTAAGCCTACCAAGCTAACCAGGCCGGCATTCGCAAAATGCCCTACCAGCGTGCTATAACGAATGCCATACAATGACAAAAACCGGGACCGATGGCATATTGTGCCCTCCGAAGCACGGAAGCGCTCAGTAGTAATGCTACTACTAACGGTCACTCGTTCAAGTCATGATCACAGAGGACGTCGTTTAACTTAGTTAATTGGTTAAGAACGACTAAGTAAGCTACACTACGGGCGCTTCAAAATATTTATGCATAGAATACATTTACGAATCAGATTACCTATTTGCATTTTGTTCTAATATCATAACTAATAATTATTTAGGCGTCTACGACGCTCTTATGAAGGTCAATTTCAAATTTAATACTCAAAAATACTACAATGTGCTGCCACGTTCAGCAAAAAAATATATAGAACCACTGCGTGATGAATTAAATTAAATTAATAATAATAAAAATATTTATTTGCAACAGTAAGATACATAATATATATAAAACATGTTGTCTAGTTAAGACTTAGAAAAATTATATTAAGTAAAAATTAAGAACTAAGACCCAAAATACCTACTCAACTATTGTGTTTTTAGTGTGTGTAAGTATATATAAAAAAATGTGGATGGTTTGTATAAAAGTGATATGGAATGAATGTACTAACGGTTTAGAGAAGGTGTAATGTAAACTAATATTTAAGTATGTAGATTTTTAAGTATGTATAATTATTTTATAAGTTTTACTATTAAAAGAAATGAGCATATTTTAGGGAGTTACCTAAATATGCGAAATAAATTTTCTGTGTCATGGTAGTTTAGATTCCTTAATATTTGATTTAATTCTTTTTTACAAGAGTAGGAATTGAGTGGATATATTGTTATAATTGCACTAATTTTATTATACAGAAAAGAACATAGTAGTAGTCATATCTTCTAGCGAAGATAGTTTTGACTTGTTTAACTGTACATACTATGTCCTGACGTCGCTTTGTAGCTATGTTTATTATAGTTTCCAAAGGAATTCTGGCATGTTGTTTCATAACAACTTGCTGAATAAAAAGTTGCCGGAGTGTTAAAACCTGACAGTCCTTATACAGCGTTATAGTGGGATATAAGAATGGTTTTAACAAAGAAACTTTTAAGATGGCCCTCTGAGCTCTTTCAAGTGGAAGTAGATTAGTACAAATAACACCCCAACTCGAGATACAGTACAATATGATAGATTGACAAAGAGAAAAGTACACAATTTTTATGATATCGAAATCAGCCACATGTCTTAGGATTTTGAAAATGGGTATAAGCTTACGTACTCGTCCTGCTACATTCTTTATGTAGGGTTTAAAAGAAAGGTTTTTATCAATTAATATTCCTAAGTATTTAATTGTATCAGCTCGGTCTAGTCTAGGACAAGAACATACTGTATTAGTGTCACAAAATGAGCTATGAACAGTTATTTAAAATTATTATTTATTGAGATAAAAACGAAGTCAATCAGTTACATTTACCTCACAAAAATTAATTGGAAACATTGTATATGGTCACATTAAAAACTTAACTTATTATGAGAAGAATAGTATTTTACGTCACAAAGCTCGACAGATAACAAATACAGCACAAAAACACAGAAAAATTATTAGTCAAAATTCGAAGCGCTCGTAGCGAAGTTTACTTAGCTGTTCTCAACCGATCAGCAAAGTTAAGCAACGTCGCGCGCGGTCATGAGTTGGATGGGTGACCGCTAGTGACATTACTACTGAGCGTTTCCGTGCTTCGGAGGGCACGTTAAGCCGTCGGTCCCGGTTGTTGTCTAAGGATGGCAGTCGTTATAGCATGGTGGTAGGGCATTTTGCGAATGCCCGCCTGGCTAGCTACCACCCTCAAGTAGAAAATCTGTCGCCAAGCACCTAACGGTGTGTTCCGGCAGCTGTCCTTGAGAGCCAGTACTTCTGGGTTAGCCAGAACAACATCTTCGACCACATCATCACTTACCATCAGGTGAGATAGTGGTTAAAGGCTAACCTATCAGGAATATAAAAAAAAAAAAAAAATTGATATCCCAGCTCCAGTGAGCTATCTCTATTAGTACATCGGTCTCACTGGTCAGGTAAATTCTCACAATATTTGGCTAATATTTCACAGACATTTTTTAGTGAGTCAATCATGATGTCACATTCAGTGTTGGTCGCAAGATCTGCATTGAGATGGCGGTGAGTCCTAACTAACGGAGACATACAGCGAGCAACAGTACAACCAGCGTCCACATGGAAAAGGTCATGTGCCTTACCGCGCCTATTTGCCGGGGTCCATGGGTCGTGCGGCACGAATAGAGTGCACATAAGGTCATGAAGCTGTACGGAATCTAGTAACCCTCTCAGTACCTTGTAACCAACAACGAGCTGACCCAGCGTCCTCAACTCAAGTGAGTTGTAGCCGAGCTGGCCCAGCAAGAACTTTGTCGGGTACATGAAAGGGTAATAGCCGTCCAGCTTCTTGTACAATGACCTGAGAAAAGCCTTTTGGACCTTTTCCAGCATTCGCGTGTAGGTGACGTGATGCGGGCTCCAAACGCAAGCGCTTGACTCGAGTTTGCTGCGAACGAATGAGTAATATAGTGTTCTAAGCACTTGCGGGTTCACAAAATCTTGGGCATTTCGCAGCACAAAGCCTAACCGCTGATAAGACGTTTTAGCGAGGTCAGATATGGACGGGCAACAAACTTGGGGCCATTTTTTAAATTGTCTTTTACCAATGTGTTACAAAGTATAAAGTGTTATAATGTGATTACAATATTGTAATCACATTATATTATAATGAATAGATTCAGGCGTTACTTTGCGGAAATCCATATTTAATAATAACAAATCCATATTTAATAATATTTCAAGAAAACATTAAATTAATATTTTAATAAAACACTCATCTCAAAATGTTTGTTAGGACTAGCAGTAGTCAACCCTACGAGGTTGTTAGCATTTTACCAATAACCCTGTATAGTAGCAGTAGTTTGTGAGCGAGTTCATCTGGGGTTGTATAGTACCACCAACTTAACTGCAGTTTTCGAGGGCGCTACTGGTCAAGGAAATCAACTACAAACTGTCACAATTTGTACGAATGTTGTAGTTCTTTTTTTTGCCGCCTGAACAGATAAGTTGGTGGGACTATACTGCCACCATACCTACCTATTTGCACCGCCAGCAGCGATGTCCGCATTACTGCGCGCCGGTTTGTAGGGTATTGGTGCCGGTGAAATTAAATGTACGAGTACATGAGACTGAACCACATTATGTATGAGAGTGAGAGGCACGGTGCAGTGCGTCACCGTTAGAAATTAATCTATTATCCGCTAACAGGTGAGCTTCGTTTTTTTATTGTAACCTAATCACAAAAGAAATTATCTTTACTTATTTACTTACCTTAAGCAAAATATTTTTAATAGTTTGCGGGTTCATTCGACGAGAGGCCGTGTACTCCTTGATGCACTGCGTTAGGATTCCCACATCGCGTTCTGCCAGTTGCTTCACCTGTATCAAGATGTTATAAATTAATGAATTATCAATTCTGCTTTTTCGCATTTCAGTCAATTCAATGGTATAAAATAGTATAGAAATAGAATGTTTAGTCCTGATAATTTAATATTACAAAGCATAATTAATAAAACATGTATTATGTAATTATTTTCATTTGACTCTAATACACTATAACCTCGGTTCATATTTATTTACGTTTATTTTTTATGAATATAATTGCAGTTACACTTCAGAAGAATTCTTCGACAGTTCTTCAGAAGGCGCTGCTACCTAGCTTCTAATATTTTTCCCTTCGTCGCCGCTTACTGCAAAGCCCACGGGAAGATTTGGGGGGTGCAATTCTATCCCGGCACCCTACGAGGCACTAGACGCCTGCCATGTATGGGGACTATTGCAAACCCCACCTAATAGGGGAGGCGTTTGTACAACGGTGGAAGTCACGTCATGGCTGCAGTAGTATTAATAATATATAAATAATTCTGTAAACTCACGATTTAGCCAGCTATCAAAATTCATTTTAAATTTTTCATGATAATTCATATTGTACATTTGTTAGTAACCTAGTCAGCATTTTTAAAAAATAACCTTATGGTAGATATCTTTTCCACGGCTGGAGACGATGATGAAAATAAAACGGATTTCCTTTTCGGCTGCTTGCATCATGAAGCTCCGGAGTTCGGTCATTCTTACGTTGAATGCCATCATGCGAGGTTCAGCCGGATTCATGCCCATCTGGCGTCCAGTGTTAAGCAGCTGTAAGCATATACAATGTTTAGTTTATCATTTCAACATACTTATAAAGACATGAAGAAGTTTTATCGGCATACCTTTCCGCCGTGAGAAGCTTGACCATTTACGGACATAATTTATTTATGGTTATTTAAGTAACTTTTCATCATACCGAGTTCCTTTGAAATCGATAAAAATGAATTTTTAATATTATTATCTCATGACGCAAACAAACAAAAGCCTTTAAGAGTTCAACAAATCTAGCACATTTATATTAAATGTCGAAGGAATCAAGAATGCTTTATTAATAGATTTTAAAACTTCTAATACTCGTAAAGTTATTGTTTATATGCCTTAGTTCTTAAAAATCTACTTTTTAAGCACAAGTGCATACAAACTGTTATTTCAATTGAGATTCTCCCACGAGGTGCAGTATGTAATATATATATTATATAAGAAAATATGCCTGGGTCTTTAATAACACCCATAGATCAGGAGTATTTTCAAACTTTTTCGAAAAATTACACTCAAAATAGAACATGGAACTAATGAAACATCATTGTCTCGCAATAATAGGGATAAACCGCGCATAAAACAAATGAATTGTTTCATGCACTCATTGTATAATCTTCTTCTTCAGAAAGTCATAAAAACAGATTTATTTACCAGAGCAGTAAATAAAGGTGTAATAATCTCTAAGGACTCTTAACACCCATCACTCGCTACGTATGTTTTAGTTATGTGTAATAGGAGGCATGGGTGCCCGCAGAAATAATTTCCAATTGGTGCAGATTTTAGTTTTCTTACAATCTTCGCCGTATTATGATTGTTAATAAAAAATTTAAATTTTAGTCGGAAACATCTGAAGCCCGGTTTATTTTATGTTCGAGACATTTACAAATTTCTGACTATAATTAGACTATAATATTTCTGAGAAATTTAAATTCATAACTTAACAGAGAAAGCGCAATACAGTTTCTAAGCAGTGCGAAAGAGACCGACTCTTGTCAAAGTCTAAAGTAAAGAATGAACTAGAAAGTTCATAAATGTGAAAGAGACATAGATTATAGATGATAGGGACAGAGCTACGTTCGAGAACGTTTGGGAATCTGGAACCTTCCTTACATTTTGATATATAAGGGGGCTAGGTCACGTTCCGAGTCAGTCAGTTTTCGAGTGAAGTTCGAACAGTTCGTTCCGAGTGGACAAATCGCAAGTAGTGACTAATAGTTATCTTCAGTGCACAGTGCGATCGTTTGAAAAATAACTATAATTTTGTTATAAAATACGAGTGACATAAGGCGATTTTTCTGCAAGAGAAAAAAGATTGAAAATGAACAGTTTAATGCTTGAGATTGTCCAAGTATTTAAGATTTAATTAAGATTGCTTAAGATTGTTTTGACGCGCTCGTAGCGAAGTTTACTTAGCTGTTCTCAACCGATCAGCAAAGTTAAGCAACGTCGCGCGCGGTCATGAGTTGGATGGGTGACCGCTAGTGACATTACTACTGAGCGTTTCCGTGCTTCGGAGGGCAAGTTAAGCCGTCGGTCCCGGTTGTTGTCTTAGGATGGCAGTCGTTATAGCATGGTGGTAGGGCATTTTGCAAATGCCCGCCTGGCTAGCTACCACCCTCAGGTAGAAAATCTGTCGCAAAATACCTAACGGTGTGTTCCGGCAGCTGTCCCTGATAGCCAGCAATTCTAGGTTAGTCTGAACAACATCTTCGACCACATCATCACTTACCATCAGGTGAGATAGTGGTCAAAGGCGAACCTATGTACTTCGGCACAGCAAAGTACTAGGAAAACTGAATTAACAACACAACAAACTTTTGTTAATATTTGTGATGTGGGTTTATATCTGGATTCTAACGTACCTATCAGTGATGAAATACGGTTTAAAGTGCTCGAAACAGCGTGGAGACCTTCGCAAGATTATGATTTCAAGCAGGACATCGATCATAAAAACGAAACACAACGTGCATTTCGCCACGAGTGGATCATACCTTTGGTTAGCCTATTCTGCTCATGCTAAAGGACCACTTTGCCGTACATATGTATTATTTCCCGCACAAATTCATCGAGGCAGTACTCAGAGGCCATTTATCGTTCGGCCATGCAAAAAATATCTAAAATTTCACGAGTGTGCGAAATCTCATGCCAATAGCCAGTGGCATCGTGAATCGGTTATACGGTATAAAAAAATTCTAGAAATCATGCAAAGAAAAAAAAATTACGTTTATGAACAGATTGATACTGAATATCACGGGGAAATTTCAGAAAACAGAAAAAAACTTCAACCCATTATATCTTCGGTCTTATTTTGTGCTACGCATGATTTACCCCTTCGAGGAAAAACAGAAGATGGGTCAGTTTTCAAAGACTTACTACATTTCCGTGTTGAGGCAGGAGATACGGATTTAAAATACCACTTTGGTTCGAAAAATGCCCTCTATGTATCCCATCAAGTACAAAACGAAATTATTGAAACCTGTGCTGATGTTCTTCGTGAAACCATTACTGATGAAGCAAAAGAAGCGGCATACTTTTCAATCTTAGCTGACGACACAGCGGATATAAGCGGGACTGAACAGCTTTCAATGGCCATAAGATACGTCAAGTTTGACCAAACGAAACACAGCTACGGAATACTTGAAGAATTTTTGGGGTACAGACCACTTCAAAAATGTGTGAATGTCTCCAGCTTACTCAATCGAAATTTCTTAATTCTGAATATGCCAATATTTAGAGCATATTTTGTGCAATTATGAATACCAACTCAAAATTTAGGTGCCAAATAAACTTCGATGCTACGCGTGATTATTAGTGTGTTAGCTGACGTTTTGGTCTCCAGCTGACACATGCTGTATATACGAAACGGCTGAAGATGTGGTTATATACTATAGCCAGGGATTTAGAGCATAATTTGTGCCAATGGCACAAAAAAATTGGAACGTCCATCTTGAAAGCTGTAGTAGTTATGACTCGATTTTAACGTGTAAGCTGGAGACCACGTGTCTACAGCTACTCATCTGTATCTTCTGAAAGAATGGACCTACGACTTTGTTTAATATGTCAAAATTTAGAGCCAAATTTGTGCCAAAGGCACTAAAATTTTCAAGTCTCTGGCTATTAAGGTTTTGGAGCTACAAGCTCAAACAAACGTGTAAGCTGGGGACACATGTCCCCAGCTAGCACATGCTGCACAGCTCAAACGGGAAAGGCTAGATTACTAATTAATAGCTCAAAATGTAGGGTAGAATTTGTGCCATCGGCACCAAAATTTTCAAATCATTGGGCCTCATATTTATTGTGTAATAAGCAAAAACATTTCTTCCCGCCAAAATATTTAAATATTTGGACAAAAACATTGCTAAGTGCGGCGTTGCCGTCCCGTTGACTGTAGCTGCAATCTATCTTGAACCTTATTTCTATTAGGTTTGAACTTACTTTTTGCTTTCACGTTATGAATAGGTGGAAGAAGTTAGAAAAAACCAGTTCGAGCATAGACTAAGAGCAGATGGTTATTGTGTAGTTGGACGAATGATTGTGTTTGACAACCTTTGTATGCCAATATTTACAAAATTTATTGGTAAGTATTTTTTCTCGCAGAACGCAGTTGACCTATATACGAGATCTTTATTACATCCTCTTCGACCGATATATTGCACTCTAATCGAAACTACATCTGTAAATGATAAATGGTTAAGAAAATACTGTTATTTTATGATTGGAAAAAAAGATAATGGTACGTAATTCTGTTCACAAACTAAAATGAAGTAAAATATAAAAGTTCTTATTTTGTTTTGCAAAAGTCCAAATTGGTATAGCATTTACAAATTATATTATAATCTAAACAGACAGTAGCGCTGCAATCGCAACAAAAATGACAGGACACATTTGAAATGCTTGTATGTGTATCACGCACACTGTATGCGAAGCTACTTGAACGCAAATATTCCAATAAAAAAAATATAGGACGCAGGGGATAATCTTGAAGAAGTACAGTAATCGAATAGAATTTTGAAAAAAAACCTCATTGCACTGTAAAAAAGTAACAGATACCGCGCTAAAAAAAACTGTTTTAATTCAAATGCTCAGAATTATCAGCGACAACCCCACTTTATTTTTTTATAAATATAATAGCTAGACTAATGTTCTAGTCGAATAATCGATTACATTTTTTATTACTTGTTTATATTTAGAACAATTAAATAAAACTCCACCAAAAACTGTACCCCAAAGCTCAAAAACATTACCATCATCAACTGAATCGTGCAATTTTCGACTTTAAACGAAGCTATTTAGACAAAAAATAGAGTACAGCATTCCGGTTAGTTGTCGGGCAGCGCTCGACGTGAAAGGTTGGTTCCGGCCGCTCTGTCTGGCAATACAGCGCGTAATTTTATTTGGGAAATAGGTTGTTTATTTTGTGAATAAGAAATGTTACATAGCCTGTATTATATGTTAAGTTTATAAACTTGTATAACTGTGCAAATAAAATATTTTTAAATAATAAGTTATACTTTATTTGTGTTGTGTGTGAAGTTATAAGCCTGTAAAAAGTATTTTGAAAATGGGGAGAAAGGACAAAATACGAGATTGAATTTTTTTGAGAAAAAAATAACTATAAAACATGATGGAATGTTCGGGTAAGTTGAGTTTTGTATTGAATATAAATATCAACTTGTACTTATCTGATTTTGTTATATAGAATATGTATAGTCAAATTCAATAACAAATTTATAATGCATATTATTTAGGCCCCATTCCAGCTAAATGCAATTTACATTATGTTTATTCATTGATATAGAAGAACTGGCCTTTCAGATAAAATGAACGGCTGCACTATATAATCTTAGGAATAAAGCCTACTTACTATTGAACTAAACACCAAAATTGCTTGACAACGTAGAACAGAGAAGAAATGGCTAGTTGCTAGTCTCCACTACGTTGACAAACATACTTGGAGTTGTAAAATTTAACGGTAGCACCCTATTCTCCTTCAAATTGAGTCTACATTTGATAATACCTAGTGCCATCGTAATTTGGGCTAACGCTCAGATGCGGCCGGGCCGTGCCGCGTTCTACGTTATCTACACAGTATATCCAAAAATGTTTATAAATCATTGTATGTATAGTCGACAACAGGTACTCGTATCACATAAATTCATGATTCGTATTACAAATTAATTTCCATGTATTTAAGATAGCCATACGTTAGTACTACCAATGCTAGATGACGTTATATAAACTTTGTCATTTACCGAATTTATTTTTTAGGTCAAAGAAGCGCAAAACCGATTCAGATATTGACCAACCTGGTACCTTTGCAGAGCTAATTAGCATTACTAATTAGCTAGTAAGTATCTCTCATAATATAAACATGTGTATATTTTATTTATAACTATTTATTTTTTTGGTTGTAACAACGTTACATCTGGGTCAAATGGAAGTGAAATATACCTACTTCACAGGAAAATAATTATGTTTTGCCTATTTGTGAGGTAAACAATAGATAAGGACCTTTTGTGTGATTACTCGGCCGCAACACCCGTTTGGGATTTCTAGGAACTTTACAAAATACTTATTAATTTGAAATCCCTACAAATAGGTTTGAACTCTTGTTTAGTTCTAGCAATTTTAATTTTCATACATTTTTAATAATAACAAATACTTTTAAAATATTTTAAGAAAACATCAAATTAATATTTTAATAAAAAATATAAAAATATATCTAGTGACAATGATGAATGAGAAGCGAAACGCGTCGAAAATTCTTCCGGTTTGGCTGCGTGGCGTTTGTGACGTCGCGTCGGCTTAGCAGGAAAATTAAGCGGAATTGTCACTAGATATATTTTTATATTTTTTAAGTGTTTTATTAAAATATTAATTTGAGGTTTTCTTAAAATATTTTACATGTATTTGTTATTATTAAAAATGGATTTCCGCAAAGTAACGCCTGAATCTATTCATTATTTCATACATTTTATTTACTTCAATAACTTTCAGAAATTTGTTGACAGTTTTGGTCAATGTTGCAATTCAAGCTCAATTAGTAGCTCAAGAAAGGAACGTTAAGTAATGTTACGTATAACAGCTGTGTAATCTCAATAGCTCAAATTTCTACGAATATCCTATAAGTTTCGAGTTAAAAGGATATTCTATTGATATGTATGTCATATATGGACGCTTCATAGCGGATGGCGATTCGAGTACATATGCAAGAATTTTGGAAGTAAGTCATTACAAAGACATAATTTTGTGGGAAAGGTGAGTCCAAAAATCACATACTACGCAATATGTGCAAAAAATTGGTTTCCGTTAGTAAAGATACGAAGTATCCATTAGACCAGAGAAAGAGAATTCTCAAGAAATTTTACCAGAAAAGAATATACCAGTCGTGGGTATCTAATGACATAGAACATTTTAGAAAACTGTTAATTGACGTTACTGATATTAGTTATAAGTATTCTGACCATGATTTAATAAACAATGTGTTGCACAGTTTAAATAACAAATATGATACTATGATCAATCAAGAAAGATCTAAATTCTACACCAGACTGATAGAAAGTAGTAGAAATACCTCAAAATCTATATGGAATGTGATAAACCAACAAAAAGGAAAATGTAATGTATCTAATATTGACTTCACAGATCTTATTAGAGACGATACTGGCCAACCTTTTCAATCAAAACAGGAGGTCATAAATACGATGAACGCGAGATTTATGGCAGCTGCGGTTGGAAAAAAATTGAAAACATCACCTTCCAGAACCATCTGAACCTGGATCCTAAAAATTACCATGCGTGTAATTCAGTCCCGATATATCTACAGGTTCAGCTTTTCCTGGATTATTACATTACACAAATGAAAAACATATTTTGTCGATTGTTGAATACTGATTTAGAAATAAATTCTATGTCTTTTTGGAAGTATGTTTATTCAATAATCCTTTAATATTATCTGAGTGTCTCCCAATCTAACCTTATTTTTGCAATTAAATTTAATGTTAATTTTGATTCATCTCTATTCTAAATATCGTTAATATCCGTTAAGCTATTTTAATAGTAAAAAACAAATAAAATAATATTTTTAACCAATTTCAAAAAGTAGGAAGTGTTTTAATGACAGTACTTTTTATGTATTTTACGTGATTATTCCACCATATACGAATTGATTTTGATGATTCTTTCTTATGAGTTTTATCAAAATAGTTCCGCTAGTATGGTTTTTTAAAATCCACACAACTAGAACAATACCTATGTCATGCAAATAAAGGTGTGAATGTCTCCAGCTTACTCAATCGAAATTTCTTAATTCTGAATATGCCAATATTTAGAGCATATTTTGTGCAATTATGAATACCAACTCAAAATTTAGGTGCCAAATAAACTTCGATGCTACGCGTGATTATTAGTGTGTTAGCGGACGTTTTGGTCTCCAGCCGACACATGCTGTATATACGAAACGGCTGAAGATGTGGTTATATACTATAGCCAGGGATTTAGAGCATAATTTGTGCCAATGGCACAAAAAAATTTGAACGTCATACTGGAAAGCTTTAGTAGTTATGACTCGATTTTAACGTGTAAGCTGGAGACCACGTGTCTATAGCTACTCATCTGTATCTTCTGAACGAATGGACCTACGACTTTGTTTAATATGTCAAAATTTAGAGCCAAATTTGTGCCAAAGGCACTAAAATTTTCAAGTCTCTGGCTATTAAGGTTTTGGAGATACAAGCTCAAATCAACGTGTAAGCTGGGGACACATGTCCCCAGCTAGCACATGCTGGACAGCTCAAACGGGAAAGCCTAGATTACTGTTTAATGACTTAAAATGTAGGGTAGAATTTGTGCCATCGGCACCAAAATTTTCAATACAATAGGCCCCATAGTTTTTGTGTAACAAGCAAAAACATTTCTTCCCGCCAAAAAATTTAAATATTTGGACAAAATCATTTCTGAACGCGGCGTTGCCGTCCCGTTGCCTGTAGCTGCAATCTATCTTGAACCTTATTCCTATTGCGTTTGAACTTACTTTTTGCTTTCACGTTATGAATAGGTGGAAGAAGTTGCAAAAAAACGGTAGGTGTATAGACTAGGAGTGAGTAAGTACAAAATGTACTGGTATTTTTTCTCTCAGTATGTTAACTTATATACCTAATCCTATATATAAGATCTGTATAAGACCCTCGATGAACGAGATAATGCACTGGAAACTAATCCACGCATGTACAGAACGTGATGATCACATACCTATTAGGTAGGCACTGTAATTTTATAACTGTAAAGAGATATTATCAGTTTATCACACACCTAAACGCGTAGAAAGCTTTTGACTTAAAAGTATTAGCGTGTAATACTTTAGTACCTATTACTAGAGAATGAAAAGATAAGTTACCAACTACTCAGCTTAGTTCGGCCAGTTTCACGTAGTCAAAAAGGTAAGCTAAATATTCGCTATGTGCGCTGCATACATAAGTAGGTACGTCGGTTGTACATACGTAGTATTATTATATGTTCTATGCCAACTACCTACCTACATAAAATGTCTATGATTATGTAAAAACTATACATAATAATCTCTATTTTGTGGTTTGTAGGGATTTGGAATTGAAATAAAAGTATCGATACCGTTGCGTTTCAAAGCATCGCTGCGGTATCGATATTGGAACAAATGTTTCGAGGTACTCCAGTATCGAGTACTTTTAAACGAATACAATGAGAGTTTTTATTTTATTTATTTTTATGTTATTGTGTCGGGACAAGCTCGAGGCCCCCCTAATGTTAAGCGGACTGACCTCTGCCTATAACAGATGCATTTCATCACAATTTACGAACTGCCCTGCCCCCGTCTCTTGAGACAGCTCTCATGTGTGCCTGTAATTTCACTGGCTTTCAAGGACTGCTGCCTTGCCAGATATCATTTATCATTCATTATCATTATTCAAATCCCCTTTATAATTTAACTATTTTCTTACGTATAATTTATGGGCAGAACCATATCTCTTAATATAGATATTTTGCAAAAAATATTTTTTATACAAAACAAGTCTTCAACTAATTTATTTTAGTTTTTATATATAAGCGATATATTATGTTATTCTATATATGTATTAAAATGTGAATAATTACATTGACTCGGGTAACTACAAAAAACGTATTTTGTGTCCGAAATTCAAGTAAATAAAACTATAAATCTATTTGAACTATTTTATTCAAAACTCCTTAATAGTGTTACAACGCTCTACTGGATTATTCTAAAAATTAATTGTCATTACCGGCAGTCCTTGAGAGTCTAGGTTAGCCTGAACAACATCTTCAGCCGCATCATCACTTCGGTACCATCAGGTGAGACAGTTGTCAATCAGCCATAATTATATAAATTGAAGCCGTGATGGCTCAGTGGCATTGACTGCCAAGCAGCAGGTCCATGGTTCCAATCCCGCCGTGGCTTGAGCTTCACCGCATGTTGGAAGGGCATTTTGCGAATGCCCGCCTGGCTAGCGACCACCATCAAGTAGAAATTCTGTCGCCACCTTACGGTGTGTTCCGGCAGCTGTCCTTGGAAGCCAGTACTTCTAGGATAAGCCTGTTAACACCTTCGACCACATCATCACTTAACATCAGGTGAGATTTTGGTCAAAGGCTCCATTATGCCAAACTCGTCTGTGAATATAAAACTTTTTGGAGTTTTGAGTCTAGATTCATATTTGACATAATGAAGTTCGAGTCTAAACTCGAACTCGTCTCTGAATGTCAACTTAGAAGTGGTGATTTTAGGCTCGTTTTATTATTGAACATATTTTTTTTCGGGTATTGTTCCATCGCTCTATATTTATGGGCGGTGCGCGCGTAATAATCACGATTTCAATGCCTACGAATTCCGGAAAGCGTCACATTTCAATCAGATAACATTAAAATGAATACTCTCTGCTACGAGCCTATGCCCCAACTGCTTTCATTTGCTATAAAAGAGAAAAGTGATTCCAACGGTATAGAAATAAAGTTCAAAACAGATTGCAGCTACAGTGAACGGGATGGCAACGCCGCGTTCAGTAATGTTTTTAACCAAATATTTAAATTTTTTGGCGGGATAAAATGTTTTTGTTTGTTACACAAAAACTATGGGGCCTATTGTATTGAAAATGTTGGTGCCGATGGCACAAATTCTACCCTACATTTTAAGCCATTAAACAGTATTCTAGGCTTTCCCGTTTGAGCTGTCCAGCATGTGCTAGCTGGGGACACATGTCCCTGGGGACACATGTCCCCAGCTTACACGTTGATTTGAGCTTGTGTCTCCAAAACCTTAATAGCCAGAGACTTGAAAATTTTAGTGCCTTTGGCACAAATTTGGCTCTACATTTTGACATATTAAACAAAGTCGTAGGTCCATTCGTTCAGAAGATACAGATGAGTAGCTGTAGACACGAGGTCTCCAGCTTACACGTTAAAATCGAGTCATAACTACTACAGCTTTCAAGTATGACGTTCAAATTTTTTTGTGCCATTGGCACAAATTATGCTCTAAATCCCTGGATAAAGTATATAACCACATCTTCAGCCGTTTCGTATATACAGCATGTGTCAGCTGGAGACCATAACGTCAGCTAACACACTAATAATCACGCGTAGCGTCGAAGTTTATTTGGCACCTAAATTTTGAGTTGGTATTCATAATTGCACAAAATATGCTCTAAATATTGGCATATTCAGAATCAAGAAATTTCGATTCAGTAAGCTGGAGACATTCACACAAAATAAAATGCCTAAAAATTCACGAAATTTTATCTTAATTTCGATGTTGTGTTTAATTGAAAATAAAAGAAAATACTACCTTTGTATGATATGGACAATTTTATGGGGAGAACATTATTCACCTTCCCTATACCTAATCACCGTATTTGGTTTTACAAATTAGTTATAGAGTTACCTTACATATACATAGAAGCACACGTAGGGTTGGGTTAGATAGATATAAGTGAACTAGTAGTTCGCCCCGAACTGGACCTCGCGACATCTCGACAAGCAACTCATGTATGTACAGTTATGTGAAGATAGGACAGACTGTACAGAAGTTACTGTTTAATGTGAATACAATCATTACGATTACATAACATTGGACATACAACACTTAAGAGGCTTTTTACATTATGCAGCCCTCTCACTCGCACTTTTAAAGATAATTTCAAATAGCAACAATATGGTTTATATTTTTTAAAATGTGGTCAATCATTATTTTGCTGCATGCAACTACAGATGTTCTCAACATATTTTTACTTTGTTACATGTTGAGTCCAATTAGAATTATAGGCCCAAAATTTAAAATAACTGAATTACGCGTTTTGGATCCCCCATTACAGATACCAAAATGAAAATTAGTAGAGAACATCTATAGTTGCATGCAGCGGAATAATGATTGACCACATTTAAAAAAATATAAACCATATTGTTGCTATTTGAAATTATCTTTAAAAGTGCGAGTGAGAGGGCTGCATAATGTAAAAGGCCTCTTAAACTAAATATCGATTAATTATTATAATATTAATCTTCTTATATAATATTTGTAAATTTTTTGATAAGTTTATCTGTTTATTTGTATTTGTACATATTAACGCAATGTCCATTATTATTATTTGCTAAGGATGCACAGATATAAATTAGATTTGAGCCCCTAGGATAGCTATTCGAATATTGGCAAAAACCATTTTCAATCCATTTCAATTCACTTAAAAACTAAGCACTGGACCGATGTTTCATAATTACGTTCGGTTGTTCTCGTCTACAGGTCGCATTTCTTAACTGATTCTCGTAATTTTGTGATTTGATGTAATAAGTGAAAAGAACTTTAAAAAATCGTATAACTGCAACAACGAAATATTTTGTAAAATGTTACGTAACTTTTTTGTTAAGAGGATACAACTTTTTTGAGGCCTGAGCCGACGCGGAGGTCGAAGCCGCCGCCGACGCCGATGCCGACACTGACGCCAATGCTGAGACCGACGTGTACGCCGACGTTGAGGCCAACGCCAAAGACGACGTCGACGCCGATTCCAAATTCGACGCAGACGCCGACACCGACACCGACGCTGACGTCGAAGCCAATGCCGGCGCCGTCGCCGATGCCGACACCGACGCTGAGGCCGACACAAACACCGACGCTGACGTCGGTCCAACGCCGACGCCGACACCGCCGCCAAAGCCGATGCCGACACCGACGTGGACGCCGACGTCGAGGCCAACGCCGACGCCGACACCGATGCCGACGCTGGCTCCGTCACCAACACCGACGCTGACGTCGGAGAGGCCGACGCCAACGCCGATGCTGATACCGACGCTGGCGCCGACACTGACACCGACGCTGACGTCGAGGCCAATGCCGGCGCCGACGCCGATGCCGACACCGACGCTGAGGCCGACACCAACACCGACGCTGACGTCGGTCCAACGCCGACGCCGACACCGCCGCCAAAGCCGATGCCGACACCGACGTGGACGCCGACGTCGAGGCCAACGCCGACGCCGACACCGATGCCGATACCGACGCTGGCTCCGTCACCAACACCGACGCTGACGTCGGAGAGGCCGACGCCGACGCTGATGCTGATACCGACGCTGGCGCCGACACTGACACCGACGCTGACGTCGAGGCCAATGCCGGCGCCGACGCCGATGCCGACACCGACGCTGAGGCCGACACCAACACCGACGCTGAGGCCAACGCCGACGCCGACGCCGCCGCCGACGCCGATGCCGACACCGACGCGACGTGGAAGATATTTTCTTGTACCCCTTTCTACTTTATTTTTGTACATTGTCTTCTTCACGATGTTGTAGGTAGGTTGAAATGAGGGCAAGATCATACAGCATTGCATTTGGCTGCATAAATAACAAAAATGTTCGAATGTGGGAGATCGTGTAAACATTGTATACACCACTGAAAAGTGTGATTTTTTTTTCAATTACGGCTTCGTCTTCTGAAAAGTATAAAAGGACATGTATTTTCACATGTTATTGGACCTTGGAAATAATATGAGCTCAGAGAGTTTTTTTATCAGGTACTTCAACAAGTTATTTCATGTTTTTAGTGTAAAAAGTCCGTTTTATGTGAACTTTCAATCAAAACAGTTTTTTATTGTAAATGTTTTTTTTTTTTTCGTTGTTTTATGTTATTGTGACGGATCAAGCAAGAGACCTACCTGATGTTTAGCGGACTAACTTCTGCCTATAACACATGCGTTTTGTCACAAGTCACGAATTGCACTGCGCCCGTCACCATGAGACATAGTTGTTAAGTCTCATATGCCTGTAATTTCACTGGCTCTCAAGGACTGCTCCGGAACACACCGTTAGGTGCTTGGCGACAGATTTTCTACTTGAGGGTGGTCGCTAGCCAGGCGGGCATTCGGCGAATGCCCTTCCACTATGCGGTGAAGCTCAAGCCCGTGGCGGGATTCGAACCATGGACCTGCGGCACGGCAGTTCATAGCCAATGCCACGGAGCCATCACTGCTTCAATTACTATTACTTATATTACTTCAATTACTATTAATAATATTAAAATATGCTCTAAATATTGGCATATTCAGAATTAAGAAATTTCGATTGAGTAAGCTGGAGACATTCACACGACGGTTACTCAATCGAAATTTCTTGATTCTGAATATGCCAATATTTAGAGCATATTTTGTGCAATTATGAATACCAACTCAAAATTTAGGTGCCAAATAAACTTCGACGCTACGCGTGATTATTAGTGTGTTAGCTGACGTTATGGTCTCCAGCTGACACATGCTGTATATACGAAACGGCTGAAGATGTGGTTATATACTTTATCCAGGGATTTAGAGCATAATTTGTGCCAATGGCACAAAAAAATTTGAACGTCATACTTGAAAGCTGTAGTAGTTATGACTCGATTTTAACGTGTAAGCTGGAGACCTCGTGTCTACAGCTACTCATCTGTATCTTCTGAACGAATGGACCTACGACTTTGTTTAATATGTCAAAATGTAGAGCCAAATTTGTGCCAAAGGCACTAAAATTTTCAAGTCTCTGGCTATTAAGGTTTTGGAGATACAAGCTCAAATCAACGTGTAAGCTGGGGACATGTGTCCCCAGGGACATGTGTCCCCAGCTAGCACATGCTGGACAGCTCAAACGGGAAAGCCTAGAATACTGTTTAATGGCTTAAAATGTAGGGTAGAATTTGTGCCATCGGCACCAACATTTTCAATACAATAGGCCCCATATTTTTTGTGTAACAAACAAAAACATTTTATCCCGCCAAAAAATTTAAATATTTGGTTAAAAACATTACTGAACGCGGCGTTGCCATCCCGTTCACTGTCTGTTTTGAACTTTATTTCTATACCGTTGGAATCAGTTTTCTCTTTTATAGCAAATTAAAGCAGTTGGGGCATAGGCTAGTAGCAGAGAGTATTCATTTTAATGTTATCTGATTGAAATGTGACGCTTTCCGGAATTCGTAGGCATTGAAATCGTGATTATTACGCGCGCACCGCCTATAAATATAGAGCGATGGAACAATACCCGAAAAAAAATATGTTCAATAATAAAACGAGCCTAAAATCACCACTTCTAAGTTGACATTCAGAGACGAGTTCGAGTTTAGACTCGAACTTCATTATGTCAAATATGAATCTAGACTCAAAACTCCAAAAAGTTTTATATTCACAGACGAGTTTGGCATAATGGAGCCTTTGACCAAAATCTCACCTGATGTTAAGTGATGATGTGGTCGAAGGTGTTAACAGGCTTATCCTAGAAGTACTGGCTTCCAAGGACAGCTGCCGGAACACACCGTAAGGTGGCGACAGAATTTCTACTTGATGGTGGTCGCTAGCCAGGCGGGCATTCGCAAAATGCCCTTCCAACATGCGGTGAAGCTCAAGCCGCGGCGGGATTGGAACCATGGACCTGCTGCTTGGCAGTCAATGCCACTGAGCCATCACGGCTTCAATTTATATAATTATGGCTGATTGACAACTGTCTCACCTGATGGTACCGAAGTGATGATGCGGCTGAAGATGTTGTTCAGGCTAACCTAGACTCTCAAGGACTGCCGGTAATGACAATTAATTTTTATAATAATCCAGTAGAGCGTTGTAACACTATTAAGGAGTTTTGAATAAAATAGTTCAAATAGATTTATAGTTTTATTTACTTGAATTTCGGACACAAAATACGTTTTTTGTAGTTACCCGAGTCAATGTAATTATTCACATTTTAATACATATATAGAATAACATAATATATCACTTATATATAAAAACTAAAATAAATTATTTGGAAAGACTTGTTTTGTATAAAAAATATTTTTTGCAAAATATCTATATTAAGAGATATGGTTCTGCCCATAAATTATACGTAAGAAAAAAGTTAAATTATAAAGGGGATTTCAACAAGAACTTTGTTTTCTAAAACAAAATAAAAGGTTTGGCAATCAAGAATGATAAATGATATCTGGCAAGGCAGCAGTCCTTGAAAGCCAGTGAAATTACAGGCACACATGAGAGCTGTCTCAAGAGACGGGGGCAGGGCAATTCGTAAATTGTGATGAAATGCATCTGTTATAGGCAGAGGTCAGTCCGCTTAACATTAGGGGGGCCTCGAGCTTGTCCCGACACAATAACATAAAAATAAATAAAATAAAAACTCTCATTGTATTCGTTTAAAAGTACTCGATACTGGAGTACTTCGAAACATTTGTTCCAATATCGATACCGCAGCGATGCTTTGAAACGCAACGGTATCGATACTTTTATTTCAATTCCTAATCCCTACAAACCACAAAATAGAGATTATTATGTATAGTTTTTACATAATCATAGACGTTTTATGTAGGTAGGGTTAGAGTTGGCATAGAACATATAATAATACTACGTATGTACAACCGACGTACCTACTTATGTAAGTATGCAGCGCACATAGCGAATATTTAGCTTACCTTTTTGACTACGTGAAACTGACCGAACTAAGCTGAGTAGTTGGTAACTTATCTTTTCATTCTCTAGTAATAGGTACTAAAGTATTACACGCTAATACTTTTAAGTCAAAAGCTTTCTACGCGTTTAGGTGTGTGATAAACTGATAATATCTCTTTACAGTTATAAAATTACAGTGCCTACCTAATAGGTATGTGATTATCACGTTCTGTACATGCGTGGATTAGTTTCCAGTGCATTATCTCGTTCATCGAGGGTCTTATACAGATCTTATATATAGGATTAGGTATATAAGTTAACATACTGAGAGAAAAAATACCAGTACATTTTGTACTTACTCACTCCTAGTCTATACACCTACTGTTTTTTTGTAACTTCTTCCACCTATTCATAACGTGAAAGCAAAAAGTAAGTTCAAACGCAATAGGAATAAGGTTCAAGATAGATTGCAGCTACAGGCAACGGGACGGCAACGCCGCGCTTAGAAATGTTTTTGTCCAAATATTTAAATTTTTTGGCGGGAAGAATTGATTTTGCTTGTTACACAAAAACTATGGAGCCTATTGTATTGAAAATTTTGGTGCCGATGGCACAAATTCTACCCTACATTTTAAGCCATTAAACAGTATTCTAGGCTTTCCCGTTTGAGCTGTCCAGCATGTGCTAGCTGGGGACATGTGTCCCCAGCTTACACGTTGATTTGAGCTTGTATCTCCAAAACCTTAATAGCCAGAGACTTGAAAATTTTAGTGCCTTTGGCACAAATTTGGCTCTAAATTTTGACATATTAAACAAAGTCGTAGGTCCATTCGTTCAGAAGATACAGATGAGTAGCTGTAGACATGAGGTCTCCAGCTTACACATTAAAATCGAGTCATAACTACTACAGCTTTCAAGTATGACGTTCAAATTTTTTTGTGCCATTGGCACAAATTATGCTCTAAATCCCTGGATAAAGTACATAACCACATCTTCAGCCGTTTCGTATATACAGCATGTGTCAGCTGGAGACCATAACGTCAGCTAACACACTAATAATCACGCGTAGCGTCGAAGTTTATTTGGCACCTAAATTTTGAGTTGGTATTCATAATTGCACAAAATATGCTCTAAATATTGGCATATTCAGAATCAAGAAATTTCGATTGAGTAAGCTGGAGACATTCACACAAATAAAGTACTTTTTGGAAGTATGTTTATTCAATATTCCTTTAATATTATCTGATTGACTCCCAATCTAACCCTATTTTCCTATTGTTCTTCAACCATCGTATTGGGATGTGTTTTTTTTCAATTATAAAATAACTGTATTTTCTTAACCATTTATCACTCACAGATGTAGAGTTTCGATTAGAGTGCGATATATCGGTTAAAGAGGATGTAATAAAGATCTCGTATATTGGTCAACATTCTGCGAGAAAAAATACTTACCAATATATTTTGTAAATATTGGCATAAAATGGTTGTCAAACACAAAATCTACACATAATATTATAAAAAGAGAAAATTTGTATTTTTTTATGGAGAATAAACTTAAAAACTACTGAACCGATATGAAAAATTTCTTTTCCATTAGAATCCTACATTATCCCTGATGAACAAAAGCTATAGAATACATTTTCAAATTTCTAGAACATAAAAAATGTTTTGTCCTAGATTTTTTCTTAAATACCCGTGCGAAGCTGGGGCGGGCCGTTAGTAATTATTAAAGCAATTAAATACATTTCAAACATAAAGTACCTCCCTAGTATTAGCAGAATGCTGTTTTACTATGTGTACCTATGTACACGTATATATAAAAGGCATATATTATAATATAATGTTTGTTCGATCTGTTTCGGCACAAGCTTATTTAATCTGGATTCTTTTTTTATTTATTTATTTATAGCTGAGAGGCTAGCATTTGAACTGCTTAACGTGCCCTCCAAAGTACGGAAGTGATCAGTAGTAATGTCACTAGCGGTCACCCATCCAAGTCATGACCGCGGCGGACATTGCTTAACTTAGCTGATCGGTTAAGAACGGCTAAGTTTACATTGCTTTGAGCGCTTTAAACTTATTAACCCTATTAAAACTCAACTGGCACTACCTAGGCATATATGAGAAACTGAAAATAGTAATAAAAACTAACATTAGCAACCTATTTTAATATTGTTATGTTTGCAATAACGCCTGCTATGCGGATTACATTACAAAATTACAAATATAATATAGTAAAAATTTAAGTCATGTGCGGAATTTGAACCCGCGTCCATCCACCCGGCCGGGGTTTGCTCTAACCGATTGACCTAACATGACATGACGTCATAACTCAAATCTTTCCTATAGTTCTTTAACCATCGTATTGGGATGTACATACATTATACATAAGTAACAACCCTGAGACAGGCAAGTATGGTAGGTAATTATATCGCGAATTAGGCCGGAGATGGCCTACTTCCTCACACTTTCTACTATGACATTACCGTGCTATTACCGCTCCAAAGATACAGACCTATAAAGGTCAGCTATCCATGCAGCTTTGTAATAGGGTCCCAGTTTCTAGTACTGAACCCGAAAATCTGTTATTTAGTGCCTACCCTACATTAAAATGTGTAGGTATTCTAAGTAGGTATCTATTTACTAATATTTATAATTTTGTTTGTTCACATTAACGAAATACACTATTACCTTACCTACCTAAATTTAAAAACATTATGTAAAATAATCGCGCTCTTTCAAATAATACAAACATCAGCAAGCTAGTGAAATAGGTAGGTATACATACGAGTACGCATGCATACCATACATGTAGCGACCTAACGAAACTCGAGTGTGCCCGAGTAGGTATGTAGCGAAAACCGTTTTTAGCTTTTTTTACACCTATATTACGAATAATACAGCCAAATTAAATAGGCGCTACCTAGCTACAAACGTGAAACTTCCTCGTAATATATCGTCATTCAACACGTCGGATTTTCAGAACTCAGAATATCTAAATATGTAGTTTCATTTCAGAACGAAAACTGAAAAACCGCTATTGCACCAATAGATAGTTTTGGAAACCATTAACGTTTTAAAACGACCACTCGTAATGATGACTTCAATACCTACAAAATCCGTCCATAATATAAAATATTTGTCAGATTACATTAAAACCTCTATGGTCCGAGCCTATATCCCAACGGCTTTTATTTTGTATAAAAGCGAAAATTGGTTCCAACTCTATAGGAATAAGGATCAAGATAGATTGCAGCTACAGTCATCGGGACGGCAACGCCGCGCTCAGAAATGTTTTTGGCCAAATATTTAAATATTTTGGCGGGAAGAAATGTTATTGCTTATTACACAAAAACTATGAGTTCCATTATTTTGAAAATTTTGGTGCCGATGGCACAAATTCTACCCTACATTTTAAGCCATTGAACAGTAATCTAGGCATTCCCGTTTGAGCTGTCCAGCATGTGCTAGCTGGGGACATGTGTCCCCAGCTTACACGTTGATTTGAGCTTGTATCCCCAAAACCTTAATAGCCAGAGACTTGAAAATTTTAGTGCCTTTGGCATAAATTTGGCTGTAAATTTTGACATATTAAACAAAGTCGTAGGTCCATTCGTTCAGAAGATACAGATGGGTAGCTGTAGACACGTGGTCTCCAGCTTACACGTTAAAATCGAGTCATAACTACTACAGCTTTCAAGTATGACGTTCAAATTTTTTTGTGCCATTGGCACAAATTATGCTCTAAATCCCTGGCTATAGTATATAACCACATCTTCAGCCGTTTCGTATATACAGCATGTGTCAGCTGGAGACCATAACGTCAGCTAACACACTAATAATCACACGTAGCGTCGAAGTTTATTTGGCACCTAAATTTTGAGTTGGTATTCATAATTGCACAAAATATGCTCTAAATATTGGCATATTCAGAATTAAGAAATTTCGATTGAGTAAGCTGGAGACATTCACACTCAAAAATTAGATGCTGCATCGATTTCTGAAGTTCTAATATCTTTTTTGACATCATGAGGTTTAGATCTCAACATAATGGTTGGGCAAGAGTATGATGGTTGCTCCACGATGGCTGGACATGTTGGTGGAGTTCAGAAAATAAATAATAATAAATATCCCAAAGCAAAGTATTTCCACTGTGCTAGTCACATATTAAATCTTGTTGTCAATGATTTAAATATTTTGAGTGAAATAAGAAATACTGCTGGAATGTTTAAGGAGACTATAACTTGTTTTAAAGAGAGCATTTTACGGCGAAAAAAAGTCCAAATATTCTATTGTTTTGCGAAACCCGATGGTCTGCAAAGTACAAAAGTATTCGAATTTTCGCTCAAAATTTCACCAAAATTGTAGAAGCATCACAAGACCTCTCAGAAGATCTAGCCACAAATTCTAAGACAAAATTAGAGCTTACCAACTGCGCACTGCTTTGACCACCACAAATTTTATTGTGGCAATGCATATTATTGCTACTTACTCGGCAAAGCTTGAGCCTTTCTGCAACCAGCTTCAACAAGTTGATATTGACATTAATTCAGGGAATGACCACATTTGTAAACTCACTAAAATAATAGAGGGTCACAGACCAAACGCATCGCAAGAATTTACAGCTTTATTTGGAGAAGCTAAACCAAGTTGCGAAGATCTTAATATTGAGATTAAATGCCAACGAGTTACGAGACGACAAGCTCATCGATCTAACCACCCATCCGAAAACGTTGAAGAATTTTACAGAGAGCTTTAAACATCCCTTACCTTGATTCGATCATTTCTTCTTTAAAAGACAGATTTTCAGAAAAACATAAAAAATCATTTTCTCTGTTCAACTACACCCAAAAATAATAAAAGGCCTCAGTAAAGAATAATTTCTTAGAGCTACAAAAGACATTGAAAATTTGTATGCCGATCTTTTACCTAATTTTATTTCAGAAATCAGAAAGGAAATATCCACAGCCAGCGGCAAATAATATCAGTGGAGTTGATCGATATGAAAAACATCTTAAAGACTACATCGACGAGGCAAAATATTTCTTTCCTTGGTAGCAGAAGCGATCAAGATTGGCCTTAGTCTACCCGTCACAACGTGCACAATAGAAAGATCTTTTAGCACACTGATCAGAGTTAAAACTTGGAATAGGTCCACAACAGGTGACGAGCGACTGTCTGAATAATGCTTGTTAAGTTTCCACCGAGGCAAGATAACCAAGGACAAAAAGGATAACTTTATAGAAAACGTCATTAATACGTTCGGTCAAATACCCCGCCGGCTGCAGTTGCTTTTTAAATGAGAATTGTGTGATTACTGATACTGCCTGCTAATTATTGTGAATAAAAAAATGATTTCCAACAGACGGCTATTTATTTCAATATTTCCTGTTGATCCCGAGATTCCCAACGGGTGCAAGTGCACCACCCGGCACCCCCCTGCCGGCGCCCATGATAGGAGGCAAACCTATTTACGTATTTGCCATCTACTGGGTAGTTCCAGATTCCGAACTACTAATGAAATAATATGTTTGTCATAAATAAACAATTATTGTTGGACCCGGTCATAGATAGCCACGCAAGCACTTAAATGTACTGGCACTTCTGTTAAGATCTGTAAAACTCTTTAACTGACTGTAGGATTCGAATCCAGGACCTCCTATGGTAACACCGCTTCTATTCGAAAGCGTAGTTCCAATAGTTCCCATTCTAGGATTAGCCTGAACAACACCATCACCAAAAAGTGAGATTATTAAATAGGTTAGACAACGGCTAGCCAATCAATAAAAAAAACTCACAAGTTTCTTGATCTCCTCAAAGTTACATTGTACTGGATTGCACTCTATAGCAATGAATCCCCATGATGCCAGAGGTTCTGGTTTGACAAGACGATTCGTTTGCCACGCGCCTTTCCTGAAAAATATGGTAAAATAACTTATTAAATATTTTTTTAAGGTACAATTAGTTGTTTGTTCAACAAGTGAGCAGAGTTGTTTCTTGGTGTGAATTTTATTCTTAAAGTAGTGGATTTAAAGTCGACAAACGCACTAAAAATCTACATTATTACTACGAACAAGCCACCGCGGACGGGGCTCCGAAGAAAGATGGTCACCGTCGCCCTATACACTCGCAACACTCGAGGTGCTCAGAAGGACTCTATTGACTCTTTTTAGGCCATATTAAAGGTCCGTACTAAGTCGTCATTCAGTAACGTCATTCCATGGTGTTATACACAACATACATTTGTAGAAATTAGTTTTAATTCGCCCAACTTAGCCTTAGGAACAAAAAAAGAAATCACAAATATACGATAGGAAAAATTTAAGTCATGTGCGGGATTCGAACCCGCGTCCATTTGTAGTACAACGCAAGCGGTACTATAGATCTCGCTCCATCCCAATACGATGGTAAAAGACCGATAGGAAAGATTTGAGTTATGACGTCATGTCATGTTAGCCCAATTGGTTAGAGCATACCCCGGCTCAAGGGGTGGATGGACGCGGGTTCGAATCCCGCACATGACTTAAATTTTTCCTATCGTATATTTGTGATTTTGTAATGTAATCCGCATAGCAGGCGTTATTGCAAACCTAACAATATTAAAACAAAAAGAAAGCAAAGGATTGCTGTCTTTTTTGCAAGTTTATATAGCTGTTTTTAACGTCATCTTGATTTTATCGATGACAACACTACACTGACATGACGACATTACAAACACAAACAAACATTTAAGTAGGTCTCCTAAGTTAATAAAACAACATTTACAACGCAATATTATACATACCTGGGCGTCACAAAGGATCGGTCGCCAACGTTCAAATTGGGCGGCGTCAGAATCTTGGCCCCAAGTTCCAAAAACTTATTCGAGATCTCAAGTCCGAATTTCTTGAAGAATACGTTGCTCGAATAATTCATCTGAGTAAAATAAAATTAATGTGAATCGTTTTAACCAACTTCTCAAAAAGGAGGTGGTGCTCAATTCAGCTGCATGTTTTTTTTTGTGACGTGATTACTCCGCCAATTATGAACTGATTTTGTAATTTTATTCTTTGTTGGTTTCATTTTTTGCTACCACTATGTTTGTCCCGTTTAAAATTACATCAAAATCGGTTACGCAGTTTTTATTTTATGGTCAATTAACTAAAAAATAACTCGATAGGGATTGGGATGTCGATAGGGAACAGTATTTAGGCCAGTGGATCACAAAGAACATAATATCACTAAAAAGAGTAAATAATAGTAGATTGTTGCCAAGGGACCAAAGACCATGTAGGCGATTTTCTTTGAATGCAGAGCAGAACGAAGGATTCTAGAGTACAATCACGAGCGTAGCGAGGGATTCTAAAATAGGATCCTGAGTGCAGCGAGGGATTCAAAGTTACTCGAGCTTAAAATAGTTGTTGGCTCCCGAGGTAAGTAAGTGCAACTTGTGAATGAGAATAGTACGTTTATTTATTTAGATATAATTAGGAAAATTAAGACATAGCATAGAAATGTTTAAATATTTATATTTGAACAATTATGGAAGTGCATCATAACAATTTTACCACTACTATCCGTTTTACTTGTCGTTTTATTTACAGCTAGAGAATTAGAAATAGTCTCAGAAAACGTCGTCTCAGGATGAAGTTTTTGAGAAACTTTATTATTTTTAGGTAGTAAAAAAGGAACCTTAAACAAAAATAACAGCCTGTAACTTGTTCATGCAATGTTTGATAAATCCCTTTGGTGATTGGAACTTTTCCAATAAAATATTTCATTCATTTTTTTAAGTAGCATCAAACCAATATTGCTTGACGCGACTGTGGGTCCGTGATAGCTTGTGTCTACGAAAGATTATTTTAAGCATGAAACAAAAGCCTCCTTTATTATGATGGTTTGTTAAAAGGTGAGAATTGGACCCCAGGGCGACCGTGTTATGTTGCCGATTTCACAAAAAGGAGAAGGTTGAAATTTAAGTGGGGTGAGTAATTGAACGATTGAATGTCCAGTCAATTATTTTGGGGCCATCACATGTATGACGATGACCCACCAACAGCACAGCGGCAACTTTTCACATGTTGATGAGGTATTGAACATATTTAATTTATAATGTTGTCTTAGGTTTTCGCGATTATCACACAAAGTAATTAAACAAATTTAAATGATTTAAATCGCATATATTAATCATTATTTTTGTACTGACGTTTCAAACACTTCGCAGTGATCGTGGTCACGGGGTGACTTTGATAACCACCATGTTATACGGTTAATTATTAGGCATTGGTCCGTGGCAAATTAAAAAGTGCCAGTCACCCCGTGACCACGATCACTGCTGTAATTAAAACGGTGCTGGGACAAAAATAATGATAAATATACGCGATTGAAACCGTTTAATGTTGTTTAATGTTTATTTTAAGCAAATAGTTTACAAATAATACAAATTTATATTGAAATATTAAGACACCAGTAGTTGACTTACGTTTTTGGCCACCTCTTCAATTTTCGCCTTGCGTTCATTGGGCGGCGTAGCGGCTTCCTTCACCATACAGGCCAGTTGCATGTCATTCAGTTGTTTGTTAATTGGCTGCAATATTTACGTATATGTTAAATTCATCTTATTATTACATTTATTGACATTATATCTGCACTTTCCTACTTATTAATAACTTTGAAACCTCACGGCAGGATTCGAACCGTTTGACCTACAACCATGGAGCTACTGCACGGTGGTCCACACATTTTGCCACTGTAACTGATCTTATTTAATTGAATGAATTCTTTAAATTACAATAGTACATATTATGAGTCCGGAAGGATTATTTATTCCCATAGAGTCCACGATTCTGCAAGCCAGAGCTGTAAGCGAGGGATTACAAGGCTTTAAGAATTCTTTAAATCCAAATGTACAAAGAGGATCAGTTGCATTTGCGTTAGCTGTGGACTACTGTGGAGTAGGTCCACGGTTGTAGGTCAAGCTGAGATTGGAATTATTAATTTAGCACGAGTGCCATACGCCTACCTTATAGTGTACACTTGTGAATAAAGTTTTCTATGTTTCATTTTTTGAAGTACGCATGCGCACGCCAGATTTTTAAAAATATAATAATATTAAAGGCCATTTGTTTTGGTAACATTACCGCAAACGTTCACAAAACACGTAAACGTTGTAATTTAAGTCGAGGCTAATATGAGTTTAACTCGAGTTATACACTCAGATTTTCACTTCAATTGCGAGGATATTAAACAATGATATTGTTAGCAATACATATCACTATATTAAAAATTTTAACTGATATTTGAACGATGGCATTGTTATATTTATTAGTTATAGTTTCAGTGTAATTGTTTGAAAAAAAAACGTATAATTAATAATAACACTAATCAATATTTAAGGCTAACTTCTTACATGACATATATACATATTACAAACTTAAAGTCTTTAAAGAATTTAAATCTACGAATAAATACGTTCAAAAACATATATTGTAATAACTTTATTATACAGGATGTTTGGTGCATGGACCGACAGGATTTGATTTTGGGGTGTTGGGGGGGGTAGATAGATAGATAAACTCTTTATTGAACACGTTAAACTAAAACAAAATTAAAAATATTTAGCTTATATAGTGAACAATAGGTGTAATGCGCTAGTTTTCTCCGATAGATCCTATGTCCTAAGTGTCACGGTAGTTAAGATAATGTTATTTTTTAGTTTTTTTTTAATCACCCTGAATCTTGCCTTTGAACAGTCATAACTTTTTTGTTTGTGGTGTAATACCACAAAATAACTTATGCTTGTATTCTGCAATGTATCCTTATTCTAAATAAATTTTAACTTGATACAATTAATATAAAAAAAACACTTCTGAGCTGTCAAAGTGAGAAATCTGCGTAAATGTTATGAAAAGTGACAACTTTTAAATTCATTACAAAAAAAAACTTAAAGCCATTTTGAATTTAGCTTTCATTTAAAAACTTAACCCATAAAATCCCAAAACTTCCTGTCGGTCCATGCACCAAACACCCTATACAGTAAGTATGTAACACATTGTTAAAAGACGTTTAAAAGAATGGCCCCGGGTTTCTTACCCGTTCTTCTCGCAGTGGCTCTATACATTTTTTTTCTTAACGTGGCAGTACAATGTAGAATATTTCGATACTAAAACTTGTACCTTAATAAGAGCGTCGTAGACGCCTAAATTGAATAAATGATTTTGACTTTGACATCAAGTCGAGTTCAAAAACAGCAGAACGCAAAATACAACAGCAATACCTTGACGCAACCAATCGGATGCGATCATATTGGGACAAATCAATTAACCAATCCAATTGAATTTGGAAGATTGTGCGTGTTTTGTTAATTGTAAACTTGATGAGTCCGAAATCAAAGCTGAAGTAGCTGTATGAGAGTTATACTTCTTTACATATTTATTCGTAGATTTTAACGTGTATCTAAGGTAGCATTAGTAGGATCCTACCAAATTTGGTTAGGCAGGGGAGGAGGCTCGAGCGGAGAAGGAGAGCATTGATATATCATAAAGGGGCCCCTTAATCATACTCCTGGGTTGCAAATCCCAGGCCCCTCTGGCCTCTTCCTCTGCAACGTTATGGACCCGGCACCCGCACGGTGAATCCATGGAATGCTAAGAAATTTGTCTCATAATCATTTACATACACTTGTGCTTAAGCACGGACTTTTATGCACTATAGCTTAAAAAGCAGTTTTAGTCCGGTTACACCTGGCAAAAACAAGAACTTAGGAGTATGAGAAGTGAAAAATATATTGAGTATTACCTGGCCATAACCAACAGTTATCAACTCCATAGGGTAGTAGATGCTTTTATCTCGTTGTCCTACCCAAACGCAGTTCAATTTGGGGTATTTTATCCTGTAAAATAATAATTATTTAGCCGTAAAAATTCACCCACCCGAATTCGGTTGCATACATATTACAGACGGGTCTGTTTTCGTGCTTGTATCTTTTAAAGTAGAGCAGCAGTATTATCGGATGATTTTTTTTTCATACAAATCAAGTGAATGTAGGATTGTACCGAATGAGAGAAGTTCAGTTTGCTCTCGGCGCGTCACACAAAGAACTGAGAGGTCCATCAAGAGGCAATGCTTGAATGAAACAGTGTTTTTTTTTTATCTTGATAATTTATCCTTTGACCACTATCTCACTTGATGGTAAGTGATGATGTAGTGAAGATGTTGTTCAGGCTAACCTAGAAGTACTGGCTCTCAAGGACAGCTGCCGGAACACACCGTTAGGTGCTTGGCTACAGATTTTCTTCGTGCCTGCGTGGAACTCATGACCGCGACAGACGTTGCTTAACTTTGCTGATCGGTTAAGAACCGCTAAGCAAACTCGCTACGAGCTCTTCAAGAGGCATTGACGGTCCGGTCAATCTAATGAGTTGGACTGTTTCGAAATTTATAATATTATTTTTCCTAGTGTTGTGCTTAGAAGATCAAGCCCTAATGAGGCAAACCATGGAATTTCTGCGCGCAAATCCATAGCCATTGCGACTAGGCCATCATTGCTTCTACAAAATATAGTGGTTGAAACAGATATCGACTTAGTTTCACTTATTAATTTCCATATACAGTTTTGCCTTATATAGCTAGTAAGATAACTAACTATAATATATAATAAATTACCAGGCTATTATTAAATACTCTCTAAATATGATTACAACCACCATCGCGTGCTAAGAGAAATTGACATTTACAAATTTTTGAGTACATAAATTCTAACCTCGAGTGGAAAACAAACCGACGTCCCCGATTTTATGCATGGAATCAGCGAGCTCCGTGCAGCCTATTGAAACTATTGACTTCACTGATGAGAACACTACGTGCAGTCAATTTCCAGTCTTAGAGCCATAAGAAAATCAAAAAGTATTTTAAGCTTAAGAAAGTGATGTGTAAGTGTAAAAAACAACTTAAAAACAGGAACTATATCAAGAAAAATGTGAATTTGGTGAAAGATAAGCTACTATTGCAGGAAAAACTTCAAAATTGTTCGGATGAATTAGAAATTACTAATCAATTGTATGATGATGATACTCTGAGTCTTCGCTCTGAGCTGCTAGACAAAATATTTTCTCTAACTACTTATCAGCACAAAACAAGATGTTTATTGTCACATTACTGTGTTAATGTATTTCAATGTATTGCAATTCAACGGGGCAATGCTCTCAGCATGCTGGGCACGCTGCCAACTGGTAGTGGGCTGGAGCATTTAGACTGCATGTGAGTCTGCAATTACTTATGGGTTGTCTAAATGGTTTTATTGTAGCAACTGTAGTGTTGTATATAGTTCATAGTATTTTGTTAATAAATGCATACCGCCAGAATTAAAATAATTAAATATCGATATCGATTCAATTTGCACTTAAGTAACGTCTCATTACTTTAAATCACGTCGTAGTGGCTTAGCGAAATAGAAAGCCTATTAATAAATGAAAAATTGGCATTATTTATTTCGTACAAACCAAACAGAATAACTTTTCTTTGGGTTAGTTTCTTGAAGATTCGTTACTACTCACTGACTGATTTTAATTATAATTTAATTTGTGGAATTAGACCATGAAAATGTGAGCGCAGAGTGTTTTAAATCAGCATGGTATCGACTGGTAATGGACAGTACTTGAATAACATATAGGAATTAACTTCGCAGGGGATTTCAAATAAACCAAATTCTACGCTCGCGAAGCCGATGACGGAAGCTGTTAAGCTGTGTAAGCAATACATACGTGTAGCCTTTCACTTTGGTATAATAGTCGTAAACGCTCATGACGACCTTCTTATCGTTGTGCTCCAATGTAAATGTTGTTTTTTGCGGGATATCGACCAGACCATTGCACATATACTCCCGGGTCTGCCCTTGAGACGGCCCAGGGCCGACGATTAAGGCCTTGACCTGAACAAAGACAACAAAGTGAGAATTCATTGCAGTAGATCAATAAATACAGCCAAAGCTCTCTCGCTCCAACAGAGTTCTTTAATTTTGTATATTATATTTCAATTCGATTGTTTATGCTAAAAGTCATGATGTGTGTACTTCATTATGAGCTGGTGTAACAAGGAAGTCCTGGCACGGAAATTACATTAGCTTTAATAAAAAAAAGCAAAACAGGTAGCTACGAACAAAACTTCTGAGTAGCAGTAAACTAGAAAAAAAGGCTTGCCGTTGACCACAATTTCACCACCAAGGCTCGTATGAAATATGTAATAATTATATTATAGTTCTGTCATCTTACTTTCAGGTTCTTCACAAATTGTAAGAAATTTTCAACTTCGCGACTCCTCTGGTCTTCGATACGGCAGTTGGTTTCGAGTCGAAAACTGTTAGTCAGAGCGGTTATCAGGGGTTGTTCTATCGGGAAACCCTTGTGAGCCACTGTGGAATAAATATAGCTTGTTTTAAAAGTCATCAAAGTTGTTTTTAGTTTTTTAGGAGTGAGTGCCGACTTTAAATCTCCACCTAGCGAAGCAGTCTATAAATCACGAGCATAGCAAGTGATTCTTGTACAGGTTGTTTATAAGCACAGTGAGAGACATAAAGACATGAGTACTAAAAAATGCTCTTGTGTGAATCATACAACATTACACCTCTACCAGTAAGAAAAATATCAGGGCATTATTTTCCTGTTAAGCCGACGTGACGTCACAAACGCCACGCAGCCAAACCGGAAGAGTTTTCGACGCGTTTCGCTTCTACACGAAGCATCCTCAGGAGGTCTTGTCTCTACTACTATCTCGACTATTGATCGAGAAATTCTCACTTGATATATTTTTGAGTATTTTATTAAAATATTACTTTAATTACAAAATCACAAATATATGATAGTAAAAATTTAATTTTGTAATGTAATCCGCATAGCAGGCGTTATTGCAAACCTAACAATATTAATATTACTTTAATGTTTTCTTAAAATAATATAAAAATATTTGTTATTATTATAAATCGATTTTGATGATTCTCTCTTGATGTTTTTTTTTTGCGTAGAGTATACAACAAATTTGGTCCCATTTAAATTTTATGAACATCTAACAGTAGAGTATTTTTTAAGTTACAATCAATGAATTGAAAAAAATACCTGGATGATTTAAATTTTAATTGTAACTCTTGTAAATGATGAACAGTGTTTTAGGCGAGCGTCATTGATCTTGTGCTGCTTGCAAGATAAACGATCATACTACTATGCTTCAATAAAAAGAGTGAAACATATATATAAAAAAAACGCCGGAACCGACTTCCAATACTGTATGAAAGTAGTATGGTAACACGGTATGAAATAACTCGTGGAACTATAGGCCTTGATAATGTGAAGTCAGTGTTTTGAATAAGCATGGTAACGACTTATTTCACAAGTTATTTCTTACTTTTCAGTATAAGAAGACGGTGCTGAGTATTTTAAATATATTTTTTCGTTTATATTATGGTATTTCCAATATATATATATTTTATTATGTAGTATAAAGAAACACTTATCTATAGAAAACAGTAATTTAAATATGTATTTAATTAGTTAAAATACAAAAATTACGTTATGAATTCTCTTGTATGTCTGTCACATTGTGAACACATCACGCTAAAACAACATAATATAAATTTAATTGCCACTTGCTGAGATAACCCTACCAGATAATGTAGTTTTTAATCATCAGAAGAAAAGATGATTCCAATTGACTGATTGCATGTTTACACATTAAAGCCAAAATTTTAAGAAAATGAGACAATCTCCTTCTGATCTCAAATTGATATAGGGGCTAGAGTTTCGCGAGTAGCCATTTTATTTACGGTTTAAATCATTTATTACTCAAAAGAATTTAAAATTCACTTACAGAGAAATACATTAAATATCTTGTACGTGGTAAACATACATGTCGTTAGGTAAACAATAATGTGTATCAGTATGATTGAAGGTAGGTAAACTGTCTACTGCGCGATTGTTGTTGATGCATGCAATGATCCGTACGGACTCAGTGCTGCAAACATTTTATTATGAGATTATAATTATATGAAACATGCAATTCAAAATTGAACTTGCTTATACTTTTTACCTATCAATATTTTATCCCGGTTTTATAATAGTAGATATTACTTATGTTATTGTTACGGATCATACACGAGATCCACCTGTTGTTAACCGGTAACCTTTGCCTTCGATCAAAAATATAATATAGGGTATATTTGAAGACCTTTGCCAATAACAAATGCATTTCGTTACAATTGGCGAACTGCACTGCGCCCATAATACTGGGAAATACAGACGTTAAGTCTCATGTGCCTGTAATGTCATGAATTACTCACGGTCTCTCAAAGACCTGCTGCCAGAACACGCTGATAGGTTCTTGGCGACCGATGTTTTTACATGAGAGGGGTAGCTATCCAGGCGAGCATCCACAAAATGCCCTTCACCACCATGCGGTGAAGCACAAGCCGGCGGTGGGGATCGAACCATGAACCTTGCGGCACGGCAGTACAAACCTATTACCGCTCGGGTAACACTGCTTCAAAAAAGTTTAAGGTTCTTTAAGGTTCCTTAAATACAGTATTTGTGGTTAATTTACACCGGTTACTATCAGATTTTGTTTTATTAGCGTCAATAGTAACAACGGGTATTATGCTAATTTAGGGCCAATTTATGAGTGTTACCGCAATGTTTGTGACACAAATAAACCGCTTTCTAATAGTTATTAACGCGAGAGGTATATATAATAAAATAAAAATATTCAACATCACATTACCAAATGTAAAAAATATTAAAGGCAAATGTCGTACTACAAGCCTGAGCAAGGCGTAAAATATTGGTCAATTTTCTACCTACAAAATATTACTACAGCTACATAATACGTAATATTTAGGTCAAAACAACATTTGCAACAGTTTTATGATTTAGGCAATTGAAACGCCGCGGCGCTATTATCCCGCCAATAATTTGTGACGTCACCGTGTACGAGACGCCAACACTTGGATGATATTGCGCTCTCGTTCACTCTTACTCCAAACGCGATGTCAAAGTCTGTCAATATCATTGCGATAAGTTTTATTTCCCTCACATTGCACTATTTCAATAATACAATTTCATAACTTTAACGATAAAGATTACAAAATACCCGCTACATTTTATTAACATATATGTTCCCTTCACTGGGCATATCGTAGATTCACCATGCGGGTCTATCGTTCTGCAACTGAGGAATATCGAGGGGATGCGTGGCACTTGCAATATGTAGAGTTAAAAGGGCCTCCGCTACAATGCACATCCAAGTTCTCCTCCAACGTTTAGCAAACATGAAATCTGGGAGAGTTCACATGATGCTATTGGCGTATGACTGTGTAGAGCACCGCACTCTGATTTGTAAACTTTCACACCATGGTATTCGTGGAAAAGCAATGTTATAGAACAATATCTGACAGCAGGTTAGAATAAATATAGCAATACTTCTTCCGGATCTTTGGTTAAACAATGATAAATTTTAAGACATTTTCTGTTCCTAGCATATATTAACGATCTGCCATCTTCCATGGTCAAATATTTCTGCGATATTTTTTTAATTCACAGTTGATACCTCTCTGATTTTTAAAGTAAATTGAAAAGATAGCGAACTAATTCAAGTAAATAATGTGATCCGTGATCTCTAAATGGTTTACCGCTAAGATTCTTCTCTTAAATTCAAAAAAGACTATAATATGTAGAAAGTTTTCTTTAACAAATGTTACTTCTGTTGAACCAAACATTAAGCTTGGCCTAGATAAACTCTCTATTGACAAGGTGTTAGTCTTCCAGCCTGGCTAGCATGTGCACATAATAAATATGTAATTATGTTAGTAGAAAAGTGGCGGAAGATCACAGCGGCCGCACCACGCAAAGATCCGTTCATTGAGATTATCTATGGACGATTCCCCATTGCGCTATTTATTGGTTGAATTGCGAACAGTTTTAGGAAATAAGCAGTGATGAACTTTGAACCATTAAAATACCAAACTTTTATGAACGATTGAACAATTTTACCGTTCTTGACACTTCAGAAATTATGATGGTTTTATGATTAAAAATTGTTCCCGTTGATATAATTTTCAAATTAATGATAAGGTGTAAATTGAGTTGGCGATTTTTCTGTATCGAGTATTTCATTTTTATCTTTTTTGACGATGGTTGCTTATCTGTTTTTCTTGATGATGAATGCTAAGTAGCTAAATAAAAAGTTTTTAATACAGTTTCTTAACTAGATTTCAGGACCCAAATATATTTTTCTTCATTAAACAATATAATGATATTCTATAGCAACATATTGGCTACGTAACCCTAAAAATAAATTATTCATTTAGATCTAAGATTTTTTACCTGTAGAGGAGTTGTGAACTCCCTTGATTTACTAGACGAATGCAAGGTAATTGCCGTAGTCGCTACCAGTGTTGCACTTCCGAGCGTCCGGTAAATACGTTGCCGCTGATCGTGCGTTTTTAGGAAAAAGTTGTGGAAGTTTTGGTTTCGTGTCTTTAGACACTTCACTAATTATACAGGCACTGTGAGAGATAAGCAGCCTTACTTATAAACGCTACTTAACGTAACAGTGGGTATAGTTGACATTGAGGTAATAGTTGACACTTTCAACTTTGAAGACATATAATGACAGTTTTTTCATAGAAAAGACCACATGAATGCATCCTATTGATAGGAAATATATCCAGACACATTATTTTTTTATTTTTGCAAAATTGGTTCAGCCATTTTGTAATAGCGTGTGTTTAACTGCGCGCGTGTCCGTGAATTATATTTTTTTTAATATATCTAACAGAATTTAAAGAGGTGAGTAAATTTACATCTATTCAAATTTTTTCATTGCTTTTCCTGATATCCACATAGGTGATGTATAATGTTGTTATTAGTTCACTGCTTAATATCCGAACTCCACTCCTAACCTCGTGTGTGTAATGGCGCCAATTATTTCGTGTGTGTCAATTACTACTTACGCCTTTTTCAATGTTGACCAGTAATTGACATCCCTGTCAAGTACTGATTTTTTAGGTGTAAATTAAGTTTGCATTATGTCAGTGATCAGTGTAAGGTGACAATCATTTCTGTATATAATGAGTATAGTTCTTATAACTAGAACCAATACTTGACAGGGATGTCAACTACACATGCATACAGTGTCAAGTACTAAGTACATATATTTTTTATTCCTTTGGAAAATAATCAAGAGCACCACATTTAAATCTTAAAAACAGTACTGAATTTTTTGTGTCAGACTGCTTGTAATTTTTAATACTTTAAATGATGTCGGATTTTTATAGTCTGCAATAAATATGATTTATGAATTGTAACTAAATACTGTTTTATTAGATTAGCTAGACTGATATTTATAAGTGTAAGGTATGATTATGATAATAATGAGATACTCTTTGTTGATAGTTTAAATTAATAATCCCTTATTCAAATATTCCGTAGCTCGCGAGGCGGAAACCGTCTCATGGGGAGCCGCTTTGCTATGTTGAATGTAAGAGGTGGAATGGACACTATGAAGTATGCCAGACGATAGATGCAAAGATTTGAAGCGCTCGTAGCGAAGTTTAGTTAGCTGTTCTTAACCGATCAGCAAAGTTAAGCAACGTCGCCCGCGGTCAGGAGTTAGATGGGTGACCGCTAGTGACATGACTACTGAGCGCTTCCGTGCTTTGGAGGGCACGTTAAGCCGTCGGTCCCGGTTGTTGTCTAAGGATGGCAGTCGTTATAGCATGGTGGTAGGGCATTTTGCGAATGCCCGCCTGGCTAGCTACCACTCTCAAGTAGAAAATCTGTCGCCAAGCACCTAACGTTAGCCTAAGGTTAGCCTGAACAAAATCTTCGACCACATCATCACTTACCATCAGGTGAGATAGTGGTCAAAGGCTAACCTATCAGGAAAAAAAAATAAAAAAAAATGTTGTATTTTAAAAACTATAGCTCGCATCGTGTTAAAAAAACCCGCAAAACGATCGGAAATAGCGGCCCGCGTGTAATGATGCGTAGAACTTTTGAAAAATTTAGAGAATGAAATGAATACAAACAAAAAAAAATTGATCAAGTATGAATGCGTAAGCCCAAGACTTCTCTGGGTGTAGCTTAAAGTTGGGTTTACTCGATGTTTTGGGGCGGGTGTCTATGCGCCGACGGACATGGGTTCGTGAAGGTCCGCAAAAGCACAAAAAGAAAGAAAGGAGTTTTGGGACAGTAGGCACAATACTTTAAAAATGTGTAAAGATAATGAAAGGATTGTATTGATGGGGGGAAGAAAGCGAGATGGATATGAATGGGTTCCTGTTGCTTTTGGAGATGATCGAGTGAATGAGAATGGACTAAGTTTGCTTGATTTGTGTCTGGAATAGAGTATTTGCGTCACAAACACAATGTTTGACCACAAAAAGATCCATTTGTTTACAAGGGAAGGTGAATCAAGAGGTATGATTGACTTTATTATTGTGGATGAAAAACTGCGGACGAAAGTATTGGATACTCGGGCGTACCGCGGAGTTGGCATCGATACATACCACTACCTGGTGGTGAGCCGTGTAAGTGGTCTTTTCAACCGATGGCAGCACCGAGCGCGTGCATCTACACTACAAGTGTGAACTGTTTGGAACGAGTGAATGTTAAAAAATTGCAAGAGAAAGATGTTAAAAATGATTATGTTAATAAGTTGCACGAAAGGCATGATTTGGTTTAGAAGAGATAAGTGAAATTAAAGAAATGTGGATAAAATTGAAGCAAGGGATGGTAGACGTTGCCATCAATGTGTGCGGAACTTTTAAAAAGAGAAAAGGAAAAATGCTAAAGAATACGTGGATGGATCAAGATGTACAAAAGGCTGTGGATGAAAACAAAATAACATGGTTGGATTCGTTAGCCACAAAAGCTAACCAAAATGCATAAATAGCAACAAACATGATGTTACGTGTAGCAAGAAAGGATTATAAGAGATTAAAAAATATAGTTAAAGAAGTTGTAAGCAGAAAGAAAGATGAGCGAAAGGATTTCTGAAGATTTCCAGTCAAATGTAAAGTTTTTCTGGAAATCCATAAGAACAGCTCGAGGAAACCATGACCTGAGATCGTCAAATCAGAAGTCATGATGGAAGCATTATAAAAGGAGAAGAATATGTGTTGAAAAGATGGAAAGAGTATTTTGAAAGTTTATTTGAAAGAGAGGGAACACTGGACTAGGTTTCAGGAACCTACATGTACACATACAAGCAATGATGAAAACGAAATAAGCATGTAAGAGATTTTGAAAGCGTTAAAGAGTATGAAATTAGGTAAGAATCCAGGATAAAATCCAGATGCTGAGAGCTGGGCGAGGCATAGTTGTTAGTCTGTTGCACTGCTTTTTAATTTGGATTGGAGGAGGACTACAAAAGGTGGAGAGTGTGAAAGTAACATAAAAAGGAGAGGGGATGCTGTAAACATGGTGAACAGATCATTGCACGCGTTTATGAACAGTACGAAGCGCTCGTAGCGAAGTTTACTTAGCTGTTCTTAACCGATCAGCAAAGTTAATCATCGTCGCCCGCGGTCATGAGTTGGATGGGTGACCGCTAGTGACATTACTACTGAGCGCTTCTGTGCTTAGGAGGGCACGTTAAGCCGTCGGTGCCGGTTATTGTTTTAGGATGGCAGTCGTTATAGCATGGTGGTAGAGCATTTTGCGAATGCCCGCCTGGCTAGCTACCACTCTCAAGTAGAAAATCTGTCGCCAAGCACCTAACGATGTGTTCCAGCAGCTGTCCTTGAGAGCCAGTACTTCTAGGTTAGCCTGTACAACATCTTTGACCACATCATCACTTACCATCAGGTGAGATAGTGGTCAATGGTTAACCTATCAGGCATAAAAAAAAAGTAAAAATATGTCTAAGAAGGCTCATCCGACTGTTCATGAGGGAGTGTTGGTTCCAACTAAAAATTTGTTGGTTCAAACCAAAAGTGAATGTATTGTAGTTAAAGTTGGGTATAGCAGAAAAAGAATGAAAGTAGAATAAATACAGTGGAGATGAGAGCATTGAGAAGCATAATTAGATTCAAACGGTAAAAGTGACAGGATAAGGAATAATGTGTTAAGGGAATGATGTGGTGTAAAGTGTAAGGATGTAGTAGTGTCTAAAATCTAGAAAGGTATGTTCAGATGGTTTGGACATATAGAGAGAATGAATGAAATCCGAAATCAAATTGAAGACGTTCTGACAAATGGTCATGTCAGGAGTACCCTAAACCGACGCTTATGTATGAAAGGATGATGAATGTAGATGAAGCGAAAGAGATATCTAAGGATCGTAGCAAGTGGGAATCTATAGTCTCTGCCTACCCCTACGGGAAAGAGGCGTGATTTTATGTATGTTTATATGTATTAAAGTATTCATTATTAATAAATTAGTTTTTCTTTGTTTGATGTCAACTATTTGATCAACTAATGTCAACTACCCAAACAAATCAATTTTTAGCATGTCAACTATGGGTGCATTTGATACTTTGAAATCATGTATTGTTAATTTTTTATTGTTTGCTCTTATGAGATAATTGAATAACATGCAATAATCTACATGAAACCCTTTCTTTTAGAATATATAATTCACTTTTACATTAAAACATTTTGATCACCCTACACTGTTCTGAAGTTGACTATTCCGACCTATGTGTCAACTACTCCTCCATTTACCTTAAATTTTAAACATTATTTAGCCGCTGATTAGCAAAATTTCTTACTCACAAACGATACATAACTTTATCCAGTACCTAAGTACTGCTTAAATCAGCTGTCAATTTAAACACAGTCCCACCCTTGTTTAAATTTTAAGTAACAAGATGGCGCCCATATTTCTGATCAGCTGATTTAGTTACAGACCCACCAACTTATCTGTTCAGGTGGCAGAAAAATGAACTACAACATTCCTTCAAATTGTGACAGTGCGTAGTTGATTTCCTTGACCAGTAGCGCCCTCGAAAACTGCACAGTTAAGTTGGTGGTACTATACAAAGAAAAGTATTACATTTACTTTTTAATTTCAAGATATTTAGCACTAGATACATGCTATTTGGCCATTTAGGTCATTCATAATACCTTTTAGAACAATGTTGTCAGTTTAAAATACGTTCGACCTCATTATCCAATGCTTAGCTAAACAGGTGCTATGTAGCGTTTATAAGTAAGAAATATTTAAGCATTACTTAAACACTGTTTAGTTATCCATTACTTAGGAACTACATAGCGATGTTTTTATAAGTAAGGGGGAAGATTTTTATTTAATTTCACGCGTAAGTATTGCTATTTTTATTGAAATAGAAAATATCTATATATATATTTTTTCATTTATCTTAGGCGACTGTCACAATGAAATGGATGTGGGAGATGTGTGAAAGTGAAAGAGATCGCAGCGTAATGGTGATCGGAACTATTTGGAACGTCTCGTGGCGGTGCGGTGGTAACACAAATAGCTTATTTATCTCTTTCTAACAAAAGATATGACGTATAATATTTGAATATTCTTTACTTGTCATTACAAACTGCATATATACATGTGCGTAGGTATGTAGATAGGTAAATTCTAGTTAGTTTTTAGAGCAGTGGTGTTCGGATATAACTACTCTATGTATTTCAACTGTAACGTCATATTTAAATTTATTTCATTTTTAGATTCAAGTTTACCGCTAATCGTTACCCATTATCAATTACTTACTTTTACTTAACGATTGTTTATTATTGATTTATATGTTTTATTGAAGTGGTTCGAATCCCACTAAATCTGTCGTTGTACTACCTAACTTTAAAGATAAATGGTTGCTCAGGCCAATAATTCATTTAATAAGAATATTTAACTCGATTCCATAAATGTTACTTGTCTTTAAATCGTTATTGTAAGTATTACTTCGCTCTTAAATTTTATAGTTCTCATGGTTATTCGTACCAAGTGACTACAATTAACTTACAGTTACACTTTTGTCCTCAAATATTAATTTTGCTTGATAAATTTGGTCTTTCGATGGTTGTTATCGATGACTCGTTCCATTAACTTTACTAGTTTAACTTCAAAATATTTAAGAAACAAATTGTATTTGTTCACTATTGTGATTGTTTACCAACAATCTATCTATCACCATTTAATATACTTCCTATTAAATGTATGAATGTTCTATACCAAATTCCCTCGCTATACTTTTGTAAAAAATCGATTCTCGTATTGATTAGTGATCTCCGTTTACTTGGTATGGCAATTCGATGCAACATCACAGTTTTTGCTGGATGATTTTGCATTTTCCTTGTTCTGGGCCGGTCGGCTTGCTGATTTATTTATTGGAGAAATAGTAGAAAACCCCGCAATGGAAGGAAGGCGGCCTCCACGCTGGCGATGGCGCATTGCCATATAATTAAAATGTTTTCATAAAACTCGTAAGGTGAGTGAACTTGTGTAAATTCTGCCACCGAGCACATGTTACTTTTTCACCCACATTCTTATTAAATGTTCATAATTCCCCTTTAATCATGCGAAGATTCACCGTCTTCGACTATCGAATAGTAGTTTAACCCATAATTTTCATCCCTTTGAGGTTAAAATTCATAAAATAATTTTACAACCTAACTTGAACTTAAACTTTAAAAAGACTAGTACCTATTTCATATTGTTTGCCTGGATAATCAACCATTTTGTCAACATTTGTTGAATTTAACTTATAAAATTTCAAATATGATGTTTCACCATAACTTAGTTGAAATATTGGAAACTTTTGTTGTTTCAACAATCCTAACATATTTAATATATTATATAGACCCCAACGGTTGTGCTGATATATGATTTTCTCAACATTTGTCAAAATCTACTTGAAATATCACATATATTAAGTTTCACTATAACTTGAGTCAAATCATGGAAACTGTTTGTGTGATTCTAACCTATTTAAACTGTAGTACAGACCACCCCGGTTGTTTTAATATATATATTTCCATATAATTAATTAAATTTAATGGAAAATTTCCTAAATTAAGTTTTACCATAACTTGTGAAAAATAGTTGAAATTTTTCTAAAACAGTTTGCTTCACAACTGTTACTTGTCTTTTAACATTTTGGCGCCATGTTTGGTGTTGCGTGGCAATCAAGCCATGGATATAACTCGTGAAAGTTTCGTGCGAAATATGCACGCTTTGCAAGTAATAGGTAGCCATATTATATTTTTTTATTCTGTGTAAACTTTTTGGCCTATACTCCTTTATTACATAAGCATAGATAAAGCAATATTAACCTCCGTGGAAATAAAATTACATACCATCGATGTTGATAAACGCTTGTGATGTGAAGATAGCCGACTGGAATAGGCCTGTCCAAATTTCCATGCCACCGGATAAGTTTATAGGATTATTTGGTCGCTTGAAGAATGTACGGCCGCACTAGAAAAAATATTCAAATAAGTCGTATAATACAGGAACATATAATTTTGATGGACTATTATTTGGTATGATTCAACGGAAGCATATAATAAAACGGTTCCAAATATAGCCCTGTAAAGGTCGGAAGGACGGATTGATACTGGAGGCTTAGTAAAAGTACAGTATTACAATATAATACTCATACCTGTCCTTAACTGTGGCCTTTATAGACAAGCTCAGAGTCGCTCAACGAGCTATGGAGAGAGCTATGCTCGGAGTTTCTTTGCGCGATAAAATCCGGAACGTGGATATTCGCCAAAGAACCAAAGTCACCTATATAGCTTTCAGAGTTAGCAAGTTGAAGTGGCAATGGGCGGGCCACATTGCTCGACGAACTGATAACCGATGGGGAAGAAAGGTTCTCGAATGGTTATCACATTACACCGGAAAACGTAGAGTTGGTACGCGGACTGACGACATCGTCAAAGTCTTGGGTAGCCAATGGTTACAAGTTGCTTATAGCCTTAGTTCTTTATGGCGTTCTATGGGGGAGGGAGGCTTTGTTCAGCAGTGGAAGTCTTCCGGCTGATGATGATTACAATATATTGCCTACAGTAGTGAAACGCCTTTGATGTCTGAATAATAATATTATGTAATATTTTTTTACAAGTACACTTTAAGGCATAAACGAAAGTCCGTAGCGAGAAAAAAAATTGAAGATGTTATACAAGGATCGAAATGAATCAATTCCCATACAAGGTAGACGCCTGAGCGTAGCGAAGTTAGCTATAGTCCGAGTAGGAATTGATGACCAACTCTGACAGCGCCTCCGACCATCGTTTTAGTGTGGCCCTGCGGTCACTATAATACAAACATGCTCCTCACCGTAGGTTTATGTTTTCGTCTGTAAATGGTAACTGTAAGGTTCTCTGAAATCGTTATCTGGTGTCGTGGCGCACGTCACCTATCAAGGTTTACGTCATATTTCATACTATGCATTATTTCGTTTTTTCACTCTCTCAGCTGATCTTGAGTAACATAGTTCGATTTTATAATATCTAACTCATTCTTCATCTTCAACATATCCTTCAATAATTTACTGCAGTCAGGATGGTCAAATAAAATTACCATTTTAGAGCAGACGCGTCAAACATAAGGGAATTTCCTCTTTTTCCGTCGATTTAACCAGGTTGATCATGTCATTTAAATCCCGGTCTTCCTTCCCTTTATTCTTATGATTTATCCTGATTCTACTAGCGGGGATAGAATCAAATAACGACTACGAGTTTTTAATTTCGTCACTTGTAAATGATCTGGTGCAAATTCTCACTAAAGTTTCTTCATCTACTATTGATATCTTGTTTTGTAGATAACACAAAAGCTCATCTACAACTATATTACACTGGGAACATTTTAGCACAGTAGTCATTTTGAGTCGCGACAACGGGGTGGAGAACTCACTTCTCAAAAGCACCATCCACGGTTGGATGCGCGCCCACAAAATGTTGCATATACGACTCATAATATGAGTCGTTTTATTATGTGGCCGGTTTTTATTTATATTTATTCACGCGGGTGTGCAGCTACTTTTTTTGGGGTTCCATACTATAAAACGGGACCTATTTGATCTAAGCCGCTGCTGTCCGACCGTCCGATCTTAAAGGGGCTTTATATTTGGTACCGTAATACGTTTCCGATTATTATTTTTTACAGAATGTGTGTTGGTAAGGCCATTTACCTATGAAATAATAATAATAAGAACCTTGAAAAAATATAAGGGAGACTTCGTACAAGAATAAAACTTAATTCTATTACCGTTTTAAATTGTTCTCTATTCCTATCATTAAAACTGTAATATACTATACAAGCGTGAAACTTCGTATGATTATAGACTGGCTACTAACGGTCTCAAAAGGAATTTAACAAATATCGATTTTGTGGTGCATTCTGTGTTGGTACGGTTCCCTTGGTGTATGTGAGTCCAACTCGCACTTGGCCGGTTTTATTTGAACATAGTTATGTACATCAATACATTTGTGTTGCTTACCTTTACATACGACTCCAACGCCCCCTGGCGAAGAATAACATCCATGCATTGTATTTCTTCACTGGGTGTGTTCAAAGTACTCCCGCCGGTATCCATATGCCTGAAATATTTAAGTGATGATTGTAAAATTGTTATTTACTTTTAGTAACTACTTATAAATTTTATAAAAGTAGTTCTTAAAATATTTTTATTAATAAAACATTCGGTGGTCTTTTTCAAGGAGAGCTCGGGACACCCGCGTCCACGTCTCGCTTAGCACTAGGTTGAAACTATAGTCGGAGCTATTTGACTTATTCACGTGAGTTATCCCGTATTCTTCAGAGTGAAAACCACGTTAGTTTTATTAATAAAAAGTTAAATTTAATTTAATTCATTTATTTCATGATATTTGTCTTCAACCACAAACTCTTAAAAACGGCAATTATCACTTACTGCTTTATTTTAGAGAAGTCAACTACACCAGTGAATTTAAACGAGACTTCGAAATTCATAACCCTTTTGTTAGGATCAGTAATTTGTACCTGAAAAATGGATATATAATAAATAGACTGTACAGAAAAATAAAACAATTATATTATTAAGTTAATTTGTACACATTGAAGTTGGCTCTTGATAATTTATGTTCTGGTTCTAATTCTTATTTATAAATTATATTGCATTGTAAATAAGGATAATTACAATTAAAATGTATTTCAAGTGAACATTGTATATTTGAATCTGAAAAAAGAACATGGCGAGACATTGATTAGAGCTAGCGAATTATACTGAAAAACCTATAAATTTTTGCTTTTACATAATAATTCAACTTCATATCTAGATGTGTTATCTGTAAAAAAATATAATTTTGTAACCAATAAAAAATTAACATTAATAATTTTATATTTATTGGATATAATGTTATTGTACTACTAACAGCATCTGTTAGAAAACCAAAGAGTTAATATAGTTGCAACAGAACTAAACTCAATACTCAATTACATCGTAGTTAATCTACTGAATACTAGATGACACCACTAGGAACAGGTTGTAATTTTATTTTTTATTTTTCTCTGTCTGTCTGTATCCCGGCCGCGCGCATCACTCCAAAACAGAATGGAATTCAATAAAACTTAACAAGATTTGAGTTAATACTACGAAGAAGGTTGTATTCTTTTAATCCTGAAATTCAGCCCGGTTCCCTCGGGAAAGGGGATGTAAGTCAAAATGTACACGTAGTTGTAATTTATTAACGCGTAGTCCGATTTCAATTATCCTTTTTTAGTAGAATAGTGACGAGTGAGCCCGGCACCCCACAGGCAGCTCGGAACCCCCCAAGCAGCCTGGCACACCACTGGCACCCCGGCACCCACGGGCATTCTGGCACCTCCATGGAAATCCTGGCACCCCATGAGCATCCCGGCACCCCACGGGCAGCTCGGCACCCTACGGGCAGCCCGGCACCCTTATTTAGTTTTGCAGGCTTGCTAAGATATAACTAAAATCTGGAACATTCGCGCCAATCGGTTTTTTAAACTAAGTATCTATCTCTTGCCGGATACATTTTGGAGACTGCGCAATGGGAGTGCTCAATCAAATATATATTCGTTCTACCGCCATCTGTATTACCCGGTTAAATTGAAAATGCTCTGTTTACTCGCATATAATTTGCAGTTAGGTACCAACTTAACTTTGTAGGGAAAAATTACCCGATTAAATTGAAAATGCTCTGTTTACTCGCAGATAATTTGCAGTTAGGTACTAACTTAACTTTGTAGGGATAATTCTATTACGCACTAGTGTATAATATTATTATGCACGAGGGTATTATAGTTCGGTTTATGGCCCTAAGAACGATATAATAAAGCTCACTTTACGAGCAAGGGTGTTGAAAAATCTATTATCTAACAATGATATGCGTTTGTAGAAGCTATTATCAACAACTTAATATTAAAGCTGCCAATGTTGAATTGCATAAGTTGGTGCTTGTTTTGTGTACGCCCGTTTTTATTTAATAACGGTTACAGTCATGAAACTAAACAGTTAATAAAAAAATAACCTACATATATTATTAACGTATTATTTTAGCAGCTATATAGAAACAGGCACTAAATTTACATGTTATTTACCTTCTTCTTGCCCTTCCAACACTAAGTGTGGTCGGCGGAACATTTCTTTTTTCCATTCCGTTCTAGTACATATTATTGCAGTATGTACGTTTCATGTCTACACATCCTTTTTCTCGCAGTCCATCCATACTTTCTTCAAACTTCCTAAGCCCTTATTTCCAGTCAAGGAGAACCGCGGCAAAAAGACGCCCTTTTAAAATCGAAATTCCAAAGAAATTCCAAAGAAACTCACAAAGTACTTTGCTTACATTTATTGTGCGAACCGCGAAGGAACTCTCTGAGTTACTTAACTACTGTCTTCTGGAAAATACAATCCCGCGAGTTTCCAAACTCAAAGTAAAAAGTTATTTTCTGAAGTGAGCTTTACTAAGAGTGCTTCGCCGAAGACCACAGCGTTGCTTAATATGAGATAAACAGTGCTCAAATGTGAATAATTAATCTGCATGTACGGCAATCGCGAACGAAGTCGTGGGTACAGCTAGTGTCAAATAAACGTACTATCTAGCGCATGTTTAGAACCGTCACATGTTTTCTCATGGCACACTGACAGAACCGTACACAATACCTCCTAGTTCCTACCTCCTATTATACTACCTATAGTAGTGGTAGTATACTACCTATAGTGGTGTGCTATAGCCTACCCAGTACATGCTATCTTGATATCTTCAACTCCTAACAAACCATCATCTTTACCTTTAGGTGACTTAAAAATAATACACAATACTCAAAAAGTTATTGTTATGGCCACTTAAATTTGGTATAGGAACATTTTCTATATACACATTCAAACTTACCTGAATTGAAAATCTGGAAGTTCCACATTCTGGAACATCTTTAAGAGGCATTAGAGAATAGCAATTCTTAGCTTGATCAAATGCAATGAAGTCTTTGCTATAGTGTTTTTCCTTTGCCTTTTTAAACACTTCTGGGAACATTTTCTTTGGTCGGTCCGGCTTGACGGTGACGTCGTAACGATACTGTAATGACGAAGAACAATAATTAGTGATTAAATGATATTGTATGAATAGCTTATCATTATATGATGGGAGCATATTCGCTCCTCAAAGGTCAGCTATGCATCGTCGAGACCTCTGGTGTTGTGGATGTCTCCCATATATATATATTACTATATTAACGGCGCGGTTATCCCAACATAAGCGCCATTTAGAATGTTTTAATGAATTGTCTAATATAAACTAAAACATGTCATATTATATCATAACATCTCATTTCTCAAATTTGGTACTTAATTTCCTATAATGCCAGATTACTGTACTGTGTCAGCCAGATCAAAAACTGCTGAACACAGCTTCCCTAATTAATGGTCGACATAATTCCCACGTTTCGTAGCAATTGGAGCAATTTTTGTCCGCAAGGGGTAGTAATATTAGCAAAGTACTATTAACAGAAAATATATCCTTGACTTTTTAACAAACAAATACTCACCACTTTGATGGTCTTAAATGTCATCGGCAAATAGTTTGTCATCACCTTTGTTGGAATGTGCCTAACCATACCTCCCATAATTTTGGCAGGTATCCTAAACCGACAACCCATCTCTAGCCGAGATGAAGTTACGGGTACCACTTGCTGAGCTGATGCTGCAGTAGGCTGTTGTCTTTGACTTGGTGGCTGCTGTGGTCTTTGACTTTGAGGCTGTTGTGTTCCTGGAGCTCGTTGTTGGGTAGCTGATGGCCCTGGTGGTGCTACAGGACGGGGGGCGCTTGCTTGCCATGGACCAGCTGGAGCAGGGCCTGCTGCCCACGGTCCTGATTGTCCAGCGCTAGGAGGCCCAGTGCCAGGTTGCCCAGAGCCTGCAGGTCTAGGACCAGGTTGCCCTCGACCAAATCCTGCTTGCCTTTGGTTAGACTGTGCCATCCCAGGAGGAGGTCCCGGGTGACCTATTCCTGGTGGCGGTGCAATTCCAGGTGGAGCTGTTGGTTGACCCTGCCATTGTTCCGGTACCGGTTGTTCTAGTTTTGGTGCCAACCCTGGTTGTGGTCCTGGCGGTACCCCTTCAATAATCGGCTGTGGAGGGCCGGGCGGGACTTCACGACCTGTAGCAGCCTCCATTGCGGCAGCAGACTTCTTCTTAGGTCTAGGCTTAGGTTTCCTCTTTGCACCAGACAATCCCAGACCTAAGCCGCCATTATCGTCCTCCACGTTTGTTTCAGGTTTAGCCTCTGGTTTAGACTCAGGTGTAGGTTCAGGTTCAGATTGAACTTGGGTTAATGGTGAAGTAGTAATTTCAGAAACTGCAGCAGCTTTCACTTCTGCCTGCTTTTGCTTATTTTTTTTTCGGTTTCCTCCTGCAAGCCATTCTTCGGGGGGATCAGGGGCTTGCGAAGTAGACGGAACATCTGTGGTCTGGGAAGTTGATGCACCCTCCGAAATGGAGAGGCCAGAGACCGATGGGACGTCTTCTCCCTTGTCTTCTGCTTCATTTCCCCCTTTCTTTCCCTTTTTCTTCCCTGGGAACAGACAATAATTGAACACTTAGGTCCTTTTAAGACTGCAACAAAACAAGGATTGTTCAGAGGAGTTTAACATGATCTGTAGCGATGAGATAATTTTGTTCTTTATAAAGAAAAACAGACTATTACTAAATGGTGTAAACATTACTATAGAATCAGTATGTGTTACATTACACTACTTTTTTATAGAACTACATAGATAATGCCCCAATAGCATTCTATATGTCGGAGCCAACTTGCTTAATCAGGCATTTAATAAACAAGCCTAGCCCTTTTACTAAACGGCGCCGTTTAATTAGCAGCCAGAATGACTCAGTCTTAAAGTTTTATACAATATTTAATGAACAGGCTGACTTATGCTTTGAAATGTATAAAATGTCTAGTCTAGGAAAAAAATCCTCTAGGTGCGACGGCGAGCGAAGCGAGGAGCGTATTAGGTGACCACAACAAACGCCAACCGAGCGAGCCAAGCAAGCGTGCTGCGATTGTATCAACATATCACATAATTATTCTATTTTGTTTCAAATCATAAACTTAGTTACAGCATGTCGTACGGAAGGGAACAACGTCGTCTTGAAACGTAATCAAAGAGAAAAAATAGAAAGACCAAATACACTTGCCAAAAGTGTAAGAAACCTTTGTGTCTTGAGCACGTAGTGCCTTATTGTAGTTTGAGCTTGGCTGAAGAAGTAATTTAAAAAAAAAAATGTTGGCCTGGTGTAATTTTTTGTTTATTTTGAATATCTTTATTGAGTCTAGAAACTAAAAAGACTGCATTGTTTAAAAAAATATGTATATTGTTATGTTTTTGAACCTTTTTATAAACGTATATGTAAAAACCAACTAGTTTTAAGGTTAAAAGTGAAAATGATTAGTAATAAGAAATAGCAATAAACGAGGTTGTGATTAATATAATATCGTGATTTTAATGTCAAATAACATATAATTTATAAAAAAATGGTCAGTAAACCAAAGATTTTGAAATATTCCTTTGAAAACCCCGGTGCGTGGGATCGGGGTCACCGAAGATATAAGTCAAATCGACGTCACCGTTGGCGGGTTAAGAGATACCGAGGCCTACGAAGAATAAGAAGAAAATTAACGAAATCGAAGTTTTGTATTGCCCTATATTCTCTTCGAAAACTGAGCCAGTACAATTCTTTTTTGCCATTAAAATTTAAAGAAAGAGTATAACTGGCGACGGTAGAACCATACTGATCCAAGTATCATTTTCATTATATTGAGAAAAATAAGGAAACGCGTTTGAACTTGTTTAAAAAAATAGGTCATTTATTATGCTTTAATCTTTATCTAATATGTCAGACAAAATAAAAAGAAATCTATAATAAAATATTTTGATTAAAAGTAGTCAATATGTTGGTAACTGCAGAAAAAAACCAGATAAAAAATAAAAGTATAGCAGGATATATTTTTGAAAGTAAGTATAATGCTAAAGTGAAAAATTGAGGTCCTCTAGCACTATAAGGCGCTTTTTGTACTTGGATCAATGTGGCATCAATTTAATATTTTTTTCCTTGCATTTGTTGCATATAACTACAATATAGAAAAAATGTCACTTGGATCGGTATGGTTCTACCTTCGCCAACTAGGCTCCACTTGGTTTTTTTTCTTCATGTTAAAATCTTTTTATATGTATCTGTTGGTCTTACGATCATGGTGGCAATCTCAGAGTCATAATCTCTATTGTAATTATTAGTTGCTAAAAAAAGCAAATGACCCCGGTCATAAAAGCAAAAAAAAAGATTACTCAAGAGGCATTATCTAAGAAGAAAATAGGAGAATACATTTGTATGCAGAATTCTTCCCTCTTAAGAAAAGCATTTTTTTTTCTTTCTAAATATGGTTACAAGAAACATCGCGTGATAAGCGAAAATCATGCTTAAAACGTTAATCATGCTAGCACAAAATTGTAAAATAAAACGCAGATCAAATTACTAGACTTAGTTTAACGTTATCGATGAAAGTCATTTATCTAGCTGTTTGATTGAATGGCTGAATATCATTCAGAATCTTTCAGGTCACTGTTTAAACCGCGCCGTCTGGTGGATAGGCTAGGCTGTTTTTGACTTTGAGTCAAAACAAACAGGGCGTGCTAGAGCGTCCTCCAACGCACGGAAGCACCCATTAGTAAAGGCTACAAGCGATCACCCCTGCAAATAGTGACCACCAAGAAAACATTGTTTGTCCTGTAAACACATTTACAACACATTAAAAACATTATCTAGCTCTTAACCATATACGTACCCTAAATTGCAGTATTTTTTATCGATATTACCCTTTTTTGTGAACCAATTAAATAATACATAAGTGATTACTTTAATATGTACACCTAATAATTTTTATAATTGTTCACAATAAAAGTAATTAAAATATTTTTATATTTTAGTTGAGGACATTTTTCTTACCTTTTGCCATATTAGTAGTAGCTGTTTATCTGCAAAAAAAAATATATCTGTTAAACTCAACTCTCAAACATGTGACAAGTGAAGCAGTGATGGATCAGTGGCATTGGCTATGGACTGCCTCACAGCAGGTCCATGGTTCGAATCCCGCCGCGGGCTTGAGCTTCACCGCATGGTGGAAGGGCATTTTGCGATTGCCCGCCTGGCTAGCGACACCCTCAAGTAGAAAATCTGTCGCCAAGCACCTAACGGTGTGTTCCGGCAGCTGTACTTGAGAGCCAGTGAAATTACAGGCACATGAGACTTAACAGCTATGTCTCACAGTGACGGGCGCAGTGCAATATGAAACTTGTGATGAAATGCATCTGTTATAGGCAGAGGTTAGTCCGCTTAACATCAGGTGGGCCTCGAGCTTGTTCCGTCACCATAACATAAAAAAAAATACACCTCGAGCCTCGGACCCATCTCATGGCGTTTATAGCCTCTATTACACTATCATCTATATATACAAGAATCAAAGTCCTGGCTCACTGACTGACAGGCAACGCACACCCTAAACCGCTGGTCGCAGAGACTTGAAATTTGGAGGGTGTATTCGTCTTAATGCGTAAGGGTGTACTAAGAAAGTATTTTTTGAAATTCAACCCCTAAGTGGGTAAACATGGATGAATACGTATGTATGAAAGTCCTATGTTTTTTAACTTACAGTTCTGAAAATTTGTATTCGTATAGATCATTAAAAAGAAAAAACACATGTTCATCATATTTTTGACAGGGAAGACTTAAGTGTGTGAAATTGGGAATGAAACTTTGTATGGAAAGGTCAGTTTCTTCAGTTATAGTGATGAAAATTGGTATCTGGATAGAGGTTTTAAAACAAAAACATGACATAATAATATTTTTTGCTAGGGTTGATTAGAAGGAATGAAAATGGGGAGGAAAGTTTGTCACCTGAACGCTCGTCATATTCGTCCATCTGTAATATTGATGTATCTTTTGAACCGGAATAGGCAGACACTTGAAATTAATACTATTTATATTTAATAAAAAAGAAATTAAAAACTAGCTTACTAATCAAACTTTATTATAAAAATTAATAATAATATTGTGTCTTTGTACAGTTAAGATAATTTTCTAAATTAGTTATTAACCTTATAATTCTTTTTTCTTACAAATTTGAAGAGACGTCCCTCGCGCGTCGAGTATGACAGGCAACTCGAGTATAGTGTTGCGATCAAATTACGTGGTATCTCACCACTGCCACTAAGCTCGGACCAAGGTTATTTAAGCGATGAGCGCAGCCCCTTTCAATCCCTATCCTATTTATTCTGTGAGACTCAGGAAAGGGCAATGGATGTCCGTAAAGAGATTGCCAGCCATTGGATTGTAGGCAAAGGACACACAATCGATCATCTATAGAGATCATATATATATAGAGGTGTGAGGGGGTGGGCCTACTGGCTAGCACTCTTCGCGTCGCCGATCGGTCTGCTGGGCTGCTCACCAGCAGGATTAACCCGGTCCGGCTTGATCGCCCGGACACAGTGCGAAACCGGCGGCAGGAACACCTCCATAGACACCAAGAAAAACACCTTAACAGTGATTGAACAAAGAGCGGCATGTTGTACCAGTTTGAGAAGAGTCAAGGACAGAGGGTAACCAAGACCCTGAGTCCTTTTGCCCGCAGCAGATAAACAGCGAGAAGACCACCCGAGATTACATTCATAAATGCCGATGCCGGAGTTTAATAAAGATTCAATACCCTTATAACGGGACCTCGTCGGGTTGTTCAACGACAATTCGTTTGCTCGCATTTCCATAGATCTAAATTAGTTTTGTCGATCGTCCAATGCCAAAGTGTATATCACGATAAAATGTCGACAGTCCCAATATGTCTTTAATAAAGTCTCATGTGATTTACCTTAGTGAAAACGTAATATATGTTTAGAACGTTCATTACCAAAGAAAAAAAGATGTTATCATGAACAAGTACAACAAATGTATATATTAGTACTGTATCAGCCGGATCGTCCACTGCTGAACACAGCCTCCCCTATTAAGGGGGTATTGCCATAATCCCCACCCTTGGCAGGCGGCTTGGGGATCGCACAGTAATTAGAAGGCGCTGCTACCCACCTTCCAGTATTTATCCCTTAGTCGGCTCTTACGACACCCACGGGATGATATGGGTATGGTGATATTATATATTAGTAGTTAGGAGGAAATTCAGTAAATTTCACCACCTTGACTTTCAGCTACGAGCATACTACAATTTATTATTTATTTATTGCTGATACGAGGAGCCTTTACCTAACTAAATCACCTGATAGTAATTGATGGTGCGGTCGAAGATGTTGTTTAGGCTAACCTAGAATTACTGGCTCTCAAGGACCGCTGCCGTAACGCACCGTTAGGTGCTTGGCGACAGATTTTCTAATTGCGGCTGGTAGCTAGCCAGGCGGACATTCGCAATTATTCGCTGCTTATTCGCAACATGCAAGTACCAGTATACTGCAATAAATGCAGAAATATTTGATTAAATAGGTCTTTTCTGTATTTCAATTATCAAATTATGAATTTTTGGCACGAAATCTAAGCGATCAAAGCGACCACTTCAAACCGGTTGGATATTCAAACGCGTCGACCAGATAATGTAACGTCGCATGACCGTGCGTGTTGCCAGCTAGGGCGGCTATCTAGCTTTTCACACGATTTTCACGATTTTCTGCATAAAATTGTGATTTTTACCTAAATGAAGGTCTTCTGGCGTTTATTACGATAAAAATACAATAAATTCACATTCATTTGTTTTTTTTTTAAATTCAATGAAATCTGTAACAAAAATCATGATTATAATCAACCCTGAAAAAAAACGGCACCATGCAACATAAATATACCTAAGTCCACACAAAAGAAACAAAGAGTTAACCAAAAACGGCTATGCAGTTAATTTATATGCTGTAGAAGTTGGATCAAGAGGTATACCAGCAAGATATCTTTAAAACCTACTAAAATATCTTGGGCTACCCAAAAATAACTGTTACTTCAATCCTGGAATGCATATCTAAGCAGCCTTAGGAGAGGAATCATCATATTTGGTAAAGTAAGGGGTAAGGCTAAAGGAGTACAGGGGAACTTCCATGACATTGTATATTTAACCCCATAACCTCATTATCAGGGTTGCAAGTCCCCGGCATGGCTAGAGCCTCTGTAACACGATGGACCTGGCACCAGCATGGTGAAGCCTAGGAGTGCTAAGTAATTTTTTAGAGACAGCCTCGTTAGTCTGTCTAAAAGCTCTGGTAATCTCAACGTCTTGCGCCGGTGAGGCAAATTATTGGGTTTTTCATACAATGGTATTTTCGGTGCAGTCCAGAGACAGGAACTATATATACTATATCACAATAGCCACGCTTCTACATTACGCTTGTATAATGCAACATAACATACATGTAATCCGACCACTGCATTAAAGCTGCCGGAATACACAGAGCACGCATTATTTGTTGTAGATCTGATCAGAGACTGGAGAAGTATCCTCTGATAGAAGATGCATTGTATTCATCAGGAGCGACGCCATAATTCAAACAAACACTGTTGTTACCTTTATACCTTTTTAGAGTACAAAATTTCTCACCTTGAGTGGTAATCAAACCCATGTCCGCTGACTTTACGCACCAGGCGCCCATAATATCAGGGGAGGAGGGTTTAATTCCCATTGAAGGTGATAAATTATGTTCTCTAGAAATATATAAATGTCACGACAATGTTTTTTTTCATTCAACCCGTTCGTCACTTCCGAGTAATAAATACCACATGTATTTTTTTTTCTGCGAAATTGATTAACTCGTCGCTTTGCGCACCTTTCTGCATTCAAATTACAGAGGCGCTCCTCACGCAGCAGCTCTGTTTCCACCACGCGCTCAACGACCATTCATGTAACTATTTTTTTGTGATAGTTTTATTGTTTGCTTTTGTTTTAGGACTGCATTTCCAAGGATTACTTTTTCAGAGCATATTTTACTACAAGTTAGAAAGGAAGTAATCCTATCTGAAACATAATTTCCATAGCAGCGATACTAAACAGGAATCTGATTCTGATAGTAATTTTGAAATTACTCTACATATGTAGAAAATGAAGTGTGGTATCAAGTGTAGGAAATTCATTGCCCGCAATGGAATAACACTTTGGCTTGTATAACAACTGCTACAGAATGTAAATGCCTCATAATACAATTGTTTATTTGCCAGGTGAAATGGTGGAACAATCTGTAAAGAGTAGTCATAGATTGTTCCACCATTTCAGAAGCTTGGAATTAGATTTTCACAAACAAAAATGAGAGATTTGTTGTTATATCTGTGAAATAACTCAAATCAGTGGTGGGATTGAACATAAAAAACTGAGAAAAATCATTAAAAATATTTTTTTTTAAATACCTACATAAATTTATTTAGACCACCAGTGACGGCATCATATTACTTTTTGAGATTTAGAAAGGTGCCAAAACTATGTAAGGAAAACCTACCAATTAAAAGTAGGTCTATTAGTAGTTCTTAATTAAGTCGGAAACTATTTCAGCTGCTAGTCATAATATATTTTCCATGATAATTATTTTACCATGATCCCCTTGAAACTTGTGCCTGTTGCTAGGAAAATACTGCATCAGTTTATACGAAACAGAGAGTAAAAAATACTGAAAAGATTCAGGCATTACTTTGTGGAAATCCATATTTAATAATAACAAATATTTTAAAAGTATTCTAAGAAAAAACTAAATCAATATTTAAAAAAAAACAATAAAAAAATATATCTAGTGACAATTTCGCCTAATTTTCCTGTAAAGCCAACGTGATGTCACAAACGCCACACAGTCAAACCAGAAGAAATTTCGACGCGTTTCACTTTTACACAAAGCATCCTCAGGAGCTTTTGACTCTACGAGCGCACGATTGAGCCCTTGATCAATATATTATCACATATTTTTAAGTGCCCGTTTTATTAAAATATTGATTTAGTTTTCTCTTAGAATACTTTTCAAATACCTATGCGTTATTATTGAATAATAAATAGTCAGTTATTGGTTTAATTTTAAAGTGTGGATCTCAGGCTGCCATAGGGTGGATTATATAGGTAAATGTTAAGTGAATATACACTCACGTGCAAGTAAATCAACTCAAGCCTCAAGTGCGCATAAAAAGTGATTTATCTTAACAGGTGCTCCTTGATAGGGGTCACTATTCGCGTCGCCATGATAGAGTTCTCGAACTGATACGAGAAGCGGCGAGTCTACTGTAGCTAGAGCAAAATAAGGATTATCCACGAACAAACGAAACGTTGATTTTGTAAAAGAAGGGTGATCTACAAAATCTAAATGGGTGATCTACAAAATCTAAATCCAAGCCTTACCATACTAAGATCTTTCAGAAAGCTATTGACAACTGCGTCTAGAGATGGTGTTTGTCCTTTGTAATCTATCTTCCTACCAAGAAATTTAAATGGCACATATTCAGCAATTGTGGAAACACATTCTCCTCCTATCAAGAGTCATAAGAGGTAAATTTGGTATTTCGTCTTCCCAGACACAGACAGTGGCATTTACTTGGTTTTGTTCTCAATCCTTTAGTCCATGCACAGAACTCATCCACTTCTCATAAAAATTGGTTCTCATAAAAGTATATTGCATTCTCTAAGTATAAGCCGTACATCATTCTCTAAGTATAAGTTTGTATAAGCCGAAGATCACTACACAAACAATACTAGCTATTCATTCTGTGACATGTTTTGTTAGCTGTGGACTGCGCATTATTCAATTAGTCATCTGCATGCAAATATAGTAGAAGTGCAATTGCACAAAATCCAGGCTAAGTTTAAATCATTAATAATTTACTCGCAAAAACTATTCATGTAATGTATTGAACCATTCTCAGTGGTTCAAAATTCTGTTATGTGTGATGTAAACTAAATAACATCTTGAAGTATTAGTGGCATAAGTTTCCTAGCAACTATTTGCTGCCTAATATTTTTTAATATAGACAGATAAGACACTCAAAATTGATGAAGGAATAGCTTGTCTAGGCACACAAAATACCTACCTTTTATTATAAAACATACATACCTAGTTCCAACAATGCAATACTAAATTATATGTTCATATGTGCTGTGCCTAAATAATCACTAGAACCCACAGATTAGTCTCCAACTAGAACCTTCTACCCCATGTTGTAATGATGCAAGTGGATGCAATAGCCTTCAATATCATAAAAGTACCTACCTAAAATGGGTCGACATAATATAAATAAACACATCTATGGTGAAAAGAAGTCCATTTCTCATATACCTAATAGTTTTTCTTTAGAACTACGTAGTTTTGCACCCAGTAAATAGGCATTTATGTACAAAGTAATACAATAGAAGGTAGGTAATTTTTACCAGAACACACCGACTTCCCCGTCCAGCTTTATCATTTCAACGCCCTAGGATATTTTATTAATCTAAGTAATAGACATAAAGAAATGGGAGCCTGATGAATTATAAGTAAACCCAATCACATAAATTTCGCTTACCTGAGAAATAAGAAAGTGGCCTGAAATACGCGAGCCAGACACGATAGTTGACACACTCAAATCAATCAATATTCAGTAACAAGTCAGGAAAGGAAACGAATGAATCCGTATTCGGTATTCCACTTGAAGCCACTATCGTTATTTTCGATAATTTTGTCCATCTATGGTTTTAACATTTAATATGAACCATAGACACAACTTTTGTCTAAATTATTTTAAATTAACGATAGTGGCGTCAAGTGGAATACGGCCTTGCTTGTGTCAGGGCGTACTACATTTGACGCCAATTTCATTATTTTCGATAAATATGACCACATTTTGCGTCAATGGTTGCGATCACTGTGATCGTTTGTAACTGTTCTCCTCTGTTCAATTTAGTATAAGAACGCTAAGCTTAGCGTTTACGTCGAAAATAATGCCAATACCTAAGTGGAACAACTATTTAGGAGTGTGATCGTACATATCATTTTTGGCGAATTTAACTCCAATGGTACGCTCCCTTATATTTATTTATGGTATGTAACGTCCCGGCCACGCCCACGGTCTCCTCTCTACCAAAACAGGGGCATGTTCAGAACCTTAGTTAGTGTGCGCTCGGAGTGCAACTTTTCACACTAACGTCGTCGTTCCTAACCTACGAATAAATATGTAAATATATGTGATTCAAGCTCATAAACAACAGAATGCAAACTACACCGTGGCGGGCGTGGCTCAAAAAGTGTACCGTGCGGATCTTTTATTTTGCCGCGTGGGCTCGAGTCATGCAGTTGTACCGTGCTTGGAATAATAAAAAATGGAACAACTTTTTGGGAGTATGATAGTTTTTATCGTTTTTGGCAAATTTAAATCCAAATGGTACTTACCCTATGTGAGCAATGGAAGTGTTGCCATATGTAAGAAAAAATAACTAATTTGTAGGATTTATGGCACATACATTTTTGATGATGTAAATATATACCTATATATACTATGTACTAGCTTTTAACCCGCAGCTTCGCCCACGTGGACTACTCCTAAGGAAACGTTACCGGTTTTACTTGATCAAGTATAATAAAAAATCGTGGCCAATATATAAATAGGTTACTTTTTCATCATTTTGAGTTAGCCCCGTGAATCGTAATCGTTTTATAGGTCGACCTTAGACCATAGGTCGCTTCAGTTCCAATATTTTCCATAAAGTTTTCCATTCTGGTACGAGTACACTTCGAAAACATAGTTATATACTTGCCCCGCGGCTACGGCTAGTTCCAACGTAGTGCCCCATGTCGAGTGACAAAACATGTCGATAAAGTACTCAGCCGCAATGGTGAAATTGTCTCACACACTTAGCATAATAAGACAATATCGTAAATCCTTGCCAAGTAGATGGCTCACAATCTCTTTACGGGCATCCATTGCCCTATCCTGAGTCCCATAGAATAAATAGGACAGGGATTGAAAGTGTCTGCGCTCATTGCTTAAGTAACCTCGGTCCGAGCTCAGTGGTGAGGCATGGGACATGACGGATCGCAACACTATACTCGAGGTGCCTGTCATACTCAACGCTTGACGGACGTCTAATCCGAATTCCGATGCTCACGCGTAGCATACTCTGCATGCTTAGTAAAACAAATTTGTATTAGGTACGTTATAATTTGAATATCTAAAAATTATGTTAATTGTACAAAGATACAGTAATGTTGTATACTGAATATACCCTCTAGCACTCACGGTGTTTGGTTGTAATCGCCGACCGGTGTTTGAGCAGTAAAGATACTCACTAGCATAGGGCTGCTAAACGCGCACAGTGCGCGTCTAGCAGCCCTCGAAGCTGCCCGCATACCTTGATAAGCTGCTCATTACTGCTGATTACTGCTCGAACACCGGGTGGAGATTACGACCAAACACCGTGAGTGCTAGCTGGTATAATAGTAAATAATTATGTCAATTCACGTTAGTTTTTATGAAAAGATTGATAATGTGATGGTAATTAATAATTAATTGGTAATGTGATGAATAATAAATTATAAATTAACTCTTTGAAGTTAGAAACACACCTATATTTCTTGGATAACAGTGAGTGATTATAATTTAATATGAACTGTATTTAATAAAGTTCAAATTGGCTCTACATTTTATTTAGAAAACGTTTATATGGGAAAAAGAAAAGGGTTGTTTTTAGGGTTTTCCCGGCAATTATTCGAATTTTTCATACCTTTTAAACCTTCCCTAGACCTCCACGAACAATTCAAGATCAAGATAAAATAAATCCGTTCAGCCGTTCTCGAGTTTAAGCGAGACTAACGAACAGCAATTGATTTATATATATATATATATATATATATATATATATATATATATATATATATATTAATTGCTGTTTTATCTTGATCTTGAATTGTAATATTGTAATTGTATAACTATATAACAGTAAAATATGTTCGTTAAAGTACAATAACATTGCACAATCCTCACGATTATAATTTTATATAATGGTTCACATTTTTTTATGACATTATGTAGTTTACGTTTACTAGGACAATAAATAATTCACTAGGGTCGTGTTAGGTCACGTATATGGTAGGGTTTCGACGCAGTTGCCATAGTTGGAAATAAAACTACTTGGCGAGTCTTTTTTAACCAATTTCAAAAATTTAGGTAATCAATTCCGCCTATGTGTATGTAATGTTGTCAGAACTGCACAGTTTTTGGATATGTAGTGTACACTTATGAAATTGGCACAAATGTTTAGAAACTAGTATAGACATTAGTCAAGTATTAACTAGCTTCAAATAGCCAGATAGTTAATTTATTGGTAAAACAATTTATAAGTCAAAACATTCATATATACAAACATTACAGTTTCTAAACATTTGTGCCAATTTCATAAGTGTACATAATTAGGGTGCTCCTTATTTTTCGACTTATGTAAAATTACTGCGTCAGCCCGCCATTTGCTTCTATCACCTAAAAAACGAACCTATATTTTTATTGTTCGTGTGTTAGCATATTTCTATGTTTGTTCACGTGTTACGCAGAAAATAGTAATTGTATTCTACAAGTTTTTGTTTTCGTGAATAAACCTCTCAACTTTGGAGTCATTGTAATATTTATCAAAATCGGTTCAGTAGTTGTCAAGATATGGACATTTAACTTTAAAATATGAAGGTTTCAACGGTGCTGCACCAACTACTGGGCGGATTTGAACAGAATTTGCCAGGTATATCACTCATAATTATGTAATAAAAGAATACGGCATGCTTTATAATGCAAAAAATTGGTGTAACAGTAGTATTGAAGTGTGTTTGAAAATTTAACGATCTTATACCCAGTGAAGTTTTTGGAATAGTTTTTTTAGTTTCAAACATAACAAGTAAATAATATTACAAATGCATAAATAAAAGTAATTTAAAGAAAGTAAACCGCTTCTATAATAATTAAATTAACCTATAAGTGATATTATATAACACGAAAATCACCAAATGGGCATCTACATAAGTAGGTATACAAGCCAATTAATTTTGAGGTCTGTCGAGGACTTATTGACGATAGTGTATGGCGTGATCTTGACCTTAAAATAGTTTATTTACGTACCTACTTAGGTAGATGGTTTTTTTTATTACAAAATTCCTTACTATTTATTTCCGCTATGAGATACAGTAGCCTCTTAGATTTCCCTTATAAACATTAGCTTTACAAATTTCCGAGAGAAAAATTGTCATGTGCGGGATTCGAACCCGCTTCCTATAGCCGGAGTATGCTCTGATCGCTTGAGTTAAAATGACAATGGACGAGAGTTCAAATCCCGCACATGAGTATGTTTTTTCTTCTCTCGTAAATTTGTAATTTTGTATTGTAATCCGCCGAGCAGGCGTTATCGCAAACATAACAATATTAAAACATTGGCTTGTTTAATTAAATTATGTAACGGTAGTGCTACGTACACCGACTTTTAAAAACTGCACACTTTGGAATCAACCTAAAATTAATGTCTGGCAATACTTTTGTTTACATTTTTATTCAAAATGATAACCTAAATTGCGTTGTATAATAATAAAGAAAGTGCATTATATTCAATACTTACGTGTGTTTTAATACTCAATTCGGTTTTTAATATATCAATTCCGTTTTGTGTGACGTGCGTAATGTGCGACGGTCTATCATGAATGAGGACAAAACTGGCAGAATTTGGATACGTTTGTGTGATGTGAGTGAGTTGTTAGTGTTGTGAGTTTTCTAACACCCTAAAACATATGGTAGAATACCACTTGGCATTAACACTTATTTGATTTTCAAGTGGAATTGTGCAGATGGGACCCGCAGAGAAACACCACTGTCAAAATATCAAGTTCCTGTGGAGGGGGTACCTTCAAAACAGGTCCCATCAAAGCAATATGGTCAGGATAGCGACCAAGCCACCTAGCTGTATGACCCGTTTATTACCCAATAAAACCTTACCAAGGACATCTGAACCTATCAGCAAATCAACTTGTCCTGGTAAGTCAAACTTGGAGTCAGCCAGGTTCAAACTCGCAGTCTAATTTACCACAGAAGTGGACAACTTCTGTGGATGCCTACCCAAAATATTCTCCATAACAATAGCCGAAGTACATATCCTCGGGGATGGAGAATCAACAGGGGTGAACAATAACTTCATTTGCCTCTCAACATTATTTACAGCTGAGTTACCTACTCCCCTGATAACATCAGAATATTTTCTCAAATTTAGGCCTACCTGCCCTACCAATGTAGTAGAAATTATGCGGCGAGCGGTCGCCGCAGCCAGGCCTCTGTCCTTCAAATCTGGGGTAATTCACAAATTCCTCAAATGCGCGGTGGCCCGTGCCACGCGCCATCTGTGGGGGGTCATAACGACCTACCCGCCCAAAGCGAGGTGGGCGCGACTCAAGTCGGGGACGCTCCGCCAAAGGGGGCGAAGGCCTACGGTGCCGTCCAGGCGGCTGTCGGTGCTCAGCAGCCGTACAATCAGTGCCGCGGGGGAGAGGAGACGAACGCGTGTTCTGTCGGTCCCCAACAACAGGCGGTGAGTGACGCGCAATATAGCGGCTCTCTTCCGGAGAGTGAACCGGAGAGGGGGAGTGCCGGTCGCCACGGGGGGTTGACTGAACCGCCCATGCGCGGTTCAACCTGGCCAGCCACATGGCCTACTCCGTTTCTATTTAGGCACAACATGCCTAAGTGCTGCCCTGAACAATAAGCGCACGGGTGCGGGTCAGGACAGTCACGTTGAAAGTGCTTGCCTAAACAGCTAAAACAAAGCCAGCGCGTATTCGCGATTCTGCGGCGTGATGAGATTTGTAGGTCCAAGAACGACCCACATTTCTTAATATTATGTCCCGGGACCTGGCAATAAGCGCATTCGAATGGGCTCTGTGTGACAGCAAATCGGGGGGAGGGGCGCCGGTCAAAATTGCCATGGCCCAGAGTACAGCCCTGGCCAACGGCCTTAGTGCCGCCCTGCTCCTTGGCCCTGGGCGGCCGGTTTTCAATACAATTTGGACCAACAAATATGACCAAAGTTCAACGGGCAGGTCCAAACGTTTCAACGCGTCAATAGCGACTAACAACGGGTTCAAAAATTCTGTTCTCAATACAGCTAGCCTATTAACCGTAGGCAAATTCAAAATTTGCTGTATATGTGTGACAGCAAGGCATCGTTTATTGTTGAACCGCCTGACCAGCAAATCTTTGGTGGTTTCATAATAAAATTTGAGTCGTCAATTGAGAGATGCTGGAACAATGCCCTAGCCTGACCCTCCAAAACCGATAACAAATATGCTAACTTTTGTGATGGACGCAGATCTATCCGTGCGTCCACTAAGCTATCAAACAAATTTATAAAACCCAAATAATTTTCAAGACGACCATCAAAGTGGGGCAGATCCAACGTAGGCAATCGACTCAGCAAGCTTGGTAATATAGGTTCAGTTTTGGACAATGGTGAACCAACCTGACCTTTATTATTTATTTTCCTAGCCCGCTGTGCAATTTGATCATTGAATGGCAAAATTTGTAGGTAATCATTATCAACATGATTCCTCTGATCCTGACTGAAGACATCAAGAGTTAAGTCTCCAACAAAAGTATTATAATTTGTGTAGCGTTTTTCTACAAGTTCAAGACGTTCACTCAACTTGGCAAAGCTGTCCAAAAGTGCCTCGTCCCTATCTGGTCTGGCAGCCAAGGCAGCTGCGGTGGAAAACCAACGCACGTGAGGTGATACCACCGACGGCGTCGCGTACCTCCTTTATTGCAGACATGTTGAGTATGAACCACTTTTCAATAATTAAACAACAATATTTTACAATTTTAACAAAAAATATTCAAAAGTTTCAATTTTTTCAAAAGTGACAACCCTACAGTAAATTTACTATATGCATTGGCAGCCCTGGAATATGTATTCACAATCAAAATAAACAATTTAGCATATTAGTTCAAGTAACATAAAAAAAAAAATTTTTATGCTGGGCAGTAACAAAAATGGTGTGGAACCTCAAAATGGTACAATAATTTAATCTAAAATAGATTGAATGCACTTGATATACTCTAGGTCTTCTCCTAGGGAACTGTCCAAGCAATTGTTAGAGAAAATTAATATGATTTTTTATAAGTTACATGAAATATTACAATATCTGAATATTCATAGTTCAACGCAGGTTTTTAAGTACAATTTTTAACTATTTGTGAATTCTTCAAGATTTATACACAGAGTTCAGCAAGAAACTATTCAAGCTAGCTCATGTGGACTAGATATGGCCAATAATGCACCAACTTAATGAGAATTTTAAGAATTTAACAATTCAAATTTCTCAGTATAGAACACAATTCAGTACTTCAACAATGAGTGGAAATTATCAACTATTCCCTTAAAATAAGGACTGAAACTGGCTTGTTTCACTCAAAGAACAAATATATTATCAATAACAAGCTATGCTATGCATGTCCAAGTGCTCATCATATAATTTACAAGAACAATTAGTACAACTTTTTCAAGGCGGAGTGTTTCCAACAAATTACAACTTTGGCTCAAAAATGCCCAACAACTTTAACACACTGTTAACAAATTTTGAAAATTAGAGAATACACTGTATTTTAGGTGTAAACAAAACGCTCTAATACAATTCACATCAAAATTTTCATAACCTTTCAAACAAGTATGGCATGGAACAAATGAGGTTATTTTACATCAAATTTTACAAAAATAGGCATCTAACCACGCTCTGCGGATGTTAAGATTCCAGATTGCCTAGATAGGCATTGTACGCAGAGTTCTTTTACCTAGACAACCTGCTTTATGAATCCTACCTCGCCCGCCGTTCGCGGGGCTTAAATAATAAAATACATGAAAATTACATACAACTTATGATATAGATATAGATAGCTTTTCAGTATTCCTCCGCCAACGACTCCAGCCTAGCGTGCCCTAATTAAGTTACTGGCCAGCAAAATAATTGAGGTACTTACGTCTGGGCGAGGAAGCTCCGATCTTGGCGAGATTCTTCACAATCCCGACGCGTGACGTCGGGTCACACCACAATTTTTAATAATCAATATTCACCAAACCACACAAGAGGGTCCAATCAGGCGGTTTTTCAAAAAAACAAACACTCAAATTACTTCAAACACCGCTGACCCAAAATCGACATATATTCTTTACAAAATCAAATTGTCCATACTCAAAGGCTGACATTCACAGATGAGTTCGAGTTTGAACTCAAACTTTTTTATGTCATAATATAAGTCTAGACTCAAACTCCAAGCAGTTTATAATTCACAGTCGAGTTCGCCCTAATGGAGTACGAGTATATGCTCAGCGGAGAATGAGACGGGCTGAGTCGCGAAATCGGCGACTCCAGCCGAACTCAAACGTCGCGCGGTGCCAAAACGCCCTCATCTTTGCTATATAGTTGGAACTGAGGTTTTTTTATGTTATTGTGACGGAACAAGCACGAGGCCCACCTAGTGTTAAATGGTAACCACTGCCTATAACAAGTGCATTTCATCACAAGTGACGAACTGCACTGCGCCCGTCACCCTGAGATATACAGTTGTTAAGTCTCATATGCCTGTAATTTTACTGGCTCTCAAGGACAACTGCCGGAACACACCGTTATGTGCTTGGCGACAGATTTTCTACTTGAAGGTGGTCGCTAGCCAGACGGGCATTCGCAAAATGCCCTTCCACCATGCGGTGAAGCTCAAGCCCGCGGCGGGATTCGAACCATGGACCTGCTGCGCGGCAGTCCATGACCAATGCCACTGAGCTATCAGTGCTTGAAAATCTGCTAATCCAGCATGTTTGGCATATTTTTAATTATTCGGCTGACTGGGCTGAGCTATGCGGTGTAAGTCACCAAAAATAAACTAGAAAATGAAATAAGATTTTTTTTATGCCTGATAGGTTAGCCTTTACCACTATCTCACCTGATGGTAAGTGATGATGTGGTAGAAGATGTTGTTCAGGCTAACCTAGAAATACTGGCTCTCAAGGACAGCTGCCAGAACACACCGTTAGGTGCTTAGCGACAGATTTTCTACTTGAGAGTGGTAGCTAGCCAGGCGGACATTCGCAAAATGCCCTACCACCATGCTATAACGACTGCCATCCTAAGACGACAACCGGGACCGACGGCTTAACATGCCCTCCGAAGCACGGAAGCGCTCAGTAGTAATGTCACTAGCGGTCAAAGTCAAAGTCAAAGTCAAAATCATTTATTCAATTTAGGCGTCTACGACGCTCTTATGAAGGTCAATTACAAATTTTAGTATTGAAATATTCTACATTGTACTGCCACGTTCAGCAAATAAATTGTATAGAGCCACTGCGAGAAGAACGGGCAAGAAACTCGGGGCCATTCTTTTAAACATCTTTTAACAATGTGTTACATACATACTATATAATAGAGTTATTACAATATTTGTTTAAATTATGTAGGTGACAGGCAATAGCTTGGCGGAGGCGGAATTGTCCAGGCATTTTTGTCGTTTATGTAATCAGAAACTGTGTAGTAGGATTTTTTAATCAATATGTTTTTCACATGCAACTTGAATTTCCCTTCTGTGAGCGTTGTAATATGTTTGGGAACTTTATTATAAAACCGCACACAATTACCTAAGAAGGACCTTTTATTTGTCTTTGCTAATCTAAAACCTGGCACCACTATTTTATCTTTATTCCTAGTATTGTAATCGTGATTGTCACTGTTTAATTTAAATTTACTCAAATTTTTACGAACATACATAATATTTTCAAATATATACAGACTTGGTAAAGTTAAAATATCAATTTCTTTAAAAAGATCCCTCACAGATTCCCTAGGACCCATTTTATATATGGCTCGAATTGCACGCTTTTGTATGATAAAGATTGTCTCTATCTCAGCAGCAGTTCCCCACAGCAATACGCCATACGACATAATACTGTGGAAGTACGCGAAATAAACTAGCCGAGCAGTAGCTACGTCTGTTAACTGTCTTATCCTAAGAACTGCATATGCAGCAGAACTAAGTCTTCCGGAGAGATCATGTATATGTGGATCCCATTGTAAAGTGGAATCCATTTTGATTCCCAGGAAGACTTTCGCTTTGTCAATAGGGAGTTTATCTGGGCCAAGCTTTATGTTTGGTTCAACATAAGGAACATTTGGTAAAGAAAACTTTAAACATTTCGTCTTTTTTGAATTTAGGAGAAGATTATTAGCGGCAAACCATTTACAAATCTTAGATAATACATTATTTACATGCGTCAGTTCACTGTCTTTCCTATCTACTTTAAAAATCAGAGAGGTATCATCTGCGAATAAAACAATATCGCAGAAATCTTTGACCATGCAAGGCAGATCATTAATATATGTTAGAAACAGAAAAGGTCCCAAAATTGATCCCTGTGGTACTCCCATTTTTACCAATGACCCGGAAGAAGTATTGCCATTTATTCCAACCCTCTGTAGCCTGTCTGACAGATATGACTCTATAAGATTCAGAGCTTTCCCACGAATACCATAGTGGGAAAGTTTACGAATCAGAGTGCAGTGCTCTACACAGTCGAATGCCTTGGAAAGATCACAAAATACGCCAATAGCATCATGTGAACTCTCCCAGGTCACCCATCCAACTCACCTTTTGCTGATCGGTTAAAAACAGCTTCGCTACGAGCGCTTTAATATGACATTGGCAGTTGGCACCTAGGTAACACCTAGGAATATCATTACCATAAAACCCAAATAAAAAAGGAGTTATGTGAATTAACAGTATAACAGCGCAGGTATTGTGTAAACTGTATTACATTCCGAAAGAAAGCCTTTGGGAACCTGTAACGGTTTTTAAACACCGCGTCGCGTCGTTATAATATGTGAAGGGATCCTTTATAGTGCGAATGTACATGTTGGAAAATCTTGGCAGGTGCTACTGTTCATCAATAACATCAAAATGATCGAAATTATCTATTTGCTCGGCGGTTTTTTGGTATATGGAAAACAAATATTTCCTGGCCTTCAAACCGGTCTTGCTACAAAATTGACAACATCCACACATTTGATCGTGGCTTGTGCGGTGTTATACAACATGAGGATGATCTGCAAAGAATTTGACACCACATTTGACTTGGAAGTGGCAACCGATAGTTTATCCATTTGCATTTCAAATATAATAGCTGGTGGCTGCCGAACCATTATTCCTTTAATATACAATGTTTTAGCAGGATAGTATTATTGGAAAATCATATTTAGTCTGAAGTATCTCTCTATAAAATAAATTTAATATTTCTGTACCCTTATCGTAGAAGTTTAAAGTTGGCGATAGCGTGTATGATGATTTCTTATTATGTCAGCTGTAATAAGTGTGTTAAAATAGAAAAAAATACATTATATGTACATACAAAAAGTTATATATAAGTATGACATTTAGAAAATTTCCATTCAAATAAAAAAAACAAAGCTTTATTATCTCACAAAGAAATGACAATCTTAAAGTAGGTATACTATGTATCATCTGAGCACGCAGTACCATAATATATATTTTTAAGCTGTAACCAAATCGGATTGTTTTCCTGGGACTTACAGAGGGTGCAGGTACATGCACTTGGCCAGTTAATGTAACTTAACACATCAGCAGTGATTTGGGGGATTTCCGTTTTCCTTATCACATAATATTAAAATGTATTTTAGATTATCATTGTACTAAATACTAATCCGTTACTATCATAAAATTATACATACCATCGAAAATTAAATTTTAATTATTGCGCTATGAAACCAAAATGTCCTTTTGCATGCCAGTTTTAGGCTTTACTAACCTTAATGTAATGTGTACCGTTGCGTAGCACAATCGTACCCTTAGAAAAAAATATTTAAGTGGCGGTTAACGTAGCTCGGAGCTTAATAATTTCAAGCTCTTAGGTTTGATTCTCGATGCGGAAACTTGAACTAGGTTTTTCTGCCAAAGAAATTACAGACTCGCACCTATTTCATGGAACTTGAAAACATTACTAACGATATGTTACCTTTGAAAAAAACCTTGCTACCCTTTGAAAAATTTGCAGCAACCGTGATCAACTGGGTTGGGACGGAAAACAGCCCTACCGGGCTCCCGGTTAGAAAACTCTATATTATAGACTAGCATTATTGTTTTATAATTTGCTAAGTTACATATGTTCTTCCTCAGTTATATCCAGTAGTCTTTGTTTGTGCAAATTCAATTAACAGAATTTTCTCTTGAATATCATTAGTTTTTCTCAAATGCAACATCTTTAATTCTGGTTAATTAGGTAGGTATACCACGAAGATTCAAATTCAAAACCTCAATTCGCGCCCTTTCATAATGCTTTGTTTCACTTACTCTCATAACTTTTTTCTATGTTTGTCCCTTTCTAACATAATTATACCAGACAAGAATAATGAAAATTAAACCAAAGAAGTTGAACAATATTTGTCTATGGCTGGAGGCAAACTCGATGGAGTAGGTATGGAGCTATCGTTCATTCTCAACTGTGAATTTAAAAAGGTGGAGTAAACTCGTCAAACCTGGAGTTCGAACTCCTGTGAGACCGGGCGAAGTAAACTCGACCCACTGTCTCTGAATGTCAGCCAAATTGTCAAAACCAGAGACAGAACGACAATGCCAACTTTTTCTTTTTCACTCAAATTGTCCATAGACAAAAAGTAGACGACTACCAAAGGAGACGTTCAGAAACTTGCCGCTAAGTTGATCGGTCCGAACAACGCTTGTAGGCTAATGCTTCCTACAAAAGTTCGCTTACAGAGCTAATCTAACCAATCTATTCAAACATGCAGCGCTAGAATACTTCTGAGGTATGCTTTCTCAAGATCAAAGACTATCAGCACACAGAATGGACATAGCTTTTGTACCTACGAAACTTTGTAAAGAGTATATTAGTAAAAAAATAGTAAAGGTTAATTTGATTCCAGTTACAACTTATTACTAGAAACGTGTTAATAATTTAATAAAGTGATATTATTTTTTAAATCTAGATTTAAATTTTGATAGTATTTTCATATTTAAATATCATAAATTTATTAATATAAATCCTACATTAAAAGAAGTCGTAATTTGCATAGATACATTTAAGTACCTACATATTATATGTCTTAATTAAGGTTTTTTTATGGGTTTTTTTAAGGTTTTTTGACGCAACAGGAAGACCAGGAACAGGAGTGGATTCTAACGAAAACAAGAGCATACCCCGGCTCAAGGGGTGGATGGACGCGGGTTCGAATCCCGCACATGACTTAAATTTTTCCTATCGTATATCTGTGATTTTGTAATGCTATTATTTAATTTAAAATTCCAGACTTTCACATAATGTTCGAGGATGTTCCTTATGAGTACACCATATGTATACGAAACTTTTGTCTTCTAGCCATTGAGTCACCATGTAGTCGTTAAGGTCTTGTACTTCTGCAGTTTCAAGGTACCAGTCTTTTGCGCTTCAATATAGTATTGTTGACAAGCACTTCGTATACGCTAGTAGCTTGTTAAGCGTAATAATTACAGCACAATTGTAAAAAGCCAATGAGCACCTTCATCTTGTTTTATTTTAATAAGGACAAACAAACAGTTTCACAATATTTTCTTAAAGTAAAAGTATTATTATTTATAATAATAATTTTGAGACCAACATCGATCGTTTGTTCAGTTTGGATTATTCACTTGATAAACTAAGCAGATTTATACTACCTTGAAATAAGTACTATAGTACATATTTTACTCAAGTCGACGAGAAGTAAGCGGCGCGGCGCGCGGCGGCGCACGGCCGAAGACGCGCGACAGCGGCGGGCGGCGGCTCGGTGGCGCAGCTACAGTAAAATAATTGTGATTGTGTGACTCGACTCCACGTCTCTCTGTAGTACCTATACATACATTATATGTTTATAGGATTTGACGGAGGGGCGGGGCGCGGAGCGCGAGGCCGGGTCATGTCATGTTAGCTCAATTGGCTAGAACATACCCCGGCTAAAGGGGTGGATGGACACGGGTTCGAATCCCGCACATGACTTAATTTTTTTCTTTCGTATATTTGTAATTTTGTGATATTTAAACACTCTTTATTTTTAAGAAAAAATTACACTAAGGGTTGCCTCGCAGAGATTGCTATTGGTTAACCATTGTGACACTTTAATCTAAGCGCTTGTGTAAGGATCATATTTGTATTATTTGTGATGTATCAATAAAGTATCATTCATCTATCTATCTCAAAGACGTTTTATTTAATGTATAATACCTACCTAAGGACCTGGGGGCAATCTCCCACCTTTTACGAAACTATCATAAAAAAAGAAGCGTTTTGTTTCTTCGCAGTCACGAACTATCGCCGACCCACAATCGCGTCAAGCAATATTGGTTCGATCCTACTTAAAGAACGAATGAAATATGTATCACGGATGTGCAAGCGAGATACATTTATTGTCTGCTACACCATAACTGTCTGTAGATTTTTATAGTTTCACTCATCAAATAATTTTGCTAAATTTATTTTAAAGTATAATAGAAATAAATACATTGTACGTAATTTACACATTAATTAAACTCATTTTTATCGTAAAATTGACAAAATTAAGTTTAAATCCGCTGCTAGAAAGTAACTTTTTTTATGGTGGATAAACATGACAGATTTGTCGTTGGAACAGTAGTACTTCGTACGTCAGAGTTCGTGAATAGAGTGAACAATTTGTTATGACGTCATCAAAACGCTGAGCGATTCCATTACCGATTGTAAGCTTGCATAATTGACGTGGAAGTATGAAATTTAGCAGTAAGATTAAGTTATTATTACTATAAGAGGTGAGAGTTGCCCCGCTGAATAGTTGCATCTTTCCTTGCACAGTCAAAATATAAATAATTACAAAAAAATATAAATTTTCAAAAAATATGAATGTAGCTACGAATAAATAATGTAAAGAAGTATAACTCTGATACAGTGACCGCTTTGATTTCGGCCTCATCAAGTTCACAAATAACAAAACACGCACAATTTTCCAAATTCAATTTGATTGGTTAATTGATTTGGCGTTTAGAAATGATTGCATCTGATTGGTCGCTTCAAAGTGATGTTGTTACCGCCGTCGGCACAGCATGGCAGCAAAGCGGCGCAGCTCGAGAAATATTAATTTGTATGGATTTATTAATGGCGTAAACCAGACGCGGTGCTGTAAAATATCCAGTCATTTCACGTTCCACCCACGTTTCAAGAATTAATAAGACCTTATTTTACGTTCCAAAATTTGTGTGAAATCGATTATTATCTCTGAAGAGTCGTGGAAAACTTTTTTTGAAACGAGAATATGTTATAGCTCATTTATAAACTTTTCAGCTTTATCTGCCTTTTTGCAAGACACCGCGATTATTCTCCCTCGACGACTTCATCCAGTGAACGAAAAAGTCACGCTACTATTTTTTAATTTATTATCCAAAATATTTATAAAAAACATTATGCTTTATGTTAGTAATGTCTTAAAACCTATGTTAGATTTGTCTAGACATTGAATGCTCGATAAAAATAGGTATATATTATCACACTATATCTTAACTAGGTACAATGTGTTACGTACACAGCCAAATAGCGAACAAAAAAATAAAACTAAACAAAACAAAAAAAAGATTTTAGATAGACCTAGATTTTAGAGTCAAGCATGAGTTTTGACACACAAATAGCTGTTATCTCAGGCGCTAAATGAATTATTTTATTGTATGTGCAGTAAACAGCTGAGCTGAACACCCACTGAGCATATAAGCTTTGAAGCAGTGATGGCTCAGTGGCATTGGCTATGGACTGCCTCGCAGCAGGTCCATGGTTCAAATCCCGCCGTGGGCTTGAGCTTCACCGCATGGTGGAAGAGCGTTTTGCAAGTGCCCGCCTGGCTAGCGACCACCCTCAAGTAGAAAATCTGCCACCAAGCACCTAACGGTGTGTTCCGGTAGCTGTCCTTGAGAGCCAGTGAAATTACAGGCACATGAGACTTAACAACTATGTCTCAAAGTGATGGGCGCAGTGCAATTCATGACTTGTGATAAAATGCATCTGTTAAAGGCAGAGGTACGCTTAACATTAGGTGGGCCTCGAGCTTGTTCCGTCACAATAACATTAAAAAAAAAAACAAACACGAAGCAGTTGTGTGACGGCTGTGTGACGTGTATCAGTGAAATTGCATTTGTGTGCGCTTACGTAGTACAAAGGCTAAGTGCTTCGGTGCAGCACTGCTCTGCACCTCCGTAAATGCATTAGGTAGTGATGGTCGCTCAGATACCACGTCGCGCCGCACCTATGTAGTGCGGTCCCAGCTTTAGGGGCACGTGAATGGCGTTATGCCACAATACGTTAGCTTGTTTACGTATTCATTTCCAATAACATCTTTTTTCAATAAAATTGATTTTTGGTTCTTCATGCATTTTATTTCAGTAGATTGGAATTACTTTCTTGGAAATAATATTCTATAATGTAAAAGTCGGTATATATAATGCGCTAAGAGAGTAGAAATGGATTTCAAGTAAACTTTTTTATTCAAGTTAATATTGATTTAGATATAACATAAAAATAAATTTGAATTAAAAAAAAATATTATTGCGTGTGTTACATTAATAAGTACATCAATATTTTTTGGCAGTATTTATTTGAGTTAATGACAGTTATCAGACCTTAGCCCTACTTCTACTTCTAGGATATTTTTATGTCATTAGGAGCACAAATACTAAATTAGAATTGAGGACCTTTTTCAAAGTATTTTTTATGACATTTGTAGCACATGTTCGACATAAAAAATTAAGAATCGAAAAAAAGAAAAATAATTACGAATTGTTTTCAATGTTCTAAGACTAACAATGTCCCAAAGTTATTTTTTATTTAATGTAAAGTTCATGTTGCATAAAACTATCCAGGGTAGTCAAGTATGGGTTTCCAAAATATTGTTCTTTACTCGTTTATAAAAGGTATTCCTGATTTTTTTATAGCCGAATGGATTCTCAACCATTTTATTTCACAATATGGTATTTTTGTAGAATTAAACAACGCAGAAGAACATTGATAAATTCAGTTGAAAATTCCCGCGGTACAACCGCATGACTCGAGGGCGGCGAACTGACAGGGCCGCGCGGTACACTTTTTAAGTCACGCCCGCTGCGGTAAAGTTTGCGTTCTGTTGTTTTTGAGCTTGAATTACATTTCTTTTCATATTTATTCGTAGGAATGTAGTTAACATAAATAATCACACGTTTTTGATTTTTGTAAATTCGAAAATTTAAGTGGTGAAAATAAGGGAACAACATTTTTGGCAAAAATAAACCCGAGAAGGGGTTTAGAAATTCCTCGATCTATCTATGTTATAAGACATAAGAGGTAACCATTCAGCTTTTTTTGTTTTGTTCAGTGTTCATTTGTCTTCTTCTTCTTCATAAATGGCTCTTATCGTTGCTTTGACGATATACTGCCAATGTCTTGTCTGCGTGGCTAGTGTACGTATAAGAAAACAAATTTAACGGTCTAAATACGACACTAGTGTATTGAATATTAATTAGTAGAAAATATATGAAATATAAAAGTTAAGGGAAAGTATGTTACAACTTAATCTTATTACATTTTATAAAATTGCTTAAAACATAAATAAAAGGAGTGAAAACAAGTGATAGGAGAGATTTAAAGTGGACAGGGCGAGGGATATCAGAATTTAGAATATCATAATATTTCATACATCTATTATTTTGTTCCATTCGAACATTTAGAATTTGGACAAGCGTGAAGACTTTGACTTTAGTAACAAAACGAAGGTTTTTTGTAAAAACTTTTCGACTTCCTTTTTGTTTGGGTTGCCAATTTCTAGACTCATTTTTATGTGCATCTCACCTGTCTTTTGAACTACTTATACCCTTAAAATATCCAGTACCTATTTACAAAGAAGATACGGGGTGTACATTCTTCCGTGAGTTTCTACGTCCAGTGGTTTGCGCGATGTGTTATTCAGGAGCAAGCCTTTAATAGATACTGTTAAAAGAGAGTTTTTCAAACAAGTTTAGGTTATCTAAATAGTAGCTGTAAATGTTTTCGGAGCGGTGGTCGTAGAGTCTTCTTAAGTGCCTCGTAGACACTTTTCATGAAAAAATGTTTTTATAGATAACTTTTGGAATGTACCTAGTGTATGTAATAAAAATGTACCTAATGTATTACCTAACCAACTAGCAAAAAGCTGAGCTTTGTGAGGGCTCGCGTTTATTTTACAACCTGATTCTAGTAGTGTCATCTAGTATTGAGTAGAGTATTTATTATTAGGTATTGAGTTTAGTTATGTTGCAGCGATGTTAACTCTTTGGTTTTCTAACAGATGGCGTTAGTAGTAAAATAATACTCTATCCAATGAATACAATATTGTAAATGTTATTCTTTTTTATGGTTATAAAATTATTATTTTTTTACAGATAACACATCAAATATGAAGTTAAATTACTATGTTAAAGCACAAATCTAAGGGCGTGATAGTTTTTCAGTAAAAGGGGCCACAAAATTTACGAGTTGTAAGATAGTGATAGGTTCGCTTCGCTCGCCCTATCAAAACATTATAACACTTGGCTAATGTTGTTTTAGGGTTCCGTACGATTCTAGCTCTCTAGGCGGCATGGCTCCCTCTCGTTCACGTCTGAATCGTGCAGAAGCTGAACAGGCACGGATGCTCTGGGTTGCGAGACGGGAGACAATCTCCACCTGTCATAATTGCGACGCGCCCCATGGGAATCCCAAAGGCGCGCTCTGACGATGATCTCCATTCGCTGCATGGTGAACGACATGCACGGCAGTGAGCGGCGCTAGGAAGCAATGGCCTCCTTTTGTGAAGACGTCGTCACACCAAAGGAGGCTGCGGAGTGGGTCACGGAGGATAGTGCACTCGGTGACCCGATGTGAAGAAAGAGTCGAGGTATCTACAAGGCAAATAGCAACGAGCAGACGCCGAGGGCTCATCGCGGGGTTTTAAGTGGGTATATAATATACTAACAAACGTATTAATTGAACATTTTTATGGTTCCGTACCGAAAGGGCAAGACGAAGCCATATTCATTTTCATTAATCTTTGCAGTCTATCTGTATGTCCGAGTATGTTACGAATCTCTATGTCGTAAACGGAATGAGTTACAAACATGATTTTGATTGTAGACAGTTGACTGAAAGATTAATATTGATCTAGGAATTCAAATAAATTATATAGTTATTATAATAATAGTGTGTTAGAAATTATATAATTATAGGCAGAGGTTACCGCTTAACAATAGAGAGGGGGGGGAGGGGACATGCGTGTTCATCACCATCTTCCCATACGTGGAGATTGGTATAGTAGATATACCTTTCATCATACATTAAGAAAACATAATATTTGCTAATGACTAGATTCAGGCGTTACTTTGCGGAAATCCGTATTTAATAATAACAAATATTTTATAAGTATTAGAATACATCAAATTAATTATTAGTAAAACACTTATCTTTATAAAAATTATATATATCTAGTGACAATTTCGCCTAATTTCCTGTTATGCCGACGTGACGTCACAAATCTACGAGCGGACGATCGAGACTGGATCGATCGTGCGCTTTTAAGTGTTTTATTAAATAATTAATTTGATGTTTTCTTAAAATATTTGTTATTATTATAATATTTGCTTTCACATACCCAAAAACATGCAATATCGTAAAGGTTTCGGCATCATTTCTATACCTGAGAAACAAAAAGCCCATCCATATCATCAAACCCGAAGGAAAAAACTATAAGAGTGTTGGTGTATACGATAACGAGTACATACTATTTTATATATTTTGCACGGAACACTAGGTGTGGTAATCTGACTAGCACTTGTCTCTTATCTTTTGTGTCTGAAACCTCTGAAGGCAGTCGGAAGTCCAGGGCATGCATAAAAATGGTTCTTTATTCTTGCGGTGGAGGCTCCTCTTGGGTACGATGGGAACTATATAAAACTTAAACGATGAAAAAAGTTGGATAGACCAGTAATTTAGAAATCGGAATAAAACTGTATGCTTAATAAAAGCCATGGAAGTCGCAGGAATATAAATTTATGCCAAATAAAAGCAAAATAAAAATTTGGATGTCTGGGAATAAGCCACTGAAGCGATGGCAGACACTGGTCTACCATCATCGCTTCGATGGTATCCCTAAGCATTTAATTTCGTAGTGCAGAAAAAGTTAGCCAACCTGCTATAAATGAAAATCGATTTCGAATTATTTGATATGAAAACCTTTCTGAAATTTGAGGTTTGTATTTTTTTTAAATAAAAAAAAACAAAGATTAAAATACTATAGAACTCTAGCACTTTAGCAAGGCAGGTATGGATTTTCATACATTCCTTCACTGCTACGGAGGGCAGGAATGAAATCCATATAACTTTTCACGTCGCACATTGATAAGGGAGAAATGACAATCTTTTTAACACAGTTTTGAACGAGCAACGAGACACTTTCTGAGTGGGTGTGGTATAAAAGCATTTCCGAATTTTCTAGGATATGCTTTTATACTCTACTCTACTCTAGGATGGTATAGCTGGATAGCTATACCATCCTAGAGTAGGACAATCTGTCACCAAGCACTAGACGTCCTCGAGTGCTAGTTCCTATTCTCTTCAACCATGTATGAATGGTACAAGATTATTTTTGACTTCGCTATCACTTCAAAAAAATATCACCAGGTATTATAGTGATTAAACCAAATTCATTATTTTTATAGGTAGCCTACCTAAATAGGTACCTACTTCTAATAAATCGATAAAAAGCATTAATAAAAAGTGAACTTTATACCCAAGTTAAGTTAGTTTTTATATTTTGTCTTTTTTAAACTATTTTTTAATAGACCCTCGCCCTGTATGTGCCATATCACGGCCATTTAATGGCCTTTAATGATATAGTCTAGTTCTACTGCCCTGAAGTCCAAAACTAAACCGCGCCTAATGGTGTGTTGCAGCAGTTGTTATTGAGAGCCAGTTATTCTTGGTTTTGATGGTCACATCATCACTTACCATCAATCGAGAAATTGGTCAAAGGCTAGCAACAAAAAAAACTTTGAAAATTGATGTGACATGCAGTCAGAAAATATTTATGACAACTTTCTTAAATGCTGGTAGGTGATTGATTAGACAATCTGCCTACTCATAGAGATCTAGTTACCTTTCTTTAGTTTCTACCTTTCTGTCTACCTTTAGTTTCTATGATCTGTGTGCCTACTCCTAGAATAGGAACAAGCATCTAGCTTATTTATTCTACGGATGTCTAGCTACAAAACCCTTAACTTAGTTACCTTGTATTCTATTAGCGCGCAAGTCAAGCTTATGATATGAGAAATGTTGAAGCTTGGAACAGCCTAATCTATTTCAGATTACAATTTGATTTGAATGGTCGGTCGCGCGCATTCCGTATGGCGGCGACTACGACGGCGACGGCAACGGCGCGACGCGCACATGGAAGCTTCACCGCCATGCGCGAGCCTGCAGCGGGCCCCGGCCGCGCCGGTACTCGGTACCCGCGCCACTATCTTGCCGCATTCCACAGGCCAAGCCGCGGCGCGCCCCGCGCGTGCCTTCGCCGACCCACGCGCCCGCGTCGCCTCGCCTCACTCAGTCGCTTAAGCGCGCTCTTGGACTCCAAGCGTTTCCGCGCCAGCCTTCGTGCCGTTCCAATCGTGATCCCGCGCGACCCTCAGTGAAGTGAAGTGCCAATGGATGCGGTTCCCTACGGAATATAGTGAATTCGCTTTCTGCAGCGTCGGATTTGTCTATTCATGGTGAGTGTCGTGGACGCCGATGGCGCCCCGTGGTCGGCCAGAGTGGATGCGCGCGCTTTCACGATGCGGCCACTTTCATTTCATACGCATAGCTGGAATTCCGCGGCCGCGCCGTCCGACCGCGCGCGGCCGCTGACCCTGCGCCCGCGCCCTTCCTCGACACCGCACCACCACATCACTGATGCCATGATCTTTTATCTCACCATGGACCACTGACACCAGCATCATTTTTAAACAGTTTCTTAGTAGGTCGCTGGGTTGCGTGACGCAATGCAATATTATGTAGGTTTTTAGAACTTTTAACTGAGACAGACGTCTCTATATGAATTTTAGATTGGGAGATCAAACGTTACAACATATTTATTTTAATATTTATTTGCGGACTTTTATTAATACTTCCTTACATGTGCTGTGAACTGAGGAAACCATCTCCTAAATTGTTGAAGCTACATTAGGTACTTTAACATGGGGCATAACTATACCGCATACAAAAATATTTTGGTATAATACTTTTTCATAAATATATAATCTGGCAGCTTTTTGACAGATATATAGAGGCACTTAGGCAAACTCTAAGAACTCTATAATGTGATACCGAAACCAAGAAAATTCAAGCGATTGCGCTTTGATTTAAAATAAGTGTGTATGTATACCTACTCATAATTATAAGTATGCAACAATCCGATCAATGTCTAGGAATCATTTAGGTTTATATAACCCATGCATAATATTGTTTAATTAGGTAACCTTTCATACAGATCGAATAAATGGAGATTAAAAGAATATTACGTATAATAGATATAGGTACTTATGCAACTTCTAAAAACTCTATAATGAATGACAAATGAAACCAAGAAAATTACAGTAACTAATTGCGCTTCAATTTTCTGGTAAATAACTAGGTATATCTACTCATATATATATTTAGACAACAATGCTATCCAAAACATAAACCTAGGTATTATCTCAATATTACCCAATTAAGTATCTTACTATCTAATATCCTCATATTAGGTATAAATACGGTGGTATTTATATCGCGTCGCGTCGTCACCTTATTTTACGTAATCTCTCTTACAAATGGGTAGTCCGCTTTGAGCGATAAGACCGATCATTATAACATAATTTTTATTATTTATTTGTAACAGTTGTCGAATGTATGATATTTTATTATTAAGAGTGCATCTATTTATTTATCGATTTATTAAGAGTTCATCTATCTTATAATTATATATAGCTACTTGTCTAACTTTTAGAACTCTACGATGACACACACTTAACACAAAGATGCAATTTAAGCGAAATTGGAAAATATGCATTGCTTGAACTAATGCATGCTGCATGCATAATTTTAGCTGATCCAGAAATATTTTACACAGGGTCCATACAGATAGGACAATTAAGTATACAAAGAAACTTGGTAAAGAGAGAAGCTATGCAGGCACGGTCGCATCAATTTCAACGCTTGACGACAGAGATGTCCCAATTTTAAAATCTAAAACCATTTTCAGCTAGGTATCCGTGTTTTGATTTCGATTGTTTTAAACCTACTCATATATACCAGACAAGGCAAAATATTTTACACTGAAAGCTTGCAAACGCATCACATTTTCATAATAAAGTTGTGTTTGCATTTCTAGAATAGGTATGAAAACAGTGTCAGAAAACAACTGACTCAAGCAAATTCTGATAAGGAACGTAAACATTGAGTTAGTCATTAAACATGGTTTACGTACATGACTTTTAAAGGTTATTTTTTTTCTTAATGAACCGTAATTCCGTTGATTGAATTCCTTCAATAGACGCACACGTTTCGGCGCATCGTTGAATTAGAACTAAATTTACGTCATCAAGACTCGGAGTTACATTCAGTCATGCAAGAGCAATGAAAGAATTTACTTTGCACCGGAATGTATGTATAAACTCACATACTTAGGCAAAATTATGAAATCAAATCAATAATTTATTGGCAAAAAATACAATACTTTAATAATATTTACAATAAGATCTTATTTTGGTATCGACAATTGTATTCTGCCTGCAAGCAGGCGTGCAAATATTAGGTAAGTATATACATACTAACACGAATATTAAAATAATAAAGTTACAAACAAATATAAAATACAGTTAATAAAGTCAAGTCAGCTATTCAAATATTCAGACAGTATAAAAACATTTTTCTAACAGCCAATAAGTCAATTTAGTTTTAAATACATTGTCCTGCAGAAGTTTTAACCTATATGCCTGAGCATTTCTATCATTTATAACTATTTATGAACATGTATATACATTTTGAAGCAGTGATGGCTCAGTGGCATTGGCTATGGACTGCCGCGCAGCAGGTCCATGGTTCGAATCCCGCCCAGAGCTTGAGGTTCAACGCATGGTGGAAGGGCATTTTGCGAATGCCCGCCTGGCTAGCGACCACCCTCAAGTAGGAAATCTGTCGCCAAGCACCTAACTGTGTTCCGGCAGCAGTCCTTGAGAGCCAGTGAAAGAACAGGCAAAATGAGACTTAACAGGTATGTCTCAAGGTGATGGGCGCAGTGCAGTTCGTCACTTGTGATGAAATGCATCGTTTATAGGCAGAGAATACCGCTTAACATCAGGTGGGCCTCGCGCTTGTTCCATCACAATAACATAAAAAAAAATGTAGTCTGTCATCAATCCTAGTCGATAGGTTAAGTAAGAAAGACCAGGCAAGATCCGCTACTGCGCTTTAATTTTTCTATGCTAATGAAAATCTGTCAGATACCTGGAAATAATTACAGATAATTGCAACAGAAGACTATAGGTATTACCTAAATACTCCTAATATAAAGGGTTTTTTTTTTTATTATCTTTACATCACAATACACTATAAATCAAAAAGTAAGTGTGTAACTTTGTGGTTGCTGCTCATCAACTCTAAAACTTCTGTACGGATTTTGGTGAAACATGTCTTACATGTCTGCCTTAGGTCCAGGATTAAAATAGGATGCTTTTTATTCTTGTCAATCGAGAAAACGCGTTGGCACGAATTTTCGTGTTGACATAGTGACCCGCTTGGAAAACATTATAACACTGAGGTTTTCCAAGCGGCCAGTAGGTGTATATTCCCATATATTCTATAAATCTCTCAAAACAAGGGTAGTTAAACGTCGTAGATAAGCTTTTAGGTTCGGTTATGTAGGTACTTTTTTGACAAGTTTTCTTTGCCTGTCTTTTATTAGCATGAATTTAATATTTGTATTGTAATATTATAATACTTATAGAATTCATATTTTTGTAATCATTATGAGATTTATAACATGTAGGTATACAAAAGACATTCAAAATAATTTACTAATAAAATAGTCCAAATATAAATATAAAACTCCATTGAAATATCCGCCGTCTACAGGTAAACTGTCAGACTACTCAGAAATATTTTTGCAAGATAAAATTCAACACTTCATCTTTGCAACGTAAATTCGACGAAAATGTATTTATAGTCACGATATTTTCAAACGTGGTTCACATGCAATCACCTAGAGAAGAATAAGCTAAACCATGCCCCTGCCATTGACGTCACGCTCACGGCCGACTTGATGGAGACAAGACCGACTTACAAATTACTAATCCTCTCCTCCATATTACGTGGATGAAACTCTAAATCTGAAATATTTTGGCCAAGCTTCAGTGGAGCAGGAGCACTTTATAAACTCTATCAGCATTCCCATACCCTTTTATTGCTTCATATCAACAATTTCAGTTTTTCATGATCATAATACTAATAACTAATCGTTTTCGAGCTATGTAACTTACACTAAGTGTAAAAACTTTAATATTATATTGTGGCTAAGCTAAGTGTTGAAATAATCATGAAAATTAAAAAAAAATAGGAGCAAATAGCATACAATCTTCAACTTAGCGGGAATCAGACCCACATCTTCCTGAAAGATGTTGGCTTGTCGTGATGAAAGAAGAATTCCTTTAGCAGACGATTGTGCTTCAAATGTATTAAAAAATAAACAGGCAGATAATGTCCATTATCAGATAATCAAAGTATAGTTCGTTATCTACCCGTTTTATGTAGTGTAGGTCATAGAAACTCAAAATAGAAAACCGCATTAGTGTCGAAGCACGACGACGGCTGTAACTGTAGAGTAGGTAGATCATTATGGTTGTAGGCATACAAGCAAAGATTGATAAAGTAGATGATTCATTAGCCAGCAATAACAGCCACGACCGCGACCGCATTCCATCGATAGCACAATGACTAGGTAAATGAAGGTAGGTATTACAATACCTACCTAAATCACAGGTTAGGCAACAGTTACTATGTAACCTAAAGGCGATTGTTCGTTGCGCGGAGCAGAGCTAGTGGAATAAAAATGTAGCGATATAATATGGGTATATTCCATTTGACGCTAATAACGTTATTTTCGATAATTTTGATCACATTCTGCGTCTATGGTAGTGATCAGGTGATCACTGTGATCGTTTGTAACTGTTCTCCTCTGTTCCATTTAGGATAAGAACGCTAAGAATGCCACTAAAATTTGCCACTTCTGTCACTTTTGACATTAGATGTAGCGTTTATGGCGAAAATAACGCCAAGACCCATGTGGAACAACTTTTTGGGAGTGTGATCGTTTTTAGCGTTTTTAGCTAATCTAACTTCAAATGGTAAGCACCTTATAAGTAATCATTGCTTCTGATTTGTGTCATTTCAAAACAATATCAGTTAGCTACATTTTAAGACCAAGACGACATAGGCACGTCATTAATAAATAACCGTATTTTTAATGTGTCATAAGTAACTCGAGAACTCATTGCCACTCGACCATTACTGCTCCCAAATATATATACATATATATGTATTACATCCCCAATAAATATTTCAAAGAATATAAGTATGAAAGGTTTTGCAGGGAACTTCGTTTACGCAGTTACAATTTACATGACTTTATTTTACGCATTTGTTTTTGAGAGCTTATAATATTTAAAATAAAATACATACAATAGTTCTTATGTAATAGTTAGGTATGTCAGCTATTAATAGGTACGAATCATTTTATGTTAACTAGAACCGGCTCATATCAAAGACTCATCAGGAAAATAAAAAGAATGTGGTATTCTTAATTATAAGCAAAGTTTTAAATAGTATCTTGCGAGTAGGTGTGTCTTAAGACATACTTCCAGGACCCAAGGTAAAGTACGTTCGTACCTGCCAAAAGAGAAAAGTACAGTACCAAGTTTCGCCTAATCGTTCAGCTATTTCGGATATGAGGGGCAGCAAACACACACATTTTTCCTTCGCAACAATAATACCATTATTGAAATTAATGATGATTTGGAAAAATACAGACAATTTTTTTTTTTTCCAAATTCCAATACGGCAAGCCAGCGCATGATGGTAAGCATCACGTCTGTCCATTACAGTTACAGTTACACCGTTGTGTATGACACTGCACTGCGCTCGGCCACAAAGCAAGTCGCTCGACACTACGAAAAAATAATTTTTAAGTTTCGATTGCCCAGTAATTTCACTTCCTACAGTGTCCTTCCAACGTTAACATAATAACATAACGTAATCTTTGAATAAGTACGATCAGAGCCACTTTTAGAAATCCGCATTCCAATAAACCGTATAAAATATGTTGTTGGATTTTATCACATCCTTAAAACTACTAGTCGGCGTTTTCAATATTTGTTGATTAGGTAGAGGATATGGAACATACTAGTACCTACCTAGGGTACCGTGATATAACCGAAATTCCAAATTCGTTTTGAACTCGAATTCGTAACAAAAACGGTCTAAGATTATAGCTATGAAACCTGTTCTACACTACATCTTTATTTTAAATTTAAAAAATATATTTTCCTCTACTCCATGTGCCACAACGCCATGCTAGGATGAAAAAAAAGTTTTTCTCTTAAGTTACATGTAAACATGTATTGGATAATAATTTAGTTGAATTTTTAGTAACATTTGGTGAAAATTCTTCAGTTATTCTAGGTTAGCCTGAACAACATCTTCGACCACATCATCACTTACCATCAGGTGAGATAGTGGTCAAAGGCTAACTTAACACGTGTAATAATTTAAAAAAATTACAAAAGCTATGTAAGTTTCAGGTTTGTAACAGAACATATTCCGTTTAGCTCAGCTGTAAAAGTCCTGTCCTATTAACAGGACTCCGTTTGCCCTTTAGATGCGGAACCGTAAAAATCGAGTTGATTTTAGGTTTACTATATCAGTTTACGGTAACTGAAAAAATAGAAATGCATTTCCTTATTAGCAGCTAAGTACTTACTATTGCCATTGGCATATTTGCCCAAACTAACTATGTATACGCTCTCTTCATGAAATCACAAAAATATCAATTTTCCAGCACGTTTCTATGAAAGTAATCTTTAAAACAAATCTCTAAACAAGTTCACCGAAATTAGTGTATGGTATTCTAAGTGCAATGAACATAAGTATCTACTGATCCGATACATAGTCCTGAATTTATACATTTAAATTTAGATATGTATTTGTAGGTACCTGATAAATAACTTTAATTGAACCTGCGCGTCTATCTTACTATACGTTAATCGATTCAAGATTCCTAGGTAGATTTTATACTGAATTAACATTAATAAAGACAATTTTATTGAGAATCAATTTGATCTCTGACGACACAAGCTCGAAAGAATTCAATTAAAATATAAAGTTATGCGGTTCTTAGAATTTAATTAATAAAATTGATTTCAAAATAGACGCAATATAGGTAGATTAGAACTACGCCACAAATAACAGACAATTTAATAACATGTTCTGCCGGGAATTCCATTCACGTGATTCAACATGCTGGTATATTAGTATTTCTTTCTCAATTGTTTTTGTGAGATTATGAAGTTTGAAATAAAACGTAATTTTTTTTTATACCTCTGAGAAGATTGACTCATATTATATCATTAACGGATTATATGAAAGAATAAATACGGAAAAAATATGAAAAATTATGAAAATGTGGTAGGGAAACGGAAGTATTCGAATAACAGGGAATTGAAAGGAAAACCTTTTTACCGAAAGTGACTCCCTACTTGCTCTTAAAAGCATTCTGGGGCTCATGGGTCCGACTGCATTTTAATGCGTTAAAGTGTATAGGTAATTGTATTAATTAATTACTCTATTTTGCACCCTATACAGATATATCCCCTGTGGGGTGCCGGGGTAGAATGAACCTAAACCAATTTGAATAATTGACTTGATACTTACACTAAGCCTTTCCAAAATGGGATAACATTTTCGAAGTAATACATCGCTCCTGATGTACGCTGTCGTCTGCCCAGCCTGCCGTTGAGGTGAAGGGATACTGACGTCTATGGCGGAATATGCCAATTTTTTTCAGTTTTTTCATTGTTATAGCTAGGTTCCGTAACCAACCTACAAGATCATCGCGGTGCCGCTCGTATTACCTATAATAGTTATTGCAGATGATACAATAATTTACCCCTAAATCTGTTAAAATTATTATTTATTACGCTTACCTGTAACAAAGGAAATAATAATAATTATAATGATAATAAAAATATGAATTTGCCGCCAAAGCGTGCAGCGTTCGATGTACGCTGACGTCTGTGGTGGAAAAGTGAAAATTTTATCATTTGTTCGGTTTTCTTGCTAGGCCGTTTAATTATTGTACTTGATCACGTAATACGCGAGGTTTGATAAAGATTTATTACGGTATCTAATATATTGTTATACTAAATATGGTTACATTTTATACTGGTAAGCGTAATTTTTAATATATTACGGTTTTATGGGTAAATTATGAAATTGTGTGCATTCTTGTTCAATTACTTTTCAAGATATTAGAATTATATTATTTTCAACTCACGAATGCCACGATGATGTAGAATGGTCGATTTGATGTAGATACCTAGGTAAAGGCGAGATAAATCTGATACAATTTTGAATTTGCCGCCAAAACGTCAGTTTTCACCTTAAAAACGAAACATAATACTTATCGAATATTAATGGTAATCATATTAAATTTTTCACAGTTTACGTATAGAAAATTAACAAATAATAATGAAAGCAGAATCTCACAAATTACGGGGTATATCCTACGAATAAATAATAATATTTATACACATACATATCATATACAGGTGGTTTTCATTCATTTGTTTTTGCTCGATCGTAAGAAAGATAATAAGTAAAAGCATCAAAGTAGTGTGATTGCAGTGCAAAGATTACAATAAAAAAATGGTCAAGTGCAAGATGGACACAATAGGAATCCCGAACTTTATGACAAAAAAGTACTTTTATTCATAAAAAAATGTTGTGTCATCATAAAAACCTCGGTGGGCGTGTACTATTACCGTTTGACCTACGAATAAATTTATTCGTAGCGTTTGACCTATTATCTTATTTTTCTATTAGTGTGTTTATTTCAATGCAAAACAGTATGATAATTTTAAATATATGATAGTTTTTCGCAAATTGAGAATACGATTTGCATCGTGGTAGAGCATTTTGCGGATGACCACCTGGCTAACTACCACCCTCAAACAGAAAATCTGTCGCCAAGCACCTAACGGTGTGTTCCGGCAGCTGCCATTGAGAGTCAGTAATCCTAGGTCAGCCTGAACAAAATTTTCGACCATATCACCACTTATCATTAATTGGGATAATGGTTAAAGGCTATCCTACCAGCTATATAAAAAAAATAACTGAAATTCAGTAACACAAATGATAATGAAAAAATAAATGGTTTAAAGGTAGGTATATATATATATATATTAGGTATACATGTTACCGCAACCGACTTATTTTTGTTACTATGAAAGTTTCAAACCTATTTTATAACTTGCAACCCCTCACGAGTTCGACCAGCTATCATAAATTATATCTTAAAACAATGATCATACATGAAATTTCATGATTAGGCGTTCAAAAGTTATCTACTGCCCGCAACATACTACAGATGTAGTATTATTATATGGTCTATGCTACAGAGACACACTACGCGCTGAGTCAATAATAAATGCTATCTTGCTCGATAGGGAACTGTCCCGATTTCGTGAACGCGTTGAAGTCTTTTTAAGGTGATCCCGTATAAAAGACATCAACGCGCGCTATAATTTATGCAATCTTTTTTTATAATTTTCCTTCTAATGCTAAGACTACAACAATATTTGCAATAATATGTATTTTGTAGAGGTTTTTTATTGCTGATAGTTAAACCGAAATCTCACCTGATGGTAAGTGATAAAATGTGTTCGAAGGTTTTAACAGGTTTATATGAAAAACTAACGAAACGAACTACAATCTCCTTGGTGAGAAGTGTCGAAACGTTTTTGTTCTATTTAAAACACTAGTGCGGTAAAGTAAAAAAAGCACGAGTCCGAAATAGACTATATTATGGCTCTAAAATCGGTACAAATTCAAATTCAAATGTTTATTTGCCAGAATACATCATACAATTACATTTATAATAATGTTAGGTCACTGTATTCAAATTTTTAATATTCTATGTTAATTTAATTATTAAAATAATTTAAAATGTCATGTCTATATAATATAAATTGTCATTTAAAGGCCCGTTACGAGCGAGTGTGTTGAAATAGTACATTATTGCAGAATCCAGTAAGTAAGCCTTCCTGGCCAAGTATGAGTTATATACGAGGCCAGGATGGCTTTCTTACTGGTTGAGGCTTGTATAATGCTTCTCTCAAAAATGAATGCCTGAGATTTTAAATCAGGAGGAGGGCCATCTATTTTCGAATCAGATTCCTTTGAACTCATTTTTTGGGATTGTCTATGTTTACGGTCGCAATTGAATGACATTATGACAAATATTTTTACACACTCACACGAATATATTCACACACTCACTCACAAACTTTCTCATATATACCTAAGTGTGATTCAATGAATGTAGGGTTGGTAATATGTATTCTCTAACAAAACGAAACAAAGACAACGCAAGAACCTATTTCATTTAAAATATATAATGCCAGGCAACAAGTAGAGATGAGTAGTGGCATGCTACTCAATAGGCTAGGCATATTCGATCCCATAGTCGCCTTAAACGACATACGTTACGTTATGGAACAGCCCTTAATTCTTTAGTCGAACACTGTGGGTCACGGTATAAATCTAGAACTGTACGCAATATACTTACTGTACCACGTAAGCGGAGAACTGTCCGGCATATAGGTATTACCTGATTATACACCAAATTTTAAAAAAAACGGCTCTTACTACTATTAAAGCACAAGTGCGTCCCCACGTAGAGTATTACTCCTACCTTTGGAATGGCGCACCGAAATATCAACTTCAGCCTCTTGACTCCCTACAGCGACGAGCCGCCGGAATTGTCGACGATCCCAAGCTCTCCGACAAGCAAGATTCTCTCAATCTCCGTAGAGATGTAGGTTCCCTGTGTGTTTTTTACCGCTTGTTTATCGGGGAATGTTCCGACGAGCTTTTTGACCTTATTCCTGTGTCGAACATATAATATATATATATTAATTATAAAAAAAAATGCGGCTCAATCAATATACACGAACATATTCCAATGCAGGCTTTAGATGAAGAAATCATGAAAAATAGATCGTTTTTAAGTAGGTTTTTCAAGGAGGACTGGCGTCAGTGAAGAATACAGCCTTAAACCCGAACCAAAACGTAAACAACATTGTGTTCTTCGAGATAAATATATTAAGATAAGGGTACAAAAGGAACATCCTTCTAGAGAGAGTTACTCATCATCAGCAACGTCCACCGTTGAACAAACCCTCCCCCATTCTTTGGTTGGCATATTCTCCAGGTTTGACAAGTGTCTTGGGGATCGCAGTGTAAGATGGCAGTTTTGCAGAAGGCGCTACTGCTACTACCTTCTGGTATTTTTCCTATCGCCGCATCTCTCAAAGTCAAAATAAATTATAAAATATTGGCGTTTACGACGCACTTATGAGCGTCAATTACATACATAATTTACTGTTAAAATATTCTACTGCTGCATTCAGCAATAATGGTATAAAGCCACTTCGAGAAGAACGAGCCAGAAACTCGAGGCCATTATATTTATGTATTTACTGTATCAGCCAGATCGTCCACTGCTGAACACAGCCTCCCCATAACGGGGGGTTCGCCATAATCCTCACGCTTGGCAGGCGTCTTGGGGATCGAAGTATGAGATATCAGTTCCTCAGAAAGTGCTGCTGCCCACCTTCTGGTGTGTTACCCTTAGTTGCCTCCTACGACACCCGTGGGTAGAAATGAGGGGTGACATTCTAGCCCGGCACCCACGGGCCGTCTATGTCTTTAACCTTTTAATTTTTTTAAGTTTATAATAAAAATATTACAATATCTATTACATAGGTGATTGGCGGTGGTTTGGCAGACGACGAATGGAATATCCCAATATCCATTTTATCGTCTAAGTAATTACTAATTTTATAAAACGCTATTGTAATTAAAATCTTTTTTACATGCAGCTTGAATTTGCATCTGTGAGAACTGTAATATCTTTAGGAATTTTATTATAAAATCGCACACAATTACTTATGAAAGACTTTTTATTTGTCTTTGCTAAACTAAAACACACTCTGTGGACAATTAGATATCTACTAACCTGTCCCAATTCAAATAGAAAAAGAAACTTTATTGCAATCTATTACTGTCAAAATTAAATACAAAAGACCGATTAGTAATCCTCGTGAAAGTTTAGTATTTAATTAGCACTGCAATTGTTTTTAATTCAATAAGTAGGTTAGTAAGAGCCCCATAATTATTCATTTTAACTGTAATGTTTGATAGGAAGGTAGGTAGTTCATCACTTTCGTGTTGTAACAATTAATGATTCAGGAATTATAAACGATAATAATTAATTAAGTATTCATTAATTCCAAAACCATTTGTAATACAATCGCGACATATATTTGTCATTATCAATTTTAAAAAATACCAGCTGCTGTGACATCGCTTGCGTGGGATTTTTGTGTATAAGTACTTTCTTAGAATATATGTATGTACGTAATTATATAGCTAAAATTAAATCGGAAATATCTTAAGAAGAAATTAAAGTATGAATATGATATGATAGAATCGAAACGCATCGAATACTGTTCCGGTTTGGCTGCGTGGCGTTTGTGACGTCACGTCGGCTTAGCGGGAAAATTAGGGGGAATCGTCACTAGATATATATATTTTTTATAAAGATTTTTAAGTGTTTTTTAAAGTAATAATTTGATGTTTTCTTAAAATACTTTTAAAATATTTGTTATTATTAAATATGGATTTCCGCAAAGTAACGCCTGAATCTATTTATTATCTTTAGTATTCTTGTTTAAGGGGCTGTCAAGACCTACATACTCATAGCTTGAGCTAACAAATGCTTGAGAGGATTTTAGAAAAAAATATCTAGCAGGAAAATTGTATGATCATTATTTACTGTTGAAAACATACAATTATAATTATGACTCGATTGCGTTGAATATAATGTTTACAACAAAAAATAAATCATCTACTTATTTTTTTTTTATTGCTCATAGGTTAGTCTTCACACTGACTAAACCAACATTTACTGACTCTCAAGTAAAGTTGCCGTCGGAACACACCTTTAGGTGTTTGCCTACTTGAGGGTGGAAGCTAGCCCGCATTCTTAAAATGCCCTACCATCCTGCAGTGATGCACTAGCCCGCTAAACCAAGAACCCCTTCAATAAAATTTAAAGAAGTGTGTGTGTCATCGTTTATAATTTCTTTTTTTTTATATTTCTAAGTATGTATTTCCAACAAACTCCGCTATTCACCAGCACTAACAATCTTTTATTACGCAGACAACTTTTAGCAATGTCTTTGGCAGGCTTTATGAATGGTGATACTGCCACAGAACTGCCATCATAATGGCAATAACGTTAATATCAGCGCTCACTGCAACGTGGCAATTCCTAGAATGGCTATTTCCGCGTAGTAAATTAGGGAAAATTCCATTCCATATAATAAATTACTGAATAGACAAAAGAACTAAAGGCCAGGTTGGCAATTTATGTATTGTTGCTTATTATTTAAACCTATGTACTATACTATTACGACACGGATAATGGTTTATTTAAAAAAAATATGTAGATTGTCGATATACATTTTCTGCCTCTTGGATCCACCACAAAATTATGTATTTCTTTGTCACATTGATCTACCAGAGTTTCATATAATATAATAATTTATTTCTATGCCACTTCGATCCAACTAATTTGTCTATTACCTAAGGTTGAACTGGTCGGTCACTTCTCCATACAAATGTCGTAGGTAGGGTGATCACTCTCTTATTTGAGATTTTAGGTTCAGACTTAAGCATAATATAGATTGATATCGTCTATAAAATATAATTAAGTTGTAAGTTATAAGCCTCGAAAACTTTATATGAAAATGTATGGAGGCTCATAATTCTCAAGTTAATTATTTTATTAAAATGTCGACATCATACAAGCCTAGATAATGACGATATCAATCGGTATTATGCTTTATTTTGGACCTAAATCCTCAAATAAGGGAGTGATCACCCTACGACGTTTGTATGAAGAACGGGCCGGTCACCCTTAAGGTATTCATATATTCTCTTTGACGATACATAAGTAATATTAAGCAAGCATTTGAATTTTTTTGGTTGGTCCTTTGCAAATGGTTAGAGTACCTACTATTCGCTCCGATTCATAATATCCTAAAGAACACAATATCATGAATGCATGTGTTTATTAAAACACAGCCACTACAATGGTCTCCAGTTCGCTTGGTGACTCGATGACTCATGCCCAAAATGTTTAAAATTTACTTCCTGATCCACCTACTCGCTGACTGATTGTTTAAGTATTGTTGTCAATCAACAGTTTGTCTTTCCTGTGTAGGTATTTCGATTTTCGAACCATGTTTTGTTTCATTGGTAACCCACTACTAGCCTTTCAACACATTGGTCTTTTCATTTTTATCTATTCAATGGTCATTGATAACCCAATTGAGCTCAAGTTAAATCTATTAGACAAAAACAAATGTGTTTACACCAGAACGAGTTTTTGTTGGGAACTTCTCGCCGAGGTCTTGCCTCTGCTTTACGATATGGGATTGTTTAATAGGGGTTTTATAAGATGTCTAAGGAGTCGACAGCGCGTTGGTAATCCCTCTGGTGTTATAAACGTCCATAGGCGACGACCACTTTCCATCTGGTGGTGCACCTAGCGCCTGCCGTCTGTCCACTATTAAGTAATAAAAACAGAAGTTGCTACATAAGTTTCAATTGGAAAAAATGGGATATATGACATCTTAGGCATTGTGTTAGTTTGCTTTGGTTCACTATTCCTTCAATAATATACTTAATTACCGTAGCTTTCATCAACGGAGCACTCTAGGGCCACCATTATTTTCTAACTACATATAATAATAATAACGTTTATTGGTATAAAATCATTTTACAATTTCAAAATACTTTTGGCCCCCAAACTAAGTTAACCTGTATCTTGGGGACCACCTTCCTATATGGTACAATATTTGTAAATAAATACATGTGCTATTTTCGTTATTTCCTAAATTAAAACTATGTAACAGCTACTTTAGGTGCAACCTAAACCCGAACCGAATGCGATCACTTTGGAGGGTTACGAGCAACTTGTGAACCTCGTTTTTTTTCTAAATGTCCACCCTCAAGTAGAAAATCTGTCGCCAAGCAAACCTAACGGTGTGTTCCGGTAGCAGTCCTTGAGAGCCAGTGAAATTACAGGCACATGAGACTTAATAACTATGTCTCAAGGTGTCGGGCGCAGTGCAATTCGTGACTTGTGACGAAATGCATCTGTTATAGGCAGAGGTTAGTCCACACGCGAACAAGCTCGCGGCCCTCCTGATGTTAAGTGGTATCCTCTGCCTATAACAGATGCATTTCATCACAAGTGACGAACTGCACTGCGCCCATCACCTTGAGACAGTTGTTAAGTCTCAATTTTGCCTGTTATTTCACTGGCTCTCAAGGACTGCTGCCGGAACACACCGTTAGGTGCTTGGCGACAGATTTTCTACTTGAGGGTGGTCGCTAGCCAGGCGGGCATTCGCAAAATGCCCTTCCACCATGCGGTGAAGCTCAAGCTCTGGGCGGGATTCGAACCATGGACCTGCTGCGCGGCAGTCCATAGCCAATGCCACTGAGCCATCACTGCTTCAAAAAATTCTTTCTATTTTATGATCTCAAGGCATAAAATTAAAAGGAAAGAAATAAAAATTCATAACCAAAGGTTTTGCAATTTTGGAAAACAGCAACATCAGTACGAAGAAGAGGGTGCGTCTCTAAATCTGTATTCTATTCTATGCTACGCTACTGAACACGTATTTAAAGTTCTTTCCATTTTATGATCTCAAGGCATAAAATTATAAGGAAAAAAATAAAATTTCATAACCAAAGGTTTTGCAATCTTGGAAAACAGCAACATCAGTACGAAGAAGAGGGTGCGTCTCTAAATCTGTATTCTATGCTACGCTACTGAACACGTATTCAAAGTTCTTTCAATTTTATGATCTCAAGGCATTAATGATTTAAATTAATGTTTGTAGTAGTACCTATTTATCGTAACTTTGATTGAACGTTACATAATCAACTATACAAGGTTTTTTAATCGACGACATCCAAAAACAAAAGGAGGAACGTTCTTCGAAGCGTATACGAATACTTTTATCAAGATATGGCTAACATTTAACTCGGTCATCCTATCTTGATGTTTTTTTTTTAGTGCAGTAGAGTATAAGTTCGGTCAAGCAGTTTCAGTTAAGTACACTTAGTAAACTGAAAAAAATACAGTAGGTATTCCTATACCTTGATGACCTGATAATTATGATCAGCTATTGCCAAAGGCGACTATTGTTGAAGATTAGTGAACCAATTTAATCTTGTATGCAGCTGGCATAACAAAGAAAGTATTTTTATTTAAAAAAAATGGCGGAACGTCTTTTTGTGGTACCTCCTGTCAAATTAGAAATAACTCGTAGACGTCGGAACAAAAATATTTGAGCTCAGAGTGTTTGAATCGGTATGTAGTCAACTTCAACAAGTTATTTCATAGCTCAGTGTTAGAAGTCGGATCAACTTCCTTTACATAATCCTTTACTTATGAAAAAAAATCCTTTTACCACAGTATAATTTGCATATCTTCGTCTATAATTTGTCTTTTATACTTTACTTACTAATGCCCGTAAATACCATGATGGGGAATTAAAAAATCATATCATTAATTCTCTTATTTATAATTTGAAGGCCGATTTATAATCAACCAATATCGCCTAATTCGTAGAATAATAATTAAATGACTTCAATCAAATTAATTAAGTAGGTCTCAAATGCTTGAACGTAACGAAGAGTTACTAGGAGTATTTATTATGGGGTTATTAAGTTCTGTTTTACATTTTTTTGAACGGATGAGTTGATGCTACGTTCAATTTTATTTGTTAGTGTCAAAAATTTGATGCCGAAAAGTGGAGGCAGCGGCGGCCTTAGGTATGCGAGGACGCAAGATGCGGCCGGGTTTGGGGGAGGGGCGCTCGGCATCTGAAGGTCGTCCGCATTCCTTGCGTCGCCGTCCGCAGCTACCGCGCTTACGTAGCGCCTGCCCTCCCCCCACCTTCACCGTCACCCCTCCCCGCAGCCGCCTGTGCCGACTGGTCTACCCTGCCCCGCAAGCCTGACCGTCATCCAGTTGCCTGATCTTACGCTTTGGGTGCGTTTTTCGTACTATTCTACTTCCTCTTTTTATCTATCTTATTTTTTTATTTATTTTGGGTCAAATTCAAGTCGGTAAATATTCTGTATTTTAGTGATAGTTTTAGCTCCTTTTTTCATTACTATGCGATTTTCCCTGATCAATTATATAAGTAGGTATAACTCCTTATAAAATCTGTCAATCATGGTTTCGCATCTATCGCCTACAGTCAATTTAAAAAACGCTATTTAAATTAATATCATTTTATTCATATGGACCGACTGAATTTAGTCCAATTTAACCCCAAGAAGACACACACAGGTAGGTAGGTACATGCATTTGCCGCTAAAGTATCCCCTCCTCTCTTTGTCGTAAGTATTTCTGCGTTTAATAGATATTATGTTATCTAATTAAATGTAGGTACACCTAGTCACGAGTTTATAAGTACTTAACTTTAAATTTGATATATTCTTATGGCAGTCATGATCAATATTTATTTTAGGAGGTACCACCTATACTTTTCCTAACATATTGCAAATATAACCCTAGTAATCATTATACTTGTTTTTAATTGCGGCTTTATCTATGCCATGTACCTACCATTATGTTTTTGTATAAACTTATTCTTTCGTGGTAAATAGCGAAAATTTATTTTTAATTTCATTAATTTAATTATTCGGGGACCTTTATAATAATACCTTTGCGCAAGGGTTAAGTAACAACTAACCCGCTATGGCAGCGAAGCAAGCCATCGCCAAATTTTGAAATTAAACAATTATAGGTATTGTTCTAGTGCAACCATGGCTAAGATCATTGCTTTGAAATGTTTGTAAGTACAAACATTAAAAGCACCATAGTTTGAATTTCATAACATTTCATCGCGTATTTAATTCACAAACTATCGCACATTTACTAAAACAAAAACATGTTCCTATCATATAATCAAGAGGCGCGCCACAAAGGCACAGATTACTGAATAGTTACACCAGAGGTACCGGATGGGATGAAATTTATTCGCGTCTAGTTTTTACAAACATGCTCTCAACCTCTTGTGGGTCTACATTCCAACAAACGTTTTATAATAAAGGTATAACTAGGAAGGTAGGTACGTACCGTGCGAGGCGTTTTAAATGCACCGCTATTCTATTCGCTTTGGTCTTAAATGTATTCTGTACTTATCAAGTCTCTACCTTAGTAACCTCAACATGCATTTTTGTAAAAGATGGTAGGTAGAGCATTTTTGATTGATTTTTGTTGGGGCTGCTACGAAACAAAAGTAAATAAAACTGGGTACCTACATACGTACCCAATTTGTTCTATTGTATCAAATATAATTTTTATTTGTAGCCATTTAGACTCACAAGTAACTGTGAGGACACGCTTATTAATTTAGCTATAAATACTATTTAGCATATAAAACATTGATTCTTTAAATACATACACACTTAAGTAGGTACCTACTTCTTTTGTTGTAAGTAGGACATACACTGAACCATATGTAAAATAAAATGAAAATATGTGTAAGTACATACCCACTTACTCAAGGAATGTTCACACTAATTTGGTTCTACACATTAGTCATACAAACGTCAACTAAAAACACGTCACATTACGATATAATAACTTAAAAATGGTTCCAACGAGTATAAATCTGATTTTAACCGTTTTCATTTCAAGGATACCTTTTTTCAAATTCCTAATTTAATTACTATATAGATATAGTAGTGTTACGAATCCTTGAAAACTTATTCTTACCAACATATTTCTTCTTAGTCTTTTACATTACATTATATATGACTCCCACCTATTTTGGATAATGGCATGACACTTTAGTGTCTTAAGAGGCCTTTTACATTATGCAGCCCTCTCGCTCGCACTTTTAAAGATAATTTCAAATAGCAACAATATGGTTTATATTTTTTTAAATGTGGTCAATCATTATTTCGCTGCATGCAACTATAGATGTTCTCTACTAATTTTCATGTTGATATCTGTAATGGGGAATCCAAAACGCGTAATTTAGTTATTTTAAACTTTGGGCCTCTAATTCTAATTGGACTCAACATGTAACAAAGTAAAAATATGTTGAGAACATCTATAGTTGCATGCAGCGAAATAATGATTGACCACATTTTAAAACATATAATCCATATTGTTGCTATTTGAAATTATCTTTAAAAGTGCGAGTGAGAGGGCTGCATAATGTAAAAGGCCTCTTAAGTATATAAATGTTACAGTGTTTCCATAAATTCCTCTTAAAGAATAAATACTCACTTGTCATTAAAGCTGGCTTGCTATCATTATCATTAGAAACAAAGTAAGAGACATTTAAAACACAGCTATGCCAACATTTTCAAGTCATTAAAAGTAGCGGTAAACTCTAGCGCTAATTAAGCGGGCCGCAGCATCCTATAAAAATAAAAATTCCTTACAAATAATAATAGCAAAAAAACGTAGCACGTTCAAGAGTACAATGCTGAATCAAGAGGCAGCAATTTAAGCCGCTAAGACAGCAGGTAGCAAGCTGGATATGTAAGAAAAAAAACATGGTTATTAGACTCGCGCATTGAAGGGTTCCTTGCTTAAAACAGTTAGAAGGTTGTTGTAGTAATTTAAGTTTTGAACGTTTTTTATTGATATGAAGAAGAAGAAGGTTAAGGCAGATTATATTTTTTTATTGCATGTATCTTAATAACGGAAGACCAACGCTGGTCGTTTACGACTAGCACTATGTTGAGTTGGGGCCGATTTGTGGCAGAGGACTGCAAGAACTGTTCTTATCTTATATTTTGTTTTGTACATTGGTGTAATTTTCTTATGTTTTTGTCAGTTTTTTGTCATAAATAAAGTGTATTTCTATTTCTATAAGTACCAGTTTGCCATAATCCCCAAGCTTGGCAGACATCTTGGGGATGGCAGTGTAAGATGACGGTTCTTCAGAAGGCGCTGCTGCCTACCTTCTGGTATTTTGCCCTTCGCTTCGTCGCCTCTTAAAATCCCCACAGGAAGATACGTGAAGTGCAATTCAAGACAAGCTAACGACGGGTTTAAAAAAATATTATAGACCTTGCACTTTTATTATAGAGTTCTAACTAAGTATCACATAAATAATATCGATACAGTAAATTACCTAGTATAGCATAATTTATAAATCAGCCAAATGACTGAAATGTTGAATATCGATTATATTGTACCTATTAAAATCAACGCCATTCCTTAGGTAAAGGTAAACAAAAATCCTGCTTGGTATAATTGAAATTCTGCAAGAATAGGGAAATATTTTTAAAGGATGGCTTTAAGTGGCTTAAAAAACATTCAAATTCTAGTTTGTTTTTCTTGGCATGGATCTATCTACTAAGGCTACTTATCTTATTAGGCGTACCTTCTTACCCTCGCAATACTACGGTAGTCTTCTTTTCCGAAATCTGTAATAGAGTCTTAAAGTAGTCTTTATTACATTACTGCCCTTTCTAATACGCTAAAATGTAAAACATCGGCAATAGTAGCGTATTTGTACTCTTACACAAAGTCATCAGATTGTAAGCACGATAATATCTCGATTGTTATTTATTTATGTTTTTATATATAATAATGTAATATCATACGCATTCTCTAGAATTTTTACTCTTTAATAGTGAAGTAATTTTTTTACATTTCATTAAAGAATAGAGGTCATCATATAAACCTTCGTCAAAAGAACCGAAATTGACTGCTTAAAAATGTTTAGACCTTTTCTGTACGGAACCCTTATAAGACAAAGAGGAAAAAAAGGCAATGGAATGCACACATGGCGAAGATCCGACATTTTTGTACCGCGCCGCCGCCGCCGCTCTACCTCCGCCCCGGACGCATGCTGAATAGGAAGTCGATCCGAAAAGGAGCAAAATATTTAACGAAATATTTGCAGTAAATCATTATTATACATTAGTGCTCAAGTAAGACACAGGTAACGCCTACGTAATAGAGCTTTTACGAGCAAGTGTATTGTAATAGTAGGTACTATAAGTACCTAAGATGATTTATGACACGAGGTCGGAAAGTTTATTATTATAATCAAGACCGCGACAAATAGGATCGTATACTTGAGTTGTAGGCAAGCCAAGATTGGAATAATTAACGTAGCTCGAGTGTTGCGAGACTATTTTTAATAAACTTGTGGGTAAAATTTCAAATATTTTTATTCATAACTTTATATCTGTCACATGAGAACCAAAAAAAACTCGACTATTCCCTTTTTAGTGAGATAAAAGCTAGTAAGCTTTTTTTAGAATTTTTAACGAAGTAAGAAAATATATAGGTACTTTGTTAATATTCTAAGCAAACCATCACCATCTGCTGGCGGCAAAATAAAATTTAACTATAAAGTAATTCATTGCAATTCAACGGGGCAATGCTGCCAGCATGCTGGGCACGCTGCCAACTGGTAGTGGGCTGGAGCATTTGGACTGCCTGTGAGTCTCCAATGACTTATAGGTTGTCTAAATGATTTTATTGTTGTAGCTGTAGTGTTGTATATAGCTCGTACTATTTTAGTAATAAAGGCATAGATACCACAGGTAAAAAAAAGTAAAAAGCACGGGTGTGAAAAAAAGCGCATATAGATTTTGTACGTATAACGCCTACGTAATAGAGCTTTTGCGAGCTAGAGTATTGAAATAGTACACTATGACACGAGGTCGGAAAATGTTTTATTTCAATTGAGGCTGCTATATTGTAAGCTAGGCTAGAGGAGGGTTCGTAAGTTAACGTAAGTATTAACAAGAGTGACAACTATTTTCAATTGTTTCTTTATTCACATTGCGTTTTAAAGCTCTAGCTTTATTTTTTCTATCGCTACATTGAATGCTATTTGGCTAGATATAAGAATAATAAGCACCGATAGGACAAAGTATCTATTTAAGAAGCTTTTGAAGACGGCTAAAGTACTTGAAAGCAAGTAATTCTACCTAGCAAGAAAATATAAACAAAGTTTAAAACTGTGAAAGGAGTCTAATCATAAATATTTGAATTGATAGATACAATTGCCTTTGGTATACACTATAAAACCAGCAACACTAAAGAGGTAAATGTGATTCGTATAAACTCTTTGGTTAAAAATATAACATTCCCCTTGGAGACAATCTGCTGGCAGTTATGGTATATTACTTTTCTCTGCAGTAAAATATTACTTGCTCAGTGCTATGCAGTTAAGCAGTATTAAATAAACATCACTGTGATTCATCCGGGAAAACACCAAACTGCTGCTTGGTGGCTGAACTACAGAACACGACACGCCCTATAGTTTGACAGTTCCATCAGTTGTCAATATCAGGGAATTTATTGATGGATTATACTTTGTTACTTACACCACAACACATGAAACGGAGCATATTTACAATAGTTTACAATTAGCGGCCTTATTACTAAAAGCAATCTCTTCTTAGGCAGGTTTCAGGAATTAGAAGACTATATGGGTGCCTACTACTCGATAGGTTCTACTTATTGCAGCGGGCGCTCAGTGCAGTGCGCTACCAACATTTATCCTATCCTCCCAAATCTGTGGCCAGGCCAGTGACTGCACTGTCGGCTTTCAATGTGTCAAAGCCACCATGTCGATGTCAATAGTTGGTGGAAGCTTCTTCAGAGACTGTTCATTTAGATCATATAAAATTGTTTACGTTGAAAAGTAAATAATCGACTGTACATTTAATAATAATAATAATTATACAACTGATTAATTTTCTTACGAGTAAACGTAATCACATCACAATATATTATAAATGCCAAAATCACTCGTTCCTTATAGTTACACTGTATGTTACACTAGTGTAACGATGTGGAAAACCCTATTCCTCGTAGTGACACCACGGTAGACCTCTACTTCCGATTATGAAGAAAGAATGTGTGAGTTTGTTTATTACTGCTTCACGATGAAACCGCTGCACCGATTTGGATGAAATTTGGAATATAGATAGCTTGGGTCCTGGATTAACATATCGGACACTTTTATCATCATCACTTTTAATTACTGATACGCCGATAAAACCGCGGGTTTCTTTTCAATATTTTACACGGTTAGGGTTAATTAATGAATCATATTCAAAAACATTTCAAGGTGCAACCAAATTCATAGGAATGGTTATCAAACCAAGTGATACAACTTGCAGAAACAGTTTACTTCTGATTTCGTGCCGTTTCACACAGATCCGCACCGACTGTACTTCGGTCACAGATTAAAAAGGCTTCTGTATTATTAATAATCAAGAAAAATAAACGTTAAATATCTATTAGTCGATTTAGTAGGTAGGTGTGGTCAATAATATTTTGGCCCCAGCCGGTCCAAATCGTGTTAGTTTAAGTAAGTGTCGTTGGGATAAACATATTGGAGCTAATTGGAACATAATAAAATGGTCGCATTCGCCCCCACTACGTATCCACCTTGTGCGAGGAAGATGAGCAGTTTGTAAGCGGAAAAAATCAACCAATAAGATCGCTGCTTTCAAGGAGGCTATGAACATGAAGTGTTTTTATTTAATTTCTTTATTAATGTTGTTCTGACGGAACAAGCTCGAGGCCCACCTGATATTAGGCGGACTAACCTCTGCCTAGAACAGATGCATTTCATCACAAGTGACGAATTGCACTGCGCCCGTCACGTTGAGACATATTTGTTAAGTCTCAATATGTGCCTGCAATTTCACTGGGTCTCAAGGAATGCTGCCGGAGCACACTGTTAGGTGCTTGGTGACAGATTTTCTACTTGGTGGCTAGCCAGGCGGGCACTCGCAAAATGCCCTTCCACCATGCGGTGAAGCTCAAGCCAGCGCGGCGGTGGTGGTCGAACCAGGGACCTGCGGCACGGACTCCAAAGCTATTACCGCTCAGCCATCATTGCTTCAAAAATCATGTTGATGTAGGAGTGGATTTTATCCTCTTACACCGCTTCTATGACACGCACATCTCCGGTAGATATACAGCCTTAGTGGGCCCCATTGAGATAAACCGTAATAATTATTCCAAATTCTGTACTTTTCTTCTTAAGTTATTGTTAAAATTGTCAGTGTTTATAATATGAGTTGTATTGTTTCAGTGCGTGTAACAGGGGTATCGAGATGCGACATGCGTGCTCTGTGTTCGGTTCGCGGGCCGCTGGGTGGCGACACTCGCGCACTAGGCGCGGGCGCGCGACTCCTCTCGCTGCGCATGCCCGGCCAGCAGCACCCCATCCACCTGGTTGTCGAAGCCAAGGCGAGGGTCAAAGAGCTCAAGTCGATGGCCAGTGCGCACGCCCAGCTACGAGCCATGACCGACACAGACCTCTTCGGATTAGCCATTCTTCAAAGTAAGTTCCTATTTTATCAGTTCTATAGTTGAAGTAATGATGGCCGAGCGGTAATAGCTATGGACTGCCGTTATGCATTCCGCATGGTGGAAGGGCATTTTGCGATTGCCCGCCTGGCTAGCTACCACCCTCAAGTAGAAAATCTTTCGCCGCCCTAACGGTGTGTTCCGGCAGAAGACCTTGAGAGCCAGTGAAATTACAGGCACATGAGACTTAACAACTATGTCTCAAAGTGACGGGCGCAGTGCAATTCGTGACTTTGATGAAATGCATCTGTTATAGGCAGAGGTGAGACCGCTGGGCCTCGAGCTAGTTCCGTCACAATAACATAAAAAAGTTCTCTAAGTCTTCATACCCGGCCAGCACATGTCCATCCACACCGGAATAAGGCAAGATTTAAGTCACCACGAATTGACAAATCTTCAAAGTCCCTACACGAGGTCTGCGCGGCACTGTGTCGCGTTTACTACAAGACCGGTATAAATGTTCGTCTCATAAACCTGTAATTTATTTGGCTACTCTCTCGTTTCGACTGGAAAACAGCACAGCAATATTAAATAGTTTGGGGGCTGTACAAGGCCATTAGTTACAAAAGTTTTTCTGTCGTGGAATGCCGCGTTTATTTTTATTTCTATTCATCTACTATATATCGATTTTTGACCGTCCTTGAAAAAAGGAGGAAGATCTTAATACTTTTGTGTTTGTTACTCAGAACTTCGTCATTTATAAACCAATTTGGAAATATATTTTTTATCTGATAAAAATACCTACTAAACTCCTACTTATAGATATCTTTCTTTTTTTTTTCTAATAAATATCATCAAAATCGGTCACCAAAATGTATGGAAAAAAATATGTCATCATGTAAACGAAATAGCGTATTTTATACTTTTCAAAGGTGAAAATAGTATTTTTAAATAGTTACGATACATTCAAATCAATTTCGCTTCAACAGGGTTTCTCGGAAACGGATCTACCTACGTTATTATATAGGCGAATAGTATTTCTTCTTGGAGCTAACGACGACGCATCATAATCATTCCAATCATACAAATCTATAATCCATTCAAAAATTACACCACCTATTGACGTGGGCTCGCGTTTATCATCGCCTCGCCTCAGTCACGTCCCGTGTGATTTCACAAAACCAATACATATTATGTATTCACAGCGTCACACATTCCTCCTCGAGCATTCTGCCTATCGGTGCAAACAAACGTTGTTAAGTAATCAATGTTCTATTTGTACACGGATCACAAAGTGGCGACGAGTATTTTGCGCATCATTTACACCTCAATTAAAAAATAGCTTTCCGGCCGCGGCTCTGACCACGTTTAATTCGGTTATTGCGCAATAACATTAACCTCTTTTTGCGCAGTTGGATAAAAATTTCATACGTCCTTCCCCGGGTCTCAAGCTATTCCCATACCAAATTTCATCCAAATTGGTCCATTAGTTTTTAAGTTTGTTCGTTGCATACAAAAATAAAAATCTTTCCTCTTTATTGACCGAGCGAGAACTTAAAGCGGAGCGTCTCTGCTTCAACTTAGACAAAAATGCTTTGGTGTATCCGGCTGTTCTCCTCTACAGGTCGCATTTCTCAACCGATTCTCACGAAATCTTGTGAGCAGGTTTGATAAGCCCATGATTTATTTTGTCGATTCAGTTTTGGAAATTTTTCATAATGACTATCTTTCATAATGGCTATCTCTCTCTTCAATTGTTAGCTATACAAGGGTAGACTCGCGAGGTCTACAGCTCGGAGAGCCACTAGTAATATTAGTGTAGATGTAGATAAATGACACCGTTTCACATAGTACTCTACCCAATCTAACCATTCATTTTAGGTTTATTAACAATAGTGAAGCAGTGCTGGCTCAGGGGCATTGGCTACGGACTGCCGTGCAGGTCTAAGGTTCGAATCCCGCTGCGTGCTTTAGTTTCACCGCATGGTGGAAGGGCATTTTGCGAATGCCCGCCTGGCTAGTGACCACCCTCAAGTACAATAATCTGTCGCCAAGCACCTGGCGGTGCGTTCCGGCAGTTGTACTTGAAAGACAGTAATTTTATGTTAAGCCTGTTAACACCTTCGCCCACATCATCACTTACCCTCAGGTGAAAAACATAAAACATTATGATCATGCCCCGCCTTCAAAGTACCTATAGAGTTATTCCAATTTTAATTGAGTTACATGATCAAATTAGATAAATTTTAAACAGCAGTGAATGTCAGCTTTAATGTTTGATTTTTCTCTTACAGATGGAGAATATTTGTTTGTTGATTTGGAGAGTAAACTATCAAAATACGCACCAAAGAGTTGGAGATCATCCCATACTCATGTAAGTACTTCACGAAATACCGTGCCTTATTCGTATTTAAAACCATAAATAACATACCCAGTATTGAGTTAAAATTTTAACTGGTAACCGTATTTTTGTTCCCATATCGAAGCTGGTCACCAATAATGGTTACGAAAAGTCTACTAACGAATCCCGAATTGTAACTGGTTACCAAATGGGGCATTTTGATCCCAGTTCAAAATTTGTTACAGACTCTAGTTATCAGATGGTCCGGATCCTAAATTTAAAATCTACCCCTGCTTTTAAATGTATAAATTGTGTCATTTCGTTTACAGGGTCTAGACGCCAATGGGAGACCACTTCTTGAACTGCATCTCATCGTGCAATTCCACGTGGAGAGTCCTCTGCTTTTGCATGATGAAATCGGGCGGCACCTGTACTTTCTGCAACTGCGTCATAATGTGCGGTCAAGAGATGCACTCCCAGCCGAAGTACTCCTTCTGCTTACCGGCCTCGCTCTACAGGCTGAATACGGAGACGCTGACACTTACGAAGATAGAGATTATTTCAAAGTAGAAGAATATGCGCCCCCGTCACTCACTGGCGACTGGGTTGCAGCAGCCATGCGCGCCTGCCATCGCGAACATAGTGGACTATCAAAATCAGACGCCGAAATCAGATTCATAAGAGAAGTCTGCCTTTTACCTGATACGATAAACTCTCACAGATACCGTCTGAAGCAAACTAAATCAGAACCCGAACCTGGAACGGTATGGCTTCTCGTCACCGCCAAAGGCATCAAAATCTTGCCTGACAATGGAAACCTTTCAAGTTTTATATGGAGTGCCATTGGAAAACTCAGTTTTGACAGGAAAAAGTTTGAGATAAGAACTGAAGAAGGCAAGATCACGTTATATTCTTCAAGTGAAGAAAAATGTAAATATATTTTTGCTCTATGTAAAGAAACTCACCAGTTCTCCATGAAAATAGCTCCGAAATTTAACGAAGTTGTAAGGCGGGAAGAAGAAGAACGTAAAATTTGCTTTGGCTATTCCAAATCGTTTAATTTACAATATAATCAAAACAAAAGTGAGCAGAGAATATCGGTGATTTCATCAACGAGTTCAAACACTACGTCAGGGATCGTGAGTGACAGAGTCCAATCAGAAGATGAGTTGGAAATAATGATAGATACACCCCCAGCTCCTTCAACTGAAAGTTTGGCGTTTGCTCATTTATTAGACAGTGCAAATTCATACTTCATTCGACACATTCCTCAAGATAACCAACCGCTAAGTAAATCAGCATCTATGCAGCTTCAAAAAGGAAAAAGCAGAGTTAAGAGGAACAAAGATGACACCGAAAATGTGATTGCAAAAGACAATCCGTCTTCTGAAGGACAACATTCCGTTAGTCAACTAGAAGAAACAAACTCTTTGCCCGATCAAAGTGTTACTGAAACCTCAGACAGCCCCACATCCAGCAAATTAAAATGTACAGGCTCGCAATGTTCTTCTTCTTGTAGCACAGTTATAATGGCAAGAGCTGGTCTCAGTACCCTAAGTCGGACCTCCAACGCAAGCAGCTTAGAGCTAGGCTACAGTCACACTGCTCAAAATTCAATGTTAAGTGACAACAGTACTGTTGGGATTGACGTAGAATACACTCAAGATACTGCTTCTGCTTTGTATGACGGATTGGGGCAGGCGGTTACAGTTGCAGCATCAAGTGAAACAAGTGGAGTATACACAATGGCTAGCTCGGAACTGACAGGTCGATCTAAAATGGATGCTTTATCAGAAGATAGTCGTACGGATTATGATGGATCACACTATGATAGTTACAAACCTTCAAAAGAAAACGATTTGGCTGATTTTGACAGTGTTTCGTCAATATTAAAAAACAAATCGGATAGGGCTAACCATACCGCAGCGCTTAGATTGCAAGCACCCTTACCTAGTTCGGACTGTGTTGATGGAACTTCAAATTTTCAGAGTGATCAACAGAACGATAAAGAAATTATTTTTAGAGATCGGACAAATTCAAATGCGAGTGCGGCGTCTTTTCACGGAGATGGAAGTGACCCGACAGATAACAAACATAATTTATTGACAGCGAGCGAATTGACTGACCTCATTGTCGGGCGGGGTGTTTACCCTAAGACACAGTCAGTAAGTGATACTTTAGATTCAGTATCGGATTATGTGAGATTACTACCATTTGCTGGCGACAGTTATATCCAGGGTCATGAAGATACAGCTCCAACTGACGACAATTATCCAAACAATGCATTTTTCGACCGTCCTCCAACTCCTCCCACACGGACTGATAGTAGAAAACCTCTTCATTTGTCTTTACCTAATATCCTAGATGTGGAAGCAGATAAAGTAATAAGACAATCATTTCCTAACAAGCCTCCTCCGCCATACGAGTACAATCATAGAACTGTACCGTCATACATACCCACTATCACAAAAGAACCACCAGCATATCCTGGTCCATCAAGTTCTAATATGCCTTTTAAACAGCCCAATGAGAAAGAAGAAGTAGCCGCAAGAGTCGTCACCTCAAAGCCAATGATTACAATTTTGAAAGCGGAAGCTGGTGAGGTAAACGCCTCTATCGAAAGAACGTTTGCAAGTCCAATGGTGTTAGAGCATAGATTTCAAAAGTCAAAAAGACATCAAGCGTCCAGTCGTCGAGCTGAGAGGTCTAAGCTAGCTCAAGGTATCAACCACAACTTGTCTCCATCGAGAGAAGTTCCGCCACATGGTGTAGATGCTAACGTGCTGGTGGCGATGATGAAACTGCCGCCACCACCGCCACCACCAAGAAGAACTCGTCTACCACCACCACCACCCGTAACCAGACTACCTCCACCACCTCCCCCACACAACCCCATATTTCATCAGCAGCTGTACAGTGACGTTGATTATGTTTACTACCCGTTGCAGGACCCAGCAGTATCACAACAAAACTATCTTGACCACAAGTTGACTGAGTCGCGTATTTCAAATTTGCATAAGAGCAGTCTACAGTACAGAAGCACACCTTATTTATCGACATCTTTATCGGCGTCATCCATGTATGGATCTATACAGAATCTCTCAGACTCCTATGTTCAGTTGCCGGGAACCAGAGCAAGCTGGTACTCTTTGACGAGCAGAACGTCTATAAGTAGCCACTCCATAAATCATGAAAGGCCACCGATGCCGACGCGTCTACCGGATATTTCGTATTTCTCGCGTACGAAATCAGACGAGAACATTCTGAATGTGAAAGATCCACCTCCAATAAAGATGCGACGGATGCCACCGCCACCGCCGCCGCCATACGAACACAAGAAGAAACTCCCCACACACCTGAGGCCATTCAAAAGTCCGCCAAGCACTACGAACATAATAAGTGAAGTGAGTGTGAGCAAAGCAAAAGACTCGAATTGTGATTTAGATATAAAAACTCTTAGAGAAAAAAGTAAAAATCTCGATTTGCCGCTAATCGCGGCTTTGTGCAACGACCGTTCGTTGTTAAAACAGACTAAAGCTTTCGGTGCTCCAAAGTTAAGTAGACATACAGGCAGTGACTGTGAAAGTGATCAGAAAAGTGGGAAATCAGTTCCAAACACCACCGATAACGTTGACATTAAGAATAGGCAAGAGTTTAATGCTAGAAAGGTAATAACAGGGTCTCAAAAGAAGTTATTGATACGTAATCCTACTGATAAACTTCCAGCGTTGCCAGTTTCCGAACCCCACACTCCTAGAGCGATGTCAAACACGTATGTCATGCATCCATCGGTGATTAAAGCCAAGAAAACTCAACCGAGCTCATGACATAACGCTTAACAACGCCTTTACTTGCTACTTGTGAATCCTTCCAGTGCTATGAACTTTCATCCACCGATTTTACATCATAAGACTGATCATAATTGTCATCCGATTTTGATTTGGATCCTTATTTGCAAATGTCACAATAGACTAAGTGCTTACAAGATATTAGTTGCTCATGCCCTCAAACATTCCATATGAAGCCCATTTTGAATATAAATCGATCATTTGTTGGATTAAGTATAATATCTAAGTTTATAATTATGATAGTTTGGCAAATACGGGTCCAAAATTAGATAATGTTAGAGACAATGTTTTAATATTAATCATATTTAAGTTACTTTGTAGAAAGAAAATAAACACAAACTATTTGAACCACGTTTTTGTAATGTAACTAAAAACAAAAGCGAGTAGTAGGAATAATGATTACAAATAAAATAAATTATTGCAACATAGAAAGCTCACATAATAAAATTGTGATTGTAACTAGCGAGGATTTTAATTGGTCTAATTTTGGTAAGCTACGAGTATAACACGAACGCAATACATACTGAGTAATACTGGTTAAATTAAGCAGAATGCTTAATTTTCACTTAGTATAAATGTAATGTTGCGTTAGTAAATTCATGTATGTATACTTACATTAAAGACATATAACTTTGGGAAGGATTTAAGAAACAATCTTGTAATATTACCAGGGTAAAGCATCTGGTTTATCAACCCATAAAATTAAAAACTATTAATTTATACATTTGGCTTAGTTCACTTAACGATATATTAAAACTACTAATAACAGAGTTCACTATTAAATAGTGAATATTGAACCAATCTGTGTTTAATTAAAAAAATATAATACTCGCTGTTAAATGTCTAATGATATTTAGATATATTATTCACATTGTAAAGCTATAAGTACCTATATAATGTGACATGATAATTGAATGATGATACTTTTTTGATTTTTTCATCAACTATTTATTTTTCATAATGTTGTACATAACATTGGTATTTCTAGTACATGATATTTTTTTCTAATATGTACAAATGTATAATAAACATTGTGTAACTTAAAACAATATTTCATTTATAGTCACACTAAAGACACAACAGAGAAGAGGAAAAATGATTGGCCACCTTTTGGGACATGACAACTTTATTAAAAACATAATTGAAGGCAAAATAGAAGGAAAACGAGAAAGGGGTAGGCAACGGATAAGCTACATAAGCCAAATAAAAGTACAAGTCAATGTCATGTCGTACAAAGAAGTCAAACAGGTCACCTTAAATAGAACAAAATGGAGAACATTGCATCAGCTGCAGCAACAAGAGTCTAACTCTTAAGTTATAATAATAATAATAGTCACACTGAGATTCAAACAAATATTGCTTAGTAGGTATGTAACGGACACATATAAGTACAGTATCAAATCTTTGGTTACAAAGGAACTATTAAAAATACATAAAATCTGAATAGATTTAACAAATACTGAGTAATATGTATATAGAAATTAAGAAGCACAAAAATGCTCAAAAATAATACTAAAAAAAACTTCACAAATGGCAACAATAAGGAGATTCTCTAAAGTCTTAGAGTATTATAAGCTTAGCAGAAAATATTAATTAATAATCAATATTACTGTGGAACTCGCAATACACTTCAAACTATAAAATATAACTCATTGTTATCCTTACCTAATCCAAACACAAACAAAGGTCTAAAACAATATTAATTTATAACAAAAGCATTTTATCTAGTTTGTTAGTTTGTGTAAACTGGGAGTACAAAATATAATCTACTTCTCAAGTTTCAAGATCAGAGCAGAGTTTGGAGTGAATGTTACCTTGTCAAAATAAATTACTTCTCCGATCAATGTGGAATTTGTACCAGCAACTACTGTACCACCGTAGAACATAGTGGATAGATCAGTAGTTATGGAAGTATTACCAAAATTGCCAACAAACACACAGGTGTTCCTACGGGGATATGTGCGCTCAATTACCACCAGATTCTCATCAGTTTTGCGAATTTCCATATTTTTCAATGTGTTCCCTTCTTTATATATAGCTCTCAAATAAATAGTAGGTGAATCAAGTCTTACCTTGACCAAAGTTTTAATCACTTCCAGGTAGTTATATTTCGGTTTCAAAACTGATTCAGAATTCCATGGCAGAATACCAGCATTTACATTCTTATCTTCAAAAGCCATTTGTACTACGTTATGTACATCTTTGTGTTCATAAAAATCACCTTCAACTTGGTGCTCTGGCAAACCACCAAGACCTATTTCATCTCCGTAAAAAATACTTACAGTTCCTGGCAAAACAAACTCAAGGGCTGTCAAAGCCAATGTGTTTTTTTCATGCTTTGTGGATATCCTTTCACTATTGATATTTCCGATATTCCAGTGCACCCACGGATAGTGTGGTTTTGACCAAAGAGTACCATCTACTACTTTATCAATGCGATTCTTTAAGGCATTCACACCTTCATGCAAGTCCAAATGGATATCGATAAGATCAATCCTCGACAGCAAGATATTTAGTGCATCACCTTTAGCTTTCTCATAAGCCTCCTCACAGGCAATAAATATTTTGCCATTACCTATGATCTGCTTCCATATTTGCAAAGTTCTTCCAAAGTTAACATCATCTACATACTTATGTAGGTCTTTTAAGTAAAATCCATCAACTTTCTGTGCTCGCGCCCAAAAAGCAATTGCTGCAGATGTCTCATCATAATAACTGACTAAAGAATCGTTAGCCAGTAAAAGAGCATGAGTAAAGTTGGAAGAAGCGCCTGGATTAGCAAGAGACTTCACAGGTATATCTAGAATTAGAGACATGTTCCTCTTATGTACTTCTTCAACTAAATCTTGAAAATCTTTTAGGATACCTACACTTCTATCAATGTTAAGGAGAGAAGTTATGTTAAAATATTTATCAGGATAATGGTGAGCTTGAAACATGTAATTTAGACGAATAGCAGATGCTCCTAAATCCTCTATGTAATCTAATTTCTTGAGTAATCCTTTTAAATCTCCTGTGCCATCATTATTTGAATCTTTGAAGCTTGCAGGAAATATTTCATAAAACACTTTTCCTTGATACCAGGGCAGGTCTGGATTACAACTTTTGGGTATGGTAACCACCATGCCAATGATAGCTGCCAAGCAGGCTATGAGTCCAGACACGACAATCCACAGCAAAAATTTTCTTATAAGGACCCAGTTCCAATTGACGAAACTAGGTAATTTCCTGTTATTTAATTTGAGGCTTCCATTTAGTTTGATATCTTCATCAGTCTGCAACAGGAATAAATAAGCTATATAGAAATGTATATTGTAACATGACTAAAATACGAAGCTCCAAATCGAAAGTACTTTGACAGTTACAAATACCTAGCCTTTACGCGCGGCTTCGCCCGTGTGATCTTTGATTTAAGGGCATAATAAGACCTATGGCAAAAATAATGAGATTACCACTTGTAGTAGAGTCAATATTTATAATTGTTTAAAAAATAGCTTTTCACTGTAAACTGTATCACTGATATTCCTTATGATATTAAAAATATATGAAAAAATGAGGTTAATAACATCTATGTGCATCGCGCAATATAACCTGTTCCTTCTCAAAAGTCAAAACTGTTGCATTAATAAATTGTTGAGTTCTTCAAGTACATACATACATTTACAATTTTATTCATAACATTAACATAGTATTCCGAAAAGTTGAGAAGGCTTTAGTTATTAATAAACAACCCAAGCCTTATAAGACAACCATTATTTTGTTTATATGATAATAAATACTACGGCACATAAAGATATACAATTTATTTAAATGTGTGTTTAAATTAGACAGGAATATATAGATGAGGGTAGTCAAAACATGATCTTGATGTTAATATGTGCTTGAATAGAACTGTTAGAGAGTTATAAAATAAAATAAATAAATATTTGCTCACCAGATAAGTATGGTGCATTTTGCATGGTGGTAGGGCATTTTGCTAATGCCCGCCTGGCTAGCTACCACCCTCAAGTAGAAGATATGTCGCCAAGCACCTAACGTGTGTTCTGGTAGCTGTCCCTGAGAGCCAGTAATTCTAGCCTTCTCTTCTTAGCCTAAAAAACATCTACTACATCATCACTTACCATCAGGTGAGATAGTGTTTGACCACTATCTAGGCTAACCTATCAGGCATAAAAAAAATACTGAAACTTTACTTGTAATCACTTGGTGCAATCGTCAGTTGATTAATTAATAAAAAATTACACAAAGAAACCAAGACTAGCTGATTTGACTATAACTCCTAATTTGGCTATGTTGAGCTCCGTCAGTGGCTTAGGCATGGGGAATAGGGATAGTTGATAGATATCAGCAGCTTCCCAATTACGTAAGTGACACAAATAAATCAAATGACAGTTACACAAACCAGCTGCCCGATTATGTAACTTTGTAGAATTGGGCACTTGTAGCTTTAATGTGACCAGCTGCCCGATCACGAAACCTTGTAGCAACAGGGCACTTGTACTATTACATGTGCCCCGTTGCTACAGAGTTACGTAATTGGGCATCTGATTTGTGTTACTGACTGATATTGTTTTATTAGTGTCTTGATGGAATTTACATTGTGACTCTCAAGTCTTTTAATTATCTATGCACACATTACTACCACATCCATGGCATGGTGACTAAAACAGGCCCCAAGGCTGTACTTACAGGTCCCATAATGAGATCTCCATTCTTGCTCAAAGTCTGGTAGTCTAACATACTGATGTTATTGATGAGTTGTGCACTCACTGGGTCTTGGACAACTGAATTTGAATCTCCTGATGAGCTTGAATCACCGGCTGAAGCATCTGAAATATAATAACATTTTTATGTTTTTTTTGGCCTATGTTTTGATCCACCTGGCTCTGTATCGACATCACCTAAACTCAAACCTTTCAGTATTCTATGTGGAAATTACACACTACAACTTACAATAAACAAAGTCGTATAGCCATCGCTTCGACTCGGGCCAAGCTTGCGAGTAATGGCCTGGCAATGGCTCGGCACTTGCTATGGTTCTTAAGGACTCCGCCCTACGTAAATTAACTTCGCAAGAAAATAAATACGTGTATATTCTTTGACATAACTTTTGCTTATGACATAGCACTCCTCCCAGTATCTACTTACAAACAAAGTGACGCAGCTGAGAATTTTATAAGAATCACACACGGAATTATTCCTCGTAGACACTTTTGAAATATGGTTACTTCTTTTCCTTGTAAATTCACTTCACGTCATTTTATCAGTTGTTGTTCCTACACTGCGCCCCTATTTATCTCATAATTTTAATCGTGGGGCACTGCCGGGCACAATTTTAAAAACATTATCAGATATTTCTAAATATGATTACAAGCACTATCGCGTGCTGAGCGAAAATCATATTTACAAAATTATTGGAGTACATAATTTTTTGTTCCGGACGGGAATTGAACCCGCGTCCTCAGATTTCCGCCGTTTACCGCCGAATGGAGTAGGCCTCCGGCGCGAAATTGGAAGACGCGGGTTCGATTCTCACCCGAAAAAAAATCGCACTCTTATAATTTTGTAAATGTGATTATCAGATACTTTCTAGATGAGAGCTTCAAAAACTGTCAACCCGGCGACCAGTTTTGAAGCAGGGATGGCTGAGCGGTAATAGCTTAGGACTGGTACCGTGCAGCAAAAGGAGGCAAAACCATTTTGCAAATGCTCGCCCGGGTAGCTACCACGTTTAAGTAGAAATCATGTCGCCAAGCACCTAACAGTGTGTTCCGGCAGCTACCCTGGAGAGCGAGTAATTCCTGGCCTTGTCAGTTAACCATCCTTGACCACTATCTCACCTGTCGGTCTATCAAATACTAGGTTGACCATTGCAGTAACAGGTAACTTGAGATTCATCTACAAATACCAGATTGAGAATGCTGTTAAACAGTTTGAGCACTTTTTGAGGGTCTACTTCAGTCTACCGTTGATACAGGTGTACAGACTGCTAAGGGCATATACCCCACTTCATGAATTGAACAGAATCTCTTTAAGATGAACTTGTTGACGGCCTAAATTTATCGACGGGCGAGGATACAAAACATGCTATTTCACCTATACCTTTGTGGAAAAGGGTCAGACTCAGTGATGAGTAGTAAGAAGCTAGAACTCGCGCATATACGGACCCGTTTTACATCTATGCTAGTTTCGCACACTTGTTTGAGCGATATCATAACACAATCCTGCACACTTTCATCTTGTAATTGTTGGCGACTATAAATCTCGTTAATTTCTGGTTCGTAAAATTGGTCCAAAACAGCGGGAATTTGCACCAATTTAACTTGTCGGCCTATATATTAGGCACCAGCAGTGATGCAATTAGGGCGTATATATCCTTGCCATATTGTGACAAAAACAAAGATCGTGCTTTATCCTGGCTGACTGAATATTATTTTCAAAGTTCAATTTTTACAGTTAACTTACATACTGTTTGAAATTAAAAAAAAATAACAAGTGCAAGTTATAACTACCTATACACATCAAATGATAAAGAATTAATTCGTTGTTATCAAATTAGACCCCGGCGTCCTAGTTATGAATGAAATTCTATTGTTATCATTATTGCCGATGCCGATGGGTTAAAAGAACTTTTAAATTTGATAGCACCGGCGAGTCGTCATCAGGAGCAGCATGGTATGATGCAACTTTTAAACAACAGGCTAGAGAGGTATCGTAAATCGTAATACGTCACCAGTGTGCATAATGACCTTGGAGTCGTTCCCTATAACGGCAGCGTTATCTTATGTTGAGCAAAATTGTTTACAAAATAATGTAGTGGTACTGAACGATAGTAAAAGCTAGAGATGGGCCGAACATGGGTTTCACCGAATACGAATATTCGGCTGAATGTTCGGTAAAACTTTTACCAAACCGAATATTCGGCCGAATGTTCGGCATAATTGATTACCTGACGTTAACAATACAGGTCTGAACTTGTTCACGCAAAGCGCGTGGACGGGCGCCGGACCCTCCTGCCGGCTCCCAGGTAAATGATTGATTTATCAAATGATATAAAATGCTATTACTTTTTATTTCTAAAAAAACAACTATTATAGATTAATACATTTAGCTTAAACTTCTACATAAAAACTGATAATTTTGAATAAAAAAAATTCGATATACTACTATGAATCATTTTTCTAGTTTGTACACTTCAAGGACAAATTAGAAATATGATTCATAGTCTGTTGAAATATTGTAATTTAGATACGCAACTCGTTATTAAAATCAATAAAAATAAAAATAAACTTGCATAATTTTTCACTGTTATGATCAGATTTAAATGTTATTTATTTTAAAGATTTCACAGTAGTTTAACCCCAAAACAGCTACATACTTATAAATTGTTTTTAATTACCATCTTTTTATCTGGTATTATTGGAAATACAGCTAAAGACAAACATAAAGCTGCACTGCAAATTACTTATCACATTAAAATAAAATATAGGATACATTTAACACTCAACTCATGATCAATCATACACGGCTTAATACCGTGAAAACTGAGTACCCCTTTGCCGAATATTCGGCGATTTAACCGAATATTCGGCCGAATACGAATATTCGGCAAACCTGCAGAATATGCCGAATACCGAATATAAAACGAATATTCGGCCCATCCCTAGTATAATAAAGCGCTTTACAGCATATCTTAAAGTGTTCTAGCGGAAACAAGGGCTTTGCTATCGCTTATGATGCATTACATAGTAAAATTACAATGGGTGCTATCACATATTGGCTTGATGGGGAACGAGGACGCGCACCGCTACGCAAAGTCCGCCGTTATTGACGAAACGGAGATTTTTATTCTTCCATCATATTTAGAAGTATTACCTAAATTTAAAAACAAGTGTTTTGAGAATAGGAGAGAATATTTTGATTAGCGGTCGAAAAGTAAAGGAATATGGTACAGAATAATGCAAAGTCAGCCTCACCGCTCCACATGGTTTATTGGTAATGTAGGTAGACAACTGCACACAGACTATGTTCCGGACACACATTCCATTTAGGAAATTCGCATATATGATGGGTAAAGTATGGTCACCTAATTGTGCGGTGTGTGATAAACCTGAGGATGCTTACCACATATTGATGGAGTGTGTCCGGAACCAAACTGAAAGGTTAATGTGACTGATGCATATATATCGATGCAGTGTTTGACGTATTGTCCAGGCCAACTTCATGTGAGGCTGGTGTGATTTATGAATTAGTGGCTCCTTGCCTTAATTCATAAATCAAATTACCCACCGACTATATCATAATTTTAGTGTCTGTTTATTATAATATATGAAATATTAAATTACAGGCATATGAGACTTTTAACATCAGGTGGTAGTCATGCTGATTTCGTCCAAATTTGTTATGATCCTACTAATGCCACCTTAGATACACATTCTAGGATGAAGTTACAGTCTTTAAATAGGTTATATAGGGGTTTCACTGGTATACTCCTTGCTGCAACTTCTATACCATATAACAAATATTCCCAATTTGTGTCTCAAAAATGATTGAGGAACAGTTAAAAACCAACCACAGTATAAGTATAAACTAATCAACTCGTTGCTTACAAGTTAATGAGCTGTACTTAGTGGAACAACTTGTTAGCACCATGTTACCTTGCAACACAAAGTAACGGAATATGTCAAAAACAAGCAGTGCGGCGAGGATAGGGTATTTGGAATAGGACTAGTAATGCCAAGACTAAAAAATGCCACAGAATTCACGGTTTTTTCATGTATTCTATCCGTAGTTTTTATAGTTACTTAGGCCCAAATTCCGCCACTTCCGTTTTTTTGAGGACAAACTTTATACCCATTTTGCCTATTTAGATTTTATATTTATTCTGGCAAAACCCCCCTACTGAGAGAGGCTGTGTCAGCAATGGACAATCCCGCTGAAACAGTACAGCCAGATTACCTTCAGCTGAAATTTGTATCAAGGAGTAAAAAGCAACAGTGAACTTTTATTGAGGTGATGAACACCAAATATGCTTCTTTTAATAAAATGCTTTGAGAGGGAGAGAGATAACTGAAAAACCACTGATGCTTTACAATCATCCTTGTCAGGAATTAAACTAATATAATCAGCTGCTGAAGGTATGCTTGCTTATCAATCATAATTTGGTGAAGCACTACAAAGTCTGATAAAAGTGATATTTTGTGACTATGACAAAGCGAGAGAGACACTTAAAGTAAAGTATAGCTCAATAGATAGTTTAAAATTAATTACAGCTGACATTGAGTTCATTAAAACGCTTGTTTTATTTATCACATTATGTTCAGTATTCCAAGTAAAGTACATATTTGCATGAGTATTCCAAGACAGACAGACAAAGACCTAAATTTACATACAAGTTTGGAAAATCCCAGACATATGCAGCCATCTTGGGGATTGCAGTATCAGATAACAGTTCCCGAGTAGGCGCTGCTGGCCACCTTCTGTATATTTTCCTTAGTCGTTAGACCAATGGTAGACGAGGGAATAATAATTATGTAACTCCAGGATGAGCTACCCCACCCTGGGTACCATTCGAGTGACGCTAAATAAGTGAGTATGTATTTGGAATAACAAAGTTATCACACACATACGATAATTTTAATACTATGCAGGCTGCCTGCAACTGAAGTACGAATAATAAGCACTCAGTTCATTTGGCACATACCAGTCGGAATATTGGCTAAGGTGGGTTCATCCACATCGTTGAGTGTCAAGAAAGGTCGTTCGTTCATTTCTTCAGAGAGTGGGTGCTTGAAGTCCATAGATGGTGGGCTTGGCGTTGTGGGCAGCAACAAGCACGTAGACGATTTCACACCTCGTAAATAATCCGATGTCTCAAGATCGGCGTTGCCAGACACTTCGACACTCTCCGGAATCTGATCCATAGGTCAGAAGTTCAGAACCACTATAATACAGATTTAGAGGAGTGTGTATCTCAACACAAATCATTAATTGATTGCTCCGTGCGCTAATAAATTGATCTGTAAATTAAATGGGGTGCGATTTTCGTTTCACTTTTTCAAAGATTACCATAGAGAAAAGTAATTGAAAGATTACTAACCCCCATACAAAGTTACTTTATGCTAACCCCCTACCAGTATATTACTTTTCTCTCTCTATGCCCCCTACTTTTTGGTTTGGTGCAGGATTGGATGGATTCAGACAGACCCTCAAAAAATATATTACATGGAAAATAAAAGTATACTATTTGTCCAAAATTATACTACGTTTGACGTTTCAAGTTTTTTAGCATATTTTATAACGTTTCGTTTTTTTGCATTTATGTTTTGAATTAAGGCAAAATTTGATGGACTAGAAAATGGTGAAAAGTGAAAAAATATTGGTACGTTGAAACTCGTTCAAAATATAAAAGAATATAACAAAGTATAACAAAAAATACAGGCAATCCGATGACGGGAAATGGAAGGGGCCATCCCCTTCCATTTCCCATCCTCATATCGTAATTTTTAAATCGTTTATACAAATAAAAAGCCCACCTACTTATTAAAAAACAAGCTGATATTTTGACGCGAGAATTTTCGATTGATAATTAGGGTACATTTTCGATTATGTCAAATTAAGGTTAAAAAATAAATATTTTATATCAATGAAAAAACTTACAGTTAAGTGTTCATCAAATTCAGTTACATAAAAGTATTTTTGTATAAGATAAAAATAAAAAACCAAAAACTTTGATTGAATTTTCGTCATATATTTTGCAGTTAAGTGAATAAAATGTTAAACAGAAGTTGTAGATCTTTTTATTACCTACAACTTTGTCTTTTTTTTTCCATAGGACTAGTACATTTGCCGGGAATCAAGATAAACCGTTTTTTAGCCTTTAAAACAAACTTCCTACACTTCCCGACCTCAGATCGCCCGTAAATTATTTTTCCTTTCATTTTTGTTATATTTTCTTTTCTTTTTCTATGACGACTTACCAGGAAATAAAAATTTCTTTTTTTAATATTGTTAGGTTTGCAATAACGCCTGCTATGCGGATTACATTACAAATATACGATACGAAAAATTTAAGTCATGTGCGGGATTCGAACCCGCGTCCATGTACCCCTTGAGCCGGGGTATGCTCTAACCAATTGAGCTAACATGACATGACGTCATAACTCAAATCTTTCCTATCGTTCTTTAACCATCGTATTGGGATGGAGCGAGATCTATAGTACCACTTGCGTTGTACTACAAACAAGACCAATTTTGCAATTGGTTTTATATTACTTGTAAATGATGACTTATAATTTTAATATTGTTAGGTTTGCAATAACGCCTGCTATGCGGATTACATGACAAAAACACAAATATACGATAAGAAAAATTTAAATCATGCGCGGGATTCGAACCCGCGTCCATCCACCCCTTGAGCCGGGGTATGCTCTAACCAATTGAGCTAACATGACATGACGTCATAACTCAAATCTTTCCTATCGTTCTTTAACCATCGTATTCGGATGGAGCGACATCTATAGTACCACTTGCGTTGTACTACACTACTACGACCGATTTAGATAGTTAAAAAAAAAGTGGTACTCCACTCGAAAGTTGTGAACGACGTTAGAGTGAAAACTTTCACTCCGAGTGTGTTCTAGTCAAGGTTCGGAATGGCTCCCAATGGTAACAAATTATATAATATATTAGGTTATTAATAACAAAAATAGGTTATTGTATTGGTATTATTGTAATGTCTGTCTTTAAACATTATCATAATATGTCTAAAGAACATGAAAGATAGAATATGTCTAAAGACAGATAGGTAACATACCAATATGCGTCTTAACTTTAGTCGCCGACTATTTCTTTTTTATACCTGAGAGGTTATCGGGCATATGCTTTGATCGAATTTAAAGTTTACGTATACTGTCCATTCTAATAAAGAGTTTGTATTAACATAATTTAAACAGGTTGCACTCCCATGATCAGTATTTCCTTTTATTTCATATTCTTATTATTATAAAATCGAAGTAAGAGAAAATTTAAGTTTACAATTGCATTTGTTTTAATATACAAATAGTGGTTTCTCCTTTACAGGTTTCCTTTTTACACCCAAATAGAGTAGGACAAAATGTACATTATATATCTTCCTATACTCCGATTCAATTTAGTGTAGGTAATGTGCAATGGATATCTTAAACTTGGAATACTGCAACATATATATCTGTGAAGCTATTATGATTGTCTTCAAAAACTTGTCGTGCTGGTATCATCAATTTAGCTCTGATTCAAATTCTCATCAGAGTTTATTTCAAATCACTATTCAAATTCCTAATGGTTGGATATCGCATAGATGTTGATAAGTAAACTGTTTCTGGAGAACGTTTATGTCTGGTAAATATCTTAGTAAGTAAATGGTAGTAAAATGTATGCAGAATATTTCACTTAGCAGCAAAAAACATTATACATTACAAAATCACAAATATACGATAGCAAAAATTTAAGTCATGTGCGGGATAAAAAAAGGGGTAAAATTTTTCCTTTCGTATATTTGTGATTTTGTAATGTAATCCGCATAGCAGGCGTTATTGCAAAACCTATCAATATTAACATTATACATGTTACATTTATCATAATTTTTGTTCCGACGCGACCCTTTACAAATATATTTATATATTTTTTATATTATTTCAGGCCTACTTGCACGTTCAAGTTACGCAAATGAGTGCTATTTGTTCCGTATGCGGGCACATGCTCCGTTAATGTTATACAAAATCGACACCGCGAAATTCATATGACGTTACCTTAAGCATCTTATAAAGCTCATAGAAAAATGGTAGAGCACCGTGTGCGCAAATGTTAAACTCAAATTTTGCCAGCTAGATTGATTCGTAATGCAATGCAAATACAGTTAAGATTTCCTTATTATAATTTATATGTGTTTTTACAAATATCCATAACATGGTAAGGAAAACATTACGATCTCAATAGCGTTTTCATAGTCCCAAGTCGAATTTGGTTACAATAATGGTGCATCTTTTGACATTGCATTGACTCAAAGGAGAAAATATATCAAACCACCCTATATATGGTGTTTAGGAAATTCAATGCAAAGCCATGCACATAATTTAAGATTTTTTTACCATCAGCGTATGTCAAGAGCAGCAACTTGACATCGCTCACCCGTATTTTATAGTGTATCTTCAATATCATCTTTCCCTATTCGATCTCCGCGTTGGGGTTGGTACAATATGTATTTCATATTAACAAACATCGTCACTGCTATATGTTACCTATGTATGAATAAATGTATGTAGACAGTTTTTTCTGCATAATTAATTATATAAGAGTGAAAATAAAACCCGCGGGCTGCCGCTAGGCAACCACGGGTATAGGACGGCGATTCTCTTGCAGTGATATGAATATCATAGTAGATAAATGTCGAGAAAACATGGCGAATATCGAGTCGTGTAGTTTTGTGTTATTCTCGCAATATCACTATCGATAAATATCAAGCCCTAGCGATCGACACGCAACATTGCGATATCGGGATTATCATTATACTTTCTATACACATGAACACAAGTTTATCTGTGGACATATTTTTATATCTACCACTCGCGAGAATAGCATTTTTGTGAAAAGTCGATATTTTTGGGGTTTTAATAGTCTATAGGTGACACGGGATAAATATCGAGAATCGATAAATTTATCCCAATTTTGAGAATTGCACCCCAGCTCTACACAGCACTACACGAAAACGTCCCTGTCAGGCTACGTTTTCAATAGCGTGTTCCGAACATCATCTAATACCAGATCTAATTATAAAGTCAGTACGAATTTTTGGTATTCGCAGAGCTAAATAATGATTTACTACATATTAGTATTTTAGTTTCAGGGATAAAATATATCTTTGGCGTAATCCACGACGCGAAAACAATTCTAAATTCAGATCGTATGAAACCAATGTACCTAATTTCATCAAAATTGGTTTAGTTTCAATGTTTCGGAACTGAGGAACAATAAAAACACATTCGTTATGTCACGTCATATTATCATTATATATTCTTAGCTTATTCTGATTGGGGGCGACATGTCCTGCACTGACGTCCGGCTTGGGGTGTTTTGTGCATTTCCCCCGCCAGCTTCTACCCAAGCCATCCCAATTCAATAAATATATTTAGGCGTTACTTTGTGGAAATCCATTTTGCATAATAACAAATATTTAAAAAATATTATAAAAATATTATAACAAATATTTTAAAAATATTTGTTAATATTACCTCCTTAGGTTATGTGCCAGCTCTTCAAATAACAATGCTCACAAACATTTTTTCAGCAACCGAGTAATCAATGCATGGAACAAACTTTCGAAATACTTAGTTTCAGCTCAAACTGTCAATCAGTTCCAGAATCAACTCGACAAATATCTAAGAAAAACTAGTAGAGAGTAGCAGGCAAATATCAGTTGTTACAACTGCCTAATATTAAGGGTGTATTCCATTTGACGCCAATTTCGTTATTTTCGATAATTTTGACCAATTTTGAAGCAATGATGGCCGAGCGGTTATAGCTATGGACTGCCGTGCCGCAGTACCCTGGTTCGATCCCCACCGCCGGCTTGAGCTTCACCGCATGGTGGAAGGGCATTTTGCGTTCGCCCGCCTGGCTAGCTACCACCCTCAAGTAGAAAATCTGTCGCCAAGCACCTAACGGTGTGTTCCGGCAGTAGTCCTTGAGAGCCAGTGAAATTACAGGCACATGAGACTTAACAACTATGTCTCAAGGTGACGGGTGCAGTGCAATTCGTGAATGAAATGCATCTGTTATAGGCAGAGGTTAGTCCGCTTAACATCAGGTGGGCCTCAAGCTTGTTCCGTCACATTCACATGAAAAAAAACATGTTGCGTCTATGGTTGTGAATTTGATCGTTTGTAACTGTTCTCCCCTGTACCATTTAGGATAGGAACGCTAAGAATGCCACTAAAATTTGCCACTTTTGTCGATCCCACGTTGATGGGGAAAAGTTTGTAACTGTCAATTTTGACAGTTCTCATCATAATACAAAATAAAACGAAATTTTCAGCAGCTTTTCTGCTACCATTTTTCATACATTTCATAATTTTTATTAGCTAGTAATACAAAGATGTAACATTTAGAAGAGTAGGTATTGTTGTGTGCTAAGCAATTGCCGCTATATAATTTGTATCCATTTTCTCTAGACGTGAGTCTTAGTCGTAATATCCAAATGTAACGACACAACTAAAAAAATGGATCCATGATACTCAATGACATTTGTTTGACATTGACATTAGATGCAGGTATAGTACCACCAACTTAACTGTGCAGTTTTCGAGGGCGCTACTGGTCATGGAAATTAACTACAGACTGTCACAATTTGAGGGAAAGTTTTAGTTCTTTTTTCTGCCACCTGAACAGATAAGTTGGTGGGTCTGTACTACAAACTGTTCCAGTACCTTCATAGCGTTTATGGTGAAAATAATGCCAAGACCCAAGTGGAACAACTTTTTAGGAGTGTGATCGTTTTTATAGTTTTTGGCGAATTTAACTCCAAGTGGTACGCACCCTATGTAACAATAATTTTATGTCTATGGTTCATATTAAAATGTGGAACCATAGACGCTGACTGTGGTCAACATTATCAAAAATAACGAAATTGGCGTCAAGTGGAGTACGGCCTAAGCCGTCATTGGTGGTCAAAATAGCAGAAACTTCTACTCGAACGCAAAGATACAAATGCCACTTTTGATACTGCTACAAACGCAATAGAGCCAAAACTTAGCGTCAAATGGAATATACCCTAAGGGAGTGTTCGGTAATCACAAGATTCTCTTGTGATTACCGAACACTCCCTTAGGGTATATTCCATTTGACGCTAATAACATTATTTTCGATAATTTTTATCACGTTCTGCGTCCATGGTTGTGATCACAGTGAGCGTTTGTAACTGTTCTCCCCTGTTCCATTTAGGATAAGAACGCTAAGAATGCCACTAAAATTTGCCACTTCTGTCACATTTGACATTAGATGTAGGTAATTCAAACTGTTCTAGTAGCTTCATAGCTAGTGCGTTGGGATAGCCTATCGGTGCCAAAAATAACACTCACAAACGCTAAAAATGATCACACGGGCCGTTCGATTTGGGACTTCGTGAGCAAAAATATCGTTTTCGCTCACCGTTCGGATAGCTTTGAAAACGCTACAAATGACAGAGAAAAGTGATATTTTTGACCCATGTCTTACCGTGAGATCGTAGTGATCGTTTTTTGACAACTGCTGGTTTGACAGTTGTATTTGGAAGAGTTTCACAAGTTTTTTATATAGGTATCTACTTGTTTTGTTAATTTTAGAGATTGATTCCATGTTTCGTACTGTGCAAAATTATAAAAATATTGTCGGTTGTCAAAGTATGTTTTAAGACGTTCGGATAGCATGCAGTAATTGGTGGTCAAAAATAGCAAAAGCTTCTATCCGAACGCTAATACACAAATGCCACTTTTGAAACTGCTACAAACGCAATCGAGCCAAAACGAACGCACCTAATGTTTATGGCGAAAATAATGCCAAGACCCAAGTGGAACAACTTTTTGGGAGTGTGATCGTTTTTACCGTTTTTGGCGAATTAAACTTCAAATGGTACGCACCCATAATTGATACCACATAACTTTGACGTCTTTGACAGGACAAGAAACATATCAGCTGATTTTTGTAAAATTTACTTCACTCATTTCAGTCATCAATGAAAGAAAACATAACTTTGAACATGCAATTATCGACACTTTTTCACAAAATTTAGAAATTTAACACTAGTGTGAAAGAGATAAATGCTATTCAATGTTTCATCCAAAACTACAGACAGTCAGTAAATTTGTAGCATAATTTCTATTGAATTTGTCGGGAAATAAAATCAAAAGTAAAATGTTATTTGCTCAGTGATCAAAAGAACTCACCATGACTTAGATCAATTCTGTTTTGTTTTTAGCTGTAAAATTGATTGAGTTAAATGAATAGTTAGTCTACCAAATATTGAGTAACATTTATAACAATGATTTTGTCAAAGGCAGCGATTTGGTTGCTGTGTGCTTTGTTGTTACTCTCAGTGTTTATGGCGAACTTAATGAGTTTGATCGCAACTGATCATAACTTTTACTCAGAAAATAAGGACGATGGTCTCAATTATACTAAAAACTTGGCAGAAAGATATGGTAAAATTACAGACACAACTGAGAACATTATATGGTTCTTACAGGTAAATTCTTTACTAAATTTATAAACAAAGAAAGTGATTTATGTCTAAGACATACAACAAATTAAAGACAAAGAACCTGAACAAAGGTTGCATGTACGTCTTTATAGGCACATACTAACTATAGTTACATCATTTACACAACCATTATGCTCTTACTATTAGAAACCAGTACTTATATTTTACTCGCAAGTGTTGTTTGTATTATTTATTATTATTGTTTAATCCTGTAAGCAGGCCAGAATACTTGGCGGGATTTACTGTTATTATCCATTGTGTGTTATAGTCCTGTATCCAGTCTAATCAGCTTGCAAGGTACAATTGCGCATCAAAGAGCCTCCAAAAAATTAACATTTTTTTCATGAGTTTATTTTTTTTATAGCCTTGCTTCCTAGCCTTTTAATAAAGAAGATGTGTGGTGGTTGTAATACACTTAAAATATGCTGTTTTATACGCTACATGTATTTCTGTATATAAAATACTGGTAACTGGACCCAGCACTGAGTCATGTGGTATATGCTACAATATATTCACAACTTTTTTTACAGATTTCTGACATACACATCAGTATATTCCGAGATCCAGGCAGAATATCTCAATTCCAGCAGTTCTGTGATAACACAGTTAAGAAGATAAAACCTTCTCTGGTCTTGGCCACTGGGGACCTGACTGACGCTAAGGCTAAAGATAACTTAGGCAGCTCACAAGTTAAGACTGAATGGGTATATTATCACAATATTATACAGGAGTCTGGAGTAACTAATGAAACAGTGTGGTTGGATATACGAGGGAATCATGGTAAGATTTTGTATTTCAGTAGCATTTAATAATATTATGTTCAACTAGGTGGTGTACAGATGTAAGAAGAACAGCATAGATTTGTACACTTCCATTTTTATTGCCACCCAGGTTATTACAACAATACATACATGAATAAAAAATGTATTAGTACTTAATAGTAAAAAAAATAAGTATGTAATACATAGTAAGTAATTGGAATTTACAACAGTGTGACATGCTAGCTTGACATGCTTTAGTAAGGCCTGTTCTACATCATACTATTAGTCTAAAGAACATCATATCAATGCGGGCGACCGCTATTGAATCAGTGCACTATTGTGTGTGAGTGTGAAATCACATGGTCATCAAGTTGAAAATGTCTGCCAACCTAGCAGAGCGATCACGTCTTCTAGTGATAGTGTAATATTGTCATTGTTGGATGCTTATAACGTAGACGAATTTACTTAGCATTCCATGGATTCACCGTGCGGGTGCCGGGTCCATAGCGTTGCAGAGGAAGAGGCTCCAGTCAAGGTGCCTGGGACTTGCAACCCAGTGAGTAAGGTTAAGGGGCCCCTTTATGATGCATCAATGCTCCCTTTCACCTCTCGAGCCTCCTCCCCTGCCTAACCAAATTTGGTAAGATCCTACTAATGCCGCCTTGGATACACGTTCTAGGATGGAAGTTACGGTTGTTTTTGACAGGCCAAGGTCTTTTAGTAGGTTGTATAGGGATTTTGCTGGTATACCCCTTGCTCCAACTTCTACAGCATATAAATTAACCACATAACCGTTTTTGATTAATTCATTTGTTAGGTCATAATATTTGTTAGTTTTTATTGTGTGGTCTTTAGGTATGTTTGTTTCCCACGGCACAGTAAGTTCTATAAGTACTATGCGTTTTAGATTCTTTGAGTATAGGGGGAGAACGGAACTAACATCTTATCCAGCCCAAGTGTCAACCTCACCTGCACGCGCTTCGGCGGCGGTACCCGAGTGGGTACCGGGTGCTCCCTGCTAGATAACGGACGAGGCTCTGGCGACCGAGCAATGGCGGTATAACCATACACCCTGGCCGGGTAACCGGGCGGAAGAGGCTTTATCAACCTTGAGAATTAAATACTCTCTAAAAGGTATGTAACGCAGAAGGACGAGGGGTGCCACTGCGTGAATACAGACCCTAAGAACACCATCTTTTAAGAAATATGACAGACAATAAAATACGAAAGAGATTGCCGAGCGTACCGGCTGGCCACCGGCGTCAGAGATGTCCCGGGGTCACTGATGTCAAATATATTACCGGTGAAGACAATGCTAACAAGGAGAAACTACGCCTAACAAGGAAAAGAAAGGATCAAGAACTGAAAATAGGAACATGGAACGTAAGAAGTTTAAAGAAGAAAGGTAAACTGGACAATACATTACAGGAAATGAAGAGATTACATATTGACATATTAGGAATCAGTGAAGTAAAATTTGCAGATAACGGTAGAATAGAAAAAAACGATGCAACCATATTCTATTCGGGAAAACCTTCCACTGAAAAAGGGCATCATTATGGAGTCGGGATAATTTTAAAGAAGGAAATCAGTAGATATGTTGCTAACTTCGTCCCATACTCGGATAGATGCATGATGCTGCAACTTGAGGCTCACCCATTAAAATTGAACATACTGCAAGTTTATGCTCCCATAGCACAAAGTAGTGACCAGGAACTGGAAGATTTCTACAAAGACGTTGAAACAGTTCTCGATAGTACTAAATCCCAAGACATAAATATAATATTAGGAGATATGAACGCTAAAATAGGTAAAGGGGCAGTAGACAAAATTGTGGGAAACTATGGACTCGGGCACAGAAACGAAAGAGGCGACAGACTGATAGAGTTCTGTACAGAAAGAGATTTAATTGTAGCAAACTCCTGGTTTGAACATCCACCGAGAAGACTGTATACCTGGACATCTCCTCAAAACCGTCCTGACCACATAGTAAAAAATCAAATTGATTACATACTGATCCCATCACGTTTTAGAAATTCAATAACAAATGTCAAAACTTACCCAGGAGCAGATATTGGTTCAGACCACAATCCAGTAGTTGCAAAAATTAACTTAAAATTAAAGAGTATCAGGAAGAATAGTAGTAATAAAAGAAAAATTAAAAAAAAAAAAAAAAAAATTAATATAGACAAACTTAAAATTCTTACCGTAAAATCCTATGTGAAAGACAAGATCAACCACGAAATAAGAAATATCAGTAACAATGACTGTAGAAACATAGACAGAGTCACAATTGAAAGAGAGTGGAGTGAACTAAAAGAAGTCATGCTAAAAGTCTCAAAGGAAGATCTTGGATATCAAAGGATAAGGGGGAAGCTGGAATGGATAACAGAAGAAATATTAGAATTAATGGACAAAAGAAGACAGAGTAAGAATACAGACACAATAAAGTATGAGGATTTAGATAATACAATCAAAAGAGAAATAAAGAAAGCTCGGGACCTATTTCTGGAAAGTAAATGCCTATCAATAGAAAAATTGCAAAAGAAACATGATAGTTTTAACTTACACAAAGAAATAAAAGAACTTACTAAAACCAATAGGAAAAATCTTCAAGGGACCTTGGTAAATAGCGAGAACAAATTAGTAACATGTCAGGAAGAACAGTGCAAAACATGGGAAAGATACATCGAGACTCTATTTCATGATGAACGAACACCAAATCAAACGCGGGTTCAGCCGAACCAGGATATTGATGGACCATCTATCCTAACGGCAGAAGTAGTCAAAGCTGTGAGATCGATGAAAGATGGCAAAACAGTGGGCCCGGATGGAATACATGCTGAAATGTTTAAATTATTGGACAACACCGGTTTCAATAAACTCAAAGACTTATTTAACAAAATTTATAATTCTGGAACAATACCTGAAGATTGGCTACAGTCGACATTTTTACCATTACCCAAAAAAGCGAATGCTAAACACTGCTGTGACCATCGTCTTATTAGTCTCATGAGCCACGCACTTAAAATTTTCTTAAAAATCATATTTAACAGAATTAATCCTAAAATTGAATTTAATATCAGTCCCTCACAATTTGGATTCCGCAGTGGTTTGGGAACCAGAGAGGCTTTGGTGGCGATACAAGTATTAGTACAGAAATGTCTCGAATTTCAGAAAAACGTATACATTTGCTTTATAGACTTTGAAAAAGCTTTTGATAACGTAAAACACGATAAGCTTATGGAAATTCTGAAATACACAGGTATTGACGCTAAAGACCTAAATATAATAAAGAATCTGTACTGGAATCAAACAGCTCATGTCAAAACGGGTCAGTATCAATCCAAAGACGTGAAGATATTGAAGGGAGTGAGGCAAGGATGTATTATGTCTCCGACGCTATTCAATGCATACTCGGAATCAATATTTAAGGAAGCTCTCGAAAATGTTGATATAGGAGTGAAAGTGAATGGTGAAATTGTTAATAACATCAGATATGCAGACGATACAGCACTTCTCGCCCACTCTATGGAAGACCTACAAATACTGTTAGACCGCCTAAATAATGTGGTTAACGAGTATGGACTTAAAATGAATGTGAAAAAGACAAAATTTATGGTCGTCAGCAAACATGTAATCGATACACACTCACTTTTAGTCGAAGGAAAACCGATCGAGCGAGTCAAACAGTACAGGTATCTGGGATGTCTTCTTAATGAAAACTGGGATGCTGACACAGAAATCCGTACAAGAATAGAAATAGCCAGAAGCACATTTATGAGAATGAAATCCCTATTTTTGAACCGAAACATTAAATTAAAGCTGAGGTGGCGAATGGTCAAGTGTTACATTTTATCAATACTTCTGTATGGCGTAGAGGGGTGGACCTTAAATAAGACAACAGAAAGCAAGTTAAACGCATTTGAGATGTGGATATATAGACGAATGCTCCGAATCTCCTGGAGAGACAAAGTCAGAAATGAAGAAGTTCTCAAAAGAATGTTTAACAAAAAACTGGAATTGCTCATCACAGTAAAAAAAAGAAAGGTCGCATATTTTGGTCATCTACACAGACACCCAAAATACAATTTAATTAAAACTATTATTGAAGGAAAAATAGAGGGAAGGAGGGGCAGAGGCAGAAGGAGAATAGCTTGGTGTGACAATTTAAAATCTTGGACTGGTACTGCAGACGCCACTGTTCTAAGCAGAACAGCTCAGGAAAGAGTCATATTTAGAAAGATGGTCGCCGACATCCGTTAGGATATGGCACAAGAAGAAAGAAGAAAGAGTATAGAAATATGTCTGGTCTGGATGACGAAACACCAACATCCTCAGGGATTTTGTAATGTTTTTCATACGTGTCCATCAAAAGAGTCCAATCGGGAGCTGCGCCTAAGATGGAGTAAGGCTTGGATTTAGTTTTTGTAGATGACCCTTCTTTTACAAAAGCAACGTGTCGCTTGTTCGTGGTCAAACCTTTTTTTTGCTCTAGCTACCGCGAGACTCGCCGCTTCACGTATGATTTCGAGGACTCTATCGTGGCGACGGGAATAATGACCCCTATCGAGGAGCACCTTGCAACCTACCAATAAGTGCCGTGCTGTACCTATGGCCTCCCGACAAATACCGCAAGACTTTTCGGTGGCTTTCCCCCATCTTACTAAATTACTTTGGTCTGGGAGGGTCATCTGAAAGGCGTTAAGATAGAATTTTAATAAGGCAGGTGACCAATCGTATATCAAGGTGCGCCACTTTAATGCCAGAGGGATACAAAATTCACCTATAGTTAGCCACTCACTTTGCTTTTTTCTCACCAAGCTCATTGCATGCACTTTATAGCTATCATTTTCGTCTTGTAGTAGAAAAGATTTTACTACGTCTTTATCCTCAACTTTCTTACTCGACCCAAAACCCGCTTTGCTGGCCTGTGCAGCTATCATAAATGGTTTATGGAATTGAAGCTTTGAATCAAGATCGGAGGCACTTTTGTCTTTTGGGAGAGATGCGACTATATCGTCTTGAGATTTTAGTAAGACGTGCGTTTTGGTAACTCTGAGGTGTTTATAGAGCTCCGATGGTTTCTTTAATTTCATCCCAAAATTATTTCGATCCCTAAATAAAGTAGATGGATCTGCCGAAATAGCGAGCCCCAACCATGACTTCAGTGTCCTGATGACGTTTGCATCCAGTTTTGTTAAAAGGGCTTTAGTAATGTCGTATACTAGAAAAGGCCAAGTCAGATGTGATGTTAAGTAGTTGTCGTATATCCAAGCTTTTTTAATGTTGCTTATTGGTTGTTGGTCTACCCTACTAAGATCTTTAAGAAAGCTATCAACAACAGTATCTAGAGATGGTGTTCGTCCTTTGTAATCTATCTTCCTACCAAGAAATTTAAATGGCACAGATTCAGCAATTGTGGAAACACATTCTCCTCCTATCAACAGTCCCGGATCGTAAGAGGTAAATTTGGTGTTCCGTCTACCCAGACACAGACAGTGGCATTTACTAGGTTTTGTTCTCAATCCTTTAGTCCATGCACAGAACTCATCCACTTCTCGTAAAAGTTCTTGACACTGTTTTGGGTTACGTGTCAGTATTGCAAGGTCGATAGCAAAAGCTAAGATGGATTCTGTGTATCTGTTATTTATCTTAAACCGATAGCCCCACTTTTTTTCATGACTAATTAGCTTGTCAATTAAAATATTAATTACTATATTAAACGCTATTGGTGACAAGCAGCAACCTTGGAACAAACCCACATTATATTGGAGGGTGTTAGTATGTCCCTTTTTGGATGATATAACAAATTTTAATTGAGAGTAATATGATGCGATGATTTCGCTGACTACAAGTGGAAAGTTATACCATTTCATTGCGAACAACAGCAGTTCGCGCTGCACAGAACCAAACGCGTTCTCCAAGTCTATCCAGCAAACTGTTAATTGCCTTTCATGTGTTCTGGCGTCCTTTAAACTTTCCGCTAGTAGAGTATTGTGTTCCAGGCATCCAGAAATTCCAGGCAAGAACCCTTTCTGGTGATTTGGCCTGAAATACCTATTGTTAATAATATATTGTGTCATTCTAGTTTGTAAAATTGAGAAAAATATTTTGGATATTTTGTTGGTTAGTGCGATCGGCCTAGTATCTTTTGGATGAGTTACTTCATCTTGCGTTTAATTACGATTTTAGGTATATTATTTAGGCATTTTTGGACTGTTTTAGATAGCGATCCTTCTGTGTGGAGTACTTTTATTTATTCTGTACTTTGGTGCAACTATGTCCAACAGTGCTGATTGACATTTGAATGATCAATGTTATTTTTTATGAGGTAACTAGATAGAGATGTGAAAACTTTGGTTATAAGCTTACATTAAAATGCAGGTTTAATTTTGGTGATCATTTACTATTTTTGTCTGCTATATGTTACCATATCTGGTAGTAAGTCAAATATAAGCCTAAAAAAAGTATATCTATATGAGTTAGCTGTATCAAACATGCCGTGAGTGAATGTAAGTATAGTGAACATAGGTAAGCAAGGGCACTGTATTAATTAGTTTTAATTTCAATGCAGAATTAGTATTGTGAAATGTAAAGCAAATGTTTTGCAATAGTTGGCTTTAGGGTGCTATAACATTCAGTAAATTTCTTGATAGGCTACATTCTCGCCAGTGGTTTCCAAAAGCTGCCCTGCATGCAGAATACTAAACCTGGCAGACTGAGTTAAGTCTCAAGACTCACATCCTAACGGTATAAAGTATATCTAGAAACTAAAGGAATCCACTTTCAGTGATCTTTATAGATAGCAGTCCAGTTCCAGATAGCTGGATAAAATAACTTAAAGGCTGGACATAAGAGTAAAGATGGGAGCCTTTTAGTTATCGTCGGCTAGACACAACTCAGAAATTCCAAGGAAGTATGCGTGTGTAAGCAACAGCCAAACTTAAATAAAACATGCTCATATAGTTAGGACGAACATTATGTAATCTGTGGCGCAGCTCTGAGGCTAAGGAGTTACCACCGGGATTCTGTGATAAATGGACCAGGTTGCTATATCAGCAATGGGTGATCTGCTTTATTAAAGCCCGTACTGTCCCACATCATTAGGAATAAACTGACATCAGACATACCTACAGGAGGAGTCACTCTCGTGTATGTTTTGCGCCGTCGACATTTGTTTTCATGCCAGAGATAATGCAACTGAGATGCAGAACAGTTTAGAAAAATAGTGGGCAAAGTTTAAAAGCTTCGGACTGAAGATCAGCACAATAAATATATAATAAATAAAATCCATTTATTTCAGACAAAGTCCATAGTACACCACACCATAGTCCATAGAAGTTATTATAAATTATTGTTAGCACATAAAATAAATTTTCTGATAAATTCATTACAATTAATGTTATTAAATTTTTATTATGACATAATTGAGCCTAAGTGACTATTGACTACGGGGTCGGTAGCGTGAAGGCGTATGCTGCAAGTGCGACTGCGGTGTTGGGCCACCGCATCACCTTGCTAGGGTTAGGTAGGTAGGTACGTCAAATCATCGACTATCACGCTTAACATGCAAGTCGATGAAACGACGGGGAATGAACGAATCCATCCTATCGGCTATCATCATGAAGATTTTGTTTGAGCACATGAGCTGCACAATAGATGCTGTCTTTTTGCGAATTATTGCATAAAAATTCGCAAAAAGATAGCATACACAAATAAAAGTTAACCTGTTCTGTAGCTTTAGTGCTACACGCAATTGTTTAAATTAAATGGTGTAAAGTTGTTGCGATTTTTGGTATCTTGTTTTTAATGGGACGTGAGGAAAAGGATAAATTCAGAATGGATAAAATGGTGACAGGTATCAGAGACCACATGTGACCCGCATATACCTATGCCCATAGAGCTGAAAGGCTTAACCCATTGGCATCGGCGATAATGATAACAATAGAATTTCATTAATAACTAGGACGTAGTGGTCCTGACGATGCCAACTTATTACGGCTGAAAGGCTTTTATCATTCATAAAACTATCATAAGACCTGTCGTAATGTAACGATCTGAATGTTGGACAACAATTTGAGCGGATGTGAGAAGATTGCATGAGGCAAAACTGTGAATTTCATGATGGGTACCTATGTAGTGTAACTATATTGTACTAGATAAAGAATTCGTATATTATAAAGGACATTTGAAATTAGCAACAGTGTAAGATGTAGAGTATACCTACTGGCGTGGTAAGGCATTTCTTTATGAGGGATGAAATACATATAATTAACGAGAAGAATATTAAATATGAATGAGAAAAGATATAGGAAGGCATATAGAGGAAGGCCTAAGAAATTTTAGATGGTATGCGTGAAAGAGAAATGGATTGTGTGCGAAAAGTGTGAGTCGTGAGATGAGCTACATAACAGAGTGGAGGAAAATACATGTTGTTCGGCCATACTAGTTGAGTATCAGGTCGGAAGAAACACAGGCTACCTGCACCTTACGCGTATTTCAGTTATATTGAAGTCTCTCGGAAATAATATAATAGTTATTTTTTTACTTGATCCATTTCTGAACTAAAAACGTGGCAACATGCATGTCCGCCAACAGTGGCACTCGCGCTTGAACTGTTCCTCCGAGTTTTTGTGTCTGCGATGTCTATGTATGGGTAGCTCGGGAGCGCATTGCAACATTGCATTTTGAAGCAATGATTGCCGAGTGGTAATGGCTATGGACTGCCGTGCCGCAGGTCCCTGGTTCAATCCCCACCGCCGGCTTGAGCTACACCGCATGGTAGGAGGGTATTTTGCGATTGCCCGCCTGGCTAGCTACCACCCTCAATTATTACGGTATAATTATTACGGTCCAAAATTTACTTTTAAGGAATATTTCCCCTGCATTGGTAAGGCATACCAAAGCTAGGTAACCAGCCACTGCCAAAGTCTAGTCTATAAACTATAAATGAAAATAAAAATCTAACAAAAGGTTTAGGGAACCTAAATTAGGTTTCTTTTTTGCGTTACGTATTTGAGTTTTAATTTACCTATCATTTTTCGCAGTGTTCCTTTCAAATCTTATAAACCATGTCAGTAAAGAGATTAAACAACAGCGGTGACGCTACCCTTCTCATTCTTGTCCAATACTTTTTCGATACTAAGTCTATTTTATTTTCTATTTTAGATAATTTTAACATTAAGCATATACACGCCCAAGAGAACTACTTCCGAAACTATTCAGTACAAGGCACAAAACATCTAAAATCATATCTACATTTTGAAAACAAGAATGGTGTTAGTGTTGCATTTTTGGGTGTTGACGCTTGCCCAGATCCTGGTTTAAGAAGACCATTCAATTTTATTGGAATATTAGATGAACAAGAACAGAAATATATTGAAAAACTAAAAGCTGAAGCAGATCTCAAGGCCGATCACATTGTTTGGTTTGGGCATTATCCTACATCTTGTGTCTTGTCACTGGAGAATAAGGATTCACAAAGACTGAACTTACGAAATCTTATAGGCAGCGGCCATGCCTCTCAAGCATACGTTTGTGGTCACTTGCATGCAATGGGAGGTCTTGTACCAAAGATGTATACTAAACACAAAAAAGGCTTTTTAGAATTAGAGTTGGAAGATTGGAAAGACAATAGAATGTTTCGTTTAATGGCTATTGACCACGGTCATTTCTCATTCGTAGACCAAAGACATAATAAATGGCCTCTTGTACTTGTAACAAATCCAAAACACGCAAGATATGCCATGCCTGGTCGAGAACCACTGCAATTAATACCAGATTCAACATATATCAGAATACTTGCTTTCAGTGACGTCGACATATACTCAGTCTTGATTTCGTTTGACAAAGATAGCTGGATGAAATGCAGACACACAGAAGGACCGCTCTATGTGTGTAAATGGCTCCCACAACTCTTTAAAACTGGAATTCATTATTTACATGTTGATATCAAAGATATTCATGGAAAAACTGCTATTGTCGAGCATCCATTCTCATTAGATGGCACTATAATCAACTATGAAATCTTACCTAGAATATTGCTCATGCTGGACGCCGGAACAGTGGTAAAGCTTGAACACATACTTTCATGTATTTCCCAATAAATATATATTGTAGTTACTACTTATATGTACTAATTTATACATTTACAGTTTCAGGCAATATTTGGGACATTACTCTTAGTGAATGTAATGCCGTTAGTAGTTTTGAGGCTGCAGAAGAGACCGCCAAAGTATCGTCGAAGGCTCGGCAGTTTTGTACTGAGAAAAGTTTGGCTTTTGAGTAAAATAGATCGAATATTCTACCCCATTGTACTCTACGCTCTATATATACCGATCGGTCCGTGGGCGATCGGGGAACTAATCGACGGATCTGTCGGAGCTATTTTTGCTTGGGGAATAGTAATAAAGGGTGCATTTTTGCCTGAACCCTTCACGTACATGTATGGAAGTGTACAGCTGATGTTTGTGCAGATACCACTGATTTTGGTGCTGGCATATTGTCTCGACAATCGATTGTATTCTCACAATGTGAGAGGGCTGAAAAGATTGGTAAAGAATTTGCCGTTTATATGCTTGCTGTCGATGCAGTTACTGCTGGCATATTTCTTCTGGCTGGAATATGGCACAATGGCGTTCTGCTTCGGCCCGCTGCGGACGTGGAGCGTGCCTTTATCAATCCTACTCTGGTATAAGACATTAATGTTACCACCGGATAGCAGGTGAATATATTTATTTTTGTATTTAGGGATAAGATGAATAAATTGTTTGTCTTCGAAATTGCGTAAAGGGTATTTGATGACGAATAAGGCCGCAGATAAAAGAAACACGACTGAATTAGAATGTAGCAGTAGAACTTTTTGTTCGTCCGTGGAAGTGCTGTCACCATACCTGTCTTTACCACCAATTTCACATTACTGTGTTCCGGTTTGAAAGGTATGGGTGCCGGTGAAATTACAGACACTTGAGAATTAACAACTTTATGTCAGGTTGATGGGCGCAGTGCATTACGCTACTGGTGACGAACTGCATCTGTCTTGGTATGTTTGCTGTCGACTGACAAAATGACGGACGAAGCTCGCCACAACTGCATGCGTCGCCACTTGTTGGCGGCAGCCGTCGACAGTATGCCGTCTGCCGCCGACGCGTTTACGGCTGCCGCCGACTGGTGGCGACAGCTGCAGTTGCCCCTGCCGTTGGCAAATGCCCTTCGTGTGTAAGAGCCCTAAGTTGAAATCAACCAAACAACAACATTCGAAAGCTCTGAGCGCAGCCCAGCGGCTTGTAGAAGTTTTACTTACATTGACCTTAAAGGCAATTATAAAACTAATTCTAGATTTCCGTGACGCAGACATGACATGAGTTTTCTATAAATTACAGGCGATAAAAAATGTATCGTTTAGATTTAAAATAACAGGCTTAGGATATTCACATTTGAAATCGCTTGTTACTACATCACAATCAGCCTTAATAATAAACAGAGGCTAGGAGAGGATTAACTTTATTCCATGCTATAAAGCAATACGCGAGCCCACATTTTGTGGCCCCTTTTACACTGAAAACCTATCACGCCTATAGTTTTTGATTTAACACAGAATTATAACTTCATATATAAATGTGTTATCTGTTAAAAAAATATCATTTTAAAACCATATAAAAATTAACATTAACAATTTTGTATTCATTGGATAGAATGTTTTTGCAATACTTACGCCATCTGTTAGAAAACCAAAGAGTTAACATCGCTGCAACAGAACTAAGCTCAATACTTATTGCATCGTGGTTAATCTACTCAATACTAGATGACACCACTAGAATCATGTTGTAAAATAAACGCGAGCCCTCACAAAGCTCAGTTTTTTGCTAGTAAATATACTTTTAACATTAATAAGTATCATATTTGTGTTGTTCAAACCTAATCAAGCGCATTATTTTATTTATTTTTTCATCTTTTTTTTTGTGTTTGTTACAGGAAAATAATTAAATTATTAGAAGCATCGTCTTGAAGCATTGGAGGCTGTAACCTTTGGGTACTCTTGTAGGCATGAGCTTTGAACAAATGACGGGTTCAATTGTTCACAAAAATTATTCAATTATTATAAATGTATTTCTTAAAAATATTACCAGTGAATGTTTGCTTTCTGTGAAAGATTTTGCATATTATTGTATGTTTACACATAATTAACTTAAAGTATCAAGTAGTAGCTTTTGATATACTTAATTTTACGTAACTACATATTAAACTATATACAAGTATTTCTTTACGCCAAAGATAACTATATAACTATGTAATTTATAATATACATTCCACGATTGTAAAATGTGGCCCTACATGGCCACAATGAAAGTACCTAAAAAGTGTCTTAAATTTATTTTAAATTAAGTATTGTATGTTATTTATTGACTATATATGCCAAACTTATGTAAGGTTGCTGTCACTGCACAGGAAGAATTTGATCCGTTGACCCCAATAGTGCATCTCTGTCTCTACCTAGCAAATATGTTGCTTTTTCTATCACACAGATGTCAATTACCTTTTTTGCGCGAGTGAGTGTGCATTAAGATGAATAATTGGGTCTGAAATTCGTTTCGCTTTGCTAACCAAATATTTAATTCTAAATAAGTATAGTTATGTAAATATTCTTTCCACCGTTTCGACTCATCAGCTTATTTTTGTAGAACTGATAAAAGAAAACAGTGAGACTCGTAGCTATTCAAGTCCTTATATATCCTGCCGATACTTTTAATTACATAATTAACTTTTGATAACACTTCACATTTGAGAATAATTTTGCCTTGCTTCTTCGTCCAAATATTTATCATAGATTAGTTATTCAGTTCTATAGAATTTTTCCCAAGACCGAAATATAATTTTTCGACTTAAACACTTAACTGCAGAAGCAACCAAAATAATTTTAATAAATGATACTTCAACAGTGTCACATATATTTAAAGAAATAGTAAAACAGGCTCTAAACTAAAACTGTATTTATAAAACAAAAAAATGGAGTTATTTAGTTCTCATAACACAACAGAAAAGTCGTTTTGGTGCTACAATTCATCAGGGCAAATAATATTTCGCGTAATAATTCTAAACATTGCTGTATAAAATAGTTATTTATTATCATGCTACTGTGTTATTCATTTTATTATACGATTATTGATTTACCAGCAAGTATAAGTTTTTAAGGGCTGTGAGTGTAAAATATTAAGTCCTAAAAATATCACTTTTATATGTAAGACGTGTTGACATAGAGCTTTTATGGTAATATTTGATTACTTCATGTATAAATAGGTATTTTAGTATTACAAAACAAATCAAGTATTAACTATCTTTTGATTGATGACATTTTTAAATTCAAAAAGAATTCAGTATTCACAGATACATTATTTATTATTTGTATGTATGATGTTATTAAACATGACGTTTGTTGAGTTCAATAGCCTTTTAAGTAACCAAAATTTTGATACTTTAGCTTATGTTACCGTATAATTTAAGACTAAAAATATATTATACTGTCACACTTTAAACCGGTCAAAACTACATTTATCTGGAATAATTTTGACTGATTTCCGTCTAAAGGTTATTTCACAATGTGCAAATAAATCTGTATAAATTATTTTTGCATATATATTATTACAAAACGTTTTAAGGCGGAAAGAGAAAGGGGAAATGTTAAATAAATTGACAATTAAGGTTGAGCTGGCCGGTCACTTCTCCATACAAACGTCGGAGGGTGATTACTCCCTTGTTTGCGGATTTAGGTTCAGAACTAAGCATGATATTGATCGATCTCTTTATTATTTAGGCTTGTATCGTAAATACATACAAATTTGTAAAATAATTAGTATATAGGTACGTACTTGAAAGTTAGGAGCCTTGTAACATTTTCATGTAATTTCTTTGAGGCTGATAACTTCTGTTTTCTCGTCTCTTTAAGAACTGTCGGTAGAGATGACCTAAATCTGATGGTACTGAGACAAAATTTAAATGCTACCTACATAAAATTTTATTTAAAAATTAGTATCGTTTCTCCACCTTACAATCTACGCAAAACTACCACAATTACAAAACTCAGATTAGTTATTAATATATTTATTACATCGTACGTTATTGTCAGTGTAACTAATAGGTATACTTTGTGCAGTCATACTATCTAGTCCTAAGACCCAATGCTTTTATTTTATTATTGACTCGGTAGAGAATATTTACAATAATTTAGTAATTGATGTTGTATTCAATGTTAGATCTTATAAATGTATGAATAAGTATCTACTATCATCGTAAAAACATCAAAAATATATTGTTTCGTAAAAAAATATTTCTTATGTTTGGAAATAAATATGGCAAAATAATTGTATATGTAACAAAAGATTTCGTAACACGAAACTTAATAATAACATTATTTATTACATATTGTATTAATACATTCATTAAAAATTTATGTAAAAGTACACGAAAATAAATTGTATAAAATATATTTATTGTCTTATTATTGCTACCAACCTTATCACAGACGGATAATTTACAATAACATACATTATCTTACATCAGTGATTTTACAATGATTAATGTTAGATTAATATAAATATTGCTGTTTTATTATTGTCATGATGTGATTGTAGAGCTATGCGTAGTTCAATGTCAAATACTATCACAATCACAACAAGTATTATATCTCACATAATAGAAAAGAAAGCAGCTCTGTATACTTTACTTTTTATATGCTTGTACATACAAGGCCAAGCTATTATAGAGATCATTCAGTCTAAAAATGCACGCCCCACCACTAAACGTGATTATTTAAATATGTGTGCGTGCAGCGATTTTACTGCGAACTCGGACACGTTAGGTGCGTTCGTTTTGGCTCGATTGCGTTTGTAGCAGTTTCAAAAGTGGCATTAAATGCCACTTTTACGTTCGGAGAAACTTTTTGCTATTTTTGACCACCAATTACTGCATGCTATCCGAACGGCTTAAAACATACTTCGACAACCGACAATATTTTAACAACACAAGTAGGTACCTACTACATAAAATATAAATACTAAATAAAAAACTTGTGAAACTCTTCGATCGCGCCAAATACAACTGTCAAACCAGCAGTTGTCAAAAAACGATCACAACGATCCTACGGTAAGACATGGGTCAAAAATATCACTTTTCTCTGTCATTTGTAGCGTTTTCAAAGCTATCCGAACGGTGGGCGAAAACGATATTTTTGCTCACGAAGTCCCAAATCGAACGGCCCATGTGATCATTTTTAGCGTTTGTGAGTGTTATTTTTGGAACTGATAGGCTATACGAACGCCCCAGTTCTCGCAGATCGCTCATCGCACACACACGACGATGACTGCAAAACCAACGATATTGTAGAGGTTGCGTGTATTGCGTAGGTATTTAAACTATTTTGCATGTCGAGGTAAAGACTTTGGAGGGGCATGCATTTTTAGACTGAAAGATCTCCTTATAAAAAGACCAAAGTGAAAATATAGTTGTGCCGTTGGGAACAACGGCTATTGCCGACTTATACAGGGTTAGTGGTAAAATGCTAACAACCTCTTAAGGTTGAATTCTGCTAGTCCAATAAAAACATTTTGAGAGTTTTTTTTTTTTGAAAATTTTTTTTTTTCTTTTATTTTTCTTTTGCCTTTTCTATGTTTTTGACTGAATAAGCACCTGTAATGTATTATTTCATATGTTTTATTACTTTGCTCGATGTAAATATTCAAAACTCTATTCAAAGGGACCACGGCGTGGTCCAGTGTAGGGCGCTCTAGGCTCGGAGAAGGCAGAAAACAAAAAATCAAAATTTTTTTTTAAACTAAAAAAATATATCTCAAACTGTTTCTTAGGACTAGCAGAAGTCAACCCTAAGAGGTTGTTAGCATTTTACCAATAACCCTGTGTACATCTATATAATAGTAGATAAATATGAAATTTTTGAAAGAAATTTCTGATCAATTTAAGTGCTATGCAAGTATAAATATCTAAGTAAGTCTTTAGTTTTCAATTTTCGCACCAAAAACCTCTGTCTGAAAATGTGATGTTAAATGATTCTGGAATGTTACTTATATGCATTATACAGGGTGCTGGGCCGCTACTACAATTCGACGAAGTATCGAGCTTCGGGTCCGACAGTAAGGTTTCCGCAAAATACGTATTGGCTTACTTTTGTTTAACTTCGTTCGTAGCATAGACTTGCAAGAATTTCCTGCGTAAATTCTGTTTTTTTTATCGGATCTGTATGGTTTGTACATTTTCCAAATATGAAATTATGATTTAATCGTTTGTAAGTATCAGTCGAGTTCTAAATATGCAGAAAGAACACAAATACTAATGAGGATACACACACAGACATAAATACCTATGGAGAACAAAGACATTAACGTTAATTCTAAATATCTTACTAGTATTTTCTAGAACAGCGACACCTCTCGCTGAGCTCCATAACTAGGATTCTCGGAGTATTACCATGTGAAAATGTTCTTTAACGTCTCATACTTAAGACTTAAATCTGATTGAGGCATAAAAGCGTTCTCAGAGTAGTATGGGAGATTCTATAGCGGGGCAAGATTTGTCATAAACGATGCGATCCGACCACAACGAACCACCTCAAACAACGAACTTCGTAGCGCAAATTCAATTTTCGTTGTTTAAAAGGTCGCTCGAACAAGAAAACTAAACTTCGTTGAATTGTAGTAGCGGTCCAGGAGGTCTACTCCCAAAATCGAAGTTCGAAGTTTCGTTTGACGGATCGCACCTTTTCTTACCACGAAACACTTTCGAATCCGAATTTCGATCCGAAGTTCGTATATTGACATTTTGTTCGTCGTTAACCACTTACTACTTCGGCGTTTGACAAACCATGAAGTATGACCCGAGAGTTGAAATACATAGAATAGTTATATCCGAACACCACTGCTCTAAAACTAACTAGAATTTACCTATCTACATACCTATGCACATGTATATGCAGTTTGTAATGACAAGGAAAGAATATTCAAATATTATGCGGCATGAATATTTGTTGTTAGAAAGAGATAAATAAGCAATTTGTGTTACCACCGCCATGCGTCACGAGACGTTACGAATAGTTCCGATCACCATTACGCTACGATCTCTTTCACTCTCACACAAAACGATCTACACATCTAGTTCAGCCATTTCATGGTGACAACAGTCGCCTAAGATAAAACAAAATGATGACATTTTATATTTCATTAATAATGGCAATACTAACGCGTGAAATGAAACATTTTTCCGATCTCTCACAGTGCCTGTATAATTTGCAGTGTCTATAGACACAGGAAGGCACATTGTCCACAACTTTTTTAAAACACTCGTTTAGCGGCTACATATTTACCGGACACTCGGAAGCGCATGACTGGTAGTGACTACGGCAATTACCTTGCATTCGTCTAGTAAATCTAGGGAGTTCACAACTCATCTACAGGACAAAAAATCTTAGAGTATACCTAATACCAACAACGAAATTCGAAGTTTCCTTTGATTATGCTTTTTCATAGGATATTTTCTACACATGACCATTTTATACAAATTGTAAATTTTACCCCTCATTTGCAGCATACCTACTTCTATCTTCTTTAATAATTTTCATCTTGTCATGCGCTTGGTGGTAAAGAAACGTGATTTGGAGTCGGAACATGGATGTATCTAGAAGAGTCGCTGTTACAATATATTAAACCGTTCTTGTGTTATCAAAAATAACATATTCTTATTACCTAAGTTAGTTTACGCGTTGTATGGTTGATCATAGAAAACAGCGCGACAAAGTAATCATCTTCAAAAAAGTAGAAGCCACATTCCCACACCCCCATTTTCGTTATGCCTCTCCAGAAAATAAAAACATTCTGATAAACGGGGTATCGAACATATTATGAGCTTATCTACTAATGTAAGTCCATGGTTGCATTCTAGTTGTCATATTCAAAGCAGAATTTACGAAAGAGTTTATGGTGTTAGGCATCATTCAATTAGGTTTTTTGTTTGTCGACAACACAACCATCACTCTGAAATATCTTGTTTACTAAGAAAACAAATTGTAGAATTCATTGAACTCTACATACACATACATGAATAAATATTGTATTTATTATCGAAGTATTCTTATTCACAAACTCTTTTTGGTTATTAGTTTTTGGTTTATTTACCGGTTTTTACATGTCAACCAAAAATAACCTACCCAAAGCTTTCAAAATCACATCACTATAATATTTGTCTATGAACAAGAAACGAAGACCGTCCGTACAAACATGAAAAGTTATTTGGTGTAGGGTATAAGTTCGCCGTTCGTCGTTACTTCGTTTCGAAACGAAGCTTCTAAATTCATTATATTTTTTACGTATGTCGCAGAGTTATTTTTTGCAGAGACGTGTACTATAGTTTATATCAAATGATATATATTTATACATCCAAGTAGGACTAACAATTAAGCTTTGATATAGCGATAGCTTCGGGACTATTCCTATTATTATATCATTCCTCATTTGCAGCTTAAATCACAAGTCCATAAAAATGTTTTTAAAAACTTTTCATACATGAGATACCCTTCCAATATAAGTACTAAACCACGCTTGTGTTATCCAGAATGAGCAGACTAAGGTATGCATTGTATGGTTGTTTGTATACGAGCTGTTTGTACGTGAATACGTGAAACAAAATAAATGATTTTCTTCGAAAAATATTGATGGCTAGTATTTCATTTATCTACAAAATGTACCTTTTGAAAGTAGGTAGTCTAGTAATAACGTTGGAGTTATAATGGTACCTAAACATCAAGATATAAAAAAGTTACATGGTTAATAGCAAAAACATAGATTTGTAATTTGCAGAATGAAAGCGCTAAAAACATTATGATTTGTATTTTCAACGATTGCCAGTGTACTTCAACCATTTGCTATGACGTGCCCCATAACGTCAATTTGTATTTCAGATGATTTGACACACCATAAAATCTGGTTGCTATAAGTTTTATACTAATATCAAGCAGCCCCCATTTTTGTTTTGCCTATTTAGAAAATGAAGACATTTTGATGGACAGTGTATCAGACATATAAGGGCCTATCTAGTAATGTAAGTCCATGGTTGCATTTTCGTTGTCATATTCAAAGTGAAATTTACCAAAGAGTTTATAGTATTTGGCATAGATAATTAGGTTCTTAGTTTGTCGTCGACGCAATCATCACTCTAAAGTTTATTTGTTGTGTAAGAAAATAATTGTAGACGTATTCTGCAATTATTTTCTTACATGGTAGCACATTTATTATTAATAGTTTATTAAATATCGAAACATTTAACATGCAGATATATTTTGGTTATTGGGATATTGGTGTTTTTACTGGTTTTTACATGTCTACCATAAAGAACCTACACAAAGCTTTGAATGTCGCTTCACTATGTTGTTTGTCTATGAAGCCGAAACGAAGACCGTCCGTACAAGTCGCATTCGAAGTTATTTGGTGTTATGGTACAAGTTCGATGTTCGTCGTTACTTCGTTCCGAAACGAAGCTTCGTTTTTGGGAGTAGACCTCCAGGTATCTTAACCGTTATAGTTAAAGTAAAACGTTTCTAGGACACCATCCATATTTTTTTAAGATATTCTGAACTGAATGCACAGATTTTGGACAATACATACAGTTAGCAAAATAGCTTATATGCCCATAAAAATTTTATGCTAATCGATCCTATTTCATGTCATCATAATACTATGGGATGATTTAAGGTATAAGTACTCGAAATGACAGAAAAATTAATACAGTTCAAAATATCTCAAAACTTATGGATAGTATCTTAGGAACGTTTTACTGTAACTGTAACGGTTAAGGTGCATGCCCTTACTGTCCCGTCTTAAAAATGCAACTTGTATACTATTAGATATATACCAGCATATTATTTGACCAAGGTCATACAACAGAACACCTTAACCATCTAATTCTCGCAATCGTTACCTAAGATCTTCAAGAACACAAAAAAAATCCTGAACAATTTAAATTTCTTCACTACACACGTCAACCTAGTTTTAAAATATCAACTCTTAACAATAATACCAAATCACCTTGTTATAAAAATATACCTCAACATGGCAACATATATTTTATATTGTATACATTTGATATATTACGTAATTTTATATTTTAACGTAACTACCGTATTCCCTTTACGTTTTACGTACATTTGTTAAAGGCGGATTGTGAACTAAGTGTGATGCTGTCTATATGTTTAAATCTAAATACCTAGTCATTATTATCTGCATGCTCTGTACACTCTGAAGTAGAGCACGCAAACAAGGGCAATTTGTAAGAAACATATCCACGCTAATAAAATGATGACATCTTTTTGGAAGTTGAGCTCTAGTCCTAGATAGTCTAAATACTTTTGTGGGGACTTGAACATACAATAATCTTGTGTACATTTCAGTTTTTCTCGGTCGTATCCGTACACTGTTTTTATGAAGCCGTCGAAAGCGTATCGGAAGTATGATATTGAAGCCAAGGGACGCAGGTAGACTGGTATCTCATGGTATGGAATGAAGAATTCTGAGAACATCAGCATTGGGATATTCGCAGCAGGGATAGCGAACAAGCCGAGCTGCAAGAAAAATTACATAATACAATACAATATTTCACAGACTAGACTATTATCTTTCAGAAGTGAATTAATAAAAATATCACGCCCATTATATCTCCAAAGGACTTGGCAAAGTCGTCTAAAACCGTAAATTCTAGTATTGAAGATATCATGTGATTGCGGCTACAGTGACATTTTGTGAATACAGACGGCCATTGATTCATGAAATTTCTTTGTTACGAAAAACCTAGAGAAAATGCCCTGTCCGCAAAATGAACCTAGGACCTGTAGATACTGGCATGACGCTTTACGCCACTCGACCGAGGACGCAGTTAATTGTCTTATGTTTTAAATATATTCAAAATTCTCTATAACTGAATATCTTTAGTTTTTCAATCAAGTATTGAAAAAATATATACCTAGACTCAAACAATTTAGGTACCTACATAATATTATAGTCACATAAGACATTCAAATTCGTTTAAAGTTTTCAATAACCGGCTGTACTCACGCGTATTGGTCATGATTGCTGACCTAGGTTTCGGGCATGTCCGATGCTCTTCATCAGGTGAGTTCACGCGTCTAAACCACGGCGACTACTTGGCGCAACTGGTCGCCGCGATTTAGACGCGTGAACTCACAGTACAGCCTGTTATTGAAGGCCCAAAAGCACTACCTTGTTGCAATTCAATAAAATCTATGAAATTTACTAACTTTGATATCAAACGCTGCACCGATAACCAAACCAAATGTCTGGGCTAGCACCGTCAACAGCACACAAATCATCCATGCCAATCCCATTCGCCATGGGTCTAAAGGCTGAGATGTTAAGTACCAGGCGGGAAATAAGAATACTGTTGCGCAGAGTAACTGAAACAATGAAAAAAACTATGTAAATTACTGAGTAGGTGACGCGGACTGTGCTAATATAACGTATCGCGAAAACGACGTGTCCTCAAACTGTTATTACAGGTGATATACTTAATTCCTCTTTAGGCACACGTCTGGTTAAGTACCACCTTCTTTTAAATAAATTCAGGAACTACCAGAACAAAGCTTAGGGAAGAAAGAAGAGGGTTCAGAAGAAGGGTTAGGTAGGATTTAGACAAAACGTAAGTATCTCGGGTGGCGAAGCAGTGCTTCTAGCTATTAAGCAATACACCGAACACCAATCTTAATAGAAACCACACTTTTTAAGGGAAACTTTTAATTATTGTGTAAATGTTAGTTACCTGTATGGGCAAATCCACGACGATCTTTGCAGCACAATATGTTATTATCGAATACCACTTGTTTAAGTGTTCCTGCAGTACCACCGTGGCTTCAACAGGGACTAGAAGAAAGAAATAAAATTAAAATTTCGTATCACGTCATCACATCAAAAGCCAGAAGACGTCCACCGTTGAATATAAGTATCGTTTGCCACGTGCACCTGATACAGAATTGAGTATGGTTTTCTCCCACCAGTATACGCTTGACAATCCTTGGGGTAGACGCCTGGAGAGGGATTCTCCAACGTTAACGTAGCTGGTACCCTCCTGGAATAATATATCTTGAAACTGTGCTGTGGTGGCTTCTGAACCTTTTACGGGAAACAGAAGTAGCTCTGTGTGCTCGAACGTATGTAATAATCTAACATGATGTTATGCGATTATTACCCAAGCCAGCGACACCGCGGCTAACAGTTAGCTATAGTTTTATTAATCCACGTATGACTTATGATAACAAAGAGGTGACGACGTTAGCTTTACGTACACAATAATTATTTAATTTAAATTACCTCATAATATAATTATTTCACTCTTGACTTTTCAATCAAGTATCATCAACCATGGTCACGCATGGATTTGATCGTTGTTTTCATAAAACATCTATTTAATCGTTACATTTTAAAATACATTTTTATTCAATCTGTCAATATTGTGATAATAGGTATGCACCTTCTTACTGTTGAAATATAATGGTACCGATTTTAACAAGTTATTTCACACATTTGAGTCCATTTTGAGATAAAAGTTTTTTTAATCATAAACAATGAAAATTAGTAATAGGTACTTACATGAGTTAATTGTAGGCATGGCATTAGAGAAAAACAGAAACAGCAAAAAGAAGAAAAGACAGCTAGTGTTGGACAAAATACGGCTGGCTTCAGCGCCTGCTCCGTTGTAGAGAGCTCCCAAGAGTAAAGCCACTAGAAAGTGACAGACTAGACGGATCTGTTGGTACAAAAAAGGAAACCAATAATGTAGATAGAAAAACGATAGTCAATTTGATCAGTTTAACAAATCCTCTTCTAAATTTCACATTGATGTCGTTTCTGTTTCATATCATGTCTAGTATTGACTTGCTATAATTTATTCTTCATAATAAGTAGTTTTGTTATAATTTTTACTCTTGGTAGACGTGATGGAGATGGATAATTCCACTAATTCCCAATGACATTCCCCATCAATTGGGATTTGTGAATTTTTATTTCACATATCCCCGTAGATTCCAGATGATGGAAGTATATCTTATTATTCCAGGGAATGGCGTCTATACTCTATTGAATAAGTAGGTAAATTTTTTATTGGCCTTTGACTAGCCTTTGGCCACTACCTCATGGTGATTATGAAATCAAAGATGTTTTTATAATGTAACCTAGAATTACTGCCGTAACACACCGTTACCTGACAACAGACTTACTACTTTAGGATGTAGGATGGTAGGTTGCTAGGCAGGCAGGAAAACGCAGAATGCCCCAACACCATGACTGTCGTCCTAAGACAACAACCGGGACCGACGGCGAATCATGGAAGCGATTAGTAGTAAATGTCACTAGCGGTCATCCACCAAATCATGGCTGCAGCGAACGTTGCTTGTACGTTGTGAATAGCAAAAAGACAAGCTCCGCTACGAGGGCTTCAATATCATCATCAGGTGGGACAGGGGTGAAAAGCTAGCAAAAGCACTTATCACAAATAAACCGCCAGCTGTCTTTGAAGCTAGTTCCTATTCTAGTTCTATTCTGGATCCTGGTAACCTACTATCATCACTTACCATCACAACTGAGATAATTGTCAAAGGTTTAGAAGAAATAAAACACCCAATGTTTTCTTACCTGAGTGAGATGCACATCTCTTAAGGTGCCAATGCAGCATCTCCACAAAAGTGCGCAGAACTGCTGCCATGGATTAGCGAGGTATCGATTTGTCGGCGTCGTTCGATACCGACTCAGTAACGCTACGGCTTCTGGTGAAGCTACTGTAAAGCAAAGAGAAAGCTCATTTCTAGGTCCTTTAGCAAGACCTTCTCAGGATCAGCTCATCAAAAGTGATGGTAAGGTCAACGACTATTTTACCCAGGTAGATCGTAGTTTTTCACTATTATACATTTTTATTATTGTACAGGCATTGCCTTCTGAATTCTGATATTCACAGATATGTTTTGAATGATTATTAACCTTTGTAATTTCTAGAAAAAAGGTTAAACTGTTGTGATAATTTTGCTAAAACAATGTAGTTTGGCGTGGGTACAAATTTTGCACATTTTGTTAGATTAATGTTTCGACTACATATGTATTGTGGCGCTCTCTCGCTATGTGTTCCTTCTTCACCGTCACCTTTGTTCAGTCTCTGAGAGAGAGTGAGTGTAGAGAGTTTACTTCGATTTCCAAGAAGGAAAAATATCTGTCTAAGGTCGGTAATCATTAGACTATCAAACACGTCGTTACGATGTCCGCAACGACGTATTTAACAGGCGAATTTATTGGTCGTACGTTATTAGGACTACGACTGTTGTTGGTCGTGTATAGGTTGGTACTTTATTAGTCTTTCAATAACGATGCATAAATATCCGCTATATTTAGTAAAATCAAAGTATCTTTCTTTTTTTTCATCCGCTGTACTACTTAATTCATTAATGGTGTATACTGCCTTCCACGCCGAGGCCATACTGTGTCCAAGTAAAGCAGTCGGAAAACTTTTCGTAGGTACTACATAAATTTTGTGAAATTGTCTATCGTCTACAATAGATACCGGGGCGATCATTAAAAAAAAGTAATATAAATATTAATGATATCTAATAAAAACAAGCGAGTTTAATTTTAAGTTTATTCATAAAGCCTTGAAATTTGAATTGATTTTAAGTTGTTTCTTGCCAGGCATTACCGCAAAATTTTCGATTTTAGTATTTTAAATGTAAAAAGACGTCAATATTACGTCTTAAAAGACGTCGTATGGCTATGAAATTTGGACGTCTTTACGTACATCGTACCAACGTCAGCCAAGTCGAGTTTTTTTTTATTTTATTGGTACGGAACAATCCCGAGGCCCACCTGATGTTCAGTGGACTAACCTGAGTCACACTGAGACGTAGGGGAGATACGCTATGAAACGGACGTTTTACTTTGGAGTGTTATTGCATAATGCAGTTGAAACTTCGAAACTCACTAACTGAAACACAGTTCAGTTGATAATTCTCATGTGCCTGTAATTTTACTGGCTCTCAAGGACAGCTGCCGGAACACACCGTTAGGTACTTGGCGACCGTTTTTCTACTTGAGGGTGGTAGCTAGCCAGACGGGTTTTCGCAAAATGCCGTTCCACAATGCGGTGAAGCTCAAGCCCGCGGCGGGATTCGAACCATGGACCGGCTGCACGGCAGTCCATAGCCAATGCCACTGAGCCGTCACTGCTTCAAATTGATAATGAAAAGTCAATTTGCTACCTGTAGTACCGTATACTATGGATATCTACATCCAGAAATGATCTCACGCTACAATCTGAATACATTTTTATGATAGTCGTATCATTAGCGTAATAAACATACAATGGAATTACTTACCTATTTAATTTATCATATTATGTTTTTAAATACTTCTAAGATATTGTTTTGAATTATTGAGCTTCTAATAGACTTGGTTGCAAAGATATGTCCGTATCAATAGTTTGTAAATATAGTATCATGATATTTTGTTATATCTATAATATTTAAATAATAAATATAGACTGCATAAACAACATTTAAGGGAAGTTACTGGTATATAGATACCTATATCTATATTTTCTCGTTCCATTCCTAACCGATCTCTGCCGCGATCATGACCTGGTAGGGTGACCTCTACACTACTACAGAGCGCTTCCGTACTTCGGAGGGCACGTTAAGCCGTCGTCCCGGTTGTTGTCTTAGGATGGCAGTAGTTATAGCATAGTGGTAAGGCATTTGCGAATGCCCGCCTGGAAAGCTACCACCATCAAGTAGAAAATCTGTCGCCAAACACCTAACAGTGTGTTCTGGCAGCTGTCCTTGAGAGTCAGTAATTCTAGGTAAGCCTGGAGGCAGATGTTGTTCATGAACAACATCTTCGACCACGTTATCACTTACCATCAGGTGGGATAGTGGTCAAAGGCAAACCTATCAGGTGTACCTATAAAAAGATTACACGTATAACAATATTAAAGTATAAGAAAAATATGTATAGGTACTAATGTATATGAAGCAATGATAGCCAAGCCGTAATAGCTATGGACGGTCGTGTTCATGGACCAGTGCCCACCGCCAGCTTGAGCCTCATCGTATAGTAGAAGAGCATTTTGTGAATGCTCGCCTGGCTAGCTACCACTCTCAAGTAGAAAATCTTTCGCCAAGAACCTATCAGTATGTTTCGGTAGCAGTCTTGATAGCCCGAATAAATTACACATGAGCTTAACAACATTATGTCTTAGGGTGACGGGCGCAGTGCAGTTCATCATGATGCGCATCTGTTATATGCAGAGGTTACCGCTAACCATAAGGATTGATACGTCTCAATCCTATTAAAAAAATATATATACATATAAAATATGCATAATGTATTATAATCTTACCTTTACCATTTTTGTTGTGGAAATCGTTTTTAGCAATTTTACTCATTTCTTGTGAATAACTACTCGCCTCTCCTTCTAAGATTGTCCTGTTGCCTGTATGTTCACCGCTTGCAACTTCTAGTACTGAAATAATGCAATAAAAGTTTGCCTTTGAAAATGATGTTGTATTTGAAATCATCCGAAACATTTATTAGAATTTCTTCTTTAAACATTTAGATATGAAAATAAACCAGGAAAACTTCCAAAAGAGATATACCTAGAGATATTTAGCTCAAGGTATGCATGTAACATTTTACAGAGTTTGAACTTTGAAGAATTGGTATTTAAAATACTATGTCACTAAATTACGTTTGCATGGAAAACGCTAACGGCGCATTATCCTTAATAAGGCTCAGCCAGAAAATCCACAATCAATCCAAGGTATTGCCAACGACTGGACTATGATGAACAGGATACGTATGAAAATCCCAGATTTCCCATGTTGACATTAGAGCGCAAAGTATAACGAGTAGGTACATCTTTCATAAAAAGTTTAACCTCCAAGTTAATTCAGTAAGTAAGTACTTGAAAAATATTTCTGGCATATAATGAAAATTTCCCATAAATTCTATAATAATTAACACCTTCATAGGTGTTCATTAAAAATAATAGGTGGTAACATATAGTCACTTACAAAAATCTGCCACATTGTAATACTGAGGGCACACAAATCCTGCTCGTCCCAAAGCTTCGGGGATGTCTGCTACGGATCCTGCGTAGAGTGTTTTGCCGCTAGTTAGTAGTATGACGTCATCAGCTGTGCTGAAGAGTTTGGAAGAAGGTTGATGGACCACGCAGGCAACAGTGCGGCCGCTTCGGGCAATTGACAACAGCGCGCGAGCCACTGACATAGAAGAAACTGTATCCAATCCACTAAAACATATAAAATAATGTCGAAATTTATAATTTTGACTTCATTAGCTTCTGTTATAAAAAGTTTGGAGGAAGATTGTGTTAGACAACTTATGAAAATTCAGACTTCTATATCTGCCTACCCTAATCTAACGATATATCTACCTACTTCCTTGAAAATGTTTTTTGCCAGAAAATAATAGAAAACGTAGGTATGCATATTCTTATTTTATTACCGTTTAAAATTAAATTTAAATATAAAAAGGAAGAATACATTGTCGTTATAATGCACACATTGTGTGCGTATATTTTATTTTATTTTATAACCATATTTTAGTATTTACAGAAAACTTACAGCTAGGCAAATAACATTAATTAATTCATTTATATACTACCTGAAAAACACATGTAATGCTGATGGCCAATTACAAGTTTCCACTTATAGGTTAATTAATGTATAAAACAAAATGTTTTGAGTGGACCACTAACTTATGAAAAGAATGAAACAATACTTAAGGTTTAAATTAACTAGTACAAAATAATTTTTCATCAAGCAAACGTTTCAGTTTGGTAGTCGAGATATTGTATAAATCAATATCTGTATTTGTCAAGTAGTTAAACGAAGCACTTGCACGCATAATAAATACATTTTGCCTATAATTTACAAATAAAGTTTTCGGTTTTCTCAATACAGCTGCGTGAATGCGTAATCCTATCAGCTCGAGGAGCTCAGAACAGTCAACATTTGCAATGCTAAGAAGATATGATAGGTCGGATATATTCCTTTGTTCATAGAGAGGCAAGAAATGAAACTTACGATATCTAGCTAAATAATCCGGAAGGTACAATTTTTCACGAAACTCAAGAAACTTCATCGGGATACGTTCTAATCGCGTTGAATATACTTCGTAACAAGGGTTCCAGACTTGTGATGCGTATTCCAAGTGACTGCAAACGTATGCACAATAAAGGATTTTAAAGGCTTTTATACTGGTTAACTAATTAGACATTCTTAAAATAAAACTAAGTGCACGAGATGCCTTGCTTACAATGTTGCTTACGTGCGAGTCGAATAAAAGTTTACTATAAAAAATAAGTCATATCTTTAATTGTATCAACCCTTGTGACTGGTGAGTTTTTTTATTGCATATTCAAAATTGATAATGACTGGCTTACAAGTAAAAGAACAAATGTGCCACTTGGAAACGTTTAAATCTAGTTTGTTCTACAATAGTTTTGAAATCTATCCAAGTCGTCCTGCAGACGGTGTGACATGATCATCAATAGTTTTAATTTGATGTAAAATTTTCACATCATCCGCATACAAAAGAATTTTAGAATAACGAAAGCATGAAGATATGTCGTTCAGAAATATTGTACAAAGTAACGGTCCTAATAAAGATGTGAAAAAGTGTGTCCTGAAAAAGGTTTCTCCTTATACCTATATGCTGTATGATGTGATGACATGATATGGACAGGAAAACAAGTTGACATTGCTTTTGTAAATATACATTAGACTTTAATGCAAATAGGCTTTTATTACAACAACGTACCTTAACAGCTAATATTTATCTACACCGTGTAAATATTTATATAAAAGGTTCAAGTTATGATTTATTGCTTGAGTTGTTATTCTATGAATAATTTGCTGTCGATGGAAATACATTTCCTTTCCAGGTAGGTATATGATTCCTTGAGATGGCTTTTATTGGACCACAAAAGCCTTCTCCCAATGTCAGCGTCAACTTTTTCCTCACATAAAAGGTCATGGTCCAGATATGGCTAATAGGTGGCTGTATCGGCCGGATTGTCCACTGCTGAACACAGCCTCCCCATTATGGATTTGCCATAATCCCGGGTAGAGATGGGGAGGTGACATTCTAGTCCGGCACCCCACGGCCGTACTTAGAACAACAAATATTTGTGTGAAATATATACTTAGAAATTGTTTTCAAAGTAAATGCTGTATTTATTTATTTTTCCTCGACTAACATTAATTACCGTGACTCGTTTTATAGCATTTATTTTTGTTTACACCACCGACTGGTGTGAACAAAAAAGTTAATTGGACAAATTCAACATTTCGAGTTGAAATTGTCCAATTAGTAGCTTATTAAAGCCTTCATGCTTATTCCCAATATTCAAATGAATTCGACACCTACAAGAGATATTTATTATTAGGGCGAACGAAGCGAGCCCTATCACTATCCCACAACTTGAACATTTTGTGGCCCCTTTTACTGGAAAACTATCACGCCTATAAATTTGTGCTTAAACATAGTAATTTAAATACATATCCATTTAGTGTTATTAGTAAAAAAATAAAATAACTATAAAAAAGATAAACTTGAAACCAAAGAGTTAACATCAACAGAACTAAACTCAATAATTGAATACATCGTAATTAATCTACTTTATGTACTAGATGACACCACTAGAATCAGGTTGTTAAATGAACGCCCTTACCTTAGTAAGCTCAGCTTTTTGCCAGTTAAATAAAGAATTAAAACGATTACCTGTGCCACTACTAGCCCATGCCCTTGATTTCATATGTAGGTAATAAATAAGATCCTGCACTGAGTCAACATAGCTACGGTTAAATGACTACAACCTTTTTTTTTTTTTTTTTTTTTTTTTTTTTTTTTATTTTTTTTTTTTTGGGGGGGGAAATGCCTTCGCACTTCCCTTCCTCCACGGGGGGTGGCGGAAGGGTATGTGTGGGACTTGCACCCACTAAAACCCCCCCCGTGAGCAGTCCTCCGCCGAGGTAGGGCAAGATAGGGTCACGATGGCATTCACTATCTCACCCCAACGGTAGGCCCGAACCCAACCGGGCCTCCGCCCTATGGAGGGGCAACCTAGCTCACCAAGGCCGCCCCCCAGACACGTGGGGCCGTGCAAGCTGGTGGAGAATCTCCCGACTCTCCACCAGTGACCCCACTACGAAGAAGGGAGGAGGCGGGCGAACTCCCGCCTCCTCGCACCCGTTCGTCTCCGCCGGCGCGGGTCAGCTTGGACATCGTCTTCCCTGACCCGCTCCGCGGTCTCTTTCTGCACCATTACTGATTCGCAGAAAGAGACCACCGCCTGCCACGATCTCTCATCACCGAGCATGGCATTTACCACGCTCGGTAGAGTGAGATCCCCTCCTATGATAGCTGAAAGTGCGTGCCGCTGTGGGCCCCACGCAGCACACACTTCCAGCGTATGAAGCGCCGTATCCTCCGGCGCCCCACACTCGTGGCAGGCCGGGGTCACTTCCCGCCTTGCGATCTGATGCAGGTACTTGCCGAAACATTCGTGTCCGGAAAGCACCTGCACCAATCGAAAGGTTAGTGACCCGAACCGCCGCCTCATCCACCTCCATAGGACCGGACGGATGGCCTCCACCGTCCACTGTCCAGGGACCGGCGGAGCCAGGTCCTCCGTCCACCGCCGCAACAGGGCGGTCCTTGCCTGCCATCGCATTCGCGTGACTTCTTCCCACGTTGGGGTATCCCCCCGAGCTCTCCTCGCTGCCACGAAGTGATAAACTTCAGCGAGGATCTCAGCCTGGAGCTCCCAAGGAGGATCCCCAGCCAGCACGCAGGCTGCCGTCCAGGACACCGTCCGGTATCCCCGTATCGCTCTCGTTGCGACAATCCGCTGCGGACGTCGCAGCAGTGTTTTATTGTCGCGATTGAGAGCGTCCACCCAGACAGGTGCCCCATACAGAGCCATACTCCGGATCACTCCGGAGTATAAGCGGCGACAGTTGGCGTTCGGGCCGCCAACGTTGGGCAGCAGCCTACCCAAGGCGGCCGCGGCTCCTACAACTTTTGGCGCCAACTTGGTGAAGTGGACCCCAAAAGACCATCTTCCATCCAGTATGAGACCCAGATATTTCATCTGGGTCCCAACCAGAATCATGACCCCCTCCAGTGATACCCGTGTTCCTGGAGGAGGTCCCCCTCGAGGCCCATGAAACAATAGGGCCTCAGTCTTGGAGAGGGCGACCTTCAACCCAAGGGCACGAATGCGACCGATCACAAGAGTAGTGCCCACCGTAGCCAACCGCAGCGCCTCCTTCAGATTCCTCTCCCTTACTACGACCAGGGTATCATCCGCGTAGCACACGACCCGCATACTTGCGGGAAGCGTGCCACGGAGCACCCAGTCGTAGCCCACGTTCCACAGGAGTGGTCCCAGAACTGACCCCTGGGGAACCCCACATGCAACGCGACGGCGCCTCAGACCGTCGCGTCCATCCACTAGAACCTCGCGGTCCAGGAGGTAATTAGCCAACAGCCTTCGCAGATACAGGGGCACTCCGTGATATCGGAGTGCCTCCTGTATTGTTTCATGTGGAAGGCTGTTGAAGGCATTCTCTATATCAAGCGATACTGCCATCACCTTTTCCCCCCCGCTGACCGTGTCCCGCGTCCATCTTTTGAGCCAGAGTAGGGCGTCTATCGTAGACCGCCCCGTTCTAAACCCATACTGGGCCTCCGACAGCTGAGGCCCAGTCCCCTCCAGGTGCCGGATGACACGGGAAGCCACCACTCTCTCAAGCAGCTTACCCGTATCATCCAGTAGCACGATTGGCCTGTATGCGGACGGTGAGTCGACGGGTCGTCCCTCCTTCCGCAACAGGCACAATCGACCATCCTTCCACAACTTCGGAAACCGTCCCGAAGTGAGGCACGCGTCGAACAGCTCCCGAAGCCGATCACCCATTTCCCCTAGAGCGATACTAAGGAGCCGTCCTGGGATCCCATCTGGGCCCGGCGCCGTCCTCTTTCTTCGCAGACGGCCAACAGCAACCTCCATTTCCACCTCTGACACAGGTGGAATGGAAGCCGGACTCAATTCCTCGGGGAGCAATGTCGCCATCGTTGGAGGAATGTGGACGGGATCACTGTCGGGGAAGAGCCCCTCCAGTACCCTACCCAGAAGCTCTGGCTCCAGGGACTTCACGACCGGGGGCATCTGGCCCCGGAACCTTTTCCGGGCGGCCCTGTACGGACGCCCCCAAGGATCCCTGTTTAACTCCTCAAGGCCCTCACCCCAGGCCTCTGACTTGGCCCGGGTGATGGCCAGCTGCAGCTCTCGCTTGGCCTCGCGGTATAAGTTGTACAGCTGGCGCTCAAGCTCCAACTCCTCAGCCGACATTTGCACATCGGTGCGGCCGTTGCGCCGTCTCCTACAGCGGACGTAAGGACGGCGCGCATCTGAGCAGGTGGCTCGGAGATTTTCAATATCCGAACTCCACCAATAAACCTCGCGCCGGGCGGGACGGCGCTGGGACCTTGGCATTGCTGCGTCACATACGGCGGTAACCGCTGTGCGAAAATTGCCTGCGGCGAAATCCACCTCCGGGTGCGTGGTGGTTGTAAGCCACGACTGTACGATTGCCGCCTCTTTCGCCAGTTCGGCGTCGAGACGACTAATCGTCCAGCGTGGGAAATCCGCTCGCTCCACGCGCTGAGTACCTCCATGGCTGTAGGAGGTAGAGACTTCGAACCTAATGTACTTATGGTCCGAGAGAGTCTCTACCTCCGACTGGACCCTCCAGGCCCGGACACGTGCTGCAAAAGATGGTGTGGCAAACGAAATGTCCACCACGGATCCCCCATTGTGACGCACACACGTGTGGACCGACCCTCTGTTCAGCAGAGTCAGTCCTGTGGCAACCGCCCACTCCCTGACAATCTCACCACGAGAGTCAGTGAAGCGATTGCCCCAATCACGGGCCTTGGCGTTTAAGTCCCCCAGGAGAAGGACCTGCCGAGGCACCAGTCGTCTTACCACCGCGGCCAGGAGGTCCATAAAGACCTCCAGCTCCGCAGCGGTTTTATTGGGGGAGAAGTATGCACCGATGAGCGCATACTCTCCCCATTTAGCCACCACGTACCCAGAGCCCCTCTCTTCCACAGAAAGAGGAATTCCGCCACTGGACTTTGCCACAATGGCCACGCAGCCGTTCAGGTCCCCAGCCCAACAGGGATGGGAGGGGACGTAGTATGGCTCCGCCACGACCGCAACATCTACTTCCCACTGTGCCATTGCCTGCATGAGTAGGTCCTGGGCCCTGGCACAGTGGTTAAGATTCGACTGGAGGAAATTGCTATGACGGACCCGATCCATTAGTCAGACATAGCAACCTCCTCGCTCACCGCCTGGTGTTGAGCAGCCTCTGGGGTAGCCCGTTTCGGGGGCGTAGGGATGGCCTGGGTCACTGTGGCCTTACCCTTCGTCTTTGGAGGAGCACAATTTCGACCCCCCATTACGTGCCCAGAGGGTCTTCCAGACTCTGCACATATTGCGCATCGTGGGTCGGTCCTCCCACAGCTGGCTGCCTGATGACCTGTACCACCACACCGGTAGCACAGGTCCCCTCTGTCCGCTGAGGCCGAACACTGGGTGCGGGTGTGTCCTAGCCCCATGCACCTGAAGCAGCGCATGGGACGCGCCCCCAAGGCAACTACTCTCACTGAGCTCCACCCCACCAACAACCTACCCTTTGCCAGCAGTGTTTTGGCTGCCGTTATTGGACAAGAGACCAGAGTGGAGTAGCGTCGTATCTCCCCGGCCTTGACGAAGCGCACGTCACAGCCACCGGCCTCCGCAACCGCTGTTGCCACTTTTTCCTTTGTGGCCGCATCGTCCAGGCCCGTTATCCGTAGATCGGTTGTCTTTACGGGTCTGGCGACGTTGGCCACATTAGACAAGACGTCACGAAGTTTCTCCGCGAGCTTGTCCGCCTTCTCAGAGTTTTGGGAGCCAGGAATTTCCAGCAACCTGGCTCCGGTCGCTGTCTGGCGAAAGTGGAGCTGGTCAATCCCCAGCTCCTGAAGATCGACCTTCTCTTGCGCCAGCTGTAGGACATCGCTATATGTCACTCCATTTTCCGCGGCTTTTGGCTGCAGCGACAGCACGACAGCCGCAGACTTTGAGGGCTTTAGCGCAGCCTTGACCTTCTTCTTTTTTGTGGTTGTGGTGGTAGCAGAGGCACGAGCCACAGTAGCGGGCACAGGTGCGGAGGACTTACCCTTGCCCTTACCCTTCCCTTTGCCCTTCCGCTCCACCAAAGACCACGTTTCCTCTTGAGGGCCAGCGAGAGGGACAGCCTCGCTGGCCTTACGGTTTCCTCTAGAGGTGGAGGGGCCTGCAACCGGTGCCACTGAGGGTGGGATGGCAGGTTTTGAGACCTGACTGGCCTGCTTCTTTGCTCTTGGGGCAGGTTTGCCATATTGTTGTTGTATTATAATCAGTTCTTTGAATACAGTTTTAAGACATTTTTAAGGAAAATACTCAAGATAAACTCCTTGTTCACAGTATAAATTTTAATAAATGCTGGGTAATTACTTAATTAAATTTGTTATGATTGAAAGAGCGACTCTGCGTTACAAAAAATATGTTAATAGCGTATGGTAACTTGTAATCGTAATCAAAAAAATTAAAAAATACTTGACTGATCGACACTACAAAATTAATATAATTAACACATCTCATCGTATCGTAATAAACAAGTACAAAAATGTAGTTGTATTTTTAACTAACTTGTTACCTGGTCGGTTCATCTAGAAGCATTACAGCGGGGTCGGTGAGAAGTTCACAGGCGATGGTAAGCCTCTTCCTCTCGCCTCCAGACAGCTGACCAGCTCTCGTTTCTAGAACTTCGTGTATCCCAAGTTGAGTGGTCACACTTCTAATCTAAACAATAAAGGGATTTATGAAGTGATAGATAATGTTACTAGTATTTCGGGCAGTGTGCGGGCCGCATGCGGCCCGCATTTATCGTTATGCAATTTTAAACTATATCAAAACACCTAATACATTAAAAAAATATGTTCAAAACTCCAATAGAAATATGAAATCCCAAATAAACTTGTAATACAGTAGAGAAACATACTGTAGCTACTAAAGCAGATTCACCCTACTGCCATAAAAAGGTGGTACGGGCAGTATGGTACCAAGGTTCTGAGTAACTTTTGTTAAGGAACCCCACTCGTAGGTGCTTCGGTTACCGCGGGCAGTTGCCATGGAGACCAGTCGGAGACGTGGAAAAAACTCTCAAGTCGGAGCTCGGCCTTCGGTCTCGCAAGTTACTAAAATGGCTCGGCCTACGGCCTCGCGAGCCGAAAGTTCGGCCTTCGGCCTCACCGGGAGCTCGCCCTTCGGGCTCGCTATACACTAAAGTTGGACAGTAACTCCAAATTCAGTCAAAAATCCCACAAAAACTCCTAATACAGTCGAAAATTAAGGAAAAACACTCCAAATGCAGTATAAAGAATGATAGGAGCACGTAAGGATCATCCAAAATGTCATTCGACTGCTCTCCTTATTCCCTATGACATATTTTCAAAAACCCCCTACCTATCTATTACCGTTTTCGAGATTCGTGATTTATCTGCACTTGGCAGACGTCATCGAAAAAAAAATTTCATATTTGGAATAAGGACGTCCAGAACAACCTAGATATAAAATTTAAGCCAAATCGGAGTACTTTTTTTTACTTGGCAGACGTCATCGAAAAAAAAAAATTTGATTTGGAATAAGGACACCCAGAACCACCTAAATATCGAGTTTCAGCCAAATCGGAGTAACTTGTTTTACTTGGCAGACGTCATCGAAATAAAAATTTCATATTTGGAATAAGGATGACGAGAACAACCTATATATCGATTTTCAGCCAAATCGGTGCAAGTCTGAGCTCGGCCTTCGGCCTCGCAAGTTACTAAGACGGCTCGACCTGCGGCCTCGCCTAGCGCTCGCCCTGCGGGCTCGCGCACCGTCCACTCGGCCTACGGCCTCGCGGCCCGAAAGTTCGGCCTTCGGCCTCACCAAAAGCTCGCCCTTCGGGCTCGCTACACTGACAGTAGGACAATTGCTCTAAATTGAGTTGAAATTCCCACAAACACTCCTAATACAGTTGACATTGTAAGGTAAAATACTCCAAATAATGTATGAAGAATGAGAGTAGCACATTTGACAGGTGTCATTCGACTGCTCTCCCGATTCCCTATGACATTTGTTCAAACACCCCCAACCTATCTCTTACCGTTTTCGAGATACGTAGTCCAGCTTTACTTGGCAGGCGTCATTTCTAGGGTTTTTAATTTTTCCCCTACTCAGCTAAACCCCTTAGTCATTTTCGTAATACATTACTATAACCGTACTCAACTCTTTCTGGTAGAACCAGCTACTTTTTTGAGGGATCGAAGGATTTTGTATGGCGGCCATTTTGAAATCCGCCATTTTGGATTTTTGACAAATGTCATCCGACTGCTCTCCCGATTCCCTATGACATTTGGTCTAGCACCCCCTACCTATCTCTTACCGTTTCAGAGATACGCCATCCAATTTTACTTGGCAGACGTCATTTTTGAGTTTTCGGATTTTTCCCATACTCACACAAACCCCCTCTACACTTTTCCCATACATCACATTCTTCCTACTCGACTCCTCCTTTCTCGATTCTCCCTTCTGGGAGAACAATGATGTCAGTCAGTCAGTCAGTCAGTCAGTCAGTCAGTCAGTCAGTCAGTGTACGGTAATCCAGCTTTATATATTATAAACTAGTATTTCGGGCAGTGTGCGGGCCGCATGCGGCCCGCATCTATCTTGAGTCAGTAGGAACTGTCAAAAAAACACCTGATACATTAAAAAAAAGTGTGTTCAAAACTCCAATAGAAGTATGAAATCCCAAATAAACTCTCCATACAATAAAGATCCATACTGTAGCCACTAAAGCAAATTCACCCTACTGCCATAAAAAGGTGGTACGGGCAGAATGGTACCAAGGTTCTGAGTCACTTTTGTTAAGAAACCCCACTCGTAGGTGCTTCGGTTACCGCGGGCAGTTGCCATGGAGACCAGTCGGAGACGTGAAAAAAACTCTCAAGTCGGAGCTCGGCCTTCGGCCTCGCAAGTTACTAATACGGCTCGGCCTACGGCCTCGCCAAGCGTTCGCCCTTCGGGCTCACGCACCATACGCTCGGCCTTCGGCCTCGCGGACCGAAAGTTCGGCCTTCGGCCTCACCAGGAGCTCGCCCTTCGGGCTCGCTATACACTAATGTTGGACAGTAACTCCAAATTCAGTCAAAAATCCCACAAAAACTCCTAATACAGTCGAAAATGTAGGTAAAACACTCCAAATGCAGTATAAAGAATGATAGGAGCACGTGTGACACATCCAAAATGTCGGATTTCAAGACGGCCGCCATACAAACTGCTCCGCCCCTACTGAAGCTCGGCCTAACGGCCTCGCTTCAGCAGGCTCGGATCACTTTGTATGGCGGCCATCTTGAAATCCGCCATTTTGGATTTTTGACAGGTGTCATTCGACTGCTCTCCCGATTCCCTATGACATTTGTTCAAACACCTCTAACCCATCTCTTACCGTTTTCGAGATACGTTATCCATCTTTACTTGGCAGGCGTCTTTTTTATGATTTTCGATTTTTCTCATACTCACCAAAACCCCCCGAACATTTTTGCCATACATCATTTTAGCCCTACTCGTCTCCTTCTAGGAGAACATTTATGTCAATCAGTCAGTCAGTCAGTCAGTGAGTGGTAATCGAGCTTTATATATTATTAACTAGTTTTTCGGGCAGTGTGCGGGCCGCATGCGGCCCGCATTTATCGTTGTGCAAGTTTGAACAATATCAAAACACCTTATACATTAAAAAAAATTATTTCAAAACACCTAAAGATGTACGATTTCCCATACAAACCCTTAATACAATAGAGAACCGTACTGTTATCACCAAACCAAATTCACCCTACTGCCATAAAAAGGTGGTACGGGCAGAATGGTACCAAGGTTCTGAATCACTTTTGTTAAGGAACCCCACTCGTAGGTGCTTCGGTTACCGCAGGCAGTTGCCATGGAGACCAGTCGGTGACGTGGAAAATACTCTCAAGTCGGAGCTCGGCCTTCGGCCTCGCAAGTTACTAATACGGCTCGGCCTGCGGCCTCGCCAAGCGCTCGCCCTTCGGGCTCGCGCACCATTCGCTCGGCCTTCGGCCTCGCGGACCGAAAGTTCGGCCTTCGGCCTCACCAGGTGGTTGCCCTTTGGGCTCGCTATACACTAATGTAGAACAGTTACTCCAAATTCAGTCAAAAAACCCACAAAAACTCCTAATACAGTCGAAAATATAAGGTAAAACACTCCAAATGCAGTATGAAGAATGAGAGGAGCACCTGGGACAAATCCAAAATGGCGGATTTCAAGAAGGCCACCATACAAACTGCTCCGCCCCTACTGAAGCTCGGCCTAAAGGCCTCGCTTCAGCAGGCTCGGAGCATTTTGTATGGCGGCCATCTTGAAATCCGCCATTTTGGATTTTTGACAGGTGTCATTCGACTGCTCTCCCGATTCTCTATGACATTTGTTCAAACACCCCCTACCTATCTCTTACCGTTTTCGAGATACGTCATCCATCATCACTTGGCAGGCGTCTTTTTAATGATTTTCGATTTTTCTCATACTCACCAAAACCCCCCAAACATTTTTGCCATACATCATTTTAGCCCTACTCTGCTCCTTCTAGGAGAACATTTATGTCAATCAGTCAGTCAGTCAGTGAGTGGTAATCGAGCTTTATATATTATAAACTAGTATTTCGGGCAGTGTGCGGGCCGCATGCGGCCCGCATTTATCGTTATACAGTACTAAACTTAACCTTAACCCCTTATACATTTAAAAAAAATAAGTTCAAAACTCCAATAGAAGTATGAAATCCCAAATAAACTCTCTATACAATAAAGATCCATACTGTAGCCACTAAAGCAGATTCACCCTACTGCCATAAAAAGGTGGTACGGGCAGAATGGTACCAAGGTTCTGAGTCACTTTTGTTAAGGAACCCCACTCGTAGGTGCTTCGGATACCGCGGGCAGTTGCCATGGAGACCAGTCGGAGACAAGGCAATTACTCCCAATTCGGAGCTCGGCCTTCGGCCTCGCAAGTTACTAACACGGCTCGGCCTGCGGCCTCGCCAAGCGCTCGCCCTTCGGGCTCACGCACCATACGCTCGGCCTTCGGCCTCACGAGCCGAAAGTTCGGCCTTCGGCCTCACCAGGAGGTCGCCCTTCGGGCTCGCTTCTACAATAACGTAGAACAGTAACTCCAAATTCAGTCAAAAAACCTACAAAAACTCCTAATACAGTCGAAAATATGAGGTAAAACACTCCAAATGCAGTATAAAGAATGAGAGGAGCACGTTTGACAGGTGTCATTCGACTGCTCTCCCGATTCCCTATGACATTTGTTCAAACACCCCCAACCTATCTCTTACCATTTTCGAGATACGTAGTCCAGCTTTACTTGGCAGGCGTCATTTCTAGGGTTTTTAATTTTTTCCCTACTCAGCTAAGCCCCTTTGTCATTTTCGTAATACATTACTATAACCGTACTCAACTCTTTCTGGTAGAACCAGCTACTTTTTTGAGGGATCGAAGGATTTTGTATGGCGGCCATTTTGAAATCCGCCATTTTGGATTTTTGACAGATGTCATCCGACTGCTCTCCCGATTCCCTATGACATTTGGTCAAGCACCCCCTACCTATCTCTTACCGTTTCAGAGATACGCCATCCAATTTTACTTGGCAGACGTCATCTTTGAGTTTTCGGATTTTTCCCATACTCCCCTAAACCTCCTCTACACTTTTCCCATACATCACTTTCTTCCTTCTCGACTCCTTCTGGGAGAACAATGATGTCAGTCAGTGAATCAGTCAGTCAGTCAGTCAGTCAGTCAGTCAGTGTACGGTAATCCAGCTTTATATATTATAACTAGTTTTTCGGGCAGTGTGCGGGCCGCATGCGGCCCGCATCTATCTTGAGTCAGTAGGAACTGTCAAAAAACACCTGATACAAAAAAAAATGTGTTCAAAACTCCAATAGAAGTATGAAATCCCATATAAACTCTCAATACAATAAAGAACCATACTGTAGCCACTAAAGCAAATTCACCCTACTGCCATAAAAAGGTGGTACGGGCAGAATGGTACCAAGGTTCTAAGTCACTTTTCTTAAGGAACCCCACTCGTAGGTGCTTCGGTTACCGCGGGCAGTTGCCATGGAGACCAGTCGGAGATGTGGAAAATACTCTCGAGTCGGAGCTCGGCCTTCGGCCTCGCAAGTTACTAACACGGCTCGGCCTGCGGCCTCGCCAAGCGCTCGCCCTTCGGGCTCGCGCACCATTCGTTTGGCCTTCGGCCTCGCGGACCGAAGGTTCGGCCTTCGGCCTCACCAGGTGGTTGCCCTTTGGGCTCGCTATACACTATTGTAGGACAGTAACTCCAAATTCAGTCAAAAATCCCACAAAAACTCCTAATACAGTCGAAAATGAAGGTAAAACACCCCAAATGCAGTATGAAGAATGAGAGGAGCACGTGGGACAAATCCAAAATGTCAGATTTTAAGATGGCTGCCGTACAAACTGCTCCGGCCCTACTGAAGCTCGGCCTAAAGGCCTCGCTTCAGCAGGCTCGGAGCATTTTGTATGGCGGCCATCTTGAAATCCGCCATTTTGGATTTTTGACAGGTGTCATTCGACTGCTCTCCCGATTCCCTATGACATTTGTTCAAACACTCTCTACCTATCTTGTACCGTTTTTGAGATATGTCATCCATCTTTACTTGGCAGGCGTCTTTTTAATGATTTTCGATTTTTCTCATACTCACCTAAACCCGCCGAACATTTTTGCCATACTTCATTTTTACCCTACTCTGCTCCTTCTAGGAGAACATTTATGTCAGTGAGTCAGTGAGTCAGTCAGTGGTAATCGAGCCTTATATATTATAAATAAATAACTAGTATTTCGGGCAGTGTGCGGGCCGCATGCGGCCCGCATTTATCGTTGTGCAGTACTTAACTTTACCTTAACCCCTTATACATTAAAAAAAATAAGTTCAAAACTCCAATAGAAGTATGAAATCCCAAATAAACTCTCCATACAATAACGAACCATACTGTAGCCACTAAAGCAGATTCACCCTACTGCCATAAAAAGGTGGTACGGGCAGAATCGAACCAAGGTTCTGAGTCACTTTTGTTAAGGAACCCCACTCGTAGTTGCTTTGGTTATCACGGGCAGTTGCCATGGAGACCAGTAGGAGACATGAAAAAAACTCTCAAGTCGGAGCTCGGCCTTCGGCCTCGCAAGTTACTAACACGGCTCGGCCTACGGCCTCACCAAGCGCTCGCCCTTCGGGCTCCCGCACCATACGCTCGGCCTTCGGCCTCGCGAGCCGAGAGTTCGGCCTTCGGCCTCACCAGCAGCTCGCCCTTCGGGCTCGCTACTACAATAACGTAGTACAGTAACTCCAAATTCAGTCAAAAAACCTACAAAAACTCCTAATACAGTCGAAAATATGAGGTAAAACACTCCAAATGCAGTATAAAGAATGAGAGGAGCACGTTTGACACATCCGAAATGTCATTTGACTGCTCTCCTTATTTCCTATGACATTTTTTCAAAAACCCCCTACCTATCTATTACCGTTTTCGAGATACGTGATTTATCTGAACTTGGCAGACGTCATCGAAAAAAAAAATTCATATTTGGAATAAGGACGTCCAGAAAAACCTAGATATCGAGTTTCAGCCAAATCGGAGTATCTTTTTTTACTTGGCAGACGTCATTGAAAAAAAAAATTTTAGATTTGGAATAAGGACACCCAGAACCACCTAAATATCGAGTTTCAGCCAAATCGGAGTAACTTTTTTGACTTGGCAGACGTCATCGAAAATTTTTTTTTTGATTTGGAATAAGGACGTCCAGAACCACATAAATATCGAGTTTCAGCCAAATCGGAGTAACTTTTTTTACTTGGCAGACGTCATCGAAATAAAAATTTCATATTTGAAATAAGGACGACGAGAACAACCAATATATCGATTTTCAGCCAAATCGGTGCAAGTCTGAGCTCGGCCTTCGGCCTCGCAAGTTACTAACATGGCTCGGCCTGCGGCCTCGCCTAGCACTCGCCCTGCGGGCTCGCGCACCGTCCACTCGGCCTACGGCCTCGTGGCCCGGAAGTTCGGCCTTCGGCCTCACCAAAAGCTCGCCCTTCGGGCTCGCTACACGGCCAGTAGGACAATTACTCCAAATTCAGTCAAAAAACCAACAAAAACTCCTAATACAGTCGAAAATATGAGGTAAAACACTCCAAATGCAGTATAAAGAATGAGAGGAGCACGTTTGACAGGTGTCATTCGACTGCTCTCCCGATTCCCTATGACATTTGTTCAAACACCCCCAACCTATCTCTTACCATTTTCGAGATACGTAGTCCAGCTTTACTTGGCAGGCGTCATTTCTAGGGTTTTTAATTTTTTCCCTACTCAGCTAAGCCCCTTTGTCATTTTCGTAATACATTACTATAACCGTACTCAACTCTTCCTGGTAGAACCAGCTACTTTTTTGAGGGATCGAAGGATTTTGTATGGCGGCCATTTTGAAATCCGCCATTTTGGATTTTTGACAGATGTCATCCGACTGCTCTCCCGATTTCCTATGACATTTGGTCAAGCACCCCCTACCTATCTCTTACCGTTTCAGAGATACGCCATCCAATTTTACTTGGCAGACGTCATCTTTGAGTTTTCGGATTTTTCCCATACTCCCCTAAACCTCCTCTACACTTTTCCCATACATCACTTTCTTCCTTCTCGACTCCTTCTGGGAGAACAATGATGTCAGTCAGTGAATCAGTCAGTCAGTCAGTCAGTCAGTGTACGGTAATCGAGCTTTATATATTATAAACTAGTATTTCGGGCAGTGTGCGGGCCGCATGCGGCCCGCATTTATCGTTATGCAGTACTAAACTATAACAAAACACCTTTTACAATAAATAAAAATATTTCAAATCTTCAATAGAAGTAGGAAATCCCATATAAACTCTCAATACAATAAAGAAACAAACTGTAGCCTCCAAACCAGATTCACCCTACTGCCATTAAAAGGTGGTACCGGCAGAATGGTACCAAGGTTTTGACTCACATTTGTTAAGGAACCCTACTCGTAGGTGCTTTGGTTATCGCGGGCAGTTGCCATGGAGACCAGTCGGAGACGTGGAAAATACTCTCAAGTCGGAGCTCGGCCTTCGGCCTCGCAAGTTACTAACACGGCTCGGCCTGCGGCCTCGCCAAGCGCTCGCCCTTCGGGCTCACGCACTAATCGCTCGGCCTTCGGCCTCACGGACCGAAAGTTCGGCCTTCGGCCTCACCAGGAGCTCGCCCTTCGGGCTCGCTACTACAATGACGTAAAACAGTAACTCCAAATTCAATCAAAAAACCTACAAAAACTCCTAATACAGTCGAAAATATGAGGTAAAACACTCCAAATGCAGTATAAAGAATGAGAGGAGCTTGTTTGACACATCCGAAATGTCATTCGACTGCTCTCCTTATTCCCTATGACATTTTTTCAAAAACCTCCTACCTATCTATTACCGTTTTCGAGATACGTGATTTATCTGCACTTGGCAGACGTCATCGAAAAAAAAATTCATATTTGGAATAAGGACGTCCAGAACAACCTAGATATCGAGTTTCAGCCAAATCGGAGTAACTTTTTTTACTTGGCAGACGTCATCGAAAAAAAAAATTTTGATTTGGAATAAGGACACCCAGAACCACCTAAATATCGAGTTTTAGCCAAATCGGAGTAACTTTTTTTACTTGGCAGGCGTCATCGAAAAATTTTTTTTTGATTTGGAATAAGGGCGTCTAGAACCACTTAAATATCGAGTTTCAGCCAAATCGGAGTACCTTTTTTTACTTGGCAGACGTCATCGAAATAAAAATTTCATATTTGAAATAAGGATGACGAGAACAACCTATATATCGATTTTCAGCCAAATCGGTGCATGTCTGAGCTCGGCCTTCGGCCTCGCAAGTTACTAACATGGCTCGGCCTGCGGCCTCGCCTAGCGCTCGCCCTGCGGGCTCGCGCACCGTCCACTCGGCCTACGGCCTCACGGCCCGAAAGTTCGGCCTTCGGCCTCACCAGAAGCTCGCCCTTCGGGCTCGCTACACGGCCAGTAGGACAATTACTCCAAATTCAGTTGAAAATCCCACAAAAACTCCTAATACAGTCGACATTGTAAGGTCAAATACTCCAAATAATGTATGAAGAATGAGAGTAGCACATTTGACAGGTGTCATTCGACTGCTCTCCCGATTCACTATGACATTTGTTCAAACACCCCAAAACTATCTCTTACCGTTTTCGAGATACGTAGTCCAGCTTTACTTGGCAGGCGTCATTTCTAGGGTTTTTAATTTTTTTCCTACTCAGCTAAACCCCTTAGTCATTTTCGTAATACATTACTATAACCGTACTCAACTCTTTTTGGTAGAACCAGCTACTTTTTTGAGGGATCGAAGGATTTTGTATGGCGGCCATTTTGAAATCCGCCATTTTGAATTTTTGACAAATGTCATCCGACTGCTCTCCCGATTCCCTATGACATTTGGTCAAGCACCCCCTACCTATCTCTTACCGTTTCAGAGATATGTCATGCATCTTTACTTGGCAGGCGTCTTTTTTATGATTTTCGATTTTTCCCATACTCACCTAAACTCCCTCTACACTTTTCCCATACATCACTTTCTTCCTACTCGACTCCTTCTGGGAGAACAATTGTGTCAGTCAGTCAGTGAATCAGTCAGTCAGTCAGTGTACGGTAATCCAGCTTTATATATTATAAACTAGTTTTTCGGGCAGTGTGCGGGCCGCATGCGGCCCGCATCTATCTTGAGTCAGTAGGAACTGTCATAAAAGCACGTTATACATTAAAAAAAAGTAATATCCAAAACTCCAATAGAAGTATGAAATACTATATAAACTCTATATACAATAAGGAACCAAACTGTAGCCACCAAATCAGATTCACCCTACTGCCATAAAAAGGTGGTACGGGCAGAATGGTACGAAGGTTCTGAGTCACTTTTGTTAAGGAACCCCACTCGTAGGTGCTTCGGTTACCGCAGGCAGTTGCCATGGAGACCAGTCGGTGATGTGGAAAATACTCTCAAGTCGGAGCTCGGCCTTCGGCCTCGCAAGTTACTAATACGGCTCGGCCTGCGGCCTCGCCAAGCGCTCGCCCTTCGGGCTCACGCTTCATACGCTCGGCCTTCGGCCTCGCGGACCGAAAGTTCGGCCTTCGGCCTCACCAGGAGCTCGCCCTTCGGGCTCGCTACTACACGAATATAGGACAGTCACTCCAAATGCATTCAAAATCCCACAAAAACTCCTAATACAGTCGAAAATGTATGGTAAAACACTCCAAATGCAGTATGAAGAATGAGAGGAGCACCTGGGACAAATCCAAAATGGCGGATTTCAAGAAGGCCACCATACAAACTGCTCCGCCCCTACTGAAGCTCGGCCTAAAGGCCTCGCTTCAGCAGGCTCGGAGCATTTTGTATGGCGGCCATCTTGAAATCCGCCATTTTGGATTTTTGACAGATGTCATTCGACTGCTCTCCCGATTCCCTATGACATTTGTTCAAACACCCCCTACCTATCTCTTACCGTTTTCGAGATACGTCATCCATCATCACTTGGCAGGCGTCTTTTTAATGATTTTCGATTTTTCTCATACTCACCAAAACCCCCCGAACATTTTTGCCATACATTATTTTAACCCTACTCTGCTCCTTCTAGGAGAACATTTATGTCAATCAGTCAGTCAGTCAGTCAGTGAGTGGTAATCGAGCTTTATATATTATTAACTAGTTATTCGGGCAGTGTGCGGGCCGCATGCGGCCCGCATCTATCTTGAGTCATTTGGAAATTTCACATAAACCCCTAATACATTAAGAAAAAGAATGTTCAAAACTCCAATGGAAGTATGAAATCCCATAAAAACTCTCAATACAATAAAGAACCATACTGCAGCCACTAAAGCAAATTCACCCTACTGCCACAAAAAGGTGGTACGGGCAGAATGGGACCAAGGTTCTGAGTCACTTTTGTTAAGGAACCCCACTCGTAGGTGCTTTGGTTATCGCGGCAGTTGCCATGGAGACCAGTCGGAGACGTGGAAAATACTCTTAAGTCGGAGCTCGGCCTTCGGCCTCGCAAGTTACTAATACGGCTCGGCCTGCGGCCTCGCCAAGCGCTCGCCCTTCGGGCTCGCGCACCAATCGCTCGGCCTTCGGCCTCGCGGACCGAAAGTTCGGCCTTCGGCCTCACCGGAAGCTCGCCCTTCGGGCTCGCTATACACTAATGTAGGACAGTCACTCCAAATTCACTCAAAAATCCCACAAAAACTCCTAATACAGTCGAAAATATAAGGTAAAACACTCCAAATGCAATATAAAGAATGATAGGAGCACGTGGGTCACATCCAAAATGTCGGATTTCAAGATGGCCACCATACAAACTGCTCCGCCCCTACTGAAGCTCGGCCTAACGGCCTCGCTTCAGCAGGCTCGGAGCATTTTGTATGGCGGCCATCTTGAAATCCGCCATTTTGGATTTTTGACAGATGTCATTCGACTGCTCTCCCGATTCCCTATGACATTTGTTCAAACACCCCCTACCTATCTTGTACCGTTTTTGAGATACGTCATCCATCTTTACTTGGCAGGCGTCTTTTTAATGATTTTCGATTTTTCTCATACTTACCAAAACCATCCGAACATTTTTGCCATACTTCATTTTTACCCTACTCTGCTCCTTCTAGGAGAACATTTATGTCAATCAGTCAGTCAGTCAGTGAGTGGTAATCGAGCTTTATATATTATAAAAATTAACTAGTTTTTCGGGCAGTGTGCGGGCCGCATGCGGCCCGCATTTATCGTTATGCAATTTGAAACAATATCAAAACACCTTATACATTTAAAAAAAAAAACAATATTCTATAACAGTATGAAATCCCATATAAACTCCTTATACAGTAGAGAACCAAACTATAGCCACCAAACCAGATTCACCCTACTGCCATAAAAAAAGTGGTACGGGCAGAATGGTACCAAGATTCTGAGTAACTTTTGTTAAAGAACCCCACTCGTAGGAGCTTCGCTTACCACGGGCAGTTGCCATGGAGACCATTCGGAGACGTGGAAAATACTCTCAAGTCGGAGCTCGGCCTTCGGCCTCGCAAGTTACTAACACGGCTCGGCCTCTGGCCTCGCCATGCGCTCGCCCTTCGGGCTCACGCCCCATACGCTCGGCCTTCGGCCTCGCGGGCCGAAAGTTCGGCCTTCGGCCTCACCAGAAGCTCGCCCTTCGGGCTCGCTACTACACTAATGTAGGACAGTTACTCCAAATTCAGTCAAAAATCCCACAAAAACTCCTAATACAGTCGAAAATAAAGATAAAAAACTCCAAATGCAGTATAAAGAATGATAGGAGCACGTAAGACACATCCAAAATGTCGGATTTCAAGACGGCCACCATACAAACTGCTCCGCCCCTACTGAAGCTCGGCCTAACGGCCTCGCTTCAGCAGGCTCGGATCACTTTGTATGGCGGCCATCTTGAAATCCGCCATTTTGGATTTTTGACAGGTGTCATTCGACTGCTCTCCCGATTCCCTATGACATTTGTTCAAACACCCCCTACCTATCTCTTACCGTTTTTGAGATATGTCATCCATCTTTACTTGGCAGGCGTCTTTTTATGATTTTCGATTTTTCTCATACTCACCAAAACCCCCCGAACATTTTTGCCATACATCATTTTAACCCTACTCTACTCCTTCTAGGCGAACATTTATGTCAGTCAGTCAGTCAGTGAGTCAGTCAGTGGTAATCGAGCTTTATATATTATAAATAAACTAGTTTTTCGGGCAGTGTGCGGGCCGCATGCGGCCCGCATTTATCGTTATGCAGTAGTAAACTTTACCTTAACCGCTTATACATTTAAAAAAAAAAAGTTCAAAACTCCAATAGAAGTATGAAATCCCAAATAAAGTCTCCATACAATAAAGAACCATACTGTAGCCACTAAAGCAAATTCACCCTACTGGCATAAAAAGGTAGTACGGGCAGAATGGGACCAAGGTTCTGAGTCACTTTTGTTAAGGAACCCCACTCGTAGGTGCTTTGCTTACCGCGGGCAGTTGCCATGGAGACCAGTCGGAGACTTGGAAAAAACTCTCAAGTCGGAGCTCGGCCTTCGGCCTCGCAAGTTACCAACACGGCTCGGCCTGCGGCCTCGCCAAGCGCTCGCCCTTCGGGCTCGCGCATCATACGCTCGGCCTTCGGCCTCGCGGACCGAAAGTTCGGCCTTCGGCCTCACCAGGAGCTCGCCCTACGGGCTCGCTACTACACTTATGTAGGACAGTAACTCCAAATTCAGTCAAAAATCCCACAAAAACTCTTAATACAGTCGAAAATATAAGGTAATACACTCCAAATGCAGTATAAAGAATGATAGGAGCACCTTGGACAAATCCAAAATGGCGGATTTCAAGAAGGCCCCCATACAAACTGCTCCGCCCCTACTGAACCTCGGCCTAACGGCCTCGCTTCAGCAGGCTCGGATCAATTTGTATGGCGGCCATCTTGAAATCCGCCATTTTGGATTTTTGACAGGTGTCATTCGACTGCTCTTCCGATTCCCTATGACATTTGTTCAAACACCCCCTACCTATATTGTACCGTTTTTGAGATATAACATCCATCTTTACTTGGCAGGCGTCATTTTAATGATTTTCGATTTTTCTCATACTCACTAAAACCCCCCGAACATTTTTGCCATACATCATTTTAACCCTACTCTGCTCCTTCTAGGAGAACATTTATGTCAATCAGTCAGTCAGTCAGTCAGTGAGTGGTAATCGAGCTTTATATATTATTAACTAGTTTTTCGGGCAGTGTGCGGGCCGCATGCGGCCCGCATTTATCGTTATGCAGTACTAAACAATACGTTTACACCTTGTACATTTAAAAAATATAAGTTCAAAACTCCAATAGAAGTATGAAATCCCAAATTAACTCTCCATACAATAAAGAACCATACTGTAGCCACTAAAGCAGATTCACCCTACTGCCATAAAAAGGTGATACGGGCAGAATCGAACCAAGGTTCTGACTCACTTTTGTAAAGAAACCCCACTCGTAGGTGCTTCGGTTACCGCGGGCAGTTGTCTTGGAGACCAGTCGGAGACGTGGAAAAAACTCTCAAGTCGGAGCTCGGCCTTCGGCCTCGCAAGTTACTAATACGGCTCGGCCTACGGCCTCGCCAAGCGCTCGCCCTTCGGGCTCGCGCATCATACGCTCGGCCTTCGGCCTCGCGGACCGAAAGTTCGGCCTTCGGCCTCACGAGGAGCTCGCCCTTCGGGCTCGCTACTACACTAATGTAGGACAGTAACTCCAAATTCAGTCAAAAATCCCACAAAAACTATTAATACAGTCGAAAATATAAGGTAAAACACTCCAAATGCAGTATAAAGAATGATAGGAGCAAGTGGGACACATCCAAAATGTCGGATTTCAAGACGGCTACCATACAAACTGCTCCGCCCCTCCTGAAGCTCGGCCTAACGGCCTCGCTTCAGCAGGCTCGGATCACTTTGTATGGCGGCCATCTTGAAATCCGCCATTTTGGATTTTTGACAGGTGTCATTCGACTGCTCTCCCGATTCCCTATGACATTTGGTCAAACACCCCCTACCTATCTCTTACCGTTTTTGAGATACGCCATACATCTTCACTTGGCAGGCGTCAATTTAATGATTTTCGATTTTTCCCATACTCACCGAAACCCCCCGAACATTTTTGCCATACTTCATTTTTACCCTACTCTGCTCCTTCTAGGAGAACATTTATGTCAGTCAGTGGTAATCGAGCTTTATATATTATAACTAGTTTTTCGGGCAGTGTGCGGGCCGCATGCGGCCCGCATTTATCGTTATGCAATTTGAAACAATATCAAAACACCTTATACATTTAAAAAAAAAAACAATATTCTATAACAGTATGAAATCCCATATAAACTCCTTATACAGTAGAGAACCAAACTATAGCCACCAAACCAGATTCACCCTACTGCCATAAAAAAAGTGGTACGGGCAGAATGGTACCAAGATTCTGAGTAACTTTTGTTAAAGAACCCCACTCGTAGGAGCTTCGCTTACCACGGGCAGTTGCCATGGAGACCATTCGGAGACGTGGAAAATACTCTCAAGTCGGAGCTCGGCCTTCGGCCTCGCAAATTACTAACACGGCTCGGCCTCTGGCCTCGCCATGCGCTCGCCCTTCGGGCTCACGCCCCATACGCTCGGCCTTCGGCCTCGCGGGCCGAAAGTTCGGCCTTCGGCCTCACCAGAAGCTCGCCCTTCGGGCTCGCTACTACACTAATGTAGGACAGTTACTCCAAATTCAGTCAAAAATCCCACAAAAACTCCTAATACAGTCGAAAATAAAGATAAAAAACTCCAAATGCAGTATAAAGAATGATAGGAGCACGTAAGACACATCCAAAATGTCGGATTTCAAGACGGCCACCATACAAACTGCTCCGCCCCTACTGAAGCTCGGCCTAACGGCCTCGCTTCAGCAGGCTCGGATCACTTTGTATGGCGGCCATCTTGAAATCCGCCATTTTGGATTTTTGACAGGTGTCATTCGACTACTCTCCCGATTCCCTATGACATTTGTTCAAACACCCCCTACCTATCTCTTACCGTTTTTGAGATATGTCATCCATCTTTACTTGGCAGGCGTCTTTTTATGATTTTCGATTTTTCTCATACTCACCAAAACCCCCCGAACATTTTTGCCATACATCATTTTAACCCTACTCTACTCCTTCTAGGCGAACATTTATGTCAGTCAGTCAGTCAGTGAGTCAGTCAGTGGTAATCGAGCTTTATATATTATAAACTAGTTTTTCGGGCAGTGTGCGGGCCGCATGCGGCCCGCATTTATCGTTATGCAGAACTAAACAATACGTTAACACCCTGTACATTTAAAAAAAATAAGTTCAAAACTCCAATAGAAGGATGAAATCCCAAATAAACTCTCCATACAATAAAGAACCATACTGTAGCCACTAAAGCAGATTCACCCTACTGCCATAAAAAGGTGGTACGGGCAGAATGGTACCAAGGTTCTGAGTCACTTTTGTTAAGGAACCCCACTCGTAGGTGCTTCGGATACCGCGGGCAGTTGCCATGGAGACCAGTCGGAGACGTGAAAAAAACTCTCAAGTCGGAGCTCGGCCTTCGGCCTCGCAAGTTACAAATACGGCTCGGCCTGCGGCCTCGCCAAGCGCTCGCCCTTCGGGCTCGCGCATCATGCGCTCGGCCTTCGGCCTCGCGGGCCGAAAGTTCGGCCTCCGGCCTCACCAGGAGCTCGCCCTTCGGGCTCGCTACTACACTTATGAAGGACAGTTACTCCAAATTCAGTCAAAAATCCCACAAAACCTCCTAATACAGTCGAAAATATAGGTAATACACTCCAAATGCAGTATAAAGAATGATAGGAGCACCTGGGACAAATCCAAAATGGCGGATTTCAAGAAGGCCCCCATATAAACTGCTCCGCCCCTACCGAACCTCGGCCTAACGGCCTCGCTTCAGCAGGCTCGGAGCATTTTGTATGGCGGCCATCTTGAAATCCGTCATTTTGGATTTTCGACAGATGTCATTCGACTGCTCTCCCGATTCCCTATGACATTTGTTCAAACACCACCTACCTATCTCTTACCGTTTTTGAGATACGTCATACATCATCACTTGGCAGGCGTCTTTTTAATGATTTTCGATTTTTCTCATACTCACCAAAACCACCCGAACATTTTTGCCATACTTCATTTTTACCCTACTCTGCTCCTTCTAGGAGAACATTTATGTCAGTGAGTGAGTGGTAATCGAGCTTTATATATTATACTAGTTTTTCGGGCAGTGTGCGGGCCGCATGCGGCCCGCATCTATCTTGAGTCAGTAGGAACTGTCAAAAAAACACCTGATACATTAAAAAAAATAGTGTGTTCAAAACTCCAATAGAAGCATGAAATCCCATATAAACTCTCAATACAATAAAGAACCATACTGTAGCCACTAAAGCAAATTCACCCTACTGCTATAAAAAGGTGGTACGGGCAGAATGGTACCAAGGTTCTAAGTCACTTTTCTTAAGGAACCCCACTCGTAGGTGCTTCGGTTACCGCGGGCAGTTGCCATGGAGACCAGTCGGAGATGTGGAAAATACTCTCGAGTCGGAGCTCGGCCTTCGGCCTCGCAAGTTACTAACACGGCTCGGCCTGCGGCCTCGCCAAGCGCTCGCCCTTCGGGCTCGCGCTTCATTCGCTCGGCCTTCGGCCTCGCGGACCGAAAGTTCGGCCTTCGGCCTCACCAGGTGGTTGCCCTTTGGGCTCGCTATACACTAATGTAGGACAGTTACTCCAAATTCAGTCAAAAATCCCACAAAAACTCCTAATACAGTCGAAAATATAAGGTAATACACTCCAAATGCAGTATAAAGAATGATAGGAGCACCTGGGACAAATCCAAAATGGCGGATTTCAAGAAGGCCATCATACAAACTGCTCCGCCCCTACTGAACCTCGGCCTAACGGCCTCGCTTCAGCAGGCTCGGATCAATTTGTATGGCGGCCATCTTGAAATCCGCCATTTTGGATTTTTGACAGGTGTCATTCGACTGCTCTCCAGATTCCCTATGACATTTGTTCAAACACCCCCTACCTATCTCTTACCGTTTTTGAGATATGTCATCCATCTTTACTTGGCAGGCGTCTTTTTAATGATTTTCGATTTTTCTCATACTCACCAAAACCCCCCGAACATTTTTGTCCTACATCATTTTAACCCTACTCTACTCCTTCTAGGAGAACATTTATGTCAGTCAGTCAGTCAGTGAGTCAGTCAGTGGTAATCGAGCTTTATATATTATAAATAACTAGTATTTCGGGCAGTGTGCGGGCCGCATGCGGCCCGCATCTATCTTAAGTCATTTGAAAATTTCACAGAAACACCTAATACGTAAAAAAAAGTGTGTTCAAAACTCCAATAGAAGTATGAAATCCCATATAAACTCTCAATACACTAAAGAACCATGCTGTAGCCACCAAACCAGATTCACCCTACTGCCATAAAAAGGTGGTACGGGCAGAATGGTACCAAGGTTCTGAGTCACTTTTGTTAAGGAACCCCACTCGTAGGTGCTGCGGTTACCGCAGGCAGTTGCCATGGAGACCAGTCGGAGATGTGGAAGCTCGGCCTAACGGCCTCGCTTCAGCAGGCTCGGATCACTTTGTATGGCGGCCATCTTGAAATCCGCCATTTTGGATTTTTGACAGGTGTCATTCGACTGCTCTCCCGATTCCCTATGACATTTGGTCAAGCACTCCCTACCTATCTCTTACCGTTTTCGAGATACGTCATCCATCATCACTTGGCAGGCGTCTTTTTAATAATTTTCGATTTTTCTCATACTTACCAAAACCACCCGAACATTTTTGCCATACATCACGTTGCTCCTACTCGTCTCCTTCTAGGAGAACATTTATGTCAATCAGTCAGTGGTAATCGAGCTTTATATATTATAACTAGTTTTTCGGGCAGTGTGCGGGCCGCATGCGGCCCGCATCTATCTTGAGTCATTTGGAAATTTCACATAAACCCCTAATACTTTAAGAAAAAGAATGTTCAAAACTCCAATGGAAGTATGAAATCCCATAAAAACTCTCAATACAATAAAGAACCATACTGCAGCCACTAAAGCAAATTCACCCTACTGCCACAAAAAGGTGGTACGGGCAGAATGGGACCAAGGTTCTGAGTCACTTTTGTGAAGGAACCCCACTCGTAGGTGCTTCGGTTACCGCGGGCAGTTGCTATGGAGACCAGTCGGAGATGTGGAAAATAATCTCAAGTCGGAGCTCGGCCTTCGGCCTCGCAAGTTACTAACACGGCTCGGCCTGCGGCCTCGCAAAGCACTCGCCCTTCGGGCTCGCGCATCATACGCTCGGCCTTCGGCCTCGCGGACCGAAAGTTCGGCCTTCGGCCTCACCAGAAGCTCGCCCTTCGGGCTCGCAACTTCACTAATGTAGGACAGTTACTCCAAATTCAGTCGAAAATCCCACAAAAACTCCTAATACAGTCGAAAATATAGGGTAAATCACTCCAAATGCAGTATAAAGAATGATAGGAGCACGTGGGTCACATCCAAATTGTCGGATTTCAAGACGGCCACCATACAAACTGCTCCGCCCCTACTGAAGCTCGGCCTAAAGGCCTCGCTTCAGCAGGCTCGGATCACTTTGTATGGCGGCCATCTTGAAATCCGCCATTTTGGATTTTTGACAGGTGTCATTCGACTGCTCTCCCGATTCCCTATGACATTTGTTCAAACACCCCCTACCTATCTCGTACCGTTTTTGAGATACGTCATCCATCTTTACTTGGCAGGCGTCTTTTTAATGATTTTCGATTTTTCTCATACTCACCAAAACCCTCCGAACATTTTTGCTATTCTTCATTTTTACCCTACTCTGCTCCTTCTAGGAGAACATTTATGTCAGTGAGTCAGTCAGTCAGTCAGTGGTAATCGAGCTTTATATATTATAAACTAGTATTTCGGGCAGTGTGCGGGCCGCATGCGGCCCGCATTTATCGCTATACAGTACTAAACTTAACCTTAACGCCTTATACATTAAAAAAAAATTAGTTCAAAACTCCAATAGAAGTATGAAATCCCAAATAAACTCTCCATAAAATAAAGATCCATACTGTAGCCACTAAAGCAGATTCACCCTACTGCCACAAAAAGGTGGTACGGGCAGAATGGTACCAAGGTTCTAAGTCACTTTTATTAAGGAACCCCACTCGTAGGTGCTTCGGTTACCGCAGGCAGTTGCCATGGAGACCAGTCGGTGACGTGGAAAATACTCTCAAGTCGGGGCTCGGCCTTCGGCCTCGCAAGTTACTAACACGGCTCGGCCTGCGGCCTCGCCAAGCGCTCGCCCTTCGGGCTCACGCACCCTACGCTCGGCCTTCGGCCTCGCGAGCCGAAAGTTCGGCCTTCGGCCTCACCAAGAGCTCGCCCTTCGGGCTCGCTATACACTAAAGTTGGACAGTAACTCCAAATTCAGTCAAAAATCCCACAAAAACTCCTAATACAGTCGAAAATTAAGGAAAAACACTCCAAATGCAGTATAAAGAATGATAGGAGCACGTAAGACACATCCAAAATGTCATTCGACTGCTCTCCTTATTTCCTATGACATATTTTCAAAAACCCCCTACCTATCTATTACCGTTTTCGAGATACGTGATTTATCTGCACTTGGCAGACGTCAACGAAAAAAAAATTCATTTTTGGAATAAGGACGTCCAGAACAACCTAGATATAAAATTTTAGCTAAATCGGAGTACTTTTTTTTACTTGGCAGACGCCATTGAAAAAAAAAATTTTGATTTGGAATAACGACACCCAGAACCACCTAAATATCGAGTTTCAGCCAAATCGGAGTAACTTTTTTTACTTGGCAGACGTCATCGAAGTAAAAATTTCATATTTGGAATAAGTATGACGAGAACAACCTATATATCGATTTTCAGCCAAATCGGTGCAAGTCTGAGCTCGGCCTTCGGCCTCGCAAGTTACTAAGACGGCTCGACCTGCGGCCTCGCCTAGCACTCGCCCTGCGGGCTCGCGCACCGTCCACTCGGCCTACGGCCTCGCGGCCCGGAAGTTCGGCCTTCGGCCTCACCAAAAGCTCGCCCTTCGGGCTCGCTACACTGACAGTAGGACAATTACTCTAAATTGAGTTGAAATTCCCACAAACACTCCTAATACAGTTGACATTGTAAGGTTAAATACTCCAAATAATGTATGAAGAATGAGAGTAGCACATTTGACAGGTGTCATTCGACTGCTCTCCCGATTCCCTATGACATTTGTTCAAACACCCCCAACCTATCTCTTACCGTTTTCGAGATACGTAGTCCAGCTTTACTTGGCAGGCGTCATTTCTAGGGTTTTTAATTTTTCCCCTACTCAGCTAAGCCCGTTAGTCATTTTCGTAATACATTACTATAACCGTACTCAACTCTTTCTGGTAGAACCAGCTACTTTTTTGAGGGATCGAAAGATTTTGTATGGCGGCCATTTTGAAATCCGCCATTTTGGATTTTTGACAGATGTCATTCGACTGCTCTCCCAATTCCCTATGACATTTGGTCAAGCACCCCCTACCTATCTCTTACCGTTTCCGAGATACGCTAACCAACTTTACTTGGCAGACGACATCTTTGAGTTTTCGGATTTTTCCCATACTCCCCCAAACCCTCTTTACACTTTTCCCATACATCACTTTCTTCCTTCTCGACTCCTTCTGGGAGAACAATGATGTCAGTCAGTGAATCAGTCAGTGAGTCAGTGTACGGTAATCCAGCTTTATATATTATAAATAACTAGTATTTCGGGCAGTGTGCGGGCCGCATGCGGCCCGCATTTATCGTTATGCAGTACTAAACTATAACAATACACCTTTAACATTAAAAAAAAATATTTCAAAACTCCAATAGAAGTATGAAATCCCATTAAAACTCTCAATACAATAAAGAAACAAACTGTAGCCTCCAAAACCAGATTCACCCTACTGCCATAAAAAGGTGGTTCCGGCAGAATGGTACCAAGGTTTTGAGTCACATTTGTTAAGGAACCCTACTCGTAGGTGCTTTGGTTATCGCGGGCAGTTGCCATGGAGACCAGTTGGAGACGTGGAAAATACTCTCAAGTCGGAGCTCGGCCTTCGGCCTCGCAAGTTACTAATACGGCTCGGCCTACGGCCTCGCCAGGCGCTCGCCCTTCGGGCTCACGCCCCATACGCTCGGCCTTCGGCCTCGCGGGCCGAAAGTTCGGCCTTCGGCCTCACCAGAAGCTCGCCCTTCGGGCTCGCTACTACACTAATGTAGGACAGTTACTCCAAATTCAGTCAAAAATCCCACAAAAACTCCTAATACAGTCGAAAATAAAGATAAAAAACTCCAAATGCAGTATAAAGAATGATAGGAGCACGTAAGACACATCCAAAATGTCGGATTTCAAGACGGCCGCCATACAAACTGCTCCGCCCCTACTGAAGCTCGGCCTAAAGGCCTCGCTTCAGCAGGCTCGGAGCATTTTGTATGGCGGCCATCTTGAAATCCGCCATTTTGGATTTTTGACAGGTGTCATTCGACTGCTCTCCCGATTCCCTATGACATTTGTTCAAACACCTCTAACCCATCTCTTACCGTTTTCGAGATACGTTATCCATCTTTACTTGGCAGGCGTCTTTTTTATGATTTTCGATTTTTCTCATACTCACCAAAACCCCCCGAACATTTTTGCCATACATCATTTTAGCCCTACTCGTCTCCTTCTAGGAGAACATTTATGTCAATCAGTCAGTCAGTCAGTCAGTGAGTGGTAATCGAGCTTTATATATTATTAACTAGTTTTTCGGGCAGTGTGCGGGCCGCATGCGGCCCGCATTTATCGTTATGCAGTAGTAAACTTTACCTTAACCGCTTATACATTTAAAAAAAAAAAGTTCAAAACTCCAATAGAAGTATGAAATCCCAAATAAAGTCTCCATACAATAAAGAACCATACTGTAGCCACTAAAGCAAATTCACCCTACTGCTATAAAAAGGTGGTACGGGCAGAATGGTACCAAGGTTCTAAGTCACTTTTCTTAAGGAACCCCACTCGCAGGTGCTTCGGTTACCGCGAGCAGTTGCCATGGAGACCAGTCGGAGATGTGGAAAATACTCTCGAGTCGGAGCTCGGCCTTCGGCCTCGCAAGTTACTAACACGGCTCGGCCTGCGGCCTCGCCAAGCGCTCGCCCTTCGGGCTCGCGCTTCATTCGCTCGGCCTTCGGCCTCGCGGACCGAAAGTTCGGCCTTCGGCCTCACCAGGTGGTTGCCCTTTGGGCTCGCTATACACTAATGTAGGACAGTTACTCCAAATTCAGTCAAAAAACCCACAAAAACTCCTAATACAGTCGAAAATATATGGTAAAACACTCCAAATGCAGTATGAAGAATGAGAGGAGCACCTGGGACAAATCCAAAATGGCGGATTTCAAGAAGCCCACCATTCAAACTGCTCCGCCCCTACTGAAGCTCGGCCTAAAGGCCTCGCTTCAGCAGGCTCGGAGCATTTTGTATGGCGGCCATCTTGAAATCCGCCATTTTGGATTTTTGACAGGTGTCATTCGACTGCTCTCTCGATTCCCTATGACATTTTTTCAAACACCCCTTACCTATCTCTTACCGTTTTCGAGGTACGTCATCCATCTTCACTTGGCAGGCGTCATTTTTATGATTTTCGATTTTTCTCATACTCACCAAAACCCCCCGAACATTTTTGCCATACTTCATTTTTACCCTACTCTGCTCCTTCTAGGAGAACATTTATGTCAGTCAGTGAGTCAGTCAGTGAGTGGTAATCGAGCTTTATATATTATAAATAACTAGTTTTTCGGGCAGTGTGCGGGCCGCATGCGGCCCGCATCTATCTTGAGTCATTTGGAAATTTCACATAAACCCCTAATACTTTAAGAAAAAGAATGTTCAAAACTCCAATGGAAGTATGAAATCCCATAAAAACTCTCAATACAATAAAGAACCATACTGCAGCCACTAAAGCAAATTCACCCTACTGCCACAAAAAGGTGGTACGGGCAGAATGGGACCAAGGTTCTGAGTCACTTTTGTGAAGGAACCCCACTCGTAGGTGCTTCGGTTACCGCGGGCAGTTGCTATGGAGACCAGTCGGAGATGTGGAAAATAATCTCAAGTCGGAGCTCGGCCTTCGGCCTCGCAAGTTACTAACACGGCTCGGCCTGCGGCCTCGCAAAGCACTCGCCCTTCGGGCTCGCGCATCATACGCTCGGCCTTCGGCCTCGCGGACCGAAAGTTCGGCCTTCGGCCTCACCAGAAGCTCGCCCTTCGGGCTCGCAACTTCACTAATGTAGGACAGTTACTCCAAATTCAGTCGAAAATCCCACAAAAACTCCTAATACAGTCGAAAATATAGGGTAAATCACTCCAAATGCAGTATAAAGAATGATAGGAGCACGTGGGTCACATCCAAATTGTCGGATTTCAAGACGGCCACCATACAAACTGCTCCGCCCCTACTGAAGCTCGGCCTAAAGGCCTCGCTTCAGCAGGCTCGGATCACTTTGTATGGCGGCCATCTTGAAATCCGCCATTTTGGATTTTTGACAGGTGTCATTCGACTGCTCTCCCGATTCCCTATGACATTTGTTCAAACACCCCCTACCTATCTCGTACCGTTTTTGAGATACGTCATCCATCTTTACTTGGCAGGCGTCTTTTTAATGATTTTCGATTTTTCTCATACTCACCAAAACCCTCCGAACATTTTTGCTATTCTTCATTTTTACCCTACTCTGCTCCTTCTAGGAGAACATTTATGTCAGTGAGTCAGTCAGTCAGTCAGTGGTAATCGAGCTTTATATATTATAAACTAGTTATTCGGGCAGTGTGCGGGCCGCATGCGGCCCGCATTTATCGTTATGCAGTACTAAACAATACCTTAACACCTTATACATAAAAAAAAAATAAGTTCAAAACTCCAATAGAAGTATGAAATCCCATATAAACTCTCCATACAATAACGAACCCTAATGTAGCCACTAAAGCAGATTCACCCTACTGCCATAAAAAGGTGGTACGGGCAGAATGGTACCAAGGTTCTGAGTCACTTTTGTTAAGGAACCCCACTCGTAGGAGCTTCGGTTATCGCGGGCAGTTGCCATGGAGACCAGTCGGAGACGTGGAAAAAACTGTCAAATCGGAGCTCGGCCTTCGGCCTCGCAAGTTACTAATACGGCTCGGCCTACGGCCTCGCCAAGCGCTCGCCCTTCGGGCTCACGCACCCTACACTCAGCCTTCGGCCTCGCGAGCCGAAAGTTCGGCCTTCGGCCTCACCGATAGCTCGCCCTTCGGGCTCGCTATACACTAAAGTTGGACAGTAACTCCAAATTCAGTCAAAAATCCCACAAAAACTCCTAATACAGTCGAAAATTAAGGAAAAACACTACAAATGCAGTATAAAGAATGATAGGAGCACGTAAGACACATCCAAAATGTCATTCGACTGCTCTCCTTATTCCCTATCACATATTTTCAAAAACCCCCTACCTATCTTTTACCGTTTTCGAGATACGTGATTTATCTGCACTTGGCAAACGTCATCGAAAAAAAAATTCATATTTGGAATAAGGACGTCCAGAACAACCTAGATATAAAATTTAAGCCAAATCGGAGTACTTTTTTTTACTTGGCAGACGTCATCGAAAAAAAAAAATTTGATTTGGAATAAGGACACTCAGAACCACCTATATATCGAGTTTCAGCCAAATCGGAGTAACTTGTTTTACTTGGCAGACGTCATCGAAAAAAAAATTTTGATTTGGAATAAGGACACCCAGAACCACCTAAATATCGAGTTTCAGCAAAATCGGAGTAACTTTTTTTACTTGGCAGACGTCATCGAAACAAAATTTTTTGATTTAGAATAAGGAAGTCCAGAACCACATAAATATCGAGTTTCAGCCAAATCGGAGTAACTTTTTTTACTTGGCAGACGTCATCGAAATAAAAATTTCATATTTGGAATAAGGATGACGAGAACAACCTATATATCGATTTTCAGCCAAATCGGTGCAAGTCTGAGCTCGGCCTTCGGCCTCGCAAGTTACTAAGACGGCTCGACCTGCGGCCTCGCGCACCGTCCACTCGGCCTACGGCCTCGCGGCCCGAAAGTTCGGCCTTCGGCCTCACCAAAAGCTCGCCCTTCGGGCTCGCTACACTGACAGTAGGACAATTACTCTAAATTGAGTTGAAATTCCCACAAACACTCCTAATACAGTCGACATTGTAACTTTAAATACTCCAAATAATGTATGAAGAATGAGAGTAGCACATTTGACAGGTGTCATTCGACTGCTCTCCCGATTCCCTATGACATTAGTTTAAACACCCCCAACCTATCTCTTACCGTTTTCGAGATACGTAGTCCAGCTTTACTTGGCAGGCGTCATTTCTGGGGTTTTTAATTTTTCCCCTACTCAGCTAAACCCCTTAGTCATTTTCGTGATACATTACTATAACCGTACTCAATTCTTTCTGGTAGAACCAGCTACATTTTTGAGGGATCGAAGGATTTTGTATGGCGGCCATTTTGAAATCCGCCATTTTGGATTTTTGACAAATGTCATCCGACTGCTCTCCTGATTCCCTATGACATTTGGTCAAGCACCCCCTACCTATCTCTTACCGTTTTAGAGATACGCCATCCAATTTTACTTGGCAGACGTCATCTTTGAGTTTTCGGATTTTTCCCATACTCACACAAACCTCCTCTACACTTTTCCCATACATCACATTCTTCCTACTCGACTCCTTCTGGGAGAACAATGATGTCAGTCAGTCAGTCAGTCAGTGTACGGTAATCCAGCTTTATATATTATAACTAGTTTTTCGGGCAGTGTGCGGGCCGCATGCGGCCCGCATTTATCGTTATGCAGTACTTAACAATATCAAAACTCCTTTTACATAAAAAAAAAATATTTCAAAATTCCAATAGAAGTATGAAATCCCATATAAACTCTCAATACAATAAAGAACCATACTGTAGCCACTAAAGCAAATTCACCCTACTGCCATAAAAAGGTGGTACGGGCAGAATGGGACCAAGGTTCTGAGTCACTTTTGTTAAGGAACCCCACTCGTAGGTGCTTCGGTTACCGCGGGCAGTTGCCATGGAGACCAGTCGGAGATGTGGAAAATACTCTCAAGTCGGAGCTCGGCCTTCGGCCTCGCAAGTTACTAACACGGCTCGGCCTGCGGCCTCGCCAAGCGCTCGCCCTTCGGGCTCACGCACCATACGCTCGGCCTTCGGCCTCGCGAGCCGAAAGTTCGGCCTTCGGCCTCACCAGGAGCTCGCCCTTCGGGCTCGCTACTACACTAACGTAGGACAGTAACTCCAAATTCAGTCGAAAATCCCACAAAAACTCCTAATACAGTCGAAAATATAAGGTAAAACACTCCAAATGCAGTATAAAGAATGATAGGAGCACGTCAGACACATCCAAAATGGCGGATTTCAAAATGGCCGCCATACAAAGTGCTCCGCCGCTACTGAACCTCGGCCTAGCAGCCTCGCTTCAGCAGACTCGGATCACTTTGTATGGCGGCCATCTTGAAATCCGCCATTTTGGATTTTTGACAGGTGTCATTCTACTGCTCTCCCGATTCCCTATGACATTTGTTCAAACACCCCCTACCTATCTCTTACCGTTTTCGAGATGTGTTATCCATCTTTACTTGGCAGGCGTCATTTTTTTGATTTTCGATTTTTCTCATACTCACCAAAACCTCCTGAACATTTTTTCCATACATCATTTTAACCCTACTCGTCTCCTTCTAGGAGAACATTTATGTCAGTCAGTGAGTCAGTCAGTGAGTGGTAATCGAGCTTTATATATTATAAATAACTAGTTTTTCGGGCAGTGTGCGGGCCGCATGCGGCCCGCATTTATCGTTATGCAATTTTAAACTATATCAAAACACCTTTTACAATACACTAAAATATTTCAAAACCCCAAAAGAAGTATGAAGTCCCATATAAACTCTCAATACAGTAGAGAACCATACTGTAGCCACTAAAGCAGATTCACCCTACTGCCATAAAAAGGTGGTACGGGCAGAATGGTACCAAGGTTCTGAGTCACTTTTGTTAAGGAACCCCACTCGTAGCTGCTTCGGTTACCGCAGGCAGTTGCCATGGAGACCAGTTGGAGATGTGGAAAAAACTCTCAAGTCGGAGCTCGGCCTTCGGCCTCGCAAGTTACTAATACGGCTCGGCCTACGGCCTCGCCAAGCGCTCGCCCTTCGGGCTCACGCACCCTACGCTCGGCCTTCGGCCTCGCGAGCCGAAAGTTCGGCCTTCGGCCTCACCGGAAGCTCGCCCTTCGGGCTCGCTATACACTAAAGTTAGACAGTTACTCCAAATTCAGTCAAAAATCCCACAAAAAATCCTAATACAGTTGAAAATTAAGGAAAAACACTCCAAATGCAGTATAAAGAATGATAGGAGCACGTAAGACACATCCAAAATGTCATTCGACTGCTCTTCTTATTCCCTATGACATATTTTCAAAAACCCCCTACCTATCTATTACCGTTTTCGAGATACGTGATTTATCTGCACTTGGCAGACGTCATCGAAAACAAAATTTCATATTTGGAATAAGGACGTTCAGAACAACCTAGATATAAAATTTAAGCCAAATCGGAGTACTCTTTTTTACTTGGCAGACGTCATCGAAAAAAAATTTTTTGATTTGGAATAAGGACACCCAGAACCACCTAAATATCGAGTTTCAGCCAAATCGGAGTAACTTTTTTTACTTGGCAGACGTCATCGAAAAAAAAATTTTTGATTTGGAATAAGGACACCCAGAACCACCTAAATATCGAGTTTCAGCCAAATCGGAGTAACTTTTTTTACTTGGCAGACGTCATCGAAACAAAAATTTTTGATTTAGAATAAGGACGTCCAGAACCACATAAATATCGAGTTTCAGCCAAATCGGAGTAACTTTTTTTACTTGGCAGACGTCATCGAAATAAAAATTTCATATTTGGAATAAGGATGACGAGAACAACCTATATATCGATTTTCAGCCAAATCGGTGCAAGTCTGAGCTCGGCCTTCGGCCTCGCAAGTTACTAAGACGGCTCGACCTGCGGCCTCGCGCACCGTCCACTCGGCCTACGGCCTCGCGAACCGAAAGTTCGGCCTTCGGCCTCACCAAAAGCTCGCCCTTCGGGCTCGCTACACTGACAGTAGGACAATTACTCTAAATTGAGTTGAAATTCCCACAAACACTCCTAATACAGTCGACATTGTAAGGTTAAATACTCCAAATAATGTATGAAGAATGAGAGTAGCACATTTGACAGGTGTCATTCGACTGCTCTCTCGATTCCCTATGACATTTGTTCAAACACCCCCAACCTATCTCTTACCGTTTTCGAGATACGTGGTCCAGCTTTACTTGGCAGGCGTCATTTCTAGGGTTTTTAATTTTTCCCCTACTCAGCTAAACCCCTTAGTCATTTTCGTAATACATTACTATAACCGTACTCAACTCTTTCTGGTAGAACCAGCTACTTTTTTGAGGGATCGAAGGATTTTGTATGGCGGCCATTTTGAAATCCGCCATTTTGGATTTTTGACAAATGTCATCCGACTGCTCTCCTGATTCCCTATGACATTTGGTCAAGCACCCCCTACCTATCTCTTACCGTTTCAGAGATACGCCATCCAATTTTACTTGGCAGACGTCATCTTTGAGTTTTCGGATTTTTCCCATACTCACACAAACCCCCTCTACACTTTTCCCATACATCACATTCTTCCTACTCGACTCCTTCTGGGAGAACAATGATGTCAGTCAGTCAGTCAGTCAGTCAGTGAGTCAGTGTACGGTAATCCAGCTTTATATATTATACTAGTATTTCGGGCAGTGTGCGGGCCGCATGCGGCCCGCATTTATCGTTATGCAGTACTAAACTATATGAAAACACCTGAAACATTAAAAAAAAGTGTGTTCAAAACTCCATTAGAAGTATGAAATCCCATATAAACTTGTAATAGAGTAGAGAACCATACTGTAGCCACCAAACCAGATTCACCCTACTGCCATAAAAAGGTTGTACGGGCAGAATGGTACCAAGGTTCTCAGTCTCTTTTGTTAAGGAACCCCACTCGTAGGTGCTTCTGTTATCGCGGGCAGTGCCATGGAGATCAGTCGGAGACGTGGAAAATACTCTCAAATCGGAGCTCGGCCTTCGGCCTCATCAAGTTACTAACACGGCTCGGCCTGCGGCCTCGCCATGCGCTCGCCCTTCGGGCTCACTCACCCTACGCTCGGCCTTCGGCCTCGCGAGCCGAAGGTTCGGCCTTCGGCCTCACCGGGAGCTCGCCCTTCGGGCTCGCTATACACTAAAGTTGGACAGTAACTCCAAATTCAGTCAAAAATCCCACAAAAACTCCTAATACAGTCGAAAATTAAGGAAAAACACTCCAAATGCAGTATAAAGAATGATAGGAGCACGTAAGACACATCCAAAATGTCATTCGACTGCTCTCCTTATTCCCTATGACATATTTTCAAAAACCCCCTACCTATCTATTACCGTTTTCGAGATACGTGATTTACCTGCACTTGGCAGACGTCATCGAAAAAAAAATTTCATATTTGGAATAAGGACGTCCAGAACAACCTAGATATAAAATTTAAGCCAAATCGGAGTACTTTTTTTTACTTGGCAGACGTCATCGAAAAAAAAAATTTTGATTTGGAATAAGGACACCCAGAACCACCTAAATATCGAGTTTCAGCCAAATCGGAGTAACTTGTTTTACTTGGCAGACGTCATCGAAAAAAAATTTTAAGATTTGGAATAAGGACACCCAGAACCACCTAAATATCGAGTTTCAACCAAATCGGAGTAACTTTTTTTACTTGGCAGACGTCATCGAAACAAAAATTTTTGATTTAGAATAAGGACGTCCAGAACCACATAAATATCGAGTTTCAGCCAAATCGAAGTAACTATTTTTACTTGGCAGACGTCATCAAAATCAAAATTTCATATATAGAATAAGGATGACGAGAACAACCTATATATCGATTTTCAGCCGAATCGGTGCAAGTCTGAGCTCGGCCTTCGGCCTCGCAAGTTACTAACATGGCTCGGCCTGCGGCCTCGCCTAGCGCTCGCCCTACGGGCTCGCGCACCATCCGCTCGGCCTACGGCCTCGCGGCCTTAAAGTTCGGCCTTCGGCCTCACCAGAAGCTCGCCCTTCGGGCTCGCTACACGGCCAGTAGGCCAATTACTCCAAATTCAGTTGAAAATCCCACAAAAACTCCTAATACAGTCGACATTGTAAGGTCAAATACTCCAAATAATGTATGAAGAATGAGAGTAGCACATTTGACAGGTGTCATTCGACTGCTCTCCCGATTCCCTATGACATTTGTTCAAACACCCCCAACCTATCTCTTACCGTTTTCGAGATACGTAGTCCACCTTTACTTGGCAGGCGTCATTTTTAGGGTTTTTAATTTTTCCCTACTAATCTGAACCCCTTAGTCATTTTCGTAATACATTACTTTAACCGTACTCAACTCTTTCTGGTAGAACCAGCTACTTTTTTGAGGGATCGAAGGATTTTGTATGGCGGCCATTTTGAAATCCGCCATTTTGGATTTTTGACAGATGTCATCCGACTGCTCTCCCGATTCCCTATGACATTTGGTCAAGCACCCCCTACCTATCTCTTACCGTTTCCGAGATACGCCATCCAATTTTACTTGGCAGACGTCATCTTTGAGTTTTCGGATTTTTCCCATACTCACACAAACCCCCTCTACACTTTTCCCATACATCATATTCTTCCTTCTCGACTCCTTCTGGGAGAACAATGATGTCAGTCAGTCAGTGAGTCAGTGAATCAGTCAGTGTACGGTAATCCAGCTTTATATATTATAAAAATAATAACTAGTATTTCGGGCAGTGTGCGGGCCGCATGCGGCCCGCATCTATCTTTAGTCATTTGATAATTCCACAGAATCACCTAATACTTAAAAAAAAAAATGTGTTCAAAACTCCAATAGAAGTATGAAATCCCATATAAACTCTCAATACAATAAAGAAACAAACTGTAGCCACCAAACCAAATTCTCCCTACTGCCATAAAAAGGTGGTACGGGCAGAATGGGACCAAGGTTCTAAGTCACTTTTGTTAAGGAACCCCACTCGTAGGTGCTTCGGTTATCGCGGGCAGTTGCCATGGAGACCAGTCGGAGACGTGGAAAAAACTCTCAAGTCGGAGCTTGGCCTTCGGCCTCGCAAGTTACTAATACGGCTCGGCCTGCGGCCTCGCCAAGCGCTCGCCCTTCGGGCTCACGCACCATACGCTCGGCCTTCGGCCTCGCGAATCGAAAGTTCGGCCTTCGGCCTCACCAGGAGCTCGCCCTTCGGGCTCGCTACTACAATCACGTAGAACAGTCCAAATTCCATTAAAAAACTAAAAAAAGTCAACTCCAAATTCAGTCAAAAAACTAAAAAAAGTCAACTCCAAATTCAGTCAAAAAACCTTCAAAAACTCCTAATACAGTCGAAAATATGAGGTAAAACACTCCAAATGCAGTATAAAGAATGAGAGGAGCACGTGTGACACATCCAAAATGTCATTCGATTGCTCTCCTTATTCCCTATGACATTTTTCAAAAACCCCATACCTATCTATTACCGTTTTTGAGATACGTGATTTATCTGCACTTGGCAGACGTCATCGAAAAACAAATGTCATATTTGGAATACGGACGTCCAGAACAACCTAGATATAAAATTTAAGCCAAATCGGAGTACTTTTTTTTACTTGGCAGACGTCATCGAAAAAAATTTTTTAGATTTGGAATAAGGACACCCAGAACTACCTAAATATCGAGTTTCAGCCAAATCGGAGTAACTTTTTTTACTTGGCAGACGTCATCGAAAAAAATTTTTAGATTTGGAATAAGGACACCCAGAACCACCTAAATATCGAGTTTCAGCCAAATCGGAGTAACTTTTTTTACTTGGCAGACGTCATCGAAAAAAATTTTTAGATTTGGAATAAGGACACCCAGAACCACCTAAATATCGAGTTTCAGCCAAATCGGAGTAACTTTTTTTACTTGGCAGACGTCATCGAAAAAAATTTTTTAGATTTGGAATAAGGACACCCAGAACCACCTAAATATCGAGTTTCAACCAAATCGGAGTAACTTTTTTTTACTTGGCAGACGTCATCGAAAAACAAATGTCATATTTGGAATACGGACGTCCAGAACAACCTAGATATAAAATTTAAGCCAAATCGGAGTACTTTTTTTTACTTGGCAGACGTCATCGAAAAAAATTTTTTAGATTTGGAATAAGGACACCCAGAACTACCTAAATATCGAGTTTCAGCCAAATCGGAGTAACTTTTTTTACTTGGCAGACGTCATCGAAAAAAATTTTTAGATTTGGAATAAGGACACCCAGAACCACCTAAATATCGAGTTTCAGCCAAATCGGAGTAACTTTTTTTACTTGGCAGACGTCATCGAAAAAAATTTTTTAGATTTGGAATAAGGACACCCAGAACCACCTAAATATCGAGTTTCAACCAAATCGGAGTAACTTTTTTTACTTGGCAGACGTCATCGATATAAAAATTTCATATTTGGAATGAGGATGACGAGAACAACCTATATATCGATTTTCAGCCAAATAGGTGCAAGTCTGAGCTCGGCCTTCGGCCTCGCAAGTTACTAACACGGCTCGGCCTGCGGCCTCGCCTAGCGCTCGCCCTGCGGGCTCGCGCACCGTCCACTCGGCCTGCGGCCTCGCGGCCCGAATGTTCGGCCTTCGGCCTCACCAAAAGCTCGCCCTTCGGGCTCGCTACACTGACAGTAGAACAATTGCTCTAAATTGAGTTGAAATTCCCACAAACACTCCTAATACAGTCAACATTGTAAGGTCAAATACTCCAAATAATGTATGAAGAATGAGAGTAGCACATTTGACAGGTGTCATTCGACTGCTCTCCCGGTTCCCTATGACATTTGTTCAAACACCCCAAACCTATCTCTTACCGTTTTCGAGATACGTAGTCCAGCTTTACTTGGCAGGCGTCATTTCTAGGGTTTTTAATTTTTCCCTACTCAGCTAAACCCCTTAGTCATTTTCGTAATACATTACTATAACCGTACTCAACTCTTTTTGGTAGAACCAGCTACTTTTTTGAGGGATCGAAGGATTTTGTATGGCGGCCATTTTGAAATCCGCCATTTTGAATTTTTGACAAATGTCATTCGACTGCTCTCCTTATTCCCTATGACATATTTTCAAAAACCCCCTACCTATCTATTACCGTTTTCGAGATTCGTGATTTATCTACACTTGGCAGACGTCATCGAAAAAAAAATTTCATATTTGGAATAAGGACGTCCAGAACAACCTAGATATGAAATTTAAGCCAAATCGGAGTACTTCTTTTTACTTGGCAGACGTCATCGAAAAAAAAAATTTTGATTTGGAATAAGGACACCCAGAACCACCTAAATATCGAGTTTCAGCCAAATCGGAGTAACATGTTTTACTTGGCAGACGTCATCGAAAAAAAATTTTAGATTTGGAATAAGGACACCCAGAACCACCTAAATATCGAGTTTCAGCCAAATCGGAGTAACTTGTTTTACTTGGCAGACGTCATCGAAAAAAAAAATTTAGATTTGGAATAAGGACACCCAGAACCACCTAAATATCGAGTTTCAGCCAAATCGGAGTAACTTGTTTTACTTGGCAGACGTCATCGAAAAAAAATTTTTAGATTTGGAATAAGGACACCCAGAACCACCTAAATATCGAGTTTCAGCCAAATCGGAGTAACTTTTTTTACTTGGCAGACGTCATCGAAGTAAAAATTTCATATTTGAAATAAGGATGACGAGAACAACCTATATATCGATTTTCAGCCAAATCGGTGCAAGTCTAAGCTCGGCCTTCGGCCTCGCAAGTTACTAACATGGCTCGGCCTGCGGCCTCGCCTAGCGCTCGCCCTGCGGGCTCGCGCACCGTCCACTCGGCCTACGGCCTCGCGGCCCGAAAGTTCGGCCTTCGGCCTCACCAGAAGCTCGCCCTTCGGGCTCGCTACACGGCCAGTAGGACAATTACTCCAAATTCAGTTGAAAATCCCAAAAAAACTCCTAAAACAGACGACATTGTAAGGTCAAATACTCCAAATAATGTATGAAGAATGAGAGTAGCACATTTGACAGGTGTCATTCGACTGCTCTCCCGATTCCCTATGACATTTGTTCAAACACCCCAAACCTATCTCTTACCGTTTTCGAGATACGTAGTCCAGCTTTACTTGGCAGGCGTCATTTCTAGGGTTTTTAATTTTTTCCCTACTCAGCTAAACCCCTTAGTCATTTTCGTAATACATTACTTTAACCGTACTCAACTTTTTCTGGTAGAACCAGCTACTTTTTTGAGGGATCGAAGGATTTTGTATGGCGGCCATTTTGAAATCCGCCATTTTGGATTTTTGACAGATGTCATCCGACTGCTCTCCCGATTCCCTATGACATTTGGTCAAGCACCCCCTACCTATCTCTTACCGTTTCCGAGATACGCCATCCAATTTTACTTGGCAGACGTCATCTTTGAGTTTTCGGATTTTTCCCATACTCACACAAACCCCCTCTACACTTTTCCCATACATCATATTCTTCCTTCTCGACTCCTTCTGGGAGAACAATGATGTCAGTCAGTCAGTGAGTCAGTGAATCAGTCAGTGTACGGTAATCCAGCTTTATATATTATAAACTAGTATTTCGGGCAGTGTGCGGGCCGCATGCGGCCCGCATTTATCGTTGTGCAATTTTAAACTATATCAAAACACCTGATAGATTAAAAAAAGTGTGTTCAAAACTTCAATAGAAGTGTGAAATCCCATACAAACTTTTAAAACAATAAAGAACCAAACTGTAGCCACCAAACCAGATTCACCCTACTGACATAAAAAGGTGGTACGGGCAGAATGGTACCAAGGTTCTGAGTCACTTTTAATAAGGAACCCCACTCGTAGCTGCGTCGGTTACCGCGGGCAGTTGCCATGGAGACCAATCGGAGATGTGGAAAATACTCTCTAGTCGGAGCTCGGCCTTCGGCCTCGCAAGTTACCAACACGGCTCGGCCTGCGGCCTCGCCAAGCGCTCGCCCTTCGGGCTCACGCACCGAACGCTCGGCCTTCGGCCTCGCGAGCCGAAAGTTCGGCCTTCGGCCTCACCAGGAGCTCGCCCTTCGGGCTCGCTACTGCAATAACATAGAACAGTTACTCCAAATTCAGTCAAAAAACCTACAAAAACTCCTAATACAGTCGAAAATATGAGGTAAAACACTCCAAATGCAGTATAAAGAATGAGAGGAGCACGTGTGACACATCCAAAATGTCATTCGACTGTTTTTCTTATTCCCTATGACATATTTTCAAATTCCCCCTACCTATCTATTACCGTTATCGAGATACGTGATTTATCTTCACTTTGCAGACGTCATCGAAAAAAAAAATTCATATTTGGAATAAGGACGTCCAGAACAACCTAGCTTTAAAATTTAAACCAAATCGGAGTACTTTTTTTAACTTGGCAGACGTCATCGAAAAAAAAATTTTAGATTTGGAATAAGGACACCCAGAACCACCTAAATATCGAGTTTCAGCCAAATCGGAGTAACTTTTTTTACTTGGCAGACGTCATCGAAAAAAAAATTTTAGATTTGGAATAAGGACACCCAGAACCACCTAAATATCGAGTTTCAGCCAAATCGGAGTAACTTTTTTTACTTGGCAGACGTCATCGAAATAATTTTTTTTGATTTGGAATAAGGACATCCAGAACCACATAAATATCGAGTTTCAGCCAAATCGGAGTAACTTTTTTAACTTGGCAGACGTCATCGAAATAAAAATTTCATATTTGGAATAAGGATGACGAGAACAACCTATATATCGATTTTCAGCTAAATCGGTGCAAGTCTGAGCTCGGCCTTCGGCCTCGCAAGTTACTAACACGGCTCGACCTGCGGCCTCGCCTAGCGCTCGCCCTGCGGGCTCACGCACCGTCCACTCGGCCTACGGCCTCGCGGCCCGGAAGTTCGGCCTTCGGCCTCACCAAAAGCTCGCCCTTCGGGCTCGCTACACTGACAGTAGGACAATTACTCTAAATTGAGTTGAAATTCCCACAAACACTCCTAATACAGTCGACATTGTAAGGTTAAATACTCCAAATAATGTATGAAGAATGAGAGTAGCACATTTGACAGGTGTCATTCGACTGCTCTCCCGATTCCCTATGACATTTGTTCAAACACCCCCAACCTATCTCTTACCGTTTTCGAGATACGTAGTCCAGCTTTACTTGGCAGGCGTCATTTCTAGGGTTTTTAATTTTTCCCCTACTCAGCTAAACCCCTTAGTCATTTTCGTAATACATTACTATAACCGTACTCTACTCTTTCTGGTAGAACCAGCTACTTTTTTGAGGGATCGAAGGATTTTGTATGGCGGCCATTTTGAAATTCGCCATTTTGGATTTTTGACAGGTGTCATCCGACTGCTCTCCCGATTCACTATGACATTTGGTCAAGCACCCCCTACCTATCTCTTACCGTTTGAGAGATACGCTATCCAATTTTACTTGGCAGACGACTTCTTTGAGTTTTCGGATTTTTCCCATACTCACACAAACCCCCTCTACACTTTTCCCATACATCACTTTCTTCCTTCTCGACTCCTTCTGGGAGAACAATGATGTCAGTCAGTCAGTGAGTCAGTCAGTCAGTCAGTGTACGGTAATCCAGCTTTATATATTATAAACTAGTATTTCGGGCAGTGTGCGGGCCGCATGCGGCCCGCATCTATCTTGAGTCAGTAGGAATTGTCAAATAAACACCAGAGACATTAAAAAAAAGTATGTTCAAAACACCAATAGAAGTATGAAATCCCAAATAAACTCTCCATACAATAAAGAACCATACTGTAGCCACTAAAGCAGATTCACCCTACTGCCATAAAAAGGTGGTACGGGCAGAATGGTACCAAGGTTCTGAGTCACTTTTGTTAAGGAACCCCACTCGTAGGTGCTTCGGTTACCGCGGGCAGTTGCCATGGAGACCAGTCGGAGACGTGGAAAAAACTCTCAAGTCGGAGCTCGGCCTTCGGCCTCGCAAGTTACTAATACGGCTCGGCCTACGGCCTCGCCAAGCGCTCGCCCTTCGGGCTCACGCACCCTACGCTCGGCCTTCGGCCTCGCGAGCCGAAAGTTCGGCCTTCGGCCTCACCGGGAGCTCGCCCTTCGGGCTCGCTATACACTAAAATTGGACAGTAACTCCAAATTCAGTCAAAAATCCCTACAAAAACTCCTAATACAGTCGAAAATTAAGGAAAAACACTCCAAATGCAGTATAAAGAATGATAGGAGCACGTAAGACACATCCAAAATGTCATTCGACTGCTCTCCTTATTCCCTATGACATATTTTCAAAAACCCCCTACCTATCTATTACCGTTTTCGAGATTCGTGATTTATCTACACTTGGCAGACGTCATCGAAAAAAAAATTTCATATTTGGAATAAGGACGTCCAGAACAACCTAGATATGAAATTTAAGCCAAATCGGAGTACTTCTTTTTACTTGGCAGACGTCATCGAAAAAAAAAATTTTGATTTGGAATAAGGACACCCAGAACCACCTAAATATCGAGTTTCAGCCAAATCGGAGTAACATGTTTTACTTGGCAGACGTCATCGAAAAAAAATTTTAGATTTGGAATAAGGACACCCAGAACCACCTAAATATCGAGTTTCAGCCAAATCGGAGTAACTTGTTTTACTTGGCAGACGTCATCGAAAAAAAAAATTTAGATTTGGAATAAGGACACCCAGAACCACCTAAATATCGAGTTTCAGCCAAATCGGAGTAACTTGTTTTACTTGGCAGACGTCATCGAAAAAAAATTTTTAGATTTGGAATAAGGACACCCAGAACCACCTAAATATCGAGTTTCAGCCAAATCGGAGTAACTTTTTTTACTTGGCAGACGTCATCGAAGTAAAAATTTCATATTTGAAATAAGGATGACGAGAACAACCTATATATCGATTTTCAGCCAAATCGGTGCAAGTCTAAGCTCGGCCTTCGGCCTCGCAAGTTACTAACATGGCTCGGCCTGCGGCCTCGCCTAGCGCTCGCCCTGCGGGCTCGCGCACCGTCCACTCGGCCTACGGCCTCGCGGCCCGAAAGTTCGGCCTTCGGCCTCACCAGAAGCTCGCCCTTCGGGCTCGCTACACGGCCAGTAGGACAATTACTCCAAATTCAGTTGAAAATCCCAAAAAAACTCCTAAAACAGACGACATTGTAAGGTCAAATACTCCAAATAATGTATGAAGAATGAGAGTAGCACATTTGACAGGTGTCATTCGACTGCTCTCCCGATTCCCTATGACATTTGTTCAAACACCCCAAACCTATCTCTTACCGTTTTCGAGATACGTAGTCCAGCTTTACTTGGCAGGCGTCATTTCTAGGGTTTTTAATTTTTTCCCTACTCAGCTAAACCCCTTAGTCATTTTCGTAATACATTACTTTAACCGTACTCAACTTTTTCTGGTAGAACCAGCTACTTTTTTGAGGGATCGAAGGATTTTGTATGGCGGCCATTTTGAAATCCGCCATTTTGGATTTTTGACAAATGTCATCCGACTGCTCTCCCGATTCCCTATGACATTTGGTCAAGCACCCCCTACCTATATCTTACCGTTTCAGAGATACGCTATCCAATTTTACTTGGCAGACGACATCTTAGAGTTTTCGGATTTTTCCCATACTCACACAAACCCCCTCTACACTTTTCCCATACATCACTTACTTCCTTCTCGACTCCTTCTGGGAGAACAATGATGTCAGTCAGTGAATCAGTCAGTGAGTCAGTCAGTGTACGGTAATCGAGCTTTATATATTATAACTAGTTTTTCGGGCAGTGTGCGGGCCGCATGCGGCCCGCATTTATCGTTATGCAGTACTAAACTATATCAAAACTCATGATACGTTGTAAAAAAGTATGTTCAAAACTCCAATAGAAGAATGAAATCCCATATAAACTCTCAATACAATAAAGAACCATACTGTAGCCACTAAAGCAGATTCACCCTACTGCCATAAAAAGGTGGTACGGGCAGAATGGTACCAAGGTTCTGAGTCACTTTTGTTAAGGAACCCCACTCGTAGTTGCTGCGGTTACCGCAGGCAGTTGCCATGGAGACCAGTCGGAGATGTGGAAAATACTCTCAAGTCGGAGCTCGGCCTTCGGCCTCGCAAGTTACTAATACGGCTCGGCCTACGGCCTCGCCAGGCGCTCGCCCTTCGGGCTCACGCATCATACGCTCGGCCTTCGGCCTCGCGGACCGAAAGTTCGGCCTTCGGCCTCACCAGAAGCTCGCCCTTCGGGCTCGCTACTTCACTTATGTAGGACAGTAACTCCAAATTTAGTCAAAAATCCCACAAAAACTCCTAATACAGTCGAAAATATTAGGTAAAACACTCCAAATGCAGTATAAAGAATGATAGGAGCACGTGGGTCACATCCAAAATGTCGGATTTCAAGACAGCCACCATACAAACTGCTCCGCCTCTACTGAAGCTCGGCCTAACGGCCTCGCTTCAGCAGGCTCGGATCACTTTGTATGGCGGCCATCTTGAAATCCACCATTTTGGATTTTTGACAGATGTCATCCGACTGCTCTCCCAATTCCCTATGACATTTGTTCAAACACCCTCTACCTATCTTGTACCGTTTTTGAGATATGTCATTCATCTTTACTTGGCAGGCGTCTTTTTAATGATTTTCGATTTTTCTCATACTCACCTAAACCCGCCGAACATTTTTGCCATACTTCATTTTTACCCTACTCTGCTCCTTCTAGGAGAACATTTATGTCAGTGAGTCAGTGAGTCAGTCAGTGGTAATCGAGCCTTATATATTATAAATAACTAGTTTTTCGGGCAGTGTGCGGGCCGCATGCGGCCCGCATCTATCTTAAGTCAGTAGGAACTGTCATAAAAAAACGTTATACATAAAAAAAAAGTGTCCAAAACTCCAATAGAAGTATGAAATCCCATATAAACTCTCAATACAATAATGAACCATACTGTAGCCACTAAAGCAGATTCACCCTACTGCCATAAAAAGGTGGTACGGGCAGAATGGAACCAAGGTTCTGAGTCACTTTTGTTAAGGAACCCCATTCGTAGGTGCTTCGGTTACCGCGGGCAGTTGCCATGGAGACCAGTCGGTGACGTGGAAAATACTCTCAAGTCGGAGCTCGGCCTTCGGCCTCGCAAGTTACTAACACGGCTTGGCCTGCGGCCTCGCCAAGCGCTCGCCCTTCGGGCTCACGCACAATACGCTCGGCCTTCGGCCTCGCGAGCCGAAAGTTCGGCCTTCGGCCTCACCAGGAGCTCGCCCTTCGGGCTCGCTACTACACTAACGTAGGACAGTAACTCCAAATTCAGTCCAAAATCCCACAAAAACTCCTAATACAGTCGAAAATATAAGGTAAAACACTCCAAATGCAGTATAAAGAATGATAGGAGCACGTGGGTCACATCCAAAATGTCGGATTTCAAGACAGCCACCATACAAACTGCTCCGCCTCTACTGAAGCTCGGCCTAACGGCCTCGCTTCAGCAGGCTCGGATCACTTTGTATGGCGGCCATCTTGAAATCCACCATTTTGGATTTTTGACAGATGTCATCCGACTGCTCTCCCAATTCCCTATGACATTTGTTCAAACACCCTCTACCTATCTTGTACCGTTTTTGAGATATGTCATTCATCTTTACTTGGCAGGCGTCTTTTTAATGATTTTCGATTTTTCTCATACTCACCTAAACCCGCCGAACATTTTTGCCATACTTCATTTTTACCCTACTCTGCTCCTTCTAGGAGAACATTTATGTCAGTGAGTCAGTGAGTCAGTCAGTGGTAATCGAGCCTTATATATTATAAATAAACTAGTTTTTCGGGCAGTGTGCGGGCCGCATGCGGCCCGCATCTATCTTGAGTCAGTAGGAACTGTCAAAAAAACACCTCATACATAAAAAAAATTGTTCAAGACTCCAATAGAAGTATGAAATCCCATATAAACTTGTAATACAGTAGAGAACCAAACTGTAGCCACCAAATAAGATTCACCCTACTGCCATAAAAAGGTAGTACGGGCAGAATGGTACCAAGGTTCTGAGGCACATTTGTTAAGGAACCCCACTCGTAGGTGCTTCGGTTACCGCGGGCAGTTGCCTTGGAGACCAGTCGGAGACGTGGAAAAAACTCTCAAGTCGGAGCTCGGCCTTCGGCCTCGCAAGTTACCAACACGGCTCGGCCTGCGGCCTCGCCAAGCGCTCGCCCTTCGGGCTCGCGCATCATTCGCTCGGCCTTCGGCCTCGCGGACCGAAAGTTCGGCCTTCGGCCTCACCAGGAGCTTGCCCTTCGGGCTCGCTACTACACTTATGTAGGACAGTAACTCCAAGTTCAGTCAAAAATCCCACAAAAACTCCTAATACAGTCGAAAATATAAGGTAATACACTCCAAATGCAGTATAAAGAATGATAGGAGCACCTGGGACAAATCCAAAATGGCGGATTTCACATACAAACTGCTCCGCCCCTACTGAACCTCGGCCTAACGGCCTCGCTTCAGCAGGCTCGGATCACTTTGTATGGCGGCCATCTTGAAATCCGCCATTTTGGATTTTTGACAGATGTCATCCGACTGCTCTCTTAATTCCCTATGACATTTGTTCAAACACCTCCTACCTATCTTGCACCGTTTTCGAGATATGTCATCCATCTTAACTTGGCAGGCGTCATTTTTATGATTTTCGATTTTTCTCATACTCACCAAAACCCCCCGAACATTTTTGCCATACATCACGTTGCTCCTACTCGCCTCCTTCTAGGAGAACATTTATGTCAGTCAGTGAGTCAATGGTAATCGAGCTTTATATATTATAACTAGTTTTTCGGGCAGTGTGCGGGCCGCATGCGGCCCGCATTTATCGTTATACAGTACTAAACTTAACCTTAACCCCTTATACATTTAAAAAAAATAAGTTCAAAACTCCAATAGAAGTATGAAATCCCAAATAAACTCTCTATACAATAAAGATCCATACTGTAGCCACTAAAGCAGATTCACCCTACTGCCATAAAAAGGTGGTACGGGCAGAATGGTACCAAGGTTCTGAGTCACTTTTGTTAAGGAACCCCACTCGTAGGTGCTTCGGATACCGCGGGCAGTTGCCATGGAGACCAGTCGGAGACAAGGCAATTACTCCCAATTCGGAGCTCGGCCTTCGGCCTCGCAAGTTACTAACACGGCTCGGCCTGCGGCCTCGCCAAGCGCTCGCCCTTCGGGCTCACGCACCATACGCTCGGCCTTCGGCCTCACGAGCCGAAAGTTCGGCCTTCGGCCTCACCAGGAGGTCGCCCTTCGGGCTCGCTTCTACAATAACGTAGAACAGTAACTCCAAATTCAGTCAAAAAACCTACAAAAACTCCTAATACAGTCGAAAATATGAGGTAAAACACTCCAAATGCAGTATAAAGAATGAGAGGAGCACGTTTGACAGGTTTTGGTGTCATTCGACTGCTCTCCCGATTCCCTATGACATTTGTTCAAACACCCCCAACCTATCTCTTACCATTTTCGAGATACGTAGTCCAGCTTTACTTGGCAGGCGTCATTTCTAGGGTTTTTAATTTTTTCCCTACTCAGCTAAGCCCCTTTGTCATTTTCGTAATACATTACTATAACCGTACTCAACTCTTTCTGGTAGAACCAGCTACTTTTTTGAGGGATCGAAGGATTTTGTATGGCGGCCATTTTGAAATCCGCCATTTTGGATTTTTGACAGATGTCATCCGACTGCTCTCCCGATTCCCTATGACATTTGGTCAAGCACCCCCTACCTATCTCTTACCGTTTCAGAGATACGCCATCCAATTTTACTTGGCAGACGTCATCTTTGAGTTTTCGGATTTTTCCCATACTCCCCTAAACCTCCTCTACACTTTTCCCATACATCACTTTCTTCCTTCTCGACTCCTTCTGGGAGAACAATGATGTCAGTCAGTGAATCAGTCAGTCAGTGTACGGTAATCCAGCTTTATATATTATAACTAGTTTTTCGGGCAGTGTGCGGGCCGCATGCGGCCCGCATCTATCTTTACTCATTTGGAAATTTCGCAGAAACACCTAATACGTAAAAAAAGTGTGTTCAAAACTCAAATAGAAGTATGAAATCCCATATAAACTCTCAATACACTAAAGAACCATACTGTAGCCACCAAACCTGATTACCTACTGCCATAAAAAGGTGGTACGGGCAGAATGGGACCAGGGTTCCGAGTCACTTTTGTTAAGGAACCCCACTCGTAGGTGCTTTGGTTATCGCGGGCAGTTGCCATGGAGACCAGTCGGAGACGTGGAAAATACTCTCAAGTCGGAGCTCGGCCTTCGGCCTCGCAAGTTACCAGCACGGCTCGGCCTCCGGCCTCGCCAGGCGCTCGCCCTTCGGGCTCACGCACCATACGCTCGGCCTTCGGCCTCGCGAGCCGAAAGTTCGGCCTTCGGCCTCACCAGGAGCTCGCCCTTCGGGCTCGCTAATACAATAACGTAGGACAGTAACTCCAAATTCAGTCAAAAAACCTACAAAAACTCCTAATACAGTCGAAACTATGAGGTAAAACACTCCAAATGCAGTATAAAGAATGAGAGGAGCAAGTGTGACAGGTGTCATTCGACTGCTCTCCCGATTCCCTATGACATTTGTTCAAACACCCCCAACCTATCTCTTACCGTTTTCGAGATACGTAGTCCAGCTTTACTTGGCAGGCGTCATTTCTAGGGTTTTTAGTTTTTCCCTACTCAGCTAAACCCCTTAGTCATTTTCGTAATACATTACTATAACCGTACTCAACTCTTTCTGGTAGAACCAGCTACTTTTTGAGGGATCGAAGGATTTTGTATGGCGGCCATTTTGAAATCCGCCATTTTGGATTTTTGACAAATGTCATCCGACTGCTCTCCCGATTCCCTATGACATTTGGTCAAGCACCCCCTACCTATCTCTTACCGTTTCAGAGATACGCTATCCAATTTTACTTGGCAGACGACATCTTTGAGTTTTCGGATTTTTCCCATACTCACACAAACCCCCTCTACACTTTTCCCATACATCACTTACTTCCTTCTCGACTCCTTCTGGGAGAACAATGATGTCAGTCAGTGAATCAGTCAGTCAGTCAGTCAGTCAGTCAGTGTACGGTAATCGAGCTTTATATATTATAAATAACTAGTATTTCGGGCAGTGTGCGGGCCGCATGCGGCCCGCATTTATCGTTATGCAGTACTAAACTATACATGAATATCTTATACAATAAAATAAAAATATATCAAAACTCCAATAAAAGTATGAAATCCCATATTAACTCTCAATACAATAAAGAACCATACTGTAGCCAATAAAACAGATTTACCCTACTGCCATAAATAGGTGGTACGGGCAGAATGGTACCAAGGTTCTGAGTCACTTTTGTAAAGGAACCTCACTCGTAGGTGCTTCGGTTACCGCGGGCAGTTACCATGGAGACCAGTCGGAGATGAGGAAAATACTCTCAAGTCGGAGCTCGGCCTTCGGCCTCGCAAGTTACTAACACGGCTCGGCCTGCGGCCTCGCCAAGCGCTCGCCCTTCAGGCTCACGCACCCAACGCTCGGCCTTCGGCCTCGCGAGCCAAAGGTTCGGCCTTCGGCCTCACCGACAGCTCGCCCTTCGGGCTCGCTATACACTAAAATGGGACAGTAACTCCAAATTCAGTCAAAAATCCCACAAAAACTCCTAATACAGTCGAAAATTAAGGAATAACACTCGAAATGCAGTATAAAGAATGATAGGAGCACGTAAGACACATCCAAAATGTCATTCGACTGCTCTCCTTATTCCCTATGACATATTTTCTAAAACCCCCTACCTATCTATTACCGTTTTCGAGATACGTGATTTATCTGCACTTGGCAGACGTCATCAAAAAAAAATTTCATATTTGGAATAAGGACGTCCAGAACAACCTAGATATAAAATTTAGGCCAAATCGGAGTACTTTTTTTTACTTGGCAGACGTCATCGAAAAAAAAAATTTTGATTTGGAATAAGGACACCCAGAACCACCTAAATATCGAGTTTCAGCCAAATCGGAGTAACTTTTTTTACTTGGCAGACGTCATCGATAAAAAAATTTTAGTTTTGGAATAAGGACACCCAGAACCACCTAAATATCGAGTTTCAGCCAAATCAGAGTAACTTTTTTTACTTGGCAGACGTCATCGAAACAAAAATTTTTGATTTAGAATAAGGACGTTCAGAACCACATAAATATCGAGTTTCAGCCAAATCGGAGTAACTTTTTTTACTTGGCAGACGTCATCGAAATAAAAATTTCATATTTGGAATAAGGATGACGAGAACAACCTATATATCGATTTTCAGCCAAATCGGTGCAAGTCTGAGCTCGGCCTTCGGCCTCGCAAGTTACTAAGACGGCTCGACCTGCGGCCTCGCCTAGCGCTCGCCCTGCGGGCTCGCGCACCGTCCACTCGGCCTACGGCCTCGCGGCCCGAAAGTTCGGCCTTCGGCCTCACCAAAAGCTCGCCCTTCGGGCTCGCTACACTGACAGTAGGACAATTACTCTAAATTGAGTTGAAATTCCCACAAACACTCCTAATACAGTCGACATTGTAAGGTTAAATACTCCAAATAATGTATGAAGAATGAGAGTAGCACATTTGACAGGTGTCATTCGACTGCTCTCCCGATTCCCTATGACATTTGTTCAAACACCCCCAACCTATCTCTTACCGTTTTCGAGATACGTAGTCCAGCTTTACTTGGCAGGCGTCATTTCTAGGGTTTTTAATTTTTCCCCTACTCAGCTAAACCCCTTAGTCGTTTTCGTAATACATTACTATAACCGTACTCAACTCTTTCTGGAAGAACCAGCTTCTTTTTTGAGGGATCGAAGGATTTTGTATGGCGGCCATTTTGAAATCCGCCATTTTGGATTTTTGACAGAAGTCATCCGACTGCTCTCCCGATTCCCTATGACATTTGGTCAAGCACCCCCTACCTATCTCTTACCGTTTCAGAGATACGCCATCCAATTTTACTTGGCAGACGTCATCTTTGAGTTTTCGGATTTTTCCCATACTCACACAAACCCCCAGAACATTTTTGCTATACATTACTTTCTTCCTACTCGACTCCTTCTGGGAGAACAATTATGTCAGTCAGTGTACGGTAATCCAGCTTTATATATTATAATAACTAGTTTTTCGGGCAGTGTGCGGGCCGCATGCGGCCCGCATTTATCGTTGTGCAAGTTTGAACAATATCAAAACACCTTGTACATTAAAAAAAAATATTTCAAAACACCAAAAGATGTACGATTTCCCATACAAACTCTTAATGCAATAAGGAACCAAACTGTAGCCACCAAACCAGATTCACCCTACTGCCATAAAAAGGTGGTACGGGCAGAATAGTACCAAGGTTCTGAGTCACTTTTGTTAAGGATACCCACTCGTAGGTGCTTCGGTTACCGCAGGCAGTTGCCATGGAGACCAGTCAGTGACGTGGAAAATACTCTCAAGTCGGAGCTCGGCCTTCGGCCTCGCAAGTTACTAATACGGCTTTGCCTACGGCCTCGCCAAGCGCTCGCCCTTCGGGCTCACGCATCATACGCTTGGCCTTCGGCCTCGCGGACCGAAAGTTCGGCCTTCGGCCTTACCAGGAGCTCGCCCTTCGGGCTCGCTACTACACTAACGTAGGACAGTAACTCCAAATTCAGTCAAAACTCCCACAAAAACTCCTAATACAGTTGAAAATAAAGGTAAAACACTCCATATGCAGTATAAAGAATGATAGGAGCATGTAAGACACATCCAAAATGTCGGATTTCAAGACGGCCACCATACAAACTGCTCCGCCCCTACTGAAGCTCGGCCTAACGGCCTCGCTTCAGCAGGCTCGGATCAATTTGTATGGCGGCCATCTTGAAATCCGCCATTTTGGATTTTTGACAGATGTCATTCGACTGCTCTCCTTATTCCCTATGACATTTGTTCAAACACCCCCTACCTATCTCTTACCGTTTTTGAGATACGTCATCCATCTTCACTTGGCAGGCGTCTTTTTAATGATTTTCGATTTTTCTCATACTCATCAAAACCCCTCGAACATTTCTGCCATACATCATTTTAGCCCTACTATGCTCCTTCTAGGAGAACATTTATGTCAATCAGTCAGTCAGTGAGTCAGTGGTAATCGAGCCTTATATATTATACTAGTTTTTCGGGCAGTGTGCGGGCCGCATGCGGCCCGCATCTATCTTGAGTCAGTAGGAACTGTCAAAAAAACACCTGATACAAAAAAAATTGTGTTCAAAACTCCAATAGAAGTATGAAATCCCATTTAAACTCTCAATACAATAATGAACCATACTGTAGCCACTAAAGCAAATTCACCCTACTGCCATAAAAAGGTGGTACGGGCAGAATGGGACCAAGGTTCTGAGTCACTTTTGTTAAGGAACCCCACTCGTTGGTGCTTCGGTTACCGCAGGCAGTTGCCATGGAGACCAGTCGGTGACGTGGAAAATACTCTCAAGTCGGAGCTCGGCCTTCGGCCTCGCAAGTTACTAAAACGGCTCGGCCTGCGGCCTCGCCAAGCGCTCGCCCTTCGGGCTCGCGCATCATACGCTCGGCCTTCGGCCTCGCGGACCGAAAGTTCGGCCTTCGGCCTCACCAGGAGCTCGCCCTTCGGGCTCGCAACTTCACTAATGTAGGACAGTAACTCCAAATTCAGTCGAAAATCCCACAAAAACTCCTAATACAATCGAAAATATAAGGTAAAACACTCCAAATTCAGTATAAAGAACGATAGGAGCACGTGGGTCACATCCAAAATGTCGGATTTCAAGACGGCCACCATACAAACTGCTCCGCCCCTACTGAAGCTCGGCCTAACGGCCTCGCTTCAGCAGGCTCGGAGCATTTTGTATGGCGGCCATCTTGAAATCCGCCATTTTGGATTTTTGACAGATGTCATTCGACTGCTCTCCCGATTCCCTATGACATTTGTTCAAACACCCCCTACCTATCTCTTACCGTTTTCGAGATACGTCATCCATCATCACTTGGCAGGCGTCTTTTTAATGATTTTCGATTTTTCTCATACTCACCAAAACCACCCGAACATTTTTGCCATACTTCATTTTTACCCTACTCTGCTCCTTCTAGGAGAACATTTATGTCAGTGAGTCAGTCAGTCAGTCAGTGGTAATCGAGCTTTATATATTATAAACTAGTTTTTCGGGCAGTGTGCGGGCCGCATGCGGCCCGCATCTATCTTTAGTCTTTAAAAAATTCCACAGAAACACCTAATACGTTAAAAAAAGTGTATTCAAAACTCCAATAGAAGAACGAAATCCCACATTAGCTCTCAATACAATAAAAAACCATACTGTAGCCACTTAAGCAGGTTCACCCTACTGCCATTAAAAGGTGGTACGGGTAGAATGAAACCAAGGTTCTGAGTCACTTTTGTTAAGGAACCCCACTCGTAGGTGCTTCGTTTACCGCGGGCAGTTGCCATGGAGACCAGTCGGAGATGTGGAAAATACTCTCAAGTCGGAGCTCGGCCTTCGGCCTCGCAAGTTACTAATACGGCTCGGCCTACGGCCTCGCCAAGCGCTCGCCCTTCGGGCTCACGCACCATACGCTCGGCCTTCGGCCTCGCGAGCCGAAAGTTCGGCCTTCGGCCTCACCAGGAGCTCGCCCTTCGGGCTCGCTTTACACTAACGTAAGACATTTACTCCAAATTCAGTCCAAAATCCCACAAAAACTCCTAATACAGTCGAAAATGAAGGTAAAACACTCCAAATCCAGTATGAAGAATGAGAGGAGCACGTGGGACACATCCAAAATGTCGGATTTCAAGATAGCCACCATACAAACTGCTCCGCCCCTACTGAAGCTCGGCCTAACGGCCTCGCTTCAGCAGGCTCGGAGCATTTTGTATGGCGGCCATCTTGAAATCCGCCATTTTGGATTTTTGACAGATGTCATTCGACTGCTCTCCCGATTCCCTATGACATTTGTTCAAACACCCCCTACCTATCTCTTACCGTTTTCGAGATACGTCATCCATCATCACTTGGCAGGCGTCTTTTTAATGATTTTCGATTTTTCTCATACTCACCAAAACCACCCGAACATTTTTGCCATACTTCATTTTTACCCTACTCTGCTCCTTCTAGGAGAACATTTATGTCAATCAGTCAGTCAGTGAGTCAGTGGTAATCGAGCTTTATATATTATAAACTAGTTTTTCGGGCAGTGTGCGGGCCGCATGCGGCCCGCATCTATCTTGAGTCAGTAGGAACTGCCATAAAACACGACATACATTACAAAAAAAAAGTTCAAACCTCCAATAGAAGTATGAAATCCCATATAAACTCTTAATACAATAAGGAACCAAAATGTATCCACCAAACCAGATTCACCCTACTGCCATAAAAAGGTGGTACGGGCAGAATGGTATCAAGGTTCTGAGTCACTTTTGTTAAGGAACCCAACTCGTTGGTGCTTCGGTTACCGCGAGCAGTTGCCATGGAGACCAGTCGGAGACGTGGAAAATACACTCAAGTCGGAGCTCGGCCTTCGGCCTCGCAACTTACTAACACGGCTCGGCCTACGGCCTCGCCAAGCGCTCGCCCTTCGGGCTCACGCACCATACGCTCGGCCTTCGGCCTCGCGAGCCGAAAGTTCGGCCTTCGGCCTCACCAGGAGCTCGCCCTTCGGGCTCGCTATACACTAACGTAGGACAGTAACTCCAAATTCAGTCCAAAATCCCACAAAAACTCCTAATACAGTTTAAAATGAAGGTAAAACACCCTAAATGCAGTATAAAGAATGATAGGAGCACGTTGGTCACATCCAAAATGTCGGATTTCAAGACGGCCACCATACAAACTGCTCCGCACCTACTGAAGCTCGGCCTAAAGGCCTCGCTTCAGCAGGCTCGGATCACTTTGTATGGCGGCCATCTTGAAATCCGCCATTTTGGATTTTTGACAGGTGTCATTCGACTGTTTTCCCGATTCCCTATGACATTTGTTCATACACCTCTAACCCATCTCTTACCGTTTTCGAGATACGTTATCCATCTTCACTTGGCAGGCGTCTTTTTTATGATTTTCGATTTTTCTCATACTCACCAAAACCCCCTGAACATTTTTGCCATACATCATTTTAGCCCTACTCTGCTCCTTCTAGGAGAACATTTATGTCAATCAGTCAGTCAGTGAGTCAGTGGTAATCGAGCTTTATATATTATAAATATAAATATATTATTAATGTATGGCGTTCTACAGGGGGAGGAGTGTTGTAATAATTAAGTCAACGTCTACTTAGTGAATCTGCTTCCAAAATCACAACGAATGGGTAAATTAGAAGCACGAGTGGGATTCTAAACAATCCGACCGAGACGTGCACTACTATAATCTGAGCTATTGCGGTTCGAACTTATTCATTTATTCTAACTAAAGGTCTCTTAATAATTTACCCACACATTTCCATAAATTAATGCAGCATCTGATTTTACATACCTAAACCCTGGTAAAACTTTGCACCTAGTCGTAGGTATGTTAAATTGATCAGATTTTAATTAAATGATCTTATATATATATTTTATTGCTGATAGGTTAGCCTTTGACCACAGTCTCACCTGATGGTAAGTGATGATGTGGTCGAAGGTGTTAACAGGCTTAACCTTACTGGCTCTCAAGGACAGCTGCCGGAACACACCGTTAGGTGCTTGGCGGCAGATTTTATACTTGAGGGTGATTGCTAGCCAGGCGGGCATTCAGAAAATGCACTATCACCATGCAATATATAATGTGATCTTAATTTTGTAGCTAAGTTTCAGCGTTCAGATAAACATTAAGTTGAAAATTTCAATAATTTAATTATTTAAGACACAAAATGGCTTTGAGTTACTTGAAAGGTTACTTATAGCTAAATAGTATCTTCACAGACGCAATTTCATCACTATCACTACATAGTATAAAACAAAGTCGCTTTCTCTGTCCCTATATCCCTATGTATGCTTAAATCTTTTAAACTACGCAACGGATTTTGATGCGGATTTTTTAAATAGATAGAGTGATTGAAGATGAAGGTTTATATGTATAACTAGTTTTTCGGGCAGTGTGCGGGCCGCATGCGGCCCGCATTTATCGTTATGCAGTACTAAACTTTACCTTAACCCCTTATACATTTAAAAAAAAATATTTCAAAACTCCAATAAAAGTATGAAATCCCAAATAAACTCTCCATACAATAAATAACCATACTGTAGCCACTAAGCAGATTCACCCTACTGCCATAAAAAGGTGGTACGGGCAGAATCGGACCAAGGTTCTGAGTCACTTTTGTTAAGGAACCCCACTCGTAGGTGCTTCGGTTATCGCGGGCAGTTGCCTTGGAGACCAGTAGGAGTCGTGGAAAATACTCTCAGTTCGGAGCTCGGCCTTCGGCCTCGCAAGTTACTAATACGGCTCGGCCTGCGGCCTCGCCAAGCGCTCGCCCTTCGGGCTCACGCACCCTACGCTCGGCCTTCGGCCTCGCGAGCCGAAAGTTCGGCCTTCGGCCTAACCAGGAGCTCGCCCTTCGGGCTCGCTATACACTAATGTTGGACAGTAACTCCAAATTCAGTCAAAAATCCCACAAAAACTTCTAATACAGTCGAAAATTAAGGAAAAACACTCCAAATGCAGTATAAAGAATGATAGGAGCACGTAAGACACATCCAAAATGTCGGATTTCAAGATGGCCACCATACAAACTGCTCCGCCCCTACTGAAGCTCGGCCTAGCGGCCTCGCTTCAGCAGGCTCGGATCACTTTGTATGGCGGCCATCTTGAAATCCGCCATTTTGGATTTTTGACAGGTGTCATTCGACTGCTCTCCCGATTCCCTATGACATTTGTTCAAACACGCCCTACCTATCTCTTACCGTTTTCGAGATACGTTATCCATCTTTACTTGGCAGGCGTCTTTTTAATAATTTTCGATTTTTCTCATACTAACCAAAACCCTCCGAACATTTTTGCTGTACATCACTTTGCTCCTACTCGTCTCCTTCTAGGAGAACATTTATGTCAGTCAGTCAGTCAGTCAGTGAGTCAGTGGTAATCGAGCTTTATATATTATTAATTAACTAGTTTTTCGGGCAGTGTGCGGGCCGCATGCGGCCCGCATTTATCGTTATGCAATTTGAAACAATATCAAAACACCTTATACATTTAAAAAAAAAAACAATATTCTATAACAGTATGAAATCCCATATAAACTCCTTATACAGTAGAGAACCAAACTATAGCCACCAAACCAGATTCACCCTACTGCCATAAAAAAAGTGGTACGGGCAGAATGGTACCAAGATTCTGAGTAACTTTTGTTAAAGAACCCCACTCGTAGGAGCTTCGCTTACCACGGGCAGTTGCCATGGAGACCATTCGGAGACGTGGAAAATACTCTCAAGTCGGAGCTCGGCCTTCGGCCTCGCAAGTTACTAACACGGCTCGGCCTCTGGCCTCGCCATGCGCTCGCCCTTCGGGCTCACGCCCCATACGCTCGGCCTTCGGCCTCGCGGGCCGAAAGTTCGGCCTTCGGCCTCACCAGAAGCTCGCCCTTCGGGCTCGCTACTACACTAATGTAGGACAGTTACTCCAAATTCAGTCAAAAATCCCACAAAAACTCCTAATACAGTCGAAAATAAAGATAAAAAACTCCAAATGCAGTATAAAGAATGATAGGAGCACGTAAGACACATCCAAAATGTCGGATTTCAAGACGGCCACCATACAAACTGCTCCGCCCCTACTGAAGCTCGGCCTAACGGCCTCGCTTCAGCAGGCTCGGATCACTTTGTATGGCGGCCATCTTGAAATCCGCCATTTTGGATTTTTGACAGGTGTCATTCGACTACTCTCCCGATTCCCTATGACATTTGTTCAAACACCCCCTACCTATCTCTTACCGTTTTTGAGATATGTCATCCATCTTTACTTGGCAGGCGTCTTTTTATGATTTTCGATTTTTCTCATACTCACCAAAACCCCCCGAACATTTTTGCCATACATCATTTTAACCCTACTCTACTCCTTCTAGGCGAACATTTATGTCAGTCAGTCAGTCAGTGAGTCAGTCAGTGGTAATCGAGCTTTATATATTATAAACTAGTTTTTCGGGCAGTGTGCGGGCCGCATGCGGCCCGCATTTATCGTTATGCAGAACTAAACAATACGTTAACACCCTGTACATTTAAAAAAAATAAGTTCAAAACTCCAATAGAAGGATGAAATCCCAAATAAACTCTCCATACAATAAAGAACCATACTGTAGCCACTAAAGCAGATTCACCCTACTGCCATAAAAAGGTGGTACGGGCAGAATGGTACCAAGGTTCTGAGTCACTTTTGTTAAGGAACCCCACTCGTAGGTGCTTCGGATACCGCGGGCAGTTGCCATGGAGACCAGTCGGAGACGTGAAAAAAACTCTCAAGTCGGAGCTCGGCCTTCGGCCTCGCAAGTTACAAATACGGCTCGGCCTGCGGCCTCGCCAAGCGCTCGCCCTTCGGGCTCGCGCATCATGCGCTCGGCCTTCGGCCTCGCGGGCCGAAAGTTCGGCCTCCGGCCTCACCAGGAGCTCGCCCTTCGGGCTCGCTACTACACTTATGAAGGACAGTTACTCCAAATTCAGTCAAAAATCCCACAAAACCTCCTAATACAGTCGAAAATATAGGTAATACACTCCAAATGCAGTATAAAGAATGATAGGAGCACCTGGGACAAATCCAAAATGGCGGATTTCAAGAAGGCCCCCATATAAACTGCTCCGCCCCTACCGAACCTCGGCCTAACGGCCTCGCTTCAGCAGGCTCGGAGCATTTTGTATGGCGGCCATCTTGAAATCCGTCATTTTGGATTTTCGACAGATGTCATTCGACTGCTCTCCCGATTCCCTATGACATTTGTTCAAACACCACCTACCTATCTCTTACCGTTTTTGAGATACGTCATACATCATCACTTGGCAGGCGTCTTTTTAATGATTTTCGATTTTTCTCATACTCACCAAAACCACCCGAACATTTTTGCCATACTTCATTTTTACCCTACTCTGCTCCTTCTAGGAGAACATTTATGTCAGTGAGTGAGTGGTAATCGAGCTTTATATATTATACTAGTTTTTCGGGCAGTGTGCGGGCCGCATGCGGCCCGCATTTATCGTTATGCAGTAGTAAACTTTACCTTAACCGCTTATACATTTAAAAAAAAAAAGTTCAAAACTCCAATAGAAGTATGAAATCCCAAATAAAGTCTCCATACAATAAAGAACCATACTGTAGCCACTAAAGCAAATTCACCCTACTGGCATAAAAAGGTAGTACGGGCAGAATGGGACCAAGGTTCTGAGTCACTTTTGTTAAGGAACCCCACTCGTAGGTGCTTTGCTTACCGCGGGCAGTTGCCATGGAGACCAGTCGGAGACTTGGAAAAAACTCTCAAGTCGGAGCTCGGCCTTCGGCCTCGCAAGTTACCAACACGGCTCGGCCTGCGGCCTCGCCAAGCGCTCGCCCTACGGGCTCGCGCATCATACGCTCGGCCTTCGGCCTCGCGGACCGAAAGTTCGGCCTCCGGCCTCACCAGGAGCTCGCCCTTCGGGCTCGCTACTACACTTATGTAGGACAGTTACTCCAAATTCAGTCAAAAATCCCACAAAAACTCCTAATACAGTCGAAAATATAAGGTAAAACACTCCAAATGCAGTATAAAGAATGATAGGAGCATGTGGGTCACATCCAAAATGTCGGATTTCAAGACAGCCACCATACAAACTGCTCCGCCCCTACTGAAGCTCGGCCTAACGGCCTCGCTTCAGCAGGCTCGGATCATTTTGTATGGCGGCCATCTTGAAATCCGCCATTTTGGATTTTTGACAGGTGTCATTCGACTGCTCTCCCTATTCCCTATGACATTTGTTCAAACACCCCCTACCCATCTTGCACCGTTTTCGAGATACGTCATCCATCTTTACTTGGCAGGCGTCATTTTTATGATTTTCGATTTTTCTCATACTCACCAAAACCCCCCGAACATTTTTGTCATACATCACGTTGTTCCTACTCGTCTCCTTCTAGGAGAACATTTATGTCAGTCAGTGAGTCAATGGTAATCGAGCTTTATATATTATAATAACTAGTTTTTCGGGCAGTGTGCGGGCCGCATGCGGCCCGCATCTATCTTGAGTCAGTAGGAACTGTCAAAAAAACTCCTGATACATTAAAAAAAATGTGTTCAAAACTACAATAGAAGTATGAAATCCCATATAAACTCTCAATACAATAAAGAACCATACTGTAGCCACAAAAGCAAATTCACCCTACTGCCATAAAAAGGTGGTACCGGCAGAATGGTACCAAGGTTCTGAGTCACATTTGTTAAGGAACCCCACTCGTAGGTGCTTTGGTTATCGCGGGCAGTTGCCATGGAGACCAGTCGGAGACGTGGAAAATACTCTCAAGTCGGAGCTCGGCCTTCGGCCTCGCAAGTTACCAACACGGCTCGGCCTCCGGCCTCGCCAAGCGCTCGCCCTTCGGGCTCACGCACCATATGCTCGGCCTTCGGCCTCGCGGGCCGAATGTTCGGGCTCGCTACTACTATAATGTAGGACAGTAACTCCAAATTCAGTCGAAAATCCCACAAAACTCCTAATACAGTCGAAAATATAAAGTAAAACACTCCAAATGCAGTTAAAGAATGATAGGAGCACGTGGGTCATATCCAAAATGTCGAATTTCAAGACGGCCACCATACAAACTGCTCCTCCCCTACTGAAGCTCGGCCTAAAGGCCTCGCTTCAGCAGGCTCGGAGCATTTTGTATGGCGGCCATCTTGAAATCCGCCATTTTGGATTTTTGACAGGTGTCATTCGACTGCTCTCCCGATTCCCTATGACATTTGTTCAAACACCCCCTACCTATCTCTTACCGTTTTCGAGATACGTCATCCATCATCACTTGGCAGGCGTCTTTTTAATGATTTTCGATTTTTCTCATACTCACCAAAACCACCCGAACATTTTTGCCATACTTCATTTTTACCCTACTCTGCTCCTTCTAGGAGAACATTTATGTCAGTGAGTCAGTCAGTCAGTCAGTGGTAATCGAGCTTTATATATTATAAACTAGTTTTTCGGGCAGTGTGCGGGCCGCATGCGGCCCGCATCTATCTTGAGTCATTTGGAAATTTCACATAAACCCCTAATACTTTAAGAAAAAGAATGTTCAAAACTCCAATGGAAGTATGAAATCCCATAAAAACTCTCAATACAATAAAGAACCATACTGCAGCCACTAAAGCAAATTCACCCTACTGCCACAAAAAGGTGGTACGGGCAGAATGGGACCAAGGTTCTGAGTCACTTTTGTGAAGGAACCCCACTCGTAGGTGCTTCGGTTACCGCGGGCAGTTGCTATGGAGACCAGTCGGAGATGTGGAAAATAATCTCAAGTCGGAGCTCGGCCTTCGGCCTCGCAAGTTACTAACACGGCTCGGCCTGCGGCCTCGCAAAGCACTCGCCCTTCGGGCTCGCGCATCATACGCTCGGCCTTCGGCCTCGCGGACCGAAAGTTCGGCCTTCGGCCTCACCAGAAGCTCGCCCTTCGGGCTCGCAACTTCACTAATGTAGGACAGTTACTCCAAATTCAGTCGAAAATCCCACAAAAACTCCTAATACAGTCGAAAATATAGGGTAAATCACTCCAAATGCAGTATAAAGAATGATAGGAGCACGTGGGTCACATCCAAATTGTCGGATTTCAAGACGGCCACCATACAAACTGCTCCGCCCCTACTGAAGCTCGGCCTAAAGGCCTCGCTTCAGCAGGCTCGGATCACTTTGTATGGCGGCCATCTTGAAATCCGCCATTTTGGATTTTTGACAGGTGTCATTCGACTGCTCTCCCGATTCCCTATGACATTTGTTCAAACACCCCCTACCTATCTCGTACCGTTTTTGAGATACGTCATCCATCTTTACTTGGCAGGCGTCTTTTTAATGATTTTCGATTTTTCTCATACTCACCAAAACCCTCCGAACATTTTTGCTATTCTTCATTTTTACCCTACTCTGCTCCTTCTAGGAGAACATTTATGTCAGTGAGTCAGTCAGTCAGTCAGTGGTAATCGAGCTTTATATATTATAAACTAGTTTTTCTGGCAGTGTGCGGGCCGCATGCGGCCCGCATTTATCGTTATGCAGTACTAAATTATATCAAAACTCCTGATACGTTGGAAAATAGTATGTTCAAAACTCCAATAGAAGTATGAAATCCCATATAAACTCTCAATACAATAATAAACCATACTGAAGCCACTAAAGCAGATTCACCCTACTGCCATAAAAAGGTGGTACGGGCAGAATCGTACCAAGATTCAGAGTCACTTTTGTTAAAGAACCCCACTCGTAGGTGCTTCGGTTTTCGCGGGCAGTTGCCATGGAGACCAGTCGGAGGCGTGGAAAATACTCTCAAGTCGGAGCTCGGCCTTCGGCCTCGCAAGTTACTAACACGGCTCGGCCTGCGGCCTCGCCGAGCGCTCGCCCTTCGGGCTCACGCACAATACGCTCGGCCTTCGGCCTCGCGAGCCGAAAGTTCGGCCTTCGGCATCACCATAAGCTCGCCCTTCGGGCTCGTTATACACTAATGTAGGACAGTAACTCCAAATTCAGTCAAAAATCCCACAAAAACTCCTCATACAGTCGAAAATATAAGGTAAAACACTCCAAATGCAGTATAAAGAATGATAGGAGCACGTGGGGCACATCCAAAATAACGGATTTCAAGACGGCCACCATACAAACTGCTCCGCCCCTACTGAAGCTCGGCCTAAAGGCCTCGCTTCAGCAGGCTCGGAGCATTTTGTATGGCGGCCATCTTGAAATCCGCCATTTTGGATTTTTGACAGATGTCATCCGACTGCTCTCCCAATTCCCTATGACATTTGTTCAAACACCCTCTACCTATCTTGTACCGTTTTTGAGATATGTCATTCATCTTTACTTGGCAGGCGTCTTTTTAATGATTTTCGATTTTTCTCATACTCACCTAAACCCGCCGAACATTTTTGCCATACTTCATTTTTACCCTACTCTGCTCCTTCTAGGAGAACATTTATGTCAGTGAGTCAGTGAGTCAGTCAGTGGTAATCGAGCCTTATATATTATAAACTAGTTTTTCGGGCAGTGTGCGGGCCGCATGCGGCCCGCATCTATCTTAAGTCAGTAGGAACTGTCATAAAAAAACGTTATACATAAAAAAAAAGTGTCCAAAACTCCAATAGAAGTATGAAATCCCATATAAACTCTCAATACAATAATGAACCATACTGTAGCCACTAAAGCAGATTCACCCTACTGCCATAAAAAGGTGGTACGGGCAGAATGGAACCAAGGTTCTGAGTCACTTTTGTTAAGGAACCCCATTCGTAGGTGCTTCGGTTACCGCGGGCAGTTGCCATGGAGACCAGTCGGTGACGTGGAAAATACTCTCAAGTCGGAGCTCGGCCTTCGGCCTCGCAAGTTACTAACACGGCTTGGCCTGCGGCCTCGCCAAGCGCTCGCCCTTCGGGCTCACGCACAATACGCTCGGCCTTCGGCCTCGCGAGCCGAAAGTTCGGCCTTCGGCCTCACCAGGAGCTCGCCCTTCGGGCTCGCTACTACACTAACGTAGGACAGTAACTCCAAATTCAGTCCAAAATCCCACAAAAACTCCTAATACAGTCGAAAATATAAGGTAAAACACTCCAAATGCAGTATAAAGAATGATAGGAGCACGTGGGTCACATCCAAAATGTCGGATTTCAAGACAGCCACCATACAAACTGCTCCGCCTCTACTGAAGCTCGGCCTAACGGCCTCGCTTCAGCAGGCTCGGATCACTTTGTATGGCGGCCATCTTGAAATCCACCATTTTGGATTTTTGACAGATGTCATCCGACTGCTCTCCCAATTCCCTATGACATTTGTTCAAACACCCTCTACCTATCTTGTACCGTTTTTGAGATATGTCATTCATCTTTACTTGGCAGGCGTCTTTTTAATGATTTTCGATTTTTCTCATACTCACCTAAACCCGCCGAACATTTTTGCCATACTTCATTTTTACCCTACTCTGCTCCTTCTAGGAGAACATTTATGTCAGTGAGTCAGTGAGTCAGTCAGTGGTAATCGAGCCTTATATATTATAAACTAGTATTTCGGGCAGTGTGCGGGCCGCATGCGGCCCGCATTTATCGTTGTGCAATTTTAAACTATATCAAAACACCTGATAGATTAAAAAAAGTGTGTTCAAAACTTCAATAGAAGTGTGAAATCCCATACAAACTTTTAAAACAATAAAGAACCAAACTGTAGCCACCAAACCAGATTCACCCTACTGACATAAAAAGGTGGTACGGGCAGAATGGTACCAAGGTTCTGAGTCACTTTTAATAAGGAACCCCACTCGTAGCTGCGTCGGTTACCGCGGGCAGTTGCCATGGAGACCAATCGGAGATGTGGAAAATACTCTCTAGTCGGAGCTCGGCCTTCGGCCTCGCAAGTTACCAACACGGCTCGGCCTGCGGCCTCGCCAAGCGCTCGCCCTTCGGGCTCACGCACCGAACGCTCGGCCTTCGGCCTCGCGAGCCGAAAGTTCGGCCTTCGGCCTCACCAGGAGCTCGCCCTTCGGGCTCGCTACTGCAATAACATAGAACAGTTACTCCAAATTCAGTCAAAAAACCTACAAAAACTCCTAATACAGTCGAAAATATGAGGTAAAACACTCCAAATGCAGTATAAAGAATGAGAGGAGCACGTGTGACACATCCAAAATGTCATTCGACTGTTTTTCTTATTCCCTATGACATATTTTCAAATTCCCCCTACCTATCTATTACCGTTATCGAGATACGTGATTTATCTTCACTTTGCAGACGTCATCGAAAAAAAAAATTCATATTTGGAATAAGGACGTCCAGAACAACCTAGCTTTAAAATTTAAACCAAATCGGAGTACTTTTTTTAACTTGGCAGACGTCATCGAAAAAAAAATTTTAGATTTGGAATAAGGACACCCAGAACCACCTAAATATCGAGTTTCAGCCAAATCGGAGTAACTTTTTTTACTTGGCAGACGTCATCGAAAAAAAAATTTTAGATTTGGAATAAGGACACCCAGAACCACCTAAATATCGAGTTTCAGCCAAATCGGAGTAACTTTTTTTACTTGGCAGACGTCATCGAAATAATTTTTTTTGATTTGGAATAAGGACATCCAGAACCACATAAATATCGAGTTTCAGCCAAATCGGAGTAACTTTTTTAACTTGGCAGACGTCATCGAAATAAAAATTTCATATTTGGAATAAGGATGACGAGAACAACCTATATATCGATTTTCAGCTAAATCGGTGCAAGTCTGAGCTCGGCCTTCGGCCTCGCAAGTTACTAACACGGCTCGACCTGCGGCCTCGCCTAGCGCTCGCCCTGCGGGCTCACGCACCGTCCACTCGGCCTACGGCCTCGCGGCCCGGAAGTTCGGCCTTCGGCCTCACCAAAAGCTCGCCCTTCGGGCTCGCTACACTGACAGTAGGACAATTACTCTAAATTGAGTTGAAATTCCCACAAACACTCCTAATACAGTCGACATTGTAAGGTTAAATACTCCAAATAATGTATGAAGAATGAGAGTAGCACATTTGACAGGTGTCATTCGACTGCTCTCCCGATTCCCTATGACATTTGTTCAAACACCCCCAACCTATCTCTTACCGTTTTCGAGATACGTAGTCCAGCTTTACTTGGCAGGCGTCATTTCTAGGGTTTTTAATTTTTCCCCTACTCAGCTAAACCCCTTAGTCATTTTCGTAATACATTACTATAACCGTACTCTACTCTTTCTGGTAGAACCAGCTACTTTTTTGAGGGATCGAAGGATTTTGTATGGCGGCCATTTTGAAATTCGCCATTTTGGATTTTTGACAGGTGTCATCCGACTGCTCTCCCGATTCACTATGACATTTGGTCAAGCACCCCCTACCTATCTCTTACCGTTTGAGAGATACGCTATCCAATTTTACTTGGCAGACGACTTCTTTGAGTTTTCGGATTTTTCCCATACTCACACAAACCCCCTCTACACTTTTCCCATACATCACTTTCTTCCTTCTCGACTCCTTCTGGGAGAACAATGATGTCAGTCAGTCAGTGAGTCAGTCAGTCAGTCAGTGTACGGTAATCCAGCTTTATATATTATAAACTAGTATTTCGGGCAGTGTGCGGGCCGCATGCGGCCCGCATTTATCGTTGTGCAATTTTAACTTATATCAAGACACCTAATACGTAAAAAAAAGTGTGTTCAAAACTCCAATAGAAGTATGAAATCCCATATAAACTCTCAATACAATAAAGAAACAAACTGTAGCCACCAAACCAAATTCACCCTACTGCCATAAAAAGGTGGTACGGGCAGAATGGTACCAAGGTTCTGAGTCACTTTTGTTAAGGAACCCCACTCGTAGGTGCTTCGGTTACCTCGGTCAGTTGCCATGGAGACCAGTCGAAGATGTAGAAAATATTCTAAAGTCGGAGCTCGGCCTTCAGCCTCGCAAGTTACTAACACGGCTCGGCCTGCGGCCTCGCCAAGCGCTCGCCCTTCGGGCTCGCGCATCATACGCTCGGCCTTCGGCCTCGCGGACCGAAAGTTCGGCCTTCGGCCTCACCAGGAGCTCGCCCTTCGGGCTCGCAACTGCACTAATGTAGGACAGTTACTCCAAATTCAGTCAAAAATCCCACAAAAACTCCTAATACAGTCTAATATAAAGGTAAAACGCTCCAAATGCAGTATAAAGAATGATAGGAGCACGTGGGACACAAACTGCTCCGCCCCTACTGAAGCTCGGCCTAAAGGCCTCGCTTCAGCAGGCTCGGATCAATTTGTATGGCGGCCATCTTGAAATCCGCCATTTTGGATTTTTGACAGGTGTCATTCGACTGCTTTCCCAATTCCCTATGACATTTGTTCAAACACCCCCTACCTATCTCTTACCGTTTTTGAGATACGTCATCCATCTTCAGTTGGCAGGCGTCTTTTTAATGATTTTCGATTTTTCTCATACTCACCAAAACCCCCCGAACATTTTTGCCATACATCACGTTGTTCCTACTCGTCTCCTTCTAGGAGAACATTTATGTCAGTGAGTCAGTGAGTCAGTGGTAATCGAGCTTTATATATTATAAATAACTAGTTTTTCGGGCAGTGTGCGGGCCGCATGCGGCCCGCATTTATCGTTATGCAGTACTAAACTTTCCCTTTACCCCTACATACATACATATAAAAAAATAAGGTCAAATCTCCAATAGAAGTATGAAATCCCATATCAACTCTCAATACAATAAAGAACCATACTGTAGCCACTAAAGCAGATTCACCCTACAGCCATAAAAAGGTGGTACGGGCAGAATGGTACCAAGGTTCTAAGTCACTTTTGTTAAGGAACCCCACTCGTAGTTGCTTTGGTTATCACGGGCAGTTTCCATGGAGACCAGTCGGAGACATGAAAAAAACTCTCAAGTCGGAGCTCGGCCTTCGGCCTCGCAAGTTACTTACACGGCTCGGCCTACGGCCTCGCCAAGCGCTCGCCTTTCGGGCTCACGCACCATACGCTCGGCCTTCGGCCTCGCGAGCCGAAAGTTCGGCCTTCGGCCTCACCAGGAGCTCGCCCTTCGGGCTCGCTACTAAAATAACGTAGTACAGTAACTCCAAATTTAGTCAAAAAACCTACAAAAACTCCTAATACAGTCGAAAATATGAGGTAAAACACTCCAAATGCAGTATGAAGAATGAGAGGAGCACGTTTGACACATCCGAAATGTCATTCGACTGCTCTCCTTATTCCCTATGACATTTTTTCAAAAACCCCCTACCTATCTATTACCGTTTTCGAGATACGTGATTTATCTGCACTTGGCAGACGTCATCGAAAAAAAAATTCATATTTGGAATAAGGACGTCCAGAACAACCTAGATATCGAGTTTCAGCCAAATCGGAGTATTTTTTTTTACTTGGCAGACGTCATCGACAAAAAAAAATTAGATTTGGAATAAGGACACCCAGAACCACCTAAATATCGAGTTTCAGCCAAATCGGAGTAACTTTTTTTACTTGGCAGACGTCATCGAAAATTTTTTTTTTGATTTGGAATAAGGACGTCCAGAACCACATAAATATCGAGTTTCAGCCAAATCGGAGTAACTTTTTTTACTTGGCAGACGTCATCGAAATAAAATTTCATATTGGAAATAAGGATGACGAGAACAACCTATATATCGATTTTCAGCCAAATCGGTGCAAGTCTGAGCTCGGCCTTCGGCCTCGCGGCCCGAAAGTTCAGCCTTCGGCCTCACCAGAAGCTCGCCCTTCGGGCTCGCTACACGGCCAGTAGGACAATTACTCCAAATTCAGTTGAAAATCCCACAAAAACTCCTAATACAGTCGACATTGGAAGGTCAAATACTCCAAATAATGTATGAAGAATGAGAGTAGCACATTTGACAGGTGTCATTCGACTGGTCTCCTGATTCCCTATGACATTTGTTCAAACACCCCAAACCTATCTCTTACCGTTTTCGAGATACGTAGTCCAGCTTTACTTGGCAGGCGTCATTTCTAGGGTTTTTAAGTTTTTTCCTACTCAGCTAAACCCCATAGTCATTTTCGTAATACATTATTATAACCGTACTCAACTCTTTCTGGTAGAACCAGCTACTTTTTTGAGGGATCGAAGGATTTTGTATGGCGGCCATTTTGAAATCCGCCATTTTGGATTTTTGACAAATGTCATCCGACTGCTCTCCTGATTCCCTATGACATTTGGTCAAGCACCCCCTACCTATCTCTTACCGTTTCAGAGATACGCCATCCAATTTTACTTGGCAGACGTCATCTTTGAGTTTTCGGATTTTTCCCATACTCACACAAACCCCCAGAACATTTTTGCCATACATTACTTTCTTCCTACTCGACTCCTTCTGGGAGAACAATTATGTCAGTGAGTCAGTGTACGGTAATCCAGCTTTATATATTATAACTAGTTTTTCGGGCAGTGTGCGGGCCGCATGCGGCCCGCATTTTTCGTTGTGCAGTACTTAACTTTACCTTAACCCCTTATACATTTAAAAAAAATAAGTTCAAAACTCCAATAGAAGTATGAAATCCCAAATAAAGTCTCCATACAATAAAGAACCATACTGTAGCCACTAAAGCAAATTCACCCTACTGGCATAAAAAGGTAGTACGGGCAGAATGGGACCAAGGTTCTGAGTCACTTTTGTTAAGGAACCCCACTCGTAGGTGCTTCGCTTACCGCGGGCAGTTGCCATGGAGACCAGTCGGAGACGTGGAAAAAACTCTCAAGTCGGAGCTCGGCCTTCGGCCTCGCAAGTTACCAACACGGCTCGGCCTGCGGCCTCGCAAAGCGCTCGCCCTTCGGGCTCGCGCATCAAACGCTCGGCCTTCGGCCTCGCGGACCGAAAGTTCGGCCTTCGGCCTCACCAGGAGCTCGCCCTTCGGGCTCGCTACTACACTTATAAAGGACAGTAACTCCAAATTCAGTCAAAAATCCCACAAAAACTCCTAATACAGTCGAAAATATAAGGTAAAACACTCCAAATGCAGAATAAAGAATGATAGGAGCACGTGAGGCACATCCAAAATAACGGATTTCAAGACGGCCACCATACAAACTGCTCCGCCCCTACTGAAGCTCGGCCTAAAGGCCTCGCTTCAGCAGGCTCGGATCAATTTGTATGGCGGCCATCTTGAAATCCGCCATTTTGGATTTTTGACAGGTGTCATTCGACTAAACTCCCGATTCCCTATGACATTTGTTCAAACACTCCCTACCTATCTTGTACCGTTTTCGAGATATTTCATCCATCTTTACTTGGCAGGCGTCATTTTTATGATTTTCGATTTTTCTCATACTAACCAAAACCCCCCGAACATTTTTGCCATACATCACGTTGCTCCTACTCGTCTCCTTCTAGGAGAACATTTATGTCAATGAGTGAGTCAGTCAGTGAGTCAGTGGTAATCGAGCTTTATATATTATAAACTAGTTTTTCGGGCAGTGTGCGGGCCGCATGCGGCCCGCATCTATCTTGAGTCATTTGAAAATTTACAGAAACACCTAATTCGTTAAAAAAAGTGTGTTCAAAACTCCAATAGAAGTATGAAATCCCATATAAACTCTCAATACAATAAAGAAACAAACTGTAGCCACCAAACCAAATTCACCCTACTGCCATAAAAAGGTGGTACGGGCAGAATAGGACCAAGGTTCTGAGCCACTTTTGTTAAGGAACCCCACTCGTAGGTGTTTCGGTTACCGCGGGCAGTTGGCATGGAGACCAGTCGGAGACGTGGAAAATACTCTCGAGTCGGAGCTCGGCCTTCGGCCTCGCAAGTTACTAATACGGCTCGGCCTACGGCCTCGCCAAGCGTTCGCCCTTCGGGCTCACGCACCAAACGCTCGGCCTTCGGCCTCGCGAGCCGAAAGTTCGGCCTTCGGCCTCACCGGAAGCTCGCCCTTCGGGCTCGCTACTACAATAACGTAGAACAGTAACTCCAAATTCAGTCAAAAAACCTACAAAAACTCCTAATACAGTCGAAAATATGAGGTAAAACACTCCAAATGCAGTATAAAGAATGAGAGGAGCACGTGTGACAGTTGTCATTCGACTGCTCTCCCGATTCCCTATGATATTTGTTCAAACACCCCCAACCTATCTCTTACCGTTTTCGAGATACGTAGTCCAGCTTTACTTGGCAGGCGTCATTTCTAGGGTTTTTAATTTTTTCCCTACTCAGCTAAACCCCTTAGTCATTTTTGTAATACATTACTATAACCGTACTCAACTCTTTCTGGTAGAACCAGCTATTTTTTTGAGGGATCGAAGGATTTTGTATGGCGGCCATTTTGAAATCCGCCATTTTGGATTTTTGACAGATGTCATCCGACTGCTCTCCCGATTCCCTATGACATTTGGTCAAGCACCCCCTACCTATCTCTTACCGTTTCAGAGATACGCCATCCAATTTTACTTGGCAGACGTCATCTTTGAGTTTTCGGATTTTTCCCATACTCACACAGACCCCCTCTACACTTTTCCCATACATCACATTCTTCCTACTCGACTCCTTCTGGGAGAACAATGATGTCAGTCAGTCAGTGAATCAGTCAGTCAGTCAGTGTACGGTAATCCAGCTTTATATATTATAAATAAATAAATAAATAACATTCATTAAATAGTGGAGAAATACTGTTATTTTTGAGGTTTCTAATGTGATGTCGTAAATAATTACATTTTTTCGCTTACATTGTAAACGCAGGCTGGACCCTACGAGATTTATCAAAATAATGTACTAAGTATTGTACACATTGAAAAGGTCTACAGAAAACTCCGCTATGGTATATGTCTATCTCTTATGGATATTCCACATTTGTTTTTTGTCATTTACTTTTTACGACAAATAATGACTAATTTCGAAGCGATTTTAACCAATGCAGCATTAATCCTTATCTAATTAAATACTTTAGATACATTGTTGATTTAATATAGATTTATATGGCCCTTTACAACATATGATTCAAAGGAATATTTTCGAAGATATTACAGATTTAAAAATTGCGGGACGTAGCGTTTGCGGCGGCTCCGGCCGGCCCGGGCGGCGGGAGCGTGTAGTAGTGTAAAAATGTAAAAGTAAATAAGTAAAGTAAAAAAGTAGTGTATGAATTTAGATATTCCAAAGATAGCAGGAAATCTTCATGGTTTAGGGAAAGAAGAATTGTTTTACTCAAAATTTAACGCGTGCGGGCCACGGGCAAGAATGAATAATCAAAACTACTGGATCGATTTTAATATATTTTTTTCAGTGAATGACATAGGCTATATATCTTATACCCGTGCGTAGCCGGAGCGGGCCGCTATATAGTTATAATTATATTAAGTAGAGCAAGTGTTCGAACTGGGTGAAATTGTGCATGTATGTTTGCCGGTTTTCCTTTTTATTATTTATTTCATCACAAAGTGTTTGAATAAGAATTCCCACTCCAGACGATTTCTCCAAATAATTATGAATTTACATGATTTTACGGAACACTGGCCAACCAGAAGCATAAATATGAGTCTCAAGTGCATGCATTTAAAATTTTACCGAGTTTAAACAGTTGGTATTTAAAATTATGTCTATATGGCAACGACTAGGTATATACGTGCACAACAACCTAAAGAGCGGTGATATATATGTAGTGCTATTATATATTCACGCCGTTATTGAGTCGTCTATATTTCAACAAGAATGATAAATTAATTACCTACCAAAAAATAACGTGCCAATGGAATGTTTGTAAATACATACATGAAATAGTATGCAATATAAATATGTAGGTATTTAGGCAGTACACAAGAAAGGCATTGTGTACGATACAATGCACAGTAATATGCACAATGACATATTAAAGTCTATTGTATTCAATCACTTAGATAAAAATAATATTTTATGGTATGGACAGGGCTTTCATTTGAGTGAATTTAGTGAAAATAATGAATCTAGAAATATTTAATGTAAGTATAAGATTTAAAGGACTATCGCATTTTATCATATATCACATCTATTCCAAATTCAAAGAACCGCAACATTACGTTGAACAAAAGAAAAAGTAATTCCTTCTGTCGGCTTTATGCCCCAGACGTTTTTCTGTTTTTAACACTAAACCTATAGATAAAGGTGCGAATTTAACGCTTTCTAACTTCTTTTACTTTCCATCAGACCAGACTACTAGACATTGTGATATTTGTGGACGTGATATTCACTCTATACTTTAGATAGATAGATAGATAGATAACTCTTTATTGTACACACCACTACATTACAATAATACAAAATACGAAGGATTACAGTCAAGTGTTACAATGGGCGGCCTTATCACTAACAGCGATCTCTTCCAGGCAACCTTTGAATGGAGAGGAAATAGAGGAGTAATAAGACGGGGGTGCATTAAATTAATATTAACAGCCAGTTGAACAGACTGCTAACTTACAATTTAAACAGAAATATTTTCCTAAACAAAAACAAACAGAAATGACTTAAATACTAGCAATATGCCTTTATAAACTTACATACAACAATACAATAATATACACATAAACACACACACACACTCACTATACAATTTGTAACCAATTATGCTTTTTAAAGTACGTACATTTCGTATATCTATCCTACAATTGTGATGATGAAGTACAAGTGATAAGCAGCTTTGAACAGAATAGGTGTAATTAATCAGACAAGTAAAAATTTTTGACTTGAATTTTGAATACGTTTAACGATTGTGCTTGCCTGATAGAAATCGGTAGTGAATTCCACAATCGAACCGCTTTGACTGAAAAAGATTTATCGTAAAATATTGTGCCATGTTGAGGCATACTAAGGGATAGGTTTTCTGATGACCTTAAATTGAGAGCATTTGCAGTGTGAAGGAAATTAAAACGTTCCTTAAGATAGCTTTAGTGCATGAAAATAATATTTATGTAAGTTTAAAGAAGGATAGAAAACACTGCTTTCGTTTATACAAAGTCCTTTAATTTAATGAGAGACGCATCATTTCATGTGACGATGAAAAGTTTATATATAATAGTTATTAAATTTAAAATGTTTGGACGAATAATTTTCTAGTAGTCTAGTATATATTACGAGTATATAGGTTAAGCCTTAATTATGAATCGATTGTGTACTTAAAAAACTCTACATAGTCATACTTGTTCACTCAGTTAAAGCAAAAATCAATCTTAACTTTGAAAATCTTCTACATCAGTAAGCTAATGGTTCACTGCGGACACAATTTTAAAAGCTATTTTAGAACGACATCCGGTCCGATTGAGCTGATATTTGGCAAGGAGCTGAACGGCAGACGGTAAGGCTTTCTTTGACTGATGATTGGAATCGAAACTTGAGTAAGATTTCACAAATGAATCAGTGAAGTGACTCGGTGATATCTCTGATTTCCTGTTCTTATTGCTTATTTCGCAGCTGCTGACCAAGACAAGGAAGCAACAGTGTTAGTTAAGAACTGAAATTTTAGTTTATAACAGGGTATTGGTTGTTTTAGAATCTCATCGCATAATAAATATCTCTTTGTATTTATTTTTTCTAGTATTATTAAGTGCTTTTTGATGTAAATAATCTAAATGTTCATAAAAGAGAGTATCATACATTGACCTATATATACTAGATGCGACATCTCAAACAAGGATAGTCGACCAGTGCAGGTATGGCGGTCGGCGTACTCTGCCCCACACGCAGCTGGACAATCGTAGAGATTACACGCGCTTTACGTTCGAAAATTATGTATTCAAAATACACAATTTTCGAACTTAAAGCGCGTGTAATCTCTACGAATGCCCAGCTGCGTGTGGGGGAGAGTATGCCGGCCGGCATACTTGCACTGGTCGACTACCTTCGTTTGAGATGTCGCGTCTAGCATATATAGGTCAATGGTATCATACAAGTAAGTCTGTTCTTGTCTAATTTTACTATGGTGATATGGTCATCACCATAGTAAAATTAGACAAGTACAGAATTAATTTAACCAAACGCGGCTTGTACGTATGCGCACCCGTACGCACGTGTCAGTATGGCAAATATCTAGCGTGTCAAGAGTAAGCTGTAAAAATATAAACAATAATAAAAATTGTGTCTGAAGTTAGCTACGAATAGATTTGCTATATTATACCTACTTGTACATAATACATGATAACTACCATTAAAATATACAATATAATGTTCAGTTTATTATCAGAAAAATCGTTACAAATTTATATGCACATATCGATAGGAAACTTATAAAACTTCCTACCCAAAGTCTTACTTAAATACTAACCTTTCATACTTGAATAAATTGTGAATGACCTTTACTGTTGAGGCCCAAACTAGATATGAGACATGTACAGTCCCACCGACTTATCTGTTCAGGCGGCAGAAAAAAGAACTACAACATTCCTTTAAATTGTGACAGTTTGTAGTTGATTTCCTTGGCTAGCGGCGCCCTCGCGAACTGCACAGTTAAGTTGGTGGTATACTATATTTACATGTTACAACAAAATATAGTTTTTAGCTAAGATAAGCACATGGAGGGTAGGACACACATTTAGTATTCGTGTGTGTATTGTGTCTACTATGAGATGATGTCGTCATAAGACAAGTTCGAAAGGAGCTATTTTTAAAGTCTAAAGGTTTTAGCACTAAAAGATTTTGCACTCCTTAATTTACAGAGGACACACACTGCTGCTGTGTTTTGCTTGGCTGTTTAGTAAGCAGGGAAGTTGCTACGGGGATTGTAATTCTGTACACACGTTTTAGTTATTATCAGACTAGAATATAGCCTGGTATTACTGTACTCTATCAGCCGACTCGTCCACCGCTGAACACGCAGCCTCTCCTATTAATGGGGTATTTGCCATAATCCCCACGCTTGGCAGGCGGCTTGGGGATCGCAGTGTAAGATGGCAGTTCTTTAGAAGGCGCTGCTGCCCACCTTCTAGTAATTTTCCTTTAGCCGCCCCTTACGACACCCACGGGATGATATGGGGAGGTGCAATTCTAACCCGGCACCCCACGGGGAATACCTGAGCCCTGAGCCTGGTATACTCTTGTGGATTTTTACAATTGTAGTTAATATAAACAGTGGCCTTACCCGTACCACTTTCAAATCATGATATAATGAGTTTCTAGGATATCGGAAGGGCTTTTTCAGTATAACTTTAACAACTGCACTTTAGGCTTTCCCTAAAGTCAGTGTTGCCAACCGTACGAGGTTTCTCGTACAGTTACGAGATTTCTGGCCGAGGTACGAGGACGATATCCTCCTCGTACAATTATGTACGAGATTTTGAGTTATGAAACTTTAAATAACAATTTTAATTGCAGGGAACATTTATGTCAACATGTTCAATAGACCCTGATATCGCCTCACTCGAATTCAATCAATTTCATTATAAATATGAAATTTACCAAAATGGAACCACATTTGTTTGATTAATTGCCTTCATTATATTGCAACAGAGATAGAATACGGTATAGGTATGGAGGGTTCCTCTACCCTCCATAGTTATAGGTCGTCTTAGTCTGTGGTACAAAGTATGTAAAGTAATATGTAAGTTATCTATTTTTAAGCAAAATATTTTGTTATTATACATAGACAATGAAGACGATTTAATTTGTAAAAAATAGGAAAGTTTTATTTGTCGTCTTTTAAATGCTTTTTTCTATCTCATTTTTCATATAATATGAGTATGTACGAGGTTCGAATGCTAAAATACGAGATTTTTATCTGCTTCTGTACGAGGAAATAAATTCAAAGGTTGGCAACCCTGCAACAGCACTTCCACTAATTGATATACAGTGGATACTATTGGAGTAAAGGTTACCAAAATGTCAAATAACCGCACCGAATCGGTGACTTGGCAAAGACCAAGGTGCGCACCATGGCTTCGGTCCTCGTAAATGGTTTTAAGAAGAATGAGAGCTACAGCCGCCTTTTGGTGGATGAAGCTCTCATAAACCATTTCGGGACCGTTGTGATGGCTTCAAGGCTGTCCGGAGTTGGCGAACTTGTCCTCATCGGAGATGTAAATCAATTACCTTACATTGACAGAGAAGGTCTCTTCGAGATAAGGTACAATCGCCCTAACTTGGTTACAAACATCAGCCAAGAGTTGTTGTGCACGCACCGGAACCCAATGGATGTCGCGTACGCGTTGAGGGAAATATACTCAGGTATATATTCCTCGGCTCCCCGTATCCAGTCCCTAGAGCAGAAAGGATATACGAATGCGAAAATTCACAAAACTCTCCCAAACACCCTGTTTCTGGTTCACACCCAGGAAGAAAAGGAGACCCTGACCAACGAGGGCTACGGAGCAGGCACAGGATCTCGTATCCTTACAATCCACGAAGCACAGGGACTGACATACGAGTCAGTAATCGCAATAAAAACCAAGGGTAGAATGAAGCTGCACGAGAGCGTCCCACACGCAGTCGTCGCAGTCTCACGGCACACCGGGACTTTCACGTACTACGCTGACGACGCAAATGATGCTATTGGACGGTTCGTTCGGAGAGCGGTGGCTGCAAGGCGCAAAGACATCCGCGATTATAACCTAAAGATGGCCATTAGAGATCGTAACAGCGTGGTGATAGAGGCCCTGGTGAAAATGGACGTCGGTGGATCAGAATAATAAAAAACTCAAGAGTTCAAATTTTATTGTATGCGTAAGAATGTAGTTTTTAATTGTAGTTTTCTCTCCCTTTGGCAAGCGGATTGGCGCAGGCATTCGGAACGGTCATGCTCACGATAAAGTGTAGGCAAGCGGCGGCATCGTGTGTCGGGTCGCCCTCTTCCCTCACAAATGGTTGAGGAGGACGATGGCTGGCACGCGAGTCAACTCGTGAACGAGTGCTGCTTGAAGACACTGGTCCGTTCAGAATGCCTGTGCAAACCAGTTTGTCTCTTTTCTCTCTTGTAATAGTAATAGTATATATAATATTTGTAATAGTATATATAATAGTTATGTAAGATTAGCATCCCTAATAACTGTGTTCCCCGCTAAATATGTAATGCTCCCCATAGTAATGTAATTAATTAATAAATTTCTAAGTTAACCTAAAAAATGGCACGGACCCTGGAGTCTGTGGAAAAACTAATAAACCACATAAAAAAAAAAAAAAAAAAAAAAAATTCAAATAAAACTTGTCGAATAGTATCTATACAAGTGCAGTCTCTTAGTGTTTTACTTATTAAAATTTTACTTTACTATCAAAATTAGCTTTTTAACACGTCGTGAGTGGGTAGATATGTGGTCGATGTAGTTTAAGTTTTAATCATTCTCTTCCCAGATATTTCATTTTTTTTTGTGTTGCATGGTTTCACAATATTACATTTAGGTCGCGTACTTGTGCGTAGATTGTGTTCAGTAGTAAAGATGAGCTAAGAGTAGAGTGCACGGATCGATTTCCATACAAACATAGTTTCGTCATATTTTAAATACCAGGTATTCAAACTCGGTGAAATTTTGTATGCATATTGCTGGGCCTGATATTTGAAAACTATCGTGAGTTTTATGCATATTAACTTATTAGGAACCGCCTAGGACCCGCGTTATATTCACTGGAAAGGAAAATAACGCGGATCCTAGCCGGTTCCTAATAAGTTAATTTTTGTAAATACTTAATTATATGGTTGGCATATATATTAGGCTCAAGGACATACATGCAAAGTTTTACCGAGTATGAACACTTAGTATTTAAAATATGACGAAACAAAGTTTGTATGGAAAGCGCCGCGTTGGTTGTGTAGTAAAATGACAAGAAATAAAATCTTTTTAGTATTGAAAGTTAATAAATTACGTATAAGCTGTCTACGGACTCGGATAGAGACCTGCTTTCACAAAGCAGAAAACTTTTGACCATGAGTTCCATAATATTGGCATTATTAGACGAAAAATACTACCCTGCGGGACCCCAAAACGCACATAGCTGTGGTCTCTCCTAACGGACTGAGACTGATGTGTTAGTTAGGTTTCACTTAAGCGGTATTCCTCAAACCCCAATACTTTCAATTTTCCTCAAAAATAGGCCAAGCGAGACCGATTCAAATGCATTTCTTATCATTTTCTATACGTAAACTATTTGATTGGTGAATAGAATTGTAGCATCTTCGATCGACCTCCCCTGCAAAAGCTACTTCAGCCTTCTGATAGTTGTTTGTTTTATTTCTAAATAGTTAATGGTTACACAACAAGTTAAATATATTTTTAGAGTTTTTGATGTAAATCTCAGTAAAGCTATGGGTCTGTAGTTAATTATGTCGTGGTTTTAGGCTCACTTTTGTATATAGATGACACTGAAAACTTCTGAAGATCAAGAAAGACCTGGGTTTCTAGGCTTAAATTGAATATGTATCTCAGAGGGAGTACAATAAAAATAAGGATCTTTTCGATCGATTCAAATTAACAGTGATCTGTTCTGGTCCAGGTATTGGTATATATTTATACTGGGTATTACTTTTGGACTGATGGATTGTTTCGGCTACTTCTAATGTAGCAGTAGGGAAAAGCATTGGCGAGTGGTTTATCATGACTCATGTTTTAAAACGATCAATTAGTAGAGTACTGAAGACTTGTGGGGTATGTCAGTAAAAGTGGTAGAGTCTATAATTTACATTATTGCACCATATTTAGAAACAATATTCAATCTTTGTGTCGATAGTGGAAACTTCCCCGATTTAATGAAACAAAGTAAAATCACTCCAATTTTAAAGTCGGGGTCTACATCTGACCCTTGCAATTATAGACCTATTTCCATCTTACCTGTTCTGAGTAAAGTATTCGAAAAAATTATGCTCAAACAACTACTATCCCATTTTAACAAGCATAATTTATTAAATGAGAATCAGTTTGGTTTCACCAAGAGCAAATCCACAACAGATGCAGGTGTTCAATTGATGTCGCATATACTGGAAGCCTGGGAGAGTTCACATGATGCTATTGGCGTATTTTGTGATCTTTCCAAGGCATTCGACTGTGTAGAGCACTGCACTCTGATTCGTAAACTTTCCCACTATGGTATTCGTGGGAAAGCTCTGAATCTTATAGAGTCATATCTGTCAGACAGGCTACAGAGGGTTGGAATAAATGGCAATACTTCTTCCGGGTCATTGGTAAAAATGGGAGTACCACAGGGATCAATTTTGGGACCTTTTCTGTTTCTAACATATATTAATGATCTGCCTTGCATGGTCAAAGATTTCTGCGATATTGTTTTATTCGCAGATGATACCTCTCTGATTTTTAAAGTAGATAGGAAAGACAGTGAACTGACGCATGTAAATAATGTATTATCTAAGATTTGTAAATGGTTTGCCGCTAATAATCTTCTCCTAAATTCAAAAAAGACGAAATGTTTAAAGTTTTCTTTACCAAATGTTCCTTATGTTGAACCAAACATAAAGCTTGGCCCAGATAAACTCCCTATTGACAAAGCGACAGTCTTCCTGGGAATCAAAATGGATTCCACTTTACAATGGGATCCACATATACATGATCTCTCCGGAAGACTTAGTTCTGCTGCATATGCAGTTCTTAGGATAAGACAGTTAACAGACGTAGCTACTGCTCGGCTAGTTTATTTCGCGTACTTCCACAGTATTATGTCGTATGGCGTATTGCTGTGGGGAACTGCTGCTGAGATAGAGACAATCTTTATCATACAAAAGCGTGCAATTCGAGCCATATATAAAATGGGTCCTAGGGAATCTGTGAGGGATCTTTTTAAAGAAATTGATATTTTAACTTTACCAAGTCTGTATATATTTGAAAATATTATGTATGTTCGTAAAAATTTGAGTAAATTTAAATTAAACAGTGACAATCACGATTACAATACTAGGAATAAAGATAAAATAGTGGTGCCAGGTTTTAGATTAGCAAAGACAAATAAAAGGTCCTTCTTAGGTAATTGTGTGCGGTTTTATAATAAAGTTCCCAAACATATTACAACGCTCACAGAAGGGAAATTCAAGTTGCATGTGAAAAACATATTGATTAAAAAATCCTACTACACAGTTTCTGATTACATAAACGACAAAAATGCCTGGACAATTCCGCCTCCGCCAAGCTATTGCCTGTCACCTACATAATTTAAACAAATATTGTAATAACTCTATTATATAGTATGTATGTAACACATTGTTAAAAGATGTTTAAAAGAATGGCCCCGAGTTTCTTGCCCGTTCTTCTCGCAGTGGCTCTATACAATTTATTTGCTGAACGTGGCAGTACAATGTAGAATATTTCAATACTAAAATTTGTAATTGACCTTCATAAGAGCGTCGTAGACGCCTAAATTGAATAAATGATTTTGACTTTGACTTTGACTTTGAATTAATGTCTTGTGAGTTTTATCACTGTTGGTTGGTAAAATAAGTATTTGATAAGTTTTGTCCTACACAAAAACAGAGTGCTGAGTTATAATTCCTTTATTAATCTTAACATATTAGGAAATTACGACCAGTTTCAGACTGTTTAGAAATCATTCATCTGGGTGTAACGATTGCGTGAAGCGACTAGGGTCACAGAATACAAACTTAGCGCGAAATCTGTTGGTTTTTTGTAAAAGTTTCGCAGATGTCTTTTGTCGTACTTGTTATTTTAATTTTATACTACTTTTGACTCTTATGGTAACTTATCAGTTAACATAGCAATTTGTAACAGAAACTTCTATCTAGTATAGATTTAGCGACGTACGAGATCATTCAGAAAAGCATTTAATTCACTCTATAACATGTACCGATGGCGCGTGCACTTTCCTTTTGGAGTAATCCATGGTTTTATTGCTACATATTTACGCCCAATGTAGACCTTGTGCGTATTTTTAACGATTACCTCACAGAGTACATATTTGGTAAAATGTGTCGATAGCATAATTAATGCAAGAACATGTGGTTATGGAAGTCCAAACAGCTTTGTTAATATTTACAGAGACTATTAAAACTATGAAATTTGAATTCCCTGCGTTTCCAGAGTAGAGTAGGTATTTGAATCTCCTACGGGCCTCCAGTCAAACTACTTTTCTGGTTTTACTGTGATAACACTTCCGTTATTATTGCCGCTCGACATATACCAAGACTTTTCGGTTGGTAACATCAAACTTAGTTTATCAGAAGTTTAAATTCTTTATAAACATACATTTCAGGTTGTGCGTAGGTAATCATAATCGATTACTGATTTAAAGAGTTGCCATCGAGAGTTTTGGCTGTTGTTGTCCAAATTTCAATAGGAACACAAAATCAACACACTCTTGTTGCACTTAGATTGATTTTTCATTGAATTACATAAAAATATCATTTGTAACATTCAACCTGTTTTGTCCGGACTAACGAACCCTTACAAATTATTCAGAAGTAAAAATCATCCCTTAAACCAAACTGTGGGCCAAGTTGTCCATAATCAAATTTGAAAAGATAAAACAGAGGTCTCTTGGACGAAATTGAGACTGACCTAACCCTTCTTTTCAGTTGGATTAGTGTTACTTTACCTTCAAATCTGAGTGTCATGAATAAATGAGCGAAAACGGATCTTTAGGTGAACGCACCATCGTCGAATGCATCATCAAATAATATAGAAGTAAAAAACAAACTGGAAGGAAGTAATGGCCAAAATCAATTTGTCAAACTCATTTGGTAATCCTATTAGCATCATTTCGGCTAATTCATATCTTCTATTTGACATCCAATGTCTGCCAATTCGTGAGTTACAGAAATAATATTTCCTAAATAATGATCCATTGAGCTATGATCAACATATCTGAGCTGCGATAACTTCCTTTTAAGACATAATCGTCGGCTTATGCCACTATTTTCGTAAGCAGCCTTAAGATTATTCCAGGCGTCTGCCGCCGTCTTGGAAACCTTTACATGCGGATAGCAAATCGGCTCGATATTCAAACATATTTTGGCATATGCTCTCTGGTCGTTTATGGGGTAGTTAGTAGTAGTTAGTTATAAAATAGTTTCTTCTTTTTGAACAGTATTAAACAAAGAGGTTTTCTAACAGGAAGTCTCAAATTTTCATTAGTATTAAAAAAAACTGTGTAATAAAAACGATATGTAATACAGGTAGGTACAAGTAAAGCGAATAATACAAATTATATGCAGAAGCATAATCCGAGGTCCACATCCTCAAACGGGCCATTAGCAATTATGTTTTATCATAAATTATGTTTCTTACCATAGTCATCTGTTCTCGTTTATTAAGCTTTGGGAGTTTGAGAGCTGCAGCAAATTTCAAGGTCTCCTTGGCAGTCAGTGTGTCGATAAGGGTAGTGCTTTGGGGGACGAGGACTGCATTACGGCCTGCGCCGTACATTGCCCCTGTTACGCCAGTGTTTCTGAAACAAAACGTTGCTTTTGAAATTTTATGGTAGACGTTAACGACACGATCCAAGCCAATCATTTGAAATTGTTTGCCTTTACAAATTTTGGACGTGATATTCACCATGCGATTGTGCTTTAAAATCACGAGTAGGTCAGAAGGCGCCGATCATTAGTCTGTCTGCAAAAACACTTACACAGTTGAGGGTCTGCTAAAATAATTCACTCAGATAAAGTCGTGTAATTTAGTGGAGGGCTTTATTGTTGCCTAAGGAAATAATAAAAGATATGAGAGCAAAATTTGCGCCTCTGCTAATTATAACAGCCTCGTTAGCAAAAGGCTTAGTTTTAATATTTAGATTGTGGATTTAAGAGGGTTACAGGCTAAGTTAGCAGCTTCTTGTCGGTGACTTAGAAAATTACACAAACTATTTGTGGACTAAGGTAGGTAAATACATATTAACGCGCGAAAATAAGAGAAAATACAACATATTGTTAATAGGGTCATGATTTGGTTATTCAGTAGTTTCGGAATCAATTTTTAATTATTGTCGGAATAAGATTAACTTTAAGAGGTTTTGTACAAAAAATAGGAATATATTATAAGAACGGTATTATAACAATACCGTTTGTTTGAGACAAACAAAAGGGTAATGCAATTTTTTTGCCGTCTTTAAGAAACCAGAAGATTCATCAACAAAATAAAAACCTTCGCTTGAAACGCATATAGCTGGAAGTCGCAGGTTCAATCCCAGACAGAGTAAGAAAGGTAAAATTTGTAGATGTGAATATTATAATAAGTATGAATAATAAATGTATGTAGATAATTAACTTTTTAATTTTGTTTACATTAAAAAAAACGATGAAATGTATTTAAAATTTGTAGCGTCAGTAATAATATCATAAAAATTACTAACTTTTTTAAAGTATCGACTTATGGAATACTCTCGTTCTTCCGGACGTTATTATAATTAATTCCAATTCTCCGAATCGTTTTATTTTTGTGGATTGATTTGGAAATATCATGTTATGAGTCTCGCCATATTAAGTCAATTCATAAATGGTTTAGAAAAAAACTTGTCTTAGTCGGATCATATAAATGTCAGCTCAGTATTTAACAGCTTGGTACCGATTTCAGCAAGTTATTTCATATCTTAGTGTTAGAAGTCTGAGATTCGAAATAAAAATATATAAGGACCTCAATAACAAAGACATGCTTACCTAAGTAATAAAGAAGTCTTTGATATACCTAACAGACACGAGACGAATTTACTTAGCATTCCGTCGATTCACCGTGCATTTTGCGCACAATATTGTGATAATAGGTCCGACATCATGGTACCGACATTTTATGTTAAAAAAAATTCTTTGTTGGGTAGAGTATACCTTTACGTTATAAATAATAGTAGAATATCATTTCATCAAAATAAGTTGCTCATATTTAAAAGTTCTAGACAATTAACTAAGGGTTGACAGCCGATTGTCTATTCTTTTTCATTATTTTTATCCTCTCTTTTTAGTGACGTATACTGCAAGATAATTCACTCGCCTAAATTACTGTTCACCAACAAGACTTGCAATTACCATTAAATCAACCGGTATGTAAATAAATTTTCAGTTTATTTTCAGTAAATTTCAGACGGACGGACGAGGCTTACCTACTAATATTAAAGAAAAATCATAATTATCAACATTTATACAAAGTAAAGATAAAAAGCTGAATGTTGTTGTCATTAATCATCGCAACACAGACAAGGACAAGGATACGACTTTGAAGCCAACAAAGTAAGTTTACCTACATTAACCTTTATTTTTTGCTAGGTACCAGTTATTTGCACAAATGTTCATACTTTGATATATAATGTCGTACAGAACCGGCTTACATTTTTAAGAATATGAAAACTGTATATTTTCTCATCGTTCGAAGTCAGAAAAGGCGACCAACAACATGGAAAACATAGTGGGAAATATATGGGGGAAGAGGGGATTTCATTTTTCATTGATGTACGCTTGTAATAACCTCTCTGATCAGGTTATTACAATCGATGAAAACAGTACCTGTCATCACAGGAAAACGATTTTCACTGCTGTAAAAAATAACCAAAACTATGCAAGCCATATCCCAACTTTTTATACTGCCACTCTTTTCAATAGCAACCTAAAATTTTTACAATTACTTTATAGTTTAATTTTTAATATTAGTTATTAAATATATTACCAAAAATAATGTTAGATGACTTCATAATTATAATTTCATTTTATATTAATTTAAACAGACATTATCATACCAATATTGATAATGTATGCTTTAATCAAATATTGTTGTTAACTTATCAGGCGTTTATTTTCTTTCCTCATATTCGAAATTAAAAGCATATTATCTTTTATATATTATATTATATATTTTTTTATCCATTCTACATGACCACGGTATTCGCGAGTTTAAAATAAAATTACTAGTTTTCTCTTAGACAGTTAATGGACACCAAAAAATCGATAGTCATAGAACATGGCTGCATAAATTATCCGCACTATCAGTCAAAAATATTAAAAATTACGGCTATGTACCCGTGACAAATGGTAATAAACTAGCAAAAAGCTTAGCTTTGTGAGGGCTTGCGTTTATTTTATAACCTGATTCTAGTGGTGTCATCTCGTATTAAGTAGATTAACTACGATGTATTTGAGTATTAAGTTTGGTTCTCTGGCAGCGATGTTAATTCTTTGGTTTTCTAACAGATGGCGTTAGTAGTACAATAACATTCTATCCAATGAATACAAAACTTTTTATGTTCATTTTTATAATGGTTATAAAATATATTTTTTTTACCGATAAAATTTCTATATATGAAGTTAAATTAATGTGTTAATACATAAATTGTGCCACAAAATGGTCAAGTTGTGAGATAGAAATTAATTAAATGATTAAATAAGTATTAAAAAAATATTGTAGATATTTGTAAAAACTCTTCTCCGAATATCGCGTTTTACGCGATCAAGTACAATAGTTAAACAACATTTCAACAAAAATTGCTAAATTATGAATTTCCCGCCTAAGAGGACAGCATCCGCCTAATAACAGTTTATCTAAACTAAACTTGTCTAGTTTGTCAAAATACGATTGTCTACGTAGAGATATGTTTTATAATTTAATTCATTCTGATTTCGATGTAAAATAACTTAAGGATTTTATATAGGTAGGTATATATAAAGGTTGTCTGGAAGAGATCGCTTCCAAGCGATAAGACCGCCCATTGTACAATATTATATTTAAGCTAATATTAAGCCCACGTTTTTCTTACATTTGGTGTACAATAAAGTGTTATCTATCTATCTTTACCTGTTCAGTAGCCGTTCGGAGTCTGGAACTACCTTAGGCAGATGGTACCAATTATGAGGTACCAAGACAGTTGTTTGTAGACAGTTGGTTTGGCAGAAGATGGTTTTAAAAGAAATACAAAAAAATACGATAGATCCTTACTTTCTTCCAGCCAATATTTTGAGTAGCGTCGTCTTGCCGGCTCCCGAAGGTCCTAAGACGAAGGTGAGCCTCCCGGGTCTGATAGCCCCTGATGCTCCATTGAGTATCACGTGATAATTCGCTGGATTCTGGGTTGTCTTCGGTAGTCTTACTGGGAACAAGAAAAGTGCTTCATAAATCCAATGTAATATGAATTTAATACGTTTTTATGTAGTCATATATAGATTAAAAAATGGCGGCCAAGTGCGATTCAAAGTTGTTCTAAAGTTATCGACCTGAACAAAACAGTCTGTCCTTTAATTTTATCAAACTGTAGTATATAGTACTCGTATGATTAATGTACCCTTTTTACGATAGACCATAAAGAAAAATAGATCGTTAATAACAATCTACTATTTATTTATGCCCCGGCGCAGGGCAGACTAGATAAAAAACTTTTTGGTAGGTAGCTTTACCGGGCGTTGCCATTTGCCGCCTCTTATATCTACCACTGCGGCGCGGTATGGTTAAAACACCTAGCAAATGGCGAAATTTTGTTTATGATGAGTTAACTGACCATTCGCCTATTGTACTCTGCATTGCCACAGAATCGACAAAAAAGTCATATGAACGTGACACAAAAGTTAAACCAAACATCAATTTAAACTTTATTAGAGAATCATTACTTAACTTTACTTGTACTTCTAATAAGTACAAACCACTAAAGCCCTGGATCAACATCGGTGTTATCAAATGCATTCGGCGTAGGAACCAATTGAAAAAACAATGTATAGAGCCTCTCCAGGGCCGCTACTACAATTAAACGAAGTTTCGATCTTCCATACTACTCTGCGAACGCTATTATGCCTCAATCAGTTTTAAGTCTTAACATAGAGATATTAAAGAACATTTTCCCATGGTAGTACTAAAAGTTTGAGAATCCTAGTTATGGAGCTTAGCGGGAGGTGTCGCTACTGTTCTAGAAAATACAGGTTAGATAATTAGAATTTACGTGAATGTCTTTGTTCTCCGTGGGAATTTATATTCTCATTAGTATTTGTGTTCAGTCTGCATAATTAGAACTCGACTTTGGCTACATAGCAAACGAATAAATTATAATATCATACCTAGAAAACGTACAAATAATACGAATCTGATTTAAAAATAATGTTAATTAGAATCTACACAGACAAACGCTTGCAAGTCTATGCTACGAACGAAGTTAAACAAAAGTAAGCCAATATGTGTTTTGCTTATAAATTATTAATATTTTATATTTTTTTTTACTTACTAATATTTTACCTTTCTTTCAGACTCGAAGTTTGAAACTTCGACGAATTAGAGTAGGGGCCAAGATAACTTAGAATTTCGTAACAAGATCATTAAATATCGAAATATTTGTAATAAAATCATTAAGTCCTTTATACATACTTACTATAAACACAAGCTAGAAGAATGTCAGGGTAATATAAAAGAAAGATAGAAAATTTTAAAAGAAATATGTAATTTTAATACTACAAAAAATTATTCAAGTAATCTATTAACAATAAATAATACACCGCTATAGTCATTGAATTCTTTTTTCACTTCATTGGAAGAGAACTTGTAAACATAACACATTCAAAATTAAGGAAAAGTGACAAGGCGCTTGCCATTTCTATATGGTTCTTACGATTTTTAAAGCAGACAAAAACATCTGCCTTCCATTTTAGGCCCATTTCATTGATGCCAACTATTTCGAAAATTATAGAAAAAATGCTTACAAAACGCTGTTATCCTACCTAGAAAAATACTCTCTACTAGCTGAAAATCAATATGGCTTTCGAACAAAAAATCAACCGAAGATGCTGTTCTACTATCTTATGTCATATCGTGGCTAGAAGATAATCTTTTAGCGCTAAACACAACAAAAACTAAATATTATATCTGTTTTAAGAAAACTGAGGCAAATCGTATACCTGACGACTTTAAAATCCACGCATATACTTTCCCATGCAATCGCCAAATTCACTAATATCCGTAAATACTAGTATGAAATACCTCTGAGAGACTATTGATAATAAATTAACATGTATACCAAACATCGAATTACTATCAACCCGTAATAGGAAACTGATAGATGCATTTAAATCAGTTCGTTCGGTGGCTGAACAAAAGCTTCTCATACAAATATACAAAGCTCTTGGAGAATATTCATGACATGAATATGACTTTATAATTACTATAATTTATTTTAATGGTAGAACATTTTCATAGCTAGTAGCGCGCGCTGCCGCCTCTAAGGCAATGAATGGAAAATGATATCTGGAAAATGTCCACCACGAGCACGCTGTCAGATGTCGATTCTTTCATCAAAGTTTTTAATCACCTTTTGGCCAAATGGCTGGTCTATTTCGTTAATCACATGACGGATTATGAGTTTTAAGGCAGCAATCGATTCGATTGGCTCCGTATAGACTTCCTTAACATAGCCCCACAAAAAATAATCCAATGGTGTTAAATCACACGATCTGGCATGCAATCTGGAAATTTCGTTTGCAATAAATTGATCGTTTCATTGACTGTGTGACATGTGGCACCGTCCTGTTGAAACCACATGTCAGTGATATCCACGTCATCAATAATAGGCCAAAATTGAGTTGTTGAATTTCGCGAATTAGACCCGGCATTTTACCAAAAAGTTATTAAAAACTTTTATCAAAGAATCGACAAATGTCAGTGTGCTCGTGGTGGACATTTGCCATATATCATTTTTCATTCATAATTCCCAAACTTTGCTCTTTGTAATACAATAAAAAATTGGATCATCTTCATCTGAATTCTCTTTTAATTTTGTTTTAGACAATAAAGTTCTTGTTATAAAACCGTTTATAATAAGGATCCAATATAAGTATCTTCTATTAGTAAGAGGCTTACTAATAGACGAGGGTTAGTAATAGGATCCCGTTTTTTAATACGGAACCCTAAAAGGCTTCACCGCAAGGTGTTAGGGCATTTTGCGAGTGATCACTTGGGTACTTACCATCCTCAAGTGAAAAAAATCTATCGTCAAGTACCTAATGGTATGTTCCGGAATCTCTCCTTGAGAGCACGAGATCTGCGCATGAGGTAAAATAATTCTACGACTGACTCTACTTTGATATTATAAAATAAGTTATTGAGCATGGAATATATACCTTCTCCAAAGTTCAAAATTTTATTTTTATTCTTGTAATTATAGTCATGTGTGGGATTCGAACCCGCGTCATCTAGTCCTCTGATAATGAGTTATTGTCATAGCTAACATGACAATGACTCTTAACTCTAATTTATCATGATATATATTTAACATGACAATGACTTTGGTCCCTGTTAGCGCATATTATAACTCATCTATTCTTAAAGAGTTAGTTGGTTCACCCATAGGCTTAGGAAAAATCCTAGGTCTATGGTTCTACCAACTCTTTGTGAATTGTTGTGATAAAAATAATATTCAATACTCGCACAAGCTTGTATTTATAAGCACCTTATGATTCAATACTTTTATGTAATCCGCATGTACATACGTACATAAACATGACGGCAATGGAAAAAAAAACCGGTTTAGTTGCGATATGGATTAAACATTTACCTACTTACATCTGATTGCACTCTTTACTATAAAAGGTTGAATCAAGGTAGGTACGTGTTATAAATACAGATATATACTATTTATATTTCGAGCTGTACATAAACGGTTTATTTATACTTATGACGATATAGTTTTCTAACATTGTACATTTTGCATTAACGCCTGCTAAGCTAAGAAAGAGGAAATATTTGCACTAAGAGTGGTTAAGACGGTTACACAATAATAACGAAAGGATAAAGTTGAGCTATGACTCACTCAATACGATAGCTCAATTGGAAATGGATGTCCCGGCTATAGGGAGGGATGGTCGTAGGCGGATGGTGAATCCCGCTCATAGTTCACATTTTTCCTTTCGTTGTAATTTAGTATAGATATAGTTTTATTCCATACCTAATATCATGTGCAGTAGTTTCACCTATATTGACCAGCTGATTCAATAAAATGGAAGCTTTCGGAAAATTTCTAATTATTCTCAGACTAGAGACGTTGTGGAGTCTTAAGGCTCCTCAACGTAGTATTTAAGGCTCCTAATCAGACGGGGGTGAACGAAGAATGTGATAACAGTGTCATTTATAAGAAGCAAGCGAAAAAAGACCAGGATTTAAGCAGCTCTTATTCTAGGTTATACCTTACTACCATCATTTACATCTTTATTTATTGCCTTAGACCAATATCACACATGATGGTAATACAAGCTTAACCTATAGAATGGGTCCTTAAATAGGCCAGCGTTCGCAAATTGCTCTATCAACGTCCAAAGTTTTCAGGCCACCCAAAGGCTTCTGACATTTTTTTTTTTTTTTTTTTTTTTGTTTTCGCTGGGAAAAATGCATTACGCATGCCCCTCCATCGGGGGATGGAGGGGGGATGTGGGACTTCCCGGTAGGTGACCGGTATACCCACTAAACGACCCAGCGGCATTCCAGCATCGTCTGTGTGGAGAAGGACTGGGAGACGGCCAGAGCCTTTGCGTCCAGTCCCCCTTCGACGACCGCCCGCTTTACAGCGGGGCCTACACGCCCCTCCAGGTAAGAGGGGCCCGGGAATGACCAGGAATGCTTGGCCATTCCCGCCCGACGGAGGTGGTGAATAGGTGCAATGCGAGAGAAGGTGCCCCCGCGCCTTTCTCTCGCTATTCACCACCGGGTGGGAGATGATGTCGATTATTCAATCGTCTTCTCCCACCCCTTCTTCGTCTGCGCAGTGGCGCCGCAAGGGGGTCTTCCTCCCTTGCGCGCTCTGCCGCCTCCTTTTGCGAAATCACTTCCTCGCAAAAGGAGGCGACCGCTGCCCAGGACCCCTCGCTCTCCAACATGGCGTTGACCACGCTGGGCAGCGAGAGGTCCGGCCCGACTACCTCGACCAAGCTGCGGCGCAGCTCGGACCACGAAGGACACACCTCGAGGGTGTGCTGCGCCGTGTCCTCCACCGCGGGACAATGGTGGCACGCCGGTGCCTCCTCTCTTCCAATCCGGTGCAGGTACGATCCGAAGCATCCGTGCCCGGATAACACCTGCACCAGACGGAACGAGAGGAAGCCGTGGGACCGCCCGAGCCAGTCTTGCAGAACTGGCCCGAGAGCGTCCAACGTTCGGCGACCAAAAGCAGCGGCGGCGAGGTCCTCCGTCCAATGCAAGACGACTGCGTCCCTCGCCTCACGCCGGACGGTCTCCCGCTCCTCCAGGGTGGGGGGCTCACCGCGAGCCTTGCGCCCCGCCGTCCACTCATACACTCTGGCGAGCACTCCCGCCTCAAGCTCCCAAGGAGGGGTGCCAGCCAGAGCGCACGCTGCAGCAAACCCTACCGAGCGGTAGGCCCGCGCCACCCGCAGCGCAATGGCCCTTTGAGGCCTGCGGAGAGAGGTTGCGTTCTCCCTCCTGCGGAGGGAGTCGGCCCAGATAGGGGCACCGTAAAGGGCCATGCTCTTCAAGATGCCGGCGTACAAGCGCCGGCATCGTTCTCTGGGCCCCCCCAAGTTAGGAAGGAGCCACGAGAGGGCTCCCGCAACCTTCAGCAGGCGCGTCGACAGCCCGCTGAAGTGCGGGCCGAAGCGCCACCTGCTGTCGAGGACTAGGCCCAAATATTTCATTTGGGCCTTCACCTCGATCCTGACGCCCTCCACGACAATGTGGGCGTCAGTGGGAATGCGATGCCGAGGCCCGTGGAAGAATACGGCCTCGGTCTTTTGAAGCGCCACCTTCAGACCCAGGCGGCGGATCCTTCCCGCGACTAGGGTGCCGCCAGCCGAAGCAAGACTTGCCGCCTCTCTAAAGTCTCCTCCCCGGGCGGTGAGAAGAGTGTCATCTGCATAGCAGATGACACTCGTGCCAGGGAGGAGACTTCCCCGCAGCAGCCAGTCAAATCCGATGTTCCACAGGAGTGGTCCCAAGACAGACCCCTGTGGAACACCTGAATCCGCATTGTAAAGGCGGAGCTGGCCTGCGCGATCCACTAGGACTACAGTTCGGTCCCTCAGGTAGTCCGCCAGGAGACTCCGCAAGTACTGAGGCACTCCATGGTAGCGGAGCGCCTCCAAGATTGTCGAGTGGGGGACGGAGTTAAAGGCATTGGCTATGTCAAATGACACAGCCAAAACTCCGCCCCCTGCGTCCACAGCCTCCCGCAGTTGGCCCCTGAGTCGGGCCAACGCGTCCACAGTCGAACGCCCCCTTCGAAAGCCGAATTGGGCGTCCGACAGGTCTGGCCCGACCCTCTGCAGGTGGCAAAGGCTTCTGACATAGCCTAACGAGTGTCATCCTAAGACAACTACCGGGACCGCCGCATTCGTGCCTTCCGAAACACGGACGCGTGGTAATCATTCAAGTAATTAGCAGTGAAATTCATCGGGAACGACTAAACAAAACTCGCTCCGAGAGCTTCATGCAATCGGACAATGGCTAATGTAGTTTCCGGGAAGCAGGCGTGATATTTCATATAATGTATTTAAGTATGTATATTTGAAAATCTAATTTAACTATATTAGAGTCTAATGATGGAAAAAGGATGAACAAGGTGATGTTATATACTAAGAACTTTTATGTTTAAGTCAGCGTCAGTCCAAGGTTTTTATTATTGGCTTTAATCTAGTATTGGCTGCGGGGTCGGAATTATTGGCTAATTTTCCCGTTTCAGATGACCGGAACGACCACCGTTGAACAAGGTAAACTCCCCCCCTTTGGGGCGATTTGCTATAATCCCCACGCTTGGCAGGCGTCTTGGGGATCGCAGTAGAAGTCGTCAGTCCTTCATGAGGGTACTGCTTTACACCTAGTATTTTTCCCTTATTAGCCTCATACGACACTCGCGGGGAGAAATGGGACCTAAGACAACATAGTTCTATATTTAGAATTCTTAACTTACATTCACATGATGGTCTAAATTTACATTCTGCTAACCGGTCATGATCACAATAAAAAATAAAAAGATTCCAGGGTCATCACAAGAACATTTCCATCATCGTGTGGGTAAGGGCATTGCAATTCTATCGTTGTTTATATAAAAGGAGTTCGGAAAGTTGGAATTAATAGGAACAAATATGTATTATTCGTAGGTCCCTCAGTCAAAAAAATTAAGTTATTTCAGCGATTTTTAGATTATATCTTTTAAATTATGTCGCCTTGGTAGGCAATAGAATATCCATAAGTAATGTGCGGTGATTTTAATATTGATTTAATAACAAGCAACACTAATCAGACATTGACACAATATTGGCTTAACATTAAAATTATATATCAACATCCAACGACATCCGTTCAACTTGGGTCCATTACAAATTGTTAATATTTCCAGAAACTTCGAATCGAGCACATATAGAACACTATTCAGTTATCATGACTCCTTATGGACACAATTCCAAGTTCTTTAGGCCACTTTTGAACTTTAAAGGTATCAGTCTCAAGCTACAGCTTTGCTTTGGCTCTTGATGGTTCAGTAGCTACTGTGAGTCACTCCGCAAAGTCATTCTAATAAATAAACGACTCTAGCTAGGATGCAATACTATACTACGATAAGTGCACTTCAGTTCGCAAAGCACGGAGTACCTAACATTTATATTCACCTACAAGGCGCATCTCTTTCTATCGCATCGCTATGATATCTTCTGACGCGGCACGCACCTTAGAATAATCCCGTCTGGACGGATAAGCTGGTGTATCTGTAGCTTTGTACTTAAAGTGAGTGAGCCAGGGGTGCTGGTTAGTACGAAATCATCGATGTGCGAGTCCAACCCTTACTTGGCCCGTTTATTTATTTAGAACAAATAAAAAATCTGATCTAAAGCATGCTGCAATCGCCCTTACAATCAATGCCTCAAGGTTGTTAGTGAGGGCGTGACCCGCCACTTGGCATATATACCAGTGTTTTCAGTTGCGCTGCTTATTTTTATTACAACTATGAGATAACATAGGTCACACAGGGCTCGATCGGCAGATATTAATTATTTTAAATGTTTTGCCTGCAATACAATTGGTACAATACCAATAAAGTAGGTATGAGAAATTATACAAATATTGATTTGAAGAGGGATCTTTATTATGAAATTGTTTTACTAACCAAATTTCCAAACGGTTCTCTATGCGACTGTATGTGCTTTTTAGTATCTCTGTTACCCGATTACTTCGCCACTTTGGAATTGGTTTTGATTCTTCTTTTTTTGTTGAGTATAACCTCCAAATAGGTCCCATGTAAATTTGATCATCGGTCACATAGTATTTAAGTTACAGTCAATTTAATGGAAAATGTTACTTAGCTTTAACTGCAACGTTTATCAAAGCCGATGGTGAACTGTATTTTAGACAAGTGACAATGATCTTGTAAGCAGTATAACACTAAAAATATTTCTTTTTAATGGAACCGACTTCTGATTTGAAATGGATATTTTTTTGTCGAGCTATGATAATGTGAGATCAGTGTTTTGAAATAGCATGCGGTACCAACTGCAACAAGTTATTTTATACTTTTCAGTGTTAAAAGTAGGTTATATCGTTTTTTTAGTTTCCCGACAATACTTGTCAATTGCAGGCCCCATATGTTTTACGGGCCTGATACATATATACTTATTTACGCAGAAACTTATATAATATATTATTCTGTAATAAATTATTTACATATCCGAAATAACAAGTTAAACAAAAATACTATAAAACACCTGAGGATATACGTCTTTTGTAATTTCAACCTGACGTATTTATCTACTCTAAAGAATTATATATGAGTATAGTTGGTTAAGTACTTGTGTTGTGACAAAAACATACCTACGACCACATAATAAAATACTTGTTCCAAGTATTACGATTAAATTATTTTACCAACCAGAAATACGAGTTATTTTTGAGATTACTTTATATGTTGTAGGATTGGAGTGGATTATACCAGTTAAATCTTTACATAACCTTGATAAATATAAAGCCTTTCCTTATTAAGTGCTATTATATCTTGACCAAAATATATTAAAAAAAACACTCAAGACTATTAAATAACTTGTCAATAACTTGTCTAAGTCAGTAAGATGCTGAGCTCACATTTACATTGTCAGACTTCCACAAGTTAATTCATGAGTTTCAGTGTTGGAACTCAGTTCTGTATTTTTTTACTGTTTTATTGTATTTAAAATAAAAATGACCACATGACAATGATTAAAATGAAAATTATCCAGGTGTGGCATATTGGCGAATACTCAGCAAATGCACCATGTTAGAAAATGTTGGACGTATTTTTCCAATCTGTCTTGTAAATTACGCTACCACCAATGTCGTCGGGCTGAAAGCTCTCCGATCCGAATCTCTTTCAATGTACGAGTATAATGTATTATTATTATTATAAAATATAAAGCTGCACTGCTTAAAAGACAACTTGTTGCTGAACATCTGAGACATGCTTATGAAAAAAGTTTGCCTTTAAAAAACGATTTCATTTTATAACCCTATAAAGGATTGCCAAATATGATCATATGCTAAATCTACAAGCATACCTTTTCAATTGCTTTTTTTACCACGGCGTGGCGCGTAGCGGCGGCGGCGCGGCCGCAATGGCGAACTAATTGGATAGGCCAATCTCGAAATATCGACATTACTACGCTAAGTAATGTATAATTTGCTATTTTTTTCTTCTTTTATTTGTTAACTTCTATTTTTGTTCCTAGTAAGGATTTACCTTCTAGCATGAATAGCTCGGATGTACATGATTTTTCAGATTGACATTTCCTAAGTCATCAGACCAATCCCATAAGTTATCTTCTCTGACATCATAAATATACTTGTTATTACAGATAACATTTCAAGGCGCAGTATCGTACCCGACGCAATCCAGTATTCTGAGTAGCACACCCATTAAAGACTAACTAAAAAAAGGGTTATAAAAGAAGTTATGAAAACAAGAACGTAGCTAAAGAAAAACCAAGAAAAATATAAAAATGAATAGACCAAAAATGGATAAAATTTGGCAGTTCAAAAGAAAACTGTGAGACAAGCAGTGAAACTTTTGAAGATAGCTATGTATTTTTCGGATTTGACTATTAAATGCAAGAAAACGCAAGAAGAAGGAAATAAGTTATGATGAAAATAATTATAATTGCATCATTTGTGGTAAACAGTAAGAATGCTTATGATTAATGAGAATATATGTAAAAATTGGGTGCTTGATAAATTAACAGATTTGTACAATAAGCACAACAAATAAGCATAATTGTGGGTATATCATAATAATGAATAGATTCAGGCGTTACTTTGCGGAAATCCATATATTAATAATAACAAATATTTTACGAAAACATCAAATTAATATTTTAATAAAACACCTAAAAAATATAAAAATATATCTAGTGACAATTCCGCCTAATTTTCCTGCCAAGCCGAAGTGACGTCACAACGACGTCACACGACGTGGCTGCGTGGCGTTTGTGACGTCACGTCGGATTAGCAGGAAAATTAGGCGGAATTGTCACTAGATATATTTTTATATTTTTTAAGTGTTTTATTAAAATATTAATTTGATGTTTTCGTTAAATATTTTTAAGATATTTGTTATTATTATATCATAATAATTATGTGGGCCACACATTATATGAGCTACCGATCCATCTGAAGTATGTCGTAAATAACGGCTTAGGTACTGTTATTTGGACTAGGTCGTCATTACCACATTTGGGGTTCGTAATTACTCAATATGCTCAATGACTAATTAAATCCCTATATTTTTATTATTCTATTCTTCGATTTACATGAAGTCTCCCTATATGAACTACGAATACCTATTCGTAGTTCCATTACTTTCCCATACGAAATAAAATGAAAATTTTTTTCAAGACAGAACTGCTAGCAACAACATTAAACAAGGTACATGTTATTAATAAATAGGTAATAGTGATAATAATATAATAATAATATTCATTTGTTTTGTATATTTTCGTATTCGTAAGTACGAAGGGAAAAATACTAGAAGCGGCGCCTTCTGAAGGCCTGTCATCCCGCCACCAAGAGTGATGGGAGGCCTTTGTTCAGCGGTGTTCATTATGGCTATGGATGATGATGATGAGATAAGCCTAGCCTTTTACTTTGTTGTATATTATCTGTATTGGTTCCCTATCGACAAACATTCCTTGCAAATAAATTGGTCGTTATATTAGACTTATTTTTAAATGGAAAATGTTATTATGAATAAGTTTTATTTACTTTTTAGATAAATAATTAATAGAGTTAGATTACAGTGTATCATTTATTTCTGCAATGGAAACATATTGATCTCCAATATTCGTACACTGGACACGTCTGAAAATTACGGCAAAACTATCAAGTTTTTTCTAGGGGCTTCAGTGAAGGAACATGCACGAAGCCCACCTGACGTTAAAAGTGTTGAACTCTGCTTAAAACCGTTGCATATCGTCACACGTTCGAACTGCACTGCGCTCATCTCCCTGCGGCATACAGCTGTGCAATTTTACGGGCTCTCAAGAACTGCTGCCGGAACACACTGTTAGGTGCTTGGCGACAAAAAATCTTCTTAAGGGTGGTAGCGAGCCAGTTAAAGCCATCACTAAATTTAACATTGAAATGACTTCAGCTCTGCTTACGAACAGAAGGTTGCATAGATTGTCCCTTATACATTAAAAATTGCGTAAAACCATGCTTCTGGGATAATAATAAATTTACATTTACATAGTTGATTACAATTAAATCTGTCGGAACAATTACATAACTTTTCATGTAAAGCTTTGCTGTACTAAAATTCACAAAGTTCTTCAATCATTATCTAGGTAGGAGTTACATAACCTGTGAAATACTTTCTGACAGTAAAAGACTGGAAGCAGTGACGGCTCAGTGTCATTGGCTATGGACTGCTGCGCAACAGGTCCATGGTTCGAATCCCGCCGCACGCTTAAGCTTCACCGCATGGTAGAAGGACATTTTGCGAATGTCCGCCTGGCTAGCGACCACCCTCAAGTTGAAAATCTGTCACCAAGCACCTAACGGTGTGTTCCGGCAGCAGTCCTTGAGAGCCAGTGAAATTACAGGCACATGAGACTTAACCAACTACAGTAGAAACTCGATTAACCGGACTAATGGCTGTCGTGAGGCATTCGGATAATCGAAAATCCGCATAATCGAATGTATGAAAAAAGCGACCTTTGTGCTTATGTAGTACAGAATATTATGTGTTTATTAAACACAAGAAATACATATTATTGAAAATCAATGTTCATCATGAAATTATTAAGAGATAAATTTTCTAACATTCGATGTATGCACTCATTTATGTGAGTATGTACATACATATTTTCTTTGATTACATTTTCATTCATGCGCTTTTATGATATTTATAAATTAAGGGCATCCTGATATTTTTAAATCATCTAGGTAAGTATCAAAGATATTTTGAGGGTTCCGGTAGAGTTAGTGCAAACTTATATTGTTACACGCTCTTTGCTTGTTTTATATCCAGGAGCTGGATTCTCTCGCCTGGAAGCGAAAGATTTTGAAGGTAAAAAGGAGTTTCATCCGGGTTCATCAGCATTGGAAACAAAACAGAAGTCATGGATATTTTTATTCAATTACTTCTTAAAATGACCTTGAAAAGTATTTGCTGCATCTACATTAGCTGACATATTTTCACCTTGTTTTATCAATTCGCGACGAAATTTAAATCCGTACAAGATCCGCTACTTGCCGTAAACTTTTCATCGCCGCAAAATGTTTTAGTTAACTGTAATGCTTTTTCACAGAGCAGAGGACCAGATATCGGTTTCCCAGTTGATCGTTTTTGTAAAAACCAACAATAAAAAGCGTCTACTCGTTCTCAAAGTTATTTTTTCGGTTTCTTCATGATATTTTTAAATATGTAGACGTGACACGCAGGCCAGATCAGAGTAATATTTTCTGTCTAACTAATACAGCAACTAAACACGTGAGCCAGCGATACCGCGGGGCGCAGGCGGAGTAATGCAAGTTTCGACACTTTCATACTTGCATAAATTCGACTTGTCGTTGACCGTCCGGATAATCGCTAATCCGTATAACTGAGGGCCGGATAATCGAGTTTCTACTGAATATGTCTCAAGCTGACAGGCGCAGTATAATTCGTGACTTGTGACGAAATGCATCTGTTATAGGCAGAGGTTAGTCCGCTTTACATCAGGTGGCCTCGAGCTTGTTCTGTCACAATAACATAAAAAAGAAACTGCAGCATAAAAATAAAGCTTGATATGATGCAATATTTTTGAAGTAGCATGGGAATATATTAAAGATAACAATGGATAATAAAATGTCTTGCGGTTCCGGTTACACGTATTTCATTTAAAATCAAACAGAAATGTATTTAAATAAGGCATTCAAAATATTATATATCAAAATAAATACCTACTGACGTAATTTTTACTGAATAATGTTAATTAAATGTTTGCCATTCTAAAACCATTTTGATGACATATTACTTACTACTATACGAATAAATTATTTATTCGTAGTTACTACTATAGGAATGCATTATGTATAGGTATTCTGCGTGTAAGCCGGGATAACGTCGCGTCCATGGAACCGTTGTTCCTTCACAATAACATAAAAAAATATTTAAAAAATGTGAAAGTTTGCAAGTGAGTCTCTCACACCATACAATTAGTGTGTATGTTAGCTACCTACACCTTTACGCTGAAATGGCTGAATCAATTTGGATAAAACTAAGAATAGTTAAGGTCCAACATAGGAACTTCATCATTATCGCAACTTTTCATTATTGTCTATGGGTCATACCCAGTTATTCTAGAGCCAGAATAACTCTCAATAATTCAACATTGATATAAATGTTGCAGTGTGAGCATAGACCAACTAGCTACTCAACGCTTTTTCAGATCTATGATGAGAGCAGGTTCTATGGCGCAAAACTAGCGCCGCCTGACAGTTCGTAGCTTACGTCATTGTCAACTGCATTGACTCTCAAAGCAAAAATAGCTCCGAGATCAGAGATTTTACTTGTCAGTTATCGTCAGTTTTTACCAACCAACCAACAGGCAACACCTCCTAGCTTTGTAATAAATTTTGTGACAGTAAATAGTGCGCAAGTTAATCAATGTACCTATGAGTGCGAGCGGCGGTCTTTTTTCATGGATTCTACTATGATTGTGCCACGATGCTACGTGTTTTCAAACATGATCGTGGTAATGCAATATGACAGCATTATCTGGTGCAGCAGACGTCTAATACATCGTGATAGGTCACGGCGGACGTGCCATGAGTTTTGAGCACTAGTGAAGATCAGTGAGATCAAGAAGAGTGCTCTACATGGCGAGGATTGGAATGACTATAAGGGATGTCAGAGGTTATTTCGTGGGTAACCCTCTCCCATTACTTGGGGATTAAGAATAAACAAAGTGTTGCGATGATTTTATGTCTCCTCATTTGCACGATACCCGCATGCACGCCTACTTGTTGAGACCTCTGACCATAAACCGAGGACAAAATGCTCTATAAGCCCTGCCATATATTTTTTTATTTGCTAATGGTTAGTCTACTAAGACTTGAAAGTAGGTGGTTGTGTGGTTGAAGGTATTACCTAGAATACTTACACTCAACGGTATCTGCCAGAACAGACCAACTGATGTTTGGCAACAGATGTTCTACTTGAGGATAGTAGTTATAAAGGTATTCGCAAAATACCCTACCACTATGCGCTTAAGCTGGACCATCACTGCTTCAAATATGTAATGAAACGAAACATATATTTATTCTGAAACGCAAGCCATTACGTATGTTTGGACCCTTAACAATTATTTAAGCATTAAACATATTATACATAATTTTTAGATAGATTCTCACTACTTTTGTATTTTTGATTAGTAAAAAACTTACTATTATATACATACATGGGAACCATCTGGCGAATGTTCACTGATGAAAACAGGCTCCTCTATTAAGTGTTTTTTATGGTCTAGGAGGGCAACCGGTTTTATGGTAAAAATATATATCATTAACACTGTGAATTGACATTTATATGTAATATGACTAATGTAACTTAATACAGAAATGTAATTTATCTGGATCATGTTTTTATGTATAAAAATGTATGTTCATATTGTAATAATATCTATGTCCGAAATATCTTCAACTTTTGCATACCATAAAGGTGGAATATGGTGAACTTTGTACGATTAAGAACTTTTTTACCACAGCGACCTTGATGCTCCAATCTGCCAAAAAATAGTATATCCACAAGCAAGATCAATAACTGAGCGACCGCGACGAAACCTGTTCTGGTGATTGCTAATCAGCTGGTACTCCTTTAGATACTGCACGTGCTAATTATTGATAATGGATTCCATTATCTTGGAGATCATAGATGATCATGATCATGGATGGATTATCATAGATGTTTTGATTGTAGAGCTGTAGTTGGACGGATCTGAGAGGCCAGCTTTCTCGGGGCTCGGGTAGGATGGTACAAAGCCATCTTCCATATTTTTGGGACAACGCGTCTTGTGTAGGAGAGCCGGAAAAGACGCGTCAAGACCAGGGGTCGAAAAGGTTCCAAAAGTACCGGTACGGAACCGGTATTTAGCGGTTCCGATCCAGAACCGGAACCGAAAACAAACACCGTATTAGCGGTTCCGATCCAGAACCGGAACCGGAACCGAAACCTCTATAAGAACCTTTAAGAACCTTTATTTTATCGGTATGCGATGTGAACGAAAGGGATGTAAAACACGTTTGAACTTTTTTTGTTGGATTCGTTCGGCACTATTGCAACGGTACGATAGCGGTGCTGTACGGGCATCCAAAGGAGGGTAAGATACATCATACATAATTGAATTGATACAGTCAGTACTTACATTAGGTACCAGTGCGCACGCCGCATGTTTGTACTGTATGTTTTTAGGTTTTTATCCCTTGCAAAATAGGTGGAAGGAAACGTTATTCCGTTTATTCATTTTTTATATGTAACGAAATTCAAAATAAATCCACATGTACCGTGGGTGACTGTGGAACAGTCATACAAGTAAGCTATGCTAATTGCAATATAAAAAGGAGGTTACATATAACTAACTTATAAGTTTCATTTTATTGAATGATAAAACTGACAGTTAACATGCAGCGCGTTTCAAGCTTTAACCGATGGATAGGCTAAATCGATGACTGTGAAACGTAAAGAGATTTATTTATTAAATATGTTCAGGGTAGTACAACCGGAACTTACTCGATTATTCTGAAACAAGCCCTTAGTGAGCTTGATGATAATGAATAAAATAGTATAACGTAAACATATGGCTCATAGCCATATTTTTACATCCATTCTATACTTTTTTATTATTAATTTATTATATGGCTCAATGTATTTTGTTTCATATATGTGGTCTTTGTGTGACCTTAGATTAACTAGGTTATATTTTTGTCGCAAAATGCCGTATCACCATGCAAAACTACTGATTCTCACGGACACAAAGCGGCACATACCGTTAAGTGCTTGGCAACAGGTTCTCTACTTGAGGGTGGTAGCAAGCCAGGCGGGTAATCGCAAAATTCCCTACCACCATGCAAAACTACTGGTTCTCAAGGATTCATAGCGGCACATACCGTTAAGTGCTTGGCGACAGATTTTTTTACTTGAGGGGGGTAGCTAGCCAGGTGGGTATTCGCAAAATTCCATACCACCATGCCAAATTACTGCTTCTAGAGGACTCATAGCGGCACATACCGTTAAGTGCTTGGCGACAGATTTTCTAGTTGAGGGTGGTAGCTAGCCAGGTGGGTATTCGCAAAATGCCCTACCACCATGCTAATTTACTGGTTCTCAAGAACACATAGCGGCTTACGCCGTTAAGTGCTTGGCGACAGTTATTGTACTTGAGGGCGGTAGCTAGCCAGGTGGGCCGAAATTTGGAACCGGTTTTCAACCCCTGGTCAAGACAGGTGTCAACTCTGGAATACAAGTCCGCAGCACTAATAGGTGGGACGCCTCAGCCATCAGGCCCACTCGGCTTATGAATATACAATGAGAATAGTGCTTTTCAAAGTCAAAATAGATGCAAAGAGAGAGAGAAAGCGAGAATCGGTCTTCTCCATTGCGGTGTGGGCCAGCTTCAGGGGGTAGAGATGACTGACCCAAATCCAATTCTCAGCCCTGACAAGAGACTAGAACTGACATGTTCACAAAGGAAGGTGGGTCAATCTTTAAACGATTTTGCCGATATGCTTTTGTAACAATTCTTTTGTAGGGTCTGGAGGCAAAATTGTACTTCTTTATGTAAGTCAAAGTAGTATTGCAACCTAAAATACAAATGAATCAGCCCAAACTTTCAGCAAAAGTGTCGGCAAAGACATCTGGATCACCTGGCAAGAAGCAAACTTGCCCGCATGGGTAGGTTCCAAAAAAATCCGCATCCTGTCCGAATCTGCAGATCTAAAGTGCCACTCGCAACGACAGCCCACGAAACGGAGAGTTAGGCGTGTAACTGGCACTGAACTTCAGATCAGGCCTTAGTCTGACGTTCTAAGAAAAACGTTAACGGACACTGATTATCTATCCAGATGAGAGGTCAGCAGAAGGTCCAACAGGGAAGGTCTTTAGTCATTTTATCTGAGGTTTTTTTTGGGCCGAAGTGACGGTTTGAGTCTGTTCAACTTAAAAATATATATCCGGGTCTTTGGCTGACTCGGCGAACTTCGTATTGCCATTTTTTTGCAGTTGTAGTCTGGAAGGATATGTAAGACTTCCGGTAAATTCAAATCAGTTGGATTATCAATAGTTCCATATATGAGACAAAATCTTCCGTTTACAATACGTTTGTACAATGAAATAAAATAACAATTCAATAATTCGACCATAACTATTGTAATTACTTGTAGTGTACAATATTTTTAGTTTTTCCTTTTGGGATTTATTAATTGTCATTATGAATGCAAGGCGTACTGGAAACTGGACACGTTTAAATTCAAAGGGAAAGTCAGTTGGCATTAGTGGTATTCTTGGAATAAGCACATCCTCGCCTTTGAGCTTTCCTATGATTATAGTAGCTTCACTAAAAAAATTCATATTTTTTTAACAGAAAGTCGTTCTTTAATTCCTTTGCATAATTTTTGCTGATTCCGATTATGTAACAAAATTATCACAGAGCCAACTTTGAACTGTAAATTGTGTAGCGGTAATACTGGTAATTCAATGTATTTAGGAATTCACTTGGATAATTGACTCCTTTATTTGGGTCGATAGTGCAATCGTTCGATTTAAATTATTGCATTTGTCCATCAATTTGACTCAGAATTTTTATATTAAAATAATTATGTTCATCCTAATTTTTCGCTGCTAAATTGGGTCGTTCGCTCAACTAAGCATGGCTTGTATAATGAACACCAACTTTCGATATTAACTCTTCCTTTGAAGCTGTGAATTGACAAACATTTTGTGCAAACGAAATGAGTTTTCCCATTGCGTATGTCAAATAATGCATTTGAAAACACTTACGCTGATATGTATTTTGTAACGTTACTTGGATACCTATTTGTTGTTAACTTAAGGTTTATCACGCATCCCCATAAATTTGATGCCTATAAGCAAGTATTTAATTCACTAGCAGATGTTGATCTGGCAAAGTTTAGCGAAAATCTCCAGCCAGTAGAATCATCGCGCCTTCCGAAGCGGCATTGATTGCTACACAAATCTCTTGATGTCTTTTTTTCGTGAAGCAATGATGGCCGAGCGGCGATAGCTATGGACTGCAGTGCCGCAGGTCCCTGGTTCGATCCCCACCGCCGACTTGAGCTTCACCGCATTGTGGAAGGGACATTTTGCGATTTCCCGCCTGGCTAGCTACCACCCTTAAGTAGAAACTCTGTCGCCAAGCACCTAACGGTGTGTTCAGGCAGCAGTCCTTCAGAGCAAGTGAAATTATAGACACATGAGAGAGAAGATTAATAACTATGTCTCAAAGTGACGGGCGCAGTGCAATTCGTGACTTGTGATGAAATGCATCTGTTATAGGCAGAGGTTAGTCCGCTTAACATCAGATGGGCCTCAAGCTTGTTCCGTCATAATAACATAAACGAAAATGTTCGATCGAGATTGACTTTTAATTATGGTTTATGCGCCATCGTGCTACCCAAATCATTAATTTACAATTTTGTAGCACTTTCATCGTTGCTGATGTTTTGGTTAAATTACACGGTGGTTCGTCTATTGCTTGCAAATTGAATGGCAATTTGAGTGAGAATTAGTAGTTTGTCTTTCCGACAATGTAAAAAAGTATTTACTAAAATTTTTCATTTAAGATCTTCAAAATAATTTTCATAGGGGTCTGTAGTGTTATGTTGGTATGGTTGGTTGGTTGTCTATGTTGTGTATAATGTGGGTAACATTATAAAAAAATACCTTAAAAGATTGATTGCAACAACGTTCTTCAATTATATTTCCACCAAATGACGTCATTTGCAACACACTGTTGTACAAAAATAAAATAATGTAAATAATGAATTCAGTGGTTCAGGTGGCGTCATTAGCTGTGGTTATGTGACCTTTTTATTCGCACTACACAATACTTCGAGTCGAAACTGCAAATGTTTTCTTATATTGAACATCTTTCATATGTCTCATTCTCTCTCTGAATTTTCATATTATGAGGTATAAAAACATCTGTTTCTTTTATTGAAACAGTGTCTTGCCAATAACGAACACAAAAAATATCCAATTCGGTGCAGTCGTTCGGAAGTTGTACACATACATGGAACATACATTTCAGCGATTAATTTTTATTTGTATATATTAGGGTTCTGTACAATTTTCTGTTGAAATTCTTGTAGACCGTTCTTTCAATTAAGTATTAGTATTTTTATCGATCATCGTAGAAATCTTAATGCCCAATACAATGCTTAAAGAACTTAGTTCAATTGGTTAGAGCATACCCCGGCTAAAGGGGTGGATGGACGTGAGTTCGAATCCCGCACATAACTTAAATTTTTCCTATCGTATATTTGTGATTTTGTAATGTAATCCGCATAGCAGGCGTTATCGCAAACATAACAATATTAAAACTATAGGGTTGCGTCATCATTTACAAGTATAAAACCAATTGCAAAATTGGTCTTGTTTGTAGTACAACGCAAGTTGTACTATATATGTCGCTCCATCCCAATACGATGGTTAAAGAACAATAGGAAAGATTCGAGTTATGACGTCATGTCATGTTAGCTCAATTGGTTAGAGCAGACCCCGGCTAAAGGGGTGGATGGACGTGGGTTCGAATCCCGCTTATGCCTTAAATTTTTCTTATCGTATATTTGTAATTTTGTAATGTAATCCGCATAGCAGGCGTTATTGCAAATATAACAATATTAAAATCTTAATGTGTTGACATACTACAAATGTTGAGCTACTACTTAGCCCTTAGCGCTAGGTTTTGAGGTTTCAAAAATATTAAAGTTGTTTATATTTCGCATGTTGTTTCCGGACCAATTGTCCAACATAATACATCAGTTTGTGCCATTCTAGGTGCTTGCTTTGATAAAAAATTTGGTAGGTATTTGTCTTTTTGAATAGCCTAGCGCTCTCAAACTTACTGTAAACGCTACGATGCAATATTACCAAAAAATACTGAGTAATAAGTTACGATATAATGGTCATAAAATAGTTAAAATAATAGGATCCACATCTTTATTAGGTTGGACCACTGACCATACGTAGTGGCTATACGTATAAATTGATATGCAAGTATTTGACCATGATGTCACCTACTCGTAAATGATAATAACGCCGAAGATGGCAATAGGCTAGCAGGCTAGATTTAGAATAGGATCTGGCTCTCAAGGACAGCTGATATAAAGAATGTGTTTGAATAGTTCAAAGAAATATTGGGGAAAAACGAATAGAAATAAAAATATCAGGGAATGAAAAGATCGACAAATCTCTACATCCTACACATTTACATCGGAATTTACTTTTTAGATACATTTTACTTCTTTGGCGGGTAGGCAATAGTAAAACACTTACAAAAAGATCTCTCATTTTAATTAATTGAAATAATATAGTAAATAACATTTGAATAGCCCAAAACTTATGTATAATTAAAATATAATCTGCAATACCTGCCGGGGTCTGTTATCCATACTGTGGCACTATCACAAAACACTTTTGTCACTATTGAAAAATACTGAGTTCACAACTCAAACAAAATGGACGCCCTACAGCAAAGTGTGGCTGAACTACAAAGTCTATTCCTTCAGAGAATGGACTCCTATCAAGGTGAGCTTCAAGCAGCATCTTCTTCACCAACTGTAGCAGTCTTGTCAGCGGACTTTACTGCATTCCGTACATTTATAATGACTGCACTTCGCTGCCTGCAAGATCAAGTAGGCCTGGTTATGCAGCAACAGGATGCTATGGAGATGCGAGGGCGACGAAAGATTCTTCTCTTTCACGGTGTCCCAGAAACCAGAGATGAAGATACTACCTCTGTAGTGGTGAAGTTGGTAACTGGTCAAATGAAAATTCCCGATTTTTCCAGCAAAGACATCAGTCGCTCACATCGGATGGGCCGTGCTTCAGCACCTGACAAACCCAGACCTATTCTCTTCAAAATACGTGATCTTGATGCCAAAAATAGGATTTGGAGCGGTAAGACCGGTCTGAAAGGGTCCAATATCACGCTGTCAGAGTTCTTGACAAAACCGCGTCACGACACTTTCATGGCTGCCCGCCAGAAATTTGGCATTCAAAAGTGTTGGACAAGGGATGGCTTCGTCTTTGTACTTGGCACCGATGGTGTGCGGCATCGGATTAGCAATCTCAAAGAGCTCGAAAAGATTGCCGCGTCGAGTGCGCCTAGGACTGCAGGTACAGCTGCTGTCACCACCAGAGCCAGGGACGCGGCACCGCCATCGAGAAGTCGACGAGCCCCTTCAGCCAGCAAGAAATAGCACCGTTTTGTTGTTTTTTCACTTTTAGTTCTTATTTGTATTTGCAGCCCGCCGAGGTACCGATTCCTCGGTATGTACCCTTTTTTTTCTGTTTCTTAACTATAACATTTATCCACCCACAAATGTTACTTGCTATTATATTTTATTTACAAAGAATTAGCGGTACGGTAGGTTAGTTTTCATACGTATTTAATGCTTGTCTTGTCATTGTCACGTCAATGTCATATGACACTGACATTAATATTTTTATTTTTTTATGTTTTAGCTTACCACACTTTGTATTTTCTAAATATTCAGAGTTTCAAACGTATGGCAAGTGTGTCAATGGATGGAAACCACGGCGGTGAAGCATTTGTATTTATGTGATTGTGTTTAAATTAATGTATGTACATACTGTTGTCCCTTTTTTTTTTGTTTTTTTCTTAGTATTAATTCTGTTTTGTTGAATTAATTATTACGATTCCCGGCAGGTGGAGTTTTTGATAGTTTTGGTTATAAGTAATTGTATTTTTTACTTAAATATTTATATAGTTAGTATTTATTATAATATTTATATATATTATTTAATATTTATATTATGCTTAATTTATTCAATGATAATGCAAGTAGTGATAGCGACCAATCATTCTTATCTTTACTTTCCGATGGTAGCACAGACGATGACAGTTTTGTAAGCTTACCATCTCTTGCCGACTCTCTTGAAGCTCAGTTTTCTGATGTACCTAAAAACTTTAACGTAGTTCACATTAACGCGCAAAGCATTCCGGCTCATTATCCTGATATGCAGGCATCCCTCCTTAACAAAAATATTCAAGCTATAGTAGTCTCTGAGACGTGGCTCAAACCTTGCCTTCCTACTACTTTGTACTCACTACCCGGTTTTCACCTCATACGCAACGACCGCACGAGTAGTAGAGGTGGTGGTGTGGCTATTTACCTAAGGTCAAATATTCCTTTTTCTGTGATCAGCACATCGCCGCAACCACCACCCTCCAACGCCGGCGAGCATCTGTTTGTGGAGGTAATTTTATCTAATAACAAAATACTGCTTGGAGCCTACTATAGCCACTCCTCAAGTGTCAATTACTTTTCATCTTTTGAGAAAATCTTAGAAGATCTTATTCCATTATATAACCATAACATTATTTTAGGAGATTTCAATACCTGTCTCCTCAAGCAAGACCACCGCACTCATTCCTTTGAATCGATCATTAAATCTTGCAACATGCATATCCTCCCATTTAGTGCTCATAGGTGCATCATGCACCCAATTATAGCCCCTCCCTCCTTGATTTGTGTATAGTGTCTTCTCCACAGCATGTTGCTAAGCATGGTCAATGTTCTGCTGACAATTTCTCATATCATGACCTAATATTTCTCTCGTATAAAATTCGACCTCCAAAAATTAAACCCAAAGTAATTCTTCAGCGCAATTTTAGTGGTATGAATAAAGAAAAAATGTTACAAGATGCTAGCAACATAGACTGGTCTCCGGTGACCAACGCTGTAACAGTCGATGACCAAGTTGCAATTTTCAATTCCATGATTACTCAATTGTACGATAAGCACGCTCCATTACGTGCCATCAAGCTTAAGCATCGTCCAGCTGCTTGGCTTACAGATGACATTAAATTGTTAATGAGCAAAAAATGTAGTGCTAGACATAAATATAAATGCCGCCCTAATGACTCTAACAAAGAAAAATATGTGAAGTCAAGAAATCGTTGCAATATGGTGTGTAGGGATGCCCTGCGTCGCCATATTCATAAATCAGTCGATAATGATGATCCAGCAAAAGTCTGGCAGTTTCTAAGGTCTTTTGGAATTGGTAAATCTCTTCAAGATAGTATCCCTAACAACTTAAACATAGATTCTCTCAATCTCCATTTCTCTTCAGTGCTTCCTATTGATGTATCTGAAAAATCTAATACTATTAATTATCTTTCAACGTTACCGATTCCTGACTACTCTCCTTTTGTTTTTAATCGAGTATCCGCTTGTGATGTTAAGAAGAGCTTATTATCGATCACTTCCAATGCTATAGGCGGTGATGGAATTAGTCGCAATATGATAGTGCCTATCCTTGACATCATCCTTCCTGTTCTTTGCCTTATATTTAATAACTCCATGACAAACGGCATTTATCCCACTATCTGGAAAGATGCACAACTTATTCCCTTACCCAAAAAACCCAATCCCAAATCTTTTACTGAATATCGTCCTATATCCATTCTCCCATTTCTATCAAAAGTTCTTGAGCGCCTAGTCCACAGCCAAATAAGCAAATATTTATCCTCTCATGACCTACTAAATCCTTTCCAATCCGGTTTTCGTCCTGGCCACAGCACAGTAAGCACTCTCGTGAAGATCACTGATGACATTCGCTTATCCATGGACAACAGAAACTTAACTGTACTCACATTACTAGATTTTAGTAATGCTTTTAACACAGTTGACTTTGACATACTTCTAGCCATACTACGCTCAATTAACATATCTCCAACGGTGCTCGATTGGTTTCATAGTTATTTATTTGGGCGCCGGCAACGGATCCGTCTAGAAGAGAAGTTCTCTTCCTGGTGTGATGCAATTGCAGGTGTTCCACAAGGCGGCGTTTTATCTCCCCTCCTTTTCGCAATATTTATTAATTCAATCTCAAATAATTTTTCTTCCTCCTACCACTTATATGCAGACGATCTTCAAATCTACACTAAAGCCCCTCTTGACCAGCTTTCTGGAGCCATAGACATAATAAATGCTGATTTAAATTGCATCACAACATGGTGCAGACAATTTGGTCTGAAAATAAATCATAGCAAGACGCAGGTAATGATTGTGGGAAGTTCGCAGTTAATCTCAAAGGTGGACTTGTCAACGATTCCATCCATTCATTTTGATGGAGTCCCTATTCCCTATAGTACATCTATAAAAAATCTAGGGTTAACAATCGATCATTGCTTAAGTTGGGCTCCTCAGCTACAAGTTACTAGTCGCAAATTGTACGCCACCGCTGGCGCTTTAAAAAGACTGCGCAACTTTCTTCCTATCACCACTAAAATTGCTCTAGTTCAATCTCTTTTACTCCCAATTCTAGATTACGCTGATGTCTGCTATCCAGATCTCACTGAGGAACAGCTAGATAAGCTTGAGCGCCTTCAAAACTTCTGCATAAGATTTATATTTGGTTTGCGCAAGTATGATCACATATCTCAATATCGATCAAAGCTCAAGTGGCTCCCTATACGTCTTCGCCGGAATGCTCACATACTCTCTCTCCTTTACAATATTTTGTTCAATCCTTTGACCCCGCGCTATCTTAAGGAACGTTTCAATTTCCTTCACAATGCCAACGTTCTTAATCTTAGGTCATCAGAAAATCTTGCCCTCAGTATGCCTCAACATGGCACAGTATTTTATGATCACTCATTTTCAGTGAAAGCTGTTCGCTTATGGAACTTATTACCAGTTACTATCAGGCGTGCACAATCCTTGTCGACCTTCAAAAGCCAAGTAAAAAGTTTCTATCTCGCCGATTAGTTTAACCAGTGTGAACTTGGGTTTTGATTATAATACACCAAAGAATTAATGTGTATATATATATAAATATATATTGTATTGTAGTGTATATATATATATATATATATATTATGTAAGTATATCAATGTATTAATTATATGTTTATATATATATTTCAATATGTATTAGTGTATTTTTATGTATTAGTAGATATTTTTCTTTTCTTGTTTATAATTTATTATTAATTAATTTAGTAATGTATTATTGTCTTGATTTGATTGTACCTTTATCTTTATATTACACCCCGTCTTGTTATTCCTGTATTTCCTCTCCATCCTAAGGTTGCCTGGAAGAGATCACTATTAGTGATAAGGCCGCCCATTGTAACACTTTATTTTAAGCTTTCTTTTACTTTTATGTTATTTTTGTACATTAAGTGGTGTAACAATAAAGAATTATCTATCTATCTATCTATCTACTTGATGGTGGTAGATTCTAAGTAACTACAAATTAGACTTCGACCGTGGAAACATATGTTTCAAATGGTTTAAACGGCCCAAACATACCTTTTTATTATATGGATCACGAATGCAATAAAGTAATACTAAAGTAGTTATTATTTTAAATTATTTTTGAGTCATAATTCAGTAGTTTGCACGACATATAAGTGTGAATGTAAAATTCTCATTTACGATGAGGCAGACTAACCTTTCAAAAACTTTACGCGTTTGGCGATACGTAATATATTATTGAACTAGCGACCCGCCCCGGCTTTGCACATGTGCAATGCTGATACTAAAGATACTACAGAATGTCTTTATATACAACATTCACAGCTTTTTTGTCATTAGACAATACACACATGTTTTCTTTAGAGGTTATACTCTTGAAAGAGCGACAACTCAACGCTCAAATCTAATGATTAAAAGGGCCATATTGTTTCATATTAAATGCACAATTTAATTGTATAAGGATTAGTGCTGTATTGCTCAAAATCGCTCCTACGAGTAAATAAGCCATTTTTCACGTATAAAATTAAGGAAAAGTATGGTTATTTTGGGTTATCCCTAAGAGATAGACATGTACCATTACGGATTTTTTGTAGACCTTTTTATAATGTATAATACTGTAGTACATTATTTTGATCAATCTCGTAGGGTTCAGCGATCGTTTGCAATGCAAGCGCAAAAAAATGTGTTTATTTAAGACATCACATTAGAAACTTCTAAAGTCATCAGTGTTTCTTTGCTATATTATACATGTACTTATATTATACATTTAAACCTATCTCTAGATTCACTCTGTCTATTAATAAAAACTGCATCAAAATCCTTTGCGTAGTTTTAAAGATTTTAGCATACATAGGGACAGACGGACAGCGGGAAGCGACTTTGTTTTATACTATGTAGTGATGGGCTTATATTGGGAAAGTTTGTGTTTATACGTATGTATAGAATTAATGCAGCAGTTTCTTTTTTAGTGGGAGCGCATTTACCCGAAGTTCTCGAGGCAAAGCTTCGGACGGATGTTGGTGTAGAAATAGTATGTTTCAGTTTCAAATAGGAATACTTTAATATCCTCTTTATTCAATCAGTGCCTCCAAAGTAATATAGCATACATAGACACAAAGTCTACGCAAGCCCTTAACCGATTGTAAACAAGATATCGGCGCCAAACAAATTCGAATTTCAAATTTACCTTCCAAATTTGAGGCCTGCTCTAGCGATATTGATTTATGTACGATTTTAAAGGGTTAATGAAAATAAAAAGTAACTGACATAGAAATTACATGTCTAGACTATTATTTTTATTGATATTCCTAATGTTTCCTACATTCGAATAGGCCGAATCGTTAATATTGCGCTAGCAAATGAATGATTTTGTACCAACTGTTGGATTTAACGATAATAATTTGACATTGAAAATAGCTGTAACACGCAAACTGCATGTCGACACGGCTCGTGGGTTGCCAGGTTAGAAATGTAAACCCCCGTATCTTTCTCTGGGAGTCCCGAAGACGTGAAACAGGGAAAAAATAAAGTATAAAATAAGCAGCAACACCTTCTGTTGAATCTTAGGGTGCTTACCATTTGAGTGAGATTCGCTAAAAACGCTAAAAACGATCACACTCCCAAAAAGTTGTTCCACATGGGTTTTGGCGTTATTTTCGCTTTAAACGCTACATATAATGTCAAAAGTGACAGAAGTGGCAAATTTTAGTGGCATTCTTAGCGTTCTTATCCAAAAATGGAACGGGGATGACAGTTACAAACGATCACGTGATCACAACCATAGACGCAGATGTGAGATGTGATCAAATTTATCGAAAATAACGTTCTTAGCGACTAATGGAATATACCCTTAGCAGCGGTCCCCTGGGTGCCACTGCCAACCGAACGCGATAATGAATGATACTGATTTCATTCAATGGTTGACGTCATCTGGCTGTTGATGACTGTGATGTGCCCGTCCACGCTTTGTGTTAAATATTATATTTGCACTGACTTTTAAAGCGCCCAAAGCGGATTTTGGATTGTACTTATTAAAAGTGAAAGTACTCTGTGGTTACTTGAAATTGATGACCTTTACTACATACTGAGCGCAGGACAACGCAACGTGTTAAAACTCGGTGAAAATTTGCACACCTGAGCTTGACAATAAAATCTAGGCATCTTGATCTCCAGTTTTCTGTCAAAATATGTATTTTCGGAATTACGCAGATAAATAGTATTGTATGGGGATTCTTAATCTACGATTTTGAGATAATAATAAAAAATAATTTGAAAAACTGGCAAACCAAGAGCAAAACTGTTAAGCTCAAGGATATGGATCCAAAATTTCACAGAGTTCAAACATTTGGTATTTAAAATATGACGAAACTATATTTTGTATGGAAAACGCTACGCAAACACTATTCTTAGCTTAGCCACTGTTGTTTTTTTTGTTTATTAGGGCGGCAGTCGTTATGCTATATCAGGGGTCTTTGGACGGACTGAACTCTGGCATTTAGCATGGTGGTAGGGCATTTCAAGACTGATTAGCTCTAGCAACCCTTAGGTAGAAAATTTGTCGCCAAGCACCATGTGCAAACAGTGTGTTATGGAAGATGACCTTGAGAACCAGGGCCTTCGTTTGTATTTGTGGACTAGAACTAAAACAGACAAAATATAATATCCAGCCAGGGGCGCATAAAGTATGCCATATAAAAAGGATAATTCAAGTTGCACGTGAAATTCTTACTGTAATTATAAAATGCTTTCTAAAACTACCAAGTTATCACCTGTCACCTTCGTAATATATGCTAATGTTGTAATAATATATCATTACATTATTACATATTTTTTTTTATATTTGTATAATTTATAAACAGGTTGCTTGCTGCTGAATAAATCATATACTTTGTAACATATTGTTGAATGACGTTTAAAATAAATGAGTTTCTACTCGTATCCCGTTCTTCTCGCAGTGCTCTATAGCACTTTTTTGCTGAACGTAGAATATTTCAATATTAATATGTAATATATAATATGTAATATGTAATATGTAATTAACCTTCAGAGGCCTAAATTTATAAATCAGTTTGAGTTTGACTTTGATTGTCATAGTAGAAACAAAACAGTTGTGGAGGCTAGGTGTCACATCAACTAGAAAACCGGTTAATGTAAGCGTTTTTACGAGTTGCTATTCAGTATCTATTTTACTTATATTATGTATAGATGTCATAATAACACTCTTTTTAACAATAATATTATTCAACATTTGTGAATCAGTAATTTATTAGGGTAAACCTGGGAGAGTTGCCTGTAAGGAAGAGATGCCCACAAAAAATAATTTGAGAGGACTGCAGTGAAGATAAAGCAAAATGGTCGACATGCTACTTACAAAAATATAATAATATTATTTTTTATGAAAATATTATTACATAATAATATTTTTATGAGTGAAATTAGTTCGTGCATCTCCCACTAATGCGCATAGGTGACAGACGCCAATTTACTATAAAAAATAATAAGTTGTAGTTTCTACATATTATTATATGTTCTATGGTTTCTAGATAAAAGATAGACTGATTCACTGACTTTTTTTCATTGAAATCAACATATAAATATAACCTAGTTAGTTTGATTGTTTTTTTTTAATCTTTGATATCTATTTGTATACATATATTTTTATACCATAGGCATGTTCCTTGTTTACCGCATATGAATATTATCATTTAAATAAAAACATACCTTTGGAGTACCGGCTAGAATGTCATCCTCCAATCACAACCCGTGGGTGTCGTAAGAGGCAACTCAGTATAAAATACCAGAACGAGGGCAGCAGCGCCTTCTGAGAAATTGTTATATAACACTGCAATCCTCAAGATGCCTGCCAATTGTGGGGATAACAACAAACCCCCATAATGTGGGAGGCTGTGTTCAACAGTGGACAATCCAGCCGATATAGTAATAAAAACAAAATACAAGTAACTTGAAAAATCTTGAATAAATACAATTCATACTTTGCCACGAAATGTTTCGAATGCAATATCATAAAATTTCTTACGATTAATTCAAATAAACCTTTGGGCTCCCTAGACACCGAAAAGCGCGTGAATAGCTGCAGTCACGAGAGGTAAACGGCGTGCACGACCGACACTTTATCGCTCATAAACATTTCGTACTAAAGCTGTAATAATAATAATAATGACGCTAATGTAAGTTTTTAATACTCATTAAGAAGTAGTCTTATCTTTTCTGAACAATAAATATGCTATCCGTAGCTATTAGTAGGTTATTATATACTGGAAGTACTCGTAGGTACACGAAATCAACTTATTTTTCTACTTCTCCCACAATATTGTCGTATCTTATGCCTTTATATGATGAGATAACAGAAAATTATTTAATGCAAATGTAGGTATCAAGTGTTATATGCAATTTCATTTGCTGTCTGTTATGCATCCAAGGATTTAACAGAATAACTTTCTTCTATTATCTTGGCAAATATGAGTACTTAGGTATACAATTGAAAAGTAACTTATTAGCACCAATCGAGTTGTTAAATGGAGTAAGATTTTATTTTGCATTCAGTAACCCGCCCATTCAATAAGTGAAAAACGTGGGCTAACTGAACTAGTTAAACAATTAAAGTTTTTGGTGATTTTGTAGTTAAATAATGTTAATAGGTTAGATTTTATTGCAATGTCAAGTCGACTTTCTTTGCGATTATATTCGATATATTTTGAAGCGCTCGTAGCGAAGTTTACTTAGCCGGTCACAACCGATCAGCAAAGTTAAGCAACGTCGCGCGCGGTCATGAGTTGGATGGGTGACCGCTAGTAACATTACTACTGAGCATTTCCGTGCTTCGGAGGGCACGTTAAGCCGTCGGTCCTGGTTGTTGTCTTAGGATGGCAGTCGTTATAGCATGGTGGTAGGGCATTTTGCGAATGCCCGCTTGGCTAGCTACCACCCTCAAGTAGAAAATCTGTCGCCAAGCACCTAACGGTGTGTTCCGGCAGCTGTCCTTGAGAGCCAGTACTTCTAGGTTAGCCTGAACAACATCTTCGACCACATCATCACTTACCATCACGTGAGTTAGTGGTCAAACGCTAACCTATCAGGCATTAAAAAAAAAATCGCCAATAGTTCTATGAATGTTGAGGATCGTTGAATCACTTTCTAAGATTGCAAGACATACCTACCTATCATAGAAGATATACTTAGGTATCGCTCAAAAGTATCGTATGTACATCTTTGAGACACAGGCCTAACTGTAGGCTATTCTCCTGCTAAAATTCATTATTATTAAATTTCATTCGCCAAGCACCATGTGCAAACTGTGTGTTATGGAAGATGACCTTGAGAACCAGGGCCTTCGTTTGTATTTGTGGACTAGAACTAAAACAGACAAAATATAATATCCAGCCAGGGGCGCATAAAGTATGCCATATAAAAAGGATAATTCAAGTTGCACGTGAAATTCTTACTGTAATTATAAAATGCTTTCTAAAACTACCAAGTTATCACCTGTCACCTTCGTAATATACGCTAATGTTGTAATAATATATCATTACATTATTACAATTTTTTTTTTACATTTGTATAATTTATAAACAGTTTGCTTGCTGCTGAATAAATCATATACTTTGTAACATATTGTTGAATGACGTTTAAAATAAATGAGTTTCTACTCGTATCCCGTTCTTCTCGCAGTGCTCTATAACACTTTTTTGCTGAACGTAGAATATTTCAATATTAATATTTGTAATTAACCTTCAGAGGCCTAAATTAATAAATCAGTTTGAGTTTGACTTTGATTGTCATAGTAGAAACAAAACAGTTGTGGAGGCTAGGTGTCACATCAACTAGAAAACCGGTTAATGTTTTTACGAGTTGCTATTCAGTATCTATTTTACTTATATTATGTATAGATGTCATAATAACACTCTTTTTAACAATAATATTATTCAACATTTGTGAATCAGTAATTTATTAGGGTAAACCTGGGAAAGTTGCCTGTAAGGAAGAGATGCCCACAAAAAATAATTTGAGAGGACTACAGTGAAGATAAAGCAAAATGGTCGACATGCTACTTATAAAAATATAATAATATTATTTTTTATGAAAATATTATTTAATAATAATAGAATATTAAATAATAGGTATTATTTAATATTATAAATAATAGGTGTGACAGACGCCAATTTACTATAAAAAATAATAAGTTGTAGTTTCTACATATTATTATATGTTCTATGGTTTCTAGATAAAAGATAGACTGATTCACTGTTTTTTTTATTGATATCAACATATAAATATAACCTAGTTAGTTTGATTGTTTTTTTTTTTATCTTTGATATCTATTTGAATACATATATTTTTTACTATAGGTATCTTTCCTTGTTTACCGTATATGAATATTATCATTTTAATAAAAACATACCCTTGGAGTACCGGGCTAGAATGTCATCCTCCCATCACAACCCGTGGGTGTCGTAAGAGGCGACTCAGTATAACATACCAGAACGTGGCAGCAACGACTACTGAGGAATTGTTATATAACACTGCGATCCCAAAGATGCCTGCCAATCGTGGGGATAACAACAAACCCCCCATAATGGGGGAGGCTGTATTCAACAGTGGACAATCCGGCCGGTACAGTAATAAAAACATAATACGAATATATTGAAATATCTTGAATAAATACAATTCATACAAAATTGTCACGAAATGTTTCGAATGCAATATCATAAAATCTAAATTTCTTACGATTAATTCAAATAAACCTTTGGGCTCCCTAGACACCGAAAAGCGCGTGAATAGCTGCAGTCACGAGAGGTAAGTGGCGTGCACGAGCGACACCTTATCACTCATATACAATTCGTACGTAATCTGTAAATACTAATAATAACGCTAATGTACGTTTGTAATACCCATTAAGATGTAGTCTTATCATTTCTGAATAATAAATATGCTATCCGTAGCTCGTAGGTTATTAGCTATTAGTAGGTCATTATAATCTGGAAGTAGGTACACGAAATGAACTTATTTTTCTAGTTCTTCCACTCTAATAATGTCGTATCTTATGCCTTTAAATGATGTGATAACAGAAAAATATTTTAATGCAAATGTATCAAGTGTTATATGCCATTTCATTTGCTGTCTGTTATGCATCCAAGGATTTAACAGAATAAATTACTTCTGATATCTTGGCAAATATGAGTAGGTTTATAACATTGAAAACTAACTTATAAGCTGTACCAATTGAGTTGCTAAATGGAATAAGATTTTATTTTGCATTCAGTAACTCGCCGTAAAAATAGGTTAATGGTTTTGCACGATAACCGAAAAAAAACATCTTCATAATTCTATATGTACCTAAACGGGCGGCGCGCGGCGGCGATCATGAAGTACTTACTATTTTATTTAGGCGAAGTTCATTGTCGTAGGTTAGACCGTCATCAACAGCGACGATTACTTATCGTTCAAAAAGATTATTCAAAACCAGCAATTAGCTTCTACTAAATATATCTAAATAATTTGGCTTAACTTTTTTATACGGAAACCTTATCAACTTTTACAGCATCATACATATTTTGAGCACTGGAAAATAAATTTATAATTATATAAATATACATAATTTTAGTACTATAGACAGTGCTTACTTAAAGCTTTATAAATGCATTATAAGGAGCTGTCCACTTCAAATTAAACCACAATTTGGATTACCTATTTATAGGGATCTTACCATTCCACTTCCTGTTTCGGTTTTAAGAATACTAAAATTTAGTTAACATGCTTAATATGATATAAAACAATATGCTTACAAGGTAACTTAGCATAGACACATACATGCCACTTACAATTATAAAAGCAGAAACGAAACCTTTCAGCGTAACCTAAAAACGAAATATAAAAATTAACGTTAATTTCCGAATTAATTTTGAAAACTTATGATATAATAGGTATTAACATTTGTTTTATTAATGCAATTTTGATAAAACCAGTTCTTAAATTTACGACCTCGACCGGCTTACGACATTGGGTAGGCATTGCTTAGTAGCTAAGTTAGTATTTTCTTCTATGTCAACTTTTAATTTAGGCGTAGAGTCTGTATATTTAATGACTTTTATGAATCTAAATAACGTTAATTAAGCAACTTCACTAAGATATTCAAAATACTTGTTGAATTGGGTTTATGTATTTATTCAATAAGTATAATAACTTATATAATGTATCTAGATATACTCCTAAATATTCATGATGTATGTTAATTTCGTCGTAAGTTTTATGTACTATCAAATTAAACTAATATATTTGCACGAAGCTTTAAAGCATAATTAAGGTCACGCTCTGCATCAGTAAAATAACTCTTAAAGAAACGTTATTATGTGTTATTAACCGGCTCATAAGAATAAGAGCAAGTTCACAAAATTATTCTGTATAAGTTTATTGTTTTGGTTAACATTTTACTATTTCATTTTAATCTTCATTCTACGCTTGCATTTTTAAGCGCGCGTTTTCAAAGTTGGTCCCTTTTTCAGTACGTTAGCTTTAGTTATGCAGTTTAATTACAATGTAAATATAAAGGTTTCAGTTAATGTTATTTATACAAATGAGGACAAAGAGCCATAGCTACAAAAGTGTGTTCACCAAATAATAATAGCTAATAATAGCTGTATTCAGCGATATAAAGTCAAAAATATTGTGTAAAATAAAATGTATAATAAATAGAGACATTTCTTTTATAGGTTAATAAGTAACTTTTAATAAGTAAACATTGAAATCTGCCAAGATAATTGTTAAACACGGTTGACCTTATTAGGGTTCGTTTTACTCGTATTTGATCAACATTTATTTTGCATATTTTCATTTGAATTGTCATGTTATAAGTCATAACAGACTGTTTGTATATTTTCATATGGTATTTGATTCTATATAACATTATGAAACTGTACCTGCATTGGATATATGTACTAAAATACAATAATTATATTTACAGTTGTTGTGTTGAACTGATAGAATAAGATAATACTTTTTGTTTTTTTTTTCATCTGTAAGAGACGAATTACTTAGCATTCCATGGATTCACCGTGCGGGTGCCGGGTCCATAGCGTTGCAGGGGAAGAGGCCAGAGGGGCCTGTGACTTGGAACCCAGGAGTAGGGTTAAGGGGCCCCTTTATTATAAATCAATGCTCCTCTTCACCGCTCGAGCCTCCTCCCCTACCTAACCAAATTTGGTAAGATCCTACTAATGCCACCTTAGATACCTACACGTTCTAGGATTGAAGTTACGGTTGTTCTTGTTAGGCCCCTTGCTCCAACTTCTACAGCATATAAATTAACCACATTAATGTTTTTGGCCAGTTCATTTGTTAGGTCATAATATTTGTTTATTTCTATTGTGTGGTCTTTAGGTACCTACGTTTGTTTCCCACGGCACATTAAGTTCTATAAGTACTATGCGTTTAAGATTTTTTGAGTATAGAAATATGTCTGGTCTGGTAGACGAAACACCATACTTTCGGTATAATTCTGATAAAGTTACTGGTTTTGTGTTAGTCTAGGGAAAAGTCTTAGCGACGACGAACGAGCAAAAGGAGCATGAGATTACTTGTGATCACAATAAAGCGCGAGCTGCACGAAGTATTTTTGGAATTTCTTGGTGACCTATCATTAGGTTAGGTCAGATTAAAACTTACACGTTTCTTTAAAATGTTGAATTGCTTGTAATTTAGTTCTATAATTGAGGTATTTTATTGATTTTTATAATTTAATGTGATGCCGTAGTTCGTCAAAAATTCTACTCTTGAGTACCTACTTCACTTAAAGTTTTAGCCTTAAATACTGTGACTGCACAGTATATTATATTGATGGTGATATTTTAATATATATATTATTTTAAATTCAATCATTAGTATGTAAATCGAGCTAAATATATCGTCTATAATTGTTGTATATTTTTTAGGCTATATCACATGTGTGAAATATATGTTTTAAATTTCGTCGTGTATTATATGATAAAATGTTTAAAATAAACTCGATGAGTTTTAAGTCAAGAGTTTAAATAACATTCTTATAATTCAATTCTTAATATTACATATATACCTACACAATTTTATTTCCTTGATTCTTGCTTCGATAACTTGTTAAGTTTTATTATAAACATAGGTAATATCCAGTACAGTTTGTAGATACAAATTCGTCCCTCCCTCTTCATTAACTTTAATATAAAATTAACCTTATTTTCTTCCGTTAAATTTTCTAGATGTAAATAATAATTAAAATAGGAAAGTACAATAAAATATTCATCAAATACGAAATCTATAATTTGGTCATCTGCTAGATGTTTGTCTAAAATACTTTCTACCTAACCTAAAACATGTTAATCTATACCTACATGCAAATAAAATCACGACTACATACAGAATCCACAAAGCTTTTCTCTAACTTTCACAAATTAAAAAAATATAGGTATTTACCACATTGTCTGCTTGTTTTGTGTTTTAAATCCAAAAAAGCAACGATTTCATTAGTTGGTCCAGTCAAATGATCTGCCGGATTCGCTATTTCTACATCCATCGTAAAAACGCTGATAAAACTTGCGATTAAACTATTCACCGGCGAGTGGCGCGTCCCCAATGTACGCGCGTCGAGCGTCAACTACTGGGCTGGTAGTAATTTCGACGATCCCCGGTCTGATTTATCAATGTACGAACTAGTGGTGGACATGCCTGCCTACCTGATCACAGATTCATGTTCAGTTTCTGTGAATGTTGTTGATATTTACTTACAACTTCTTGCTAGACTTGACTGGCATTCTGATTGCAACTATGCGTTACTTACATTCGCTATACTCGATTGCGTCCTACTTCGTTTATATAAGTAGGTTCATTGACACCAGTTACAAACGCCGACTTTAATACAATTATGATTTCATAATCACCACCTATTAGGTTTGTTGTTATACAATTTACCACAGATATCCCTACAACTTAGTAAGTCCGGTTTAGTTTGTAACTTTGTTAAACTAGTAGGTACTGGTAATTGCTGTAGACCATACACTTGGAATTTTAAGCATGATACGTAAATCACTACACAATTCACTAAGAACAGACGGTCCCAGTCTGTTCTTAGTGAATCAATAGGCGTTGCTCACGTTCGGTAAATCGCTTGACTGAATTCTTATACAAAATTTAAAAAAAGGGCTCTAGACATGTATATCGCGTCAGGAACTATATCAATTGCATTGGATTAACTGCTAATATTTATATTAAAACTCGTTACTTGTTATTATATACAAGGTCACTGTTGGCTTTAAGTTGCTCAACAAGCCCTAAACAGAGACATGTCCAAGATTTCTTTGAGTGATATGTTGGAACATTTCTGAATGGGAAATTAGCAACAGAACCGCACTGAACTATCTTAAATCTGCAAGTTGAAGTGGAAAAACACTAGACCACTCGCAGAAATACATATATCCATTAGACGTAAAAGGTTCCTCTGTAATGGAATCAATGGAGGTATGGTGTACACCTAGTGTACACCCTGCAAGGTTGTTCCATGTAATATTTTTTTGCGTGGTGGTGGTGAAGTGTGAAGCGTGAAGGTGGGCACAGCACTTTCTGAGGAACTGATAACCTTAGCGTGGGGATTATGGCACCCCCCCTCCCCCCTCGAATTTTAGGAAGTGGTGCTCAGCAGTGGACTATCCGTAATACATAGATGTGACAAATCAAACGTGTTAAAGTACGGAAAATTTACCTATACATTGTTCTGTGGCGCAGGAGCAGTAGATATATTTGGGATGATTATGATGTTAGAAAAGGTAGTTTATATGATGAGTAAATCTTGGACGTTACATCTGGATATCATAAACAGGCTATAATCAACTAATCAACCAATTTGTGGTTACAATGGAATCGTCGAAAGTGGAAGTGATGAAGAAACTACAAAGGATCACTTCATGACAATGAGCTTATAAACAAGAAAAAAGGCAATTTTAATTCAGTCATAATCCTTAAGACTTTAATTTTTGCATGCACCTTCATCTCGATTTATGTAATGCATTATGTATGAGGACTATGTATTTAATTAAGTATGAATACCTCTACCTTTCGTATTTTTATTTAATTGTGGTGATTTTCGAGTCACATCAATTTTCATAAGTAATTTGTCATAAGTATACGTAGTTAAGCTGTGTGTGTTATGTTTTTGATAAATTCTTATGCTGAGAAGTCACATTGTACCGACGGCTTATAAATATAATATATATTTAGATAATATACTGTATACTATACTGTATCAGCCGGATCGTCCACTGCTGAACACAGCCTCCCCTATTAAAGGGGGTAGTTGCCATAATCCCCACGCTTAGCAGGCGGCTTGGGGATCGCAGTGTAAAATGGCAGTTCTTTAGAAGGCGCTGCTGCCCACCTTCCAGTATTTTTCCCTTAGTCGCTTCTTACGACACCCATGGTATGATATGGGGAGGTGCAATTCTAACCCGACACCCCACGGGGTTAGATAATATATTAACGTAGAATTCGGGTACAAGAATGAAGACGTATGGAAGTAAAAATAGCTATTAAAATCAGATAATGTAATAAAAAGTCACATCAAGACAAATAATATAAAAAAAAAATACAAATGCGCGTTATATTGAGTATCCCTATGTATTTCGAAGTCGCGTCGGTTATAATTATTATGATACAAAACATTAGGGGTTGTTTACGTTGTGGCCTGGTAAAATTTGGGTAATCACTTCGCTAATCAGTAATTATTCTTCTACACAACCTTTGGTTTACCCTTATTATTCTCTTAACCTTATCAAAGCAAGTAGATATTTTCGTATCTATTACGTAATTATACTGTTTATGGTATCTCTTTGTTTACTCAATTTATATTCAAATAGGTACCAGCTATAGCACTTGAACCGTACATGGATGTTCAATTCTATTGTTATATCTGACCTTTTGTCCTGTTATTTTGTAGTAAATCTAATCAATACCTAAGCTGTGCTTAAATCCTAAGACACGACATCAGTACATCATTAGAAACAAATTAACCAAGCAAACCAAAGGCCACGGTCTCGATAATACTTACGACGTAATATCAGTTTTAATTAGAATTCTCTATCATCTAACGAGACTTTGCTCGGGTGGGATTTGGTTTATTTGTTATTCTTCGGAGCATATCGTTAATATTGAGTATACATCAATAGGAATACTTAAAACACTGACGACCCAGTGGCTTAAAGGGACTACTGCGTAAGGGATACATGGTTCAAATAGTGGGATTGAGTTTCACCGCATAGGAGATGTTGTGAACGCAGTGCAGTTCGACTTGTGATGAATAATAACACGCAGAGGTTACTGGGCCTCATGGTTTCGTACTGTAAAGGTAAGTTATTACGCGCACCAGTATTTAGGCAGCATACCGGGGGCTTGAGCTTCACCGTATAATGCGTAGGATACGTACTTACCCAGAACGTCAGGCAACTAATAATATTCTAGCAATTTGCCCCCCTTGGGAGCCTAATGCCTATTCTCGTTCTAGGTTTTGTTCGCGTTCGACCCTATCATCACTAGCAAAAAAAATGACAGTAATGAAAAGCTACGTTATTAGTAAACAAACTGATTTCTTATACTCTTAATAACCCGACTGCCGTGCAAAAAATACTATAGTCACTACAAATTGTATTCAACCATATAGATTGTACTATTTTCATATTCGCCTTTTAAAGCTCTTTATTTTAATACCCCACTCAAGGATATTAATATATATCCTTGAGTGGGGTATATATACATAGATTTTTTTTCTAAATTTTGGCAGGTGCTATTATATGTACTTAATAGCACCTGCCATCAAGAAGAATCTAATGACGTATAATTTATCATAATCGGTTGAGCTTTTGAGTAGTTACGAGTGAATTTAGAAACGGACACACTACGCGTAAATATACAGGTCAAACACATAACCATGGGCTACGCTGCAGTCGAGTAAAAACAATTAAATATGTTTACTTATCTATCCTACGTTCATAATTTTTTTTTTCACGTCACATTCTCGGTTTTTTTTTAAAATCTTCGTGCAAAATTGCTTTTTATCCGCTGACGTTAAAATGTTCTTTAAAATTAGAACCTTTAAAACAAATTGTGATACCATACATTTTATTAATACAGACACTTATTAACTATATTATTTCAGGAGTTTGTCTTAGATCTATCACTTTCCTCGCTGTAGTGAGTTAAAAAACTGTGTGTTTAGTTTGACGGCAAAGTTATTTTGCTAGCTGAGCTAGTTCGCTGAGCTCAGGATAACCATTATTATCACAGTTAATACCGATGTGGAGTTGTAACAATCTCACCCAAACACGAATATAACTATCATAATATAATATCATATTAATTTATAAGTAAAAAGTAGGGAGTACCTTACTTTATATTTCTATTGTACAAGGAGTTTTAATAGAAAATGTAATGTTTCATTGCTTTCTGCTTACATTTTTATTCTTCAAACCATTTAATTTTAAATGTTGCATTAATCCCGCAAATCAATTAAAAGTGTACGTTTGCACAACGCAGAGATAATGCTGTATATTAGATAGTATGTTTGTCTATATGCCGGTCTGTGAACACTTGTAAGTCTGAATCGAATTTAGGTAAACATAAGAAATTGATCCATCCCTACATTACATTCTCGTTGCTTATTAAGGCCAGGTTGTACCTACTTAAGACATTTTTTAAAATCTGTAACTCGAATAGAATTGAAAATTTAGAATATATAAAATTATTTATATAAAGTTGAACATACTCTCCAGGAACGTACAAAGTCAAAAACGTGATTATGAACAATTTCTTCGATAAAAAAAAAATTCAAACATGACACCATATCGCTACTTAAATCAGGTAGAACTAACAGATACTATCATGAAACTATGTGGAAGTTTTACCAATGGATAGAGCTTGTTATTTATTAGTAACGTTTGAAGGCACATTTTCAAATTTAGCTATAGTTTTTTAACAAGAAAAAATAAACTACAAATCTAAAGATTCAAGCTCTCGCGCACGTCATTCAGTACCCGCCTAGGCGTCATCGAGGTAGGACGTGTGTCGTTTTCTCCAGCAAAATTCTCCCCGACGATTACGAGCTAGAAATATTTATAAACAGAATTATTATTAGCAGAATGGTGACACTGCAACATTTATGGTTATCCGCTGGCGTGAATCTTCCATCAGGCGAGTGTCTTGTACGTCATTTCAACCATGCCAAATAAAAAAAATACTTTCTCGATGGCATTGTTTTCACGCGCCACAGTATAAAAAGTACAGTATGGTCACGCCCCAATTACTAACTGTGGGTGTCGTAAGAGGCAACTAAGGGAAAATACCGGAAAGTGAGCAGCAGTGCCCTCTAAGAAGCTACCTCCCTCCAGTAAAAAATCTGTCGCCAAGCACTTAACGGTATGTGCCGCTATGAGTCCTCCAGAACCAGTAATTTTGCATGGTGGTAGGGCAATTTGCGATTACCCGCCTGGCTAGCTACCACCCTCAAGTAGAAAATCTGTCACCAAGCACTTAACGCTATGTGCCGCTATGTATCCTTGAGAACCAGTAATTTTGCATGGTGGTAGGGCATTTTATAAATACCCGCCTGGCTTGCTACCACGATGTGTCAAGTAGAAAATCTGTCGCCAAGCACTTAACGCTATGTGCCGCTATGTATCCTTGAGAACCAGTAATTTTGCATGGTGGTAGGGCATTTTATAAATACCCGCCTGGCTTGCTACCACGATGTGTCAAGTAGAAAATCTGTCGCCAAGCACTGAACGGTATGTGTAGCTATGAGTCCTCCAGAACCAGTAATTTTGCATGGTAGTAGAGCAATTTGAGATTACCCGCCTGGCTAGCTACCTAACCCTCAAGTAGAAAATCTGTAGCCAAGCACTTAACGGTATGTGCCGCTATGTGTTCTCTAGATAGAACCAGTAATTTGGCATTTTGCGAAAACCCACCTGGCTAGCTACTACCCTCAAGTTGAAAATCTGCCGCCAAGCACTTAACGGTATGTATTTTAATAGTAATAGTTAAAGGTTATCAACTGTGTTAGTTGCACTATAAGGGAATAGTCACAAGAATATAATAATTGAGTACTGGATTTAGTAGCAGATACCTAAAGTAGATCAACTGTTTTAGTTACACTATGAAGCTGATAGCGTGCGGCTGGGGACATCGACCTGACGAGCGCTGTGCATCTAAAGCGCAGCGCCGCGTAGTGTCCATAGCCTGCAACTCTCGCACGCTAAATTTGCCTACTGTGCAAGTACAAGCCGGCCTTAACGCGTTACTCAATAATATAACTCAGATAACAGCCACGTTGTTCAGTAAAGATAAAATAATTTCCGTACTCAATTTTAAACGTTTATGATGCCATAATGTAACATTGACCTATGATATGTCAGCCATAAGCACATAAATATTTAAAAATTAATAGTAAAAAGATACTAACAGATATAAATTTTCAAAACCAGGTTAAATCCATATTCATCTACATGATGTCTAGTGTGTACAAACTTGATTGTGAATCTCTACTCTCTTTGTTTCCCATGGTCTTTTGTAATCCCACTTGTGCATCTTTTTTTGTTAGAACTTTTTCAATAAACAATTTTGCGTACAATCTACCTACAATGCCGACTATTTTACATCTGTAGCTTTTGCCGTCTCCCTTTATCAAGTAGAACAATCACAAATAAGTAACAATTGGTGTTTCGGCGGTGGGTGTTTTACAGCACAGGTAAAATGTGATATAGCTGATGCTATGTTCTACCAAAAGCTTCTCAACTGATATCCTATCATACTGCGGTTTTTTTCCAAATAACAGTAATTCATTTATACCTTAGTGCTCTTTACTTCCTCCATTTAACATTATTCATCGTTCGAAGTCATAATTAAAGCAGGAACTTCTGCTTTACTCCTACCATCTCATTAATATGCTCATTTTAGGCCTGTTATTTTATCAAGTTCAGCTCTGAGTCTTATCTCTGGCTGTACGAAGAAATTACCAGGATAAAATTTGGTTTGTCTGGGAAACCATTCCTTCAACTTTTTACTCTCTTCTATTCCATTTTAGCTTCTTCTACATACCCATTAGTAGGTTTCTACGTTTTGAGATTTGCTTTAGCAGCTAATCAATCTAATCACACATTTTCTTCTTACCTTTTACCTGTTTATATATCATTATTTCCTGATTTCTTTTTACTTTCACCACAATCATTCATTTGATCCAACATACTTCTTTGAACGACTTCGTGAATTCCTTACATTTAGAAGTACCAGACGTTCAGTATTTTTTTTTCAGTCAGTTTACTAGTGACAATCCTGTCGAAGATGTTGGTAACCTAAGTTAAAATAACCTCGGATTACGGGCTCCCAAGCTTTTATTAATTTTCATCCGCTGATTACCAGAAAGTGGCGTCCAGGCTAGCTCCTACAGTGACTTCGAACAGCGATTGATTTTGGAGTTATCTTTCTCTAGTAAACCTTCATAACAACATATATTGATTACTTCAGAAGCATATAGCTTATATATTACTTATGTTAAGTTTTGAAACGCATTAAATGGAGTTTATACTACTGAGCGGCTCCATGCTTCGGAGTGCACGTATAGCCGTCGGTTCCAAGTTGTTGTCTTTTGATGTCAGTCGTTATAGCGTGATGATAGAGAATGTTGTGAATAAACACTTGACTAGCTACGAAGGTCAATAAAATCTCTCCCTAAGCATCCAACGGTATGATCCGGCAGCTGTCTTTGATTCCAGTGATTCTGGGTAGCCTGAACAACATCTTCGACCGCTTAATCACCTACCATCAGGCAGGACGATATACGCTATTGATTGTGTTGCCATACCGCATTCAGCGAGGAATGAAGAAAGAACAACGCAATGACTATCGCGGCGTTGACTCTTTGTGAGTTCAATCGTTTATTATGACTCGGAAAATAAGATTGATAAAACAAGAGATTACCTAAACAAAGCAAGGTAAGAACAGGCAATTTAAAGAATATATCATCGTATCAAGTTTTCAATATATTTTGCATAGATTTAAAATCTTGATTGCCTTGACTCTATTTATAATAGTAGGTAGGTATTACTAGTCCCTGCCCACCTTTGTTCTGTACCAACAAAGCAATAAAATGTCGATGATCTGCAATCACTAAAACACTTATACGAAATCCGTTAATTTTTGACATATTTTTACCTTCGAAAATGAAACGTATTATATAGCTAATAGGCTTTATATTATGTAATATCATAACTATAGGGAGGATAAACCGATTAGGTTAATAAGAATGGTTATTATGATAATTACGTATATCGAACTTGCAGCAAAATATGGGAGGTCCCAAGATGAATCTCACGCCGCAGTCAAAGATACACGTTTTTTAAATTTATATTGTTCAAAGTCCATATTTTTGCATAAGTCATTTGCATTTTTACAAAAACTGCCATTGCTGAATGCACCGATCGTTTAGTACACACGTAAAAATGACGCATACCTATATGAATAATAAAATTGTAAAGCAACTAAGTATATAATTGTAATATCTTCTTATTATAACACGCCAATCTTAGACTATTTTCTCATCTGTTGGTTGATGATGTGTGCGAAGTTCTTTGCGAGTAGTTATTGGAATTGGAAATCTCAAGGAGGAGCTGCCGGAATAACAATTTGGCAATCAATTATCTAATAATAACAAATACTTTTAAAATATTTTAAGAAAACAACAAATTAATATTTTAATAAAACACTTAAAAATATAAAAATATATCTAGTGATAATTCCGCTTAATTTTCCTGCTAAGCCGAGGTGACGTCACAAACGCCACCCAGCCAAACCGGAAGAATTTTCGACGCGTTTCGCTTCTACACGAAGCATCCTCAGGAGGTCTTGACTCTTCGAGCGCACGATCGAGAATCGAAAATTCTTCCGGTTTGGCTGGGTGGCGTTTGTGACGTCACCTCGGCTTAGCAGGAAAATTAAGCGGAATTATCACTAGATATATTTTTATATTTTTAAGTGTTTTATTAAAATATTAATTTGATGTTTTCTTATAATATTTTAAAAGTATTTGTTATTATTAAAAATGGATTTCCGCAAAGTAACGCCTGAATCTATTCATTAATCAATTATCTGGTGGCAGCGATTTTCTACTTGAGTTTGGTAGCAACTAGCCAGTGAGCATTCACAAAATGCCCTACCATCATGCCATATCGATAGCCATCCTAACAAAATACCCGGGTTCGTCAACTTGGTGTCCCTTGGAAGCATTGAAGCATTCTGTAGTAAATGTAAATTTTTGTGTTTAATGACATAAAGTGTTCAGTCTCCTATCAAATGCAGAATACAAAACATAATATACTGGACGTGCCTACCAATTAATTACAATAAGTATAAAATAATGTAGCTACTTACAGTCATATCTCAAACTGACACCGTACGAAACGTTGTAAAACACAACAAGATTTCCTTCTTCAAAACTCAAATCGTCTTTTCCTCCTTCAAGATCCATCGCTGAATGCACTTGTTAGCCTTTGTTGGGGAACTGTGCCGGAACTAAATGATTAAGCTTATTAACCGTATCACTGACAAATTGAAAAATTGTAGTGTCTCTGGTCCCTAACAGCCAGAGAAACACGACTGCTTTCCATATGATAAATGCTAATTCAGATTAAGTTTATACACAATGAAATATATGCCACTGCTACAGGAGCAATGGCATTACCGACACTGATCATTGGTCGACGAGTAGACATTTTCCATATCAGAAGTTATCACATGTCATTATACACTTTGATATCTTTCCTGCTTATAATAATATATCTTTAATTAATTATTAATAAGTTGATTTTGGTGTGACTGGGGCTTAACGAGTTATCAGTCTAATCAGACTTCTGATTGTTGTGGACTTAGCAGATTTTTAAAATAGTAGCATAATACCAATATTCTAGTCACCATTCTACTCCAGGAACTGATATTTCTAAGTGAATTGACAATAAATAAATTATGTCAATTTGAATTGACTACAAAAACAAATGTATTGAATATATAACCACATATGAACAAAGATTCTTTCTAATCATTGGCTAAATATTTTTAAATCTGATAAAGTTTGAAATGTTTTTATAAATCTATTTTGTGAACTTGATGGTGGTTATAATTAATAAAATAGAGAAAATTGTAAACAAAACTGTATGTAAATAATTACTGATCATTATACATGTCTCTGTATTTCAACATGATGATATATGCATGATAAATATAATTTTCAGTAGGCTGCGTCCATATTTCATTAAATACGTTTATTCTGGCCATGTCTAAAAGTTTGTTAAAAAATAGGACTTGCAATCTTACTCGTCATATCCGGAAACATATGACATAGGACAGGGGAAATGAGATGTGATCGCCATCATTTTGCCTTTTCCAAAGCCTTTACGAATATTTTTTTATATTGTTATGATTGCAATAACGCCTGCTATGCGGATTACATTACAAAATTACAAATATACGATAGGAAAAATTTAAGTCATGTGCGGGATTCGAACCCGCGTCCATCCGCCCCTTTAGCCGGGGCATGCTCTAACCATCGCCCCGGCTAAAGGGGCGGATGGACGCGGGTTCGAATCCCGCACATGACTTAAAATTTTCCTATCGTATATTTGTAATTTTGTAACCTTTACGAATATGTTTAAATTACGCTTACAAATTATATTGGCAAAATTTTTATGTCCAGAGCAGGAGTCGACAAAAATTTGTATGTTCTAATAATTTGTAATTGTGGTGTACGATTAGCACGCGGTAATGCTTGTAATCATATAATCATATATGTTTCGAATTGTATAGTTTATCTTTCTAGTAAAAAAAAAAAACAATAAAAATATGTATTTTCAAAGCTATTTGAAGAAATCGTATAGTATCCATAATTCATATTGTCGCATTTAAATAAAGAAAAAAAAAATTGAAACTTGTAAAGCAGAAGCATGGATTTTAGGCTCAAGGACATGCATGCGAAATTTCAAGGAGTTTGGGATTTAAAATATGTCGTAACTACGTTTCCATGGAAACTTTTGAAGCAGTGATGGCTCAGTGGCATTAGCTATGGACTGCTGTGCAGGAGGGCTAAGGTTCGAATCCCTTGAGCTTCACCGCATGGTGGAAGGGCATTTTACGAATGTCCGCCTGGCTAGCTACCACCCTCAAGTGGAAAATCTGTCGCCAAGCACCTAACAGTGTTTTCCGGCTGCACTCCTTGAGAGCCAGTAAAATTACAGATACATGAGACCTAACAACTGTACGTCTCAGTGTGACGGGCACAGTGCAATTCGTCGTTGACGAAATGCATCTGTTGTAGGCAGAGGTTAGTCCACTTAACATCAGGTGGTCCTCGGGCTTGTTCCGTCACAATAACATTAACAAAAACTGCTATAAAGGCCCTAAATTTAAGGCAAAAGGAACAAAACTATTCTTCTCTCTTCTTCATTCAGCTCTTAACACTTTTTCGCGCACCGCTTCGTCGAATGAACAAAATGCTTAAAAATAATCAACATGAAAATATAGTTTCTTTTGGGCTTCACTGGTTTAGGAATAAGTTGTTTTATTGCTAACTATTATTTTAATTTGTCTATTAAAATATAATCTTAACTAGCTTTCCGGCCTATATCGGTTATCACGCAAAAAACCATTAATCTCTTTTTGTGCAGTTGGATAAAACTATTCTATGTCCTTCCCAGGGTTTCAAACTATTTTGATACCAAATTTCATACAAATCGGTCCAGTAGTTTCAATGCAAACAAACAATTAAATCTCTCCTCATTATTATAAGTTTAATTTAGATAATAAAAACGTACAATCAAAGATGTCTTTTTGTTTTCACGGTTTTCACCCCGTTAGCATCAAACGCAACCACGCAACCTAATTAGAACATTTGGAAATTCAATGGTTATCATTAGGTATACATATAATAATATGATGCGTAAGGAGTGGTAAAGAAAAAATGGTGGGTACTTATTATACAAACTTTTATTTTCTCCTGTATATTTTTCATATAGGTTATAAATCCTACTAACTTGTACATGTACCTAATAACCACAGTTTTATATTTAATCACACCTTCAATATTTACATTTTACTAACATTAATATTACACACTTTTTATTGTTCATAACTATATCTAATAATGATTTTATTAGTAAAGCGCATGATAAATATTTTAAATGTTAAAACAAAAATTGAATAAACTTATAGCTCTAACAAGCTTACTGCAGTTTGATACAAGAATTTTTGCTAGGGCCGCTTCTTTTCCTAGCATACATTAGACCTTCCGAAGGCCACTTAACCCATGCCTTCCTTACAGACGATAGCGCCATGACCATAGAATGTAGCAATATTGACTCAGATAAAAAATACTTCGATGTATCTTTCAGATGTTATTGAACATTGATAAATAATAATAATAATTTCAATTAAATCAAGGCAAAAATAATATATTTCAAACAACGCTATAATGATACTCTATCTATACCAGACACGATATTATAATAGAAAATTTTACTCGATAACTATTTTAGCATTTTTAGTTGACATACAACTTAAAAGAACACATTGAGAATATGTGGAAAAAATTGGTCAAATTTGTGCTCTTTTTACGGTAATAGTTGGAGTACAATGCATGCCATGGATCCATCGCTTTAAATTATTTCAACACGGTATTATACAAGGTTATTGGTAAAATGCTAACAACCTCTTAGGGTTGTCTTCTGTTAGTCTTAAAAAACTTTTTATTTTACCAATAACCCTGTTATTTTTGAGTTCTACAAATAAAATAAAAAAAAGGTGTATACCAAAATTGAGCTATTAAAGCTCTATTTCAACTTACAATGTCGCATATACAAGGTGGCACATGTATGCAAAAACGTGACAAATGTGTAATTTAAAATTAATATTACCTAATTTACTTCTTAATTAATTGACTAATGATATTTATTAATTTGTTACATTTTTGAGTATTAATTGAATCCTTTCAATGTAATGTCATTTAGACATTAAATAAATTGTATATAATATTATTTATTTATTTGCATACCTTGGTTAAAACAGAATACATTGACCGGTATTTCTTGTAAATGAAAACATTTTGTACATGCATTTGTTGAAATAAATAATTTAATCTGAATTGGTTGATGCGAAAGGATAATTTTACAGGGAACATAAAATCTACGATCTATTTTGGGCGTGATAAGTGTATCGGTTACTTTATTCTACAACGGTAATATTATTCGGTAAACCACATACAACTTTAATTTTCTTTGTTTTTCTAGCAGGTCATTTGAGATATTATTTTGAATAGTATTATATTCAATACTATCTTAATGTGCCTGATAAATGAAATAAGAGACATAATATTTCAAATTGCTTACATGGTTAGGTTTGAATTTGTTAATCTTAGCTTGAATCCTAGCTCTTAGCCTGAAAAATACTTTAATTGTTGCCACTATTTTCATTCTAGACACAAATCAGCTTGGGGATGTAGAATGAATACGGTGTAGTCACGGTGAGTACCTACTTAAAATATAAAACCCAATAATCTACAGATATATGATAACATTTAATATATAAATATGTATATAGATAAAACTTTTTGCACGTTGGTAATTTAATGTTTTACTCGTGTATTCGGCACATACTTTCGTCACAGTCATAATTTACACCTTTACAAATATATTTGACATGTATTCTAAATACACAATTCTCCTTGTTTAATATATTTCATACGTGAAAAAGTGACATAATACATAATATTAAACGATACCTTTAAATGAAACAAGTTGCAAGAAAATGTAGTCTATAAGGCAAATTTTTGGTATAGTCATTACAATAATAACATAGTACCAGTTGTGCTTATATTAAATCCGAAGTTTAGTTTTGTGTAAATCATGTATAATACTTAAAGCTATTTTCGCACATTGTAACACATGCCTACTTAAAATATAGATATTATTAGCTTGAGCCGATTTTAACCACAAGCCAACAACAACTTGCTACACTTAACCTCGTGTTTTTTTAACTCTATCTTATATATATATATATAATATGATTATCTCATAATCTCCCTTAGGTACTCTTGTAAGAAAGCGGGTAAGGTTCCCAGAAACTAAATTTTATTCTATTTCGATTTCTTTATTTTCTCGATGACAGCTCTTGTGAAAACTTGAAAGAGCGTTCTTTTTTACATTATGTATGTATTATTTTATAAAAATATGTCGTTTACGCACGTACAAGATTATACCAGAGTCGGAGAAACTCTGGTATAACCTTGTGCGTGCGAGAAAATGGAAATAGTATAATGATATACGTATGATGTTAAAAGCTGCATAGATTTAAAAACCTAGGGTGCTATTTTATATATCATGTTATTCATTTTTTAACTAGCTATTGACAAAAACAGCAAATTTTTGCACTGAGCGGAATGTGACTTTCTTTTGTACCAAGTCTCTAAAATAACACAACTTGTGACCCTCTAGACATGATTCCAAATCTAACACAAAGAATTTATTTAAAAAAAAAATAGTGGTGAAATTGGCCAAAAGTTAATTACCAAAAAATAATATACTTGACCGTTTTTTTAAATTTCTGTTACGTCGCAAGTTTTATTGTAAAGCTCTGAGTAAATTCTTATTACACTGGTGTTTTAAGATTCCTTATGCCCGGGCTTCAAACTAACATGCCATGCAGTAACTAATTGAGAATTAAACATTTCTTTTTGTCTTTTACAAATATCAAAGATAAAACAGACTCGCCCGTTTCGGACCTTAGGCTCTACTGTGTGCGTTAGGACTTTTCTCCTCGTAGTTCTAACAAATTGTCTTGGCCTATTAATAATTGCGCTTTTGAAATTACGATATTGTTGTACTATATCCATTTAATGACATGTCTACGATGTACATGTACCATGTTTATCAGGTAAATAAAATAATATATGTTTAATTTCGTAAATCACAGAAAAATAAATGCTTTACCTACATAAAGACGCATTTCCTAACGTTTAATACTTAGATTTACTTATACGCCATAGCTATTTTTACAATACTACAAACGAATTTTACATATACACCTATATACCAATTATGCCTAACCAATGGTCCATATTAAGGTAATCCGGGTAACATAACTGTATGGTATAAAGCATCTTTATAATAACTGTACCAAACAGTTACAACAGCATATTTTTTTTTATAAATTCAATAATGTTTCAATACCTTTATTAGGTACATAATATTATAAATATTGTAGTAAAAAAATATAGTTTTTTACAACTTAATATTAAATTGTAGTCAAAACCTCACATACCGGCAGCCAAAAAGAAGTTAATGTTTAAAAATTTTCTTCGCAACATAAAGATAAATGAAAGACAACATTGCTACAAATTATGGATAAGGGGTGACGTTAATAAAACAATGAAAAGTTCCAATAACAGAAATCAGGCGCTTACGATATCTTTACGTAAACGTCAATAAGTATTGGGTATTGCAAATTATTGTGCCTATGCCCACAACAATAGGCGATTGAGTACAAAAATGGAGCTATTATAAATCAAAGAGTAGTCTCTTTCGTTATGAACTTAGTGTTTATCAGGCGTTAACACTAAAGTTATAACATAAATGAGTCTAGCTTAAATTTGATGTACTTATTTAAAAAATAATAGAAACAGGAGCTTCTCTTTCACCGCATTCAGGACTGATACAGTTGCGACATATTTAATGTTTTTTTTTATTCATTAACTCACTGCACAATGCGCTCTAATATAATTAATATGAGTTAAATAAGAAAAGAACTAAGCTTAATTATATTTAAATTTCTATATATTACCTAATATCAGGAATATGATATTTCAATTAATTTTGGGAATTCCTTATCAACTTTTCAATGAGACGAATTTATTTGCTGTTTCTGACAATGCTGCCAACATGCTGGACACGCTGCCAACTGGTAGTGGGCTAGAGCATTTAGACTGCCTATGAGTCTGCAATGACTTATAGGGATCTAAATGCTTTTATTGTAGTAGCTGTAGTGTTGTATATAGTTCGTAGTATTTTGTTAATAAAGGCTTCTCTAAAGTAGTAAAGATACATGACTATAATCTTAAACGAATCACTCAGAAAGATATATTGATATTTAACTGGAGATCTTTTAACACATTGGTTTTCCCATATCTTATATAATAATTATTAAATTAACCCATTTCCACTCCCAACCCACTAAATCTTATAATTAGAATACATGAACAATGAGCAATTATTTCACGAGTTATTCGATTCACTTACTTTAAATATTCAATAAAGCAATTAGGTAAATTCTTTTGATTGACTCCTTTAAACATTGAAATAGAATCAAAATAATACTCAACAAACAACATCTACACGCTGTGTGATGAATATGAAAGCGCTGCTAATAAAGAAATCTAACCTCCAGTCTCAACGGAAGACCAACGCTGCCTGGACGTTTACCACGAACAGTGTGTTGAGTTGGGGCCGATTTGTGGCAGGAGACCGCAAGAACTTGGTCTTATCATTTGTTTTCAAATTGTTCTGTTTTTGTTACGTTTTTGTCATAAATAAAGTGCAGTTCTATTTCTAATCAGCTACTCTCATACACATATATTTTTGTACTAAGTGCTTCTTAGTTGGTGACGCTGTAACTCTTTACATATAAAACTACTTTAGCAAACTAATGAACATATTATAGGTACGTATATATTACTGGCGCTGTAAAGCGAAAACTTTGACCCTGTTTCAACTGATACCAACTTACACAACACGTGTCACAATCGTCACCATTTACGCTTTAGCCTAATTCTCAGAATGATATACGAACAAACGATTACTACTATGCTGATAGCTGACAGTGCCACCGCAACCAAAGTTAAATTTTCTCCTTTCATATCGTATTCCTTGTGAAACTGCTTCAGATACTTGTAATGGCAGTAGTCATCTGAGCATGGAAGGTTGGGCCGATCCATGCCGAATATAGCAATCTTGAGAGCTTCAAGGCCGTGCTTCAAAAACGATACGTGGAAAATCCATCGGAAAATGTACGAAGCGTCCCTGTAGCTGAGGAAGAAACCGGAAAATATCACGTAAGGCATGATGAAGAAAGGTCCAAGCATCACTCCGTTCTGGAAACAAAAACATAAGGAAACCTTTGAATCGTATTTTAGTAAGTATTTTTAGTTGTACAATTGTAATTTATGCGCCTTAAACCCAGTTTTTGAAATGTTTCTTTACATGATTGTGTTGGAACACGTACGAGGCCCTGATGATAAGCGGTAACCTCTGGCTATAACAGATGCATTTCTTCACAAGTAACGAAATGCACTGCGGTGCGCCCATCACCCTGCGACATAAAGTTGTTAAGTTGAGGGTATAAGCGAACCAGGAGACCATTTGCAAAATGCCTTTCCACCATATGGTGAAGATCAAGCCGGCCGTGGAGATCAAACCGTGGACTTGCGGCTCGGCAGTCCATACTTATTACCGCTGGGATATCAGTGCTACACTAGGTAAATTAATGATTAATTTTTAAATTAATTGTATTATAGAGTAACATTAACCAATATACGAGGTTTTTTTGCACATTTTTTAGTCTAATTATTATATTTATTAAATAACTGTAGGGCTTCTGACAAGATCATATTCAACAAAACCAAGCCATAACAACTAACTATCGAAGACTTAAAAAGTAAAGTGTAATAGAAATCTCGCTACTATTTTGCATACAGATTTTTATAACAACAATATCATATGTTTTATAGTCAGTAAAAGCTCTAATGGTACGTAATAGTTAATGAGTTATATTATAATGGGAACTAATAATTAAAGAAAATTAAGTACCTTGACATTGAAGAGGGAGCCGTTCAGTAGACCAACGCAGAGAGCGACGTACGACACAGCCAGAAGTGTTGATGAAAATAAGATAAATCTCATCCACTCCCACGGTTGTCCCGTAAGCCAGTAGGCAATGAAAGCGTAGCAAAGAGTACAGACAGTTTGTATTGGCAGCGAGGATACGAGCGTTGAGGAATAGTACGCTGATGTTGTGTACCACCGGTTAAAATGCTCTCGTCTAACCACTGGCAGCTGTTGTGGAACTGGAAAAAAGTATTTTTTAAGGATTAAAATTTTGTCGGTGTGCCATGTCCCCTTGACTACGATTTCAACTGTCATTAGGCTCTCATTATCACAATACGAGTTTGCTATCTTAAGCTTTGTCAAACAGCGTGCGCGGCAGTTGCGTAGTGCTGTCGGAGTGTGAGCGCGGTGCGATAGTAACGCTGCAGCAACACGTCACGCCATGCTCACGCACCGTCAGCATCGTATCGAGCCAACTCTATGCTTGGGATAGATTGCTACGATAGCCTAAATAAGCGCTTTACATTTTTGCAATCTTTATTTATTTTGATAGTACAGAATTGAATGTATACAATTAAGGGGCCATTTAAATCAATTAGAAGAAAATTATGAACAATCCAAAGTAATATATTCGTAAAATACTTATTTTTGCGCATTTCTGACAAACAAAAGGTCGTAGCCGCCACGTGCGGCGTGCATTGAGATATTGGACTTAATTCATGTTTTTTTTTTCTGTTACAAGAATGCCCATATTTTAGCAAAAATGAGATGTGCTTTGTTATCTTTGAAAAAAATAGCTGCACTTCGTTTTTTTACCTAGTACTCAAACAATTTGAAAAAACTGGTATTACACTGGATTTTTTGCCAAAATGTCCGTAAATAATGGTAGATTGTTTACCAAGAGAGCAACAACCATTTAAAGCCATTGAAAAATAGGTACGGCCACGCATCTGTATTCTATTACATGGGGCACACTAAAAGTTTTGCACTTCGAGCTAATCGGAACTATTTGAATTTCGAATGATATATTTTTTGAAACGACTTGCAACCTTCTTAGTAATAAAAAATATGGCCGGAAATCGTTTGTCAATTGTTTTTTTCACACATCAAAGTCCTACGTACGCAACGAAAATGGAATTAAGTCGAAAAGATTTTAGAGCGATGATATTTTATGATTTTAAAAGTTCTCTCTCTCCGCAAGACTGTGCCGCTCGTCTTCAAAATGCTTTTGGGAGAGACGCAACTTGTTTGAGCACCGTGAGGCGATGGTTTGCTGAATTTGTGAGAGGTCGGGTTTCTTTACATAACAAATTTCGTGAAGGGCGGCCTTCAACTGCCGTCAACGAAAATGATCTGGCTACTGTTATGCGTCTAACTGAAGAAAACCCGCGGTTTACAATTCGAACAATTCGAGGACTATTGGGGATTGGTATGAGCCAAATTCAGAAATTGTACACGAAGAATTAAAAGTTCGGATTTTTTTTTGTCGTTGGATCCCTCATGAACTGACAGCGGCGCAGAAGCGGGCTCGCGTGGAATGGTATACAGAATACAGATGCTACTGAAATACGACCACGGACATTCTAATGCTGTTTATGACATCGTCACAGGAGACGAAACGTGCATTTATTGTTTTGAACCCGAAAAAAACAATGGCAATCTTGTGAATGGGTGTTTGAAAATAAGTACAGGTCAACAAAATTGAGGCAGGCGAGAATCGTTGCTAAAAAAATGATCGCGTTTTTTTTCTCAGCTTTGGGTGCCATCTGCACAATTCCACTTGAAGATCAAAAGAGTGTTAATGTCGAGTAGTATTCTACCATTTGTTTACCTGGGGTGTTAGAAAAAGTTCGCGAAAGACGACCAAAAAGCCGCGTTCTTCTACATCATGAAAACGATTCTTCACACACGGCCAACAAAACAAAGTCATTTATAGCTTCCGAAAAAGTATAACTCGTCACCCATCCTGCACATAGCCCCGAAAATACAGTGATATCTGTGTTTTCCCCAAAATAAAATATTTAATGAGAGGTTTCACTTTTACCAACTCCGAAGAGGCAGTGACAGCGTTCAATCAGCACGTAGAAAACATGCCTTCAGATCTGTGGTCCTCTTGTTTTAGAAAATGGTTCGATCGCATGAAAAAATGTTTATAATGTAAAGGAGAGTATTTTCAAAAGCAATAAACATAATATTTTGTTTAACATATTGTTTTTTTAAGTTACGCAAAACTTTTAGTGTGAGCTACGTATAATAACTCCATATCATACAGATGTTGATAATGTTTGATTCAACATTAAAATTTAGCAGTGGGTGAAAATAATTCGCTACATATGCTATTACATTAAGTGAAGTAATAGAAGCTACATAATAATTATAATTAGAAGCAGATTTAAAAGTTACATGTCACTCATACAGCTAACTATGTTGCTGTGATGTGGATAATGTGTTGTGTAGGCTTAACTTATAACACGGGGAATTAAAACATGAAACTCGTTGTGTTTAAACTTTAAAACTACCTAATCCGGGGCTACGTGAATTGCAAATATTAAAAATTTATCTGCGATATTCCGCATGCTATCGTGTAATCGTAGATTAAGATTATCGGACAATGTAACAAGATTTTTGAACGTATCTACATATTTTTTTTAACGTGTATTATCTGCAGTATTTGCATACATTTTATTCAGTAGCTGCCTACAAAATAAAATGTATTTTGCCTCACTTCTTTTGATACCACAACTGTGTCCACTATCTCGTTTGGTTGTGGAACGTTAGACAATTATCAAAAAGTATTTGGAATGAACCCGTTCTCAGGCAGTAGATACTCAATCCAAAGATGTCTAATATAAAATCATACAAATTAAACCTTTTGGGAATTTGTGGTACTATAGTTATGTAAGATATAAATATAATAACAAAAAATAACAAGGTATTAGTAGTTTTTGTTTGCTTTTTTTGTTTGTTAATCTCATTATATTGTAATGTGTTTCATTACCGCGGTCATCATCTCTCACCACCGTACGTGTGGATGATGCTACAATATTATACTGTACCTACAGTATGTATATATAATCATATATACCATTATATTATATTTATCTCATATTATTCATATTGATAAAAGAAAAAACATGAAATTATTTTTAAATTCATAGACCTAATAATAGTGGCGCTAGTAAGAAAAATGGTCAGTGAGAAAATGGGAATGTCATCGAATGGATCAAAGATTTTTTATTGGTTTTTTTTTGTAATAGGTTGCTGTACCTATTTCTGTTTGTTTTGTCTTAACATTAGATTTTTTTCGTAAATTACACTAACTGCTAAGAGTTTTTTTTTGAGTTTGTTATTCGTATAATAGTTCGAACTTAACACAATAAAAAAATCTTTGATCCATTCGATGACATTCCCATTTTCTCACTGACCATTTTTCTCGAGTGACTGAAATTTGGAAAACTAAAACTGATATTGATATACTTACAATTTATGGAAACGGAGCTGAATGCCGTAAACATGAGAAACATCAGGCTGAAGTACAGAAAGTTGTAGTTGTCTCTAATGTACTTGGCGTCTTCCCCGATGTTGATGAAAAGAGTGCCGACGAAGATAGCCATGGCGCAATGAATGCCGACTATTGTAAATGTGAACGATGGATCCCGCCATTTTGACTGAAAAAATATTTTTACAGCGAATATAAATTATTATTATTGTTTTTTTTGAGATTTTGAAGAAGCACTCACGGGTCTCACTTGATGTTAAGCGGTAACCTCTGCCTACAACAGATGCATTTCCTCACAACTGCACTGCGCCCCTCACCTGAGACACATAGTTGTTAAATCTCATGTGCCTGTAATTTTTATTTACTCAATGCTGCCGGAACACACTATTAAGCGTTTGGCGACAGATTTTGAACTTAAGCTAGATAGGCGAGCATTTGCGAAATTCCTTTCTATCATGCGGTGAAGCTCAAGCCGGCGATGGGTTATTGAACCATGGCCCTGCGGCTCGGCAGTCCATAGCTATTATAAACGATTAATTTATCAGATAATTCAACGAAGATTTATTTGCAACATTCAGTGCAACTAGGGACATAGATGGAGTATATTATGATATTTCCATTAAGTTTCACCAATTTTATTCGTATCGTAATGTTGTTTTTTAATAATTGTTTGGAACTATGTGTACTTACTTGTTTTGTAAGAGTTTCTCAAAATTACACTATTATAGTATTTGTACATGCATACATACATATAATCGCGCCTGTATTTCCCGAAGGGGTAAGCAGAGGTGTGTAAACACCCACGTATCGCCAATTGAGTTTTGGTCACATGTAAAGTTTTGCATGATGGTAGGGCATTTTGCGAATGCCCGCCTGGCTAGCTACCACCCTCAAGTATAAAATCTGTCACCAAGCACCTGGCTGTGGGTTCTGACAGCTGTCCTTGAGAGGCAGTAATTCTAGGTTAGCCTGAACAACATCTTTGACCACATCATCACTTACCATCGGGTGATATAGTGGTCAAAGGCTAACCTACAAAGGATTTAAAAAAAAATGTAGGGGCGAGAGTATTTGTAAATTAAAATTAGTATTTGTAAGTAACCAATGAAACAGAACATATTCCACTGTAATATTGTAAAAGGCAATTCATAAGATGTTTTTGTAATCCGTTCATTGTATTATTTTATACTATATGTTGTTTATTCTTTGTACTTCTACGATTATGTTATAATAATATATCCTTCCTTACTATAAATTTCAAACTTCAGTATCTAATAGATACATTTATAAGAAGGTCTTATGTTTAATTTATTTTCAATTCTTAGCCTTGACGTTAATTTTGCTTTAATTAAGTTTGTACATACCTTTTTCGAATGAAATAAATATTCAAGTAAGCTTGATGACCTGATTATATAATTATTGATACGTATTTGTACATTTAATAAATAAAATTTCAATAATATTATAATGAGTTTTTAATTATTTTTTTATGCCTGATAGATGAGCCTTTGACCACTATCTCACCTGATGGTAAGTGATGATGTGGTCGAAGATGTTGTTCAGGCTAACCTAGAAGTACTGGCTCTCAAATATTACTTAATAGATAACAGACTATAAGGCACTTGTATATTATGCAGCGTATTTTATAAACACATATGATAAAGATTAATTATATCGTCAAGAAAATCGGATTGCTTAGAATACTCGTCATCATAAATAAACACATAAGTAGTTTATGGTACATAATATATGTTTGCGAAAACATAGTTTATATTTGCGTTTACGCTGAAAACAAGCGTTAAATAGATCTGCAGTACTTAATGTACTTCACTACTAATCAGTTTAAATTTGTTCACAAGTTATTGTAGAAAATTATTAATAATATTCGTAATACTTCGATAAATTTTATTTTGCATATTTTATAAACATGCTCATTGCGAATAATATTACTCATATATAAAAATTATATTACCATTTCAATTACCTGTTATAATATAATAATTATTACATTACCTCAATATAGACCTTAATCGATATCTACCTCCTCCTCCTCGATCTCGACTCGACTCGACTTTGACTCTAAGTTACTATTATTACTATCTACACCCATACTATTACCCTTATTACCCCCTACCTAGATACCAGCACCCGTATTCTCATGTCATTTCTTACCTTCCCTATTTGCATTTATGAACGTAATATATAATATGTTTACACATTATACAGACTGTTTGGTTTCAAAATCGTATTAAAGATTTTTAAATCGACGTTTCTATAACATACTTGCTCGAACTACAATCGTTATTTCGGACTTACAATTATAGATTTTTCGTTGATGGCCCCTATGTAAAAGTAAATGCGGAGCAAGTTACAACCCTGCCAAGTTCCTCGTTTTGACAGTTATCTTTGAAAGCCATTTTTCAGTCTATGTCTATCGACCACAACGTCGCTTATCACCAGGTGACATTATTGTCAAAAACTAGTCTATAAGGCAAAAAAACAGAATCCGTAACGGTGCGCCAAATTTCCATGAAATGCGGCATAGTTCCTGAAATAACGCAGAAAGTTTGATGTTCTCACACTAAAGCGATAGTAGTTTTAACAAATTCGTCGCGCACGAAGAATATTAATACATTATTATTTATCAAAAACTGGCATCTACAGTCAATATATCAGAAGTTTAATAACCTCAGACCAAGCCTTGATATTATGCGTAGCAGGTTTGCTAATGTATCGGAACATATTGTGCAAGACAACGCTAAACACCTCATTTGTATATGTGTTTTTAAATTATTATATTAGATATATAGTGCAGATGTCCATGCCTAAAAATGCCAAGCAGTATTGTTACATTGCGTTTCGCAGACTGTGATTAGATACATGACATTGAGCTGGAATATAGCTTAATATATAGTCCAGTAAGTAGTTATATCCCAAAGATTGTCACATACATGTTATTTTACAATTATAATATAATATATTCGTAGTCTACAATATTATGAGCATACAAAGTTATTTTTTGAGTTTGCTTCTAATCTCCGTAGAAATGTCAGTAAGGTAACAAGGACTTATTATCACCTCATGGTGCTATCACCATCTTCTAGACAACTGGGACTGGATTATGACTAAATTAAAGTGTGACTTATCACCATCACTTCCATGTGATTAGGGCTCAAATATGGCACATTAAACTTTACCTATGACTTCAAGAAGATAACGACTTGAAAATGTCTACATTAAACCAGTTTGTCCGAGTCGTAGTCGTATATAATGTAACTTATTACCATGACTTCTAGATGAATAAGACCGGATTATGACCACATTAAACTGTCTTATAGTATCTTGTTTTCTAGATGACTTGAGCTTGATTACTTTAAACTAAGACTTATATTCACGAATTGTAGATGACTGTTAGATGTTAAATTTGAGTAGTGTACCATATGACCTGCAAAATACAGGGTTATTGGTAAAATGCTAACAACCTAGGGTTGACCTCTTCTAGTCCTAAGAAACATTTTGAGATGTTTTTTTTTTATTATATTAAACTTAGGACGTTGTAAATATTCAAAACTCTATTCAAATGGACCACGGCAAGGTCCAGTGTTGCCGCAGCGGGCGCTCTTGGCTAGAAATAGGAAAACACAAAAAAAAAACAAAACAAAAAACACATCCTAAAATGTTTGTTAGGACTAGCAGAAGTCAACCCTAAGAGGTTGTTAGCATTTTACCAATAACCCTGTATACAAATCGTACGAATCCAATTAGAAACTTTTATAAAGTAATTTCATATTATACTAACCAAGAGAGATCTCTTTGTTAAAGTCAGGAACTGTTTCCACCTAGACGTGGAGTATGTACTTTTAATTGCTAATAATATCTTGCTCGTTGGGTCTTCTTTTGGTGCTGGTAAAGTTGTCAGGAACACTTCGTCAAAGTTACTTAAATTATATTTTACTGGAATTTAAAAAACAAATAAGTTAGAATCTTCATAGGTTTAAAGGCTAATTATTTGCCACCTTCGACCATATAAACAGAAATTATAGGAACATGCTATTAAAAAGACTAAGAATTACGTCACTGATTTCCAGACAAAGCCCTGCTGTTGTCAATGTATGAGTAAGTTTAATAATAACAAATACTTTAGAAAATCTTTAAATTAATATTTTAGAAAAACACTTGTAATATATATAATGTTTATCTGGTGACAATTCCGCCTAATTTTCCTGTTAAGCTGACAAGACGTAACAAACGCCACGTAGCTAAACCGGAAGAATATTCGACACGTTTCACTTCTACACGAAGTAGGAGGTCTTGACTTTTCGATGTGTTACACCTACATATATTGCTGACCTAGGCCCGAATCCCTCACAAACCTATTTACGCGTTGTCAGCAGTATATTTCTCTATATAAACGGTGGCTTCCAAAATTAAGTGCTCAGAATTATCGTGATAACTCCAGGAGTCACCAGACTCAGTACTAGTAGCCCTTTAGGTGGAACTTCTGCCCTAATTAATAGCAAAAGTGAGTTACGGGAACTTGTAAGTCGACGTGGAAATAAATTAATATTATTTTTCAAATAAAATAAATGTGTGTGTGTGTGTGTCATTAAGTTGTTTTTTTAAGACAACTGAATAGGCCACATAACATAGCGAACAATGCACTGAGAAAATACTAAAGTCAAAAGCGCCCAAGTGACGGCCAATTTATATGGTATGAAAGCAAAAACCGACCAAACGTAAATACGTACAAAAACGCCTTCTAACTAGAAGGCGTTAAACGAGGTCAGTGAAGGCAAATGTTTCTTTTCGTCTTAATTTAAGGTGTATTTTGTGGTCTTTCTTAAATATTGACTTTTCGATGAGGCTGATTAAGTCGTACGTTATATTGATAATCACCGTATATAAACCGCCGTAAAAGTAAGGTATATTTTATGGTCAATACTGCAATTATTATCGTATAACAAGTTCAATTCTGAAAATACTTTAATTAAGGCGTTTTTTGACGGTTGTGTTTATTATAAAACATGGTACATTTTTATTGACTTCGCTTTGCGTGGTGAAAATCTTAAGAGTTGTGAATTCACCTTGCGTAGTTACAATTCAACGGTAAAAGGTCAAATTTGATTTAAGCTCCAAAGTCGTTTTCTCAGTGTGGAGATATCTAGATATGTGTATCTACATGAAAAGTGACAGGTATTTTATGTTAAACAAACTTACGATGAATATATGCTTCTATTGAAAGAAAATACATATCTATACCTTAGATTTTAATAAATTTGTAAGATAAAGTAAATATAAGCCGGCTTATAGAAACGTCGTCTTTGCTCTGTCGCCGAAAAGCAAGATTTATTTTAATTACAAATTAAGATACTGCTCTCGGGGGTGTCACTAAATATATTTTTTATATATTTAGTATAAAATATTAATTTAATGTTTTAAAATATTTGTTATTATTAAATATGGATTTCCGCAAAGTAACAGGTACTGAGCAGTTCTGATGAAGTGCAAAATAATCCGTTACCATGCGTCTAAAGCCGCGTGTGAAATCTAGCATATAATAAAGGAATTATCTGACCGAAAACCTTAGGTATAGTATATACATACAGATACTCGTCAAAACCATTGCCTCATATATAACATTGGTAAGATATGGTTGTGGGTAATGAATGCTATATAGATAAATCAACTTATTTAATAAATATGGCAGGTACTTATTACCTAAATCAGTCTCATGAGATAAATTCGCTATCCACTGCATATTTTTTCCGTTTTCCGAGCTCTCCACAAGCTGGTTCACGTTGTCTGCAGATATTTCAATCACTGGAAAAATAAAAAAAAAACACTACTGAGTAAATTTTTATTACTTATGATAAGTTATGAGACGACCAAGTCGCCCGTCTGATAATCGCCACGCATGTGCAGAGTCATCCATCATAAATATATAGAGTATTACAACAGGTACGAAAAAAATTATTTTTTTTACAAATTATTGGAGCAAAAAAATTTTATGTTCCGGGCGGGAATCGATCCTGCGTCCTCCGATTTCGCAAGGGATGCCTAAACCACTCGGCTTAGGCATCCCGCGCGAAATCGGAGGATTATTGTAGCACAACATTTTTATGCCCTGGGCGGGAATGGAATGGCGGGATGCCTAAACCACTCGGCTGAGTTGATTAGGCATCCCGCCATTCCATTCCTGCCCGGGGCATAAAAATGTTGTGCTACAATAATTTGTAAAATATGATTATCGCTTAGCACGCGATATTGCTTGTATAATCATGTATAGAAATATACATTTATTTATATTTGTCCACACTGCATTTTACAGTTGCAGTGTGTTCTCGTCATGTTTGACACTGCACTGCGCTAGGTACTCATACACGTTGTTAGTTCTTATGTCTCCTTTGTCCCGTCACTTTACATCCTACAGTGCCCGTTACGTCTGAATACAGTAATGTTTGCATACGACTACTTAAAAGCAAAATATCTGGCAAAGCGGTGGCACCCACCAAGACGGGAACTAAAGAGACCTACCCGGTGAATATTTAGGTAATTTATGCTAATAAATTACCTAAATTACCCTGCTAAAAAATCGGATTTCTATAGATTATTATTTGTATATATATTTCGTTGAAATCATCGTAATGAGGTTTGTATGAAATCACAAATTTCAAATTTTACCTTTTAGGAGGGTTCGCGCTGAACCTGTAAGGTCGACTTTAAATCCATACCTACCCAAAACTAACTTTTAAAAAATCTCAATGAGTACATGTACATACATCATACAGTAGCTGCGATAATATGCTATATAATCCCGTTTTATGTTTAAAGGCGTTGAACTTACTTGAATTAATATCATTCTTTTCAGAGGTGGAAGTAGTATTTTTTATAGTTTATTTACTCTGTGAAGGATTTCTAATCAATGACCAATAAAATAGATTTCCATGCAAGAATAAGATAACAATAATTTCAAGACATAGTAAGTAGGTTGAAAGATAATAGAGATAAAAAGAAATAATAAACAAATTGAGAATTAGTTCTCCAGTACAGCTGCTAGAGCCGATTATTTGCTTGGTGACAAATTTTCTACTTGAAGTAGGTAGCACGGATAGCTACCGTGGCAAGCATTCACAAAAAGCTAACATATTCACCACAGCTCATGTAATAAATGATACAATTAACAGCTCAAGGTTTCTTTTTGTTTCAATTAGAACCTGATTTTAAAGTTAATACGGTCGGTCTATCTAAATCCTTGAGTTAGCCGTCGTCAAAATTTAAAATAGGTAGGTACTTAATTAATTTGGAACCAGTTTGTAAATTATTTCTACTTGAGCATAATAATTTGCAAGATAAATTATAGCTAACTATTATAATGGAATATACCTATGAGCAGAAACGTGTGTCTTGAGGGAAATTTAATATAATAACAAATATTTTAATAAAATACTTAAAAAATATATCTAGTCACGATTCCACCTAATTTTCTTGTAAAGCCGACGTGACGTCACAAACGCCACGCAGCCAAAAGGAAGAATGTTCGACGCGTTTCGCTTCTACACGAAGCATCCTCAGGAGGTCTTGAGTCTACGAGCTCACGATCGAGAAAGAAAAATTTTATATCTTAGATGTGCAAGTCAAATATTTATATATTAATAATCCTAATTTTTGTTACACTATAAAAAGTAAAATCAAAGTAAACAATGTAAAAAAAAAATCCAATATAAAAATATACTAGTAAATCTCATACGAAACCTAATAAATCAACTTGCAAGGTGGAAGGGAATTAAGCGAATGCCTACCTGGCTAGGGACCACCCTGAAGTAGAAAATCTGCCGCCAAGCACTTAACGGTGTGTTCCGGCAGCAGTCCTTGAGATCCAGTAATTCTTGGTAGCCTGAACAACATCTTCGACCGCTTAATCACCTACCATCAGGCAGGACGATATATACTATTAATTTTGTTGCCTCCACCGTGTTCAGCGAGGAATGGAGGAAGAACATGATTATAAATAAACCTTACTCTAGAATAGTTCCATGTTGCGTATTGAACGCAATGACTATCGCTGTGCTGACTCTTTGTGAGTTCAATCGTTTATTATGACTCGGAAAATAAGATTGATAATAGGTTAAGCCTGTTAACACCTTCGACCACACCGTCATTTACCATCAGGTGAGATTGTGGTCAAAGGCTTATTTATCAGCAATAGAAAAAAAAAAACAAAATAAAAGCTACTACTACTACTACTATTATACAGTTATGGCGTCTACTGTTGAACGAATTTGCCCACGCCTGGCAGGTGCGTCTTCTGGGTCATAGTGTAAAATGGCATTTCTTCAGAATGTGCTACTGTCCACCTTTTGGCATTTTACTCTTCGTGGCATCTTACGACTCCCACAGGAAGATAGGGGCAATACTCACGGACATACTACTAAACTTTCATATACGAGATGAATGTAATCATTGTTTATTGTTAACAAGTAAAACATATCATGAATTATGTTTTTTATATCTACATTTTAAATAACATCAAAATTCACATTTTTTATTTTCCTTCTTTTTTTGTAAAGTTTAAATGCTTTGTACATAACTTTTTTGGACACAATGGAGCTTTAAACTACTTTGGTACGATCGAGGATACATTGGACTCCTAGAGTAATAAAAAAAAACGCCATTTCTGTTTAGGTTAGAAGTTATTATCATTTAATTGACCACTTTTGGGTTTTTCGTGCTAAAATTGTAAAAGTCCCCTTAAAAATCGAAATCGCGCTAGATTTTTTTGTTTAGATGGATATGTTCTAAATGGCTAATGTATCACCCCTTCAAATATGTGCATCCGACCACCAAACATCCTGTATAATGCCTATATTCATTACTTGGTACGAGTAATTCCCCGCTTTGTTGGAAATTATTGCATGCCTGGTGCTTCTTACGCATAGATTAAGAATTAAATTATGGCTTCAACCACCAAGAGAGGAAGGTAATGCCCAAAATTTTACAGAATTATCCACTCTGGAAACTACGGAAAATTTCTTAATGCTACAAAATATTTAATTCATAGATTCAGGCGTTACTTTGTTGAAATATATATTTAATAATAAAAAATATTTTAAATACTCAGTCTCGATCGTGCGCTTGTAGAATTAAGACATCCTGAGGATGCTTCGTGTAGAAGCGAAATGCATCGAAAATTCTTCCGGATTGGTTGCCTGGCGTTTGTGACGTCACGTCGGCTTAACAGTTAGGCGGAATTGTCACTACTCTGGTTTTTAATTCGAGATCAAAAATGTAAAAAAAGGGGTTAACCGTGCAAAAAAATTACGACTACTTAGTAATTGTACTAATTTTGGAAACGGATGAAGCACTTAACATTAAAAAAAATATATTGATTACTTTAGCATTAACTAATAAAACACTTTTTTATCTGCGTACGTATTTACGCATATACACTTCTGGACTCATCTATTGGCCCACCTTGTATTTTCAGTTTCGTTTGGTCCTAGCTAAAATTTTATATTAGGTCGAGCAAAAAGTTTTTATGCAGTTTTGAACCTGGCACATTTTACCATCTTTTTCGATCGTATTGTTTTAAATTTGAATTCAGAATACCATTCGACATGGAGCTACGCCTAACAAGTCGGATATGCGCCTTGTTAAAGGCAATTGATTTTTGAATAAAAAACATGTTTTATCAAATAAAGGTTTAATTTAATAACGCGTGTTGCTTCCATGGGCATCTACCACAGCTCTCATACGATTAGGCATAGAGTTTATCAACCGCTCTATGAAATTTTGAGGGATCATCTCCCATTCCTCTTCTATGGCAGTTTTCAACTCCTGCATCGTCTGGGCAACTGGCTGACGAGCCCTAACACGTCTTTTTAGCTCGTCCCACATGTGCTCAATAGGGTTCATGTCTGGGCTTCTGGCTGGCCAGTCCATAACTGTGATGTTCACATCCCGAAGATATTCCCTGACGATGCCGGCCGCATGGGCTCTTGCATTATCATGCATAAAAAGGAAATTTGGGCCCACATAGTCCGCGTATGGTATCACGTGAGGTTCTAAGCACTCACGAATGTACCTTTCAGCATTTAATGTTGGCAGCCGTGGTCCTGTAACAACCTGAAGTTGAGTTTTGCCGCTCGCGGATATACCGCCCCAGACAGTCCATGAGCCACCGCCATAAGCAACCCTCTCTTCAAAGCAGCATTGTGCGAAACGCTCTCCCTTACGTCGGTAGACCTTCTTCCTTCCATCATTGTAACACAATTTTAGACTCATCAGAAAAGAGTACACGGCTCCAATCTTGCTGTGTCCAATTTAAATGACTGCGTGCGAAATGAAGGCGCGCTGTTCGGTGGGCTCGCGTTAGTTTGGGCCCATTAGCTGGCTTGTGTGGTACCATATCGCGTTCTTTTAACCTTCTCCGAATAGTTCGAGCGCTCACAGATACGCCGTGGAAGTCGCGAAGTTGGTTTTGTATCTCAATGGAGGTAAGGTGACGATTTCTCAAGCTGGTCGTCACGATGAATCGATCCTGCCTTTCAGTTGTGACCCGAGATCGTGGCCTTCCTTGGCGACGAACAAAGCCGCCAGTCTCTAGGTACCTCCGATAAACATTTCGGACCTCAGATCGACTTAAATTAAGTTAAGCACTCACGTTTCTTTGGCTGTGTCCGGCCTGAATAAGTGCCACAGCTTGGGCGGCGACTTCAGGTGAAGTATCCATAGATTATTGATAGAACCTCACCTTAATGTTAAGAATAAGTAATGTTTGTTGCAAAACCAAAGATATCAATCACTTTTTCAAGAATTAAATCCAAGTAAACCAATAAAACCAAGTTTTCTTAGTATTCGATTGTTTGATATCAACAAACAGGCTCCAAATTGTCTTTTGTTTCTTTAAATTCTGTGTTCGAAATTCAAAAAAAGACTATTGAATAAAATTGTGAATGTGCCAGGTTCAAAACTGCATAAAAACTTTTTGCTCGACCTAATATAAAATTTTAGCTAGGACCAAACGAAACTGAAAATACAAGGTGGGCCAATAGATGAGTCCAGAAGTGTATTTAATCCTGAAAAAAAATAGAGTAACATTTTTTTGTTTTTAATTGCCACACTGGCGGGACCACAAATCACAGAAACTAAAGGAGATAACATATAGATCTCTATGGGCGGGACCGTCGACATTTTCCAACTGATGTAATTTTTGCTTATTTGTTATTAGTTTTTAGATTCGAATGTGATTATCTCGCCGATTGTTTTTATTGTTATTGTTGAATTTCGTTGTTATTTGATATTGTTTTTATTATTAGAGAGTTGTGTTCTGTTTTTTTTTATTGTTACGAAAGTATTATTTTCGTATTATGGAGGCTGGAGCCTGCAAACGAGAGCTTGAACCAGGCTCTTCAAGAACGAAAGACATTGTACCTCTTTTAACTAACTTGTCTCATTGTTTTTTTTCAAGACGAACAAAATTGTTTCTTTAGTAAAGAATCAATACTTTTGTACTAACTTAAAAAAAAAAAAACTACTAAAGCACAAGTCAAACCATGAAATCAGAAACGTCCACCGTTGAACAGGGTTCCATTGGCAGGATATGTCATAATCCCCACGCTTGGCAGGCGTCTTGAGTATCGCAGTAGAAGTTGTTAGTTCTTTAGAAGGCGCTGCTTCTCACTTTCCGGTATTTTTGTGGCCCAGCCCCCATGGGATGCCGGGTTACTATGCCACCCCCGTTTCTTCCGGTGGGAGTAGTAAGAGGCGACTAAAGTATATATATATATATATTGTATAGGTGTGGTATTATTTCAACGTAATAAAAATATGTGAAACTTAGTGCAGCAGGGTGCACTGCTACACATTACGTAAGAACAGTTTTGAAGAAAAAATATTGAATACCCCTGACCTGTAGTCTTTCCAAGGCATTCGACTGTGTAGAGCAGAGAGTGATTACAAATCAGAGTGCGTTTCACACTAAGGTATTCGCAGAAAAGCACGGAATCATAAAATCATATCTGTAGGACAGGCTACAGAAGGTTGGAATAAATGGCAATACTTCTTTCGGGTTTTCGGTATAAATAGGAGTACCATAAGGATCAATTTGAGAACGTTTTCTGTTTCTAGCGTATATTACGTGACCCCACAGGATACTTCTGCAGGCGTGGCATCTTTTGTAAGTGACTCAGCCGGTGGCCTAGATGGCCTCACGTCTCAGCACTTAAAATATATTTTATCTTTTCGTTCTGGTGAGTTAGGTGAGACACTTCTAAGCGATGTGACGGCTTTGGTTAATTTGATGTTGTCGGGTCAGGTCAACAATGAAATTGCAGAAATTCTGTACAGTGCAAATGTATGTGCCCGTATTAAAAAGATGGTGGTATTAGGCCTATAGCAGTCTGCACCACTTATCGTCACCTTACAGCCAAATGTGGTTGTAGGAAAAACGTTGCTTTTTTCAAGTAATCTTTTTCAACCACTACAACTCGGTTTTGATTGGCAGGGTGCTTGTGAGGTTGCTGTACATTCACTTCGCACATTTCTTGATCAAAATTGTGGAGATGTGCGTTCGAAGGTGGATATTAAAAATGTATTCAAATCATTAGGTAGAGGAACAGTCAAAAAAGACTGAAGTGAAAAATAAAATACCGGAATTATATCCTTTTCTTTGTCAATCCTACGGCAAACCTTCAAAATTAACATACCAAAACAACGTTACATTATCTTCCGTAGGATGTCAACAGGGTGATGCTCTGGGACCAGCCATCTTTAGCCTTCCTTTCCACTCAATAACTCAACTTCTCGAAACAAAACAACGTTTGGTATTTTGATGACGGAACCTTAGGAGGCGATGCGAACACATTATTGAATGACTTGCGAGTACTTATAGACGATTTTAGTCTTATTAGCCTTGGACAAAAATTTTCCATATGTGAACTTTTGTTTGTGATACTTGTCCGTATAAAGATAATTAAAAAATTACTTACATACTTGCGCCTAATATAAAATTAGTAGGAAAAAGTTCGCTCCGTCTTTTGGTTTACCGATTCTTGACGAGTATTACATATTACATTATCACAATTTGTCGAAGAACAAATTCAAAAATTTAGAAAAGTGTGCTGGCATATTATTCAAAATTAACGCCCATCTAATAATGAATTTTACAATTATTAGATTTTGCCGTTTCGTTCCTAATTTGTACACAGTACACACAAATGAGTAGAAAAAAATCTTGAACTAATTTGAGGCTCTTTTGATGTAGTATATATGGCTGAGGCCAAAACCACACGGAGACTGGCTCGTCCAAATACAGAATTCCCTAAAATGTTGTCATCTAAGAAGCAGTGGAAAACAGCCCCTATGCGAGCAAGCACGGAAAGATCTTATAAATACGTGTACAAGTATCGCAGATCGTGCTCGTATTGTCGCTGTTTCTGTGTGGGTGGGAATCTGTTATTCGGTTACAGGCCTTTCCTTCTTACAAAGCTGGTAGCCTTATAGATCCTTCCGCCTTTCGTCTCGCTTATTAGCTTACGCTTGGGTGTTGGTCTTGTGTTGCAAATCACTGTGGTGTGGTACTGCAGTTGATCAACTCGGTCACCATGGCCTTTCATGTTCTCGAAGTGCTGGTCGAATTTCCCGCCATGCCAGCCTTAACGATATCATTCGCCAGACTTTTACCAGCACCCATGTTTCAGCTACTCCCGAACCAAATGGTCTGATGCGTGACGATGGTGAAATACCTGACGGCATGACTCTGGTTCAGTGGAAGTTAGGGCGGCCCTTATTGTGGGAAGCTACACGCGTAGAATTTATATAGCCGTCACATCTTTCTGAAACCAACGTGAGCACTGTTGCCGCGGCAGAGCAACCACCGAACCGTTGAGCCGTTTGGTGTAGAGACGTTGGGTCCGTGGGACCGGGAGCATAGCGCATTTTCCATAACTTATCAGAGCGCTTGGTCGATGCGACGCATGATTAAAATGCTGGCTCCTATTTGGCTCAACGAATAAGCATTGCAATGCAACGGGGCAATGCTGCCAGCATGCTGTACACGCTGCTAACTGGTAGTGGGCTGAATCATTTGGACTGCCTGTGAGTCTGCAATGGCTTATGGGTTGTTTAAATGTTTTTATTGCCGTAGCTGTAGTGATTTATATAGTTCGTTGTGTTTTGTTAATAATAGCCAACTTATTCAGGTATATAATCTAGTTTATGGAACTAAAGTAGTTAATGTAGTTTGAAACTAAGATCAAATTAATACGACGGGTTACAAAGGAAACATATCTAATTTATGACCATAAAATGAATTGCACTGCACAAACGTGATTTTTGATATTTACACCGCAGATGTAACTAAAATATTGTTGGTAACAATATTTTATCTCCTGGACATAATGAGACACACGAGAACATAATTAATTATTATAGGTATCTACACATTAGTCACAGTACAATGTTATCACTTGTTACTGTAGGTTAGTTATGATACATTTTAATAATCTATTGAGGTTATGGTAAGCTTCAAGTTTTGTACCTTTTTTTTTTTTTTTTTTTTAACGTGTGAAAAATGCATTTACGCATTCCCGTCCACCCCGGGGAAGGTGGCCGGGATATGTCGGGCTCGACACCAACTACTCCCACAGCAGCAAGTGCCCCTACCGACTAAATAACACACGGTGTTCCATCTCTACCGCTTCTCGGCGGGATCGCAGGGTCGCTTTAGCACTCAACCACGAACCCGCCACGGTTGTCCGTTGCCGGACCCCTCCTGGGGTGCTACCCCTCACGACGCACCAGAACACATGGCACGTCGCTACCACCCGGGGACCAAGCCCGCAAATGGGCGTCAGACGACCCCGCTTCCGACGCCCATGGTCCCCCTGCGACGGGTCAGATGAGTAGCCCCGTCGCCTGCTACTTCGGCCGCAGAGGATAGGGAGAGCGGCGCCTCGCTATACCAACACTCCTCCTCCCCTGCGGCCCCTCCGCGTCCGCCATCCAACGGTGGCGGCCCCGCCGTGGCCACGGAAGGTAGGGAGAGCGGCGCACCGTGATACCGGCACTCCTCTCCCGCCGTGGCACCTCACCGTCAGCTGTGGTGTCGCCCATACAACACCACAGCCCGCCTCAGATGCGGTGCTGCCCATACAGCACCGCAGCCTACCCGTTGCCGCTCCAGTCTGGACTTAGAGGCAAAGCCCAGTGGAGCGGCCCCTCTGGGGCCGGCCGACTGCCCAAGCCAGCACGGCCCCTGGTTCCTCTTCGCTTCACCGTGGGTGACGAAGCCACGGCTACTAAGCCCCACCGCCACGACAAGGCGGGAACCCTTCGGGGGGTCAAGTTTTGTACCTTCTTTATTAGTACCTAACCTACCTACTCGTTTTGCGCACACGAAAGATTTAAAGAGAAACAAAGAAACATCATCAAAGAAGACAAAAATCTTTTCTGTTGCCATAACCGTTCACAGCTACAGCGATGGTAGAAATTAATTAATTGAAATACTTAATGATATGAATGAAATGCATATGGTTGACAGTGACTAACGATCCATCACGAATAGCTGTATTAGATATAAATAACGAAAATTGCAAAAGTAGCACTAAAAGTAATACAAACAGTATACAATTATTTCCTTATTATGGTTCATAGGTTTATCTCCCACTTCGTAAGTGATAATATTCAGGAATTACTGGCTCTGAATTACAACTGCCGTAACATATCGTTAAGTGCTTGGCGACTACATATTATATCTTAGGGTAGCTCTAACCTTTGGTAGGTTTTGAGCCATGGTACACCTGCGCGGCAGTCCATTGCCTCAGGGCCATTATTGATTAAAAACATAATATACTCAATTCTAATATATACTCGTAGGTCATTGGATTTATATATATTCCAAATATGTTAATCCATGCGTACCATAAATAACTATAACAAATGAATTTTAATATTGTTATGTTTACAATAACACCTGATCGGCACATGACTATATTGTTTCTCTCGTAAATTTGTAATTTTACAAATGAATTTCATTCATAAATGTTATTTGTATCCTACAAGATATATAATTGTGCTGATCTGTTTGATGGGCTCACTTAAACACTTTTAGTTTATTTTGTGGTTCGAGTGGTAAATCCGACCCACAGTCAACACGGTTTTGCATGGCGGTAGGGCATTTTCCGAATGCCTGGTAGAAAATCTGTCACCAACTACCTCATGGTGTGTTCCGGCAGCTGTCCTTGAAACCAGTTCTAGGTGAGCCTGAACAAAATCTTTGACCTTCACTTACCATCAGGTCAAAGGCTAGCCTATCAGCAATAAAAATAAACTTGACCCACAGTCAACTCAGCCCGCTGCCAATCTGATTCGCGGATTCTGCTGCCTGCTACCAATATTTACGGGGCTGTCCTGGTTCGCCCATGGTATAAATTATATAAACGGAATAAATTTAGCTAAGGTTGAAGTTCACGTGCTTTTTTTAAAGAGCACGTGAATTTCAACCTTACATGCTACACGAATGCCTACCACAATGTAGTAATGCCGTTACTTTGTTAGCATTCGAGTTGCCTTTTTTTTTTTTAATTTTAGTAACTACTCTTTAGCAAATTAATTACTGTAATATTAATTACTGTAATTATTAATTATGTAATAATAGTTACAGATGCAAACCTCTTTCTATACTGATAAAACCTGTGAATATTAACTAAATAGATTTCTTACTACAAAACATTACAAATATCACAAAAGATTGATTGGAAGTATAATAATTTTCAATGCATTATCTCTCTGGCGACATGCAATTTGAGATTTTTTGATGATTAATTATTTTTCTCATTTTACTAAATTCATATTCAGCACTTAGCCTTATTCGAATCTAAAATTAATACTATCTTGGTCAGTACGAGGATCAAATAAAACTACGTTGAAATACGTTTCATCAGTGCACACTCCATTGCAGCGGTTACAGTAATAAGTCCGTTCAAAATCCGAGAAAAATATTCTATTCACATGGATGCTGTTCATCTATTTCCGAATTACTGCTTTAAGCGTGAACTGGCCGGCCCGTTCTCCGTTCAAACGTCGTAGGGTGATTACTCCCTTATTTGAGGATTTAGGCCCAAAAAAAAGCATAATACCGATTGATCTCGTCATTATCTAGGCTTGTATGATGCCGAGAATTGAATAAAATAACTAACTTGACAATTATGAGCCAGGAAACATTTTTCATATAAAGTTTTCAAGGCTCATAACTACCAAATTAATTATCTTTTTAAAATTTTGGCATCATACAAGGCTAGATAATGACGTTATCAATCGGTATTATGCTTAGGTCTGGACCATAAGTTCAACCTTAACAGCTAATAGCTGACTTTGCCCCTTCTGTTTCCCAACACATAAAATGACGGCATAAATATATATATATAGTGACAAAAGAAAATTAAATACTTACAAAAATCCACTGGATTGTGATACGGCGGGCAGGTCATGCCAAGCTGCTCCAGGCATGGTATCAACAATGGCACCGATCCCATGTACGCGCATTTCCCCGCTGTGATAGCGTACACTCGGTCCACCATTTGTAGCAGGGCCGCAGAAGGCTGGTGAATCGTCACAACCACCGTCCGTCCCTGTCTTGCCAATAGGTGCAGTAAATATACTATTTGCTTCGACATGAAACTGTCCAGCCCACTGAAAAATAGACATCAAGATGGTCTAAGTAAGTTTAAATATTTCCAGGGTCTGTTAATAAAATGTAGAGTAAAATACAGGGTAATAACGTGTGATAAGAGAGAGTGTAGTTAATGGGGATATAGTGTATTTGCTTAATAAAGGTATGCTCTGATGTTTTGGACAGGTAGAAAAGAAGGACAAAAGGAGATACAGGTACATAGAGTATGGGTATACATAGAGTATGGGTATACCCATACTCTATGTACTATATAGTGTACTACTGTAATGTAGATGTTGGTAAGCATATTCTGGTCTAATTAGATAAAAAAGCCAGGGCTCTTATTGTGTATATAAGAGACGGACGTGTACGAAGAATGTGACTAGAGTGAAGAAAAAATGAGAGTTTGTCAAGGTCGTAACAAGTGGAAATCCTTGGTCTGTGGCTACTCTTCCAGGAAACAGACGTAATATTTTGTATGTATGTAATCATATTAATCAATCTTGAAGGAGATAGACCAATACAATTAAAGGTTGTTTCCACTCTCTACTTTACTAAAGACAAAACATATTGTATTTTTTTATAATTAAAATAACTGTTATTTAACCTTTTACCCACAATTCGTGAATAACTGTTATTAACCTTTTACCCACAAACCTTTTCCCCAAAAACTCTTCTGATTTACCCCAGAAATACGCGAAATCGTTATAAAAGTATTAAAGTTTTCAATGCTCTCCCAAAGTACCATAAAAAGATTTAATCATTTTATTTCTTTCAAATAATAATTGCTATGTTGTTTACACAATCATTTTTATTGTATTACTCCGTAAGTAATTTATTAAATGCAACTGTAAATAGGATTATTGTAAAATTGTACGTGTTTATTTTTAATCGATAAAAATATTGGAAATAATTTTGACTACTTAAATAACAATCGGTAATAAATGCATGCCAAATGTATAATATAACATTATTATTAATGTTTCAAACCCAGAGTAGGGTAGATTGTACAGGGACTTTTGTTACACCCTTATATCCTACAATCTGATACAATAAATATTTCATTTCATTTATTTATCGCTCAGTACTTAGTAGGATCATTATATTAAATAATATAATAGGATTCATATTATATGTAATCAATAATTAATATTAATTATTTACTAAAATTAATTAGTTTTATGAATTATAATTTTATTTATATGCATTAATTAGTAGTAGGATGATTTAATATTACTAGCTCTGCATTATGGTTTTACTATGATTATGATAAAAAGTATCCTGTATATGTATTTATCTTTATTTAATTTATGTATTTAAGTATCATGTTATAAAAGGGTATAAATACATATGTAGCTATTTATGCCTTAACTATCTACATTCCAAATGTCATCCAAATCAGTTAAGCAGTTTCAGCCTGAAGGCTAACAAACAGGTACTCATATGCTCACTGACTCACACACAAATTGACAGCTTTTATAACAATGGGTTAAATATTAGAGATTGCAAACAGAAAGCTGCTACTTTTTTTCAGTATTAAATTGCATTCGGACAATTTGTACATCAGCCACTCATCATATTAAATAGTTGTATACAGCAGTCTTATAAAAAGTGGACGGTGGATGCAAGACTCAAACTTATAACAGAGATTCAACTACCTTTGTACTGTTTTCCTCCATATGTGCACATTCACTATGACTTTGTTGTTATTAATTGATAATGCACTATTGATAACCGATCACACTCCACAAAATAAAGATTTTGGAAAATAACACAGTATCTAATATTACCAAACATTACTTGCCTACCTTGGACATAGCAAAAATAATTGAAAGATATTATGAATGCATAGAGCTACATTTGTACCTATGTATGCATAGAGTTGTTCTCGGCATTTAACTGCAGACGTTTTTTTTCATCATTTATTTTGAGAAAGTAGGATATGTATAAATCGAAATAGGAAGGTAAATTAGAATTCCCGCCTAAGTGCATATCAGAACATTTAAATAGGCTCCTTGAAGTAATATTCAGAGATATTTTCCATAGAGAATTTCTGAAAAGAGATAAGTATCTACAAGAAGCCATACCCACGAAAGTAGCAGCTGATTTAAAGTATAATGGCAAAACACGTCATTTGAAATATATCGATATCGATGAAAATGTTACACAAAAAAATATATTTTTTTAAATTCCTTTTCCACAGGCCAGCAAGAAGATAGCACACAAGGTTTAAGTGAATTCTAAAGAATACAGAAATTCGCCAAAAACCGAACAAATCATCATGCAAAACTCGCATGCTACACTCAAAATACATCGATTGAAGGAAAGTTGAGGAACATACTATATGTATATATACTTGGTTAGATTGGAGTCATTAAAACAATCAATAAGCTTGGTGGCATGATAAGGAGATAAGACACCGACGACCTACGAATGTTCAGAGTAATACCTAATTAAAATAGAAAGCAGACTGCGAATGCATGCTCGTATAAAATATATAAGTTTATGATGTTGTAAGATGGCTAGTGTTAAATTTAAAACTTTATATTGACATATATATTTTATAATATTTCTCCTCTACAAATGTACTGTATAACATTAATATCATCCATTTTCCAAACTTCGCTGAACACAAACTCAATTTTCCTTTGTCGCTCATGGTCACTTAATTCACCAACGGCAAAAGTTTAAAAAAAAAAAATATATATATACATTTTTGTAAGGACTTCCCTAAAGATACTTTAAATGGGAATACAAATTTTTACTCTATTATAATTATTCTCAAAAATGTTTAGTCGTTCACATATTTAGCCATACATAGATAGAATAAGTCATTGGAAAATATCTTTTTCTATATAATTTAGCAAAATAAACTTACAGATTATTTTTCTATTTTCATACATTTATATACTCTTGCCAGTAAAAAGTTTATTTTACACACTTGCTCATAAAGTGGCTCTAGTTTCATCACAATTAAGCACATAATAACACCTGTAATCAAACTGTGATTTTTCATTGCTTTTATTCTCAAGTGAGTTACAGAGTTTTTTTTCATATCGAGTACCTTTGTTCGTAAAAAAGTTATTGTTTAGTAATTTCATACAACTATTAACTATATTTATATAGATAATTACAACTTGTACGTGTTTAATAAATAAAACTTTTACTAGATTATAACTTTTCCTTTCTTACAGAGAAAAGAAAACATTAAAATCCTCATTTAGTACGTGGCTAAAACGCTATCCGCGAAGAGCTAAAACAGATAAAACCTCATTATTTGGTTTATGGCCGAAAACCATGAAAAACTGATTAATTTTTCGCGCCATTGCAAATTATTTACGTTCCCAGATGCTAAATTGAAGATCTGATAAATACCGATCATTCTTCCCTCCACCGACCAATCTCTAACGTTTGTTTTCCACTCTATCCACGCAACATTGGCAAATTGCGGCGACCCAGCAGAAGCCATAAGAAAAAAGTTCAAGTTGAATTATTTACGTAGAGTAACAAGGATAATTTTGATTAAGTAAGTAATATTATTTTTTATCACCCATATCACTACTTTTAAGGGATATTTATTATGTTTATTTATTAAGATATGTTACTAAGCCTACGCGTTCCATCTTTTCCTCCTACATATAAAAACCATACATTTAAACGTAAAAGTGAGTCCGTTGAATTGCAGTTATTGGAGAATATGCGTAAGTAATTATGGCAAATATCATAAAAATATCACTTTACAATTCTTGGTATGTAAAGAAGTACTTAAACAACAAAATACATACAAATGTATATATAAATGTTAATTATTATAAATATAATAAATGTGTATTTTACAATTTCTGTGTATGATCTACAGTCAAAAAGGTACGTCATACATACGTCAAACTTGGTGTTTTACTACTAGTAATAAAAACAAACAAAAAGTGAGTCACAATTGCAAGAAAGATGCTGAACTGAATCAATAAAAATATCGAATGACTGATTATTAGTTGATTAATTATTGTTCTTAAAATTATCAATGCATGTCGGCGGCTGATACCTACAGTAGGTTCGATGTTTCTTACAATGTTGTCAACTTTATCGAACGATTGCATTGATATGAATGCAATCAGAGCTTATCTATGGATTACAAGACAGAATGAACAGTTAGAAAGTTAAATATAATGCGTATTACATTAATACATTATTCATGCAAGGCATTGCGCCGGTGCAACGTGGTGCAACTGTTTTTGGATACTCGTTCACATTCTAAGTCTAGCTTTAGTTCAATTATCATCAGTTACCAACACGTGATATAGTATCACAAATTTACATTTTAATTAATCCGTGCAAAGGTTATTCGAAAAATATTTGGTTGTGAAACTACAGAATGTAATCAATCAGTGAAACAGTAAAAAATAAAATAACAAATAAGCTTCAAACCAAAACGATTTAAGTTCTTTTTAAGCTGATAGTCTAGCTTAAAAAACAAATAGGTTAAGAACGACTATACTAGCTCCGCTAAGGGCATAATTGATATAATACTACATTAAGATTCTTTTTGGCACTTCTGGGAGTTTATAAATTTGTGAAGTTGGTTTTGCATTTATATATACAGAAATATTACTTATGCCTTTAATAACAAAATACTACGAACTATATACAACACTACAGCTACTACAATAAAAGCATTTAGACAACCAATAAGTCATCGCAGACTCACAGGCAGTCCAAATGCTCCAGCCTACTAGCCTACCAGTTGGCAGCGTGCCCAGCATGCTGGCAGCATTGCCCATTTAGATATACTGAATATGAACACTAGCTATACACAACCAGCGCAGTGGTCGTCTAACCAAAAAGTTTCAACGCTGAATATGAGTACGGTGAATCAATATCAGATTCGGGTTGGTTGGATGTTGCTAAGCAATTCATTGCCATATTAAATTTTATGTAATTTTATCTAATTAATTCATTGTGAGTACTAGATTAGATAGGGTAATCAGAGCGATAAAAATTAGACCGTTCATTACGAGTTAATCGTTTACAACGAGAATATAGTCTATGAACAATGATGTGTTACATAATCAAATGAATACTCTATAAGGTATTTTTATCATTACTTGTATGATAAGAGATCATTGTGAATAGTCGCGTATAGCTAACATCTCTAATTAATACACAATTTGTTCAACAGTGTGTTTGTTAAAATGTCTTTGGGAGATTTTATTACGTTATTGTGACGGAACAAGCACGAGGCCCACCTGATGCTAAGCGGACTAACCTCTGCTTATAACAGATGCATTTCGGCACAAGTCACGAACTGCACTGCGCCCGTCACCCTGAGACATTGTTTTTAAGTCACATGTGCCTCTAATTTTACTGGCTCTCAAAAACTGCTTCCGGAACTTGTGAGGTGCTTGGCGACAGATTTTCTACTTGAGACGCTAGCCAGGCGAGCAAAATACCCTGCCACCATGCGGTGAAGCTCAAGCCGGCGGTGGGGATCGAACCATGGACCTGCGGCACGGCAGTCCAATAGCTATTACCGCTCGGCCATCATTCCTTCAATAGAGCAATGAAAGCCGAGCGTTATTAGTTTCCATTCTAGGTAAGTCTATATAACATCTTCTGAGCATAACAAAATGTGAGATTATAATGAAATGCTAACCTGTCAGCATTTTTTTTATCAGAAAATTCTTACTCTTATTGGCGGTATAATACTAATTGTATGTTGTCAAAGAAGGCGTGACCTAAGAAGTAGAACTAAGCAAAATAAAGACTGTTACTGGCAAATGGTCCTATCTTTTATCACGCAACTTAAGACCAATGTGACGAAAAAATCAGATAAGACTTATTGCCAGTTCACAGTCGATATTTTTTTTGGTTATAGCCGGATATATTATACAATAACGGCAGTGAAAAGACTGACGTGAAGTGAGACGATCATGCCGTACTATTCAGTGAAACATAAAAAAAATATTACCTTGTTGGTTCATCCAGAAACATGACTGGTGGATCGTTAAGCAATTCCAGGCCAATCGCCAGTCTTTTTCTTTGCCCTCCTGATAAAAGCCCTGCTCTTGTGCTCCGTACTTTCTCCAGGCCTAGTGAAATTATTACTTCTTCTACCTGGAATTACTTTTTCATAAAATAAATGATAGTATAAAAAACGTGTATTATTAAATTGTTAGATCTTTAATTAAGATACATTAAAGGTCTTTTTAAAAGAGACACGTAGCGGGATTATAACGTTAACGGGGTGGGACGATATTAATATTTTATTTATTTATTTCAATTAATAAAGACTAACCATTTACATTAAAGACACAAAAAAGTAATAGAAAGTTATCTACAGGATGAAAATGTCGTACCATGTAGACTTACACGTTGCATCTTCTGTTCTCTGCTGATGTGGTCACCAAGTTTAAGTTCTGCCGCTATATCAAGGGATTCATTTATCGTCAGCTGGTCTTGCACTTTGTCATCTTGGAGAATGTAGCATGATCTTCTTCTAAATTTCTTTTCATTTCTAAGTTTACCGTTGACGTAGACATTTCCACTAGTTGGTTTCCTATAACAAAGAAATATATTTGATTTCTGTGTAATTAAATCTCTTTTTAACAACGAAAAACATATCAGAGACCAAACTAATTTCCAACATAAGTGTTGTATATATTTTTTTTTTTATGTTTATGTGACGGAACAAGCTCGAGGCCCACCTGATGTTAAGCGGACTAACCTCTGCCTATAACAGTATATAATGTATATGTATTTATTTTTATTTATTTATTTAATTTATTCAAAATTTGTACCGCTAAAGAGCGAGTTACACTATATGTAGTAAAAAACTAAATGTATGAAATGTGAATACGATGCAAAGCTGATTCTTACGCTTTTGTGTTCACAATTTTATTCCATAAGTTACTTCATACAATATTTGAATAATATGTTCAGAGTTATTATTCAGTTTCCTGCTTTATATATCTATTTCAATAATTGCTGCATTTGGAGTAATGAATCGGATGTATAATTAGCCTACACTAAAGTTTTTTCCCGGGGGGTGCCGGGCTAGAATGTCACCCATCTACCCATGGGTGTCGTAAGAGGCGACTAAGGGTAACACCAGAAGGTGGGAAGCAGTTTTCTGAGGAAATGATATCTCACACTGCGATCTCCAAGCCGCCTGCCAAGCGCGGTGATTATTGCAAACCACTTCCATATTGGGGGAGGCTGTGTTCAGCAGTAGGCTATCCGGCTGATACAGTAATGGTTTCCTTTTGCCAATAGTTTTAAATAAATATTTGGTATTAATGTATTCAGTTTTCTAGACATTATTTTATTGGCATGTATACAATTTATATATACTTGAAAGTCTACACATTACTCATACCTACTAGTACAGTCATATATTCACGTCTGTCCTACATAGATAACCTTCATAAGAGTAGTGTATTCATAGTGGTTTCCATACAAAATTAGTTTCGTCATATTTAAAATACCAACTGTTCAGATTTCCTGAAAATTTGCACACATGTCCTTGAGCCTTACAACAACGCTAGTTTTTCATTGATTATTTATAAATAAGAATTCCTCTTAATTTAAAATAAGAATTCCCATACAAATCCATATTTCCGAATAAATCTAAAAACTTTGTTTTATATAACCGGCGACATGCGTTTATTAACAAAATACAACCAACTTTATACAACACTGCAGCTATCGATCGGGCGCCTATAAAAACATAGTCGACTACAACCTAAAACTGGATATACGAAATACAAAACGAAGAGGTCGTGGAGGCTCTAACTAAAACAAAAAGGGCATCGCCGGAATCTATGGTCGACCGTAATTTCGACAAACTAAACCGGTAAATGTACAACGTAATAAACTAACCAACTAGATATAAGGAAAAAAAATAATTATATATACAAGTATGGACTCACTTTAGCTATAAGATATTTTAACTAATAGTAGGCTAACTTCCCATCAGGAAGAATATTGATAAGTTGGAGTTGGAGAATGAACTCAAAGTTTAAAATTATTATATGTAACAAAAAAAACCATTGCAGCTAACACAATAAAAGCATTTAAACAACCTACAATCCATTGCGGACTCACAGGCAGTCCATATACTCCAGCCCACTACTTTTGAAAATATTTTTATACGGAAAGCTGGCACAAGCAAAGGTGAATTTGCGTGTTCTTGAGCCCTATATCTATATTAGGCTCAAGAACACGCATGCAAAATTTCACCAAGTTTGAACACTTGATATTTAAAATATGACAAAACTACTATTGTATGAATACACTTCCATTTAAGTTAATTAATTTTGCCTGCAGTACATATATAGCAACATTGAATTTTAATCTTAATATTATCAATCAACACGTTACAATGCATACTACTGAATTGGACACATAAATGTATTTTGTTAATAAGCGCATACCGCCGCTTATATAGAACAAAGTTTTTCAAAGTTATTCGGATATATGGATTTGTATGGGAATACATTTATTAACTTACGTACAATGTACTTTATGTGTTTATCAATGGTATGTATACAACTGTTTCTATGTACATGCTTTTTAAATTCATTGTACTTGTTTGTCCTTTATAAATGACAATAATATTCTAAATGATAAAATTATCTGAGAAGTATTATTGTAAAATACTGCTATAGGGTCTGCCGTACGGAAAATCTATTATGATTATTACGATTTCGCATTTACTTTTGATACAATTTATTTTCCAGTTGGTAAGCGATTTTGTGGTCTAATATGGTAAGAGTAATTACCTATAATTAAAAACGATATATGGGTGCACTAGTTAGCCATGTGCCGACTTCAAACAGAACCACCCATCAACAACAACCTTCATACGCACAAATTGCAGGACTACAGCCACTGCAGGTGTTCAGCACATAACAATTATCAAGAGAACAGCTTAGAGTGAGAGATTATTAATATTAGATTAAAACCACTAAACTAATAAACTAAATTTAGATTTTAGAGTACGTATAGAAACTTTATTTAGATGAAGTAACATTTATAAATAACTAGCTGACCCGGCAAACGTTGTTTTGCCATATAAGGGTTGATCGTAGAAGGGTGAAAATTGAGGATTGTATGTATTTTTGTATGTTGTATCATAAAAAAATAGAAATTAAAAATTTTGTGTAAAAATTAAAAAAAAATTTTAGGGGTGGACTACCCCTAACATTTAGGGGGATGAAAAATAGATGTTGGCCGATTCTCATAGATACCGGATAAGCACAAAAAATTTCATCAAAATCGGTCAAGCCGTTTCGGAGGAGTATGGCAACGAAAACTGTGACACGAGAATTTTATATATAAGATATAATTTTTGAAATAAGATCTATAAATAAACACAATAAAGCACCTTGAATGGATCATAAATTCAAGATTTTATCAGAAAACGGATTAAAATGATTGGTGTCTTGCATATTTATCAGCAGATATTTTCTAGTTGTAGTGTAGTGAATAATGAAATCGAAAAGGTAGACTCAATAAAATTTTTAGGACTAACAATTGACAAAAAACTTGACTGGAAAGAACACATAAATAAATTGTGCAAAAAACTAAATAGTCAAATTTATGCTCTTTATAAACTCTCTACAATAGTTAGTGCACAAGCTCTTTTAACTGCATACCATGGTCTTATCGCCTCAAATATTAGATATGGGATTATATTTTGGGGCAATTCTACTGATGTCGACAAAATATTTAAATGCCAAAAACGAGCTATTAGAGCTATGTTTCGTCTTAAAATGACTGACACATGTGCACCTTTTTTCAAAAAGTACAACTTATTAACAATTCCGTCATTATACATTTATGAAACTTCGATGTTCGTTAAAAATAATCCACATATATTCCATCGGCAATCAGACCTAGTGATTAGAAAAAGACGTGACAACCATAAAATTTGCGTTCAAGGCTCTAGAACAAAATTATTACGCAAGAGTATCTTCCGTATGTCTGTCACCATATATAATAAGTTACCAAAATCCATAAGAGAATTACCGGTTAGAGTATTTCAAAGAAAATTGAAAACATTTTTATTAAATAAATGCTACTATACATCTAAAGAATTCTTGAATGACAAGAACATGACATTTTAAAAACAGTTTTTTTTTTTTTATTCGGATGACTATTTATGTATTCGTGTTAGTTTATTTTATTATTAATATTAATTATGTAATTTAATTTCATATATTTGATAACATGACATATTTACGTATTTTTTTTTTTTTTTTTGACTAATGATAATAATTAATAGGCCATATTTTGAGAATTATTTTGACAATTAATTTGGTGTATTTAAATATAAAATTAGTCTGATTAATTTAATGAAATTTGTAATAATATAAACATTGCACGCCTTATGAAGGCAGAATACATTGAAACTATTTTTACAATAATTACAACTTCTGTACATGTATTTCTTGCAATAAATGATTTGATTTGATTTGAGTTTCTCAGACTTTGGCGGTCGGTTGAGTTGCTAAAATACTAAAGATTACATAGTTGTTTGGGTATTATTAAGCAAGCCTACTTAAACATCAACCAAAACCATCACTGATTTAAATTGAACAGTTGCGTTTTCATTTCTCATTTTCAATTTTTATCCCTTGGACTAATCTTTTCAACCGGTTTCAATATCTAGAGATATGGTCACATTAACAGTTTTTTTATACGAAAGTCCTATAAAAATATCTTTAGTTGCCATCAAAATCCACGTAATAGTTATAACGCGACTCATAAAAGCTTTGCGAATAAGAAAGCTGTTATAGAAACTAGTTTCTTCAAAACTTTTGTTGCTATCTAATTCACACGTATGTACAACTAAAATGGTTTGGGGATCTACTCGTACTGCAAATGGTTCAATTCTCAATTAATAAAATATTGATTAATACTGCAAAATTTAGTTATCTTCGTATTGTTTTATAATGAGCAGATTTTTATTTGTTAAATAACGAAGAATAAATTTCTATAATGCTACTTTTATCATGTGCTGCGATACGTAGGTACTCAAAAAGGCTTTTAGTTTAAAAAATCCAAGTTTCGATGTTACTTAGATTATTTTGAAGCTGTCATACATTATGTCGAGATCTTATTGCAAAAAAGTTGGATGTAACCTGTTATTTCGGCAATTATCATGGGATCGATGAACTTAGACGCTATTCTTGCGTATCTAGACTTAAGCTAAATCTCTTGCTTTTACAAGCCATGTTATAAAATTTTGACATTTACAGTTTGAAAGCTCCCTAACATTGCAATAATATATATCAGGTTATTTATGAGGCATGTCGACCTTCTTCTTACGATCTTTCTACTGAGTCCTTAACATCAAAGGGCAGCCCACGCTTTCCTGGTGAGTACCCTGACTGTTCATGACCCACACAATCGCAGTAATGGAATAAAAATCTAAGTAGACATTACCTTACGCATCTTACTAGTCATACAAATTGAGAGGAAGCGTGAGGTCATCAATTGGATGTTTCCTCTCATCTGAATTCTTACTCTCGAATCGTTAGATGAGGAATGTTTGGTGGATTAAAAGGACCGACTTGGGATGACCAGAACGCCTATCCGGTGTCTGGTACTGGAGAATTAGGTAATTTAGGGCTGCATGCCGTTTTGTGTTATCGATATGTGCGGGCGTTTACAAGCGCTTTAATATACATACTAGCGGCCCGCTCCGGCTTCGCACGGGTATAAAATATATAGCCTATGTCATTCACTGAAAAAATGATTAAATCGATCCAGTAAATTCGATTTATTAATTACTGTCCGTGGCCCGCACGCGTTAAATTTAGAGTGAAACAATTATTCTTTACCTAAACCATGAAGATTTCCTGCTATCTTTGGAATATCTAAATTCATACACTACATTTTTACACTACTACACGCTCCCGCCGGCCGGAACCGCCGCAAACGCTACATCCCGCAATTTGTAAATCTGTAATATCTTCGAAAATATTCATTTAAATCATATGCTGTAAAAGGCAATAGATATATCTATATTAAATTAACAATGTATTTAAGGTATTTAATTAGATAAGGATTAATGCTGTATTGGTTAAAACCGCTTTGAAAATTACCCATTATTTGTCGTCAAAAGTAAATGACAATTTTTTTTTATTGTGGGATATCCATAAGCGATAGACATATACCATAGCGGAGTTTTCTGTAGACCTTTTCAATGTGTACAATACGTAGTACATTATTTTGCACAACCTTCCTCTTGAATTAAGAGTAATTCAAGAGGAAGGTTTATATGTATAATAACATCCATTAAATAGTGGAGAAATACTGTTATTTTTGAGGTTTCTAATGTGATGTCGTAAATAATTATTTTTTTTCCGCTTACATTGCAAACGCAGGCTGAACCCTACAAGATTTTGATGCGGTTTTTTCTAATAGGTAGAGACCTATTAGAAAAAACCGCATCAAAATCCGTTGCGTAGTTTTAAAGATCTAAGCATACATAGGGACATAGGGACAGTGAAAGCGACTTTGTTTTATACTATGTAGTGATAGTGATGCTGTCACCATGCGACCAAGCTTTAAGCTCATATAATTAGTGTTACGGTTGGCAAATACGTCTTCTTTTTTATTTCATAATTTAGTTTCGACTAGACTTAAATAAGGCGACAATGCAGATGGCAATACTAGAAATAACTAGATGATAGACATGCTTGAAAAAAGTTAATACAAGTTAGTCTTAAAATCACAAAACGGAGTAACTTAATCATTAGAAATAGAATTTATGTGGCAATGTCAAACTACGTTTGCTACTAAAAATGTCAAAGAACCAAGGACGATTTTTTTAGGTCATGTCTGTTGCAGAAGTGAGCGCGATAACATGAGACTAAGCGTCGTTTATATATATTCGATGGGTCTCGGAAGTCACATATTATTTTAAAAGTATACTTTAATAAGATATGAACATATTTATCTAGTTATTAAAACCAGATTCAAAACCAGTCTGGGCAATTAAAAATTTTTGACTATGAAAGGTATAAAACAGGCTAAATGATAGTTGGGCTCGCGTACCTAGCACTCTAAATATAAATTTACGATGCTAGGTAAGCGAGTCCATTATTATTGCATCTTAGAAAGCAATAATAATCCGGAAATACAAATATAGCGCGAAAGAGAGCGAGGTAGTAAAAAAATACTGATATTTTTAATGACATAAGAGGAATTAAAATCCCAATTTTATTCTATTTTTAAAATTCGGAGGCTGTGTGATTAATTAAATTGCATGCATATATCTGGTGGATCTGGTGTTGCCCTTATTTTAACAATCCACCAGGATTGGTTAAAACAAGAGCATCCAGGCCTATTGACGCGATTTCTAATATAATTTGGTTTTATTTATTATATAAATAATTGCACGCCCCCATATATTTCTGTTGATGTTTGCTGTAATTGAATGCACCAAATGTTTGCTCGTGCGGGAATCGAACCCAAATCTACGGCTACACGCGCACTTTCATTGATTTGTAATCGTCATAAGTCAGTCGCTTTACCATTTTTAATTTCCAAATATGATTTACTAGTATTACCACACATTTTTGCAATATTTTCGCCTTGTACCCGCGATTTCCATGTACCTATAAGCACATGACTCGTTTCCAATTTTGCTATTGGGATTTAATTGCTAAGTATTCGATGATTCTTAAAAATCATGCATCGAAAGATTGTGTGTATTTAGCGAAAAAGAAATGATGTATTCAGTAATAGTCCCATTTTCTTATACGGAATCCTAAAAGAGCAATATTTAGGCAAATATAATTTTAATAACTGATTTAGGTTCACTGACCTTTCTCGATCTCGGTTTTGCTCAAATTCTCAAATACCGCGCATCCACACAAATTTTATGGCTTTTTTCCTAGACTTGTAATCTTTATCTTAATGACAGGATATACGAGTTGTAAATCAAATATGCATCATGATAAACTCTAAATAAAAATAAAATAACTCAATCAAACTTATATTCCATTGCAATGATGCATATATAGATTAATTTGTTTTAATAATGGTTTTTATGGTGGTAGGATATATCTTACCAAAAAGGAAACAGAACCAAAGGACTTAAATAGGTATTAGCATCGTAAAATACCCACATCCAAGTATTTTTTGTGGTATTATTATTATAACTTAAATATGAATATAAAGTCTGAAACTCGCTTCACTCTTTGATGATATTCTCAAATTGTATTATCTGATGGTTTTGTACTGTAAAATCGAAATTTGACCATTTGACCAGTGTAATGTAAACCAGTCTAACTACAGCCATTGTGATAACTTGTTAGAAAATCACAACAAATAAAATAATATACTAAGCTACAGATCTTAGAAAATTCGGCATCATAGAAAGCAATAAAAATCCAATATTATCTATTGCACGTCTGATTCCTACTAATAATGACGACCTTGCTATTGAGAGTAGATCTAATGGAGTATATTATAATATACAGGGTTATTGGTAAAATGCTAACAATCTCTAACGTTGACTTCTGCTAGTACTAACAAACATTTTGAGATGTTTTTTTTTGTTTATGTGTATTTGACGGAATAAGCACGAAGACCACCTGATGTTAAAAGTCTCATGTGCCTGTAATTTAGCATTTCAAATTTTTATTACTTAGCTCGATGTAAATATTCTAATATCTATTCAAAGGGAGCGCACCGCGGACCAGTGTAGCCGCGGCAGGCGCTCTAAAAAAACTCAAAACAAAAGAACCTCTTGAATGTTTGTTTGGACTAGTAGAAGTCAACCCTAAGAGGTTGTTAGCATTTTACCAATAACCCTGTATATAGGTTTTCATTTAAACCAACCTCAAGCAATGAGGAGAATTTCGTCAAATAGAAGGTCGTTGAATATTGTTATCTGGAATTTACATTGTACTAGGTACTTTATCTCAATTATGGATGCACTGACCTACAGGAGCCGGAACCTTGGTGGATACTATTTGTCTATGAGACGAGAGGGGAGGGTGAATATCAGCATGACGAAAAATAAGCAAATGTCGTGTGAACTTTGTGTGTTATATTTCTGCAAATAATGTTATCATATCTTCAATCGAAGCGGAAAGTTCACTGTTGACAAAGTTCCCCCCACTTGGGAGGATTTGCCACAACGGCAGGTATCTTGGGAATCGCAGTTGATGGTGGACAATTCTTTAGAAGGCGTTTCTCTTCTGCTACCGGAAGGTGGGCATCTTCCGGTATTTATTATTTTCCTTTTATAAGGAACATTGAGCCTGAAGCAGTGATGGCTCAGTGGCATTAGCTATGGCCTGCCGTGCAGCAAGTCCATGGTTCGAATCCCGCCGCGGCCTTGAGCTTCACCGCATGGTGGAAGGGTATATTGTGAATGCCCGCCTGGCTGGCGGACCACCCTCAAGTAGAAAATATGTCGCCAAGCACCTAACAGTGTGTTCTGGTTGTAGTCCTTGGGAGCCAGTAAAATTACAGGCACATGAGACCTAACAACTGTACGTCTCAGTGTGACGGGCACAGTGCAATTCATCGTTGACGAATGCATCTGTTATAGGCAGAGGTTAGGCACATCAGGTGGGCCTCGGGCTTGTTTCGTCAATATAACATAAAAAATAATAATTACAAAACGTTCAATTACTCCTACAATACAAACAAACCGAATCTGTTTAATTTTTTATTTTCCCGCCTCAGACGACGGTAACTATCACAAGAATTTGAGTATCAAATACTAAACAATTAATATCATTAACTGTAACAATACGGTTTAGTGAGTAATATGTAGTAACTAGGTAATTAGTTGTAATAAAGGGCACAACTAGTTGACAGTAGTGATAACAATGCTAATAGGGCAAAGTTCAACAACATTATATAAGTATGTATTATAAAACGGACAATGAGTTACTCAGTTTTTGGTCTGCCGCCTTCACATTTGAACTAGGTACTTCATTAAGTGCATTTGACGATATTTAAGGGTGAACTGGCCAGCCCGTTCTCCATACAAACGTCGTAGGGTGATCGCTCCCTTATTTGAGATTTTAGGTCCAGACTTAAGCATGATACCGATTGATCTCGTCATTGTCTAGGCTTGTATGATGCCGAAATATTAATAAACTAATTAACTTGAGAATTATGAGCCTCGAAACATTTTCATATAAAGTTTTCGAGGCCCATCTTACAAATTAATTATCTTTTTAAAATGTTGGCATCATACAAGCCTAGATAATGACGATATCAATCGGTATCATGCTTAAGTCTGGACCTAAAATCTCAAATAAGGGAGTGATCACCCTACGACGTTTATATGGAGAAGTGACCGGCCAGTTCAACCTTAAATAGGTACATTACTTACTTTTTACACTGAAAGGTTACACTAATATTATACATGCGAAAGTTTGGGAATAAGGTTGTGTGTATGTATGTTTGTTTGTTACACACACTGAAACGGCTGAACTGATTACGACTGAAAGTTGGAATATAATATATTAGTTACTGGATCAACACAAAGGATATTTTTTAGCATTATTCTCATCAGTTTACATTATTGTTTACGCGGTTGAAACCCCGCGGTGCACCTAGTAAAATCAGACCAGAAAGTTTGTGCCATGCTAATTAATGCTATGCTAACTACACAGTATAATGCATGGTCCCTACTAATAATTATGTATATTTCGGTGTCAGAAGTCACATATAAATAATAAATACTCAGATGGAACCACAGTAGTAATAAGAATATGAGGATACTATTTAAAAAAAATCGGGAATTCGTTTTGTATGGGAATTTATATATTCTCATTTAGAGATAACATAAACATATTATAGAACGAAAAACTGGCAAGCCTAGTGGTAGCATAAATTAGTCTCAAAGACATAATGTTGTCTTAGGTTTTCGCGATTATTACACATAGTAATTAAACAACTTTAAACGGTTTAAATCGCTTATATTTATCATTATTTTACACTTTGCAGTGATCGTGGTCACGGGGTGACAAAGACATGCGTGCAAAATTTTACCAAATATGAATACTTGGTATTTCAAATATGTCGAACTTCTAGGTTAGCCTGAACAACATCTTCGACCACATCATCACTTATCATCAGGTGAGATAGTGGTCAAAGGATAACCTATCTAGCATAAAAAAAATAATGTCGAAACTACGTTTGTATGGAAATAACTATCAATAAACTTTCCTTAAAATTCTATTAAATGGAATATGGCTCCAAGCGGGATTCGAGCCCGCGATCCGAAGTCGCTATAGTAGGTAGCACCCGCCGCGCCAGTATGCTCATATTTTCACCATCTAATCTAGCATATATACTCGTACTTACTACTATTTTGGTCGGTATCCTATTAGGTTATCGATTAATACACATAGTAATCTGGTTGCTTATCATATATTAAACAAATTTAATTCATTTATCTATTTAGTATGCAACTATATTAATAGGTCAATGACGATTCTACTCGTGTCAATCTATTGTTACTTAGGTAATAGTGAAGTAGTAAAACGTATATTTAGCTTTTGTATAGCCGATAAATTAGCTTTTGAGCACTATTTATCCCACCTGTTGATAAGTGACGTGTACGAAGATTATGATCAGGAATGTCAATTCGCTCGCAAGAATAGTTGCCAGAACCCTCAAGTAGAAAATCTGTCGCCAAGCACCTAACAGTGTGTTCCGGCAGCAGTCCTTGAGAGCCAGTAAAATTACAGGCACACGATGAGACTTAAGAACTGTATGTCTCAGGGTGACGGGCGCAGTTCGTCACTTGTAACGAAATGCATCTGTTATAGGCAGAGGATACCGCATAGCATCAGGGGAGCCTCGTGCTTGATCCGTCACAATAACATAAAAAAATGTGAGTATATTAGCACATTGACCTAACACTCAAGCCCGCGGCAAGATCCGAACAATATATTTCGATAAGAACCATGCAGTTCTTGTTGCATTTACTCGTACGACGTGACTCTCCCGAATCATCGAGAGAGGTAAACAAACTTACCATATGTTAAAGCGTATATATTTTCTAACGACTTCAAAAAGGAGGAGGTACTCAATTCGTCTGTATTTTTTTATGTTTGTTACCTCAGTACTTTTGGCTGGGTGAATCGATATTGATATTTTTTTTTATTTGAAAGCTGATGCTTGCCGTGTGGTTCCATTTAAATTTCATTAAAAAAAATTGAGTTACACTCCAATAACTGAAAGTTATTTTCCTATCTTGATGATATAGTCATTGGCAGTGAATGACAATCGATTCAATACACAACACACAATACAAGGCTCACTAAAAAGGATGGAAATAATAAAATTAACCAAAAATGCAAACAAAAAGTAAGACTTCAAAAAATAATTTCACACATTTGAGTGTTGAAGTCTGTGTAATTTTTTTATTAATATGAATTTAACAGTTGCTTTTGATAATTTATTAAGTTTTTATTATATAATTAATATTAATAAGCTACAGTTAGACTCTTTCTTAAGAGAAACGCAATTGTAGCAATAATAATCCCCCTTGGGTGGCGGGTTAGAATCACCCCCTTAACGGGGGTGGCTGTGTTCAGCAGTGGAAAATCCGGCTGACACTGTACAGTACAGTAATAATAATCAAAACATTTTGTCTTGTTGGCCTTTACAGACTATAATTTAAACTGCAAATAAAAAAAACTGATCGCTTATTAAGGAAGGTCATGAAGTATGTAAGGCAATGGTCATAGGTCAACCTATTATCAGCAATAAAAACGCTAATCAATAAAAAAGATTCGTAATGTAATCTCAAATGTTCCTATATACTTGGGGGTATCAAAATAATTATATTGCCTTGACTAATAACCTTCAAAACATTTTGCTTGGGATTGTGATGGAACAAGCACAAGGCCCTACTGATGTTAAGCTGTAACGTCTGCCTATAACAGATGCATTTCGTCGCAAGTAACGAACTGCACTGTGCCCGCCACCCGGAGATATACAGTTGTTAAAAGTCTCATTTGCCTGTAATTTTAGGGACTCTCAAGGACTGCTGCCGGAACACACTGTTAGGTGCTTGGAAACAGATTTTCAACAAACTCGCTCGTAACGGGCCTTTAAATGCACCGATTTTAGTGTCATAACATAGTCTATTACGCACTCGTGCTTTATTTTTTACTTTACCGCAATAGCGTTTTAAAAAGAAACAAAAGAACAACGTTTCCACACTTCTCACCAAGGAGATTGTAGTTTGTTTCGTTCGTTTTTCATATAAAAACAAACCAAAGAGTTTTGTACCCACTGAAGTAGAACTTTAGAAAATTTAATTATAAACCTTCTTAATCAGATTATTAGCAATAAAAATATCAAGAAAACATTTTCGTACCGAAATTTTCGTATTCGTTCCTGGCAAGTGTGTTGAAAAAGGTCGTATAAAACTCTACTCCATTTAAAACCCGTCTCGATTGTAATAAACAACTTTGCGCACTTGTTGCATTATGTACTATTCTACTTTAGGGTAGTAGCTAGTCAGGCAAGCATTCGCAAAATCCCCTTCCACCATGTGGTGAAGCTCAAGCTAATACCTAAAGATGGCACAAAATTATTATTCGTCTTCGGAACTTATTTTATTAAAGGACAGCCCTTCGACCTAGCATGACCATATCAAGTAGTTCGTTATGAACGTTTATTCATTAATCATTTTACTCACGTATAGCCGGATAGAACGTCCATGAGGGTGCTTTTTCCTGCTCCCGACTGGCCAATGATCACGGTCAGTTCCCCTGCGTTGAACTGTCCTGATATGTTGTTCAGAATAACCTTGCGTCCTATAAAGAAAAACATTTCCTCATATTAGAAGCGTGCGGATATTAGATGAAAAGAGTTCATATGCTAATATTAGAAGCATATGAACTCTTTTTGCTACCATTTTTCGCATTTCAAATTTAGACCACAATATTTTCATCTCGAACTTTCGTGTCTCAGTATAAGCCAATACGTATCACTTGGTTTCATTACTCTTTGAACACTGAAACAAACAATGCTAACTCTTAATGGGGGTAGTAATGTAATATTATATATAGATATTCTATTTGCATATACCTACTAGAATGAATTTGAGTAAGATCAAGCATTAGAGTAAAAGCAAGCATTTACGAAATATACGTATGATTGACTAAGTGGTAACTGTAGTTTTTTATTAGGGTAGGTATTTTTTTATGCTCGATAGCTCAGCGTTTGACCACTATCTCACCTGATGGTAAGTGATGGTGACACCCCACGGGTTCGGGTACGTGCTACCACTGGTTTTTTTTTAAATATTTTATAAAACGCTTCTCGCTGTTTTCTTAACTTACCAAGCTGTTTTAACTGTGGAACGAATGCTTATTCTAGACAAAAATAAAAACGACTGGGGTCAAGGATAGTGAGGACATTACTCAGTATATGAAAAATATTACACTTAAACCCAACTAAAATTGTTTACTGCAACTGGTTTAACCATATCATTGAACCGCAAACGCACGTGTTTGACACGTTCTACGCAGTTACAGAAATCTTAACAGTAACGCAACTTCAAACAAACGCACATTCCTACTTCTTTGTACTAAGCATTCAGGTCAGTCAACCTTGACGATTGTAACTTTACTGGTTTCCTTGAAATAATGATAATAAACTCATATCTGGGAAGATAATAACAATCAGGACAAATATGCATGTTTACATTTTTATTTTTGTTTTGGCAGACAAACATGGATTAAATTACAGTTTTAGAGCACATTACTTTTCTACCCGATCTAGAATCGAGCGATGAAAACTTATAAAATAAAAAAAACAAAGAACTCAGTCATGATTGATATTGTATGAGTATTAGTAAGAATAAATAGAAAACAATCAATAATGAACATAAACACGTCATAATAATAAGACATGAAAGACGTTAGCTGATTATCAGCAAACTTTGATTCAAGCAAACTAATCAGCAAAACGGTAAATGACCATTTTTAAAGTATCGAGTGAACAAATAGCATATAAAATTTAACGAATTAAGGAAGGAATATAAAGACTTTATCGACAAAAAATTAGAACATTATCTTGTTGATTATTACGAGCCTAAAAACGCTTATTTTATTTGTAATAACTAAGAAGGATTAACATGTTTATTTAAAATGTGAACTACGAAAACTTAAGAAATTAGTAAAAGAAGTTTGTTAGGCTATTTGTACACACTAAAAAAAACTATATATTACATTTTTCTGCCACGTTTAAAACACATTTACGCAATCACCCGCCTATTGTAGCAATTTATTTTATTACTGCTGATATGCTACCAAATAGTCAGCTGAGCTGAACTGGTCCTTACTTTATATTTTTATATACACAATAAAGATTTCTACTCTGCTATGTATAAATTACTCATGGATGATGAGGGTACAATCATTCGTGATGCAAATTAACAGCAACAACCTCAGAGAGAACCGATATTTATTAACAGTGCTAGTTGGTTTTTTCTTTTATTTAGGTACATTTTGATACTTTCGACAATTATTGAAGAGGTAGAACAAAGATAGTGTGGATGGACTGTGTATGTGAAACGCGTAAAAAAGGCTGGAAGTAGGATTTGACGGAAGCTGGGAAAGGTGGAAAAGTAAAACATAGGTATATGAAGATATTAATCACTTAGGTAATTTATTTATTTCGTACACAACACAAATTACAGTCATAACAAAATACATAAACATAATTCGGTTCAGAACTAGATCATAATCCAAAACATGTGTACACAACTACGAATAGTTCACAAGGAAAGAACTATTTGTGGGGACTTTGAGGTAAATAGTAAATAATTGTATTACACAAAGAAATTGTAAAAACTTGCAGACTGATAGATAGATAGATAAAACTTTATTGTACATCAAATGTAAGAAAAACGTGGGCTTAATATTAGCTTATATATAATGTTGTACAATGGGCGCTCTTATCGCTTAGAAGCGATCTCTTCCAGACAACCTTTGGGTGGAGAGGGGTGAACATACTTTTACTAACGGTGGTGCGATTAAATAATATAAGTAAGTCGTACTCACAAACTCATAAAATATATAAATATAATAAAATAAATACACACACTACATATTATATAGATTAAATTAATAGTTTTATACACACCTACTTACATTATAAAATATAATTTCAAATATATATATTCCATACTACATACATATCGACGCTTGAAAGGCAATAATTACCAAGCGACATGATGGCAACTTTACAGGAGAGCATTTTAAAGTTTTATTTTTTGGAAAAAAAATCGTCAAAAATCGCCTATTAGTCATAGCAATTCGATTCTAACAATTTTTAAATAAAGTTTATAAGCTTTGTAAACTGGCATTTAAAGATTATGAATATTCTCAATATTTCAAGAATTAGTGTCGGTTAGTAAAATTTTAATCAAAATCGCAAACAGGTAAAAATAACTTTCCGACAGCAAAAGTTTATTATAAAACATGTTAAATTTACTAAACCCCCGTATTTTACAATTGTGTTTTAAGCAAAATGATGCATCCAGAAGCAGCAGATGTTTGGCATCTAGGTAAAATGATCGAACTAAAAACCAAGTAACTTTTGCTGCCAGGCAATTTCAACCATATTACAAATTAAATGAGGTATGTGTAGGATTTTATTGAACAAGTAACATACATTTAGATTTTAGTACACAACATTAAAGATTTTAGTACACACAATTAAAGATTTTTAGATATTGAAAACAGCCTTTGTAGTAATATACAATCACTCACTGCTTATTATAGGCCTCCATCTTACGCGGGACAAATTAGAGCATACTTCGCCAGGCTGCCCTAGTGCAGATTGGTGAAGGTTTAGAGGCCTGTGACTATCCCTTTGTCAAACATTTCTATGTAAGCCTCTAAAGTCCGAATATTGCAGTCAAATATCTCGCAAAGTAGACACCTGATCTCATTAAGAACATGAGCAGTCGTTGTAAATAAGTAAGGCAATTTATTTTAAAACAAAATATTTATTAGAAATTTCAAAATATGAATAGGTGCTATAAAATTTCATTTCAAAAGAAAATTGCTGTCTTAAACTACTGATACGTTTCTTGAATTGGTATGGTTTTCTGATACCTACCTATTCATTACTTATTTAAATCAAATTTTAATCAACAATTTTAAGTTTTCTGATCAGCCTTTTTCAGGAGTCTTACACTATTATTACTCAGTAATTAAAAATAGAACTATCTACAATACTAATATCAGTTTTTTAAAGAAATTATTTTCAAGAAAAATAATTGAATAGCATACAACATTCTTTGATAATTGTATCTCAAATTTGTAACTATAAATTTGGGATACAATTCTCAATGAATATTTTGAAATTACAAGACGTTTTACGGGTTTTACGAATAAAAATATTTTCGTAAACTTGCAATTATACTACATAATTATGATCAACTTTCACTTATTTAAAGCTTCAGTTACCACTTATTAGGAAAATTAGGTTTAAGCAATAACATTTAAATCGAACAGAAATGTTATGCAATGTCACATAAGTATAATAAAATTAAGACTTGTACCTTATTATCACAATCTAATATGTATTAAAATCGAAGCTAAATTCCAAATGAAGTATTATATAGCCAGGTAGATATAGGTTACGAAGTGAAAATTATAGATTGAGATCCATTCATCGACATTAAAATAACAAAAGAAGGTTTATACAATCTACATAATTTAGTCATTAGTTTACTAGGAAGTTACATAGAGTATTATCAAAATTACCCATAATAATCAACATTGAAAATGTCAAATATTGAAGAATCACCGGGCTCTACGTCTTCAATATCTGAGTCTGGCAAATCATTGGCGTAAACGCAGAATACGGTATCTCGGTGAATTCATTGTGTAATTGAGTACGTATAACTTTGTCCTTGCAAAGTGTAACAAGGTTCTATTTTGCCTTTGCTTTCAGCATATTTGAATAGTCACACGACATAAGAGGTACCATGGTCTTTAATTAGATTCCTTGAGGTAAATATTTGAAATGTTACTTTTTTCTAACACTTTCTTCATTATTATCATACAAACTTATATTGTTCTGTTTTTAGTTCGTCTTTCTTTGTGGTTGCTCTTTTTGAACCTATTTCAACTTCTTCATTAGAAGAAAATTCTAAAAATTAATCCTTAATTGAAAGGTTCTTCATAAGCAATTAGAGTTGAGTAATCATCATACCCTGATATGTAATAAATGTTTACGTTTTATCAGTTTTGCCGTAATCCGTCAGATTCAGACCATCTCCCAACGGTAGAATGTGTAGGATTGGCACTTACTTCGATGTAGCTTGCAGTATTTATTTCTGTAATGCAATCCATCTTCATTGTTTTTAACTGTTTCTTCTTAGGCGTTGCTTGCAGTGAACGTTTCCAGTACAGTCAAATCAACCTACATGTTAAAAGTTCTTTATCTGGTATATATTTTGGTATGCCAATTTAGATTACAGAATAATCACCTGCTGGACATGGACTGTATTCTGTTGTTCAGATAGATCTGCAGGTTAATTTTTCAGAGTAGGACCCAACCAACTTCCAACAATTTTATCCATTAATGCTTCGCTATAGTTTTGGTGCTATTGATCATAATGTATTGGCCCAGATTGATCATCAATCATTCGACCAGTATTTTCAGTGACATTGCCAGCAGAAAGAGTCTCACAAGTACTTGCAACGGTGGTCGTTGAAGGGCTTTGAAATCATATAATGCAAAAATAAAAATGATAAGAACGTAATATACCTATTACACATTGCCTTTTTTGTTTAACTACAGCGTGAAAATTTATAAATCATACCGGTTTATTCAAACCAAGGTATTTGATAAATTGGTCCAATCGCTGCAGATTTTCATTTTTATTTTTGTAAAAGCCGTGATATTTTGGTCCCTAATAATTAAATTTAAATATTAGAATTTTCCGTTCGTTATTATTGAGAGCATAAATGATTAAATTATTTAACTAAGCATATACAAAACAGTTCAAATCCCTACTATCCACACCGGCGTTTGACACAGCTTACTTAATTATCTTATCTAGTCGCTTATTACGATTATTATGTACCTAAAACCATGAATTAAAATCAATATAAAATGTGCATTATATAATGTAATATTTATCAAATCTTTATATTGCACTTACCGAGTACACTTCAAGCTACGCGATGAAGCACTTTGAGCGATGTGTGCGAGCACACAGGTTGCCTATGCGACAATTCGGTAAAGTCTTAATCTTTATTTTGTTACCAAATACCACTAAAAAGCTGCTTTACAGTTTGGGTAACCGACAAAACGAAATACTTGCATAAGGAATAAGCTCAGTTTTATACAAATTTAATACCAGTAATTAGCATCTATGTAACAAAATCATTAAAAAAACCGGCAGGTAAAATATTACCAAACGACAAAATATATCCTGTACAGGGCAGGTAAATATTGCTACTTGACGTTTTAAAGTTCATCGCATTTAGGTAAAAAGTACTAAGTGACAATAAATGTATGGTTAAGGTGTGTCAAAAAGTCTTAAACTACGAGAAAAAAATATTTTTAATTAGGTAAAATGTCTTAAGCTATATTCATTACCTAGTTGCCGCAAGGCAAAAAATACTTTATGTTCAAACACATTATTTCGAGTCTAGGCAAAAATTACTAGGTGTAAAAAGTAAAAATCGAATAGATACTATGTGAAAGTTATTCATAAATTGGTATAATTTTAGTCGCTTAGACGCCGAAAATTGTGAAAATGTGTTTTATTTTAGGTTACTAAGCGACAACAAACTTTGTCCTAGCGGCATGAGAGTAGGACCAATCGACGCAGAATTTTTTTCTGATTTCAATGATATATATAACTCAATATTGCCCAAAATGTCGCTTGGTAATTATTGCCTTTCAACCGTCGATATATATAAAGACTATGCACAACCGCGATGAATTAATTATTGCCTGATATAAGAATATAATAATTGTAGGATAGGATGACAGTCATATTATTATAAGCTACGGAAGAATTATTTTAGTTAATTATGTCAAAATACTAACGTCAGACATGAAAACCTGCCATTGATTTAATTAACATAATAATATAAGCACGACTTTTACATGACGGTGATTTAATTCTGCCAACTTTTTTATTACATTAATTTCCTTTGGCCGTCTACGATACTAGAGCTTCATAACCATTTATGAACTAAACATTTAGTTAGACAGTGACGAAGATCAATGCAATTGCAGTCATGCTGGCTGGCATGATTGCTGAGCAGAGTTTCCGGTGTATTACTTTTCTCTATGACACTGAACAAGAAACATGTTGCTGCGTACATGATTTCCTACCAAAAAGTGTAAATTAATATCTGTTTTAGATGATAACATCTGAAACATTACTTTTGTTAAAACTTTCGTGAACTAAGCTCAAGTGAAACATTCACATCTGATTACTTGAGGATTCTTGTTTTCAAATTTGTCTATCAGCATTTATGTCAAGGAGGTCTCCTTGACATATATGCGTTATTCTTCCAAATTTACTTATTGTCTTGAATGATTTTGAACCTCTTCGAACGGTAAATCGAATTAACCTCCCACATTTCGAATTGATTTAGGTGTAGGTTCATTTCATGTTATAAATTGATAACAGCTGAGCAGAGATCGTGTTTTCGGGTATAGACTACCTACCGCGACTAAAATTTTTAAACATCAGGATAAATATATTGTAATTAACCTGAATAAGGAACAATCCGTGAGAAGCAATTTGCCAGCATCATTGCAAAAAATAAAAATATCAAAAGAAACAAAGAAGTTCTACGCATAGAAAGAAAGTATATCAACAAATCAACAACGCTTTCGCAAACGATAGCTACAAATTCGCTGTGTGTGTACTTATTACTTACACGGTTAGTCATGCACACAGATGTAACTACACTTAGAATGATAAAGGGTTCCGTACCAAAGTGAGCCTTAACGAGACTGCTATCTGTCTGTCTGTCCGCGCATGGCACGGGTCTCTAGCTCGTACGCGAAATGAGTTACAAACCTGAAAATTTTGATGTTTTGTGTAGCACTTATTCATGAATACGGGATTAGAAATTCTATTATATTATTTTTTAACGGGGTTACAATACATGAAAATAAAACTTTTTTCCGTCCCTGTTTTTTTGTCCCCATGCGGGTGGGCTGTTTTTGTTTGTAGAATATTATGAGTACATAAAGATTTTCTTTATTTATCTAAAATAAGAGGGAAATACATTTTACAACGTTTTCGTTACGGGGCCTCAAAAACTAAACTACTCAGAAATCTGAAATTTCGGTATATTGGGTTTAGGACCTTACCATTTATTTAACCAATAATTTGGGCAATTGTTGGCATCGTACATTTTTAATTTCCATTTATGTTTTTATACTAAATTCAGATTAAAGGTGAAGAGTTATGTTCATTACTCTCAAGTTAATTATCTTTTTAAAATTTCGGCATTATACAAGCCTAGATAATGACGAGATCAATCGGTATTATGCTTAATTCTGGACCTAAGGTCTCAAAAAAAAAAGGGAGTGATCACCCTACGGCGTTTGTATGGAGAAGCGACCGGCCAGTTCAACCTTAAACGCGTTTAGTAATACTTACGATGGTGAAATCGGCACCAAGAAAACTGCTACTTACATATAGGTAAGTACATACGTAATTAGGTTCATTAAGTAAAAGTAGCAGTTTGCGGTCGAGCGGGCGTCCGTCCATTACACCAAAGCCAAAACTTATTAATTTGAAGTACCCTTGTTTTGTCCTTATGATAGCAAAAAACATATATTTGATATGTTGTTGTTGTCCTTTGATTACATCTAGACATGTTGTTTCGTCCCCATATGAGTTTATATCAAACTGAGTTATTTCGACAACATTTAAAATTTCAATGTTGTCCTTGACAAGCGATTAGTTGTTGTCTGGTTGTTTTTATCTTATTTGCTAACATTAGCTTCATTATTTATCACACGTATTCAGGCCAAGTTTAGATAACGTGCGGACTGTGTGTTGCTAACAAGTAAGACAAGTTTTAAACTGTTTCCGGTCAATATCATTGTTCTTTTAAATTAAGCCGTTTAAGTAGATAAAAAGACACTTAAGACATTTTTGCTGTTATTAGTTTCATCCATACATTTAAAGAAAATCATTATAAAAACATATGTCATGTCTATATCTACATTTTTTATGAAATTGAGGCGGAACATGCACAAGATTCTCTTGGTACAAAGCGGTAACATCTGCCTATAACAGATGCATTCACAGGTGACGAACTGCATTGAACCCATCGAGGTTCTAAGTCTCATGTACTTGTAATTTCACTGGCACACTCCCCATCCCCCGTGGGTGTCGTAAGAGGCGACTAAGGGAAAAATTGTGGAAGGTGGGCAGCAGCGCCTTCTAAAGAACTGCCATCTTACACTGCGATCCGCCGAGATTATAGCAAATACACCCTTAATAGGGGAGGCTGTGTTCAGCAGTGGACGATCCGGCTGATACAGTACAGTACAGTACATACCCTTCAAACCGAAATACAGTAATGCAAACGTTACTTCTTGTCAGTAGAAATAAACAAGGCGGCAGTACTTCCCCGGATGAACTCGTTCAGAATGAGTTCTATTGTTACTTACAAAGTAAATGGTTAATATAAGATGTCTAAGCACACACGTTTCGCCAGATAGTTTCGTTTCGTTTCCATATAATTGACCGCCTAACCACGTAACAAGCACAGTGCCAGACAACTTACTGTTACTGAAAATTAAAATTCTGAAGTGGTGCTTTTACAAACACTCCAACGAGGCAGTCTAGTACAACAATCATATCGCAAACACTATAACATTTTACTTTCCACTTATTTCTCCTTGTCTAAATAAATCTTGAGTAATATAATTATGTATGATTCACTAGGTTTCTTTACCGCATCAACCGGTGTGTGCACTGCTGAACACAGTCTCCCCACTAAGCAAGTATAACTTAGCAAGTGTAAATTGAGGATGACATGTTTATTTAATAATTTAGTAATCATTTTAATAATATATATATATATATATTTTAATTGTTTGACATGTAATTTCATTAATAAATAAATACTAATAATATTATATTGTACGACTGTCATGGACAAACTGTAGTTCTACTAGCACTTGTGCTCTTAATAAGATCTAATATGTACACGGTTTATGCAATCAATAAATTTCATTTCATTTCATTTCAAGCAGTTGAAGCGATTTGAAGAAGTTGATTTGAAGCGCTCGTAGCGAAGTTTACTTAGCTGTTCTCAACCGATCACCAAAGTAAGTTAAGTAACGTCGCGTGCGGTCATGAGTTGGATGGGTGACCGCTAGTGACATTACTATTGAGCGTTTCCGTGCTTCGGAGGGCACGTTAAGCCGTCGGTCCTGGTTGTTATCTTAGGATGGCAGTCGTTATAGCATTTGCGAATGCCCGCCTGGCTAGGTACCATCCTCAAGTAGAAAATCTATCGCCAAGCACCTAACGGTGTGTTCCGGCAGCTGTCCTTGATAGCCAGTACTTCTAGGTTAACCTGAACAACATCTTCTACCACATCATCATTTACCATCAGGTGAGATATTGGTCAAAGGCTAACCTATGAGGCATATAAAAAAAGAGGGGGGTTTGCCATAGATTCCACACTTGGTTGGCGTCTTGGGGATTGCAGAGTAAGAAAGCAGTTCCTCAGAAGGCGCAGCTGCGCACCTTCTACTATGTTACCCGTCGCCTCTTACGACCCCAACAATAATTTTATTATTGATAATAGGATTCCTTCAGAAGTTATGAAGGGTGATTTATTTTGAAATCGATTATGTGACTGGCTATTATGTAAATGTTTTTAAATTTTTTGTTTTTAGATCTAAGTGACAAAAATAATTTTTAATATTTGCACGCATGCAGGACGAATAAAAGAACAAATCGCTTCCTTATAAACTTTTGTACATTCCTATGTTCTATTATATGAATGCATTATACTTGGATTTTAATTATATTACGTCTGATACATGTAAATAGTCTTGCTGTCTACTACGTCATAGTAATATAAATCAACTTTGCATGGGATTTTTAGTACCTTTAGAGAATTTGAAACTCTCTGAAGATGCAATAAAGCTCATTTGACAATGCTAACAGTAACATAATTACTCGTTCCATAGTACTTTCGGTTTTTATATGTTCAATAACGTCTTAATGTCATGATAATTTTATAGAACTAATTATATTCTAGTTATAATTTTCGATGCAATCATTTTTGTTTTGTAAATTAGTTTCGTAATATTAAGGACTTAACAACCATTTTATTACACCAACGCTTATAATTTCCTTGTTCATTTTGTGGGAGTAATTTATTTATTGCTGCTCAAAAAGAAACAAAGTAAACGTAGCTATTGTTTAAAGTATTTAATAAGTTTGTTTATTAAGTGTATTTGGGAAGACTTGAGAATTATTTCTAAACGTTATAACTTTTTTAAATGTCCATAAGCTACCTTTTGATAATCTGCCTTCATAGTTTCTAATGTGGCTGAAGTTAGTAAACTGGTTTTTCGTTTTAATATGTTTATTTTTGCAATAACGCATGCTCTGTGGATTACATTACAAAGTTACAAATTTACGAGGAGAAATTATAGTTATGTGCGGGATTTGTACCCGTGCCATCCACCCCTATAGCCGGGGCATGCTCTGATCATAAGCTAACATGGTATATGACTCATAACTCAAATTTTTCCTCCCCTTCTTTAACCATCGTATGGGGATGGAGCGACATCTATAATTCAACTTACGTTCTACTACAAACAAGAACACTTTTGCAATTATCTTTAAACTTGTTTATGATGACGCAATCCTATAATTTTAATATTTTTATTTTTGCAGTAAAGCTTACAATTTGTTTGTAGTCCAACGTAAGTTGAACTATAGATGTCGCTCAATCCCCATACGATAGTTAAAGAACGAGAGGAAAACTTAGAGTTATGAGTCATATACCATATTAGCTTAAATGGTCAGAGCATGCCCCGGCTATAGGGGTGGTTGGCGTGGGTTTGAAGGGATTCAAACCCACGCCATCTACCCCTTTACACGCAAAGTCCTCCCGCACATGACTATAATTTTTCATATCGTAAATTTTAATTTTTTTTATGTTCTTAACTTTTTGTATTTAGCAAACGAACCAAGTTCCTTGAAAATAGCAAAAAGTTCCTGTCTTTGGTAATCGTATTCGGTTATATATGAAAGTAACGGGCAGGGGGCAACTAATTGAGCAAATAAACGAATGTCCTTTACAAACCATTGAATTCCATTGAAAAATTTACACAGTGAAAATTTTATTTCAGTAATTGGAGGCTGATATCGTATTAAAGAAAGTTATTTTTCACTTCCCATGCTCGTAAAGTTATTGTTTATGCTCGTTGTAAGCAGAATAAAACGGCTTTTGGGCTCTAGTGCATAAAAGCGTCTTAGCACATATGCATAAAAACAACTTATAAAATAATTAAAAATTGTTCCCGAAGGTTTAATAAGTTGAACCAGCTCATCATCAACTAATGTATAATAAATAGCCTTTGAGCTGAAGACCTCGTGACTGAAATGTATTTTTTTTACTTTTTCAACGCCCATATCTACGCTCATATCTATAGCAACTCCCATAATGGAGGAGGCTATGTTCAGCAGGAGACAAAAATCGGGCAGATACAGTAAAACATGACTAGAAAGTTTCCGCTGCCAAACCTGTCAAGTGCTCAATATCTATTAAAAAATTAATTAGCATTTGTACACATAATCGGACATACATAGTAGGTATCTATATTCAGGTGTTGATTATCTACACCGCAAACGTATAGCGTATTGCAGAGGTAAGCTCCTGCTTATCTTTTTATAGATAGTTAATATTTTGATAACTTTGTATTTCTGATTTCCGAATGCCATTGATCGAAGAGGGTTCTTAATTCGTTGTGTTTTATGTATGTTTCTAACATCTGTCTAAGTTTGTAAACGATCTTTTCTTTGTTCAGTATAAAATAGAATTATCCAGCGTGGTCCAATATAAAAGTGTTTGAAAATTCAACCAGTATAGTGGTGGATGGGAATATAAAATGCTTGCTCCGATAAAAACAATAAAGCATTATTAATTTATTACTATTGATCCTATTACCGGCAAGTTTTTTTTTTGTTTTTGTGACGGAACAAGCTCGAGGCCCACCTGATGTTAAGCGGACTAACCTCTACACAGCACAGCACAGCAAACCTATAACAGATGCATTTCGTCATAAGACACGAATTGCACTGCGCCCGTCACCTTGAGATATAGTTATTTAGTCTCATGTGCCTGTAATTTCAATTAATACGGATTAACCATTTACATTAATGACACCAAAAAGTAATAACAATAAGTAATGCAGCTATAGATAAAACTATTTACAATAAATTTGAAACAAAAGTTAAATCAAATACCTACACATTAAACGAGAGAAAAAAATAAGATCAATAGTATTTCAAATAAATATGATCAATATAAAAGAAAAAAACTATAGACAAAAGATTCCACAATGAACTTTTACACAAAAGTTAGATTTAACTATTATTAGTTAGTCCGAACAACATTTTCGCATCATCAAAAACAGTTCATCCAGTCGAAAGTTCTGAGGTAACAAACATTAAAAAAAGAAAAGAATTGAGTATCTTCTCCTTTTTTTTAAGTCGGTAAAAAGAACATACGATACTATACGAATTGTTCGATGTCGATTCGGCTGTTTTCTGTATTGGTACTTTTAAGAGATGTTAATACTATTACAGTAAATTTCTCTCAATTCCAATTTCCTTAATACGGTAAAAAAGGGGTACTAATGTTCAGTTAATGAATATTTTTATTGATTGTTGCAGATATTAAATGTTTGTCATTTACATTTTATATTAAAAGAGTTAATAAATCCGAAATAAGGGAGCGCTTTCCATACAAACGTAGTTTCGTCATATTTTAAATTTTAAGTGTTCAAACTCGGTGAAATTTTGTATGCATATTTCTGAGCCTTAATATATTATATGCTTTGCCGGTTTTTCGATTTATTACTTACTATATATTACAACTTTTTTATGCCTGGTAGATTACTTTGACCACTATCTCAACTGATGGTAAGTGATGATGTGGTCGAAGATGTTGTTCAAGCTAACCTAGAAGTAGGTGCTTGGCGACAGATTTTCTACTTGAGGGTGGTAGCTAGTCAGGCGGGCATTCGCAAAATGACCTACTACCATGCTATAACGACTGCCATCGTCAAAATGTCAAAATAACAATTCCCATATAAAACGATTTATTGATTTATTTTTCAAAATATTTTACGGAAATCTGGTATACCAGAAGCATAGATATTAGGCTAGGCCAAAAAGTAATAACAATAAGTAATGCAGCTATAGATAAAACTATTTACAATAAATTTGAAACAAAAGTTAAATCAAATACCTACACATTAAACGAGAGAAAAAAATAAGATCAATAGTATTTCAAATAAATATGATCAATATAAAAGAAAAAAACTATAGACAAAAGATTCCACAATGAACTTTTACACAAAAGTTAGATTTAACTATTATTAGTTAGTCCGAACAACATTTTCGCATCATCAAAAACAGTTCATCCAGTCGAAAGTTCTGAGGTAACAAACATTAAAAAAAGAAAAGAATTGAGTATCTTCTCCTTTTTTTTAAGTCGGTAAAAAGAACATACGATACTATACGAATTGTTCGATGTCGATTCGGCTGTTTTCTGTATTGGTACTTTTAAGAGATGTTAATACTATTACAGTAAATTTCTCTCAATTCCAATTTCCTTAATACGGTAAAAAAGGGGTACTAATGTTCAGTTAATGAATATTTTTATTGATTGTTGCAGATATTAAATGTTTGTCATTTACATTTTATATTAAAAGAGTTAATAAATCCGAAATAAGGGAGCGCTTTCCATACAAACGTAGTTTCGTCATATTTTAAATTTTAAGTGTTCAAACTCGGTGAAATTTTGTATGCATATTTCTGAGCCTTAATATATTATATGCTTTGCCGGTTTTTCGATTTATTACTTACTATATATTACAACTTTTTTATGCCTGGTAGATTACTTTGACCACTATCTCACCTGATGGTAAGTGATGATGTGGTCGAAGATGTTGTTCAAGCTAACCTAGAAGTAGGTGCTTGGCGACAGATTTTCTACTTGAGGGTGGTAGCTAGTCAGGCGGGCATTCGCAAAATGACCTACTACCATGCTATAACGACTGCCATCGTCAAAATGTCAAAATAACAATTCCCATATAAAACGATTTATTGATTTATTTTTCAAAATATTTTACGGAAATCTGGTATACCAGAAGCATAGATATTAGGCTCAAGGATATACATGTAAAGTTTCACCGAGTTTGAACTCTTAGGGCCTGTTTCAGAATGTTCGAGTAAGATCCGGTTATACTACCCAGAACATATTTAATAAATTCAACACTACGAGTATCTTTGCGTTTCACAGTCATCGATTTGGCCTATATATTGGTTAAAGCTTGAAACGCGCTGCATTTTTATGTGTGTTGGTTAGCAACCCGAAACTTTATTAGGACATACTGAAACGGACCCTTAGTACCTATTTAAAATATGTCGAAACTACATTTGTATGGAAAGCGCTCCCTGCACTCTACTACACTTAATTCAGTCAATGTGGTAAAATAATATTCACAATCGATATCACGTACAAGTTACAAATTTCATACATAGGAAAATAATAGTCAACTTCATCTACACTAATATTATAAAAAGGAAAGATTGTACTTTTGTATGTAACGAATAAACTTAAAAAAATTTGAACCTATTTTTGAAAAATTCTTACACCATTAGAATTCTACATTATCCCTGATGAACATAGCCTATAGAATATTTCCAAAAAACTTTTTTTATTAAATATCATTGAGAGCCGGCGCGGGCGCGGCCCGCTTATAGAGTTTTGCACTCTAAAGTTACATATTCGTATACAAAGTAATAACATAGATAATGAATAGATTCAGGCGTTACTTTGCGGAAATCTATATTTAATAATAACAAATATTTTAAAAATATTTTAAGAAAACATCAAATTAATATTTTAATAAAACACTTAAAAAATATAAAATTATATCTAGTGACAATTCCGCCTAATTTTCCTGCTAAGCCGACGTGACGTCACAAACGCCACGCAGCCAAACCGGAAGAATTTTCGACGCGTGTCGCTTCTACACGAAGCATCCTCAGGAGGTCTTGACTCTACGACACGATCGAGAATTTCTCGATCGTGCGCTCGTAGAGTCGAGAGAGTATATGTATATATATATATATATATATATATATATATATATATATATATATATATATATATATATATATATATAAATGAGCTTAGACTGTGTACATTTATTAGGTAACGTTGTCTTAGGGTTTTGGGATTATTACACATAGCTATTGACCAAAAGTTGTTACTTGATCCAGGTATAGCAGACGGAAGAGATACAGCTTCCTTGCGAAACTCCTGCTCTAACAGGTTTCTCTGAAGATGCACGTCATAGTAGAAAGAGCAACTCTTTCTACTATGTGCACGTTCTCCACCGCAACTGTTATCTTTCTGTCCTTCAGAAATGAGACGAGCATTTCTATTGTCTTCCTGGGGATGGCTATTATTACCAACGGGATATTTACCGTGTAGGTATTTGATTTTTCAGCTCTCGATATTTCGGCATTGTTGCAAGCGCCATGATCACGAGTATCGAGAGCTTGAAAGTGATCAAAAACTCTGTAAACATCCCGTTTTTAATAATAATTATGGTATCTGATTCACCATCTAGATAACCTACAGCATTGTGGAGTGTATCGACCGCATCCTGCTTCTCGCGTGGTTGGATGTTTGAGATCACCCTCGAAAATCTTCGAGAGGGTGCTCAGCAAGTTATTCGGCCAGTAGCGTGGTTATAGTCCCGGCTTTTTGAGGTCCTTTCCCGATTCAGGTATCATAACAACTTTCTTTGTTTATTGAATTATGTCATGCTTTCGTTGCCGTCGGAATATTGGAAACCAGCCTATTGCTGCCGATATCCACACGAGTCCCGTTTCCTTTAAATTCATAAGTATCTTGGGAGACATCTATGGGATGCACTTTATAATGATCTGTTGGACTTTATGAGCCCATAGTCGAATGAGTCTGCAGGAACGGTTGGCTGATAACGCGCACGCTAACAAAGGTTAAAGAACAATGAAGACTTATCACCTCCGCACTAGATCAATATGCCAGAAAATCTGTCGCCAAGCACCTAACAGTGTGTTCCGGCAGCTGTCCTTGAGTGCCAGTAATTCTAGGTTACGTCTGTTAACACCTTTGATCACATCGTCACTTACCATCAGGTGAGATTGTGGTCAAAGGCTTACCTATCTGCAACTAAAAAAAAGTCTTATTTTTAGACAAAATATCAGATATCCGATGATTACCTGACCCTATTGAATTACAGACATTAGCAGACTTTAGATGAAGGAGAAAAACATAGCTGTACAAGAAAGTAATTATCAAGGCAAAATGTACTCTGGCTAGATGCTGTTTAAAGATCAAAACGTAAATTGTTTGAAGCTGATTGAACAACATCCAAGTTCAAACCTACGTGTTATTAGAATCATAGCGAGACGAACAACCTAGAAAAGGACATACTCGTACATTAGGGTTTTAAGTAAAGGTAATTAATAGCTGATTGCTTCGTTACCGATATAATTCCGTGTTCTTTTTCCTTATATATATTAATTAGTTAATAGGTAATTAGTGTTAGTGACTGCTGATTTAATATGGCATTTCATGAATATATTGTTGTTTGTGATAATGATTAGAATGCAAGTTGCTGACGTAGGTACATTATTATTACATGATAACCTCGCATGTGAAACTTTTGCGTGATATTTACGATTCCCGGATAATTAATTTGAAAATAACAATCGGAGTATGCTTACGGTACTAATAATTTCTTATCTTTAATTACGTCAGCAGGAAAACTCGAAACATTGTGCTTTTCATTTCTATTTATTAAAAGTGCCCACTATACGTGATATAATATATTATATAATTAATGGGATGATAACTATAAAAATTGAATTTATAAGTGTACCTATCCAGTTATCTAAAGAAACAGTTTATGTTTCAATTCAATATACCATTGATTATACAATCCTTTTTCTTATAAAACATGTTATCGATACCGTAACTGCTGCATACGGATGATTTTAGTATATTGGTTAGATGTTGTGTTAAAAGAATAATGCAGTCTATCCGGAACTTGATCAGTATTAGGTACAACGATGTGAGAAGGCATTGTTTCTTGTGGCATCTCATTCCAGAAATATCGTGTAAGATAATCCGACAAGGTTTTCTATGTTATGCATCAGTATTATATCATTTGAAACATTTAGGTTTCTATAACAATATTCCCCGTGGGGTGCTGGAACCCCGGGGGGTGCTGATAAAATGCTGATGGGTTCATTGTCATTGTCAACAATGTCTATGTCGTTGAAATATGAAGTTCTTGTTCAATTTATTTACAAAAAATAATTAACATCTCATGCTCGTAAGGCTCTTGTTTAAGCCAGGTGTAAAGCGGACTAAAACTTTTTTGCTCTATTGGATAAAATCCTGCTATGTCGGGAAATTCAAAACTTTTATATATTTTGCATTGTTTGTAAAATCGTTTATCTATTGTACTTGATCGCATGAACGTGAGATCTGGAGAAGTTTTTACAATATTATCTGTTAATTTTTTTTCCATACTTATTCAATTTATTGCCATACCTTACGTGTAAATTTAATTTTTTATATTTTATATATCGACTATATCAGGGGTAATTTATGGAATCATGGGCATTGGTGTCCACTAACTGTTCGAGATAATATTAGCAATATTATTTTAAACTTTCCAATACCGTAAACACCTAAAATGGTTACGAACCCTAGCCACAAGCGTGACAAAACTGTTGAAATTTTGAATTTCCCGCCCCATACGAGAGTTGCCTCAAAGCAAAATGAACAAGACAGCTTATTTTAAATAGGTTCAGTCAACATTTCTACATGAAATATATGATATATTTCATGTAGGAATTTTGACGGGACCTTTCGTAATAACGATAGATCAAGGTTATTATTAAAGATCCAGTTATAAATATTGTCATAACAATGACACTCAAAATAAAACATTGTTGAAATATCAGGTTCGATTTAATCCTATATAAAAATAAAACTTACATTCCTTAAATTTTCTCTTATTAAATTTATAATCCAGGTATTTATTTTGTGCATGAAACCCATTTTAGGCCTGACATAATTATTAGCCTGTGCCCTTCGCTTGGGCTGATAATGTCTCTGCGAAAAATACTTGTTTTATGCACTTAATGTACAACCTACTATTCAAAATATTTTTAAAAGCTATATTTCTAAGTAATATAAAGCGCGACAGATACGTCTGATTTTTAGTATCTGGGCTATCATTGGGATTCAAGTTTAAATCAGTCAATCATTTTTAAGCAAGCGTACTCATTTACGACTGGGATGATTTTCTTCTGTTGAGCTCTACACCTACCTTACAGCCTTTATTTACAAATGTAAATAAAGGCCGTAAGGTAGGGAGTAACTTAAATACAATAAGACTTTTGTGGCCGGCCCTGCATGTGCTACAAAATCCGTCACACCAATCTATACTGGAGGAGAGCCCGTTTAAGGTAGAGATAACTATTCTACGTGAATGGCTTCGCTATTATCCCGTGTCTTAAACCAGATTATGCACGTAAAAAGGTAAGTAAGTGCTCTTTGACACTCGATCTTACTCAGCTGGTTAACCGACCGACATGGATACCCGACTTAGAAGGTCGAACCTCTGTTTGGATTCACTAGGTACTCACTAATAAGCTCTTTCGTTCGGCAGCCGCATATTTTGGGATATCTGTCCACTGTTTTCTCAAAGCAATAGTCATTGAATCTAGTATAATGAGATAGTTCCAATGTCCTTAACACTGGACATTGGAACTTCAAGACAGATTACAACATACTACCTCAGTGAATAAAACGTTATCACTTTCAAACAATCAATATAATTAGAAGTATTCTGTCATCTGTGAAGAACTGACGGAGACATGTTTCAAGTATACAATTATTATAAAGTACTTACACAATGAATTCTTTACGGAAAATATAGAACAGTCAACAATATTTTTTAAAGATAGTGTATTGAAGCGCTCGTAGCGAAGTTTACTTGGCTGTTCTCAACCGATCAGCAAAGTCAAGCAACGTCGCGCGCGGTCATGAGTTGGATGGGTGACCGCTAGTGACATTACTACTGAGCGTTTCCGTGCTTCGGAGGGCACGTTAAGCTGTCGGTCCCGGTTGTTGTCTTAGGATGGCAGTCGTTATAGCATGGTGGTAGGGCATTTTGCGAATGCCCGCCTGGCTAGCTACCACCCTCAAGTAGAAAATCTGTCACCAAGCACCTAACGGTGTGTTCCGGCAGCTGTCCTTGAGAGCCAGTACTTCTAGGTTAGCCTGAATAACATCTTCGACCACATCATCTATCAGGCATAAAAAAAAATAGATTAAATATCTCGGCTTGAGAATATAGGGGCTTAGTTTATACATTCTAGTGAGTATGAGACATATGCCCGAAACCTTAGTCGTCAAACTTGGCCAATACGCGTCAATACAGCCGGTTATTTAACACGTTAAAATATCACTTTAAAATGCCTACGAAATTTATTCGTTGCTTTATACTCTATGTCAGCAAAAAATTATCTGAATATTTAAGTAATATGACTTAAGTTATTTCTAACTAGCGCTAATATGAATCAATATTTTGTACTCAATCTTTTTTCACAGCATTCTTCATTCATGTCTAAAATGTAGGTAGTAGTAGTCTTTCTTTGTTAGTGACAAAATGTAACAAGAGTTAACATAAAGGGAAAGTGTAGATTGTAGACAAATGATAACGAAGAAACGTCCACAAATTATTATAGAGCATATAATATTTTCGCTACTATAATATTTCGGAACGAAACTGCGTCTTCCGGCGATTCGCCCGAGACGGGTTTACATCTTCGCTACTGAGACTTATTTGGTTTAATTAACTTTATAACCGTTATGGGGGATGATGTTACTATTCTTCAGACTAGACTTCGTCCGAACGAAATAAGTGTTATTGCAACCACTCAAACTTTTGTAATGATGTTGCTACTCTTTTGAGTCTCACATGTGTGCTTAACGAATATCATATCTACAATTATTTTTCTATCATCATTAGAGGCAAAACAAATTGCACAAAAAATTGTGAACGCAATATTCGCTAATCATGCGAATAGTAGTTAAAAACATATTCGGAAATAAAAATACCATACAATCTTGGTGTACTTCTAGAACTTATCAGGTATACGCATTTACAGGAACTCCAAAATCAACAAACTAGGTACAACTACAAACTAGGTACAACTACAAAAAATATGGTCCTTGCTCTGAAAGGCTAGAAAAATATCTGTAAATTTTCCAACCGTAGGTAAAACATTTATTTTTCTAGTTACCAGCATTTTGTCTATACCGGAATTTTCAAGAAGATCATCGTTAAAAACATTGAACAACAAACATTAACATGAAAAGTATTTCAAGGCTTTACAGCTATAAATTATCATTCAGCGTCGCAGAATTTTGCAATTGACAACAAGGTGTTTTATATGAAGCTAAAAGCGATTAGAGAGTTCTGGACACTTGGCTGCTACAGTAATCTATCTTTCTACTTATAAAAATGTGAATACATAAGTATATAACAACAGAAAAGATAATAGTAAAACTCCATCAAGATAAGTTTGCAGCTCAGTTTTTTGTTTAAATTGTAATGTACTTATGTATAATATAATGTTAAAAACAATAAAATGCAAAGTGAAATCTAACAAACATTTCTTTATTTTTTAAAGTCCTAGCGAATCCTTTTTTGCGAACCGTACCCAAGCGTCAGTGTGACGTAATCGACGCGAGGTGCAAACTTAGCTTGGTCGAGTTGTAGGTATTATACCTACATCTCTATGTTTATAACTCTATATACACTACAGGGTTTCTCACTCTTGGAAAGAACCATTGGAATTAAAAGAGCGATTGGCATAGAAATGGAGCCAAGAACAAACCTGTTATCACTATTAATTAGTAGGAAAACACATGTTGTTTTATGCTTGATAGGCTCAAAAGGGCAGCTGCAGGAACACACCGTTAGGTGCCTGGTGACAGATTTTCTACTTGATAGTAGGTAGCTAACCAGGCTGGCATTCGCAAAATGCCCTACCACCATGCAAATTGGACATAGAGAAAAAGAAAAGCATTGGGACAGTTGTAATCACTAATTTCATATAGACGATTTAGGTTTAAGAGAAAGCCGTTTCTTGCTGATATGTAGCACCAGCTTTAACTTAAAATGGCGTATTTAGCATAAGTATGCTTCAACAACCATTTACAATGAAATACAACGTACTTTTTTGTTGAAAATAAATAATTTATAATACCTATAAGTATATAATTATATTGACTTTCCACACTTTAATATTTAATTGAAATAAGTACATATAAGTATGTTTTTGCTTACTATACAGAAGTATTGCAAATTGACATAACTTCATTATTCGTTTGAAAGATTTGGCATAAACTTGTCCCATTTATGCTATTTTTTTCTAAAAGATTGTTTTAAACAATACAACTAAAGTTTATATATAATGTATTACAAATATACGATCCCACACATGACATAATTTTTTTCTATCGTATATTTGTAAATTTGTAATGTAATCCGCATAGCAGGCGTTATTGCAAACATAACTGTATTAAAATTTATATAATGTATTTGACATAAGCCCAAGACCAATCGAAAATAATACAATTTGCTTTACAAACCCCAGTGATTGTAATGCTTACATATCCGAACATTTGCACAACATTTTCATCCGCTAATTATGTACTCCCTTATACAAAGACAATCATCTGATACATCAGTTTTGTCCTGTTTTATAATTATACGAGTTCAATTTCTAAAAACCTTTTTATGAAACTATACTGAATAATTAAACTAGTAATAAAAAAAAGTATTCACCCTAATAGAATACTCGTGACCACGATTTTAAAAAACTAAACTTAATCGAAAGCTTTTTTTTTTCATGTCTGATAGCTTAGCCTTTGACCACTATCTCACCTGATGTTAAAGTGAGTTTGGTTTAAGTGATGATGTGGTCGAAGATGTTGTACCGGCTAACCTAGAAGTACTGGCTCTCAAGGACAGCTGCCGGAACACACCGTTCGGTGCTTGGCGACAGATTTTCTACTTGAGGGTGGTAGCTAGCCAGGGGGCATTCGCAAAATGCCCTACCACCATGCTATAACGACTGCCATCCTAAGACAACAACCGGGACCGACGACTTAACGCGCCCTCTGAAGCACGGAAGCGCTCAGTAGTAATGTCACTAGCGGTCACCCATCCAACTCATGACCGCGGGCGACGTTCCTTAACTTTGCTGATCGGCTAAGAACAGCTAAGGTAACTTCGCTACGAGCGCTTCAAAACTACTACTACTACTGACTTCAGCTGAAAAACCAAAATGTAACAGGCGGATATTAATCATTTGATGTAAACAAAGTAAAATGAATTCAATTAAAGACAACAAACAAAAGTATTGTTAATTAATAACTGATTTGGATGACTCTTGCTAAATATCCCTTGTATAAATAAACCGCCGCATACTACCTGCTAAACATTCAACAGCACTAACAATTAAACACAAGTAATTGCTTGTAAAACCTAAGTCATAATAGAACTATATTAGTAACAGACAAAGGAACGTGTTATAGAGTAAGAAGCAAAATCAAGTAACGATAAATATTGGACTATTACGTATACGTTCACGCCAGATAAACGTGTAATTAGCACCTGGACTAATTATTATCAGTAAAAGTTATATCATTAAGCGCGATAAAATCCCCTTACCTCCTGCCAGGATGCCTTTGCGGACGGTATGGTTGATGTCTTCAAAGGAGATGTTGAGAGAATCCTCTAAGATAGATGTGGACGTAGTTTCCAAAGACTCGATTTCGCTGGCCATCGCGACTGTCACTATCACTGCACTATTGATTCACACGAGCACAATGTTCATGTTCCATCTCATGGTGAGCACAAAGAAGCAGTTGTAAGTAAACAAAGGGCTGCGTTGGCGTCGAGTTCGTTGCGTCTGGGACGGACGCGAGCGCTTTAGCACTGCGCCTGCGGTGGACTAGTGTGGGCTCGAGCGACCGGAGCGAATCTTTAGCAATATTATCGGTCGTCATTCATTACTCGCTATCCCCACCCCACTCAGGAATCGCCCAGCTGATTGCCGTTATCGTACAGATGTTGGAAATTCATATTAGATATCATTCGGTCTTTCTCACTTTTTTCCTTGTTTCGTGCCAGTTACCACATCTCGCAATGACGTTGTGTAGTTATTTCAGTGAATTTAGTTAAAACAGTTAAGCATTGCGAAGTTCATTCATCCCTTGCCTCAGTGATAGCTGGGGTATCCGATACTATACTAATTGAAATAACGAGTTTCGTCACATTGCTATTTCTAAAACAAAAGGGTTATTGTATTGTGTGTGTAATAATGATGTTAGTAAGTGCTGAATAACTGTAACATATTTGTAAATAAACCTTTATTTTTTGTGTGTGTTATTTATGTGTCATTTATTTTTCATTGGGGTTCCCAAGATGAGATAGAGACCTAATGAAGGAGACTATAGTTCAACGTTGGAGATTGGGATTTTTGTATATAATCACTAATCGCACACTTTGTTAAAGCTTGTGAACTGCGCTGATGTAGTTTATAATTTACCCACTTTAGTATTAAACTGTTTTTGTATACTTGTCGAGAACGTAAGTGACTGGACAAACCTTACTTAGGTTTTTAGACACTACTTATCATATCACTATTGTAATACTTAATTTTGATAAATAAATAAATAATGATACCATGATTCTTTCAATTTAAACATAACAATTGTGATTTTCATATATTTTTTTATTATGGTATATTTATAATAACGTTCATATCCAAAAAAAACAGTACTACCGACTGCTTAGGTAGTTTCAAGTTACGCTTTGACCACAAACGCACCTGACAGTAATGGATTGGAAGTTGTTTGGCTAAAAACGGGCACTTATAGCGATTATTACGAACATATAGAACGAGCAATATAATTTTATAAAATAATCAAAGTAATTACCCACAATTTTGATTTATTTAAATATTTTACCTATCTCTTGCCACAAAACCAGTTTAAAATATTCCTTGAAACTTACTTGGTGTAAATTAGATACTAATGTTTATACTTAAGGCAGCCTTCGTCAGCCTTGTCATCTTTCTAAGTTCGGAATTAATTAGCAAACTAGACAGCAAGTTTGCTGACAAAGTTTTGATGTTTTTAAACACTGTGCCGTGCCAAAAATCAGCTCCTCCATCCGAACGGCAGCTTTTTAAACTTAATTTGTTATGAGTTATTCAGAGCTAAGATTTATATTTACTAACGTTGGGTCCTGTAAAAGGCCTGATCCACATGAAGACCATTTACTAATATGGATGAAACTAAATTGTGCATTGTATGTTTTTTTTTAAATTGTTTGAAAGTTTGTTAATACAGATGTGTCGAACGGTTCATTGGACAGTTTCAAGGTCGCATATACTAAGGTACGAAATGGAAAGAATGTATTTTTTTACGTTTGTGTATTCGATCAATGCGAAAATGTCTGCCCCAGACATTACATTACAAACGTGCTGTAATTTAATAAAGCCGGCCAAGTGCGAGTGGGACTCGCGCACGAAGGGTTCCATACCATTATCTGTAACCTAATCTTGCAAGTTACAGACACTTTTCGCAGTGTCCTATTGAGCTGGGTAAGTACCTACGTCGAAAAACTCTTTTATTGTATGGGAGCCCCTTTAATTATTTATTTTAATTATTTATATATAAAGAGAACATAAAACATTTTTTTTTTTAAAAACTGTGAATAGGTAAAGCCTCTTTCTGTCACCATTATTAGTATCAAGCAAGAAACGGTAAAAAAATCAAGTTTGTTGTATGGGCCCCCTTAAATATTTATTTTTAGTATTTGTTGTTATAGCGGCAATAGAAATACATCATCTGTGAAAATTAAAACTGTCTAGCTACTAACGTTCAGTTGACCCGTAAGAGGCGCAGAGAAAAGCCAAAAGGTGCAGCAGCGTCTTCAGAAGAACTGCCGTCTTAAGCTGCGATCCCCAAGCCGTCTGCCAAGCGTGAGGATTATGGCAAATCCCACCCCCTTAATAGTGGAGGCTGTGTACAGTAGTGGGCGATCAGGTTGATTCAGTACAGTAAAGTATTGAGGAACCCCTTATCTTTACGTAAATATACTGTCAGGGTGACGACATACTTATGAAGCAATGATGGCCGAGCGATTATAGCTTTGGACTACGGTGCCGCAGGTCCATGGTTCGATCCCCACCGCCGGCTTGAGCTTCACTGCATGCTGGGAGGGCATTTTGCCAATGACCGCCTGGTTACCACCCTCAAAAAAATCTGTCGCCAAGCACCTGTTCTGGCAGCAGTCCTTGAGAGCCAGTAAAATTACAGGCACACGACACTCAACAAATGTATGTCTCAATGTGACGGGCGCAGTGAAGTTCGTCACAGAGGTTAACGTTTAACATCAGGTGTGCCTCGTGATTGATCCGTCACTAAAACATAAAAAAAATGTGTTTTTTTTCAACAGGTCGTATTCAAAAGTCATCTCTCGAGGAATCCTACCACGTGTCTACATGAAAATGGCCACAAAAAACCAATCACCTCGGCTTTGTAATCAATATAAACACCTTGACCAGTTTGAATACAGTTCATTGGCAACGAGTCACTGGTTGAGAGACTTACTGAGAATTCTTCAAAGTCTTAAGTACTGGCGCAGAGTTACCGAATGCACTTCGGGAGTTCACCCTTTTAGTTACACTATGCCCATTCCATATCTGGATCTGATTGCAATGCGATAACATTATATGATTGATTCCAACAGATCCAGGTACTTGTCATAAGTTTTCGTATTGAGGTGTATCGCTGTTAATAAAACCTCTCCAGCTCACTCTGAATCTTCGGTTCTGATGAGAAGATTCTACAATCAAAAGCACAATCTTTAGCTTTTGTCATTTCGCTTTGCCATAGAGACGAATTTGTGAACACTTTGGAGCTTTGGTAACACTTGATTATTTATACGTTTTGTACTGAAGGCACGGAGTCGTGCCGTAGTTGACTTCGAAGTCCGTACATTGAGCTTTGCCGTATTCCGACGTATCAGCTGAAGATTTTTTTTTTACTTAGGTTAAACTCTTCTGTGCTTTTTAATTATAAAACTGTGATTTCACCGCTTAGATAGAATCGACCCCATTTTTTATCTCGTCCACTTTTTCGCATTCATGTAAGGCAATAAAAGCGGTGTATAGTTTTTCGAAAGCTTCCGAAATTTGGGCCTTGGATTTGGGAAACGCTATACCGGGAGTTTCTCAGCGTGAAGGTCATCAGACATGATATCTCAGACTTTTAATTTATACTAAATGTGCCTCTAACGATTAGTTATTACCACTGGTTTTCATCATATGGATCACAGAAAATCATCGAACCAACGGGGCTTACCCACGTCATGATCACTTCTTGAAGAAGGAAGTCTTCGTAAAGAGTTCCTCCTTTTACATGAAGTCCTCCAGCTGCTGGCCATATCCATCCCCACTCTCAACTCAGCGGCATTTTGTGTCCCTAACTTTGCATTAAAGTCCCTCATTATTGGTGAAGTATGTTTCAGAGGAATGTATGATTTCAGATATCTCTTGCACATATCCTCTACTTAATTGTCTGAATATTCATAGTTCGGTGATGTAATCCTGTATTACCTGTAGCGAAAATCGTTCGGTGATCTTGAGTATAAGGTATGTTATCCTGCTTCTCACACTTTCAACTTTTTTTTTAATGTTATTGTGACGGAACAAGCTTGAGGCCCACCTGATGTTAAGTGGACTACCCTCTACCTATAACAGATACATTTCGTCAACACGACGAAGTGCACTGTGCCCGTCACACTGAGACGTACAGTTGTTAAGTCTCATGTGCCTGTAATTTTTTATTGGCTCTCAAGGACAGCTGCCGGAACATACCGTTAGGTGCTTGACTACAGATTTTCAACTTGAGGGTGGTAGCTAGCCAGGCGGCCATTCGTAAAATGCCCTTCCAACATGCGGTGAAGCTCAAGCCCACGGCGGGATTTGAACCATGAACCTGCTGCCCGGTAATCCATAGCCAACGCCTCGGTAGCCATCACTGCCTTAAAATAATGGATAGTGTTGCATCACCCTGACTTACAATAATCATTTAGCATCAGGCTCTCTGAGGTCTATTGCACAAAAATTCTAAATAACTGCGAAAGGGTTCCGTTGCGCAGTTTTTAAGAATCCAGTCCAGGGCCTAATGCCCTTGCCGATGACATTATAGAATGGATGTTATATATTCCATATATTACCATAAATGTGAAACCAATAGGTCTCACAGTAACATCTAATTGATCTAATCTATTGGTAGTTACCAATAGGTCTCTACAGTTTTGGTATACTAAATTACTATAAACGTAACTATTTAATCAGTATCGCAACAAAGATGTTCTTCTTCTGCCTATTTTTTCTAATTTTCATGTTCTGTATTTTATCAGCTTCTGATACTATAGTTACTGTTAAATTATCTGCATTCTGTGTTATGGCTACGTTAAAAATATTGATAGTTACGTCTCGTATGAATTAATAGTATCTCAAAGCTGCGATCGATTTTATGATGCAGTTTCTGACAGATTTTCTATCCATGAAACGTCACAATTGTATAATCAGATCAATCTCAATTTTGTGATGCATTAATACGAGTCTAAGACCCACAATACTAATATTAAAACAGATTTCAATTATTTCATGAATTGTGAATTTGGCACCTGTGGGCAAGGGACAAAAACAAATTTTCAAAATGTCGAATCAATCGAAATCCGTAACACTATTTATTGAATAAGAATTTAAATTTTCTGAACCCCACAATTAGGTTAAGGATTATCCACTTTTTATCTTTTATCAGGTTTTAAAGTTTTAAAAACTATAACGTTCCACTTGATTTTCTATGTACTTTATTATACCTACTTATAACAAACAACTTAGTATTTTAACTACGCTTCGGATCTTTGACAAGGATCGCCGCTAAGTGAGAAGGCTCTACTATATTAGGTAAAAAATATTGTATTTTAAATATTTAGTGTAATGAAGTACTATCGTACTAGCAACTTTTAATAAAAAAAACGTGTCTATATAAAACACCCATATAATTGCGTGCATATGTATGTTTTTAACGATATAATGTGGCACTCAAGGTAAAATTGCAAATTGTCTGCGAAGTGGCTATAAAATGCAGCAGTATAAAAGTAGAATATACTAATTATAACCTAAGATGATAATTTTTAACATTGTAAATAACTTCTCATTTTCAAATTGTTTAAAAAAACATACGAGGTCTACTTCTGCATACCTATTCTTGAACTATCCACTCGTAAAACTATATACTGAAAAAAAAATCTTGGCGGTGAGTGTGAGTTTGAGTGTTTTAGTTTTTTTTTTTTTTTTTTTTTTTTTTTTTTTTAGTTTTAGTGCCTTTGAGCAAACACAGGAAATAAAACATTATTTTAAAACCCTATTGTATGGAAAGTTCACAATTCTTTATACCAAGAAATATGTTCGGATTAAATTATTTATGTAAATACCTAGTATCTATGCGTTTATGCCCATTTTTCATATCGGAACAACTCCGTCCGGTATGTTTGAGTTGTTCTCATTTTACTTAATTACAAATTTACAAGAGAAAAAAAATATATTCATGTGCGGGATTCGAACCCTATTTTTATTATGTGCCCTATATAGATGTCGCTCCATCCCGATATGATGGTTGAAGAACGAGAGCAAAAATAACAGTTATGAGTCATTGTGTCATGTTAGCTCAATTGGTTAGAGCATACCCCTGCTAAAGGGGTGGATGGACGCGGGTTCGAATCCCCAACATGACTATATTTTTCTCTCGTAAATTTGTAATTTTGTAATGTAATCCGCAGAGCATGCGTTATTACAAACATAAAAATATTAAAAAAATAATTGTTCTGATTTTGTGTGTGAAAATGTGAACAGTTCCAAAGAACTGTTCACATTTTCAAGGACATGTGAACAAATTGCATAATGGCAGGATTACTTACTAGTAAGTGATATGTTACGATATTTTATATATACATTAGTTACAGTGCTAATACTTTTTACTATAGGAATATGAAAAACACGGGACTTGTCTGTGGTACCTTGAGAGGGTAGATTAATTATTTTTTGGAAAAAGTCGCTTGTAATTTTGTGGAAGCATATTTTATGTGATCTTGTAATTAAACGTCTTTTATATTCCGAATCCTTTTGAAAAGGCTGCTGAAGACGAAATCCTCACCTGTTTCCAGCTTAGCAAAAAAAACCTAATTTAAGCAAAACTAATGACAATACCATTGCTGTGTGATGTGATGAAGCACATTAAATTGGGGACTTACTACTACTTTTGTTTAAAATTGGGGAGAGAATAGTAATTGCAGAATAGTATTAGTGGACTAATTTATTAGAAAGCGAATGTTTATTTTACGATGCTTGTGTATACGAAGTTCAACATTGTATTTTTAACTTTATACAGTAATAGCTTTCCGGCCGCGGCTCCGCAGCAGCTCCGCCCGCGTGTATGTCGGTTATCGCGCAAAATCATTAACCTCTTTTTGCGCAGTTGCATAAAAACTATCCTATGTCCTTTCCCGGGTCTACAACTATTTCCATACAATTTTTTTTATTCCTGATTGATTAGTCTTTGACCACTATCTCACATTCCATCCAAATCTTGCATAAGTTTTTAAGTTTATTAGTTGCATTCAAAAATGCAAACCTTTTCTCTTTATAATATTAGTATAGACTAGTACATCACTTGTAGGTATATCCAAATATATGCACATTTAGTTGACTATTGCTCTCACACATCTGCAATTAGCTTCGTATCGTCGATTTGTGGTTACCATGTCCTTGTGCAGCAGAGGTGCATTTCCTTATCCGTTACTACGATTATTACATATTATTATTCATAGGTTATCGAGCCTAATTTAATAACTTTAGCTAACTTGTCGACTTAAGGTTTTAATTTAAACAGGATTTATTTTTCTCTACCGGTTCCTCTTTGTTTAGTCACCCACCATAACAACTATTATTTCCATAGCCCCATAGTGTCTGTTACGTTGCATGCCTTGAGAGTTTGGTTAAGTGCCTGTACAAATTATAGCATGACACTTTGTTGTGTTTTTGTGCCACATTAACAATTTGCGTTGGCCCAAAATCATATATAACCAAGAGCTGTTACTAAAATTACATTAGAAATTCTTTCTGTCTAAGATTCAAAGGTAATTTTAGCACGGAATGTACGTACTTGTACACTACGGCCATCGCTTAGTAGAGTAGCTGCTATACCAGAGTAGGCAATTTAAAGTTGGCTGTTGTCTGCAATGTTTTAAATGTAAGGGTTCTGTACCCAAAAAGTAAAACGGAGCCCTATTTATGAGCCTTTACTGTCTGTCAATCTGTCCGCCGTCCATATTACACGGGTGCCTAGCTTGTAAACAGAATGAGTTACAAGCCTGATATTTTATTATTTTGTGTACAACAATGACCCATAGAGGACTGTTTGACTAAAAATCAAATTAAATTATTTTTACTTACTTCTCTGGCGACCCAAAGTGGATCTTAGCCTCCGATACAAGAGAACGCCATCTGTATCGGTCTTGCGCCGCCTTTTGCCAGTCGGCAGCTATGAAGCTGACCCCACAGCGTCCATTAAGCGATATCTGGGCCTAAGTCAGCCTGCCTGGGTCAGTGGCCACTTGGAACTCCAAGATACGCTTTCTTGACTTTGCGATCCTCCTCCATTTTCTGTACATGACCCACCAAGTGGAGATCAAATAACTGATCGCCGATTTTTTTTATTTTTCGACGTTGTTTTTATTTTTTTATTCTATCTCTCGAACATGTGCCGGGTAATCAAAAATCATTTAGTCATAATACAATAGCACAGTTACTCACAATATTTTCGAAACAACGACACACAGAAAAGTTTTAGGTAAGAGAACTAATTCTTCCTGTGGCATTCTCCCACGCTTAGTGGGGTCTGCAAAACATGTATTTTCGTCTTAGTTGTCTTGGTAGTCACCTTACTATTAACACATTTTTATAAATTTTAAATAATGCTAACTTTTTTTTTTTATATTGTTAGGTTTGCAATAACGCCTGCTATGCGGATTACATTACAAAATCACAAATATACGATAGGAAAAATTTTAAATCATGTGCGGGATTAACATATGTCATGTTAGCTCAAACGAAATGAGTACCTCATCCTTTTTGTGAAGTCAGTAATAAGAACGTAATGTTAATGTATACTTACTGCAGTCGAATGTGGTATGGTAAAACTAGGATTGCCGCAGGGATAAATTTTAGGACCTTTTCAATTTCTAGCGTATATTACTACTACTTCAATTTTCGTTCTGTTAACAAATTAAATTGTACTCAATTTTTTACGAACATACATAATATTTTCAAATACATGCAGACTTGGTAAAGTTAAATATAGATTCCCTAGGATCGATTACATACATGTGTCAAATTGCACGCTTTGCACGCAGTGACTCTATCACTGCGAGAAGAACGAGTAAGAAACTCGGGGCCATTCTTTTAAACTTCTTTTAACAATGTGTTACATACTATACAATAAAATTATTACAATAATGCATTTTTTTGCAGAACGTGGCTGTATAATGTAGAATATTTCAATATTAAAATTTGTAATTGACCTTCATAAGAGCGTCGGAGACAACTAAATTGAATAAATGATTTTGACTTTGTCTTTATGGCTAATAGAGATGAAATTTTGCTCGGGATACGAAAACTTTTTTATGGGTATGTGGTGACACAATGCGCACAATGACACATGCATTTCGTCACAAGTTACGAACTACATTGCGCCCGTCACCCTGAGACATTTGTCTCAGGGTGTCTCATTGTCAAGTCTCATGTGCCTGTAATTTTAGTGGCTTTCTAGGACTGCTGCCGGAACACTGTAAGGTGCTTTGCGACAGATTTTCTTCTTGAGGGTGGCAGGTAACCAGGCGAGCATTCGCAAAATTCTCTTTCACTAAGCGGTGAAGCACAAACCAGCGGTGGGGATCAAACCATGGCCCTACGGCACCGCAGTCCATAGCTATAACACATCAGCTATCATTGCTCCAAAAAAACACTGAGGGGCAAGGCTCACTAACTTTCATCAGGCAGATACAATCGCATTTATCATATCTCAAAACAAAACATACACTGGGAAGGCCACCGAATTGAGGCGAAAGAAAAAACAGAAAGCCATTTAATTTATTTTACTTTATTTTATGATGCGCCATAGCTATCACGTATGACTCATAATGGGTCATACCCAGCTACTTTTATAGTACATACTTATATTGCGATTGCAAAAATATTATCTGAATAGTCATGTATAAAAATCGTCATAAATGTGATACGACAACATAAGTAATGATTTTGTCTCATTCATTACTTTATTAGTCACGTATTGAGCTCGGTTCATACAATAATGGCGTTGTGACTAATGAAATGTACCCTAAGTAATGACATATAATACTAGCTCCCTACCAATTCTCCGGTGTAGTACGCGATTTCTGGGTAAAGTCAGTCAAAATAATTTATTAAATTTTCCCACCTTCTCATGTTCAATTCAACATTCTACTACCCTGTTCAGCAAAAATATATTATAGATCTTAATGAACTTCAGATCATTGAAAGAACAATGTTTTACAAAAATATGCTATACCTTATACTAAGGTACTAGTAGTTGTTCTGTCTTAATACTTTTGTAGGTCCCTATGAGCGGCTCTGCGTTTCTTTTTTGTTTCTCTTGCCAAGGTTTTCCTAGTAGTTACATGCATTCAGATGTTACAACTCCCAATCAGCTTCTTTAAAAGGCATTTTCAATTATTAATTTTACATACCCAATATAAACTAGGATATTGATGGATGATTTGATAATTATTTATGTTTAGCATAAGTCAGGACAATCGAAGTTACATAAAATACAATTTTTTTTACCATTTTACTTTTTCGCTCAAAACAAATATATTTTGTTAGAAAAGGTTTCTAAGATTATTTATGTATGGGAGTACTATAAATATGGAGTTCTGTTACAAAGACTGTTTTGTTGGTCCATGTACACATAATTTCCATCCATTTTATAAGCATGTATATACCTTTTCTTTTGTTTTTTAGGGGGATTTCATTAGTTCTAAGTTTTTTATTGGTCTGCGTATATTTTTTGATATTTGTCGTTTATGTGTCCTCCTTTTTAACAGCACCGACGGAACATAGCTAAGGTACGAAAACATAATAATAAGAGATATTGCATATATATATGCACGTTCAATGCTAAAATTAGCTTTCGTATACAAAGAATTATCAATCCGTATAGATGCAGCAAAAACAGTTTTAAGAGAAGGATGTTGCGCCAGTGTAAACTAGTTGTGTTCAAAAGCAGTTCGAAACAGAAACTTATTGAAATCTGCAGAGGTTCAAATTTAAGCTTCTGGACCTGCAAATTAACAAATACTGTGAGAGAAATAGTCGTTTGACTCCTGATGACTTCGCCAGAGACTTCTTCATTCTAAGAGGCATACTGGCAGGCGCAAGCATAGATTGGTTTATGAATAAACGTATAGTAAAACAGCCTGAACATAATAGTGCACGTATACAATGACGTAGATAGTGATATATATAAAATATGCATACGCATACATTATGTTATAAAAATAGGAGATGATCAGTTGAAAACTGACACCGATGGGCAGTTGAGATGGCTATGTTTCACTCATGAATCCGATCACCATATTTTAATCATAAAAAAGAAGTAGTAAGATTTAGATTTCGTCTGCAACACGCAGTATACCTCACTACTAAATAATTCTATCATAAAATTTCAATTTGTTTACAAATCCACAATATTATAGAATGAGTTTCAGCATTTTGTATGATGATTCAAGTTTAACTGATACATTTGCGTCTATTCGCGTACAAATTAGAGTCCATATATAAGGTATTTTTGATTAACCTCGACTAATAGTCCCAAAGGTGTTACATGAATTTAGTTTGCGAAAAATTTACGAATAGGTGTTATTATTTAGATATATTACAATATAATCATATAGATTTTGTCATAGCCATTAAAACGCGGATAAATGAGTGCAAAATTTGGTGTATGAAGAACTTAAATGACTATGAACTATGGATATAACCATGGAATACAATAGGGGCCTAAAATAATGAACTATTCTGTGTGTGTCAAGGATTGGTACTCTATCAACACAAATTAAAAATATATTATATTTAATTAAAGCGGGCAAAGCCTCGAGCAACTAGTTATGTTGTTTAAGTGATAGTTCCGTGTACAGCGTTGTCACTTTTAAGTTTTGCACGTCTGGCGAATAATTTTCATATTGTACCTGTAGAAGGGCAACGTAGTATAAATTAAGTACATATATATAATAATTGTTATGTACAATCTAAACATAAAATATAAGATCTAAACTGCTTTACATGAACCAATAAAGCAACATATTAAAAAAAAAACCGTTCAACGTGATGTAAATAAATTACTATGCAAAAAGTGTTGATGTCGTCACATTTGACAACTGGTATTGAACCCGCGTCTGTTTCTTCTTAGGTACGATAATTTTGTCGTGTTACTCGACTGGGAGCGTGGCGTCTCCTGTAATCCGGCTACTCGGAGGTCGGAACCGGAGGATGGTTTGAGGTTGGGGTTCACTGGTACTGTGCTTCTCATGTTGACTGGACGTCCACACTAAGCCTGGTATTGATATGGACCTCCCGGAGGAGTCTGGGAGGTGCAGGTTACCTAAGGAGGGGCGAACCGGGCCAGGGGGGAAACCCAGCAGCCAAAAGTCCCCGTATCGGGCAGTAGTGGGATAGCGGCCGGGAGTGGGAACTCAGTATCAGCCTTACCAATATAATCAGACCTGTTTCTTTTGCAAAAATTATTGGTTATAAAACTTAATCATATTTTAATGTTTGTGAAATGAGTCTGACCAATATAATTTGTTAGAACTGTATCTGTCTGTGGCTAAGAAATTTAAGATATGTTTTTTTTTGGTGTGAATGTGTTTCAGATATGTATTGTGTTTAATTTTTCGCATAAATAAGATGAATAATTCCATTAATGAAAACATGTAGGTCGATTAATCTAAGGCTAGGTTTTCAACACTCAAATAATTGTTATTCATAAGAATAAATCGATTTTATTATTTCATAATAGTTAAACGTTTATCAGACTGCATGGCACTGATGGCACAAATTCTACCCAAAATTTAAGATATTAAATAGTAATCTAGCCTTTCCCGATTGAGCTGTACAGCATGTGCTAGCTGGGGACATGTGCCTCCAGCTTACACGTGTGTTTGAGCTTGTAGCTCCAAAACCTGAATAGCCAGAGACGTGAAAATTTTAGTGCCAATGGCACAAATTATGCTCTAAATTTTGACATATTTAACAAAGTCGTAGGTCTATTTGTTAAGAAGATACAGATGAGCAGCTGTAGACACGCGGTCTCCAGCTTACACGTTGTAATCGGGTCATAACTACTAGAGCTTTCAAGTAGGACATTCCAATTTTTTTATGCCACTGGCACAAATTATCCTTTAAATCCCTGGTTATGGTATATAAACACATCTTCAGCCGTTTCGTATATACAGCATGTGTCAGCTGGAGACCATAACGTCAGCTAACACACTAATAGCCACACGTAGCGTCGAAGTTTATTTGGCACCTAAATTTTGAGTTGGTATTCATAATTGAACCAAATATGCTCTAAATATTGGCATATTCAGAAGTAAGAAATTTCAATTGAGTAAGCTGGAGACTTTCACATAATTCTACAAGCAGAATATAAAAAAAACGATATATCTTTTCTTCTGTTTTTATGGAGATTTCATTAGTTCTGAGTTTTTAATTGGTCTGCGTATATTTTTGATAGTTGTCCATTATGTGTCCTCCTTTTTAATACCACCGACGGAACATAGCCAATGTAGGTATGTACGAAAAGATAATATATAAGTGTAGAGCTAATATGGCTTCTTCGGGCGTACTTGCTAAACTACACGTATCAGGGTCATTATTGTACGTTCAATGCTAAAATTGGCATTCGTATATAAATAACTATCAATCTGTAGATGCAGCAAAACAGTTTTAAAAGTAGGATGTTGCGTCAGTGCAAAGTAGTTGTGTTCAAAAGTAGTTCCAAACAGAAACTTATTGAAATCTGCAAAGGCACAAATTTAAGCTCCTGGAACTGCAAATTAACAAATACTGTGAAAGAAATAGTCGTTTGACTCCTGATGACTTCGCCAGAGACTTCTTCATTCTATGAGGCATATTGCAGGCGCAAGCATAGATAAGTTTATAAATAAATGTATCGTATAAATATAAATAAATGTATAGTATAAATGTACGTCTGCAACACGCAGTATACCTCACTATTAAGTAATTCTGGCATAAAATTTCAATTCGTTTACTAATCCACAATATTATGGAATGAGTTTCAGCATTAAATATGATGATTCAAGTTCAATATACATATTAGCGTCTATTTGCGTACAAATTAGAGTCAATATATAAGGTATTTTTGATTAAACTCGACTAATAGCCCCAAAGGTGTTATATAAACATGGATTTAGTTTGCGAAAGTTTAAAGAATAGGTGTTGTTATAAATATATACTGGGTGGCGCAAAAGTAATGACCCTATTTGGTTCAGCTATAACATTTTTTCTAAATTAGAAAACTAGATTTAGATTTTTTTAAATGTATATTTGTGCCATTAAATTTCGTACCATTAGGATTTAAAGATGATGTCTTTTAAATGGTGACCTCCAGAGTTGATACACATTTGAGCCCTATTTATGACATTTTGCATAACTTGCCGTAACACTTCCTGCGATATGTTCGTTATTTCTTGACGAATGTTTTCTTTTAGAGCTGCGAGAGTCTGTGGCTTGTTCACATACACCCGAGATTTCAAAAAACCCCAAAGAAAGAAGTCTGGACTGGTCAGATCGGGTGATCTTGCAGGCCAAGGCAAATCGCCAAAACGAGAGATAACTCGGCCTGGAAAACCGTCCCTCACTAAGTCCATAGTGTCGCGCGCTGTGTGTGCCGTAGCGCCGTCTTGTTGAAACCAGATGTGCTCCAGCCCCAATTCGTCCAAACTGGGTATCAAAAACTCACGTAACATGGTTCTGTAGCGTTCTCCAGTGACAGTTATCGTATTGCCTCCAGCGTCTTCGAAAAAATAGGGTCCGATCACTCTGTCAACACAGATGCCACACCATACAGTAACTTTTAGTGGGTGTAGAGGTGTTTCTTGAATAATGCGCGGATTATCAGTGCCCCAGAACCGAGTATTCTGCTTATTGACATGCCCTGAGAGATGGAAATGCGCTTCGTCACTCATAACCAATTTTAAAGGAAAATCATCCTCTTCAAGGTTGAGGTTTATGACGCGCTGGCAGTAATCTAGACGAGCTCGGTGGTCAGCAGGCAGCAGCTGATGAGTCATTTGAGTTTTATACGGGAACATCTTTAAGTCTTTCACCAAAATACGCTGCAGGGTCCGTCTGGAAATGCCCAATTGCGTGGCACGTCGCCTCGTTGATGTTTCTGGACACTCTTCCACATCTTCGCGCACAGCATCGATATTTTCAGCTGAACGGCCTGTTCTTGGTCTCCCAGACTTAGGTCTATCCAATGTTGAGCCAGTTGCTTCAAGGCGTGTGGCAAAGCGTCGAATTGTGCGACCAATCGGTGCCGGACGGTGGGGAAATCGTCGACGAAATTCACGTTGTGTTCTTATCACTGATGAATTATTCCGTAAGAACATTGACACAATTATTCCACGTTCTTGGGGAGTAAAACGGTCCATGTTTATTTTCAGTGTATTTTACATTTGTTCACTACACAATTTTCAACAACAGAATGACAGAAAATGTCATATAAAAAAAAAAAAAGTATTTTCTTTAGTGCCAGTACTTTTGCGCCACCCGTTATTACAATATTATCATATAGATTTTGTAATAGCCATTAAAACGCGGATAAATGAGTGTAAAATTTGTTGTATGAAGAACTTGAATGTCTATGAACTTTGGATATAATCATGGAATACAATAGGGTCCTATAATATTGAACTGTTCTATGTGTGTCAAGGATTGGTACTTTATCAACACAAAATAAGAAGAAATTATATTTAAAGCCTCGTAAGTAATGTTCCGTCCACAGCGTTGTAGTTTTTCTGTTTTGCACGTCTGGTGAATAATTTTCAAATTATACTTGTAGAAGGGCAACGTAGTATAAGTATATATAAATGTTATGTAAAATCTAAACATAAAATGTAAGATACAAACTGCTTTAAATGAACCAATAAAGCAACGTATTAAAAAACCCGTTCTACGTGATGTAAATAAATTACTATGCAAAAAGTGTTGATGTCGTCACATTTGACAACTAGTATTGAACCCGCGTCTGTTTCTTCTTAGGTACGATAATTTTGTCGTGTAACTCGACTGGGAGCGTGGCGTCTCCTGTAATCCGGCTACTCGGAGGTCGGAACCGGAGGATGGTTTGAGGTTGGGGTTCACTGGTACTGTGCTTCTCATGTTGACTGGACGTCCACACTAAGCCCGGTATTGATATGGACCTCCCGGAGGAGTCTGGGAGGTGCAGGTTACCTAAGGAGGGGCGAACCGGGCCAGGGGGGAAACCCAGCAGCCAAAAGTCCCCGTATCGGGCAGTAGTGGGATAGCGGCCGGGAGTGGGAACTCAGTATCAGCCTGACCAATATAATCAGACCCGTTTCTTTTGCTAAAAATATTATTGGTTTTAAAACTTTTTAGTGTTTGTGAAATCAATCTGACCAATATAATTTGTTAGAATCGTATCTGTCTGTGGCTAAGAATACATTAAAATAAAATATGTATTTTAATGTTTTTTGGTGTGAATGTGTTTCAGATATGTATTGTGGTTAATTTTTTTGCAAAAATAAGATAAATAATTCCATTAATGAAAACATGTAGGTCGATTAATCTAAGGCTAGATTTTACAACTTTCAAATAATTGTTATTCATAAGAATAAATCGTTTTAATTATTTCATAATAGTTAAACGTTTATCAGACTGATATTTTTATCAGATTGGAAAACGAGGCCTAGGATAACAGTAGATACTCATTCAATACATTATCTTGATAATTTGTACAATCATGCTTTTTCATAGTGTACTTTCCAGTATTTTTTAAATATGTAAAGTTATGTTTGTTTCAAGTCAGTATTTAAATCGGATTCAAGATAGTGCACTAGAAACTATTCGTAGAACTTACCCAAAGCTGGTGGGACGGTAACTGGTGCTATTTCTAGCTAAGGTATTATTTTTTGATGTATTAAGTGACCTAAGCACTTCTATATTTTAGCCACGGTGATTTTAGCATTCTCTAATCTAGGGCCAAAACAGAGTCTTAATATTATCACTCTGCTCTCTGGCTGGCTATTCATTCATTTGGTACGAATGAAACTAAGTTGTGTTAAGTTACTGTAGAATAAAAATAACTGCTCGACAAAAAAACCACATATGTATTGATATTTTTCTTAAGATGAGTGAATTTTTTATATACAGACTTTTTTATAATAGTAGAGAAAAATGCCTTCATTTCTACTACTAAATACACTCAAAGTAACTCACTACAAATTATCATAATATAATATTCTAGTAAGATTGGCTAGTCTAGGTTATCACTATCTACTATTAGCATAACACTCTATTAGCATCTGTCTAGTCCAGGTTATATATAACTAACTTCCACGGAACCAAAGTCGATGACAATATTATGATTTTGATGATGGTAAAAGTACTGACGATGCCATCGTCAGTTTTTATACCATCATCACGCATTGGACCCTCCGTTCCAGAATAGCTGCAACATTGGCGCTGGTAAAAGCCTGGTGAATGAGAGAAATGATTTAAGGAGCCTGGGGATACTGTGTACACAATAGTTGGCGTTCTTGCGATACAATGGCCCTCACTACTGCATTCTAGCTTATCTTAGAATATTGAAATCGGTTCAAATAACGTTGAATCATTTTGATATACAGGTACTTTTTTATGGTGTAAGTGTAGATTTTTAGGTATTATGATATATAAAATACTGGTTTTGCAACTCTTAGGGCCTAGGAGAACTCATTACAAAAATATACCTAAATGCATCTCATCTATTGTATACTTTTCATTTTATAACTGGTGTATATAACTGGGTTAAACTAGTTAATGTTTTGTTTCGAAAATTCATATTTTAGATTCATTTTAATAATAAAGTACATTTTGTGTGTATTGAATGAAATTTTTTTTTATTAATAAGTATATAGGTAAATCGTCGGTTTTGACACCGCTGCCTACCCCTTCAAAAAAAACAAGGTTTTACCTACTTGTATATCTTTAATTACCTATATGTTAAAATTGTAGACAGTATTTTTTGAAGCGTAGGTATGTACCTATTACACGATTTCCAACAGCTTCAATTCATAGCAGATAATAAAGCTATGTCTATATCTTTTTAAGGTTAAAACTTCTTTTGGATAATACAATAATATTACAATTAGTAAGAGCAAAAATTTTAAAATCCTTCTCTACTTCTTCTAGGTCTTTATCAGGCCGTAACCTTACAAGCACATAAATCAAAAAAAAGTTTGATGAGATTATTAAATTAATAGATGCAAATAAAACAAGGTATGAGTTTAAAAATAAATAATTATTCAATATCAATACCACCACATATTATGACATTCATTAAATTACATACTTATCACAATTTCCATTGAGAGATACTTAAAGTTAAACAACGACAAAGGTAATTTGGTTTCTTATAGTGCTATGAATTAAAATAAACCTTATGTGCCAACAAAACTATATAGCTACTGTATTTTGTTGTACCGTTACGGGAGATTGGCTGATAGCTTCAATGTAGAGTTAGTTTGTTTCAATTAAAACTGTTTTTTGTTTTTAGATGGCAATTTAAGGCTAAAGTACACGTAGCGTTTTCTATACAAACGTTGTTTCGTCATATTTTAAATTCCAAGTGTTCAAGTTTGGTGAAATTTTGCATATCTCTGAGCCTAATATTTATGCTTCAAGGACGTGCATACAAAATTGTACTGAGTTTGACAACTTTGGATTTGAAATATGGCGAAATTACGTTTGTAAGGAAAGCGCTTCGAGACCTTTTTCGAATTTCAATGTTCACACACTTCTTGTTCGCCAGTAATTCCTTTGATAAAATAATCAACTGCATTTTACAAACGCAAAATTATCCACGCTATGCTTCTATTGATGTACTCAGTTAATTTTCATTTGGGCATCTTTAACTTAGGCTTAACATTATAAATAAAAAATGGTCCGTTTGTTTAGCCCAAACGATTTTTTTATGGTATTATGACATGAACGATAGCCATCTGATGTGAAGCGGTTAACATTTCTCAAAACAAATGCATATCTTTACAAGTGACAAATTGCACTGCGCCCGTCATCCTGAGATATACAGTTGTTAAGTCCTACGCACCTGTGATGTTACTGGGTCTCAAGGGCTGCTGTTGGAACACTGTTAGGTGCTTGGCGACAGATCTTGTAAAGCGGGCCAGCATTCGCAAAATGTCCTTCCACCACACGTTAAAGTTCAAGCCGCCGGAGGTGGAGATCAGATTGTGAAATTCATATGCGGTTACTTATGACTTAAACTGGTAATTAGCCTACTCAAGACTTTACTTGATGGTCGTGAAAGTGGCTCTAAGTTTTCTAAAAACTACTTTTAAGATTTAAGCCCCGTTGACACATTTCAAAGTCTGATTCATTTGAACGTCTAAGTAAGCTTTTAGTTGTCATGATTAGGGTGCGTCCGAGTTATCTCCAAATCCAATTGTGTCCAAGTTAAATTTACTGTGCTTAGGTAAACAAGTAACATAATAAAATTTGAGCCAGCAAATTCAATTAACCTTTACCGGTGTTAAACAATATACTTATTAAAGAACATGAAATAGTCTACAGATCACACAAAACTTAAATAATAGTTGTCAAACTTAAACCTATCAGTTTTATGGTATTAGTTAATATGCAGAAAACCTTATCAGTTACTTATATCTATATTTTCATAGCAAAGACACTAGGACATCGATTTTATATACATAGAGTTACATAAATTAATATGTATTTATATTTACTTTACAAATATACAGTAGGTACAATAAATATAAATACACTATTTATGTTTTAATTTTTCTTAAATATTGAAATTATAGTATCTGTAAACAAAATAAGAATGAGCCCTTACATTTGAAATTATTCATAAGCTTTTTTATATATTTAGGGTAGGTACAAATTGATAGTAATACTTAGTATATCATTAATCTGTACTTATACTTTAAAACAGAAATAGTACATAATTATATTGAATAACTCGTATTTTGGCACAAAAACAGCCAACAACGCCTGAAAAAAAACACTGCGTAGCTAGAAGAGTTTAATTAAAGTGTTACTTATTATCTGCTTGTGGCATTTAAATAAATCTAAGATAAAGACAAATTCTATTAAAATCAATAAATTGACCGTTTGCCTACTACTTTATTGCAATTGATTGTATTTCCCTAAAGCACCGTCTAAGTACATCATGTATGTCTTATTTGTATACCTTGTAGAGCCAGTAATTCTAGTTTAGCCTGAACAACATCTTCGACCACATCATCACTGACTATCAAGTGAGATCGTGGTCAAAGGCTAGACCATAAGCTATAAAAAAATACCTTAAGTCTTAGTAAGTATATGAATTTATTGTTTAAACATGGCAAGTATTTAACATCAACAGATTTAATTGTCACTTTTGTGTAACAATAGTGTTTTACGTCAGACGGGATCCCGACGCATATCCACGTTCATGCTTTGACGACGATGTGGAGACTGAGCGCGACTAATGTAGCGGCACAACTCTTTTCTCTGGGCTCTTTCTTGTAATAAATTATTTAGTAATTTATTATCTGGCAAAGCAGAAACATAAATGTCGAAAACAACATAGCCGTTTGTTGAATCGAGACAGAGCCACGTAGTAGTTGCCTTAATTTTCGCAAAATCAGCAACGCTCAGGTTTTAAATGCGGCGGGATTCCGCTTGAAGCAGCGTACGGCCTTAGCCTTAGTCATTAGATTACCAATTCAAGTTCAAAGAACTGTAGTCCTTTTCGTTATTTTAGTCGAGAAGGATTATAATTTATTGTTTAATCAAACAATGACAACCACGATTATAACACTAGAAATAAAGATAAAATAGCGGTGCCAGGCTTTAGTTTAGCAAAGACAAATGAAAGGTCCACGTAGGAAAACTTTATATGATTACGAGGTTTAAGTTTCTTTTGTTTATTTATTTACTAATCAATTGTTAAGAATTATCGCCACACGAATGAGATCAACTTCCCTCAACATGAACACTTTATTATATTTTATAAAGTATAGGAAAAACGTCTGTCTTTACAAGTCTAGAGAGTCATACTTAATAATAGTTAAGAATCATCTTATGTTCATCTTGCAGTATGCAATCTTGAACTTACATATAAACAGCTAAGGGCCAAGTTCACCAAACTAGGGATAACTTTAATCTGTGTAACCAACAAAAGATGTTACACCTTTGTAACCATCTCATCAGATGATCCATCGATGTTGCAGTATTTTAAAATAGGTATGGTATTGCCTTTTATGAAATTTGACATCAGGTTGCAACGAAGGAAAAAAAACATCCAAGAAAAAACCGTCGAATGTGTCGGTATAGCTCCAAGAACCAAAAAACAATATGGCCACTTTGCTACTGATGATAAATGGATAATACATAAGTTTTTTATTTCCACGTTGCTGTCACATGTCGTAAAAGTTCAAGTAACAAATCAAGAAGTATTGTTTTTTCCACGAGAGGAATCCAACATGATATAAAATCCTCTACAATGTTATACGTTCTATGATAGCTAAGGCTTATCACATTTTAACGGATTATGGTATAAAGTTATCTACGTATTAATTTAACCCTAGATTGGTGAAATTGGGCTTAAACAACTTAAACTAATTCATTATTGGCATAATCATCAGCCGGAATACCGTACACTGTTGAACGTATTCTTTCTTCTGTGTACGCCACAATGAACGGTTAGCCCATTAGACGTTTCTATCCGTTGACTTTCATTATAAATTAATTTAATTTCTAATAAGTGTCTATATAAATATCTAATAAGTATACAAATCTTACATTTTACTCTTATTAATGTTTAAGGATATTGTTTGACGCGGTTGTCTGCAGCGTGCACTAACGATATATAGGATTCACCTAGCTACCGTCTTTTATAATGTTTTATCACGATACATTTTACATTACTTAAAGAATTTATACAAAGACAATATTTGCTGAAAAAGTAATGGATTTTTTAACGTATTACTAATTAAATGAGATAACAATAGATACTTTGATTTATATTGTTTAGTTTTTAATTTCAGTGTATTTAAAAAATATGTTTTCATAACGTAAAATCTTTTTATATTAGAACAATGATATTACACACTATTGACTGATACAGGTATTTCTACACCTTACTTTCAGATTACTTTGGCTTATTTGCACTACTATTCATATGGTTTTACTTTTACATCCGCTCGCAGGTTGAATAGATCTATTCTTACCTTAATAAAAAAAAAAAACAAATGACGCCATTTGACTTAAAGCCAATGTTAGTGCAAACAGATAAAATAAGGTGTATCACTCAATAGTGCGTTGTAGCATTGTTCTGATATGACAATATTTTATTGTACGATAACAAGTTTTTTAAATACACTACTGTATTAAAAACCAAACCATTTATTAAAAAAATGGGTATTTAATTTTTTTCAATTTTTTTTATTACATTAGTATGAGTTTCTTTGAGTGGATTGATTTAAGGTGATTTTACTTATACGTCCATTTTTATGTCGCTAGTAATCGAATATAAGGCAAATATTGTAAAAAAACATTATTAAGTGCGGGCCTGCCCGACGGAATTGGATGCATGCGTACCCGCGCCAAACATTGGTCTATTTACAGTTACAGTGTATTCTATCGATACGATTACAAAAATAGTTAACTTATGTCGTTGATCATCTCTTGTTAAGCCTGTACCATAACGCAGCGCAAGTGAGGAGGTGCATTAGGACGGTAGTGGAAATGACGAGAGCCATGTTCCCGCCAACATCAACGTTCTCCATGTCCATCTCTTTCAGGAACGTCTTCGGGGTGATATAGTGGCAGTACACTAGAACGAAAAAATTATGTTTAGGATCACATATCATACTACAACGTTATTCTTATGTTATTATGATGTATGCACTTAATGAAGAAAGTGGGTTACATCGCCTTTTTTTAATGCTCTTGTGACGGAAAAAGCTCAATGCCCACATGATGCTAAGCGGAATAACCTCTACCTATAATACATGCATTTCATCACAAGTCACGAATTGCACTGTGCCCGTCACTTAGAGACATAGTTGTTAAGTCTCATGTGCCTGTAATTTCACTGGCTCCCAAGTACTGCTGCCGGAACACACCGTTAGGTACTTGGCGACAGATTTCTACTTGAGGGTGGCTAGCCAGGCGGGCAATCGCAAAATGCCCTTCCACCATGCGGTAAAGCTCAAGCCGGCGGTGGGGATCGAACCAGGGTACGAACAGGGAACGGCACGGCAGTCCAAAGCAGCGATAATAGCTATCGCTCGGCCGTCATAGCTTCACAAAAACAATAGCAATGCTTATAAATGTTTTGCTATTGTGTTTCATACAGTTTTTGAACAAATGTTACAATGGCTTTATATTTTAAACTGTCGCAGAAAGTTAGTACCTACTACGTATGGCATAATAAGTTTTTAAGATTATTATGCCAGTGATAATACTGGCATAATATAAGTCTAATAATATATTATTGTAAATTAAATGATAATTGGTATCTCAAGACGAGAGTAATAAATAGTTTTTATATATTTTTTCGAAACCATGATCGCCGAGCGGTGATAGCTACGGACTGCAGTGCCACAGATCCATGGTTCCAGACCCCACCGTCAGCTTCAGCTTCATTTAGTTGAAGGGCATTTTGCGAATACTCTCCTGGATAACCTGGTGGCTGGCCAGGCAAGCTGCCAAACAATATAGTGCGCTCAGTATCTATAATAGATTTTAATTCCATATATTTCCTTTTATGCGATTGTGACGGAACAAGCACGAGGCCCACCTCATGTTAATGCGGTATCTATCAGTCACAAGCGACGATTTGCACTGCCTCCGTCACCCTGCGACATACAGTTGTGAAGTCTAATTTGCCTGTAATTTTTCTGGCTCGCAAGGACTGCTGCCGGAACACACTGTTAGGTGCTTTGTGACAGATTTTCTACTTGACGGTGATCCCATGAGGGTGGTCATATAAAAAATGAAAATAAATAAGGGCTATGAGCGTATTCCTTGGCAATCTGAGTTCAAAATACCAAATAGCAATTAATGCCGCTGAAGGGAAGTTTATTAAATAATATACAATTAGTGGTTTCATTCGAAACTTCCCAAACATAGTGATCGTAATAATCTTCACTGGCGAATGATGACCTTCCGATTCAGAGCGGAAAATAATTCTTGGAATTGGAAGAAATATGGTTAGATCAATCCTGATTTTTAACTTACTCTTGGAGCAATGGATCCTGGTTCTATTGAAACCGTAGACGGAATGTACGGCCACGTGAAACCCGGCTCTGAAGTAGGATATGTGGTGCAGCCATCGGAAAGGATAAGGAGTATCAGACAGCGCCAGACAGAATCCAAATACTGAGAAGAGGCATGCTAGTACTGGACCAATGAATACTGCAATCTGAAACAAAAAAGGTATTTTTTAAGTATGGTATATATTTATATATGAAACGTAGAAGATGAAAATAGTTTATATTTGTACAAAGTTGTAGATGGAAGAATTCGGCGTGGTGCAGAAAAGATAGTAAAATTTGTGTTTATTTTTTTAATATGTCTCTGATATTTAATATACTTATACTCGTCTTCTATTATTTTATAAAATATCTGTATGAGTAAAAGAAATTATGCATTTTTTTCGGAATTCAGAAAGCTTATTGAATTTTTTTTATGCTTTATGTGTTAACCGTATAAAACGTGTATAAATTTTTGTTTTATAATACTAAGCGCTGTTATGGTGTACAGTTGTTATTGTGGGAATGTAAGAAAATTCAATTAAATAATTCATTGCTCTCCATGTACTTCACAGCCGAATATTCCACTGCTGACACAGCCTCCCCCAATATGGAAGGATTTGCCATAATTCCCACGCTTGGTAGGCGGCTTGGGGATCGCATTGTGAGATATCGGTTACTCAGAAAAAGCTACTTGTACTCCATACGTTTACACAATATAATACCTTGGCTCTGCTTATCAAAATAAAGTTGCTTTAATCACCTTTGTAGGAGTCGTAGATCCAATGAAGTAGCCCCATGATTGAGCACAAAGCGAGGTTGCCACGACGGTCGCAAGAAACAAGGTAGCTCTTGTAGACTCCAGCGGGTTGTCTGTCAGCCAATAGGAGAGCACCACGTAGGATACGCATGATATCATCTGAAATTTTAATCATTAAGTTCAATATAAATAACCTGTACTGTACTATATCAGCTTCATTTTAAACTTTTGAACTCAGCCTCCCCCATTAAGAGGGGGTTTGCCATAATCTCCATGCTTGTCCGGCCTTTTGGGGATCGCAGTGTATAGATAGAAGTTCCTCAGAAGGCACTGCTGTACCTTCTGGTATTTTACCCTTAATCGCCTTTAACGATACCCACGGGAAGTGAAAGGGGGCTCACGGAAGAAATAGGCACCGGAGCAATGACACTATAATTTTGTTTGTATTTAAGTTAGCACCGATTACTTGGTCAAGTCAATACTTGCATTTTGCAAAGAATGCTCTGCCTTTTAGGGATCAGATGAAGTTATGATGTTAGGTAATTATTTAAAATTGTAACATTGTCTTTCTTACCCTTTTCACACTTAAATACAATTTGCTATCACAAACTACACAATAGACAAGAAAAGGACATACTTTTATAATATATGTTTTCTTTATAACTATGAGACAAGTTGAGACAACGCAGACGTATCGCTTTAACACCGTACCACAGAATATGACCGTACTAACTTCGCCTCGATTAATTAGTTCTATCATAGAGAGAGTACTAATAAGAGTGACAAAGACCATACATGACAGCGTACACCGATAACTAAATACCAGCTTCGGCGAAAGATGTCGCTAAATTTATCAAATCACAGAAAATAACGAAATGACATTTTTAATGGCCGTCGTAATTCTCAATAAGGCTACTTGCACTCGTGTTGGAACGAAAACAAATGGCTAGATGGCGTTATTTGCCATATATTTTACATGCGGTGCAGCGCCATCGATAGATAAACTTATGAATCGTGGTAAATTATCCATAAAAAACAAATTTATTGGAGCAGCATTTTAACACAATATTTCGTATTAAAAAAAAACAAGACATTTTTCAGGCCAGTTTACCATGGATAAAATTCAAATTGATCGGCTTTAAGTGTTGAAGCCAACATTTCCAGGCTACGTGTCAGCGCCATCTGGATATAATACAAGATATGAGCTTATTCCGGCGTACGTTGCGATTGAATCTCTTATTAGTACTTTCTCTATGGTTCTATAGACTACGCTTGACCATGTTCCGAGTTAAAGCGATGCCGATATAGAGTTGATTTGTGTACTGTATCAGCCGGATTGTCCACTGCTGAACACAGCCATTAAGCGGGACTTGCCATAATCCCCACGCTTGGCAAGCGCCTTGGGGATCGCAGTTTAAAATATCAGTTCCTCATAAGGCACTGCTACACACCTTCGGGAATTTTACCTTTAGTCGCCTCTTATGACACCCACAGGTAGAAATGGGGGAGTGGCATTCTACCGCGGCACCCCACGGGCACTTTTGTAACATACAAAAGTGTCCGTGGGGTGATTTGTGTACGTTGTAGTATTAGGGACAAACTATAACAAATGGTTTGAGTTGAGGCGATATCTGATTAATAAGCGTCAAACATAAGGGTGCAACGATGATTGTGTGTTAAATGCGCGCCTTGACCATGTTGCTCATTCGACGCATTTTATTCCATCAATCGATTTTTACGATGCTCTAATTGGAGGATGTGGAACAACCCTGATTGATAAGCCGATAACTTTACAGGTAAGTGTTTCAATATCAAGCTGAATGTTACACAAATTAAGGAAATAAGTGCACTTTTTGTCATTTAGAAACCAGAATCTTAAGACCTTTAGAGCTCTTGGAGTAATATTCATAAATTAGTTCTTATACTCGTATTTTGTAAAATACCGGTCAAGCAGTTAGTAGAAGTAAGTGGAAATCGCTATGACAGATACATTTACGCTATTCCTACTAAAATGTAAATCACCTTACCTGGAATGGTAGCTCCACTGCCAATATAGAGAAGATATACGGGCCCAAGTTGTACCATCGATTGAAGTATTCTCCTCGTAGTATGTCCATCTCCATTGGAACTGAAATTTTAAACATTAAAATAAGTATTTTTGATAAATTAATTATTATTTATATAATAAATGCTCTTTAGGGAATAGGGGACTCTTGAATCAGACCTATATTTAAATGAAATATTAAAACATATTAGGCAAATATTATGGAACACCACATAACTATTAATATCATTATTATTTTTTAAATACAGTTTTTTAGCTGGAGTCCGACCTGAACGTGGCCAGTCTTTATTATTTGTTGTTATATTGGATTAAAGTCATACTAAGTTTGACGCGTGTATGTATGTTTTACGAAAAAGCCAAAAAATATATAACAGGTTAAAAATAACGGACGGACGGATTGCCGAAGCTTAGAAATACGGTCCCGTTTTCTAGTACTGAATCTTATCAAGACCCTGTTAGTCATAAATATGGGTACAAAAGTGTGTCATATGCCGAGTCTGAGTATCTGACATGGCACGAATTCCGTACGATTTTTTTTGTATTTTAGGGGCGTATATCATGTGTCTGTTGTGTGACTCATCTCTTTGTTCATTGTGCTATACAATGATGCCTATGATTTTTATCAGATAGACTGGCAGGAAGTATAGTTTGATCCCATCCCAAGGACATACTCTTACATATTAAATGAAGTAGACGCTGCTAGCAAAAATATTAAGTATAATATGATGGGTTGTCGGTGCATGATGGGGCAATGGGTCCTGAACATAGCGGGATAACTATGTTATGGGATGGGCCTATTGGATTCAATACTAAATACTACTGCCACTAAAATCAAAATACACTTTATTCAAATTCTTGTTTTTTTTTGGGGCTAAATCTTTGTCCACCACTTCATCACACTTGGTTTATTTGATGATGTGGTCGAGGATGGTATCTCGGTTCAATTTGTAATTACTGACTCGCATGGACAACTTTTGGATCACACCGTTAGGTGGCGACAGATGTACTACTCCAGCCTGGCTGGCATGTGCAAATAAGAAATATGTCACGCACGACACGAGAGACAAGTGGCGGACGATAGCAGCGGCCGCACCACGATTATCTGTGGACGATTCTCCATTGCGCTGTTTGTTGGTTGAATTGGGAACAGTTTTAGGAAATAAGCAGTGATGGACTCAGAACCAATAAATACCATACTTTTATGAACGATTAATTTATTTTTTCCGTTCTCGACACTTCATCAGGAGTTATGTTAGGTATGATGGCTATGAAGGTTACGATTAAAATCTGTTCCCGTTGATGTAATTTTCAAACGAATGATACATTGACTTGCCGACTTTTATGCATCAACTATTTTATTTTTATCTTTTTTGACGATAGTTATGTTGCTATAAAATATTATTACATATATTGTTTAATAAAGAACAAATAAATGAGACCCTAAAAACTAGTTCAGTAGCTGTGATAAAAACTTTTTTCCCTACTTAGCATTCGTCACCAAGAAAAACAGCGTATCTCTTCAGCGTATTTCTTTTTATTAAACTCATATGTAGGTACTTAACCTATTAATATTTAATAGCAACATATTGCATACGGAATCCTAAAGTAGTTATTCATTTAGATTACTTTAAATATTCACTGCTGCGAATTTCATTAAAATTTTAATATTTTTTTATTACCTACTGATTTACTTACATATAACTGTTTGTTTTAGTAATCAGCAACATATAGTATATAATCATTAAAAATAGTTGAAAACACTACCTACCGCTTTATTCAAAGATATTGAATTTAAGTTACGCACAAGAGTGCGTGAGTTGTGTTCAAATTCAAATTTCGTTATTGTATTGATAACACACACAAATATTACGGGTCTGCTAACACTGGACGGAAAGTAAATTTGTACTAAATCGTCGATCGCCCCCATTATACTGGGACGCGCGAGATAGACTACAGATTTATGTCGTCCTCAAAAAGTAGGACGAGAAAATTCACGCAAATGTCAAAAATCGATTTCAACTGAGGCTCGCATGTTAGTGTTGGTTGACAAGTAGCCACGGGTAGCCTAAATACAGGTAAACAAGGACTTTTGCCCTGCCATGTTAGCACCCGTAGACATAGTGCGATATCTTTATTTTACACGAGATAAAGTGTCGACAAAATTTACTCGTGGCGCGCATGCTAGCCGGGCAGAAAAGCAAACGCAAAATATTCTATTTCCACCTTGTTAAGATTTTTGAGGTTCTTTTACTTCAACCCTACAATGTAACAAACAAGTTATAGGACAAGAAATACATGGTGACTCAAGTTAAGTAAAATACCGACAACTAATTCAAATATCAATCTAAAATCCTATTTTTTGGCAATTGATTGAGATTGACATTGACATTTAAATTTATATATAATTCATTTATAACTTATGCAATGCAATACGTCACAGTTTTGCTTTCGGGAAAAAATGCGACGGTTGTTATTTTTATTTATATACGAGGAAAAATGGGAATAACCGTAACTAACCTAGCGATATAAGCATTGCCATCGCCACATCGGCCAATCAGAGCGCATGATTCTTTTGTCATTATGTTTCGCATAATCATTAATAATAAAGCATTCAATGTAAACATATAAATTATGTAAATTCATAACTGACAACATAACTTAATAAATTCAAAATAAATTAGTTTTAAAATACGTAGTAGGTATTTAAATTTTGTAATTTGTCATCGTTCGGTTCAAAGGTTATTCTTTCATAACGTCTGTTCTACGTCAACAGCCTCAAACCTGAATATGACTTACCTACACAAGTATTGCACAAAAAACTTTTAATTTTTAAAAAACTTGACACCTTAATAATATTTATGTATTTTGTAGTTTAGTATGAATACATTTATATAATGATATTAATAAATAAAATAAAAAATCCTTAAAGCAATCTTAAAATGACCTTCAATTTGAATTACCTAGCAATAACCTAAAATTTAATATCTGTTTCGGTCGATTATTATTGTTCTCTTATGTTCTATGCATTGTTTAGTTTTTTTCTGCACACTAAATAATAGGCAGTGGTCCTTAAGCAGCTGATGTAACCAGCATGTTTGATATTGTCTAGGACTTGACGCATGCAAGGATTGGCTTTAAAACCTGAATTATTCCATCATGTTGCATGCTATTCGCCAAAAAAAGTATACCTAACACATCGAGCAAGTCAGAAGAGCAAAAAATGCGTGCTGCATATGTGGCTAGCTGTCGAAAACCGTCAAACCATGAACCGTGAAATAAATCATTCAGCGGGCAAAAACATTTAATAACGCAAAAATATTTACTATAGGTATTATTTTAATTATGTTTAGAGATCAAGTACTATTTGTACGTAGATTACTGTATACTTAAAAATATATTTATTTAAATGTATTACTGTGAGTATTTAACAAAAACATTTAGATGCACTAGTCAGATTACGTCTAATATTACATTAAAAGTGTCAAAACTAAGAGTATTATTTTCGGTTGCTATTTGCATCTTAGATATATGATAGGACAGACTTTGTAGATTGCAACATTGTCATCAACAAATTGTAGAACATCCAAAAAATCTTAGAATTTGGGACTTTTTTTTTATGCAAAGGCTAATCTATCAAGATCTTTCAGGTCAGATAGTGGTCAAAGGCTAATCTTGATAGATTAGCCTTTGACCACTATCTCACCTGATGGTAAGTGATGATGTGGTCGAAGATGTTGTTCAGGCTAACCTAGAAGTACTGGCTCCCAAGGGCAGCTGCCGGAACATACCGTTAGGTGCTTGGCGACAGACTTTCGACTTGAGGGTGGTAGCTAGCCAGGCGGGCGTTCGCAAAATGCCCTACCACCATGCAATAACGACTGCCATCCTAAGACGACAACCAAGACCGACGGCGGCTTAACGTGCCCTCCGAAGCACAGAAGCGCTCAGTAGTAATGTCACTAGCGGTCACCCATCCAACTCCTGACCGCGCGCGACGTTGCTTAACTTTGCTGATCGGTTGAGAACAGCTAAGTAAACTTCGCTACGAGCGCTTCAATATAATAAGCATACGAGAGTGAGTCTGCAATGAATTGTAGGTTGTCTAAATGATTTTATTGTAGTAGCTGTAGTGTTGTATATAGTTCGTAGTATTTTGTTAATAAAGATATATTAAGAATACGTGTTCCAATGTAGGCAAACATAGCTGTAGGGACAGACGAAGACCGTATTAAAAGAGATGTTCTTTTAATATTGTTAGGATTGCAATCACGCCTGCTATGCGGATTACATTACTTGCGTAGTACAACGCAAGTGGTACTATAGATGTCGCTCGATCCCAATACGATGCTTAAAGAACAATAGGAAAGATTTGAGTTATGATGTCATGTCAGGTTAGCTCAATTGGTTAGAGCATGTCCTGGCTCAAGGGGTGGATGGACGCGGATTCGAATCCCGCACATGACTTAAAAAAAACCTGTTGTATATTAGAGATGTTCTTATTTTGAAAAACGAAAAAGTACTTACATGATAGCGTAACGGACATTTTTCCAGTATAAACAACGAGCAGCATGGAGCCGTACAAGTACACGTAATTTCCCAATACTGTAGCCGAATCACTTCCTACGCCGGAGTACAGATATCCAAATATGAGAGCAATCACCACGTGTGCAGCCACTCTGTACATGAATAGAGACTGAAAAAAAAAACAAACAGCAGGTAAATACAAGACTTTGACTTTGAGAAGACAATTTTGAAGAAATGATGGCCGAGCGGTAATAGCTATGGACTGCCGTGCCGCAGTACCCTGGTTCCCCACCGCCGGCTTGAGCTTCACCGCATGGTGGAAGGGCATTTTGCGATTGCCCGCCTGGCTAGCTACCCTCAAGTAGAAAGTCTGTCGCCAAGCACCGAAAGGTGTGTTCCGGCAGTAGTCCTTGAGAGCCAGTGAAATTACAGGCACAATGAGACTTAACAACTATGACTCAATGTGACGGGCGCAGTGCAATTCGTGAATTGTCATGAATTGTAACTGTTATAGGCAGAGGTTAGTCCACTTAACATCAGGTGGGCCTCGAGCTTGTTCGGTCACAAGAACATAAAAAAAAGACACTAATGAATGATACTTAAATTTGACTTATATTTTCGCGATTATTATACATAGTAATTAAACAACTTTAAACGGTTAAAAGCGCGTATATTTATAATTATTATTGTCCCAACGTTTCAAACACTTTGCAGTGATCGTGGTCAGGTGGATTGACTACAGTCACCCCTGTACATGTATAAATACTATGAATATTGATACTAACCCAAAGGAGACATTTCAAAGACAAAAAAATTACTTCGAATTTTTGGTTTTGACCAACAATATTAAATACTTTTAATAAAATAGAAATCCGTTTTTTGATGTAGCTGATAGGCTAGCCTTTGACCACTATTCTACTTAATGGTAAGCGATGATGTGGTCGAAGTTGTTGTTCAGGCTAACGTAGAATTAGTGACTCTCCAGGACAGCTGCCGGAACAGACTGTTACGTGCTTGGCGACAGATTTTCGACTTGACAGTGGTAGCTACCCAGGCATTCATAAAATGCCCTACCATCATAACGACTTCCATCCTAAGACAGCAATCGGGACCGAAGGCTTTACGGGCTCTCATAATCACGGTAGCGCCCAGTATTAATTCCACTAGCGGTCACCCATCCTACTCATGACAGCAGCGGACGTTCGTTAACTTAGCTGATCGGCTAAGAACAGCCAAGCAAACTACGCTACGAGCGCCTCTAATGATTTTCGTATAGTATACTTTACATTTTTATAGGACAACCGGAATGTTTCTACTACTCACTGTATATATAAAACCATATACTCGTACCTAAATTATTAAACTAACCCTATTTCCTTATTACGATGATATTATCATAATCAGGAATAGGTATGCCTTTAATTGATCTTTGATCTCACTGTGTAGAAGTCGTTTGTTCGTCGAGCAAATGGTTTTACCACATACGTGGTGTATTGAACTATATGTTACTACTATTAGGTTTAATTTTAATTTAAAGCTGATAGGCCTTTGCCCACTATCTCATCTGATGGCTAACCTAGAATTACTGATTCTTAACAGGTTCTTTTTACGTACGTAACTATGTTAAAATGTACTGTTGGATGAATTATGTTTTTAGAAATCTTGGTAGTTGGAAAAAATATAATGATAAGTACTGATATTAACCTCAGTTGTATTAAAGGTTGTTTTTAATGATTGGCAGTTTATATAAAACTTAAAATTATTATCAAAAGCCTCTGTTTCCTTAATTACAATTTACAAATAAACGAACAGAGCTAGTTTGTTGGAAGCTAAAAATAATGTACTACGTAACATGAGTTTGATTCAAAGCAAAACATTCATACAATTTAATTCATTACTATTAATGGATTATGAGTATGTTCTTGCTGTTTTTTTCGTTTTGACCTGTACATTTGGTAATCAGCGCAGCAGTAGAATAATCGCAAGGTATTGTTACCTTTTTTTGTTTGAGATATTATTTTGTAGTTGATTTTTCTCATAGTCTGCCACGGATAATGATTTCAAACGATCTATTATTCTTATATTATGTTACTGTATCAGCGTTGTAGATACACTGCTGAATGCAAAATGTACAATAACAGTAGGTTTGCGTAATCCTAAGTATGTTTAAAGTTAGCTGCAAAATTAGTATCCGCATCATCAGCCGGAAGTAAGGTTGCCAGACGTCCGGGAAATCCGGGATTGTCCCGGAATGGGGCGTCTTGTCCCGTGTCCAGTAATTTCGCTCTACTGTCCCGGAATTCACTAGTACTCGTATTAGGTGTCCGTATGTTTGGCGCCTACCTAAATAGTACGTAATCCAACTATTCTTGAGGTCAGTGTCAGGCCCTAAAGTATCATTAAGAGGGCTCTTCCCGGTCCGTCTATCGTCAAAGCGAGCGTGATTGAAAAGCTTGTTGTTTCATCTTTTTTCATCTTCAGCGCTTGGCATTCAACACTCCGTCTCACTCCGTCCCCCGCATTTCCTTTTCCGCCACTTGGCTAACAAGCAAGTGAGAACGAGATAACATTTAACGAAAAATATTGTGCGTAAACTTCATAAAACTTGTTCCAGTAATTACGTGTTTTTAATAAGCCTTACATGTTTGTAAAGCAGATTTTTGGCTTATATTGAAGTCGTTTCTACAAATTTTACTTTTTTGTTTGCATAAAAGCCTGTATTGTATCAGCCGGATCATCCACTGCTGAACACAGCCTCCCCTATAAAAGGGGTACTTGCCATAATCCCCACACTTGGCAGGCGGCTTGGGGATCGCAGTGTAGGATGGCAGTTCTTTTGAAGGCGCTGCTGCCCACCTTCCAGTATTTTTGCCTTAGTCGCCTCTTACGACACCCACGGGATTCTATGGGGAGGTGCAATTCGAACCTGGCACCCCACGGGGAAAGAAACATAAAAGCCTACATACACAAAATACCTATTAGCTCAAAAATTACATAGAAAGATCTGTTAACAACGCCATAATCGCACGTACGAACGTTTATATGAAAAGTAAGACGGGTTGGCCGCTTTTTAAGCCCTTTTTTTATACCGAACTGGGTAGCACTTGACCACTATCTCACCTGATGTTTAGTGATGGTGCGATCGATGATGGACCGCGCTTAGATATTTTATTAGCCTTACACTTATTATATTTTATTAGCCTTATACAGACGCCGACCTCAAAATTAGTTAGTTTAAACGTACCTGCTTAGGTAGATGCCCAGTTCTGATGTCTTTTTGTGTTATTTATCCGTTTTTAGTTAATTAGATTAAATTGAAGTCGGTTTAATTTCTGTAGATTACTTTTATTTATGCATTTTTAAAAATGCTTACTCGTTATGATTAAAATAAAAATAATTATTCACAAAACTTCACTGGGTATAAGTTCGTAAAATTTTCAAACACACTTCACTACAATTGTTACACCTAAGTTTTGTATTATAAATTATGCTAGATCCTTTTATTACATAACATGAGTGAAAAACCTACCGAATTTCGTTCAAATCTGCCCAGTAGTTAGGGCAGTTGAAACGCTCATATTTTAAAATTAAAACAGTCCATATCCTGAAAACAACTAAACCGATTTTGATGAAAATATGTCACTTTTAAGTTGAGAGGTTATTAAAACATGAATTTGTGCAATACGATATCCGTTTTCTGCGTAATACGTGGACTAAATACAAACATATTCACACAGAAACATATAGTATACACTTGTGAAATTTTGGCACACATGTTAAGAAGCTAGTATAGACTAACATATCAAAAAACTGTGCAGTTTTGACAATATTTCATACACACAGGTCGAATTGAGTACCTCCATTTTTGAAGTCAGTTAAAAATACTCACCGTGTAGTTTTCTTTCCAACTACGGTACCTGCGACGACACCCTACCATAAACGTGACCGAACCCGCCCTTGGTCAATTATTTATTATCCTAGAGAACGTAAACTTCAGAATGTCATAGAAAAAATGTGAAACATTATATAAAATAATAATTGATGAGATGATTAGTTATTTTTTTCATATATTATTTTCTTCACACATATAAAAAAGTAGCTTCATTTTGATGTTTCACCGGGCTGTCTTTCTTTCTCAGTTTTCAGAGTCATATGCACGCCGCATGCCGGCCGTGTGTGTGAATTCATAGTTAAAAGGCTTATATAAGGTTACAGATTTTATCTTTTAATGTTGAACAAAATTTTCATCTTCAACCCCAGAAATGTCCAGGAATTGATAAAAAATGATCTGGCAACCCTAGCCGGAAGACGTCCACTGTTGAACAAAGGCCTCCCCCATAGAACGCCACAAAGAAGGGCACTAACCGCGACTTTTACGATGTCATCAGTCCACCTAATGGGGAGCCTACCAACTCTACGTCTTCCAGTGTAGTGTGGTAACCACTCGAGAAACTTTCTTCCCCATCGGTTATCAGTTCGTCGAGCAATGTGGCCCTCGCATTGCCACTTCAACTTGTAAATTCTGAAAGATATTATGTCGGTTACTTTGGTTCTTTGGCGAATATCCACGTTACGGATTTTATCGTGCAAAGAAACTCCGAGCATAGCTCTCTCCATAGCTCGTTGAGCGACCCTGAGCTTGTCCATAAGTTGGACGTTTCAGTGCCATAAGTCATCACTGATGTGATGACAAGTGGTGAAAATTATATCTTGTTTCAAATCAAATTGACCATAGAGGTATCTGCTTTGTCCCTACGAAAATATGAAATCAGTGTAAATTTAAATTACGACTCACATTTACCACGGTAGTTCATCCAAATTAGCTTAGTTAGGTAGTTCGCGGTAGTTCTTTCATACAGGAAGAATAAGGATTATCCCGGGAGCAAATCCAGTTCCTAGGTAAAACGTTTTTTTTTATGCCTGATATGTTAGCCTTTGACCACTATCTCACCTGATGGTAAGTGATGATGTGGTCGAAGATGTTGTTCAGGCTAACCTAGAAATACTGGCTCTCAAGGACAGCTGCCGGAACACACCGTTAGGTGCTTGGCGACAGATTTTCTACTTGAGGGTGGTAGCTAGCCAGGCGGGCATTCGCAAAATACCCTACCACCATGCGAACGTTTCCTTTCTTTGCATTTTGTGAGATATATTTTTCATATACACCGTGTCCCAAAATTCAACGATAAGCCGGCATCGGTGCATGGACCTACTCATGACTCCTCGGAAAAAAAAAAAAAATTATAACTGTTTTTTTTTATTAATTACAGAGACTTTTATAAATTTCATCGATATTCGATACCCATTATGCTATTTTCAACTACCATGACCACAATTTTTGACATATTTTTGATATTTTTTGTGCATTAGCAACCTAAGAAGGACGGCTATCTACCACAATCCTTGAAAATTACAGAAAGTCTGTAGTTATTTTACAAAAATCAGTAAAAAAAATTTTTTTTTTATAATTTTCATAGATTTTAACATTCTATGCACTTTCTATAGTCTGGGTTAAAAAAAAAAGTATGGACACTACCATGGCAAGTTTTATTAAAAGTTGGCGCAACTTTATAAAAGTCTCTGTAATTAAAAAAAAAAGAGTTATAATTTTTTTTTATTTTTTCCCGAGTAGTCATGAGTAGGTCCATGCACCGATGCCGGCTTATCGTTGAATTTTGGGACACGGTGTATATAATGTACTTTTTTAACAAAAAACAACCGATATCGTTCTAACTACGTGTTATTAGGGATAACTTAAATACTACTCATCAGTTCTCACTCAGTAAGTGTGATCTCCTGCCATATTGATACTAGATACAGATACATTTTAAAAAGTGGTCAATGTCTAGTGTGATAAAAAAATAATAATTGAGCATTTGGACTGCCTATGAGTCCAAATGCTTTTATTGTAGTAGCTGTAGTGTTGTATATAGTTCGTAGTATTTTGTTAATAAAGGCATACCGGCGGTAAAAAAAATATATTAATATATTAACAAAAATCAACCGACTTCAATCAGAATATTAACGCATTACTCACTCAAATTCAAATGGGACCACATGACAAGCACCAGCTGTTGAATATAATTAAAATCATCAAATGTGGTACACACTGTAAAGAGTTATGAGGTAACACACAAAAATACAGTTGAATTGAGAACCTTTTCCTTTTTTGAAATCAGTTAAAAAGTAAAAGGGAAATGATATAAAATTTTAATATATTCCATGTAAAATAACTTTTACTTTGAGATATATTGTACACAAATTAAAAATAAAACAAGAATTACGAACGATATGTTTGTTTGCGACAACCAAAAGCTTTTGTTACGGTCTCAAAGAAATGGGTTCGAAAAAGGTTCAACTTTGAATATTTAGTTGACGAAAAGTAAACGTTACTTTTCATATGTGCATAAACAATCGATACTCGACGTTTATCAGTTATACCCAGAATTTTTATTAGGTCGTAAAAATCTAGTACAGGCTTTTTATGAATATTAGCACCTACTTCACTCTTCGTTAATACTTACTATTAGACTTATTAGCGGATATTAATGAATGCATACAATACAATGTGCTACATTATACTAGTATTTGTAGACGGTTACCTCCATGTTTTTGATACATTATATTTAAAAGAGTTCATTCTTGTTGCAAGCAGTGATGCCAGGACAGCTGCCGGAATTCACCCTTAGGTCTTATTTTACATGTTTGTGTGTGTAATACATATGAACCTATAAGGATACCCTTATAATGGCAGGAACGGAACGATCTATTTTATGCCATTCAATTTATCGTTCAAAATTCGTCTAAAGTATAATAACATTTAGATTCAAGTAAGTAAGTAAGGATTTTACGTTTTTAATAAAACATTGCACCTTTTCTATGTCTTTTACCGTATTAGGCGGCTTAATATATATCTATAGCCATTGAGTTAGGGCCGGATCTGTAAATTTCTATATTGGACTTTGGTTTTATCAGTTTATGTCTATAATGTATGTATGCATACTTTCTCAGGCAACAATTCTCAAGGTAAAGGTGTGTAACTTAATTTCTAATGTTGTAGTAGGTATGGTATAACCGCCTGCTAAGCCAATAAGTGGATAGGTTATTTACGATACGAGTAAGTACTATGACTAGCTACTTACATAATTCCTTGTAGTCATTAAATAGTTCCTATACAGTAGTATCCATGTTTGCCGTAGAAGTCCAGATGGTCTGTACATGTATTTGGAGTGGGTTTTCTGATGTTTGCCATTGCTGAGCATCTGTTTTGATTTTGGTTCAGTGTTTATGTCTGTAAACAAAAAAAATGGATTTACTTTTATTTTTACATCTAGCCTTTTTGATCTTTTGTCTTTGTTCTGAGTTCAGATCTTTGATATTTGTTCACGATGGGAAATGACTCTCGAACTCATAAGGACCACTGCCAGAACTCACCGATAGGTGCTTAGCGGCTTACAAAGAGATGGATGTGGAAATGTCCGTTACAATGACATAAATAAAAAGCGATCGATTTTCTAAATTTGAAATTCTGGATATCTTGGTCTATCTAGCTGGACAAGCATTCCTTAAGTGTCACAACCACATAATTCCAATGACCAAATATAGTTTATGTATATATATATAGTTATGTATATACCTAGGGTATACTACCTACTCCCAAGTGGACAAAATCATGGATCCATAATTTATATAATTATACAGGGTTATTGGTAAAATGCTAACAACCTCTTAGGATTGACTTCTGCTAGTTCTAAGAAACATGAGTTTTTTTTTAATTTTCTTTTGTTTTTTTTATATGTTTTTGAATGAATAGGCACGAGGACCACTTAGTGTCAAAAGTCTCTTGTGCCTGTAATGTATTCTTGCGTGTTTTTTATTGAATTATTACTTTGCTCGATGTAACTATTCAAAACTCTATTCAATGGGAACAAGGCGCAGTCCAGAATCCAAATAAAAGAAAATATATTTTTTTTCAAAACAAAAAAAATCTTTGATGTTTCTTAGGACTAGCAGAAGTCAACCCTAAGAGGTTGTTAGCATTTCACCAATAACCCTGTATAATGACACATTAACTTTTGACTTGATGTACTTTATTAAACATTTTTTTAATCTTTCACCATGACGTAATCGTCTCGCAATCATGCTGTTTGTGGGACGATTCCGCCACGGTGAAAGCGTCAGCTAAAACAGCTACTAAATACCGGGAGCTCATTTAAAAATCAAATCACGAAAGTGACATTATTCGATAATAATTATAATAGGTTCTTTACTAATCATATTTATAACCATTCGTTGTTCAATTCGAATTGCGTGGGTGCCGGGCTAGAATGTTACCCCTCCATCTCTTCCTGTGGGTGTCGTAAGAGGAATGGAAAAATACCGGAAGGTAAGCAGTAGCGCCTTACGAGGAACTGTTATGTTACACTGCGATTCCCAAGACGCCTGCCAAGCGTGGGGATTATAGCAAACCCCCCTTAATGGGGAGGTTATATTCAGCATTGTACTATCCGGCTGATACACTATAGTTGTTCAATTATATAAACGAGCACACCGATACGAAATATGTATAAATGTTGAAAGATGCGGTCAGTTACGCTCTATTTAGCTGTGCCGACTTTTCATTTATGAAGGTACAGAACCAATGAAGCAGCATCTTGAAGAAATAACTCTTGCTACTGTTCATTTGTCATGCATTTTTTCTGAATAAAACTCATATAGTTGAGATAAGTACATATTATGGTTATTGGTAAAATGCTAACAACCTCTTAGGGTTGACTTCTGCTAGTCCTAACAAAAATTTTGAGATGACTTTTTTTGTGTTTGTTTATGTGTATGATGGATTAAGCACGAGGACCACGTGATGTTAAGCGTCTCTTGTGCTTGTAATTCATTATTTCATATTTTTTATTACTTCCAAGCAAAGAGCGCCCGTCGCTGCTTCACTAGACCGCGCCGCGCTCCCTTTGAATAGAGTTTTGAATATTTACATCGAGCAAAGCAATAAAAAATATGAAATAATAAATTACAGGCACAAGAGACTTTTAACATCAGGTGACCACCTGCACCTCGTGCTTATTCCGTCAAATACATAAAAATCACAAAAAACAAACATCTCAAAATTTTTGTTAGTACTAGCAGAAGTCAACCCTAAGATATTGTTAGTATTTGACCAATAACCCTGAAGATTAATTTCTAAGAAGTAGAGATTTTTCAGTCTAAAAATGCACGTCCCTCTAATGTCTTTTCCCCTACATACAAAATAGTGCGCGTGTGCTTGAAATCTGGTTCAAGCGCAATTTCTAGGAAACTATAAAAACACGTCGTGTATTTAGTCAATATACTCGTAATGAAATACGATGGATAAAATACTTAAGTTTTAAGTCCAAGCGGAATCACATTAGCAATGTATTGTAACAGTTCACCACAATCTTGTCAATCTGGAAAATCTGTCGCCAAGCCTCTAAACATGTGTCCCGTAGCAGTCCTCGAGACCAGTATACATGATACTTACCACCTTTTTTTATTGCTGATAGGTAAGCCTTTGACCACAATCTCACCTGACGGTAAGTGATGATGTGGTCGAAGGTATTAACAGGCTTAACCTAGAATTACTGGCTCTCAAGAACAGCTGCCGGAACACACCGTTAGGTGCTTGGCGACAGATTTTTTACTTGAGGGTGGTCCATGGTTCAAATCCCGCCACGAGATTTGCGGCAGTCCATTGCTAATACCACTGAGCTATCACTGCTTCGAAAACAACTGTATGTCTCAGGATGATGGGCGCAGTATGGTCAATCATTTGTGACGAAATGCGTCTGTTATATGTTGAGGTTACCGCTCAACATTAGGTGGACCTCATGCGTGTTCCACCTGACTTACAAAAGACTTCATAATTTTCAGTTTAGGTTAAAAGATCGATTGTAACTTGCCTACGATTTGCGCCACCATCGATTTTACTAATGGTAAAGTCATACAGGTATAGAAATATTACCAAATATACTTTTCAGTTAATTGTTTGTAAACACATAATCTACTTAACAGCTGTTAATGAAATTTAAATAGGACCAACTTGGGAGTCACTTTACCTCTATAACAAAATAATAATTATCAAGATTTGATGAACCAGTAAAATGTTCTGCGTGGTCATACATAACAAAGCAATAAAAGAAATACGCGTCAAACTGCCTCCCTTTTCTGATCTTAGTTAAAAACTAACAAACGATGGAGGAAAGCACAATATCGTAATGTGTTCACTTTAAGGGCTAAGTAATCATCAGTACGGATATTGAAAAAAAATACTTATTTTTAAGTTAGCCATACGTAGAGCAAAGACAAATTATGCCTCTTTTCGAAAAAACTATTTTTATGTGCTTTTTTTCAAAAGTACTTAGGGACAAATAAAATCTTTTTACTATACTGATAGGCTAGCCTTGGATAGAAATTCACGTGATGGAATGTGATAATGTGGTCGAAGATAGTAACAGGCTTAGCAAAAAATAGAAACTGGCTTTCAAGGACTCCTGCTGAAGCATACTATTAAATGCTTGGCGACAGATTTTCTACTTGAGGGTGGTAGCTAACCCTACATCCATGAGATACAATATATATTAATCTGTATTAATGACTGTACACGTAAGTATTCGATTTAGATATATTGCAATTCTGTATTGTAAATTTTATAATTTTGTTTTCTTTTATTTTTGTTATTTTTAACACCAAATTGTAATTGAATTTATAATTCCGTTGTGATTATTATTAATTTCATTATATCAAATCATAATCAAAATCGTAATGCGCTCATTTTTTAATGTAGTCTTCCCCCATAATTATAATCGTACTTTACTTGTTGTTTGAAACATTATGCTAAGGATCAAATAAATAAATAAAATTCTCCGTTCCATATCAGAACCTGCTTTGAATATGATTTCTTTTTTATTTTTATATGTCGTAGCAATTTACTCCTCGTCCGACAGCTAACAAAACAAAAATGAATTACTACCATATATTGATCATCGTGTCGAAGTAAATAAAAGTTTCAAGGTCGGTCAAAGCACTTGAACACACCAACATCAACTTTGTTAGTGAAAAATAAAACAATCATAATGACATTTTGCCGAAGTCACCTACCCTGACTTGCAATGTGTTTTATTTGTTTTGTGATCGTGATTCGTGACATGCCTAGCATTACAAACTGGATTGCTAGTAATATATGTCGGTGATTTATTCTTTCGTTTGACCTCAATCTCATCTGATATTATTGGCGATGTAAAAATTAACTTATTAACTTAAAATTAACTTATTCCCAAGTTCTGGAGACTTCGAAGTCTATAAGTCTTCAGAATTAAGCTGAAGTTTTGATGCGATCGTAGTGGAGCTCTATTTAAGGCAATGTACGCTGTGGCCATGCTTATACATACTTGGATGGGTAAGCGTGGCACATTGAGGCCGTCGGAACCGTGAGTTGTCTTGGATTGCAGTCAGAATAGTATGGTGTTAAGGCGAGTTACACCCTCAATAAAAAAAAACCGTTGTCAAGCAGCTAACGGTGCGTTCTGGCAGTTGTCTTTAAGAGCCAGATTCCATTCTAAGGCTGGGTTGCACCAAATTTGACTATGGTTAAATCCGCAAAATACTTTCCAAATTCAAACTTAATCCGAAATAATTAAGTTGACGAACTATTTGATGTTACCCAGAGATGGTGAAACCCAGCCTTTTTTTTGATCGTGTCAGTGAGTGCACTTTCCTCCCTGACCCGCTCCGTAGCCTCCTTTTGTGACTCAGCCTAAGCAAGTCAACAATCTTAGACCACAATGTTGTATAACAAAGTTGAATATTGTTAACCGGCATACGAGTATATTCGGTAAGATTGTGGTCAAACGTTGGCCAATCAGTAGTAAAATAATAATGCTAATATTTATTTTTCGTATAATAAAAATATAAAAAGTATATATATAAAATTATACTTTTTATATTTTTGATTTAGATATTGTCACCTTTGACATTTCTTGAGATAATCAGTTTGGCGTAAAATAACCTGTATTTAAATTAATATATAAGTCATGCCAAAACAAAAGACTAAGGGCCTGTTTCAGAATGTTCGAGTAAGTTCCGGTTATAGGTACTACCCAGAACATAGATAAATAAAACACCATCTTTGCGTTTCACAGTCATCGATTTAGCCTATCCATCGATTAAAGCTTGAAATGCACTGCATGTTAACTGTCATTTTTATCATTCAGTTGTTTTATGTTCTGGGTAGTAGTAGTTCTGGTAACCGGAACTTACTCGAACATTCTGAAACAGGCCCTTAGCCGTTTCACAAGCACATCACAGGCATCATACACTCTTGTCATCGATTAAAAATGCCCCATAAATACTCCTCAAAACCTAACTCAGTACAAATTATCTTTATTTTTTACTATTGTTATTTTTGCAATAACGCCTGCTTTGCTGATTACATTACGAAATTACAAATATACGAGAGGAAAAATTTAAGTCACGTGGGGGTTTCGAACCCATCCCAATACGATAGTTAAATAGCTATAGGAAAAATTTGAGTTATGACTCATTGTCATGTTAGTCAATTGGTTAGATCATACCCCGGTTAAAGGAGTGGATGGACGCGGGTTCCGAATCCCGCAAATAACTTAAATTTTTCCTCTCGAATATTTGTATTTTGTAAGAAATTATCATTCCATTCACAATAACGTGTCCTTCCATATTTTTTGAAAGCACTAATCAACTTTTTAAAACTGCTACTGCATACCTAATCGAACAAATATAAAATTTTATCGTTTTACTGTATGAACAATGAGCATTTACACCCACACAAACACGTAGTATACAAACGAGGCCTACCCGTACAACTATGGAGGGGCGCGCCTTCGTGGCTAAACTACTCTGTACACTACTTGACTTTTACTTTTTCCAGAACATCACAAGTTTGGCCAACAAAACACGTTTGCCAGGGCACTTTCCTTCCAATTACCCAATAACCAATATTTTACGCCCGCCCCAAAAAACGAGTGAAAGGAGATTGACATAGGAAGTTAACAACTGGCTGTTAGGAACTTAAAAACTTGCTGTGTCAAACTTTTTTCACACATTTTTTCTTATAGTAAATCTGTTGGCGTACATTTCTTGCCAATGTTCATTCATTTGACATATCTGCCTTCTTATCACCCTGTAGATGTGTTTCTCTTAGTCACACCACATAATATTCTTAGATTTTCATTTAATTGTATTTATTTAACCTTGATGTTTGTTCTGCTATACCTATGTATTTTTATACCATACATTGAGGCACTAGTGCTGTTCAATGAGCGGCCAGTCGTGCGTGTCTTTTTAACCGAATTCCAAAAAGAAGAAGATTTTCAATACGACTGTTTGTTCTATTTGTACCTTCAAATTTGTCCAATTTAAATACCATCGGTTGAGTAGTGTCAATTAACTAACAAAATTTGTTTCCAAACCTGAATGATGGTAATGGATGTATGATGATGATAATAGTGATTGCAACTCTTGTCGATCCTGAAAAGTATTTTCAGCGAGCGACAATGATCAAGATCATAAGCAGTATGCATCACTAAAAAGAGTATAGAAAATATTTATAAATACATTGCGATTAAAATAAGAATAGGACGGGCTCTCGGCTAACTTCACTCATATAAGTACGATCAGCAGAACAAACTCACAAATAGAGCAGCACCATTTATTTAGACGTTATTTGAACCCGAAATTGTTAATGATTTCATATTTTTATGGTTGTTTTTATTTGTTTTTGCTAAGCGTTCGTGTTTTTTATTTTCTTTATTCATTTATGCATGTTTTATAATTTGTTTTATTTTTGCACACTGTACCAAGTTCTAGTTTTGACGTCACAATACGGCGCTAGGCCGATCCTATTCTTGTTTCAATCGCATTATAAATAAGGTCCCGACTTTCAAAACTGAAAAGGATGAAATAACTTGCAAGTCGGACCATGATACTGTGAGTTCAGTGTATTATTCCATACTTTACAGTGTTGGAAGTCGACTGAAATAATATATAAGTCAGTTTAATGACAGGGAGCAGTGTTGCATTCACTTGATGTCCATTATCCACATCATATTCTTCTCAACATCTCTTGTATATATAAAGCCTTATTCAAAGTCCCAAAACCATTCACTTGTTTCAGTTTTTCTCCACAAATCATAATATTACATGCTGTCATACAATCATCCTTTTTGAAGCGCTCGTAGCGAAGTTACATGCACATGTGACTTAACAACTATGTCTCAAGGTGACGGGCGCAGTGCAATTCGTGACTTGTGACGAAATGCATCTGTTATAGGTAGAGGTTAGTCCACTTAACATCAGGCTCTAGCTTGTTCCGACACAATAACATAAAAAAAAGATTAGCCATTCTTAGTCAATCAGCTAAGTTAAGCAACGTCCGCCGCGGTCAGAAGTTCGATAGGTGACCGCTGGTGACATTACTACTACGGTGTGTTTCGAAAGCTGTCCTTGAGAGCCAGTAACTCTAGGTTATCTGGAACAACATACTCGTTAGCCTATCAGCAATAAAAAAAATATTTTTTATATTAATAATTATATAAGCAGTAGATAAAAAATTATCGCAAATTGCAATATCGTAATCCACCTGGCTGATTAGATAAACTAGTCAGTGTCACAATAGACGCAATGTCATTGAACTCTTAGTAATCTGAAAAAATAGGTACTTGTGCTCAGCCTTTTTGGCTAATGCTTCAGGTTGATTTAGATATTTATTTGTTTAACGGTAATAATAACGTCTTTATTCACACACACATTAGTATAAATAATAAGAAAAGCGACTTAATTATTTTACCATCTTTTGTGCACGTGTTGTTTTTTCGTGTGTATGAAATTTCTCATGTTGTATGCAAATAAATGATCTTTTAATAATATATTATGTAATTTTTTTTTATGTTATTATGACGGAACAGGCTCAAGTCTGTTTTTATTCATGTTATTTTGACAGAACATGCTTGAGGCCCACCTGATGTTAAGCGGACTAACCTCTGCCTGTAACAGATGCATGTCGTCACAAGTCACGAATTGCACTGCGCCCGTCACCTTGAGACATAGTTGTTAAGGCTAATGTGCCTGTGATTTCACTGGCTCTTAAGGACTGCCGGAACACACTGTTAGGTAGCCAGGCGGGCAGTCGCAAAATGCCCGGGTCGCAAAAGGGGGGTGATATTCTAACCCAGCACCCCACGGGGAAGATTGTATTAATATCCAAGATAATACAAGTTATATATTATGCTAATCTTGCGATTACCATGATCATATTTAATGATTTAAGCTACAAAGCGCGATAAAACTGTTATTTTTTTTATTAATATCCGATATAGACGTGTAGACGTGAGTTTCCGCATTATCTTAGTAAAGAAACCTTTAAAGTGGTAGTTTTTCTGCATTCTTTCGGTTAATATGAGCTTTAAGATGGTACACATCGCTGTTGTGTGACTTATGTACAAACAATATAACACTCAAGTCAACGTGACTACTGTATTTTTCATAAGTTATACATACCTAAGGGTCCAGGCGAGGCTGCTATTGTAGGTATGTGTTCTTCCCAGGTACCATTTGCTGCGGGTTCAGGTTTGTAGTGCATCATCGTTCTGGAAGCTTTTATCAGGTCAACGTCGTATTCTCCAGAAGCCACTTCCATAACTGAAAAATATTGGGAAGAAAATTACATGGAAAGTATTCTGCGTATCTCTGTAATCTTAGGAAACCCCGAAAAGTGCCGAAGGCTTTCATTAGTAAGCCGAGATTTTTTTCTTTCAATCGGTATGATAAAACTACTGGATGTTTTTTTTTCTCGTGTATCGGGTTCGATTCCCGGTTCAACCATGTAATTATTTAAATATCTATGAATGCAGTTTCAATTGTTTTTTAATTTCAAATGTTGCCTTCTTTCAGTAAATAAGGAATAATTAAACTTAATATGAATTAAGGGACCTAGGCGACCCATTACAAAGGCCGCCCTGTTTCGGACAGTAGTGATGTGAGCCTCGAAGTTGAGATGCCGATCAAGGGTCACTCCGAGATATTTAGTTGTCCTCACCCAGGGAATGGGTTCAACGCACAGAGTTAGGGGTGCAGGATTGCAGGGGCCCGACCCCGTTATACACACAGTGAAGTACATAGCTGCACTTTTAGCTGGGTTGACTGCAATACGCCATTTACGGAACCTGTCACCGATCTCGGATGGCCCTTTGTAGGATGAAATAGGTCTGTCTATTAATATGCCAGCCAGTGGAATAAATATCGGTATCGTCCGCATATTGGGCTATGAAAACATTGGGCTGGGAGCGTGGGATGTCGCTGGTATACATCGCAAAGTGGATGGGTGATAGCACGGAGCCCTGAGGGACACCGGCACTGACTAGGTGGGTGGTGGAGAGGGTGCACGCGGTAGCGAAAGCTTCTGTCCCTTAGGAAGTCTTGTAAGGTGAGCACAAGACGTACTGGCACGCCAAAGTGGAATAGCTTGTAAATCAAGCCAGACTTTGTCAAAAGCTTTCGCTATGTCGAGGAAGACTGCTAGCGTCGATTGGGGTTTCGGTTTGCCCTCAAGGATGTGCTCCGTGAGACGGTGCACTTGTTGGACTCATGAGTGCCTGGACCTAAACCGAAACTGCTCATCGGGAATAAGGTGGTGTTCCTGTGCATGGGACGAGAGGCGGTTCGAAAGGAGCCGTTCGTATAGCTTCCCCAGGGCACTGAGGAGGCTGATAAGACGGTACCTGGTGGGGTTGGCGGAGTTTTGGCCTGGTTTGTGAATGCCAATGACATTTGCACATTTCCAGGCGTCGGGGAATAAACAGTGGCTCATGGCGGCATTGAAGATGCTGACGAATCGGCAAAGTTAAAATATATTTTTTTCATAAATGTCTCATAAAGTTTTCCGGACAGATTAACTGGTAGTGGGCTGGAGCATTTGGACTGCCTGTGAGTCTGCAATGACTTATGGGTATCTAAATGCTTTTTATTGTAGTAGCTGTAATTTTGTATATAGTTCGTGGTATTTTGTTAATAAATACAGATCATGTATATGAAGGTCCCACTGTAAACTTGAATTTTTGATTCCTCGGAAGCCTGTCAAGAAGGAACATTTGCTTAAGAAAAATTTAGTCTTTTTTTGAATTAAAGAGAAGATTTTTAAAAATCTTCCATTTAGATATCATTTAAGATTTTTTTTCCTATAGATGAGTTGTGAACTCTCCAGATTTACTACACGAACGCAGGGTAATTGCCGTAGTCGCTACCAGTCTTGCACTTCCGAGCGTCCGGTAAATACGTTGCCCCTAATCGTGTGTTTTTAGGAAAAAATTGTGGACAATATGCCTTCCTGTGTCATTAGACACTGCACTAATTATACGGGCACTGTGAGAGATAAGGAAAATGTTTCATTTCACGCGTAAGTATTGCTATTATTATTGAAACAGAAAATATCGTCACTTTTAACAGAAAAAATTGAAACAGAAAATATCGTCAGTTTTATCCTAGGCGAGTGTTGTGACAATGAAATGGACGAGCGAGATGTGGCGACAATTTTGTGTGAGAGTGAAAGAGATCGCAGCGTAATGGTGATCGGAACTATTCGGAACGTCTTGTGGCGGTACGGTGGTAACACAAATTGATTATTTATCTCTTTCTTACAACAGATATGACGCATAACATTTGAATATTCTTTCCTTTTCATAACAAACTGCATATACATGTGCATAGATGTAGATAGGTAAGTTCTAGTAAGTTTTTAGAGCAGTAGTGTTCGGATACTCTATGTAATTCAACTCTTTTATAGTCTTCGACTACTGAGTACTGCGTCACTTACCGTCAAGTGAGTTAGTTGTCAATAACTAACGTATTGGCATTTCAAAAAATGTTAAGTTGCAACCACTGAGTAATATAGTGTAGGGAAATGCATACATATATGGAGCGCACGCTTGGCGACGGTGACCGCGTCGCGACGTCGTCGGTCGGTCGACGACACGCGCTTCAAGTACCATTTGAACATTCGCGTGCGATGCATTTTGAATACAATGTTATACTTATTATAAATGTTTCGCGGCTCTGCGCTGGCGGAACTACGTAAAATAGGTTACCTATTGGTCGTCGTCTTTTTGGCTCAACGTCATATGTGCCTGGGTCTACCAACATTATTAAACATTCCGTAGGTAGGTTTAATTCTTATGTCCGTCAAATGTCATATCTAAATCTAAACTAATACAATAAAGATGAAAGATTTGATTGTTTGTTTGTTTGTTTGCAATGAATAGCCTCTGAAACTACTGGACCGATTAGGATGAAATTTGGTATGGAAATAGTTTGAGACACGGAGAAGAACATTGGATTTAATTTAGTTACATTAGTTTTTATCCTACTGCGCAAAAAGAGTTTAATTGGTATTGCGCGATAACCGATATACCCGCGGGCGAAGCAGCGCCCGGAAAGCTAGTCAATAATAGTTCAGCTGGTTAGACCACCATACTCAAACCAACAATACCAATACCAAATCTCTTCCGTAAAATGATTTTTCTATTGTTTCTATTCTTATGTCCGTCAAGTGTCATATCAGTGTGACATAATATTGTAGTAATGTTAAGTCATAATGATAAACGCAATTAATGTTTTTTGAAATCGTAAAATCCAATTTAATGGTAGGTACACATCTACGAATAAATATTTATTACATATGTATATATGATATGTATATACATACATATCATGGCTTATTCCACTAAACCCCAAAAATCATTCCACTTCAATCCCAAGATGATTGGTAGGTATGATTAAATATTCTGTATTTTGTTTCACTCCAACCCCAAGAATTAGAAGTAGAGTCAGTAAGTCAAAATGTAAATGAAAACGACAATTGCACAACTAGAAAAGAAAGCCACCCCGATGCGACGACGACAACGCCTCGCGCGTGAATGCAGAAACATATCGTGCTCTCCTGCTCTCCCAACTAATCAGATGATGATTTCCTATTTATAGGAGGTAGGAGTCTCCTAGCCCGTGGGGTACTAGGTTAGAATGTCACGCCCTCATTTCTACCTGTGCGTGTCGTAAAAGACGACTAAAGGTAAAAACCGAAAAGTGGGCAGCAGCACCTTCGGAGGAACTGATATTTTAAATTGCGATGGCCAAGTCGCATGCAACCCCCTCCCCCCCTAATGGTGGAGGCTGTGTTCTGCAGTGGAAAATCCAGCTGATAAAGTTACAGTTACAGGGGCTTCTATGATGCATTTTTGCAACTTGCCTCTTGCTAATACTATGATTAAATGATTGGTAGGTTGATTAAATAATCATACCTACCAATCGGCGTAATCACCAATATTTTATTGCCATAGTAAATAACAATCAGTGTTTTTATAATTATTTATGTAATAAACATAAATAATTTTATAACTTTCTAGTTTTGCGTTAATAATGTTTTACTTTGTCTATATATTGCGTTGTATCCGTGGTCAAAGATCTATTAGTGATTATATCTGGTGCATTCTCGGGCTTGTGCTTGCCAAAATCCAAGTCCAAAACCAAGTATTCTAATATCTAGATCGACATTAGGAACAGTCTTCTGGCAACTATCCTTTTCCGATTTTAGGTATAGCTGCTTTATATTTCTAAAACATCAAGATTTACAAGAGATAAGATCGTGGTTAAGAACTTTACAGTCGCCATATCTGTTTTCAACAGTAAATACTGAGAAAACACCTATTCTATCAACAGAAGTTTTTCCTTATAGCTGACTTGGCTTCGGACGGGTATTCAACAGAAATTATAAATTGGAAAACATAAAAATTAGTAGTTACTGTGACATAACTATAATAGTTAGACATATGGTATATACTATTTTGCACTATTTTATAGATATTGATTTCCTCTATACAATTGTAGTAAGCCACTTTGCTCTATTGTCAACAATTTCCGCACCGTACGCGATATACAAATTTCTTTGGTATATTTTTCACACGTTGGGTGACATTATCGTAATTTTCATACGGATCCCTAATTTTTTGAAAATATTCTATAGCCTATGTTCATCAAGGATAGTGTAGGATTCTGTTGGTGTAAGAATTTTTCAAACGGGTCCACTAGTTTTTAAGTTTATTCGTTACATACAAATAATGCTCTCTCCTCTTTTTATATATAGTGTGAATGTAGATGATAGCCATTGATCACTATCTCACCTAAGTGATGATATGGTCGCAGAAGTTGTTCAGGCTATCCTAGAATTACTGGCTATCACAGATAGCTGACGGAACACACCGTTAGGTGCTAAGCGACAGATCTTCTACTTGAGGGTGCCAGCTACCATGGCTGCCATTCGCAAAATACTTTACAATGCTGTAACGACTGCCATCCTAAGACAACAACTAGGATCGTCAGGTCAACCGACGGCTTAACGTGCCCTCCGAAGCACGGAAGCGCTCAGTAGTAATGTCACTAGCGGTCACTCATCCAACTCATGACCGCAGCGAACGTTGCTTAACTTAGCTGATCCGTTAAGAACGGCTAAGCAAACTACGCTACGAGCGCTTTGTTCGCACAAATTTATTCATAAGAAAAAAAGTAATGTTCTGCCTAATTGCATCTTAGCTACAAGTATTTGCTACATTAAAATTTTAAATATATTTCTGTAACATCTTACACCCAAAAATAAGATGATTAGAATAATTCGCCTACTAACAATTTTTTACTTATCGATTTCCTGTTCTATTAATATTTTTTTATAAACGATCACGGGTAAAGTAACCGCCAATTTGCAGCGCGCTTTGATATTAACATTATCTTTATGATCATTCGTTAATTTGGTACTCACTGCCACAGGTTGCCAATCCTTGATATATTTTGACCGACTTCATAAAAAAGAGAAGGTAGTCAGTTCGTCTGTTTTTTTTTATGTTTATTACCTCAAGAATTTTGACTGGTTGAACCGATTTTGATGATGTTTTATTTTATTTGAAAGCTGGTGCTTCCCGTGTGCCCATTTAAATTTCATCAAAATTGGTCCAGTTATTTTTGAGTTACACTCCAACAGCTGAAATTTATTTTTCTAGCGTGATGATATAGTAATTGATAGTGAAGGACAATCGGTCCCTTACGGGACCGATTGTCCTTGTGATTGACTACTTACGTAGTAAGGGTCACTAAAAAGGGTGATACATTTTTATTTTACCTTAAAATGGAACTGACTTCGACACTCAAATTTAAAAGTGTGGAATAACTTGTTGAAGTCGTTACCATGCGCACAATATTGTGATACCAGGTACTTTTGAACTATCGTGATACCTACTACAACAAGTTATTTCACGCTTTTGAGTGTTGAAGTCGGTTTCATTTTTGGGTAAAAATGTTTTTGTTGTTGGTATTTATTGAGTTTGATCAACACCGTTATCGTTATTGGTACAATATAAACTCCGTAAACAAATCTTGTAACAACTTTATTAGATACTAAGTATGTAAAACATTGATAAAAGAATTGTTAATTTGTAAGATATTGTTAAAATACGTTTAAAAGAATGGCCCCGAGTTTCATGCCCGTTCTTCTCGCAGTGGCTCTATACAATTTTGTTTCACTGAACGTGGTAGTACGGTGTAGGATATTTCATATTTCATATATAAACATTTATAATTGACCTTCATAACAGCGTCGTAGACGCCTAAATTGAATAAATGATTTCGACTTTGACATTTGCCACGATCAAGTACTTTGTGAACATCATCGTGATACGCCATTCTTTGTTTTGTCATTATTAATTATTATCGACCATATTTACGTGTATCTGTCTGTTTTATTGTATTTTGTTCGATATAAATTGAATTATAGCTCCACAGACGTATCGAAGGTCGTAAGGTTAAACTTGATTAAGTCGAATGCATAATAATTAGTCAAACGTAACCTATTACTCGTGTATTGTATTGTAATCAACATAGTCGTACATATTTTACATTAACCTGAATTTCTTTTTGTTGGTAAATTTCTTACTCTTGATTGAATTTTTCAAAAGTCTACCTACATAAGTTACCATTACGCCCTACGAATAATGATATCTTATATAATGTTGAAGCGCTCGTAGCGAAGTTTGCTTAGCCGTTCTTAACCGATCAGCTAAGTTAAGCAACGTCCTGTGGTCATGACTTGGAAGGGTGACCGCTAGTGACATTACTACTGAATGCTACCGTGCTTCGGAGACCATCCGCCTCTGTCCCGGTTATCTTACGATGGCAGTCCATAAAACATGGTGGTAGGATATTTTGCGAATACTAGCTTGGCTAGCTACCACCGTCAAGTAGAAAATCTGTCACCAAGCACCTAACGGCGTGTTTCGGCTGCTGTCCTTGAGAGCCAAAGTTCTAGTTAAGCCCGAACAATATAGCTTTGACCACATCATCACTTACCATCAGGTATCAGCGGTCAAAGGCTAGCATGCCAGCTATAAAAAAAAAAGTTCGTAGCGCGTGTTGTAAGGTTACAGAATTATCAATATTAGTAAGAACTAGGATAATATGTTGCAAAGATACATACGGAAATCAGCCGGGTTATGGTAAGGTGGGCATCTCAAGTCAGCAGACGCTAGCGAGGGCAGTAAGTACTGCCTTGGTCCATTGTACAGCATTCGTCCGTTTTCCAAGCAATAGACGGAGTCAATCTTTTCGAAGAGCAGTGCTGAGGGCTGGTGGATGGTAGCGATGAGAGTTCTGCCGCCGCGGGCCAGATTGTTCAGTAAAGCAATTAACGAAGCTGACGCTGAAGAATCTAGGCCACTATAGGAAAAATAACAGAAAATTTTATTTGATTTGCTATTTAAAACCATGAGAAGCTCTTCAAAAACCAGTTTCCGTGATATTTGGTTGCCATAATACAGCATTATTCTTAGGACAAGAGTGGAGACAGTGGTTAAATTGAGAAAGTATATTTTAACTAGTTTTCCAAAGTAATTTTCGTAAATACAGTAATTTTCGAAGCAATGATGGCCGAGCGATAATAGCTATGGACTGCCGTGCCGCAGGTGTATGGTTCGATCCCCACCGCTGGCTCGAGCTGCACCGCATGGTAGAATTGCATTTTGCGAATGCTCGCCTGGCTAGCTAACACGCGCAAGTAGAAAATCTGTCACCAAACACCTAACAATGCGTCCCGGCAGCAGTCCTTGAGAACCAGTAAAATTACAGGCACACGAGACTTAACAACTGTATGTATCAGATTGACGGGCGCAGTGTACTATGTCACTTGCAAATGCATCTGTTATAGGCAGAGGTTCATCCGATTGCCATCAGGTGGGCCTCATGCTTGTTCCACGTTAGCACGGGCGAAGGGTCTTTGAGAACGCTGCGAGCTACGTATGCTCTTTGGCGGCGTCGTTGTCACAAGCAGCACAGTGCTGAGCTTTTGGCCACATACATATTACCGCTCGCCGACTAAGATCCTGCGCCCGTGTGCAACGCACACCCTGCACCCTAGGTAAAGCTGGTACACTAAGTAACTACCAGTGGTAGTTACGTAGGTCAGTCCTTGTAGTTAAGCCCAAAATCATCCAGAATAATTCTTATAACATCTTAGTAAAATTATATACAAATTAAATTTAACTTGGCTCTTTAAATTTGTCTACTATAGCTATTTAAATTTTGTTTCTTAATTATCTTTTTTATTTAAATAACAAATTCATTGAAGTTACTTCAGTGCATTTATAGGATGTTTACAATTTAATCGATCTTATGGTATTGTACTTTATGTAGGTACTAAGTGTTCATAATTTTATCTCCAATGATCTTATTACGTTTGTTTTGTTTACAAAATGTAAATGTAATAAATATGATAACGTAGACTTCTTGGAATGTGTACTTCGTCATTGCTTTGACATACAGATTATCGGTTCAGCTCATAGGTAAAATAGATCTATCTACTATCGCCCGAAAATGTGGGTAAAGTTTTACCCAATTTACGGGGGTAAAGTGTAACTAATAAATATGCTATATGCTGAACCTACCTACAACGTCAATGTGTAATGTGCCTAGGATAATGAATATTCGGCATTCTATGAAGAGACTTCTACTTACTAGACGTTTATTTAACAAGTTTTAAATCTATAATAATCATATTTTTACAAAATCATTAAACGAACGTGATATTTTGTAAAAATCCCTAAGTAACATATAGTTAAAAATTAAGATATAGCGATAGGTATTCTGAGCGCTAAAACGTAACTATAAGTTTATTTTGTATATTTAAAAATAATTAATATTATATTAAAAAAACTTTGTCGCCTGTAACACAGTTTAAATACTAGCTCAGGCGAAACAGGTTTTTATATACAATCCTTGTGTCTAATAATCAAATCTTCGCATGTCATTCAAAATTGTTAAGACAATGTATTGTAATAGCTTAATAAGTGTTGGCAATAATTCATTATTATTATTATTACACCTAGTTATAAACTGTCCGGCTTAAAGTTTCCAATCAATCAAACAATTTTTCATTAGATTCATACATAAAACCTAGAATTTGCACATAATAGTAAATATTCTATTACTGATCGATAATTTTATCGACTCGAGAGCTCGATTAGGTTTTTATGACATCGATTTCCCGCATGATCAACAATGTGTATGTTAAACATAATCAAATTATTCTTAGATTGCCAATAGAGACGTCATTCGTCCGACAACGTAATGTTGTTGTTGTTTTACATCGTTTACTACAAGTTCTTGAACATCAAAAGCCTTCCGCAAATCTCAGTATATAACTGTCTGGTAATGGTATCAGACTACCATGCTGGTCGGACTCTCTAACTACCAAGATTGGGTTTGAAGAAATCAACAACTTTGCTAATTAGGAGGGAAAGAATTGTTCAACATCTCGCGATTGAGTTAAGTTTTCGATTTTCACTTTCAGTAGGTAAGTACTCGTATACTGGAGCAGTGACAAGACTTTCGTAGTAAGTATATTCCAGAAGCTGTCCTTGAAGCACTTTTATAGCTCAAGTCTTATTAACATCTTTCACTAGATCATCATCACATATCTACCAAAAGGTGAAAAAGGTTTCAAAAGACAGCCCATTCAACCTAAATCAATTAATTCCCTACATTGTAAGCAATGTTAAGTTAAAGGGAAGCGAATAGACTGACGAAATGGAAAAGTTAGGAGCTGATGGATACAAACATCTTAGCCGTTCACGTAAGCATTCAAAGAGGGTGGAATATTTTGATGACTTCCGGCTGATGATGATGGTGATGATTTATGATAGGTTACTTACGTGGTGGGTTCATCCAGGAACATCAATGAGGGATCAGATAACAGTTCTAAAGCCACAGCTAATCGCCTCTTCTGTCCTCCAGACAAGTCTCGACAAAGAGTCGGCGCTGTGCCGCTCAGGCCGAGAAGTGCAAGGATTTCGTACACCTGCAGAAAATGAATCATTGAAAAAAATCACACGGTTGTACAATTTATTGCTGCCATAAATAAACATGAGAAAAAACAAACATATACTAATTTATAGCTCTGAATTATGGCTGCAGCTATACGTCAGATTAGAATTCTATTATTGCATTATGATTTTATTATGCCATTGCTGTGGGTTGCCAAGTTAATCGGTAGTAAAATAAAATAATGTATTTGACTGCCTACATTTAATAATTTCGCATTTATATATTTTTGTATGTGTACTAACATGCTAAAATGCATAATCGTTTGTGTGTATAAACACCTGTTCATTGGGCATATTTTACTCTAAACACTACACAAGATCATGAATCAAAACGTGGACTCCGTATTCATTTGTACGTACGAATTTTTGGTCACTTTCATGGTTTCCATGGCTTCTGGAATAGATCTCCACATTTACACCACGTGCGGGTAGATGGGCAGAGAACTATCACTTGAACCACATTTCTACAGAATATTGTATTACAGTGCTTGTATTATGGCCCGTTAGTGCTAACACATGTGTAAGATTATATTACTGTATTGATTTTCTATGTTTAATTAACCAAGAATTAAAAATAGATGTAATAAAAAATTTCGAAATAGTAAATAGCACACACAGTCTACAATCTTCTCGAGTTCAATTTGAGCTGTGGACGACGTACGGGTTTTTTTAAACTGTCTTGATGGAACCAGTACGAAGCCCACCTGGTGTAAGCGGTAACTTCTCCCTATAACAGATTCAATCAGCACTGTGCCCATCATCTTCAGACATAAAGATAAGTCTCATGTGCCTCTTATTTCTTACTTCAAACCGGAACATAATAATGTGAACATTACTGCTTGTCGGTAGAAATAGGTGTGGTAGCAGTACTTACCCGGATGAACTCGCACAATGAGTTCTACTACTGCTACTGTTCTATTGCTGTGTGTGTTAGGTATAGTTACTAGCTCTCATCCCATTATATGAGAGTTAGTATACTGTACTTTTTTATGCCGGCGGTATGCCTTTATTAACAAAATACTACGAACAATTTACAATACTACAGCTACTACAATAAAAGTATTTAGACACCCTATAAGTCATTGCAGACTCACAGGCAATCCAAATGCTCCAGCCCAATACCAGTTGACAGCGTGCTTAGCATGCTGGCAGCATTGCCCCGTTGAATTGCAATGCTTATTCGTTGAGCCAAATAGGTGCCAGCATTTTCATCAATCATCACGCGTTGCATCGACCAAGAGTTCTGATAAGTTTTAAAAAATACGATGAGCTCCTGGTCCCCACGGACGTCTCTACATCAATCGGCTCTAATATGTAACCACTACTGAGGTTAGCGTACTTGAGTTGCTCCGCCGAAGTAGACGTGGCGCCAGCCCTCAAGTTGGTTTCAGAAAGATGTGACGGTGCTAAAGTGTCTACGCATGTAGCGTCCCGCACTAAGGGCCGCCCTAACTTCCACACAAGGAACCAGAGTCATGCCGTCAGGTCTTTTACTATCGTCAGGCATTAGACCATTCGGTTCGAGAATAGCTGCATCATTGGCACTGGTAAAAGCCCGGCGAATGATATCATTAAGGCTGGCGAGGCGGGAAATTCAACCAGTACATTGAGAGCAGGAAAGGCCATGGTGACCGCGTTGATCAAACGCAGTACCACACTGGCAGTGATGTGCAACACAACACCTTGCACCTAAGCTTAAGCTAATAGAAAGAAGAAAAGCAGATGGATCTATAAGGCTACCAGTTTTGTAAAAAGGAAAGGCCTGTAACCAAAGAGCAGATTCCCACACAGAAACAGCGAGAATATGACCACGATCTGTGATTCTAGGACACGTATTGAAAATACACTTCTATACTGTACTATACTGCTGGAATGTTTTATATATAATTACAACGTTTTCTATCCTAAAACTATATTATTTTTGTAGACTACTCGACAATTTCCTTACTTACCTGTAAGTCAGGAAATTGTTTGTGATCTATATCCATAAAGAACTGCTCTGAAAACGGGTTTACTCGTATTTGTAGCTATATGTTGCTAAGCTAAATAAGATCCCATTAAAATTTATATAATGTCATTGATATTTTCCAAAGGATGCGAGTGCATTTAAGATATAAAATACGCTTGATTGCAGATCTGCAAAAATAAACCCAGGTAAGTATTCCTGTTGAGTATTTAATGACTTTGTATGATATTATTCATAGCAATTTTCTACGATTCACATTAACGTTAAGGGTCTTACATGTTTTAGTTTTATTTTTTGCGTTCACTTTTAAAGTTCTTGTTTTTAATTAATATGCCCTTCACAGAAGCCAGACGTTCGTTGACTCGTAGGAAAAAATACATTGCGCACATTCTAGAACTTACAAGGACGATTTTGAAAGGGATACACACACTTTTTTATTGGATATAAGGTAGCCACTGACCACAATCTTACCTGATGGTATTCTGTCATCCGTGGCGATGGTCAGTGATCATGTGTTCGAAGATGGTATAGTAGGTAGATGGGCAATGGCCTCTCAAAGACATACTGGGAAAACCCATTAGGTGCTTGACGACAGTTTTTTTTTAATTGAGAGTAAATGCTAGCTATCATGCGGTAAAGCTCAATCCCATAATGGGATTCAAATCATTGAATTTCTTTGCAGCAGTCATAGCTGTTACACAGCAGCAGAAGTGGCCATTGCCACTGGATCTTTAATACCATATCACTCGTTTCAAGAATAAATTATATGCTTTTGGATTTATTGTATATCCGGTACAGTTAGTTATAAGTTCCTGGTCTCAACTTAAATTATTTTATGAGTACGTAGCAGTTAACAATTCTATTACTTCATTAATTGAGTTGATTTTTAAAGTACTGATTATTTTTATTAATAAGTCCTCAAGACGCCTGCCACACGTGGGGATTGGCAAACACCCTCCTAGACCTTTTTTCAACGGTAGATGATATGGCTGCTGAGGAAGTCACGGGAGTACCATGAGATTATTTTGAATTGGTGACTTAAGCAGTTATATTGTCTTTTGTTTTCTTCAGCTGTTAGTTTTATTTTTACGAATTTTTTTTTGGCCTTGTTTGGGTCGGTGGGGATGAGAAACAGGCAAAAAAGGGTATTTTCATCGTCGTACTAAAGTAGCAAGTGTACCTCAAGAACTGAAACAAGTCGCTTTCGAGGTACCACCAGCAGTACAATTTGGTAAGTCTGCGAAATAGCAACGATTAAACTCACCGCCTTGGTGAACATTATTAATTACAAACTTGATTTGGTTTCGTCAGACTGAGAAGCAATACTTGAATCAGTAGAATTGATCCCAGGTCACAGAATCAGTAACAGTAGGATCTAGGTACCTGATTAGCTGGCTTGCGAGTGTAATACATTTTTTGCTTATTTTTATTTATAAAGCGGGAGCACTAGTCTATTTATAAATTATTTCCCTTCTGCTGTGTGAATTAAAAGAATTTTAACTGTAATGCAATGAGACAATTAGCTGAATAACAAAGATTTGTTGTTGTTTTCCGTACTCAAAGGGCAAACAGCTCCATATCAAAGAAAGTCTTCGGACTGTTAGTATGCCCGTTCGTATGTCAGGGGTGTCCAGCTTATAAACAGATAAATTTTGAGTAAAATGTTGATTTACAAGTGGGGTCCAACGGTCCAATGTATGAAAAAGTATGTGGTTAGCCATATATTTTTTCTATCTGTTAATTATCTTTTTCCGTTCGCAGGAACGTAGTGTGTCAACGCCTAAGTTCAATACGAAGAGAATTTTCTTTTTAACTACACGATTTCAAAATTTTGGTGAGAGATTTCATAATAACAAGATTAAGTCAAGCGACATATAAATATAAAATGGTTTTCGTATACTTGCTGATTTTTCTTTGTAAACCTTATTATTTATTTATACCACTTACCACACTGCACAGCATAATTCTAGGGTATTCCGATCCCTTGTGGACCTATGACTTATTATCATAGGCATACGTTAGTTTGCAAACTGCCCAGTCACTCAGATAACAAATACGTTATTGTTATATATATATATTAGATTGGGCTGTTTAAATTCTTTGTGATATCAAAATACCTAATAATACGATAACTAAGCAATTGAATCTCTTGGATGTATTATTATGATATCAAAGAGTATTATTATTATAACCAGCCCGACGGTGCCGAGCTAGAATGTCATCCCCCCATCACAGGCCGTGAGTAATAGGCGACTAAGTGTAACACACCAGAAGTTGGGCAGCAGCGCTTTCTGAGGAACTGATATCTCACACTGCGGTCCCCAAGAGGCCGGCCAAGCGTGGGGATTATGTCAAATCCCATCATTATGGGAGAGGCTGTGTTAAGCAGTGAACAATCCGGCTGATACAGTTATATTATTAAAGTATATATTAAATCACATTTTCCTGTCCAACATTAAACTCAAGTCACGTATAGTTTCGACATTGGTTGATTCTGTATCTGAAAACTCGACGTTCTATATATTTTTTTTTGTAAAATATACAGTAAGTCACATTAGATTTAATTAAGTAAAAGACACACCAAGAAGCTCACCTATCAATATCCTTACAGTATTTAGACATCGTCACTCATGCCGAAAATCCTAAATTCAGCAGGAATTCTAAGTCAGAAAAATTATTGTACCTTATGTGTGTTTAAAAAATTTAAGACATTTATAAATAATGTTCTATATACGAGCACTGAGAAGCGCATGATAACGCTGTAAAGGAGTTGCAAATATCAGTCATTATTACAATTGATTATTGTGAAAAGTATGACTGATGATACCAGCATCCTGTGAGCCCAGCATCAGCGATATCCAGAACAGAGAGCTCCCGAAGAAATTTATGTGATGATAGACTACATAAAAAGCCTTGCTGGAGTCTGTATATTGCACTTGTGGAGTACCAGTCAACGATTTTAGATACTCGTACATCTATTATAAATAAGTGACAATAGGTTTGCTGCCGTAGTTCCAAACTTCAAAGCCCTTTTTCCGTGACATAATCATGTGTTTAATGTCATGACAGAATAGAAAACGGCAGTTTCTCGAACACACGTTGATATAAATAAGGATTATTAATGAACCAAATATACTTCCTTGAGGAACACCATATTTTATGAGTCTGTTGATAGACCATTGTATTTTTACCAATGTAGTTTTCGGTTAATAAGTTGGCATCGTCAGGACCACTATGTCCTAGTTATGAATGAAATTCTATTGTCATTACCGCCGATGCCAATAGGTTAAGCCTGGATTGGAGATGCATTACACAAACATCTTTACCTTTTCTTTTCGTTCTTGGGCGCTGAAATCAGCCAGTTTGAGGGCAGCAGCAAGTGCCATAGCTTCGTACACGGTGAGATGCACACGAAGGTCATCATGCTGGCGGATGTAGCGAGCCCCTCCGCGTCCCGCTGATTGAGAGGCACAGGCACATATTCCGTTAACTGCGATCTCACCTTTTGCACCACGCGTCCTAAAATATGAATAATTCATTAATATTAGATAGTAACAGGAGTGTACAGAGTATACTTTTTTCATATTTTATTTACATAAAACTATTCTAAGACCTGGCTGCGTTGAAGCAATGATGGCTCAGTGGATTTGGCTATGGACTGCCGTGCAGCAGGTCCATGGTTCGAATCCCGCCGCGGGCTTGAGCTTCACCGCGTGGTGGAAGGGCATTTTGTGAATGCCCACCTGGCTAGCGACCACCCTCAAGTAGAAAATCTGTCGCCAAGCACCTAACAGTGTGTTCCAGCAGCAGTCCTTGAGAGCCAGAAAAATTACAAGCTAAATGAGACCTAACAACTGGACGTCTCAGTGTGACGGGCACAGTGCAATTCTTCGTCGACGAAATGCGTATGTTATAGGCAGAGGTTAGTCCACTTAGCATCAGGTGGACCTCGTAACATTCCGTCACAATAACATAAAAAAAAAAAAAAATATATACAAAATTCAGTTGTGATCGGTGTACATAGATTAAAAAGTACTTTGAACTTATGGAAAATTCGGTACTAAAAATGAGTCTACCGCCATCGCAATATTCTGTATTTTTTACACGTCACATGAAAGCAAAATATAATCTAATTTTGATCAATTTTTCTATGCCTAGAGATCTATGGAGTTTGTAGCCTGGAACATACTCGTACTTTCATCAGGGTACAATTTTATCTAACCAAACTCCGCTAAGTTGATGTGCTGATAACGTAGTAGTTTAATATTTATGTATTGTTTTTGTTTTATTTAAGATTATTTCACTAGAATCAAATTTTTTGTATTCTATGGGTTCTATCGATATGGTACCTATATCGCTATCGTTTTGGTGAGAATGCGGCCAAAATCTTATTTTGTATAATTAACATATATATGTTAGCGGCAATCTGTATAATCCGGTATTCTATACAATACCTAGGTAATGTACGGAATACCTAAAACGTGTAGGTAATGTATGAATTTTTATTTATTTTATACTTTGCCTAGGTATTCTATAGAATACCTGAATTATACAGATTGCCGGTAACGTATACATACATATGATCACGCCTGTATTCTCCGAAGGGGTAAGTAGAGGTGTGTAAACATCCACGTTTCGCCAATTAGGTTTTGGTCCCATGTAATAGAGGGCGAGCCTATGGCCATTCACCGGGCACAGTTTCATGGTCATACAAAATGTTTTCTCTAACACACTGGACGAAACACAAGAACATAATTACGAATAATATGTTTACACTAACAACATCTAAGACAGGAACACAAGAACATATTGTATGAAACCCTGGCAGAGCACTGAGATGGCATACAGCCCTGTCCTGCATCTAATGCACACAACACCCTACTCACATTCACATGAGACTTGGCATGCTGTTCATTTGGTGCATTTTTCCCTTAGTCGTCTCTTACTACACCCACGGGAAGAAATGGTGAAGTGACATTCTAAAAACTACAGAAAGTGTGTTACATAAGTGTTTATCAGATTTCTTCATGTACAAAAAATCAAACCTATGTTGTCATCGATACATTGTTCAGTTCAATAATATGCATTAAACTCGATAACTTAACTATCAAATTATTAGAATTTGTATATAGAAGACGTAGAGACGTCATCGAGTTAAATTTTGCCCTGCCATAACCGTTATTGTACCAATATCCAGTTTTCATTGTGTTACTACGTATTATGTGAATAAAATGCCATTTTCCAACTAGTTTCTCGTAAAAGGTGTATTAGGAGTATCCAATTCGACGTTTTTTTTTCATAGCAATATTAGTATCTTATACCATCTTAGTGCCCTGTCAGGGTTTCATACAATATGTTCTCGTGTTCCTGTCTAATTATAATTTTGTGTTTCGTCTAGTGTGTTAAAGAAAACATTTTGTATGACTCTGAAACTGTGTCCGGTGAATGGCAACAGGCTCGCCCCCTATTACATGGAACCAAAACCCAATTGGCGATACGTGGATGTTTACACACCTCTGCCTACCCCTTCGGGGAATACAGGCATGATTATATGTAGTAATAATTAGTACTGTCTACCGCACAAGCACGTAACGATATGTCGACGAATAAAAGAAAACATGTCAATTGTCTTATCTAATGAGCTATTGTATACATTAAACACTATCATCAAATAAAATGAGTAGGTACAAAACTATCAATAAAACAAGATGTAAATGTAGTTTTAATATGGTTACCCGCTTTGCTAATCGGTACTCTATTTTTTGGACCTGAGAAATCTGCTACTTTGTTCATTTTAACTGGCATTTTTTAGAACTCATGTATTTTTTTTTTTTTTTTTTATGCCTTTTAGGTTAGCCTTTGACCACTATCTCACCTGATGGTATGTGATGATGTGGTCGAAGATGTTGTTCAGGCTAACCTAGAAGTACTGGCTCTCAAGGACAGCTGCCGGAACACACCGTTAGCTAGCCAAGCGGGCATCCGCAAAATGCCCTACCACCATACTATAACGACTGCCATCCTAAGACAACCACCGGGACCGACGGCTTAACGTGCCCTCCGAAGCACGGAAACGCTCAGTAGTAATGTCACTAGCGGTCACCCATCCAACTCATGACCGCGGGCGACGTTGCTTAACTTTGCTGATCGGATGAGAACAGCTAAGTAAACTTCGCTACGAGCGCTTCAAAATCTGTAAAGCGGCATTCACAGTTTCACTGGGCTAAGAGTGTTTGACGACTTTCACAAGTTTTTTTTTATAGTTATAAAAAACTTACAGTGATACTGTTAATTTTATTTCTTCGAACAATCATCAAAACAAGTGACAGTTTCTAGGAAAATTAAATGATGTTTTTACTCACAGGTAACCAGCCAAAATGTTGAGTAGTGTAGTTTTTCCAGCTCCTGATGGCCCCATGATGGCAGTCAGTTCCCCCGGCTTGAAACATCCTGATACGCCTTTCAATATTTGCCTCTGTTCTACAAAAGAGAGAAAAGAAACTATGTTAAGACATAAAAAGACACATGATTACACTCCATTATGAAAAGAACGAGGTCATTTTCTTTTCATAAGTAGATGGAAATTGAAAAACGATCTGTTAATTTTTTTATATAATTGTGACGGAACACGCACGAGGCCCGCCTGAAGTCAAGCGGTGACCTCAGCCTCAGCAGATGCATTTCGTCACAAGTGACGAATTGCACTGCGCCCACGACCCTGAGAAAATCTTAATGATTGCCACTGGAACACACTGTTAGGTGCTTGGTGACATATTTTCTACTGGAGGGTGGTAGCTAACCAGGCGAGCATTCGCAGAATGCCCTTCCACCGTTCGGTGAAACTCAAACCGGCGGCGGGATTCGAGCCATGGACATGCGGCATCATTTTCCATAGCTATAACCGCTCGGTTATCATTGCTATCTGACTTATTCACGTGAGTTATCCCACATTATTTACATAAAAATTTAACTAAGTTAGTTATTGTAATAAAAAAATCTTCTATGTTGCAATGTGGAACCCTTAAAGAGCAGAAAAAAGAATGCTAGGTCCTGGCCTCGCTGATACGAATCAAAACTCGATACTTCATGAATGTAATATTTTTTATCCACATCTCAGGCCATCCTCTGCACTTATGTACGTCCACATTCATACTCAACCCTCTTTTAGATATATGGGGTTATTGGTATAATGCTAACAACCTCTTAGGGTTGACTTCTGCTAGTCCAAACAAACATTTTAAAATGTTTTTTTTTGTTGAAAAAACACGAGGACCACCTGATTTTGAAAGTCCCTTGTGCCTGTAAGTTATTATTTCATATATTTTTTTCTTTTGCTCGATATAAATATTCAAAACTCTAATCAAAGGGACCGCGTTGCGCTCAGCGCTTATTCAGACAAATATGTGTAAACAAAAAACAAAAAAAAACATCTTATAACGATTGTTAGGACTAGCAGAAGTCAACCCTAAGAGGTTATTAGCATTTTACCAATAACCCTGTATATTGGTGTCTGTACCTACTATTCTAAAGAGCAAGAACCTCTAACTTTCCTGTCAATGCTTCTAATGTACTCATTCCTTATCTTGTTCATTATTATTTAGATGTTACATCCAAATTGGCACAAAAAGCAAAAACAATGGTTATGTAGTCGATGCCAATCGAACCGACAGTATATGCATAACAATTAGGTATTGACGTCAAACATCACTCAAACCTGATTTTTATTTAGAGAAAAAATCTTTGTAAAAAAAAACTGACGTGTATTTAATATATAACAAAGTCATAACATCATTATGGAGTAAGATTATTTTAATAGAGGTGTAAGATTATTTTATATGAAGGTGATATTGTTAACGCATGATATAACATTCCATTTCCGGTTTTTTATCTATTCAACAGATCAATTAATAGGTTGGTGATTATTACACATTAAAATACGAAAAAGTTTATTATTTATACGATAAAACTTAACTAAAAGCAATTATGTCTGCTTGTGACATGAAACATATTTGGACGAAAGTTAAGTAAATTAGGTAATTAGGTTTATTATCGGTCTTTGAGGAACTGATATCTCAAACTGCGATCCCAAGACACCTGCCAAACGTGGGTTTTATAGCTGATCCCCCATAATAGGGGAGCCTGTGTTCAGCAGTGGACAATCCGGCTTTTAGTAATAATATAGGTTTATTAAGGCTGCTCGTTCTAAAAATATTTCTAACTAAGCGTGATGTTGAATTAACTTTTTTGTGTTATTATTTAAAAAAAAAGACTTTTACAAAATATGAGAAGTATATTGTTATTTTTTTCTAAAAAAAATAATTGTTATGGATAAACAGAAACACAACCATAAATGCAACTCTAATTTACGAAATTGAACATAGGAATGTTTTGATTTACACTAAAAAAAGCATGATATCGACAAATACCATTAATTGAGTTAGTACCATTATTATAGAGTAAGACCAATATTTTTGAAAATGCTTCAAGTCAGCGCTTCAAGGTTATTGGCATAGATTAAAAGAACGAAAGACCTGTAAAACGATTAGGTACTTATAGGCATAAAGGTATATATATTTTATGAAAATTTGAAATAATGACCGATCGCAATGGGAACTCAGGTTAAAATGCGTCATAAGCGCGAAAAGGAATTAGACACGGACATTGTTTCTAATTTGAATAATGTATGGAAATGTAAAGAATGTGCGTGGACAGTAGCAAAATGTGAAATGAAGCGTTTCACCTCACAAGTTAAGCTCCAAGATGACGAACCAACAGCCGGTTAGTAATATTTTTCTTCGAAAACATACTACTGCTGAAGTCTAGCCGGCTTTGGGTTCCGGCAAATAATAACAAAATGGAGGGGTATAGTTCCTAAGTAAATGCGATAACACTTATTCACACGATTAGAGTAAGTACAAAGAGAATATATAATTTAATGTAGTAAAATAAAATCATCTTTTGCAAGAAAAATCATGAATAAACTTCCAACACTAAAGAATGTCAAATAACTTTTTTCTAATATAAATTACAAACTCCTTATTACTTTATAGTTCAGTTTTTAAAGAGAGCTAAATAAATATAATTAACAAATGTTTTATGGAGCTTTATATAAAATTGATTTTTTTTGCAGGGCAGGGCCGATAATTTCACCTTATTAAATTAATATAATGCCATGGAACGGCAAAATAATGTATACTGTAACCATTCGAATAGATCAGCTTTGCTTTCTTCTTTTGCATGGTGGTAGGGCATTTTGCAAATGCCCGCCTGGCTAACTACCACCCTAATTATAACCCTAAAATGCATCTTTTATAGGTGGGCCTCAAGCTTGTGCCATCAAAATCTCATTATAAAAATTAGTGCGTTTCCAGAAAATTATATTCCAGACTATACCTGGTCGATATTTTATAATTTGCACTCTCGGGCGTCGTTTTTTTTTTTTTTTATGTTATTGTGATGGAACAAGCACGAGGCCCACCTGATTTTAAGCGGTATCCTCTGCCTATAACAGATGCATTTCATCACAAGTCACGAACTGCACTGCGCCCATCACCTTGAGACATACCTGTTAAGTCTCATTTTGCCTGTTATTTCACTGGCTCTCAAGGACTGCTGCCGGAACCCACCGTTAGGTGCTTGGCGACAGATTTTCTACTTGAGGGTGGTCGCTAGCCAGGCGGGCATTCGCAAAATGCCCTTCCACCATGCGGTGAAGCTCAAGCTCTGGGCGGGATTCGAACCATGGACCTGCTGCGCGGCAGTCCATAGCCGATGCCACTGAGCCATCACTGCTTCAAAACTCAACTTGTTTCCATTTATTACTTAATTACCAGTAAAGTTTTCGGCTTTAAAGCTCAAATAATTGCGTAGGTAATTCAAATGGTACATGGCGAACGATACAATTGATTAAAAAAGAAACATGTTCCTACCATACTTTTATCAGTACCGCAAACCCATGGAGCGTCAAGGGCACAGTTTGATAGAAGCATGGTTTTTATTGGCGTTTTTTATGATATCGTTGTGGAACAAGCACGAGGCCCATTTGGTGTTAAGCGGCAACCTGTGCCTATAACTGCACTTCGTCACAAGTGGCGAACTGCACTGCGCTTATCTAGACATTAGTTGTTAAGTCTCATGATCCTGTGATTTCACCGGTAACCATACCTTTCAAACCGGAACTGATTTGGGGTTACAAATAGGTATGGTGGCAGGCCCCGGACGAAGTCGCACGAAGAGTGCTCCTACAGAATTTACATTTACTTGTATCGTAAGATGTACTCAATCTGAATTTCTTTAATTATACATATACAGTCGACTCTCGTTAATTCAAACCTGCCATAATTCGGACATTTATATAATTCAAAGTTATCACGAGTTCTGTCGAACTTAATCAATACATTTTTATGCACTTATTAATTCGAACTAAAAAATCAACGCTACGCAACAAAATGACGCGTTAATTCGACCTTATCGGCGTCAAACACTCGGCAATTCGTAAAGAATAAGTCACTTGATCCTCTGTATATACATTACAGAATAAGTTCAAGCTTGTATCATCGTACACGAGCCTTTGTTTTGGTAATGATTACTTTGACATACACTTCCGCACGAATTGGTTTGTTTAGTTAAGTAAGTTTCAGTTACTCTTACTCATTTGTTCGTTGTATACAGTTTAAATAAAAGTTTGTCTTAGTTATGAGTCCTAAAAAGTATAAATGCCTACCATTTCATATGTCAAACACTCGATAGTTCGAGTCCCTCGAGTTTCGAATTAACGAGACTCGACTGTATATGTAGTCGGATCATCTCTAGGTACTTTTATTCATATTCCAGTCATGTGCAGACTATTCGTCATAGAGCAGATATTTATGCAAATCACAGACAAGGAACTCCATTGATAGAAGCAAACATATATTATAATTATTATGACAGAGACGACCCATCACTGGTGTAAAGGACGCCGTCAATTAGTTTATATCTCTCATAGAACAAATAATACTAAGCAATTTGGATGATCAAAGAAAAACGTGCCGTAGTATGTTTGATATACGTAGATATTGATTAATGACTACGTGTATTACTGAATCAGCGTGATTGTCCACTGCTGAACTCCAATAAAGAGAGAAGATTTGCACTAATCCCCACGCTTGACAGCTAACTTGGTGATCGCAGTGTATGATAGCGGTTCCTTAGAAGGCGCTGCAGCCTACTCTCCGACATTGTTCTTTTTGAAAATCGAACAACTGCATCCTTGTGAAAAGTATTACTTATATTATCTCTAATTTTCGCACTTTTTGGACAAACAAGAGTCAGAGATTGAACTTTATTTAATTAATACTTTGTTTTATTTTTTGGTTAAAATTCATCATCATCATCTCATCACATCAACAGGAACGTCTACTGTTGAACAAAGTCCCCTTCATTGAGGGATTGGCTTAGCGGTTAGAGCATACCCCGACCATAGGGGAGGATGGCGCGGGTTTGAATCAGACACATGACTATAAATTACTTTTTTTTAATATTGTTATGTTTGCAACTCGTAAAATTTGTATTTATGCACTATAATTTTCCTTCTCCTTGTAATTTTGTATTATAAAAATATCCCTTGAAATGAAAAAAAAAATTATAAGACCACACAAAACAGTCACGATAAGGGTCGCTTAATGGTTCTCATTGTTAATCATCTATATCATCCGGCTTATCCACAGCTGAACACAGCCTCCCCCACTAAAGGGGGATTTGCCATAATTCCCACGCTTGGCAGGCGTCTTGGGGATCGCAGTTTAAGATATCAGTTCCTCAGAAAGCGCCTCAGTTAATCACCGACTCTTAACAATTAATTTGTATAAAGCCTGGGTGTTAGATGATTATCAAGTAAAGCATGAAACTATGTAACACTATATGATCGAAGAACATGACTAACAGAACTTCACGTCATAATTATACGTATGATAATGGCTAATTGATGCTGGGCGTTTTAATAATCGTTCAATAGTATGTCATTGAGATAATGTGCTGATCAATGGTTTGGAAAAACTACGAGTACTTGACTTCGGCCGTAGAAAAAAGTTTCAAGTTTTCGTGTTCAATATTTTGAAAGACATTGGCAGGAGACGCACTTTTCCAAACCTGAAGTTTGGGTATTTTATGAACTGTATCAACCGGATAGTCCACTGCTGAACACAGCCTCCACCAATATGGGGAGTTTGCCATAATCCCCACGCTTAGCAGGCGGCTTGGGGATCGCAGTGTGACATATCAGTTCCTCAGAAACCGCTGCTGCCCACCTTCTGATGTGTTACCTTTAGCCGGTTTTTCGAAACCCACGGGTAAAGATGAGGGGTGACATTCTAACCCGGCACCAAACGTAAAAGAAGTTAATTTAACGTAAAGCGGGGATGAGGTAAATCAGAAATAAATTAGTTATATGGAATTTCAAAACCAATTGACAAGACCGTATACGAATATAAATTGTATTGCTTGTAAAATTATACATAATTTTGGTGAACAAATATTCTATTTTTGTAAATTACATCAATGTACAATCAAACATTAGTTTACATAAAGCACTCAGCGGGAAACCAACAATTTTGCATGTTAACGGTACTATTATTTATTCTGTGTACATACTAATAGTAATGAAGATTAGATAGGTATTGAATGTGTGCCAACATTCAATTCTCTTCAATAAAACAAACTGATTCGGCCATGAGGATCAATCAACGCATCTTATTGTATTAGCTTTGCTCCGTAATTTCACCCGTGTAGAAAATTATGATGAAAAATATAAAATGCATTTGTTAGGATCGGAGGCCTGGTCCACACAACACAAGGCACTAAAATACACTGAAATTAACTCAAAGTACGAGACCGAAAGTTTATTTCGTTTACCAACATAACTCATACAAACAACGATACACTCGGACCTGGGCTTGTTACCATGCGACAAACGCTTGCGTGTGTCAGCCTAACTTGCAATTTTAACGACGCCATCTAGATTGAACGAGAGGTACTATTTTTACTTAGAAGTATAACGCATACCATTACGACTTAGACAGCCTTATTCGAAGACTAAAAGTATCTACATTCTCAGTTTTATCCAAAACAGTTAAGCCGTAAACGCTGCGTGAAAGCGTAACAAAAAAAAAAAAAAAAAACAACACAATTTCACAGTAACGTCACATATTTACCCACACTTATAATATTAGGTGCGCCCGCGATTTCACCTGCGTACAAAATGATTAAAAGTGATAATGATAGTATTGAAAGTCTTCTAAGCGTTATTCGAGGACCTAAACTATTTATATACCAAATTTAATCCAAATCAGTTGAGCCGGTGCATCGTGAATGTGTTACAAATATCCTCACTCCCTCACAAACTTTTGCATTTAATAGTATAGTACCCCATTATCGGCAGAGGTGCCTAAGTACTCATGTTCCGTCCGCCAGACTACCTTTGGTCTCACGTAAAAGGGGGTGAGATTATTGCCATCTACTGGTTATAGTTCCAGACTCTAGACTGCTCTTAGTATTTTACGGTAAGAAAATTAATTTAATTGTCTAAGGGCCTGTTTCAGAATGTTCGAGTAAGTTCCAGTTATACTACCCAGAACATTTTAATAAATAAAACACTATCTTTGCGTTTCACAGGCATCGATTTGACCTATTCATCGATTAAAGCTTGAAACGCGTTGCATGTTAATTGTCATTTTTATCATTCAGTTATTTTATGTGTTGGCTAGCTACCCGAAACTTTATTAGGACATGCTGAAACGGGCCCTGATTCTTGAATCTTACAATTCTAAAAGCGACGCGTTCGCCACACTTGTAAGGAAACAGTCACCTAACAAGAGATATCATCATATTTCTATCGCCAAGTAGTAATGTTAGCATTACTATGTTCCGGTTTGAAGGATATGGATGCCGGTGAAATTACGGGCACATGGGAACGAACAACTTTGTCTCAGGAGGACAGGCGCAGTGGACATCATCACTAGTGACGAAATGTATCTGTTATAGGCAGAGGTTACCGCTTAACACCAGATTGTTTTACGATCACCAGATCGCTTAACAGTTTGATTGTTCCATTAAAATCCTATATTTTTTTTACCAAAATTAAAACCTTCAACACTCAAATGTGTGAAATAACTTGTTGAAGTCGGTACCAAAATGGTTCAAAGTTCCTATTATCACAATATTGTGTGCATGGTTCGGACTCGGTTCCATTTTGAGGTAAAACCTTTTCTTTCACCATTTTTAGTGACCCTTGCTACTTATGGGATCGATTGTCATTCACTGTCAATGACTCTACATCAAGATAGGAAAATACTTTTATTGGAGTGTAACTCTACGGCTTGACCGATTTTGATAAAATATAAATGGGACCACAGGGCAAGCATCAGCTTTCAATTAAAAAAAAACATCAAAATCGCTTCACCCAGTCAAAAGTTCTGAGGTAACAAACATAAAAAAAACAGACCATTTGAGTACCTCCTCCATTTTTTGAAGTCGGTAAAAATAGAAATTTCACCTATGCTATAGTCAGTATATTTCTATTAAATACCTACGTTACGTTGTGTCATGACCTCCATACTTTCTTACCTACTACAAGCTGAAAATTAAATATGCAAACACAGGACTTCTACTTTTATTATATTCGCAGTTATTGCCATTAACACATGTATAATTATTTACCGATAAACTACCTATACCATAAGTGACATTTTCGTTTATAGTTATATATAGGGTCTTTAATCATTACCATACTTGGCTCACTTTTAGGTAGGTACCTACAAAGCGACAGGTACATCGGCGTTTCCGTCCAGCCAGACGGAATTACTCTACAGTGCGTGCCACGTTAGAAGAGATCAGTATGCGAGACTATGTGATAGAAAGAGAGACGCGCTGTAGGTGAATATAAATACAAGGTGCTTCTCTAGCTGAAGTGCAATTTATTGCTTCGTTATCGCTTATTTATTGGAATGGATTTGCGGAGTGATTCTTCTGGACCTTTTATACGGTGTTATTACTTAAAAAAAACAATATGAGTGGCAAAATCTACCTAAGCATTTTTTTTAATTCATTTTTATTGTATTATATAAATATTAAATTCATTTTTAATGAAAATAATGGTATACGCACACTAATTCGCCGTATTGACATCTACTCAACCCTTTCGCTAATAATTAGTTTTTGTCAAAGAGCATTGACGCTAAGGGAAAACATTTCATTGCAATTGTAAATACACCAGCAGGGTATTCTGGGGTTGCGGAAACAAAAAGTCTCGTTAAAAATTCTTCTTACCTCTATCTTTTTCCATCCGAAATAATTTCTATGTTTTCGCTTATCATGCGTCAATACCGACGAATAAATGCGTAGGTCAATGCTCTTTAATCGATGCGCATCATAGATAACGAGAACAATAAAATTTCATTCATAAATGGACGAGATCGTCCGCGCAGATAGTAAGACTATACAAATAAATAAAAAATGCTTCATCGATTTGCTGTTAAGTGCTGATCATATATCAATCCACCAGCTTAAGCAAATACTCTTCTGCTGTTTAAGTAGTTATCGCCAACGTCAAAATTACTTGCATTGAAACGGATGGAAAAAATCGACAGTCTAGCACCCGCTTTCATAGCATAATTGGAAATGCACCAGGACTGTTTTCTGGGGTTACGGGTTCAAGCCCCGCTGGAAGATATCTTTTTCATCCAAAATAACTCCATACCTATGGAACTTCATACTTCAACGCTCACTAATCAAGCCGAATCTGGGGACAAGCTTGTGAGTACTAGATAAATTGACAAGAAGCTGGAGGCTATTTCTACGTTATGTCGTTTCAAAATATCTTCAGTGTAATCAAATAGGAGTTAATCAATTTAAATATTATAATCCTTAAAATGAATTTTCAATTGACCCAGATAATCTTCAAACATTTAACTTTTTTTTATGCTTGATAGTTGACCACTATCTCACCTGATGGTAGGTGATGATGTGGTCTCAGATGTTGTTCAGGCCAACCTAAAATTACTGGCACTCAAGGAAAGCTGCCGGAACATACCGTTAGGTGCTTGGCGACAGATTTTCTACTTGAGGGTGGTAGCTAGCCAGGTGGACATTCGCAAAAAGCCCTGCCACCATGCTATAACGACTGCCATTCTAAGACGACAACAGGGTCCGTCGGCTTAACGTATCCTCCGAAGCAAGGAAGCGCTCAGTAGTAGGTAATGTCACTAGCGCTATAATGATTTAATATAAGCAAACTTCTCTACGAGCGTTTTCAAACTTCCAATTGAAAGCTGACACATTAACAAGTCATAATCACGTACGGCTGTAAATGCTTAAATCTGTACAGTTTCAAAGTTAATTAGGCCGTAACAAATTTAGTCCATGTTACCAGCACACTGACTGATCAAAATTAAATAGTTAAACAGTTTCTAATAGCTGTACGCTGGCTGCAGATAAACCGTTATAAGAACTACATAGTTGAATTACGAAATAGCCTATATAGTCACGGTCGAAGTCTTGGTAACCGACTATTTCTATGCAAGGCAGTTGATTTAAAATTAAAATCCGGTCGTGTGCGTATCAGGAAATCACGGAAACACATATATCTATACATTATATCTACTTAGTATTGATGATATGAAGAAGCCTTAGTAAATTAAGAAGTGTTTTATTCTTGTCGATATGATTTTTAAGCACTATTGCACGCTTTGTTTGGCGAAACACGTATAATTTTCGCCATTGGCGTGGTTGGACTCGTATCTTCCGCTTATAATAGTTCCTATCTACGGGCGGATGTGTTTATCTTTCCGTTTATCTTTCCGCTCGACTGCAGAGGTGCAAATTTTGCACTCATGTTTTTTTTATTACTATACTGGAGACTGTTCCAAGCAAATAGTTGGCTAGAATATAAGGACTATTCCATATCCCCTTCATTTTTACCGTTACTCAAAAGGAAAAAACGGAACCCTTATAGGGTCACTTTGTTGTCCGTATAATTAAAAAGGAACTAATTATCAATCAATTATCTAATTAATAAAAACCTTTTTCTTAGGAAAGCGTGGAGGTATCAAGCTGATATTCATATCAAATACTCAGGTCCACTGTCTTTTAGGAGGTGTGAAAAAAATCAAACTTCTAAGCTAACGCAATCAAAAGATACATCTGTTTATGCCGCCAATTTCCGACACTCGCGAGGGAATCAAAACCTACAGGGTACCTACTTCCCGTGAACTCAGAATCTTGAAATTTGGCACGAAGCAACGTCTTATAGCATAGACAAAGGAAAAATTGCGTAAAGCATACATTTTTACTTACATCATATGGTAAAAATATTTTTAGTAACTTTAAAATGTTATGGAGTACATCTAGCAACAGGTTTGTACGGAACCCTCGGTACGCGAGTCCGACTCGCACTTGGCCGGTTTCATGATTGCAAAATACGACTTAGGTAAAATGTTGCGCATACCTACATTACGAACGCGAGTATCGAGCAGAGCCATAATATCAGAAAAATTAAGTTTTAGTTCATCCGGTGTATAAATAGGCACTGTAACGAATGTACGTTTGGCACGGTCATTTATTCAGACTTTTATTGGTACACGTATTGAAAATTATAACATATGCGAGAGTATACAGTTTTTTTTTTGTTTTTGGCAAGTTCTGATTTATCTATAATAAAGAGGATGAATGACAAAATATATTTTCAGGTGCATGGTTCGAATCCCGCCGCGGGCTTGAGCTTCACCGCATGTTAGAAGGGCATTTTGCGAATGCCCGCCTGGCTAGTGACCACCCTCAAGTATATTTTTAACCACGCCACAGACCTGTTTATAGTATTGATGCGAGAGTATGTACTTCGCGTGCCAAATAACGTGCGAAAATAAAGCGCGATGCTCTTTTTGATTTAGTTGCGCTCCATTGGTATGACCGGATTTTGCATTTTGCGAATGCCCGCCTAGCTAGTGACCACCCTCAAGTATTAGCATTAGCCCTCTGTAGGTGTAAACCCTAAAATGGTATCACTATATGATTTTATGTTTATTACCGAATTCAAAATAAGTTGACGCGTATCTACGACATCTATATTTTTAACCACGCCACAGACCTGTATATAGTATAGATGCGAGAGTATGTACTTCGCGTGCCAAATAACGTGCAAAAATAAAGCGCGATGCTCTTTTTGATATAGTTGCGCTCCATTGGTATGACCGGACGTCAATCAACATTTTAAAACAAGCCTAATTGGACCGTATTGGGCTATAAAAACTCAATATAAAAAGATATATTTCTCCAAAAAAAAATAGACGAGATAATGGAAACGTTTCAGTTTTCGTAAGTAGAAAAAAAGTGGCACGCTTTCCATTCATATGGAGCGATAAGCGTTATCTATTACAATGTCCGCACAGTACCGCACAACTTTTCACTGGATCATCCAATGTTGATGAATTTGTTTATATATAACTTGGGTATACCTCAAACTTAGATCCATATTTATCTGTTATCGAATTGTTTTTAAATTTTTTTTAATGATCTGAATTTTTTTTACCGAAAAATAGAACCGACTTCAACACTCAAATGTGTGAAATAACTTGTTGAAGTTGGTACCATGACGGTTCAAAAGTACCTACAATCACAATATTGTGTGCATGGGACCGACTTCGACAAGTTATTTCACACATTTGAGTGTAATTTTTTTTCGCCCCTTTTAGTAGCTCTTGCTACTAATGGGCTTATGTTTAATTTTCCACCAGATATAGTAACATTTATCGGACAAAAATAGTAAATGATCACCAAGATTAATGTAAACTGCCCGCATTTTAATGTAAACTAATAACCAAAGTTTTAACATCTTGCTATCTTTTTTTAAGCAAAATTACTCCAAATTAATCATTTTTAACCCAAAAGTATTAAATGATCACCAAAAAAATCAAATGCTCGCCAAAATTAAACTTGCTGTAACTCTTCTGGCGCATCGCCGGCCGCTGCCGCGGCACGCTCGCTGTTGTGTGGCATCAGCCACAAAGGTGATATTATATTGATATTACAGTTAGTATTTAGTAACACATTGTTAAAAGAATTGTTAAATTGTAAAATATTTTTACAAGACGTTTAAAATAATGGCCCCGAGTTTCTTGCCCGTTAAAATATTACTGTGTGACCACCAAATTTGAGCTTCGATGAAAATTTTTCAGGATAGGAAAATACTTTTCAGTTGTGTAACTCAAAACTGCTTGACTTGAACTGATTTTGAAGAATCATCAAAATCGGTTCACACAATCAAAAGTTACGAGGTACCAAACATAAAAAAAAAATATATAATTGTGATTGCATCTAATGTCGATGGTAACAAGCTTTGTAGACGAGTGACTATTCATTTTGTAAGCAGTATGCATCTAAGAATAGAGGGATAAATATTTAAAAAAATACACAGAAACGACAGGGAAACATATTTAAAATAATACACTATTTGAAATAACTTGTGGAAGTCGGACAATGAAAATATGAAGTCAGAGTAAATTGAATCTGCATTGTAACTACTAATACAAATAAATTAATACTTTAAAGTACTGAAAGTCATTTCCGTATTTATTAAATATTTTGTATAGCATAATTAGATAAACGGCGAACATCATTATTTTCAATACGCTCGAAAATTATTTGAAATTAAATTTAGATATTTTAAAAAAAGGCGCTGGAACCCCATTTTTATTTTGTTCCCATTATTTTAAAGAAATGCGCTGGAACCCCATTATTATTTTGTGCCCATCGCTGTGGAAACCATGGGCAGTTGGGGGGCTGAAGCTAAAAGTCTGGTTGCTGAATTAGGGCGTAGGCTGGCCGAAAGGTCGGGTGACTCCCGCTCCGGCTCATTCCTGGTGCAAAGGATGACCATTGCTATCCAGCGCGGCAATGCAGCGAGTATTATGGGCACGTTTGCACCTGGAATGCTAAGGGGCGGGTTATTTGATTGACTACATTATCTATGTAATTAATTTAATTATTTAAGTATATGTCAGTTATTATTTAAGAACCTGACTGTAATAAATATAATGATTTCTTTTTTTTGCAAACAATCTTACAAACATTAGCGTTTCCATCTGATTATTCTCATCGATTGTATACCTATGAGGTGGTTTGAATGAGGATTAAGTAATTGGATATTTTAATAACACCTTTATCGCTATACGAGTATAAATCACTGAGCGGGTATTACTTAGGTTTTTATGCCATTTTATGAATAATAGTGCCTATTAATACTTCAAAACAGGTAACTCTGACTTTGGTTTTTTGTTTTGCTTTTTTACATTTACCATAATTATTAAACAACTTCCTTGAATAATCTTAAAGTTTAATTAAACCAACGTTTATTGTAAAAATTCTGTGTCCTTACATAGGCTACTTTAGAGCAGTTGCCGTTTATTTACCTTACTGTTGTTAAGGTAAGTTATGTGGTCGAAGGTGTTATTGAGTCTAAGCGTAGAGAATAGTTGTAGGAACTATGTATAACCGGACAGCTTTACATCGTTGCTAAGTGTTGGGGCATCTTTCAGGTGGACCGGATAGCCTTCATGTAGAAAATAAGTCGGTAAGCAACTGATTCAGTACAAGAATAGTACTGGTACATAATCTGCGAAATCGCATACTAGGTTTAACTTGATTTAGTCTATATCTGCATCCAATCACTTACACAGAACCAAAACATTCATCTAAGGTTATCATATCAGGGTCCCGATTCTCTTAGCTGTTGAACGGCGTTAACGCAACTTAATTGCATGAAAATTGTAGTTTTTGACAGTATCCGTACCCTGCCCGCTATTTAGGTTCGATCGCAAGTCAGTGGCTTGCTATCAATAGTTTTTAACATAAATTGGGAATGCTGTAAGCTATTTTGTTGCGATTGTGTAGCTACAGTGGCATAGATAGCATAGCATAGATTTAAGATATAAAAATAGCTAAATGATTATTTAGTTAATGTATTGTTTTATAGAAAACCACTGTATTGATGTTTTCACTGATGCTTAGTTGATAAAAGATTTTATTATTATTTCAGTGGCGAAATTTGCAAGCCATAGCACAGCCATACGATAGCGACGCGATTGCTATACACCTGCGATTATGAGCTAGAATTAGCAGACTACCGAATGTGACATTAACAGCAGTTCGATCGCAGAATCATCGCAGTAGTGTGGCGTTTGGTCAATAGCTAAGAGAATTGGAGCCCCGGATAGCCTTCAAGTAGTAAATAAGTCGGCAAGCAACTGATTCAGTACAAGAATAGTACTGGTAAATAATCTGCGGACGAGCACACTAGGTTTAACTTGATTTAGTTTATATCTGCATCCAATCACTTACACAGAACCAAAACATTCATCAAAGGATATCATATCAGATATAATATCATACATTATTTTGATATTTTATGATGCTACATGATAGTAATGAAATCTATTTGTATGAATGATAATTATAATATGATAATTCCTCAACTAGTATTGTAATCGGTTTCATGTTAATTGTTTTATTTGTTACTAATAAATAAATAAATAAATCAGATAGTTAACAATAGTGGTAAACTGGGAGTGGGCTAGAGCATTTGGACTGCCTATGAGTCCAAATGCTTTTATTGTAGTAGCTGTAGTGTTGTATATAGTTCGTAGTATTTTATTAATAAAGGCATACCGCCGGTAAAAAAAAATCTTATTTGAACATATTTTAGTAAATTATTTGTTATAATGTGTTAGATGAGTAGCTACCTACATTTTTACAGTCGAATGACGTACTTATTTTATAATGTAACTATTAATTATTGTTCTAAAGTGTAAAGTAAGTGACTTTGGTCTTTTTTGAGAATAAATGTCTTTAAACCCAAACAATGAAGGAAATTGTGTAATAGGATCCGCGTCGTCACTTACAACATCAATTTGAAAGAATTGCTATTAAGTAAATAAAATAGCAATTACGTGAATATTGACACGTTATACTAAATATTTAGTTTACCTAAGGTCCTGGTATCTAATCTTTCTAATGAGTTGATAAACATAAGATAACACAGTTCTAAGTCATAAACAATCAGAATTTTTAACTCTAATTTTATATTAACGACTTTACGTAGGTTATTACAAATACCTAAAGTGTACCTAAAGCATAGACCTAAATTTTGTAACATCTTTAACTAATCATCAGTGCAAGAATTGTTGAGGGTTATAATATTATAATTAAAAGTAAGCAAGCAAATTTAAGGTACTGCTACTGGACGTGGTGTCTGTGGGTTGCCGGGCTAGAATGACACCCCTCCTTTTCTTCCCGTGGGTGTCGTAAGAGGCGACTGAAGGTTAAATATCGGTAGGTGGACAGCAGCGCCTTCTGAGGAACTGCTGTCTCACACTGCGATCCCCAAGACGCCTGCCAAGCGTGATATTCAAATCCTTCGTTGTTGGGAGAGGCTGTGTTCAACAGTGTAAAATCCGGCTGATATTAGTAGTAGTAGTTACTGGACTATATAGTTCAATCTCGCTCTAGTCACACAGGTCTAAGAAGAGTACTGTACTGTGTATCAGCCGGATTGTCCACTGCTGAACACAGCCTCCCCCATCAAGGGGGGTTTGCCATAATCCCCACGCTTGGCAGGCGTGTTGGAGATCTGTATCTCAGAAAGCGCGGCTGCCCACTTTTTGGTATTTTACCTTTTTAAGGTATGCGTCCATTTGCCCGCGCCGGACGCACCGCACACACGGTACGCAACAGATTTTAGTTCGCTTTGTATGATGCCTTTTAGACACCCATAGGTAGCAATGGAGGGGTGACATTCTGGCCCAGCACCCCATGGGGCAACTCACGACCATTGGATTACGCAGAAAGAAGAGAGCTATTGAATATTATAGTTCATCTCTCTAAACTTACTGATCTAGGAGCATTAAATTTTAAGCCACACCGAACTATAATATTTTATCTAAATCCGCACCACTGTGTATGATTCAGCTAGCGTACGTACGAATATTTTACGCCGTACTCAATATTTACTTTAATCAGCAAAATATAATGAAGGTTATTAACAAAAATAATGAATGCGTCATACTCTTATCACTTGACCTTTAAATAACTCTTCCTATTTGACAACTAGATAGCACAATAAATGCGACGTTCGTTTGCTGAAATAGCTATGTAACCATATGTTTCTATAAATAAAATAAATAAATTTTTGAAGCAGTGATGGCTCAGTGGCATTGTCTATGGACTGCCGCGCAGCAGTTACATGGTTCGAATACCGCCGCGGGCTTGAGCTTCAACGCATGGTGAAAGGGCATTTTGCGAATGCCCGCCTGGCTAGAGACCAACCTCAAGTTAAAAATCTGTCGCCAAGCACCTAACGGTGTATTCCAGCAGCAGTCCTTGAGAGCCAGTGAAATTACAGGCACATAAGACTTAACAACTATGTCTCAAGTAGCGCAGTGAAATTCGTCACTTGTGATGAAATGCATCTGTTGTTCTAGGCAGAGGTTAGACCACTTAACATCAGGTGGGCCTCGAGCTTGTTCCGTCACAATATCATAAAAAAACTACAATATTAATACTTTAATGATACCCCTGGTAAATAGGTATTATGATAGATAATACATGTTATCAATTTTAAATAAATGCCCAAATTCAACGCAGTGTTATGCTAACAGTTTATATCACATATTATTAAAAGCAAAGATAAATAATTATTTTATTACTTCTCACGCTCGTAAAGTTCTGGTTTATTCACGGTGTTAACGGACTAAAACGGATTTTTATGCTGTAGAAGATAAAGTTCTGCATTTTAAGCACAAGTTCAAAAAAAATTATTATTATATATAATTTTTTCAATGAGGTTTAGTTTGTAATATATATCATGTAGAAAGTCGGCCTGGGTCCTTCATAATTCACTTAAATGATTGAGAATTATTAAGGAGCCAGACCAAAATAAATGTGTGGGTCTTTAATAATACCCCTACTTAACGGGCATTATGAATGACATATATTGTGTCGAGACAACGACACCATAAATAAAATATTGTTTTTATTGAAGAGGTGCCTGATATCATTGAATTATTTCCTCACAAATGAAGTGAAAAGGTGAGTATATAGCTCGTGTACAAAATCCATGAAGATTAAGCAATGGTGAATGGCTATATAATTTAAAATCATCTGCATAGAGGTGGTAGGATGAAGAAATACTTTTTTTTTTATGCCTGATAGGTTAGCTTTTGACCACTATCTCACCTGATGGTAAGTGATGATGTGGTCGAAGATGTTATTCAGGCTAACCTAGAAGTACTGGCTCTCAAGGACAGCTGCCGGAACACACCGTTAGGTGCTTGGCGACAGATTTTCTACTTGAGGGTGGTAGCTAGCCAGGCGGGCATTCGCAAAATGCCCTACCACCATGCTATAACGACTGCCATCATAAGACAACAACCGGGACCGACGGCTTAACGTGCCCTCCGAAGCACGGAAACGCTCAGTAGTAATGTCACTAGCGGTCACCCATCCAACTCATGACCGCGCGCGACGTTGCTTAACTTTGCTGATCGGTTGAGAACAGCTAAGTAAACACCGCCACGAGCGCTTCAAAACTTGTCTTTGAGATATTCATTTTATAAAAATGCACTAAAAGAAGAGGCGATAATAAGCTACCTGAGGTACACCGGTGGAAGTGACACACGATGAAGAGAAACGATCTTTAATGCGAACTCGTTATTGAAGACCAAACAGATATGAATTGAAACAGTCAATCAGCGATGGAGATAAGTTGTTTCAAAGAATAATTGTAAGAAGGAAACAGAAGTCAACAGTGTTAAAAGCACTGCTAAAATCTAAGTGTCAAAATAGATTAATTAGCCGTTATCCATCTCTAGACGTACCTCATCACTAATTTTGTGAAAGTACAGTGACTGTGCTATGTCCCGGACGAAAACCAGATTGTAGGGGGTCAAAATATCAGTGTGACTAAGAACACTAATAATTAGGTTATAAACTAATCGTTCTGGTAATCATGCGGTATCATCGGTCAAAATCATCATCAACTGGTATCATCGATTTTTATATTCTAGTGCATAAAAGCCTGCTGTTAAAGCACAAGTGCATTAAAATGATTATTTTATTTAAAATTGTTCACAGAGGTTCAGTTTGTATTATATTTCATATATGAAGTAGACCAATAATTTATTCCTTGGATTTTAATATACCCCTGGTATATAGGTATTATGAAAAACCCAGGAATATATTTGACCAAAACAATGATACTCAAAATAGATAATTGTTCAAATAGCTTGTTGAATTTTAATTGAAACGATACTCATTTACAATATCATTGATTAATTTATTAACAATTGAAGTGAAAAGCTGAGTATATAACTCGAGCATAAAATACATTTTAGTCTTGACTTAAAAGATGAACGTCTCGGCCACAGAAGACAGAGTCTCGGCTCAAGTGCATTGTTTTATGCAGTCGTTGTAAAATCTACTATTGAACTTGATATATTCTGATTATTTTCTATTTGGCATCAAACTTTCCACTGCGTAGTAGGGTGCGTCCGATGTGACTAATATATTTTTATTTATACCGACATCTTCTATGGACGACGGGAAGGTACATAAATCAAACATAATATTTTTAACACACTCGCTCATAACGGGCTTTTAAATGCACCGATTTTAGTGTCATAATATAGTCTATTACGCTCTCGTTCTTTTTTTACTTTACCGCACTAGTGTTTTATATAGAAAAAAAAACAACGTTTCCACACTTCTCACCAAGGAGATTGTAGTTTGTTTCGTTCGTTTTTCATATAAAAACAAACTAAACAGTTTTTTTACCTACAGAAGTAGAACTTTAAAAGATTTAATTATAAACCTTCTTTATCAGATTATTATTGCTATCAAAAAGATCAAGAAAATATTTTCGTATCGAAATTTTCGTATTCGTTCCTGGCAAGTGTGTTGAAAAACGTCGTATGAAACTCGGGCGCGTTGTTTATTACAATCTCTACTCCATTTAGGCCTTCGATCTTCGATCTCAGGCCCCTAAAACCCGTCTCGATTGTAATAAACAACTTCGCGCACTTGTTGCATATTGTACTATTCTACCCCCATTATTTCCTTTATGATCATGGCATACATGGTCAATTATCGTGAAATAAATAAAAAGATAATTTGTTAATAGAGCGCACATCTGAATTACATCATATCTACATAAATATATCTTTATACTTATATTAAAAAGAGGAATGATTTGTATTTTCGAACGAATAAACTTAAAAACCACTAATTTAACCAATCAACTAGACTAAGCGATGTCCGCTGCGGTCGTTTCTGGATGGACGACTGCTAGTGGCATTTACTATTGAGAGCTTCTAAGCTTCGGAGGGTTGTTGTTCGGAGGGTCGGATGGCAGTCGTTATGGTATAGTGGTAGGGCATTTTGCTAATGGCCGCCTTGCTAGCTAATACCTTCATGTAGAAAACCTGTCACCAAGCACCTTACGGTTTGTTCCGGCAGTTGTCCTAGAGAGCGTCTACGTTAGTCTATTGTATTAATATCTTCAACTACATCATAGCTTACAATCGGATGAGAAAGTGGTCAACAGCTTGCCCAATAGCAATTATAAAAATATAAAAAAAAATTTGAGACAACAAAAACTAACTGAATTTATACAAAATCAAGCAATCTATTTAGCCTATTCCACCTATTTGAAGATCGTTTTGGTTAAAAAACAATGATAGCAAGGCACACTTACCAGTGCATGTCTCATAACTATCATAATATCATGGATGGTAGGTACATAGGTACTCTAATATGTATGTATAAGGATGTAAACATCAACCAATACTTAATAAATTACATAAAAGAGTTGATATATCAAGCTCAGTAATGTGCTCGGTGAAAGGTGTATGACCAATCGTTCACTGACTCTAATAGAAGATAATAATTCGGTAATTATTTACTTATTCATACAGTTATACTATATACTCTGAGTACGTACCTAAAAATAGTATCTAAATAACAAAAAGTTTACGTACAGGAGTTTATGTAAGGTACATGAAATAAATACGGCCTACCTAATTTCATTAGATTTTTATACTTGTAATAAAATATTTATCTCATTACGACTGCAAGTGTTGCTTCTTATATATTTTACACACGTATAAATTAACTATATTATGTCTTTATTATAAACATTTAAACAAAATAATGGCTTTAAGTAGTCTAATTAGGCCTGGATTGTTTATTAAGGCCTATAACATTAATGTTGTCTTAGGTTTTCGCGATTATTACACATAGTAATTAAACAACTTTAAACGGTTTAAATCGCGTATACTTATCATTATTTTTGTCCCGACGTTTCAAACCGTTTAAAGTTGTTTAATTACTATGCCTATAATATTTTCAGCGTTCTAAACGCGTTTACTGTAAAAACATAGTTACGTATATATATATCACATATGTAAGAATTAACTATTGCAATTGGAAGCGCAGCGTAAGCGATTCTTTAGAATTAATACTTATATGTAAAAATGAGCTTTGAACGGGAATTTGTTTTGGTACTGTATCAGATAGTTGCTAATTGCTATATAATGATAAAAAATCAAATTTTATTTGGTACAATTTTAGAGCTGTATTCATGATTTATTTATCAAGAGAAGTAAATGGAATTGTGTTTTTGGATCAGATAAGTAACTATTTGTTACTTATATCCCCTAGAATATAAATTTATTCTTATCCGTAAGGCGTTCATTCTTTCTAATACCATGTTCAATATTTGCTTTTAGTCAACTCACTTCGCCTTAAGTAAGAGCAATACGGAATTAAAAAAAGACAAATAGAATGAATATTTCTACTGTTTTTTGCCCGTCTATTGAGCAATAATTACATCACTATACTGTAGAAAGTAGGTAACTTTTCTTGCACTCATCACGCTCTCAGATGAACTTATGCAATACCTAGCACAACCAGCACAACTCCACCGCAGTATCTTGAGGTATGTATAATATGAACCTGACATACATTGCTGGCTTACTTTATCTTAATCGTTTAAACTTTGTTCGTGGCAAGGATTGGATAAAGATTATGAGAAATTTATAGTAACAATTAAAAAAGAAGGGACTGAAGGCAGGCCGTTCTAATCAGTTAATTGTGCTCAATAGCTATTACACAACATGGAAAGTTGGTATATAACTTAAGGCAAACCTTGTTTAGTTAACTTGTAATGTACCTAGTTTCTCGTATAATGTTATAAAAACTCCTTGCTTTTCTCCATAATGTTTAAGATACGAGATAGGGTACCTATATATAATTAATATGAGCAGTAAAAGTAACTCTGGTTGATTTATGATAAATGTAAGTAATATTTACCCGTAATAAGTAGGAAAGTGGCCTTTTAACCCTACTCCCTGGGTTGCAAGTCTAGGTGCCTGTGACTTGGGACTCTTCCTCTACAAAGCTATAGACTCAGCACCCGCACAGTGAATCTATGGCAAGCTAATTAATTCTCTCTACGAGTATAAGAATCGTAAGAGTTCTGATAAATGCAAATGATTGGCCATCTTACTTTTAATTTTCTCCGCTTTGACTTTGAAATTGAATTAGAATTTGCTATGTAATGTAATAAATACTGTTCAATATATGCACCTAGGTGTCAACGTTCTCATATAATTTTATTATTAAAAGGTCCTATTTCTTTATGTTACTTTATTGTCAACAATTATGGCCATGATTTGTTACTCATTGGAATATTCACTACAGAAAAAGATAACGTGTGAACTCATATTTCACGTGAATAATTTTATTTTGTAGTATATCTTTCATTGTAAATATCTATTTATAACTAGCTGACTCGACAGACGATGTCCTGTTATTCAATTCAAACTGTAATACCATACTAATAATTATTATTACTATTGTTGTATATTGTTATATCGTATATGTTTGTATTTTGTAGTATCTCTAGAACTTATTGTTTATTGTAATGCTTGTTGATACACAACATTTTTAGTTTTGACGACTTGCAATTTATTTATTGACATTGCAAATGCAAGCCACACTGGGAATCGAATTGGCATGTCGTTCGGACTCATAGGGATGCGTGGAATCAAAACGTCTTCGCCTTTATACTTCTCTTTTAAAATTGTTGCTTCGATGACGTTGTTTAATATATTGTTTAATTAATATGTTTCATTTTAGATATCTATTTATAATAGTCAATGGGCTATTTAAAATAATAAAACTTTTTACTCAACCTGTGTTACATAATCAGTAAATCAAATTCGTCTTAAAATAACCCAAACGGATTCTTAATCCCATCTTTACATTTTATTATGAATATCTTCCTTTATCTACTTACTAGACATAGTTTTGTTTACATTTTAGCTATAAAACTTTGTTATTAAGCTATTGACAACTGCGTGGATATGAAAAATAATAATTAATGTAGCTGAGGGAAAACAACGTATGATTGAGGATTGTTTACAAAGACACTTGAGACACAGTTTATTCCTAAGTAAATCTTTGAATTGATATCTAGTAAACGCCGAGTAGGTAAGTATTACTACTATTTTATTCAATCATGTAGGTATTGGTATATGGTAGATATATAAATATAATATTGGAGTATAATCTCATTAGAACGAAGTATAATTATGGTATAATTTCAATAGAAGACTTATGCAAATTTCTTGCTTGAGCAACCGTACCGGCCAAGCAGTTTAACTTGAATTCGTACTGCAATTAATATTTGAAATTTCCAATGCTTCCATCTGTCTATCCTTGATTTTATTGGATGGTGACAGATCAAGCAAACCTGCCTGGTATTAAGCAGTAACCTCTGCCTTTAATAGATGCATTTCGTCACAAGTGATGAACTGCACTACGCCCATCACCCTGAGATGTGCCTGTAATTTCAACAGCACCCTTCAAACAAGATCACAGCAATTCGAACTTTACTGCTTGTCTGTAGAAATAGATACTTTATATAGCTAAACATAAATTCCCAATAGACTATTCCTAAACGTCTTGTAATGATTACAAGAACTATCGCCTGCTAAGCGAAAATCACATATACAAATTATTAGAGGACAATCTTTCTTTGAGCCGAGCTTGAATCAAACCCTCGTGCCCAGATTTCGCGCCGGGTGATTAAACCACTCTGCTACCGGAACTCAGGAGACGCGGGTTCGATACTCGCTAGGGAAATATATTTTATGCTCTATTAATTTTTCATTGTAATAGTCTAGTCTTAGATATCTTTCTCACTTTACAGAAAGTGATGATGCGGTCGAACATGCTAAGGTTTACAACTTTGATAGGTAGCTTTTTAAAATGTTTCCTGAATCTTATAGTGGCAAATGTTCTAACAAATAATAACGAAATCAAAAATGAATCTAAATACTTTTGTTTTTGATCCGAAACCAGTAAGTACTTATTTTATAGACATAAGGTTCAAACTTTGTGTGATCTATCATAGGAAAAACTCTAAAATAAAATATAAACTAAGAAATTATAAAAACACACCAAGTGGCTCAAGATCCTAAATTCAATGAAAAATATCGCATTATAGATAAATACTGAACACAAATATGTTTTGTATTTGTAAATGTGATGAAAGAAAGCGCATAATAATGTATATTCATTTGTTTGTACCATATAACTTATGGTACAAACAAACAATTATGGTGATGAAAATTATCCAATATTTGAATTTGGGACCTAAATATATGAATTCCAAGTTTCATCCAAATCGGTTCAGCCATTACAAACATCTTAACTCACTCACAAACTTTGGTTATAATATAAGTGTGATATATTTAGTATTTAGAAACCTTTAAATCGGGAATATATTGGCGTAAATAATAGTACATTGAAAAGTAATGTGTTATTGTGTGTTGAACTTTATGAAACATGTCATACATCACAAACATTGAGATAAGGATGACGTGTCCTTTATCAAGGTCTACATTATTCCACGGAACAATCAAACTTTCCGTGTGTTATTGTTATAATAATAATAGTTTTAATGTCCCGCACAACTTGATGTAAACTGGCAAATATTTAAAGCCATTTTGTGTTCGTTTTATCACGTTGCCAATTCCTTCGCATAATGAAGCAGTGTGCCGCAGGTCCATGGTTCAATCCCCGCCACCGGCTAGAGCTTCATCGCCGGCTAGAGCTTCAATGCATGCAGTTATGCACCGCAAGCACAGAATAACCGCAAGGGAATTTTGCGCTTGCTTGACTAGCTAGCTGCCATGCTCAACTAGAAAATCTTTTTTTTTTTATGCCTACTTTTGAGCACTATCTCACTTAATGGTAAGTGATGATGTGGTCGAAGTTGATGTTGTTCAGGATAACCTAGAAGTACTAGCTCTCAAGGAGAGCTGCCGGAACACACCGTTAGGTGCTTGGCGACAGATCTTTCAACTTGAGGGTGGTAGCTAGCCAGGCGGGCATTCGCAAAATGCCCTACCACCATGCTATAACGACTGCCATCCTAAGACAACAACCGGGACCGACGGCTTAACGTGCGCTCCGAAGCACGGAAGCGCTCAGTAGTAATGTCACTAGCAATCACCCATCCAAGTCATGACCGCGGGCGAAGTTGCTTAACTTTGCTGATCGGTTGAGAACAGCTAAGTAAACTTCGCTACGAGCGCTTCAAAATCTGTCGTAAAGCACCTAACACGTGTTTTCTCGCTGCAGTCCTCGAGAGCCAGTATATTACAGGCACATGAGACATAACAACGGTACATCTAAGGGTGACAGGGAGGGTGCAGTTCATCACTTTAGGTCGAGGTAACCGCGGGCCTTGCGCATGTTCGATCAGAATCCCATAAAAAAAGGTCCCTTTTCAATATTTTTCGGACTTTTCGTGTTCAAGGAACATGCTATTTGGATTGATTTTACATTACTGGATTTGAGTACCTAGTTAGTTGTTTAGGTACAACAGAGTAATGACACATTTGTAGGTAAGTTTTAATATTAACAAACATGTTGTTTCTGTAGAAATAAATTATTAAAATACTGCTGAACACAGCCTTCACCATTAAGGGGGGGTTTGCCGTAATGGCAATTCGTTTGGCAGGCGTCTTGGGGATCGCAGATTAAGATATCAGTTCTGCCCAACTTCCGGTATTTTACCGTAGTCGCTTCTTACGACACCCACGGGATGATATGGGGAGGTGGAATACTAACCCGGCACCCGACGGGAAATATTGTTAGATATTTCCCGATTTGATAGATACCTAAATTCTAATTAATCTAAAATATTTCGCATCTCAACGTGATATGGCTACAATTTTAAATATTGTGATGTATCGGTCTCGTCCGAGGCTGTGTCTGAGGTGAACTTGCACATCGAGGGTCCCGCATGAACACGGAGTTTACCAACAATAACATATTTTTTTCAATTACTTCGGGATCCTTATCGAGAGTGACCCACACCTAGCTAGTTATTAATATTTTTAATGTTAACGTTACAATTTGTAGAATAATCATAGAATGTAAAGATTCAACGCATTACTGTTTTCACGATAGAGCAAAATCAAAAAAAGGTACAATGTTTCTTGGATAGTGAGACACCCATAGATTTTTGTTTTTTAATTATTATTTGTTAGTTAATCCGCTATATTAACGTACATTCTCTGATTATTTCAACTGGTTACTGAATGTAGTGAAGCAGTGATGGCTCAGTGGCATTGGCTATGGACTGCCGCGCAGCAGGTCCATGGTTCGAATCCCGCCCAGAGCTTGATCTTCACCACATGGTGGAAGGGCATTTTGCGAATGCCCGCCTGGCTAGCGACCACCCTCAAGTAGAAAATCTATCGCCAAGCACCTAAAGGTGTGTTCTGGCAGCAGTCCTTGAGAGCCAGTGAAATAACAGGCAAAATGAGACTTAACAGGTATGTCTCAAGGAGTCCAGTTCGTCACTTGTGATGAAATGCATCTGTTATAGGCAGAGGATACCGCTTAACATCAGGTGTGCCTCGCGCTTGTTCCTTCACAACAACAAAAATAAATTTGTTCAATAGATAAGGATGGTAGGAAAGAGGTGGATCTACAAGGCCTTCTTGTACGGAAATTAAAATTTATCGTTTTTTTTTTATAAACTACTAATAAAACCGATTCGAAAATAAGTTACCTACCCACAGGTAATACTCCTACCGATTACATTCTCAGCCAATTTTGTAAATAGTTACAAACTACAAGATTTACGAAAATATTCTAACCTAGAAAATGTCATTCCAAAATGAATTTTCAATCAACTTGTACACTAACATAGTTTTGTAAAAAAACACCAAAAATAAGAACATAACCCCAATGATTCAACATTCAAATGATTGCCGAAACAAATCGATGACATAAAACCGGTTTTGATAAGTTACATGTAAAATTAATTGTTTATTCGAAATTATGTAATGTAAGGCGTTAACTTCTGAGCTGACACGAATAGATTTATTATAATCAAACGAATTAGTACTAAACAGGTTATGTACAGATTCAACTTCCTGAGCTAAGGTATAAAAAAATCTCTTTTGTAATCTAACATGAATGAAAGAGTAAGGAAGATTATGCGTTAAGGCGTATTACATGCGTTAGCATCGTGTTTCTATAGTTTGTGCGCATTAAAAGTGCTCCCTTTCATGGAGCATTCGCCTGTAATGTTTACAGAGTCGAGCATTATATCAGCAAGGGAGGAGAACCGAGCAAGTCAGGAAGGCAGTCATGTAATGCTCAATATCTAATTTCAAAAGTTACATTACAAGTGAATGCTCCAGGTGAGGGAGCACCTTTACAATCCGTTCACAGCTATTATACCCATGTAATTTCTTATCACCCTCATAGCACCTGTGAGGTGCCGGGCTAGAATGTTACCTGCCTATTGCTACCAGTGGGTGTCGTAAAAGGCGACTAAAGGTAAAATACCGGAAGGTGGGCAGCAGCGCCTTCTGAGGAACTCTTCTTAAACTGCGATCCCCAAGACACCTGCCAAACGTGGGGATTATGGCAAAACCCCACTTAACGGGGGAGGCTATATTCAGCAGTAGACAATCCGGCTTATACAGCAATTTCTTTATTATATTTTCTTCTGTAAGAAGCTTGGATGAAAGATAACCATTTCCGAGATAGGGAGCATTTTTTTGCTTTTAAGTACAAACCGTGTTCAAAAGCCTAATTTACATTTCAATAAGTAAGGAAATTGAACAGTTGTTAATTGACTGACAAGTAGTCAAGTCAAAGTCAAAATCAAATATTCGTCTACGACGCTCTTATGAAGGTCAATTACAAATTTAGGTTTTGAAATATTCTACATTGTACTGCCACGTTCAGCAAATAAATTGTATAGAGCCACTGCGAGAAGAACGGGCAAGAAACTCGGGGCCATTCTTTTAAACAATGTGTTACATACTTAGTATTTAATAAAGTTATTACAATATTTGTTTAAATTATTAGGTGACAGGCAATAGCTTGGCAGAGGCGGAATTGTCCAGGCATTATTGTCGTTTAAGTAATCAGAAACTGTGGATTTTCCAATCAATATGTTTTTCACGTGCAACTTGAATTTCCCTTCTGTGAGCGTTGTAATATGTTTGGGATCTTTATTATAAAACCGTACACAATGACCTAAGAAAGACCTTTTATTTGTCTCTAGTAAGAAACGTCCAAACGTAGGCGAGCGAGTTAAGTTTTAAGTGTCAGTTCTGCGATGAAAACGACAGTAGTTTTAGTTGGTTGTGTAGAAATAGTACTCTATATTGGTTGTTTTAGAAAAAGAAAATTGACGAGGACTTATTAAATACCAATATAAGAGAAATTATTGTACAAAACTACGACGCCCAGTAGGGAACTGCTAAATTTCACGCAGGCATAAGTTAGACAATATCAGGGATCGGCACTTAACCCGTTAGTTTTTAGGGTTCCGTACCGATAGCCAGTCAGTTGAAATTTTCACAGATGATATATTTTTGTTACCGCTATAACAAGAAATACTAACTGGTCTAGTGCGAGTCGGACTTTTGTAAGCCGTGTGATAGTTCACTATACATTTGAAGTCCAATAACCCAAACTACGGAGTGTAATCTCTATCGAAAGTGGTATGTTACATGGCGCCTGTTACTTCAGACCATAATTCTTTGTTCACGGAGCGCTTTTTATACAAACGTAGTTTCGTCATATTTTAAATATTAAGTGTTCAAACTCGGTGAAATTTTGTATGCATATACTTAATATCTATGTTTCTGGTTTGCCAATTTTTCGATTTATATTTATTTTATCCCTAAACGCAAGTTCCTATTATTTAAAAAAGTTTTTTTTGTTTTTTTTTTCCTGATGGGTTAGCCTTTGACCACTATCTCACCTGATGGTAAGTGATGATGTGGTAGAAGATTTTGTTCAGGCTAACCTAGAAGTACTGGCTCTCAAGGACTGCTGCCGGAACACAGCGTTAGGTGCTTGGGGACAGATTTTCTACTTGAGGATGGTAGCTAGCCAGGCGGGCATTCGAAAAATGCCCTAACACCACTATAACGACTGCCATCCTAAGACAACAACCGGGATCGACGGCTTAACGTGCCCTCCGAAGCACGAAAACGCTCACTAGCGGTCACCCATCCAACTCAGCGCGCTGAGAACAACTAAGTAAACTTCACTACGAGCGCTTCAAATTATTTTTGAAAATACTTAATTTTACTGTAATCTGGCAAAATACATGCAACGTTTCACCGAGTTTGAAATGGAAAGCGTTCCGTGTACTCTATTCTTAAAAACGGTACCTAATATTAGACGAGAGAATAAAACAAAAGGAGGTAATCACGATTAAAATGTTAAAACACATGTCTCTGTTTCCTTTACTAACTCTAAAATGAGTACATGTCTACGTTGTTATTCCGGTACCTTAAGGGATTTCGAGTTTCATTACATTACGTCACCTACTAGCCTACTATCGGTCTTGGGGCTATCGACCTCAAACTGAGCCGTACTATAAAGTCAACCTTTTCAAACCGGTTGTTGGTGTGGAAAGATTAGTTATGAGATTACGTTTTTATTAGGCTTCCCTACCCAAAAGGCAAAACGGAACCCTATTATTGAGAGTTTGTCTGTCTGTCCGTCTGTCCGTCCGTTTGTTACAAGTCTTTAGCTCGTATACGGAATGAGTTATAAACCAGAAATTATGATAGGTATTATGTGGAGATCATTGATCCAAAAATGAATAAGGGAGTAAAAATTCATTTTATTTATGTTTCAGAGGGGTTTCCACAATGAGAAGGTAGCCAAAAACACTTTTTTACGCCCTAGCATTTGTAATAGCATCATCAGTTCATTGAGTGGATTCCTAGTATATTTTTTAGACTAAAAAATAAACATATTTAGTAGCCGTTATGTAGGTAAATTTTAGAAAAAGAAAAATGTAAACGTTGTAAGAGGCGACTAACTGTAAAATACTGGAAGGTGGGCAGCAGCGCCTTCTGAGGAAATGATTTCTTAAACTGCGATCCCCAAGAAGCCTGCCAAGCATGGTGATTATGGCTAACCCCACCTAAATGGGGGAGGCTGTGTTCAGCAGTGGACAATCCGGCTGATACAGTACAGTACCTACAGTATCTACTAGTTCTCGAAATCTCAAATTTCGGTATAGGTATTATGCAGTTATGTACCAATATTACTCAAAAAGCTGACTTGTATTGTTGATTTGAAACTGTGATCATAAACAATTATTTTTTACGGACTGTTTGAAATGTGGAGCCCTAAAAAAGCGAGGTTCAAAACACACTTGGCAATTTTTTTATATTAATTTTGATGAATAGCCACGCGATATTAAATAATTGATTAATTGCAAGGATATTTAAATTTCATTATAATTTACACTTATTTATGCATGACGTAGGTTTGTTTATATTGTATAAGGTGGGGTATGGTGTTTTTTATAAAACTATGAAATATTCATGAATAATTCATACGAGGATCTACCATTGCGTTTTAAGGTTTAAAATCATAGTTTTTGAGAGTATCAAAATCGGTAATTATTTAATAGGCAGGGGACTTTGAGCCTTGCCACTTTGAGCTAAGTCAGCTCAAAGCGGAGCTGACTTAGCTCAAAGTGGCCATAGAAGTCAAAGCGGCCACGCTTCATGTTTCGGCTATTTGAAATAGCGTCACGGCACTGTTCTGTCCGCATAACGAACCCCTCGCCTCTCACCCCGGGCCAACCTGTCATTCGGTAGCGGCGGAATCAAGTGTGTAGCTGCAGTGACGTTTATTTTTGTTTGTGTGTTTTGTTAAATAAATGCATGGTAAGTTCAACCTGTTTTGGGTGAAACCTTTTATGAAATATTTTTTACAATACACGTGTATCTATCTATCTAGTATTGTTGGTGAAGATTTTATATGAAATAGATTAAGAAATTGGGAGCAGTTCATTATTAATATATAATGGCCAAAAAGGACAAAGCGGCTGGAGCAAAGTGGACAACTGACGTTTAGGGTAAGTTACATTATGATGTAACTTACCCTAAACGTCAGTTGGCTTTATCGTTAACGTTAAATAACTGTCGTACTCGTATTGTGAAATCTTCCTTCAAATTAATAGTTTTGCTTAAAATCGGCTGCACCATTAGCAAAGCTTAAAATGACAACATATTTTAAGGATAACATTAGAACGGCTCAAAAATGGGTCAAATCTACTGTCATTGCTACTTATAGAATGATAAGTGCCAACTTTTTAAATTGAAAATCGTTTTTAGTTTGGTGATGTGGTTTGAAGCTCTCGTAGCGTGGTTTGCCTAGCCGTTCTCAACCGAGCACTTAAGTTATGCAACGTCCGCCGCGGGCATGAATTGGATAGGTGATGCTAGTGGCATTACTACCGAGTGAGTGCTTCCATGCTTTGGAGGGCACGTTAAGCCGTCGGTCCCAGTTGTTAACTCAGGATGGCAGTCGTGATAGGTGGAGGTAGGGCATTTTGCGAATGCCCTACCTCCACCTAGAATCAATGAATGGCTAGCTACCATTCTCAAGCAGAAAATCTGTCGCCAAACACCTAACGGCGTGTTCCGGCAGCTGCCCTTGTTACTTCCCCACTTACCATCAGGTGAGATAGTGGTCAACTGCTAACCTATCAGGCATAAAAAAATGCGCAAGTACATTTTGTGTTTGATTTATCAATACCATAATAAGGTCTCTGCTGCTGGAAAACTCGAGAATAAAGTTCATCCGATGGTGAAAGTAACGCAGAATATTGCATACTCTCTGTTGTAATAGATTCGCTCAAGTTTATCCACGTAAAATCAATAGGTTCCACAAATGGAAAGAAAATTAATTCTGGGAGACATTTAATGCATCCAAAAGGCTAGCATTTCATCCACAGCTGAAAGACTTCTACCGTTAAACAAATAGATCCATGACGGAGTTGCTTGCTTGTCTTCTGGTATTTTTATTTTGTTGTTAACTTGTACCCACAAATTAAAATTACAAAAGGTATTTTCCACGTAACGCATGACGGCTTTTGGCGGCCACTCGAGCAAAGCGGTTATCGGTCAAGTTTTCGTGACTTACAAATTATATGCATGTTTTGTAATTTGCGTGATATTGAATTACACATTTCATAAAAATATTTAACTTTCTCTCTAAGTTCAAAATAATAGGATAATTTGTTCTCAAGTGGCATTCCGCTTGAAGATAAATATACCATGTACGTCTTTATGATCAAGTTTTCAAAGAATTAGGAATATTCATGTGGTACAACTATACAGTAAAAAAAAACACGCAGTAAATTAATATTGTCCTACTCTCTCCTATTCTCTTTGTGTATAATACCAATGACAATATTATGTATAATATTGTCATTGGTATTACAGAATAGCTGTTCCATACCCTCCTGACAGATGTCTTAAGGACTAATGCCTCAATGTACATTATGTATATGGAAATACTCTACTATATCAGCCGGATTGTCCACTGCTGAACACAACCTCCCCCATTATGGGGGGTTTGCCCTAATACAGGCGTCTTGGATATCGCAGTGTGAGATATCAGTTCCTCAGAAAGCGCTACTGCCCACCATCTGGTGTGTTAGCCTAAGTCGCCTCTTACGACACCCACAATTAGAGATGGAGGGGTGACATTCTAGCCTGGCACCCCAAGGGCCTTTATGGAATTATTGCTGCACTATTTATGTATGCTCTTACTGCACACTGAATCATTTTCACCTTAAAAGTAGTTAATGTACTACCAACTAGAGAATTTCTAACGAAGGTATCATCGGGCTGCGCATAACACATTTATTTTATTTTTTTATGAACTTGTGTTTCCTTTTGTGTTATAAATAAATGAAAACATATATAAAACATACATAACTCGCATGAGAAGGATAAGAGTATAGGTAGATGGTAAGTACATGGAACTAACAAAGCATAGGTATATAGAAGGAATAACTAGGAAGGAATATAAAAAGCTTACCGATGCGGAATTTGTTGAACATATTCATCGTGCAGGTTATATTCCGGAACTCGAGTTGCACCGTCGTCCGAGGCAACAACGGAACCACGTTATTGTTACTCATTTCCATCTCCATGGCGCCAGGCGTCATCACTTCACTTTCTCTTACACACTTATCAAGTGCTCAGACACATACAGTAACCAAGCTCTATACAAACACGAAGATCACTTCACTCGCGAGTCTCACAACTATAGAAAGCTACACGCTAAATACAAGGCGACGCGCGTCGTCGTAGCGTCGCGTCCCGAAGTAAAAGGAGCGCTCCAAATGTTTTGTTTATCGAACCGTGCAACTTTATGTACTCACTGTTGCAGCACTGTGTCTGATACAGAAACTTCTAGGTCAAGTCCTTATCGGTCCAAGTTCGGGTTCAAATCGGTTATACTGTAATCCATGTGTAGCGTATCTGCGGAGAAAATAATCTTATGTTAATATATGTCATTCAGTTAATGAACTCTAGACAAAAATAGTGCGATTGTGGACGGCTGCCGGGCAGTCGTATTGTCTATTCTCAATTATCTATACATCTACTCAACGGTAGTACTGAGCTATTTGATTATTAGGTCTATATCTAAAAATATACTTTGTTCTTAATACGATTACAAATGCGGAAGTGATGTCTTCCTCATTTTTAAGGAAGTAATGATCTTATTACGTAACTCAGATGAAATCAAGAGCAAAAAAACAGCTATTGGTTATGCTCAAGCTACTATTATCTGGTTATACTCATATTAGCGGTAAAGTCTTGATATGGACAAGAGCGATAACTTTTTGGCGAACTCATTTCGTCACCTTGCAAAACCATGCCAAAAACTTGACTAAACCATACTTAAGTTAATACGAAAGATATATAAGAATTAATGATTTCTATCACATTGCGAATAATGTTATAAGCCAACTTTTCAATTGTAAGCAACTCGGGTTTTTTTTAATGTTATTGTTACGGAACAAGCTCGAGGACCACCTGATGTTAAGTGGACTAACCTCTGCCTGTAACAGATGCATTTTATCACAAGTCATGAATTTCACTGTGCCCGTCACTTGAGACGCAGTTGGTAAGTCTCATCATGTGCCTGTAATTTCACTGGCTCTGAAGGACTGCTGCCGGAACACACCGTTTGGTGCTTGGCGACAGAGTTTCTACTTGATGTGGTAGCTAGCCAGGCGGAAAATCGCAAAATGCCCTTTCACCATGCATATTCAGTTACCAGGGTTATTATAAGATAGAATACTGTCCGTATTTACGACGTTAATGACTTAGATATTTTGGTACACTTATCTTAACTTACTCACGCATTACCAATACCTACTAAGAAACAAAATATTACATAGGTACATGGTTGGTATTCAATAAGAACTCGAATAATGAACTATATCTTACCAAAAAGTTTTTGATAGTAGATTAAAAACGCAGCTCAATACAGTCTTCGAAATGGAATGAAATTAGTATTCCCTTTTTTTAATTCTCGATTTGAACTGACTGGCCGGTTTTATGACTCGTCGATATGGGTACAGTTTCTTCAGGAGATTTGGGAAAACAAAATCGAAGATCACCTATTTATTTTTAAAGTCACTCACCCCAAAAAAGAACTTTGCGCTTTTGTTGAACAAATGAACGCTGCCAACTGGTAGTGGGCTGGAGCATTTGGACTGCCTATGAATCTGCAATGGCTTATAGGGATCTAAATGCTTTTATTGTAGTAGCTGTAGTGTTGTATATAGTTCGTAGTATTTTGTTAATAAAGTCAAAGTTAAGTCAAGCTTAAAAACGGCAGAACGCAAACATTACCGCCGCGGCGCGATCAATCGGATGGGATCATTTCTAAGCCTCAGACACAGCCTCAGAGCAATTAAGTTTTGTCAGAGTTCTAAGCGCCAAATCTATTAACCAATCCAATATTAAAGATTGTCCGTATTTTGTTAATTGTGAACTTGATTTCGAAATCAAAGTGGTAACTTATAAGAGATACACTTCTTTACACATTTATTCGTACTATAGTTTCCCGCCATATTGTGTCATGATTGCCCTAGTAATCTGAGTGAGACTTGAATCGTGTCGTACGTCTTTCTTTTGTTATTCCATAAATTTACATATAACAATTGATTCTGATAGCGTACACGTGATACGCTCCGATAGCGTACACGTCATTAGTACAGGTAGTGTTATGCTGAATGCCAAGTCATTCCTTGATTATTGGAACTACCAAGGTCTTCCGATTTGGAAGTCGAGCTGACGATATCCCCAACACGTCAGCTGTTTTCTTAGCACACTCCATTACTGACCAACGCTCGTCCTTTGGCCACAACAAAAACGTGTGCTTGTACGCGTACATAACCATCAGCTTTTCGGAAGCACTCAAAGACTTGCGAGGACGTTTCTTAGCGGGAGAAAATATGTGTTTCGTTGTTGAAGGGCCCGGTCCAGGCTGTGTTTCGAAGCAAGCTCAAGCCTCCATATTACATAAATAATATTTTCGTAACAATAAACAAAAACTAAACACAACTTTAAACAACAAAAACAATAACACGAAATTCAACAACAACAACAACAACGAATAAGCAAAATTGGCGCACGCTGGAAAATGCCGACGATCCCGCAAGTGTGGCTATTAAAAACAAAAAAATCTAACACTATTTTTTTTCAGGCTTGAATATATGCGTAAATATGTACGCGAATTAAAAATGATTTATTGTTTCATACTAATGTAATAAATTATGGCATTAAATAATGTTTAAACATTAAATGCTCCATCAGTTTCCAAAATTAGTATAATTACTAAGTACATGTCATTTTTTGCACGGTTAACCCCTTTGTTTACATTTTTGATCTCGAATTAAAAATCAGAGTATATTTTTGCTAATATTTATTGCTGAAAGGCTAGCCTTAGACACTACGTATATCACCTTTTCATAAGCGATGTTGTGGTGATAAATGCTAGTATGTATGATTAGGTAATAGGCCTGTTAGAAGCGCTCGTATCGTAGTTCGCTTAGCTGTTCTTAACCGATCAGCTAAGTTAAGCAACGTCCGCTGAAGTCATGAGTTGGATGGGTAACCGCTAGTGGATTACTAGCTTCGTTGCCACGTTGTCCACGCTGCTACCTTGCAAGCCGTGCATTCACACACGTGTAACCGTAGTCAAAGGTAGGATTGGAAACGAGTTTATGCGATAATAGGTCGATGCGTATATGGCGATAACACATACATATAATCTCGCCTGTATTCCCCGAACAGGTAGGCAGAGGTAAATACCCACCTTTCGCCAATTTGGTTTAGGTCTAAAATACCAAATAGGGAAAAAAAATTGTTCATCCTTTTTAGTGACCCTTGCACTTAAGCAATTAGCAATCATTTAGTAAACGCTATTCTTTATTTTACCGATTCCAAAAAGAAGGAGGTACTCACTTCGTCAGTTTTTTTAATATTTGTAACTTCATAATTTTTGTCTGGGTGAACCGATTTTGATCATTCGGACCATACGCAAGGTGATGCTTGCCTTGTTGTCCTATTTAAATTTCATCAAAATCGGTCAAGCCGATTTTGTGTTACACTCCAATAACTGAAAATTGTCTTCCTATTTTGGTGATATAGTCATAGACAGTGAATGACAATCGATCCCATAAGTAGCAAGGGTCACTAAATGGGTGAACATATTTTTTTTACCAAAAAATGGAACCAACTTTCACACTCAAATGTGTGAAATAACTTGTCGAAGTCGGTACCATGCGAACAATATTGTGATAATAGGTACTTTTGAACCAGCTATTGTATAATATAGATTGTAGTAGTACAATATAGTATAAGAGAGTGTTGAAGTCGGTTCCAATTTTTGGTAAAGATATTTTTTTCAATAATGTCTAAAAACTAGTTTTGCCACTAGCGTGGATATGGTGCACATTAATATTAAAGGTTAGTTGCCCGAATTCAGATATCGCAATATTTGTACCCATTTTGCAACAACCGCCGGACCGACTTAACGCATATTACCTTTTTGTACACTTTTGCGAAGATTTTTATCGTCCAATAAAAACGGACAAATTGTCCATCTGATAGCAAAAGCTACATTTGCCGTAATGCACAGACGTGGCTCTCTTAACCTACTACAACTGATTGCGGTAGGTTAGGTATACACTGTAATTTGTCGCAGTATTACAATTCAGATATTAAAACTAAACATTCTGCGTTCCTATGTACTGCACTTGTCACCCGATATTAAAATTATGTCGTGTCCGCCCAGTTATTTTGCCAATGTGACTATTTCGCACAGATAAAAAAACTATAATTTCAAAAACAATTCACAATTATATGATAATTATCAGTGTGTCGATATTATAATATGGTAAATAACAAAATCACGGTCAAACTGATTACCTACGCATTTAATAAAAAAATATCTATCAGATAAGAAAATAAGTCTTTGATAAATATTTCGTCATAGAAAACGCCCGTTATAACTGTATAAAGATAAAAATATGGCATCATTACCATTGCGACTTTATATCCCCGACTGGGTAGTCTGATATGCGTATACAAGGTTATTGGTAAAATGCAAACAACCTCTTAGGGTTGACTTCTGCTAGTCCTAACAAACATTATGAAATGCTTTTTTTGTGTGCCTTTATGTGTATTAGACGGAATAAGCACGAGGACCACCTGATGTTAAAAGTCTCTTGTGCCTGTAATTTAATATTTTATATTACGTAGCTCGATGTATATATTCAAAACTCCATTCAAACGGCGCGGTTCAGTGTTGCCGCGGCGACCGCTCTTAGCTCGGACTGGGACTTTTAACATCGGGTGGTCCTCGTGCTTATTCCGTCAAATACACATAAACGACTACAAAAAAAAAATTGTCCCTATATATATATATTTTCATCTCAAAATGTTTGTTAGGACTAGGAGAAGTCAATCCTAAGAGGTTAGCATTTTACCAATAACCCTGTATAAAGCAGACCGCATCGTAACTTAATTTGAGTACCTCACGGTATGGTTACATTCTTGAGAATGGATGCATTCTTGTGAAATTCACAATGCATGTAAAATGAAAACATTTGTGCCTACATTGTTACCGGTCTAAATGGATGTCCCATTCCATTTCGACCCTGTTTTTAGCTTACATGAAACCAATGGGGAAACTGTTGCCACCCCGACCTGTTGTTTTTGTACAATGGATTGTAACGGTAAATTCGTGTTAGAAAACCCATAGACGGAAATGATAATGGGTTTTTCTGACCCGCCCACACCCATTGGGGCATCCACAAGTAGGAAAACTCGTTATATTGAAAACTGTGGATTAATTTTTAATTCATTATTTTTTGTATGAAATGAATATATATCCTCATCTTTTTCTGACCCTTATCCCAATAATGTATGGACGGTTAATTTGTTACAGGGTCAATAACAACACAAGGGTGAGTATCGTACAAATTTGGTCAAAAGTTTTGGCTTTATAGTTTCATGAAGAACCAACCCCCGTAGTATACCCGCTAATATTCCAATAATCGTGCTCCCAATGTGCAGAAACAGTGTCTGACTCCCAATGGTCACAAACGTTAGTAGTGCTGGAATACTGCTTATTATCTCAAAGGCGCATTTTTACCTTAGTACCTTTAAGGTTACGATAACGATATGGTTGCATAACCCCGTGCGGTGCCGGGTTAGAATCTCACCCCCCATTTCTCCCGGGTGTCGTAAGAGGCGACGGAGGAAAAATACTGGAAGGTGGGAAGCAACGCCTTCTATACAGCGCAGAAGAACTGACAACTTCTACTGCGATCCCTAAGACGCCAGCAAGCATGGGGATTCTGGCAAATCCCCCAACGGGGGAGACCTTGTTCAACGGTGGACGTTCCGGTTGATATGATGATGACCTTTCAGGGTGTGGACAGTTCTTGAGGGTACGGTTCAAACTATAATTTGTATTATCAACATTGGAAAAGTAGTATAACCATTGGTAAATATGTTATCTGTGGTAAAGGTGACATGAGCCGGATCAATTCACGATAAACGTTTATATTCATTTTTAATTATTAAAACTTAAGAATTTATGGAGATAGTGATATTCGTATTTGTTGATTACACGTTCATACAATTCACGTGTATTGATAATGATTTTAGCTTATATATATCATAATATGATCAAAAAAATCCATGATACAATATCATGAAATATTAATGTCAACTTCTTAATGATTAACTTTAATAAATAGTTATGTTACTATTTATTTTTTAAGTACAGTCGCCTGCAATAATAAGTATACACTTCGCTATTTTCAAAATAATGTGATGTTACTAAATTTGAAGTTAATAGACACATGAGTGAAACAATTCAAAATATTCTTTGATTTGAAGATTCTTCTGTGTACGTAGAGAGACAAATAAGTCTTTGGCACAATTTTGAAAATTACAATGTGTATACTTATTATTGCAGGCGACTGTACCTATGTAATACTAAAGTCTGGCCGCTGAGAGAATGCGTTTGACAGTTCGTTTTGTGAATATGTTTTCCCCAGTTCAAAGTAACATAATAGTCTGACTGCATAATATTGTATTAGTCAGACATTTAAGTATCTGAAAATAGGGTATATTTTATATGTTACTCCATTTAAAAGCCACAACTACAATACGATTCGTATACGAACTGTCAAACGCGTTCTCTCAGCGGCCGGACTATAATAACAGTTATGTTAAAATAATTATGTTACAATCCTCGTCAGTATTTGTCACGTCAGTTTGAGTGAAATTATACTGAACTATGGCAGGAGACGTTTTCTTTTCGTTGCGGTTGAAATCAGCCGTTCAAAGCGGTTTTTAATAATTATCGAACCGGCTAACAAAATTTCACGAGAATCGGTTGATATGCGACTTATAGAGGATAGACAGACATACGAAAGCATTTTTGGCTCAAGCTGAAACGGAGACGCTTCGCACTTTCTTAGTCTATGAACGATCGGTTAAGTGCGTGTAATGTACATGTAATTGTGTAATATGTTTTACACACCTGTTTCCCGGAGGGTTGGCAGACATCACAGATTTTTACTAAACACGAAAAAAACAATTCACTATGCCCCTGTATGCCTAGTTGTAGTTTTTTTTATTTATTTTCAAAAAACTTGCGTTGTTTGCAATAACGCCTGCTTGGCGAATTACATTACAAAATTACAAATTTACGAGAGAGAAAAATATAGTCCTGTGCGGGATTCGAACCCGCGTCCATCCACCCCTTTAGCCGGGGTATACTCTAACCAATTGTGCTAACATGACACAAGGACTCATAGCTCTAATTTTTGCTCTTGTTCTTCAACCATCGTATCGGGATGGAGCGACACTTATATAGGGTTCGAATCCCGCACATCACTATATATTTTTCTATTGTAAATTTGTAATTTTGTAATGTTTTGGTCTCATGTAGGCGAGTGAGTATCAGAGGCAAGTCTTGCTATCTACTAATCTTTAACCCCAGACAACTACTGATAATTTCTTTGTTACATAATTAAATAACTGTTGCTACTCGCGGATGCAGGCCCCTAAGTTTCCAAAGCTACAATAATAAATAATAATAATTAAAATCTTTATTTCAGGTAACAGACACAATAAATAAATTTAAAAATGTACGGACCCATAGAACAAAAATACCTTCATCTAATATATATATATTAAAAATTAAAATTAATGACACTACATAACGGGTAGACTCTGCTTCCTCTCCCTGAATAGGCGGTATACCACCGCTGCAGGCCAAAAGTCCGGTGTCAGGAACATCTTGGATTGAGCTGCTGGGACCTGAAGGGTATAAGACTTGAAGTCCGTGGCCCTCATTTGCTCCAACCGCATCAAATTCAATGAGATTTGCTCCTCACACCGGCCTTTCAGTCTCTCCCGGACGTAACGCAGGATGTCTTCTCCTTTTGTGTCCTTGTCCAATCGAGAAAGGTATATTTTAACAGTCGGTGCTACGACCCGTAGTGTGAAGGTCGTAGCAATAGCTGTGCCGCGAAGATTGCGGTTCTGCCGAGGTTGCCGGCTCTTCTTTTTCACGAGGGTGAATCCATTATCATCCTGAACCGCACTGGGTACAGCACGCTGTACATCCACACTTTGTCGCTGTATTTTTATATCAGTTTGACATGTTTTCGAAACCTGTGCGTATGACTGCTTCTGATGCCGTGCTATAGGTGGTCGTACAGTTGCAAAAATCTATCTACAATGCACGCCTCCCTCTCTTAATATGCATATTGCTACTTCATTATATGTTGACCAGTATTATTAACAGCAACGTGTCTGCAGAGATGTCAACAGATGTGCTGTGATTTTCTTGATGCACTCAAATCTTGTTTTATTTTTTTAATTTATACTTCTTCGAGAAATACTTATTGAGAAATGAAACTGAAGAGCGCGTAAAGAGCCGAAGCATTGACATTGTGGGGATATGCCATGGGAGGGATAAAACATAATACAAATAACAAAAATAGTGTTGATAAATTCTGCGGCCCCGAAGGTTGTTGGGCTAGAACTGCACCCTCCCTCCCCCCATATATCTTCATGAGGGCTTCGTGAGAGGCGACGAAGGGTTATGACTGGATGTGTGCGATTTGATTAATACAGGGTTATTGGTAAATGGCTGACGACCTCTTAGAGTTGACTTCTGCTAGTCCTAAGAAACATTTTGAGTTTTTTTTTTAATGTGTGTTTGAATGCTTGCTCTTATGCATAAGCTAATTACAAGCACAAGAGACTGACATCAGTTGGTCCTCGTTTTTATTAAATCAAAAACCGCATAAAAAAAAATCAAAAAGAAACATAAAAAACATCTCGAAATGTATGTTAGGAGTAGCAGAAGTAAACCCTATGAGGTTGTTAGCCATTTACCAATAACCCTGTATAGACGGACATAGGGCTAAAGAGGGACGCCGAAGCATAGATGGGCTACGTAGGCACGTAAGTCATAATATGGGTACTGACAAGTAATAGCAAAGGGTGGAAGAAGAATACTGAATAAACCGTCCCAATTTAACGTAAAATGAAAACGGTTAGACAAAAAAACCTCAAAGCACAAATAAGTTTCAAATTGTCACGTGAAAGAGTATATAAAAGAAAGTGGTGAAAAGGTATGGTCATATTTCTACAATTGAAATTTCTCTTGTATTCTTTTTAACACTACAGTTGCCTAGCCGAGGCTAAAGTAGGTTATGATTTACGTAGGTAATGACTTAGCTCTTTTTAAAACTTTCGATTCTAACACTCCAATGTATCAGCAGATCAGATTGAACACAATTGTTTAGGAACTCAGCTATTGCTTATATACTGCTACTCATACTAAAAAAACAATAAGGTAACATAGAGAAGAAAATTATAAACCGTGGAATAAGACAAATAATATTTAAAATTTTACTCATAAAAAATAAAATGTCGGTAGGTAATGTTGCAAAATTTGATATAACTTAAACAGGAGTTTTCGATCATCAGATTAAAAAATATCAGACTGATAAGATGTTAATCGACCAAATTTAAAACTTTTAGACACCTAAAATTCTTTCTTTTAATGAGTTGTGTAGGTACATTAAATTCTTCATTTTTGTGTAGGTAGGTACACATTTATTCTGGGGAAAAGTAACTATCTGATCATTGTATTACTGAAAGAAACAGTGGCTACTGTTTCTTTCAGTAATACAATCATAAAACAACAAACTAAAAGAAAGTATTAAGTGGTCATTATTACCTACAATCGTAATGAAAGTTTCTCTTTTGATCTTTTTGACAGTAAAATGATTGTAGTTGCCTAGGCTAAAGTAGGAAGGTAGTTACGACTAATGTAATGAATAATGTTATAAGATGTTCTTTTTGACATTTTAAATTAGTATGTACCAACATTACTTCTGTCTTGAGACAATTAATGTTTATATATAATGTTTAAGGTTTAAAACTTCAAATAATTCAACATAAGTAACAATAAACTACTTCATTGTTCTCAGTATCCATGCACTCGCTTTTCATCATATATTAAATTTAAAGCAACGTATTAATATATAGATTGATATAGAACAGCCCAATTAAACTATCGCAGTAAATAAATTATCAAATAAGCACTAAAACTCAGATACTAAAAGATCTCACGCCTCTTTTATGCACTATTGTGCTATTCGTAAAATATACAAAGCAAGTTGCGGCAACAACGTTAATCTTTCAAAATAAAGTAAAATATTCAAGTCTACCTACTTTTATATGGAATATTTTATTGAGCTCCCATGTTTAGGAATATAGACAATTGATTTTTTTAATTACTTAACATAATAAAATATGCTGAAATAATTCGTTAAACACTTACGTTTAATTTTTAAAACATTTGAATAAAACCGTAGAAGTAAACTCAAGTTTAATGCCACACGCGAAAGTGAATACGATTCGTCTAACCACGAGCGATTGCCACGCGCACCGACCGCGACACAACTTTCCAGCAAAACACGCAATGCGCGACTGGCTAGTACTACTATCGTACATTCAGTTCACTTCGCCTTTTATTTAAGTACTTATTTTTATTTGGCAGCCTACATGTTAATGAATAAAAATTTTGGTAAGACAAAGAAATTACTATTTATTTTAACATTTGTTATTCATGGCTTGTCAATTGTTTGACAGAGGCATTGTTTTTTTCGGTGTAAATATTTTGTTTTCATGTTAGCAGACGTTCCATTGTAGTCGTTCAGTCATATGTTTGCAATATAATAACATACGGTTGCAAATTTAGTTCAGTGTAGGCATTACTGTTGAAATTGTAACAATAATAACTTATAATTAAATCAGGCGGTATTTTACGGAAATCCATAATTACATACCAATAGCTAATATTGAATAAATAATTTATGTATAAATTAAATTTAGAAATATTTTAATAATAGGAACTTATTAAGGACAATTCCTACTCCTTTCCTGATAAGCCGACGACAACGTTACGTCAGACAAGCCACGTAGCTTAGCCGGAAATGTCGGAATAAATTTCGACGCGTCGCTTCTACACGAAGCGTCTTCAGGTGTTTTCTTATAATATTTTTAATTATTATATTGTTATTATGATTATTTGTTTTTTAGCCCGTAGGGTGCTGGGCTAGAATGTCACCCCCATTGCTACCTGTGGGTGTCGTAACAGGCGACTAGGTATTAAATGGGTAGCAGCACCTTCTGAGGAACTGATATCTTGAATTGCGGTTTCCGAGACGCCTGCCAAGCGTGGGAGTTATGGCAGACCCTCTTAATGGGGGGGCTGTGTTCAGCAGTGGACAATCTGCTGATACAGTAACTCGTTTTATTTAAATTTTTTAATGTAATTAAAAAATTACATTAAAAAAGTAATTTTTAATGTAATTAAAAAATTACTAACCTAACCTAACCATAAATGTTGCTTTCTTATGTTGCTAGCGGCTGCCCGCGAATTCATCCACTTGAGATTAGTTTTCAGTAGATATATCGCGCTCCCTCGGCGTACTATCGTTGTCTGAGAGTTTATTCTGTGAGTCAGGTCGAGACTCGGACCGGGAAAATGTTAGTTCTTAGTGTGTTACCATGCTAATATATAGTTATTTCAAAGAGCTGCCATAATTATATAGTTCTTTCAAAGGTACGAGACGCAAAATAACTTTGCAGCCGAGCGAATATAATATACTTAGATAAAAAAAATAAAAAAAAAATTGTTGAAAATATTTTTTTATTACCTTTGTACGCCGCGATTTATTGCATGAAGGGCTGTAGATATGAAAAATAGAACATTGCTTGCAGAGTTTTGATTTTTTTTGGCACCAGGAAAAGTCGTTACTTACTCTGCAACGAAAAGTACTTTTTTTCCTTCCTCTGGTAATGTAACTTCAAGCGTATTTTCAAATATGAGAAACAAAAAGTATTACCTTTTTATATTATAATGAATTAATAAGATATTGTACCACGAGGGAGCAACTTAACATTTCTACGCCGAGGGTGCTATTTTCAATCCAGAGCTGGGGACGTATTATTTAAATAAAATAGTATTGAAAAAGAACGTCATTTTAAATTTGGACATCCATAATGGGCAGCGTTTTCAAAGAAAAATGACAAAATGAAGATCATCTCTATTATCATTATAGTTGCATAATAAGGTCTCAGAACGAAGGATGCTATAGTAGGGTCCTAAGCATAGCGTGGGTTTCAATACACTTCAACAGACGAATAAATCATTGTACACCGTATGATACACTCTACTTTTTATCCCACTATGAGAAATATAAGATAGATAGACAAACTCTTTAATTTTTTGATTATTGAAATTGAAATTGCACCTTAAACTAAATAGGCGACCTTATCGCTCAAAGCGATCTCTTCCAGACAACCTTTGAATGGAGAGGAGCAAGCTTTGACAAGGGATGGCGGTGTACGATATACATAAGATACCTTTAACTAGTATAATTCATGTATATAATAAATAAAATTTATATGGGCTGCTTTTTGAATAATTTGCTTTACGAATAATCTGTAAACTTGTATTACGCTCCCTCGAACAGACCGCATTCACGCGTTCTTCATTTGTTTTTATTTCCGTGCCACTTTTATAACCGGCCAGTTACATACTTTTTTTTCGTGAACAACTAGATACCATGCAAGTAAACAATATTTTTCGAATATATAAGATGAATAATATTGATCTGTGTTCGTAGTTATGTATTTCGATTTTATAGCTGGTATATTGCAATAACAACGAATGCGTTTGTTAGAATCATATATTTGTTAAGCTTAGATTCTTTTAAGTAAATAAGTTACGAGAAGTTACTCATTATGTAATTGTAGATACATTCTAAAACTTGTTGATATTTGTCGTTTTTAATAACCGCCACACTGAAACCCTTTATGATCTGTATTCATTCTAGACTAGCCAATGACGAACCATCCTGTCTTATTTCGGGTTGGCTGATACGTTGTGGCGGGAACGCTCATGTCTCAGATTGGTTGTGATAAATATGGCGGGTAGTTTAATGGATATGCGACAGACACTTGGCGCCAGTCATTGCTATAAAACCAATGTCTTAGCTTACTGACCTCTCTTTATTCTTCACAAGTGACTGCTGCATCGAGACTTATTGAGTTAAGTACTGTATTATATTATTTAATGTAACGTAACTGATATTCATGTGTTGTGTGTGGGTCTATGTTTGTTGGCTTCCAAATTCGCCCTTTTTATTGTATTATCGTTGTGAAATGTGACTATACAATATTACCTTTGAAGTAATCCATGTGACCCTAATGATGTATTATTCTTATTAAAGTGTTCTATGTGTTCCTATAAACGTTGTGTTTTTGAAGTATCCTTATGATTCCCTTTTGTGTAGAAAACCTAGTAAGTGGGATAGTTAAGTACTGAACTAGTAGTACTCATTTACTTTACCTTAAGCTAGGACTAGATTATGGCATCACCGCCTGAAAACATCTGATAATTTAATGAGCCTACATTACAGATTAAATAAATGCTCTCTATCTTGACAAATCTCACATCAGAAGTGGGATCACTCAGATTGCCTACCTTCATTTTTTTAATCACTTTTATTAGTTTCAGAATCGATGCAACTACTCTCAAAGACTTGGACGCCGCGGGTTGCGGAGCCGTGGCTGCAACCTGGCGACAGATGACAACACCGTGTTCCCAGTTTTCGTATCTGCTACTAGCGGCAGTGGAACGCCGCGGTTTGCGAAGCCGTCGCTGCAACCTGGCAACAGGATGACGACACCGCGTTGCGAGTTATCGAATACTAGCGGCAGTGGCACCGAGTTTTTATTCACTGACATCAGTATATTGGCGAAATAATTTATCTGGACAAGTATTATAACAGTGGCAAAAGCAGGTAAAGCCCTCCAAAGGGTCTGTTTTATAATGATTACAATCCTGTAACCGTGTAGTGGCAATGTGAAGAATAACCTCGTCGAACATTTTCTCAATGTTGTAACGTTTAAATTTGAAACTGATGGTTCTTGCTGCATATATCCCTCAAGATAAAGGTGCTTTCACTGAACCTTATTGAATTAGTGTTTGCTAGCATATGTAATGGAAGTTTATGAAACTTGTTATGTCATTGTGTATTTTTTTATATTATTTACACTAATAAGTACATATTATAACGACGAACGTAATTAGATTTCTTCAAAGTCAAACTATGTTCTCATTTTATATAGTGACTATTGGTATTCATTGAGAATACATTTCTATAAACCTAGAAACCTAAATGTGGAAACGCATATCGAACGATAAATAGCAAAGTTACAACCATATCTGAACTAGTGTTGCTATTACCTTGTGCTTAAAATTTTCTTAATTTTATTTAAAAGCGATCATTAAAACTTAATGACATATGAAATGTTTTTGAACATCTGAGAATATCTTATGTAATATTACTTGCTCAGTGATCTTATGGGCATATAATAAAATAATAATAATAAAATATAATAAATAAATTCACTACAGATTGCTAATTCTATAAAAGTAGTCATGACAAAGTATATAGTATATTTACTTATGCTTTTGCTTGATATTTGTAAAAGCAGTTTGGGTCCCAAGCAAGGGTTATTTTATCCTATAAAGAAAACTCCTTAACTGTTTCACACTAATCAACTCGATTGTATAATATAGCATTTTGAATCGATTGTATAATATAGGATTTTGAATCGATTGTATAATATAGTAACTGGCCATGGGTAGAAATGTTTTAATTGTTGGTTTCGCAGAGTATTGTTTATTAAATCCACTTTAAACTTTGAATTATTATACATAGGTTGTCTTATCCTACATATATACGAAGATAACCTATGACAAATGTTAGCACTTGGCATCCCTTCAGAAGTCATTACTGACTGTCACGCAAACTTTAGCTCAAACCATAATCGATCCCTTTTTGGAAATTACTAATTGACAAACATATGATTGTTACTGGAACACTTTGAAGTAACGGTTAGATGGAACGGTATGTCTATATTAGGTCGAATGTTCTATAAATTGTCAGATTGGCCGAACGGATTCTGGAATGTTCAACAATCAATCTATGCAACAATACAGAAGTTTACAGGGGTTTTACCTCTGCGTTTATTGATTGGTGTAGACTATAGATGGTTTATCATGAAATATTGTAATTCACAAGGATATATTGATACTGGCCACGAGAGTGGGTGTTTGAACAAAATTTATTTAATGATAGATTGTACCTATTGTTTTAAAACAAGAAATGCGATAATTATGTACGTTTCAGTTAAGAATATTAATATGATATGCTACCTTACATATTGTAGAAATAAACTACTTATGTTATATTATCAGTTATCATCACATAAAATGATAATATCAAATTACTCATATCTACATGTACTTATGCTCTAGATTAAATATTAAATAGAAAGACACTGCTTACCTATTTGACTGGTGCTGGTTGATCTCACGAGGAGTGTGTGAATGCAACCAGCATGTCTATTCAAATGGCAACTACTGTTTAAATTGATTACACTGCTTACCCATTTGATTGGTGCTTGTTGATCTCACGAGCAGTAAGTGAATGCGACCTGCACGTCTATTCAAATGGCAAACTGTTGGATAAAAGCCGGTCGACCTTTTACTTGGCGATGGTTGTCTAACATGGCGGCTTGTGAATGTAATCATCGTGTCTAGGTAACTGGTAATTATTAAAATGAGTAGGGTTTTTCATGAGAATTTAAAGTGTTATTTTTACTGCTACATAAGTACATGTAGGTAGACTGCCTGTTGTTATCAGAAAAGTTATTTTACGTGTACAAATGATGATCCTATTATTCTGGATAAAATACTTAAGCCCTTACGTGAAAACGTCCAAATCATAAAAGGAAAACCCAATCCTGTCCTTATAGATATAAGATAATACTTATGTCGTGAAGTCAAAAGGTCCAGACGTTTTTTGTCAAAAGGAATATGTCCAATGTTTAATGGTACATTTTGTTATTGTCTAAATAATGCGTGGACGATAAAACGTCAACTTGATAACTAAGCAAGTTAAAGTTGCATTGCAGAAATTTACCACAGTCGTTTTAATCAAATTTTAAACTCCCTATTGCTTAATATGTTATCAAATATGTAGTTGAAACTGGATACTATCTATGAAACTTAGTATCAGTATTTACTTAATATATATACCTGGTAAACTTTACGAATTATGTACTTGCACATAATATTTATTCGTGACACTTATATAACAACGTAAATGGGAATGTTGGTTTGTACAACATTTTTTTCACAAATGTATTGAATGTATTTTGATTCCATTCCAATGATATTATTTTCCTTTCGAAAGTAGCAAGTCACAACAGTCAACGCGTAGAGGGATAATCTACCCTCCACGCCCAATACATATACATTGTAGTCCACAAATATGTACTATGAACATTTTATAATGATTTTACAGATAATCGATAGCGGTTTTTATTTTTGGTGACTTCGAACCAAATACTGTTTGTGTTCTATTTATTACTTATTACATAAATTCTTTATCAAGCAAGCTTTGTGCAAATAATTGTGGGTTGCCATACACGGTAACAAGATTTCCTACATATATGCTATTATCACTAAGTTACACATAATTATTTTAAAGTAAAGTTTGCCTGGTGTTATTTTGTACTTCGTGGACGAAGTACTGTCAGTATGGCCGTGTTAGAATCATACATTTGTTAAGCTTAGATTCTCTTAAGTAAATAAGTTACGAGAAGTTACTCATTATGTAATTGTAGATACATTCTAAAACTTGTTGATATTTGTCATTTTTAATAACCGCCACACTGAAACCCTTTATGATCTGTATTCATTCTAGACTAGCCAATGACGAACCATCCTGTCTTATTTCGGGTTGGCTGATACGTTGTGGCGGGAACGCTCATGTCTCAGATTGGTTGTGATAAATATGGCGGGTAGTTTAATGGATATGCGACAGACACTTGGCGCCAGTCATTGCTATAAAACCAATGTCTTAGCTTACTGACCTCTCTTTATTCTTCACAAGTGACTGCTGCATCGAGACTTATTGAGTTAAGTACTGTATTATATTATTTAATGTAACGTAACTGATATTCATGTGTTGTGTGTGGGTCTATGTTTGTTGGCTTCCAAATTCGCCCTTTTTATTGTATTATCGTTGTGAAATGTGACTATACAATATTACCTTTGAAGTAATCCATGTGACCCTAATGATGTATTATTCTTATTAAAGTGTTCTATGTGTTCCTATAAACGTTGTGTTTTTGAAGTATCCTTATGATTCCCTTTTGTGTAGAAAACCTAGTAAGTGGGATAGTTAAGTACTGAACTAGTAGTACTCATTTACTTTACCTTAAACTAGGACTAGATTATGGCATCACCGCCTGAAAACATCTGATAATTTAATGAGCCTACATTACAGATTAAATAAATGCTCTCTATCTTGACAAATCTCACACGTTCTTATCAGCTCTCATTCCTAAAAATAGCAATTTTAGTTTATCAAAACCAGTCTGATATCTACTTAGTATCAACAAATTGTATAATTTTCGCTTATTTCTGACCGAACGATTGTGTAACCGCCACGTTGCAGCTCGCAATGATATCAACATTATTTCAACAACAGTTAGCTTGATTTTCATACTTGCTGGTAAAGGGTGTCAATTTGGAAACTTGTAAGCCTAACCTGCGTAAGCTCCGAGGCTAGAGAACTGTATTCTTAAATTCCAATTCCTACAGAATTTTAGGCTACTTTACCAAAGTGTAAACGTTTTTAATTTAATTGAATAACAGGTATAACGTATGTACCTAGTGCAATAGTACTTACCTAGTGTACTACACCTTTCAATGGCACTATGCTGTTACAAAATCACAAATATACGATAGGAAAAATTTAAGTCATGTGCGGGATTCGAACCCGCGTCCATCCACCACTTGAGCCGGGGTATGCTCTAACCAATTGAGCTAACATGACATGACGTCATAACTCGATTTTTTCCTATCGTATCGTTCCTTTAACCATCGTATTGGGATGGAGCGACATCTATAGTACCGCTTGCGTTGTACTACAAACAAGACCAATTTTGCAATTGGTTTTATACTTGTAAATGATGACGCAACCTTATAATTTTAATATTGTTAGGTTTGCAATAACACCTGCTATGCGGATTACATTACAAAATCACAAATATACGATAGGAATGCTGTCCTTATGCTGTCCCTACGTATCTGTGCAGCCTGACAAGTAGCCCGGCAAGCAGCTCGGGAAGCAGCCCGGCATGAAACTGCGGGCCAAGCGAGCTATTCCATGCATTCACACTCGCGCTGCGCAGTCGGTGGGGCAAGGAAGACTGTTTACATGCTCGTGCTGTGTCCGTTGAATGATGAACGTTGAACCTGCGCGTGTGGTTTTAGAGTAACAAGTGCAGTGCAATCTCAGACAATGTAGCCGTAATAGACAGGCGTGATGCTTACCAGCAGGCAGACGATTTGACCGTCTCATCGTACGAATTACTGTAAAAGCCGACTCGTACACTGCTGAACACAGCCTCCCCTATTAAGGGGGTATTAGCCATAATCCCGCTTGGCAGGTGGCTTGGGGATTGCAGTGTAAGATGACAGCTCTTTAGAAGGCGCTGCTGCCCATCTTCCAGTATTTTTCCCTTAGCCGCCTCTTACGACACCCACGGGATGATATGGGGAGGTGCAATTCTAACCCGGCACCCCACGGAGGACATCCTACGAATAACTAATATTTATTCGTAGGTCTCATCACTTCTTAACATAAAAAAATACTGATGAAATGATTTTTTTACTTGTTGTTAATGGTATCAAAATATTTTAAAACCATGTCATGGATGGATTAATTTAAACATCATTTTGTCATTTTCCTTGAAACCGATGGCCATTATGGAGTTCTAATTTCAAAACGAATATAATTTTCATTGCATTTTATAACGATGGCCATTATCGAGTTCTAATTTCAAAATGAAGATCATTTTCATTGCCATTTGTATATGACAATAAGACTCCAGAAAGTGAGCATTTGCGCGCTAACGGTGAATTTCATCTTCTCTACGCGTGATTTTGTTTTTTTTATGAACTAGCCTACATTTGGAGTTTCTCCTCTCCAGACGTTGGGCAAGCGAATACTCTCTACACCTCGTTATCAACCATTCAAATTTAAATATACCTTTCTCACTCTGGCCTAATGTTTATAGTGTTCGAAAAGTTTTTAAAAAGTTAAAATTATCGGCAATTATGTTATCGGCTTGATGATTGGAACCGGATTTTGTTAAGATGTACGTACCAGAATAACAAACGACATGATTTTATCATTTGAAAATTATCTCGTCCGGTGCAAAGAGTGAACAAAATACAATTATTTGTTTCATAATATGATAGACCTAGAATCTAGTGTTTGCTTTACAAAGAAGGAAAACAGGCCGCCAGTTCCTAGTTGCGATAACACAGTTTGCTATAGCGAATTGATTAAATTAATTAGTAGGTACTACTCACTACCTAATTGTTCATGATGCTTTAATGTTTTTTTATGTGATAAGGTTATGGAACAAGCACGAGGTGCAGTCTTCATTATGTAATCTGTAATTCCCCGTGGTGTGCCGGATTAGAATTGCGACTCCCCATATCATCCCGTGCATGGGTGTCGTAAGATGCAACGAAGGTAAAAATACTGGAAGGAGGGCAGCAGCGCCTTCTAAAGAACTCAAATCAAATCGAATCAAAAATAAATTTATTTTATTGCCGAGGGAGAGAATTATTTCAAATACTCCTAAATAGCAGATGCTGTGTTCAGCAGTGGACGATCCAGCTGAGACAAGAATAATAATATAGATTTTGTATATTTTTGGCGTGGATAAGAATCAGCGGTCCGCAAATATCCTTGTAATATGAATACAATGCCATTGAAAAACGGACACGGAGAAAATCGTCTATAATTCAAACAGTTGTAACAGCCAATCAGAGAAGACATTGTTTCATTGATTTTTAAATGGCGGATTTGATGCAAGAGGTGTATGTACCTGATACATACTAATAACGTAATGTTAGGTACAATTACAGGATAGTTGTTATTACGTGTCGAAACTTTGCTGAAATAATTACAAATATTTCAAAGAAGGTCGTATTATATGTTGCATTATTACAAAATTTTGTACTGTATCCGCCGTATTGAAAACTGCTGAACACAACCCATTAAGAGGGGATTAGCCATAATCCCCACGCTTCGCAGGCGTCTTGATGATCGCAGTTTATGATATCAGTTCCTCAGAACGCGCTGCTGCCCATCGTCCGGTATTTTTGCTTTAGACCTTATCGACGACACCTGTGGGTCGTAAGGGTCGACTGTATATTGTATATTTGTGGTTATAAAATATGGATTTCTGTAAAGTAACGACTGATTCTATTAAATATCCAATATTCATCTTTGGGTTAACATTCTACAAAAAATAATGTCAAATATCAGGTTTGTTACCCCCGTTACGAGCTAGAAACTCGTGACATACGGATGGACATACAGACAGACAGGGGAACATCATCCATCAGGCTCCATATTGCCTTATGGGTACGGTACTTCTGTAACAGCCGACTCGTCCACTGCTGAACACAGCCTCCCCTATTAAGGGGATATTTGCCATAATCCCCACGCTTGGCAGGCGGCTTGGGGATCGCAGTGTTAGATGGCAGTTCTTTAGAAGGTGCTGCTGCCCACCTTCCAGTATTTTTCCCTTAGTCGCCTCTTACGACACCCACGGGATGATATGGGGAGGTGCAATTCTAACCCGGCACCCCACGGGGTTGGTACGGTACGGTATTTCTGGTAACCGGAAAATAACGATTTTATTCTGATTAAATACAACATATAATATATCTGTTAGTGCAGATCCTACCAAACATGAATCTGACTTGCCCTTGGCCCCATTTAACTTTATTTAGTACCTAACTAGTATAAATATAAAACAATAATAACTAACAATTTAAAAATAGCTATCACTTAACTAGGTTAAGAAGTGAAATGGCATTGCACAAGGTATTTTGCAAGATTAAGCAAACAAATGACCCAGTATTTTGTAAACATTGCTAGAAAAAGCAGAAATTTGCGTATGTCATCACTATACCTCGTAATGCACGATGTAATATTTGTACCTACTTTATATCACGCATGGTGGTAGGGCATTTCACATGTTTGTCTGGCTAGCCATTAACTTAAGAAAATTCAAGTTTGAAACGTCACCAAGTATCGAAGACTGTTACTTTTCGACCAATATCACCTACTATTCCCCTGGTACACATATCTAAGAATTTTTGCTCTAAGCTAATTGTATAATGTATAAATTTAAAAATAATCAATATCTATAAATAATCCACAACTATAAATGTCTATCAAATTATATATATAAGTAATATCGACGACTTTGTTCCCTTTGCTGTTGAAACAGCGGGCCCATGGTGTGCCAAGGTCAAAAAACCAGCTAAGTGCGAGTGGGACTCAAGCACGAAGGGTTTCGTACCATTATCTCGTTTTCATTGTATTATTTTTAGCAAATAAACGGCCAAAACCTCTTTTATTTTATAGGAGCCCCCTTAATTATTTATTTAATTATATTTAAATAGAACATAATACTATATATTCTGTGAATAGTTAAAGCGTCCACCTGCCACCGTTATTAGTAACGAGCAAGAAACGGTAAAAAAATAAAGTTTGTTGTATGGGAGCCCACCTTAAATATTTATTTTATTTTATTTTTAGTATTTGTTGTTATAGCGGCAATAGAAATACATTTTCAATTGTCTAGCTGTCACCGTTCTTGAGATACAGCCTGGTGACAAACGGACAGCGAAGTCTCAGTAATAGGTTCCCGTTTTTTCCCTTTGGGTACGGGACCTTAAAAAGTATTGAAGACATTAGACAGCATCTGAGGGAGAAAGGAAGGGACCCTCGCGCTTGCTGGTTTTTGACCCAGCAAATTTCTATAAGTATCCAGCGCGGCCGCGTTTGGGCAGGGTGCATTGTGTGGGGGAATTATTGACGATTAATTTATTTTATAATTAAATATTTATATTTGACCATTCAAAATGTGCATTTTAAAACTTATATACTTAATTGACATAATAAATAACTAACAATTTCGCCATAGTTGTCAAAATGCACTGCGCCTATAACGCTGAGACATATACTTGTTAAGTCTCATGTGCTTGTAATTTCATAATTACTTACTCGGTCTCAACACACAGTTAGGTGCTTGGCGATAGAATTTCTCCCTACCTATTGAGGGTGAAAGCTAGCCGGGTGAGCGTTCGCAAAATGATCTTCCACCATGCGGTGAAAGGCACCTTAGCTCAAGCCGGTGGATTGGATCGAACCATGGACCTGCGACACAACAGTCCATACCTATTACCTCTCGGCTGTCATTGCTTCAATATTACAACATGAATTTGAGGTAAGTAATGAAAGTAAATATATGGATGCTTGAAGGGTTTGAATAAATATGACACCGATTGCAAATTATTGTTATAAATGCTTTTAGACTTGATTTGTATTGATTTTTTTATGTTTAAAATGTAACGTGAACAATATAGTACAAGTGTCATGTTGGTGAATACCGCTGAGGCGCCATTGAGACTCGAGCCGTCAGGAGGGTCTTAAGAGAGCCGAGGACGGTAATCATCAAAACACACGAGTATCATATGACGATTTTCAATACACTTGTAAAGAAAATAATACTAAAAAATCATTTAATTTCAACAGTGAAAACGAGTTGTGAAAATGTTTTCGCAATGGCGGGAATAATTAATCAGTTTTTATATGCGCGCGCATGGCGATATTAATGTTTTTGGATCGGCTATAGACTAAAGAATGAGTTTTATTTTTTTCGGCTTAGCGCGGATAGCGTTTTAGCCACGTACAAAATGGGGAATCTAAAGTTTTCTTTATTACAGAGACAATAAAAGTTATATTTGAGTAAAAGTTTTATAAACAGGTACAGGTTGAAATTATCTATTTATATACGAAGTTTTATAAAGTAAGCTAACAACAGGTAGGTTATTTTTTTTATACTATTGAACACGGCCTTTTTTTTATCGAAACTTTTTTACAAGAACAAATGAACTCAACCAATAATATATAAAAAACTCTGTAACTCACTTGTGAACATGGACATATATCTATAGATCCATGATTGTGAATAATATCAAAAAAAAGTTAGTTTGATACAGGTGTCATTGTGTGCCTAATTGCGGTGAAATTAGAGCCACTTTATGAGCATGTGTGTTGAAAAACATTGTGTTGCATCGATTGGAAAATAAATAACGATTACAAAAAGTATTCACTGCTGCTTTGAAATTGTGACACATTTGTAATCTCATGATAATAAAAAATAACAAAATGAAGCAATGATAATATAAGGAAATGATTAGAGCGCCTATTTCGCACAACTGTGTACCGACTTTGACCCTTACAAAACTGATAACCTTTGAATGTCCTTTATAATCAAAACCGTTTGAAATAATTAGACATCCGAGATAACATTGAGGCCAACCATTCGAATGATACGATTTTGCCAAGGTTTGTTTCTGATAATCGTAATGATACCTTTATCCTATCAGTAATGTGCAAAATATCCGGATATGTATTCGTAATGAGACTATTTATCATATAAGATACTATGCAGCCCCGGCTTCGCATTGGTATTTAACAAAACATATATTAATTTTAACACATAAGAACTAGTTATTGTGACATAACTGTAATAGTTGGACATATGGTATTGCGAACTGTTTTGTAGATATTGATGTCCTCTATACAATTGTAGTAAACCACTTTGCTCTATTGTTAACAATTTCCGCAGCGTACGCGATATAACGATTTTTGGTATTTTTTTCACGTCGGGTTACATTATCGAAATTTTCATACGGATTCTTAAGTTTTTGAAAATATTCTATAGCCTATTTTCATCAAACCAATGTAGAATTCTAATGGTGAAAGATTTTTTCAAATAGGTCCAGTAGTTTTTAAGTTTATTCGTTACATACAAATGTACAAATATATCCTCTTTATAATAATAGTATAGATTGTATAGATCTATTTGCTACGTCTCCTGGATTCACCCGCGTAGACAATAATGAAAGGTACACATTTCATAAAGGATACACATTTCAAGTTTTATCAAAATCAGTTCAGTCGTTTCACCACAAACTTTTGCATATACTACCTAGTTGTTATATCATATATAAATAAGGTTCTTTTTTTAAACTGTTGTGATGGAACAAGCACGAGGCCTATAATCTCTGCCTACTACGCATGCAGTTCGTCACAAGTGCCAAATTGCACTGCGACCGTAGCTCTGAGACATAAAGTTGTTAAGTATCATGTAGGTAAGTATAACGAATATACTACAGCCTTATATATAGAAGTTCAGTAGGTACAAAAAACGTTAACCTTATCAACGAAATTACCATCATAGGTTGTCCGTTTTTCAGAGATTTTTCAGTTATCAAATCGTTGTCTTTATCCAATTTGAATTTTTACACATAATAATCATTAATATAGTAGATTTCTTAAAAAAAATCATATACATCAAAAGTTACGGGTGCACTTTGACATATTCATTTTTGACATTACTTTGCTGTATCATTAATACCGATATAAGCTAATTGATGTGCTCATAAAACGTTTTCTAAAGTAAAACAAAAATTTATAAAAATTGCTCAAGTGTGTGATAGAAACGCTCTGATGATCCTGTACTGACTGAACAGAAATTAACCTTTATAAGCTTATGTATAACTAGAAAAATATACAACGTCCTTAGATCTTATCTCTGACCATAATAACTTGAACTAAGACATGTTCTAGATTAATGATGAAGTAGGTACTATAGGTAGTTCTCTGTTAAGATGTAGCATGTAGGAAGATAAGACTGTAGAGAATACGTTTCTACAGTTTAAGGTCACATAATAAATAAGATAGATCTCATGTCTCATAATGAGCAATCACAATCAAATGGACATTACTCTGTCGTGTCACCTACTATACAATTGAACCAGCTTTTTTTATGTTTGATAGGTTAGCCTTTGACCACTATCACACTTGATGGTCAGTGATGATGTAGTCGAAGATGTTGTTCAGGGTAGCATAAATAGCTGCCGGAACATACCGTTAGGTGCTTGGCGACAAATTTTCTACTTGAAGGTGGTAGCTAGGATGAGAATGTGAAAATTTTAAATGGAACACATTCTGTTATCGATTCCACAGCATATCCTGCTTAACTATTTTTATGTTATTGCGACGGATCAAGCACGTTGTCCAGCGGGTGTTAAGCGGTAACCTCAATAGATGTGTTTTCGTCACAAGTGACAAATTGCACTGCATCCGTCACAACCTACAGTTGTTGGGCCAACCTACAGTTGTTGGGTCTCATGTGGCTGTAATTTTACTGGCTCTCAAGGACTGCTGCCGGAACACACCGTTAGGTGCTTGGCGACAGATTTTCTACTTGAGGGTGGTAGCTAGCCAGGCGGGCAATCGCAAAATGCCCTTCCACCATGCGGTGAAGCTCAAGCCGTCGGTGGGGATCAAACCAGGGACTTGCGGTACGGCAGTCCATAGCTATGACCACTCGGCCGTCATTGCTTCAAACGAAACTATTATATTATTAAGGGAAACAATTTTTAATATTTGTGTGCTTGAAGACTCCTAGATTAAACGGAATGGGAAATATGAACGCTGACTGTTAAATCAGCCGTATGGACATTGAATATCAAGCGAAAGCAAGTTGTGCGCATTTTGTGTTCTTATGTGTTATGAGACTTATGAGTGAAAGGTGATGAAGGAATAAGGTTGCGTAAATGGATTGCACTTTCTATGGAATGTAGCTTATAAATTAAAGAAGTTGGCAACATAGCATCGATGTTGAAGGCGTTTAGTCCATATAACTTCCAAAAACATATCGTCGCTAGTATCTTTATGGAGTTCAAATTTTCGTGATATGTTGCCAAGCCAAGCTATAACAGAGCTTGACTTCCTATCGAGCTCTGTTGCGTAAATACAAAAATATCTAATATTTATAATTTCAGGTTTGTTTGTCATTCCGCTTGCAAGCTGGATATCGACAGATGGAGGCGGACAGATAGTGATGTTTCATTAACAGCTTTACCCTTTAATTAAAGAACCCTAAATGATCTATGAGCACTTAGCCAACTTTCTCAGATAATAAATAACAGAATCACAGTTAGCCTTACTTTCACACAATTAGTAAAACAGCAAACCAGCGCAACAAATCCGGACTCATGAAGACCTCGTCCGCATTTTCTCGGATGAATCAATGGTGCCTACTTCTTAAGCAGTGCTGGGGATGTACTTGGCAACTTATTGTATATGTCTCGGATATATCCTTTTATATTATATTGCACATTTATATAATATATATATTTATTACTTTATTATTACCCATTTTTTGTTATATTTATATAATTTTGTACGCATATATATATATCTACGTATATATTACAAAAGCTTACTCTTTGGTTATTCCATTCACAAATTCACAAAAAAAACACAATTATATCTCTGTCGTATTACAATCAGCAACAAAAATGTCAAAATGCAGTGTCTTGGCTAATAACTCTTTCTTCCAAATATATGAAAATCCTATTTTTCTGTATCTTTTCACAATGATGGATGCTAACGTAGATAATTTAGATGCAATCAATATTGTTTGCCATGACATCGACGAAATAGAATACTGTAAAACTTTGCTTACTGCTGAGTACAAAATGAAAATCCTGAGTTTTAATATCAGAAGTATTTCAAAAAATTTCGACAAATTTTTGATTGGCCTAAATCGTTCAAGCACTTTATTTGATATTATTATTTTAACCGAATGTCGCATTGATGAATTTTCTATTATTCCCTTAATACCTGACTACACTGCCTACAGGACTAATAAAATAATAAACCAAAACAGTGGGGTTGTCGTGTATGTAAGAAATTCATTGAGCCCTCTAGTTTTTGAACCGAATTTTAAGGAAGCAGATTGCTTAATTCTTGATATACCGGACACCGTAACAATATTTGCGATATACCGTTCACCTTCCTTTCGAAATCTAGACCTATTTATGTCAGACTTGGATACTCATTTTGACAAATACAAGGCCAGACCCCAATTAGTGATGGCAGGAGACATAAACATTAATATATTACCAAATAATTTGAATAATTTAAATACCAGTTACCTGTGTCTAAACGCGGAATACGGACTTCTACCAGCTATTACTGTGCCTACTAGATATGGGTCATGTCTCGATCACATATTTGTTAAATCGGCCAAGAGCTGCATAGGGATTTCTTGTAAATCAGACATTACGGATCACAACATTACCATAGTTGGCCTGGCATTGAACCCGCAAAGTTCTAATAGTTTGCAGCGCGTTGTTTTTCGAAGAAACGTAGAAGGTATTAAAACAGATTTAACTAATATTGACTGGTCTGATGTTCTTAATGCTAAAGATGTTAATATTGCAGTAAATTTGTTTACAGAAAAAATCACTACTATTATAAATAAATACACAAAAAAAGTTACGATTAGTAGGTCTAAATATAATATTAAGCCTTGGATAACTCCAGGGCTTATACGCTGTATGAAACATAGGGACAGACTTCATTGCCGAGCTAAAAAGAGTAAAGAAAATGTTATACTGCAATTAACATACAAACGGTATCGCAATTACTGTAATAAACTCTTACGAAAACTAAAAACTCAATATGAAAACAGTGAATTACAAAGTAGCAAAGGAAACAATAAAAAAATATGGAAGGTAATTAAGGGAATATGTCACATGCCAGCACAGAAAAAAGAACCAACAGAATTATTAAATACTCCAAACACGAATAATCAAAAACAGTCACTTAACATCTGCAACTCACATTTCTCAACAATTGGACAAAAACTAGCAAATAACATTTTAGAGAGACTAAATAAAACTGAAGAAGAATTAGCATCACTTAATAGATTACAGGGTACAACAGACTCCTTTTTTATGCATCCAACTTGTACTGATGAAGTTGAGCAACTTATAATGCAACTCCGTAATGATAAAGCTCCAGGTATGGACAATATTGATAATTATCTGATTAAACAAATTAAAGACTTTATTGTGGAACCTTTATCATCAATATTTAACCTTAGTTTCACTACTGGAGTATTCCCTCTAGCGTGGAAAACGGCATCGGTATTACATTTATAAAAGTGGTAATAGGAGTACTCCAGATAATTACAGGCCCATATCTTTGTTAGGAGTTTTCTCAAAACTCTTAGAAAAGATCATGAATAAAAGATTAGTTTTGTATTTAGAATCACAAAATCTTCTTTCCTCTCGTCAATTTGGCTTCCGACAGGGGACATCCACTAATGACGCTGTATCGCTATTAACTTCTACTATTTCATCATACTTGGATCAGAATAAAGCATGTATTGGAGTCTTCTTGGACCTGGCCAAGGCCTTTGACACCGTTTCCGTTCCAGTATTGACTAGAAAACTCGAAAACGCTGGAATCAGAGGAATTTCATTACACTGGTTTATGAGTTACCTACGGGAACGGAAACAATGTGTTAGAGTGGGCCAGTATTACAGTGATTTGCAAAGCATAAACTTTGGCGTCCCTCAAGGAAGCATACTGGGCCCTACATTATTTATTTTATATATAAATGACTTGCTCAATATTAAAATTAGGAATGCCGAAATAATTTGTTATGCTGACGACACCGTAATTTTGTATAATGGAGTAAACTGGTCAGAAGTAATAAATATGGCCGAGCAAGGAATGTCTCAAATTGCACAATGGCTCCAATTTAACTTGTTGACCTTAAATATTAAAAAAACTAAGTATTTGTGTTTTCATAAGACAAAAGCATCTTCTCCGCCCTCGCTTAATGATATCAAAATACATCATTGTTTGAACTATGCAGACTCCTCATGTTCCTGTGAGTGTATAGTTGGAACTGATACTATTAAGTATCTGGGTGTTACGTTAGATCACAATTTAAATTTCAAGGCACATATTGCAACCTTATCTGGTAGGGTCCGTAACGTTACTCGAATCATGCGACTACTACGTAATTCTGCTGACCTGGATGCACTAAAAGTTGTGTACTATGCTTTGTGTCAATCACTTTTAACCTACTGCATCTCTAGCTGGGGAAGTTCTTCAAAAACAGTTATGATCGCTATTGAGAGAGCTCAACGGTCTGTCCTTAAAGTACTGCTAAAAAAGAAATTTAGATATCCTACCAATGATCTGTACAAGGAAGCCAAAATGCTAAATGTTCGGCAGCTATTTATACTTCAGACTTCTCTCATTGCACACAGACTTTTTAAAACATCGGCTGATTTTAGTAATAGGCTACATAAACGAGTTTTTCAAGTAAAATTACCGGTTATTCGTACATTTTTTGCAAAAAGATTTAGCCCTTTTATTGAGACATATTTATATAATAAAGTCCTGAATCAGTGCGATATCAAACATAGTTCAGTGTTTGAAGCCAAAACCATCATTGTAAACTGGTTGCTCACGCTTAACTATGATTTGACTGAAAAAGTTTTATTGACAACTTCTTAAATTTATGGATTACTCATATATGTTAATTATTCGTAATTTATATATTCTATACTTACTTGTTTATACTTTCTATATATGATAATATTTATATATATTAAAATATATATATATATATATATATATATTTCTTTTACAAATTTAGTAAAAATATAAATAGCATTTATGTATGGATAATTTACAAAAAAACTGTATGGAACTGATGTTATGTAGGTTAAACAGATATCCATAAATATTTTGCTGTAAAACTTTAATAAAGTCAACTGAGCGCTAACCCTATTACTGTACAGCTATCAAAAGGTCTTTACGATACAGACTTAAACGTCTAGTGTGAAGACCACCAGCAATACATAAGTTTGAAAAAGTGTTAAATGGCTTAAATAAAGATTTTTATTATTATTATTATAGTAACAAATTTCCCCTTTTGGCAACTTTTTATTTTTCTCGTATTTATAATTATATACCCCTTGGGGTGCCGGCTAGAATGTTATCCCCTACTGCCTGTGGGTGTTGTAAGAGATAAAATACCGGAAGGGGGTCAGCAGTGCCTTCTGAGGAACTGTCATCTTGAGCTGCAATCCCCAAGATGCCTGCCGCCTCCAAGACGATTACGGCAAACCCGTCTTAATGGGGAAGGCTGTGTTCAGTAGCGGACGATCCGGCTGAACCAGTACTAGCTATAAATTGCCAACTTTTTTACCAACCATGCATATAAATTAATACATTTTGTACGGGAATACATTGTTTATATATATATATAGTTTTATAGTGATAATGTACCTTCTTGACAAATAGTTTTCATTACAGATTATGAGACTGTAATCACAACTACTCGTATATCAGGATAGAAAATTAATTTAGTCTTATATTCTTATATTCTTAGTAGAGTTATGGAGGTCAATTACAAATTTTAGTATTGAAATATTCTACATTGTACTGCCACGTTCAGCAAATAAATTGTATAGAGCCACTGCGAGAAGAACGGGCAAGAAACTCGGGGCCATTCTTTTAAACATCTTTTAACAATGTTTTACTTAATATATAATATAGTTATTACAATATTTGTTTAAATTATGTAAGTAGGTGACAGGCAATAGCTTGGCGGAGGCGGAATTGTCCAGGCATTTTTGTCGTTTATGTAATCAGAAACTGTGTAGTAGGATTTTTTAATCAATATGTTTTTCACATGCAACTTGAATTTCCCTTCTGTGAGCGTTGTAATATGTTTGGGAACTTTATTATAAAACCGCACACAATTACCTAAGAAGGACCTTTTATTTGTCTTTGCTAATCTAAAACCTGGCACCACTATTTTATCTCTATTCCTAGTATTGTAATTGTGATTGTCACTGTTTAATTGAAATTTACTCAATTTTTTACGAACATACATAATATTTTCAAATGTATACAGACTTGGTAAAGTTAAAATATCAATTTCTTTAAAAAGATCCCTCAGACCTAGGACCTATTTTATATATGGCGCAAATTGCACGCTTTTGTATGATAAAGATTGTCTCTATCTCAGCAGCAGTTCCCCACAGCAATACACCATACGACATAATACTGTGGAAGTACGCGAAATAAACTAGGCGAGCAGTAGCTACGTCTGTTAACTTTCTTATCCTAAGAACTGCATATGCAGCAGAACTAAGTCTTCCGGAGAGATCATGTATATGTGGATCCCAAGATACCTACCTTTTTTTTCTAATGGCGGTATGCCTTTATTAACCAAATACTACAAACGATATACAACACTACAGCTATTGCTATATACTATATACTACAAACTATATACAACACTACAATAAAAGCATTTGGACTCATAGGGAGTCCAAATGCTCTAGCCCACTAATAGTTGGCAGCGTGCCCAGCATGCTGGCAGCATTGCCCCGTTGAATTGCAATGCTTATTCTTTGAGCCAAATAGGTGCCAGCATTTTGATCACGCGTCGCATCGACCAAGCGCTCTGATAGATTTTGGAAAATACGATGAGCTCCCGGTCCCCACGGAATAGGGATACGGAAAATTTCTAGTGTGGCATTACAAGCTTTTTTGTCTTCTGTACACAGTACACACAAATTAGTAGAAAAAATTCTTGCACCATCTTTAGGCTCTTTTGATGTAGCATATCTGGCTGAGGCCAAAACCACATGGGGACTGGCTTGTCCAAATACTGAGTTCCCAAAAATGTTGTCATCTCAGAAACAGTGGGATCGGCCCCTATGCGAGCTAGCTCGGAAAGATCTTTTAAATACGTGTCCTAGCATCGCAGATCGTGCTCGTATTCTCGCTGTTTCTGTGTGGGAATCAGGTCTTTGGTTACAAGCCATTCCTTCTTACAAAACTGGTAGCCTTATAGGTCCTTCCGCTTTTCGTCTCGCTATTAGCTTACGCTTGGGTGCAAGGTGTTGTGTTCCACATCACTGCCAGTGTGGTACTGCAGTTGACCAACTCGGTCACCATGGCCTCTCCTGCTCTCGAAGTGCTGGTCGAATTTCCCGCCACGCCAGCCTTAACGATATCATTCGCTGGGCTTTTACCAGCGCCAATGTTCCAGCTGTTCTCGAACCGAACGGTCTGATGCGTGACGATGGTAAAAGACCTGACGGCATGACTCTGGTTCCATGGAAGTTAGGACGGCCCTTAGTGTGGGACGCTACATGCGTAGACACTTTAGCGCCGTCACATCTTTCTGAAACCAACGTGAGGGCTGGCGCTGCGGCTACTTCGGCAGAGCAACTCAAGCGGCGCAAATATGCTAACCTCGGTATGGGTTACATATTTGAGCCGTTTGGTGTAGAGACGTTGGGTCCGTGGGGACCAGATACCTACCTAAATAAAATAGTAAATAATTTATAAAACGATGAGAATGCCACTTATTAACTTTTGGAAAAGAAGGAGACTACTTATTTCAAGTTTTAGAAAAAATGAATAAGAATCTACAATAATAAAAAAAGGTTTTCACGTTTGAAAAGAATGCTTTTCTTGCCTACAAGAAATTTGTGTGTGTTTTTTTAATGATATTGTGACAGAACAAGCTCCACCTGATGTTAAGCGGACTAACCTCTGCCTATAAAAGATGAATTTCGTCACAAGTTACGAATTGCATTGCGCCTGTCGCTTGGAGACATAGCTGTTAAGTCTCATGTGCCTGTTTTCTTTATATCAAAATCATGGACAATATTGTAATTTTACAATCCTTGAATGATGCTTAATACTTCACACAGAACTACTGGCAGAAATCGACAATTAAATACAAAATAATGGATAAAACATTAACCCGTCGAATTTTTAATTGGAGGTATTGACTGATAATTATGCCTACAAAAATAAGCTACATTTAGTTTTTTTTTTCAAATGTTTGAAGAATGTTGTCATGCAATTAATTCATAGATTATTTAAGTGAGAATTTATTTTTAGTTTCGATGGTTTTTTAATATATAAAGATAAATATAGAATCGTATAGTGATTTTTTAGGTTAGCCCACGAATGTCCGAAGGTAGCCATACTGAAAACTTTGATAAGTTATTTGAATAACATTGCCAAATGAGGAATACACATAGTAAAATGTAATAATAACAAACATTTTTAAAACATTTCAAGAAAACATTAAAATTAATATAAACAATTAAAAAATATATCTAGTGGCTATTCCGCCTAATTTACCTCGATCGATCGAGATCATTCTCGATCGTGCACTCGTAGAGTCAAGACCTCCTGAGGATGCTTCGTGTAGAAGCGACAAGCGTCGAAAATTCTTCCGGTTTGGCAGCGTGGCGTTTGTGACGTCACGTCGGCTTAACAGGTAAATTAGGCGGAATTGTCACTAGATATATTTTTATATTTTTTAAGTGCTTTATTAAAATATTAATTTAATGTTTTCTTAAAATATTTAAAAAATATTTGTTATTATTAAATATGGATTTCCGCAAAGTAACGCCTGAAATTATTCATAGTAAAATGTCCTAAACTTGACGTATTTGTTATGAGGAAATGAAAAATCAGTCAAATGGAAATGCAAAATAATAATATTACATTACAAAATACACATAACTATATACAATAGGATAAATTTAGGTCATGTGCGGGAAATATAAATATACGATAGGAAATTAAAAAATTCCTATCGTATATTTGTGATTTTGTAATGTAATCCGCATAGCAGGCGTTATTGCAAACCTAACAATATTCAAAAAGCTATTATTATATATTTGATAGGTCGGTAAACAGAAAATTGATTTTTTTCCCAAGTCCCAGTTACGACGTAAACCATTTGATATATAAAAAAATAACCTAAATATAAAACTCAAAGCCTTCATCGAATGAACCGACAAAACTCAAAGATATGTCTTGGTAACGGCTAGTCAGATATTCGACAAACAGTTAAAAAATATCGAAATAAACTATTTATTGCATACTGTCCACGAATGGCCACGTGGCTAGCCACCATACTACAAGTAGAAAATCGATCACCAAGCACCTGAGAGTGTATGCCGGCAGATGTTCCTCTTAGCCAGTAACCCCAGCGTGAGCACCATTTTCGGCTCCATCATCGCTTACCTTGAATTGAAGTGCTCGTAGCGAAGTTTCATTAGCTGTTCTTAATCGATCAGCAAAGTTAAGCAACTGGATGAGCGACCGCTAGTGACATTACTACTGAGCGCTTCCGAGCTTCGGAGGGCACGTTAAGCCGTCGGCCCCGGTTGTTGTCTTAGGATGGCAGTCGTTATAGCGTGGTGCTAGGGCATTTAGCGAATGCCCGCCTGGTTAGTTACCACCCTCAAGTAGAAAATCTGTCGCCAAGCACCTAACGGTATGTTCAGGCAGCTGTCCTTGAGAGCCAGTTATTCCAGGTTAGCCTGAACAACATCTTCAACCACATAATCACTTACCATTAGATAAGATAGTGGTCAAAGGCTAACCTGTCGGGCATAAAAAAACACAGCTATCGAGTAAAATACGTAATAAATTACGTCAAAATCGGTTCACCTCCTAAGGAGCTGCGACGCCATGAGACAGATTGACGCACACGCACAGATAAAGACTCTTTTCTCTAAACCAAAAACTAACTCTAAGACGAGAAGAAATAACTGGTTACCTTAATTTCTTATTACCTAAATATTTTAATTACAATTCTGCAGTGTTTCCTTTGACCTCTATAATAATTTTACATATTTAACTGCAATGTATAGTTTGTCCTCAATTGTTTTTTTTTCAATTGTACAAACGATGCCAACGAACTCCAGTTCATTGTACTAGTGAATTATGGGTGTAAAACAAAAGAAAATAAATTTTCAAGGTGAATGTTTTTGTTCTATTGCATTGTGTGCATAGAAATGATTTATATGAATGCAAACTATTAGCCAACGTAATTATACATACCTCTGAATTTAATTTGTACCCCGACTATGATTTTATAACTCTATCTTCAAGCCCAAGCACGCTGTGAGGTTCCAGACAAAATGAAGTGTCTCCAAAATATTATTTATAAATCCAAAATAAAATATTATACTTATGATAACTAGCAAAAAGCTGAGTTTTGTGAGGGCTCGCATTTATTTAACAATCTGATTCTAGTGGTGCCATCTAGTAATATGTATTTGTGTATTGAGTTTAGTTTTGTTGCAACCAAAGAGTTCTTTGGTTTTCTAACAGATGACGTTAGTAGTACAATAACATTCTATCCAATCAACACAAAATTGTAAATGATTATGTTTTAATGATTATTGAATTATATTTTTTGGCAGATAACACATCTAGATGTGAAGTTTCATTACTATTTTCTATAGGCGTGACAGTTCTTCAGTAAAGTTTAGCCTCAAAAGGCTCAGGTTGTCGGATAGGGATATATCGATAATAAATCCTAATTCGTACAATTTAATGATTTCAGCGACAAAATATTTTGATTGCGTCACATATTCGCACAAAATCTAATAATAAAATTAGTATAATAAAAAAAAGGCTCAATACTAGCAATACATACCTTTATTTGGTTATTTTCTTGAAATATGTCTTTAGACGAAGTGGTCTTTGAAAAATGTTAGACTGATGGCGTAGGAAGGAGAGATCTCCTTTTAAATGCGATTGAGGGAAACAGAACTACGCTGAAAAGCGCGATAAAAAATTTAAAAAACAATATGTAAATGAGCTGTATTGATATTTTTATTCTATCTTGAGAAATATATGTTATTGTGTTCTCGGATCAACCAATGTATTTGTCATATCTTCAAGAATATTATATGTTTTATTCATATCTGTAAGGTGTAAACTTTTTTAAAATACAGATTCAAAACTGAATTTTTGAAACTCACTTCACCTTAACTTATCGGAAATGACATAAAAATAATATAGCGATGTTTATCAATACAATAAAAAAAAGATTAGTTACCTAAATAATTTTATTGATTTTTTTATACTTACTATAACCCTCATTCAAATTTAATTTAAATTAGTAATAATTAAATTAAATTTAATTTAGTTGAAATAAGGAGTCGTAAAAATATTGTAAATCGAAAGAAAACTACAAGAAATAACTAATTATTTTAAGCTACCTACTTAAATATTAATATTAAAAAACAACATATTTAAATATATATTAAAATCATGGCTTATATCAAGTGTTTTATGATATGAAAGAATATTTCAACTTCTACCGGATACTTATTCACAACTTTCCAGTAAAAAGCGAGATTTCAAATTTGGAATCTCCTATCTGCTTAGAAAAAAAAACATAGTACCATACACAGATTAGAGTTTAGCCATTACAACATAGGAAGGCTCCAAATATATATCTATCTCTCGTTTTGGGATGACATTTTATGAGATAGATATATATTTTTGGAGCCTTAAACAGCCATTTTATAGTCTGTGTCACTTAACGAGACGAAGAAAAAGTATGTACTTTGCGTTTTGTACTTAGTAATGTTGTAGAACCATAGATTTCAAAAACAATAATTTATTGTTAAACTTTCTTTAATTTTTTAGAGAAGCATTATACTGGCATCAACCAGTAAGAAAGACATATTTAGTGAGACAAGTCAAAACTATGTTTTTATTAAGGTCTAAAAAGTTATTGACCTTATGTAATTATGAAAAATAATATGCAATTATAACCATTTAACCTTACATATAAAGATCAAAATCTGAAAAACTATAGCAGACAGAGATGCGATGGATTTTGATAATTGTAGAACTCTGCGCGAACTATTATAGCCCAGCGAAAACGACGGGTTAAAAAGTGCAGTATGTAATTGTTTTTTATCAATAGACTTTAGCTTATTCCATTACTGGATTGTTTGACAGTTCACGTGGCCTTCAAACTTGTCAAGTTATCGCAAACAATAAAAAGAATGACATTTTAGCCGATTTAAACTTACGGTTTTTACGTCGAGAAGGCGTCTCGACCGGTTTCGCGACTTTCAGAGTCGCTTCATCACGGAGTGCGTGCGCTTACGATCGCGCCCGCGCATGCACTGGTGGTAGCGCCGGCGGCGGCGGTGGAGCGAGCCGCGCGCGCTAAAATCGGCTAAAATGTTATTTAATATGTGTCAAACTTACGTTAGTTTGAATCAATCAATAAAAAGAATGTATAGGTTTTTAAGTTACAAAAGTATACATAAATCTACTTTATATATGTTTGTATTTTCGTAAAGTAAATACATTACTGCCATGGCAAAGGTTACTGGCATGGTTAAATGTTTGTCACCCAAAATTCCCAGCACTTTGTTTAGTTTTTGCTTGATGACCTGAACACTGTTAGGTTTGCAGAAGCGCATTGTTTCCCAAATACAGCCTTGAGAGTATTTAAGTAGGTAATTTTTTGTAGGACAAAGCAACAGAGTTGTTAATTAACATTCAACAATCATTCAATATAATTAAATCAGAAGTCATGATTTTGACTCATGACTTCTCTGTTGCTTTGTCAGCATACTACTTACTAATAATGTCAAAGACACGTATTGTTATCGCTCAACACCGTAAATCAAATGCTTGAAATTATTTACATAAAATTGAGAGAAACTTCAATTAGGTAAGTCTAGGATTGATATATATTTTTTAAATATTATTATGTTTGCAATAACGCCTGATTGGCGGATAATACTACAAAATTACAAATTTACGGGGGAAAAAATTATAGTCACATGAACATAAGTTTTTCGGGATTCGAACCCGCGATGTCACATCCCATGACATTATTTAACCATCGTATGATGACATCGAACCCGCGATGTCATCATACGATGGTTAAATAAAGAACGAGAGGAAAAAATTAAGTTACGAGTCATTCTCATGTTAGCTCAAGCTGGATGGACGCGGGTTCGAATCCTGCACATGACTATATTAGTTTGTAATATAAATTTGTAATTTTGTGATTGATAACATTTTATCATTGTCGCAATAGTTTTTCGTAACACCCCAAAAATATATGCGAGATAAATGGACATCCATTTTAAGATCTGCGAAATTTTACACCTACTACCGCTGCTGCGTGAAGTATAAGTCAATAACTATAAACATTTAATTTTAGCGTCCATGCGTGTATGTATGCACCTGATATTCCTTAAAATCCCCGAGCTAAATTTGAGTAGTGTGTATTGAACGTTTTCTTTGAAAACATTTATATCCATTTTTTAGTTTTAAACTATGTAGCTGAATCTTATCTTAATTTACCTATACATAAGTGATTCTCTTTTGTCTCTTTATTATCTACAGGCACGGAATAAAAAGGATCACATTTCAAAGCCATTCCAATAAATAAGCGACTCTAGTTACGAACTAATTAAGTGCACTTCAGCTCGCAAAGCATCTAAGTATATATAATCGGAGTATCTAATACTTATATTCACCTACAAGGCGTCTCTCTTTCTAACGCATAGCTCTGATCTCTTCTGACGCGTCACACACCGTAAAAATATAATCCTGTCCGGACGGATACGCGGATGTAACTGTAAGTTTGTAAAGTGCGCAGTGAGCCAGGCCTGCTCTTTCAGGATAAAGACATTGAACAATCTTTTCTACAACAAGACGAAAATGATAGCTATAAAGTACATGCAATGAGCTTAGAAATGCAGAGCGAATGGCTAACCATAGGTGAATTTTGTATCCCTTTGGCGTTAATGTGGCGCACCTTGATATACGATTGGTCACCTGCCTTATTAAAATTTTATCTAAACGCCTTTCATCTGACCCTCCCAGACCAAAGTTATTTAGTAAGATGAGGAAAAGCCAACGAAAAGTCTTGCGGTATTTGTCGGGAGGCCATAGGTACAGCAAGGCACTTATTGGTAGGATGCAAGGTGCTCCTTGATAGGGGTCATTATTCCCGTCGCCACGATAGAGTCCTCGAAATCATACGAGAAGCGGCGAGCCTCGCGGTAGCTAGAGCAAAAAAACCCTACTCCTGGGTTGCAAGTCCCAGGCCCCTCTAGCCTCTTCCTTTGCAACGCGATGGACCCGGCACCCGCACGGTGAATCCATGGAATGCTAAGTAATTCGACTCTATATTTTGTTTGATGAATAGATTCAGGCGTTACTTTGCGGAAATCCATATTTAATAATAACAAATATTTTTAAAATATTTTACGAATACATCAAATTAATATTTTAATAAAACACTTAAAAACTATAAAAATATATCTAGTGACAATTCCGCCCAATTTTCCTGCTAAGCCGACTTGACGTCACAAACGCCACGCAGCCAAACCGGAAAAAATTTCGACGCGTTTCACTTCTACACGAAGCATCCTCAGGAGGTCTTGACTCTTCGAGCGCACGATCGAGAATGAGCGGCCGGCGGCTCAGCACGCCTTTATATAGACTAGAGCAGCTTTTCGAAGTTATGTCCATAGACTGTTATCGGTTCCTCTTAATCAGAAAATTTTTAATAAGGAACTTAATATAATATACCAAATTGCTATATCCAACGGCTACAATAAACAATTAGTTGATCGATTAATTCATAATAAACAACGTAATAGAGCTATGTCACTCCTATATTCTTGCCCTACTGATAGAAATATCAAGTACGTAGGCAGCATAACTTATATGGGACCAATCTCTCAAAAAATCTCCAATATATTTAAGAAAAATAACGTCCATGTAGCTTTTCGAACAAATCAAAATCTACGCCATTTATGTAACGGAAAAGATCGTTTAGAAAACATTAAAAAATCCGGTGTTTACAAACTTACCTGTGACGAATGTAACAGTGTTTATATTGGTCAAACTGGCCGTAACTTTGATATTAGATATAAAGAACACATATCCGCGTATAGGAACGACCATCCCGAACAGTCTCACTTTGCAAAACATTTAATTGAAAGCAGTCATCAACTCCTTGATAGTAATACCTTTAAGATTTTACATTGTTGTGATAAGGGATTTCGATTGTGTGTATTGGAACAGTTAGAAATATTAAAACATAGCGCAGGCGTTGCACTGTTGAATGAACAGACGCAATTGGTGTCATCACCACTATTACGTATTTTTAGTGATAACTTGCCAGTACAAAATAGTTAAACATGTATTTGTTTTAGGAAGTAATTTTGTTATATTTTTTCGATATTATTCATATTCAAAAACACATTGCATAATATAAATAATTTAAAATTATTATTTGTAATGAATTTTGGCCTTATGATGTCATTGTCACTTTAAAAACGTATTACTCACCAATTGTTCGCTACAACAAAGAGCAGTGACTCACGCTCGAGTCTAGACAAAGGCGTGTTGACTCAGCTCTAGTCTATATAAAGGCGTGCTGAGCCGCCGGCCGCTCATTCCTGGGCTATAGAGGGTCTCCCCTCGCCCAAAGCCCGGTGGAGCTGTACGTCCGTATAGCGGTAGAAAGCATCTATGCCCTCCCTACAAAAAAAAAAACATAAACCGGCCGCTCATTCTCGATCGTGCGCTCGAAGAGTCAAGACCTCCTGAGGATGCTTCGTGTAGAAGTGAAACGCGTCGAAAATTCTTCCGGTTTGGCTGCGTGGCGTTTGTGACGTCAAGTCGGCTTAGCAGGAAAATTGGGCGGAATTGTCACTAGATATATTTTTAAAGTGTTTTATTAAAATATTAATTTGATGTTTTCGTAAAATATTTTAAAAATATTTGTTATTATTATATATTGTTTGTTTATGTGGCAGGTCAGCACAGCAGCATGAGCCTAAAGAGAACAATGCATGCATCGTTCAAAACCAGGCTTCTCCAGGTTTTGAACGAAAAAAAGCCATTGCAGTATACCATCTTTAAGACGAAACTGAAACTTAATGAATTCTTATGTTTTCGCGATTATCACACGTAGAATTTCATTCACACTTGGACGTAGTGACTTATTAATGCCAGTTAAATATTAGATTATTGCTACGAATAAATATGAAAAGAAATGTAATTCAAGATCAAAATCAACAGAACGCAAACTATACCGCAGCGGGCGTGGCTTAAAAAGTGTACCGCGCGGCGCTATCAGTTCGCCGCGTGGGTTCGTATCATGCGGTTGTACCACGGGAATTTTCAACTGAATTTATCAATGTTCTTCTACGTTGTTTAATTCTGAAAAAATACCATAGGTACTGTGTAGTAAAATGTTGGAGAAGCCATACGGATATAAAAAAACCGGGAATAACTTATATAAACGAATAAATACAAAATATTTTGGAAACCCATACTTCACTACCCTGGATAGTTTTATGCAACATGAATTTTACATTAAGTCAAAAATAACTTCGGAACATTGTTAGTCCGAGAACATTTTATGAGAAAACAATTACCAATGTTTTTTTTTCGTATGCTTAATTTTTTATGTCAAACATGTACTACAAATGTAAAAAACTTTGATAAAGGTCCTTAATTCTAATTTAGTATTTGTGCTTCTAATGACATAAAAATATCTTAGAAGTAGGGCTTAGATCTGACAACTGTCAAAGTGTCAATTAATGTCGTATCGTATATCTCAGTATTGATTTAATTTTTGGGATACAAAAGACATAAAAAATTCTTATAGCTGTCATACGTAAGTCATTTCTAGGTACTTTTTATGTCATTTTCACCAAAAATATGAAATAGAAACGTAAAAATATGATATTAACTGTCATTTTGACAGCTGTCATGCTTGAGATCTATTTTTAGATAATTATAATGTAATTTGTACCTAAAACATAAAACTAAAACAGATAAATTCTACATCAACTGCCACGTTGATAGTTGTCACACCTATGGCTGCGGTATTGTTGGTTGCAGTAGGTATATATAATCCATTTACTTAATTTGGTACAATGGAATACTAGAGTAAATAAATAAATAAAAATAGTTCTGGGCATGCTGGGCACGCTGCCAACTGGTAGAGAGCTGGAGTGTTTAGACTGCCTGCAAACCTGAAATTGCAGCTAGGTTGACTAAATGCTTTCGTTGTAGTAGCTAAAAGTATTTACAATTATTTGCAGCATTTTGTTAATATACATACCGCCAAAAAAAACTTGATGTACTTATTAATCTAACAAACGTAATAAGATATTTTTAAAATCTAAATTAATTCTAAGTTATATCCTAATATCAATATCAACTTGAATAAAAAAATAATACTGGAAATCCCTTTTTTTTTCTCAGCGCATTATATATACCTACCGACTTTTAAATTATAGAATATTATTTCCTAGAAAGTAATTCGAATCTACTGAGAAGTGCATGAAAAACCTAAAATATTTTATTGAAAAAACCTGTAATAGAAAATGAATACGTAAACAAGCTTACGTATTGTCATTATGAAGGAGTGGGAAGTAAGTTATCTTCATACAAACGCACCGCGCGCGGCTTGTTTGTGTGCGCTATAGTATCTATGCGTCCCGTACACACACTCTAACACAATCTCGACCCGTTTCTCAGTGCGCCAGCCGGGGCTAACACCGAACAAGGTTCGCGCGTCACGGCACCGCTAAATAAATGAAAAATGTTTGATAATCGCATGAGAACTTATTGCTGTGTGTTCGGCTGTCTAAATAATTCATCTATTCCAGAGTTGTCTTTGTTCAGATTACCTACTGAACAGGAAAGGTAGGCAAGTCACTTATTCTAGCATACCTATGATTTTTACTTGATGATGATTATTTTAGTGATGCCTACTTTATTTTTTTGTTGTATTAGGTATGCCCCGCATCGCACGTCTCTGGCCTCGCAACCACATAGTATCGCCAGTCGGTATTTTTTTCATCGTGAAAGGTGTTTTCATCGTTTAGGCATAAAACCGACCTCACTAACCCTGAACCCAGACAACACAAGTAAAAATAAAACTTCCCGGCCCTTGCCTATTTCTAGGTACTGAATTAAAATTTTGCATATACGAGGACATACATTATAAATAAGTAACAACCCTGAGACAGGCAAGTATGGTAGGTAATTATATCGCGAATTGGGCCGGAGATGGCCTACTTCCTCACTCTTTCTACTATGGTATTGTAGCATAACGCCATCCACGCGTATCTAAAGCTGGGAACGCACTACAGAGTTGCGTCGCGACGCGGTATCTGAGCGACTGTCACTACCTAATATGCATTTACAGAGGTGCAGAGCTGTGCTGCAGCGAAGTGGCGCGCTTTTTCGTTCACAATAGCAATACGGCGGCTTAGCAGAACGGTTTTGCAAAGAGGTAGTTATAGCTGAACAATTAATAAGTGTTATATTTGGGCGCAAGATATAACAAAAAACTCTTTTTACGACTCTTCAGAGATAATGATCGATTTCACACAGATTTTAGAACGTAAAATAAGGCCTTATGAATTGTTGAAACGTGGGTGGAACGTGAAATGATTGGATAATTTACTGCACCGCGTTTCTCCGGTGCCGAAAGGCGTGGCGCAGGCGTGACGCAGAGTTGCCTTCGGAGACATATCTGTAGCACTGCGCCGTGCGCCGTGCCTCTCCGAAGCCACATCACTATAGTGCGATTTACGCCATTCAATCCATACAAATTATGTTTTCCGAGCCGCGCCGTTTCGCTGCCACGCTGTTCCGCAGTAGTGCGGTTTGGCCTGAGGCAATGACGGCAGTGACAACATCACCTTGATGCGACCAATCAGATGCGATCATTTCTAAGCGCCAAATCAATTACCCAATCCAATTGAATTTGGAAAATTGTGCGTGTTTTGTTACTTGTGAACTTGATGAGGCGAAAATCAAAGCGGTCACTGTATCATACTTCTTTACTTTATTTATTCGTAGGATTATTGACAGGTTTAGAATGTCAAGTGTACATAGTTCTACACGCTACTAAATTCCAATAATTCTAATAAACATAGTTTAATGCTTAAATCTAAACGTGACTGTGAAGAAAAAATGTTTTGTAATAGAAATATTAAAGTACATTCATATTAAACAGCAAATTACTAACAACAGCAAATTACTAACCAATACATTAAAATTCGTAAGCACCAAAAAATACTTGTCATGTTTGAAAACCTCTTCACACGAAAACTAAAACAAAGTAGCTGCGCGAGAGGGGTCTGAACTTTGACAGTTTAGGAAAAGACAATCGGACCACGTGATGGGAGTGCTAACTAAACGTCTAATCTATACTTATAATAAAACTGTAACAGGTCCAATTCTGAACATAAGAGATATTATGCAAAAAAAAATTGAGAGCACTCTGTAGCTGATACTGATGCCAAAACTATATTTTTTTTTATTTTTGTCTGTCTGTCTGTCTGTCTGTCTGTATCCCGACCGCGCATCACTCCAAAACTACTGAACGGAATTTAATGAAACTTAACACGATTTGAGTTCATGCTACGAAAAAGGTTATTGTATACTTTTTATCCCGAAATTCAGCACGGTTCCCTCGGGAAAGGGGATGAAAGTCAAAATGTTACTTAGTTGTAATTAATGAACGCGTAGTCCGATTTCAATTATTCTTTTTTGTTAGAATAGTGATGAGTGAGCCCGGAACCCCAGGGGCAGCCTGGCACCCCACGGGCAGCCCAGCACCCCATGGGCTACTGAATGGAATTCAATGAAACTTAACACGATTTGAGTTCATACTACTAAGAAGGTTATTGTATACTTTTTATCCCGAAATTCAGCACGGTTCCCTCGGGAAAGGGGGTGAAAGTCAAAATGTTACTTAGTTGTAATTTATGAACGTGTGAGGTTTGTCAAGATAGAGAGCATTTATTTTATCTGTAATGTAGGCTCATTAAATTATAAGATGTTTTCAGGCGGTGATGCCATAATCTAGTCCTAGCTTAAGGTAAAGTAAATGAGTACTACTAGTTCAGTACTTAACTATCCCACTTACTAGGTTTTCTACACAAAAAGGAATCATAAGGATACTTCAAAAACACAACGTTTATAGGAACACATAGAACACTTTAATAAGAATAATACATCATTAGGGTCACATGGATTACTTCAAAGGTAATATTGTATAGTCACATTTCACAACGATAATACAATAAAAAGGGCGAATTTGGAAGCCAACAAACATAGACCCACACAAAACACATGAATATCAGTTACGTTACATTAAATAATATAATACAGTACTTAACTCAATAAGTCTCGATGCAGCAGTCACTTGTGAAGAATAAAGAGAGCTCAGTAAGTTAAGACATTGGTTTTATAGCAATGACTGGCGCCAAGTGTCTGTCGCATATCCATTAAACTACCCGCCATATTTATCTCAACCAATCAGAGACATGAGCGTTCCCGCCACAACGTATCAGCCAACCCGAAATAAGACAGGATGGTTGGTCATTGGCTAGTCTAGAATGAATACAGATCATAAAGGGTTTCAGTGTGGCGGTTAATAAAAATGACAAATATCAACAAGTTTTAGAAAATTCTACAATTACATAATAAGTAACTTCTCGTAACTTATTTACTTAAGAGAATCTAAGCTTAACAAATATATGATTCTAACAAACACGTAGTCCGATTTTAATTATTCTTTTTTGTTAGAATAGTAATGAGTGAACCCAAGACCCCATGGGCAGCCCGGCACCCCACGGGCAGCCCAGCACCCCATGGGCTACTGAATGGAATTCAATAAAACTTAACACGATTTGTGTTCATACCACGAAGAACGTTATTGTATACTTTTTATCCCGAAATTCAGCACGGTTCCCTCGAGAAAGGGGATGAAAGTCAAAATGTACACTTAGTTGTAATTTATTAACGCGTAGTCCGATTTCAATTATTCTTTTTCGTTAGAATAATGATTAGTGAGCCCGGAACCCCATGGGCAGCCCGGCACCCCACGGGCAGCCCAGCACCCCATGGGCTACTGAATGGAATTCAATGAAACTTAACACGATCTGAGTTCATACCACGAAGAACGTTATTGTATACTTTTTATCCCGAAATTCAGCACGGTTCCCTCGGGAAAGGGGATGAAAGTCAAAATGTTACTTAGTTGTTATTAATGAACGCGTAGTCCGATTTCAATTATTCGTTTTTGTTAGAATAGTGATGAGTGAGCCCGGAACCCCATGGGCAGCCCGACACCCCACGGGCAGCCCAGCACCACATGGGCTACTGAATGGAATTCAATGAAACTTAACACGATTTGAGTTCATACTACGAAGAAGGTTATTGTATACTTTTTATCCCGAAATTCAGCACGGTTCCCTCGGGAAAGGGGATGAAAGTCAAAATGTTACTAAGTTGTAATTTATGAACGCGTAGTCCAATTTCAATTATTCTTTTTTGTTAAAATAGTAATGAGTGAGCTTGGAACCCCATGGGCAGCCCGGCACCCCACGGGCAGCCCAGCACCCAATGGGCTACTGAATGAAATTCAATGAAACTTAATACGATTTGAGTTCTTACCACGAAGAACGTTATTGTATACTTTTTATCCCGAAATTCAGCACTATTCCCTCGGGAAAGGGGATGAAAGTCAAAATGTACACTTAGTTGTAATTTATTAACGCGGAGTCCGATTTCAATTATTCTTTTTCGTTAGAATAATGATGAGTGAGCCCGGAACCCCATGGGCAGCCCCGCACCCCACGGGCAGCCCAGCACCCCATGGGCTACTGAATGGAATTCAATGAAACTTAACACGATCTGAGTTCATACCACGAAGAACGTTATTGTATACTTTTTATCCCGAAATTCAGCACGGTTCCCTCGGGAAAGGCGATGAAAGTCAAAATGTTACTTAGTTGTTATTAATGAACGCGTAGTCCGATTTCAATTATTCTTTTTTTGTTAGAATAGTGATGAGTGAGCCCGGAACCCCATGGGCAGCCTGGCACCCCACGGGCAGCCCAGCACCCCATGGGCTACTGAATGGAATTCAATAAACCTAACACGATTTGAGTTCATACTACGAAGAAGGTTATTGTATACTTTTTATCCCGAAATTCAGCACGGTTCCCTCGGGAAAGGGGATGAAAGTCAAAATGTTACTTGGTTGTAATTTATGAACGCGTAGTCCAATTTCAATTATTCTTTGTTGTTAGAATAGTAATGAGTGAGCTTGGAACACCATGGGCAGCCCGGCACCCCACGGGCAGCCCAGCACCCCATGGGCTACTGAATGAAATTCAATGAAACTTAAAACGATCTGAGTTCATACCACGAAGAACGTTATTGTATACTTTTTATCCCGAAATTCAGCACTATTCCCTCGGGAAAGGGGATGAAAGTCAAAATGTACACTTAGTTGTAATTTAGTAACGCGTAGTCCGATTTCAATTATTCTTTTTCGTTAGAATAATGATGAGTGAGCCCGGAACCCCATGGGCAGCCCCGCACCCCACGGGCAGCCCAGCACCCCATGGGCTACTAAATCGAATTCAATGAAACTTAACACGATCTGAGTTTATACCACGAAGAACGTTATTGTATACTTTTTATCCCGAAATTTAGCACGGTTCCCTCGGCAAAGGGGATGAAAGTCAAAATGTTACTTAGTTGTACTTTATGAACGCGTAATGCAATTTCAATTATTCTTTGTTTGTTAGAATATTCACTAGTGAGCTCGGAACCCCACGGGCAGCCCGGCACCCCACAGGCCACCTGGCACCCTAAGGGCAGCCCGGCACCCACGGGCATCCCGACAGCCCACGGGCATCCCGGCACCCCACGGGAAGCCCAGCACCCCATGGGCAGCTCGGCACCCCACGGGTATCTTGGCATCCTTCTTTAGATTTGCCAGCTTGCTAAGATAACACTCTAAAATCTGGAACATTCGCCACAATCAATTTTGTTAACTATCTATCTTTTGCCGGATACATTTTAGGGACTGCGCAATGGAAGTGTACAATCTAATATATTTTTGTTCTACCGCCAAACAAGGAGAACCTCGGCAAAAAGATATCGTTTTATAATCGAAATTCCAAAGAAACGCACAAAGTACCTACTTTGCTTCAACATTTATTGTGCGAACCGCGAAGGAACTCTCTGAGTTACTTAACTACTGTCTTCTGGAAAAACAAGCTAGGAGTTATCAAACCCAAAGTAAAAAGCTCCTTTCTGAGCTATGCTTTACTAAGAGTGGTTCACCACAGACCACAACGTTGCTTAATATGAGATAAACAGTGCTCAAATGTGAATAATTAGTTTGCAGGTACGGCAATCGCGTACGAAGTCGCGGGTACAGCTAGTATGAAATAAGGCTGTTGTGCCGTTTTGTCCTCATATACACTTATGTACCTACGTACTTCACCTAAAATGTCAAAACAAAAAATATTTAAATGATATCGGTAACTAGCTTTTTCTTAGAAAAGAAATAACAAGTGGACATCACGTACGCGCGGAATACCTTTTATGTTACGGAATTGCTAAAAATTATTTACAGTGAATAATTTTATTGTTTTATTTTTCTTCTTGGCACTATTAATCACTGGGTATTAAATGCGATTCTCAACTCGGATGTACTACACCCTCGATGGGAATGGGTGATTTTCTTCCCCCGGTGAAATATGTACAATTATCACTCAACATTTCTGTAATAATTAAGTATAGAACACTTGTATAGAAAGTTCTAAATAAATATAAGAGTGTTTTCCTTATATCTACTTATTTTGTATTCTTTCATTCGCGGCTTTATGTATATCTCCCCAATAGAACCCGTCTTGGTATACCTATATTTCCTCTCCATCCAAAGGTTGTCGGGTAGAGATTGCTTTTAGTAATAAGGCCAAAGCGATACATTGTTGTAAGCATTTGCACTTTTTTAATATTTACATAGTATTATACTTCTATCAGCGGCTCACTGCCATGGAGCAAAATGAACCTTTATTTGACATTAATTTGATCGTTGCCATAATATTATTTATGGCTACATGACGTTTACCTGATCTTCTTCTTCGCCAGAGATGACACCTGAAAATTGTGACAGTATCCAAGGAAAACAGGTTGCTTAATGAGGTTGTTTCATACAAGCGCTGTGCAACGGAATATGCAGTAGCAGCACAGAATAAGTTGGAGTAGTAGTTTAATTTCTATAAATTAATAATCTACAGCGGTTTTTTCTTTATAGGAAAAAATAACACTTCATTACATTAGTACAGCAGTTGATTTTATATTTTCTTTTCTCTCTAAATTAATATTTCTTTTACAACGTTTTAAATAAGTTTTCTCTTATGTTCTCTAATTATATTGCAGTTTTTGAGTAAACATTTGGAAATTTTATGTGGAAATCTCCATTCTTAAAAGCATCAAGTTCAAAGTAGTACTCCTATTTTATTCCAAAACACCTCATGGCATGTTCGATTAGTTAGTGCAATATATTCAATGTATCTAGGTGTGGTCATCGAGGCTTAGACATCGTAACCTTCACATAATCACTAACACTTTTCTCACGCTATAGGCAGTTTTTTTTTATATGCCTGATAGGTTATCCTTTGACCACTATCTTACCTGATGGTAAGTGATGATGTGGTCGAAGATGTTGTTCAGGCTAACCTAGAAGTACTGGCTCTGAAGGACAGCTGCCGGAACACACCGTTAGGTGCTTGGCGACAGATTTTCTACTTGAGGGTTGTAGCTAGCCAGGCGGGCATTCGCAAAATGCCCTACCACCATGCTATAACGACTGCCGTCCTAAGACGACAACCGGGACCGACGGCTTAACGAGCCCTCCGAAGCACGGAAGCGCTCAGTAGTAATGTCACTAGCGGTCACCCATCCAACTCATGACCGCGGGCGACGTTGCTTAACTTTGCTGATCGGTTGAGAACAGCTAAGTAAAGTCTTTCTTAAGATTTACTGACGAAAGTTAAGAAAAATAGAAACATTGGTAAGAAAATGGTTGCGTGTTTTCTTGGAAAATCAAAACATTACACAACAGTCTCTCTTGAAAACCAAAGCACTGTGACCGCAAATTTGTACGTCAACACATGCTTGCCCGGAGTTTTAGAAAAAAATTGGAGAAAAGCGTCCTTGAAGCAATGTTGTCGTTCACCACGATAACGCGTCCTCACTTACCGTTAAGATGATGGAAGCGTATTTGAAGGCTTCAAATGTAGAATTAATGACGCACTGCCCAGAACATGCACCTAGCGATTTCTTTTTTGTTTCCTAAATTAAAGACAAATTTAGAGGCACGTGTTTAACGAGCCCTGAATCAGCAGTGAATGCGTTCCAAGAAGCCATTGAAGACGTCCCTATGGAAGACTGGTCCATCTGCTTATTACAATGGTACCAGCGAATGCAAAAATATATAAATAGGAAGGGCATACACTGAGAACAACAATAAAAGTATCATGAGTCTTATTTATCAGATTCCAAAAACTTTTAGTATGACCTAAGTAGTACTTTCCTATTTGCTGCCTCAGAGAAATGAATAAGAAAGAGGGAGTCTAATGAAAATCAAAAATGAAGCATCAAATTCGGCCAATTTTATGTAAGACACAAATCACTCACAAAAACGTATCCAAATTTGGCCAATTTTGTCCTCATTCACGATAGACCGTCGCACATTACACACGTTACACATAAGGGAATTCATAAATTTAAAACTGACTTGAGTATTAAAGCACGCGTAAGTATTAAATATAATGTACTTTCTTTAATATTATACAACGCAATTTAGGTTACAGTTTCGAATAAAAATGTAAACAAAAGTGTTGCCAGACATACATTTTAGGTTGTTTCCAAAAGTGTGCAGTTTTTAATAGTCGGTTCGTGTAGCTGTAACATTATACACTTTATATCTGAACAAGCGTATGTTTATTACGAAAAACTAGGGATTATCTTATCTTATAGTGAAAATAACCAGTAAAGAGTTTTGCAACTAATCATGTTTTAGTTAAATTTAATTTATTATAGTTATAGTGCAATATCTTTGTTATCACTGCAACTATAGTAGTTAGAATGTTCGACCAAGAAATTTGATATTTCTTATAAAAGTTTGCAGGTTAAAAGTTATTTCAAAATTGTCCCACAGTTGGGCAAGAGCCTACATTTTGATGACTAACGAAGGCAATAATCGACCAAGAACGTGTCAGGACACGCAAATGATTGCTCCCGTCGCAGATGCCGTAAATAAATAGAAAACCATTTAACGAGTAGTGTTGGTTTTTTATTTTATTTACAATTTCTCAAAATTTACAGTTATAAACCAAAAATATTTTGGGAAAAAGTACTTAAAATGACAGGAACGGTTATTTTATTATCACCGAATGCTCAAACTAATTTTCGTTTGATGTTTTTAGTTTAATCTATCTATGGTAAATAATGAAATTCTAGGTCTAAAAGTTAGAAATATCGACTAGGCTACCAAAACTTTTACACGAAAATAGTTAATTAGGAGTATTTTTTAAAACACTCCCGTGATACTTGTTGTGTTATTGTTGTTAATCATTTCAAGTTTCCAATAGGGAGTGTTTATATAGATGATTGGCTATCCGCGGTTAGGAAAAATCGTTAGAACCTAAAAACCTTATTTTACATATTAAACTTTTTTTCGGTAACATTTTAATGTTTTTTCTAATTCTGTTTTCACAAACATTATACACAAATTGATAGAGATATGTGTAAAAATAATCGTAACTGTGCGCTTTTTATTGTCCTAGGGAACGTAAAGTCTAAAATATCTTAAAAAAAAAATGCGATTCATATGAAACAATAATCGTGAAGATTGTGCAATATTATAATAATATTGCGCAATATAAATAATATTATGTTATTGTGAAGTATTCTTACGAACAGATTTTGCTGTATATTTATATCTTCAAAATTTTTTCTCCCATAAATCCCACAATTTAGTTATTTTTGCTTTCATATGGCAACACTTCTACCGCACACATGTATAATAGTGTGGCTTCAGTTTGATGTTTTACGAGCCTCCGTCTTTTCTTCTATTTTGTCAGAGTTTGCTGCATTCAGAGACGACAATGGCCCGCCGTCAAATTAATCCACCCAGATGTCGCGGTGTCTACTACTAACAAAAGGTTAGTGTGAGCGAAAATATTTTTATAAGTAATCTTATTTTACTAACTTTTATTGATATGAGTTTGTGTGCACTTGATCAATATCGAATAAAAGGAATTATGTAATATATAATTTAGGATACTTTATAAATTCTGTGCCAGTGTCATCTCTGTTTTGAATGTCAACGTTCACAAAATGCCTACAAATTAAAGTCTGCACAGAATATTTTTCAACAATTTTAAACAATTAACAGTGAGAAGCGTCAGTATCAAAATATACTCACCGGTAACATTGTTTACGAGTGGGTAGCACCACTCATCATTGATATCAAAAGTAGTTAGGGTAATTGTGCCTGTTTCCCGTCCACTGCTAGTTTCCAATTTCCATCCACTGGACGGTGTTGATCTAAACAAAAGCGTATCATAGCACTTCAGAACAAGATATTTGAAACATGCTGTTGCAAAACACGGGTACTCCTGTCAATTTACTTCCTAAATAAGTAGGTTGTTGAATGAAATCATTGTATGTTGACGTGCCTTGCTTTTATCAAGTGAAAACGCAAAATAATTAGTGGTACGAAGCAACTCTAATGTAAGATAATTCATTGTATTTAGGACTATTCTGTACTCCTGACTTGTTCGTTAAGAAATCACGTAGCTAAATTACTTGTGTATTGTTTGTTTTTCATAGTTTTCTAATATTTTTAATGTGGAAGGATAATAGGGTACGTTTTTTGTTTCAAAATTTTAGTTGTTGTCCAACCGGATGAAAATGAATAGAAATAAGTCGGATTTTTTTAGCATCTGAATTATCGAAGTTTGTAAAATCTTAAAGTTATTTATTTGTTAATGAACCTCAATAGAATACTTAATTTTAACAGTTTTAAGGTTTCGTACACTAGAATCGTAAGACGTATGTGATAAACTGTACATAAAATCTGACGGACAGCAGCTAAAATCGTCGTATCCTGTGAACTATTTCCATCCATTTCATTTTTAAAAGGGATCCTGACTATAATAATATAGTTATATATTGGTTTATAACAACTTCTTGGCTTATGTGACTCTTTATATAACTGGTCTTTTGACATTATGTATTCAACATTTTCGAAGGAAAATATTATACTTATCAATTACTGCGTGAAAAAATATGTAGAAGATGTTATTTATAGCACTATATTAAATTTCCATTGCAGGCATTATATACTAGCTATTGGCTGTGATTTTGTCTACATGGAAATTATGTCGCGCTACCACTAAAACTACTCGGTTAATCGAGATAAAAGTATATTGTACCCTAATCCATAATACAAGAAATGTTTTGGTATACCTACCCAATATCAACAAATCGTTTTAGGAAATTACTCACACACATACACACACACACACATATATATATATATTCTTGGCGACAGATTTTCTACTTAAGGGTGGTAGCTAGCCAGGCAATCAATAGGGATATAATTAAATGAGATTTAATAAGTGGTATTTTTTTTCGTGTTACAGCTAGCAACTCTTCTAAATAGACGTTAAGTGGCACAATGACCCTATGAGAATTTATGTTGATGGAATTACATACGAACGCACCTTAAACAACGTAGGCCTCAGAGTTCTCTATCGCTCGGTCAAAAATAATAACGTAAGTTCTTTAACTCTTTTATACTTTTTTTTATGTACATTGTTAAGCCGTACTTACACTAAGTACTTATTTTATATCCGCGTACATTTGTTAAGTATCCCTTGAAGTAACCACTTGGTGGATTACGAAATCGTGCGTGAGAAGTGGACGCAGTCGTTATTTACAGTACACTTGAATAACGTACGTTTTTAGCTCGTCTATTTACTCTGCTTATGGAATAACACCAGCCATTGATTTATTACATATTACTATAAAAAAAAATTGTGCGTTCAAAACATTATCTGATTCTCCCTAATATTATAAAGGCGACAGTTTGCGAGTGTGTTAGTATGTTGGTTACTTCTTCACGCTCATCGCTCAAACGGCTGTACTAATTTTGATTAAATTTGATATGGAAATAGGTGAGGCGCTAGATTAATACTTAGGATACTTTCCATTATCATCATCAATCATCACCACGTACATGGGGCGTAACTATTAATGCTATAAATGAAAAGTAGAAATGAATTGCAGATATTGGGAACAGCATTACACTCCGTACATTTCTCGACTTTGAGATATATGTAAGAACTATTTCATATCCAGCTGTAGATTTCGTTAAAGGCGACTATGAGGAAAATGTGCGAATGGTCAGCATGCCGCTACTCACGTCAATTTGAGTAGAATTTTGATAGATGTTAGAGGCACCACTATAGTTTGAACTATGGTACTACTCTGCCTCTCCACCAAGGGGGGGTGAAGAGGATGTGTGGGACTTGAACACACTAAAACCCACCGTGAGCAGTCTACCGCCAAGGTGGGGCAAGATAGGGTCGCTTTAGCATTCAGCATCTTGTCCCGGCGGTAGGCCCGACTCCGTCGGACCTGTGTGCCGGTGGAGGGTGATCTTGCTCACCAAGACCACCCCACAAACGTGTGGGGCCGTGCAAGCTGGTTGAGAATCCCCCACTCTTCACCAGTGACCCCACTACGGAGAAGCAAGGAGGCGGGCGAACTGCCGCCTCTTCGCCCCTGTTCCCGTCCGGTTTTTGTACTGGATTGAATCTTGCAATCTTGCTTAGTTTTATTCTTTGAAAGCCCCATAAAAACGGCGTCATTAGATATATTTTTAATCCTCATTAATGCTTGTTTCTACATGTTACATTTTTCATGTCAAAAAACTCACAATATAACAAAAATAATTTATTAGGTACTTTATAAGTGTGCGGAATTATACATATCGGTTTATAGAATTTATTTTCTCAACAAGAAATTTACATTTCACTTATATGAGAAATTAATCTAAGTTTATATGTATCATGCTTCGACATTTGTTGATTCAGTTACATAAGTACTAGAGTATAGTCTAACATTTAGTAGTGTTACACAATTTACGGTAACTTAAAATGTGAGGAGGACAAATAATAACGTATTGACAAATAATAGCACGAGTATATAGCTATACATTACAAAATAATATATACATAATAATATATACATAATAATGGTATAATTATACACCTTATAAATTTATATACAATTTGCGTTGTTGTAAGTGTTGCGCGCTAGCCGGGCCGCGCGGCTCGACTAGGACGTGAGCTGCTGGCAGGTAAAACAATAGAACCGGTTGACAGCGAATGCATGTGAGCGCCACAGTGTAACCATAAACAGTTAGTCTAGTCTTTATTTATTTTATTGATCCAGTAATGTAATGTCGTTTTGTATATGAATCTTCAATTTCTTTTTAAATATACTGAACGAACCTGCATTTTTTACTTCTTTTGGCAGTTTGTTATATATTTTTACTCCTGCAAAAGTAATTGATCTTTGACCATGACCTGTTCGAGGTCGCGGTAGTATGATGTGATCTTTTCGTCGACTAGCTCGGTTGTGTATTTGATGAATTTTAGTGAAAGTGATATTCTTTATATGTATTGTTTTATTCAGGACTCTTCTAATAAATATGCAGGTGAAGTAGTGATATAGTTGTTTAATATTCATGTATTTCGTTTCTTTGTAAATTTGGACTGTAGATGTCAGGTAGTCGTAACCAAACAGCATTTTAATTAATTTATTTTGGGCAATCTGTAGGCATTTAAGACTAGTTTTTGGAGCGCTGCCCCATATCTCAATTAAGTACAGAAGGTGTGGTTTAACTAAAGAATTGTATATAGTTTGACGAATTGTCTTAGGTAGGCATCGTACAATACCACGTAGTGAACCTAGTAGTGAGATTAGTTTTGTACGTATATAATCAATATGTATGTTCCAGTTTAGATGACAATCTAATCTTAAGCCCAGGTATTTTTCGGATTGTTTTTCAGCAAGTATTTCTTGGGCAACTTTTAGTGGTAAGTGGGGAGGAATTTTTTTGTTTTTCGCTTTAAAAATAATGTAACTCGTTTTTGACGCATTGATCGTGAGCAAGTTATCCTGAAACCAGTCAACTATTTTGTTGAGGTCTTCTTGCGCGTTAGCAATCAGTTCATTTATTGAGGTACCAAAATAAAAGAGACATGTGTCATCTGCGTACAAGGACATGTTTCCGTGAAGGGGAATTTTATGTATTGAATTGATATAAATAAGAAACAAGAGTGGACCCAGAATCGATCCTTGGGGGACACCGAAAGACATGCTCTGGGCTTTACTCTGAAAGTCACCTATTCTTACTATTTGTGATCTATCAGCCAGATATGATTCAAACATTTTAAGAGCTGTATCCTTAATACCAATATTATGCAATTTCTGAATTAAGATTGGGTGACTTACGGTGTCAAACGCCTTTTTCAGGTAAATAAACACTCCCAGCGCCATCTTTTTCCCATCAATATTAGTTTTCATTTTGGTGATTAGATCTGCAGTTGCTGACAATGTGTTAGATTGCGATCTAAATCCATACTGATGTTGATATAAGTAATTATTACTTGTTAAGTACTGATCAATACGCGAGTGTAACACCTTTTCAAAAACTTTTGAGATAACCGGTAGTACCGAAATGGGCCGGTAGTTGCTAGGGTCAGTCTTAAGACCTGATTTATAAATCGGAGTAACTTTAGCGACTTTTAAAGGGTCTGGGAATTTTCCATCTGCAAGGCACTTGTTGACACAGTCAGTCAGTTCATCCGCAATCCTATCGCTTAGGCATTTTAAAACTTTGGTTGAAATGCCATCTATTCCTACGCTGCAGTTTGTGTTAAGGTTGTTTATGATTTTAACTATTTCATCTCTTTGGCAAAGTCTAAAAAAAGTAAGTTGGTTATTGAATTGTTCGTCTTTGTGTGTTATAGATGATGGTTGGTGTTGTGTGAGAATTGAGTTGGCAAGATTAGCACCGATAGTAGAAAAATAGATATTAAATGTCTCACAGATGTCCTTTCCTTCTGTAACAGTATTTGAGTTGGTTTCAAGTTTTGGAGGAGAGCACTGAGTAGTAATTTTGTTAGCAGATAAGGTATTGATTAGCTTCCACATCTTCTTGGGATCTCCGGAACATTTTGAGAATTCGTTATGGTAATACCTTTTCTTTGAATTACTGATTCTACTTGTTGCTATATTCCTTTCTTTACAGAATTGTTTTCTTATTTCGTCATTCTCCGGGTCTTGTTTTAGCCTGTACCATATCTCGTTTCTAGTTCTTATTTGAGAAGTTACTTCTTTACAGATCCAGTCTTGCTGGGGTGGGTTTAATATTTTAGTTTTTTTGGTCTTGCATTCACTGATTCGGTCTTTGATAAAGTTCTGTATATTTTCGTAGCTGAGGTCATGATTATTTTGGGATATGTATATAGAAGATGCCTGTAGTTTTTTGTAGTCTACTGCTTCATAGTTGATGCGTCTCTTTGGAGGAGGTTTATATTTTTTCATTGATATGAATATTTGTCTATGGTCCGACATAGGAGATTCTAATAGAGCCATGTGGAAACTCTTATCCTTAAGGTTTGAGCAGACATGGTCAATAAGTGTTCCAGACTTTGTTGTTTTACGCGTGCAAAATTCATCGTCAATTTTGTTAAGGATTTGATAATCACATTCATGTAGCATTTCCCGGTATAATTTGTTATTGTTATCTTTCACGAGAATGTCAGTGTTGAGGTCTCCCAGTACTATAGCTCGTTTTCTTCTATTAAGCTGGTTTGAAAAGGATTCCAGGAACTCTTTAAAGTTCGTTTTTCCGGGGTAATATATTGCGCCAATATCGAGTGCGTATTTTTCGAGGTAGATCCATAGGTAATGATTTCCTTTTGAGTATGTTTCATCCTTTAAGCAATGGTTGAGATCATTGTGTGTGTAAATAGAAACACCACCTCCTATGGTGTCGTTTCGGATATTATAGTAGTGGGTGTAGCCCGGGAGATTATATCGCATAGCTTCTTCACTAGATTTTAGCCATGTTTCGATGAGTACAATTACGTGAATGGCTGTGTTGAAAGATCGTAGAATACATTTCAATTCGTCGAACTTTCCTGGTTTGCAAATGCTGCGCACATTGGCGTAAAAGAAGTTGAGACCTTGTTTTGTAGTGAGTAAATCTTGGTAGTTACAGCTTAGTTGGTAAGTATTTCTATCTTCAGAGTCACTTTGATTTGTTACTTGGCTAAGTCGTTTTTTGAAGGTAGGCGGATAATTTTAGGCGTTCCTTTGACATACTTAATAATCAGATCTAATTCACCATTTTCCTTGCGCTGAGCCATTTCTTGACTAAGTTCTTTCAATAGAGATTTTTCAGTGGGAGTCTGGTCGTAGTATATTCTGACATTAGCCTGGAGCTTATTTTTGTTATTGAGAACATGCTTGGCTTCTTGGGATGTCTCAAAACTCACCTTCAAAGGACGAGTTTTTCCAGGTGTATATGAGCCAAGACGCAGAATTCTCATTATTTTAGAATTGGTCGCCAGCAGATTTTGGAGTGTTTTTTGAGCTGAATTAAGGTCTTCTATACATATTAGATAAACCTAAGCTAACTTTAAATAAGTAAAGTATTTTATGGCAGCCCAATACGTATAAAACCACAAAGCAACTAAAATATGTATATAAAATACCGAGCTGACCATTAAAATCGCTAAAACAGAATTCAATGATATTACTTCTATTTGTTTTATCTCTCAGATTTATTTCAATTTGTTGTTGCCTAGAAAAAAACATCTAGTTTTGTTAAGCACGTCTTAGCAACAAGGTAAACGTAATTTGAATAAATACCAAAAATAATTTGAGTAAGTACTTACCTCAATAAAAAGATTACACTTGTAATACGATACAACATATATGTAAACTATCTCTTTAATTTAAGATAATGAATAGATTCAGGCGTTACTTTGCGGAAATCCATTTTTAATAAAAACAAAATTAAGCGGAATTGTCACTAGATATATTTTTATATTTTTTAAGTGTTTTGTTAAAATATTAAATTGATGTTTTCTTAAAATATTTTAAAAATATTTGTTATTATTATCTTTAATTTAAGCTGGCAGTGACTCAACATTCGGATAAGACATTATTTTATACCTGAAACTTATTAAGATTTAAATATATAAATAGATATCTGTATATGATGTGAGTAGAAGTATAATTTAAATTACAAATGAAGAAAGCAAGTCTAATAACTTTAATTTTGCCATGGTACTCGTACCATTAGACAGTTCCTTTCGAGGTACGTCTTCGTCGTTCGTTTTTGAAGCGCTCGTAGCGAAGTTTACTTAGTTGTTCTCAACCGATCAGCAAAGTTAAGCAACTTCGCCCGCGGTCATGAGTTGGATGGGTGACCGCTAGTGACATTACTACTGAGCGTTTCCGTGCTTCGGAGGGCACGTTAAGCCGTCGGTCCCGGTTGTCGTCTTCGGATGGCAGTCGTTATAGCATGGTGGTGGGGCATTATGCGAATGCCCGCCTGGCTAGCTATCACCCTTAGGTACAAAATATGTTGCCAAGCACCGAACGGTGTATTACGGCAGCTGTCCTTGAGAGCCAGTACTTCTAGGTTAGCCTGAACAACATCTTTGACCACATCATCACTTACCATCAGGTGAGATAGTGGTCAAAGGCTAACCTATCAGACATATAAAAAAGTACGTTTAATTTATTTTTTATTCCTGATAGGTTAGCCTTTGACCACTATCTCACATGATGGTAGGTTATGATGTGGTCATAGATGTGGTTCAGGCTAACCTAGAAGGCTCACAAGGACAGCTGCCGGAACACACTGTTAGGTGCTTGGCGACAGATTTTCTGCTTGATTCTGGTAGCTAGCCAGGCATATTGGTATATTGTTTATTGACTATTCCCAGTATGATGAGTCATTCATAGGTAAACATAGGTGTTCAAAGTCAAAAATAATGTAAAAGTATCTAACCTGAGGTACACTTTACTCGTATCAACACCAATAACATTAAACGTTAAGACCTCCCCATTTTCCCCAAAGGGCGGGGGGTTGCCAGACTCCTTAGTAGTAGTGATAGTGGTAGTACTTCAGAAGGGGCTGCTGCCTACTTACTGGTATTTATTCCTTTGACAATTCTAGCCCCGTAACCCATGGGGAACCTACACTTGCTGGGGCTAAAAACTCTCAAGTACCTCCGACTTCGCAGCGGAAGTAGTTGTGCGTAACTAATTTTTACCGCCACCTCGAAAAAGTAAGGATACTTTTTCGCTTGGCTATATAATACTTATAACATGTCGTAGAGTATTTAAATATTATAAATTAAACCGGCAAAAAACACTCACGTTGAGGATCGAATACGTCGACCCGGGTTTCGAGCATATCAGATGCTCATCATCAGGGCGAGTGCGCAGCTGCGTCTGCGAGTGCCCGCCGGGAGCTCGCAGACGCAGCTGCGCACTCGCCCTGATGATGAGCATCTGATATGCTCGAAACCCGGGTCGACGTATTCGATCCTCAACGTGAGTGTTTTTTGCCGGTTTAATTTATAATATTTAAATATGTGTGAAACTCACGAGAATTTCAATTCAAAAATGTCGTAGAGTAAATTATTGATGCGCAATATATATGGGTTGGTCTCGTGTGACATCGGATGTGAATCATGACTTAGTGTGGGTGTAAATGTTAATGGTGCATATAGTTCATACAGCTTGACCGCATGGTCAAAGGGCATTTCCCGAATGCTCGACTGGCTAGCTACCATCTTCAAGTGGAAAATCTATCGACAAGCACCTTACAGTGTGTACCGGTAGCAGTCCTTGAGACCCAGTATGTTATTATAAAATTACACGCTTATTACTATTTATAACTGTAATATGTCTCAGAGTGATGGGTGCAGTGCAGTTCGTCACTGGTCACGAAATACATCTGTTATAGGCAGAGGTTGCCGCTTAACATGGTGGGCTCTGTGCGTGTTCTGTCACAATCCAATATAAAAAAGACAATGAATAGATTCAGGCGTTACTATGAGTTGAGTCTCGATCGTGCGCTCGTAGAGTCAAGACCTCCTGAGGATGCTTCGTTTAGAAGCGAAACGCCTCGAATACTCTTCCGGTTTGGCTGCGTGGCGTTAGTGACGTCATGTCGGCTTAGCAGGAAATTAGGCGGAACTCTTAGTAGATATATATAATTTTTATAGAGATTTTTTAACTGATTTATTAAATATTTTATCTGATATTTTTTTAAATACTTTTAAAATTTTTGATATTATAATAAACACAATAAGAATAGATAAGCCACCTCCCTAGATATAAATAACAATTATAAAATGTGAATCTTTCCGCTTAAAATTACCTTAACCACATCGCATTGACGTCACTGTGGTCAATCCTAATAATTATTAGATTATTAATAGATATGTTCTTACTTAGGTACTTTATTGGAAGGTTTTGCTACCGTAGTACCATCAAGAATATTATGTTTTACGTTGTACTTATATAATTACGCATATCAAACTGATACAGAAAATTTTCCGTAATAAAACAGCATCTGTAAAAATCCATACTACCCAATCCTTAGATATTGCAGGGCGATCCACTTTCTCCAAATCTCTTTACTCTTACTCGAGGAGGATTTATCGGAATGCTGGCGGCTGGCTAGATCGGAGCATTATGGCTGGCAACAAGAGGTTAATAAACCTTTACTTTGACTGCAATATTGTCCTCTTCATTCCACAGCGATATATAAGAAATGTTGGAAGATCTCAGTAAAGCAAGCCTCTAGTGTGGACTTAGTATGAACATGTTAAAGAGTAAGCTTATTGACCAACATCACAGAACGTAACACTGAAAAGAATACATATGGAATGTGGAGATCAAATATGTCGATGAGTACGTATATCTTGGCCAAAATATCTCTTTTCAGGCGAGACAAGGCTAAGAAATGGTAGGACGCACCGAGAACGCCTGAAAGAGCTATTGGTCTATGAAATACTCTCCAAAAGACTACTGAACATAAACAAGTTATTGTACTTATGTAAGTATATATAGTGTATTTTTGTTGGAAATTAGTAGTGCACCGCCAGAGACGCAACTGTGCAACTCCACCAAGCTAATTTTGCACCTCAGTTTTTTGTTTAAATTGTAATGGACCTATGTATAATACAATGTTAAAAACAGTAAATGCAGTAATACTGTGTATATATTACGTGCAACGATGCAAAGAGATTTTAACTATGTAAATTTCCAAATCTATGGGATCAATACGCCTTAAATGAATTATAGTATATAAACATCCATTATATTATTGTTATTTTCATATTGTTTTATGGTATGGCACCGTTCGCGCTCAAACAAAACGTGAAACGGGGTCACCATCCGCATATATTGCACTTAGAGGGTCCCAAAATAATTATGACACGAGTTTATTACTAACCTAATTTAATACTAATAAAATATTACTTTGATGTTTTCTTAAAATATTTGTTTGATTTCCGCAAATTAACATCTTATTTAAGTATTTCTCTGTAGCAAACTCACTCAGGCTACCTGCTTGACGCTTCTTGACTTGAACGTTTTTGCTCTATTTCTTGATGGATGAACGTCGAGAACCCGGTGTGACGCAGTCTGTATGTATCTTCCTGTCTTAGTATACATCTTTATAACCGCGCTCCCCTCAATTACCTTAGCAATAAAAAGGAATTAACAAAAAAGTTAGTATTTTAATATTGTTATGTTTGCAATAACGCCTGCTATGTGGATTACATTACTATAGATGAAGGAAAGTTTTTTTTTTTTTTTTATTGTGAAGGAACAAGCGCGAGGCCCACTTGATGTTAAGCGGTATCCTCTGCCTATAACAGATGCATTTCATCACAAGTGACGAACTGCACTGCGCCCATCACCTTGAGACATAGTTGTTAAGTCTCATTTTTGCCTGTTATTTCACTGGCTCTCAAGGACTGCTGCTGGAACACACCGTTAGGTGCCCTTCCACCATGCGGTGAAGCTCTGGGCGGGATTCGAACCATGGACCTGCTGCGCGGCAGTCCATAGCCAATGCCACTGAGCCATCACTGCTTCAAAACTTGTACGATAGATGTCGCTCCCCCCAATACGATGGTTAAAGAACAATAGGAAAACATTTAGTTATGACGTCATTGTCATGTTAGCTTAATTAGTTAGAGCTTACCCCGGCTAAAGGTGTGGATTGACGCGGGTTCGAATCCCACACATGACTTAAATTTTTCCTCTCGTATATTTGTAATTTTGTAAAAAGTTAGTAGTTTTTTTTTATTAAAGACGTTGGAAAAACTGTTTGAAATCGGTACCGTTTAAAATAAATGCTCTTTTTGGGAAGGAGTTCAATTTTCAAAATCATTCGCTCTCCTAAAATACTTTTCACGAACAAGAGTTGCATACATACATATAAGACTTCCAACACTTCCGTTCACTTGTCCCATGTATACCTGTTTAACCATTATATTTTTTTTTTTAATTCCTGATATGTTTGCCCTTGACCACTATCTCACCTGATGGTAAGTGATGATGTTGACGAAGATATTGTTCAGGCTAACCTAGAAGGACTGGCTTTCGAGGACAGCTGCCGGAACACACCTTTAGGTGTTTGGCGACAGATTTTCTACTTGAGGGTGGTCGCTAGCCAGGCGGGCATTCGCAAAATTCCCTACCCCCTTGCTGCCCTACCATCATTTCATTCATTCTCTTCACATGTCCAAACTATCTTAACATACCTTTCTGGTTTTGTCACTACATCCTCATTCACACCACATTGTGCCCTAATCACACTATTCCTTATACTGTTACTCCGTGTCATGCAATGCAATCATGCTTCTCAATGCTCTCATCTCCACTGCATTTATTCTACTTTCATTGTTTTTTTGCCATACCCAACTTTCACTACCATGCATTAGTGTCGGAACCAACACTCAACAAGAGACCTTTGTAATCTTTATCTGAAATAAACGTTTTTATTATTATGATTATTTTTGAAAATAATATTAAATCATCCAAGGATGCAAATACTTACGGTATTCAGTTTATTGAATATAATTTAAAAACTACTCAACAGCATATGATAAAATTTAAATGGGACCTACCTGGAGGTATATATTTATTAAAAAAACCTTAACATACGTTATACGTAGTTATTGCATTCTATAGTTGTATTTGATTATATTTACTAGCTGTATCTGCGACTTCGTTCGCGATTGCCGTACCTGAAGACTGATTGTTCACATTTGAGCACTGTTTATCTCATAAGCAACGTGGTCTGCGGTGAAATACTCTTTGTAAAGCATAGCTCAGAATTTGGGTGTGAAATCTCTCTGGTAGTATTTTCCAGAAAACAGTAGTTAAGTAACTCAGAGAGTTCCATCGCAGTTCGCACAATAAATGTTGAAACAAAGTACTTTTTGCGTTTATTTGGAATTTCGATTTTAAAACAGCGTCTTTTTGCCGGGATTCTCCTTGTTTGGCTGTAGAACGAAAATATATTAGATTGTGCACTTCCATTGCGCAGCCTCCAAAATGTATCCGGCAAAAGATAGATAGTTAATAAAACTGATTGTGGCTAATGTTCCAGATTTTAGAGTTTTATCCTAGCAAGCTTGCAAAACTAAATAAGGGTGCCCGGATGTTGTGCTCCGGGGCAGAAACAACTTATAAAAAAAAAACAGTGTAAAATGTATACATGAAATGTATATATTTGTAGCAAAATATGAAAGTTTGTATATGAGTAGTTTAGTAGTCATCATGCAAAGGTGCTGCTACGGAGCATACTCTCCAGCAGAACCACCGTGCAATTTCTTATATTTCTCATGTTTGCACAGGTAGAATAGTGTAGAATAAATGTATATTACGTTATTTTAAAAAAAATGCCCTTAACTTGCAATTCATAATGATTTTTAATACTTGAAACATATTCTATCAGAAAGCGCCTTTTAAAAGATTCTTAGCAAATATTCTATCAACTCATATTTTGATTAGGCAAGCGTTGTTTTGTCATGGATCATTGCGTCAAACTGCGTTGGTTCCACTTACAAGTGCAGTAATAAGACAAGTATCTTTTTAACTTATTATAGCCATTTTATTAAGTTTTCTCAATGGCTGTTTTTCGTCTAAATGTAATTTTAGCTTTTCGTCGATGCGACGCGTGATCAATATGCTGGCACCTATTTGGCTCAAAGAATAAGCATTGCAATTCAACGGGGCAATGCTGCCAGCATGCTGGGCACGCTGCCAACTGATAGTGGGCTAGAGCATTTGGACTGCCTATGAGTCCAAATGCTTTTATTGTACTTATATATGTGCTGTAGTGTTGTATATAGCTACAAACTATTTTATTTTAGCTGTGTTCAGTATCCATAAAAAGATTTAAAATAATTTCCGTTATCGTAGAGTAATAATATAAATATTTTTACAGCATAGCTAAGGATGCCTTATTTTAAAAAACCTTTTGGTTTATAAGTCATCCGACTCTTCGATCATGATCGAAGATTCAACTATCGACTATCGCCAACTGGGATCAGTTTGTACAGAAGATGGAAAAGCCGGAACCTGGTTTGTACAATACAGGTCAACAGAGAGTTGGAGCTTGTCAGAGCTTAAGCTTCATCGCATGGTGGAAGGGCATTTTGCGAATGCCCGCCTGGCTAGCGACCACCCTCAAGTAGAAAATCTGTCGCCAAGCACCTAACGGTGTGTTCCGGTAGCAGTCCTTCAGAGCCAGAAAAATTACAGGCTAATGAGACCTAACAACTGGACGTCTCAGTGTGACGGACACAGTGCAATTCGTCGTTGACGAAATGCGTCTGATAAAGCCCACTTAACATCAGGTGGGCCTCGGGCATGTTCCGTCATCAAAGTCAAAAAAAAAAAAAAAAAAAAAATGTAACGCCCATATTATTCTTCTCAAAATGTTTTCAAAGTGTTATTATACACACATACACAGTATCCCATTTAATTGCGCCGACAATTTGCGTACGACCTTTTCAATTTTACCTAACTAGTCACTTCCTCAGTGATAACATTGTACCGAATAAAATTTTATTAACTTCAATTACATGACCTAATATAGTACTAATTACTTGCGTTTCTGTATCCCTGTTACATCCACTTTCATTTAGCGCTTGCACGAGATATCACGAAACGAGAATTTGGGAATTTTTTTAAATGTTCATAAAATTATATTAACTGATTTTAGTTTAGAATTATTTGCAGTAGAAATGGCGAAGTGGATGTTTTATGTGCTTGTGTTTGTTTATATGTGTTACAGAGCTGGTAAGTGACCAACTATTTGCAATCTAGAATTTGATTTAAATATTTTATATGCTTTGTGGTTTATGCTGTTTTAAAAGAACTCCTAAAATAATGTGCTCTTAATGTATTGATATCGCTAACGATCTTTTACAATTGCAGTAAGAAGTTTGAAACTTGGTAGACATAAATAGCTCGCTCTTTTTTTTTCTTTTTATGCCTGATAGTTTAGGATTTTGGCCACTATCTCACCTGATGGTAAGGTGACGTGGTCGAAAATGTTATTCAGGCTAACCTAGAAGTACTGGCTCTCAAGGACAGCTGCCAGAACACACCTTTAGGTGCTTGGCGACAGATTTTCTACTTGAGGGTGGTAGCTAGCCAGGCGGGCATTCGCAAAATGCCCTAACACCATGCAAATATATGCGTCCTATATTCGTGATACAAAAACATGGGTGTTTAGATATTTTTGCATACTCAGGGATATAAAATAATAAACAAATTATAATTATTTTGTTATGGTTAACATATTACGAAAGTAATAAGAAAACTGTTATGTGCAATTTGGGCCTTGCTCTTTCGTGGTTCCACATTGCATTAGCGTAGAAAACTATTGAATACAGCACCAAAAAACAACGTTATAAATTGTCATTTTTAGAATGTGTATTAATTATATATTATATCTATATACAGAAGCTTCAGATTTCTAACAAGTTCCGTTTTTGACATCGACATCACAACTTTATTAGGTTCCCATTTAGCATTTTAAACATTGTATTGTACTCTATGACCTCTACATGTCGCATGCGACACCCCACATGCTATATATAGGGTGCAAAAATATTTTTATATTTTCGCTACCTTTGTACTTGAAAAAAAAACCTTAGCAAAGTAATTTAATCAAATTCCTAGTAAAATGTCAACGTTGTCTACACAACATATCAGAAATTAAGGTTTGTAACTTATTCCGTTTATGAGACACAAGACGGCTCCGTTTTGCCTTTTGTCTAAGTCAAAATCATATATTTAAACGTCTACGACGTTCTTATGAAGCTCAATTATAAATTGTAATATTGACATATTCTACATTGTCCTGCCAAGTTCAGAAAGAAAAGCGCGTAGAGCCACTGCGTGAAGTACGGGCAAGAAACTCAGGCCCATTTTGAGTAGGAAACACCTAGATCAATGAGTAATGCGATACCTAACTAACGGATCACAAAGTAGCTTCTAATGGGTATAAGAAACCAAATAACGTAAACACGTTCATTATATTTCAGTGTATGGACTAAAAATTGATAAAAGCATATCAATTGACCAGATTGATTACGGGGACGTTGGATACTTGGAAGTGGGCTCACGTAAAACAATTACTTGCAGAGGTTCCATTAGAAATCAAAAAGTAAGTACTTACTAAGACATCAAAATAGATCTAATTACATTTATACGTACATATATGGTAGCAAGTTTTATAAATCCTCGTTTAGTCTAATGACATGCCTCCTTGTTTTACAACAAATTCAAATAGATAAGATCAAGATCTTTAGAATTAAAACTGTTATGTGGTACCCAGCATAACAGCATTTGCGAAATAATATTCAGTTTTTTTTTAATGTAAATATGATGTAACAAGCACGAGGCCCACCTTATGCTAAGCGGTATCCTCTGCCTATAACAGATGCATTTCATCACAAGTGACGAACTGCACTGCGCCCATCACCTTGAGACATATTTGTTAAGTCTCATTTTGCCTGTAATTTCACTTGCTCTCAAGGACTCCTGCTGGAACACAGCGTTAGGTGCTTGGCGACAGATTTTCTACTTGAGGGTGGTCGCTAGCCAGGCAGGCATTCGCAAAATGCCCTTCCACCATGCGGTGAAACTCAAGCCCGCGGCGGGATTCGAACCATGGACCTGCTGTGCGGCAGTCCATAGGTAATGCCACTGAGCCATCACTGCTTCAATATCAAGTATTAGTATTCAGTGATCAAGCTTTATTTAAACTTAGATCAAATAACCTCTAGACTAATCATCATCACGAGGTCTTGACTCCTTGAGCGCACGATCCGAAAGTCCATCTGATATGATCGTTACCATTTTTTTCAGTTAGAATGGGTGGATCCTTTCGGAAGGGGAATTAAGCGAGTTCCTTTAAATCGAATTTTTGCCCAGGAGCTCTTTGTACCCAATCCAAAAGCAAAACGCAATTCTGCACTAGTGCTGACCATGACGAACCTGATGGTTCGTGACAGTGGCATGTACGAATGTAGGAGTGGTGAACTAAAGCAGACTGTGCCTGTATGTGTTATAAGTGAGTAATATATTTTTATATTCTAATTCCGCATTTAAATTGCACGCTCGATCTTTAGAGGTTAATTTTATACAGGTAAATATTATAAATGTTAACTGTTTTTTTATTATATTATTATACAATCTCACCTGAAAGCTTGGCAACAGATTTTCTACTTGGGGGTACTGAGGGTGGTAGTTAGCCAGGAAGGCGAAAATTGAAAAATGCCCTACTACCATGCTATAATGACTGCCACCCTAAAACAACAACCGGATCTGACGGTAAGCTGTGCCCTCAGGAGCATGGAAGCGCTCAATAGTAATGTCACTATAAAAATTATGACCGCGGGCGATTCTACATATTATACCTCATATATAGTAAATTTAGAAAAGTGCTATCCAAAATATTTAAAGTTGAAATCTCGTAATGATATTTTAGAGCATAAGGGCCTAACTTACTGATTATTGTTGGTCATATACGTCATGTTTACACCGTACAAGTAAAATATATGCATTACTGCTTAACGGCAATACTTATATCGTTAAATTATAGTAACAGCTGTTCATGGTTAGAATAATTATTCCTAAACATTACTAGGCCTAAACATTTATTACAGAAAGGAAATAAAAAACATGATATTTCAAAAGGATTTGTTAATGCGTCACTGCAGGCTTAAATCAACAAATCACCACCTATATCATAATTGTGTTGTAATATGTTATGTTATGACTGTGTTTGACAACCCTGCCACAGCATCGATGATGGCCGAGCGGTAATAGCTAAGGACTGCCGAGTCGCAGACCCTGGTTCGATCCCCACCGCCGGCTTGAAATTCACCACATGGTGGAAGGGCATTTTGGGATGCCCGCCTGACTAGCTACCACCGTCAAGTAGAAAATCTGTCGCCAAGCACCTAACGGTGTGTTTCGGCAGCAGTCCTTGAGAGCCAGTGAAATTACAGCCACAGGAAACTTAACAACTATGTCTCAAGGTGACGGGTGCAGTGCAATTCGTGACTTGTGATGAAATGCATCTGTTATAGGCAGAGGTTAGTCCGCTTAACATCAAGACGGCTTCGAGCTTTTTCCGTCACAATAACATAAAAAAGGGATCATGGCCAATAACCGGGTGACGGTGTAACTTACACACTTATTTTTTACGCAACTTACACACTATAATATAAGAAAGGTTTTATACGCATCTTCTTCCTATACTGTTATTTCAATGTTTTTAACAACTCAAGGACACAGCAGAAACGGGTTGGGCTTCAGTTTTGTTTCCATTGACTGTTGCGAGAAATACTCCTTCAGAACTTTGGGAACCATTGTTCAGGCTAACACAACGAACGAACAATACGACCATATTTTGGGTAGTTTACGTTGTGTAGTATCTAATAATATAAAATTAAAACGCCTTGCCCATAAATGCATCAAAAATAACTTTTCTTTTTAAAATATGAATTTAAACATACGTGTACGATATAAGGTTGATATAAGTTAGCGTCATAACTTACGAGTATAAAACCAATTGCAAAACTGGTCTTGTTTGTAGTACAACGCAAGTTGAAAGAACGAGAGCAAAAATTAGAGATATGAGTCATTGTGTCATGTTAGCTCAATTGGTTATAGCATGCCACGGCTAAAGGGGTGGATGGACGCGGGTTCGAATCCCGCACATGACTATATTTTTTTTTATTTTGTAATTTTGTAATACGTGTACGAACTGATTATTTTATGTACAGACTGCTCATTATTCTTTATAGTTTACCAAATTTTAAATTGTTTACGTAATGACATATTAAGAAATAATAACAAATATTTTAAAAATATTTTACGAAAACATCAAATTAATATTTTAATAAAACACTTAAAAAATATAAAAATATATCTAGTGACAATTCCGCCAACATGTGACGTCACGTCGGCTTAGCAGGAAAATTAGGCGGAATTGTCACTAGATATATTTTTATATTTTTTAAGTGTTTTATTAAAATATAAATTTGATGTTTTCGTAAAATATTTTAAAAATATTTGTTATTATTAGATATGGATTTCCGCAAAGTAACGCCTGAATCTATTCATGACATATTAAGAATTTGTTTCCTGAGTAACTGATGTTATTGGTGTTTACAGAACCGTCACAGATTATAGATACTCCAGCAGAAGTAACCACAGAAGCAGGCCGCGCCATCTCGCTGTCCTGTAAGACTTCTGGAGATCCCGAGCCAAAGATTGTGTGGGTCAGAAACGGGCGTGAATTGGAGGGTAAAAATACTTTTGTTTTACTATTTGAAAGCCCTTTCAACGCGTCTATATAGTATGTATGTGAACAGTATCTCCTAATTACGAAAACAATCTTTGCACAATAATTTTAAAATACCTTTAAATTAAATTAATATTAGATTTCACAAAATTAAAGTTAGCTACGTAATCGTACTTTAAATAATAATTCATACTTATATTAATAATTAAAATAAAGTGATATATTCAATTAACAATTTTTCGAGCTTTAAATTAAACTAATTGAACTACTAGTAATTAGGCGGAATTGTCACTAGATATATTTTTATATTTTTTAAGTGTTTTATCAAAATATTAATTTGAAGTTTACTTAAAAAAAAATGGATTTCCGCAAAGTAACGCCTGAATCTATTCATTATCTCTCGTTGATAGTAAACCAGGTAGGTACATTTCGGTTAAGATCCCTTAAGATGGTACCTTAAGTAGTCTATTTTAAGCCTAATATGTAGCAATTCATTGTCGTAGGTTATTTTGCGAATGCGCTTCTGGCTATCTACCATGCACAAGTAGAAACTCTTTAGCCAAGCACCTTACAAGTTATTGCTGAAGGTGAAGGCTCACCTAGATGCATGCTCAGGCGAGCAACATCATCTAGGTGAGCCTTCACCTACCGAGTTAGGGCAAGGGTAGACTATCAGCTGAATAAAACAAGTATAAATTAATTAAAAAAGGCAAATACCCGAATGCATATTCTTTATTTTCGTTAAGCGTTTTATCGATCCATTGGAATTAAAACAGCAAATTATATATATTTATAAAATTGTTTTAAAGCCTTTCATTTTGATACCACACACGATGGGATTGGAAAAAAAGCCTATTTTGGTATCATATTATGTCGTCTAAAATCCGCCAGTTTTTTTTTATGTAAGTACCTACTGTTACTTGCGCTATATAGACGAATTTAGCGATATTTCACAAATTGATATCCGTTAAGCCGTTTAGAAGATGGTGGAATAAAAAAAAATACATAGATGAACCCTGAAAACATGACAATTCTTTTTTGGATAGTCGTGTAAAAACCATACTCACGACGAGCTGAGTTTCAGCACACCCGACCATTGACCATTTGTCGAGTAATTTTAGTCGGCTTAAATAATCTCTCGTGGGATTAGATTATTCAATGGAACATTTTTATTCTGAAACCACTACTATCAAACATATAATTTGATTAAAAAAATAACTGATTCTTCTTATTCTTAGTCTAACGTTGCTTTACAACGAGGTCGAAATGGCCTTAAACGATATTACTTTTACGTGACAGAACATATTTATTAATTTTTATGGTGTTAATTTTGCAGAAGGTGACGAGAACCCAAAATACAAGATGGTCAAGATATATCCTGTAAATAGCGAAGGTTATGAGAGCCTTCTGACAATCACTTCTCTGGAGCCGGAGGATGGAGGTGTATATAAATGTGTCGCAGTACAGGAGAGTCCGATGCTAGATAACTGCGCCCATATGGAAACTTTCAATGTTACTCTTCAGGTTAAACGTAAGTTTTATCGCAATAAAACCAACATCGTTTCTATACCGTTTCATGAACGGTTAGCAGGTATATCGTAAATAAGGCATCATGTTGTAATTGCTCGTTAACATACATCATATTTAAGCCCAACGTTATATGTTTTTCAATTTTAATTTATGCTAATAGTAATTAATGACCTTCGTTTTGTAACAGTAAAAATATAACCAGAGAATAGATTACTCTTGACAGAGCGGTCGTGATCGCTATGTAGTAGTAGTACTGACAGGGGCAGATGTGATGCACCTCACGATGTTTCGCCACCTTTGCCTTCTGGAGTTCATTCTGCTGCATTGGTTTAGTGAACCTCCGATGGCAGACTTGATCTGGTCAGTCCAACGAGTGGGTGACCTTCCGTGCGGTCTAGTGCCTTCCAGTTTTCCTTGGACCAGATAACCAGAGAGTAGTAAACTTGAAAGTATACTGAAATCTTTTATACTTTTGTACTAATGATATGAGCATAAAACATGCTTTAAGCTTTATGCTTTACTGCTTAGTTGGTCATATGGCATAATAAGTCATTATGGGATCTTTAAGTTCTGAGTTCGATCCTGGAGAACTTGTGGGGCTTTCTGGCGAGGAACTAATATACTATATAGTAGAACTGAGTTAAGAACAGTGCCCTGTAGCCCAATATTTATAAATACTCATAGCTATAACACAGCACTATACTGTTCTGTATCAGCCGACTCGTCCACTGCTGAACACAGCCTCCCCTATTAATCTATGCTCATCATAGATAATGAGAACAATAGAATTTCATTCATATTTATGGACAGCAGTTCAATATGGGTCTATTTAGACCGGGGTTAAGGGGGATTTGCCAAAATCCCCACGCTATACGCTATAATACAGTACATCAGTATAATATTTATTTATTTATTTATTTATTTGCTTGGAAGACCAACAGCCATCATGTCAAATAGAAACATGTATACAAAGCAATGGGCCAATTATAGGTCCTCACGAATATAAACAATTTATACAAAGCAATAACAACAGTGTGAACTATACTTAACTAACTTTACAAATATCACACAATTATCCGAAAAAATCCCTGGCCAACAACTGTCTAGCCGATCCGATGCTCGTACAGAATAGATCTATATCTATATCTAGACGTTTACTGAGTACATTGAAATTATTGGACGCCCTTAACAAGTATGAATTTTTCCTATAATTAGTATCAGATACCGGAACATTTATCAATGGGTTAAACCTTATGAGTTTAGTCGGGGTATTAAATCGAACTTTACCCAAAAGTTCGGGGCAATCAACTGTACCTGCTACTATTTTTATAAGGTATGTAAGATCAGCAATTTCCCTTCTTACAGAAAGAGGAAGCAGATGAAATCTTCTACAGAGACTTAAGTAATCTTCTGACGAGTACCAAACTTTTGTACGATAGCATAAATATTTAATGAACTTGATTTGTATTCGCTCAATTCGTTCGACGTACTTATGATACTGTGGATTCCATACCTGGGATGCGTATTCTAAAATACTACGTACAAAAGTGCAGTAAAGAATTTTGTAGGTTTTTACATTATTGAAAGAAGCACAACTTCTCATCACAAATCCTAGTGATTTTGACGCTCTAGTTACTATGTTCTCAATGTGTTCATCAAATAAAAGTTTGGAGTCGTGAACAACTCCTAGATCACGAATGGTTGAGCTCTTACTAAGAGTTTGATTTCTTAATCTATATGTAGAGGAAAAGAAATGTTTTTTACGAGTGTATGTCACAGAAGAACATTTGGAAGGATTTAAATCAAGTTTATTTTGTAGACAATATAAATCTAGACGATTTAGGTCAGTTTGAAGCTTTATAATGTCTTCATGTGAATTAATTTTCATAAAAATTTTCATGTCATCTGCAAAGCAAAGTAAATTAGAATAAGATATGCAAGTAGAAATGTCGTTAATAAATAAATTAAAAAGCAAAGGTCCCGTCAACGATCCTTGGGGAATGCCACTTGGAATGGTAACCCAACTCGAAATATAATTGCTTACTACTACTGCTTGCGTTCTTCTTTCCAAATAGGATGAAAACCACCGGTATAAGTTACCTCTTATGCCCGCGGTACTGAGCTTATGCAACAATGTCACGTGGTCTATTCTGTCGAATGCCTTGCTGTAGTCAGTATAGACTACGTCTACCTGACTACCACCTTCCATAGCTTCAGTAATATAGTCGTTTAAAATAACTAAGTTAGACACCGTAGAACGACCTCGGACGAAGCCGTGCTGTGTGTTTTGGAAAGTATTCTTAAGAGCTGCATATACCTGATCGTAGACCACCCTTTCGAAGACTTTGGCTAAAATGCACAGCTTTGATATTGGTCTATAATTCTCGACATCAGTCCTGGATCCTTTCTTATGTACAGGAGTAATAAAAGCAGATTTCCAAATTTGAGGAAATTTGCATTCAGATATAGATTTATTAAAAAGTAGCGTTAATGGGACTGCGATGCTTTCCGCACACTTAACAAGAAAATAAGAGCTAATTTTATCAGGTCCAGCCGATTTAGATGGATCAAGTTTAAGTAGTAGTTCCAACACCAGTTTTGTATTAATATCTACTCGCGATATATCCGCCAGTTGGGAAGTACTTGAAGGTGACTCCCTTATACTCGACAAGGAGCCACTTGTATTATGTAAGAGAAAGTTTGATTTAAAATAGTCCGAAAAAATGTTGCATATATCCGTACCTGTAGTAGCTATGTTATTTTTATACTTAAGTGACGTGGGAATGCCCTTTGATTTTGACTTTGACTTTATATATGACCAGAAGTGTTGAGGCTTTTTTTCGATTAGGTTTTCTATGCTTATTATATACTTGGAGTAGCATTCTTTTTCAATTGATTTAATTCTGTCTCGAAGTAATATGTAAGTTTGACGATTAGACTTATTCTTATATATTCTGTATTTTTTTAAATATTTATATTTTTCTTTTAGTGCCTTTTTAAGTGCTGGCGTATACCATTTTGGATAAAAATCATTTCTTACAGTCTGAGTTGGAATGAATTTACTTTTTAGGTCGTCTAACGTCCTGTAGAGAAAATCAACAGCATCCTCTATTTTTCGAATGGACAACTCATTTATCCAGTTGATCTCGGAGATTTTTGTATTTAACGACTCATAATCCCCTTTGTAGTACAGATATTTAACATACGATTGAGGCTTTAGAAATGGCAATTTGATGAAGTGAGCAGTTATTAATAAAGATTTATGAAAGGGATCCAATGGTACCAGAGGATCGTCACATTCTACAACAAGTACGTCTTCGTTGGAGAGGACCAAGTCCAAAATTTTACCGAATTTATTAACTATTCCATTATACTGGTGCAACCCGTGAAGATAAAGGTCATCAATTAAGTATTGCGCGTCACTACTTACGACATTGGTAGGCAAAAGTGCTAATGAATTATCTGTATTTGCGATCCAAGTAATAGAACTTAAGTTAAAATCGCCAATTATTAGATATTTGTCATTAGGACATGTTAGAATAATATCATTTAATTTAGTCAAATAATTATGTAGTTGTTGGGAAAACGAGAAACCTATGTTCTGTTCGCACAGATATATAGCACATAAATGTACTTTCGTTGTTATGCGGTTGTGAGTCAGCGAGATTGTGAGCCATAAGTCCTCAGCTGAAGATTGAAACTGCGTTAGTGCTATTACATTAATATCTCTCCTTAAAGCTATGGCGATTCCACCTCCCTTCGTCTGAGAAGTGGTTCTCATGCATCTATCTCTTCTAAAAACTATATAACGGCTGTCGAAGAGTTCAGAACTCGCTAAGCTGTCAACAAGCCATGTCTCAGTTAAAACAATTACGTCAAACGAGTTAAGGCAGAGATTTCGGTAAAATTCCGATGTTTTTGTACGTAAGCCCCGAACATTTTGGTAATAGATACTTAAGCTACTTGAACCCGAATCATCCATTGTTACAAATTGTTTTTAGATACAAACTAATAACAGTATATAATAGGCAGAGCTGACGTATGATGGCTGGCTGATTACTGGTATATATTAATGAAGAAAAATTTGTGTAAAGTATACTGCTATCTTGTATTGAATAGAAGATTAAAACTTTACGTAAACGAACCTCGTCAACACATAAAAATAAAATTTGAAAGCCACAACACAGCAAGACTGTATAACTGAGAGAATGTGTAGATTTGTTATAATATAAAATACGACTAAAAAGGGTGGTATTTAATTGAGAACACGCAAGTTTGCAGCGAATTTGCAAATGGTAGGAAACTACAGTAAGCGAACATACTCGTATATTGTTAACCTTTACAAAGTAAAGGAGGTAGGTCGGATTATCACTACAGTTATTGGTACGACTATTTGTATAACATGTGTTTACCTGTTTGAGGCAAAACCGGATCGGCCAGGCAGCGAACAAAAGCGGGATTACCAGCTGATAACACATCGACAACAATAACAATATCACTCTTATGCAATTTGTACGAGTTGCGGTGCAACTATAAAGACATATATAAATATCGTACACATAACTCGTAATATAGAATAAAAAATAGAAACATTTTAAGTAATTCTGTTTAAATCCTCTTCCTTGGTAATGACGTGTATTGGGGAAGTGTCATTTTTTCGAACATGAATTTTTGCGAACTTAACCCATACGTAGCTGATACCTCTTTGCTTGGCTAAGGCTTTTGTTCTTGTTAAGAGATTTTTGGTTTCTGCGTTAAGGTGATCATTAATAAAGACTCGTTGTTGCGAGCCCTGAAAGCCAATGTCAGCCGCCGATAATGTTTTGTGAGCTCTGGCAGCAGCTACAAGATCTTCTTTCATGTACCGATTCGTAAATCTCACAATTATAGCTTTTTCTTTGGAGTTATGAATGGGAACTCTGTACAAGTAATCAATTTGCTCTTTAGGAAAGGGAAAGTTAACCTTCTTGCTGATGGTCTCAATTATGGTGAATAGATTTTCGTCCTTCTTATATGGCACACCCTTCACCTCCACGTTGTTCAGACGGGACCTCTGCTCAGCCGCTGCTGACTGCGTCTTAAGATGCACTAGGTCGGTTTTCATGGAGTTCAGCCTAGTATCCCATCGTTCAACATCCGAGACTCTGGTCTCCAAGTCAGAAAATTGTTTTGAGAGCTCCAACATTTTGCTATTTGTAAAATCAATGGATGCCTTGAGGTCAGAGACTTCTTCCTTGATAGATTTCACGTCAGCAAGCAAGGCAGGCAGACCATTGAGCTGAGACTTCAAAAACTGAATTTCCTTAAGGAGGACTTCAAGTGTCACAAGAGGCGCCGACTCAGAACCCTGAATTGGCGATGGAGTAGGTGACAGCCCTCTACACGATGCACATTTCCAGGCAGCGCGCCTATCTACCCCCAACTTTCTCCATCCCACTTCGGTAATCTGAGCACAGCCGTAATCAAACTGCTTCCTGCAAGATCCACACTGCACTCCATCATTGAAATTATTCCCGCACGTGTCACACTTCATTGCAAAATTTTTATTTTTGAAATATCGAACCAGAATCTAAACTAATACGGACTATAAATAAATAATATAGAATATACAAGCTAGTACGTGTGCCCCTCGTGAGCGTTCACTCCGGACTGATATAGACTTACTCGGACAAACAAACATCACATCTGTTTCCTGGAGGAGACAATCTACGGAAATACAGAACAGTACTTGCAATATTGAAGTGTCTCTATATGCCTTCCATAAATCTAATTTGATTCTTCATACTATTTCTACATTCTTCATACTATAAACTTTTAACAGATGGTGTCTTAATAAGGCACCGCTGCAGTGTTAGATAATCGGCCTTAAAACAGTGTTTTCCAAAAACTGCTATTACCTAAGGACAAGTGCTGGACTGACTTGCAGTACCTATGTTTTGTTTCTAACTGTAAGTGCCGCAAGCAATTGAAATATATAAACAAATAAGTACAAAAGTTCATATAATACATGCGATTATTATTTTTGAAGTAGAACTATTTTGCAGAATATTGCTCTGCAAAAAACATAATACAACTCAAAGCAATTCAATTTCATAATATGACTCAAAGCGATTCAATTATAATAAAAAAATACTTACCTGGCTATCGAAGACGCACAGAGTTCAGTGATATTAATACTGTTTGTTTACTTTTTTGGTTGGCATTTTGATTTCTTGTCAATGGGAATAATATACCTTTTTGTAATGCCGGTCAGAACGATGAAAAAATCTATAATTACGTATTATGTGGTACTTCTTGAACTAAAAAATAGTTTGTCTGTGTACCTATATAAATAAGTCGGTGACTTATTACGAGTAGTTAGTAGTTAGTTATTACGACTTATTAAGTCTTATAATAAAAAAAAAATAAGTTAATTACCATTATAATTTGTGTAGATGAACTTTAATGGAGATTAAAATAAATTTAAAAATGTAGGCATATTAATAATGTTCCCGCGATTTAATTCAAATCAATTTTAATGAGAATTAAAAATGAAACATGCTTTTGTAAAAAAATTTATATTTAACACCAGAAGGACTTCAATAAAAGTCAAAAGTACCTTAGATATTAATGACTTGATTACCAAAATGTGTACAGTGACCACTTCGATCATTAATGTCGAAGAGTGACCAACTTAGCTTGTTCTACTGAAATGGGAGCGTTCAAATTTAGAATCTGCCTTCTTTGTTCCGTTCGGCTTTGAATAGCTTAGAAATTTTTAGGTAGGTATAAAATTACTTCCAGCAGGATTTATTTATTATTTATTTATTACGATCATATTAACGTGAAGAATCTACCAAATGAAAAAGAATTATTTTCTCAGTAAAGTCATTTAGTCAATCAAGTGACAAGTCTAGCTGGAAGTCATTTTTATTTTCTTTAGTTAGCAAGCGTCAATGCTGTTATTTCCACTTTAAGACTTGCGAGTCTTCTAGCTGTTGAGTATTTTATAATACTCTCAAATTTGTTACGCACAAAAGCATGTTCAAGGTGATCCAAGTCTGATCCTTCATTCATGTTTTAAAAACTCTTATTTCTACTCACTACACCCATTTAAGATGCTAATTAAATGTGATAGTCACTAAAATAATATTTTGCTATTAGATAGAGAAACGTTCATATTAATGCCTTCTTTGAGGCACTCATCAGTAGACTAGACGCCTGAAAAAGATAAGTATATCACTTCCTAGAAACAAACGACGTTCATTACTTGCAATATTGAATTTTTCTACCTAAAAAACCTTGACAACATTTATAGCATTTCTCTAGCTTCCATCACTCTCAGTACATTTTCCATTCCATGTGCTTATTCCTTCACTACATGTTTCTTAGGACTAACAAAATTCTCTACGAGCTTGTTAGCATTTTTCCAATAACCCTGTATACACATACTCGTATGTGTTATATTTGTGGATATTGTTTCAAAGCTGTTTTTGATATTTTTTCCTTCCTACTTCAGCATATTTGACGACTTATCTGTAGTCTATTTAGGTAGACGTCCAATACGCTGAATTATGAGTTTTTATCTTCCTCGAACAAGACGTGGCCAAACGCTATAGGTTATGTTAATATATTGTTAATCATATTATTATATGATTAACAATAATTTTCACCCTTATGTCTAACATTTGGTATGATTTTATTTAATATTTGCCCACTTTTGGGGACAAAGTGATGTGATGTTGATTTAATTTTTTTCAGATGCACCACAGTTTCAAAACGTTAACGAGACTAAGCTAGTATTTGGAAAAATGAATGACGTGTGAGTATGCTCTTATCATAAATATAAGGTATTATTTACCATAATTATTACAATGAGAGGAACAATTATAGTCATGTGCGGGATTCGCACCAAGGCCATCCAACCCTATAGCCTGGGTATGCTCTGACCGCTTAGCTAACATGACATAATGACTGCTAATTTTTTGATAATATTAATCACTAGCGGCCTCAGAAATATTTTTTTTTTTAAATGTTCTATAGCGTAAGCTCATAATTTTTTTTAAATATTCTATAGCCTATGTTCTTCATGAACAATGTAGGATTCTACTGGCAGAGTAGGAGAGCTGCCGCCACTTCGCGGTGGTTAGCTCCATGGCCCTCTACGGCACCCACATTTGAGCAGGCTTTCTGCATCGCGAGAGCATCTCTGTCCTGCTTTAGATGCAGAGAGTAATGACATCGAGTGTGTCGGGGATACCGCACACTTTCTTGCAAGGTGGAATGCATCTTCGCCATTCTGCTTCCGTGGGACCTTGAGGCTGATGTCCTGGCCTCGGTATACCAGTGCAGAGCGCAAGAGCGGGAGCGGGAAGAGCGACCGTTGCCACGGGAGGTGGCTTACTTGCGCGATGATACTAGGGGGTCAGCTCTCGTCACATGGGGAGACATGCTCCTCGCAGGACCCACACAGTGGCGGGCCGGCGCTCGATGTCCCCTCTAAGCGATCCGGCCCTAACTCAGAGAGTGAGTCCAAAGACGGCATGGGAGGCTCTCTTTCAGACTGACACAGGTTTTCACTGGAAGTGGTTGTTTCGGGAGATACCTGCGTAACGTCGCACGAAAGGAGCCTTCCACCAGTGTGGCTACGCAGAAGACACCGCCCAGCACGCACTGGAGGCATGCCCAGAAGGAGCGGGACCGCAGCGATCCCTGATCGCGGTTGTAGGGTCTGACCTCTACTTGATGGCCATCATCTTGGAGATGGTCGGTAACGAGAGGTCGTGGGTGGCCTCCTGCTGCGATAACTTCACAGAAGGAGGCACAGGAGCGGGAGAGGGAGAGATAGGGTTTCTCACTTCATTCACTGCCGATCCGTAGAGCGCGGACGCGGAGGCGAAATAATCGAGCTCGCACTCCGTCTCCGCTCAGAGGCCCGGCGGTCCCTGCTACTAGTCGAAGACGGCGAAACACCATGGGGTTTTTTGTCGGTAGTGGGGTCACTTAAACTCCGAGCCCGGCATTACCCAACTGCTCCCCGGCGGTTGCGTTTGCGTAAAAGCAAAAAAATGAGGATTCTAATGGTGAAAGAATATTTCAAATCGGGCCAGTAGATTTTGAGGTTATTCGTGACATACAAAAATACAAATCTTTCCTCTTAATAATATTAATTATCATTATTATTAAGGTGAAGATGTAGAAGTGTAGGTATTATTTTATTTCAAATATTTAATTTAATTTATGATTGTGTAAAATTCTTGTAGCTGTAATGGCTTATACCATGACAGCGGCAGGTTTTGAACTGATTTGTAAGCTATGGACAGCAACCATAAGTAGACGTTTCACAAATAAGGCAAATAATATGTCCTATATTTTCTTCAGTGTCGACCTTAAATGCGCTGCAAGTGGATGGCCTAAACCCACCTACAGGTGGTTCAAGGATCTGGGCTCTGGTGCTCTATATGAATTCGACAAGACAAAAATTAAGTTTGTTGAGGAACCAAACATGGCGGTGCTCTCGGTGACAGCAGGACCCACCACATTTGAAAAGTTTTACAAATGTATTGCCAGTAACAACTTTGGAGAAACGGAGCAACTGTTCCAACTTCTAATGACTGTGAAGCCATTGAGAGCAAGCATCGTATGTATCTATACTATTTTTTTAATTAACTATAACAATTACAATAATTGTATTATGAACACGTTAAAATTAAGGTTCAAATATTTTTGTCATCTGATATTTCATATTATCAGTAACCAGTCATCATCTTTTTGTCCATCATCTTTTTATCGTATGTGTATCGGGTCATACCGTTATTGTAGCATGAAACAAGAACATGATTAAAAAAATGTTTTGTGTTAAAACACAAATGAGCAACAAATCAATTTGAGATAAGTTTTTGTTTGAGTTTTATGGCGGACCTTTTGTCTGACGCTACCCATTTAGAGTAATGTTATGTAAAACTATTATGTCGTTAGTTGGCACTTTGGTGTTTGATAATTAGGTAATCATATTTATTTTTTTATGTATATTTACTACTCATATTGATTTTTTGTATTTTCAGATTGATTCTTACGTTGTAGGAACTGATGTATTTCTCAATGTCTCGTGGCCAACTCCAATCTACTTTCCTATTAAAAGTAAGTCAAGTAACGATATTACTTATAAAATAACAGGCACATGAGACTTAACAGGTATGTCTCAAGGTGATGGGCGCAGTGCAGTCCATCACTTGTGATTAAATGCATCCTTTTATAGGCAGAGGATACTGCTTAACATCAGGTGGGCCTCGCGCATGTTCCTTCACATTAACATTAAAAAATAAATAAAAAAAATAACGTGTGAAAGACAGTTACTGTTATCAAAGTTTTGTAGCAATAGATATTTTGCAATAATGTGTATTGTAGCATTCAAATATTAATGGGAAGTTTATGCGTGGAACTATCCAAGCAATTTGAATGGCGTCATTTCGTCATGTTTGTCATAATAACCAAGTCACCACTTTAGCCAATAGTATATTTTATACTTATTTCTAAATGGTGATTGATATATCGTCCATCAACGAATTAATTGTAACTTGTCAAAAACAAGACGGCTTACTTTCTTCGTCGTTCGATTTTGAGGGACTTTTTGCCACTCTTTGTCCACCAACAAATACGCCCTCGACATAGCTTAGCTAAAACGGATTTTAACAATGTAAAATTTTTCTACACCCTAAAAATAATTTAATCCGACAAAACATGATTAGGTAATTGAAAAACTGCCATATATGACTGTTGTAATCAATTAATTGCTAAGGAAGATACGTGATCAGCTCGCACATTCATAAGAAATGGTTTCAAATTTTAGCACCATTTTAGTTGAATAACTTTTAAGAAGTTCCTGTGTATAATGGGGGTTATAATTATTTTATTACTTGAATTACCATAGTGGTAACTAGGTGTGGTAAGGTTCTTACCACAAATGAAAATATTGTAACTCTGATGAAGGGTAAATTGATGTCTTTTTAACACCTTTTAAAAATAATGTTTTGATACTTACAGGTTTTGATATTCAATACATTGAAGGATCTCAAATCGGGTCTAGAAAACTAAGAGAAAGTGATTGGAACAATGATCATCAAGTACAAATAGAATTTGATGAAGATGAACACGACAGTGCAGAAGACGAAGAAGAAGGTATATATAGATATATCTTTTTTAATTAAAAAAGTAAAAGAACGTCATTATTTCCAAAACAATCAGGTGTGAGTACATCTCATAAAGGTGATTAGGGTATGAATCAAAATTTTGTTTATATAATACAGTACCAATAAAGGGTCTTCCCTTTATTGGTACTGTATTGCACTGCGATTGTGGATACTTAAATATATATACCTACATGATACTGAACTTAAAATTTCAGGCATCTCCGTGAAAATAGAAGACTTAAAACCACAAACTGAGTATATGGTCCGCTTGCGAGCTACCAATGAAGCAGGCGAAGCACCTTGGTCGGCCCCAGTCCACGTCGCAACTGTGGAGGAAACGATTCCTGAAGAAAAAGAGGATGCAGAAAGTGAAACAGATGCAGAAGAGACGACAGAGGAGCTTGAAGTGGCTGCCTCTATCGATTCAGATAACGGAACTTTCTATGGAATATTTTTTGCTGGCGCTATTTTGATAGTAGCTGTAGTATGCATGTTTGCTATGAGAATAGTCTAGAATTACATAATGTATAATACTTTGAGGATTGAAGGCAAATAACATACTCTTCCACTTTTTACTTTGACTTCTTTATTATCGCTCTATGGAGCCTCGTCTTAACTCTGGGCATCAAGTCTCTGCTATTTTCCTTCCTATGTAAGTATCTCTCAAGCTATCGTAGGGAGCGTCCAATGCGGCTTATATACTGCCTGCATACTACGTAGTCTTCACTCAGAATCTCATCTACTTTAGCATATAGCATCTTCAACGAACATAACTGTTAAACCGAAGAGTCTTGGAATATTTCAGAGTTCTTAAAAATATTGCAAGAATAATATAGAAACTTGTGAAAAATACAGTGAGTAAATTTTAGGTTATTCTATTATCATGAAAATTCATTGATCGGCTATTTAGAACTCGACATTGTGCTACAAAAGTTACCAATTATTCTATGAAAATGAGTGCATGACATATTCGGTTAATTTTCGTTCATCCGTTTTGATTGCTCGTTTTTCAGTCGGTGACATCTACCCAAATAATGTTAAACTAATTTATCTTACCATGCCAATGCTGTTTAAATTAATATTAAGCGATAAACTTTGAAATTCTTATAAGAGTTATCTGATGTTTTTGCTAAATACTTTAGATACGTTGGGTGACTTAGGTCCTATTCCAAATGACGCTGTCAACATACTACATACAAGTGCTGTACGCTAGGGCTTTGAGCCCGCAACTGCTTTTGCAGTTGCCGCATCGCTAAGAAGTCATATCATAGAATTACCTATAAACCAGTAGTAGTACAGTCGTTAGCGTCGTTCGGAGTAGACCAATAATTGAACGTTTTTATTAGAGTTTACTTATCAAATGCTTCTGACAAGAAACTCTATAAGTAAGGCAACCGATAAGTTTATTCTTAAAGTATATTGTCAACGAGTTATTGTGACCAGTATTTTTATCGAAGGCCATATTTATGTCATCATAATAATGATGACGTAAATATCATTTGAGACATGACATTCTTAAATTAAAATATTTCATTAATTGGCATGTGATCATGATGTTTGTTTTTTCTGAAAAATGTTTCAATAAAAACGTATTAAAATACTTTTAAAAATCTTTTTATTGAGGCAGAATACCAGTGTAAGTAACGTAACAATCAGTGTATACATACATGGGCTTATTTTTAGGTCAAACGTATTTACAAATTCGTGGAAATCAGGAAATATTTCATGAACACCTCGTGTTTATAAACATTTTATAGATCAAACAATTTTTAACAATGTCTTTTATGACAAATGAAATAAATAAATTTCAGTCACAATACTCAATTTTTAAATCGGATACATCGTAAAAGTCACTAGTTTTTTTTTAATAGGTGATTATTTAAATACAGTGATTAAAATTTTTGTATTTGTGGTTCTTCAGTTAATGTGATAACAGGCAAATATTTGAACAGAGTTTATGAACGAATACCATAAGCCATTTTCCTAACCTATGTATAAATCTGACCAAAGGTCTTATCAGCGCTTACATATACGTTATAAAAAAGAAAAAGCTTCACAAGCTAAGATTTTCTTGAGAACATCCATTTCACAATAACATGATTAAAACGTCAGAATGATGTGCTCAAGTAATTTGAAATTGATGTTACTCTAAGCGGACATCCTACAATATATTCACAGTCTTCTTAAAAGACATTGATAACCTTAACGGCAATAATAGAAATGTTGTTAAGTTATTGACATATCAATATGGTATGTATCAAATTATCTACTTCCACTTAATACAGACTTTGTTCTGATGAGTGTTGATTAAGAGACGATGTGGCCAAGGATGACAAACAGGCTCCGCCTATATTGAAATCTAGCTCTTACAGATAGTTGCCAAAGTCCACCTTATGGAGCTTGGAAACATATTTCTACTCGGAGGTGGTAGCTAGCCAGGGGAGAATTTGCAAAATTTGTTTTATGCATCAATTAAACATAATTTTAAGTAGGTTTTAAGCAAAAGCTCCGCAATGGATGCCTTCGGACACAAGGCAGTGTGACGGTAGGTAGAAAGCTAAACGAAGTGACCAGATTATATTTATCAACACAAGTTTTGCATAGTTATAAGCAAAATGTATCGGAAGCTGATGATTCTGAGTGTTATAGCTGGATATACGATGGTGGTATGATTTTATTACAATTATCAGAGAATGGATAATCGAATCGATACGCGCAAGCGTATCAATTTCATTATAGGTGTACCAATCACTTCCAGATAATGGTGTTTGGTCTATCCTCAAAGATTTAAATATTACCTTTTCAGTCTCTCTGCTGACTTAAATTGCGAAAAAGATGTTGATATACAAATAAGGATGATTGTATAATTCTTGGACGTAGTATTGTCATCAGGTAAATATATTATAAATTCGAAAACTTCATACGCGTACAACTTCAAAAGCATAATTTTACAAACAAATGAGTAAATACATTTTCTTATAAATACTAGTTTAAACCTAGCTACACATAATTATTTCGTAACATAAATATAACTTATACCCGTCAAGTAAAAGTCAGCTTAGAATATAAAATTAAATGTCTGATAATTATTGTTAATGCCATTTAGTACTGCACAAAGCTAAAGCTCTTGTGGGTAGTTCTAAATTACATTTAGGCTTTAAAGTCAAGCAAATTATCACTAAGGGTTAGTATTCATATTATAAGAAATAATTGGAATGTTTCAATAACATATGAGTATCTATCAACTCAGAATAATTCAGTATAACTACCAAATCAAAACTGTAGAAATTACAACATGCAAACTCAAATATTTTAAAGAATTTTAGTTGCCTTTAAATATTTTTTTTAAATTGTATGTCTCATTCTAGTATATATACCTACTTTCTTAGTGGTAAACGTAAATTAATATTATTAAGGTGTTATTGAAGAGTAAACAATAAACGTACATAATATACATAAATGGAAACTTAGCAACTCCTATGTTTATTTATACATTAATAACTTACGGGTACGTAGTTTTTAACAATTATATTTACAATTTTAGGAAATTTTAGCAGATTTTTCGTTTCACCTTGCAAAGGAAAATCGCCTTATAATATGTGGCCATAGAGCTTGGGAGTATTTGAAGCGCATTAAAGCTCGTTTCTTTACTGCTCGCTGCTGTGACTATTCGCAACGCACTTATTAATTTGTATAAATCAACAACGAAAGTAAGATTGATGGAAAACTCGTTTACTGTGTGCGAAAACCCAGCTTCTCATGACGACCATCGTTATGCGCCTATAATGAGCTTTATTGCGCCAAATATACACCTAATCAAAAATCTCTGGATAATATTTTGTTTCTTTAGGTAAAGTTGTGGACATAACAAAATTTCAACATAGCATGATCTAGGCACATCGGCATTCTGCTGCTCGCCTATAAATAAATATATCTTGTTTATGATTTATTTTAGGCATAGTACCAATTTAAATTATAAAATATAGGAATAGATCCATATAGAGTAAGTTTGAAACAGATAAGTATATTTTATTGTATATATGAACCTTTTCTAATTCATAAAAGTAACACTAAATGAAAAATGCAACTAACATAATATATATAGTACCTATATACATAGTATTATTGTATTTTTGTAACTGACTTATAAAATAGAAAAAAAATAAGTAAGTAGCAACATAATGTGGTGAAATATTTGTTAAATACGTGTATATGCCTACATATAACACAAACACTAGTATGTTTGTGTTATATGTAGGCATATATAGTAGGCAAAATAATTTAAAAAATAGTTTTTTTCCTAAGTTGGCCAAATAACACTGTGTCTACATTATATAAGTATAATTACTATATTCCCAGCTATCAAATATTTTACGACGGGTGAACACTTAATAATAGACAATGACTTTGCTTAACAATTAAATAATTAATTATCATCTATCTACAAGTTTATTCTTTGGAATGTCATGGGGATGTTAATAAAAGTACATTATATTCAACTGACAACATATAAGCTATTACAATTCATACATCATAAGTACCTGAAACTTATCTAGGTATATATTATAAAAAAGTCAAAAACAGTCAGAATTGTTGTCAGTGAAAATTTTAAAATAACGATTAATAGAAGTACGAGTATGTAACATACTAAAACTATTTATTAAATAAGCTAGCTCGAAAACCATACTAAGGCGCCTGATGTAAAAAGTAGAGCATATAACCTAGAGCGGATTTGAAAAACGGTTTCATATTTCCTAAGGGTTTTGACCACAACAGCAATATACATATTGGGATTATAATCATGGTATAATACAGTGAAAAATCCGTATTCAGTTAGAACGCGTTATCCCTAGTAATATTTATAAACAGGTACTGAACTCGTAGTTTAATTCCTTATAGAGAACTTTTACTGGGTTGCAGGCTATTAAAGCAAGAAACCGTCTTGAGTAGTGTGGCAAACAATACTGCTGTAAGGTTTGATGGATGTACAGAAGTTAGTGTGATTATTGGGTAAACGAGATTAAATTATAAATGTCTTTAGTGTTGAGTGTGGTGCAGATGTGTCACGGAAAACGGTAACACTGCAAATGCTGGGTAGCCGTGGTGTTTATCAAGTTAAAACTGCAAGTACTGTAGAAAGCGGGATTTTTTATAAAATTTACTTGAAATTGAACGGACATGGTCCCGTTATTTTCTTCATGTCAACTTTTTCTACAAAGTAACGGTAGTTAATTCTTGTGTGTACAAATAAATAATTTATGATAACTATCGCTTTGTCGGTTCTTGGCAGTATACAAGATACAAAATGTCTTTATTACCATAAGTACCAAAATTATGCAGAAAAGGTTCACATTTCTTGAAATGGTCATAGTAAAACAGATTTTCAATGAACTCCAAACGAGGCCTGTGTCTTGGAGCTCGAGGGGATTTGATCAATACAACAAAATTAAGTAAAAAAATGCCTTATTGGCATTAACAGGCAGTATAGGCATTTGTAGTGTATCGTAGACTACCTAGATGGACTTTTTCAGTTCTAGGTAGAATAGGAATTTGTAGTGTAACGTATACTACCTAGCTATAACATAAAATATGTTTACTAAGTTAACTTTACAGTTTGAAAGCCTTTGTTCAAACCGAAGCAAAATAGATTGTAGTTCGAACATGGGCTTTCAGTAAAAGCTATCTATTTTTAACTAGAAAGAACGCGTGTTATCTGAGCGGCGGTTTTAACTGTAGTAGAAGTGTATAGAGAGATGAAACTGTCTTATAATTTTCCAATAATATCGGCAACAATAGGAATCGTTAGTTTTAAAACTGGCGCCAAGATATACACAACATATCTTTGCGTTTTGGCTCTTTGATTGGGGTTTTCTTGGTCAATTGCACTGAGGGTCGGTGCCTCTTAATACTACCTATTTATAGATGATTTCGTAAATTAATTGATATAAAATAAAAATCAACTTAGCTTTTGTAGCAACCCAAAGATACTAAAGTTCAATTAAACTCATCCCCATGTCTTCTTGTCTTTAATAACAGCGGGTGAACATGAATGCGGTGATGATAAGAAGAGTAGTGGCTGCAAGTTTAAAAGCGTTCGCGGTGGTTTTTGCTATATCAGCAACATCGAACCACTCGGAGTATCCAGCCGCGTTGATACTCCTAACACGGACTTGGTATTTCGTGTCGTTGTTAAGAGGTCCGACTGTGAACAGGGTAACTGAAAAACAGAAAAATATATTTGTTATGACGAAGTCGTTTTTGAAATTTTGGGTGTTGAATGGAGAAACCACGCCGCATGTAAGTGAGCTAAACAGCACTCCATCATATCATCCTTCAACCAAGTGACCTATTATGAATTGAAAAAATCTTTCAAGCCCTGTATGACATGCATTCTGTCTACTGCTGAACACAACCACCCCTATAAAGATGGTATTTGCCATAATCCCCACGCTTGGCAGGCGGCTTGGGGATCGCAGTGTAAGATGGCAGTTCTTTAAAAGGCGCACTTTCCAATATTTTTCCCTTAGTCGCCTCTTACAACACCCACTTAATTTTCCAGCAGCACGCCTTGAGAGTTTAAAAAGTTATTTTTATTTTATTTTTATTTATTTATTCAATTAGTACCGCATAAACACGAATTACACTAATGATATGAAATATGATTACTTATACAAATAAATGATTAATCTTTGCACGTCATAGATAATAATAGAATCTCATTCATATATGCCCGAATTGGGGTACGTGTGGTGCTACAAAATTACATAATAAAAATGCACAGAGACATTATACATAACAACATGTCTCAGAGTGATGGGTCAGTGCGCTTTTAACAGATGTATTTATATATGTTATAGAGAGATTCCCCATTGGGGTGCCGGGCTAGAATGGCACCCCCCTTTGCTACCTGTAGGTGTCGTAAGAGGCGACTAAAACTAATACAGGAAGGTGGGCTGCAGCACCTTCTGAGGAACTGATGATTTAAACTGCGATCCCCATAGACGCCTGCCAAGCGTAGGGATCATGGCAAACTTCCCCTAAATGGGGGAGGCTGTGCTCAGCAGTGGAGAATCCGGCTGATACAGTATAAAGAGATTACTGCTTGACATCAGGTGGGCCTTGTGCGTGTTCCGTCATAATCACATAAAAAAGTTTCATGAAAAAGTAGCTGGTTTTTTATTTCAATATGTTGTCATTGTTCTTGTCATTATCACATAAATTGAAATGTCCACCATTGAACAAAGTCTCCTCCATTGGGAAGGATTGGCCATAATTGTATTTGTATTCACCGCTGTCCCGTTTACATAGAGAACTGAATAAATAATAAAATAATATCAAACAAGAGTGGTTTGCCGTATTGGTTGATGCAATTACCCCCTGCTTGGCCGGCGTTTTGGAGATCGCAGTGTAAGATCGTACATAGATATTCAGCACTGCTGCCCAAGTTTTGGTATTTTCCGTTCATAGCCTCTTACGACTCCTCCAGGAAGATATGACCCCATATTGAATACTACTCGAAGCTCCACAGACATGTGAAGAATGACAATTACTATCTACAAATATACCAAGGTATAATAAATAGTGGGGTTGCCCAAAAGATATCAAATCACACTAAACGTGTGCACACGTAGGCTGCTAGTTTTATGTGGCTATATTACTTAAATAGTCTGTTTACTTACCATTTTGGTTTTCAATGTTAACCGATATCTGAGTGGCGGCGTCCCAATCTGGAAGATAATCTTTCTTGAAAGGATACAGCTGGAATTCGTAACCTGAAAACACAACACAATTAAAAAACGGTTCCATTACTCTATTAGAATTATACTACAAAGATTAAAATAAAATATAGAGGTGAATATTATAGGGCATAATAAAGTAGAAAAGTTACTGTTTTATTATATTATCTATTATAGTACTGAATACCTGTGGATTAAGTATAAATTAGTTACTCATCAAATGTCTTCTCTACGCTGATGATCGACTACGAAGATGGTAAAAACGTAACCAAGACGAAAGATATGGTGCTTGAACAAGATGAGAGAGTGTCTGATTGTGATATCATAATTGGAGCTGAAAAAGTGGTCAAGTGAAATAGTTTTTATACATGGGATCCATATTTACAAGAAATGGAGAGTGTGAAAATGATGTAGAAAAGAGAGTAAATGCTGGAAACATAGTGAACGGAGCCTTGTGCGTGTTTATGAACAGTCAGAAGATGTTTAAGAAGGCTCGTCTGGCTGTTCATGGTAAAGTGTTGGTTCTTAATGTATGGTAGTGAAAGTTGGGTATGGCAAAAAATCATGAAAGTAGAATAAATGCAGTGGAGATGAGAGCATTTAGAAGCATGACTGGAGTCTAACGGAGTGACAGGATACGGAATAGTGTGATAAAGGCACGATGTAGTGTGAATGAGGGTGTAGTAATAAAAATCGAGAAAGGTATATTAAGATCCGTGGGGTGCCGTGTTAGTATGTCACCCCTCTAATTCTTCCCGTGGATAAGGTAACGTAAGTAAGTAAGGGGCGACTAAGGGAAAAATACCAGAAGGTGGCAAGCAGCGTCTTCTGAAGAACTTACAATTTTACTGCGCTCACCAAGACGCCTGCATAGCGTGGGGATTATGGCTAATTCTCTCAATGGGGGAGATCTCGTCCAAGGGTGGACGTTACAGTTGAAGTGATGATGATATTAAGATGGTTCGGACATGCGGAGATAATGATTAAAATGAGAATGACTAAACAGGTATACATGATACAAGTGAACGGAAGTGTTCAAATTCAAATTCAAATATATTTATTGCATGAACATGGGTGATAAAAAAGTTCTTAATTGTACTAAGTTCTCCATATTCCACCTTTATGGTATGCAAAAGTTGGTAAAAGTGTTAGAAGGGGAACAAGAAGCTTCACAACATAGTGGATCATGAACTTCACAGCATTAAGTCATTTCTGAGGAAGTGCATCTGCTATAGCAGAGGTTAGTCCGCTTAACGACAGGTGGGCCTCGAACTTGTCCCGTCACATCACATAAAAAAACAGCCACCAACTTAAATAGTAAAGTTAACAATAATTTTATTTGATTAAATACAGTTTTATACTTCTCATTTATCTAAAAGCTCCTTCTGCACATAGCCTACTAATATGTCTTATTCTGGCAACATAAAAGCCTTGCAAGTATTGCTATCTTGCACTATAAACTCCAGAGTAGACAGCTAAATTACAGGTACGTATGTACCATTTTTTTTAATCTATGCATGTATCTTTATATTTTGAATCATAGCAAAAGCAGTTAGTGTGCCGTGGGCCAATTGCTTTTTCTGAGTGTATACTGTAACAGCCAACTCATCTACTGCTGAACACACCCTCCTCTGCAGGCGGCTTAGGGATCGCAGTGTAAGATGACAGTTCTTTAGAAGGCGCGGCTGCCCACCTTCCAGTATTTTTCCCTTAGTCGCCTTTAACGACACCCACGGAATGATAGCCGTGCCGGGTGGCGGGTTAGAATTGCACCTCCCCAAGGTGCAATTCTAACCCGGCACCCCACGGGGGGATGTATATGTATACATATATGAGTGTATATCAAACATAAAAAAATAAGTTTAAAATTAAGCGTGTTCTCTTAAAAAATGACACAAAAACGTTAACCAATTATGAAAGAAGTAGAAACATGTTAAATGAAAATTTTACCTGTGACGGGAAGATTTTCAGGGTCAGGAGAATCCTCATCATCGGTGACGATAGGACACGTAGAACAACTAACGTTAAACACCAATTCCGTTACGTTAGCCGCTGATAACGATACCTGAAGTGTGTGAAAGAAACGAGATGAGAAATGATTCAAAGAGGATTCCATTGGATTATTGATGGATTATTTTAGAATCATAACATTAGGTGCTATAGTAACGTCATAGAACATATAATAATACTACGTATAGAATGGACACTCCTCTCCCCCCACCAAAACGAGTCTTCCTCACCCCGCCCCCGATTCTGAGCTGTCGCTAAGCTGACTTGAGTATGGGACGCGTAACTCGTGCGCGATGACGTGACGATGAAGCGGGTCGATTTTACGAGAATTTTAAAAGTTGAGAATGTTACTCTTGTGTTGTTTACGGTTGCTTATCAACTAATCGAGAAAAGGATTGTTTGTTGTGAATAATGATTTTTTATTGCACGAGAAGAACATAAATTACCTATTATTATGAATGTAATTATTATCATTACTTGTACTTGGAATGATACTTTTGTATAGTGTAGGTATCTATTATTGTATAAGTAATGGAGTGAAATGTGAAGTAATGTTTACCTACTCTGTTGTATGTTGCATATTCCTACGTCGTACATGAAGTTGGATTGTTGTGCTTGAATGTTTCTGAAGGTAGGTAAGGTACGCATAGCCTACGAAATCTAATAAGTCATAATAACAGCATCAAAAGATTGTTACGTAGATAAGTACAACAATTATTCATACGATGACAACCTTAGACTTCACGCACACATTTACGCGTGTACTAAAACAACATTTGTGTAGTGTCTGTGTAATAGGTAGTTAGAACGCGGCTTTTGTATAGAGAATGAGTCGAGTGTCCAGGCTGTGGTAACGTACTAAAAATAGTTTGAGTGATGCTGAAAATTGCGTAAAATTTATGTTATATTTTGTTTCGTTACTACAATGTTTTTGATTGAAGCAATAGCCGAGCCGTTATAGCAAAGGACTGCGATGCCGCAGGTCCACGGTTTGATCTCTACGGCTGACTTCACTGAATGTTGGAAGTGCATTATGCAAATGCTCGCCTGGCTAGCTACCCCCCTTAAGTAGAAACTCTGTCACCAAGCATCTAAGTATGTTCTAGCTGTCCTTGAGAGTCAGTAAACTGGCACATGAGACTCAACAACGTGCGCTGTACAGTTCGTCACTTGCGATGAAATGCATCTGTTATAAGCCGAGGTTGCCGCTTAACATCAGGTGGGCCTCATGCTTGTTCCGTGATGAAACCAAAAAAAAATATTATAATGACTACAGTGACAATCCATACTCGAGTTATCCTGGATACAATGATATAATTTTTGAGATGATAGAATAGGATATTGTATACAATAGGTATTGTATGGTATAAAAACTAGCAACATCTGTGATATGGAAGGCTTAAATATTAGTTGTGCGAAAACGCCATCCAAAATAATCCAAGCAGTCATAGCTGGAAGCAAGTACTTTAATATCTTTAGTGTCACAAAGGTATGTGAGACTTACGAAAATTATTATAACTACAATTTATCCAGTCATATTTAGATCGATTTTTAAACAAACATCTAGCGGTGGGAGAATTCAATTTTATCTGTCACTTATGCGACTATAAAAGATATGAAAATAATTAATTAATTTGCAGGTTACTTACGAAATCTGGAGGGTTAGGTTTAGTGCCAAGGGAGATGTGGAAGATGATGGACTCCGAGCCCATGATGTTGGTTGCAGCACATTTGTATTCTCCGAGGTAGGTCTCGTTGTGCATCCGAAGAACAAGGACAGAGCTATTACCGTCTTCTGCGTGGATGACCTTTCGAAATAAGGCATGGAACAAATTTAATACAATAAAATTATGAAAAAGTATTGCACCTGTTCCTGTCACCTAATAAATGAAATAAAGTAGGCTCGATGAGTAGAAGAATACATTCATATTTTTATCAACATTATTAGTTTTGAAGCAGTGATGGCTCAGTGGCATTGGCTATGGACTGCCGCGCAGCATGTCCATGGTTCGAATTCCGCTGCAGGCTTGAGCTTCACCGCACTGTGGTAGAATGTTTTGCGAATGCCCACCTGGCTAGAGACCACTGTCAAGTAAAAAATCTGTCGCCAAGCACCTAACGGTGTGTTCCGGCGGCTGTCCTTGAGTAATTCTAGGTTTAGCCTGTTAATACCTTCGACACATCATCACTTACGATATGAGATTGTAGTCCGAGGCTTACATATCAGCTATAAAAATAAAAAGCGCTAATTACGACATAATATAGTGTCTTTATGACAGTTGTCACAAGAGATTCCTGTCACACACGCGCGGCGGTGACTACTGCGGAATAGATGGCGCTGTTAGAAGTTGAACGGGCACACCGTGGTCGCGGTGTGCTAACGTCTCCAGCAATAGCCGAACTGTGAATTGTGCTACCTACTCGGCTTAAGAGGGTGATTTCCTGATTTAAGTCACTTTGAAGGTGAAAGTTCGTCTTTAGTGGATCATTATTGGAATTCAGAAAGATGCCTTGGCAATAAATCCTAGCTGAATATTACATCACTAAAGAAAAGTATAACTGCTTAAAAATATTTTTTAGTTCAGCGATAATACATTTTCACTTCTTACTGTATCAGCCGGATCGTCCACTGCTGAACACTGCCCTGCTCTATTTACGGGTATTTGCCATAATCCCCACGCTTGGCTGGTGTCTTGGGGATTGCAGTGTAAAATGTTCTATAGAAAGCGCTGCTGCCCACCTTCTAGTATTTTCCTTAGTCGCCTCTTATAACACCAACGGGATATTACGAGGAGGTGCAACTCTATCGCGGCACCCCACGGGGCCTACACATTTTACTTTTACTTAAATGTGACCAATTATCCATCCGTCGTGAAATTTAAAAACGGACAGTCGCATACATGTAAGAATTATTATTTTCTCTTATTTTTACGCATTTCGGACAAACAAAACGTCATTATCCGCATCGTCCAATAATTACTTTATTAGTTTTTCCGTAACGAGCTCCTATTTGATCTGAATCGCTCTCTTAAGCCGATTTCGCGTCGATAAGTGTGGGTAGACCCTCATAGGTACTCGCTTAATAAGTTGACATCATCAGGACCACTGTGGCCTAGTTATGAATGAAATTCTATTGTTATCATTATCGCCGATACCAATGGCTTAAAGAACGACTAAAACGTCCAGTGGCGCAAAGACAGTTCGTTTATGTACTGTCGTGGTTGCTTTTAATTGAGTAAAGTATTACATAAAAAAAATTATACATTTAAATGCCTAAATTACACAATAATACGTTATCACATTGTTTAATTCACATTTTGAACTAGAAAAATAAGACCAGCCAAGTGCGAGTGGGACCCGCGCACGAAGGGTCCCGCAATTAAATATTCTGTGAATGCGTCTACCTGTCACCGTTATTCAAGCAAGTCGTCGTCAAGCAAGAAACGGTAAAAAAATCAAGTTTGTTGTATCGGAGCCCCCCTTAAATATTTATTTTATTTTATTTTTAGTATTTGTTGTTATAGCGGTAATAGAAATACATCGTCTGTAAAAATTTCAACTGTCTAGCTATTACCGTTCTTGAGATACAGTCTGGTGACAGACGGACGGACTGACAGCGAAGTCTCAGTAATAGGGTCCCGTTTTTACCCTTTGCGTGCCGAACCCTAAAAACTAACGATGCATTTTCTCAGCAGCCACAGGGCAAGTTCAGCAACGAGCACTTCAGAATCACCCCACATTTTATAATCGTCACAGTATAAAAAAAAGTTTTAGAAGGTTTCGTATAAAATTAAGAGCTGACCTGTTTATCCCACATTGAACGCAAATGCGAGTAACAAAAGTTTATATAACTGAATTAATATACTGGCTAAAATATCAGCTGTAAGAAAGGTGTTTAAGAAAATGAAACCCTTACCGTTTCAGGGTCAATTATTTCATCGTCATCGTAGCTGTCGTGCCTCCTGTACCAGTGATATGTGGGTAGAGGATTGGCGTAGGCACTGCACGTTATGTTCTTTCTGTAAATCATAGATACATTTTGTGAGAGCTTCGTAACGTCTTTTTGGAATCTAGAGAGTATGGATGTCCAGTAGATATCAATCATTTGGGACATAAGTTGGTTGACAATAATTTTTACGTACATAGATATTGATGCGATCACATGCCAATTTTACTCTAAATTTATGAATCTGTTGTATTATTAGGTAATGCACCAAGCAATGATAGCTGTGCGGTAATAGCTATGGACTGCCGAGCCGCAGGTCCATGACTCGATCTTCACCGCATGGAAGGGCATTTTGCGAATGCTCGCCTCATGTAGGAAATCCGAGGTCAAGCACCCAACAGTGTGTTCCAGCAGCAATCCTCGACAGACAGTAAAGTTACTGGCGCATGAGACTAAACAACTGTATGTAACTAACATCCGATGGGTTTTGTGCATTTTACGTCACAAATTCGCAATACAATTAAAAACAAGGATCAAAAAGCAAGGAATACATACTATTATATTATTATAGTAAATGTATGGCATTGCACAGAAAACATATACGATCAGTGTATATATATATTCTTATCATCGTATATGTCACCGAGTACGTTTTATCTAGTCGTGTTCGTAATTTGTACTTACAAATGCTAATTTGGCCACTACCTACATTTTTATAGCTACAATTCTTTTCAATGAGCTAAAAGTATCGCCATCAAAGCTTTCAATACTACAGAAACTACAAAGTCATCGATTTACGACTTGGGACATTTTCAATACTATAAAATAGTTATAGCAGCAAATCGAGGCTGCAGTTATAGCTATAATTATCGGGTGCTAACGCAACCTTCTTATTATTCCTACAGTCAATATTTGCCCTTATAAGGAATAAAAAAAATTAACCACTTTTAACTCATGTATTCAATGCGAATAAGACTTTCACTGTCTCAAAATAATTCTGTGTGGATTTTTCTCGACAATAATATTACAGAAAATTGCAAACTTAAATAAGCTATTTCATGTTAATGTAAGGTTATAATACAAAACCTCAGTATAATGTATTAATTCATAAATTAAATAATATTAATTATTCATTCACATACAAGTAATCAAAACTTTATGAGACTCCAGCAGATGCATTAAGTTTTCCTACTTATTGTGGCTTGATTTTTCCACTTTGTTTTTAACATTGGAACATTTTTTTTTATATATCCTATTTCTCTTTCATTTATTCAAATCGATAATGAAGGGTCGCAAACACGATGCAATTAGATTTATATACAAAAGTATAAAATAAAATGAAAAAACTATTTTTTATATAGATATGGACGGCGCGGGTGCCACCAGTAATACTATAATTATGTATGATCAGTACGAAGACCCTGTGTTATGGTGCGTATATTGCGTGGGCGCCTCCACCCACTTCGCAGTTCATGTAGTAAAGTTATGTCAGAAAATATTATATATGTGTATGGCTCAACAAAGCATAATTTTAACTTACGTCTCATTCAAAATAGCGTACACTTCTTCAGTCTTGTATTTAGACGTATACAGAGCTTGTGTGTTGCTATTGTAAAGGACTGGTTTATCTGAAATCATAAAAAACATACCTATCAATACCATACATTATTGTTACCTAGATACTCTTAGTAACCGCAATACATAGAATAGAATAAATAACTAAACTGGAAACAAGTGCGTCATACTTGAAAATTACTATTAAAAATTAAAACAAAGTTTACGAAATACATAATTCCAATAGACAGAGTACGTGGGTACTCTGTCTATTTGGAATTCCATCTTTGCGGAAATCAATCAATCAATTCAGGACTGCAAAATCTTAGTAAGGCGCATCTAACACAGCCTTTTTAGAAGTTCCGTATAAAGTAACGGGACCCTATTAAATATACTTCGCTATAGATATATCTGTTTACTCCTCCGTAAATCGTGTTGCCTTTGAAAGCATCACTATTTAAACAATCATTGATAGCCAGTTGAAATGAAATAGAATAGTTTGCTAGTCGGACTCGGAATTTGCCGGACTTGAAGTGGGTTTAGGTTAGATTTTAAAAAAGGTTAAAACAAATGCCCTTTAGGATATAGTAATTACTACATTCTACTAAAATGTGTCGTAAACTACATAATATTCTTTTTTGGATAATCATAGACGTTAAATCTAAAAGATTTTTACCCGAACAAAAAATTAAAATATGTACACTATAACTTCTTTCCTAAAGGTTTTTGGGAAGATGTTTGATTTTTCATGCGTGAGTTCTGTAAACCCATTAAAAATAAATATTAGGATATTTCAGTCGGACTGATGGGCCCGTTAAGCTTCTTGAAGGGGCACAGAGAACGTTTTGGACAGTATTTTTGTGACCTATTTATTTCATCAACTTCACAAGAGAAACATTAAAATTCAAGAAGCATAAAACATGTCTTAATGTTGTAATGATCTAAAAAACAAAGATCAAATCTTTTTAATATTAGCCATAATAAGGTCACAATATATAGTTAATTAGTGACACTTGCATCTTGTATGTATTGGTTCTACAAGAGAGCAAAGTTGTTGCATGGTCCGAATGCAGACGTTAAATCCCCAGCTAGAGAAGTAGTATAAAATTGAACCAAGAGCGTAGCAAGTTTAGCGAGCAATTCTGCAGCAGGCTACCGAGCAAAGTAAATAATTAAAAGGCACCACACCTAAAAAAAGTGCAATTTTGGAGTTTCATTTGATCCCATGCATAGGGAACCAGTACTCGCGATTTCTTTTAATTTTTCCAGAGTCAGTAACTTATCTATTTCATAAGTTGATGTTTGAAAACATACCACATATCCACACGCTCGCCGCAAAAAAAAATGAACTCCTAAACCTGTTCGTGCTCTATTTTAGATATTTGAAGAAAATAGTGTATACGTGTTTGAAAAGTAGTGTTTGTTGTACTTACGTTGCACACCCAGGCGAACATTCTTATATGTGAAGTGAGAAAGAACTTTCTGCCTCACTTTGCACACGTAGTCACCTGCATCCAAATGGTTTAACTTCTTAATCTCCAATGAGTTGTCAGGTCTTAACACGTATTTTTTAGGGTCATCTGAAAAAAAGGCGCCAATAGGTTGGATTTACTCTTAATGACTAGAGGTACGTACACGTAAATTTCAAAAGCAAACGGAGACTTGGTAGAAAAATATTATTAAACGTAATTTTGTATACAAAGTGCAAATAGCATTATATTAAGAGTCACAGGGTGATCCCTTTTTTTATTGTATCTTTGTAAATTTTGGGGTAACCAGTAAGAATTTCATCAATATAACAGGTGCTAATTGTCGCGGATTTATATCCCATTCGTGTTTCGGTTTATTCACAAAATGTATCTTTCGTGTTGTTTTTTTTACGGCTAATTTTAATCAGAATTTCAGGCGTAATGGTTTTTGGTAAAAAAGTCTGAATGTATTAAGGGTTGCTATAATATACCTACTAATATCTATTAAATTATGTTTCCAAGGGATATTTAATCAGTGTTTTAACTCAATATAAATTAATATCGTTTCATGAACATTATATCATTTAAATCCGTTAAAGTTTTATTAATTTATATTAACCGCTGTCACTTAAAATTTCGATCAAACGAGATCTATGGCTTTAGTAATAAAAACTTAATTTTTTTAGCTAAAGGATTAAATGTTTTCGGATAAATATGAGATAGCACTTAAACATTTTTACATCTGTCATCTAAAATGAAGATATCCTTGAGACATTTAGCTTTTACATTACGAAAATTATTCAATTTATATGCCAGAGTAGTAAGAATGCAATATCGAGGATAAAAAGTTATGGTATATATTATTACGAATAGTCTATTGCTGAACATAGCCTCCCCATTAAGGGGGAAGGGGGTTGCATTAATCCCCATGCTTGGCACACGTCTTGGGGATTGCAGTGTAAGATAGTAGTTCCTCATAAGGCGCTGCTGCCAAATTTCCGGTATTTTATCCCTAGCTGCCTTTTACGATACCCATGGGAAAAAATGGCCATGCATGGCCCGGCACCCGACGGCACCCGGTGTGAATCCAATAGAATGCATTTGTTGTTCTCACGATATTGTACCCTATGTAAGCGAAATCGACGGAAATAATACTAATAATATAGCAAATACAACAAAAATATGCTCAATTTCAATTATTCAGAATTATTTGTTTCATGACTTTAATATATTTTTTCTGTATTTTGATAGAATCTTAAAATATTTCAGTGTTTTAAATTGAAAACACTGATTAGGAAATGTTGCAGCCTTTGTATTACCATTAAATTAATATACTAATATTTTTTCATCAAAATCATGAGCTTCGACGTCCACTGTTGAACAACACTCTCCCTTCATCATCCATTCAAGTTTAAGAGTATCTTATGGATGTGTTTTTGTAAACTTATATATTAAGAATCTGTATACGTTTCAAACATAAGTATCTATAGTATAATTGTGAGAGCTCCTCTATTAATTGCCTGGTTTACTAATGATTTTTCTACCAGAATTACTCCAGTTTCTTAGAATTAGGTTCAATCAAGCAAAACTTCCTTTTACCTGCTCCGAATCGATTACACGCTTTCAATTTGATCGAATGCGATTGCTCGAATAATCACGCGATCAATCTTTCATTTCCCCGATATATCATTGATTACAAGAGCTAATCCATTCCCCGGTTATCAACAGATTAAGATACAGTAGCATTTTTTTATGTATTTAATATATGCTTTATTTATTGTAAATACTTATTTTCAGTAAGTACGTACTATATACTTGTTTATATATGAATAATTGTTTTGTGTTTTTGATTTAACATTCTTTATTGTTTTATCAACTTGCAAACCACTTTCCGCAATATGCATGTATGTACTATGTCCATTACACGGTTGCCTGTAAGAAATTGCTCTTAGCGATAAGGCCGCCCATTATAAAATCATTCGTTTATCTGTCTGTGTGTTATGTTTTAATTTTTAAAATTGGTGTCAATAAAGAATATTTGTATTGTATTTGTAGCGGCTGATATTACATTACATTTTACTTACACTAACGGAGAATATAGTGGTCAAAATTACAACAGAAGTTGTAGGAAAGAGAAAGATTTCTAACGATAAGACTAATTTAAAGATAAAACGATAATTTAAGTTGTTTACGCAGAGGTAGAATCATGAAATCTGAGCAAATGTGTCTGTTTCCGTGCCTTGTACTTCACGCAGTTTTCTTTTTATCTAGTAGTAAGAGATTTATTTTTCATGGTATTTCTAATCGGATGTTACATTAGTAGCTAATATAGCACCTAACGGTGTGTTCCGGCAGCAGTCCTTGCGAGCCTTGCGACGGGCGCAGTCAATTATGATGAAATGCATCTGTGCTAGGCAGAGGTTAGTACGCTTAACATCAGGTGGGCCTCAAGCTTGTTCCATCGCAATAACATAAAAAAACATTAGTACTTTTTATTTTGAGTTATTTACAATTTCACTAATTGTGTTCCGCAATGTTACCCTTTGGTATGGAGGCCTTTGAAAAAATGCCAGTGAAATTATTATGCTATCAGTAAACTTAGAAAACCAGAGCTTTTATTATAATAATAACCATAAATGACAAAGCTGAAGTTTTGTTGGATCACGCAAACAATCATAATATGTTTTTTATGGCTGATAGGCTAGCCTTTGACCACTATCTCACCTGATGGTAAGTGATGATGTAGTCGAAGATGTTGTTCAAGCTAGCTTAGAATTACTGGCTCTCAAGGGCAGCTGCTGGAACACACCGTTAGGTGCTTAGCGCCAGATTTTCTACTTGAGGGTGTTAGCGAGCCAGGCGAAGGCAAAAATGCCCTACCACCATGCTGTAACGACTGTCATCGTAAGACAACAACCGAGACCGACGGCTTAACGTGCCCTCCGAAGCACGGAAGCGCTCAGTAGTAATGTCACTAGCGGTCACCCATCCAACTCCTGACCGCGGCGGACGTTGCTTAAGAGCTGATCAATTAAGAACGGCTAAGCAAACTTCGCTACGAGCGCTTCTGTTTCATAATTAAAAGATGATTTAATATAAAAATGAAGTCTCCCTAGAGGCGAAGCTTTTGCTGTACTCTAACAGTTTAAATATTAAGAAAATTGTACGGGTCATTGCACAATTTTGGATGCCAGCATTTTTATAATAACGTGGTTTATTTACGTGATTTGTAATTATAGTTAGTTTGCGTATGGACATTGTCTATTTAGCATTAAACAAGTATTATATAAAGCTTATCTTTTCTATTTTAATGTAGCATATCACATTCAATTATTTATTATATTTATTATGCGCATGAGAGTTAATATATATTATTTTAAAAAAAGCAAATGGTTAACGTCGCAGCAGCTTTAGTGATTACTCGTGTGTAATATCTGTTCCTGTTTCCTTGTTTTTTTTTGCAATATCTAAATCTTATTTATTATAAAATTACGACAGTGATGGAGTAAAATAGATGAGTGTTGTATGTATACGTACTTTCGGTACAGACCATTTGAAAAATAGAATCTCGAGATGATGAATCGCGATGTATTATAATGGATATATCCTTTGACTTTATTAATCTATTTTACTCTTCCATAAGAGTAAAATGGATTAATGGTCAATATGCCACCTTCCAAAGGGGAGTGTAAGGAATCACGTTGTGACAATTCTACTAAGCAGAAAAAAGAGCTTGGAACTGATGCCAAAACCAACACTCAAGAAAATCAAATATCATAGTGACATAATTTTGAAGCAATGATGGCCAAGCGGTAATTGCTATGAACTGCCGCGCCGCAGTACCCTGGTTCGATCCATACCGCCGGCTTGAGCTTCACCGCATGGTGGAAGGGCATTTTGCGAATGCACGCCTGGCTAGCAACCATCCTAAAATAAAAAAAAATTTCGCCAAACACCTAAGGGTGTGTTCCAGCAGCTGGCCTTGTGAGCCAGTGAAATAGTCCTATGTCTCAATAGTGAAGGACGCAGTGCAATTCGTGACTTGTGATGCTATGCATCTGTTATAGGCAGAGTTTAGTCCGCTTAACATCAGGTGGGCCTCGAGCTTGTTCCGTCACAATATCATAAAAAAAAACTGTGACATAATTCTGAAGTAGATAGGAATATTATTGATAAATAGCGGATCGTATTAAACTTTTCACAAAGCAAGTGAACAGGTTCTGTCAAAGTTGATATATACATTTTTAGTTAGGAAATACTTACTTGCAATTCGTTCATTGTTCCCCTTATACCATGTGACTACTGGTGCTGGTTCACCATGGGCTTCACAGGTCAACCTCACTGAATGGCCTTCATCGCCTTCCATTTTCACGTTCCTATCTTTAATGATGGCTTTCTCTGAAAACATACACCATCGATCAATGTCTTACATAGAATTTCGTCTCGAATAAAGGCTTAGAACCATTTCCGCCACCTGTGATGAGATGTCACTCATGTTCTCCTGTGTTTTAATTGACCAGCAGTGTCCAATTCATACATACAATCATATTAAATATTTTTTGCAATCGAAGATATTGTTTAGGTCAACCTAGAAGCACCTCTTAAGGACAGCTGCTGTGACACATTGTTAGCTGCTTGGTGACAGATTTTCTATGGGAGAGTAATCGGGCATCCGCCACGTTCATTTCCACCTTGCTAAAGTGACTGCCATTCTAAGACAAGAACCGGGACCTACGGCAACGTGACCTCCGATTCTTAAGCACAGAAGCGCAGTAGTAAATGTCAGTAGAGCGCCGTCACGTATCCAAGTTATGACCGGACGTTGCAACCTAGTTGAATGACTAGGCAAACTTCGCTTAGAGCACTACGAATTAATGAAATAATATTACCAGTTCATTAAATTTTCGATGTATAATCGTAAAAAATCATTTTATCAAATTTATGCGAAAAATTACTTTTCTGATTTTCTCTCTAAAATAAATTTGGTAGGTATTCGATTGGTGTACCGATGTTTTTGATAAACGTCCATAAATTGAATCTTTGACGCCAGCTACAATTTAATTTAAAGGTTTGATTTTTGTACAAGCCTATATGTAAAAAAAAAATCAATAACAGTTTCTGCTTTTGACTCGCCCGCGTGAAAATATTAGCTATGCGTCAATGATTCAATTTGTAAACGTTAAATAATGTTCCTTCGTGACCAGTAAATAGGAACAAAAGTATTCTATCAAATGACATATCAATGATGATTAACTGACTGATGATACTTTTATTCTGATTTGTTATGTCTTTGCGAAGTATCAGCTATTCATTATCAACCGAAATGTCCACTGCTGAACACAGCTTCCTCCATTAAGGATGGGTTTGCCATAATCCCCACGCTTTGCATGCGTCCTGGGGATCGCAGTTTAAGATATCAGTTCCTCAAAAGGCGCTGCTGCCCACCTTTCGGTATTTTACCTTTAATCGCCTCTTACAACCCACAGGTAGAAATGGGCGGGTGATATTCTTGCCCGGCACCCCACGGCACATTTATATATTACGTACTAATCAGGAAGTGGTTGGTTACATACACACACACCAATACATAATTTGGAAAAATATTTTCAAAATTATGTACACCTCATCAAAATTAATAGTTTTGCATGAATTATTTATTTTTGACTAAAAAATTTAAGGTTTTGACTAAGGGCTTTACTTTCGTTCACTCTTGAAAAATTGCATGTTGTATAATGTTACGATTATTTAATTCTTATTATCTCTTCACATTTTGTGGACCTATTTTTTGTAATCTTAGCGAATTTACAAAAATCGCATTACATACTCCGAATAAATCATAAGTTATTTATTCGTAGATTACATGTACTGTCTTACAGAAATGATGTACTAAAATGTCGTTTATATAGCTACTCTATTTTATTGGGTGTGTACCTGAAAAGATAGATGTATATTTATTGAATTGGCGTTAGTAAATATTTGTCACATACATATTAGATATATTTATGTGACTGACATACTCGTATTTGCCATTGTCACATTATCGACTTCGTAAGTGTTTAAAAAGCAATTAATAACTCTATTTTATGCTGTACTAATAATCTATTAATGAAACCTTAAAATACCTATTAAAATAATAATTAAATCTGAATGACTTATGGGTATCTAAATGCTTTTAATGTAGTTGCTGTAGTATTATATAGTTATAGTTATACTATAGTTCGTTGTAAAAAGTTAAAAAAAGATCGTATATTTTGTCAATTAAAGCATACCGCCACTTAAATTGCCGCGTGCAATTCGAGCCATATATAAAATGGGTCCTAGGGAATCTCTGAGGTATCTTTTTAAAGAAATTGATATATTAACTTTACCAATTCTGTATATATTTGAAAATATTATGTATGTTCGTAAAAATTTGAGTAAATTTAAATTAAACAGTGACAATCACGATTACAATACTAGGAATAAAGATAAAATAGCGGTGCCAGGTTTTAGAATAGCAAAGACAAATAAAAGGTCCTTCTTAGGTAATTGTGTGCGGTTTTATAATAAAGTTCCCAAACATATTACAACGCTCACATAAGGGAAATTCAAGTTGCATGTAAAAAACATATTGATAAAAAAATCCTACTACACAGTTTCTGATTACTTAAACGACAAAAATGCCTGGACAATTTCGCCTCTGTCAAGCTATTGCCTGTCACCTACATAATTTAAACAAATATTGTAATAATTCTATTATATAGTAAGTATGTAACACATTTTTAAAAGATGTTTAAAATAATGGCCCCGAGTTTCTTGCCCGTTCTTCTCGCAGTGGCTCTTTACAATTTATTTGCTGAACGTGGCAGTACAATGTAGAATATTTCAATACCTAAAATTTGTAATTGACCTTCATAAGAGCGTCGTAGACGCCTAAATTGAATAAATGATTTTGACTTTGACTTTAAAAAAAAAGATTAAATCTGATTTGCACCGACATAATTGTTAATTCTGAGATAACATCATGCCCCAAGTAACGTATCACATCACTATTTCTCAGTGCTTTTTAGTCTATCTATGTTATAACAATCTATCTGGTAATGAGCAAAGTTTAAAAGTTACCCGTTTGTAGAATAAAGCAATAGGAAGACCTATTGCTTTATTTTGGTCTGAGGCAGTTTTATGGCAGTGTGCCTTTCATTCACAAACTTTATGTAGCACACAATACGGAAGCGTCAGTTTTTTCTCTTTTTAGTGGGAGAGCTCCAACTGCCGAAAGCTCCAGTTTTATCATTACGAAAGTCCATGGGCACTCTCGCCTCTCGACCTGCTTTTGTGAATTTTCCAAATTGTACGGTTGTTCTTGGCATAAATTTAGAGATGTAAAGTTATCCGGTGCCATGTTTCAAATTGTATCCTTATTATCAGTTTGTGTAGAGTCAAAGTACTTTTTATTAATTTTGCACGTTTTTAGACTTCTCTGTTGTACCCAAAAAGCAAAACAGAGCCCTATCTATCTGTCTGTCACTCCACCTGTATGTCACAGATCCCTTGTTCGTCAAAAAATTAGTAAGAAACCCGTTTTTTACGATCTTGACTCAAATATGAATATTGGCCTTTTTGAATATTTTGTAATTATTATTTTTATATATGTACATGGTACATGATAATGTTGCCGAAAAAAATCACTTTTTGGTACCCTAGAATGTGGGGCGTCATTATTTGGAGCTCATTGAGTAAAGTACATACATATTTATATAGTTTATAAAAAAAAATGGAAAACCGTCAAAGTTGGCAAGTTTAGAGTATTTTTATTAAAAGGTCTAACTCAAAATTTTAACTAGTTCTAATCTGTAGTTTCAATATACGATCTCAATATTAACTGTTTATTTATCCAATAAATATTAAAAACTGATTTAAAATGGAGTTTTGAAGCTGTGATCAAAGCCGACAAACATTTTGAACAATTCGGAACTGTAAAATAGCGAGGCATTACTCCCACTAGGCCAGATTTTTCTAAATGATTTCAGTTTTAGATTTAATTTTATCAAAATGTTTCTTCTTCTACGAGTATATCTATACTAATATAATGTTGTAAAGAGGAAAGCTTTGTACTTTTGTAACGAACAAACATCAAAACTCCTGGACCGATTTGCAAAATTCTTTCAACAATAGAATCCTACATTATCTCTGATGAACATAGGCTATAGAATAATGTCAAAACCTATGTTTTGTTTCAGTATTTTTTGTGAAACACTCTTGCAAAGCCAGGCCGGGCCGCTAGTTTTTTATTATATACCGTAGATTTAAGTCTTAACGTTATCAGTAAAATTCTATTATACACATACTGAAAACCCTGGCAGGGTGTCTTTGAGAGTGGAAAGTAACTAAACTCAATTATGAGTCTAGGCGCACTGCTAAGTCACGTCGTGTCTCATAAAATCTGGAAATAAGTTATAGCTGATGCGTTGCTTTTGTATGAGGAGAAGTAATCTTTCACATTCAATTTAACATTTACATCCTAAATTGCAGGTAGGACTTTGCACGGCAGTAGGGCATTTTGCAAATGGCAACTTGGCTAGCTACTACCCTTAAATCAACAATCAGCTGTCAAGCACGTTGCGGCAGCTGTCGTTGAGAGCCATTAACTCTAGCTTCTCCTAAAAACATATTTAATGGCATCAGTACATAGTTGACATATTGCACATAGGCCTATTAGATATAAACAAAAATATAAATACCCATAATTATTTCGCATAAAAATTAAATGGTGGTTTTTGTATTTTAATAGTATGGGGCTTATGCCCTAAAACATTCAACTGTCACACCGAGCGATTGAACCCAATAAATATACATGGAATTGTAAGAATATTTTAAGTAATTATGGACGAAATAGAATTCCTGACAGAGGTTGTTTTTAATTTTTATTGTTCAGTCTCCCCATTTTTTTTTTATATCTGCCATCATCATCATCAGCCGGAAGACGTCCACTGTTGAACAAAGGCCTCCCCCATATAACGCCACAAAGAATGGCTATTAGCCACTTGTAACCACTGGCTACCCGCGACTTTCACGATGTCGTCAGTCCACCTGGGGGGGGGGGGCTACCAACTCTACGTCTTCCGGTGTAGTGTGGTAACCACTCGAGAACCTTTCTTCCCCATCGGTTATCAGTTGGTCGAGCAATGTGGCCCTCCCATCGCCACTTCAACTTGCTAATTCTGAGAGCTATGTCGGTGACTTTGGTTCTTTGGCGAATATCCACGTTCCGGATTTTATCGCGCAAAGAAACTCCGAGCATAGCTCTCTCCATAGCTCGTTGAGCGACTCTGAGCTTGTCTATAAGGGCCACAGTTAGGGACCACGTCTCAGTGCCATAAGTCATCACTGGCAACTCACAGTGATTGAAGACTTTGGTCTTCAGGCTCTACGGGATCTTCGACGAGAAGATGTCGCGTAACTTCCCGAACGCTGCCCATCCGAGTTGGATTCTTCGGGCGACCTCTTTGTCGAAGTTGGACCTACCTAACTGGACAGTCTGTCCCAGGTAAATATAATGGTCAACAACTTCGAGCATATCGTTCCCAACAACTACAGGTATGGGTGCAACATGGACATTAGACATAATTTTCGTCTTGTCCATGTTCATTTTAAGACCCACCTGTTGAGAAACTCTCTGATTTTATATCTGTAAAGTAAACCAATCTCAATGATACAATAGACACTACGAGAAGCCAGATCTTAGCATATTTCTCTGATCTGTAGCAACTGACGGGCCGATTATACTTATTGTGACGATTGTCTATGCCCTATTCTTATAATTGAAATGCTATTTCAAAGAACTATAGGTTCAGTTATACATTTTGGCTCTAACATTCTCTAAGGTGAAAAATAGCATAATCACTTGCTCTTTAGTTATTCTAAACTTTAGAAAAATTATCTTTAGATATTAAATTAATTTTAGTTTACTAACGAATGTAATGAATTTATAAATATAAACGGATACTGTAATTTTTGTCTATTTTAACCACACGTAAATTATGATCTTATAGAACAAATATCAAAATTGTGAGACAAATATGTGTCGCACATATTTGTGCCACAATTTTGTATACTTGTGTTAATCTAATAAGATCAGTATTATAACTATATAAATAAAATGACGTACACTATGACTCTATACCATAATAAGAATTTTCACGATTAAATTGAAACATTATCTTCTTATTTTGAAGCAGTGATGGCTCAGTGGCATTGGCTATGGACTGCAGAGCAGCAGCCCCATGGCTCGAATGCCGCCGCGGGCTTGAGCTTCACCGTATGGTGGAAGGGCATTTTGCGAATGCCCGCCTGGCTAGCGACCACCCTCAAGTAGAAAATCTGTCGCCAAGCACCTAACGGTGTGTTCCGGCAACAGTCCTTGAGAGGCAGTGAAATTACAGGCACATGAGAATTAACAAACATGTCTCAAGATAACGGGCGCAGTGCAATTTGTGACTTGTAATGAAATGCATCTGTTTTAGGCAGAGGTTAGTCCACTTAACATCAGATGGGCCTCCAGCTTGTTCCGTCACAATAACATAAAAAAACTATAAGAGTAACTATAACGCAGCAGCAGATAAAGGGTAAGGGAACAATAAAATGATAAACTATATTGATTTAGCGTAACTGTATCAGCTGGATTGTCCACTGCTGAACACAGCCTCCCCCATTGAGGGGGGATTTGCCATAACCCCCACGCTTGGCAGGCGTCTTGGGGATCGCAGTTTAAGATATCAGTTCCTCAGAAGGTGCTGCTCCGCTCCTTCCGGTATTTTACCTTTAATCGCCTCTTACGAGATCCACAGATAGCAATTGGTGACATTCTAGCCCGGCACCCTACGGGATTTCGCGTAAACAAAAAGAAAAATAGCTACTTAATTATTTGAACGTAGACGTAGGCTTACTTGTACATTATTGCGCTAGAGTTGATTCAAGGTGATTTTTATATCTTAGCACAGTAAAGCATTATAATAATTGTACTACTCACTTCCAACAATCATGTCGATGCTGTCACTGAGGTCTCCAGCTTTGCAAGTCCAGTTGCCGGCATCTGACATCTCGACGGTCTGGATGATAAGAGGCACCCCACCTATTTGTGACATCTTTTCTACATAAACTCTGTTGTTCTTAATTGATTTTCTTTCAATCTTCTTCCCAGTGGGTGAGAACCATTCTATTGGCTGGAATGAATACAAAAGAAATACTTAAATATATTCAATTGTAAAGCATAATAACTAATATAGGACGATCTAATAAGATCGTCCTATATTAGTTATAATAAATATAGATTAATAAATATCAATATAGCATGGTTTTGGTATTTTGCATGGTGGAAGGGCATTTTGCGAATGCCCGCCTGGCTAGTGACCACCCTCAAGTAGAAAATCTGTCGCCAAGCACCTAACGGTGTGTTCCGGCAGCAGTCCTTGAGAGCCAGAAAAATTACAGGCTAATGAGACCTAACAACTGGACGTCTCATTGTGACGGTCACAGTGCAATTCGTCGTTGACGAGATGCGTCTGTTATGGGCAGAGGTTAGTCCACTTAACATCCGGTGGGCCTCGGGCTTGTAACTTCACAATAACATAAAAAAAAAATAGCATGACTACGCGTTATGCCAGATGTTAGTAACTCTCATGTAGTAGCATAAAACCATATGGAACACCATATAGTTTTAGAGTTACTTTTTAATATATCTCAATAGCTTAGGCCAATCCGGAGCTGAAACAGAAACTTGGTGCTTCGACATGGGGCTCTTGCCATGTGATTGTACAAGTAATATTTGAGTTTTCTATGATAAATAAATGTGAAGGGACAGTAAATTTCAGATTTTACCGACGAAAAGAGGAGGTAATCAAATCGTCTGTTTTTTTATGTTACCTCATAAACTTTGACTGGGTGAACCAATTTTGATTATTCTTTGTTTATTTGAAAGCTCATGCTTGCCTTGTGATCCCATTAAATTTCCATCAAAATTGGTCAAGCTGTTTTTGAGTTACACTCCAATAACTGAAAAGTATTTTCCTATCTTGATGATGTAGTCATTTACAGTGAATTATAATCGATCCCATAAGAAGCAAGGGTCACTTAAAAGGGTGAAAAAAAAAAGTTTACCCAAAAAGTCGGTACCATGCACACAATTTTGTGATATTAGGTACTTTTGAACCATCATGGTACTGACTTCAACAATATTACGGACGTTCTGGTCTCTTGCACAGGCTGGATTTTTTTACACGACTGACCAAAAACATGACAGTTATGTTTTCAGGGTTTATGTATGTGTGTATGTTTATGAGTTCCTTTATTCCAACAAGCTTCTAAACGGCTTAACCGATTTTATTTTATGATATATCATTAGATTTGTCTTGATAGCGCAGGTGATACTAGGTACATGAAAAAGTAAAAAAAAAACGATGTGGCAGATTCCTTTTTGTGAATAGAAAAAAAAATTTTTTTTCCCAAACTCATCGAATGGATTATCAAAATGAAGGGCTTTAACCCATTGGCATCGGCGATAATGATAACAATAGAATTTCATTCATAACAAGGATATAGTGGTCCTGACGATGCCAACTTATTAAGAAACGATTCCACAAATATATGTAACTTGCAGTTTTAATTTCACGGGACGCATAACTCTAAATAAGCCGCAGTCGGCTTTTTATTTTTTTAAATAATGTATACTTGTTGTAAGATATCTTTACCTCCTCTGCACAGAGAGTTTGACAAGAAAGCCCACAACTTGAAAGACAAGGCCGATCTTCTGGGCTCTTTTTTGTGTCTAACTCCCTTTTAAAGTATCCTACTATATTATACCTAATGCTAAACGACGTAGTACATGAAATTTTTGTACGATACGTACGATATGTAAAATTTGAATAAATAATTCTTTTTGAGCTAAAAAACTTTCGCAAGTTTTGTCCATAATTATTATTTAGTAACCGGCTAGGACTCGCGTAATATTTACCGGATATTACTCCGACCAGTTTCGAACTTATTTGAAGTTCTTCACGTTAACACGTAACAGTTACGTGCTGAGGCCCACGCTCGCCGCTGTGCACAATCGTGACTCCCAGACGAAGAACTTCAAATAAGTTCGAAACTGGTCGGAGCAATATCCGGTAAATATTACGCGAGTCCTAGCCAGTTACTAAATAATAAATAATTCTTTGGTTATTAATTTGTTACGGGTAACTTCAAGACGGTTTTAGGGGTAACTGGAATCACGTGTATTGTAGCAAATTTAATATATATATTGCTCGTTAATACTGATATTTCCCGTTGGGTGCATATGCGGATCCCATTTTTTTAGTTCGATACGTTGTGCATTATCGGAGACACAACCAACGATGAATCACAAGTCAGGATGAGAACAGAGCTCAAAACCAAATAACGATCTACATGTATATTGTATAAATAAAGGTTTCATACTATTATAAAGACTTTTTTTTTGCTATTTCTTTGTTTATATAGTTTGAAATCAACGGTATAACAGTATACTGTGCCCTTGCATCATAATAAAATCATATGCATCCAATGACTTACCAAGATAATACGAGCAGAATATCTTGATAAGTAGGAAATAATAGTATGGTTACTAAAGCTAATTACAAGTGCCATAAAACTGTGAACATTTTGTCCTTCCGCCACAGACTTATGTTTCCAGCTTCACAACATATTGTTGTTTATACACTTATATATGGCTATATCAATAATGCTTAGTCAGGAAACAGGTATTGCATTGAGATAAAAGTATACTCTCCGATTTAATCGACATATAAGTATAAAGCACTATCAAAATTTTGCGTAATTTGCAGAGGAAACACGAAGTCATATCTACTAAACTTTTATGATATTAGTAAAATAATGGACCGTTAAGCTACCTTTTAAAATATAACGTACCTTGATACTGGAATTGCAGAATATAGCTTTTCTCTCTCCGACATTGTATACTATTGTTGGATTTGCTATGATCTCCAAGAAGGGCGCCTCTTCTTCTTGTGCTGTAACTGCAACAAAAAAAATACAACTTAGCCCAAAAATATGTTTATACTCTACAAATACTTGATAAAATATATATAATTCTAGTCTCCTTTGTCATCAATTGTCAACGTTTTGAGCCAGTAATGACTCAGTGGCATTGGCTATGGACTACCACGCAGCAGGTCCATGGTTCGAATACTGCCGCGAGCTTGAGCTTCACCGCATGGTGGAAGGGCATTTTGCGAATGCCCGCCTGGCTAGCTACCACCCTCAAGTAGAAAATCGGTCGCCAAGCACCTAACGGTGTGTTCCAACAGCTGTCCTTGAGAGCCAGTAACTCTAGGTTAAGCCTGTAAACACCTTCGAATACGTCACCACTTACCATCAAGTGAGATTGTGGTCAAAGGCTTGCCTATGACCAACAAAAAAATAATTAAATCATTAGCTTTCCAATTTGTTTTCCTTCCAATGAATCGTCGTTTCATTAGCTCAGGTACTTTGGTAGAAAATCTGTTTTCAAACACGTTACAGTTTATTCCGCCTGTTGCCTTGAGCACCGGTTCGTTTAGGTAAAGGTTACTATTATATTTGACCACGTCAGACAAATTTGATTGAAAATAATATAACATAACTATAGTAATTAAACAACTTTAAACGGTTCAAAGTTGTTTAATTACTATGTGTAATAATCGCGAAAACCTAAGACAACATAACATAACTTCTTTGCCAAAAAAGTTATGGACAGTCCAGATTATTTTATCAAAATCTAAATCTTTTCAGGCATTAGGATAATAAAGAAACTCACATAAATACACTCATGCACACTAAAACATTACACTTTACATCTTTTCGGAAGTCGTGGAATTGTTAAGTACACATTTGCTAGATTCCATAAATTAAAATTCAATATTAAAATTAGACAATTGCTTATTGGACGTCGTGCACTGAGTTCACCACACAATGTAATTTCTTTCGTTTATTTCAGGCTCCAAACGCGAGTCTGATTCACGACGAGCTGTTTTGATTACATGTTGTTACATGGAAAAGTTTCCACTATTACCACACCAAGTTTGATGATTGTATGTTTTACTGTTTTAAGGTAGGTACCTTTTTTAAATACTATACATTAAACCGGCAAAAACACTCACGTTGAGGATCGAATACGTCGACCCGGGTTTCGAGCATATCAGATGCTCATCATCAGGGCGAGTGCGCAGCTGCGTCTACGAGCTCCCGGCAGGCTCGAAACCCGGGTCGACGTATTCGATCCTCAACGTGAGTGTTTTTTCCGGTTTAATGTATAGTATTTAAATATGTGTGAAACTCACGAGAATTTCAATTCAAAAGTAGGTACCTTTGTTGTCAGTTATGAACTTAGATGCTCATTATTATATAAATTAATCCTTCAGCATCATAAAAAACGAGAACAATAGGAAATCATTCATAAAAGGACATTTCGAAAGTTTAAAGGACATAATACCCCTTTGCAATAAAGTAAAATTATAACACTGGATAATTTATACATGATAATGACGTGAAGCGGAAATGTAATACAAATCAAACGAGAAATACAAGAAGTACCTAATACGTACAAAATAATTACATCCGAGGTCTAACGTTCAGCAAAAGATTTTAATTAGTAAACAAGATTAAAAATCAGATAACCCGCTCCAGATCAAGTGAAAGGATTGAATTACAGTTATCTACGAGGAATGTCGATAATTGAATTAAATTGAATACCCTCGACTTGAGATCAAATCGCAGATTCCAGTGTCTATTTTATGTTTTATTATTGGTAGGATTTTGTAAGTGATTTTGATGGAACGTGAACGATACCCGCCCGGTATTAAGTGGTTACATCTACCTGTAACAGATGCATTTCATCACAAGTGATATAAAATGCGCTATGCCTATCACCTTGAGGCATAAAAGTTTAAGTTATTTTTACCTGTAATTTTACAGGCATCCATAGTCTTCAAACTGGAACACAGTAATGCTTACATTAGTGCTTGGCGGTAAAGTCGGTATGGTAGCAGTACTTTCCCAAACGAATTCGCACAAAGAGTTCTACAGCTACTAAAGGTAGGTATTGATTTGTATTTAGTCGCTTGAGAGTATTTGTAATACGTACGTACGAGTATATAGGTATACCTACTTTTTAATCAAAACTTTTGAGTTTTATTTTTTTCCATGAATAGATTCAGGCGGTACTTTGCGGAAATCCATATTTAATTATAAAAAATATTGTAAGAAAATATATAAGTACATATATTTAAAAAAAAACACTTAAAAATATATCTAGTGACAATTACACCTAATTTTTCAGCGTCCTCGTAGAGTCACGTCGGCATAACAGGAAAATTGGGCGGAATTGTCACTAGATATATTTTTGAAGTGTTTTATTGAAATATTAATTTAATGTATTCTTAAAATATTGTTAAATTGTTATACTTTTATATATTTAGTAATTAGTTATTTAGTACTTTCCTAAAGTAATAGAACGAATAGAGTCCTTTTGGAGCAAGACAAAGAATAAATTAGTCAATATATTCGACCTTAGCTTCGGGCATGTTCGATGCTTGTCATAAAGTGAGTCTATGCAGCTGAATTTTGCTAAAAGTCAGTCCACTACAAGTTGCGTCGGTTTAATTCGTAACAACTTTCAAACGAGAACGAGAGCCAAATTTAGAGTTATGAGTCATTGTGTTATGTTAGCTCAATTGGTTAAAGCATACCCCGGCTAAAGGAGTGGATGGACGCGGGTTCGAATCCCGCACATGACTATATTTTTTTCCCTCGTATATTTTGTAATTTTGTAATGTAATTCACCAAGCAGGCGTTATTGCAAACATATCAATATTAAAAAGTAGTTTAGGTTCATTTAAAGAGAAACTTGGTGATAATGTATCATTTTGAAGCAGTGATGGCTCAGTGGCATTGGCTATGGACTGCCGCGCAGCAGGTCCATGGTTCGAATCCCGCCCAGAGCTTGAGCTTCACCGCATGGTGGAAGGGCATTTTGCGAATGCCCACCTAGCTAGCGACCACCCTCAAGTAGAAAATCTGTCACCAAGCACCTAACGGTGTGTTCCGGCAGCAGTCCTTGAGAGCTAGTGAAATAACAGGCAAAATTAGACTTAACAACTGTCTCAAGGTGATGGGCGCGGTGCAGTTCGTCACTTGTGATGAAATGCATCTGTTATAGGCAGAGGATACCTCTTAACATCAGGAACAAGCGCGAAGCCCGCGCTTGTTCCATCACAATAACATTAAAAAAAACATGTCTTTTGTCATATTATCTTTATCAATACTCAAACAACTTTATTGTATCGAGTAATTTAAGTATATTAATAATTATGTGCATCAAAACAGAAACAATGCTTCGTAACATTGTCTCATGTTTTTGAAATGAAAGTAGATTATTCAGAATGTTAGCATTCTAAAATTTAAATGTGTTCTGAAAGTTCAAAGCGACAAATAAAACTTGTGACTTGTTCATAGTTTAATTAACGTGTGATACGACCTTCTATCTCCAGACACCCAGAAAAAAATAGCGTAACAACGTTACAAAAATATAAAACAAGAGTATGTACGAAACGTTTGGCTTCTATTTTTTTTCTTATTTCGTGTGCTTGATTGAAATTTATTGCTTCAGATTTACAATGCAATTTAACCATGTTAACTTTAGTGATGATAATTTTTCTCTAATCTCATAAATTATTTTTTGGTATAACAAAGTGCTGTTTGCTTCTATGTGTATAAACAGTTTCAGCGGGATATATAAGTGCTGAAGGTATTCATGCCTTCAGGCAAGCGAAAGTGAAATAATAACACTGAGAAACGTTAAACAGCAAAAAGCGGAGTTTCGACTTGCTCAAGAACAGCTCTGAAGTGATACAAACTTACGAATGGAATGCCTGTACCAAAGTGTAGATACCATCGACAATCTACGAATCAAATCGAATACTCTGTTATTATTATTTTGATAATAACCATCGAACAGCACCCAAAAAATACGACTGTCTTAGATGTGACTCAGTCGAGTAATAAATATTCAAGAATCACACTATACAAAAAGGTTTTGCCACAACCCTTGAGCCGGCCTGATTCTGTTTATAACCATTTCTTGCGGCCATAAATGATCTAATATTATAGTATATGTTATACAAAATTACAATACGTATAAAAATTTTTTCACGTAAATTTGTAATTTAATCCGCCGAGCAAGCGTTATTGCAAACATAACAATATTAATAAAGTATATGTTGTTGTGCCGGTTTGATACCAATTCCATAAATACATATAATCACGCCTGTAATTCCATGAAGGGGTAGGCAGAGGTGTGTAAACACTCACGTTTCGCCAATTGGATTTTAGTCCCATTTATCCTATAATAGCGGGCGAGACTGTTACCATTCACCGGGCACAGTGTCAGATCATACAAAATGTTTTCTCTGGACGAAACACAAGAACATATTACGTTTACGCTAAAACATAACAATATAAGACAGGAACACAAGAACATATTGTATGAAACATTGGAAGGGTACTTAGATGGTATACAGCCCTGTTCTGCGTCTAATGCACACAGCATCCTTATCAAATCCAGGTGAGAAGTGGCATGCTGCTCATTTGGCGCACTTTTCGCTTAGTCATCTCTTACGACAGTCACGGAAAGAAATGGAGGTGACATTCTATCCCGGCACCCCACGTTTCATATAATGATGATATCTAACATTGTGATTTTTGATTTTTACATATACGCCCGCTAAGCGAATATACGTAAAGAGCGACTGGAGAAACTTGAACAACGAGTGGGATTAGAACCCGAGAGCGACATCTCCGGCCAAACCGAATCGAAACACAAACAAGACAAATTTTTAACATCCTTAAAAAAAGGAGGATGTTCTCAATTTAACTGTTTTTAGGGTTCCGTACTTCATAAAAAAAAATCTGGACCATTATAGGATCACTTTGTTGTCCGTATGTCTGTCTGTCAAGACCCTTTTTCTCAGGAACGCGTGGAGGTATCAAGATGAAATAAAATTAAATACTTAGGTCTACTGTGCCTTAGACCTGTGAAAAAATCAAACATCTAAGCCAACGCAATCAAAAAATTCAGCCGTTTATGCCGCAAATGTTCGGCACTGGCAAAGGAAACAAAACCTACAGAGTACTTCCGTTGACCACAGAATCTTGAAATTTGGTACGACGCAATGTCTTATAGCACAGATAAAGGAAAATTTGCGAAAAGCATATATTTTTAGTTACATCATATAATAAATCACATCTTATATACCTACATGTATGTACGGAACCGTCAGTGCGCGAGTCTGTCTCGCACTTGGTCGGTTTTTTTGTGTATATTTCTTTATATCTCTTTACATGTACAACGAACACCGTTGTACAATAGCTTATATTTATTATAAGATAATTAATATTTTATGATGATATTATTAGAAAATTAGTATTATTTTAGAAGTGAAAATCTTTTAATAAATATCGTCGTGAACTGCCGTACGCTTGTATGAGGGCCAATTGCAATGTTCAAAAATATAATAGATGCGAGAAGAACGTCTCGCTGTCGATCCATAGTCATTTTGATCGATTCATTGTCATATATATATAGATTTGGTAAAATATACATATGTTTTAGACATCTCTCAGATTTTCACATGATTTAAAGATAATAGTCGCATCTGTTTTTTATAAGATAAGTTATCTGCATAGGTAATGGGTTAAAACGTGGCGTGGACACGAGACGATATGGTATGAAAACACGAACAGATGGTTGCTAACTTAGCTATGCAATATCCTACTCACAGTGGCGTGAGTTGTGACATTCTGTTCATTAGGTACATGTATTTTCCTATGTTCCATTTCCCGATATTCAACATGAGGTATAACAGGAACATTTCTTATTCTGGCCACTGAATAATTTTCTACATTTTCTTAATCATATAAATCTGACCAAACAATTATCCAACTGCTGTAATAAATAAACAAGAAGGAACAATAGAACCGAGATTGCTCTGGAAACTTTTTCATTACGAATCTTTGTTATGAGAAAACAGTGCAAGTTCCACTAAATTTTATAAACATTTATGAAAACCATTGTGTCTTAAGTTATTGTAATGCGTTCAATAAAGAGTCTTTTATACCACTACTACGTTTCAACCACGATCTCACTTAGGAAATCTTTAACCAAATGTTTTTTATGTTTGAAATAGGAGAGCAGTCAAATGACACCTGTCAAAAATCCAAAATGCCGGATTCAAAATGGCCACCACATAAAATTCTCAACAGATTTTTAACATTGAAATCAGTCATGCAAATTTCATTTAGATTTTCTTTTGCTTAATTTTAATAGGGAAAGAAATATCCTTATTATGTTCGCTTGGAACCGGTCTTTTATAAGTTCAAGTTTATTTTATTTAGCTTATGTGTTTTTTATTACTGAAAGGCTTTGACCACTATTTTTCCTATTAGTAAGTGCACATGCGGTCGAAGATGTTGTCGGTCGATGATGGCGAAAATCTGTCACCAAGCAGCAGACGGTATGCTCTGGCAACTGCAAGTGTAACTTAAAATTACGAGCTCTTAAGTGTAGTTGCCAGAACACACCGTCTGCTGTTTGGTGACAGATTTTCGCCATGAACTTTGGCTGAAGCTAACTAACATTCACATAATACCTTCTCAAAGTGCAAATCCTTTTTATAAGCAATCTTAAATAACTTGAATATTATGGATATTACACAAACGGGATATTTACCATGTCTTTGATTGTTTTTGAGCTCTCGATACCATGAAATCGAAAATAATCAAAAGACGGTAAATGTCCTGTATATCTAATAATAACTATAGTTTAAATGACAGTGATAGTTTAAAACCTCAACTTGAATATTTTCTGTAGAGCCCACACTATATAATACCAGCCTCACACCACTACTAGGATTTTAATGGCTTTGTCTCAAAAAAGATACGTTGTTTACTTTATACAAGGCGCAAGAAATCTGCCTAAGTATAGCATAACAACAGAGAAGAAAGGTATGTTTTTGTGTCACGTGTGTTCCTAATTAATCTGACTCCCTACAAATGAGATTTTCTGCTCCTTTTGTACTTAACTTAATTAGGGTGATTTCAACTGTTAAATTTGGAGAAGGTTCATAAGAGCAGTTGACACAAAGACGCAAAACGTAATTAAAAAGGTTTATTTGCTGGTTTTCGTCTAATTAGTACAGTTACTAGCTTTGATAACTAAAAACCTATTTTTAGTTATTAAAAAAAGTGTTACACTTTTAATTTATGTTATAAGAAAATATTTTTATATACTTTTTTTCATATTCAATATAAAAACTTATTTAAAAGTTCATACTACTTTTTCGATGTAAGCAAGGCGTTAACCTACGATGGTTTAATTCAAATAACGACTTGTTTTTTTTTATATATACCGTTTTACCGGATTGTCCACTGGTGAACAAATCCTCCCCATTAAGAGGGGATTTGCCATAATCCCCAAGCTTGGCAGGCGTCTGGAGGATCGCAGTGTAAGACTGCAGTTCTCCTAAGGCGCTGCTGCCCACCTTCTGGTATTTTACCCTAAGTCGCCTCTTACGACACCCACGGGAAAATTACAAATATACAAGTGGTTTTTTTTCCGCGCATGACTTACATTTTTCCTCACGTATATTTGTAATTTTGTAATGTTATCCATACAGCAGGCGTTATTGCAAACATAACAATATTAAAACCCACGGGAAGAGATGGAAGGGTGACACTCTTGCCCGGCACCCCAAGGGGTAGAGTTAACTTAGAAAACAGATTTAACAGTCTGGCTAGGTAGTATGCATTACCATACAAATGCCTATACTACCTAGAATTGACAAAGTTCCGGCACCATAAACTATTTATGTGTTCAAACAAGGATTACTTAAATATATAATGCGTATATGTACACCAATATAGTTAAATATTAAATTAATATTTTCTCATTAAATATTTTATTTTAAGTTATTAAATATTTTGTTTACTTACTACTTCGGGTTCGACGGAATACCAGTGTAAAATCAAAATTAATTTTATTTATTAATATTGCTCTTTGTTCTTCACAGCTTATCTACTGTACTGTATACTGTAGATCCATATGTACAAGACTGGTGTTGATTGTCTGATCGTTACGAAATTAAACTTTTTAAAACCATATACGTGAATTAAATCGCACATTTATAGTGTGATAAAAAAAATTGAATGCGTTCCTAAAATATAAACTATTAATACTTTCCAGCTAACTAAAAAAAAAATTTATAAAATATGTTTTTAAAATATTATATAAAATATTATAAAAAATGTTTTTAAAATGTTATAAAACGTATTTTTTTACTAAGCTGGAAAATATTAATAATTTATATTTTAGAAACGCGTTAAACTTTTTTTTCACACTATAAATGTGCGATTAAAATATTATAAGTATAATTTTAATATATAAAATATTATATGTTAAACTATTATTAAAATGTTATAAAAATATTTTTGACTTAAACTATTTTAGACACCAACATATTTCACACATTATATTTAAATTGCAAATTCAGAATTGATTGCAAATTCAAGAGTTGATTATAAATAGAAATGAAAGTCACCTAATCGTTTTTCACTCCGTTGCAAATACATATAAATCATTTTGGCGCTTATTACAAAGATGAGTAACGACCAACATTTTCTGAATCTTTTCAAAGGAAATGCAAAACATTGTAATAATTAGGTTGAGAACGAAGTCATTTATTTGGTTGGGTAGTCAACACACTTCGACTAAGCGTAACGTTATTGAAGTCCAAGATAACTCTGTATATACCTAATAATGTTTTAAATCGTCGTGAAAATGTACCTTTATCATCATCTTCATAACCTTATCCTTTTCGTGTGCGGTTTTTACGATTTATCGTTGGAACACAAACTAGTTCCCGCCACAGATATACTTTCCACCTTATGACAGAAACTGATATTAATTATTCTGTATTATTTCTGCTTAGGCATTTATGAAGCAAAAATCTGACGCGCATTCCAGGAGTGTATTTGATCAGGTAAGAATATAGGGTCGAACGCAGGCATACGACCATCGAGTCAGCCTGGCAACGAGAGATGCGAAGTTTCCTTCGTAACAAAAATTAAACGTATCAATAAAGATATGCCTTGATATTTTTTAAGCCGGCAGTATGCCTTTATTGAAAAAATAATACGAACTATATACAACACTACAGTAGTAGCTGTAGTATTGTATAATGAAAGCATTGAGACAACCTGCAAATCATTGGAGACTCACATGCAGTCCAAATGCTCCAGCCCATTACTTTGAATGGAATTGAATTTTGCTTCGATTTGACTCTGACATCATCATCAGCCTGAATATGTCCAATGTTGAACAACGGCGTACCCCATTGCACGCCACATAGAACGGCTATTAGCTACTTGTAATCATTGGCTACCCGTGACTTTTACGATATCATCAGTCCACCTGGTAGGCGGCCTACTATTTCTATATATATTGAATATATTGAAGAGATACCTTAATTATTTATATGGGTATAGACAGAGAATTAGTTGAAAATATGAATTATGTAATTAGTACCTTAGTAATGAAGTTGACCACTGAATTCATTATTTTTCTGACATTACAACACGATAAGACGGCTAGTGTAGTTGTCGTCCAAAGTTTAATGTTCTTAGGAAAACATTAAGGAGCGAGGAAGTGGTCAAAGTTGTACGCGAAGTCCCAACTTCATCTTAATGCTGAGTGGCGTCCATTAAGGAGGAACTTTAACGAATGCCAATGAATGAAGGGTTCTTACCAAAATTGACAAATAGCTCTTTGACGCTGGCTCTGTTGTATCATTTTAAAGATACAAAACACGAAATTATTATAAATTATTATTATTTTTCAAAAATGTTTTACGTCTCTCCGCTGATAGAGGTTTTTATATTGCACGGGTCGGAGCCAAGTGCTATTTCTATTCTAAAGGTAAAAATTGTCTTACATGCCTGCAAGTGTTTAGTATGACAGCTTTTTGGAGCAACTTGTAAGCAGTCACAGGAATATCGATGGTATCCAAGCTTGTCAGCAATGTTTTGGGTATGACCCCAGTGGTGGATAAGACTATTGGTATTGTTCTGATGCTATTGATTTGCCACTGTGTTTTGATCTCTATTGATAAGTTTGTGTATTTTGCAACTTTTTCGGTGTGTGTTATTATTAAAAATTATTATTATTATTATTTTGTGAATCTCCCCGATGCTCAGAGCTTTTGCCAATAAATAGTGTATAATATGTGTGTGTGTGTTTATCAAATAATGCAGCTAACTTTTTTTTTAACAGCCGATGAGCTAGCCTTTTCATAATATCTCAAATGCTGGTAGGTTATGATGTACGATAATGGAACGGGCTTAATTCAAATTGAGAACTGATTCTTAGGACAGCTGTTGACCCGTCGTTAGTTGTTGGGCGACGGTTTTTAAAAAAGGAGGTAGCTGGAGCCACACGCGGAATGCCTCGAATAATATATTCCTGCTCGGCAAACTATAGCTTCTGAGTAATTACTGTTTTAAATTGACAATGAAATCCACCGGAGTTTTAGAAGCATTGTTCGATATTATATGAATCACTAGTTTCTGTAATATGATTATATTGCCGCAGTTTAGGAACTTTTCAATAACTTCAGTCAGTCAATAAATATTTCATATTATACCTATATAATCTATGATTACATACCCAATTTCAACTAAATACGATGAATTTGTTACTAATGTTAGTCGTGACAAGAACAGTAGTGATTGATTTAAAGAATATTTTTTACAAGTTATTAAAAGTTCCTATTTTAAATATCTTGAAAAAATATTCACATACACACCCCTAGTGCCGAAATAAAATTGCACCGGTATACTTCTCTGTGCGACTCGTAAGAGGCGACGAAGGTGAAAAAACTTGAAGGTGGGTAGCAGCGCATTCTAAAGAACTGCCATCTTACACTACGATAACCAAGACGCCTGCCAAGCGTGGGAATTATGGCAAACGTCCTTAATCGGGAAGATATTTGTTCAACGGTGGACGGTGGCCGAAATAGTAGTATAGAACTATGCTTAACGTAGAATGCCCATAGATTCTCTATAATAGACTAATTATATATTGTATACAGTTTTAATAGAAACCAACAGCACTCGATAACCATCTGTGGACCACTGAATAAATTCCAAAGCCCGTATCTGTACATTGATAAATTAGTTTTGGAGAAATTATTATCACCAACAAACAACAGTGAGTAATGGAGGTAAATGTCAAAACGAAAAAGATCGCATGCAATTACCTAAACGGTAAAGTTTGTTAAATTATATCACGTTTTTGTATGAAAATGTGACATGGCTGTGTCAACACAGCCTTCGAAGTTTTGATGCAGATATAGTTAGTTTTTTTAGACTGTGTTGACTCTGAAAATATATTCTCTACTTATTTATTCTTGATTATATCAACCTGTATTAACATCACGACTGACTTTGACACAAATTCAAGTATTATGAGCGCCGCTCCGTACGGGCCAATACTGCATAAATGTCGAGGCGGAACTAATACAAGGATATCAGTACATTGGACAGGATAGGAGTGACAGGATCAGGATCAGGATGATGGTTTTATTTCCATTGAATTAATTTCAGGTGGACCACGGTCTATAGACATTTTTGATTTGCATATTCCTGAACATTTAGGTGGACAACCGTCAAGAAAAAGTGCCCGTGGTCCACCCAGGTGAACTAAGCAGGTGGACCACGACCGATTCCCGGAAAAAAGTGACCATTTGACATATAAATCGACGTCTTTAGCAATCATAAAACAGTTTTGAAATATAGGAATGATATCATTTGAATACAATAGAACTTACTTCGATGATAATATTAACTTGAAGAAGTTTGCTTTTGGCTTTATATCTCAGGTAGCTTATATTCACTTCTGAGTCACATGTTATTATTTTTTATTATAATAAGATATTAAGAAGTGATGAGAGGGATATATTTATCGTCAGTCTAGTTTTTTCTTTTAATTGCTGATAGGTAGGCCTTTGAGCACAATCTCACCTGATGGTATGTTTTTTTTTGTTAAGTAATGATGTGGTCGAAGGTGTTAACAGGCTTAATCTAGAATTACTGGCTCTAAAGGATACACTGTTAGTTGCTTGATTACAGATATTCTACTTGAGGGTGCATTGCTGGACCAGGAGGGCATTCGCAAAATGCCTTCTATCATGCGGTGAAAAGCTCAAGCCCGCAGCGGGATTTGAACCATGGACTAAGCGCGGCCGTCCATAGCTAATGCCACTGAGCCATCACTGCTTCAAAAGTTTAATGCCTCTCCATACCAATTGCAGTGTCACCGTTATCGTTCTACCTGATACTGTCCTCGGATTGCCGAGAGGGTAGTTCTTGATGTCTTGTTTGGTGAGGTAACAGTAACATACAGCTTTCCATGTGACGTCCTTTCGTTTCATTATTATTTTCCTTTTTCATTTCCTGGTTTGGTTATTCATTCGGCTCATTATAGAAATAAAAGAGAAGGCCGAATTTGTTTTGTATTCATCACTTGCGAAATTAGGTTGCAAGGAGAATGTTAAACACGGAACGGCACCGGAAATTCGTTTAACTCGTTTGGGGTAAGGCTGAGAAAACAAATGACTGTGGTTCTTTTACGCGAAATTGAGAAAATCTTCCGATACAATGTGGGTAAATATATGATGCTTGGTATACTGCTGCCTATATTTACGTGAGAAGATTTATTTAAATGTATTTTACCAGCCACCAGTGAATTAACACTGTTTTGAACGAAACAAAATTACAGCGTATATATGTATGGGAATATTTTTATTTTAGATAGTGCGTTCAGACGCGCGCGTTTAACATGTTATCAAAGGGCACGAGCACGTGCACGAGCGTTCTAACAGTCTTGCTTGGCCCGCCCACGTGCGGCGAGAAGCTCGCTGGGCTGCCTGCCAGGCCGCCTGCCAGGCATCGCGGCGTGCGAGTAAACACACGTAGCATTGCACCGCAATTGCAGCATTGTACCGCCGTGCAATTCAAAGGATTGCTTGGCCCGCCGATGCTCACCGAGCTGCCTTACTGGCTGCACGGCGCGGGTGTGAACCCTGTACCTTCTATAGCTATATACATAAGTTAATTTTTTGATACTCCGCATCTTACGGGACATTCCATAATACTATAATAAAGTAAAAGTTGCTTGAAACTCCCTATAAAGATGGGTCTCAGTTTGCTTGTATAACTCACAAAATGAAATAAATTATCGTTTAACTTTCAATCTTTTGGGTTTGTTGGTTTTTAAAAGAAGGTTTGATTTTGGATAAGTTACACAGAGATTAACTACGCTTTCCAATGAATTTAAAACAATTAAAAATGTATGTTCGTTATTGAAAAGTTAAGTATTTTGAAAAATTATCGAGTCAAAGTCTCAGTTAGCCGCAAAGAAACTTGGCATCCTCTCAAAGGTGAGACGGTACTTCACACCGGAACAGATGCTAATTTTTTACAAAGTGCAAGTAAGTCCTGTGTTGAGTACTGCTTTCACCTCTGGGACGGCTATGCCAAATACCAACTTGAGGCACTTGAGATGATTGAGAGACGCGCCAAGAGGTTAATAGACAACTACTTTCTGAAGTCTCGGCTGCAAAGCCTCGAGCAGCGCCGTAAAGTCACTTGTCTATCGGTCTTTTACCGGATACATTTCGGTGAATGTGTACAAAAACTGCACAACTTAGTTCCGCCCTCCCCCTTCTTCCATCGGACGTCCAGACAAACGGAGAGGCACCATCCGTACATGGTTGATATTCCCAGGACTCGTACGAAGCGCTTCGCTTCCAGTTTTCTCTTGCGTAATGCGAAAGAGTGGAACTCTTTACCGTGATCAGTCTTTCCCGATAAATACAATATGGGGGTCTTCAAATCGAGAATAAACAGGTTTCTTCTAGGTAAGCATGCTCCATCTTAGACTACATCAATGCTACATCAGGCAGGGTGTAACAAAGCGTTACATTAATATTTTTAATCTTTAATTTTTACTTAATTATATAAATATATATACTGATTAACTATATACAACTTAATAATATAATTAAAAAATCTTCTAATGTACAACCTTTCAAATATATTTCAATCTTAATAACGTAAACGTTCCTTATCGTGTAAATGCGCCTTACGAGCGCGAAGCGGGGAGACGCATGCGACGGTTATTCGAAGCGGCGCTCGGCGGCATTCGTTACTAGGCAGAACCGACGACGGCTAGTCGTCAACGTCGTTGCGACAACCCGTGCGCTCTAGCCGGTTGCGAGGCGTAATTATTAGCAGTGAAACCTTCTGGATCGTAATAGTGATAGATTAAAATCTATCACTATTACGATCCAGAAGGTTGATATTGTTGATATTGTGCCAAATTACTTTAAGTATTTCCCGCGATAGGGGTGAGTTTTGAATAGCACACAAAACACCAATAAATTGCGATTACTAAAATCCTACATATTGTCATATCCTTTTTACTTTATTATTAATATGTATGTAATAATATAATTATTACATAACATTTCCCTATAAAATTTCATCATCCATTTTTTTATCTACCTCCATTCTAGGAATGATTTTGCATTTTTGTATTAACATTACTTCTTTTCTTTTATTTTTTGCATTAAAACTAAAATATTAGGTCCTTACATATGAAATTGGCGTTTTGTATGGGAGGAACAAAAAGTCGAATATTTTTTAATATAATATATTTAATTAATCAAAGTATGAACCATTATTTTCTATGCACTTTTGCCATCTCATAGGTAGTTCATTGATCCCTTTACTAAAAAAACCAGTCGGACGGGAATCAATAAAATCTTTGAAGGCGATTTGGACTGCCCCATCGGAGTTGAATTTTTTCCCTTGCAAGAAGTTATCCAAATTTCGAAAAAAATGGTAATCTGTTGGAGCAAGGTCCGGGGAGTACGGAGGATGTCTTAGACTTTCCAATTGAAGCTCTTCTAATTTAGTAGCCGTCTGTAGCGCAGTGTGTGGTCTAGCGTTGTCGTGAAGCAGCAGTGGCGTGGAGCGATTGACCAGCCTAGGTTGTTTAGCCGCTAGCTTTTCCATCATGGTTTGCAATTCCTGACAATAGACATCAGCCGTAATAGTCTGGCCAGATTTGAAAAAACTGTAATGAACAATACCGGCACTAGTCCACCAAACGCTTACAAGTAACTTTTTTGGGGTTAGTTAATTCGCTTGGGACAGGATTTGGCTGGCTGGCCAGGATCTAACCATTGCGCTGAGCGCTTCCGATTATCGTAAAGAACCCATTTTCATCACAGGTAATGATTCGGTTTAAAATACCTTCATTATTGTGCCGGTTTAGTAATGTAACGCAGCAGTCGACGCGCGTTTGCCGGTTTGTTTCAGTCAATTCGTGAGGTACCCACCTTTCAAGCTTTTTAATCTTCCCAATTTGCTTCAAGTGAATTAAAACAGTTTTATCACTAACATTGCAGCCTGCAGCTAACTCGGACGTGGTTTGCGATGGATCCGCTTCCACAATAGCCTTCAACTCTTCATTATCAACTTGAGTCTCAGGCCGTCCACGGGGCTTGTTCTGCAGGTCGAAATTTCCAGAACGAAAACGTTGGAACCAAAAACGAACTGTGTTTTCTTTTGCAACACGACCGCCATACACATCATTCACCCTTCGAGTTGTTTCCGCAGCACTAGTGCCACGGCGGAACTCGTACTCGTAAATAATGCGATATTTAAGGTTTTCCATTTTGTAAAATGAGTGACGCAAACAGAAAAAAACAGAAGAAAAAAAACAAATGAATGACGATCATCGAAGCACAAATACATGAGTCTATAGCTGTACAAATTTGAATTTGGAATTCCTTACCAAAGAGGAGAAATTCGTGATTAAAGTGGCCAGTACGAAAAACGCCAATTTCATATGTAAGGACCTAATATAAACTCCGTTCTGATAGTTGTTTACCACGGCAAAACTACTACGTAAGTACCTACCTGTTTCTTTGTGACACCGTGGTGGGCTGTCGGAACGGGACCTATAAATCAGTGAATGTGAAATGTTTGATTTTCCGCATTCCAGGAACACTGTCCGGATTTAAATCCATTACACGAGGCGTGTAAGGACGCCCACATACTTTCACTAAATTTGGACCACATAGTTTTGGACCACGTCGTGGTCCAAAAGTGTATGACCAGCGTTAAGTGTGCAATCAGCTGGTTGTAACTACGAGCGCCGAGGCTGTCTACCCCCAACAAATTCCTGACTCCACACCGCGTACTTCAACACTTGAGGCCATCCACCATCATCACCTGGTCCAATGATATAGGGAAGTACGTAACTACGGAAGCAGAAATAAATCTTAAGGTTGAACCACGACCTCATAAATTTTATGTGCCCGCTTTTAAATTCAATAAGTATTTAAAATTATTATTGTTTCATAAATTTAAGCTTTTTTTAATATCTTGTAAAACTTTATTTTTTTAAATAACTTATATTCATCTTTCTTGGCTTCATTCATTTCCATTTTTTTTTGTTTTGTTATAACATTGCTAAATCACCTATATCATACTGTATCAAAGTCACTTAGTTTCATTTCTTCTACTACCACGTTAGGTAGGTTAGGAACTAAGTGTACCTATAGCGGTACAAGGGTCAAACAAGAACCTAAGCCGAATAAAAAAAAAAGAAATTAGTCATATTCGCGATTTCCAACATCTTACAATTCTTAGAGAACTCGTGAATGCTAATACTAATTCATCATGTGAGTGCAAATATTGAAATAATCAGGTGTTTAAACCTTATTTTCTACAAGTACTCATATGTGAGAATATGCGAACCTTTTTATCAAATGAGAGCAATACTGTAATTTGTAGTAGATGGTTATAGAAAAGGGAAACTGCAGAAATACGTCTGAAAATTTAAATGAAAATAAAACTTTAAAACAACAAAGTTATCGGTTACAGCTGGAGTCTAGTCTCCAGATTTTACTGTACATGTTTTGGCCGAAAATCTCAATAACTCTGTCTGTACAGCTTCCTGATTAGATACATAGTAACACTTTGGTATCCACTCACCCAAAGGGGCAAGTTAAGGCAGACTAAAACGTCCCGACCAGTAGGTTCTGATAATGCTTACTGTAAATCTCGGGAACGCGCAGAAGTTAAAACAATTCAACAAACGAACCAGGTGCAAAGCTCCGCAATGATGACACGATGAAATATTTTTCCAATTTACTTTATGGCTCATTTTCTTTACGGCCAAATGAAACAGCGTTCATAAGTAAGGCAGTCGTAAAAACATTACCCCAAACCTTATTAGGGCAGCCGTTTTGCTTCCAAATAACTTGTGAATAGAGTTTTATTGCTTTTCCGGGAAAACGTGAAGACTGAGAGTAAATAGGCCGTACAAGAAAAGTAAATATTTACTCTCTTAACATCAAGTAACCAAAATATTCCTGTCAAACAAGTTGTACCTATAAAGTAACTTTGTAAATACTGAAAGTACCTGTTTTGATAAACAACAAATTATACTGAATTTCTATCTAAAGTAAATGTTATATTTCTGCTTGATATTAGACCTATTCGTGAATTCGTCTACATGGAAATTGGTAGTTTCGTGCCATCTTAGAAACTTATAATAAATGGGAAGAAAAGTATTTTCTAAAGTCTTTGTCCAAAAAATACAAAATCCATATAAAACCTGATATCAAAATTCAGTTCAGTTGTTACAGATGTGAGTGTTAACAACACACAAATAAAGACGCACCGCGTGCGAATAATTTGACGCTTGTAATGATTAAAGACATATTTTTAAGAGCAATTCCAGCAATACTGTTCTAACCAAGTATACATTAAACAATAAAAAACCCGACTGCAAAATATTTAATTTTGTTAAACGTTCTATCGTTCGCTGAAATTAAAACTGTAAGTTATATATATTTTTGGAATCGTAATTTAAAGCCCTTCAGTTTGACAGCACACTCGGCAGAAGGAAGATTTTTTTTTATCTCTCACAATATGGCGTCTAAAATCCACAGTTAATTATTTTAATTTTTTATGTACTACTGTACTGTCACTTGCGCTATCAACAGGAATCTCGTTAGATTCCTTAATGTATGAGATATCGTTATATCTCATACATTAAAATCAGTTAAGTCGTTACAAGTTATAGTGGAATAAAGAAACTCACAAACATACATACATGGCTTCATCTCTCCATATTGTACGCCTTCATAGGCAAAACATGATGAACTCTTATTTAATATGTACCAACAAATTGTATGAAAGTGTAAAATTACTCATGTTTCAACTACGAATATTATTCGTAGTGTTTCAACAATAAAATTATCTTTATCTTTACATAAATGTTTCTGTCGCGGCTTGAAATTCTCCTACCCTATATTTTTCTTACGTTTTATAAAGACATGTCAAATTTTTAATACTACACTTCACCACCATTTTGTAATCACGTCTGCATTGTTAAAAGGCTCTAAAATCGAAATACATGAAATCAACCTATTTTCGGGGTTTCATTATCCACTTGAGACTCCCAGTGTCCTAGAAGAGACATAAGTTTTTTTTTTGGCGACCGTGACAGGACAACGAACAAAAACGGACTTCGTGTAAACGTGTCAAGTTGCAAGAAGCTAACGACGTCATTGCGAAGCAATCCATAAAAATACATCAACATCTGTCGACTTGAAGACGTGAAGCACCTTTCAATCGTTCACCGGCAGATCTGGCAGCGAAGCAATAGTGCCAAAGACTTCGCCACGATCACGGAACAACGGCAATAAGAAAGTTAAGTGTTCTTCCTTCTTCCCACACATGCTCCATTTTAACCTTCAAAATCATAGTTATTGCCTTCACAGTGTGTACAAAGTCAATACAAGTCTCGTAAATTCAATTCACATTCAATCATTCCAGTATTTACAAAACAAAGCTGCAAAATTATCTTTTCACTCGCATTGATTGCAAAGATCCAAAGGTCATTTTAGTAAAATACCACAACAACAATCGAAATTCCATTAAATTTTCTAAAATACTCAAGTATTCAAGTAAGTTATAAGTTATTGTGTGTTCATATTGTTATTCCACAAACGTAAACATTCCATTTTCAAAAATAATTGTCTATTTCATTATTTGTTTTGAGAGTGACCTAATTACCATAGTATTTACCGCATTCTTTCAATTCATATCAAAACAAAGCTTCTAAATTCCCTACAAATAACGCAAACAGTTCTTTATGCCTTACTTTCACCCGAATTGCCGAAATTTCCAGATATAACCGGGGCGCCCCGGTCACAGTGGTCAGCTGATCGCGCCACGGCTGGCGGGCGTCGCAGCCGTCCAGGCTCCCGTGGGATCTTGACACCACGGCGGGGAGAGTGAGATCTTATCCTAGTGCAGCTAAGTCAAAACGAGTTTTATAATTCTAATCAATTTTTAACGAGTATTTTACACATACAAAGTATCGCGTACTATTCATCTACTATGGATACAAACTTGGTCATTGTTTGTTTACATGTTACCTACAAGTACATTTAAAATACAATTCCTATACTAAACTTAATTAAGTGGCTTATCAACATATGAAAGTCATGGCATCTGAATCATCAAGGTCTAGCCTCCAAGAATTAATTACAAAACGCAAATCAATCAAAGGCCAAATCACAAAGTTTAAAAATTATCTTGCATTTTTAGAATCAGCTGAGCTAAGTAGCTTAGAATTGGCCGAACTTAACCTAAAATCAACCAAGTTTGAATCTTTAGCAAACAAGTTTGATACATTACAAACAGAAATTGAGGTTTTAAATTGCGAGTTTTTAGATTCTGAGATTGATGAGCGAGATAAAATCGAAAATGATTTTGTCACTTGTATAGCACGATCTAAGGTTTTAGTCGAAAACGCAAACATTCAGATACAAACTCGCCGCAAATCAGAGGTCGGAGAAGCTCTCTGCCCTCACTCTCGCTGTCATAATCAGAATTCGAACTTTAAATTACCGAAAATCGAAATTGCGAAATTTGACGGATCTTATTTTCGCTGGGCTCAATTTAGAGATGCATTTTTGGCTCTCGTCGATAACAACAGCAACATAACTGACATTCATAAGTTTCATTATTTGATCTCCTACCTAGAAGGAGATGCAGCTCGAGTCTTATCCAATCTCGAAGTGTCATCATCGAACTATGCGAACGCGTGGTCGCTGCTCTGCGACAGGTATGATAACAAACGAGTTCTTATCAATCAACATCTAACTGCAATATTTAATATGCAGCCAATCACACGCGAGTCAGAACGTTCCCTACGATTTCTGGTAGATCACGTAATGAAGAACTTACGCGCATTGGCTAGTTTAGGGCAACCAACAGACAAATGGGATATTTTACTGATATACATTTTGTCCTCTAAATTAGACAGCAACACACTGACGAAATGGGAAGAACTTCGTAATACTTTCAAAGAAGTACCAACCCTCGATCAATTTAATAAATTTTTGACTGATCGCGCTGATGTTTTAGAAGCCATAAACCGTAGTAAACATGACAAGTCTACTACATTACAACCTGCCGTTTCGCGCCCTCATGCGGACAAGAGTGGTACCTTTAATAAATATAATAATAGACAGGATAAAGGTTCATTTTTAAAATCTTTTACTGCCACAAACACAAACACACAAAAGAAGCTTTCTTGCGTAATATGTAAGAACCCACACCGTATTTATGATTGTTCTATATTTAAAAACAAAAACATTAACGAGAAGTTAGCCGATATTAAGAAACATAATTTATGCCACAATTGTTTGAGACAAAATCATTCAACTTCAGAGTGTCGTCTAAGCTCTTGTAGAATTTGCAATAAACGGCACAACACTATGATCCATTCAGATCCAGCTCATAATCCCTCCACTTCTACGGAGGCAGTTGTGAATTTCTCCAAACAGGGTCCAAGTGAAGTGATTTTGTCCACGGCAGTCATCGAAGTGTCGAACCCGGTGACTCATGTTAGTGAGAAGGTGCGCGCGCTCCTAGACTGCGGCAGCCAATCATCATTCATATCTGATAGCCTGAAACAGAAATTACAGTTAAGTACACAATCAATTAAAGCAATAAAAGTCATCGGAATTGGCAATAATGCATGCAATAGTGTAGTCGAAAGTTGTACTATTAATATACAGTCAAGAAACGATCCATACAAAGCTACCTTACCTTGTTTTGTGCTCAAAGAGCTCACATGTATGTTGCCGAAGGCTCCTATAAACATACAAAACATACACTTACCTAGTAACATAAAGCTGGCTGATCCTAACTTCAACATACCAGCTCAGATTGACGTCTTGCTCGGTGCGGACGTATTCTGGGACGTTTTGTACCCTGAAACACAATCATTGGGTCCCAGGAACCCTAAATTAATAAATTCCAAACTCGGTTGGCTAATAGCCGGACCTATACATTCAAGCTCAGCTAAATACATTCAATGCAATCATTCATTTAACCAATCATACAACCAAGTATGCCATGAACTATCTTATCATGCAAACAACAATGTAGACAACCATATGCATACAACCAAACATCCATACAAGCATGCAACTGATTACACATACAATCACACAGCCAATCATACGTCCAATCATACAGCCAACCATACATCAAATCATACAGCCAATCATACAATTAACTATCCATACAACGATGCCTTTAATCGTATATCTAGCCAGTCAAACGATCAGTTGCACAATCATTCATACTATCAGTCTCACAACCAGTCAAACAAACAGTCGCACAATCAGTCAGTCGATCTATCATTCAAGCAATCGAGTGACAGCTCACACGATATACAAACAAATATCGACAAGACACTCACAAAATTTTGGGAAATTGAAGAAGTCTCACATACACAAGTTTTAAGTTATGAAGAAAAACAATGCGAACAGCATTTTATTACAAACACTACACGCTTAAGCACAGGTAGGTTTTGCGTCAGACTTCCTTTGAAAACCAGTCCTGACTGTTTAGGTGAATCGTATAACATGGCGAAGAAACGCTTACTTAATCTAGAAAAACGATTTCGTACAAATCTAAATTTGAAATCACAATACACACAATTCTTTCGTGAGTATGCCGAACTAGGGCATTTATCAGTAGCTTCTGACCCACATCCGGTACCAGGATACTTCCTGTGTCATCACGCCGTGTTCCGCGAAGACAGCGAATCAACCAAAATCAGAGTTGTCTTCGACGGCTCAGCACCCACTTCCTCTGGATTTTCACTTAACGACATACTTATGGTAGGCCCGAATGTACAAGATTCTCTCTTCTCCATATTGATTAGATCAAGGCAGTACAAATTTCTTCTTTGCGCCGACGTTGAGAAGGCATACAGACAATCGGCTGTACATCCAGACGATAGAAACCTACAGTTAATTTTATGGAGAGAAGATGAGTCACTCCCTATACAAACCTTATGCTTGAATGTTCTCACTTACGGTACGGCAAGTGCAGCTTATTTAAGCACTAGGTGTTTATGGCAAGTTGGAGAGGAATGTAGGGATACTCAAATCAAGACTATTATACAAAACGACTTCTATGTCGACGATTTGATTACCGGTGCTGATAGCGAGGAAGAGTTACGTCACATACAACATTCAGTATCTGAAGCATTACAATCAGCATGCTTCCCACTGCGAAAATATAAAAGCAATTCACCAAATCTAGTCGAAAATATTGAACATAATAAAGATAAATTGATCTTAAGCGAATCATCAAGCACTCTCGGACTAGGGTGGAAACCTACCGAAGATTGTTTACACTTTCCATTTAAAGCCATACACATTCATGACATCGTTTCTAAACGATGGATCATGTCAAATGCTTTCAAAATATTTGATCCTCTAGGGCTACTAAGTCCATGCATCATTAAACCAAAAATGATTCTACAAAAGTTATGGCTCCTCAAGCTCCAATGGGACGAGCCCGTTCCTCAAGATATTAAAAAATCTTGGGACGAATTTGTTGACAATATTCATTATCTTTCTTATCTAAAAATACCTAGAACTGTTCTTTGCGATAACCCTAAGTCTATAGAAATCCATTCATTCAGCGATGCAGCCCAAGGTAGTTACGGTGCCTGTGTGTACTTGAAGTCTATAAATAGCAATGAGGAAGTTACTGTCAATTTATTGTGTGCCAAATCAAAGGTTTCACCCACGAAATCTACGACCATTCCAAGATTGGAACTACTTGGATGTCAGCTTTCAGCTCGATTAACTAAATGCGTAGTTGACTCCCTAAGATACAAACCATCGCGCATAGTATATTGGTGCGATTCCAGTGTGGTCCTCGCGTGGATACACACTCCATCTAGAAATTTAAAAACATTTGTTGCCAATCGTATAGGCGAAATCCAAGAAATCACTAATCCATTATCTTGGCGGTACACACGCACACATGAAAATCCAGCAGATCTTATTTCTAGAGGTCTCAACCCTAGCCAGCTACCAAATTCAAATCTTTGGTGGCATGGTCCAGCATTTCTAGCCAAAGATGAAGCTGAATGGCCATCTCTTAAGCTAAATAAAAATCAATGTAACTTACCTGAATTGAAGATCATCCAATCCAATCCAGCCGTTGTCGCAGAACCTGTAATCAAATTTGAAAATTATTCAAGCTTTACCAAAGTACAAAGAATATTTGCATACATAAAACGATTTATTAATAACATTAAAAACTCAACAAACAAGCAATTTGGTACATTAACAGTACATGAGTTACAAGATTCATTCAATCACCTCTGTACCATGGCTCAATCAGAATCATTTTCAAACGAATATAATATGCTAAAACGAAACTTACCATTAAATCACAAATCCAGGCTATTATCACTATCACCATTCTTAGATTCTAACAATTTGATAAGAGTAGGGGGCAGGATAGACGCATCCAACTGCTCATATACCAGAAAACACCCCATAGTTCTTGATTCGTCACACCATTTCACAAAAATATACTTTGCACGCGAGCATATCCGGCAAATGCATGCTGGCCCTCAACTATTGTTGGCCACTGTTAGGGAAACCGTTTGGCCTATAAACGGGCGACGTCTCGCTCGTAATACAGTACACCACTGCGTCAAGTGTAAACGTTTTCAAGGCAAAACGCTTTGCCCGAAGATGGGGAACCTCCCAGCTCAACGCATTACGCCAGATTTTCCATTTTTGACAGTTGGGCTAGACTATGCGGGTCCGTTCTTCATTTTAAATCGTAAGGGACGTGGCGCTAGATTAATTAAGTGCTACTTATGTCTATTTATATGTACACGCTATAAATGTATACACATGGAGGCCGTAAGCAGTCTATCTATGCAAGACTTCGTTTTGGCACTTCGAAGATTCATTTCGCGCCGTGGAAAGCCAGTGGAAATAATTTCTGATAACGGGCGAAATTTCGTCTCCGCAGCTAAAGAATTAGGAACTTTTTTAAAAACATACAACGAATCTCTTTCTGACTTTGCTGCGCAGGAAGGAATCAAGTTCTCATTCATCCCCGCTTATAGTCCCCATTTCGGTGGCATCTATGAGGCTGGTGTTAAATCCGCTAAACATCACATTACTAAAGTCATAGGCAATAGTCATTTAACTTTTGAGGAAATTCAAACTTTGTTCACACAAGTGGAGGCAATACTTAACAGTCGACCTTTGTGTCCCATGTCTCCCAATCCTTCAGACCTTCTCTCCCTCACCCCAGGACATTTTCTTATCGGAAGGCCGTTGACGACGTTCCCGTCTCCAGCACTACACGATACCAATTCAGACAAACTACAACGCTACCAGAGGCTAGAACAAATACGCCAACACTTTTGGCTTCGTTGGCAGAAGGAATATATCTCTGAGCTACAGCAACGCCAAAAATGGACAAAAGAGACAGCCAACCTAAACATCGGCGATCTCGTACTAATCAAAGAGGACAACGTGGCTCCCCTATGTTGGAGACTTGGACGAGTTGTGAAGCTGTACACGGGTCCTGACAACGTTCATCGAGTGGCAGATCTCAATACATCCCGAGGCTGCGTGCGCCGCTCACTGGTTCGACTGAGTCCCCTCCCAAAGCCAGAAGATATTTATTGTTGAAGTTGAAAGTACTAGGATCTTTCAACGGGGCGGAATATGTCGCGGCTTGAAATTCTCCTACCCTATATTTTTCTTACGTTTTATAAAGACATGTCAAATTTTTAATACTACACTTCACCACCATTTTGTAATCACGTCTGCATTGTTAAAAGGCTGTAAAATCGAAATACATGAAATCAACCTATTTTCGGGGTTTCATTATCCACTTGAGACTCCCAGTGTCCTAGAAGAGACAGTTTCTTTTATTTTTTACTGTAGGGTTTTAATAATGTATAGTAGTATTAAATAATATGCATAATTAATTTACACCGCGGGAAGACGTTGGTATCCGGGAAACAGAATACCTTGTCCGGACACCGACACACTATTTAGATTTTTTAAGTAAAAACGTTAGAAACGGCACTCGTACCTTAAATATGGCAACGTCAAATCAGGCGACGTCTCCTGACAGTGTGTGTATGTGCGTCTACTACACGTTTGTCTCCCTGACTGTCATTAAAACGTATTATATATAATGGAAGTGTAGCTGTGTGCATTATATTTTGAAGCGCTCGTAGCGAAGTTTACGAAGCGTTCTCAACCGATTAGCAACGTTAAGCAACGTCGCCCGCGGTCATGAGTTGGATGGGTGACCGCTAGTGACAATACTACTGAGCGTTTCCGTGCTTCGGAGGGCACGTTAAGCCGTCGGTCCCGGTTGTTGTCTTAGGAAGGCAGTCGTTATAGCATTGTGGTAGGGCATTTTGCGAATGCCCGCCTGGCTAGCTACTACCTTCAAGCAGAAAATCTGTCACCAAGCACCTAACGGTGTGTTCCAGCAGCTGTCCTTGAGAGCCAGTACATATAGGTTAGCCTGAACAACATCTTCGACCATATCATCACTAACCATCAGGTGAGATAGTGGCTAACCTATCAGGAATAAAAAAAAATATGTTTGTGTTAAATCTACACTTTATATTGTCGTGATATAAGAGCGTACCCTATCTACCTTATTTTACTTAAATCGATAATTTCCAGCGAGAATCGAACTAGCATCACTCAGGTATAGGTATCGAGTGCGTCAGCCGTTTGACCATCGAGATCGATGTACTTAATTGTGAAAGTGCTTATTATGTTTTAATTAATTGTTTAGGATCTCGCTCATAACAAATGTCAAAAAATTTCAAACTTTTAAAAAAGAAACTTAATGTAATGATATTTTTAGAAATTATTCACATGTTTTATGACTCATGAACGTCAAGCAAATAGTACCTATTGGTAATAACCGAGCATTCTATTTTTCACAAATACACAACACAGCATGGAACTTTCTCTCCAACTTCTAATCAATTAGAGTTTTCCTTATCCTTCAGGCGTAAATATCTTCCTTTATCCCAAACAACACACTTTATATCTATAGTAAAATCTGGCAATATTAGAGGGCTTTAAGATTTAAGTTGTCAGGTAATCCAGCAGCCTTTGAAATGAAGCGTTGGAAGCTTTGAAATTGATATTTGATCGAGGTACCTTATTTTGTTAGCGGAAGACTTATCGCTGTCTTACTTGAATCTTCCGGCCCGTTATAACTTGTCAGTGTAATAATGCCTTATTACACTCGCAAGTTAGAAAAAGCTGACTTAAATGTAAATTAATCACTATATTTCTACTAGTTCTCTAATATTTTTGTCCGACTTCAAAAAAAAGAGGTTCTCATTAGGACTGTTTTTTTTTTAATGCCTGATACGTTAGCCTTTGACCAATAGCTCACCTGATGGTAAGTGATGATGTGGTCGAAGATGTTGTTCAGGCTAACCTAGAAGTACTGGCTCTCAAGGACAGCTGCCGGAACACACCGTTAGGTGCTTGGCGACAGATTTTCTACTTGAGGGTGGTAGCCAGCCAGGCGGGCATTCGCAAAATGCCCTACCACCATGATATAACGACTGCCATCCTTAGACGACAACCGGGACCGACGGCTTAACGTGCCCTCCGAAGCACGGAAGCGCTCAGTAGTAATGTCACTAGGGGTCACCCATCCAACTCATGACCGCGCGCGACGTTGCTTAACTTTGCTGATCGGTTGAGAACAGCTAAGTAAACTTCGCTACGAACGCTTCTGTTTTTTTTTATGTGCGTGTAGCCTCATAACGTTTACTAGGTGAACTGATTTTGTTTTTTTTTTTTATTCGAAAACTGGTGCTAGTCATGTGCTGCCATTAAGTATTCCAATTTGATTGAGATCTGACGACTCGTATTTGAGTTGTCATTAATAATGCGTCAAGGTTTATTGACTTTTTAGTGCATTTTTTGTTTTTGAATATTTTCTGTTTGAAAGCGGTTTTTTTATTGTTCTTAATGTGAGAACTGTTTTTTTTACCGGTGGTATGCCTTTATTAACAAAATACTACGAACTATATACAACACTACAGCTACTACAAAAAAATCATTTAGATCCCTATAAGCCATTGCAGACTCATAGGCAGTCCAAATGCTCTAGCCCACTACAAGTTGGCAGCGTCTCCAGCACGCTGGCAGCATTGCTCCGTTGAATTGCATACATGCTTAGTCTTTGAGCCAAATAGGTGATTTGGCTCAAATTCATTCTCATTTGGCCAGCATTTTGATCAAACTAAGAGAACTGTTAAAACGTTTACTTTCACTCCTTTTATTTTAAAATAAAAAATAATTAAAAAGCATTAATGTAGTTTTCCAAAAGAAATTCAAATGTTCTAAACTTTTATATTTGTGTCTATGTGTCGAAAAACACATGAAATTGTTTTAAAAAAGGCTGGCCAAGTGCGAGTCGGGCTTCACTTTTATATGATTACGCATTTCCATAGCCCGTAAAAGAAAAAAAAGTGTTCTGATCACAACTTCAAAACTACATTACGGAATGGCGTTTACAGTATTTGTAGGTTAAATAGAAGATCACCATCATTGGACTATCGTAACATACTAAAATTTCAGATTCCTACCTAGTTTATAGACTCCAAAAGCATTAGGTTTTGTTCTTAGGATGTCTTCTGAGCTTAATATAATATAATTTTAAAACCTCATACTGTGCCTGAGTTAGACGTCAACTTGAGTATTTGTTCTTAAGTATGGAATCCATGTTACTATATGTATATAACTCGCTTGGAAAAATATTCAGTCTAGATTTCTACGTTATTTATAATTTCGTGCTAAAATCTATTTACCCGCCTATAACACGAATAGCCGCAAAATTTCATTTCCAGCCTCTCCAGGAACGGAGAGATATAGCTGACCTTTCGTATCTTTATGGCATAGCAAATGGCTCAGTGGGCTGCTCGGGGCTGCTGCCTCAACTTGGACTGCGCACTAATATTAGAAGAAAAAAGGAATCCTAAACTTCTTGATACACCGCTTTCTAAAACTTATTACAAATTGATTCGGACACTACGAATACATTATATTCGTAGTTCGGACAAAACAAATTTATTCGGACGTGCAGATGTTTTAATAACCTTGCTAGCGAACTTGATATAAATATATTATTTACTTCCTGTGCTAAACTGAAAAGTACCCTATTTAGTAAGTTTTTCGTAGGCTATCTTTGCTTTTTATCTTTATTATAATGTAATAAGCTTGTACAATAAAAACTCAATCTGGTGGAGGCTGATCTCCAGTGACTACTTGAAGGTCACGATCTTCAAGTACCTAGTGGAGATCATTGGAGATGACATGATGCTATTTTGACATTAAAAGTAACTTAAATGTAGTAACAGACACGCAAACTAATAATTAGTACACTGAAAATTAAACTTCTTGCGAGGTCTAACGTCGTTCTTACCCGCACTCTACGACGCTACGCAACGCGTAGGGCTTTCCGGTGGCGGTGTAGCGCATGCATTATTTTCTTTTCTACAAACTAAAAATATCTAAGAGTGGTTGTCATTTCTTTATTAATACCATATTGAAGTTCAGGTACACATTTATGCTTTTATTTTAATTATAATTGATCTTCTGTCCCACAAACGATATTAATAATCAATGATTAATCAGTCAGAATTTAATTAGAGTACGGCCGTCGAGTAACAGGGTCGCCTTTATGGTCTTAACGCTGGTTGGTCGCTCGGTTAAAAGGCTCTTGACTTTGTTCATATTGTGTGCGATAAATAAAAAAAGTCTAACAAAAACCAAATTAAAGGCTAGAGTGCTCGTGGCGCTATCCATACAAACGTTGTTTCGTAATATTTTCAATACTAAGTGTACAAACTTGGTAAAACTTTGCATGTATGTCCTTGAGACTAATATCTATATGCTTCTGGTTTGTCAGATTGAAATACAGTATTCTTGTGTCATATTTATTTATAGCTTGTCATATTCCTTCAATTTCTGTGCATATAAAATCCATTTTAAAATGTTAATATCCAAGTATATAACGAAAACATATAAAGAGGGCATCGAACTTTTGTTTTCTCTAATTTTGTTTTTTAACAGGGGCTTTTTTTCATCAGTATCTTAATTAGTTCAGTATATCTATTGTTCCTATATATAATTTTGTAGTTCAGTATATATAATTTTGCGTTAACAAAATAAATCACATAAGTACAGATAATTGTTCAATATGGCTATAAGATCTCCACTACCCTTATTCTGTTCTAAATGCTAAGAACGAACTAAGGGCATATCAACATAATGTTCTGTAAATAACGTAGGACTTAAAACTTATATCTCTCAATCGATACACGACCAACGACATCTAAAACTGAGTATCATCTCCATTAGTGTTGTGTATATTTAGAACATTTCAGCAGTATGAGTGGCGTAATTACCAGCTCGAGGTGCGAAGTAATAGCCGTCAAGATGATTTATTAACGCCCTCTTATTGGTTGCTGGTACTGACGAGAGTGAGACTTGATCTCAGTAATGGATCTCGGATTCGTGAATGATGGAAACAGCTTCTAGGTTGAATATACTGATTGACATATTGTTTACTACAGAGTAAGAAATATTTTTATTGACTGCTTGTTGTATCTAAATGACCATTATCATAATTTCGAACAAACAAATGGGAATATATAACCCTTTTGCTTCGATCTTACTGAATCGAGGACGTTAATATCTCTTTTCTAAACAAGATTTTCGATGTAAGTTTTTCGCGGCGTACTTTTTTTTAACCTCTGGTGTTACGGATGTTCATAGGAGACGGTGATCACATACCAGCAGGTGAGCCGCCTGCTGGTTTGCCATACTATCCTATAAAAAAACCCTGATTATAGTTATCATGGTTTAACCCATTGGCATCGGCGATAATGATAACAATATAATTTCATTCATAACTAGGACATAATGGTCCTGACGACCAACTTATTAACTCGTGGAATACTTTTTGTAACGTGACTGTGAGCATGCGCCCTACCTTTACTTGTATTACGTATTATATATCATGATATATATATCGTATAGTAGTTATTAAATATATCCTTATATATATAAACATTTCGTGTCACGTTGTTTGTCCGCGATGGACTCCTAAACTACTGAAACGATTTTAAATTTGATTTGCAAACCGTGTGCAATTTGATTCAAATTGAAAGGTAGGATAGCTTACATCTTAATTTAGCATTTACCCGTGCGAAGCTAGGGTGGGCCGCTAGTATATATATTTATTATTTGATATATACAGGGTTATTGCTTAAATAGCACTTTACCAATAACCCTGTATATCTTTGACGAAAACCGAAAAGCGTTTGTCACGCTTGAGCATGAAGACGACAATCTAAATATATATAACTCAAAGGTGACTGACTGACTGACATAGTGATCTATCAACGCACAGCCCAAACCACTGGACGAATCTGGCTGAAATTTGGCATGCAGGTAGATGTTATAACGTAGGCATCCGCTAAGAAAGGATTTTGGTTAATTCTACCCTCAAGGGGATAAAATAGGGGATGAAAATTTGTATGAAACTTTGTCAATTTTAAACCGATCGGGCTGAGACTTTGCATGCATAAAGCTACTATGACGTAGGCATCCCCTAAGAAACGATTTTGAGATGCAGGCTATATAAGATTAGTAACTTTTCAGTTTAAAATATACGAATTTCTGTATGCTAGCGCCATCTACTTTGAGTTATTTTGGAGAGAACTCTGAATTAACCATTTTTGTGCATAGTGCATAGATAATATATCTAGCGGATTATATTTGACGACTAGCTTTTGTTCGCGGCTTCGCTCGCGTTAAGAAGTATTATTATTAATTAGGTATGGTTGCATTTGTTTTCTTGGGTTTAGTAGTTTTGGTTATAGACTCTGCTTTGTATTTGAAATTTGTTTTGTTTTCGTTTGGTTTAAGTATAGGTTTTGTCGGTTAGACTTTTTTTAAATGGCTAAAGAAAATCTGAACGTTAATGGAGAAGCTGAAGAATGTACTGTCATCACTATTGTTGGTGACGGTGCATGTTTGTTTCGTGCTCCCTCTTATTTAATGTACGGAACACAAGATAGAGCGATGGAGGTGCGTTCAGAAATTGTCAGATATGTGGTTAATGACTGGAGCAAGTTTTCAATTATGACCCACGACAGGAATGGTGATAACTACGTAACATCAGGCGAATATTTTGCTGATATCATGTAAAATGCTACTTATGGCGGATTTTATGAGTAAATACCAGCAGGATTAATATTCCCATTTAAGTTTGAAGTTTATAGAAACGGAATCTGGATCTAATGACTATCCGGTTAGGCGATTACGATTCAGCCAAGATTTGTCCAGTGGGCATTTTGATGCCTATCTTCCCATAGCAGCACAGAAAATTTTTTGATTTTGGAATTGATACACCTTCGCAACTTAAAGTTGATAAGGGTTGTCAGGAGGTACCTGTTTTAGAGCGTGAACATTCACCTATGGTATCTTCAATAAATTATGATGAACATTTATTAAAAAGTTTATTGTCCCAATCTGAGTCTGCGTTGTCCCAGTCTGAGTTTTAGCGCCTAATGACAGATTAGTTCAGAATATTGTGTACAAAGAAGTTTTGTAGGCCCTTATTTTTTACACACGCTAAACAAAAGTAAAGCCGCATAAATTATACGTAATTAATAATAATACTTCGTAACGCGAGCGAAGCCGCGGGCAAAAGCTAGTAAAATATAAGCTTTACCAATAAGTTAATGGTTCTTGCGCCAAATATTAAAATAATGGTTATGAAAGAAAATACAGAACAAACCTTCAAAGGCGCGCCCTTCCAAAGTAAATTAATGATGCGCATATGTACGAGTACGCCTCGTTTGTATTTGTATATGTCTTAGTCTGGGCGTAAATGCTAATAGTACAAACAGAAAAACAATAAAAAGTAAAATATGATCGATTGCAGTAGAAGTTAAAACTATACACATAAAATAGCGAAGGGTGGGTTTTTGTGATTGGATAGGTGTACCTAAGTGTCAACTATTTTAACAGTACCTTGATTATTAAATAAGGGACTTAAGTTGTCTAAATTACACCCTACATAATTCAATAAACGCACGAGCGAGATGTAGATCACTTCCGAGTTTGATTTTTTCTATTATTTATATCCAACTAAAACTCTTAACGAAATCAAAAAAAATGGATTTAAACACGACACCTTGGTTTTCATGAAGTGTAAGTCCTAAAATTTACATTACATCATTGTGGCAAACAATTGTATATGTTACGAATAATTTTCATCTCTTTCCGACTTTTATTTAATCCATAGAGCCAACCATAGATATAAGAAAACATACTTAGTAAAAGTATTACGTTGGTCTTTAGCGAACTCAAGTGGCCATGCTGCGTCTCACCGATTGGTGACTGTCACGTGTTATCACTATGTTGCCGGAAAAATATGTTGAGATGTTAAATACTTCTTCAGAATACAATTTCCTGAAAGAGCGGAAAATCGAATTTACCTTCCGCATTTCGAGTTAAATACGACCACTTTTACGATGAGTAAACAAAAATGTCTTGTTACGCTTCTTAGTGAAGCCAGTGAATAATATTATCAGCTGTCTTTAACCTCATTCAGAATATTATACTTTCATCTACTGCACCATAATATTGTGATTATAACTAATTCAATTACAAAACATAAAGTTGATGTTTTTTTTCCATGTACAATTGAGCAAAATATCCATAAAAGACGCATAATTTATTTTTTCCTTCTGATAGGTACTATGAGGTGAAACTCAAGCTCGCGGCGGGATTCGAACCATGGACCTACGGACTACGGACCTATGGACTGCGCAGCATTCCATAGTCAATGCCACTGAGCCATCACTGCTTCTAAATACATTTTGTAGTCCTAATTTACGATGGCATTGTCATCCATCAAAATCCAGACTGTACTGTACTATATCAGCCGGATTGTCCAATCGTCGAATGAACACAGGTTCCCCATTAAGTGGGGATTTACCATAAACCCCACGCTTAGTCGGTGCCTTGGGGACCGCAGTTTAAGAAACCAGTTCATCAGAAGGCGCTGTTGCTCACCATCCGGTATTTTACCTCTAGTCGCTTCTTATGATACCCACAGGTAGAAATGGGGTAGAAACATTATATACCGGCACCCCACGGGGAACATGTCATAAATGTTAAAGCATATTTTGTTTTCTATCGCAACAGCTTCATTAACAATAACAACAAAACAATATAAAATACTACAAGTCATTACAGACTCACAGGCAGTCCATGCTCCAGCCCACTACCAGTTGGCAGCGTCCCCAGCATGCTGGCAGACTTGGCCCGTAGAATTGCAATGCTTATTCGTTGAGGCCAATTATAGGTGCCAGCATGATAATTTTTGGAAAATACGATAAGCACCCGGTCCCCATGGACCCAACATCTCTTAACCAGACGGCTTAAATATCTAACCACTACGGAGGTTAGCATACTTGCGCCGCTTGAGTTGCTCCGCCGAAGTAGCCGCGACCTCAGCCCTTACGTTGGCTTAGTAACTGTAGTATTGTATATATTTAGTTCGTGTTTTTTAATAAAGGCTATTTGTTTAACCATCTTATATGTCATATTCTATTAAGTTTTATAATATATTATGTTTTTCGTAAGAAAATTATCATTCGATTCATTGTTATTAAATTTTTGGGTTTCACCGGCCGCTACCGCTTCATGACTAAACAGTTCTCGCTCAGCTCTCACAAGTTCTCTAGCTCGCGGTCACAAGTAACCTAACGCACAATTTGGCTTCGCTCGTCGTACCCATAAATGACTACTCTGACGCATAAAGTCTAGGTTAAAGTTAAGACCTTTAAAAAAGAGGTTTTTATTAGTTCAAATAATTATTAAGTAGCGAATTAATAGTATGACATATTAATTTATGCATATCAAAAATATACTGAACAACATTAGGGTAGCTAAAAATTATGTCTCGAAAATAACTATGACATTTTCCTATATTTAACTATGTATAACATATTAAAATCGAAATGAAATGTTAACCGTTTAAAGATTTTATAATATATATATTTATAAGATCTTTGGCTATATCAGTATATATTATATATAGTCAAACAGCTATATAAATATATATTTTATATAGCTGTTTGGCTAGCCTTTGACTACTATCTCACCTGATGTCGAATGATGATGAGAAGATGGTCGAAGATCTTGTTCAGGCTCTCCAAGACTGCTGCCGGAACACACTGTTAGGTGCTTGGTGACAGATTTTCTATTTGAGGGTGGTAGCTAGCCAGGCTAGCATTCGCAACATATTTTTCCACCATGCGGTGAAGCTCAAGCCGGCGGTGGGGATCGAACCATGGACCTGCGGCACGGCAGTCCATAGCTCTTACCGCTCGGCCATCATTGCTACGTAAAGTAACTGTAAATTTAACGAAGCATCTATACAAATAAATATTTTGAATATGATTAAACCTATACATAAAAAATAAGCAAAATTTATGTTTACTTTGTTAGCAATATTGGTACAGTTACCCGTACCTCGTTATTTCCATAAAAGTATCTCATTAAGTTTTACTTTACGGTCGGTACATAATATAACCCTAATAACTAGCTCTAACAAACTAAGCTTCCATAAAAATAAGAGACACGGAGCTCCTTCATAGTACAATTTATGGTGAAGACCGTAACTTGAATGCGCTTGTAGTTTTAGACTGGTGTTTGCTCATCACTAAGCCTTCAGCTCCGACCAGCGGTAACGAAGTTCAGCTTCGCTTGCTTGGCGGTATATTGCCAGCCTATCTGTAAAGCAAATTGAACTACAGTATCTCAGGAATAAAGCACAAAATCGTCAGAGCAAATGACTGCTAGTTTACCTTGCTTGGTAGTCGTATGTACATCTGTATTTGTAGTACACGTAACACGTTATTTATGATTGATGTACCTACGTAGCTAAGCGAATATTTATTCAGGCGGGAACGTTCCGCGAAATGAAGTTACCCATTGAAAAATGTTGTTTTAATGGATACGGTTATGCAAATATTGAGCTATATGATTTATTATTTATTTCAATAACCAAACAGGTAAACTGGTACATATTCATAATTTTATAAATATTTATGTAAAGTTCTGAGTTTTGATGAGGATTTGTTTAGTTTACTTTTTCCAGTTCCGTACACAAAAGGCATAACGTCGCCCTATTTAATGTCACTCTGCTGTCTTATTAACCGCTCAGAGTCTCTAAGTCGTACGCAGAATGAGTTATATATTTTGACAAGTTGAGTAGAATGATGAACTTTACCGTATATTGGGCTAAAAACTAAATTGAGTAATTATTTTTTCAGAGGCGCTCACAAATAAATTTTATTTTCATGTTGAGTGTTATCGTCTAGAACTCAAAGAGCAGAAGTACTTATTAAATTTTTGGTTTTCAATATAATAATAATAATGTTTATTTACATAACTTATGAGACTAATTTAACAATTCAAGTATGAAACTAATATCTAAGTACTATCAATATAACGTAGGTGTATATAACATATATAAGTTTGACACTTTCAGATTGAATTACTTAGCATATAATTTTTGCCATCGTATAAGTATAACATTAGTACACATGTGCACCTTGTTGACTAAATAAATATTACATATATTTGTATGTAGTGTATATGTAGTGTTTGTCAAAGTTATCAGTTCAAGACCAAATTGTTACACAATCTTAATGTAATATCACTATAACTTATATGTACATATTTATTAAAGTCTCAGCAAAAGTAAAAACAATCGGCCATCTTTAAATTTTATACAAGCCTTTAATCTGTCTGGCCTTACGCAGTTTCCATGGGAAATTTCACCACTGCTTGCTCCAGACATTTTTTAAGAGACTCATTGTCGCCTTGTCATTAGAGTAAATCATTTCCTCTAAAACTGGCCATAATATATATATTCATAATATATATTAGTCTATAGGTTTCAGGTCGCGGGTAGATGAGGGCCAGTCTTCAGCTCTCATAAAGTCCGTATCGTTGGTTTCAAGCCAGGCTTGGATTTTATTTTATGCTTGATAGGTTGGCCTTTGACCACTATCTCACCTGATGGTAAGTGATGATGTGGTCGAAGATGCTGTTCAGGCTATCCTAGAATTACTGGCTCTCAAGGACAGCTGCCGGAACACACCGTTAGGTGCTTGGCGACAGATTTTCTATTGCTGGCGACATGATTCTCGATCTAAGACTGTCTTTTGATACACTTTGGCTAAAGTTTTCACTACTCACAAGGCGAAAGGTGCCTTCTTCCTCCGTCTTCTGCAGGCGCCGAAAACGCACTGTTACAAAAGGAGGAGTTAACATGGGTTCTATAACACCACTCTGGTCCATACCGTGGCTTAAATCGTTGCCGAGATTATTCTGAGAGATTGGATTAATATAGTAATTGCCCCGGCATAACAGTGTTGTACCGTTGATAGTGGGCCCTAAAGATATTTGCTCTGTGACTCTTTGGAGTGACATTAATCGTGACTTTTTTTCGCCTCTCACCGTCAATTTCAGCGATGGATTGTGTAAACTCATACTCATTTATTACATAAACAATGTTTACATGGCAATACGTATCATACATTTTGAGTAGTACTCATAAAAACAAAATTATACAATAATTATAAATGTAAAGTCATAACATCAATATGAAAAGTAATAATAAATAGTCAAAAAAATAGTGTATATTAATATCTATTATAATTAATTAAATGTTAACCAATATTAATTTTAATAAATTCCTCGTAGGTATAAAACGTTTGATCGATGAGCCAGCGTTTCAATCTAGCTTTAAAGTACGTCATACTTGGAGCCGCGATAATATCTGCTCGAAGTCTATTGTAAACCGAGAGCCTGAAACATGTGTCAGTTTGCTGGACTTGGACCTCTGATTACCAACGCAATTATAAATAGTTGAAGTGGCTATGCAGTACCGCGGTGCTCCAGCTGCATTGCGAACGAAGCGATTTTGAATTACTTAACGTTACTTGTACAGGTATTTAAGCATTTATTTTATACCTTAACATTCATGGTATAAGTAATATAAATTATTTTATAACACATTTGCTCGTAAAGGGTCTCTTATATCACCAATTTCGATATCGTATTGTATCTCATTACGTACTTGTGCGTTATTGTAATGTAAAACGCCCGAGTTACTTTAAAACGCACGGTTTATCAAGATGCTCCTTCTAAAATGAACGATACTTTTTTATGTAATCTTAGCAAAGAGTTTTTATGTCAGAAAAGTGGTCAATATTTTATGAATAAAATTAACTTTCGGAAACAAAATATGATAAATAAATATGTAATTATTTAATTTAATTAATTTCCCCATAAATTACAAACATTTATCTGTAACAGAACACGAAAATATTAATTTACTTTATTAGTGATACTGGCTGTTTTTGTGTGTTTGCATTCTCGAAAATATGTTATTAAACGTCGTATGAAGTAACGTGCGCTTTGATAAAAACAGCCTCTGCTTTCTTGTTGCCCTCGCCTACGGTTCGGGCTAGCAATATCGCCTCGGCTGTAATTTTCAACTAACCGCACTTATATCAAAATATACTATTATTCAAGTTTTTGTGTGATACATGAACACCAAAACGGAGTAAAGCAAACTATGCTATAATTTGCGTCGACCACTCTCCATAGCTGTTGTCAATTCCTTTCCCAAGTCAAGAGTTGACGCTTGTCTTATTACATCATCCTGTCTATTTCACAAGACGAAGGTTCCTTAATTGTCTACGTTTTGTCATTTAACACTTTAAGATATTGATTTTTATGAAGCGAAAGTAACTACTATCTTGCATTTGAATAACTGGGCCATACAAATATTATTAATAAAAATCTTATAGACAATTATTGGATTGGATTATTTAAAGAGTAAGATAAAAATACTCTTAGGATATAAACAGGGATATATTTTTCAATAAAAATATACATTAAGAAAAGAAATATGTAAATTACGAAGTATTTTTTATTTGAAAGTTAACAGCTTTTAAAATCATCGGCTATTCGTTCATGGAAATATTTTTTTTTATAGTGATATCATATTGTTTAATGAATACTAATTTGAAAGAAAATAATGCTCTTGCGTATATATAATGGATTTTAATGGTTAACGGTTCTGAACTTGACAACAAAACCTTGTTAAGAAGCCCGTCCGTCTGTCCTATAGTATCTGTGGAACCGTAATGGTAGCCAGTTAAAATTTTAACTGGTTGGTTATTTTTGAAATGAAATTCTCGTGAGTTTCACACATATTTAAATATTATAAATTAAACCGGCAAAAACACTCACGTTGAGGATTGAATACGTCGACCCGGGTTTAGAGCATATCAGATGCTCATCATCAGGGCGAGTGCGCATCTGCGTCTGCGAGCTCCCAGCGGGCACTGAGATTTGGTTACTTATACTTATGGAAACCAGATAAGCAATTCTTTAAATATTTTGTTGCTGTTCTATTGAAAAAAAGGTAACACTTACAAGTGTCCAATTTGGTCTGGTTATAGTACAAAATTTATTAAAAAAAATAATATATATCGACCGAGTGCTAGTCGAACTCGCAACAAATAATAAGAATGGAATTAAATAAGTATCTAACTTTAGTATGCTTACATACAAATATATTCTAGATTAGTATTGGACCCTCGGAGAGCGATGCGCGCTTTACTGGTTTTATTTTTGAAAGAACTCTGAAATCTGCCTACCGTTTGTTGCTGGCCAGCCTTTGGAACTCGACCACTCTCGACTCGTTTCCTTACAACTTTCTCGATAGAATTAAATTGTAAAGTTGACTTTAAATTACGCTTGTAACGTAAATATCTTAATTATATACGTATGAATGTGTACGAAAACATATTAATAAAATAGCAAAACCTTATCAGGAGGGACAAGAAAATTTATATTTTCGATTTACTTTACTAGTTTTGTGTTATTAAGATTATTTTCGGATTTTATGATATAAACTGATCGCGATTTCACCATCGCTGCCTCTCTTTCACTCCTACGCAATCTGATTGTGACAAACTTTTAGCATCTGACAGCGTCTTAAGGGCTTAAGGCCGCCCTTTGTGGGTGCTGAAAACACCGCGGCGCTGCCACTATGAGAGGAGATAGTGATGAAATTTTGTGCATAATGATCCACAGTTATATAAACATTGATTCGGACCATCACCAAGACTATTCAAGTAAATCGGAACTACTCTAAGCTGCCCCGATACAAGATTGTACCGCTGGTAGTCTATGGATATTTGCTCTGTGACTATTTGGAGAGACACTAACCGAGACTTTGTGTTTGCGTCGAGTTTGCCAGCGAGCTTGACTGTGTAACTTCTGATTACCTCAATACTAGAGTTACCGGGCTGAGCTGGCTTTTCTCAGATGTATACATATCCTTTTTTATACGACTGCTTTTTTTATACCATGAGGTGCCAGATTAGTATGTCCCCATTGCTACCTGTTGGTGCCGTAAGAGGCGACTGAAGGTATAACACCGTAACAGAAGCAGCAGTGCCTTTTGAGGATATGATACCTTAAACTGCGATCCCAAGATGTCTGCTAAGTGTAGGGATTAAAACAAACCCCCCTTAATGGCGAAGCTGTGTTCCGCAGTGGACAATCCGGCCGATACAGCAGCCCAAAAAGGAGTGTTATGTTTTCAGAGTTCATTTACAACCCGGTCAGAATATCTGTGCACCTCGCTGGAATGCGGCGCCTCTCCCGCTTTCCCTGTCACCTCTCCGCGCACTCCCCGGTGCGACAGTACGGTTAGCATCTTCGTTGCCGATACACGTCCCGATAATTTTGATATTTTCGCTTTGTTGTTGTTTTGTTTTTTAATATTTATTGTTAAGTTTAGACTGTTTACTGTTAAGTTTAGACTGGTTTGGTTGTTATTAAAATTGTTGTAGCTGTTAAACTGAAGTCATGGGAAAAACAATACACAGCGAAACAAGAAATTTAATCTTGAAAGTGCTCAAGTTTTTTGAATTGGAGAAAGCAAATAAACAGTACACCATACCTGTAGACCAAATGGTGAAACGAACCTGTGCTGCAACTGGGATATCAAAGAGGACTCTAATTAAAATTAAAAATGAAGCCAAAGTACAACCACCTACTTCGCCGGGCGCTAGTCCGACTCCAAGTACTAGTAATAATTTAGAAACCCACCCAGAACCAAAATTATCGACACAGGGTATGAAGCGTAAACAGTACAAAAAACGCATCGAAGTAGATGATTTTGACATTTGTAGTCATCACCAGTTTTTATGCTGTAAAAAAAGAAATCCCAACTTTGAAGAAAATTCTGGCAGCAGTTAAGAGAGACCTAAATTTTGAAGGTGGGAGAACATATCTAATAAATATTTTAATTAACAAATTGGGCTACAAGTTCAAAAAGTGTAAAAATATCCGTTGTGTATTGATTATTATTATTATTATATATTTATTATTATTCGGAGAGTTCAGAAAGTGAGAGTGAGGAAGATACAATGTCAGGCATAGTGACTGAGTTTAATAATAAATGTTTTTGTAATCAAAATTATTGTTTTTTAATAACAAACCCTTCATCAATAATACATTGATTTGAAAAGGTTAGTAATTTTTTTATACCTCCACATTTTTCGAAAAAACTTTTTTTCACACCGTACCCAGACCGCCGATATGACGTCACGAGGTCAGGTGCACAGATATTGTGACCGGGTTGTATGTAGGTATGTTTTTTAGTTTCTTTATCCTGCCATAACTTCTAAAGGGCTTAACCGATTTTAATGTATGAGATATCATTATATTTGTCTTTATAGCGCAAGTCACGAGGTAGATAAAAAATAAAACATTATATTGGTGGATTTGAGGCGCCATATTGTGTTTATTTCTTTCTTTTATTAATTCAAACTTAGAGTTTTTTTTTACACAGACTCACACATATTTCAACAGATAAAAAAAATTCACTTACACTCACACACGTTTCATTTCAAGTACACAAATATAGTGTATCTCCAACCCAACTGTCTACTGTAACTCCTGAGCGTAATGACTTCATTTTATATTAAATCAAGATTTGTCGGGTAGGTATATAGTAAGTTTTCCTAAGCATATTTCCATACATCGATGTTTCGGTTGAGTTGCACCAACTGTGGTCGCGACCAGAATATATGATTAAGGATATACCTTGTGCCAGACCAAAATAGTACATTTCTACAAGCATTTCTGATTTTAGTACTAAACGAGAAAACTTGTCCGATCGAAAACATATGAGTTGAGAAATTCAAACAAATTGATCATGCAGAAGTTCCCTGAAAGAGGCATTAGGTCGAGTCGATTCTGTACTAGTTAGGTTCGTAATTTACTTAGTCGCCTTGACAGGTTAACACTTAGTTAATTTCACGAACAAGTCGCGAATAGTTAGGAAGTTTCGTGACAAACGCTATATATCTTTTGTCAACGGCCTAAGTAATTACTTACTCGAGAGTCGTCCTTCAGTCCGTCTTATTTCAATGTTCTTAAAAATAAGGAGTTCGTGTTTTAAAAAGCATTATCTCTATTGAAGCTGACATTTGGTTAAAACAATCGTCTAATTGCGAGATGCGCCTCATTCTCTTTTTCCACATTGCTCGACCTCTGTTCTCTTATTAATTTGGCAACATAAATAGTCGCGTGCTGCTCATTTGGGTAGGTTCAAAAAACAGACACCACTGAATACTTCTTGTACCGGAACCAGCGACATAATATTTTGAACTCCCATCGAATTCCAAAACAAAATCAAGTATCAAAACAACCAATCATACCGTTGGAACATATTTTTTATTATTGTTAAAGATATCAATGTATTAAATATTGTAATAATTTTATAATAGAATTATTACAAAATTACAGTAATATAACTACGTCATAAATTGTAAAAGAGTAAAGACATAAAGTAATGATCCCGATTTTATTGGCCGTTCTTGTCGAATTGGCTCTATACTCTCGTAAATTTTCTGAATGCGGCATTAGTAAAATTGTATTGGTATAATTTTGTGATTGACCTTCATAATAGGGTGTCTATAGGAAGCACTTACAAAGGTTCAGGAAGATGGTTGTCCGAAACTGAGTGAATGATAATGACTTTGACTTGGACCAACCAAAAAATCATGAAAATCCATTCATAACTAGCGCAGTAATCGCGTAACAAATATTTAAGAAAAACACTGAGAAACTATTCCATTTTTCGGAATTCGTTTAAAATTATGAGGGTAGAGTGCACGGAGCGCTTTCCATACAAAAACTCGGTGCATAATTGCATGTATATCCTTGAACCTAATATCTATAATTCTGGTTTGCCAGCTTTTCCGTTAAATTAAATATTTAAAAAATAATTTCAAAAATCGTTTTGAATTGGATTGACATTTTGGGATATAATAAATCGAAAAACTGGCAAACCAGAAGCATAGATATTAGGCTCAGCGATATACATACAAAGTTTTACCGAGTTTGAACACTTGACATTTAAAATATGAAGAAACTACGTTTGTATGGAAAACACACTTTGAACTTTATCTTTAAGATATCCTTTTTTTTGTAGACAGAAAGTTAGACATGTCTGTCCATAAATATTCTATCACCTATACCAGCCAATACTTAAAAATCCAATTTCAATATTTATTTAGCTACGAGTATGATCAAAACTAACAATCATTATTATTTTTGCGATGTGAATCCTAATGAAACTTAACCTGTTTTTTCTTGTAGCTATGTAGTATTATTTAATACTATATACTATTTACCTGCATTTGCCCACAAACCGAGAGGATGTTATGATGGAGTCACCAACTCATCTGTTGGTAAGTGATGGTGTTGCTGAGGATGGAATATATTGATAATAATAATGTAGCAGTTCCTAAAGCCTCTATACTCATGTAGGCGAACTCCAGACTGATAATGAGGATGTAAGTATGTCCCAGAAGAACCTAATAATAACTAACTACCCGATTCGGGAATCGAACCCAGGACCTCTCTATTCCAAAGCGACACTTTCATACACTCATCAACGAGGAAGAAAAACGTAAGAGTTAAACATTATTAAACCTGTCCATTTTGTCACTACCTTTACAAAATGTGTCTGAGACTACGGACATAAACAGTTCGTGCCATCCAATTTGTTCCGACAATTTCACTTGGATCCCGGAATACGGAAATATTACATTCGCACCGTTTTCATATGCTGGGCGAGTCACGTTGACTTTTTACGTGTGACAACGTTATCTGGCACCGCTATTTTTCTACGAATTACTATGTAGATATGTTATAGCAACCTTCTACATCATTTAATTATATAGTTACCTATTTACAGATTTGCTACATTGTGAACTCATTGACAATATCACATCACACCTCTTCACATCTATCTCTAATGGGTGACCGCTAGTGACATTACTACTGAGCGCTTCCGTGCTTCGGAGGGCACGTTAAGCCGTCGGTCCCGGTTGTCGTCTTAGGATGGCAGTCGTTATAGCATGGTGGTAGGGCATTTTGCGAATGCCTGCCTGGCTAGCTACCACCCTCAAGTAGCTGTCCTTGAGAGCCATTCATTCTAGGTTAGCCTGAACATCTTCGACCACACCATCACCTAACCTTCAGGTGAGATCAAAGGCTAATCTATTAAGCATTAAAAAAAACCTTACATAATAGAATAGAATGAAACATAGAATGTAGATAGTTTAGGTCCTTGATTCAACAGAATACTTTACATCATCAGCATCATCACTTTGCATCATAATCTACGCGAGTTTTACTAATGATGCAAAGTATATAAAGTATATAACCCTTCATGGGAATGATCTTGCTGGTTAGTATCTATTTCTACGGCTTTATTAATGAGGACATATAACTATGTAAGATTAAAACACTACACAAAAGCAAATAAAAACCAGTTATATAAATACTACAGCTAACACTGAGAATGAATATAAAGTTTCATGAACGAGCGTCGTGCTGCGGCAAATATCGTCATAATCCTAGCACGTGACTATCTGCCGTGACAAAACTCTTGGTTAACTCTTTGTGTTCATTTCTATTATGAAATTGTCGCATGACTTTAAAACTCTCGGTATATATTGTCAGAGTGTTAAACTTGTAGTGGTTCATGACCAGATTGTACCTTGTTTAACCTATAAGAAGCACTACGGTGGTTGGATTGAGTCTGAATGCTCTCAAAGCTTTTAGCCTTAGGTTCATGACATGATACTGTTCACCCAACTATTCCTTGAAGAAAAGAGGAATTTAATGATGTTTGTTTTCTCAAACCTAAAAATGTTCTAGTTGAAATGAATCCGTGCGATGAAACATTATTATTTACGCCAATAACCTAAGTCTATGCTGCCCCCCAAAAGGAACCGGACTGAATTTGTTAGTTAGCAGATATCCATACACATTCTAGGTAAATATTAATGACATCTTTGACCTCCAAAGGCTAAATAATCATCAATAGTAAAAACACAAAAATAATTGGTGTACAACAAAATATATATACAAGAAATTATATTTCACCGTGTTTGTTTTTGCTCTGTCGTAAAAAAGTGTAATTAAAAAAAACCTATAATAAAATTTGGTAAAGTGTAAGTCCAAATCAAGACCACATTCATGATCCCGAACTGAATTAATACTTACATTTTCAGACAAAAAATATTCTTTTCACCTAACAAGCTCGGAAAGGTGATGTTTATTATTCCAGAAAAATCATTTTACTCTTATTAATTTCCAGAAAAATCAGTTTACTTTAAAAATGACCAATTTAATTTATAAATTTTACTCTATATTAACGCAAATTTCCGACATTATTTAAGCTGCTTTTCTTCCACCCAGTAGTTGGCAGCAAAGTTATTTGTCTCGTCCCGTACCTTTCAAACCTTCAGTACGCTCAGGATTCAATATTTTGAAACACACGCTTTGTGCGTGGATTAATCTTAAAATCCTCAGCTTTCTCAGGTTTCAATAAAAATACTCGAACTAAATAAAAACTTTGCATCCTTGTAACAATAAATATTTTGTGTTGGTTGGTACGGAACCCTCGGTGGCTTAGTCTGCCTCTCACTTAGAGGATTTTGTTTAACTTCACTCTGTAATCATATATAATTTATTGAATTGCATAGCCAACCAACACATTCAGAGAGCTTGCTCAACTGGAGTTTGCACATTATTGCCACGTAATGGATTATGTTTGCTATATTAGGCATATATCACATATCATTGAAAAATACAATTGTTATTAGGGTGCCTATTGATATCGTTATTTTAAAAACAGCACAGATAACAAACAAACACTACTCAAACAAAGAGCACTGCCGCAAAATCAATTTTTGTACGTGACAATCACCAAGACAGCGAAAACCAATCTCGATGCGTCTTTCTATTTGTTTTATTTTGATGCATGAGAAAGGTGCTATTACATTGTTATTCAAAACGTGATCCTTTGACGCGCGTTGACGCAAATGTTCTATATGTGATAGATTTGGGTGATTTTGTCATCGTGTAGCGGATATGGCTACAAGGAAATTGATTTCCAAGAACGGTGCACATGTTTTGGGTTAGATAACTAAGGTATATTGTATACGACTATATTAAAATTAACATGTTTATTAAAAAGTGTTTCATTCGTGCCGTCATAGAAGACAATAATATTAATAATAGTGCCAGCATGCTGGGCATGCTGCGAACTGGCAGTGGGCTGGAGCATTTGGACTACTTAAATGCATGTAAGTCTGCACGGGCTTGTAGGTTGTTTATATGCTTTTATTGTAGTTGCTGTAGTGTTGTTGACTGTTCGTAGTATTTTGTTAATAAAGGCTTGCCGGTGGTATAAAAATATAAATGCATAAAATTTGACATTGAGGAAGAAAAAATCGATGCAAGCGCAAAATTTGCTGTCGATTTCCGTAGCAAAAATTGTGGTTTAAATTTGTATTTCTTGTATTCGCTAAACATGCGAGTTGTGCTATAAAATCTTATTTAAGCATATTTTGAACTTAACACTTTCAGCATTTCATTAAGTTGTCAATAAAATATTGAGTGGCGCTTCACATGAATAAGCTAATAACCTATAGTAAACTTTTGCAATGTAATCTTATAGTAATTATAGCAAAGGAAACGTAGGTACAGAGCCTTATACGAATGCTCGCCTGGCTATCCTTATAGGGTAGCCTTTGACCACTATCTCGCCTGATGGTAAGTGATGATGTGGTCGAAGGTGTTGTTCAGGCTAGCCTAGAATTACTGGCTCTCAAAACTGCTAGCTAAACAAGCAAACTAGCTAATCTGAAACTCGGTCGGTAAGCACTGAAAGGTGGTTCCTGTAGCTATCCTTGAGAACCAATACCTTCAAGTTGTCCGTTCCTCATCTGCGATCTCATTATCACTTACCAGCCGGTATAATATGCCGGTATGATATGGTCAAAGGCTAACTTATTAGCAATAAAAGTACTGTATTTATTTTCATATCCCAAACTCCGGAAACATTTTGCTCCATATTTTGTCGTCGCCTACGATGCTCTAATCTCTTCTGTCCAGGACTTTGCTCGTGTATGGGATTACAGCCCGACATTGGATTTGGCCAACAGAAGTACAGCCACAGATTATCATGACAACATTGTTGCTTTAAACGTGGCACACATACATACGTCAACACCTACAGCCTATTGGAATATAAAGCTCGCGTAAAATGTACTGAAAACACGTGATGAATCTAAATGCAGAACTTAGCCGAGTGCTATCCGAAAATCGACTCCGTGATTTTTTCAATTCACATTAGGCCGTTAGGAAAACAGAGTAATATTCATTTGACGAACCTGTGACCTATTGCAAAAGAGAGTGAGGATATTCACCTGTCAGTGTTAGGTTGTTATTTGACAGCTAATTTATTGCTTATATTATCGTTATGCTCGCGAAACATAATACTAAACATAATAGATTTTTAACTCGATATCCCGAAAAGGTACTCCTAGAGGTATACATTTATAAGTAAAAAATAAATAACTGGAAAAAGTATTAACCTGGATACTTAATAATAGCAATACTTTCTGATGGTGACACTGACCTATAATAGGTCAATGGATGGTGACTAGTATTGGCGAGTGACATATTATAACAGTATGCACAAATAATTAATTAGAAAGAGCTATAGATATTTTTTCCCGAGTTTTTGGTGTTTGTTTTTAGAATAGGTTGTAAAAGCGCGGTAAATAATGACATCAAGACTTAGAACAACACGGATTTGCACCAGCATTTAGCAATCGGTCGTGCGGGAACGATTACTTAAGGTTAACATATTGTAAAGACGATCATTCTTTCGTACCTTGAGCTTCACTACAGGGCATTTTGCGAATGCTCGCCTGGCTAACAACTACCACCCTCAAGTAACGGTGTGTTCCGGCAGCTCTCCCTGAGAGCTAGTAATTCTAGGTTAGTCTGAACAACATCTTCGACCACATCATCAGGGGAGTGGTCAAAGGCTAGTCTATCAGATCTAAATAAAAAAAAAAACTTAAAAACAAAAATGTAATTATTATATTCGCGTCAACTTCAGAACTTTCTTTAAAAGACGCAGATATAAATTTGACACAATAGTACACCAATCTGAAGTATAATGTATAATATAAAATTTACGCAAGTATTCCCGATCTCAGCTACCTTTAAGAATCTCAGAGAGATCAAAAGGTTTCTATTTCCTCACAAAATCCCTTACCTGTTCATTCGTTTCTACTTATTCATCCCGGTCATGAATGGATCGGACATCTCCAGAATACGAACTGGCGCCTCAGAGGTCGAGGCGCAAACTTACTTTCTAACCTGAATTAATTTGGGGTCTGTGTTGCGGAAAATGATCCATAAATTAGGTTAGGAGAATTGGTACTATACGAATACTTTAACTTCAGCAGATAAGGTCACCGCAATCTTTAACTCTGTAGTTGGTGGATTTTTTTCACTCGTATTTTTGCTTTTTTATGTATTAATAAAAACATCTGTTTTTATTAATATAAATATATACCGAATCACTATCGTAGTGATAAATATAAATATTGTAATAGTATAAAACAAAGTCGATTCTCACTTTATGTTTAAAACTACGCAACGGATTTTAATATGGACTATAATAGAAGGACCGATTCAAGAGAAAGGTTTATATGTATAATACATGCATAATATAGTCGAGAAACACTGCGAATAATAGAGTTTTATGTCATGGTGTAAATAAACAAATTATTTTGCGCTTACATTGCAAACCTTGGCTGAACCCTACTAGATAGATCAAAATAATATACTTCAGTATATTGTACAGTATACACCTTGAAAAATTACAAAAAAGCCCGCGATGGTATATGTCTATCTCTTAGTGATAACCCGCAATAACCATATTTTATCTTTTACTTTTTACGAGAAATAATGGCTTAACTACGAAGCGATTTTAAGAAACACAGCATTAATCCTTATCCAATTAAGTACCTTAAATACATTGTGCATTTAATGTAGATCAAAATGGCCCTTTACAGCTTGTAATTAGAATGAACATTTTCGAAGATATTACAGATTATTTAGTATCAGCATTGCAGGCGTGCGAAGCCGGGGCGGGTTGATAGTACTACATAAGAACAAGTGGTGATAAGGTGATGTTAGTGAATGTCAAGGAGCCAAGTTCAATTTCCAAAAAAGTTTATTCATATCTAGGGCAGTGTGTACTTTCGGTTATTTCAATTAATTACCAATTAATAATTAATTAATTTTCATATACTCGTTCATTTAACACTATCAAGTTTAATTTTTCGTTTCAATACGAATGATGAAAAGAAGAATGCTCTGTAGCAGCATGAATGATAAGGGGCCATATGTATTGTAATGGTAATTAAAATGATAATTGCAGCAGTGATGACTCAGTGGCATTGGCTATGGACTGCCGCGCAGCAGGTACATGATTCGAATTCCAACACGGGCTTGAGCTTTACCGCATCTTGGAAGGGCATTTTGTGAATGCCCGCCTGGCTAGCGATCACCTTCAAATAGAGAATCTGTCGCCAAGCACCTAAAACGGTGTGTTCCGGCAGCAGTCCTTGAAAGCCAGTGAAATTACAGGCACATGAGACTTAATAACTATGTCTCAAGGTGACGGGCGCAGTGCAATTCGTGACTCGTGACGAAATGCATCTGTTATAGGCAAAGGTTAGTCCGCTTAACATCAGGTGGGCCTCGAGCTTGTTCCGTCACAATAACTTCTAGGTTAGCCTGAACAACACCAGCTGTTCCCAATTAATGGCACTATTGACACTAATCGTCTATAGTTAATATATTTTATACCATCAAAAACATATTTCTCTCTTTTAATCTGTCCGTTATTACAACCGGCAGATAATAAACTGTTCCTCTTCCATTGAATTCTTTTCTAGTCATTGTTGGTACACAATAGTTTATTATTACCACATTTTTTCTGCTGTAAGGATAAAGGTCGTATACAGGCTTTGTAGCATATTCGTTATGATATTCTTGCTATTTCTCTTATTAAGGTTCGATACTGTTGGACAATCGTTGAAAAAACTTTTATTGTCAACGATTGTCATTAACAACCTAATATACAAATAAAGACACTATCTGTTTTTCTTTTTATTAACCGACTTCAAAATAGAAAAAGGTTCTCATTTGAACTGTATATTTTTTTAATGTTTGTTACCTCCGAACTTTCGACTAGCTGGTGCTGCGTAGAGTCCCATTTAAATTGTATCAAAATCAGTCAAGCTGTTTTAGAGTTACACTCCAATAACTGAAAAATATTTTGTAAAGCTGTGATGGCTCAGTGGCATTGGCTATGGACTGCCGGGCAGGAAGTCCATGGTTTGAATCCCGCCGTAGTCTTGAGCTTCACCGCAAGGTGCCAGTAATTCTAGGTTAAGCCTGTTAACACCTTTGACCACATCATCACTTACCGTGAGGTGAAATTTCGGTCAAAGGAATACTTAACAGCAAAAAAAAATTATGAATATAGAAAACTTGGTTTCCGGCCGCGGCTCCGACCGCGTGTATTTCGATTATCGCTCAAAACCATTAAACTTTTTTTGCGGGGATAAAAACTATCCTATGTCCTGCCTCGGGTTTCAAATTATTTTCATACCAAATTACATTCAAATCGGTCTAGTAGTTTTTAAGTTTATTCGTTGCATACAAAAATACAAATCTTTCTTCTTTATAATATAAGTATACCTAAGTTACATTCGCAATTTTGTAACTAGTTTAGACTGTAGTATGCCGTTTCGTAATATCAGAAAAGAAACAATAGGGGATTTAATATAGCGTCTAAAGTTTTGTCTTGAATGTTGTTTAGAAACCTTGCGTGTGCTACTTTAAGGCACGTTTTACGCATAACACGAAATGGTTTTGGACATTTACAAGCCAAGATATGGGGTTCCATGTTAAACACTTAGCAAACTTTGTAGATTACCCACAGCGTATATGAACTTTTCACTCAAGTAGACGGAAAACGTGAAATTAATTAGATATTTTGAGAGACACGAAATCCCCGTTCAGTTTGTGTATAAGTATAATTAGGTTAATTGTAATTTCACGGTACCTTAACGAACTGGGACCCTAATACCCTAATATAATTTTGGCGTGTCTTTCCATTTCTTTATATGCCACTGTCTTTTTATTCGCATTATAAAAACTAAGACATATGGTACACGCACCGATGAATAATTGTAGCTTCCATATAACATGAAACCTTTTAAACAATTGACGTTTGAACAATATTTTATTTTGATGGAGATATATGGTCCTTACATATGAAATTGGCGTTTTTCGTACTGGCCACTTTAATCACGAATTTCTCCTCTTTGGTAAGGAATTCCAAATTCAAATTTGTACAGCTATAGACTCATGTATTTGTGCTTCGATGATCGTCATTCATTTGTTTTTTTTCTTCTGTTTTTTTCTGTTTGCGTCACTCATTTTACAAAATGGAAAACCTTAAATATCGCATTATTTACGAGTACGAGTTCCGCCGTGGCACTAGTGCTGCGGAAACAACTCGAAGGGTGAATGATGTGTATGGCGGTCGTGTTGCAAAAGAAAACACAGTTCGTTTTTGGTTCCAACGTTTTCGTTCTGGAAATTTCGACCTGCAGAACAAGCCCCGTGGACGGCCTGAGACTCAAGTTGATAATGAAGAGTTGAAGGCTATTGTGGAAGCGGATCCATCGCAAACCACGTCCGAGTTAGCTGCAGGCTGCAATGTTAGTGATAAAACTGTTTTAATTCACTTGAAGCAAATTGGGAAGATTAAAAAGCTTGAAAGGTGGGTACCTCACGAATTGACTGAAACAAACCGGCAAACGCGCGTCGACTGCTGCGTTACATTACTAAACCGGCACAATAATGAAGGTATTTTAAACCGAATAATGATTCGGTTTAAAATACCTTTTATCGTTACTTACTATCAGGTGAGATAGTAGTCAAAGACATAATTATGTCATATAAAAAAATATAAATAAAAAGTGGTATTAGTAGGAGCATCGAAACTCATCATCATATTATTTTACCACCCGTAAGGACGTGTTGGTGCCCTGATCATGTGAATATTTGCCTTTAATCGCCATTCTCACCTTTTGCTACTTTTAAGATATTTCGGTAAACATGATACATGATTTCAAAACGAAACATTGATTTGAAAAGCAGTTTTGATGACTTTTTAAACGTACAACGATAGTCTGTTTTATTGGATAGGTAAACGTTTGTTTTTCATCCTTCCTTTTCCTATCAAGTATGCATAACTTATACTACACGAAATTATAAATATCAATTTATGTATTTTTGTAACGGATATAATTATCATAGTACCCATCAAATATTAGGTCCTTACATATGAAATTGGCGTTTTGTATGGGAGGAACAAAAAGTCGAATATTTTTTAATATAATATATTTAATTAATCAAAGTATGAACCATTATTTTCTATGCACTTTTGCCATCTCATAGGTAGTTCATTGATCCCTTTACTAAAAAAACCAGTCGGACGGGAATCAATAAAATCTTTGAAGGCGATTTGGACTGCCCCATCGGAGTTGAGTTTTTTCCCTTGCAAGAAGTTATCCAAATTTCGAAAAAAATGGTAATCTGTTGGAGCAAGGTCCGGGGAGTACGGAGGATGTCTTAGACTTTCCAATTGAAGCTCTTCTAATTTAGTAGCCGTCTGTAGCGCAGTGTGTGGTCTAGCGTTGTCGTGAAGCAGCAGTGGCGTGGAGCGATTGACCAGCCTAGGTTGTTTAGCCGCTAGCTTTTCCATCATGGTTTGCAATTCCTGACAATAGACATCAGCCGTAATAGTCTGGCCAGATTTGAAAAAACTGTAATGAACAATACCGGCACTAGTCCACCAAACGCTTACAAGTAACTTTTTTGGGGTTAATTTTCACTTGGGGCAGGATTTGGCTGGCTGGCCAGGATCTAACCATTGCGCTGAGCGCTTCCGATTATCGTAAAGAACCCATTTTTCATCACAGGTTGTTTTACCTGTGATGAAAAATGGGTTCTTAAAAGGTTATATGAAAAAATATTCGACTTTTTGTTCCTCCCATACAAAACGCCAATTTCATATGTAAGGATCTAACCATTGCGCTGAGCGCTTCCGATTATCGTAAAGAACCCATTTTTCATCACAGGTTGTTTTACCTGTGATGAAAAATGGGTTCTTAAAAGGTTATATGAAAAAATATTCGACTTTTTGTTCCTCCCATACAAAACGCCAATTTCATATGTAAGGACCTAATATTTGATGGGTACTATGATAATTATATCCATTTTTTTATATGACATAATTATGTCTTTGACTACTATCTCACCTGATAGTAAGTAACGATGTGGTCGAAGATGTTGTTCAGGCTAACCTAGAATTACTAACGGTCAAGGACAGCTGCCGGAACACACCGTTAGGTGCTTGGCGACAGATTTTCTACTTGAGGGTGGTAGCTAGCCCCACTTTCATGTTATATCAACTGCCATCGTAAGACAACAAACAGGACCGCGTGCCCTCCAAAGTACGGAAGCGCTCAGTGTAGTATTGTCACTAGCGGTCACCCATCTAAGTCATGACCGCGGCAAACGTTGCTTAACTTAGCTGACGTTAATCACGGCTTAGTAAATTTCGCTACGAGCGCTAAAACATATTTTAACGATAAATATATTTTTTTAGTCCTTTTTTTATTCTTGACATGTTAGCCTTTAACCACTATCTCACCTGATGGTAAGTAATGATGTGGTCGAAGATGTTGTTCAGGCTAACCTAGAATTACTGGCTCTCAAGGACAGCTGCCGGAACACACTGTTAGGTGCTTGGCGACAGATTTTCTACTTGATATTTTACAATAGCATCACGAAACTAAGCTTTATTGATATAAAACCCATTGTACATGTAGTAAAATATCTAATGACTTTTGACACATTTGTAACTGAGTTCGAACATAACATATACCCGCATAAACGAATTGTTCAATGAGAAATTGCTGAGATATCGCTTAGAATAGCGTACCATTTTATGCGGTCGTCGGGGGAAAGCGCTGCATTTACATAAATATTCGTTTATCGGAACAAATCTGTGATTCAAGTGAAAATCTTGTTGGCTAAGCGAAAAATGAGCAGCAAAAAAGGGCCAAGATCCCAGCCATTAAATAAAAACGTGCAAGCGATGTCCAAATAAGCCATAAAGAACACTACCGTAGACTTCTTCAGTATACAGGTAGGTATTACAGATATTCAATCTACGCTTGTGTAGCTTGTGTGTAAGTGAGCATATACTTACTTAGAAGCATGTATATTTAGCGTATCCATCAGGAAGCTATTCAAAAGCGCTTAGCCTTTCATACACTTACTGGTAAGGTAAACAAGCCGTTTTCAATTTATTTATCTTGACAGCAGGCTTAAACGATGTTTTTGATATGATTTATAGTTTGATTATCATAGTTCTTACATTTTATGGTTTTTAAATAAATACCTACAACATTTTTGACAACAACAAACTAAAGTGTGATTATGGAGGAACAAGCACTAGGCCTACCTGATATTAAGCGGACTAACCTCTGCCTTTAAATGATTCATTTCGCCACAAGTGACGAATTGCACTAAGCTCGGCACCCTGAGACATGTACAGCAGTTGTTAACTCTCATCACCTAATAAAAATTAAAGAGGAATACGTTTATGTAATTAAGTATCGTTTATGCGGGTCTGAAATTTTATTGACTCTCAAGGACTGCTGCCGGAACACATTGTTAGGTGCTTGGCGACAGATTTTCTATTTGAGCGTGGTAACTAGCCAGGAGAGCATACGCAAAAGCCCATCCACCATGCGGTGAAGCACAAGCCGGCAGTGGGGATGGAACCATGGACCTGCGGCACGGCAGTCCATACCTATTACCGCTCGGCCATAATTGCTACATGATTTATGCATTCTATAAATGTGTTTTTGTAACATTGACAAGAATGATTACTTTTTATGTCATAACTTCGTCTAGGTATAGCAACTTATTATAGTACACCCATCGATTTATATATAAAAAGGAAGATGCGTAAATTAATTTTTTTTAGAGACAAATACCATAAACATTTTATCAAACGAATACGTAAGTAGGGGACAGAAGGTAAGAGTATTTAAAATACCTATCTAAGTGAGGATGCCCGCGCCATGGTGCCTTTGCTGCGATTTATTAGCGCCACAGTTTTACCAATTCTATTACTGTGGTAGCTTGCGCTTTTGCAAAGCTGCTTTTCTCCGTTGCAGAATCTTGGTAGCGTAGGTGAATATGTATGACCAGCAACAGCGATAGCCCTTCTATGATATGAGTGCGTTAAGTCAATGATTCCCATCTCGCCTTGATGTATTTTTTTTTGTATTACAAATCAAAACACAAATACAAATATTTTTATTGGTCAAAACAGTGAATATTAAACATACACAGAATATTACTTAAGTATCTATATAACTAAATACCTATAATAGACAATTTTACTACTATCTAAGTTAGGTAGGTCGTACAAATATAAGTATCAACATGAGAACATTGCCTAAAATGATACGCAAAGAAAAGCATATTAGGCACTTGATAGATTATTAGAAAATTGGTTCACTGTTTATTGAAATATTTGTTCATGTTCACTTGATTGGCTTTAATCTTAAGATTTAAACAACTGGTATAATATGAAGTTCTAATTTCGTTTTAGTAATACTCTGTGGTTTTTAAGATGAATATAAGTATTGGTTTAATTATCTATGTGTATATTTTATCTGTGGTGTGAAGTTAATACTGTACCTAATGAGACTGTGATTAATAATCCATATAAAAATGATAATCCATATTATATGGATTATCCTGTTCACTGAAATCATTATTTGATGATATTTTCACCATAAGTATATTTTATAAGTAGTGTAACGGAATGTAACAGTTGTACAGATACTTATTTAAAATAGTTTATATTATGTACTTTATTTCTACGTGTAAAAACATTGATGATTTAATTATAGTTATTGCCATATGTATAAAGCTTGAAATCAGACAATTGTCAATGTTAAAGAGTACTGTGTTTGTGACGGTAGTCGTTTCGTCACCTTGTTTGTTATTTCCTATGAAAAGGGGTAGTGTAAGGAGAGTACATTCACTTTATGTCGGACTGCCGTGCCGTGCAGACCTCCAGTAGTGTTGAAATAGTGTTTGACGACGAAGTGCTGCTTGATTCACTTTCTGTCGGACCGTCGTACCGAGCAGACCTCCGGTGGTGTCAAAATAGTCTCTAAACGACGAAGTGCTGCCCGAACAAGGTGTTGGGAAGATAAGTAATTTATTATTCTCTTTTCTGATATAAAGTAACGACAAATCTCGTTTAAATGTAATGGTTCTTAAAGTGGTTTGTTATAAAGGTTTTCGACAATTATATATTGAATAAAATATCTGTTCAGGTAAAGCATGACTTTATATGTTATTTAATAGTTGATAGTCCAGTGAAAGTGTAAATAAAGTGTATTTAGTAAATATGTAAACCATTGTTAAAAGACGTTTAAAAGAATGGCCTCGAGTTTCTTGCCCGTTCTTCTCGCAGTGGCTCTATACAATTTTGTTTGCTGAACGTGGCAGTACAATGTAGAATATTTCAATATCAAAACTTAATAGGAGCGTTGTAGACGCCTAAATTGAATAAATGGTTTAGACTTTGATTTTTGTTGTTTTAAATTAATCTAACACACTCATTTACTAGATACCTATAAGTTTTTTTGATAAAGTTGTCTACATGTCACTCTAGCGCCCACACTAGTATACCCTGTGTTGTGGGTGGACTATTATCTTCCTAGCACATAATTTTTTGTTGCAGTTTACAGTCTGGAATAAACTATGGTTGACTGGTAGGTTTACTACTTAATTTGGCAAAAAAAGAAAAAGGAAGGTTACATAACTTATATATTACAACAATTTACACAACAGTGTTGATAGGTAAGTCTTTGACCACAATCTCACCTCATGGTAAGTGATGATGTGGTTAATCTAGATTAACCAGCTCTCAAGGATAGCTGCGGAACACACCGTTAGGTGCTTGGCGACAGATTTTCTACTTTTGGGTGGTCGCTAGACATGCGAGCAATCGCAAAATGCCCTTCCACCACATGGTGAAGCTCAAGCCTGCGGCGGGATTCGAACCATAGACCTGCTGCGCGGCAATCCATGGCCAATGACACTGAGCCATCACTGCTTCAAGTATGTTATAACCCTCACGCACCACGGCTTGAACATAAAATTTGTTATCACTCTCTTACGGCTCGAGCTGACAATATCTCAGCCTCGGTTAGAATAAATAAGTTTCCGCGCTCGTATGTCGTAACTATTTTAATACAATCACTCTTAAAAGCTCTTTTTACACAAGTACTTTAAACAGTTTATAGTACCACCAACTTAACGGTGCAGTTCGCGAGGGCGCTGCTGGTCAAGGAAATCAACTACAAACTGTCACAATTTTAAGGAATGTTGTAGTTATTTTTTCTGCCGCCTGAACAGATAAGTTGGTGGGACTGTACTTTAAATAAGTTAAATATTAAATAGCTGCAAATGGATTGCCACCGAAGAGATGATTGTGATTCATACATTGTCCCTAGACAAAATAAACCAAGGAGTTTTTTACTCTTAGAGTTAAGGATACTAAACGAATTAAAATCATAGTAATTTCATTATTTGGCCCGTGGGGTGCCGGGCTAGAATATCACCCCCTCTATCTCTACCCGTGGGTGTCGTATGAGGCGACTAAGTTTAACACACCAGAAGGTGGGCAGCAGCGCTGCCACCAACTGTGTTCAGCGGTGGACAATCCGGCTGATACAGTTCAGTACAGTTATTTCCTTAGTTTTGGGGATGCTATCAAGGGTTTTTGGAATATATGGTTTGTACTCCAATCACATACAACTATTTTTAAAACGTATTTGAGTAAAAGTTTATTTAAGATACATTTTTGTACTACTAATTTATTTTACAGCAACATCAGGATTAAAATATGGGAATTTTCTTACATCGCCCAACATCACTGACTGTAATAGGGTTATATGATTTGTTACCTTAACTCTGAAGGTAAGAAACTCCTTCATTTATTTTTTTAATGAAATGAATGAGTAACACAACAATATTTTTGGTTATCAAGCAGCTGGTGATTTATGAAGACTGAACTGGAAAGTTAAAAGTATCTACTTGTGCGAAAAGACTTCATTGTGATACAGGAACGCCTACGAAATAGAGTTTTTATGATCTATTGAATTGACTACTTAAATATTTAACTATCACAAAAAAAATAAGAATTTAAGTTTCTTTTAGTTTTGAATAGTAAAGTTGCCATAACTACTTAGAAATCTCGTATATGGTAATACTAAGTAATACACGTAGATAAAAATAAAATTAATAATTAATTAATCATTTACGTAATAATACGGCCTGCGTTTTGGTATGGAATATAGATACCAAAAACGCGGGCCCGTCGTTGATGTGCAATCTATTGGTATATCATATTCCAGCAATTTTTAAGCGTAAGATACTTGTTAGTCTGTCCATCATAAGAAGATACCTGGTCGTCTATGGCGTTTATCCCAATCCTAAAACCCTAGAAATAAATTACGTAACCAAGGTACACATATACACTCACATGAGGATTAAAACTTCTATCTAAAGCGTCTGCAGTGCCATCACTGCTCTATATATCCGTATTTAGCCCATTTTAGCTGCGGGTAAAGAGATTAAATTATTTTATCTTCCACGCCTTCCTTTGGTGGAGATTCTATCGCATTTCCTGTGATTGAAATTGATTTCCAATCGTTATACCACCTTTTTATCGACAACTTTACTGTAATTTCGTAACTTTTTTCAGTACCGAGATTTTTTTTCAATACCGTCCTTCTAATTCTCATAATTTAAGGCTGTAATGACTTGTTTATGCCCGGAATTTAGTCAGTAAGAAGTGACCGTTTAGCTCATGTTTTATGGAATAAATAAAATTTAATTTCAGCTTGTGAAATTCCATTACGAATAATGTTAAATGTAAGTAGAACTGGTTACTTATATAAATATACTTATTACGAATAAGCATTGTAATTCAACGAGGCAATGCTGCTTGCTGGACACGCTGCTAACTGGTAGTGGGCTGAAGCATTTGGACTGCTTGTGAGTCTGCAATGACTTATAGGTTGTCTAATGCTTTTATTGTAGTAGCTGTAGTGTTGTATATAGTTCGTAGTATTTTGTTAATAAAGGCATACAGCCGGGAAAAGAAAGAGTTACTTATTACTAAGTCCACCGATTGTACTATTTAGAAATACTTTTTTAGTTTACTTAATTAAGTTCAGATGACAACACTGTGTTACATTTTAATCACATGACAATATTCGCATAATATATTTTTATAATTAAATTATTCATAACCTTTAGAATTTTCAAATTTTTTTTTTATCTTTTAACACAAACTTCTATAGAGTTAAAAATATCGCTGTGAAATACTTGCCATTAAAACCACATTGTCGATGTTGTTCAAACCATGCCAAACGATTGACTTATAGAAAGATACATACGATACTTGGTAAAAAATAATTTAAAAAAAAACACATTTTATTTCACAAACCTTTGATGAAAATACATGAATCAAAATATAAGATGTAACATTGATATTTTTTGAAGACGTGGGTGGATTTATATTTTATGTTATATGTTAAGCCTTATATTAAATTAGAATAATAGTTTTTTTTTATCTGATAGGTAAGCTTTTGACCACTTTCTCACCAGGTGATGATGTGGTCGAAGATGTTTAGGATTACCTAGAATTACTGGCTCTCAAGGACATGTGCCGGGACTAATCGTTAGGCGCTCGGTGACGATTTTCTACTTGAGCTAACCAGAAGGGCATTCATAAACTGCCCTACAACCATGCTATTATGACTACTATCCTAAGATAACAACTGGAATTGACGGCATAACATGCCCTCCGAAGCACGGAAGTGCTCAGAAGTAATGTCACTAGCGGTCACCCATCCCAGTCATGATTGCGGAGGCACGTGCTCCTTAACTTTAGTTTACCTCCTTAGCTTAACTTAGCTGATCAGTCAAGAACGACTAAGTAAACTTCACTACGAGCGCTTCAAAATACATACACAGGTAATGGTTATGTCACTTTAATCATTGCAATTAATACTTATAGCGATTACATTGCAATTGCTATAAGCTATGCATTAAAGTTAAAATACACTGAGAAGACATTGCACTTAGTCGTTTATTTTTATATACAAGCAAACACAAAAATCAGCTTGTTATCAAAGGGGTAGATCTCAAACATTACAATACCAAGATTCTCCACCGCGAAACGCGTACCTACTAACTCGAACGAAATTCAATTACCGACGACAAAGAGTAAAAATTTTCTTTTCCGTTCTGGGAGGGAATAAAATAAAATGGTGTCTAACTACAGAGGGTATTCAATAGCAGAAAGGCTGCGCCCGGCTGTCCCGTCGTGACAGGAATTGGAAAAGCACAGTTTTCCGATACGCTCGTATGAAAGTGAACGCAGTGGAATTTCTACTTAAATTAGTCTGTTATTTGTTTTATGGACGCATTGATATGTGCACATTACATATCAAGTGTGTATATTAAACGTATACTGAACGGTACACTCCAACTATATACGAGCGCCTTAAGAGGCGCAAGCATAATAATCTCATACTGGAATTCTGTCATCTATGGCTCCGGTAGCGGTTACATATTTGAGCTGTTAGGTTTCGAGATATGGTAAACGTCTGACTACAATCTCACCTGATGGTAAGTGATGATGTAGTTGAAGATGTTGTGAAAACCTAGAATTATTGGCACTGTGGGCCGAGAGCCCATCTTATTTTCCAAAACTTATCAGAGCGCTCGATGTGAGTCGTGTTCAAAATGCCAGCACTTATTTGGCTTAACGAATAAACATTGTATACAACGGGGCAACACTGCCAATGTGCTGTACACGTTGCCAACTAGTAGTGCGCTGGAGCATTTGGACTACCTGTAGACCTGTGAATGGCCTTTGGGTTGCCTAAATGCTTTCAATGTGGCAGCTCAGTTGTATATAGTATAGTTTGTAGTGTTTTGTTAATAAAGCCATACCGACAGTAAAAAAATACACGCCTGTCTTAAACACATCCAGTCGTCATCCTCACAAAGAAGACGATGCTGCTTGCTTAATTAAAAATAATATTTTATAATCACGATGAAAAGAAAATATAAACTACGGTCAGAATGTATCCCCTTGTTGTGAATTTGTTGCAGGTGTTAATACTAAAATTGCAACATTAAAAACAGTAAATACTGTGATAGTATCAAAATGTTAACACATAAATAATCATGAAATACCGCGAAGAATGCGTCACTGCAAAAGTAAAATTATTAAAAGCATGAAACTGTCTAACAAGATCCAGTTTACTGAAGTTGTTTGTGAGGTAGGCCTGTTATTAAATGATGAAATTAAATAGACAATTTCAATATTTGTTTACTACTTCTTAGTGTACTTTTAATTATATGTATGACTGTTGGAAATAAATAAAGATAATATTATTATTCTTATGAAATAGGGCGCTAACTACATCACGAAGTTGGAACTCTAACCTTTGTTTCCCTAAACGTGTAGAATTTATATCAGTGCAAGGATTACATATAAATGCTTGCTTCGAGATATTTTAGATATTTTGATCTTAATTACTGTCAACGTAATCATTGCGAACTTTGTTATTTTAAGTAATATAAAACAATTCATAACACACTTATGTTAGGACGGTACAATAATGTTTTCGATGATAAATTTGAACTGGCATTCACAATTTAAAAGTCATTAGTTTTGTACTATATTTCTTTTCTTTATTGTATATTTAGTTATTTATCATTGTTTTTATTATGAAATTGTTATATTTTTATCATTATACTGTTTACATTGACAGTATAATAACATGTTTCCAAGATGAATTTGAAACTGGCATTCACAATTTAAAAGTCATCAGTTTTGTACTATAATCTGTGTTGCTTTATTTTATATTAAAATTTAGTTATGTATTACGCTTATTATACGCTATGTATTGCTAACGTTTGGTGCGAATTATTATACGATTGAGTACAAGAGAACGGGAGAATATTACTAAAACTATACGCGTTTTGCACGTCCGATCTTTTTATATTTTTAATAAATACCCGGTTGAAATATTCTCAGACCATCTGTTTTTATGATTGCATAACGGAACTAAAATATGGGCATTCTCCATAGTTGCATAAACAACTATGGAGGATGCCCATACAAGAAAGGTATGTATGCTTTATCGTTAAAACAGGGAACCGACCTATTGTGGTAAAGAGTTATTAAACACCTTTTGGTGTGTTCCGGCAACTAACCTTCAGGATCTGTTATTATAGGTTAGCCGGAACAACATCGACGACTTCATCATCACTAACCATCAAGTGCAATAATGCTCAAAGGTGCTTTAATAATATATATTGCGTATTCGTGTACAAGCCTGGGTAAGAGAGTTTGATTCGCACTCTTTTTTAATTGCTGATAGATTTAGATTTATCCCTTTGACCACAATCTCACCAGATGGTAAGTGATGTTGTGGTCGAAGATGTTAACAGGTTTTACCTAGAAGACCTCTCAAGGACAGCTGCTGGAACACAGCGTTAGGTGTTTGGCGACAGATTTTCTACTAGAGGATGGTCGCTAGCCAGGCGGGCAGTCGCAAAATGCCCTTCCACCATGCGGTGACCGTGGAATTGTTGCGCGGCTGTCCATAGTCAATGATCACTGCTTCAAATGAGCAATTTCTCAGATGATTTTAAGGGATTTTTGTTAATGAACTTAAAACTATTAAACAAAACATGAACCCTCATAATTCATGCACACAGTGAATAACAGTGACGATTGATGCTTCTGGCTACAAAAAGCCACAAAATGAGGATTTTGGTTGTCATATTTTTCACTTAATTTTCTTTTCTGCATACTGTATTTGTCGCTGGTAGGCGATTGCTTACAATATCGGGCAGGTCATGCGCATAATTTTAAGAACATTTACTTCAGTGTTGTCCTTTACTAAAAAGGAATGTTTAGTTATATAAAAATACCATATTATGAGGCTTAGTATCAATAAATAGAGTTGGTCCGGTTTTCTTGTTTGGAACCATGAAACAAGTATTTTTCCCAAAATATTACTACATTTACTACTTCTAATCAATGAATGTACAAAAGAAAGGAACATAAATGAATATTAATTGCATAAATAAATCAATTATCTATTGAATAATGTATAACGTCAAAAAATACAACAATGTTCTGGTACCTATCAATTTCGAACAAAACTTTTCGGCATAAATGGTCTTGTTAAATGTTGCGGCAAAATTTGTCTAGTTAAATATTTACGGAATTTAATGAATCGCCGGTATTCATCAAAGTTTTCATATTAATTTCACGAGCGATTAGTAATAACACCTCGGGATTGTACGGAGCCAGGTGGAGCTATAAATTATACCCGTAAAACCTCCTGTCCTTCGTTTAAAACAAACGGTCACACATTCAATTGCTTTTTCAATTTAACTTATATTTATTTAAGGACGTTTTATCTTCGCCAGCCTCTTTGTCGGCGGTTAATGAGAATAAATATATTTATGATACTTTAGTACCAAACCGTTGTTCATTTTTTTGCTGTCATTTGTATGTAAATTGACAATACAATATGTACTTTTTTAATATTGTTATGTTTGCAATAACGCCTGCTGCGCAGCGGATTACATTACAAAATTACAAATTTACGAGAGAAATCCATCCCCATACGATGGTTGAAGAACAAAAGCAAAAATTAGAGTTATGAGTCATAATGTCATGTTAGCTCAGTCGGTCAAAACATACCCCGGCTATACGGATGGATAGATGCGGGTTCAAATCCCACACATTACTATATTTTTTCTCGTAAATTTGTAATTTTGTAAATACAATATGTAGTTAAATGGTAAATGTGAACAAAAACCATAAGGCACATAACCGGTTCAGTAAAAACGATACATAATGGCTTAATGACAAATACATATTAAGGCTTCACCCACCCCTATTTTTGATGTTGGGAGCAATAATATTTAATTATTTGTACATACGTTTTACTTGTGTATATATAAAAACATATACTCAAATGAAACATATGTTGTTAATAATTTGTTTATATGTTCAAATTGTGAAATATCCAGTATACACAAGAATACAAATACTTTGACACAACGCAAAATAATATATTGTCATCAGCTGAAAGACGTCCATGTGCTATTAAACAAAGCTGGGGAAGCTTGCACTTAGTTGCAAGATTCTCAGCTCTCGTACCTACTTTTCATAGCTTCTTCTTGACGGCAGTAAACTATCTTGGGTTAATACACATCATTAGTTTAGTGTATTAGGCTGACATGGCAAGTAGAGAATAACTTTTATATGTCCACTGTTGAACAAAAGCCTCCTCCATAGAACGTTACAACGAACGGTAATTAGCCACTTGTAATCATTGGCTGCCCGCGACTTTTACGATGTCGTCAGTCCACCTGGTAAGGGGCCTACAAACTCTACGTCTTCCAGCGTAATGTGGAACCTTCACGAAAACCTTTCATCTCCATTGGTTATCAGTGCATCGAGCAAAGTGGTTGCCATTTCAACTTGCAAATTCTGAAAGCTATGTCGCTGACTGTGCATCTTCGGCGAATTTCCTCGTTCCAGCTACTTTGCTCTTAAGGGTCTGGAGGATGTTCGACGAGAAGGTACCACGAACTTCTCGAAAATTGCTCATCCGAGTTAGATTTTTTTAAATAATTAATTTATGTTACTAAATCTCGGAACATTAGTGAAATTTTAATATCATGCTATGAATAATAGTCGTCCTGGGAATCAAAATGGATTCCACTTTACAATGGGATCCACATATACATGATCTCTCCGGAAGACTTAGTTCTGCTGCATATGCAGTTCTTAGGATAAGACAGTTAACAGACGTAGCTACTGCTCGGCTAGTTTATTTCGCGTACTTCCACAGTATTATGTCGTATGGCGTATTGCTGTGGGGAACTGCTGCTGAGATAGAGACAATCTTTATCATACAAAAGCGTGCAATTCGAGCCATATATAAAATGGGTCCTAGGGAATCTGTGAGGGATCTTTTTAAAGAAATTGATATTTTAACTTTACCAAGTCTGTATATATTTGAAAATATTATGTATGTTCGTAAAAATTTGAGTAAATTTAAATTAAACAGTGACAATCACGATTACAATACTAGGAATAAAGATAAAATAGTGGTGCCAGGTTTTAGATTAGCAAAGACAAATAAAAGGTCCTTCTTAGGTAATTGTGTGCGGTTTTATAATAAAGTTCCCAAACATATTACAACGCTCAAAGAAGGGAAATTCAAGTTGCATGTGAAAAACATATTGATTAAAAAATCCTACTACACAGTTTCTGATTACATAAACGACAAAAATGCCTGGACAATTCCGCCTCCGCCAAGCTATTGCCTGTCACCTACATAATTTAAACAAATATTGTAATAACTCTATTATATAGTATGTATGTAACACATTGTTAAAAGATGTTTAAAAGAATGGCCCCGAGTTTCTTGCCCGTTCTTCTCGCAGTGGCTCTATACAATTTATTTGCTGAACGTGGCAGTACAATGTAGAATATTTCAATACTAAAATTTGTAATTGACCTTCATAAGAGCGCCGTAGACGCCTAAATTGAATAAATGATTTTGACTTTGACTTTGACTTTGACTTTATGTTTACTTTATTAATATGACATATTGATCTTTTGTGCTCTTTTAGCGAATACTTTACACCGAAGATAATTCCTGAGGAGATTTTCTATTAGGAAGGTTTTAAAATCAAACTTACAAAGTTTACCGAGCCTATGTATTGCGAATGTCTTTACAATAATCATGGAAATAGTAATATTGTAACGGCCAAACAAAATTGAAATAAGGGATATGGGAGCATAATTGAAGAAAGATTACAATTAAGATGACTTTTTGTTTCTAAATGAATATTTCAATCAGGCCTATGACATTTAGTTATGGCGCTTAAAAAGCAAACTAAATTAAATTCAGGTTTGTAGCTACACAACTTGTAAAAACTTTTCAATAAAATCTCTGCTAACCTTTTAGTTTAAAACATATAAGTACAAAAGTTGAAATGAAAAAGTTTTCGGACCAAATCCCAACTAAGAACTTATTCGAGTAAATATCGATATATCGCGCCCACGTTTCGACATTATAGCTTGCAACTTTACAGAGCAAGAAATACTAAGCACCGTGTCGTTTATAACGTGAAACTATCGAAGAACTAATTAGGGAGTAGACACCAACTTGCAGAATGTTGCATATAATGGAGTGAACTGGAGCCTTGTTCTTGAGAAGCTCTTTGTGTGTGTCTCTTAGAACGCTAATTAAGATTTGGTGTCCGTGTCGCGTCGACGATATATGGCATGAAAATGTAAAGGAAAACTGGATATCATAGATCGGAAGTATGATAACCTTAATTAAAAGCATTAAGGTAATATAATTATTATGGTTATTCAAAAAAAGTAGTTATTTATTTCAATCTAAATATGGTGTATATAGGCGGATTGCTTTTAGTCGAAATATCTACACTATAGTGCATATAAGTATTTAGTATAATATATTATAGTAGCAATGGTATCAAAAGTTACAATACAAATACATTCCGTATATACTTTGAATAAATAATTTGAAATATTTTGACTTGCTGTTCAATGTGGAGTGTAAATAATAATAATATTCTAGATTTAAGTTTGTGAAATTCTAAAAAATATTTAAATTCTATGAAGTCACAGCGAGTAGAATCGGCAAAAACTCCGGATTCACAAATTATTTTGCACTACCGTCAGAAATTTTAATGCAGGTAGTGTGCATGTGATTTTTTTCTAAAGAATCATACACATTTTACTAAATAATTACAAACTGTGCTTTTATGTTTCCAAACTAGAAAACGGAACACTTTTACTAAGCATTGGCGGCTGTCCTCCGTATGTGTTTACAAATAAAATATTATACTTAATGTACATTTAATGTACGTTCTCACCTTATCGTTATATAGGTATAAGCGTCAAACGACTAAAGTACGATTAAAGTACCAAGCCTAAAATATAACATAAACCAAGTGCCAAGTCTTCCCCAAAAAAAACTGTATGTATTTTTTGGGGAATTCGATTTTGTTACGGTACCCTCGTTTGCAAGGCTGACTCGTACTCAGCTAGTTTTATTTTAATTAAAATGCTTTTCTCATGAATCCCTACTAAAATATAACATTATATATCTTTGTGACTTCTTTAGCTATTAGGTATAGCTACATAACTAGAACCAACTGTCGACCCATAAATAATATCGAAGGCCGAATGTTAACCCCAAAAGCTACGATGACACCTTTCATGACACGCTGATATTCGCGTGACTACCTCATTAATTTGAGATGCTACCGTGCCCAAACGGCCTTCACTTTGTTCGTTTTATGAGTGTCTGTTTGTCCACCTAGTGGCTATTTGGCTATTACGGTATAAGCAAACTGAAAGTTACTGTTAGGTATTTATTTTTGGGGCCATATCATAACGGTTGTGGTGTATATTTCACGCATACGTAGCTGTGTAAATAGAGTTCGGTGACCCTATCGCGGACGTTTAAAAATGAGTTCTTGTACTTGGGGGTTAATTTGACTTCCTATAAGGAATTTAAAAAGCGTATAAGTGAATAAAAAGTTTTTTATTTATAATTTTGAATTGTAGGTTTTTTTATCTTATGAAAACACTAAATCTGCCAGACCAGACTAGTAAGCGTCTTATCTGTCCATTACAGTTGCTGTTTCACTTCCTCGTTCTGCTTAACTCGCTACTGCTCTCGTTACTCCGATACGTTATTAATTTTGTCTCGTTTCCCAGTAAATTCAATACCTGCACTTCACGCTCTTTGGCACGCTGCAATTCGCCTGCCAAGCGTGGGGATTATGGAAAATACCATAATAGGGGAGGCTGTGTACAGCAGTGGACAAGTCGGCTGTTACAGTACAATACAGTTCAGTACTTCACGCTTAAACATAGAAGTGTTTGCACACTACTGCAGCGAGGCAGAATATCTTACAATGCGGTGGTATCCATTAAGACGAACTCTTCTTAAAGAGTCTTACCATCTGGTTAGAGATAATATACAAAATATACGATAATTGAGCCTACTTACCCTCATATCTTCCATACTTGGTGCTAACCATAAAATATTTATAAAAAAAAACATGGAATATCAGTTCATGGAATTCACTCAAGTATGCATTTATTAACAAAGTACTTTAAGCTATAAACAATTGACACCTACTACAATGAAAGTATTTACGACACTTAAAGACCATTGTAGGTCTGTGGCATTTAAAATGCTCTAGACTAGACCCAACCAGCATGCTGGCAGCATTTATATCATAAATAAATTGATTGCAATGCTTATTCATTGATCACAGTAAGTAAAATAAGTTACTCATTAATAGTGAATGCATGACGATTCAGATTAAAGAAGCATAGATTAGAAGTATATATGGTACCGCGGTGATTCTAGTTAGGAACTCCGTTTGAGTCTAAGTTGCACCTATCAAGTTTTTTTAGTAAGTTCAATCGTTTATGCGTCTTTTCATCGTTTAATCCAGCACATTACCTTTATTTCAAAGTATTAAAAAGAAAAAAGGAGCCGCTCGTATAAAAGGATTTTCGAACGCAACAGGCCATGTAAATCACACACTAGGCTTACAATGGCGAGGCACAATTTGCAAGCAAAACTAGGCCACGTTTAAAATTATGCAATTGTAATTGTACGCGTTAGTTATTTAATTGTTCTAACACTACATTGCCTTGTATTTAAATTAAAAAAATATATATTATGAACTGATTTTCGGAAAACTAAAGCCTTAAAATATTTTCAGGAACCAGGATTGGAAATGCTTTTTTTTAAAGAGATGTAAACAAACACTTATCTACATATTCGTACAATTTGTTACAAGAAGAACTTTTAAAAAAAATGACATGGATATTGAACTAGATAATACATTAACACTGTACCAAGTCTCGAAAAGTAATAATAAGAATAATTATTTATTGCAGACAAAAGATCCATAAACACAAGATACACACAATTCATACTTAAAAATTAAAATTAATACAAATAGTAAAAATAAAATGTACAAAAAGTATTTTATGTGTTAGTCCTAGTTTTTTTTTTTTTATATATCTACAATTTGTAGCCATCGTTCATACATCAAAAATATTCTAATTTTTTTTTGTGACGGAACAAGCTCGATTCCCGCCGGATGTTAAGCGGACTAACCTCTGCGTATAACAGATGCATTACGTCACAAGTCACGAATTGCATTGCACTGCGCCCGTCACCTTGAGACATAGCTGTTAAGTCTCATGTGCCTGTAATTTGTGGCAGTGTAAGTGCCTTTATAATGGATATTTTATACTTTGTTCTGCTTGACACTGCACTGCAATGCTCACTCCGAGACGTTCGCCCAGTAATTCGACTAGCTTCAGTGCCCGTCCACGCCTGCAATGCGCACTGTAGCGCTGTGGTATAAACCAATACTTCTTGAACTTGTAGATCATTTTGTATTGGTGAACGTCGTGATACCTAATTTTCCCTGAGTCAATAATGCCCCTGCATTTTTCTCGATTTAGGGTACACCTCCCATAAATTATTCATGTCTATATCAAGTAACTGATCAAAACAAATACTTCTGTAGATGTTGTTGGTGTCGGTTCAATACATCAGACACTATCACAGCCGAAAAACATACAATACATCACGTTTAGGTGACTGATTGGTAACATGACGGTAACTTGACTTAACAGTACACTTTTAATAAGAAGTGTGGAAGAAAATTTATAATTTTTCACTCACTCTCTAACGTTACTAAGTTATTTGCTTCATTTAAACTTCTAATCTTAACTAAAGTTTCGACACATTATAGTCCTCTCTTAAGAAATGTGATAGTTCCAACTGCAAAAAGTCCACCTTTTGGAGTACAACATTTTATTTAAATATTTCTAAATATGTCTACAACACTGAGAAAAACGACTTAAAGGCTTAAATCGAATTTGACCTTTTACCGTTGAATTGTAAATACGTAAGATGAATTCACAACTCTTAAGATGATTTTCACCAACCAATAAAAATGTACCATGTTTTATAATAAACACAACCGTCAAAAACGCCTTCCGTAAAGTATTTTCAGAATTGAACTTGTGATACGATAATAATTGCAGTATTGACCATAAAATATACCTTACTTTTACGGCGGTTTATATACGGTGATTATCACTTTAACGTACGACTTAATCAGCCCTATCGAAAGTCAATATTTAAGAAAGACCACAAAATACACCTTAAATGAAGACGAAAAGAAACATTCGCCTTCACTGACCTCGTTTAACGCCTTCTAATTGGAAGGCGTTTTTGTACGTATTTACGTTTGGTCGGTTTTTAGCCTTATACCATATAAATTGGCCGTCATTAGGGCGCTTTTGACTTTAGATTTTTCTCAGTGAAGCTATCGTATGCTAAGCAAGCTGTCGTATGCTAAGCAAACATCACGTCTACAAACCATCCCCTATGACTAGGTTAAAATAATAAAATTGGAGTGCATAATTCGTGTCTGTCCAGCCAGTTCCGATGGCCAAGCGGTAAAGGCAAGCCGGCTTGACGCACCGGGTGCCTAAAACGCTGGTCAGGTTTCCAAAATTTTGTGCTTTGAAAATTTGTTTATGTTATTTAAATGTATGAATTGGGACATTTCGTTGTAACCAAATTGAAAAAGGTGCTTTGTGAAAAAGGCACTTTTTTAGGTTTCCGTACCCAAGGGGATAAACGGAACCCTATTAAGGACAACTTGCTGTCTATCTGTCCGTGCATCCTTCCGTCCGTATATGACGAGTTCCTAGCTCGTAAACATACTGAGTCATAAACCTGATGTTTTGATATTTGTTGTAAAAAGTTGACCCAAAGATGAATATTACACAAGGAAAACAATGCAATTATTTTTCAGGGAGGCCACAATAATACGTAAGAAGCACGTTAAAAATAATCTAAAATCCGCATATTACGTACCGTATGCACTCTTTTGAAACAACAAATATTGTAAAAGATTTATATTGTGAATAATATTATTTTATAAGGGCATTGACGCATGCTATTCGAAAACATAGAAATTATTTCGGATGGAAAAAGATAACTTCCAGCGGAACTTGAACCCGCAACCCCCAGAATATCGTCCTGGTGCATTACCAATTATGCTATGGAAGCGGGCGTTGGACAGTCAAATCTTCTCCATCCGTTTGAATGCGCGTCTTTTTTTGTATTCTAAAACTACTAACATATATTTTTTACGGTCTGTTTCAATGCGGAAAAAAATAACGTGTGAAACAAATAATGATAAATATACGCTATTTAAACCGTTAAAAGTTGTTTAATTACTAAAATAGGATGAAACTACGATTGTATGAAAAGCGCTATATAGAGGAATGCCTTATCAAATACAATAATAAGTAAGTACCTACTCCAAATCTTGATGGCTAAGAATGTAATTAGTTGTAACTACAGCTCAGAACTATTACTATCTTCGTCATATAGGAGTAGACCACTATGTAATGTAACTAATCCGGTTAGGGACCCATGAGTTATGACATCTGACCTGCCCCTTAGATGAAGTATGGCCTCCACAATAGTAGCGTAATCTACGTTAGAAATATGGCTTTATAATATGATACGTAAGTATTTACTTACGTACGAAGTAGGGATGAAAGTATGGTGCGCAAGCATAGTCTAGCGGCGACAGGCCAATTCTGGCCATTCAGTCAGGCCGGCCGCTAAACCAAGGCCAATTTTACTAACTGTTATGTCCTTATCTTATTCTCCTATATAGTGTTTGCAGATACATATTTTCAAGAGGAGACAAACTGCACCGACCCCAATTGTGTGGGTTAAGGGTAAGAAGGTGCAGAGTTTAAGTTTTAGAGTACTATCGTACTAATTAGAAAGTGATGATGTGGTCAAAGTAAGCTGCAGTCTAGTACAATTTTCATTACCAAAACCTTAATTGAAGACGTATGCCATACTTGTAAAAATATTACATTATTCTGAAAACCTTGGTTTGACTTTAAATATTATTACTTAACGAGAACATTTTTGCGTCTGTATGTATGTTGTCACAGCACGTTGAACTGTTGGACCATTTTCGTTGAAATTCGATAAGCAAAAGAACCGGAAGCAGTTTGGAATACTTTTCATACTGATTTGAAAAATATGTTATTAGTTAGTCCATTAATGGTAACCAGCAAAAACATTAAATGCAAATTCATATGACAAGAAATTCGAAACCAATATAATGAAATCAATTATAAACTATCATTCACAAAAAAGTGCATACTAGCATCAAGGGTTCCGAAGCAACACAGAATGTACCAAAAAACGTTATTTTATTTCATGCATTTCGAGATCTTTAGCGGGAGTCCGACCCGCACTTGGTTAGTTTGGATAATTTGCTACTTTAAAGCAAATAATATTGAACTGTAATCTTACCAAGTTCAAAATTTGTATGTATTACCATTTTTACAATAGAGCAAAAACAAATAAACGTTAAAAAACTAGGTTTTTTGTATGGGGTGGGAACCTCATATTTTCTAAGTTTTAGCTATTATTATTAAAGTAGGCATTCGGCCTATCCATCACATTTTCTTTAAATTTTAATGGGTTACCTATCACGGTTGCAAGAAAGCTCTTTAATGTCGGACGGACGGACAGACGAGGGTTGGTAATATAATAGAGTCTCATTTTATAGTACGGAACCCTAAGATTAAAACTATTTAAAGATCATATTATTACTTATGACTTGGCACTGGTCGAATAAAAGCTACTTATTCAGTGGAAAACTAAGGATTAGGTATCTTTAAGTTCTAGTACCACAGGGACAAACGTGAAGTATAGCAAGTAACAAAATTAAATACCTAAGACTTCCCATTTTACGGAAAGAATGTACCGTTTTATAGTACCCTACCTACCTATCAGCTGGATGGTCCACCCACACACAGCCCCTCCTATTTAGGGGGTATTTGCCAAAATCCCCACGCTTGCCAGGCGGCTTGGGGATCGCAGTGTGAGATGGCAAAGTCAAAGTTAAAGTCAAAAGTGCAATTCCAACCCGACACCCCATGGGAAAACGTAAAGACAACGTAAAGTAAAGCAAGTATCAAAATTATATACAGTATATATATAATTTTCATTATATACACTATACATAACACTTCTCATTTAACTTAACGAAAGCAGTAATAGGGTTCCGTTTTACAGTAAGGAACCCAAAATTTAAAACAATTTAAATATCATATCATAACTAACAATTTGGCAGTGGTCAAATAAAATCTACTTATTCTGTGGAAAGCTAAATACATGGGGACAATGTGAGGTAAAGCAAGTATCAAAATTAAATACCTAACACTTCTCATTTTACTTAAGAAAAGTAGTAATAGGGTCCCGTTTAATAGTAAGGAACCCTAAATTTAAAACTATTTAAATATCTAATCATAACTTACGATATGGCACTTGTCGAATAAAAGCTACTTATTCAGTGGAAAGCTAAATATATGGGGACAATGTGAAATAAAGCAAGTATCAAAACTAAATACCTAACACTTCTCATTTAACTTAACGAAAGCAGTAATAGGGTTCCGTTTTATAGTAAGGAACCCTAAATTTAAAACAATTTAAATATCATATCATAACTAACGATTTGGCACTGGTCGAATAAAAGCTACTTATTCAGTGGAAAGCTAAAGATACAGGGACAATGTGGAGTAAAGCAAGTATCAAAATTAAACACCTAACACTTCTCATTTAACTGAAATAAAGTAGTAATAGGGTTCCATGTTATAGTAAGGAACCCTAAATTTAAAACAATTGAAATATAATATCATAACTAACGATTTGGCACTGGTCGAATAAAATCTACTCATTCAGTGGAAAGCTAAATATACGGGGACAATATGAAGTAAAGCAAGTATCAAAATCAAATACCTAACACTTCTCATTTTACTGAAAGTAGGCACAGAATGTATACTCAACCCATATTAAATCGAATTATTTGGAAGTGGAGAGATATAACATTATACGGAGTGCCGATAGAGGATTGAAAAAGGTTTCGGATAAAACGGTTGGCAATTGACAATTTCAATTTGGAAATGAAGCTTTTTTGGTCGTAATGTTTCGAACTTAGGCATTGCTTTAAATTGACTAGCAGCAAATAAATAAATTTCAGGGCGACGTTTTCCGTTTCAAATATAGGTCACGAACCTATATTTGAAACCTATTCTTTTTAATTTTATTTTTATGCCTGATAGGTTAGCTTTTGACCACTATCTCACCTGATGGTAAGTGATGATGTGGTCGAAGATGTTGTTCAGGCTAATCTAGAGTTACTGGCTTTCAAGGACAGCTACCGTAATACACCGTTAGGTGATTGGCCACATATTTTCTACTTGAGGGTGGTAGCTATATGGCGGGCATTCGCAAAATGACCTACCACCATGCGTTACTGACTGCCATCCTAAGACAACAACCGGGACCGACGGCTGAAAGTGCCCTCCGAAGCACGGAAGCGCTCAGTAGTAGTGTCACTAGCGGTCACCCATCCAACTCATGACCGCGGCGGACGTTGCTTAACTTTGCTGATCGGTTAAGAACAGCTAAGCAAACTTCGCTACGAGCGCTTCATATTCAATAAAGGTTAGACTTTGGGTGGGGAAATATTAAAGACGAATCAAGTCCATGTCAGAGAGTTACGGTGCCTTTCTACCAAAGCTGTGCTAGGTAGAGAAATGTGGTGAGCGAGGAAAATTTTGATATAGGCAAGGGTGGAAGGAACCGAGAATATGCATAGGAGCTAGAGAGCAAATTTTGTAGTATATCGTATAAAACGGGATTCACAGCCCAGGTGCTATTTATATAATGTTGTAATCTATTGACTATTATATGAATTATACTCTATATTACTATTTTTTTACCAGCGGTATGCCTTTAGTAACAAAATACTACGAACTATATACAACACTACAGGTACTACAATGAAAGGATTTAGATCCCTATCAGTCATTGCAGACTCATAGGCAGTCCAAATGCTCTAGGCCATTACTAACATTATAAAGAGGAAACAAACCTAATAAACTTAAAAAATAATGTACCGATTTGTAAAATTCTTTCACCATTAGAATCCCACACTATCCGTATGAAAACTTCGATAATGTAAGCCAACGCGTGAAATAAATACCAAAAATAATCGTTATATCGCGTACGCTGCGGAAATTGTTGACAAAAGAGTAAAGTGGTGTATTTTAATTTTATGGAGAACATCAATATCTACAAAAAAGTCCGCAATACCATATATCTTAATATTACAGTTACACAATAAACTTTTTTAAATGTTTAAATTAATATTTTTTGTTAAATACCCGTGCAAAGTCGGGGCAGGCCGTTAGTATAACATAAATATGTTCTATATTTAACTTATTTTTTATTTACCTTTGTTACTTCTTTTTCTGTAATATTATTAGTCTTTGTCGCCTTTTGACTAAAATTCATTCACCTACATCGGCATCGGTGACCAAGCTTTAGGTCAAATTCTGCAACCCTATATTTTTTATTAGATATGTTATTCCACAATTCAGCGATGGTGCTCAAACTCAAAGACACATTACTAAGAAAACATTCCATAAAATCATGTTAAAAGATCACTTATTTAAAAATATTCTTAATAATAAATAAATAAGAACTGTATATCATAACAAACTTAATCATTTATACATTAGCTTTTAATTATTTAATTTGTTATGTTCTGTACTTCCTAAGCTAATGCACTACAGTTCGCGGCTTACGAAGGACTGTTCCATATCCACTTGAACGTCATAAAGTTGACTAAGGGAATTAATGTGCTGAATGAATTTTGCATGGTGGAGTGCATTTTGCGTTGCGAATGCTCGCCAAAGTTCGCGCCTAAATACAGTAATGCTTCAAGCCCGAATATCTGAGATTGTGCTGTTACCACCAAGATCGACTCTAGCCCTTTTTATTCAGTGCTCCAGCTTCAAGTAGCCTAGGACCTGAAAAATATATAACTACGAATATTTCTTTTAAACGTTAAAATACAGTTTAAGAAGTGGTTCTTAAAATGACTCGCTGGTTTATTTTCATTGTTAAATTGCAACTTTGGTAGGTTCAACCCTAGCTTGACGGCATAGACCTAGCTACGATTTGCGTAGACCATAGCTACGATTCGATCATACATTAAGCATGGCGTAGAGCCTAGCTACGATTCGATCACACATTTAGCACGCGCAAGTGCCTTAAAAGCTTGGCTTTTTAGTTGTAACAATATTCATTATGTCACGCGCTCGGTGGCTTTGTCGCAACCGAGGTCATGAATTAAGGTGGGGGCACATTACACCCGACAGGAAATTTGCACGCCAGCGCTCGGGTGCGTATTATAGCCGCACTGTCACGAGCTTTAACCGTATTAGTGGAACGCTTTTGTCCAGTTATAATTACTATCTGGTCCAATGGGCCATCAGATATTATCGGAGTACGGGAATGAATTTAAGTTGGTGATTAGTTTGAAAATGACCATTTGGATCGTGTGAGCGATAGCAATAAATAACGTTAATTTGTTGAACGAGGTACAAATAATCTACTTAGCATATTAATTATGTTTTTGAAACACGAATTGGGTCAAGGTATGTCTGGATATATAAGTATGGTGGTAGGGCATTTTGCGAATGCTCGCTTGTCTGGCGATCCCTCCCTCAATTTTAACATTTGTAACTAATCACCTAACCTGAGTTCTAGCAGCTGTCTTTTTGAAACAGTAAATCTAGTTTTAACCTGTACTATGAACAACTATTCTATGACACCAACCGGTGTGATAGTCGATAGTAAAATAATTTTTTAAAATTGGCAAGTTGAGAGTCGGTTTCTGTTCAAACCTGTAGGGGTATAAGTAAAAGTTTAGGTATTTATATTGCTGAATGAAATCCATAAATTTATAAAATTATTGAAAATATTTTAATTGTATGATGTTATTAAAATTAATTATTTTCGATTTTAATGTTATCTGTGTTATAAGACGTTGATTCGTACCAAATTTCAATATTCTGAGTTCACGGGAAGTCCGCTGTAGCTTTTGATTCCCTTGCGAGTGTCGAAAATTTGCGGAATAAATGGCTGTATCTTTCGATTGCGTTAGTTTAAAAATTTGATTTTTCCATAGCTACACTAGGACAGTAGACTTGAGTATTTGATATAAATTTCAGCTTGATACCTCCACGTGTTCCTGAGAAAAAGGGTATTGACAGGCATACAGATGGACACCAAAGTGATCCTATAAATTTCCGTTATTTCCTTTTGAGGTACAGAACCCTAAAAAATTACTGATATTTCTGCCAAAATGTCCTACCTATTTTTGATTTATTTCAGATAATCATTTTATAGGGTTAGTAATACAAACAGTATAATGTTAGTTTTATACCTAATTATTTTAAATTACTACTTCATTCCCAAAGAAAAAAAATAATTATTACTCCATACGAATTTTTTCAAAGCAACGCCAAAATTTATTAATCAACTAGCTGTGCTCCGCCATAAAACTCGCCTATAGAATGGCTATCTATACTTCTATACTAATCACTACATAGTATAAAACAAAGTCACTTCTCCCTGCATGTCTGTGCATATTTATATGCTTAGATATTTAAAACAACGTAAGCGATTTTGATGCGGGTTTTTTAAAAATTAGAGGGATTCAAGATAAAGGTTTATATGTATAACACATGCATAATATAGTAGATAAACACTGATAACTTTGGAGGCTTCTAGTGGGATGTCGTAAATAAACAAATTTGCTGCGCACTGGCTAAACCTACGATATCGATCAAAATAATGTACTACAGTATTCAACACTTTATTGAGTATCAGCATTTCACCCGTAAGAAGCCGGGGCGGGTCGCTAGTATATTAATATTATAAAGAGGAAGATTTGTATTTTTGTATGTAACGAATTAACATAAAAAGTGCTATAGAGGATTATCGAAACATGTTTTTTTTTTAAAACTGTAAATATCCGTGTGAAGTGATAATAATGATGATGAAAAATATTTTGTGTGTTAATCCATGACGTAAACTACATACCTAAGTTTTATCCCAATTGGTAAACTCTCATACCCACACTCACTCACAAACTTTCCCATTTATAATAATAGTATGATGTGATTAGACGAGTCAGAGGTAAGATGCTATTTCATAAAAAAGTTTTTTTATTTCTATATTATTGTGACGGAACAATTTTCAGGCCCACCTTATGTTAACGGACTTACCTCTGCCTAAAACAGAATCATTTCATCACAAATCATGAATTGCATTGCAACCGTCACTTCAAGACATATTTGTTAAATCTCATGTGCCTGTAATTTAAAGGACTGCCGCCGGAACACACCGTTAGGTGTTTGGCGACAGATTTTCTACTTGAGGGTGGTCGATAGCCAGGCGGGCATTCGCAAAACGCCCTTCCACCATGTGGTGAAGCTCAAGCCCGCGGCGGGATTCGAACCATAGACCCGCTGCGCGGCAGTCCATAGCCAATACTACTGAGCCATCCTGCCTCGAAACTTAAGTTTATATAATTTTTGTTAAGAGAAAATATTCTAATTATAACGGTATTAATTCTAAGTTAGCAAGTAAGACAGTGTGTTGAATAGCGCGGCTAAAAAGGTTTCTGTAAAATAAATGGGCCGTTAAATCTCACTCTTAAAAAGGTCACGACTTAACAAATGTTCGGCTGAAAATAAGGTTAGCAAAAAAGTGAATCAAATTCTCCTTGACTAAGTTGGTCATATAACGAGGACGTGGTAAGCCCTTCAAAATCCCGCCATCAATACCTCAGGAATATTAAAATTACACATAAATCCTCTCTTAAACCGCGTTACACAAGGTGCTTCCCATTTTCAGCTTGTTGGATTCCGTTAAAGAAAACGGTACCTTACAAGGTGGGAAGCTGCCTGTTGTATGTACATACATGGGTAATAATTACGTACCGCGGTGAAGCGCTTTGTACGCAACGCCGATTCGTCATAATATTTATTTATTTACATATATAATACGGTACAACCAATTCCATTGGCTAGTGCATGCAAGTTAAAATATAGATATACAAATAACAAAATAAAACATTATTTACATTCTATATTTCATAAAGAATATAAATAATTCTTTATGAAATATATTGCCAGTAAGCGGCCGTTGCTCTTTAAACCCCTGTAATGGTCAGACCATATATAATATTATAATTATACAATAGATAAAGTATTATACTGTACTGTACTGTACTGTATCTGCTGGATTGTCCACTGCTGAACACAGCCTCAGTTAAAATTTAATTTAATATTAAACTGAAGTATAAATGCATTGGCAATCTCTTATTACCAGACTGGCAAACATATTATCTTTTTGGCTGCTGAGTGAATTTCGTAAATTATGACAATTTTAAATGTTTGATCTGAAGAATATTCTTTTTTTTAAGTGATTGCTACAATTATCAACTATCTCACGATGAGCTAACGATTAATGATTAAGGTGTATTTCGACCAATTTATTTTAGAATAGCTCTTTGCTCTCCTGTATCCTCTTTTTGGGAAATTGGATAAAAACTATCCTATGCCCTTTCCCAGGTCTCAAACTACATCCATACCTAATTTCATACAAATCAGTACAGTGGTTTTTAAGTTTATTCGTTGTATACAAATCTTTCTTCTTCATAATATTAGTGTAGATGTAGATATACTAATTATTGTATGCAATAATTAGTATATCAACTTATTAGTAGATTATGATACAAGTGAGCTAAGTTGTTCAAGAGTTTCATACGCACTTTTTCAACACCATTGCGAGGAAAAAAACATATTGTGCAAATGCGATACAAACAACATACGAAAATCATGGAAAATAGCGCGAAAGCATTTTTTTTTGCGCGCGGTTCATGTATGCTTGTTGATTACATATAAACCTTTTTGATGTTACAAATCTGTATTACCCGGTTAAATTGAAAATGCTCTGTTTACTCGCATATAAAAACTTCGTACTCAAATAATGCTGCGAAAATTGCAAACATATAATATCCTAACAAATATAACCATGAAAATATAAAAGAGTGAGGGGGGGTCTTCATAGAAAACTTCAACGCTTTTTCGTTTCACATACACACGGTAATATAACTGAACAAAGTTTACTTCTAATTTGTCAGGCATACGACCAAGGAGTGGAATGCATTGCATGAGTGTTACCTACTCTAGGTCTTTAAGGCAAAAGATCTTCTAGGCGCGCGTGTACCATCGTCGACCACATCGTCACTTTATATGAAATGAGATATCCAACGCAATCCTTATGCCGCAAGATTTATAACAAATATACAAACGTAAAATTCCGTGTGATGATTATACTCGTACAAGCTAAGTTAAAAATAAGGAACAGAAAAATAAAACTGGCTTAGTAAGAGCCAGGCTCGGGTTATGGATCCCAAATTGAATGTTTTTTTTTTCATATCTATGTCCATGTTCACCGTTCAACACGTACTTGACTAGTTTTGAATGTTGTAAAGATAAACGAGGTGCCACAGCACCTAATGATAGGCCCTGTTACTAATGAAGATTTACGGTACTATGAGCAAATGCTTATAGTTATATATATGGTTTTAATTAACCATAGTAAAACAAGAAAAGTAGTTTTACTGGAGGCCCATAGGCGATTAACATGCCTTCTCTAGTCTGGATATACACAGGTTGCCAATATCTTAAAGTTTCATATGTATATAAAATATGTATAGGTATAATATAGAAAATAAATTTGTAGCTACCTACAAGTATGACTTTCTGTTTTTTAAAGCGTGATAGGTTAGCCTTTGACCACTATCTCACCTGATTGAAAGATATGATGTGGTCGAAGATGTTGTTCAGGCTAACCTAGAATTACTGGCTCTGTAATATGTCAGAATACACCTCAAGGTGCTTGACGACAGATTTTCTATTTGAGGGTGGTAGCTAGCCAGGCGGGCATTCGCAAAATACCCTATCACCATGCTGTAACGACTGCCATCCTTAGACGACAACCGGGACCGACGGCTTAACATGCCCTTCGAAGCACGGCAGCGCTCCGTTGTAATGTCACTAGCGGTTACCTATACAACTCATGACCGTAGCGGACGTTGCTTAACTTTGCTAATCGGTTAAGAACAGCAAAGCAACCTTCGCTACAAGCGCTTCAAAAATTTATTGTTAATAATTATATTTTCAATAAATGAAGGCACTCTGGACTTGCTAGATAATTCATAGTCTACACGCTGTGTCACGTGCGTACGGCCCCACCCACGCACAAGGCGCCTTCAGTACCGTTCTATGAAGTCAAACTTCTTGTTTGATTTTACTATGCTTTAACTGAGTTTCTATTGCATATAGACCTTAGCAGTAGAACGTTTATATCTGGATAACGTAGTGTACAAAAGCCACCTTCAAGGTGTTTGTATCTCCATGGACGCTTGTAAATTGTGTTTAGTATGAACGAGCGCAATTAGTACCTTTATGACTAGGTAACTGTAGTGGTTAAGTAGAGCATGCTCTACCTTAGAGGCACTTATGAAACCACATAACGTGGTTACGCTACTTGTACTTCAGATAACTAAGTGTAACTAGGCAACTCTTACCATTACAAATTAATATTATTATTTTCATATACATTAATATACTAAACATTGCATATTCTATTTTACATCAATTAGTTTGACATGTGATGCTTAGTTATGAATTTTACAATAATTAATATGTAGTTTATTTTGCATGGGGAAAGGGCATTTTGACTATGCCTACCAAGCTGTAGCTAGGCATTCGCAAAATGCTGTCGCCAAGCATATAACGGTATGTTCCACCACCTGTCCTTGAGAGCGAGTAATTCTAGATTAGCCTGAACCAATTCGTCGACGACTTCATCACTTACCATCAGATACGATAGAGGTGAAACGCTAAACTACCAGTTATAAAATAAAACAATCAATTACGTCAACGTGGGGTTGCTGCATATTAGAATAGACTAAGATTAAACAAAACAACCCGTGGTTAAATTATTTATTTGTGATGTTAGTAAATATCTTAAATAAATATACATTTTCAATGTGTACAAGATAGTGTTCTTAGACAAGATTAGAAGAGACTTAGACAACCCAGAAGAGTGGGCTAAGTGGGCATGTGAGGTCCGTATATGTCTTTTCTGGCAAGATAAAAAAGAACACACGATACAATTTTAATATATTTCGTTTTTGCAATAACGCATGCTTTGCGGATTACATCACAAAATGGCACAACGCATGGCCTCGACAAGTTATTTCACACATTTGAGTGTCAGTTCCATTTTTTGATATATTTTGCTTCTTTCTATTATAATTTATTCAATTAATTTTATAAGTGTTGAGTCTTACTAACAAAAGCTTAGTAAGATCTTGAATTGCTTCGGAACATATGGTAAAGCATTCCATCAACGGTCCGTCTTGGTAATTGTGGTCACAAACGTTTTGCTTCTAAGTAATTACAAGCCTAGTAGCTTGTAGGCTTCTCTTGAACATATATATATATACGCCTACATACCTAGCTATTCTATATCGTAGGTTTGGTGGGCAAATGTCGAGAGTAATTACTGGGTAAATGAAACTTAGTGACAACTGTCATGTTGAAATAAACGCTGCTAGATATGTCTTCAAGTAACAATGTTGCAAATTTTTTATTTCTTGATGTGTGATTTAACTCTCACCGGCACGGCAGCCGACCTATAAAATTTACCACTCCCTCAAAAACCCTTAAAGCAACTGACAAATTAAGAACATAGATTTTAGACTTAAGGTCATTCAGGGAAAATTTCAACGAGTTTGGACACTTGGTATCTAAAATATGACGAAATTTTGTATGGATAGTGCAGCATGCTGGGCACGCTGCCAACTGGTAGTGGGCTAGAGCATTTGGACTGCCTGTGAGTCTGCAATGGCTTATAGGGATCTAAATGCTTTTATTGTAGTAGCTGTAGGGTTGTATATAGTTCGTTGTATTTTGTCAATAAAGGCATGCTTCTAAGTTCTATAAAAAGGCTCAATACGGTGTTTTTTGGGTTAAAAACCAGCGGTATTTTTCAAGTTATAACTAGATAATGATTTCGATTTCCACTAGAGAGAGGATCTCACGATGCCTGGAAAAAACACAAGAAAGATCAGCTTATTATGACAGCTGTCACACTTCGTTCCTGTAAGTACCTATAAAGAAAACAGACCGGTGAATGTTTTAAAGAAATATCATTAAACAAGCGTTAGTAATGAATTACATTGAAGACATTTGAACTTTAAAAAGTTAAAGTTCTATTTAGATCGTAATTTATTTCAGTTCCCGTTCAAAATGTTAATTAATCTGCTCTCAGTTTTACGAGAGCTCTCTTAAGCAAATTATACATCGTCTGCGAGTTTTATAGCGTTTCGGATTATGAGATTTTGAATATTTCCCACCATTGCGAGTTGAGACCAAGATTCATTGGGATTTTCTCCGCTTAAGGGTTTATCATAGTCTTATCCCCAAAGCTACGGGTAATGGCACCGATCGATGGCCTCTTATTTTAACATTACTCTCAGGAACATCTGCCTAGACAGTCTGATATTCACCGATATCCATTGCTTTAAGGAGGTGTGCGGTGTTTTTGCTGTGTACATGAAAATATCTTGGAAAGGTCAGGAAAAAAATTAAAAAAGGGTACTTACTTTCAACCCATTTGAATCAGCTTGGTACCGACTTCAATAAGTGGATCTAAATGAGACGATTTCTAATAAAACAAAATGAAAACCAGTAAAAAAGTGACAGAAGAACGAAGAAAAAAAAAAATAGTATTATCATTTGCAAAGAATTGGGTCATTTACACTGTCACCCGAAGAAATTGGCTCGTATATACAATGTGGCCTCAAAAGTAAAGTAACTGCAACGATTGTGTATTATTATTGTATATTAATATTTCATATTCCATAATACTAAAGGGTTTAAACATAAATACCATTGTGATGTTCATCACTACTATATTTGTATGAATTCCTATTGCATGAATATACTAGTGTACCATTTTTAATGGGAATTTGACAGAATATGCATTAGGCCCACCCGATGTTAAGTGGTAAATCACAGCCTATAACAGATAAATTTCGTGAAAAAAAAAGTGACGAAATAAATTTTATTGGTATTTTTATTGGAAAATCCGTGTTTTTCCGATATATAAATTATATTTTCCAAATTTTCTATAATTCCATGCAACACTACATAGGGGCGCGATCCCCGATCGTTTCCCGTTGGTTTGAGCGCGATCGGCGCTATAGTTTTTTCAATATTCATAAATCTTTGTAATATACCTAAATTTCTTCTGTCCAGAAGATTTTCTTACCTACAGTTGTTGAGCCTCATGTGCCTGTAATTAAATACTGGCTCTCAAGGACTGCTGCTGGAACAAACTGTTAAGTGCTTGGACACAGATTTTCTATAAGCTATGCCCATCTACGATGCGGTGAAGCTCGAATCAGACCATGGACCTACGGGAAGGCCATCCATAGTTATTACCGCTCGGCTATCATTGTTTCAAAATCTATATGTAAGTACTACTTGCATACATTTGTTATTGTTACTTACACGTTCACGATTTACAACTGACCAGCATTTTGAAAAAAAAAAAGATATTATCCTGACTTTTCCACTTTTATCCCACTAATGCGAGGTCGGCACAATGTCTTATCTAACAGCACAAAAGACAAAACATCAACATTTAAAAAAAAAATTTGCTAACTTGTTCCATAACAGGTCAAATTCGTAAAATATGTTGGTTTTGATTTTGTGGCTTGCACTACTCCCGACGCGAACTCTGATGAATCAGTGATGACTTAGTGGCATTGGCTATGGACTGCCGTGCAGCAGGTCCATGGTTCGAACCCCGACACGGGCTTGAACTTCACCGCATGGTGGAAGGCCATTTTGCGAATGCCCGCCTGGCTAGCTACCACCCTCAAGTAGAAAATCTGTCGCCAAGCACCTAACTGTGTTTTCCGGCAGCTGTCCTTGAGAGCCAGTAATTCTAGGTAAAGCCTGTTAATACTTTCGACCACATCATCACTTACCATCAGGTGAGATTGTGGTCAAAGACTTACCTATAAGCAATAAAAAAAACTCTCCTTGGGAGACCTTGGCTCCTTTATGATGTGAAGCAGCACCCCATTCACATCGACGTTAAAATGTACATTAGGCGTATTTTATCACATTTATTTAATTTACTACATACTACAGAAGTATGTAGAGCAGTAGCTACTAATATATTAAATTGGTACAGAAATTGAGATATCAAACATTCAAAATTACTTTATGACATATCATGAGATATGAACGTGTAATAATGAAATTACAGCGAATTCCATGCATACCATCTTGCAATTTATATTTATGAAATGTAATGGACTTTTGTAATTAAATTCGTTTCCATAAGATTTATTTAGGTAATAGGTTATAATGACTACCATCTCACCTTTTGCATGGCAAGTAATGATTTAGGAACATATTGACCAGTATAAACTTAGAATGGCTCACAAGTATTTGTATTTTATTATTTTTGTTTGCGAATAAACTTTAAACACTCTCCTTGATGAACATAGGCTATAGAATATTTTCCCGAACCGTAGGACCCGTATTTTCATACGGTTCTTCGATAATGTAACCCAAAGAGTGAAAAATACCAAAAAATATCAATGTATCGGGTACGCTGCGGAAGTTGTTGACAATAGAGCAAAGTGATGTACAACAAATTTATAGAAAACGTTAATATCTATAAAAAAATCTGCAATACCATACGTCTAACTATTACAATTATGTCACAATAACTACTTTTTATATTTTTCAATTTATATTTTTTTGTTAAATTTGTTGTTGGCTTGGTACGTGTACCAAGCCGGAGCAGACCGCTATTCATGTATATAAGAAAATTTCTAATAACTCAGCTTCATCTCTACTCTCACTACACAAGAAATACAAAATAAAATCGTAGAACTATAATTTAATAATACTTACAAATAGTAATATTGTAATATATAATACAAAACTTTATTTGCAATTATGATTCTGGTTTTAGCAGACGTATGTTACACTGAATTAATTTTTATAATGCCTACCCATCACCATGTCCACCAAACATAATTATGTTGAACATTTCTAAAATCTGTAGAAGTGCTTCTCTTTTGCATTATTTACGTTGTTTAAGTTTATCTTTAAGTTTTGTCGGGAGGCGATACAGCAAGGCACTTGTTGGTACGATGCAAGGTGCTCCTTGATAGGGGTCATTATTCAAGTCGCCATGATAGAGTCCTTGAAATCATACGAGAAGCGTCGATTCCCTCGGTAGCTAGAGCAAAAAAAGGTTTGACCACGAATAAACGACACGTCGATTTTGTTAAGGAAGGGTCATCTACAAAATCTAAATCGAAACCTTACTCCATCTTAGACGCAGCTCCCAATTGGACTCTTTTGATACACGTATGAAAAACACTACACACACAAAATTCCTGAGGATGTTGGTGTTTCGTCTTCCAAACCAGACATATTTCTGAACTGAAAAAATCTAAAACGCATAGTACTTATAGAACTTACTGTGCCATGTGAAACAAACATACCTAAAGACCACACAATAAAAACAAACAAGTAATATGACCTAAAAAATGTATTCACCAAAAACGGTTATGTGGTATCTATATGCTGTAGAAGTTGGTGAAAGGGTATACCAGCGAAATTCCTGTATAACCTACTTAAAGACCTTGGCCTGTCAAGAACAACCGTAACTTCCATCCTAGAACCTGCATCTAAGGCGGCATCAGTGGGATCCTACAAAATTTGGTCAGGCTTCACCGCTCAAGCCTCCTCCCCTGCCTAACTGTTGATGCATCATAGAGGGGCCCCTTTACCCCCTTCTCCTGGGTTGCAAATCCCAGGCCCCTCTGGCCTCTGCAACTCTATGGACCCAGCACCCGCACGGTGAATGGAATGCTAAGAAATTTGTCTCTCTAAAAAGAATTATAGAACCCAGCATTAATTTACAAACTGGTAGCTTTAAACCTCATTTCCAATTTCATATTAATTTGATCTTCCAGTTTGTTATTATTTTAATCCACAATAAACGATAATCTTGGAAAGAAAACTGAAGTACAAGGAAAATAAGAGGCCTGCTTTAATAAGATACTGTATTGATTTTCTCGATTCCTAAAGGTCACAGTCGAGATGTGGCCCAATAGAATACTCGAATCCATGAATTTTATGGGCAGTTTATTCTTTGGCGAGACTCTATGTCGCCAGTGTGACCTGAGATATTTGGCATCCATTCAACGCTGTAGTTGAGTTAGTAGCTTAATGTACTAGTTTGAAACGATAACATATTTTTAGGTCAAGTAAACTTTTTGTTTGCTCAGCGTTCTTGATTGATGGAAGAGTTAAGTACCTGTCTAAATTAATGAAGTAAAGTAAACGAAGACTTTTATGGCAGGTGGAATGTTAGTGCGTTCGATTTTTGAATTAATGTGATGTGACAACAAAATTATATTCCATTTGGTATTGTGGCAGTACAAGTACGATGCCTTCTGTTTTTTTTTGTGACGGATCAAGCTCGAGGTCCTCCTGATGTTATGCGGACTAACCTCTGCCTATAACAGATGCATTTCGTCACAAGTCACGAATTGCACTGCGCCCGTCACCTCGAGACATAGTTTTTAAGTCTCATGTGCCTGTAATTTCACTGGCTCTCAAGGACTACTGCCGGAACACACCGTTAGGTGCTTGGCGACAGATTTTCTACTTGAGGGTGGTCGCTAGCCAGGCGGGCATTTGCAAAATGCCCTTCCACCATGCGGTGAAGCTCAAGCCCGCGGCAGGATTCGAACCATGGATCTGCTGCGCGGCAGCCCATAGCTAATCGCCACTGAGCTATCACTGCTTTGAAAAAAGGTTAGGTTGGTGTTAAGTGGTAACCTCTGACTATAACAGATATATTTACCCAAAACTGTACTGCGCCCATAACCCTGAGAAATAAAGTTGTATTCGTAGCTGTTTCCATATTTTTTTTTTATTCTTGATAGGTTCGCCTTTGACCACTATCTCACCTGATGGTAAGTGATCATGTGGTCGAAGATGTAGTTCAGTCTAACCTTGGAGTACTGGTTCTCTAGGACAGCTGCCAGGACACATTGTTATATAACGACTGCTATTCTTAGACAACAACCGGAACCGACGGCTTAAGGTGCCCTCCGAAGCACGGGAGCGCTCAGTAGTAATTTCACTAGCAGTCACCCATCCAACTCATGACCGCGGGAGAGTTTGCTGATCGGTTAAGAACAGCCAAGTAAAGTTCGCTACGAGCGCTTCCGAAAAGTAGTTTCGTCATATTTTAAATAAAATATTCGATACAAATTCTTTCTGCAAAGAATGCTCGACGTACAAACTCCAAGGAAATAAATATCGCTGCAAAAGTTGATCATCCTAATAATAATAATAATAAATATAATATAAACGTACTCAACAAAGTGTTGGCGCTCACAACTATTACCTTGCCTATCGCTGACCCCACGGACTACCGCTTTAAATCCGGCTTTTATTCACTAATTACATAACATACAATTAAAACGTTCCACACAAATTTCTTGAGGCGAGAGATATACGTATTATAACGTTAAGACATTGCAGCTAGCAAATGCATATTTCAATGTGGCTGCAGCGCAGGACGAGAACCATTATTCGTTGCTCTATGAGACAAACAATTAATAATACCAGGTAAACAAACCTAAGAATAGGGGTTTAGCGCATATTTGATACTGTACCAACATTCATTTGGTTTTATCGTTATTTATTAGGGTTCCGTACCCAAAGGGTAAAAACGGAACCCTATTACTAAGACTTCGCTGTCCGTCCGCCTATCACCAGGCTGTATCTCAAGAACGGTGATAGTTAGAAAGTTGAAATTTTCACAATGATGTATATTTATTGCCGCTATAACAACAAATACTTAAAATAAAATAAAATAAATATTGAAGGGGGGCTCCCATACAGCAAACTTGATATTTTTACCGTTTCTTGCTCGATACTGATAACGGTGATAGGTAGACGCTTCCACAGAACATTAGGTTTTATGTTCTCTTTAAATATAATTAATTAAAGTAAAATAAAATAAATAATTAAGGGGGCTCCCATACAATAAAAGAGGCCGAACTACCCAGCTCAATCGGACACTCTGAAAAGTGTCTGTAACTTGCAAGATTAGGTTACAGATAATGGAACGGAACCCTTCGTGCGCGAGTCCCACTCGCACTTGGCTATTTTTTTATTTATTTAGCCACCAACGATCAAATAGAAATTTAGTCATCAAACATTCAAAATAAAATCTTTGAGATTCAGATTTAACTTTTCTTGTGGCGCTAACCTCTTAAAATAATAAATTATTTATAGCTTCTGAATAAACCACAGTAGTCAAAGCCTAGCCTTCTAGGAAAAGAAATACACTTCTGGACTCATCTATTGGCCCACCTTATTATTTTTAGTTTCGTTTGGTCCTAGCTAAAATTTTATATTAGGTCGAGCAAAAAGTTTTTATGCAGTTTTGAACCTGGCACATTCACAATTTCATTCAATAGTCTTTTTTTGAATTTCGAACACAGAATTTAAAGAAACAAAAGACAATTTGGAGCCTGTTTGTTGATATCAAACAATCGAATACTAAGAAAACTTGGTTTTATTAGTTTACTTGGATTTAATTCTTGAAAAAGTGATTAATATCTTTGGTTTTGCAACAAACATTACTTATTCTTAACATTAAGGTGAGGTTCTATCAATAATCTATGGATACTTCACCTGAAGTCGCCGCCCAAGCTGTGGCACTTATTCAGGCCGGACACAGCCAAAGAAACGTGAGTGCTCAACTTAATTTAAGTCGATCTGCGGTCCGAAATGTTTATCGGAGGTACCTAGAGACTGGCGGCTTTGTTCGTCGCCAAGGAAGGCCACGATCTCGGGTCACAACTGAAAGGCAGGATCGATTCATCGTGACGACCAGCTTGAGAAATCGTCACCTTACCTCCATTGAGATACAAAACCAACTTCGCGACTTCCACGGAGTATCTGTGAGCGCTCGAACTGTTCGGAGAAGGTTAAAAGAACGCGATATGGTACCACACAAGCCAGCTAATGGGCCCAAACTAACGCGAGCCCACCGAACAGCGCGCCTTCATTTCGCACGCAGTCATTTAAATTCGACACAGCAAGTTTGGAGCCGTGTACTCTTTTCTGATGAGTCTAAAATTGTGTTACATGGCAATGATGGAAGGAAGAAGGTCTACCGACGTAAGGGAGAGCGTTTCGCACAATGCTGCTTTGAAGAGAGGGTTGCTTATGGCGGTGGCTCATGGACTGTCTGGGGCGGTATATCCGCGAGCGGCAAAACTCAACTTGAGGTTGTTACAGGACCACGGCTGCCAACATTAAATGCTGAAAGGTACATTCGTGAGTGCTTAGAACCTCACGTGATACCATACGCGGACTATGTGGGCCCAAATTTCCTTTTTATGCATGATAATGAAGGGCAAGAGCCCATGCGGCCGGCATCGTCAGGGAATATCTTCGGGATGTGAACATCACAGTTATGAACTGGCCAGCCAGAAGCCCAGACATGAACCCTATTGAGCACATGTGGGGCGAGCTAAAAAGACGTGTTAGGGCTCGTCAGCCAGTTGCCCAGACGATGCAGGAGTTGAAAACTGCCATAGAAGAGGAATGGGAGATGATCCCTCAAAATTTCATAGAGCGGTTGATAAACTCTATGCCTAATCGTATGAGAGCTGTGGTAGATGCCCATGGAGGCAACACGCGTTATTAAATTAAACCTTTATTTGATAAAACATGTTTTTTATTCAAAAATCAATTGCCTTTAACAAGGCGCATATCCGACTTGTTAGGCGTAGCTCCATGTCGTATGGTATTCTGAATTCAAATTTAAAACAATACGATCGAAAAAGATGGTAAAATGTATCAGGTTTAAAACTGCATCAACAGTTTTTGTTCAATCTAGCAATCATATTTCGGTAGGGGCCATCGAAACCTAAACTCTAAGGTGGGCCAATAGATGTGTCCAGAAGTGTATAAAGTAATATTTTCATAAGGAGATAAGGCTAAGCAACCACTTTCACTTGTTGAAAATGGGGTTGAAATTATTAACCTATCTCCTTTTTAGCTCTTACCGAAATAAATTTTCTTCTCAATGGACATTCAAATGGGTCTTTGCGCGATTCCCGACATATCTACACCGATTACGGTTAATGTTAAATCTACGTTCACACTATGTCGCCTTTTGCAGCAAATGTTACCTCAGCGAACGACGTAACTCTGGTATTAGTGATGACTTTGGTAACTACTTGTTCCAGTGCATGAAACAGGTTCGGAATTAATTGACGTCTGGGAAAAATATGTATCAAGGACTGTCCTGATACCATCCACTTGGCCACTAATAGTCTAGTTAATGACCGCGCACCGTCCCCTATGACGGTTAAAGTATTTTTTTTAGAGCACAAAGTTTCGGCTCGAAAGAGTGGTTCCGGTGGAGGAGTAGAATAGGCATCCGGTGCGAAATCGGAGGACGCGGATTCAATTACCGTACGAAACAAAAAAAAAATGGACTCCAATCTTTTGTAAATGTTTTGGTAGATAATAGTTCCCCCTATCACCCCACACCCCGTTGGTCCACTACTTACGGGACACCCTGTATAAACAAATCTTCGTATGCATAATATACCTAAGTGTATAAAATAAAAAATATAAACATAAAAAACAATTATAGATTCAAGAGTTACTTTGCGGAAATTCATATTTAATATTAATAAATATTTTAAGAAAACATTAAATAAATATTAAAAAAAATACTTAATGAGAAATATAGCTACTGACAATTCAGCCCAATTTTCCTGTTAAGCCGATGACGTGACATCACAAACACCACGAAGCCATACCGGATGAATTTTCAAAATCTTCCTAATGTTGCTAAATTTCGAAAATACGTGTGCACGCCAAAATTGTAGCTCGAGCAAGCCTTGGCATGGGATTTCACAGTCCTGGCCTGGCATGCACGGTTTTACTCGCACGTGTGTACGTGCGGGCGTTCGAACCGTGCTTCAGTCCCGTACATAATTTAATATAATTATCGAACAGGCAACACGTTAGAATCGAAAAGTTCATTTCTTTATATACCAACGTTTTAATTTGAATATTTGCTAAACGAAAATTTATGAGTAATATAATTCTTAGTAAAATTAAGGCATAAATAAATCGTAATAGCACCCAATTCATAGAAATTTATTTATCCTTGCTAGCATGCTAATAATAATAGTAATTTAAGAATAATATTACTATTATTCTTACTAAAGTTAAGGCATAAAAAATAGTATTATAGAATTTATTGAAATTTATTAATCCTTTCTAGCATGCCAATGAGGCCAGAGATAAGTAAGACTGAGGTTTGTCCGAGTTAACATGTAAACCGTTGGTTTTCATGCTTTCACGGGCACTGTTTAGCCAGCTTTAAGAATAGACGGTAAACGGTACCACGATCAAGCAAGATGGAACACAGTATTCCGTGCAGGGAATTTGTTTCGTGTATACATTAACATTAGGGTAGGTCCCATTAAAGACAGTCTGCATACTGACTTCGGATAAACTATACAAATCGGTAGGTGTCGTGTCGTAGTGAACGTATGTGAACGTGTCGTTTGTCGTCAGAAAGCCATTTATACATCCGCTCAACCGTGGCCCAAACGAAAAGGTTCACTGATTTATAACAGATTAAAACAATTTGTGGCCACTCTGCCCTTGTAGCCGGGCTCTGCCGGACACAAGCTTTCATCCCCTCGGCTTGTAATGGAAACGTTTTGTGGACTGACCTCATGAGGTTTACCAAAGTGAGTTTATGTTTACTTTTGTTGTTGACTCTTTTAGAATGTTGTTGGTATAAAATTATAGGCACTATTCAATTTACGGCAGCCTAAGGGTACGTTTGATTATAATATCTAGTTGGTATTTTACTTTCGCTTCACTAGATAGGTATAGGTTCTTCCTTATGAAGTGTGACGGCTTAAACATTTGTGTATTAAAATTATATTCAAAGAGTCGCGGATGTAGTCCTATTCCTGGAACAAGTATTGTTCTCTCCACAGATATTCTATATACGGAGCCACGGGTATACATCTGAGTCTCCGTATTTCCCGAGTAGTTGATATCTCTAAGCACTCATGTTTGCAACACATGTTTTCGTCTCATGTAATAGGGACGTCCATTACCATCTACCGGTAAATAATTACTTAGTTACAGACTACAGAAAAAACACCATAACTGTCCCTCCCAGGGAATAAACCTAAGACATCCAAACTTTTCCTAGAATTCATTAACACATTTTTTTAATTATGTTCGGTTTAATCTGCTTATTGCAAGTTTTTATTTAATGGTACATCATGTGTAAAGATAAAGATAAAAATAAGGATTATTTAGTGACCATACTATAAACATTTATTCTAAACTTATTAATTTCCTTATATTGTAAATGGCACACCATAAAAAATACAAAATAAAACCCGAGAAGACCAGAATGGAGCACAATATACCTATTTAATATTATTTACTTCGCATTAATCAAATTTACATGATGTACTCGCTAATAATTTCAAAGTAGGCCGACTTTATTCAATTTATTCAAATCAAAAACATAATTACAATAATAAGATAGCAGAAACAAAATATTATTGTGAATTATATTAAAAAATCCGTTCTCAATTTATTTTAAATCAATGTTGTAATCACCCAAGCGAATCACGGTACATAATAACTTTTAACTTAGTACATCCGATATAAATGTTAAACGGTTTATTAGTCATAACTCTAAATTAGCTGCGATTAAGTAAAAGCTTGCACAAATTTATGATAGAGCAAACGATATTTACTGCTAACATTACTCGTAGATAACTGCAGGCCAATTGATGGCACTGCGGAAGTGGTTTACTTACCATTATGTTGTGGCAAGCACTTAACTAATTGGTTAATAATTGTGTGACGGTACTTGATTATAGGAAAGTAACAAGCGACAGTAAAGGAAGCTTGCTGCAAAATGTCCAAATTAATGTGGGTTCGGTACTATACATTTCTCTAACAACTGAAACGACAACCCAAGACCTTATAAACGAATGTGTTTTAAAAGCGACATATAGAAGAGGTGCTCATAGCCTAGCTTGCTAAGCGTTCGTAATCAATCAACTTGGCAAAGAAACGCTTCGGGCATGACTTGGACCGTTATGGCATTACTACTAGCACTAGTTTTAATTTTATTATGTTTGCAATATCGCCTGCTCGGCGGATTACATTACAAACTTTAAAATTTACAAGTAAATAAATTATAGTCATGTGCGGGATTCGAACCCGCATCCATCAACCCCTATAGCCGGGGTATGCTCTGACCGCTTGAGGTAACATGAAAATGACTCATAACTTCCATGTTTCCTCTCGTTCTTTATTTAACCATCGTATTGGGATGGAGCGACACCTATAGTTCAACTTGCGTTGTGTTACAAACAAGACCAATTTTGCAATTGGTTTTAAACTTGTAAATTATGACGCAACCTTAAAGTTGTAATATTGTTATGTTTACAATAACGCCTGCTCGGCGGATTCTATTACAAAATTTAATTTTTTCTCTTATAAATTTGTATTTTTGTACTAGCACTTGTGCCTTCATGCTTCGGAGTCAGCCCCGGTTGTTCTCTGAAGATGGCAGACATAACTACTGTCAACCTAAGGCAACAACCGGGACGGTGGTAGGGCTATTGCGAATGCCTGCTTGGTTAGCTACCGTCCTCAAGTGAAAAATCGGTGTATACGTATGAACTTGATGTGTGTTGAACGACAATATTACACGATTATCTTAGTGAACTCCATTATGTTATCCTTTTTTTTTTATGCTTTATAGGTTAGCCTTTGACCACTATCTCACCTGATGGTAAGTGATGATGTGGTCGAAGATGTTGTTCAGGCTAACCTAGAAGTACTGGCTCTCAAGGACAGCTGCCGGAACACACCGTTAGGTGCTTGGCGACAGATTTTCTACTTGAGGGTGGTAGCTAGCCAGGCGGGCATTCGCAAAATGCCCTACCACCATGCTATAACGACTGCCATCTTAAGACAACAACCGGGACCGACGGCTTAACGTGCCCTCCGAAGCACGGAAACGCTCAGTAGTAATGTCACTAGCAGTCACCCATCCAACTCATGACCGCGCGCGACGTTGCTTAAATTTGCTGATCGGTTAAGAACAGCTAAGTAAACTTCGCTACGAGCGCTTCAAAAATATCCAATTCTATACTAATATTTTATTGAGGAAAGATTTGTATTTTTGTATGTATATAATAAACTCAAAAACTACTGGACCGATTTGACGAATTCTTTTACCATTGATCCTACACTGTCCTTGATGAATATAGGCTATAGAATATTTTTCTAAAACTTAGGTATCCGTATGAAAACTTCGATAATGTAACACAACGAGTGAAAAAATACCAAAATAATTGTTATATCGCGAAATTGTTGACAATATAGCAAAGTGATGTACTACAATTTTATAGAGGACATCAATATCTATAAAAAAATAATAATTTGCAATACCATATATCTAACTATTACAGCTATACACAAAAACAACGTTTTAACTGTCAATTTATATTTTTTGTTAAATACCCACGTAAATCCGGGAAGGGCCGCTATTTCAATTATAATTTTGCACAGACAATTATAATATGACAACAAAACAATTATTCTGAAACAGTTCCAATATATACGCATAAAACATATAAATTAAATTAAAATGGCCCCATTGTGTTTTTATGAGATGAATAAGGATAAAGATGTGCTACCTGGTTCCTTTATACCTAATGTCTGAAATAAAGTAAAACCTATGGTCTTTTGTTTTGCTTTAGATTGAAGTTATAAGACAGGTGTATGAATGTATTAAATTATATCGAAATATAAAAGTCACCCACACTCAACAAACCGTTGGCGCTCACGACTATTACCTTGCTTATCGCTGACACCACGGACTACCATCAAATTTGGCATCAGGAGGCAGCAATGTTATTGTGACTAAACAAGTTCTAGGCCCACCTGATGTTAAGCGGCCTCTGCCTATAACAGATGCATTTCGTCACAAGTCACGAATTGCACTGCGCCCTCACTTTAAGACACACAGTTGTTAAGTCTAATGTACCTGTAATTTCACTGGCTCTCAAGGACTGCCGCCGGAACACACCGTTAAGTGCTTGGCGACAGATTTTCTACTTGAAGGTGGTAGCTAGCCAGGCAGGCAATCGCAAAATGCCCTTCCACCATGCTAAAAATCTGCTGTTTTGTTGGTTATAAGTTACTTATAACATACGGTAGAATATGGATAAAAACATGAATGACTTTTCTTATAATCAGTTAATTCCGTTTCGATAGAATTGTTGAAATTGAGCCGTAAATCCAGATGCCGGCGCAACTTCTTATTCAGACATTGTAATAAGGCATTAAGCGTAGAGTTCAATATTTCACTGCAAAAACACTTGGCTTCGAACTTAATTGCATTTTTCCGACTTATGGCAGAAGGAAGGCTTATGACTTTGGAGAAGTTGAGCAGTTACAAGGGTTATTATATCCAGATTCATTATTCACAAGGAGTTAGTTCTTGTTTTTGTAAAAGATTTCTTTGGAGGGACTTGGATTAGTTCGGCAATTATCAAATCATGTTATGACTTGTATAACTCGTAATTTATTCTATAAGAATCTGAAGGATACTAGGATGTACGATGTATTTGAACATTCGAAGAATAACGCCGTACAAGTTCCCGAAATACATTTGGACGAAGATGATCTGGTTTTTTATTTTTTCTTTAGCTGTTTATTAATTAAGGTACCCGTGTGGTGCCGGGTTAGAATGTCACCTCCCCATTTCTTCCCGTGGATGTCGTAAGAGGCGACTAAAGGAGAAGTGCGCCAAATGAACAGCATGCCACTTCTTACGTTGATGTGAGTACGGTGTTGAGTGCATTAGACGCACGACAGGGCTTTGAACCATCTTAGTGCCCTCCCGGGATTTCATACAATATGTTCTTGTGTCTTAGATGTTGTTAGCTCGCCCCCTATTACAAATGACCATAGCCAAATTGGCGAAACGTGGGTCACACACCTTTGCCTACCCTTTCAGGGAATATAAACGTGATTATATTTATAGTATATAATATGTAAATAGTACATACAAAAAAATATATTAATGATATAGACTTTTAACGATAAGTTACACTATTGTGTCTATTTAAAAGATGCTCGTATCGTGACACCCGTAGGGACATTTTTTCAAGGTGTTGAGGCCGAAATATTTAGCACATACGAGTTAGGTTTAAGGCATCATGTATTAAGAGGCCAACCTATATCCAATTACCGGGGACAGTTCCATACTACGCAGTGCTGCACAATGTTTTATCAGAAACATCCGATAGTTAATAACACTGTCTGACCAAAAATTATAATTCAGACTCGACGCGTATTTTCTTGTATTTTTTCGAATGCCGTCATTCGAAAAAAGAGTCAATCATGTGTGAAATATTTAATCCAGCTCTCGGTTCAGTGTTTATAGAAATATCCTATAATGCTATAAAAATCCGACGAAAATCGTTGGTTTCACCAGTTTTTTCTACCGAGTTTAATCCGTGGAGGAGGGTTCCTACAACAACTACGCTAAGCTTAATATTCTTAATAAAAATAAACATTATATTAGGCTTACGAAGTGGGCTTACTAAATTTTACATAGTCCCTGGTATATGGTAATGATGTGGTTCATTTATTTTAATATGATTGTTCGTCAAATATCTTATACTAGATATTTCAGGGACATGGTAAGTACATTTACTTAGAATGGTAACCGTCATTTTTTATTTTTTTTTTATATATATAACGGCGCGTGAACAATTTAATGGAGTTACGAAGATTAAAAATGAAACGTTATGATTATTTAGATCACTAATTATGTTCAGTACTATAATCGATATTGTTTGGTATTCGATAATTCATTTTTAGAGCGGGTAACACCGAATGGAGTTGTAGGTGTTATGGCGGCTGGATGACTGTCGAAGTCGTTCACTTCCTCTCTGATTTTTGAAGTGTGCGCACTTCTTGACGGACAACCGAACGTGATGCACGCGTGCAAACCCATTGGCTCTTAATCCATTTTAATCCAAGTGATTCTATGTTGTTTTGCTGTAATAAGTTTCTTGTGAATTACAATTGTGATCATACGATATTCTCTGGGTGATATTCGTGAAAATCTGCAAGTGCACGCCCATAATGGACGACCAACCTCAGGAGATAACGGATCCGTCTCCATGGACCACATACCGAACCGTCTCGGCACTCCCTCCGTCATATATAAAAAGAAATGATGGTTATTTAGACCCAAGGGACTACTTTCGGCTATTTAAAAAATATTAATTATTTGCCAAGTGTGAGTCGGAATCGCCTTATAAATCTCGAGTATGGACCGAAATATAATTATAAAAAGCTATACGACTATTTTTGCAATAAATATTTATTTTGGCCGTTATTTTGCAGCCGGATTGTCACGAGCACGTTGTTATTACAATCAGTTGTATATGGAACATCAAATATTTAACTAAACTCCCTAAAATGGGAAAGTTATTTTTTCAACCTACCGCCATCAATAAAACTGCCACCAAACTATCAGCGCGAAGCAGCGATCGTGTTATAAATAAATGCAGATGCAATGCCTGCCCATTGCCGGCCTGGGAGCGTTTTATAGCATCAAATGTTGCTGTGATGCGGCAATGAATGTCATTCATAAATTAAAGGACGCTCCTGATATTCGCCGGTCGGCCGTAACTAACACCGGGGCGCGGGGGTCAAAATTCGCTGAGTTTCATTGCAGTGGTAATGACTAGAAATTGGACTGCAATGCTGGGAGATTTCAAACTAAATTGTATAGATTAAGGAAGTACTGCAGGTAATTTAGGAGGTTGCATCGAACAATAAAACAAAATCTGAAGTTCAGTTTCAATTTCTGCGCGGCTGTCACCTTTCGTTTGTCCAAAAAGCGCAGAAATAATTTAATTTGTAATTTTTATAGTTTGTCACATTTTACCGTAGATTTGATGTGAAAATTTACTTTCTGGTGAAGCGTGTAAATAGCCTACAACTATTGTGCACTTGCGTACCGTTAATTAGTTGGGGTCAATAGCGCATAAAATTATGGCTGACCTTTTGAACAAATTGATGAACCTCCTTGAAAACACCAATACATAGACAATGCAGTAGTAAATAGCCCACGTACCTTAAGCAATCCTTTTTATGCCTACAAATCCTTCAAGTTAGGATTTACAGCAGACATCGTTCTAGGCGTTCTGATATGGCGACCGGCCGGCGACACACAAATCCCAAAAAAGTCGGGAGAAAGTCTTGCACAAAAGATGTTACACTCACTGCACTGTGACGTCCATACAATATTGATTGTATATAGCAAGTGTTATTTCTTGTGCCTTCAATTGTTCAATTATTATTAATAAATTTAAGACGGAGCGGCGATGTGAGTTTTTTAGCGGAGAACATGAAAAGTCCACACATTACCCTGTATGCAAAAAAATATTTGCGAGCATCTTGTATGGCTTTTGTAGGTAGATGATAACACGAAATATCTATCGATTCTATATTGCTAACGCCATCTCTGTTATCTGTTGAGCTAAAAACTAAGACAGCAGCTGATACGAAGGGCTCTGCAGCATATTGGCGCTATCCTGAGGGTTCATCAACTTAGAACTAAGATGTATTATATTTAAATTTGAGAATATTAATAAGGTATTGACGCTTCACCACTATCGTTGAGAAGGACTTACAAAAATTGTTTAGATAACAGCTACATTTAAATTATTTCTTATCTATTGATCAAGTAAATATAAAAAACCGGAAAAATAATAAATTTAGGCGGAAATTTTGGCCGCAAGCCAAATGTCCGCCTAACGTATTTATTTTTCCTACATCCAAACAATGATCATCTGAAGATTAGTTCATCTTGAAAGTGACCAAAGTTAAGGACTCTCTATTCGTATGTAACTTTATTCTTTTGTAAATAAAAAAACAACTATATAATAAATGCATTTAGTCCCGGAAACAAAATGCTGTGTTCAACATACTCTTGATACCTCTGCTTTAAACTAAGCGACTGCTCAGTAATGTAAGGCTATATTTGCTAGCTACAACGCTCTTTTTTTTTTCAAATAAACTAACCGGCGATTTTTTATTCAGAGATGATCTGTTATATTATTAGATTTTGAATTTCGATTCTTCTAATTGGATGATCTATTCACCTCCACTATATGGGAGAGATGGTCAAAGCATGATTTTATAATGAAGTATAAGAATAAAACTAATAGTAATCATCACGTACAAATATATTAATGATGACAAAATTTTAAAATATTATAGCACACAAGTAAATGTGACCATTTCTCCTAGACTTACCCTAACAATATTTACATCGCTGCAGGTATACATATAATACTGTGCTGTATCAATCGGATTGTCCACTGCTGAACAAAGTTTCCCCGATAATGGGGCGGGGGGTTTGCCATAATCCCCACACTTTGCAGGTGATTTGGGGATCGCAGTGTGAGATATCAGTTCCACAGAAAGTGCTGCTGCCCACCTTCTGTTGTTTCCTTAGTCGCCTGATACGGCACCCACGGGTAGAGAATGCTAATACAATATTATATAGACGTTCTTAGTAAACTCATGTGCTAACAACTACAGGAGTATACTTAGACTGTCTGCCAATTGATAAAGCTTTCGGGCTTTCGTACTAGTAGGTTTCCACCCTCTATCATTGAATGCGCCCAGTCGTCCATAACTAACACTAAGTGATGGCTTTTCCGGTACACGAGGGTTTAAACAAGCGCAGATTGGTTAATTAGTGGAATTAACTGTTATCATCCATTCCTGATTAAGATAATCCAGTTTGTGTATATGGAGTACAACGTGTTTTAGTAAATAATATAGGCTAACCTACATAATAACCTCTTTGATCACGAAACGTCAACGCGGGCGTCCCGAGCTCTCGTTGAAAATGACCGCCGGATGTGGTCTAAACTGTTGTTGTGTCGTTATGACTTACTCACGTGAGTTATCCCGTTTCATTTACTAAAATGAGTGCTAAATGCACTGTACAAACGTAAGTTTTATCATAAAAGAGTATTACATGAATTAATGCAAAATTTAAAGCTCAAAGTCATGAAGCGCTCGCAGCGAAGTTTGCTTAGCTGTTCTTAACCGATCAGCAAAGTTAAGCAACGTCCGTGGTCATGAGTTGGATGGGTAACCGCTAGTGATATTACTGAGCACTTTCGTGTTTCGGAGGGCACGTTAAGCCGTCGGTCCCGGTTGTTGTCTTACGATGGCAGTCGTTGTGGCATGGCGGTAGGGCTGCATTTAGCGAATGCCCACCTGGCTATCTATCACCTTCAAGTAGAAAATATGTCGCCTAGCACCTCAGGGTGTTACGGCAGCTGTCCTTGAGAGCCAGTAATTCTAGGTTAGCCTGAACAACATCTTCGACCACATCATAACTTATCATCAGGTGAGATAGTGGTCAAAGGCTAACCTATAAAGAATATAAAAAAAATGTAACTTTAATGTTTTAGATTCAATTCTAGTTTTCGGTCTTGTAAGCCTTTTTGAACCAATATATTTCCTTGAATTTGTGTTGTTAGCATTTAATACACAACAACGCTTTATGGTACGAGTTTGTGATTTGATGTGATGTGTGAATTGTGTGAGATGCTGTATGTTCTTTATATGAACAGGTTTCTAATGTAGAGAATACGTAGCGCTACTTAGAAAGTTTGGCGTCATTGTATGTAGCCTTCTAATGAAGAATGGAACTGAATGAGGACTGGAAAGAAAAAGGATGAGAGATGAATAACAAGGATTCAAGGGACGATGTGCTCTAAGCAACTGTCTAAGTGTCTAGGTCATAGTTTCATTACCTTAATCGGTTTGATCAATTGATAATATTATATTATTACCAATTAAATTATACACCAATTAAACCTATATCGTACAATAGGTACGTACGTGATATCGTACAGCACAGGTGCAATGCTTACGAATAGCGGGAGCAAAGCGCTTGCCATAAAAAACATCAACTTGGTGAAATGTATGTTCCTGAGCCTAAAGTATATGCTTCTGGTTATCAGTATACATGTTTTTATGAAAAACTCGCAATCTGGAAGCAAAGATATAAGAAAGGCTAAAGGGGTGTATGACGCGGGTTCGATTCCCGCACATAACTTAATTTTTTCCTGTCGTAAATTTTAAATAGATATAGACTTAACAATATGTATGCAAAATTCCACCGAGTACCGACATTTTGTATCTAAAATATGACAAAACTAATTTTGTATGGTAATTGCTATGTGCTCACTAACTTTAAGGGTGAACTGGCCGGGCCGTTCTCCATACAAACGCCGTAGGGTGTTCACTCCCTTATTTGCGGACTTAGGTCCAAAACAAAGCATAATACCGATTGATCTCGTCATTATCGAGGCTTGTATGATGCCGAAATTTTAATAAGGTAATTAACTTGAGAGTTATGAGCTTCGAAACATTTTCATATAACATTTTCAAGGCTCATAACTTTCAAACTAATTATCTTTTTGAAATTTCGGCATCATACAAGCCTAGATAAAGACGAGATCAATCGGTATTATGCTTAATTCTGGACCTAAAATCTCGAATACGGGAGTGATCACCCTACGGCGTTTGTATAGAGAAGCGACCGGCCAGTTCAACCTTAAGTTTACATGTCTTTCTGCGGTTGACAGAATACGGGTTACTGCTGTACATGATTAATTTACCTTTGTAATAACGTTTCTCCATATGATTTTCAATATTTTACGTTATTATGAATGTTACCTGAAACAAAAAAAGACGTTATTATAGACACAATAAAAACGAAAATTTAACGAAAAAAAATTCAATATAATCGCAAATCAGTATTTTTTTGTATTTTATTTAACATAAAGCTTTATTAAGTCCAATTTTCAGTCGTAATTCAAAACGTAGGTATTCAATAAACAGTTCCATTATTCATCCACTCCATCAGCAAGTTGTTGTATTATTCCTATTCAAATCAGATTTGAGAATTTATGTTACTGCTTTAGAAGAAAAAATGAAAAATATGTTATGGGCTCACATGTTTGTTCCATACTTTAATTAAAATGTCAGATTCAGTTGCGAGTCAAAGCAACATTTGTCGTATAATTTTACTTTGTGTAATATCACCAACATAAAAGAACAAGAGCTAAATATGTAAAAAGTTATGTGACTTTTAAAAATAGATATTATCAAATGAGACGTCTTGCAGCATACACACATACACTCATACACTCTTGAGCTCGTAAATTAGTATATTTTATTTATGTTTTAGGAGTATAAGGGACTTGGAAAAAGGAGGAAAGTTTCCAAAGAGTCTTGCCCAGTGTCTTGGCCACACTCATTTGTTGTAAAGAAAATAAACACATCTTTGTATTTAGTAGGCACTATGTTTATAATCATATCACATGATCACAGCAAACAAAATGTTTAAATAATTCTACAGTATTGAGTTAATAATACTTTACGGACGGTATTTTTGATCGAAAGTCTCACTACTTTTTTACTTCTGGGTCACATACTGTGTAGCATGTATTTTCTTATTGTACGTTTCCACTCGTTTTATCATCTTCATATTTTCTTTAATATTATGGTACAAAACTAAGTTTAAATCAGCTTTGTCTTGCCATTTTCAGTTCTTCAGTTTTCAATTAGATTGTAGAACTGCACTGCCTTAATTTGGGCTTCAAAATATCCTTCTGGGTAAATTAATATGAAAAAATTACCTACGTTAACTATTTATTTATTCACTGTTTACTCTTTAATTTTACTACCACTGTTTTGATTACTGTCGGTGTTGTAAGCTTAAAAATAGTTGTGTGGGTCTCTTCTGAATCAAATTAAACCAGTGTGTTTCTTTTCGCCTAATGGTTGGGATTTATTTAAAATGCTTTTTAGGCCTATTTTTTATATCTGATTTAAAACCGGCTAAAGAGATAATTTACCGTTTCTTAAGCGATAAAACCACGTTACTATATGAAAATGTAGTAACGTGGATTTATCCGTGGGGAGCCGGGGCCCGTGGGGTGACGGGCTAGAATGTCCCCGCCCATCTCTATCCGTAGGTGTCGTAAGAGGCGACTAAGGCTAACACATCAGAATGTGGGCAGCAGTGCTTTCTGAGGAACTGATATCTCACACTGCGATGCTCAAGACGCTTGTCAAGCGTGGGCATTATGGCACACCCCCCACAATGGGGGAGGCTGTGTTCAGCATTGAACAATATGGCTGATAGGTACAGTACATGAAAATGTCTACGTATTATAAGATATAATATGTATGTTATTAGCTGATATCAGCTACTATCGTTAACTTGCAACCACCCTCGAGTAAAAAATCTGTCACCAAGCACCTAAAGGTGTGTTCCGGCAGCGGTCCTTGAGAGCCAGTAATTTTAGTTTAAGCCTGTTAACACCTTCGACCACATCATTACTTACCATCAGGTGAAATAGTGGTCCAAGGCTACCCCATAAGCAATTAAAAAAAAGGTATGGATAGAGTACTAAGGAGATTAGGTCTCCATTTATCCTACATAATATAGTATAATGTGATTGCAAAACCTAAAAAGCTAATAAATAAAAAATATTTAAATAAGACACAAAACACGTCTTGATCACCTATTATAAATTCCAATCTTATTCCGACTCGTTTAATTTTTAAAGCGGCTAACTCCCAGTCTTACACCATTTAGACTTCAAGAGAATGCCTAAACCACATACTGGGTAATAGGAACTTTGTTCATCTACTCAGACTATGTGAAGGCCTAACGGCCACAAATTACAATAATTAAAATTGTTTTGTGTAGAACGTGGACACGATTATTAAGTTGTTGATATATTAGCATGAAATTTCTAGTAAAACAATAATAAAAAAAAATTGAAGCAGTGATGGCTCAGTAGCATTGGCTATGGACTGCCGCGTAGCAGGTTCATGGTTCGAATCTCGCCGCGGGCTTGAGGTTCACCGCATGGTGGAAGGGCATTTTGAGAATGCCCGCCTGGCTAGCGACCACCCTCAAGTAGAAAATCTGTCGCCAAGCACCTAACGATGTGTTCCGGCAGTTGTCCTTGAGAGCCAGTAATTCCAGGTTAAGTCTGCTAACACCTTCAAACACATTATCACTTACCATCAGGTAAGTTGGTGGTAAATATAATAAAAACTTGGGACCTTATTTTTGTATCCCTTTCATGTTTAATCTAGGATAATATGATCACACTCTGAAAATGTTACGAATTTTTAACTAGATTTAAAGAGAGACTGTTGGATATGGAATTGTTCTGTTAGCATAAAAAGGATATCTTGCTCTTGATTAAACTAAAATGCGATCTAACAAAAATTGTTCATTACTTGATATGAGTCGTGTGTTACAGTTATTTGGGCGCACAACAATGTTCCTTACTGCCTTAATTCCCAAAGGAAAAAAGGAATGCTGCGTGCCTTATGGATTCCTAAAGGCCCTTAAGTCCTTTATACCATTTATTTAAAGGTGCGCTCACTCCACTTGAACTACAGAAAATACAGATATTTAACTGATCTAGTTCTGTATATGTCTATATAACCCAGAACAAACGCGTGATTGGTTTAATTTGCAAAATATCGAGGAATCCTTAAGTGACGACGGGCGTACCAAATAGGCCAAGGGCTTTTTGATAATTAGAAACCTACTCATCCCATCCACTCAAATATTTCATCAATCTTATATCCCAACCTTTAATAACATTAGCAGTCGAGGCCATCGATACCTCTTTTGAAGGCATCAGAGGAAGGGTTCGTCTTCACTTACTTCGCACCTTAATTTGTTCATATAAGGTACCTTCTTATGTTAACCACCACCTTTTGCCGTTGTAGTTTGAGCAAAGATCAGTCAATGGTACCTTAGGGGTACACTGATAATTGTCACTTTGAAGCAATGATGGTCAAGCAGTAATATACACGGATTGTCGTGCCCCAGGTCCATAGTTCAATCCACCGGCTTGAGCTTCACCGTATGATGGAGAGCATTTTGCAAATGTTCACCTGGCCAGCCACCACCTTCAAGTAGAAAATCTGTTGCCGATTCTGCGAATGGTCGCCTGGCTAACAACCACCCTCAAGTAGAAAATCTTCACGATCAAGATTGTGGTCAAAAGCTTAACTATCAGCAATTAAAAAAAAATCAACAGTATCCTTTGCGTTAAACCATGCCCTATACTAAAATATATTCAGAGTTCTTTCCCAATCAGTTCAGGCGTTTCACCATCCTCAATCACAATTGACATACCAGGAAATATTACAAGCTCAAACTAAGTTAGTATAGTCCAAGAAAAACCTTTCTTGTTTTAAATCTCCGTCGCTAAGATCCTGTAGATAGAAATTTTGCAATTATGAAATTCCCATCCAATATTAGAAATGTTGGCAAAAGGAACTCTGTTTCTATAGAAACCAAATCATAAAGTATTTACTTTATGAAAATTTCAATTGAGAAGTCAGCTCAGATTGGATTGGTATTAAATGTACTAATAAAATTATGTTATTTGTCTTTTCCTTACAACAAAAAAACAGTTACAGTTACAGTACACTTATTCCTAAGTGAAATATTCTTGAAATTTGTATGTTTCTATACTTACTAGTTGAGAAGAGCTCGTGTTGAGCTTGAACAGCATAATTTTAGCATCTTTTCAAGAAGTTTTAACAGATTTTAGTAGGATTTAGCCGAGGAGCAGGAGAATCGTCAATTCAAATCGCAAGTGTCACTCGCCTGCACTCGGTGATGTTCGCATAAGGTGTTGCAGGCCTCCTTTTTTGAGCACCTTGTCATTGTAAGCTGGCATCGATGCTCAAAAACGTTTTTATGGAAATGGCCATCAGATGACAGATTTTGAAGCAGTGATGGCTCAGTGGCATTGGCTATGGACTGCCGCGCAGCAGGTCCATGGTTCGAATCCCGCCCAGAGCTTGAGCTTCACCGCATGGTGGAAGGGCATTTTGTGAATGCCCGCCTGGCTAGCGACCACCCTCAAGTAGAAAATCTGTTGCCAAGCACCTAACAGTGTGTTCCGGCAGCAGTCCTTGAGAGCCAGAAAATTTACAGGCTAATGAGACCTAACAACTGGACGTCTCAGTTTGACGGGCACAGTGCAATTCGTCGCTGACGAAATGCGACTGTTATAGGCAGAGGTTAGTCCACTTAACATCAGATGGGCCTCGGGCTTGTTCCGTCACAATAACATAAAAAAAAAGATAAATATAAAAAAACTGTATACTTTCAATTGCTGTTAGTGTATAGTGATTAGAACCAGGCGTTACTTTGCGGAAATTCATATTTATAAAAAGAAATATTTAAAAACAACATTACATTAATATTTTAGAAAAATACTTAAAAAATAAGGAATTGTCACTATTCCGCCTAATTTTCCTGTTAAGCCGACGTGACGTCAAAAACGCAACGCAGCCAAACTGAAAGGATTTTCGACCAGTATCGCTTCTACACGAAGCATCCTCAGGAGGTCTTGACTCTTCGAGCGAATGATCGAGAACTGCTGATAGTGTATCTTTTGACTACAATCTTACCTATTGGTAAGGAATGGTGTGGTTGAACAGTTATTAAGAATAAAAACCGATGGAATAGTTATATTTATGGCTACATATTTACTACGTAAAAGTTGTATCTAGCCAGACGGACATGCATGCACAAAATGCCGTCATATAAAATTTCTGGAGTTTTCGGGCTGTTCAAAGGCCTCCAACATAATCTAACGGCTGCGATCCTTATATGTACATAAAACCGGTACGTAAAAAAAACATAATAAAAATTATACCACTAGTGATCTCTTTACAGTCGTACCAACCTCAGTTTTTCTTGGGTCTTTTAAATGTTAAGTTTTATTTTTCTAACAGCAATAAATTATCCTATTTCTGCTTCCAACCACAACAAAGTCACTAGAGTGGAGATATTTGTGTAGTATCTAGAAACGCTGCCATCATCATGCTAATTTATTAAATGTAATTGAATTGAAATTGTAAATGAATTTGGATATATGTATTCTTAGGATATTAATTTATGGGGAAAGCGTAAGCTGCTGTCGAAGTGAGGTTATGAAATTAAGATTTTAAAACTCCGATGTACACTGAACGGGCAGCGGGCTTGGTTACAAAAGTATTAGCTTCTTAATGACTCAGTTACTTAATTAGTACCCAAGACGCTTACCAAGCGTGACGATTAAGGCAAACCTCCCCATAATAGAGAAGGCTGTGTTCAGCAGTGGACAATCCACTGCTGAACACAGCCTTCTGATACAGTACCCTAATAATAATGGTTGTTTGTTATGACCACTCAACTCCGAAACGGCACAACAAACTTTCATGAAAGGTTATCAAAGGGTTGTCGTCAGGTAGGCAGCTGGCTTTAAAACTGAATCCAAAACATTATACAATTCGCCACTGTAAGAAGTTTTTTTATGCAATTGTGATCGAACACGCACGAGGCTCAACCTGATGTAAAGCGGTAACTTTTGTTTACTACAGATGCATTTGGTCACAAGTGACGAACTGCACTGCCCACATCACCCTTAGACTTCCATTTTTTAAGTCTCATGTGCCCGTAATTTCTAACTGAATTTCAAGAACTGCCGCCGAAACTCACTGTTCGGTGCATGGCGATTTATTTTCAACTTGGTTTCTAGCTAGGCATTCTTAAAAACCTTTCCACCATGTGGTGAAGCTTAAACCGGCGTGTTGGATGAAACCATTGACCTGCGTCATAAAAGTCAATACATTTTACCGTTCGGCTATCATTTCTTTAAAAAAATAGGCTTTTTAATTGCTTACCCCCGTATTTCATTGGCGGAAGTGCCCTCAAGTTTTGTCGTCAGTGACTTCGTTCCGTTTTCGACTGAACACTTGATAAATAGCCGGTGAGTTGCGATTTTGGTAAAAGGGAATTTAAGAAGTTCAGTAATACCGGTTGGATAAAGACGAGATGGCGATGAAACTCCAAACGTATTATTTCGAGATTGAATGACGATGAATTCCCGTTGATACAAATTGTAATATTATTCGTCGTAATATTATGTGTGTTTGATGGAATATAATTAAAGAAAAATAAGTACATTTTAAGCTGACCCCAACATAGCGTTGTGAAAGGTACAGGAAGAAAAATAATGATATAAAAGCAAGAACATGTGTGTAGATTATTAAATAACACATAACACAAATTATATATTTACTGGAAATTAAAGGTAAAAATATCAAATAAGCTACTTATACAATAATTTAAAGAAATATTGCATTCATTAGAGTTTCAATCAAACGTTCGTCCTATTAACAAGTATCACATGTTATATTCATGCTCGGGAAATATGTTATATTATCTTAATGCGTATCGTTAATGCGATCTGGCAGCCCTCAGGAGATACCAGATCACTAGGGAGGTAGTTCAATTTATTATTCGAACTTAGCTCCTTGTTATAATATTTGTAATTTGGCAATGTTACAGTTTGTATTTTGCTCGTCGTCGCACCTAAATATGACTTAAGTGATCAATAACTATATTGGGTGATCATATACTGCATTTGGTGTTCGATTACAATTTTTGGTAAAAGAACTTTTTGAAGCGCTCCTAGCAAAGTTTGCTTAGCTGTTCTTAACCGACCGATTAGCAAAGTTAAGCAACGTCCGCCGCGGTTCTGAGTTGGGTGACCACTAGTGACATTACTACTGAGCGCTTCCGTGCTTCGGAGGGCACGTTAAGCCGTCGGTATCGGTTGTCCTTTTATGATGGTAGTCGTTATAGCATGGTGGTAGGGCATTGCGTGAATGCCAGCCTGGCTTGCTACCACCCTCACGTAGAAAACCTGTCGCCAAGTACCTAACGTTGAGTTCCGGCAGCTGTCCTTGTGAACCAGCACTTCTAGGTTAGACTGAACAACATATTTTTTTTTTATTGTGAAGGAACAAGCGTGAGGCCCATCAGATGTTAAGCGGTATTCTCTGCTATAACAGATGCATTTCATCACAAGTGACGAACTGCACTGCGCCCATCACCTTGAGACATACCTGTTAAGTCTCATTTTGCCTGTTATTTCACATTGGACCTGCAGCGCGGCAGTCCATAGCCAAAGCCACTGAGCCATCACTGCTTCAAATCTTCTACCACATCATCACATACCATCAGGTGAGATTGTGGTCAAGAAAAACGTATCAGGAATAAAAAAAACGCACTAACATTCCACCTGCCATTAAAGTCTTCGTTTAGTTTACTTCATTAATTTAGACAGGTACTTAACTCTTCCATCTATCAAGCACTGAACAAACAATAAGTTTACTTGACTTAAAAATTAGCCAGTAATTCAAGCTTAACGTGAACAACATCTTCGACCACATCATCACTTACCATCAGTTGAGATAGTGGTCAAAGACTTAGCTATCAGGTTTAAAAAAAATTAACATTTTATGGTGGTCATTATAATTAAACCATTAAAAAAACTGATTGAGGCGAATGTTCCAGATTAACGAGCTTTTATCTTAGCAAGCTTGCAAAACTAAATAAGGGTTCCGGGTTGCCCGTAAGGTGACGAGCTGTCCGTGGCGTGCCGGGCTGCCCGTGGGGTGCCGGGCAGCCCGTGGAGAGCCGGGCTCATTCGTCACTATTCTCACAAAAAAAGAATAATTGAAATCGGACTACACGTTAATAAATTACAACTAAGTTTACCTTTTGGCTTTCATCCCCTTTCCCGAGGGAACCGTGCTGAATTTCGGGATAAAAAGTGTACAAGAACCTTCTTCGTAGTATGCACTCAAATCGTGATAAGTTTAATTGAATTCCATTCATTAGTTTTGGAGTGATGCGCGCCCGGTTTAACGACAGAAAGATAATCAGACCTACAATTAAAAAAAAATATAGTTTTGGCATCAGTTTCAGCTACAGATTGCACTCATTTTTTTTCTAAATATCAGCCATGGACAGAATTGGATCTGTTACAGCTTTATTTTAAGTATAGATACCTTGACAATTTATTAAAAATAAATGTCAGCTGTTTATGTTATTGTATTGAAAACGATGGTTATATTTATTAACTATTTATATAGGTATGCAGATGATAGTACAGTAGTGGAGAGATACATTCCTAATCCTAGAGCCAAGAAATCTGAGATCCAGTCCTCAAGAGCTGCCATGATCGAGAGAGCAAACACCACTTTACAAGCGGTGTCTGATTGGGGTGCAGTCAATTTGGTTTCTTTTAACACCAAAAAGACGCAAGCGTGTCTTTTCTCTGCCAAACGGGACTGTATTGTTGTTCCGCCGTCTTTCCAAGGTGAACCGATACCGTTCGGAAATGGCATTGAGTTGCTCGGCATGCAAATATCTCCCAACCTCAACTATGGCCAATCTATAGAGTCCAAAGCCAAGACCGCAGCCAAAAAACTTGGCATACTGAACAAAGTGAGGCGCTACTTTACTCCATCGCAACTGCTCACTCTTTACCAGGCCCAAGTGCGCTCTTGCATGGAGTACTGCAGCCACCTCTGGGATGGTTCAGCAAAGTACCAGCTTGCGGCTTTGGACTCAGTAGAAAAGCGTGCCACTAAGCTAATTGGCGACAGCAAGCTAGTTGAGAGAAAACTTCAAAGTCTGTCGCATAGACGCCAAGTAGCTTGTCTGTCGGTTTTCTATCGCATTCACTTCGGTGAATGTGCTCAAGAGCTACATGATCTCATACCATCTTCTCCATTTCACTATAAGACTACCAGACGCGGAGTGAGCTTTCATCCCTTCACTGTCAATTTGCCGCATGTTCGTTCAAAGCGATTTCAGAGCTCTTTTATCATGCGAACAGCGAAGCAGTGGAACTCTCTCCCATCGTCAGTCTTTCCAGGTGCGTATAATCCTGGTGTTTTCAAAAAAAGAGTAAATAGGTTTCTTCTGGGCAAGCGTGATTCATCGTCGCTTACCATCAGGTGAGATGGAGTCAAACGCAAACCCATCTAATGTAAAAAAAAAATAAAAAAAAATAAACAATTGATTTCCGTCTAATAATAATTCTATTATAAAATATATTATATATATTTAAAACTCCATCCTAAGGTTGCCTGATAAGGCCGCCCATTATAACACTTTACTTATTTATTTGTTTTTAGTCAACTTGTTTTTTTTTTTGTTTTGTGGTGTAACAATAAAGAGTATTCTATTCTAATTCTACATCCAACTGACCAAATCGTAAAAGTCGCGGGTAGCTATCTGTTACAAAAGGCTAATAACCATTTTTTGTGGCGTTCTCTTGGGGAGGCCTTTGATCGACAGTGGACATCTTTCGACTGATGATGATGGTGATTTTGACATCCAACTGACAGCTATCATTACAGGTTAGCAAACTAATGGGACTTTGTAGCGATTTAAAACTCAACAACAATAAGTGGGCGATTCCCTGATTTATGTCCCTTTGAAAAAGAACTTTTTTTGTAAGAATCACTACTTGGACTCAGAAAAAAATAATATTAGGTAAGAACGTTTTTACATTGAATCAGTGCTGAGTTTTTTTCCATAACTGCTTGAATAATATGTTCAAACCTGAAATGCAGCTGTTTTAAAACAATAGTTATGCTCGCTAAAATACCTGAATTTATATTCTAACAATACCGTGTTCAAATTTAAAAATCGGATATGTGTATTCATGTGAAACGTAATATTTTCTCTATTTTTGCATTTGGACAAACAAAAGGTCGCGCATTATTATTCAACTTTGTTTCAATTGTTTTATTGTTCGTTACAAGCTTCATATTGACCTGAATCGCTTTCTGAAAGCCCTGAAAGCTGAAGTTGTGAAGTCACTCAGCACACCACTATATAAGTAAGGTAAAGTATGATATAAAAATAATTTTATCTGGATTTGACCAAGCGGATCGAAATACTCTGTGGCAGGTACAAAGAGCACCTCGGCATTTGTTAATATTTATGTTTCGTCGAGAATACTTCCGAACGGTTTATTCTTACTTTTAGACATGCTGTAGGGGAGAATGAATGGAGGTATGCCTTTATTATTAAAACTTATTTAGATGTTGTTTTATGGCAGTCGTTATATCATGATGGTAGAATGCCTGTCTACACAATATCTTTGATCATATCATATCTTGCCATTAGATAAGATAGTGGTTTAAGGGTAGTTTGTACTTCGTTGACGTTATTGGGGTGAAGAGGTGTATGTATTACCTGTGGTATTATCTTGAAAGGCTACCATCATAGTACCTGTTTAATGAATTTATTGGATTCGGATGTTCGTGTACATATAATGTTTAAGCTGCTATCGAAGTGAAGTCATGATATTGGGGTTTAAATCTGGTATGCACACTGAGCGGGCAGAGGGCTTGGTAACGAGAGTATTAGCTCCTATATGATTCAGAATCCTAATATCCTGCTATTATTATTATTGCATAAGTTTGTGTTATTGTTATGACCACTACTCTAAAATGGTATAACTAATTTTCATATATTGATTCATATAAGTAATCCAATGGTTATTTGGCTGGTGCGTTTGTTAGAGTAAGGACCTGATTCAGAATGTTCGAGTAAGTTCCGGTTATACTACCCAGAACTTATTTAATAAATAAAACACTATCTTTGCGTTTCACAGACATCGATTTAGCCTATTCATCGGTTAAAGCTTGAAACGCGCTGCATGTTAACTGTCATTTTTATCATTCAGTTATTTTATGTGATGGTTAGCAACTCGAAACTTTATTAGGACATTCTGAAACGGACCCTAAACCTATCACATATTTAAGTTTTAGTTTTACTCTTATCCCGTATGAGTGGGTTAAGCGTAAAACTATGACATATATTATGAAGATATTGATAGCAGTTGATATTATAATATGATGAATAATATATCAGCTTTCTTATTCCTTAACCCCGTTATTTCATGGGCGGATGTGCCCTCAAGTTTTGTCGTCATTGCGTTCGTCCACAGATTAGAGAGCTTCCGTTTTCGACTGAACACTTGATAAATAGCCGGTGAGTTGCGATTTTGGTAAAAGGGAATTTAAGAAGTTTAGTAATACCGGTTGGATAAACAGACGAGATGGCGATGAAACTACAAATGTATTATTTCGAGATTGAATGACGATGAATTCCCGTTGTTACAAATTGTATCATTATTCCTCGTAATATTATGTGTGTTTGATGGAATATAATTAAAGAAAAATAAATACATTTTAAGCTGACCCCAACACAGTGTTGGGAAAGGCACAGGAAGAAAAATAATGGTATAAAAGCAAGATCATTTATGTGTAGATTATTAAATAACACAACTTTTATATTTACTGGAAATTAAAGGTAAAAATATCGAAATAGCTACTTATAATTAAAATAATTTAAAGAAATATTGCATTCATTAGAGTTTCAATCAAACGTTCGTCCTATTAACGAGTATCACATGTTATATTCATGCTCGGGAAATATGTTATATTATCTTAATGGGTATCGTTAATGCGATCTGGCAGCCCTCGGCGGATACCAGATCACTAGGGAGGTAGTTCTATTTATTATTCAAACTTAGCTTCTTGTTATAATATTTGTAATTTGGCAATGTTACAGTTTGTACATAGCACAAAGACACGTAATAATTATAACGAGTGTTACATGCTTTACGAGCTATAGGTACATGATTTTATTTACACACAAATACATACACAATTTTCGTTAGCATCACATGCACCCGAATCCGGGCATATATGAATTAAATTGAGTTTTGGTAATTATCGTATATAAATACTTTAATCTGTCTCCTTAATTTAGCTTATTACGAATTGGTAGAAATGAGATGATATTGAAGTAAAAGTTACTCCCCACTCAATGGTAAAGAGTGCACCTTCGTGGAATGTATAAACTGTATTTACTTTGTAAATTGGTTTTATTATTAAAACATGTTTGGTAGAAGATTACACATAGGAGGTTCTGTGACTTCTACCCAATGAGTTTGGAAGAAATAAAATATAGGAATGTCCGTCAAGAAAAGTAACAATTATCAGTATTTCTTTTGATAATGAATAGATTCAGGCGTTACTTTGCGGAAATCCATTTTTAATAATAACAAATACTTTTAAAATATTTTAAGAAAACATCAAATTAATATTTTAATAAAACACTTAAAATATTTAAAAATATATCACAATCGAGAAAAAAAATCTCGATCGTGCGCTCGAAGAGTCAAGACCTCCTGAGGATGCTTCGTGTAGAATCGAAACGCGTCGAAAATTCTTCCGGTTTGGCTGCGTGGCGTTTGTGACGTCACGTCGGCTTAGCAGGAAAATTAAGCGGAATTGTCACTAGATATATTTTTATATTTATTAAGTGTTTTATTAAAATATTAATTTGATGTTTTCTTAAAATATTTTAAAAGTATTTGTTATTATTAGTATTTCTTTTTTAATTTGATGACTATATAGAAGAAGATGTAATTTTATGTTTGTTTCCGGAAAAATATATATTCGACTCATATGAAATCGTTAAACGTAGACCTATTTCTAGTTTGTTACCGTAGCACGTATCGTGAATACGTCTACCATCTTTTATCAAGGTTTTAAAAATTCATTGAATAGAAAAAAAGTTGTGGCACCCACTGAATTTTTTTGTTTTAAGTTTCTCCTAAAATATTTTCTACAAAAATTTATATGTTTAAGCTACGAAGTTAGGAATTGACACAGGAATAAGTAAAAAAAAACTTCGCTTCAAAAAAAGGTATCTGAAAACATAATAACAAGTACCGGACTGAAAAGAAAGTGAAATCCTTGAGAAATTGGTATAAATGGGGATTACTTTATTTCCTTGCATATATGCTGAAAAGTATTGTTTTGAACTTGAAAAGGAATGCTGTGTGTCTGGCGGATCACGAAGGCCCTGAAGGACTAAACACAATTTGAATGTACGCATTCCCATTCGACCTACAGGAAAGGCAGATACGATAGGCAGATGTCAAAACCCAGAAGCAAAGCACGGTTTATTTTATTTACATAATAATCGAGGAATTAAAGTGAAGTGTGCTACCAGGTACGCCAGCGGCTTTTTGATTATTAGAAACCTATTCATTCCATCCACACAAATATTTCATTCATCTTACATCCCAACCTTCAATAAAATTAGCAGTCAAGGCCAACGACGTATATGGATATACTTCCTTTAATGTAATCGAAGTCAGATCGGGTTTCGTCTTTCATTCTCACCTTCATTTGCTCTTATTATGTACCTACTATGAGTATGTTCTTGAAAGGATCATTGTTTGGATTCAGAAATAAAATTAAGTAAGAACGTGTACATCGAATCCATGCTGACATTTTTTCCGTAACTGCTTGAAGGATGAAACCTGAAGTGCAGCTGTTTTAAAATGATAGTCATCCTCGCTAAAATACGTGAATTTATATTCTTACCAATACCGCGTTCAAAATTTAAAAATCGGACATGCGCATTCATGTGAAACGTAATATTTTCTCTATTATTGCATTTGGACAAACAAAAGGTCGCGCATTATTATTCAACTTTGTTTCAATTGTTTTATTGTTCGTTACAAGCTTCATATTGATCTGAACCGCCTTCTCAAAGCCCTGAAAGCTGAAGTTGTGAAATCACTCAGCACACCACTATATAAGTAAGGTAAAGTATGATATAAAAATAATTTTATCTGGATTTGACCAAGCGGATCGAAATACTCTGTGGCAGGTACAAAGAGCACCTCGGCATTTGTTAATATTTATGTTTCGTCGGGAAAAGTTCCGAACGGTTTATTCTTACTTTTTGACATGTTGTTGTAGAGAATGTTATTGGCGGTGTGTCTGCTTTATCATTGAAATTGATTTAGATATTGTTTTATGGCAGTCGTTATATTTTGATGGTAGAATGCCTGTCTACACACTACTTTGACCATATCATGTCTTGCCATCAGATAAGATAGTGGTTAAAGGCTAATTTGTACTTTTTTGTACTAGTGACGTCACTGGGGTGGAGAGGTGTATGTATTATCTTGAAAGGCTACCATCATAGTACCTATTTAATGAATTTATTGGATTCGGATGTTCGTGTGCTTAGAATGTTTAAACTGCCATCGAAGTGAAGTCATGATATTGGGGTTTGAATCTGGTATGTACACTGAGTGGGCAGAGGGCTTGGTACGCAAGTATTAGCTCCAATATGATTCAGAATCCTAATATCCTGCTATTATTATTATTGCATAAGTTTGTCTATTTGTTATGACCACTACTCTAAAATGGTATAACTAATTTTCATATATTGATTCATATAAGTAATCCAATGGTTATTTGGCTGGTGGGTTTGTTAGAGTAAGGACCTGATTCAGAATGTTCGAGTAAGTTCCGGTTATACTACCTAGAACTTATTTAATAAATAAAACACTATCTTTGCGTTTCACAGACATCGATTTAGCCTATTCATCGGTTAAAGCTTGAAAGGCACTGCATGTTAACTGTCATTTTTATCATTCTGTTATTTTAAGTGTTGGACCCCGAAACTTTATTTGGACATTCTGAAACGGACCTTAAACCTATCACATATTTGAGTTTTAGTTTTACTCTTATCCCGTATGAGTGGGTTAAGCTTAAAACTATGATATACCTTATGAAGATATTGATAGTAGTTGATATTATAATATGATGAATAATATATCAGCTTTCTTATTCCTTAACCCCGTTATTTCATGGGCGGAAGTGTCCTCAAGTTTTGTCGTCATTGCGTTCGTCCACAGATTTGAGAGCTTCCGTTTTCGACTGAACACTTGATAAATAGCCGATGATTTGCGATTTTGGTAAAAGAGAATTTAAGAAGTTCAGTAATACCGGTTGGATAAACAGACGAGATGGCGATGAAACTCCAAACGTATTATTTCGAGATATAAATGACGATGAAATGCCGTTGATACAAATTGTAATTTTATTCCTCATAATAATATGTGTGTTTGATGGAATAGAATTAAAGAAAAATAAGTACATTTTAAGCTGACCCCAACATAGCGTTGGGAAAGGTACAGGAAGAAAAATAATGCTATAAAAGCAAGAACATTAATGTGTAGATTATTAAATAACACGTAACACAACCTTGATATTTCGTAGAACTTTGACATACATATTTTATATTTCGAAGTAGCTACATACAATTAAATTCAAATGAAGAATTATTAAAGTGATGAGAGTTTTCAGTAAAAAGTGCATACTGTATTAACGAGTAAGTATAACATGATATTTTATATAACTTATTTGTAGCTGCAAGGATTTTTTTTTGTAGCTTATAGGCTAGCATTTGACTACTATCTCACTTGATGGTAATAGATGATGTCGTCGAAGATGTTGTTTAGGCTAGCCTAGAATTACTGGCTCTTAAGAACAACTTCCGGAACACACCGTAGGTGCTTGACGTCAGACGTCTACTTGATATCAACATAGATATACACTTGATATACAGGTAGATAGTAGATACATAAAAATAATACTATATTATATCAAAAATTCAGTTGCCCACTGAACAGGCTTAAGGTCTTTCCTTGTTTGTTTCCCTATCCAATATTCTATCCTAATTTAAATCCTCGCGCCACCTACACACAACCGACGAAAGCGACGAAACCCGGCACGCGGCGGCAAGAGGAACTATTCTGTATCGTCCATCTTAAAAACTAAACGTGTCCCGCGGGCACAAATTATGCAAATTAAATAAAAACTCCATAAAAAGGTGACGAAGTGATGTGTGTAAGGAACTGTTGAAACGACTAATATAAGCTGTGAGTACCTACCTATTGTTATTCCTTAAATCTATCCAGACTTTAGCCTTTTACTAAAACTTTCATCTTATCAAATCCTCGTTTTCAATTTAAACGTAAACATAAATTGTGGTCCTATTCGAGCGCGAATGCCTATGGTCATAACACTAATTGTCTATTTTCAGTTGATTTATTAGTATAAAAACTTTTAATTACCAATTATTAACAAATTTATTGTAAAAGTATAATCCGACTAAATATCGTGGGTTACTTTATGGTATTATACTGGGTCATACTATACGGATTCATTGGTCATCTTAAATCAGTAGTATTATACCAGCGAATTAGATTTAGCCTTCATATAAAGTCGATCTTAGCTGGATTATTAACTGTTTATGGCAATATAACATATATTATAAGTCTTTAAGAAATTCTTTACCACACATTTCACGGTTACATTTTATTAACCTTACTATCTTTATCTGTTACCAAGTTACATCTACCCTCAGGTTATATATATCTTATTATATTTAGCTATCCACGTAAATTGTTTTCGTCTATCTATTCAAACTAATTGTTCAGATATTAAAACAAACAATGGAAGAAAGTAAACTCAAAATACTTCGATCGCGACGCGAATATGTTTTCCGTGCTATGCAAATCCTTTACGATCTTGCCAAGGAGATGGTTCAAGATCGCTCAAAGGTGTCGGCGTTCAAGTCGAGGTACACGCGATTACATTCAATTCGTGATGAGTTTGTTCAATTGTGTGACGATATACAATCATTGGAGCTAGCCATAAAACCCAATCAACAGATCGATCAAAATTTGATCAGTTCTTTTGACGAGTTGTACTACGAGGTTATTAGTGCGGCCGATGCTTTAGCTATAACATGCGATTTGAGCATGAACCGCAACGCACAATTAGATGTCGAATCGTCGGCGCGGCCGCCAGCAGCTACGTCATTAAATGCGCGCTTACCCAAACTTGAGTTACCAAAAGTTGACGGCAATATACAAAATTGGCAAACCTTTTATGATACCTACACAACTTTGATACACGATAATAAAATAATCACGGATATTGAAAAATTTCATTATCTTGTTTCATGTTTACACGGACACGCATTGTCTATTGCGAAGGGAGTCCCAATGACTGCAAGTAATTACAAGGTTGTTTTCGATACTTTAGTCGAACGTTATCAAAATAAGCGTATCTTGGCCTTGACGTACTTAGACAAATTTTTTAATCAACCTGCCGTAAAATCTGGTAGCTTCCAGGAATTGCAAGCGTTAACCAATTTATTACATGAGTCGTTTTACGCACTCCAATCTCTAAATATTCCAAACCTAGGGGAGTTTATTTTGTTTCATTTAGCTTCGCGGACACTCGATGCAGACACTCGTAAACGTTTTGAGTCACAAAACAGTTCACAGTTACCTACACTAGCTGAACTATTAAAGTTTCTTCAAGACTACGTAAAGATCTTAGAAACTAGCCTATTGTCCTCCGGTAATCCTAATGCTAACCGTACCTTTAACGAAAAAAATCCTTCGCCGGCAAATAATAGGCAAACTTATAGCAGATCAAAACGTACATCTTATCTAGCGAAATCTACTAACCCAACAACAGCGTCAACAACCGTAGCATGTTCCTGTTGTGGTGAAGCGCACTCTATCTATAAGTGCCCCGTATTTCAATCTTTAGACTCGCAAGGTAGACTCGCATTAGTAAACAAAAAGAATATGTGCATGAATTGTTTACGTACAAACCACATCATAGATTCATGTTTCTCTAAAGTATCTTGCACATCATGCGGATTGCGTCATCATACATTGTTACACGTTGAACAATTGCAACCAACTAGCACTCCTATCAGTCAGGCGAGTACTGTAGCTCATGTCGGGAATAGCCGTGGTATAGTACTACTAGGCACTTGTCAATTGCGCGTGTGCAATATCGCGTCCGGTGCACAGCACACCGTGCGCGCATTGATTGACAGTGGCGCACAGGACTGTTACATTACTACTGCTTGCGCACGGACACTCGGTTTAAACCTCCGCCGTTGCAATCTTACAGTAGCCGGCTTAGGACAGAACACCGTGTTTCACGTAAAGGGCACGACGGAATGTAATATAAGACCGCTGGACGGTGACAATCCACAATATCATATTAAACCGATTGTTTTGGATAATATCACTGCACAGATGCCTAGCATCATCGTACCGTCAGTCGTTCGAGATCATTGCAAACATTTAATCTTAGCTGACCCCGATTATGACATTCCCGCAAAAATTGACCTTTTGATAGGGGCCGAACTATTTCATGAAATCTATGATGGACAACGTTTTAAGCTGGGGCCCGGCCTACCAGCCGCTCTGCATAGCGTTTTCGGTTGGATACTCAGTGGTGCGGTCAATACCGATGCATTAGTACCTCCTTCCACTGCTTCCTCATTACTAGCTTCCACATACTCGCTAGATGAGCAGATAAAGCGGTTCTGGGAAGTCGAGGAACCACCGCGTATACCTATTACCGTACCAGAGGATGACCTGTGTGAACGTTTGTACACAGATATGACTTATAGAAAACCTAACGGTCGTTATGTAGTGCCTATTCTATTAAAAGACGATAACTGTACCTTAGGTGATTCATACAATAGTTCATTATCACGACTAACTAACCTTGAAAGAAAATTTAGTCGACAAGACCAACTTAAGCACGATTACGTAAACTTTATGCGCGAGTATGAGAGTATGGGTCACATGTATCCTGTATCTAATCCTTTTTCACACACGAAAAAACCTCATCTTATTCCACATCATTGCGTCATTCGTCCAGAAAGCACGACAACTAAATTACGCGTTGTGTTTGACGCAAGCTGCAAGACAACAAACGGTAAATCTCTAAATGACCTTGTGTTCACTGGACCTAAGCTCCAAGTTGATATTATAGACATAATAACGGGGTTTAGACTACATGCGATAGTGTTCACGTGTGACATATCAAAAATGTATCGTCAGATTTTAATAAGACCTGACGATCGTTGCTATCAGCATGTGCTATGGCGAGAGTCTTCAAGTGACCCAGTCAAAGAATATGAACTCGCTACTGTCAGTTTCGGTGTGAGTAGTTCACCTTATCTCGCTATACGTACTTTGCATAAATTAGCTGAAGATCACGGTGCTGAGTACCCACGCGCTGCTGAGGCACTTCTTCATGAGACCTTCATGGACGATATCACGACTGGAGCGCCCACTGTGAGTGAAGCTATCGCACTAAGAGAACAACTCGTAAAGTTGTTAAGTTGCGCACAGTTTGAACTCCGTAAGTGGAGTAGTAATTCTAACGCGTTCCTTGAAACTCTGCCAATGGACCATTGCCAATCTCCGAAACCTTTCTCAGAAGAAGGTAACAAATCTACTATGAAAATCTTAGGAGTTCAGTATGACCCTTCAGCTGATGCATTCACTTATTCTCACTCTTGTATCGAGGATAAAGAGTTCACTAAGCGTTCCATTTTGTCCCACGTGGCTCGCGTATTTGATCCACTGGGGTGGCTGGCACCGTTCATTCTGAAGGCAAAAATACTTCTACAAGATTTATGGCGTCTTAACCTTACTTGGGACGAACCCGTACCCAGGGACATAGCTAAAGACTGGCGGGATTTTACCTTCGATCTACCAAACTTAAACCTTATTGAAGTACCCCGGCAAATCATACCCCATCAATCAGCACATCCCACAGAAGTGGAACTGATCGGATTCTGTGACGGATCAACCAAAGCGTACGGTTGTTGTATTTATCTCCGCGTGGTCACTTTAGACAAGGTTAAAACGCATCTATTAATCGCTAAAACTAAGGTAGCACCACTCAAAATTCTCACCGTAAATCGATTGGAACTTTGTGGAGCGGTGTTGCTATCTAAAGTAGTAACTCGTATCTTTACCTTTCTTAATAAAAGGCTCAATGTTAAAAATATCGTGTTGTTCACAGACAGCTCGACCGTATTGTCATGGTTGAACACAGAGCCGCATAAACTTAAAACTTTTGTAGCACATCGGGTGGTACAAATTAGAGAAACTACATTTACAGCGGTGTGGCGACATGTTTCCTCCCATGACAACCCAGCGGATATCTGTAGTCGAGGTCTCTCGTGCTTAGAATTAGCTACTTGCGAAAGTTGGTGGTCAGGACCAAAATGGCTGACTAATGATCCTATCGACTGGCCTGTATCAGCAGTTGAAAGGCATGAAAACGTTCCAGAGTTAAAGTTATTGTCACACTTGTGTCATGCCAGTTACATGACACAAGATGCTGACGTGCTAGAAGACCAACTGGAACGTTCCTCCAAACTTTCACGTCTACAACGAGTAGTAGCTTGGATCTATCGATTTATACATAACTCTAAACTAAAACGCGTTGAACGGAACTTGTCACCGTTTCTAACTTCCATAGAATTAGATAATTCTTTGGAAAGGATAGTTAAACATGTTCAACGTAAAGACTTTAGTGATGTTATAACAAAACTCAACTCGAACAAAACGCTACCTCGATATCTTTTGAAACTAGCTCCTTTTTTAGACTCTAGTCAAGTCCTGCGAGTTAGGGGAAGAATCACAAATACAAACTTACCTGACTACGTCAAACATCCTTACCTCTTACCCAAAACATCTCGGCTGAGCAATCTCCTGATCGATTATTATCACGCAACTTACCTTCACTGCGGACCTCGCTTGCTTCACTCTTTACTTCAGCGTCGATTTTGGGTGCTTGGCGTTCGAAATCTTATTCGATCTCGCTTATCTAAATGCGTCACTTGCTTTAAGGTAAAGCCAAGGCCTCTTCAACCAATTATGGGTGATCTTCCGTCTTCCCGACTGAAACCAGGTCAATGCTTCCAGACAGTAGGTATTGACTTCGGGGGTCCATTCATGATTAAAGAAAGCAGGCGCAGGAACGCTAAAATATACAAAGCATATTTGTGTCTGATGGTTTGTCACGCCGTCAAGAGCATACACCTTGAACTAGTCACGGAGATGACCACCGAAGCTTTCATAGCAGCGCTAGACCGCTTCGTATCCCGGAGAGGTCTATGTCAATACATAGTCACTGACGGTGGTACCAACTTTGTGGGAGCCAAACGCTACTTATCCGAAGTTTCTGAATTGCTTAAAAGAGATAAGGACAACATCTCGTGCCAGCTCGCATCTCGCGGTATTTCGATGAAATTCAATCCCGCATCCGGTCCTCATTTCGGTGCCATCTTTGAAAGCGGTATCAAATCTACCAAATATCATCTAAAACGTATTGTAGGAACCCAGGTTCTAACCTATGAGGAATTCTATACCGTTTTGACAAAGATTGAAGCAATGTTAAACTCCAGACCTTTAGTGGAGCTCTCGTCTGATCCCGGTGAGGTTGACGCTCTTACAGCTGGGCACTTCTTAGTGGGTCGACCTCTAGTCTCCCTTCCGGAGCCGGTACATGCCGAAAACGTACCTCTGCGTACTCGGTGGCAACTGGTACAGAGACTATCTCAAAGTTTCTGGCGAACCTGGCAAAGAGATTATTTACATACCCTACAGCAAAGGAGTAAATGGTTAAAGGACGGGGGGAGACAGCCTAAGTTGAGCGATCTTGTCATTATCCACGAACCTAACTTGCCAGCAAATGAATGGCGATTAGGTCGTGTGGTAAAACTACATCCTGGCAGGGACTACATTATTCATGTCGTGACCGTCAAAACCTCCAAAGGTCTACTTGTGAGACATGCGGTTAAAATCTGTCCGTTACCTATAGATGAAAGCAATTAGACTTATATCCCTTCCTACCATATTTTATATATAATACCTAACTCTTACACAATATATACTTACTATATATATTATACACCTTAGAAATTTAATAAATAAGCTATAATTTTATAAAATAATCTACTATGTACATAACCTCCTACTAGTACCTAATGCATATAATCTATAATAATAATAATTAGAAAAAAACACACTATGCCAACCGAACTATGTATTCGTAAAGTATGACTGTAGAATCCGAGTCAAGAACTCATTTATCTTATGAAATCCCTGGTTGAAAAAAACCCATAAAGCGAGAAAAAAAATACGATAAAACGCTTAACAAAAATAATTAAATTGCAATTTGATTTAAAATTTTTAATTAATGTTTATTGTTTTAATTGATAATGCGGTGAAATACCTTCTTCAGGCTAACTCAGCTTGCTTACAAGAAAAGCTGTCGGAACCCATCGATCGATGCTTGGATGCAGATTTCCTGCTTAAAGGTCTCACATTCACAGAATGGTAGTGGACTGCCTATGAGTCCAAATGCTTTTATTTTAGTAGCTGTAGTGTTGTATATAGTTCGTAGTATGTTGTTAAAAAAGGCATACCGCCTACGAATAAATAAAGTAAAGAAGTATAACTCTGATACAGTGACTGCTTTGATTTCGGCCTCATCATGTTCACAAGTAACAAAACACGCACAATTTTCCAAATTCAATTGGATTGGTTAATTGATTTGGCACTTAGAAATGATCGCATCTGATTGGTCGCGTCAAGGTGATGTTGTCACCGCCGTCATTGCCTAAGGCCAAACCGCACTACTGCGGCACAACGCGGCAGCGAAACGGCGCACAGTAGATCGAAACTCGTCTTTCATAGACATAGAATCTTGAATTATTAAAGGTCAATTTTTTTGCTTGGGACGAGTTCTGTTAATCATTGTTATACTATAAAATGGGATGTGCGACAATTGTGAGCACAAATAGGCAAGATATAATTTTTTTTTGAAAAATTTGTATGGGACTAACATATAAAATGTCAATATCTCCGTAATCACAAGTTTGGCCGTTATATCCTTGCACACGTATATAGTACTAATTATTTATGATTTTTTGATATACTTTGTTTTGCGGCACCACTTGCGATTTTTTTTTTAAAAATCGTCAAAGTTATTAATTTTTTTTTATATTGATGACTGTTTGTAATGCTAAAATATGCGATTATTAGTTCTAGTTTAGGGTATTTTATAAATCTTAACAGAAAACTTTCTAAGAAATCACAAGACTGTTAACCAAAACATTTTCACGTCTCAATACAACTTGCACGGTAATAATAAATTATATATTTTTGAATCTAATCTAGTCACCTGTAATGGTATGGTAATCAATAACAAATGAGTACTGTAAAAGTACTCATTTGTTAATGACCTCCGTTAGGTGATCAGATAGACTAAATACCTAATAAAGCAATTAGCGAAAGGATACACTCAAAAGAATATGTATTAAGTTTAAGAGCTCCGTAATTTAATAATTAGTGCAGAATTATCATTCTTTTTTATAGGCTATATTTAATGCTTCAAATATACGTAATTTATCAGTTTTATACTATGCAGATCCATAGTATAAAACTATCATTAAATTAAGATAAAAACTTTTATCTTATATGAGATTTAATGGTATTGACTAATTATGAGGGTACTATTTTTTCTTAATTTATAATTAGTTTTGGTAATGAGGGTATCATTATCACAACTAATTTTGAAATTAAGCAGCATTTGTCACTTTAGATGTTATATTCATTTACTTAATTAGGTACAATATTAATTAGTATTAACGGAAGTAACGGAGGTCATTAACAAATGAGTACTTAACCATAAGAAGTAACGGAGGTCATAAACAAATGACTACTTAACCATTAGAAGTAACGGAGGTCATTAACAAATGACTACTTAACCATTAGAAGTAACGGAGGTCATTAAGTTAGTTATTAGTCACCATTACTGGTGACTAGATTAGATTCAAAAATATATAATTTATTATTACCGTGCAAGTTGTATTGAGACGTGAAAATGTTTTGGTTAACAGTCTTGTGATTTCTTAGAAAGTTTTCTGTTAAGATTTATAAAATACCCTAAACTAGAACTAATAATCGCATATTTTAGCATTACAAACAGTCATCAATATAAAAAAAAATTAATAACTTTGACGATTTTTAAAAAAAAAATCGCAAGTGGTGCCGCAAAACAAAGTATATCAAAAAATCATAAATAATTAGTACTATATACGTGTGCAAGGATATAACGGCCAAACTTGTGATTACGGAGATATTGACATTTTATATGTTAGTCCCATACAAATTTTTCAAAAAAAAATTATATCTTGCCTATTTGTGCTCACAATTGTCGCACATCCCATTTTATAGTATAACAATGATTAACAGAACTCGTCCCAAGCAAAAAAATTGACCTTTAATAATTCAAGATTCTATGTCTATGAAAGACGAGTTTCGATCTACTGTGCGGCGCGGCCAAGAAACATAATTTGTATGGATTTTTAAATGGCGTAAACCGCACTATAGTGATGTGGCTTCGGAGAGGCACGGCGCAGCGCTACAGAGATGTCTCCGAAGGCAACCCTGCGTCACGCCTGCGCCACGCCTTTCGGCACCGGAGAGACGCGATGCAGTAAATTGTTCAGTCACTTCACGTTCCACCTAAGTTTCAACAATTCATATTACCTTATTTTACGTTTTAAATCTGTGTGATATCGATTATTATCTCTGAAGAGTCATGAAAAAGAGTTTTTTTCGAAGGAGCATTTTGTTATATCTTGCACCCAAATATAAAACTTATTAATTTTGTCTCGATCTTGCGCTCGTAGAGTCAAGACGTCCTGAGGATGCTTCGTTTAGAAGCGAAACGCTTCGAATACACTTCCGGTTTGGCTGCGTGGCGTTTGTAACGTCACGTCGTCTTAACAGGAAATTAGGCGGAATTGTCTCTAGATATATATAATTTTTATAAAGATTTTCTAGTTGTGTTTTATTAAATAATTAAATTGTGTGTTTTTTTTTAATACCTTAGAATATTTGTTATTATTACTTAATAATTGTTCAGCTATATCTTCCTCTTTGCAAGACACCACGATTAATTTTACTTCGACGATTTCATCCATTTAAAATTTTTGCCGTTAGTTGGAAGAACCGTTCTGCTACGCCGTATTGCTATTGTGAACGAAATAGTCGCGCCACTTCGCTGCAACACTGCTCTGCACCTCTGTAAATGCATATTAGGTAGTGACAGTTGCTCAGGGGGCCAACTCTCACCTATTACGAAACCATCATAAAAAGGAGCGTTTTGTTTCATGCTTAAAATAATCTTTCGCAGTCGCGGACTATCACCGACCCACAATCGCGTCAATCAATATTGGTTTGATCCTACTTAAAGAACAAATGAAATATGTATCACGGATGTGCAAGCAAGATACAAGATGATTTATAATATAGCGTTATCCTGCTTGCACTCTCTCTCCTTACGACGAACTACGATGTTATGGAACGGTTTTACCATAGTTTTACTACATTTTATTGTTACTGCACAATAACTGTCTGTAGCTTTTTATAGTTTCACTCATTAAATATTTTTGCTGCATTTATTTTAAAGTATAATAGAAATAAACACATGATACGTAATTTACACGTTAATTAAACCCATTTTTATCGTAAAATAGGTATATAAGTTTAAATCCGCTGCTAAAAAGTAACTTTTTTAATATGGATAAACATGACGGATTTGTGGTTGTAACAGTAATATTTGTAACGTCAGAGTTCGCGAATAGAGTGAACAATTTATTTTGACGTCATCAAAACGCTAAGCGATTCAATTACCGATTGTAAGCTTGCTTAATGACCGTGGAGGTTTAAAATTTAGCAGTAAGATTAAGTTACTATTACTATAAGAGGTGCGAGTTGGCCCCCAGATACCGCGTCGCGGCGCAATTCTGTAGTGCGTTTCCAGCTTTAGATACGCGTGGATTGCGTTATGCCACAATATGTAAGCTTGTTTACGTATTCATTTTCTATTACAGGTTTTTTAAATAAAATATTTTAGGTTTTTAATTCACTTTATTTCAGAAGATTGGAATTACTTTCTTGGAAATAATATTCTATAATTTAAAAGTCGGTATATATAATGCGCTAAGAAAAAAAAAGGCATTTCAAGTATTTTTTTTTAATTCAACTTAATATTGATAGTACTTAGAATTAAATTAGATTTTAAAAATGTCTTATTGCGTTTGTTAGATTAATAAGTACATCAAGTTTTTTTGGCGCTATGTATTTTAATAAAATGCTGCATACTATTGTAAATTCTTTTAGCTACTACAACGAAAGCATTAAGTCAACCTAGCTGCCATTTCAGGCTTGCTGGCAGTCTAAACACACCAGCTCTCTACCAGTTGGCAGCGTGCCCAGCATACCCAGAACCATTATTCTAGTATTCCACTGTACCAAATTTAGTAGATGAATTAAATATACCTATCGCAACTAACAATACCACAGCCATAGGTGTGACAACAATCAACGCGGCAGTTGATGTAGTATTTATCTGTTTTAATTTTATGTTTTAGGTACACATGACATTATAGTTATCTAGAAACAAATTTCAAGCATGACAGCTGTCAAAATGACAGTTCATATCATATTTTTCCGGTTTCTATTTCATATTTTGGATTAAAATGACATAAAAAGTACCTAGCTATTACTCTTACGTATGACAGCTATAAGACCTAAGATTAATTTATTTGCAATTTTTATGTCCTTTGTATCCCAAAAATTAAATCAATACTGAGAAATACGACATTAATTGACACTTCGACTGTTGTCAGATCTAAGCCTTATTTCTAGGATATTTTTATTTCATTAGAAGCACAAATACTAAATTAGAATTAAGGACCTTCATCAAAGTTTTTTTTATGACATTTGTAGTACATGTGTGACATAAAAAATAAGCATACGAAATAATATTGGAAATTGTTTTCACATAAAATGTTCTCAGACTAACAATGTTTCTAAGTTATTTTTGACTTAATGTAAAATTCATGTTGCATAAAACTATCCAGGGTAGTCAAGTATGGGTTTCCAAAATATTGTTATTTATTCGTTTATACAAGTTATTCCCGATTTTCTTATATCCGTATGGCTTCTCCACCATTTTACAACACAGTATGGTATTTTTTCTGAATTATACAACGTAGAATAACATTGATAAATTCAGTTGAAAATTCCCGCGGTACAACCACATGACTCGAACCCACGCGGCGAACTGACAGCGCCGCGCGGTACACTTTTTAAGCCACGCCTGTTGCGGTATAGTTTGTGTTCTGTTGTTTTTGAGCTTGAATTACATTTCTTTTCATTATTATTCGTAGCATACCGCCTTGAAAAAAATTCACAGAATGCCCAACCACTATGTAAAATATCTACCTCCTTGCAGCCTACCTACTTGGTATAGCCATACTTATCCTATACAGGTATGTATTTCTAACTCCCACTAGCTGCACGTGACACAATATACTATGGCACCATCTATACGTACAGTACAAGTACAAAGGTTTCAAGCCTAATCTAATTAGTTTACCAGTCCTATGACATGAAGTGGTAATCGATAGACTGACATCACCTGGCCTTATTAATATGCATCATACTCGAATTTAACTCGCCGCACCTTTGTATAATTGGTTGTATGGTTGGGAATGGACAGTGATATGTCTAAAGCTGATAGGGGTTGGTACATATAAAGGCAATAAAGTATCCTGGGATAGGAGGCAGCCTAGGTTAAAAGTGCAGGTGTGGTAACCGGAAATTGAAATATCTGTCTGAAATGTACCCTTAAAGATGTTCAATGGTTTCGATACATGTAATTTATTCCTAAGGACTGTTCGAGATCCTTAGGACTGTTCGAGATCCTTAGGACTGTTCGAGATCCTTAGGACTGTTCGAGATCCTTAGGACTGTTCGAGATCCTTAGGACTGTTCGAGGTCCTCCATTGGATGATCTTAGAGGGCAACTAAGGGAAACTTTGAAGCGCTCGTAGCGAAGTTTACTTAGCTGTTCTCAACCGATCAGAAAAGTTAAGCAACGTCGCCCGCGGTCGTGAGTTGGATGGGTGACCGCTAGTGACATTACTATTGAGCGTTTCCGTGCTTCGGAGGCCACGCTTAGCCGTCGCTCCCGGTTGTTGTTTTAGGATGGCAGTCGTTATAGCATGGTGGTAGGGTATTTTGCGAATGCGCGCCTGGCTAGCTACCACCCTCAAGTAGAAAATCTGTCACCAATCACCTAACCGGTGTGTTCCGGCAGCTGTTCTTGAGAGCCAGTACTTCTAAGTTAGCATGAACAATATCTTCGACCACATCATCACTTACCATCAGGTGAGATAGTGGTCAAAGGCTAACCTATAAGGCATAAAAAAAGGAAATGTAGTCTTTTTTACTAATTTATGAGCAGTATTCAACTACGCACAGTGACGTGAGACACTTATTGCATATAAGCCCACAGCAGAGTTTTTACCTAAAAAGCATTCACATGGCGAATTGGCTTCCATACTGGCTATGAAACTGAAGCCCAACATTTTAATTTGCGTATTTAATGAAATAGAGTCATTTTGTACCAACCCCGTCTTACAGTTGGGATAAGGGTTTTGAAGCGCTCGTTGTTTGCTTGACCGTTATTAACCGATCAGCTAAATTACGCAACGTCCGCCGCGGTTGGCTAGGATGGGTGACCGCTAGTGAAATTACTACTGAGCGCTTCGTGGTTCGGAGGGCACGTTTGTTGTCTTAGGATGGCAGTTGTTAGTTGTTACAGCAAGCGGGCATTTTGAATGCCCACTTGGCTTGCTACCACCTCCTTGCTACTAGAAAATTGGTCACCAAGCAACTAACGGTATGTTACGGCAGCACGCCTTAAGAGACAGTAATTGTACGTTAACCTGAACAACATCTTCGACCACATCATCACTTCAATGAGATAGTGGTCAAAGAATAGCCTATTACACATAAATAAAGAAAAAACATAATAAAAGCGTAGGAAAAGAAAGTGGTGAATACATTACGATTCGACTAGTACTATCCAATTTGGAGAATCTAGACTTAGGCACGCTTAAGCTTGAGCTGGTAGCAGTTCCAATAATTATTTTAACTGAGGATGAGAATACAAATGAATATTTTATCATATAAATGGCGTAGCGAAGCCAATTTATACCAGCAACCGCGACATAAATAGTTACCTTATATTAAAATTGAAATTGATTTTTGATTCACATTGAAAGTACAGAAACTAATTTTATTGTCGCTGCATCGATCTACATGGAAGAATATACAATATATTAATTGCTCTATCACGCAAAAATATTTAGAGAAACATTAACATAAATAGACTACAGAAAATTGTGTTTTCTGCTACTCTATAAATTAAACACTAAGACTTACTTTAAAAAAGTGAAATCAATATTAAAAGGATGTTTAATAGAAGCATCGTAGATTGTTTGTTAGCCCAGCAAAATTAATTTTGCGAGAAAATATTATGAATTAGACAAAGTAGTAGTGTAATTTCAGACTTAGAGAATAGCCAATTTTACAAACAGTTGCTCATATTATTCAACTTAAAACGTTTGAATATCGTAGCCTATTTAATATAACAATGTTTTTTATAAAGTCTTACAATCATTATTTTTGCGTTGTTATTTAGAAACATGGCAAATATATCTATATAAAAACCATTGAAGTTGAAAGTGGGGTACTAGCATAAGTTTTATAATTGAGAATATCGTAATGTTATAACGGTTTAATCTAACAAAGAACAGCCTATTGTTTTAATATTGAGCTTCAAGAATCTAGATGCAGTTCAAAACAACTTTCGTAGTAATCTTTACCTGATAACACAGATTATAATGCATCCAAGCATAATTTGCGCTACTCCTCGAACCAACACTCACCGTTTGGTAAATACCTAGTACAAGCACCAATAAACCACAACAGTTTACTTCTCAGAAACGTACCTGAACACGCAATCAGGGAAATGGGTTTCACAGCTTTGATTTAATACATTTAGATATACCGTTTTGATGTTTAACATTTGAGCTGCACATTTAAGCGGAAGACACAGAGAATGATAAGATAGTATTTCCGTACCCACTCTTCCTAGACGTCCCCTACTCTACATGTATAAATAATGAAGTTAACGTGAGTATTTGAGGCTCGGAACAGAATCTAGTTATCTCTGCATCAAGTTGCTTCATATCTGGCCCCGATTTTATAAACGACTTTAGAAACGTTCAACAACTAAAATCTATGCTTTTCTGTGGTTGAACTATATTATTAATTTATTTTTATTTAATCAGAAAGGTTTGCAAACTGCGTCTTATAAATGACTAAGTCCCACAAATAAAATTTGTCAAGAGCAAGTATTTTATTAAATATATTTACGCATAGAAGGCATGTCAATAAATCACAGCCGTGTTCAAATCATGTTTTGATAATGTGGTGGACGAAATACTGCAAAATGTTTTATGCAGTGATGCCATGTGGCAATGGCATTGGTCTTGGATAGTGTTGGTTCGGGCTGCAGCTTCACCGCATGGTGGAAGGTAATTTTGCGAATGCTTGCCTTGTTGACCACCAAGGCAAGGAGAAAATGTGGCATCAAAAGTTCCTGCACTGGTCCTTGAGAGCCAGTAATTTTCGGTTAACACCTTCGACCACATCATCACTTAACAATAATTATGTGAAATTTCGAACGGTGATTAAACTATCAGTACCATATAAAAATAACAAGTAGTCTGCTCAAGTAGTGCTATTGTGTTAGTTGCTTACATTATAGCGCGTTCAAGTACATGTACAACTCAACAGCGGGATTATTATCTACCACACACATTAAACACTCATATAACACAAATTTTGGAAAATAACACAATATCAAAGATAAAACTCCAAATTTTCGTCGTAAATGGCAGCGACAGTATATCTTGTATAACGTTTTAATACTTCTTTTTTGTAATTAAAATTTTATTTTCAAAGCTTTTTTTAAGGGTTTATTTTATTTCTTTCCATGGTTAACTTTTGTGCATGGATATTAACGATAAAAAATGGTCCGTAAGTCCGTAAGATTTATAATATATATATATGTATTTTATAAATCAGAATACAAGTATGTTAATTAATATGATTATTTTTAAATATATGAGCCAGTACGGGACGTAGGCGTTCCACCTGATTGAAAGTGGTCATCGTCACCTATGGACGTTTGTCATCCCAGACGGGGTAACAATACGCTGCCGACCTTTAAGGAATATAAAATAAAATAAAAAGATCATTTATTGCCGCTAACATAACAACATTTTTACACTATTTATTTACTTAAATATTATGAACTAATAATTAACATAATAATTATATTCTAGGGCAATAGGGATATACTCAGCATGTAATATGTTCACACTGTGATGTAGTCATAACGCTTTTTTTTCAGGGTACCCCTGATATAAGAATACAGGTGACACAGAAAATGACATGAATTACCTACTTTAAACGTTTTTTTTATAAATTTTTTATACACCTTACTGGCCATAATTTATACATTACAAATAAGTTCATTTTTTTTAATGTTTTGAATGTTATGATGCTTTTTAAACAACCCGATATTGTATCGCAGGGGAAAGACCACTGGGGGAAGTTCCCCCCAAATCTTTATATTATGCGGAATCTTGTTCAATGATTTCAAGATAATTATTAATTGTATTTTTCTAATGACTATTCTAGGTACCAAACGAGCTATACATAATCGATAGAGGTTTCTACGGTACGTTGTCAAGCGGCACAGATTGCTAACGTGATGAACTGACCTCAATTTATATTACATTGAATTTAAATGATGCCTGGGTTTCTCAAGTAAAAAATCTGTAACCAAGAACATAGAGCTGTTCCAGCAGTTTGCACTTTAGTGGTGATTTGGTCCAAGGTAAACTTCATCTAGAAATAGAATTAGCTCTCGAGGAAAGTTTTTATTTTTATTTTTTTTTATATTATTGTTACGGAACAAGCTTGACACACAGGTGTTTGCCAGATTTTCTACTTGTGGGTGGCAGCTAGCTAAGCGAGCTTGTAAAATTCCCTAACACCGTACTTTAAAGTTGGGATTCATACATACGACTCTCAATAAAACCCAATCCTTACTACCACGGACGTATCACCTGTATCAAGCGGATTGTTTACTGCTAAGCACAGCCTTCTCTGTTATGGGGGGGGGGGGGTCTGCCATATTCCTCACGCTTGGCAAGCGTCTTGGAATCCCCTATTAACCCCTATTATAACCTATTATAAGATTATATTATTCAAATACGACGTTTCGAAAGCCGATGAGACGTTTAGCTTAGAAAAATACACTGAAAAAGTTCTAGATATATTAACAAGTCAAATGCTTAACCAAACTCGTGGAACAAAACTTCTTGCTGTTCCAACAGCTTTCAGAATCTTTCCGTGAAAACTTTATTAACGTCTGAAAAGTTAGTACAAATAGAGAAATGAAAGAAGACCTAGCAAATATACTTAGTTCGAAAATTTAAGTTAGAGAAAATATTTATGTGCGTGAAAAGTAAATATGGGCAATGTATTTCAGTGTCATAAATTAATTGAATTATTAGTGGTTTAAGGTTATAAATTGTATGCTTGATGTACAACTGATATTTATCTATATCAAATACTAACTTTCCTGCCGCGGCTCCGCCCGCGGGTATATCGGTTATCGTACAAAACCGTTAACCCCATTTTGCGCATATATATATATATATATATATATATATATATATATATATAGGAAAGATTTATACATATATAATATATTTAAATAAATAATATAGTTTAGACTAGTTTTTCGGCCGTGGCTCCGCGCGCTCACGTGTCGGTTAACGCGCAAAACCATTAACCTCTTTTTGCGCAGTTAGATAAAAACTATTATATGTCCTTCCCAGGGGTCTCAAGCTATTCCCAAACCAAATTTTATCCAAATCTGTCCAGTAGTTTTTCGTTGCATATAAAATAACAAATCTTTCTTCTTTATAATATTAGTGTAGATGTAGTTACAAAATTACAAATACGATAGGAAAAATTTAAATCATGTGCGGGAAAAAAAATCCCATATATTTGTAATTTTTTTTTTATTCCCGATAGACTAGCCTCTGACCACTATCTCACCTAATAGTAGGTGATGATATGGTCGAAGATGTTGTGCAGGCTAACCTAGAAGTACTGGCTCTCAAGGACAGCTGCCGGAACACACCGTTAGGTGCTTGGCGACAGATTTTCTACTTGAGGGTGGTAGCTAACCAGGCGGGCATTCGCAAAATGCCCTACCACCATGCTGTAACGACTGCCATCCTAAGACAACAATCGGGACCGACGGCTGAACGTGCCCTCCGAAGCACGGAAGCGGTCAGTAGTAATGTGACTAGCAGTCACCCATCCAAATCATGACCGCAGGCGACGTTGCTTCACTTTGCTGATCGGTTAAGAACAGCGAAGTAAACTTCACTACGAGCGTTTCAATGTAATCCGCATAGCAGGCGTTATTGCAAACATAATAATATTAAAAAAATTGAAGGCTATGTTCAGTCAAGTCTTAAGTTATTTAAGTAATTTCAGATAACTACATAAATATGTGCACATTGAACGTAGCTTCAAATAATGCTCGAAGATTGACTTCAGTATAATATCTGAAGTTAGAATGGTAACTCTCCGATGGCTGCTTTCGTTTGGATATTAGTAATATTATACCATAGTAACTTTGAATAGTTGAGAGTTAATTTTACTCTGAACTATTCATAGTTGCTATCGTCAACCAAGTTTAACAAAATCTAGATGGAAATTTTGGAGTTTGATGAAACAGATTTATCCATCTGTTTCACGAAACGCCTAATTTCCTATAAATATTATTATTATCTACCTAGGTAATATTAAATGTTTTCAAAAATATTTTATTTAAATATAAATTACGTGTAACTATCATTCCCATGTGTGACAAATTCAACTCATGTTATTTCTAGAATATACGTAAGAAGCTGTTCGTGTGTAAGCACAAACGAGATGAGTTTGCAGCCCGAAGGGTAAAGCACTTGAACACTAATCCTAGATGATGAAGTAGGTAGTTATCGATCTGTCACAAGCACTACGCTCGTTATGTCAAAGGTCCTGAAGGCCCATATATCTTTCTTATTGCCATCAGACTGATAGATCCACGGCTTTTATTTAGCTAAAGCGAGAACAAATGTTTACAAGTTATGGGGTGAGGGCAGTAGTGCTTCAATTGGATCACGGTTTATTGAATCCCAACAAATATTTTGATAGAAACACTAAAGGGTTAATAATTAAAGCTATATATATAAACAGTATACTGTATCAGCCGGAAAGTCCACTTCTGAACATAGCTTCCCAACTTCCCTCAAGCTGGGGGGTTTGGCCATAAGAGATGATGATATAGATGGGGGATGACATTCTAGCCCGGCACCCCACAGCAGTATAAGGCTTATAATATAACAAGTAGAAGTTTAATTTCTTCAACTTTACCAATAAATCATCATATTTAATATGTTCAGACTGTTTCTAAGGTATTCACAGTTCCAAGTCTGTCAGCAGTCACAGTTTTAAGTCTGGTTTTTCATAAGGCTTCATGCAACTTTACTCAATATAAAACACTATTAGCTGGTATTTATTTTGTCAATGAAGACCACAGAAATTTTTCAGTGCAACAATGATCGTCTTTTAAATACATGTAAAACCTATATAGTTAATTATATCAAGACAAATAGTTCCATATATCAAATTTCCACATTTTCCTTATTTTGAACAGCAGTTCTTTTGTAAGAGTATTTAGATATTTATTTAGATTCTACAGCAGTCCATTTGCGCTCGCAGTGACAAGTATCCAGAGGGGTCATAAATCTTCCCTTGTCGATACAGAGACATTGCTGTGGGTGGAGTATTTGGTTGCGACAGTGTCTCGTTACGGCAATGGATTCAGCGAAGCCAATTTTCATTAATAATTCTTTGTGGTTGAATGTGTGGATGTTTATTTTTCTATGATTTATGACAAAATTTGCCATGTTCCAATACTGCACAAAATAGCTTTGTATCCCGAAGCAGTTAGTATCTGATTGCAAATTAGTTAACCATAATTAAGATGAGTTTTAATATAGACGGGATCACTAAAAATATGAATTAGTCAGATTCGACTATAACTTCGACAAAAATTTTGACCATAACATCCGTTGGTACTTTCACCACATCTTTTGATTCTGTACCCAAAAAGCAAACTGAGTACTATTATACTCAGTTTGCTGTCTGTTTGTAAGGCATTCCGTCCATATGTCACGGGTCTTTAGCACTTAAATAGAATTAAGTAACAGCAAAACTGAAACTTCTTATATATTAAAAAGTCTAATTAAATTTTTCAGAGGAGGTCCAATTTGTGTTTGTTAATCTAATAAAATTAAGAAATGAGGGCCATCAAAGGTTTTCGCTATTAGACCAGTTGTGTTTTGCGCATTCATCTTAAAAAACTATGAAAAAAAAATAGGAATCTGGAATATCCGTACATATATCGTACATATCGTTACATAGTTGTGGATAATTATGGACATTTTATATCAAAAAATACTGAAAACGTCGATTTATCACAAAATTTATAAACTGGATTAAAAGAAACAAACAACGTTTTCTCACGGGTTGTGTTTCAACACAATCCGTGTTTTGTTTTTAATAATACATTGTGTATTAAGGGCTGTAAGTAAGGAATTAAGAATCGAGGCTCTAGTAGCAGCCCCAAATCGTAGACTGAGGGCTTTCTGAGTCGAGGTTCGTAATTTCCGTACCGCCCGTGAAACAAAATGCATCACATTTGCGAGTAAATAAATATATAATATTATTATAGCTTTAATACACAAGTCAGCACAGCTTCTATTACGAAATACGTGAGCTTTTACAAAATCAAAAATATACGATAGGAAAAATTTAAGTCATGTGCGGGATTTTTTCCTATTGTATATTTGTGATATTGTAATGTAATTCGCATAGCAGGCGTTATTGCAACCCTAACAATATTAAAATCCGTGAACTTCTTTTTAAGCGGATGGCGGGCTTTTTGCCCACACCACAGATTATACAAATATTTCGTTCAGACGTTTCTAAACAAAATATTTGTATAATCTGTGGTGTGTTATATATCGTTCAGAAATGTTAAGGGCAAATACTTACGTAGGTATACAGCCATAACGGAGTGTAAAAAATATAATAATTTCGACGGTTTGATACAAAAACTATTGAAATCGAATATAAAGAATATTCGTTGAGTATTTAAGTAATATGTAGCGAGATTGCACTGAAATTCCTGTCTAGATAACATTTAAAGACAATTTTGCAATTGTGTGTAAACTCCTTGCTTGAACTTGCATGACCTGCGTGCTGTGCTATAAATAATACAAAATACTTACCGACTTTGGGTTTCATGGCAAAAAGAAAGTCCGGGGGTTTTATATGGGGCATTACGGCCAAGTTAACCTGTATGTTTAGATACTGTTTACGTTCAAGTGTGATCAAAAAGTCAATTTTTTAACAAAATGTCGGGATACCCGCATTGACAAATTGTTTTATACATATTTGTAAGAGAATGATTCCTACATTGACTGAAAAACAAGCTTTTAAATAAAAATAACATGTTCTGATTGTAATGGTCTGTTGGCAACTCATTTTACGAGTAATTAAAGTTAAAATCCAAGAGTATAACTGTCTATCTATATTTTTTTTTTACCGGTGGATGCCTTTATTAAACAAATACTACAAACTATATAGGTACAACACTACAGCTACTACAATAAAAGCATTTGGACTCATAGGCAGTCCAAATGCTCTAGCCCACTATCAGTTGGCAGCGTGCCCAGCATGCTGGCAGCATTGCCCCGTTGAATTGCAATGCTTATTCTTTTAGCCAAATAGGTGCCAGTATTTTGATCACGCGTCGCATCGATCAAGCGCTCTGATAAATTTTGGAAAATACGATGAGCTCCCGGTCCCCACGAACCCAACGTCTCCACACCAAACAGCTCAAATATGTAACCCATACCGAGGTTAGCATACTTGCGCCGCTTGAGTTGCTCTGCCGAAGTAGGTGCGGCGCCAGCCTTCACGTGGGTTTCAGAAAGGTGTGACGGCGCTTAAGTGTCTACGCATGTAGCGTCCCACACTAAGAGCCGTCCTAACTTCCATGGAACCAGAGTCATGCCGTCAGGTCTTTTACCATCGTCACGCATCAGACCGTTCGGTTCGAGAACAGCTAGAACATTGGCGCTGGTAAAAACCCGGCGAATGATATCGTTAAGGCTGGCGTAGCGAGAAATTCGACCAGCACGTCGAGAGCAGGAGAAGCCATGGTGACCGAGTTCGTCAACTGCAGTACCACACTTGCAGTGATGTGCAACACAACACCTTGCACCCAAGCGTAAGCTAATAGTGAGACGAAAAGCGGAAGGAACTATAAGGCTACCAGTTTTGTAAGAAGGAATGGCTTGTAACCAAAGACCTGATTCCCACACAGGAACAGCAAGAATACGAGCACGATCTGCGACACTAGGGCACGTATTTGAAAGTGCTAGCTCGCATAGGGGCCGATCCCACTGTTTCTGAGATGACAATGTTTTTGGGAACTCAGTATTTGGACAAGCCAGTCCCCATGTGGTTTTGGCCTCAGCCAGATATGCTTCATCAAAAGAACCTAAAGATGGTGCAAGAATTTTTTCTACTAATTTGTGTGTACTGTGTACAGAAGACAAAAAAGCTGGTAATGCCACACTAGAAATTTTGCGTATCCCTATGCCCCCCAACCTCACAGGGAGGGAAGCTTGCACCCAACCCCTATCATCCATCTCAACATTCTTAACCGAAATTAACGTATCTTTTAATAAATTGTCTAAGCTTAAAAGAAGATCACTGTGTTTCCACAGCTGACAACATCTCAAAAAGTGTGTAAATTTAGGAACGAAATGGCAAAATCTTATAGTAGTAAATGCCATATGGGCGTTTATTTTGAATAATCTGCTAGAAGCATTTCTAAACTTTTGAATTCGTTCTTCGACAAATGGTGACAAAGATTCGTCAAAAATCGGTGAACCCAAAAGACGGAGCGAACGTTTTTCTACTAATTTTATATTAGGCGCAAGTAAGTTGAATTTTTCAAGAATCGAAATTTTATCCAGACAAGTATCACAGTAGAGTATAACTTAGATATTGACTTCAAGTGATACATGGAAGCTAATCAGTGATTTAAATTAATATAATATTTCTTACTAAAATTGAAACTGTATGTATTTGAACAATGTTATATTTTAATGTGATTGTTTCGCCAAAGTTTACGGCATATTCACCCAGCGAACACAATGAACCCAGGTAAACTTCAACTCGGCAACAGTGGTCTGGCAGCAATTCGTGTGTCGATTTATTTGGGTGAACAACAAAGTTGGTTGTAATTAGTGACTTTTAAAAACGTAAATAGAGTGTTATGGACAGCCGCGATTAAAATGCTTGATGTTCAATGGTAAACTTCCTACTTGAAGTGAATAATATATAAAAATATTTTATAAATAAATTACATATATAATATTCGCTTTGGAGATATTTTCTCTACTTGGTGTGATACGAATGCCGGAGTCCCGCAAGGCGGCGTTCTCTCTCCACTTCTCTTTGCAGTTTTTATTAATTCTATTTCTATATCTCTTACTTCCTCCTACCATCTCTATGCAGACGATCTCCAAATTTATTCGCAGGCTCCACCAGACCGTTTAGATCAAGCGATTGATACACTTAATGCTGACTTGCGTAGTATTGAAAACTGGAGTAAGTGTTATGGCCTTCAAATCAATCCTTTTAAGACTCAGGCAATAGTCATAGGCAGTTCCAGAATGGTTTCACGAGTAGATTTCTCAACTCTGCCAAAACTATTATTTGCGAACGTTTCTATTCCATACAGCTCACAAGTAAAAAACCTTGGAATCATAATAGATAGTTGTCTATCATGGGAACCTCAGCTACAATCGTTGAGGCAAAATATATTTGCTTCAGGGTCATCTCTTAATCGAATACGTAACTTCCTGCCCACTGCTACCAAAACTGCTCTTGCACAATCTCTCCTTCTTCCAATACTTGACTATGCTGACGCCAGCTATCCTGATCTCTCCGAGGACCAGCTTAACAGACTTGAGCGCCTTCAAAACTATTGTATTCGTTTTATTTTCGGCCTACGAAAATATGATCACGTTTCCCAATTTCGATCTAAGCTCAAGTGGCTCCCCATTCGTCTTCGTCGGAATACTCGTATACTTACTCTTCTGTATAACATATTGTTTAATCCATCTACCCCTCTTTATTTAAAGGCATGTTTTAAGTTTTTACACTCTACCCATTCTCTTTCTCTTAGGTCATCACATAACCTTCTGCTTCACTCACCGGCTCATAATACAGTCTTTTATAAATCGTCCTTTTCCGCACAGGCTGTGCGCCTATGGAACGCACTCCCTGTCACAATCAGACGTGCCCAATCTCTCAATGTTTTCAGATCGCAGGTCACCAATTTCTATCTCTCCACTCATAATTAATATTGATCCCTGACGTTTTCCTTTATTTTAATTCATTTTTTTATTTTATTTTATTTCATATAACTTTATTTCTCTAATTTGTTAAATGTTTATGTTTATTGTGTATATGTCACAGCCAAAGTAATAAATCTGGATATTATATATACTGTCTAGCCATTATATATAATGTCTACTCAATTTAGATAAAGTGATAATTGACACAAAATTGTTTTGGTAAATGTGAATAAACGATCGAAATGTATTACTTTTAGTAGTAATTATTAATAATTCACGACACATATTGGTAAAAGTTATAAAAAGGGGTTAAATATCATTTAGTCTAGGGCAAAGTCATATTTAGGTGCGACGACGAGCGAAGCGAGGAGGAGCGTTAGGTTACTTGTGACTACAACAACGCGCGAGCCGAGCGAGCGAAGCGAGCGTGCCGCGGCAGCGGCCGGCGATGCGCCACATAAATTACGACTATTCTTATATTTATTTTTAAGCTCTTTAACCATTCTGGTGCGCCCTCCGTGACCAATAGAAATATGAGTCTCATGAATAATATCAAAATTTTGTGTCAATTATCACTTTATCTAAATTAAGTAGACATTATGTTCAGGGATACTTCTACCGACTCTCACTCTCTACACTCAACCTTCTTCACACATTTATATTTTATACTATTCAACATATTATATATATATATATATATATGATACTTAATACTTAAACTTCTGCACCTAATTGTTATTTTATTTTGTATTTTCGCATCTCTGGGTTCCAAGACACAGGCTTTTGCCTAGTTTGGAACTCGTCGTTACTCTACTTCTGTTTAATAGATTTGTTAACTGTGTTCTAAATAGAAGTGTACTTATGGTGTAACTCTTTATGGAAATAAATATTATTATTATTATTATATTATTATTCACTTTATTTATTTTCCAACATAATTTTAAATTTTTTACAACATTATTACAAAAATAAATATTATAAAAAACTTAAAACTAGGGTGCCGCTTGTAGCGGGGCAGAGCCCAAGCTATCAGTGGTTAGGGCTGCAGAGAGAGGAACCTCCGGACAATGCGTGTTGTGTCCAGTATCACTGCCTTCTGCATCAGACCCTTGATCCAACCATCTAGCGAGAGCCTCTTAAGGTGTTGGTCGAGGCTCTTCGCTATAAGGCCGTTCGCCGAAACGACTATCGGGACAATGATCGTCGAGTCAACATCCCACATGGCGGTTACCTCGTGAGCCAAGTCAAGGTACTTGCTGACTTTATCCTTTTCGGCCTTAACGAGATTCTCGTCATGTGGGATGGTGATATCTACGAGCACTGCCCGGCGCTGGGATCGGTCGACCACCACGATATCAGGTTTATTGCAAACAATAGTCCTGTCCGTGATGATAGAGCGGTCCCAGTAGAGCAATGCACGACCATTCTCGAGAACTGGCGCCGGTGCGTACTGGTAGTACGGACCTCTGACTCAACAAGGCCGTATTGAAGGGCAAGTTGCTGGTGGATGATCTTGGCCACTTGGTTGTGCCTGTGCAAATACTCGCCGTTAGCAAGATGCGAACAACCGGAAATGATATGCCTGAGTGACTCTCCGGGTCGGCGGCATGCTCGACAAATGTCGACCGTACCGTCCTTCAAGATATATTTCCGATAGTTGTTCGTCATCATTACTTCGTCTGCAATTGCACAGGCAAAACCCTCGGTTTCCCCAAAGAGGTCTCCGAAGCGTAGCCAATTCACCGAAGCTGCTAAATCTACATCAGGCCCTGTTAGGGCCCGGAAAAACCTACCGTGCAGCTCCTTGCCTTTCCATACTGCCTTGCGGTCATCGGTGCTCAGCATCGTTGGTTTGCGCCAGTTATCGTTCGCCAAGGAGAGCGGTGTGAAGCCCTTGTCAACCGCCACGACATCGCGATGCATCCCGCACTCGTGATTTCGAAAATAATCCCTGAGATTGCACACTTCACGGTTGTGAAGGGTCTTGGCATTTAAAAAGCCGCGACCTCCCCATTTCCGTGGAATGTACAGTCTCATAACTGACGAGCGCGGGTGTAGCATGCGATGTGAAGTGAGCAGTTGACGGACCTTTCTATCCAGGGCGTCCAGTTCAGTCTGTGTCCACTTCAGTATGCCAAAGGAGTATATCAGTAGAGGCATCACCCAACCGTTAAAGGCGCGCGCCCTGTTGCCTCCAGACAAAAGACTTTTAAGTACTTTTGTCAGGCGGAAAAAGAAGCGCTCCTTTACCGATTTCTTGATGTCATCTACCGAAATACCCAACGACTCTGACATACCGAGGTACTTGTAGGTCTCGACTTCGGAGAGAGATCTGAAAGTCATTGTCTCAGAAAGCTGCAAATTCGGAGAATTTACAACGTTCCCCTGCTGTACATGCAAGACCGCACACTTATCTACACCAAACTCCATCCTAATGGCACTACTGAAAACCTGTGTAGTTTTTAGTAGCTCCATCAAGTCTTGGCGTTTCGGAGTAAACAGCTTGAGATCGTCCATGTACAGCAGATGACTAATGACCTCACCTCCTCTTCGAAGCCGAAAGCCTAGCCCTGAATCCTTCAGCAAAGTGCTGAGAGGATTTAACGCTAGGCAAAACCACAATGGACTTAGACTATCACCCTGGAAGATGCCCCGCTCAATCCTTATAAAGTCCTGCGGGCCAGAGGAGATGTTGCTACCACCTGGTTGACGAAGGACTGTGGTCCACTGTCTCATACACGCAGTTAAAAAGGATTTTAGGGTTGCATCAATTTTATACAACTCTAATATCCTTTCCAGCCATGAATGAGGCACTGAATCATAGGCCTTCTTGTAGTCAATCCAGGCAACAGAGAGAGCCCCTCTGTTCCGCCGAACATGTTGGCTAATGGTCATATCTATGAGGAGGAGCTCCTTAGTACCACGGGACCCAACCCTACATCCATTCTGAGCGGGGGCTAAAACATTGTTCGCAACAATGTGCGTGTTAATTTTTGTGGTCAGAATGGATGTAAGGAGCTTGTAGATGGTAGGCAAGCACGTGATAGGTCTATAGTTTTTCGGATCCGTGGTACTACCGGACTTGTGGAGCAGGAAGGTGATACCGGTAGTCATGAAACGGGGAAGAGAACCAAGCTCAAGGGCCTCTTGAAATTGAGTTGCCAATCGGTCGTGTGAGCAACGGATCCATTTTATCCAGAAGTTGTGCAATCCGTCCGGGCCAGGACTTTTCCAGTTCTGGGTCGAACGAATTGCACAAGTAACGTCTACGGGGTCTATATTAACAGACCCCATGGATTCGATAGACTCACATTCCCGCTGGACAACACTAATCCAATCACCCTCTGTGTGCTCGACGGGCATCGACCAGATGCCACGCCAGAAATCATTCATGGTACAGGCATCAGGTAGTTGTCCGTCGATCACACAATGATTGGTCCCTTCCCACTTCCGGTATACCTTCTTCTGATCACTTTGAAAGAGGCGATTAAGCCAGTATCTATCAACACGCTCTCTGTAGCGACGAATACGACTCGCCCACGCATAGATCTTCTGTTTCAGAAAGTCAATGCGATCCGTGACACAGGTCATGTAGTCTCGGGGCAGGACACCGGTTCCGGCAAAGGCCTGGGTCACGAATCGCATCACTCGGGGGCGGTTATTGCCCCGACTGAAGCAGAGTAGTTTAGCAATGAGAGTCCGGTATGAATTGATACGCCGCTCGATCCGTACTTGCCATGCGGGCGCACACCCGGCGGGACGCGGTGCTCGGTCAGTGTCCGGGAACTTGACACGAGCAACAAGACACGCCGCAATGGCGCCACAGTACAATATCGAGTGGGTATCAACTAAATCTTCGCTAGCTCGCAAATAAGGGGCCAGCAAAGTATTCAAGGCCCCCATTAACGCTAGATTGCGTCTATGAGTAGGCAAACGTGGTAGTCGCGGCCTAGAGTCGGGTGTGTATCTATACTGGCTAATCGCGTCCTCCAAAGCCCTCCTCACTTGCTCACTCACCTGGTTAGTCACGCTCATACTCGCACAATCTCCCTCACCAACATCAAGATCAACCATTGCCATTGGTGTCACCTCCGGTGACGGTATAACAGCCAGGGCCGGGGTCGATAACGCGGTAGGTAGATCCTGCATTAGGGGAGGAGCCGCGCGAGTAGTAAGCGATTCCTGGCGGAGCCGATCAAGCACAGATTGGTCCAACAGCTTGCATCGGTGGATAGCCCGTACTTGATCCGACAGGCGTTGAGCGGATACGGCAACGGTCGGCTCAAGGGTCTGAAACAGAGGCAGCATTCGATCACGGTAAGCAGTCAAGATGGTTCCTCCCTCTGTAGCCTCATAGTAGGCACGCATGCAGTTTTCATTTATTGATGGGGTCCATCGCATGCGGCGCACTACACCACCGGTAGCGGGGGCCGGGCGCGGAGCAGATTGCCCCACAGGCTCCAAGCGTGCCGGTAGCGGGGGACGTCCCCGTCGCACAGGTCTCGGCGGCGGCGGCGGCGTCGGTGGCCCACCACCATCACTCGATGCAATCGATTCGCGGGGAGTGTGGAATTCATCTCCCGACGAGGAGCTCTTAGATGACGGGGTAGGCGATGATTGGACACGTGCGCAGGTGGTCTCCGCTGTAGTTTTCTCCCTCGCCTTTGATCTTGTAATCATTTAATCATTTAGTTTTCTGTTTTAATTCGTAATTTGTTGTTGTTTATATTTCTTTGACGTAAGGTGTCAATATTACTTTTTGGAGTCATTTTTGCTGTTTCTTTTGTAATATTCTCTTAACTGTTTTGCTATTATGTTATAGCAGGTTTTAATAAATACTGGGAATGGTATAAAGTAATGAAATATCTTACAAAACGTGTAAAAACACAATTTTAAAATTATTTGTGAAAAAAGGCGACTTCTGTCAGCGGTAGTTTTTTTTTTTTTTTTTTTTTTTTTTTTTTTTTTTTTTTTATGATATATATATTATTATTATTATTATATATAATGGCTAGACAGTAATATCCAGATTTGTTACTTTGGCTGTAATATATATATCAAACTATATATATATATATATATCATGTGTGTAGGTATATATATTATATAATATATATTGTACTATATATCATATATTATGGTTTTATATTTATGTAGCTTATTTATACTGTAAGACATCAATTTATATTATGTACTTGTTTATGTATTCGAGACATGCACCACCCTCCCTGCTCAAAAAATTATTCTCTGTCCATCCAAAGGTTGTCTGGAAGAGATCGCTTTTAGCGATAAGACCGCCACAATAACAATAGTAAGGTACAAATATTATTGTTATTGTTTCTTTGTAATTTCCTGTTCTTTGGTGTCAATAAAGAGTTATCGTATCGTACATATTATACAATGAACCTGTATGGGCCTGAATGTACCTAAAACAATTTTGTGCTATCAGTGCATAAAAAGTAGACGTTTATGTACAAGAGTATAAAACAGTTTTAGTCCGCTTACACTGGACATATACAAAAACTTTAAGAGCATGAGAAGTGAAAATACTATTAGAAAATAATGCATCCCTGACACGAGCACTAATTTATCAACTAGACTATAAATAAGTTGAAATTCTTAAGATTGTTTGCACATACACGTTTTGGAGTATTTATTGCAGTCGGTTTACTCCAGAAGTTCACAGTATCCAAGGAGGAGTAATACATTTTGTATTGTCGATCGAGAGACTGTGTGTTTACAGCTTGTGGCAGGGTCTCATTAGGGCCTGTTCCATTAACCGCTAAGAACGTAAATTTCGATAATTTTGATCACATTCTGCGTCTGTGGTTGTGATCACGTGATCGTATGTAACTGTCATCCCCGTTCCATTTTTTGATAAGAACGCTAAGAATGCCACTAAAACTTGCAACTTCTGTCACTTTTGACATTAGATGTAGCGTTTAAGGCGAAAATAACGCCAAGACCCATGTGGAAAACTTTTTGGGAGTGTGATCGTTTTTAGCGTTTTTAGCGAATCTCACTCAAATGAAACGCACCCTTAGAGAAACTGCTTGAAGCGAGTCCTGTCTAATGCAATCGGCATTCTAAACAGTAAGTTTGTACGATTTGGTACAATAAAGGTTTTGAAGAAATTGCTATGCGTTTATGTGTCGAAGAAAAAAATAAAAATTATATTTATTTATTCATTATATAACATGATTGTATCTCTATAAAAATCACGAATCACGTATATGGTCTAATAATTTATTTTATCTTCACGTATTTAAAGATAAAATAAATAGTAAAACGAAATACTGGCAAACCAGAAACATAGATTAGGCTCAAGGACATGCATCAAAATTTCATAAAGTTTGAACATATAATAACAAATACTTTGTTTTTACAGCCAAACCCTGTTGTAGTACGTCTTTTAATATTGTAAACAAATCGTACCTATTTGCAGCTTCTACATAAAATTTTAGTATAGCCTGATCATGTGTGAGTTTAGTATTCGAATAAGCTTGGTAATAACTTCAACTAGTAATTTCATATTAAATTGTTCAGCAACACAACATTTTCATATAAAATTACTTAGTTCAGCAACACTGAACATTTTAATATAAATACTTTAATTTAATTGTCAATTTTTACGCAGGTTTAATTATTAAGCCATCAAAGTATACATATATAGTATACGTATAATTGCAAATACTTTTTAGGTGAATTGAGTGTAACTGAAAAACTGATCTACTGAAATTGATGTCTATTTTTTTTGCTATTTTTGAATGAATCGATTGATAGATCAAAAAATTATATAATATGGAACACAATATTCTTGGCAAGTATCTACCTACTTTAAATCATCTACGCCATTCTATACCATAATCACCATAATCCTAAAAGATTATCATTACGTTGGCTGTAATTATACATCTTAGAAGACGCGAGAACAAAATTGTATACCAAATAAAATCCTTGAAAGCGTTTTAAATTTATATAGGACCAACCCAAAGGCTCCAATACATTTGATGGAGGTATGTCCCAGTGTAGTAACCCAACAAAAAAAAGTTATCAAGATTGGATGATACATTGAAAAGTTATGGTCAAACATCATATACAATAGGTATATATTTTTAGAAGTCTTTTAAAAATATCAGACTTTTCTATCCTCTTAATTCCAGAAGACTGTGTATAAAAAGCTCTTCTTATAAAGATAGTTGCTATAATATAATTTAGCATATTATCTTGGGACCAAAACCTATCACAGCTCTTATTCCCTATTTTACATATTTTTCCTATTTCGCATCTTGCCAGGTATTATATATTACCCTCATTTTGTCTCTCTTGAGGTTAAATTTGAAGCTACATCTATAAGTCAGGAGATCTCAGTATGGTGTTTGAGTTGATTTTTAGAGTTTGGGTATTTAAAGGGGAAAACTATGTCTATGAATGTAACTTTGCTGTCTGTCTGTGTGGACGGAATGAATACCACACTAAAACTTCGGATGTTGTGAAATGAAAGTTGGATATTGTGTGAAGAATATTGACACACAATCAAATGTTGCATTAAATATTAAATTATGTCCCATTAAGTATTTAATCGAAAGATAAATGAATAAAATATCTAGCCTGGCATGTAAGGTGTCGTCCTATGAATAAAAATACGTAAAGAAATGTAACTCTAGGCATGAATAAATAACCGTTTTTATTCATGTGCATGTAGGTGTGGTTGTGTACCTTCCGGTTTGATTTCGTGCTCATCAAGTTTAAATGTAACAAAACACGCACAATCTTCTAAATTCAATTGGATTGGTTAATTGATTAATCATCATCATCATCAGCCGGATGACATCCACTGCTGAAAGAATGCCTCTCCCATTGAACGCCACAAAGTACGGCTATTAGCCGCTTGTAACCATTGGCTACTAGCTATTTTGACGATGTCGTCAGTCCACCTAGTGGGGGGCCTACCAACTCTATGTCTTGCAATTTGATGTGGTTACCACTCGAGAACTTTTCTTCCCCATAATAATTGATTTGGTGATTAGAAATTATTGCATCCAATTGGTCCAATGTTGTTGCGCCGCATGGTACACTTTTTAAACCACGCCGGGTAAGATTTGCGTTAGCTGCTGTTTTTGAGACATGTCATATATATATATATATATGGAGCATAAATCTATTGTGATGTCATCGTACAACTCTAGCTTATCAATGATATCTATAAACATAAAATGACGTAGTACGTGCTAAATTACACAGAGCATTTGAAGAAACTATTACATTTGTATGAAAAACACTTCATAAAGGCTTCTTTCTCTACCTACATAACCGAAGAACAACTATACATTCAACTTACACACATATTTCTGAAACAGACGTCGTACGAGAAGCTCTAATTATTCGGACACAGAGTGAAGCAGACAGTTTCCACTTCCCTTTGTGATTCTAGGTCGCGTTTTGTCTTTCTCGCTCGGGGAAAATCTCCACAATGTATTTAGTATTTCACCTACAAACTTCGCGGTATATGTCTAAAGTGATTATAAAAGCTACTATGTATCAAGTAGATATTCAACTTCAGGTGGTTGGCAAATTATATCGAGTTAAAAATCCCTTTAATAGAAATAAGGTTCTATTTTGCACTTTTGTATTGATGTTAATATGAACACGAATGTTAGGCATTTATGTAAGTTTTAGTATGTAGTTACTAACCTTGAGTGATTATAAGCTAAAAATTATTGTTTTATAAATATTTGGGATTGTCCAGTGTTAAAACACCGGATACATCTCCACACAACACCTAATAGGTAATCTTTTGTGTATGTTTTAAATGTGACTAATCGGAGTCTAAAATAAATTATTCGCTTTATTGATTGTTAATAATAGAATATGATACAAGTGAGCTAAGTTGCTCATTATACACGAGGCTGTGTTTTGCAGCCAGAGCCGTGGGAGAGGGCGTAAATCAGCCGAATATATAATGAGCAAGTTGCTCACGAGTTTCATACGCACTTTTTTAACACCCTTGCGAGGAAAAAAAGTATATATTGCACAAATGCGATTCAAACCACATACGAAAATTATGGAAAATAGCGAGCAAGTTTTTTTTTGTTTTTGCGCGCGGAAAATGTATGATGCTTGATTACATATAAAACCTCTTTGATGTTACAAATTTGTATTACCCGGTTAAATTGAAAATGCTCTGTTTACTCCCATATAATTTGCAGTTAGGTACTAACTTAAATTTGTAGGGATAAATTACCAGATTAAATTGAAAATGCTCTGTTTACTCGCATATAATTTGCAGTTAGGTACTAACTTAACTTGGTAGGGATAATTCTATTACGCACTAGTGTATCACATTATTATGCACGAGGGTGTTATAGTTCGGTTAATGGGCCTAAGAACGATATAATAAAGTGCACTTTACGAGCAAGGGTGTTGAAAATATACTTATGTATTATGTGTTATGACATAAAAAATAAAGGTTAATCTTTAGATGGTACTGAGTAGGTTTTTTTTTATAGTTTGAAGTTACTGACAAATTGCTCGTCTAATGGTAGGGGTTACGCCTGTCCATTACAGTTGCAGTGTCACTTTTCACGTTCTACTCGAAATTGCACTGCACTCGTCACACAAGAAGATACTTCTTGTCTCATTTTCACTTGCTACAGTGCCCTTTACACCTAAATAAAGTAATGTTTTTAAAATACTGCGTTGAAGTAAAATATTTGTTCTGCGTTGGTACTTACCCTCTTAAACTGACTTTTGCTAAGGAGACCTACCACCTGGGAAACTACTATATTCTAAAGCATTCTTATTAATTTGTCATATAATATTTAACATTTTTATTTTTACATTATGAGTTTATCCAATGAATAACTTATAAAAGTCCCAAAAGTACGCTTGATTTTAGTTTACAACTGTATTAATGGTAAAGCTGCTTTTCCTGTCACGCTGATAGCCACCCGCGTACGGATCTAGCCCGCATGTCGGCATCCTATAAATTCATACACTTTTTTCCTATCAAGCAGGCAGCACGCGCACGGCCAGGTGCTGGCTATCGCCCGCATGCTTTCAGAATCCGCGCGCGGGCGAAAATACGAATAACAGGAAAGAGCTCTAAGCCTAGGATATACATATATTTACATATTATTGAGTGGAAATATGAATGGGGATAATTGCGACAAAGCTAATAAATCGGTCGTCAATCACATAAAGAGTTATCCATCAGCTGTCCTAAGGAGCCCATATCTATTTCATGTTCAATCAGTGTATATAGATTAGTTAGGTAAGATGAATGGACATATCATAGTTTTAAAAGCAGTAATAACTAAGATGTTAATGCCTATAATGCAAAACGTAAATATACACAAAATAAATAGTTTTAGTGTTATCTTTTGTTACCAGTTTGTAGTGACATGCATATAAACTTTTATTTTTTAATTTAATTTATTTAGATACACAAAACATATTAGTAATTTTTTTATTAATAATTTTAAATTTAATCAAATTTTGAGCTGGATTGTAATTCAACATAATATGTGTATACAGAAAGGTAAAGTAAATTCCGAGACGATTACTTTACTTTGATTTAATGCAATCTGTAACTGGTACAAATAATATGGGATGACGTAACAAAGGGAAGCACAGATGCCTATAATACAGGCGTTCTCAAGCTAGCTTAGGTATCTGAGGTTCATCACACAAAATTTGGTTCTCTAAATATTTATATTAATCATGGTTATACATTGTCAATATTGTAATTTTATTATTATGTCAATAAAGATTTATTATTATTATTATATCCATATTATATATATTGTTAGATATACCTACTTAGCTGGTTTAGGAACATTGTCTCAAAAGATACGCTAGTTTGTGAGGTAGTGACCCTAATAGTATCCTACGAAATTATATAGCCTACCAATACCAATGTTTGTTTACTATAACAAATTGTAATTTCATTTATATATATGGCTGATATGGATCATATACCTAATTATTTATTATTATTACTTTAGTGGTATCTTTATTGTGTCATATAAGAGTTTATAAATTGCGTAATATAAATTTTAGTAGCACTTATATTTAACTAAAGTTGTATTATGTTACGCAATGTAGCCAGCTTCTATAATTACTGCACTATTACAAACATTTGACCAGAGACCAGGACCGTCGTTTGTAACATGCCGGACTAACTAAGTTTCCACATCAAATGCTCTAGAAACGATAGGTCGAGAGCTAACGGCATATATGGTTACATTTAAACACATACAACTATTCCTTTAGAATGCATTTTTTTTATTCATTTGGAATCTGAAATCATTTGGCTTTATACTTTACATTTGAAACATCAACCACCAATCACCAACGCAACGGTAAAATTATTGATGACTTATTTACCAATAATGAAAAATTAAGTAAGGTCGCCAAGGCTGTATTTATACGCCTATGTAATTATGCATGACGTGTTGAATAATTGCAGTTCCTGGAATAGAGGGATTTGCTGTTATCCCCAAGCTTCGTAGGCGTCTTGGGGATCACAATGTAAGACAATAGTTCTTCAGAAGATGCTGCTGTCTATCTTCTGGTATTTTTCCTGTCGCCTTTAACGACTCCCACAAGACGATATGGAGGGGGCCAATTATAGCCGCGCACTCCACGTGAAGCATGTACAGTACATGTATGTACTTATTACCTATTTAAATAATTTTTCTAAAAGCATATTATTTTGTTCAATTATGAAGAAATCTGGTGTACATTTTTATTATTATTATCAACCTCCGTCGGGTCCCGGGCTGGAATTAGACACCCCATTTCTTCTTGTGGGAATCATAAAATCATAAACCGCAAGCCGCCTGCCAAGCGTGAGAATAATGGCAACCCCCCCCCCCCCCCCGCCTGATATTGGGGGAGGCTGTGTTCAGCAGTGGCCTATCCATAATAGGGTAAGATGTACAAAACGCCAGGTGGGTAGCAGGGTTTCTGAGTCTGCCATCTTACACTGCAATCCCTAAGATACCTGCTAAGCGTGGGGATAATGGTAAACCTTCCTTCTGGTGGGCACATTTGTTCAACAAAGGACGTTAGGGATTTTGATGATGTTGATTACTAAGGGGCTGACAAGGGCTAAATAGTTTCGCTTCAACTTTATTTAAGAAACATATATTATTTTTAGCCCCGTGAGGTGCCGGATTAGAATTGCACCTCCCCATATCATCCCGTGGGTGTCGTAAGAGGCGACTAAGGGAAAAATACTGGAAGGTGGGCAGCAGCGCCTTCTAAAGAACTTCCATCTTACACTGCGATCCGCAAGCCGCCTGCCAAGCGTGGGGATTATGGCTAATACCCCCTAAATAGGGGAGGCTGTGTTCAACAGTGGACAATCCGGCTGATACAGTATATTATTTTTACATTAGAAGCAGGAAAGATTATTGCCATGATTGTTATTATGATTGGTAAGTTGGCACTGTTTTTTATCCAGCCACGTTCTTAATAATGTTTTCTAGATTAATATGGCAACGTTTACTATTAATTTCACTTTCAACAAAAATATCTTATGTTTGTTTTGTCTTATGTCTTATGTGTTTGTATAATTTCACAATAAAACAGCTAAACCTTATATGAGAAGGAAAGAATATACCAAAATATTTTTACATACTAGTTTTAGCTACTAGTTTTGTGTGAATAAGCTTTGTACAATTTTCGACCCAAACACACTGCAATATATCCATCGCTTTCTATCTTTCTGAATTCTATACATTTCAATAGTTAATGAAATTTCAGGTTTTGGATAAGTCATCAAAACATAATATGAGGTTACTAATGACAATAAAAAAACATGACTATTTTTGCCCTACCTATCGTTTACCATTATATGATTTTATAGAGGTTTTGTATGGTAACTAATTTATCCATGTACTCCCTAACTCCATACGATGTCAGGAACGGCATGTAGAAGGCTGAATCCCGCACTTCCACCACCAAACGAGCGATTAGACGAACTTCACTTCACTTTACTCTTTACTTACTCACATTATGTACGTACTCAGCGACGACTTAGGTATCTCTATGAAAGCACTTAACTTTTACTGCCGCATCATTACCTCTACTCATGGGTATTTTATTCTGTGAAGTTGCCAGTACAGGTATGGCAACTATTTTTCCTATGATTTATCAAATAACTATTTGGTGATCGGAAAAAAAGAGAATTATTCTACTTTTATATTATCAAATTACACCCCAGATACATAAACGTACCAGGGAGTATGACGCTCAAATGCGCATATATATTTCGTGGGTATAACTGATTAACTAACCTCTCAGAATTAACTATTTGTCTATCATCTTCCCATCCTTTCCCTACTCATGCGAGGTCGGCACAATATGTCTTCTCTAACAACACAAAAGAGAACTTGAGTAGGTACTCATTGAAAAAAAATAATTTGGTTAACAACACATGCAATATGAAAAGATCATTATTTTTTAAAGTTTTTGGTTCGTATTTATGGTCAGTTACCAATATGACTCCTTGGGAATGCACTCGTTGGATGTATACCCTCCCATTCGGGTAATCAGCGCGTTAAGATGGGCCTAGTTTTGCACCCAATGTGCAGCGTTAATATTGCGTAGCAAACGCCATGCTTTGCGGCCAGAGATCCTGACAGGCGGAATGTTATGCTGCTGTGTTGCGGTGACGGCGCCGAAGAAGGTCACAGACAATTACCTGCTCTGGCGCACACGAGTAGGCTGCTCGCTCGCCATTTGACTCACTCTTTGTTGGTTTCCACGGTGCCACAAGGCCTTGGTGTAGCCCCACCACGGGTGCAGAGGCACATATACCTCCGGCCTACCCGGCAAAGGACTGCACATGGAGAGTTTTTAGTCACACACATCCTTTCTACCATCCCCATGGAGGAAATGTGCGAGGGCATTTGCCACCTAAGATAATAGTTACCTAAAATTAGCCTATCAGCTGTAACGAATTGATAAATAGTTATGCGAGGGATCCTATAAGGGTTTTGATAATATATCTTATGAACGGGACTCTAAAAATTACATAGTCACTCGAATACAAGTTCCTTCTGGTATCCTAGGCTAATTTATCTAACATACCACCTCCTCTTATCCTCTTTATAAAATCATTTCCCCTCACTCATATTCACCATCAGCTTGCCAAAGTTAACAAGGAGTACACAAGGATTTTTTGCAAATTTAATATTTTATAATAAGCAACTAAGTGGTAAGTTATTGTTACTTCCACTTTAAAGTCGGACGGATGGCTGGACGAAAAACAAGTCAAAGTTTCGCATCCTCAGTAGTTCGACTTCCTCTTTTTTGAAGACATTAACTTCCTTAGGCAAAGGAAACACTTCTTCAATGTTATAACTTTAGCGAGTTTTAAGTCTAGAAAGTGCATTTTAATTATACAAAGTTAATAAGTCTTAATATTAAAATAATACATGTGAAAATGTTGTTAAGTACAAATAAACTTAATGATCCTATTAAGTACTATATTTTAAAAACAGAGAATTGTATCTAATCTTGTATTGCCGATTGAGTCAATCGTAAGTAAGAACTAAGTTGATCAGAAACATTATCAGTTAATATTTGTTTTTATATAACAGAACAGACTGCCGGCTTTGTGATGTATAAAATAACTTAATAATAACAAATATTTTAAAAGTATTTTAAGAAAACATTTAATTAACTATTTAATAAAACACTTAAAAAATCTTTATAAAAATGATACGAGCTTCGAGCGCACGTCGAGACATGTCGAGATGTCTCGATCGTGCGCTCGTAGAGTCAAGACCTCCTGAGGATGCTTCGTTTAGAACCGAAACGCGTCGAATACTCTTCCGATTTTACTGCGTGGCGTTTGTGACGTAACGTCGGCTTAACAGGAACTTAGGCGGAATTGTCACTAGATATATATAATTTGTATAAAGATTTTTTAAGTGTTTTATTAAATAGTTAATTAAATGTTTTCTTAAAATACTTTTAAAATATTTGTTATTATTAAAAATGGATTTCCGCAAAGTAACACCTGAATCTATTCATTATAAAATAACTTGTTAAATTCGGTACCATCTTGTTTCAAAACAATTTTAGCTTTTCCATTTCCAAGGTACGATGTGACAAGAGAAGACAAGTGTCATCCAGGCTAGGCTTGCCGACATACCTCCATGAAAGGTTTATCGGCAAATACTATTTTTACTTAATTAATTGTACCTGTTAAACTTCGTTCCTACTACAAATCGAAGTTGGTGAAAATTGTTAAATATATATGAGAACAACAAAGTTGAATGATTCAGTAAAAAGCTATACATATCTTACATAAGAAAGTTATGCGCTTTTACTTGAGATCTTTCGATTTTATTCTTGACAAAACATATAATACTCTAATAAAGTTGAGCGGGAAAGTATTTGAATGTCTGCATTTAATATTGAACCATAAAAAAAAACAAACCATGTTAACAAAATGCTTTTTATATTATATTACACTTATGAACAATGCACTGCCAAGAAACATTTTCAACGAGAAAACCAGAATTTTAATACAGAATGGACGGACGCCGCAATGGTATTTGTCTAAATTTTAAAGTAACGTACAGGCGTCGGTGGTGCTTCCAAGTTTTTCTAGGATACGGAAAAGATTGCTGGGAAAGCAACATGAGTTTCTCTAAGCAAATATATTTAAGGAGACTGGAGACCAGCAAGAGTTTTTTTTGTGTTATGTCCTATTTTCAAATTTCTCATACTCCAATCACACGTGGGGAAATAAGTAATTGGGTTCTCCTCAAGCTAGGTTTTAATGAAAATTTTATAAGTATTCTTTGAAAGTTGTATCTGATTATTATTCACTCAAAATTTAACTTATTTTTTTTTAATAGCTCTTAGTCTACCTTTGACCACTATATCACCTGATGTGAAGTGATGATGTGGTCAAAGATGTTGTTCAGGCTAGCCTAGAATTACTGGGTCTTAAGGACTTCACCGTAAGGTGCTTGGCGACAGATATTCTACTTGAGGGTGGTAGCTAGCCACACGGGCATTCACAAAATGCCCTACCACCATGCAGTATAATGTATGATGGGCTGTCAGTGATACTTTTGAATATTATGACTTGATAAAAAAAAATTAAAGTGAAAAAACTACAGCAAATTATTTATTTTCGTTAAAAGTTTTATCGTTCCATTGAAATTTATATTAATGGAATCGTTTTTAAAAGCTCTTAATTTTTTCCACACTCGACGGGTTTCAAAGGAGAACATTTTTACCTCACAATATGGCGTCTAAAATCTGCCAGTTTGTTTATTTTTTTATGTACTGAAAACATAACACTAATTTTTGGGCAGTTGTGTAAAAAACAGATCTGTTGGAAAGCTGGGAGACAGTTCTGGAATGTCTATTTTTAAATGTGTTATATTGTTGCTATGAAAAAGTTGTTTTTTTTTATGTTATTGTGAAGGAACAATTGCGATGCCCACCTGATGTTAAGCGGTATCCTCTGCCTATAACAGATGCATTTCATCACAAGTGACGAACTGCACTGCGCCCATCACCTTGAGACATAACTGTTAAGTCTCATTTTGCCTGTTATTTCACTGGCTCTCAAGGACTGCTGCCGGAACACACCGTTAGGTGCTTGGCGATAGATTTTCTACTTGAGAGTGGTCGCTAGCCAGGCGGGCATTCGCAAAATGCCCTTCCACCATGCGGTGAAGCTCAAGCTCTGGGCGGGATTCGAACCATGGACCTGAAATGATGTATTACTAAATATGATTTTCAAAAACAATGATATGCTTCTAGAGCTCCGCGAGTGACATCCACGAGTTCTGAAAGCGTAAAATGTTTGCGCCTGTTAAGTCTACGAACCGGATGCAACTACCGAGACCAATAACAGAGACCAATTTTGCACAGTCATGGATTATTTTTTGCTATGGGATATAAAACTGAATAATTTATTACATAAAGTACTAAAAGAAAAGTTACATGCTTAACAAAAGTTATTCTCTGAAACGGATAAAATGTTCACCAAAAGTTTTGTGGTTTACGCACTCGAAATTTTGTTACAGAAAAGGCTCAGATGAAAAGAGTGTTACCTCTTTCCACCTGGTCTTGTTTGCCTTACCCTTAGAGTGTTTTTGTAAGCCCAACCGCAGATGAGTGACTATAGTTAAAAAGCGGGGCCACTAAGGTGTCCATAGCCAGGAGTCACTAATCTATCAAATAAAACACAGGATCATGATCACCAATGCCATCACATACCAAAAATACTAATTAAATTTGTGACCAATTTTAAATTCTCAGTGAACGCATTATGGTGAACAGGTCTTCTTGTTGCTGATGTTTAGTAGAAGTTAAATTTCATGCCAAATTAAACTTTCGCTCAGAGCGTCATGAGCAGCTGTATATTACCTCAATAACATTGTATATTTTTTTTCGAGCAGGACAATAATACTATTTGCCGTTGTTGGTAATTGTAGCTGCACCTGACTTTGAGCGAGGAGTTGCGAGGTCTTCAACAAGCCAGGTAGAAATGTAGGTATAGACATTTGCTTAAATAGTAATAATTGAATAGTGTTCAATCGCTAAAAATATATTATTTACTAAAATAGGTTTACTCCCTTAAAATTTTACCCTTTAAACTAAAAAGAACACGAAAAAATGAAAAGTGGACTTAAGAGCGAATGTTTACAATAGTTACTATTATTTGTATATACGTCATTATTCCGTATTGAAAATAAAGAGATATTTAAATCTGATAAAGCGATGCTTGAACTTATGTATGCTGCTGCCAAATTGGAGAATGTTCACCAGATATACACGTTAACGCTATACAAACGAATGGTGCGACAGAACTGAATCAGGGCACCCAACTTCCAAGCTGTCTTGTCTGCCCTACTCTTAGAGTGTTTTCTAAGCCGGAAACGTGGAGGGGGAGCAGTGTTAGTCCACGCGAGAAGGCTAAAGCGCTGCGTATCCATAGCACCGGAGCTGTCACAGAATGACTAAACTTTTTTAACGACGTATGTGCCACATTTCCTTGAAACGAATTATAACTATTTTGTAGTAAATGATTCTCATTTTAGAAGAAGATATTATTCGATTAGAGTAACAATAGCGTCTATCCCCTCGTGCGTCCAATCTGTCCACCTCCTATGACGAAATCGTCCAAACTGCTCACGTTTTTTTATCCCGCGACGCCCCGTAACGTTTTTTTGTAGTACTAAGTAGTTTTCCTTTACCTAAACATGTCACCCTAACATCCCCATACCCCTATATATTACCTATACCATACAAAAAATAACATTTTCATACATTTAGTTTGAGTGGATCAAACAGCGAATAAAAATATATTTTTCCAGATTTTGAGGTATTTTGTTTTTTAATCGAGTTTATTTGTGGCAGTCTCCAATCAACATATAAACTTCTTGGTACCAATGCAATCCTCATCATATTCTCTTTACGGGAAAAGAAATGAAAATAGACCTTTTCATGGAAAATTTAACAGGAAAATGGGTTTGAACAGACGACGAAAATGGCGGGAAACGGCATTTTTTATATATTTTTTTAATTTTTTTTTTCCGAAACTATTCCACCTACAACTTTGTTTTTTTTTTAATGTGTGTATTTATTATGGTTCTTTACCCATGAATAATACCAGATTGTAAGGATAAATATTTTATAAGTAGTAACGAGATTAAAACAACGCGATTTTTTTTAAGAATTTTGGCGGGAAAACTGTACATAAGCGGATTTTATTTTTTTTCTCAAAAACTATACCACCTACGAATTTGGTTTTTCTTTTGATATGATTATTCAGATGTAATCTATACACTTGAATTGTTTCAGATGTTTAGGTTTACAGGTTTAAAAGTAGTTACGAGATTATTTATTACGTAAATTTCGATCGGTGAGTGTTTGCGCGGCAAAATGCATCGAGTGAAAGTTATTTTTTTTCATTTCATGATTTGAGTAACTTCTCGTTACCATAGAGTAATGCGGTTTATTTCGTTGTATAGCCAATGATAGTAGCTTACTAACAACGTTTAAATAATAACGATCGGATATATACAAGCTTCACACTAAACCTTTTTTTTAGACCACCGGAATTCCAGCCGTAACAAAAACAGGGGTCAAATAAAAAAATCTATAAAAAAAAAAGTTATCAATCCTTATCCTTTTAATTTCTTTTAACATCGTTATTGACTTATTGCCTATACAAATGCAAAATTACAGCTTTCTAGGTTAATTACTTTAGAAGTAGTTACGAGATTATTTTTAAATGACATAAATCTATACAAAATTTTGGCGCCAAAATGAAATTTGAGCTGGTTTCAGATTTCATATCAATTTTAAACATACTTTCTGTTATATCAGAATATTATGGATTTTTTCTCGCATAGCCAAGGATCCATCCTCACGAAAACCGTTTGAATTATGAAAATCGAACTTACGCAGATTTTATGGTGAATATGTAAACACGACTATTGACCGCTCTCCGGCAGGCCGGTTGGGACACATAAGGGAAATCCGGCAGACCGGTGGATACTCAATAGAATATGACATATATGAATGTTTTTTTTTTACCGGCGGTATGCCTTTATTAACAAAATACTACGAACTATATACAACACTACTGCTACTACTATAAAAGCATTTGGACTCATAGGCAGTCCAAATGCTCTAGCCCACTACCAGTTGGCAGCGTGCCCAGCATGCTGGCAGCATTGCCCCGTTGAATTGCAATGTTTATTCTTTGAGCCAAATATGAATGAATTGGGTTCCAATATTGACAAACATATCCTACACTATAATTATTCATAGACTACTTGTGATAAAATGATATTTTTGGTGTTATGGACTTTAGTTGATTAATACTATAATTTATTATAATATTTTTTGATGGTTTCATAAGTATAAAATAGGCTTACACATTTTGGTTAACATTTACCCATTTTGATAAAAATTTTTTGGAAGCAATATTTACTCCGTTTGATAAGCAGTGAAACATAAGCAGTTTTCAATTTCTAAATTAATATTCTATGAATAGAAGATGATGTTTTTCGTAATGGAATTTTAAGGTCTCTGGATTTTAAACTGATAATCGTCTGCAAGGGTCTCGTTATTTTATTTGCGCACAATTTTAACAAAATGTAGATATAGTCACCTCACCGTAAACATACCTTTATGTTTTGACAAAATATTATGCTAAGCACTGACCGTGAAGGTCACCTAATATTTTGTTGTTTTGTTAAACATAATTTTTTTAACCTTGTCCCACATTATACGGGATAATGTTTTCTTTTTAGAAAAGACAGTAAAAGAGCTCTTTTTCTCACCATTATCCCACTTCATTTGCTTTTTATTTATTTTTAACTGGTGCTTTTGTAAAACATAACCTACCTTTCAATCTGATATAATTGTTCCTAAACTTATCCATACTAGTCACACAATAAGATCGTTACTGGCAAATAGGACCTCGGTGTATTTTGTAAGCCTAATTAATAAAATATTTAAGCCTTGGCTTTTACTATTTTTATATATATATAATAGATTTTGCGTTTTCGTTCCTAAATTTACATACTTTTTGAGATGTTGTCAGCTGTAGAAACACAGTGAGCTTCTTTTAAGCTTAGACAATTTATTAAAAGATACGTTAATTTCGGTTTTGAATGTTGAGATGGATGATTGGGCTTGGGTGCAAGCTTCCTTCCCTGTGAGGTTGGGGGGCATAGGAATACGCAAACTTTCTAGTGTGGCATTATCAGCTTTTTTGTCTTCTGTACACAGTACACAAAAATTAGTAGAAAAATGCTTGCACAATCTTTAGGCTCTTTTGATGTAGCATATCTGGCTGAGGCCAAAACCACATGGGATTGTCAAAATACTGAATTCCCAAAAATGTTGTCTTCTCAAAAACAGTGGGATTGGCCCCTATGCGAGCTAGCACGGAAAGATCTTTTAAATACGTGTCCTAGTATCGCAGATCGTGCTCGTATTCTCGCTGTTTCTGTGTGGGAATCTGGTCTTTGGTTATAAGCCATTCCTTCTTACAAAACTGGTAGTTTTATAGATTATTCCGCTTTTCGTCTCGCTATTAGTTTACGCATGGGTGTAAGGTGTTGTGTTGTACATCACTGCTAGTGTGGTACTGCAGTTGACCAACTCGGTCACCATGACCTCTCCTGCTCGAAGTTTTGGTAGAATTTCCCGCCACGCCAGCCTTAACGATATCATTCGCCGGGCTTTTACCAGCGCCAATATTGCAGCTGTTCTCGAACCGAACGGTCTGATGCGTGACGATGGTAAAAAACCTAACGGCATGACTCTGGTTCCATGGAAGTTAGGACGGCCCTTAGTGTGGGACGCTACATGCGTAGACACTTTGGCACCGTCACATCTGTTTCTTATTTTCCAAAACTTATCAGAGCGCTTGGTCGATGCGACGCGTGATCAAAATGCTGGCACCTATTTGGCTCAAAGAATAAGCATTGCAACGGGGCAATGCTGCCAGCGTGCTGGGCACGCTGCCAACTGATAGTGGGCTAGAGCATTTGGATTGTATATAGTTCGTAGTATTTTGTTAATAAAGGCATACAGCCGGTAAAAAAAATTTTTTTTTTTAATTGTCTTTTGTGTTGCTTCCTAGTATTCTATAGAAGAAGTTACGTTATTTAGAAGAGAGAAGAGATTCATAATCATTCTTTCCAAACTTATCTCCTCAAGCTTACAAAATTACAACGAGAGGAAAAATTTGAACCACGAGCTGGATTCAAAATCACGACCATCTGTCCCTAGAGCCGGGGCATGCTCTGCCAGCTTACCTATCGTGGTGAGTGAGTAATCATTCAAATTTATCATTTAGTTTTGTCCTAAGGGCAGCGATCGCTTAGATGACGTTAATGCAAAAATTACTCGAATTTGAAAATTCCAAGTGGGTGGGTCTATGTGATAAGATGCATATACGTCATTATCGGCAAGCTCGTTTATCGTACTTGATTTATGGCACGTTCCAAATATCCGTAGTTAATTGATTCAAGAATCATGAGTTATTACATAATTGCCATTCAGGTAACATGCACTATGTATACGTTTATACTTGTAATAGATACATGTATATCTACTAACTATATAATAATAGGCATTTGCATTAATTGCTGGTTAAGAAGAGGACCTATATGTACACATATACCAAAATTTAGAAATTTTACACCTGTATAGTTTTTGAGAGAAACCCACTAAGAACGGTCTAAAATTTAAAACTTTGACGGCCTCCCATTTATTGATACATCATAATAAAAAAAATATGTGTTATAATTATTGTGCTCTAGTCAAAGTTCTGTAGACAATGACACGCCACATGCTAGGAAGGACAAAAATAAATTTTGTATTATAGCATGTGTTTCCTATAATGTAGCTACTTTCGTAGCCTCCAAGAAAAACAATAGAATTTAATTTTTAGGTCAATTTTCGTCTTTGGGTCAGCAGTATACACAAAATATCTAAATTTCACGTTAATATTTTTTTCGGTTTAAGAGCTAGACAGAGAGAACTAAGACCCATGACATAAGGACGGACGAACAGACGTACAGCGGGGTCTCATCAATAGGCCTCAGATTGCCTTTTAAGGTCGAAAATCTAACAAAAAACAAAATTATACCGACGTGGACCACATATCTGCACACCCTACACGCAACACAACTTCAGCACACCAACAAGGCCGCGCGGAGTGGCGGAAACACGCCGTCTAAGCCATGTTGACGTTCAATTGTTTCTAACTCGCCTGCCAATACGAGTCTTGTCGAGCCGGAGGATAGGACAAACATTTTTTCATCCCGCCTGGGGCCTTATTGTGTAACTAGAATGGTAAAGGATATGGAGTTAATTTGACATAATTTTGACACATTCCTTTAAAAACGATGGTCATTATGGAGTTTGAATTTCATAATGAAGATTCGAATTGAATAATTGGCGGTAGCGCAAATTCAAATTTGGTTTCAGATAAGAGTTGAGATTCTTTCTGCTGATTGGTCCGCGTTCGTGCTTCTGAAAGATAAGGTTACTTTTTTATGCTTGATAGGTTAGCTTTTGACCACTATCTCACCTGATGGTAAGTTATGATGTGATCGAAGATGTTGTTCAGGCTAATCAACAGTTATTGGCTCTCAAGGACAGCTGCCGGAACACACGTTGCTACTTGAGGGCGGTAGCTAGCCAGGCGGGCATTCGCAAAATGCGCTACCACCATTGCTATAACGACTGGGATGGCCCAAGACAACAACCGGGACCGACGGCTTAACGTGCTCTCCGAAGCATGGAAGAGCTTAGTTTAATGACACTAACGGTCACCCATCCAACTCATGACCGCGGCGGACGTTGCTTTTTTTTTAATGCCTGATAGGTTAGCCTTTGACCACTATCTCACCTGATGGTAAATGATGATGTGGTCGAAGATGTTGTTCAGGCTAACCTAGAAGTACTGGCTCTCAAGGACAGCTACCGGAATACACCTTTAGGTGCTTGACGACAGATTTTCTACATGAGGGCCAAGCTAGCCAGGCGGGCATTCGCAAAATGCCCTACCACCATGCTATAACTACTGCCATCCTAAGACGACAACCGGGACCGAGGGCTTAACGTGCCCTCCGAAGCACGGAAGCGCTCAGTACTAATGTCACTAGCGGTCACCCATCCAACTCATGAACGCGGGCGACATTGCTTAATTTTGCTGATCGGTTGAGAACAGCTAAGTAAACTTCGCTACGAGCGCTTGAAAAGCGACTGAAGGTAAAGTACCGGAAGGTGGGCAGCAGCGCCTTCTGAGGAACTGTTATCTTAAAGTCGTCTGCCAAGCGTGGGGATTACGGCAGTAGACAATCCGGCTCATACAGTACAATACAGTACTTATATTCTTAAGGCGGAAACTGCACCGTATAAAATTGTCTATGTATATCTTCTTATAGATAAAATTCTCGTGTCACAGTTTTCGTTGCCATACTCCTCCGAAACGGCTTGACCGATTTTGATGAAATTTTTTGTGCTTATCCGGTATCTATGAGAATCGGCCAACATCTATTTTTCAATTCCCCTAAATGTTAGGGGTAGTCCACCCCTAATTTTTTTTTTTTTTAGACAAAATTTTTAATTTCTATTTTTTTATGATACAACATACAAAAATACATACAATCCTCAATTTTCACCCTTCTACAATCAACCCTTATTTTTTAATAGCCATTATTTATATGGCAAAACAACGTTTGCCGGGTCATCTAGTATATATATATATATATACAATAAAGATTAGTGTACGTAAGTTCAGGCGGGTCAGTTAGTACCTAACTTTTAATAGCATAATTAGTATGCTATTTACGGGTTCAACTTCATCACGGCTACAAGCTATCATAGGATAGTAGGCTACTAAAATATGAAACATCATTGTCCTATTTTACGAGGGGCATAACGAGGCCACTGTGACGTCATGTGGGTACGCCTTTCGCAAGCATTCTGTTTGTCTATTACGATATTGTCATAGCCTAAGCAAATACGGAAAACAAGCTTTTTGAGTCAAGTTAGATGTCACATTTTTGGTATATTTTTTTAGAGGAAAGAAGCCACGAAATAACATTAAAAAAGTGTCTTATTTTCCAAATTTTTGCTGTTGTGTAGTATTTTAAGGTAAGGTACTAGAAAATTAGCCTGTGAGGTGCCGGGCTAAAATGTCACTCCCACATCTCTACCCGTGGGTGCTATAAGCCGTGACTAAGGGACACCTCACACCAGAAGGTAGGCGTGGGCAGCAGAGCTTTCTGTATAACTGATACCTTACACTGCGATTCCCAAGACGCTGGTATGCCTGGATATTATGGTAAACCCCCCATGATGCTGTGTGCAGTAGTGGACAATCCGGCCGATACAGTACAATACTAGAAAACTCGACCTTATTACTAAGTTGCAGCTGTCCTTCCATCCGTCCAATCGTCCTCCTTAAAACAGTCAGTGATGGGTAGCAGGTTGAAATTTACACAAAATGTGTGTGATTGCCAAACAATAATACTAGTGGCTCTCAGCGACTGAAACATGTTTTTCAACCCCTATATATATCCACAGTTAAGAAAAAATTACACGACCTGAATTGATTTAAAAATTTCCCAAACACAAAGATGAAGTAAATAAATAAAATATCACATTTACAAATCATTGCAGTACATTTTTTTTGTTCTGATAGTGAATCGAAACCCCGTCCTCCGATTTCGCGCCGGATACCTATTCCTCTCGACCAACGGCACCTTACTCTTTTGAGCCGAAACTTTGTACTACAATTGTATTTACTTTAATCGTCACAAGGGACGGTGCCCAGTCATCAACCACATTACTAGACTTCATGTAATGGAAAGATTTGCTTTTTCACTCTCTTATAGTTTATTTGATGGTGACGGAACAAGCTCATGACCCACCCGATGTTAAGCGGACTAACCTCAGCCTAGAACAGACGCAGTTCATTACAAAGTGACAAGTGACGAATTGCATTGCGCCCGTCACCTTTAGGCATAGTTGCCACAGGCAGATACGAGAGAGTGCAATTCTAGCTCGGGCTCCCACGGGCAGCAAGCTAGTTACTTAAAGGTTAAAATTGAAATGCATGTGTTCCTTATACTCTATCCCCATTCCATCGTTACTAGAGGTGACTTTTCTGAAATATTCCAAGAAATTGGAATTTTATTTTTTATATAAGAATCTTTTGAAACAAGTATGCCATAGGAAAATCTCCCGAAAATGAGGGAGGTAGTAAAAAGAAGTATTATATAAAGATTATTTATAATCCGTAATTACTTTTTGGTCTCGTAATTAGGTACCATGAAAAGACGCGAAAAATTGAAAACCGAATACCGAGTCTTAAGACAAAATAAGAGTATAAATAGACATTTTAGATTTCATTTACGTATCTTTGCACTTAAAGTTCAATTTCCTATCACCACTAGCTACTCTCTACTCTACTTCTCTTGCTCTTCAGTACACTCTTTGCCTCCCATCGTGCGTGTATAGCTGAACCTCGACTTGTCCGAAAACGTTTCTTTTGAATTGTCCAGTGATCTTTTTTTTTTTAAATATGTATGTGTGCGCATGTTCGGCGGAAAAAATAATGTCATGAGCGGGATACGAACCCCTATCCATCTCTATAGAATCCCGCTTATGAATATAATATTCCCCTCGTAAATTTCTAATATTGTAATGAATACATTTGTTTATTTTCTTGAATTTCGACCATAATGGTTTTTGACCACTTGCGGATCTTAAATGGCTTCAGGTTAGCTTCAGCATGACGACGCCTCTAAAAGCACGTGCTCAAATTGCTCCTTACAGTATGTACATATAAAGTGATTTTTAACTCCAACAGCCGTTTTAAATCGATTTCGTAACATTCGATATTCACATCCGACGTCGATATGTAGATATGTAAATTCAGAGAAAAAAAAATTATATCCTGGTAAGTTTTCAAAAGGATGTAAAATCACTTGAATGAGCTTATTAAAAAAAAACACAAAATAAATATATATAATAAATACCAACTGGTAGTAGGCTAGAGCATTGGGAGTCCCTGTGGGCCTGTAATAGCTTTTAGGTTGCCTAAATTCTTTCGGTATAGCAGCTGTAGTATTGTAGGTATATAGTGTTAGCTTTTGTTATAATTTAGTTAATGACTATACCATTGTAGTCTTATTTTATAATTAATTCTCATAATGTTATTTTTTTTTAATATGTTCTCATGTCTAAAACTATTTCTGTCAGCGATTTATTACCATAATTTATTTGATTTTCGTGGTACATCACTGATGTTTATGTGGGAGTCAATTGACTCGAGTCCACTTTCATTTCTGACTAATTCTAGTAGCTAAGCTAACCTCGCTTTTCGGCATGAGTTGTGGGTAGATTCTACTTGGGAACATAGCAGTCTAGACTAATATGTCGTACAGTGCAGACGTATTGGTAAGTGGAATATAGTGACTTTATTTTAAATGACATCTGTCTATTATGTAATAATCACATGTTTGCCACGCTACTGTCATGGACAGGCGTAAACGTGTACCGTCGGAGTTGTTCATCTTATCACGTGCCTGTATGGTATTAAAATGTGCCCAGAGAAATGTAGATATTTTAATCTTAGTAAAAACACAAAGGTAGGTTACAAATATATAATAGTAGTATTACAATCATAGAACAGAAATGAATGTATACAGTAGCAATATTATGTGAGCTCAAAATAATGACACGAAATAATTCATATATTCAACAGTTACTTTGCGAAATCCATGCCTACAAAATAATAACATAATATATAAAAAGAAAAAAAATGGAACTGACTTAACACAAAAAATGGTGAAATAACTTGTTGAAGTCGGTACCATTATAGTTCAAAATTACCTATTATCACAATACCTGTTGTCATTTGACCTTATGTGGTCTTTGACCTTATCATCAAGATAGGAAAACACTTTTTAGTTATTGGAGTGTAACTCAAAAACCGCTCGACCGATTTTAATCAAATTTAAATGAGACCACTTTAGAAATATCAGTTTTCAAATAAAAAATAATCATCAAAATCGGTATACCCAGGTAATCATTCTGACGTAACAAACATTTAAAAAAAATACAGTTGAATTGAGTACCACCTCTTTTTTTTAAGTCGGTCAAAAAGCTTTTTATCACTTCTCGATCTTTTTCGTGCGCTGAAATTCGAGATATCTATAAATTATTTCTCGATCGTGTGCTCGAAGAGGCAAGGCCTCCCGATAGTACATCGTGTAGAATCAAAACACGTCGAAAACTATACTCCAGCTTGGCATTTCTGACGCACTTCAGTTTAGCAAGAAATTAAGGCGGAACAGTCACTATTATATTTTTTTCTTTTTTCACATGTTAAACTACTAATATTTTCTAAAAATATAATTAATTATTAAAACCACAAAAATGGAAAAAAAATGTTTAAAAAAATATTGAAAATAAGGACCGACACCTATATTAAAACTTAAAAAATAATATGTAAGTAACCGTGTCCGACACTGAAACAACACAAATCACATTATGAAATAACTTATGGAAGTCGGTACCATACTAATTATATTATACTGACTCACATTATTACGGACCGACCTCCACAAGTTTTTTATTACCTTTTAGTGATGGAGGCCATTTCAGTTGTTTTTTTAAATACCTGTACGACTGCCCAAAAATGTATGTAAATATGTATAATTGTGAGTTTCTTTATTCCACCATAACTTCTAAACGGCTTAACCGATTTTGATGTAAGAGATATTATTAGATTCATCTTGATAACGCAAGTGACACTAGCTATATAAAAAAATATAAAGCAAACTGGCGGATCTAAGATGCCATATTCTGATATAACAGAAAAGTTTTTCTTCCAAACCCATTGATTTATCAAAATAAAAGCTTTAAAAAACTAATATATATAGTTTGCAGTTTTAATTTCAATGGAACAAATCCAGATAGATATACAGATATTTTTTTCAACTGAATGAATGTTACATGAATTCAACTCAATGTTGATGAAATTTAAAAGGGGCCAACTTGAAAGTATTTCTGCCCAACGAAAAAATAATCCTTAAAATCAATGCATAATTGGTGGAGTAATTGCGTAAAAACATAAATAAATACATTTGCCAATAAAGAACCTTTTTGAAAATTTTTATTAAAAAGTTGCAACACAAAGGTATATATAGTGGTTCATTTTCAATGAATTGGAAAGCAACTCGATCAGTTAATTATGTTACGTAGATACCTAGTCGTAATTTATAGGATCGAATAGATAGAGAGGATTTATTTACGTAGTTTATCTGCCGTTTAACCGCTATTTAATCAGGAGTTTCGTGTTAATTATGCGAATAGAGACGCCAAATTAGTTGGGTATTTAAGTTCAGAAACTATTTAATAACTAAGAACTTTGTTCGAGCGATATTGAGACATTGGGTGAATGGCTTCTAAAGCGCTTTTGATGTGGTGGTTAACTATGTTACCGGCTGCGTATTAAAACGAAATAGCTGAATGTCTGTTATAGTCTCATATTGAAAGAAAACAAAAGTAAATGAGCTTAAGGTGTCGGGTTAGGACAATAAGCCCTCATTTATACCCATGGGAACCAATAAAGGCAACAAGGAGCACTTCAACAGAGGAAAGACAGTTTTGTTTTAACCGACTTCGTAAAAGGAGGAATTCTCAATTAACTGTTCTTTTATGTTTGTTACCTGAGAACTTTCAACTGGGTAACCGTTTTCATGATTCTATATTTATTTAGAAGCTGGTGCTTCCCGTAGGGCCCCATTTAAATTGAATCAAAATCAATCGAGCCGTTTTTGAGCTACACTCAAATAACTGAAAAATGTTTTCCTATCTCGATGATATAGTCATTGACAGTGAATGACAATTGATCCAGGAAGTAGCAAGGGTCACTAAAATGGATGATATTAAAGATTTACCTTTAAATGGAACCGATTTCAACACTCAAAAGTGTGAAATAACTGTGTGAAGTGTTGAAGTTGTTTCCATATTGAGGTAAAATTTTTATTTTTTAGAACTGTTAACTACCTACATTCCCAAGACGGCTGTTATAAGTGCGGGATTATGGCAAATTCACTTCCTCTCAATAACCTTCAGTTGTAAAAGTTTCACTGTGCACAGAAAGTAAATTTTTCTATCAAATGTTTTTATTTCATGTGATTGTGACGGCACAAGTAAACCCCTTTTATTGATAATTTTAAAAGTGCAATAAAGCGTTTCCCCGTGGGGTGCCGGGTTATAATTGCACCTCCCCATATCATCCCGTGGGTGTCGTAAGAGCGACTAAGATAAAAATACTGGTAATAAGGTGGGCAGCAGCACCTTCTAAAGAACTGCCATCTAACACTGCGATCCCCAAGCCGCATGCCAACCGTGGGGATTATGGCAAATACCCCCTTAATAGGGGAGGCTGTGTTCAGCAGTGGACGAGTCGGCTGTTACATTACATTACAATAAAGCGTTATCTATCTGTCTATAGCATTGAATACCCTACGAGCTGTAGTCCTTTTAATATACGAATAAATTATGTGAAGATCTATTTATTTTTCTGTCTCGTAACCGTATTCGTAAAATTAAATGCGGTTGTTGTTCGAAAATATTAAAGAGCAAGTCATAAAGAAGAAAGTATTTATACAACCTATTAAAATACATAGAGGTTCACCAAATTTAATTAAAACTTATCCTTTATACGTTTGTTATTACGATAGCAAACCATTTTAGCAGCACAACCCGTATTAAATTAAATATTATTATTCAACTATACACAATGAAAACAAAACACGAATTACATTTGGTAAATGCAAAAGCTGATTAAGGTTAGTGTTTGCATAGCGCTCGCTCTACAATTAGCTACAAGCAGTTGAATCTAATTCCAGATTGCCAATTTTCAAATTTGGAAATAAATATTTCTAAATATGATTACAAGTATCATAAAATCAAATTTACAAATTATTGGAATACATTTTTTTTTGTTGCGGACGCTTTGAACCCGCGTCCTCCGATTTCACGTTGGATGCCTAATCCATCCACCGGAAACTTACTTTTTCTACGAATCGAAAATTTGTGCGAAAATTTGGGGTACCTACAATTTTTTTTGTTTCGGACGTGAATCCAATTATTTGTAAATTCGATTTTCGCTCAGTACGCGATAGTGCTTGTTATCATATATAGAAATATAGAAGGGTAGCGACATCATTGCGAAAGTTAAGTATTCGATACAGCACTTCTGTCTATCACATGAAATCTAGTAGTCTGGTTGATGACCGCGCACCGTCCCCTATGACTATTAAAGTAATACAATTGGAGCACTAATTTTCAACTTGAAAGAGTAAGGTCTGGAACCTAGCTGAATGGATTAGGCATCCGGCTTGAAGTCGGAGGACGCGGTAGCAATTCCCGCTCGGAACAAAAAATGTTGCACTCCAATAATTAAGAAGTTAGAAATAATAAAATAATAGTTTATAAATACTTAGTATGGGAATGTTGGTAGATAGTTTGCTCGCCATTTCACTTTTTACACATTTCGCACATCTATCTAAAGGAAACACCTTCTTTTGCCTTTCTTGAAACGTATACCATGTATAATCAAACCTACCAATAATCCAAAGTCCAGCTTGCCTCAAAATAGCTTGGTGTTTTGGCTAAGGTGAGACAATACTTCACACCGATACAGATGCTTTATTAGATGCGAGATTAACTTTATCAAACTCAAGTTCGGACATGTATGGAGTACAGCTCTCACCTTTGGATGGTGAGGATGGTTCTGCCAAATACCAGTTGTAGAAAATGGAAGCTATTGAGAGGAGAGCTTAGAAACTCATTAACGATGTCCACCTAGTAGGCCAGAGACTCGAGCATCGCCGCAAAGACGTTTGTTTATCGGATTTTTTAGCGGATACATTTTGGGTGAGTGTGCAATTGATCTTCACAATTTGATTCCGCCATCCCCTTTCTATAATCGGACATCCAGGGATACTCAGAAGCGCCACCGCTATATGGTGGATATTCCATTTACCCGAACAAAGCGATTTGCTTCTTCGTATATCATACGAACCGCTAGGGAATAGAACACCCTGCCCGAGTGTATGTTTCCGGTTAAGTACATTATGGGGTAATAACAAATATTTTAAAAGTATTTTAAGAAAACATCAAATTAATTATTTAATAAAACAATTAAAAATCTTTATAAATATATATATATATATATATATCTCTCTAGTGACAATAGGGTAGTTGACACAGTCTAAAATAAAATACAGTGTAACGTTAACATGATAGAAGTTGGAGCACATAACTCGATGAAATTAACAAATTATTTATTCTGATTAGGTACCTTTATTTTGAATAAACAAAATGTGTTTAAATTTTCTTTAAGTCACGTGATCTCAAACGGAAGTAAAGGCGGAAATGATGCCATAAGGACAAAAACAAAACCACAGAATAGGTAATAGTAATCATGAGAGTTTGCTTCCAAAGGTTTTGACAGTGACAATTGACATTAGTTATTGCTAATAGCAAGCAACCTACAAAATGTCGCATCACTATCGATTTACTACTTAGGCCCCTATTTCACTATCAAATCCATTGGATCCCGTATATTTAATAGTGTAATACGTACATTTGACTCATTTATCTTTGATCATATTTCGCCGTGAGATTTGATCAAAGATCAGCATGGATAATAAAACCCAAACTCGGAACAAGAATCTATGGAAACATTTTGCAATTATTACTCATAGTAATACAACAACTTTAAACAGTTGGAAAAGCTTACGTTTATCATTATATTTATTCCGATGTCACTGCACGCCATTGTCTCGATCACTTGAAAGTGTTTACATTTCGGGATTACAAAAATGTTCAATAAAATAGTGATTTTGAACCGATTAAAGTTGTTTAATTACCATGTATGAAAAATAATTGATAATGCTGCCACTCATGTATCCGTGCTTCAAACTGTGATGGTTCTGTGATTGTTTTATTCAGTCTACATACACCCCTACACTATGGTACACGTTCTGCCGAACAACCTGTATAATCGATTACGCACGACACTACAACAAGCAAGCAAAACGTATTACATTTCAGCACTATTTGTTTATGCTCTAGTGACGTCATAAGCATACAGGCCGCCATTGAATGATGTTTTAGCGCCAATTTTAAAAGTTGAAATAAAAAGATGAATTTCTAGTATTCCAGGACTCCTAAAAAAAAATTAAAAATGCTAGGTGTATATTTTAGTGTTCTAAATAATTTCACATACTTTAAAAAAACAAGTCAACAACCCTATTCCGCCTAATTTCCTGTAAAGCCGACGTGACGTCACAAATGCCACGCAGCCAAACCGGAAGAGTATTCGACGCGTTTCGCTTCTAAACGAAGCATCCTCAGGAGGTCTTGACTCTACGAGCGCTCGATCGAGACCTTAAAATACTTTTAAAATATTTGTTTGATTTTTTTTATGTAAGGGTTTCCGCAATGTAACGCCTAAATCTATTCATTACAATATGGGGGTCTTCAAAACACGAGCGAATAGGTATCTTCTGGGTAAGCGCGCTCCATCATCGATCGCATCATCACTTAACATCAGGTGAGATAGTGCCATCAGGTCAAGTGCTACCCAGTTAGGTATAAACTCTTCAAAAATACCACTCCTTTTTGTATAATATTTCATGACATAGGCATGTCATGGTAGCAGATTTTCTTCAATATTTTTGCTGCTGGTAATACTTTCAAGCTCCTTTTTATATATTTTTCCTTATATTATCCATTCTAATTATACAAAAAATACGTCTTAACATTCAATTCTGTACCACATGCACTTTTCTTTCATCCGCCATACGTCAGATCCATACACTAAAGTAATGGTATAGAATAGTCATTGAACACCAATGCGCATAATTCCTTATGTAAAACCTTCAAAAATATTAAAATTTACGTTTACCTGCAAGTGTATTAAATGTTATAAGTACCTACATATAAATCAAATTTATTAGACATGGTAAAAAAATCTATGAAACTCACGTATCACGTGATCAAGTATAATAATGAGACAATATAAGGTATCATAAAAAAACTCTTTCAACGTCTGCGTTCATTTTAAGCTCCATGGGCGGGTTACATGTGTTCACTATGATTATTTATTACAACTCATATAAAGCTAATATCTTCAACTACTCGTCCATAAACTTGAAAATAGAAGTCATGACCTCAATATCAGAAGCTTCCAAAGCAGAATTTAAATAAAAATAATGGCTACCACATGATATAGCAATTTTAACTTCCGGAAAAATTCTCCTGAACGGCCCCACTATGCTATCTTTGGCCATATAAAATTTATTCAGAGCAAGTTCTCTACCAACTAAAGGCAATAAAACGAAACTGTGCAAAGTGAATTTTCAAACCAGTTGGTTAAGAAATATTGCTGTTGAAAAGTGAGGAAAACTAGTTATTGAAACCGATATTATTACTATGCAGGCACGGCAATAACTTTGTAAAAGGGAAGTTAAAACGTACATCGTAGATTATGACGTTCAACAGATTTCCCTTTATTTTAAAATTGAATCAAACAATCATATCTAGAAATCAATTGCAAGAACGATAATTTGGTTCTTGTTTAGGAATTGCATCATGGTTTTGACCATTCTTTTCATAGTTAGTCATAGGTTAGCAATTAATGTTGAATCAAACCAATTTATTCAATTCTAGGCTTCTATAACGCACTTTAGAATAGTAGAGATTAGAGACTACACAAATCTAGCAACAGCAATTTTTTTCAGTGCAAATGTTTCTATCACTTTATTAGTCGTAGTGCATTTCAGACAAATCATTTACCTCATGTCACAATCATGTTCTTTTTATGCTTGATTGTTTAACCTTTGACCACTATCTCACCTGACGGTAAGTGATGATGTGAACGAAGATGTTGTTCAGGCGAACTTAAAATTACTGGCTCTCAAGGACAGCTGCTGGAACATTCCGTTAGGTGCTTGGCGACAGATTTTTTACCTGAGAGTGTTAGCTACCCAGGCGGGCATTCGCAAAATGCCCTACCACCATGCTATAACAATTGCCATCCTAAGACGACAACCGGCACCGACGGCTTAACGTGCCCTCGGAAGCACGGAAGCACTCAGTAGTAATGTCACTAGCGGTTACCCATCCAACTCATGACCGCAGTGGACGTTGCTTAACTTTGCTGATCGGTTAAGAACAGCTAAGTAAACTTCGAGCGCTTCAAAATGATGATTGTCATATAAATAGCTCTACATTTTAGGTGGTGATCGATGTAACCTACATCTTTATTTCTATTCACCAGACGCCTATCCGCTTTCGAGGCTGAGTACCAAAATGCAAATTTAAATGCTTTCATTATGTTTTACCTGCCATAGGGGACGGCCAGATTGTACTGAGCTATGTGAAAGCGAAGGAAATGTATTTTTAAACACATGATTCTCTTAATTACGTAGTTTGTCTTCGGAATTTCTAAATATAATGGGAAGCTTTATCATATGCTTAAATAGCTTATACTATACTTATATTGGCGTTGTATAACATGAAATTGGCGTTGTATACCATGAAGTTATAGTTGGAAACGTAACTTTATACAGAGTTATTGGAAAAATGCTAACAATCTCTTAGAGTTGACTTCTGTTAGTCCTAACAATAGTTTTAAGATTAATGTTTTATTTTTATATAAATTTTTTTTTTACTTGTTTGTGATACTTTTAATTTCTGTGTCTCGTAGTAAAAGACAATGCCTACTGCGAACCAAAAGCGCCCGCTGCGGCAACACTGAACCGCGACGCACTCCCTGTGAATAAACGTTTGAATATTTACATCGAGTAAAGTAATAAAACATATGAAATAATACATTACAGGCACAAGAGAGTTTTGATTTGATTGCTAGTCCTCGTTCTTATTCCGTCACACAAGACACAAAGTCAAAAAACATTCATCTCCAAATGTTTGTCAGGACTAACAGAATTCAACTCTAGGAAGTTTTTAGCATTTTTCCAATAATCCTGTATTGAAAAATAAGTTATTAAGATTCACATCATATTACTAGGTAGCTGAATTTCCAAATAATATTTGATACTTATGATCATGTGTTTAAACTGCGCATATCTATCTCAAATGAAGCAATGATGGCCAAGCGGTAATAGCTATGGACTGCCGCGCCGCAGTACCCTGGTTCGATCCCCACCGCCGGCTTAGCTTCACCGCATGGTGGAAGGGCTTATTGCGATTGCCCGCCTGGATAGCTACCACCCTCAAGTAGAAAATCGCCAAGCACCTAACGGTGTGTTCCGGCAATAGTCCTTGAGAGCTAGTGAAATTACAGGCACATGAGACTTAACAACTATGTCTCAAGATGACGGGCGCAGTGCAATTCGTGACTTGTGACGAAATGCATCTGTTATAGGCAGAGATTAGTCCGTTTAACATCAGGCAGGCCTCGAGCTTGTTCCGTCACAATAGCATAAAAAAAATACTGAAATAGTTTATGCAAAATATTTCTCCGGTACATCCGTGTACCGTTGCCAGTTGTTTTAAAATTTAATATAACAGTTGTAAAATTTTAACAGAGTGCACGTACCCCGTAAATAATAGGACGAAGCCGCTCGTAATGAGAACAAGTGTCCTGAATGTTAAAATGGGTATTCTTTTGTTTGGAAAGGTCCCTCTTTCTAGAGAAGGCTGATTGTCACATACATAACTCGGGAAATTCAATTAGAAATGGTAATTTTTGTTCAAAGAATTAACTATACAAAAGAAGCATTTCAAAGAAGCATCCGCTTGCAGCGGATTATGCCTTCTATTAACTAGGTTTAGGATAGAGTGCGCGTAGCGCTTTCAATACAAACGCAGTTTTTACACGACTGTCCAAAAAAGGAGTGTTATGCAGGGTTCATATATGTATGTATTATTATTTAGTAACCAGCTAGGACTCGTGTAATATTTGCCCGGATATTCGTCTGACCAGTTTCGAACTTAATTGAGGTTCTTCGTCTGGGAGTGAAGATTGTGCACAACGTTGAGCGCGGGCCTCTGCACGTAACCGGCGTTAGGGAAAAATTTCAACCAATTTCAAAACTGATCGGAGCAATATCCGGTAAATATTACCCGAGTTCTAGCCGGTTACTAAATGATAATTATGAACAAAAGTCACGACAGTTTTTTAGCTCATAATTATGTATGATTGTGAGTTTCTTTGTCTCACTATTACTCTTAAACGGCTTAACCGATTTTGATGTATGAGATACCATTAGACTCGTCTTAATAGCGCAAGTAACATAGGGCACATAAAAAGAAATATAATAAACAAAGCAGGCGGATTTTAGACGCCATATTGTCAGACAAATAATTGTATTTTCTTCCATACCCATCGAGTAGCATATCAAAATGATGGACTTTAAAAAAAAGATTCAATTAATATAAACATAACTTGCAGTTTTAATTTAAATGAAACGATAAAACGGTTAATGAAAATAGATAATTTGCAGTCTTCTTTTTTAATTAATTTATACCTGTGTTATATATAAATATCAAGTGTTCAAACTCGCTGCAATTTTACATATATATCTCAGAGTCTATATCTATGCCTTTGGTTTGCCAGTTTTTCGATTTATGATTTATTTTACCCCTCAATATGGAAATTATAAATCCTATAAAAACGATTATATCAAATATTTTAGAAAATACTTGATTTTACTGTAAACTGGCAAACCAGAAGCATAGATATTAGGCACAAGGACATACAGAAATTTTACTGAGTTTGAACACTTTGTATTTGAAATATGGCGAAACTACGTATGTATGGAAAGCGCATCGAAGAAGCTTCCTAGCAATGGTCTATGCGATATCTATTTGGACGGCTGACCGCTATTAGGACAAACTGCGCCTGTAAATTGGACGAATTGCATGGGACATAAGGCGATATGGACGAATTGCGTATTGGGTGAACGGCTAATAAATCGTTTTAATCACATCCTTTTTTCAAAGAATATCTGGGATAACTACGTTTACTGACTTGTGGATTTCTTAGACACTGACATACGAGTGAGCCGGTCGTATTTAGTCTTATCCTGTCGGTCAATACTGATGTCGGTTGTCCGTAGTTTGAAAACTACCTACGTACGTGCTTATACGGAGTACTGACTAGGACCGTAGGTCATGCGCATCAGCGTTGCGTATACGTCAGGATAAGGATGCGCTAGGGGATACCATAATTACTAATAGCTTTCCGGCCAAGGCTCCACCCGCGCGTAAATTATGGTTATCGCGCTAAATCATTAACCTCTTCGTGTACAGTTGGATAAAAACATCCCAAGTCTTTCCTCGGGTCTCAAACTATTTCTGTACCAAATTTCAATATTAGTGTAGATAAAGCGTTTAGTGCCGCGTCACACTAAACGCTTTATCTACACTAATATTATAAATAGGAAAGATTTGTATTTTTGTATGCAACGAATAAACTTAAAAACTACTAACCGATTTGAATGAAATTTGGTAGCGCAAGATGGGCAGAGTTCAATTAGAAGTGCGTTGTACAGTGGAATATGGAATTCTAATAGCCGAATGCCGAAGAAAAGCCTGTTGGTACCGCACCACAGGCCGTCACTGCTGACCATCAGGATATAACTAAATACGGCCTAAGAGTTTTCTTTCTCAACACATATTACTTTCTAGACTATTCTCAACAAGTACGGCACGCTAAAATCAATATGATGTTATTATAAAGGAAAATGTACCTTGTACATAACAACTCAAGCTCAGGTATAAAGGAGCCTGGAAATATTGTTAGTTTCAGTTTTAATGGATATGATATTGTATTCATTATTATTTCTTTTTAAATAACTTGTTTTCAAGCACTCTTTGTAGTCTTTTCATCCTTTGAAACTCTAGATACTAATTATGCTTCAACGTTGGAGTTGGTAGTCTTTTTTCAAGTGGTTTACATTACCAACTATTACCAACTAAGTTAAAATAAATAAGCTGTTTTTTTTCTCCGTGTAGTTTTCTTTATTCAAGCAGTTTGGGTAGAAGTTTATCCATTTTCTTTATTGTTTTTGTGACGGAACAAGCCCGAGGCCCACCTGATGTTAAGGCTAAGACCGTAATCAAAATAATTTCTTATTCGGGCGGAGCTAAAAGAAATGGGCGTTAACTTTTAACTCCTAAAAATATTCATTCGCACGGCGGCACTAGTCGCCGTACCACGCGTAGTATCGCTAAAATTGTAGAGCTTCGTAAACTATTAGAAGCGGCAGAACAGAAGTGTAGATATAACAACATTTTTATCTGCAGTTACTGCGAACCGCTGTAGGGTAAGAAAATATCATTACTTGTAGGTATAGAAATATTTAATAGACTAAGCGAAGCGAGGTGGAGGTCTGAGCACTGTATATTTCCCCGTCAATAAATATTGATTACCTGATAGACCTTCTTGAAATTTGGTAGAAAGATACCTCTTTCATAGTAATATAAATTGCAAGTAAGAACCTGTATGAGCTTAATTGGTTGATGGATTGCTGAGATTATGGGGTCACATACCACAGGTACATCTTATACATATAACATGAAGCGCAAACATTGCCGTTTAGTTGTATAAGAACTTAAGGCTAGCTTCGTTTTGATCACCCAATAAATATCGTTTTAAGTGATTTGTCCACACTGGCGTGTGAATCGAGATAAACACGCTTGTGTGTAACAATGCGAGAACGTGGTAGTGCGTATTGACTAGCAAACATTGAAGAAAGCACTCAATTGTGAGTGCTCAGGAATAGTTGACTTGTGTGGCTGTGTAAGTGCAAATTGTGTAACTCTTGTGCGTTTACGTGTGGATGTGATATTAAGTGGAGAGTTTCGTGGGACATTAGGTCTCAGCTAAAACGAGGCGTAATAACCAATCTCTCGAGATCTGGTGGTCGGTTCCATTTCGATTTGGCTATTTTTATTTAAACACTTTTTTGCTTTTGTCATTTTTGAGATGTTTTCCCTTTGACAACACATCTTTATCTCGTATCAATAAGCCAGGCAGCCATACTTTCACGCATTAGTTCCTATTTTGAAAAATACCGCATCGTTTTTAGAAGGAAAAAGTGGAGAACAGAACATGTATCACAAAAGATAAATGTTGGGGCACATAGAGAGGCTGGACGAAAGAAGAGTTACATACCAAATTTATAAACCGTTGTGAATAAGCAAATCGGTAAGGGTATATAAGCGAATGTTTGACTTCATGAAGCGGTACGAAACGTAGCTTGTATGTTTACACGCCCGTAAGTACGCACGCACCACAACATGCACACTATGATAAATAGTAACCGTTTTCAGTGTGCTAATCGTGGCCGCACTACGGCATGTGCCGTAGTGCTCACCCCATCATCTGGTACCGGCTGCCGCCCGCACCTCGGCCTGCTTGTTTATTTGTATTGTACGGAACGAGGGTGCGTAGTAGCAGCAGTCCGCGAAAGGTCAGAAAATGAGTCATACAGTCTAAGCTATTACCTCTTAGCACTTACACTTAACTGAATTTTGTGATACCGCAATATCCCCGGTTTCCTAATTTCCCTGCTACACATATATATATGGGTAAATAAATTTAATGCAGAGTTATAATTTAAGTTATAGAAAGTTATTTTGCAATTAAAAAGTTTATTTACGAGTTTTATAATAATACAAATAATACAAATCTAAAAAAAATATAACATACTTAATCACGTTTCTTATGTAGGGGTTGATCATATTTTTTTTAATTGTTTGTTATGTACTTATGTATACTAATAAGTTTTACATCAGGCAGTGTGCGGGCCGCAAGCGGCTTGCATTTATTTTTATGCGGTATGAAATATCATACAAACCAATAAAAGTTTAAAATTTGAATAGAAGTATAATTCCATATAAACGCTCAATACGAAAGATAACCGTACTGAAACCGCCATGTAAGATTCACCCTACCGCTATTAAAAGTGGTACAGCTAGAATCATACCATTTTCACCCAAATCCCCTTTACACTGTTCCCAAACATCTTTTTCTACCTACTCGAATCTTTCTGGGAGAACAGTGTGAACAATTTTGTTGAAGCAATGATGGCTGAGTGGCATTGGCTATGCATATATACTGCCGTGCCGCAGGTCCATGGTTCGAATCCCGCCACGGGCTTGAGCTTCACCGCATGGTGGAAGGGCATTTTGCGAATGCCCGCCTGGCTAGCGACCACCCTCAAGTGGAAAATCTGTCGCCAAGCACCTTCGCAAAATGCCCTACCACCATGCCAAATTACTGGTTCTAGAGGACACATAGCGGCACATACCGTTAAAAGCTTAGCGACAGATTTTGTACTTGAGGGTGGTAGCTAGCCAGGCGGGTAATCGCAAAATCCCCTATTACCATACAAAATTACTGGTTCTGGAGGACTCATAGCGGCATTTACCGTTAAGTGCTTGGCGACAGATTTTTTACTTGAGGTAGGTAGCTAGCCAGGTGGATATTCGCAAAATGCCCTACCAACATGCCAAATTACTGGTTCTCAAGGACACATAGTGGCTTACGCCGTTAAGTGCTTGGCGACAGTTGTTCTACTTGAGGGCGGTAGCTAGCCAGGCGGGCATTCGCCAAATGCCCTACCACCATGCCAAATTACTGGTTCTAGAGGACTCATAGCGGCCCATACCGTTAAGTGCTTGGCAACAGATTTTCTACTTGAGGGTGGTAGCTAGCCAGGCGGGTAATCGCAAAATCCCCTATTACCATGCAAAATTACTGGTTCTGGAGGACTCATAGCGGCATTTACCGTTAAGTGCTTGGCGACAGATTTTTTACTTGAGGTAGGTAGCTAGCCAGGTGGATATTCGCAAAATGCCCTACCAACATGCCAAATTACTGGTTCTCAAGGACACATAGTGGCTTACGCCGTTAAGTGCTTGGCGACAGTTATTCTACTTGAGGGTGGTAGCTAGCCAGGCGGGCATTTGCCAAATACCCTACCACCATTCCAAATTACTGGTTCTAGAGGACTCATAGCGGCACATACCGTTAAGTGCTTGGCGACAGATTTTCTACTTGAGGGTGGTAGCTAGCCAGGCTGGTTATCGCAAAATGCCCTACCACCATGCCAAATTACTGGTTCTAGAGGACTCATAGCGGCACATACCGTTAAGTGCTTGGCGACAGATTTTGTACTTGAGGGTGGTAGCTAGCCAGGCGGGTAATCGCAAAATCCCCTACCACCATGCAAAATTACTGGTTCTGGAGGACTCATAGCGGCATTTACCGTTAAGTGCTTGGCGACAGATTTTTTACTTGAGGTAGGTAGCTAGCCAGGTGGATATTCGCAAAATGCCCTACCAACATGCCAAATTACTGGTTCTCAAGGACACATAGTGGCTTACGCCGTTAAGTGCTTGGCGACAGTTATTCTACTTGAGGGTGGTAGCTAGCCAGGCGGGCATTTGCCAAATGCCCTACCACCATGCCAAATTACTGGTTCTAGAGGACTGATAGCGGCACATACCGTTAAGTGCTTGGCGACAGGTTTTGTACTTGAGGGTGGTAGCTAGCCACGCGGGTTATCGCAAAATGCCCTACCACCATGCCAAATTACTGGTTCTAGAGGACTCATAGCGGCACATACCGTTAAGTGCTTGGCGACAGATTTTGTACTTGAGGGTGGTAGCTAGCCAGGCTGGTTATCGCAAAATGCCCTACCACCATGCCAAATTACTGGTTCTAGAGGACTCATAACGGCACATACCGTTAAGTGCTTGGCGACAGATTTTGTACTTGAGGGTGGTAGCTAGCCAGGCGGGTAATCGCAAAATCCCCTACCACCATGCAAAATTACTGGTTCTGGAGGACTCATAGCGGCATTAACCGTTAAGTGCTTGGCGACAGATTTTGTACTTGAGGGTGGTAGCTAGCCAGGCGGGTAATCGCAAAATCCCCTACCACCATGCTAAATGACTGGTTCCCAAGGACACATAGCGGCTTACGCCGTTTAGTGCTTGGCGGCAGATTTTCTAGTTAGTAATATAATTATAATCAATATCATATATATATAAAATCACCGTATCACACGTACAGTGCCCCTAAAAATAACAAAACAAAATATAGTAATACGGGTTAAAAATCTAGGTACCTACTAAAATAGGAATTAACAATGCCGTGTCTAAACTTTTATCATCTCGCTCAAAGAACTTATTACAAAGATTTTATGAATCAATATAATGAAAAGTACTTACTCAATATTTTTTTTGATTGAGGGTCAATAATGTATAACTTGCAAACTAACCTATGGTAAAAAATATTGCATTAATTCGTAAAATAAATGCACTATAATGATGGCGTAACGAACGGCACAGATCCCACGTCCAAACGGCCCGAGCGCTGCGGGCAGACTGATTTTCGTTGCGATTTATTCTTGCCACCAGGGAATTTTGTGCCAAAAATTCTTAAAAATGTTTTTAACACAAGTAAGTACATATTTCATTAGAGTATAGTATAAGCTATTTTATAAAAAAAGAATTGTTATCCTAACTTTAACTAATCCTTTTAAATAAATAAAAAACAGTTCAAAACGGGTAGCCGATTACAATTTATTACAGAAGAACTAATAAGTTCAAATAAAAACGAATTAACAAACTCACTAAATAAAGAACTAAAGATTACGATATATTTATTTCGCATATTTTGAGCTCATAGTTTCAGTAAAAAAAGATTCCAAAAGTGCGCGTTTCACTACGGTGATCGCCTAAGTGGACTAACCCCTGACTGTAACAGGTGCATTTTGTCAACGACGAATTGCACTGTGCCCGTCACACTGAGACGTAAAGTTAAAGTTAATGTTGTTAGGTCTCATGTATCTGTAATTTTACTGGCTCTCAAGGACTGCTGCTGGAACACACTGTTAGGTGCTTGGCGACAGATTTTCTACTTGAGGGTGGTCACTAGCCAGGCGGGCATTCGCAAAATGTCCTACCACTAATATGAACCACGCGGTGAAGCACAAGCGCGCGGCGGGATTCGAACCATGGACCTGCTGCACAGCTTACCATATGCAAACAGATGAGCCATCACTGCTTCAAAAAAATTTTGAACGAAGCCATTCTCCAGTCAGTTCGTTGACTTTACGAAGGAGGTTTCTAATATTCGCAGGAAAGTATGCGTACACGTATGTATAGTAAGCGGAACTTAGGATCAAACTAGTGATATTGTTAGCCTCATGATCGCGAAAAACAAAAAAGGCAACTACCAAGTAAAATTAAATCGTGTATCTTGGAAACGATAAGATATAGATCGGAAGTTCACTAAGTGTGGGAGGTTCTAAATTCAACTGTTTTTTTTGCTTTGTTACCTCATATTTGTTTACAGGGTGTACCGATTTTAATGTTTATTTTTTTTATTTATTAGAGATAATTCAAATACTAGTCAGATCTCACTATTTTTTTTTTACATGACAAGCACCAGCCTTCGAATATACAAAATAAATCATAAAAATCGGTACAGTCCGTAAAAATTTACGAGATAACGCAGAAAAAAAAGCAGTCTAAATTAGAAACCCCTATTTTTTTGGAAGTGGGTTAAAAATACAACCTCCGTGCAAATAATTTACAAGTTACAATAAATACATAATAAAAAGATATTTGATATTTGCATTTTATATTTCATTGAAGCAGTGATGGCTCCGTGGCATTGGCTATGGACTGCCGCGCAGCAGGTTAGTTAGTTTGTAACATTAAAATATATATTGATCTTATAATATGTTATTCTAGCAGAATAAAGGCTAGCTAGCATTCTGTAAGAATTAATTTTCAGCAAATTTCATAAAACTCCGTTCCAACGTTGCGCGGTTGAGTGAAACATAGACATTTTCGTTTCTTTATTTCTCAGTAGGGTAGGGTATGGTGAGCGGATGCCAATGCTACCCGCCAAACAAAAGGCCATAACATTAAAATAGCAGACATATTTGTTATTTAGCTATTGCAAAAAAGTTTATGTCGTTACCAACACATATTCTAATAGATTCAATATATATTTCGTTCAATTGAATATCCATATTCTACTACGACCCATATTGAGTCATAAAACAATATATAATAATCCTACAACGTAGAGAAACAGATTCGAGATTCGAACCCGACCATCCGTCTTTACAGACGGATATACGGCTCTAGAGCCGAGACATGCTTTTGCCAATTTAACCATCGTGGTGAGTGAGTCATGTGTAAAATTTATCCTCTCATTCCTATTGTTTAACCGTTTTAAGGAGCAGCAGGCGTCCATGCCAAAAATCACATTGTTAGAAATATATTAAATCTAATAATATTAATAATTTATATTCTACCAGCTTAGAATAAATTTGACGATGGTTGACTGCCTTTTTAAACTGCCAAAAAGAATTATATTCGCCAAGAACAGTTCTCTCAAATATTAACTCAGTTCCCTTCTTAGGATCACGTTTCGTATTAACGTCATTTATAATGACTGTGTTTAATATGATATCATAATAATATCATGACATTAATACAACCACATTATGAACCCGGTGTCCTTTTATAGCGGCAACAAAATAACGAGGGCAAAATAAAGAGTACAAAGCTTTATGTTAGGAAGATTACGAGAATGTTAAGAATGGAACACATTTGTCGGATTTCCTTCAGTGAGTTAGTCACAATTAGAGGCATTAGTATTTTGTTTCTCATTTTTAACCAACTTAAAAAAGAAGGAGGTCATCAATTGCATTTTTTTTGTGTTACTTTATAACTCTTTACAGGGTGTACCGATTTTGATGTTTTTTTTACATTCGAAAACTTGTGCTAGATGTGGCCACAATTAAATTTGATTGAGATTTGACAAGTTATATTTGAGTTATCCCTAATAATGCGTATTTAATAGGTTTGACTACTTTCTTATTTTCACTTGCCGATATGGATAGAAGAATGGTGCGATGGTTTGTTTTTATTTTTTTACTTTTTAGGGCATTTTTAGTTCAGGTTATTTTCTGTTTGTAGTCGTTCGTTATATAAGTAACGTAGTGGGGGTTCCGGACCGTACTGGAATATTCTAGAATGCTTCTAACATATGTATAGTAGTAACTTTATGCAATTAATATCAGAAAATGCCTTGCTGACACGTAAAATAAAACCAAGACTTTTGTAAGCCTTATTTATCATTAAGTCTATATGTTCCGAAAAGGTTAATTTATTATCTACTAGAAATCCTAAATCTCGTACAACATGCTCTCTTGGTACAGTTATGTCAGTTATTTTATAATCGAACGCTATGGGAGCTCTCCTTCTCGTAAGCATTGTTTTTTTTTAAATTTCAAGTGATTTAACAACTATGTCTCAGGGTGACGGGCGCAGTGCAATTCGTGACTTGTGACAAAATCTGTTATAGGCAGAGGTTGACACTGAACACCAGGTGGGCCTTGATCTTGTTCAGTCATAATCACATAAAGAAGACCTCGAAACTGCACGCTGTTCTAGTAACATCACAAAGGTTGGTAGCTAGCCAGGCGGCCGATCGCAAAATGCCCTTTCACCATGCAGTGAAACTCAAGCCGGCGGTGGGGATTGAACCAGGGAGCTGCAGCGCGGCAGTCCATAGCTATTACCACTCAGCCATCATTGCTTCAAAAGCTGTCCTTAAGAGCCAGTAATTCTAGGTTAAGCCTGTTAACACCTTCGATCACATCGTCACTTGCCATCAGGTAAGATTGTGGTCAAAGGCTTATGTACTTATCTGCAATAAACTACTATAGGTACGTATTACCTCATCGGTACCGCAAGCTTGAAAATACAGAACCAGCTTGTACATTTAAATCACAGTCTGAACTGAGCTACACTAATATTCCGCGCACACCTGCTATACACCTTCGATTTAATAACGGAAGTCCTGTTCAATTCTCGTACGGTAACATGATGAAATATTATCAGGCCCGTACATTTTGGGAGTTTCCGACACGTGCACGATTTGGTGCTCTTATTGGAAAACAAGACGGCGCATTAATGTCACGAGGTTCCCGGATGTCTATCGATTCTTTTTAAATTAAATGGAGAGTAGGAGTTAGTACGTACGAAATGTTTTATTGTTTGAACGGCTTTGTGAAAGCAAATATAATATCCTCTTTAGTGACTATTTTATCAGGTATTGGGGTTTTTCACAACACGCGTTCTTCATTTATTTTGAGTGGTTTTCCCTGTACATTATTGGTCAATTAGACGTTAATATAGTAGAAATGAGTTGATGTGATGAGAGATATAATAAATGAGTTGAGTATTTTGAAGTAATGATAGTTAAGCGGTAATAGCTATGCTATGGACTGCCGTGCCGCTGGTCAATGGTTCGATCCCCTTCGCCGGCTTGAGCTACAGTGAATGGCGGATGGGTAATTTTGGAATAATCGCCTGGCTACCACCGTCAATTAGAGAAGTTGTTGCCGCACACCTAACACTATGTTCAGGCAGCTGTACTTTAGAGCTAAAAGTGTCACAAAATTTATGTTAAAGGCACATGAGACTTGTCGTCACAAAATTTATGTTAAAGGCACATGAGACTTGTCAACTGCATTCCTTAGGGTAACAGGCGCAGTACAATTCATCACGACGAAATGCGTCTGTCATAAGCAGAGGCTGTCGCTTAACATTGGGTGGTTCTCGTTCTTGTTCCGCCACAATGCCAAAAAAAATAATTAATTTAATGAATATACACCGTGTCCCAAAATTCAACGATAAGCCGGCATCGGTGCATGGACCTACTCATGACTACTCGGGAAAAAATAAAAAAAAAATTATAACTCTTTTTTTTTTTAATTACAGAGACTTTTATAAAGTTGCGCCAACTTTTAATAAAACTTGCCATGGTAGTGTCCATACTTTTTTTTTTAACCCAGACTATAGAAAGTGCATAGAATGTTAAAATCTATGAAAATTATAAGAAAAAAAATTTTTTTTACAGATTTTTGTAAAATAACTACAGACTTTCTGTAATTTTAAAGGATTGTGGTAGATAGCCGTCCTTCTTAGGTTGCTAATGCACAAAAAATATCAAAAATATGTCAAAAATTGTGGTCATGGTAGTTGAAAATAGCATAATGGGTATCGAATATCGATGAAGTCTCTGTAATTAATAAAAAAAAACAGTTATTATTTTTTTTTTTTCCGAGGAGTCATGAGTAGGTCCATGCTCCGATGCCGGCTTATCGTTGAATTTTGGGACACGCTGTATATTGAAAAAGGCAATGAATAGATTCAGGCGTTACTTTGCGGAAATCCATTTTTAATAATAACAAATATTTTTAAAATATTTTAAGAAAACATCAAATTAATATTTTAATAAAACACTTAAAAAATATACAAATATATCTAGTGATAATTCTGCCTAATTTTCCTGCTAAGCCGACGTGACGTCATAAACGCCACGCAGCCAAATCGGAAGAATTTCGACGCGTTTCGCTTCTACACGAAGCATCCTCAGGAGGTCTTGACTCTACGAGCGCTCGATCGAGAATTTCTCGATCATGCGCTCGTAGAGAAAGCATTTGCGCACGTAAAGTAGATTGCTTTGTCGGGATTATCGATCAATTAAGTTAAGCAACGTCCGCTGTGGTCATGACTTGGATGGGTGATCGCTAGCTTTACTACAGAGCGCTTCCGTGCTTCAATTTTCTCATGGCTGCATATGGTGCTAGGTGGTAGAGCATTTTACGAATGCTCGCATGGCTAGCTACCACCATTCAGTAGAAAACTGTCGCCAAGCACTTAACAGGGTGTTTCGGCAGCTGTTCTTGAGAGCCATTAATTATAAGTTAGCCTGAAAAGCATTTTCAACCACATCATCACTTACGAGATTCTGGCCAGAGGCTAGCCTAGCAGCTATAAATAAGAAAATAACAAATTATTCAGCGCTAAATTTTCATCTGTGGCGAAGACCAAACCCGCGGTTTTTAGTTTTACCGCACCGGCTAAACCCAGTATTCGCTTTATATATATCATATAAAGTTCTTATTTCAATTCATATTTAGAATTACAAACGATTCAGACTTTTTAACTAGAAACTTGCAATATGCGACCTCTTTGAGTATTGCGTAATATTCTCAGAAACAGTAGTAAAGAGAATTAAATCTGTGATTTATTGGCTCGCAGTTGTAAAAGTTGTGCAAAAAAGCACATTATGGCACGGCGGAGTCGCCGCCACCTGCCAACGTCGTTATACCCGTTATTGCAGCTGAGGATTCACATTGTGCATTCAATTGAATATAAAAAGTATATCGGTACATAAATTTTACTTCATATACCTTATATTTATATATTATCACGTAAAATATGTACAAGACGTGTGGCTGAAAATAAGAGTACTTTTTAGGATGTTTCTCTCGTTTGCTATTTGTTTCATGTTATTTAGTGACTAGTAGGACAAGACACTCGCCTGATGGAAAGCGTTAAGCTTGTTAATTTGAGTTGCAGTGGCACTTTTCTCTCAGTTCTTGACACTGAGACTTTAGTTCAGCTGCCAAATACCTAGTGATTTCAGTTGCAGGTTCCTTCAGGCCTTAACACACACCACATGAATAAATAACCGTACTTTATTAATGTGTTCGAAGCAGTATATCTGACACAGCAATGGTACTCACCAAGGCGGACTCTTGCTAATGAACTTGACACCGTAGGGTAAAGTCCTTACGAGCTTAAACAGAGACTGCAAAGGCTTGATACCATTACCAGCCCCGTGAAAGGCTGAAGAACCACGTATCGTACGATGAAAGGAAAAATTTGAACTACGAGCATCAACCAAAACGGAGCCAATTCTATTTTATTTTGACATTAAGTTATAAGAAATTTCTTCCTCTGAACATGTTGGTAAAAACAGGGATTTTTTAATGACTTGCACAGTCATAGTTTATTTAGTTACAATTGGTTACTGTAAAAAAGACAAGGGCGTGTCCTAGATTTATGTAAAATATGGCATTATGAAAGAAAGTAAAGGGAATATATTTGTATGGAGAAATGCAGGGCTACTTTCCTCTGCATATTTTGTAGATAGCATTTTGTATTCATTACTTAAAACAATCAACGTCCGCGTAATAAACGCAACATAAAGCTGACCGATCTCATAATTCACTTTCCTCATTTTCCGCTGCTAACGACATCAACGACAAAATAATTTTGCGTTTACAACCCTCATGATTAAAATGTAGATTGATTGTTTGTATAACTACCAAATTAAGGTAATGCATGACAGCACAACAGCTGACAGCGGCAGAGCGAGCACTCCACAGCGCTTATATACGGGCTTATTCACTTTGAGCTTGTTAATGCCTGGGGTTTCGTCTAATTCCACGTTATTTGATAAATGGAGATCACTCTATCAAAATTTGGTTAAGCATTTATTTACAGTAACGATTAGTTTAACCGTAACTGTGACCCTTGAATGGAAGAGCTCGGAGTGCTTAACGAGTTATGAACAGAGCTAATAGCGAGTAGCTCAAAGTTTCATTGCGCGACAAAATCCGCTACGAGGAAATTCACGGCAGCAAAAGGGTCACTATGACATAGCTTTCCGAATTTGCAAGTTAAAGTGGCAATGTGCAAGCGACATTGCTCGACGATCCGATAACCAATAGCGAGAAAGGTTTTTAGTTGATACTATAGTACTTCGGAAAATGAAGATTTGGTAGGCCCCCACTGGGTGGACTGACGTTATTGTAAGAGTCGCGGGGAGCCGTTGGATAAAAATAGCTAATAGATGTCCAATGCAGCGTTCTTTGGTTTATTAGATTTTATTTGCAAGTTAAAGTGGCAATGTGCAAGCGACATTGCTCGACGATCCGATAACCAATAGCGATAAGGGTTTTTAGTTGATACTATACTTATACACGGGAACATGAAGAGTCGGTAGGCCCCCCACTAGGTGGACTGACGTTATTGTAAGAGTCACCGGGAGCCGTTGGATATAAATAGCTAATAGATGTCCAATGCAGCGTTCTTTGGTTTATTAGATTTTATTATTAGACATCTTCCAATTGATGATTGCGATGGTGATGAATCATTGGTATTTAATTTAATAAGATAATAATATGTACAAAATAGGACAACTGACAGCAGCCGACCAAGTTTGCATGCCTTATATACCTAAACCATTTGTTCACTTTACGCTTGAAAATTCCAAGCGTGTATGTATTTTATCATATTTCACATAGAATATGCAAATGTACCTTCTCTAAAAGTTTGAATGCGGTCAAAAAACATCTTTCAGAACACAACTGAGCTATTAGAAATTAGTTTAGCTATGAGTAATTTCTTATAACATTAGAGAATCTTAGAATAACATAAAACACAGTGGGTTCATATGCTTACTTACAGGTATATTCATGAGGTGCTCGTATATGTCTAGTGAATGTGTCGTGTAGTCTAATTCCACGTGATGCCTTCGTAGATATATCGTTCATGCCTGAATGTGGCTATGAAAGTATTCCGCAAGATAAACAAACAAGTAGATGTTTAGTATTTTTTTACTAAGTTTAAACTTTTTAGATACTTATGTACACCAATGTACAACTCGAATGGGGATACGTAATTATAATACAAGTATAAATTAATTGAATAAAGTGAAAATCACGACTGAAAATTATTTATTTTCGTTAAGCGTTTTATCGTTCCATTGAAATAAAAACTTATTGAATTGTTTTTAAAGCCCTTCATTTTAAAACCCAATTCGGTGTGTTTGAAACAAAAATATCCTACAATATGGCGTCTAAAGTCCGCGCGTTTTTTATGTACCTAGTGTCACTTGCACTATCAAGACAAATCTAACGTTATATCACACATTAAAGTCGTTCAGAAGTTATGGTGGAATAAATAAACTTACACACATAGATAGTAGTCATTACCACTAGTGTGTCAGTCATTCCCCCGTGAGGTGCCGGGTTAGAATTGCACCTCCCCATATCATCCCGTGGGTGTCGAAAGAGGCGACTAATGGAAAAATAATGGAAGGTGGGCAGCAGCGCCTTCTAAAGAACTGCCATCTTACACTGCGATCCCCAAGCCGCCTGCCAAGCGTGGGGATTATGGCAAATACCCCCTTAATAGAGGAGGCTGTGTTAAGCAGTGGACGGTCTGGCTGATACAGTACAGTACCACTAGTGATCACCCATCCAAGTCAACACAGAAGCGGACGTCTATGCTAAATTCGCTACAAGCATCATATCTTTGAAAAATTCAAGCACACAACCACCTACATTCAGGTAAGAAAGTAGCCACAAAAACTGGCTTATCGCAGCAATAAAACAGATTGGAATACGATTCATTTTATCATAATAAAACTATATCTTAAAATTAAACTTTTTTCGAACGGCGGTATGCCGTTATTATAAAAATACTACTATAGACTATATACAACACTACAGCTACTACAATAAAAGCATTTAGACAACATACGAGTCATTTCAGACTCACAGGCAGTCCAAATGCTCCAGCCTGAAACAGTGATGAATTAGCGGATGGACTGCAGCACAGCAGGTTCATGGTTCGACTCCCGCCGTAGGCTTGAGCTTCACCGCATGGAAGGGCATTTTGCAAATGACCGCCTGGCTAGCAGTAAGATTACAGACACATGAGACTTAACAACTATGTCTCAAAGTGACGGCGGGCGCAGTGCAAGTCGTGACATGTGATGAAATGCATCTGTTATAGGCAGAGGTTAGTCCGCTTAACATCAGGTGGGCCTCGAGCTTGTTCCGTCACAATAACATAAAAAACCCACTACTAGTTGGCAACGTGTCCAGCATGCTCGCAGCATTGCCCCGTTGAATTGCAATGCTTATTCGTTGAGCCAAATAGGTGACAGCATTTTGATCACGCGTCGGATCGACCAAGCGCTCTGATAAATTTAGTATAAGATTTAACTAAATAATTAACAAGATGTTCTCTAACTCATTATAAGCCACGAGATGTTAATATTCTCAAATAAATTTGCTTGCGTAGGTTCGAAACATTACAAAACTCCTTGAATTTTAATAAGATTACATATACGCGAATCCTAAAGTAATGAACTCTTAACATTTTAGTACAGTACCTAACTCATTAATTTCTCAACTTACCGTTTTCTACTAACAAGATCGGTATGTTACGTCATATCCTTGAGATAAAATTTAATGATAGGTACTTGTAATTTTACATTTTTACCCACTAGATGAAAAGAAATATGCATAGTAAATTTATACATCCATCAGCAGTTATTTTTGAAGTCTTTTCAATTCAAACACGACGTAATCTGCTCATCTCAGAAGAAAGATTTCCGTTTGTATAAATGAACAGTTTTGTACACATAAGTGCATTTCTCAAGTGATTTGTTTCATTTCCATAAATTCTAAAAATTACAACGAAATGAAACAAATCACTGTTTTATTCAAATATAAACGTCTCGTAGTAACTGACGCTGACAATTTTAACAATTTTCCATTTTTAACAGACTTCAAAAACTTAGGACGTTCTCAATTTTTGTGTGTCTAATACCTCGTTAAAGAGTGTACGGATTTCGATGTTTTTTTTTATATTCGAAAGCTGGTGCTTGCCATATTGTGGTCTCATTTAAATTTGAGTACTGTATCAGCTGGATTGTCCACTGAACACAGCCTCCCCAATTAAAGGGGGGATTTGCCGCTTGGCAGGCGTCTTGGATCGCAGTTTAAGTATCAGTTCCTCAGAAGCGCTACTGCCCACCTTCTAGTATTTTACCTTTAGTAGCCTCTTACGACACCCACAGATAGCGATGGGGAGGTGACATTAGGCCGGCACCCCGGTCAGATGAGTAGTATTTAAGTTGTCACTAACAATGCGTATTTCATGTTTAAAGTCGTTTTTTTTTCGTCAAAAAGTTTGCGGGTCCTTTAGACAAAATGTGCCTTTACTTCGATATACAATCATAATGCTATATAATTAAGGCACCACACATTCAATGAAGAACGTCAATTACAAATAAGCAAGAAGTGAGTATCACATCCAGTAGCGTTATAACAGAAGCTGTGCATCACAATTTGCGCGGTTGCTGCAGCGGATGCAGCACTTAGTCGCAGGCGGGGCGGGGCGATCAACACTATTTCATAATTGCCTGCTTTACGCTCAAATGGCGCCCGAGGCGTTTTAATCAGTGACTGAGTTAATATTCGCTGCGAAATTATAAGCAGCTAGATCTATCTACTCGGTTCATGGCAGGCAACATGTTGGTACTGTTTTTTTTTATTGTGACGGAACTAGACGTTAAGTGGTATCCACTGCCTATGACATATGTATTTCATCACAATTCACGAACTGCACTGCGCCCTCTAAGGGTGACCCTTAGACATACTACTGCCATGCCGCAGTTCCAGGGTTCGATCCTCACCACCAGCTTGAGCTTCACCTTATGGTAGATGGACATTTTGCGAATGCTTGCCTGGCTAGCTGCCACCCTCAAGTAGAAAATCTGCCACCAAGCACAGTGTGTTCCGGCAGCAATTCTTGAAAGCCAGTAAGATTACAGGCACATAAGACTTAGCAACTGTATATCTCAGGATGCCGGACGCAGTCCAATTTATCACATGTGACGAAGTGCATCTATAATAGGCGGAGGCGTCTAAGGGTAAAGCGTAAGGGTAGGAGCTGTTATCATATCCTAAGAACCCAAGGCGCCTGCTAAGTGTGGGTATTACGGTATACCCCTGCCTTAATGAGGGAGGCTGTGTTCATCAGAAAACAATCCGGTTGATACAGTATGTTACCAAATACATATAATATAATATATGTTTCATTTATCAATGTAGCACAGTCTTAAATTCAAATCCCAAGTCCTCTTTTTTTGAGGAGATTAATATTTTATTAAAAAAAAAATATATTCCACTTCTAAATTATGTACTATATTAGCCGGAACGTCTACTGCTCCCACACTATGGGGTTGTTTGCCTCAATCCCCACGCTTGGCAGGCGTCTTGTGGATCGCAGTATGAGATATCAGTTTCTCAGAAAGCGCTGCTGCCCACCTTCTGGTGTGTTACCCTTAGTCGCCTCTTACGACATCCACGGGTAGAGATGGAGGGAGGGGACATTCTAGACATATTATATAAGTAAATTAAATAAGCGGAATATATTATTTAAAGGGATATTATATAAATTCTTAATATAGTAACATTGTATTCAGATAGAATATAGCGGGCTTCTCTTTCAGTATTGTTCTATAATAATTAATTGACTTAGAAACCTCAGTTCGAGACATCTGACTTTGAACTTAACAAATTATTCATTAAGATAACCAACATCAAAGAACAAGTACGTCCCTATACTGTGCCAATATAGTCAAATACTGCCTTAATTCAGCTTAATAGGTACAATACTTTGATATATTTAGTAGGTTATTTACTTTGTTTGTCAAAATGGAAAAGGTATATAGTTTTTATTTATGTTATCGTGACGAAACGAGCTCGAGGTCCACCTAATGTTAAGAGGATTAACCTCTGCCTATAACAGATGCATTTCATCATAAGACACGAATTGAACTGCGCCCGTCACTTTGAGAAATACTTGTTAAGTCTCATTGTGCCTGTACTTTTACTGGCTCTCAAGGGCTGCTGCCGGAACACACCGTTAGGTGCTTGGCGACAGATTTTCTGCTTGAGGGTGGTAGCTAGCCAGGCGGGCACTCGCAAAATGCCCTTCCGCCATGCGGTGAAGCTCAAGCTGGTGGTGGGGATCGAACCAGGGTACTGCAGCGTGGCAGTCCATAGTTATTACCTTTCGACCATCATTGCTTCAAAATATAGTAAATGCTCGATACAGGTTTTAGGAGGAATTGTATTCTATATCAGGCGTCTTTCAGATATTGTCAGATGATTGACGAAAGATATATTATGCTAGTTGAGGTCACCTAACTACATATCAATCTAATCGCAGGCAAGCACTTTCAAAAATACATAAGAATGGTAGCCAGAATTGAAGTCCTGGACCTCATGGAGTCTAGAGCCATTACCACTGGCCCATCATTACTATTCTTTATAGCAGATAGACTAGCCTTTGTCGACTGTCTCACGTGATGGTAAGTGATGACGTGTTTGAAGATGTCAAACAGAAAAATCAAGAATTTATGACTACCAAGACTTTGACTTGCAAAATGCCCTACCACCATGCTATAACGACTGCTATCCTATGACAATAACCGGGATCGACGGCTTAACGCCCTCCAAAGCACGGAAGCGCTCAGTGGTAATACGACTAACGCTCACCCATCCAAATTATGACAGCAGCAGACGTTGCTTTACTTAGTTGATCGGTTTTGAACCACTAAGCTTCTCTACGAGCACTTCAAAACACAGTGAAAAATCTACCACCAGTTCCCGATGTTCCGTACATAATATTCACTTAAACATCTTCTACATATTTTATGCTGTGCTCAAAGCGCAGTTGAGCGTCTCGTTTGCTTCACTAAGTGGTTATAAAATTAGATCGCTAGAACATGAAGCTCTCTCAAATGGTATATTGAGAATCATTGAACGTCAATATAATCTATTGATAAAAATCTTACCTAATTAAAATATTGTCTTGAAACAAATCATCTAAGAATCAGTTATGAGTATTTTGGAGTATTTTCTCAATGGAACTGAGTAAACAGAAAATATACTCGTATTAGTAAACAATTATACATATCAACCATGACTTTTAAATGACAATGTATTTTCAAAATTAAAAATTTATGAGAGAAAAAAATATAGTCCTGTGCGGGATGATTTGATTTGAAATGTAATCCGCCGAGCAAACGTTATTTAACGTTATTGCAAACAAAACAACAGAACATTTTAGGATTCTGTATTCAAAGGGCAAAACAAAACAATAGTAACGAGAGTCTGCTCTCTGTCTGTGCCATCGCTTATGTCACAGGTCGGTAGGACGTAGAGTGAGTAAAAGTTGTTACATTTTATCATTAGTTTTTTAAACTATAACAGTCTTAAAACCCCTTTGTGATAAAATCTTCCTGTTTAAAAGCATGTAGGAATATTGGATATCATGTTAGAGCGCGCGAGTAACTTAACTTGTGCCAAAAATCCGGTACCCTTGGTATGATGGGATACAACAGTTTGGAAGTTAGGCAAAATCTATCACTTAGAGAATACATTGTACGAATAATGACTGGAAAATTGACCATTCCATTTGTTCTACAACGGTTATCTATGTCAGTACCTGACAACTATGTTAGAGCCCGATATCATATGTTTTAGTAGAGCCTTTACGTTTTACCCAGCTAGGAAGACATGCACCTTTAGTACGAGCGGTACGCCTTATAAACAAACTCCTTTAACAGAACCAAGACCTAGATTTGTTCAACTGTACGCAAAAATAATATCGTAATGCGGGAATGGATTTAATCACAAGATGCCCGAAACTAGCACGATAAAATTAAGAATTTGTTTGTTTGTATATCATGAGTAACATATTTATTACCTACATATATGTATTTTTAGATGTAATGTAATATGTAATAGATAATAATATTATTTTTGTGTTTTGTGAATCTTGCTGGTATACATTATTTGTTGTTATAACTTAGGGCTTGTACTACAATCCTAGGTAGCAAGCAAAACCCTTTAATGTCCTTTTTCAAAATAAAGGACAATGGCGTAAAAAGTTATATGTTACTTGCCTGGGAGTCCCTTTAATAACTTTATTTTAAATGTTTTATTATTTCTTGACCAATTTTTGGTAATAACACATACTAAGCAAAAAATTCTACCGGCCAGTGTTGGTAATGGTGATCCATTATTGGTGGTCGTAAAAGGCCTATAAAGATCAAATGGACGGAGGGAGTCATATGGTGTGCTGTTTTCGCATACGGAAACAAAAAAAAAACGAGCGTGCGGCTTCCATTGATACAAAAATTGTATTATATTATTGAATAGGTACTAAAGTAATACACACTAAAACTACCATTTCAATTAAAATCAATGCCACAATGTATTTTCCTACTATTAGTTATCGTGTCAATACTCGCTCGTACTGTGAAAGAATCCTGGTTTTGGCTGTTAATTGTGGAAGAATGCGCCAAAAGGTGACAACCCTAACCTGTTGCGTAATGTTTTTTCGAGACTAATCTAAAGCCCTGGTTGAACGGTCGATAAAAAAACAGATACATGCGAAAAAGGATTTTCCGTTCTACTGTAGTGGAGCGCGCGCGAGCACTCTAGTGTAACTGGAATGAACTTTGTATACGCCATTTGATACAGAAGAAGTATATGAACATTTCTACTCTTATTGCAATCACTGGGGGTCAGAAACATGTCTTGTCTAAAATCAATGGGCAATATAATAACATGTTATAAAAAGTTTTAGCTATCGCTTTATGGTGGTCCATCTGTATGAAGACAACCCTGCTTGAGAATGCTTTTCATGGCAAAACATATGTTATGCGCCCAATGGACAGCAACACTAAACGTACAACGATGCAAGTAGTGGCATATTTCTCATTAGGCACATATTTCCTCAGTCGTCTATTTTTTTTCAAAAGGATACGGAACCAATTTTTTACCAAACTAAAGTAGTAGGATAGGTATCTTTTGCTAAACCGTAAAATGCTTGGCGACAGATCTACATAAAGTGAAGATTTTTTAGTAGCAGTAGAACTTTGTGCGAGCTCGACCGGGGAAGTACTGCTACCATATTTATTTCTACCGCCAAGCAGTAATGTCCACATTAATGGATTATATTATGGATTTTCTGGTTTGAAGGGTATGAAAGCTGGTGAAATTACAAGTATATGAGACTTAACTTTTTGTCTCAGGGTGATCGGCGCAGAGCAGTTAGCCAATTCTGTTACACGCAGGGGTTACCGCTTAACACCGCTTCTAGCTTCTAGCTTGTTCCATCTATCCATACATATAACATAAAAAGGTGGACATCCTAAAATCCTTAAAACACCATGCCAAGGGTTGAAGTTTACAGCCTTCCCGAGGGCCACTGACATGGTGTAACTAACGACTGCCATCCTAAAACAACAGCCGGGATTGATGGCATGACGTGCTCACCAAAGCGTGGTATTTTTTTCTGTAATATAGCAAGGACGGAACACCTCACCTCAATAGAGAGTTAATTGCAATATCAATCGCTCATATCGTGTCTAAACTTAATCGCAATAACTCCACTCTTACGCCCAGCTGTTACTCGCCTTATCTGAGCCTAATAACGACGGGTTCCGTTACTGTATAGCCACAATCCTTGAGTTATGTGGCCAATAAAAAGAACGGCATAGCCGATAATCCTTTGGTTTGGCGACAACGCCAACGTTTAGTGATAGTCATGTGCGATATTTATGGGTTTGTTCGTAAACTTGGTAACGATATGGCTGTTTCAGTAGAATTTAGTTCGAAGCTGTAAATATTTTATAATATGTTGGATGAAATGTGAATGAGTTAAGACTAAGCTATGGCTGCAAATGACCATGGCCTGCATACGCAAGGGATCTATTGTTGGAATCCTGCCCGCTTGAGCTTCACTGCAGGATGGTAGGGCGTTATGAAAATGCTCATATGATATCTTTATAGTTTTATAAAGGTATAATTATTGTTTTACTAATAACCATTCTTAAACAATTTCATGGCAAATTTGTCATTCACCTTTGTTTCACCCATGACGTAGTCATTAATCCAAAGTTACTCGAGGAGCTCAGAGCTTAGAGAACACAGTAGTTTCCCAGTATGTGATTCTTAAAATTAACATGCACCAGACAAAAATTATGTCAAATCTCCATTTCGTACCTGCAATGATTATGTCTACTTAGGACAAACTGGTCAAGTTTAGATTCTACCTAGGACAAACTGGTCATTAGGATAGACCCAATTTTGAAAAAAAAAACGTTCAAGAATAGTTATAAGTCAGATGTGCAGTGTTTGGGAAATTATGTGAAATCTTCTCGGCTAACTTCCCGCATAGCCTGAATTTTAAGTGCGCAAACAGAGCGTGTTGCCGGTTGTGGCAAATGACACTGAGTCATGGCTCTTATGGACAAGCTCAGAGTCATTCAACGGGCAATCGAGAGAGCTATGCTCTGAACTTTTCTACACGATAAAATCAGTAACGACTAAATTCGCTGAAAGTCACTTACATACTTAGCTTATAAAATTTGCAAGTTGAAGTAGCAGTGGGCAAGCAGTTGCTTGACGACCTAATAACCGATGGAAAACTAGGTTTTGGACTGACTACTACAGTTCATCGGAAGACGTAGAGTTAGTTGCCTATACAAGTGGCCAAAAGCAACTGGTTTTGGAGTTTTATAGAGGAGGTCCTAGATTAATAAGGAGTACAACTTATTAAACAGTGAAAGTCTTTCGGCTGATGCTGATGATACCGATGGGAAACTTTTACATCGCCGATCTGTATCAATGCAGTGAAACTAAATAACTATATTTAAACCGCTTCTAACTATTGTATAGTTCTGATGGCAATATCATAACAGTTTCATGTTAGTCTAATGATGAACCCATTTATTGTTAAATGATTATTTTGCCGGACATAAGAGGGCCACTTCTCCATTAAACCAAGATCCATATGAGTGATCAAGCCTTCTGAATAAGCGTTACACAATATCGTTTGTTCATGTAAATGTGCCATTCCGTAGTGGAGTATCTCCAATAGGAGCATGGACATCTCATACAAAGGTGCGCTTTATTGACGTAGAAAGCATTGTGAGCGGCAACATAGTGAACAATTTAAATAATCTTCATGTAATTCAGTGGAATTGAATATGCCAATTATTGGAATTAACTGCTTTTTTTAATGTTCTCTGTATAAACTAAACTTGAAAGTTTATACATGTATGTAATAATTTGTAACCAGTCCTGCAAAAAAGACATAATTCATAATAATTAAATTCTAATTGAAAGGTAACTAATATATTATTATCCTGATTTACTAAATTGTTTCTGAGGTTTCTAAAGCAGCGAGATAAATACAACAAAACTCTTACGCGTAAAAGCTTGTCTATGAAGACACAGCGCGCTTTGCGGTGTATCAAGAGCTGCATGCAGCTTAATCAAATGTACGGCCATGTATGAGAGTGTTCACGTAGCAGCGACTAGCGTAGCGGGCGTAGTGAGCACCGCTTGACGCGCCGCGTCTGCATTACGAACCCTTAATGTATTTTCCATGTTGTCTTTACCCACCGTAAAGATTTCTCATATATTTACGGAGGAATATGGTTATTATTATGAAAAGCTGAGTTGATGTGGGTATATTAATCTGGATTTAGGCAAACAGCTCCTTCATCCCTCCGTCACTTGCTGTTTTAATATTAGCAGTAAGTCTATTGGATAATAATAATGAAAATATAGTCCAATTTAGACCACCTGTGGGACGTCCCTATATTAAAACTGTTATTTGATGCAAATATTTCTGTTTATTTATTACAATATATAAATTTAACTATCACTTTGTATACTTCTTATGTTGGCAGATGTTTACACATTTGTACTGTCATTTTACTGGTGATTGATTTTTAGATACCATGGTAACTAGTCGCTTACACGAAATTTTTAACAGTTTGTCGAAATACAATTGTCATGCTCAATATGTAAACAGCATATGTTAAATGTTTACTTATAGTCGCTAGGTGGTATTGCATTTTACTATTTAATTTATTTTATTTTATTGAAATAGAAATACTGTCTTTGATATGAACTGACTCTTGACAGGGTTCTTGACAGCCAGTTCTCATTCTAGGATAAGTTTATTTACCCCTTTTGACTGCATCATCACTTATGATCAGGTGAGATTGTGGTCAAAAACTAAACCATCGGCAATAAAAAATATTACTATTTAGGTATCTTTGCTAAATTGAATTTTACTGAAATGTTTACGCAAATAATTGATACATAGAATATTATTATAAGCCAAAAGAGAACACCATTTTGGTTCTATGAAGCAAAAACCGCCACTTTGGAGAGTACCACTACAATGTCAGACGATATGCCTCAAAGCGACAGGGTTGTTTGGCTGAGGAGTTCTTATGGTTCACTTTTTTTTTCGGATAGGTAAGCTTTTGACCACAATCTCACCTGATGGTAGGTGATGTGTGGTCGAATGTTTTAATAGACTTAACCTAGAATTACTGGCACTCAAAGAAAGCTGAGTGCTTGCCGATAGATTTTCTACTTGAGGGTGGTCGCTAGCCAGGCGGGCATTCGCAAAATGCCTTTCCACCATGCAGTGAAGATCAATTATTAATTAATTATCTTTATCTCTCATCAAACTAGCTGCATGGTATAATTGTATTCAGAGTCACCAAACTTTCATAGCTAAGTATATGATTTTAGTATACTAGATTAATTTCAACGCGATCAAATACCGAGAAAAGTTTACAAAAGGAAAAGTAGAAGAATAAAACTAAACGAGTTAAAATAAATTCAACATAAGCAACATGGTCACCGCTAGAAGTTATTAATAAATTATTACTAAAATATGCGTGGTGCGTTATAAATTAAATGCGTGCTTTATAATATTTACCGATTCAGTCACCAATATTACCATACCAATAGTTTGGCAGCAAATGCGTTCTATAAATCTGTAAATATATATACACAGTAAATTTCGACCTTGTTTCAACTTATTAAGTAATAATGTATCAAACATATAAACACAAAGTATTAAGGGACTGACAAGTGCTGAATAGCTTCGCTAGAACAGTTTTTTAACAAAATGTAGGTATTTAGTTTGCAGCAGTAACAATATGATGACATGTTAATTTTAATCATATTCTCTAGGGCCAAGTTCATTTGGAAACAAGTGTTTTTATATACACCGTGTCCCAAAATTCAACGATAAGCCGGCATCGGTGCATGGACCTACTCATGACTACTCGGGAAAAAATTAAAAAAAAATTATTTTTCTTTTTTTTTAATTACAGAGACTTTTATAAAGTTGCGCCAACTTTTAATAAAACTTGCCATGGTAGTGTCCATACTTTTTTTTTTAACACAGACTATAGAAAGTGCATAGAATGTTAAAATCTATGAAAATTATAAGAAAAAAATTTTTTTTTACTGATTTTTGTAAAATAACTACAGACTTTCTGTAATTTTAAAGGATTGTGGTAGATAGCCGTCCTTCTTAGGTTGCTAATGCACAAAAAATATCAAAAATATGTCAAAAATTGTGGTCATGGTAGTTGAAAATAGCATAATGGGTATCGAATATCGATGAAATTTATAAAAGTCTCTGTAATTAATAAAAAAAAACAGTTATAATTTTTTTTTTATTTTTTTCCGAGGAGTCTTGAGTAGGTCCATGCACCGATGCCGGCTTATCGTTGAATTTTGGGACACGGTGTATAATAAAATTGGAAAGTTGATTCTCAATTATGGTTGTGACGTAAATATCTTAATTATTCTTGTATGTATATGTGTATAAAAATATGACAATTAAATTGCAAAACCATATCATTAGGGACCAGTTAAGTTACATTTTCGATTTAATTTACTAGTTTTGCGTTAATATGCTTTCTTTCGTTTTTCCCCAAACTGATCGCGATTTCACTATGGCTGCCTCTCTTTTACTCTTATGCAGTCTGATAGTGACATCATTTCAGCATTTACACCGCCTTAAGGATTTTCATACGTATGAAAGGAAAATACTTTATTAGTTTTACTTTGAGTGCCAAAACTGAAAAACGTGGATAGGAAAACACTATACAAGGAGCATATTAAAGCAAATTATTCCCAAGCTAGTTTACAAAAAAACCAACATCTCAGTACATAAATCATCTTGAAATTAGCATTCCCCGCTAACAAGATTCCTTGTTCCATTAGTTATAGTAACCCATAGTTGATCCAGCTATTCTACATTTGGAAGACTAACTTAAATTAAGTACCTACATTCCTAGCTTTAATTAAACTTCATCTTAATAGACCCGTCTGCTTTGATCACCCTTTTAGATGTTTTTTTTAGCTTGAAAATCGGTATATCAAGAAATCTTTCGGCATTTGGACGACTTTGAAGGTAAAGAAATACGCAATTAAGGTTTGGATTTGGACTTCTTATGCGAGATTTAAACATTATAGTTAATGTTGGAACTATTGCATGATGAGATGCAATTAAGACGAGTTTTTTCACTTTTAGTTCTTAGTTCACGTATTTTTATGTACAAAAAGCATCTATTTATTTCGCTGTAAACTCTACAACTGTAAAAATGTTACGTACACTACAGAAACAAATTAATAGTTAGTGCTGACTGTCCCCACATTTTATTTACTTTTTACGTGCGGTTTTATATCACTGACCCCAATAAAAGGGATACGAATCTTTAATAGCTCATTTGTGTCATTATATTAAAACATATAAAGATTTTTATCATGGATTATAAAATGGATTACGTTGTATACGGCATTTTAGTGGTTATTGTATTTTAATAGAAAAACTAAAAGAGCAGCTGTTTTATTTAAAGCTGATTGGCTAGCCTTTTACCACTATTTCACCTGATGGTAAATGATGATGTTGTCTAACATAATCTATTACTAACTTAGAATTACTGCCTTTAAAAATATACGAAATCACGGTATATTTTTAATGCAATCATTGATTGAATTTTAGCTCTATAGAATTAGGAAGTTCTGGATACGATTCCCAGTTCAGGTTAATGGTTTTTATGACGAAAAAAATCCAATAGTCTCCTGAAGTCTGGAACTGTTCTCCACAGGCAGCAGGCAATAGGCTCACCCTGAAATCTTATAATATATGTGTATTTTTAATGGTTTGCATAGTACTCCAAATAATAAAATTTCATGGTACGAATAGACGTGTTATAGGAAACAGAAATAAAGAAATAATTTACATTTCGATATAACATTCTATATTACGAATAAATTCTTTAGGTTTAACCTGATATAAAACGCCTATCTCAACGAGGCCGATCACGGAAAGGAACGTTATTGGGTAAATGTCCCACAAATTATCCGATATTAAAAAGCCGATAGGTGTATTGTTTCCCCATCGCCTTCTGCCTATTATGGTAATCCAATCTGCAGGCACCTGTCGCGAGATTTCTCGTCGCTACCACTGCTTTTAATTAAAACTTCACCCATTGTTTCCCTTAAAGCGTTCTTAAGTATGGTCGATGATGGAAAAAATAAAAATACCTAGCTATTAAAGTTTAGTAATCACTGATTTGACTAAAGAGAGATAAAAGTATAGACAGAAAATATTGGATTCGTCATATATTTATTTCGCAGAGTATGTAATATAAATTGACATAATCAAACATATATACAACTATATTGCAATAACGTTAAATAAAATTGTGTCAGTCCGCTGGAGTGTATCTGTTGTAATTGTTTCAGTCTAAAACATATTTTTTATTACCAGAAATTACTAATACATGTAATTAAATATTATAAATTAAACCGGCAAAAACACTCACGTTGAGGATCGAATACTTACCCTACCCGGCGCACTCGCCCTGATGATGAGCATCTGATATGCTCGAAACCCGGGTATTCGATCCTCAACGTGAGTGTTTTTGCCGGTTTAATTTATAATATGTGTGAAACTCACGAGAATTTCAGTTCAAAAATACATGTATAAAATATTTTGATTAAATTTTCTCATGCAACATTAATTTGAAAAATCTTGAAGGAGTAGTGTTGGGCTTATGAAAGGATCAGAGCCAATCATTAATTAACTAGCCCACTAGGGTAAAGTTGCTTCTATTCTGGAAAACCCTTTCCGTTTGGAAGTAAGCAGGTCTGATAAATACATAGTTTAACGCTACCGTGACTAGCACTTGCTCTTCGTTCATCATACGAACCGCCAGGGAATGGAACACCCTCTCTGAGTCTGTGTTTCTAGTTAAGTACAATATGGGGGTCTTCAAAACGCGAGTGAATAGATACCTTATGGGCTTCGATCAAGAATACCTAATATAAGGTTAAGGATAAGGTATTTTTTATCGAAGCTTATGGGTAAGCGCGCTCTATCATCAATCGCATCATCACTTAACATCAGGTGAGATAGTGGTCAAGTGCTACCCAGTACTGTATAAATAAAAAACATTCTAATCTCAAATATCGGATATGTACCTAATACCTACCCGAACGCATTCTGTTCTCAAAGTTAATTTTTCAAGTTCAAAAACAAATTACGCTAAAGAATATTCAGCCAATCTAATTCTAAATTTCGACAATGTTATTATTTATTCAGTTAAACTACAATAATATCAGCTTAATGAAAAACTCGTATTGGCGTACATCTGTTCCACCGCGAGCCCATACGCGGAAACAACCACAAAACTAATTTCCACAAGCAAAGGAAAAGTTTTATACAACCTGATTTGCCTGAAGCAACTATAATATTGAAGCGGCTATTATACTATCTAAACTTTGCCTTTGAGAACATAAAGCTCAAAGAATTTTGTGTTGTTATCCTTACACATATTAAATACTAAAATTCAAAAGGATCATCGCCAATTTTTCGACATAGGGTTATACGGCTTTGAACTGATTTTCTCGCTAAAGTAAGTCCATGGTCTGGAGATGGATATAGGACAGTTCTGCGTTATCTAACCATATTTTGTGGCCAAATTCTGGGCTGACTGGCAAGTGTTTTAAACAGACTTATAGATTACAAAATCACAAACATACGATAGGAAAAATTTAAGTCATGTGCGGGATTCCAACCTGCGTCCATCTACCCCTTGAGACGGGGTATGCTCTAACCAATTGAGCTAACATGACATGTCGTCATAACTCAAATCTTACCTATCGTTCTTTAACCATCGTATTGGGATGGAGCTTATAGATTGCTTTTAATTTAATGTATACATTATTACTATGTATGCTTTCTGCTAAGATTATTGTTTCTTTCCTAAGGACTCGTACATAGTTAATGCGACGAGAACTTGAGTATAGTTTTAGGTAAATTGTTTCAATAATTATATTAATTACTTATCATTATTATTATTCATGGTGAGGCGAGTAAATACCCTACACCTATAGTGTACTTGCGTACTATTAATTAGTTGGATTCAAGGGCACCTAAAATAATGGCTGACTTTTTTAACAAATTGATGAACCTCCCTGAAAACACCAATACATACACAATGCAATAGTAAATAGTCCACATACCTTAAGCAATCCTTGTTATGCCTACAAATCCTTCAAGTTGGGATTTACAGCAGACATCGTTCTAGGTGTTCTTATATGGTGACCGGCCGGTGACACACAAATCCCAAATAATCGGGAGAAAGTCTTGCACAAAATATGTTACACTCACTGCACTGTAACGTTCACACAATATTGATTGTAAATCAAGTGCTATTTCTTGCGTCTTCAATTGTTCAATTATTATTAATCAAATTAACACGGAGCGGCGATGTGCGTGTTTTAGCGGAGTTGAACGAATTAATGGAACACATCACCCTCTTTACAAAAATATTCGTTGCGAGCATCTTGCATGGCTTTTGTAGGTAGATTATAACACCAAATATCTAGGTACCGAATCGATACTGCGAACGCCATCTTTGGTATCTTTGAGCTAAAAACTCAGATAACAGCTGATACGATGGGCTCTGCAGCATATTGGCGCTATCCTGAGGGTTCATCAATTTAGAACTAAGATATATTGATTTATGAGTAAATTAATAAGGCATTGGCGCTTCATTTAATTTTGTTTCTATATTACTCAATAAATAAACTTTCAAACAACAAATATTTTTTATAAAATATTTTTTTTAACCATTTCTAAATATGATTACAAGCACTATCGCGTGCTAAGCGAAAATCATAATTAAAAATTAGGTAGATTTAGGCATCCGGCGCGAAATCGGAGGCCACGGATTCGGTTCCCGCCCGGGGCATAACATTTTTATTTAACCATGTTATTAATAATATAAAGAAAAGTCCAGCCTAGAAGGTATGTGCGAAACTCGTAAACAGTATCAAATCATCTTTATTTTTTTCTTCAGTTCGAGATTCATATATGTAGTTTTTATCATTAGTTGTATTATTTTAATGTTAATTTAATTTGCTTTCATAATTTAAGAGTAAAATTGCGATTATTAACAGCAAGATTGACGATTGTACATATATTAATGTTTTCAATAACCGGCTGTACCATATACGACGACTCGTCGAGTCGTCGCCGCGATTTAGACGCGTGAACTCAACTGATGAAGGGCATCGGACATGCCCGAAACCTAGGTCGACAATCTCGACCAATACGCGTGAGTACAGCCGGTTATTGAAAACATTAATATGTCTCATACTCACGGGAACTTTCAAACAAAAAATTGTACATATGTATATTTGCCGTTACAATAGACTAAAAAACATAAAACGTACAGTACTAACCTACGTATATACATACGGGTATCATTATTCGTAAAAAAACACCGTTTTTTACATGCATATCTCCGTTTTTTTCTCACCGTTTTACATATTCAGGACTATAAAACATATTTTGTATAAAACTGAACTGTCTGTCTACCTATCACGGTTCCAAAGTAACTTTAAAGCTTGAGCGGACGGACAGCGTATTCTTAGTTACGAGTAGTAACACAGAAACTTTTTATCGTAAGTACTGCAGTACGAAACTCAATAAGAGTATTGAGGTTTTACCCTATTCCGTAGGTACTACAACCTCTATGAAACTAAAACAAATCGTGTGACAGTTTTCAGCCGAGCTATAAAGTCTGTATTGGGTGCGAAATTGGATTCTGGTTACTAAAACATTTTTACTGCTCTTGCAAATTCACATGGCATGAAATTCAAATTCTTTTTTTGGAATGTGTATTAGGCATAGGCTTAGGATGTACAAGACCAACAGTGACGGATGAATGGTGTAACAAAAAATGAAATGTAAATGTGTGAGTGACATAGTGTTGTAATGACGCGAGCGTAATACTATCGACAGTTTTACTTGTTGAATCTTAGGACACATTCGTTTGAAATTATGCCCTATATAGTTCATTGAGACTATTGTTATGATCGTAAACAACACTGAAATCACAGAAATGCAATATATGCAATTTCATTAACTTGAACAACTTATTTTTCAAGTTATCATGATTTAAAAACCAAACTACTTAACTGATTATGATGAAATTTCAAAGGGATGAATCTTAAAGTATATCCTTTCAAACAAAATACGATGTTTTAAAATCAAAATCAAACCAAATATCATAACATGAATACAACCTTATTGAGAACCTGCTCCCTTTTTGATCTGTTAAAAATAAAACTCATTCAAAGTTGAAGTCAAATGCATTTATTGTAGGTATAAAATGGTACAGCACTTTTAAAAGTAAACTACTATAACTTCATCGTAACAAGATGAAATAAAACTTACCATTACTAAGTATTATGATTACCATTAACAAAATCATTAAGCTGCAAATATACAGGTACTGTAAATTATTAAATTACATTTACCTGAATACCATTTGCGTAAAGCATTCACATGTGGTAAGCAAAGGTCGAATTTGTCCCTTGTGTAAACATAGCTCATTGGGCTGTAGAAATGACGATGTGAACATAATTTCGATGATCTTTACTAACTGGCCTACAAAACATATAATTCTTTAAAGTCTGCTTTTAAGTCTAAAAGCCGTTTTATCATTATTTTGGTTTCAGCTTTTAAACTTATTAAGAGCTAATTTTTTTCTGTAATTTTTGTCACAATTTAGAACATTAGTTAATAAGTTTTTTATCCTTGGAGACAGTACTTGGAGTAGTTCTTGATTTGAAGGGCAGGTAATGGCTAACGGTGGTAATATATCTCTTTTTTAGTAAGGTCAGGGCCGTCTTATTTTCAATTTGATCTGAAAGGAAAAATAAAAATTATTTTGTGTCAGGATAGCCATAGATATCCAGCGCTGCAATGAAGCGAGTATTGTAGATTTTATTGCACCAGGGACGCTAAGGGAAGGGACTCAACATATCCTACAGTCTTTACATGAAAAAAAATATTTGACCATGTATTTTACTACAAATTAAACTTTACGTTACTTGTGTCATCATTTCCTAAAGCTATTCACTACCATTTCCACAGTTTTATGCATTCAGGGACATTAAAAGTTGGTATTGAATCTTCCATTAGTATATATCGAGGTTTTCTTTGTATGAAGCATTTTGATTCAAAGTTTACTACAAACTGTAGAGTTTTTATTTAGATTGCGTCAATAATCCGAACCCTTTTATCACATACTGAAAATGTGTTGGTAATCTGTAAGAAAACAAACATTATTATACGCGTGCATATAGTTATTTCAAATTCTGTTAAATAGCCATTTGTATAAAGATACTAATGTTTTATGATAGAAGTAAGAGATATTTCCAATTATTAATTGAGAGTTAGGGGAACTTTTCACAGAAAACATCATAATAAATTTTGAATAATATATCTTGTGATAATATTTACTCCCTTATTCGTAGATACTCAATAAGCTATAAACTGATCTGTCAACTTCTCGCTAACTATTATGTAATTATATTATTTTTATACAAATTTATGATTAAACTAACTACCGGTAATTTTTGAGGTTCGAATATGTACCCGAGCACTCACGTCGAAGCTACAGGTCAGACATAAACTATCGACTTTATCGATACTTGTGACGTCAGGACTTTGTCAAGCCCTATCGTAAACAAATGTTTTTGTATTTTTCGTAAAATACCAACCAATTCTTCATTTAGCAATGTAATTTGATGATAAGTATGAAGAGAAACCTATTATCTAATATTTCCATAGTTCATATAACTAATTTTAAAACAAAATGACAAAATAATGATTATTCAAAAAGCAGTACAAATAAACATAAATTACCTGTGAAACGTGTATATATTCGGGTTACTGTGTCTTGTAACCTCACATTCACTCACTGAACAAAACACCATGCTTGCAGAATACATATTTTATATTATAATCGTAAGATATTTGAGCAAATACACAAAATTCGCGCCGACTTGGAAGAGGCCGGGACGCTATGGCCTCTTACTCGAGTAAAAAATGACATACCGTCTTCTTGTTTCACTATCTCTTTTTTTCTCGCGACGGTTTGTAGCAGCTTAGGACCTTTCACTCACACACTTCGTAGGTCTGTTGAGCGTAGCGAAAAAATCCTAGGTCTGTGGTATTAGGTGCATATCGATTTGTTCTTTAAAAAATCAATGAATAGTCCGCATGGGTAAAAATGTATTTAAACGTTAATAATTTTGGGTTTGCAATCTTCTTAATATTTATTACTAACTTCAAAAAATAAAAACAGACGAATTGAGTACCTCCTGGTACTCAATTCGTCTGTTTTAATTTTTTATGTTTTTTACCTCCGAAGTTTTGACTTGGTGAACCGATTTTGATGATTCTTTTTTTATTTGAAAGCTGATTTTTACTGTGTGATTTTACTTAAATTTCATCAACATCGGTACTATTATATCGGCACGGATACACTCCAATAACTAAAAAGTATTTTCCTATCTTGATGATATAGTCATTGACAGTGAATGACAATCGATCCCATAAGTAAGAATCACTAATAAAGGGTGAAATAGGTAAGTTTTTGAAACAATAAATGGAACCGACTTCAACACTCATATTTGTGAAATAACTTGTCAAAGTCGGTAGCATGCGCACAATATTGTGATCAAAGGTACTTTTGATTATCATGGTGCCAACTTCAACAAGTTATTTCACACACTTGATTGTTGAAATCAGTTCCATTTTTTGGTCAATATTTTTGTCACTACAGGTCTTATTTATTAGTATTTTATAAGTCAACCGTAATGGGCTCAAATAGAATAAACCGATTTCAACTTTGAAATAAAGCCAATTTCTTCCTTCCTAGTAACATAAGAATTTATTTGTTATGAACTATAATTTAGTCGTATTAACAATAACAACAACGAACGTAAATATATAAAGTATTGTCAGCTAAAAGAGATACCTAAACCCCGTCCCTTGCATTTCATAGAAGACAAGCAATCACGAAATCAATTCCGCACAATACCAGCAATTAAATACGATTACCCTAAAATAAATCTCAATTAGTTCGATCGCTAATGCCATGATCCTCATCACCTCACACAATAACACAAATATGAAGTGACAGCTAATAAAACTCACAAAGTGAATGACTAGACTCATACTCCGATACGACCCCACTCAACGTTACTCGACGTGATCGCCTGATTCTGACGTACGAATCGACTGAATTAGGATCCTTGCACACGGGCTACTTACTCCACCATAAGTTGCCGGCAATTGTAGCTCACATGCGGTTTCCAGTCAAATCTAGACGGAGTCGCTAAACGTCATCATCGAATGTTCCTTCGATAAAAAGTTGGCAGGTTTCTTACGAGAAAGACGTTATAGACACATGAGGTTTCAGATTGTTCAAGTACCCAAAGTTGCGAGTCTACGCAATATAATCCATTTTCTGAACACTGTTTATTAAGAATTAGGTGAAGGCATTTAAGTGGCCGCCTTTTTACTACTGTCACTTATGCAAAGTAAAGATTCTTACCGACAACACTTATTGTCGGTAAGAATCTTTACCAATAAATAACACGCATGTTAACAAATTACTTGCCTTTGGCCCGCTACAAATGGCTGTAGCATTTGTGAAAGTTAGAAAATAGTGTAATCGAAATGATTTATGTCTAGTACAATTCTATTTTTTTTTTAATGAATTAGCCTTTGACTACTATCTCACCTGATGGTAAATCTGGCTAACTTAGAAATACTGGCTCTCAAGGAAAGCTGCCGTTAACACACCGTTACCTGCTTAGTGACAGATTTTCAACTTGAGGGTGGTAGCTAGCCAGGCTGACACGATGCTCTGACGAATGCCATCTTGAGACAACAACCGGGACCGACGGCTTAACGTACCATCCGAAGTACGGAAGCGCTCAGTAGTAATGGCACTAGCGGTCACCCATCCAAGTCATGACCGCGGCGGACGTTGCTTAACTTTGCAGATCGGTTAAGAACGGCTAAGCAAACTTCACTGCGAGCGCTTCAAAATATGACCAGAAATAGTGTTAATTACGACCGAATGAAAAAATTATGACCAAAATTACCATTTCACGTGTAAAGTAAAAAGTAATTTTAATTATGAACATGACTAAATGGTTTTTTTTTACAAAATGTTTAGGTATGTTATTTTCTGATTACGAATAAGTACACCATTTGCGAGCTGTTATACGACGTGCATATACGCCAACTCATAAAACTACTAATTATAAGTTTTGTGGCGAAATTATTATTGTTTCATTAGCTATGAAAATTGATGACAAAGTTACATTTAGTTAATTGACTTTTGAAATTATATAATAAGTCATAGGATTTTATTTCCTTTTAATAAGATGACCTAAACGTAAAACGACCTTTCATTGTTATTCATCGTCTACAAAATTTCTTTCTAGATTAACAGTTTTAATAAAATATTTCTTATCGATTGGAATGGATTTAGATGCTGTTCTTTCGATACAACCCTATAAAAAAAAAGAGACGAATTGAGTACCTCCTCCTTTTTGTGAAGTCGGTTTAAAATATTTCAGAACGGGAAAATGCTTGTCTGCCCCGGTACTAATATACATATATCATAATCTATTAGCGTTATTTTTTTATATCTTTATTTTAAGTTATTGGGACGAGGTCCACCTGATGTTAAGCGGCTTAACCTCTGCTCATAACAGATGCATTTCATCATGTGACGAATTGCACTGCGGCCGTCGCACTGAGATATGCAGTTGCTAAGTCTCATGTGCCTGTAATTTTTCTGTCTCTAAAGGACCGCTGCCAGAATACACCGTTACGTGCTTGGCGACAGATTATCAACTTAAGGGTGTTGGCTGGCCAGGCGAGCATACGCAAAATGCAAGGGCTTTTTGCAACATGCGGTCAAGCTCAAGCCAGCGGTGGGGATCGAAGAGACCTGCGGCACGGCTGTACATAGCTATTAACGCGTGGCCATCATTGCTTGAAAAAACCTCCGTAAGACCATAGTAGGTGCCAAAATTGTACATATAAAATGATCAAAAAGTCACAACGGTTTCAACAGCGACATAACCAATGTTTTTTGAATGCTCTAGAAATAGCACTACTGTTGTGACGTAAACCCTAATTTAGGGCATGATTTTCATTATATTAGTTTACCAACATAAATGCTTAGAATAATCGCCACAATTCCAGGTTCAGAACGACAATAGGAGTGGTTAGTTCTCTCCCAACGGGTTCTCGTGCATTCGCTCATAAATTGGCGTCCTTTGTATAGCGGAATTGGTTTTTCTAGTCCGACCATCCAACCAACATAGATATCCGACGTAAAAGAACGTCCAAACGTGGCTTTCATAAATGGAATTTAATTATGATGAATGGACTTGAGGTGGGTTTAGGGATTAGGTATAAAGCCAAGTGAAATAGTTTAGTGCACAGTTATTGTGTTTGTTACAGTTACAACGAAGATCTTGAAATGCAATGTGGTCTTAGGTTTTCACGATTATTACACATAGTAATAAAACACCTTTTAACTTAAATTTTTTTTTATTTATAATTGAAACACTAAAAATTAGTAATTGTGACATAACTGTAATAGTGACACAAAATAAAGTTCAATTTATAAATGTTTACTGATTGAAACCGTTTGAAGTTGTTAAATTACTATGCAACAACCATTAGTATATTGCCACTGTGAGAAGCACCCCCCCCCCCCCCCTGATTCATCGAGACTTCGGCACTTATGTTTTTCACATAAATCAGCACAAAATGATTCCTGCACGTTAACACAGAACTTTCCTTTTTTTGTAAGCATTTATTTATTTGTAAGGCCTACGCAACGGTACAACTCTTTTGTGCGGGGCAATTAGTTCTGATCTCCCAAAATAATGCAGGTGCATCAAGCTAATGTCAATAACTCTCTACCACAACGCTTCAACATTGCTTCACATTTTCTGCCCCCGGAATAGGTAGAATGCTTTCAGCAATCACCTCCTAGAGTCCTGGACGGCAACTCACCTTAAGTCCGATGGAGCTGAAAAATGCTGCAGCGGCATATAACATACTTGTCTATTCTAAATAAATAAACCCATGATTATTATCCTAATAATATTTAATATAAATATGAAAGTTGTACGTGTTTGAGAGAGAGTCCTAGACGGTTGCTGAATATTAATTATTGTATGTGTTTGTTACATAAACCTCTAATACCTACGTATTACTGGATTTTGATCAAATGGGACAATTATATATATCTTAGATCTAAAATGGTCCTATATTAATTTTATTGCGATTTAATGATTTCTTAATCCTGACAGGGCGCAATAAAATCTGATTTCACCTAGGCGGTACCGCGGGAAAGTAGTGCAATATAGTCTATAATATAGCCAATTCAATCAAATTATAATTTGCAAAATGTGTTTGCAAATGGTGCAGAGGCATCTAAGCTTCAGCCTTGACGATAAACGGCACGCATGTCCATTATAGTTGCAGACACTGCACTGCACTGCGTTCGTCACTGCGAGACTTCAATTCTTATGTCTCATTCGCCTAGTAATTTATCTTGCTATCGTGCCTTTCACTTCTAAACCCACTCGGTGTTTGCGCACTACTGCTCCGGGGCTGAATATGTAACACTGCGAGATGAGCTCTTGTTAAGGATACCTACCACCTGGTAGATGTATATACCACTTCTTGCCTAAGATATGATAATAAAAGCATATTAGCTCCTGAAGGTTGGCCTGAAAGATTTAGTGACTACATCCAAAAAAGTTATATTTTGTTACGGAATAATACTCGTTAAAACCTATTGTCCAATCGGCCTACTTGATGCTTCGATCTATACCTAATATTATAAAGAGGAATGATTTACAATTTTGTATTTTTACACTTTTGTATGTCACGAATAACCTTAAAAATTACTGGACTTATTTGAAAAATCTTTCACTATTACAATTCTACACTATCCCCAATGAACAAAGGATATAGAATATTTTCAAAAACTTAGGGATCCGTATCAAAACTTCGATAATGTAACCCAACGTGAGAAAAAATATACTAGGTTTTATGTGTTTCAATATATAATTTTTGTTATATACCGCTTTTTGTTACATAGTCCGCAAGTACCTAATATGTAATTACAGACGGTACTCATAGTTATGTAGGTTAAAGTCAAAGTCAAATTATTTATTCATTTTAGGCGTCTACGTCGCACTGATGAAGGTCATATTACAATTTAATTCCTATTGAAATATTCTACATTGTACTGCTAAAAAATGCAGCAACATAAATGTATAGAGGCACAGCGAGAAGAACGGGCATGAAACCGGGACCATTCTTGATAAAAGTCTTTTAACAATTTGCTACTAACTATACTATACAAAAAAATACAATATTTGTTTAAATTACGTAGGTGACAGGCAAGCTTGGCAGAGGCGAGATTTTCCGAGCATTTTTTTCGTTTAAATAATCACAAGCTATATAGTAGGATTTCTTAATCAAAATATTATATCATTACGTGCAATTTCGGTTGTTCGGGAAAATTAGCGGCATCTTCTCGTCGAAGATCCCGCAGAGCCTGACGACCAAAGTCTTCAATCAGTGTGTGTTGCCAGTGATGACTTATGGCACTGAGACGTGTTCCCTAACTGTGGCCCTTATAGACAAGCTCAGAGTCGCTCAACGAGCTATGGAGAGAGCTATGCTCGGAGTTTCTTTGAACGTGGATATTCGACAAAGAAACAAAGTCACCGACATAGCTAGTTGTCAAAATTAGCAAGTTGAAGTGACGATGGGCGGGCCACATTGCTCGACGAACTGATAACCGATGGGGAAGAAAGGTTCTCGAGTGGTTACCACACTACACCGGAAGACGTAGAGTTGGTAGGTCCACCAGGTGGACTGACGACATCGTGAAAGTCGCGGGTAGCCAGTGGTTACAAGTGGCTAATAGCCGTTCTTTGTGGCGTTATATGGGGGAAGCCTTTGTTCAACAGTAGACGTCTTCCGGCTGATGATGATGATGAGGACGTGCAATTTGAAATTGCCTTCTCTGAGGGTTATAATATCTTTGCGGACTTTATTAAAACATGCACACGCAAGCAAGCTGTATAAATTAGAATGGTTTTTATTAGCCAATGCGTTTCCTTGTAATGACAATACTGTAAATTATACAGCATCAGCGAAGAGAATAACACAGTCGTAAAACACACATTTCGGTTTACGTATCTGGCGCATGCATCAGCACGTTCCAGTATTGAAATGTTCTTTAACACAATTATGGCGGTGCGCTGTGCATAGACAAAATGTGTGGGTATTACATTGATATGTTCTATGCTTTTTCATCACACTTGCACGAGAACAGTAGCTAAACATACAGCTTAACTTGGCTGTAATTCCCCATGTAAAACACTCGAGCTTTCTTTTTGTCATGAAACCCAAGGTCGATAAGTATTTTTAATTTAATATATAGCTCAGGCACACAGGTCATTCATGTTATCTAAACAGGAATTTCATTGCAGTCAATGCATCACTACATGTTACTTAAATAATAAGTAATAAGTCTTCTTAATAATCGATTTTAATAGTTTTTGTATCAAAACGTCGAAAGTAAGATAGAAGCCAAATGTTTGCCTATAATGCATAAGGCATAAAAAAAATTACCTACCTGCCTACGTAAGTATTTGCCCATAATGTATCTGAACAAAACATTTGTATAATCTGTAGGGAGGGCAAAAAGCCCGCCATCCGCTTAAAAAAAAGTACACGTATTTCGTAATAATAGTTCCGCTGCTGTCATAAATCTACTAGAGCCTCGATCGTTATTCCTTACTTACCACCTACACAATGTTCTATTATGTGTTTGACAAATAATAAAACTGTCGCAATTGATATTTTTGAACTGTTGTGTCAGTTTCTTTTATTACTGCTGGAAGGCTAGCCTTTGAATGAAAGCTCTCCTGATGTGGTTAACAAAATTAGCACAGAAAGGCTCTCAAGGACTGCTATCAGAACACATCCTGGCGATAGATTTTCTTCTTGAGAGTAGAAGCTAGCCAGGCGAGCATTCGCGCAGTGCTCTACCACCATGCAAAGCATCGCAGTTTTAAGGTCGCTCGAATGCCTTCAATATAGCATAACTATTTTCAATTGACGAAACTCGAAAGCGTTTGCCAATGTCACTAGTAGTCTCCCGTCGAATCAGTGACCGCAGAACATGGCTTAGCTTAATTCATCGGTTAAGTAGACATGCTTCACTACGAGCGTTTCAATAGAGGTGCGAGCTGGTGCGATTCCTCATGAGAGTGACGTCTAGATATCATAGGTTTGTCCACTCTTGTAATTTACACCCTAAGCTGTAATATTTTAATTTCGGAACACTATTTGGATTGAAGAATCTTGACGCCAGTCATCGCGTAAGGTTTAATATGTTATGTCTTAGGTAGCACATGAAATGTTCCACACAAATATTAAAACAAAGATCACTCGTACTTCATAATAAAAGTTAGTCGTAAGAATATTTAAGCTGGATTTTCTTCATAGTATTTGAGAGATTGAATATCAAAAAGTCCATTTTTAATAAAATGGCAGCCATATAAATTAGTTTTAATTTCTCGGTTTTAGGGTATCGTATAAAAAACGACATAGAACAGCATCCTATTACGCTTTCATCCTCCCTACCTAAAGAGGGCTGTAAAGTATCTTTTGATCCATAATAAGTAGCCAGTTGATTTTTACAAAATCATTCTTGTTGTGTAACATATATAATACTAATAAAGTTGAAACGAAAAATAAATACGGTCCCAGCATATTATGTTTTTGTGCGTACAAACTCTAAATTAAAACATAAAAACCTATCAACTGAAGGCAGTTCTTTATTATTTAATGTACTTGGAATGTTAGATCGAAAGAAAAAATAATAATTTTATAAGTAAATATTTCCCGTAGGGTGCCGGGCTAGAATGTCACCCCCCATCTCTTCCCGTGGTTGTCGTAAGAGGCGACTAAGGGTAAAATACTTGAAGGTGGGCAGCAGCGCCTTCTGAGAAATCTATCGTATACTGCGAACCCCAAGGCGCCTGCCAAGCGTGGGGATTATAACAAAACCCCCCATGATGGTGAGGCTGTGTTCAGCAGTGAACATTCCGGCTGATACAGTACAATACAGTAAGTACTTACAACATTGTGTGTTCAACTCTCGAAAGTCTAAGTGTGTGATGCCGACTTGCTCTTGGACGGTTTTGAATTAGCAGTAGGTATGATTGAGTCATAAATGAACAAATTCAGAACCACAACAGCGTCCGTTTACAAAGATGCTTGTTATCCCCTTGTCACGGTACGACTGCAAATCAAACGGCCCGAATTCACGAAGCGTCGGATTATAGCCAGGGCATGCATCAGCACGTTCCAATGTCGAACAATCCAGAAACATGACGTTCTTGGTAGCGCGCGGTGCATATTCAAATGCCTCTGTACAGTTTAGGCTGGAGGTTATTTGAATAACTTGCTTACATAGGTACATGTATGTTCATAGTTAACAATATAGTACCAACCTTATTGTTAATAATGAGGGAAGGTTTTTGCTTTTTAACCACTGTTTTAACTACTCTTCAAGTAAATGCAAGACCTATATATCTGGATTCAACATAACTTACGAACACTCAGAAAACTTAATTGTTTAGATTTTTATTAGAAGGTCCAGTAGGCTCTATGATAGTACGAGGCAAGTTGTTGCCTCTTCAATAAGGTAGACTACATTTTGGGACTGATATACCCTAGCGAATAGATTTTTTTGCTATATTGGTTTTATTCACATCAAGTCTGAAGTCTGAAGCAGTGATAGCTTAGTGGCATTGGCTATGAACTGCCGCGCAGCAGTTCCCTGGTTCGAATCCCGCCGCGGGCTTGAGCTTCACCGCATGGTGGATGGGCATTTTTCGAAAGCCCGCTTGGCTAGCGACCACCGTCAAGTAGAGAGCCAGTGAAATTACAGGCACAAAAGACTTAACAACTAAGTCTCAAGGTGACGGGCGCAGTGCAATTCGTAACTTGTGACGAAATGCATCTGTTATAGGCAGAGGTTAATCCGCTTAACATCAGGTGGGCCTCGGGCTTGTTACGTCAAAATAACATAAAAAATAAAAAATAAAAAACCACCAAAAAAAAATCTTTAAAACTCTAGAAACGCCCAAAGAAATATAATCCAGAACAATAATGGAAATAATTAATTAAATCACACCCACATTATGTGGCCATTGCCTGGGCAATTCAAACGCATTGTCTGGATATCTGCAGTACATATATACATAAAATCACGGCTCTTTCCCGTAGGGATAGGCAGAGACCACAGATTTCTACTTGCTACGATCCTTACAAATCTCTTTCGCTTTATCTACACTCATCAATCCTTTCATACATAAGCGTCGATTTAGTGTACTCCTGACCTGACCTTTTCCAAAACGTCGTCAATCTTATTTCAGAACGTTCACTTAGGTCTTCCCCTACCAACACATCTGCAGCATAGGTTAGAAATTAGAAATCGATACTATGACACATGAAAAGAAAATTTTGAGTAAAAATGTTTAAGACAATCTCTTAAGGGGACTGAAAATGAGACGGAAATGAGATCAAAATATGAACAACATGTAATAAAAAGAGCTAATCGATTGTAGGTACATAAAAGCACTCATTACTGCGCACAACGTATTAAGATATAAAACCATATTTTACTGAAACTTAAATGGTTATGTAATTATTACTCTATGATTCACTATAAAAATATAAATTTTTGCCCATTCATTTTTTTTTTATTATTTATTTTACAGAAAATTTCGCCCTGTAGTAACAGCCCAAAGTGAACAATAGAATTTCTCCTCCAATTTGCTTGGTAGGTAGTAATAGTATCGCCCCTTATTAAATGAGAACATTAACATGTCTGACAACATAGATACTTAAAAATTAAAAAAATATTAATAACATGGAAAGTTGCACCCTATGTCTTACAATAAAAATAATATATCAATCAAATTAAAATTACATTCAAACTAAATACATTCAAAATCACAATGACTATCAAAATAAAATTATTGTCAAATACAGCGTCAAAATTTCAATCAAAATAACAAAACATTGTCATAATTAGAATAAATAAATTAATGTCTAATCGATTTGCATCAAACAAATATAATATTACGAACAAACAGTCAAAGCAATCCTGGAAACATATATAACATCCGATATAACATTAGTACCCTATCTCCGGCATTTGTACTGCTACAATATAATACATTTTTTTTTATTCCTGATTGTCAAAGTTAGCCTTTGACAGTAGTCAAAGGCTAACTTTGACTACTATCTCACGTAAGTGATGATGTGGTCGAAGATGTTGTTCAGCAGGCTAACCTAAAAGAACTGGCTCTGAAGGACAGCTGCTGGAACACACCGTTAGGTGCTTGGTGACAGATTTTCTACTTGAGGGTGGTAGGGTGGTGGCGGGCATTCGCAAAATGCCCTACCACCATGCTATAACGACTGCCATCCTAAGACGATAACCGGGACCGACGGCTTAACGTGCCCTACGAAACACGGAAAGGCTTAGTAGTAATGTCACTAGCGGTTACCCATTCAACTCCTGACCGTGGCGGATGTTGCTTAACTTTGCTGATCGATTAAGAACAGCTAAGTAAACTTCGCTACGAGCGCTTCAACAAACAACTATATAAACAACTCTGCCTACTCCTTTGGTAATTTAAATACCTGATAATGTTATGTTATGCTTGTACTAACGGGAAGTTCAATTACGATGATTCTACGACAAAAGCTTTAGTACGGATGAGCTTCTATAGCTATCAAAAGCCATAAAAGCTGATAACAACATGAATCTGTTCAAGTTACATGAAATTGAAATATATTGAAACGAGTAGAACGTTTTGTTGCGTTCGTGTTGAGAGTTAAAAATAATATACACGCAAAACTTTGAATATCAATAACAAAGGTTTTGATAACTCATAAAATGGTAATAAACATCTTTATATAACAATTTTATATTGTACTTTTCAAATATTGTAATTTATTTTTGTAATTAGATAGATAGATAATTCTTTATTGTTACACCAATAAAATACAAATTAAATCTTAAATAAAACTTTGAATAAAGTGAACAATGGGCTTGTTTAATGGCAAGTTAAGTCACTGTGACCAACACTGGATAAGTATCCACATGAGCCATCACGGTTTAGTTATTATATCATGAAATTTATTAACTTGTAAATCTCTACGGGAAGGTACGGCTAAAATGAGGGATAGCGAAAAAAGGGAAAGCGAGCGTCCCGGTCTCTCCTTGAAAAAAGGTTACCAGATATAACTACAGATTTGTATGAAAAATTAGGATTTCCAACTGTACGCTATCTCTATATACAGAGATTGAACCTTGTCACACCTTCCACAAAAAATACACTTACCTAGTTAGTTTCAGTTCATCACACAACCTCGCCTTAAAACTACCCTTGGACAGCGTCTCCCAAAATTCAGATTTCCTTACATTTACAACAAGATTGATTAAATATGCGTTATTCGAGACAAACAAGTAACGGAACGTGTGGTCGAATATATTGTTCAGGCTAACCTAGAAGTACTGGCTCTCAAGGACAGCTGCCGGAACACACCGTTAGGTGCTTGCAGTGAGTACACTCACTCATGACGACACAGAGAATCAACTGATTTTTTTTACTTAGCGTCTATCACTTATAATTATATCTCTTTCAGGTAATTGTATAGAAATACACTCTCAAACACACACCCTACACCATATACACTTCGATGTACCACAGCACACTTTATACACACACACACACACACACTCAACAAACTCTACACCTCTACTATTCACTGCATACTTACACATAATATTATACTCACTCACACCATACACTCTTCATAACTCACACACGCTCACGTACCTGTTGTTCGAATGCAATATTTTCCATATTTGTTATAAATGTATATGTTCTAAAGCCTTTCATAATTCGAAACTAATACACGTTTCATTATACTCATAAGCATTTCGCTCGATGGTTTAACCGCACCATAAATATTATAACACTATTTAAGCGCAACCATCGTGGAGCCTGCGATAACGGTTCGCCTAGTGCAGGACTCTCAAGCACTCTGTAAACCTTCCTTTATACTTAGAACTAAACAAGATAATTTTCTTAACAGTTTCCTTTGTATTTTAATACATTTGTTACACATATATAGAGGTTAAATTTATATTATTCTTGGTAGTAAAACTATTCCTAATCTTCTCTGTCGATATAGTGGAAACTGAAGCCAAATGTATAATAATAATAAACTTTATTGATACCAAAACTTAGGCTACACTTACATGTAATTTATGACTATAACTAATTTAAATATAGCTAGGTATAAAAAACATGTTTTGTGTTAGCAAATATCCCTGAATCCCACACTAGGGTGGCCCTGTGTTAAGAAATTCCGTCCCTTTCTTACTAACATATTTATTTGCTAAATTAAAGTCCTTATTAAAGATTTATCTAAATAATAATTTACCTAACTTTAAATACATCTGATTGATTTACGTGAAATTTTCCCTATCATTCGTTAAAATGAGTAAAAACCACCCTATAATTTAAATAAAATATTTTTTATTACTTAGGTACTGCTGTCATTGTTCCGGGTTAGAATCGCACCTCCACATCTTCCCGTGGGTAACGTAAGAGGTGACTAAGGGAAAAACGTGGTGGGCAGCAACATCTTCTAAAGAACTGCCATCGTACGGTCTCCAAGACGCCTGCCAAGCGTGGGGATTATCACTCTCACCGGAAGTGATGATATTTGTCGTTATTGAGAAACAGTAACTAGATAAAAATATTAGAAAAATTATAAATCCTCTCATTCTTCAGTGAATAATAAATAATAATAATAATAAAACTCTTTATTTGTTGTACAAGGCAGATACAATGTAGATATAAAACATAAGTGGTGGAGTACCTGGAACCTAAACTAGGCTCTAGACCCGTAAGATAGGTCCCAGGTCTCTTTCGTCGGGGAACAAAAATAATTGCCTGTAATTTGATACTTAAATACTTAACTGTAACAGAACAAAATATGTGTACTCGTGATTAAGTGTAAGAGAGTTATTGTATGTGTAGGTAAGGGTGTGTTAGTGGTTGAGAAATTAATTAATATTTTATGAAGTTATATTATAGTTATTGTTTACCAAATTTAAATTTCATGATATAATAGGTTTTCCGTTTCATTATAGTTAAGATTGTGTAATTTGTTAAATAATATTTTCCTCACTTCAAAGTGGTTTAGAGAGTAAATTTTTTTATCCTTATTTATATTATTATAGAGGTAGGGGCCAGTAAAATTAAGAAATTTTCGAGCAAAATCAGTGTTCACTATTGGCTGTTTACACACATTGTGTGAATGACGTTTTTTAAGAATTTCAGGATCCAAAACAGTTTCTGTATGATGATGAAGAATGACATGTTGAATATAAAGTTGCCGTACTGAGAGAACTTGGCATTCTTTATATATATCAAATGTAGGATATCTATAAGGTCTTTTCCTACTACATTTGAGGATGCCTCGTTGGGCTCGCTCTAGAGGCAACATGTGAGTTTTATAAGAGCCACCCCAAGAGGTAATGCAGTAGCTAATTATAGATTGACACAGGGAGTAATAAAGTAGTCGAGTAATCTCCCAATCTATAAGAATATGGAAGTAATAAACATAATATTTTCTTTCTCAAAAAACATGAGCTTTCAAACGTACCTGAATTAGTGTAGTAGTCCATCACTCATTAGAAGCAGAAATTAACAAGGTACTGACCTGAAACAAAAAAAAACACATCTATTAATGACTAACAAATAATCAAGATGAGTACGTATGTTTTGAAGCAATGATGGCCGAGCAGTAATTGCTATGGACTTCCGCACCCCCACCGCCGGCTTGAGCTTCACCGCATGGTGGAAAGGCATTTTGCGATTGCCCGCCTGGCTACCTACCACCCTCAAGAGGAAAATCTGTTGCCAAGCACCAAACGGTATGTTCCGGTAGCAGTCCTTGAGAGCCAGTGAAATTACAGGCACAATGAGACTTAACAATTATGTGTCAAGGTAACCGGCGCAGTGCAATTCGTGACTTGTCGATTCTATCATCGTTCCTCGCGTCACCGGTTAAAAGCTCATCCACACATAATCGAGTCCTGGAAGTCTCACACAGCTCGATTTATGCGCTCCTTCTTACCGCATACTTGCAAAATGTTGAATGATCTTCCATCTAGCGTTTTTCCGCAGGGCTACAGTATAGATTTCTTCAAAAAAGGTGTTAAAAGAGTCTTACAGGGTCAGCAACGCATTGGTGACGCCCCTGGTGTTGCAAATGTCCATAGGCGACGGTAACCGCTTACCATCAGGTGGGCCGTCTGCTTGATTGCCAAACCATTACATTAAAAAAAAAAATGCACCTATTATAGGCAAAGGTTAGTCCGCTTAACATCAGGTGGACCTCGAACTTGTTCCGTCGCAACAAGTAATATAAAAAAGGTAATTAATAACAAATCTCTAACAATGTATTTTGTGCATTAATTTGTAACACAACAAATCTTTTAAATAATTTCATATATAATATATGTATAACTCTTTATTACACTATAAAACAAGATAAATATTAGAAACAGAACTTAAAATATTATGGAAATAATTATTTTGCTATTGTTAAATATGGATTTCCGCCAATTAACAGGCGATAATTGGCGGAAATCCAAATTTAACTATTATTATTATATTAATTAATCAAGTTGAGCTACGTGGGTGAGAGTCAATATTATATCGGGCGTATTCAACTATTTCGTCAGAGGCAACTTATGTGAGATATGTACACAATCAGATGAGCAAGCACCTTTTTCCAAACTTTGTACAAAGCTATTAAATACCCTGTATAACGTACATTCAATGCCAGGATCGTTTAACGGAATATTCAAAAACTTAACTGTATAATGATAGTTGAAGCGCTCGTACCGAAGTTTACTTAGCTGTTCTCAACCGATCAGCAAAGTTAAGCAACGTCGCCCATCATCCTATCATGAGTTGGATGGGTGACCGCTAGTGACATTACTACTGACCCTTTCCGTGCTTCGGATGGCACGTTAAGCCGTCGGTTCCGGTTGTTGTCCTAGGATGGCAGTCGTTATAGCATGGTGGTAGGGCATTTTGCGAATGCCCGCCTGGATAGCTACCACCTAAAATCTGTCGCCACGCACCTAACGGTGTGTTCCGGCAGCTGTGCTTGAGAGCCAGTACTTCTAGGTTAGCCTGGACAACATCTTCGACCACATCATCACTTCTCATCAGGTGAGATAGTGGTCAAAGGCTAACCTATCAGGCATAAAAAAAAAGAAAATGTCGCGTAAGAACCTAATTAAAAACATTAATCGCATATATTTGTAAGTTATGTCCTGAACACTGCACATTGATGCAATGACTGGATGTAAATATTCTTAAATATTATATACTACTAAACCAATAATAACAAACATCTTAAAGAAACATTAAATTAATATTTTAGAAAAATACTTAAGAACAATAGATCTAGTGTCAATTTTGTCTAATGTTTCTGTAATGAGGTGTATTACAATAAAAAACGTGTTAGCAAGATGATCAACGTTGAAATAATATGATACATCGCCTTATGTCTTTACACCACCATTGCATGAAAAATATACTTCATTTGATTTTCTTCAATAATGTCAGAGCCAAATTTGGGTAGTTTTCTTATTTATTTAGTAATCCTCATTCTTCTGATGTTTGTTTCGACAATAACACAGAGACCTTATTTGAGAACTCTAATTTTCTAATTCTACTGAATTAAAGGCACTATAAAAAATATATCCCAAAAAACATCCCGTACTTCCATAATGTCAGATTAGATTTTTGTTGTTTACGTTACAAGGAATGAAAAAATATGACATACAAAAGAGTTTCGCCCAAAAACACTTCGAAAAAAGCCGGAATATCTCCGGAGATTTACTTCACATTTCCAAAATAATGATGCCAATAAAAACTCAACATTTCTTTTAACTACTAATAACTATTTTTAGTTTTAAAATCAATACTGTTATTTTTATTTACGTGACGTTAACGCCACCTAGCCAAACCAGAATAAATTTCGACTCGTTCTGCTTCCATACGAAGCATCCTCAGGATTATTTTCAGAGGTAAGTATTTTTCCAAATATTAACATAATGTTTTCTTAAAATATTTGTTATTATTAAATATAGGTTTCAGCAAAGTAACGCCTGAATATATTCACGAAAAAATCGTTTAAAGTTGATTATTATATTATTTATTAATTTAAATAATATATTTATAATTAATTTGGCAGATAAACATACGTGTTTCGGACAGTTATTTGGTTTCAATTCCTGGGTAGTTTTAATTTAAACCAACCCACAGTGCACACGTTTTGCAAAATCGTAGTTAGAATTCATAAAAAAAAGGAATTTAAATGACGTTTACATAAATGTAATTGACATTCGAAATTAGGGATACCGATATACATCGATACATCAAAATGAGCCAATGTTTTTCACACACATGAACATTTCGATTCATTGATGAATTTCTAAGAGATATATCGAATACCCGTGGATAAAAGTTAAAACAAATGAAGTCTATAAATTACTACAAGTTAAGTTACTGACTTGTTATGAATAAAATATACGAGTATGCACCAAATAGCAACGAGTGATGTGCATGCGGTCGATCATAGTATTCATAGCGCTCGTTCCGTATTTCGGCTCGCTTGGCACATTTGCATCCGCAACCCATCCGTTACGCTTTGACGTCTCCGTGACGCGTACTATCTGTCGAATGTAGCATGTGCACCGATACAATGCCTCTGGATTGTGGTTACATGAATATACTCATCACTACATGGTAGCAAAGTAGCTTTTCGCTGTCTGTCTAAGTATGCTTCAATCTTTAACACTACCTAATTGTTAATGTTTTCAATAACCGGCTGTACTCACGCGTATTGGTCGAGATTGTCGACCAATACGCGTGAGTACAGCCGGTTATTGAAAACATTAATATGTCTCATACTCACGGGAACTTTCAAACAAAACTACCTAATTGATTTTGATGCGCTTTTAAATAGATTTAATGATTCAAGAGGAAAGTTTATTTGATGAAAGGCCATTTTTCCAATGCCCGCCTGGCTAGCAACCACCCTCAAGTAGAAAATCTGTCGCCAAGCACCTAACGGTGTGTTCCGGCAGCAGTCCTTGAGAGCCAGTGAAATAACAGGCACATGAGACTTAACAACTATGTCTCAAGGTGACGGGCGCAGTGCAATTCATGTCTTGTGACGAAATGCATCTGTTATAGGCAGAGGTTAGTCCATTTAACATCAGGTGGGCCTCGAGCTTGTTCCGCCACAAGTAGAGAAACACTGATAATTTTAGAAGTTTCTAATGTGATGTCGTATATAAACACAGTTTTTGCGCTCACATTGCAAATGCTGGCTGAACCCTACGAGATAGGTCAAATTGTACACCTTAAACAGGTCTACAAAAAAGTCTCGGATGGTATATGTCTACCTCTTAGGGATAACCCACAATAACTAATTTTTATCCCTTAATTTTTACGAGAAATAATGGCTTGCATACGAAGCGATTTTAAGCAATAACGCGTTATTTTTTATCCAATTAAGTGCCTTAAATACATTGTGCGTGTTGTGTAGGTCAATATGACCCTTTACAGCATCTAATTCAAATGAATATTTTTTCGAAGATACCTATCACAGATTATTTAGTACCAGAATTGCAACGGTCCGAAGCCGGGACAGGTCGCTAGTAAATACTAAAATATAAGTTAGATGAATGTAATATCTAAAGTTGAAACGTCACGTCGAAGTCGTTCATCTGTCTCAAGATTATTGTATTGGGGAATCATGATTTTTACATATGTTATAAGGTGGTTAATGGGCTATGCTTTTGTCATATGGTACGCGCCCCAGTGTCCCGGTTTTGAGACTTCCATATGTTCCTATTTTTTACGAAATGTTTTTTCTTAGGAAATCAATTACTGTACTGGATCGTCCACTGTTGAACACAGCCTCCCCTATTAGGGGGGTATTTGCCATAAAACGCTTGGCAGGCGGCTTGGGGATTGCAGTGTAAAATCACAGTTATTAAGAAGGTGCTGCTGCCCACTTTCTAATATTTCTCCCATAGTCACCTCTTGTCCACCTGTCGTGAACATAGTCAATTCTTACCCGGCACTCCACGGTATAAAAATCATTTATTATTATATTCTTTTGTAAAGTGCCGCTCTCTGTAAAGGCGTAAGCTTTTGTAAAGGCGCTTATCAGCATCTACAAAGAACGGTCGTTCTGAAAGTACTACTAATAATACTAGTAAATAATAAATATTAATAATGTATTGCTTTCCATTTTAAAAGCAGATTGTTACTGAGGTAAAACAACACTGAGGAAAAGCAAGACGGAGAACCAAAAATTTGGAAAGCCTGTTCATCCGAAACATATATTGCAGCGGTCCTGAATTTCAGCCATCTCCGTTCCCTTAGGTGTAGTACAGGAACAATGTGATGAAGACACGTAAATTTTAGTTAAACAAACAATTGGTATATAAATAAGCAAGACAAACATAATCTTGTGTGTGAAGGTTTTCTCAGTTTCACTTGATGGAAACTGATGACACTGTCGACGTTGGAACATACTTGCCTAGAAGATTACAATTCACTTTGTACTTGAAGATTCCAAGATTATATATATATCGGGAAATAGAAACGCTGGAGGGGTGTTCAAAACTTCACCCGCACGCATTATGACCTCATGGGGTGATGCGATAGTAAAGGCTAATCTCCAAAGTCTCGAACAAAGACTTAAACTTGCCAGCTTATCGATATTTTACAGATTCCAATTCGGAAGTTGTGCAGTCGATCTACACAACCTTCATTCTCGAGCTCCTTTTTTTCATTTGACAACAAGAGAACGTATGGCTTCCGTACATGGTTGATATTACGAAAATATGCACGAAATGCTTTATATCTAAGCTTCATATTGCATACTGTACTATATCAGCTGGATTGTCCACTGCTGATCACAGCCTCCCCCATTATGGGGGCTTTTCCATAATCCCCACGCTTGGCAGGCATCTTGGGGATTGCAGTATAAGTTAACAGTTTTTCAGGATGCGCAGCTGCCCATCTTCTAGTATGTTATCCTTTGTCGCCTTTTACATCACCCAGGGGGTGACATTCTAGCCCGGCACCCCACGGCCAAAAATAATTCAGTAGTCAATAAATATTTGCTTTTTTTAAAGATTGTTACGAAACAAGCACGAGGGCCACCTGATGTTAAATGGTAACCTCTGCCTTTTTTTCAGATTCATTTCGTCACACGGGACGAACTGTACTTCGCCCATCACTAAACGAGACAAACAGTTGTTGAGTCTCATTTGCCTGTAATTACACTGGCTCACAAGGACTGCAGCCGGAACACATTGTTAAGTGCGTGGCGACAGATTTATCAACCTTGCACACCATGGGTGATTGCGAAGGCAATTGCGGTTCCGCACTTAAGTGATATAGTTTTAAAACTATTTAGATCGTCATCAAAAACCTTGTCATACAACTTGTCAAGATGTTTGTGTCTCTTTGGATACCACATAAGGTGCCAAAATAAAGCATTTTGAATCAATTGTTACGAATTTCTCGATTTTTCTTTAATGCTATGAAGTATCAAGACATAAAATAGCCCGCCTGATGAATAACGTCACGCCTGCAAATGACAGTTGCAGTGTTACTATTCTGCGTCACACTGCACTGCGATCAACAGTCCCAGACATTAGTTATGATGCTTAGGTTGCTGAATTTTGAAGCAGTGATGGCTCAGTGACATTGGCTATGGACTACCGCGCAGCAGGTCCATGGTTCGAATCCCGCCGCGAGCTTGAGCTTCAACGCATGGTGGAATGGCATTTTGCGAATGCCCGCCTGGATAGCGACCACCCTCAAGTAGAAAATCTGTCACCATCACCTAACGGTGTTTTCCGCCAGCTGTCCTTGAGAGCTCGTAATTCTGGGTTAAGCCTGTTAATACCTTCGACCACATGATCACTAACCTTAAGCTTACCTATAGGCAATGAAAAAAAACCATAATGAAATTTCTATTGAAATAATATTAAACGCTATAGTATGAGATCAACAAGACGTACTTGCTTTATAGTTCTATAGCTACTCTAAAACCTTATATAAGTTTAAATTCAGTATTCTATCGACGCCACAGTAAAGCATTATAGTTGACTATTTTAAGGGAAGGGATGGCGAACTTTCGACCCCTGATGACTATCTATTTTCCAAGTTTCGTTGTTCAAATTCATCCTTTATTTGCATAATGCCAACTGTGGTTGTATAACTATGTAGGACTGTCGTTTTCAGAAACGTTTAAGAAGATCTTCAAATTAATTCTTGGGGTTTGATGCGAAGATAGATTAAAGGAATTTCCATTGATGCAAACTTATTCAAATTCTGTAGAACATACAAGTACTTACGAAGTTACTGCAAAAGAGATTATTGATTTATGGTAATCACAATTTCTCTTATGCCATTTCATTCCCTAGGCAAAAAGAAATATAATCAGCTGGTGATGCGCAAAAGAAGGATAAACCTACAAAGTGCCAACCTTAATATCAATTTTATCACGTAAATATGATGCTTGGTCGTTCCACGAATAGGACAATCTTTGAGCCAGGACTTGAAGTAGCATATCTTATACCCCAATTAATTCTGTACCTTTTATGACGAAGGGGCGTCTTTTAAGCAAATCTCGCGTGCTTTTCACCACGCGAGCTGCAGCTACAACTAAATTATATACTTACTAACTAAAAATGCACTTTATTTACCGTTTTTATTTACTTATTTATGTTACAATCTAAATAGTTCGTTTTTTAATTCTAAGTACAAATAACTTTATAATAACCATACAATTCGTGAGAATACTGACTACGCGCTGCAAGTATTATTAATATACATATGATATACGTTTATAAGTTGAATATATCACCGTAAAACTGTTGTAACGAGCTTAAGGGATTAAATGAATGAAAAATAAATGGAAAACATTAAATGAGTTACAAACTTTGTATCATTGTGTAAGGTATATATGTAGGTACATAATATTTTATTACATTTTGAAGCAATGATGGCCGAGCGATAACATCTATGGACGACTGTGCCGTATGTCCATGGTTCAATCCCTACCGCAGGCTTGAGCTCCACCGCATGGCTGAAGGGAATGTTGTGAATGATCACTTACTATCTTAAATTTGAAAATATTTCGCCAAGCACAGAACGGTGTGTTCCAGCAGCAGTCTTTGAGAGCCAGTAAAATTACAGGGACATGAAACTCAACAACTGTATGTCTCAGGGTGACGGGTCATGCTTCTGTTATAGGCAGAGGATACAGTTTATCATCAGGTGGATCTCGTGCTTGTTCAATTACAATCACATAAAAAACGGTAAAATTATTCTAGGGTTTTTTATGTGAAGTTGTGAACCTTAATATTTTGTTTCGCGTTGACGAAACAATGTTATCTTATAAATTAATAAATTTTTGTATACTGGTTTGAATGTTTTTCAGTTAGAATAAGCAAATAAGAATGGAGCTGTATTTTCAAAGTTAACATAATAATATTAAGGTAGAGTTTTGAGGAAGAAACGAACAACTTTTCAATTCGAACAAAATAGAGTTACTGGGTTCGTTCATGTGTAAAATAAATATTTTCTTCTAAAGTATAATGTTGCATTCGAAAATAGTAGAAACTACAAGTATATATTAATAAGAAAGGAATCTTGAGTTCCTGACTTCATTTTCAGACCAGTATTGGTTTTCCTGACTAATAAATCGGTAGCAGCAAACGCTCGCACTTTTTTTTTTTACATGGAGTATAATGATGATGCACAGGGAAGCTCTGTGGGGTGCCAGGTTAGAATGTCATCCCCCATTTCTTCGTCGTAAGGGGTGACTAAGAGAAAAATATAAGATGGTGGGAAGTAGCACCTTCTGAAGAACCAACAACTTCTACTGCGATCTCTTGCCAAACGTGGGAATTTTGGAAAATCTTCTCTTTTCCATTTTGTTCAACGGTAGACGTTCCGGCTGATGTGATGATAATTATAATGATAATGATGGCTAGAAAATTTCAGGTATTTGGTCACCTTAGTTGGCATCTCCATATGTTTGTTAATTTTTATATTATGCAGTAGGTAATAGTCCACCACATGCAAAATGTTTAATTTTATTTTATTGTGACGGAACAAGCCCGAGGCCTACCTGATGCTAAGTGGACTAACCACTGCCTATAACAGATGCATTTCGTCAACGACGAATTGCACTGTGCCCGTCACACATGCAGTTGTTAGGTCTCATGTGCCTGTAATTTCACTGGCTCTCAAGGATTGCTGCCGGAACTGTTAGGTGACTTGGCGACAGATTTTATACTTAAGGGTGGTAGCTAGCCATGCGGGCATTTGCAAAATGCTCTTACACCATGCGGTGAAGCTCAAGCCTGCGGCGAGATTTAAACCATAACCCTGCTGAACCACAGTCCATAGCCAACGCCACTGAGCCATCACTGCTTCAAGACGTAGGATATGAATTTAGACGGTAAATAAACGTCTTTCTCATAAGAACTGTTTTATTAAATTCATCACTGAATAAAATGGACAATGTAACAACAATGTCCCAAAGTGCCTGCAGTTTGAAAATAAAATTGGATCATTAAGTAAGTTATCCACATTAGTGATATTTGCATGCATTTGCATTTTGTCGCTCCGTTTCACTGTAATACACGGTCTCTGTGTTGTTATCCGTAACGCAATCACACTTTACTTGATTACATGATTAACCTTATACCTGGAAACATATAACTAGTGGACATTGTTCTGATTTTTCTCATGAATCACTTGACCAAGTTATCACGTATTTCATAAAGTGACATGCTTGTAAGAACAATTAGAAGTTTGATCAATTGACACTCGAAAGAAGGAATGATAAAAATCACTTTCTTTAATTACTACCCAATTTCGTATGCATTCCTGTACATGAACAACATATGAGTTTTTAAAATGTATATCGGTGAACTGAACATGCAAACTTAAGAAAATATATAAGACCATAGTAAGATCTATGGTATGCCTGTAAGTTTGAAGCTGAATTATGAGAATTTAAAGAGGAAGATGAAAAAGAAGTGCGTATAGCAGAGATGAGTAGTGTGATATTACTACTGTATCAGCCAGATTGTCCACTGCTGAACACACCCCCAATATGGGGTGTTTGCCATAGTCCCCACGCTTAGCAGGCGTCTTAGGAATCGCAGTGTGAAATATCAGTTGCTCAGAAAGCACTGCTGCCTACCTTCTGCTGTGTTACCCTTTTTTTTATGTTATTGTGAAGCAACAAGCCAGAGGCCCACCTGATGTTAAGCGGTATCCTCTGCCTATAACAGATGCATTTCATCACAAGTGACGAACTGCGCCCATCACCTTGAGACATACCTGTTAAGTCTCATTTTGCCTGTTATTTCACTGGCTCTCAAGGACTGCTGCCGGAACACACCGTTAGGTGCTTGGCGACAGATTTTCTACTTGAGGGTGGTCGCTAGCCAGGCGGGCACTCGCAAAATACCCTTCCACCATACGGTGAAGCTCAAGCTCTGGGTGGGATTGTCCACTGTTGACACAGCCTTCCCCGCTGGGGGTTTGCCATAATCCCCACGCATGACAAGCGTCTTGGGGATCGCAGTGTAAGATATCAGTTTCACAGAAGGCGCTGCTGCCCACCTTCCAGTATTTTCCCCAAGATACAGGCTAACCTAGTTTGGGGGCCAAAAGTATTTTGAAATTGTAACCTGTTTTTTTATATCAATAAACATTATTATTATTACTTTTACCCTTAATCGCCTCTGACGACACTCACGGGAAGAAATGGGGGATGACATTCTAGCCCGGCACCCCACGGAGTAATTGAACAATGTAGAAATATCTAAGAATACAGTCGTATTGTGCCCATGTGACTTAGCATGAGATGAGGACATGAAAAAATAAAAATATACAATATACGATATCCTGAAGTTTTGACTGGGTAGGTAGAGTCTAAGACTATCGCATCACTTAGTCAGATAAGTGATTAAAAAGTAATGCTTACTCAATATTTGTGTGAAGTATGAAACCAAAGTACTTAGCTGATTATGTTTTTTATTAAACAAACTTTGATGCCAGCAGAACCGTAGGATGCATAGCGGTGAAATTCTCAGGGAGGTTTCGTTTTGATCGTTTGAAAAAAGAATGTTGTGTTTACCTTTTGATACTCGGTTTCATTACGTAATGGCGGCTGACGGGAGCCGGTGATTAATTTGCTCGTTTTCACTTCTGAGAATTCCAGACAAACAAGAGTTGACTTATTTTGGACGGTCATTTATATGACATGACAACCATTTTAAATTATCGTTTACAAGTTTTATTTTACCTGTTCAAATATTTTAGATAAAGTGACCAAAAAATTGGTACAGGCGGTAAGTTTTGTCACATCATAGCTTCGTTTTGAATGTAAGCGTTACGGAAGACAGGTATACAGGAGAAAATGCTAACAACCTCTTAGATTTGACTTCTTTTAGTCCTAACAAACATTTTAGTAGATTTTTTTGTGACAAAATAAGCACGTTTACCACCTGATGTTAAAAGTCTCTTGTGCCTGTAATTTATTACTTCATGTTTTTTATTACTTTGCTCGATGTAAATATTCAAAACTCTATTCAATCAAGGGGATCGTGGCGCGGTCTAGTGTTGCCACGGCGGGCATTCTTAGCACGGAGTAGGCATTATCTTCCACTACGAGACTCAAAACCTAAAACATTTTGATTTTCTAGTACTGTCTGACACTTTTAAGTTCTGTGTCTATATTTACATCGAGCAAATGAATTAAAATGAAATAATAAATTACAGGCACAAAAGACTTATAACATCAGGTCTATAGTAAAATGTATCTCCCTCCTCTGTCACAAAAACACTAAAAATGTTCGTTAGGACTAACAGAAGTCCAATCTAAGAGGTTGTTAGCATTTTTTCAATAACCCTGTAAATGACAAACCGAATTATTTGTTTTTCGTATGATATAGCTGATAGGCTAATCTTTGACCACTATCTCATTTGATAGAAGTGCTGCGGTCAGAAATGTTATTTAGGCTTACATGGAATATTTACATTACAATTGATAAATAGTTTATCAGATTATTACACGTATTTTAATACAATATGGTAGTGGAGGATATAGACTGCCTGTGAGACTGAGTTAGCTTGTAGGTTGTCTAAATGCTTTCATTGGAGTAGCTGTAGTCTTGTTTACAGTTCGTAGAATTTTGTAAGTAAAATAAATAAATATGAATAACATTATTCATGGACGCCCATGTTTTAATTAAAAGCTATATCGAGTTTCCCCTCAGATATTAATCATCTTAATAGAAATTTGAAAGAATAACTGAATGCTAGATATATATATAAGTATTAAACCTTTTTTGTTATAATTTTAGTATCCAATAACCTGAAATTTGCTAAGCATAAGCTACTAATTTTGGCTTATTTAAGTCTTCATCAACCACATAATTGTTTAAGGGCCTAAAACTATTTTGGTTTGCTTGGATAATGCCATTAAATTTATAAGCTGCAAATTCTACAAAATGAACTGTAACGTCTTGATTGCTTTTCTAGTAAGAGCCAATTATCTGGTGCACTATTTTAAATATCTTTACGAAGAAACGTAAACTTATATATTTTTACATGTTAATTTACTTTTGCTTAGTTTACATATATGTAAGTGTAGATAAAGATTTATGTTATTCGCCGCATGATGGAAGGGCATTATACGAATGCTCGCCTGGCTAACTACCAACTTCGAGTAGAAAATCTGTCACCAAGCGCATACCTGTGTTCTGTAAACTATTGTAACTATTTTAAGTTAGTTCCACTTTTTTCACTATGTATTAACCTGTATATTCTGTCATATATGTGTCTTTTGATATAATAAAGAATAAATAGTAGACATTAATAGTTTGTAGAGAACTTGATAACATTAGCTTATACATTATCAGCGCTATGACAAACTTTCGGCTCATAATCCTAACGGTCCCGTTAGTGGTTCATGACGTGGATTCCACTAATACCACTATAACATTAATCCAATTATCTCTTCCATACACCTTTGTCTCAAAGACACTGTTTGTCAAACTATAATACCAATCTGACAGACTGTTCACGGTATACGATCTCAGGGGATTAAAATAGTGAAAGTTAAAAGCTTTAGGTGTGAACTAAGGCGTCTTACTGTCGGGTCTTGCAGACGCCAACTTCGTAATATAAAAGTTGTTGAATGCAGGGACAGGTAAGTGGGGCGAAAAACAAACAGTTTGACATTCAAGGTCTAGTTCTGAGAAAGGTAAGGGTAAAAGTAAAGAGTGAGACAATTTATTAAATTTCTGAAAAAGGGTAAAATGTTAAAGTACTTATATCACTTTACTTATATATGCTTGGGTAAATTGAACGGTGAAATATGAGCGTTTTGTTCTTTCAACTCACTTACTTACTTACCAAACTTCTTCAGCTTTACACGTTCGTTATTATTATTTATTTGTATACATTACATATCTCTGGGAGCCAAACAATATGAGCACATTTATTTCATTTATTATTATATCTTAGGAAACTTTCAACTACATAGCTTAAATTGTATAACAGAATTCAATGAAAAGTCATTCACAAGTCTCTACGTATAGATGTAAAATAGTTCAATAATAGTTCTGGTAATAATGTTATAACATAGATACATAATATAAGCTTAACACAATTATTTACGTAATATTGCACTCACTAGGTAGCTACTCATACTTATAGTATATAAACTCAGAATAGAAAATCTCTATTCTAATACTATAACTAAATAATTCGATCACTTGTGTGAATCCCTCTGCCAAGCTATAGCCTGTCACCTACGTACCTAATTTAAACAAATATTGTAATAAATTTATTATATAGTATGTTTAAAAGAATGGCCCCGAGTGTCTTGCCCGTTCATCTCGCAGTGGCTTTATATATATTTTTTTTGCTGAACGTGGCACGTACAATGTAGAATAGTTCTATATTAAAATTTGTGATTGAAGGCATAAAAGCGTCGTAGACGCCTAAATTGAATAAATTATTTTGACTTTGAATCAAAGAAAGCCTTGCAAAGTTGCCATTTCAATGAAGGCAGACTAATAGTAAAAATGTCAATATTAAGGACTTTTTTTTTGTGCCTGATAGGTAAGCCTTTGACCACTATCTCACCAGATGGTAAGTAATGATGTCGTCGAAAATGTTGTTCAGGCTAACCTAGAAGTAACTTTGTTAGATTCATTGAAGGTTTTGCTCAGTACCTACAAATACCTAACTATTCGTGCGGTTATTAGTAGTAAGCCACAACCGAGGGAAGATAACATAAATAACTATTTCGAAAAGATCTGGCAGAGATGTATATATAAATGGATTTAGTTCAAGGGAGTCGATAGTAGACGTAACATTTTTTTGAGAAATATTTAACAGCGTAATCGCGACGCTTTATCAGCGGAACAAAATGGTGCCTAGCATGTTTTAGATAATCTTTTACTTTATTAAAGCTCTGAATATTTCAAAACCGTAGAAATTTACGATGAACGCGTTCCAGACTGTCAATATAAATAGCGTATCTCGGGTTCCAGACATTAATATATTCTGCTCTCATAAGCTGGGTCTACGAAACTATACAACATTTATAAGAACTACCAGTATATCAGTCCTGCGCAGACCGCAATACTTAGTTACTACTAACATGTTATAGTACAAATATGAAGCTCTTGGGCAAAGACTGCAGTAAGTACTGAATTACTACTTTGAAGCGCTCGTAGCAAAGTTTGTTCTGCTGTTCTTAACCGATCAGCAAAGTTAGGCAACGTCCGCCGCGGTCATGAGTTGGATGGGTGACCGCTAGTGAAATTTCTAGTGAGCGCTTCCGTGCTTCGGAGGGAACGTTAAGCCGCCGGTCCCGGTTGTTGTCTTAGGACGGCAGTCGTTATAGCATGGTGGTAGGACATTTTGTGAATGCCCGCCTGGCTAGCTACCACCCTCAAGCGGTATGCGTCCAATATTTTCAAAATTGTACCATTTCTTATTATATACAATAATGAAAGTACGAATATTACATTTGCATAGGTTATGCATATAGAACCTACCTAGTATACTTAATTATCGACTATACGTAATAACTAACTTCATGTCACATAAAGACGTATCTGAAAAACAGAGCCTTAAAATAGTAATAAATACGTAGATATTAACAATTTCTCAATAGAAGTGTCCTTTGAGCATCGCTAAGAGATCAACGACCGATTAGATATTATATACAAGATTTAACATCAAAACGCTCTTTTCAATTTCAATTTTGAAGCGCTCGTAGCGAAGTTTGCTTAGCCGTTCTTAATCGATCAGCTAAGTTAAGCAACGTCCGCCGCGGTCAGAAGTTGGATGGGTGACCGCTAGTGGCATTACTACTGAGCGCTTCCGTGCTTCGGAGGGCACGTTAAGCCGTCGATCCCGGTTGTTGTCTTGCGATGGCAGTGGTTACAGCATGGTGGCAGGGAATTTTGCGAATGCCTGGCTAGCTACCAGAAATTCTAAGTTATCCTGAACAACATCTTCGACCACATCATCACTTACCATCAGGTAAGATAGTGGTCAAAAGATAGCCTAACAGCTAAAAAAAAATACGAGTAAACAATCTTAAATATAATTTTGGAAGTAATCATATTGTGCTACTCTTGACCGAGTCTTGGGTACTTATATAACCTCTTTGTTCTGTAGTTGACTTAATGTATTAGGGATTTTAAAAAGTTGTGTCATTATTTCTTCCTCATGTTCCAGTATCACATTTTGATTAGGTATTTACCACAGATCAGAGAAATAGATTGTGTTCTATCTTGCTTCCTATCTGAGGTATTCACTATGTTTTCTCTAACAACACAAAATATAACAAGACAAGAACATATTCGGCATTATTTCGTTTTTATTTCTGAAAATGTGTACCGGAAAAACCACATGATCATTACAACGTAAAAAAATTAAAACGAACGGAGTTCTAGCCCATGGCCACACGTACCTGGGGACATGCACTGCTAATCTGTGCTACTATGGAGGAAGTCACTGTAAATATACATTGTTACAAACAATAGGTAAGACAATGTGTCAACAAATATAATAATAAAAATAATAATTTCATTTATTTATATTGATATATTGATACAATTTAAAATAAGACAGTATTCAAATGTAATAAACAAATATGAGAGTCGTAATCATAAAAATAATAATATACGCGAAATAATATCAATAAAAATTTACATTTAATAATAATGTCCATTTAATAATAATAATAAAATCATAATAAATAAAATCGAAATATATTTGAATTCTAAGATATATTTTTTATATTTTGTTATTCCTGATAATGTGGTCAATCATGGTATCACCTGACGGTAAGTGATGATGTGTTTAAAGGTGGTGAAGCAGGCATAATCAAGAATGGGAACAGGCTTTCAAGAACAGCTGCCGAAACACACCATTATTTGCTTGGCGATAGATTTGCTACCTGAGGGTATTATACGAATGCTCGCATTTACATTTACGCATAATACCCTACCGCCATCCTATAACTTGCCATCTTAACACAATTACTTTTTCATCACACTTGCACGTAAACAGTATCTAAACATACAGATTAACTTGTCTATGCTATATAAAACCCTCGAGCTTTCTTTTTGTCATGAAACCCAAGGTAGGTAAGTATTTTTTATTTATTTATAGCACAGCAAATAGGTCATGCAAGTTCAAACAAGGAATTTACACGCAAATGAAAAATTGTCTTAAAATTTTATATAAACAGGAATTTCATTGCAATCTCACTACATGTTACTTAAAATGTTCTCAATAATCGATTTTAATCGTTTTTGTATCAAAACGCTTAAATAAAGTTTACGTGTTTCGTAATAATAGTTGTGTTGACTTGTGTATTAAAGCTATAATTCATATTTATTTACTCGCAAATGTGAAACTGTAACAAATCAAATACATTCACGGGCGGTACGGGAATTATGAAACTTGACTCAGAAAGCCTTCAGTCTCCGAATTCGGGCTAGAGAAGTAGATAGAGATAGCAACTAGAGCTTCGATCGTAATTCCTTACTGACCGCCCTTAATACACAATGTAATATTATTTATTAATCTTAAGGTTAAGAGAATAACCGTGACCGAATGATTTCAATGACTCTACGAAGCATGGAAGCGTTCTGGGGTAATACACTAGCGGTCACCCATCGAAGTCATGACGTGGTTGATCAGTTAAAAATTACTAGATTAGCTACAAGCACTTCAAAAGAATATTATATACAACATTTTGCCTAAACTTTTCTTATGTTACCATGAAAGTTTAATTTACAAATCTAACTGTCAGGAATGCTAAAAAGGAGATTCCATATCGTCACTTTCCACTTTCTAAATCTCTAGATAAAAAACGAAAGAGAGAAAAACAAGGTTATAATGCGATACTAAAGTATCGTGGAGGTCGAGGGATGAGACACTTACGGCGTCGGCATGGCGGGACACCCTGGCGCCCGTGACGTCACCAACCCGATCGATGGACCAGATGATCAAACCACCCAATACAGAGGTTTATTTGGCAACTATATCTGTACCTCGCGGGAGAACTTGGCTGTATATAATATCTTGTTTTATAAAAATGGGTTACCAAGAGCATTAAATTCCTGTCTTGAACTACTTAACTCCTAAAATTTGAGGCTACTTAGAACAGGTGCTTATTTTTTTTTTTTTTTACTTTTTATTATTATCGCACTGCTCGGCCTTATAATGTACGAAACTTATAAAGCCATGTATTGTACCTATGGATGGGCTTACCTTTGCATGTTGTTTATAACAAAACACTAGCAATGATGTACATATTTTGTCGTATCAATTTGAAAGGATTTTTTTTTGGAAAGACAAGGGAGTGATGCAAATATAATAGATTACAAAAAACTCATAGTATTTTAGTATTCGGTCACTAATAAAAGCTAACAAATAATGTTACATAGTTATTAGTAAGTTACGAGTCACGACCGTTTTCTCTCCACTCTAAAATACCATATAGGCAAATTAATGGCCCTTGATAAATTATGCCCATTTTAGTTAAGAATTTTGCCGAAAAATCAATTTTTATAACAATTTTATTTCAAAATACGAATACCTACAATGTTTTAAAGCCATGGAGAAATATCCGGAATCTCAGTCTCTATCATTTCTTGTTCTTGCAAATCCCTTGATAAAGCTAGCCAACTATAGTAAAGTTTACTTGTTAGAATTCTACTGAAATTTAGTATACTAACTTCCTGAAGAGGAGGAAGCTTTCAGTGTACTGATGTATGTTTTTTAGTGTTTGTTACGTGATTACTGCGCCAAATACGAATTAATTTTTATGATTTCTAATAAGAGTACTCGTACACCTCAAAGATGGTCTTACTTAATTTCATGTACATCCGTGGGTCAGCTTTTAAGTTACAGTCAATTGACCGAAAAAGGATAAGCATACTTGGATAACTTAATGGTAATTGCTGCTTTTGTCGAGGGTGAATAGTATTTTAGGTGAGTGACAACGATTTTGTATCATTACGAGTATGCATCACTTAACAAGTATACATTGATAAAAAAAAAAAAAAACCCAACAAATTATTTATTTTTGTTAAGCATTTTATCGTTCCATTGAAACGAAAACTGTAAGTTATATATATTTCTTTGCTTAGAGCCCTTCATTTTGAAATCCGGTGTCTTTGGGAGAAAAGAAAAATCTTACAGTATATTGTCTAAAATCCGCCAGTTTGTGTTTTATTTACTTTTTTACGTACCTATTGTCACTTGCGCTATCAAGGCGATTCTTATGATATACCATACATTAAAATCGGTTAAGAGCCATTTCACAAAATCACGCTACTGAAGTTTAGGTAAATGCCAGCGCATCGCTTACACAAGCGATGGAAGTGACGACGGAATAGCGTGACTGTGAGTAACATATTTTGATACTAGCACTCATTTATAAAGAAATGTAAGTTGCGAATTTAAAAATTGTGTGATTGGCATGAGTAAATAATCAATTTCTTGTCGATTACTTGCTAATGTTATAGAAAAGAAGTAGGCATGTACATTAAATAGTCAACCTACATCGTGAATCGTATATTTACATTTCATCCTTGATGAATAAAAATAGATATGTTTGAATCATTTATGGTAACAATAAACTTAAATAATAAAATAATTATACGGCTTAAAATTATATAAATATTTGACGTAACGGCATTGATTAAAAGCTGCGGACTATAAGCTCTTTCTTTTAAATTTTCCAAAAATTGCTATTTTCCTCGTTCACACTCTACACAGTATCTATATCCAGTCGTTAACACTGTCTGCCATAATGACCATGCTGAGCTGAGATAGGACTGAGGTTTATTTTTCTGTGCATCCGGAAAACAACTTAGTACCAACCACAAACGTCCCATGACGTTTTTGGTTTTCCATTACTTAAACATGTCACCCTCATATTCCCATACCACAATATATCACCTATACCTTTAAAAAAATATCATTTTCTTCCATTTAGTTTGAGTAGCCCAAACAGCGAAATGTAAATATATATTTACACATTTTGAGGTTTTTTTGTTTTTAAATCGAATATCTTTGATGCAATCTATAATCAACATATATACTTCTTGGTACCAATGCAATCCTCACTATATACTCTTATGCTCACTATTTCCTCTATGGAAAATAAATGATAATACACCTTTTTATAGAAAAAAATACTGGAAATGGGGTTTGAACACACGACAAAAATGGTGGGAAATAGTAATTTAATTGCTATTTTTATTTTTTCGTAACTAGACTCACCTATAACTTCGATTCTTCTTTTAATATGATAATTTAATATTGTTCTTTAGCCATGAATTGTTACAGATTTTTACGCCAAATATTTTAAAGTAACAAGATTAAAACAACCCAATTGTTTTAAGAACTTTAGCGGGAAAACTGTATTGGCGAGCAATATTTTTTTCTGAAAAACTATACCACCTACGGCTTTGGTCCTTCTTTGATATTATTATTTACATATAATTTATACACTTGTATTATTTCAGATTTTTTGGTTTAGAAGTTTAAAATTAGTTACGAGATTATTTAATACGCAAATTTGCATCGGTAAGTGTTTGCGTTGCAAAATGTATCGAGCAAAAAATGATTCATACATATGCAAAATTGCGTTTTTCTAGGTTTATAACTGTTGACGTAGTTACGAGATTAATATGAAATGACGTAATATTTTGGAGCCAAAATGTAATTTGTGCTGGTTTCAGATTTCATCAAAATATTCAAAATACTTCCGTTATCTCAGATAAGTATGGATTCTTTCTTGTATGGGCAAGGATGCATCCTTTTGAAAACCATTTGGATTATGAAAGTCGGACTTTTTTTTATTTATTTTTTTATGTCATTGTGATGGAACAAGCGCGAGGCCCACCTGATGTTAAGCGGTATCCTCTGCCTATAACAGATGCATTTCATCACAAGTGACGAACTGCACTGCGCCCATCACCTTGAGACATACATGTTAAGTCTCATTTTTGTCTGTCATTTCACTGGCTCTCAAGGACTGCTGCCGGAACTCACCGTTAGGTGCTTGGCGACAGATTTTCTACTAGAGGGTGGTCGCTAGCCAGGCGGGCATTCGCAAAATTCCCTTCCACCATGCGGTGAAGCTCAAACTCTGGGCGGGATTCGAACCATGGACCTGCTGCGCGGCAGTCCATAGCCAATGCCACTGAGCCGTCACTGCTTCAAAACTTAAACTTACGCAGAAAACACTTACTTAGATTTTATGGTAAATTTGTAAATTCGACTATCGACCGCTAACTGGTATCCCGGTTTGCACAAATGATGGAAAAGCCGGGAGGCCGTTTTGTACAAATTAGGAAGGTAGTTTAATTTCCTGCTGAAGTTATGCTGCTATATATGCTAAGCTGTGTTCACTTATAGACATTAACTGAATCCAAAAATATTGGAAATCAATTATTCGCCTGTCATCTTATCCTTCTAAAACAAAAGTTATAGTGAGTTACTAATTTAAACTAGAATAATACAAAAACTAGCAGACCAAAAAGAAGAAGTCTACCCTCTGAGGTTGTTAGCATTTTTCCAATAACGCTGTATAAGACTGCATAATTGTGACGTTTCCTTTTTTTAACACAATGGATGAACAGAAACTAAAGATGTAGTTACTTAACAAGACAACAATAATTATATTATGGACAACAAAAATAAAGTATAGTTTGTTATTAAAAAAAAATAAAGACATGATCAAAATTCTGTGGTCGCACTATAAACTTGCGTCTAAGCGTTCCGCGTACGAGACGTCAGAGCAAGGCAAAACGAACGCAGGTCCTACCTCGATGAGCGCTCGCGCGGTACTGATCGCCTCGCGCTTGTACATTTCAATTTATAAGCATTTCGAGTTATGTTAAATATTTTTTCTTGTCTAACAAAACAGAGTTAATAGCACAATTTATTAAAGATCAGATTTATTAAAGAATGAACTTTCTTTTCATATAATATTTGTTTGGAATTACACTTTATTAAACGCAATATATCGTGGTAAACTGCTGATATAATTCGTGGAAATTAGCGCAAGATCTTTATTTTTTTTTCTACAATGACGATTAATTATCGATATTCTAGTACACTATGTGTCAACAAGATTATATGCCTGATGCACAGTTTTTTTTTTTAGTTAATATGATGAATCTTTATACAAGAGATAGAACTCTGAAGTTGGCTATGTATACTTTAATTCGTAAAACAAGGTGCGGGAGATTGGTCACTACAAAATAATTAATGTTATGTTTGTAAATCTGGTACATTAACTGAAAAGAGAACAGATTATTCTATTTTTATCAATTATTAAACAACTTGTAGATATTTCCTATGATAGTAAATTAAGCGCTCAAAATCTTCGTATACCGCATTAAAATGTAAAATGCCTCTTAAGCTGTTTAGAAGTTATGGTGGAATAAAGAAACTGTCAAACAAACATATACACATTAACCCTAAAAACATAACACTTGTTTTTTTCAGCAGGCATTCGTATAAAAACAAGAGTGAATTTTCTTTTCAAATAAATGTACTTTCTACTCTGATAAATAGTATGAAATTTACTGTAGATGCCAGACATTGATAATAATATAAGGTCAGTATTTTGAATCAGCAGGGTACCGACTTCAACAATTTTTTTCAAAAATTTAATTAACCGCTGAGGATTGACTGGAATATATTCACAAGATAACAAAGATTTTCTATTCTTATGAATTAGATACCGATATGTAAGGGTTAATCTGTAGAAATTGTTATAATATATAAGTTAGGTAACCTTATTTTATTACAAAATTACAAATTTAAGAGGGGACAAGTTTAAGTCATGTGCGGGATTCAAACCCATCCCTTTAGCCGGGATATATATAGCGCTCTAACCAATTGAGCTAACATGACAATGAGTCATCACTCAAAATTTTCCTATCGTTCTTTAACCATCGTAATGGGATGGAACTACATCTATAATTCAACTAAAGTTTTACTACTATTTTTCCTCTTGTAAATTTGTAATGTAATCCGCAGAGCATGCGTCATTGCAAATATAAAAATATTAAACCTTTTTTTTTTTAATATTAGTAATTTTATATACCTACCAAACATCACAGTTTATTCCAGACTATAATTTGTATCAAATAATACTGTGCCAGGAATAGACTAGTCCACCCACAGCACAGAGTATCCAAGTGTGGGGGCTAGAGTGACATGAAGATACAGCTGCCTTTGATAGGTAGTAATTCTGGGTGAACCTGAACAACATCTTCGACCACATACTCACTTACCATCAGGTGAGATAGTTGACAAAGGCTAACCTATCAGGCATAAAAAATCTTATTTATTAAAATGTATATCAAAGAACACATTATTAATTTCATTGGATATACGCACCTAAATTTTGAGACAACTTAAATTTTTGTCTATGTATATTTAATATGCACTTTAATGAACAATAAAAATATTTATATTTGTAAATTACAGTGTTGCAGTTCGATGCAGTTTCTTTTTTATTATTTTTAATAACTGTACTGTCGCTGTTTCAGGCGGATTGTCCACTGCTGAACACAGCCTCTCCCACGATGGAGGGATTTGCCATAATCCCCACGTTTGGCAGGCGTCTTGGGAACCGCAGTGTGGGATATCAGTTCCTCAAAAAGCGCTGCTGCCTACCTGGTGTGTTACCCTTAGTCGCCTCTTACGACACTCACGGGTATCGTGACTAGCACCCCGCGGGCTAGGTATATACACAGTATATATCTTAACACCTTTTGTTTTATTTTATTTATTTATTCAGTATTCAATTAATAAAAAAGAACCTATTCTAGATCATGACGGTATTTTTGAATATATAAGTTTTTGCTAACCACACAAAAATAACCTGCATGCGTGTAAACCACGCATCTATTTTTTGTACTTTAAAAAATCATTTTACATGATGTTGCTGTAAGGAATACATATCAAATGGAACTATTATTAAGAAAAAATAAAAAATATGTGTAGGTACAATGTAAGTAGTTATGTTATCTAGGGCACTAGAACTAAGAAAGTTAACATTATATTAAATTAATAATAAGTTAAATAAATATAAAAAAATTAAACCAACTTCTAACACTATTCATTTTATTCCATTGACGACTTTTTTAGATGTAAATCTAAGGTAACATGTAATTTAATTGATTTACCTTCGGACATAATTTCATGACGTATTTTCATACGCTTTATAATTAAATTCATATATTTCAATGTTTGTATTTTTTGACATTGTATCGCTTCTCTTTTCTCTCGTATTAGTTTTAAGATATTGTATTTTACTGTAACATTCAACATATTTAAAATTTGTATGCCGCAAGGCAGAACATGCTGAAAACTTTTAAATACTGACATAATTTGACAAGACCTATGTATAATACCCATGTTTTTGGCAAATAAAGAATTCATTCATTCAGGAAATTGTGAAATTAGTCGTGGAAGTCGGACCATGATGTTAACCTCACGTTATCATGGTCCGACTTTTTTTATGCTTGATATGTTAGCATTTGACCTCTATCTCACCTGATGGTAAGTGATGATGTGGTCGAAGATGTTGTTCAGGCTAACCTAGAAGTACTGGCTCTCAAAGACCGCTGCTTGGAACACACCGTTAGGTGCTTGGCGACAGATTTTCTACTTGAGGGTGGTAGCTAGCCAGGCGGGCATTCGCAAAATGCCCTACCACCATGCTATAACGACTGCCACCCTGAGACGACAACCGGGACCGACGGCTTAACGTGCCCTCCGAAGCACGGACGGTCAGTGTTTTGAATCAGCATGGTGCCGATTTCAACAAGTTATTTCAAACTTTTCGATTTTGAAAATCGAAAATTTTCGTTTTTTTTACATTACTTTAATTATACGAAATGAGCAAAGTTTAAACAACTCTAAATCTTTGTTTATATTCAAGTTTTTGTGATATATCTCAACGTTAAGTCGAAAACCTCCCAAACTAAACTATTACAAAGTTCTTACAACTTGTATACAATATCTAATTCGAGATTTCCCCGGAGAGGTGGGAAAGAGATAACACGGAAAACCTTCATGACAAGCGTCTTTGTCCGTTCGTGGCCAATATTTAAGTAAAAGTGAGAAGTAGGAAAAGTATAAGAACCGTAGGTTGCAAGTTGTAGGGTGTTATTGGATAAGTTTCACCTTCAAGTTTTCAACCTTTATAGAGGTTTGTGAGGTTAAGTCGTAATATAAACTTTGACTGGTAAGCGCTTTCTTCCCAGAGGAAGTTTGCATCCAGTCAAAGACTTCTTATTGGATAAAAGGCGCTAGTAAAAATAAGGTTGCCTAAGTAAGAAGTTTGCTGTTAAAGGCAGATAGATAGTTGGCAGATTTTAATGAGGTTTTCGAGAGTTGGTAAAAAATATCTGAGAATAGATGCCGATGACGTTAGCATTAGACCGTTGGCTAGTTTTTTATCTGCCTATAAACAAAGAAGTGTAGCGTTTCGTGTCAGATTTTCATATGCTTTTATCTTTCATTCATTCATTTCATAACAATGGCTAATTAGCTCTTAGATATTTTTTGTCCAATAGGATACCACCTCATCGGCCATGTCAAATGCATTCTTCAGGTCCTCATGTGTACAGGTAGGGCACAGGGGACAAGACAGTTAGTGCGCCATTTTTAAGAGCACTACACTACAGTAATAGGTAATAAGTTTTAAAAATTTTAAATTTAACCCTGAATTGAACCCAAGCTTATCTAGTGAGGTGATTCTAGGTCGATTGTTCTTACCTCTTCAGGGTAATAAAAGTATGTATTTTTTCCATTCATATATGAAACTTTGTTAATAAGTTATAACTATTTAAAACAATGAAGCTCATAATATATATGAATTGTCACGCTGAATTATACTTATTACAGAATTTGAACACTTGCTACGTTTGTATGAAAAGCGCTCCGTGCACTCTACTCTTAAGCCGTGTCGTGTAAAATCTGTTGAAGATGCGCCAGAGAAAATGCACTTAATGGAAGTGTATTCATAGCACTTTCCATACAAATGTAGTTAAAAGACCAAGAGTTCATTCTGGCTGAAATTTTGCTTGCATGTCCTTGAACCTCGTGTCCTTGCTTCTGATTTGCCAGTTTTTCGTGGTTATATATTTTCATAATTTAACAGAAAAATCATTTAGTATGGGGATGCTTATTTAATAATTATAATAAAACAAAAATCTAGTAAACTAGTAGCATAGATACTAAAAGTTTACTAACAATCCCGCCTAATTTTCCTTTAAAACCGAGGTTACGCCATAAACGCCACGTCACCTATTCGGAAGAATTTTCACGCGTTTCGCTTCTACATGAAGCATCATCAGGATATCTTGACTCTTCTACGATTGAATGCACTATCTAAACAGACGTTAAGTATAGAAATAAATGTCGTGACAAATCCTTATGAGTTAGGTTATGTATTGTAGTGAATGTTAGGAATGGCGAAAGCTAATAATAAATTCAGTTGAGATGAGAGCTTGGAGAACAATGTGTGATTTGACTTAGAAAGACTGAATGAGGAACATTATGACTAAGAATGTAATATGGAGTTAATCATGCCTCCTTACTCCTCTTTATCGTGAAAGATTTAGACATGCAGACTATAATAGAGCTTAACAAACCAAGTTTATACGAAGAGTCAGAATAGAGTTGATGTATCGGGAAGATCTTGACAATCATAATTTTAATAGTATCAGGTTAAAAACGTTCTGGAAAAAGATCAGGTCATGATAAATAAAGGCGTGTGTCGTGAATGTAATACGAGTGAAAAAAGAAAGATATTATGTCTAGGTCGGAGCAAGTGGGAGTCCCTGGAAAATCTTTAAGATATGGTCCGGTCTTAGATATGGGATAGAAGTACTAAGATTATGATAGTAGAGGTCGGTGCTATGCTTGTAAGGTCTATATTATATTGATGGGCCTGGACCCAACTAATAATTTCGGGTAATTTACGTTGTGGCTTGGGAAGTCAGCTTAAATAAACATATATTTGAACTTATTTTTCCATCTATACCTGTTACCGCGCCTTACTCCTGCAGGAAATATGGGTGCAGACTGCAATTCGCAGCGTAAAGTATTTAACCTAACCTAACAACAATACCTCAAATACATACCAGTGGGTACCCTGTGCCCTCAAGAAGGGATCCCTGGGAGTTCATCGAAAGTCAATTGTTATTATTCACATTTATACGTCAAATTGGGGAAAGGGTGAGGAATTGGATCAAAGTCAAGTCACACAGAAGTACTCCCCTCAAAACACAAACGGGCGGCGGCTTGCTCAACGGTCGAATCAAAACACAACCAATCTTACAACCTAATTTTATCAAAGTTAGCACCAAATTTCAATATTCAAGAATGTTCTCCAAAACCAATTAATACCACGTTCACAAACACAAGTCAATTTGACAACTCAAGATGGCAGCTGGGTGCGCTCCGGTTCACGCGCAAAATGGTTCGGAACAATACCTATTATTTATTTATTCGTTTGATTTGTAACCATACCACATAATTCTGCAAAATAATATTTCTTTGGATACTGTACAATAACAACCATTAGTTTTGTTATGTTTACTTTTATTAAAATGAGGTCTAAAGTTATGTTCTAATCGAAAAATGTATATGCATACATTACGCAAATTCTGATAATAACGCAATATAAAACAAACCCGGTCGGAAGGCACACGTGGAAATAGACAGAAAGTAAAAATAATCGATCTATCCTTATGAGACAATACTGGGTCGCGCATGTCTTAGATGCAGATACACGAAGAATCATTAACGCACATGAAGGAATTTTATGAGGTTAAGTCCCGAACATGTATTTTCAGTGATATTACAAGATTACGACTTGGTCGCAATACTATGCAACACTTGTTCCTTTGGTTCCGAGTAGAATTCATTTCCTTATGAGATTTTCTTATGAGGTTTCGTAAAATTGTAGGTTTCAATAATCCGTCAGTCTCACTGATTCATCAGTTTATCTATTTCACGGTATCGCACATGCTTGACAAGGGCAAAGCACAATAATTCTCAGGAAGGAAAGGTATATAATAATTTCGTATGTCTCCCTTCATATTTCTTACAAATACTCATTCAGTGTTAACAGTTATGTTTTGAATTAAATGTATCCGTAATAGATGAAAGGCTTTTGATATATATATTTTTAACGGAACGTACCTACTGCTTTTTACGGACTGAAAATGTTTCATTTATTGATATAATCCAAAGCTTTCATGTTTTCGTTCAATACACTCTATTTGACAGAGATAAATGCTTCAGGCCAAAGCTTCAACACTCTCAATAAAACAAAATGAGTTTCCGTTGAAATCCTCAGACTGTTAAAAAAATTAAAATGCTGAATACATCAAATAGTTGAAACCTACCCATCTACAAAATGCTGTCAACATATAGGTATCAAAACGATATAAATATGGAGCATCTACTCAATTTGCTTATAATTTTATTTTCATGTATTTATGTTTCACCAAAATAGTGAACCATAAATACAATAAAAAAATATAATTTATTTCTTATACACAAAAAGTCTTGGTTGTAACAAAATGATTCTTCGGAATCTTTCCGGTAAATATAACGCGGGTCCTAGCCGGTTCCTAATAAGTTAAATTGATTCTTATTTATCAAAATAAATACTTTTAACGCTTTTAGTATTTAAAGTTGAACTGGCAGTGGGCGCAGAACTGATGGTCGATGGGGCCGAAATGGAGGCCACAAACAAGCAGGCGCAGCGTCGGAAGACCACCCACAAGGTGGGCGGATGACATTTTTAAGGTCGCAGGAAGACGCTGGATGCAGGCCGCTTCCAACCGTTCTATTTGGAAATCTATGGGGGAGGTCTATATCCAGAAGTAGACTTCTTGCGGCTGAAATCATGAATGATGATGATATTTGTCAGTAATCCATCCTTATCAGATCTCTTTTCAGTAATACTTAGATAACTTCATAATAACAATCGTAATATTAAAATGCCTCCTTGGAGAGTAGTAGCGTAGCGTTGCTTCAGAATTGGAGATCCAGTTTTATCTCTCGATCTGACAGTTATTAGGTTTTTACACAACTGCCCAAAAAAATGAGTGTTATGTTTTCAGGGTTCATGTATGTCCGATTTTAATGTATGATATATTATTTGATTCGTCTTTACAACGCAGGTGACACTAAGTACATAAAAAAAGTAAAAAAATAAACTGGCAGATTTTAGACGCCATACTGTGAGAGGAAAAAAATATTTTCTCCCAAACCATTTTATTAACCAATTACGATGGCGCTGCTGTCACAGTAAACATAGGCTCCGTATAAATAAATTTCTAAAAATTATAATCCTTTGACTTAAACAAATCTCATGTTATATTTGTGTTATGTATACATCAATTCACGTTATACATCATTTGCGGCTCTAACAATAAAATGATACATAGTGAAAATCAACCCGAAATAATAGTGAAACAAAAATAACGAACAGAAGAGAAATCTTTATATGTAAGTGCAAATATCAATAATCAATGCCCCAAGAAGAAGAAATATACACAATAAAGAAGGAATACCATCAGAAAAGTGAGTAAACTTTTAAATTTACTTGCGTGAATCAGCCGTTACAATAACAAACAAAACCCTGTTCGCTTTTGTCAAGAACGACCTTTGGACCCAATCGACTCAGACAAATTAGCTGCAAAACACGCAACTACTATTTACTATTCTGTGACAAATTTAAAACTAGTGAACTTCATTAAACCTGTACCGTACCAGATTGTTAATTTCGTCTCACACGTTACAAGGCACAGTGGCAGAACGGTATTAGGGTGTGAATCAAGCCCGTGATACATCAACATACCGAGGTTCGAAACCTGCTGTAGATTTAGGTCACTTTTTGTAGAAGAATATTGTTAAAAATATAATTTAAAAGCAAGTAACAAATAAAAAATTCAAACTATGGAATCCCAGGAGAATATTACACACAGACGAGTGCAATCACAACTTAACCTTAATCAAAGCGAGTTCGATATGAGCATCGATGCGCTAGATGGCACTACTAGTAGCCTACCGGATCTATCAGTCGATAACAGCGAACTAGTAAAAACATTATTAGAAAAAATTAAATACTTAGAAACACAGTTAAGCAGCGCTCATGGTGAAATCGAGCGAATATCACTGGAAAATACAGAATTGAAAAAAAACAATGATGATCTGAAGAAAAAAAATGATTTATTGAAGATAATCAGTAATAAATCCCCTGCTAAATTCATTTCCCCATCGTCTACACCCCGTAAAACCCCAAAACTGCAACCTAGGTCTAGACAACATAAACAGACACAAACACATGCACAATTACAAGAAATAGAGAATAAGACAATCATTGAAAAAGTACATAAAATTACACAAACAAACATTGAATCAGACCAAAATGTGCCTTATGGAATAAGTAAACAAACACAAACCAATAACTTACTTGAAAAAGAACATCAAAAGACTGAATACAGCATTCAAAACTTAGCTAAAAATCAGATGAGCACTATAATAAACAACAGATCAACGTACAAGCCAAAAAAAATTTGTTTGATAAGTAATAATAAACAAAATAAGGTACTATCTATTGCGCAGGGAATACTACCAAGTAACGTTAATATCTGTCATTATTTAACTCCGAACGGATGTACAATACAGACTCTAAAAGGATTACAAACTAAATTAACTTACTATACAATGGATGATTACTGTATTATTTTCATCGGCGAGGAAGACTTCCTAGAAATAAACGATAACCTAAAACTGATTAATCATATAAGAAAAGAACTACAAAAAATTGTGCACACCAATATCATTATATGTACACCGACCTACCAATATGGATACAATAAAGAAGCTATAAATCAAAGAATACAACATTTTAACAACTTATTACAACAAGACATTAACACATTTAATTACGCATATTTACTTGACACTAATAGACATCTAATTTATGACTACAGTATGTTTTATAAAATATCGGGAATGATAAATAACACTGGACTTCGTATGATATTCCAAGATCTGACTCACCTCATTGATGGAATTGAAAGATGCATAACCTACAGAGATCTTGTTACAATAGACCTATCAAGTGCTGAGCATAACCAAATAAAAAAGCAGTTTTTTCTTGAATAACCAGCTACATGTAATTCATCAAAATATCGCAGGACTCTTAAACAAGTCAGATTTATTTACTGTCTGCTTAGATGAACTTGAGAGAAATAATAAAAAAGTTGACGTACTATGTATAACGGAACATTTCATCATGGCGGGAAACGAGCAAAATGTAAATATACCTAATTACACGTTAGCTTCTAGTTACTGTCGACAATTTACAAAGAGAGGTGGAGCTTGTATTCTCATACATAATGAACACAAATGGATAGAGTTGAAGAAAATATCAGACTTCTCAGTAAGCGGTATATTTGAATGCTGTGCAGTGGAATTGGTTAACTATAACATGGCTATTTTATGTGTATATCGCGTTCCTAAGTATAACAACTTTGACATGTTTATTAATTGCTTACGAAAAGCTCTACGTGAATTATCAAAAAAACACTACGATTATACCTTAGTTGCTGGTGACTTTAACATTAATATGCTTAAACCGAATAAGAGAACTTGTGAATTTGAATCGTTACTCTTAAATTTTGGACTCAAACTTTCTCTGAAACAACCAACACGTCTTAAAAGCCAAACTTGTATAGAAAATTTTGCTCATAATTTTAAAAAATCATGCGTTTCCGAAGTAATAGAGTTTGCACTGTCGGACCACACTCTACAGCTTATTAAATGTCCAATAACAAATTTGTCTTTGCTAAAATATTGGCGTATTAAGAGACGAGACTATTCAGCCGATAATATGAAGAAGTTTAGTAAGATTCTTGAACACATGTCTTTTTCTGAAGTATACAGTGAAAAGGACCCCAATATTGCATATAATATATTTATTGAAACGTTTAAATTATTTTACGATCTATGCTTCCCTAACAAATTAATAAAAGTAAAGACGTCAAGACCAGTAAATTGGGTATCACGCGGTATAAGGATCTGTAGTAATAAAAAAAGAAAACTTCTTTGGGAACTTAGGAAAACACCCTCAGATGTAAACGTAAATAAATATAAAAAATACTCAAAGCTACTTAAAAGAATTGTGAGGCTTACACAGAAAGCTCAGAATAATTGCAAAATTAAATCATCCAAAAATAAAAGTAAAACAACTTGGGGTATAATAAATAGTACAAAAAGAAACTTACCAAAAGATTTAATTGAAAAGATAAAAATAAACGGTCAACATATAACAAATCCACAGGACATATCAAATTTATTTAACAACTTTTTTATTGATAAGATAGCTCCAATTAATAACTCAGGAAAATATTTAACCAAATTAATTACCAGACAAGAAAAATCTATGTTTCTTAAGCCCTGCATACCTACCGACATCCTAATTATAATATATTCCCTTAACAATACTAGTAGCGTTGGATACGATGGTATCTCAACAAAAATACTGAAAGCTGTAGCTCATTGTGTAAGTGCGCCGATCAGCCATATTGTCAACTTGAGCCTTAGTGCAGGTGTGTTTCCAGATGCATTAAAGGTATCAGTAATAAAACCTCAATATAAAAAACAAAGTAAAGAATGTATCGAAAATTACAGACCAATATCACTTATCCCTGTTATATCAAAGGTGTTTGAAAAGTACATTTATAAGCTATTCAATAATTATTTTGAATGTAATAAAATATTTTGTAATGAACAAAAAGGGTTTAGGGAAAATAAATCCATAAATATGGCACTATATGACTTTCTTTTTCGTGTGACAAGTTATGTAGATAAAAAAACACCAGTATGTTCGATTTTCTGCGATATGACCCAAGCTTTCGACTATGTTCAACACAATATATTGTTAGATAAGCTTGAACTTTATGGCATAAGAGGAAATTCTCTACAATTAGTTAAATCGTATTTAGAGAACAGAAAACAGGTAACGCATATAACAAAAATAAATTTTGAAACAAAACTAGAAGAAGTTTATGTATCAGAGGAACGTATAATTAAGTACGGCGTCCCGCAAGGGAGTGTACTGGGCCCGTTGCTTTTCATAGCTTATATAAACGACCTGCCCAAAGCTACTACACAACCTATGTCATTATTTGCAGATGACAGTACTGTGACTATAACATGCAATAATATTAACACATATGTAAATGACATTAATCTAGCATTGACATCGGTTATAGAATGGTTAAATAATAATAATTTGAAAATTAACATAAATAAAACAAAGATAATTCATTTTAGACAACGCGATAATGCTGCTTTACCAAATCTTGACATAAAATACAAAAATAATACCATTGAGGAAGTTGATAATACAAAATTTTTAGGAGTTAATATTGACAAAAAATTGAACTGGAAGCAACATGTAGAAAATCTGTGTAAAAAATTAAATAGCCTGGTTTATGTCCTATATAAGCTGGCCCCAGTAGTTAATGAGGAAACTCTACTTATAGCATATCACGGCCTAATTGCATCAAATATCAGGTACGGTGTAATGTTTTGGGGGAACTCTACCGATGTCGACAAAGTTTTTAAATGTCAAAAAAGATGTATCAGGGCAATGTTTCACCTTCGTATGACCGATACTTGTAAACCTTTATTCTATAAATATAAAATTTTAACTCTACCTTCGCTGTATATTTTAGAAACGGCTATGTTTGTCAGATACAATCCTGATCTATTCTGTCGGCTGTCTGATGTCGTCAGTCGTAATAGACGAGATCAATATAAAGTTTGCGTTCGTTACCCTAAGACAACATTGATGCGCAAAAGCATCTTCAGCATGGCTCCATTTATTTACAATAAAATACCTCTTTCATTAAGAGAATTGCCAACCTCATTGTTTCAGAGAAAGCTACGAACGATATTATTAAACAAAAGTTATTACAAAATTAATGAGTTTATGAACGATAATTCTGTTGATAAATAAATTTAATTAATTATTATATATTTTTTTTAGGCCAAATTTCAATTTATATATGTCATAGATTATAATTAGGAAGGTAATGGAAATTTAATATATCCTCATATTGACCAATTTTTATATTTCGCTGTAATTTAATTTAAATTCTAATTTGACATTTTCATTTCGTATTTTATTGTGTAATTTAATTATATAATTCAATTATTTGTTATTATATGTAAGATAAATATTGCACGCCCTTAAAAGGCAGGTTACATTGAAACAATTATAGTTTATAATATCATTTTACACATGTAATTCAGCAATAAATATACTTTGACTTTGACTTTGACTTTAAACCCATGAATGTGTATCAAAATAAAGTACTTTAAGAAACGTATCAATATCTAAATATTTATAACTTGCATTTTTCATTTCAATGGAACGATAAAACGCTTTACGAAAACATTGAGCTGGTATTTATAGGTCAATGTACGAAAATAAATTATTAGCAGGTCGGGCTTTCTAATTTTCAATTAAGTTATACTTGTTTGATGAAGACATTTTCACTACAAAGGATACAAACCCGTTAGTTTATGGGACCAAAATAAATCTGAACTACGTGGGTGTTAAGATCTGTCTACCTCTTCAAACAAAAAACGCTCCTACCCGCAGCTTTACTTATTTATAAATCTGTGATTCGTCCCTCGAGAACTACTCAGATAATCGAGATAAGAAATCCTTTGTTCTAATCTAGAACGAAATATAGGTACTAAGTTTAGTTAAATTACGTTGATCCGTTTTAGACATTTGTAGTTACTGGTAATACACACACCCTCGACAATCGTTTCAAAATATAATTTCAAGAAGCATCGCGCGCTGAGAAAACAAAAAAAAAAAATATTGGAGTAATTTTTTTTTCCGGACTTTAATCGAACCCTGTAGACGCGGGTTCGATTCCCACCGTTCAATATTCGTTATTTACTTTTTGAAAAGGTTAAGTCAATATATAAAGATACTAGCTGTACCCGCGACTTCGTACGCGATTGCCGTACCCGCAAACTAATTAATCACATTTGAGCACTGTTTATCTCATATTAAGCAACGTTGTGGTCTGTGGTGAAGCACTCTTAGTAAAGCATAGCTCAAAAAGGAGCTTTTTACTTTGGGTTTGATTACCCCCAGCTTGTTTTTCCGACCGAAGACAGTAGTTAAGTAACTCAGAGAGTTCCTTCGCGGTTCGCACAATAAATGTTGAAGCAAAGTAGGTACTTTGTGCGTTTCTTTGGAATTTCAATTATAAAACGATATCTTTTTGCCGAGGTTCACCTTGTTTGGCGGTAGAACTAAAATATATTAGATTGTACACTTCCATTGCGCAGTCTCCAAAATGTATCCGGCAAAAGATAGATAATTAAAAAAATAGAATGTTCAAGATTTTAGAGTTTTATTAGCAAGCTGGCAAATCTAAATAAGGATGCCGAGATGCCCGTGGGGTGCCAAGCTGCCCATGGGGTGCTGGGCTGCCCGTAGGGTGCCGGGATGCTCATGGAGTGCCGGGCTGCCCGTGGGGTTCCAAGCTCGCTCATCACTATTCTAACAAAAAAAGAATAGTTGAAATTGGATTACGCGTTCATAAAGTACAACTAAGTAACATTTTGACTTTCATCCCCTTTTCCGAGGGAACCGTGCTAAATTTCGGAATAAAATGTATACAATAACGTTCTTCGTTGTATGAACTCAAATCGTGTTAAGTTTCATTGAATTTCATTCAGTAGCCCAAGGGGTGCTGGGCTGCCCTTGGGGTGCCGGGCTGCCCATGGGGTTCCGGGCTCACTCATCACTATTCTAACAAAAAAGAATAATTAAAATCGGACTACGCGTTCATAAATTACAACTAAGTAACATTTTGACTTTTATCCCCTTTCCTGAGGGAACCGTGCTGAATTTCGGGATAAAAGTATACAATAGCCTTCTTCGTAGTATGTACTCAAATCGTGTTAAGTTTCATTGAATTCCATTCAGTAGCCCATGGGGTGCTGGGCTGCCCGTGGGGTGCCAGGCTGCCCATGGGGTTCCGGGCTCACTCATCACTATTCTAACAAAAAAGAATAATTGAAATCGGACTACATGTTCATTAATTACAACTAAGTAACATTTCAACTTTCATCCCCTTTCCCGATGGAACCGTGCTGAATTTCGGGATAAAAAGTATACAATAACCTTCTTCGTAGTATGTACTCAAATCGTGTTAAGATTCATTGAATTCCATTCAGTAGCCCATGGGGTGCTGGGCTGCCCGTGGGGTGCCAGGCTGCCCATGGAGTTCTGGGCTCACTCATCACTATTCTAACAAAAAAGAATATTTGAAATCGGACTACGCGTTCATTAATTACAACTAAGTAACATTTTAACTTTCATCCCCTTTCCCGAGGAAACCGTGCTGAATTTCGGGATAAAAGTATATAATAACCTTCTTCGTAGTATGTACTCAAATCGTGTTAATTTCATTGAATTCCATTCAGTAGCCCATGGGGTGCTGGGCTGCCCGTGGGGTGCCAGGCTGCCCATGGGGTTCCGGGCTCACTCATCACTATTCTAACAAAAAAGAATAATTAAAATCGGACTACGCGTTCATAAATTACAACTAAGTAACATTTTGACTTTCATCCCCTTTCCTGAGGGAACCGTGCTGAATTTCGGGATAAAAAGTATACAATAGCCTTCTTCGTAGTATGTACTCAAATCGTGTTAAGTTTCATTGAATTCCATTCAGTAGCCCATGGGGTGCTGGGCTGCCCGTGGGGTGCCAGGCTGCCCATGGGGTTCCGGGCTCACTCATCACTATTCTAACAAAAAAGAATAATTGAAATCGGACTACACGTTCATTAATTACAACTAAGTAACATTTCAACTTTCATCCCCTTTCCCGACGGAACCGTGCTGAATTTCGGGATAAAAAGTATATAAAAACCTTCTTCGTAGTATGTACTCAAATCGTGTTAAGTTTCATTGAATTCCATTCAGTAGCCCATGGGGTGCTAGGCTGCCCGTGGGGTGCCAGGCTGCCCATGGGGTTCCGGGCTCACTCATCACTATACTAACAAAAAAGAATAATTGAAATCGGACTACGCGTTCATTAATTACAACTAAGTAACATTTTAACTTTCATCCCCTTTCCCAAGGGAACCGTGCTGAATTTCGGGATAAAAAGTATATAATAACCTTCTTCGTAGTATGTACTCAAATCGTGTTAAGTTTCATTGAATTCCATTCAGTAGCCCGTGGGGTGCCGGGATGCCCTTGGGGTGCCGGGCTCCCCGTAGGCTTCCGAGTTCACTTGTCACTATTCTAACAAAAAAAGAATAATTGAAATCGGACTACGCGTTCATAAATTATAAATAAGTAACATTTTGACTTTCATCCCCTTTCCCGAGGGAACTGTGCTGAATTTCGGGATAAACAGTATACAGTAACCTTCTTCGTGGTATGAACTCAAATCGTGTTAAGTTTCATTGAATTCCATTCAGTATCCCATGGGGTGCTGGGCTGCCCGTGGGGTGCCGGGCTGCCCATGGGGTTCCGAGCTCACTCATCACTATTGTAACAAAAAAGAATCTTTGAAATCGGACTGCGCGTTAGTAAATTACAACTAAGTGTACATTTTGACTTTCATCCCCTTTCCCGAGGGAACCGTGCTGAATTTCGGGATAAAAAGTATACAATAACCTTCTTCGTAGTATGAACTCAAATCGTGTTAAGTTTCATTGAATTCCATTCAGTAGTTTTGGAGTGATGCGCGGTCGGGATACAGACAGACAGACAGACAGACAGACAGACAGACAGACAAAAATTAAAAAAAATACAGTTTTGGCATCAGTATCAGCTACAGAGTGCACTCAATTTTTTTTTTGCAAATTATCTTCAATGTACAGAATTGGACCTGTTACAGTTTTATTATAAGTAAGAGATAGATGATTGTTTTCATACATTGATAATTTTTAAAATTCTTTCGAAAGGAATGTATTGTCTGGTTTATTTCTTAAAAATCACAAACCACTCGAACTTTTATTTTGTCTTCAAGTTGAACTTTCTCATTGAATGAGATATGTTTTGAAAAGTTTTTCCAGCGCCAGGAGCAAGCTATTTATATGCAAATATTGAAATATATCGCCAAGAAAGTGTCGTATATTGGTCTTGCATTTAAAATAAGACGTTTGTTTATTTGGAGATTCTACAATATTACATTTACACTCCTGATAAAGAAGACTTATGTGCCTGAATAATTCATTAATGAGCCTGTCCTTGAAATTGCATATGAACTCTATTAAAATCCTCACTACATGATCATTACTAAAGAAATCATGTCACTACGAGTATACAGTATTTTAAGAAATTCATTTTATTAAGGAAGTCTTTAATGCCTATTCTTTTATTTCAGGCTTTTAACTTTAACCCCTATAAATCGTGCTTGCGAGGTAGATGGATTATTAGATGCAAGTGCAATTGTGCAACAGGTGTGCGAATTCGCACAGTCGAGCTTAAGTGGCTGCTATCATGAGTAGGCACATAAAATCAAAATATTTTTTTAAGCTTCCCTTTGATTATTTCTTACAATATCTCCTTTCATAGACAAATAAAATAAATCTGTCCCAGTAAATAAAAGACTGTACCTATCAACATAATTTTTGGGCCACATAAAAAGTCGCCCGGCAAACTTTGGTACAATAATTAGCTACTTGTCAAAGAGCCTTCAAAGTTTCCCAAATTTCCATTGAAAACATTTTTATATATAAAGAACGAAGCTACACAGTGGGTGTACAATTCAAAAATGTTTTGTGATGCTTCCTTTTATATTTCCTCGAGTTTGCCATTATGAAGTTGACGAATCGTGAATTAAGGAGAAACGCACGTCTCGATTTCGAAACTTATATTGTAAATCACCCATCTAATAATGCTTCGATTGTAATCGAGGGTGGCATCTGGCGTCACGACGCAAGGAACTGGGAACATATGCCCAAGACGCCAACTTTCAACAAATGCCTGCTTACGAATTCAAGGGCCTCTTTCGCAAAAACCGAGAGCGACGTTCTAAATAGATATTGCTCTCTCACTTGAGAATTTTATACCTTCTAAACTGCTACTCTAAATCGGATATGTTAAGCATAGTATAAACTTTTTAGATAATCTTCTATTTTAATTCTAAGGAAAACCTTACGATACAATTCACTGCAATAATAATTTTTGTGACGCCCAGTTTTTTTGTAGGTTTTTCTTTTATCTGAATCTTAATTACCTATGTAAGAACTCCTTACTTACATTCAGAAAAAGTAATGTCTTTTTTATATATTATATGATGAATACATATCAGTTAAACAAAACAGAAAACTGGATCAAACTGGAGGAGGCCTATCAAATAGAGGTTTATATCCAAGAAGATACATAAAAACAAGACATATAATCTAAACAGTTTAACAGTGTGTATACGAGTATATCTGGTGTTAAAACACAGAAGTGAAATTTGTTAATTTATAATACATAATGTAATACTAAGATGATGGGAAATCAAAAAAGGGATTTATTATTATTATTACATAGCAGTTAATAATTGGGAGATACTGATATCTATCCCCACTTATCTCAAAGTTTAACTAAAAGAAGCTTATATTTGATCTACAGATTTAAACGCTTCCCATAATGGCGTAAGACAGTTCGATTAGCTATTCTTGGATTAATTTATTTAAATGTAGCAACACTTGGCACAATGTTCATTCATATCGGTCTTATATGTCATAAAAATTACAACTTTGTGTACCTACCTGTACTTTGACAGATGGCGCGGCGGCAGATTTTCACGTACGAGCGAGTTATTTGTGTTGTCTCATGGTATTTGTTTTTGTCACATTTAAAATAAATAAATGGCGTCGAGCACCATACATTAATAGTAACTTTGCTTTACTGTAAAATCCATGCTGATGTAACATTTGATCTTCTTCGCTTATATGTAATTTAATATATTTACTTTTGTTGACGCCAGAGCTTCCGTTACTTTTTTAACTATTTTTCTTTTTGTGGTTTGATGTACACCGCAGAAATCACCTGCAATTATTTGCATGTATCAAGTACCATAGTACAGTATACATATAGTAGTTAATGTTAATAATAATTGATCACAAGCAAAAACTGCACTGTTTCCGCAACAGAAGTAAATTATGCAACTACTTATAATGCACTACTATACTATGAGTATGTATACTATACTATGAGATAATCATCATATCTCGAAAATAAGAACTTGCTCTTTGCTATTAATTAAAATAATTATGGGCTGAGTTGGTAGGCAGTTGAAAGCTACATATGGTAGATGGAAAATAATTAATGAGATTTTTTTTGTTATTGTGACGGAACAAGCCCGTGAAGTGGACTAACCTCTGCCTATAACAGACGCATTTCGTCAACGACGAATTGCTCTGTGCCCGTCACACTGAGACGTACAGTTGTTAGGGCTCATGTGCCTTTGATTTTTCTGACTGTCAAGGACTGCTGCCGGAACACACTTGGTGCTTGGCGACAGATTTTCTACTTGAGGGTAGCGGCTAGACAGGCGGGCATTCGCAAAAAGCCCTACCACCATGCTATAACGACTGCCATCCTTAGACAACAACCGGGACCGACGGCTTAACGTGCCCTCCGAAGCACGGAAGCGCTCAGTAGTAATGTCACTAGCGGTCACCCATCCAACTCATGACCGCGCGCGATGATGCTTAACTTTGCCGATCGGTTGAGAACAGCTAAGTAAACTTCGCTACGAGCGCTTCAAAACTAAAAGAAGCTTATATTTGATCTATACAGATGAAACGCTTCTCATAATGGCGTAAGACAGGTCGATTAGCTTTTCTTGGATTATTTTATTTAAATCTAGCAACACTTGGCACAATGTCCATTCATATCGGTCTTATGTGTCATAAAAATGACAACTTTGTGTATAGTACCACCAACTTAACTGTGCAGTTTTCGAGGGCGCTACTGGTCATGGAAATCAACTAGGTACAAACTGTCACAATTTGAAGGAATGTTGTAGTTCTTTTTTCTGCCACCTGAACAGATAAGTTGGTGGGTCTATACCTAGGTACTTTGACACATGGCCTGGCGGCAGATTTTCAGGTATACGAGCAAGTTATTTGTGTTGTCTTGTGGTATTTGTTTTTCCCACATTTAAATTAAATAAATGGCGTCGAGCACCATACATTAATGGAAACTTTGCTTTTCTGCAAAATCCATGCTGATGTAACTTTTGATCTTCTTGGCTTATATGTTATTTAATATATTTACTTCTTGTTGACGCCATAGCTTCCGTTACTTTTTTAACTATTTTTCCTTTTGTGGTTAGATGTACTCCGCAGAAATCTCCTGCAATTATTTGCATGTATCAAGTACCATAGTACAGTATACATATAGTAGTTAATGTTAATAATAATTGATCACAAGCAAAAACTGCACTGTTTCCGCAACAGAAGTAAATTATGCAACTACTTATAATGCACTATTATACTATGAGTATGTATACTATATTATGAGATAATCATCATATCTCGAAAATAAGAACTTGCTCTTTGCTATTAATTAAAATAATTATGGGCTGAGTTGGTAGGCAGTTGAAAGCGCAATATGGTAGATGGAAAATAATTAATGAGATTTTTTTTGTTATTGTGACGGAACAAGCCCGTGAAGTGGACTAACCTCTGCCTATAACAGACGCATTTCGTCAACGACGAATTGCTCTGTGCCCGTCACACTGAGACGTACAGTTGTTAGGGCTCATGTGCCTTTGATTTTTCTGACTGTCAAGGACTGCTGCCGGAACACACTTGGTGCTTGGCGACAGATTTTCTACTTGAGGGTAGCGGCTAGACAGGCGGGCATTCGCAAAAAGCCCTTCCACCATGCGGTGAAGCTCAAGCCCGCGGGATTCGAACCATGGACCTGCTGCACGGCAGTCCATAGCCAATGCCACTGAGCCATCAGTGATTCAAAATATACATACATAAATGCTAATATATGTGATAATTTTAAAAATTTATTCAATTGCTGAAATTTTTAACTAAACGCCAGATATTTGAAATCAAAGTGGCCAGTTTGACAAAACGTGAAATTCATATTTGAGTATTTTTGTCGGTTTTAGGGGTAACATAAGGTATTGTTTACTAATGTGATCATCATAGAATGGTTAAAACACCCAGCTAATAGCTAATAGCAGAATCAGGCGGAATTGTCACTAGATATTATTTGTATGTTTAAGTGTTTTATTAAAATATTAATTTGATGTTTTCATAAAATATTTTAAAAATATTTGTTATTATTAACCCAGCTACAAAGTTATAAAACTGTTAAAATTTAAAATTTGCCGCCATTGACGCACATGTTATGGTACTTCTGAAAAAGTATAGAGGCACAAGAATAAATAATATGGTTATTTGTTCATGTGATAGAGGTTTTTTTATTTTATTTTATTATTTATACTTTTACACTACAGACTCTGGCTCCGTACTCTTTTTAGATGTTCCTTTTCCTTATCAGTTTAATACAGTTTTATGATATGATAGAGGTTAGAAATATAGTCATGAACTTATTGATTATAGTTCCTGTTTACTTCTTTTATCTAATGCAAGTCTTGTTTTGAAATCTAGATTATTATAATTTATTGTAATATTATCACTTATGCACAGGTTACCTTTAAGGGCAAATATTAAATAGTAGTGTGTTTCCTTGTGTTTTATACTTTCCTTAAATAAATCACTAATAAGATTTAAAAATTATAAAGTTTTATAGCTTTTGCATGGGAAAAACATAAGATAATGTAAATCGCGAATGCGTAATTCAATGTTTATGCACCGATATCTTGATTTTACAAACAAAATACTGTAATCTGCATAAGATAAATCTTTATTGCTAATAAATATACTGTACCACCATAGATATATTAAATAACATACAATATTTCCTTTACATCGTATAGTTTTTAATTAGGTTAATTGAATGGTTGTTTGTATTTATGTCGGGCTATGGGAATAAATTTAACGCCACTCCTCCAAATAGAGTACGCTAGTAAAAGCAATAACGGACGTTGTCGATTCGCTTACTCAATACAAAATTTCATCGGTTTTTTTTATAAACTCAAGAACGCTTTGGTCTTTGACACCCGTAGTTAAATTATCACGTAACTCGAAGGAAGGAAATCCTTATAAGCAGTCCAGAGAAGATTGTTCTACGTTAAAGAAAAACAAAGAACCTATTGCTAATTAACCAAATGGTAGTCATTGAATTGGTAAAATTAGTGGTATAATGGTTTTATTCAAAGCTTTTTTTAAAGCTATGATGGCCGAGCAGTAAAAGCTATGGACTGCCGTGCCGCAGTACCCTGGTTCGATCCCCACCGCCGGCTTGAGCTTCACAACATGGTGGAAGGCATTTTGCGATTGCCCGCCTGGCTAGATACCACCCTCAAGTAGAAGATCTGTCGCCAAGCACCTAACGGTGTGTTCCGGCAGCAGTCCTTGAGAGCCAGTGAGATTACAGGCACATGATACTTAAAAACTATGTCTCAAAGTGACGGGCTCAGTGCAATTCGTGACTCGTGATGATATGGATCTGTTACAGACAGAAGTTAGTTCGCTTAACATCAGGTGGGCCTCGAGCTTGTTCCGTCACAATAACATAAAAATAAACAATTATTTTCAAGCAAATAAACTACTAGGATATGTTGACATTTGTCTTTTAATAGCTTTTGAGTCTTATCTTCATGAAACGGTTAGCTAATAAAGGTGCAGAGGTGGAGACATATTAAATGATGACATCACCCAACAATTAATGATCACTTGTAACTAATGCTCGTGTATGTGCCAGCTGTGGTAAAATAAAGTTTTCCACTTCTATATATAGAGAACAAATAAAATCTTCATACATTCTGATAACAATAGCTAATTATCGCCTCGTAGGGCGGCGTGCTAGAATAGTACTACTCCTATCTATATATGTAAAAAGAGAAAAATACCAGAAGCGCTTTCAGAAGTACTGCCATCTTACACAGCGATCCCCAAGCGCCAGCTAAACGTGAGGATTGTGGCAAACCCCCCTTATAATGGGAGAGGTGGATCCTCCAGCTGTTGATAATAATAGTTGATGTTTTATGTTTTAATAATAGATGATGATAAAATGCAAATTTTCATGATTTTAACAATTTAACAATAACAAGTAGGTTCGATTCAGTACCATAAATTGTATGACGTAGACACAGCTTACCTGTATTAATAATATTCTTCACGTGATAGTGAAATTCTGATTGGTAAGACCTTTGCCTCTAGATCAAATGTGCAAGAGTGATGAAAAGAAGCGGAGTAGACTAACAATAATGAATTAATTTATAAAGCAAAAACCCGACTGCTAATTATTTATTTCAGTTAAACGGTCTATCGTCCCATTGAAATTGAAACTGCAAGATATATATATTTATGGAATTGTTTTTAAAGCCCTTCACTTTTATACCCCACTTGATGGGTTTGGAAGGACAAAAACAATAACTCACAATTTGGTCTAAAATCCGCCAGTTCGTTTTATGAAAAAAAAATATGCACCCAGTGTCACTTGCACTTAGTAGGTAGGTAGCAATTGGTGACATTCTAACGCAGCCTCCTACGGGCACAGGCGATTTTTTTTATCCTTGCGATTATAAGGACGACTGTTTGACGTTGGCGACATCTACCTAAATAGCATGACACTATCTAATAAGGACGTTGATATTCCAATAACACTAATCACCAATTTGATGACAAGATTTTTTAAATTAACTAAGTACTAGCGAACCACCCCGAGTTCGCACGGCTGCAATGCTGATACTAAATATACTACAGAATGTCATTATATACAACGTTTAAAGATGTTTGTAGACTTTTTTAAGGTGTACAATACTGTAGTACATTATTTTGACCTATCCTGTAGGGTTCAGTCAGCATTTGCAATGTAAGCGCAAAAAATGTTTTAATTTACGACATCACATTAGAAACCTGTAAAATTATGAGTTTTCTCTAATATATTATGCATGTGTAATACAACTTTCCTCTTGAATCACTTTCTATTAGAAATGCATTAAAATCCGTTGCGTAGTTTAAAAGATCTAAGCATACATAGGGACAGACAGGGGGAAGCGACTTTGTTTTATATATACTATGTATTGAAGAGCAACGCATGCTAAGCGACAACATAGTTGTGTCATTTTGACATTTGACGAAGCCCGCTAAGGAGTTCAAATGTCAATATGAAGTTCTAATATACACAACAAAGTCCCAGGCCTGTACCGAGATCCACAAAATAATCGTGTTTTACGACCAGTTTTGGGTGGTACGCATAGAACGCAGACTTATTCTACTTAACGTGGTAAGTAGGTAGCTACAGCCCGTGCTATTGACAGTGGCAGCTAATGGTTCACAAACCGATGTACCCGGCACCGTATTGACATCAACTCAAGTCAATCCGTTCAGTATGCTTTGTATGGAACTCTATACAACAAAGCACAATAACCAACGACGTATCGGAAATACTCCAACTTGGCATAAATGCGCCAGTAGTCGTGCGAATAAAGTGAGTCAAGCTTGATATGATTACGAAGGAATACAGCTGCGTTTGGTTGTCTTTATTATCTGACTGCAGATGTATGGTGACATCATCTCCAATCAGCTAATAAAACAACTGAACGCTGAACATGTATATACTCGAGGAAAAGGTAATCGTTATGATCAATAGCCATAGTGTCCATCATTGAACGAAGGCTTATTCCATTAGAGAGGTTTCTCAAAATCCCCACACTGGGCAGGCGTTTTAGAGATTGCAGTTTGTGATGGCAGTTCTTCAAAAGGGACTGCTGCCCATGGAGCCCATGGTATTTTTCGTCGCCTTTTCACGGGGAGATATATTTTTGATGGTATTGGAGGGTAAACGAGCAGGCGCCTCACCTAGTGGTAAGTGTGCACCATCACCCTCGAGTATCCGCAACACCAAAGGTCTCAAGGATGCGTTGCCGGCTTTTCATATGCTCTCTTCTTGAAGGCTCCTTATTCGTATCGGTTCGGAAATGCTTCAAATGGTAGCTGGTTCCTTATAGTAACAGTGAGAGGCAGAAAACCACATCATCGCTTACCATCAGGTAAGACTGTGGTCAAACCTATCAGCAATAAAAAAAAGGTATCGCGTTAAATCTTTCCACGAAGGGTTCCAGGTTAGAATTGTACATTTCCATATCAGTAGTCCACAAATGCGATTTCTTTTTTTAGGTTAAGCCTGTTTCCAAAACAGGCTTAACCTAGAATTAAGGGCTCTCAAGGACAGCTGCCGGAATACACCATTAGGTGTTGGTGACAGATTTTTCTACTTGAGGGTGGTCGCTAGCCAGGCTGGCACTCGCAGAAAATCCCTACCAACCTGCGGTGAAGCTCAAACCGCGGCGGGATTCGAACCATGAACCTGCTGCGTGGCAGTCCATTGCCTATGCTACTGAGCCATCACTACCTCAAAACCTAATCCTAATTGAGAGATTATACACGCTGAGCTCATTAAACCAGAACCAAATTAGCCCAAGACACTAAAATTCAATCATCGGTTGACCACTTCTCTAAACACATATAAGGAACTGTTATATGTACCTACATTCTATAGACTTACTAAAGGGCATTCCGGTTCGTAATAACAGGGAGGATTGGCCACTTAACCCTTTGACCCATACTAATAATGTTAGACGGTTATTTCATTGCTGCAGGAACGGTCATGATGACTTGAACCTAATAATGGCTCCCGATATGAAGCATTTAGTAGAAATGCTTCGTCTCTTTATATTATTTCAAAGTGTGGGTTACAACTTGGTACGTTTTTACTCGGATTTTAAGCGGTAAAGCTGCTTACTGTCTCTAACAGCCAATTACGGAGTCCTGTACCTCGAGTACGTATAAATAAAAACCGATATAATAAGAACCCTTTGCGAACATTATATATAATGGTTGGTAGTTAAAAATGTTTTTTACATTCCTTTTTTGTATTATAACATATTTAGCAACCTAAGTACTTGTGGTTCATTTTTGCCTTTATGGATTGTTAAAAAGAAATGTAGAATTAATAACCAATTATACATACATATTTAGAGCTGACGACTTAGCTTAAGGTTCGTATGATCAATATAGAGACTATTTTCATTTCAATCAAAAGCAATTAATTCTAATTTGAATGCACCTAATATATCTAACATTATACATTGAAAATATATCAAAAGATACCGTATTTCAGATAAATATCCAGGTGTTTTATACAATCTTTGTTTTTTTTTTCTTCTATTGCTGATAGGTAAGTCTTTGAGCACAATCTCACCTGATGGTAAGTAATGATGTTGACGAAGAAGTTAATAGGCTTAACCTTGAGTTACTGGCTCTCAAGGACAGCCGCCGGAACACACCGTTAGGTGCTTGGCGACAGATTTCCACCGGCACCAAGGCATTCGCAAAAAGCCCTTCCACCAAGCGATGAAGCTCAAGCCTAGCCAATGCCATTGACCCATCACTGCTTCAAATTTTGAGTATTAATAAAATATCTTCTGTTTAAACTGTACAATAAACTGAAAATATATTCGAAACAAAAGTAAATATTAAATCCTTATGTTTAAGGAGAGCTGGCTCGTGCAAAAAGGTTATCAAGACTCGTAAAGCACGCGGTTTACGGGCATTGTTTCGGAGTCAGCGATTATTTCACAGTTTTTGGCAGCGTTCCGCGCTGCGTCCCCCGTGAGAATTAACTGCGTTCTGCCTTTGACGGTTCCGCCATTACTTTATTGCGGCCATGTTGACGTTCGAATCGCTGCAGAGTTTAAGTTAAAATATCATTTGGTGGAAGCTTAGTGCAATGGCTTGCCACTAGTCAAAATCATTTATTCAATTTTGGCGTCTACGAAGCTCATATGAGCATCAAATACACTCACACTTTAACAATTTGTAAGTGTATTATAAACCCTGTGGCGTATCGGGTGAGAATGTCACTAAGAGACAAGATAAGCCTTTGACCACAATCTCACCTGATGGTGAGTGATGATGTGGTCGAAGGTGTTAACAGGCTTAACCTAGAATTACTGGCTCTCAAGGACAGCTGCCGGAACATACCGTTAGGTGATTGGCGACAGATTTTCACCGCTGGTGGTCGCTAGCCAGGTGGGCATTCACTAAATGCCTTTCGACCATGCGGTGAAGCTCCAGCCCGCGGCAGGATTCGACTCATGGACCTGCTGCGTGGCAGTCCATAGCCAATGCCAATGAGCCATCACTGTTTAAAAATTGGTAAATAATTTTATATTAGCAGGTTCGTCCTAAAAATGGAACTGAGTCTCAAAGGCAGATATCATTTACGTTTGCTACTTTTTTTTATATAACTTTTATAGGTAGATTTTGTAGTGAAATCCTACAGGATTTGAAATTGTTTCCTTTCAATCATTCAAACATTTTCAAAATCAGTTCAAATATATGTCAAATAAATTGAAACCTAGTATTGTGCCTTTAATTGGCAAGATTTAGTCTTGGCGAAGCTGTTTGAAACTGGAGACACCTTAGTAAATCAATACTTGATGAAACGTCTCTCTTGAACTACAAATCAACCTCAAGTCGTATTCAAGTGGGTTTGGTGAAAGGTTGACAATGTAAGTTAAATTTAAGATAACTCACTGATGCGTACCGTCGTCACATTGAACTAGCTTAGACAAAGGTTCAAGTTACCACAATTTCTTCAAACAAAAGTAAAATTACAACAAATAAGGTTACGTCGGCACATTGGTATAATATTGGGTCGAGAAAAAGAGGCCAGGAGAAATGTTTTTGAAAGTTTGTAAATAATTAATTCTATTGAGTTGCAATGGTTACTATGTTTTTATATGTCATTTGTTCGGGTATTAATAAACTAATAAGTAAGAATGTAATAAAATATGTACGGTTTTTTAGGAATACTAACAAGGTTTTAACAATATAATCCAATAATATAATGTAATATTGAGAGCCAGTACTTCTAGGTTAGCCTGAAGAACATCTTCGACCACATCGTCACTTACCATCAGGTGAGATAGTGGTCAACGGCTAACGGATCAGGCATAAAAAAAAACCCGGAGAAAGGTTTTCAACGTTTATGTCGACCTTGTAAATTAATATAATAAAACAGTATAGGTATATATATGAAATGTATGTCAAAAACAGAATAAGTTAAAAAAAACACCCAAAAAATGGAACTGACTTCAACACTCAAACGTGTGAAATAACTTGTTGAAGTCGGTACCATGATGATTCAAAAGCACCTATTATCACAAAATTGTGCACATGGCACCAACTTCAACAAGTTATTTCACACATTTGAGTGTTGAATTTAGTTCCATTGTTTGGTAAAAAAAACACCTTTTAAGTGACTCTTGCTCTTATGGGATCGATTGTCATTCACTGTGAATGACTATATCATCAAGATAGAAGAAAGAGAAACATTTTTCAGTTATTGGAGTGTAACTCAAAAACTTCTAAACCGATTTTGATTACATTTAAATGGAACCACACGGCAAGCATCAGCTTTCAAATAAAAAAAATATCATCAGAATCGGTTCATCCAGTAAAAAGTTCTGAGAAAACAACTGCAAAAACAGACGAATTGAGTACCTACCTCCTTCTTTTTGTAAAGTCGGTCTAAAATGGGGTCTCTTAAGAGTTGTATTCGTTATCCGTTATATATATACACATGCCACCTTTATAAACTTTTAGTATATACCTAATATGTATTTGGTAGATACGTATTTGCGTTCATTAGTATCTGACATGTGACAATTGTACCGGAAGTCGGTGTGTCTCAGTGTTTATAACTTTAACCCACATATCAACTTGTGATAACGCGATAAAGTTTACAATCACAACGTGCGTCGTAACCCTTCGAGAAATACAAGACTACAAGGCTTGTGAAAAGCAGTCTACTAGGTGCCTGTAAAGCACATACAAACTCTGTAGGTAGTTATTTTTGTTTGCATAGGCTATCCTTTTACCACTATCTCACCTGATGGTAAGTGACGATTTGGTCGAAGATGTTGTTCGGGCTAAAGTATAATTACTGTTTCACAAGGAGAGCCAGAGCAGACCGTTAGCTACTTGGCGACAGATTTTCTACTTAAGGGTGATCGCTAGCCAGGCGGACATTCGCAAAATGCCCTTCAACCGTACGGTGAAGCTCAAGCCCGCGATGGGATTCGAACCATGGACCTGTTGCGCTACAGTCCATAGCCAATGCCACTGAGCTATCACTGTTTCTATATTTCGTAAGATAAGGTTAACTGAAAGATATTTTTCATTTCCAACTGTCTGCTAGCAAAATATAGAGTTCTGTAAGTAATAATTTCCAGAATTCCTTATTTTAGTCTTCGTATTACTTCTTCAATTATCCACCACTTTCATGTGTCTTATTACACAGTCTTATTACGCTACTGCTCGAATACTAAAAAAATCAAAGGGTGTTGGTATAAGCGGGATCTTAATAGATCTGAAGGCACATGGCGCGTGAATTATTTAAGTGTTTCGAACCGGCATATTCCAGAAATGTACTTTGCGTCCCCTTAGAGTGTATAAAGGAAATTTATGGACAAAAAGTACACAAGTCCCCTTATAACCATTTATTTACAACGTTACCTCTCATTAGTAAGATAATGATGATATTTTAAAAATCAAATATAGTTAAATCAGAGGCTTAATTTTTTATGTAAACTAATTAATGTACCTTTTACTTTTTTGTTTTTATGTCATAGTGACGAATCAAGCTCTAGGCCCACCTGATGTAAAGCGGTATCCTCTGCCTATAACAGATGCATTTCATCACAAGTCACGAATTGCACTGCACCCGTCACGTTGAGACACAGTTGTTAAGTCTCATGTGCCTGTAATTTTACTGGCTCTCAAGGACTGCTGCCAGAACACACTGTGAGGTGCTTGGCGACAGATTTACTTTTGTCTCGTTGTATAATTATGATACAGGTGTGGTATGTTGATCACTGTACACGAGGCGATATATGAGGGACCCCAGTGAGTAATGATCACATCCCACACGCGTATCATACGACATTTTTCAAAATACTTGCGAGGAACAAATACAAATATTTTGCTAATTAAATATTTATTAATCAATGGAGCGCTGATTTTGCTAATAAAGATGGCCCTGACGAAAACACCGAACCACCTTAATGTTTATATAGTCAATTAGTTGATATATACCTAACCTAACCTAGTACTAGATACAATACAAAACGTATAAGAATATATACTTTTTAACAGAGTGAGCTTTATGATATCGTTCTTAGGGCCATAAACCGAACTATAACACCCTCGTGCATAATAATATTTACACTAGTATTAGTACAAAAAAAAATTGCCCGCTATTTTCCATAATTTTCGTAAGTTGTTTGTATCGCATTTGCGCAATATATATTTTATAATAATATATTATATATATATTTTTCCTCGCAAGGGTGTTGAAACAGTGCGTATGAAACTTGCTCACTATACACTCGGCTGATTTACGCCCTCGCTGACGGCTCGGGCTGCAACACACAGCCTCGTGTATAATGAGCAACTTAGCTCACTTGTATCATATTCTACTGTTACATATCTTTTTTAATGCAATAATAATGTGAAGAAGAAAGTTTATAAACTCACTTAATCTTCTTACCCCCTTACTTATAAAAACATCGCTATGTAGTTGCTAAGTAATGGATAACTAAACAGTGTTTAAGTAATGCTTAAATATTTCTTACTTATAAACGCTACATAGCACCTGTTTAGCTAAGCAATGGATAATGAGGTCGAACGTATTTTAAACTGACAACATTGTACTAAAAAGTATTATGAATGACCTAAATGGCCAAATAGCATGTATCTAGTGCTAAATATCTTGAAATTAAAAAGTAAATATATTACTTTTCTTTGTATAGTACCACCAACTTAACTGTGCAGTTTTCGAGGGCGCTACTGGTCAAGGAAATCATCTACGAACTGTCACAATTTGAAGGAATGTTGTAGTTCTTTTTTCTGCCACCTGAACAGATAAGTTGGTGGGTCTGTAACTAAATAAGCTGATCAGAAATATGGGCGCCATCTTGTTACTTAAAATTTAAACAAGGGTGGGACGGTGTTTAAACTGACAGCTGATTTAAGCAGTACTTAGGTACTGGATAAAGTTATGTAGCGTTTATGAGTAAGAAATTTTGCTAATCAGCGGCTAAGTAATGTTTAAAATTTAAGTAGCGTTTATAAGTAAGGCTGTTAATGTTTACTTCAGTAGGTATATAAAACTCTTTGGTTTGTTTTTATAAGAAAAACGAATGAAACAAATCACGCGTGCGTAATAGACTACATTATGACACTAAAATCGGTGGAATTAAAGGCTCGTTACGAGCAAGTGTGTTGAAAATTTGATTTCCTATGATATTTTGAACTACTTCTAAATAAATTTAATTATCATAGGTAAACATATCAGAGATTTTGTCTACGCTGGTTAAATGCTAACTGATAAGGTGATATAAAAAAAGAGCTTATTATCTTCTTCCTACCTTTATCCCACTATACACTGTGAGGTCAGTATTGTTGTAGACTTTTTGTCCAAAAATCCTTTTCATATAATCTAAGGGCACGAAACTAAGAAATCACCACTGCATGGTGATTTCTTAAAAGCCCCTCGTACCCAAAGTGCAATATAATTATGACAATATCTTACTAAGATTCATAATAATAATTATAATGTAACAATGATCATATTATATTTGTAAATAATACGGGATAAGTCAGATAGCTCCGACTATAGTTTCAGCCACATCAGAACTCGCCGACACGACCAACTCCTCGCACCGACCTATGACGTCACGCGCGCTACGAGCTGCCGCCCGCAGTGCTAAGCGAGAAGTCAACGCGAGCGTCCCGAGCTCTCCTTGAAAAAGACCCCCGAATGTGGTTTTAACTATATTCGGAGCTATCTGACTTATTGACGTGAGTTATCCTGTATGATTTACTAAAAATTAGTAAAAACCACGTTAGTTTTTAAAATAAAATGATCATAATTATGTATTATGTTATATCATCTGAAGAGTTGGCTTTATATTTAACATAAAAAAAGTATTTGTAGTCTCTGGCTTTAACTTCCTTTTCGTCGCTCTTGACATCTTAACTGTGGCGGGCGTACCACGTTCTATTTTTATAAATATGATTAATAGTACATAATAGTAAGGGATATTCTTCTGGCATACGTGTGCTATCTTTTTATGTTTAAAAAGCTCAGTAACAGTGATTTAAGTATTTTTAATTTTGCACCTCACTCCGTTTCGACTCCAGGCTGTCTTCAGCAGAACATCATACCGTTCTAACCAACGGTGTTCACCACACTGAATGCTCACATCCTCAAAATCATCCAATGTAATTTATAAATGACCTTAAGGAGATAGAAGTAAAATCAGCTTAAAATGAAACGCAACGCGTGGATGGACGCATACAAAGTTCTATTACACATGTTTTAAATCTCCCTTGAGGGTCACGTTCATTACGTATTGTAACATTGCACGCGAGCATTCACTTAAGCTCATCAACTGTTTCCAAATTGTATTACAAAGTTCGTTGAACTATATACATTGTTATCTAATTGTGATTAGGTAATGCATAGGTGTACCTTACATGGTGTTGCTAGGTATAAATAGGACACTGCTCAGTGCTCATATTATAGTTGCATATTTTTTATATCTTAATTATTAATTACTAGTCTTACTTATATCTGATAGCCAGCCTTTGAGCACTAGATCTCATCTGGTAGTAAGTAATGATGTGGTCAAAGATGTTGTTCAGGACGGCAATTCTCGTGCAGTGATATGAATATCATAGTAGATAAATATCGAGAAAACATGGCGAATATCGAGTCGTGTTGTTTTGTGATATTCTCGCAATATCACTATCGATAAATATCAAGCCCTAGCGATCGACACGCAACATTGCGATATCGGGATTATCATTATACTTTCTATACACATGAATACAAGTTCATCTGTGGACATATTTTTATATCTACCACTCGCGAGAATAGCATTTTTGTGAAAAGTCGATATTTTTGGGATATTAATAGTCTATAGGTGACACAGGATATATATCGAGAATCGATAAATTTATCCCAATTTTGAGAATTGCCCCCCAGGCTAACTTAGAATTATTGGCTCTCATAGACAACTGCCGGAACACACCGTCAGGTATTTGGCGATAGAATTTCTACTTGAGTGTGGCAGCTAGCCAGGCTGCGAATGCCCGCTAAATAACCTATCACCAATGATATTGGATTGTAGTCTATATAGCTATGTAGACTGCCATCTTAAGAAAATAACAGACACTGTCTGCTTGACGTGCCTCTGAGTACTCTGAGCGCTCAGTAGTAATGCCACTAGCGATAACGCATCCAAGTTATGATCAGTCATGCAAATCAGCGGACGTTGCTTAACAAAGTTGATCGGTTAAAAACGACTAAGCAAGATAGGGTACGCCGCGTGGAGCATTATCTCACTTATTGGTAAGCCTTGACGTAGTTGAAGACGCAAAGATGCGAAGTATTTGAAGGTAGTAAGCTAGCCAGGCGGGACTGCAAACTTGATTGTCCTTATAACAACCTGCGAAACTCAAACTTCTGGATAAAATTAAAAAACCGGCCAAGTGCGAGTCAGATTTGCGCACTGAGGGTTCCAGACAAACCTGTAGGTATATAGATAAAATTTATAGTATTTTTATTGTTATATGAAATCCGTAACATTTTAAAATTATGGAACTAAAAATGTATGCTTCTCGCAATTTTTTTCTTCATCTGCGCTATAAGACGTTGCTTCGTACCAACTTTTCAAGAACCTGAGTTCACGGGCAGTACCCTGTAAGTTTCGATTTCCTATGCGGGTGTCGAAAACTTGCGGCATAAACGTCTCTATCTCTTAATTGAGTTGGCTTAGAAGTTTTTTTTTTTTCACAACTCCAAGGTCCAGAAGACCTGAGTATTCAATATGAATTTCAGCTGTGATAAGGGTTCCGTTTTTTTTTACTTTTGAGGCACGCAACTTTAAAACAAAACTATTACCATCTTAACCTCACCGTCAAGTCTGTATTTTTTGGATAAACTCCCAGTTTGAAATTCCTGTTTTTATAAGGAAAGTTTTCTACCTGACAATACACGTGTTTACATTAGCAGGAAGTACGCTAAATGCTATTTGGCTCAATTAGCGCTGTGGTACAAAGAGGCTTAATTAAAGCTATATTGTGGGTCAGATTAGTGTTTGTTGTTGTAAGCGGCTATTGCGGTGGCCATCGAGGCTTTTCGAAGGTGCGGATAATAGTCACTTACAGACCACGGTTCAGTACACAGTACGTGACAAGATCAGTAAGATACTACGTGTGTTCATAGATTTTTTGTGCTCGTTGCTTGCCAGTATGAAAAAATTAAACAAATTATTGAGGAAATAAGGTCCGTATGAATGCGTATTGCAATTTGGCGAATCAAAGCAGTAGTCTGTGACAACTATGGCCCGGTTCGACCGCTATTTTTCAAAACCGGGATCTCCCTTTTCTATTTATGCTTGATTGGTTAGCCTTTTACCACTGTCTCATTTTATGGTAAGTGATGATGTAGTCGAAGATGTTGTTCAGCCTAACCTAGAACTATTGGCTTTCAAAGACAGCTACCGGAACACTCCGTAAGGTGCTTGTCGGCTGATTTTCTACTTGAGGGTCGCAAAATACACTACAATGCTATAACGATTGTCATCATAAGACAACAACCGGGACCGACGGCTTAGCGTGCTCTCCGAAGCACGGAAGCGCTCAGTAGTAATGTAACTAGCGGTCACCCATCCAAGTCATGACCACGGCGGACGTTGCTTAACTTTGCTGCTCGATTCAGAGCGGCGAAGCAAAGTTCGCTACGAGCGCTTTTAAAAATACAATTTTTATTGTGTAGCTTGTCGCTCGTCCTAGTCGTAGTCAATTAATTCAAACGGTTTTCGAACGTACGTGTAGTTAGAGATCTTTTAGTTTAAGAATACACGCCACTTCACTAAACGTGATTCATAAATGTGTGTGCGTGGAGTGATTTTACTGTAGACTTGGACAAGTCCACGGACTTCGCACACACTGAATGATTAATAATATTGACGAGGTTGCGAGTATGAAGTCTATTTTACATTTCAAGTTATTTTCAAAAAGTTCTTTTTATACTGTCGTAAAGCTTACTAAGTAGATCAGTTTTATTATTATACAATACAATAAAACATATAAAGTAAAAGTAAAAATTGTTAAAATTAATGAAAAATAAAATACCTTACAAATAGAGATATTATAATTTCCATCCCGCTGCTACGTTTACCTGAAACAAATAAAGGCACATATTATAAACTTATAATATGGGCATTAAAATATTGTACCTTAATTTGAAAACTACTGAATAAAGCAGATAAACGCGCTTACCCGCGGAAAACTCATATAATATATAACGGTAGTGGTCACATATCTATGCCGTTTGGTTGTTCCGTGAGGGCCGGCAGCTCATCTTATTTTCGAAAACTTATCAGAACGCTTTATTTATCAATTAACCTGATTTTAAAGCAAATTATCAATTGAAGCGCTCATAGCGAAGTTTACTTAGCTGTTCTCAACCGATCAGCAAAGTTAAGCAACGTCGCGCACGGTCATGAGTTGGATGGGTGACCTCTAGTGGCATGCATTACTACTGAGCGTTTCCGTGCTTCGGAAGGCACGTAAAGCCGTCGGTCCTGGTTGTTGTCTTAGGATGGCAGTCGTTATATCATGGTGGTAGGGCATTTTGCGAATGCCCGCCTGGCTAGCTACCACCCTCAAGTAGAAAATCTGTCGCCAAGCACCTAACGGTATGTTCCGGCAGCTGTGCTTGAGAACCAGTACTTCTAGGTTAGCCTGAACAACATCATTGACTACATCATCACTTACCATCAGGTGAGATAGTGGTCAAGAGCTAACCTATCTGCATTAAAAAAAAATAAAAAAATGTTGTTTAGGAGGATATGTGAGTTTTGCTTCATAACATGGCAAAAAATATTATTTTAATAATATGTAGCAATAAACAAATTTCGAGAGAAGTTTTGATGCAACTCTTGATTTTTCTTGATTCTTCAAGAATCTATCGAGGTATAGTATTTTTTTTTAACTCTAGTCTTCGTTGGGGTTTCCAAACGATTGCAGTTTTATATTAAATACCAAGTATTCAAACTCTATGAAATTCCCCCCGACCAAGAAAACCCGCCCCCCCCCCCCCCAATCGCTTCCTGTGGGAGGCGACTAAAGTTAAAATATTGGAAGGTGGGCAGCAGCGCCTTCTGAGGAGCTGATAAGTTAAACTGCGATCCCCATGACGCCTGCCTAGCGTGGGCATTATGGGGAACCCCCCCAAAATGGTGGAGGCTGCGTTCAGTAGTGGAAAATCCGGCTGATACAGAAAAGTACAGCGCTAGTATTTGAAATCATAACTAATACTATTTAGCCTTATGTTGCCGTATTTTAAATTTTTTATTTATGCATGATAGGTTAGCCTTTGACCACTATCTCACCTGATGGTAAGTGATGATGTGGTCGAAGATGTTGTTCAGGCTAACCTTGAAGTACTGGCTCTCAAGGACAGCTGCCGGAACACACCGTTAGGTGCTTGGCGACAGATTTTCTACTTGAGGGTGGTAGCTAGCCAGGCGGGCATTCGCAAAATGCCCTACCACCATGCTATAACGCCTGCCATCCTGAGACAACAACCGGGACCGACGGCTTAACGTGCCCTCCGAAGCACGGAAACGCTCAGTAGTAATGTCACTAACGGTCACCCATCCAACTCATGACCGCGGGCGACGTTGCTTAACTTTGCTGATCGATAAAGAACAGCTAAGTAAACTTCGCTACGAGCGCTTCAAATTGTGTTTCGAGGAAAATTATACATTGTACCCATTTTAATTGCTAGAGTTTTATTATACAAAGGAAAACTCATTAACATTGTGATTACAGGGTATGAACACAAGTGATAAAACTAATTACGGGTGTAAAAAGTTTTGATAACATTAATTTTAATTTATATGTCTAAACAGAAAAATAAATCTAATGGTATTTGTTTTTTCTGTGCTCTCTTTTCTTTTAATAAACAAGTACAAATTAATTAAAGAAGTAACAAACCAGACTGAAAATAAATAATTTCGTTGAACATTTTATCGTTCTATTGAAATTAAAGCTGCAAGTTTTATATCAATCAAATTTGAAAATGGATTTGGATGAAAAAAAAATGTTTTAACGCACATGGTGGCGTCTAAAATTTGCCAGTTTTTTTATATCATTTTATGTACCTAGTGTTACCTGCGTTATTAAGACAAATCTAACGATATCTTATACATTAAAATCAGTTAAGCCGTTTTGAAGTTATGGTGGAATAAAAAAACTCACAAACATACATACATAGAACCCTGAAAACATAACTCTAAATTTTTTTGGGCAGTCGTGCAATAATATGATTTGAGATAAGACTAGTGCTGTACACTTAACAACAAAAGTGTAGGTATACGCTATCGATGATTTAAGTTGTGTTTTTTGTATATAGAAAACTAACTTTCCGGCCGCAGCTCCGCCCGTATTTCAGTTATCGCGCAAAACCATTAACCTCTGTTTGCGCATTTGGATAAAACCTATCCTATGTCCTTTCCCGGGTCTCAAACTATTTCCATACCAAATTTCATCCAAATCGTAGTTTTTATGTTTATTCATTGCATACAAAAATACAAATCTTTCCTCTTTACAATATTATTCGTAGAATAGATTATCCTGTTTGTAACCTACGTCCTCAGTCTGACATTTTCAAATACCACTTCGCCTTAAATCTCATGTCCCACTAATTTTATAATTACTTACTGGGTCTCAATGACTGCTGCTGGAACACACTGTTAGGTGCTTGACGTCAGATTTTCTATTTGAGGCTAGACAGGCGAGCATTCACAAATGCCCTTCGACCATTAAGCTCAAATCGAACTATGGACCTGCATCATGGCAGTCCATAGCTCCTACCACTCGGCTATCATTGCTTCAAATGAACATGAATTGAGAACTCTATCCCTTACCTTATTGAGACGTAAAATCCAACTAAAGTCCGATGAACAGCTGTAACACTACAGTCAATGTATTTGTGGAGTATTACTTTATGGTATTTTATACGATGAAACTATATTTTCAAGCAATGATGGCCGAACGGTAATAGCTATGAATTACCGTGCCGCAGGTCCCTGGTTCGATCCCCACCGCCGGCTTAAGCTTCACTGCATGGTGCATTTTGCGATTGCCCGCCCGGCTAGCTACCACCCTCAAGTAGAAAATCTGTCCCCAAGGACCTAACGGTGAGTTCCGGCTGCAGTCCTTGAGATTCAGTAAAATTACAGGCACTTGAGACTATGATGATACAACTATGTCTCAATGTGACAGCAGAGGTTAGTTGCTTAACATCAGGTGGGCCTCGAGATTGTACCGTCACAATAACATAAAAAAAACATCCAAGAAACAATGTCTGTACCTACCGACCGCATCACTGATAATAAAGAGCTGAAGCCGCAAACATTTCAATATAAAATAAACATGCTTTTAGAGTAATAAAAATCTGTAAGTACCGGTAGGATACAACCTTGGTGATAAAAATGTTCTCTCAAGGTTTTTACTATGTATTTACTCCACACCCCACAGCTACTGGATAGAATTTACCAAAATCGAAATCCTCATTTTCATGTTGTCAAAACTGTCACGTAGAAGTGTCTTGGATAGATACCTCATTAATTTTTATGAGACCACTGGCATCGATACATCTGAGTACTTCCCCTCTTTACTTATTCTGATCAGTTTTTCACAGATTACTGAATTCCGTATTCATTTTGTGTGGGATAATTCAAGTTATTAGCTTTATGAGTTCAGAATCAGAGATGACTATTTATTTCGGTTATTATATTTTTCTAAAGACAGAACGTGGCCAATTAATTGGTTCGCTTTTGAAGCGCTCGTAGCGAAGTTTTCTTAACCGATCAGCAAAGTGAAGCAACGTCCGCTGCTGTCGTGAGTTGGATGGGTGACCGATAGTGACATTACTACTGAGCGCTTTCGAGCTTCGGAGGCCACGTTAAGCCGTCGGTGCTAGCTACCACCCTCAAATAGAAAATCTGTTGCCAGCCACATAACGGTGTGTTCCGGCAGCTGTCATTGAGGGAAAGTAATTCTAGGCTAGCCTGAAAAACTGAAAACCTTCGATCACATCATGACTTACCATCATGTGAGAGAGTAGGTTAAAGCTAACCGATCAGGCATAAAAATGATAAGAACTAAAGTAACAGGCAATGTGTTTTCTTTACACAATTTGATATTCTTTATACCTACTTCCATCCGTTTTCTAACAAGTAGTATAAAATTATCTGTATCAGCTGGATTGTCTATTGCGGAATACAGCATCCTCCACTATGGAGGGGTTTGCCATTATCCCCACGTTTGGTAGGCGTCTTGGGGATCGTAGTGTGGGATATCAGTTCCTCACAAAGCACTGCTGCCCATCTTCTGATGTGTTGTGCTACCCTTAGTCACCTGGTACGTCACTCACGGGTAGAGCCTTTGTTCTCAAAATATTACATTCGCAAAACAATATATTCGCAAAAAATTAAGATGGGCGGTTACATTCTATCTCGGCACCCCTCGAGCTGTATATCACATAACACTGTACAGAAAAAAAAATAACATTGTGATTTAATCTTTAATTTCGTGGAGGCTCTAATTAAAACAACAAGGGCATCGCCGGAATCTGTGGCCGGCCCTTCAACGACAAACTGAATCGGTAAATGTATAACGTAATAAATTATCCAACTAGATATAAGGAGAAAAAAATATATCTAAGTATCAACAAATTTTAGCTAAAAGATATTTTAGTTAACCAACTTCCCTTCAGGAAGAATATTGATAAGTTGGAGAATGAACTCAAAGTTAAAAATTATTATATGTAACAAAAAAAATATAATTATCAAATAAGAGTACGGACCACGAGTCTGGTGTGTATTTTTTTTTATTCCTGGTAGGTTAACCTTTGACTACTATCTCACTTGATGGTAAGTGATGATGTGGTCGAAGATGTTGCTCAGGCTAACCTAGAAGTACTGGCTCTCAAGGACCGCTGCCGGAACACACCGTTAAATGCTTGGCGACAGATTTTCTACTTGAGGGTGGTAGCTAGCCAAGCGGGCATTCGCAAAATGCCCTACCACCATGCTATAACGACTGCCATCCTTAGACGACAACCGGGACCGACGGCTTAACGTGCCCTCCGAAGCACGGAAACGCTCAGTAGTAATGTCACTAACGGTCTCCGATCCAACTCATGACCGCGGACGACGTTGCTTAACTTTCCTGATTGGTTGAGAACAGCAAAGTAAACTTCGCTACGAGCGCTTCAATAACAAAAAACAAAAAAGAAACTTTAATTATATTATGGCATGATATAAGACTTAATACAGCATATACTATTCAATTATTATAGAAAAGGAACCCTTCTTAAATGCAAATGCCATCTGTTTACACTTGAACAGTATGAAACCTTACAAAGGGCAGGGGTAGCTTAGGTAATAAGACTCCTTTGACGTTCTTTCAACTCCTGTTATGAACTAGCAACGTCATTGTGTGAAATACAATACAATACAGGTACGGTAATTCGTTACGTAATTTGTAATCAATGGATAAGGTAGTATAGTACCACCAACTTTACTATACAGTTCTCGAGGGCGCTACTGGTCAAGGAAATCAACTACAAACTGTCACAATTTGAGGGAAAGTTTTAGTTCTTTTTTCTGCCACCTGAACAGATAAGTTTTTTGGTGCGAGTACTTTAATTGAGAATTTTTGAGAATTTGAAGTGGCAATGGGCGGGCTACATTGCTCAACGAACTGATAACCGATGGGGAAGAAATGTTTTCCAGTGGTTACCACACTACACCGGAAGACGTAGAGCTGGTAGGCCCCCACTAGGTAGACTGACGACATCGTAAATGTCGCGGGTAGCCAATAGTAATAGGTTACAAGCGGCTTATAGCCGTTCTTTGTGGCGCTCTATGGGGAGGCCTATGTTTAACAGTGAACGTCTTCCGACGGATGATGATGATGACCTTTAATGAAACTTGAGGAAGCGAACGATTTTAGGATGCAAAACATAGAGTCCTGGCGTAATGAAGGTTTGAAAGGTACGCGACGCAAAATATTTTTTATTTATTATCGGCTTTAATTCCAAAAACCTTTTTCACGCTAGCAGATTAAAAGAACTTCTCCGCATGCAGATATCGAGTGATAAACCTTTCCGAGCTTGTGGAAAAATAATCATAAGTTATTCAGCAATATGTTCAGATGAAAAGCGAAAAACTTATTTGATATATAAAAATGAATATAATCTACGTTTGTGGAACAGAATTAAACTTGAGCTATCTTTGTATATCAGTGTCCGTTTTATTTTATAAGCTTCAGTTTAAAAAGTGTGCGTTATATTTGTGCCGAATTACTTTCTAGTACTTTTTCTACGTGTACGTGTTCAGATGGAATAAAACAAGTACTGAATATTAAACAAATAATAAAACGTATCTTTGAGCCAAACTCGGCAAGAATCTGTCCCGCTCTTTATTTTAGAGCGGAAGTAGATTCTTATACGAGGGCGGAAACTAATAATAATAAATGTTTTATTCAGTAATAAAGGTTACAAATAGGTTCAACCATGGTTAAAAACACCTTTTAAGTATTTTGCCAATACTTGTGTTAGGCGTTTTTGCTCTTCCACATCATTAGGATTACAATTTAGGCGTTTTGTATATTTATATAAAACATTTTAAAACGAAAACAATCTAAAATAAATAAATACAGCATAAACATTTTTTTTAAAGTACCCACAATAGTATATCGTGTATGTTAAAAGTGTGAGTTTAAATGCCAGCCAGCGGCCGACTGCGTGAATACAGTTGTGTGGGTCAGTCCAGGTACTTGTGGTTTTACGGTGTATAGTCCAAGTGTAAAGATGTTGCGTTTATGTACGTTTTAATAATTATGTGTAATAGTTTTAACGAATGTATGAAAATTACGAAAAACATAGTGTGTGTATGTATGTGTGACTGTGTGCATGTATGAGAGTATAAGTGTGTGTGTGTGTGTGTGTGCGTGAGTGTGTGTGTGTGAGAAGATAGATTTGCATCCAGCTAAGGCACCATTCTCAAAAAGTCTGGGCGAAAGGCAATGTGTGTGTGTGTGTTTATGTGATTGTAAGAGAAAATGGTTATTTGGATTTTGCTATTACAAACTACTTAACGAACCTAAGATACTCTTTCCATAAGAGCTTCAATCTCATCGTACCCTAGTTGTAATAGCCAATTTGATAGGGTTCTTTTACAATTGTAGCTATTGAGGGGGTATAGATTTAATATTTTATTTATCTTATTATATAAGTAACTAGATTGGCTTGTATACTGTCTACTAGCAAATGTTGAGTTCCTATTTAATGTACAGATTACAATATCATTTCTTCTTTTTGTTAATATATTGGGGTCAAATTTTAGACTTCTATGTAATTTTAATATTGTATTTAGCACGTAGAGTTTTCTAACCGTAAGTACTTCTGTAGAAATGTAAAGCATGTCAGTTGGATACATATAAGGTTTGAAGAACATTAACTTTAGTAAAGATCTTTGTGTTTTTTCTAGCTCCAAAAATCTTGTCTATGTGGCACCTCCCCAAACAGGAATACAGTATGTTAACAGTGATTGTGCTATAGCAATTTAAATTTGTTTAAGAAGTTCAGGTGGTGCCACATGTCTAAGATTTTTAAAGATATAGTTTAATTTTCTGGTTCTGGTCATAAGCAGTTCAAGATGGGCGTGCCAAGATAGGCGTTGGTCAATTACCACCCCTAGATACTTTGTAGTCTCTACTTTTTCCAGTATTGGGCATTCACAATAACTGCTATTATTACAGTCATGTATTTTAATGTTAAAGTTTGAATCAGGTTGAGACCTAACGTTCATGGAGAAACTTATAATATTAGTCTTTGATACGTTAAGTGTAAGAATATTTGCTTTCAACCATATAGCAATCTGTTATAGCCCTATTTCTGAGTTATTTTTAACTTCGTTCCATGAGGATCCAGTAAAAATTATAGCGGTGTCATCCGCATAAGATATTATATGCCCATTGTGAATTTTTAGGTCACAAAGGTCATTAATATAAGTCAAAAATAAAGTAGGTCCTAACACACTGCCCTGAGGCACTCCATAGTTAATAGGAACATCATCACTTATAGTTACACTTATTCTAGTCCTTTGTTTTCTTTCAGCTAAGTAGTCTCTAAATATAGCAAGGGAAGTGCCTCGTATACCTAATATTTCCTAACTACCTCTACTATTGACTATCTGATATCCGTTGAGTAGTAAAAATTCTTAACTATGCAATTTCTGGAACACGGCTGGTTCGGTAGCTGGAGGGTAACTCCTCCTCTTGCATGGTGGAAGGGCATTTTGCGATTGCCCGCCTGGCTAGTTGCCACCCTCAAGTAGAAAATCTTTCACCAAGCACCTAACGGTGTGTTCCGGCAGCAGTCCTTGAGAGCCAGTGAAATCACAGGCACATGAGACTTTACAACTATGTCTCAAAGGGACGGGCGCAGTGCAATTCGTCACTTGTGATGAAATACATCTGTTCTAGACAGAGATTAGTCCGCTTAACATCAGGTGGGCCTCGAGTTTATTCCGTTACAATAACATAAAAAGGGAGAGAGAGGAATGATTTTATGCGACAGTACCAGTGCTGCGCTGGCGGTGGAGTGAAATATACGTGCTCAAACACAAGGCGGGTACGTAACACCCGACCTCATAATTGGTGTAACTATTTTGTATTTTGGTTATATTTGTTATGGACCATCATCAATCCAAAAAAGTGGGAAAGTATGTCCGATGTCTGAGCTACCCTAGGCTACCCTACCGCCAAAGCCAGAAAGACAAAGTATTCTAGCATCACATGCAAAAAGCCAATATGAATGGAGGATGTTCATTTTGTTTGCAAAAACACACGATTGAACGATTTGTGTATACACAATATTACTCTGTTTTTTAGAAATAAAAGTTTTTAAAACTACAACAGGGTTATTAAATCATATTTCCTCATTCCCTTAATGTTAAATAATATATTAGAGCTAAACAAAAGTCGAAATCGACAACTTTATATTTGGGTATGTCATCCACCTTGCATCCACCTTGCAGTTGGTGTAACAATTTTTCACCTCATTCACACTGGGTTAAATTACTATTTAACCCAGTGTGAATGAGGTGAAAAATTATTTAACTTTCAGATACTTCTGAAAGTTAAATAAGTCTAATGTATGGGTGACGTGTATAACCGAACTACTGAAACCCTAATATTCTTGTTAGTATAGCCGGATAAAGCAAAGTGCTGATATTAGTCGGTTATTTTTACTGCCCAAAAAAAGGTGTGTTGTGTTTAGGGTTTATTTATGTATGTATGTTTGTGAGTTTCTTTATTCTACCATAACTTCTAAACGGCTTAACTGATTTTAATGTATGAGATATGATAGATTCGTCGTCCTAGCGCAATTGACACTAGTTACATAAAAAAATTATAGCTCTCACTGGCGTATTCTAGAAGCAAATAGTGAGTTTATTTTTCTTGTAATCCCTTAATGTATTTTATGAAAATAAAGGAATTCAAAAAAAGTTTATATAACATAACTTGCAGTTTTAATTTCAATGGAACAATAAAACGCTCAACAAAAATAAATTACTTGCAGTCTGGTTTTTTCATTTTTTTTTATTTATGAGATTCATGTAAAAAAAATGTGTTGTAACAGTATAAGGACATACGAGTTATTATCTGGATATATAAATGAATAGCCATTTATTGAACTGGACTTTTTTCAGAACGTCTTCAATTTGATTTCGGAACGTTCACCTAGGTCTTCCCCTTCCAACACTTCCGTTCACTTGTCTCACTTATACCTGTTTAGTCATTCTCAAATCATTCATTCTCTCCACATGTCAAAGCCATCTTAACATATATACTTTTCTCGATAGTCGTCACTAGATCCTCATTCACTCCACATATAGGGCATTACCTTTTCACACTATTCCTTATCATGTCACTCCGTTTGACTCCAATCATGCTTCTCAATGCTGTTATTTCCACTGAATTTATTCTACTTTGATGCTTTTTCTGCCAAACTCAACTTACACTACCATACATTAGTGTCGGAACCAACAGTATGACATGCCTATACCACATTAATCTTTATAACCGTACCGTATTGTAGCGTATCAGCCGGATAGTCCACTGCTGAACACAGCCTCCCCCAATATGCGGGGGTCTGCCGTAATCCCCACGCTCGGCAGGTGGCTTGGTGATCGCAGTGTGAGATATCAGTTCCACAGAAGTGCTGCTGCCCACTTTCTGGTGTGTTACCCTTAGGTGCCTCTTACTCACTGGCAAAGATGGGGGGGGGGGGGGTTAACATTCTGGCCTAACACCCCACGGGCTTAACAACACACTTCCTATTTGATATTCGCCCCTGACTCGTGCATCTGTTTTATCGACCTACATTGTTTTTGTATCAAATTCATCATAAGCATACTGATACGAGTACAAAATAATAATATTTAACATCTTGATGACGCAAAAACCTAAGACAACATTTTACTATTACAAGGTTTTTATATCTGTTTCGTTATCAATCGACAATTTCACTTATATTAGCTAAGGCCATCATGTTAAAAAAATAATCAATTTTCATTAGGCTAGTAAAAGAGGAACACAGCACGCGTATCGTGAAAATGTATTATACAATATCAAGTGATTATATACATGTAACTAAGCAGTATTTGAGAAAATACTACAATGATAACTAATATTTTAATTAAACATCAAATTAATATTTTAATAAAACATTAAAAATATATCTAGTGACGACTCCGCCTAATTTTCTTGCTAAGTCGACGTGACGTCACAAACGCCACGCAGCCAAACCGGAAGAGTTTTCGACGCATTTCGCTTCTACAGGAAGCATCCCCAGGAGGTCTTGACTCATGGAGCGCACGATGGAGAAGCTTTGCTTAGCAGGAAAATTAGGCGGAATGTTCACTACGTATATTTTTATACTTTTAAAGTGTTTTATTAATAAATTAACATGATTTTTTTAAATCTTTTTTAAACATTGGTTATCATTAAATATGGATTTCCACAAAGTATTTATTGAAAATACTTTAAGTACTAACTTTGGTGGTGATTGAGTATTGATGTATACTTGAGTAGGTGTGGCCGCGGCCCAAATAATCAGGTTCGTCCATCAATGTCTGATTTGCCGACCGCTGCAGTAATGTCCTATGTACAGGGTTATATAAAAATGCTAACAACCTCTTAGGATTGCCTTTTTTTTATCTGTTTATGACGGAATAAGCTCAAAAACCATATGATGTTAGAAGTCCTTTGTGCATGTAATTTATTATTAATTTTTTTCTATTACTTTCCTCAAAGTAAATATTCAAAGCGAGCGCGGCACGGTCCAGTGTTGCCACGGCGGGCGCTCTTAGCGTTTAGAGTAGAGTAGGCATTGTATTTTACTGCTGCAGAAGTCAACCCTAAGAGGTTTTACTAATTTTTTTAAAAACCCTGTATATTCGAGTTCAAAGAATATAAAGCTATATACGCACCCCTCGGAATGTACTACACAAATCCATCAATTTCCTAACAACTGAAGTGCCCATTAAAGTGACTGTAACGTTGACCTGGCGCCTTAAATAGGACATTATCCTCACGGGTTTGGCCGTTGGCCGCCGCGCCCACTACTATGGCTGATGGGGAAATATCATGTCTGAGTTAATTTCCTTGGACACTCGTAAAACGTTGTAAAACATTGTTGAAATAGGAATCAATGAGTTGTTACTGAACATATTATCATTAGTAATTAAATTATAAACAACTTTTTATTAGAAAGCGGTATGCTTGGTTTACTTTTACTACCCAGACTGTGGGCAAAAAAGAGAAATAGTGTAAGATGGAAATGAACCTGGCTGTTTTCCTAATCCACAGCATCACCCCACTCATACGTCAACACATGTGTAAGCATCATGCTGATGTTCTTCAACAAAAAGTCTAGATCAAATTTCATTCAGTAAATAACTTCTCTAACTGTTTTTCAGCATACATACGAGTGTATTATCAAAAAAGCGGGTAGAGCACTACGTCTTTGAATCAATAGTCTCTAATACCTACAAAACTAAAGATAATCTTGTTGAGAGTACTGTAGATCGTATTATTAATTCAAAAAATGTGCTAAGATGTTCTAACATGCGGTTGGCGTAACCGCTTGACCGCAACTCATAACTCGGTTTGCAATTACGAAATTGATAGCAGTCATGAAACACCAACTGTTTGAGAGTTTCTAACTTGGTTTGATTTGGCGTAACTTTGAGAAACTCTAGCTAGCGGTTCGAGAGACCCCTTGAGCAACATACTCGTGAATGGAAAATGAATTTTGGTATCGTATTGCCTCGTAATATGAGGAGTTTTAGTCATATGTATAGCAGGGGAACTGTTTTATAGGGAAATCTCAGAAAAAAGGAGGATATTATATGTAGATGAAGCAGTGATGGCTCAGTGACATTGGCTAACTGTCGCGTAGCAGGTCTATGGTTCGAATCACATCGCGGGCTTGAGCTTCACCGCATGGTGGAAAGTCATTTTGCGAATACCCACCTGGCTAGTGCCCACCCTCAAGTAAAAAATCTGTCGCCAAGCACCGAACGGTGTGTTAAGGCAGCTGTCCTTGAGAGCCAGTGAAATTACAGGCATCTGAGACTTAACAACTATGTCTCAAAGTGACGGGCGCAGTGCAATTCGTGACTTGTGATGAAATGCATCTGTTATTGGAGAGGTTAGTCCGCTCAATATTAGTTGGGCCTCGGGCTTGTTCCCTCACAATAATACAAAAAAAGAAGATAATTAATGAAATAAGAATGTGAAAATAAAAATAAAGATGAAAAACACGGATCCAACTTCCAATACTGAAATGTTTGAAATAACTTGTTAATGTCGGTACCGTGCTGATTCAAAACACTGTCCTCACATTATCATTGTTCGACTTTCACAACTTATTTCATACTTTTTGGCGTTGGAAGATGGTTCATATTTTTTCACTCTAAGTGATGCTATACTGCTTATAATACCATTGTCACCCTCTTAATACCGTTCACATCGTATTTGAATTACCCAGGTAAATCACCAAGGTATTGAAATAAATTTTTCAAGTAATCGACTAAAAATTAAAAACTACACGACCGATATTGATGAAATTTATTTGGGTCCAATTTGGAGATATGCTCTTTTTAAAAAGGGATCATCTAAACAAATTCATAATTGGCGCAATAATCGCTTAGCAAACATATATCTTGAACCAGTAGTGTGCAAACACTTCTGTGTTTAGGCGTATAGGACATTGTGGCACTAAGTGAAATTTCTGGGTGAACGACAAATAACTAACATTTTGGAATGTCGAGCGCAAGACAGGCGTGATACCATCACATGGGTGACTAATCCATCCTATCTCTTTACTACATTACGTAAGAAAGACACACTTGCACATAAATTGTATATATATTACATAACTTTATATACCTTGGGATTATTAATATTAATGTGAAGATGGCACGAAGGAAGTGAGAGCGAGCAAAGAGCCTGGGTACCTAAAATTCAATAAACGCATACTAAAATAATTAGAAGCCAACTGTAAGTAAATAACAACCATTTATTCCAGCATTACGAACCGAAAAACTGGGTCGTAATGGATTTAATTTAAAAGATTTATTCGGCCAAACCTGAGCACTGCTGCCCGAAAAAAGAGAAATCAGTGAGAAATAGTACGAAGCCAAGCTAGCTACATAACAAAAAAGAAAAAGTTTTCATGAGTTTCGTATCAAAAGTGTATTAAAGAACGCTGGTGCAAAGGCACGGAGCGATGCTAATGTAGACAATTTTTGTAAAGAAATAGTATTTATATACCTAAACCGATTCAAAGAACGGCTTAAAAATCGGACAAATGCATAAATTGTCGCATATAAATTTCGTAAAAGATGACCAGAAAAACCTACTACTACTAAGTACATGTTTCTGCGTTTTTTTTTTTATGTTATTGTGACGTAACAAGCTCGAGGCCCACCTGATGTTAAGTGGACTAACCTCTGCCTATAACAGTTGCAATTCATGACAACTCAAGAATTGCACTGCGCCCATCACATTGAGACATAGTTGTTAAGTCTCATTGTGCCTGAAATTTCACTGGCTCTCAAGGACTTACTGCCGGAACACACCTTTCGGTGCTTGGCGACAGGCTTTCTACTTGAGGGTGGTCGCTAGCCAGGCGGGCATTCGCAAAATGCCCTTCCACCATGCGGTGAAGCTCAAGCTCTGGGCGGGATTCGAACCATGGACCTGTTGCGCGGCAGTCCATAGCCAATGCCACTGAGCCATCACTGCTTCTTTTCTTCATTACGTACCTACACAGCATATAATAACGATCTTATGTAACCATATTTTGTTTTTAGCAGAACCCACTGTTTTTGCTAGAATAGTTATTTATTTTGAATTCTATTAATACAAACATAGGTCTTATAAAATAAAATTCTGCCTCGAGTTAGTTTTTACTATTCCTTGTAGATTCAAATTTAGCGACGAAGCCCACTAAATCAATTCATAAAGTTCTGTATATTAGCGGACTACTAATGTCTGTACCACCAAGAAAATTCCCGGGAAAGGCATTCATCAATAGATAAGAACAACTAAAATAAATCCTTAGAACTGACGAAATTTTATTATAATTCATTTACACATGGGTTTTTAAATAGGCCTGCCTGGCTAGCGACCACCCTCAAGTAGAAAGTCTGTCGCCAAGCACCGAAAGGTGTGTCCCGCAGTAATCCTTGAGAGCCAGTGAAATTACAGGCACAATGAGACTTTACAACTATGTCTCAATGTGACGGGCGCAGTGCAATTCGTGAGTTGTTATGAATAGCAACTGTTATAGGCAGAGGTTAGTCCACTGAACATCGGGTGGGCCTCGAGCTTGTTCCATCACAATAAAAAAAAAAGGTATTAGATGCAACAGATTTCGTAAAAATAGGCAATTCATGTTTTGTTTCACTTTACTTCAACAGCCGTTATACGTCGACAAATGAAATCAAGCCTCCACCACTAGGAGGGGAGGGGGGTTGCTACAATCCCTAAGCTTGGCATGTGCCTAGATCACGCGCTGCTACACTACCTTCATGTATTTTCGACAACCTTTTCGTAACAACCATTAGTTGCTTTTTTATATCAACCATTAGTCCCACAGGAAGATATGGTGGGTACAATTCTAGCCAAGCACTCACGGGGATTAATTATTGAAGACATAATAATAGCGGTATAGCAACAAAGAAAAAAACATACAGTTCATAATTAATACCTATAAATATACTGATCATTTGGAAATTTAAATAGCCAGTAACTGACATTAAAACAGTACTGTTGATATATTTTATATATATAATATAGATATTTCGATGTATCGATATTTTTTCGATTTCTATATATCAGAATTGTTTAAAAAAAAACAATCATGAGTCGGCTCAAAAATAATTTACAAAGTTTATAATTCAGTATATTTATTAAACAAATTAAATTATAAATATTTAGAAATGTACGGTTCTTAGTAATTATTCTTCAATTTCAATAAAACATTTATGCGTACCAATATTTCTAAGAAAGAGTTTTTAGAAATACTCGTTGTTTTATATGTGCAGCTGTTTGACTACTACGATTATTAGGCACCAAAATATTGAATGTAGAAGCAATTCGTTTAGGTGGTACCTACAGATGTAGAAGAAGAAATATTTAACAGCTATTTCTGATGGTACAGTAGTGAAATGTCTACTATCGATCCTAAATTTGAGTGCATTTGATGAACTTCAAATATTTGGCTAATCTAAATACTTATTTAATCAGCGGGAATTGTACCTAAATTTCTGTCAAAGACTTAATTGGCACTAGATATATTTTTAAAGGACATATCTTCATGTCTGTCCTATAATATAGAGTAAATAAAGTACAGTAGATTAAGTTTACAATGATGTTGTAGTAAAATAACTGGGAGAAAAATAAAAAATAAATACTTATTTAAAAAATAACAAGTGTCGATATCTACATTTCATTATCGAACTATCGTCCAAAAAAGTATTAGTAATAAATATTGATATTTCTTAATAAAAAAATCGATATATCGATACTTTATCAATAATCCTTGTTTAAAACATGCTTAAGTAGTTCTTACAAGGCCCAAAGGTTACGCGTGTAACTAAGTGACAAAGCGATAAGGTTGTTTTGCCGATAGCAAACACCTCGCCTGCCAATAACAGGGCCATCCACAACTATATTAGCTGACACAACGACAGTAATACCTATACGCTTCGTCAAATCTGTGTGGGAGCAATTTGATCACACATACTTATTAAAGCTAATATTTGACAATTTTGGTACAAAATCTGACCTTATTTATTGTGGCAGCAATCTTTTGCATTTACATGATCGTAAGAGTCGCGGTATTATTCCTTACCTAACTTTTTATCTATAATTTTATGAACGTTGGTCGTATTTAACTCACAATCACATCACACAGCACGTCACATCATTAGACATAATGACCCATGTTCTTCAAACACCTCCCCCATAAAGAAGCCCTTAAAGTGCCCTATGAACGATCAAACATGTTTGCAAACATGACTGATCGTTACATACGTGTTTGTCAAATTATTTGAAAGTCTGTGGCCTTGTTTGACAAGTTTGTCAAACAATACTCGTATATGTGATTGACGCGTTTGTATCATGTGACAAATATGTTTGAAGATATGATTAACGCGCCCGGTCAAACACTTTGGTCACATGAAAAAATAGTTATTTATTTATGTGCTCTGGATGCGTATTTAAACAGCGTGTTTGTCAATCAGTCCGAAGGAGTGCGCCGGTATTTGTCAAAAAAAAATTACAATTTTGTTTGATTTCTTGTTTGGTCATTTACACTCTTAGATGAAAAAGTTTAACAAACATGTTTGATTGCTTACAAGGCCCATAAGAGTTTGAATATATTAATATTTGGTTTTGCCTATTATGTTTTTATTTGGTTATACTCGACATTATAGAAATAAAAGGGGGGAAAACTGGAGTGCCGATACTAAATTATTCTATAAAATACTTCTAGGTTAGCCTGAACAACATCTTCGACCACATCATCACTTACCATCAGGTGAGAAAGTGGTCAAAGGCTTAACTATCAGGCATAAAAGAAAATTTTTTTTTAATGATTTTCATTTGTTCTCAGAGCCATTGAACACCAGAAAAGAAGGAGGGTTTGATTCTCCATACAAATGCACTCCTCTATTTTCTTCCTGGATATTGCCTCTATAGCAATTATTTTGTCACAAAATCTAGGCCCGCTATAGACACGGTACTATCATTTTCTTATTCAGCAATTTTTATTAGTACGGAAAATATCACCCTGAAAATACCCCGCTTTACCAGACAACCGCAAACAAATTTAATTAGTATCTTTCTTAAAATTTTGATGACTATAAAGTATTGAATCAGTTCAATGGAAAAACCAGAAAAAAAAACAAACGAAAATAAAACAATAAACATTAGGGATAAGAAGCGTTGATCTCATGAACTTTCTTCTAATTTTTTTCACGCAAGCCCTGTTCCTTCTTAAAATTTGCTACAACTGTAACCATTATCATTGCAATTCAACAAAATAACATACCTAATACACAAATTAAGCTTCTGATTGGTGGTGGATTGAACTATTTGGACTGACTGTAGATCTGCAACACCGGATATGTTCACAACTATTTTTTGCTGGAAATCATGTACTTAAATGCCATTATGCTAATAAGTAAAACCTTGCAACAACAATGCTTTGCAGAGTGACAATGCTACCATGGTGCCCTATAGAGTAACAGATATATTTATAGACTACGTCATTGACCATAAAATTTACTGGTGCGTAACCTCATTAGTTGAACGAACTGTAATTGAGACACCGGCTGACCTGACAATTAAACGTATGAAGCATGCGTCGTTACCGGTTCTCTTCTCTTTGACATCTGCCGTTTTTTTAACGAGTTTTTCATATTCAGTTTGTTTCCTATATAATCCAATCCTTCGATTATAAAAACTAATTAATTATAATAAAAATTGAGGCTTTATAGAATTCACAGGTTACATTTCAAAATTACGACAAGAAAAAATTATGTCATATGCGGGATTCAAACCCGCGCCATGACTCATAACTCTAATTAGTCCTCTCGGTCTTAACCAATTTTTTTTTTCTTAGCGATATTTTACCGTTTGAACACTATCTCGCCTGATGGTAAGTGATGATGTGGTAAGAGATGTTGTTTAGGCTAACCTAGAATTACTGGCTCTCAAGGACAGCTGCCGGAACACACCGGTAGGGGCTTGGCGACCGCTTTTCTACTTGAGGGTTGTATCTAGCCAGTTTGCGAATGCCCAGTAGGGCATTCGCAAAATGCCCTACCACCGTGCTATAACGACTGCCATCCTTAGACAACAACCGGGACCGACGGCTTAACGTGCCCTCCGAAGCACGGAAGCGCTCAGTAGTAATGTCACTAGCGATCACCAATCCAAGTTATGACCGCAGCGGACGTTGCTTAACTTTGCTGATCGGTTAAGAACAGCGAAGCAAACTTCGCTACGAGCACTTCATATAGGGATGGAGCACTGGGTTATTTGGAACAAACAGGATGGTGTATATAATTATCATATTTTTTGCCGTCGTATATTAGCAAAGAAACTGGCAAAGCTGCATGTAGTGTAATCTGTCAAAACTGATATATGTACTGCCGATGTGAACTCTTTCAAGGATGTTGGGGTTTAGAAGGCGACCGGCGAAGTTTATTGAATGCAATTTTTATAAAAAAAATATTGTATTTTCGATTTATTGTTGGAGAAGACGTAAGTATTGTACCGATCAAAGAAAATTCTACTAGTACCATACTTATGTGAATAAGCTAAGGGTAGAAAGATAGAATGCCCCCCAGAGAGGGGTGCCAAAGCCAGGAGGCTCCAGGGAAAATAGCGTCGGGGTGATTGAGGTAAAATGCGCAAGCGACCCCGCTTTACCCCACATAAGACGTAGAGGCCCACCGCTGGGTTTTTAGTGAGCAAACCGGGCACTCTGCCCGGGGAGTCCCACCTAACCACGTGGCTTCCTCCCGGAACTGCGTGGTACGCGTAAGACGTTCTATCAGCGTAGAAAGATAGAAGTTTGTATAACTTGACGAAAGTTAAATGTGTGATCGAACTTATAACCGAAGGTAATGAGGATCTATCCTTGCCACCTAACCTTGCTACCATGATGTAAAAATGTTTTCTCGGTGGCTGGCGCCATCTTTTTTTACCTGAATGTCAACAGACTACCTAAATATTTTTTACAAAAGGTATAACTATTCTATATAAGGGCTGCTGCAACGCAATCACAAGATTTATTATTTCCTTCTTAGATGTTACCATATGAAAATAGAATTTTCTATAAAGATTCAGATACTATAGTTAATAACGACTAACGATTAAGTTACTTTTTACTGACTTCAAAAAAAGGTGGAGGTACTCAATACGTCTGTATTTTTACCGACTTCAAAAAAGAAGGTGGCTGTTTTTTTATGTCTGTTACCTCAAAACTTTTGACTGGGTGAACCGATTTTGATGATTCTTAAATGAAAAGTGTTTTCCTATCTTGATGATATAGTCATTGTCAGTGAATGACAATCAATCCATAAGTAGCAAGGATCACGAAGAAGTGAATTTTTTGTTTTCAAAAAACTGGAACCGAGTTTAGCACTTGTTTTAAAGTACTTTACACAACATTTACAATGATTTAAAAGTACTTATTAACACAATATTGTGCACATGGTACCGACTTCAACAAGTTATTTCACAACATTTGAGTGTTGAAATCGGTTCCATTTTTTGGCAATTTTTTATATATATGATTTTAAACAGGGTACGTATAAACGTATAAAAATAAATTTAGGTACTATATATAGAAATACAATAATACAAGAAATATTAACCACGCATATTTACTTACACATTTGGTTCAATTGTCATAAGTTCGTAGTGTTATAATTTGTAAGTACGCAGATATCCTATTCAAATAAATCAAATCCAGAATATATATTGTTTACCTTCTTTGTAGCTATTTGCCTTATATTTAGGAACTGATATATCTTTATTACTTATGCACTTTAACACGGCTTCTTCGACACAGTGATAAGATGAAATTATATTGAATAGTACGAGTGCTGTAGTCAAAATAGCATTAAGAAGATTGATTTTGGAAAGCGTATGAATATAACAATACAATTTACTTGTCTACAAAATCTATTGGGGCATTGGGCAAAATTTATCTTTAATTCAGGCAAGTACGTTGGCGATTACAGCTGGTCTAAATGACCACTACCAGTTAGCAGCGTCCCTAGCATGCAGGCAGCATTGCCCCGTTGGATTTCCTTTATTCATTGAGCCAAATAAGTGCCAGCATTTTGATCACGCGTCGCGAACAAGCGCTCTGATAAGTTTTGGTAAACAATTTTACGAACAATTAATTACAGGATTGTGTTATTAAATCTTCTTATTCTGGCACCTTTGCATAAAACATACTTAGGGTACTTATAGGTACATAATATGTAAAGTATAATCTGAAATTTTATCGTAGTCATTTAATTTGAGTGTATGTATTCTATGTTATATATCTGTATTATAAATAAATGATTACTTACTTACTTCTACGGATTTTTTCCCTAAGCTAAACCTCTTTGAAAGTGCTCTCAATGACACTACATGTAGCTTTGCTAGTTTTTTTTCGTCTATATTCATCAGCTAACATTATAATTACTCAAATTTTTTATCCTGTGTGTCCCAAGTAAACCAGTGAATCCCATATAGTCCGACTTATACTATGTACTACTATGTTCGTTTTTTATACTACGGTATGACTACTTCATGTCTAATTTTACATAGTGACAAAGTCAATTAGAGATACCTGGAATCAGTTGCGACTAATTTAAGGTGTGTGAATGTAAATTGGGTATTTACAACATGCATAATTTGTTATTTTTATGACCCTTTGTCAAAGATAAGCCTATAGGCATGCAAGTAATTTTTACATTAAGTTATTGAGATTAGATAAAGTTGAGTTGTGACTATATATCAATAAGTGTACACATTAAAAGTTAACATTAACTAAACTTTTCTATACAACGCGTGATCAAAATGCTCGCACCTATTTGGCTCAACGAATAAGCATTGAAATTCAACGGGGCGATTCTACCAGTATGCTGGGTACGCTGCCAACTAGTAGTGGGCTGGAGTCAAAGTCAAAGTCAAAATCATTTATTCAATTAAGGCGTCTACGACGCTCTTATGAAGGTCAATTACAAATTTTAATATTGAAATATTCTACATTGTACTGCCACGTTCAGCAAAAAAATGCATAGAGCCACTGCGAGAAGACCGGGCAAAAAACTCGGGGCCATTCTTTTAAACACCTTTTAACAATGTGTTACATACTTACTATATAATAAAGTTATTACAATATTTGTTTAAATTATGTAAGTGACAGGCAATAGCTTGGCAGAGGCGGAATTGTCCAGGCATTTTTGAAAGTGTAGTAAGATTTTTTAATCAATATGTTTTTCACGTGCAACTTGAATTTCCCTTCTGTGAGCGTTGTAATATGTTTGGGAACTTTATTATAAAACCGTACACAATTACCTAAGAAGGACCTTTTAATTTTCTTTGCTAATCTAAAACCTGGCACCGCTATTTTATATTTATTCCTAGTATTGTAATTGTGATTGTCACTGTTTAAATTTACTCAGATTTTTACGAACATACATAATATTTTCAAATATATACAGACTTGGTAAAGTTAAAATATCAATTTCTTTAAACAGATCCCTCAGAAGTCCCTCAGCACGCTTTTGTATGATAAAGATTGTTTCTATCTCAGAAGCATTTGGACTGCCTGTGAGTCTGCAATGACTTATAGGTTGTCTAAATGCTTCTTTTGTAGTAGCTGTAGTCTTGTACATAGTTTGTAGTATTTCATGAATACAGGCATACCGGTTCAAAAAATTAATTTTTCGCAGCCTACGAATACACATTCGTCCTAACTTGCTCAGTCGTTCTTAACCGATCAAATAAGTAAGCAACGTCCTCTGCGATCATTACTTGGAAGTGTTAGTCAGTTATATTACTATTGAAAGCTACCGTGCTTCAGAGGTAACGTGCCCTTTGGTCCCCTAACCTGTCGGTGCTGGTGATTGTCTTAGGATGACAATTGTTAAAGCTATGCGGAAACTCGCCTGACTGCCCACCAGCTCTGAGTAGAAAATTTGTTGCCAAGCACCTAACGGTGGCTCCGGCAGCTGTTCTTAAGATCCAATTATTCTAGGTTAGCCTGAAAAACATCTTCCACTGGCACTATATTAGATTGTATTACATTGTATAACAAAATCAGTTTATTATTATCTCTAGCGGAGCGAAGTATTCTGAGTTATGATCCTAAAAGCAGCAAGGGGTTCAATATTACAATGTCGCGGGCGCGTTGCTGTTTTGATCAGCTATATGATCAGCTATGTGGTAATATTTTTCGTTTGACCTCTTTTGTCACAATTTTATTTGTTTCAAGGACTGGTGCCAGGACACTATTAGGCAAGATTTCCTACTCGAGGATCGTAGCTAGCCAGACACGTGATTATTATCTATGTTTCTAGTTCAAAACTCATCATTCGTGGGATAAAATGTACTATGCCTGTATGAATGTCTCTTGGAATTTTGCTCGCTTTTGTTGAACAGATTATCACCGGGTTTAAAGTAAATGTAAAATATGAGTTATACTAATCGCATACGAGTATATTCTCAAATATAAGCCGTCATTGTAAAATTGTCATTAAATTATAAACTTAGCTTATTTTAGTGTATTAATTCTATGGAAATATTTTTTTAACAGGAAGGGCTAAAAACCCGAATATTTTCTAATGCATTATAACCTAGGTGTTTTTTATTAAAAAATAATTGATCTAACTGGTTATGATAAGCTTGAAAAATGTGTAAAGTAATCTATGGAATTAAGTTGTAAGAAAAAATAATAGAAAACTAAGCCAATAAAGAGGAAGACGTCAAACAAGTGATAAGAAAACCGTATCTGCACGCGTTTCCGCAAAAAGTACCTAATTTCCGGGAAACGGTAATGTGAAAGTTGTTAATCATAAACTAAGGCACGTACAAAGGTTTTTTCCGCACGAAACAAGACGTGACGCGAATTACTCACGAAAACGAGATTCATATTATATTGATTTAGCGATAATAAATAGAATCTACTTCTAAGGAATCTGAGCGATATATAAATAATTTTGAAACTCGCCCACGATACAACGTATTAATGGGACTAAATACCTTATAAATTGTCAGTCAAAAGGATTCTCTTCAATTAAAACCAAAGGTCACAAAAATTGGTGTATACGTAGGTGGTTAATTTAGATAGCTTGTTCTGCTTTGTACAAGGAAATTAATTGGGATTATAGGAAAATTAACACTATTGAAGTTATGTACAGGTTTTTAGTACCTTATTTTTAATATTAATTAAAAATGTAAAATTAATTAGCTCTTCTTTCAAGCGCTACACTCTTTCAACAGTAGGAAGAGAGTATTAGTCGTATACAGGGCGTCCCACGGCGATGCCATATGGAGAGAAAGTACCTTGAATATTATAGATGGAACATTTTACTGAAAGAAGACATTAATAAATTAAAAAAAGAATTTAATCTGCATTCATAGATATTTAAATAATTACATGCTTGAACCAAGAATCGAACCCGTTACAAGAGAAAAAAAATCATCCTGTCGTTTTATCATACCGATCGAAAGATTTCATCATAAAGATTATTTTTTGCTAAATAACTTAGTGTCAGAAATAAAAGGAAGACCATGAATCATGAACCAAGACCACAAGTATTACTTTTTGCTAAATAACATATTGTCAGAAATAAAAGGAAGGACATTTGATGTGAAATTTTGTTCAGAAAAATGAAAAGCTTCTATTGCCGTAAGGACATACAACTGACATTATCATAAGAACCTTTTACTAATAAATGAACCCAATTGAAAATAATTTCCCAAAGATAAAGAGATACGTAATTAGTAGGTACCTGGTTGTATGCAACGTAATCGAGCCGTATCCTGTAGCCCAAGCACAAACATTTCGATAGTCCGTAACGTTATCGTATCGAATTCACCGCCCGTTTACGCAGGAGGCAATAGTTGACAGTACGCCGCATCGTTTGCTGGCTAACGTGAACTCGATAGGATTACAAAAGTGACGTCATCCAGCGTAAATCACAACAATCATACCTTTTTTCTAAGACCTAACAACTCATTCGAAAAGAGGTTTTAAGTCTTATTTTGCCTATAAAAGTTCCTCTCACTGAGCAAGTAATATTAAGAGTTGGCACGGACCTTGTTGCTTTGAAACTCAGATTTGAAGTTATTTTATACCAACCATTACAAATGAAAACTATATTTCCAACACAATAATAGTGACATTTGTGAGTGTTGTACTACTGATTCCCTAAAATCGATTAGTTACAATGAAATCGATTCCATTATAATCGATATAGGAAAAAATGGTAAGAAGGTTAGGTTTATAAAATATATGTTAAGGAAATATAAAATAAAACAAATATTTCGCACAGATTTATTAATTTATTCAAAATCATCAAAATATTTTATCGTGCGAAATATTTGTTTTATTTTATATTTCCTTAACATATATTTTATAAACCTAACCTTCTTACCATTTTTTCCTATATCGATTATAATGGAATCGATTTCATTGTAACTAATCGATTTTAGGGAATCAGTAGTACAACACTCACAAATGTCACTATCTTCGCTAGTATCGAAAACCGTATTATTGGGGTATGTATACATAGTTCCAAAGTAATTTGTGTACCAGAACATCTTTACAATACATATTTTTCATTGTACATAACAGTTTTCAATACATAATACTTATTTTCTAACTGTCGTATATGTAAAAGTAAAAAATACTGCACGTAAGTTGCACTAGTAAACTTGTCATCAACTGTTAACAATTATTATTATTTGTAGTTCAATCATAAAATGTAGTATTTCTGACGCACCTTTTTTAATTATATATAGACTGTTGACTTTTAAAAACTTTTTTGGTGTAGGTAGTTGAATTATTTAGATATTTAATTTAATCTTGCAGCTGATCTATTTCATTTGTATTGCAAGAAGCTTCTTCTGCACTGATTTGTTTTATTTATTGATTCAATTAATATTTTTCTGCGTAACATATGCATATCTGAAATTACAAAAATAGTTTATTTAACCGCACTCGAAAGTTGGTTAATTTTAAAATCAAACAATGTAGAGTATAGTATTATAAGTATTTAAATAATTGGGATTGTATGTTGATACACATGTTGATTTTTATATAGTATTGAGGTGACATAGTACCTTAAATTCCATGCCATAGCTCTATCGATTCAGCATTTACTTTGAAAGTATATAAGCGACGGAGTTTTGTTTAAATGAACTGAAAAAAAAACAACTCAGATTATTATCACAAGCATAGATAAGACGTTATTTACGCTATTTATTATTAATTGTATAATATTTAGGTCGATTTACATTTGTTAGATAGTAAATATTGCTCTAGCCGTTCAGTTAGCAAGTACTGTGCCAGTTATGTAGAGAAAAATTGATAATACCTGGTGTTTCAAAATGCTTTTGAGCTAAAGATGTAAATAACAGTCCCTAAAATACACATGTTAAGTTTCGTGGCATAATAAAACATTCCGCGTGATGGTTTATGATCACCAGCATTGAATATGATATTTCCTAACTTATTGACACTATGAAAAAGTATATGTACCCATACCACTGACATTATAAAAAATCTATACTACAAAGGTATCGATACTTTCCTTGAGCAACACTAAACTTACTTTACGTTACGTAAATATTTGTAATTTATATACAAATATATGTAAGTACAGCAATTCGCATGATAACACATACCTACTTAAATTACAATAAAAACCAAGCGATCATTAGCTCTGAAACAATAATGTAATTTCAATGACATATTTTCATCAACTCACCGGTTCTGGATCTCATGGAAATCTATTGTTTAAACATTTTTATTTGTGTTTCGACACCACAGACTTCGCATTTTCTTTGCGATTTCCGTATTGTATTGATGTTCACTATGAAATATTAAAATTTTTGTATAAAATGTATTTGAGGTGATATATTTACTAAGTGCCATGACATACATTATGACATAGAGAAATGTAATATACCGGAAACAATATGATTAGTCTATAGCCATGACAGTCCAGTTGAGTTGTCAAGGTGACAATGACTCGTATCGTATTTGGTAATTTTGGACAGAAATCGGTACACCTGCAATACTGTACCTTATTTTAAGGTTGGTGACGCTGGACTGGTTCCTCTATGATTGATATTCGTCAAATTTAGCTTTTTATTTGGTGAAAACCAAACATATTTTTTTCCGGTATGTTACTTTTCTCTATGCGTTACTTGCTCAGTGAACCAAATTTTATTGTAACATCATTAGAGGTATTAAAATAAAACATTATATATAAATTATGAGCTATAAATTCTCAAGCCAAGAATCTACGCCACTGATAATTTACTATATGAATTACAAACAGCTACTATTACACCTTTAAACAGAGGGAGGAGTTTCAAGAAACCCTGAAGGGCCGCCAGCCGGCGTGAAGTGTATTTTGCGCTTAATTTTATGGTGTTTCAGCAGAAAAATAGGCTATTGAGTTCAAGCGCATTCTATAAGTTCTAATTGTTCACTAAAGGTGATTCCCGACAGAACTTTCGTCTCCAGCGGTATTTTACCGTCTGTTCTGGGAAAGAAGAATGCTGTGAAAACCTGGAGCGCGTAGTGATGTACCTACCTAACAGTTTTGCAAAGACAAACCACGTACCTAGCATTTCATGAATGCGCCGTTACTACAAATCGGGAGTGCTGTGACTTGTAACCGTCTTGGCTTAGTGTTGTTTTAAGTTCATATTTATTTTAGGATCATAAAAGTGTTTATTTTGTATGAGTCAGCTTATGGTTTATTATATTTTTTTTGATTATGATTGTGTCTGTTATTACATTACCAAAAATAAAGAAATTACAACTTTTGGTGTAGTTTTGTCTTTTTATTCATCTACTTTCCTTTATTTTTAAGGAATATTGTGGCAAAAGAGCTTGATATCGAACTTACCTAGCCTATAAGTTCAGAGGGGGAAGAAAAATGCTTCTCACGGCACTGCTATGAGTTCGCCATCCAATAGTCTTTTATGCGCCACCAATAGGAGCACACACTGATCCATCTCATCATCACTGTTGTATGCTCAATGCGTGGCAACATCCCACTCACACCGACCTAAGTAGTGGCATGCTGCCACGAATTTTGTCTTAGTCGCGTTTCACGACATCCAACTAGAGATCCTATTATCCCTAAGCCACGAACTGTTCGGTATATACCAATAAATGAAACGCACAAGTGCCCTTCGTTTATTTTTATTAAGAACCAAAAGTCCAATAACACAGCTTCTACGTTTCACATTAAAATCTTCTTCTTCGTAGTGGTTAGAATGTTGGCGGGAGCATGGTCATCACCTCAGAGTTCGTAGGTAGTTAAACTGACAATCCGTTGGTATTCCTTTCGTGTCGCTGCCTGTGTTCTTCTGGTGCATTTGCTGACAGCTTTCGTTGATCTTGAAATCTTGAATGTATAGGTGATCTTCTGTGAGCCTTATTGTTTTCGATTTGACCATGCACAATGAAGAATTTCACAGCAACATAATTGCACCGCAAGACATATCCAACGAGCGAAATTGGTGTAAATGTGGACTGGAACGGTGGAATATAGACGCTGTTTGATGCAGAGTTTTGGAAAATGTCCTAAATTGGGTTCATCGTACATTAGCATCACATCCCTCCAGTGCCATAAATTAATAAATAGTTACCTACTTTGCGCCTGGTAAACGAAATGGTACATTCCTACTTCTAATCTTGCTGCCATGTTTGTAATTCTTTTCAAAGGTAAATTATGAATGAACAAACACATTAATAACATGAATTTTCGAAGTTTTATCACAATTGAATATGTTACGTCAGCCATCTGACTGAAAATTTCTCAGTGACATGACATTTGTAGATTTTTGACAGACGTCGATAGCCAGCCTTCGAGCTTACGTTAGTATTAGGTTCGTGCTCGCGATTTCATACAAAACTTTTTACGTGACAAAACGTTCACGTTAAAATCTCGACACGTTAGTTGTCAAAACCTATTTTTCTGTCAAAAATTAGTTCCTTTTACGCATTGTAGAGGCGCTGATCAAATCCTATACAAAATGGTGACATTTAGATACGTTTACGAAACGGTTACGATTTCGCAAGTTATTCGTGCTTGGGCTACTGAGCCGAAAGACACGTACATTATTTTGTCTAATAATTGTTTTGCTGGCTGATTATAAACAAATAATTAAAAATTTCACATCAAATGTTAAAATTCACGGCCTTACTTTTATTTCTGACACTATGTTATTTAGCAAAAAATAATTCTTATGATGAAATCTTTCGATCGGTATGATACGACTACAGGTTGTATTTTTTATTGTGTAATGGGTTCGATTCCCGGTTCTACCATCTAATCATTGAAATATCTATGAAAGAACTCCAAATTGTTTTTTAAATTTAAATAATGTCTTCTTTCAGCAAAATGTTCCATCTACAACATTCAAGGTACTTTCCCTCCATGTGGCATCCCGTGGGACCCCTGTATAGTATTATTTTTTTATAATTTTACGTTACATCATCAACTTATTCGAAGCCAATTAAATATGCATTATGGGAGATAACTCAAATACTTTAAATCTAACAGAAATTTTAATGGGACCACATGACAATACTAGTTTCTGAATATACTTTATATACGCAGCCAAGCCCAAACCACTTTCGACGCATTTTGATTCTAAGCTATGCTATGCGTAGAAGCAAAATGCGGAAGAGTCAAGACTGACTGAAAATGCTTCGTCGGGAGATTATGACTCTACGAGCGCTCTGTCGAGCAATCTTTTTTTAAAAATTAGGCGGATATGTCACTAGATAAATTTTAAAATATTTAAAAAAATATATATTTTTTATAATATATAAAAAATATTTGTTATTATTAGATATGTATTTCATAGCCTTAGATTTAGGCGTTAGCCATAGGTATCGCCTGAATCTATTCATTATTTTAAGTACCTAGTAATATTAATTCCTTAACTTCAAAGCGACATTCAACCACTTGATTTGCTTCGAATGACATTATTTGATAAAGATAGCCATAGGTTTTTTTTTACCGGTGGTATGCCTTTATTAACAAAATACTAAGAACTATATACAACACTACAGCTACTACACTAAAAACATTTAGATCGCTATAAGTCAGGCAGTCCCAATATCCATAGTATTAACAACCCAATTCCTATTTATTTCGATATGTCAAATCCATATTTGTAAAACTATATACTTACCGTAAACTTTATATTTAACTCTATACCGATATTTTGTTAACAGATAAAGCCTTGCTTATATAAGCCGCCCCCGTAGGCGAATGCCTACAGCTAGAATTGAACCAAATAGGGATGAGCAGAGGATGTCGTCTTTGCCCATGAATTTTGTATATTTAGATGACGGGTAGCAATGTCTACTGAAAAGCTGTCGGCATTTATAATTTACGGCATAATCTTCACTCATGTTGTTATTTATAACAGTCACACGATTGAACACAGTATTGCAAGTAAGGTTTCTAATTCTTTTATTCTAGTCCGTATTTACGACAAAGGGATAAACAGTTGCCTAAAACGTTATGCTGGATAATTTACGACCTCACAAGCGTATAATCGGTATATATTAGTAAATATTACGGTTGCCTAGGAGAGACTGCTGCCTAGCAATAATGCCGCCGATTGTACTATGTTTAGATTCAAATATTTTGTAAGTAGTAAATTGTAATAAGAAAGTATAATAAGGTATTATCTATATAAATTATAATCATTGCTTAGAACATATTTATATTTTTGTATTAGCCTGACTGAACAACATCTTCATCCGCATCTTCACTTACCATCAGGTGAGATATTTGTCCAAGACTAGCTTATCAGATATAAATAAACACTCGTACAGCTTATATATTATACACACATAACCAAACACAATTAAAAGTAACGATTTTAGTGTTCATACTTAAGTGACCACAAAAGTTGAATTTTCTCCTACTGAGTATATAAGCTTGCAGAGGCAGGCAGGTGGCTCAAAAGCTTTCAATCAGTATCCTGTTGCAATAGTACTGTACTGTATCTGTATGTGATTGTCCACTGCTGAACGCAGCGCCTATTATGGGGGGTTTTGCCATAATCTGCACGCGGGGCAGGCGTCTTGGGGATCGCAGTGTGAGACATCAGTTTCTCTTCAAGCGCTGCTGCCCACCTTCTGGTGTGTTAACCTTAGTCGCCTCTTACGACACCCTTGGGTATAGATGGGTTGAGCGTGATATTCTAGCCCGACATCCCACGGGCTGCAACAGTGAGTATTACATAATATGCATAGTCAGTATTGCATCCATAGGGCATTTAGTAGAGCATTTTGCAAATGCTCACCCGATCTCCAAGTGGAATAACTGTACCCAGCAGCTAACGATATGTTCCGGCAGCTGCCTTTGAGAGCCAGTAATTCTAGGTTAGCCTGAACAATATCTCCAACTACCTCATCAGTGAACACATCTGAATGGAGATAAGATAATAAGCTAAGCTAATCGGGAAAAAAAGTATATTATAGTTTATACTATAAAGAAGATTCAGATAAGATAGTGGTCAAGGCCAAGCCAATCAGGAATAAATAAAAACTTGAAGTTTATAATACATAGAAAAGCTGTTATATTTTACACCTCGTTGGTGGATTGGCATGATACAAAAGTGTTATATGAAAGCTGGGGTTCTGGGTGTGATCCTTAGGTCATAACAATTGGATACTCTGACGAATAATATTTCAGTAGCAGTCCGAAGTCTGGAATTGTGCCCGTTAGAAGGCAAAATAGGGGTGAGCCCTATTACGAGGAAGCTATACGTATCTGGCAAAACATGGGCGTTACCCTAAGGAAGCGTTATGAAATGTTTACCTACATAATATATGTATATGTACCTAATTTGTTATTAAGTCTACTTCTTTTGTGTCATCATAATCATCTTCAACAGTCGGAAGACAGAGTTGTCCACTGTTGGGCTATTACCTCTCCCATTAGGAGGGAAGAGGAAGTTCTTCAAAAGGCGTTACTGATGCCCACCTTCTATTATTTTTTTCTTTGTCACCTCTTACGACTCAGGAAGATATGGGGAGGAGTAATTCTAGGCTGGCATCCCGCGGGGTATGCATGCTTGACTAACGAAAAAGAAAAAACTATTCTAAATTGCCACTCTACATTATTGCCACGCCGTGCAATAATCAATTTAGATTAGTTATTATTTTCTCAGCTTAGGATACAATTAATAGAAGGTAGGTTAATTTTACCTCTTTATAATTAACGTACGTCTTTTACAACCTTCGCAAGTATGGTATTCATATTCGAAGAAAGATAAACAGGTATTCTCGGGCACTTAATTATATCGTAACAGAATTTTGACTAACCTCAACAATTCGATCAACTTTCATCGACCGATAGTCACTGTAAACAACTTAGTAATAGGCAAATAAAAAGTGTACACAAGTATGAAAATCTATAATATATCCCGAGGTATACGGCTACCAATTTTTTAAATCTTCAGGTAATTAATAAGCAAAGAAGCAACAGTTTCAAAACGCACCTGAACACGCCAACCCGCACACGAAAACGGCCAAAAGCAACCGCATCTCGGCCAACTCCTTGCTAAAACCCACTCAACACGACATATACTTTATTAAAACCAAACACGTAGAAGTCTAGTTTTAAAACTTTTCCGCGGCGCGATTTTAGGGAGAGGGTTATGCGACGAGCGAGAGATGAGTCGGATATGGTACTACCGTTGATTCGAGAGTCGGTACAACGGCCGGCGACTAACTGACGACCTCTGACACGCATGCGTAAAGAGACCTCGTTAATGCGTAGTAAAAAATTCAATTTCGCGAATTAGTAATTGTTTAAGATGTATTTGGTGATTGTGTGTTCGGGAAGTAGGATAATTTTGATAATGGAATGCTTTTTCAATAATTTTATATTTGTTTCAGGGACGATCGGATGTATTTTAGAAACTTTTGCGACCTTCATATGCCCATATACTCATGTCACTTCCTAAATAGACTGTCGCTAAGTGACTTGTACCTAATCTCATGAGGAAAACGCCTGGATGGTAACACATTACCCAACAAAAAGCAATGTTTTTAAGTTGTTGTGTTCTTAAAATTACAAGCTCAAAACTAAACTGACTCATAGTTATATTTATTCTAAATTTTGGGGGATTTCTGGTGGTGAATACAACGCAGCCCAGTTACATACAGAGTAGTTTTTTTGGAGCGCTCATAGCGAAGTTTGCTTAGCTGTTTTAACCTATCAGCAAAGTTAAGCAACGTCCGCCGCAGTCATGAGTTGGATGGTTGACCGCTAGTGACATTACTACTGAGCGTTTCCGTGCTTCGGAGGTTACGTTAAGCCGTAGGTCCCAGTTGCTGTCTTAGGTCGGCAGTTATAGCATAGTGGTAGGGCATTTTGCGAATGCCCGCCTAGCTAGCTACCACCCTCAAGTAGAAAAGCTGTCACCAAGCACCTAATGGTGTGTTGCGGTATCTGTCCTTGAGAGCCAGTAATTCTAGGTAAGCCTGAACAACATCTTCGACCACATCAACACATACCATCAGGTGAGGTAGTGTTCAAAGGTTAACCTATCAGGCAAAAAAATGAGTAATTCAGTATTACCCATAGTCCTTTCTTTAACCGCAATCTCACCTGAGTGATGGTGTGCGATCGTAGAATGGGAACTGGCTGACTGGAGAGTCAGTTTCCATACCCATCCGGCAGTTGCCAGAACACACCGTTAGGTACTTGGTGACAGATTTTCTACTTGAGTGTTGGAGCTAGACCAGGATGGCATTCGCAAAGTGTTTATGTAATTGATGATTTTTAGAAAGCTCTCTGTAGTCACTACATAGAAGAGTGACTGCTACTGAGCAGTTAACTCACCGTCGAGCACATCATCACTAACCATCAGGTGAGATTGTGGTCAAAGGCTCAAATATCAGCAATAAAAAAAACTTTTTAGTTGATCAGTTGCGCTATAAACAACTTTTTGAAGCGCTCGTAGCGAAGTTTACTTAGCTGTTCTTAATCGATCAGAAAAGTTAAGCAACGTCCGCTGCGGTCATGAGTTGGATGGGTGACCGCTAGTGACATTACTACGAGGGCACGTTAAGCCGTCGGTCTCGGTTGTTATCTTACGATGGCAGTCGTTATAGCATGGTGGTAGGGCATTTTGCGAACGCCCGCCTGGCTAGCTACCACCCTCAAGTAGAAAATCTGTCGCCAAGCACCTAACGGTGTGTTCCGGCAGCTGTCTTTGAGAGCCAGTAATTCTTGGTTAGCCTGAACAACATCTAAGACTACATCATCACTTACCATCAGGTGAGATATTGGTCAAGGGTTAACCTATCAAGCATTAAAAAAACTAGGTAAACTTCACTAGCATTGCTTCAAAAAAAAGTAATATAAAAAAAATATCCAGGAAGTAGGCGGGATTTAGTGTTTCGTCAACGTGACGTCAGCTCCGGTGCGGTGTGGCGTCTTTCATTCTGAACAAGGCCAGAACGCAAGGGTGTGAAACTAATCGCGTATAGATTGGAAATCACTTTTTTATTGAGGTTATCCAATCTATACAGGAATGGTACGTGAATACTCGTGTATACTTTGTAGTGGCCTATATAACTAGCTTGTTCTATTATAATGACTTACTATTAATGTCTTCTTTTGGTGCATCTCCTCAAAAAGGAGTATAAATCTTAAACACAAAACCGAATACAAGCAGACTGACCTTCATCTTCAGCACCTTCAGCAATAAAAACATCAAAAGGAAAAAAAACACGTCCATGCATTTTAAGTTTAGAAATACAATAATATTGTTTTTGTTATTTTACTGTGACGGAACGAGCTCGAGGCCCACCTGACGTTATGCGAACTAACCTCTGCCTATAACAGATGCATTTCGTCACAAGGCACGAACTGAACTGCGCCCGTCACCTTGAGACGTAGTTGTTAAGTCTGATGTGCCTGTAATTTCACTGGCTCTCAAGGGCTACTGCCGGAACACACCGTTAGGTGCTTGGCGAGAAATTTTCTACTTGAAGGTGGTAGCTAGCCAGGCGGGCAATCGCAAAATGCCCTTCCACCATGCGGTGAATCTCAAGCCGGCGGTGGGGATCGAACCAGGGTACTGCGGCGCGGAAGTCCATAGCTATAATTATCGATCAGCCATCATTGCTTCAAAATAATTTAATGCTTATTTCTATTTAACTCTTGTCAGGCGTAATTCATGTAGTAGATATAATTTGGAACGATGACGCGTGCGTCCTCATTCATAACTATACACGAGCAGTGTGCGACATTTATGTATACATTGTAATCACAGATTTAAAAATATCATTACAATGTATATAATATGAGCATTTTCCTATGGCTGCGTTTTGGCTTTGTGCAAATTGGAAAGACGCTCCGTCGTGTGCAGTTTGGAAGGAGACTTTTTGGTCTCCAGGGTAGCCAGAGGTTCACTTCACTTCGAAGCAGCGATGGCTCAGTGGCATTGGCTATGGACTTCCGCGCAGCAGGTCAATGGTTCGAATCCCGCCGAGGGCTTGTGCTTCACCGCATGGTGGAAGGTCATTTTTGCGCATGTCCGCCTGTCTACCGACCACCCTCAGGTAGAAAATCTGTCGCCAAGCACCTAACGGTGTGTTCCGGCAGCTGTCCTTGAGAGCAAGTAATCCGAGATTAAGCCTGTTAACACCTTCGACCACATCATCACTTACCATCAGGTGAGATTGTGGCCAAAGGCTTATCAGTCAACAATAAAAACAAAAAAAAAACTTTCCTTTCTAGCGCTTGAAGATGGTGGTCATTTTCAAAGATCAAAGTCTCTTTGCATAGGCTTTTCTGGAACACTATTTAATCAATTGGTTTGTGAGTGGGTTAACTAAATAATTGGAGCATTAAAGTGCATATTAGGCAAATACGATCTGTTTTTAAAAACCCACTCCACTTCTGGTTTCTTAAAGTAATTTAATAACTCAGTTTAATGTTTGCTGCCCAACTTATGTTTATCAGTCGCTGCGCCGGCAATTTCTGTTCCATGGGCATTATTAATGTGATGAGAATTTTATGGTACATTATTGTTGGCTCCTATAAAGCTTCTATACTGCGTGGAAAGAGACCTTCCGAAATTCGAGTGTGTTGTAGTGTAGTCCAACACTGTAATTTAATGTTTGGGTTCAGTATATAAAAAGGGTATATTTTAAATCCATCTACCAACTCCTATAGCGCTTCACGAATGACTATGAGAAATGCCAAAAAATATATAATTAATATAACTTGCAGCTTTTTTTACAAACTTAAATGACTGGCCTATATTTAGCCTGCTGTACCTACCCACCAGAGCCACCATGCCAAGTAATTTTGGGTCAGTGAGACGCCATACGTCAAACCATTTGGAAGTGCCTTACGGTATCCCTGCCAAGTCTGGGTGCGTCAATCCTGTGTCCCATATGCGGATCACGTAACAACAAATTAGGTCTTTATTTAAAGCAAACACATATGTACCATGTGCTATATTATCACTAAAAATAAATTTGTGTGTAGTGGCATCGTTGTGTTGAGCCGTGAGCATATAATATCTAATCCTCGCACGTTACGAAGTTTTTACAACACCAGCAATGGAAAAAATTTAAACTGCTTAAAATGGAGAAGAAAGAAAAGAAAGAGCACACGTGTTTTATAAGCGCAGTGTCATATGACTCGCTTCAAAAACAAGTAAATTGTATCAATATTTTGTAATTTTTGTATTTTAACAGCTAACACGCTAGACTGTTCACGTCAAAGATTACTAATTAATTTTAATATTGTTAGGTTTGCAATAACGCCTGCTATGCGGATTACATTCCGCACATGATTTAAATTTTTTCTTTCGTATATATGTGATTTTGTAATTACTGATCAATTTCACATAATATGACTTTACTTAAAATGTGAAATTACAATTATTTTGAAGCAGTGATGGCTCAGTGGCATTGGCTATGGACTGCCGCGCTGCAGGTCCATGGTTTGAATCCCGCCGCGGGTTTGAGCTTCACCGCATGGTGGAAGGGCATTTTGCGAATGCCCGCCTGGCTAGCGACCCTCAAGTAGATAATCTGTCGCCAAGCATCGAACGGTGTGTTCCGGCAGCTGTCCTTGAGAGCCAGTGAAATTTCAGGCACATGAGACTTAACGACTATGTCTCAAGGTGACGGGTGCAGTGCAATTCGTGACTTGTAACGAAATGCACCTGTTATAGGCAGTGGTTAGTCCGCTTCACATCAGGTGGGCCTCGAGTTTGTTCCGTCACAATAATATAAATAAAAAAATAAAGAACACAAGTTATGTCCACTGTAGTATTTTCATTGTTTTGTTACTGAGAATTCCACCTCAATGAATATGTTATATAATATATAACCGCCTTCAAAAAAAACCCTGTTTCCGTGGAAGTTAGGACGGCCCTTAGTGTGGGACACTACATACGTAGACACTTTAGCGCCATCACCGACCAACGTGAGAGCTGGCGCCGCGGCTACTTCCGCGGAGTAACTCAAGCAGCGCAAGTATGCTAACCTGAGTAGTGGTTACATATTTGAGGCGTTTGGTGTAGAGAAGTTGGGTCTGTGGGGACAGACAGCTCATCGTACTTTCCAAAACTTATCAGAGCGCTACTGGCTCAACGACTATTGGCTCAACGATTATGCATTGCAATTCAACGGGGCAATGCTGGGCACGTACATATACTGGATCATATAATCTTGTTATTTCTTCTTTTGCTAGGTAGAATATACATCCCTGCTAGTAAGTTAGGGTCAGGCTGGACAACTTTATCTAATTGCTATACCTAAATATATACATTTCATCTACTATGGTCAAGTTGATTTTAAGTTACTCTAAATTAACTGAAATTAGTACCATAGTAGCACCTAACGTGTGTTCCAGCAACTGTCCTTGAGAGCCTCTAAGTTAAACTGAACAATATCTTCGACCACATAGTCACGTATATAGTGGTCAAAGGCATTAACATTAAAAAAATATTGGAATATAATATGAGTATTTATTATTCCAATCGAGCCAGCGATATTGTAAGCCCAAGCTGTAGGCAAGGGATTATATAGATTTTATACCCGCACCTAAAGCGAGAGATATAATTGATCAATCCCATATTGTCCTTATTATAGTAGCATGGTGCCATACGACTAACTTTCAATAAGCTTGAGAGTTTCACCAGGTGGTAGGTCTCTTCAGCAAAAGACAATAATGTGGTCGGGTACCACCGCAGTGACAGTGAAGGACTGTTATCTCCCTTGATGGTCTCTCTAGAAGAGACATTAGGAGGATATTGTAAGTCATGACTTACATTTTAAATAATATTTTGAGTAAGTAGGTACTCGAGTATCATAAAATTCATGAAGTGTCTAGTAGATTAAGGATTATTCATATATTTGTCATGATTTAAAAACTCCCACAGATTTTAATAAAGTGGCAACACAGGTATCGTGCTCCCCTCCCATTCCGTACTCGCCCCACCACTGAGTTACTGGGGAAAGGGTGGTACCGAGCGATGCCGAGGCATTCTGGGTAGACGACTCGTCGGCTTCAGACGTGTAGGAATTATTGTATAGTCTGTTAGAGATATGGTTGTGAAAAGTAATATATCGATATAAGTCGTAATAGTTGTGAAATAAAGTAAGATAATCGAGAAGAATCAGGAGTTTCTTTTCATTTCAGAAGTGGGATATACTCACAAAGGTACAGTAACGTATATATTTTGTAATGATTTTTCTTTAAAATAAAACGATCTCCGTTTTCAAAACTACCTACATATTTGAACAGTATTTTTTTTTCTTTACTTGTATTATTCCATGCTTACGCAACCACAAAGATTTCGAATTAAAACGTTTGGTCAGGGCTACCCTCTGATAACGTTTTATGCATGATGTGTAGATGTATCAGGGCATTTGGCCAGGGCTACTCCTTGGTATTGTCGGTGGTACACTACATAATGATGCAAAGATTTTAGTCGTCGGATGTTTCTGATCGGGGCAACTCTCCGATAACATCCCACGTAAGTAATTTTCGTCAGTAATGTTAGTATTGTTTGTAACTGGCATTTGGCCGGGGCAACTCCCCGGTAGTGTTAATGTTGCAATATAATTATAACGTTACAAATCTCTGTAGTCGTCGGATGTTTCTGATCGGGGCAACTCTCCGATAACATCCCACGTAAGTAATTATCGACAGTAATGTTAGTATTGTTTGTAACCAGCATTTGGCCGGGGCAACTCCCCGGTAGTGTTAATGTTGCAATATAATTATAACGTTACAATTCTCTGTAGTCGTCGGATGTTTATGATCGGGGCAACTCTCCGATAACATCCCACGTCAGTTATTATCGACAGTAACGTTATGTATTTATGTTTGTAAACGGCATTTGGCCGGGGCAACTCCCCGGTAGTGCTTAATGATGCAAAATAATTATAACGATACAAAACTCTATAGTCGTCGGATGTTTGATTGGGGCAACTCTCCGATAACATCCCTCGTCAACAATGTGGTTGCTTGAGTTCTGTGGACATGCTACGTTATTCTAACTAATAAAATAATATTAATTAAAATATCACAAAAAATATTACCTATAACGGAAATCGGATGTGTAGTAGTTTTAACAAAATGGTTCAGTGTGCTTGTTAGGTAAAATCATAGGTTACGTGTGCCTATTGGACCATGATATGATACAAGTTAAGTGCGCCTGTGGATAGAATCATAGGTTAATTATGCCTATTACACCATGAAACAGGGTAAGTGCGCCTGTAAGATTTTATAAGGTTAAGTGCGTCTATTACACCATGAAACAGGTTAAGTGCGCCTGTAAGATATTAATAGGTTAAGTGTGCCTATTACACCATGAAACAGGTTAAGTGCGCCTGTAAGGTATTAATAGGTTAAGTGTGCCTATTACACCATGAAACAGGTTAAGTGCGCCTGTAAGGTATTAATAGGTTAAGTGTGCCTATTACACCATGAAACAGGTTAAGTGCGCCTGTAAGATATTAATAGGTTAAGTGTGCCTATTACACCATGAAACAGGTTATGTGCGCCTGTTAAATGATTTGCAGGTTAAGTGTGCCTGTTGTATTGAGCTGCAGGTTATGTGCGCCTGCCATATAGTTGTGCTTACTGAGTTATTTGGTTTTTTCAAAGTATAGTAGATGTACGCAAGCTATCTCTAATGAAATTTAAGTTGCTTTTATTTAAATAGTACATTTAACAATAAAGTTATATTATAAAATATCAACTATTTTAAATTTACCAGATAACCAAATTTTTTATTTAAAAAGTTTTATTTGAGGTTTCTACTGAAATGGGGTAGCACCAGATTATTACGCTGATTATATCTAATGATTTCAGATTCGATCCTAAACATTATGAATCCTTTTTAAAGAGGAGGCACTCCACCTGGTAAGCCACCTAAACAAAAGCGACAGAAAAGGAAGTCCCGATGTCGCAGTTCATCCGCCCCACCATGAAGGAATCGTAAGAGTCGTGAGTGAGTGAGTGAGAGAGAGGCTAAGGATGTTTTAAGATTATTGTTATCATGGAAAGCAGAGTCAAATAAAGATAAGGGCCAGGAAAATAGATTAAATATTAATAACTATAATTATATTATTCCTGAATTTGACCCAACAAAAGGGTCTCAAACCATTGAGTGCTGGTTGCGTAAAGTGAACGAGTGCTCTACTGTTTATGGGTGGAATGACAAACAAAAAAATTCACTTCATTACAAAAACTAGTTGGTCTGGCAAAGAAATGGTTTGAGGCTCTTCCGACAGTAGTTTTTACTTGGGAGGAGTGGCAAATAAAATTAAAAAAAGGCCTTTCCAAGTGGACAGAGTTACGGCCGCCTTTTGGAAGAAATGCTGAGCCGCACCTCCCGAAGTGATGAACATCTGTGTGAATATTTTTACGAAAAATTAACTTTACTGACTAAGTGTGAGATCGAAGGTAGAAAAGCAGTCGAATGTTTTGTGTATGGCATTACAGATATGACAATTAGACGTGGAAGGCACTGAATTGTTCAAATCAAATCATTTATTCACAGGAATGTTGTACAGATACAGCAGATGTACAGCTTTACAAAAATGTCCCTAACATTCTACCATGACAATGGTGTGCAAAAGTTTATTTATACAAAATAAGTCAATACACACATTTATTATGAAAGTACAAACGATGATAATAAAATTAATATTATGTCATTCGCTATCAAATACAATACGTCAAATATTAAAATATAATCAAAATCAGACTAAAATACAATTCCATTAACATTAACAAGTACCTAAGAAACTGTGAATGTCCTTAAATCATTTATGGTGTAAAAACTTGTCAAGTAACCATAATGTAATCTTTTTTTTGAGAATATTGAATGTCAAGTCTTTAAATAAATTACACAATTTATTGTAAACTTTAATTGCATTAATAAACACATTACTTTTACACATAGCTAACTGGCATATAGGTTGGTAGAGTTTAAATTTATCTCTCACATTTATACTTAATATAGTATAATTCAAAGTAAAGTACTTTGGATGTTGCTTTACAAAAACACAAATATCTCTAATATACATGCAAACCAATGGCAAGATGCGAAAATGTTTAAAAATTGGTTTGCAACTACCTATACTACAGGCTCCACAGATCGCTCTCTTGCCCCAAAGTAAGAGACCGTATGAGAGCACAGAAGATACATATCCGTGGTATGCACTGATAGCATCTTCAGTGGATACGGTTAACCGTAACTTTTCTATATAGTAAAGATGAACCTATCTAGTTTGTCACATACGTAGTTAACGGATGTTTTCCAATCACAATGCTCATCAATCATTATTCCTAGAAAATTGGTTGAATTAACATCATTTATTTTATTATTTTCCTGGGTTATGTTTAATTCTATGCGTGGACTCATGTAGCTTCGTAATTGTATTATGTTCGTTTTCTTTACGTTAATTTTTAAACTATTATTCTTTAACCGGCTAATTATTTCACCAAGCGCAATATTTATTTCATTTTCATAAGTATGTGGATTTGTATACTTAACAATTAACGTTGTATCATCCGCAAATAGTACTGTTTTTTTTTATGTGACGTTTGGAAGATCACTTATATAATATAATAATAATATAATAAATCTTTTATTTTATCTGAACATTTTACAAATTTGAGATAGGGACTACCTTTTAAGTATAGAATACCTGTGCCAGGTAGACCCGCTCTTCCTTATCTTAACATTAAGATTTATACATATATATTTAATTTAATATTTAGGTTACAATTTATCTAAAACAATCTAGTATATACCAACTTAATATATAACAAATAAACATGAGGTATACTTAGGTATAACATCTAACTAAATTTTAATACAGTATTACTCGAATGGTTTCTAACAAATTAAACTGTGTAAAAGAAGGTAGTTATTTGTTTACAAGCCAAATATTTTATCTTCATATGTAACTTATTTTAGAACAAATACAACCGAGGGGATAAATAATATTCTGTTTATATAGTCTAGGGTAGATATGATAAACAAAGGCAGGTAGGCGACGATTACTTACAAAAATTCAGAGCACAAAATATACGTAAATTTAAAAATCAGGTACATAATAGGTTGGCGGAGTGATGTGTGGTACAAGTGACAAACGTTCATCCATTTAATTTTATTATGAATTAATTTATTATATCATTGTTTTATTTTATTTATGATATTTTATGTTTGAGTCTATAAAAAGACTTTATTATAAATAGATATGCAAATATTTATATAGATATATTATATTAAATGATGTAGGTGATAAGTAGGTGTTTTGTGAGTCATGTAAATAAATAAAATTGCAGCATAGATTCTACTTCAGCGTAATCCAAAGTCATGAGCCAATTACGTACAATATATTTGCATTCATATACGGTATATGTTATTATGTACAATAAAAACAGAAAAGGTCCCAGCACACTTCCTTGTGGGACTCCAAATGTATTTAGTTTATTTTTCAAGCTTATAAAGTAGTAAATTATGGTCTACATAATAAAACGCCTTAGTCATGTCGAGAAAGATAGCTGTGACAGGTTTTCCTTCGTTTATGCAATCTACTATCATTTTAACCAGATTAAAACATGCCATTGAAGTGCTACTATTACTACGAAATCCAAACTGTTCTTCTTTTAATATATCTTGACCTGTTACATAGTCGTAGATTCGGTTTAATATTACTTTTTCGAGTATTTTTGACATAACTGGTATCAAAGTAACTGGGCGGTAGTTGTCCATATCTGTAATATCACCTTTCTTAAATAGAGGTTTGACTATGGATTTTTAAACGACTGCAAAAGTGCCTTCCTCAAGTGACAGATTCACTAAGAAACTCATAGGTTCACTTATGTAGTTAGCGCATTTCTTGAGCATTTTGGTACTTAATCCTTTGCCATCTGCTGACCCACTATGGCCAATTTATGAATGAAATTCTATTGTTATCATTATCGCAGATATCAATGGGTTAATTCATCAATACCTACCGAATTTGTGTTATTTAGATTAGTTTGTATTTTCCATATTTCTATTGGGTCAGTTGGTTGTAAAAATATTGTATCATATATTTTAGTTTTCATAGTTTCATTAATCTTGTCTGTGTTAAATACAAAGTTGTGATTAGTCAAATTTATATAAAAATCATTAAATATTTCGTTAATGTCAACAGGATTAGTATACATTTTATTATCATATTATTTGCATTCAATCTCTTTTTTTTATTTTTATGTCACCAATTTTGTCATTTATTATGTTCATACTGCTTTACATTTATTTTTGTTGTTTTCTATATATTGTTTACTCTGTAGCTGTTGTCCAGGGCCTGAGGATCTACTTTACTTTATTTGTTCACAAAAATATAACAAAATACGTGAATGCGCCTATAAATTAAATACACTTGATAGTGCTGGATCATATTCAAATTCACCTAACAGTTCCGTTCTTTGTTATAACTGTCATAATAGGGGACACTCGTTCTCAAATGCCCAAAGCCTTTGGTTACATGCAAGATATAAAGATATGCAAGAGTCTGGCATGAAATCGACTCTTGCAAGTTAGAGCCACTACGCTCCGAACCACATTGACCACACGGGACCCTATTCCAAGAATAGCTAGGTGCTGTATACAAATTAAAACTCGACTTAGAGATTTAATATGGAGCTGGGTTTAAAGTTAAACATGCGCTATATTGACGCATTAAACCATCATAAGTCATCACGGGTCCCATTTTGTATATGACTATTGTTCATTTTATATTGTATTATTAAATTTAGAAGTATAGTAAGTATAGCCCCATAAGTGAAATGTAAATGAACTACTTATAAATTGTATATATTGAACAATCAACTTACTTACATAATCTGTTATTATACACAAATGGTAATAAAATAACTAATTTTTTTAGTGTTAAGTATTATTAGTGTTATTTAATAAGGAATTATATGCATACCTATAGTCAAAATATATATAAAGCTGTAATCACCGAATGTGATGATTTAAAACTACAAGTAACATCAGTAAAATTTAATTAGTTTTGCAATGAATAATTAACAAATTGATAAGTATACTTTAAAAATTAATACATATACGTAGCTACGTTGAAACTACTGAGATATATAATTATCAATCCATTATATAACCAAGTTCAAATGAAATAATCAAATTAAGCTAGTTTAATTGATAATAGTGTAAGTTGTAATAGTGTAAAATGCAAAATTGTAAACAGGTACGTGCGCCAGGGGGCAGCACGATGCCGGATGGCCGAATGTCATGATTTAAAAACTCCCACAGATTTTAATAAAGTGGCAACACAGGTATCGTGCTCCCCTCCCATTCCGTACTCGCCCCACCACTGAGTTACTGGGGAAAGGGTGGTACCGAGCGATGCCGAGGCATTCTGGGTAGACGACTCGTCGGCTTCAGACGTGTAGGAATTATTGTATAGTCTGTTAGAGATATGGTTGTGAAAAGTAATATATCGATATAAGTCGTAATAGTTGTGAAATAAAGTAAGATAATCGAGAAGAATCAGGAGTTTCTTTTCATATTCTTACAGAATAATGGTTTCATTAATATTTTGGTACAAGAAAGGAGGTGATTTTTTGGTTTCAATTTCATTTTAGGCTAATAAATATATACACAGAAAAAAAGGAATACTTGAGCCAATGCAGTGTGTTTTTATTCAAGAATATTTGTGATCATATATATTGAAAACAATATATTCTTGAAAACAGAACGCAATATTCTCAGGAATATATTCTTGAATCAAAGTATATATTGCATTCTTCTTTGGAGATATCGTTAAAGTGTTTAAATACGAATATGGTTAGTTTTGAATCCAAGAATCTTACCATAAATATTCGTAAGTGAAGCACCTTAATTACATTCAACATGAATATTTAAAAATATTTCAAGAAAGAATATAGAAATTTTATTTAGAGAATAAAATGTTAACAGAAGAATTCCTATTTTATTGTTAGAAGAACATTTTCGTTATATTGAAATAATAATTTGAATACTGTATGTGAAGAAATATTTCTTGGGTCAAAACAATATTCCTAAGAATATTCGAGTTTAATATCAAGACTCGATTATTTTTCAGTTCAGAATATATTCTTGTTGTAATACAGAATTGTCTTGAATTTATTAAAACAATGTATATTCTTGGCTAAAGAAGTCTTTTTTTTCTGTGTAGGTACGCTTCCATTTTGGTAACTTCTCTATACAAAGATTACAAAGAAAGAAATTAACATAATACTCGTATAAATATCATTATCATGTGACAGATGATGTCGTATTTGGTACATTAAATTATTTTTTTAATTGTTTATTATATTCATCTCAATCCTGTATTTTAGTAACGTATGACTTAAAAAAGCCGGCCAGGTGCAGTTCTGACTCACGCACCAAGGGTTCCGTACAAACCTGTGGTATATAAGTAAAAGTTCTGGTATTTTTATTGTTAAATGAAATCCATAACAACTTAGAATTATTAAAAATTATATAATGTTAATAAATGATGTTACTAAAAATCCTTTATGCAATTTTTCCTTTATCTATGCTATAAGACGTTGCTTCGTACCAAATTTCAAGTTCAAGGGACGCTTTTTTTATTTTTTTTATGCCTGATGTGTTAGCCTTTGACCACTATCTCACCTGATGGTAAGTGATGATGTGGTCGAAAATGTTGTTCAGGCTAACCTAGAAGTACTGGCTCTTAAGAACAGCTGCCGGAACACACCGTTAGGTGCTTGGCGACAGATTTTCTAGTTGAGGGTGGTAGCTAGGCTGGCGGGCATTCGCAAAATGCCCTACCACCATGCTATAACGACTGCCATCCTAAGACAACAACCGGGACCGACGGCTTAACGTGCCCTCCGAAGCACGGAAACGCTCAGTAGTAATGTCACTAGCGGTCACCCATCCAACTCATGACCGAGCGCAACGTTGCTTAACTTTGCTGATCAGTTGAGAACAGCTAAGTAAACTTCGCTACGAGCGCTTCAAACCCTGTAGGGTTTGATTCCCTTGCGAGTGTCGAAAATTTACGACTTAAACGGCTGTATCTTTTGATTGCGTTCGCTTAGAAGATTTTTTCACACCTTCAAGGGACAAAAGACTATGCAAGTATTTGATATGTTAATTTCAGTTTGATACCTCCCCGCGTTCCTTAGCAAAAGGGTCTTGACAAAGTGATCCTATAAGGGTTCCGTTTTTTCCTGTTAGATACGGAACACTTTAATATGAGTTTTTATAGAGGTATAAATGGTACAAATTGAAACGTTTTAATCTATTTAAATTCTTATGTAACTTGTTAAAGAATTGCACCTTTGATATATACTTTGTTTAACAATCGACTATAAACTTAAGGAAGACAAAGGCAAGTCCCCCTAGAAAAACTCAATTCCCGACGTATTTGTATCTTAATACCTACCTAAAGGATTATCCTACAGGATAAGTTTACTCCGTTAACGAGGCTTCTCACTTATTATCGTTAATACCTTTTAGCTGGGCACTGAACTGTTAACAAGTAAAATAGGTACATACGCTAGTATTTTACATACATACATATAATCACGCCTGAATTCCCCGAAGGGGTAGGCAGAGGTGTGTAAAGTGTAAACACCCACGTTTTGCTAATTGGGTTTAGGTCACATGTAATAGGGGGCAAGCCAATTGCCATTCACCGGTCACAGTTTCCGGGTCATACAAAATGTTTTCTCTACCACTGGATAAAACACAAGAACATATTGTATGAGAACCTGACAGGGCACTAGGATGGTAAAAAGCCCTGTTGTGCGTCTAATGCCGACAACACCCTACTCACATCCACGTGAGAAGTGGCATGCTGCTCATTTGGCGCACTTTTCCCTTAGTCGCCTCTTACGACACCCACGGGAAGAAATGGGAAGGTGACATTCTAACCCGGCACGCCACGGGTAACTAGAATTTATTTCTAATTATACCAATTTAAAAGTTTACTCTGATCCAGCCGCGAATGAATCCACATATATTTGGTAATATTGTACGCTTCAAGATATACACAGTGAGCAATGGGAATAAATAGTATCAAGTGACACATACTGACGTGTAACTAGGTAGTAGGCACATTTATAAATTTTTAAAGCGCATTTTTCATACATAACCTAACCACGTCTAGATATACGCGCTGGACGCATTTGTTCGCTATTCAGAACAGTAGCTGAGCTGCGATTTTTATCCGACTTCAAAAAAGGAGGGGTTCTTGATATAACAGTACATGTTTTTTTGTTTATTTGCTATCAGCAAATTATTTTTTGTTTTGATGATTATTTGTTTGTTATGAGATATATATGTACCTGCGTTGGACCCATTTAATATCATTAAGGGGAACGCGGATTTCTATGGCGGGGTTTTTTTTTGTCTCTGTTCATAGTTTTCTTACTATTGTATTGTATCACGTAATATGCGAGATTCTGTTTTTTTATGATATCTATAAAACTATTATAATACTTTTTGCATTGGTTAGATTAGTTACTGCTAAACGTAATTTTTAATATTGGTTACGGGTTTAGGAGATATAGGTATTATGAAATGGAAGAATGTCGACTCCAATTTTAAAGTTTTATAAGCATGAATCAGTGTTTGTAACTGGAGGGACTGGATTTCTCGGAAAGGTGAGTGGTGATATTTTTATCAAAGTATACATTGTTCATGTTTTTATTATGTAAGTCTTCTAGTTTTAATTAAATGCATAATGACTGACTTATTGCATGTCGCGCCATGCAAGTACGTAAAGCTTTATGGCTTGCTTGTCCGCAGCCTAAACTTAAGACATCTTTAGGATCAAAGGCTGAAAGGTTACACAATGTTAGAGCGATAAGAGTGCATTTTTCCGCGTATACAAATTACCTGAGCTTAGAAATTACTTGGTTGTATTTTCAAACGATGTTACTAAATGATACTTCGATGATGCAAAGCTTATATAGAAGTTTTATTCAGCACTGATAGCTCAGTGGCATTGGCTATGGACTGCCGCGCAGCAGGTCCATGGTTCGAATCCCGCCGCGGGCTTGAGCTTCACCGCATGGTGGAAAGGCATTTTGCGAATGTCCGCATGGCTAGCGACCACCCTCAAGTAGAAAATCTTTCGCCAAGCACCTAACGGTGTGTTCCGGCAGCAGTCTTTGAGAGCCAGTGAAATTACAGGCACATGAGACTTAACAACTATATCTCAAGGTGATGGGAGTGGCTCAATTCGTGACTTGTAACGAAATGCATCTGTTATAGGCAGAGGTTAGTCTGCTTAACATCAGGTGGGCGCCGACCTTATCCAGTCACAATAAAAATAAAAATAAAAGTTTCGAGGCCCTCATGTTTTAAATTGATCCTTAAGTTAGGTACCTAATTAAGGAGTATCGTTTCTTCACAGTATGCGAGCAGCCTCGTATTCTCAACATGCTTAGAATATAAGATTCAGGGAGTATCCAGAGTTTGACGAGCCAAAATTATAGATCAAATCAACTCAAAATTAAAAGCTTGGTAAATTATACTAATACTTAGTAAAGGGAATTACTCCATCGAGCCTTAGTTGGCCTGGACATGCATGTAATTATAGCTGAATGCCTTATACCTATTTCTTTTATTTTACCGGCTGCATGTATTTTTTGATGAAACACTACAAACTATATTCAAGACAACAACTAATTCACTGAAAACATAGACAAGCCAACGGTCATTTCAGGTCTACAGGTAGGCTAAATGTTCCAGCCTACTACCACTTGGCAGTATTGCCCTGTTGAATTCGAATCTGTTAGGTTATCCTTTGACCACTATATTTATATAAGTAATGATACGGTCGAAGATTTTACACAGGTGTGGAATAATTTAAGAACAATCTTTGAAAGTAAAACCAGTTTTCTTTATTATTATAAAGAGTTCACGCATTATCGCGTAACAAGCATACCATATTAGGTTTACTTCAAAGAATAATATTATAAGATAAGAGTATATTCTTATTTTTATCACATCAAGACAATCTTATTAAAATGGGTTTTGACCATGTGCATTGTGTGTGCGACCAAGTGCGACCAAGGCACAGATGAATCTGGATTTTGCCTACAATCATGGATATCTCATCATACACACAGACATCAGAATTGTCATTTTTCTACAAAAATCTATGACGCATCACTTGAAGCTCAGATTACTGTTATAAAATAATACAATATATTTAATGCCACCTGAACGAAGCACATATGAATCAGTTATTTACCTTCACCAGGTTCTAAGCCAACCAGCATCACGTTCGTCTTATAGCTTGTATGTTGCACGACACCCCCAACGCGGGAAATAAACTCATTATCATTGCCCGACCAATAAAATAGAATATTTTGTCGCCTATACCATATTTTTTATTAAATTACAACGACATCAAATTAAAACCTTATATCGATATTATCAGACTACACAAACTGATCTTTTAGTTACAAAATTTCATTATCAGCGTCATTTAGGTGGAAATAATCTGAGAGTGCGAGTCTTTATTGTTTGTGAATATTTGCTGGGACCTACCTCTACTTGTCAGGAGACATTAGGTTCTCAGCCTGCGTTTGATATCGTTTATGTAATCTTAGTGTCGTAGCACGTAAAGCCATCTACTGGATGACGTGTGTTACCACTCGCATATTAATATTCAAATATTTTAATATATTCTTCGGGTTCGTTGACTGAGAATCTTCCACTTTGTTTGACAAAGATATTACTGCAATAGTTTTTTTCTATACATATAATAAAACTTCTTTCCACATTATTTGTTGCTTTATATTTTAAGGTATTTGCGAGAATAAGAAAAGAAAACCCCACCGCCATGGAAAAAATTGTGCCAATCGAAGCCAATTTGCTTGAAAAAAATCTGGGATTAAGTGGAAAAGATTTGTCGACGCTCTATAGTGAGGTAAGATTACATTTTACCTTAAAAGGCAAACTTTGCAAACATTGGGCTCTGTTTGTGTTACCGTGTTCAATGTGAACAGATTTTTATAAACCAGTTATAAATAAGATATATAAATGCTATACAATGACCGGCAAAAACAGTCACGTTGAGGATCGAATACGTCGACCCGGGTTTCGAGCATATCAGATATTCATCATCAGGGCGAGTGTGCAGCTGCATCTGCGATCTTCCGGCGGGCACTCCACTATAAATGAGATGTTTGGTTATTGCGGTTAGAGATCGATACCGTAGTCTTTTTATTTTAAATGTATTTCAGTAAAACTGTAAATCTACTTTAAAAGTTTAAAACTTGCTCACTTGATATTTAAAGTAAAAAATCCTACTAATTTCGAAACGTTTTGAAGTCCATATAGTATTTTCTTCCACACTATAAAGTATTAAATGTTTCAGGTATCTGTTGTTTTCCATGCGGCAGCCTCAATTAACTTGGATACTGATTTAGTTCAAACTTTTAATCTTAATACGAAAGGAACTGAAAAAATTGTTAATCTATGTAAACGAATGAAAATGTTCCAAATATGTATACTATTTGAAACAACTTATAAAAATATGCATCAATTACACAGCAAAATAATTGACTATCCAGAGAAAAAATTAACCTAGAAAGCTGCTTTTGAAAATACGCAGAATACTAAAATGATTACATACTATTTTTTTCACGGTTTAGTGTACGTTTCCACAGCCTACAATAACTGCCCAATGAAAATCGTAGAAGAAAAACTCTACGACAATTTCACTTCAGCACAATCAGTGTATGATTTTGATAATGAATAGATTTCAGGCGTTACTTTGCAGAAATCTATATTTAATAATAACAAATATTTTAAGAAAACATTAAATAAATATATTAATAAAACACTTTAAAAATATTAAAAAAATATCTAGTGACAATTTCGCCTAATTTTCCTGTTATGCCGACGTGACGTCACAAACGCCACACAGCCAAACCAGAAGAATTTTCGACGCGTTTCGATTCTACATGAAGCATCCTCGGGAGGTCTTGACTTGACGCACGATCGAGAGTCGAAAATTTCTCGATCACTTAGGCGGAATTGTCACTTGATATATATTTTAATTGTTTTGGTTATATTTTATTAATTTACTGATTTCTTTAAAAAATCAGTGTTTTAATAAGTCTCAGTATGGTAATCAGTATCAGTATGGTTTTGTTATAACGAATAAGAATCTTTTTATGAAACAAGCTAAAGTAAGGAGTATATGAATATAGTAATTAAACAACTTTAAACGGTTTACATGGAGTATATTTATCGCGAAAACCTAAGACAACATTATAAGTATATGAATACTTGTGTAAGGAGTATTATTATTATGTATTGTGATGTCTTCATACCATTTCAAGATGCAACTATTCCACAACTTATCACAATGGCTATCATTATTGACGTAAATCGTGCAAAGGTATAAATGCTTCAAAACGTTCGCTTTTTGGATTATAAATTTGATTGATGGTCGTTATCAAAAGATGGAAACTTTGAGTTTTGGCCGAGATAATGACTGAGTCAGGTCTGAGCACCGTAGGTATATTTCTCATAAAAAGTAAATAATTAAATCAAAAATTAGTCGTGATGAGTAAATGAGCATCCTTATATTACCTACCTATTGTTTGGCATACTACATCTCACTGCAACGGCCAAACAACAGTGGTGTGGTTTAGGTATATGTATGTCCTAGACAAACAGCATGCAAATAATTTTATAACTATTTTTCTTTTTATTTGTTGATCAATCGAACTGACTGGTCAGTAAATTTCAGATTTGTTTACAAAAGCAATTAATTTTATTTTCAGATAGTAGATAGGCATTATCTGCCCATCAACCGCATTCTTCCTATTGGAGTTTTGCGAGGTATTGTTTGTAGGGCTCCTGTGGGCCCCTGTAGTTAATTTCATTAGCTTATTATTATACGATAGCTTTTTGACATTTCTTGTTGAGCTAATTACTAATCGGTTATTTTTGTTTCCATGGCAACGCTGCCTGCGACACCTGCGCACTACGGTCTTCGACGACGTTGTTGACGCTAGACTTCATCCGGGTCGAGACGTCACCCTAGAGATTCTAAGATAAGTTGCTTTATTTAACTATAATTATTATACCGGGCATTCTTCATTTACACCGTACATTGGCCACACTCTGACACTGGCAGAAAAACGTCAAGCAGCGTTTAAAAGCCATTTAAAGAAGAAGACGAAGAAGTAAGCTTTGATTTATTTTGTAAACAATGCTTTAGACCCAAACAATGAACGCAGTAGTTGGGACCTTTGTATCGCAAGACAGCCAGATGTTGTGTCCGGAGTGCCCCCAGGTTCGATATTTTAAAGGTTTAAAAGGCCTCAAAATTCACCAAAAAAGGTTTCATAAGGTAAAAGGAACAATATTGTTATAAAAACTAACGTGGTTTTCGCTCATTTTAGACAATAATACGAGAGAACTCACGTGAATAAGTCAGATAGCTCCGACTATAGTTTCAACCACATCCGGTGGTATTTTTCAAGGAGAACTTGGGAGGCCCGCGTTGACGTCTCGCTGAGCACTGCGGGTGGCAGCTCGTAGCGCGCGTGACGTCATACGTTGGTGCGCGGGGTGGGTTGCTGTTGGTCGTGTCGGCGAGTTCTGATGCGAGTCCTCTTCATCGCTGGAATCCCGGCTGGCATGGGACACGTCGAAGCAAAAGGAGCTCACTACATCTCCACTAGAGCCGTCCTTAGCGTCCAAATCAGTTCTATGAAGACACGGCTTCCAAGTAGGTGACAAGAACCATCCTCTGTCTCTATTTACATTTTTGGACGCCTACTAATTTTCAATAGATTCTCGGATCTTGCAAGGCACGAAGAACTTTTCTCTCGACAAGACAATATTCACGTGATTTATCCCTAAAAAATCCTGTATTATTTACTAAAAAAAGGAACAATATTAATGGTGATGATAAAATACACCTGAAAAACAGAAAGATATGATTCCCTAAAAAAAAAAAAAACATTTCTCAACCTATTCTCGAGAAATTTTATAAGCAGGGTTGATAAATATACAACAATTGAATATTTTTTTACAGGAGTTTCATCATGTCGATATAAATAACGAATGACGAACAGCATGAATACTATTATTGTACATTTAAATGTATTTCTAAGTAGATATTTAAGATAGTTATTGGCGTTTTTTTTAACTGTTAGCATACTATTATTGTGTCTAATATTATTTTTTTTTTCTTCGAACGAAATTAGGCGGGTTGAAGCCAATAATTCGTTTCCGTACTCGTAACTGTATGAACATACATGCTGTCCATTTTTTAGCAGAGCTAGTTGACGTTACAAAATTTATCAGCGTCTTCTGCGAGTCTTCACTGCATTTCGACTAAGTAACAAGATGTCACCGAAATTCGCTAAGTTCTGAAGTAACTTTGTTCAAATTCCGTTCAGTGACATGAACTTTGGGAAAACTTTTTGGCTGCAGAGGAAACCAAGTCTTAAAAGGGGTCAACCCCTTGAACTGAAAATTTTAATAAAATCTACAATTTAGTATATAAATTTAAGAAATAGGACTACATATCGATAGTTTGCTTTACGGCTAATTGCGAGCATACCTCGGGGCAGTATTATGTAAGTAATCTATACAGGTTGCCTACTTGAGTAACTTTACATATATATCATATCTGTACTCTGTCATATCCTGGTAGAGTTATACTGAAGTATCAAAGCACCCAGCCATAATATAATATAGATAGTTTTGACTTTTGAAGCGCTTGTAGCGAAGCTTACGCAACCTTTCTTAACCGACTAAGTTAAGTGAGTAACTTACCTTACTTGAATAACGTCCGCTGCGGTCATGACTTGGATGAGTGACCGCTAGTAGCTAGTAGTAGAAGGTTTCGTGCTTTGGAGGACGTTAAGTCGTTGATCCTGGTAGCTGTCTTAGAGTGGCAGCAAAATTAGAACAATATTTCATTCTTGTGAAATGCCATATTGTTTTTTTGTTTATTATTATATAATTGAATCAAAACTAACATCCGTGCCAGTTTTTATAGTGCCAGTCGCCACCTACGCCTTTTTTAGAGTGAAGATGACAACTAACTCCTAATCGAGTTAGTTAGCAGTGACGATAATTATCTTGCTATAATAATATTTAAGGCGTTGTAAGAGAAGGCTTTGTTCAATTCTTTAAAGTTTAAATTAAACTACGTTAAAAAAGGAGAATACGAAACGTTGATTTCGTATATTTTCTTTCTATTTCTCGCAGGCTTGTTTCCTCTTAAATACACGTAGTTTTTTACTTTATGAGTCAAAAACTCGTAGACGAACCCAAAATACATCACACTTCTTGTGGGCAGTCCTGTATATGAAAAATAATGAAGAATCGTGGTTTGGATTCTGCCGAGAGTTTAAGCTTCGCTGCTTAGTGGTTGGGCAGTTTATGACTACTGGCCTGGGTAAAGTTTACTAAATGGTGTGATCCGACACTATTGACCCCTGTATTTAAGAGCTAATAACCGGTCACCTAGATTAAATCTGCTAACGTTTTTGACCACGACAACATTTAATGTATATAAAATGGAGCCTAGGGAATCTCTGAGGGATATTTTTGATCAAATTGATATTTTAACTCTACCAAGTCTGTAATTTTTTTTTATAGTTATTGTGACGGAACAAGCCCGAGGCCCTCCTGATGTTAAGCGGCCTAACCTCTGCCTATAAAAGACTCATTTCGTCTAAAGTCACGTATTGCACTGCGCCCGCCACCTTGAGACTATAGTTATTTAGTCTCATGTGCCTGTAATTTCACTGGTTCTCAAGGACTGCTGTCGGAGCACACCGCACATTGATGCTTGGCGACAGGTTTTCTACTTGAGGGTGGCCGCTAGCCAGGCGGGTATTGGTACATGGCCATCTAGTGGCAGCTTTAGCTATATATAAACTTCAATAAGGCGGGCAAATTGAGATTGGGCGATAGTTTGCTACATCTTTCTTTAATCCTTCTTTATGTACAGTACTAAGCGGACCATTTTTCACACACGAGAACGAACACCTTCTTGAAGGTATAGGTTGAATATATTGTGGACAGGACATAAATAAATGGTGTCAGCGGTGGATTTACATAATGACTAATTTTTTAAACATTATTAACTCCAGTGCCCTTAGTTGGATGGAGCCTTCGTAGTTTCGATTTTAAACTATCAATAGTAAAAAGAAACATAACTGCTAATTAAATTTGACGTGTGGTTATCTGCACATAGACAAAAGCGCCGTTGTCAAATTTGTAATTGTTTTAAAACAAGATTTTCGAAGCGCTCGTAGGGAAGTTTACTTAGCTGTTCTTAACCGATCAGCAAAGTTAAGCAACGTCGCCCGTGGTCATGAGTAGGATGGGTGACCACTAGTGACATTACTACTTATCCTTTCCGTGCTTCGGAGTGCATGTTAAGCCGTCGGTCCCGATTTTTGTCTAAGGATGGCAGTCGTTATAGCATGGTGGTAGGGCATTTTGCGAATGTCCGCCTGGCTATCTACCACCCTCCCCCAGTAGAACAAAGAGTTTGTCCCCCAGTAGAAAGTTGGTCGCCAAGCACCTAACGGTGTGTTCCGGCAGCTGTCCTTGAGAGCCAGTACTTCTACAAACATCATCCCTTATCATCAGGTGAGATAGAGGTCAACGGCTAACCTAGCAGGAATATAAAAAAAGAAGATTATTTATCAAGAATAAAAAAATGTTGTTTTTTTTTAATCTTTGTATTTTTTTTATACGCAATAGTTTCCAATGTGAGTCTTTACCAATTATAAACAAGCAACTAATTATCTTAGTCACTCTAAAGGAATTATTCTAAGGAGTTCGTATTTGGTACAAATTTATCCAACACCCAAGTTCGACGACTACTACTACTAAACTAATAAAGTTATCTTAACCGCTATATTTTTTTGTTAAAGTTCATAAGCAGCACTATCATCAAGAAATTTTCTACATTTGTCAAACTACCAGTTTAGCTTTTAGAGGGGGGGGGGACAATTGGCACTTTAAAGTTTAATATTTCGTAAATGGGGCATTAAATCGAAAAATAGTATTAGCAACTCTTAAATAATTTCAAAAAATCTATTCAACGATACCACACAAGACGGGGTAGACGACAAAAAAACATCTCTTGTATGGGAGCTACCCTAAAAAAAATTAGTAAATTTTATTTTACCACTTTGTTGGCTTTTTTCACACATCTCAAAGCTACAAAGAATGAAAAACACAATCTGACGCACAATAAGCAATGTACCATGGTATATCACTAACACGGAAATACACAAAAATCTGAAAATGAGCACAGTGAAAGAGGAAATTGGGAATGCGATCAAGTCCTACCACCAACGACTCAAGAAACACCCAAACACCTTGGCAGCCCAATTGATTACCCAGGGTTATAATAAAAGATTAAAACGGAAACAAGTCCTACGTAGTAACCCATTAAGTGTTAGGGGCAGTCAATAACAAAATGAGGAGATGTACTCGCTGGAGGACACAGTCTACCTGACAATACGCCCACAACACATCTGCTTAAAGCCAGTGATTGTAGATGGAAAGAATAAAACAAAAAAAAAAAAAACAAAAAAAAAAATTTTGGAATGATTAATATACATACCCCTACCAAATTACAGCTTTCTAGTGCTAACGATCTCATAGCAAATCCTTGGACAGACGGACAGACAGACGGACATGACGAAACTATGAGGGTTCCTTGTCAGGACTATGGAACCCTAAAAAGGATATGCAATAAATTGAATTATATTGTTTTATTCATGTTAACTAAGCATTTTGACTTATATTATCATTAATATGCTAGTATCGCTTGAAAGACTTTCATCAAGTCGCGGCTGCCCGCGGCCCGTCACCCGTAACCGTAAATTCTTTCATTCTATACCATACATTGTAGTGATATACACAAAGTCGAAAATGGTTTGACAGTTATACTTTCCGCCGCTGCGCTGCCATCCGCTGCCACTTTGGTGTAAATTGGCGCTAATAATAGACTAGTTCGAAGGTGATACCAAAACTTATGAGTTATGACAGATAAGCAGATGACGTAGGTTACTAAGCAAATTACTCCGGTAAACAAATATCGACGGATAAACCATACCTTTTTGTAACCTTTTTTCCGGTTACACAGAAAAACCGCCAAGGAAAACAGACATCGTTATAAAAGTTTACTCTGCATGTTTTGTAGTTAGTTAAACCTCCTTGGTCTAAAAATAATATTTATCGTGATATGTCTTGGTTACATTGTTATAATGATGCTTATAGTTCCAGCACCTCTTCGGAACGGTTGTAACGAAACAACATGCGTCTCGTTTAGTCCACAAATATAGAAATGTATTAATTTACAAAGGACTATGTCAATCAAGGGCAGACGGTAATAGAATCTTCAAAAGAACTCACTGCATCTAGTCACAAAGTAAGGTAAGGCATCCGGAGCCGTGACCACTCCAGTTTGTTTAACCTACGGAAACAGCTAGAGGGATAGGTATATGGTACAGATTTCCTGACATAGCAAGTTCTCTGATTGAAGATAGAAGTGCTCGATCGTTAAAAGACTATGGCCCTGGGAGGCTAGGCATATTGACAAGGAATCTAAATTATAGCTTTTAGTATTGAGAATATGATAGGTGACCCCTTTGGCTTTTAGGAAGATCTTGTTAGGTGAAGCTTTACAATACATAGTTAAAGTTATTTAATTGGTTTAATGTTCTTTCCTGCCCGAGGTCCACATGGTTAAATAATGGGGAACGTAATGAACCCATGGTTCTCCTATGAGTACTTACTATGGAAAAATATAGTTTGTTATAAAAAAAAACTATTGGCACAGTAGGATTATGAAGTTCAGTAGGGCATTTGTAGATAGCGTTATAGGGATTTCAATACTGACCAAACCTGCTAAATTAATACATTTATTTATAGATAAAACCCTACAAATAAAGCAATATTTGCTACACAGGCCAGAGCAGGTATCTAAAGGATATTCCTGTTTTATCATATTGTTACACCAAAATTTATTTAAATATGAACTGATGGAAGATATTAGTAAATATAAAACCTAATATATATAGATTCTACAAAACCACTAAAATTCAGAGTAAAATGTCTAAGGACACTAGTCTGAGGACTATTTTACTTTGATATAAATGAATTTGAATTAAAAGAATATAAAGACTCTAACGAATGAAATATCTACCTGAATATGGTATACGGTTCAGGAAAAACATCTGAACGATACTATATTTTCCTTCTTCTCGTAAACTACTTTGTTGATGACATTGATCTTTGACTGATATCCTTTAGCCTAATATCTAGCTTCTGGCATAGAACATATTGGCATGCCTGAAGCGTAGTAATATGCTTCAGGCATGCCAGTTTGCCAGCAGCCATTGAAGCAGTGATGGAAGTTCTGCGATTTATAATTTATTTTATTCCAAGATGTAAAATAAAACCCATACATAACGATTTTCAGAATATTGAAGATATTTTTTTTAACTGCCGACCCGTGTAGCATAATATTAGACTGAAGGACATGCATTTTAAATTTTACCATGTTTTAAACACTTGGTATACAAAATATTATGAAACTAGGTTTGTGTGAAAAACTCTACGTGCACACTCCCTTTAAGGCTATTTTATAGTTGTTATAAGTACATTAGAGCCACATCCATTAAAATACTTTTTTGATTTGATTACGAGTATAGTTCCCGCAGGCAGGGAATTTTATAACATCAAATATTGCTATACAATATTATTTATTTGATTTTAGATCTCATCATTTTTAGGGTTCCTTAGCCAAAGGGCAAAACAGGGCCTAGAAATTGGTAACGAAATGAGTTGAACAAAACTGAAATTTAGACATTTTATGTAGGACATTGACATGAAGATGAAGATTGGACTAGACATTAATTGAAATATATATCTCAAGGGGCCTCCTATACATTAGAAATTAGCCAATCTATTAAATTTTTATACATCCTAGCATGTGTGAAAAGGCTAGAAATATTGTTTATTTAAAATACACAATTGATAATACACAATTTTCGAACGTAATGCGCGTGTAATCTCTACGAGTGCCCAGCTGCATGTGTGGGAGAGTATGCCGGCCGGCATATCTGCACTGGTCGACGAATTTCGTTTGAGATGTCGCGTCTAGTATATAGAGGTCAATGGAATGAGCAAACATTTTTTTTTGCAACCTAGCGTTTTTGTTTTGTTGTCAATATACTCATATCCTTTTTATTCTGTGCTCACGAATTTTCAATGATCACAAATAAAAAAAAACATAATAATATAAATATAAACAGACTAAACTTTACAATAATGAACTTTATTTTTAAACGATCAATATCCTTTCTTAATATTAGATCAATATTAGACGTGGATATTCCTGAGAATAGTTACTATCTGATGATTGAAAACTTGACCTTATTAGGGTACAAATATAAATTTATATTTATTTTCCAACGATTTAAACAAAAAGGAAGATAGGTTACGCCCTTATATCCCCACAGTATAGTGTGGCGAAAATTTAACACAAGCATATAATGCACACAGCTGCACTGCAATTGTGCTCGTACATGACATGTTACAGACCCACCAACTTATCTGTTCAGGTGGCAGAAAAAAGAACTAAAACTTTCCCTCAAATTGTGACAGTCTGTAGTTGATTTCCATGACCAGTAGCGCCCTCGAAAACTGCACAGTTAAGTTGGTGGTACTATAAACAGGAGCGTCGTCTGACTGGAATTGCCATGTTCGAGGTACCGTTTCTTCTGTTTTTATAAGTTCAATGTTATTTTCTAATAAAATATTATATGGGATAAAAGCATGGGGCGTCAAAATTGTATAGACAGTTGTCGAGATCTATCTCAAAAACTATATTAATAACGAATCTGGTTATATTTTGTAAACGCCGTTGTATATTATAGTTTTAAAGCTTCGATCAAAACAAGCACTTCCTTCCTTATACCGGCTATGCAATGCGGAGCCTTAAAAGAACGAAACATGACACGCACTTGGCCAGTATTTTGTTAGAAGCTCATGCATTTTAAAATGTATTTAATGTAATACAATGCGGTGTCTTAGTTCACGGTGAACTGCTCATATCATTCGTTTATGTTATTCACAAACATGTTGTTCAAATTGACATTTAAGACCTCGTGTTTGATTTTTAAAGCAAGAAATACGAATTGTTATTGCTGACATATTAACATATGTCAGAAGTCTAATGTCAACTTAACGTCACTTAAAATAACTGACACTTATTATTTTAAATAGAATAATTGAAGATTAATGGCTAGTAATTGTTATTGTCAGTAACGTAATAAACATCATTTATGTAACCTATTATTAGTGCAGTTTTTATTTATTATTATATGCTGTATTAGTTTTGTTATACATGGGAACGATTAATGAAAATACCTTCTGTTTTATTTTCTAGCTCAAAAATTAGGATATTTCTATAACCTGAATGGATGAAGTGCTTGTCTAAGATGTTTTTGTAGCGTAAGTTTTTTTAGCCGTTCTTAACCAAAGTTAAGCAACGTCCGCTACGGTTATGATTTGGATGGGTGACCGCTAATGGCATTCATTACTATGTACAGCGCTTCCGTACTTCGGTGGCCACGGACATGGTTGTTGTCTTATGATGGCAGTCGTTATAGCATGTTGGTAGGGCATTTTGCCAATGCGTGCCTGGCTAGCTACCACCCTCAAGTAGAAAATCGGTCGGCAAACACCTAACAGTGTGTTAGGTGTTTGCCGACTATATTCAAAATATGACGAAATTATGTTTGTATGGAAAAAGCTACGTGCACTCTGGCCTTAAAAATTATGTATGTACTTTAGTATTTTGCCATCGAAAGATGTATTGTTATAGTCTCTTATGAAAAGATGTATAAATTAATAAAAAAAGTATAAAACCCGACCGCAAATTATTACGTTTTATCATTCCATTGAACATAAAACTGCTAGTTATATATATTTATAGAATCGTGTTATCAAAAAGGGTAAAAAAAATAGTAAAAAAAGTAAAAAACCCTTCATTTTGATTCCCTACTCTTTTTGTTTTGGAAGGTTTTATGTTCATCTCATATTGTGACGTCTAAAATCCGCCAGTTTATTTTATATTTATTTTTATTTACTTACCTAATGTCACTGGCGCTGTCAATACAAATCGAACGATATCCTACATTAAAATCGGTTAGACCGCTTATAAGTTATGGTGGAATAAGACTCACAAACATACATACATAAACGCTGAAAACATAACTTTCCTGTTTTTAGCCAGTCTTGTAATAAGAAAGAAGAACATTTTCATGATAAGAAACCTGTGTGTCAATTTGTGCTCCATTATCTAACTCAATTACGTATTCCTAATTTCATGGTCCACAGATAACGAATTATGACCTGTTTTGCTAATTATATTTTCAAATTAGCTGGAACGTGGTCAAGTTAATTTAGATGTTTGCAATTTCTAACCTTAGCCTAGAAATTATTTAAATTTTATATAATATAAAATGTAGATGTTAATGAAGTATGGATGAATGAAGTCGAGTCAAAGTAATTATGATTTGAACCAATTTCCAAAATGAAGGTGGTGCTCAATTCGATGTATTCTCAAATCAAATGGATAATCCGTTTTTGATAATATTTTTTCTACAAGTGGATAAAAAAGTATATACATATATACATAAAGTCACGCCTTTTTCCCGTAGGAGTAGGCTGAGACCACAGATTTTCACTTACTACGATACTTACATTTATTATCTCTTTCGCGATTTCGCTTTTCTTTTTGTGATTTTAGAACGTTCGCCTAGGTCTTCCCCTTCTAACACTATCGTTCACTTGTCCCATGTATAGCTGTTTAGCCATTCTCATTTCATTCATTCTCTCTACATGTCCAAACCATGTTCACATACCTTTCTCGATTTCTGTCACTACATCCTCATTCACACCACATCGTTCACTTATCACACTATGCCATATCCTGTCACTCCGTTTGACTCCAATCATGCTTCTCAGTGCTCTCATCGCCACTGTATTTATTCTACTTTCATGCTTCTCTGCCATACTTAACTTTCACTACCATACAATAGTGTCGGAACCAATACTCCTCCATGAACAGCCTGACGAGCCTTCTTAGACACTTGCTGGGTGTTCATAAAGGCGTGCAATACTCCGTTCATCATGTTTTCAGCATTCACTCTTCTTTCTTTATCACCACACACACAGTTTTCACAGTCTCCATCCTTTGTAAATATAGATCCCAAGTATACGAACTTTTTCACTTGTTCCTCTTTTTTACCTCCAATCACAATATTGTAATCGTCAATCTATCGTATCGTTCAAACACCATAACTTAAGTCTTATTTACGTTTATTTTCATTCTTTTTTTTTTCTAAAGCCTCGTGCATAACATTTACCACCTCCTGCAACTCCTTTACCGACGATGCAAGTATCACATGGTCATCAGCGTAGAGAAGACATTTGATGTGTAACTAGTTCATTCTTAATCCACATTAACTGTCTTTCAGGTTTGTCAAACAATTATCCATGAATAAGTTGAACAGCTACAGTGGCGCTACACATTCATGTCTTTTAACACCTTTTTAGATGTTGAACCAATCAGTGTATGTCCCGTTTATTGTAAGTACTGAAATCTTCAAAGAGGAATTTCAGCGCTTGGATTGGGTTATCATTCAGCCCATGCATAGACAACGCTGACCACAGTTCAAGCCTACTTACCCTATCTTAAGCCTTTTCTAAATCTACGAAAACGCAATGGACCTTTTGGATTTTTGCCAATCATTTTTCAGCTATGCATCGTTAAGAAAATATCGGATCCGTACATCCCTTCCTAAATCTATACCCTTTCTAAACCCTGCTTGTGCATTCCATACTTTCTCATGTGTCTTTTTTATAACCATTCAATCAATACTTTCGCATATAGTTTACCGACGACGCTGAGGAGGCTGATTCCGCGGTAATACTTGCAATCTTGTTGTGACCCTTTTCCTATATATAGCGGTACAATCACAGCCTTGCACCAGTCACCTGGTACTCAGCCGCTCCTCCAACACATATTAAAAGGGCAGTGCAACAGACTAGCTACTATGCCTCGCCCAGCTCTCAGCATCTCAACTGACACTCTTTAATTTCCTGCAGCCTTAATTTATTTCATACCATATAACGCTTTCAAAATGTCATCCATACTTATTTTATTTTCATCATCACTTGTATTCATATAGGTTCCTGGAACCTGGTCCAGCGTTTCCTCTCTATCAAATAAACGTTAAAACTTCTATTCTATAATTCTATCTCTCTTATTTCTATAATTCTATTTCCATCTTTTCAACACACATTCTTCTCCTTTATGATGCTTCATGATCATGACCTCTGATTTGATTCTGTTCTGAGGTCCTGGTAACCTCGAGCTGTTTTTATGGATTTCCAGAAAACTTTATATTTGACTGGATAAAAAGTAGTTTCTTTCATATGTGTTGTACTTGATACAATTTGATTAATTATAATAATTTTTGAGTTACTTTAATTTGGAAGTGTGACCCAGTAGTGATAATAATAATAATACGTATCGTCTCTTTATTGGAAAATATATTAAGAATAACATATTTCAATAAAACTGGCTAACAAATAGGTACTTACAGTTCCCGGCTACAGAATATAACTAAGGCCTACTGTTGTATGTCTTAAAAAAAATAATAGGGGTGTGAAAGTTTGAAATTTCCGTTTTATTGTAATAGGTACCTACTTCGAATTTACATAGAAACTTCATAGTTTGAGATTTTTGAGTGGAACTTTTCTCACACTCGTGAGAGGTTCTTCTTTTAAAAATGTAAAAATAGTTGGTTTTTTTTTTATATATTCAGCTTAGACAAGAAAGATGGATACTTCGAAAATTCGAGTGATTTTTTTATACTAGTTCCGACGCGGAACTAACCCGGCAGTAACAGCTCTTAATATCAATGTTGCGTTTGGAGAGGGGACTGCTAATGAACGCACCGTGTGATTTTGGTTTAAACGCTTTCGTGATGAAAACTTTAATTTGAAGAATGAACCACGTGGAACACCGTCCACACAGGTAAATAACAATGAATTGAAAGAGATGTTGGAAGCCGATCCGAGCCAAACTAGCCAGGGATTATGAAGCGCTCGTAGTGAAGTTTACTTAGCTGTTCTCAACCGATCAGCAAAGTTAAGCAACGTCGGATGGGTGACCGCTAGTGACATTACTACTTAGCGCTTCCGTGCTTCGGAGGGCACGTTAAGCCGTCGGTCCCGGTTGCTGTCCTAGGATGGCAGTCGTTATAGCATGGTGGTAGGGCATTTTGCGAATGCCCGCCTGGCTAGCTACCACCCTCAAGTAGAAAATCTGTCGCCAAGCACCTAACGGTGTGTTCCGGCAGCTGTACTTGAGAGCCAGTACTTCTAGGTTAGCCTAAACAACATCTTCGACCACATCATCACTTACCATCAGGTGAGATAGTGGTCAATGACTAATCTATCAGGTATTAAAAATAAAAATAAAAAAGAATTAGCGGCATGGTTCAACGTTACCTTACCAACAATATTGACTCGTTTGCGCCAAATCAATCAAATGAAAAAATATGAAAATAGGTGCTCCAAGATTTGCCTAATCTGCAGAAACGCGTGTTGAAACTTGTGTTGCCGTGTTGAATCGATACAGAAATGAAGGAATATTGGATCGAATTGTAACATGTAATGAAAAGTGGATTCTTTGCGGTAACCGTAAGCAACTAATGCAATGGCTGACCCTAGGTCAAACGCTGCAACAGTGTCCTAAAGCAAAGCTTACCAAAAAAGGTAATGCTCTCTCCGATCTACTCAAGCAATAACGGCAGATGTCTACTGTGTCGAACTACGAACGATGATAGAAAAACTAGCAGTGAAACAGCCCCGACTCATGAATTGACCACTTCACCATTTTTGCTCCATAATAACGCGAGACATCTTACAGCACGAGAAACCGTTTCAACTCTACAGGAACTACGATCAGAAACCATTCGTCACCCTCCGTATTTGCCAGAGCTGACTCCAACGGACTACCATTTTTTTCGTGATTTGGTCAATTTTCAACGTGATATAAAGTTTTCTTCTCAGAAGGCAGTACAAAATGCTTTAACACAGTCTGTCGAATCTAGATCACCACAGTTCTATCGCAATGGCATAAATGACCTTCCTATTAGATGGCAGCAATGTATAGATAATCAATGGTTATTATTTAGATCAAATAAATATTTAATATAAAAAAATAAAAAAAAATCTATTCCAATCGGCAATTTCATACTTTAACCCCTAATAGTACACTGATGATTTAGAGATATGTACTTCTAATGAGTAACACGCCACTATTTATGGAGATACGAGTGGGTGTTGCACATTGGGCTCTCATCATGGTTCTATACTAACATAATGCTTACATTACTACTTACCCGACTAGTTTACACCAAGGGGCTGGCGTCGAGCAGCCGCGGGCTTGAGCTTCACTGCATGGTGGAAGGGCATTTTGGGAATGCCCGCCTGGCTAGCGACCACCCTCAAGTAGAAAATCTGTCGCCAAAAACCTAACAGTATGTTCCAGCAGCAGTCCTTGAGAGCCAGTAAAATTACAGACACATGAGACCTAACAACTGTACGTCTCAGTGTGACGGGCACAGTGCTATTCGTGTTATGGAAATGCATCTGTTATAGGCAGAGGTTAGCCCACCTAACATCAGCTGGGCCTCGGGCTTGTCCGTCACAATAACATAAAAAATAACAGGTCGGCTGTATATAGCGTATATTAAAAGTAAGGCTTTAATCGGTTTTATGACCGAATTCAAAAACTGTTTTGATTTTTAACTCTTATTAGTAAAACATTTTTTTTCCGGCGAAATGTCTAAAGAAAACACTACAAACAATATACATTTCTACATCTACTACAACAAATGTATTTAAGCTACTTTAAGGCCATTTCAGGCTCACATAATGTCAAAATGCCCACTACCAGCTGCACACACCATTTAGTACGATTCTGAAGTTTTATCATACAAATAATGTATTTTCTGTTATATACATATTTCTACGGTAGATATGCCCTTGGAAGACTCCGCAAGAATCTGAGAGAGGGTATCATAGTAACAATTATGTAAATTTCCAAAGCTAGCTCGTGCTGAATTGATTTATTTATTTGAATAGCTGTACCTGCGACTTCGTTCGCGATTGCCGTACCTGCAGACTAATTATTCACATATGAGCTTTGTTTATCTCAGGCTAAGCAACGCTGTGGTCTGCAGTGAAGCACTCTTAGTAAAGCATAGCTCAGAAAGGAGTTTTTGACATTGGGTTTGAAAATTCCCGGGATGTATTTTCCAGAAGAGCGAGTTCCTTTGCGGTCCAAACAATAAATGTTGAAGCAAAGTACTTTGTGCGTTGTATGGTTTTTATCGCATTATTCTAAGAATTATCTAGTGTAATTTATCGATTTTTATTTCTGTTAGTTGTAGGTACATTCTTGGACTAGAAATATGTATAGTGTTTACGTACCTACGAAAATACTCCAATTAGTTTCGGCTGTCCAGTACATGTTATTATCACTTTAATGGATTCCCCGTTGGCTCCCCCTTTAGTCTTCTTGTTGGAGCAGTAAGAGGCCACACATCCTGCGAACCCTAAAGACCAAAGTCTATAACAAGTGTTTTGCCAGTGATAACTTATAGCTCTGAGACGAGGTAAACTGTGGCCCTTATGGACAAGCTCAGAGTCGCTCAACGAGCTTTGAAGGGAGCTATACTCGGATTTTCTTTGTGTTACTAAAACTAAAACGAGGATATTCGCCACATAATCAAAGTAACCAATCAGTGAAGTGGCAATGTGCTGGCCACATTCCTTGAAAAACTGACAACCGTTGTGGTAGAAAGATTATCGCATGGTTAACACATTATACCGGAAGACCTAGAGTTTTTAGGCCCCCCATTAGATGGACAACCAACGTCAAAAAAAGGTAGAAAAAGCTTACAAGTCTGGTATAAGTCAGTTCGTCACAAGTAGCGAAATGCACTGCACCCATCACACTGAGACATAAATTAGTATGTCATGTGCCTTTTATTTCACTGGCATCTATACACTTTAAACTGGACATTACTAATAATAGTACTGCTTCGTAGTAGAAATAGGTATGGTGGCAGTACTTCCTCGGACGAACTGACACAACGAGAGATTCTTTTTATTTGAAAATAATGTCCATTACGTAGTTTGCCCCGCCGGGTCATCAGTAAGCCTTCAAAATTTTATTCCAGTACAAAGTTATGAACTTGCATCAAAAATCATAGTAAAGCAGTTGAATAAAACTAAGTGGATTTATATACCTACATAGTAGATAATTTAATTACGCCAAACCAGCTTCATAGCCAAGCGCAGATACAAATTTGAGGCAAGTTGGAAACAAAACAATGCCGGACCTTCGTCTCAAAGCCAAAGCTTTCTGTTATTAATTAAATTATTAATTCTCCTAACATATTTTGTATGCTTATTGAACATTGCAGTGAGCATTACTTATTTGTGTGATGTTATAGACTGATGTGTATATTATATATGTATCTACAATATACATCTAAAAGTACGAAAAGGGCATTGATAGAGCGTTTGCAACTTTTAGTTAGTGTTACTGTTACCGTCCAGACCTACTTGCAGGATGCAGGAAACTAGGGTAGTGGAAGAAACCTCGTCTGCACCGAGTAGGCTACAAGAAGACGTAACTGGTCCGCGGACACGGAGCTAAATTTTTACCTAACAATAATACCTCAAACACTTAGCAGTGCCATGTGTGCCCAGCGCCCTCGCGAAGGGGTCTAGGAGTTCGTCGAACAACGCGCAACACATTCTAAATTTTTAGGTTATCAAAAAGCAGAACTTATAAACAGAAGTATTTGTTCAAACATTGTTTGATCAACGAATACTTAAAAACTCTTTACTTTTACAAAATAAAAATTATCACAACAGACCACGTTATCTTTTTATACACCCTTTTTAAAACTACCAGGCAAAGTAATAAGTACGCATGAACTCTTTGTAGATGTAAATATTTCATTACTAATCGAACATCTTTTAATTAATGCTCGCCTGGTACTTATTTTAAAATTTGACCAGTACACTAAACAATAAATTTTAATGGTTATAATTATTTTATCTCCTGTGTAATGCAAAACCTTGACCCCACGCACGGCTTGGAGTGAACTGAATGACAAGTAGACCAAACTAACGAGATGTTTTTGAAGTAATTGTTTCGTCTTTCTCTTCCTTTTTGCCAACACCTAATTACCCTATTATTACAATAGTGAGAAATTTACTTCATACGTGTCTCAAAAAATGTTATACCAATTCCTGAATCAAACTAACCCCTTTGACTTCATTGACATGAACCATGGTTTTCTTACATAATCTTCAAACAAGTAATAGAATAATGTTATTTATTTAATTAGTCAACCAATAACGAGCCTATGAGGTATCTTCTCAGTCAATGATTCTTAACGCAAATAACATATGTATGTTCATAACGCACACGAACAAGGTTATGTGCGCAAGTACTTAATACATCGCTAAGCATACGTCAATGCTCTTTACATTATGCTTAGCCAATGTCTTAGGTTATCGCAATTATCACACAAAGTAATTATAGAGTTTATATCGCGTTTATGTATCATTATTTTTATCATTTCAAACACTTTACAGTGATCGTGGCTACGAGGTGACTAATTGGTTTTACATATATTAATTTATAATATATGTTGATATGTGTCATCGAATTATTGAAACAGATACTTCATGCCGTTTAGGTAAGTGTCACCAATGTCAACAAGACGTGCAATCAAACGGCTGGAAAAAAATACGAATGTCGAGCACCTGCTTCCATAGCGTAACTGGAAACGTACCAGGACAGTATTCTGGGGCAACTCCAGAATAAGGGTACAAATCTCGCTAGATGTTATTATTTTCCATCCGAAATAATTTGTATGTTTTCGCTTACCACGCGTCATTGAAACCACGTCACATTAATGCAACTTGAAACGAATTTATTTGCCATCAATTGCGTATCTATTTCTCATAATTGTATGATGTGTTAAATGCTTCGTCGGAGTGGACTAATCTGTTAACTTTTATATGAAAGTTTTGTAAACTAATAAGTTGCCTTATATCTACAGGGTTGTCGGAAAAATGCTGACAATCTCCTACTATAGACTAATAGACTACTACTATAGACTGAAGAGTTGACTTCTGTTAGTCCTAACCTATATTGGACACCGCTAAATAATTTTGAAGCGCTCGTAGCGAAGTTTACTTAGCTTTTCTCAACTGATCAGCAACGTCGCGCGCTATCATGAGTTGGATGGGTGACCGCTAGTGACATTACTACTGAGCGTTTCCGTGCTTCGGAGGGCACGTTAAGTCGTCGGTCCCGGTTGTTGTCTTAGGATGGCAGTCGTTATAGCATGGTGGTAGGGCACTTTGCGAATACCCGCCTGGCTAGCTACCACCCTCAAGTAGGAAATCTCTCGCCAAGTACCTGACAGTGTGTTCCGGCAGCAGTTCTTGAGAGCCAGTAAAATTACAGGCACATGAGACTCAACAACTGTATGTGTCAGGGTGACGGGCGCAGTGCAGTTCGTCACTTGACGGAACGGCAGAGGTTACCGCTTAATATCAGGTGGGCGTCGTGCTAGTTCCGTATTAATAACATTAAAAAAACCTACAGTACTACATGTAGGTAGGGTCACTTTATAAATGGCGTTAGTAACTGATAAGAATACCACTAAGTGGATACTTTTATAACCTTTGTGAGTTTGAAGGTTTTCCTTGATAAATTGATTATGTCTAAATTTCTAAGCGCTGTTACCATATAAAGTCAGTTGCTCAATTTTTGTGACAACTACGTAACATGTTTATCTACTTGCAAGGATGAGAATCAACTCTGTCATTTTGATATTATTATGGTCAGCTGATCGACAGCCTATATGACGTGCCTTGCCTACATTCTTGTATCGCTGACCTTGAAAGCCTATTGACCCCAAATAATTGTATTTCAAGTTTTGTTTTTATCTTCGTGGCTAGTAGACCATCGACCATGTTATGGAAATGGAAGTAAAATGTTCCTTAGGGTTGGTAACTGCCTCTCAATGACAATTACTGTACACCGCAATAACGTACATCTGAGACAATAGGTGACGTCCACACTAAAACCTATATAATAAATTGTTTCGTTCATACATCATCATATGTCATACGCTTCTTTTGACGGACACCGTATCGGGAAATTTTGTATCAAAAACGTTTATGTAAAATTTCGCCTACTCAGCTTTACTTGCTGACTTAAGATAATGAATAGATTCAGGCGTTACTCTGCGGAAAGCAATAACATTAAATTAATATAAAACACTTATAAAATGCAACAAAAGTGACAACTCCGCTTAATTTTCCTGTTAAACCGACGTGACGTCCTAACGCCACGCAGCAAAACCGGAAGAATTTTCGACGCGTTTCGTTTCTACACGAAGCATCCTCAGGAGGCAGTGACAAATAAATCCAATTAGTCACCCCGTGACCACGATCACTGCAAAGTGTTTGAAACGTCGGAACAAAAATAATGACAAATATACGCGATTTAAATGGTTTAAAGTTGTTTAAACCGTTTAAATCGCGTAAATTTTTGAGAGCCAGTAATTCTAGGTTAGCCTGAACAACATCTTCGACCACATCATCACTTACCATCAGGTGAGATAGTGGTCAAAAACTAACCTATAAGGCATAAAAAAACATTACTTTGTAATAATCGCGAAAACCCACACACATTATCACAACATTATCTTCAGGAAGTCTTGACTACTCCAGCGCACGATCGGGACTTCGGCTTCTAAGAGCGTATAGAATGTGTCGTCACCGCTTTAGAGCGCTAACGATCTTCCATTTGCTTCCTCCATTGCTCCAAGGTGCAAGGTTGACGCTGACTTGGTAAATATCCAGTGATGAGACTATTGTGGATGGCACACTCTACGCCGATACGTCTGCTATAAACTGTACGGAAGTCTGATAAGGAAACAATTTCTAACGGAGTTATATAGAGCAGCAAGATGAAGATATGTCAATAAACCTATCCTTTACATGGAAGTATTTGTTTTTCTCATCGCTTAGTTTGATGTATGTTGGCACATAATTTGTAAGTATAGAGTCAATATTGGGTATGTTCCATTAGTCGCTAAGAACGTTATTTTCGATAATTTTGATCACATTCTGCGTCTATGGTTGTGATCACGTGATCGTTTGTAACTGTCATCCCCGTTCCATTTTTGGATAAGAACGCTAAAAATGCCACTAAAATTTGCCACTTCTGTCACTTTTGACATTAGATGTAGCGTTTAAGGCAATAATAACGCCAAGACCCGTGTGGAAAACTTTTTGGGAGTGTGATCGTTTTTAGCGAAACTCACGCTAATGGTACGCACCCATTATATTAAAACAAACGATCAGTAAATATTGTTCAAATAAAATTATGGGTTTTAATAACTGAAAGTAGTTTAAAAAGCTGTAATAGCTCAAATAATTAAGCTCCTATTGCAAATTTGCGAGTAGATTATTTTGAATACTTGAAAAAACAAGTGTTGTTTTGTCTTTTGATTTTTATTACATGACTGTCCAAAAAAGGAGAGTTATGTTTTCAGGGTTCATGTTAAAGCTAAGCTAAGGTTATATACATACATGAACCCTGAAAACATAACTCTATGTTTGTGAGTTTCTTTATTCCTCTACAACTTCTAAACGGCTTAACCGATTTTGATTTAAGAAATATCGTTAGATTTGTGTTGATAGCACAAGTGACACTAGATACATAAAATAAATTCAAAAAGTAACTGGCGGGTTTTAGATACCATACAGTTAGATATATATTTTTTACTTTCCAAACCCATCAAGTGGGGTATGAAAATTAAGGACTTTATAAAACGATTCCAAAAATATATACAACTTGCAGTTTTAATTATATATTGCAACGATCAAAACGTTTAACAAAATTAAATAATTTGCATTCGGGTTTTTTTACTCATTTATTATTTTATTTGTTTAAATATTTAATAAGTTTTTCCGTGGAAGCGAAAAGTGAGATATGTCTCGTGCCCGAGTCACGGGGATTAATAATATCACTTTCACATAATTATTTATTTTATCCCTCGCTAACAACACACAACGAACTAAATAAATCACTACAGCTACTAACAACGAAAGCTTTAGGCAACTTAGAGGCCATTGCAGGCCTACAGGCAGTCCCAATGCTACAGCCCACTACCACTTGGAAGCGTGCCCAGCATGCTAGGTAACTTCTAGTAATACAGTACAGCATGTATCTAGACCAAGCGGCTCAAATATTATGTAACCACTCCCTCGCTTAGGACACGAATCTGCAATGTTCTTAACCGATCAGCAAAGTTAAGCAACGTCCACCGCGGTTATGAGTTGGATGGGTGACCGCTAGTGACATTACTTAGGCACGTTAAGCCGTCGGTCCTGGCTGCTGTCTTAGGGTGGCAGTCGTTATAGCATGCTCGTAGGGCATTTTGTGAATCTGTCGCCAAACACCTAAACGGTGTATTCCAGCAGCTGTCCTTGAGAGCCAATAATTCTAGGTTAGCCTGAACAACATCTTCGACCACATCATCATTTACCATCAGGTGAGGTAGTGGTCAAAAACTAACCTATTAAGCTTACTTTTACTTTAACACCTATGTTCGATTAACACCTATGCTCGAGCAAAGGGCTATGCTGAAAAGCCCTGCGTGAACCATCCGGCTTACGCAGTATAGTGCTGAACGTAACCCTAGTGCCGGTTAAATTAGATAGTATTTTTTCCATTTTTTATTTGTTCCCTGTTAAATTGTGTTTTACTGACAATAAATGTTATTCTATTCTATTCTTTAAAAATATTACATTTTAATCATTACTTATCGTATATGTGAATCACCCAGTATAATTTTTATTGTAATACGAGTACAGACATGAATTCATGCTAAGATTTTAAATTAATGATAATTAGATACCTACCAACTAATCCTTATACCTATTATAAATGCAAAGCAGTCTGTCTTTCTGTCTGTAAGCACAAGCTTCTTCTCTTCTATGCTAATGAATCGGGTTATTCGGAGAATTCCGATAAATTTGGTTACATTTTCTTTTAAATTTTTCCCTTTGTTTTTAACTTCTTCGATTTGATGGAATTTTAAGCAAAAATGCCTATAATCCTGCTCTGCTCACTTTTAAACTTGATGAAGATACAGTACGATTGCAAAATCACATGCGGAGAGCAAACTGATAGGAATCTAAAAATATATCTATGTTCGAAATAGGGATTTTTTTACCAGTGGTTCTACCAAACACACCATGGGCTATTGACTTTTGCATTAAACCTATATTTGTAGGCAATATTTTAGGCAATCATTAACTCGAGTAAGGTGCTAGTATTTCTTTGCTAATCAAATCTTTGTATGGTTCTTCATCCGCAGTGGACGATATCTTCCATTTCTATTATTTCTATTGTTATAATGATCTACGATGCGCATGGGTTAAAAATATAGTGAAGTGACAAAAGTAACGCCATATGTCTATTGTTATTTATGTCTCCACAATATATTTTGATAATAGCAGTAAGAAAACAACTATTAGTAGTTGTGATGGGAAAACGAGTTAATATAATAATATAATAACGAATGAATTTTTAACATTAAAATTTTCTGAACGTTTACGGGTGCTAGCAATACAATTTATTTTATTATTGTGTTAATCGTCTAGAGTCACTATAAAGATTTAGTAATGTGTTCTACAACATACTAAAACATAACTTGCACACAGCTGTGACATATTAATATCACTAAGATTTGACTGTAATATTTTTTATGCTAACTTCACATATTTAATTTCATATATACACATACTCGAGAAGTCCTTTGCCCTTTCTATCAGCTCGCGAATTGGGTCAAACAAATGAACCACATGACTGCTTTTGCGGAGCCCCAGTAGATCGCCAAGGACACCACGGCCTTTCCTGCCGTCGAAGTGCTGGCCGCCTTTCTCGACACGCCTCTTTAAATTACGTTATCCGCAGGGCCCTTACCACTGTAAACGTGTCGGCTATTCTTGAGCCAAACGGTATCGCACGTGATGATGGCAAGAGACCTGACGGAATGATTTTCACTCCCTGGAGCCCATTTACCCTCCACCTCCAAGACACCCGGATCAGCAGCAGTGGCAGCATAAGGCTCCAAAAGGGGAAAATATGAGAATCTCGGCGATGGTTACATATTTCTGCCTTTTGGAGTTGAAACATTAGATCCATGCGCTTGGACCCCACGTCCAAGCGTATGATTCCATTAAAGATTTGTCAAAGCTGCTGATAGAAAAGACAAACGACCAATGGGCTGGTGGTTACCTCGGCCAGCGAATAAGTATAGCCATTCAACGGGGTAATGTTGCCAGTCTTTTGGGTAAAGTGGACAGTGACTAGAGCTCTGTTTTCTACTTATGATTGCCTCCTTGTAGAAATTAGTGAAAGTTTTTTTTTATAACATTTTAGGTATGTATTAGGTATGATTGTAATGATATCCCACAATAAATAGGGATAAGTTGCTCGTCGGCCGGGAAAAAGTGCCTGGACGAATAAAAAAAAAATCATTTTTAGGATTTTAGTTACATTATTTAACTATGTTTGTGTTATAAATAAAGTAAATACTAATTACATAGCATTTTAGTTGACTTAGGTAAGCCAAATGTACAAAACATTCATGTCCAAATTAAAATTTAAAGAGAGACACAAAAGTTATTCCAATTTTGAACATTGAACTTTAAATATATCTATACATATTTAAATAATTCACACCAACTCAATTTCAAAACAAGAATTGCATCAGGAGTATATGAGATAGCGTCTCGCAAAGGCAAAATATTACTGCCAACCTCAAGGATACCTTCTAGTTGTTTAAACTGAATGTTAAACAGATTTCACAACGTGACTGTGCAATTTTATACCAGTTTATCCTTTATCCAATTATATTTATATGTTATTTGAACATACTATTTTCTAGATATATATCTATATTACTATCATTATTGAGCGTAGGCGTAACGTAAAAAATAATTTTGAACGCAAACAGACTTTTGTTTTTTATGATTGCACCTGCTACCCCCTGCTTGAAACAAATACAGATTGCACAGAATATTGAAGGAGTTTGCACTATTTTATATTGCATTCGTCTTTATAAATGTATTGTAAGTACCATATAATAAGCATTGTAATTCAAGGGGGTAATGCTGCCAGCATGCTGGGTACGCTGCCAACTTTTATTGAGCATTTGGACTGCCTGTGAGTCTGCAATGACTTAAGGGTTGTCTAAATGCTTCCACTGTAGTAGCTGCAGTGTTGTTTATACTCGTAGTTCGTAGTATTTTGTTAATAAAGGCATACCAGCGACTTAAAAAACAGTATAATTATTATACGAAATAAAATTCAATTTTAAATCTATATTGCATGTTATTGAGTGACTTCCCTCATCTAACCTGTCATATTAAAGCAGCCACGTTTTGCTTCTAAATAATAAATGGCTCATCTAGTTGTCTTCCTTACTATCTACTACTATAGCTACAGAGGATAAACGATGTCCGTATACGTGATCCAGCATCAGATTGTGTAGCTAACCTTGTGAAGTTATTAACTGAATTGCAGCTGACGGACAGTTTTTATTCAGTCAATACGTGCAGTAATAGAATATAATGTAAATTAGACTATTAATACTAGGTTAGCCTGAAGGTAAGTATTACATTAATTCAGTGATATCCTAGAAACAATGACTATGAATTGTCAAGCAAATGGACTATGGTTTGAGTCCCGCGCAGTTTCACCGCATGCTGATAAGGCTTTTTGCTAATGAGCGCCAGACGAGATTTCAAGGTTAAGTACAAATTATCTCAACAACCATCTAACAGTGTGTTCCAGCAGCGGGTTTTGCTTTGAGAGCCTGTTCTTAATTTAAGTCAAGCCTATGTACCATCTTTGACCTTCAGGTGAGATTGAAGTTAAAGGTTAGCCTTTCGGCTCTTACTTCATTTCTAAAATGTCAAGAGCCTCTAACCCAAAACGTAAAAAACTCCTTTGACCACTATCTCACTCTTTTGAGAGTTATGATGTGAGGGAAGATTATAATCAGGCCAAACCTAGGATGGAAACTTAGGCTTAGCATATCCCCTCCTCCAAGGCTGGCAACGCAACATCAACATCTGATGTTGCAGGTATCCGTGGGCAACAGTGATCGCTTACCACCAGGTAAGCCGCCTCCTCGGTTGCCGTCCTATCCCATAAAATAAAATAAAATAAAACCCTTGCTTTAGTTGCGAGATTGCGATGATTGCGGGAACACACCGTCAGGAGATTAGGGACAGATTTCCTCTTTGAGGGTAGGTATCAATAAATGCTCTATTAGAATTTATAATTCAAAATGCATTCAATGTAAACTAAATAGAAAATTCAAGCAGACACAAAAAGAATACAATATATAAAGCATTGCCAATGAACACGATTAATTAAGCAATAGATCATTACATCAATAATATCAACAATATTTCTATTATCAATTAGATAGAATAATCTTACAGCTGATACGGTTCTCGATACATTACATCCTAACATTGTGACATAAACCAACTCAACAGGCTTAAGTGACCTTAACAACATAAACAAATAATTAACTATCATACGAACGTGCCGGTCCGCCCGTGAGGTACCTAGTTCTCCGAGAACCGTCGCGCGCGCTTTACTACTTTAAAACGGCTCATTTTCGGACAACACTGCATATATACTGCCCATTGAACAGTCATTCATCGTCACCGATACCTTGGCCATATACATACAACATTATGGTTATTGGCTATCCATAAACACAGCCAAGAATAAGTACTATGAGCAGCAGTCCAATTTTGTCTTCCGATTGCTAAAAACGTGTGCTAAAATGTTAAGATTAGATAGCTTTTCGAATCCAATACTGAAGAAGAGTAACACGCTGATTAAAGTGCGATTATGGGTGACGGGACTTGCGTACGCGCATCTAGTGATAATGGCCAATTGGCTGCTTTCGATAGACTTTTCGCAAGCTGAAGATCCTGATTTGAGATCTTATCAGGGGACAAGGTGGAAACTTATTACGACATGGTTTAATGTGAGTTATTGATAATATATAGTATTGAATTTAATTAAAATATCAAATTCCAATTCGAATTATTTATTTGCCATAAAAGCAATGTACAAGATGTCTTTATTACCATAAGTATTATAAAAAATATGCAGGAAAAATTAAATTTTTTGAAGCGGATTGCTGAGTGAATTAGATTTTATTGAACCCTAAGTGCAGTTACAGCTAACAATAAATATATAGATATCATATTCTGACTCTGTTACTGGTTTTTGTATAAAATGCGCTATTACCTATTATAAATTTTATATCGTCAAAAACATGATGACAGTATGTTTTGAAAATCATCGATCCGTTCTGGAAAAACAACAGAAATCTATCTGAAAGCTACTCTTTCAAACCAAGCAGGCGGAGGTATTCATCAGCTGGATTAGACCTTTGGGTACTCATTTAGAAGATTGCGTTAGGACATTATTGTTAAGTCTACATATCCATCCGTCCTTTTTCACAAGTTTTGTGTATTGGAGAGTGTTGCTTCCCTTATAATAATATAAACATAAAGGTTTCTTGAAGCAATTTATGACAGCTAAGTGCTGACAGCAATGGACTGCCGCAGTTCCATGGTTCGATTGAGCTTCACGACATGTTAGAAGAACATTTGAGAATGCCCACGCGGCTAGCTACCACCCTCAAGTATAAAATCTGTCGCCAAGCACCTAACAGTGTCTTCCGGCAGCAGTCCTTGAGAGCCAGTAAAATTACAGGCATATGAGACTTAACAACGGTATATAAGTCTCAGGATGACGCGCGTAGTAGGTCAAATTCGTGACTTGTGACTAAGTACATATGTTATAGGCAGAGGTTACCGCTTAACATCAGGTGGGCCTCGTGCTTTTTCTGTCACAATCAAAAAAAAGGACAATAACAAAATAGGTAAAAATAAAGGGTGGTCTCCCTTTATTTTTACCTATTTACAAATTTAAGTTTAGTTATCCGCCGAGCAGGCGTTATTCCAAACTTAACAATATTTAAAAAGTGTTTTATAATATTTATGAACTTTCTTTATCACATAATAATAACCCTAATCGGGCTTTGTTTGGTATGAACCAATGGGATTGAAATTGATATATATTTTGAAATTTTAATTATGTAACTCTTAAAAGGGCATGGCTTCAAAGGACAATGTCAAAATTAGTTCATTTCCATTCCAAATCTAGTTACGCAATAATGCCAAAATCATCTGCCAGTAGTGTTATCAAGGTTAACATCTAATCAAAGGTACAAGTGACCCGGCAAGATATTGTAACGCTAAACAGGGTTATTGGTAAAATGCTAACAACCTCTTAGGGTTCACTTCTGCTAATCTTATAAAACATTTTGAGGAGTTTTTAATTTTTTTTTGCGTTTTTTTATGTTTTTGACTGAATAAGCACGAGGTCCACCTGATGTCAAAAGTCTCTTGTGCCTGTAATGTATTAATTTATATTTTGTATTTCTTTGCTCGATGTAAATATTCAAAATTTCTAAATGCTGTATTTCTAAATATACAAGCACTAATTTGTAAAATTCAAAATTTTATTCAAATCGCTCGTGGCTCGGTATAGGCATTAAAACATAAAAAAAAAATAAACAAAAAAAATAACATCTCAAAATGTTTCTTAGGACTAGCAGAAGTCAACTCTATGAGGTTGTTAGCATTTTACCAATAACTATAAGTAAATTTTAAAATTTCCGCAAGTCCGATTTAAATACTATCCTCCCGGTGCCCTCGTCCCGTTAAAGGGGCAGATGAGAAAAACTGTTTCATAGACACCATTAATCACTGTGTTGGAGTTTAACGGGGAGGATGGCATACATCAAGTATCATTTACCATGGTATCGGGTTTGACGAGAAAGATGGCGGTATTGAATAATACGTCTAAATAACGATAAATATAAATAACATTAAATTAAAACGAAAGGAAAAATTTTAACTACGAGCGGATTTCTAACCCGCGACTATCCATCACTATAACAGGGACATGGTCCATTTGAGCTATGATAGTGAGTAAAATCATAACTAATCAATGTTTTATTAAAATATTTTAAAAAAAATTGTTATTATATTATTTATAGATTATATATATTAATATAGATAGTATTAATTATCTTAGGTCTATATTTGTATTATTTTTGACAGATTCAGTGTCACTGTTGTAAATTACATTGCTCTGCGCTCGCCACAAAAATCGTACATATTTGAATATATATTAATAAATACTACGAACTATATACAACGCCACAGCTACTACAATGAAAGCATTCAGACAACCTTCAAATTTACAAAAGAATTTCAGCATGATACCTCCACGCATTCCTGAGAAAAAGAATCATGACAGACAGACAGACGGACAACAAAGTGATCCCATAAGGGTTCCGTTTTTTCCATTTGAGGTACGGAACCCTAAAAAGTGTTTGTACTGCATTGCTTCAATTCAACCTTTGACACGGTGCAGGTACTAAGACGAGCACTTGCTAAAGCGATCTACCACCCCGTAAGAGAATGTCACACTGTTAAAACTTTGTATTTTTTTATTAAATTAAATCACAAATTATTTTGGTTTGGTAACTGATACTTTATTTTAGTAGAACGAGTATAACATCATCTAGATAAATTTAAAAAATATATATACCTACCTTGCCAGGAGTTATATTAGCTACCAACGGGTTTGTTATTATCTACCAAGCGTTGTTGATTACTTTGAGATGAAGGCATCCTCTTTCATCACATTAAGTCCTCATTTTGTAAATATCAATTATTATCTACATACATTCTTCTGACACTCATATGAAATTCAAATGTAATACAATTGTCGCATATCAATCTTACGTTATTAACGCATTCAACCGCTGTATATTGAGCGGTACTTATTACCTAATATCATAGAAAAGTATTGTTTTCTATTCATGAGTATTTCATTTTAGACGCTTGGGAGGTGTCTTAGAAATCGCAAATAATGGTTACAATTACTTAGAAGGCACTGCTGCCCACCTTCTGTAACTCGCCTCTTACGACACTCGGGAAGATATACGGCGGGTGCAACTCTAGCCTGTCAACCTACAGGGAATCATTTTTATATTTACAATAACGCCTGCTTGGCGAATTACATTACAAAATTACAAATTCACGAAAGAAAATCCACCCCGATACGATGGTTGAATGAACGATAGCAAAAATTATAGTCATGAGTCAGTGTGTCATGTTAACTCAATTGGTTAGAGCATACCCTGGCTAAAGTGAATGGATGCGGGTTCGAATTCCGCACATGACTATATTTTTTTCGCTCGTCAATTAGTAATTTTTTAACCTACAGAGAATAACTGTTTTTTTATATCTGCATAAAGAATAAAAGTTCCATTGCTTACTAAACAACAATATGAACTTTTTTTCCCCTGCGGTATGCCTTTATTAACAAAATATATCGTTGCAGATTTACAGGCGGGCCAAATGCTCCAGCTTACTACCAGTTGGCAGCGTGCCTAGCATGCTGGCAGCGTGCCTAGCATGCTGGCAGCATTGCCCCGTTGAATTGCAATGCTTATTGGTTAAGCCAAATAGGTGCTAGCATTTTGATCACGCGTCGCATCGACCAAGCGCTCCCGGTCCCCACGCACCCAACGAATCCACACCAAACGGCTCAAATTTGTAACCAATACCAAGGTTAGCATACTTGCGCCGCTTGAGTTGCTACGCCGAAGAAGCCGCGGCGCCAGCCCTCATGTGGCTTCAGAAAGATGTGAAGACGCTAAAGTGTCTACGCATGTAGCGTCCCACACTAAGGGCCGCCCTAACTTCCACGGAACCAGAGTCATGCGGTCAGGTCTTTTACCATCTTCACGCATCAGACCATTCTGTTCAAGAACAGGTGGAACATTGGCGCTGATAAAAGCCCGGCAAATGACAACGTTAAGGCTGGCGTGGCGGGAAATTCGACCAGCACTTCGAGAGCAGGAGAGACCATGGTGACCGAGTTGATCAAATGCAGTACCACACTAGCAGTTATGTGCAACACAACACCTTGCACCCAAGCCTAAGCTAATAGCGTGACGAAAAACGGAAGGATCTATAAGTCTACCAGTTTTGTAAGAAGGAACGGCCTGTAACCAAAGACCAGACTCCCACACAGATACAGTGAGCATACGAGCACGATCTGCGATACTAATACACGTATTTAAAAGATCATTCCGTGCTAGCTCGCATCCTACGGCCAATCCTACTGTTTCTGAGATGACAACATTTTTTGGGAATTTAATGTTTGGACAAGCCAATCTCTTTCTGGTTTTGGCCTCAGCCAGATATGCTATATCAAAAAAGCCTAAATATGGTGGAAGAATTTTTTCTACTTATTTGTGAGTACAAGACAAAAAAGTTGGTAATGCCACTAGAAATTTTGCGTATAGAAATTATATGTAATGACAATTGTCACATATCAATTTAAAATATTAAAATTATTACACTTGATTTTTTTTTTTTCATATTCCTACGTGAGACATAATAATTAAGTACCTACTTTAATTCTAACCTCTATGCCTAGTAATTTTTGCATTAATGCCTGTAATGCAAATAAGCTTATAAAATTACAGTGAAAAAAAACTAAAGGGAAAATTTGGACAACACGCGTGATTTTAACGTCATCGTAATAGAGTTAAAAGCTAATTGAATAAACTAAAATAAAAAACAAACAACGTATTATTATAAGTTCTATGACAAGGTGAACGTTGGGTCCCTGGAAACCGGGAGCTCGTCGTATTTTCCAAAACTTATCAGAGCGCTTGGTCGATGCGACGCGTGATTAAAATGCTGGCACCTATTTGGCTCAACGAATAAGCGTTGTAATTTAAAGGGGAAATGCTGCCAGCTTGCTGAGCCCGCTGCCAACTGGTAGTGGGCTGGAGCATTTGGACTGCCTATGAGTCTGCAATGAATTATAGGTTGTCCAAATGCTTTAATTGTTGTAGCTGTAGTGTTATATATAGTTCGTAGTATTTTGTGAATTAAGGCATGCTGCCGAACCAAGAAAATGTTTTCTTGTATGTAGTTTAATACGGTTTGGCTGCAGATGTCGCTACGTCTAAATGATTAATTTGAGCTATGACTTACTCAATAATATAGCTCAATTGGTAGTTTATGTCCCGGGTATAGGGATGAGTGGACGATGGTTCGAATCCATCTCGAAGTTAAAATTTTCCCTTTCGTTGTAATTTTGTATACCTATTTTAATAATTAGATTTATAGTATTAATACTTAATTCAAATATATTTCTAGCTGCTTACACTAGTGTACCATCCAACCAGCATGTACTGCGATTGGAGAGAGCTGAAAGGGGAAGGGCACTTAAGGCATGTGAAGATGCTCAACAATGCAAGATATTTGCTATTCACAGGCATACTACTGCCGACGACTTCTGTAAGTTTAAACAAATTTCTACACTGTTACAGTTTAATAAGTGACCTAAGTATCTTATAATCATCATTCTTCATCAACAACAGCTGGAATACGTCCACTGTTGAATAAAAGCCTTCCCTGTGTTAGGGGAGATTGCCACAATCCCATCGCCCGGCAGGCATCTTGGGTATCGCAGTGTAGATTGCTGTTCTATAGAAGGCCCACCTAGGTACTGGTATTTCACCCACATCGCTTTCTGACGACTCCCACGGAAATATATGTGGGGGGGAGGCGCATTTCTGCCGGATCATATAATAAAAGCAGTTTTCTTTATTGCTTGCATCCCGGGACGGTGAAAGTGCGCATTGCTCTAAGTTACTGACATTCAAGGTAGACACTTCAAGGTGAGTGATGGTGTGATCGGTGATGCTAAACCTAGAATGGTAAATGACTCTCAAGGATAGCCGCCCTTCTCTTTGATAACCCATTCGATGTGCTTGGAAGAAAAAAAAAATATTTCCCAATATGGCGTCTAAAATCCGCGAGTTTGTATTTTTATTATTTTTATGTACTTAGTGTCACTTGCGCTTTCAAGACAAATCTAACGATATCTCTTATATAAAAATAATTAAAGCCGTTATAGGGCCGGATGATGTATGAAAAGATATTCCTGAGTTTAAAATAAAATAATTAATATATATCCAATCACCATTACCACCTACATAATGACATAAAAAAATAGAACAATTACATATAATAGAATACTAATTATTCAATATTGCTGATCTCCTCGATTAGGTTATTAACATTAATATTTAACAACATAGGGGTTGTTTAGCCGTCTTGTCACACTCCGGACTGAAGTTGGTAAGCGTTTGATGTAACATTACCCCACTTTACAAAAATTTCACCCTTAGGATGCCAGGGTAGAATGTCACCACCCCATCTCTACCCGTGGATGTCGTAAAAGGCGACTAAGGGTAACACACCAGAAAGTGGGCAGCAGCGCTTTCTGAGGAACTGATATCTCACACTGTGATTCCCAAGACGCCTTGCAAGCGTGGGGATTATGGCAAACCCCCCTAATGGGGAAGGCTGAGTTCAGCAGTAGTTAATCCGGCTGATATAGTAAACCATTAAAAGCACCAGACCGTACAGGTATTTAAACAAGTTTATTGTTTCATAGGGCAGCTAAATTTAATCGATCTCAATTGAAAGAATGGCAGAAAACGAAAAGGAATGTCGTTTTCAAATAAAATCCATCGAATATTGAAGCAGTGATAGCCCAGTGGTATCAGCTATATGAACTGCCGTGCCGCAGGTCCACGTTGGATCCCCACCGTTGGCTTAAGCTACACCGCATGGTGTAAGAGTAATTTGCGAAAGCTTGCCGTGCCGGCTACCACCCTTAAGTAGAAAATCTGTAGCCTAGCACCAAATTGTGAGACAATTATTGCGTTGCAATTCCACTTGAGTACATACAAACATACAAAACTATCCGTCCTTCATTACAGAGGTTGTTAAGAAATGACCTGGGCCCATTAACCGGTTCACGGTAATTTTATTTACCGGTAGGCCCATGACACCAGATCCTAAATGAGATAGGTTATGCTATACACTAGAAGTTTTAACTTTATGTACTAGCTGCTGCCCTCAGTATAAATATTTATGACTTAGGTTATAAGAGTCGGCCACTTATCATGATGCCTGCTATAATACGAATAATTTATAATTAAATTTATTTTCTAGTTCGGAGACATCCTCTTCTGGAGAGTATGGAACAAAAACCGAGAGCTGATCGCTCCTGAGGCAGTAGACGCTATGGTGCCATTCTGGACACAGCACTGCATGCACACCATATCTTTAATTGTGATACTGTTGGACCTTGTACTGGTACCGCGACAAAGGCCCAAGAGTATGGCGCCTGGTGTAGCGTTGCTGACATTCTTCCTCACCTGTTATATTTTTGTGTAAGTATCTTCAAACAATATGTTAAACTTCCAGATTGCCTAGGCAGGCATGCAGGGCAGAGTTCTTCTGCCTAGACAATCTATATGGAATGATTAACTTGGCCGGCAGTTCACCGAGCTGAAATAAAACACAAATACACGAAAATTAAACGAAAGAAAAGAATTACACTTACGTGCAACTTATGAAGGGAGGAATTCCACTAGAATCCCACTAGAGTGTATCTGAATATTTGGTATTGGCCAAGACTAAATATTTGATTGTACTCACTCGTGGGGGCTCCTCTAGTCCTCCGAGACTCCGAAGTAACGACACAGAGTCATCAAGGCACCAGCAAGATTACAAATTATTTGCGTAGAAAATACGCTCAAACAAAACAAAAACTATCAAGTAATTTATCAAAGGTTTTCAAATTAATTACTTCCAAGGGGTGCTAAAAATAGAATGAATTGCAAAAAAGGTGTCAACATAATCTCACGTAAAATCCATAGATCACAATAGACGACTAGCAAAAGGGTTCGTTCGAAAACTGCCCGATAAGTTGATCGGTCCGAACACAATAGTTCATTGAAACAGGCTACAATAATTTTATTCAATGGTAAGTAAGATCTGAAGCCCTACAGAGACAAACATTAAAAATATGGTCAAGTCAAACTCGGGCCTGGCTCTTGTAGGGTTCGGCACTACATCCTCCCCGTGGGTGCCGGGTTAGAATTGCACCTCCCCATATCTTCCCGTGGGTGTCGTAAAAGGCGACTAAGGGAAAAATACTGGAAGGTGGGCAGCAGCGCCTTCTAAAGAACTGTCATCTTACACTGCGATCCCCAAGCCGCCTGCAAGCGTGGGGATTATGGCAAATACCCCCTTAATAGGGAAGGCTGTGTTCAGCAGTGGACGATCCGGCTGATACAGTACAATATCTGAAGCTCTACAAAGACAAATATTAAAAATATGCTCAAATCAAACTCGGGCCTGGCTCTTTTAGGGTTCAGCACTGCATTAGCCCGTAAAAGATAACAGTTCCATGGTTTCGACCACTTCTTCAAAATTACATTAATAAGTAGAGGATACAATACGTAATATCCCGAAATTGCAGATTTCTAATGATACTCGTACATCACATACATACAGGAATCTGAAATTTCGTAACATTAGCACTTAGTGTCACGGAACTATCTAACTGGAACTATGCAACAACAACAACTTGGCCTAAACTAGTTGTGCATAAGGTTTTTTGTGACCTTCTTATGTACTGGAACCGATTTCACCCTTGTAACTCATTTTATTATACGTATTTTTTTATCATTTTACAAGCTTAAATCACGGACATACCCGTGAAAAATGGACGCACGAACAGAACGCGGGGTCTCATTAATAGGGCCTAACTGAAAGGAAGTTTTAGGTGAATTTGTAAATTTTTAAGGTTAACTCTTTTATCCTAAAAATTTTATAAATATTCTCCTTCTGACACTGGAAATGTATCGGTGCCTAGTGTTCAGTGACTCGGAACACGATATTCCATTGGCGATGCAAAATTTAAGTCGAACTCTTTGTTCAATATTTTTGTACAGTAAATTCGCAATACACACTAGATATACTAAAACAACAATGTATTTCTAAATAACATATGCAAATCAAACCCCGCGCCAAAATGGATAAGGAACAAAAAAAAACATTATTTTTATTTTGAACCACACATCATCATTCCCGATACTATTTTGACTGAAAGTATTTACAATCTACGAGTCTACAAGTTGCAAGAATAGGCAGGCAAAATATAGGCAGTAACGTGGTCTTCAGTCTATGTGTGGCTTCTGTCATCTGTGACATGGCTTAGTGGGTGGACCCACTTTCATGTTTAGACACACATTTATTCATGTGATATGGATATCACATGAATAAAGAACCGTACCCATCTTTCGGTTTCATAGATATAAAAAAAATATAATTCACAATTTTGGTAATTCTGATGTGCGAGACAATTTGATTGTTAATTCATTTGATCGTTAATTAATTTGATAGAAGCACCAACAAAAGTATACTAAAAGTCACCTGTCACCGGAAATCTCCTGTAGAATAGAACAACAAAAACCAATTATTATGATGTTCATTACAATTTATTGTCTGATCGTATAATTTTGTGTATCCTTTTAATGTCTATGGGATCTATCTGAATGGTCAAAAAATCCGATCGCCGCTCGGAGCTTCTTCTTCTGGGCTTATATCACCCGTCAACATCGCGTACTGTATTATTATCTCGGAGTCGCTGTTCTAACTTTTCCTCTTCTTTATCTGAATCTCTTATTTTTGGCTTCTTTGGGATTTTTACTTTCGGCGACTCCGACCATCTTCAAGAGCGACGCGACGGTGTCAGTTTCGACAAATTATTTTTGATTCACCCCTGAGCGACTTCTCTACTAATGCAGAGCTGGGTCATTAAGACTACGCTGGGTTCAATAGTTGTTATTTTTTGGCTTCTGTATAGAACTAAGGGCACATTACTAAGTCTACGTCACCGCCGTCCATCCATTCTACCTCGACGGGTAGTCGGTAGACAGTTGCCTAAACGCCTAGAATAGCAGTGCTATTTCCTATGCTACTACCCATGTACTCATAAGGTTACAGTAATGAGTATACATAGGAGTTCTCCAAACTGTCATTAACCGTAGTAAGAAATTGTTTACTTTAGCCTGATGAAAAATAAATGGAGTAAAACTACTACTGCTACTAACAATTACTAGCACCAGCTAGTATTGCGTGTGTATTATAGTATTACGTGTATAATAAGTCATTTGTAGAGGATCCATAAAGGTCCATAAACCAAATAAATGGACTATATCAGCAGTCCACTATGACGTGGCAGACGTGGGTTTGCTAGAAGAAAGTCTGCATGGTAAGTTGGAGGCCGTAGCACTTTTTTATTACCGAAAGGCTAGTCACCTTTGACCACAATATTACCTGATGGAAGTGATGATGTGAAAGAAGATAATAAACAGGCTGAACCTGCTCTTCAAGGCCGGAATACACTGTTAGGTGCATCGTAACAAGTTCTCTTGAGAGTGGTCTCAATCATTAGTTGGAGAAGCTCAAAGACTGTATATTGCTTATATTTGTACTTGTTGGTCTTAAGGGTGATCTGGCCGGCCCGTTTTCCATACAAACGTCGTAGGTTGATCCATCCCTTATTTGAGGATTTAGCTCCAAAATAAAGCATAATACCGATTGATCTCGTTATTATCTAGGCTTGTATGATGCCGAAATTTTAATAAAATAATTAACTTGAGAATTATTAGCCTCGAAACATTTTCAAATAAAGTTTTCGAGGCTCCTTACTTACAACCTAATTCGCTTTTAAAAAATTTGGCATCATACAAGCCTAGATAATGACGATATCAATCGGTATCATGCTTAATTCTGCACCTAAAATCTCAAATAAGGGAGTGATCACCCCACGACGTTTGTATGGAGAACGGGCCGGCCAGTTAACCTTGAAGAGGCAGTTCTCATTCAAAATTGTGCCCGTCAAAGTTAAAATCAAAATCATTTATTCAATTTACCCGTCTACGACGCTCTTATGAAGATGAATCACAAGTTTTAATATCGAAATATTCTACATTGTACTGCCACGTTGTACGTTTGTTTCAGAAAGATATGACGACGCCAAAGTGCCAACGCACGTATCGTTATATAAGTACATTATTAATTATTTATGATTGACCCATTGGCTTAGGATGTACGCAGGGAAAAATCTATGGATTGACATAATTCACCGATAGGTAAGGTGATAAGTGGTCAAAGGCTAGCCCGAAAATAAAAAAGGAAATTTAATGACAATGTTATATGTTTATACATCGCCCTGTCGTTTTAATGTGTTTTCTTTTACAGATGCGCCCAAAGCTTCATAAACGGCGAATACATCTACCCTGGACTGAAAACTTTCAGCGAATTAAAACTAATAGTATTAATATTTTATATTTACATAGAAAACTTATTTTATTATACTAGTCAATGGCTCATAATTGATATGGTTTGGGGCACAGGACAAACGAAAAAGGTTTCATGAATCCGTATAATAATATAATAAATTTGTGATATTACTTAAGTACCTACCTATTTACTTTGTATATTTTTTACCCACCATAAAACTTTGGTTGATAGTTAATTTGAGGAATGATTGATGGTTGATATTTTAGTTTATTGGGGTTCAATATTTTACGGTTGTATGTTACTCAGAAATTTTTAATCAAATGGAAGTTTCTCACATAAACAACTAAACATGAAAATGAGCCTAGTTTTTATTGTTGTTATATGCGCTTTTTTCACGTTGTTGTAACAACTTTTGTACCCTCGTTGGTATGTGTGTAAACAGCCCGTTTGACTTTTGTGGTTGGTCTCAAAACATGGATCTCGTGCTTGGTCGGACAAATTATTGGAAATGTTTTTTGTGGGTAGAAACTAGCTGAAAGCGATGAAAAAAATTTAGGCACTCGTAGCGAAGCTTGGATATAGTAATTCTAAATCAAACAACTGAGGCCCAATTTGACCATACATTTTTTATAACTTTTTGGATTTAATTAATACTTTTTTAAATTCAGCATGCAGCGGTCATCACTTGCATGGGTGGCTACTATTAGTGGCATTAATTATTGAGTATTATTATACCTTAGAATAACTTGAACCTAGATGTTGTTATACCATAGACAAATTTTAAAACGATAAATTGAATGACATAAAATAGATCGTTCCGTTCCTACCATTTTCATACCCTTATATCATATGTATTACACACACAAACATGTTAAATAAGACCTGCATGCAGCTACATACATAATTATATTGCAATAAATAATTTAGTGTAGAATAGTAGTAGAATGCTTCCTTTGGTGGGTTTGGGTGGCACGTCGTGCTGTCGGTCCCGATTGTTGCTTTAATATTCGAATGCCCACCTGGTTACCCCTTCGAGTAGAAAATAAGTTGCCAAGCACCGAACGGTGTGTTACAGCAGCTGTCCTCGGGCGCTAGTTTCCATTCTGGATTATACCTGTTAACCACGTTCGACCACATCATCACTTACCATCAGGTGAGATTGTGGGCAAAAGCTACCTTATCAGCAAGGAAAAATTATTTTTATATTTGCTATGAGTAGGTATATTATTGTTGTTCTTGTATATTCCTTTTCATGCAATATTTTCATAAATGTGTAGATAGTTAAAAAATACACATAATTACGTAGTAATATTTTTTTTTGGGATAGGAGGGCAAACGAGCTGGCGCCTCACCTGGTGGTAAGTGATCACCGTCGCCCACGAACATCCGCAACACCAGAGGTATCGAGGATGCGTTGCCGGCCTTAAAATATTAGTTTCATTTATATGTATATATCTTAAGATTACTTGCTCTTATTAATATGTTCTTGTGTTCCTGTCTTAGATGTTGTTAGCGTAAATCACAAAACATATTATTCGTAATATGTTCATGTGTTTCATCCAATGTGTTAGAGAAAACATTTTGTATGACCCTGAAACTATGCCCGGTGAATGGCAATAGGCTCGCCCTCTATTACATGCGACCAAAACCCGTTTGGCGGAACGTGGATGTCTACACACCTCTGCCTTTCCCTTCGAGGAATGCAGGCGTAATATGTATGTATTAATAGTCTTACAATATTTTGCATGCTGCCTTCACCTATAATTACTGTGACACGTGAATTTAATTTTATAATGTTTGTTTATGTTTCAATGTATTGATGTATACTGATATAAGTAGTGATTGTTTAAATAAATAAATAAAAAATGCCCTATTTCGCTCATGTATGCTATACAAATAGTGATTTTTCACACCTGGAAGGATACTTCTGGACTACTGATTCACCTGTTGATAAGTTATAATGTGGTCAAGGATGGCTTAAAGCCAGCCTAGAATTATCACCTCTCGAGGACAGCTGCCTGAACGCACCGTTAGGAGCTTGGCGACGAATTTCTAATGAGGACGGTAGCTAGTTGAGTAACCATTCGCAAAATGTCCTACAACTTACGCAAAATGTTTTTAAATAATTCTACTGCCTACCAGGCAATAATAAACATTAAGTGGCAATGAAAGTTTATGCAAAATCACACCTCGTCTAGTCAATGAAATTAAACAGGTTGTTGTTTACTCTTTCCTAACAGTTCGTCTCAAGGTTAGTTCGTGGAATACTACCAAACGGTCATTCCACCTTGAAGTTCAAGCTTTCATAATGCACGATTGCATGCCCCAGTTGCAAAAACAAGACACAGGTTTTGTAGTAACTGCTAAGGACTAATTTACACTTCTCGAGCTACACCACTTTTGAATCCTATTATAATATGCAAGTATATACGGTAAGTCTGGCATTGATCGACGCCCTGCTTGGGGCATTTCTGCTCATGCCCCACCCATCTTATTAAGGAATATGTTTATGCTCTTGATAACTACAACAGCTGTAACATTGAAAATCATGTTAAAGGAAAACGGATTTGGAGTGGTGGCGCTATTCTAGCGCCGTTTTGAATAAATTTAATGACATCTGGATCGCAAGCTGTGCCTATACAACGTTCATTTCGTAAGCAAGCAGTTCGGCAAAGCCACATAATCCTTGTACCTTTCCTACCCATGCCCCAGCTGTCATGCCATCAATAGCTCTAAGCAAAGATAATCGTAGAAATATATCACACCTTATTTCAAAATACAGCTAGGTATTTAAAAACATGCAACGATTATATCAAGTGCAGCGCACTAAAATTAAAGTCTTCGATAGTGAGTGTGAGTAATCAATTACACCTTCCATCTTAAAAATGTAATAATAGTGTTAGTAATTACTTTTATATGGGGCTCTGTTATTATTTCATGCTACCATAATATATTTACATACTAGCATAATATTTTTGTTATTTTAGTGTTTCATAATATTAAAATATAAAATATCTTTATATAATAATTCATCTACTGTAATAATTATTATGCATTAAAGACACCTGATTATGGTAAATTTTATTTAAAACATTTTTAAATTAATATTTAAATGTTATTCAAATTTTACATAAAAATATAGTCATAGTGCGGGATATTATTATTTTTCCCCTCGTTGTAATTGTGTAATGTAATCTAGGGAACATGTATAGTAAAAATATTAATAATAGTTATTCAAATTTGTTTCCGTCAATCAATAAAATATCACAGGCTATGTTTTTAAATTGTCATATACTGTATTTCTAATAATAAAAAAATCCAAATGTTACAACTCGCACCAGGTAACTTGCACTCTGTAAACTGGTCTTAACTCGGAATCAGCAGAGCACGGCAGCAGAGGTCCGAGAGACTATCAGCTTACATAGAGACTAGTTATTTATCTGTGGTCTTCACAAGTGCCTCAACACGTGAGCCGAGGAAAGCACGTGTCCGGTGTCGTAAACTTTGTTAACTTGGGTTGGTTAACCAATACCACAATTTGAAGATTCCATAGCTAAAAAGAACCCTTATAGTTTCGCTGTGTCCATCCGTCTGTTCGTCTGTATACAATGTGTATCATAATTAGATTTTAAAATATAGAGACACACGGAAATTTGGTGTGCAAGCATATCAAATTTGTATATTGAAAAATATATTATTTAGTACCATTACATGAACATGGGGTCATAAAAGATGATCTATACTTTCGAGTGCGGTAACATTAAGGAGGGAATTCAATCTCATTGAAATTTTTTTAATACCATTTTAATAAACCATGTTTTATTTTCGACTTAATCATAAAGGTTTCAAAGATAAAGGTCGAAGAAAACGTGATTTCAAGATTTTTTCGTAAGTTACAATCTTATTTCGGCGATTCTTTTTTTAAAGATGACTAGCTTTCCGGCCGCGGCTCCGCCCGTGCGTATGTCAGTTATCGTGTAAAACCGTTAGCCTCAGATTTTGCAGTTGGATAAAAACTAAAATCCTATGTCGTTCCCCAGGTCTCAAACTATATACATACCAAATTTCATCATAATCCGTCCAGTAGTATTTAAGTTTATTCGTTGCATACAAAAATACAAATCTACATACATACATAAAATCACGCCTCTTTCCCGTAGGGGTAGGCAGAGACCACAATTGTCCACTTGCTACGATCCGTACAAATCTCTTTCGCTTCATCTACACTCATCAATCCTTTCGTAACACGCGTGTAATAATATTCCAATTTTAGATTTGGAATGGCGAAAATTTTAAGATAACATATACATTTATCCACAATATATCGCACATTGACTATTATTAGCACAGAATAAAAAGGACTATTAGTAAAATAGTACATTATTTTTCAGTTTAATTTTGTTTCAGTCGGGATACCACCCTTCATTTTTTGTTTTATGTACCTACCTATGGTTATACGGTGGCAATGCAAAACATTCATCAGAAGAAAACATACATTCACACTCAAAAAGCTTATTTTTTGTAATTTATTAAATTTTGTTACATTATTGCCAACCAATATCCATTCTTACTCGTAAGTTTGTTCTAGAAAGTTGTTTCAAGGCTAACCTTGAGGGTTTTATGACAACCACAGAACATAACCCTTTCATCTGCATGTGTTGCTTGACGTGATCTGGGCCACAATTCGCTGCCTTATAGCTTTTATTTGCCAGTAGATACATTTTTTTATCGCAATAATAGGCATTTACACCTTTCTCACCTGTTGTTAGGGGTTGTAGACAGAAGCAGATCGAAAAAGGTTGGCTACTACTTGATACTCATTCTCAAGGACCATTGGTAAAACTCACTATAGGAGCTTGGCGACAGATTTCCTACTTGAATAATTTCTAGCTAGACGATCATTTTTAAAATGCCCTAGCACGCATATATTCGGCGTGCAAATTTTTTAATATCATTTTTTATCAGGCAAACTGAACATACATGGTGCGAACTCAATCCTGAGGTGAGATTCATACCTACCACCACATCATTGACAGCCATACCTCACTACAAAGTATCATACTCAGTTATCTTTGCATTATCAGTCTTTATGGTTGGGCCAAAAATACTTTCTGCCCTGATGAGCGCCCAAAGCGGAACCCCTTTTTTAACACGTCGCCGTTGATACGTTTTTACGGTTCTGTACGAGATAACAGGACCTCATAACTTAGCTTCTGTCTGTCCGTGTCCTACCCTTAAGGCTGCATATTTTATAGAGTATTAGGTATTTATCAGCAATGTTTTTATTTTAACTTTATTGTACACTCAAACGTAAAATAAATTAATAAAAATTGGCGACGTGCAAGTGGGATTCCTGTTAAAGATATTTAAACAGACAAAAAAAATATTTTTTGTTGGTCCCTCGGTGTTTGAATCACACTTGGTGTTTTTTTTATATTATGATGAGCTTATAATGGTCTAACAAAGGCCGCAACTATATATTAATTCAACAATATTGAGAAAATATTTAAATGAAATAACTGCATAAAGTAGTGTATTAAGTAAAAACTTTTTATTACATATATATCTTGTTGAGAGCGTGTTTGTTTATATATATATATATATATATATATTACATTACCTACGTGCGTCTATACAGATTAATGAACATATAAATACTGATTTATCGTCGTGTGTTACAGCCGGTTTCTAAAACGCAAATTAGTGATAAATTACGTTAAATGCTTGTTAATCCATTGTCAAATGCAAATTGGGTTGCTGAAAACTTCATGTGACTGTTTTTCAACACTGATGTCAAATCTCCGATTAAACGCCAATTAATTCAATTTTGGGTTTCTGAAAAGCCTTTTTGGTATGTTAACGGTTTGTCAAAGTTAATTGTGCTAATTGCCCAAAATCGACCAATTATTCGAAGATTAACATCTTGAAATCGTAAAGATATACAAAATGTGGCTTTTAAAATGGTTTTAGGAGTAGCTACCTAAATATTTCCTCTAATAACTGATACGATAGTACAAGTACATAATTATACCAAATATGACTACACATATTACTACTACGTAAATATGGTATTAAAGTCGACGTGATTTTTTAGTGCTGCTGCTCATTAGGTTTATCATCATCACCACATTAACTGGAAAGTCCAGCATTGAACAAGGTTTCCCACATTAGGAGATTTGCAATCCCCACGCTTGGCAGGAGTCTCTTGGGGATCTCAGTAGAAATTGTCAGTGTATAGAAGGCGATGCTGGTATTTTTCCCTTAGTCACCTCTTACGATATCCACGGGAAAAATTGTGAGGGGTAACATTCTAACCCTGCACCCCACAGGACTGCTCAATACGGTGATATAACCTCCTGACGGCCTTATTATACAAACCCCAGCTGTATATACTACCAACGAAAGAATTCGCTTGAAATCTTATGGATGACCGCCTTCCAGACCTCAACAATCTTTTCGGAAGCACCTTTTGGTTAAGAAGGGCGTTAAAATATGGCTTAACATTTTGTTGTGCGTCTGATATGCAGCAATAACCGGATGTGAGCAGTGTATTCTTTTGTATTGCTGCGCTGGAGATCCATGGTTAGAATCTCAAACCACATCACAAAAGAATGGACTTACATTTCGCCGCATGGTGCAGGTGCATGGTGGGAGTTTTTAGAATGCGTTATTTGTTGCCCCTATACAGAAAATCTGTCACCAAGCATCTAATGGTGTGTTACGAAGGCTGTTCCTGATGAAAGCCTATTCTAGGTTAAACCTGTTTAGATTATTGGAGTACATAATCATATAACATCAATCACTTACCATCAAGTGATGTGGTCGAAGATGTTAGGCTAACCTAGAATTACTGGCTCTCAAAGACCGCTGCCGGAACGCACCTTTATGAGATTGGCGATTTTCTACCTGAAGGGGGTAGCTAGTCAGGCGGGCATTTGCAAAATAACCTACCACCATGAAAAACAAAGCTAACAACAAAAAATGCTGCTGTTTCACTATTACCTAAATCGAATTTTGTGATAATCCGACCAAAAACCAAAACGTAGTGATTACATACTCATTGCAACGGTGGAACATTCCCTAGATTAATAAGATGGTAACCATAGTAACGGCGGCGAAGCACAGAAATGATTTGGCATTGATTTCATGTCAAAACAAAAGAGACAAAGTTATGCGTTAAATAAAGACAAAATACTACAGAACGAATGAATATGAACGATTTTTTCAAACTTCATGTTATCATAGATAAACAAGCATGTGTTATGTAATTTTAAGTTAATATGCGTTCCAGAAACCCGTTGAAAGTTAGCAGATTGTTAAATGTGACGGCTTGTTAGATGAATCGAGTTTTGACACGCGTACGGGAAACCGGCGGAGTCTCGCAAAATCACTAAAATGGCTTTAAGAAATTGTTTTTTTTTTGTTTTGTTTGCTTCATTAGTGCTGGTTTAGGAAAAACCAAAAAAACCGGATTAGATATAAAAAAAAAATATATATTTAGGCTACAGTTATTTTAGTAGCTTTTGTATTTTAATTTTATATTTAGGCTACAGTTAACTTGAAAATTGTTCCAGAAGCTGGGAAAGTTGGTTTTGTATTTTTTAGTTTTCATCGATATTTAAATTGCAAATAATTTTAATTATCCTTAAAAAAGGTTTAGATGTGACAGCTATCACTATAACAGTTGATGTCGCATTTGTCAGTTTTCATTTTATATTTCAGCTATGTTGGACTTGAAGTTTCCTAAAAGATAGCTCTTAGGCCACGTGTCAAAGTTGCAGTAGATGTTTTATTTATCTGTTTTGTCAATGAGCTGCACCTAAATAAACATGACGATTTTAATCGGAACCATCGATGTGAGAGGCTGACTCACACTAGGCCTGTTTTATTTGTGTAATTATAGGTGTGTTAATTTTTGGTAGAAATATATCTGAATGACAAGCATTACAGTACTCAAATTTTCTTGAAGATCTCCCTGATTGTAAATAATTAAGGATTGCGCTGCCAATTCAGGGTTAATCGGCAGTAATGACAATAATTAAATTGCATTTATTTTTACGTTGATATATATATTGCCATTCAGTAATTGCACATATATTAAGGTGATTTTGGAAATAAAGGTTATTTGTAGTGAGGTTTGGCTGTCAAAAATAGGGTAGGGTAGGATAGAACATTCGTTGAATCAAAGATATTTTCTGTTGTCACCACATATGACGCAAGGCGCCATTTGGTACCGAAAGCCTTCGTCCACTTCAGGGAATTTTGTTTTATAGAGTCTATTGACTCACATGAAACTCGACGCGCAATACGAATTATTTACCTGAACTATTTTAAGGCAGGAACTAAAATTGCCACGTTGAATGCGGTAGTTCATCAATAAAATAAGTCGCATTTTTGCCCTAAGAATTAATGCTGTTGAATAACGATGCGTTGTCGTTGCAAAAAATCCGCAAATCACTACTGCCAAATTATTATTATTACTTTTCTTCTGTGAATTAGTTATAGAGTATAGTAAATTGAATGTTTTTTATGATGATAGATATATGTAATAAATTCATACTTTATTTTGCATGGCTGAGTCAAGGATAGTTCACACATTCAGACGATATGCGTCAAGTAGATAAAAAAACAATTTGAAAATAGTTCTGGCTGGAATAAGTAGTGTTTTAATGGTAAATTGAAATTCTGTCGGAATTATCTTTAAAAATTATTCAGATACTAAAAATTTTAATGTATGTGCGTAAACATTTTATTGTTATTCCAAAACTTTTTTCAAGAAGCGCATAAGGCTTCGTATAAAGAGATATATTATATATATATACATACGTTCAAACGCAAAATCATATAAAAATACAATGAGAAAACAATAAGCACATTGTCAGATCATTTTCCGGCTCCACGGACGGATTATCGTATGTATGAATCCTGTTCTTGGTCAAAATTTTGCTACATTTTGTCATTTAGTAAAATTATCCTTGTGTTACATTACTTTTTACCGTCTTGACTGTCTTGTTGTTGAATCTGTTTACTTCAAAAGACAATTTCCCCTTTTTAGTGTCACTGCTATTTTATTATTCTTAAGTCTTAGTACTCTGTATTAGCATCACGTTCCTGTCGACGAAGTGCCCCCGCCGTTCGGAAAGAATAAAAAGTTCATTAGTCCACTATCCTGTTCATTTTACAGGCACTTCATTTGCTTTTATAATACACTTTATTTAAAAGGGTTCTCGCAAATTTAATAAAGTAAAATATACAAAGGCGCAATTACTGAACCCTAGTTTAATTTATTAGCTAAGTTCGGTTGTTGTTTATTTGGCATCTAAAAGCTGGCTTATTGATCCAGTGGCAAGCAACATGAAGCATTACTTACAAATCGCAAAGTAACGGGTTTGACTCCTTGTGTCACGTGTTAATGGAACTTGGAATCAATACCTGTGTCATCTAGTGCTATTAGATTTTAGTGACAAGCAAAGTTGCTATTGTTGCTCACAGATCTGGGGTCGATAATTGTTAACATTGTATTCCAAAACATCTGGTGAAATATGGTACACAACTTTTCGAAAATTTCGACGTGATTAATAGTGTTTTGATAAGTAAAAAAAATGTTTCAATATGTAGTCGTATTCAATGATAATAATAAATTTACTGGTAGTTCAAATATTTACGCTTAGGTTAGTGAATATATGAGAGAGTAAGTAACCAAACATAAGAAGAAAGTAAATATCCTTTTTATTAAATTTTATTTTAATAACTTAAATGGGCTATACTATCAAATTTGAAAGTGATGCTAAGCTTGAACATGTTAGAAACAGTGTAAACCTAGAATGGGAAGTGGACTCAATGACACTGAAATGTAACTTACAAATGCCTTATCTAACTGACATACAGAATCTTGACGCAGAACTGAATGGACATTCTCTTACACTCATCGCGTATCGTGAACACTGGAAACATACTTCAAACAAGTACAAAAGACAACAGAAAGCTCAGACAGATGTACATTGGCATCGCAGTAGAAGTTTCAAAGTTACGCGGTCGGTACTCGAATAGTACAATGCAAAGTTTCACCAGCCTCTTTTCTATCATGTGTGTGTGAAAATGTGCATGTACATCCTGTACTCCCTTACATTACACTCTTTTGTTTAGCCTCCATTCTGTCAACTAATCTGTATTTATAGAGTTTTTCACTGCAGTTGTCTTTCTTCTTGTATTATATGGATTTTGTTTTCATTCAACCACTATCATCGTGATTTGAGGTTTCAGGTCCAGAACAAACCTTAATACCGATGAGTATCTCTATACGTACTAGAGATACTCATCTTGTTTCTTCACAAATTTGTAAAAAGATTACTAACTTATAGCCTGAAAAATATGGCGGACTAGTTGTTCGGGCAGTGTGCGGGCCGCATGCGGGCCGCATTTATCGTTATCCTTAACACAATAAAATTTTGGAAAAAAATATTGCAAAAAAAGGTTTAAATTTCCACACATACCTATTATACAGTAGGCAACCATACTTAAGCCCCAAATCAGATTCACCCCACTGTCATAAAAAAGTGGTACGGTCAGAATCGTACCGAGGTTCTAATCCACTTTGGTATAGGAACTCCATTCCTAAGTGCTTTGGTTATCGCAGCCAGTTACCATGGAGACCAGTCGGAGATAAGGAAAATACTCTCAAGTCGGTCTCTATACGTACTAGAGATACTCATCTTGTTTCTTCACAAATTTGTAAAAAGATTACTAACTTATAGCCTGAAAAATATGGCGGACTAGTTGTTCGGGCAGTGTGCGGGCCGCATGCGGGCCGCATTTATCGTTATCCTTAACACAATAAAATTTTGGAAAAAAATATTGCAAAAAAAGGTTTAAATTTCCACACATACCTATTATACAGTAGGCAACCATACTTAAGCCCCAAATCAGATTCACCCCACTGTCATAAAAAAGTGGTACGGTCAGAATCGTACCGAGGTTCTAATCCACTTTGGTATAGGAACTCCATTCCTAAGTGCTTTGGTTATCGCAGCCAGTTACCATGGAGACCAGTCGGAGATAAGGAAAATACTCTCAAGTCGGAGCTCGGCCTTCGGCCTCGCAGGTTACCAACAGCTCTCGGCCTGCGGCCTCTTGGCCTATAAGGGATAGATCACCCGTCGACGACGTTTGTATGGAGAAGTGACAGACCAGTGCACACGTACGCAATGGAGCTGAAAAATATTCTAGCGCATATATATTTATATTTCATGACTCGTTGTGCGACTGAGCTCTCTCAAAAGCCACAACCAAAATATATCATGTCTCAGTGTCATAAGTCATCATTGGCAATACACACTGATTAAACATGTTCTCAATAAATGTCGATTTACGTATAATGCTACAAATAAACCTATACGAGTAGAAGCTGTTTGAGTCAGTCCAGATTATGTCCAAGCTTCAATGGGCTGTATCTGTTGAACTGGTAATAGGTTCGTGAACTAAGCTCATGTTTCTAAATCCTAAACGGGTCTTTTCACGCACGAATAAACATCAAAATACACGCATTGCGTGACCGTGGTCACGAGTAGACTCGTGACCACGGTCACGAGAGTAAAGCAAACTTCGCTACGAGCGCTTCGAAAATAACACTGCGTCGCACACAGGAGTATTTGACCCAAAAAGGCGATCAAAATTATTTTAGCGTGATTTTTATATTCGTTTCGTCTCGTTTGACTATTTGAAGCAAGCAACGTGTAATGTTAGAATGAAAACGTACATACATTTTAAAAACACTTATTATTTATATATTATTACGTGCCTTTTTACTAAAATATACAAATAAACAACTTAAAATAATCTTAACTCTATATCTATAATCAAATTATCAATCAGAACAATTATAATAATAAAAAAAAAAAATCTTAAAAATATTTGTTATTATTAAATATGGATTTCCGCAAAGTAACGCCTGAATCTATTCATTATCTGAACAATTATCCCATTCTTCTCCGTCTGATACACCATCACTGTCAGGTTCACTTCCGTTGTTTTCATCCTTCCTCTGATTTATTTAATACAACCGCTTCTAGTAACATTTCTAAGGTCTCTGGCTTAAATGGCTTTGATTTCTTTGACGGTTTACGCTTTATGCTGCTCATATATGGGTCGGTCGGAGTTACCTCCGCAACAGCCTATTGATGACATCCGTGTTGCATTGCATTGCGTTGTTGAATTTTCTAGAGAATCTTGCTCTGTACTGTCTGAAATGCTTGTTTCTGGCCTCTGCTGCTTCTTCTGACATTGTGCCTATTGGCAAAAGTGCTTGTCTACGATCGTCGGGCCATGAATCAATATCTTGTGTATTGTAGGTGACATTGGGTACCAGGAGTACAGTTCGATATACAGTTTTGCTGTGTCATGGCAGTAGGTGGTACATTTTTTTATGTCAATCCTGTGACCACTGGATATCACTACAAGAATGGTGGCAAACCTATCGATGAGGTTCCTATCAATTCCGTTGAATTCTGCAGATATCTCCGCATTGCAGAAGAACCTCCTGCTGGTGTTACCGTCATTACTGTTCATCCACTATTAGTCTGAGCTCATCTCTGAAATGCACCCCTGTAACCAGTCATGGTATTTCTTCAAAAATAGGTTCTCAGTTCTATTTGAACTTTGCCATTTGCCATTGATTTCCGAAATCTTGAAAATATTTGTTCAAAATGGTTTTATTTCTCATTTAGAAATGTAGGTTCGTTTTTTATATTTGACTACTAATACCAACTTTTCTGCGATATCCTTACCGCAACTATTTTTGGCCATATAGTGTAGCTTCCCGTGTCATAATCTTTACGCCAGAAATGCCTAAAATAAAAAATTACTTTAATAAATAAAAGTGACTGCAAAATGTAACTTTGTTTTGTCATCTGACTACTAGAAAAGTCACAAAAAAAACTATGTTTTGGCAGTTAATGGCACCTAAATTTCGAAGAAATTTCAAGATAACATCCTAAGGTAGCCAAATAAGAAAAAAATTAAGCCGGGAAAGGCCCGGAAATATAACAAAATCACTATTTTATATATTTTATCAAAAAACTACTCATACAAAAATATGCAGTTAACAAAAGTATCCTGAAAAAAAGTTGTGAGACATTTTTGGATACAGTTTACTATAATTCCAACTATACATACCTGGTTGAACGTCTTCTATAATGAAAAAAACTAATATTCACTCGAAATCAATCACAAACAATTTTGTTGCAATTCAAAAGTTCCGTCTATTTCTTAGTCAATATTACGTGTGGCTTGCGACGCGCACAAAACACGACTGCTTACGCGAAAACGAATGAACTTTACCCAAAAAACATGGCGGTATATTGTTCTATGGACATTTGGCTCAAACCAGGTAGCTGTAGTTTCTTGGAAATGCTGAAAATAAAAAAATTAATTATGATCGGCTTTTTGGGTCAAATACCCCTGTGTGCGTCGTAGCTTTGGTTCCCGGATATTTTATTTTACGCTTTGTCAGTAATGATGGAACTATTGGGCCGCCCTGCACTAAATTGACTACACGCTACTCTCAACATATTGCAGACTGAATTGCATACTAGTCGTTAACCGATCAACTAAGTTGATCAACGTCCTCTGCGGTCATGGCTTGGATGGGTGACCACTGTAATGGCAGTACTACTGAACGATTCCGTGCTTCGGAGGGCACGTTAACGGCAAACAACTGTCAAACCATACATATACACAGACTTGTTGAATTCCCGGAAATTTGCAATAATTTGTCGAACCGTTAATATTTGCTCACGGGTACCTTTTCCTCTTACAAAGCCATGTGCAGTAAGATTTTGCTTCGATGAGAGATTAAAAATATGAGGCGGTAGTTAATGCAGTTATTTGTCAAGCCCTTCTTATGCAATGGGATGAAAACCGTATATTTACGACCATTGAAGCCAGGTTCTAGATTGCCATATTTTGTTACACAGGGAATGGAAAATTGGAAAATCACAACACCCTACTCCCAGGAGCCTTCATGGGTTCAATTGGTATATCGTCCTGTGACTTTTCCTAACTAAAGAAGTTTTTCCTATTTTATATGTGTATGCATGTAATTCGAGATACGGCATAATATACTAAAAAAAACATTAGATACATATACATACGTTCATCTTCTATTTTCACCAGTCTTACCAACGATAAATTGACATTATAAATTATTGTACGTTTATGAGGATTTTGGGGTGAGCTGTGAGTGTCGTAAGAGGCAACTAAATAAATAGCGGAAGGTAGGCAGCAGAGTCTTCCAAAAAACTGCCATCTTACACTGCGATCCCCAAGCCTTGGCAGATGCCAAGCGTAGGGATTATGGCAAATATCTCCTTAATGGGGGAGGCTGTGTTCAGCAGTGGACAATTTGCTGATACAGTACAGTAATATAACTAAAACTATGGTATTGGCAGTTATTGGAGGCAAGTGTATAGCTCTTAATCAATTCACCCATGTCCAAATACAGCTTGGAGCTTTCCCAGAGTGTGAGTCGTATAGGTACCAAACTCATAGGGTGTACCGATGCTAATAATAAGTTCTTTAAATTTGGACTCTTGGAAAGTTTCATTAAACATGCTGTTATAAAGGGTTACTGGTAAAATGCTAACAACCTGTTAGGGTAGACTTCTGCTAGTCCTATCAAATATTTTGAGATGAAACAGTACTAGAAAAACTTATTGTTTTAAGTTTTGAGTCTCCGAGCCAAGAGCGCCCGCCGCCTAGACCGTGCCGCGCTCCCTTTGCAGAGTTTTGAATATTTACATCGAGCTATGTAATAAAAAATATGTAATATTAAATTACAGGCACAAGAAACTTTGAACATCAGGTGATCTTCGTGTTTATTTCGTCAAATACACTTAAAAACAAAAAAATACAATTACAACTAACACACAAAAAAATAATCATCTCATAATATTTTTTAGGACTAGCAGAAGTCAACCCTAAGAGGTTGTTAGCATTTTACCAATAGCCCTGTATAATCAACATTAATTCAAAGAGTGAGCCCAATGGCATGTGTTGGGAGAGGGTGAAAATATTACGTGTCTTAGATAATATGAATAATGATACTATAGCTGTAATGTTGTAGCATTGCTGTATTCTTGGTTTAAGTATTATCTATTTCTCGAAACAAATCATAAACCAATTTGACATATCACATAATGCTAATAGAAAATACAACCACCAGTTCATATTTCATAATAATACATACAATACAAATAAAAAACACAACATACCAGTATATCAAACAACTGATCTATCCTTTCCTGTACCGATTTTCCCGTCTTTTCTCAAACTGAAATATAATATATTCTAGGATATTGCTACAGCTGTACAATATTTTTTCTATGAGGCTCTGAAAATACGAAACAATATTTTATAATAATATTATGAGCACACAGTACAGTAAGTCACGAAGCTGAGTATTGAAATAAATTTAAGGTGACAGACCAACAACTATGTAAATAATATTATCACTTACGGGATTTGTACCGTGGTGATTTTTCATTTTTGAGCTCCCGATATTACGACCGAGTTGCATGCATCATGATCGCGGAGTGACTGGAGAAACGAGCGGATGACAAAAATCAAGAGCAGACGAAACGGTCTACCCTCTTTCTTTGTCTTTTGCTACGCGTACCACTGGAACTCGCACTCGACTGAAAGTCTCAACAAAATACAATCACAGTATCCTTGCACATGTTATTAGAGTCACTTTAATACTAACAAATCCAGTAAGTAATAATATTTATCTAGTAAACCGTGATAGTTTAAAAAAGTGATCAACAACTATGTTTTTTACACTTAAGGTTGTTCCGTATGCATGATGGTAAAACATTTTAATTACTCGTCTGGCATCTATTTTGATTTTATTTGGCATTTATAGATTTTGTACTCATGTGCTTGGTGACAGATCACCAAACGCCTGTGTGAGACTGTGTTTCCCGGCAGCTTTCCTTGAGAGTCCGTGTTTATTCCAGGGCTATCTTGCTGTTTGCTTCTACTACTTCATTGCATATCAATAGCTTTAACAAAATCAAGGCAGAACATTGGCGAAAAAAAATTACCATGTTATGAATTTAAACAAAAATATCCTATGGCAACAAGCTTGCATAATTGACTGTATACAAAGCTATTGTTTAAATGCTAACAACCTCTTAAAATTGACTTCCAATAGTCGTTAAAAACATTTTGAAATGAAAAAAAAAAAAACTTTTTTGTATTTGTTTATGTTTATATGGCGTAATAAGCACGAGGACCACCTGATATGAAAAGTCTCATATGCCTGTAATTTATTATTTCATATTTTTTCTTACTTAGCTCGATGTAAATATTCAAAACTCAATTCAAAGGGAGCGTGGCGCGGTTCAGTGTTGCCGCGGGGCGGGTGCTCTAAGTATATAATAATAAATCGGCCAAGTGCGAGTGGGACTCGCGCACGAAGGGTTCTGTAACTAAATATTCTGTGAATAGTTATAGCGTCTACCTGTCACCGTTATTAGCATTGAGCAAGAAACGGTAAAAAAAATCAAGTTTGTAGTTCGGGAGCCCCCCTTAAATATTTATTTTATTTTCTTTTAAGTATTTGTTGTTATGGCGGCAACAGAAATACATCATCTGTGAAAATTTCAACTATCTAGCTATCACTGTTCTTGATATACAGCCGGGTGACAGACGGACGGACGGACAGACAGCGAAGTCTCAGTAATAGGGTCCCGTTTTTACCTTTTGGGTACGGAACCCTAAAAATCTTTTTTTCTTGCAATAAGTTTCATTACTGCTAGCAACTACCAATGTATGAAACAGTATTTGATTATTATACGAAGAAAAGTAAAAAAGCTCAAAAGGTAAATCTGAGTGCCACAAAAACTTGCCTACCTGTATTAAAGCCGCGATATCCCGTTACCTGCATGAGTGAGATAGTCATAAGCCGATGATTTAGTGAACGCGGCAACTGAACTAAATTGGAAATCTGGGTGCAATGTATTCCAACCTACCTACCGTATAGGATACGTTTGTAGATACGAGGAAATTATACGTTTAAAACTTTACACTATTAATTCAAACATTTTAATTAATATAACGATATTTGTAAGTATTTATTATACTACACATTTAATGAATGTCAGTTAGAATTAAGTACCTACTCAAGTAAAAAATATATTTTGTTTGCTTAAAAATTGCTATGTTGACACACTATTTTTCAATAATCTGAAATACTGGGGTGCGTTCCGAACCTTGGTTAGAGCGCACTCGGAGTGCAACTTTTCACTCTAACGTCGTTCACAACCTTCGAATAGAGCGTTCGGTTGTCACAACTGGACCGTTCCAAACCTTTGAAGGTTGCAACTTTTTAACCATAAAACGCGTGACATGAAATGACTTTGACGTTTATATCGTATTCTATCTGATGCGCGAGAAATTATATTAGTATTTATATTTTTTGAGATATATGGGTATATATCTCAAAAAATATAAATACTAATATAATTTCTCAAAATATAAAACTTAAATAAAAATGGATAACGAATTTGTGATAGTGTTAAATAGCAATTATTATTACGATAATGATGTAAGTCTGTCAATGTCACAATTTGTTTGAGGTTATAAAACAACCGGTCGTTCCATACCTCAGGGTAAGTTGCAAAACAACCGAACAACGAAACAACTACACTCTGAGCCTCTGAACGCACTCCTGCGGACCGTGTAAGTTTTTACGCGACTGCCCAACAAAAGGAGAGTTAACAAATTCTGGTGAATTTTAGACGCCATATTTTGGGATTTTTTTGTTCTTCCATACCCATCGCGTGCGTTCTCCAAGGGCTTTAAAAATCTATTTCACAAATATATATTACTTGAACGATTAAACGTTTAACGAAAATATTATAATTTGAAGCGCTCATAGCGAAGTTTACTTAGCTGTTCTCAACCGATCAGCAAAGTTAAGCAACGTCGCGCGCGGTCAGGAGTTGGATGGGTGACCGTTAGTGACATTACTACTGAGCGCTTCCGTGCTTCGGAGGGCACGTTAAGCCGTCGGTCCCGGTTGTTGTCTTAGGATGGCAGTCGTTACAGCATGGTGGTAGGGCATTTTCCCCCCGAAGGGTTCCCGCCTTGTCGTGGCGGTGGGGCTTAGTAGCCGTGGCTTCGTCACCCACGGTGAAGCGAAGAGGAACCAGGGGCCGTGCTGGCTTGGGCAGTCGGCCGGCCCCAGAGGGGCCGCTCCACTGGGCTTTGCCTCTAAGTCCAGACTGGAGCGGCAACGGGTAGGCTGCGGTGCTGTATGGGCAGCACCGCATCTGAGGCGGGCTGTGGTGTTGTATGGGCGACACCACAGCTGACGGTGAGGGGCCACGGCGGGAGAGGAGTGCCGGTATCACGGTGCGCCGCTCTCCCTACCTTCCGTGGCCACGGCGGGGCCGCCACCGTTGGATGGCGGACGCGGAGGGGCCGCAGGGGAGGAGGAGTGTTGGTATAGCGAGGCGCCGCTCTCCCTATCCTCTGCGGCCGAAGTAGCAGGCGACGGGGCTACTCATCTGACCCGTCGCAGGGGGACCTAGGGCGTCGGAAGCGGGGTCGTCTGACGCCCATTTGCGGGCTTGGTCCCCGGGTGGTAGCGACGTGCCATGTGTTCTGGTGCGTCGTGAGGGGTAGCACCCCAGGAGGGGTCCGGCAACGGACAACCGTGGCGGGTTCGTGGTTGAGTGCTAAAGCGACCCTGCGATCCCGCCGAGAAGCGGTAGAGATGGAACACCGTGTGTTATTTAGTCGGTAGGGGCACTTGCTGCTGTGGGAGTAGTTGGTGTCGAGCCCGACATATCCCGGCCACCTTCCCCGGGGTGGACGGGAATGCGTAAATGCATTTTTCACACGTTAAAAAAAAAAAAAAAAAAATGGTGGTAGGGCATTTTGCGAATGCCCGCCTGGCTAGCTACCACCCTCAAGTAGAAAATCTGTCGCCAAGCACCTAACGGTGTGTTCCGACAGCTGTCCTTGAGAGCCAGTACTTCTAGGTTAGCCTGAACAACATCTTCGACCACATCATCACTTACCATCAGGTGAGATAGTGGTCAAAGGCTAACCTATCGATAATAAAAAAAAATAAAAAAAAAATATAATTTGCGGTCGGGTATTTTACCATTTAATTTAATTTATACTTGCTTATGCAATTGACATTAGCATAATAGCTATGGATGTCTACTCAGGGGGTTTGTATTAGCCGGACTGTCTACTTCCGAACACAGCCTCCCCCATAAAAGCTGGAGGTTTAGCCATAATGTAAAGTTTGCTTGGCAATTGTCTCGGGGATCGCAGTGTTTTTGAAGCAGTGATAGCTCAGTGGCATTGGCTATGGACTGCCGTGCAGCAGGTCCATGGTTCGAATCCCGCCCAGAGCTTGAGCTTCATCGCATGGTGGAAGGGCATTTTGTGAATGCCCGCCTGGCTAGCGACCACCCTCAAGTAGAAAATCTGTCGCCAAACACCTAACAGTCCAATGAGACCTAACAACTGGACGTCTCAGTGTGACGGGCACAGTGCAATTCGTCGCTGACGAAATGCGTCTGTTATAGGCAGAGGTTAGTCCACTTAACATCAGGTGGGCCTCGGGCTTGTTCCGTCACAATAACATAAAAAAAAAAAAAAAAAAAAAAAAAAAAAAAAAGTGTATAATAGCAGTGATTTTGAAAACGATGCTGCCCATTTTCCGGTATTTTACCCTTCTTCACCTCTAACGACAACAAAGGGAGGAGATGAGGGGAGGGAAATGTAGGTAGGTACTAACCTTTTCTACACTAGCGGATTACAAGCGCTTTTGCACTTTTTCGAATAATAAACATAAGCATTTCCTACCTTATCAGGAGAAAATATCTTTTGTTTGAAGTACATTTAATTATCACAATTTCTAATTCTTGGATAGCTTTTTTTGAATCAGTGATGGCTCATTGGCATTGGCTATGAAATTGCCGCGCATAGGTTCATGGTTCGAATCCCGCCGCGGGCTTGAGCTTCACCGGTTGGTGGAAGGGCATTTTGCGAATGCCCGCCTGGCTACCGACCACCTTCAAGTAGAAAATCTGTCGCCAAGCACCTAACAGTGTGTTCCGGCAGGTGTTCTGAGAGCCAGTAATTCTAATTTTTCTAGGTTAAGCCTGTTAACACTTTCGACCACATCATCACTTACCATCAGTTGAGATTGTAGTCATAGGTTTACCTGTACTGTACTGTAACAGCCGACTCGTGCACTGCTGAACAAAGCCTCCCCTATTAAGGGGGTATTTGCCATAATCCCCACGCTTGGCAGACGGCTTGGGGATCGCAGTGAAAGACGACAGTTCTTTAGAAGGTGCTGCTGCCCACCTTCCAGTATTTTTCCCTTAGTCACCTCTTACGACACCCACGGGATGATATGGGGAGGTGCAATTCTAACCCAGCACCCCACGGGGTTACCATAGGTTTACCTATCAGCAATAAAAGAAAAAAAGCTTTAGTTACTATTATTTTATTTTCTGATAGATTAGTATTTAACCAATATCTCATCTGCAGGTTGCTTATCTCTCATCTCAGCTCAGGTTGCAACTAAATTTGAATGTTTTTTTTACCGAGATTTACGGTTTTTTGTTTTAAATCATAAAATGGAACCGATTTCTAGCACTGGAAAGTGAAATAACTTGTTAAAGTCCCCCGTGCTGATTCAAAACACTAAGATCATATTTTCATGGTCCGACTTCACAAGTTATTTAATACTTTTCAGTGTTACAAGTCATGTTTTGATATAATAATTTCACCCTTTTTAGTCATAATTACTGCTAACACCATCGATTTTGACTCACCTACAATACTGGTTGCCATATGGACAAAACATGCAACTAACAAATCATCTAAGTATATCAAGCATTTTTTACTTAGTTGAGTGTTAAAATCTACTCGACCAGTTTTCATGAAATTTGTATGAAATCACTTAAGACATATAACCTTTACAATAAAAAAAATATCATAATCGGACTACTTTGTAAAAACTTACCTACACAAAAAAACGCGTCGACTTGAGAACCTTCCCCTTTTTTGGAAGTCGGTTAAAAAGAATGTAAATATAGTTTTGAATTATACCCACAGACCTAGGATTTTTTCGCTACGCTTATAAGCCTATGATTATACCTATCCACACATTAGATGACCTCAATTTGCTACAAATCAATTATGTTTCCCAACGTATTAATTGTACTGTCATAATGTAAAAGTATAAATATTGAATCTATTACAAAGATTATTGTATGTCTTACTTGTGTTGTTGTACAACCTTTTCCTTTTTATATTTAACGATAATGAAAATTGTATGAACCTACTCCAATAGTTGCATTGTAATGTAATAGGCACTATTTACTTCGAAACCGATTGTAGAACAGCGCCATCTATCCAAATGCTTGAAAACTAGTATACTCCAGTTATGCCACCAACGTTTTGCTTCGGTACACATAGTGTGCCAAACCACACACAGATGATTATAGTCTGATTTAGAAAAAAAATAAGTTTTTAATAATTGATGACCATTTTAATGCTTTTGCTATAAACATAAATGTAACAAAGAAAATAATCGCTTAGTAGTGAAATTACGGACTTCTAAGTTTTTAATACATGCCGTATTTTAGCAGCTCTAGTCCGCTACAACGTCATTTAATTATGGAACCTGCTCGCATAATAATTTCTCGAGAATCCATTGAGAATTGCGACTTGTTAGTTGTAAAGGAGAACAGCCAAACATCCCAATAGACATATTACGAGGCATGAGCATTGTAAACAGTTTTTCCCAAGTTGGAACGGAGATGCTCGACCTTCGCGCTGAATTGGTCAACTAGGTGGTATTTGGTATGTTGGCCTTGCTTGTTTTGTATCATAATATGCACTTATTACAAGTATAGTCGCCTGCAATAACAAGTATACACTTCATTATTTTCAAAATAATGTCATGGCACTAAATTATTAATCATCGAAGTTAACATAAACATGAGTTACCTATATATACATATTATTCCTTGATAATATGATACTTCTGTGTACTAACGGAAAACAGAAGTCTTTGACACACTTGAAAATATAAATGTGTATGCATGTTATTGCAGGCACATACACTGCGTCATAATAACTTACGCCAATACAATACTTTACGCAAATGGTTTAAGTTATGAGCATAAATTAAAATAAATTTCACCTAGCGACGCCTGGGGTATATATATATATTTGCTGAATGAAGCACATACCAAATGTTTCTTGGCAACAATTTGCTAGGCGCTTCTCTGTTAGGTATGCAGAGTCAGGCAGAGTACGGAGCCGATTCCTTTGACGCAACAAATTATAAGGCGCTCCTTTGGCGCGCAGGGTGCTTCGACACAATTCTGAATGCTCTGCTACGCAGTTGATTAGGCTGATTGATTGTACCGCTTCTACAAGTAATGCACAAGACGCTTCTCTAACACGCAGGAAATGTTGTTTGTGTACACACAAGCACAACAATGTGCAAGGCACTGGTCTTGTGAGCAGATCATAATTCTGATTACTTTGACAGTGTGCAAGGTGCTATTGGAGAGCGCATCTTATTAAACTGATCGACGCAATAGTGTAGAAAGTAAGTATTACTTTTCTTAAGGGTGAACTGGCCGGCCCGTTTCCATACAAACACCGCAGGGTGATCACTCCCTTAATTGAGGATTTAGGTCCAAAATAAAGCCTAACACCGATTGATCTCATCATTATCTAGGCTTGTATGATGCCGAAATTTGATTTAAATAATTAACTTGAGAATTATGAGCCTCAAAACATTTTCATATAAAGTTTTCGACGCTCATAACTTACAACTTAAATATCTTTTTAAAATTTTGGCGTCATACATGCCTAGATAATGACGATATCAACCGTTATTATGCTTAGGTCTCAACTTAAAATCTCAAATAAGGGAGTAATCACTCTACGACGTTTGAATGGAGAACAGACCAGCCAGTTCACCCTTAAGCGCAGAATGATAATGTTCTTTGTTGTGCAGGAAACATAATATGCAATGCGCTCTTCTATTGCGCGGGGAAAAAGAGTAATTACTTCAATGGCATGCAAGGTTTTGATTTGATTTCGTGTTTCTTTGGTCCAGGACTAATTTGTACACAACAATATGCAAGGCACAACTTCAGCAGTCAGACTAGATAGTAGATAGGTAAGTATATCCGACTAAAAATACTGCAGAAAAGTCTCAAGCAACAGTAATATTAAAAATATGATACTTTGCAATTGCATAAGTACCTAATTTGATAGAAATATGAAATAAAACTTAGTTACTACACAGCTGATAGACTAGTCTTTAACTGCTATCTCACCTGATGGTAAATGATGCTGTTGTCGAAATTGTTGTTCAGGTCAACCTACAACTACTGGCTATCAACGGCAGCTTCCGGAACACACGGTTAGACGACAGACTTTCTACTTAAGAGTGGTAGCTAGCCAGGCGGCCATTCGCTAAATGTCTCACCATCTTATAACGACGGCAAGACAAGAACCGAGACCGACGGCTTGACGTAGGTAAGCGCTTAGTAGTAATGCCACTAGCGGTCACCCATCCAAGTAATGACTGTTGCTGTGGATGTTGCTTAATTTAGTACACTGAACGACTAAGCAAATACGTATATTTTATTATATATTTATGCACAATTGTAACAACTTACGGCAATGAAGATCGCGAGGCCGTCTGTTTAGCCTCTACACAGAAAAAAAGGAATACTTGAGCCAACGCAGTGTGTTTTTATTCAAGAATATGTGTGATTCATATATATTGAAAACAATATATTCTTGAAAACAGAACACAATATTCTCAGGAATATATTCTTGAATCAAAGTATATATTGCATTTCTCATTCATTTTTTTGAGAAATTGTTAAGGTGTTTAAATACGAATATGGTTAGTTTTGAATCCAAGAATCTTACCATAAATATTCGTAAGTGTAGCACCTTAATTACATTCAACAAGAATATTTAAAAATATTTCAAGAAAGAATATAGAAATTTTATTAAGAGAATAAAATGTTAACAGAAGAATTCCTATTTTTTTGTTAGAAGAATATTTTCGTTATCTTGAAATAATAATTTGAATACTTTATGTGAAGAAATCTTTCTTGGGTCAAAACAATATTCCTAAGAATATTCGAGTGTAATATCAAGACTCGATTATTTTTCAGTTCAGAATATATTCTTGTTGTAATACAGCATTGTCTTGAATTTATTAAGACAATATATATTCTTGGCTAAAGAAGTCTTTTTTTTCTGTGTATCTTTCTAAAATTCTAGAGCAGTTCTATTGAGTTTATTTATCTAAAAATTTCATATTAATAAATTAAAATGTATTTGTTGATATTTGTAAAGTTTTTGGTATCTCTGAATAACGTATAGCACAAAACACATATAACGAAATTAACCTCGGCGTAAGGTAATACCTGACCAGCACGAAGTCCGCCCTTATCGAAACCTTAATAATAATCAGTTATAGAACTTCAAAAGTTTCCGCCTAATTCATCTATCCTGTACAAAAATGTATGTGTACATGCAATGTGATTCTGTTGCCCGGGACAATAGAATCCCCCATAAAAAAGTGGTTTTGAAGTGAACGCGTAATATTTTTTTTTGGGTTATCGTGACGGATCAAGCACGGAGCACACCTGATGAAGCTGACTAACCTCTGCCTATAACAGATGCATTTCGTCACAAGTCACGAATTGCACTGTGCCCGTCACTTTGAGACATAGTTGTAACGTCTCATGTGTGTTATTCCACTGGCTCTCAAGGACTGCTGCCGGAGAACACCGTTAGGTACCTACTTGAGACAGATTTTCTACTTGAGGCTAGTAGGTAGCCCGGCGGGCAATCGCAGAATGCCTTTCCAATATGTTTTTTTTTTTCATTTCATTATACAAATATTTTTTTACTGGATCGCATCTGATTTTGTTTAAACTTTTTTTGTTGTGATTTTTTCTGTAAACTTACACCTACGTTCAAATACCTTAATCCCACTTCCAGTAATCTGTCATTGTTAACCGATTAGCCTGTGGGGTGCTGGGATAGAATATCACCATTGCTACCGGTGGGTGTTGTAAGAGGCGACTATGGGTAAAATAGAAGGTGGGCAGCAGTGCCATCTGAGGAACTATCTTAAGGGTGAACTGGCCGGCCCGTTCTCCATACAAACGTCGTAGGGTGATCACTCCCTTATTTGAGGATTTAGGTCCAAAACAAAGCATAATACCGATTGATCTCGTCATTATCTAGGTCATCGTCTTTGTATGATGCCGAAATTTTAATAACATAATTAACTTGAGAGTTATCAGCCTCGAAACATTTTCATATAACATTTTCGAGGCTCAAAACTTTCAACGTAATCGTATCTTTTTTAAAATTTCAGAATTATAGAAGCCTAGATAATGATGAGATCAATCGGTATTATGCTTAATTCTGGACCTAAAATCTCAAATAAGGGAGTGATCACCCTACGACGTTTGTATTGAGAAGTGACCGGCCAGCTCAACCTTAAACTGCGATCCTCAAAATCCCTGCCCAGCAACTATGTATGGCATTATGGCAACAACACCTTGATAGCAGACACCGAGCAGTTGACAAAACGGCTGATACAGTAGGTAACCAATCAGAACCAAGTGTTGTAAAGCACTCAAGGTGGCAAACTTTACCTGGAAGTGGCGAGATTATTGCAGCAAAGGTCTTGGGTTCAATCAAAAACGGTAATAAATAATCATTATCAAAGTCGGTTAAGTAATATTAATCAATTTCATTTATTTTTACTCTTTTAAAAGAAAAGAGTGATTCTCTGATTAGTTTTGCGTTATCCACAGAAGTAACTTGTACATTAATTGGTTCTGCTGGTAAAAAAAAGTTATTTCTTTGTGATTTGTATTGATACCGCAAGTGACACTAGGTACATAATAAAAATTATTTAAAAAAACCGGGGAATTATGAAGAATTATTAAGAAAAAATAATAATTTCTTCCAAACTCATCGAGGTGGATATAAAAATGAAGGGCTTTAAAAAACGATTCCAAAAATATAGATTCCAAATGTGTATAGTTTTTATTACAATGGAACGATAAAACGTTTAACAAAAATAAATAATTTCCAGTTTGTTTTTTTTTTTAATTAATTTATATTTTTATAACGACTATTTCACCACTTTCCCTCAAGTAGTTTTTCACATACCTGTACCCACCCAATTAACTGTTAGAAGTACCTACCTGCCAATAAGCCTACACCTCGATGAACTATCGCGACTATGTGCTGATGTCAAGCATTACTGATGGCAAATAGTTTGCTGATGATAATTTATTTTGATTGAGCTAACTATTCATGCAAATTGGTTTCAATTAATTGTATTCAATGCCAGTCAAGCATATGTACATGTGTCGAATTGAAAAGAAACCTTCCTTCTTTTTTGGGAATTCGTCTAACAATCGATGCAGACTTAAGTACGAGTATATCTTGGTACGAGTATGTAACAAATTACTAGTTTGATCAGTTAAATCACAGAACAAATACAGTTACACAGTTTTCGTTCTGCTGGTCTCCAATTTTGTCCCTACTAGACCAGGTTTCTCTGGATCGCAGTGGTATATTACAAAATTACAAATTTACGAGAGGAAAATTTTTAAAACCTAAAAACTTACTTTCTGTTAAAATTACGTTGAACTATAGATGATGCTCCATCCCAATACGATGGTTAAAGAACGATAGGAAAAATTTGAGTTATGACTCATTGTCATGTTAGCTCAATTGGTTACAGCATACCCCGGCTAAGCGGATGGATGGACGCGGGTTCGAATCCCGCACATGACTTACATTTTCCCTCTCGTCAATTTGTAATGTAATCCGCAGAGCATGCGTTATTGCAAACATAATAATATGATAATTATAGGGTTGCGTCATAATTAACAAGTTTAAAGCTAATTGCAAAATTGGTCTTGTATGTAGTACAACGTAAGTTGAACTATAGATGTCGCTCCATCCCAATACGATGGTTAAAGAAAGATAGGAAAAAAATTTTGACTCATTGCTACGTTAGCTCAATTGGTTACAGCATACCTCGGCTAAAGGGGTGGATGGATGCGGGTTCGAATCCTGCACATGACTTAAATTTTTCCTCTCGTAAATTTGTAATGTAATCCGCAGAGCATGCGTTATTGCAAACATAATAATATTAAAAACTCAGTAGTATAATTTGAATATAGGCAAGTAGTACTAAACACGATTGCATCTATCTACACCGAATTATGTGGCCGGTTAGTTTAACCTATTTATTTACATGGCATTTAGGAAAAACGAGAAGCTAATGCGTATTTAGGTCTGATCAGATTAGCTTTAAAAGAAGTGAGCAATTTAGTCAATAGACCTATTAGTCTTTGACATAAAGCTAAATTAATGTTAAATTTAATCATAACGCGGCTTAGTCCCACTACGCATTAGGTACACCGATTTAATAGGAGACAGAATAATTACCTAAGATAATGAATAGATTCAGGCGTTACTTTGCGGAAATTCATATTTAATAATAACTAATATTTTCTTAAAACTATTAATATTTATTAATATTTTAATAAAACACTTTAAAATATTAAAACATATCTATATAGTGACAATTCCGCCTAATTTTCCTGTTAAGCCGACGTGACGTCACAAACGCCACGCAGCCAAACTGGAAGAATTTTCGACGTGTGTCGCTTCTACACGAAGCATCCTCAGGAGGTCTTGACTCTAAGAGCGCACGATCGAGAAATTTCTGAATTTCTAATTTAACAGGAAAATTAGGCGGAATTGTCACTAGATATTTTATTTTTTGTATTTTTTAAGTGTTTTCTTAAAATATTTTAAAAAGATTTGTTATTATTAATAATTACCTACATAATATATATAAGAGCGTTATTAAAATAAACAAATACTTAAAATCATTCTGTGTCGAAGCATGGTAAGTAGGTATACACGCATTGTAACGCAAGCTTCGAATATAACGTATTGTATTGACTCTACACGGAACGGATAAACTATAAGTTTTACATAGGGATGTTTGCCAAATGCTATACTAATTAATAATAACTTTTCACTTCAGATTGTCCTTAACACAAAAGATTGTGACCATCTCCGTTCTAAGAGATAATCTATTGTATTATTTTAATCACTAAAACAAATCTTAATAAGATTTAAGCACAATTTTATTACGATTGGACAAAAAGCTGAAGGGTCGAGGAATAAATGAAATTAAATAAATACCTTTTATAAAGTAGTGTGCAAAATCCGATAAAGGTTGTAACAAATACTGTCATTTACGATACATTTATCGATTTCATCCGGCCGGAGAACGACGATATTGTATCTTGGCGGTTGAAGTAATTGATAAGACGGTTCAAACCAAAACATCTTCCTGAAGATTCCTACAGTGAATATAAGGAGCTAATTATTTTTGTCTAAAGTTAATTCTGTTTAACATTTTTATACGACTATGTCACAAATGTCAACAAAGTAGTTCTTTACTCTCAATGAACTGTAACACATTGGTATATTCCAATAACTCGATGGACTATCGCGACTATGTTGTTGATGTCAAACATTACTGATGGCAAATTGTATGCTGATGATAATTTATTTTGATTGAGCTAACTATTCATGCAAATTGGTTCCTATTAATTTTATTCAATGCCAGTGAAGTAATGTATGTACATGCGTCGAATTGAGAAGAACACTTTTTCCTTTTTCTGGGAATTCCTCTAACAATCGAAGCACACTTAAAGCTAGGTATGTAACAAAATACTAGTATGATCAGTTAAATCAAAGAACAAATACAGTCGTTCAGTTTTCGTTCTACTGATCGCTAATTTTTCTCATTGGCAATTATTATTGGCAACTATTAACAGCCTACATCTCTACATCTCCGCTCTAAGAGATAATTTATTGTATTATTTCAATCACTAAAACAAATCTTATTAAGCGCAATTTTATTACGATTGGGCAAAAAGCTGAAGGGTCGAGGAATAAGTAAAATTCAATAAATACCTTTTATAAAGTAGTGTGTAAAATCCGATAAAGGTTGAAACAAATACTGTCATTTACAGTGCTGATTCAGCTGATACATTTATCGATTTCATCCGGCCGGAGAACGGCGATATTGTATCTTGGCGGTTGAAGTAATGGATAAGACGGTTCAAACCAAAACATCTTCCTGATGATTCCTAGAGTGAATATAAGGAGCTAATTATTTTTGTCTAAAGTTAATTCTGTTTAACATTTTTATACGACTATTTCACAAATGTCAACAAAGTAGTTCTTTACATATTCTCAATGAACTGTAACACAGTATATCAAGCATTACTGACTTGATGTCAAGCATCACTGATGGTAAATTGTATGCTGATGATAATTTATTTTGATTGAGCTAACTATTCATGCAAATTGGTTCCTATTAATTTTATTCAATGCCAGTGAAGTAATGTATGTACATGCGTCGAATTGAGAAGAACACTTTTTCCTTTTTCTGGGAATTCCTCTAACAATCGAAGCACACTTAAAGCTAGGTATGTAACAAAATACTAGTATGATCAGTTAAATCAAAGAACAAATACAGTCGTTCAGTTTTCGTTCTACTGATCGCTAATTTTTCTCATTGGCAATTATTATTGGCAACTATTAACAGCCTTCTCTGGATTTCAGTATTATATTCTAGAATACAATTTCAGTAGTATATTAATTTACATGGCGTTTAGGAAAAACGAGAGGCTTATGTATATTTAGATCTGATCAGATTAGCCTTAAAACGAAATAAGCAATTTGGTCAATAGACTTATTAGTCTTTGACATATAGCTAAATTAATGTGAAACTTAATCATAACGCGGCTTAGTCCCACTACGCATTAGGTACACCGATAGGAGGCAGGATAATTACCTACATAATATATGTAAGAGCGTAATTAAAATAAACAAATACTTAAAATCATTCTATGGTGGACTCATGGTAGGTATACATGCACGGTAACGCGAGCCTCGAATATAACGTATATATTGACTCTACATGGAACGGATAAACTATAAGTTTTACACAGGGATCTTTGCCAAATGCTATACGTATTAATAATATCTTTTCATTTCAGATTGTCCTTAACACAAAAGATTGTGACCATCTCCGTTCTAAGAAATACTCTATTGTATTATTTCAATCACTAAAACAAATCTTATTAAGCGCAATTTTATTACGATTGGGCAAAAAGCTGAAGGGTCGAGGAATAAGTAAAATTCAATAAATACCTTTTATAAAGTAGTGTGCAAAATCCTATAAAGGTTGAAACAAATACTGTCATTTACAGAACTGATTCAGCTGATACATTTATCGATTTCATCCGGCCGGAGAACGGCGATATTGTATCGCTGCGGTTGAAGTAATGGATGAGACGGTTCAAACCAAAACATCTTCCTGAAGATTCCTACAGTGAATATAAGGAGCTAATTAATTTTGTCTAAAGTTAATTCTGTTTAACATTTTTATACGACTAATTCACAAATGTCAACAAAGTAGTTCTTTACTCTCAATGAACTGTAACACATTAGTATATTCCAATAACTCGATGGACTATCGCGACTATGTTGTTGATGTCAAGATTTACTGATGGAAAATTGTATGCTGATGATAATTTATTTTGATTGAGCTAACTATTCATGCAAATTGGTTCTTATTAATTTTATTCAATGCCAGTGAAGTAATATGCTTCGAACATGCGTCGAATTGAGAAGAACACTTTCTCCTATTTTTGGGAATTCCTCTAACAATAGAAGCAGACTTAGCTAGGTATGTAACAAAATACTAAACAAATACAGTTGTACAGTTTTCGTTCTACTGATCGCTAATTTTTCTCACTATGGGAACAGCCTTCTCTGGATTTCAATAGTATATTCTAGAATACAATTTCAGTAGTGTATTAATTTACATGGCGTTTAGGAAAAACGAGAGGCTTATGTATATTTAGATCTGATCAGATCAGCCTTAAAACGAAATAAGCAATTTGGCCAATAGACTTATTAGTCTTTGACATAAGCTAAATTAATATGAAATTTAATCATAACGCGGCTTAGTCCCACTACGCATTAAGTACACCGATAGGAGACAGAATAATTACCTACATAATATATGTAAGAGCGTAATTAAAATAAACAAATACTTAAAATCATTCTATGGTGGAAGCATGGTACACGCATGGGAACGCAAGCCTCCAATATAACGTATTGTATTGACTCTACATGGAACGGATAAACTAAAAGTGGGGATTGGGATGTGTGTCAAATGCTATCCTAATTAAATTAACTTCTCACTTCAGATTGTCTGACTCGCAAAAGGAGCTCAACAGATTGTGACTATATCCGTTCTAAGAGATAATCTATTGTATTATTTCAATCACTGAAACAAATCTTATTTAGCGCAATTTTATTACGATTGGGCAGAAATCTGAAGGGTCGAGGAATAAGTAAAATTCAATGAATACCTTTTATAAAGTAGTGTGCCAAAACCCGATAAGGGTTGTAACAAATACTGTCATTTACAGTACTGATTCAGCTGATACATTTATTGATTTCATCCGGAGCACGGCGCTATTGCACCTTACCGGTTGAAGTAATAAGGATAAGATACAAATCCAAATATCTTCCTAAATATTCCTACCACATGATACGACAAGTAAAAGGAGTTAGTTATCTTTTACTAAGGGCACAGAATAAAGGGGTGACCCTGCACTCGCATAATAACTAGATTCTAATTTCTAAGAGAATTGCAGGGTACACAGTTTATTTGTATTGTCTCTAAGTAGACGTAATACCAAATTTACCTTATACAATCTGGGACTCAGTATAATGATTCCACGATTGCTGAATTACAATTCTTGGTAAAAAGTTATTTAACAAACGATGTTCATCATAATCTAGATACAATTGTTCCTTGCATTATAAATGGCCTCAGTAGGGTAAACTTACAAGCAATAACAAAAGTTGAAAAACCTTGGATAGTTGTCAACATCATAAATACTATCTACCTTCCTACGAATAAATATGTATGTCATTCATTACCTATTCTAACAAAGCTACCTACATGTCAAACGTTATATAGACAACGTCTTTTCACGGTGAATATGAGGAGCGAATTATTTGTGTACTGTGGTCTTAAGAATAAAAATGAATTTGAACTAATATCTCACACAGTATCTCAAATAATAGCAAAACGTTCTAAATATTGTAACGTAAAAAAAACAAAGGGGGGGACTTCACAAATTTTTTGAAAAACTTACCACATTATCACCTCCTCTAAAAATATTGTGATTAACTACACTATAGTGAAGTACACTATTTTGAAGCGCTCGTAGCGAAGTTTACTTAGCTGTTCTCAACCGATCAGCAAAGTTAAGCAACGTCGCCTGCGGTCATGAGTTGGATGGGTGACCGCTAGTAACATTACTACTGAGCGTTTCCGTGCTTCGGAGGGCACGTTAACCCGTCGGTCCCGGTTGTCGTCTTAGGATGGCAGTCGTTACAGCATGGTGGTAGGGCATTTTGCGAATGCCCGCCTGGCTAGCTACCACCCTCAAGTAGAAAATCTGTCGCCAAGCACCTAACGATGTGTTCCGGCAACTGTCCTTGAGAGCCAGTACTTCTAGGTTAGCCTGAACAACATCTTCGACCACATCATCACTTACCATCAGGTGAGATAGTGGTCAAAGGCTAACCTATCAGGCATAAAAAAAAATAAAAAAAAAAATAAGATTCCTAATGGTTTTATACTGGTCTAAAATGTTTGGAGTTTCTATTTTACTGATACTGATATTGAATAAAAACTGTTCAGGTTGGGTTAAAAATCTTGACGCACAAATTTGTGGTTCTTAAAATAATTATTTATGAATATATATTGGAATTTTAATTTAAAAAAAAATGTTCAGTGCTCGAAGAAAATAAGAGTTTTAACTCACACCACCCCTGTTCTGTGTCTATACTGTTAACAAGATAAATAAATAGTTAGTAATGTGAGCATAGGAGAGCCAATGCCAATTACATCTTAAGAATAGGAGAGAGAACGTGAGGCTTGAAGCAGTTATGATCCGGTGGCAATGACTAAAGCCAACCACGCAGGAGATCCATGGTTCGAAACCTTCGTGGGTTTGAGGTATTGCCGTAAACCAGCATAATGCAGAATGAGCTCATTTCCGGATTATTCCTGATTAGCTATAACATAGTTATTATATGTATCAACAAAGTACATAATGTTCGGAAACGTATTTGTGACACCTCCAATGTCACAGTTATCTTTAGGTAAGAGGACCTATCTGCTTGTTTGCCATAATGGTAGAACCACAGATCAGAGAAACAAGGGAGATTTGCCTTCAGTCCGTGTGTGTTCACATAAAAGTGTCGCCACGTCTCTCCCACCCATTTCACTCACACATCAATAAAATCAATAAGTATGGCATACATGGGCACATTTTGCACGCACACCAAGACTTCCGCTGCAAACTAATACACTAACTAATCGTACACAAGCAAATATGGGTTGGGCTTCAGCGTGTAGCTAGGAGTAGCTACGCTCACTAGTTACCCTCACAGACACAGCTATTAAACTACTGATCCATTGCGTTATCGGAAGAACTGATTAGTTTGTTGATTTGTACTAAGCGCGCAATGGTTTTCTTACAAACAAGCCTGATTTAGGCCAGATGCGTTCGCACGTGCCACTCCTCCATTACCTATCTCCCTTGTTTCCTGATCTGAGGGTAGGGCATTTTGTGAATTACCACGTCGTGTTCTAAATCTGTCGCCAAGCACCTAATGCTGTATTCCAGGAGCAGTTCTTAAGAACCAGTTATTATTATAGGTTGAGCCTGATAACCATCTTCAACCACATTATTTCTTTAGTTCCACAATATGAGATTTAGGTCAAAAACGAGCCCAGCACTAATACAAAAATATATAATTTTTTTGAAGCAATGATGGCCGAGCTGTAATAGCTATGGACTGCCGTCCCACAGTACCCTGGTTCGATCCCCACCGCCGGCTTGAGCTTCCCCGCATGGTGGAAGGGCATTTTGCTATTACCCGCCTGGCTAACTACCCCTCAAGTAGAAAATCTGTCGCCAAGCAACAACGGCGTGTTCCGGCAGTAGTCCTTGAGAGCCAGTGCAATTACAGGCACATGAGACAACTATGTTTCAAGGTGATGGGCGCAGTGCAATTCGTGACTGACGTGATGAAATGCATCTGTTATGGGCAGAGGTTAGTCCGCTTAACATCAGGTGGGCCTCGAGCTTGTTCCGTCACAATAACATAAAATATACATATATATATATATATATATATATATATATATATATATATATATATATATATATATATATATATATATATATATATATATATATAATAAATATATATAATTTTACTAAGTTTCCCGTTAAGTACTAAAAAGTTAATTGAATGAGTTGTGGGGGTCGGTACATACATAAAACAAGACTATGACTACTAAAAAACTACAGTAAGTTTTCGTAGTAACAAAATCATTACCTTTTAATAATCGAGAATTGCGAGGTTTTTATTAACAGCAAGTAAGAAGCCGACCATTCGGAAATTCGTTTTCCTTTATGTATCTTTGTGTTTATGAAGCAGTGATGGCTCAGTGGCATTAGCTATGGACTGCCGCGAAGCAGGTTCATTGTTTGAATCTCGCCGCGGGCTTGAGCTTCACCGCATAGTGGAAGGGCATTTTGCGAATGCTCGCCTGACCAGCCACCACCCTCAAGTAGAAAATCTGTCGCCAAGCACCACCTTTACTGCTATTATAAAACGGAAGGCCGTTTTATAATAGCAGCCGAAAGGTGAATTTTGAACTAAAAATGTAAATAAGTACATCATGCTTGAGCCCGAAGCATGTTGTAACTTTGACGCCGCACTCACGCCTTAAGGTATAATGGTTCACCATACCCTTCAAAGAAAATTTTCCCAACAAAATGGCTTCAAAAATGACTTCGACAAGTTTCACACATTTGAGTGTGAAGTCATTTCCATATTTTTGGTAAATATTTTTATTTTTAAATTATTTTAGTGACCCTTGTTACTTACGGGATCGATTTTCATTCAGTGTCAATGACTGTATCACCAAGATACGAAAATACTTTTCAGTTATTGAGTGTAACTCAAAAACGGTTCACTCAGTCAAAAGTTATGAAATAACAAACATAAAAAAACATATTAATTGAGCAACTTTATTTGAAGTCGGTAAACATTCCTAGTTTATAGTTATCGGAAAACAAAGACGCTGGTATGTTGTTCCAATATTTTTAATTTGAATTTAAATATACTTATCGAAATACAACTGTATCATTGAAATATATCGATCAGTAGCAATCAAATCAATTTTCACGATAATAACTCTAAAGAAACGTAAATTACTCGCCCGTAACCTATACCTACAGAAGCGTTTGACCTGAATTCATAACAGGTATCAACCGCCAGACCCCATCGTACTGACTCCCATTTACTTTAGTGACAAGCTACGATGTCAAATCCGCATCTACTCAACATTAAGAGCACTCTCGTCTCTAATTAGAGATTAATTGAATCACGACGGAAAGCTCTTTGTCAGTTGACGGGCTACTCAAATATAGTAAGTGTACCTTCTTACGAGTACATCAAACCTAAGAATATAAAATAGATTTAAATAGGCGCTTTGCACTGGCAATTTTTAGAAAATTTTGAATTTGGAATCATTGGAATGTTTTGAATTTTCCTCTGTGAGTCTGTCAGTGGAAGTGACATGAGTCAGTATAACGAGACGCGTCGTCGACGACGCTCGCGGCAATGTTTCGTGCGTTGGCAGACGGCTGGAAGCGATACTGGTGGGGAACAGGTACGGAACATTTAATCACTACTTCCTCTATAAATTTATCAGTCCCTTCTGTGAACCTATAATTTAAATAAACCCTTTTCAACTATGGAAAACTGATTGTGTTTGTAGTGGCAACAATAACGGCATATTGTAAATATTTACAAGTGTAGCATGACTTTAAGCGTATTTTATGTAAGGCTGACTGCCTTTTGTTTTATATAAAACCGGTTTTACAACCTCCGCAGTGAAGTTATATTATTCATATACATTTTTATTTATTTTGCTTTGTAAGAAGTGTATCGGTGCGAAGTTCGACATGTTGGTAAAGTTCAAAACTATTTACGTCTACGTTCGTATGTTTCCGTGGGACGTTCGGCTATTTCCGGACCACGTGCTACAATATTATACGACAGGTGATTGCAAAATTGATAAGGAACAGACTGATCGCAGTAATTACTGATAAGCTACTTTGATTACTATAATGCGAGTAGGCTATTACCTTATATATTGCGTACGTTTTATTTGCACTATTATTATTAAATGATAAATTTTACATAACATTGATAGGATTCATTACGTATTCACTAATTTGGATATTTTTTTTCCTCATTCGATTATTTTTTCCTGATACGATGTACTTAGTACATTGAGGTTTCTGTTGTTTTGATATAAATAAGTAGTATTTCTTCATAGTACGTGTACGCTCTACATAAAACATGTTTGTTTTTGTTACCGCTCACTGGCATTATTGTTATCTATGTAACGCAAAAAATTAGAAGTTATAACTAAGTAGAAAAACTATAAAAACCTTATGTACGTCAAAATAAGGGCTATTTTAAAATATGCTAATTGATAAAAGCGTCAGTATTTTATCTACATAGTATCACGTAGAAGATAGAATGCGGTCACGGTTAGCGCGCAGAGCAAAAAAACGACGAAGTGCAAGTCACTTTTATGCTCTTTGGGTTCTGTCTATGTATTTAGAAAACTCTAATAATTTTATAACAATTTAGTCATAAATCTAAGTAGTCTATGTCATCCATATTTTGAATGCTAGAACTGCAAAACAAGTTGAAATGTCCTCAATAGGTACAAGTAAATTAATATTTTTAGTGATATTTATGGATGCTAGTTGTCAATTGACTCGAGTCCATTTCCGATTTGTTCTAGTAGCTAAATTGACTACACTTTTCGGCGTTAGTTGTGAAGGTAGACTACTAGTAGGTACTACTTGATAGCATGTACACATATTACAGTCCAGACTAACCTCTCGTACAGTGCAGACGTATTGATAGGTACATGGAATATAGTGAGCTAAGGGATATTGCCGGATTTTTATGTTAAATGACTTTGGTCGTTCATAGTAAGTACTATTAGCATTTACACTCGCAATAACACGTCGTGTACAAACGTAGCTTGCCATTACAAATACGCATCAATAATTTACTGTGGAGGATTTACTGAGAAGTCTGCACCAATGAAGGTCATAAAATGGGCAAAAATAGAGAAAAACTTAATTTGAAAAAAATAATATTATATCATGAACATAATATTATTACCGATGTAGTGGAAATTAGTTCCGAAAACGGTTATAGATCTCTAAAAATGGATAGCTAGTAATAATGATAATTCGGTAGAGTGCTCTTCCAGATAGCGGCTTTTCTGACCCTTCTGTGTTCATAAATAATAAGTGTGATAATAAATGTAACAAATGATTTTATAATATTTTTGGAGTAAGAACTTCGTTTAAATATAAGTAATTTATTAATTAATTATTTTTTTTGAGTCGTTGATTTGCTCTAGTGTATGTCCAAACTTGGTGTACATACTCTTTCGTTTAAGTTTAAACGTATTGGTTTTGCAGTATTTTTTTTCAATATTAATTGAAAAAAAATACTTAAATAATACAATAATCTATATTACACTATTAAAAACAAAGATTTTAAATATATGAATTATTAGGTAGGTATCGTTAAACGATCAGTACCAACATAGTAGAAAGACTCCTTCTACTATGGTAGCAAGCTGTCGTAATCAGGTACCTACCTACTATTCAATCTGCTAATTACCATTAGATATTAAATCTATCATATCTGCAAATCAAATAATTAGTCATAAATATCACGTGAATGTCTCATGATAAAAAAAATCGAGTTAATAAAAACCAATACGTTTAAACTTAAACGAAAGAGGGCCCAGTTAAGACAAAATACTTTTATAACGTTGCTTAAAAAAATCGGTAAGAAAATTTCAGCTACATCATATTTGGATCATATTTTTTGTACATACGTGCATTGATTTCAACATACGCACCTATGTAGGTACTTACAAACACAAACATACACGATGTAGTTGATTCCTCTGTGAATTCCAAGCCACAAGATTTTAGTTCTTTTTCCAATATCAATAATTTATTCATATTTTTACAAACCTAACAATAAAAGGAAATATAATGATATTGTGAAATAATAATAGTAACGAAACAGCTGCGAGCAGAAGATATGTTACGCGCTAAAGCCGTGCTTTCTTCTTCGAAGGACTTCAAAATAGTCTGCAACTGGTTGGAATCTTTCCAGTAAATATAACGTGGGTCCTAGCCGTTTCGCAATAACTTAATGAAAGCTACTTTTAAGTATTTAAAAAACGAAGCAACCTCTGTTCAATAATCTATATTACACTATTAAAAACAAAGATTTTAAATTTATGAATTATTAGGTAGGTATCGTTAAACGATCAGTACCAACATAGTAGAAAGACTCCTTCTACTATGGTAGCAAGCTGTCGTAATCAGGTACCTACCTACTATTCAATCTGCTAATTACCATTAGATATTAAATCGATCATATCTGCAAATCAAATAATTAGTCATAAATATCACGTGAATGTCTCATGATAAAAAAAATCGAGTTAATAAATTAAAAAAAATACTCTATAGTATTATGTTTTTTTTTATCTTATATCATAGTTACTTTCATGTTTGTTCGAAGCCAGAAGAAGTATATTCATAAGGGTTCCAGTTTTAAATTATTCCGTAATATTGCTAAGCATTTTTTTTTATATATATGACCTGCCAAAGAACCCGTTCTGGTTTATCCTTTGTGTTCATATAAAAGGCATGTTGTTCCGATTCTACATGCATGAGTGAGATAAGGGTAGGAAATATAATTTTTCATTGCGGATTCTCAAATTCACTTTTTCTTCTCTGAAAACATTCATAATTCATAAAGAAAATGAATGGGCCATATACGTTACTCTAATTTACTTCAGCTAATATCGAGGACAAACTCTACTTGTAATCAACACAGTGGTTAGCGTTTGTATGGATTCATTGCTCTAATAAACTATGTTGCAACTATCTTGCAATAAAGAATGTAAAGCTATGTGCACAGATACGAAAAATATGGATTCGACAAAAGAATATTTTTTTATACTTAGGTTAAAACTAAATTTATATCTTCAAATAGAATTTAGGAATTAGAACATCAGAAAAATAATTGACACTCTGATTGTTATAAACAGTCTCAAGTACCTATTGCTAGAAACTTTAGACTGTGGGGTCCCGGGTTCAAATGGTCGCCCCGCCCCTCCCCTCCTTTGCTACGTGTGTGTCGTAAGACTAAAGTGAAATACCGGAAGGTGAGCAGCAGCACCTTCTGAGGAACTGGTATCTTAAGCTGCGATCCCCAAGACGACGAAGTGTAGGGATTATGGCAACCCCCTTGAGGAGATGTCTGTATTCAACTGTGGACAATCCGGCTCATACAGTACAATACAGTTCTTAATAAAAATAATGTCTGTATACATATGTCTTTTATCTTTATACTCCAAACTCTTTTATCCATATAAATCACTCATATAATAAAATGATTTTTATATGATAAATATGTGGTTATAATCAAAATTACACTACATTTAATTTTATATTCACAACATTAATATATACTTAGACATTTTTTTAAAACAAACAAAATACACGTTATAAAGAAATACATATCCTATGACCGTGTAACAATGGTCTTATCCCTAAAATACTGTTCCGACAACAACCAACTTTTCCAACCTGTAGAAGACAAGAAGTTCTAGTGATTCGGTTCGATGCTATAGAATTCAAATACCATACATTGTGAAGATCAACCTTTACAATACTCGCCCGACGTAAAGTACATACAACGAATGAGTTGTGAAAGAATTTATTCTTTGACTCAGCGGCACGCGAGTTACAACTTCCTTTTTAGTAAAATTCCGATTTAATTCGTATCCAGTTTATTACACGTATAATTTCATTAAAAGAGTAAAAAAAACCCGTCTACAAATTATTTATTTTCGTTAAACGTTTTATGGAGTTCCATTGAAATTAAAAGTGCATGTTATATATATTCATGGAATCGTGTTTCAAAGCCCTTAATTTTGATACCACACACGATAGGACATGAAGCAAAAAATTATTTACATGTTTATGTTTTTTCGTTCTAAAGTACTCGGCTATAACTGTAACCATGGCAACAATGGTTGTTAACAAAATTAGACGCCTATATTTTTTCGTTCTAAAATACTTTGCTGTAATATAAAAACTTATTACGACTACCTACCTACATTTGTGTTCATGTAAAGGCTAAAAGAACTTAATAACAGAATTAATGTGACTCTCTCAAGTTAGTGTACTATCTTATATGAACATTTTAGTCACTAACTATGTTTATAAGCGTAAATTAAAAAAAAACTTAAAAAAAATACCTTTTAGGTGTAATGGCTCCCGGGGAAGATGCTTTGTGTTTCATGTTTAAAATTTAAAAAGACTATATATATAAATTGCCAGCATAGTATGTAAAATTATAAGGGAAATGTAAACAATCTAAAAAAAAATTACTTAAATTTCACAAATTGTTCTATTCCCTCAATTAATTTTATATATGTTTCTTCTATACAAAAAGCTCGGATGATCTATTCAAAGTTGCATGTGTATTAAACATTTTAAAAAAATATACAGGGTTATAGGTAAAATTGAATACATATAGTTTTGAATATTTACCTCGAGATAAGTGATAAAACATATGAAATATTAAATTACAGGCACAAGAGACTTTTAACACCAGGTGCTCCTCGTGCTTATTTAGTCACATAAAAAAAAAACATCTCCAAAAGTTTGTTAGGACTAACAGAAGTCAACCCTAAGAGATTGTTAGTATTTTATCAATAACTATATACGCGTCTACTTAAGAACCCCCTCCTTTTTAGGAAGTCGCCTGAAAAGAAGCTGGCATCAGACCAGAAACCTTATTATCTAACTAACATAATAATTAAAATACACTTCATCTTTACATTTGAACTCCATGATGGGCTTCAATTTCAAAGGAAAGGTCAAATTTAAGTTCATCTCCATCACCATTATACTAAGATGGCCTCATTGTCTTTCATATTATGTACGAGAGAAAAACATATAGTCATGTGCGGGATCGTGAACATCGCTATATTTTTTAATTAAAACATTTTAATAATTTCTGCTTAAAACAATAAGGTTTTCTAGTCCTGTCTGACACTTGTAAGTTCTGTGTCTCGTAGTAGACAATGCCTACTTCGACCTAAGAGCGCCGCCGCGGCAACACTGGACCGCGCCGCGCTCCATTTGAATAGAGTTTTGAATATTTACATCGAGCAAAGTAATACAAATTATGAAATAATACATTACAGGCACAAGAGACTTTTAAACACAAAAAAATATTTTTTTTTTATCTCAAAATGTGTTGTTGTACTAGCAGAACTCACTCTCACTGCCCGTGGGGTGCCGGATTAGAATTGCGCCTCCTCATATCATCCCGTGGGTGTCGTAAGACGCGACTAAGGGAAAAATACTGGAAAGTGGGCAGCAGAGCCTTCTAAAGAACTGCTATCTTATACTGCTATCCCCAAGCCGCTTGCCAAGCGTGGGGATTATGGCAAATACGGGGGTAGTATTTAAGTATTTGCCATAATCCCCACGCTTGTCAGGTGGCTTGGATTAATAGGGGAGGTTGTGTTCAGCAGTGGACGATCCGGCTGATACAGTACAGTACAGCAGAATTCAACCTAAGAGGTTGTTAGCATTTTTCCAATAACCCTGTATACGTTAATAATAAGTATCTGCTGTTCTACTTTTGCCCCTGTCTCCCTACCCTGTTATCCTTTCCATAGGCGTATATATACATTTCTAAATTTATACAATTAATAACAAAAATATACCTAGGTACCTAAGTTGCTATTGTATTGTTATTGTAGTTAAATATACAAGGAAAATAAAAGTAACTAAAGTTGTTTTAATGAATATTATTCAAAGTATTTATTATTTTACTTCATTTATTATTCATGTTGAGGTAAACATGTTATCCTACCTATGGAAAATGTGGTTGTTGTTGTTTGTAAGTGAAACACACAGTTATTATATAAATCTTTATTCTAATTAGATATAAAAATATATAAACAGATTATTATACCTAATTTCCACCCTCAACCCTGAACAATATCAATACATTATCAGGTCAAAGGCTAGCCAACCATAGCTAAAAAAAAACCGGTAATGCCATACACAACGTATTTAGATAAAATGTATAACGAGCATATTATGCATAAAAATACTCTTGATAACTAACAGGCATTATTTCTCTATCTCTTCTGTATCTACTCCTACCCGTAGGAGACAATACATATAGAAGCTCACAATAAGTCAAAGGTTAGAGTAGCGAAAGATCAACTGAAAGAAAAATCATAAGTAATAATCGCGATTTGAACTGATTTCCTTTGGGACAAAAGTTTGGTGAACAAGATGGATATCATGAATAATACATAAGAAACTTCGATAATGTATTATGTTATAACCGCCAATACCTTAATGGAGTTTGAAGTAAAATAATAATACTTAACAAATGTTTTATTTCAAAATAATTTAGTTGCTGGGACAAAACATTCAACCTTAATGTATATTAAGCGCACCTACTGTTAACATTTTGTTTTAATAAAACTGTTTTAAAAATAAAATAAATTACCTGTGTATTATATTTTACACGATGTAAATCAATTATCGGCCGTAGGATAAGCTACAAACAAAGAAGTAAAATATATTTTAATGACATACATTGATTATGTTAATAATGTAACTTTCCAAGGGTATTGTTGTAGATTTTTTTTTGTAAATCGCATGATTTACAATGAGTCAATGAAAGTTAATTTATTTCATTATGTTGACTTGTAGTTGCGATTAAAAGCAGATTAGAAAATAAATTATTTTAGAAAAGATAATAAAAAAAATACTGCATAATTGTGAAAATTATGATTACCATAGTTAGACAACAATGTTTTTTCAACTTTTTTGAAAAAAATACTATAATATAATCGCTTTACTAAGTGACATGGACTTTTTATCTTTTATTTTACAGAACTGTTATGACATGGCCTTTTGCCTGGCACCAGATTATCGTTGGGTTTTAGGACACCCTATATATATATTCATTTCATATAATATACGTACATATATATATATGTCGATATATATATACGTATCCAATGTGTTGAAGCATGCAGAAAATATTACTGCTGCGCTGAAGCGAGAGTATGTAGTCATGTCGTTATTTAGGTTCAATTACTTGTTCAAAGCAATCAATTCCATTTCAATAGAAGCTGTTTAAGTGCTATGAACTTTGATATTTTTATGAGTTCGTCAAATCAAACCTATTGCATAAGGTTGAAAGCGTGTATAGAATCGGTTTCTTTTATTTCTAGGAAGAAATGTTAAAACGAGTTACAACTTAATACAAAGGATCTTTGTATTGATAAAGCAATGCCTAATGCCAATACTCGAGCTTAATTATTAAAAAATCTTTTTTAAACAAATTTTACAAACATACTTTTTAGTGTTTTGGGAATCAGATACGTTCATACAACTTTTGTGACCTTCGAGTTACAACAGTGGTAGGCATATTACGCATAAATATTCCATTTTAAATTGTATTATTGGTATATTTTTTCCAATTTTAATGCAAGTAATTGTTGGCACTTATAAAAAACTGCAAGATATATATTTATGGATTCGTTTTTAGAGCCCTTCATTTTGATATCTATGGGTTTGGAAGAAAAAAATATGTTTTTCATCTCAATATTGCGTTTTTTGTACTATCAAGACGAATCTCACCATATCTCATACATTAAAATCGGTTAAGCTGTTTTGAAGTTATGGTGGAATAAAGCTCACAAACGTATATACATGAACCCTGAAAACATAACAGTCCTTTATTTGGGCAGTGGTGTAAAAAACTATATATTTATTAATCCCGTTTTAAAAAGATGTAGTGAGTTAGTGACCTATTCATAATTTGACATACATTTTGAAGCAGTGATAGACGAGCGATAATAGCTATGAACTGCCATGCTGTCATGCTTCGAACCCACCGCGCCGGCTTGAGCTTCACCGCATTGTGGAAGGTATAATGAAATTATAGCCACATGTGACTTAAAAATTATATGTCTCAAGGGCGCAGTGCAAAATGCAAATGCACCTGCAGAGGTTACCGCTTAACATCAGGGAGCCTCATGTGCGTTCCATCACAACCCTTTAAGGTTGAACTGGCCGGTCAGTTCTCCATACAAACGTCGTAGGGTGATCATTCCCTTATTTGAGATTATAGGTCCAGACTTAAGCATAATACCGATTGATATCGTCATTATCTAGGCTTGTATGATGCAAACATTTTAAAAAGATAATTAAGTTGTAAGTTATGACCCTCGAAAACTTTATATGAAAATGTTTCGATGCTCATAATTCTCAAGTTAATTATTTTATTAAAATGTCGGCATCATACAAGCCTAGATAATGACGAGATTAATCGATATCAAGCTTTGTTTTGGACCTAAATCCTCAGAAAAGGGAGTGATCATCCTAGGATGTTTGTATGGAGAACGGGCCGGCCAGTTCACCCTTAAAGAATGTATATACGAGTAGGTCACCTTACTTCTCAGCAGTAGGAGCAAAGCGCCGTATAAATTGTAATAAATAAACGTGCCTACAGATATATCGTCATATACGCATATCACCATAGAGTGATGACCCTTCTATTCTCAATGCGGGGTTCTAAATGAATTTTTAATCACTCGATCTGGGTCAACGTAGCTCTTCACGGAGGTCGTCAGTCATGTTTGATGTCGCTTACATGTATATGGGAATGATTTGTTGTATAAGTTATCATACTTACATATGCATACATATTGAAATACTGTAGATACCTATTTAGTTATCCAGAGTATATTTTGTATAAGTCTTGAACATGACGGTCTCAAAATTTAACGTGATAAGCATTTTTTTCTTAACAGCAAAGATGACTTTGAAATCAAAAATATGAAATAAATTATAAAATTAATAATATGTACATGCATGGAGTGATTTCCATACAAACGTGTCGTCATTAAAATATGACGTATTAAAATAAAATACCAAGTTTTCAAACTCGGTGGAATTTTGTATGCATATTGCTGAGCCTATTAGCTATTCTGGTTTGCCAGTGTTTCGATTTATTGTTTATTCTGTCCCTAAATGCTAAAATTACAATTCCCGTACAAAGCAATTTTTCTAATTATTTAAAAAACAACATAATTTTACGGAAATTTGACAAACCAGAAGCATAGATAATAGGGTCAGCAACAGGCATACAAAATTTCACCGAGTATGAACACTAGGCATACTAGGCTCAAAGAAATACATTCAAAGTTTCACCGAGCTTAAAATACTTAGGGCCTTTTTTATGTTATTGTGGTGGAACAAGCGCGAGGCCCACCTGATGTTAAGCGGTATCCTCTGCCTCTAACCATGGACCTGCTGCTCGGCAGTCCATAGCCAATGCCACTGAGCCATCACTGCTTCAAGAGGCCTGGGCCTGTTTCAGAATGTTCGAGTAAGTTCCGGTTTTACTACCATTACTGAATTATAAAAATGACAGCTAACATGCAGCACGTTTCAAGCTTTAACCGATGGATAGGCTAATACGATGACTGTGAAACGCAAAGATAGTGTTTTATTTATTAAATATGTTCTGGGTAGTATAACCGGAACTTACTCGTACATTCTGAAACAGGCCCTTTGTATATAAAATATGACATAACTACGTTTGTATGGAAAGCGCCACGAGCTAGCCATAAAACAGAGTTTACGGTGTTACAATTTGTAGCGCATACGAATTCAACAAAGTGTTTTATGGTTCTCTCCATTCATAGAACCGACAAGCGTGACTAATCACCGTGTTGTCGTTGTAATTACTCCTAGCTTTGATTTTAACCGATGGTTATGGAGTTAACAGTTTTTTTATACCTTGAAATTAATTGATACCTATATTGCGTTTAAGGTTAGGGCTACTGCAACACTATGGCAATCGTACCTAATAACGTTACTAGTGATTTTGCCTAGAGTGTTACGTAATTTTGAGCTATAAGTACCACATGGCAAGTAAAATATATTCTGTACAACATTACGAAATGCATTTCTTTACTAAAGTAATTTCTGCACAGATTTCTATCGCATGGAATGGACTCCTATATCATACCTTGTTCAGATCACAAACTATTTGCATTGAGAAGGCGATTCCCGGATTTTGTTCATTTAAAGGTAAACTCCTTCTCAGAGGATACATTTTTGGATTTAGTAAACATTTTTCTGGAAGATTCGAATTATGGACCTGTTGCGCGGCAGTCTAAAGCCAATTCCACTGAGCCATCACTGTTTCAAAATATATCTTAAGCATGAACGTTTTCGTAACAAATCCACGCTTAAGTTTTTTCTTAATTGCTCGATTAAGGCAATGACAAGTGCTAAATAGCGATACTGAAACATATTTTTTGCAAAATATATTTACTTCGTAGGAGTAAGAAAGTTATATGCTAATCTTTATCATATTATCTAAGGTCAAGTTAATTCCGAAACAAGTTTTCGGAAAATTATCTCGATAGAATAAAATTGCAAGGTTGACTCAAAATTACGCTTATAACGTAAATATCTTATTTATTCCTGTAAGTTATTGTGTTTAAAAATATATCTATTAAATAGCATTTTTTTTATTTTGAGGTACCATTTCATTTATATGTTCAACTTAAGTTACTAGATTTGTTTATTGAAACAAGTATTGGACAAGTTAATTTATATTTATTAAAAATTATACATAAAACCCCTCGTGCGTCCAATCTGTCCACCTCCTATGACGAAATCGTCCAAACTGCTCACGTTTTTTTATCCCGCGACGCCCCGTAACGTTTTTTTGTAGTACTAAGTAGTTTTCCATTACCTAAACATGTCACCCTAACATCCCCATACCCCAATATATTACCTATACTATACAAAAAATAACATTTTCATACATTTAGTTTGAGTGGATCAAACAGCGAATAAAAATATATTTTTCCAGATTTTGAGGTATTTTGTTTTTTAATCGAGTTTATTTGTGGCAGTCTCCAATCAACATATAAACTTCTTGGTACCAATGCAATCCTCATCATATTCTCTTTACGGGAAAAGAAATGAAAATAGACCTTTTCATGGAAAATTTTACAGGAAAATGGGTTTGAACAGACGACGAAAATGGCGGGAAACGGCATTTTTTATATATTTTTTGATTTTTTTTTTTCCGAAACTATTCCACCTACAACTTTGTTTTTTTTTTTAATGTGTGTATTTATTATGGTTCTTTACCCATGAATAATACCAGATTGTAAGGATAAATATTTTATAAGTAGTAACGAGATTAAAACAACGCGATTTTTTTTAAGAATTTTGGCGGGAAAACTGTACATAAGCGGATTTTATTTTTTTTCTCAAAAACTATACCACCTACGAATTTGGTTTTTCTTTTGATATGATTATTCAGATGTAATCTATACACTTGAATTGTTTCAGATGTTTAGGTTTACAGGTTTAAAAGTAGTTACGAGATTATTTATTACGTAAATTTCGATCGGTGAGTGTTTGCGCGGCAAAATGCATCGAGTGAAAGTTATTTTTTTTCATTTCATGATTTGAGTAACTTTTCGTTACCATAGAGTAATGCGGTTTATTTCGTTGTATAGCCAATGATAGTAGCTTACTAACAACGTTTAAATAATAACGATCGGATATATACAAGCTTCACACTAAACCTTTTTTTTAGACCACCGGAATTCCAGCCGTAACAAAAACAGGGGTCAAATAAAAAAATCTATAAAAAAAAAAGTTATCAATCCTTATCCTTTTAATTTCTTTTAACATCGTTACTGACTTATTGCCTATACAAATGCAAAATTACAGCTTTCTAGGTTAATTACTTTAGAAGTAGTTACGAGATTATTTTTAAATGACATAAATCTATACAAAATTTTGGCGCCAAAATGAAATTTGAGCTGGTTTCAGATTTCATATCAATTTTAAACATACTTTCTGTTATATCAGAATATTATGGATTTTTTCTCGCATAGCCAAGGATCCATCCTCACGAAAACCGTTTGAATTATGAAAATCGAACTTACGCAGATTTTATGGTGAATATGTAAACACGACTATTGACCGCTCTCCGGCAGGCCGGTTGGGACACATAAGGGAAATCCGGCAGACCGGTGGATACTCAATAGGGGAACATTTAAGAAGGACAACTTATTTTATAGTGGTATTCTTGGTCAATTGCTTTTTAAATATATATAAACGACCTTCCAAAAACTACCTCGTATAAATGCATTCTTTTTTTTATGTCTTCCCCAATAAAATAACAGGTATGATTATTAATTCAGAATATATATGATGCACATTTAATTCAAACAGGCATTGAATTTAACATGTACATTTTACTAATGGAAATTTTAATAAATTTGAATACTATATTATTTTACGCTGATATATCGGTCAAGGTGATACAGTGTTCAAAGATTACCTCGTCAGCTACAAAAAAAAAGTCTATTAAAAAACTTATCAAAGCGAAAAATATTACAAGTCTACCGTGTGTATTCTTCGAGTAACAAATTAAGTTGCGTTACCGCACTGTACTGTCAAGGAGAACTTGTTAAACTAAGTACACTTGTAGCAATGATAGCCCAGCGGTAATAGCTATGGAGTGCCGTGCAGCAGGTCTATAGTTCGATCCCCACCGCCGCCGGCTTGAACTACACCAAAAGATGGGATGGCATTTTGCGTATGCCCACTTGGCTAGCTAATACACTCAAGACTATTACTATAACAAAAATCTGTCGCCAAACACTTAACAGTGTGTTCTGGCAGCAGCCCTTAAGGGTGAACTGGCCGGCCCGTTTTTCATATAAACGCCGTTGGGTGAACACTCCCTTATTTGAGGATTTAGGTCCAAAATAAATCATAATACCGATTGATCTCGTCATTACCTAGGCTTGTATGATGCCAAAATTTTGAAAAGATAATTAAGTTGTAAGTTATGAGCCTCGAAAACTTTATTCTCAGGTTAATTATTTCATTAAAATTTCGGCATCATACAAGCCTAGATAATGACGAGATCAATCGGTATTATGCTTTATTTTGGACCTAAATCCTCAAATAAGGGAGTGATCACCCAACGGCGTTTGTATGGAGAACGGGCCGGCCAGTTCACCCTTAAGAGCCAGTAAAATATGAAACTTAACAAATGTATGTCTCAGGGTGACGGGCGCAAAACAGTATGTCACTTGCGACAAAATGGCATCATGTACGAGTATATTATGTGCTGTGATATAAAACGATATATCACGTCATAATAATGTATAAACGAACGTAGTTGTGGGTTATTTTGGTCTTGCTAGTTAAAATGTTAATAAAATTCAACTTAACTCGAACACCTAATCATGCACTGACAGGGCTGAAACTAATTATAGATAAGTTTTAAATTTATTCCTTCGTATGAAATCGCCATCATTGACTATAGACCGCACAATATCTAATTGAATTCGACACATCAGTACTTGGTACTTGGTGTGCAGGCTCTTTTCCTCAATTTGGCCGCTCTTGTGCAGCCTATTTTGCGTAGAACTGTGTATGAATCTCCTATACTGTCGATGTATATACAAAAAGAAGATTGAATGGCTCAAATAATAAGCATTGCAATTCAACGGGGCAATGCTGCCAGCATGCTGGGCACGTTGCCAACTGGTAGTGGGCTAGAGCATTTGGACTGCCTATGAGTCCAAATGCTTTTATTGTAGTAGCTGTAGTGTTGTATATAGTTCGTAGTATTTTGTTAATAAAGGCATACCGCCGGTTAAAAAAACAAGATTGTATATATAGACTAGATAAGCTGGATTGTCTACTGCTGAACACAGCCTCCCCTATAAAATGGGTTACCATTATCCCCATGCTTGGCAGGCGTATTTGGGATCGCAATGTAAGATAGCAGGTCTTCTCAAGGCGCAGCTGCCCACCTTCCGGTATTTTACTCTTAGTCGCTTCTTACGACACCCATCCAGTATTTAAGTATCTACAAGATATTTTTACATTGCTCCTGTTCAACTTAATTACTTATTTATGTTTTTGTGTTGTTTCAGGAATATTACCAGACAGAAGTAATCGAATAGAAGATATATATCTCAGATATTATATTGGGTATGTGTATTAGTATGTATACCAAAGTCAAATTCTATTGTGATTGAAACAACTTGACAATACTATGGACTAAACATAATCATTATATAAGTTATTGCCGCAAGTTCCGAAATGTATATTGCTACCGAACAGTACTACACTACCTATCGACATTACTTAGAAAATCTGTCGCCAAGCACGTAACAGTGTGTTTCAGTAACAGTCCTAGAGTGTCAGTGAAAATACAGGCACATGAGACTTAACAACTTAGGCTCAAGGTTTGAGACTAAGTTGTTAAGTGCAATGCAATTCGTGACTTGTGACGAAATGTCATAGGCAGAGGTTAGTCCGCTTAACATCAGATGGGCCTCGAGCTTGTTCCGTTGCAATATCATAATAATAGACCAGACTGAACCACACACCACGAATATATAATAAACACTGACAAAATATAAAATCGAAATGAAATTTAAACAAATTACTTTCTATAATTTAATGATACTTGTAAAGAAGCCAGTTGTAAAATATAACCTAAAAAGAAAATGCGGTCGCCAATAGTAACAATATTTACAGGAGTATTTCTGTACTTAATAATCAGTTTTAAATTTTATGACTGACTTTAATATTTCATTCTGAGTATCAAGTCAACAATGACTTTACGTTCCATTGTTTTGTCATATACAAGGTTATTGGAAAAATGCTAACAATCTCTTATGATTGACTAACAAACATTTTGAGATGTTTTTTTTGTGTTTGTTTATGTGTATTTGAAGGAATAAACACGAGAACTACCTGATGTTAAAAGTCTCTTGTGCATGCTATTTATTATTTCATATTTTTTTATTACTTTTCTCTATGTAAATATTCAAAACTCTATTCAAAGGCAGCGCGGCGCGGTCCAGTGTTGCCGCGGCGGGCGCTCTTGGCTCGGAGTAGGCATTGTCTTTTACTACGAGACACAGTACTTAAAAGTGTCAGACAGAACTAGAAAAACTTACAGTTTTAAGATTTATGTTAGCGCAAAAATAGTTTTTTTACGACATCACATTAAAAACCTCTTAAATGATCAGTATTTATCTACTATAATATACATATATAATACATATAAACCTTCCTCTTAAAAAAACTCTATGTATTAAAAACCGCATCAACATCCGTTGCGTCGTTTTCAAGATCAAAGCATATATAGGGTCAGACAGACAACGGAAAGCGACTTTGTTTTATACTATGTAGTGATAAATAAACGTACTATTCTTATTCATAAGTTGCACTTACTTATTTTATCATAAAGGGTGATAAAAAGTTGAGTGTCCAACTCGGAAGCCAACAACTATTTGAGGCTCGAGTAACTTTGAATCTCTCGGTACGCTCGTGCCACACTCTTCACATTCAGCCACCACAATCTATTCTAGAATAATTCGTTCACCCTGGATTCAAAGACATACTCTCGCCTTTAATATAGTCGTTTGCTCCCTTGGTAAACAATCTAATATTGCTTCTCGTACCTTTAAACCTTCGCTAAGCTCTGGATTTTATATTTGAATCCTAGAATCCTTCGTTTCCTCAGGTTTCAATAAAATGACTCACGCCAAATAACAATTTTGCAGCCTTGCATAAGAAATAACTGTTACTACAGTTAAAAAGTTACTGATATCGTCAAACATTTTATTGATTAAATTGCCATCAGTCTTGAAATAGAACTGTTTCTTCGAACAGAATATACTTAGTGGATAATCATCTATAAAGCGTCATTATCTTGGTTACTAATTCAACCCTTTCAATTTTAAGAGTAGAGTGCACAAAGCGTTTTACATACAAACGTAGTTTTCATCATATTTTATATAAAAATACCATGTGTTCAAACTCGGTGAAATTTTATATGTATATTACCTATCTATATACTTCTGGTTTGCCAGATTTCCGTAAAATAAAGTATTTTCAAAAACAAAAATTGTTTTGTAAGGGAAGGATGAAAAATTTCGTCGAATTTGAACACTTAGTATTTAAAATATGACGAAACTACGTTTGTTTGGAAAGCGCTCCGTGATACTCTACTCTTATTATAAAATTTAGTGTCTTTTTACTTCCGTGGGATCCGGCAATACAATTATGACACTAAACTACAGATTTTTATTTGACATGTATAAAAACATCATAGTCTACTCGTTTTGAAGACAACATTATCATAGAGAAAAGTAATATACAAACATTATTATAAACTCACTTTCGCGAATTTAATTTATACCAATTTTATATCGAACAAGCAGAAGTACACACAACCTGCGAATAATAATTAATACATATGTTAATGTATTTAAATTTTTTGTGTCTTCGAAAACGTCTAAACGATTACGAAATTTTTTAAAGTAGTAGACGTAGCCTTACCTTTTTTTAGTATCGTCAGGCAACTGGACCTATGAGTAGCTCACACTGGCCTAATTGCCTGCTCTAATTATTTTTCTACAGGTGACAGGACCCACTCATAATATGAATAAAAAAGTTTTGTAGGCAACTTTTTATACAGTGCAAAACTGTATGACATAAAATATTTGGTATGTAATATATATGACGGCAGGTGAACTTGTAACGTTGGAACGATTTGAGGTGCTTGGAATACCACATAGTCGCATATATATTTTGAAGCGCTCGTAGCGAAGTTTATTAGCTGTTCCTAACCGATCAGCAAAGTTAAGCAACGTCCACCGCGGTCACGAATTGAATGAATGACCGCTAGTGACAAAACTACTGAGCGCTTCCAGGCTTCGGAGGGCACGTTAAGACGTCGGTCCCAGTTGTTGTCTTAGGATGGCAGTCGTTATAGCATGGTGGTAGGGCATTTTGCGAATGCCCGCCTGGCTAGCTACCACCCTCAAGTAGAAAATCTGTCGCCAAGCACCTTACGGTGTGTTCCGGCAGTTGTCCTTGAGAGCCAGTAATTCTAGGTAAGCTTGAACAACATCTTCTACCACATCATCACTTACCATCAGGTGAGATAGTGGTCAAAGGCTAACGTATCAGGTTTAGATCGATCTTAATAAGTTGGCATCGTCAGGATCACTACGTCCTAGTTATGAATGAAATTCTATTGTTATTATTATCGCCGATGCCAATGGGTTAAGATGCAGTTTTGACAGAATTTACATACATTAAACGGTAGCAGTTAGAAGTAGTGGTTTGTATTCTTGAAAAGACTTCTTAAGTCGACTGAGTTAACTGAGTATTCTGAAAAAATACTTCTTCTATCAACATACAACACTTACATAAGAAAAATAATTTATTTATTTTAAATATAAAAGAACGCCAAATGTTTTTAGTAAGTCCATATTATATAAAATTTGTACTATATATTATATTTATATTGAAAAGTATATAACTTTTTTTAATTTTTATTTTAGCCTGAGGATGTGGTCAACTATGTTGTTCAGGCTAACCTAGAACCACTAGCTCACAACGAGAGCTGTCTGAACACACCGTTAAGTTGGTGATAGATTTTCTACTTGAGGATGGTAGTTAGCCAAGCGGACATTTGCAAAATGCCATACGGCCATCCTATGACAATAACCTGGACCAACGGCTTAACGTGCCCTCCGCGCGGAAGCGCTCTGTAGTAATGTCAAGAGCGGCCACCCATCCAAGTGATGACCACGGCGGACGTTGTTTAACTTAGTTGATCGGTTAAGCACGACTGAACAAACTATGCTACGAGCGTCTCTAACTGTAACGTATAATGCTTATCTGGTAACCTAAGTCTTAAACATCATATAACTGATGATAAACATGTTTCTAGGAAAACCTGCGAAGAATTTGTTGACTTTCGACTGAGTGAAGCCACCAAACTCCTAGACGTCAAAAGCTTCAACAAGGTCAATCCAACGGTTCTCTACATCCATGGCTTTATAGAAGTAGCAGAACAGGAAAGTATAAAGGTAAATAAATTTATTTATAGATATTTTATAAGGTTTTCCATTTATTAAACCCGACCGCTTTGTATATCAAGCGTACAGCATCATTGCTTTGGAATCCCAAGGTCCTGGGTGTGATCACAGGACCGCTATTGGGTTTCTCGAACTGAAAATGTTCAGTAGTAGTCCAGCAGATGACGTTGGGCCTTCTTACATGGGACCGAAACACATTGGTAGAACTTGGGTACTTACAAAATTTTGCCTACCACTGCGGGCATGTATGTACCAAGCCCCTATATCACTGAAGCAGCAGGCACAGGTGCTCTCTCTTGATGCAACCAGAATTTAATAATGTATAAGATTATTCTTTTATTTCCCGTGGAGTTCCGGGCTAGAATGTCAACCCTCCATCTCTACCCGTGGGTGTCGTAAGAGGCGACTAAGGGTAACATACCAGAAGGTAGGCAGCAGCGTTTTCTGAGTAATCGTCATTTCACACTACGATCCCAAGACGCTTACCAAGCATGTGGATTATGGCAAACCACCCCATAACGGGGGAGGCTGTGTTCAGCAGTGGACAATCCGGCTGATACTGTACAGTACAGATTATTCTACAGGCGAATGATTGAATGAAAATTATTCGATCATAAGTGTTGCTGAAGATATTTTTCAGGGTCAGCCTAGATTGAGTACTGACTCTAGGACAGCTGCCTGAATACACTATTGGGTACTCGGGACAGATTTTCTAGTTGATTAAGGTAGCTAGGTTAGCATTCGGGAAAAACGAACTACAACCTTGCAAATAATGGAACCACTTTGTAGACAACAGGTTTTCTCCTTGAAAGTGTGACCTGATGACATAATGTAGGTGGATTGAACATGGTATACGGTTTACGTTATTATTTGTATTTACCGCTTTTGATTTCAGTTCAAAACTTTCCATAATTACACGGTACATACGTTCTCTTATCCGTTTAATTGGTATAATTTGGTCATACAGTATGGCCTTATGTTTAAAACGTCGTGATATGATATTAAAACAACATAAAAGTTGTTATTTTTGTTTAAATTATCGTTCAGCGTGTGAATATGTTACTGCTATTAATAAAATGTATCAACATTTCAGAATTTATATATTGTATTATAATTAGACTTTTAAATTTATGGACATACATAAGTACTCCTCCAGTATACTGTATTGTCACTGTCACCTACTGTACTTTATTATTGCTGTCTGCACAATGTTTTTGTTTAGAAATCTCGATCAAATTATCAACCTATATCGATGAAGCATTTTATTTTTTTAACCGACTTCTAAAAAAGAAGGAGGTAAGTACTCAATTCGACTGTATTTTTTTCAATTGTTGTTACCTCAACACTATTGACTGGGTAACCGATTTTGATGATTATACTTTTATTTGAAATTAATTGGTCAAGCTGTTTTGAGTTGCATTCCAATAACTTACAAGTGTTTTCCTATCTTGTTGATATAGTCATTGATAGTGAACGACAATCGATCTCGTAAGAATGGTCACTAAAAAGGGGTGAAAAAGTTTGTTTACCTCAAAATGGAACCGACTTCAACACTCAAAAGTGTGAAATATCTTGTCGAAGTAAGTACCATGCGCACAATATTGTGCTAGTATGTACTTTTGAACTATCATGGTACCGACATCAACAAGTTATTGCACTCTTTTGAGTGTTGAAGTCGGTCCCGTTTTTAGGTACTTAACAAAAAATTTCGTTACTATGTGTTTATAGTTGTTGATGTTTGTAATAAATGAGGAAACTGATAAGTGTTCCTGATTGTTAATGCAATGTAATATAGCACAATATGCTTATATATAGAATATATTATATCCTCTCAACTGGCGGAAACCTGTTCTGGCCCAAAATTAATTTTTCATTTTAGTTGAATATCTAATAGACAAACTACTATGGCAGTACGTTTTATTGTACCGACAACGTTTGGAATCGTCCCGTGAATCAATTTATAATATTAACAAACTGCTAGTTTTATTCATAGCAATGATAGCCAAGCGATAATAGCTATGGACTGCCGAGCCACAGGTCCATGGCTCGATCCCCACCGCCGGCTTACCGAACTTTACCACATGGTGGAGGGCATTTTGCGAATGGTCGGATAGCTACCACCCTCAGGTAGACAACTTTTCGCCAAGCACCTAACAGTGTGTTTCAGCAGTAGTCCTTAAGAGCCAGTAAAATTACAGGCACATGAGTATTAACTGTATGTCTCAGGGTGACGGGTGCATGCAATTCAACGTATAACGAAATGCATCTGTTATAGGCTAATGTTACCAATATAAACATCAGGTGCGTTTCAAGTTCGTTAAGTAACAATCACACGATAAAAAAAAACATTGTATTGTTTTAGATACGAGTAACTAGAGTAGACATTTAATATAGAACTCTCTATAAAGAATTATATATGATTGGTTTATATTATACGTTTTTCAGGTGATGGCCAACGCATATCTGGAGGCGAGGCCGGAAACAAACGTAGTCCTTTTGGATTGGGCAAACATGTCACACGGATCATATTTAGTCAACGCCTCTAGAAACACTAAAAAGGTAAGAAATAATTAGGGATAGATTTAATAGACTTGCTGTAAAAGACGCTCAAAGCAAATACTACATAATCTTATTTTAACTAACGAGGTATTTTGGTTATTTTTTACTAACAGTTTTTTTACGTTTACCTGTATAATTTAAATTGAAGATGAATTTAATACGCTTCTAATTTTTTGTATCATCAGAATGTATGTACTGTAACTCCACAACGCAAAAACGTATCCTTACCATTGACGTATATATACTAGACGCGAAATCTCAAACAAGCATAGTTGAACAGTGCAAAGAAGCCGGCCGGCATCTTCTCACCAACTCACTACTGGGCACTCGTAGAGATTACACGCGCATTTCGTTCAAATATTGCTTATTCATAATGCCATCCTGCGTCTTAAGATACTACAAAAACCATTCGGAAAGAACAAATAAAAGCGATGGAATCAATTTTCACAAGTAAATTCAGATTTTGGAATGAAACACGCCCGCGAAACATTATTATTTTGTCGATTTGTAATCGCACAAAGCCATGCTTCACGGCACAGCGTAGGTAGCCATGTTCACGTAGTGAAATTCATAGATTAAGTGGACAGATATGATAAATAGCAACATTGAGTTAATTATCTATTTTATACTCTCGACGTATAAAGTTTGACACAGGTAAAAATTATTTCTGTTTATCATCGTAACTTCCAAATGGCTGGACTGATTTGGACTTGGCCAACTGGTTGTGGGCGGGAGCATTTGGATTACCTTTAATTTTCGTAACTCACGCTTGACAATTTACTCCTCAGTTTTATTTATCTAAAACATTAATATCATGAACCATCATTAACAGCTATAACGTCCACCGTTGAACACAGGCATCCCCCGTTATTGGCAAGCGTCTTGGTAATCGCAGTGTAAAATTACAGTTCTTTATAAGACGCTGCTTCCCACCTTCTGGTCGCTTCAATTGTTACTGATTAAAAATCAATTGAAGCGTATTAGGTATTTAGCTATGTATGTCACTTCTGTAGTCGGTTCACTCTGTGAGAGCGACAAGTCGTAGTAGACAATTGAACGAAACGCGTAAGCGCCCGAAAATTCCCAGCATTTATGACCTTTTAGGCGCAAGAAAACTGTACCTTAAAAGCGTACTAGCACAGTGTTCCTATAGAGTCTAATTAGACACCAGTAATTATGGTTTCAGCGCTGCAGCGGCTTTAAGTTTATTCCTAACAGAATGGAACATGACGATTGTTTAGAATAGCGACTCTATACGTTAGTAATAATATATCGATGATCCTTACTGCGTTAAGGTATCTTGGTCACGACACGAGTTGATTGAAATGTCGAATGCTATTTTGACTGTTATTTGTGTGCGAATAGACTAATAGAAAGAGTAATTTCAACACGGCTCTTTAGTTTCGTAGAGCTCATGGATCCCTAGTACCTAATAACCCAGAGCCAGAGTGTATCTTGAGAAATAATAAGTGTTTGTTACACTTATTATTTCTCAAGATACAACAGTCAAAATAGCATTCGACATTTCAATCAACTCGTGATCGATGCATCGATTGTGGTCACGAGATGACTTAATTTAGTTCAAAACTAATGAGTCCCTACTTTATAGTGGGGAGCTCATAGACCGTATATGTATTGTCATGTAATTTTGTATTATGTGATAGTATCGTAGTGACAAATCACAAAATAATAGGTACATATGGTACATTGGTGCATGGTGGTAGGGCATTTTGCGAATGCTCGCCTGGCTAGCAACCACCCTCGAGTAGAAAATCTGTCGCCAAGCACCTGACGGTGTGTTCCGGCAGGTGTACTTGAGAGCCAGTAATTCTAGGTTGTTCAATCTAGAACAACATCTTCGACCACATCATCATTTACTATCAGGTGAGATAGTGGTCAAAGGCTAACCTGTCAAACATAAAAATATACTGCCTATGAGTCTGCAATGACTTATACGGATCTGAATACTTTTATTGTAGTAGCTGTTGTGTTATATACAGTTCGTAGTATTTTGTTAATAAAGGCATACCGCCGGTAAAAAAAGATTCACAGAGATCAAATCATTTTGTTAGGTTTCCTTAAAGGTTCCGGGGCTATTATACTATTACAGTGTAATACAGTATTACGTACGACGTACAGTATAGTAGTATAATTACACGAACTGTATTTCAAACTATATGTAGGTACATCGAGGAGTTCTGTTGAAATTATTTCAGCACGTACTTTACTACGTACACGGGCACGAACTTAAACAAAGAACGACAGATATATTTTGTTATTGACATGTACTTATATTGTACGCAATTTATAATGTATTTTTTTTGATAATTATCTTCTATGTCCAAACTGTTTATCTTTTGCTATTTGACATTTAACATAAAGTTGAAACCTCAAAGTTGATCTGGTGCAGTATATTATTGTATCATAATCTGCTCTTGGGTTTACAATATTTATAGTAGGTATTTTTTTGATTGCGCGTCAAATAAAATACATAGTGCATATCAATCGAACTCAATAATGATTAATTCAACAATGAAATAAAATAAAAAACATGTTATATAGTATGTAAATTTCGCATATTAAGTGATCAAATATAGTGTAGTTACACAGTCTGGCAACAAAACCAAGAAAATATTTAAATGTTGATATTTTTCGCCCTGCATGCATGCATTTTCGAGTGTTTCGTAATTATCGGTATAATATTGGTATGAGTAAAGATGGAATATATTTACTTTATGTTGCATACGTAATATTAAGTTTAGATTAAATACTTTGTTCTTGTCCTCTCTCAGTAGGCACTTGGTTAGTTTTATTATTTTATTTTTATTGAATTTTATCCTCATTTATTATGAAACGTGATTTCCTCGTAACATATAAGTTAAGTATGTATGTACTTCTTATCAGAGTAGCTATGACATGTTAAAAACATATAAGAAAAAAAAAATACTGTAAATACTGTTAAAAATAAACTTCTAAATATATATGTTATTTAGGTTTCTCGTGATTTTTTTAGTTTTTGTAACTCTAACAACTTTAAATATTATAACTGACCATAATAACGCTTTCAATCAAGTTTTTAAAGCGTTATTATGGTCTGTAATTAGTTTCAAAAACAACTTTGGACAAATGGACGATATAAATATAAGTACCCTAAATCTCTGCTTTCATAAATAAAAATTTACAATAGATAAGAATTACCGAGGCGTACAAAAACTACATATTGCCATTTGTGATCTTCTACATAATTTGTCACAAAACCAAGTTTCAGAATTATGTTATGCAATGACTTTTTACAATATTATAATATACCTACGTAATTCAGCAGTTAATGTATCCTGTTTTAAAGCAGTCGGCCTTGGCGTGGAATCTTGGAATTTACCACGATGGGTACGAGTTAGTACCGACGACATGCACAGTAAAATTTACGTTTTATGCAATGCAACCGAAGTTAACAACCCGTTTGTATCACACGCACCCGAATTCAGCCATATATGGTTGAAATTCTACCGTTTTCATTCTCTATGACGCGCAATTGTTATGATATTGGTACCGATAAGCATTCGCAAACGAAATGTAAGAAAGTGATTTTGAAAAACTGCCTTTTTGCGGTTACTTCTCAACTACTTAGAAAGTTCCGCTAAAACTTCTACTACTTTTCTAACGCTTGACTTACTTGGTAGTGGACTATGATGTGACTACGACATGGTTTCGGCATGAAATACTTTTTAATAACTAGATGATGTAATGTTTATGTAAAATATGGTACATGTGCAGAAAGAAGTTTATTGTAGATTAGAAGACCATTCTTGACCATGTCAAACTATAGTTCCGAGCTTACAAAAACTTTCGCGCACGTGTAACACGGCGTATTCCAATACGTTTGTGAGAAAATAAAAATAAAATATATTACTCGTATGACCGCTTGCTGCCTCTTATACTATATCTGGTCATAGATAAATTAATGAGCATTTATCTATGGCCTGGCGGAGTCAGATCTATTTCCTTTTCTAAGCTTGCATTATTTTTTTGTCACTACTTGTGATAATGGCGAATTGCGTTTAGAAGTTCAAGAGCCCACTCCCACCTTTTACGAAACCATGATAAAAATGAGCGTTTTGTTTCATGCTTAAAATAATCATTCGCAGGCACGAACTTTCACCGACCCACAATTGCACGAAGCAATATTGGTTTGATCCTACTTAATGAACGAATGAAATATATATCACGGATGTGCAAGCGAGATACAAGACGTTTATAATATACCGTTATCCCGCTCGCACTGTTCCGAACTACGATGTTATGGAACGGTTTTACCATAGTTTTACGACATTTTATTGTCTGCTGCACAACAACTGTCTGTAGCTTTTTATAGTTTCACTCATCAAATAATTTTGCTGCATTTATTTTAAGGTATAATAGAAATAAAAACATTGTACGTAATTTACACATTAATTAAACCCATTTTTATCGTAAAATAGTCAAAATCAAGTTTAAATCCGCTGCTAGAAAGTAATTTTTTGAAGATGGATAAACATGACGGATTTGTCGTTGGAACAGTAATACTTCGTACGTCAGAGTTCGCAAATAGAGTGAACAATTTGTTGTGACGTCATCAAAACGCTGAGCGATTCCATTACCGATTGTAAGCTCGCTTAATTGACGTGGAGGTATAAAATTTTGCAGTAAGATTAAGTTATTATTATTATAGGAGGTGAGAGTTGGCCCCGAGGAGAAAAATCAGTAGCAAGGAAATTTCAAAATTCCGCTAACTCTTACGGCGTCCGTGGATTTGCAAAGTTTTCGCATTCATACCTAGGTATATAGCGCATGCGAGACTAAATTGATGGACCAAAAATTATCTGGCAAATAATCTATTTTTAATGCCTGATTGGTTAAACTTTTGAACACCATCTCACCTGATGGTAAGTGATGATGCGTTCGAAGATGTTGTTCAGGCTAACCTAGAAGTACTGGCTCTCAAGGACAGCTGGCGGAATACACCGTTAGGTGCTTGGTGACAGATTTTCTACTTGGGGTGGTAGCTAGCCAGGCGGGCATTCGCAAAATGCCCTACCACCATGCTAATATCTCTGTAAATAGCTGGGTCAATCATCTTTTAAGCAGTATGCATGTGTAAACATAGCGAGCCAAATATTAAAAAAGAAACTGAAGCTCAACCTAACGGTATGTTCGGGCAACTGTCCTTGAGAGCCAGTAATTCTAGGTTAACACCTTGACCACATCATCACTTGCCATCAGGTGAGGTTGTGAGTGAAAGCTTAGCTATCAGCAATTAAAAAAAATTTACGACTCGGAGAGACATAAAAATCTGTTAAAAGCAACGAAATGCCACAATCAATACGAAAATCATGTCATATTTTTGAATCAAAATTGATAAGTAGAAACGCAGCTATGGAATGTAATACCAAGTGATCATCTATATTATGGAAGGCCTTGTCATTCTAAGATCGTATCAAGGTAGCTCAGTACTCATTGACGCATATTATAATTATAGCTTGAACCTTTGTTCATTTATTAATAACTTGTAGTGCATTCTGAATACAATAACGTCATTAGAATTTATTGTGATTACATAAAATATATTCTCTTATAAAAGTCAAAGTCAAAATCATTCATTCCATTTAGGCGGTTACAACGCTCTTATGAAGATCAATTGCAAATTTTAATATTGAAATATTCTACATTGTACTGCCACGTTCAGCAAACGATTGTGTAGAGCCAGTGCGAGAAGAACGGCCAAGAAAGCCGGGGCCTTTCTTTTAAACGTATTTTAACAATGTGTTACATACTTACTATATAATAAAGTCATTACAATATATTAAGTATTATGTTTAAATTATGTAAGTGACAGGCGATAACTTGGCAGAGGCGGAATTGTCCGAGCATTGTTGTCGTTTAAGTAATCACAAACTGTGTAGTAGGATTTCTTAATCAAAATGTTTTTCACGTGCATCTTAAATTTACCTCCTGTGAGCGTTGTTATATGTTTGGGAACTTTATTATAAAACCGTACACAATTACCTAAGAAGGACCTTTTATTTGTCTTTGCTAATCTACAACCTGACAAATATTTAGGTATATATCGATGGTACCTTATAAATGTAATATTATATTTTATGTAAAAAACATATCAATATATGAGAGAGATGGATACGCCAGTCGTTATGTAATTTATATCTAATATATAAAATTCTCGTGTCACAGTTTTCGTTGCCATACTCCTCCGAAACGGCTTGACCGATTTTAATGAAATTTTTTGTGCTTATCCGGTATCTATGAGAATCGGCCAACATCTATTTTTAATCCCCCTAAATGTTAGGGGTAGTCGACCCCAAAATTTTATTTTTTATTTTTTAGACAAAATTTTTAATTTCTATTTTTTTATGATACAACATACAAAAATACATACAATCCTCAATTTTCACCCTTCTACGATCAACCCTTATTTTTTAAATTATTTATATGGCAAAACAACGTTTGACGGGTCAGCTAGTTATGTATATTTTGTTTACTTTGTGTGTGTGTCGCGACGCTTTTGCACCAGGTGTGAACTAGGTGTGTGTGTCTTCCGGCTGAACATATAAATAAACGTCTGGTAGCAAATGCAATATATTTTCTTGAAGACCACTGGATTATTCTTAACGGTATCTCCTTCTTTATGTTATTGTGACGGAACTAGCTCGAGGCTTACCTAATATTAAGCGGACTAACCTCTGCCTATAACAGATGCATTTCATCACAAGTCACAAATTGCACTTCGCCCGTCACTTTAAGACGTAGTTGTTAAGTCTCATGTGCCTGTAATTTCACTGGCTCTCAAGGACTGCTGCTGGAACACACCGTTAGGTGCTTGGCGACAGATTTTCTACTTGAGGGTGGTAGCTAGTCAGGCGGACAATCGCAAAATGCCCTTCTACCATGCGGTGAAGTTAAAGTTGTGGTATAAACAGAGATAATAGCTATTGTTTAAAATATAATAGCTCTATAAATATTATAAATTAAACCGGCAAAAACACTCATGTTGAGGATCAAATACGTCGACCCGGGTTTCGAGCATATCGATGTATACGATCCTCAACGTGAGTGGTTTTGCCGGTTTAAATTATAATATTTAAATATGTGAGAAACTCACGTAAAATTCATTTCAAAAATATAATAACTCTTATAAAAATAACTGAATTTCAGGTAGGAGAAGCCACGGCAGAAGAACTTAACAAACTATTCGACGGTGGGCTGTCACTAGAAAGATTTCATATCATAGGACATTCATTGGGAAGTCACGTCGCAGGGTATACTGCAAGGGAACTCAAAAACAAATACAAGAAAACTTTGAAAAGGTAAGGAATATACTGTATCAGCCGGAGTGTCTACTGCTGAACACAGCCTCCCGCACTAAGGAGGGTTTCCATAATCCCCATGCTTGGCAAGCGTCTTGTGGATCGCAGTTTAAGATGTATAAACAGTTCCTCAGAAAGCGCTGCTGCCCACTCTCCGGTATTTTACATTTAGTTACTCTTACGATACTCACAGGTAGCAGAGGGAGGGTGAAAATCTAATCCGGCAGCGGTAGAGAAAAAAAAATCGAAAGAATATACCAAGCTCAAAATTTCAATGCGTCTATTTAAACTTCGAAAAAATATTAACCTTATGAAATTACCATATCTCTAATATATAAAATTCTCGTGTCACAGTTTTCGTTGCCATACTCCTCCGAAACGGCTTGACCGATTTTGATGAAATTTTTTGTGCTTATCCGGTATCTATGAGAATCGGCCAACATCTATTTTTCATCCCCCTTAATGTTAGGGGTAGTCCACCCCTAAATTTTTTATCTCTTATATATAAAATTCTCGTGTCACAGTTTTCGTTGCCATACTCCTCCGAAACCGCTTGACCGATTTTGATGAAATTTTTGTGCTTATCCGGTATCTATGAGAATCGGCCAACATCTATTTTTCATCCCCCTAAATGTTAGGGGTAGTCCACCCCTAAATATTATTATTTATTTTTTAGACAAAATTTTTAATTTCAATTTTTTATGATACAACATACAAAAATACATACAATCCTCAATTTTCACCCTTCTACGATCAACCCTTATTTTTTAATAACCATTTAATTATTTATATGGCAAAACAACGTTTGCCGGGTCAGCTAGTATCATATAGATAGTAAGTAGGTTTATACCTTTATATTTGTGAACTAAGTTATCCAAACGGTTTCAACCACGTGGAATCTATAGGTCGATTAATGGTGGTAGGTACATCATCAACGACACTTGCGTGATTACATTCAATATTTCAAGCCCGTGCTCAAACTACCCAATGACATTAGCAGTGACGTCAAAAGCATAAATTACCGTGAATAACTACTAGATAAATGGCTAGAAAAATACTAATGCGTAGAGTATTACAAAGTGTACATTGTACAGTTCCGAAATGATGCATAACATACATTATTATTATTAAAAGGTTGATATATAAGGTTAAGCATAATAATAAAGGATATATATCCTTATATAGGGAAACAAATTTCTTAGCACTCCATGGATTCACCGTGTGGGTGCCGGGTCTATAGCGTTGCAGAGGATGAGGCTAGAGGGGCCTGGGACTTGCCACCCAGGAGTAAGCTTAAGGGGCCCCTTTACGATGTCATCGATGCTCCCCTTCACCGCTCGAGCCTCCTCTCCTGCCTAACCAAATTTGGTAAGACCCTACTAATGCCGCCTTAGATACAGTTAGGATGGAAGTTACGGTTGTTCTTGGTAGGCCAAGGTCTTTAAGTGGGTTATATAGGAATTTCGCTGGTATACCCTTGCTCTAACTTCTACAGCATATAAATTAACCACATAACCGTTTTGATTAATTCATTTGCTAGGTCATATAGTCATATTTGTTTGTTTTTATTGTGTGGTCTTTAGGTATGTTTGTTTCCCACGGCACAGTCAGTTCTATAAGTACTACGCGTTTTAGAATTTTAGAATAAAGAAATATGTCCAGTCTGGAAGACGAAACGCCAATATCCTCAGGAATTTTGTAGGGTTTTTTATACGTGTCCATCAAAAGAGTCCAATCGGGACCTGCACCTATAAAGCTTGGATTTAGATTTAGTAGATGACCCTTCTTTTACAAAATCGACGTTTCGTTTGTTCATGGTCAATCCTTTTTTTGCTCTAGCTACCGAGAGACTCGCTCTAATAAGGCTTATTAATCAGTAAAAAAAATGCATATTGTATTGGATTTTGCAGTTAGCAAAGAAAATCCTAACACATTTAAATCAGAAAAATATATATACTCGCTCATTTTTTTTTTAGTAAGTTAATTTATAATAAGCGCTCTTATTGATGTTTGTAAAGTCGTTCTTAACCGATCAGCTAAGTCAAGCAACGTCCGCCGCGGTCATGACTTGGATGGGTGACCGCGAGTGACATTCTACTGAGTGCTTCTTTCTGCTCTAGGTAGGAGGGCGTGGTCCCGGTTGTTGTCTTAGGATGGCAGTCGTTATAGGATGGTGGTAGAGCATTTTGGGAATGGCTGCATGGCTAGCTACCACCCTCAGGTAGAAAATATTTCGCCAAGCACCTAATGGTGTGTTCAAGCTGTCCTTGAGATCCGGCAGTACAATGTAGAATATTGCAATACTAAAATTTGTAATTGACCTTCATAAGAGCGTCGTAGACGCCTAAATTGAATAAATGATTTGACTTTTGACTTTTTTTTTGACAGTAATTCTTGGTTAGCCTGATTAATATCTCCGACCACATCATAACTCATCATCAGGTGAGATAGTGGTCAAAGGCTAGCCTATCAGCTATAAAAAAATACTTTATTATTAGATATTTATGTTTACAAGAATATATTTACTGGAATATTAGAAATATAACTGTGCTTTCATTAATATTATCATTAACGACCATAAACGGCTATCGTTGATCAACTCCCTCCCTGGGAGGGAGTTGCCCAAGTCCCTGCACTTGACAGGCATCGTCGCAGTGTAAGATGGTTCTTCAGTAGGCGCTGCTGCCCATCTTCTGGTTTCAATTCAATCCCGGCACCCCGACAACAATAGAATCGTTTTTTTTCATTCTGGAGATTTGAAGCAATGATGGCCGAGCAGTAATAGCCATAGTCCATAGACTGCCGTGCCGCAGGTCCCTGGTTCTATCCTCACCGCCGGCTTGAGCTTCACAGAATGGTGGAAGGGCATTTTACGATTGCCCGCCTGACTAGCTACCACCCTCAAGTAGAAAATCTGTCGCCAAGCACCTAACGGTGTGTTCTGGCAGCAGTCCTTCAGAGCCAGGGAAATTACAGGCACACGAGACTTAACAGCTAGGTCTCAACTCAAGGTGACGGGCCCAGTGCAATTCGTGACTTGCGATGAAATGCATCTGTTATAGGTACTCCGCTTAACATCAGGTGGGCCTCTAGTTTCTTCTGCCTCAATAACATAAAAAAAAGATTCAGACATATTAAAAATGTATGAATAAGCCGGCAATACATCAGATGCTCATCATCAAATGAATATCTTATACGCTTGACGGCTCAACGTTTTCGATCCCAAACGTGAGTGCTTTGCCGGTTAATTAATCATATTTGATGTCAAATCTTTTCAGTAGAAGAATAAAAGCTAAAGAATAATTGTTCTTATTTCAGATTAACAGCCCTCGATCCTGCTTTTCCTGCGTTTTACCCTGATGGTATAATGATGGAGCATGTTAACTGCAATGACGCTGAGTTCGTAGATATCATCCACACCGACGCGGGAGGGTACGGAGCTCCTGTGAAGACGGGCACGGCTGACTTCTGGCCTAATGGAGGGAAAAGTGTACAGCCAGGCTGTCCTAGGTTTGCACCCATCCCTCTATCGGACGATAGTAAGTATCAAGACTCAAAGTTGGTGCTGTCGGATTACTAACAGTTCAGACAATCCACTGAAACCATATAAAGATAATAAAATAGTAGATGTAGACAAAAAATTAAAAGTTTTATTATCTACATCTACATTAATATTTTAAAGAGGAAATATTTGTAGGGGAGACCGGGTACAAATGTAACGCTTTGTACTTTGACATTGATTTCTAGCCCGTTATCATATTTTTGATGAAATATATATAGCCACACATAAATTTCGATTATGCTCTTCAAATTTGTATCTAAATTTACATCATTATTTGCTGTTTATTGTGAATTACAGAGGTTTGAAAAAAAGTGGCGATTGTTACTTTTGTCCCCGAGGCCAGGTAACACAGTGTGGGTCGAAAGTAATATGACAAAGGTGTATGTAATAAATATAAAATCAAGTAATTATTATTAGAAAAATTGTATCGAAAACATGTTTATTTCTACTTTCCACATAGGTATACTTCTCTCATGCATAAACAATTGTTGGCTTGGACTGTTTTTAAAGTATTCCAGAAATAGCAAAAATGCTGGTTCTTGCTGCTACTCACTTGCATTCCCAGCACCAGCAAATCCAACAGGTCCTTCACGTATCATGTGGCGTTGATACCGCTTCAATGGGAATACAAAAAGGAGGTATTTGTCCTCCTTGAGCATTGATAGCATTTGATTGTCATGCCATTTTTCGGGTTTTTTTTTACCGTATTTCATCGGTTACTCGTATGCCTACTTACGTATTTCAAATGGGGTCAAATAAACTCCAAAGAACGAATTAAATAGTTCTACAATTTTTATTATTCATCAACAGTAAATACACGGTTACCACGATAGTAGCCAACTGTTGCACTAGTATCTCTAGCCTTGAACTTTTTTATATACCTGTACAAAGTCACATAACAAACATTGTTTTTTTTGCCAGGGCTCTTAGGACTCTCAGGGCGCTTGTCTGTACACGTCCATGTTAGTCGTTCCTCTTGCTGTCTCTCTTACTCACTGTTGCGGTATTTTATTGGTAAAATACAAATAATTATATGTCGCCATAAAAGTAACATGTTACTTTTGTAATCATAGTGATATGTTACTTTTATACCCAACCACGTTTCTGTTAATTCATAACAGCCTACCTTAATATGAAAATTGCTATTCAAAAATTAATCAAAGCACTGTGTAAACAATCTTATTAAATATTACTATGCAAATGATCAACTTGATATCATCATTTTAATTCTACGTAATCACTATATATATAATTGTCAAAAAACTTACATTTGGTTCGTAAAATCACGTGGCGTCCTCTAGCATAACCTCACGGTGCAAAGCGATCGTGGCAATTAAATGCAAGCGGGTGGAACGTCGCGGGCTATCTCCTGACGGTAGCTGGGCGGGGTTTCGACTATATGATTAACCTACAGAGCGTTTGTTACTTGCAACCCGCCGTTACTTTTGTACCCGGTCTCCTACCAGAAACCAACGCAAGTCTGAAATACAAATTGACTGAATACGAAATTATGATATATGTATGTTTAATGTTTGTTTAATTAGCCGAGTGTATAATGAGCTACTTAGCTCACTTGTATCATAATCTACTATTTGACTGTTTTATTTTGGAAGTAAATTTTAGGTAATGTTTTTTACTAACCTCTGCCTTTAACAGATGCATTTCGTCACAAGTCACGAATTGCACTGCGCCCGTCACCTTGAGACGTATTTGTTAAGTCTCATGTGTCTCTAAATTCACTGGCTCTCAAGGACAGCTGCCGGAACACACCGTTAGGTGCTTGGCGACAGATTTTCTACTTGAGGGTGGTCGCTAGCCAGGCGTGCATTCAAAATGCCCTTCCACCATGCGGTGAAGTTCAAACCCGCGGCGGGATTCTAAACATGGACCTGCTGCGCGGCAGTCCATAGTCAATGCCAATGAGCTATCACTGCTTTAAACTAACATAACTTTGTAGGGATAAATTACCTGATGAAATTGAAAATGCTCTGTTTGCTCGCATATAATTAGCAGATAGGTACTAACTTTGTAGGGATAATTCTATTACGCACTAGTGTATAAGATTATTATGCACGAGAGTGTTATAGTTCCTTTTATGGCCCTAAGAACAATATTATAAAGCTCACTTTAAGAGCAAGGGCGTTGAAAACATTATTACTATTTAAACTAACAAAGTCTTCAATGACAATAACCTAATATAACACTGTCAAAGCCAACTTCTTCCTACACAAACTCATTTCTATATAATGTATTTGGCAAATCAATGATTTCCTGTGAATTTCCTTTTTCTTAGATGTCAATGCTAAACAGCCCTGCTGTGCTAGTATTATAAAACGCCTAGAATGCATTCGACCGCGACTTCCCTATAATTCAGGTGAGATGAAGGCTATTATCGATCCATTCATATATGGGAATGGAACATCACCATCATGAAAAACAATACTAAATAATAATTGCTATGAAAAATTGCTTCCAACCAAGATGCAATATGCACCGGCTTACTTTCAATGCACCCGAAAAAACATTAATTTCGGATGATTGGTTGTAACAAATCATACGCAAATTTAAAGAAGACCAAGTGATATTGAATCCATCAATTTTATCCTCATCATCAACATGCACTTGAACTTAATTGTTGATCACTATGATGCAACTGCAATCCTCATTTTATTTTACTAAAATAATCGAGTTTATATACTGATTATTACAGTCTCTAGCACTCAAATTTAGTGCAAAGCGAGGCATGGTCAAAACAAAAGTAAAGTGAGATCAGTCATTAGATTTTATCATTTACTCGTATTCAATACAAGTCATTCCGTATAGTTTAGTAAAAGGAATGAAAATCATGTTAACTTGTATAGGCTATATGACCTTTTCATGCACTGAATCACTAAAGGGTTGGTAAAACTTTCGTTTCATTTAAAATTGTTTTTGTAAAATATTTTCATTGTAATATAATAATCAAACTTGGTGGTAGCGTAAATAAAACCTTTTGAATATATTATATTATGTAATATTTCCGCAACAATTTCCAGTGAAGGTACAACAATGGAATCTCAAAAATTCTAAGGCTAGAGTGCTCATGGCGCTTACCATACAAACGTAGTTTCCAAATATTTTAAATACTAAGAGTTCAAACTCGGTGAAACTTGGCATGTATATCCTTGAGTATAATATATATGCTTCTGGTTTGCCAGATTACCGTAAAATAAAATAATTCGAAAATTGTTTTGTATGGGAATTGTTCTTTTGTCATTTAGGGACATAATAAATGGAAAAACTGGTAAACTAGAAGCATAAATATTAGGCTCAGCAATATGCGGTCAAAATTTCACCGTATTTAAAATATGACGAAACTACATTTGTATGGAAAACGCTCCGAACACTCTACTTTTATGTTCAACGCGTTATGCTTCTCCATTAAGCATTATCAGAGTTTTTGACTCTCCGAGTGCACGTAAATTTTTTCTCAATAATTTTCGACGTATTTAGAACGCTCGATCGAGATCGGAACCTTGAACGTGCGTACGTCGTAAATTATTCTGAGGGTTTTGACGTCACGTTGGTGTACCTAGACTGGAAATGTGGGGGCGGAATGCGAAGTTATCAGAAAATAAATGGTTATAGTATTTCTATTCCTATATTATGTGCCTATTTCCGAAAAGTAATGCCTTAATATTTTATTACATGTGCTACGTAACTGCGGCCTACTCGTTATATCGCACGCTTAGTAATAAACCGGAATAAGACAAAACTTAACTTTTTTGGGAAATCGCGGTCAAAGTTTTGAGTCTCTACCTTGTTGGAAACATTTTGATGGTTTTCACGTGTTTATAGTGTTATATTTACTTTCTTGGTCTTAAATTCAAAAGAGATGTATAGCAAATATAACTGTCATAATAGTTTAATTAGATTTATTATATCAGCACAGTGCACTGTGCTGGACATTATCGTCTGTTTCATTGAAACAAACTCTTAAATAAATAATACCCAATATTAAAACCCTCAGTTAATTAAAAGAATATTACGTTAAAATGTATCATGGATAGTGTACCCCGAGTGTAAGATTGCAAGAGAGTAAACTTAACTATTTCGTTTGTGTTAAAATTTAACTAATAGATCATAATGCTAAAAATATAAGGGTGAGCAGTAAAAATCTTAACGCAAACGAAATTGTAACGTTTACTCACTTGAAAATTTACAGTAAGAGGTACTGCACTTGTAACTACGTAAACACGGCGGTATTTATATTTCAATTAGGTTAAAATTATTCGTAGGTACATCCAACATTACTTCTCAGCATTATTACTTATTCTAAGACGTTTTAGGCGACGCTTCCTATTTGCAGACGTCTTCTTCAGGATGAAAACTATGGAACTAGAAATTTATACTTTAATAATAAAGAGTATTTAAAATAAAATTACAGTACATTTTGTAATAAACTGCAGCAATTGCTAGAACACTTTTAGGCTTGAGGATCATTTAAAATGTAAACCGAAATAAACACAAGTATTATGTAAATCTGTCGATAGTTTTGGTAAAAAAGTGAAATAAAATGAATTGTTTATCGAATTTAAGTAATAATTTTATACTAAAACGTACTAATACGTAATTTTTCTTAACTATACAATTATAATTTAATGATAAACTGCAACAAGTCTAAATAGAACGTGCTGTATTATAACACCGTTTTAAACTGAAGTGAAGTAAAACGAAAACATGCTAATTTAGAAAAAAAACAAGTGTAATAGTTTCACCTGTGTTTGAAAATAAACCGAATTATTTTAGCTTACTCCACCGTAGTCGCAATACAACGACACATATCTCACATCACGATCACCGCATTACTGAATGATTATCTATAGTATGAAGTGCATTTTCACGTGCTTTTGTAGAAAAGAGAGGGGTGATCTAACAATCGGCCATTGTGGTTTGTTTCATGGCTGGGATTGGACACATAGATTCTTCAATCGGAGTTAGTTTGTTTTATTAATAAAAGTGGGAATCCTTAATTTTTGACTTATTCCGGTTTATTACTAAGCGTGCGATATGTTACTTAATGATCACCTATTAACGAAGCTGTTTGACTAATTTTAGATTAATAATATATAATCTATAACAATAAGAATGTTTTATGCTTCTATATCACTGCACTAGTCAACTGTATGAATAGAAGTGAATATTATCGCGAGTTTTATCCATATTAACTTATTAGGAACCGGCTAGGACCCGCGTTATATTTACCGGAAAGATTCCGACCAGGTAAATATAACGCGGGTCCTAGCCGGTTCCTAATAAGTTAGAAGTGAATATATTTGCATATTTTGTATGAAAATGTATGTTATTAAAATACTTGAATCTGGTTTGTAAGCGTTTACTTATGAGTAATTTATGACTCGAAGTGTCGCAAATGCTAAAAATATGTGATTAATAAATATGCGATTATTGATACTATTAGTCATATCTGTGCAATAGTTTTAGTATTTGGTAAAATTAATGTTTCAATTATTCTTTTATTATTCAATTATTCTTCAATTATTTCAGATCTGTGCAGCCATTGGCGATCATGGCGATTTTATGCGGAGTCTGTGCGAACTCCTGAAGCATTTCCAGCTTCACCAGCGGAAAGTTACCAGAAGTATAAGGATAATCTGCATCCTGAAGAAAACATGGTGTATATGGGATTTAATTGTGATATTAGGTGAGGATAATAATAATGTAACTGATTAAAATAAGCTCCCAAAATATTTTAGTTTCAAAGAGCAGTTATGGCGCAGTGATATTGGCTATGCACTGCCGCACAGCAAGTTCATGGTTCGAATCTCGCCGCCGTTAATCCATCGTTCGAAAACTGCTACAGGCTTGAACACTTACAGCTTGGTGGTTGGGAATTTCTTGAATGCTCGCCTAACCTCCAACCTCAAGTAGAAAATCTGTTGCAAAGCACTTAACGATTTGTTCCGGCAGCTGTCATTGCGACCCAGGACCTGTTTACCATACTCGAGCATATCATTGTACGTACCAGCAGCAAAGATAGTGGTCAAAGGCTAACTTATTAGATATTTAGGGTAATAAAATTAATGTCTGTGCCATAGATCCAGCTGGAGTGTCCAAGGTTTGCTTTTGTTATGAAGTGATGAAGACTGTTCATTATAGAGTCCTCCTCGTTACGCTTGACACTGCACTGCGGTTATCACTCGTATCTTGTTTGCTAAGTAATTTTACTTTGCCCTTCATACCTAAACACAGTTTTGTTGGCACACTACCAGCTTTGTGACAGAATATATCCTTCTGAGAAGTAAAATGAAATTATTTTTTTCTATACCTACTTAATTTATAATCTGTACTGTATCAGCCGGATCGTCCACTGCTGAAGACAACCTCCCCTATTAAGGGGGTCTTTTTCCTCCTTCCGCAGTGTAAGATGGCAGTTCTTGAGAACCCGCTGCTGCTCACCTTCCAGTTTTTTCCCTTAATCGCGTCTTACGATACCCTCGGGATGAAATGGGGAGGCGCGATTCTAGCCCGGCACACCACGGGGGTAATAAATAAAACTAATAGATATTATATATATTTACATTTTCTTTCGCAAATTCTGAAATGCAAACCATATAACTACCAATCATAGTGTTGCACAAATAGTTCGTTCAATTCTACGAAGAAATAATAAGTCAGGAAATATAACTGCGTTAAATAATGACCCAACAAAAGTCGTGTCCAAGTAGGCGGGGCTTAAAAGTCGTGTCCAGCGCATCATCAGTCGGACATGTTTCTTGCAAGCGAGCACATGTTAAATATTCGTGTACGTTTTTGGTTTTTATTATTGTGAAATACAGTGTGTTCATAATGCCAGCATGTGTTGTGAACTAGTGTAGGAGCCATACATAATTAAAATGTCCAGGGATCCCGTTCACTAATAAGTAATCAAAATATTCAGTGATGTTTAGATACGTTATCAAAGCGAGATTGTCAATACCATGCAAGATGAAGTCAGTAAATTTTTCATCTCGAACGTTTTTTTGCTTCATGATGAAATTTTGAATTGTAATACGATTAAACTAATATATTTTTATGACGTTAATGTATTTTGCTAATTTCTTTTTGGTTCCCTGCCGATCCAATTCGGCAAAATAAGTGGATAGCTACAGTTAAGCTAGAAAGACATGACTGTGGATGCCTTTTAAAACCAACAGAGTATGCTCCATGGATTTTGACGTAAACGATTTTTAGAAATCATTAAAATAAGGTATAAGCTTCCATGTTACACAAAACTGCAGTTCCAGTTTGTACAGTAATTACATAATATTGTTTTATTATTCAAAACAATATTTCTATATATTAAATCTGAAATTAAACTGCATTTTCAACCAGATGATTCGTCACGAATAACCAGAACCATTTTAAGAGATACTATAGAAAATGAATAAAGAAAGAACGATAAAAATTGGTATGTTATATAGGTTTGGCTTTTTGGCTCAGGAAATAACTATACCATTGAAACAGTTTCTTGTTTGATCTAATTAAAGCACGAAAAATTTTACAGGCTCAAGAAAATTTACCCACTGCCAATTTTGAAGTGTGTGATTTATCTGAATTCTCAATAAAACAAATACTGCAGCCCTCAAGCGCATAAGGCACAAAAACATAAATTGCTGAGGTTTAAATATAATTTTTTGCACTTAACCTTGAAGTGTTGTTGTTTTTTCGTAGATCTGAAACTGATGTTCAATGTTAATTTCAAGAGAATAATATAAACGCTAAATGTAGTGACGAACAGTCAAGAAAAACAACATATAAAAATTATTTCGTTTCAACGAGTACTGCAAAGCACGAATGAAAAACTAAAAAACAGTCACCAAACAATTAACAACCATATTTTTTTTCATGAAAACTATAATCGTTTAATTTTTCAGAATCTGTCTATACTACATTGTGAAATAAGATTCTCTTTTGATGTCTTCTAGACAAAAACTTAATAATCATATCATATTTGACGGGATCTAGCGTTTATTAATCAATATGTAAAAAGGAGCCCAAAAAAATTATTATAAAAAATTGTACAATGTAACTGTTTTATTATTGACTTGTTCCAAACACTTATTGCATAACGTCGTCCAATCTGCTATAACTCGGCTGCTGCGGGTATCTAAGTTACCATGGATAATCGAAACTCAGCTGTCATAACAGACATTGCAGCACACTCTCGAACCAATCGTTGCTTTTGTTATGAATTTGATCCAATCACCAAGCATGTCTATTTGTAAGCTAGGAAGTGATTCGTTCTTTAATCATACGTCGTTTTGGTTTGAATTAGGGACACGTTTTGTGTGGAGTTTGTTTTGAATTACATTTCCTGAATTATTATTTATTCGTAGGTTCAATTGTAACCAATAACTTGAATTATAAAGTATTTTTGTTATATTTCAGTGCCAAAGGATCTTATTACCTGACAACGAACTCGCAGGAGCCGTTCGGCAAAGGGATGGAAGGACTGTATCAAAAAAACAAAAAGAATTCGCTTACCAAATCGACGGAGAAGGAAAAGAAAGAACAAACATAGAACCAGTATAGAGATTATTTTAAAGATTTTGACAATGGGGTTCCAAAAGGTACCTCGTTTTGTGCCATCATGGTACTAATAACTAAAAAATTAGGCAATAATGTAATTTTTTTTTAAATATTGTTACGTTTGCAATAACGCCTGCTATGAGGATTACATTACAAAATCACAAATATACGATAGGCAAAATTTAAGTCATGTGCGTCAAGGGGTGGATGGACGCGGGTTCGTATCCCGCACATGACTTAAATTTTTCCTTTCGTATATTTGTGATTTTGTAAATAATGTTATTGTTTATCTTATCACAAATTATCGTATCACAATGTATAGTTTAGTAACATGTCAAAGTAAATGCCAAATAAATATGGAATGCAATTATAATAAATGACGTGAAAGTGCAAATATTATAAGTGACGTGAGAGCAAAGATAACATTAGTTATGCTCTCAAAAATTCAATTTGTATGTTTTCTGTAGTTTCTTATTCATATCATATTTTATAATAATTCAACCGGATTCATCATTATCACTTAATACACCAGTGGATATTCGTATAATAACAAAATTTATACTAAACATCTGAAATATACCAAAATATAGAGATAATATTCATTTAGGTATGTTTGTTGATTTTGTCGTTATAAGTTAGTGTACGGTGTTAGAAAAATATTTTTATAATTACACACTTTTCATTAGACACACATCCCCCAGAACTTTAAACATGCTTTACAATGCAAAGCGTAACAGCATTTCCTTTGTAGGCCAAAGAATTTGACAGTAAGGCAAATCATTAAGCCGCCGAATAGAAGATAATGCCCTCCGATTACAATGAAACAAACCTAAGACGAACTGAAGCGTTGCCGACGCGCTGCAGTAGCATTGGGTGGCGCAATCGGAAGTTGTGTAGTTAAAAAAACTAACGCATTTCATCACAAGTCTCTACTAAACCAATATGCATCATATCTGGTTGCATCATTACTGTTACGAAAAAGATTTGTGATAATTTCCCATTAAATATGAGTGAACTCAGATTTTAGTATTTACATATGTGTCACAGCTCTTAGTCTTCATCCAAATTTAAGGATTATCCCCAGTTCTCCGATTGGTACTTCGACTGGTAGAAAGATCGGGAACATTTTCTCCAATATTGCGATTGCGTATTTTGTCAACAGCATTGGGGATACTTCTTCCCATATATCGAATTGAGCGCATTATCGTCATAAATTTAATACCACCGATTGGTGCTGAAGCTGAGCACCATAACAGAGGCAATGCACGGACGGTTCCATATGACGTTTATTCAGAGATTTTAAATTTCTTAGCATAGTGGCCAACTGCATTCCGCCATTTTGGATTTACCCTTTGAGCACCTTTCATTGAAGGTGTCGTATACCAAGTATAATTGGATGGCGTATCTCGGATACGTTAAAATATAGATATAATTAATTAGAAATGGTGCACGAAAATATTGGCCTAATTTAGAAGTTTTAAATTATTTTTATAGCGTATTGTGTGATAGGAAATATTAAAATAACGTCAAATTAATTTTAGTCACAATAATATGAAGATAAATTTCCTGAGACTCACCAAAATAGTTCTGGCAAGACCGCTGTTATTTTTACAACTCGTTGATAATTTACCCTTAATATGAATAAACGTCAACAAAATACTAAAAGTCATATGTCAAAAATCTTTCTATATAATTATTCGATATAAATGAACAGTCCGTCACTAGGCCTGCATTAGGCTGACTAGGAGTAGAGACAGTATTAATCTACAAGATTATGAAAGTATTTAGATAATGTCTATACGTAGATACTAGTTATTTTAACATGCAACATAAACTTTGCCAAGGAAAAAGGAAATCTAGTGTTTCACTGCAAGAAAATTATTAGAGCAGGTATTTGAATTTACATCATTAATAAAAATATTGTATAAACTTCAGTTCAATTAATTTTTGTATCTAGTACAAATGCATTATAAGAGTGACGCATATTTGTGATATTTTATGCCATTCGTCATTTATTTCACAACTTTCGTCTAGACGTATCTTATGAGTTGGTGAAAGGCAAAGGAATTTTATCTACAATATATACTGTATAATAATAATACTACTTACATATGTATTGATATGTATAGTTATATCTCTATGAAAACTCAGAAAGATATAGGTAGCCATTTACTATTCTCTCTGTTTTCTTTATGGGTATGGCTGGAGACCTGCCTACTGTCTACGTGTTTTAAGGCGGGAATACACGTGACTGTAGCTGGCGCACTAGCATAAAAGCTCCTTGCACATGCCGCCTACTTTCATCTATATACGCTAACTGGCATGCCTGTATCTACCACGCAAGTAGATAGCACAAGATTTGATTTACTAGCATGCAACGTGCTGCGGGGGCTGTCTCGTGACCTGGTTTGTGTATACGTCTTGCAATTACAGGCATGCAACTACGCAAATTACATGCAAATTTAACTTGCAAATCTATCCAAATTGCGCCAGTAACTTCTATATGCCGTTAACAAGCATGCAAGCTACTGTTCCATTCTACAGGCATGTGTATTCTTGGCTTTAGGGACACTATCTCACCGAGTAAGTAGATATCGGTATTTTTATAGTACGATTCATTTGTTCATTCGAGTGTATGTAGCTGTGTGAAATTTGAAAGCAATGTTGATACTTACATGAGAGCTTTGTAAGACGCACAATTAGATATTAAAATGTAGGTGATAATGATTATTAAGAGAATATTTAACTGTAGTACTAATGATGCAAGGAACCTACACGTTACACACGTAGACGAACCTACAATTATTATTATTTTTGTTACGTCAATATCAATTTGGTTTAATATTTAATTTTAATCTTAAAGAAGAAAAATTCGACATGATAATTTTACATATTTATAGTTGTTATGTTATGAAATATTTTCCGTGTCAATTTCCTAGAATGCATTGTAAGGCGCATTATTTTATTTTATAGTAATTGTACATTGATGTAACAATTACAATAATATAACTTATTTTTTCGCGTATATCACAAATACAATGCTGAAACTTTTAGAGATGTTAATCACACTTATTTTCTATAACAATTACAAACTCACACGACTGATACCCTGAAGGGGGCATTGACACAAACTAGTACCGTTTGTAGGTACCTTAAAATAAGCAGTAAATCTGTTAGGGTTTGGAATGGACGATATGTGATTAAAAAAAATATTGTATAATGACTAGATGTGAGTATCACAATTAGAACTAGTTTAATATATTATGTTATTATCTTATCTTAAATATAAATAAAGGCATATTATTATATAAGTGATATTTTATAATAGAATTACTCGATACATTATTACTTAGGTAGGTACTTAAGTATATGCTATAAGCCATAAGAACATAAAAACCTTGCCGCATTCTTATTAGATACTTATGTGTATCAAGAGAATTCTCTTGTGTATATTTTCGAACTGAATCGTTTTATTTTCTCGCGCTATTTTTGGTAGATTTTGCATGTTATTTTAGTAATTGTAACATTTCTTTGACGATCCTATTGTATTCAGAGTAGAGTGCACGGAGCGCTTTCCACAAAAACGTTGTTTAGTAATATTTTAAATACCAAGAGTTCAAACTCGGTGAAATTTTGTACGCATATTCTGAGCGTAATATGAGTTAGTTATTTTTCTGGTTTGTTAGTTTTTCTATTTATTATTTATAAATCCCTAAATGTCAAAATAACAATTACCATACGAAACTATTTTACGGAAATCTGGCAACCAGAAGCATATATATTAGACTCATGGATATACGTGCAAACTGTCACCGAGTTTGAACTCAGAGTATTTAAAATATAACGAAACTACGTTTGTATGGAGAGCTGTTCATGAACTCTACTCCTAAGGTATTAATTATTAAACGAATATATAAATCCTGTAACAATAGATGTCATGAATTAATAAATAAGTAAATAAATGTGTTGAACATGCAAAATCGACCGCAATCATGCTTTAAATATGAACAGTGGTCTTAATTTGTTTTAATATTAGTTGGGTTAATATGTTTTGGTTTTTGGATAAAATAATTGTTATTTTAATTTATTTACGCATATTTGTTACTAATAATTTCCTTAATTAATTTATTTCTTGACTAACAAAACTCATACTGCTGAATTACTGCTGAATTTTTCTCATTCTTCATTTTCTTAATGTCTGTACTACTCGTAGATAAAAATTAGGCTGATAAAATCAAGAATAATATTCTAACGAGTAAGGAAAAACTACTATGTTTATAGATAAAATAAGTCTGTCAGAGACAAAACACAAGTAAAATAAATGAAAGTAAAAAAAGTTACAAGTCGTCTTATTTTTTATACCTAGAGCAGCAAATACTTAATTTACTGCCTCTTTTTCGATTGCATTCAAATTCAATGCAAGGTATCGGTTTCATACATTTATTGTTGTAGCGTTCACATATTTTCTCCGATGCAGTGTATTAGATCTCTGTGGTTGTGATGGCTTGTGTTGTATCGCATCAGAATACTACATGCGATACTGGTTCATGTCAGGGAGGTGGGGTGAACGGGTGGGACTAGTGTGCGCGCGCCAGTATTGTGTTGTGAGTGAAACTTCAGTGCCGCACGTGCAAGTATGGATGACAAACTTATAGAATACGTACGGCAATATAAAATAATTTATCATCAACAAAATAAGCAAAATAAGGATCAAGCTATTTTTTAGCATGACTCTCAAGCTCTTTAGCGAGATAATGATACTCGCCTTTTAGTCTCTATTTTTCTATTTACTGGACGAATCCAACATGTTCTCCTCTTTCTTACTTTTATTAGGAGCTTTGCCTGTGCCAACAGTTGCATAGCTTCTTCATAATCCGAATCGGATGATCCTTAAAAAAATTACGAATGTGTATACTCTCCAAGAGCCAGACTGAACTGATTAAGATATTCCTCATAACATCCTCAGCCATCACGACAGATAGCATCACTACACAACACGTTACGACAAATATGAACTTAGCTTTAGCTTTTTATAGATACGTCTTAGGAGTTTCTCCTTAAAGGATTTAAAAAAAATTAAGTATTAACTAACCAATATTTAAACTTTTATCGCCGAGTTAATGATAAACAAATTGTTTTGCTTATATACATGTCCATATCCGATAAGTTAGTTTAACCCTTAATGTTCATCACAGAAAGCAATCCTTTCAGGTTTAGATAATTGTTCTTCTTTTGTCGTTAAAAAGTTCTACATAACAGGCCATTTGGTATATAGCAACTATAAAATGGTCTGTAATTACAGTCGTTTTATTTAAGTTATTATCGACGCCATCTTAACCATAAATTAAAATAAAACAATTGTCACTTTTTGAAAATTGTGTTCATATTTCTTAAAATTTGTACTTTAGTCAAACTCAAAAACCCGTTTCATTTCCAAACCATTGTCCTAATTTACCCTCAAAAAACTTGTGACGTAAAGGTCTGGTCACCAAATATAGACCAAATAAACAGACTCCACTGAGTAACATGCTGAAACAGAAAAATATGTTCGTTAGCTATCATCAACTAGCATGAAATACATAACATGAAATAAAAAATCAACTAGTCATCCTTGTTCAGATATGCACGACCGTATTTTTTTTACCGGTAATGTGCCTTTTTAACAAGATACAAAACAAAACTGCAGCTACTACAACGAAAGCATTTAGGTAACCTATAGGCTAATGCAGGCCAAAAGGCCGTCCAAATGCTCCAGCCACTATTCCAGTTGGTAGCATGCCGGCAGCATTGCCCCGTGCGATGCTTACTCGTCGAGCCAAATAAGTGCTAGCAATTTGATGCGAATCGCATCGACCAAGCGCTCTGACAAATTTAGGAAAATAATATTGATCGTTTTGCAGTTCAGCTTGCAGCTCTCATGGGCGTACAGTAGGAGTTCTCGTAGGGTAGACAGTACAAAAATGCACTCTATTCATGTTAAGAAATGAATGACTTTCTTTAATATCATTGAAGTATATCTTTTATCACCGTTTATCTACTAACAGCAAAAAATACCGGCTTATTTAAACAATTTTTTTATAGCTGATAGGCTAGCCTATCAGCTACCACTATCTCACCTGATGGTAAGTAATGAAGTGGTCCAAGATGTTGTTCAGGTTAGCCTCGAATTACTGGCTCTCATATATCGTGCATATGGCGATTTATAATTTTTTGTAGTTGAAAAATAAAAGGAACTTTATATCGATAATAGCTAGAATCGCACTTGTTACGCTTCTAGAAGAACAATACTCCTTGCCTTGTACTGAAATGTAAAATGGATATTCTTACGTGATATTGATGCTGGTGCTGAGAAGACAATATCTTCGTGCTTGACTGAAGAAAGCGTGCTAGATAATTATATCCCTGTCTTCAACCAAGTCTTCGGGAAGTCAGGTATGGTATATTAAAATGCGTGATATAATTCTTGAAATTCTCTGTATCTTCTAATTACAAGGCTTTATGCGTGCATAAATGACAACTGGTAGTATTTTTCTTCATATCATATAACAACATATTTTATAGTGTTTTATTTTTCTCTGTTTGGAACACACGACTAATGCTTATTTTATTCGATATTAACTGGTTTTTTTTTTAAATATAGGTCAGCTGTAATCTCCGATTTCACTTATTGTTCCAAAAAATTGTTAATCAAGTGATTAAATTTATTCAATTTAATTGATCACGGATCTGAACATAGCCTTCTGCTCTAAATACAGCTGCTAAAGTTGTGCTAGTAGTCGTAGTAGATTCGGTTTCATTTCCCTTTTTTTCATACACCTCTGACAGGAATTTAGTCGTCCAAAAAACAGAGAAAGCAAATGCTCCAACGATTAAAAGACTGGAACATAGATAGATGCATGTTTATATACTATCGACAATATAAATGTAACTCTTAATTGGATTCACCATGCAGGTTCTTTTGCATAGTAAGGGCAAAGCTAGAGGATTTCTAACAAGCAATCCAGGAGTTGAGTTAATAGCTTAATTCAAGCGCATCATAGATAATGAGAGCAATAGAATTTCATTCAATAAACGGACTATATCGTCCACGCACGTGACAATGGGTTAAGGAAAAGGAATTTATGAATGCCTTAATGCAGAGCTCGAGGACATGAATAAATAACCTTATTGACATGAATAAATAACTTTATTCATGTAGCTCGAGTGTCCTCTTCTGCTTAACTGCAAAAAATATCTTAGCAAGATCCTAGACACCTATTCACGTTCCAAGAAAATTAGTACCAAATATTCTATGTCTTTAAGGAGGGTAAAGGGAGATTTCACTGATTTATCCTTCATTCACATATACATCGTTAAAGTTGTTATTTTATTGTGAAATATAATGTTAAAATATCACCAGTTATGTTAAGATAAGAATATTTTGCAATTAAATATTCTTTTTGTATGATTTATGCACCGTTTTCATTGAAAGAAGTTTACGAGCTGTCCTGTCTTACGCGTGAACTGATCTGATCAACTTGCAAGAGTCTATATATGCGTGATCTACTCTACTAAAATTGCGATATTTTCAAATGCGATTGAATTGAAGTGAACTATTACATACATCTATTTACAGACAATTTACAGTAAAGTGCAGATTGTGATCTTTTCTACAACATTTCCACTTATCTACAAAAATTTACAAGACTAGTAAAAAAAACGATATTAAACTAAACAACGCTACGGTTCAAACTGCATACAGTTTAAAAATAATCACTTACAATCCAACGCCCATTATCTATTTTTATTCTTCAGTAAATTTCTCTTTCGTAATCCGATTGAGATGGAAACTTGTTCTTGACTAAACTGCATCGTCTCGCATGGTCGTTAAAATAATCATATCGTGCCGATTGTTTATTGTTTTGATTGTCTATTGTCCCTTTCTATACATAATAATAACATGAAGCCTTTGTGATGGACGCGACCGTTCAGTAACTGATATGATAGCACGGTTGATTAGTGTACAGACTATACTACCAGAGATGCACCTCAATAACTAATATCTGTCTAAAATTATGAGAAAAATAATTACTGCAAGTTGAACAGCTGTTACATATACGATCAATTTTAGAGATATATTTTTAATGTGATATTGTATCCCAAAATAAAATTAAATACGACTAACATACAAAACCTATTTCTTTTTAGTACTGTATCAGACGGATTTTCCACTGCTGAACACAGCCTCTACGAGGGGTCATTAAGGGGGGTTTTGCCATAATCCCCACGCTTGGCAGGCGTCTTGGGATCGCAGTTTAAGATATCAGTTCCTCAGAAGGCGCTGCTGCCCACCTTCCGGTATTTTATCTTTAGTTTTTTTTTATGTTATTGTGACGGAACAACCTTGAGGCCCCTACCTGATGTTAAGCGGACTAACCTCTGCCTATAACAGATGCATTTCGCCACAAGTCACGAATTGCACTGCGCCCGTCACCTTGAGACATAGTTGTTAAGTCTCATGTGCCTGTAATTTTACTGGCTCTCAAGGACTATTGCCGGAACACACCGTTAGGTGCTTGGCGACAGATTTTCTACTTGAGGGTGGTCGCTAGCCAGGCGGGCATTCGCAAAATGCCCTTCCACCATGCGGTGAAGCTCAAGCCCGCGGCGGGATTCGAACCATGGACCTGCTCCGCGGCAGTCCATAGCTAAAGCCACGGAGCCATCTCTGCTTCAAAAAAAATTGTTCAAAAAGTTGACTCTTACGACACCCACAGGTAGTAAATGAGGGGGTATTTCAGTACGCTGAAGCCAATATCCAAATCTAATACTCAAACACGACAATGCTCTCGTTTGACAGCTATTATATCTAAAAGGTACTAATTATATGGTTCTTTTTGTGGGTAGTAGTGGCTACTGCCTAAAACTAAAATGAAATCCAAAAATACGACAAGCAGTCGTAATTTCTAGATAATTTTTTTGTCTAGTTAATTTTGTATTTTTTGTAAAAATACGTGTATTAAAGTATTCATGTATACGTTCGTCGTCAACAAAAAATGCAGTTATACACTGTTACGTGCTTGGCGACAGATTTTCTACTTGAGGGTGGTAGCTAGCCAGGCGGCATTCGCAAAATGCCCTTCCACCATGCTATAACAACTGCCATCCTAAGACGACAACTGGGACCGAGCCCTCCGAAGCACGGAAGCGCTCAGTAGTAGTGTCACTAGCGGTCACCCATGCAACTCAAGAACGCGGCGGACGTTGCTTAACTTTGCTGATCGGTTAAGAACAGCTAAGCGAACTTTGCTACGAGTGCTTCGCATCGCTTTCGCTTCTTTCTAACACTGTTAATACCATTGATAACAAAGTATGAACGGATCGATCGCCACTATAGCGGAGAACCCTGGCTTTATAAATATTTAGTTTTATCACTTTCTTTGTCTTCTATTGTTCATGCTAAGCTCTCAAGGTCGTAAACCAATTATAGTTGTCACAAGACACTGGTGCTTAATGATGTTCTATTTGCTGTGGGGCATTTTAAAACTAAGATGACACCTATCTTGGTTAGCAACATGCCACTAACTAAATACAACACTACTGCTACTACAACGAAAGCATTTATGCAACCTAAAGGCAGTTGCAGGCGTACAGGCAACCTAAAACAGTTAGCACCGTCAGCGTCTTGGTTGGCATGAATGAAACATTAGTAAAAGACATTTAATATCACTGAAAACCGCATTCAAATTAATTTGTTTCAGCTATTCTGAGATTAGGACAAACGCAATGACAAACAGATAAATAGTCCAAAAGCTATTGTTTGAAGCTTAGTAGCGTGCTTTTAATAAGTAGCAATGCCTATCCATCTTTCAGGGTACTATGCCATTTTGCCTTGGGCATGAGAAACTATTTAAAACAAAGATACCCTGAAAGATGGATTGGTCGTTGCGACCGGGGTGACGCCTGCCTTATAGCCTGGCCTCCACGGTCTCCCGACCTAAATCCCATTTTTTCGTATGGGGATACTACAAAGACCTCGTCTACTCGAGAGAATGCCGCAATTTGGACAAGTTAAAATTTAAGAAAAAAAATAAGAAAAGTCGCGGTACATACATAGGGGTGATTCAGATAGCCCTCTAGGTCCTCTACCTCCCAGCTTCAGTATATCACTACTTCTTGGGACACCTTGTATACATAGATTTGGCTGGTATCATTCCGGCTAGATAGGTTAGCCTTTGACCACTATCTCACCTGATGGTAAGTGATGATATGGTCGAAGATGTTGTTCAGGCTAACCTAGATTTACTGGCTCTCAAGGATAGCTGCCGGAACACACAATTAGGTGCTTGGCGACAGATTTTCTCCTTGATCGATTTTCACCTGATAGTCGGCATTCGCAAAATGCTCTGCCACCATGTGATGAAGCTTAAGCCCGCGATGTGATTCGAACCATAGACACCTATGTCCATAGCCAATGTCACTGAGCCATCACTGAGCCAAACTTAGCGTAGCGCCTGAAAGGATATTTAATTCATGTTACAATGATGCTACGATAAAAAGAAAAACAAAATGAAACTGCTATTACATAGTTTGAGAATTTCAAATAATAAAAAAATATTCTATTTAATGTTTGTTTATTTTTAGGTACGAATAATACAAAATATAGAAAAATTAACAATAAGTTGTAACAGTCTGTCTCAAAAACATCGTTCAACACACAAATACAAAACATTTATTGATGACATCAATGACATAAGTCAAACCTGAAAACACCTATCGTAAACTACCCGTTAACTTCACAAGCACCTTGAACTTTATATGAATCTTTACTAACATCAGTCGGAAAGTTGTTGATATCATTAAATTAAAAAAGAGATAATATCAATACTACAATAAATGTATAGTAAACCCAGAAAAATTGCCTGACTGTAAGCTCGTGGAAGTTTTACATGCTCATTCTAGTCTGGATACGCAGATTGCCCATATATATCCAGGGTTTATAGGTATCTTTGTAATATTTATATGGACTGATGACATGGCTAAAGTCGCGGGTAGCCAATGGTCACACGCTGCTAGTAGCCGTTCTTTGTGGCGCTCTATGGAGGAGGGCTTACGTCTTCTGGCGGATGATGATGATGATGATTTGATGACAAAATTGGTACATAGGTACCCACAGGCACGAATTTTACGATTATTAATAGTTATATTCTTATTAAATAAATCAACGCATTCTAGACACGCTAGACAGTATCGGGTATACCGCTTTATGAAGTGAAACTAATTTTCTGGTTTTTTTGTTCTTCTGTTGCAATTTTATTATGTTCCTTAAAATATTATAAGTATCGGAACATTTTCAACTTTTAATAAACAACAAAAATAATGATAATAATCTTTTTGTGCTCTTTTTACATAATAAACCATTGATTATTAAAGAATATGAAAATATTTTTCAAATATTTATCCAAATCCTGTCATATTAGTTATAGGAACGACGTTGGTATCAGAATCCATGTCGAGGAGAAATTTTCCGCCCAAGAAAATCGTTGCTGCGAGGACGCCCGTCAGCAAAGCTCTGTAACAAGGAAAAATAATAAGATACCTATTCATCATTTTTATGATATTTTAAATTCATTCTCGTCAATGACAACTGTCAAATATGTTTATCGTGTCTGTGTGTGTGTGTCTATGGTATCGTAGTTCCAAACGGATGAACAAATTTGCATTGAGCAAGTAATATTCTATATATTAGATTCTATATATATTTAGAGTTTTTATGTTTGATAGGTATATTCATTTAATCGTAGTTATAACAATACATTGTTGTTATTATTATCTGTTTCAATTAATTACCGGTATAAAGGTAGACAAGTATTAAAATTTTGTAAAATATTGCACACCTTAGCTTTAGAGTCTTATCTATGTTTCTATTTGCCACTATTTGAAAAATTGTGTATATTCCTAAATGTACGCAAATAAACTGTCTGTATAGAGTAGTATAATTTAGTAGAGGATTGACGCATGTTTGGACCGATCAACTTCTCGGGCAAATGGAACGCACCCCTTTGGTGTCGTCTATTTGTGATCTTTTCTATGACTTATATACTATCTACTACTATCTTTTATTTATGACTTTTGGCAAATCATTATACTCTCTCACCCTTTGAATTACTTGATAGTTTTTTATTTTGTTTGCAAAGATTGGTTAATCATCCTTTTGAGATTAATTTTGGATTTTGACGCCTTGCGCGTAATTGTACTACGTGTTAATTTTGTGTTGTGTAATTGTGACGGTGCTGTGTCCTAACGTTGGAACCTCAGAGGACTGGAAGAAGATCGAGCCCCCAGCCTTAGTCGTAAGTTCCCTTTTAATTTAAGTGGCCAGTGAATTAATTAGGGCACGATAGGCTAGAGGGATCAACGACGGAACAAAGAAGACCTATCATAAATGGTAGGTAATTTTCACGATTGATTGTGTACTTTTTATTTCAGCCCGGTGAACGGCCGGTTAGTTAAGTATTCAAAACAGATTGTCAAGGTGGAAGGTGCCTCTGCTGAACGATCCCTGCCTGGGCAATCTGGAATCTTAACATCGCATGTTATAAGCGAAAACAGAAATTATTTCGAATGGTAAAAGATGTCCCACTGGAAGTTATCTTATTCCACTTGAATTAATTGCTATGTTTGTATGGGAAAAAAATTACGTGGACAAACGAGAGCAATAATAAACGACCCTTAAAAATGTATAATACTTATATGTTCATAAGTAATTCCTATATAGTTCTATTGATTAATAATTTATTACATATATTACAAAGTAAAATCTACAAATATATATATATATAGATATTACGCTCAAGGGCATTGATATGGTATGGTATGGTATATAGCTGTTTTGTAACTTTTAAGAAACTCTACGTAGTGTGATCGCTCACATTCATCCTCATTCACTATACCTATCTCGGCGAACACCAGTCCGAACATAGTGGTGCACTGAAAAACAGCGTCGCGAGTGCATGAAAATTTCACGCGGCTTATGCTGAGTGTAACCCTATTGCCTGCAATATTTACGAATCACCTTATTTTTAGTTTTAATCTTACTATGTACAGTTATATGTTATTTGTGTGGCAATAAATAGATATATATTTTTATTTCACGTATATTACACAGAATCAAAATATGACAAAACGTACGTTTTATGTGGAAAGCGCTAAGCAAACAATAACCCTAATCATATTGCAACTCCATGGTAAGCTTGATCAGATGCTGATACACAAGTATCGTTTTTAAACTCATTTGAATGACCTCAACGAATAAGTTAGGAATTCATCAGTGATAATCAGGGTTTGATGGAATTGTTTTTAATTCATGTAATTCGTAAAAAAAACTGACTTCAAATAGAAAATATTCTAAAACGAAAATGCACTAAAAAGTAGATAAATATTGCAGTAACCCCGTCAGAACCCCGTTTGCTGTCATTTATTGAAGAGCTCCCCCTCAAAAATTATCTAAAACTCCGCTGAGTGGGTTGAAACTTGTCACACGTGAGTGGATCTTAGTGATTCGCATTGAAATATGTATTAAAAATGTATTTTATACCAAAAAGTGGCGGTCTCAATCACAGTTTGGAAAATGAGGCTCTCAACATGTGCACCTTATATGGAGCGCTACGAGGCTTCTCTGCACGTATAAGAGTAAGAATACCGACTGCAATATTTTTTGTTTTGTTTTATCGTTCCATTGAAATTAAAACTACAAGTTATCTCTTATATATAAAATTCTCGTGTCACAGTTTTCGTTGCCATACTCCTCCGAAACGACTTGACCGATTTTGATGAATTTTTTTGTGCTTATCCGGTATCTATGAGAATCGGCCAACATCTATTTTTCATCCCCCTTAATGTTAGCGGTAGTCCAACCCTAAATTTATTATTTTATTTTTTAGACAAAATTTTTAATATCTATTTTTTTATGATACAACATACAAAAATACATTCAATCCTCAATTTTCACCCTTCTACGATCAACCCTAATTTTTTAAATTACTTATATGGCAAATCAACGTTTTCCGGGTCAGCTAGTATACATATATTTATGGAATCGGTTGAAGGCTGTTCATTTTGTTACCCCAGTCGATGGGTTTGGAAGAAAAATATTCTATTCTACAATATGCCGTCTAAAATCCGTCTTAAATATTTTTTTTATGTGCCTAGTGTCACTTGCGTTATCAAAACGAATCTAACTACATATATCTCATAATCGAAACCGGTTAATCCGTTTAGATGTTATGGTGGAATAATGTCACAAACATACATACAACCCTTAAAACATAACTCTTCTTTTTTGGGGCAGTCGTGTAATAACGTCACTCTAAAGTATAATTAAGAAGCAGATGAATCAATTGTGAAAAACAGAGATTTGATTGGTCGGCTCAGAAATGCACTTGAGGATATATGCGTTATATTTTTTTTCTTAGGTTTAGCCAATTATTATATTACATTATATCACTACACACATTTTCCATGACATTATTTAATTACATTTTTTATTCAAATCTTTCAAACAAATTTGTTAGTAGGAACTTACACGCCCGCAACAACCATTTGAAAATGATTATGTTGCAAAATTTGTATCTAGAACGAATGCTGCACTTATTACCAAATTAACAACTTAATGATTTGGAGACTGGATTTATAATGCTATAATAAGTCAATTGAATGATATTTCATCGTGTTACGCCTATATCAATAATGATAAGTCAACACCAAAGTATTTGTTTGTTGACATGAAATATAAGTAGTTGGAAGTATTTATCCGGTGGTAAAATAACACTTGCCTTTAAAAACAATAATTTCGCATTAATGTGACATGTTCAGCTCAAGCTAATTGTATATGAGCATTTGGACTCCCTATGAGTCCAAATGCTTTTACTGTAGTAGCTGTAGTATTGTAGAAGCTGTAGTGTTGTATATAGTTTGTAGTATTTGTTTAATAAAGGCATACCGCCATATTAAAAAAAAGCTATTTATAATTTTTTTTCAGAATAAAAGTTTTTATATCGCAAATTGCGCAGGACACATAAAGGAACTATATTAGCCGGATCGTCCACTGTTGAACACAGCCTCCCCTATTAATAAGGGTATTTGCCATAATCCCCACAATTGGCACACTTGGATCGCAGTGTAAGATGACAATTCTTTAGAAGACGCTGCTGCCCACCTTCCCGTATTTTTTCCCTTAGTCGCCTTTACGACACCCACTGGAAGGTATGGAGAGGTGCAATTCTAACCCGACACAACACGCATATTCTGCCTTCTTTGCTAAAAGTTTCACATCTTGGCACAGAAAAAAATAGTAGTGACTAAAATTGGTAATTGAAACAATGATAGCCGAGTAGTAATAGTTATGGACTGCCGTGCCACCGGTCCATTGTTCGTTGATCCACCGGCGGCGGCTTGAATTTATCCACAAGGTGGAAAGGCATTTCGCGAATACTCGCATGACTAGCAATCATCCTCAAGTAGAAAATGTGTCGCTCCGATAGCTCTTGAGAGCCGTTAAGTACTAATGAAGTTACAGGTTCATGAGACTTTGCAACTGTATGTCTCAGGGTGAAGGGCGCAGTGACGAAATGCACTGCATCTGTTTTTGGCAGAGGTTACCACAAAGACCGAGCTTGCAAATTTGATGCGGAAGTAGGTGTAGTAGAAGTACGACTAACAGGTGTGCAATTTTTTTTTCGGGGTGACTTAGATGCTGTCTACAGTTGTGCAAATTCTCATGCTCGATATTTAGAGATGCCGCAGATCCAACAGTTGTGCTTCATGTATACTCCGAAACAATCCCACAAAAAAAAGATTGAATATTCAGTGTAAAGATGACCATAAAATGTTGAACATAAAAGTACAGAGAAAAATGAGTTCGTATTTACACTGACTAAAAATGTAGCACTAGTAATTTAATACGCTAAGACAATAAATTATACATGGAATGTGAGTTTATGCGTGTGTAGGTGTATGTGTGTGAGTGTGTTCATTAGTGTAGTTTCATGTATTATTGTAATAAAGTATGTGCAATTCAAGAATTATATAATTTTAACGAGCAGGTTTTCTGTATCCTCGTAGTTTTATTCTACATCCATTCCACTAATAATGGTTTAAGGGCATATAGTATAAGTTTCCAAACGTTATTTTTGTTGTCATTAAATTTGTTATATAGCTAAGGAGCTAAATGATTATAGTGTCTCCAGGCGATAAAGCACTTATACTTTTTTTTTTTATGCCTGGTAGGTTAGCATTTGACCACTATCTCACCTGATGGTAAGTGATGATGTGGTCGAAGATGTTGTTCAGACTAACCTAGAAGTACTGGCTCTCAAGGACAGCTGCCGGAACACACCGTTAGGTGCTTGGCGACAGATTTTCTACTTGAGGGTGGTAGCTAGCCAGGCGGGCATTCGCAAAATGCCCTACCACCATGCTATAACGACTGCCATCCAAAGACGACAACCAGGACCGACGGCTTAACGTGCCCTCCGAAGCACGGAAACGCTCAGTAGTAATGTCACTAGCGGTCACCCATCCAACTCATGACCGCGGGCGACGTTGCTTAACTTTGCTGATCGGTTGATAACAGCTAAGTAAACTTCGCTACGAGCGCTTCACTTGGGAACTGGGAAAGCTTCCTAACTGATAGAACATTACATTTCACATAGAGGTTTGTCACAGGATGTCTAAAAGGTTAAGCCACCATAACTTTCAATAATATACGTTGTGCACGCTCGACTTTGATAATGTGACTTTTTGCAGCGCCACCCCAGGAACAGATACAGTAGTTGATTATAAATCCAAGAGCTTTGTATGTTTGTATAAGAAGCCTTTGTTCAGCCACCAAACTAAGTGATTTGTTTAATTACCATGCGTAATAATCGCAAAAACCTAAGACAACCTTATGTGATTTAAATCAGCTTTCTAATACGGTTTGATAATATTTCAATGTGTGGTATCCAAGTTTTTTTTTTTATTACTGTTCGGTTCGCCTTTGACCACTATTTCACCTGATAGTAAGTGATGATGTGGTCGAAGATGTTGTTCAGGCTAACCAAGAAGTACTGGCTCTCAAGGACAGCTGCCAGAACACACCGTTGGGTGCTTGGCGACGAAATTATCAATAGTCACTCCGAGGTATTTAATACTATTTACGGATATTAGTGAATTGCATGTACAGTTAGCTTTGGTAGGTTGGCGATTGCATGGGAAAGTATGGACGTGGGTTTTGAAGTCGTCAGGTAAACAAGAGGCCGTCCCGTCTTCCAAGGAACAAGGGTCATTCTATCGGGCATTTTGCCGCCGTCCGATCAGTTTTAGAACTGTTTGGTAATCCGGCACTGACTAAGGCATAACGAACCCGCTTGAGTTCAAGCTGGCATGTCTAGAAAAGCGACCTGCACCCTTAAGCTCCCCGGGGGGTGCCGGGTTAGAATTGCACCTCCCCAAATCATCCCGTGGGTGTCGTAAAAGGCGACTAAGGGAAAAATACTAGAAGGTGGGCAGCAGCACCTTCTAAAGAACTGTCATCTGTCACTGCGATCCCCAAGACGCCTGCCAAGCGTGAAGATTATGGCAAAAACCCCCTATATAGGGGAGGCTGTGTTCAGCAGTGGACGATCCGGCTGATACATATATAGGACATACAGCATACAGTAAGCGTCACAACGGCATCTTCAAGTCAATCTAAATTTTTGAGATTCATCTATTAATACAAGCCATAGCCATGTATAATTAGCATCCCTTATAACTGTGTTCCCCGCTAAGTATGTAAGAATGCCCCCATAGTAATGTAATTAATTTCTAAGTTAACCTAAAAAATGGCACGGACCCTGGAGTCTGTGGAAAATCTAACAAACCAAATAAAAAAATACAAGTCATAATACACGCATCGTGTCCGTTACTACGTGGTAGCCAATTCGGTTCACACAATCACCACAAAAACACCGATGTAGACTTGGCCAGTAAAACTTTAAAAAAGCATTGTTTACTTTTTTTTTTTTTTTATTCCATACTGGGTAGCACTTGACCACTATCTCACTTGATGTTAAGTGATGATGCGATCGATGATGGAGCGCGCTTACCCAGAAAGACTTAAATGTTTACTTAAATGTGTTTGAGATAGGTTTCAATTTGTTGAAAGTAGAACATGCAACCAAACACCTAATTAATTTCCATCGCGATTAAGCTAGAAGATGAACACGCTCTGCGTTTTTACTCTACAATTTAACGTTTTGATTAAGTTATTCCTCTATACTCAAACTTTCAGAATAGCCGCTACCAAGCTTCTGCTATGCAGAACTATGGGCAGTTTTTATAGCAGAACAAAAAATATATATCAAACCAGGCTACACTAGGTGACAACATGGAGTTAATATATATTTGTGTATTGCAGACAGAGGGCACGAATGCTGATGATGATATATTGACACTTGGCTCCAATCACGATTATCAAAAAGGGGTATTTAAAATTGGTGTAAGCGTATCCTTTAATATTGTCAAATAAATTAATATATCCAGAGTTGGAACATGTATAATTATTGTGAAGTATCTATGCGAAGATCTTCTGTATGACTATCACTTTTGGTCGATGGATTTATTGCCGTGGTATTAAAAAAAAAGGCCAAGCACAAGTCGGACTCGCGCACGAAGGGTTCCGTACCATTACCTAAACCACAATATTAGACACTATAACATAACATTAGATTTAGATTTGACGTGCATGATTACGACTCGCATTAGCCGATTTTTGTATTTGTTGTAACAAGAATAGAATACATCATCTGTGAAATTTCCACTGTCTAGCTATCACGGTTCATGAGATCCAGCCTTATGACAGACAGAAAGACAGACAGTGAAGTCTTAGTAATAGTGTCCCGTTTTTACCCTTTGTGTACGGAACCTTAAAAAGTACGACCGGATCGATCATAAATGAAGTTATGTCTTCAATATTGATGGAATGATAACAAATATTTTTAAAATATTTTATGAAAACATCAAATTAATATTTTAATAAAACACTTTAAATATACAAAAATATATCTAGTGACAATTCCGCCAGTCTAGTGATAATTTTCCTGTTAAGCCGACGTGACGTCACAAACGTCACGCAGCCAAACTGGAAGAATTTTGGCCGCGTTTCGCTTCTACACGAAGTATCCTCAGGAGGTCTTCGTGCTTCGTGTAGAAGCCAAACGCGTCGAAAATTCTTCCAGTTTGGAAAGTAACTTTAGTAGTCGTTACTAGTTTTTCCGCCTGAATCTATTTATTATTGATGGAATGAATGAATAGAAAGAAAAAGGCAATTCATAATTTACAAAAACACTTTATTACAACTCAAAAATGATCCTTTTAACTTCATTATCGATGTAGTTGTATGTGATGTATGAACATTTACCGATATGTACGCATTGACATGTATATACGTGTAACATATATACGTGTAACGTATATACGAGTAACGTATTAGCTCAATGTATGTACGAGTATAATTTAACGATTTACGCCGAACACGGTGCGTAAATTTTGCGCTCCAATAATTTGAAGATAGATACTTTTGTTTTCTTCTTCACACACGTAAATAATATTGCATTTATTCACTTATTTTCTAGGTACATAAATATGAAGAACTGCACCAGTAAAACCTTTTGATAATCACTGGGTATTTTGTTAAAATAATTTCAATAAATACAGAATTCATACCAGATGTCATCACTAAATACGAAATTTCATTATAAATACTTAACAATTTGTATTTTTCCTTTGTATTAATTATATTGAAAAGCTATTAATTCTAAAATCAAAGCTTGTTCGGAGATGATTATAAAAATAAAGTATGCACTATAAACGGCTTTACGTAAGTACACAAAACAGGTAAATTGTTAATTTAGTCAGCTAACTTCTTACAACAGTTTGACTTAATTTTGAAAGGTGAACTTTTTTTTAATGTTTGATGTTGAACATGATTGAATACGATTACGAAAATTTAATTTTTAATGATAATTTATGTATGAGCGCGCTGTGACCAAATTTAAAATACATATATATATATATATATATATATATTATGTTATTTTTGACTAAAACAACCATCTCACACTAAGCCTAAGGCTCGATCGTAATATTTATATAAATTTTCATATAATCTTAACACTTGGACAAGTCGCCCTCGTCCGAGTCTTAACATAACAACTAACACTTAATACGATTAAAGACATTTGACAACTATTCATTAAAATGGAGATGAGGAGTTGGCATCGTTGAACTGCTGAAATGGTCCCTGAGTGCTGCGACTGTAGTAGTGGTGGTTTGTGGCATGGTCATGAGATATTTTGTGGTCCAGTAGGCGCCAAAAGCCAGCAGTCCGGTGATCAGAATGCTGAAACAAAGTACAGAATCACTGTCACCGAGTACAAATTATTTGTACACGTAATTTGCAGAATAAATAGAATACGATACACAGAAAAATATTTTATAAATATTTACTTATATATTATTTCATACGTTAATGGTGGCTAACCAAATATTTATATATGAATAATTTGATAATTCAGATTTTACAGAAAAATCCATCACATTTTCGTAGATCCGCGCAGTGCTTCATTATTTACGGGATACAAATTTTATTATCTTAATAAAGTGCCAAAATAAATTTTAGGCCTAACCATATTTGCTTTGTAATAAAATTGTTAAAAAGCAAAATCAAATAATTGTTGTATATTTGAACTTTAGACTCTTTAATTTACTAAGAGATTTCTTTTATTGTACTGAATAGATACCTTTTCACTAACGATAAACCTAACGTTATTCTGTTATTATAATTGACTAGCGACCCGCCCTATTCTATCTATTTAAAAAAACATATCAAAATCCGTTACGTAGTTTTAAAGATCTAAGCATACATACATAGACAGCGGGAGGGGATTTTGTTTTATACTTATAGTGATGATAAACTTTATATGAAATATCACTCCATGGAATACTCTTACAATATGTAAATGAGACAGTTTACTTACAATCCAAGTGGCATCTTTGTAACTCACAAAGTATTATAATGTCTCTACTGTTAAAGTAATTTTACACATGATGCACCCGTACGTATTGAACAGAGTAAGATAATACAATTACTTTTATAGAATCCAGATCTATTTAGGCTTATCCTTCACGAGTAACCTGCGAGCATAAGCGATGTAATAGATATACTTTTTATTGGCCTTATGATATTCCAATTATATGTTTGTTGTGAAAAAAAGGCAAGTACAGGCGCACCTGTCCATTGCAATTTCCAAGTTTTCCACTCTCTCGACGCGTAGTGATATTTACCGTAATAAGTCAGTTATTTTAAAATACTTATGCTAACCACAACCTACAAATGCAGAGACAAGACAAAATTATCTGTAACATACTATATGAAATATGATCCTTTTTTTTTTTAAATCGATTTGTATTTTGGTATAACTTTCACTGCCATTGTAGTTTTTATATTGTTATGTGATAGTACAAAATTTTTTTTTACCAAAAAATTTTACCTTTTCAACACTCAAATGTGTGAAATAACTTCTTTTCAATTAATTTTTTCACCATTTTTAGTGACCCTTGCTACTTATGGGATCGATAATCATTCACTGTCTATGACTATAACATCATCAAGATAGGGAAATACTTTTCAGTTATCGGAGTGTAACCATAGAACATATAATAATACTCAAAATCGGTTTGACCGATTTTGATGAAATTTGAATGGGGTGTGATACCATTAGCTAGCTAGCTTTAAATTAAAAAAGAATCATCAAAATCGGAACACCCAGTCAAAAGTTCTGAGGTAACATAAAAAAAGACGATACTACAGGCGAATTGAGTACCTCCTCCTTTTTTTGAAGAAGTAAAAACGCGTTTACATTAACAAAACAGCGTTACAAAAAAAGATGTTTACAACATACCGAAAAACCGCGTGAAAAATATTTTCAAATACCTTTTTTCTGAAAAAAATTCACCTTAATATTTTGATTTTATTATTGTTTCTTATGTACAAAAAAATACAGCTCTTTGGATGAATTAGTTAGGAAATAGTAACAAAAACACTTCTTTTAAAAATATATCCGTGCATGATAAAAAGAGCAATAGCATGTTGTTGATCCGGTACTTGCCCGTGGAACACCTCGTCGGTATCGATTGGGCTACACCTATACTTGGTAGCAGTTGTGCTGATAGGATCATCGAAGCATTCGTAAAATTGTAAAATACTTGTAAATAGTTCAACAAAAACTGTTCCTGATTTCATCACTTTATTTTTCAGTAAATACCTTAAAGGGTGCAGCAAAAAAACACAACAGCTTTCAATTACCTATCAGTGGAGAACAAGATTTATATCGAATATGGTGAGGCATGCTATATGTTGTATAAACACTAATTGTATAGTAGTAATAATAAAGCATAGTCACGGGTGATTGTAAACATGAATGATATGCAGACCTTTGACTATTGCACTCGTAGCCTATCCATTCATCATATTCTTACCCTTCTTCCACTTGCGTTTGTTTATATAGCTTAGACAACTATGACCTACTACTAATAGAGTGTAGAAGATTGATATCGGTAGAGTAAAATATTGAAAATTAAAAGCTTCTAAAAATGCATCATCAAAAGCCATAACGTTCACGGTTGAGCAAAGTTCTCCTTCAATAGGGGAGTCCACCATAATCCCCACGCTTGGCTGGCGTATTGGGTATTGCAGTGTAAGATGGCAATTCTTCAAAAGGTGCTGCTTCCCACCTTCTGGTATTTTCTGTGATTATTTTTTGGCTGCAGTTCTAGCCGGGCAGCCTAGAGGGGACAGTCACTTAATTCTCCAAAACTGTGCAGCTATCACTACAGCTGTTTTTCATGATACCTTCACAGACTTACTCCAATATTGTAGCGAAATTCGTAAGAATGTAAAAAGTTCAGAACAAACTACTACATAATGCTAGAAACCTATATAAATATATATAAGCCTCTCAATGCAATCAGAGAAATCAATGACTTTAATGTGGTACAAACGGCTGCAAAAGTTGTTTTAGAGTCAGTCCAGATTTTGGATCCAACCTGCTATACCATCTACGACCTGATTGTGAAAACCTACCAATCTGATTCATCAGTAGAGAGGAAACTTGGTATTTAATTAATACTGGTTATATTCTACTGTAAAACTAAAATCAAAACGCTCAGGTTCTTGAAATGGCGGTTGTTGTATACGGTTGGTAGTTGGCAAATCTATTGAGCTCAAATTTGATGTAATATTCAAGGGTAGGTGGGTAATAGCTTACCCTTTCAATTCCATCATCAGACCGCCATGATAGTAGCATAGGTAATATTATTGCATTGCTATCGGAACTACTATCTATGACCACGATTCATAATAATATTGACGATAGAATATACTGTTTAGTTAAGCATGTTTCACCGTCGACCGCCGTTTTCTATCAGACGTGACTGCAGCCAAATGCTTGCTTAGATGTGAGTAATAAAATCTACAAAATGTGGGTAAATTTCATGTCATGTGGGTAAATGGTGTCTTATATTATATCAAAAAGATACAGATTACTCAAAAGAAAGTGTCACGTATTAAAGGTTAAAAAAGAAGTGAAACAGGAAGGCTCAATCTACACCAGCAGAGCATTGGCAGTGATAGAGACAAATCTGCCGCTGCCACCTCAGTCTGAATCGAGGCTTAATTGCCTTTACCTTGTTGGACAACACATCCTCATCCGACCCATGGTTTAAACCCCCCCGTCGCCGACCACGGCAGGTATTGGACGACCCGGATGACCCCATCGCAGCCATTACGTTGGCAGCTTTAGCGTTGTCCGCAAGTCGTCCCGGTAACATCCCCTGGTGTGCGGTAATCAGAGGTTACACAATCAAACACCGAGCTCGCCGGCGAGCTCGAGGCAAAAATAAAATACCGATTAGTGTCTCTCCAAATAGTCACAGAGTTTTATTCAGTAGGGCTCATCCCATTCTCAACGGTACAACACTGCAGTTGTACTGGGGCATTTAGTTCCGATTCCCCCATTGTCTCTTGGCAGCGAGACAAGCCGAGGTTGAACCACAGTGGTGCCCTTGAGCTCGCTGTCACCCCTCCCGATAGCAGCGTAGCGTTTTCGGCGCTCGCAGGAGACGGAGGTATAAGGCGCTTTTCGCCTTATGCGCCCGTCAAGGCACTTCTCCCTCCCAGGCTATAAGAGGGCCTCCCCTCGCCCAAAATCCGGTGGAGCTGGACGTCCGCTTAGCGGTAGTCAGCATCTATGTAGTAGGTAGAATATCTATATCCTCCCTAAAAAAAAAAAAAGGACAACACATCAAGCATTTTCTGGCATTGCTTTGGAGAATACAAACGTGACCAAAAAGAACACAACCACACGGGCTTTTCATAGTAATTATATCCTCATTGCGCAACGTGACGATGTGTAGTGAGAAACATTGGCAAACTAATCTCCTCGGACGAAAGGGTGATTCCTCAACGTGAATTACTATTGGTGTATACAAAACATTTTGACAGCATCAAAATACTAAAAACTGTCATTCATATCTTGATTTCTGACATGTTTATTCATAGTAGCAATACAATTATAAAATACCAAATTTATTTGCAAACAATAAAATGCAAACACTATAGAATAACGGCTATTTACAAATGGTGAAATGGTACTTGAATATAGTCCTCAAACTATTAGGGCTCGGTGCAATAATTGCTGCAGCTGGGCTTTGGGCGGGAGCTGGCGTGCTTTGGCGGCCAAAGCGGCGGGACGAACAAACTCTGATCGGGGGTACGATATGGAGCCAGATTATCATCCCCATTGGACTGCTTATATCAATGAGCATCAACCAGAACGTAGACCTGTTCGTGCATTCGTATTATCTACTGACAGGTGTCGCAATTAGCTTCATGACTGGCATTGTATTGGTGAGTTAGAATACTTACAGTTTAGTTTTGTGTTTTTATTCTCACATTTTCCTATATAAAGTAGTATATAAATTATGTATTTTAGGTCTTTATAAATAGTGCAGGCAGGGGTCTTGGGGATCTCAATACTAATTATGGACTTGACTCCTATGTAAGTACAGCGATAGTGAGTGGATCTTTAATTTGGACTTTTGTAAAATTTTAGTTATTCAGATTTTAAACTGAGTACTGTAATTGCCAGTTGGGTGCCTGGCTAAATGTTTCTCTTTCTCTCTCTCTCTCTCCTGCGGGTGTCGTAAGATGCGACTAAGGAACCAGCAGGTGGGCGGCATATTATCGCATTCTGAGGAACTTACACTGCTATCCCCAAGATGCCGGCCAAGCCCAAGATGACGATTATGGCAAAAAGGCTGTGTTCAGCAGTGGACACACCGGCTGATACAGTAATAAACGGCGGCCAAACTTCTAGGTCCATTAATCTAAGTAACTGATTTACGCGCTTTTCATTTTAGTTTAAATAACTATTGACAATAATACCTGATATAACTTTTTTATATGGTATGTGTCAATGTTATTTCAACAAAACTTAGGAGTAATAATTAGCTATCCACCTTACTTATTTCATACTAGCTTTCCGGCTGCGGCTCCGCCCGCGGGTTTATCGGTTATCGCGCAAAACCATGAACCTCTTTTTGCGCAGTTGGATAAAAACTATTCTATGTCCTTTTCCCTAGATCTGAAACTATTTCCATACCAAATTTCATCCAAATCGGTCCAGTAGTTTCAGAGCTTATTCAATGCAAACAATCAAATAGATTCTCTTTATTGTTTTAGTTTAGAAAAAGAAAGAAAAAACATAAATTTATACTTAGTTCACGGAAGTCACTAACAGCATCACATGCAGTAAAATCACTTAAAGTCAACTGCCCCAACAGATTGCAATGAATAGGTACAAACTAGTTTTCCACTATAACTCTTAAATACTGTATCAACCGGATTGTCCACTGTTTAACAGAGCCTCCCCCGTAGAGGGGGAAATTTGCCCTAATCCGGACGTTTGGCAGGCGTCTTGGGGATCGCAGCTCAAGATATAGATTCCTCAGAAGGCGCTGCTGGCTACCTTCTGGTATTTTACCTCTAGTCGCCTCTTACGATACCTACAGGTAGCAATGGGGAGGTGACATTCTAGCCCGGCACCCCACGGGCTCCAACTCCAACTTTTTAATGCTTGAACAGATTTCAATGTATCGTTAGAACCCTTACACCATCCCAAACGACACTGGTTATAAATCATCAGCCGCCTGTTACATCTGCGTTTATTTTTTTGTAAATGGTATATCCTAAGCGAAAGCATACTCTACTTCGAGTATCTTAGAAAAGCAAAAGGAAAATATATATCCCGGAACCATCTAATCAAATCCTGCTGGTACATAGTCGATTTTTCCCATATAGGTAAGAAAATAAAAATTTACAGCAAAGCATACATTAACATTTGATAGTGTTTACTTTGTTGCGAATTTTCATTGTTGATTTTCTTTATATAATCAACAATGAATCAAAATACTTTAAAGGTTGAGGGACGGAATTTCGGCTTATTCATGAAATGTAGTATTTGACATTTTCCATGACAAAAGCAATGCAGTGCTGGACATAGTTGCTACTAACGTTTTTAAAGTTAGGTGTGTTTGAAATCCCCAATTGTTAACTACTATACTTACTTACTTACTCTACTTACTACCTTAGCATGGACAGAAAATCCCTGTAATTAAAATAATAACTCGCGTAAGAGTATTTTTTTAAATTTAACTTATTGGTATCGTTTTCTTTATCAGCTGGTTGAAGAATACAAAACATCAAGAAGCTTTGGAAGACAATCAATACCTGCACAAATAGTAAAAGGCAACAAGTACGATCCGATATATTTAAGTATAGGCGTCCTGAGTCTCATCGCTGGTATACTCACTTTAATAGATTTTATTTTGCTACTTGTGATTTAATCTATGAGGCAATAATATTGTGAATTGGTTCAGTGGTTGGTCAGTAGAGTCCTGATCAGCGACCCTTATTTTTTATATAAGCTCTATTATCTGCTTCATTTATGTGGTGTGACAATAAAGTATTATCTATCTATCTATCTATTATTAAAAATATAATGGAATGAGGGTGATTGTTTCAATTAATATACATAGAGCAAATGCTGAAAAATGCTGAAATAGCACTATAGGATTGCGTAAGAGTGAAATAGATGCAGCCATGGTGAAATCGCGATCTGTTGGTGTGAGACCCGAAAGAAAGCTTATCACACAAAACAAGTCTTTAACAACTATAATTTTTGCATTAACGCCTGCTAATCAAATAAATCACAACAAAAACAAAAAAATAACTATGAGCTGGATTCGAACCCATGACCAGCCGGCTCACAGAAACGTTTCTGAATAATTCGGTGACCGATGGTGAACTCTTTCCTCCTGGATTCATAGTGCTACGCAAACATCGTGGGAATAACGTTGGCTGGGGTGGAGTTCTATTGGCTGTGCGTGATTCCTTTATACCCAAATTAATTACTGATGTGGACGGATTAACGGACGATAAGGAAATACTCTTAGTGAAGATGTCTTGTAAAAAAGTAACTTTTTTGGTTTGTGTTGTATATATACCTCCCAGTTCTAGTGAAAATAGATACTTAGATATCCTCGCTAGTATTGAAAATGCTGTGTGTAAGTATTCATCACTATTTGATATGCTGATCATTGGAGATTTTAACCTCAATTCTGCTGGTATTAGTACCAAGTTACAATTTGAAATGTTCGTACAGTTTTGTAAGTTAAGTCAACATAATGTGTTCGTAAACTGTTACGGAGGCTTGTTGGATCTCGTGTTGTCTAATATGGCATCGGGAAACGTGAGTGTATCAGCCGACGTGGTACCGCTTGTATCGATTGACCTATATCATCCACCGTTTGAGGTAACTTTGTCTCTACCGTGTGGCGCTGACGTTCCTGATACTTCTTATCCTTTACCTATAGTGCCAGATACAAATCCTTATGCCCCTGATTGGAATTTCAGAAGGGCTGACTTTTATACTCTGTATGCCACTCTGTCTGAAATTGATTGGAATGATGTACTCGGACTACAGGATATCGAATCTGCTACAGATATTTTTTATAGGAAGCTTAATGATGTCATCAGCGATTGCGTGCCAGTTAAGGCAAACATTAACTACTCGGAGAAACGTCAATGTCCACCATGGTTTACTTCAGAGATTATAAAAAAGTTAAAAGTTAAATATTTTCACTTTCGTAAATACAAGGAATTAGGCTTAGAGTTCAATCGTGAAGTTTTTAAATATTATAGAAGCCATATTAAAGAACTTATAGACGAAGCACATAGACGATATATGGTGCTGGTCGGTAGCAATATTAGACGCGACCCAACGCAATTCTGGAAGCATGTACGAGAGAGAAGAAAGAGCCGGGTCATGGTAAACGAGTACACGTTAGGCGGAGCAACAGTGATAGGTCAGGAAGCGGCTACGGCGTTTGCGGAATATTTTGCCTCTGTCTTTCTTGACAATGTTCCTGTACTCGATTCAGAAGTGGCGGCGAGTGGCGCATCGTGTGTGGCTGATGCTCGACTCATTACCCTGGACAGTGTCACAGTTGCGGATGTCCGCCGAGCAATTCAGCGCGTAAGAGCATCTTCAGCAGCTGGGCCTGACGCAATACCACCTTTTTTAGTAAAGGATTGTTCCTCTTCGCTTGAAGTACCCCTCCTCCATCTCTTTAATATTTCCCTTAAAGCATCTAAATATCCTGACAAATGGAAGTTGTCTAGGGTTACGCCTGTGCCGAAGATTCGAACATCAACGGATATTACAAGCCACAGGCCTATAGCTGTTTTAGGTATATTTGCAAAAGTTTTTGAATCAATTATAAATTATTATCTGACTCGTCAAATCGAATCTGCTTATGACAATTCTCAGCATGGTTTTCGTGTCTCTCGCTCCACTAATACAAATCTCATCAACTTCGTGGAGTTTGTTAGCAAACATATGGTTGATGGGCGACAAGTTGACTCTATATTCCTAGATTTTAGGCGAGCGTTCGATGTAGTGGATAACGATATACTTCTGGTCAAGTTGTCAGCCATGGGAATCTCGCCAAAATTTTAAAATTTTTCTCTAGCTACCTGAAAGACAGGAGGCAGTATGTTCAGCTAAAAAGGTTTAGATCTACCGAATACTTTACGAGGTCAGGTGTAAGTCAAGGCAGTACCCTTGGGCCTTCCCTCTTCCTTTCTATGATCAATGACTTACCAACAGTGCTCAGTACAGCCCAGTGTCTAATGTTCGCTGACGATTTGAAAATTTACCAGCCAGTAAATGAACTTGTCGACGCTATTGAACTTCAATATAACATAGACTCATTGGTGCAATGGAGTTGGTCTAATCGGCTTACATTTAATGTCTCCAAGTGCAAGGTAATCTCTTTCTCCAGGTCTCTTACACCCTTAACCACACAATATACCTTACAGGGTTCTGCACTTGAGAGGGTTACTAAAATTCGAGATCTTGGAATTATTTTAGATAATCAGCTTGATTTCCGAGAACATGTTATTTCTACTTGCAAAGAAGCAAATAAAATGTTAGGTTTTGTGATGAGGACAGCCTCGCAATTCCAAGATATTAGGGTGGCAATCACGCTCTTCAACGCGCTCGTGCGAAGTAAGTTGGAGTTTGGTGCGATAGTCTGGGATCCGAGTGAAGCTAAATATACCTTGATGATAGAGAGAATTCAGCGTAAATTCGCAAGGTACGTTTACAAACGCATGTACGCATACTATCCTTACCTTTTTCCTTCTCTATTTGTGTCAGGAATGATCGGAGTGGATACATTAGAGTACGGGCGTAAATTCTTACTAGTTGTTCATTACTGCCAAATACTGCGCAATAAAGTCAATGATTCGGATGTGTTAGCTACTCTTGGCTTATATGCTCCAAATAATTACCTTCGAGCTGGTAGTCGACGCCGACATCAGCTGTTCACGGGGCCAGTGGCACGAACTAACTACGTAAGTAATGCACCCACGCATAGAGTGTTGTCAATTCTTAATGGTTTCCTGCACGAGTTCCAAGAAGTAGATGTTTTTGTAGACAATCCGAGAACCATTGTTAATAGCCTAAGAGTGTTTCTGTGTAAGTTCTTGAAACTTCCTGAGAGCACTGCTCCTGACATATAGATGTCATGAACAGTGTGCTCAAGATGTAGCTAAGTTTATATATAAAGTATAATTATGTTGTAGTATGTAATTATTTAAGATAGTTAGCGTCTTGGTTTTAACTGTAAGCTTACTATTACAAACTGAATAAATAAATAAATAATAAATAAATAGATTTTTTTTTATCTAGTATCGTATATATTATCGTAGTGAGTGAGTCATAGTTCAAATTTATACTTACGTTCCTATTGTTTACCCATCTTATGGGACGGAGCGATATCTGCAGCCAAACTGAATTGAACTCATACATATTAAATCTGTTGTATTTTTTTTATGCCTTATAGGTTAGCCTTTGACCACTATCTCACCTGATGGTAAGTGTGATGTGGTCGAAGATGTTGTTCAGGCTAACCTAGAAGTACTGGCTCTCAAGGACAGCTGCCGGAACACAGCGTTAGGTGCTTGGCGACAGATTTTCTACTTGAGGGTGGTAGCTAGCCAGGCGGGCGTTCGCAAAATACCCTACATGGTGGTAGGCTATAACGACTGCCATCTTAAGACAACAACCGGGACCGACGGCTTCACGTGCCCTCCGAAGCACGGAAACACTCAGTAGTAATGTCACTAGCGGTCACCCATCCAACTCATGACCGCGGGCGACGTTGCTTAACTTTGCTGATCGGTTGAGAACAGCTTCGCTACGAGCGCTTCAATGATATTTAAAATAAAATTAGGGTTACTGAATAGCCAAATAAAATCTGATTTAACCGAAGGTTTTCTATGATAAATTTGAGAAACACAGGTAAGTTACTATAGCAAATGAGCAATGTAGTAGCTGTCAAAGTTACAGTTGATAGCCTACTTTCTAGTATTTATTTCATGTTAGGCCTTATTTAACCCAAACAATACATAAAGATGGATTTTAATTGTGACAAGGTTCAGAGAGACAGATTTCATTGAGATTATCATTATGAATTGCAGCTTTCAAATAAAAAAATGGGTATAATTTGGAAATTTTTCAACTTAGGGCTCTAATATCCTCACATAAACGGTAGATCTCATAGAGATAATTGTGTTTGATGAAAGTAATTAATATGAAAATGGCTGTATCTATGAAACTATCAATGCTAGAGTACTAGTGTTAGATCGCATTAAGGTTATGTGTTGCGGCAGTTGTTGTTCAGAGGCCGTTGAATAGATATACTTTACTTAAGATGGAGGTTAGGCTAAAGTGCATAAATCATAATATTAATACTTAAAATATATAAACGTACGATAGGTTTATATTTTTTCTGATTATTGTAATTTAAATTATTAACATCATTGCCAAACAAATGCTTTTTAAATCCAAACCACATTGTATGATATTCTCTATCATATAATAACATCTATCAAGTACCAATTTATTACGATGATTAACTAAATTAACCTTATCCGTTTGGGGTCAGAGGGGCTAAAATAGCTTTTATAGTAGGTACATATAGTTCTGTATATACATAATCTGTATATATAAAAAGGGTTATGGAAACTAAATTATGTAGAAAGTTTAAATATTTGTTAAACTAATACATTACCTTTCAATAGTTGGTGATGCTAAAAATATATGAAGATAGTGAGCAGGCAAGCCATAGAACAGGAACTGAATATGCAATAATTAATGTATAATAATAATAATAATAATAATAATTTATCCTCCACATTGCTGAGCAGCTAGTTATAGAAGCAAATTTTAAGACCGTCCATTTTAACTTGACCAATTTGAAAAGCATATGCAGCGTTCGTATTTGAAAAAAATATGCTCAAACAACTTCTATCCCATTTTATTGACCATAATATATTGAATGAGAATCAGTTTGGTTTCACAAAGAGCAGATCCACAACAGATGCAGGTGGTCAATTGACGTCACACATACTTGAAACCTGGGAGAGTCCACAAGATGCTATTGGCGTATTTTGTGATTTTTCCAAGCATTCAACTATGTAGAGCACCGCACTCTGATTCTTAAACTTTCTTACTATGATATTCGTGGAAAAACTCTAGATCTTATAGAGTCATATCTGTCAGATATGTTACAGAAGGTTGGAATAAATGGCAATACTTCTTCCGAGTCTTTGGTAAAAATGGGAGTACCGCAAGGATCAATTTTAGGTCCTTTTCTGTTTCTAGCGTAAATTAATGATCTGTTATATATTTTCGCAGATGATACCTGTCTGATTTTGAAAGTAGATAGGAAAGAAATTGAACCAAACATAAAGCTTGGCCCAGATAAACTCTCTATTGACAATGCGACATTCTTCCTGGGAATCAAAATGGATTCAATTTTACAGTAGGATCCACATATATTAAACATGATCTATCCAGAAGACTTAGTTTTGTAGCATATGCAGGTCGTATGATAAGACAATTAACAGACGTAGCTACTGCTCGGTTAACGTTTTCCCACAGTATTATGTCGTATGGTGTATTGCTATGTGGAGCTGCTGCTGAGATAGAGACAATCTTTATCTTACAAAAGCGTGCAATTCGAGCCATATATGAAATAAATCCTAGGGAAACTATGAAGCTCTTTTAAAAAAAATGATATTTTAACTTTACCAAGTGTGTATATATTTGAAAATATTTTGTATGTTCGTAAAAATTTAAGTAAATTTAAATTAAACAGTAACAGTGACGATTTCAACACTAGGAGTAGAGATAAAATAGCGGTGCCAGGTTTAAAATAAGCAAAGAGTAATAAAAGGATCTTCTTAGGTAATTTTGTGCGGTTTTATAATGAAGTTTCCAAACATATTACAACACTCACAGAGCGAAGATCAAGTTGCACGTGAAAAATATTTTTGTTAGTGAATACTTAACGAGTAAAACGCATGAATAATTCCGCCTCTGCCAAGCTATCGCATGATATAATAATATACATAAACATATACAACAAGGTAATATATAAATGTATATACGAATGTAATTATATCTGATACATTAACATCGGTTAAGCCGTTTAGAAGTTATGGTGGAATAAACAAATTCACAAACATACAGTTATGACTCAGTGGCATTGGCTATGGACTGCCGTGCCGCAGGTCCATGGTTCGAATCCCGCCGCGGGCTTGAGCTTCACAGCATGGTGGAAGAGCATTGTGCGAATGCCCGCCTGGCTAGCGACCACCCTCAAGTAGAAAATCTGTCGCCAAGCACCTAACGATGTGTTCCGGCAGCAGTCCTTGAGAGCCCGTGAAATTACAGGCACATGAGACTTAACAACTATGTCTCAAGGTGACGGGCGCAGTGCAATTAGTGACTTGACGAAATGCATCTGTTATAGGCAGAGGTTAGTCCGCTTAACATCGGGTGGGCCTCGTGCTCATCATGATCCGTCACAATTACATTAAAAAAAAGCGGGCATTTGCAAAATGCCCCACCACCATGCAAAAACTACTTGCCCACTCTATATTGGTACTAAGCTAATTAGTAAGAAGAAGATTATTACAAGAAAATACTTTTTCGTATCATGTCTCCCATGCCTGTGATTCTGGATGATCTTGAAGTGGGTAAGGAGAAAATCATAGAATAAGCATCGTGCCACTACTAACGTCGATGATGGTTTTGCTTCCTTACAATTTTTACACCTTCATCGGCGGGCTATAAAACCAAACCTAATATACAAAACTGTGTTTACAAAATATGTTAGTTTTTTTTATAAAAACCTCCTTTTCGACTGCTCAGACTAGGTGCTTTAAGTTTTCTGACAAATAAAAAAACGCTAGTCGAAATTAACCCGCTGTCCTCTTTTCTCTTTAAACAGATAAATCATTACTGTTCCAGTATATTCTAATATTCTACAACGATATCTTGTATATTTAACATGTTGTACCACAACATGTTAAATAAAGCAATTATTTGGTTATTGATAATCTTTATTGACCTAGGAAACTCCGAAAAGGATTATGTAAGAAATTTCCGACTATTATTTAAATTCATTTTTCATAAAGTTTAAAGGCACTTGTTTGAAAATGCGACTAAAGTATCAGCTGACTCATTATTTTTAAAAGTACTAAATCTTTATTTTACTGTACTGTACTGTATCAGCCGGATTTTGTACTGCTGAACACGGTATCTCCCATTATGGGAGGGTTTGCCATAGCCCCCCGTGTTTGGCAGGCATCTTGGGGATCGCAGTGTGAGATATCAGTTCAGAAAGAAAGCTAAGAAAGCGCTGCTTCTGGTGTGTTACCCTTAGTCGCCTCTTACGACACCCATGGGTAGAAATGAGGAGGTGAAATTCTCACCCCTCGGGCCTCAAATCTTTATCTAACTTTTTAAAATAAAACAAGGTCAGACTCGCGCTTTAAAATAGGTCCGAACACAGACATTTAAAGGATTTAAACATACTAAAGTTTTTTTGTAGTTGTTCGTTACAATTTCTAAGTTTTTTTTTTTCTAATACTATCGTGTTAAATCATGATCAAAATGTATGCGTTTGCAAATGTAGTCTGGGGCAGAATGATACCGGACATATTTTTCACATATTATGTCATATCTTAAAAAATATATCAAAGAAAATTATACTATTCAACCGGTTTTTTTTTTGTTATGAAAATGAAATATAACGAATATTAAGACTTTCGGTATGTTGTAAATTTATCAAACAAAATAATGTACTTAATCTACTATAATTTACGTACTCTTTACAAAATATAACTTGTGTGTCTAGACTAGACAAAATATTTGATGATGATGATATGAATGATATGGTAATTGGATTTCTTGTCGTTAGTAATCGTGGAAAAGCAGCAATCGATCTTATAAGGAGTATGCATTACTAATTAGGTTTTTTTTAAACTGAAACCAACTTTCTACACTGAATATAATGAAACTTGTAAAACTTGTAAAAGTTGGATCATGAAAATGGGAGCTCAGATTGATTTGAATCAACTTACTGACTTCAACAAGGTTATTTCATACGTTGCTATGATTGAAGTCGGTAGGTACCATATATGTTTCTCTTAATATTTGCATTACAATTAGGTCAAGTAGTTACAATCATCATGCCGATAATCCGTTGAATTATTACTTATCAGCGGGATCATCCACTGCTGAACACAGCCTCCCCTATGAAGGGGGTATTTGCCATAATCCCCACGCGTGGCAGGCGGCTTGGGGATCGCAGTGTAAGATGGTAGTTCTTTAGAATGCGCTGCTGCCCACCGTCCAGTATTTTTCCCTTAGTGGCCTCTTACGACACCCACGGGATGATATGGGGAGGTACAATTCTAACCCGGCACCCCCCGGGGAATTATTAATTACCATCTTGTAATAGGATAGGATAATAGTAGCCGTAATTAATATAAGGTTTCAGGGAAAGTTCGAGTTTTCTATGAACAGTGCAAAAGCCTGCCAAGGACCAAAACATAAGGATTGTTGCATCAACACCGTGACGCTGTATGATAACAAGATTGTGAATTTTATAATGGATTGCAAAGAAAATCTGTCCCCAACAAAAGTACGTTGATAAAATACTTTTGGAATTACGGTAACATAATATTTAAGTAACATCATTGCTGACAAGAACAAAAAATAGCATACATATAGGTGCAACGACGAACGAAACGACGAGCGTGTTAGTGTAATGGATCCTCCCGCGCTTAGTGACCTTATTTGTAATTTACTTATTTTACTAATGCTTACTTCCTTTGACGAAGCTCCTGAAGTTTCCACTAAGAACTCGTCCGCTGAGAAGTAATCGTGCCCTATCTTTGTTCACCTTTAACCAAAGATACCTTGCGTGTTGTTGTCCATTTATTTGTTATTTGGATTGATTTGACTGGCGGAACAATACAGAACATATGGATTTGTGATCGACCTTTTACGTACGGTTAAGTACGTTTAAGTACGGTTATCTGATGTCTGCCATATTAGTCAATCCTGGAAATTGAATAGCTGACGTAACCAACTTTGCTTGCGGGTCCAGACCTACCTCTCAGTTACCTGAAGCGTATTATAGATATGTGAGTTCTCTGTGCCGGAAGTAAGTTAACCAGTCGTTTAGTAAAATGACAGGATTCTATCTACTGATCTTCCTGTTTCCAATTTAATTATAAGTGAAAGGACTTTGTCTACTGACCTTTATTATTGGTTTAAGGAGGCTATAACAGCTGAATTGCTCTTCTTTTTTATTATAAAAGCACCACAATTGAAAATATTTACAGGCAAAAATCGTGGCGTCTGTGCATAACCAACAAAAACTGAGGCTGCAGATGGACAAACCGTGCAAACATATTTTTATTTTGCCATTTCTGAAACATCTATTTAATGCTTCTGAAAACTGCGTCGTATTGAAGGTAACACAATTCTTCTTCGTTAGTATTTTCAAGACCACCTCCTTTAATGCCATTGTAGGCCAACGAGAAAAAAGTTCTAGATATCCACGATTGTGGGAATACAAACCAAATGATTAAGTATCCACTGGTATAGTCATTAAGGATTGAGAACACAGTTCCTTTGGTGGCTTTCAAAGGAAATTTATGGCTGCCCTAATAGTATATTGCGTTATATCGCTGATAATAATTAAAATAAGAAAACATGTGTCTTTCCTACCATAAATTGCTCTTATAGATCTCAAAAAGTTAATACGCAACTGTATGAACTGCAAGGTGAGGCCTGGTACGGTCTTCGTATGACCGTGTATGAATAAACAATTGACTACACATACGTATTGCTCGCAGAAAACGAATCTTACCTAAATAATTCATGCGGAAAAAGAACATCTCAATACCTCTACTAATTAACCAGATACCTGTAGAATTCACAGAAAAAACATCCCATACAAATATCAAAACTGTACTGAAACAATATTATTTGGTAAAATATATTGGGTAATCATATGTAACGCGTACGCACAGACAATGATTTTTTGTTGTGTCTGCGTACGCATCAACTGTATTTCAAACTATTTGTAACAAAGCGCAACTGTCGTATAACACTCACACTTTGTTAAAGCTTGTGAAGTTTGCTGAGGTAGTTTGTAATTTACCCACATGTTTATTAGTATAAAATGTCTTGTCGAGAACGTAAGTGACTGGATAAATCTTAGTTGGGTTTTTAGATACTACTTATCATATCACTATAGTAATACATAATGTTGATAAGTAAATAAATATTAAAAAAAATAATAACTAGATCGATAACGTGGCGGCGTCGCACAAAGTCATGTCTATAAAACGGGCCTCACTTTGCAGAGTTTCATATTTTATTAATTATATTTGGTAAGTAGACCCAGTAATTGAATTATGATTGATAATTCAATTACTGGGATTAATTCCTACTTATATATTCCACGTTAGTGCTTGGAATCAGTACAACATGTCTTCTCTACATATAATAGGAAGATTAGGCTAAAAGTATGTTTTTACTAACAACATACTGGATAAGAAAAGGACGTAATTGTAAAAATAAAAATGTTTTTTTTCTTAGCTAAGCCTAACCTGCCACCATTTTCAATCACTAGCATAGTCATTAACCACTTTGCGAGGCTGTCTTCAAAGATTATCTTAAAAAAATGTAGCTCAAGGTTAAACATTTTTTTTTCCAGCACACCTATCATTTCAATTTGAACTTCGCCGAAATCTTTCAGAAGTACTACAGTGGTATGTTTTTATATGGAAACTGGACTTTTCAATCCATGTTTTACAGTGATGTATGTAACTTTTTGTGCCTGAACGTGGAAATCAACATTTCTCTAAAAAAATAACAATAAAATTTGATTGTAACATGTAAGTTTTATTTTTTAAATCTTCGTTCCCTTTCCTTTTAAACTATCAATCAATCAATCATAATAGTTCAAGAATATCACTCACCTTGGAGTGTACCATTGCATCTTGTTCCTAAAAAACTGGATGCAGCTGGTGAAAGAAAATATAGAATGGTGATCGTCTACCGACCCGTATATTAAATTACGGTAGACGATAAATACCCTTTACCGAATATAATCGACCTCTTTGAAAAGTAAGGTACTTAAATGTCAATATCTTGTAGCCTTGAGGTCACGAGTCTTCTATTTGGTGGGTACCACCAAATAGAAGATAGGTAGTTAGATAGTTAGCGAAGTAGATAGAGCCAAAAGTGCGTTCACCACTCAGTCAGGGGAGTACCAGTTCAAAAAGATGCCGTTTTGCTTAAAAATAGCACTCGGGACGTTTCAAAAGGCCATGGACAGCGTGTTGCGAGGTCTTCAAGGTATACACTGGTTTAGCTTAATGACATCATAAGTTACCCATCAAGTCTCGAGAAACATTTTGAGCAACAGAGCAACTAACCTTAACCCATTGATATCTGCGATAATGATAACAATAGAATTTCATTCATAAATTGGCCATAGTAGGTCAGCCGATGCCAAAGGATTAAAATAACATTAGACACTGTACATAAGTATCTATGCAAAGATGTCTGTATTTGAGTCATACTATTACCAAAAATAGCTTTTGGCATGAAATTATAACGAATAAAGATAAGATACAAATAATATTATACTTTCCACAGGTAAGAAAGTCTATAGATATTAAGAGTTCCCTCGAGTTTGTTAGGTCCTTTATAAACTTACGGTAATCTGTAAATGTATAAAGCACTTTGCGGTACTTAATTAGCGTTTAGCATATTGCTTGAAAAATATAAATAAAATGGACTTTACACAACAGGAGTATTTAGACGCCTACGAGTAGTGTAAAGAACTGTTGACCAGTACACCTTTTTTACAGATTCCTAATTTTCCTAAGCCAAATGTCCTTACAATGTAAGGGAAAAATGTCCTTACAATGGACGCATCAAACTTTGCGCTACTGTACTCGCACAGGGTCCTTTAGGTGGTGACAAGCCAAAAGTACACAAGCCGTACTTTGAATGACACTGAATTTCAATATAGTACAAGTGAAAAGGAGTAGTTGGCCATTGTGTGGGCTATGAAACCATAGATTAGCGAAAAAGTCTTAATTCTATGCACGAAACATTGGCGAATGTACTTATATGGAAAAATAATCATGATATATATGCAGACCATAGGCTCTTGGCTGGGCTAAACTCGATAAAAGAACCCAATAGTAATCTTATGAGATGGATGTTGTATTTGGGAGAATTTGATTACTTACATCGTTTATTAAATGGCAAGTAAAATTGTAATGCAAACGCGTTGTCACGAATGAAAGATAACGCTTTAGGCTCAAGAGGACATTCTTTATTCATGTGCTTTAGGTGAACATGACGATATCTCTATGAAACTTGATATCAACTTAGCTGAGAGAGAACTCTTAGGCGATTTAACAAAGGAAATAAGGTGACTAATTCAAAATAAAAATAGCTGCCCTCAGGTATATTCTTCAGCGGAACGAGCTCCTATCCCAATCACAATCGATGATTTTTCTTAGTAGTTTGTAAGTAGGCCTTTGACTATCTCACCTGATGGTAAGTGTTGATGTAGTCTAAGATGTTGTTTAGGCTACACTAAAATTACTGGCTCTCAAAGACAGCTGCCGGAACATACCAATAAGTGCTTGGCGACAGATTTATATGTCTATACAGATTTATATAATTTTATATGTCTGATTTGAATAACACTATTAGCATCTCAGATTTAGAGAAAACTATGAGTATCCCATCTGTAGTAGGTGACGGTCGATGTTCACCATATTCAATTCCAGCTCCGAGCAGTAGTACCTTAACAGCATCAGATAAGCCTAATAGCGATATTATACGTACAGTACATTCAGCTCGTCACTTAAATACGGATGGCATACTATATATATACTACAGGCGGTAGTATATATACTACAGGAGGCTATAGACACTAAGCCAAATCAGGTGCTAGTATTTACTTGGAACAGAAATGATCTAACAGTTAGAGATTTATCACAAAATCCTAACTCTATGGGCATAGTTGAAAGATTCGTTCATTTGCCGTGGTACCATTAGATAGTTCCTTTGATGGTACCACGGTAAATTTAATTTCTCAAATTTAATTTGGCGTGGTACCATCGACTCTATGGAATATGAAACGACTATATGAAAATGCTGATTTTTATTAACCGTGGTACCATTGAATCGTTAGACTAAAAATACCCTTGGCCTTGCTTAATTCAACTGAAAAAAGAATAATATAGAACTATTTTAATGTTAATATTTTTATTACAGTAGATGTCTACTCGACCATTTTAGAAATATATAGAATCGCAAAATATGGACGTAAAATAATCGAAGCGGCGTCTGTAATGATCTGTGCAATAATGTTGTGTATAAACATAAAATACACTGCTATGAGTTTTACACCATTTGAAGTAGTTTTCGGTCACACTGAATCCAATAACGCATTTTGTGTATACTTCAACAAACAATTCGCGCAACAGTTTGTAAAAGAGATATTAGACGAATAAGATGATTGATGAAAAGACGAATGTAAAAGAGAAACTTGGACGGGAAAAACTCAGAAGACTCAATAGATACGGTGTACATTAATGGTGTTAATACTACACAAGCCCGGCCAAAGCAAAATATCAAAAGGCTACGATTGCGGGGGCTATTAAGAGGCACATTATGCCTATATCAACACAAAATACAGACACCAATTAGCATGGTGGAAGGGCGTTTTGCGAATGCCCGCATGGCTAGCGCCCACCCTCAAGTAGAAAGTCTGTCGCCAAGCACCGAAAGGTGTGTTCCGGCAGTAGTCCTTGAGAGCCAGTGAAATTACAGGCACAATGAGACTTAACAACTATGTCTCAATGTGACGGGCGCTGTGCAATTCGTGAGTTGTCATGAATTGCAACTGTTATAGGCAGAGGTTGGTCCACTTAACATCAGGTGGGCCTCGAGTTTGTTCCGTCACAATATCATTAAAAAAAAAAAAAACTCAATTAAAGATATAGGTAAAGCATACTCCGTAGATAAGTTCTTCTAGTGATCAACAGCCAGGCTATTCAATTGCAGTCGATTGAGAAAAACCCAGGGCTACTACCTGTGAAGGAAGGTCAAGCCGTTTTAAGCCATGATACATGGACTATTACTAAAATTTTTGACTTAAAGTTAATTTACGAACAATTAAAATCAAACATTGATAATTAGGTACGTTAAACTTTATGGACATGAACAAGGGTGTTTTAATTTTAAACCATTTGATTCAGCTTGAATCCAGTCGAATCACAAAGTGAGTATACCATAAATATTACGATTGAATATTAAGCAAATGTTTTAATCTCTGATAACCAAACGTGTTTTACTTAATCCCCTTGGTACAATGGTTAAGATGATTACAGGAAATCTTGACAATGTCGATGCTCTAGACTGTATCAGCCGAATTGTCCACTGCTGAACGCAGCCTCCTCCTTAAAGGGGGGTTTTGCCATAATCGCTACGTTTGGATGGCGACTTGGGAATCACAGTAAATGAAGGCAGGTCTTCAGAAAGCGCTGCTGCCCATCTTCTGGTATTTTTCCCTAAGTCACCTCTTACGACACCCACGCGGAAAGTGATGCGGGATTACATTCTAGCCCGGCATCCCAAGGGTGCCCGGCACTCCAAAGGCCATCGAGTACGAAATATTAATTAACAAATAAAAGACAAACAGGATAAGGTTGCATGAAAAATAACAATCGTTACCGAAATATTGGGTGCCCTTAAAAATATAACAAATACCATACGAAACAACTTCATTCGAATAGTTTAAACTCTGAAGAAAATTGATTTCAATGAGTCCAAGCTGATCTAAACAAGGTTATAAGATTATTCATATATACAATACTTTTACAAACAACTTTCAAACGCTTTACATACGACATAATGAAAATGTGAAATAACTCTTATATTTGCTAAAAAATGGGATTAAATTGTTACATTATCAACAAAATCAGAATAAATTCATAATGCAAATTCCATTGATTAGAAATGATATTTTCAACTATAATTATATATTACATATATAAAACTTTTGCAAGAAGTTCACGGAAAAAAATGTCAAGTGATTCTGTTAGTTAAACACTCATATTGGGCCATGGACTGTTCCCCAACAGAATGGTACGCCATTCTGTTGAGGAACAGTCCATGGGCCAAATGTTCTTAGAGTGAAAAGTTATTGGTCAAACATTCTGTTGGTTTAGCAGTCACTGACACAAAATTATGTTGACCAAAACGTTCAAAGGTGAAAAGTCCTTTGGATGAAAAGTATGCTGACCCGTGGGTCAACATTATCTTATTATAAACCATGGTTTATGCAACAATCAAAAGTTGCTAAGGCGTTTCTGAATCAAAAATTATAGCGATTTGTATAAAGTGCTGTAACATTTCAAGACCAAGAGGAAGCCCAAAGGGCTAATTGGATCCCTGTTACTTCGCCGTCTGTCTATCAGAATATACATCCGCATTAGAGATGTATCAAATTCAAATTTAAAAAAAAATTGTCTTGACCCGAGTCTTGAATAACTGAAGTAAAAATGATTTGGGTTCTTCCTGTATGAATAATACCTAACATGCGATGGCTATATAATTATGAAAATAATAAATTATTTGTATTCAGTTTAACTTATTTCGTGCATCTAACATATATACACACTCTCTTACAGCTCACACACACCCTCATAATACACACAAAGAGGAACAAGAACACACCATTTTTCTCTTAGCTTATAATATGTTGTTAAAATAATGTATTATTGATTCACATATATTAGCAGATCTGCTAGTATAAGTCCGAAATACGGGGAAGAGCGCTGTATGCTGAAACACGGGTGATGAACCTAGTTTAGCAGCAGATACTCTTGCACAAATAAATGATCATTTTTACAAGCTAATTTTTAAGAACGAATCCATGTACACTCTTTTATAAATAAAGATTATTATCTAACTACAAGTTGGTAAAAGACATACTATAGGTAGCTACAGACAGAAAATAAGGTTGATTTTTAATAATTAATTGATTCGATCAATCAGGATCAACAAAGGTCTAATCTGAATGTCTCAGATCTCTAGCTTGTAAACTGAAGAAATACAAACCCAAAATGGAAACAGGTTGTGTATAGAGTTGGATATTATATGTGAGCCTAATGTGAAATCTAATAAAATATTGCATTAGAAATTTAATTAAATTATATTTCTGGGAGGGGGTTCGCTGTACATCATACTTCAATGTATACAATATACATTGAACTATGATAATATATTGATTCACAATAAAATAAAATATAAACATAGTCTATTATAATTATTCGCTTATTAATTTTGATTTAAATGATTTGCATCGTGTCTAAATAAATGCTTATTAAATCCAAACTACATTGTTTGATCTATCATATAATAACATCTATCAAATACCAATTTATTACGATGATTATCAAAATTAACTTTATCCGTTTTGAGTAAGTGGGGCTAAAATAGCGAAGAAATACCATTAAAAACAAAAAAATATATGAAAACAAAACTATGCATAAAGTTTGAATATTTGTTTGTTTAAAACACTACTGTTGGCTTGTAGCAGAATAGCCATAGAACTGGAGCTGGCTTCTTAAGAAAAATGCTGTTATTCATGTCTAATTAGTTTATGATCCCGTTTTCTAGTACGGAACACAACTGTTCAACGTTTTTATTGGCTTCGATATTTTTTTTGTTCATAAAATGATCACCACCTGAATTACCAACAAGCTATAGAAGCACATTTTGGGAGACCGTCCAATAAAACTCATCTAAATGAAACTGTTTTCTTTTCTTTATATTTGAGATTATCGAACACTATCCTAATAGTTACTTGTACGTGAACTGGGACAGAATTATAAATGAATCAATGCCAGCTCTCTGCACTAGACATACATAGAATAATAACACAATAAGCAACGCGTATAAAACTGTACAATACAATACGGTACCTACCAAAACTGCACAGTAATGTACCTACACAGTACATGATTTATGTTAAATTTTATGTTTATAAAAAATGTTTTCAATACCCTTGTTCGTAAAGTGAGCTTTATTATATCGTTCTTAGGACCATAAACTATAACACCCTCGTGCATAATAATATTATACACTTTCTTCTAAATAATAATAACAAATATTTTAAAAGTATTTTAAGAAAACATTTAATTAATTATTTAATAAAACACTTAAAAATCTTTATAAAAATGATATATATCTAGTCTAATTAGGCGGAATTGTCACTAGATATATATCATTTTTATAAAGATTTTTAAGTGTTTTATTAAATAATTAATTAAATGTTTTCTTAAAATACTTTTAAAATATTTGTTATTATTAAAAATGGATTTCCGCAAAGTAACGCCTGAATCTATTCACTTTCTTCTAAGTCGATACGCTCTTGGCAGAGCGGTCGTGGTCGTCATGTAGCAATGGTGGAGTTGGCAGACAGTACTCGCTTCACGATGCCCCGCCACTTCTCTCTGCTGAAGGTCATCCTGGCGCACTCATTTAAAGGGTTACCGACAATTTTCTTTATCTGGTCGGTCCATCGAGTGGGTGACCTTCCCCGCGGTCTAGTACCTTCCACTTTGCCCTGTACGACTAGGCGCTCTATGGACAGATTATCACGTCTCGAAACATGGCCAAAGAAGGTAAGGATGCGAGACTGTACTGTTGTAAATAGACGCTGCTTTATGCCGAGTTCTTGGAGTATGGAGACATTTGTTCGGAACTCAGTCCAGGAAACTCAAATCATCCTTCTCCAACACCACAACTCCAGAGCGTCTATTTTCTTCCTTTCCACATCTCGCAAATTCCATGTTTCAGCAGCGTAAAGATATATGGGGAAGATGAGTGTCCGCACGAGCCTAGTCTTCGTGGTTTTGGTGATATTTCTATTCTTCCATACTTTCTTCATCTTGTCCATAGATGTCCTTGCAATAGCCATGCGTCGCTTTATCTCATCAATGCACCCGCCATTGTTCGTGATTAAAGTGCCAAGGTATAAGTAAGACTGGACCACGTCACAGTTCGCAATCTGGGTAACTTCCGGCGAATTGCTGTTGGCGCGATCAACTATTATCATTTTGGTCTTACTGCGATTGATCTTTAATCCAAATATTAGACTAGTGCATTCCATTTTCAGTAGCAAGTCTTTCATATTTTGAGCACTGGTCGCAAACAGGGTCGTATCGTCAGCATAGCGTAAATTGGTGATTTTATAGCCACCAATCGTAACACCGTCCGTCCAATCCTCTAAAGTTATGCGCATTATCAGTTCCGTGTATATATTGAACAATAGCGGTGATATTATACATCCTTGACGAACCCCGGCACTCGTGTGAAAATCATTTGACAAAACGTCATCTGTACGTACTGATGCTGTACCATCCTCATACAGACGTCTCAAGAGATGGACAAGATGCTTTGGTGTTCCCAGTTCCAATAAAGTTTTCCACAGAACAGGCCATTTTACCGAGTCAAATGCCTTAGAGAAGTCAACAAAGCAAATGTAGGTCGGCTTGTTGAACTCTCGCGCCTTCTCGATGATCTGTCGTACAATGAGTATTTGTTCTCGCGTGCCTTTACCCTTTACAAATCCAGCTTGTTCTGGAGCGATCTCTTTGGACAGATATGTCTTCAACCGTTCATTAAGAATATGTAACAAGATTTTGCTTGAGTGTGATATTAGTGCAATAAGGCGGTAATTGTTACATTTCTTTGTAGATCCTTTTTTGTGCAAGGGGGTGAAAATAGTATGCGTCCAGTCTGAGGGCCATGTCCCTATCTGCCACACTTTGTTAACGTTTTGGCGTGAAACATGTGGTATCCGCGTTCTCCGAGGGCTTTTATCGTCTCGATAGGGATGGCGTCAAAAGCTCTCTGTTAGAGACTTTTTCTATTGCTCCTTGTAAGTCAGCGTAAAAACTCTCAGTGACATGGGTCTTAGCGGTGCTAGTTGGAGCATAAACCTGTATAATATTCAGATTTACAGGTGATGCTTACAGTTTTATGGTGATAATGCGGTCGTTAATTGGCTCATATCTCATCACACAGTTGTTTAAATGTTTAGGCACAAGAACTGCAACTCCATGTTGCTGGTGTCATCGTTTCCAGAAAAGTAAACAGCATGAGTGTCGGTGATGAAATGTCCATTGTTCTTCCAATGAGTTTCGCTAAGTCCACAAATATTAAGACCACACCGGTTCAGTTCTCTCTCTACGATACTCAATTTGCCGGGTTGTAGTAATCCGCGTACATTCCACGTACCTACAGTCTGGGTTTTACGCAATTTGATGGAGTTTCCAGTAACATTATTTCCATGTGAAGCCTGGTCTCCTACTCCAACATGGCCGGTAGTCCATTTCTCACCGCGCACCCCGGATGCGGCGCGGCGCCGGTTGCTAGGCGGTTCGCATGGCAATCGTGATTCTTTTAAATTGACTTGCATGACGATAATCTCGGGAATGTAGTTGCAGTGGTTTCCCGTTGCCTTCTGCACCAGACTTTTAGGGATAATTTAGATCCCAAGGCCACTGTAGCCTCTTCTGACCACTGGTCAGGAATGTGGTTATACCGCCACGGCTCGGTCGCCATTGCCTCGTCCGTTATCTAGCAGGAGGACCGCGGTATCGGGAGGATACCGCCGCGGATGATGTGTTGTCCGCGCGTGCAGGTGAGGTTGACAGTTGGGGCCGGAAAGATGTTGAGTCCGTTCTCCCCCATTACCCTCCTTACTTATATTATACACAGCGTAATAGAATTATCCCTACAAAGTTAAGTTAGTACCTAACTGCAAATTATATGCGAGTAAACAGAGCATTTTCAATATAACCGGGTAATGCAGATTTGTAACATCAAAGATGTTTATATGTAATCAAACATCATACATTTGCCGTGCGCAAAAAAAATATTTGCGCGCTATTTTCCATATTTTTCTTATGTTGTTTGTATCGCATTTGTGCAATATATTTTTTTTTCCTCGCAAGGGTGTTAAAAAATTGCGTATGAAACTCGTGAGCAACTTGCTCATTATACACTCAGTTGATTTACGCCCTCGCCTGCGGCTCGGGCTGCAACACAGTCTCGTGTATAATGAGCAACTTAGCTCACTTGTATCATAATCTACTATTACCGACCCCACGGGCATAACAGCTTCGACTAAATGGTTTCAGTTTAGCTATTAACAAAAAAAAACGCTAGTCGAAATAAGCCCACCGTCCTCTTTTCTCTTTCAGTGGACATGTTCTTGTTTACTTACTATTCCAGTAAATTCAAACATTCTACACCGACACCCTGTGCGTTATAACATGTATAATAAAGTAATTCATTTGTTTTTTATTATTCTTATTGATCTAGGAAACACCGCAAAGGATTATGTAAGAAATTTTCGGTTTTTACTTAAATATCTGAAATGTGTTATCTTATCACAGAATATAACATACATATTCCTAAATGCGACTAAACTATCAGATACAATAATAATAAACGAAATGCATCTTTATCTAAGTTTGTAAAAAAATAACGTTAGACTCGCGCTTACAAATATGTCTACATGAAATTTTTTAAAGATTAAAAAAAACATGATTTTTAGTCTATCACTACATATATACATATTTTCAAACACTGTAAATTGTGTGATTTTTCGGGGGGGGGGGGGGGTTGTGACCTTAAATTAAAAAGTTATGTACCATGGTTTTCACGATAACGACGAATATAGGATATGTCCCTTAGGAACCCCTATGGGAATTAAATATTAATTGAAAACTACATCACCTATAAAACTTTAATTAAGCAATAAGATGTCAGTAAATTTCGGGTGTTATGAAAGGGCATCGCTAAGGGGTCAAATTCAATTTGTTTTTTATGACATTACAAACTTTCTGAAAATTTTATTCAGTGTTAAGTATCGTGATATAAAATAATGTTGGCTGACTATTTAAGCTAAATATATAAGCTTAAACTGGGCATTTACATTTCTTATAATATACCGTGACCGCATCTAAGAAATTACCAAAGGGCAGGATTAAGGGGATGTGGTAGGGAGTAACAGTGGAAATACGAGTGATGGTATCTAGGTAGGGTGGTAATTATGGGGAAAATATTAGTGTGGATAATAATTATGGTAACGTAGAGTCATCCGACGCCATCCGAAATGAAAATCTCGATGAAATTTCTCTTTTTGACAATTATCGCGTGTATATTATTATATGCAACGTTGAGAGAAACTTCAAATTGAAACCAAAACCAAAAATACGATATCTAATGTCATTTTGATAGCTGTGACAGCTAATTATCTAAAACCTATCGAGTATTACTCGGTAAATATTAGGTTGAACGTAGCCTGTATAAAAACGAATTAAATACAATGTAATTAACTGTTATTTTGACAGCTGTCGGATTGAACTTTAATATTTAAAGAATGCAAACCATGAATACCTAGTCTGGACATAAATTTTGTTACAAATGAAAATGCATTTTCTTTTATGAAGTAATGTAATATTACTAAAACTTATATGTTAAATATTAGGTCCTTACATATGAAATTGGCGTTTTTCGTACTGGCCACTTTAATCACGAATTTCTCCTCTTTGGTAAGGAATTCCAAATTCAAATTTGTACAGCTATAGACTCATGTATTTGTGCTTCGATGATCGTCATTCATTTGTTTCTTTTCTTCTGTTTTTTTCTGTTTGCGTCACTCATTTTACAAAATGGAAAACCTTAAATATCGCATTATTTACGAGTACCTACGAGTTCCGCCGTGGCACTAGTGCTGCGGAAACAACTCGAAGGGTGAATGATGTGTATGGTGGTCGTGTTGCAAAAGAAAACACAGTTCGTTTTTGGTTCCAACGTTTTCGTTCTGGAAATTTCGACCTGCAGAACAAGCCCCGTGGACGGCCTGAGACTCAAGTTGATAATGAAGAGTTGAAGGCTATTGTGGAAGCGGATCCATCGCAAACCACGTCCGAGTTAGCTGCAGGCTGCGATGTTAGTGATAAAACTGTTTTAATTCACTTGAAGCAAATTGGGAAGATTAAAAAGCTTGAAAGGTGGGTCACCTCACGAATTGACTGAAACAAACCGGCAAACGCGCGTCGACTGCTGCGTTACATTACTAAACCGGCACAATAATGAAGGTATTTTAAACCGAATCATTACCTGTGATGAAAAATGGGTTCTTTACGATAATCGGAAGCGCTCAGCGCAATGGTTAGATCCTGGCCAGCCAGCCAAATCCTGCCCCAAGTGAAAATTAACCCTAAAAAAGTTACTTGTAAGCGTTTGGTGGACTAGTGCCGGTATTGTTCATTACAGTTTTTTCAAATCTGGCCAGACTATTACGGCTGATGTCTATTGTCAGGAATTGCAAACCATGATGGAAAAGCTAGCGGCTAAACAACCTAGGCTGGTCAATCGCTCCACGCCACTGCTGCTTCACGACAACGCTAGACCACACACTGCGCTACAGACGGCTACTAAATTAGAAGAGCTTCAATTGGAAAGTCTAAGACATCCTCCGTACTCCCCGGACCTTGCTCCAACAGATTACCATTTTTTTCGAAATTTGGATAACTTCTTGCAAGGGAAAAAATTCAACTCCGATGGGGCAGTCCAAATCGCCTTCAAAGATTTTATTGATTCCCGTCCGACTGGTTTTTTTAGTAAAGGGATCAATGAACTACCTATGAGATGGCAAAAGTGCATAGAAAATAATGGTTCATACTTTGATTAATTAAATATATTATATTAAAAAATATTCGACTTTTTGTTCCTCCCATACAAAACGCCAATTTCATATGTAAGGACCTAATAAAAACAAAATTCTATTCAAAATGGCCTCTTTTGGTTTTATACAGGCCTTTAATCTGTCTGGCCATGAATCTAAGGATTAACACACTGTTTCCATGGGAAATTTCGCCACTTTTGATTTGGCGACTCAATGTCGCCGTGTCGCTTAGAGCAAGCCATGTCCTCTAAAACTGCCCATAATTTGTAGTCCAAAGTGTTGAGGTCTAGGCTAGATGAGAGCCAGTCTTCAGATCTTATAAAGTCCGGAACGTTGGTTCCAAGCCAGGCTTGGGTAGGTTATAGCCTAAAAACATGTTATATGTTTTAAGCCTATGCCTGGATTACATGATAATAGCAATCAGGATTGTAAACGAATGGCAATCGATCTTGTAATATATATGCCTTACCATATCCATTATTTTTTTTTAAATTGGAATCGACTTTCAGCAAAATGTGTGAAATAGCTTGTAGAAGTTTGACCATGAAAATTACAGTTCCAGAGTGTTTTGATGAATCAGCGTGGTACTGGTGCCCAACTCCCACCTTTTAAAACCTATTATGAAAACCAACGTCATTATTTCAAACTTAAAATATTGATACCAAGATTCGTACCACGGCCGTCACGAAACAATAATGTACACATAGCGCTATCTCTATCGCACAAATGACTTGATTTCATACATGCAGCCCGCTCTCACGTTGAAGTTCTAATATATGTTTAATGTAAGGTTAAATTAAGACTGAATTAAGAGATGGGAGTTGGCCCCCTCATTGTCATTTCAAACTTTGTTTGTAGTCTGTACCGTATTTTTTTTTGTATTTGTATTTCAATTATGTCAAGTAGTTACTTACTATCATCGTGCCGAGAATACGTTGAATTGTTACTAACAATAACAGTAGGATTGGATAATGCCGTAATTATTATAAGGTTTCAGGGAAATTTCGACTATTTAATGAACAATGCAGAAATCTGCCAGGGACCAAAACGGAAAGATTGTTGTGTCAACACCGTGACGCTGTATGACAAAAAGGTTGTAAATTTTATAATGGATTGCAGAGAAAATATGGCCCCTACAAAAGTACGTACATAAAATACTTTTGAAAATATACACTTCTGGACTCATCTATTGGCCCACCTTGTATTTTCAGTTTCGTTTGGTCCTAGCTAAAATTTTATATTAGGTCGAGCAAAAAGTTTTTATGCAGTTTTGAACCTGGCACATTTTACCATCTTTTTCGATCGTATTGTTTTAAATTTGAATTCAGAATACCATACGACATGGAGCTACGCCTAACAAGTCGGATATGCGCCTTGTTAAAGGCAATTGATTTTTGAATAAAAAACATGTTTTATCAAATAAAGGTTTAATTTAATAACGCGTGTTGCCTCCATGGGCATCTACCACAGCTCTCATACAATTAGGCATAGAGTTTATCAACCGCTCTATGAAATTTTGAGGGATCATCTCCCATTCCTCTTCTATGGCAGTTTTCAACTCCTGCATCGTCTGGGCAACTGGCTGACGAGCCCTAACACGTCTTTTTAGCTCGTCCCACATGTGCTCAATAGGGTTCATGTCTGGGCTTCTGGCTGGCCAGTCCATAACTGTGATGTTCACATCCCGAAGATATTCCCTGACGATGCCGGCCGCATGGGCTCTTGCATTATCATGCATAAAAAGGAAATTTGGGTCCACATAGTCCGCGTATGGTATCACGTGAGGTTCTAAGCACTCACGAATGTACCTTTCAGCATTTAATGTTGGCAGCCGTGGTCCTGTAACAACCTCAAGTTGAGTTTTGCCGCTCGCGGATATACCGCCCCAGACAGTCCATGAGCCACCGCCATAAGCAACCCTCTCTTCAAAGCAGCATTGTGCGAAACGCTCTCCCTTACGTCGGTAGACCTTCTTCCTTCCATCATTGCCATGTAACACAATTTTAGACTCATCAGAAAAGAGTACACGGCTCCAATCTTGCTGTGTCCAATTTAAATGACTGCGTGCGAAATGAAGGCGCGCTGTTCGGTGGGCTCGCGTTAGTTTGGGCCCATTAGCTGGCTTGTGTGGTACCATATCGCGTTCTTTTAACCTTCTCTGAACAGTTCAAGCGCTCACAGATACTCCGTGGAAGTCGCGAAGTTGGTTTTGTATCTTAATGGAGGTAAGGTGACGATTTCTCAAGCTGGTCGTCACGATGAATCGATCCTGCCTTTCAGTTGTGACCCGAGATCGTGGCCTTCCTTGGCGACGAACAAAGCCGCCAGTCTCTAGGTACCTCCGATAAACATTTCGGACCGCAGATCGACTTAAATTAAGTTGAGCACTCACGTTTCTTTGGCTGTGTCCGGCCTGAATAAGTGCCACAGCTTGGGCGGCGACTTCAGGTGAAGTATCCATAGATTATTGATAGAACCTCACCTTAATGTTAAGAATAAGTAATGTTTGTTGCAAAACCAAAGATATCAATCACTTTTTCAAGAATTAAATCCAAGTAAACCAATAAAACCAAGTTTTCTTAGTATTCGATTGTTTGATATCAACAAACAGGCTCCAAATTGTCTTTTGTTTCTTTAAATTCTGTGTTCGAAATTCAAAAAAAGACTATTGAATGAAATTATGAATGTGCCAGGTTCAAAACTGCATAAAAACTTTTTGCTCGACCTAATATAAAATTTTAGCTAGGACCAAACGAAACTGAAAATACAAGGTGGGCCAATAGATGAGTCCAGAAGTGTATAACTAACATCATTGCTGACATGAACTAAGGTATCATACATAAATGTGCAACGACGAGCGAAACTAGGAGCGTGGTAGGTTACTGGTGACCACAATAACGCACGAGTCGAGTGAGCAACGCGACCGCCCTATTGCCAGTTAAATTAGAAGTCTATACTCCAACTTTTTCATATTTTTTGTAAAATTGTGTTATTGGCAATAAATGTTATTTTATTCGAACTAATTATTTTTAATTAATTGTCGTGGGGGACGGTGCGGCTATCAACTAGAATACGGAACCCATACGAGCGACAAAAGTGCTTTTTAAATTTTCGTTATCATGTACTGAATGTCTAATATGAAGCATATCGCATGCCAAGCAAATATTACATTGGATGGAAATCCAATTGGGTTCATTGGATTTCCATAGGAAGAGAAAATTATATGTAAAAAAGTTGTTAAATGATATTCGCTTATAGACGATAAACAGGGTTATTGGTATAATGCTAACAACCTCTTAGGGTTGGCTTCTGCTAGTCCTAACAAACATTTTGATATGTGTTTTTTTGTTTGTTTATGTATTAGATGGATTAAGCATGAGGACCACCTGATGTTAAAAGTATCTTGTGCATGTAATTTAATATTTTATATACTTAGCTCGATGTATATATTCAAAACTCTATTCAAAGGGCATATACTCTATAAAAACTTATTGTTTTAAGTTTTGAGTCTCTCCGAGCTAAGAGCGCCCGCCGCAGCAATACTGGACCGCGCCGCGCTCTCTTTGATAAGTGTTTTAAATATTTACATCGAGCTAAGTAATGTGGAATATGAAATATTAAATTACACACACAAGAGACTTTTAACATCAGGTGGTCCTCGAGCTTATTCCGTCAAATACACATAAACAAAAACAAAAAAATATTAAAATAAAAAGTTTAAAAAAGATATATTCAAAAAATAATTATTCATCCCACAATGTTTGTTAGGACTAGCAGAAGTCAACCCTAACAGGTTGTTAGCATTTTACCGATAACCTTGTATAGCAGGGGTGGCCAAACTTTTAAACCATGCGGTCTACATTATAATTTAAAATAACTCCACGGGCAACCAGCAATGGATAAAAAATGGCAAAACTGTTTGTTTATATTCTATACAATATTAGGTAACGAAGTTAATTACAAAGTTTTCATAGTGATAAAATATGTACCTACTTCATTTGTAATTTTTATAATTATCTTTTGAACATATTGAACAAAAATATCCTAGGCTAGATTTTTGGCGCTGCACAGTTTCCACAAGTTTATAATGCTGCAGTGTATGAACTACTGCAATACGCAAGCAGGAAGTCAAATGCTTGTCTGACTGATGTGTCGTTTAAATTGCATTCATAGTTGAAAATATTCATTATCAAAGATCCGAGGATCTAAAAAATACCGTCGAAGATAGTGTAAGTTTTCAGACGGGTGGCATTTTATTTTTTGATGTATCAGTTCCATGTCTATATTTTCAAATGCTCTTGCTTTCAATAAGAATTCTCACCTAATTTTGCTGAATTTCTTCTTTCACCGAAACTGATTCAGCAGCGATGAATTCTTCTATTTTCAGCACCGATGAATTTAACAATTTTAATAGATTACATATAAATATTCATGCCTTCGCATACAGGAAAACACCATAAATAAAGAAAAAATAAGTATAAATAGTTCGTGAGTGTAATTGAGTTGATATTTGCGATTAATCCTGCAATGTTTCGATATGCCGCTTCTCACGGGCTACCGAAAATGCCTCCGCGGTCGACCAGTTGACCGCGGTTGACGTCTTGGCCACCCCTGCTGTATAGGTACGATATTGCTTGAAATCTTATTGAGAAACAGTTATTATATCAAATGAATCTGAATCAGTTTTTTTTTATTAAGTTGACAACATGCTTAAAGTAGGTAATTATTTGATTTAAGCGGGAAAATAGAGATGAATGGCACTTCGTTTTTAATATTAAGATCATCTCAATTTAAAATTTTTACAGGCAAAAATCGTGGCGTCTTTGGAAAACCGACAAAAACTGAGATTGCAGATGGACAAACCGTGCAAGCATGTTTTCATTATGCCAATTCTAAAACACGTATTTAATGCTACTGAAAACTGCCTCATTTTAAAGGTACCACAATTTTTCTTCCTCGTTAGTATTTTAACACCAAGACCAAATAAAAAAGATAAGACGGAACTGAACGAACTGCGATGTGAGGGTAGTAAAAATATGCTTCGCCGTGTATAAATAAACAATTGAACGCACAAACGTACAATTAAACTATGCTTTCTCATGGAGCAAAATGATATGAAAAATCATATATTTACATTGTATATGCAGAATGTATATCCTGTTATGAAAGAGTGTAAAAAACAAAGTTTATAAGTTAAAAAGCACGAGTAGAATCTAATTTCAGACGCAGCACACATGTCTAAAAAGCCGGCCTCACTGCGTTGCTTTCAAAGTTTCGTCTGAATTTTTTATTTGATCTGGGTTATTGATTATATTAGGAACGTAGATCCAGTAAGTCTATCATCATCTTCGTACCTATAGTCCACGTATTTGGAGTCAGTATAATGTGTCTTCTCTAACAACACATACTAGAAAATCTGTCCCCAAGCACCTAACGTGTTCTTAAGTGTGTTCCGGCAATTCTAGGTTAGTCTGAACAGCATCTTCGACCACATCATCACTTACATAAGATAGTGGTCAAAGGCTAAACTATCATGAATAAAAAAAAAGATTACGTTAAAACCTACAAGTATATTTTTCGATAACAACACACACAGACGCAATTGTAATAAATATTACGTCGCTTTCTTTAAATACCCTGCCACCATATTTAATAATTTGGATAATCATATACCAGTAAGCGAAACTGTTTTCAATGTCTATCGGTTAAAGTAATTTTTTTTTTTATGCAATGATAACAAATATTTTTAAAATATTTTATGAAAACATCAAATTAATATTTTAATAAAACATTTAAAAAATATAAAAATATATCTAGTGACAATTCCGCCTACTTTCCCTGTTAAGCCGACGTGACGTCACAAAGCCAGGCAGCCAAACCGGAAGAATTTTTCGACGCGTTTCGATTCTACACGAAGCATCCTCAGGAGTTCTTGACTCTACGAGCGCACGATCGAGAATGCGCGGCCGGCGGCTCAGCCCGCCTTTATATAGACTCGGGCTGAGTCAGCACGCCTTTGTCTAGACTCGAGCGTGAGTCACTGCTCTTTGTTGTAGCTAACAATTGGTAAGTGATACGTTTTTAAAGTGACAATTACATCATAATGGTAATAAATCAATTACAAATAATAATTTTAAATTATATAAACTATGCAATGTGTTTTTGAATATGAATAATATCGTAAAAAATATTAAAAAATTACTTCCTAAAACAATTTTTTTATAGTTTTTACGATATATTTTATTGCCATTATGCTGTAATTGTCACTTTAAAAACGTATCACTTACCAATTGTTAGCTACAACAAAGAGCAATGACTCACGCTCGAGTCTAGACAAAGGCGTGCTGACTCAGCCCGAGTCTATATAAAGGCGGGCTGAGCCGCCGGCCGCTCATTCTCGATCGTGCGCTCGTAGAGTCAAGTCCTCCTGAGGATGCTTCGTGTAGAATCGAAACGCGTCGAAAAATTCTTCCGGTTTGGCTGCCTGGCGTTTGTGACGTCACGTCGGCTTAACAGGGAAATTAGGAGGAATTGTCACTAGATATATTTTTGTATTTTTTAAGTGTTTTATTAAAATATAAATTTGAAGTTTTCATAAAATATTTTAAAATATATTTGTTAATATTAAATATGGATTTCCGCAAAGTAACGCCAGAATCTATTTTTTTTTTATGCCGTATAGCCTTTGACCACTATCTGACCTGATGGTAAGTGATGATGTGGTCGAAGATGTTGTTCAGGCTAACCTAGAAGTACTGGCTTTCAAGGACAGCTGCCGGAACACAACGTTAGGTGCTTGGCGACAGATGTTTTGCTTGAGGGTGGTAGCTAGCCAGGCGGGCATTCGCAAAATGCCCTACCACCATGCTATAACGACTGACATCCTAAGATGACAACCGGGACCGACGGCTTAACGTGCCCTTCGAAGCACGGAAACGCTCAGTAGTAGTGTCACTAGCGGTCACCCATCCAACTCATGACCGCGGGCGACGTTGCTTAACTTTGCTGATCAACAGCTTAGTAAACTTCGCTACGAGCGCTTCAAAAAAGGAATATAAAGTTAAACATATTTTATTTTCCAGAACACCTATCGTTTCCATCTGAACTTTGCCGAAATCGCTCAGAAGTACTACAGCGGTATGTTTGTATATGGAAACTGGACTTTTCAGTCTATGTTTTTCAGTGATGTATGTAACTTTTTATGCCTAACCCTGAAAAGCAACATTTCTCCAAAAAAAGAACAAAATTAAATAACATTTAACTGTAAAATGTTGGTTTCATTTCCTAAATCGTTGGTCTCTTTCCTTAAACTTCATTAATTAATCAATCATAATAATTTTTGAGAGATGACCGTGGAGGCGTGTTCCTCGCCCTTACTGGTCTTACATAGACCGCAATTTCACTTTTTTTTATGTAATGGGTTGGCAAATAAGCAGACGACTCACCTGATGGTGAGCGGTTACCGTCGCCTATGGACATTTGCAACACCAGGGGCGTTACCAATGCGTTGCCGACCCTGTAAGACTCTTTTAACACCTTTTTTGAAGAAATCCATACGCAGCTTGGCATCTTGGATATTGCTAAGGGTTTTGATCGGGTCTGGCACAGGGCACTTCTTTCGAAGTTACCATCCTACGGTCTTACCGAGGGGTTCTGCACTTGGGTCGCCAGTTTTTTATCTGGACGGAGCATTCGTGTCATTGTCGACGGAGCTTGCTCCGATCCCATGCCGATTAATGCTGGCGTCAGTAACATGCATTGCTATGCGGATGATAGCACGGGCGATGCGCATTATTTTGGCCGTGCTAATGCCCCTCGCGTCGAAGTAGAAGGAAGCAGAATTAGTCTTGTGTCTGAAGTTCATTGGAACTCGTCTCGCATTGGGGACAGCAGAACCTTGTCCAATTCAACCCCAAAAAAACTCAGACATGCGTTTTCACCGCAAAAAAGACCCCCTTCATCATCGCTCCGCAATTCCAGGGTGTTCCTCTAGAAATCGCAGAGAGTATTGGAGTTCTTGGTATCGACATTTCTAAAGATGTCCAGTTCCGCTGTCACATCGCGAGTAAGGCTGGATTGGCTTCCAAGAAACTTGGTGTGCTTAATAAGGCAAAGCGGTACTTTACGTCTAGCCAGCGACCAGGGCTACAGCCCTGCGGAAAAACGCTAGATGGAAGATCATTCCGTATTTTGCAAGTAAGAAGGAGCGCATAAATCGAGCTGTATGAGACTTCCAGGACTCGATTATGTGTGGATGAGCTTTTAACCGGTGACGCGAGGAACGATGATAGAATCGCGATGCCGGTATAAGCTTAAACAGCTCTTAGGAGCATTCCCCGTTATAGAGCCTGTAGAGTATACAGAGCGAACCGATGTCTCTACGGAGGCTCAGTGGCTCAAGGCGGTCAGACAGCTCGGGGTCGTCGACAATTCTTACCGCTCGACGCTGAATAGCATCGAGAGACTAGAGTTGGTACTTTGGTGTGCCATTCCAGAGGTGAGAGCAGTACTCCATGTGAGGGCGAACTTGTGCTTTGAAAGCAAAAGTCGCTGGCTTGACGTAAAGTACCGCTTTGCCTTATTAAGCACACCAAGTTTCTTGGAAGCCAATCCAGCCTTACTCGCGATGTGACAGCGGAACTGGACATCTTTGGAAATGTCGATACCAAGAACTCCAATACTCTCTGCGATTTCTAGGGGAACACCCTGGAATTGCGGAGCGATGATGAAAGGGGTCTTTTTTGCGGTGAAAACGCATGTCTCGAGTTTTTTTGGGGTTGAATTGGACAAGGTTCTGCTGTCCCCAATGCGAGACGAGTTCCAATGAACCCTCAACTTCAGACACAAGACCAGTTCTGCTTCCTTCTACTTCGACGCGAGGGGCATTAGCACGGCCAGAATAATGCGCATCGCCCGTGCTATCATCCGCATAGCAATGCATGTTACAGATTTGTAGCATATCATGGATATGCAAAATAAATAGCGTAGGCGATAACACTGATCCCTGAGGGACGCCAGCATTAATCGGCATGGGATCGGAGCAAGCTCTTTCGACAATGACACGAATGCTCCGTCCAGATAAAAAACTGGCGACCCAAGTGCAGAACCTCTCGGTAAGACCGTAGGATGGTAACTTCGAAAGAAGTGCCCTGTGCCAGACCCGATCAAAACCCTTAGCAATATCCAAGCTGACAGCTAAAGCTTCTCCTCTACTCTCGACTGCATCAGCCCAACGGTGAGTGAGGTAAACCAGAAGATCACCAGCCGATCTGCCTCGACGGAAACCGTATTGACGGTCACTGATCAGTTGGTGATCCTCTAAGTAACCTAGGAGCTGGTTGTTTACTACACGCTCCATCACCTTACAGATTTGAGAAGTGATTGCTATAGGCATGTAGTTGGATGGGTCTGTACGGTAACCCTTCTTGGCAATGGGGTGTACGAGAGCAACCTTCCACGAAGACGGCACGCATCCTTTGGAGTAGGAGAGCATGAAAAGGCGCGTTAACACCGGAGCCCACTTGACTAAAACCATGCTCATGATAGTCTATTTTGTGTTAAATACCCCTGGCTAGAAACCACTAAATAACACCTTCCGGTAAGAGCACGCCGGAAAAACCTCATCCTACTTTTGTAACTAATTCGATGACCTATTTAATGATCCTGAGTAACAGCACAACTAAATTGTAACGATACTAGGTACCACATTCTAGACATGGCAAATCAAAAATTGAAGTACTGTTAAGCCGAAAAACAATGCAAATAGTCTTAACAGCAACTACATTTTTTTTATTGTCTCGATGATCACGGTCACCAGAATGAATGGTAACAGGTGTGATACATAGGTAACTACAATTGTTTACTGCCACTTCGTGCCCAGTTAAAACGCTAACAACCTAATACGAAGGGAGATAAACACAAAACAATCACAGCCAGAAAATATATAATAATAGTTGGCTCAATTAAAGGTGCTACAATATGTCTAAACCTATATCAACGTAAGAAAATGTATTTGCCGTGAATAGCAAGAATGGCGTAAGTAGACTGAATACACAGAAGATTAAGAAGAATTTTTTGCGTCGAATTGTCTGAGTTACATATCGCTACGAAGACAAAAATTTTGCAATTAGAGTTTTTAATGACTTACAGCAAATTGAACACGTAAAATTTTCAATATTATTGAATATTAACGTGTTCAATGTGCTGTCAGTCATTAAAAACGGTATTTTCACACTCTTTTACTTACATCAAAAGTGCGGTTTATTATTAAAACATTGTCATATAACTTACAGCATTCTTATGGAATGAAGGTAACATGTGAAAAGATTACTAACAGCAATTATTTTGGGGTGCAAATTAAATATATGATAACCTACAACATTATTTCAGTCTGTAATTTAAGTTTGCCAAAAGGTTACATCACTAGTCTACTGAGGCTTTGAAAAATATTTTCCTTGTTACTACATTTTAGCGAGTTATAAATACTTAAAAAATAAGAAAAAACACCAAACTTAATTTATACCCAGCTAGGTTGCCGATTTTTGTAGATAACACAACGATTTAAAAAAAATTTGATAATAAAGTGATACCTAACCATTGTGCTAAAGAATATTTAAGTTTGAAGTTTAATAAGAATACATTCGATTGTTTAGCAGACACTGATGAAGAAGACTAAATTTAGGGTTCCTTTATGAAAGAAAAATATAAGAAGAAGTTTGTCGTTTTTTTCCTGTTTTGTTTCTTATTTTATTAAGTTTAATCAGTGACTGATCCGTAAGAATTTAAATTTATTAACATTTGACTTATGACCCTTGCGGAAAGTATTTACTCGTGTTTGTATACTTTAACGATTGGTCACTAGTAAGATTTCATCCTTTATTTAGTAATTGATATTTAGATTTCTATTCCTATGATTATACCTAATAGGTGTAAAGAAAAAAAACTCAAACGACTAAATCAAAAGTTTAATTGACAAATTACAAAAAAGGTAGTTTTGATTCAATGGTTTTGGGTAATTTTTCTTGTGTACTATTTAATTTTGTTTATTGGGTTACTCCCATAAAACCTATGTTATATTATTTGTATAATGTTCAATGTTCCTACTTAAATAATAATTAAAATGTTATTATGTATGTTCTTAGAGAGCAAGCTACATTTATAAGTTAAACAAAATTATAAACTTACATCATTTTATTTGTACCACACATCAAACAGTTCTTTATTTGTACCAATTAGTGGTATCAGTTATTTGTTCGAGTTAGTCTTACATCTCTTTAATAGTAAGTAATTTATTAAATTTTTCAAGTACATCATTTTAAATGTCTGGAAATATACAGAACCATATCTCCATAGAAGTCACTAAACTACTTACGACATTCTTCAGGTCTTTAAAATGAAAAGTCAATTGCTGTAAGTAGTGAAAAGCCTACTGCAAATAACTTTAACAAATATATTTACATTGTTGTTCATGGGTATTATTTTAACCTAACTGTGTTCCAAAAATCATCTTTCTGTCACTGATAACTAAAAAGATACTTTTTTAGGCTGGCTTGCACCATCTCTGATTAACGTCAAATTATTGGTCAATTTAATTATTCCGTCCGAAGAAGGTTGAGAAAGAAATGTTTTTTGCGGATTTAACAATCGTCAAATTTGGTGCTACCCAACCATAAACTTTTTTGGCTCTGGTGAAAAGTTGGGTATTGGCTACTTACAGCAAATACGTTTTCATGCTTCGATATGTACTACACATACCTAGTAGTTTCTATGATCCTAATTTAATTAATTTTAAGATATTTGATTGAGTGTGTAAGGCCTCTTTTAGCTTACCCAAAATAGAACGTCTGTAAAATGCCTTTATTACCCAAAGTAAAGTAGGTATAGTTTCAAATTAATACCGTTTACATTTCATTAACATAGGTTCAGTAGTTTTTTAAGTTATACTCAAATAACTGAGAAAGTATTTACCAATAAACCTTTGCCTGGATGACATGTTGCAATTCTTGTCCATAGCGAGTAGTATCGTGGGCAAGTGAAAATCTATCTTGTATGCAATATGCATCATAGAAACACTGGGACAATAGAACGACTTCTCATACTGAAGGGTACGAAAATATGTATAATATATATTATGACTACAAGTAATATAAATAAAATCTTAATTGTGAATATAAAAGTGTACGGACCCTAGGAGCATTATATAGACAGTTGTTCTTAGTCACTACATCTATGGTAGGCTCTGCTTCCTTTCCAGGAACAAGCGGTATACCAGGCCTTCAAGTGAAAAGCTTCGATAAAGGTGCCGGAAACTCGAGGGATTAATTTAATTTTAATTAGAATATAAACTGTCACTAATTAAATTATGTCAAATAATTATTATTAAATGTTAAATAATTAAATTATGTTTATTAAATTTCAGTTTTATTAAATTTTCATGTCTTAATTCCCATCATTCATAATCACCTCAGCTACAGGATTATTATGTTGAACATAGCCTTCCCTATTAATTTCCATAGCTCTAAACAAATTCACAAATGTACTGTAAATTTGTTTTGAATTGATGAAGTATTCAGAATTTGTTCGAAAATTATACAAAAAAATTAAATCGTCATGATCATCTTCCTTATGATCCTTATTCGATGTCCATGAAATACAATACAAATACTCTTTATTGTATACAGTTTACAGAGAATGATAACCAAACATTAAATGCAAACACTGGGATGTCTTATCACTTGAACGATCTCTTTCAAATAACCTTAAGAGGTATAGTAATAGTAAAGGAAGAAGTAGACGGCGGTGTATACAACTTTCTACGTACATAAAAAAGCAGTGATAGCTCATTGGCTTTGGCTATGGACTGTCGTGCAGCAGGTCCATGGTCCGAATCCCGCCGCGAGCTTGGGCTTCACCGCATGGTGTAAGGGCTTTTTGCGAATGCCGGCCTGGCTAGCGACCACCCTCAAGTAGAAAATCTGTCGCCAAGCACTTAACAATGTGTTCCGGCAGCAGTCCTTGAGAGCCAGAGAAATTACAGGAACATGAGACCTAACAACTGTACGTCTCAGTGTGACGGGCACAGTGCAATTCGTCGATGACGAAATGCGACTGTAATAGGCAGAGGTTAGTCCACTTAACAACAGGTGGGCCACGTGCTTGTTCCGTCACAATAATAAAAAGAAAAACTACATTGCTATTCTTACTAGATCCTGATATATAAATATTCATCATCATCACCAACCGGAACGCCCACCGTTGATCAAGGACTCCCCCATTGGGGATTTTCCCTAATCACCACACTTGGCAGGCGTATTGGAGATTGCAGTAGAAGTTGTCAGTTCTTCAGAAGGCGCTGTTACCTACCTTCCGGTATTTTTCCCTTAGTCACCTTACGACACCCGCGAGCATAAATGAGGGGTACATGATGATGGGGTTACATTCTAACCTGACACCACACGGGGTTATGAAAATATAAACAATAATATAGATAAATAATATTAATTTAATTCACTTATAATATTAATATTGTATAATTTCATGGTACTTAAAATAATGTTTATTAATCGATAAATTAAAACAATGCATATTATTTTACATAGATAATGGACGACATTAATGATAGAAGTAAATAAATATTAATAAACCGTCTAATAAGACGTAAGAAAAATTGTGCATTTTAAGCATATTTTAAATATCTGTAAAAATATTGCATGTCTGATATTCAAAGACAATGCATTCCACAGGCACACTGCTTCAACTGCATAAGATTTGTTATAAAATTTAGTGTGAGCGGGTACTCTAAGTTACAAATTGTGGGACTAAATCCTATCCCCAAAGATAGGGGATATATCAAAGAGGAAAGAATAGATTTGATAATGTATTTCTGTCACAGCTTTATTTCAAGTCAACGACTATGTCAAAAAACAAGGCGCTTCCTCGTATGGGCTATGTAAGTGATTCCAGCGATATGAATTAAAATATGTATATTTTTGCTAGCCTATAAACAGTCACATTACAATAAAAAAAAGCGAAAACTTGTAGGTGATGATATGAGTGTTTATGTTTGTTACCCCTTCACACTGAATCAGCTAAACTGGTGTAGATAAAACGATTTAGAGTCGGTTTTGAAAGAGAGTGTACTTGAGATAGGTCCTGAGTTAACAGTGTTTTTGATGCGGTAGGCGTCTTGGGATCTCAGTTTCTGATTTTAACTTCTCAGAAAGCACTGCTGTACTTTCTTCCGGTTCTCTTAGTCGCTTCTTACGACACCCACGAGATAATGTAGGGAGTTTTATTAGAGGAGTAAATAATTAGTCTGCAGGTACGGCAATCGCGAACGAAGTCGCAGGTACAGTTAGTCAGTTTAATATACTATCTTTTAATATAAGATAGATATCCAAACATTTACGATGTATTGTAATTGAAATGATTTATGACGCTACAAAATAACTATTTATTAAATCCAAAATAGACTGTATGTTTTTTCCATCATCTGATAACATCTATCAAGTACCAATTTATTACAATAGTTATCAAAATTAACCTCATCCGTTTAGGGTAAACAAGGGTAAAATAACATAACTACAACACACAAGCTGCCTATTTAAAAAATAAGAATACTAAAACAAAATTATGCGGAAACTTTTCAATATAAAGCTGCTTTTCCTGTCACGCGGATAGCCACCCGCGTGCGGATCTTGCCCGCATGCGGGCTGCCGGCATACAAACTATAATTTCATACATGTTTTTCCTATCACGCTGGCAGCACGCGTGCGGAATGCGGATGGCGTACCGCACAACACTGCAGCGACAAACGAAATCATTGTCCTGCGTGTGGCCAGGAGCGTGCTATCACCCACATGCGGGCAAGATCCGCACGCGGGTGAAAATATGCATGACAGGAAAAGAGCCCTTAAACACTACTTTTACTAGTCGGTAATGCTATAGAATACATAGTCGATAAAGCTTTAATGCTTGTAAGACTAAAACGCCACCGTTGACTTGTTAGTTCTTAACTGATACTGTGGAACTTTGATGGTAGTGAGCAGGCTTTCCAAAGCTTTCCAAGCGGGAGTTGGCTCTAAGATACATAATATGATATATGCAAAATAAAAATTTGGTCATTGTGATTCATTCTTATTTTTATCGTTTTGTAAACGGCCACCATATTAATGAGCAATTAACCGCAAGAAGTCCATTGAAACTCGTGTGATTTTACGCAATCGGTTTACATGCCAGGCAAATAATAATAAATACCCTCAAATCAAATCATTTATTTGCTAGAACACATGATATAAAAATAAAAATAATGATTAAACAATGATCTTATAATTAAACCAGAACGCCTAAATAAAGGTAATAAATGGAATTTTAATCGTTGTTCTTTCACTATATATGTGATGTGAGTGATATGTCAGTGAGAAATGCACAGAATGAAAAACGTGCTTACTATTAACGCCAATGACGGTAGGATGTCGTTGCACACAAAAGGGAGCTCCATCATTTTTTTCTTCATTGGCGGGCAATATATTAAAACCAAAATGTCCCAAAATTTATCTCATTTTATTATTCCTTATAGCCTTTGACCACTATCTAACCTGATGGTAAGTGATGATGTGGTCGAAGATGTTGTTTAGGCTAACCTAGAATTATTGGCGCTCCTAAACTTGCTGTTCTTTAGTACTTACACTATATGTTCTTAAATTGTTTATAAAAGCTACTTTTTCGACAACTTCGACTAGGTGCTTTTAGTTTTGTGACAAATAAAAAAAACGCGTGTTGAAATTAGCCCGATGCCCTCTTTTCTATTTCAGTAGATAACTATTTACTATTCCAGTGAATTCAAACATTCTACACGGAGTTTGTATCTTATAACATGTATAATAAATTAATTATTTGGTTATTGATACATTTTATTGATCTCGGAAACTCCGCAAAGGATTATGTAAGAAATTGTTGTTTGTTACTTTTTCAATCATCAGTTATAGTTTATAGTTCAAATGTATGAAAACAACATAAAATAAAGTAATGTTGGTCCAATTAACATAAAAGTTCATTTGTTTTAAATTTATTTTTTGTTCATTTTATTATTCTCATATATGTATTATCTGATGATTGAAAAACTGTGTCTTGATATCATGAAAATGTTAGATCACTTGTATGATGTATTCCAAAATGTGGCTTATTTATCAGATTCATTTGTCTGATTTGCGAAACACTAGGATTTGAAATTTTTGTCAGGACACTGTCACTTTTGAGATAATTCTGGAGTCCTCACCAGGTCACTTGTGAAGGGATTCTTAAAAATGTCCAAAACCGAAACTTTCTGGCTGCGGAAACTGTTATTTTTGCTACATAAAATGTTATTTGTTACTATACAAATTCTGCTATTTACCTAGTTTGATGTTTTAAGAATCTGATATGAATATAGAAAATGGTTCATTATTGCATAAAACTAGGTGAAGTTGTAGTTAGTATAAAACTATTATGGAAATTCAACATATATATATATTATATCATATATAATTGACACAATATAACCATGTATATAGTTGGATAGGATAATGCCGTAATTATTATATTTTTTAGGGAGATTTTGACTATAACATGGTCAGTGCAAGAACCTGCCAAGGACCAAAACGGAACGATTGCTGCGTCAACACCGTGACACTGTATGATAACAACGTTGTAAATTTTATAATAAATTGCAAAGAAAATATAGCCCCTTTAAAAGTAAGTAAATATATATAATTTAAGCAAACTTTCATACTTTTATCGCTATTTTTAATGTAGCACAGGTAAAGTAAAATCCCAAGTCCACTCTCTTTGTGAACCGACTCTAAGCATCCATTGGGAACTGCTCGTATATATTTCTACATTTATAATACCTAAATATACACGAACTTTGCGTACTAGATGTATATGCAGTGTAATAGACGAGGTGTTCAACTGGATTCCAAACTCTACAACATATACAAGTACCAAGACATACCACCAATAAAAAACCGGACAATAGCGAGTCGGACTCGCGCATCGAGGGTTCCGTACAAATCGTTTTTTTCTTTCGAGGTACCTAGAAGCCCTAAAAAGGATATAATTAATATATCATGGAATCAGCGGTTTTTTTTATTTGCTACAATACTAAACTTATGCCGGTATATTCAAGAAAAAAGGGCTGGATGGAATTTTATCTATATTGTCTCAGTTTAAGTGTATAAATTTTACTTTACAGTCAAAAGTCATAGCGTCTGTAGAAAACCGACAAAAACTCAGATTGCAGATGGACAAACCGTGCAAACATCTTTTCATTATGCAGATACTAAAAAAAATATTTAATATGACTGAAAACTGCGTCATATTAAAGGTAATATGATTTTTTTGCTCACTATATATATGATTATTTCCATTGGACACCACCTCGTTTGCTGCCATTTTGGCTAACGAGAAAAAAATATTACTGTACGAACATTTCTTTGAGCTTACTACAAAACAATGTTCAGCAGTCTTGCATGGTGGTAGGGCATTTTGCGTATACCCCACTGGCTAACTACTAACCTGTCACCAAGCACCTAACGGTGTGTTCCTGCAGCTGTATTTGAGAGCTAGTAAATCTAGGTTAGCCTGAAACAATATTTTCGACCGCATAATCACTTATCAACCATTACTGGTACAGTAATTGAGAATCGACTACTCAAAAGCAACTATTAATGGATATACTTGTAAGTAAACAATGGCTACCTTTATATTCGATTACCGGTTATGTTATAAATACGAAAGCGTGTGTGTTTTCAGTCTAACTTAGCTCTTATCGATTACATTTGTCTCGTAGACTCAGTAAGTAAAACATCATCTATCTTCCTACCTATATTCTAATTAGGTACAGTCCCACCAATTTATCTGTTCAGGCGGCAGTAAAAAAAAGAACTACAACATTCCTTCAAATTGTGACAGTTTGTAGATGATTTCCTTGACCAGCAGCGCCCTCGCGAACTGCACAGTTAAGTTCGTGGTACTATAAGTGTGGTCAGCACAATACGTCTTCTCTAAGAACACAAAGTACAACAAGAGCTCATTAAAATATATGAATAAAAATATCAATCACCAAGTATGTTGTCCTTCATAGTTATGTCTAGCTTACTGCCACTCTTGACCACACCCATGATAATTTACCAATACGACACGACACTTTCATCAAAATACTTATATCTTATTTTAATGTAATCGTGACGGAACCCACCTGGTGTTTTAATCGGTAAACTCGCCTTTAACAGATGCATTTCGTCACAAGTGCCGAACTGCACTGCGCCTATCATCCTGAGATATACAGTTATAAAGTCTCATGAACCTGTAATTTCTTACTGGCTTAACTGCTAAACACACTGTTAGATGCTTGGCGATAGATTTTCTAGTTGAGGGTGGTAGCTAGCCGGCAAGCAATTGCAAAATGACCTTCCACCATGCGTGAAGCTCTAGCCGTCGGTAGGGATCAAACCATGACTCTGCGGCATGGCAGTCCATAGCTATAACATTACCTCGGTCCCGGCTGTCATTGCTTCAAAAGTTGTAGGAAAATTGTACCATAATGATAATATTTTTTTTATTTTCCAGCACATCTATCGTTTCAGTTTGAACTTTTCCGATATTGCTCAGAAGTACTACAGCGGTATGTTTATTTATGGAAACTGGACTTTTCAGTCTACGTCTTTCAATGATGCATGTAACTTTTTATGCATAAACATAGAAGTCAATATATCTCCAAAAAAATAATGATATATTTTTTCTACCTACATGTTTTTATTTTCTTTGTGTTTCACTAAAACTTATATGATATGTTCAAAAAAAAGAATTTATAATTGAAATTTAAATAAAATATAAATTATACTGACTTTCCGTTAACTTTGTCTATATATTCAGATGTAATTTATATAATTTAGGCAAACCTTGATATTATTATTATCAAGTTAAAATTAAGTTACACAGTCCCAAAGGCAATACCCCAAGTCCCCTATATTTTTTGACAGACTCTACATTGTTTATTGTTTGAGGGATGGCCGTGGAGACGTGTTCAATTTGTATTAAACGCACCACGCCAGAAACTACGACTAGACAAAACCTCCCTGTAAGAGAGCACTATAACCTTATAATTTCTATAAACTGAAGCTAGTAACCCTAGGTAACGGCACCACTGTATTGTAACAATTCTACCTTATTCTAATGGGAGTAAATCAAAATGTAATATTCCTAAGTCAAGTCAAGTAAAACTCTCTTCGTCCTTCATTGCTGTATTAAATTTTAATAAAACCTAGATGGTCATGGTCAAAGTAGTTTATCAGGGCAGATACATACCACTCCTTTACTCCTAACAAAAGCCCTGATTTATGGTATAATAAATTCTAATAAAGACTAGATGATCATATTCAACAGTTAGGCTTGATACATACTACTGCTTACACCAATTAGTGCTCATCTAATCACAGGTCGATTAGATGAGCACTTGATATGTCATGATTGGCCAGAAATTTCATAATAACATACTGGTTCTCTAGAACTGTTGCTGGAACACACTGTTAAGCAGAGAAGCAGGATTAAGAAAGAGCTTAGTGACACATTGTCTACTTGAGGGGGGTTGGTAGCTAGGCGAACATTCGCAAAATGCCCATCCACCACGTGGTAAAGCTGAAGCCGGCGGCAGTGGGGATCGAACCATGGCCGTGGGTGCATGACAGTACATAGCTATTACCAATCGGCTGTCATTCCATCACTAGCTTTTATGAACCAACTATTCTAAACTTCATCGTGGTGGCCCAGCCAGGTCAAAGTGGGAACTAACGAGAGAATGGGGGACCAAAAAGTTGACTCAACCTTATTTATGAAGAAGTTCATGATCATGCAAATAAAGCACTGCAGAAAGCCAAAGTTAAGCCACACTACCTAACGGCACTGCAAAACCCTGATGACAGTCTGGCCCATAGCGCAAGAGGCAAAGCCGACCTTCATGGCGCTCATTTCACCGTCAACCCTACCCTCACCTATAATAGGGATATAAAGATTTTGAAATTTTCGAACAGAAAGAGGTTTCGACATTTTGGGTGTCAAAACGCAATGCAGTCCTTTTTTTATTGCTGATAGGTAAGCCTTTGAGCCCGTGGGGTGCCGGGTTAGAATCGCACTTCCCCATATCATCCCGTGGGTGTCGTAAGAGGCGACTAAGGGAATTATACTGGAAGGTGGGCAGCAGCGCCTTCTTAAGAACTACTATCTTAAACTGCGATACCCAAGCCGCCTGCCAAGCATGGGGATTATGGCAAATACCCCCTTAATATGGGAGGCTGTGTTCAGCAGTGGACGATCCGCCTGGTACAGTACAGTAAGCCTTTGACCACAATCTCACCTGGATGGTAAGTGATGATGTGGTCGAATGTGTTACAGGCTTAACCTAGAATAACTGGCTCTCCAAGACAGCTGTCGGAACACACCGATAGGTACTTGGCGACAGATTAAAGGTCGGAATAAGCACCAGGACCACCTGATGTTATAAATCTGTTGTGCCTGTAATATATTATTTCATATATTTTATTGCTTTGCTCAATCTATAAATATTCAAATGGAGCGCGGCCCAGTCCAGTGTTGCCGCGACGGGCGCTCTTAGCTCGGAGTAGGCATTGTCTTGTATTACGAGACACAGAACGTAAAAGCGTCAGATACTAGATAAAGTTCAAGTTTTAATTTAAGGTTTTGAGTCTCGTAGTAAAAGCCAATGCCTACTCTGAGCCAAGAGCGCCCGCTTCGACAACACTGGACCGCGTAGCCATTTGAATATACTTTGAATATTTACACCGAGCAAATGAATAAAAAATATGAAATAATAAATTAGCACAAGAGACATTTAACATCAGGTGGCCTTCACGCTTAATCCATCAAAAACCCATAAAGAATTGTTCGGGCTAACAGAAGTCCACTCTATGAGGTTGTTAGAATTTTTCCAATAAATAACCCTGTATAATGGACAACTAACTAGGGCGTAATTAAGAGATGCTGGCAAAGTTTTAGACAAATACACTTCCGCTGAATGCTAGTCCTTGCTGATTTTAATGCTCACCGTTCAAGTGGCTTACAAGAATTTCCACTAAAAGTTATCGGGTCTTGTTGCTACGAACTTGGTCTTTTATATATTCGTAATCTAGATGTCACTGAAATTACCATTACTCCTTACATCAATGGCCACGAACCATCTTTATCCAATCTATATTGAATTTTGAGCTCACATTCAGAAATCGTCAACAAAGCCTACTCAGCAAATAGAATTTCTTGGAATTCTATGGGAAAACGGGTGCGTTAGAACAAAAAGTATCTCCCAAACAAAAAAGTAGCTACTTTGACAAATCACCTATAATACGCTCAAAAATCCAGGCGTCTGAAATTACTAGAGGTTCCCTACATTTCTCCACTTTTGTGATACACACGGAATGCTACATTACCGGAATCTCCAGTCATGCCTACATCAGGCTCTGAGAAAGTATATAGCTGTTCCCCTGACCGGATTTGCGAAGGAAGATATAGAGTGGTGGCTGCAAATCTGCAGAAGAGGAGCGCAATCTGGACAAACCCAGTGTCATATCACATTTTCACGGACGCTTCCGACATCGGGTGAGGTCCCTATGTTAACGGTGACCACATCCAAGCTTCATGGACACTTGACGAATCTCAATACCACTCGAACATGAAAGAGCTACTGGTGATCTACAAGGTACTGTAACATAGCAACATTACCGAAGAATGCCAGAAAAAACTAAATCAGTAGGCACAAAGCGACAATCGCGATTCTATCATCGTACCTCACGTCACCGGTTGAAAGCTCATCCACACATAATCGAGTCCTGGAAGTCTCACCCAAGCTCGATTGGATTCTTTCAAAAAGGGTGTTAAAAGAGGCAGGGTCGCATCGGTAACGCCCCTGGTGTTGCAAATGTCCATAGGCGACGGTAACCGCTTACCGCTGGGCCGTCTGCTTGTTTGCCAATCCATATTATAAAAAAAAAAAAAAAAAATAACAGGACGGTGAAACGAAGTCAAATGGACTTATGCAGTCGGCACGGCTAATTTACTGGTATAAACAAACATACTACATACTCCTGTTCATCAGTTACCTACCAGGTCCTCTCAACGGTGTGGCAGATGGACTGTCCCGAAACAAGGCGACAGCAGAATGGTACCTCCTTCCTCCAGCCTGTCAGCTGCTATTCAACAAGTGCGGAACACCCTAGGTAGATCTCATGGTGACTAGACAAGCTCATGTCGTACACCGGTATGTAGCATTAGATCTAAAGGATCAATTAATCAGGATGCATTCAGCCAGAATATGGCGAACAACCTCACGAGGATATTCCTACCATCTTGCTTAATGTACAGGATCTTAGCGTGGTAGAATCAAGTCAAGGTACGAGCATTATAATATGTCCTGGGTGGAAAAGTGAGTTTTGGTGGTCAGACGTGAAGAAAAAAGCAGTGGCCCACCGTTTACTTTCAGGAATCTGGAATTTATTCTAATAGACACAAGAACCAATCGACCCCCTTCACAAGTAAACTGCCTAGTATTCGAGGCATGGCAATGTCAGGGTGGGATGACCTCATAGGCAACTGGTTGCCCTCCGAAATCAATGTAATTGAATCAAGCTGGAGGCCTGACACACTGAAAACATATAAACCAGCGTGGACACGCTGGCTTAAGTGGTGCAAAAGTTATGGAGTAGATAATAAAAGTTCTGGAGGCCACGGCCTGGCTAATATATCTAATTTATTCATATACGGTTCAAGGATTAGCCGTTGCAAGGAGAAGGAATTCAGAATTTATTTCTGGCATCAAGGGGCGATGCAAAGCCTCCTAGCCAGACGGTGATTGATTGGATCTCTTTTATCATTCTCGGCATACCAGTATCTTTGCTTAATACAAATTGCGTTCACGTGGCTGTATAGCCATAAATGCATTTGACTCTCGGCTCAAATTATAAATAGAAAATTGACGGCAAAGCTGAAAATACGTCAATAACTTTGGTTTTTCTATACGACGCGTAGCGGAGGGCTTAAAGGCAACTCGAGAACAGAAATAGATCGTTTTATATAGATATAGATCGGATATGTTCATCATTGCAAGTTTTAGCCTGCATATAGATAGGTACTCACATCATTAGATTTATAGTAAATATACGATAGGAAACATAGATGAATAGTAAGCTCCACTAATGTCCTTGTTTCAGAGTTCATCATAATCATGGCTTTGTTTTGAAGTCGTACATAATTATATATAGTTTACGGTTCCTAATCTGTGTTGTACAATAAAAATATAACGGTTTAGAAAAATACTTCAAATTATGCTAAAACGGTCCCATTATAAAATAATCATGCACCCATGTAGTGAGATATCATCTACAGATAAATATAAGCTAATTGGGTTTTTTGTGAAGTCCACTTTTTCGTACTAGGAAATGCGAACACTATTGACTAATCTTTATTAATTCTGCCGTGGTATATCTATAAAGCCGTTATCTACCTCAACCCAATTTTAGGTTACGAGCGAAAAACGCGGGGAAAATTTAAACCTATGTAACTTCTCGATGACAACTCCAACTTGAAACCTAAGGGCACCAAAAAATACATCTATGGGAACACTTTTTAGTTATTCTTCTGTCATATAGTAAATATAATTTAATTACATGTAAAAACGCTTTTTTCGTTTTAGTTCATCATCGATGTTTCTAATTTCTCATAAATAATGGATTATAATGCCGTTATGTATACTTTAACGGCATTTAAGTGTTTCTATTTAAAATGAAAATTTTGTCTTTTAAAACACTTAAGAAAATCTTACATATGTTTAGCTAAAACGTTGTTATAGTACATAGCCCTGGTTTAGCTTAAAATTAGTTTATAGAGAACGGACTTATGTTAGACTTTAGTGCCGTTATTGCATTTTACCGCATTTAAGTCTGGTAAACTACAAATTTGGATCAAAAACTTGATTGTTTGTTAAGCTAAAACGCTATTAAACTAAGAACCTTTTACGTTAACGGCATTATAGCGAAACAATAAGATAAAAATTTGGAATGTAATACTCAACCAACGGGAGTTAAACCACAAACTAAAGACAGTTTTTAATAATAATAAAAATGTAATGTATTGTAATTTATCAAAATATTTATTTAAATATATACTATAATACTTAATTGAGCATCTTATTTGCTTTGACAGAACTTTACTTAAAACTAGATTTCTTAGGAACTTTTACTTCTTGACTTACAAATATCACATCAATTAGTTAGGCATTAATAGGCACTTGTACCTTTAAATCAAGATAACATTATTATTAGTAAGCTCTAGGTAGTATTTAAGTCTCTGAGTTTTTATATAATTGAAAACTATAACAAAATTATAATTTATAAACTTACAGATCTAGTCAAATATTCTCCTTATTTTAAAATCATAATTTCTATGACCAATAAAATAAAAAATAAACAATAACTAAAAAAAACAAAAGAAGATTTTCCTTAAACACTACTAAATATCCTTGAAATTTCAGTAATATACTTATATCTCAAAAATCTTGGTATGAAAAAACTTAACGTCAACTTTACCAAATAAAAAAACAAACAAGTCTTAATCAAAATAACATTATTATCTAAAATAGTTAAAATATTTCAGTAAATAAAATAAATTAATAAATAATCAGCCTCACAAAATATACATTATTCTTAATTGTTCACGTCAGAACTTGTACCGGCTCTTGCAATTTCTTTTATTGGTAAACTTTTCCAAAATAACAATTTGTGAGGGGGAATTATCCTCGACAGTTTTTCAAGTATTTCAGCTTTTCTTTTAGATTCAATACATTTTAGTTCAGTTCTGAATTCAAATTTCATTATACGTGGGTTTTTTAGATATTTATCATTCATGAAACGAAGAGAAATATACATAGTATCTTGGAAATTGTTTTTATACATGAGGTCATAACTACCACGAGTAAAACATACTTCTACCATATTTTTTAAATAAGCTCTTGGGTTGGATATTTGGATTCTTCTTTGTGACACGTAATTCGGTATATTAAAAAAAATTCAGGTGACATAGACTGAACAATTACTCTTGAGTTGTTAATTGAAGATACACACTCTTCAAAATCAATAAAAACGTAGTTTCCCTTTTTTTTCATGGCCTACTCTACCTGGTGGTGCACTTGGTCACTGCTCATAAATGTGTGGCCGGGCTCAAAGTAATGGAGAATAACTTTTTTTATAGCAATGGCTTCATCACTATTAATCATATAAGAGCCAATTTTAGTTTTGTGCACTGCAATTATCTAGCCAGATATGTACTTGCTCAATGTCTCTAGTACGCAAAAGAAAATGATAAAAGGCAGACATTATGTCTTCTTGTTTTCTGCCTGCAATGCCATCGTGCCAGATCACTGTAAGGGGTTTTCTTTCCGTGGTAATCTTTCCAAGTGGTGCGAAGGTTTGGTTGTATGCTACAAGGCGCTGACAGAAAATAGCAGCTTTAAACGTTTCCAATCTAGGCAACATAATCACTTTTTCCAGGTCAGCACTATAGAATACCTGTGAACTATTTTGAGGTTCCTCTTTGTGTGCTGTGTAAAGCTCTCGTGCTTTTGTGTACCTCTGGTGATGTTGAACCCAATTAACACAAACTGTACACTCTTCTATTAGCTGTATAGTGGCATCATGTGCTGTTTCTTTTTTGTGAAAATTATAAGATTCGCATATTTCACACTTTTCATTACCGAGAGTAGTGAAAGATTTATTCATTTTTTTAACTTGTGATCTGTATAAGCTGTACGAAATACATTTATCAGGGTAGGTTTCACAAAAATGTTTATGCATTTGAGTTATGCTAATGTCACTGGGTAGGTATCTTCGCAAAGGTGCATGTTCACGCCTGTAGTGTGGTTCTAATGGGTTAAACGATTCAACGTGATGATTCAGTAAATTGCGGTCAAATTTTGGTGTTTTTTGGTGTTTACCACGTTTATCTGTGGAAGGATCACAGAAAGTTCTATGTAGGATCCTGTCATTTACTTTCAAATATCCTAGAATAGTAAGGAAAAATATTTTGCATACATCTATTTTAGTACCGTCTTGTTTTTTGAATATGAAACTTCTTTTTGGTAGCCGTTTTGGTTGACTTGAAATTTTTCTTTTTGGAATTGTTACATATGTGTGTGCGTCTACAAATGCATGTTGTTCTTGCCACGACATATCCCAATACGTTTTATAATGGCTTCCTTTTCTTCTTCATTCAAAAAACTCATACATTTCTTATAACACTTTTCATTGCACCCAGGCTTGACACTATGTTTAATTTTTTTAAATTTTAGTTGACCAATTTTCGCTGTTGTAAAGGAGTATCATATTTTTTTCGTTTGCGTGGAGGTTGCGGTATCTCACATAATGTAGAACAATAATTGCCATCAACAGAATTGCAACGATTTCGGAGGAATGGTCGTTCAGGCGCAGTTTTTGCATAACAAGTAGGACCAATTGAATTTCTACGACTTCAAAGCGTGATTTTTGCTAGGAGTAAAATTATGCCTTCTTTTGACTTCATGATTCACAGGTAATATGGAACAATAACTGTCATTAACGGTATTGCAACGCGTGAAGCGTCCTTTCCTGGCGAGCGCTTTTGACGCACTAGTTTCACCCTCGACCCCTGACCGCGGAACATCATCGTCGGTAGCCCCGTCGGGCGAGATCAGTTAACGGCATTATAACGCATTATTGTGAGATATCGACATTTAAATCTAATTTTTAAGAACAAATTTTATTTGTTTTAATTTAGAAATGTCGTTACTGGCTCATAACGTACAGTAATTCAAAATATTAGTATACCAAATGCTAAGCTGTAATGCCGTTAACCTTTGTTAATCACATTTAAGTCTAGCTCTTTCAGTTAACGGCGTTATTGCTTAACAAACGTAATTCTCTATGTTAAAAAAGACTAACAATAAAACCGTTAAAAAACTTTAACAGCTTTACAGTGTGCAAAAGACGTATAACAGCAATCTAGTGAAGCAATCAAAGGACAAAATTATAACAAAAATATAAGTTAATGAACTTTAGCGGCTATATTGACTCGCAAACTTACTTAACGGCATTTATGCATATTACACATGAGGAAAAAAAGGTATATAACGGCATATATATTACAACTATTTCCGAAACTATTGCAGATATAAAAAAATCGCGTATACTGGTCGATAGAGTTTTTTTTTCTTATTAATGTACCATCAAAAGGTGAAAATAGACCAGATGTCAGTTAACGGCATTTTTGTTATACTACGGCAGAATTGTTCTAATAACAATATTTGGTTTGCATCGCTGTTGAAGCCCCGTGTAAAAGATTGCAACACAAAATAACTACAACAAGATTTAAATAATACCATAATATAGTAATTACCATCTTATGCTTAATAATATTGGAACAAGTATATTAATTAAAAAAGTATAAAACCCGACTGCAATAAATTTATTTTCGTTTAACGTTTGATCGTCCCTTGAAATGAAAACTGCAAGTTGTATATAATCGTTATATAAAGCCCTTAATGTTGATACCCCACTCGATGGATTTGGAAGAAAAACATTTATTGGTTTACAATCCGCTGGATTGTTTTCTTATTATTTTTTATGTACCTAGTGTCACTGTCTCTATTATGATGAATATAATGATATCTCATACATTTAAATTTAAGCCGTTTAGAAATTATGGTGGAATAAAGAAACTCATAAATATACATGAACCTTAAAAACATAACAATTTTTTGGGCAGTCGTGTAAAAAGCCCGGAAACCAAAAAACAGTCATAATAAGAGGTAGCCAGTGTCGAAATGTTGCCTCAAAATTGATATCAAGCCGAAAAGCATAAACAATTTGAAAATTTTGTAAATCTGTCGCCAAGCACCTGACGGTGTGTTTCGGCAGCTGTTCTTAAGTCAGTAATTCTAGGTTTTTTTTATGCCTGATAGGTTAGCCTTTGACCACTATCTCACCTGATGGTAAGCAATGATCTGGTCGAAGATGTTGTTCAGGCTAACCTAGAAGTGTTAGTTTGGTTATCCTCAACAACATCTTCGACCACATTATCACTTACCATCAGGTGAGATAGTGGTCAAAAGCTAACATATCAAGCATAAAAAAAACAATATATACCATGAGTAATATACTATTCAGGCGATGTTGTTGTAAGTATAAGCAATGAGTTCTATGCTTAGGATTTTATTTTTTAATAAAAAAGCAGAGGCATTGAACCTTCTAGAAATTTGAATGATGAAGATAAATTAGTATTATTTTTAGGGGAAGAAGATACATACCCGGTGAAGCTTCTACTTGACGTTCATGCTACTTCAAATTTTTTATACTTATATATGAGATCAAATTAAACGTGTTTCTGAAACATGTTACCACTAAAACACCGAAGTATAGTTTCATAGATATAGATAAAAATGCTAAGAATATTTTTCCTCATATACCTAGGTATATGAGGAAAAATATAAACTATTGGACAGACATGCATTATCATAAAAATAACTATATGCCAATGCAAATGAACAATATTTTTAAAGGCTTCATAGCAATAATAAACATACAAGAGATTACTTTCCTACCTTTACAAAAAAGATAGAAACTAACTGTGAAGGTAATGCAACAATCGGCTGAAAGATTTTTAACTATATTAATTAATGCATCAATCCTTAAATTCTTGTAGCCTCCTCATTTCCCCACGTGTCCACCGCCTGCAGTGACTGTGACGACTCCTGAATTCTGATTTTGGTCTCCCTCAGTCATCTACTAGTTTTCAAAATCAGTAACTTTCACAATTTTAACACACAGGTGTTAATTTTTTTTTCTTTTTATTATTTTTACAATAAATATTTAAATTACGTAGGCAACCGGCTTACCAGAGGCGGAATCGTACGAGCATTTTATCGCATAAATAATGACAAACTGTGTGGTAGGCTTTCATAACCAAAATGTTTTTCTCATGGATCTTGAATTTTCTTTCCATGAGCGTTGATCTTCAGGAACTTTATTATAAAACCACACACAATTCAATAGAACCTTTTATTTGTGTTTGCTAATCTAAAACCTGGCTCCGCTATTTTATCTTTATTCCTAGTGTTGTAATCGTGATTGTCACTGTTTGATCTAATTTCACTCATTTTTTGACGTACATACATAACATTTTGAAACATATACAATATCGGTAAAGTTAAAGTATCGATTTCATTAAAAACTGAGACATTTCTGAGAGATTCCCTAGGATTTCATATATGGCTCGTTCTTCGCGCTTTTTATAAGATAAAGATTGTCTCAAGCAAAAACGCGAATGTGTATACGTAAGTTTACGTATAATTTTCCTTTGACTCGTGCTGAAAATGCCCACCACAGAATCATAGTAGAAAGTGTCTTTCTACTATGTTTTGTGATAGTAGAAAGTGTATTTATACTATGTTTTGTAATAGTAGAAAGTGTATTTCTACTATGTTTTGTGACAGTAGAAAGTGTCTTTCTACTATGTTTTGTGATAGTAGAAAGTGTATTTCTACTATGTTTTGTAATAGTAGAAAGTGTATTTCTACTATGTTTTGTGATAGTAGAAATATTAATAGTATTTCTACTATCACAGAAACGAGTATCGCGCGTCACATGTCGCGAGACGAGCGGCTAAATGAAAGAAGAGAGTCGTTTACATATTCGCCTCCCACCGCTCGTCTTGCCATTGGTCTCATAGATTAATATTTATTTGCATAAAATGTCTGTACATAAACATGGATAATATATTTCTTATTGTATAGTTCCTGGTATGTTTTGCCGCACAGCGGCGTGCAAATTTATGATTTATATTTGGTAATTTATTTTTATATAAAGCAATCAAATATCGCTGATGCCAATGGGTTACATATCTGTGTCTATATAAATTTGGTGATTCTGAAACTGGGTAAAATGACCTCTCTATCAGCCATATCCTTAACTTGCTTAGAAATCTACGGGTTGGTACTTGTCTTATTTCTTTAGGTATAGTTTTGTAGATAAGTACACACATAACGTAACAATTGTTTTCAATTAATGCTATCTTTGGCAAAACATATCTGTCAGAATACCGAGTGTTTTTCTATTATTTCTTTAGCTGCTAAACGCAGCTTAGTGGATTTTATATATCTTTTGCCCAAGCTTCATATGTATTTTAGGTCACGTGTGGTTACTGAAATTCGGCGTCATAAAAATCAACATTATATATTATCATTATGACAAAACACGATCAATATGTACATTTACAATATAAGCGTAATTTCCTCTCATCTATATTCGATTAGTGAGGTAGTTTTTGCTAACAATACTGATGGGTTTTGCTAATATACATGTAAATTGTTTATTTCTTTGACATTTAACAGAAGCGTAAGGCATATCACAATGTTAAACCGCCCTGTAATGGTATTGTTACTAAATTTATGTATATATACACAGTACAACATTGCCAAGGATTATGTGAGTATATAAATATATATTTAACTATACACAGGTACGTACTTTATAGTTCACAAAATATACTAACAATATTGATTCCAATTAGGTAGGCTTTCGATTTTTTGTTACCCTTAGATATTTCATTGAAATATGTATTTAGAATAGCAATGCAAAGTGATAATTTAACGCCGAACAAAAGTTGTGCTAATTTGGTTAATACGGATGCAGAAAACCCGGTAAGATTTTTTTGAATACCCTAAAACTGACCTCATACTTAAACCAACCACTCTTTATTAATCTAAACACACTTAATTATTAACACCAAATTTAAATATACGTCTTGTCATTTTTGTTTCTACTGATTGACAAATATTTAATACAGTGGAAAATATTTTAAATTATTATCAGGACACGTTTGTTTCAGGGTCTGACAGAGGTGCATGTGGATAAGGTCGAGGAGTGCAAGGGTCCAAAACGCATCAACTGCTCTATTGCCACTTTGATATTAGATGCCAAAAATAGAGTGATCGTAGACCTCAATGTAACGGAAAACATTAATCTTTCACACGTAAGTCACTATTTATTAATAAATATTAGAAAAAAATTGAGTCATGAAAAACGTACTTAATACAGCTTGGATCGTTACCAATCGTATTTTTGGAAAGTTTATGGTATAAATTTCTTGGTACAAAGAAACTAGACTACAAAATACATACACCATCATTAGACGTAGTTGTTGATAGCTGTATAAATGACCCAACTAAGGTGAGTAGAGTTACAGTCAGCAAGTAACAAAAATGCTTGACAACGGCTGACTTCACCCGTCTTAGTCTACAATAATATAAAACTCTCCCAGCAAAGCTGTAAACGTCATAAAGACTTTGTAGTCATGTTTGGAACTGCGACATTTTTAAACTTGACACTATAGTCTTAGAAACTATATGATAAATAGCGCCCACAGAGAAGAGACCCGGTGATCTTGTAAATGAAGGGTCAACTATAAAATTAAAACCCAGTCTTATTCCATTATAAGTATAGCTTCCGATTAGACTCTTTGTGGATACGTGAGAAAAATGTTGGTTTTTGGTCACACCTGATATATTTCTGAATTCGAAAAAACTAAACACGTAGTACTGAAACCTACTATTCTGTCATCTGTGCTAAAATTTACTATTTAGAATGTACCGTGGGAAAGAAAAGTTCACACATATAACCGTATACAATAAAAAGTATGACTTCAAAAATGAATTAACTAGAAAAGGTTATGTATTTAATTTATATGCTGTAAAAATTTGAGCGAGGGGTAGGTATACCAGTAAAATCCCTCTATCACCTGCTTAAAACTTTCACCTATCAAGAACAAGCATAACTTCCATCTTAAAATTCCATACGTATCCAAAAGGTTCTAATCACAGAACTTAACCCAGAAAATGTGCTTGGCCCGTCGCAAATACATTATTTCAGCTGTTAGCCTGAAAATATTACCATAAAAATTTTCCGTGTTTGCCATTACGACCACCTAAGGCTTCTGGCCAAATCATACACAAGCGAGAGGTACAGGGTATATATCAATTATCGTCAATAGAGGTAGATGAGAAGCCGTTTTTCTACGGTAACGCGTTAAACTCTCTGAACGATTGACGGCCAATTAAATTCCTAATTTCCTATATAAGTACGAGTCCCGGTGGAGCGTATGAATTTGTTATATGGTTCGTAAGTTTTTATGTCTTTTTTTGTTCGAAAGTTTTTATGTCTTTTTTTGTTTCAGGTTAATATTATCGGCTATTCTAACGGTAAGACAGTATTGAAGTTTCCAAACGAGAAACCATGTAATAATATTTTTATTAACTTGGTTTTTAGACAATATATGAACATGAAGGATGATTGCACTGTTTTGAAAGTGAGTAAATTAAATATAGAAAATTTATACTTAAAGTTTTTTGTTTAACTTGCGCTGTGAATGAAATACTTAGCCATCACATTAACAGCCATAACGTCCACTTTTGAACAAACGCCTCCTTATTAAAAGGGGCCTAAATCCCCACGTTTGGCAGGCGACTTGGAGATCGCAGTGTAAGATAGCAGCTCTTCAGAAAGCGCTGCTGCCCACTTTCTGGCATTTTCTCCATCTATTCTCTTACGACTCCCACAAGAAGCCTGCCCCGACACGCCACGGGGAATTGGGCATAGATATGAGCTATTATCAATAGGAATGTAAAAGGATAGTTACTCAGTTGTGGTGAAACCAATGCACTCTCACAAACAATTGGCATGCGGCAAACATTTCCAAAAGCAGTCCATGTTAAATATGGACTACCTTAACTTAGAAATACTACCTACCTTATTCCTCGTCTATTCTGTTCCTGGTTCAGTTGGTGTACGGAAACCTATCTCTAAAAAATTATAATCCAATCGATAAATAATATATATGCCAAAATAATGTTGAACTTTAAAACAAAAGACACTATTTCACTTATTAATATCTGGAAAAGGGCTTCACCAAGAAAATGTGACGTTGAAAATATTGTTGTAGTTAGTTAAAATAGTTCTTCAAGACTAAGTTGATTTACTTCTTGTTTCAGGGTCATTATAGACTAATTGAAGATATAGAAGACATTTCACGAAGGTTTTATGGCGGTCATTACTTTTTTGGTAACATTACCGTAAAATCAAGTTTTTACAGCGACAAGTGTAACTTTTTCTGTACTATTTTAAAACTAGACATATTGCCAAGGAATAGACAATAATAGGTCTTATTTAAAAAGACAATTTTAATATGTATGTTATAACATTCGTAAAATAGAGGTGGTTGAGCAAATGGAATACGTAAATAAATTACTTTTACATGTGTTTTACGATAGAATCGGATCGTATGTAGTACGTAAACCCTAAAATTTATATAAAAATATACTCGAAATGATTTGATGCTGAATATTATGGAAATTCAATGAGACTTATTTTTAATTGTATACATTATCCCATAGAAAAAATGATTTGAACCTTAATCTGAGACGGATAAGTTAAAGTTAAGACCCGCCAAATAGGTACCACGTCACGCCCGACCATCAAAGTCTGATCTTCACAGTTGGCAACCATGGGTACCGCCCATTGGCCTTGGCGGGCCGCTTGTTGCTCACCACCGTCGAAATTTGCTACTACACGGTCTCTCACCACAGCGTGTTTCGGACTCTCGCGCCCACACCACGCATCGTACGAAAGCCAAACTACATACACGATATCGCTTCTTACGTTTTAAAATTACTACTTGGTATGAAATTTGGAATAAAAATATGTCTTAATGAGCAGGATAAACAAACATATAGTTTATGGTCCGATTAGGATTTGATGACTTTCACCGGTGTTAAACACTCTAATTTTCATTTCAAATATAAAGAAAGTTTTTTTTTTAATTATTTATTGCTAACTTGAGTAGCACCTGCTTTAATAGTCAGAGTAGGAATTAATGATTTAAACCCGTGTTATAGCTCTACTTTTCATTCTGAATATAAGGAAAGTAGAAATAGTAGTTTTTCTAAAATATTTATTCATAGTAGTTACGTGAGTAGCCCTCCCTATTTATAATATAAATTAGTTGAGAAGATAGAACAATTTATGACATTTAAAATAAAATTCTTGTTTTGATGATTTTTAAATGTATATATTAGGAGTATATATATATACTCATATAGGACGTTTCTAAAGTAGGTATTATATGTGATAGGTATAACTTAATTCTACACGAGTGAAGCCGCGGGCGTACATAATTAACGCTAGGTGATAGGTCATAATATGGAGTTAATGTCCTACATACCTATAGGACATATGTATCCTATCTACACTAAACTATATAAATATTGTTGATATTCTATATTTCAAACAATGCATAACTACTAAGATAATAAATCATATATTTTGCCATTGCTTCATTAGGCGTTGATCTAAATTTTTAAGAGTATCTCATATTCGTTCCAAAATTTAGAATGCATTTTATATGGTCGTGGCTTTTATACCTACGTATCCCAAAGAGGAAAACGCGGTGTGCATGCGCACCCGCCATGCGTGCGCTCTCGCCGGCTGCAGTGACATACTGCCCTCGCGTGGTGTGCAATCTGCGTTCACACAGTTGGAAATACTGGTGGCTCACCGCGGTCGCCAACGCATGCTTGCCCGCCGAGGGCGTTGCAAGGTCAAACATAATTTGGTGGCAAACCACCATCTCCACAATTGTAAACCATGGTTGTCAACCATGGTGGGAGGCGCGTTGCCGACTGTGTAGCACAGCTTTTACTCTGCACTTCGCTCGAAACTCCGCGACGTTAGCTTTTGCATAGTTGACCCAGTCATTTTCTTGATACAGAGCCTAGTGGTGTTTGCAAACTGCTGCTTCGATGCAGATTATCTAAAACTGAGACCCAAAGACGTATATATTTAAAATAGATACATTCTGATTAGTTATTATGAATTTCGTGAAAAGTTCTTCTATTGATGCAGTGTGTTAAGTTAAACTGTGCTCTTAGGAAATAACGAAATGCGTCGTGTCTATGTCTTAGTAAGAATGATTTTAGATTGTTTTCAGCATTCGTCTTGAACAAAGAGCCCATCTGGCAATGGCACATCAATTAAATGTTCAGGTCAACAATATGCAACAACTAATATAATTATGTTATAAGTAATAGAATTATTAAATTAATCACTTTCTAATGTACTTATGATATTTAAGCTCTAAATTGTATAAATGCTATATAAATTAATACTCAAATAAAATGGTAACATCTAGTCGTCTTTCATTTTCTCGCAGGTAGCATAGAGTTGAGGATAAAGCATTGACCTATATATACTAGACGCGACATCTCAAACGAGGATAGTCGACCAGTGCAGGTATGCTGGCCGGCATACTATCCCCCACACGCAGCTTGGCACTCGTAGAGATTACACGCGTATGCCGACTGGCACGGGTCGACTATTCTCGTTTGAGATGTCGCGTCTAGTATATATAGGTCAATGGGATAAAGCCGTTTTCATTTCGGTCGAGATTGAATCCCTCTCAGCACTCAAGATTCTAGTTTTATATCTCTCGATTTTTAGGAATTTTACTCTCAGCTAAAACTCTCAGTACAGTTAAGACCGAAAGTTACATGCTTACAGAGTTTGATGATAGGTTAAAAACTTAAAAGAAGCAACCAAGTAGGGTGATTTTTTTATCGCCTTAATGCACAATCTACTATGTTACGAAGCTATCTAACCAGTTAGTAAGTTTGACATGTTTGAATATGTTTGCAGTACTGACTAACAACCGGACTATACCTAAGTTAAATATGACTTCAATTTTCAGGGATCATTTGACCTAAGAATCATAAAATTTGATCAATGCAAAGGGCCTAAGCGAAAGGATTGTGCAAGTACTGTAGCCAAAATAAACGACCAAGTCAGTCTCGATTTAGATATAGATATAAAGGAAAACACGAAAACTACAAAAGTAAGTACTAGATATTTTGAAATTTTAGCAATATTGTTTAGGTTGCCCTTTTAAGTATGCTACTTCACCCGATGATTCAGCCGACAGTATTGTCGACCATATATATTATTAATATGATATAGAGATTATATATTAGATATAAATTAGTACTACTTACGAGCCAATTTATTTACAAAAAGTTACCTGATGACAGCCGAGGACTGCACAGGACCAATGTGTCGTGGACTGACAGGTATATAATGCAGCATCGCTATATTATGTCATCTAAACTGACCATTAAAACTTGCAGCCCTAGATCGCTTTTTAATCTATCATTGCAGATGGTGTTGCATTTAAATGTTTTGTTTATTGTGTTATTATGATTTTATAATTGTTACCTATTTATTACATTGAATAACAAATAATGTTACATAATTTACTACTCACTCAATTGTTATTTACATCCCGATTAACACTCTTACGTATAAGTGCTGCTCCGTACGAGCCAGCACGTCGAAGACATACTAAAGTAAGGTGTGCGGATATCAGTACAGTTCGGTCGAACAAAGTGAGCGTTGGGACCGCGAATGGGCTAGATAGCCCAGCACGGATATTATACAGCCGTGATTGATACTATAACAATTACAAAACGTCATTATAATTGCATTTAAATTTATGCATATTTTTTTTCTCAACATCATGGATCATTAGTGATTTACTCAACAATACGTTTTTTGATACTACTATTGTCATTGCGATCACATAACAAAAACTGCCAATTTAATGTTTAGTAAACCATAAATAATGTACATATTACTATAAGATTTGCTTTTATTGTCCTGTTCTAAGAACTAAATGACTGTAAAGATAGAATTGATCATCCCTTTGCGAAGCCGTTTGGGTAATTCGTTTCGTCTAATGCACGATAATGCACCTCCACACATGGCTAGAGTCGTAACTCGCATGTTTAACAACTCTTGCCGATGCTCGCATCAACGTTCTGCCGTGGCACGTACCTACGTACGTAGTATTATTATATGTTCTATGGCCGTGGTCTGCTCAATCGCCAGACCTCAACCCCATTGAACATGCATGGGATATGCTACAAAGAAGAGCTCTGCCAAGTATGGATGCCGTGCATACCCCGCAACAGACTTGTTACAAAGAACGTGGGCGGCCATTCCTCAAAGTGATTTTGATGAACTGATTTTAAGCATGCCAAATTGCTGTGCTTGTGTGATTAGTGTAAATGATAGAAACACAGATTACAAATAATATATTTTGCAATAAACACAGCAAAAATACTAATTTTTTTAGTTGTTCTGCCATTTGATTGACGACATTAACTTAGGTTACATTTCCTCAAATTGCTAATTACATTTTTAGGGTTCCGTAGTACCTACAAGAAACCCTTATAGTTTCGTCATGTCCGTCTGTCTATCCGTCTGTCCGAGGTTTTGCTAAGATACCGTTTGTACTAGAAAGCTGAAATTTTGTACGGGTATGTAAACTTACCACGCCGACAAAGAGGTTAAATAAAATTTTGAAAAATATTTTTTTTAGGGTAGCTCCCATACAAGTGATGTGGATATCAATTTTTTTTCGTCGTCTATCCCTTCGAATGGGGAATCATTGAATAGGTATTTTGAAATAATTTAGGGGTTGCTAATAATATTTTTCGATTAAATGCTCCATTTACGAAATATTTAACTTTAAAGTGCAAATTTTTGTTCCAGTAGGGCGTCCCCCCCCCCCAGTCCCCCCCCCCTCTAAAACCTAAACTGCTGGCTTGAAAAGTCTGAAAAAATTCAAAATGATAGTGCAGTTCATGAACTTTCAAGGAAAATTATAGCGGTTAAGATAACTTTATTACTTTAGCAGTAATAGTCGTTGAACTTGGGTATTAGATAATTTGGCACCAAATACAAAATTCTTAGAATAAATCCTTTAAACTAACTAAGATGAAGTAGTGGTAGGGCTAGAATCGGTATAGATAGTTATGTACTATAGGAAGGGGTGAAAGGGGGAGAGGGGGGTCGTAGCATCCCCCCAGAGCGGTGGAAACTATTTTTTTTTAATAATAATTTAATAAAATATGTGTATCTACATACATTGGAAGGACTTTAGATATGGTAAATGTAATTATTTTGTGCCATGGGGATGGGGGAAAGAGGGCGGAATATTCCCCATTAAGGGTAGGCAGTCACAAAATCATACAGTTTTTTTAAATACTGATGAAATTTCTCAAAATTAGCTTCTTCGTCACGAAAATAATTAATCATAAATCACAAGCACGAAAATGTTAACGAAAATGCTTCGGCTTATACAAATATAAATTAATTTTATTCCTCCTTATTGTGATACATTTATAATGAGTCTATGAGTCTAAAACTAGGCTGGTGGCCTGTTTCTCAAGAGCCAGGTCCTTCCTGGCTTTAGAGAATCTGTAACACATCTATATATTTACTTTTATGTGTACTATATAGTAACAATTCAAAATTGAAGCAATACATCGAAACATATATATACATATAGGAAAAATATTTAACTTCATTGTTTTTTTTTCGAAATTAACGTCATTTTGTATATTTGTAATAATTACTATTTACGTGTAGTCATTATTCTGTTATGTAGTATTGGTGTACGAGTTTAAGTGAATGTTTGTGAGGAATTTGAAAGGCGTATGTGTCGGTGCGTGTTTCTGTATGTTTGAGTATACGTGCCTGTGAAGGGTATGTGATTTGTAATGTGTAATTTTACATATGTGTTATGGGATTCTAACTTTGATGAAGTTCAACTCATAAAGGATTAAGGAATAATATTAGGTAGTAAATTAATCGTTAATGTAAATATTCAAAATATAATAATAGCACGTGGTTTAAATTTTTTTAATTTTATCGTAAGGTCCTCTAGTAACTTTAACAACGAATTAACGTATTTATTGCATAATATTAAACCATTATGAAGAGCTGCTAAACAAATATAAATTATTGCAATTAAACTCTAGGAGGCAACAATTAGATATTATGCTTCTGTATGACCTATATTATAAGTCATAACAGATATGACTGTACAGAGTTGATCGATTAGCTTCGGTGTAAGGTACTCTTTAGACCTCATCCTCGCCGTCTCATAATTATTATTATAAAAAGAATAATTTTTCAATAGGAAAATATTGTGACTCTGTTGTTGGTTCTTGAATATATATATATATATATATATATAGATGTACATTTACAGTGTAAACTCAAGGGATTGTGCATTTTATGGCGTTATAGAGAAGTGTCATTAAATGGAGAGAAGAAAAAAGTTTGTAAGCAACTAAGAAACGTATCGATAATCCATGATGCCTACTTAATAGTCACGGTCAACAACAGTCAACACGAGCAAGCAATCACAATTTATGAACAAAAGAACAAATTGCTTATAAAGTTATAGGTAGAGAGATAAAAAGAAAAAGAACAACAGAATTATTTTATATTATGATAACGGGCTACTACGGAACCCTACATTACGCGTGGCACGACACGCGCTTGACCGTTTATTTATTTATTCATACATAATATAGGGATTCGTTGTTAACTTAAACATAGGAATTAAATTAAAAAGCCAGGCTGGATAATTAGATTTGGTCTGTATTAATTGAATATTTTTTTTATATATCAAAATATACATGATCCCTAGGCACTTTTGTTGTGTATACTACACACCAAAAGTAAAAGTATATGACATTATTTTAATCGTACTTTCTTTTTCAGGGTAAAATAATAGTGCTGTCAAAAGGAAAAGAAACGTTGCGACTCCAAGTCAAAGACCCATGTCAGCATTTGTTCTTGAAACCTCTTTTTCAGTCGATGTTGAACGTCACCTCAGATTGCGTAATTTTAAAGGTTAATTTTAAATTTGTGACCCTTAAACCTCTAGTACTAATTTTCATAGCTTACGTAACCATACAACATCATACATCCGTTAGAATTTCTAGTTCGTTTAAGTTTTTCCAAAGATTATAGAAGACGTTTCTTGTGATGGTTACATACAATACAAAAAATCGTAAGCAACAGGAATACCCACAGAATACAGAATACAGTAAACCAAAAGTTATTAAATATGCTACACTTTCTTATATTTAGTGCAAGAATTCTTGAAATAGAGTAAAATCATTACAAGGGCTTTGATACATATCCTATGATAAGTATCAGAGTCCTTGTACATATAAGCAATAATCATATGAGAAGACAATATTACCCACCTCCATAAACGTTACTCCTGCCCAATTCACATTGCATGCATTTCCACCGTTCTGCTTGGCACTGCGCTCGTCACTAGTTATTGTCTTGTTCCCCCAGTAGGTAACTTAAAATTCAACAATACCTTCACGCCTCAACACAGTACACACAAAGACGGACACGCCAAGACGGACTTCTTTCAAAAAGGCTTACCACATAACTTGCATGTCTATGTATATCAGGTTCAAATATTTGTAATCATAGTGTCACAGAAAAAATATTGAAACAAGGAATTTATAAAAATAAACGAAATGATATTAGATTCAGATTCAGATATTTATTGCAGCCATACAGTACAAGGTGTCATACAATTAAACTTTGTAAGTATAATAGGTACAGAGATTGGTTAAGACCCCGTCGGGCACAACAAATTAGAAGAGAGAAGTTATTATTACAGCTCAATTACGGTATTCCACAAACAAATATATAGTGATTTAATAACATCTGGAAACATATATAAAACCGATTTGAAATTTACTAGAAAAGGACATGCTGACTTTTATTATAACAACTTGTAATTACAATTACCGTAGCTGGCGGGAACACCGCGTCGCATAGTGACCTATTTTATACAACCACACTGCGTCCTAAACTGAAAATGTCCTAGCAGAGGAATATACTAGACTAACAGTACTAGTAAGCCAAACGGAAACAATTTCATCCAGTGGTCTTCTACTATCGCCATTGACCTCTTCGGCTCGTTTGTTGTAAAGTTCCAAAGTTCTGTTGCCACAATTATAATAATTGGTTATTTTTCAGGGACACTTTCACTTCTACGTCGATATTCAAGAGATAGCCAGGAAGTACTACGGAGGGGACTTCCTCTTTGGCAACTGGACTTTTAAATCTGTGTTTTACAATGACATTTGTAACTTTTCATGTTCTGTAACTGACGTTAGCATAATCCCTAAACAAAATGACAAACATTAATTGAAATAAACAAAACACGATTAAACGTATAACTGAACCACGTTCCTGTCCTTATGCGGATAAACTATGTCTATCATACAACTTTGTGCATCATTACCTAATCAATTTGGTGTTGGGTTAGTAAGGTTCTTTTTAGGGCTCCGTACCAAATGGCAAAACTGAACCTGAATAATGAAACTTCAACGTCAGGGCCCCAATTCTCTTAGCTATTGACCAAACGCCACACTACTGCGATGCTTCTGCGATCGAACTGCTCTTAATGTCAAATTCGGTAGTCTGCTAATTCTAGCTCCTAATCGCAGTTCTATAGCAATCGCGTCGCTATCGTATGGCTGCGCTATGGCTTGCAAATTTTTCCATTGAAATAATAATGAAAACTTCTATCAATCAAGCATCAGTCAAAACATTAATACAGTAGTTTTCTAGCAAGCAATTCATGAAATAAAATGTATGCAAATCATTTAGCTATTTTTCTATTTAATATTCCCAAAGTATTTTATGCCACTGTAGCAACGCAATCGCAACAAAATAGCATACAGCATACCAAATATGTCAAAAACTACTGATAGCAAGCCACTGACTTGCGATCGAACCTAAATAGCGGGCAGACTACGGATACTGTCAAAAACTGCAATTTTCATGCAATTAAGTTGCGTTAACGCCGTTCAATAGCTAAGAGAATCAGGCCCCTGTTCGTTCGTACATCATGGGAATCTAGCTCTTAAAAGGAGTGTAGGTACAAGTTACAAAACTGATATTTAGATGAATTTACATAACAAAGTATTGGCCAAGATGCCTACTTTGAGAGAGAAAAAACAGACTTTTAGAATAAAAATATTATATCATACGTTGCTTCTAGTCTAATTCTTTCAGCAAGGTGATTATGTAGGTACTTTGACATTAGTTGATCGTTATAAAACTAAATGTCAGATAAAATCAGTTTCTCGATCTCAATTTGGTTTAGGTTTGAATACATTTATTCTCATGACAAGATACAGACCCACCAACTTAACTGTTCAGGTGGCAGAAAAAAGAACTAAAACTTTCCCTCAAATTGTGACAGTCTGTAGTTGATTTCCATGACCAGTAGCGCCCTCAAAAACTGCACAGTTAAGTTGGTGGTACTATAAGTCGCTTACAGGAGAACATTAAAGAAAACAATATTAGGTATGTGTCGTAATTTGGAAGGTACTCATTCAACGTATTTATTTTGTTGTGGTAAAATGTAGTCGTGCAATTTAGATTTAAATACGTTGAATGAGTGTACAATTTTAATGTGAGTGGGTATTTTAATGTGAAGTTTCGCCCCTTCGTTATTTATCCGTACGATGGACTAGCAGCGGCAAATTAATTTTTATTTCTGATGTATTAAATGTATTCATGCTCCAATCAGTTCATAAGTCAGGTAAGATCATTATAATGTTAAATTTAATTTTCCGAGGCTGTCGATCGAAAAATTATGCCTTTATCTTCGATTGTGATCATGTTCAGTGCATGAGTATATGGAGGTCGATGTTTCCTTTGCAGTGGGACTCGGCTGGTAACTAGCTTTGTCAGAATGAGTTCAAATTTCAATTGTTATTCCAAAAAACCATACAAGTGTTATTTAATTTTAATGCATCTATTTCAGGAACTCTTTTTGCGAATTGATTACACTTTAAATAATCGGTGCACAGAATTCAAATTATTATAATCAAAGTAGACGACGTGTTGAAGCGCTCGTAGCGAAGTTTACTTAGCTGTTCTCAACCGATCAGCAAAGTTAAGCAACGTCGCCCGCAGTCATGAGTTGGATGGGTGACCGCTAGTGACATTACTACTGAGCGTTTCCGTGCTTCGGAGGGCACGTTAAGCCCACGGTCCCGGTTGTCGTCTTAGGATGGCAGTCGTTACAGCATGGTGGTAGGGCATTTTTCGAATGGCCGCCTGGCTAGCTACCACCCTCAAGTAGAAAATCTGTCGCCAAGCACCTAACGGTGTGTTCCGGCAGCTGTCCTTGAGAGCCAGTACTTCTAGGTTAGCCTGTACAACATCTTCGACCACATGATCACTTATCATCACGTGAGATAGTGGTCAAAGACTAACCAATCAGGCAAAAAAAAAAAAACAACGACTCTTTTCGTTCATTTTGATCATTAATGTAAGTCGCGCGTTTTTAATTTGTTTTATTTTTAATACAGCCAACGCATTACATCTACGTCTTATTGACGTTTCGTATCTTTTTTATAAAATAACTTCGTTCGAACTCATTGGTCGCAGAGCAGGGAACATTATTTATGTTCCAAATTCTAAATTTTATCATCGTAGCATGACATACTGGTTGAGAAAAGACCTACTTTGCTCGCAATTATCTGCGAACAAAACATTCTTTTTCGAATACGTAGGATGAAAAGTACATTAAAATATTTTCTGTACTACCTAACTTCCTCTCATCTATATTCAATCAGTGCGATTGTTTTGGTTGCCAATTCATAATACTAATGTATTTTTCCGTTCCATATCAGAAGGCTAATCTGATCAAAACCACATAACTCCAGAATGCTCAAATTTAAAAACTATTTACTGAAAAAAAATACGTTTCAGTAAAACCTGTGGTAAAACGTTTGGATTGTCGAACCAGTAAAAAATCTTTAAAGTAACAAAAAAAATTACACAATGTTTGCCTTGCTTACGTTGAAACACAAAAGAATAGTTCACTCAGGAAAGTATATTATTATACTATTAGCATACTAACTCTTGTTTTACTATGCTATTAGTAAGTTGTACGTTATACTATTAATACGTAGAAAGTAGGTAGGTTTTTGCATTAAAGACTCTTCTGTAATTTATAAAAGAAGGTTTTCATGACTTTGTGCTAGCTATTTCTAAGACAGCATTAATTAAAGTACTTTTCTCAAAAATGGTATGTAATGTTGCCATAACATCTCTAAAAAGTATCCAGAAAGTGAACTCTACCGGAGACTTATTCACAACTGTCCAGTAAGAAGCGAGATATTAAATTTGGAAACTCCAACTGTCCAGTAAGTAAGTATGTAATTTACTTACTGGACAGTCTTCCTCTATAGATTTGTTTAGAAAAAAAACATAGTACCAGACACAGATTAGAGTTAAGCCATTATAATATGGTTATAGGAGGGAGGCTCCAAATATATATCTATCTCTCTTTTTGGTATGACATTTTATGAGGTAGATATATTTTTGGAGACTTTAACAGCCATTTTATAGTCTGTGACACATACACACCTTACCTCATAAAATGTCCACCTCATAAATGTACGCGACGCAGAAAAAGTATGCACGTTGCGTTTTGTACTTAATGATGTTGAAGAAGTATAGTGTGGGATTTTATGTTTGTATTTAGAAATTTCAGTACATACCATTCATTTTGGTGGAGGCCATTTATAAGTATGGAAAAGCACTCGCCATCTCTATTGATATTTTAATTATTATAGGAGAAGATGTGATAATCTAGCTAATAACCTTCCAACCAACGGCTTACTTGGCTGGCTTGTGCTCACGGATTTCTGAAGTTTTGAGAAAAAGAACATTACGCTGAGTGTTTGTCCGATCAATTGGCAATAAAAAGCGGGGTGCCTCCAGTTCTCTCTTCAACTTTCTTCTTCCTGCATATAAACGATCTATTCAAATCCGGTATCATTGCGTCTGCAGGTTACGACACAGTTATAGAGATACCTCTCTACAACTGTGCTGTGTAAATCCAATGCAAGGGCCAGCGATGTTCAAATCCAGTCTAGTTCAGTACGAAGACGAAGGTTCAGTGTATAAAATTGACCCTGCAATTTCGTCAAGTTCAGTACTTCGAATGCCGGTCATATAAAATAGACACGCCACCCAGGCCCTTTCAATCTCGTATCGTAAATTCGTCAAGTATGCTTGTTCTAATAATCGACAAACTTAAGATGATGTTGTGTGTAAAACTCACACCCAATGATGGATAGATCGAGACCTGAGCTAAGTTAATCGCAAAAAAACCTGGAAGTCTTTGGGAAAGTGCGGTGGTATTTAACGTACGGACGCTTTTAAGCCTGTATCAATCCAAGTCTGGTTATATATGGAATCCTGCAGCCATCTCTGTAAAGATTTAGCTGAATGCTAACTTGAAGTAATAATCAATCATAGAAGCCCAGTGGCTATGATACATTTAGACTACAAAGGAAAAGACACAAATATACCAGGTTATCGGTATTTTATAGGCATCACTACGGAGATTCATTTACATTGCCTTATTCTAGAAGAATAAGTAACCGAGTAGAACAGAATATTCTTTTAATCGGCAATCTCATACTCTAAACCCCTAATGTTTCCGAGTGGGTTGAAAATGATAGGATTTGTCAAAAAAACATGTTGACTGTTAATACATTTTTTGCATCAAGACATGTGACCGACAGCGTGGTTTTTATTTTTTTTGTACAAATAAACTTCGCGGAACTCACATACAGGAAAAGCGTGTACGGCAACACCGGCTGGGACAACCCGACTACAGCCCGACCTAGTATTAATTAACGTGTAGACTAAGGTAATACGTGACCTTGAGCCCGTCCTGAGCGAAAGTTTCCATTCTACTCTGTTATGATTTATTCCTATGCTATTCTTCATTCTTTCATCGGACAACCAGACGCATAGGAACGTGGCATCCCAACATGGTCAGGCCGGGCGTACTCCGTACTTTAGGTACAGAGGTACAAGTTCATCAACGTATTCGGGCATACTAAACAATAGGTTGCCACGCGCCGCTAAAAACGCTCGTCTTCTCGCTTCAACGCACCGTGTTTCGTGTTCGTAGTCTGTTTAACTACCTAGTATCACAGAATAAAAGGCTAGTATCTAGTAGGTAGGTTGAAATGAGGGCAAGATCGTATGTACTGCATTGCATTTGGCTCCATGAATAACAAATAAGATCCAAATTATAACCTATGGGTTCTAATGTTAAGTTTTATTGCTATTGTCAGTTTCCCATATATACCTAGGTAGTGCAACAGAATAAAAAGGACTAGAAGGATCACTCCGCTAAGACCTTTAAATAAATAAGTAACTCTGCTACGACGCAATAAAGAGCAATTCAGATCGCACACCGCTGAGTACCTAACATTTATATTCACCTACAAGGCGCCTCTCTTTCTATTGCGTAGTTCATATCTCTTCTGACGCTGTAAGGGGGTTAGGGTTGTGATCGTGTGCTCACATGCTATTACAGTTATGTACGTACCTACTTATAGAACCAATAAATATTAAAGCAATTAAATACATTTTTTTGGGCATGCATGCAGCTAATGCACTTTAAACATTCAGAAAATAACCGCTTATCGTACCTATAATCTGTACCCAAGCACCTAACGGTGTTTCAGCTACTGTACTTGAGAGGCAGTTTCCTTTAATGGTTTAGCTTGATCAATATTTTCAACCACATCATCACCCATCTCGCCTGGCTTCTGTTTCAAAATCTTTAATAAATAGAGCCCTAAAGATCTGTGAACCTGAATATGTCGATGCCGAGTTGGAGCATGTAAGGAGTGTCCTGGAAAGAAATGGTTTCAACTGGAGTCAATGTACTCGTTGGGCGGAGACAAGCAAACGTAAGCGTCCAAACACTGTGGAACGTTCGCCAGTTTTTCTACCATTTGTCAAAGGGGTGACGAACAAAATTAGTCATTATCTAAAACGGAAGTATGATCCAAAAACTATATTCCGACCTCCTGGACAATTGCGACAGTTACTACGCTCACCCAAAGACAGGGATCTTCTCAGTGGTCCAGGTGTGTACCGAATTCCTTGTGACTGCGGCAAGTCGTATATTGGTAAAACTAGAAGAAATATTTCTACCAGGCTCACCGAACACATTGAAGTGTTAAAAACGTGGATACCGTTCGATCGGCGGTAGCGGAGCACGCTCACGTCCCAGGGTCCAGTCATTTTGTGCGCTTCGATAAAGCATCCGTGCTTGCGAAAGAGAAGTTTTTCGTTCCTCGTAAGATACGGGAGGCAATCGAAATTTGCCGTCACCCTAACTTCAACCGGGATTGTGGGTGGAATATACCGCCGGCGTGGAAAACAGTTTTAAAGATAGGTGACAATAGCGTGAATACGGTACTTTTGGACAAAGAAATTGACACGATTAGTGTGGTATGTCTACAGCCCTACATGGCACATAACAGCGAAAGTGACAGTGACAGTGAAGCTAGTGACATATCGGACAATTTGACAAGTGCAGCTGAGCCAGGACCGACAGCGCCATCGTTACGTCAGTTACGTGCTGAGGCCCGCGCTCGCCGCTTCGAGCAACCGTGACTCCCAGACGAAGGGCTACAATATAGCCCGAAACTGGTCGGAATCTTTCCGGTAAATATAACGCGAGTCCCAGCCGGGTTCCTATTTATTTATAATGGACAAAACTCGCGATAGTTTTCTAAGTGAAGTAACAAATTAGTTAACGTTAGAAACCTATAGCACGGTAGTAGTACGCATACGCGTATATTTCCTTACCTTCCTTAGGAAGTGTGAAAAATGTGAGATTCAGATCTTTGTTGTTATTTATGCAGCCAAATACAACGCAGTACCTTTTTGTCCTCATGTCAACCTAACTACTAGCCTTTTTACTCTGTGAAACTATGAACGTAAACAGACTACGGATAGATACGAACACGAAACACGACGCGTTAGAGCGAGATGACGTGCGTTCCTGGCGGCGCGCGGCAACCCACTGTAGGTAGAGTCATAGAGAAATGTAATATGGGTAGAGTAAACCCGTCTTGTTGCAGCCGCCGATGTACTTGTAGCTTTGTACCTAAATTGCGGAGTACGCCAGGCCTGGTAGTGCTAGTTGTGTCTTAATAAGGGCAAAAACCTCACATTGTAGTCCAACAGCTGTCCTTGAGAGCCAGTAATTAATTCTAGGCTAGCCTGAACAACATCCTCTACAACATCATCACTTACCATTAGGTGGCATAGTGTGCAAAGGCTTGCCTTTCAGCTATAAATAAATAAAAAGTAATTCCAGGTTAAATAAACTTGCACCTAATCAAATCTAACAAAAATGACATATATGCCTTTTGGATATACGAGTACATAGTAAAATAGTTTTCTGTTATACTATGTACCTTATATTTTAAAAGTATTAAATTGCTTTAATAGAAATTTAATACTATATGTACGTACACAGCTGTACATAGCATGTGAGCACAAAATCACAACCCTTTACCACGAATCACGTCACAAGAGATATGAGCTTTGTGTGTCAATATATTATTCTTAGGTACTCAGCCGTGTGCGATCTGAATTGCTCTTTATTACGTCGTAGCAGTTGTTTATTTATTTAAACATCTTTGCGGAGAGATCCTTTTGGTTCTTTTAATTTTGTGACATGGTCGATATTCCATACTTATTTCCCTATAGATATATTCTTCGAGAATGGATTAAATAGGTATCTTCTAGGCAATCAAATGCCAGTGTCGAACGCGACATCACTTTTCATCACGTGGGACTGGTGGTGGTAAAAAAAACACGACAATTAGGCATTCCAGACATTCTACTAGTATGTCATTCGTCATTTACGTTAGAATAAAATTAATATTTGAACGTTGTTGAGTTATGACGTTTTGTCTAGATTGACCTTCTGATATTGGGCCGATGTTTCTAAAATACATCTAAAGGTATTTTATGATTATGGCTTTGTCATTTAACTGTAGCACATGGAAAATCACAATGTTTAGGCACCTATTAATATCACTGCTTTTAACATTGTCTATATATACACAGTTCAACGTTGCTAAGGACTATGTGAGTATATAATTGATCTTAGCTATTCCTTCCATAAAATACCAAGCCACACGGACATTTTACGATAAAGTAAAGTGTTTAAATGTTTAGAACACAGGCCGGTTAAACTTAATACAATATCGTTTACGAGAACATAAATTCAAATTATACCTTACATTCTTAATTAATTCTTTTAACGTATATATAACGGATGAAGGCTTTTCTAAGAAGAGTATATAGGTAGGTATAATGTTTAGGCGAGGTCTGCCGTAAAATTTTACATGAGTATCTTTGCGTCAGATGGATATTTTCACGCTATCTAACCGATGTTCAGAAGCAGGTTCAAGTGGAGTGATGCCATGGCACCTTGGATTTACATCAAGAATGGCATTGCGACGCAGTTTGTTGCTAAAATCTTATCAGCAGGTACTTGATTCGGGTGGACGTTAATGGAAAACCAATAGATCTATAGCTAAAAGTTCGGAAAACAAAGCTGATATTTTAAAATTACACCACATTCGTCACGCCTGTATCCCCGAAGGGGAGGTAGAGGTGTCCAAGCACCAACGTTTAGCTACATACGTTTTGGTCTCGTGGGGGCGAGTCAGAGATACAGGCTTATCTCAGCACGTTTACGACACATTCTACACTTCGAATGTCCTATCTTGGATTTATCAATAAGATCCTAACAAAGCCCCAGGTGACAGTAAGTTTGTTTCAAAATGAAGCGACTGAGTAGCGCATTGAGGATTTGGATTGCTAGTTTTTCACTATGACAGACCATCTTGTTTCTATGCCTTTATTCAATCAGAGAAGCATGACTTCTGATTGGTTATATAACCAAGTACTCACCAGAAGTGTTCAGTGCTTTGAGCAGCAAGCGATCGAATACGGGACTGCGAGCTGCTGCTTCACCACGAACACCTGTTTCAAACGAGGGACTTGCTTGACACTAAACCTGTCAAACTTCTGGGTCATGCGTTCTAGCAGGCTGTGGAGGTGTTTGAGGCGGAATAGAAGAAGTGTTTTGCACATTTATTCAGATGCATAGTTTGCATCTGAACAAATGGTATCCCGCACACATGAAGAGGAATAGAGGAAGACAATACAAAAGATGGGAAGACGATATAAAAGCAGTCGCGGGCAATATGTGGTCTGGAGTAGCCAGAGAAAGAGAAGACTGGAAAAAGTTGGAGGAGGCCTATGCCAAATTAGGGCAAACGGATACGGTTGTCGAAGATAGATTTATTTTAGTGTAAGGAACTAACTATCCGAAATAAAGGCTTTTATTATTATTATTATAGTTTGCATAAATAATGATGACGAGTACGTTGTTTTTTTTTATTTACTTGGTTGTATGTATTTATTGAGTTTCCTAAAACCGAGTGTCATACGTACTTTCAGTAAGTAGAGTATTATATTCTATTTGTAAATGAGGTATTTCAAAGGTAGGTAAGTGGCCAGGTTTCTTCTACTGGATGGCTTTTAATACGTAATCAAGACAAAAGGCTAAAATATTATTCTAGATCGTAATATAATTGAACGTTTTAACATAAATCCTCATTGACATTTCATAGAGCTCAATAATATGGAGAATTTTGATTTTCATTTAAATCCCCTTCGGTTTAAAATTAAATATAATAACTTGAAGAAAAAAACACATTTTCTGCCGTCCTCACTTAGTGAGCGTGAAGGACAGCACAGGCACTCAGAAGAAGACAGGCTTTTGATGAGGCAACTGTCAAAATGACAATTAATGTCGTAGTTTTCAGTTCTGTTTGTAGTTTTAGGCTTTTTTTTAGTAATAAATAAAATCAACACAAGTATAAGGTGTGACAGCTGTTAAAATTACAGTTTATGTTGTATTTTTTACATTTTGACTACAATTTACTGTAAAATTAGGTGGAAATAGTGACCAGATGTGACAGCTGTCAAATTGACAGTTGATGTTGTTCTACATGGTTTCAATATTTAACTGTCATATTTAAAAGGGTTTTATCTTGGAAATTGTTGGTCCTAGACCACTAGATTTTTAAAATACTGCATGATAGAGCTCTTTGAGATCTTCATTTCATGTGATAGCTGTTCGATACCACTGAACTAGGCCACTAGTTTCTTATGAAAAGTGATATCTTATCAAGATCTTCATATTGTCAAATTAAAAAGTATTTGTAATTATTTTTTATGGGGTAGTGACCCAACATGTATAGGGCACGCCTGGTGTTAAGCGGTTACCTTTGCCTATTAATGCATTTTATCACAAGTGATTATTACCATGAGGCATATACGTGTTAAGTCGTATGTTCCTGCTATTTTACTGGGCACGCATTCCCTTCAAACCTGAACACGGAAATGCAAACATTACTGCTTTCCGGTAGAAATAGGTTTGGTGGCTATATTTTCTCGGACGTACTCGTTCATAAATATTTCCATTGCTACTAACTCGGAATCTGCTTATATACTAGAACCCTAGTTTCGCTGCAATAGGGTTAGATCTCATCGAGATCTTCGAAATCTTCATTTGAGATGCTATTAATGATATAAAAAAGATATTTGTTACAAAATCTATTGATATTAAGTAGACCATAGCTGTTCACAAAAGTGAGTAAAGTTAGAAAAGCCAACTTATGAAGAAAACTATATTTTCCATAGTTACGTAGAGCAAATTGATTGACTAATTTAACCATATAATAGGTTCGCTTTTGACTACAACTCATGACCAAAACTGATGGTCAGCAGGTGACGGAACGCTACACTCGTCAACAAAGTGTAGAAATTGTTAAAATTTATAATCAAAATCAGTGCTCTATTCGTCTAACGTTCCGTGAATTGCGTCTAATTTATGGCGTTTATGGCCTGCAGAGTCCACAATCCATCGTTTAATTAAGAAGTTTGCGACAACGGGGTCGGTGATCGATGAAGCAGTGCCTGTACGTCACCAAACGCAAGATCGTTGGAGAATATTGTTGCTGTTCGGGACAGTGTGCGAGAAAACCCCAGACAGTCCATACCGCGTCGTGCACAAGAGCTGGGTTCTGCGACATCAACTTAGCGGATTTTGCGTCGAGATTTGGGTTTTCATCCATACAAAGTTCAATTAGCTCAAGAGCTCCCAACGACCACAGACAGCGCCGTGTATTCGCTGATTGGGCTTTAGAGCATATGGCAGCTGACCCTGGCTCTTTTCGGAAAAAAAAAACATCACAGTGATGAGGCTCATTTCTGGTTGTTGGGTTTGTTAACAAACAAAATTGCCGGATTTGAAGATACGAAAATCCACGGGAGATGCATCAGGTGCCTCTACATTCTGAAAAGTCACTGTTTGGCGTGGATTTTGTTTCGGCGGTATCATCGGCCCTTATTTCTTCGAAGATGCGCAAGTAGCCACGCTCACTGTCAATGGTGACCGATATCGGACGATGATAACAATTTTTTATGGCCTAGCTTAGATGGTATGGATCTCACAAACATGTGGTTCCAACAGGACTGCGCCACTTGCCATACAGCACGGGAAACATTAAATTTATTGGATGAGGAATTCGAAGGCTTCGTCATCTCGCGTGGTGGCGACATCAACTGGCCCCCAAGATCGTGTGACTTAACACCGCTTGACTACTTTCTGTGGGGTTACGTGAAGTCTCTAGCCTATGCAGACAAACCATAGTCAATTGAAGGCCAACATAACTCGCGCTCTTCGTGAAATTGAGCCCCGTTTATGCGAAAAATCATCCTAAATTAGTCCACCAGGATACACCACCTACAGCGGAGTCGCGGCGGCCATTTGGCTGAAATTATACTCCATACATAAAGTCAGCGAATACCCTTTAAAATAAAATAAAAATTGTGGCAGCAGGTATTTTTTATTTTATTTTTAAGTTCGAGCGCCCTTAATCAGAAATCCTGTAGATACTTATAATAACTTCATAGTTATTATTGTTATTTAATAAGGAAAGTAATGAATATACAGGGCTATTGGAAAATGCTAACAACTTCTTAGATTTCACTTCCGTTAGTCCTAACAAACATTTTTAGTAGCATGATTTTTTTTGTTTTTGTTACGGAAGGAGCACGAGGACCACCTGACGTTAAGTCTCTTGAGCCTGTAATTTATTATTTCATATTAATATTTATATATAATGCGGTGGAATTGTTACTAGACACATATTTTTTATAAAAAAAATAAGTGTTTTATTCAAGTATTCATTTGATGTTTTCTTAAAATACTTTTAAAATATTTGTTATTATTAGCTAATAACGGGGAATGTTAATGGGGGTTAATGCCATTACCCTTACAGAAAACGTTTGTTTCAGGGTTTCGTCTCTTTGCGAGCACTTAAGTATGAGCAGTGCAAAGGTCCGAAACGCACAAACTGCTCAACTGCCACGTTGCGATTGGTTAACCGAAGTAAAGTATTTCTAGGACTAAATGTCACGGAAAATATACATCTTACGCATGTCAGTATGTTTAGTATTTTTTTAAATTAGATTGACTTATAAATTTATACTTATATAAGTTTGTAAAATAAATGTTTGTCATTTAAAATCTCCATTATATTTGCAAGGTTTCTATCAAAATATTATGTTCTCTACTTTTACAATTTATGAGTACATTCTGAACACCCAAAGTTCAGGTAAAATTTGTGCAAGAAGCACATTTTTGGAGGATTATATTGAAGTTGTTACTCCAAATTTTACTTTTTTGTTTGCATAAAAACCTAGATAATATAGTGCACAAGATACCTATTAGCTCAAAAGTTTCAAAGAAAGATCGGTTACAACGCCATAATCACGTACGAGCGTTTAAAAATTGAGACGGTTTGGCTGCCCTTAATTCATGTTTGTAGTGATTTTATGGGCTGGAGACATTTGTGCACTAAATACCTACAACTGATGAGTCAACAATTTTGACACAGTGCGGAAATAACAACTGGCGACTAGGTGCCCAAAACGTGGAACGGCTATCACAAAAAAATATCCCATATTTTCTACGAATAAATATCTATTTATTCGTAGCATATTATTGTACTTACCTATGATTTGGCAGGTTGAATTTTTGTTATGAATAACACAAGTTTTTTAATCGCTAGTTGTAGTCCAAGGCTGCAGGTAACAGCAATATTACTAATTGGGTTAGATAATAATTTTATTTATTATCCTACCCTTTTCATCTGAGTTAGGGTCGGAACAAAAATTGTTTCGATAAGAAAACATGCACAAATGGATTTTTTTAACAGGCCGCCTTCTCATTGCTAATCCTCTTTGATTTGACTACCGATAGGTACACGCTACTTTTCTCTGGTCATTAAGTGCGTAAAGATACCTAAAGGCACATGATCTTTTTGAAACGCTCGTAGTGGAGCTTGTTAAGTAATTCTTAACGACCAGCTATATTATTTGAGCTAGTTACGTGAAAAATATTTTTTACACATGTTTGTTCATATACAATATTTAGTTATAATTTCAAATAACAGTAGGTAACAGAATATTTGTAAATAAATGAAATCATATTTCAAAATGTTTTGAAAGACTGTACATTTTTACGGGAAAACAAACCTAGAGAGTAATGTATAAGCTACATTACTCTCCAGGTTTTAAAGTATCTGCGTGCAAATAATCACGTTGACCCGTGGCTAAATACGTTGCAGCGTGATTGTTAAGAGTTAAAATAAAGTTTAAATAAAAATCATTCAAGAGAATGCATTCAAACGTCCGTCTGCAATTGCTTGGAAATATGCATCCTTCTTTTGTGCGTTCCTCCGTTCAACTATGATATTTTTTTATGTTTTAGAGTAAGGTAACTGGGTATATAAATGGCATGGAAGCATTGAAGTTTCCAACTGATAAACCCTGTAATAATGTGATAGTGAGCATGACTTTTAAACCATACATGAACATCACTGATGATTGCACCGTATTGAAAGTGAGTATAACTATTTTAAATGTTTAAAAATTTTCAATTGATATTTATAGTGACAATAAATATATGTATATGTGAGTAAATTAAAAAGCGTTTTTTTAATTTACTATGTGAGTAAATTAAAAAGCTTTTATTTCGAATTTACTCACATATACCAGTATCAGTTTTTGTAAACTTTTTGTTTTATATAATGATTGGTGGTAGTTTCAGACGGGGCAAATAATTTTCTTTGTATATATTTTCCACTTGGTACCGGTACCTTCGTCTTTGGAATAACCTTATTCATTTTGGCAGAACAGAAACCACGTAAGATATACCAATAAAAAGGTTAAAGTACTTAGATAGGTACATATTAATTCGTTGGTAAAAAATTATTAAAAACAGAACCAGTTAAGGGTGATACGTGGACACGAAAATCTAAACTAATACTGGAGTTCAAGTTATATTGCTCTTATATAACTCCTGCATTTATAGTTCGATTTGGATAAAACAAACAACTGCAAAAAGTTTCTGGAATATATATAAAAAATAATCACTTCAAGTTATTGCATAGTTTCCGAGAGAGCGTGGTCAGATATCCAGATATTCAAAGCCATTTATCTCAGCGGGGCAGTCATTAGGGCCATGTTGTCCTTGAATGTGAATAGTTTGTAATCACTAACTAACCCTATCGATTGGCAAGAGTTACAATGGTGATCAAGAAAAAAAGTTTTTGGTAGTGGAAAGAAGTGCTTCCGATAGATCTGATTAGTTAGGTAATATATTTAAGTGAATAGTATTATATATAATATATTTCGATGATTTTCTTTAACTCATTGGTATTTTGAAGCGCTCGTAGCGAAATTACTTAGCTGTTTTCAACCGATCAGCAAAGTTAAGCAACGTCGCCCGCGGTCATGAGTTGGATGGGTGACCGCTAGTGACATTACTACTGAGCGTTTCCGTGCTTCGGAGGGCACGTTAAGCCGTCGGTCCCGGTTGTTGTCTTAGGATGGCAGTCGTTATAGCATGGTGGTAGGGCATTTTGCAAATGCCCGCCTGGCTAGCTACCACCCTCAAGTAGAAAATCTGTCGCCAAGCACCTAACAGTGTGTTCCGGCAGCTGTCCTTGAGAGCCAGTACTTCTAGATTAGCCTGAACAACATCTTCGACCACATCATCACTTACCATCAGGTGAGATAGTGGTCAAAGGCTAACCTATCAGGCATAAAAAAATAAAAAAAAGTAATGAAAAATAGTGTGTGTCACTCAAGGTCCAACTATTTTGTTCCCGGGCGGCGCATTATGAATTTCTCCTTCACTTGGACCCTAGTTACACAGATAACTATTGTCTATGCTGGTGCTGGTACCTTGCATCTGATGTCTGTCGATATGAATCAATTCATATTTACAAACATCAGTGAAGATTAATTAGCCCCAGCTATATATACTCTTCACAACCTTGTCATTGATGCCTAATTTTCTTTTTTCAGGGCTATTATGCTTTATCTTTTGATCTGGAAGACATGGCAAAAAAGTTTTTCAACAACCATTTTTTTTACGGTAACTTATCAGTGAAATCTAATTATTACAGTAACAAGTGTAACTTTTTCTGTACTATTTTAGTTTTAGAATTATTACCAACGAATACATGAGTACATATGAAACGATGAGTTAAATTCAATAATGGTATTTGATTGTCCTTTTGGTAAAGAAGTGAAACCACGAGGTTATAGGCATCAGAGTCTCAGAAACTCTGTCGTCAATATTTTCGTTTGTATTAAGAAGTTTTGGCTATCCCGTTTCTACAGCACATCACAGGTGGTCAAAATAGGAAGAACAAACAGGCGTGTGTTTTTTTATGTTATTGTGACAGAACAAGCTCGAGGCCTACCTGATGTTAAACGGACTAACCTCTGCCTAGAACAGATGCATTTCATCAAGTGACGAATTGCACTGCGCTCGTCACCTTGAGACATAGTTGTTAAGTCTTATGTGCCTGTAATTTCACTGGCTCTCAAGGACTGCTGCCGGAACACACCGTACCTCGAGGCCCACCTGATGTTGAGCGGACTAAACGCTGCCTATAACAGATGCATTTCATCTCATGTCACGAAATGCACAGCGCCCGTCACTTAGAGACATAGTTGTTAAGAGGACAAGGAACAGAAGCACCCACAGAGAAATACGTATTTCAACAAAGTGATGCGGTCTCGCAGCTAACCGCCGGCCTCGCGCTCCGCGCCCCGCACCTCGTCACCATTTCCAAAAATCATCAAAATCGGTGATGTTTTAGGGGGAGAGAAACGTTTTCTCTTTTTGTATGAAAATTCGAGACTTCCTACCCGTCTTAAGTCTACATGTGCCTGTAATTTCACTGGCTCTCAAGGACTGCGGCCGGAACACCGTTAGGTGCTTGGCGACAGATTTTCTACTTGAGGGTGGTAGCTAGCCAGGCGGGCAATCACAAAATGCCCTCCCACCATGCGGTTAAGCTCAAGCCGGCGGTGGGGATCGAACCAGGGACCTGACGCACGGCAGTCCATAGCTATTACCGCTCGGCCATCATTGCTTCAAAAAGTAATCAAAATAGTATTAACATCTGATACAACAAAATACACAATTATATTGAGATCAAACACCAGAATAAAAACGATATCAAACTAGCATTAACAGCAATTAAAGTCTCATCATAAAAAGCCAAAGTGCATAAGATACATTATTATATAATATTATATTCATTTTCGTTAACAACATATATATACTTCTGATAATGGAATTTACATAACCATTTTTCAGAATTAGTAGTTAAGTATTAAACTACTATTTTATAGACGGAGAGTAATACTTATTCAAACATTTTAATAACTATTGTGTATCTACACTTTTCACATTCACTTTAAGGCGTTTTTTTTTAATATGTTTTTGATGAGAGCAGGCATTCCGTCGGTCTTTGAATTCAATTGACTGGTGCAGGATGAACATAAACTGCCTGCTGCGGGCTGCCTCGTTCGAGAAGAATAGGCAAGAAACTCAGGGCTACTCCATCTTATAACAAAATGCTAGAAAAATATATAATGATTAAGCATTACAATATTTGTTTAAATTACATAGATGACAGGTGGTAGCTTGGTAGAGAAATAATCTTGTTTAAACAATCACAAACTATATTTTAATACTGGTTTTCGTAATAGAAATGTTTTTCATGCTAACCTAGAGTTAATCAAAATATGTATAATAATATCTCATATACTTACCTATACGTTAACAGTTAAAAATGAAGTGCATTAAATAAAACCTTTTAACTTGATCCTTGAACATTTTGGGAGCCTGTACTCGTTTGTTGATACAGGAAGACAATTCTCCAAGCGGGCAGCCTGAATAATGAAAGTTTTGCTATAAAACGAATTCGTATGAAGATGGATATTAAGTGTGAGACTTTGATGATGATGACCTTAACGAATATCAAGAACAGTAAAGGAAATCAAATCGTTTCTTGCGATAGCGCGGGGATGTTAGATTGAACAATAGGTACATATATTGTAAAGGAAACTGAGAATATGAGCATTCCGTAGAAAACGTATTGTAAGCCAATTAAGCTTAGAACTAAACCGAGAGAATTTATCATATTTGCGTAAACGAAATATGAATCTAATACCAAAATTTTGAAGACACTTAAGTTTATCCAGCTGTTACTCCGTGACATCTAGGTAACAGGCATGAGCGTAGTCATGAATCGAAAGTAAAAGAGATTGATCTAATGCAACGTTAGTGGCTGTTGTAAGAAAGTTCGCAAACTTTTTAATGACTGCCGCGACAAATAGCTTGCGACTGGTAATTTGTAACTGTTGGTCCCACCTCATATACCTGTGATAAAATCAAACACCTCAGATACAAACCTCGATACAATATATTCTATCTTGATACACTTCACTTATGGTTCACACAGTAATTGGGCAATACGTACATAATCACACTGTAAATTACTAACCACTAGAATACACAATATTAGATGTCACTCCATCGAGTGCTACCGACAGACTGACTTAACCGATCGTTCTCCCCACCCAGCTAAACATGTCCACGGAATATACTCAGGTGGGTGGGGCCGACCAATCAGAAGGCAGCATAGTACCTAATCAATAGACTTACCAGTAATTGACACATTCGATTTAAGACAAATCAGTAACTAATCATTTGTAAGCCTTTCAAAATAATTATAAAACATCCAGAAATATACTAAACAACTTAAACATTATTTACAAAATCATCACATACCGATCCATTGTTATTCGACATTGTTAACGAAAGATAAGCTTAGGTTCATCATCTCTGTTTATATTTCCGAGACATATAGTTATTTTTATAGTGGTCTTCGATAACCTTTTGAAATCAAGCTGATTGAAAGTAGTAATGTAAACTTACGTAATCAGGGTGCACAAGTCATATCATAGTCAATAACTGGGCTTATGTACAAAATACTACGAAATATACACCACCCTACAGCTACTTATGTTATTTTGTGTTATTCGTTTATGTCGAATTAAACTTTGTAGATATTTTTGGACAGGAGAAAAAAGTAACAAAACGAATTCTTAGGCAAAAAGTTTATTGAATAAATTAGTTTTTTATAACATACATTTATCATATTATGTACAGTTAATAAATTTAAATAAATACTCCTCATAATCCTCCTCATAGTGTCGTAATCAATGCTGCCGTTAGTCAAATGGACACTCCTCTTCGTGGTCTATACTAGCGCAATACATTCCTCGAGACCTGAAATAAGTTAAAAAGTACCTTGTAGGTTATTATGATACCTACATTATGCGTTGGTTTGCGTAAAGTGGTGATTTCAAGCCGGAAGTTTATGCAATGGACCATTGTAGTTCGAATAATCATTAAGTTTATGCAATGGACCATTGTGGCTCGACTTTATGCAACGCAGCCATAAGAGACTGCTCGCGTATTCATTTTAATGCTATTCTTACAACTGTGCTTACAATACACAAATTTTGCATTCAGTTCGTGTTTAGCTTGTAACGTAGACGCGTGCGTCCTGCTTCCAAACTATTCTACATCATTTGCGCCTGACAAGAAGCTTAAATACAAATTATCGCTACGAACCGTTATGAGTAATATCGTGTTTACTTTTTCTATTATTTTTTTTTTGTTGTAGGTGCTGAAGCAGTTGTTAGCCTGCTTTGTATTCTGTTTCTTTTTTACATTATATTTTCTGCAACTTCAATGTAGTGTCAGAACTCTGCAAAACTGCGTAAAATAAAATGGTAGGCTCTTTCACTGCAGGTTAGATAACCAGTCTAGGGTAAAGTCATATATATGTAGGTGCGACAACGAGCGAAGAGCGCGAGCCGATCGAGCGAAGCGAGCGTTATGCGGCGATGCGCTAAAGAAGTAAGGCAATAATTCTTAATGTACGAATGGGCACAGTAGGTATATTATGAAACAAACTTGTTAACTAGGACCCCACAACGTATACGCGAGATATTGCGTGCCTACTACTATTGTTTAGATTGGAAGACTTTAGTAAAAAAAACTAATAATACGCGAGCAGTTTCCTTTGGCTGCATTCTGGCCCTGTACAGAATAGAAAGATGCGGACTCGACAGATGCGGTATATTGGCCAGATAAACTGCAGGTATGTACCAACATAATTTTTTCAAAATACCTTTGTTTCACATCAACACATATTACTGTTTTAATTTATTTATGTTTATTTACTTTTAATATTGACCATTTTACATTTCAGATGGTGGGCGTAGGCCGTATACCTGCTGTTGGTACCTAATTAGTCCGGTTATTTACTTCGGTAACCGGGTGTGACAGTTTTGCTTTTGCGTAAGTACCAATTCAATTTTGATGAGGTAACACACGTTATACTGACGTAGCTGTCAGCATTATACACTACATTATATAGCAACGTATCGCGGTATAAAATTATAACAAGGCATCCCAAAGACAAGTAAAGCTTGAAGAGCCGAGTTCCAAAGACTAAAATAGATCCATCAAGTATTAATTGTTCGATTCATTCGATTGCTATATATAGAAGACGATTTCGACGCGAATTTTTAAGATGTGTTTTGCCAAGGCAAGAATATAAAACAATAAATAATAATAAATAACGTGGTAATCGCAGATTTTTAATTATTTTTATATCGAGGGATTATTATGGACTTTGTTTCATATAGGTTAGTTTCTGTCATCAGTGGTATAGGTCATTTTGCACGATACTTGTCTATCTCTCTCAAGAATTTCACGAAGTCACTAAGTACCTATGGCCTGTTGCGGCAGCTGTCTTCGGGAGCCAATTCCAATTTTAGACAACATATATTCGACTACATGATCTCTTCCCAACAGGTGTCATGATCAAAGTCCAAACTTACCATTAAGTTGTAAAATAACATAATTAAAGCAATACTAACTGGTCAGGCATGTCATCTCCAAGTCTGATCGCTTTCTTGTCGAGTCTGATGCCCCAACTGCTTTGACTCTTCGGACAGGAAGTGGCACACGGAATGCCGATGATTCGAACATTCTTCCGTACGCTTGCAGCGAAATAACACGAGCTCATGAAGTGGCTGCAGCGAGAGATCCCTGTAAAATAAAATAGAAATTGTAAATTAATTCACTAACAGATTTATTTTCCCATTTATTTTAAATAAATTTTATGCCGGCGTTTCAAAGACTACGCAGTGATCGTGAACACGGGTAGAGTATAGGAGTAACAGTTGTCTTTCAGTTGGATTATATTTTTTTTTTGTATTTACCGTCTAAAGGTCTTTTTTCATTACGTTCCTAATGCTCACAACATTCGCACACAATATCCAGATATAACTAAAAGGATGTAATCGCATATACAATAGTACAAAAAAGTTACGTTTTCGGCTAACCCCGCTGGAAAATAATTTTATGACCGGAAATTAATTAATACTAAATAATTTTTTTCTTAAACGCTCTACATAAAATGTGAAAATTTCAGGATTATAAATTGCTCATTCCGTTCACAAGCTAGAGGACCCATGACATACTTACGGACGGACAGACAAACAGACATACAGCGGAGTCTCATTAACGGGCTTCGTTTACCTTAATAATTAAGAAAGAGTTTATGAAGTTGGAAAACATATCTAAAGTTTGCACTTGTCACAAAATAAAAGTACCTAGTTACTCTTGGCTTATATCGATCAATCGTTTTGTGTATGTACAAATGTTTATTTATATCTAAATTAAAATAATGGCAATAATAATCATTATATCGACTGTGAACTGGCAAAAGGTCCTTTCTTTAATCACGCAACTTAAGAAAACAATATGACCCTTAAATATAAATTGAGGTCAGTTCATCACGTTAGCACTCTGTGCCGCTTGACAACGTACCGTAGAAACATCTATCACTTATGTATAGCTCATTTAGGTACCTACAGTGGTACATTAGAAAAATACAATTAATAATTATTTTGAAGTCATTGAACAAGATTACGCATAATATAAAGATTTTGAGGGAACTTCCCCCCGAGGTCTTTCCCCTGCGATACAATATCGGGTTGTTTAAAAAGGGCATCATAACATTCCTTAGAGGTCGGCAGCGTATTGTTACCCGTCTGGTGCTACAAACGTCAAAAAAATGAATAGGGCTTATTGCCAGTTCACGGTCAATATTCCTTTTCTATCGATAAACCAAACTCCCATTTCTCCCCATTCTATTCTATAAATTATTTGCGGGCATACTACAGGCCTGGAAGAGATGCTTTTGAGGTGACCGGCTAAAATTGCATTACCAATATAGATAATGATTTCATGAACTCAACGCCTATAGGTTACAATATTGTAGTACTTACAGAGTATATAAGTCTCCGTAAGTACTAAGTCCGTAAGTCTTGATTCGGTCTTGGCTACAGCTAAACAAGAGTATTATTATTGTGACGCAGACTTCTTTAATACATACAGCTTATACTCCGTATTTTTTTTTAAATGTTATCGTGACGGAATAACCTGATGTTGAGCGGACTAAACGCAGCCTATAACAGATGCATGTCATCTCATGTCACGAAATGCACAGCGCCCGTCACTTAGAGACTAACCCCCTCACTTATAAAAAACATCGCTATGTAGTTGCTAAGTAATGGATAACTAAACAGTGTTTAAGTAATGCTTAAATATTTCTTACTTATAAACGCTACATAGCACCTGTTTAGCTAAGCAATGGATAATGAGGTCGAACGTATTTTAAACTAACAACATTGTACTAAAAAGTATTATGAATGACCTAAATGGCCAAATAGCATGTATCTAGTGCTAAATATCTTGAAATTAAAAAGAAAATAAAATACTTTTCTTTGTATAGTACCACCAACTTAACTGTGCAGTTTTCGAGGGCGCTACTGGTCAAGGAAATCAACTACGAACTGTCACAATTTGAAGGAATGTTGTAGTTCTTTTTTCTGCCACCTGAACAGATAAGTTGGTGGGTCTGTAACTAAATCAGCTGATCAGAAATATGGGCGCCATCTTGTTACTTAAAATTTAAACAAGGGTGGGACGGTGTTTAAATTGACAGCTGATTTAAACAGTACTTAGGTACTGGATGAAGTTATGTAGCGTTTATAAGTAAGAAATTTTGCTAATCAGCGGCTAAGTAATGTTTAAAATTTAAGTAGCGTTTATAAGTAAGGCTGATAGTTGTTAAGTCTACATGTGCCTGTAATTTCACTGACTCTCAAGGACTGCCTTCGGAATACCGTTAGGTGCTTGGCGACAGATTTTCTACTTGAGGGTGGTAGCCAGGCGGGCAATCGCAAAATGCTCTTCCACCAAGCGGTAAATTTCAAGCCGGAGGTGGGGATCGAACCAGGGTACTGCGGCACGGCAGTCCATACCATCTCGGCCATCATTGCTTAAAAATTAAAATGTCGTTACAAATACTTGTGTTTATTTGTAACGGCATTTTAACAAAAACTCCTTATGGATGTTTATAAATTTCAATAAATTTTGCAATAGATAATACGATAAAATTTATAAAATTTGGCGAATCGTTTCAGAGGCCTATTTTTATTTTTTTCTATCGTAATTATAGGACCACAATCATATAATAACAGATTGCATGTATTTAAGTGATAACAATGGTGAAATCGTTATTTTCACGTGATTTTCCTGATTTGTCCTTTTTTTTAAAAAAAAATTATTCTTACCCTTTTGTTTATCACCGCCAAATCGTATTGTTCATAATTCTTATATGTATCCCCATTTATGTACAAATCACGCAAAAGTAAAATAATGAAACCTTACAAGAAAACAATTTCTGACAATATTTAAAAAAAAATTCAACTTTGTTTATATTCTCATCGCACCTATATGAAAACTGTTATTTTTTCTAATTTTAGCGCATTTCGGACTCGGAATATGACTTATTCACCTCGTTGCAACGCGCGAAAATATGAACCTCAGTCCATTAAGTAGTTTGTGTGATTTTATTTTTTTATGTCTGGTAGGTTAACCTTTGACCACTATCTCACCTGATGGTAAGTGATGATGTGGTCGAAGATGTTGTTCAGACTAACCTAGAATTACTGAGTGATTATTGTAGTCACCTGTAACGAGCTGATAATTTTGCCATTCTTATCCCCAAGTCGTATAGTACCGCACCGGACAGAGTACCTCCGATTGGAATTCATTTATGACAATGAATAAATAAATACAAGGAGAATTTCTAATGATAGCTGAAAAAGGTTCCAACCAACCATAAAACTTTAGCCAGAACTTTCTACACTATGTTCTAGTTAGATTAAATATAATTTTATGATATATTCTTTCCAAGAGTACGTATAGTGTACCAATAGAAAATGACTTGAATGTTAAAGAAAAAATTTTTTTCACATGTCACCCACCGTACTAGTTCCCATCGCAAATTATATTGTGAATATACTGTGTATCAGCCGGATTGTCCACTGCTAAACACAGCCTCCCCCGTTAAGGGGGGATTTGCCATATCCCCAAGCTTGGCAAGCGTCTTGGGGATCTCAGTATAAGATATCAGTTCCTCAGAAAGTGCTGCTGCCCACCTTCTTGTATTTTACCTTTAGGCGCCTCTTATGACACCCACAAGTAGCAATGGGGGGGGGGGTGAATTCTAGCCCGGCACCCCACGGGCATTGATTGTAAATATCCTCAACACAAAATGATTTCTCTTTAAGAATCATATGTGAGTATAGTTTGTATATACCAACTATACAGTAGGTACCTACATAGGTACCTACTATTTTATAACAGTAAACATAGGTCCTGAAGAATAAACTTACGCATAAAGTGCCCTTTACAGCCAGGCTGTTTCCTGCCACCATTGATGCAGAAATCCGCATGACCAACAAGTCCACTTTCACCCAAAAACCCAGCGTTAGTGTGGATCACTTGCACCACGTGTGCATCGTCTCTTCCAAGTCGGAACTGCCGCGATCCGTAGGCGGATACGAGGGGTCTTGCTGGGTCTAGACCTGCAAGAGTAAAAACATTTTCTTTGTTAATAAAGACAGATATATTTATAAACACATTGCGCCAGATATTTATGCTCTCATGTTATGTTTTTTTTTTTTTTTTTATGTTATTGTGATGGAACAAGCGCGAGGCCCACCTGATGTTAAATGGACTAACCTCTGCCTATAACATTTGCAATTCATTACAAGTCATGAATTGCACTGCGCCCGTCACATTGAGACATAGTTGTTAAGTCTCATTGTGCCTGTAATTTCACTGGCTCTCAAGGACTACTGCCGGAACACACCTTTCGGTGCTTGGCGACAGACTTTACTTGAGGGTGGTAGCTAGCCAGGCGGGCAATCGCAAAATGCCCTTCCACCATGCGGTGAAGCTCAAGCCGGCGGTGGGGATCGAACCAGAGTACTGCGGCACGGCAGTTCATAGCTATTACCGCTCGGCCATAATTGCTTCAAAGTATGAGTGAGCTAGATGAAACCTACTCGGGTACACAGTGCCATACTCTAAACGTCTATTGCGAATAACTTTCATATAACTGATATTACTCAGCGAACTCGGAAATAAAACCTGCTGGGCTGATGCGTGTACAAGAGATATGTCGCGTATGATACTAGATTTTTTGTCTATTAGATTTTTTTCTCGTTTGTAGATAAGTAGCGGTAGATAACTGCGCACCACGCAATGATCCGAGCATTGAGATTATCAATAGTCGATTCTCCATTGCGCTATTAGTTGTTTGCATCGTGAACAGTTTCAGGACATAAGCAACGATTGACTTTGATTACCATACTTTTTTGTGATTAAACATTTTTACTGTTCTTGAAATTTCGTTTGGAATTATGATGGTTTGATGAGCAGTTCTAGTTGATGTGATTTTTTAGCGAATTTTAAGGCAATATTTCTGCATCATGCATTTCTTTGTAATGAATACTAGACAATGGAGAAAAATAAATAATAAAACACAAAAAAACAATCAACACTAATTATTTAATTTAATACATTGGTAAGTTTCTTTTTGAGTCCGTCTTTACTTTCAATTTTCCATTTCAAAATCATTTATTCAATTTAGGGGTCTACAACGCTCTTATGAAGTCAATTACAAATTTAAGTATTGAAATATTCTACATTGTACTGCCACACTGAGAAAAATCTAAAGTCCAAAGTGCCCTAATGACGGCTAATTTATATGGTATAAGGCGAAATACCGACCAAACGTAAATGCGTACAAAAACGCCTTACAACTAGAAAGCGTTAAACGAGGTCAGTGAAGGCGAATGTTTCTTTTCGTCTTCATTTAAGGTGTATTTTGTGGTCTTTCTTAAATATTGACTTTTCGATGAGGCTGATTAAGTCGTACGTTATAGTGATAATCACCGTTTAGAAACCGCCGTAAAAGTAAGGTATATTTTATGGTCCATACTGCAATTATTATCGTATAACAAGTTCAATTCTGAAAATACTTTACGGAAGGCGTTTTTGACGGTTGTGTTTATTATAAAACATGGTACATTTTTATTGATTGGTGAAAATCACCTTAAGATTTGTGAATTCATCTTACGTAGTTACAATTCAACGGTAAAAGGCCAAATTTGATTTAAGCCTTTAAGTCGTTTTTCTCAGTGCACATTCGGCAAAAATGTATAGAGCCACTGCGAGAAGAACGGGCAAGAAACTCGGGGCCATTCTTTAACAATGTGTTACTAGTTATTACAATATTTGTTTAAATTATGTAGGTGAAAGGCGATAGCTTGGCGGAGGCGGAATTGTCCAGGATTTTTTGTCGTTTAAGTAATCACAAACTGTGTAGTAGGATTTCTTAATCAGTATGTTTTTCACGTGCAACTTTAATTTCCTTTCTGCGAGCGTTGTAATATGTTTGGGAACTTTATTATAAAACCGTACACAATTACCTAAGAAGGACCTTTTATTTTTCTTTGCTAATCTGAAACCTAGCACCACTATTTTATCTTTATTCCTAGTATTGTAATCGTGATTGTCACTGTTTAATTTAAATTTACTAATTTTTTACGAACATTCATAATATTTTCAAGTACATATATATAGTCTTGGTAAAGTTACAAATCAATTTCTTTAAAAATATCCTTCAGAGATTCCCTAGGATCCATTTTATATAATTATGGCTCGAATGGCACGCTTTTGTAGGATAAAGATTGTCTCTATCTCAGCAGCAGTTCCCCACAGCAATGCACCATACGATATTAATACTGTGGAAGTATACGAAATAAACTAGGCGAGCAGTAGCTACGTCTGTGTACGAAGTGTAGTGTACTATTGTAGTAGTGGTAAAGGTTCCGGCATAGCAACAGACAAAAACAATATTGTTTGTTTCTATCATAGCTTCTCAACAAGTAGGTATTTGATTATTCGACAGCCCGAATAATCAAATATTTGTACTTATATAATTATATATTTGTACTCAAAGTCAAAATAATTTATTCAATTTAGGCGTCTACGACGCTCTTATGAAGATCAATTACAAATTTTTAAAACACCGCACATGCTAGAGTGCAAAAACTGTTATTAATCTAGACTATATCTAGACCATACAAATGGATAGACAGACAGACAACGGAGTTTCATTAATATAAATGAATAATATAGGGTAAGGCCTATACCTACCTTGACGATTGAAGGATTTATGTTAAATAGTAGATAATAAAGTAAATATACATATAAAGTAACTAATACCACCTATCTATTCATATATTTACACTTTGGTGGAGAGAAAACTGCCCACAACGATGGACCAACGTCTTTGTATGGCAATGCTGAGTTTTATTATTAGAGATACAAGGCAGCATTCTGATCACATTTAGTCAATGACTTCAATTAATCACAAATACAAATACAAATACAAATATTTTTATTGTAAAACTTATGTTATGGTACAAATTTTAATTAGTACTCTGCCTTTTGTTTTAGTTATAAAACTGTGTTACAAAAGGCAGCGTCTTCCCAAAGTTTGCATATTGTTTACAATTTTTTATATATTATACAATTGAAAAAAGGGTGATAGTAACTTAAACGTATTTGATTAAACTTCTGCTCTTTTGAATTATTTGTTGTATGTGTGTGTGTGTGTGTGTGTGTGTGTGTGTGTGTGTGTGTGTTATATGAAGTAACGATTATGTCTTGTTTTTTATTGCATTTTTAATAATAATTCTTCCACTTCATCATAATTCATTTTATTTAACCAGTCACTGATTATGATTTTTACGCTATGCCATACTTTATGTTTAATATCATTTAACTTATTGTAAAAAATGGGAGCAAGATGGTCATAATGTCTCCTAGCAACTTCACTATTCCATCTAGGGACAGGACAAACGTCACGACGTTTACTGTTTTTAGGGAGATAAGGTACGGTATCTCTATGATACCGTTTGAAGCACTGAAGTATAAATAATTTTCTTACTGTAAAAACTTTAAATTTTTCATAAACTTTAGTGGTAGGATGTCTAAAGTTGAGCCCTAAAGTAACTTTAAGCAAAGCTCTTTGTGCTCTTTCAGCTTCTAAAATATGCGTCTTGGCTGCGCCACCCCAAGAACTTATGCAATAGCTGATAAAACTCTCTGCTAAAGCTTTATACGTCATAAGCAGAAGTTTCTCATCAGCAACTGTTTTTAGGTTTTTGAAGACGTATATTAACTTCCTAGTACGCTTTGACACTGTCTCTATATGGGCTGTCCAGTTAAGTTTGTAGTCAATCATCACACCTAGGTACTTGATGGTATCAGAACATGTCAGAGCGGGACAGTCACAGTTCGTATACATGGGAACACGGTTACATGGGTATGTATGAGCATGAATTTTCAGATAAGATGGAGGTCGAGTAGCATTCGTTTTACTGAATGAAACGTATTTGGTTTTTGATGTATTAAGGGATAGTAAGTTATCTTCTAGCCATGCGATGGTTTTAGATAGCCCAGTTTCTGCAAGTTTGTACAAACTTGGCCAACTAGAATGGTGAAAAAGAAGTACAGTGTCATCGGCAAACATGATTGTGTCTGCAGATATGGAGTTAATTTTACATAATTCATTAATATAAATTAAAAATAGGGTAGGTCCGAGCGTAGAACCCTGTGGTACCCCATAACTACAGCCAGCACTCTCGCTTACGTGATTTTCTACTTTTACTTGTTGACTTCGATTTGATAAATAATCTTTGAACCAATTATGGGTAACTCCTCGTATACCAAAACTGTTTAAACGTGCCAAAAGTATAGGTATTGAGACCGTATCAAATGCCTTTTGCAAATCTAAAAATACACCTATACATTTTTGACCTTGATCTAAATATTTACTAATTAGCCTTGAAAGTGACAGAACTGCATCATCTGTACATTTTTTATTTCGAAAACCGTATTGATTATTTGCTAGTAAGTTGTACTTCTCTAAAAAGGACACTAGTCTTTTGTTTGCTGTTTTTTCTAATATTTTGGACAGTGTTGGCAAAACTGATATGGGTCTATAATTAGATGGAAGGTTCTTGTCCCCCGATTTGTAAATTGGTGTTATCACTGCTTTCTTCAAAGAGGTTGGAAATACTCCAGAAGTAAAACTCAGGTTGCATAGATGCGTTATAGGTTCTGCTAGAGACTCTGAGCAAGCTTTGATAACAGCAGTTGATATTTTATCGTGTCCTGGTGCAGTACTATTTTTAAAATTAGATATTACACTAGCTATTTCTTTGGCATCTGTTAAGAAAAAAGACAGGGAGTTAGTTGGACTTACTGGTAGGCATGAGACTGCTGAAGCTAAATTTAAGTCAGTTGTGTTAAGTCTCTTGAGTGTATTATCAGCAAGTTCCATTCCTACGGAGGTAAAGTATTTGTTCACCTCATTCAATGAGTCGTTTGGATTGTTCTTGATATTGAGTAACGGCCTAGGTGACACACGTTCTGGAGTATAGTTGGTAAGGTCTTTGACGATTTTCCAAGTTTTTTTCGTATTGCCTATTGAAGATTCAACCAGTTTCTTATAATAAATTTGTTTTTGTAATTTTATGATATTGTTGCAGACGTTCCTATATTTTTTAAATTTGTTGTTGATTTCTACATCATCTGGAAACAATCTGGTTTGTTTTTGCATTTTGTTCCTCTTTCGAATGCATTTTACTAGACCGGTGGTAATCCATGGTTTGATTGTTTTATATTTACATGAGACACGTTTGAGATAAGTGTTTTTTTCGATAGCTGTTTGTAGGATATTGATTAAGAAAGAAGTAGCTTTGTTAACATTGGGTATTTTATAATACTCAATGTTTGTAATCATATTGTGTTTACTTTGAGTATGTATTTTTAACTGAGAGGTATCAATAGATAGTAATAAGGGCGAGTGATCCGTGAGGTTTTCAAAAACTACTGTTTCCCATTTGCTACCTGTCTTAACCATAAAATGGTCGAGGCAGGTATCAAATCGAGTTGGCAAGTTTATACCTTGTACGAGACCGTGTAGTGCCATTAAATTAAGGTAGTCGGAAGCAAAACCTTTTTGTTCATTGTCAGCTCCTGGCAGTATATTGATGTTAACGTCACCGGTTAATATTATATTATTTTTTATTTTAATCCTATTATTAAGTAACTCATCTAATGAGTTAATATAGGCTGTAGGATTTTTGAAACAGCAAGGACGATATGTGCATATGACCGAATATAAATTATTTATTTCTAGAACTAGACAGTTTCCTTCACTTATATGTGGTTCGAAACAATTTACGGTATAATTGTCCTTGACATATGCAACTACGCCATCGTTTTGGTTATAGTTATGTTTTGTATGAAACAAGTTGTATGTATAAATGGGTGGTGGAGCATATTTTTTAGTCCAACATTCACTAAGTACTATAACGTCAATATCTATATCTAAGCTGCTCAAAAATACAAGTAATGAGTCCATATTTTTGTGAATACTTCGTATGTTAAGAGATAGTATATTTAATTTTTTCTGTGATTTTATATCATACTGTAAAAATTCCGAACATTTTAAGGCATCATTATATCGTCTACATTTAATATTGCCAGAGTTATCCAATTCGTCGAGCAGATCTTTATTAATTAAACCAAATTTCGTACATATATTTCAAGAGAGATCTATTAAATTGGTTCAAGTTTTTAGTTCTTGAGAATGACGCAGGCACAAGATTAACATAAGATGCACCATTCATTATATTTAAACTGTTCATATTAAATCTAAAACAAGTATTAAATGTGGTAATTTTGCAAACATAAAAGTAATAAATATGGCATATTATATTGATAAGCCGTGTGTGTGTGTTATGAACTTTGCGTGTTTTATATGTGTGTTGTCCATGTTGTGTGAATGCGGAATGAATATTATAGTTTGAATTACTCAATGAATATGTTTGAATGGAAGCGTGATTAACAAATAAAAACATACTAATAAAAAAATACATAATTAACTCATAAAAACTAGCTAGAGTAGAAGACATGAAGATATAAAAATATACTGGCCATAGTCACTTATTTCTTAGTTTTTCAATGTCAGCTTCACATGTTATGCGAGTTGGTGCACCACCCTCAAACTTTTTCAAGTATATTTTGCCGTATGATATCCAACAAAATGAGTACCCATTTCCGCTCGCAAATTCGCGTGCAAGATAGAATAGTCTTCTATCCCTCTGGGTCAGGTTTTCTGAGATATAAATTGGTTTCGGTGGCCCACCGACTTTAATACTCGTGGTATTCAGCTTCATATCACGATGCTCTCTATTGTATTTTTTATAAGAGTTAACAAAAATATCTCGTGTCGATACTGTGGTAAAATCAGCTATGATAGGCTTAGTGGAGGCCTTTGTGTTAATTCTGTACACATCTTTTACCTCTAAATTTTCAAGAGGAATATCCAGCGTTAAAGCCGTATTTTTAATAATTTCCGTCAATTCTTTTTTTGTTTCCTTCGAGTCTTGAGGAATATTTCTTATTTCTATACTGGTACATCTCGCGTTCCTATTTAATGTTTCCAGCTGATTTTTTAAGACCTGTAACTCTTTGTTTAAAAATTTGTTTTCTTCTTCAACGGATTCCACTCTTTTGACAACATCATCATATTTAGCAGTCATAAATTCCAATGCTGTTTTTATCTCATTGTTCGATTGTAGTAAAGCCGAAAAATTTACCTCATGATCCTCCCGTAACTTTTTGAACATATCCATAACTTCGCTCTTAGTAACATCATCAGTGTCTGCGCGCTTCCGCTTAGATAAGCTGCCCTTACGCGCTTTTGTAATGCTTATCGACGGCGCTGAACTGTTTCCAGTTTCATGTTCCTGCGGCTCTGACGTGTTAGAGTCAGACGCATATTGTAAAGGCGTTTTAAAGGAAAGCGGTGATTCAGTTTTAGGTGGAGTACGTTTTAGTGGCATTTTTTATATTAAATGTTTCAAGAAAATAAATAATAAATTATAATGTGTACTTAGAAAGAAACACAACGTCACTGCTTGGACAGCAACAGCAACATGGCTTGCTACAGCAATTGCAAGGAGGTATGAATACGCACACTAAGTAATCAAAGTACGCAAAGATGGCAGATGCGAGCACACTGGCGCAGCGTACGTGTGTGTGCTATTACTCAATGAATGCACATTAGTATGCGTGACATTTACTGGCGCGTGCGCGTGTGTTGTTCTATCGATTCTTACTTGCTTAGTGCCGTAGTGTGCCACTGTTATTCCATTCAGTTCTCAGGTGCAGTTGTAGGTGTATCTCTCCAGTCTTTATGTTCTCCTATTTTTTCTTCAAGAATAATTTTATGTTAAACTTTATTTCAAATGAATAAAAAAGAAATATAAATCTAAGCACACGTCTACTCGATACCGAGGTCCGGAGGGAAGGGGAAACAATCACAACAGTCTACCTATACGGACCGTTTCAAGAAGCCCCTAAATAGTTCTTTCTATGTATTGATGACTCGTGGAATGTTAATCTCGAGCTATTGCCGCGAGCATTATTATAGACGAATGATATTTTAATGATTCTGTTTATTTTTGTTGAAAATAACTTCAAGTTGACCTCATTAAAACTTCATCAACGGCAGTTAAGCAGTTTTTTTTATTTATAGGGACTCAACCAGCTGAAAAATTATCTAGCAGAAGGATTATCCTACTTCGAAAAAGGTCGTGGTTGTTTTTGGCTATTGCTTATGTCGAGTAATACTGTTGACAAATGAGACCCCCGACCCTGTACTACTTTACCAGCAAAAAAATCACTAATAAATTTAAATACTTATTACTTGAAGAAGTCAACGATTAAACCATTTTGAGCTCCATATCCTATTGAGAGGACTTCACGCACTTCACAGTTTATTTCCCACTATAGAATGACAAAAGTTGATTATTTACGTAACAGAAAATATGTTTATCTCCTTCTTATACAGGGTTATTGGTAAAATGCTAACAACCTCTTAGGGTTGACTTCTGCTAGTCCTAAAAAACATTATGAGATGTTTTTTTTGTTTTTATTTATTTTTACTTTTTTTTTAATTTCTTTTATGTTTTTTTATGTATTTTTGAACTGAAAAAGCACGAGAACCACCTGATGTCAAAAGTCTCTTGTGTCTGTAATGTATTATTTCATATTTTTTATTACTTTGCTAAAACTCTATGCAAAGGGAGCATGGCGCGGTCCAGCGTTGCCGCCGCGGGCAATCTTGGCTCGGAGTAGGCATTATAACACAAAATATATATATATTTAAAAAAAAAACTCAAAAATGTTTGTTAGGACTACCAGAAGTCAACCCTAAGAGGTTGTTAGCATTTTACCAATAACCCTGTATATACATATAACAATTTTTACTTCATCTTGTTGACTTGTTTCTATTATAATATTAATGCTTATAATATACATTCACGCTACTCCAAGACAATAATTAGTGAGCTACAGATAATTTCGTATCCACATACAAATTTATCTCTAGCAAGCAGTTTTTTTTTATTAATAAGTATGATTATTCAACCGGACCTATGTGTCAAATAACTTATCATCAATTCACATTATCAGCCAATATACATGCAACAGAGCAATATGTATCTATAGCTAGGACCAAAGAAAAAAAAATAACTGGCAAATTTTTAACACTTTTTCTGTTAAGCTAGCTTATGACTATACTAGTTCACATGTAAAGTGGACGAATATGTTAATCGAATTTGAATTAATACATAAAAACTTATGGAATATGAGGTATTGGAGAGTAGGAATAATAACTGTAGTGCCAACATATGGATGGATAATTAGGAACATTAAAAAAATACTTAACTAGGTACAATGCGATTAAAATAAGAAGAATAAAATTTGGCAACAAATTTTATTTTTAAAAAGGCTAGCCTCTAAGTGTCACGAAACTTTTACTTAGTAGCGTTTTTGGAGCTGGCTTATTGTCTATCGATCTCAGACTATTCCATTTAATTTTTTTTACACACACACAATAGATAATTCAATTGACCATGTGCCCTGATCGCTTTCTTTTGACATTCTTACCACCTTCACAATATTTTAAGATAATGTAATAGATACTCGTAATTTTATCTAGTGGCTATAAGATATGAATTATACAATGTATCGAATGTTTTCTTTTTATAATGTTTTATTTTGATATACCTATCAAGTAACGTAGATAAATCGTTCGGCTGACCATAAGACCCTTACCATTACCATGCCTTCAGGCTCGAGATAGCTATTTGTGTTGTCGTCGGCACCCGAAAAACTAAAAGTTTGTTTATACTCTTATTTCATTCGCACAGAATACCACTTGGTATTGTACAGCACTACAGTTCACCTGTGACTACAGGCTAGTATCCGATTTATATTTCTGAAACCAACGTGAGGGCTGGCGCCGCGGCTACTTCGGCAGCAACTCAAGCGGCGCAAGTATGCTAACCTCGGTATGGGTTACATATTTGAGCCGTTTGGTGCAGAGACGTCGGGTCCGTGGGGACCGGGAGCTCATCGTACTTTCCAAAACTTATCAGAGCGCTTGGTCGATGCGACGCATGATCAAACAAAATGCTGGCACCTATTTGGCTCCAAGAATAAGCATTGCAATTCAACGGGGCAATGCTGCCAGCATGCTGGGCACGCTGCTAACTGGTAGTGGGCTAGATCATTTGGTGGACTGCCTATGAGTCCAAATGCTTTTATTGTAGTAGCTGTAGTGTTGTATATAGTTCGTAGTATTATGTTAATAAAGGCATACCGCCGGTATCCGATTAAATATTACATCTAACAGAATATTTATAAAAAATATAATTAGATTCGTCATGATACTTGACTACATTCCCAACAAATGCTTTGTCTGTAGCGCCAAAACGTCTCGAATTGAAATGTATTTAAAGACTCACTAAAAACAACCGCATTACCCTAATCAATATCTCAGCGAACCTGCCTTGTTGCTTTATCAGCTTGAGTCTTATCTTAGCCATGATTCTCAAGTTTATACTCATTTAGCTACATGTGAGGTACGATTGTGTGTAAGCTATACAATGGACAACAGCATCGAATCTTATGACATATTAAAAAAAACTATCTTGTCTTATTTTCGGTTATATCAAGCAAATCATATTCTGTATAAAAATTAATTTATTTTATCCAAGTTAGGCATCGCTTTGCATCGCAAAAATATTTTTAAAATTCCGACGTATGAGTTGCAACAACCCATGAAAGGAAATAATTACTTGTCCTGATAGCATATCTGAAAACTTTATACATTATGATTTGAGTATTTAGCAAAATTTGTCACCATACAGATTTGTTTAATATTTAACTAGATTTCGCAACACACCCTTTATCAGTCACCACAATCACAAGTAAAGGGTCCAATTCGGTTAACCTCTTCATTTATTCGACTCTTAAATAAAAAAGGTAAAGTCTCTAAATGCAAGGATATACCTAATATTATAACGTTATGTTATGACCAAAAGCCCTAAAAGTCAAAGTGAAAGATTCAAAAAACTCAATAAGCATTTCCAGAATTCTAAAAAATTTTCTAGAAAACAAATAATAATACACATATATTCATTGGATTGCAAGCTAGTTAACTGTATTCTATGTTCCCGATATTAGCGACCGGTATCGTAAGTTTGATAACACGTTGATATTTCTGTGGACTCACTTCAGACTTCAGAGTTCAATTCAATACAGACATTCCACCCACATCATCCTCCCTCAGTCCTCACTTCGCGCCGGTCGCTGAACGGTATCGCACGCGTCCAGAATATTAAAATTTACAAAATGGGCAAAGTTGACATCAAATATACTAAGGTAAGTAAAGTCTGACTATAATTCGTGTGTAAGTATATAAATTGACAAAATCAGATAACGTCCCCAATTTACCTTGAAATATCTAATATATAAAAATTCACATTTGTTCCCGTTCAATATTTACGTTATTTAAGTATTTACTTGAAAAAATATTTATAAATACATGCTAGCTATACGTGCACAGCCATAATTTATGTGTACCTAACTCCACTATTTCGTTTATTTTAACGTTAATTTGTGCAAAATGTTTTACTAGGTAGGTACCTACTAAATAATACTTTCGCGATCACTCTCAGTCTGATGCCCAAATTAATCTAAGTACACGTTTATAACAACTCTTATATCAATATAGTTTTTTTCATATATTGATAAATTAGGCCCACCAGCTATGAATGTTTTCATTTTGTTTGTGAAGTCGCCTATTTCTGGAGAAGCTTCAGTGATGTAATCACACCGGCCGGCGCGGTGGCGGCGGCGCCGACAATCGTCCCAGTGCGTCGCGTCGTCGCCCGCGTGTACTCTTGTCAACACGATTAGGCGTTACCATGTGTTACTGAGGGCCCCCAATACCATTACATCGATAGTAGCGCGTGTATTGTTTCCCCGTATACGTTGAAACAAATATTTAATCAAATCTGGTCGAGTTGCGAAAGAACCGCTTTGGAATCTCGAGGTATATCATTGACGTTACGTTAGTAATAATATCTCGATGAGGTACCTATATTGAGTTTGATTCTCGCGTTGTGTCAGTTGAAAGGTTTTTCTGACTTAATAAGTTTAAAAACTTTAGTAGGAGTCCGTGCTTTGAATTTGTAAAGGGTTTGCTGCCATAGGGCATTACTTGGGACACCATATATCTAGCAAAACTAGAGTGAACGAGTGTTTAATGCAATTGTCAACCGCTCTAGGGATTTAAAGGTACCATGATTGTTTTTTTTGACTTGATGAAGTATTTTCCTATCGCTAGTTAGCTCAAGGTTCAATACCCAGGTAGGACTATGTTTTACTTCTTCTTTCAGTTGAAGTTGTTAAATTTTCTTGACGTTTTCTATGTTTTTAACCATAATGTACTTATATGTTATTAAGGCAGTTTAATGACTTATTTAGATGTATAATTTTATACCAACCACTTTTGTTGGTCATTATTTCTAATATGTTTGATAATAAAACCATAATTATTTTCTGCTAGACAGCTTCTGAAATCGATTATCATTATTCAAAGTCTTAAAGACTTGTGTTTTAACTTCCTACCTGCGCTTATAAGTAAGTATATTTGATACACTGCCCTAAAAAGAGTGGAAGGTCAATGTTAAAATATATTTTTTAAATATATATTTACTCTTATGTCAAAGTTAGCTACACATCTTCCACTTTGTTATATAAGTAAGTATTTCAGTTATTTCTAAAATTCACACATCTTTCTTATACATATCATTCTTCACGCAGTGCACAAAAGAAAAAGTATGGATCTTATTTTCCTTACACTGTCCCTGTATTCGTCCTCATTTATAGGAAGCACTTTTAGTTATACATTGTCCATGCCTCAACATGAAATACCTATGTTACCACACAAATATAACTAACAATTATGCGTTTTGAGTAACCCGTATAACGCTTACAGGTACGCATCAAAAAAGTGTAGGTACAATTATTTATTTATGCTTAGTAAAAAATATAGAAATTTCAAATGAAATGTGGCGTGGTATGGTTCGCCAATCTATTCCTATGTTACTTTTCTGTCACTGGTGTTACTCTAAAAATTCTCTCTCTGATATACACATTCTTAATGCTGTACATTCTAGTAACAACACACATATATAACAACTGCATCTCTGCGTCATTCACTTCTCTGTCATCCGCCTCTTTCGAAATTATGATCCCATTACAGGTCTTATAAACGGTCTTATAAAATATATACTAAACTAGTAACAGAGTTGTATCATTGTTTTAAACGCATGGAAAACAGTGGCAGACCATTCATATAGGAACATGTAAGACAGGATTTATGACATATACGTCACAAGGAAGTTCAGCCCACATTAAAAAAAAACTGATTTTCAGATACTTTTCAGCTCAACATTCGTCCCAAGTTTCTTTTCTATTAGTAAATGAATTATGATTATTTAAGTACATTTGAAGCGATAAGGCGATTCAAATGAATCGCCTTAACGCTTAAAATATAAGAGTAAATACTCTTATATTTTGTTTGAACATAAGTCAAGTAATCCTAATTTAAACTGTTGTTTAATTACATTCAGTATGAATGTCAGCCATTGTAATTTCACTGGATCAGTGTCCCTAGACTAGTAACCTGATATTAAACCAGAACTGACACGGTTCACGGCACCTATAAAAAGGGTTTGGTACTGAAAAACCTGCCGCGCCTGTTAGTCTGTCCGTTCGTCTGTAATCCGACCTTTAAAGGACTGCAGCGCAAGTACCGTAGTTACCGATCGCTAAATTTGACATTAAAAATCGTCTAAATTCGCTAAAACGAGTTATATCGTTGTTTTGTCCATGTTGCAAGTATGAAACCTACTTAAACAATCGGTAAATAAATTTGGTAAACATTCGTTAAAATTTAACGAATTTTGACGATAACCCTAGCATGGAACTTTAAAATGAAGTCTAAGATCGTCTATTTTGTAGATTTTATCGATTGTTTTGTCGGGTCCAAAAATAAGGTCGATATAACTGCGACAAATCTTAAATGGAACTTTTGGGCCTTTTTATTATTTAAAGGAGAGCGATGAGCTTATAGTAATAGCCAAATGCTGCAGAGAAGAGGTTGACGATTGCCAACGAACCTACCTATCGAACTTTCGGAAGAGTGTTCCAGGCATCTATTCCGAATATAGAAAGAAATTATAATCGTCGTATACCTACTACATATTAGATAGAATTATTGATTTGGCCTATGTTAAATTCCTTTAAAGGAATATTATAGGCAGGTGCTTAGCTAAGTACTAAAACTATCATCCGTAACTTAATCGGTTTTTATATGTCCTCACAAAATTTTCTTTTTTACATCTTCAAATTTTGTTATTTAAGACAAGAAAAATAAAAAAGTGTTCACTGGAACTTTTTATCGTGTTTGTTTATTTCTTCTGCAGCGGGGAGGAGAATTTTAAGATGATTTATTGGTTTAATTATTATACAGTGAATGTTCTGAACAAAATACTAACGATTATATAAAAAACCTTTTTTTTTTCCACCACGTAGTTACACATCTGGAAGATAACTTCAGTAAGCTATCTACCATTATTTTCTTTTTGGGAGAACAAACTTCATTTCGATACTAAGTAGTTTTAATTATTAATTTAGTTACAATTTTCTTTAATTTGTTGTATTCATGAAACACATACTGTAATTATCCGTTTTACAAAAAATAAATGCTTTGATCACAATTTACGATGAACGATTTTAATAATCTGTGCAAAAACAGTCTAGTTTCGAAGTTGCCATTTCGTAATAATCGACATACAGTCCTCAATTTCACGATCGTAAGCCCTCGATAAGATATATCGACAACAGTTCCATACTTGCAATGGGCGATACGATTCGTTAAATTTATCGATCATAGCGATTCGATAATTTAACGAGCCATACGACGGTACTTGCACTGCTGTGTCGTTTAAACCGTTTTATATAGATAGGCGGTTGAAATTTTAATAGAAGCAGGTTTACTATAAAATAATAATAATAAAAACAAAATGAAAAAAATAAGGGGAGTCTCACATACATTGTTTTACCGAAAAAACGGTAAAACATAACCGTTAGATGTTATACAATCAAAGGTTACATACAGTCCATATTGGCTGCCGTAAAATTTAAAGTTCTTACTTATTATAGCACATTATTGCTTATCTTATACTGTACTGTATCAGCCGGATCGTCCACTGCTGAACACAGCCTCCCCTATTAAGGGGTATTTGCCATAATCCCCACGCTTGTCAGGCGGCTTGGGGATCGCAGTGTAAGATAGTAGTTATTTAAAAGGAAGGCGCTGCTGCCCACCTTTCAGTTTAATTCCCTTAGTCGCCTCTTACGACACCCACGGGATGATATGGGGAGGTGCAATTCTAACCCGGCACCCCACGGGCATACATATACATCTACGTCCAATTTTTTTTATGCCTGATACCATCTCACCTGATGGTAAGTGATGATGTGATCGAAAATGTTGTTCAGGCTAACCTAGAATTACTATAATAATTATACTATATTATTAATACATCATAAATGCTGTTTAATTATCACCACCAGCCATAACGTCCACTGTTGAGTAGATTGCTCCCTCATAAGGGGGTAGAGGATTGTCATAACATGCTTGGCAGGCGTAGGAATAATTTTAGTGTAATATGGCAGTTCTTCAGAAGACGATTTTGTAATAATAATAATATTATAAGTAATAATAATAGGCCAAAAATATTTGGTTTTTTCCTCACAACAGCATATCTTAACAAGTAAAACAAAACAAGGTAAAAATACTTTTATGTATGTTACTTATGTTAGGTATGTAATAAGTAGCTATGCGTTAAGAGTATGTACTCGTATATCAGAATAACACGATTATCCCTATATACCATTGAACACAATTATTGTTAATTATAATGCAATTTATTTACCTTCACAAACAATTAGTCTATATGTACTAACATTGTTTGTAAAATTATCACAAAAATATTACAAGAAATGGCGTAGCCGTTTTTACACGTAAGTAGTATTTGCACCTCTCGTCCGGGTACGAAACTATAGGTTTGTAAACAGTCACGGTAGAAGAAAAAACGTGATTGCATGCGTACACATAATAATCATCACACTACCATCCGACACTCTTGTTTGTTGAACAAAGGAAAAAATATATATCTATATCAGGGAATTATTTGCTTCTCTTTATTGGATTTATTTATTAAGAATGGAAGACATCATGGAGATTTGAAAGAAGGCGAATCCTCCACACTTTCATGGCCGAACGAAGTGTCACAAAACGTACTGCTGGCAGTGCATACCTAGTGTTTGGGCATAGTGTTAGTGCTGACATTAATATTGTAATATGGAAGTGAAATTTAGGTATGACAGACGAAGGAAAGTCGAGTAAATAGTAAATGTATGCTTGCTTTGAGTTTGAGTAGTTTTTTAGTTTGCTTAGACTTTGATTCTAGGTTAGCCTGAACAACATTTTCGACCACATAATCACTTACCATCAGGTGAGATGGTGGTCAAAGGCTAACCTATCAGGCATAAAAAAGAGATGAAGGTACCTATGAGTAGTGTGACTTTGAGAGACAGAGTAAGACAAAGCTTAATAAGAGTGCATTGTGGAGTGAATGAGGATATAGGTAGTGACGTTCCTCGAGATTTTATGGACATGTGTAAATAATTAACGAAGTTTGAAGAAGCAAGTCCTAACACACACCGTTAGGACTTGCTTCTTCAAACTTCGTTAATTCCGACAGCAGTCCTTGAGAGCCAGTGAAATAACAGGCAAAATGAGACTTAACAGGTATGTCTCAAGGTGATGGGCGCAGTGCAGTTTGGCAGAGGATACCGCTTAACATCAGGTGGGCCTCGCGCTTGTTCCTTCACAATAATATAAAAAAAAAAGTATACAAGGCGAGATCGTATAGTTAGAAGGGGAGCATTCCGCTCAGAGAGCGATTGACGAAGTTATGATAAATTGATAACGGGTCAGACGATGAAAAAGAACGTCATAAGAGTGAATGAAGAAAGAGATTTTTCCTTTGTCAAGATCGTAACACTGTCTACCACTTTTCAAAAATACGCACATCGTATGCAGCGTGTATAATATACAAAATTGGTCATAATTTTAATTGCTGCTTGAACATTACATAAGTATACCTACATGCTTTCATGCAAAACAAGTACCTGATAAAAATATTTTTTCGCGATCGTTTTATTAATATACATTTCTCTTTTAGTAGATTACACAAATCTCCTCATCATACCTTGTACCTACTGTGACTATGTAGAGACCATTCAGAACATATACTTCAATGGTAACGTGTAGGAAATTGAATCTGCAAACCGCACATAGGTACTTACTCGTAACAACTGTAATTTCAGACTTCCGGGTAGTTTACAAATCACAATACAGCAAATTGCTTATTGTTACTTGCCTATACCAACTAGCAACTGATCAATTGAGATGGACGTACTGTATGGTACCTACTTTTAAGATGAATTGTAGCTAATATTTACTCTTTAGGTAACCAAGGTATTTGCTAAACAAGAGGGGCTACCTCTGTTACCATATATAATATTTTAACCAACAACTGAGAGAGTACCTTGGCAATGAAGAAAGCCTAGACTGGTCCTATATATTTAAGCTAAATAGGTCCTTAGTTCCTTTGTAGCAGTATTTTCCACCACATATCACGAAAGATTTGATAATGTTTTTGAAAACGAATTAGTCCATATTTCTAAATATTACAAACAGTATCGCTCAGCATGAGATAGTGATAGCAAATATCCGACGAAAATCCTCCGATTTCACCTTTTTTAACCGCCGAAATCCATCTTTTTTAAATCGGAGAACAAGGGTTCGAATCCGTCCAGAACAAAAAAAAATTTACTCCAATAATTTGTAAATATGTCTAGTTAATCAGTATAAAAGTTGTATTCGTAAAAGTAGGTATAGAATGCTCGTTTTCAGTGTTCCGTAACCAAGAGACAAAACGGAGCTATATTATTGAGCCTCGGCTAACTATATGTAATGTATGTCTGTCCGATTGTATGTCAAGGTCATCTAGCTATTAAAAAAAGTAATGAGGTACTAATCTGGACTACATACATACCTATGTTTGCTTACCAACACATACTAAAACGCCAATATCTTAAAAAAAACCAACAGTAACTTTCTATATTCGCTATATTAATCGGTGTTTGACGAATGCTTTTCGTTAATATTCATATAAATACAATGATACAAAAATATATCATAATGTAAGTTCATTTTGATGTTTTCAAAACCAGAAGGAACAATTTCCATGACATTGCACGACAACTGTAAAGAAATTGAGAAACCATTTATAATAAAAAGAAATACCATTTCATAAGAATATGTTATTCGATAGGAATACATCTATATGTCGAATTTTTTTTTTAGAAAGTATTCAGAAATTAAAAAACTATATGATTGTTAGTATGATCGGTATAATTTTTGAAGCAATGATGGCCGAGCGGTAATAGCTATGGACTGCCGCGCCGCAGGTCCCTGTTCGATCCCCACCGCCGGCTTGAGCTTCACCGCATGGTGGAAGGGCATTTTGCGATTGCCCGCCTGGCTAGCTACCACCCTCAAGTAGAAAATCTTTCGCCAAGCACCTAACGGTGTGTTCTGGCAGCAGTCCTTGAGAGCCAGTGAAATTACAGGCACATGAGACTTACCAACTGCGTCAAAGTGACGGGCGCAGTGCAATTCATGACTTGTGATGAAATGCATCTGTTGTAGGCAGAGGTTAGTCCACCTAACATCAGGAGGCCTCGAGCTTGTTCCGTCACAATAACATAAAAAAAATGTACCACCATATAACATTTGTCATTAGTTGGTTCCGTAGTTTTTAGTTTATACCCAGTAGGGTAGTAACTACAAGACATATTCTGACGAAAATTGGTATCAAAACATTATGTAGCTCGAGTATGCGATGATATTGCGATATAACCCTTCACCTGATGAAAATTACCTATTACTTGAGCTTTACCTAATTTTCAACTCATCCTTTCCAACAGATCTTCATCAACAATGAATGGGTCGATGCCGTCAGCAAGAAAACCTTCCCCACCATAAACCCTCAAGACGAGACCGTTATCACACAGGTGGCTGAAGCTGATAAGGTAAGAAACCCATAATGAGAAGTTAAGACCTCACACTTATTACACAAATGCACAGCAGACCAAAGCCCTGATAATGTTGCAATGACTTCAGATTAAAATTCCATAACCGGATTAAATTAATCCAAGACCGGAGAAGTGACTTATCCATAACTGTTACTTGGAGTGGCTCCACCAACATAGAAATAACTTAAAATAGACCATTTGACTGGCCTTTTCACTATTAATTCATCACATTCATGAACAGATGTTCAGACATTTAAAACTTATGGTCGAATAAAGAAACTCAGATACATAAACCCTAAAAACATCACACGTGCTTTTGGGCAATTATGTAAAAATTTCGCCAAGTACTTGTTTTAACTTATTAGGAACCGGCTAGGACTCGCGTTATATTTACCGGTTCCTAATAAGATACAACTCGCGATAGTTTTCAAAGTGAAGTACTTGTTTATCTGTATCTCCTATTTTTAATTTACTTTTACTTTTTTATCATTGAAACCTTATCCTGTTCAATGATCCCGGGGTCACCTTGCTGGAACAGTCATCCAAGTTACCTAATAGTTATCAAGTTTCCCAAATCAGTTCATTGTTTATTATTTTGGTTACATTGATAAGTTAGGCATAACAATATACGTGTACCGTATAGTTACTATATGCAAAGTCAAAGAGCCACATTTTGTTGTAGTTAAGTAAAAAATAATTATTTTTAGGCCGATGTAGACATCGCCGTTGCTGCAGCTAAGAAGGCGTTCCATCGTTACTCAGAATGGCGCACCATGGATGCTTCTGCCCGAGGTCTTCTTCTTCTAAAGCTGGCAGACCTCGTCATAAGGGATTACAAGTACCTGGCTGAGCTGGAGACCTTGGACTGTGGCAAACCAGTAAAGCAAGCCGAAGGTGAAATCCAGTGGTCCGCTGGTATCATCAGATACTACGCTGGAAAAGCTGACAAGATTTTGGGAAACACAATTCCTGCTGGTAAGCATAACATTCAGATCGTAACTACGTAGGTAAATTATATAGATAACGGTGTATCAACATTTACACTATATTGTTATCTTCCATACCATACCTGACCTGGACTGTTACCGAGCACCTCCATACTAGAAATCGTCTAAGAAAAACGAATGCCACTATGATTATGCAGGGTTATTGGTAAAATTCTAACAACCTCTTAGGGTTGACTTCTGCTAGTCGTAAGAAACATTTTGACATGTAATTTTTTTTGTTTTTTAGTACCTATATTTTAAATTTTCTTTTGTGTTTTTTTTTATATGTTTTTCACTGATCAAGCACGAGGACCACCTGTTGTCAAAAGTCTCTTGTGCTTGTAATGTATTATTTCATATGTGAAATGAAATAAACATTACATATATTTTGAATATTTACTTTGTTCAATGTAAATATACAAAACTCTATTCAAAGGGACCACGGCGCACCAACGTTGCCGCGGCAGGCGCTCTTGTCTCGGAGTGGGCATTAAAACACAAAAAAAATGGTTTTATTTAATACAAAAAAAAACATCTCAAACTTTACATTTAAATTATCTCTAAATTTCAAAATTAGTATTTTACCAATAACCCTGTATTCAATAAGTTCGTAACTCGCACTAATCCTGTTAATAATCCAAGGGTGTTTTGTTTTACATTTCAGATGGTGAAGTGCTGACATTCACATTGAAAGAGCCGGTCGGCGTGTGCGGTCAGATCCTGCCATGGAACTACCCCATCCCCATGTTTGTTTGGAAAATCGCCCCCGCTTTAGCTGCAGGTTTGTATAGAAATCATAGAGCATTTTTTTAGTATTTGCTATACGTACGAGAATATAGACTAGCCCGGCTTCACACATTTTAATTAACAAAAATTATAAATTAAAACACATAATAAGTAATTATTGTGACATAACTGTAATATTAACTTCAACATGGATTATTTTTCATTGATGAAAGGCTGACGTTTTACAACTATCTATGATTAAACATTAACAGTTCATTTGTTCGAAGAAGTAATTCAGACTAAACCTAGAATAGGATCTAGCTCTCGAAGACACCTACCGAAGATTCTTAAGGATAGATTTTATATTCTAGGTACAGTGGCAATCGACGAATATTATATGGTTAATATGCACTGAGAAAAATCTAAAGTCAAAAGCGCCCTAATGACGGCCAATTTATATGGTATAAGGCAAAAAACCGACCAAACGTAAATACGTACAAAAACGCCTTCCAAATAGAAGGCGTTAAACGAGGTCAGTGAAGGCGAATGTTTCTTTTCGTCTACATATAAGGTGTATTTTGTGGTCTTTCATAAATATTGACTTTTCGATGAGGCTGATTAAGTCGCACGTTATAGTGATAATCACCGTATATAAACCACCGTAAAAGTAAGGTATATTTTATGGTCAATACTGAAATTATTATCGTATAGCAAGTTCAATTCTGAAAATACTTTACGGAAGGCGTTTTTGACGGTTGTGTTTATTATAAAACATGGTACATTTTTATTGGTTGGTGAAAATCATCTTAAGACTTGTGAATTCATCTTACGTAGTTACAATTCAACGGTAAAAGGTCAAATTTGATTTAAGCCTTTAAGTCGTTTTTCTCAGTGTGTACCTACGTAAGTGACACTTCCACAGAAACAGATATATAATAAAGATATCCTTAACGATAATAAGAAACTGATAAGATATCCGCTGCGATTTGTATCACGCAATGATTATGTTGATTCATTATGAAATAATAATTTATATTGTGAAATATGTATTAAAAGTACACACATATATGTGTACTTATAATATATGTCTTCACCAAATATTGGTAATATGGTAGGGCGTTTTTCAAATACTCGACCAGGTAGATATCAACATCAAGTAGAAAATGTGTTGACAAGCATCTATGGTTGTATTCTGACAGTAGTGTTTGAGAGCCAACAACTCGAAATTGAGCCTATTAATTTTAATATTTTTATGTTTGCAATAACGCATGCTCTGCGGATTACATTACAAATAATACGAGGGTTTTTTTTTAAGTCATGTGCGATATCCCGCATTTGACTTAATATTTTCCTCTCGTAACATCACTTACAAGTCCAATAAGTCAAATGCTAGCATATCAGCAATAAAAAAATATGTTAAATTTTAAATTGTTTTCCGTATGTTTGCGAGTACCTTGCCGATCTGAAAATGTAAATGTAATTTTTCTATACTTTGTTCTGTAGGTTGCACCATTGTCCTTAAGCCAGCGGAACAGACGCCACTAACCGCACTCGCCATGGCTGCTTTGGTGAAAGAAGCTGGCTTCCCCCCCGGCGTCATCAACGTACTCCCTGGCTACGGCCCGACCGCTGGCCATGCCCTGACCCATCACCCTGATGTTGACAAAGTTGCATTCACTGGATCCACTGAGGTTAAAATTATTCTATGGATTTTTGACGTCGCGTCCAAATACTAACAAAGACTCTGACGTATAACCGTAACCGGATGAAAGTAGCTAATCACCTAGCATTAGGCTGCGTGCCCACCAAAGATCAGCGAGATATATAAGCGTGTTAAAAGAAAAAAAACACAGTGGGTTCGCTTAATTTTCCTAGGCTTGCGCAGCACTGGTCATCTTCCTCGCATATGTGGGTACGTAGCCTTTGTCATAAATATAGAGGGAAATTATATCCCAAAATAGTCATCTATTCTTCACATATCACGTTCTGGGATTGTTCAAACTCAAAGGGAGCAAAATAAGCAAAGTCGCAAGAGTGTATACCTATGTGACTCTTATAATGCAATCAAACTAATACCTCAAATACGTTGGGACATATTGAAGGAATCTTTATAAAAGCTTATTACACAATAGGCATGCATAAAAATGTAGTCTAGCCGTATATGGTATGCGTACGCAGTGCGACTGTGAACATGCTCTCAGGATGTGCGCAGAATTCCAACATTAAGATGTGATTGATCATGAATGGCCATACAACATGATTTACTTATTACTAATTTGTATGCAACAGGTGGGCCGCATTATCATGAGCGCTGCTTCAGCCGTGAACTTGAAGAGAGTCACTCTCGAGCTCGGTGGCAAGAGCCCTCTGGTCGTCTTTAATGATGCTGATGGTAATTATATAACAATTCCAATATTATTTAGAACATATACTGAAACCGACCACAAAATGGAAAATGTACCGATGGTAGGCCTGTCATTAGGCGGACCAATGCCATCAGTGTGAGAGCTTCGATATATTCAATAAAGGTCGTAATTATAAACAATGATATTTATTAAATAGACAATTTAAAAAAATAGACAAATGTATCAACTTTTAACATAGAAGGAATAAAAACGCGCCTACAATTATTGTTTAATTATTAAAGATCATATGAATCTTATAACAGCTCGACTAAATCTGAATAATTTAATATCCACAGTTGAAAAGGCAGCGCTTATAGCACACAGGGCAGCTTTCGCTAACGCCGGCCAGTGCTGCGTCGCTGGTACCAGGACCTTTGTGCAGTCTGGCATATACGACAAGTTCGTTGCTAAATCGGCAGAAATCGCCCAGAAGAGATCCGTCGGCAACCCCTATGAAGATGTTGAACAAGGACCACAGGTTGGTAATTATATAAAATCCTTATGCTGTCAAGTTTATTTGACTTGTTTTAAGAATAAACATTCCACTAAAAGAGTATTGTACGTCTTTTATCATGTATTTCAGATCGACAAAGATATGTTTGACAAGGTTATGGGATTCATTGGCGCTGGAAAGTCTGAGGGGGCAAAATGCGTCGCTGGAGGCGGCCGCCAAGGCAAAGTCGGATTCTTCGTGCAACCCACTGTCTTCGCTGATGTTGTGGACGACATGAAAATTGCGAAGGAAGAGGTGAGTAATAAATGCTTGGTATTTTAAAAAAAGTACCCACGATGCGAGTAGCTAAAAATTCGATAAGTTTTTAACCGAAGTTGTTAGTTTTAATCTTCGATCAAATTTTAACCGATTTTAAATCCATAAGATCTTAATGAATCCATTATGATGTTTTTTTTAATTAATGAATGTTGCCGACTGAGTTTGATCTTGGCTGTTTTTCTATTTTATTTAATTTACAAATAAGTAGTTTAACATAAGAGAAGTACTAGTTTTGTTCAGTAGAAGGTCAAATAGATTGAGTTTTGAGTTATGGTTCAAAAATTGCTTTAAATAATATATAATTAGTTGCCTTTTCTTTATTTTTCATATATACAGTTGCTTCCGCAACGGTTTCAATTAGATAGTAATAATATAATATTTAAATTTGTTCTGCTTTGGTCGAGTAGGTACTCAATTAACCATGAACTCAATGAAAACCGTTTCTACTATCCTAAATTGTAGACGACTTAATTATTCCGATCAATGCTCACATTAAGCATTATTGTCGAATGGCACAGTGGATCTTTTACTCAATATATTAGGTCCTTACATATGAAATTGGCGTTTTTCGTACTGGCCACTTTAATCACGAATTTCTCCTCTTTGGTAAGGAATTCCAAATTCAAATTTGTACAGCTATAGACTCATGTATTTGTGCTTCGATGATCGTCATTCATTTGTTTTTTTTCTTCTGTTTTTTTCTGTTTGCGTCACTCATTTTACAAAATGGAAAACCTTAAATATCGCATTATTTACGAGTACGAGTTCCGCCGTGGCACTAGTGTGTGTAGTCGAAGGGTGAATGATGTGTATGGCGGTCGTGTTGCAAAAGAAAACACAGTTCGTTTTTGGTTCCAACGTTTTCGTTCTGGAAATTTCGACCTGCAGAACAAGCCCCGTGGACGGCCTGAGACTCAAGTTGATAATGAAGAGTTGAAGGCTATTGTGGAAGCGGATCCATCGCAAACCACGTCCGAGTTAGCTGCAGGCTGCGATGTTAGTGATAAAACTGTTTTAATTCACTTGAAGCAAATTGGGAAGATTAAAAAGCTTGAAGGGTTACATTACTAAACCGGCACAATAATGAAGGTATTTTAAACCGAATCATTACCTGTGATGAAAAATGGGTTCTTTACGATAATCGGAAGCGCTCAGCGCAATGGTTAGATCCTGGCCAGCCAGCCAAATCCTGCCCCAAGCGAAAATTAACCCCAAAAAAGTTACTTGTAAGCGTTTGGTGGACTAGTGCCGGTATTGTTCATTACAGTTTTTTCAAATCTGGCCAGACTATTACGGCTGATGTCTATTGTCAGGAATTGCAAACCATGATGGAAAAGCTAGCGGCTAAACGACCTAGGCTGGTCAATCGCTCCACGCCACTGCTGCTTCACGACAACGCTAGACCACACACTGCGCTACAGACGGCTACTAAATTAGAAGAGCTTCAATTGGAAAGTCTAAGACATCCTCCGTACTCCCCGGACCTTGCTCCAACAGATTACCATTTTTTTCGAAATTTGGATAACTTCTTGCAAGGGAAAAAATTCAACTCCGATGGGGCAGTCCAAATAGCCTTCAAAGATTTTATTGATTCCCGTCCGACTGGTTTTTTTAGTAAAGGGATCAATGAACTACCTATGAGATGGCAAAAGTGCATAGAAAATAATGGTTCATACTTTGATTAATTAAATATATTATATTAAAAAATATTCGACTTTTTGTTCCTCCCATACAAAACGCCAATTTCATATGTAAGGACCTAATATATAAATAAAATATATAACATAAAATATATAAATATTAAAACAAGTGTCTTTTTATTTCAAAGAAACTAAATGATTACACTGTAAGTGTGAAGTTGAAGCCAGTATTGTTTTTTGTTTCATGTTCCTGGTTTTATATCTAGCAACATTTCTAAATCATCATAAAGATAATTAAAAATAAATGATCTTTGATTGTTGGTACTTAATTACATGAATGTTTTAATGTGAATATTTAATAATTATTGACACAAGGGTATATTTTTCCTGTTACCAACAGATCTTTGGCCCAGTCCAATCAATCCTTAAGTTCGAAACTTTTGAAGAGGTGGTAGACCGCGCCAACAACTCCAACTACGGCCTCGGAGCAGGTGTTGTCACCAACGACATCACAACTGCTCTGTCCTTCGTTAAGCACGTTCGTGCTGGATCTATGTGGTTTGTATTCTGCCTATTTTCTGTTCAGTGTGGTATCTATTATCATAATTGACAACCTTGAAGTTAGCAGTCTGCTGGGGAAATTACAAATTTTAGTAGGTTTGTCTTTATCAAATCAAATCAAATCAAAATCATTTATTTACGAGAATGTTGTATAAAGCACAGCTGGTGGTAAATTAATTAATAGGTTCAAACATTCTACCATAACAATGGTGTGTAAACATTATTTGAAATATACAAAATTAACTTTATAAATGATTAATGTTTTCCAATTTTAGTTTAAGCTTGTGGCTAGTCCTAATATTTTACATAACATAAGGCTATGAAATTTGGGACACATAACACTAGTGCACTATTTACTAAAATTTTATATGATTAACTATGTTATAAATTAATAAATAAATAACGTGGCTAGTTATGCATCATTGTTGTAAAAAATAACTAATTACTTACCTCATATTTCTTTCGGATGGAAAAGATAACTTCCAGCGAGAATTGAAATAATTTATGTTTTTGCTTAGCATGCGTCAAATCTCTTTAAAGTTGCCAAATTACCTATCTGTTGTATATAAATTATATTCTTCATCAATGACAAACCTTACCCATTTTTTAAGAAACCTGATACTATATATTGTCATCCAATTTTCAGTAACATTGTAATGACTAGAATTATAAAGTAGACCCATACGAAGTTTGCCGCAGTATAATCATGGTATCCTTATTCTAATAGCTGACATTCTTCTTCAGGGTGAACACCTACGAGCATGTGGCAGCCCAGACTCCATTCGGAGGTTTCAAGGAATCTGGAATTGGACGAGAGCTGTACGTATAATTTTTTTATCTAGTATATATAAAAATATTTTGCGATAGATAGGAGGCATGATAAGTGCATGATGCCTATATATTCAATGGTTTTAATGTCGGACTGGTTAAATTTGGAACAGTTGGATCTGGGTCGGTAAAAAATTCTACAAATATGCAGGGAATATATGTCACTGAAGCTGTGATAATCGTAATGTCTTATCTTATCTTCTCTAAGGAGACAGTAATAACCGGAAGATAGATGAACGTTTCGCATAGTATAGTGTCAGTATAACAATATACGACTAACTATATAGCGAAACTAATCTTTATTATATGTTCTATGTCTATAGTCCGATTTTTAATCAGACGGAGTAAATTCTCCTTATTTCTCTATCTATGTGGTTATATGTGGAAGGTAGCCCCATAGCAATAGTGATTGTCGCGCCAACGTTGTGTCGCACAATCGATCGTCGAACAAAATAACTGTCGCGCCGCCGTTTGTCGAGATGGTGTGCTGTCGAGCCACCAGTTGTCGCGTATCTGTTTGTCGAAACCATAATACGGACTCGATATCACGAGTGTGTATTGTATATTTGTATCATCAATATACTTATTGATGATACAAAAATAGTGCTGTGGTAAAATGATTTAGTTCTTTCACTTCGTCACTTCAGTGAGCTGTATCATTTTACGTAATTCGCAATTTAACAAAAACAAAAGATTTGCAGTTGGGATTTTTACGTTTCTAATTAATTTATACTTGCTAAACAATTGAATGCTTTAACTTTTGAATACATTAGTTACAAAGTTCAAACCATTATTGCATTAAATGACCAACAAACTCATAGTTCCGCTCATAAAAACTGAACTAGGGACATCACTATGATTTGAAGTTGGCAACCTTATTTCGAAATGTAACATTTCGATCTGTCATCTCCATCTCCGTCTCCATCTGATTAAAAATTCGACTATAGTATTCATGGTTGCCAGATTAGGCGAATTATCGCCATTTAGGCTACCTTAGGGGGTCAAATAGCGACCAAAAAACCAATCGGCTACCAGTAGCCATTTAGGCTACCTAGGAAAATGAGAACGGTCGGTTTAGGCTACTTCAGGATTACTACAATTCTATTAAATTCTCTCTACAATTCTATTAAATTATTTAATAATAACTGAAAAGTGTAGAGAAAAGTAATAGACACGTCCACCGTTTTTTCATCAGGGTCTTTCCATGCTCCTTGCTTTCTTCTAGGTATTGCATCTAATATCTGTAATAGTGAGATAGAGACAGATTCATCCGGGTAGTAACTCATTCAAACTCGCTGTATGATAGATACAGTTCAAAATCAAAACACGAAATCGAGAGTATAGAAACGCTACTAACTTCATTCTCAAATTATAACTAGCCGCGTGCGAAATTTTATATCACTTGTTTCCTAAATTCTTAATTAAGTTGAATGGGAGAGAATTCTTTATTACTTAATACCTTAATACAGTCAAAATTTGTATATTTACATCAACCGTATCATTTTGTATGACGTAACATAAGCATGCAAACATGAATAAGGCATTCAGTTACGGTCGTAGTTGTATATGATAATTACCTAAAAACTTTAGTTCTACAGACGAAATGATTTACTCGAAAATGATGTATCAAAGAAGACCGATTGAAGCGGCTGGGTCAACTTCTTCCGCTACCAACTTCTAGTAGGAATGAGGATTTTCCCATCTATAGAGATGGGGAATATCTGCAGAAACTTATTAAATTATAACAACAGGAAATGTTTAACAATTATAATACCTAGTACGTTAAGTAGGTATCAACCTACATTAATATATATTTTTTACAATAAAGGTACCTAGTTTGTTTTTATTTGAGTTAATTAAAGGCTACTTTAATAAAATCTTATGTAAATTAGACTACTTGTCAAAAAATAAAATAATAGGCGATTTAGGCTACTTGATAGGCAAAATTAGGCGACTTGAGTTAGCTGATATCTGGCAACCCTGATAGTATTCGCTTATGAATATATTTCGTCCAAACATGCTTGAAACAGCGTGTAAACTATGTGTTCGATATAACTAAATACCATATAAATTGTTATTTAAAATTAGCATTGGTTCACCGAAAACAATGTTCTGCGGTAGTTGGTATTTTTTTATATCATATAGAATTATGTTTATTTTTTATTATAAAAACTAATGCAGTTTACACTTATTTTAGTAAATAATACGGGATAACTCTCGTGAACAAATCAGGTAGCTGAGTATAATTTCGAGTTTCGAGCACATCCGGTGGTCATTTTCAAGGAGAGCACCGACGCTCAAAAGTGCTAAGCGAGACGTCAGGAAAATTATTACTTTTATGTGGTTTACAGAAAAAATATTTAGCCAAATTTATATTTCAAGACTGTATGCATATTTAATTCTTTTTTTCTTTTTATAGTGGTGAAGATGGTATCCAGCAATACTTGGAGAACAAGACTGTGTCCTTCGCTCTTCCAAAAGTGCCGCAGCTCTAAAGCCAAATGAACTGACTAGATAAACAAATAATTATACGTACTGAACCAAATGCTTTCCAAATTATACTCATATATTTTTACTAGTGATTTTTATTGTGTTTACTTTCGAAGCAGTGATGGCTCAGTGGCATTGGCTATGGACTAGCGCGCAGCAGGTCCATGGCTCGAATCCCGCCGCGGGCTTGAGCTTCACCGCATGGTGGAAGGGCGTTTTACGAATGCCCGCCTGGCTAGCGACCACCCTCAAGTAGAAAATATGTCACCAAGCACCTTTACGGTGTGTTCCGGCAGCTGTCCATGAGAGCCAGCAATTCTAGGTTAAGCCTATTAACACCTTCAACCACATCATCACTTACCTTCAGGTGAGATTTTGGTCAAAATCTTACCTATCAGCATTAAATAAAAACTGCTTTGCCAAGGGGGTCTCCCCCTTTTAGGGTTCCGTACCCAAAGCATAGAACATAATATGTCGATTCGAAGCCCCATTAATGAGACTCCACTGAGTCCGCAGACTGCATAATCTAACGCTGAAAACTGAACGATATTGTTAAATACTTAGCAAATAGTTGACTAATATAACAAAATATAAAATTACAAAGGCTTCGGCTCGTATTAGTTAATAGAACTATACATCCGATAAAGATTTTACAAGTTCTCGGCTTAAGCCAAAAATAAATTAATTACTAATGTCCATATTTTATGTAGCTGTATGTCTAAAAAAAATTAACATATTATTTTTGTACATGGCTGCCCAAAAAAATTAACATATTATTTTTGTACATGGCTGCCCAAAAAAAAGAGTGTAATATTTCAGGGTTCATGTATGTATGTATGTATGTATTTGAGTTTCTTTATTCCACCATAACTTCTAAACGTGTGTGAGATATCGTTAGATTCGTCTTGATACATTTAATGCGCTAGGGCACATTAAAAAAAAGAAAAAACTTGCTGATTTTACACGCCATATTGAGAGTAATTTTTTTTCCTCCAAACCCATCGTATTTAATTTTAAAATGAAAAGCTTTAAAAATCGATTCTATTAATATATGTAACTTGCAGTTTTAATTTCAATGGAACGATAAAACGTTTAGAGTAAATAATTTTCAGTTGGGTTTCTTAAACATTAATTTATTTATACTTATTAAATGCGCATCATAGATAATGAGAACAATATAATTTTATTAGTAAATGGATGACATCGGCGACGCGGATGTAAAGGGGTTTTAAGTTTTATCAATATAATGACGCCGGTTATTTATAACATAACGTGACTTTGGTTTAGTGCACCCGGTCCCATCATAAGGTGAACGCTCAGATCCGTCCAAATACCGCGCTATAACCATAACGTCTGTTCTTAGACCATGGAATCCATTGTCAATAACCATCTCGTTCAGTATCTAGAGGAGCAGCTGATTAGCTATTACCAGTATGGTTTTCGTAGCGGTCGCTCAGCTGGTGATCTTCTAGTATACCTTACGCTTCGATGAGCGCAGGTATTGGAGTCCAAGGGCAAGGTATTTGTGGCGATTTTGGACATAGGGAAAGTCTTTGGGCCGAAGTGGCAAGAAGCGCTTTTTTCGAAGCTTCCTATCCGTTACAGACAGACAGAGCAACTTGGGAAGCAGCATGTGTTTTCTGGGTTGTGTTACAAAATTAGATAGTGTGAGTAACCATAAGGACATAGAACAATTAAAATTATTTCTATGTAAAATCTGATAGGTAAGCCTTTGACCACAATCTCACCTGATGGTAAGTGATGATGTGGTCGAAGATGTTAACAGGCTTAACCTAGAATAACTGGCTCTCAAAGACAGCTACCGGAACACACCGTTAGGTGCTTGGCGATAGATTTTCTACTTGAGGGTGGTCGCTACCCAGGCGAGCATTCGCAATATGCCATACCACCATGATATAACGATTGCCATCCTAAGACAACAACCGGGACCGACGGCTTAACATGCCCTCCGAAGCACGGAAACGCTCAGTAGTAATGTCACCAGCGGTCACCCATCCAAACTTAGGACCGCGGTGGACGTTGCTTAACTTTGCTGATTCAGTTCAACAGTTCAGAACGGCTAAGCAAACTTCGCTACGAGCGCTTCAAATCTTTTTACAATACCACCGGAATAAGAGAATATATCTCTATCTGTGCAAAATATTTTTTGGTGAGTACCGTATACAGATCGCACCTGTGATTATTTATTTGCGTATTAATGGTTGGTACTAAACCCGAAATTGTGTTGTATTGGACATTTAGAAAAGCCTTAAAGCGAAGACATTGTTACCGTTAATCAATAATATCATTAATAACTTTTCTGGAGCATCGCTTTTCTCCATATTTTTAGTCATGTCTGTACTCTAGTGTATAATTTATTAATTTGATGTCTTGTGTCGATTATATTAAGTACATTTATTATTTTTTCAGCTTTAATTATATTTTAGCTGGAATATTAATAAAACAGCTACCTATGCAAACACAGAATTACTTTCTCAGTGATCTATATACCATACGAATAAATTCGTAGTCTATATCGTATACTAATAGTTATATATAATAGTTCTAGTACAACGTAAGTTGAACTGTAGGTATCGCTCCATCCCCATACGATGGTTGAAGAACGAGAGCAAAAATTTGAGTTACGAGTCATTGTGTCATGTTAGCTCAATAGGTTAGAGCATACCCCGGCTACCCCTTTAGACGGACGTGGGTTCGAATCCCGCACATGACTATAATTTTTCTCTCGTAAATTTGTAATTATGTAACGTATACAAATATGGTATATATACTTGGAATGCCATGAGTAAAGTATTCTTATCTTACCATAACAATTATGTATGAGTATTCATATATCTATGAGTACCTATCGCAGCTAGTCTACTTTGTCAACACAACCTTATTTACTGACACATTTTCTTATTCTATGCTTTGTTACGTCTCCATAAAGCTTAATTTAATATTCAATGAAACAGTTGCAGTACAAGGTCAAGTTCATAATACAGAAATATTTATGTTTCCAGTTCGACCAACTTATCTGTTCAGGCGGCAGAAAAAAGAACTACAAAATTCCCTCAAATTGTGACAGTTTGTAGTTGATTTTCTTGACCAATAGCGCCCTCGAGAACTGCACAGTTAAGTTGGTGGTACTATACTTTAGTATGTAGTAGTAGTGTTGCCAACCTAGCGACTTTGACACTAGATTTCGCATGAAATATGAATTACCAACACAAAGTTTGTACCGAGCTATGAACAATTTTATGATTTCTTTGTTTCTGTATTCTGAACTATTGGTACACAGTCGAATATTATATGACGTTATTGTACTGCCATTGAAGCAGGTATTTGATATGGAATCCGACTAATCCCCATATACCAATAATATATCAGCTCAAATGTATTTTTCATTAGTTTTAGAGTATACACCTGACTCTAAAACTAATGAAAAATACATGTTTCAGCTATGAGCTACCGTCAGATGTTTTAAAGCTAGTTTCTTCATAGCGCTTTCCATACAAACGTAGTGTCGTATTTAAAATACAAAGTTCAGATTTTTCATTCATGTCCTTAAGCCTGAATCTATGCTACTGGTTTCTCAGTTGTCCGTAAAAATGTGTATTTTCGAAATTACTTGAAAACTTGTTTTGATAGGGAATTCTTTTTTCACATTTAGATATAAAACAAGTATTAGAACGAAGCATAGATTTTAGGCTCAAGGCATGCATGAAATTTTTTAACGATTTTGAACACCTGGTATTCAAAATGTGACGAAACTAAGTTTGTATGGAAAGAGCTATAATACGAATAAACGAGCCTTAAGACTAATTGGAACTACAAAACAGATAATATTATTTCCTACTCTGACTCAGATGTTCTATAAGATCCATAGCCATTATTAGCCACAGCCTTCAACTTGAAGTCTCCTAAGTCTGAGCAAACCTGTATTCCCCTCATCAATGATTCAGAGTTCGAAACAGATAAAAAATAAATTATATATAATTAGAAAACTAGTTTTAATACTACTAGCGGCCCGCTCCAGCTTCGCACGGGTATTTACCAAAAGTTATAAATTAGAACATAATAATTGTTATTGTGACATAACATAACCGTAATAGTTAGACATATGGTATTGCGTACTTTTTTGTAGACATTTATGTTTTTTATAAAATTGTAGTATATCACTTTACTCTATAGTCAAAAATTTCCGCAGCGTTCGCGATATAACGTTTTTAATATTTTTTCAACGCGTTGGGTCACATTACCGTAGTTTTCATACGGATCCCTTTACGGAGTTTTAGAAAATATTTTATATTCTATGTTTATTAAGTAGGATTGTAATGGTGAAAGAATTTTTCATATCGGTCCAGTAGTTTTTAAGTGTATTCGTTACATACAAAAATATAAAAAAAAAAACAAATCTTTCCTCTAAATAATATTAGTATAGAAGTATAGATAAGAAATGCCTAATTGTTTATACCTTTATCTTAAAAATTAACATTTGTTTTATTACAATAGATTTTTTTTCGCTTAAGATCGGCGGTGCGGTTTGGCACACCTATTGCACATACATCTAATACTGCATTTAACTCGCAAGCTCTATGTTAAGAGGTTAATAAATTATTACGATAATCCTTTTTTTCTTTGCTACTACTATTAATGTACTATTATAAATGCCGTGTGATGTGAGGGTGTGTATTTTTGACACACAAGGGCGAAATCGTGGGTAAAAGCTAGGTTATTAATAAAAATGTCTAGCGAGACCAAGTTACTTTTCATGTCATGTACAATACATGTCAAGCGATTATTCAACTGGCTTCTTATAGATGTTTCTTAGCGATATTTAGTATAATCAGGTTGGCAACACCTACTAATATGGATGCAGTATTGCAGTCGTCGCAAAGCCGGTTCTAGGACTGGACGTGTGTTTCTTGTTCACATTAAAATCGCCACACTAGATAGTCAGCATGGTTAAAGTGGAAGTTAAATATACTAAGGTAATGATCACGTTTTATGCATTGATATATTACTACTTTACTGACGAGATCCGTAAGAAAACTATTCTTAGACGAATAAAATCAGTTAGCTACATTCTTGTTGCCGCAAGTATTTGAAACCGTTGACTCTTGTTTGTATAGTTTTGGATAACGAAAACTAAATATAAATCTTAAATTTAGAGTGAAACGATTGCTTTAAATACATTACCATTTGCTTTGATAATATGGATATATAGGTTCAGTTGAGATGTTAATTGCTTAATGACACACTTGTGTTGTCAGCAAAGACACAAACTAAATAATGTTTGCTATGACAGACATGATTTTAAGATAATTTTTTAATTAGATCATGTATAATAGTTATTATGATTCGATACATTTCAATACATCAACAATTTCATATCTTTAAGAATGTCGCTTTAGTAATTACCTACCTACCTACTATGAATGTTTTTATTTTCACTGTCTTATCGCACGTCAACTCTGAATGCACTCGTCATTTGCGCATATCATCTTTTACACCAGTCCATGCATTCTTACCAATTATTTCGTTGGGCTTATTTATTCTTGTTTACCGTCTTTTTATATTTGAAAATTCGAAGATTTAAAATCACATAGCCACATAGATTCATTCATTCCTCCGCATGTGATGACGATACCATAAGATCATATTACTTACAACTGCATTTTTTAGATGCTCTCAAACATATCTATCTGATTCCATCTATGTACCTACCTACATCCATATATTACCTACCTTATTAATTTGAGTACACAGTACTAGTGTTTTACACTTATTCATTTAAGCCAACGATAAACGGTTGGTTTATAGGTACCTACTTCCCTATACGTGTTCACCTAGGTGGGGAAGTGTTTTATTTATTTCTATAGAGAAGTAAAATAAAATAAAAATGTGCGCGTTGGAATGCCAAATATTGACACCATTATTAATGAAATAAAAATAATTGTAATATTGCACAGTAAAATCGTAATCACTTATTATCATGTACAAAATAGGTAGGTATGTACTAGTAATCTAAAGACCTCACGGCTGAAATTCATTTTTACGTTTTTGACCCCCAGAACTCGACTTTTTTGAAACATGTCTAAAAACTGAATCGATGATGGTTTCATATCATTATCGAACTTATTCACAAAATTTCATAAGAATCTGTTGAGAAATGCGACCCGTAGAACAACCGGAAATCGGACATCCGGAAAGACATACAGGCGTATGTTTGCTAGGTACTACATATTAGGTTATTCTTCAAGTTATTCTTGACCATGAGGTCGGTTACCATTTCATCTATCCCGCATTTATCGTACCATTCAAGTCACGGCCTAAATTGCCATTGCCTTATAAGTGAATTGATGTATCTACCTACTCAAAATCGAAGCACACTGGTAGACCATCAACATAGACACATATAATATGTAGGTATATTTTATAAAAGTACTTAAAACTTGTACATCCGTAATCGGAAAAGAAGTTGGTCGTTTTAGTGCTACGTATTCACAATCTTGATTGACATCTTCTGTTATGTCATCGAGTAACAGCATATCTGATGTCAAAACATCCATAACAAAAACAGGGCACTCTCGAAACATAATTCCGAGTTTTAACCAACACTTGATGCTTGAACCAAGTTCCTTTATTAAGAAAGTCAAGAAAAGACGAAAGTATAGACGTGCATAAAAAACTTGTTCGTTAGTAGATTCCAGCCTAGACCAACAACTGTACCTTGCGCACGGCTGACGAAGTGCAAACATAATAAAGTAGGGCATTAACTTAATTAACAGTATTGTATAATTTGTACTAATACCTAAGTAGGTATAACATTGCATTACATTTTAACAATAGTAAAAGTAGTATTTATGGTCATATTAAAATATAGTATGCATGACAGACATAAAATTTTATATTCATTGATTTTGAAAATATTTAAAGAAAGAGGTTTACATAAAAACACAATGTAGGCAACAATATTAACAGTAACAAATAGGTAAATCACGTGGCAAACCTGACATAAATCCTTGGACGTTATATCATCAACGGTCGGTAATGCATAAGCTATTAGAAATTGTGAAGGAAAAAGTCTATAGAAAGTTTCCTTGCTATTGATGCAGTCAGTCAGGTGAAAAAATATGGCTCAGCAGAAAAACAAAACAAACTTCATTCCCATTAAATCCAACTGGTTTGAAAGCCGCGCCGGAAAGGAGAGACGCGCTAATTGAGGCTGTTTACAGCAGAAAACTTGATTGTTGACTGGGTCCCTTCTATATACGAGGCAGCCTTCGATAACTGTATCAGTCAGATGTTCCACTGCAGTACATAGCCTCCTTCATAAAAGAGGGGTTTGTTATAATGTCTTGGTGATTACATTGTATAATAATAGTTCCTCAGAAGCCAACCTTGCAGTATTTTACCATTTCTACTTTGTGTTTTGTTATTCTTACGACACCCACGAGATAAGTTAATTCTAACCCAGCTCCACACATTCGGAACAGTGATGGCTCAATGGCATTGGCTATAGACTGCCGCGCAGCAGGTCCATAATTCGAATCCCGCCGCGGGCTTGAGCTTCACTGCATGGTGGAAGGGCATTTTGCGAATGCCCGCCTGGCTATCGACCACCTTCAAGTAGAAAATCTGTCGCCAAGCACCTAACAGTGTGTTCCGGCAGCAGTCCTTGATAGCCTTAACAACTATGTCTCAAGGTGACAGGCGCATATCAATTCGTGACAGACGAAATGCATCTGTTATAGGCAGAGGTTAGTCCGCTTAACAGCAGGTGCGCCTCGAACTTGTTCCGGCACAAGAACATAAAAAAACACGGGCATTCTATAAAATAGTATGAAATATTTGCTTGAAGGAAGCAAGAAGCTCCCTTTTATATTTTATAACCTAATTAGCTGCTGCTCCTACCAACACCAACTAAGTGAGATTTGGTTTAAGCAAGGTTGTAACGTTTATCTTTTATACCCCTATAATAACCAGTAGATGTTCCGGTGTCTGGAGCAGTGCCCCGTTGAAGGGCTTTATCTCTATTGGATAATACCAAATAATGTCTGGCGTAACATGGCTGACCATCTAGGTTAGGGCGTGTGACGATGTTTAGTTTGCTTTAGACCACCTTTTATATATAATATTGGCTTTAAATGTTTGGTATAGATATGCAGACAGAATTAAAAACAAACAAAAATGTTCACATTTAGTTTTGCAGTAGGTTATTTTAAGTTTCTTATACCGTTTTTTATTCTTTATAGGCAAGTATTTTTGACTATATAAAATAAGTCATAGCGTTCAAATTAATTCATAACATTCATGTATTTTTGATCTTATGCAGTTGTTTATCAACAATGAGTGGGTGGATGCCGTAAGCAAGAAGACATTCCAAACAATTAACCCCCAGAATGAGACTGTCATCGCCCAAGTAGCAGAAGGAGACAAAGTTGGTACCATAAGTCTTTGATTTTTAATTAGGTACTTTTTTCAAAAGATATTTTGCAAGGTCAAATGTTCTGCAGACCACATTACAAAATTACAACGAGAGGAAAAATGATACATATCCATCCCCATACGATTTTTAAGAGGCATTTCACATTTTAATGCGGTATACGAAGATTTTAAGCGCTTAATTTACTATCATAGGAAATATCTACAAGTTGTTTAATAATTGATAAAAATAGAATAATCTGTTCTCTTTTCAGTTAATGTACCAGATTTACAAACATAACATTAATTATTTTGTAGTGACCAATCTCCCGCACCTTGTTTTACGAATTAAAGTACACATAGCCACCTTCAGAATTATATCTCTTGTATAAAGATTCATCAAATTATCTTAAAAAAAAAACTGTGCATCAGGCATATAATCTTGTTGACACATAGTGTACTAGAATATCGCTAATTAATCGTCATTGTAGAAAAAAAAATAAAGATTTTGCGCCAATTTCCACGAATTATATCAGCAGTTTACCACCCTATATTGCGTTTAATAAAGTGTAATTCCAAACAGATATTATATAAAAAGAAAGTTCATTCTTTAATTATTCTGATCTTTAATAAATTGTGATATTAACTCTGTTTTGTTAGACAAGAAAAAATATTTAACATAACTCGAAATGCACATAAATTGAATTGTACAAGCGCGAGGCGCTCAGTACCGCGCGAGCGCCCATCGAGGTAGGACCTGTGTTCGTTTTCCTTGCTCTGACGTCTCGTACGCGGAACGCTTAGATGCAAGTTTATAGTGCGACCACAGAGTTTTGATCATGTACATATTTTTTTTAAGTAACAGACTATACTTTATTTTTGTTGTCCATAATATAAGTATTGTTGTCTTGTTAAGTAACTACATCTTTAGTTTCTGTTCATCCATTGTGTTAAAAAAAGGAAACGTCACAATTATGCAGCCTTATACAGCGTTATTGGAAAAATGCTAACAACCTCACAGGGTTGACTTCTTCTTTTTGGTCTGCTAGTTTTTATATTATTCTAGTTTATATTAGTAACTCACTATAACTTTTGTTTTAGGAGGATTAGATGACAGGCGAATAATTGATTTCCAATATTTTAGGATTCAGTTAATGTCTATAAGTGAACACAGCGATAACTTCAGCTGGAAATTAAACTACCTTCTATTGAAAATTTGTACAAACCGGCCTCCCGGCTTTTCCAGCATTTGTACAAACCGGGATACCAGTTAGCGGTCGATAGTCGTATTTACAAATTTACCATAAATCTGCGTAAGTCCGACTTTCATAATCCAAATGGTTTTCAAAAGGATGCATCCTTGCCCATACAAGAAAAATCCATATTTTTCTGAGATAACGTATGAAGTAGGAAGTATTTTGAATATTTTGATGAAATCTGAAACCAGCACAAATTACATTTTGGCCCCAAAATATTACGTCATTTCATATTAATATCGTAACTACTTCAACAGTTATAAATCTAGAAAACCGCAATTTTGCATATGTATAAGTCATTTTTCACTCGATATATTTTGCAACGCAAACACTTACCGATGCAAATTTGCGTATTAAATAATCTCGTAACTAATTTTAAACTTCTAAACCAAAAATCTGAAATAATACAGGTGTATAAATTACATGTAAATAATAATATCAAAGAAGGACCAAAGCCGTAGGTGGTATAGTTTTTCAGAAAAATTAATTGCTCTCCAATACAGTTTTCCCGCCAAAGTTCTTAAAACAATTGGGTTGTTTTAATTTTGTTACTTTAAAATATTTGGCGTAAAAATCTGTAACAATTCATGGCTAAAGAACAATAGTAAATTATCATATTAAAAGAAGATCGAAGTTCTAGGTGAGTTAGTTACGAAAAAATAGAAATAGCAATTAAATTACTATTTCCCACCATTTTTGTCGTGTGTTTAAACCCCATTTCCAGTATTTTTTTGTACAAAAAGGTGTATTATCATTTATTTTCTATAAAGGAAATAGTGAGCATAAGAGTATATAGTGAGGATTGCATTGGTACCAAGAAGTATATACATACATACTGCTTGGTACCAATGCAATCCTCACTATATACTCTTATGCTCACAATTTCCTCTATATAAAATAAATGATACATAAAATCACGCCTCTTTCCCGTAGGGGTAGGCAGAGACCACGGATTTCCACTTACTACGATCCTGACATATCTCTTTCGCTTCATCTATACTCATCAATCCTTTCATACATAAGCGTCGGTTTAGGGTACTTTTGACCTGGCCTTTTTTCAGAACGTCTTCAATCTGATTTCGGAAGTATATATATGTTGATTATAGATTGCATCAAAGATATTCGATTTAAAAACAAAAAAACCTCAAAATCTGTAAATATATATTTACATTTCGCTGTTTGGTCTACTCAAACTAAATGGATGAAAATGTTATTTTTTTTAATGGTGTAGGTGATATATTATGGTATGGGAATATGAGGGTGACATGTTTAAGTAATGGAAAACCAAAAACGTCATGGGACGTTTGTGGTTGGTACTAAGTTGTTTTCCGGATGCACAGAAAAATAAACCTCAATCCTATGCATGGTCATTATGACAGACAGTTTTAACGACTGGATATAGATACTGAAGAGTGTGAACGAGGAAAACAGCAATTTTTGGAAAATTTAAAAGAAAGAGCTTTTAGTCCGCAGCTTTTAATCAATGCCGTTACATCAAATATTTATATAATTTTAAGCTATATATTTTTTTAATTATTTAAGTTTTTTGTTACAATAAATGATTCAAACATATCTATTTTTTATTCATCAAGGATGAAATTTAAATAAAAGATTCACGATGCAGGTTGACTATTTAATGTACATGCCTACTTCTTTTCTATAACATTAGCAAGTAATCGACAAGAAATTGATTATTTACTCATGCCAATCACACAATTTTTAAATTCGCAACTTAGATTTATTTATTAATGAGTGCTAGTATCAAAATATGTTACTCACAGTCACGCTATTCCGTCGTCACTTCTTTCGCTTGTGTAAGCGATGCGCTGGCATTTACCTAAACTTCAGTAGCGTGATTTTGTGAAATGGCTCTTAAGAACGAAAGGACAAATTAGAGTCATGATTTATATTAAACTACTTTCAAAATCAAAACTGCTTCTAAAAGTTATGAGTAAAATAAATCCATATTATGCACATTTCATTCGTGTTTATAGGCTGACATAGATCTAGCAGTGGCTGCTGCAAAAAAAGCTTTTCATCGCCATGCAGAATGGCGTACCATGGATGCCTCGAAGCGAGGTCTCTACATGCTCAAGCTAGCTGATCTGATAGAATCTCAGGCCAGATATTTGGCAGAGCTGGAGACTTTAGACTGCGGCAAGCCTGTCAAAGATGCCGAAGATGAATTCTACTACTCGGCTTCAGTTTTGAGATACTATGCCGGGAAAGCCGACAAAATTGTTGGGAATACCATTCCAGCAGGTAAGCTCATCTTACACGAATATCTAGTATTTAGCTTGAATTTATTTGAAAAAAGATGCCACGTTACATTGATGTGAAAAATGAAAAAGACAAGTAAAAACCTGCTTAAAGAGAATATGTTAACAATCGCGTAATCATGTAAATATTAGGTTATTGTACTGTATCAGCCAGATTGTTCACTGCTAAAAACATCCTCCCCCATTATGGTAGGGTTTGCCATAATCCCACGCTAGGCATCTTGGAGATCGCAGTGTGAGATATCAGTTCCTCAGAAAGCGCTGCTGCCCTCCTTCTGGTGGGTTACCCTTAGTCGCCTCTTACACCCACGGATAGAGATGGGGAGGTAACATTATAACTCAGCACGCCACGGGCTTAACCCAACCCCGGTACCGCAAACATTATTGCAGTCGATTGATTAACCCAATATATACGCATATTAGGTTAATCGACTGCAATAATGATAAGAGGTTTTAAAAGTGTGGGTGGTCTGACTTTAAAAGACAGTAAGAGACAACGTGATAAGAAAGCATGTGGATTAAATGAGGTTATAGTGATGTCAATCGAGAAATATATGCTGAGATAACTTGGACAAGTAGAAAAGATGAATAAAAAGAGATCGACAAAGCATGTAATTCAAGGCGAGCGGGCATTGAACCGATAGACGGGAAAGAATTAGCCGTATGCGTTCTGATCATCGTCTCTGATGAGCGCCTGCCATTTATGAAAAATGTACTTCACTGAGACACCTAACCTAAAGATATGCCAAAACTATTACAAGTGGAAATATGCGGTCTCTGCCAACCCTTTCGGATAAACAGGCGTACATAATATAAATAAGAGCTAAGTGTATCACAAAGCTAAGCCAGAGCTTAGTTGATATCAAAAGAGTATTCGGTGTAAAAATGTGTTTCCTCTGACATCATATAACGACAAAATAAAATAAGAAGGTTTTGGCCGCCTCCGTGACGCGAACCTTCTTTGGGAATGTATGTAATTGTAGTGCTCCTATTGTATATCTGCTATATCATTTAAAAATCTATCGAAAATCTACTGTACAGATAAAAGGTAGGTATATTACAAAGATTTGGTAATATTAAGAAAACTATAGCTCCGATCGCGCTCAATCCAACGGGAAACGATCGGGGATCGCGGCCCGCGTGTTTTGATGCGTGGAGCTATAGAAAATTTGGAAAAGGGGGATTTATAAGGGGAAAAAACACAAAATTTTGAAAGAAAATGCCAATAAAATGTTAATAACTTTTACACTATTGCAGCTATTACACTGAAACTAACGTAGAACGGACCGCTACCAGCGGCCGCTAATTACTAAAGCCAAAAACAACATTCAATTCTGAAACGAACAAAGAGAACACAAAAAATTTAAAATTCTAAGACAAAAAAATTTGGTTTTTCAACGCCGGTGTAGAAAATTTGTATAGAACGGTACTAATTAAACCGTCTATATAGGTTACGCTCGCGGTGCTACGCTCCTTTTGTATAATATATACTTTATGTTTAGATGGTAAAGAGCCCTGTTTTGAGCAACAGGTAAAAGGAACAATATTGTTATAAAAACTAACGTAGTTTTCGCTCATTTTAGTAAATAATACGGTATAACTCAATTGAATAAGTCAGATAGCTCCGACTATAGTTTCAACCACATCCGGTGGTATTTTTCAAGGAGAGCTCGGGACAGCCATGTTGAGTGCTTAGCGAGACGACAACGCGGGCGTCCCGAACTCTCCTTGAAAAAGACCACCGGATGTGGTTGAAACAATAGTCGGAGCTATCTGACTTATTCACCTGAGTTATCTCGTATTATTTACTAAAACTACCTATTGATCATACATCAATATAACTAGTGACATAATGTTAGGTTATTCGATGATTTATAAATTAAAACTCATTATTTAAGCATTGACAATATAGACTGCGCATAGAGCGATGAAAAAAGTAAACTAGACAGCGACTTAACTTTAGATGTGAGAGACGATTTTGGGATACAGAGTTTGGGAGAAGAAAAGTAATATATTGTTAAGATTATTATTGTATAACGAGTCTACAGAATAATAAAGGAAGTTTATAAGTACGAGTTGTATATGGTGTTTTACTTCACATCAGAAGTGGTATGTACAATGCTCACACTCTAACTTATTCTATTGCTACCCGCGATGGCCTTTAATTGGCTTTATGTTTCTATTTATTTATGTTTTGAAGCAGTGATGGCTCAGTGGCATTAGCTATGGACTGCCGCGCAGCAGGACCATGTTTTGAATCCCGCTGCGGGCTTGAGCTTCACCGCATGGTGGAAGGGCATTTTGCGAATTCCGCGTGGCTAGCGACCACCCTCAAGTATAAAATCTGTTGCCAAGCACCTAACGGTATGTTTCGGCAGCAGTTCTTGAGAGCTAGTGAAATTACAGGATGACTTAACAAATATGTCTCAATGTGACGGGCGCAGTGCAATCGTGACTTGTGATGATATGCATTTGTTATAGCAGAGGTTAGTCCGCTTAACATCAGGTGGGCCTCATGCTTGCTCCGTCACAATAACATTCACAAAAAATGTATAAGAAGTTTATCCTAGCTGTTGGTCATCGATAAAAATAAATAAGTAATGCTACATTTGATTTGTACTGACAAGGGTTCAATTGTGTTTTAATGGTTATTAATCCATAATAAAATTAACCGTGAACAGAATGAGTAATGAATAAATAAATAGGATGTTTAATTAGCAGTTGCCGTCATCTGATATTCTGAGCCTACCCTACTACTTTTTAATAATACTATACAACAAAAGTAGTGTCGCGCTAACAAAAATAACTTGTTGTTTTCTCTTTTCCGAACGTAAACGATGCGGTGAGCTCGCACGACGATGATGGTTATCGGCTGCATCTGGAGACACCCAAGGGCACGGCTGCAAGACCACGTGATGGTGAACGTGAACGTGATGGGAGCGTGAACTTGAACGGGAACGTGAAAGAATCAGGCGATTGGAAGGTGACGTGATCGCGAGCGGAGCCGCTTACGATCTACTCCAAGACGTCGGGCGTTCTCCAGGAACATCACGGATTGCGCGGCTTCACTGCAACCTGTTCGATCAGACGAGCATAAAGTTGACAGTAATCAACATAGGCAACATAATGACAGATCTTCTATTCCTTCGTTCTCAACTAAAGATATAATTAATTTACTTAAGACACTGAAATCTACATCTCAGGCAACAACGGGATCAGCACATTCAAATACTAATTTAAGTCATAAATATATGGCCTAACTTTGACCCTTCATCAAAATGTCAAAGAACCGACGTATGACTACGTAAGGTTAATGGATATGCTACCTGTATGGGTGGGATGACAAAACATTTGTACATTTTGCAATGCAAATCTCCAGGGTTTGGCCAAAGTTTGCTACGAAAAATTAACAATAATTATTATACAGTTGGCCTGAGTGGTAAGAAATTATTTAAAGTGCATTTCCTTGTGAAGAAAACTGGCCAAGCCCTTGAGATATGTTAAAGCGTAGAAGTAAGTTTAATAAGTTGGCATCATCAGGACCACTATGTCCTAGACTCCTAGTTATGAATGAAATTCTATTGTTATCGTTATCGCCGATGCCAATGGGTTAGTGAACCAATTGAGGTATATTACTACGAAAAACTGGCATTACTGAACCGGTGTGATATTCATGGCAACCGTGCGGTCGATTGCATTATACATGGCAGGAGTTACAAAACAATTAAATCTAATATATATCTAATGCCCTTGCATTACGTCGTTCTACTCCTAAGACACTTTTGCAATCCCTCAGAAGTAATACGGACATTGTTTTATGGCAACCTTATACGAATCACTCTAGTTTTAGGAGCTAATTCGTTGCAGACAGATCCATTTAAAAATATCCGGGGAATCGAAACAGAGCGAATAACCGTGGTCACCCTTTTATGAAATTCCCTAAACCACTACTGAAGTACGCTATTTGTAATAAGTAGGTTTGATCATAAATCTGAAGCATGTAAAACTGAACTTATGAAATGTTTTCTTCGGAATCTGACATGAGAGATGACCAGGTAGTTAAAGTAGTCGCCATTATCCGGCATCGGTTAAAGCTTTCACTGAGCCGCCAAGAGAAGGAATCATTTGTCTTAATATTTATGGAGGGATATATCACGTTACGAACGGGATAGTAAATGTAACTGTTGCACCCGTCGCTATGTTGCTATGTCGCGCGTTGAAAGTACAGGTGATCAATCGCATCATACTACCTCAGCATACATCTATTTTTAATATAACGGATCACAGTAAAATTGATGAGGAATTAGTGAGCATAGATTACGTATAAGATAAATAAAAACTTTTATATATACTTCCTATACAATAGGTGTTTTGCATCTACGTTGAAAGAGCTAGGCTGCAATGACGTCACGGAGATACGAGTAGGCAACGCGTAGTATATTGTCCATATCAGCTCTCACATAAAAAAAAGCGAAGAAGCTCGATATATGATTAGTGTCATGTTTGAAACTGGAATCATACAAGAGCCTGCGTCTGAATACACGAGTCTGATTATTCTGGTGCTCAAGAAAAATGGCAAGCTACGAATGTGTTATAGACTATATATTCAGGTTGCTGAATTCCGGTACTTGCCCGTGGAACACCTCGCAGAACACCTGTGTGTTCCATGCGGTAATAAGTAACTATGCTCAAGTTAAGTTGCTCATCCTATAAGTTCCTAAAAAGAAAAGATTTGCTCTGGTGTTGGACAGGTGAAAAACGGAACCCGAACAGAAACATAAATTTGAAGGTATTAAAACCCTCAAAGTTATGTTAACAGATAGACTTGTCTTATATACGACCCAGCTGCTGAGACTGAGCTCCACACATACGCGAGTAAAGTTGGTATTGGTGGCATCTTGTTTCAGCGGATTAAAGGAGATAATCTGTTTCACCCCGTGATTTTTTACAGTTGCCAGACCACGCCTGAATATTTCCATACTTATGAATTGGAAACTTTGGGAGTGGTCTATTCACTGAGGAAGTTTCGTGTATACCTGCTGGGACAAGATTTTAAAATCATTACTTTTACCAATCGTGATATAATACCAGAAGAAGCGCGATGATAGCTGCATGCTCAGAAACTTTAGTGTGACATAGACCAGGTACAAAAATGGGTAAATGGACGCTTTATGGCATAATCCAAATGAAAACATTGATACTGTTGATGGTTTAAGCCAATATTTAACAATAATGGCTATTAGCCACGAAGACTGGTTTCAAACGCTACAATTAGGTGATTCTGAATTGTTCAGGATCAGAGACACAATATTTTCGGATATTGAAGTGGACGGATTAAAATATATTAGGGTTTCGGAACAACCTCATCAAGGATAATAAATTATTTAATAGCATGTCTGGCGACAATAACAGTATTCGATGAGTAGTTCCGAAGGGTGCAAGATAGCAATTGTGTAAAATATATCAAGATGATATTGGACACTTTGGGGTACAGAAAATCCTTGAACGAATCAAATAGTTTTCATGGTTCCCGAAAATGTCAATGTTCATTAAAACAACGTTCAAACATGCGTTCATTTTGCATATTTATACATACGTTTTAAAAGTTCGACGTTCCTTTTCTCACAGTCCATATTGACCATCTTGGACTCATCGGTAGGTCTAAGCGCGGCAATACCCATATATTAGTCATGGTAGATGTTTTCACAAAACACTGTATGCGTTATGTGCTTTAGAAGTTGTGTTTTACATATGTACATTTCTAGACCGTATTATCAGTGTTCATGGGTCATGTTTCACATCACACGCATTTAAAAGATTTTGTCTAGATAAGGGTGTGAGACATGTATTAAAACACAGCATGTAGACCATGTTTAAATGGACAAGTAGAACGAACGATGCAAGTGTTCTATTTTGGATTAATTAACTGCGCTGAATTTAGGCAAAGATGAAAAAGAGTTGAACGAAAGAATCGGTGTAGTTTAATGGGGCTTAAACAACACTAACCGAAACACCTAACCTTACGAACCCTAGCGGAAGTGGCACGTCGATGAATGCTCATCTCTATCCGAAGCTAAAAATAATAAGCTGCTTATGATAAAGGTAGGAAACCAGCCCGAACATACAACGAGGGAGCTCTGGTAAACCTAAGTGGCTTTTAATAATGATGGAACAGATACAAAACTAATGCCATCATATATACCCTATCGCGTAATAAAAGTGCTAGATAATGATTGCTATCACTTAGCATCAACACCAGGATTGTTTGGTACTACAAACATACGCAAAACGATCGTCCGTATATACCCTATCGCGTAATAAAAGTGCTAGATAATGATCGCAATCACTTAGCATCAATACCAGGATTTTTTGGTACTACAAACATACGCAAAACGATCGTCCGTATATACCCTATCGCGTAATAAAAGTCCTAGATAATGATCGTTATCACTTAGCATCAATAACAGGATTGTTTGGTACTACAAACATACGCAATACGACCGTCCGCTTTGCTGCCAATCAAATGTTGCCCTGGGTTCACGTGCCAGCCCTTGAAGTAAATATTGACCCACTTGAAGAAAGTGACCATAATTCGTCAGGTGCTGATATGGATAATTAATATTATGACCTATATTTTACAAGAAATGTTAAGAAATAGTTAACATTTTCGATACAGAATTGTAGACATAAATATAAAAAAATACCCTGTTTGCATACAAATCAATCATTTCACAACTTCAATATGATATATTTATTTTGTTATAATATAAAACAATTTTATATTCATTTCGACAGCAGGACTGCTAACTTTATGTCTCTGATTATTCTTGCTAGAATTGGATGGGTTAGCAAGAATAATAATAACATAATATTTTATTGTATATTTTCGGTTACTTACTTGTAAATTAAATGCTGATTGTTCTTGCTAGAATTTGATGGGTTAGCAACTACGAATAAATAAAGTAAAGAAGTATAACTCTGATAAGGTGAACGCTTTGATTTCGGCCTCATCAAGTTCACAAGTAACAAAACACGCACTATTTTCCAAATTCAATTGGATTGGTTAATTGATTAAGCGCTTAGAAATGATCGCATCTGATTGGTCGTGTCAAAGTGATGTTGTCACCGCCGTCATTGCCTAAGGTCAAACCGCACTACTGCGGTACAGAGCGCGGCAGCGAAACGGCGCGGCGCGTCTCGAGATATATTAATTTGTATGGATTTATAAATGGCGTAAACCGCACTATGAGGAGAGACGCGGTGCAGTAAATTATCTAGTTATTTCATGTTCCAACCTCGTTACAACAATTCATAAGACCATACTTTAGGTTCTAAAATCTGTGTGAAATCGATCATTATCTCGGAAGAGTCGTGAAAAAGAGTTTTTCGAACGAGAATTTTGTTATATCTTGCACCAAAATATAACACATATTAATTTTTCAGCAAAATCTTCTTCTTTGCAAGACACCACGATGATTTTACATCGACGACTTCATACATTTCGAATTTTTGCCATTAGTTGGAAAAACCGTTCTGCTACGCCGTATTGCTATTGTGAACGAAAAAGTCCCGCCACTTAGTAGCAGCACTGCTCTGCACCTCTGTAAATGCATATTAGGTAGTGACAGCCGCTTCGCGACGAAACTCTGTAGTGCGTTCACAGCTTTAGATACGCGTGGATGGCGTTATGCTACAATATGTAAGCTTGTTTACGTATTAATTTTCTATTACAGGTTTTTTCAATAACATATTTAAGGTTTTTCATGCAATTTATTTCAGTAGATTGGAATTACTATCTTGGAAATATTAATATTCTATTATTTAAAAGTCGGTATATATGTCACCGTTTTATTGTACTAACAATTATTATATAACTTTACCATAGGCCTACGAATGTATTACATTGGCCATAAGCAAAATACGTAGGTACAGGTTTTTAATGTATTATTTTTTAGCTTATCTTTAACTTACCACCAGATATAGTAGAGTTACATATTATAACATACAAAAATAGTATATTATCACCAAAATTAAACCCGCATTTTAATGTAATCTTATTACCAGTTTTAACATCTCACTATCCTATTTAAGCAAAATTACTCAAAATAAATCATTGTTAACCCAAAAGTAGTATATGAAATTAAATTCTTGTGGCGCATCGCCGGCCGCTGCCGCGGCACGCTCGCTTCGCTCGCTCGGCTCACGCGTTGTTGTAGTCACAAGTAACCTAACGCTCCTCCTTGCTTCGCTCGTCGTCGCACCTAAATATGACTTTGCCCTAGACTAAATGATATTTAACCCCTCGCTATAATATAGTGATGATTAACTACATTTGGTGTCCGATTAAATTTTTGGTAAAAGAACTAAGGGTATCAATGCATTTTATGGTGGTCATTATTTTAAATCCCTTAGTTTTTTTTATGTACAAACTCGAAATTCATATTTTTTTTTTGTCTGACTATTATTTTCGTTCTTAACTCTATGAAATGGACTCATGGCACCTATAACGGCGACCAATCAGAGGACGGTTCACAATTTCGCGGGCGATTATAGATCGTTACATTATAAACTGCCAGGTATTGTCAGTTTATAATCTGATGAAAATGTAAGCGTTAGATTGTAAATGTTAATGTTCGTTCACAATCTATCGACAGTTTATAATCTCACTAGATTTATTATAAACTAACGTACTGTACAATTATCCGGTGACATATACATATAATGCGCTGAAAAAAAGAAATGGATTTCAAGTAAAAATGTTTTATTTAAGTCAATATTGATAGTAGGATGTAACTCAGAATTAAATTAGATTTTAAAAATGTCTTTTTGCGTGTGTTAGATGAATAAGTACATCAAGTTTTTTTTTGTATTTTACCAAAATGCTGCAAGCTATAATAAATACTTTTAGCTACTACAACGAAACCATTTAGTCAACCTAGCTGCCATTTCAGGCTTGCAGGCAGTCTAAGCACTCCAGCTGTTTACCAGTTGGGAGCGTGCCCATCATACCCAGAACTATTATTCTAGTATTCCATTGTACCAAATTAAGTAGATGGATTATATATACCTATTGGAAGTAACAGTACCGCAGCCATAGGTGTGATAACTGACAACTATCAACGTGGCAGTTGATGTAGTATTTATGTGTTTTAATTTTATGTTTTAGGTACAAATTACATTATAGTTATCTAGATATAGATCTCAAGCATGACAGCTACCTAAATGACAGTTAATATCATATTTTTCCGTTTCTATTTCATATTTTGGATTAAAATGACATAAAAGTACCTAGAAATGACTCTTATGTATGACAGCTATAATACCTAAGATCAATTTATTTGTAATTTTTATGTCGTTTGTATCCCAAAAATTAAATCAATACTGGGAAATACGACTTCAACTGACACTTTGACAGTTGTCAGATCTAAGCCCTACTTCTAGGATATGTTTATGTCATTAGAAGCACAAATACTAAATTAGAATTGAAGTTTTTTATGACATTTGTAAGTACATGTTTGACATAAAAAATCGAGCATACGAAAAAAAAATCGAAGTTGTTTTAACAAAAAAAATCTCAGACTAACAATGTTCCGAAGTTATTATTTACTTAATGTAAAATTCATGTTGCATAAAACTATCCAAGGTAGTCAAGTATGGCTTTCCAAAATATTGTTATTTACTCGTTTATACAAGTTATTCCCGATTTGTTTATATCCGTATGGTTTCTCCACCATTTTACTACATAGTATGGTATTTTTTCAGAATTAAACAACGTAGAAGAACATTGATAAATTCAGTTGAAAATTCCCGCGGTACAACCGCATGACTCGAACCCACACGGCGAACTGACAGCGCCGCGCGGTACACTTTTTAAGCCACGCCCGCTGCGGTATAGTTTACGTTGTGTTGTTTTTGAGCATGAATTACATTTCTTTTCATTATTATTCGTAGGTTAGCAAGTATAATTATCTTGTAGTACACATTACGTTTGTTTACTTGTCTATGTAAGAATTGGATGGGCTTGCATAGCCAATGCATGTAATGTATTTGATATAGTAAAGTGTAATGGTACTGTAAGAATTGGATGGGTTTGCAGAACCATTATACTTTTCACGATTAATGATGCAGGTAATGGCTATGTAAGAATTGGATGGGTTTGCATAGCCATTGCATGTGATGTATATGATATAGTAAAGTGTAATGGTACTGTAAGAATTGGATGGGTTTGCAGAACCATTATACTTTTCACGATTAATGATGCAGGTAATGGCTATGTAAGAATTGGATGGGTTTGCATAGCCATTGCATGTGATGTATATGATATAGTAAAGTGTAATGGTACTGTAAGAATTGGATGGGTTTGCAGAACCATTATACTTTTCACGATTAATGATGCAGGTAATGGCTATGTAAGAATTGGATGGGTTTGCATAGCCATTGCATGTGATGTATATGATATAGTAAAGTGTAATGGTACTGTAAGAATTGGATGGGTTTGCAGAACCATTATTCTTTTCACGATTAATGATGCAGACAATGGCTATGTAAGAATTGGATGGGTTTGCATAGCCATTGCATGTGATGTAGGTATAATTCAATAATTCAGTTAGAATTAGATGTATTTGCAGACTACCTGTTCATAAGTATGGCAAGTTTTGCAGCATGGATGTTTAACTGTAGATTTTTTGTTACTATATTATGTGTTGTTTTTTTTATACTTGTTAGCAGTGTCTATGGATCTTCTCTAACCGAGTGTAAGGTAGTTGAGTAGGTAAATGTATCTCCCGATTCCGTGTATGGGGACATACACGAGGTCAGGATGGACGAGTGTTAGGTTATTCGATGATTTATAAATTAAAACTCATTATTTAAGCATTGACAATATAGACTGCGCATAGAGCGATGAAAAAAGTAAACTAGACAGCGACTTAACTTTAGATGTGAGAGACGATTTTGGGATACAGAGTTTGGGAGAAGAAAAGTAATATATTGTTAAGATTATTATTGTATAACGAGTCTACAGAATAATAAAGGAAGTTTATAAGTACGAGTTGTATATGGTGTTTTACTTCAATAATAAAGGAATAAATTATCTTAACCACTTTTATATATCGAACAAGACGAATGGAATTCAATGTACTTAAAATACAATTTTTAAACACCATTTTGTATTACATTCTCGGGCTTACTGAACACACTCAAATGCAATGTATGTTTACTAGTAATTAATGTTCTTCATTCTCGTAATCTGTCGATATTGTTGTTTAATTCTGTTGTCAGCTATAGACATTTAATGATGTTACGGTCATGACATTTCCTATTATATTCGGCGTGATCGATGTATGAAACCTTCTTTGTCATCTAATAATGCATACTTTGATTAACTATTAATCATAAATTGTGGATATATGTAGCTTAGCGTATTATGTATGTAGAAGTTGATAACATTTACAATCGGAGGGAACTGTATGCATCATACTTAGGAATGTTTTTCATGGAGTGGGTAGTAAAGGAAGCATCATTTAAACGTCAGCATTTGAGGTGTGATTATAATCATGTAACTAAATCCTGTATACGGTAGATAATATAGGTATACATAATAATAAAGTGTCCCAGTAAAACGAATGGTAAGTTGATAAAACCCTATAAACCACTATTTTGTTTTCCAGACGGCGATGTGCTATCATTCACTTTGAAAGAACCAGTAGGTGTTTGTGGACAGATCATACCATGGAACTATCCGATTCCTATGATGGCGTGGAAGATATCACCCGCTTTGGCAGCAGGTAAATATATGTTACTTGTTAAAAAATGGGCACTAAAAGACATTTCATAGTTTGAAGAACGCATCATATAAATCGCAAAAAGCGCTGCGTTTTATTTTTCATTCTGACGTTTTTCTAGTCTGGACCCTGCATGCGTTCCACTTTAACTCTTCTATTTTCTACATCTTTTGAATAGTTTTGATAAAAATATTTACAATGCTAGTCACTCTTACGTGAAGCGCTTTCTTTTGAAGGCTATATAGCAAGCAAATCTTCTATTTATCTCAAATTGCTAAAACTGCTACATGTGTTAAATAGGTAGGTATATATTTATTACTATTTCTTTTAATATATTCATATACATATGTATATAAATATTATAGTTTTTATAAAATAAATTTGGTGTACACGTCTTTATTCTTTTTATTATGTTTCATGCGAAAATAACAATATAAAGGCCGAAATCTCGCAAGATTTCATTAAAGTATTGACACCTGTAATGTAACCACTGGTGACTGACTTCTTTTAATATATTTTAAAATATTCAGGTCCCGTCGTATTGTTATTGAATTCACGCTATAAACATATTGAAATCTATAATTATATTTTTACTTTTTATATTGGCTCTAAAACACTGGTTTTAGTGTATGTGTTGTATAGTTACTTTGTTAAAAGAGAACGATGCGTGATACGAATAAATATGTAAAGAAGTGTAACTCTCATACAGTTACCGCTTTGATTTGGGACTCATCAAGTTCACAATTGAGAAAACACGCACAATCTTCCAAATTCAATTAGACTGAATAAGTGATTTGGAGCTTAGAAATAAACGCATCCGATGGGTCCCGTCTAGTCAGCCGCGGTAAGGTTTGCGTTCTGCTGTTTTTGAGCTTGACTTACATTTCTTTACATATTTATTCGTTGGATACGTGCGATGAAAATTTACAAGATCGAAGTTTCGTATTTCCCTGTTTTTTTTTCTCTAAAACAGAGCCGATTTAATTTTTGTTTGGCATCGTAATGTTTAAATTAAGCATAACTAGGCTCTTATATTTTTTTCGCAGTTATAAATATTCTATAGTAATAATTATTGCTGAAAAAAGGAAATTACCAGGGAGTGTCCTGAACTAGATTTTATGCAAAAAATGAATGCGTGAAAGGAATTTTCGCGAAATAAAATACCGGAATACGAAAGCTCCCTCCTAAAGCATTCTACTACCGTCACTACGACAAACAACAGATTATAAATGCTTGTTCAACTATCAATTACCTTATTTTAATAGAAATATTTGCTACAAACCTTAGCATCCAAACTTAACATATACAAAATGTATCCTCAGTCCACAATTTCTAATTTACCAATACAATATTTCTCTTAATTTCAGGTTGCACCATAGTGTTGAAACCAGCTGAACAAACTCCTCTAACAGCGCTTGCTGTAGCCGCTCTTATAAAGGAGGCCGGGTTTCCCCCAGGAGTCGTAAACGTTGTGCCTGGTTATGGACCTACTGCTGGCCATGCCCTTACACACCACCCTGATGTCGATAAAGTTGCTTTTACTGGTTCAACAGAGGTAAGTACTCAGTTTGGCACATTAGACAATTTCAATCATAGAGAATGCATTCCAGAGTCCATACCAAGGAGTACCTATGGCGTTAAGAAAGACAATAATCTGTTCTTCGAGTTTTGATGACCATAATGTTTTAGGATATATGTAATGGGTGGTATCCTGTATCATTCCACAGACCTTTTAATAATTTGATATGTGATATATGCAGCAACTATTGCAAGACGAATATTCACATAAAAAAGCTTACGTGACCAGTTAATGGTATTTTGATCCCAAGAGGCCCGAAAGTATCATATAAACATTTTTTATGCCTTTAGGTTATGCTAAGACCACTATCATCGAAGTGTTCGGAGATGTTGAGATGGCTAACCTAGAATTACTGGCTCTCAAGGACAGCTGCCAAAACACACCGTTAGGTGCTTGGCACAGGTTTCCTACTTGAGGGTGGTAACTATCCAGGCGGGCATTCGCAAAATGCTACCACTATGCTATAACGACTGCCATCCTAAGACGACAACCGGGACCGACGGCTTAGCGTGCCCGCCGAAGCATGGAAGCGCTCAGTAGTAGTGTCACTAGCGGTTACCCATTCAAATCATGACCGCGGCGGACGTTGCTTAACTTTCCTGATCGGTTAAGAACAGCTGAGCAAACATCGCTACGAGCACTTCGAACATGGATTTAATTAGTGTGATTTTACGAAATACTGCAAACTAAAACAATGTTTGAATTGTTATACTAAGAAGAAGTTTATATTGTTCTATAAATAGATTTTAGTATATAGAATATGAATCAATACAACGTCAGACACGTATTTATTATTGCTCTTCATATTTATGATTATGTACAGCAATAATGAACTTATAAACAACGATATAAAGTGGTCAACACACGCACAAATAATTACATACGGTAGTAATAAATTCATAAAATACATTATATACACTTTTTTTTTATGCCTGATAGTTTAGCCTTTGACCACTATCTCACCTGATGGTAAGTGATGATGTGGTCGAAGATGTTGTTCAGGCTAACCTAGAAGTACTGGCTCTCAAGGACAGCTGCCGGAACACACCGTTAGGTGCTTGGCGACAGATTTTTTACTTGAGGGTGGTAGCTAGCCAGGCGGGCATTCGCAAAATGCCCTACCACCATGCTATAACGACTGCCATCCTAAGACGACAACCGGGACCGACGGCTTAATGTGCCCTCCGAAGCACGGAAACGCTCAGTAGTAATGTCACTAGCGGTCACCCATCCAACTCATGACCGCGGGCGACTTTGCTTAACTTTGCTGAGCGGTTGAGAACAGCTACGAGCGCTTCAAAATATATATCTCAAAATAAATTTATTTTCTTGTAGTTAAAGTTCTACTTTTTCTTTTCAAGGTTGGAAGACTCATTCTTGGGGCTGCTTCAGCTGTGAATATCAAACGTGTAACTTTGGAACTTGGAGGCAAAAGCCCGTTGGTTGTTTTTAACGACGCTGATGGTAAGAAACTAGGACTTAATTAACAGTTAAGAAAAAGCGATATGATTTCATTTGAACCCTGAAACTTGACTTTGAATTTAAAAATCTTTGCTATTGAAACTAAACCTCCATCTCACGAGTAGTGATGACGATGAAGATGTTACATCATTAGTTGCTGCAACGTTGCGTTCAATATCTTATACATTCTTATTACAAAGAATGGTATTTTTTAGTAAATAATACGAGATAACTCACTTGAATAAGTCAGATAGCTCCGACTATAGATTCAACCACATTCGGTGGTATTTTTCAAGGAGAGCTCGAGACGCCAGCGTTTACGTCTCGCTAAGCACTGTGCTATCCCTTATTATGATTGAAAAACACGTTAGCTTTTATAATAAAAACAAGAATGGTAATTTACTTGTATGGACAGCTACCACAGCAAACCGTTGCCTGCTTAACAACAAATTTTCTACTTAACGTTGGTATTTGTTAAATAGGCGACTGTTAAGTATTTACTACTGAAATACCTACAAAGGTAACTAGGATTTTATTTTCGAAAAGCATGTATGTCGATGATTATTCAGAATCATACAGCGGCAAGTTTCTTTTACATACCTCCGCATAGTTTATTTTATTTAACTAAGGTCACCCTATGAAAATGGTCAACCAAACGTGCATATGTGTATACAAATAGCCTTGATGAACGAACCCTGAAAATATTAATTAGAGACAGTATCTAGAAATTGATACAGCATCAAAGAAATGGACATCAAAAATATATGTTTATATTGGACTGATTTTCATCGTCTTGTATATATTTGAAAACTCAAGCTTACTTTAAGCTACCTCCCCAATATAGGATATTTTAATTTTAGTCTATAATATATAACGCCGATTTTAAATCAGTAACTTCTTAAAAAAAACACTCTTGGATATTTCGAAACCAAGCAATCATTGGAAATAAAACTTGACGGCGTACCCAATAGCGCCTGCTTGATCAATGTTTGCAAACACATACAAGTATATAAAATGTAAATTGCAGTGGAAAAAGCAGCCCAAATCGCGCACGCTGCTGCTTTTGCCAACGGTGGCCAATGCTGCTGTGCTGGCACCAGGACGTACGTGCAATCTGGCATCTACGATCAATTTGTGCAGAAAGCAGCGCAAATTGCCACCAAGCGATCTGTGGGGAACCCTTTTGACAATGTACAACAGGGACCTCAGGTAATATAAATATACACTTTATGATAGAATTCGACAACCTGGTTATAGATAAACAAACGCACATCGTAGACTAAATTATAGTGTTCTTTGTTTAAACTTTTGTTTTATAAGATAATGTCATTTCGCAGATTGACAAAGAGATGTTCACAAAGGTGTTGGGCTACATAGAAGCTGGCAAGCAGAGTGGAGCTCGGTTAGTAGCTGGTGGTGACAAATTAGGCGACAAAGGTTACTACATCAAACCAACTGTCTTCGCGGATGTACAAGATAATATGAAAATTGCTAGAGAAGAAGTGAGTAACAATAGTTTTGTAACAATTATACATTTTAAGAATCTTTGACAGTAAATCATATCAACATATATGATTTATCGAATAACAAATGCCTCCCGTGCCATAATTTCCGTGTTTGGTAAGCGTCTTGGGGATCGCAATGTCAGATGTCGGTTCTTCAGAAGGCGTTGCTGCCTGCCTCCTGGTGAGTTTTCTCCTTTGTTACCGCTGACTTATGATGATTTTAGCCTAATACCCGTATTTCCCGTGGGGTACTGGGCTTAAACGTGGGATGCTGGGCTAGAATTGCACCCCACCTCTGGGAGTCGTATAAGGTGATGAAGAGAAAATACCAGAAGCTGGACAACAGCGTCTTCTTAAGAACAGCCATCTTACATTGCGATTACAGAGACGCCTGCCAAGCTTAGGGGATTATTTCCACGGTGGACGTTATCCCGGTTTGTATTTTCCCTGACTTCAGAAAAAAAGGAGCTACTCATTTCGAGTATATATATATTTTTATTATTGTAAGTGGTTGTTGTTCCCTTAGAGATGTGCAAACTGCAAAGACGAAAAAGACTAAGCTTTAGCTTGGCTAGCTAAGTACTAATAATTAAAAAAATGTTTACCAATAAATGGAACGGACTTCAACACTCAACTGTATGAAGTAACTTGTTGAAGTCGGTACCATGAGGGTTTAAAAGTACCTATTATCACAATATTGTGTCTTCGACAAGTTATTTCACACATTTGAGTGTTGAAGTCAGTTCCATTTTTCAGTGAAAAAAAATTGATGGAACGATTGTCATTCACTGTCAATGACTATATCATCAAGATATCCACTTTTCAGTTATTAGAGTGTTATTCAAAAAGGGCTTGACCGATTCTGATGAAATTTTAATGTAAGCGCACGGCATGCATTAACTTTCAAATAAAAAAAGAATCATCGAGATTGGTTCACCCAGTTAAAATTTCTGAGGAAACAAACATAAAAAAAACATACGAATGGAGTATCCGCTACTTTTTTGAAGTCGGTTAAAATATGACAATTAAAAGGTTTTTGTATACATTTTTTATATTTTTGTTTTGCATGCGTCAATGCTGTTAAAATAATAAATAGTTCCTCATATTTGGTTCAGAACGTGTTATTTGAGTTCAATGTATTTCAGATCTTCGGGCCCGTGCAAAGCATTCTGAAGTTTGAAACCTTTGAAGAAGTAGTTGATAGAGCCAACGACACCGATTACGGCTTGGGAGCTGGTGTTATCACCAACGACATCACCACTGCTCTTAGTTTTGCTAAATCAGTGCGAGCTGGATCTGTGTGGCAAGTATTACTAATTTTATTTTTTTCATGCGTGATAGGTATGCCTTTGACCGCTATCTCACCTGATTATAAGTGATGATGTGATCGAATTTCTGGTATTATTAATTCTCAAGGTCAATTGCCGGAACACACCGTTAGCAGCTAGGCGACAGATTTTCTACTTGAGGGTGGAGCTACCAGTACTTTAATGACAAATATTTTAAAAATAATTTAAGAAAACAAGTAATTAATATTTTCATAAAAGACTTAAAAAATATCTAGTGACCATTCCGCCTAATTTTCCCGTTAAGCTCACGTGACGTCACAAACACCACGCATCCAAAACCTTAACGGAAAAGTTAGGCGGAATTGTTACTTTAGATATATTTTTTTATATTTTGAAGTGTTTTATTAAAATATTGGCAGCAGCCTTTGAGCCTTCTGAGGAACTAATATCTTAAGCTGCGATCCCCAAGACGCTTGACAAGCGGTAGAATTATGGCAAACCCTCCTTAATGGGGGAGGCTATGTTCAGCAGTGGACATTCCAGCTGATACAGTAGGTACAGTACCCCACGGGGCAAGTGAAGCTGATTTATTATTTTCTTGCTTGTTGAGTAAGTATTTATATAATTATTTCAGGGTTAACACGTACGACCACGTCACTAGTCAGACTCCTTTTGGCGGTTTCAAAAACTCTGGGCTTGGGAGAGAACTGTGAGTTACAATTTATATCACGTACATATATCTAATGAATAACTTTTGAAGAGATGGATTTGAATTCTATAATATGTAAACTTTAAAATTTCTTCGAGAATCCTTTTTTGTAATCTTAATTGTTGGCTCAGACACTCAAACGAAAACGTGTTCTCAAACTGATAATATAGGTTGATATATTTTTATTATTTTTAGTAGATATTTTGAGTAGAGTTCACAGAGCGCTTTCCATTCAAACGCAGTTTTGTCATATTTTAAATATTTAGGCCCGCTTGCGCCAACGAGGAAACGCAAGTTAAACTCGAATTAAGTGTATAATATCATACAAAAACCAAATTATCCCGAATTTAACTCTTGAATTTACGTTGGTGCAATAAGCACTAAAAGGGTTCAAACTCGGTTCAACTTTGCATGTATATCCAAATATATTTGCTTCTGGTTTACAAAATTTCCGTAAAATTAAAAATAAAAAAAAACTTAACATCGTTTGTATGGGATTTTGACATTTAAGAATAAAATAAATAATAAACCGAAAATTTGGTAAACCAGAAGCATAGATATTAGGCTCAGCAATATGCGTACAAAATTTCACCTAGTTTGAACTCTTAGTATTTAAAATATGACGAAACTACGTTTGTATGAAAAGCGCTCCGTGCACTGTATTCTTAATACAAGTTTTTCTTTTACTCTACAGGGGCGAAGAAGGTATCAACAATTACTTGGAATGCAAAACTGTCACACTAGCTCTTCCTAAAGTACCGCAGATGTAAAGTATCTATATAGGTATATATGGATACTATTATCTATCCGTCAGGTAGCTATTACAATGAGCATTACAATCTCATCTAACCAATGTATATTTATTGGTAAAAATTTATGATAACATTAAATAAAATATAACTATAGCGGCTTAATTTTATTTCATTATTGAAAAGATATAAAAGAAAGTAGCGTTGAAATTCGTCTATTTCAATAAAGAGAAAGTGGGTTGAAGAGTTTCACGCATCTAGAGTAATGTAATGTAAGGTATATAATACAGGTATTTGAGACACAATGAGAATATTATTACAGAATAAACATAAATTTTCTATAATATAACTTATGTTAAACATATAACACATACACTATATATTAATGGGTAGGTACATAATTAATATACGTAAAATGAATTATTAAAGTAAATTTATATCTACAATGATATCTATTTGTATGTTTAATATTATGTATATATTGCATATAATTATGTAAGATTTTTTTGCGGCGATATGCCTTATTATTAACAAAATTCTACGAACTAATATACAACACTACAGCTACTACAATAAAAGCAGTTAGGCAACCTATAAGACATTGCAGACTCACAGGCAGCCCAAATGCTCCATCCAGCCCACTACCAGTTGGCAGCGTGCCCAGCATGCTGGCAGGATTGCCTCGTTGAATTGCAATGTTTTTCGAATTAATTATTTGATTGCTTCTTATAGGTACTCGTATTTTATACATATACATATATTTGATACCTATGTTTTCTTTTATGTATAATGCGTATATATATTTAATTTAATTTTTAGGTTTATTTTTTATTTGTTGCGTTATGCGTTCTACTGTTTATGAGAGGTTTGAGACGTTCTACCTTTCTACTATGGTTCTACAGATGTGTCAGCGAATCTATCGAGTTAATCTATAATTAGACTTGCATTTCGTGACAGTTTTTGCTGATTCTAAATGAGCTGATTTTAGAGCAATCTACAGAAGAGTGCCCAAAAGATGATCATCTGCCTGAACTTCAGACTTCTCTTACGGTAACTGTACTTTCCCTGTACTAAGATGAATATCCTTCCTTCCGTTTCAAAATTTGTTACTGTTAGTAACTTCTAAACAGGGCTCACCAAATTACTCAAAATTATGGTGTATATAAGCATATAAGTAAATTATTTTGTTTCGTTATGCTGCTGGCAATTTACGAAACATAGAATATGAACACTATTTTTAGGAAAAGAATGTGCAAGACTGCTGATTCAATTTAGGAAATGTTAAAAATAATTTGTCTAATGTTTATTACAGCAAATGGAAACCCGTGGTACCTGCCTAAGTCCCGCAGGGAGGCAAAACAGTAATTCTGTTATGTATGTATATACTTACATTAGATTTCCTAAGAGATGTATTTACCACCTAGGAATGGTATTTAATCCCTTAACAGTAAATGTATTACGTTGTAAATGTAACCGCTCAGGAGTATTATTCAAAAGACCATATAATGCCTTTGTCAGCTCCGACGCTAGGCGTACACATGGGCCTGTCCGCATTCGAACCTTAGTGCGCATTCGAAGTGCAACTTTTCACACTAACATCGTTCACTACTCGGAAAGTCAACAGATCGCTTAGTGACAGATTGACTCGAAGTACCCACCTTGAGTCGATCTGTCACTTAGCGTACCTGTTAGTGCACCAAAGTTGTAAGTGCACTAGTTAGTGCACATAAATTACCCATGTTTAGGTGAATTTAATAAACCTACACATTCGTTCTGCCATAAATAAATATGTGGAACTTTTCGCACTATCAGCTAGGTACGAGTATTATGGACTTCCAATCTAGGCAACTAAAGAGGGGTTTGTTATTTAATGCACTTACCAACAATTTTGTGTTGTTTCTCGGTGAGATGGTTGGACATCATTCCACAGACATGTGCCCCCAGCGAATGTCCCACGCAGGTAATCATCTTGGCTAAAGCGCCGGCTTGTGTGATGTAGGAGTACAATTGAGCTGTGCATTGAGCTGCCAGCCTAAAAAATATAAAACACAGGTATTAGCGCCCTTTTATGTGGTAGGTTCTCAATGAAAAAGACGTTAGCCACCAAAACAGAAGTAGGTACTAGCATCCATTTAATGATCTGTCTTAAAACTCTAAGTTGCTTTGAAATACCCAGGTTTGATAGTTACTGGAAATATGCCTTAGTAGATGCTGATAAACTCACCCCCTATCACATGATCCATAACATTTATCTGGCACTACGTGAATGGTTAAACACCTTTAGCTACCTCTTCGAGGATATACATGCAAGATAATATGTATATCGAAACAAATCATTTTAAAATATTTTTATTATAATATAATACTATAGGCAGTAATATTATTCATCATCAGCCGGAAGACGCCCACTATTGAATAAACCTGCATAAAACGCCACAAAGACTAATTATAAACCGCTTGTATCTATCGGTTCTCCTAGCAAGTAATATGACCTGTCACTTCAACTTGCAAATTTTGAAAGCTATACGACTCATGTTATTCAGCTAATTTCCTCGTTCCGGATTTTAAGCTTGTCCATAAAGGCCACATGTAAGGATCACGTCTCAGTGCCTAGTCTAGTGTTCACTGGCAATGCACACTGGTTGAAAACATTGATCTTCAGTCTCTACGGGATATTCGACGAGAAGATGCCGCGTAATTACCCAAACGCTGCCCATCCGTTGAATTATTAGGGAAACCTCTTTACCGAAGTTGGATCTTCTTAACTGGACGTATGCACTAAATATAATTGGCAACAACTTTGAAAGTGTCGTTCCCAACAACTACTGGTACAACATTGGGAACACTAGATATGACTTTCACCTTGTTCATTTTAAGACCCACCTGCTTAAGAGACTCTACCACAGAATAAAAAGACTCTTCTGAGGTGGCTGATCATTGTACTGAACTCTTCAAGCGACTTTGCCATAGTGACTTTGTCATCGTTTCACTGGTGGGGACATTGATGTCGACGTGACAACTAGTGCGTAATTATTTTTTTGCTGATAGTTAAGCCTTTGACCACCATCTCACCTGATGGTAAAGGATGATGTGGTCGAAGGTGTCAACAGGCTTAACCTAGAATTACTGGCTCTCAAGGACAGCTGCCGGAACACACCGTTACGTGCTTTGCGACATTTTCTACTTGAGCACATTCCCAAATTGCCCTTCCACCATGCGGTGAAGCTCAAGCCCGCGTTGGGATTCGAAGCATGGACCTGCTGCGCGGCAGTCCATGCCACTGAGCTATCACTGCTTCAAAGACAATGATAATAATATTCATACAACTTACTACTTCTTATTGAACTTACTTCAAGTTAGAAAGCGCTGAGAGGTAGCATGGAAATCTCGTTAGTTCTCCCCAGTCCACCATAAACACGTTGTAGTCCTTACGAGACAGGTATGCTGAAAAAATATTTATAGTAAGTAAACAGTATTTTTCAAGTAATAAAACTTTAATTGATCACTTTTTGTAATCTCCTAAATATCGTGAATATACAGGGTTATTGGTAAACGGCTAACAACCTGTTAGGGTTGACTTCTGCCAGCCCTAAGAAACATTTTGATATGAACTATTTTTGTTAAAAAAAAAACTTTAAAAAACACCGCGGCAACACTGGACCGCGTCGCGCTCCGAATAGAGTTTTGAATATTTACATCTAGCAAAGGAATAAAAAATATGAAATAGTACGTTACAGGCACAAGAGACTTTTGACAACAGGTGGTCCTCGTGCTTATTCAGTCAAAAACACATAAACAAACACAAAAGAAAAAAAAATATACAAAACAAAAAATACATCTCAAAATGTTTTTAAGGACTAGCAGAAGCCAACCCTAAGAGGTTGTTAGTCATTTACCAATAGCCTTGTGTAGATACTGCTTAAAAATGGTACCAACCGTGAAATTCTATTATATGATGCTTAAATGTAAATAATTACAATAATAATAATAATATTTATTTTACTCTATGGTTTATATATTTCTTACCAGTTTCTAAACAATATCTGGGTAAGGAAACCTTCTCTAAACACCATTTGTTAATATGATATAAAGGTATATTTTGGTAGCTTATTAACATAATTTTGAAGCAGTGATGGCTCAGTGGCATTGGCTATGGACTGCCGCGCAGCAGGTCATTGGTTCGAATCCTGCCCCGGGCTAGAACTTCACCGCGTGGTGGAAGGGCATTTTGTGAATGCCCACTTGGCTAGCTACCACCCTCAAGTAGAAAATCTGTCGCCAAGCACCGAACAGTTTGTTCCGGCAGTTGTCCTTGAGAGCCAGTAATTTTAGATTAAGCCTGTTAACACCTTCGACCACATCATGTCTTACCATCAGGTGAGATTGTGGTCAAAGGCTTACATATCAGCAATAAAAAAAAATGTAAGTCGTTACTTAAATTTTTTTTTATTGCTGATATGTTCGTTAAACACCTGTTTTCCCGTAGTCCGGCTAATCAAAGAAGATTTGTATATACAATTTCTTAAACAGATTATCTTTGATTATATAATACTATCTATATTATATTTAGGGCCCGTATCAGAATGTCCTAATAAAGTTTCGGGTTCCTAACCAACACATAAAATAACTAAATGATAAAAATGACAGTTAACACGCAGCGCGTTTCAAGCTTTAACCCATGGATAGGCTAAATTGATGCCTGTGAAACGCAAAGATAGTGATTTATTTATTAAAAAAGTTCTGGGTAGTATAACCGGAAGTTACTCGAACATTCTGAAACAGGCCCTTAATCTAGTATTACTCAAGACGTAACTATGTGATCAAGCTGCTCCTTCCGAATACACCTTGAATACCTACCCACCTTACATATTTTTAAATTAAGTTAGAGATCGGTAGCTAAAAGATTGCCATAATTAAATTAAGATGCTGTCGACGATTTCTAATGCTTTCTTTATTTAGGTAATTAATTTAAATTTTAAACTAATGAAATTATTCGTTAGACACAATATGCTGCTGCAGCTATACGTTTGAAATTTGTATTTTTTTTCCAAAATAATCATAAATACATTCATAAATTTACGTAATAATACCGAGTGACTTCTGGACAATGAAAGCATCGCAGGTAATAGTAAATTATGAAAAGGATATAAATAATGGCCCTTGGGGTGCTGGGCCAGAATGTCACCCCCCAATGCTACCTGTGGGTGTCGTAAGAGGCGAGTGAAGGTAACATACCGGAAGCTGTGCAGCAGCGCCTTCTGAGGAACTAATATTTTAAACTGCGATCCCCAAGACGCCTGCCAAGTGTGAGGATTATGGCAAACCCCCTTAATGGGGCAGGCTGTGTTCAGCAGACAATCCGGATGATACGGTACAGTACAATAGTATACATGTATAAATAAAACCCACTTAATAAATAATAAAAATTTTGAAGCGCTCGTAGCGAAGTTTACTAAGCTGTTCTCAACCGATCAGCAAAGTTAAGCAACGTCGCCCGCGGTCATGAGTTGGATGGGTGACCGCTAGTGACATTACTACTGAGCGTTTCCGTGCTTCGAAGGGGACCGTTAAGCCTTCGGTCCCGGTTGTTGTCTTAGGATGGCAGTCGTTATAGCATGGTGGTAGGGAATTTTGCAAATGCCCGCCTGGCTAGCTACCACCCTCAAGTAGAAAATCTGTCGCCAAGCACCTAACGGTGTGTTCCGGCAGCTGTCCTTGAGAGCCAGTAATTCTAGGTTAGCCTGAACAACATCTTCGACCACATCATCACTTACCATCAGGTGAGATAGTGGTCAAAGGCTAACCTATCAGGCATAAAAAAAAAACTACTAATCGAAAAATAAATAGCAGCCGTTAACGACTAATTTTACATACTTATTTTGTTTTAGTTTTATCATACTATGGACTGCTTTGTGTTTTTCATATCAGTAATCGATGAAACTCATAAATTTTGGTAAAGCAGTAATAATAATTCGCAAAAATACTACTACGTTTTAAAATGAAAGAAAATGTAATATGTAAGTCCTACAACAAAATATAACTTGCATTATGTATCTATCATTTGTATCTATATTTTTATGACAAATAAAATTTATTATTATTATCATACATTATAAATCTGCACTTATCCCACAGGTCAGTGCCGTATATATTTTTGTTCTACTATTTTTTTTCCTAGCGCTCGTCAACTCCAAATTAACTCCTGGTTTCACTTATAAAACTATCGCGAGTTTTATCCATTATAAATAAATAGGTACCCGGCTGGGACTCGCGTTATATTTACCGGAAAGATTCTGACCAGCAGATATATAACGCGAGTCCCAGCGGGTACCTATTTATTTATAACTCCTGGTTTTCTAAATACTATACATAAAACGTCTTTGGATTACCTATACCTATCTTTTCTACACATTCCATTCTTTATTTTTCCTTCTCAACCTTATTTATCATCTAATCATCTCTATACTTTCATTTTTACAACATTTTCAGTCCTTTTCTGTCTCTGGTGCTATAACTTTCAGACTCCCTCTTTCATACTTATTTTTTATAACAACGTTTTATTTCTCTTTGGCCTAACACTCAGTTCCATTCAGTACGACCCGTCTTATGATCAAAACGGTCATAAGACCAGTCGCACTTTCAATATGCCCACAGAATTCCAGGGTGAATCACGAATCACATCTTTTTCCTCCGATTATATCTGCTTATTTTTATATTGTTATGATTGCAATAACGCCTGCTAAGCGGATTACATTACAAAATTACAAATATACGATCGGAAAAATTTAAGTCATGTGCGGGATTCGAACCCGGGTCAATCCAAAAAAAAAAAAAAATATAAGGTTGCGTCATCATTTACAAGTATAAAACCAATTGCAAAATTGGTCTTGTTTGTAGTAGGTACAACGTAAGGGGTACTATAGATGTCGCTCCATCCCAATACGATGGTTAATGAACTATAGGAAAAATTCGAGTTATGACGTCATGTCATGTTAGCTCAATTGGTTAGAGCATGCCCCGGCTAAAGGGGCGGATGGACGCGGGTTCGAATCCCGCACATGACTTAAATTTTTCCTATCGTATATTTGTAATTTTGTAATATATCTGCTTATCTTTATAACATTTGGCTCAAAGAATAAGCATTGCAATTCAAAGAGGCAATGCTGGGCACGCTGCCAACTGGTAGTGGGCTAGAAGCATTTGGACTGCCTATGACTTATAGGGATCTAAATGCTTTTATTTTAGAAGATGTAGTGTTGTATATAGTTCGTATAATTATTTGTTAAATATAGCATAACGCCGGTTCAAAAAAAATAACATGTAATATTTCTTACCATCTCGTATAAAACTCATGGGCGTCTTGGAATACGTTCCGTTGAACCCATGGATGATCAGCACATTCTTCCTCCCCGGATCCCATCCATACACGTCCAGGAGCTTGGGATACCGGACGTCGATCCATTGTTTGAATGGACGCTCCCTGTGTTAAAGAAAACCTTAATGACCATTCTAGCAATTATCTTTCGTAATACAATTATGTATATATAAGTACATATTTGTGGCACAGTTCTGTTAGTATATGCACTTACCTACGGGCTATTGACAGAACGTATAATTTTTTTTTATTGCAGATATTTTGTAAGCCTCTGACCACAATCTCACTTGATGGTAAGTGATGATGTGGTCGAAGGTGTTAACAAGCTTAACCTAGAATTACTGACTCTCAAGGACAGCTGCCGGAACACACCGTCAGGTGCTTCGATGATGCAGGCGACAGATTTTCTACTTGAGGGTGGTCGCTAGCCAGGCGGACATTAGCAAAATGCCCTTCCACCATGCGGTGAAGCTCAAGCCCGCAGCGGGATTCGAACCATGGACCTGCTGCTCGGTAGTCCATAACCAATGCCACTTAATCATCACTGTTCAAAAATTTATTAGAATGTGAACCATTTTCAACGGATCATGTACGTAGTTTCGAATAACGCTGAAGCGCTGAACGTTGTAGCGAAAAATGTTCAGTGTAATACGCATGCAGGGGCGAAAAGTTATTAAAGTGAAATTCACTAGGTCGAAAAACGTACACCCTGCAATATAATACACAAAATGAAAATGTCTGGTTCTCTTCGACCGATGCCGCAGAACGCTTGCTTCGCTTTTTTTATAATATTGAAACGGAACAAGTAAGAGGCCTACCTGATGTGAACCCCGATTAATAAAGTTGTTTAGTCTCATGTGCCTGTAAAATTACTGGCTCTCAAGGACTGCTGCCGGAACATATTGTTAGGTGCTTGGCGACAGATTTCCTACATGATGGTAGCTAACCAGGCGAGCATTCGCAAAAGGCCTTTCATTATGCGGTGAAGCTCAGCTTCAATTATTGTGAAGTCTGTATATTGTGCGACACTCGTCACTCTAATCATGAATAAGTTTAATCATAGTCCGGATGAAACCCGATATATTTTATTAAATCCACCGTCATAACACAAATATTTCTGATCTTTGGCCGAATAAACTTGCTTTCTTACTAGCTATCCCATCCTACGAGTTGTCTTATTGTGTATGAAACAAAAGGTGGAGTTTTATATGTCTGCTATTAACAATATGAAGAATGTATTCAGAAACAATGGCTTACTTACGGCGTATATAGAAAGAAGTTAATTTCTTTATCAGGGCATTTCCATTCCCGTTTCATGACGCATCGCCAGTAGCGAAAGTCTAACATGGAGCCCATGGAGGTCATGATGTCTCCGTCTGCTTCAGTCACTGGAAATAAAAAATGTGAACATTTCAACTGACCTTTTAGTCTCGTATTCGGTTAAAGAATTTTAAATACCCAAGCCTTTATCAGTACCCAGAATATTACAATTTGTAGGCACTTTCTTTTGCCCTAGTTCAATTACTTTGATACTATCAAAAGATTATGTACATAAATAAGACTAGAAAATACTGTAATAAAAAAGAGTTGCCCACTATTTTTGAAGCGTGTCTCCAAAGTGAAATGAACAGTTATTTCAAGCAGGAGAGCGCTGCCGCTTGTAAATTTCTCTTTTTGGCCCTACAATTTAGATCGATCAGACTTGGTGTCCGAAACTTTGAAGCACGTTCCAATTTTACGGAGTAGGTCAATGTAAGAGTCAAATAATCTGAAATGAAGTGTCCAAAAATGCCAGTGGGGTAAAACAATAAAATGTTAAGATTACGATTACCAACTGAATGGTAAGATGTAGAACGAAAAGAACGTAAGAAGTTACTGATGTAGTTAAAGTATTTCTGTTAAATATATATGTAAGCTCAATGACACTAAGAAATTACGTCCTTCAACAATGAATAAAAACTGGCAAGATCAAGTTGAATGAACGCGGCATAGTATTACTATAGTTTTGTAGCACGCGGCATAAACTTGGCCTTGTTAACGCATTCATTGAGTAAGTAGGTCTTGTGATAGGCATATAAATGGAGATATACATATATGTAACAAACATGCTCTTGCATGCTTGATGGAATCATCATTATAATGGTAATTTTGTATTTTTCACAGGTAACTAAAAGACTCTTTTAAAAGTGTATAATATAAATAACTTTTTTTAATATACATGGAACTCTATTGTTAAATGTATGTAATGCATGGTGGAAGGGCATTTTGCGAATGCCCGCCTGGCTAGCGACCACCCTCAAGTAGAAAATCTGTCGCCAAGCACCTCGCAGTGCGTTCCGGCAGCAGTACTTGAGACCTAGTGAAATTACAGGCAAAATGAGACTTAACAAGTATGTCTCAAGGTGATGGGCGCAGTGCAGTTCGTCACTTGTGATAAAATGCATCTGTTTTAGACAGAGGATACCGCTTAACATCAGGTGGGCCTCGTGCTTGTTCCGTCACAATAACATAAAAAAATGTATATATAAAATTTTATTCGTCGATTAGAATACTATCTACATAAAATATCTAAATAATAGAAGAGTGCAAAACAATCCTTAATATAGATTCGATCGTTCGAACATTAATTTTATGTGTTCAAAGCAGGTGTTTATGCTCCCGTATTGTACATATCACGCTTAATCTTATAAATATAAAATATGCATGTATCGTTAATATAATGTATATATTCATGGAAAATTTTGTTGTTGTGAAGGGGGGCAAACTACTTCAGCCACTTTCACTGTTGACCGTCCGGAGATGCGGCTATCGACTTGTAGAATGCAAGCCGAATTATCATTTTTGTAATATACCTACGTCTTACTGATAAATGTTGTTTTTGTAGTGTGTATGTCTCCAGTATTCTCAAAAGAATCGTTCGCACTGTTTACATTACGTTTTATTTTTATTACAAAACCCGTAAAAGGTCTGTGACATTGCTAATGCGTTTTCAAGTACTTACAAAGAATATTGTTACTACGAATAATGATATCATTATTATTTATATTGAGCTCGACAATGAGATCTTCAATCCAGGTTATGGCACAAACGTCCCGAACGAAATCCAACTAAAATGTTACAAATATTAGTAGGTAAGGTAAGTATATATAATACTATCTAGGAATTAAGATCCTTAAGAAACTTACCTTTTTTATGCCTGATAAGTAAGCCTTTGACCACAATCTCACCTAATGGTAAGTGACGATATAATCGAAGATTTTGTTCAAGGACAGCTGCCGGAACACAATGTTAGGTGCTTGGCAACAGACATTCTACTTGATTTTTTATTTGAATTTAATTAATATCACCACTTAATAAATAGTATACCTTCCATAAACTGTAAGCATATTCTACGTGGAAATCTGTTATTCGGTATAATTATTGATTTATAATTAATATAAGTATACTCTATAACGCTGTTGATATCCCAAATAAATAAATAAATGAACAATCCTATAGAACCTGTAACAATAAATTCGGTTCGTACTTATGATCTTCAATAGAGAGCTAAAATATGTCGCTGATGGTCCTATTTTTTAAATGTTATTTATCATTACCATTTATAATTTATCTACGAATAGGCATTGCAAACGGGCATGCTGTGAACTGGTATTAGGCTAGAGCAACTGGACTGGCCTGCAGGCCTACATCAGCAATGGCTTTTAGTTGGTCTAAATGCTTCCGTTATAGTAGCTGTAGTGTTGTTTAGAGTTTGTAGTGTTTTATGAATAAAGGCCGTATGCGTATAAAAAATATAAGTATATCTACGTAAACCCAAATATTTTTCTATCGTACGATTTTGTAATGCAAATATTTAAATGAACGAGAGAAATTTATCGAATCGTGTTTTCGGACATTTGTCATATCCTCTTGGAATAGTGTATATTTTATTCATATGAGGGAAGCGTACACGTACTTTTAAAAAAAACTTGTTCATAATTTCCTTTTTTGAGACTTTGCTTCATTGTTTGCATTCTAATACGTTAGTACATTATTATTATGTGCCAGTACTATCAGTTTGGTCGTCAAATAAAACTTTCTTGTTATATACCATGGTCACACGTCTAAAATTGGTACGCATCGAATATCGTTGAAATTGAGAAACTTCCCAGAGATAGCCGAGTAAGTTCAGTGATCTCAAACCATAGCAGTTTTTTTTTTGCTCTTTTCTGATAAATAAACAATGCGTTCTCATTCAATGAAACAAAAAAGCCTGAGCATTGAAAGATTACTTACACTGTGAAAAGCAAAAGCGTGATACCTAACTTTCTGCATTAAGGTAATAAATTCTGTTTTGTTGTAGTTGGTGCTATAGAAAAAGCGTTTTACATACTTCGCTTTCATTCAAAGATTACTTACCCTGAAGGGACCAACATATTTCACGAAACACAACCGTAAAATCCACCATTATTATTAAAGCACGAATAGTATAATGGATGGGAAGAAACAAGAAGAGAAAGAGGCGTGATTTTATGTATGTATGTAGTTTAATGTTTTGTACGCATGCATCTTGAAGCAGTGATGGCTCAGTGGCATTGACTATGGACTGCCACGCAGCAGGTCCATGGTTCGAATCCCGCCGCGGGCTTGCTTCACCGCATGGTGGAAGGGCTTTTTGCGAATGCCCGCCTGGCTAGCGACCACACTCAAGTAGAAAATCTGTCGCCGAGCACTTAACGGTGTGTTCCGGCAGCATTCCTTGAGAGGCTGTGAAATTACAGGCACATGATGAGACTTAACGACTGTCCCAAGGTGACGGACGCAGTGCAATTCATAACTTGTGATGAAATGCATCTGTTATAGGCAGAGGTTAGTCCGCTTTACATCAGATGGACCTTGAGCTTGTTCCTACTAAAGAAGATGGTCATCTTCTTTAGTATACCTATTATATGAATAGAGTTTTATTTATCTTGTCACTTCTCTTCTTATAATAAACAATAGTAGACCATTACAAAAATAAAATAGAAAATTATTTGTTAACAGAAACCAGGGCTTTCACTGTCAGATAGCGCAAGATAGACAAGAATAAACTACGTTATCTTTTAGCCTCTTTTCGTAAAAATGTCTTCATTTGCTCATTTTCTCTTTCGTCGCAGTAGGTTACAGTCAATGATGCGAACAAAATCGGGCAGTAAAATGAACACGATTGAAATGATACAACACGCCGTTGTCGTCGGCGTATTGAGTGACGATTGTTATTGAAATAACATAGGATAATGGTTGCAGTAACCAGAAAGTTTGTGAGATGTAATAGACTTGGCAGTATATGGTTATAATACCAGAGGAGTTTGGTCAGGCTTTCAAAACAGATGTTCTTACAGTACAGCCACAAATCTTAGTTCAGCCGATAGGTCTAACCAAGATTTCTTTTTATAGAAAAGCAATTCAAATAACGAACAAAACAAACCTGGTTAAAAAATGGATAAACGAAACTGATTTCCAACACTGTAGTAGTAAAATACATTATATTGAATCATCCAGGTATGCAAATACACTCTCAGTTAATTGGCTATAATTTAAAAACTACCTACTGAACCGATTTAGAAAACATTTAAATGGGACTAACCATCAAATATATAGAATACTCTATCCAATAAGTTCAAAATTGGCGGAGTAATAGCGTAACCAACATAAAAAAGCAAACAATTAAATTGAGAAACTTCTGCTTTTTGGAAGTAGATTAATAATAATTAATATGTCGTACGAAATGATAACATAAGAGCTTGGTGCGCTTATATATAACAAAGTTATTTGCTAAAGCCGGCGGCGTTATGGTTAGTATCGCCATATATATTTCTACTGTAAAAGTATATGGCGATACTATAATAATCCATATAATAATAATTATTAATTATATAAATAAAAAAGAACCGGCTTCCTTCACTGAAAAGTATGAAAAAATTTAAGAAGTCGGTACCACACAAACGGCACATTCAAAATACTCTGATCTGTAATTTTCATCGTCCGACTGTTACAAGTTTTATATTTTATAGTTAATGAAGACGATATTTTATGAATAATTAATAGAGTATGTTTTTAGTTCTTCATAGAAAGTAAATCAAAGTTTTAATGGAACCAACATGGAGATACCTCTACAGTCTACCCAACAAAACACGAATCATCAATATTGGTTGATCCAATAAGAACTTGTACGTTGTCATACATAAAAATAAAATACGTTACTTGTTGAGAACCTTCTCCTTTTTTTGGAAGTGGATTAAAAAGTTGGCTATTTTTAAATGAAGAGAAAACTGATATCTGATATAAAAACTTCGACTTACACTTCAAACTAAAGAACATAAGCCAGAATATGAAGCAGAATTATAATTATAGGTACATATGTATATCAATAAATCTTACCTATTTCTGTAGACAGAATCACAAATAATAAAATCCAACACTGAGTCCGACACATTTTTGTTACAGTACTAAAATATGCACCATAAATAAATTATTCACTTTCACCTCATTTTAAATTGTATCCCGCGAGAAAATAACAGTACTTAATTATTTTATTTATACTGCACTGTTTTTATATCAAATTCTCACTATATTTCATATTTAATTTGAGTATGGTATTATAAGTAAATTCATTGATTTTTGTAATAACGACGCAGTACCGATGATGCTGGTGAAGCGGCGACGGCGAAGGCGGCGGCACGGAAAAGCAAGAAGGTGACAACAATCTACAGACGCTGCCAGTGGAGAAATGTAAGTTGAGCCCAGTTAAGCATATGTGGCCCATGGTTCTGGGGCACCTTAGCGAAACAGAATAATAATACTAATACTACAGATCGATGAATTTAATTTCCATAATATAGGCATTAGGAGTTCATGCAACAATTTGGTGCCCAAATTGTATTATATATATTCAATCAACGTTGAGAAAGTTTTGTTTTGACTAAGTTGATTATATGGCGCAGAAAAAACTACTTTGTAGACTTGGTGATTAGGATAGGACTCTTTCACTATTACGACCTCTTTTTATAGATATATTCCACTACATTCAAGTTGTTATAACGTTATTATTAATTCATCTGTTAATGTAGGTAAGTAATATGTCGAATACATGTCAAGTATTTAGATACAGTTTATTAAATACTTAAGTACTAAATTATTAATTAACGATTACTCATCAATTCAAAAAATTTAAAAAACGTGCTGTGTTGTGGCCGCTTGTTTTAGTAAACAACAAAGCTTTGGGTGAACGAATTGGGTAACTAATGCTCCCGCAAATGTCATGTATACAAATAAACATATAAATAACTAGCTGTACCAGCGACTTCGTTCGCGATTGCCGTACCTGTAAACTAATTATTCACATTTGAGCACTATTTATCTTATATTAAGCAACGCTGTGGTCTGCAGAAAGGAGCTTTTTACTTTGGGTTTGATAATTAAGGGTTGTATTTTCCAGAAGACAGTAGTTAAGTAACTCAGTGAGTTCCTGCGCGGTTCGCACAGTAAATGTTGAAGCAAAGTAGGTACTTTGTGCGTCATCCTCACCGGCAAAGAGATGCCGTTTTATAATCGAAAATCCAAAGTAGGATTTTCGATTATAAAACGGCATCTTTTTGCCGTGGATCTCCTTGTTTGGCGGTAGAACGAAAATATATTAGATTGTACACTTCCATTGCACAGTCTCCAAAATGCCTATCCGGCAAAAGACAGATAGTTAATAAAAATATTGTGGCGAATGTTCCAGATTTTAGAGTTTTATCATGAAAAGCTGGCAAGTCTATATAAGGATTCCGAGATGCCCGTGGGGTGCCGAGGTGCCCATGGGGTGCTGAGCTGCCCGTAGGGTGCCAGGCTGCCCTTGGGGTTCCGGGATGCCCATGGGGTGCCGGAATGCCCGTGGGGTGCTGGGCTGTCCTTGGGGTGCCGGGTGGCTCTTGGGGTGCCAGGCTGCCCGTGGGGTTCCGAGCTCACTCGTCACTATTCTAACAAAAAAGAATAATTGAAATCGGACGACGTGTTCATAAATTACAACTAACTAACATTTTCACTTTCGTCCTCTTTCCCGAGGGAACCGTACTGAATTTCGGGATAAAAAGTATACAATAACCTTCTTCGTAGTATGAACTCAAATCCTGTTAAGTTTCATTGAATTCTATTTAGCAGCCCATGGGGTGCTGGGCTGCCCGTGGGGTGCCGGGCTGTCCATGGGGTTCCGGGCTCACTGGTCGCTATTCTAACAAAAAAGAATAATTGAAATCGGACTACGCGTTACTAAATTACAACTAAGTGTACATTTTGACTTTCATCCCCTTTCCCGAGGGAACCGTACTGAATTTCGGGATATAAAGTATACAATAACCTTCTTTGTAGTATGAAGTCAAATCCTGTTAAGTTTCATTGAATTCCACTGAGTAGTTTTGGAGTGATGCGCGGCCGAGATACAGACACACAGACAGACAAAAATAAAAAAAAATACAGTTTTGGCATCAGTGTCAGCTGCAGAGCACCATGAAATATTTTTTTTCAAAATATCCGCCACGTACAGAATTGGGTCTGTTACAGTTTTATTATAAGTATAGATTAGTGCCTAATAGTGCCCAAAGTTCAGAAATAGTGCCGCAGATTTGTATATGAGACATTCTAGTTAATCAGTTCATCTATACGTCTAGTTAAAAGCCTCCAATTGAACAACTGCTCGGATCATTGTGAACAATATTGCTATAATGTAAAAAAACATAATCTATACATGCAAAGTTTCAATGGAAGTGCTTCAATAGAAGCACATTGTTGAGGCTTCCAACTACAAGTTTTAGTTCTAGCGTAACGGAAGCTAGATGTGAAAGTCCATCCTATCCCAACATATAATAATAACAAATATTATTTAAATATTTTAAGAAAACATAAAATTAATATTTTAATAAAACACTTAAAAAATATATCTAGTGACAATTCCGCCTAATTTTCCTACTAAGCCGACGTGACGTCACAAACGCCACGCAGCCAAACCGGAAGAATTTTCGATGCGTTTTGCTTCTACACGAAGCATCCTCAGGAGGTCTTGACTCTACGAGCGCACGAGTTCCGCAAAGTAACGCCTGAATCTATTCATTATCCCAACATAGTGTTTGAAATAGTGACAAATATACCAAAATAATGGTATTCATTGTCGTTTCTTAAGTTAAAATTTAAATAAAACTGGGAGAGTATAAAGGAAAGGTAGGTGGAAACTACATAATATTTACTAACATGTAAATATTGTGTCTATTTAATCTATTAATATTCAATATCATAATACATATATTTTTAAAAAACTCAAGCCTATTGCAGATTCGAATCTTATCAGACAAATATATTTAGCACTTTGTCAATCCCTAATAAATTATTCCAATTCATCATGGGGCGGTGCACCTAAAACTAACATGCTTCCTTTGGAGATTTCTCAGCGAGCCGTCCTCAAAGTTAGCACTGGTCGATCATTATTATTCCCAACTGCCCTTCTGTATAGAGATTGTGATGTTCTCACCGTTCGACAACTGTTTATCCTAAGTATTATACCTAGGCAACACAAAAGTTTAAAGTGTAATTCACTAGTACAAACAAAGCGAAGAAAATACGATGTTTCTATCCAAAGAGAATGTACAGTGTTCATAAAACGATTTACACAATTTCTCAGCCCTTTCTCTACAATAAAATAAACAGAACACAAAATATTTTTAAGTTGTCAAAACATGAAGTTAAAAAGTCACTATAAACTGAGGATCTTTTGACCGTCATAAAATAGCTTAACTTTCTACTTTTATAGTTTATTACTACCACAACCCAATCATTCCTTCCCTATTTATATACCCAAATATGTATTGTTGTATTATGTAAAAATATAATTTGATTCATACGAACTATTTTTATAAGCCGGTAGGAGTTAGCTGATTATTTATGTTTATTATACTTATTTTACTCAATTAACCTTCAAAACTTACACCCTCACACATTCACACACACGCTTACACAATACACACAGAGAGGAACACCGTTCTCGGACCGGACTCCGCTATAAATAATTATTTTTTCTAAGTCAGGATACAATTCACTTATTTTTGTCATCTAAAACTAAGGTTATTTAAAATTAAAGTATGTAACATTATAATATAATACTCGTATAAATAAGCATGAGGTTATTAAAATAATAGAAACAATGGGGAGAGAACTGTACGCTGAAACACAGGTGATGAACCTAGTTCGGCAACAGATGCACAATATTTTTTTTTATAACTTTTAGCCACATAAGTTTCACCTACTATGTATTTAACATAAACATGAATAAATTATTATTATTATTATCAACCGGAACGTTTACCGCTGAACAAGGTTTCCCCCATTGAGGAAGATTTGCCATAATCCCCACTCTTGGCAGCCGTCTTGGGAGTCACATTAGAAGTTGTCAGTTCTTCAGAAGGCACTGCTTCCAAACTTCCGTGCTACCCTAGGCACTTTTTACGACACCTATGCCTCCCTCGGCCTAATTTATTAATACTATAAGTTAAGGTTTCCTTAAGATTTCGTCCTATTATAAAGACAGAGGGATCGGCTCCCCAACAAACTGCCACGGAAAGTTCTTTTAGGTACGTGTCCTAGCGTCGAAGATCATGCTCGTATTCACGCTATTTCTGTGTGGGGATCTAGGCTTAGGTTACAGGCAATTCCTTCTTTATTAGTATATAACCGTACATTAGTATATAACCAATAGATATTGGTAACCTTATAATAAATCCGCTTTTCGTCTCGCTATTAGCTTACGTTTGAACCGATTACTGCTAGTGTGTACTGCAGTTGATCAACTCGGTCACCATACTCTCTTAATCTCGAAGTGCTGGTCGAATTCCCGACCACGCCAGCCTTAACAACATAAACCGGGCTTTTACCACCGCCAATGTTGCAGCTATTCTCCAACCGAATGGTCTAGTATGTGACGATTGTAAAACTGACAGCATGACTCTGGTATGGAATGACTGGTTCCGAGGAAGTTACGGCTGCCATTAGTGTGGGACGCTAGGTGTGTACAACTTGACAATTTAATGCCATCACATCATGTCAACGTGAGCGCTGCGGCTACTTCAGCGGAGCGAGGAAAGCGGAGCGACTCAAGCGGCGCAAGCTAATCTCTGTAGTGGTTACATACTGGAACAGTTTGATTTACAGACATTGGGTCCGTAGGGGGCCGGAAACTCATCTTATTTACTAAAATTTATGAGAGCGCATGTTCAGTGATCAAAATGCTGGCACTTATTTGGATCAGCAAATTAGCATTGCAATCCAACCATGCAATGCGGTCAGCATGCTGCGGACACGCTGATAACTGGTACTGGGCTGGAGCATATGGACTACCTGTGGGTCTGAAATAGCCTTTAGTTAAATGCAAGTCTAAACTTAAATCATAGTCACAGATCCTACACAGAGCACACCAATTCCACTTGGTTTTGTGGACCTCTACTAGAGTGTAAATAACAGATATGGAGCCAGAAACTCATGTTGCGTTGGAGATCCTGAGTGGAGCAAGTCCGCGAGCACAAGCGGAGTGAAGGTCAAGATCGTATATAAGATGAAGTAGTAAATGTTTAACATAATTTATATTTTTGCCATACTTTTTGGTTAGGAGGTTTATCCTCAATTACCACACGCGCGAGCCTTCTACAGCACTTCTACAGGTCTTCTACAGCACAGCCTTGTACAGTTCGCTACCTTGGGGTTTGTGCAGTTTTCTAGAGGAGCCAAATGCGTGGGTCTTCTGGGCAGCTACCTTGGAGCGTGCGCATTATTCCTGAAGTTTCATCTTCATCTGACACACTCGCAAGCATCGTACTGATATCTAAGGCGTTTCATTAGGGAGAAAGTAATCATCAATATAGCTCAAATGTGAGAGGTCCGGAGCTCCGACATTCGTGGATTTATATAATATTTTTTTTACACCGAGTTTCTAACGGAAATGTAGATCGCATTAGTTCACTTTCTCAATGCATAAAACTACTAAAATATCTTTTGCTATTTGGCTGTTCGTTCTAATTGTTCTAATGATAACTTTCCAGTGTCTGTCGCGATTGTTTGAGCGCACGCTTACGATACAATTCATAAATGTTGATTGTTTTAGAATACAAGCTTAAAATTGTTGGTGATAGTTTTGCAAAAGCTACAATGGGTATTCTGTTGCAGGTAACAAAGACCATTTTATCTCACTATTCTAGATTGTGATGAATAGCGCATTTAAGATCAAGCAGTCAGGGACAACTGACTGTCAGGAGAGGACATCCATCAAGGGGGGCGCAAGTTAGCAAATTGTCATCGTGACTTCAGTTCCAGTGTCTGCGGCTTTGCCCGGCGCCACAAAGTATTCGAACGACGGACCCTTAGTGCAGCAGTCTATATTCTATTTGTCTCTGGCCTATCACTGATCCAATGCCATGTTAGTACGCACCCGCGGTAGCGAAAAATCTACTTGCTGGAGTAATTAATAAAGTGAATGAAGAATATGTCAGGGATAACGAATGAAAATAGAATGAATGATGAGATGGCGGCTGACAGAGGAGAGGGACCAAATCTCAGGATCAAATGTATTGGATTAGGGCAATAGAATAGTTTGAATAAAACATACTAAATACTATCGTTTGCAAATGAAACGAAACGTAACTTTCAACATAACGGCGCTGGCAACACTGACTATTACCGAATCGGCGCTAATACTGAATCACCGCTGCCTGTTGAGTGCTGTGGCCGTGGGCGGAGTCCACAAAATGTAGATTCTAAGAGCTCGTTCTCACGAACGCTTTTTAATTATTATAACGCGCGTTATTTTTAGCCTTATGACTTCACACGTATCTATGTGTTCGCATGCGGGTGCTACTTACGCCACAGGAGTTTTTTTATCGGTCCAAGCGCTATGTGCATAAAGTCCAACTATATGCAACATAGATAAACGTAGGTACAGATATGTAGTATATATATGGACGAGAACTTTTTAAAATTCCGAGCGAGAATCCGTCAGTTGCGTATATAATTATATTGATCATCGATGCGCAAGTGTGACTTAAAGGTACTTACTGCGCGTCTCTTGTTTGAACGATTTGTTTTTAATATTATGTTTCTTATTATTTAAATACTTTTTGTTAGCTGCTGAAGGTTCATGGTAAATAATGCACCACTTTTTTTCTCTTAAACTGACACATTTATTCAGCTACTGGTAAATAAAGGTGAGAGAGAAAAGAGTAGTTCACTCATGATCATCTTGCAATAGTGCTGAAATATCTAGAGCTCAAAAGTAATCAAAAACACGGTAAATATTCCGTTTCCAATACTATAATAATATAATAATAATAATAATAATCTTTATTTTTCCTTCCACAATAGTTTCTAGAACCATAAGACAATGCTGAAATTACTTTGGAACTACTAACAAGAAATGTCTTGGGAAGGAACAGGAGCCCAAACTAGGTAGATCCTGTGCTATGGCACTCCTGGCCCCCCACCTCGAACCTTTTTCTGTTTTTACAAATAAATAATTTCGTAGGTACTAAAAGATATTATAAGAATTATATTAGCGTACTAGGGAAAGAACATTACAATAGTATACTAAAACTAAAAAACTTGGTTAGTAGATTTCTTACAACTAAAAATGTAATAAGTACACTTCCCGCGTATCCGTAATCAGCATCTCAAAACTTATATGGCACATTATTCTCACAATATCATTCGTTTGTTATTTTTATAAATTATTTAAAAATATATTAAAATGTTTAGGCAGTTAGATTCTTAACAAACATACGGATGTAATTAAAAATTATATTCTCAACAGATTTTCTTTTATATAGCTTACGGTTAGCCTTATTTAATTAATACTAAATATAGTTAGAAAAGAGTTGTAGTTAAAACACTACGCCGTTTTCACTCTATTTTTCAAAACTTCTCTGTTATTCTAGACTTTTTTTATCAATGAAGTATTTTTCTAGATTGTTCGAGCCCTTCCACCTTAATAAAATATTACATACATAGTTGGATCATTTGAATGTCGAAATAGTTTACTATAATATAATAAATGTTGAAGAAACAACCGGGGCAATAAGGCTTTGACACAGAAAAAATTAAAAACAAGTGGCCTAGTAGTTGGCTTTTGCTCCTTAAGTTTAAGCGTTGCATTACCCTGAAGGAAAAAAAAAATTTTGTTGTTTTAATCACAACTTCAAACTACGTTTTAAATCTGCGTTTCCAGTATTTTGTTGATGAAACAAGGGATATTGCATGAACACCTGCACTTAATTAAATGGCAATGTCTGATACGCACGTCAGTTGCCTAAAAGAGAAATGCTCTCTCTCTCTCTCTCGTATAATCAATTATTTATTTTTTAATGTTTTTGTAGCCAGTATTCGAGATAAATACATTACCAAGTATGTAAAAGTAGTGTATATTTACTACTTACCTACCTATTTTCGATGACCCTCGAGTCATTGATTTTGTTGGACATAAGTCCAAGAAAATCATTTATTATTTACATTACATATCTAGATTTTAGGATTTCTTGACCCATTCCCACATTAGCGTGCCCAGTGAACCTTTATTCAATTGTAAGCTATGCAAGGGCAGACTCGCGAGTTCTACAGCTCGGAGAGCCACTAGTTATATAAATGCTGCGCGGTCAAAGATTATCTTTATTGATGAAATTACAAGCGTATTGTCACTTTCGTTTTCCATATTCATGAAATTCCACTGGCTGGTTGAAGGGCATTTTACGAATGCTAGGATGGTTAGCTACCCCACTCAAGTAGCCAAGCACCTAACGGTGTGTTCCGGCAGCAGCCCTCGTCAGTAAAATTACGGGTACATGAGACTTAACAGCTGTATGTCTCAGGGTAACGGGTGCACAGCAATTCGTTACTTGTGGTGAAATACATCTGCTATACGCCGCAGGTTGCCGCTTAACCTCAGGTGGGTCTCGTGCTTGTTCTGTCACAAAACCATAAAAAACAGGGTTTTTATTTTTAAACTTTTAACTATACTAATTACCCATATTATTATTAACTTCAGCTAAATTCATGGCGCAACACAAAATGATTAATTAAGCTTTTGTTTGTACAACATCGAAACAAAGCGGTAAAAAAGCGTTGAGCGTTTTTTACGCAACGCTTATTTAAACTCCAGTCTGAACGAAGCCTACCATCACATTACGTCATAAAACACACAAACACATATCTGAACTGTGGTCAAATTCGTCGCTCACTGTTTATGTTATTGAGGAAGCGTGTTAGTTAGTAGGTAAATTTATTCCATGTTGCAATGCATGTACTACAGAATTATGTTCGCTATAATACAAGCAAATAAAGCAACTCGCTTATCGTGTAAAGTTATAATTCAGGATTAGAATATTATAGAGAGCAAAAGGTCTGAGAATTCAGGCAACTTATTCGCTTTAATTAATGGTGTACTTTAAATAACCTCAAGGTAAGTTTGTAATTTAATTAGCCAGTTTTCATGTGTGAATTTACTATTGCTTATCGTTGTCTTTTTATTCCTCTTGGCACTGGTCACTTTATAATCTTTAATAACTCAGATCAGAACAGATAATTCTTAGAATCATCACATAATAATTATTGTTGTATTATAATAAGTATTGGTAGTTTGGTGGATAAGATAGATAAACTTATATCGTTCCTTTATGAATTAAACTACGTTGATGAATTTCTACATTGTTGTTATTCATTATTGTCATAAACTCTACCAATCTTTTGTTTATTTTTGGCGATCTAAAGATGACATGTGTTGCCAGACCAGGATTTTATAGTTCAGTAAAGAAACCCTAAATAATCTAGAGATATATATCTACATTAGCATTTTAATGCAGTCAAGTTACTCAAAATCATCAAATTTAGGTGTCTACGATCGCTTTTATATGTCATATATTGCTTTATAAAGGTCAACTACAAAACTTTATTATTCCTTAATTCTACTGCCGCGTTCAAGAAAAGTAGTAACAATCATCTGCGAGTAGAATGGACAAGAAACATGGGTCCACATTTTTATATTGCCTCTACAACTTGTAACTTATATTTATTATGAAATTGTAACACTATATATTTTTATAGGTAGATGGCGGTTTTCAGCTTTGGCAGAGGTGGAAAGTCCCAAGCATTTTTTTCGTCTAAATAATCACCGTTTATTTACTTAGGGCATATTCCATTTGACGCTAATTTCGTTATTTTCGATAATTTTCATCACATTCTGCGTCTATGGTTGTGATCACTGCGATCGTTTGTAACTGTTCTCCCCTGTTCCAATTAGGATAAGAACTCTAAGAATGCCACTAAAATTTGCCAGTTCTGTCACTTTTGACATTAGATGTAGGTAATTCAAACTGTTCCAGTAGCTTCATAGCGTTTATGGCGAAAATAATGCCAAGACCCAAGTGGAACAACTTTTTGGGAGTGTGATCGTTTTTTGCGAATTTAACTCCAAATGGTACTTATCCTTAATTAAGATATGTTTTACAGGAAGCTAAAATTTTCTCTTTGTGAGAACTAGTTTTTTTTAATTAAAATGGCACACAATCAATAATGAATTCGATTCAGGTTGCGAAATGGACTACATTAGATATATACTAGCTGTACCTGCGACTTTGTTCGCGATTCCGTACCTGCAGACTAATTATTCACATTTGAGCACTGTTTATCAACGCTGTGGTCTGCAGTGAAGCACTTTTAGTAAAGCATAGCTAAGAAAGGAGCTTTTTACTTTGGGTTTGAAAACTCCCAAAAATGTGGTCAAAATTATTGAAATTAACTCAAATGGAAAAATGAAAAAAATGAACTCGTCCGTATTGAAACCTAGTTTTGTTTCACGCATAGTATTTATACGTTGTTTTTTTGCATGGCAGACTCAATATAATCATTTTTCACACCAATCTTAAATATGTGCGCGCATTTTTTTAAGAGCAACATCTATTGTTAAAATAGTTATCAACAAATGAACATAATTATATATTGGTGTGCCGACATTAAATCCCGAGCAAGAATTACGAGAGCAGCGATTTATTCTAATATACTGAGCACTGTGAGTGATTTAAATAATAGCACGAAACCTAAAAAAATTGCCCTCGTTTGAAATATATGTCTTTTCAGCTCTACCAGTGAGAAATATATAAGATATTCTAACCTAATATATTTCTCACTGGTAGACACCCTGATAGCAATTATATACAATAACCTGCTTACGAACGCTATAAAAACAAGTAAAATTGTATACCTATGATTTGTGCGGGGCTCACTTTATCTCACGATCGCTGTAAAAATCGATTTCACTATAAGTTTTAACGTCAAAACAGAGGTTAGATTTAGCGCAAATCATTAGTGAGAAAATCATAAAAAAAATTGCTGCTCAAACGCGGTCTATGCGTTTGAGTAGCAATTTTGATTTCGAATGTCTATTTTAAAACTACTACAAACGCTTTTGCCTCATACGTTACTTAATAATCACTCACTCTGTATTTTAAACAAAGTATAATAATTTATATATAGTTATCATAACAATCAGTGCAATAAATATATAATTTTTTTCAACAAAGCACGAGCTAGTCGTGTGTTGCGTAAGTACCCACTTAATTATCTTGTTGACTCTTAACATTTGCTGGCCTTCTCACAATGTCAATAAAGCGGTAGCTGCTGCCGTCTGACATGGCCGTATTAATGTATACAAAATATCCAGTACCAAAGTACATTTGATAAGGTAACTACCTACATACGGATTGGCTTAAACTGATGTTATTTGTGATTTATAAGGAGAAATTGTTGGATAACTTTACGAGACGCGTGGCTATTGGTAGATTTTTTCTTATTATTTCGGTTTTCATCAGCAACAAAATGTGTGCCTTGCCTACATCATAAATAACATTACTTGTACTAACGCAAAATAGTTATAGGACTATAATATGATACGTGTGTGGAAAGTTACTTATTCCAATCGAGGCTACGAATCAGCCCGAACCGTAGCTCTAGGTGAGGGCTATAATATTTTTTTTTTATGTTATTGTGACGGAACAAGCTCGAGGCCCACCTGATGTGAAACGGACTAACCTCTGCCTATAACAGATGCATTTCATCACAAGCCACGAATTGCACTGCGCCCATCACCTTGAGACATAGTTGTTAAGTCTCATGTGCTTGTAATTTCACTGGCTCTCAAGGACTACTGCCGGAACACACCGTTAGGTGCTTGGCGACAGATTTTCTACTTGAGGGTGGTAGCTAGCCAGGCGGGCAATCGCAAAATGCCCTTCCACCATGCGGTGAAGCTCAAGCCGGCGGTGGGGATCGGACCGGGGTACTGCGGGGCGGCAGTCCATAGCTATTACCGCTCGGCCATCATTGCTTCAAGACATAGACCTCAGATTGGAATAAGTAACGTAGCATGACTCATTTTATTCAATTCCAATCGACTATTTTCAATTGTGAGTAAAACCATTTTATTTTTACCATACATTGGTTCCAGATTTTGTTTAATAAAAAAATGTTTTTCGGCTAAAAGTTTCGGTATTCCGCATAAAAGCAGAAAAAAGATTTTATATTAAACAAAATCTGGAACAAATGTTCCAGTACTTGTCGGTCAAATAGTAAGTAAGTTAAAAATCGTAGCAAAGTGAAATTTCAGATTCCTAACCAGTTTGGATTTTTAGATCGAATATGTAACTTTTAAAGAAAATTTAAATAATATGATCAATCTTGTGTTACAAAATTACAATTACAGTTGATTTAAACAGTTTTAACTTTAGTTTTGTAACACGAGAATGATCGTGTTTAAATTTTTTCGTTTGAGGTACTACAATAACTTAAGCCTACAACAATACTTAGGTATAGCGAGAATAATGTTCTTTAATTCCTCTCCTTTGTGTTACTGCAACAACCGTAAACACAACAATATTTACGCCCCGGCATTGAGACAAAACCTCAAACCAGCCTAGCCTAGCTAAGAATGAGCGAGGGCAACTCCCTGAATTAGAGGCACCACTAGAGGTACCCGGCCCATACACCGCGCGGCCCGCGCACCGCCGCGACTTCTGTCGCATCGCACTCACACATAGCCGAGAACGCTTTTACGAGCACACATACTTAAGTGACGCTTCTTCTGGTTCTTTTCTACAAAGTTTACATTCGAACTAAATGTAGCATGTCAAAATCGGTCAGTGAACGATTGTAGATCGAATAAATTTTATCTCATGGTACCTATGCACAAAAAGTACAAAATGTAAAACGAGAGGGACCAGTCTTGATATTCTTTATTACTCTATAAAAAGCCTAAACCAATTAATTGTTGGTACTTACCTACATAATAGTCACTGTGACAGCTTTCACAACTAAGGCCTGCCTGCAAAGTTAATGCCAGAGCAAAAGTCATAGGTATTCAATTTCGACAATCATCGTCATTCTCGACAATCATCATCATCATCTGGAAGACGTCAACTGTTGAACAAAGATCTCCGCCATAGTCATATCTCGACAAGAATTGCTTTGAATCATTATAATAATGGAGGTCTGTTAGGAACAAAATCCTTAACTGGCCACCAAGGTTTGGGTGGTCCATTACTTATAAACGAAGTGTCACTAATGCATGGGAAACACAAATGCATCCAATTAGGGTCATACGTGCACTGGAACTAATGTACAAGTAACTAAATTAAATTAGGTGTGATGTTTAGAATCGGGCCAGAAAATCCTTTTATATAAGTAAAAACCGTTTTTTTCTTGTTCAAAACTCCTTTCCAAACAGAAATATTTTTAAGAATTGCGGGGAAAATGTTTGTTCTGAACTCACGTATACGGGTGCCAAACGGCTATCCTGTACATCGATTTCCGGTTTTTAGTCGTTACTGGTCTCGCATAATTTCTAGCTGTTAGGTCATTGTTATTGAAGAGGATATCTATTGGTTATCTCTTATCGTCCGTATTATCAATAGCACTTTGAGCACTAAACATTTATATTAAGCAATGACTGCTACACTAATAATTATACAAAACTGTTTTGTCGCACCTGAACAGTCCTTTTTTACAATGTTTACGAAATTATTTTCAGGAAAGCATTTCGGCTACATTGACTTAGACATGGAAGAAAATATGCAAGCCCCTGGTAGGTTATTTTGTTTCTTTTTATTTTAGTACATTATTATTGTGTTCATGTTTATGATTGTCATTCATTATTATTTTCTTAAATTTTAGAATAATAAATGTTTCGTTATTTAACATTTTATTTGTTTCACTAATTTTGTGTTAATATTTTTAGGTGTTCGTGTTTATTCGTTCGTGGGTAATATTTATTTTGCTTCTTTCATAAAAGTTAAAAGAAATTATAATAAAATATTAACAAACAACGCTTTTGTTGCTAACTTCATTCACAACATTACTTTATTGAGCATGTGTTAATTAATATGTTCTGCTAATTAATGTATATATTACTCTCGTGAGTTTGTGCTTAGTTATATTCTACAACGCTATCAAAATCAAATATCATCAAATAACATCACTTCGCGCGGGAATCAAAACTTTTCAGTTATTCCTACGTTATCTACTAGTGGTCTACGACTAGAGGTCTTATTCATTTGACCACTGAGATGGTAGTGCAAATATTACCCTCTAATTTATTATTTCAACTGACATAGGGAATAGTGCGACTTTCATCCAGTTAAATAACTTTCACATCAAATTTAACGTACTAAAAAACTTGGGTAGTTCTTCGAAGTTTCATTCTTTGACTGATTCATATAGCCAAAATTTAATTTCATTTCAGCTTTGTAACAAACATTCTAAAATAGGTATGCCAAATAACATATATTTCAATGAGGGACTCGTATTATTGAAGTAGTTTTCTAGATAGGTACGTTCAAATATTTTGTTCCCATATGAATCAGAATTTGTTACAGGTGAAACAGATATACAAAATGAAAAACTTTGTATATCTGTTTCATATAATAATAACCTATAATCTTTCATAATTCAAATCGCATAAAATTATACTCCTGCGATGGCTGATTCTAATAATGACTTTTTTGTCATCAGTCTCAGTAAAGCAGTCTTAATTTCTATTTTGCATACCATCCTTGATTATTTTATCTTCTTTTCTTTTTAGCTATTATCTGCTGTTTTAGTGTCAAATACTGAACTGGCACGATTTTACCTCCTCTTTAAACTTTATACTTACTTTTAAAGTATATATATTTTATTTTCAATTTTCACAGAGCATATTTGTATGGATCTTTTCTTATATTTATCATCTACGAGTAATATTCTATTATATTCTGTCTAAAAATAATTATTATTAATTATTTACGAAGACTAAGATATACCTATTTAAAGTGTCATTATGTACAATAAGTGTATACTCTGTAACTTTTGAATTATTCTAAAGCTAAGTAATTATAATAAATAAGACTAGAACTTCTGATTTGTACACCGTCAAAATTGGATATGGATAATTTGGTCAAAATTGGATAAGCAACAAAAGTGCTCGTTTTGGGCTGGACAAGGGAATAGCTAATTTATTTAATTATACATGTAGTTTTGACCAGATGAATCAGGCACAGATTAGTCAGGATTTTGCCTACGAGCATGCATAACTCATCATACATACACACTTTAGTTTTGTAATTTTTATACACGAATCTATAACCCGAAAGCATCACACGAAGCTCAGATTAAAGTTTCAAAACAATTAAATGTATTTTATGCGGTAGGCATTGTACTCAGACACCTGAATCAAGCACAGATGAATCAGATATTTACCGTCGTAACACCAGGATCTAAGCCAACCAGCCGCACATTCGTCATGACTGATTAGACTTGAGACTTGACTTGAAGCCAGACTCATTATTGCCGGACCAAGTATGGTCAAGCACAGCTTACGCCACATTAATCATTATTAAACGCCGGACACTTCTTATTTACTTATGTACAAACACACTAATGTAGTTATGACTAATACTATTATGTGCTAACACATTTTTTTTGTAGGAGAGTATTTCATTTCCTTTCTTTTAAATTATAATAAATTTTGATATACCTACCTAATAAAGGGAAAATGGGACATCGACCACTTTGTTCCAGAAAATGGCAAACGGACGCGTTCAGAAGAACAAACATAATGAAATATTTTTTGTACCTAGACAGCATTTATTTCAAATATAATTTTTCCCAGTTAGGAATAAAGTTAAACTGTACAAAACAATATATTTTATATGCCGTTTTGTTAGTTGGTTACTGAAATATAACCATTGAAATCGAAAATGTTGTCTCTGAAGAACTACCCAGTTATACCTACTTTTATTATATGTTATTGTACTCTTAATTTAATTCTATTTTACAGTACGTTCAAATCCTATTTATCATTCGTTTCTTTTTTACTAACCTGCAAGTTTAGTAAATGCATTACTTTCCATAAAGCACACTTATTGGCTAATGCAGAGGGCTGCTGATTATTGCTATACGAGCATTTTGTACAATAATTCTTTATTACTTAGGTATAATGAATAATTTTTTTACAGATCAAAACGGTGTTAGCAAGCATAACAATCGGTATGTATCATGTCATGTGCAACTGTCGTTTTGCCTCTTATTTAATATAGAAAAAATTAAAAGAATATAATATGTCGTTATGTAAATATTTGGTACCCATCCCTATTCTGAGGGAAGATTTCACTTCTCTTTTCGACCTGTTACCACTTTGTTTTTGTTTTAATATTTTACTTTTACCTGTAGTTTTACCGATTTATGTGTCAAATCCAAATCATTTTCATAATTAATGTAAGTGGTCTTTTGTACCGTTTTAATTATTGATAAATAAATAAAATATATATAATTTTGGGGTTCTGTACGTAAAAACGGTATCACTTAGCATTTACGAAATAATTGAAGAAAAAAAAGAGTGCCCTAATTTTTGACTGACTTCAAAAAAAGAAGGAGTACACCATTCAACTGTAATTTTTTTATGTTTGTTTCCTCATAACTTTTCACTGGGTGAACCGATTTTGATGTTTTTTTTTATTTGAAAGCTTCCATTGTGGTCCTATTTAAATTTCCTCAAAATCGGTCCAGCAGTTTTTGAGTTACACTCCCATAACTGAAAAGTGTTTTCCTATCTTGACAGTGAATGACAATTGGTTCCGTAAGTAGCATGGGTCACTAAAAGGGGTGAATTTTGTTTTCCTTATGGTACTGACTTCAATACTCAAAAGTGTGAAATAACTTTTCGAAGTGCGCACAATATTGTGATCATAGGTACTTTTGAACTATCATGGTACGACTTCACACTTTTGAGTGTTGGAGTCGGTTCGATTTTTAAGTATTTTTTTATTTACACTTTAATAATAATACTCATTTATTGTATTTTTTATTGGAGTTTAGTGAAGATGCAGTTGAAGGTGTAATATTTATAGGCTATATAACCTAGAATTACTGAAGCTCAAGGACAGCTGCCGGAACACACTGTTAGGTGATTGGCGACAGATTTTCAACTTCACGGAGGTAGAATGCCCTTCCTCTAGGCGGTGAAGCCCAAGCTCACTGGACCATCACTGCTTCAGAACTTAAAACGTTTTAAATAAATTCATGAAATTGAATTACCAATAATGACCGATTTTTAAATAACCTCTTTAGAGCTGCCAATCAGTTGTATTGATAACCCTGTGGTAATGTGAGGAAATATTTAAATTAGGTATATATCGACACATTTTCTGATTATGCCACGGCACGGCCCTCAACACATAGTCACTAAGATGTTCTATATTTTTTCTTCTAGACGTTGGTGGGAAGTATTATGCTTACGATGTCACCAAGAAGAGTCCACGCCCTCATGGGAACCGTCGTGGTGGTCCAAGTTCTTTCCGTTCCCGCTCTGCTCCACTTATCGACATTCCGCGCTAAAGTTGTGTATTCTCATGTTCTGTAAGTTTATAAATAATAGCTTTATGTTCCTACAAGCAGACCCGCCCGAAACTACACCTCCATTGAATTTCATCATAACCAGTTCACTCGAGGAACTACTTAATGTACTAGAATGCTTTATAATATTGCATTTTATCAGTTTGAGCGATGGCATAGATTGCTATATAGATATTCCGATAGAGGCCAATAAAAAGTTAGGCCACCGTAAAAAAATCTGGAATGACATAATTTATTGATACTTTTTGCGAGCCGATCTATTAACAGGATAATGTCCGATTGCAGTGCTGTACTTATATGATATTACTTGCTCAGTGCTTATTAGCAATATTTACATAAATGATTTTTAACTCTTTGTTTTATGACTTTATGAGTGATTGCAGTTTCGTTTTTATAGATTCCATATCTCTCATTAACATGTACCTATGAAAGAGGATTCTTAAGTTAATCTAACTAAATATTAATTACCTACTCTTTCCTTTTTTATTGGAAGAGAGAATGGAGAGCCCTAAACATCCGAGACACATACGCACACATAACGCTAATTATTGACGTAACGCCAGTGACGTCTGACGTTCAACTATTGCCTTTTCATATTAGGAGAATATAAATAGACTACTCGGAATAAATACTTAGTGGTCGGTGCAGCACTGCCACAGGCACTGCTTTCAAAATTTCACCCAAATTATTACAGCTCTGAAATGTAATGCCGCGTAATAACCGGTCCTTACCCACGACACTACCAAGCGATACTACCAGTAGTGTCATGATGAAAAGTTTTGCCCTTCTACGCCTATTCTACACTAATGGCCAGTAGTGACGTGGGTATTATAAACGGCGCCCATATCGTCATTAGCATTACCCATAACAGTAGGTACCAAATTTATTTTACCTACCCATAAATTTATTTGGAGATTTCAATGTGAAGATTTTGTTATGGTAATATATGACGACATCACCCAGCTTCCATACCATTGTACTTATCAATTACTAAAACTCCTTATCAAACTAGGGCGATTTATACAAATCGTCATAGCATTTTTACAAGAAATATTTAACGCTAAGTTTATCTCAACTTTAATTTCAATTTCCAATTCTAATTGAGATTAAAATTTTATTTTTAAAATTTTGATACTTGTTACACACAGTAAGAAAGAATTTACTGAATTACAAACATGGATAATTCCTTAAACTTTATTGTATCGGGTCTCGCTCTTTGCATATAAATTTAGGTATGACGTGGTTTATATTAAAAATAAATTATTTTCAGTTCTTTTAACATGGGGGATTCTCTACGCTGAATTAGGAGAGCCATTTGGTTTGAATGGAGAACTACTCAGTATGTCACTTCTAGTCATTGCAGCGTACTTAATCGGATGGATATGGCTAAAAGTCACAACGTTACCAGCACTCATAGGGATGCTACTAACAGGAATATTGTTCCAAAATCTTGGTTGGGTGCATATGACGGACACTTATCGAAAACTAAATCAAGATTTGAGGTTTGCCATCTCTATTGAATTGAAGAATGATACTTGGTCATAGTTATTATGGTGCTCATAACATAATCCTAAAATGTTTTCTTTTGCATTTCAGAAAAGTAGCTCTAGTTATAATATTGACAAGAGCTGGTTTAGGATTAGATGCGGCTGTTATGAAGAGACATTATGCTGCTGTGCTGCAACTAGGTCTTCTACCATGGCTAGTCGAATGCATAGCCATAGCTATCTCTACTCACTACCTTCTTAATTTGCCTTGGATTTGGAGTAAGAAAATTTGCATTTACCCTATATTTACCTTAGTATTTTTTTTAAAGAGTAACATTATAACTTATATTCAAGTTAAGACATCAAAGATGATTCTTCCAGGTTTCCTCCTTGGTTCAATGATAGCATCTGTATCACCAGCCGTTGTTGTCCCTTGCTTATTTAGACTCCGTGATGTTGGCTATGGTGTTTCCAAGGGCATACCAACAATCGTCGTAGCTGCTGCAGCAATAGACGACTCTGTAAGCGTTGCAGTGTTTGCGATAATCCTTAACGCCATGTTTTCCACTGGCTCAACAACATTCAACATTATCAAGGTTAGTTTACCATAATAATCTATGTTGAATTGGTGATAATTTGTTGATATACTACGAAAGCAAAGTTAGTTTTAAATTAAACAAATAGAATTCATGTGACTTTATGGTGAATCATATTTGTGACGTAGGTATGATTATGGTTAGTTTATTTAGTAGTACAAACTATAATATTGTTTCAGGGTCCTTTATCCATAATAGCCGGTGTAGTTCTTGGGTCTCTATGGGGTGCTATGTTATCCGTCATTCCAGAAAAGGGAGATGTTTACGTAACAGTATTGCGGTTTCTGGCATTATTGTTGGGAGGACTATTTTCTTTGTTCATATCAAGTATGATTGGATGGAGCGGGGCAGGTCTGCTATACAATGCATTTGACTAATTTTTATTTAGTATTAGAACTAAAAAGTAAATGGTATCAATATTCAGTTTAGGTTAATTACAGGACCATTGGCGATAGTATCATCTGGCTTTGTAGCAGCGTACTATTGGGATAAACAAGGGTGGGTTGTAAACAAGAACCCTGTAAGCAACCTCTTCAGAATCTCATGGATATTTTTTGAGCCTATTCTATTTGCATTTACCGGAGCTCAAATTACTGTAAGTATTCGTGTGTTCAATTCAGTTATTATTTTTATAGTTAAAATTCTAGAAATATCCACAGGCATAGTCAAGCTAGGAAGATAAAAGTCATGGTTATTTCTAGTGTATAATTTCTTTTGCAGATAAGTGCCTTAGATCCTGAAGTAATAAAACTGGGTGCTATATGTTTAGTATCGTGTCTCTTGATTCGAGCAATCGCAACATTTCTATTTGCATTCGGATGTGGGCTTAACTCGAAAGAGAAACTGTTTATTGGACTTACTTGGACAGCTAAAGCTACGGTTCAGGTGATATGATAATTTTATTTATATAACGAATCAAGTATTAACAAACATAATTTTCTTACTTGCCTATATTTGACTGTGATACTAGTGTTTACAATACAGTAAGTATCATAAGTAGTTCGACTTACGTTAAAACATTGCTGTCACTCTTATTCATTGTTTAAAATATTTATTTAAATGTTCTCGTAGAATACCTACAGCATATTTCATAATTATACTATATTTCCTACCTAATTTTCACCCGTAGTTTATTATATAAATAAAATTTATTACTGGCATTATAATACCTGGAGTTTGTTAATAATTATTTTAATCGTTTATTATATAAATAAATTACAGGCTGCATTAGGGCCTGCTGCTTTGGACTTGGTGCACACTGGACAAACATCAGGGCTAACTCCAAAAGAAGAAGAAACCTATGCCAAAGCAATACTAGCTATGAGTGTACTTAGCGTGGTACTGTCTGCACCATTGGGTGCATTGCTCATTGCATTGGCTGGGCCACGGCTCCTGCAGAAAGGACCTAGTAAGTTTTGCAAGATCATAAATAATAATAAGGACGTTCGTATTAGGGAGCGGGAAATATAGGTTTATTCATAAAATTTCATGTCTTGTTTTTTTTTCAGCTGAAGTTCCGGGAGATGTGCAATTAGAGAGTGTTGATAAAAATAAAGTAGACAATGGCTCTACTAATCTATGAATGTATAAAATTTTAGCTATAATACTTACATTTTCTGTATCAACCTATCAAAATGTTAAGTGAATCAAGGTGCTAAAAAACGTCGCAAATGTATATAATTTTGTCTTATACCTTCAAATCGCGTCCAAGTAGGTATCCATGAAAGCGCAATAAATGTGTTATTATACAAGGTTCAGATTGAAAGTTCAAATATTTATGAAGAGTTCTGAACGATCAGAACCTTCATATGCCTACTTCTCAGCCATAATTTGCCATGTCTGAGAGTACAATCAAAATCAACAGTATCCAAGACATTGAGATAAAATGCACCAAATCGGGGATTATCATAACTGGATTTGATCTGACTGGATTTGGACATGCTGTGGATTTGAACTGAAATGTTTCTCAGACAAAGGTTTGAGTTTTTGTACCGCGAGTTATTTTTTTTAAAGTAAATTTTATGAGTTGTCATATAATATGACAAACCTACATAGGACTTCATTTTTATTTCTTTTTGAAGCTATTTTACATTACAAAATTACAAATATACGATAGGAAAAATTCAAGTCATGTGCGGGATACGAACCCGCGTCCATCCACCCCTTGAGCCGGGGTATGCTCTAACCAATTGAGCTAATATGACATGACGTCATAACTCAAATCTTTCCTATCATTCTTTAACCATCGTAGTGGGTTATATTTTACAACACCTAATTGCTTACATTATTATAAATCAAGTTCCGATGTAATGTTTTCTGTTATTCTATGGATTGTTAGACTGTTCTACCTACTTATTTCTGTTTTATGTACTTACATATAAAATAAGATGTAGTTTTAGGTAAAGTAAGCGGAATATTTCATACAAATCAAAATTTTATGGATTTTACATTATATACAAATTACATGGATTTTAATGATTTACATCCGAAATAGATATGTACTTACTACTTACATATTATATTACTAAAGTACTTACGTTATTTCTTACTATGTGCAATATTTTTATAATGCCCAAATGTAACCTGTGATGTTACTTAAACCTACAATTGTTCACATATTTATAACATGTTTTAAATACTAACCCAAAAATAAGATGTAGTTTTACTTAAAATAAACGGAAAATTGTATACAAAACAAGAATACATAGATTTTAATGCTTTACATCCGAAATAGGTATGTACTTATACTAAGTAAGTTATTTCTTTCTAAGTGCAATATTTGATATTGTTCACATGTTATTTAATCAGATGTATGTATATAATATTTCTTAATTAAATACCTATTTACCCATATTTATATTTTCTTTTTATATTCTACTAAATAAATACTTACCCCCTTACATATAACAAATCCGCTGTGTATCTGCTAAGTGCTGGATAACTAAACAGTGTTTAAATAATGTTAAGAGATGATTTACTTATAAAAGCTACTTAGCACGATTTTTATTTATAACTGATAGGGTATCCTTTGGCCACTATCTCACCTGATGGTGCGTGTAATGATGTGGTCGAGGATGTTCCCGGAACACACCGTTAGGTTCTTGGTGACAGATTTTCTACTGGAGAGTGGTAGCTAGCCAGGCGGGCATTCGCAAAATGCCCTACCACCATACAAAAACCTATTTAGTTAAGCAATAGATAATGAGGTCAAAATTAATTTAAACTGACAACATTGAAGTAAAGGGATTATGAAAGGCCTTAATTGCTAAAAAGCATTAACTAGGATGTATTCGAGTATTGAGTTTAGTTCTGTAGCAGCGATGTTAACTCTTTAGTTTTCTAACAGATGGCGTTAGTAGTACAATAACATTATATCCAATGAATACAAAAAAGTTAGTGTTTTTTAATAGTTATAAAATTATATTTTTACAGATCACACATCTAAGTACTACAAGGCGGTGAAATGTTCCTAAAGGAGAATAAAAATTACAAACAATTTACCTATGTTTGTTAAAATATTAGCATAATAATAATGTTTTGTTACATTCAGTTTTGAGTCTCATAGCCCTAAGAGTAGGTACAATCTGTTGCCAAATACTTTTTTTAGATGTTAAGTAACAAGGTAACATTCATTCATAACTTATTACTAACTAGTATAGCACTTTTTAGTGCATTAGGTGTTATTCATTTCTTGACTTGATATTGTCTGTAGGTTTATCCAAAGGAAAACCACCCGTGCACCTCCTTCACACATCATTTACTTGAAGAGATTAAGTCATTTCCATCCTGATCCGGTTAATGAAATAGTGATAGTGGGATTTCCTTTTTAAAATATAGGTAATCTGAGCCAAACAACATTGTTTTACTTCGTCCGACTTTATGTACGTAAGCTTTACGTTGATACGAAACCACTCTTTTCTACTCGGCTTCCCCTCCTCTACAAAGGCAGTATTATTATATTTTATGTTCTATGACAAAGGGATAATATGTCAGTCAATTGCAAAACGCAACACATACATTTACGCAACATCAATCTGCACATTAAAAAATAATATTATAACGTTACCCTGCTTTTATTTGTTGAAAAACTACTATGTATCCGATCTTTACCGCATATTAGGTAAAAGTTTGAGAATCATAAAATCGCCAAAGTTTTGTATGAGGGGCTCTGACAAAATAGAAGAATTTCTCTGAGATAAGGGGTAGTATCGGATGCCCGGAACAAAACAAAAATTAACGATCCGAACATGTGTAGGAATTTATAGATCATATTCAAATATGCTTTAATATGGTAAAGATCGGATCTATTCCTTCTATGAACCTTGTTCTTCAAGCACTGGAGGCGATTTTCAACAATTCATCGTGTACATAAAAAAGAGTATGTCATGTCTTAGCACACAGCAGAAACTATTGAGATTTAAAAAACAGCAAAACTCATAGATTTTACGTTCATCGTACACGTTTATCTGTTAACAATCAGCCCTATATTTTAGTAATCTAGCGTTCTGCGATTTTGAGAAAATAATAATTTTGCCAGACTCTTTCAACTAGTCCTACATCCATCCGGTATTACGAGTACCCCAACGCTCCTTAAATCAAAATTATAACCATCATCTACACCAAAGATGACAGTACCTACACCTTAGTTTTAGTAGGTTTAGTGTGTGGTGCGTCAGGCTATGGAATACTTTTTTCCATTTTCTGATTCACCACAGTCAGGCAAAGCTCGTCCATGGTTCGGAGCTGAAGTGCAAAAACATGAAGCATACGTCGCATGGGCAGATGCTCGAAACCGGAAATCGAAGGACATTCGCGATAAGAAGAAAGCCTTTAACAAGGCTGCCAAGTCCTGCAAAAAGGCTTTAAGAAGGGCACGCTTCAACCACATAAGCCGTATAGGGGCTATACTTGCTTCGTACCCTGCGGGTAGCAAAGCTTTTTGGTCACTGGCAAAGTCGGTTTAAGCTAATCTCTGTCGCTCCTCCCTGCCTCCACTGCGAAAACCTGACGAATCACTTGCCCACACCGCAGAGGAGAAAGCGAACTTGTTTGCTTCTCTTTTTGCGGAATCTTCACGTCTGGATATTGCTGGCAAAGTACCTCCGTGTCTACCTAGATGCGAGGCATCAATGCCGGAAATTCGTATCCGTCAGACCGAGGCCCATTTCAGTCACTTCCATACTTTGTAAAAGTATGGAACACACGTTCCGTATCCGTATTGACAGTCACTGAGGATGTCATTCGCTTCAAGGTATGCCAAGAGCCTGTTGTTGAATGTGTACTCAACAACAGGCTCTTGGTAAGCCGTATGAGGGAAGCTTGCTAGTAAGGCTGTCGTGTCACACCCTGTCAAAGGCCAAGAGCCTGTTGTTGAGTACACACTCACCAACAGGCTCTTGGCATACCTTGAAGCGAATGACATCCTCAGTGACCGTCAATACGGATTTCGTCGAAAACGGTCTACTGGGGATCTTCTAGCGTATGTCATCCACATCTGGAGCGAGGCCATGGTACGGAGAGGCGCTTACCGTCTGTCTGGATATTTCGAAGGCCTTTGACAGGGTGTGGCACGTCAGCCTTACTAGCAAGCTTCCCTCATACGGCTTACCCGCTGGCTTATGTGCCTGGATAACGGACTTCCTGAGGGAAAGATCAATACGAGTGGTCGTGGACGGCTGTTCGTCTGATCAATTGGAAATTAATGCCGGGGTACCTCAGGGGTCGGTTCTCTCTGCAACCCTCTTCTTGCTGCATATTAAAGATCTCCTTTAGTCTTGTATTGTTGGGTACACGGATGACTGCACTGTTGTAGAGAGATACTTGTCCGATGCACGAGCTAGTGGAGCTCAAATCCAGAGAGGCCATGGTCGAGCGTATGAACTTGACCTTGCAGGCAGTCTCCGATTGGGGTGATGCCAATCTGGTCTGCTTCAACGCGTCCAAGACCCAGGCGTGTCTATTCACCGCTAAGCGAAGTCAGTTCCATCTGACTCCCACTTTCCGAAATGTATCTTTACCCGTGACGACGAGCCAACTTAAACTGTTGGGTGTTACCCTAACATCGGACCTCAATTTTGGCTCGTACATTGAGTCCAAGGCTAAATTAGCTGCGAAGAAGTTGGGAGTCCTAGGGAAGGTTAGGCGGTATTTCACACCAGGGCAGCTTCTTAACCCTTACCAAGCACAAGTCCGGTCATGTATGGAATACTGCGGCCATCTCTGGGGACGGCTCAGCATAATACCAGCTCGAAGCCTTGGACTCCATTGAAAGACGTGCAATAAACCTCATTAGCTGCAATGCTTTGGTAAAAAGCAGACTCCAAAGCCTTGAACATCGTCGCAAAGTTGCTGGTCTTTCTGTGTTTTACTTGATACATTTCGGAGAGTGTGCGATGGAGTTGCATAATTTAATTCCTACCTCTCCTTTCCACTACCGGACTACAAGACGTACGGAAACACGGCATCCGTATATGGTTCACATTCCTCCTGTCCGCACAAAACCACAACCACCTTTATAATACGGACAGCGAAGGAATGGAACACCCTCCCAGCGTCTTTGTTCCCCGAGAGGTACAATCTGGATGTCTTCAAATATAGAGTGAATAAGTATCTTCTAGGCAAGCATGCTCCACCGTCGACCGCGTCGTCACTTACCATCAGGTGAGACTGTGGTCAAATGTGTGTCTATTCAGAATTAAAAAAATAAAAATTATGTGCGCGAATCTACACATGCGCAGATCACTCCACCACTTTCGCGTTAGTGTTTTTAATCCGTGGCGGATTAAATCCGTCACGGATTAAAAACACTAACGCGAAAGTGCGGCGGTACCTAAAACGTCGATTAACATCAAAAATCTATGGTCATCGATCATATTATATTAATGAACAGAACAGGGGAGAACAGTTACAAACGATCACAGTGATCACAACCATAGACACAATGTGGTCAAAATTATCGAAAATAACGAAATTAGCGTCAAATGGAGTACGCCCAACATAACATGACACTGGCAAATGCACAAGATGTGTGAGTCCAAGTACCAAGATATGGAAAAAAAACCCGAAACAACTTGTTTTGTTGTTGTTTTTGAAAATTTTGAATTGGAATAGATTTTTTGTTTTTGATAGAAAGTACATACCTATTTGAGAAAGCAATTTATTTCGAAAGTTTGTCTGAGCACGCTTTAGCTTTGCACCTGCGGTTTCTCGTTTTACGTCCCGTATTATGATTATTTTTATACATATTATGTTCTAACTCTATAGTTATGTACTAACCTACGTTCGAATTGTATTATACCAAATAAATTTTGTAAATTAACTAAATTTTATGCGGTTTTACACTGAGCATTTATCAGAAAAGATAAATGTCTATTGTTGTTATAGGAGTTGCTTCGGAGAGTGGTGTTCCTATATTTTCTAGGAAAAGGGGAAACTGCGAAAATGTAACTAAATTATGAATTATGTGTGATTTATGAATAAAGCTAATCTTTTTACTATATTATGAAATAATATTTTATTAAATGTTTTGTTAAAAGGTCCAGTTCTCTACAATTGCCTCACTTCATGGTATTAATATGTTCAGTAAATGCCATAATCTATCAATGGTCAACACACTAGTTGATAATGGAAACATACTTTGGAAAGAGTACTGTAACAGGTAATATTCTCATAAGTAAATTTTGGTGAAGTACCTCCCTAGTGGCCATATATAACTAATAAACTAAAAGTAATAGTCGTAAACTATTTGCGTCCACAGCGTTCTTAAAACGTCTGCGTAACTTCCTGCCTACTACCACTAAAATTGCTTAAGCTCAATCTCTCTTGCTGCCCATTCTTGACTACGCTGACGCCTGTTATCTCAATCTAACTGAGGACCAGCTGAACAAACTTGAGCGACGTCAAAATGTTTGCATTAGATTCATATTTGGCTTGCGCAAATATGATCATATATGGCGTAGACGAGGTGACCTCATCGAAACCTATAAAATTCTCTCGGGCAAATACAATTGCTCTAACCTGCCTTCCATCTTCAAGCTCAGTGATACTACTCGAGCACGATGTAATAATAATAAGCAACTCACTCGCTGGAAGTCAAAGACAAATGTTGGACATCACTCCCTCAACAACAGAGTGATGATGTTGTGAAACAAGTTACCGCAGGAAGTGATTGATGCTCCATCTACCAACAGTTTTAAAAGTAGACTTGACAAGTGGTTTTGTGAAAATAAACTTAATAGTAAAAGTGGAACAATAGTAATTTAATAGTTTTTATAAACAGTTATGGACAAACACACACCAACCTAGATATAGGCACATCAGCCTGTGGCTGCTCGCCTATTATTCAATAATAATAATAATAATATATATCTCAATTTCGTTCTAAGCTCAAGTGGCTTCCAATACGTCTTCGCCGGAATACTCACATTCTCTGTCTCCTTTACAACATATTGTTCAATCCTTCATCCCCACGCTATCTCAAGGAACATTTTAATTTCCTTCAATGTCCATCATACACGTTAAGGTCATTAGACAATTTTACACTTCAAATCCCACCACATACTAGCTCTTTCTATGATAAATCTTTCAGTGTTCATGCTGCCCGCCTATGGAATTCCCTACCCGTCTCAATAAGACGTGCATCTTCTTTAAATGTTTTTAAGGACCAAATAAAAAAGTTCTTTCTGTCCATATAATGCTCTTCATTATAAACTGTGGTATTGCTTATTTCTGTGTTGTAAGTATTTATTTATTATATATTTGTATAGGAATATGTATATGGTATTATAGTATGTATGACTTATATTTGAAATTGAGTATATGTTTTAGTATTTATTTGCTTAGTCAATTATATTGCTTAACTGCACCCCGTCACTATCGGTTTTACAAATCCTCTCCATCCAAAGGTTGCCTGGAAGAGATTACTTTTAGTAATAAGGCCGCCCATTGTAACACTAACTGAAAATTATAAGTTTTACCTCTTATTTATTGTCTTATGTGGTGTAACAATAAAGTATTATCTATCTATCTATAACATGCAAATGTTTTTGCTATGTTAAGTACCAATAGTGGCAAACCCCCACTTGATGGGGGAGGCCGTGTTCAGCAGTGGACAATCCGGCTGATATAGCAAGTAAGTACTATAGTAGTGCCTATATTATCTAGCAACACAACCCTATACATTTTTTTGCATATCATATAGTGGTTATGGATGTAATTTAAATAAAGATAATTTTGTCAAGTTAAAACTTTTTATTTCAGTTACATTAAAATACAATGTATTCCACTGGACAACTACTTAACCCTACAGTGGTCGTGTACTAAAACCTGACCTGATTGGTCGCGTGGATTACTATTGTATGCCATTTATAAATTCAAATAAAAGTACATTTTGAGCATCAAATATGTTTAATTCTTATTGTAATAGTATTATGAAGGTATTGACTTATTAAAAATAACCAATAAAAAAGAATCACAACCACTAAGCATAAAAAAAACTATGTGATTTTTTCTGCAATTTTAGAGGTTGTTTTTGACCTCCTGTTTGAGATCACAAAAAATCAAATCGAAAAGATTTAATTCTAATTCGTGTTTTCTGAACAAGATAGACATACAATCCTGGAATGATTGCCTAAAATAAACTTTTTGCATGTGTTGTACAGTTTTCTAGAGCTTTTATTGAGGCTTCTTCCGCAATCGTGGAAGCGACCTATGGAGCGAGTTGGTGTCTGCGCTGACGTTGTTGCTGTGGTTTCTGCCTGGGCAATGCCAAGAAAGTCTTTTATTTTATATGCTAGACTTCTTAGTAATTTATTTTCCAATTTTCTCTGAGCAGGAGGTTTCATCTAAGCCAGAGAAAGGTTAATGACGAAGTCACGTCGGCGAACAGCCTCATAATTTTTGTTTGCGTTGTAAATGCACAATGTGTTTAGTTCGCTGATATTGAGCAAGTAAAAAACAGTGAGGGGCCATCTTCGTGAGTTTCTGGACGTATCATACCTGTCCATTAGGTCTACGCTATTTTTGTTTGATTATAGTAGGTAATTATTTTTAGATTGCGCTTGTCGCCGAGTCTGATTCAAATTCGTCAAAATGACGCTTTTGTTAGGCTTAGGTCCATACGAATTTGCGTACATGGTTGACGGAAGTCAAATTTTGAAGAGCATAATGGGTTACCTCTTGCTACACGAAATTCTCGTGGTACCTACCTCTTTTATATAAAATATTATAACAGATTATATTTTATTATTAAAGAAAATATCTTTAGTGTCTCACAATTATAGCGCTTAACACCAACCACTCAACAACATTTGTAATCAAGAATTAACGAGAAAAACAAAAAAAAATACTATATTATTACGTTCAAAAGACTAACGCAATTGGTCGCGCGGCGTACAGTTGTAATCCACCGACTTTGCGGCCCCCATGTGACTCAACCATGTGCGACCGACGCTTGTGCAGCACTGAGTGGGTTTGTCAACTATTCAATTAAGAGTGAGAAGCGCGCAAAATTTACGCTCGCCATTTTTGAGAATTTCACAAATTAGTAGGTGTGGATTACATATGTAATCCACGCGACCACTCTAGGGTTAAAAACAAAAAACAACAATACCAAAAATATAAGCAAAATAATAACAAAACTACAAATCAATTATATTATATAGGTTAATGATGAGATAATATATGAATACCTTATACGTAACCAATTACTACTTGGCAGGGTAGCATCTGGTGTTGATTACAGCTTTACACAACTGTGCAGCATGGAGTTTATTCTATGAGTTTTTCATGTTTAGCCAAAGAAATTTATCTCGAAACTTTCTACAAATGCAATTTTTTTTTTTTTTCTTGTGATAATGCAATGCAGGTGTGTACTTATGGGGCCTTCAATGCACAATCTAGCTAAAAGCACCTTCAAATCTTCAAACAAGCAAAATTGAAACACCTAATAAGATTATTCTGTATGCAAATTTTTCATTTTATGTGATAAGTATCATTAACTGAATTTTACAGCTATGTTATACTGTATACTAAAATAATTACAAGCATTCATTTATATTAGTAGAGTAGTTTTAATTATGTGCGATTCATCCCATTACAGAATACTAAAGGCTTGTATCTCTATAAACATCATATTGCTGTTGCTTATTTTAGGGTATAATCATATTTTGAAGCTAATAAAACAGGACAAGCTTTATCCACAACTGCTAACATTTAAATACTTCTTATGTACCTATTTCAGTGTAACATTAATTGGCATAGCAACAGGGGGCCTTGAATGTGACCTAGAACTTTTATTATCTAGTGTTTATGATGTTCTAATATTTTGTATTGGTAAAAAAGAGTTGGAAACTTTGAAGAATATTGATCAAGTGAAGAGAGATTTGAGACAATGCTATTCCATATTGGATTATCTGTTGGAGTCTCTAGATCCAAATGCCGTGTCCAGTCCTTTGCCCACACTAGTTTTAGATCTTGTTCAGAGTGTGTTGTGCCCACAGGCGCAGCAGTTGCAGGTAACTACTTTTACTTGTTTATAGCCTTCTTTCAGATTCTAGTAATTTTTACATATATGTGTCATGCATAACAGTCTCATCCATGTTTATTTCTCTAAATATAATATGATTATGTTCCTACCACATACACAACCATGTTAAATGTAATGTTGTCTACAAAGTGCATCTGGTAGGGCCTCTCATATTTTCTTAAGTTTTGATAAAGGTACCAACAGATAATTTTGCAGTTACAATGGACTCAAACTCAAAAATGTGTTTAGAGCTCCTATCTTATTCTTCTTCTTCCTACAGTGCTAGAACCCAATGTGGGTCTTGGCCTCCTCTACCAAGCTCCTATATAAATAAATTTAAAAAATATTTTTCAGCAAGCTTTAGACCACTATTCAGAAAGTGTCACAGGTAGATGGGCTTGCCTCAGCATATATGGTCACTTAGTAGCCACCAGCTCAGATTTTCATGAGCTTGAACCCAGGGAGGCTCGGTTATTGATGCTGTTAGCTGCTGCGCAAGATGGTGCTCCTCTTAGAGACACGCCAGTTTACTTGCCGTATATGAGTCCAAATGTAAGTGGAGAATGTTTTACTTAAGTTTGTAATAGGTAGGGCTGGGCTGTTGGCAAAGATGTAAAAAAAGTATTCCTGTTATGAATCAGATCAAAGTAGTATTTAAAAAAAAAAGTATATTTTATATGGTGTATGGCTATATGTATATAGCCATACGCCATATAAAATATAGATATATTTGTATATACAGGTATATATTCCATCCATATCATGCCAAACTATTCCTCTTCAACTTTTCTGTTATTGGTACAAATTTCAATCTTCTGTCCATCCACACTAGTCTATTCTTCTGGTAGGTGGTTGGAGAATTCACGTTTCCCCCTCCACCCACTAGCACTAGTGGGAACCAAATAAACTACTACAAGAAATATTATTATTTATATAATGATAAGAAATGCATTCATATTATTTTTGCTAGGTTGAAATGCATTATTTATTATATTATGTTTAATAATTACAAAGTTATGTTACTAAGTTATTTTCGAAACGTCTGAATATCAACAAGTTTTTCCAAAAATGCCTGTAATGCACAATTTAAGTATTACGCAGTAATTGTTTGAAACGCCTAATTGTAGTTTATATATATAGGCGTGCCATAACGTGTGAGTGTGCCACCTGTCACAGTGGAAATAATATTTTAAATGCTGTATACTTCGTTTAAATATTGTATAATATACATGGTAGGTATTATTGTTTCAGGTAGCATTCAGAGCAGTCACCTGCAAGCTTCTTGCAGATGTATACATATTAGTTATCTGCGGAGCTACGCCAGCGCTATCTGCAATTGATGAAATAGTTTTGCAGTGTTGGGAAGGATATGCCCAGCTTATAAAAGAAGCTAAGCTAGTACACCCTAGAAATTTTCCTATGAGTGTTTTATTCGAACCTTGTGTTTTGGGGTAGGTATTTGAAGCGCTCGTAGCGAAGTTTGCTTAGCCGTTCTTAAGCGATCAGCTAAGTTAAGCAACGTCCGCCGCGGTCAGGAGTTAGATGGGTGACCGCTAGTGACATTGGGGAGGGCACGTTAAGCCGTCGGTTGTTGTCTTACGATGGCAGTCGTTACAGCATGGTGGTAGAGCATTTTGTGAATGCCCGTCTGGCTAGCTACCACTCTCAAGTGGAAAATCTGACGCCAAGCACCTAACGGTGTGTTGCGGCAGCTGTCCTTGAGAGCCAGTAATTCTAGGCTAGCCTGAACGACATCTTCGACCACATCATCACTTACCATCAGGTGAGATAGTGGTCAAAGGCTAGCCTATCAGCTATAAAAAAAAGAGATTACTATTTATTATTGCTTACATTTTAAAATAAAGGATTTATCCGATTTTTTAAATAAACAATTTAAGCATCATCGTCGACAGCTTTCCACCGTTAAGCAAAATGATAGGCAAAGTGAGGCGTTTTGGAAATTGCAGTCTGATCGGTATTTTTCCTTTCGTTGCCTCTCATGAGACCCATAGAAAGATATGGAGGGTGCAATTCTAGAACGGCACCACACACGTTCAATTCACGCATACACGCATATGATTAATGTTGCTCCGTCTGAAATAGAGAATGGCAGTGTAGGCCATTTTGCATGCGTGGCTTTCCATCACCTTCAAGTTGAAAATCTGTCACAAAGTAGTAGTTTGTCCCGGCAACAGTTAATATTTATTCTGTGTTCTGAGCAACAAACAAATAATAGTTAAAATTCAGACGGTTAATGGGTTTTTCTGTTAAAGAAATTTAAGGCCGAAGTCTGAACTGTGGTAGATGTCAATAGACTGACCCCTATTACCTATACCTACCTCATTGGGTATATGAAAGCGCGGTAATATGACATTATATATAAGTAAATACGTTTGCCATACCAAATTTGCGAATGTTTACCTGCCTAGCTACAAACGACCCTCGAGTAGAAAATGTTTCGCTAACACTTACGTAATTCTTCATTGTAATTTTTGCATTTACGCCTGCTAAGCGAATAAGCTTACAAAATTACAACCAAAGGAAAAGTTTGAACTACGAGCGGGATTCGAATCCGCGACCGACATTTGATCAAATAACTAATTTCAGCATTTATTTTCAGTATTCTCGTAATAAACGTCAACAGAAGACGATGTGTTTTTTCACGGCACCTGCATATATCCGGTCAGAAAAGCAGAGGGATGTCTGGAGCACACAAAATGGATATTCTCAGAACGTTTTATGTGACCACAGCGAGAGATTTAGCACCAGAGCTGAGCAAAAATGCTGACGATAAAGGTATATATACAACCTGCATAAATTGATCGCATATCCAGATTCACTGCGTCTCGGGATTCCGGGTTCATAGAGTGGAAATTGACTCAAAAGCCGTACGAGGATTCCGTTTCAATCATAGAGTAACATAGGTAAAACAACAATCATCTTATGTACTTCTAAAATTGCATTTACATTTTGGTTTTAGACTCTGAAGTTTTAGGGTGTATGAACGAAGCATATTGGTGTTCAGATTATCACAAATGCCATGCACAGAAGTCAGGAAACATTATTTGCTGTGCGCTGTACACTTCTACTGTGCCTACCCATACTATGAGGTAACCATGATAAAACATTTTTTAATTTTTTTTCTATGGTGATGTTACATTATAACCAATCACAATTCAGTTCCTAAACCAGTGTGGTAAAATTATCGTGTGAATGTCTCCAGCTTACTCAATCGAAATTTCTTAATTCTGAATATGCCAATATTTAGAGCATATTTTGTGCAATTATGAATACCAACTCAAAATTTAGGTGCCAAATAAACTTCGACGCTACGTGTGATTATTAGTGTGTTAGCTGACGTTATGGTCTCCAGCTGACACATGCTGTATATACGAAACGGCTGAAGATGTGGTTATATACTATAGCCAGGGATTTAGAGCATAATTTGTGCCAATGGCACAAAAAAAATTGAACGTCATACTTGAAAGCTGTAGTAGTTATGACTCGATTTTAACGTGTAAGCTGGAGACCACGTGTCTACAGCTACTCATCTGTATCTTCTGAACGAATGGACCTACGACTTTGTTTAATATGTCTAAATTTAGAGCCAAATTTGTGCCAAAGGCACTAAAATTTTCAAGTCTCTGGCTATTAAGGTTTTGGAGATACAAGCTCAATTCAACGTGTAAGCTGGGGACACATGTCCCCAGCTAGCACATGCTGGACAGCTCAAACGGGACAGCCTAGATTCCTGTTTAATGGCTTAAAATGAAGGGTAGAATTTGTGCCATCGGCACCAAAATTTTCAAAACAATAGGCCCCATAGTTTTTGTGTAACAAGCAAAAACATTTCTTCCCGCCAAAAAATTTAAATATTTGGTTAAAAACATTACTGAAGCTGGAGACATTCACACAAATTATCTGTTATTTGAACTCCCTTTGCCGTGTGTAAGGACCGAATTTATAGCCAATTTTTGTTTCTTTTTTACAGATTAATTACCAGCCAGATACTACAAGACCTCACTACAAATAAAGAAGTATATTGGTGAAAATTTTGTGATTACTACGTAAACTTACATTCCATTAGATTAGATCATTAATCATCCGCATTTATAATATTTAAGTACATATAATTATATTATAAGATTTTTATAATTATATTTTTGATCTGTCCGTCCAGAAGTTAAGAATTAAACAATATAATTTTTAGTCAATTTGTTTTAATACCAGAACAATCCTACCATAACACTCACTCAAGGTGTTAGCCATTGATCATAGTATAAATCACTAGAAAGGCAGCATTTCATATCACGATTTACAAATGTTTGTACATTTAGGAAATTTTACACGAAGTTGAACTGAACACTGAACTGTTAGAATAATAGTACTAAAATATAGTGGACAAAGTTTTATTAATGTCCAGTTTTGCAGTTTCTTCAATATAATATTATTGATTTCGAAATGTTCAATTAAAAACTTGTCATGTAAATTTACCTTTAAACAAGTAACACTAGAAAATTGCCAATTGCGATCACAAAAAGTACTCGGAGCATTTTCTTACATGATTAATTAGGTACATAATGTTAGGTCATTTTATAATAAAAATATTTAAGGTTGGTTGATTTATTATATCTGAGTTAATCGTGACTAAAGGTTCTAGTCCGAATAAAGCTGCCGAAAGCAACTGCGGACTGCCAGCGACGCGCGCCATATAATATATACCAATGACTGCATGCAGCCGCGGCACTTGCAGCCTGCAGATGCAGTCGGCAGCGTCGTTCAGGGTAGAACCTTAACAATTCAAATATTAAAAATAGAAGTAATATAAACTTAATCAAATTATTTAAGTTAAAATCAAGCACTCGATTGTGATTATATTTTTAAATTTTGTTAAGAAATTTAATTAAAATATGTATCTCAAAATTTCGGATTATGCCAATAAATTTATTATTTATCAAAAGAGATATGATTTAGATCGTAGATATCGATGGATATGCTGACTATTGCATCGCCGCACTGTGTTTCGCCTAGAACAAGCTAGCTGGACAAAAATATTTTATAATGGGTTTCGATTGCTTTTGCCTTAGACAATGATAATTTGTTAATTTCATAATTTTCAGGTAGGTACAGATTAAATTATAAGTCTAAAAATGAAAAACCAAATACTTTATAAAAAAATGTATTGTATTTCTTACAAAGGCACAAAAAAAAGCAAAAATACAGCAGAAATAAGTACATTAAAATAGAAAGAAACAATCAATAATATATTACAACATAATTATACAATAAAAAGTAAAAAAATACATTATTATTTATAACTTAAATATTATAAAAAAAGGTAAACTCAAGATTTTACAAAAATGCTACATCATACTCGTAATTATCCTAAATATCCTCATCTGATGATTCGTCACTCTCACATTCAGTCGAGTCTGGTAACAAGTAATCACCTTCATCAGTCGGACTCGGAAGAACGTTACTTGTAACCCGATGTGATTGTATTGAAGGCGGAACAATCAAATTTAAAACTTCTTCAGGTAATTTGTCAATTTTCTTTTTGGGTACCTCTCTGAGAGAGTTGATTAGAGGATCAGACGTTATTAAAAGCATATTCAACAAATCTGTATTTGTGGCAATACGTGACAGTTTCCTGGTGTGGTGTTCACGGAATCTCCGGCAGTCTTTATTTCGAGCCTCTTGAGCTTCTTCTGAGAGCTGTCCGATTGGAAGAATGCAAGTTTTTATCACTTCTGTGCTATGTACAAGTATTTTGTGTACAGTAGCTGGCATGTAGTACCACGAATACAGATTTAGATAAAGTGTTCTGGTTTCAGAACACACTTTCTCAAATTCATTGTAATTAATATCGTACCCAGAAGATAAAGTTCTTAACAAAATGCAGAATTTTTTAATGAGGTTAACGTCTAAGCCTGTAATCTCTCCACTCAGTTCCGGGTTTGTAAAGAATCTGCGAGCTGTGTTCCCATCATTTGTGTTACCATAACCAGGTTTTGGTTTGTCTACAATAAGTCCCATTTGGGTTTTAAACTTTTGCTTTATGTCGTCTGAACGCTGTTTCACACTAGCTTTATCGTCATCACCTCTAACCTGCCACTTCTTAATATCCAAACGATAGCTAATGTGCAACAGACATTCAAAACAGCGAATCCAAGCATGTAATGTAGACAAACCAAACCCATAATGTTCTACATTACTTTCCAATCCACTTAAATCACCATTCATCATCTTAGGAGTCGCACCACAGATATAACACTTTTGTGCAGATCGTGTGTCAGTCATAGCATTGCATACTTTGCCGTCTGTCATTGTTAGCAAAAGAGTGTGCTTCACAGAAATTTGTGATTCACCAACACTACATGTTGTTGGAAGAAGTTGAGATACTTCTTCCAACACTCTGTTAGTTTCTGTAGTCGTAAATTCATTTGTTTCCTTTGAAAAAATAAATTTAATTGGCCTGCAATATAACGTGGAGGAAGGTCGTGGGTTTTGCCAAATAATATTTTGACCATCACACAATCTCAAAGGCACAAATGAAAATACAAACAGAAATTCATCAGTAACCTCAGTGTTTTCAAACTTCTGCTTGTAGGTACTGTGACCAGAACTACCATCACATCCCCATTTGCTAACTAATGTGAATGACGAACTGGGCAGCACACTTTTAATGACTTCACTTTGTGCTTCAACTAGTCGTTCAGTTGTTTTATCCAAAATAGCTTGGAGTTTTATTTCCGCGCGCGATTCCGTTATAGATATATGGTCATCAGAAGGATAACAAAGTTTTTTTGACTTACATAGGCTATGGTATGATGGAAACACTTGATGTCCAGCCTTCATTGCCCACTTTCTCGTCTGTTTGTAAGAGTGAGAAGTGCACTTAGAATCTACGTAATAAGCTAGCGCTTCGTCACTATTTAACTGCCTAGCACTACAAAGAGATTCTTCAGATGCCTTTCCTTCTGTGCTGGAATGATCGCCACTTTTTCGGATTCGAGAGGCAACCGCTCTATGACCCGATAAACGATTTGCCACTTCCGCAGCTGTGGTCAATTCACTAGCACTCCGCAATTTCACCAAGTCTTCAACCCTGCGTTTTTTTGTTTTGAAACTGGCGTCTTCGAAGTCTTTTCGGGGTCTACCTTTAGGTCGATTATCTTCTGATGAGGAGGAAGCAGAAGGCCGATGCATACGAACGCTAAATTGTATGTCTGCTCCGTCCAGCCAACTTCTATTTTTGTTTAAAAAAACATCCATTGTTTTCGAAGCAGCCCACTTTTCAGCAAATTTTGACGATATGCTGGCAATTTTTGTTTGCATATCTCTTCTTGAATCGGAGGCCACATCTCTCAGATTGTATTTGTTAAAAATAAACTCCATCAGGTGAGCATTTCTTGCTTCTTTGTCATATTTACGCCATTCTTCAAATAACTCCATTTTCGAAAAAGTGTACACATGATCTGAAAAAAAAATAAAAAAAAATGTTTAGCATTCGTTGCGGTCTCCATATTATATATCATTTCAAAGGTTAATGTTGTGGCTGTAACATACATAAAAATCAACTTGGATACACGTGGATACAAAAAGTTGCGATCCTTGAAAGTTTAGATATGAAGAAAAACTTGACATTCTTTTAACAGATTTTTCAATTGGATATTTAAAGCACATGTTGGCAAATAATATATTAAGTCGATATTAAGTAAGAAAGTACTTACCCTCAAAGGTAAAATCCATCACAGAAAATACTAAAATAATCACTACAAATTTTAAGAGATGTTATCATAAGTGCCGCAAAATTGCAACTAATTTAATTTCACAAATGCAATTAACTTATCACTTACCTTCAACCCCTTATAACTCACCACTATGGAATGTTTGCCCTAATTATTACCAGTTATCGAGACCTTGGGGGTTTTGTTAATGGCATTTGACCCTTAATTACCTGATTAGGTAAATGACTTTTGTCCACCTACGTTGTTCTAGGCAAAACACTGTGCGCCGTAGTAATATTCCTTTAAGACTAAAATACTAAATGTCAGGAGATAAACTTAAAACTATCTATTTTGTGTCAAAGATTAATAAATATAACAACTGGGCAAGATCAATTATTAGAACTGATGAGTTTGCATTAAACACACAAGAGTGCAAGCTGTATTACATCCTGTTTCCGCTGCTTTAAAAGCTAATAAGCTCAATTCCCTTCCGTAGCACATGGCAGATACTCCCACTAAATACAATTAAAATAGGATAAAATAAATGCAATCATATTGAGATAAAATCACAAGCAATTCACACTATAAATGATGATTATAAATATTATTGCTATGATTGGTCATATAACTAATAAAACATAATCACACGAAATCTTATCATAACTGCCTTGGTTAATTAAAAAAATAAATGGGGGTTTCCCGTGATAATCTTTTCACTAAAGCAAAAATGTGATAAATCAGACTAGTTCTTGTGGCCATAATTACCATCATAACCACATAATCTGTGAAATTGACATACAATTTTCAGATTCCTCCTATAGATAAAAAGATAATTTTATTGATATTATTCAACTTCATTATAAGCTTCTTTGCTACACGTTAATATGGAGACAATTCGTATAAGGCCACTGTTTTTTAATTCCAATATTATTCATTGCATATCTAGTTTTTTTATGTCGTAGCTTACCTTTTCAGTTACATGGGACGTTCTTGTGTACTACAAATATGCAAAGAAAATTAACTCTACAGTTACTGCTTTGATTTCGGACTCTTCAAGTTCACAATTAACAAAACACGCACCTTCCAAATTCAATTGGTTTATTTATCTGGCGCTTAGAAATGATCGCATCCGATTGGTCACGTCAAGGTAGTGTTATGGCGGCGCAAGGTACACTTTTCTAACGACGCTCGCTCAAACGTTTTTGTTCTTTAGTTTAAGAGCTTGACTTAAATTTCTTTACATATTTATTCGTAGTGTAATTACAATGGTAATGAAGCTGGATTCATATTTACATACTTTTGTAATTTCCTTCGAAAACGATGTCCAATATAAAGTTCAAATTTCAAAGATAATTTTCATCACCATTCTAATTAGACAATAAGGCCCAAGCCACAGCTCGCAAGCTTGCAGATACCACATCTATTCTCCGTTTGAAGAGTTTTTAAATCAAATTCCCCATAAAGTACTTCGTAATGCTTGCGTTATTACGAATAATCTCATTATCAACATGTAGTGAAGTCATTTAAGTAAGCGCTACTTAAAACTACTTAGCATTCTACACTGAGGTTGTTTGATTTTGAACTTGAGCTGTTGTATTAGATCGAAAATTTTAAGTGAAGGCCCTACTTTCATTTCTAAAAGTTCTATGATTTCGTCTTTACTGAGTTGGAGCATCATCGGCCCGGTGATATGGCTGAAGTTATCGCAGTATGGTTGGCAATCGTTCACTGTTAGGAACTTTGCGACGTCTGAAGTGGTCCACATTTCAACGTTGACTGAATTTAGTACTTCAAAGGGAACCGTCGTGTTGACTAGTCTCGGGATCACTTTGTCTTCAATTTCTGTAGGAACTTCAGCAAATACTTCAGGGGAAGGCTGCGGTATGTTCTGATTTGAATCTTGTGATGTATCCGTTGGTGCACTCTGAAATCGTACGAAAACATACACAATAATGAGAAAAAAATAACTATTTGTTATGTTAAATTTAGTTAAGTAACGTAAAAAGTGGTAATTACGTTTAAAATTTATTGTTTTATGTCCCATATTTTTAACATTGTTCAAAAAGCTATATAATTCAAATGCGTTTAATATGAAAATGTTGTAAATGACACCTAGAATGTTTATTTTTATTTTACTTTATCTGTATGAACACAAAAATATGAATCAAAGTGTAGCTGGAGACTCATGCTTGTGGTTCGTCCAATTAATGAAATTTTGCTTGGAAATGGTATGTTTCGTAGAACTCTTAATACTCATCGTACTCAGTATTTACCATGCTTCATATGTGCCAGTAGTTATTAGGGAGAAAAATCCCTTTGTGACCCTCAGACCGACTAAGAACTATAGACGTAACAAAAAAAAACGTTTTCCCTAATAGTTAAAATGGTTCTTTTAAATTTGAATCAGATTATACTTTTTTAAATGTGTAATAAAATTTAAAATTCGAATACTCACTATCTGACTATCCTGATTGGACTGGTTAGAATTTTCTGTATCCATGAGCCGCTCTTCTAGCCTCTCCTCTATGTGCGGACTTTCCTCTTCATGATAAATCTCTTCATTGTACTGACTATCCTGTACATGCTGATTTTCCATTTCAGACTGACTTTCTACAGCATGCTGACTTTCTACTGCATGTTGACTTTCGTCTTCAATCTGACTTTCCTCTTCTTTAAGTGCCGGCTTAGGGTTTATTTCATTTAAATCAGGTTCCACCTCCATCTTGATCTGTTGATCTATAGGCGCCTCTAACGTTGCCAACATCTCATCGGCCCGCGGTTCCATGTCGGCAGACATTTCGGACACACTCGTGAGTGGTGACAAACTCTTAATATCTGCCATGTCAGAGTTTTGTGAACTTTCTTCCGTTGTATTTGGAGGTTGAGGTTGGATTTTAATGCCTGGAAGAATATATTTAACATTGTTACTATACAAAACACCGAGTTCGCTATGCTTTTTAAGACTACACCCAAGAAGCATAACATAACCCAAATGTAATTCTACGTCTATCTGTCCGTACGTATGACGTTTCTGTCTCATAAACGGCATGGAGATACCAACCTGGAATTTTATGTATTTTGTGTAAACCTAATATTGAACTACTTCAATGCCGGATAACCTTGCGACTTTGTTCCCATGAAATCTTTTTAATCCTCCAAAATCACGTCTAGTGTTATACGGCCGTGTGAGAGTACTTCAGCGGTCGGTTACCATTGATCTCTATGGCTGGGACATTTGACTCGGTTATTAGAAAATACGGCAATGTATCCGATATCGTTTGGTAGCCATTAGACGTTAACAATACGATCTGACGTGACCCTATGGACCTTGAAACCACATTTTCGAGTGGCTAGCTCTAAATTATTAGACGTAACCTAATGTAACCTTATAAAGTTACCATTGAGGTAACTTTATAAGGATCTGAAATGTAGTGTATTAAGTGATTATTAGGCACAGTGTGTTTATAGCGCAGTGATTCGACACTAGTCAATAAACACTTCATAGTTAGACTTAGGTCCTCACATGTGAAATGTGACAAAAATTGGTCATCATCCAGTTAGCATAAGAAAAGTCTATGATTTGAAATTGAAAAAAAAAAAAAATCTACTTTGTTATCTTTTTTTTTTGGGTATTTATAAGTATAAGTTGTAGTATCTATTAAATTTAATAAGCAACTCGGCGCGAATTAATTGCTTTGCGTTATATATAATTAAATGTCTAGTTTTTTACATAAACTTTATATACTTTATTCAATATATAATATGTTGATATCTTTTCCTTTGTGGTTCCAAAACGTAAGTAAAATGATCTAATCTTGTGGTATAAAAACTCAAGTTCCGTTCAGTATCTGATATGGATAAACAAAATTCCTTGCATTAAAGAGTATTAACCTAATATTGAACGAATTCAATTGCATTATTTTCGGGGGTGGACCCCTGAAAAAGAATCCCATAACCAAATCGAGAGAGGAAAAACTAAAATAAAAAATATCTTAGCATGTCCTACTACTTATTGAGTAAGTTAAGTGATATGAACGCTAACAATGCAATTACACTTATTATCAAAATTAAATCATATCACAAATATAAATAATTGATAAAACATGGACTACAAGATTCAAAATGTCAAATAGATTTTATTGGCCATGAATCTGATCTCCAACGCAAACTACCTTAAAATAAGTAAAGTAGAAAAAGTCTTATTCTAAAATGTAAATGAGTACAACAGTTTTTGTTTTTGACTGATCTGCTCAAAATCATTTTAGGATTTATATTATTCTTGATCATAACAATTTGGACTAAATCATAAACAGTGTCAGAACTTTCGTATTTAACTTAATTTTAGTTAGTTTGTGGTGCATAACTAAACAGCGGTTAATGTCCGTAGCGCTTTACACCTGAGTCGCTTGCACTGCCATGTCGAAACAGTTGTCACTTTCGTGACGTTAGCACGGGCCGGCATTACCGACTTTTTAGGAAATTTAAAGAATATTTTGAATATTCTTCAAATTTTACAGAATTATCTATACTAATATTATACAGTGTAAAGATTTGTATTTTTGTACGTAACGAATATAAAAACTACTGGACCGATTAGAAAATGTTTTCATCATATGAATCATACATTATCCCTGATGAACATAGTTTATAGAATATTATAAAAAATACGTCAAATACCCGTCCGAAGCCGGGGCGGGCCGCTAGTGGTAAATAAGGCTGGTGGTGTGAAGTACCTCTGTCGGCTTGCTTGCGGCGGCGACGCGGAGGGCGGGGCGCGGGTCGGCGCGGCGCACGCGGCGGCTGCAGCGGCCCCTCGAGCCGGTGGCGCACTGCGCGGCACCACCCTACTGGGTACATGTCCGTGCTGTGCGCCCACAGCCACTGGTCGTACTCCGTACCCCAACCGTCGAAGTGTATCTGTTAACAGGGTTTAAACAAATTAGGGGTAATTTCACCAGTCTAAGATATAATGGCGTGGTGGCGTAATGCAGTGGCGTGCCGGGATAAAATTGTATCCCCTCATACCCTCCCCTAAGGCTGTCGCGTGCGAACCTGCTGGCAAGATTACACAAGAATCGGTTGAGAAATGTGACCTGTAGAAGGGAAATATTGGACATCCGCCGGACAGACATACGAAAGCGGTTTGATGCAAGCTGAAATGGAGACGCTTCGCTCGCACTTCTCGCTGAATCGCGCTCGCTCAATAACGTTTATTTCGTAAAATTGGTTTTCTTTTACCGTTAAAAAATATTCACGTCACTAATTACAACAAAATAATGTCTAACACTACTTATTTCAGTCATTGTGGTTACCAGTGTGCTATGTGTGTATAGTTCGTAAGATGCATTTGTAGCTAAATACACTTGAATAGATCGCGATACCGTAGTAGCTCAATACGCACACAACGTAACGTAACGTACGTATTCCGAAATTGACAAACGTCGTATTCGGAGTTCACATGAGTGCAACGAACGACGCACTCTACTTGTGGACGATTTAGCAGGGATTGATAAATCGTCGAAAGTTAGATTGCAACTAATTGTCATGAAAGTAACCTTTTATGAGACACTAAATGAACTAAATATAATGAGAAATATTAAGTAACGAAATAAAAACTAAACTTGAAAATCAAATAATTTAAGGAAAAAACTTTAGTATTAAACGGTTTTATTGAAAATAAAACACTAGTGGCTCGCCGAGCTGACCTAGCGAGTCTGCCCTTGCATAGCTTACAATTGAATAAAGCTTCCCTGCGCATGCTAATGGTAGAATGGGTCAAGAAATCAAAAAATCTAGATATGTAATGTAAATAATAAATAATTTTCTTGGACTTATGTCTAAGAAAATCAATGAAACGCGGGTCCCAGCGAAGGCTAGTTGTATCAGAAATATGTAGGTAAGTAGTAAATATACAATAATTTTACATACTTGGTCATGTATTTATCTCGTATTAATATACTGGCTACAAAAACATGGAAAATAAATTATACGAGAGAGAGAGAGACTATCACTTTTAGGCAACTGACGTGCGTATCAGGACATGGCCATTAAATTAAGCGCAGGCGTCCATATTGTCAACATCTTATCATGTATATCTCCGTAAATTCGAAAAAATTACAAAAACTGAATCGACAAAAAAAATTATGGACTCATCAAACCTGCGTACAAAATTTCGTGAGAATCGGTTGAGAAAAGCGACCTGTAGAGGAGAACAACCGGACATACCAAAAGCATTTTTGTCTTAGTTGAAACAGAGACATTTCGCTCGAGCTAAGTTCTCGCTCGGTCAATAAACTAAGAGCTAACATATAATTCGGTAAGTCCTAGGTAGGGTGACGTGACCCGTTACGCGCCTCTTTGCAACCGAAAATCATATTTTCCTTTAAAATAAGGAAAGTATCCGAACGCGGTTTATGAATTTAATGTTTATTGAAGCGTACGAACTTCACTTCATTATTATGACAGTTATAGCGTACAAACAGCCGTACCGTATTTTTAGTCGCCATTGGAAGATTTAGTGTGTGTACGTGTGCTCATTTTTTATGGAAAAATTGCCGCAGAAGACTTTTTAAGGGTAAGAATTTATACATAAATCATGATATTATACCCATCTAGTTTGGTGTTGATATGAATCCATTGTCTAATTTTAATATTTTACTAAAAAAAAAGTATAAAAAATATGATAATTATATTAACTTTCGAGTGGTCGTCAAACGGGTCCATGTTTTGTAGCCAAGACTCGTTTACTACCACGTAGTCGCAATATGGTTTAATACAGACTGTTTTCGATGGTATTTATCTGAATAGTACTAAAGGTATTATTCAAGGTTATTTAATATAAATATCCATAGCAACTTCATCTAACTCACTACCGAATTCCGGCCACCAAAATTTAAAGAAATAGTGTTTCAAAATAATTTCTTTGAAAGCAGCCGTAAATCGGTTTTTGAGTAAAGTAAATGTAGATTCATACATAATTTTGATGTTGACTGTAAAAAGTTCTGGCGGTAGCTCAAATAATTTTCACATGACATAAGTAACAAATAAAATCGACCACGATCGCTGAAAAGTGTTCGCAAAGTCGGGATAAAAATAATGTTATATTATATGTGATTTAAACAGTTACAAGTTGTTTTATTATGTATCGCGAAAACTTAAGAAAATATTAGAATTATCATGTCATTATGAATATAAGTACTCACATATCTGATATGTTTAACCCATTGGCATCGGCGATAATGATAACAATAGAATTTCATTCATAAATAGGCCATAGCGGTCCAGGACGATGCCAACTTAATAATGTCTTATACATGCGTATTTTCACTGATTAAGAACAAAAGATTCCAAAATATTTACAGTTTTATTTAAATTCTAAATAAATATTTTATATATATTTAGAATTTAAATAAATATATACACGCGTATTTTCACTGATTAAAAAAAAAAGATTCCAAAATATTTACAGTTTTATTTAAATTATAAATATATGCTTTATGGCACTGTAAAAGAGACTTCTTTTCCTTGTCTTTAGTAGTGGCCGACAATTGGTATATCAGTGGACGTAAAGTAGGCAAAATGGCCAAAAACGCGTCAAATTACTCTTTTTTATTTATTTATTCTTTAAAAATATTCAGCTAGTTAAAATACTATGTTTTAGTTTTTATTTTGATACTACGACATTTGTTCTATAAGTACAACATGTTTTTTTACACTACTTAATGTTGCTTCTAAAAAAAATAAGCTCAATTTCGTATTGGCGTAAACTGGTCGTAAAGGGGTCATTCCACCCTACCAGTCATCATGACAACTTTCATCAATCTAGGGATAATGATCAGACAAAGCAATAAAACCGTGCACTTTGCATGGCGGGCATTCGCAAAGTCCCTTAGGATTTTGCGAATGCCCGCCAGGTTTGATAGCTACCACCATAAAATATAAAATCTGCCATCAAGCACCTAACCGATTACGCTCCATGTAGTTGAAGACGATAACAACTTAAACCTAGAAAGGCTCTCAAGGACAGCTGCCTGAACACACCGTTAGGTGCTTGGTGACAAATTTGCTTGATACCAAAACCAAGTCTGCCCGGCGGGATTAAAACAAAGAACATACTTTACGCCAGACCATAAAAAAATTCTTACACAATTCCTACAAAAACAATACTGAAGTTCAAATGTAAAAATGTCAGTCTCCATTACCATTACAATATGGCTGCTAGTTACGATCATGATAATATGGAACTATATAATATCTCTGCCCACTAACTAACACGTTCCTTAAAATTAATAGTCCGATTTATTCGTGTTATCTTATCAATGGAGTCAGGAAGCTTAGAATACTGCGAGTCAGGTAATTTGAGCCACTTTTTTTTATTGCTGATAGAGGTAAGCCACAATCTCACTTGATGGTAAGTGATGATATGGTCGAAGGTGTTGACAGGCTTAACCTAGAATTACTGGCTCTCAAGGACAGCTGCTGGAACACCCCGTTAGGTACTTGGCGACGGATTTTCTACAAGAGGGTGGTCGCTAGCCAGGCGGGCATTCACAAAATGCCCTTCCACAATGCGGTGAAGCTCAAGCCTGCGGCGGGATTCGAACCATCGAACTGCTGCGCGGCAGTCCATAGCCAATGCCACTGAGCCATCACTGCTTCTAAAACATAATGCGCACGAGAACACGTGACATAACTTCAATCTATGCTGTAAGCCCGGAGCTGTGGTTACCTTGAAATGAAATGAAATATATTTATTGCATAAACCGTGTACATATTAGATCTTATTAAGAGCACAAGTGCTAGTAGAACTACAGTTTGTCCATGACAGATGTACAATATAATATTATTAGTATTTATTTATTAATGAAATTACATGTCAAACAATTAAAAAAATATTTATATATTATTAAAATGATTACTAAATTATTAAATAAACATGTCATCCTCAATTTACACCGAATACTTCATTAATGTCATAAAAGCATTTTTCTTTTAGCCACTTAAAAAGTTTAGTTTTAAATTGTCTAATTGGTAATTCTCTAATATCTCTAGGAATCTTGTTAAATATTTTTACTGTCATAGTCACACAGCTCTTTCGAGCAAGTGCAGTTTTCCATATAGGCATCATTAACCTCGTTGGGTCCCTATATTTTGCCCTAGAGTTAGATTTTTCCTCAAAGTGGTTAAAAAATGCGTCATGTTCTTTAACAAAACATCCTATTTGATATATATATAAACCTATTAATGTCAGTGTATTCAGCTTTTTAAAAAGTGGTTTACCTGATTCTAGTGGACCGACTCCACAAACAGCTCTAATACATTTTTTTTGAATAATAAAATCTGTTTTTCTATTAGTAGAGTTACCCCATAACATTAGTCCGTAACCTAGAACTGAGGCGTTTGACCCGAAGTACGTCTTAATCGTCCAAGGGCAAATATGAATCTATTTAATTTCTTACATACGTTTCTTACACACCTTGAGCAAGTCTGCGACTACGCGCGCTACTGTGGCGACGCACACGAGCCGCGGGTCCATTAGATCAGTGCACTCGAGCCGCATGCCGGCCACGAACCCGTGCGAGACCACGTGTCCACGCGCCAGGAACATATCACGCGTTGCCGCTTCACTGCCACTCATCGACAAATACTGCTCCCAGTTGAACTGATCTGGTGTGAACCTATATAAAAACAAATCATTTGAGAACCAGTCATTTTAGATTCTGCCTGTTAACATCTTAGATCATATCATCCCTTAGGAGAGGTGACGATAGTCTAGAAAAACTGGTAATAGTTGGCAACACCGCCGGAAAGAGATCAAGAGGACGGTCACCAACTAGATGGTCTGACCAAATCAGAGATACCACTCCTTCGTCTAAATTCTATGCCACAGTGAGGAAGGCCACGGACCGAAATCAATGGAAACAGTTTGTCCGATCCTACTTAGCCAAGAGTTACCACGACCTTCAGCATGAAGAAACGACCGTAGAGAGAGAGATCATCCCTTAGCATCAAGTGATAATATGTGTACGGACTTTATGATTAGTTTTCCTCCTTTTGCCTACATTATTTATTTATATCGAATCATCTTTTATGTGTTAGTTAAGAAATATTTTTAAGTTGCTTATTTTCTTCTTGGTATTGGTTGTCATTGTTGTTTCATTCTTTATATTTTTTGTGTGGCAATAAACGAATTTTGATTTGGTTTAGATAGTAGTCACAAACTAACACCTGTCACGCTTGTATTCCTCTAATGCATAGGTATCTAAACCCCCAGAAGTATCACAGGGTTCGAAACAATAATTGTCATGGATCTTATCATAAGCTGTGATATATATAAACGATAATATTTAATTACATTATGATATCTCTTCGAATAGAAAACATTTAACTTTACTACACCCTTTTCGAGCTTGTGTGACGGTATTTTTAAATAAGTACCAAAATCAGCAAACTAAGGTAAATAGTCAATACCCAATACGTCCATTTAGGATTTTCAAACTTATATCTATTTAAATAAGTATCAATCTTGATCATTCGACACTCTGAATTTGAAATATAATGCAATGTGGACCATGGCGTTGAATCTGTTTTCCATTGCCTCATACAAACAATTGTAAAATAAAAATGTTTGTTAGGACCAACAGAAGTCAAATCTAAGGGGTTGTTAGCATTTTTCCAATAACCCTGTACAATAGAGATAGAACTACATAAGATCGAAGTTGGAACTTGTCGTTTTCTAGGTGCACTGTGCATCGACCATTAGAAGAAGAAAATTTATTGAATCATGAAAATCTAATAATCAATTTTAATAATCAAATAAAACATATCTTGCGAGAGGTGAGTGTTAGAACGGTTTTTATAGCTTTTTTTCGTTACTTCTTCCCTCCAGTGCTTTTAGGTTTCTAAGGAAAATCGGTGATTCTACTGGTTTGTATTTCCGAGTATTGTTACTTAAGAGACATATTTTACCGATTCCGCAAGATATATGGGTAAGAAGATGATGGAGACTTGTATAAGGTGCTCCTCTATGGCAATCTTTTAGTAGGGCACTTACCCAGATGGAGGTATGAGCGGAATGTTGTTAGCCGCCGCGAATCCGACGGGGAATATGCACGGCGACCGTTGGTGATAGCAGAACCAGTCAGCCCCGGACGCGTCCGCTGGATAGCAATCTATCCTGATCATCATGTAGCCTGGAAGTACAATTACTGAAGTTAGGCCACGAAGGGTAAGGAAGTAATCATAGCCCCCAAAAGGCTAGGAAAAGTCTCTAAACCTGTTTAAAAAGTGCGGCACGTAAAATTTACCATACGAATTTAAAAAGTGTTCAAAATTTATGAAACAGTGATGGTTCAGTGGCATTGGCTATGGACTGCCGTGCAGCAGGTCCATGGTTCGAATCCCGCCCAGAGCTTGAGCTTCACCGCATGGTGGAAGGGCATTTTGTGAATGCCCGCCTGGCTAGCGACCACGCTCAAGTAGAAATGCTGTCGCCAATCACCTAACTGTGTGTTCCGGCAGCAGTCCTTGAGAGCCAGAAAAATTACAGGCTAATGATACCTAACAACTGGAAATCTCAGTGTGACGGGCACAGTGCAATTCGTAGCTGACGAAATGCGTCTGTTATAGGCAGAGGTTAGTCCACTTAACATCAGGTGGGCCTCGGGCTTGTTCCGTCACAATAACATAAAAAAAAAAAAAAAATGTAAATATCCAATTGTATGTTCGGAGCGACATAGTTGTGCAACGGCCCATAACAGGCTCGAGTCCCAGACTCAAGCTACGACCGCTGTGGCGTTAAATTAAATTCAGAATGCAAATTGTTCTAAACCGTTATAATATTAAAAATTCTGCATTGCATCTATTTAAGTCTCTACAATATCCTTCGCTCCGCCTTTACTACATACACACTACATATTGGTTTAGGGTTCCCCAGCAAAAGCTTATAGTTTCGTCGTGCCCGGAAGATATATAAAATCTACAATGCTATAATTTGGTTCCTGAATAGATAAAACACGAAAAATTAATTAATTTATTTAAGTATTTCAATATCTAAATAAATCAATATTTATCAAATGGAATTTTCTAATAATCAGAAAATTTTATACTTAACACTGCTACACAAACTAAAATTATCACAGAAGTCAAATACTTTGTCTAACCCAAGTCAGTTTGTCACTTGTGGCGAACCCGCATCTGTTATAAGCAGAGCATAATATCAGGTGGGCCTCCTGCTTATTCTGTCATAATCCTATAAAAAAAGCTAGAGACGTCCAATGCGGTCGCAGTATTTAAAATTTGCCTTGATATTGACTTTTACGAAAGGCGTCGTCAAGCAGACAGTTGACAGATCTAATCCAGGATTTAAATTGTATACCTTTGTACTTGGCGGTATAGCTTCATAAACTTAAATAAAGTATGGCCACTTTGCCACAGTGGATTCTGCATATATTTCTTTGCCATTTACGATATCAAAGACCCGATATACGATAGAAACCCTAGTTAAATTGGACAAAAGTAGAATAAAATAATCTAAACATTGAAGATTGTCATATCGGATTAATTATAACATCTCACCTTCATTCAGCCTTTGCATAACGGTAGCGGCACACACAGCTGATAAATTTAAGGGGTCAATAGCTTCCAGCTTCACTCCTTCGGTAAACAGGGGCGGCTCATTGCTTGGGTATTTGTAAAACATATCTGGAGTCGAATCGTTTGGCAGCATGCGCCCTGCAATTTAAGACATATACTATATCAGTTTCAGTAGTTAACAAAGCTTTCATGGTATAGCTCGAGCCAACAGCAGTTCCACTTGTTATATGTTAAACTTCTCAGAGGATGTCAATATAACCGAATCCGCGGACAACGACGCGAGTAATCGTGCGTGATTGTGAATTATTCCCCGGCTAAAGGCCATACCGTCACCCAGTACAGCGCCATACACATCCACTACAATAATGAATTTAGAATGCTACTGCGGCTGCCTCGATTCTATACTGCATCCGGAATGTTCGCCGAATCGTGGGTAGATTTGATTCTATCCGGAAACCGGACTATGCCAGCGCTAGTGACATTCTGAAGGCATTTGCTTAAAGATTCGACTGTCAGTACCTGAATCATTGTTGCATGATACATGTACTGTCTAATGTTTGGTTATTTTCTTTAACGTGGAGAACATTTTATAATGGCATATTTATAAACATAATTATTATTATTTGTTTATTATTGTTCATTTAATAATATTTCAGTATAAAGACCACATCTCAATTAGCTAAAATCATTATGATATTATTAATTTATATACTGTACTGTATCAGCCGGATCGTCCATTGCTGAACACAGCCTCCCCCACTATGGGGGGATTTGCCATAATCCCCACGCTTGGCAGACGTCTTCGGGATCGCAGTGTGAGATATCAGTGCCTCGAAAAGCGCTGCTGCCCACCTTCTGGTACGTTACCCTTAGTCGCCTCTTACGGCACCCAATGACACCCAGGGATAGAGATGAGGGATGACATTCTAGCCCGGCACCCCACGGGCTAATTTTTATATAAATGAGATTTTTATTTGTAATTGTCATGTAGTTTGTTAGTATCATAATTATAGTGAAATTATTAGTTGCCATAATGCCATCGTTTTGGCCGACGTCTTTGAGGCGTTGTTAGATGGCACTGCTTCAGAAGGCGCTGCTGCCCACCTTCTAGTATTTTCCGTTCTTCGCTACCGCCAAGAGATATAGGGTTTACAATTCGCGCCCGGCACCCCAAAGAAAATTTTTACTGATTGCAACTTTACCTTGAGACCTGGTAGATTCTTCAAAAAAAATTTTTTTTTCAAATGTGTATACAGGATTATTAGTGAAATGCTAACAACCTCTTAGGGTTCACTTCTGATAGACCTAAGAAACATTTTGAGACAAAAAAATGTTTCAAATTATTTATTTTTCTTTTAATTTTTTTAAAATTTTATTTGTGTTTTTTATATGTTTTTTGACTGAATAAGCACGAGGACCACCTGATGTCAAAAGTATCTTGTGCCTGTAATGTATTATTTCATATTTTTATTACTTTTCTCGATGTAAATATTCAAACTTTACTCCAAGGGACCACGGCGCAGTGTTGCCGCGGCGGTCGCTCTAGGCTAGGAAATATAACACGAAAAAAAATCATTCTTTTTTTCTTTTTAAACAAAATAAATACATCTCAATATGTTTCATAGGACTAGCAGAAGTGAACCCTAATAAGTTGTTAGCATTTTAGTAATAAACCTGTATAGGAATACATATAATAAATAATATATTACGTAAAACTGGAAAACCAGGAGCATAAATAAACAGTACAATGTAGAATATTTCAATACTAGAATTTGTAATTGACCTTCATAAGAGCGTCGTAGACGCCTAAATTGATTAAATGATTTTGACTTTGAAACATTAGGCTCAAGATCAGGCATGTAAAATTTCACAGAGTTTTCAAACTCATTTTATATTTAAAACAATAATATAAGTTTGTATGGGAAGTGTCCCAAAATACAAAAAAGTCCAAAGAGCTGGTGTAAGATATAGAATACAGTGTAAGTTTCTCACCTGCGGCCACCCTATGGCAGTAACTCTGCGGGGCGTCCAAAGGGTGTCCAACCCGGAAAGCCCAGCCGACCGGATGTATCAATGGCGAGTCTTCATGGCACCAGAACCCATTGTCTTCCGGAGAACTGTCGTAGTATTTCACGTGTAAACGCTTTCCAATAATCTCTGATATTGATGCTACCTGAAAACATGGTTCTTTTAACACATAGCCATCATACACTAGATCAATGGAACATTTTTCGACCGCTAATTACACTTGCTCAATGGCGCACTAATGCTAGGAAGAATTTCCGACATGCGGTGTTTCCCACGAAGATGAACTCTTGCTTAAGAGGTATCACCTCGTAATTATTCTTTTTATATTGATCATGCTTATGTTGTTCTTTTACACCTAACTCATGAAACGGAAACACGTCGAATTGCCAAGTGAAGTCTTAGATAATTAGAATGAAACAATTAGTTGAAGGTGGTACTATGCTATTTCTTAACAACCTGAACTTCCATATCCATAGTCCGAGCTCGGTTATAAGTTAAATCGGGTCCGTTTTTTATCACAATTCCGGTGTTGAATATTGCTTTACTAGACCACAGTATTGGTTACCATCAATCAGAGTAACAATTACTGTTTCATCAACGATTAGGCTTATTGGCAAATACGTTTTTAAGTCAAATTAGTGTAACTCAAAAACACTGTTTATGATATATAAATGGGACCAACTTGAGACATTTGACTTGACTTTGACTTATTACTCTACTCAACCAAAAGAAAACGTTTTTGAAGCACTCGTAGCGAAGTTGACTTAGCTGTTCTTAACCGATCAGCAAAGTTAAGCAACGTCCGCCGCGGTCATGAGTTGGATGGGTGACCGCTAGTGACATTACTATAGAGCACTTCCGTGCTTCGGAGGGCGCGTTAAGACGTCGATCCCGGTTGTTGTCTTAGGATGGCAGTCGTTATAGCATGGTGGTAGGGCATTTTGCGAATGCCCGCCTGTCTAGCTTCTACCCTCAAGTAGAGAATCTGTCGCCAAGCAACTAACGGTGTGTTCCGGCAGCTGTCCTTGAGAGCCAGTAATTTTAGGTTAGCCTGAACAACACCTTCGACCACATCATCACTTATCACCAAGTGAGTCAAAGGCTAATCTATCAGGCATAAAAATAAAAAACATGAATGGGTGATCACTGATCATAAATCAAAAATAAATAAAAATATATACATGTCAACTTCTAAGAAGTCGTTTAAAAATAGCTCTGTGAAAATTCAAAAGCGCTTATTCCAATAAGTACAAAAAATTTATCATACCTTAACTTGCGAAATCCTATTTTTATCAACAACTTCCATTATATTACCGACGGAAAATCGTGAAACCAGGCTGTCATTTAATTTTGTATAAAAATTTGCTGGCAATGTTCTCGCGCCTGTTAACTGTTTCACTAGAAATCTGAAATAAGTTAAAATTCAATGTTAAAACGTATACGAAGAGTACAGACAATTTTACAGGAGTTTTGCTTCTGCTCCTTCACCTTAGCGATATTTCTTTTCATGAATGTAATAGTATGATTTCGTAATATAAAATTTTGAAGCGCTCACAGCGGAGATTGTCTAGTAATTCTTATTCGATCTACTAGATTAAGCAACGGTCGCTTGGATGGGTGACCACCAGTGGCATTTACTACTGATTCCGTGCTACGGAGGGCACGTTAAACCGTCGCGTCGGTGCTCGTAGCTGTCTTAGGATGGCAGTCGTTATAGCATGGCGGTAGGGCATTTTGCAAATTCCCGCCTGGCTAGCTACCAGCCTCAAGTACAAATCGCCTGGCATCTAACGGTGTTTTTAGGCAGCTGTCCTTAATATCCAGTAATTCTAGATAAGCTTGAACAACGCCTAAAACCGTATTATCACTTACTATCAGTAGAGATATTGTTAGACTTTCAGAAGGTATGGTGTGACCTAACACGATTTTTGTTGGCGGCGACTTTATAAAGCTAGGTGATCTTTTAACATGCTAACTAAATAAATGTGCAGCTAAGTCTAAGTAGCTAAGTATTTCTTGTCACAGAAAATCAAATGATTGTGGAGTTTTTGGAAATTCTCGATATGTTTGGTTCATTTTATCCAATATAATGTTTTTCACAATATTTAACTGTTTTATCACTTTAAGAATGAATACAAAATGTCCTTAGAAAATAATACTAGAATTACAGCTATGGCCAAACCAAACGCTATGGTACCACAAAATAAAAAAAAGTACGGCGAATGAAAGACAGAAATGCATTTAACCATTGTGTTAAAAGTGTTTAAATCAACTGTTTCCGTACTCAACAACAACAACTTCTCTAGAAACCGTCTCTTACAAAATCTATATAAAATCGATGCATACCATAATATACATGACTTTTCGTTTGTAATATATTTTATTTTTCTAAACCAAAATATTTTAAGTACATATTTTATACCCTCTATATCATAGCTAACTGCACATAATATTGTGATATTTTTAAGGATTCATACTTACTTCTTCCAATCGGTATACTTGTCCTCGATAGTTCTAGGCGGTATGAGAGGCTTTCCGCGCGTCGCGCACCATCCCACTGGGTGTACTTCCGAACAACACAAATTCACCCAGAAATCTTTAGAGTCATCACTGCCAAAGCCTTCATATCGTAGCAACCCCATATAACCTTTTACCTGCAATTAATTATATTTCATGTTCATTTTTAGCAGGAACAATATTTTTATCTTTAGAGTATATCTCAAGCATAACAAAGCCAATACAACTGGATGTTGTTATATTGCCAATTTCGCTGATCAAAAATCAGGATGCTGACATCAGAATTTCAACCTAGTATCAAGGCTTGAAGTAATGCGTCCTCAAACTGTCTTCGACAAAAAAGATTCGAACTTTTTTTAAAGGGACATGCCTTTTATAGGTATGTACTGTACCCGGACAATCCACTGCTGAACACAGCCTCCACCAATATAGGGGGGTTTGCCATAATCCCACACTTGGCAGGCGGCTTGGGGAACGCAGAGTGAGATCAGTTCCTCAGAAAGTGATGCTGCCCACTTTCTGGTGTGCTACCCTTAGTCACCTCTTACGACACTCACTAGTAGGTCTACCGTACTATAATTAATGTCGCCCTGTCTATTTCAGACGGTTAAATAAATAAAAATAGAACTATGCCTCACTTCACCACAACAGCTCAGATGTATGCATGTGCTTAAGACGTAATATGATCGCAGGTTAAAATCCAGCTATTTCCTTTCGTTGCAATTTTTTAATCTAGTGCTCCATTATAATATTAAAATTTAGCAAACTTTGTTCTTGCTTATTGACTTATTGGATGATAAAAATTAATTCCATAATCAAATCTAAAAAGCAACTCTCACCTTTAAAACAGTAGCTACCCAAAAGTAATCACTCAATTTACTGTCAGAGTAATTTTCACAGTCTGTATTTTTGACTTCCACTTTCATTCCCTCAAATGTAGTGTCCCACATTTCATGCAATGGGGCATGTTTGAACAAACTGACTGGCGCTGCCAAGAAGTCACACCCAAATAACTCATCCTTCCATTCATAACTGTTTGCGATGACAGCAGAAGATTTTATGGGAACCGCCTGAAACAAAATTGTAGTCTCTAGAATTTTGTAAATGAATACACAGCCTTTTCAAAACATCTGCAGCAATTCATAATATAGAAATACTTAAAAATGTAAATAATTAAAAATAAGTAGGATATAACTTCAGATTATCAGGAAGTCACAATAGGTCTTGGAGTCAGACTTTTGGTAATCCTATTTCCACCCAAATTCGTCCTGAATATTTTTTTGTTATATTTTTAGTCATTTTCCATGATGTGTATAGTACTAGCATAGTCTATCTAGTCTAACTTTACTTTTCAACTTTAGAGCCCCATGCAATCTTCTTTCGTCATTCATCTTTCGTGGTCCACAACATTCAGATGCTGTCGTCGCAGAACAGGTGGTCAGTTTTCTGCTGATACATCAATTAATATTGACATTTATCCAATCTGTTCTGGACCTCGGTTTACCATTTTCTCCGACAAGTAAAATGCCGTTGGCAAATAGCATGTGCAAAGGTTGCCTCCATCTGATATCTGGTTTCATTTCATCCATAATGAATGACCAAACAAATTCTATTAGAAGCGCGTGAAAATCTCTACCTGCATATTGCTATTTCTATTTGGCTGAGGTAGGCGATCGCGATGTGCAGTGCAAGCAAGGTGTGCAATTGTTTACTTGTATACTCTTTAGAAATAACAAACAATTTTTTATTGAAACTAAATATCAGGAACTGTTGTTTTTTAAATATTCTACTCTTTTAAGTGATGCTTACATGATCATTGATCATAGTTACTCGCATGAAATACTGTTTGTTGCATTTACAAAAGTTGCAATTACCATATAATCATCCAGTATGCAAATACTCTTTTCAAGTGTATTTCACTGAGAGTTAATAAGTAAGTGTATTGTAACTTAAAAGCTACTAGACCAATATTCATAAGGTATAAATGGTACCAACTTGAAATTATACTCTACCCAACAAAAAAGAATCATCAAAATCAATTCATAATGACGGAGAAATTGCGGAACAAACATACATACAAATATTTTGAAGCAGTGATAGCTGTAATAATGTTTGTCATAGCGACCCGCGTTCCATCCCCACCGCCGGTTTGAGCTTCACCACAAGTTGAAAGGGCATTTTGCACAGTCAAGTAGAAAATCTGCCGCCAAGGACTTAACAGTTTGTTCCGGCAGCAGTCCTTGATAGCCAGTAATTCTAAACCATTTTCCATCCCTCCGGTCCATTTAGCATCCTCGACCACATCATCATTTTATTTAAAAATTAACACAATTAGAGCACAATTGACGTGCCCCGAGGGGGACGTCAATTGTGCAAAAAAAATAATCATATCTGAGTAACCCGGATCTGTGCCAAGTGCACTTAACTCTAGGCTATCAGAACATGCTCGCTTGAGTGGATTCTTGTGCTCTAATTTTATTATTTTAAGGGTCTATTTCAGAATGTCCTAATAAAGTTTCGGGTTGCTAACCAACACAAAATGACTGAATGATAAAAATTACAGATAACATGCAGAGCATTTCAAGCTTTAACCAATGGATAGGCTAAATTGATGACTGTGAAACGTAAAGATAGTGTTTTATTTACTAAATATGTTCTGGGTAGTATAACCAGAACTTACTCAAACATTCTGAGGCCCTAACTGTCACAGGGAATGGTGCAAATTCGGACAAATTCTTGCTCAGTTAAGAAATTTGTGTTCTAATAATCTGTAATGTGATTGCTTGTAATCATATGTGGCGACGGTAGAACCATACATCAGTATCGTTTTCATTATATTGAGAAAGAGAAGGAAACGCGTTTTAACTTGTTTAAAAAAAATACGTGATTTATTATGCTTTAATCTTTATCGAAATCATGGCTAATAAGTCGGACAAAATAAAAAAAATCTATAATAAATCTATATTTTGATTAAAAGTAGTCAAAATGTTGGTTTCTGCAGAAAAAAACAATATAAAAAATAAAAATTGGATCAGTATAGCAGGATACATTTTTGAAAGTAAGTATAATGCTAAAGTGAAAAATTGAGGTCCTCTAGCAATATAAGGCGCTTTTTGTACTTGGATCCTTGTGGCATCAATTGAATATTTTTTCCTTGCATTTGTTGCATATAACTCCAATATAGAAAAAAATTTGAAGAGCTCGTAGTGAAGTTTACTTAGCTGTTCTCAACCGATCAGCAAAGATAAGCAACGTCGCGCGCGGTCATGATTCGGATGGGTGACCGCTAGTGACATTACTACTGAGCGTTTCCGTGCTTTTTAGGGCACGTTAAGCCGTCGGTCCCGGTTGTTGTCTTAGGATGGCATTCGTTATTGCATGGTGGTAAGGCATTTTTCAAATGCCCGCCTGGCTAGCTACCACCCTCAAGTAGAAAATCTGTCGCCAAGCACTTAACGGTGTGTTCCGGCAGCTGCCCTTGAGAGCCAGTACATCTAGGTTAGCCTGAGCAACATCTTCGACCACATCATCACTTACCATCAGGTGAGATAGTGGTCAAAAGCTAACCTATAAGACATAAAAAAGAAAAGTTACTTGGATCAGTATGGTTCTACCTTCGCCATTTAGAAATATAGATTAGGATATATAACTTTGTTTTTTTTTCATCAAATAAATTGTAGATGGGGGCTGACCATTTAGGACAATTTTAGATATTTTTTGCTATGGGGTCTATCTCAAAACTAAACAATATAATTGGCAATCTGAATGTTTTGTACCATTATCCTCTATCTAACCAAAAATACTGTAAAATCGATTTATATTTATTATAGTTTTATAGATACCAACACCCATATTTTGTGGGACATTAAAAGAGCTAGACAGAACTTGCATTTTTTTATGGGGTAGTGATGGTACATGCACAAGGCCCACCTGATGTTCAGCAGTAGCCTCTGCCTATAACAGATGCATTTCATCACAAGTGACAAACTGCACTGCGCCCATTACCCTGAGATATAAAGCAGTTAAGTCTCACGTGCCTGTTTCATAATTACTTACTGGCTCTCAAGGAAAATGCCCTTCCACCATGCAGTGAACCACCAGCAGGTGACAAACTTTGACTTTTGTATTTGTTGATGTTTAAAATCACACTGAGTTCCTTAGTTTGATGCCTGTACATGGTAAAGTTTAAAAAAGAGATCAATAAAATAAAAGGTAAATAAACATGTAGGTAGCTTTACCCCTAGTACAAGTTTATATAGTCTACTCAACAATAAAAGTTAGTGAGCAATTATGTTTGGTAGGAAAAATAAGTTGACTATAAACATATAAATAATTATTATCCAAAGTTTTTTTGTATATCCGGTATAAACCACACCTTAGGCTTAGTTAGTAAGTATTTGAGTTGGTTGGGAAAATTATCACAGGAATAGACTGTAATTGGTTAGCATTAGTTATTGATGTCTAGCCGATAAATTCACTTATTTTATACAAAAAGACGAAAAAAAATTATTATTACAAAAAAAACAGAGAATAAATAAATGATATATCACTATCTGCATTATAACAAGATGTACAGTATGTTCATGCCAATGCGAAGCAAAGTAATTTTAGGTATAAGAGAAACATATATATTACTACAGTAGAAACTCGATTAACTGGACTAATGGTTGTCATGAGGCATTCGGATAATCGAAAATCCGGATAATCGAATGTATGAAGAAAGCGACCTTTGTGCTTATGTAGTACAGAATATTATGTGTTTATTAAAAACATGAAATACATATTATCGAAAATTAATGTTTATTATAAAATTATTAAGAGATAAATTTTCTAACATTCAATGTTTGCACTCATTTATGCAAGTATGTATATATAAATATATATTAGGTCCTTACATATGAAATTGGCGTTTTTCGTACTGGCCACTTTAATCACGAATTTCTCCTCTTTGGTAAGGAATTCCAAATTCAAATTTGTACAGCTATAGACTCATGTATTTGTGCTTCGATGATCGTCATTCATTTGTTTTTTTTCTTCTGTTTTTTTCTGTTTGCGTCACTCATTTTACAAAATGGAAAACCTTAAATATCGCATTATTTACGAGTACGAGTTCCGCCGTGGCACTAGTGCTGCAGAAACAACTCGAAGGGTGAATGATGTGCAACACGACCGTTGCAAAAGAAAACACAGTTCGTTTTTGGTTCCAACGTTTTCGTTCTGGAAATTTCGACCTGCAGAACAAGCCCGTGGACGGCCTGAGACTCAAGTTGATAATGAAGAGTTGAAGGCTATTGTGGAAGCGGATCCATCGCAAACCACGTCCGAGTTAGCTGCAGGCTGCAATGTTAGTGATAAAACTGTTTTAATTCACTTGAAGCAAATTGGGAAGATTAAAAAGCTTGAAAGGTGGGTACCTCACGAATTGACTGAAACAAACCGGCAAACGCGCGTCGACTGCTGCGTTACATTACTAAACCGGCACAATAATGAAGGTATTTTAAACCGAATCATTACCTGTGATGAAAAATGGATTCTTTACGATAATCGGAAGCGCTCAGCGCAATGGTTAGATCCTGGCCAGCCAGCCAAATCCTGCCCCAAGCGAAAATTAACCCCAAAAAAGTTACTTGTAAGCGTTTGGTGGACTAGTGCCGGTATTGTTCATTACAGTTTTTTCAAATCTGGCCAGACTATTACGGCTGATGTCTATTGTCAGGAATTGCAAACCATGATGGAAAAGCTAGCGGCTAAACAACCTAGGCTGGTCAATCGCTCCACGCCACTGCTGCTTCACGACAACGCTAGACCACACACTGCGCTACAGACGGCTACTAAATTAGAAGAGCTTCAATTGGAAAGTCTAAGACATCCTCCGTACTCCCCGGACCTTGCTCCAACAGATTACCATTTTTTTCGAAATTTGGATAACTTCTTGCAAGGGAAAAAATTCAACTCCGATGGGGCAGTCCAAATCGCCTTCAAAGATTTTATTGATTCCCGTCCGACTGGTTTTTTTAGTAAAGGGATCAATGAACTACCTATGAGATGGCAAAAGTGCATAGAAAATAATGGTTCATACTTTGATTAATTAAATATATTATATTAAAAAATATTCGACTTTTTGTTCCTCCCATACAAAACGCCAATTTCATATGTAAGGACCTAATATATACATACTTGCATTATTTATTATATACATAATATCTTTGATTACATTTTCATTCATGCGCTTTTATGATATTTATAAATTAAGGGCACCCTGATATTTTCAAAACATCTAGGTTTTTTCGATAATCCCATGAGGAAAAAAGGTATTTTGAGGGTTCCGGTAGAGTTAGTGCAAACAAATATTGTTACACGCTCTTTGCTTGTTTTATATCCAGAAGCTAAATTCTCTCGCCTGGAAGCTAAAGATTCTGAAGGTAAAATGAGTTTCTTCCGGGTTCATCAGCATTGGAAACAAAACCGAAGTCATAGATATTTTTATTCAATTACTTCTTAAAATCACCTTGAAAATTATTTGCTGCATCTACATTAGCTGACATATTTTACACCTTGACATTTGACATTTTTATACCTTGTTTTACCAATTCGCGACGAAATTTAAATCTGTACTTGCGGTAAACTATTCATCGGCGCAAAATGTTTTATTTAACTGTAACGCTTTTTCACAGAGCAAAGGACCAGATATCGGTTTCCCAGTTAATTTTTTTTGTAAAAACCAACAATAAAAAACGTCTACTCGTTCTAAAAGTTAATTTTTAGGTTTCTTTTTGATATTTTTAAATATGTAGACGTGAGACGCAGGCCAGATCAGACTAACATTTTCTGTCTAACTAATACAGCAACGAAACACGTGGGCCAGCGATACCCCGGGGCGCAGGCGGGGTAATTCAAGTTTTGACACTTTCATACTTGCATAAATTCGACTTGTCGTTGACCGTCCAGATAATCGCAAATCCATATAACTGAGGGCCGGATAATCGAGTTTCTACTGTATTGCGTTTAGGTGAAATAGAGCATAGAAGATATTCACTTTGATTTATCTTTTATTTGACTGTTCAAACTGGAGTACTGATGAAGTTGATGATCATAGATAAAGTGTAGCAGTGTAATGAACCCTTTCAATACACCTGCTCGTAATAGTTCTATTATGTAGTTACCTTTATCAAAGCGTGACTGTGTGCACTTGTGCTGAACCCTCTCAATACACTAGCTCGTAAAAATTCTATTAGGTAGGTGTTACCTTTATCAGAATGTTATAACTGATCATGCTTTTTACTTTCCAGTTTAGTTCTAATAAGCTTGCACCAAGGAGATTTTTGTTCATCATTTTATGTATTAATACTATATTCAGGACTAAATCAAAAACATGTTACAAAAAAATACTTTCAAACACTTTCCAACTATAATAAGTAGTGAATTGGGATTTCATACTAAGAAAATAAATAAGTACCTGCAAATCATCATAAGTAGCTTGCCAGTGCTGTAGTTGAGGCAATGGCTCTAGAGGTATAAGCCCAGCCATGTGTTCTGCTCCTTCCATAAGTTTATACCGCCAACTGCAGTGCCTTTTTCTGGAGTTACTTGCGTGACATCGCAATGAACAGAACTTGTTGTTGCGGGGGTAAAACTGTCCACGTCGACCAACACGACCACATAACTCGCATATTGCTAATGAAAATTAAATGATCAAGACCAGCTAAGATAGCATTTACTCTAGAACTAATTGTAAACTTACACATAAGCTGCAACCTAACCGTTTTTACACTGTCTTTATTTTAGAGTTTAGTTGTTAAACTCTTTTTATTTAATATTGAGTCAAAATTACGGTTTATAAAAGGATTAGGATTTACTAACATAAAAGTAACAATTAAAAAGTAAGAGCGTAAATATTAATCTGTAAAAGAAATTAGATAAAACTGTAGGAGTTACAATGAAAAACTCAATGAACTCACCAAAACTGTCTTTATCCAAAGGAACTATGGTTAAATCGTCTACAATATGTGTATCATTATTTAAACTAGTATCGTTACTCGAATTCAAAACATTTCCGGAATTGTAAAAGGCCATATTTCACAGGCGTTATTCAAGGAAATATTAGGTGCACCATGAGTAAACAGTTCCATACACATGTCTGATATATCTTGCGGCACGTAAATATTTCTCCAGATTTGGTTAATTGCTCCTATTACAAGTAGCAAAGAAAGTACAATGGTGCGTAGCAAATTTAGCAATTAGCATCATTGAATGAATAAGTCCATTCGGTGTAGGTGAATGGTGGAAAATTGGGTACAGAAACAAAATGTATTTTGCAAATAAAAATTTTCAATTAAAACAATTACTTTTGTTTCTCTATGGTTGACCAGACCAGACCAGAGACCAATACAAAGTTACTTTATGCCAGAGACCACTGAGCAAATAATATGTTGCGTCTATGGTTTCACATTTAATATGAACCATAGACATAAAATGTGGCCAAAATTATCGAAAACGATAGTGGCGTCAAGTGGAAAACGGGCTTTATACTTTGATTCGGGCATAGAGAAAAGTAAGATTCGGGGTTCAAACTTCAAATCTGTAATCTTTGGTTCAAATCATAATAATGGGAGCCAATAATACACGACCACAATAATGTACGACCAATATTGTACGGACGATAATGCACGGCCTGATATTACGTGTACATGGATTCGAAATATTTGGTCGGCTTTTATTGGTCGCGTATTATTGCCCGTACAAAATCGGTCCGTACTGATAATGCACGGCCGATATTGTACAGCCAATAATACATGTACAGGCTTCCAATTATTGGGTGTGCTTTATCAGGCCGTGTCAATAATGTCCGACCGAATAATGCACGGCCAATAATACGAGACCAACCATAGACAAACTTAATCTCTTTCATGCCTCGTTTAACTAGGAGAGTGTAAAGAATTATAACTTCATATGTTCACATTGGAATCGTATGATTTGTACATTTACCACCACGATATCTAATCGATATTTAATCACCGTTAGATATGTGAGCACTTCACTGGGCGAGAGATTGTTTTCGTTGGGTATAATGCAGGAGTTATTAATCTGGGGTTTGAGAGTAGGTATACACACGCGATGGAGTTACGTGCACTTCGGGTGAAAGGTCCGGTTGAGACTGGCAGGCGAACCAGTGAGGCGATATGACACATAACTACCCTCTATTCAAATCTAAAACGTAACTACCAATCGTATCAAAAATAATCTAAAACGTAACTACCTTCGAAAGATGTTGATACCAGGTTTTCCTAAGTATTAATTGCGAGGCTTCAACAAGGAGTTTTAAAAAAAAATTAGAACTTATTAAGTCCCTCTCACTTTAATAAAATATTAATATAACAACATCTAAGCTTAACAACGTAAATTGAGAAAAGAGTTATCAATAGGAAACGTATAAGTATTTTGACGACGTCCATTATCAGAAATCTGAATTCTTGGAACAGGCAAGACATATTTTATATCACTAATGTTAACACCCGCTGTGTCGGGTTCCTTTGGCTCTACAAATTATTGATGAACTTAACTTTTTAATTTCAGGTATAATACAAAAAAATCACTTCATCATCCAATACTTCTAAAATTTGGCTTTATAGTAGACTGTTATTTTTGGTCTTTCATCAAACTCAATGACAGTTTCAAAAGGGGAAGACGAGTGACGCTCGAGCATAGCAATAGTAAACCTAGGTTCGCTCGGCTCGTCGGGCCGGCTCTGCACACGAGTGCTTGGTTCCGGAACTTCCCTACTGTAACGACACGGCAAACGTATGACAAGGACAGAGTGAGGCTCATTAACGTTCAAGCAAGACAGAGACAGGAACCGAATGAATCGCCGAAAACTAAGATCGTCAGACGTAGTTCATGATAGAGGTAGCGTTATCAAACAAAAATTTGGGAACATAAAAAACTTGGTTTCAGTTGTTATCTTTTTAATGGAATGTTTACAGAATCTTTAAAACTATGTATTTACAATACGACAGTATGTTGTTATAGTTCCTATCACCAGCCTTATAACTTCACCCACGCTGCCCTCACCCTTGCACCTCGCTACTTAAATCCAAGATTCATCACGTATTATTTATGCATGATTTTATTTTAATTGCATTTGATGCCCTCAAATGAGTATCCTACTTCCTATCCTACTCCTACTTATATTATAAACACGAAAGTTTGTAAGTAAGGATGTGTGGATGTATGTAACTATGGATGTATGTAAGTATGGATGTTTGTTACTCTTTCACGCAAAAACTACTGAATGGATTTTAATGAAATTTTACAATCACGAGTTCAGTTTACTCGTGATCATGGCGCTTGCAACAGTGCCGAAATATCGAGAGCTCATAACCAATCAAAAACACGGTAAATATCCCGTTAGTTTTATAGTGTTACAGCTGTTATTTGAATAATGTCGTTCATACAGCTTTCACCTTGGCCAAGTCTTTCCCTCACGAGTTTTTTTGGGTTATAATTCAATCCCTCTAGAGTTATACTCCTTACCTACCATACAATGCTTTCAATGTTGCAGATATGGCCACACTAAGAATCAATGTCGTTCAAAACCTACCTGTTATAAATGTGGTCTAAACCACCTAGCAGATTCATGTGAAATAGGGGTGGATAGTGCAAAATGTATTTGGTGCAAAGGAAATCATTTCGCCACTAATAAAAGCTGTCCTGAATATCAAAGGCAAAAAAATATAAAATGTGTCATGTCTGAAAAAGCTATATCTTATGCTGAAGCTTCAAAACTACTTCCTGTGTCTAAAACATCGTATGCTGATATTGCCTCACCCTCCTTAACAACTAGCCATCAGCAAAATCGCTCTTTTAAAAATTTTACCATCGAGCCAACTAAAGTTCATTACAAGAAAAAAGTTTCAAAATCTGTTCCTGCCCCTCCTCCTTCCCGTGTTTGGTATGATCAGGCTGCCCACTTAAACATTATAAGAGATGATCATGATGCTCCCTCTCAAAATGGCTGTGCCCTCCCTAATCTTTTATGTAAAAATTCTGAGATGCCTTCTGTTCAAGATATTATTGCAGAACTCCTAAAGCTCTTAAACTTATTATCTTCTGTTATGTATAATTCTTCTTCCTCTTCCCCAAACGCTTTACCGTCCAACTGCCTTCAACTTGAATTCTCTCCTCTCTCTTTTCCAAAATGGATCCCACCAACAGGATCCTTCAGTGGAACTGTCGTAGCTTAAACAATAAAAAATCTGATTTAATATTTTTAGTCAATAAATACAAACCATGCATCCTGTCTTTCTCAGAAACGTGGCTTAGACCTGATTCCCTTTTTAGGTTATCTGGCTATGTTGATGTTCGAAGAGATAGACAGGATGGTTGTGGTGGTGTTGCTCTTTTTTTTAAGGATAATATGTCCTTTTTCTCTATTTCAATTCCTTCTCAAGTTGGCTTTGAAGCTGTGGCTGTCCATACGAAATCTTTTGTAATAATTTCCTTATATTTAAGCTCCCCTTCCATTTCTGTAATCCGTAAGCTTATTCTTCTTCTTAACTCCCTTCCTAGGCCTCTCCTAGTCCTTGGCGTCTTAATTGCCACCATAGTGTTTGGGGTTGTGGTATTTCAGATTCTTATGGAGTTTTTTTATTAGATTCCCTTGATACTCTCAATCTGTGTATTCTTAATGATGGTTCTCCTACAAGAAGAACCCGTCCAAACGAATTTCCTAGTGCAGTTGATCTATCTCTCTGCTCTCCAGATCTTGCTTTGCTTTTGTCATGGCATGTTCTGCTTTCAACTCATGGCAGTGATCATTTTCCTATTATTCTAAATATTTCACTAAATTTGGCTCAACCAGTCTATCGCAATTCTCCTCTTCTTAAATATATTTTAAATGACAATGCTAACTGGGATAAATTTAATGAAATAGCAGAGATCAATATTTCTAAACTACCTGTGATTAATAATAACAACATTAAAATTTGTTCAGAGGACCTTGCTCAAGCTCTTTTAAATTGTGCTGATATGTCTTTCTATATTAAAAATAATAATTCAGGTAAAATGCCTTCTCCTCCATGGTGGGATAAGGACTGCTCGGAGGCAATTAAATGTCGAAATGAAACTGAAACTACCTTTTGCCTCTCCATGACAAAAGAGAACTTCATGCAATTGAACAAAGTAATTGCACAATCAAAACGCCTCTTCCACTCCAAAAAATTTCATGGTTGGAAATCTTTTTGTTGCTCTATAGGTCCGCATACTCCACTCTCAATTATTTGGAATAAAATCCATAGATATAGAAGAACTTGGTGCCTTCCTCACCGTCATTGTTGCCCGGGTCAGTCTTGGGCTGACTCATTTATGGACAAATTAGCGCCTCAGTATTGTCCTCTCCCTGATGAACTTCCTGCTCAGTTTACTTATGGTTCTAACGACGTTTTAGATCAGCCTTTTTCCATGGTAGAACTGAAAAACGTATTGAAATCGGTTAAAGATTCTGCTCCAGGTATGGATGGCATTCCCTATTCCTTTTTTTCTAAGGCTAATGATTGTGTTCTGAATTATTACCTATGCCTTGTAAATTCTATCTTTGATTCTGGCTATGTCCCTGATAGCTGGAAATCGCAATTTATTATTCCTATTCTCAAACCTAACAAAGACCCAGATGATCCTTATTCTTACCGTCCTATTGCGCTCTCATCTGTTTTAACTAAAATAGCTGAACACCTAATTAAAAATCGACTTGAGTGGTTTGTAGAATATTATGGTTTACTTGCGAAATCTCAATACGGTTTTAGGAAGGGGAAAAGTACCATGGATAGTCTTAGTATATTCACTACAGATATAAGGCTTGGTTTCACTCGTGGTGAATCTATTGTCGGAGCATTTCTTGATATATCTGCTGCTTACGACAATGTGCATCTTCCAATTCTAAAAAGAAAATTAATTAAATTAAAAATTCCTGTTAAATTAAGAAATTTTACTATGAACCTTTTGACGGAGAGATTCATTTTTCTCCGTTGTGACAATCCTTCAATTTCATCAAGTAGAGTTATCTGGCGTGGTTTACCCCAAGGATCGGTTCTTAGCCCTCTCTTATACAATATTTATACGTATGATTTAGATTCTTCTGTTGGTCTTTGTCGTATTTTACAATATGCTGATGATATTCTCATTTATAATTCCAATTACAAAATCGATGTGGCGAGTGCCTGTCTCTCTTCAGCAATTGAATGTTTGGCTTAGCGAAAATGGTTTGGAACTCTCTCCTTCTAAAAGTAATATAGTACTCTTAACCCGTAAAAGAAACCCTCCTCCTATCAATATCTTCATAAATAATTGTCAAATCTCAGTTAGAGAATCAATCAAATTTCTAGGTCTTGTTTTAGATAGTAAGTTAAATTTTCGTCAGCATTGTGACTACATTATCCAAAAATGTGAAAAAAACATTAACGTTCTAAGATGCTTATCTGGTGTTTGGTGGGGAGCCCATCCTTTTAACTTAAAACTTTTGTACAATGCAATTATTCGAAGCGTCTTAGACTATGGATGCTTTCTTTTGGAACCTGCTAACAAGCTAAGCCTTAGTAAACTTGATTTGATACAATGAAAGCTCTTCGAATTATCACAGGAGCTATGAAGTCTTCTCCAGTCAATGCTCTCCAAGTTGAGTGTGTTGACCCTCCCCTTCACCTTCGCCGTCAATTCCTTGCTAACAGATTCTTTTTCCGATTTATCCAATTTTCTAATCACCCTTTGATTCCAAAATTACAACTGCTTCATCAATATGTTAACTCTTCTCGTTTCTGGAGATGTAAACATTTCCCTTTGCTTATTAAAAGTTACGTTATTTTTCATTCCTTAAAAGATCCTGTTTATCGTTCTCAAAAACTTCCAATTTTCAATTATGAATTTAATATTATTATATCTCAACCCCATATAATTTTAGAATTTGACATTTGTAAAGGTGACCTATATGCAGATGAATACTTCCACGAGCTACTTAAAAGAGATTGGCGTGATTGGCATACGATCTTCACAGACGCTTCAAAACTTTCACCAGTTGGCTGTGTTGGTTATGGCATTTTTCATGCTCAATACGATATTGTTCAAAAATTTAATGTCCACCTGAATCATCTGTTTTTACTGGGGAATGTTTGGCTATCCTTGAGGCTATTAAATATATCCTTCTCTTCGAGCTGCATCGGTCTATTGTATTTTCTGATTCTCGGAGTTCTCTCCAATCATTACTTTCGAATCCTTTTACTTCTAATTCTCATAATCCAATTTTATTTCAAATTAAAAGTTCTATTGCTGAATGTTATACTAAAGGTTTTGACGTTATTCTTGCCTGGATTCCCAGTCATGTTGGGATTTCTGGCAATGAACGCGCTGATAAAGTTGCTAAAGATGCAGTTGTTTGTGGAGATAAGGTTCCTTTCATTAATTACTGTCATGACTTATTATGTCTTCCAAAATCTTATTTATCAAAGTCTTGGTCATTACATTGGAGAACCAGTAGTCGGTCATCTGGATCTGGCTTTGCTAAAATTCAACCTTTGATTCCGAGCAAACCGTGGTTTGCCCGGATAAAATTAGGCAAACGTTTTACTTCATCATTAATCCGTATGAGGTTGGGTCATTGTTGTACTCCTACTCATTTAAAAAAGATTCACGTTAAAGATTCTTCTATCTGCGAATGTGGCTTGGATGAGGGGGATCTCAATCATATATTCTTTTCATGTCCCCTATATAACCATGTAGCGTTTTATTTATGCCTTGAATCTTTAAAACTTTCCTTTCCAACTTACATGCCTGAACTTTTATCGTCTAATAATATTGATATTTATAAAATTTTATCTGACTTCCTCTCTCTTAATAATATTCATTTATAATAAGTTCTATTTATATATTATGTTAATATTAATCATTAAAATTTTATTAATTATGTAATATTTTGCACTTCTTCTTTTATTACAAATATGTTTATGTTAAATATTTCTTGTATGTGTCTATTTATGTATCTGCGTTAGTTATTCTGGTCATCCCTGTTTTATTATCAAAATTTCGTCATTGTAATTCTTGACGTGAAACTGGCACAAATGTCATTACGACAATTGCCATAAAAAAAATAAAAAAAAACTTTCACCCGATATTCAGCTCGTTACAGGGAATCGTTTAGATCATAGGCTTAGGATGTTAGCGAAAAAATCCTAGGTCAATGGTTTAGATAGTGTAGAGTATGAGTTACGTACCCTTCGAGAAATATCTATGAAACAAACCGAACTGATTCGAGAACAAGCAGTCCAAATTCAGGAATTAAAAGCCATTGTTGTAGACCTACGGAAGGTTTTGGGCGCTGCTGACAAGACGGCTGTAATTACTGCTTCGAGTGAGGTCCAGCCCGTATCCAAGCCGATGCTGAACAACGCTGGGACTCAAAAGTTACCTACGAGCGAGCGACGAATCCTCATAAAACTGTGGAGTCTTTGTCGCCGGTGCCGGTGCCGGTGCGATGAATGATTCCTGTCTATCAGTTGTAAAACCAGCCGCTCGGCAACAGCCCCATAGCAATCGAAACAAAATCATTATCTACTTGCCAAATACCTCGTCTGCCGATATTATCGCACCTAAGCCTACTGTAGAATTAACCAAAGACAAAACAGTAGTAGAGAGCCAGATATGTGGTGTATCGCAGCGGCCGTTGGCAAAAGCGAACTCACCTATTCAACCAATTACTTTTCTCTATGTATTCAACCCACCGCCGCCGCTCCTGATAATGAATGGGTGCAGGTACGCCGTAAAAGGGTACGCCCGTCAGAACGGAAATTCTATAAATTTATTAAAAAAATATTATGAAATATATATGTTTAGGTATTTAATCGTATTATTGATCTCAATATTAAAAATAAACAGTTTTTTTATGTCATTGTGACGGAACAAGCCCAAGCCCCACCTGATGTTAAGTGGACTAATCTCTGCCTATAACAGACGCATTTCGTCAACGACGAATTGCACTGCGCCCGTCACACTGAGACGTACAGTTGATAGGTCTCATGTGCCTGTAATTTTACTGGCTCTCAAGGACTGCTGCCAGAACACACTGTTAGGTGCTTGGCGACAGATTTTTCTACTTGAGGGTGGTCGCTAGCCAGGCGGGCATTCGCAAAATGCCCTTCCACCATGCGGTGAAGCTCAAGCTCTGAGCGGGACGTGCGTCAATGTCAAATAGAGTTGTATGGGGACAGTGAAGTTGTTAGGGCATACCGCCGGATAAAAAAAACAGACATCAGTTGAATAAGTTCCTTATATATATTAATTTCTCAGTTCAAACCAATTAGAATTTCCTCACGTATGAAGACTTATTGCGCAATCATAATATAATAATATTTTTATCCTTTGTCAGCTTCTTAAACCAATGATGCAGTCAATTGCTAGGATTATAGTTAAAGAATTCTAACTCAATGCCTGGCATGTTTTAGTAATCTTTTATCATGATTTATCTATCGCACAGACTTTTAGCACATGAACAAAGAACCTAGAATGCTAATGCATGACGTAGGGTGCTTACCATTTGAAGTGAAATTCGCTAAAAACGATCACACTTCCAAAAAGTTGTTCCAGATGGGTCTTGGCATTATTTTCGCCATAAACGCTATGAAGCTACTGGAACAGTTTGAATTACCCATAGGCTTAGGATGTACAAGATCAACAGTGATGGATGGACGGTGTTACAAAAAAAATTATGTAAATGTGTGAGTGACATAGTGTTGTCAAGACGCGGGCAAGTAATACTATCAACAGTTTTACTGGTTGAATCTTAGTACACATTCGTTTGAAATTATGCCTTATATAGTTCATTGAGACTATTGTATGACCGTAAACAACACTGAAATCACAGAAATGCAAAATAAGCAATTTCATTAACTTGGACAACTTATTTTTCCAGTTAGTATGATTTAAAAACCAAACTACTTAACTCATTACGATCAAATTTCAATGGGATGAATCTTAAAGTAAAAAATCTTATACCTATCTTAAACCCTTCAAACAAAATACGATGTTTTAAACCAAATATCAAAACATGAATACAACCGTATTGTTAACCTGTTCTTATTTTTTATCTGTTAAAAATAAAACTCATTCAAAGTTGAAGTCAAATGCATATGTAATTTTTTATTAATAATTTTAATTATTTTCTATAATTATATTATTTTTCTGTCATTTTTGTCACAACTTATAACATTAGTTAATAAGTTTTTTTCCTTGGAGACAGTACTCGATTTGAAGGAGCAAGTTATTAACCATATGGCTATCGGTAGTGATATATCTCTATTTACGTAAGGACAAGGCCGCCTTATTTTCAATTTCATCTGAACAGAAAAATAAAATTTATTAGCATTTTCATTCAAAGTTTATTACAAACTGTAGTTTTTATTTACAGTTCATCAATAATCCGAACGCTTTTATCACATACCAAAAATTTGTTGGAAATCTGTAAGAACACAAACATTATTATACGCGTGTGTGAGATTTGTCAAGATAAAGAGCATTTATTTCAGCTATAATAAAGGCTCATTAACTTATTAGATGTTAGGCAGGTGGTGATGGCATAACCTAGTCGTAGCTTATGTAAAGTGAATAAGTACTACTAGTTCCGTACTTAACGATCTAACTTACTACGTTTTCTATGCAAAAGGGAATCATAAGGAAACGACAACAGACCCCATTTATAGGAACACATAGAACACTTTAAAGGTAATATTGTATTTTTAGCAGAACCTCCTTGCGTTACGAATTAACCTTAACCATAGATAAATGAAATTTCATTTACCTCAACGAACCTCCGCGAACAGAGGCGCGTCCATTGTGCTCGTTGGCGTTCGAAGCGATAACATCTCGAAATAGTGTCTGTAATGAATGTATTTTTGCTGTAGGATACCTGAGCCATTTTTCTTGTGTTGTTTTGTGCATAATTGTGTCGAGCTATTCTTATTTGATGTAGAATTGTTATTGGGTTGATTTGTTTCATCTTTGGTTATGTATGTTTGAGTCTTTGTTAAATAGCGAAAGTGATTGTGATCACGAATATATTTTTACTATCTTTAACCTACTCCTGTTTCTAAGAGTATAGTCACATTCCACAACGATAATATAATAAAAAGGGCAAACCATTTTGGAAGCCAACAAACATAGATCCACACACAACACGTGAATATCAGTTATGTTACATTAAATAAAATAATAGTACAGCACTTAACTCAATAAGTCTCGATGAGGCAGTCACTTGTGAAGAATAAAAAGAAGGCTCAGTAAGTTGAGACATTGGTTTTATAGCAATGACTGGCGCCAAGTGTCTGTCACATATACATTAGTTCCCGCCATATTTACCACAACCAATCAGAGACACGAACGTTCCCGCCACAACGTATCAGCCAACCCGAAATAAGACAGGATGGTTGGTTTTACAGTTTATATAGGATTTCAGAGTGGCGGTTATTAAAAATGACAAATATCAACAAGTTTTAGAATATACTACAATTAACATAATGAGTAACTTCTCATAACTTAAAATATGATTCTAACCGCCCATACTGACAGTACTTCGTCCACGAAGTACAAAATAACACCAGGCAAAATTCGCTTTAAAATAATTATGTTTAACTTAGTGATAATAGTATATATGTAGGAAAGATTGTTTACCGTGTATGGCAACTCACAATTATTTGCACAAAACTTGCTTGATAAAGAATTTATGTACTAAGTAATAAACAGAACCATAGAGAAAAGTAATATACTGGGAATAGAGAGGCCCTTTACGATTTTTTATGCCGACCCGTTATGTCAAGAGACTGCTCTGGTATCAAAATCCCGAACTAAAATTTACTCACACATGCACGACTATGAATGTGTGATTAGATTAGTATTACTTACACATACATTCATATAAATACCTACCTGCTACGCCGGCGGCGTCGTGTATGACGCAGATATAATATATTTTGTTTCTATTGCTATATACTATATACTACAAACTATATACAACACTACAATAAAAGCATTTGGACTCATAGGGAGTCCAAATGCTCTAGCCCACTATCAGTTGGCAGCGTGCCCAGCATGCTGGCAGCATTGCCCCGTTGAATTGCAATGCTTATTCTTTGAACCAAATAGGTGCCAGCATTTTGATCACGCGTCGCATCGACCAAGCGCTCTGATAGATTTTGGAAAATACGATAAGCTCCCGGTCCCCACGGACCCAACGTCTCTACACCAAACGGCTCAAATATGTAACCCATACCGAGGTTAGCATATTTGCGCCGCTTGAGTTGCTCCGCCGAAGTAGCCGCAGCGCCAGCCCTCACTCTTTCTAAAATGTAACATGTTTAGCTAACAAACATTTTCTGCTGGGAAAACTATTTGTTATAAACGCGTCCAATATTAAAAAGAACACACATATACCAGTGGCATACAAATCTGTCTCAATTTTCTTCAAAAATAGGAGGTGCATTACCCGAAACCGTAATTTCTTCATTTTCTATAACTCCAGGATCTACAATATTTTCATTTTCTGAATCATCGTATGTTATTGCAAGCCTGGACAGAATAATTTTATAGTAAGAGAGGTCTTCGTTATCCTACCATTCATCTCCTTGTACATTTTAAAATTTGTTTTTTATGTTCAAGCCCGGATGAAGGTATTGACTACTGTTATCTGTTCTCTGCAATAGTGGCTGTACAGCTTCTCTTCTGAGGCGAAAGCAAACTGTTTTGTATTTGGGGCATTTACCCTAGGATTTTTAATCATGAATCAATCATCATGAATTAAGACGACGTCATCAATTTCAATATTGTTTTGTGGTTTTTGCCATTTGGATCGTGCTGTTCCATTGCTGTGATCAGCGTTCCTTGGTTGGTTAGAAGATATTCCATTTTTAAAAGTGGTTATTTATTGGTAAATTGGAAAGATCTTATCACTGTCACTGCCCCTTTGGAGGTGGTAAGAGTGAAACCTTGTCATAGATAATGTGTATATACGTAATACTTAGTGAAGGTTACCATGACTACCTATTGTTGTTGATTGTGTCTTGAAGAAAATAAAAGTAACGTTTGTAAAAATATAAGATTATTATTAAAGACCTAGTTATAGGCTACAGATTGTACGGGTGAGCTCTGTACACACTGCATCCAACTCTGGATAACATATATTTACTATAGAATAAACCTTTTATCAAATCTTTGATTTTAGAGAATATACAGAAATAATAGGGTGCTAGGTCGGGGCTATGTGCAGGATGGGTGATGATTTGTACTTTTGCGGAAGCTAAAAATGACTTAGTTTTGTTGGCCGTATGTGAAGAAGCGTTGCAATTTAGCTTAGCTGATTGATTAAGAACGGCTAAGCAAATTTCGCTACGAGCGCTTCAATAAGGTTTCCAAAATATTGTTATTTACTCGTTTATGAAAGTTATTCCCGAATTTTTCATATCCTTCTCGTATAGCTTCTCCACCATTTTACAACACACTATGGTAACTATTTTTTCAGAATTAAACAACGCGAAAGAACATTGATAAATTAGGTTGAAAATTACACATGACGAAATGAGAGCGCTGCACGGTACACCTTTTAAACCCCGCCCGCCATGGTATAGTTTGTGCTCTGTTTTATTTGAGCTTGAATTACATTTCTAAACATATTTATTCGTAGTTCACGGCTGTGGTGCCGGCTGCCGCGATGAGATGGTTAATAAAGTAGCAATAAAAAAGATTTATTCTTTATAATTTATAATGTACAAACCATATAAGTTTAAGGACTAAAATAAAAAACTGGCGAGTGAGAGCAATGTCTATTGTCTATGGAGACAACAAAATAAAAGTGTTTACAGGTTTTTTCACTGGGTTTTTTTTGAAAAGTGCAGCCGTAAAGAGCGTTGAAATCTCTTGTTTAATTAATTTATTATCTTTCTATTGTAATAAAGGAAGGTCGGAGCTTCTATTGTTAACTGTTTTAAAATGCTATAACCTACAAAATTGCGATGTAAACATAAGTTTGCACTCTAATCAATTGGCTGCTGTACCCAGCTCAGTGGTACCCAGCAGTACAAAGATAATATGCTGGTGAAGTGCAACACCAGTTGGATCTCGGCACGTACGCACTAATGTGTGCGATGGGCCACCCAAAGTGTGGACAATACTACTAAATAATATCCAATGCTAGTCTTTTTCTAATCCTATAATTTCATTTAGTAGTTTCTGAGAAATTTGTAACCATCAATTACCAAGTAACTCTTGATGGAGCCTACTTTTCATTATAGTTTTTTCTTACCGACATAGCAGGACTCTAATGCCCAAGGCAATGTCTATGCTTCTTTTTAATGTACAACAATATACAGGCATTGTGACTGATCGCTCAAGAAGGAACAAACTATATTTCATCGCAGATCGCAGTTTAAGATGGCAGTTCTTTAGAATTCTCGGGTTTTGTTTAACAATCGTTCACATTTTTATTTTGTAGGAATTTTCCAAATCGCAGAACACTGAGAATAAATACTTAATGAACGTTTTAAGGAAATATTGACAATATTGTCTGCGATCAAGGGTGCGTACCATTTGGAGTTAAATTCACCAAAAACTATAAAAACGATCACACTCCCAAAAAGTGATTCCACTTGGGTCTTGGATTATTTTCGCCATAAACGCTATGAAGCTACTGGAACAGATTGAATTACCTACACCTTATGTCAAAAGTGGCAAATTTTACTTGCATTATTAGCGTTCTTATCCTATATGGAACATGGGAGAACCGTTACAAACGATCACTGTGATCACCACCATAGACGCAGATGTGGTCAAAATTATCGAAAATAACGAAATTAGCGTCAAATGGAATACGCCCCAAAGGATACTGGAACGTGCAAACGAGGCTCTTTCTTTGATATTTCTTTATAGTCTATGATGTACACGTATTATTGGGTGTACATTATCGCCCTGTGCAAAAAGTGTCCGGCCCGTATTTCACGGCCAATAATGCACACCCAATAATTCATGTACATCAAATAGCTTCTATTTTTTGGTCGCGTATTATTGGCTGTGTAATATCAGCCCGTGTAGATAATGCACAACCAAATATTGTACGACCCGTATTGTACACCCCAATAATACGAAGCCAGTCCACGTAATATTGGACGCGTATTATTGGCTGTGCATTATTTGGTCGCGTATTATTGGTCGTACAATATAGGGACTCATAATAATCCGCTCCATAGAGAAAAGTAATATAAAATAATCCGCTCACTTCTGTACCTACTACTATTATTTTAATTAATATTTTTTTATTCGTACCTACATAGACTAAGCACATAGCAGGTGGTCATAAGTTGGAATTTATGTTTATTTGATCAGTCCAATAGATAAGTAAATAATGTTAACTGTGAACAAGTTATTTCAAAATAGCCATATCACTATACAAAAACGAATAATTCAGCAGCGAAAGTTTACCAAGAGAAATGGTATAGATGCCAATTACCAATACATGCAGAGGAGCAAGGTTCCTACCATGCATTTTCAAAAGTCTTTACCAAGATTACCTGTACCTGAGTTGACTAAAACTGGTGAACGCTACCTGAGAGCTTTGAGGCCCCTTTTAAATGATGAGCAACAAAGCAAGGCTACTGAACGCACAAATAACTTTGTAAATGGAGAAGGTAAAGTACTGCAAGAGAAACTGGTCCATAAAGACAAAGGAAACAAACACACCAGCTACATATCAGAGTACTGGTTTGATTTGTATCTAAGAGACCGCGCCGCCTTGCCTATAAACTACAACCCATTGGTAGTAATGCAAAATGATATTAGACCTGAATACAACAATCAACTTGTGAGAGCTGCTAACCTGTTAACAAGTGCTGTGAGATTCATGTTGTCATTAAGAGAACATATCTTGGAGCCTGAGGTGTACCACTTAAACCCAAAAAAAAGTAATACACCAATGTTTAAAAGAGTAGTAAGATTGCTACCGGAAGCCATCTCTTGGTGAGTTTTTTATCTGTTGTATCATAGTATTGCAATAACAAAGGGTGTAGAGTTTGACATAGAAACACTAATAAAGTTAAAAGATAATTTTTACATTCACTCTTGAAATGAATAACTTTAAAAAATTACATTGTAAAATTTAACCACAAGCATTCACAAGAACAACCAACCATGTTAACTTGTAATAAAGGATAACAAAATTTTTAGTTTCATTAATTTTGTTCTTCAATTTCTTTTTTGTGTGGCTTCTGTGGTGCAGCCACAATTTCGCCAATGATGAGTTGCACGAATAGAGTGTAAACAAACAAAAGAGACTGATCAATTTAAGATTGGCTGTGGGATAACACAGACCTGTTGCACATGCATCTAATACCGTATCTACCTTGCAAGCCTGATGTTTAGAGGTTAATGCCAACATGACAATATTAGAATTATGGGGTTGCATCATGGTAAACAAGATTAAAGCTAAGTGAGAAATTAGACTTGCTTGTAGTTCAATTCATTTTGGCCACAATGTCACTCTGACTCCTTCAGGTTGAAATAATGAGAAATAAATGATAAATTTAACCTTGGTAGCTCAAATTGGCAGATTGGCTGAGACAAGGATGGACAGTTATAATAATAATAATTTATTTCCCAAAAAATACACACATTAGTACACCATACAGCACATATGTAAAATATATATACATCATATGCTTAATTTTATATGCTAAATAATAATATAAATATTAATATAAATCTATATAATAATATAAGATAATAATATAAATTTTAATGCAAACAATAATCAATTTCATCCTCATGCCTTTATAGTAAGTAACTGATGGTTTATATTATGTAGGCATATCTAATTTGATATACTAAACAATGTTACAAATTTACCTATTGGGACTTTGGCAGCTGTGCTAGGTCGGACCTGTGTTACAGCTGTCAACAACTTCCTTCTGTACAGTAACAAGGTGTGATATATGTAAACAATTATAATATTTAAGTAATAACTGTCTAAAATTCTGTGAAAAGAAGGTACACTAATGAAAGAATGTGTAACTTAACTAATGACATGGTATAACTCATACTACTTTTAGAATTAAATAATAATAGGGACAGACATGTTCAATCATATGAGAAAAACCTATATTATACACACACTAATATTAAACAAACAAAAAATAATATTAATTGTGTTATCTTCGCGTATCGTCACTATAGATGTCAATCTATGTTTCCTTGTAAGCAAATGCTTTGACAACATAACCAGTATTTTTTTTTGTTTATGGATTGAGTATAGCACGGTACTTATCTTAGGAATGGCAATTTATTTCTAAACTATAGTGAAGATGTTGTGTCACATATGCGTTACTACATTGTGTTCAATAATATTCTCTTAGTACTAATCTCTTCAGATGAAGCACTTCGTATAATTATGATAGAACTTCACGTACAGGTAAGTTCGTGTAATCATTAATTATACTCGTGCTTCGTCCTTGAGATTATTACTAAGAGAATATTATTGAACACAATGTAGATGTTGAGAGCAAGTGGAGGGAATATCGTAAAAGAAAATAATGACATAGTTCGTTATTTTTTCTTTCAAAAGTGTAAACTGAGCATATTACAAAATAAAAGTACAATTCTTTTGTATTGATTTATAATTAGCATCAGATACATTAATCAAAGAGAACAATTTGCACTAATGCCATGTTATCTTCATTTTGGATGACAGGTCTCTTATTAAAATTTGGCAAAAGTAGTGGAATTGTCGCTTCAACCACCAGTTTGTCTAATAACATATACACTGACTCCAAGTTTATGCGCAACAGACGTTGAAGCATGCCTTAAGCTTTGCGAAGTAAACACAGAAAGGTCAAATTCACTATCTTTCAAAGTGGACTTAATCCAGAAACAAAGCGTTTGTGTTGAAAAACATGTGTGAGACTTACGATTGCTAATAAAATATGCGCATAACATTTGCAAGTCTTCAGTTTTATGTATACCATGTATATATTAATATATACCAAAAGGGTCTTTGCCGGACATATTTCGGGTCGTTCGTCAAAGAAAGGTAAATACAGGGTAGGTTGCTTTGTGCATACTTTGAATGTTTTAATAAGTTCTGTTATTATTATAATAATTTAATCTTGTAAAGCAATCTTTGATTGACTTTCATTTTAGCGTTTGCACCTTGTGAGCGGTTACAAGAGCAAGCAGGGTAGCACACATTTTTTTTTTTAAATAGTTGTTTCTGTGTCTTTCATTAAGATATAAGGAAGCTAGATGTTTTAAAACCAGACATCCCATGTAGCATTATACCATGGTAGCGGTCGCCTTAGCTTATATATGCCTTTACAAAATGTTATGAGCCTATCATCATCAGAAATATTACCAACAATTAGAGAAAGCTACATAGCAACAATTAGCTCTATGGCTATTAATAGTTCCCTCGGTAAATATATTTGTAACGAACTCTATAATAATTTGTATTGATGGCTCATACATGTTGATCCTATTTTCCATACAGAAAATATACCAGCGTTTCAGGCAATCATCATATGAAGTTTCGTAAATTTATTGATCAAAATTTGTATCTCCTAAACAACATGGAAGATTTTCTTTTAAACCATGTCATTAATTAGATGGATGAATTTTATATCTTAAATCTGTACATACAATATTGTAATCAAAGATTCGTGACTATGTGAATAATACTTTTCACATAGTCGCGATTCTTTGATTACAATATTGTATGTATTGAATCGGCAAAAACACTCACGTTGGGGATCGAATACGTCAACCCGGGCTTCGAGCATATCAGATGCTCATCATCAGGGCGAGTGCTCAGCTGCGTCTGCGAGCTCCCGGCAGGCACTGCGGAGCGCCGCCCGCGCGGCACGGCGTGATACCGGCGCTGGCAGCAGCGGGGAGCTGCTTTATGCGCATTATATATTGCATATGATATGGTGAAATCTGTGATCATGTACAATAATAGTTACTAAAACTAGTTACAAAAGCGAAAAACTGCTGTTAATAGAATTTCCATCTACAGGCTGCAGGCATGCATTTTTACCTTATATTGTTTCTGTAAATAAATAATTACATAATATTATTTGTAAGCAATGATGGCCAAGTGGTAACATCTATAGACTACCGTGCCGCACGTTCATAGTTCAATTTTCACCGCCGGCTTGAGCTTCACCCCACGGTGGAAGAACATTTTGCAAATGCTGTGCCTGGGTAGATACCACCCTCAAGAAGAAAATCTGTCGCCAAGCACCACTATCTCACCTGATGTTAAGTGATGATGTGGTCGAAGATGTTGTTCAGGCTAGCTTCGAATAACTGGCTCTCAAGGACAGCTGCCGGAACACACCGTTAGGCGCTTGGCGACAGATTTTCTACTTAAGGGAGGTAGGTATATATAACAATAGAATTTCATTCATAAATTGGCCATAGTGGGTCAGTCCGATTTCAACTTATTAAGGGAGGTAGCTAGCCAGGCGGTCATTCGCAAACTACCCTACCACCATGCTGTAGACTGGCATCATAAGACAACAACCGGGACCGACGGCTTAACGTGCCCTCCGAAGCACGGAAGCGCTCAGTGGTAATGTCACTAGCGGTCACCCATCCAACTCCTGACCGCGGCAGACGTTGCTTATACCAAAAGGGTCTTTGCCGGACATATTTCGGGTCGTTCGTCAAAGAAAGGTAAATACAGGATAGGTTGCTTTGTGCATACTTTGAATGTTTTAATAAGTTCTGTTATTATTATAATAATTTAATCTTGTAAAGCAATCTTTGATTGACTTTCATTTTAGCGTTTGCACCTTGTGAGCGGTTACAAGAGCAAGCAGGGTAGCACACATTTTTTTTTTAAATAGTTGTTTCTGTGTCTTTCATTAAGATATAAGGAAGCTAGATGATTTAAAACCAGACATCCCATGTAGCATTATACCGTGGTAGCGGTGGCCTTAGCTTTTATATACCTATACAAAATCTTATGAGCCTATCATCATCAGAAATATTACCAACAATTAGGGAAAGCTACATAGCAACAATTAGCTCTATGGCTATTAATAGTTCCATACTAAGCGCCCTCGGTAAATATATTTGTAACGAACTCTATAATAATTGGTGTTCACTTTAGCCAATAGAGTCAATATTTTCATCTGGTATCATCACATAATGTGTGGTACTTATTTTTCTTGTACTAGCAACTCTAATTACCTGCCCTTGAAAAATTACCTTTACTCTTTCTTCTTGTCGTTTTCGCTTTCGTCGAGAGTGGATCAATTTTCGTGTCGGAGCCACTTCTCGTTCATTTTCTATTTAATTTGTCGGGCATTCGTGCCAACTTTGTCGAGGGCAAAGCCCTAAGTATAATAAGTCACCAAAACTTTATATTTGTGCAAACTGTGCCATCACAACCGGCACCCAGCCAAGACAGGTACTGAGCTATTGAGGAGGTAAGCGCGCGAGCCAATTCGTAGTTTAGATACCAATAACGGCTCTGAACCCCATCGGATTATCTGGTGAGTTGCACAATCTTACTTATTGTATATCTTTGCCCTAATTTTAGTTCGTCATACAGTCCATTACTCTTATCGCCCTTGCATGGGAATTTTCGTATTTTTGTGCTAGATCGTAAAACATTAAATACATAACAATTGGGATTGATGGCTCATACATGTTGATCCTATTTTCCATACAGAAAATATACCAGCGTTTAAGGCAATCATCATATGAAGTTTCGTAAATTTATTGATCAAAATTTGTATCTCCTAAACAACATGGAAGATTTTCTTTTAAACCATGTCATTAATTAGATGGATGAATTTTATATCTTAAATCTGTACATACAATATTGTAATCAAAGATTCGCGACTATGTGAATAATACTTTTCACATAGTCGCGAGTCCACAATATTGTATGTATTGAATCGGCAAAAACACTCACGTTGGGCATCGAATACGTCAACCCGGGCTTCGAGCATATCAGATGCGGCAGGCACTGCGGAGCGCCGCCCGCGCGGCACGGCGTGATACCGGCGCCGGCAGCAGCGAGGAGCTGCTTTATGCGCATTATATATTGCATATGATATGGTGAAATCTGTGATCATGTACAATAATAGTTACTAAAACTAGTTACAAAAGCTCTGAATCTTATAGAGTCATATCTGTCAGACAGGCTACAGAGGGTTGGAATAAATGGCAATACTTCTTCCGGGTCATTGGTAAAAATGGGAGTACCACAGGGATCAATTTTGGGACCTTTTCTGTTTCTAACATATATTAATGATCTGCCTTGCATGGTCAAAGATTTCTGCGATATTGTTTTATTCGCAGATGATACCTCTCTGATTTTTAAAGTAGATAGGAAAGACAGTGAACTGACGCATGTAAATAATGTATTATCTAAGATTTGTAAATGGTTCGCCGCTAATAATCTTCTCCTAAATTCAAAAAAGACGAAATGTTTAAAGTTTTCTTTACCAAATGTTCCTTATGTTGAACCAAACATAAAGCTTGGCCCATATAAACTCCCTATTGACAAAGCGACAGTCTTCCTGGGAATCAAAATGGATTCCACTTTACAATGGGATCCACATATACATGATCTCTCCGGAAGACTTAGTTCTGCTGCATATGCAGTTCTTAGGATAAGACAGTTAACAGACGTAGCTACTGCTCGGCTAGTTTATTTCGCGTACTTCCACAGTATTATGTCGTATGGCGTATTGCTGTGGGGAACTGCTGCTGAGATAGAGACAATCTTTATCATACAAAAGCGTGCAATTCGAGCCATATATAAAATGGGTCCTAGGGAATCTGTGAGGGATCTTTTTAAAGAAATTGATATTTTAACTTTACCAAGTCTGTATATATTTGAAAATATTATGTATGTTCGTAAAAAATTGAGTAAATTTAAATTAAACAGTGACAATCACGATTACAATACTAGGAATAAAGATAAAATAGTGGTGCCAGGTTTTAGATTAGCAAAGACAAATAAAAGGTCCTTCTTAGGTAATTGTGTGCGGTTTTATAATAAAGTTCCCAAACATATTACAACGCTCACAGAAGGAAAATTCAAGTTGCATGTGAAAAACATATTGATTAAAAAATCCTACTACACAGTTTCTGATTACATAAACGACAAAAATGCCTGGACAATTCCGCCTCCGCCAAGCTATTGCCTGTCACCTACATAATTTAAACAAATATTGTAATAACTCTATTATATAGTATGTATGTAACACATTGTTAAAAGATGTTTAAAAGAATGGCCCCGAGTTTCTTGCCCGTTCTTCTCGCAGTGGCTCTATACAATTTATTTGCTGAACGTGGCAGTACAATCTATACTTATAATAAAACTGTAACAGGTCCAATTCTGTACATTGAAGATAATTTGCAAAAAAAAAATTGAGTGCACTCTGTAGCTGATACTGATGCCAAAACTGTATTATTTTTATTTTTGTCTGTCTGTCTGTCTGTATCCCGACCGCGCATCACTCCAAAACTACTGAATGGAATTCAATGAAACTTAACACGATTTGAGTTCATACTACGAAGAAGGTTATTGCATACTTTTTATCCCGAAATTCAGCACGGTTCCCTCGGGAAAGGGGATGAAAGTCAAAATGTACACTTAGTTGTAATTTACTAACGCGTAGTCCGATTTCAAAGATTCTTTTTTGTTAAAATAGTGATGAGTGAGCTCAGAACCCCATGGGCAGCCCGGCACCCCACGGGCAGCCCAGCACCCCATGGGCTACTGAATGGAATTCAATGAAACTTAACACGATTTGAGTGCATACTACGAAGAAGGTTATTGTATACTTTTATCCCGAAATTCAGCACGGTTCCCTCAGGAAAGGGGATGAAAGTCAAAATGTTACTTAGTTGTAATTTATGAACGCGTAGTCCGATTTTAATTATTCGTTTTTGTTAGAATAGTTATGAGTGAGCCCGGAACCCCATGGGCAGCCCGGCACCCCAAGGGCAGCCCAGCATCCCTTGGGCTACTGAATGAAATTCAATTAAACTTAACACGATTTGAGTTCATACAACGAAGAACGTTATTGTATACTTTTTATCGCTAAACTTAGCACGGTTCCCTCGGAAAAGGGGATGAAAGTCAAAATGTTACTTAGTTGTACTTTATGAACGCGTAATCCAATTTAAACTATTCTTTTTTTGTTAGAATAGTGATGAGCGAGCTCGGAACCCCACGGGCAGCCCGGCACCCCATGGGCATCCCGGCACCCCACGGGCAGCCCAGCACCCCATGGGCAGCTCGGCACCCCACGGGCATCTCGGCATCCTTATTTAGATTTGCCAGCTTGAAAAGATAAAACTCTAAAATCTTGAACATTCGCCACAATCTATTTTTTTAACTATCTATCTTTTGCCGGATACATTTTGGAGACTGTGCAATGGAAGTGTACAATCTAATATATTTTTGTTCTACCGCCAAACAAGGAGAACCTCGGCAAAAAGATATCGTTTTATAATCGAAGATTATAAAACGATATCTTTATTAGAAAAGATATCGTTTTCGAAGAAACGCACAAAGTACCTACTTTGCTTCAACATTTATTGTGCGAACCGCGAAGGAACTCTCTGAGTTACTTAACTACTGTCTTCGGTCGGAAAAACAAGCTGGGGGTTATCAAACCCAAAGTAAAAAGCTCCTTTCTAAGCTATGCTTTACTAAGAGTGCTTCACCACAGACCACAACGTTGCTAAATATGAGATAAACAGTGCTCAAATGTGAATAATTAGTTTGCGGGTACGGCAATCGCGTACGAAGTCGCGGGTACAGCTAGTGTAGAATATTTCAATACTAAAATTTGTAATTGACCTTCATAAGAGCGTCGTAGACGCCTAAATTGAATAAATGATTTTGACTTTGACTTTGAAAAACTGCTGTTAATAGAATTTCCCTCTACAGGCTGCAGGCATGCATTTTTACCTTATATTGTTTCTGTAAATAAATAATTACATAATATTATTTGTAAGCAATGATGGCCAAGTGGTAATATCTATAGACTACCGTGCCGCACGTTCATAGTTCAATTTTCACCGCCGGCTTGAGCTTCACCCCACGGTGGAAGAACATTTTGCAAATGCTGTGCCTGGGTAGATACCACCCTCAAGAAGAAAATCTGTCGCCAAGCACCACTATCTCACCTGATGTTAAGTGATGATGTGGTCGAAGATGTTGTTCAGGCTAGCTTCGAATAACTGGCTCTCAAGGACAGCTGCCGGAACACACCGTTAGGCGCTTGGCGACAGATTTTCTACTTAACCCATTGGCATCGGCGATAATTATAACAATAGAATTTCATTCATAAATTGGCCATAGTGGGTCAGTCCGATTTCAACTTATTAAGGGAGGTAGCTAGCCAGGCGGTCATTCGCAAACTACCCTACCACCATGCTGTAGACTGGCATCATAAGACAACAACCGGGACCGACGGCTTAACGTGCCCTCCGAAGCACGGAAGCGCTCAGTGGTAATGTCACTAGCGGTCACCCATCCAACTCCTGACCGCGGCAGACGTTGCTTAGCTTAGCTAATCGATTAAGAACCGTTAAGCAAACTACGCTACGAGCTATTCAAAGATTTTGGGCGACACCGCGCCGTTAACGAAATACTTACGCTATCACGCACATAAGTTGTCACAACATGGAAAATAAAATAAATGTAATTAATATTATGTAATCATTTATTTACAGGAACATTTAAAGTAAAAAATGCACGCCTATAGAGGTGAATTGAAATAAAAGTCAGTATTTTCACTTTAGCCACTAATTTTGATTACTATTGTAGAATTCTAGGTTACTTCTAGGTTAGCCTGTACAACATCTTCGACCACATCATCACTTACCATCAGGTGAGATAGTGGTCAAAGGCTAACCTACCAGGCATAAAAAAAAATAAAAAATAATCACGTTGCAATACTATTTCCCATAATATTAAAAAAGTTATTTTAATCTGATGAACATGATAATCATTCAAGTCTAAAGCTCCCTCTCCTAATCCTGCAGGACCTGTCCCTGAGGGCCCCAATGTCTAATTTCCTTTAAAAGCATCATATTTTCGATATTTATTATTGACCAAGCGAGTGTGAAGCGCGAGCGAAGCGTCTCCGTTTCAAGTTGGACAAAATGTCACGGGGAAATCGTTATTGTTGTATTAGTGATGGCTCAGTGACATTGGCTATGGACTGCCGTACAACAGGTCCATTTTTAAAATCCTGCCGCGGCCTTGAGCTTCACCGCAAGGTGGAAGGACATTTTGCGAATGCCCGCCTGGCTAGCGACCACCCTCAAGTAGAAAATCTGTAGCCAAGCACCCAACGGTGTGTTCCGGCAGCAGTCCTTGAGAGCCAGTGAAATTTCAGGCACATGAGACTTAACACCTATGTCTCAAGGTGACGGGCGCAGTGCAATTCGTGACTTGTGACGAAATGCATCTGTTATAGGCAGAGTTTAGCCCGCTTAACATCCGGTGGCCCTTGAGATTGTTCCGTCACAATAACATTAAAAAAAAATAGAGGTATACAGATCACGTGTACACAATATATATTGAACAATTATCCTAAAATTCGTTTAAAAAGCAAGTTCGCATCCACCCTTAAAGTTCGAGTAGACTTACTCAAGGAGTTTGCCTACCGCGGACCACGCCGCCGACACCCCACGAGAACCACCTCCGTTGCTCTCTGCAAGTACATTCGTAACACAACTGTATGGATTGTAAAACTGTGTGATCACATCATTTACTATCAGTTAAGATTGTAGTCAAAGGCTAGCCAATCAACAGTGAAACAGGATTCACAACAGGACTATAAGAACAGAGAATAAGTACAATGCATGAGCCGTTGAAGTATTTCCAGCGACCCAAATTCCTACATTTCTATGTTAATACGGTGATATGGCTGGCATAGAACCTGGTAGGGGCAATCCACAAAGCACTCCAATTGCAGCATCACATTTGCTCTTACTGCAACAACATTGAATAATAGTCATAAGTAAGCATATACATTTAGAAATGTTTGTTTTATGTTTTAGGTATGGAGCATATTTATTTAAAGCATTTCCACTCGACATGAGCCAGTTTCATGGGTTATTTGGTGCAACTCGGATTCCACAGCTGGTCAAAGATAAAATATTCAGAGACCCAAATAGTAAACATGTTCTAGTGCAGAGGAGAGGCAATTTTTACATATTCGATGTTTTGGATTCAGATGGTCAGTATTATATAATTTATTAATTTTGACTATAATATGTCTTAGAGTTAAACTCAGAGCTTGGAAGTGTATTGAATAGACAATTCCTGCATCAATTATAATAAAAATAAATATTTAAGGTACCTAACTTATTACATTGAATAAAGCTATGTTGACTCATATCCATATATACTGTAAATAATATCTATATATAAATAAAATGAAAACTATAGGCAATTGGAAATAGGCAGGCGATCTACCAAACTTTGCGGATTTAAAACTACTTACTAGTAGCTGCTTTCTGTGCTCTGCTATGATAGGTGATGATGTTCTCATATAAAAGCACCCGCTCCCATCTTCGACTTAGTCTGGATGTTTTGCGACGCGGTGCGTCCGTAGATCCGTCCGTCATATTACTTTTACCTAGTCTACGAATAAATTCATATGTATTCGTAGTACCCAGTCTATTTTCATCAGTTACGAAATATGGTCAAATGAGTAAAACAGATTAAACCTAAAACATGAACTGGTTCTCAAGAACTGCTCTTTGAAAACACTATTGTAATTTTTTAACTAACCTAGAATTACTGGCTCTCAAGAACAGCTGTTGGAATATATACCGTTAGGTGCTTGTTGTCAATTTTCTACTTGACGAGGGCTTTTTTTTGAGATTGACTTTGTCCACGGTTGAACAAGGTCAGGGGAATTTGCCATAATCCCCACGCTTGGCAGGCGTCTTGCGGATAACAAAAACCCGATAAATATCTGGCTCCGGATCAAACGCAGGTCGTCGGGACTTTAAAGTGACCTTTACGCCACTCAACCAATGAAACAATCAATTCATAAAGCATCCATGAAACTAGAGGCTTTATTAATTTTGATTCTGCAAAATAAATAGCAGCATCAAAATTGGATTGTTACTTCAAGTATACTTGTCATGCCAATTGATATCCATAAACAATTTTATTCGACGCTGCAACACGTCTTTTGTAAATTATATGAAGTATTTCATTCCATTCTGTAATCGTGAATGGCTGTCATTAGAACGATCCATAAATAATGGTATAAATATATCATTATTCGTAGTCAGAGATTCGTAGGCAAGTACTGTGCTTCAAAATTTAAGCCAAACTTATTTCTATCTTATAAAATTAAACATAAAAACAACCCCAGTTGTCGCCACTGGGTAGAGTGACGGACTGTGGTGTCAAATGGGAATTACCGATTAGTTTTAGGTGTAACGTATGTAAAAGAACATCATGAAACTAACTAAAAACATAATTTTCAGGCAATCTCCTATCACCAACAGAACTCTTGGGCAACTTGTCTCAAGTCCTAAATGATTCCAGTCCTCATGCAGAACACCCTCTCGGTGTGCTCACAACTCAAAACCGAGATGTGTGGGCGAGACAGAGAACTCATTTAGAAGAAACTGGCAATAAAGAGTCATTGCGACAAATAGACTCTGCCATTTTCAATTTGGTACTGGATGATGAAGTTTTGAACAGTGATAAACATAAGCTTCTAAAGAAATATTTGCATGATGATGGTTTGAATAGGTGAGTACATAAATATCTCCATAATGCTAAGGAAATAATCCCATTGTAGGATGCGTATCGACCAGAGATTTGCGAGGAAAATGCGCTCATTTTCCTCTAGTGTAAGAGGGGAAAAAATCAACAATAGAATTTCCAGAAAAAAACGTAAAATAAATCTTTTTTATTTTTATGTAATAGTGACGGATCAAGCACGAGGCCCACCTGATGTTAAGCGGACTAACCTCTGCCTATAACATAGGCATTTCGTCAAGTCACGAATTGCACTGCGCCCGTCACCTTGAGACATAGTTGTTAAGTCTCATGTGTCTGTAATTTCACTGGCTCTCAAGGACTGCTGCCGGAACACACCATTAGGTGCTTGGCGACAGATTTTCTACTTGAGGGTGGTCCCTAGCCAAGCGGGCATTTGCAAAATGCAGTTCCATCATGCGGTGAAGCTCAAGCCCGCGGCGGGATTCGAACCATGGACCTGCAGCACGGCAGTCCATAGCTAATGCCACTGAGCCATCACTGCTTCATAACCTTTTCTCCTCATATTTTTTTAACATATTATCTGTAAACCTAATAAAAAAAGCGTTTGTTTAAATTCAACCCCTAAAGTGGTGAAATTGGGATGATAAAAAGACAATAATGAAATGCTTGGGCTCTTTAATTTTGTATTTTCGATACCGTTTACAATCCATGGCAACTTCGTTCTGATGATGAGTTGAGAAGTTCAATGGAACTTCTTTACTGGCGTCGATTAGGGGAACGTGTTATTTTTTCCATACATTTCAAATGCTTCGTCCTAACAGACAACGCGAACATACCTAATGTAGAAGCTTGATATTTGCAGTGCGTGCTTAGAAAATGGTGTAAAAGTAAATGGCATGCTCTGAAAAAAATTAGGAAATTTTCAACCTCAAATGATTGAAAATGTCGCTCAAAGCTACAATAAATATCCTCAATTTTACCGGCACTGTTTTCGTTGGGCAGTCTAATTTTAAATATTGAGAATTTAGAGTAGAGACAGAATAAAAATAAATATAGGTTATTCAGAAATTTTTGCAGAAATTTATAAAAAACCGCGAGGTGTTACTCGGAGACGTCGGATTTTTTTTATATTTTTCAGATAATAGCTTAATTAAACGATATTAAACAGTAGTGTTCGGGTATTTCTAGCCATCTGCAAAGTGATTGAGAGTACACGCCATCATACTTTTCCTGTTTGGATCGCATCGGCGTGCATTTAGACGCGCCCCGCGCACCCCGCCTGCATGGCAAGCAATTCGGCGTTCGTCTTTGGCGGGCCAAGCAATAGTGTTCACATGCTCGTGCCCGTTGAATGCCTCGTTGAACTCGAGTGTGTGAACGCAGAATACCTAAATTCACAAAAATCGACACACACTTCATGTACCTATCAGATTTTTATTAAATGTTTAATTAATATTGATTTTGTATGTTGTGTATTCGAAATAAAAATCAATCATCATTATATTGCAAAAGATAACTTTAAATTCTCAAAATCACTTAGGAACAATTAATTACTATAGTTGCTTAAAGTATGCCTTTGCAAACATTTCCTTGATTTTTTTTAAGTATGTAAAATAACATTACTTAAATCTATTTAGAAGTACGTGGCTTCTTGTTTTTTATCATCTGACCACTGAAGTGAAATGGATTGACAAACAATAAATAAAATAAGCAAGTACTTAAACAAATAGATTATGTCATAACATAATTTATTCCTGTAGGCGTAAGTTCAACTAAGTAATGTTAGATATTGAAACGTTTTACTAATTAGTTAATTACTCAAAGATGACGTTATATAGTAGCCTCACCCAAGACTCGATATTTACATGAGTTTAACATGTACGTAAAATCACAACTACTTGGTATTTTTAATGTAACATAAAGTAATGTACTTGTGTACATATAAGCTCCAATGAAACAAACTTTCAAGCTATTTTGCATACCGATTAACATTATCATTGTTCAAAATAATGTAAACGTTACATGATCAGCTTAAATTATTTTCCAGACAAGTATTTCAAACCGTGATACTTCGAAATGCATGCATATATTTAAGCTTGCTTTTAGCTTTTTAAACCATTCCAGATTAAATCAACGTCTAAACATGAATCAGCGGAATAGAACATAAAATTTTCCGGATGGCATTATTAAGTATACATAATATATACGGGAGAAGTATACGTATAATGGCCTTGGGCCATACGTCGGGTTCTTAGATTCATGTTCCTAGATTAGAAAGGAAGATTGCTAAGATAAATATTACTATATTATTGATGGATTTGTTTTTTTATCTACAACATTTGCTGTGGGAGCAAAAACAAGCACAATAAACATTGATTGAATTTGGAGTTGAAGAAAATATAAAATTATTATTATTCGGCCATAGTGATTAATTATTACGAATGCTTTCTACGTGTATCGAGAAATTTATTGAGGGTGATTCATCAAATCTATGCTGAAAGGTTTTCATAACTGTAATAGGTAAAAAACAATTTATGGAATACAACTGTTATCAAATTAGTTTTTGGAACTCCTCAACGATATTTTTTTTTATGCCTAATAGGGTATTCTTTGACCACTATCTCACCTGATGGTAAGTGATGATGTGGTCGAAGATGTTGTTCAGGCTAACCAAGAAGTACTGGCTCTCAATGACAGCTGCCTGAACACACCGTTAGGTGCTTGGCGACAGATTTTCTACTTGAGGGTGGTAGCTAGCCAGGCGGGCATTCGCAAAATGCCCTACCACCATGCTATAACGACTGCCATCCTAAGACGAGCTATAACGACTGCCATCCTAAGACGACAACCGGGACCGACGGCTTAACGTGCCCTCCGAAGCACGGAAACGCTAATTAAACGAAAAGTAGTAATGTCACTAGCGGTCTTCCATCCAACTCATGACCGCGGGAGACGTTGCTTAACTTTGTTGATCGGTTGAGAACAGCTAAGTAAACTTCGCTACGAGCGCTTCTTAATTTTTTTACATGTACGAGTAACTTACACTAATGTGAACAGTTATATCCTGGATTATAACTAACTTAAATTTGATTCATACTAAAAGACTATTTTAAGCAGATAACGACGTATAAACTGTTAAATCGACTATAAATAGTCTTTTTGTTTTACCCTTAACAAATCCTTGATGAAAATATTAAAATCTGACTACCGCATCCATGTTTGAGATTGAACACTGATCAATTAATAATTAACTAAACAGTGTTCAATCTAATAATAATCAAATAATGTTGTTTTGATCTGCATCGCCCCATTAAGATTGTGTGTGTGGTTGATATATGTCTAATAAGTTTATGGGAGCGCTTAGTTTATTGAAAATTAGGCTAGTATTAATAAATGCATCTCAAAGATGGATCTATAAGAAGCAATTTTGACGTTTAATCTATAGAACATCTGTGAAAAACAGCATCTTGACTTCGTTGTCATTCTTCGTAACAGAAGTAGGAAGGTTCCTATTCATAGTTATTAATAGGAACCTTACTACTTCTGTAACGAACAGTGTGCGCTATAATTGTCAACAGGAACTATGACCGGAATTGCTATGAATTTTACAACATATTGCTCCTTTTATTTAACCCATCTAAATCGGCCACTAAATGAAACAAAAAAAATACTCTAAGAATTTAACTACTTACACGTATTTATATTTGCTTTTCAAATCAAATATCTTTATTGCAAATCACATAACAATTACGGTAAATTAAATGAGGTAAGTTGGAGAGTACCTAAATGTATCGGCATCGTTTAATAATAATAACAAACAAATATAATATTAAAAACTTTTAACGAGGTGACTCTTCGTCACGCTGTGATCACATCACTCAAAAGTTTTTGAAACGTCATCGGGATTAAAATGTGTAAGTCGTTTAAAATTATTTGATAGGTTTATGTAACGAACAAACAATTGAAAATAAACACCATGGTAGCTACTTCATCTCACGTCGCATCAGATTAACAATAAATAAGCAAGCATGTAAAGCTGTTTTGGTTTTCGTGTCTTCTATAGTTATTCTAATTAATTTGTAAAATAAACACAGAGTTCTTACTTAAATAGATTTAGATTAACACTAATAAAATGACAAACGTACCCAATACAAAATTTCACGGCTATTTATCGCACTTTACGACTTGGCCGACAAGCATTCTAAAGGTTTTTCTTCAACAGTACAGAACTGTGGGATTATTACTTAACTACTAACAACTTGTCAAACAGTATCTAATGTTATTTATGTCTTATGAAAGCTTATGCTGTGTCCTTTCTTTTGTACACACAGCATAAAAAGAACTTAAAATTAACCGTTGCCATAAATAACCATTTTCGAAATTACCAGGACCATACCCCATAAAAGGTTTTTTTTTGCATTTTGAAGTATGTATACCTATTTGATCTGTACAAAGTGATTACGAATACTTGACGTACAGGCATATGAGACTTAACAACTGTGTCTCAAATTGACGGGCGCAGTGCAATTCGTGACTTGTGATGGAGTGCATCTGTTATAGGCAGAGGATACCGCTTAATATCAGGTGGTCCTCGAGCTTGTTCCGTCAAAATTTCATTTAAAAATAAAACTTATACCTATCTCAGAAACTTGAAATTGTTTTTAAATTTATTCTATTTTGTTTGGTTGACAGTAATAAAATAAATAAGAATTGTATTTTTTTTATGCTGGTCGTATTGATGACATCTTTAAACACAATCTCATGAGATGATGTGATGTGATGAAGACATCATAAGGTAAGGCCTGTTTACTAACTTCGAGTCAGGTCTCGCCAAGAATATTTAAGAGTCAGTTCCAAGACTGACTCTCAAGGACAGCTTCCGATACCGTTAGGCTTGTAGACAGATTTTCTACTTGAGGGTGTTAGCCGGCCAGACAGGAATTCGCAAATAGTCCTACCATTGTGCAAAAACGACTGATAACTAAGACAACAATCGAGACCGTTGACGGCTTAGCATGCCCTCCGAAGCACGGAAACGCTCAATAGTAAATATCATTAGTGGTCACCCATCTATGTAATGCCACAATATTTAACCACTAACACAGTTAAACAACACTGCTATGAGTTGTTCTGCAACCTCTCTATCATACACAGTTATGTATTGTGTTAAAAAATGTATTATTTATACAATATTTTATCTATTCCAGATGGTTTGATAAATCATTGAGCCTTATCGTGACCAAAGATGGGATTTCGGGCGTTAACTTCGAACATTCCTGGGGCGATGGAGTGGCTGTGCTTAGATTCTTCCAAGATATCTACGCTGAGACCACAACCAAGCCCTTTATACATCCGGACTCGAAACCTTCAGATAGCAACATCAGTGTACGTAAACTAGGTAACTAATACAGATTTCTATTCATATCACCTCTAAAAACTGGACTGGACTATGAGTACCTAGATCATTCGAATATTCCGTTATTTCTGTTTACTACTGTAATTGTGTTTCTAGTGTGTAATCTTATGTTTCAACATTTAGGCTGAAAATACTAATATTATTATCACTAAGATTTGTCTCTGCTTTGATAGTGAAATCATATTATAATTATGTTTGTACCTACCAACTAACGTAATTTATAATGTGAGATGTAGGGTTGTGTCTTGAATGGAGTCGCCTGAATTTGAGTAGTCTCTAAATGTATAGGGATTAAGGAGCTCAGTCTTTAGTGGTGTTCATAAATTTTGGGTGACAAAGATCCGCCTTTTTTTTAAATATGTAGTTTAACCTACAAAATCACTGGCGAATTTGTGAAATGTAACGTAAATAGGTGTGATGTTACATTCATAACATCACACCTCTATCCCGTAGGGGGCAGATACCACAAATATCCATTTACTACGATCCTTATACCTACAGGTTTATTGGAAATATGCTAGCAACCTCTTTGGGTTGACTTCTGCTAGTCCTAACAAATATTTTGAGATTTTTTTTTTGTTTATGTGTATTTGAATGAATAAGCACGAGGACCACGCGATGTTAAAAGTCTCTTGTGGCTGTTATTTAATATTTCATATTTTTTATTGCTTACTTCGATGTAAATATCGAAAACTCTATTCGAAGGGAGCGTGGCGCGGTCCAGTTTTGCTGCGGCGGGCGCTCTTAGCTGATTTTAGTGAAAATGACTGAATTAGAATCACGGACCAAAAAACTTCTCCCGAGATAGAAATAGTAGGCCACTATTTTACTTCAGGTTTGATGACTAGCCTAGAGCAAAAGCATATTTATGTGCGACGACGAGCAAAACGAGTAGGAGCGTTAGGTTAATCTGGTGACCACAATGCGCGAATCGAGCGAGCCAAGCGAGCGTGCCTAGGCATATGCAGGTAATAATAATATATATATATATATATACAGAAAAAGAAGCAATATTTTTTAAGCATTTCTTAGTGTCTTATCAGTAGGTTAGACCAGCAAATTGTAGGTAGCACTGCATCATCCTTCCTCACCTTCCGATAGTTTTTATTTTAAATTTTAACCTGTTTTGTCTTACAGTAGCGATGTATCGTAATGTAGCCGCGCAGCCTCTGCGTCCGTCAGAATAGGTACACGCAACAGCTGAATTTTGTTGTGCCTAGTGGTAGCCGTTCAATCATTGCGCATAGTCTTCCGACGTATGTGTGTGAATACTGCGGCCGAGGTACCGTTGCAATCATTTATCATTCTGATAGTCTAACGCGCCACAGCTTAAATAATAATTAGTCAGGTTTTGTGATTGTAAAAATTAAACACATTCTGTTATCAATTGCAAACTACACCACGCAGTGTATATGTACAATCCACCTTATTATATGCAGTATAACCAAGATAAATAAAAAAAACCTTTAGTCTTTATTAAGTAACAACACTCATACAATCTTTCGCATTGATTTAGGATTTATATTTATTTTCAGAATTCAAATTAGACGACAAATCAAAGCAGTTCGTAGATAACGCAAAGAAAGAGTACAAGGAGTGGTGCGATTCTCTGAGCATTGATTACATTTTATACGAGGGCCTCAACAAAGACGACTGCAAGAAGTTTAAAGTCAGCCCTGACTGTATAATGCAACTTTGTTTTCAGGTAAATATACGTTTTTGTACAGACCTATATACCCAAGTTGATTTTTTTATATGTTATAGCTGCTCAGCTAGCTTTTGACCACTATCTCACCTGACGGTAAGTGATGATGTTGGCGAAGATGTTGTTCAGGCTCACCTAGAATTACTGGCTCTCAAGGACAGCTGCCGGAACACACCGATGCGTGCTTGGGGACAGATTTTCTACTTGAGGGTGGTAGCTAACCAGGCGGACATTCGCAAAATGCTCTACCACCATGCTTAACGCTGCTGGGCTAAACGTGCCCAGCGAAGCATCAAAACGCTTAGTAGTAATGCCACTGGCAGTCACCCATCCAACTCATGATCGCGGCGGACGTAGCTTAATTTTGATGATCGGTTAAGAACAGTTAAGCAAAATTCGCTACGAGCGATTCCACAAGTTGATCTACCTTGCCTGTTCAACGTCCGATATTTATCGGAGTTGAGTCCGGCGGTAATTATGCGACGCGGTGCGATACATGTATACTCATGGTTTACATACAGTTTAAAACGCTTGCGCCATCTTCTTGTATATAGTTCTGTGTTTATGTAAAATTAATTCAACTCTTTTCGGGAGTGGCTATCCAACATCAAATGCCTTTTTCATCTACAGAAAACCAAAATTAACAATATTAAACATAACGGATAACATCTGTGACACATTCATTTATCAATAAAAGAAGGTAGGTGTAAAAGGCAAGCCAATCACTAAAAACTGGCCAAGTGCGATTCAGTCCCTTTTACGGTTCCGCATTGCATGGGGAAATAATGTTTTAGTTTTCATTACAGCTTCAAAATGATATATTACAAATCGGTGTTTTCAGTATTTATTGATTAAATAGAGGATATGATACATAATAATATACCGAGACATAAAATTGCATATAATTTGATCTTTCAGATAGACTACGTAACACAAATGATCTAATATTTACAATTTACAACTTTTTTATCAAATAAAATGATGAAATATAAATAGTATACTTGGTAGACGATGACACATCAAATGCAAGGGTGCAATTTCTTTTTTATCATATTCATTCGCAAAGAGCAATTTTATTCCTCATACCGTCGACTACCTCCTGTTTAAATTTGCCGATAAAAGCTTGTAGTAAGACGATATTATGGTGCCATGAATAGATTTTATAATGTGTTTTAATAGGTACTTTAAAAAATAACATAAATTTTTACTAGCATTTTGCTGGTCGGCATATACGTGGCCAATAAAAACTCCATTTTAACGAAACTAATGTCTCTTACATTATAGATATGTCGAAAAGAGACAACTTTTCTCGTAACTATATATGCCGATGAAATCGAAACCATACGTTTGGCGTGGAAAACTCATACAATAGGGATACGGACCGGCCTGATATTGAACTACAAATACAGAACCAGAACTTTTTTTATTGTTGATAAGCTAGGCTTTGACAACTGTGTCAGCTGTGGGTTGTTGATAATGTGGTCGAAGATAACGTTCAGGGGATGCCTAGAATAGGAACTAGATCTTAAAGGCACCCGCTGAAACACACTGCTAGGGGCTTTTGATAGATTTTACACTTGAAGGTCGTAGGTAGCCAGACGATTACATCCCTTAGCGTTCAAAGATTTAAATCGTGGATATATAACATTGTTTTCATCCTGACCATGTTTTAAATAATATGCAGCAGGTAATCGTCGTCACGGGGTGACTAATTGATGTTATTTTTCAGTTATTTTGTGACTAATAACCTCAGGTACTAAAGTCGGAAACTTTGTAATCAGCACGGTTCAGCCAGAGATATTGTATTGCGCCAAGGGAATGTTTTATAGTCGAACCGAATCTAGTGTTTGGGTTTGTCCAGAGCAGGTTCACAAACTGCAGACTTGGTCTAGCGCTTGTTTTTGTCAGCGATGTGTTATATAGTGTTAGAAACTAACCTAAATTACAATTTCAAATCGCATTTTTTTTTAAGTTTCATATGAGTTTGACACATTTTAATGTAACTGAAACCGACCTAATCAAGAAAATTAGTCGATATTTTCGACTTAGGTTTCAAGTATGTCTGATACCCTCCATCAGGTGAGTTTACGCTGACGGCATGACGTGAGAATTGTGGGGCATGTCAGGGCGCGGTCGGAATGAAGCCTTCTGTTGCCCAGCAGTCGAAGTTATTGCATCTTCTTCATCACTGTGATCTTGAATGTACGGACACAAACACTGATGACTGTGTCACAACACACAAACACTGTGACTGACTTCATTTTCTGCGTTGTGGTAGCATCAAAAACATTCATGTTGCAGGGAGGATCCACCCATGATCTCTGTTAAAATTCGGGTGTCTGGTGATCTCAATGGCCCCACGCACTTTTCGAGGAACAAAGATCTTTACTCTGGCAAAGAACCTTTCCCCTATCGAACCTTTCTTCGAAGTTATTTTTATCTGAGATGACATTCTTAATGCTGCTGATGTGTTTGGTAACTCTAGTTATGATGTTGCGTGTACAGTTGCAAGGTATTTTGTACACGCCGGGTCCCTGTCCTTTGATGAATAAGCATTTTTTTAAGTTGGCTTTGACGATAGATGAAATTCTTGTTGTCGTGAGCGAAAGCCGCTCCCTTCGATCCTCTAAAAGGAGGATTTGAAATACGAGCACACGATTAGCCGATTAGTCGGCCCCTGCTTCCCGAGTTCCCGTATTGCGTTTACTTCCAGCTAGTATCTTATTATATGAATTATAATATCAATCAATATTAATGACATGTCTAATATTTCACCCGCTTCGAAACCATTAGGTTTTCCATTATATTATTACCATTAGGCTCCATTACTTCTAGGTTAGCCTGAACAACATCTTCGACCACATCATCACTTACCATCAGGTGAGATAGTGGTCATAGGCTAAATTACCAGAAAAATAAAAAATAAAAAAGTTTTGTTACGGTATCTGTACTAAATAAATTAACTATTCTTTTCCAGGCTGCCTACCATCTTCTAAGAGGCAACTTTGTAGGGACATACGAATCCTGCAGCACCTCCGCGTTCAAACACGGAAGAACAGAGACTATGCGACCTTGCACTGATAAAACTAAGGTATGATACTAATATCTTGAAGATAGAAATAGATATGCAGATAACAGAGGCGTCTAGACATCCACGTTTAACCTTGTTATGTTTTGGCCCTTAATAGGGGGTGGGACTATTGCCTTCTACCACCACAGTTCCAGAATGGAGTGCTGCTGAAAATGTATAGTTGGAAATAACTAATAATCTGTTTTAGCCCAGAATCGAACCCATAGGCGGCCTAAATCGACGCATTACGACTCATAAGTAATTAAATAGTATTAGTATTGTATCAGCCGGATTGTCCACTACTGAACACTTGCCATAATCCCCACGATTGGCAGGCGTCTTGGGGATCGCAGTATCAGATAACAGTTTCTCAAGAGGCGCTGCTGCCCACCTTCTGGTGTATTACCCTTAGTCGCCTCTTATGACAACCACAGGTAGAGATGGGGGGGTGACAAAAAATATTAGTAGGAAACTAGAATTAGTAGGCGCTCGGGGGGTGCCGGGCTAGAATGTCACCATCCCATCTCTTCCCGTGTATGTCGTATGAGGCGACTAAACGTAAAATATCGGAAGGTGGGCAGCAGCGCCTTTTGAGAAACTGCTATTTTACACTGCGATCCCCAAGACGCCTGACAAGCGTTGGGATTATGGCAAACCCTCCTTAATGGGGAGGCTTTGTTCAGCGCTGGACAATCCGGATGATACAGTAATAAGTTGTATCAAATACCTAACGCGAAAACATCTTCACCGTTCCAGGCATTTTGCGAAGGTCTACACAGCAACAAGCTATCAAACGAAGAGCTACGCGCACTAATGCAGCAATGCTCTGCGCTACATTCAGAGCTGGTCAAACAAGCGGCGATGGGCCAAGGATTTGACCGCCATTTGTTCGCACTGAACAAAATAGCGGAAGACAACAACATGCCAAGACCGGAGTTGTTCGATTCTTATGAATATAAGTTTTTAAATAAATCTATCTTGAGTACGAGTACGCTTTCATCACCGAGCGTGATGGCGGGCGGGTTCGGGCCGGTGACGAGAGATGGATTTGGAATTGGGTAAGTGTACCAGATACGTATAACATTGTCTCTACAATATAGCTCATGTGAACAACTTTCTGAGTATGAGTTGTTCGATCCTTAAGAACGTTCATTTGACGTGGTACCAGGGGACAAGTCTGCTAATTACATGTTCATATTCAGCATAGATTCATACAAGACAGAATCGGTAGTCGAATATATGAATCTAGGCTGGTTTGACGATATTGCCAACAAAAAATAAAGAGAAGAGTAAGGTAATTCAGAAAACAATTTCGTTATTGTTTATTATTATTTTATATTATTTCGTTTTGTTTTCATATGAAACCGAGATTGAATCAATATTGACTCAATATGAACGATATGAAGTTAGTAGACTACCAAAACTGTCAAAATTGACCAGGCCGAGTCTATTATAGATTCATATTGATTAGCAGACTTGACGCCCAGTAGACAGTTCCTTTGATGTTACTCAATGGTACCACGAAAATGCTGATTTGTATTAACCATGTTACCATTGAATCGTTAGGCTATACTAAGTTAGGGAGTACATGTTGGACAATAATCTAATATATTGATAAACTCGTACTTTAGTGCTGCTAAGCGGGATAGTGATTGGCGAGAGACGGTCATGGATTCGAGATTGAGTGTGTATTATGCTTTTGTTTGGTTGAAGGGATTTTTTGCAAAGAATAATTATATTCTGTTTCTTTAGGTTTTATCATTAGGATGAGATTATGTAATTCTCATTTTAATAACTTTCAAACTATTAACTGTGATATAACAAACTGTTTCGATGTAAATATTTTTATTTTTGCCGAGACGCATGCTCCGCGGATTACATTACAAAATTACGAGAAGAAAAATTATGGTCATGTGCGCGTTTAATGGTAATCGCAAAAATTAGTCTTGTTATAGTACAAATTAAGTTGAACTATAGATGTCGCTCCATCCCCATACGATAGTTAAAAACGAGAGGACAAATTAGACTCATACGTTATTTGTCAAGTTGGGTTAGCGGTTAGAGCAAACCCCTACTATAGTGGCGGATGGTGCGGGTTCGTATCCCGCACACGTAGATTGTTTAGATGCCCATCCATACATTGATACCCACCGGAGAAATGCGACGATGATGTACGGTACGGGAATGCGTATTGCGAAATTGCGAAACGGTGTGTATCAGGGGCCCAACTCCTACCATTAGAAAACTATTATAGAACACTAACGTCACCATTTCAAGTTTAAAATATTGATACTAAGGTTCGTAATGAAAATTATTGTTCGTTCAACGAAACAATAATTTTCATATAGCGCTATCTCTATCACACAAATGACTTGATCCAATGCATGCAGCTCGCTCTTACGTTGAAGTTCTAATGTAAGTTTACTATAATGATGTGTTGTACTACGAATTAAAATTGATAATTTAAGATTAAAATAAGACTGAATTAAGAGATGGGGGTTGGCCCCCTGAGCGGTGCCAGGATGCGTAGGGGACTCTTTTCAGCTGTGCGGGCTGTTGTCTATGCTCGCTATACAGCCTCGCACACATTCCTCAATCACGTCCCCCACACATATCTCTTGCTTTTTTGCGTATGTACAAATACTTACCTCTGGGAAATCCCTATTCCACCAGAGCTGCGCTCAGCCACGCTATGAAAATCAAGTGATCCTATTGGTGGTTGCTTTTTTCTCGCACATTAATAGTAAATACGTTGCTTGAAACGAAGCTGCCAGGCTTTCTTTAGTGGGGTCGAGGCACTGAGTATGGAGATCTTGTATCCGCTTTTTGGGATTTTAAATATGGGTACCTTCCTACTATACCTTCCTACGGTATATTGTGCACTTATGTGGAATTTTATAGTGCCTATTAACATCACACTCGCCCGATTTCTGGTTAAATTTACTTAAAATTAAATTGTTACCATTATTATTATCTATGATGCGCGAGGATTTAGGAGCTTTGATTCTGTATAGAGTTTAGAGCGATTGTTTTTTATGTTATTGTGACGGAACAAGCACGGAGCCCTGATGATAAGCGGTATTCTCTGCCTATAACAGATGCGTTCGGTCACAAGTAACGACTGCGCCCGTTACCTTGAGACTTACTTTTATAATCATCTATTGATTATAAGTCATTATTTATATATAATCCAACGCACTATTTAAAATTTCAGAAAAAGGAACTTTTTTTTTTTAACGCTAAGTCCTCTACCGGCCCGTTTCAGCCCACTGTGCGGCGGTAGGGATCGAACCAGGGCCGCTTGGCATCATTGCTTCAATATTTTGCTTTGGTCAGTCATAATGTTTTTTTTTATGTTTGCCTTCATAAATAATTATTTTATCAGATGGTTCAAAGGCAGTTGTGGATTAGGACGAGCAGCCATCGTTCCTCAAATCGAATATGAGTTCTACCTTAGTAAATCTGTTTTCCTTGCACCTAGAATTTTCGTCGCTGTAGTGAGCTGAAAAAATTTATATTTCGTTCGGCGGCAAAGTTATTTTGAGTCTCGTGCCTTTGAAACCTTGGCTACGATGAGGATTATATTCCTGAAAGCCTAGATAAGTTTCATTAAAGGCACTCGCGCCAAATAACTTTGCAGTGTTGCATAACAAATAAATATTCCACTTTTCATTGTTGAAACGTAGGTGTTTATCGTCGTTAATGTCTGTCATTGCAATGCGCATGCCCGCGTTGCGTATTTTTGAAATATATAGATAGTTAGTGAAATTTGCACCTCGAGGATGTTCAGTGGATCTGTTAGTTAAGTTGATATTTTGTGGGTCAATCCCCGCCCTAAGTATGCTCTAGATAAGCATAGGTTGTGATTTGATTTTTTTTCTATTCTACAGCTACTCGGCGTTTCCCGACAAGCTGGGAGCGGCCGTCACAAGCTACAAATCTCACAACGACAGCTGTCAGTTTATCGACGCTTTGCACAAGTCCTTTCAAGACGTAACCAAGATACTATCAGGATAAACGCAATTCTATGTTGTTCGTGATTGGTGTTTAAATTAGTGCCTTAATATAACAGACTTTTATTAGAAAAATAATACATTATAATAATTCTTAGTGCACAGTGAAAAATATAAATCGAATCACAAGAACTTTGCTTGTTCTGCAAACTTTATAATGGAGATGTTTTGTCATACAATGATAGTTTACTAACATTTTTAACATATATATACTATGTAATTTTATATATCTAGAAAATAAGATTATTTTTATATTGTTCATATTCGATGTTACAAAGTTTATTAAAATGATTAATTCTTACACTTATAAACAATTTACTCTAGGTCTAGTGGAAGTCATTCTATGAACATGTTCAATTATCTTGAAGCGCATTTAAGTGACACTAGCAACAGCTGGCATTTGGAATTTGAACTAAATGATATTAATGTAAGATATTTTAAGTTTTGGCGTCACACGTCGGCGCATTAAGCCAAGCAAACAGTGCGAAGTCTTATTACACACATATAAAAAATATTTCAAGTATAAGTTAATTGAGTGGCAGTCACAACAGAGTCCAGTATAAAATGTCATAGTTCAGTCTCAGTCACGTCCCAATAATTTGTTGGAAACCTTCCTAGAAGCTTCGCTAGAGTTGATTTTCGTAGTGGCCGGCAACAACTGCTAATTTGGGTACTGTGAGGCCAGTAGGGCTCTTAACCGCTGAGGATCGACTGTGAATACATTCACAGGATAACAATAAGATTAAGACAAGAAAAAATATCTAAAAGCTCTTAATGCAAAAAAACAACAACATAAATTTAGTTCCAAGTCCGGCCGCTATGCGGCAACAACGCCAAAATGGCAATGACGAACGGTTGCCATAAACAAGGCAACTGATTATCTGCATAACTAGTTATAGAGTGCGAGTCAAATCCCGAGGTAGGGAAAAAAACTAGTTATAGACTTAAATCTGTATTTGTTGCGTTACTGTCAATTCAAAGAAAACAATATGTATGCATTTTTTGTCCATATAAAACCTCTTATGTGTCGGTTTTCACAAAATTGGCTTTTAGGCAGTATGCAAGAACTAAGTTCATGTAGCATAATTATATTTCGGTAGATACGAATGAAAATTAAAAAGCTGATGTGACAGTCAAATAATATTGACTGTATAAAATAACTTATGTGGTTTTTTATTTATGCACATAAGAGGTTTCTAGAGAGAACACCTATAGGCTCCTGCGCGGCGCGTCTCGATGCGCGTTCATACTTTTTTTATTCTGGTAATAACTTATAATATGACAGGAATGAATTAATATTCAATTACATTACCATCATAATAATATATAATAGTAAAGTAAAACCTCCATAAACATATGTACCATAAAAACATGAAAATGAATAAAAACATAATATTATTTATATATATAACTATGACTTGAGGCTGCTATATTCTTTCATAAGTACTAACACTTATTGCGCGTTTGTTTGTGTTGAAGCAAAATATTTTACATGTATTGCTTTATTTTTGTAAAGGCTGAACTCCGATAATCTCTTGAGATGATACATTTAAAACATAATTGTAAATTTTTTGTAAAATATTTACCTCGACCTGCATTATCCATTCTATAATAAGAAAAATACATTCAATATCTCGAGCTTTATTCTATGTACCAAGCTTCAATATAAGTTTTACGCTCGTACATAAAATATAGCCATGCTTACATACATACTTTAATCATCTTTAGTTAGCATAATAAATATTTATGTGTCAATTATATACAATGTATATGTACCTATTTTAATTCTTTACTAAATATATACATAAGTACGGTTGATCGGTACATCTATACTTATTTGTATTAAAATAATTATTTAGTTTATATAACAGTTCAGCACATAGCAACCTCTTAATAGCTGAATATTTGAAACTTAAGATCTTAATTTTATTATAAAAACTAACGTGGTTTTCACTCATTGTAGTAAATAATACGGGATAACTCACGTGAATAAGTCAGATAGCTCCGACTATAGTTTCAACCAAATTCGGTGGTCTTTTTCAAGGTGAGCTCGGGACGCCCGCGTTGACGTCTCGCTTAGCACTTGCTAAAAAGCTATAGTCGGAGCTATCTGACTTATTCACGTGAGTTATCCCGTATTATTTACTAAAATAAGATCTTAATTTGTAATCGTAATCAATAATTATTGTCAAGTTAGCACAAATTTAATACATATTGTAAAACTAAATAGGCTCAGGATACAGGGGGCCAACTCTTACCTCTTATAGTAATAATAACTTAATCTTACTGCTAAATTTTATACCTCCACGTCAATTAAGCAAGCTTATAATCGGTAATGGAATCGCTCAGCGTTTTGATGACGTCAAAACAAATTGTTCACTCTATTCGAGAACTCTGACGTTACATTTAATACGAAATATTACTGTTCCAACGGCAAAACCGTCATGTTTATCCATCTTAAAAAAGTTACTTTCTTGTAGCGGATTTAAACTTGATTTGTATTTTATGATGGGTATTTTACGACAAAAATGGATTTAATTAATGTGTAAATTACGTGCAATATTATTATTTCTATAATTCATGAAAATCCATGCAGCAAAATTATTTGATGAGTGAAACTAAAAAAGTTACAGACAGTTTTTGAGCAGCATACAATAAAATGTCGTAAAACTATTGTAAATCCATTCCATAACATCGTAGTTCGGAACTGTACGAGCGGGATAACGGTATATTATAATCATCGCGTATCTCGCTTGCACATCCGTGATACATATTTCATTCGTAGGATCAAACCAATATTGCTTTATGCGGTTGTGGGTCAGTGATAGTTTGTGTCTACGAATGATTATTTTAAGCATGAAACAAAACCTTCCTGTGTAGCGTGATGTTAATAGGTTATGTAAAAATGTATTGTGCATTTACAGCCTTACTTATAAACGCTACTTAAATTTTAAACATTACTTAGCCGCTGATTAGCAAAATTTCTTACTCATAAACGCTACATAACTTTATCCAGTACCTAAGTACTGCTTAAATCAGCTGTCAGTTTAAACACCGTCCCACCCTTGTTTAAATTTTAAGTAACAAGATGGCGCCCATATTTCTGATCAGCTTATTTAGTTACAGACCCACCAACTTATCTGTTCAGGTGGCAGAAAAAAGAACTACAACATTCCTTCAAATTGTGACAGTTCGTAGATGATTTCCTTGACCAGTAGCGCCCTCGAAAACTGCACAGTTAAGTTGGTGGTACTATACAAAGAAAAGTAATATATTTACTTTTTAATTTCAAGATATTTAGCACTAGATACATGCTATTTGGCCATTTAGGTCATTCATAATACTTTTTAGTACAATGTTGTCAGTTTAAAATACGTTCGACCTCATTATCCATTGCTTAGCTAAACAGGTGCTATGTAGCGTTTATAAGTAAGAAATATTTAAGCATTACTTAAACACTGTTTAGTTATCCATTACTTAGCAACTACATAGCGATGTTTTTATAAGTAAGGGGGTTAGTAAGTAAAGATTTTTTGTATTTTGAATTTTTGTATACATACTCTTTATTAAAATGTTATTTTTTTTTAAATTTAAACAGACTTCTTATAAAGGTAGAAAGTTTCTGTTGTCGCCACGTAATACAGGGTTATTGGTAAAATGCTAACAACCTCTTAGGGTTGACTTCAGCTAGTCCTAACAATCATTTTGAGATGATATTTTTTTATGTTTGTATATTTGTATTTGACGGAATAAGCACGAGGACCACCTGGTATTAAAAGTCTATTTTGCTTGTAATGTAATATTTCATATTTCTTATTACTTAGCTTGATGTAAATATTCAAAACTATATTCAAAGGGAGCGCAGCGCGGTCCAGTGTTGCCGCAGTGGGCGAGCAATGTAATAAACAGGCACAAGAGACTTTTTACATCAGGTGGTCCACGTGCTTATTTCGTTAAATACTAATAAAATAAAAACCTTTCCAAAAAAAAACGTCTAAAATGTTTGTTGAGACTAGCAGAAGTCAACACTAAGAGGTTCTTAGCATTTTATCAATAACCCTGTATACTTTTTTCACTATAATGAATCATCCAATAGTGATGATTATGTTTTTGGTTGATTAACTAATAGACCACCTAGTATTAAATTTCATCAATATCGGTTATGAAGTTTTTAACTTACACAAATTATATATTTGTTATATTAAAAGCATTGCCTATATACATATGTCGTGGCAATTCAACTATGTTGATAGTGACCATTATTGTGGGAAAGTGAAAATCGATCTCATAACTCTGGTAAATATCAATAAAGGCAAAAAGAAATTTTTTTTTTCGGAATAACGGAACCGACTTTATACACTGAAAGTATGAAAAATATGAAGTAACTCATAGAAGTCGGAACATGAAAATGGGATCAATCAATCACCCCGTGACCACGATCACTGCAAAGTGTTTGAAACGTCGCGTCGTCGGGACAAAAATAATGATAAATATACGCGATTTAAACCGTTTAAAGTTGTTTAATTACTATGAAAATGGGAGCTCAGAATGTTTTAAAATCAGCATGGTACCGAATTCAACAAGTTATTTCATACATTTTAGTGTCAGTCACCTTTGTTTTTTTTTAATGTTTTCTCAATACTAACCGTTGTGCAAATAAAAGCTTATTATGACTATAATATGTTGTTATTACTTGTAATATAATTCGTAGGGATATTGTAAAAGCGTATTATAGTATTATTTTGTTGATTTTGTCAATCTCCATTTCATTCAATGTCATGGACCGATTTCATTGAAGTTGTGCTTTCAATGGACACGAAACAACCAGTAATATTTTTTTATTTTGTTTAATTATTACTATCAGAAGAAATGTTTTGTAATATATATGAATTAAAATTTCACTAGAGCATTAATTATTAGACCTACAATATCCCTACTACTATTATTAATTATTAGGTTTAAAGTTGTTCACAGAACTCTTTATTTATAGATATGTGTTTGTTTCGCATCATATTTACATAACAATTATTTGCGTATAATATTATCCTAGTTTGGTGAAATGGAGCCTAGTTATGTAAGAACAAATTGTGTGTTCAACACACAATTTGTTCTTACATACAACAAATGTTATATTTAATATTATATCTACAACTATTTACATATTATGAAGTTTTTTTTAAACCCAAACTAGCACTGATCTATTATGTATATGTCTTTAGCTAGTCTTTCGAAATACCCGCCGCTCGTCGTAGGCCGAGCGCCGCCCTTATTTCTCGTCGACTTGAGTAAAAAGGAAATAAATTAATATTTTATTAAAATAAAATATTAGTTAATTTAATGTTTTTTGGTTGTGTGCTGCCGTGTTGGACGGGCGCTGGCACACTCTATTCGCGTCTTAATAGCTAGCCACCGGTGAGAGGATCTTACCGAAGTACAGCTTAATACATTAGAACGTTTACAATACTTCTGTATTCGTTTCATTTAAGGGTTACGAAGGTTACCTATTCGCCTTCGCCGGAACATGCATATACTTTTTTTTTTCAATTTATCGCTGACGCCTCTTCTAGACATGCGCGCCACCCAAACCCTTATTTCTGAACAGTTTTCCCTAATGTCTGAACAGTTTTTGGAAAGATACTTTACTGTAAAAGTTAAACGTTCATGGAATGCCATGCCTTTGCAAGTTACTGTAGCAGCCGGATAGTCCACTGCTGAACACAGACTCCCCCAATATGGGGGGGGGGGGTTGCATTATATCATAGTATAATCATAGTGTGAGATATCAGTTACTCAGAAAGAGCTGATTTCGGATGTTACCCTTAGTCGCCTCTTACGACACCCGCGGGTAGAGACGGGAGGGGGGGGTCCTGCTTTTATCATAGTCATTACTTAATTGATATATCTATGATATTATATAATATATACCTACGCAGGCGAAGTGACAACTCAAAAGCTGACTATGAATAAGGCCACATTGAGAATCTGAGCAGTATTGCCAAATCCATGAGATAAAATTATCCGAGTTTTACTGCAGAATTATCTTGTATTTATCAGTTAAATTAATAAGTTCACATTTATTTTATAGGTTACTCAACCGCGTCTAAAAACACGATAGAATAGCAAAAAGCTGAGCTTTGTTAGGCCTCGCGTTTATTTTACAACCTGAAGAATCAGGAATCAATAGTGATGGTTATAAAATTATATTTATTTTGACAGATAACACATTTAGATATGAAGTTAAATTACTATGTTAAAGCTTTTCAATAAAAAGGGCTACAAAATGTACAAGTTGTGGGATAGTAATGGGGATCGCTTCTCTCGTCCTAATTATACGGCTAAAATGTTGGTTGCGAAACCTAAACCACAGAATAAAAAGGACCGTAAACAGCGAACGACAAATATTTAATATTATAATTATTAATATTTAATTTTAAATCAATCTTATGACATTACATTTATGCCATTATAAGTTTGACGCCACCTAATTTTTTGGAAATAGCAGACATGCTGTTTCTGTTCTTCAATAAAAAAATTCGAAGCAGTGATGGCTCAGTGGCATTGGCTATAGACTGCCGCGCAGCAGGTCCATGGTTCGAATCCCGCCACGGACTTGAGCTTTAACGCATGGTAGAAGGGCATTTTGCGAATGCCCGCTTGGCTAGTGACCACCCTCAAGTAGAAAATCTGTCGCCAAGTATTCTGGCAGCAGTCCTTGAGAGCCAGTGAAATTACAGGCACAGGAGAGTTAAAAACTATGTCTCAAGGTGACGGTTGCAGTGCAAGTCTTGACTTGTGACGAAATGCTTCTGTTCTAGGTAGAGGTTAGTCCGCTTAACTTCAGGTGGGCGTCGAGGTTGCTCCGTCACAATAACATAAAAAAAGGTTAGGATAGGTATATAAAGAGTAAATAATGGTTTTCTTGAATATATATTTTATTAAAATTATGTCTCGATAGTGCGCTCGTAGAGTCAAGACCTCTTGAGGATGCTTCGTTTAGAAGCGAAACGCGTTGTGACGTCACGTCGGCTTAATAGGAAATTAGGCGGAATTGTCACTAGATATATATAATTTTTATAAAGATTTTTTAAGTGTTTTATTAAATAATTAATTAAATGTTTTCATATAATACTTTTAAAATATTTGTTATTATTATATATTATATTGTTTATTAAAATGTAATATTTATTCTTCTGATTCTGAGGAAGATCAGAACTCAATGATTGAAGTTCTGACTTCTGAGAATGAGGCATCTAGGGCGCTTTGACGAGCTATTGTTTTCTCAAGCCCGTTTATTCCTGTGTTGTTCATGCGCTCAATCGTTGCTCGGTTTGGTCGGAATTACTACTAGTTGATCGTGCAAAAATATCGTAGAAATGAGATAAAATATCGTGCGATGCGTACTTAGTATTTTTTATCGCATGATACTCAAATAATATAATATTTCGTGGATCTAGGATAATTAACGCAAGTCTGGCAACGCTATACTAGAGCAGCGTTCCAATCTACGTGCGTCTCGTGATAAGCATAGATTTAAATTAACAGTGAATATTTTGTAAGTTTTCAGCCTTTCGTTGTAATAATTAATTTATTTTTTGGTTTTAGTTTGTTCGCAATAAATTCAATAAATTACAGTGTACATATTGTTAATACCATGCCTATTGCTAACGTAAAAAGAAAAGGCGTTTATGACTTTTTGACATTACGAAATTTAAAATGTCAAAGTTCATCCGTGGTGTGGTGTGGTTGCATTGTTTTGTGCTATTACATTTTGAAAATATGTTTATTCGATGATATATGTGAGATATAATGTGCAAATTGCCATGATATTTATTAACAGCAGGTAAATACTACTATGATTTCATTTACGCTTCTGCGTGTCCTTAGTACCGTTGTTTTATAGGGAACAAAATTAAAATTTGCGTTGTTGGATAAAAAGGTGATTTTGTGGTGTGTACAGTGACTGTGTTTTGAAAAAAATCTGGTATTCAGTGCTACAACCGCTTATTTTCGCGAATGCGTTCAAATTAAATTTTGCATTGCTGATAGACGCGATATGTGTTGATGTGGTAGAGGATAATATCAGGCTAAACGTAAATTGTGCACTGGGCTTTCGAGACACACAATTAGATGCTTAGCGACAGATATTCTTCTTGAGGGTGGTATCTACACAAGTAAGCATTCACACAGTCCTTATTACCATATGCTGCAGCTAAAGCCTAGAATTAAATACAAAAAATAGATCCTTTATGTAGAGTTCCATACTCACTATCCTGTCAGATGATAATATCATGTCTTTTAAATTGTTGAGTTTAGTCAACTATCATCAATATTAACCATTCACACTCAAAGCTAATTGCTACCAAAAATATGTTAAATCCGCTTTGAAATATATCTATATAAAAAATAAATTGCAATGTAAACATTTATGTCTAGTGGTATAACAGTATACTTATGTAGAATCTAATTACTGATATAGAAAGCCCATGAAATAGCTTGTAATACTGCATATAAATATTTTATGTTTTTTATACAGATAATTGTGTACAGCCTGCTTTTTTTAAACAATTAGAAAAAAACCGACTGACTGACCACAAACATATAACACAAACAGAAACTTGCTGAAATAATTATAAGTAAGTAACTATGGCAGTGCAGGAAATTGATTGAGTTTCGTGGGCTGCCACTGTTCAACATATTGTTTTAAAAGTGTTACATTCTTTAAATCAATAGTTAGACTAGGACATTCATATGAGCATCTTATATGCCAAAATTGAATAACTGATTTCGACTTTGATGAAAAGGCATACAGTTTATTGTGGCCATATAGGTAATAAGTAGAGATTGGAATAGGTAGAGTATATGTAGGTAACTACATTTTGAGGAAGAGACAAATTACTTAGTGTTCCATGGATTCACCATGCTGGTGCCATGTTGATAGTGTTGCAGTGGAGGAGGTCCACTGGCGTAGTATAATTTACTATCTCCTTTATATTGGAATTCATTACTTACTGTATCTTTTATTATGAAGAATATTTCTCAAAATAATTCTCCAAACAGCAATGAAGAAATCTCTATCAGAAAAGTAAAACATGCTTTAGAGTTAGATAATGCCAGTATTCATTCCGAATTAAATTTGATTAATGTAGTTTTTTAAATAATCAATATTTGTGCTTACTACATTGCAAAACAGAATTTATCAATAACAGTCTCTAGGAACCCTTGACAAGGTATAAAATAAGTTAAGATTGATCTCCAAATGTATTAAATTAGAGATATAAGCAGAAAAAAAAAACGATAATGAAGTGTTTTTCAAGTTCACATACCTATATGTTACTTCTGTAGATGTGGAGATATCCTTTTCTGCATACTAGAGGGTTCTAAGAGTACATATAAATCTAAATATAGGCTAGAAATATAGATACAGATAATGCTTCTCCATTTCAATTTTCTACAGCAAAAAAGCATAAATCTTGACTCCAACACTGAAAGTGATATTTCTTATTGAATAATGTAAAAAAAATACCACTATTCTATTTCAATGTGAAATGTATCAAGTAATTGTTTTTTTACCCAACAAGCGGATGATAGCATAATGTACAGGATTGTTTTTGTTTCTATATATATTTAACTATGGCACATTGTGTAGTATGAAGAAGAAACATTTTGTAATATGTAAATATCTAAATTGATATGATTCAATATTTTGACTGTTATTATTAAAATTACCTTTCTTATTACAATATAGTCAAGTAAATAGACGCAATAACTAGGTGAAGTTTTCAATATTTGATCTGCCTTTCTGTAAAGTGGAGGACTTAAATTGAACAGTTTTAGTATGGTACTCGCTACCCTAAAAACTTAATAATATTCTTTGTAATAATAATTTAATGTGAATATATTCTAAGTACTAAGTAAGTACAAGTAGTTGTAAGGAATTATGTTAAGCAAGATATATATATTAAATATGTGACTGAACTCAAATTGTAAAAAATAAATCCTTTTTAATATCTGCCAATAATGCTGCATAAAAATATAACTTATGGTCCTATTTGGCAGAAAGTATGAGATTTCGCGTGCATCTAAATTTTATATAGAGGAAACATGGAGAGAATTAATTTTTTACCCGCCTCCCCCACCAGGCTTTTCTGTCCCCAAATAAGATTTTTAAATTTGTATAATGAAATGGTTATATCTACTATGAAACTGTCAAAGGCCAATAATGTTCTGCAATTGATTATCCACAAAACAGTCTATGGATCTATATTGATAGAACTTATGGTTTTCAAAATAATAAGCTAACATTCATGAGTTAAAAGTATGGGATCCGAGCAATTTATTAATATTAGTATCTGTATCTGATAGTTGCACTTGTGTAAACAATTAAAAACAGAGGTGATAATGACGATGAAAAGTATTGTATGTGTTAATCCAGGACACAATTTATTATACTATATAACTACTATATATAATTTATATACAGTTTAATATCTATATTCCAAGTTTAATCTAAATTGGTTAAGCCATTTCAGTGTGAAGGAGTAACATACATAACATTCACATTCTCACTCTCTCACAATCACCCATATGTGTTTTTTATGAAAACTATTTTTTAATATACAATATAATTCTATGAACAACATGTGCTACAATTAATTCCCTGGTCTTTGGATTTATTTTTATTTAAGTTAGGGTTTTCAGAATAAAAATTTTCAATTCATTAATCAAATTAATGCAATTTTTATTTCCAAAAATGCATTTTTACTGCTTAAATTAGTCTGTTTGTATGTTAAACTGGCCAATCTGTTTGTATCTTAGTCAAACTTATAAGTTATAATATGCATGCTGTGCCTGCGCCCATAAGTAATTTTGTTCTAATATTTTTATTTTTAAATGTTTTATTAATTTTAATATCCTTACCTTGAGGATTATGGATAGAAGAAGGAAGATCTTGTTTGGTCACTATTCTGGAGAACGAAAAAGACACCTCAGCCAACCTGTGTTAAAGTTGATGAAGTGTTTCTGTTGCATCTGCATACAGATTGATGTCTGTGTTTAGCAAGTCAGGGTTTCCCTTTCTGGCCTTTCTAAGTGCAGGAGAGATTCCTGTTTTGTGATTTTTAATAAATAAAATTGAACTGGACTGTACAAGTCACACTAATATTATACTAAATGCAAAAGTTTGTGAGGATGTGAATGTTTATGTAAAAAAAAACTCCTTCATGTAGAAACGGCTCAACCAATTCGGATGAAATTTTGAATATAGTTTAAGTACTCAATTATTTAGGATACTTTTCACCCAATTGAATTTTTTTTGGTGATCATTTGTCATAACATTACATTTTCTTTGATTGTTTTTTTATTTCACGACTGCCAAAAAAAGGAGTGTTATGTTACAAGGTTGATGTATGTTTGTGAGTTTTTTATTCCATGATAACTTCTAAACGGCTTAACCTATTTTAATATATAAGATATCATAAGATTTGTCTTGGTTGCACAAGTGACATGGTGGACTTTATACTACATGGTGTGAGGAAAAAAAATGGTTTTTCTTCCAAACCTATTGACTGGGGTATCAAAATAAAAGGCTATATAAATATAGATATATAACATGCGATAAGACGTTTATCAAAAAGAAATAATATGCAGTTAGGTTTTTAATTTTTTAATGAATTTATGCATATATTTATGTCATTTTGTAAGTTAAAGCAGTCACTATGAGAATTTACTTCTAGAAAGAGCTTCAGATCATCAGCATATGAAATGCACTTGACATTCCTCAAAACTTTAGGTAGGTCATGACAAGAATCAGGTTGGAAAAGAGAAGAGGGCCCATAACTGGGCACTGGCTTACGCCTTCTTGAATGATAAGGCCGAAAGCTTGCCCAATAGTAAGTCGTTATCGATTGTTTCGAAGGCTTTTTGGAATTCTAAGGTACATTAACTCTGAACGCGATCTATCGCATCAGATAGGTACATAGTGACCTAGACATAGCAAATTTGTATTCACTGGGCGCCCCGATCTGAAACTGTGTTGCTCGTGGCCTAGCAACTACAGTGTTTCAAAGACTCGCAGACGCTCATAATATTGCTATAGGGCGGTATTCATCTTTTTTTTTTTTTTTTTTTTTTTTTTTTTATTGTGACGGAACAAGCCCGAGGCCCACCTGATGTTAAGTGGACTAACCTCTGCCTATAACAGACGCATTTCGTCAGCGACGAATTGCACTGTGCCCGTCACACTGAGACGTCCAGTTGTTAGGTCTCATTAGCTATTATTGTGGAATGGCATTTTGCGAATGCCCGCTTGGCTAGCGAACACCCTCTAGTAGAAAAACTGTCGCCAAGAACGTAACAGTGTATTCCGGCAGCTGTCCTTGAGAGTCAGGAATTCTAGGTTTAAGACTGTCAAGACCATCGATCACATCATCACTTACCAGGTGAGATTGTGGTCAAAGGCTTACCTATCAGAAGTAAAATGAAAACAATAAACATGCTGTTTATAGATTTATGAAACTAAAAATTTGCGTGTTTATTATCTTATTCCTACTTTTTAATTTACTTTTTAAACAACTATCCTAGCTGAGCTAGGAGGTTAATAGGCAGCGACTTTCTGAAGGAGTCTAGGCTGCAAAGCCTTGAGCACCGCCGTAAAGTCGCTTGTCTATCGGTCTTTTACCGGATACATTTCGGTGAATGTGCACAAGAACTGCACGACTTGGTTCCGCCCTCACCCTTTTTCCATCGGACGTCCAGACAAACGGGGAGGCGCCATCCGTACATGGTTGATATTCCGAAGACTCGTACGAAGCGCTTCGCTTCCACTTTTCTCGTGCGTACTGCGAAAGAGTGGAACTCCTTACCGTGGTCAGTCTTTCCCGATGAATACAATATGGGTGTCTTCAAATCGAGAGTAAATAGGTTTCTTCTAGGTAAGCGTGCTCCATCCTAGACCACATCAATGCTTAACATCAGGCAGGGTGTGGTCAAACGCGAACCTATAACGAATTAAAAAAAAAAAAAAAGCAAATTTTTTGGTGCATCCTAGGTGTACTTATAGTTGACTGATAAATGATGATATTAAAAGAAAACATAATCTTCTAGGAATAATACCCCCGGCTAAAGGGGTAGATGGACCCGGGTTCGAATCCCGCACATGACTATATTTTTTTTTGTAGTAAATTTGTAATTTTATAATAAAATATTTTATGAAGCTTACATAAAAATCAGGACTCAGAATTTAAGAAAAGTGAGAGGTATTTTTACATACCTTTTGCTCTTGGTACCCGAGTATATGGTCGTCGCTCGGACCAAGGTACCAGGTATGCATACATACCTTCAAAATACTTACATACTAACACTATACTCTACTTCACATATTTTGTATTTCAGAAAATAATGTAGATTAGGCGGGCCCTGGGAACTTGGACTATATGTGTAAGAGGTTTCCAGTGTTGCAAATATATAACAATCATGAGATTTTGCTTTTGTTGTTAGGATTCCGTACCCAAAGGGTAAAAACAGGACCCTATTACTAAGACTTCACTATCCGTCTGTCACCAGGCTGTATCTCATAAAGCGTGATAGCTCGACAGTTAAAATTTTCACAGATGATGTATTTCTGTTGTTGTTATAACAACAAATACATAAATCGGCCGAATGAGAGCCGAAATCGCGCACGTGAAAACTAAATTAAAGGTTATAATATAGTGTCTAATGTTATATAGATAATGGCACGAACCCTTGTGCGCGAGTCCGACTTGCACTTGGCCAATTTTTCCTTAAGTCATCAACCCATGCTCGCTCTTTCTCATACCCATTTTATTATTATTACCCATAACAAAGATGAAATATAAAATTAATCTAAAACTCACATTAATTACACTTTACAGTGCATAGGTTAATTTAAAAAAAATCTTTTTCGATTGGGTAAAATAATAGATACTCCTCTATTTTCTTATATTATATTCTTATTTAGTTATATGTCTGTTTATATATTAATTAACATTGGATGCAAAGAAATCAAAATGTTCTTTTTTGTTACAGTGTGCTGCTTTAGCCTGCAACATATTAAAGTGGCATTGTTTTAAGGAGTTATAAAGTAATACCAAAATGTTGATAAAAGAATACAGAATACCTCTACCCCTTACGGTGGAGGAATACCGTATTGCTCAGCTCTACATGATAGCTAAGAAGAGCAGAGACGAGAGTTCTGGTGAAGGTAGTGGAGTGGAAATTCTAGTCAATGAACCATATGAAGACGGCCCTGGAGGCAAAGGTCAGTACACCCAAAAAATCTATCACGTCGGTAGTCATCTTCCAGGGTGGTTTAAAAGCCTTCTTCCTAAATCAGCACTCACTGTTTCTGAAGAAGCATGGAATGCTTATCCTTATACGAAAACAAGATATACTTGTCCATTTGTAGAGAAGTTCTCACTAGAAATAGAAACATACTACTATGGAGACAATGGCCATCAAGATAATGTCTTCAATCTTTCGGGCAGTGATATGAAAAACAGAATAGTTGATGTCATAGATGTAGTTAAAGATCAACTGTATGGTGCAGACTATGTAAAAGAAGAAGATCCTAAGTTATTTATATCAGAAAAATGTAACAGAGGTCCTCTTTCTGAAAACTGGTTGGAAGATTATTGGGCAGAAGTACGAGGGAAATCCCAGCCTCTTCCAAATGGCAAATCACTGATGTGTGCCTACAAACTCTGTAGAGTAGAATTTAGATATTGGGGCATGCAAACAAAACTGGAAAAATTTATTCATGATGTTGCTCTTAGAAAAACTATGCTTAGAGCTCACCGGCAAGCTTGGGCTTGGCAAGACGAATGGCATGGGCTTACAATGGAAGATATAAGAGAGATAGAAAAGCAAACACAACTAGCTCTGCAGAAAAAGATGGCAGGAGAAACCAGTGATGAACAAGAACTCTCAGAAGAGAATTCTAAATCACTTGCAGCTACTATGAGCAGTTTAGAGAAAAACGAAGATATCTCGAGTCCAATTGTAACGAAGAAGACTACTACTGAGAAAAGAATCCAAAAACATTTATCTCCTGAAGGGACACCACCCTCAGAATATAAAGCTTCAGTGAAAACAAATCTTAGGTCATCCTCTTCTGGTTCTATTAAAAGCATGCAAGCCCAAGCACAGGCAGCAAACTGGAGAATGGAGACTCTAGTTAGAGAATCTGAAACTGAAACAGGTTCCGAAGATGAGTTTTACGACTGTGAGTCCTCTTTTAACAAATGGTCTTCTATGTGTTCACTGGATGAAGCTGATATCGATATATCGCCAACACAAGCTGAGAGTCAAGATGACAGTATTTTTAATCCAACGTTTTTAAAAAGAGTTACTTCAGAAAGAGGTTCTCGTAGATTAGTCGCTCTGCACAGCCATACCAGCATAGATGGCTGTCCTGAAACACCAGTCCACAACTCTTGTCCAACTACAGTTCTCATTCTTGTGTTTCATGCGGGTAGTGTTCTTGATGCTAATGTGGACATGACTGCAAAAAAATCAGATGTTACTACGTTCAAAGGTGCTTTCGAATCTGTAATGCGTCAGCATTATCCAACCTTAGTAGGCCACGTAGCAATTAAACTAGTTTCATGTCCATCAATTTGCACAGAAGCCCTAGGAGTTCTTTCTACCTTAAGTCCATACAGCTTTGATTGTTCACCATCTACAATAGAAAGTCCTTCTCTTACAAATGATTTGATTCCAATTGGTGCTATACCTTTAATTGCTACATCATCTCCTGACTATGCGGAATCTGTTGCGAAGACAATTAGTTGTGCTAATGCTGTTTATGCAGAATTTCTTAAATCTGATGACGGAAAAGGATTTAACGGTCAAGTTTGTATTGTGGGGGACAGCATGGGTTCAGTGTTGGCGTACGATGCGATGAATCGCACTTTACAATATCAATCACGCCATGACAGTGAAAACAGTATTTTAGATACCGAGATCACTATTCCAAATGACCCATCAGAACAAAGTTATCTGAACAAATCACATTTACAAGCCCCAACACCAAGAAGACGATCTTCATCCACAAGTGAGAATCACGTAAAATTTGAATTCGAAGTAAGTGACTTCTTTACATTCGGCAGCCCTATGTCACTTATATTAGCATCCAGGAAAATTTCCGATGATAAAGGTAAAGACATCATGAAACCTCCAGTGCAGCAAGTGTATAATTTGTTTCACCCTACCGATCCTGTTAGTGCTAGATTGGAGCCGCTATTGTCTGCGAGATTTACAAATTTACCACCAATAAATGTGGCTAGGTACACTAAATATCCGTTAGGAAACGGTCAACCTTATCACCTGATGGAATTGATACAGAGTCATCCTCAGTTATTTGGCGACCACTTACAAATGCCGCCAACACCAGTTTTAAGAAGACTATCGGAAGTATCAGTTCAGAGTACTGTAAGCGGTCTCGTTGATAATATACCGTTAATAACTATGAACGCTTTACAGCACAAATGGTGGGGAGCCAAAAGGCTAGACTATGCACTTTATTGTCCTGAAGGTCTCACCAATTTTCCGACTAATGCATTACCTCATCTATTCCACGCTAGTTACTGGGAGAGCTCTGATGTTATAGCTTTTATATTACGACAAATCGGCCATTTCGATTTAGCTCTGTATGGTCATTCTGATGACAAGGAATCTTCCATGTTTAAACCAGGACAAGAAAGAGAAAAATGGATGCGAAAAAGAACATCCGTTAAGTTAAAGAATGTGGCTGCCAATCACAGAGCCAACGATATTATCGTGAAGGAAGGTAATCCTCAAATGTTCTCTGCTCGATTTATGTACGGGCCTTTAGACATGATAACTTTAACTGGTGAGAAAGTAGATATTTACATGATGAAAGATCCACCCGCCGGTGAATGGACGATGCTCTCGACCGTAGTGACTGATAAAACTGGAAGAGTAATATATACTTTAACAGATAGACAGAGTGTTGGCTGCGGAATATATCCACTCAGAGCAGTCGTACGAGGTGATCACACTCATTGCAATTTTCATTTAGCAGTGGTCCCTCCGCAGACTGAGTGCATTGTATTTAGTATTGATGGTTCATTTACTGCGAGTGTATCGGTAACTGGCAGAGATCCTAAGGTTAGGGCAGGTGCAGTGGACGTTGTACGTTTTTGGCAAGACTTGGGCTATCTCATACTGTACATCACTGGTCGACCAGATATGCAACAGCGGAAAGTTATATCGTGGCTGGCGGAACATAATTTTCCCCACGGGCTAGTCTTCTTCTCTGATGGTTTCTCTACTGATCCACTTGGTCATAAAGCGGCACACTTGAACAACCTGATAAATGAGCATGGAGTTATTTTACATGCTGCATATGGTTCCGGTAAAGATATAAGTGTCTATCACAACTGTGGACTATCTCCGAGACAGATATATGCAATTGGACGGATAAGTAAAAAGTATATAAATATGGCGACTACTTTAAATGATGGTTACGCTCTGCACTTGGCTGAGTTGAAACAACCAGGTGCTGTGAGACCTGCCCGGGGAAACGCTCGTCTCCTGGTACCGCGTAGACTGCTAGCTCCAGTCAACACCACTTCTGCGAATCGTGGACGACGCTAATTTGCCAAATGCTAGTTGCCAACTTTTTTGAATTTCTTGAAAAGCTTAATTTTCCCTGAACTAGATGGTGTTTGTGATAGTGATAAAATATGCTAGTGCTTAATCCAGGACGTCGTCGTCCGCTCTAAGAATAATATATGTAATAGGTAAAATATTTATATGAACTATACATATAAAAACCTAATAAAATATATACTTTGCGTATTGTTTACGAACAAATAACATACAAAGTCATAAATAATATATTAATATTCTACATATAGTTTACTTCTTTAATTGCCTCGTTATTAGGTGTTCAGATCTCGATAAATGCGCTTGTTTTTTTTGACAGATATTAACTATTGTTAATTAGAAAATATTTTGTCACTGTGTACCTTAATAAATATATTAAACTAACGTAATTGTAATATATAAATATCACAAAGTTGTTATGTACTTCTACATTAAAAAATAAATCATTTCTAAATATTTTAATAAACATATTTATTGATACAAATTGATGTTGGAGAATCTGAATCTCACTAAGTAGGTATACCTATGTATATCAAAGATAAATTGACAGTGTTATATTCTAGTCCGCTTGAATATTCGTTAGCGAAATTCGATCAGTGTTGTGAAATGGTAGACAAATTTTAATATCCTGAAAACAAATAGGACTGCAGTGCGTTTTTTGAATGTCACTCAGTGACTAAATGTCATCAAAATAGTCGATAGTCGTAAAATGGTACCCAATCAAAGGTTGGTCCATTATAGCAGCTGTGATTTTTTTTGGGTTGGTAGACTGGATTAAAAAATACGACAAATTAATATCAAAGTCACCGATGATCTTTTAGTCATCGGTGAATTTTAATCATTGATGACATTCCCACCCCCGTTGTGAACCTTAGTTATGATATGAGCCTTTCGTATGACTTATGATTATAATTTATGTAATTATGACATTTTACTCCTAACTCCTTCTACTAGTATTACTTATATTATAACCCTCTCGGGGTCATATACAATGCAATCGCTATCATAATTAATGTTTGAATTATTTTGGTAAGGCTTCGGCAATTAAATTATTGAATAGAAGATAAATTATAAACTAAGAAAATACAGATTCTAAACTTGATTAAAATCTCTTGTGGGATTAGTATTTATATACTTATTGAGTTAAAGTTTCTATTATTGTATTTGCTGTTATTGTAGGTAGTTAAGACATGCGCAGTAATTAATTGACTCAAACCTATAATATTTCTAAGAATTTTCGATGTAGCCTCAAAACTCTATAATTATAACTTAATGGATATTAAAATAAAACTTTCGTTATCTTGTTATTTATTTGTAATTACGAATATTGTGATTTAATGCTTTCTGAATTTTAGAAATTATAATAATAAAATGTAACTAATAATATATAACATAAACTATTAACAGTGACAGTATGATTTTTTACTGCGACAGTATGGGGAAATCTAAAGCCATAGAATAATTATGTAATATGTATTTAAGTGAAAATAAAAATTTATTAAATTAAAAAAACACAACTTGGACTGTAGATATGCGCATATCTGCAAAAGATAACAGTATAAAAGTTTTAGTAATTATATTTTATTATATTATTATATAATAATATTTTCTTAATTTGTTATAGTTTCTTTTATAGCAAAGTGCCATTTTTATAACAATAAAAAATCTTACACATTCAACTCGGTTTTGTTTTATGATCGGCTTGTATCGGGGAAAAAATGTCGTGAGCATTGAGGAACAATAAACATTTTCAGTATAGTGTGTAGTAGTAGTTCTTATACAATATAAGTTATGACTTATATTGTATAAGAACTATAAGTATAATGTTTGTGTTTTTTATTTATTTAAATCTTACACTTACGTGTATGCTGATCAATTAGGAGCTTAGGAGTAACGGAAAATGTAACAAAATATGAATTCAACAAAGTTCAACCACTATGTGCCCTATGCGCGGTGGCTATGACCTTTTGTGTGTCCTTTTTTTACCCATTAATCAAGCAGTTATATAAACAAAGTTTAGTACGGATTTGTTGCCAAATTCTCTATACATAGTTTATATTTTTTTCCGAATCCAAACAATGATCCTCTGAAGTGGAGTTCCTCTTCAAACAAACCAAAATCTAGTTTTTATTAAAAAGAGCATTACAGTTCCTCTCTTGACTGATTCTTAACTTCTATGATTTATTTAGAATTTCCCTATGCAGCCCCAGTAAAAAAATCACGTCATAAATCTTTTAAAGAAAACAAAAATTAAACAATGTTGAAGGCAGTTTGGTGATGGGAATGCCAAATGAAGCATTCCATAAGAATAATAAAAATCATAATTGTTGACTGCTAAAATGTACTGCTTTAACTATGGTATATCCTCAAATGCAGTTAGAAGTAAAATTAAGCATATGTTACGAAGTTCTCAAGCAAATACCTTTTTTTTTGGACGCTTAAGATAATAGCGTGTCTTATGTGTTAAAATTTAATGTGAGTCCTTAAAAAATAAATCTGTTCGAAAATATCGAATTGTGACATTGTGAATCTATAAATTAATTCATGCTATTGAGTGGTGTGTTCATCATAAAGACATAAATAAATATCTATCATACTTATTTATGTTCTAATAGCTATTGTATATTATGTATGACTCTAATAACTAATAGTCGATAGTTTGTGTGGCTGTCTGTGTGTAGAAAGAAACATAAACAACATTAACAATTTAATAAATATTAATAAATTAATTCTTTATTATTTTAATTATAGCAATAATGTTGTGCAATTGTATAACTCTTAAAATTAATATATTGCATTAATTGTTATTGTTTATTACGAATATAATTCATGCCTATAAAATTATTTTTCTATATCACAATTCATGTTCTTGTGAATGTAGTAAACATATTATATAACGATTGTATATATTCTTCATACATTCCTATTATGAAATTATGAATGCTAATTATGTAAATGGGTACATAATTTATTGTTATAAATGAAAATTTGTACCTTTTTCAATATTAAATAATAATATTGAATATACATTGTTCATTAATATTATTTCAACAGTAAGATAAAGTTTAAGTGTTATGTAATACCACATATAATTTTCATCTGATAATTATATATTTTTTTTAATGCCTATAAATTTTTTATGAGAACGTTATTCTCAATGTTTATGAAATTATAGCAAAGACGGTATATTCTTATCTTGTAAGTAAATATAAAAAAAAGTATAATTTATGTTACGTTACGTTCAGCATGAATGAGTAAGTAACGTTATTACTAGACTTGGAATAATCTATTGTGAGTCTCATTAGTTTTGGTATTTTACTACCGGATCTACACTACACTCCCATTATTTACTTCGGAACAGCTATATCAATGCCTATCTACCACGCCTATAAATCTCGGTATTTTAATTTTTATTAAGCCGGACAACACTACATATATAATTCCTACTTGCTAAGTATTCCTTTTGTCTGATATTTTAATTTATTTTCTGTTATGGTAGCTAATATTAAGTAGTTCGCGTAAATGTTTCTTTTTTATTTGAGTACAGTATTAAGATTATGTAAATTCAGTCTAGATTGGTATATAATAATTCTGAGCCGCGTCCTCTGGCTGCGACGTGACGTTTCATTTAACATTTACCACCGAGACCGCGCTTCTAATCTAAGAATAAAATAGGTAAATAAAATAATTTGGATTGATTCCAAAAAGTAACAATTTGTTTCGTTTTATTATATTGGACAGAGCAAGATTCGTTCATCATTATGAAAGTGAATTGTTGTGAAAATCTGTAACATACTTTCACGGAATTCGGATAGATTATATTGACTGGTAGATTCGAAGCATCAACATAGTGTTCGTAAACATGTAATCTAGTGCTTACATATATTATGTATACCTAATGCAGGTGCTACTCGAAGGTGAGTAAGATTATAGCGGATATAACTGCAACCTGTATAAGCACGTTGCCTTTGTTTGGCTTCTCCCGAGGCCGTTACTCTGCCAATCTAAATTTATCCTATAGGCAACCTGAAGCCCAGGGTTTGATAACGTAATGCGTTTGTTTATATTACCATCATAAAAAGCTATAAAGTCGTACGTAAATAGACGATTGACGTGCTCCATACCTCAGTTTTGGAACATTATCTTAACTGCTGACTGAAACCAAATTATGTTTACCTACTGAGAATCTTGCTTCTTACCTCGTTTGCAAAGAGCATTGTTGGATTAAGGACTATGCTCTCGATAGGTTTGCCAAAAAGATAGCCAACTGGAGCAGAGACGTGGCGAAACGTTTATATTTTGTAATCATTAGTCTCTTGAATCTAGTCATACATACATGCGAAAGTGAACAGGATTGCTATAAAAAACTTCGCCATGCCGCCGTCCGTTCGCTGTCTGATATGTAGGTAATGGTTATATTTTGTGCCTTCGTTTTGTACCTATCTTGTGTTCCGTTTTTGTTAGGCTGAGATCACTCTGAAACAATGATGGCTTAGTGTTACTGTCGCGGGCCTGTGCTTCACCGCATGGTGATAGGACATTTTGCGAATGTTCGCTAACAAGCGACAACCTTCAAGTAGAAAATCAGTACGCACCTAACCAAAGGAAGCTTCTAGACAGCTTCCTTTTGTTAGTGCCCTTCGATCCTTGCGTTCAGGCTGATAATGTTTGAGTGTCTTAGAATGTATATTATGCTAAAGAGTCCAGTATCCAATTACGTCAAACCCCATGATACATCCAGTATTAAATGTAATGTCTAGCGTCTCAAAATGTCCAGCCCTAAATTGACAAATTATTTCATTGGTCGATTTAAAAATAAAATAATAATTCTATTTTGTGATCATACACCAATTTCATATATCTATTCCATTTACAGACAGTATGTTTTGTGTTTTTATGTATAAAAACTAGCACTTAATGTTGTTGAGCTATTTTTTGTTCTAACCAACATATACCTAGTTACTTTAATTGTTGTGATAATATTTGTTTCTATTAACATAGCTTTTTGCACAGGAATATGTTAGGCGTACGAAGTATGCAATTTGTATCCGATGCCAGCCTTCAAAAGCAGTATGCGATATGTGTCGTAAGGATACTTAGGCTTTATGGGACGAAAGACATTTGGGCAATAGTCATTTCAAGTTCCAGGACATTGTATGTTATAAGGAAGTGGACTCTTTAGCACAGTAAAAATTGGACGTTATGCACCCAAACTGAAATAAAGGAAAATAAAATAGTTTTAAGAATGCTTCGGGCAGCCTTTCTGCATCCCTGCCTGATGCGTTCTTTCCTTGTGGCCCGCACGGTCGATCTGTATTTTACCATAACATATAAAAACCGCAAATGATCCTTAAACAGGGTGCGGGCGGGCAGGGCTGCATTGGATTTGACCGGACCGCAACTTATAAGCAATAAAAAGGTAAAAATCTACTTAGTCGATAGATACGTTACTTTGTACACGCGTCAATGTGTAATCGATTAGAGATAATAATGTGTTATCCTAATGATAATTAATTCTTATCATTTTGCATTAAGTGCAATGATTGAGCTATTTAATACACCACTAGAGCGCTGATTACGTTAGAGCGTCACATCGAGTGTAATAGATACTTATAGACACTCCGACGTAGTTCGACTATGTTGTCTGCACTGTTAATGTCCGGTCGAACTTACGGTTACGGCCGCTCGTTCCTACGGCCCTGTGCTCCACTCCTTTTATATTTGATTGACAGATGTTGCAAATAATTGAAATTGACACTCATAAATTGACATAATATTCTACACTTATCCCAAAAAAGCTGTGGTTTTGGTGCGCTATTATAGTTACGGGGATATTCATTCCAATGTTCATTAGTTATTTATAAATCTCATCTATGTAGCTATGTAGGATATGTGAATTTTCACATTACGTGTACTTTATGTGTAGGTATGTAATTATTTGTATTTTATGTGTACCTTTGTCTGTAATATAGATTCAAAAATTTGTTATTAAAATTGTATAAATATTTATCTTATGACTGTATTCGTTGTTGTAATCTTGCTAGTGTAGGTAAATTAATATTTTATCATTACTGTTACAAGATTGTTAAAATCTCCCTAAGTGCTGTGCTAGCTTCATTCTTTGGTATTTATGTACTATCTATGTGTGTGAGAAATAAATTATTGTTGTTGGCATTATTCTTTGCTTTTCTATTCCTACACTCCCGTTTCACATTTTATCATTGTTATTAAATAATTAAGTGGGTGGGTATATTAAAACAAATTTTCATTAATAACACTAGAAAATTTTATTTACAATAATATTAATTCACAGCTACGTTACAGAGAGGCTTACAACAGAGAAAATATAATAGCATATATTAGTCAATAATACAGGAATAACTCGTGTGAATATTGAGGCCCACGTTGACGTCTCTGTAGGGTGAGGGCGTTCCGAGCTCTCTTGTAAAAAGACTACTGGATGTGGTCTGAATCTGAATTATTCAAGTAAGTTATCCCGTATTAATTAATAAAATAAGAGAAAATCACGTTAGATTTTATAATAAATATACAAAAAGGTATTTTGCTAATTCGCCTTCGTCTGTTATGGAAAAATATATTTAATGAAAATAGTTCAGATATCAAAAACTTATATAGAAAGTCACGATAAGGTAATCCTGATTAAATCAGCTAAATATTTATAAACAATTACAGGTATCATGAGTTAGAAACAAAAGTAGGTAGGTATACACATACAGATAAAGGTGTGTAATCAAATTACCTTAAAAAAAATATAAAACTGGTCTAATTACAGCTTAGCCAAGCAATCAATGCTCTATTTGGCTATACCTAGGGGATTTTAAATATATTTAGGTATGATTCGTCCAAAACAAAGAAGGTACAAAGATCTCTCTGAAATCTGGAGAGCAATTACAATCCGGTGTAACAAGTACAGAGATGATTTTATAGATTAAGGCCTACTTGCGCCAACGGGGAAACGCGAGTTAAACTCTAAGTTTAAATTGTCGTATTAAAACCAAGTTAATCCAAGTTTAACTCTCGAATTAACTTTGGCGCAATAAGCACTTAGAGAAAAAAAGTTAAGTTAAAAGTTAAACCGTTAAGCTAACATGACATATAACTAATTTATCCTTTGGTTTTTAGAGCATCCTCCGGCTATAGGGATTCGAATCCCGCACATGGCTATAATTTTTCCTCTCGTTGTAATTTTGTAATATTATCCGCGGGGCTTGCGTCATTGCAAATATTAAAATATAAAATACTGTTTGTGCTCGCGATTGCTCTATTCTCATGGCCAAGGTTTTATGAGAAGAGTAAATATAATATTGTCAAGTGCATGACCTCAAGTTGTTTGTGCCACTTTGGAAAACTAGATTGGCCACAAGGTATAACCCGCGCTGGTAAGACAATAACAGTGGATAGGATAGATGCGAAATTTTAACGGAATCCTTACCTAGAGGTGGATTTACGGCGAACGGTTCCACTTTCTCTCCCACTGGTGGGATACACATGGGTGCGATACACCACCTTGGGCCCATGGTCCGACTGCACTAAAAGAATCAGGAGTTTCTTATGGAACAATCAATATGCACGACTAGTGTGCCATTCAAAATATTGGTTCCTGATGGCACAACTGTGCTTAAAGTGCTCATGGCTGTGCTATCCTGATCAATGTAGAGAAATACCTACCTTCTAATAAAACTGGACGTGCCCTAAAAAGTGACATCTGATGATGAATAAACCATGATGTATTATGTATAAAATTATTTATTATCAGTGTTCCAAGTGACATTCGATAAAAATAGTTATTGGAAGTGACAGATGTCAAAGTGACACATGATGTCATAATATGTGGTTTAAGTTATTTGTCCATAAACTATTGATATTAGAAATTAAAATTTCTATACAAAAATGATGATGTTATTTGATTTTGACAGCTGTCATTCTGAACGAAGATCTGGATAGGATATGTCTTGTCTGTTGTCATATAACATGAAGATCTTTGTGAGATTTATTACTTTTGCAAAGAAATTAGTGGTCTGGGATCAGTAGTTTTCGAGATGAATGCCTTTTTTTTTGTCTCGTCTGAAATGAAGATCTTGATGAGACCTATTACTTTTTCATAGAAACTAGTTATTTATTTAGAATCAGTAGTTTCCGGGATGAGTACCTTTTTTAATTTGACAGCTGTCATCAGAAACGAAGTTTTCGACGAGAAATACAACTTTTCAAAAAAAAAAAAAATTATATATGACTTTTAGTTTCCAAGACAACTCCATTTTTATCATTAAATTGATGTAATTTAAAAAAAAACCTAAAAGATCTATATAACTTTTATTAACAAATGGGATCATGCGTTTTAAGTAAAGACCATTTAGTAGAATATTGAAATCGTAAAATTTAATTTGACAAACAGTAAAGTATTATTTAAAGTAGTTAAATTTAGTGCAAACTAAAAATTGTCAATAAATATTTACCGTCAATTTGACAGCTGTCTCGTCGCAGAAGACCCAAAACGTGTCACGCTGTGACTCATTGAGATTTTTCCCGATCGAGTCACACTGTTACTCGATGCCTCAGAGCAATCCTTCTTAGTTTGACAGAGCTCGATGGATTGACAAAACTCTTATGAAATTATTTGTTTTCTTTTTTTAACTAACCTACGACGACACATATTTTTATACTTATCATTACACATATTTATTCTTGGGTATGTGAGCGGTGGAGAGGCGGGGGCGCTTGCTTTCGACTAGTTCCGCGCGCACTATGGGTACGTACCATTTGAGTGAGATTCGCTAAAAACGCTAAAAACGATCACACTCCCAAAAAGTTTTCCACATGGGTCTTGGCGTTATTTTCGCCTTAAACGCTACATCTAATGTCAAAAGTGACAGAAGTGGCAAATTTTAGTGGCATTCTTAGCGTTCTTATCAAAAAATGGAACGGGGATGACAGTTACAAACGATCACGTGATCACAACCACAGACGCAGATGTGATCAAAATTATCGAAATTTACGTTCTTAGCGACTAATGAAACATACCCTATAATTGCCTCCACATTTTTGTTGTGCATGCCGCCGCGCTCCTTGTGCAACAGTACTGTGTTGTGGCTGCAATTATGTTGTACACTTGTAAATAGTTTATTGTACACTATTTACCCGTTTAAGCCTATCCTAGGAATATAATGACTTGCTTTAGATTATGATTGCATTTAAACTGTCGAACGGAAAACTGCTAGAGCATTTTACACATACTCGCTTTACTATCTACTACCCTCACCAATATTTAGTATAAAATCTGTGGCCAAGCACTTAAGTAATATCCGGAAGCTGTCCTTCAGAACTAGTTCTACATTTTTAGTAGCTTTTTTTATGTTATTGTGACGGAACAAGCTCGAAGCCCACCTCATGTTAAGCGGACTAACCTCTGCATATAACATATGCATTTAATCGCAAGTCACGAATTGCACTGCGCCCGTCATCTTGTGACATATTTGTTAAGTCTCATGTGCCTGTAATTTCACTGGCTCTCAAGGACTGCTGCCGGAACACACCGTTAGGTGTTTGGCGACAGATTTTCTACTTAAGGGTGGGGATTCGCAAAATGTCCTTCCACCATGCGGTGAAGCTCAAGCCGGCGGCGGCGGGATTCGAACCTTGAACCTGCTGCGCGGCAGTACATAGCCAATGCCACTGAGCTATCACTGCTTCAGCTATTCAAGTCGCCTATTTTTATTGCTAATAGGCCTTTGCCCAATCTATCTGAATTGTCGGTAAGTGATGATGGTTGGTGTGGCTACGTTACATTGTTCTATATTGCTATTTATTCCTTTGAACTGAGCAAAACCTCAGGCAACTTTAGTCTTAACGATTCAATGGTACAAAGGTTAACAGAAACAGCAGTTGCCGGGGTACCTTCGAGGTAGGCGGTAGTCTCTCTCTCGTGATATAACGGCAAATGAATGGTGAGGAGTAGCTAGTAAGGCGAACATTTCCAAATGCTCAACCACCATGCGAAGTAGGCTTAAGAACATAGAACTTGCGCGGCGGTCCATGAACCTGTGCATTTTCATAAATTGATTTATAAACAGTGACAGTGAGCAGATTAAAATTATCCATGCGATATTCAGCTCAAAACAAACCATAGAAGTTTTATGTTCAAAATTAACTAACTACATACATATATACAATACATTCAAAGACGCTTACAATACGTATCTAATAATAATGTTTATGTAGTACGTACATTCGATATTGACCCTGCTTGTTAAAACGACTCTTGATCTTTGGCAAAATTACCAAGATTCAAAAATTTTCTTACATTAGATATTTTTGGATTTACATAAAACAGGCAGGGATTTGTTATTTATATTTACAGGGCTTACAAAGACCGATAATCCTTTTTTATAAATAAGCATTACTCAACGCTTTATTTTCCTTGCCTCGTTGACCACAGCGATACTATTGGCAGATTATTTCTTCACTCTGCTCATCTTATTTGCACACCTCCGGTGCATACGCAGCCTAAGTGGGGTAAATATTTGTTTATTTGACCTATCTGAAAGCTTGCTGTACCGGCGCCAGCGACAGCACCGGTTGGTGTGAAGTGAACGCCGGCGAGTGGAAAATCGCACACTGCGATGGTTATATTCTACTACTTTTAACTCAACTTATTGTTGCTAAATCGTGTAGTAAGTCAAAGCTTTTTTTTAAAGACTGGAAATATTCACAAATCGATGCTCGTGACTGTACAACACATAAATATAAAATTATACCTCAAGTATTCAGTAACACTGCCTCGCTAGTGTGTGCTATTCCGTGTAATATATGTAACCAAAACGTTGGTGATCCGACACCTCTGCCCAACCCATCGGGGAAATACAGGCGATGTTTTATGCAAGTGCATTTAATACACATACGGCATCAAGGCCAAGCTTCGAACCTGTGACTTCGAGCTTCGCATACAGTGCCACTACCTACTAACTTAAACGGAATCTTATAAGAGTCTGAAAATCTGTCGACAAGCATCTAACGATGTGTTCCGGCAGCAGTCCTCGAGTGAAATTACAGGCACATGAGACTTAACAACTAAGTATGTGTTAAGGTAATGGGCGCAGTGGAATTCGTCACTTGTGATGAAATGCATCTGTTGTAGGCAGAGGTTAGTCCACTTTACATCAGGTGGGCCTCGATGTTGTTCTGTCACAATAACATAAAAAAGCAAAGCGCTTACATTTTCTTGCAATAGTTTCAAAAAAATACATTAGTTACTTGGGCAACGCAGAAGTAGAGTTGGTAGCTTAGCGACACCCTGAATTTTAGTTCCGTAATATTAATGAATGAAACTACGACAATTCAAAATAATTGTGATTTACTGTCCAAAACATAAAACTAGAATAAAATTCTGACGGTCTTTGCCTGCCACTGAAACTATTACATCATCCATGATCATTCATTTCGTTTGTATTATTATTACAAAGGTAATTAGGTTCTACTAACAAAATTATATAAATAATTCATTTTTCCTATTCTACGATTTACTACAATAAATGTTACATGATTAATGATTATTGAAAACTATATAACAAAATGTATACATAAGTACATAATAGACAATAACGACTATATATTTGTAATTAATCCATGTTTTAGAGCCAAATTATATTTCTAAAATAATATCTAAGTATACAAAAGCTAAAAACACAAAAAAATATACATGTAATAATTATATTTTTAAACAGAGATCCATTTGTACTTTATCATGATCTGGAAAACTCAAAGTTTACATAATAATTGTATATCGAATTAATATAATACAAAATAATATTCGAATACTCTTGCACTTTAAAAATGGAGTCTATGTACCCTAACCACCACTTCCTAAAACGCTTGTCAAAGCTTTAATTAGTTGACAGATTATATTACTGTACGCTGATTGGTCAATGATATTCTATGACGCGATAGATGACCAATGAGCGTTCAGTATTCGGTCTGTTACTGATCAAGTCTTTGGCAAACGTTCCGGAACTGGGAGTTAGGAATTTCTCTTCGCCTTGTTTATTTCATAATTTACAGTACAAATTAAACCATTTACTTAATTATTGCTAAGCAGGAATGGGATATCACAAACGCAACATGTGCAAATGGAGAGAGCAAAAATGTGCCGCTATTTTGTTTTATTTTATCGTAAGTATGTATAATATTGTCAAGTAGTACCAATTCCACGTTGCCAAATATGTTTATTATTTAGAGACTAAACCCATACAAATGGCTAAATACGCTATTTACATACAATTGAATTTGTGTGTTTCAAACTACTTAGCTTTTGATTCTTTCAGTTTCAAAAATTGATGGTATTTTAAACAAACATTAAATAATTACATCGGTCTTGGTACTTACAATGACTTTCTTTGTTAACAAGGTAAAAATAATTTTAGAAATAAATAGCTCAATTAAATAATATAGTTGAACAGACACAACAGCAAACCATTTACACAATCCTGTGAGAAACTCGAATTTCACATTCATTTTCATTCGAAAAGTATAAGTAGAGACACTACCAAAAGATTTTGAAGCGCTTTATGGAAAGCCAGATTTAATAGATATCGTAGATCGAAAGCGGATAGAACCTTTGTGGCATATCTACCTTCCGCCATGTAATTTTTTTTTTCAAAGTTTCTATTTTTTCTGTGTTATTGTTTCATTTTTTTGTAATATAATATATATGTATAATATACATGTATATTAAGAGAGGTTAAGAACAACTTAATCGATTTTAATTGAATTTAAATGGGACAGACTTGGAGTTGTACTCTGCCAAACAAAAAAATAATTCAAAATCGGTTAAAATCAGCCTTAATTAAAGATTTGATGCGATTTAGTTACGTACGTATTCAATAAAAGTCGATAAATTAAACATTAAATTAACAATCTATCTTTCGATAGTTATTTCATGTAGATATTATTTTTATTATTTAGTATTTCTTTCTAATAAATAGCTAAATCAACCTAAGAAGTTAAATCAAACTAAGAATAGAATGCATATACACAAGAAATTACAGCATTTTGAATTATTCTCATATGGCGATATTTACCTCGAAATATTACGGAAACGTGACCATGAGTGTGGTAACCTAAAATACCACAATAAGAAACATTTATGGTATGTACGTGTCTTCTACCCTTATACATATTACTATCACCGTACGCGGAAACTAAAAAAAAAAACATAATGGCGGCGGGTGGATATGCCGTCTTCCTTACAAAAATCCTCGAATTCGCTTGCCGACAGTTTTTCTGCTATATCAGTGCTTAGAAACTATCCTGACAAAGCGCTATATAATTCTTGCGGTAGAGTCCCGAATATATATATTTATTTTTGTTCAATTATTGGCACATATCAACGCTTTAGTAATTGCCAGTAAACGTAACATATTATTATAATTATCTATGATGTAATTTTTACTACCTCACACGAAAATCGCATACTCGGTTAAAGGTGTTGCTCCGACAAAAAAATGCAAACTATAAATTCTATAGCGTACTTTAAAATGAAAACTTGATTACATTAACTCTATTTAATGCCGTAAATCAATGAAAATCCGCGTTTTACACATTTTCTGATACACTTTTAAAACCTTATGCATATTCGAATGATTGCCTCTTCAATAGTGTCTATGGTATCAAAACAGATCTAATGATAGCGTAGTTTCCATGTAATCAGTAATTTATATTCATTTTGTGATAACCCCGCTATCTCTGTCTCTCTTTACCTGTATACGAAGTGTTTTACACATTTTTTGACTCGGACTAGTATGACAGTACGTTAACATGATGCGTAACTCTTTAGAGAAAAGTAAATTACTGCTTATCGGAGTAGCACAGTGAATCATTTTAATATGTTACGCTAAATGGCATATTTACTTGATTTAAGTTCTGGCATTTATACCTGTGGTATTCATTTTAATACCTACATCTAAATCTTCTTGGTCGAAATAAAATAAGGTAACTTATGGTTATAAAATCGATCATCTACTTAACTAGTACACATAATTTATAATTTTAATCATTTAACACTATTTATATGAAATAGAAAGCCTTTAGTTAAGACGCTGTCAACTGCTGAAATTTTCTCACTATCGGACTGCGTCGGAGTGAAAGAGAGGCAGCGATGATGAAACCGCGATCAGTTAAGGTAATATCCGAAAGTAAGCTTAATAACACAAAAATAGTAACTTAAATCGAAAATGTACAAAAATAGTAACTTAAATTGAAAATGTTTTCTTGTGTCTCTTGATAAGGTATTGCTATTTTATTAATATATTTTCATACACATTCAAATGTAAATAATGAAGGTATATTTAAAATCTTAATTTGGAGTCAACTTTGCAATTATATTCTATCGAGAAAATATTAGGAAAACGTGTTTCGGACTTTTGTTGGCCTTAGATAATGTGATCAAGGTGCGCATTTACATTTCTTACTTCAGCAAACTACATTCATTTTGCTAAAAATCTGTTGAAGTATAGCTATTTAGCATTTATCAGCGTCTTAAGTCGGGCTTATATATATTTTTTTATATTATGATAAACAATCTATCTTCCGATACTATTTCAAATCATAAGACGGTATTATACGACATTACCTATACTATCGTAGTCATATAGTACTGCGCAGAACATTATTGTAGTGCTCATTACTAAATTAATTGTGCTAATATGATTAAAGCAAATTTTATAATGAAGGCTCTGAATAAATCTCATTTATCTATTGAATTTGAGACCTCACTTAACACATTGTTGAATTTATATAAATAACATTTAAGGTTGAACTGGCCGGTATGGAGAAGTGTCTCCATACAAACGTCGTAGGGTGATCACTCCCTTATTTGAGATTTTAGGTCCAAACTTAAGCATAACACCGATTGATATCGTCATTATCTAGGCTTGTATGATGCCAACATTTTTAAAAGATAAATATTGTAAGTTATGAACCTCGAAAACTTTATATGAAAATGTTTCGAGGCTCATAATTCTCAAGTTAATTATTTCATTAAAATTTCGGCATCATACAAGCCTAGATAATGACGAGATCAATCGGTATTATGCTTTATTTTGGACCTAAACCCTCAATTAAGGGAGTGATCACCCTACGACGTTTGTATGGAGAACGGGCCGGCCAGTTCACCCTTAATATTCAAGCTTTGCACAAGACGATCACTGGACTGGTAACTTCTAAAAACACATTTATTAAATTTCTATACCCATTTTTACAATTAATCAGCTACTCATTATCTCCAACGGCAATCTTATGTGTACTTCTAGGTTAGCCGGAACAACATCTTCGACCACATCATCTCTTACCATCAGGTGAGATAGAGGTCAAAGGCTAACCTATCAAGTATAAAAAATATGTAATAACTTGGCATAACATACTTCATCAGCAGGTTTAATGACAGTTGCTACGGTTAGGTTAGTATAATGTAGAATATTTCAGTACTAAAACTTGTAATCCACCTTCATAAGAGCGTCGTAGACGCCTAAATTGAATAAATAACTTTCACTTGAGTTGCGAATGGTGCAATTTACCAGAATAATATACTGGAAAATACTCCACTTTATTTATTGCAGAGATTAAAAGTTACAGCTAGACTGACGTCGACTGATCAGTTGACGCGGTTGGTAGATAAGTGACCAGTCGATATTAATCGCCTCAAAACACATACAATGACTTTGCTGATCTGCAATTTCATCGACCGATTAAAGTGCAACGTATTCGTCGTAATGACACAAGTTGAAGCAGCATGATTTGATCACCGTAATCAGACTTAATGGCTTTCAAGCATGATTGCTAACTGACAGTGAGCATATACCACCACAGAGGAAGTCCATGGTTTGTATTCGTCGATATCACGATCAAATCATTGATCGTGGTCACGAGCGGACTCACCCGCCACCGCCGTCCGTAATCTCTACTAGATATTACGGAATCTTCGGTCGAAACGTCAAATAATATACATATTTTATCGCGAGTACCGTTATATAAATACTGTAACTATGTATTCGCACACAAGCGGTACTCGCCGCGGCCGTGGTAGCGAAATATTTGAAGAGGGATTCCGCCTGCTATAACGAAACTAAATTTAGTTTCAGCTACCCCCAACCGAGGTCGATTTCAACAACTTCATAACTTGTCCTTAAATATTGTCAACTTTCTCAAACAAAGCCGATTGCGTTAGTGTCTAAATTTGACTTTACTACGTGAGTTGTGAACGTAAAAATCGTTACATATCGCCAGATAAATGAGATTAATTCGCAATTAAACAATATACTTGTTAAAATCCTAGCGTGACTATATTGAAATACCAAATATCCAAAATGGTTTGTGCTCTCAATAAATTGAATACCTAGCATTCAAACGGTTTACATCAGTTGAAATACTAGGCAATACTTCAAACTTTAAACCACTGGTGTAGGTATATATTTTATCTCCGTAAAGCGTTTTTGTGTCATAATGGCAATACTAGGAACTATTTCAGACATTCGAATATTGACCTCGAGATTTTAATAATAACTTATTTACTTATGTAAATAGACATTATTCCAAATGTTATAAATTTAAGCCAAAAACGCTAATCTGCTCCCCAGCGTAAATAAACAAGTCACAATTTAGTAATAGCGTAAATATACAATGAACCAGCTAGCTAGGGTGTAGATTAGCTTGTTCGACTGGACTATAGTTACTTACGGTTGCTAGATCTCTTTATGCTTATTTATCTACCTGATTAGTTAATCAGATTTCCGAATCAAAAGATTCAAATTTCAATGTCAAACCCACAGCCTCTTTCTTACGTTTTCAAGAACATTTTTAACGCTGTATTTGTATAAAGTCTTGTCTTAAAATCGTCGAAATGTTTCACTTACGAGTTACTTAAAGTGCAGTTACATTCGAATGGTAGAGTTCGTGAAAAAAGAGAAAAGTCGCGGCATACACGCGAGGCAGCATGAGAACCTTCATAACTAATGGTACGTTCCTCTTTATGTTACAACCATTATCTTCTTACACAGACTATATACCAACTCATAAGACTGCTCGTCTGCCGTCATAAATCCATAACATAAAACTGACAGGACATATAGGATACAGACCCACCAACTTATCTGTTCAGGTGGCAGAAAAAAGAACTACAATATTCCTTCAAATTGTGACAGTTTGTAGTTGATTTCCTTGATCAGCAGCGCCCTCGCCAACTGCACAGTTAAGTTGGTGGTACTATACGTGACATCGCTTGCTTACTGAAGTGACACCAAAAACAATTCCCAAACTACATTCATTGCAAAGCAATGCTTCCAACAGTCTGGCCACCTCATTTTTACCAAATATTCAGACCTTTTACAACGATCTATTCCACTGAATTTACTACCCATACCCTTAAACATGATCGCAAAACGACTTCAATACCATATAAAAGATCCAATATCGATGTCGCGTGCTGCTTCGAGCGATGCCAAGTAGGTACATAAATTCTTTTCAAATTGACTTCACTTTTTAGTTCTTACCCTCATTTAGATAAGGTTCAATGTCGTGTGTAGAACCTGCGGGTTCTGTTTGTTATGAGTAAGCATTACCGTTCTTGTGGGATGCTCTGGTGAATATAACTTCTTCGTCGTCTGCGTTAATGCTCTCCGCTGTTGTGAGGGCCACGGTGTCGCTATGGACAACGTGCGGGGATTCGTTGAACTCATCCAATTCTTCTAAGCCCGCTGAAAAGCAAAAAGAAAATATAAGTTATCAAGACAATAGAAAAATATATCTACATCATCAAGCCCTGAAGGGCAGTATTCTGTCATCTGTACCGAAGGGTAATAGGGGTCTTAGCACGAGTTTATTACTTTAAACTGCGGACACAATACAGGTCCAAACTCCGGACTGCAGTTTATAAGTAGCTCTCCGGAGCTTTACGCCATTCGACCCACGAGTCAATCAAAAAAGATGTAGAAGTAGGTATAGGTAGGTATAAAAGAAAAGTCCGTGGACGACTAGAACAATAATAATTTTAATATAGTATGATGTCTGTGTATTAGCGCGTCCTGTGTAAGCTACTGAAACGGTTGTATTAACTATGATAGTTTTTATCTAAAAGTAATTCAGATACATTTAAAAACATATTAAAGCAAAAATTATTTTTTGTAGCGTGAAACGAACCCGCCCCACGCGGTTTCGTTTACCCGCGCCGCCTTACCTCTAGGCCATCGGAACACGCTCAACAGAGCCGAATCTTGGCTCTGATTTAATTATTTTAAACGTCATAGAGGGACGGTGCCGCCATCAAACAGACTTCATCTCTCAATCTGATTGAAAAATACACGTACGTTTTTGTTCTCTTAACTCTCGGAATGATGTCGCTAATCTTGTTTATTTATAAAAATAAAGAAGTAGCGAGCAATATAACTAAATGCCGTTTTTAATGTTATTGTGACGGAACAAACGCGAGGCCCGCCTGATGTTAAGTGGACTAACCTCTGCCTATAACAGATGCATTTCGTCACAAGTGATGAATTGCACGCCCGTCACACTAAGATGCATACAGTTGTTAAGTCTCATGTGCCTGTAACTTTACTGGCTCTCAAGGACTTCTACCGGAGCACATCGTTAGGTGCGACAGATTTTCTACTTGAGGGTAGTAGCTAGCCAGGCGAGCATTCGCGAAATGCCCTTCCACCATGCAAAATATTTATTAAAGGAAATGGAAAATCCCAGCATGCTGGCACATATTTGGCTCAAAGAATAGGCATTCCAATTCAACGGGGCTATGCTGCCAGAATGCTGGGCACTCTGCCAACTGGTAGTGGACTAGAGCATTTGAACTGCCTTTAAGTCCAAATGCTTTTATTGTAGTAGCTGTAGTGTAGTAGTGTAGTATATAGTTCGTAGTATTTTGTTAATAAAGGCATACCGCCGTAAAAAAATATATATTTATTGCTGTTGCGGAACCTGAGATATCAAGTCCGAAACGTGCCTGTCCTACTGGTACCGTGTACATATTTAAAAAGTCGGAGACCTGGAGGGAAAATTTTGCTCTGCTCACACACTTATCAGGGCATGCTCAAGTCTCGTTAAGTGATGTCAATGAAATGCAAAATGAAAATAATAACCAATTGGTATTAAATGAAACTTTGTGTTCAAACTAACTCAATGCCTCGCTGAACAAAATTAAGCTTGACTATTCGGGCCCTTCTTTATCCAATCTACATTTAGTTTAGGTTTTATCAACCTAAAAAAAATTAGAATGGCGCTCTGCTAGAGACTTTTTTTTTAATGTTATTGTGACAGAGAAGCTCGAGGCCCACCTGATGTTAAGCGTATCTCTGCCTATAACAGATGCATTTCATCACAAATCAAGAATTGCACTGCGCCCGTCACTTTGAGACATAGTTGTTAAGTCTTATGTGCCTGTAATTTCACTGGCTCTCAAGGACAGCTGCCGGAACACACCGTTAGGTGCTTGGCGTCAGATTTTCTAATTGAGGGTGGTCGCTAGCCAGACGGGCACTTGCAAAACGCCCTTCCACCATGCGGTGAAACTCAAGCCCGCGGCGGGATTCGAACCATGGACCTGCTGCGCGGCAGTCCAAAGCCAATGCCACTGAGCTAACACTGCTTCAAAAACTGCGTCTTTCGATTTTATAACGTAAAGAACGTTGTATCATCCCATCATCATCCTGGGATTAAAGACCTCATTAATCGACATGTCGAAAGAAGAACAAGTTATCTGTGCTGTGGGTTATTGTGTCATGAGCTAATGCAAATCACCTGTATAATCAGAGGGCGCCAGTAGCAAGTATTGTTCGGATCGAGTCGGCCACAGCAAGTGTGCCATCACGCAAAACGCCAAGCAGTCAGCAGAGTAGGTTATACCTGAAAAAATACATTTTTCATGTTATTCTCAAACTATTGTCATTCTAAAACATTTTGACAGAGCGAAGCAAAGGTTCCACTATCAAGTGGGCTTAGCATTCGTGTGTCCATGTAAAATTTGATGATATCATTTGGACCACATTTTTTTGCCTGTTAGGTTAGCCTTTGACCACAATCTCACCTGATGGTTAGTGATGATGTGGTCGAAGATGCTGTTCAGGCTAAGCTAGAATTAAGTGAAAGGCTCTCAAAATTTTCGGAACGGTTAAGCATATGTTTGTTAAATCGAGCAGTATAGAATTTTTTTTCCTATCGTATATTTGTGATTTTGTAGTATAGATGTATTAAGGTAGGTAGTAAGGTTCATAACAAACACAAACATATACAACTACACGATGCTCAGTTCGGGTTCAGGGCTGGGCTTTCGACGGAAAGCGCGATCTTTTGTCTTAAGCAGGCTTTCGGGTACTATACCGACAGAAAGACGCCGGTATACGCTTGCTTCCTGGATCTGTCCAGGGCTTTTGATACAGTTCTGTACAAAAAGCTTTGGGGCAAGTTGGGAGCAGAGGGTGTGCCGGTTGAAATCATCAGTTTGTTGAAATACTGGTACAGTAGTCAGCAAAACCAGGTGAGATGGGCGGGTAGTTTGTCCGACGAGTATGGCATGGAGTGTGGTGTGCGGCAGGGGGGTATCACCTCTGCTTTGCTGTTCAATCTCTATGTTAACGACCTCATTGGCGAGCTCAGCAGCACGCATACTGGTTGTATTATAGACGGAGTATCTGTCAATAATATAAGTTATGCTGACGATATGGTGCTGCTGGGTCCGTCACATGGTGCGATTCGCAAACTACTCACAATTTGTGAAGCGTATGCGGCGGAACACGGGCTAAGGTATAACTCTACTAAAAGCGAAGTTCTCATTTTTAAGAGTGGTAGAATCAAGCCCGCTTGTGTCCCGCCTATTGTGCTCAATGGTGCGGCTCTGAGGGTGGTAAGTAGTTTTAAATACCTGGGGCACATTGTCACTGAAGATCTCAACGATGATATGGACATAGAGAGAGAGCGCAAGGCGCTGGCGGTACGAGGAAATATGCCAGCTCGTAGATTTGCTCGCTGCTCTAAAGAAGTAAAAATCTGCCTTTTTAAGACATACTGCCAGTCCTTTTACTCAAGCAGTCTATGGGTGAACCATACTCATCGCGCCGCCAGTTCTCTGCGAGTCCAATATAATGATATCTTCAGGATGCTGTTAGCACTGCCTCGTTATTGCAGTGCGTCCGGAATGTTTGCAGAAACGCGCACGGATGATTTTCATGCAATCATATGTAAAAAAGTTGCCAGTTTATCCCGGCGCACGCGAGGCACTGCTAACGGTATCCTGCAGATGATTGAATCCCGAGCAGACTGCCCTATCCAACATAAATGGGTAAAAATTGTTACTGGGCAAATCAATATATGTTGAATCATAGTATCTATTTGACATGATCACACATATTTATATTTCTATTTTTTTTAATGCTTTAACATAGATTTGATTGGAATATAACTAATTAATATATTTTTTATAACATTTTACTAATATTTGATAACAATTTTACTAATATTTTAATGACTGTTGAATTGTTTTTTTTTTTTTTTTGGTTTTAATGTATTTTGATTTTTATTTAATTTTATGATTTTCTGAATGTACATATTATGGTTTAATTACTGAAATAAAATTATTATTATTATTATAATATTTGTAAGGTTAATCAGTCCAGCAGTTTCAACAATGAAAGAAGTTCAATGGCGTTATGAGAGGGATTTATTTCTGAATTTCAGAGCATCAGGGGGCCAACTCCCGCTTCCCTTTTACGAAACCATCATAAAAAAAACGAGCGTTTTGTTTCATGCCTAAAATAATCATTCGCAGTCACGAACTATCACCGACCCACAATCGCGTCAAGCAATATTGGTTTGATCCTACTTAAAGAACGAATGAAATATGTATCACGGATGTGCAAGCGAGATACAAGATGTTTATTATATACCGTTATCCCACTCGCACTGTTCCGAACTACGATGTTATGGAACGGATTTACTATAGTTTTACGTCATTTTATTGTAAGCTGCTCAACGGCTGTCTGTAAATTTTTTAGTTTCCACACCAACAAATAATTTTGCTGCATTTATTTTAAAGAATAATAGAATTAAAAACATTGCACGTAATTCACATATTAAATAAACCAATTTTTATCGTAAAATACCCAAAATCAAGTTTAAATCCGCTGCTAGAAAATAACTTTTTTAAGATGGATAAACATGACGGATTTGTCGCTGGAACAGTAATACTTCGTATTAAATGTAACGTCAGAGTTCGCGAATAGAGTGAACAATTAGTTCTGACGTCATCAAAACGCTGAGCGACTCCATTACCGATTGGCAGTAATATTAAGTTATTATTACTTTAAGAGGTGAGAGTAGGCACCCTGTGCTCTAATTCATTCTTCTAGTTTTCAATATCATGGCGAAAAGATAAAAGAAACTGCACACTCATTTTAAACATTTTAACATTTTGAAGCGCTTGTTAGAATCATATATTTGTTAAGCTTAGATTCTCTTAAGTAAATAAGTTACGAGAAGTTATTCATTATGTAATTATAGAATATTCTAAAACTTGTTGATATTTGTCATTTTTAATAACCGCCACACTGAAACCCTTTATGATCTGTATTCATGCTAGACTAGCCAATGACGAACCATCCTGTCTTATTTCGGGTTGGCTGATACGTTGTGGCGGGAACGCTCATGTCTCTGATTGGTTGTGATAAATATGGCGGGTAGTTTAATGGATATGCGACAGACACTTGGCGCCAGTCATTGCTATAAAACCAATGTCTTAACTTACTGAGCTCTCTTTTATTCTTCACAAGTGACTGCTGCATCGAGACTTATTGAGTTAAGTACTGTATTATATGATTTAATGTAACGTAACTGATATTCATGTGTTGTGTGTGGGTCTATGTTTGTTGGCTTCCAAATTCGCCCTTTTTATTGTATTATCGTTGTGAAATGTGACTATACAATATTACCTTTGAAGTAATCCATGTGACCCTAATGATGTATTATTCTTATTAAAGTGTTCTATGTGTTCCTATAAACGTTGTGTTTTTGAAGTATCCTTATGATTCCCCTTTGTGTAGAAAACCTAGTAAGTGGGATAGTTAAGTACTGAACTAGTAGTACTCATTTACTTTACCTTAAGCTAGGACTAGATTATGGCATCACCGCCTGAAAACATCTTATAATTTAATGAGCCTACATTACAGATTAAATAAATGCTCTCTATCTTGACAAATCTCACACGCTCGTAGCGAAGTTTACTTAGCTGTTCTTAACCGATCAGCAAAGTTAAGCAACGTCGCGCGCGGTCATGAGTTGGATGGGTGACCGCTAGTGACATTACTACTGAGCGTTTCCGTGCTTCGGAGGGCACGTTAAGCCGTCGGTCCCGGTTGTTGTCTTAGGATGGCAGTCGTTATAGCATGGTGGTAGGGCATTTTGCGAATGCCCGCCTGGCTAGCTACCACCCTCAAGTAGAAAATCTGTCGCCAAGCACTTAACGGTGTGTTCCGGCAGCTGTCCTTGAGAGCCAGTACTTCTAGGTCAGCCTGAACAACATCTTCGACCACATCATCACTTACCATCAGGTGAGATAGTGGTCAAAGGCTAACCTATCAGGCATAAAAAAAAAACAGAATTCTGGGCAATGGAACTTTTTTAACAGTTGCATTGCCAAGGATTCTGTTCGGGGTAACGTACTATGTTTAATATTGTAACGTAGTAACGTATAGTACTTATTTCGATTCACGCAGATAATACTCTACTACTAAGCAAACAATTTTATCGCCACAACAGAGGATGAATCACTCCACGATGGCACCACATAGCGCGAGACCAGTTTAAGAGCATATCATTTTGTACGAACATGAGCTAAGGATGGTTAAGTACAAAACCAAGCAGAAACTTTTATCACCACAGCGGACTAAAGAGCGATAAGTGGTATGGCCAACAAATTCACGAAGATAAAACTGGACACGAACCAATCTAGCAACAAGTTCAGGTTTAGCATATTTCTATCAGTATTTTATACGTACATAATCGTGCTCCGTAGGACAAAGTGTCAAGGACAAAACATGTCGTAATTACGCATAAAGCGAGCAAAGATAAAGAAAAGAAGAAGAAAAACTCACCAAGTAAAAACTTGAATCGCCACAGCGGACTGATCTGCAGAGCGATCAACGCGATGACCGGCAAATACACAAACCAAACGAGGCTCGACGCTCCGAAATGTAGTAAGAAATTGAGCTTCGGCATATTGTGTTCGTACATCATTGTGTTCCGTAGCTCGAGGACGAACCACGTCATGATGGCGACGCGTAAGGCGAGGATCAGCCATCCAGGCCAGGTCTGGTACTCGTCGATCTCTTCTATGATATCAACTTCCGTCTGGAATCATATAATATAGCTAGTTAAGTATTTATCCGTTATATAATTCACGCAAAATGTTAATGCAAAAGTGAAATGTCAGTTTCTGTTTGTCAAGTCTGAACTATCGCAACGATTTCGGTGTTTTTTTTTATTTTTCAGATTAATCCGTAGTAGACCGACAACCGTCTCCAAATCCTTCACTACCTCGTTTTATCTGTCCAAAACAAAATACACGTTTTCCTTTATGAAAACTAGTTTTGCGTTGCGTGGATAGAAAAGGGCAAGGTACCATGATCTGCATTCTTGCGTGCATCTAATAATAATAATATTATGTACTAATAATCTACTGTTAATACATATTTATTTTCAACGATTTTTGTACGTTGCGAGACAAAGACAAATATTACACATTTAAGAGAAAGAAATATCCGATGTGCAGCATCTGTGATCGAAAGTTAAAATAGCAATCAGCAGAGAAATAACGCCAACGCTGAATAATTTTGAAGCGCTCGTAGCGAAGTTAATTAGCTGTTCTCAACCGATCAGCAAAGTTAAGCAACGTCGCCCGCGGTCATGAGTTGGATGGGTTACCGCTAGTGACATTACTACTGAGCGTTTCCGTGCTTCGGAGGGCACGTTAAGCCGTCGGTCCCGGTTGTCGTTTAAGGATGGCAGTCGTTATAGCATGGTGGTAGGACATTTTGCGAATGCCCGCCTGGCTAGCTACCACCCTCAAGTAGAAAATCTGTTGCCAAGCACCTAACGGTGTATTCCGGCAGCTGTCCTTGAGAGCCAGTACTTCTAGGTTAGCCTGAACAACATCTTCGACCACATCATCACTTACTATCAGGTGAGATAGTGGTCAAAGGCTAACCTATCAGGAATAAATAAATATATATATAGCAAAATAGTTTTTTTTATAGGTCTTTAAGTCACCATTTTTAAAACAACACAAAGGCATTAATAAGGAAATCCACTTTCAAATTAATTTCACCCAGGTAGCGCTATGTCTGTTGTAGGTGTATGTATAGGGTCTGTTACCAATAAAAGGTTAATTTTTAGGGAATTTATTTTACTTTATTTTATTGTATAAGGGTTACTGTGTTGTACCTGAATAGAGAATAAATATAGAGAACTATAAGTTTACCAATTATTGAGTCATTTTGAAAGAGAATGTCGGCAAAATCCTTAAAAATATTTGTTTATAAAAACGTATTTAATGGAATTTTATAAGAAAATTGTAGTGTGTGAATTTTTATTCTACTAATACTGTGTTTATAATCTCACTTGTTGAAGCTGTTTATATGCAATTTAATAAATCTACACCTAGGTAGACTGCCACGACGAAAATATAATTTTGACCAATTTCATTTATGGCTTCAATGATGTACAAAACCCAATTTAAAGTTATTGAAACTAAGTAAAAATAATTTACATTTTGGAAAATGTGTAAAATTGCGACTAGGTGCATTAGTTGCAAAAAGCCCGGGGGCAACTTAGCTAAAACACCTACGTCTTCTTGGTAATTAATTCGGGCAGTATACAATTTTCAAAGCATTAAACACAATATATATATGAAAATATCTAAAATATATGAGCTGCGAACTAAAATGTTTTGTGGGAGTATGAAATTTTGTTAAATATTTTTAAAACACATATGCCGTGTTATATCAAAACTAGTTCATAAGAAAAGTTTGGTACAAATATGCACTTGTCAATAGGTAAAATGTATAGTACAAAATTTAAATTGTAACTAAAACGGATTGCATGATAATACGAGCCCTTGCCAACTGCCAATTACGAGTAACACGATAAAACATACGTATACACGTGATATACGTATAACTGATGTTTGGACTCGTAGAGATCCTTTCTGGGATAGAAGACTGAATACGTCGATCAAAGAGCCGCAATTTAATGGCTACAATATCACTCCTTCATCTCTACCCGTGGATGTCGAGAGGAGGCGAGGCGAGGCGAGCTAAGGGAAACACACCAGAAGGTGGGTAGCAGCGGTTTCTGAGGAACTGATATGGATGATAGTCAAGATGACACCTCGGCTCAAAAATCAGAAGTTGCAATGTGAGATGCTGACTTTGAAGTACTTGAGCATCCTCCATATTCAGCAGACTTTGCCCTTAGCAATTCCTATTTTCGAAGCTGAAGTAAAATCTAAGAAGAAAGACTACTAATGAAGCATTAGTCATTGTATTACTGAAATGTATAAAGTTTTTTTTTAATACTTAGGCGAAAAGGAATTTAAAGCTTATAAAAAAGGTATTCTAAAAAAGTAAATATGCGAGATATATATTTATATTTAAGTTACCTATAACATGATTCACTCTAGATACTCATTTTAGACCCTTAGTATACTAAGTATTAGTACCCTTAGTAGACTAGAGCCCCTAATAGACGCTTATGTCTATCATGCCTTAGCATATTAGTTTAGAATATACATTATGTACTGTTTATTCGGTTAATATAGCCATAAGTACCTAAAAGTTTATCGTTAATCATCGACACTTGTGATATAAATGATATTATTTTGATTGACAGATAACTTTAATGTTTACTATAAAGATATCGGTCTAATTAGTACAATATTTAATTTATTTCCGTAATTGATCTATAAGAATAATACATTTATTAGGAGACGCCGCAACAGCAGCGTTTAACTTGCGTCAGGCCGTTTTACCTCAGCACAATTTCTAGATTAACCTGCCCGATGTCTTAGTGTGCGTCCACAGTCCACACTGAAAGCGCGGTGACTGGAGCCTGAGGCGGGCGCGGCGAGCGGGGGCGTGCGGTGGCCACAGTGAGGCGCGAGCTCTTGTAGCGGTTTGACGTACATCAGGTGTGCAACACCTGATGTACGTGGACGTAACTATGGACGAGGATTTGCTATTTTTACTAGACAGTCCGATCCTGAGATGGGAGGTGTTTTTTTTTTTTTTTTTTATACAAAAGGTGACAAACAATCAGACGGTCCACCTGATGGTAAGTGGTCACCGTCGCCTATGAACACCTGCAATATCCGCAGCATTACTGGTGCGTTGCCTACCATTAAAAGAAAGGACTCTATTCACGTCTCTTTTGAAGCGGTTGAGATTGTAGACCTGAGGAAAAACCTCAGGTGGAAGAGCATTCCACAACTTACAGGTACGTGGCAGAAACTGACGGTTAAATCGAGTAGTGCGAGACTTCCACGTATCTATAATGTGCGGGTGGCTCTTCTGACGATAACGGCCAGTTCGGTGATAAAAGTGTGAAGGAGGTATGAGGTTAAAAAACCTCATCAGAGAATTCCCCGTTAAAGTATCTGTAGAACAGGCATAGAGAGCCTACGTCACGTGTTGAACACTAGAGATGGTGTACACGAAATAAATAAAAACAGAGCAATAACTGGTGAATTTTTTAACTTATACGAAGAATTGAGATTATACCCTTCTTTGAGTATACTCGTATGCTCGTGTCAACTTTTGACTACATACTAAGTAAAATATCACCCAAAATCACCAAAGAAGATACTAACTTTCGCAAAACTTCCAGGAAATTGTTCTTTTATTTCACTCCTTAACTTTCTTGTTATTGTGCGATTATTGTGGTGTGGAGGTTTGCTTTGCCATATCGGTGGTTTAGATTGAATTGCACTTATGAACGACTCAGTATTTACCGCCATTTTAAGACAAACAAATACAGACACACATACGCCGAGCGACAAGACCGAACTGGTTTGTTACCCCCGCCGCCCGCGCATTGGGTCGCTCGATGACTAGGCCCGTAGTGGGGCCAGAACGCAAAGACAGAAGCGTTTGAAACTTACGCGCGCTGTCTCGCTCAGTCCCGTCGCACTAGGCTTCCGCCTTAGTCAGTACAATATGGACGCAAAGGTGAGTTGCATATGTTTGATACTTCGCGCCCGTCGTCGCAACCGCGCTAGGCTCGCAGTGTGGACGCACACATTGGGTATGCAGAGCCTGGCTGTATAGGATAATGCTCATCTTATCTAGTTAAATGCTTCGAAGATCCAGTCGTGTCTAGCAAAGTTCTATCAATCTAACTCCTATGGAGAATGTGCCTGTTACTGCATTTCGAACACAATTTTGGGTCATACGTTGAGTCCAGGGATTGCTGCGTGAAACTCGAGTTCTTTGATACAATTATCATAGGCGTTATTTAACGTCAGGTCTGGTTCTTAACCTTTAGCAAGCCAAATCCGTCTTGTATGGAATACAGCAGCCATTTCTGGGACGGGTAAAAATCAGCAGGAAGCTTTGGAGTCTATTAATGATTCAGCAAAGAAGGTCACTGAACACGATGGGTTAGTAGCGTACCGAGAGCGGAAACTCCTTGCCTGCCGCTAGGAAGCACAAATTGGAATCAAACATGACGCCGCGTTGCTCAGGCCCCAAGTGCCCGCTAGGGCGCGCCTACATCTCGTCCCCCGAGCGACTCGATCACTGGGCCTCCCGGTAGGGACTCCCCCTGTGGGCTGACGTTGACTAGGGAGACTGAAGATACCGGACTTGACCACATACCACTACCAAGGAGAGGATGTCAGAACACTGACATACCAACCCCACGACCCGACTGTACTGAAACAGACGGCGCAAGATTGCCGCGTAAAGGGGCCACCAGTGCCCGAAGACGCGTCCGTGCGGAACACGCCGTTCCGCGCGAAGAAGAGGACGAGGCGACCTGAATGAACGGATGCCTATTCCACGCAGTCACCGGAACATACTCGTTCTCGTATTTGTTAATGTGATTTTCGCTTCGCACTCGATAGCTCTTGTTTTCATATTTAGAGATTACATATATTTAGATAAAAAATAATAATGATTTTATTTACATACTAGCTACCTGCGACTTCGTTCGCGATTGCAGTACCTGCAGACTAATTACTCACATTTGAGCACTGTTTATCTCATATGGTGCAAGCAACGGTGTGGTCTGCGGTGAAGCACTCTTAGTAAAGCATAGCTCAGAATGGAGCTTTTTACTTTAGGTTTGAAAACTCCCGGGTTGTATTTTCCAGAAGACAGTAGTTAAGTTACTCAGAGAGTTACTTCGCGGTTCGCACAATAAATGTTGAAACAAAGTACTTTGTGCGTTTCTTTGTTATTTCGATTTTAAAACGGCGTCTTTTTGCCGAGATTCTCCTTGTTTGGCGGTTGAAAGAATATATATTAGATTGTGCACTTCTATTGCGCAGTCTCCAAAATATATCCGACACATGTTAAAAAAACTGCTTGTAGTGAATGTTCTTCAAGTATATCAAGAAAGCTTGCAAAGCGGTGGGGTGCCCGGATGCCCGTGGGGTGCCGGGATGCCCGTGGGGTGCCGGGCTCACTCGTTACTATTCTAACAAAAAAAGAATAACTGAAATCGGACTATGCGTTAATAAAGTACGTTTTGACTTTCATCCCCTTTTCCGAGGCAACCGTGCTGAATTTCCGGATAAAAAGTATACAATAACCTTCTTCGTAGTATGAACTCAAATTGTGTTAAGTTTCATTGATTTTCATTCAGTAGTTTTGGAGTGATGCGCGGCCGGGATACAGACAGACAGACCGACAGACAGACAAAAATAAAAAAATACAGTTCTGGCATCACTGTCAGCTAGAGTGCTTTCAAATATTTTTTTTCATAATATCTGCCATTTACAGAATTGGATCTGTTACAGTTTTATTATATATAGATTGATAGATGGATGTTTTTATATATTTTTGTGTCTATTTTCCTTACAGGGCAAGCAGATCCTTCTCGGTCTGTCATATCGTGTGGAGTGGACGGAATAATGTTTTGAACGGAATCGTTGATCATAGTAGATTTCGTTGGGTATGTAAGAGGCCCATATCAAATATAAAGTGCTTTTTATTATGTACGTATATCACGTGATCAAACACCGAACTTGTCTAGGAAATGTCATCATTCTGATAAAAAACAATGGCGCGGTTCCGATGATATGAGTACGCAAATGAGATTGTGACATTTGTCAGCAAATATACTCAAAAAAAATCTCCACGCAATATCTTTAACGCATCATCAGGACCACTTGGGTCTATTTATAAATGAAATTCTATTGTTATCATCATCGATGATCCCAATGAGTTGAAGAAGTAAAAATATCTTTTTCCACTAATGTTGTAGCGAAAAAGCATAATAGCAATTATTATTAATTTATTAGACTAGAAATAACTCAATTTACAATATTGCTTACAATGTACAAATTGCCACTCCACTAGGATTCCCTCCTTTTTTATGGGATCGTGGTTGAACACGCCACTAGGGCCACTTTATGTAAAGCGGTAATCTCTGCCTATAACAGTTTCGTCACAAGTAGAAGTCAGACGAACTGCACTGCCCCCATCGCCCTGATACACCTGTAGTTTCATAATTTCTTACTGGCACAAGGAATGCTGCCGGAACACACTATAAGGTGCTTCGCGACAGATTTACTTGTAATGTTTTCCGCTATACGCCTAATAAATAAGGCACTTACAAGCGGTTTATGTCAAACGCATATACCGCTTGTAAGTGCCGGTGGAATATCAACCATGCAAGGGCCGGCGCTGACTCACGGCACACCATGCTTCGCCAGTCTGAAGGATGCCGTGGCATGTCGCGGCAAGTCTCGGCATCCCGCAAACAGCCCAGATAATCTAGCGTGTTTAAATAAGAGTTGCTAAGTTGAAGAAGATGTTTAAAATACTTCTCGGATCATGAGATAGCGTGCAGTGTCTTCCTGCGACATGGCGAGGGATGACACGACATGCTACCGTCTCCTTGTATGGATATTGATGAGAACTAACAACTATGTCTCAAGGTGACGGGCGCAGTGCAATTCGTGACTTGTGACGAAATGCATCTGTTATAGGCAGAGGTTAGTCCGCTTAACATCAGATGGGCCTCAAGCTTGTTCCGTCACAATACCATAAAAAAGGACATTATAATACGGTTAAAAATAACTTGATCAATAAAAATGCCGTGCCGTAAGTCAGCGCCGGCCCTAACGGTGTCGCATAGTCGTCTCTTTGGTTGCCCGGAGATGGACTGGGGACGGTGGAATCAAATTATGCAACTCCAGGGCACACTCCCCGAAATTTATCCGGTGAAATACCGATAAACAAGCGACTCTACGCCGGTGCGCGAGACTTTAGTCTTCTCCATAAAATTTCATGAAAAACGATTGCAGTATATTTGCATATGCAAATATTTTGGCCTTTTCCAAAACAGTACAACAAAGGCCAGCGCAGAACTTTTAGTGTGCTCACTTCAGGGGGCCAACTCCCACCTTTTACGAAACTATCAAAACGCTCCTTGCGTTTTGTTTCATGCTTAAAATAATCATTCGCAGCCACGAACCCACCCACAATTGCGTAGAGCAATATTGGTTTGATCTTACTTAAACAAAGAATGAAATATATACATATTGAAATATATACACGGACGGGCAAGCGAAATACGAGATGTTTATAATATAGCGTTATCCCACTCTAATTTACGTGGGGGTATAAAATTTTGCAGTAAGATTAAGTTATTATTACTATAAGAGGTGAGAGTTGGCCCCGAGGTATAAAGCTGTTATGGGCGGCCCGACGCGCACTGTGCAATATTTTTGGTAATCATATACATGCATACATTTTAATTTTTGAATTAGCAACTGCTAAGCGAAGCTTACAAAATTACGGGATTACGATACGATTTGGTAACCCCGTGCGGGATTCGCGAGTTCGAATCCCCCACCGGGTTACATTTTTTCCCTTCGTTGTAATTTTGTATAAAATATAATATAGTTAGGAACCATATTTATGTTGGTTACTTACAGTGTTCCAAACGTATAGTAATATGTGAACAACTCCATAAGCAAGCCACACGCCGAACACAAGTGGCTTGTATGAAAGCTCAAGTCTGGTTACAGCCCATCCCTTTGCCAATAAGAGGAGCAGCAGCATGAACAGGGTCTGAAAATATGATTATATGTTAGAGAAGCAGTGATGACCGAGCGGTTATAGCTATGGACTACCGTGCCGCAGGTTCATGGTTCGATTCCTACTGCCGGCTTGGCCTTCACTGCATGGTGGAAGGGCATTTTGCGAGTTCTCGCCTGGCTAGCTACTACCCTCAAGTAGAAAATCTGTCGCCAAGCACCTAAAAGTGTGTTCAGCAGCAGTTCTTAAGGGCCAGTAAAATTCCAGGCACATGAGACTTTACAACTGTATATATTAGAGTGACGGTTGCAGTGTCATTCGCCACTTTTGAGGAAATGCATCTGTTATAGGCAGAGGTTAGTCCGATTAACATCACTTAACTTCGATAAGAGAGAGGAAATGGTAGAATGTGCTTGTCCGTTTGGTAGAAGCACATTCATCCATTTCTTCTTTCTTGGTATAATTTCGAAATTTTTAGGCAAACAAATATATTTTTTGGGCTTGAGTAATTCGTTCTACCGTAGCATCATATTTCGGGTTGTAAGAAGTGGTTGTAGTGTTACGGGCTCACAAAAATCAACATGTCTACTGAAATATTTGAGACTTGAAACGCCGTCCTTGATCGCTGTAAATTTTCAGCGGTATTACAAAATGACAAAAGATCTCGTTGACTAATTTGTCAGCAACAAAATGTTAAGAATGCTAAATACTTCAGGCCAGTATGCGAAGTAATCCATAACGACCATGAAGTGCTTGTTTCCATTTTGAGTGACAGGGAACGGCCCAACTATGTCCAGCTGCAAAATTGTAGAGCTTAATCGCTCCTTTGCTTCATGTCTGTGGTTCATCCGCAGCAGCACATGTAGTCCATTTTCGGAACCAGTGCTCGACATCATCGCGACAGTAAGTCCAATAAAAACGTTTCGTTATCTTCATTAAAGCACTTCAGTAACAAATGCATTTAGACTGCAACTCCATTGCAGCCATCATCCTAAGACATACCGTTGTTAAGTCTCATGAGTAATACTCAAGGACTGCTGTCGGAACACACTGTAAGGGGCTTGGCGACAGATTTGCAACTTAAGGGTGGCAGCTGGCCAGGCGAGCATTCGCAAAATGCCTTTCCAATATTGTGGTGAAGCTCAAGCCGGCGGCGGTGGGGACTGGGGATCGAATATATCGAATGGGATAGTCGTCCCTACCGGACAGCTGATTATAAATTGTCAAAATTTTGTCTAAACCTAGATGTATAAGTTTACTTGACTGAAGCGCGGCTTGAACATCGTGCATGCCTGTGTTCGTCAAACTTTGACTGAACTGTAAGTGTAGAAGTTTACCTGCAAGCAAGACGTTGTATGTGGATGGAAAATTACTTCGGTACATTGTACCGATCACTTGAGCTCAAAGCTGTACCCAGTGGCAGCGGCGGAGCGCAGGTGAGTCGCACGACGCGTGGTGGTGCCAAAGACGCGCGAGTTAAGAAACCCCAATACACCCAAATCAGCTTCATCAACAAAACCTCACCACGAGATCAGCAATAACTAAGTAGGGCATGAGGCACTGGCGGGAAATGCTGAGTTACATATAATTAGTATATAAGGTTCAGATATTATAATATAGAATTAATTTTTATTTGTAAAATACTATGTTGTCACTCTGATTGTTTGAATATTAAAGACATTCGCGCGCGAGTCCGTCGTCGTTCACCGATCAAGTAGTGCCTTGTAGAGGTGCTTCATAAAAATTAAAATATCTGCTTGGCTTGGATCTCACAACTTTTATGGTGGGTTTGCGTTGCGAGACTTTGCATTACGAGTGGATATGGTATGAAGATACATGTGCCTTACCTATTTGTTATTGCTAAATTTAATACACGCAATTAAAAATATGCATAATAATAATCATCATTATAGAGTAGGTTTGAAATTAACATAGTAAGTACCAAAGACGTAGGATTTTTTCGCATCTTAAGCCTATGGTAGGTATGTACATATTATTTATTTTCACCTCGAGTTTACACTTGATTATTACTATTGTACATAATATACCTACATTAAATAGAACAAAATTTAAGTCAATAATTACATTTAGCTGTAGGTATACTATACCATTTTATCGTATTTTAAATTTCATTTAATTGTAAATTAGGAATGTCAATAATAATAAGAAAGTGCTAGAATACTTACAAAGCAAAAATAGCAGGTGTATTAGGTATTAATGTTAATTTATTTTGTAATGATATAAAATTTAATTTATTTTTTTGTTTTCGATGTGATAAATATTACTAGAGTATTAAATGATTATTTCTCGATCGTGCGCTCGTAGAGTCAAGTCCTCCTGAGGATGCTTCGTGTAGAATCGAAACGCGTCGAAAATTCTTCCGGTTTGGCTGCGTGGCGTTTGTGACGTCACGTCGGATTAGCAGGAAAATTAGGCGGAATTGTCACTGGATATTATTTTATATTTTTAAGTGTTTATTAAAATATTAATTTAATGTTTTATTAAAATATTTTAATAATATTTGTTATAATTATATATGGATTTCCGCAAAGTAACACCTGGATGTATTCATTATATTAAATGATTAACTATATAGTAGGAAGTACTTACTCTGCTCATAATGTCAAGTATATCACCCGCAACAGAAAGGCCATTGAACCCAACTCCGTCAGCAGCAAATTTCACCGTGTGTAGCACATTGAAGCATAATGCTATGAACTCGAGGAAAAGACTGAATGTAAAGAGCTTTGTCACTGGATGCTTTTGTGTTCTGAAATCAATGAGTTTCAAATAAAATGCATTTTACTAAAAACTAGATTGAAACCACCAAACAATTTTCGTCTCTAAGGACTAACAAAAGGAATAAAAGTTTACCAGAATGCGTTCACTAGGCGTACACCAAGTTTTTTTTTTTACAAAAATAATATAATGAGACAGGAAAAATATCCGAATGCCTAACATCACCATCGGGCAGAAGACGTCCACTGTTGAACAAAGCCATTGAGCGCCACAAAGAACGGCTATTAGCCGTTTGTAACCATTGGCTACCCGCGACTTTTATGATGTCGTCAGTCCACCTAGTGGGGGGCCTAACAACTCTACGTCTTCCGGTGTAGTGTGGAAACCACTCGAGAACCTTTCGTACCCATCAGTTATCAGTTCGTCGAGTAATGTGGCCCGCCCATTGCCACTTCAACTAGCAAATTCTGAAAGCTATTGGGTGACTTTGGTTCTTTGGCAAATATCCGTTCCAGATTTTATCGCGCAAAGAAACTCCAAGCGTAGCTCTCTTCATAGCTAGTTGAGCGACTCTAAGCTTGTCCATAAGGGCCACAGGTAAGGACTACGTCTCAGTGCTATAAGTCACCACTGGCAACACACACTGGTTGAAGACTTCGGTCTTCAGGGTCTGCGGGATCTTCGACGAGAAGATATTGCGTAACTTTCCGAAGGCTAGGCAGCCTTGGGCAGCTTTGGGCAGGCGCCCATCTGAGTTCCGGGTTGCAAGACGGGAGACAACCTCCACCTGTCATGAGTGCGGCGCGCCCGTGGACACGGCGCGTCACAACGTGCAGGAGTGTGCCGCATGGGAATCCCAAAGACGCACTCTGACAGTGGAGGTCGGTAATGACCTTTCGCTGCCGAGCCTGGTAAATGCCATGCTCGGCAGCGAGCTGTGCTGGGCAGCAATGGCCTCCTTTTGTGAAGATATCATATCACAAAAGGAGGCTGCGGAGCGGGTCAGGGAGGAGAATGTACTCGCTGACCCGATCCGAAAAAAGAGACTAGGCCGGAGAAGGCGCCGCTATGCGTGCCTTCATTCGTCACCCTAGACGAATTGTGTGTGAGTTGGGGATCACAAGTTGTGTTGGGTCTAGGGACCCACCAAAAGCGGGCCAATACAAAATGCAATGAATAGCGTCGGTGCGGCTGCGGTAGAATGCTACAGCGAACCCGCGCCGCCCCACACAGACGCCGAGGGATCATCGCTGGGTTTTTAGTGGGTATACCGGGCAATATGCCCGGGGAGTCCCACATAACCACGCGGCCTCTGCCCCACGCCCCTCAAGAAGCCGCGTGGTACGCGTAAGGCGTTTTCCCAGCGGAAAAAAAAAAAAAAAAAAAAAAAAAAAAAGGCGCCCATCTGAGTTGGATTCTTCGGGTGACCTCTTTGTCAAAGTTGGACCTTCCCAACTGAACAGTTTGTCCCAGGTAAATGTAATGGTCAACAACTTGAACATATTGTTCCCAACAACTACTGGTACGGTTGCAATACGTTTCGCTGTACCTAAAGTCAATTTGGCATCGCTGAAGAGACGGCAGTATGGCCCAGGTCTCGATGGAATTGAAGGCTTTTTCATAGTCCACAAACGCTAAATAGAATGGCCGATTATACTCCTCAGTCTTCTTTATAATCTAGCGGTGCGTATGGATGGGATCTATGGTGCTAAAGCCTTTTCGGAACCCGGCTTGTTCGGAAGGCTGAAAGTCAAGCAAGACGATTCGTAATGACTATCGATAACAGCTTATAAACATGGCTCAGAAGTGAAATGAGCCTATAGTTCTACAACAAGGTCCTGTAACCTTTTTTGAAGAATATTACCACTACACTTCTGCTCCAAGCTTCTGGCGTTTTACCTTCAAGGATGACAGAATTAAATAACTTCTGTAGGAGTAAGAGTACCGGTTTTCCACCCGCTCTCAGAAGTTCTGTCGTGATTCTGCATCACCTGGCGCCTTGTTGTTCTTAAGCTGTTTAAGAGCCATTCTAATCTTGTATAGGCTGATGTCAGGGTCAGTATAGCTCTCTTGTCCTGGGCTGACTGACAACGGGTTCTCGTGATGAGGTGTATAACTGTCTATAAAACCTCTGAAGCTCTCTCAGAATCTCAGGTTTTGATGAGATGATTCTGCCATCGTCAATCTTCAGTTTGGTCATTTGGCTTTGCCATATAGACGATTTTTTTGCGAACTTTGGAGCGTTGGTTTCTCGCTCGGATGCGATCTTTATATGATTTGTATTGAAGGCACGCAAGTTGTGTCGCTGTGCCTTCGAAATTCGTCTATTGAGCTTGCCGTAGTCCGATATATCAGCTGAAGATTGCAGTCTCATCTTATTCTGCTCTTCCATGCCTATAGACAACGATAAACTCACCGCATAAACAACTAGTTATTACATCTCAAGTATAGTGGTCATGATGACTACGGTCTTAGTGGTTATGATTCTGACTTTTATATAACTGCGCCGGCTGCAGCGGGTACGCGGCACTTTAGTACAAATATATATATAATATATTATAGTCACCGGGTAACATTACTCTAAAATACCTACACTTTAATAGCCTTTTATAACACTTAAAAAGTAACACCAAGTATATACAAGTATGGTATAATATCAAGTCATCTTTTTATTGAAATTATTTTGATTCGAAACATACCTAGGCAATTTAAACTTTACTATAAAAACGTTAAGAGTCGTAACTGCTATGCCTACGACGTGCCCATGACGCGCTTCGTCAAACCAATAAGGTACGACAAACATTTGTTTCCCAGTGCGACCCTTGATCATGTCTTCATGAGTACAGTTACTGCAGACTGTACTCTTGGATGCAGAGCGTGCGTTTACAGTGACAGTGGATGCCTTTCAGCGTAAAAACTCCCACAATGTTTTGGTGAAACTCCCGACAGTCGCGCGAAATCAGGAGTGCGGATTGGAAGCGAGGTCTAGAAAAGTGTGTTGTGCTTTAGAATATCTTATATACCATCCCAAGCATGGTGACCCGGGGTCACAGTTTGATCGCCTCTTTGCTGGTGTCAGTAGGGTCGTGTAAAAGTTAACTATCTAAACTAATTTGCATGAATACATAAGCTTCGTGTAATGTAACTCTTAGAGTTATAAGGTTACATTTTCCCAATAGCAACTACTTCAAGACATATCACTAATTTCAACCGAATTTGTTGAGGAAGGAGAACATGATTTTGATTTTTGTAAATTCAAAGTTAGCGGATCACAATGGGGTGGCCAAACTTTTGGAGAGTGGATAGATCTATCCAACCTTAGAGCAGGAAGGTAACCCACAAATACAAGGTACTAAGAAACACAACTCTAAAAAACACAAATTTCTGGACAAAAACACAAAATTAACAAGATGCTTAATTTTCTAATTTTATCACCAAAACATATCTACACACCTTCTTTATTATTACATCTGTATTCTCTGGAATGCATATTTATAGTACATTAATCAATGTCATATGATTGCTCCAAGTAGAATGTACTATATTGGTCACTATCAAAGTTAACAACAAAAACAACTTTCACCACTTCTAAATTAACAATCTTAAGGCTCAGTCTACCTAGACGTCACCTCGGACATGCCACCCATTGGACCTATACACTGTGATAGCAGTGTTTACTTTGGCGCAGTGGTAGTTTTGTTTGATAAATTTTCTTTTAAAAATACCAGAGGACGAAAAATACACAAAGTTGTTTATTTTTCATCAACCAAATTCATGGAGGTCGCCCCAACAGTGAGTCATCAAGCAACATAAAAGAATGGTCTTGGAGATCATCAAATGATCGCTTCAGGCACATTAAAAGCTTTAGATGTCATCAGGCAATATATTAAAACATGACGGAAGAGTAAGTGAAGAGGTATCTAAACATTATGTTTTGGCAAATATGTATTTTTCCTGTGGAATGGAAAACAATCATATTGCCATCTACCAGGTACAGTTCCAGATCCTGGACTATTACTGAACATTTATTTTTCAGATAAATCCCATAATTTGTCCAATCTCAGACACACATACAAAAACTAAACAGTCATATTCCATCAAAACTTTAATAATATTTACAGGAATGTAAAAAAAGTGTTTAACCAAATTTTATCCACAGACAAGATTCATATTAGTGTTCCATAATCACTAAATATGAAAATAATCTTAAGTAACTAAATTCACCAACTTACCTCACAGCATAGATTTGTACTGGTAATAGCACTATATAGCACAGCCAAAATACAAGATACAATTCCAAAGTATTCTGTCTATCAAATGAGAATTGGTACAAAAGCGTGTTGTAGAATGATAAGTTAGGACTTCCATTGACAAGCCAGAAGTCATATTGAATCGTCTGAGGCATATTAGTTAAGGTTTTGTTGTTTTTAGCTGGTGACCCTGTGTAGTGATGCCATGAACATTTTTCTTCATCTAGGTAACAAGATACCATAGAGATATACCAAAATCTGTAAAAAAAAAGGTAGAAATAAAACAATTAAATAAAATCAGAATATTGCATGAAAATAGATACACAATTAACAATTTCATTCAAAACTAACTTCTGGCCATATGGACTTTGGCTATAATATTGTAGTCCCTAAATAAATAATCTTGTTTAATCAACAAAACTACTACATAATCCAATAAATATTTATAATCAGAAAAAAGGAAAATAGATAAAATTTCATAGAACTCCACTCAACCATTACAGTGTGAATAAAAGCAATCAACATATTTCAACAAATAACATAATTATCTAAACTATATAATTCTATATTTACCTCATGTCAAAAAGAATAAAATTTTAGTGTTGATGCTTACCGAGGTTGACCTGAATTTTGTATAACATATGTAAACTGATTTTTCTTTATAACATTCCATGGTGTGTCCTCATCCACACACAATTCACCTTTAGGACAGGGTATTCTTCTAAACAAATCTTGGCCATAAGCATTGCATTTTGGGTGGTATGCAGTTGCATTTAAATTCTGGAACATCATTTGGCATGCTGCATCTTTATCAGCAATGTCTCTGCTATTATAATAATGTAGAAAGTGTGCTCTGTCTAGAACTGCGAACGTTACAGGATATTTAAAGTTTTCTTTCGAAGTAATGTTCCCAAATATATAACCATATGTTTCTTTCTGATAGTGAATGTCAGTTTTTTGGAAACCGAATTTAACCAGGAACTTGAAGAACTCTTGAGTGGAAAATTCTCCTGTTATGTGGGTGGCAGACACATCGATAATTGCAAACGAAATTAATATTAGCACGGTCTTTGATAGCATCTTGAAACCAGTAATTTATAACTATTTACGGGGCACAAAAATATCATTTCTGTAAACGAGCCTACATTCACCACATGTATTTGTATACGATTTATTTTACACTGTGTTATTATTAAAACATTATGTAAATTATGACATGAAGAATATTTAATTTGCACATTTATTAATGGTTAATAATAAAATCATTTTACTGACTGTCTTGCTGACTCTTGCTTGCCTTTTTTATTTTCTTTTCGCTCACTTCGCAAATTTTTGAGTTGCCAGTTTTTAAACAGTTTAACCCTGAACAAGAGTCAAATTGCTCCTAAAAGAAAAGCCCCGACATACGTTGAAAACCTCTTAGCGTAGAGCCGCGTTGATACGATTAAAGTACACTCTGACATCAGTTCACTCGGATACTGACTTTGATGTTACTCGTATCGTGTCAACCGCGACTTCGTTTACTTCAATTCTTAATTTAATGGCCTCTGCGGCGGTGTTGCTTAAATTTCGCCACTGTCACGCCGAGGCAATATATCTGAATAATGCTCGGAAGGTGTGGTGGTACCCTCCAAATGGATTCTTACTGAAGAGCCCTACCAACTGGTAAAATCAAAGATGGATGGCCAGAACGTACCTCGCTGGATCCAGATGGTGTCTAAAAATGAAAGCATGTTAAAAAAATATGACGCTTTTTTCTCTATCAGATAGAACAAACGTTATTCCAAGACAAGCCCTAGAAAAAATTAGATTCCTTTTTTTGCAAAATTATTTCGTACACCGATTAAAACTACACGAACATTCCGAACGCGCTTTTTATTTATACCGACATTATTTTTACCTTCACATTGGCGTGATGACGGTAATATTAGAAAGACCTAAATATTCTTATATTTGGTTGTTCATTACAACGAAGTTAGTAACTGCGTTTATAATTATGGCATCAAAAGAGGAAGGATTCAATAAAAATAAATAGTTCAAATAGGAAAGGAATTCTCCATCATAAAAGGTGTTCGTCAATGGGACCCTCTGAGCCAATAACCAAAGTTATATATTTTTTTAAATTGATATTTAACTCATCTGCTATGTACTTTTAAGTAATTTATATTTCTGGCTATATTGCAGTAAACTAAGTTATATTATTTGTAACCCTGTATGGATAAATAAGTTTCAAAATTATATATATTTTACTTTGGAAGGCTTGTTTATTTTTCCTATATTATTATTTATATAATTTTTCGGCTATATTTACTTCTACTGCGGTCCCCAACAGGCCTGCAATTTTTTTTTTTTGTTTTTTTAATGTTATTGTGACGGAACAAGCCCGAGGCCCACCTGATGTTAAGTGGACTAACCTCTGCCTATAACAGACGCATTTCGTCAGCGACGAATTGCACTGTGCCCGTCACACTGAGACGTCCAGTTGTTGGGTCTCATTAGCCTGTTTTTTTTTTTCTGTCTCTCAAGGACAGCTGCCGGAACACACTGTTAGGTGTTTGGCGACAGATTTTCTACTTGAAGGTGGTCGCTAGCCAGGCGGGCATTCACAAAATGCCCTTCCTTGACCTGCTGCACGGCAGTCCATAGCCAATGCCACTGAGCCATCACTGCTTCAAAAGTGTGTCAAGTGTGGGATTATGGTGAATCCCCCCAATGTTGGAGACCTTGTTCAATAGTGAACATTTCGGTTGATGTGATGAGATGTGCCCTAAGACTATGTCTATGCGACTCATGTACCCCATTAATATATCTACCAAAATTTTGAGGGAAAATCTATATGCTGGCACCTCTACCAACAATCGACATCGTATTGACGTTAACAAACTTGACAGATAACCAAGCGTAGTGAGGTCATTAGTTCGTTCGATTTGAGCAATTGTAGATAATTCGGGATTAGTCGATGATCTAATCTAAAACAAAACTAGATCTCGTAAAATAGTCTCTCGTGAAAATAAGCTAAATCATAAGGTGCTGTTCGATTTGCACAATTATATAATAGCACGTTCTGAGTTAGTCCAAATTGTATCAAGGGCACCAAACATTTGCACAGGGGTATGTTTAGAACCTAAATTAGGGTGCATACCATTTGAAGTTAGATTCGCTAAAAACGCTAAAAACGATCACACTCCCAAAAAGTTGTTCCACATGGGTCTTGGCGTTATTTTCGCCATAAACGCTGTGAGGCTACTGGAACAGTTTGAATTCCCTACACCTAATGTCAAAAGTGACAGAAGTGGCAAATTTTATTGGCATTCTTAGCGTTCTTATCCATGGAACAGGGGATGACAGTTACAAACGATCACAGTGATCACAACCACAGACGCAGAATGTGAAATGTGTGCGTGAAGTTAATGTTGTCATCGTATGAATAATTGTTGTACTTATCTACCTAACAATCTTATCATGCTGTTATTATGACTTATTAGATTTCGTAGGTTATGCGTACCTTACCTACCTTCAGAAACATTTTCAAGCAAAACTGATGGACATGGGCTAGGAGCAGCGCAGTAAAAGGCCAATAGGATATTAAAATCTTGTGATAAAGCTGTAAACGTATTTTATTTGTAGAAGAACATTACATCAGTCAATAGGAAAATTTTCTAACAACCGTTGCTTAGTTACTAATCATAGACTATGAAATTACAAGTAATAAATCTATTTTCAACACCCCCACTTAAGTTTATAGTCTTTGTAATCCCATATAGTTAAAACAAAAATTATGTTTAACCCTGTTTACAGATTTTGTTAAAGCATCAGCAGGCATGGAACTAGTTTCACAGTAATCTATAATTATTTCCTTTGCCTCAGCTAACTCTTTAACATAATTGTACTTTATATTTATATGCTTACTTCTCTTATGAGTGACTGGATTGTAAATCATCTTGCTAGCACTTTGACTATCACTGTACACAGTTACAGGCTTACTATTTGTACACAACTCATTAAAAATCCCTTTTATAAAAACAATTTCCTTAGCAGCTTCACAGAGAGCAATGAATTCTGCTTCAGCAGTACTTAACGCAACACATTGCTGTTTGCGAGCATGCCACGAAATTACAGCACCAGCAAAAACTAAGCAGTAACCAGAAAATGAATGGCCGTCCGAATTTGTACCCCAATTTGCATCAGCATACGCGACCAGAGGCTTGTTCATTTTCTTGTAACAAAGGGCATAATCCATTGTACCTTTGAGATACCGTAACACACGTTTCAATGCTGCCATATGCATGTTATCATTGTAACAATTAAATTGGCTTAGATAACTGACAGCAAAAGATATGTCTGGCCTCGTACAAGTAGACAGATACATTAGAGATCCAATTATTTCTTGATATCTAGTATTCTCTGTATTACTCCCTTTAGCAAGTTTCAGATTACATTCCATTGGAGTTCCAACTGGTTTGCATTCTTCCATTCCAAATTTTTGCAACAATTTCCTTGTGTAGTTTCGTTGATCTAGGTAAATTTCCCCCTCTTGACGGTTTCTCACAATGCTCATTCCTAGACACTCTTTGACTTCACCTAAGTCTTTAATTTTAAAAACTTTACCAAGTTCATTCTTTAAATGTAAAGCTTCACTAGCATTATTTGTAAATATGTAAAAATCGTCAACATATAGACCAATAACTATAAAAACTTCTTTACTTTTCTTTATGTAAACGCAAGGATCATATTTGGATCTTGTAAAACCAATTCCTATAATGTGTGCATGTACTTTAACATTCCATGAACGAGCCGCTTGTTTTAATCCGTATATGGCCTTCTTGAGCTTACATACTTTTCCTTCATCAACTTTCTTTATAAACATCGGAGGTTGTTCCATGTAAATATCTTCATTGAGGTCACCATTTAGGAACGCTGTTGTGACGTCAATGTGGTGAATATCCAAATTCATTTCAGATGCAAGTCCGAGCAAAAGACGTATGGAAGACAATTTAACAACTGGGGCAAATGTCTCAAAATAATCTTCTCCATACTTCTGAGAATAGCCTCGTGCCACCAATCGAGCTTTATGACGCTGCACTGTACCATTTGCTCCAACTTTTAGTTTGAAGACCCATTTGCATTTAACAACATTTTTGTCCAATGGTCGATTTACAATATCCCAAGTTTCATTTTCGATCAGAGAATTATATTCATCCACCATAGCTGAAAACCACAACTCTTTATCAGTCCTGTCCATAGCATCTTGTAAGGATTGCGGGTCTGGATCGTCCGAAACATGAAAGTTATAGACCATGTCTTTTTCTTCCTTTCGGCGTCTTTCCCGTAGTGGATACCGGCGATCACTTACGATTTCACGAATTTCAGGCTCTTCTTCAATTTCAGTATCATTTGAATTAGTAATACTATGTTCATTTATTAATTGCTGATCTAAACCTATATCTATCGAGTCCTGGAAATCATCAGCATCGTCTATTTCTTCTCCATCTCTCTCTGAACTCTCCTGTTCCCTCTCTATGCTGACCTGTTCCCGTTCTGAACATTCAATTTCATGAAATTCAGTTGGGATTATACTTCCTACTGGTTCAGGTCTATTTGCTAGGATTTCTGAGATATCTACGGTTTGAGGTGTTTGTTCATCTGACACTTCAGTGTTGGACGACACTCCTTCCACAAATACAACATCTCTAGCAACAGTTACTCGCCTCACATTATTTATGTTATCTACAAATCTGTATCCTTTTTGATTCTCACTGTAGCCAACCATAATCATTTCAGTAGACTTAGAATCAAATTTCTTTCTTGTATTGCCCTTTATTAAAACGTGTGCCTTGCTTCCGAAAATCTTTAAATGAGACACATCTTGTTTCTTTCCTGTCCATATCTCTTCAGGTACAGTTGAAATTGCCATTGAAGGTGACCTATTTTTTAGGTATATGGCTGTGTTGACTGCCTCACCCCAAAAACGCTTATGCAATTTCGCATCTTGAAGCATGCACCTCGCTTTCTCAACAATAGTGCGGATAGTGCGTTCCGCTACTCCATTTTGCTGAGGAGTGTGAGCTACACTCGTCTTATGACGTATTCCATTTTCTTTCAAATACGTTTGGAATTCGTTTCCAGTATATTCAGTCCCGTTATCGCTTCTGAGACATTTTATCTTCTTGTTCGTCTCATTTTCCACCAAGACCTTAAATTCTTTGAATTTACCGAGTACCTCAGTTTTAGATTTCAGTAAATAGCCAAAAACTTTTCTACTATAATCATCAACAAAAATTAGGCAATATTTACCTCCACCCCATGTCACTTCTTCCATAGGTCCTGCTAGGTCGGTGTGGATTATCTCCAAAAGCTCCTTGGCTCTGTTCGCTTTTCCTTTTGGGAATTTCTTTACGCATTGTTTCCCTTTACAGCATGCTCCGCATGGCTCAGTGTTCTCCGCTCCAAAGTTAAGTCCATGTACTAATGGTTTCAACTTACGCATTTGTACTCTGGAAAGATGACCAAGCCTCCGGTGCCATAGTTCGTGTGCACTCATCTTCACCCTGTCATCAAGAACAACCATTGCCTTATCAATATTTTGATCTAAAACATAGAGCCCGTTTTTAACTGATGCTGTTAACAACGCCTTACCTACATGTAAAGAAACATCTTCTGTTTTAAAAACTCTACAAGATTTTTTATCAAAAATAACAATATGACCATGTGCAGCAATTTTACTTACAGATAGTAAATTCATCAAAATTTCTGGTACATACAAAACATCTCTAAAATTTATGTTGACATGTCGTCCGTTGTTATTTACAGTTGTTTTCATGTTCCCTTGTAAAATGGAAACAACATTTTCACTACCAGCTGTACTGATGCAACGTTGGGCGTTTTTAACATCTGTCAACAAATCTCTTTTAGAAGTCATGTGCGATGACGCACCAGAATCAAGAATCCACTCACTTGACTGTCTAGCAATGCCAGCTGTCTCTGCACAACTCATGCTGCTTTCTCCTATAGATGGTCCTGCAGTAGCCGCAGTATTTCTTCCCTTCTTGGATTCCTGGTACTGCTTACATTGCCACTTGAAATGCCCCCTTTTATTACAAAAATGGCATATTATCACCTTCTTATTCTTCATAGGCTTCTTATTTGTCTTTGACATTAAGACAGAATCACCATTATCATGTACCTTGCGTTGGCCCTCCTTCAATAGGGCAGCCACAACGCTACTTGATGTGATTTTGACACTTGAATGCTCTAAAGCCATTACTAATGGATTGTATGTTTCTGGAAGTCCAGCTAACATTATAATTCCAATAAATTCATCTTCTAAACCTGCCTTTATAGCCTGTAGGGCTTGCTGAGTCGCTTGTATTTCTGTACAATAAACCTCCATGTTCGGGTAGTCATTTAATTTAATGCTGAATAATTTTCGTAGTAGCGACAACCTCCGTGTCAATCCACTGTCTGCATATGCATTTTTTAGGGCTATCCACGTCTCTTGGGCTGTTTGTGCGTTTACTATAAGAGGATAAATACTCTCAGCACACATTAGACAAATTTTTGATCGAGCTTTAGCATCCCGCTTCTTTGTCGAATCGTTTACTTCGGTTACAGTACCTTGTATGCAGTCCCATAGGTCACAGTCAATCAGGAACATCTCCATGGCAAATGCCCAAGTCCCATAGTTGGACTGGCCGGACAACTTTGTAAAATTTGGACTCTGCATGTCTGTAATTCAATACCTTTATCACTTGGCTATGGCTGGGCCCAAAACCTGATGGACATGGGCTAGGAGCAGCGCAGTAAAAGGCCAATAGGATATTAAAATCTTGTGATAAAGCTGTAAACGTATTTTATTTGTAGAAGAACATTACATCAGTCAATAGGAAAATTTTCTAACAACCGTTGGTTAGTTACTAATCATAGACTATGAAATTACAAGTAATAAATCTATTTTCAACAAAAACAATCCAACTCCATGTACTGTTAGAGCTGGCCTCAAAGACACCAGCACTGGCCATTGAAGTTTGTATTTAGATTAAAAAGAAGATAGTGATGGTTTTGTCGTTGATCTGTCAAGTGTAAAATAAAAAAAGGTATATGTGTGTCAAGTCATAACAAATCTAGTTTTCTTTATATTTATTATCTCCATTTATTTTTCTATTATGTTTTCCGCTATCCCAAGCTTCCACTAAACAGCACATCTCTTCAGGTTATGTCCCTAGCAAAAATGGAAAATATATCGGGAAAAATTCAAATCGGACTACTTGAAGGAAAAGTCAATTGGTCAACTTGGAGGTATAAAATATGCATTCTTTTACGAAGCATTGAAGATGCTATGGATGTAGTCGAAGGAAAACTTAAAAGACCAGATTGTGTGCAAGATGGAGCAGGTGACGTAGATATAAAGTTATACAAATGTGAACTAGTCAGATTTGTCAAAGCTGATAGTAACGCTCTTCTCCTACTTACAACAAATATGAGTGAAGACACACTACGCAAAGTCATGCGATTTACAAGCGCTAACGAAGTATGGTTAGAATTACACAGACTGTTTGGAGGTACATCTGAAGACAAGTCGTATAATTTATGTATGACATTTTTCGGACTGAAAAGAGATCCAGATGACGACATTGCGTCACATATGTGTAAACTGAAAAATATATGGTCTGAGTTGAACCGGGAGTTAAGTCAAGACATGAACTTAGAACAGCTCGAGTTTGAGGGACAGAATACAGATGAAGAGAAAACTGATGTAGATAAAATCATCGACGCACTAGGTAACGATTATGAAAATCTAGTTAACGAACCCGATGATGAATTTCTTGATACCGAAGATGAACCCGCACCTTCGAGGTACGATCTACGCGACAGGTCTACTCTTCAACGTCCAAAACAACTCGACAGTTACGTTTCTTCAGTATTAAGTAGCACTGTGAATGAACCACAGTCGTACCGAGAAGCCATAAACAGTAATGAAAGGAAAGAGTGGATAAATGCTATGAAGTCTGAGATAAACTCTCTCCGAGATCATGGTACATGGACTTTACAAGATCTGCCGGTAGGAAGAAAAGCGATACCATGCAAATGGATATTTAAAGTAAAAGGAAATCCAGATGGCTCTGTCGAAAGATATAAAGCACGTTTAGTCGCTCAAGGTTTCCGACAAAGAAAAGGTCTTGACTATGACGAAACATATAGTCCAGTAGCAAGAATGTCCACTATACGCTCTTTAGTGAGTGTTGCAGCTAGTGAGAGGATGTATATGGTCCAATTCGACGTGACTACAGCATTCCTCTATGGCAAACTTACAGAAGAAATTTATATGAAACAACCTGAAGGTTTTGAAGACGGCACAACTAGAGTATGCCGTCTAAAGCAGAGCTTATATGGCTTAAAACAATCCCCACGTTGCTGGAACTACTGTGTGCACGAAATTTTACTAGAGCTTGGTTTCAGACAAAGTACTGCAGATCCTTGCCTGTACATGAGAGGAACTGGTGATCAAAAAGTATTACTTACTTTGTATGTTGATGACGGGCTCATAGCAGCGTCAAGCTTTAGACTAGCTAATGAATTTCTAGATGATCTGAGAAAAAGGTTGAAGATTACTACGAAGCCAGCCAATTTCTACCTTGGAATTGAAATTCATCAGTACAGCAGTGGAAAAATTGTTATCAAACAGGAGTCATACGTTAAGAAGGTATTGGAACGTTTTAATATGAGCAATTGTAATCCAATAACTACGCCGATAGATAATGAATCAGGGAGAGACTTAGATGAATCTAAAGAGTCTGATATCTTCCCATATCGAGAAGCTGTAGGCGCTTTAGCCTACTTAATGGTGGGCACCCGGCCAGACATCGCATTCGCAGTAGGAGTGGCGTCGCGCAAATTAGAATCTCCTACAAAGACAGATTGGCTTAGAGTGAAACGAATAATGCGTTACCTTAAAGGAACAAGCTCATACGGAATTCACTATAATCCCAGTTACCTAAAAGGCATATTAGAAGCGTATAGCGATGCAGATCACGGTGGTGACGTCACAACAGGTCGATCGACAACTGGCGTAGTGTGCCTATACGCAGGTGGAGCCATATCTTGGCTAAGTCAAAGACAAGCTACTGTTGCTATATCAACTACAGAAGCTGAGTTGGTAGCAGCAAGTGAAGCTGCACGAGAACTTGTGTGGCTTACGAGACTGTTCAAAGAAATCACTACACTTACTTGTACCCCGACACTTAGTGTTGATAATGAAGCAGCAGTCCGTTTAGCCCACAACCCAGAGTTTCACAAACGCACGAAACATATAAGAATTAGGCATTTCTTTGTAAGAGAAATGGTGCTTCAAAATGCAATTAAGGTTAAAAGGGTAAGCACTTCAAACCAACTTGCAGATATTATGACAAAGGGTTTGCCTAAGCCTAAATTTACTGGCTTAAGAGAAGCATTTGGAATGATTCTTCCTCTACGTATTATTTGAGAAATCTTCAATGAGGGAGAGTGTTAGAGCTGGCCTCAAAGACACCAGCACTGGCCATTGAAGTTTGTATTTAGATTAAAAAGAAGATAGTGATGGTTTTGTCGTTGATCTGTCAAGTGTAAAATAAAAAAAGGTATATGTGTGTCAAGTCATAACAAATCTAGTTTTCTTTATATTTATTATCTCCATTTATTTTTCTATTATGTTTTCCGCTATCCCAAGCTTCCACTAAACAGCACATCTCTTCATGTACGACGTAGGAATATGCAACACACAACCGAGTAGGTAACGTTACTTCAAATTTCACTCCATTACTTATACTTACCTTATACCTACACTATACAAAAAGTATCATTCCAAGTTCACATTTTATACAAGTTATGATAATAATTACAATCACAATAATAATTTATGTTCTTCTCGTATAATAAACAAACATGAAGTGTGCCACGTGTCAACCGTAGTGAAGGTCGGTATGTGTATTGGTTTTCTCTATGGTAGGTATAGGTCTAGGTTACAAAGACACTAAACTTGTTTCGCTGCAAACGAAGTCGATATCCACGGATATTTTTTGCAAACGAAAATCTTCTAAAATAATCATTATTTGAATAACAGTTTGAATAAAATACAAAGATCATACTTTATCTTTGTATTTTAACATTGCTGTTTCCCATCCCAAGACGATGGTATAAGAACGATAGGAAAGATTCGAGTTATGACGTCATGTCATGTTAGCTCAATTGGTTAGAGCATACCCCGGTTCAAGGGTTGGATGGACGCGGGTTCGAACCCCGCACATGACTTAAATTTTTCCTATCGTATATTTGTGATTTTGTAATGTAATAATATGTAATAAATAAATAATATGTAATATGTAATCCGCATAGCAGGCGTTATTGCAAATCTAACAATATTAAAAAAAAAGAAGTATTATGCTTGTATTTTTTCAATACCTATTGTAAATTGCCGGTTTTTAAAAGTTACCTACTGATTAACTGAAGAATGACAAATAGGTGGGTACTTAGTGTAGGTTACCAAGAATAACTTACCTCGTTTTATCCTTAAGGAATCTACAAAAACTCCTATCCTTTTCTTGTTTAGTTGATAAGCAACAGTTAACGGCACAAGAGTAGTACCCCATTCCCAACTTTTAAAATACTCGTACAATCGTCACGTCATCGTGCGCGAGTTGCGCGTCCCGTACTCAAGTCAGCTCAGAATCGGTGGCGGGCGAGGACGGCTCGTTTTGGTGAGGGGAGAGGAGTGTCCATTCTATACGTAGTATTATTATATGTTCTATGCCCAAGTGGAGTTGTCTGTTATGTCTGCCTCCGTCGCTTTCACCGCCCGTCGCACAAAACCACCGATGGCATCTGAGCTGTCATCGGTGTAGTAGGTGCAGCTTTTCCTGTGTCGCGACAATGCCACAACCGCATGCGGAACGCTGTCCCTAAGCTTGGTCATCCTCTGAAAGTTGCATCTTTAAACTATCAAAATCGGTCGTTGAAACGTCGAACGCCTGGATCGTCACCACTCAGCGCTAAAGTCCCGGCTCTGCAGGTGGCCACAAAAATGATAAAAATATGTTTTTTTTTAATATTGTTAGGTTTGCAATAACGCCTGCTATGCGGATCACATTACAAAATCACAAATATACGATAGGAATTATTTTTTTATCCCGCACATGACTTAAATTTTTCCTATCGTATATTTGTGATTTTGTTATGATAAAAATATGACCTTCCAGTTGTTTTAAAGCTCGTAATTCCCTCTCAAGTACTCCTTGATCCGTTAATTTCTTGAGAAGGAGGTTGTTATTGTTTATATAGATGGATGATTTTATAAGCATGCTTTTGCTTGGTACGTAATTTATAGTAATGCAAACGGCAGCGAGCTTGCATATGCAAATCGACCCAATCGTTAGTAATGTTAGCACCGTTAGACTTATTGGTGCATTTTGGACTGTACCCATAGCACCCCATAGATTGATGATAATTTATCTTGAACTTCTGAATAAAAACTTTTTTAGTTTATGTTCGGTAAACAAAGGTAAACAATGCAATCTGTTTTTGAACGCGTACGGACGCGAATCTTGTCCATGTTATCTGTGATGGATTTTGTAAATGTGTGCGTGCGGCCGACGCGGGCGCCGGCCGCCCTGTTTTGTACTACTTCAAGGCGTAGGCTGTTCACGTTGGGACGTGTGTCAGAGTCGAATGACGCGGGGTGCGTCAAACTGAGGTCGCGGCGACCTGGTGAGTGACTGTTATTTGGGACGCCAGGCGTTCAGTGTTAGTGAAAGGGCGAGCAACGGATTGCTGTCTGCGGGCCACTACTTCACCATCGAGATCAGGGAACGTATCCTAATCGTTATTCCGTATTATTAGCTGATTGATCAATTATCTAGCTTTAGGGTGTTTAGCGATAACTCCCTTTCGACGGAGCAACTAGCACGTAGTCCGAAGGTAGGTTGTTTCCGCCGTTTTCTATCCACGTGCCTAATAGCACATATATCGGCTGGTGTCTTCCTGTGACATTCCAGGAGCCCAGTCGAATACACCACGACACAGTGGTAAAGTGTGGGATTACGGGGATTAAGAAGGGCCCCTGTCCATACAGTTTATCCGCCCGTTAAATAGATCAAAAAACTACACAGCAGCAGGAATATCTATTGACTGGCCACCTCACATCGTAATTTCTATAGAGCACGTAAGGTTTAGGCTAGAGGTAAGTGTAAATGATAAAGATAGAGAAAATCAATGTCAAGTTCTTAACTATTGAGTTGGTTCTAACTTCAGTGTTAAAATATTTTAATAGTGTACTTGGTATTAAGGAGGGAGTTGACACCCATCTATATTCATATTATAAATAGGAAAGATTTGTATTGTCTTAGGTTTTCGCGATTATTACGCATATTAGTTAAACAACTTTAAACGGTTTAAATCGCGTATATTTATCATTTTTTTGTCCCGAAAAATACTGTTAATATGTAAAACTATAAAAATATAGTCTGTGAGACTGTATGTACTGGTTTTGCATTCATTCAAGTATGTACTGTTTGTTTAAAGTACATTTGAAAATATCGCGGCTGTGTGGGGGACATTTTATAGTAAATCCGGAGTTACTGCCTGAACTCATAGCGAGTAGCAATATGAGACCAAAATATTACCTTATTAAAAAATAAACTTAAAGTTGCAGAAATGCTATTACAAAACTAATGACTTCCTAAATGACAGATTTGTTTAAATGATTTTTTGTCTCATCTTTTTTTTTTCTTCTCATTTTTTGTATCATCATCAGTGACTTGACAATCTCACGTTAGTCAAGTCACTGATGATGTAATCGATGTTACTGTACTGTACAGTCCGACCAACTTATCTGTTCAGGTGGCAGAAAAATTAACTAAAACTTTCCCTCAAATTGTGACTTGTATATAGTTGATTTCCTTGACCAGCAGCGCCCTCGCCAACTGCACAGTTAAGTTGGTGGTACTATACCGTATCAGCCGGATTACCTACAACTTTTTTTTTTGAATGCCTGGTAGTTTAGTTTTTGTCCACTATCTCACCTGATGGTAAGTGATGATGTGGTCGAAGATGATGTTCATGCTAACCTAAAAGTACTGGCTCTAAAGGGCAGCTGCCGGAACACACCATTAGGAGCTTGGCGACAGATTTTCTACTTGAACGTGGTAGCTAGCCAGGCGGGCATTCGCAAAATGCCCTACCACTATGCTATAACGACTGCCATCCTAAGACAACAACCGGGACCGACGGCTTGACATGCCCTCCGAAGCACGGAAACGCTCAGTAGTAATGTCACTAGCGGTCACCCATCCAACTCATGACCGCGGGCGACGTTACTTAACTTTGCTGATCGGTTGAGAACAGCTAAGTAAACTTCGCTACGAGCGCTTCAAATCTGAACACAGCCTCTCCCATTAAGGGAGGGTTTGCAATAATCCCTATGCTTGGCAGGTGTCTTGGAGATCACACCTTAAGATAGCAGTTTCTCAGCAGGCGCTGCTGCCCACCTTCCGGTATTTTACCCATAGTCGCCTCCTACGACACTCACAGGGAGCAATAAGGGGATGACATTCTAGCCACCCCACGAGGCTTGACACTCCATGGGGCAAAGGTGCTTTACCTAAAATGAAAACTGGGTCTCAAGTACAGCTGCAACAATACACGGTTAGGTGCTTAAGGACAGATTGAAAATTTTTAAATTCATAGTTGATATTATAGGCTTTAAAACTAAGTCATAAAGCTAATGTTAGAACAGCTAGCAACGAATAAGTTTTTGCATAATGGCGTCCTTTTCGAGCTGAGTGAATATGTCGTATAAGCTCCACTTAATGACTTTCTGCAGTTTTTGAGTTTTGGCACTAATCCATAGACATATAGCTAGCAATTCAATTGTTTTATTGTTCTGTTGGGGTCTAACACGTGAGAAGGAAGCCAAAAATATTTTTTTGTGCCCTAGGGTGTCATAGTCGAGAGCTCTTTTTCAAACATATATTTTATATATTTTTATCTGAAAAATAAATAAGAGGGACGCCATCAAAGTGAACAATTTAAAACCATAAATAAAAAATATCTTAAGAAAACATTAAATGCTTATTTTAGAAAAACACTTATAAAATATATCTAGTGACAGTTCCGCCTAGTTTTCTTATATTAACGTGACGTATTTGTATTTTATTTATAGCTGATAGTCTAGCCTTTTGCTACTATCTCATCTGATGGTAATTGATGATATGGTTGAAGATGGTGTTTAGGCTAACCTAGAATTATTGGCTCTCAAGGACAGCTTCTGGAACAAAAATTAAGGTGCTTGGCGACAGATTTTCTAGCCTTTTAGTGAGCCAGGTGGAGATAACCCTACCACAATGGTATACCGACTGCCATCCTAAGACAATAAGCAGGACCGATGGCTTTACGTGACCTCCGAAGCAGGGAATTACTCAGAAGTAATGTCACTAGCGGTCACAAATCCAAGTCATGACCGCGGCGGACGTTGCTTAACTTAGCTGATTGGTTAAGAACGGCTACGCAAATCTAGCTACAAACACTTCAATAAACAACATCGTAAAAGCCACGTAGCCTAGCCGGAGGAATTTTCGACGTGTTTCGCTTCTAAACAAGGCATCTTCAAGAGGTCTTGACTCGTCGAGCGCACGATTGAGAAATTAACAGGAAAGTTAGGCGGCACTGTCACTAGGGTATTTATTGTACAATGCGATTAAAATAAGAATAGGATCGGCCTAGCGCCATATTGTGACGTCAAAACTAGAATTTGGTACAGTGTGCAAAAAAGAAATAATGAAACATGTATAAATTTATTAAAGAAAATAAAAAACCCGACAGCAAATAATTTATTTACGTTAAGTGTTTTATCGATTCATTGAAATTAAAACTGCCAGTTAATATATTTATGGAATATTTTTTTAAAGCCAATCATTTTGATACTCAACACGATGGCTTTGGAAGAAAAAATAAATTGTTTTCCTCACTAAAATCCACTGTTTTTTTTATGCACATAGTGTCACTTGAGCTATCAAGATAAATCTAACGATATCTCGTCCATTAAAATCGGTTAAACCGTTTAGAAGTTATGGTGAAATAATGAAACTCACAAACATACATACTACAAACATAAAACCTGAAAACTTAACACACGTTTATGTGGGCAGTCGTGTAAAAAAACAACTAGTCATAGGTAGGTAAACGAAGTTGTAGGATACTGTAGGTACAGCAAACACAGAAATAATTTAAACTGATTTTATTTGTTAGCAATATTTTGTACTTAGGTATCTTAATTTGAATCGGTTAACTCTTCCATGCCCCATGTCCTGTTGGCCCACTGAGTCAGACTCATCGTAACGGGTAACAAAAACAAATATAACAATCATCAAAAACATATCAAACAGTCAACAAGAACAAATTAAACAATCAAAAAGAAAAATGAAACGAGATGATCAATAAACACTCGGACACACATCGTGTCGCGTAGTACACTGTCGGGGAAATAAAACGCTGACGCCCGCGTTTTCCTCAAATCAAGATGGCCGTAAAAATATGAATATATTAAAATTAACAATTTCGGGTTCATTTAAAATTACGTATAAATATATGGCACTGCCCTATTTTTAAGTTTGCTCTGCTGATCGTACTTATTAGAGTGAATATGAGTGAAGTTAGCCGAGAGCCCGTCCTATTCTTATTTTAATCGCATTGTATAGTTTAAGTGTTTTTCTAAAATTATAATTAATAATTTTCATTAGGGCTGCAACGCAAAGTTGCGCGCCGTGCAGTAACAGCACCACACGCTGTTGGAAAATGCACTCTTGTAATAAAAGTTCCTTGTTACAGGGAACACCTGCCTATTGAAAAGCCTTTTACAAACTAAGACATGTTTATAGGGGCACACCATCAACCTTCGTCAAGCTTCATGATAAGTTTAACTCCTTGACATCAAGCCAATGTATCTGTGTATGAGAGGTGTCAAAATTGTTTCTATTTGTCATAGTCAAGTAAGGCACAGTGCTGCTGCGGTGCTGCCACCTACACTTTTGTTTCACCTTCATAATTCATGGTGGACAAGAACGCGAAAACCGAGATACCGATGCAGTAGTTTGTTGAAAAATGTGTAGGAAATGATAGATGCAAGTGTATTTATGATTATTCCCTTTTTTTGAAGAGCCTTCTTAACAGTAAATGTTACGATGGACATTAGACCTTTCTCAAACATGTCTGCGGAAGTGTTAGTGCCATAGCAACTATCTGCCCATCTTGCCTGCCCATTTCCTTTGTGATCTAGTTAACAATTTCTCCAACTTTAGTGAAAATTAGGAGTGTCTTGGGTGACATTATGATAAACCAACTCTAATTAATCGTCTTTCCTGTATAATTTAGTGTTTCAAAGGTGAATTAATTGTATAATTTTACGCTAACCTCGAACGCGGAAGTTCGTTACTAGCGGCACTGATTTTTAGTAGATAAATCTACCCAATGACTTTAAATATCTATGTTCCCAATTCTGTATGATTGATCAAAAAAATTATATGGATTGATTATGATAGGAGTTTAGGCGCTGGTAGTAAAATAATGGTTGAAATAGGAGTACCTCAACAATCAGCTGACGACAGCCTTGAAAGCGCCGAATGGTACTGGGGCGATATAACCAGGTAAGACCTTCCATATACCTAGAGACAGTACACATTTTTATTTGTAATAGACCTAATGCTTTTTCTAAGAAATGATGCAATAGTAATATAACTTCAGTATACATGTTTTTTATGGAATTGTGAGTGAACATGCCCAAGGCCCACCTGATGTTAAGCAGTAACCTCTGTCTATATCTTAAGCATTTTGACACAAACTGCACTACCCCCATCACCCTGAGACATACAGTTGTTAATTGGACGTAGTTCCAAACCACAATCAGGTAAAAATTGAGTTCTGAATACCAAACTAATCATGTGATTCATGTTTTCTGACTGACAAGATATGATAACCCTACTATTGTTCTTTATATGAAATCATGACTTATTAGCCCAATCCACATGCACTACCTCACATTAAGCACGATTTTCTCAAAATGTTATGTTTGTGGATTGGAACGTTTTTCAGTAATTACGTCCAATTGTCATCTGCTTGTAATTTTATATTTACTTGCTCTCAAGGACTGGTGCCGGAACCCACTGTTAGGTTCTTGGCGTCAAATTTTCTACTTGAGGTAGGCAGGTGAGCATTTTCAAAATGCCCTACCACCAATTGAACCTTATTCTGCTGGTTCATACCTGTGGCTCGGCAGTCCAAAGCTATTACCACTAAAGTTATAAATTAATGAGGTCATTGACCTGTTAGCATCTGCAGTAGACAATTAGTATCATCCATTTCTATTGTTATGATTATCTACAATGCGCATGGGTTAAATTTTGTTGTATCAAAATTTCTAGATGATATGATGATTGCTTTACTGATCAAATTTTTAGTAATTTAACATGATTGTGTTAATTTCAACTACTGTAATTGAAAAGCTGTGGTCATCCATCAATGGCTATTTAATGAACCCATTGATATCGGCATTAATGATAACAATAGAATTTCATTCATAAATTGGCCACAGTGGGTCAGTCAATGCCAAAAGATTAAAACAGTTGTCCACAAAAAGAATAAAGGTGGGTTGTGGGGGGTATGGCCTGCACTGCCTACACACAAGCCTTGTTCCTAAAAGCATGTAGTATCACCTATATTGGTCAGTTTCTGTGTGCCTTATCTCTAGCATGAGAACGGTTTTGAATGAGCATAGGAGCATTCATGTAAAATCTATGCCTCGTGGTGATAAGGTTCTTTTTAATAGTGGTAAGATATTGGTGAGTTGTTCTAATATTGTGTGTTTCATTTATCCTATGCTATAACTATTTTAACTTGAATTATCTTTTCTTTTAGTCTGCTAGTTAACTATATTAATTATGTGATCATGAATATTTATGCAGAGTAATTATTTTTCTTATATGGCCATTGGTGTCTGAATGTATGTAGACATTTTAATACTCCAAAACATGTAGTATAATATTATGTATTTTTATATTACAGGGATCAAGCAACAGAAAAGCTTCGAGACACATGTGATGGCACTTTTCTTGTGCGCAATGCATCAAACAAAGACAGTGGATACACACTGACAGTAAGGAAAGGTGGCACAAATAAATTGATAAAAATATACAATCACGATGGCCGATATGGATTCTGTGAACCTTTTGAATTCACCTCTGTAGTTGAACTTGTTAGATTCTACACGGAATTCTCCCTTGCTCACTGCAACAGTAGTCTAGATATCAAACTCTTGTATCCCCTCTCCAGATTACAAGAAAATGAATGTGGAGAAAATATAACTGATGAAACATTAGAAAACAGATACAAAGATATACACAAGAAGTATGTTCTCAAAACAAGAGACTATGATATTCGTTTTTATAAATACACAAGGGTAAGGGAAGAGGTTAACCTCAAACGGCAAGCACTAGATTCCTTCAAAGAAACTATGAAAATATGTGAAGAGCATTTAAGATTGCAAGAGAAAATGTTATCAGATAGTCAACCACATGAAAAAAATATGCTTGTTGATAATAACAGAGCTCTAATAGCAAAAGTTCAGAGTTTCAAGCAATCCAAGGCTAAGTTGAATGATATCTTAAGGAACACCTTAGAATCCAAATTGCAGCTTGAAAGAGAAATAACAAAATTAAAAGCTGATGTTTTAGATCTTTACAATGTAAAAGATCGGTACAAAATGTAAGCTACAAACAATACCTAAAATTTAAATCTTTTTAGCAAAACTAATTTTATTTATGTTATTTTTTAAGAATTAACAAGATACATAAAGAAATGCATGAGTATATCCTATATTCCAATACTGAATACTATATTTAAACTTATTATTATTTAGTGCAATAATAGGGCACATTTTTCATTCCTGAAAAACACAGGCTGACGGATTAGCTGGCCAACATGATCAAAGAAATTTTGTCATTACAGGTGGTTACAAGGAAGAGGCAAGGCAGATGAATATCTTCAAGCATTAGAAGAGGATAACATTCACAAACTAGAAGAGCTCTATGCACACAGAGAGATGAGTACATGGAAGGTAGAATGTACCAGAGAAAATGCAGAACGAATGCTGATGGGAAAACCCCAAGGAACATTCCTGATACGACCTAATTCAACTGGGCAGCTGGCTTTGTCCATTGTGTGCAATGATATGGTCTACCATTGCATTATATTTAAGACTGAACGTGGATATGGTTTTGCAGAACCTTACAATGTTTATGAGTAAGTGTATATGGATCATTATTAGTTTTTAGGAATTAATCATTCTATTTTGAGAGTTGTTGTTTTTTAGACAGTTAATTTATAATTTGTCAAAATAATGTAGTGGGACAAAAATGTCCTGGTGGCTTAACCCATTGGCATCGGCGATAATGATACCAATAGAATTTCATTCATAACTAGGACATAGTGGTCCAGTACGATGCCAACTATTTATTTAGTTTTGATATTATTTAGCTTATTTACACTTTGTATTACCAAGCACATGTTTACAATGAAAGCTGCTGAGCATCACTACATAGTATAAAACAAAGTCGCTTTCTCTGTCCCTATATCCCTATGTATGCTTAAATCTTTTAATCTACGCAACGGATATTGATGCGATTTTTTTTAATAGATAGAGTGATTGAAGAGGAATGTTTATATGTATAATAAAATCCATTAAATAGTGGAAAAATACTGTTATTTTTACTAATGTGATGTCGTAAATAATTACATATTTTCCGCATACATTGCAAACGCAGGCTGAACCCTACGACATTTATCAAAATGATGTACTAAATATTGTACACATTGAAAAGGTCTACAGAAAACTCTGCTATGGTATATGTCTATCTCTTATGGATATCCCACAATATATTTTTTTTGTCATTTACTTTTTACGACAAATAAGGGCTAATTTTCGAAGCGATTTTAACGAATACAGCATTAATCCTTATCTAATTAAATACCTTAAATGCATTGTTGATTTAATATAGATCTATATGGCCCTTTACAGCATATGATTTAAATGAATATCTTCGAAGATATTACAGATTTACAAATTGCGGGACGTAGCGTTTGCGGCGGTTCCGGCCGGCCCGGGCGGCGGGAGCGTGTAGTAGTGTAAAAATGTGAAAGTAAATACATAAAAATGTAGTGTATGAATTTAGATATGCCAAAGATAGCAGGAAATCTTCATGGTTTAGGGAAAGAAGTATTGTTTTACTCTAAATTTAACACGTGCGGGCCACGGGCAATAATGAATATATCAAAACTACTGGATCAATTTTAATCATTTTTTCAGTGAATGACATAGGCTATATATTTTATACACGTGTGAAGCCGGAGCGGGCCGCTAGTAAAATATAAAGCTAGTTATTTTTTTTTCTTTTTTATGTTATTGTGACGGAACAAGCCCGAGGCCCACCTGATGTTAAGTGGACTAACCTCTGCCTATAACAGACGCATTTCGTCAGCGTCGAATTGCACTGTGCCCGTCACACTGAGACGTCCAGTTGTTAGGTCTCATTAGCCTGTAATTTTTCTGGCTCTCAAGGACTGCTGCCGGAACACACTGTTAGGTGCTTGGCGACAGATTTTCTACTTGAGGGTGGTCGCTAGCCAGGCGGGCATTCACAAAATGCCCTTCCACCATGCGGTGAAGCTCAAGCTCTGGGCGGGATTCGAACCATGGACCTGCTGCACGGCAGTCCATAGCCAATGCCACTGAGCCATCACTGCTTCCGTTAAAAATTTTTAAGTAAGCAGATTTATAAAGCACTGCTTTTTCTATGCTACACTCAAAGATCAACATTTCACCTTGCTTTCGAAATAGACTATATGTATACTGTGCTGTATCAGCCCGATCGTCCACTGCTGAACACAGCCTCCCCTATTTAGGGGGTATTTGCCATAATCACCACGCTTGGCAGGTGGCTTGGGGATCGCAGTGTAAGATGGAAGCACCTCACGGGGAAACTTCTTTGAACATTGGTTAATTTACGTACGGAATAATGTTGTTCCTTGGAATGCTAAGTAAATGTGTCTCATTTGGCTAATGCATTAACTTACTCATTTTCAGAACTCTCAACGAGCTTGTTCTACACTATGCAGTTAATTCATTAGAAGAACACAATGACCAATTGCGAACAAGTTTAAAGTATCCAGTGAATGCACATCTTGTAAAGAAACCAGAAAAATAACTCATAAGAAAGGGAATGCGGATCTAATCAGAATGTGAGGAATCCTGAAGTAAGATTAACATTCAAATCTTGTACTAGTCTCAATGGATTCCAAAAATATGAGATCTATTTCTACCACACAGAAAAGTGAATATGTTACATATTTCTGTCTCAAAGTTGTGGTTCCAAATGATTTCTCAAAGCATATGTGTATTTGCAATCATGTCTTGCAAATTTGTAATCTTGAATGCAAATGCTATTGGACGATTTTCTTTCTATAGAGAAACTATTTTGGGGAATGAGAATAAACTAAAATTGAATTCTGAGGATTCAATTACATTTAATAACATTTAAATAAAAAGTTATTCTCTTTGTGATAGAAGTCTATATGTGTATTTAATAAATATAAGATACAATGCCCAATTATAATTGCAAATTGATAATTCCAATAAGAAACTAACTTTATTTAGAACCAAGCCCATTTGCATTACAACTTTTGTAATAGTGTTTAACAGTTGGTATTATGTGAATGAGCTTATAATAACCATAAATTATTCTGTGTAAATAATTATAGGGAAAAAGGCTGTCGGTATATTCAACAATAGTTATATGATTTTCCTTTCTCATATTCAGAACTTTCTTACACATATCACACTATAATGAGTCTCAATAAATAATGTTTAAATTATAGCAATGCCAAATAACATAGGTACCTAGATCATATATTTTGTTTAATAACAAGCAATGCATTGCATTTTAATAACTGAAAAACATAGTGATAGTCTTGAAGGGCTTATATACTGACTATTCATAATGACAGCAGTTCAACAGTTGATGTCATTTGGCTGTTTTTAATAAGTACCTATGTTAGTAGTTGCAATCATTGTATGTTTTCAAACATACTCAGTCAGCCTTTGTATGTTATACCTCATTTATAATGTTATATCAGATTAGCCTTTTTCTTAATACTACGTCCCACTTAGATCTTCCTACTAGAAGCTTGATGTTGCGGCGGTTTGAGGGGCCTTTGAGGATCGGTAGAGTGTAAAAACGGCTGATTCGAAATCGGAGACTGTTGAAATCGACATGATGGTATTAATATATGTGTTACACTCACTGTGTCTAGTTACGTGTTGAGTCTGTATAGTTCCCAGTATTTGTGATTGGGATTATTCTATTATGCACAGAAGTAGACATCAGTGCTAAAGATAGGTAAAAAAATGGCCCAGGAGTCTTATTACAATCTACTATACAACAATATAACAGTTACGGAAAAAAATACTGTCTGTTCTTGTATGTTCTTGTAAAACGTGACAACTACCGGTTTTGATGAGATTTGATGTACATATATAATGAAGCTCGTAGCAGCTGACAAGATATTTTTTGTCTCAATCCGTTGAGGAGGTTTATCAGTGAGCGCGCACCTAGAAGCACCGCAGAAGCTGCACGCGCTGCAGTCATCGAAATCATTCAAAATGTAAGGTAAAACCCCTATCCGCGCTGAACAACCAGCGTTTATGATTGTATTTGATGACTTCGGTGCGTGTTGTTCCTGCGGCGCTTCATGGTGCACGTTCACCTTAAGAAGGCAGCTTAAAGTCGTACTACGCGGTCTCAGATAAAATCTCATAATATAGTAACATTATGGGTCATACAGTAAATATCCAGCAATTGTTCAGAATTGACGCTTAGATGACTTAGCCTGTATTAATAATTACATCTCAAGAAAGAGATCGATTTTTAGGTGCTGTTTTTGACAGATGTTCCATACATTAACGTCAAAACTGCATCTCAAGATCGATCTCAACGTTGAGATGTATTGGGGTTTCCTTTAAACTTAAATTTTGTACATACAAAAATATTGTACCAGAGAAAGTATTAAGGTGATGATTGAACGTCAAATTGTGCATAAGTTTTTTAAGAAAAGAGAGGAATATATGTGTTGAGATTGGAAACTTCTGCAGATTCAACACTTGTTTTAGATCATAACTCACCTAAATCAAATATGATGCATTATAAGATGTCAAGATCAGACGATAATAAACAATACAAGGCGTGAGCGCACGATCGTATCGTACACATTGTCCCATGTTTATGGGAACTACTGACGAACATCAAACTGTGTGTTCGTCAAAGACGTTCGTGGCAGATCCAGATCCAGTAGAAATTCAAAAATAATAAGTAAATATTAGTGAATGTTTGATAACCTTTATGTTGCTTTTTAATAGTTCCGTCAATGCTTCGCATACCACTTCAATAAAGGAATTGAGTGCTAGTTTCTATGTATTATTCAATACATAGAAACCGGCGCATATTGCAAACTAGTATACGAAGCAGAGCTGTGTCCGTAAGTCCGTATGCTGACTTGTATGATGATTGCTAATTTTCTTCCACACGTACGTAAATGTTCCATGTTCGATGTTTGTGTGCAGCATGTTTTGTTCTATCGTGCGTACACGCCTTTTATAATCGCATCGCCTTAAGTGCCAGGTGGGTTTTGAGCCTTAGATTCTCATAGAGATATGTACTTCATATGTATGTATGTGATAGTAATTATACTTTTCGTGTGTATTCCGTAGTGTTACGATATTTGTATATACAATGCAAATTATTTGTAAGTTGAAAGAAGAATGATATTATACAGGGTGTAATCGACATGTCTACTTTAATGAAGCCACGACGTTCAGACTCGATAACTGAACAAATATCGCTTTAAAACTCTAAACTCGACTCAAAGGATAGCGCACACTGATCTACCCAACACCCTATCGACATTCACTTAACTCAACATTCTTTATAAGGAACTATACTGCAACGCACATTAATCAACGCCCTATCTTGATTTGAGACATACTAGCGACAAATTTGTGAGAATGAGGCGCGGTGACAGTCGAAACGGTGTCGAGGCGATGCGTGTGCGCTGACCTTAAAAGCTGTAAAACAAAATTTGTTCAGATATGGAAACTGATAGCGTCATTTCATGTAATGCCTTTACACCCCATATGAATGGAAAATCTACATTCGAATATGCATAATAACAAAATACATAACAATACTTTTTTCTTTAAATCATCAATGGTTTTTATCTTCAGTAAAATGTTAATATAAATATTGGCAGAGAAGTGTATGATTTTAGTACGTTCAAGTACTTTTTGTTTTATTGTAAATATAACTTTATAAATTAGCACCTGAGTCTCGTCAATTAAAGCGATTTAATTTACATGGCTAATGTATAAATAAGTGTGTGTCTAACAAAATAAGCTTTACAAATAACTAAGAACAAAAAAACAATTTTATATACTGTACACAAACACAATGAACTTCAATAACAAAAAGCTATTTATGGCTTTCCTTATTTTAAAATTTAACCATACCATAGTATGACATAATTTAGGCATTATTGTTTACTTACATGCAATACGTTTTTTAACTGCTGAAGTTATTTTTTGTATTTCGACTTCATTCTCGAAGTCTTGATTGCTAAGTGGCAATTACAGTGGTGGACTGCCGCGCAGGGAGATAACTACTGCCTACTACAGTACAACGTCAGTAGCCAAGCATCTAACGAGGTGTTCCGATCCGACAGCAATCTTTGAGTGACAGTTTCCATTTTAGGACAAGCCCGTTTACCATCCTCGACCACATCATCATTTCCCAACAGTTGATCCAGTGTTCAAAGGCTAACCTTCTAGCTCTAAAAACTCTCACCTGTTGGGATATGATGTGATGATCGAAGATCATAACATGATAAAACTAGAATGGAACTGACTCTCAAAGACAGCTGCCGAAACTTGCCGACAGCGTGTCAGGTGGCAGGTTTTCTACCTGAGATTGGTTGCCACTTGCTAGCCAGGTGGGCTTATGGATAATGGTAATATCATTCCACCATGCGATTGAACTCAAGCCCTTAACAGGGTTCGAATGGACTCCCTGAGCGGCATCCCATAATGGCAATAGCCGTTGGGTCATTATTGCTTCAAATTACACAAGAGCTTTCATTTTAAAGATTACCTTAAATTGCAATTTTGAAGGTTTTATCAATTTTAATCCTGTTTATATATTAAAACGCGTTATTTTATATGAAAGTACAACCTATTCTATTTATGAAAATGTATTCAGAAATAAATTAAAAGCTCAAGCGTTTGTTTAGACCGACACACCAATGTTAATTTGTTAACAGTTTTTGAGCTGAACCTTTACATTCTCACTGATCATGATTGTTATAAATTTAAAATGCTTATTGTGCCAGTGTGAAAAAACACATGTTCTAGCAACGTGGGCAGTACTTTACTAACCTAAAATTAATTTCCTTTGCAAACAATAAATCGAAAGTTTTGTTTCTAATAGTGCTTCGCCCCAAGATATAGAAATGAATAATTAATTAACAGTATATTTGTGTATTTCAGCTGCCCGATTACGTAACTTTGTAGGAATGGGGCGTGTGTAGTTATCAAAAATTTAGTATTGAGTTACTCGTATCCTTCTAGTAGCAATGTATGTATTAAGAAATTGCACAGAGAAGTTGAAATAAAACATTGGTTAACCGACCTAATTACATGGATATGTCATGTTTTCATCGGCGTACTAACCAATTAATAACTTTATCCGATATCGTCCATTTGTGAATGAAATTCAAATTACTATCCATGATGCGGATGGATTTAACGTTCTTTTCTCTGTTAGACATAGAATAAATCCATTGATAGATACACGTGACGTCAAACGTTATTTCATTAGCTATTAAAGTTTGCTACAAAAGCATTCAGTCAATAAATCCTAGATTTTTGATGGTATTGTACAGAAATTGATTGCTACAAAGTTACGTAGTTGCAGGGCAGTTGTCAAAGAAACCTTTATGTAAAGAGTTAGGTACGTTCTCATACTAGCAGGTACCTATTCTGTAACAGTTTGTTACCTTTATATAATGTGTTTTGCCTGCACAACAAATAAACGTACATCTATGTGTGCATTGATCCGTAAATCCATTTTTGTAGATGACGATAGTGAAGTACTTGTTGTACCTACTTCTAATAATACTAAGGTAAAGTTTGAAAAAAACACATCTTCGTATCAAATAGGTTCATATACAATTTCAACACAATCCATACATTGTTCTCTTATTGTATTTTAAACGAGGAAAACTGGTTAAGTGTTTATTTATTTTAATTGCAAAAACTTAGTTTTTGTGAACAATAATCCACCGAATTAAGTTTAATTTCGATAGTCGAATGTGTATGGCTATTCAAAGGAGAGCGGTGCATTCCCTATTCGTTTTGCTAAATCATTTTACTGGTAGGTATACTCGTGTGTAATATTTTTAATGAAATATATATTTAAATGCTCTAGTTGTAGAGCAAATGGTTCTGCAATCGGTTTATCAGTGCTTATGAGTCTTAGACATACCTAAATATTTTTTTTATATAATAAAAATATAGATTTTATATTAAGTAATATATATAACTTTATAAGTTAAAGATTATATAAGTGAGATTAACAATGTGGAGTTATTTTTGTATTTTGAATTTGTAATGTAAATAAAAAAGTATCTTTTCTCTTCTTAACTTTGAATAATATTAAGAAGAGGGTAGATACTTGCACTTTATTGTACTTTCTACTAAAAATAATAAGATTCGTTCATCGAATGCTTTTGTGGAATAAATAAGATATCAATAAATGATCTCAAGAATGAATGTTATGATAAGCTACACAACTTGTTTTAAATGGTTTGATATTAGTAACCATTTTCAAAAGTCAATAGGAGCCAAACAAACATACCTACATAGTTATACAGCTCGCCATTTTATAAAACATAATTGTAGAATGTTTTAATAAGTGTTATTAAAGAAATCAAATAAACTATTTTTTTTTATTATAAAACCAAGCGACTGCATGCGAGTCCCGCGTCTTTGTTCTTGTGGTATAAGTATTAGAAGTTGTTTAAAGTACGGCCTTTAGAAGAAGGAATTTAGTAAATTTGTCTGTAGGCCAGTGGTGGTGGACTGGATTTGTTAAATCAATTTTACAAAACCTTTTTTTAGTAATTCATATTTACATTTTTTTTTATGAAGTAGAGAAGTACCTAGGTTGTGTGGTACGGCGCTGTTCGCCTATTACCATTTTATATTCTGTGCCAATACGCATTTCGTCTATAATGTAATTCAAGCCACTGCTTTCAAGAAAGGGATTAATAAGTTTTTATGTACAAATAACAAACAAGTACGCTATGATTTTTGTGTAAGCTAATAGCCATACTTTTAACTACAATCTTATCTGGAGGTAAATGGTGGGTTCCCTACCAGTCACATCCAAGATAGGCGTCTAGATGTGGAACATGCTAGACCTGAGTGAAAACTGTATCACCAAGACAGCTGCCGAAACGCGCCAGGAGGTGCTAAGTACTTGAGGGTGGTAAAAAGCCAGTTGAACATGTACAAAATTCCCTACTACCATTACTTTTAGGTTGGCCCAATTGGCACTTGACCAGCTTTTTATTGTAGTCCTTGCATCAGATTCATTATTTTTGTATGGAAATAAAAATTTGGTAGTTAAAGTAGAGTAGACCTGGGGTAATTCCCAAAATCCTCAATGATTGCGAATTGAGTGTGTAATGGGGATTTCTGGATGTTTTGCCCAAAAATCTCTATACAGGTATCATTCCCTAGTACTAGGTAAATAAAATAAACACTCGTGTTGTTTTTTATTACAAATTACCAACATGTCGTATGTACCTTCGGATATTCAGAAGCAGGAGATAAACAGATCAGAGTACATAGTTGTAGCGGTCACCGCGAATTACGCTAAACCGTTCTTAACCGATCAGCTAAGTTAAACAACGCCCGCTGCGGCCATGAGTTGGATGGGTGACCACTGGTGGCATTACTACTGAGCGCTTCCGTGCTTCGGCGGGCACGTTAAGCCGTCGGTCCCGGTTATTGTCTTAGGATGGCAGTTGTTATAGCATGGTGGTAGGCCGTTTTGCGAATGTCCGCCTGGCTAGCTACCACCCTCAAGTAGAAAATATATCACCAAGCACCTCACGATGTGTTCCGGCAGCTTTCCTTGAAAGCCAATAATTCCAGGTTAGCCTGCACGTCATCTTCGATCACATCATGACTTACCATCACGTGAGATAGTTTTCAAAGACTAGCCTATCAGAAATAAATAAAAAACAAATCATGACCGCAGCGAACATTGATAGACTTGGAGTAAAATACTAAGAGCGTTTCATTGTAATATTTGCACGTCTGCTAAGCGTACTAAATAACAACGATAATTTGACCTTTTTGAGGACCTGCATTCGTATGTAGCCGCGACCGTCCATCTTAGCTTAGGACCAGGCCAACTCACCTCTACCGTATAGTAACAATAACTTAATCTTACTGCTAATTTTTTTTCCTCCACGTCACTTGAGTCTGAGCTTACAATCGGTAATGGAATCGCTCAGCGTTTTGATGACGTCACAACAAATTGTTCACTCTATTCGCGAACTCTGACGTACGAAGTATTACTGTTCTAACGACAAATCCGTCATGTTTATCCATCTTAAAAAGTTACTTTCTAGCAGCAGATTTAAACTTGATTTTGACTATTTTACGATAAAAATGGGTTTAAGTAATGTGTAAATTACGTACAATGTTTTTATTTTTATTATACTTTAAATTAAATGCAGCAAAATTAATGAGTGAAACTATAAAAATCTACAGACAGTTGGTGTGCAGCAGACAATAAAATGTCGTAAAAGTATGGTAAATCCGTTCCATAACATCGTAGTTCGGAACAGTGCGAGCGGGATAACGCTATATTATAAACGTCTTGTATCTCGCTTGCACATCCGTGATACATATTTCATTCGTTCTTTAAGTAGGATCAAACCAATATTGCTTGACGCGATTGTGGGTCGGTGATAGTTCGTGACTGCGAATAATTATTTTAAGCATGAAACAAAACGCTCCTTTTTTATGATGGTTTCGTAAAAGGTGGGAGTATGGCCATAGTAGAAAGAGTGGGAAGTAAGTTATCTTCATACAAATGTACCGCACGCGGCTTGTTTGTGTGCGCCATAGTATCTATGCGTCCCGCACGCACACTCTAACACAATCTCGACCCGTTTCTCAGTGCGCCAGCCGAGGCTAACACTGAACAAGGATCGCGCGTCACGGCTTTTCGGCACCTCTAAATAAACGAAAAAAGTTTGATAATCGCAGGAGAACTTATTGCTGAACTTAGTGTTCGGCTGTTTATATCATTCATCGATTCTTGTTGTCTCTGTTTAGATTACCTACTAAACAGGAAAGGTAAGCAAGTCACTTATTCTAGCATACCTATCATTTTTACTTAATGATGAGTGAGATACCTACTTATTTTTTTATTGTATTAGGTAGGTATGCCCTGCGTCGCTCGTCTCTGGCCCCGCAACCGCATAGGGATCACCTGTCGCTCTTTCTTTCATCGCGAAAGGTTTCATCATCGTTTAGCTAAATCCGACCTCACTAACCCTGAACCCAGACAACACAAGTAAAAAATGCAACTTCTCGGCCCTTGGCTATCCTAGGTACTGATTTAAAATAGCATATCCATACATTATAAATAAGTAACAACCCTGAGACAGGCAAGTATGGTAGGTAATTATATCGCGGATTGGGCCGGAGATGGCCTACTTCCTCCTCTTTCTACTATGGTATGGCCCCCAGGACATTGCGGACGTAGTAACTATTAAGTAATCTGTGATTGCGGTGCCAATTTGAGCAACCGTGACGAATTTTAGTCATAGTTCAAATTTATCCTTTTATTCTTATTATTTAACCGACTTAAGAGGACGGTGTGAAATCAGTCTTCAATTTAGCTTTAAACTTGTAAAGCATGTCCCGGCCTTATGATCGGATGGTCGAGGGTTCGAATCCCGCGTATATAATTATCCTCACTTAAGTCGTCAAAAGGAAAATTGTGAACATTTTTTTTAGAAGTATTGTACTATTTACAGATAGGATCATAATAGATGCCTGATCCGAAAATTCGATTCCCATATTATGTTTCTCTCGATCGAATAAATTATGAATGAATCACTGTTCAAATTTCGCTTAAGTAAATCGTTACAAATCACATTTTATTTCTAATTAATGTGTTAAAAATCGTGTAATACCCTACCTGAAAGATTATTTCCATTGTTGTAAAGCTCAATGTTAGGCGAATTAATTTTATAGCAACCGGCCAAGTGCGAGTCGGACTCGCGCACCGAGAGGGTTTCGTACAAACCTGTAGGTATATAAGTAAAAGTCCTGCCGGACCCATGACACAACTACAATGCTCAACTGGTTGTGCCTTGGGCACTTTTGATTCCCTTCTACACAACTGATTGGTATATTTTATTGCTAAATGAAATCTATAACATTTTAAAATTAAAATTTTTTTTATTAAATGATGTAACTAAAATGTATTATTTTCGCAATTTGTCCTTTATCTGTGCTTTAGGACGTTGCTTCGTACTAAATTTCAAAATTCTGAGTTCACGGGAAGTACCCTGTAGGTTTCAATTCCCTTGCGAGTGTCGAAAATTTGCGTCATAAACGGCATTTTAATTACGTTGAAGTTTGTTTTTTCACAGCTCGAAGGGAGAATAGATCTGAGTATTTGATATTATTTATATAGGCGAGTTTTCAACCGCTTAATACGATTTATTTGCGGTTTTAAATCGTTTTATTTTTTTTGTACCTAAAATTACAGGCACATGAGACTCTATGTCTCAGGGTGACGGGCGCATACTTTAAATTAAGTACCATTTTGACTGTAATTTCACTGGCTATCAAGGACTGCTGCCGAAACACACCGTTAGGTGCTTGGCGACAGATTTTCTACTTGAGGGTGGTCGCTAGCCAGGCGGGTATTCGCAAAATGTCCTTCCACCATGCGGTGAAGATCAAGCCCGCGGCGGGATTCGAACCATGGACCTGCTGCGCGGCAGTCCGTAGCCAATGCCACTGAGCCATCACTGCTTCGACTTCCACAGTATTATGTCTTATGGTGTATTGCCTTGGGGAACTGCTGCTGAGATAGAGACAATCTTTATCCTACAAAAGCGTGCAATTCGAGCCATATATTAAATGGGTCCTATAGGGAATCTCTGAGGGATCTTTTTAAAGAAATTGATATTTTAACTTTACCAAGTCTGTATATATTTGAAAATATTATGTATGTTCGTAAAAAATTGAGTAAATTTAAATTAAACAGTGACAATCACGATGACAATACTAGGAATAAAGATAAAATAGCGGTGCCAGGTTTTAGATTAGCAAAAACAAATAAAAGGTCCTTCTTAGGTATAATTGTGTACGGGTTTATAATAAAGTTCCCAAACATATTACCTACAAACCTACAACGCTCACAGAAGGGAAATTCAAGTTGCACGTGAAAAACATATTGATTAAAAAATCCTACTATAGTTTCTGATTACTTAAACGACAAAAATGCCTGGACAATTCCGCCTCTGCCAAGCTATTGCCTGTCACCTACATAATTTAAACAAATATTGATTTATAAAAATCTTTTAACAATGTGTTACATACTTACTATATAATAAAGTAATAACTTTTTTATATAGTAATAGTAAGTAAAGTTTAATAGATTTTTATAAGAATGACCCCGAGTTTCTTGCCCGTTCTTCTCGCAGTGGCTCTTTACAATTTATTTGCTGAACGTGGCAGCACAATGTAGAATATTTCAATATTAAAATTTGTAATTGACCTTCATAAGAGCGTCGTAGACTCCTAAATTGAATAAATGATTTTGACTTTGACTTATAGGTGTTCCAAAGGGCAAAGGGAATTTGAGGTACTTTTTTGTAAATTTTTGCTGGTCAAAATATCCATTTTCTTGTCTAAACTGAATAAAAAAACAACAAAGTCGATAATTGAATGTTGCGCATTTTTTAAAAGAAGAACCTCATTGGTACGATGTGATAGAAGTCTCACTCAAAAAACTCAAACCATGAAGGTTCTATGTCAATTTGAAATACCTATTACAATAAAACGGCAATTTCATACCTTAACCCTATTATAATAGTCACCAAGCACCTGTACTAAATACTAACAGTGTAAAGAGGTCAAATAATACAAATCAAAAAATTCGTCACATGAGCCACATAGGATTTGGTAACGAACTGATTTGACACATCTTTAATACCCGCATATACATGACTTGAAGGAATCACAGGGATGTATAACCAGCAGCATGCTAATACTCACGTCGAGGTGTTTAGAAGGTTGCAGGGGTCGAAACTGATTGTACAGTCAAATATACTGATTTTACTGGCTGTAAGACTAAAAAACACTGACCTATTACCTTAATGGATATGTGTTATAATAATTAATAAGGGGGTTTCTAACAGAATAATACTCGCAAATGTAACTTGAGACTTAAAAGTCAACTTTACGAAGCCTAAAGTTAACTCTTGCGGGTTGTAAATTAAGTAAAAGAATATTTTATTTTCTGGTTGGCCTCCTCCACCATCCCCATAGCCAACCAGTACCACCATATTTATTTATAAGCAGGTAACAAGAAATCAAATTTGAAAGTAATTAAATTAGTTGAAACAATTTATAAAAGCATACATACATGTTATGTATGATGACGTGGGTTTTAATCCCGCACATGATTATAATTTTTCCTCTCGTAAATTAGTAATTTTGTAATAATAGCACGTGTGCAAAGTAACACGTGAAGTCATATTTTTTTCAATTAAGATTTCAAATTCGGCTTACATTATTACTAGGTCTTAGATGTGACAGATGTCAAAGTGACATGAGATGTAACATTTTTCAGTTTGTATTTCAACTTATTTCCTAGTATTTTTAAGAGTATTCGCGACCCAATTATAAACTCAAAATCGAGATATATAACAATTAGTGTCAATTTGATATCTGTCACATATAGGACCCATGTCATAGTAGTTTTTAGAATATTTGGTATCCAAATAAGAAACTAAAATCGAGGAATACAATACTTAGCACCTGTCACTTCGACATCTGTCATGTCTGTCCATTAGTCCGTCCGCCCGTTTGCTCGTCTGCGCTCATAGCCAAATCATAACAAGCAGTTGCCTAATTTTTTATTTTCAATAGCTGAGTGACAGCCCTACGAAAAAAGTAAGAAATCTGGACTTTGGTAGCTTTCCTTCTGTACGGTTATTTATTCATGTGCGCCACGGCACCGGCACACGGTTATAGTAGTAGATGACGCGGGTTCGAATCCCACACTTGACTATATGTTTTTCCTGTCGTAATGTAAAACAGAGCATGGGTAATTGCAAAAAAAAATATAAAAAGAAACATGGTACTTATTAGTTTAGTCATGCTGAAGAAAATCAACCTTTATTGCAAAATAAAATCAGATCCTAATTAAAAAAACAATCAATGCCATAAAACACTCGACATGCATACTTAGTTTTTAGGGTTTCGTACCCAAAGGTTAAAAACGGGACCCTATTACTGAGACTTCTCTGTCCGTCCGTCTGTCACCAGGCTGTATCTCAAGAACGGTTATAGCTAGACAGTTGAAATTTTCACAGATGATGTATTTCTATTGCCGCTATAACAACAAATACTAAAAATAAATATTTAAGGGGGCTCCCATACAACAAACTTGTTTTTTTTTCCGTTTCTTGCTCGATACTAATAACGGTGACAGGTACACGCTTTAAATATAATTAATTAAAATAAAATAGATAATTAAGGAGGCTCCCATACAATAAAAAAGGTTTTCACCGTTTATTTGTTAAAAATAATAATAATTAAATTGCTAAAAATATTATAATGGTACGGAACCCTTCGCACTTGGATGGTTATTTTTAATCAGCACGAAACAGAAATCCACAGAATCACGTCTTTAAACAAAATATAAGTTATAAGAGATCAATGAATTCGTTAAAAAAATAATTTAATATAAACAAATCTATATATTTCATATGGCGGTGCTGGGATAGCGGAGTATGGCACTTCAGGGAAGGAATGCTATTGCCACAGGAACTAATAGGTTTGCGGCAATACCAGCTCGGGGTATCTGGGAACGCGTAACCCGTGTCCTCAAATATCAATTACCTGACAAGCAATTGAATTGAGAACCCCCTGGATAAAATCACATCGCGAGTCTTTAATTCACATTACCTTATTAAATATAAGTACCCTCTCACTACTAGGTACCATGACACAGGCTACAATATTGACATTCTTCTTCATCTTGGCGATCAATCACGGCACTTACTTTTTTATCAGGTTCCAGTAGGAAACCGCTATTTTAAAATACTGACCATTTTCAGGCAATACTGACTTTTACTGACCATTTTCGACCCCTGAGGTTGTTGCCTTCCAATAGTCGGCTGAATGAAGGGGCGAAAAGTTAGGGGACAAAAGGAATAACCCGTTTTCTCGTAGTCCAACTAGTAGATCACCACGGGGGACAATACCTGCTTCCTAGTCAAAGATTTAACTCCTGTCTAAAGAACACACCGCCTAAAATTTATACTCTTAAAATGATTTTTATAATTAAGTACATCTATAAGCCTAAAATAATGGGCTGTAATAACCTAAAACCGGGCTGTTGGTAGATGGAAATAATACAATTCAAGAGTTAGCCAAAAAACGTCATTTTATTGATTAAGAAATCAATATGTTGGTACTTAAAATAAATCAAAATTCACAGGAATGAATATTCTTACATTATATCGACAAAACGGTGGTAAGCAACGTTTTGACACCGTCATAGTTGTTTGGTATTATATAATTATAAAGAAAATGCATGTTTATTGTTCACAGTAAAGTTATAAAACTAGTTGGACTTCTTCGATTCCTTAGATGGTGAACGAGATCTTGATCTGGACATGGAGCGTGGCTTAGAGCGGGAGCGAGAGCGGCTGCGGGAACGTGAGCGAGAGCCGGAACGCGGAGAGCGGGATCGAGTGCGACGGCGAGACCGAGAACGGCTGTGAACACATGTGAAAATGAAACATTAGTATAACAATTGAAATTTCGTTGAATGCCTCTGATATAAATCCATAGATTAGAAAAATCATCAATTTGTACTAAAATGGTACCCTGAATTAGATATTGTGCCACTCATTCTGGAGTCATACACGTAGACAGGAATATGCCCCAAAGGGTTACCAAATGTTTTTTTCATCTGGCATAAAAATAGTTAGACGATATTAGCAGAAATATACTTTTGCTCTGTAATGGATCATATATAAGCAGTTCTTCAAGTCTAATGAAATTCTGTGTATTTTTGTAGACCGAATCAGTAGTATATTAAAATTTAAGATTCACTTGATGCACCCCAAGTTCATAATTTGGTAATTATAGTTCAACAATTACAATCAATGTAATACTACCTCATAAAACTGTAAAAGAATTACAAGTTTTAATTTAAGCAGTTGTCATCTGAACTGAAATATTTCAAAAAAATGTGTAACTCACTGGGTGCACGCAGTGATTACAATAGACGTGCGTTGCGTGGCACGACGCGAAGAACGAACTTTACTCTCAATGATGTTGACAAGTGAAGCGTGCACGTAGGAAGTAGCTACGTAGTTCACGGAGCCAAGTTAATGATGCGGCCAAACATATCGTAGTACACGCCGCGAAGTGAAAGCTACGTAGCGCAGACAATAAGAAGTGCAGACACTGACGAATTCGTTCTCGGCGCACAGGCCAATGATAACCTATAACATAGTTATCATTGGTTTATGTGAGTCCATATAATGGGATAATTTCTTAAGATTGAACAAAAGTCATATAAACATGATTATTTATGATCATAGAACTAAATGTATAGGGCAAATTTTTATTTTTAAAACAGCTTGTCTGCTTTGGGTGACTTAAACCAAATATTTATAATATATTGTGTTTGGTTCAAAATATGCCTGCAGATCTATATATATCCTGCCTTTTTCTCCTCTCTCTGAAATATGAGCATACAAGTTGTTAATGGTATTGATTGCTGTTTTTAAAGCCTTTCAAAGATATCGCTGTCTGAGGAAAGTATCCCAACTAATTCCAGTGCAGTGGGTAAGAGATGTCACCTGCGGCGGCGGCGCCGGGAGCAGTCGCGTGCATAATGTCCTCTGTCTCCACAATCATAACAGCGGTCATCATAGGGTCGGGGGGGTAATCGTGACCTGGGAGGAGGACCGCGGCCACCATATCCACGGGTTCCGTTCGACATCTCTACGCGAGCGCGCCGTCCACAAATTGTTCTGCCATCCAAGCCGCGAATCTACACAATAACATTTAAATTAATATTTAGTCACGAATTTATACAAATCGTGTGGAAACTTGGTCAACACCAATTAAGTTACTTACAGCATCCTCAGCATCACGAGGGTCTTCAAACTCTACGAATGCGAAGCCGGGCGGGTTTCTAGCCACCCAAACATTTCTTAACGGTCCGTAGTAAGAAAATGCATCTTCAAGTTCGGGCTTACTGGCGTTGTTGCCCAAATCTCCTACATAGACTTTACAGTCACCATACCGCGACATTTTATCTGTAATATGATAAATGACACACTGACGCTATGAAATAATTACGCCGCGGTTTACTCACGCAGAGCACGCCCATGATCTGATTCAGTTTCTTGCAATATAAGAAAGTATTGGTACCTATCACATCATAAGAACAAAATAAATTATCAAACAAACAAATTACCTGGCATCGAATATTATATCCAGAAAACTAGTTGCATTTACTCAAAATAGTACGTCCACACTTTACACTCGAAACAAAATGGCGGGCCGGTAAGTTTCACTGCCCATGCGATGCGAGTTGAGGCGGTGGCGCGGCGGCGACGAGAAGGAATCGGATCGAAGCGAACGCAGACTATAAGAACGAACGATGATACGAACAAATCAGAGAGACTACAGATAATGAGGTCGATTCCCAATCACGAACTTGTTTAGTCTTAGTCCTGTCAGATACATCATTTGGTATTCGGAAGGAGTTGAACTAATATATATTTTTGAAATAATATAATTTTTATCGCCAAGATTAAAACCACAGACTTATTAGTGCCAGGGTAATAAGCTTGTTGTTTATTTTACCAGATATTCTAGGGAATAATCTCGCGTTGAATCGAATCGCATATAATCATTGCAGTCGTAGGTTTTATTGAATTTATAAATAGGAACTGGATATATTCTATAACACATCGTTACCATTGACCTATACATACTAGACGCAACATTTCAATTCAAACGAGGATAGTCAACCAGTGCAAGTAAGGTAAGCCAGCCGGTAAGCTCTCCCCCACACGCAGCTGGGAACTCACAGTGCCCAGCAACGTAAAGCGCATCTACACGCGCATACGTTCGACAATTGTGTATTCAAAATACACAATTGATAATACTATCCTATCACAATTGATATTGTACACAATTGATTTTGATTTTCCTCGAGATGTCGCGTCTAATATATTATATAGGTCAATGATCGTTACATGCTTGGTGACTGATTACTCGACGAGAATAACAGCCAGCAAGGCGAGCATTCACAAAACACCGTAATATGTTTATATGTTATGTTTTTAGATAATTATATGACTAAAGTTCGTAGTGGTTTTTGCCAAGTTATTCATAACCAATAAACTGAGTTACGCGGTTCAGTTTTACGTCTATGCTTCGTCAGTCCCAATTGTTGTCTTAGTATGGCAGTTATTTCAACATGGTGGTATCGCATTCTACTTTGAGGCTCAGTGTCTGTCAGAAAACGGACTTTAGGTATATATATTTTTTTTATCATTATAATTAAAAATAAAATAGTTTCCTGTACCCCCACCCCTCTGGGGGTATGCTTAAATCCCGCTCTCCCCCCTCCACCCCTTCCATTAGTAGATATGTATGTATACCGATTCTAAAGTCCTTCCGTTAAAATCCCTAGCAAAAAACGATACTTGAGCAATGGATTTGTTCTGGCCTTTTGAGATGCACAAGAAATAGAGATAACGTCTATGAAAAACAAAAGAAAAATCCAAATAGCCTAACGCAAAAAAATATTTATACCCTTATTACTTAGATTTCTACTACTACTACTCGCTATCGTACATTCTGTAATAACTTGCTTAAAAAAAGCAAAAGGCGAATACCAACAAAATGAGTTTCAGAAGGTTAGAGGAAATGGAGATAACTTCTAGGTTAGCCTGAACAACATCTTCGACCACATCATCACTTACCATCAGGTGAGATAGTGGCCAAAGGCTAAACTATCAGGCATAAAAAAAAGATAGCATGGAGCATCCATGCCTTAAGAAGACGTAAGATAAGAATGCCTGAAACTCAGCACACTGATCATTAATTACTGCTGTCTTTACTTTCACCTCCCGATAAGTGAATTATAAATATTGAATATGGACTTTGATATAAGGCGCTACAGGTAGGTAAACGTTTGATTTTCTTTTTTTTTTAATTACCAGATCACCTGCCATACTGGTTTTATTAATAACCAGACCTTATATAAATAAACATGTCTAAGGTGCTGACTTTCATTACTGTATTTTTTTATCAGGTCGATGTTTGCAATGCCTACATTATCTTCAGATTTGAATATTTTATTTTTAAATAATGATTGTTAATGGTTCCACGTTTTGTTTTAAAACGAAAATATATATGACTTCGATATTCTTAAATATTATTCAAGATTCTTAGCGGGATGGGAGCATTCCCGCTACTAACTACCACTAAGAATCTCGAATAATCCCGCGGCAGGTTTTTATTATTGGTAGATATTGGACTCACCAGCACACAACGCTCCAAGTTTGACGTTTGTATGTAGTACCAAAAGTATAGAGCAAAAATAATTTATTTTAAACTTATTGTTATTATTATTATTTGATAGGCAATCTACTATTTAAACCCATATTTTGTGAAAATTTCAACGGGCTACCTATTACCTTCCAAAGATACGAGTACAGTCCTTTAAAGGTCGGACGGACTGAAAGACAGTCAAGGCTTTGTAATAGGGTCTCGTTTAGTACGGAACCCTAAAACTTAAACTAAATAATACTATGCAACTTATTTTAACAAACTTTCATTTTATCTGATACAACCAGTTAGTAGAATGAGATGAACGAAATATGTTCAATTGTTTCATTATTTTGGTACCCATCTTCCCATCACTAAAATCCATAGACAATATAGATTACTAAATTTTAAAACACTGAGGCCAATTCGAGATTAGTTCGATTATAACTTAATCAAAAATAATTGAGACCAATTCGAGATTAATTCGATTTTAACTAAACTATAATTTAATCAAAAATAATTTTCCGTGAAAATAAGCCAAATTATAGTCAAACTGTATTCTATTTTATTCGAGGAACAAGTGAAGTGACCATAGAGAAAAACATTAGATTCGAGAGATCCTCAATTACAGACCGATTGTATTTAAAATTATAAATCGATATCATAATGACTGATCATATAATCTATTTAACAAAATACTGATTGTAAAAACAAGGGATTTTGTTTTATTGCTATATAATCGAATTTACGTGTGGCGTTATGTTATATACATATATATATATATCGGAGATTTCGTATGATTTTTTCTCGACATATTAGTTTTAATGGCAAAGCTCCCTTAACGTGGGCGTACATGTAGAAATCGTACAAATGAGAAGACACAAATTACTAAATAATACTTGGTTTATCGTAGCCATTCGAGTCCTCGCCTTGCAGAAACTTCTCTTATCTCGTGATTCCGGTTAGGTTACCTCGTCATACTTGCGGTGCCTCCACTATCACGATGTCATCTTTATTACACTTTCCAAGGTTCTGTTATCATCTGGCATCATCATGATCACCTTTGGTAACACGTAGTATGGTGAACAACTATTGTAGAATCTATGAAATAAGATCAACTTCTAATCTTACAGGCTTGTGCCAATATCTTCCAATCATAAAATCACAGTTTCGTAATATGATCGCACTGATGTAGACTGATTAGTTCACAGTCCTCACGTCATATGTTAACTGTCATAAGTTTCACTACATAGGTGGTGCCTGTTCCGATGGTTGGTAGAAGAGTGCCGAATCAACTGCAGTGTCTAATGAAGTTAGTACCACTGACTGAAGTGCCACACTAGAAATAACACCGACAAATCTTAGTGTTGCCAGTCTCGTAGAAAACTTACTGCTGTTACCCAAATGATGTTTTTAAACGTTAGTTATTTGATGGCTTGATGGATGAACGCTGAGAAGAGCCCAATGTATGCATTCTGTGTTACCTACCACCCCAAAGTCGAAAATCTGTCACAAAGCACCTTACAGTCGTTCCGGCAGCAGTCCTTACGATCCAGTAAAATTACAGGCACATGAGACTCAACACTGCGCCAAACGTGTTTGTTCCGTCAAAATCAAAATAAAAAAAAATTAACGTAGAATGGATATTGGCTCTTAAAGACAGCTGCAGAAACACAGGAGCTTGGTGACAGACTCCACTTGAAGATAGTAGTTAGCTACTCAGGCATTCTGCCTCAAAGAAAAATACGCTACCACCACCATATTGAAATGACATGCCATTCTAAAATGACAACTAGGACCGATGACTCCACTTCCCCTCAAAGCACATTAACACTCACTATTTTTTGTAGTAAATGCCACTTAAAACTATCCATCCAAACAACTCAAACGCTTAACACAGATTTTTAGTTATGAATGATTTTGTTAGTTCAACTACAACTTAAAACATACATATAAAAAATATTTTACGATGTTTTGAGAATGCTGGCGGCAAACCTCCGACAGTAATTATTTACCAAGCATTTGATGATGTGGTGCAGAAGCCATTTTGATATATAAAAAAACTATGCCTGCAATCATAACATTCGATTCGATTCGACGCTCATCGATTATTCTCTAGAATATCTCTGGTAAAATAAACAAGAAAGCTTATTTTAATCTTGGCGATTAAAATTAAATTAGTTCAACTTCTTCCGAATACCAAATAATGGATCTGACAGCACTAAAACCAATTTTAGTTAAGTTTTAATCAAGTTCGTGATATGGAATCGACCCCATTTTCCGTGAAAATAAGCCGCATCATAGTCAAACTGTATTCTATTTTATTCGAGGAACAAGTGAAGTGACCGTAGAGAAAAACATTATTTTCGAGAGATCCTCAATGACCGATTGTATTTAAAATTATAAATCGATATCATAATGACTGATCATATAATCTGTTTAACGAAATATTGATTGTAAAAACATGCGTAATTTTTTTTTATTGCTGTATATTCGAAATTACGCGTGGCATTGTATTATATGTATATATCGGAGATTTCGTATGGTTTTTTCTCGACATCATAAGTTAGAATGGCAAAGCTCTCTTAACGTGGGCGTACATGTGGGTATCGTACAAATGAGAACACACAAACGACTTAAAAAAAATTGGTTCATCGTAGTTCTTTCTCTTTCTTTATCTTTCTACATTCCAGTCCTCGCCTTGCAGAAACTTCTCTTATCTCGTGATTCCGGTTAGGTTACCTCGTCATTATTGTGGCACCTTCACTATCACAATGTCATCTTTAGTACACTTTTCAAGGTTCTGTTATTATCTGGCATCATCATGATCACCTTTGATAGCACGTGGCATGGTGCACAACTATTGTAGAATCTATGAAATAAGTTCAACTTCTACCTTTATAGGCTTGTGCCAATATCTTCCAATCATAAAATCACTGTTACGTCATAGGATCGCACTGATGTAGACTGATTAGTTCACAGTCCTCACGTCATATGTTAACTGTCATAAGTTTCACTACATAGGTGGTGCCTGTTCCGATGGTCGGTAGATGAGTGCCGAATCAACTGCAACGTCTAATGACGTTAGTAGTTAGTACCACTGACTGAAATGACACACTAGAAATAACACCGACAAATCTTAGTGTTGCCAGTCTCGTAGAAAACTAACTCCAGTTACCCAATTGATGTTTTTAAACGTTAGTTATTTGATGGCTTGATGGATGAACGCTGAGAAGAGCCCATTGTGTTGCAGTCTGTGTTACCACCTTCAAGTAGAAAATCTGTCACCAAGCACCTATCAGTGCGTTCCGGCAACAGTCCTTGGGATCCAGTAAAATTACAGGCACATGAGACTCAACAACTCTGTGTCTCAGGGTGACTGGCGCAGTGCAGTTCGTCACTTGTGACGAAATACAACTGTTATACCAATTAACATCAGGTGGCCCGCGTGCATGTTTCGTCACACTCACAATAAAAAAAGCTAACACAGAATGGATACTGGCTCTCAAAGACAGCTGCAGACACACAGGTGCTTGGTGACAGGTTTTCCACTTGAAGATGGTAGTTAGCTACGCAGGTATTCTGCCTCAAAGCAAAATGCGCTGCCAACATATTGAAATGAAATGCCATTCTAAAATGACAACCAGGACCGATGAAACCACTTCCCCTCAAAGCACGGAAACACTTACTGTAGTATATGCCACTAATAACTATCCATCCAAACAATTCAACCGCTTAACTCAGTTTTTTGATTAAGAATGATTTTGTTAGTTCCACTACAACACATACATATAAAAAAATTTTTTGAGAATGTTGGCCGCAAACCTCATCTAGTAATTATTCATCAAACATATGATAATGTGGTGCAGAAGCTATCTTGATATAAAAAAAACTATGCCTGCAATCATTATATTCGATTCAACGCTCATCGATTATTCTCTAGAATATCTCTGGCAAAATAAACAAGAAAGCTTATTTTAATCTTGGCGATTAAAATTAAATTAGTTCGACTTATTCCGAATACCAAATAATGGATCTGAGAGGACTAAGACCAGTTATAGTTAAGTTTTAATCAAGTCCGTGATATGGAATCGACCCCACTATCAATATTGGGGCCTGAAAATAAAGCCCTCTGCACACCGGACGCGGGGCGTGCGCGGGGCGTGCGCGGTTGGCGGTCCCGCGCAATCTGTAATGTATGGGATTGTATGGAGGCCTTCACACCGAGCACCCGCGCGGGACCCGCGCCGCGCGCCGCCCGCGCACGCCACCCGCGTTGGCAAGAGCGCCGCACCCGCGCGGGTCACGTGCTCCTTTGGTGTTACTAGTTTTGTTTATGGTTTCGATGTTTTCATGAGGATAAAATCAAAGAACTACTATGTTGTTTTTTGGAAGCTCTGCTCTGTACAAATTTGTATGCATGTGGTTGCGGTTTATATATGTAAAGTTCGTAATCAATTTTCAAATCTAATTCAACACAGCGTGTAGTATAGTCTGAAATGTTAAAGCTAAGGCTTATTACTTTTAAAATAGTTGTGTAGAAGAATCGATTCTAATTGATCGAGCCAGATACTCTAATTCGTCGAAGTATCGAACTTCGGGTCTGAAAGATATATCCGCAAAACACGTATTGACTTACTTTTCTTTAACTTCGTTCGTAGCATAGACTTGCAAGAATTTGCCTGTGGAGATTGTTTTTTTTTATCGGATTGTACAGTTTCTAAATATGAAATTATAATTCATTCGTTTGTTTATACGTAGGAAAAGTCAAGTTCTATATAGGCAGAAAGAACACAAATACTAATGAGAATATAAATTCCTATTGAGAACAAAGACATTCACGTAAACTTTAAATATCTTACCTATATTTTCTAGAACACCTAGCGACACCTCTCGCTGAGTAGCTGAGAGCTCCATAACTAGGATTCTTAGACGCTTACCATGGGAAAATGTTCTTTAATTACTCTGTGCTAAGACTTATAACTGATTGGGGCATATTAGTGTTCTCGGAGTAGTATGTAGATTCCATAGCGGGCAAGATTTGCGGTAAACCTCGGAGGAAATATCACTTGACTCAAATATCACTCAAATATCAATTGTAATATTTCCTCCGAGCGATAAACGATGCGGTCCGACCATAGACTATATCATACAACGAACTTCGTACCACAAATTAAATTTTCGTTGTCTAAAGTGTCGCTCGAACACGAAAAACGAAACTTCGTTGAATTGTAGTAGCAGCCCAGGGTGCCATTTCTCAACCAATTCTCATGAAATTTTATGAGCAGGTTTGATATATGTATTGAATTTTTTGTCCAGTCAGTTTTTACTAACTTTTCGAAATGAAAGAGATATTGGGTTCTATAACTGTAAAATAATCGTATACCTGCCATATAGAAAAATGATTGTCAAGAGTGTTTGATTATTGTATGTTTTTTAAGAATATTTCGGAGCAGGGCCGCTAGTACAATTCAACGAAGTTTCGTTTTGCGTGTTCGAGCGACCTTTTAGACAACTAAAATTTAATTTGCGGTACTAAGTTCGTTGTTTGATATTGTCTATGGTCGGACAGCATCGTTCATCACAAATCTTGCCCGCTATGGAATCTTCCATACTACTCTGCGAACGCTATTATTCTTCAATCAATTTTAAGTCTTATTTCAGAAAAATTAAAGACTATTTTCCCATGGTAAGACTGAGAATCCTAGTTATAGAACTCAGCAAGAGGTGTCGCTACAGGGCCGCTACTACTCGGCGAGAGGTGTCGCTACTGTTCTAAAAAATACAGGTAAGATATTTAGAATTTACGGTAATGTCTTTGTTCTCCATAAGTATTTATATCCTCATTAGTATTTGTGTTCTTTCTGCATATTTAGAACTCAACTGACTACTTATAAGCACGAATAAATAATAATTTCATATATAAAAATGTACAAACCATACGAATCCGATTAAAAAATATATTCAGAATCTACGCAGGCAAATGCTTGCAAGTCTATGCTAAGAACGAAGTAAAGAAGTAGTAGTAAGACAAAAGTAAGTCAATACGTGTTTTGCGGATACCTTCATTCGGACCCGAAGTTCGAGACATCGACTAATTAGAGTAGGAGTTACACTTGGATTTTAACTAACTACTGACTATAGATTTTCTTTTTGGACTGCGTTTCATACTGATTGGAAGATTGATATTGTTTGGATTTGAATGACTTTGGTTTTTTTGGAATAGCAAATTGAGGAGGAAATGAGTGCCGGACGAAACAAATCGACATTATTACTAAGTGAGCACAAAGCGTCTCCGTTTCAGCTTGGACAGAATTTTTTTCCTATCTGTCCAGGTATTCTCCCCTACAGATCGCAGTTCTCAACTGAACATCGTGAAATTTTGTGAGTATTTACATAAAAAAAAAATGTCGAATCAGTTTTTGATTTTCTACCAAAACGGAGGTAATTCAAACGTAAGAAAAAAATTGGCTACATACGAGTCGGACTTGTGCACGAAGGTTTCTGTGTCATTATCTATATACAACATTAGACACTATATTAAAACTTTACTAACTAACTTAAAAAAAGTAGGAGGTACTCAATACATCTGTATTTTTTTATGTTTGTTACATCAGAACTTTGACTGGGTAAACCGATTTTGAGGTTTTTTTTTATCTGAAAGCTGATGATTTCCGTGTGATCCCATTTGAATTTCATCAAAATCGATCAATCCGTTTTTGAGTTACACTTCAATAGCTAAAAATATTTTCTTATCTTGATGACATATTCAGCGAAAGTGAATGATAACTAATTACGGAAGTAGAAATGGACACAATTTTTTTACCAAATTCAACACTCAAATTTGAAATAACTTGTTAAACTCGGTGCAACGATAGTTCAAAAGTACATAATATTATCACAACATTGTACCGACTGTTAACCTGCCCTCCGAAGCGCTCAATAGTAATGTCAATAGCGGTCACCCATCCAAGTCATGAGGGCAGCGAACGTTGTTTAACTTAGCTAATCAGTTAAAATGAATAAGTAAACTTCCCTAAAAAGCGCTTCAAAAACGGCATCATAAATATCTAGCTAGGCTATAGCAAAAAAACCACCAATCAGTTGCTTTCCATGCATAAAACCTTCAATAGTAATTTTATAAGGTCTATTGCGTTGTTCTGTCTTCATAAAATGTATAGATAATAAGATTCTCTCTAAGCTGGCACTAGAATCTGGTAAAAAAATTGTTTATTAAATAAATTTACCATAAAGAATATATATTGTAAACAACATTTAATAATAGTACAACACAATACAATATTTATTTATTTCAGAAGTCATAAGCATTATTATTACGGACGGCATTTGAGTGGGTAATTTATTTTGATATGTTCCATTTTTAAGCAACTTGCGGCAATTTGTTCACTAGAATGTGAAAATTCTGTATATAATCTGTATCGCACATCGAAAATCGGTATAAATACGGTGAAATCTGTATATATGGCAACGCTGGCGGCGGGCCCGCGCCTCACACGCGCCGCCATTTTGGCATTCGGTGTGAAGGCCACCGCACTGCTCACGCCCCGCGCCCGCCACGCCACGCTACCGCCCCGCGTTAGGTCTGTCGAGGGCTTAAGCCGAATCTTTCGAGAAAGTAACCCAAAGAGAAGCCATTCTATTAGCTTTGTAGGAAACAAATTTCCGCCAATTTTTCTCATATCGAAACGCGTTGTAATTGGCTAAGCCACGTCATTCATAGTGATGGGACGTAATGAATGTGCAAATTTAATTTTTTTTTTTTTTTAAGTGGTTTATTAGATTTTCCACAGACTCCAGGGTCCGTGCCATTTTTAGGTTAACTTAGAAATTTCTTAATTGATTACATTACTATGGGGAGCATTACATATCTAGCGGGGAACACAGTTATAAGGGATGCTAATTTTACATAACTATTATATATAATATTACAAAAGAGTTACAAACTGGTTTGCACAGGCATTCTGAATGGACCAGTATCTTCAAGCAGCACTTGTTCACGAGTTGACTCGCGTGCCAGCCATCGTCCTCCTCGACCATTTGTGAGGGAAGAGGGCGACCTGACACACGATGCCGCCGCTTGCCTACACTTTATCGTGAGCATGACCGTTCCGAATGCCCGCGCCAATCCGCTTGCCAAAGGGGGAGAAAACTATAATTAAACACTACATTTTTACGCATACAATAAAATTTAAACTTTTGATTTTTTTATTATTCTGACTCAACGACGACCATTTTCACCAGGGCCTCTATCACCACGCTGTTGCGATCTCTAATTGCCATCTTTTGGTTATAATCACGGATGTCTTTGCGCCTTGCAGCCACCGCTCTCCGAACGAACCGTCCAATAGCATCATTTGCGTCGTCAGCGTAGTACGTGAAAGTCCCGGTGTGCCGTGAGACTGCGACGACTGCGTGTGGGACGCTCTCGTGCAGCTTCATTCTACCCTTGGTTTTTATTGCGATTACTGACTCGTATGTCAGTCCCTGTGCTTCGTGGATTGTGAGGATACGAGATCCTGTGCCTGCTCCGTAGCCCTCGTTGGTCAGGGTCTCCTTTTCTTCCTGGGTGTGAACCAGGAACAGGGTGTTTGGGAGAGTTTTGTGAATTTTCGCATTCGTATATCCTTTCTGCTCTAGGGACTGGATACGGGGAGCCGAGGAATAAATACCTGAGTATATTTCCCTCAACGCGTACGCGACATCCATTGGGTTCTGGTGCGTGCATAACAACTCTTGGCTGATGTTTCTTACCAAGTTTGGGCGATTGTACCTTATCTCGAAGAGACCTTCTCTGTCAATGTAAGGTAATTGATTTACATCTCCGATGAGGACAAGTTCGCCAACTCCGGACAGCCTTGAAGCCATCACTACGGCCCCGAAATGGTTTATGAGAGCTTCATCCACCAAAAGGCGGCTGTAGCTCTCATGCTTCTTTAAACCATTTACGAGGACCGAAGCCATGGTGCGCACCTTGGTCTTTGCCAAGTCACCGATTCGGTGCGCAAGCTTCTCCCTCAGGTCTTTGGCTGTCTCTTTTGTTGTTGTGATGATGGCGTCTCTGTGCACATCGAAGTTGCGTATCACCCAAGTTGACTTACCGGATCCCGGCACTCCATTGACCCACTGTATTTTAGGAACTTCTCAGCGTTTTCAATATGCCTCGACCTCCGCATCCCCCGAAATGGATTTAGCCATTTCAAGGATCCGGTCGCCGAGCATTATCTTGGTACACCGGGCTGTGACTACAATGGGTTCATTTTGGAGTGTCGCGTACTTTGGTTTGCCTGTTCGTTCTGTTTCTGCCTCATCCAGGACCACAAAGCCTCTTGTCGCATTATAAGCCGCCATATACTGACCAGACATTGTTCCCTTGATGACCTGGGTTGTGTCATTGTCGTATATTGCGGCTTCTGCTTCCTCAAGTCTCAAGTTTTTTTAATAAGTTTTCGTTTCCTAGCCTAAACGACTGCAAGATGTTTTTGCAGGTTTTAGTGTTGACTACTTTTGTCGCTTTCGTTATGGCTAAGAACTCTATGAAGGCGTTTGCTGCGTGGCTCGATGGTTCCTAGGCTGGGATGTATTGAGGTGGACAAACTTGTCCCTTGTCAGCTCTCGTTCTGGTTTTCTTTGGTAGGGCTGGCTGTTCTGCTGGCTTTTTAGTTTTTGATTGGGTAGGGGATAGGGAGGATGGTAGTCGGAATAGGCTTCGTGTAGCGGCGCTGAAAGCTGTCAGGAACGCTGAGACGCGGCCGCTGCTCGTTGTTGGGCTGCTTAGCCGGTTTCAGATAGTGGATATTTAGAACATTAACGTGGTAATATCAATAAACATCTTAAGCTTTGAGTGTGAATTCTATTTATGCTTGGCTGTAAGAAGTAGTTAAAAGAAACTATTGTGTGACAATACCTAATGTTAGCAAATTACAACATCAAATACACTTATTAATTGCTGTGTTAGTAGGATTGTCCACTTATGAACACAGCCTTCACCATTTAGGGAGGGTTTGCCATAATCCCCACGGTTGACAGGCGTCTTGGGGATCGCAGTTTAAGATATCAGTTGCTCAGAAAGCTCCGCTGCCCACCTTCCGGTATTTTACCTTAAGTTGCCTCTTACAACACCCACAGGTAGCAATGGTAGAATAAAATTCTAGCACGGCACCCCATGGTGTACTTTTCAAATAACACTTATAAATAATATGAGTCACTCATCGTGTTAAGTCTATTTTTGATGAAGTCAGCGCAGTTTTAGTTACGCCACATAATGTAAGTTTTCAGAGCAAAATTAGTTATGGTTGTAAGAAAGAATAAAATACAGAAGACAACGTAAAAAATATAACTTAGAATACTCATTCGAACAAATAATTTTACCAAACTCATTCTAGCTTACCAAATATCGTATTATAAGCTTTAAGTTATGTATATATAGGTTAGAAATAAAATAATTACTATTAATTTATTATTATTATGAATGACTCCCTAGATAACCTAATCAAACATCAAACTACGACATTATTCAAAAATATTAGATCGCTGAGTATTAAGAAATTAGGTGTTTGAAAATATTAAAATTGGCTTAACAATAGGCTTTACCTATTGTGTATGCGGATGCGGGTGACTTATAAGTTTTATGTAAAATGCAATAACGGAGACAGAAACCTAGGGGATGAGCTAGTCCACATCAAATAAAAGAATGAAAAGCCAGGGGTAAATGCACTCACCGAAAGCCGGCAAAGATCCAATCCTGCTAGTCGTTCCTCCAGGTGCCCACGCGTGGGCTAACTTTCTCCAGCACTGTCTTTAATAACTACAATTTCTTGAAATTCACTTTTGAATGCGGGAACTATCAAATTATTATAATGCGATGCGTGCAAAGGTGCAACAAGAGAAGAATGACGCGGTGATAACGAATGTCTTTCCTTCGTGGATGTTCGGCCAACTTCGGTATTCCGGGCAGTTGTCATTGCAAGCCACCTTGCCGACGTAGCGTGCGATGTTCCGGATGATCATTGCACATACTTGCGTAGTTCATGCAATTCACCCTAGATGGCTAAGTCATACTAATATTTGATGTGAACAAAACGGCACAAACATCCTCCCCGGCTTGAAAGTCTATAAGATTTTCAACGGAAAAATAATGTGAAAATGTATATATAATGCGACAATAAATTAAAGTGATCAAAAATGGACGCGTTGTGAGTATAATAAATATTCAGATATAATTTTATATAGTATACAAATGTAGTAGGTAATATATTTTATATTTATGCGGATATAAATTTATACATTATGCGGATGTAAAAGGTAATATTATATTAACTTATACAAATGAGGAAAAAGAGAGTAAATTATTGAGATGGAAGGGGACATAACTTTACAACTGGACGCTTGAATATGCCCGTTGCAGTACGCACTAACACGACACGAGTTATTCCGTCTTTACCAGGATATGTTTGTTCAATTATACCAGTAGGCCACCTGAGTGGCGGCGTATCATCTTGATGAATGAGAACAAGTGTACCTGGTTGAATGGGAACATCAGGAGTATTCCATTTCTGTCTCAATTGAAGTGTGTGTAAGTAATCTACGTGCCACCTTTTCCAATAGCTCTGGACTAAACTGTCTAAAAGCTTCTTTCTATTGTAAAGACTGACTGATTTATCAACTTCATATGCAGGTAACGATTGTAAAGGTGTTGTATTTAAGAAATGCGCGGGTGTTAAAATTGTGTGTGGCTCATCGGACAGCAAACACAATGGACGCGAATTTAACAGACATTTAATTTGGACTAAAACTGTTAAAAGTTCTTCATAGCACAATAATTGTTTGCCAATACAGCGGAATAGGTGAGATTTGACAGACTTAATGTTAGCTTCCCAAATACCTCCCCAGTGGGGTGCTCTAGGTGGTATCGTGACCCAACGGATCCTGCGATTGCTTAATTCAGCTTGGAATGCGGTGGAAGTGTCTTTAGAAGACAAGAAAGTGTATAACTCATCCAATTGTCGTTTAGCACCAATAAAATTGGTTCCATTATCGGAATATATGCACGATACTGGTCCTCGTCTAGACAGAAAACGTTTAAGAGCATCTAAAAACGTTTCTGTACTGAGATCTGATGCAATTTCTAGGTGTAAGGCTTTCGTACTTAGGCAAATAAAAAGGCAAATGTAAGCCTTTTGGCTTTTAACACCACGTTTGCGCGCGAGAGTAATATGTATTGGACCACCAAAATCAATACCAGTATTAGTAAAAGCTTTAGCTTCTTGCAGACGTGCGGGAGGAAGGCTAGCCATTATAGGTGACGGATGCATAGGCGCAACCTTAAAGCAAAAAATGCACTGGCGTATTCGTTGGCGAATAATGTTACGAGCGGAGATGATCCAATAACGTTGTCTTAATAAAGACATGAGCAGATGTGATCCAGTATGACAATTGGAGCGGTGACAATCGTCAATTATTAGATCAACTATATGATGGCGGCGGGGAAGCAGAATTGGATGGCGGTTTTCATATGGTAATTGCATTAGTCAACCGGCCACCAATACGGATCAGTCCATGGCTATTATCTACAAATGGATTAAGTTTTCTTAAAGCAGGCGAAGGTAAGTTGCCCCTTTTTATATTTTTGATTTCATCAGCAAAGTATTTACTTTGTAAATAGCGAAGAATTACCATTTCTGCGGCCTGAATGTCAGATACTTCAATTGAAGGTGAGCGAGGCAGTTTACCTGCAAAGCGGAGAACGTAAACCGTAATGCGTAACAATTTTTTCCAGGAAGATACCCGGAGAGCAAGCTCTAGAAGCGGTGAGTTATCCACATTGAATATAGCGGTAAGAGTAACAGTGTTTTTTATTTCAGGTATAGAACCTTCAGAGCGAGAAGTATCAAATGGCACGATAGGCCATTCAGCGGTTGGAAGACGAGTCCATGATGGACCATGCCACCAAAGCGGGTGGTCATTCAATTGCGAGGGTAGTAAACCTCGTGATATGACATCACTAGGGTTATTTGTTCCTTCTATGTAGAAAAAGCGATCAGGAGGTAGAAGCTCCTGTATTTTACTAACGCGGTTGGCAACAAATGTCTGCCATCGATGCGGAGATGACTGAATCCAAGTCAGAGCAATCGTGGAGTCAGAAAATGCAAAAATTTTATTTATGGGATAGCGATCATTTAATGCTATATGTACTTGTTTAACAAGTTTAGCGAGAAGTAGCGCAGCACATAATTCGAGCCTTGCTAGCGTAACTGTCTTGAGTGGAGCCACTTTCGACTTGGAGCATATTAAATGGACTGATATGTCGCGGTTTGGGTGTGTCACATGTAAATAGAGCACGCATCCAAGGGCTTTAAGGCTTGCGTCTCCAAATGCCACAATGTTAATGACACAACCTGCTGAAATACCTAAATGACGAGGTATTTGCAGGTTCGAAAGCAGTGGTAATTCATTTTTAAATTGAATGAAACGTTGTACAATACTTTCAGGTGGTTCCTGATCCCAGTCTTCCTTTGCGAGCCAAAGCTCTTGCAATAAGAGTTTGGCATAAAGTATGACAGGCGCAGCGAATCCGAGCACGTCAAATAAACGAGCGATAGTCGACAGTATTGCACGTTTCGTGTTACCTACTGAAGCGTTGGCTGTAGTGAACGAAAACGTATCACTAGTAGGTGTCCACTTTAGGCCTAAAACCTTCAATGTATCACTGTCGTCAGTGAACTCAATAGACGCGCGATGTGATTCGGGTAGATGAGCTAGAAGTTCAGGCGAGTTGCTAGCCCATTTGGTAAGATTAAATCCACCGGCTTTGAATAATGCGACTAACTCGTCTGCTAAGCGAATGCCGTCATCAACAGATTGTACCGATGTTGTCAAATCATCCATGTACAGTTCCTGAGTGGCGACTTCTGCAGCAAGAGGAAAGCGTTCACGTTCATCATCAGCTAATTGGCGAACAGTTCGCATTGCCAAAAACGGACTAGATCGAAGACCAAAAGCGACTGAATTGAATTGTAGAATGCGTAAGGGTTCAGTCTCATTAAAGCGGTACAATATTTTCTGATATTTGCGGTCATTTTCTTTTAAATATATTCTCAAATACATTTGTTGTACATCAGCAGTTATGGCAACTTTGAAACAGCGAAATTTTAATAGTAGTGCAAATAGGTCAGCCTGTAGATTCTGCCCTACGTGTAACAAATCGTTAAGCGATATGCCAGTGTTGGTTTTAGCACTAGCGTCTAAAACGATGCGCGTTTTTGTTGTTGCCTTGTCAGGACGAACAACGGCATGATGCGGTATAAAATAGCCTTCAGCTGTAGCAGCTGAAGAATAGGGTATTTCCGTCAAATAACCGTTCTGTATGTAGTCAGAGATGACATCATTGTATGCTTGACGAAGTGCAGGAAGCGCATTAAATTTACGTTCTAAAGCAGTGAATCGTCGTTGCGCGTGCGTGAAAGAATCACCCAAAGACATAGGGTCACCTTTAAAAGGGAGCGAAACAATATAACGCCCACAAGAACTTCTTGACTTTGTTAAGTTATACATTTGTTCACAATCATGATTTTCCAAACTTATGGACTTAACGGAAGTCACGATGTTATTATTTAGTTCATTCACCAAAGGACCGAAGGACCAGACTATATTATCAGAGTTGATAGCAGGTATCTCTCCCATGACAATATAGCCAAGCGTTGTTTCAAGAGCATAAGGTACACAGCGAGCGGTATCCGAAGAATCAGCTGATCGAGTAAGCGAGGGTGGTATAATTTTACCGCCTAATAAAATAAATGCAAACATCTGAGCACCGAGAATAACGTCTATATCCCCGGGCGAGTTCCAACATTCATCAGCAAGTGGTAAGTGTTTAAAATAATCCACCATGGAAGCGTGGACCACGCGCGTAGGTAGTTGATCAGTAATATGATCAACGACTAGCAGCGTCAAATTATATTGAGAGTCAGAAACGCGCGATTGAATAGTGAGTGATACGTAACCTTTAATTGGTGCCGCTATCGACCCAACGGTTTTTAAAGAGGTATTTACAAGCGGATGAATATCTAAATTTAATTTATGGCAACATGAGAGCGTAATAATATTATTTTCAGATGCACTATCTGTCAAACATCGTATAACAATTCGTCTTCCATTAATAGGCACAAATACTTGCGCTGTAGGTAAAACAAATGTTTTATCTAGGGTTTGTTTATTAGGGATATTATTATTGCATGAATGCAAGGTAAGTGTGTCCGAGCGTTTATTATACGCAGCGTCAGAAACGCGTGGAGCGCTCGTATCTGGAATGTTAGTGTGCGCCGGTGGCATAGTGGCTGGCTGCGCGCACGAAGATAGCTTGCGACCCGTACCGGAGCCGCGAGCCATTGCGTTTGCCGGCGATCCATTCTGAACCCCGTCACTACGGTACGATGTTAGCGGATTATCAAAATGCAATAATGAGTGATGTTTTTTATGACACTGTTTGCAAGTGTTATGCGAACCACAATTAATTGTTGTATGCTTTGTACTGAAACAATTAATACACAGTTTGTTGTTTTTAATGTAATTAAAACGTTCTTTTACGGGTAATTTGTGAAATGCTGTGCATTGATATAAATGAATATGATGCGAAGTGTTACAAAACATGCAAGCGGGTTTGTCTTTGTTATTTTCCGTAATAGCAAAAGTATGCGTAAATTTTGATGATGACGTTGGTTGGCGTGAGCGAGTTGCAGAATTCCCCTGCGGCTGGGATACATTCTGCCGTACAGCAGTCGTGCGTTCCAACACCTTTATATGATGACGAATAAAACTCACTAAATCACTACTTGTCGGTATATCTTTGTCGCGGACGGATAGCTCAAAACTTTGAACTAATTGAGTGTCTATCTTTTTAAGTGCGAGATGCGTAAGAATGAAATCAGTTAAATCAATAATTTCTAATTGTTTTAAAGCGGACATAGAAGAATTAACTCGTTCAATAAAGTTATTTAATTGCGTAGGTGAACTAGAAGTAGGTTTAATATCAAGTATGTTATTAAGGTACATTGATCCTAGTAACCTCTTATCTTGATATTTATCGACTAAAGAATTCCATATCGTGGTATAATTAGATTCATTAGGTATAATTCCTGCGAACACATTGAGGGCGTTTCCACTTAACTTTGCCACTAAATATTGTACTCTTTGTGCGTCAGTTAATGAAGCGTTATCATGAACATTGGTCTTAAAACTATGATAGAATAGCGGCCAAGATTCAGGATTACCAGAAAAATCTACCAAATCCAATGGCGCCAAACGACAGTTGTTCGAGGTAGGCTTATCAGTTGCGGAGATAGCACGACGAGTTTCTATTAAACCCGAGCGAGTATGTTGGATGAATGAAAATAATGTTTCAAATGCATTCCAATTACTAAAGTTAAGTTCATGTTTAGGGTTCACTTCTAATAACAATGTATTGTGTTGATCACATAAATCATTGAAATTGCTATATAATTTGTCAACATTCGACGAAGCGGCTAAAAAGTCCTGCTTACATCTAGTGTCAACATCAGCTGATGGCACTATTTTCTTAGCGGAATTATATAAAGTATTAATATGCGCGAATATTGCTTCTTTTTTAGCATGTACAATTTTTATTTTTGCCTCCGAAGACATTTCAAAAAGTTTTTAAATATAGTTCTATCACATGAATAGATAATGGTATGATTTCGACACGAACTTGGAATGTGGGTAGAATCGGCTTCGATATACGACGATTTATTTAATGAAAGCGTAATTTTATGTAATGTAATGTTTTAGGTGTAATTAATTAAACAAACATAAGCGTTAAAGACGTATAATTTATGGAACTTTTATACAACTAATAGATATAATGCGAAAAATAAGCGATATGCGTACCGTAATTTCTGCGTACTGCGAAGTTACGGTATTACTAAAAGGTACAGTAATGTGCTAATTAATATTCTAAAGGAATTTATACGAAATTGTAGCTTCTGTTATAATTTATATGGGTATATATGTGTATGATACTTATTGAAAGTTATGTTCCAACGATAGTAAGTGAGCGTTAGCTGGTTATATCCGGTTCGTAACGGACCAAAAAACTATGTGTATGCGGATGCGGGTGACTTATAAGTTTTATGTAAAATGCAATAACGGAGACAGAAACCTAGGGGATGAGCTAGTCCACATCAAATAAAAGAATGAAAAGCCAGGGGTAAATGCACTCACCGAAAGCCGGCAAAGATCCAATCCTGCTAGTCGTTCCTCCAGGTGCCCACGCGTGGGCTAACTTTCTCCAGCACTGTCTTTAATAACTACAATTTCTTGAAATTCACTTTTGAATGCGGGAACTATCAAATTATTATAATGCGATGCGTGCAAAGGTGCAACAAGAGAAGAATGACGCGGTGATAACGAATGTCTTTCCTTCGTGGATGTTCGGCCAACTTCGGTATTCCGGGCAGTTGTCATTGCAAGCCACCTTGCCGACGTAGCGTGCGATGTTCCGGATGATCATTGCACATACTTGCGTAGTTCATGCAATTCACCCTAGATGGCTAAGTCATACTAATATTTGATGTGAACAAAACGGCACAAACACCTATGTATATTGCCGTTCTGCAGTACTGGCCATTTCAAATCAAAATATTTTTTGTTGGCTAAGAATTCTTATTTCAAATTAATTTTATTTTAAAAACATTGAATTCTTTTTCCAAAAGTAGTCATTTGTTTATTGATTATTGTTACATTTTCATCGTATTTCAATCTTTTTCGTCATCGTGGATACGTTAATAATTCGAGTAATTTCGGAATATGAGTACCGTCGTGGCAGCAACGCGACACAAGCGGCACGCAACATCAACGACGTTTACAGAGCTAACACTACAAACCAACGCACCACCTGTTATTGGTTTGCTCGCTTCTGTTTTGGAAATTTCGACCTGAAAAATGAACCAAAGTCCGAAGACTTTGGTCTACAATGACGAATGAAAGGCGATTGTGGAAGCTGATGATACACAATCTACGGCTGAATTAGCAGCAGCTTTCGACGTTAGCGTCAAAACAATATTGGTACATTTGCGTCAAACTGGCAAGGTAAAAAAGCTTGACAAATGTTTACCCCACGAACTCAATGATCGCCAGCGCGAAGTACGCGTCGAGAGGTGCCTTGCACTGCTCAACAGACACACAAATGAAGGAATTCTGAACCGCATTGTTACCTGCGATGAAAAATGGATTTTGTTTGATAACCGCAAGCATTCAGCAAGTTGGTTGGATCCTGGTTCAGCACCTAAACTATGCCCTTAACGAAAACTTACCCCTAGAAAAGTGATGGTCACTGTTTGGTGGTCTAGCGCCGGTGTGATTCATCACAGCTTCTTACCAAACGGGGTGAGCATTACTGCAGATGTGTACTGTGAAGAACTGAACACAATGATGGAGAAGCTGGCACATCTCCAACCAGCATTGGTCAATAGCTCGTCTCCACTGCTCCTGCACGACAACGTGCGACCTCATACTGCACAGTAGACGGTCTCCAAGTTGCAAGAACTGGGATTGGAAGCTCTCCGTCATCCGCCCTACTCACCAGACCTTGCGCCTACAGACTACTACTTTTTCCAGAATCTGGATAACTTCTTGGCGGGAAAAAAATTCAATACCCGAGAGGCAGTGCAAAATGCCTTTGAAGAATTTGTTGCTTCCCGTCCAGCTGATTTCTTTAAGAAGGGCATCAATAAACTGCCACTGCTTTGGCAAAGATGTATTGATTGCATGGGTGATTACTTCGATTAATACAAATAAAAAATACATGAAAAAAATTCGTTTACATTTTTCATACAAAACGGCAATTTCATAGGTAAAGACCTAATATATAATGCTTCCGTCTGGATCTCGATACCGAGTACACGCGTGCAGGAACACAAGTGAATTTTCATATACTTTCTCATAATTTAAATCAATTTGAAATAAATTAAATTCGGTGCAAATAATAGGAGTGCATAACAAGTGAAGAGGTTGAACGCAAGCTGGCTACGCTACGACACGCGCACACATCGCCAATTCCTGTGCAAGTAAGCCGCACACTACATACGTCCTACTCACTCACGGACGTGAGCGCCCTCCATTGAATGTGACCAACAATTACACATCTCGCTCTACAGCTGTATTCATTGACTGTGTATACGCTAACTGCGATTACATCTACACGTTACCTGTTCACTCTGATTGGTTGCTCACTTTGCATACATACTCAGCGCCTTTGGATCGATCTCAGTTCCAGTTTTTTAACATACTTGCCAATTTGCCTACCTGCGCTTTGTCATTAAAAACCACGTGTTACGCGCTAGTGAATAATGCCGCTAAAACGTACGCCCCCAAAGGAAAAATCACCATCGCTGGCGGACTTTGCATCGCCTTTGCAACACTACGCGTCTGATTCTAATGTTGCTGAAGTCGGACATGAGGCTACGGGGAGTGCTGCGTCATCGCTTGGCAACTTGACCAAGCGAAGTGTGCCTAAGCGGAAACGGGGAGATACTGATGACTTTAGCAAGACGGAGTTGATGGCTATGTTTTCTGAGCTGCGGAAGCGGCAGGATGATAAGTTCGACGCTGTGCTTGCCTCAATTAGTCAGGTGCAAGTTACTGTGGACTTGATCTCCACTAAATATGAAGAGGCACTAGAAAAAATTCATTTCTTAGAAGAAGAAAACGAAAGTGCTAAGAGTCTTATTAAGGATCTACAAATCCAGTTAGAGGCGCAACAGCATCATTTCCGATGCACCAGCATAGAGTTAAGAAATATCCCCCAAAACCAAAAGGAATCGAGGGACGATCTCATGGAAATTGTTAGTAACATAGCTAAGTTACTTAATGTATCATTGCCAAGTACTGCGGTTAAAAACATTTACCGCATTAATACAAAAGCTACTGATAAGCCAATAATAGCGGACTTTACTACAGTCGCTATGCGAGATAATTTCTTGAGCTCCTTTAAAAGGTACAATAAAATGCACGTAAATGCAAAACTTAGCACATCCAGTCTTCAAATAGGCGGAACTCACAAACTATTGTATATTTCGGAAAATCTCACACAACAGGAGCGTAAGCTGTTTTACCTTGCTAGAGAATTTGCCAAAAGAAATAAGTTTATATTTTGCTGGACGTCATCTGGAAGAATATTTTTGCGGGAAAGAGAAGGTTTGCCTCAAATTCGCATAACGTGTGAAAGTGACCTAGACAAGCTACAACGAGATAAGTGACTAGAATGTCAGCAGCAAAACGCGAGAAGTTTCAGTTTTATATCCATGAACAATATCGATTGCTTATATAACCTGTGTTACAAATCTATGCTAATATTTTTAATTCCTAAATTGTTTTATTATCTAAGCTTTATTCTAAATATGTTATATGCTAGTATAAATGGCAAGTATGCCCAGTGCTACTCGTATCCTTTTCTTTTACCACTTACCTTACCTCATACACGCTCATCAGAACATACATATATACAACATAATAGTGATAAACACCACATAACAGTTATATCATATAATATCATATTTCTCATACCCCAAAATCGTACGACAGTAAATAAGAAACAACTCATTAAAAATTTAATACATACCAATACATACAAACTTTGCCCCGACTCTTTAGCAATATCTTGCTTATTTAAAAACAATACTTGGCACAAATATCACTGTTCAAGCCCCAATACCGCAGATCACTCCCTATATATACCTAAAACCCATCACAAATATATGTGTGGTAAATTAAACTATATAAGAAACAACTTAACGATTTTAACTATGATACTTTTATCTTATGTGTATATTCACTACACGCACGTTTCTAAGTTCTTAAACAGTTGTTTTATTGCACTCATATTTTACTTCATTACGGTACAGCCACTACGTCATGGCCAGGAATCACGTCATAGTACATGCGCACGCGGCGGTGTCGCTTGCTTAACTGGTTGTTCACTTACAATTTTTCTGATTAAGATGATAACCAGTTTATATTTCACAAATAACCTATACTTCTGCCTACACTCCTTTAACCTATATATATTATTACATACTTCATTAACCCTCCGCATTCCCCTACTAAACTCGAATTGTCTATTAATATATATGTTCTGTCAATGCATACGTTTAGTTAAAATTGTTTTTAAAGCCAGGATATGTTCCTGTGCGAATAAAATATTTTATTAATTATCATGACCGATCATAAAGATTTAATTGATAGCATCGACAGCACCACCATGATAGACAATTTTCGGGTAGGCTCGGCGGAGGAATGTAGGTTAAAACTAGGCGATTACCAAAACCAAACTTTAGTGCTCACGCAAAACATAAGAAGTATTCGTAAAAATTTCGATGAATTTGTAGTATTTTTAACACGGCTTAAATTACTACCGGACATTATAATACTTACGGAATGCTGGATAGACGATTCTTTTCAAAACTTATCTCTGCCAAATTACAACTGTCACTCATCAACGGTATTCAGAAACCAAAATGATGGCTTGGTCATTTTTTCCAAAATAGGACTGAGTGTAGATATTTGTGAACCACAATTCATTGATGCGAATTGTCTTCTGATAAAACTAGGTCTTGAAATCAGTATTATTGCAATATATCGTTCCCCATCCGTAACCGACATTACGAATTTTTTATATTCGTTGGAAAAAACAATCGAAACCATGCCAAGGGAGTCTTGTGTCATACTATCTGGTGATCTTAATATCAACATAAAACCTGACACGTGTGATCCTAAATGCCCAGACTACCTAGAGCTCACTGCCCATCATGGTTTTATTCCAGGACACCTTCTGCCCACACGTGGCCCAAATTGTCTGGACCACGCCATGATTAGATCAAAAAACAAGAGCCGTGTTGTAGTATGTGACTCTGATATTACTGACCACGATACAGTCCTGATATGTATAGATAATGCTATCTCGAAGAATCCCCCGCCGTCAAGAGTTATAACTAAAACTAATTATCTTGATGTTACGACTTACCTTGAGTGTGTTAATTGGTATGGTTTTTATGAAGAAACTGATGTGACTGTTGCTACTAAAATTTTGATAGACAAGATTTCCGTCGCTGTCAAGATAAATACCACGCATAAGAAACTTAGCAGCTCTGAAGTTATAAAGAAACCGTGGATGACAAAAGGACTACTAAACTCTATCCGACGACGCGACTCTCTGCATTTACAATTAAAGAAAAATAACAATAACCATACACTTAAACAAAAGTACAGGACGTATCGGAATCAATGCCAATCCTTGCTCAATAAACATAAAAATAAACATGATGCAAATCTTATAGCTAACAACAAAAATAATAGCCGAAAGCTTTGGATGACGGTTAAGAGCATTTGTCATATACACCCTTCTAAAACAAACTCTATTAATCTTCTGAAACTGAAACCCGATTCAGCTAGCTCTTTGAATTTTGTTAATAGCTACTTCTCTTCTGTGGGTTCTGACCTTGCTAACAAAACTCTAAAACACATACAAAAAACCGAGGCTGAGTTAGCTAACTCTATAACTTTTAATCAGTCACCCAAAGATTCTCTCTTCCTGACGCCTACAGATGAGGCGGAAATCAGCAATATCATTTCAGGGCTTAAATTAACTTCTGCTCCAGGCTGTGACCAAATAAGCAACGCGGTTCTTAAACATTCTAGCCACATCCTAGCTTCGCCTATTGCACATATCTGTAACTTAAGTATGTTATCCGGAGTGGTCCCTGATTGTCTTAAAGTTGCAGACATCTGCCCTGTGTTTAAATCTGGTGACTCTTCATCGGTATCAAATTTCCGTCCAATATCTTTATTGCCTTCACTATCCAAAATATTGGAAAAAGTAGTCAATAAGCGCCTACTGAGTTATTTTGAAAAAAATGAGATATTGTCCCCTAAGCAATTTGGATTCAGGACTAATAAATCGACTGAAGATGCTGCTGTGGCTCTAGTGAACCATGTATCAGAAGTTTTGGACACAGGCCAGAGGTGTGTAGGTGTGTTCCTAGATTTGGCCAAGGCATTCGATACAGTGTCTTGGCCAATCCTGATAAAGAAGCTCGAGCGGCTAGGAGTTCGAGGAATTGCACTTACCTGGTTCCGTTCTTACTTAAGCCGAAGAATGCAAAGAACTCGCATTTTGGACCAGTATAGTGACTATAAATTAGTCACTTTTGGCATCCCTCAAGGAAGCGTTCTCGGGCCTACCCTTTTTCTGACCTACATTAATGACTTCTGCCAACTTGAGATCAATCAAGCTGAAATATATACATTTGCCGACGATACTGCTCTCATATTCCGTGGTAACGACTGGCCAGCGGTCATAAATGCGGCGCACTTAGGATTATCACAGGTAGCGCACTGGATGCAAAACAACCTGCTTACACTTAATGCAAGCAAAACAAAATACGTGGCCTTCCGAATCTCCCAGCGGACGGAACCAGAATCAATCAACTTAAAGATTCACTCCTGTGGATCAATTTCATCTACCATATGTTCATGTCCATGTCTAGAACGAGTAGAATCAGTGAAGTACCTTGGTATTTTGATTGATCAGAGGTTATCATGGGAGGGCCAAATTCTTGCCATGTGCGGACGGCTTCGCAAAATGACATATATATTCAAACGATTAGCTTCAGTTGCCGATCCCCATACGCTAAAAATTGTATACCAAGCTCTATGCCAGTCTATACTTAATTATTGTATAGTTTGCTGGGGATCTGCAACCAAGACACTATTTCTGAAGATTGAAAGAGCTCAAAGAAGTCTTCTCAAAGTGGCCTACAAAAAACCGTACAGATACTCAACAGATCGTCTATACGAAGACACTCAGTATCTTAGAGTACGACAACTATATATTTTGGCTGTCACATTGCGATACCATAAATTAGCACATAAATATATAATCCATTCTCAACGATCTTCACGTCGTAACACTTGGCTCAAATCTAAAGCCAAAACTGATGTAGCGAAACGATCTTTTCCTTACAAAGGACCACGGATCTACGAGCAACTAGACACAATTATAGGTATATATCAGACATCGCGTTTTGTTTGCAAAAAGAAGGTTGCATCATGGTTGCTACGGTCTGACTACGTTGTGACGGAAATGTTTGTTAAACCCAATACTTAACACTGCGGGGCCTGTTCTTCCATACTGGATTCATTTGCTACTTTACTCTAGGCCCTACTGCTTTCGGAGTACATTGGTCAAATAACTGTCATCAGTCATCAGGGCTATTGTAGCTTATTGAGTCCTGTCTCGGGCTCGTGTTGGTAGATGCGTCTCAGAGTTTCGATCAGCTTATTAATGTATGGAATATTTGTCAATGACTGCATCTAACGATCGGTCTCGGCTTAAGGATGCATTTATTTGCACGAGTAGGTGAGTGGAGAACAGGTCCCTTAACTACTTAACTACTTTCATCCCATCAATATGTACAATATAAATTACCTAATATTCTTCATACTTGCACATATCACACACGACACTATTCCCATAATTTATTCTATCGTTGATTTTTACACAGTACTTTTATATACACATGCTCATACTTACACCCTTACACATAACAACAAAAAAAAAACTGGAAAGGATATTGGTATCACCTACATACTTGCATACTTAGTATTAGTCTAAATTTTGCTAGAGTTTACTGTTCGCAGCATCATATTACTGTCTGTATACATATATATTTTATTATAATATAGGTAAACAAATTAACATGTTTCTTATCATGCCATGTTCACAAGGAAGAGACTGAACTTCACGACACAGGTTATCCTAGTGTGAGGTTCAGGGAACTATGCTATAATTTATTATATTCTTATACCTACAAACGATAACTGTAACCATTAACTCATGTTTTGGAGACAAATAAAGATTATTATTATTATTATTATTATTATTAATATTATTATAAGCCATCCTTCGAAGTGTAACAGGTTTAGGTATAAAATAAGTGTTTGGGTGTGTTAATATATGCATAAAACTAGTTAAAAAAAAAAGTATTTTATGCAATACATATAATAAAGAAATTTAATAATAATAATAATGGCTATATGTGAAGTGTATAGGTGTAGTACGTATTTTACTAACTATTTAAGACAAAACTATAAAGATAGAAACTAAAAAGTTGTACGATATCTGTTTAAACTCCACTGTATTTAGAAGCAGTGATGGTCCAGTGGCAAATACTATGAATTTCGGTGTTGAAATTCCATGGTTGGAATTGAAAATTGACCACAAAAAGTGTAACATATCAACAATTATTTATATAAAATCGATACACCACCATAACCACTGTAATCACAACACTAGGCGTAAAGATATTTTAAATTTTGAATGTGTTCGATATCACACATTACTTGCCAGATTGACCGAACCGTGAATTCCACTCTCCAGGTTAGTTTCTCGATGGCCGAATCATTGTAAAACTGTATTCTATTTTATTCGAGGAACAAGTGAAGTGACCATAGAGAAAAACAATAGATTCGAGAGATCCTCAATGACCGATTGTATTTAAAATTATAAATCGATATCATAATGACTGATCATATAATCTGTTTAGCGAATTGATACTGATTGTAAAAACAAGGTTAATTTTTTTATTACTATATAATCGAATTTACGTGTGGCGTTATATCCTGATATATATATATAAATAACACCATACTAAATATATATATATATATATATATATATATATATATATATCATCATCATCACATTGTATAAACAAAGTCGCTTTCTCTGTCCCTATATCCCTATGTATGCTTAAATCTTTTAAACTACGCAACGGATTTTGATGCGGTTTTTATAAATAGATAGAGTGATTCAAGAGGAAGGTTTATATGTATAATAACATCCATTAAATAGTGGAGAAATACTGTTATTTTTAGGTTTCTAATGTGATGTCGTAAATAATTACATTTTTCCGCTTACATTGCAAACGCAGACTGAAACCCACGAGATTTATCAAAATAATGTACTAAGTATTATACACATTGAAAAGGTCTACAGAAAACTCCGCTATGGTATATGTCTATCTATATATAGCAGGAAAACTTCATGGTTTAGGGAAAAAAGAATTGTTTTACTCTAAATTTAACGCGTGCGGGCCACCGGCAGTAATGAATAAATTAAAACTACTGGATCGATTTTAATTATTTTTTCAGCGAATGACATAGGCTATATATTTTAATAACCGTGCGAAGTCAGAGCTTGCCGCTAGTTATATATATATCGGAGATTTAGTATGGTTTTTTCTCGACATCATAAGTTTGAATGGCAAAGCTCTATTAACGTGGGCGTATATTTGTGGGTATCATACAAATGAGAAGACACAAATTACTAAAAAAACACTTGGTTCATCGTAACCATTCCAGTCCTCGATTTGCAGAAACTTCTCTTATCTCGTGATTCCGGTTAGGTTACCTCGTCATTATACCTTCACTATCACGATGTCATCTTTAGTACACTTTCAAGGTTCTGTTATCATCTGGCATCATCGTGATCACCTTGGATAGCATGTCATGGTGAACAACTATTATAGAATAGAAACTTCTAATCTTATAGGCTTGTGCCAATATCTTCCAATCATAAAATCACCGTTTCGTAATAGGATCGCACCACAATACACCGGAAGACGTAGAGTTGGTAGGCCCCCCACTAGGTGGACTGACGACATCGTTAAAGTCGCGGGTAGCCAATGGTTACAAGCGGCTAATAGCCGTTCTTTGTGGCGTTCTATGGGAGAGGCATTTGTTCAACAGTGGACTCTTCCTGCTGATGATGATGATGAATAGGATCGCACTGATGTAGACTGATTAGTTCACAGTCCTCACATCATATGTTAACTGTCATAGGTTTCACTACATAGGTGGTGCCTGTTCCGATGGTCGGTAGAAGAGTGCTGAATCAACTGCAGAGTCTAATGACATTAGTACCCCTGAAAAATCTTAGTTTTGCCAGTCTCGTAGAAAACTAACTCCAGTTACCCAATTGATGTTTTTAAAAGGTTAGTTATTTGATGGCTTGTGTTTCACATCACTGCCAGTGTTGTAGTGTACTGGTTTATCAACTTGGTGACCATGACCTCTCCTGATCTTGGAGTGCTAGGTAAATTCCCGCCAAGCCAGCCTTAACGGTATCATTCGCCGGGATTTTACCAGCAATACCGAACCGGATGATCTGATGCGTGACGATGGTAAAAGACCTGACGGTACACCGTCAAATGACTCTGGCTCCGTGGAAGTTAGGGCAGCCCTTAGTGTGGGGCGCTACATGCATAGACACTTTAGCGCAGTCACATCTTTCTGAAACCAAGTAGAGGGCTGGCGCCACGGCTACATCGGCGAAGCAACTCAAGTGGCGCAAGTATGCTTACCTTGGTAGTGGTTACATATTTTAGCTGTTTGGTGTAGAGACGTTGGGTCCGTGAGGACCAGGAGTTCATCGTATTTTCCAAAATTTATCAGAGCGTATTTGGTCGACGCGACTCGTGATCAAAATGCTGGCACCTATACTGGTAGACCTGGTAGTGGGTTGGAGCATTTGGACTGACTGTAAGTCTGCAATGACTTTTAGGTCATCTAAATGCTTTCATTGTAGTTACTAGTGTTAAATATAGTTCGAAATAATAAAGGCATACCGCCGTTTGAAAAAAGATTATAGTTCAATAGTTAAGTTCGGTATTTAGTTTTAGTTCAAGTATTTCTAACATTATTTATGTAAATTTACAATAAAATTTAAATACAATACAAAATACCAACATGTACATATACTTACAATTATTATTATAGTTAATAAGTTTATATGTTATCAAAATTTTGTTTTAACTATATATCGAAAATACTAAAAATCCCGGTTTCTGTAAAATTAAAACCGGTATTAATGAGTCCGTCATTTGGCTCGGTATTCCGGTATTTTCGATATCCGGGATCCCGGTTTGCGACCCATAACCACCATATTGAAATGACATGCCATTCTAAAATGACAACCAGGACCGATAACTCCACTTCCCCTCAAAGTACGAAATCACTAACTCATCAGTGGCATATACTTTTATTTGTAGTATATGCCACTATTAACTATCCATCCAAACAACTCAACCGCTTAACTCAGTTTTTTGGTTAAGAATGATTTTGTTAGTTCCACTACAACTTAAAACACATATATAAAAAAAATTTAGAATGTTCGCCGCAAACCTCATATTGTAGTTATTTACCAAACATATGATGTAGTGGTGCAGAAGCTATCTTGATATAAAAAAACTGTGCCTGCAATCATTATATTCTATTCGATTCAACGCTCATCGATTATTCTCTAGAATAAATCTGGTAAAATAAACAAGAAAGCTTATATTAATCTTGGCGATTAAAATTAAATTAGTTCTAACTTAACTTATTCCGAATACTAAATAATGGATCTAACACGACTAAGACCAAATTATACTTAAGTTTTAATCAAGTTCGTGATATGGAATTGACCCCATTGTCAACATATTTGGTGATCATTACGCTATTTGATTTAAAATTCGGAAAAAACTATAAATTTAAGTAATGTTTGTATGCTATTCGAAGCGTGATGTTTCTTTTATTAGTTCTAGTTAGTTGTGAATGACCACATATAAGTGATTATGATGGAAACTTGTGATTTTCTAACAGATGGTTGTTTGTTTACATTTTAGGACAGGTATGAATAAACAGACTATACAATGCGTTTAAAATAAGAATAGGACGGACTCTCGGCTAACTTCACTCATATTCACTCTAATAAGTACGATCAGCAGAACAAACTTAAAAATAAAGCAGTGCCAGATGAATGACTCGAATTTGTTAATTTTAATAAATTCATATTTAAAAAGCATAGACGCCATTTTGGTTTGATAAAAACGCGGGCGTCAGGGTATTATTTCACCGACAGTGGGGCCGATTCTATATCACGAACTTGATTAAAACTTAACTATAATTGGTCTTAGTCCTGTCAGATCCAAAATTTGGTATTCAGAATAAGTTGAACTAATTTAATTTTAATCGCCAAGATAAAAATAAGCTTTCTTGTTTATTTTGCCAGAGATATTCTAGAGAATAATCGATGAGCGTTGAATCGAATATAATGATTGCAGGCATAGTTTTTTTATATCAAGATAGCATCTGCACCACATCATCATATGTTTGATAAATAATTATTAGATGAGGTTTGCGGCCAACATTCTCAAAACATTTTTTTATATGTATGTTTTAAGTTGTAGTGGAACTTATAAATCATTCTTAACCAAAAAACTGAGTTAAGCGGTTGAGTTGTTTGGATGGATAGTTGTTAGTGGTAAAAATAATAAAACACAAATAAATTAACCAAAATGAAATGCACCGGAACAGAAAACACTTTCGGGCATTAAGTCCGTAGGACGAAAAATTTGCAGTGCAATATCCAGCCTTACTTAAAAGATTATTCAAAATAGAAAACAGACCAGACAGCAAGTCGAAATGTGCCTCAAGAATGGACGGTGGCAGCGTTCATATAATAAAATGCTTAATTCCTATACTTTATCGAGCCTGGTTACTCCTCCCGACCATCTCAAATCTTCATTTCCGTCGTGTGCTTATTTTGTACATGCGTCTCCTTTACTGTTTACTCTTCACCGTCAGTGATTTACTCTTATAATCTGTAGGCAGTGTTTTGCGTCGTGTCTGTGTATATAAATAGCCTTATTTCATCAATATCTGGTCAAGATACCAGCTTGACGCAAATTATAAGCTAGCAACATTAAAAAAACAGCAATGAATGCACGAACGGACGTCGTTGCGACTTTTCTTTCCGTCATGCAATTCGTTTTTTGTCATTCATGAATTCGTCGATAGAAATTATCCTAAATGGTGTCACCAACGTGAACATTAGTTGAATTATAGATTTAATAATGTGTTAGTGTTTCCTTTCGCATAGTAATAGTTGATGTTCGTAGTATTTTAAAATAGGTGTGTGACAAGTAAAGTTCGGTAATGGTGGCCATGTCATGAAAATCCCCACAGCCATGGATGATAGCTCCGTGTCTCATCACAACGGAGGGCAAGTGGGATCTCAAATTGGAGTTAGTGTAAATAACAAACAAAATGATGAACCTAGCCAAAGTGTCCAGTATTCAATACCGGGGATATTGCACTTCATCCAACACGAATGGGCGAGATTCGAGCTCGAGAGATCACAATGGGAGGTGGACAGAGCGGAGTTTGAGGTGATTTTTTGTTTTTATTACTAATTAATTATTTAATTAGAAGTTTAGTCAACATTACCTACCATTACTTATCGCAAAAACAGGCATTGTGAATCTCCGAAATCATTGTAATGCAATTGTGTATTCTGATTAGGAATTATTTATTCAGAATTAGGCTGTGATAGAACGGGATTACTAGTCCGCTTAGAATCTATATTATATTATACTTGTACTAGTAATTCAGCCACTTTTTATTAGTGTTGAACAGTTTTAACATTATCACCATCTACTGTCAGAAAATATGTTTTCTCAAGATGTGTACCAACACAAAAGTAGTAATTTATTCAAACTAAAACACCTAAAGGGTTAGATCATTTCATCTGGAATAATGAATAGTTTGATATTAGTAGTTATTTCATTTTAAGCCAGTAAATTTACTAAAAGTTAAGGTTAGTTACATTTATTGGGCTGAGTTATAATGAAAAATACCAATTTCTGTGATCACTGAATATGAAGGAATATCAGCTGATGGAAACAGATTAACCCATTGGCATCGGCGATAATGATAACAACAGAATTTCATTCATAAATAGGCCATAGTGGTCCAGGAAGATGCCAACTTATTAAGTACAGTACAACTAATTTCTTAGTGTCTCTCATCAATCATCACATATCTGAATGCAATAGATTATTGATATCCACGTCCAATAATTATGAGATTCATCATGTGTAAGAATTTGAATTCAGAACAACCTTTTTTATTATTGTTTTGATCAAATTAAAATCATTTATTAAATTTTAGCATTTACAATGTTGTTATGAAAATCAATTACATCATTTAATATTTAAATATTCTACTGCTGCATTCAGCAAAAATGGTATAGAGCCATTACATGAAGAACAGGCAAGAAACTTCTTCATTCCATTCTTTTTATGTCTTTACTCTTTTAATTTGTGAGTGTGTTATAAAATTATTACTATATTTATCACATAGGCGATTGCAAGCATTTTTGTCTTCTAAATAATCACCAATTTAACCCCTACAATCTGGGATTCTTGATAGAAGGAGAATGTGTTCAAATAATACATTTGCAAACAATTGCTGAAGCTGTGTCATTTAAATTTCTTGGTGGAAAGATAGATCACAAAGGATTCACACCATCTCTAGACGCAGCTTTCTAAAAGACCTTAGTTTGGTAGACCAACAACCAATAAGTAACATTAAAAAAGCTTGGATATGTACATGTACATGCACAAAATACCCCAAGCCAGACGTCAGTGCAGGATATTTCGCCCCCAATTAGAATAAGAAGCTTGGATATACAACAACTGCTTGACATCATGTCTGACTTGGCCTGTTCTAGTATACAACAATACAAAATCCCTTTTAACAAAGCTGGATGTAAACATCATAAGAACATTGAAGTCATGGTTGGAGCTCGCACTTTCGGCAGACCCATCTACTTTATTTAGGGAGCAAACTACTTTAGACCTTGATTCGAGGCTACGATTCCTCAAACTATTTATAATAGGTGCACAGACCAGCAAACGGGTTTTGGGTCAAAAAATAAAACTGAGGGTAAATACATAGTAAAATCTTCTACAACAAGATGAAAATTATAGCCATTAAAATTCTATCTATACGCTTTTCAGATGTCCTCCCAGAACAAAGTAACTTATTAAGATGGGGGAAAGCCACCAAAAAGTCGTCCGATATTTGTTGAGAGGCGATAGGTACAGCAAGGTATTGTTTGGATCTGGTGATTTGATAGCATCTCTAATTTTGGCTTATTTTTGAGGTATCATTCTGTAAAATAAAATGTAACGAATTCTATAAGTATGTTATTCACACAAATACAAAATGGATCTAATTAAAAAATCACTATTTTGGATATTTTTTTTTGGATATTACAGGTGCTTATGATTATGTTCTTCTTCATGTTCTTAAACATTAAATGATTCAGCTTAATTTGCCAGCGAGGATGACTCATGTTATATTTAGTCTCTTAATAGGTAGACTCATATCTGTAAGGTTCCAAAATACTCTTTCTTCACCGAGATTGATTTTGAAGGGCCTACCCCAAGGGTCGGTTTTGAGCCCTTTATAATATAGTTTGTACACTTATGGCCTACATCAAAGTGTAGATTCATTTTGTGAAATACTAGAATATGCTGATGATATAGCCCTATATTATGCTTCTAACTCTATGTCGGATTTGGTATCGCGTCTTAATACAGCTCTTATATACCTCTATGAATGGTTAAAAAATCATGGACTATCATTAGCCTCAGATAAAAGTAAGGTGGTAATTTTTTCTCAGAAGATATTAATCCCTGATGTTCAAATTTATGTTAGTGTATTGTCTTGATGTAAGTAATCAAGCAAAATTTTTAGGTCTTATTTTAGACTCTAAGTTAACAGGTTCTGTGCACATTGATTATTAAGAAATAAATGTGAAAAGAATATAAATATTCTTCGTGCTTTGTCTGGAGTTTGGTGGGGATCTCATCCATACAGCCAAAAACTTCTTTATAATGCCATCATTAGAAGCCATTTGGATTACGCTACATTTCTGTTAGAACCATGCAGTAAAATTTCGTTAAGATATTTTGATTCAATCCAACACAAATATCTTCGTATAATTTCAGGTGCCATGAAATCTTCTCCTATGAATGCTTTTCAAGTTGAATGTGTTGAAGCTCCTCTTTATCTTCGTCGACAATTTCTCAGTGATTGTTCTTTTTTCAAGCTGCTCAATTTTCTCTTTATCCAATTTTTAATAGACTTCACTGTCTTTCTATTCTATTTCGGTCTTCAGACTATTGGCGTCATAAAGACCCTTCTTGTTTATTAAATTCTTTTTAATAAACTTTCAAGTATGCCTTTTTCGTTATATCAATTTCCTATACATCCTCTTTTTAGTGTTCCCTATGATTGTTTAATGTATAGACCAAATATTCTTTTACATTTTGGTATTGACAAAGATTCCCCTGGCGCTGATAAAATTTAGAAATTACAAATTGACGAGAGAAAAAACTATAGTCATATGCGTGATTTGAACCTGCATCCATGCACACCTATAGTTCAACTTATGTAGTACTACAAACAAGACCAATTTTGCAATTGGTTTCAAACTTGTGAAGGATGATGCAACCTTGTAATTTTAATATTGTTATGTTTGCAATAATGCCTGCTCTGCAGATTACAGATACCTATTTGATTCTCTGACAGATACCTAAGATAGCAAACTATTTTGATGAGTTTGCTATCTTAGGTATCTGTCAGAGAGGTATCATTTGTGAAAAAAGAAGAATAAGAACAATATTGCTTTGAACATGTACAGCAAATCATTAATATATGCTTGAAACAGAATTGGTCGTTAATATATTAATATATGCTTGAAATGGAACTTATCCTTGCACTATTCCTGTTTTACTTGGTGATTGGTCTTGGTGCAAGATGGTGTTTCACCTAATAATTTCTTCTGTGGCCTTGCATTGCAATAGTTGTATGCTGGAAATTGAAACTGAGGATCATATATGGCTCCACAGTTTCATTATCCAGCATACAACGTCTGCACAGGTGACTGTCTGTAGTCCCAATCTATATAGTGGATAGTTCAAATTGTAATGTCCCATAAGTAGTAGGTCATGTCCTGGTAATTTTAGCAAATTTTATGAGATTTTCTTGTTGAGGAATGGGAACATGAGTTTTATTTGGTTGCAGTCTGTTTTACTATACCATAGATTTTGTTGTTATTTTTCTGTGTAAAAGATTTCTTGCCTCTGAGGCCAAGGAGGTCTGAGGTTTACAAAGTGCCATTACGTCTTCTCTAATCTGTTTTATGGTCCATTCTAGAAAATTTGCATCACGCATGATATTTGGCTCTTTGTCCATTCGTCTGTTACCGTGTACTACATATGATTATTGAAGTGTAGTGCAATGTGGCAATTAGATACTACTCTCAATCCTGTAGGTTTCTTTAGTGCATACTTATGTGATGGCTGCACTATGAGTAGTACATGTCATAGCTTCAGATTCACATCCATTAGCTGAGTTTGAATGTGTGTATTTTAATGACCCTGGCTGCTAGCAGCCGACCCATAGCCTCTGCCTGAAGGGCAGCGGTAGTCTTGTTCAGAACAATAGATTCCGATTTCTGAGGAACATAAACTGCAGCCTACCCATCTTGTTCTATTTCGCACCATCTATATTTATATATATGTTATGTTTATTGCCCATGAACGATCCTCAGATCCAGAGATGATTTTTCAGACAGTAAATAAACGTCCCCCCTGGGGTGCCGGGTTAGAATTGCACCTCCCCATATCATCCCGTGGGTGTCGTAAGAGCCGAATAAGGGAAAAATACTGGAAGGTGGGCAGCAGCACCTTCTAAAGAACTACCATCTTACACTGCGATCCTCAAGCCGCCTGGCAAGCGTGGGGATTATGGTAAATACCCCCTTAATAGGGGACTGTGTCCAGCAGTGGATGAGTCAGCTGTTACAGTAAATAAACGTAATAAATATAAGAAATAAGGTAACAGCTAGGTAAATGTTAAGCTAAAAGTTTAAAGTTAAAATGGAAAGAATTAACAAATTTATTACTTCGATTTTGTATACACAGCTGCCCATCGTAAATTGAGCAATGTTAGTTTTCTGAAGTATTTAATTATTTGTCATTTGTTTTGCTTGTGAGTTTACCCATTCATAGACTGTACTGCGTCCTGCTCTCTCTAAAAAGTGTTTACCTATTCTTGTTCTTATATCAGCTATGATCCGGCTCTTAGACCAGCATCGTTTACTTTTCTTATATATATTTGGGGTCGGTATAGTATGTCTCCACGCAAAGGATAATATTATATAAAAAGTATATTTTCGCTAATATGACAAATCAATAAAAAAAAAACTGGCTTCATTTTTCTTGACTGTGTTCTTGGATATTCTCTTGTTGTTAGTATACCTGCTACCTTTAGTTATGAGGGCGTTCAAGTGGTATAGAAACCTAATGTATGCACTATGTGTATCCTACTTACGTTTTTTTTTGTTTTATTTATTAAAAAACTACATGCAATGAGCTTAGAAATGCAAAGCGAATGGCTAACTATAGGTGAATTTTGTATCCCTCTGGCGTTAAAGTGATAAAAGACTGGTTTCCTGCCTTATTAAAATTCTATCTAAACGCCTTTGAGATGACCCTCCCAGACCAAAGTAATTTAATAAGATGGGGGAAAGCCACCGAAAAGTCTTGTGGTATTTGTCGGGATGCGAGCGGTACGGCAAGGCACTTGTTAGTAGGATGCAAGGTGCTCCTTGATAGGGGTCCTTATTCACGTCGCCATGATAGAGTCCTCGAAATCATACGAGAAGCGGCGAGTCTCTCGGTAGCTAGAGCAAAAAAGGTTTAATCACGAATAAACGACACGTCGATTTTGTAAAAGAAGTGTCATCTACAAAATGTAAATCCAAGCCTTAATCCATCTTAGGCGCAGCTCCCGATTGGACTTTTTTGATAGACACGTATGAAAAACACTATTAAATTCCTGATGATGTTGGTGTTTCGTGTTCCAGAACATACATATTTCTGTACTAAAAATCTAAAACGCTATAGAACTTTCTGTGGCGTGCGAAAAAACATACCTAAAGACCACACAATAAAAACAAACAGGTATTATGGCAGAAGAGGAGGCTCGAGCGGTGAAGGGGAGCATTGATGCATCATAAAGGGGCCGCTTAACCCTACTCCTGGGTTGCAAGTCCCAGGCCTCTTTGGCCTCTTCCTCTGCTACGCTATGGACCCGGCACCCGCACAGTGAATCCAAGGAATGCTAAGAAATACGTCTCTTATTGTGGGCACGGCGTTGATTTCAAATTTGAATATAAATCATAACTCTTTATTTCTACATTTGCAGCGGTCACATATAACTGATGTTAATACTTTGTTCTATTTACATATCACAGGCACGGATCGCCTTCCTCCAAGGCGAGAGGAAGGGTCAAGAGAATCTGAAGAATGACCTTGTGAGGCGGATCAAGATGCTTGAATACGCACTCAAGCAAGAACGTGCTAAGTTCCACAAGCTAAAGTACGGCGTGGAGCTTCAGCAGGGAGACGTACGCCCACCGCCCGATGAGCCACCAGTGGAGCCCGAACCGGCGGAGCGGGCTCAATGGAAACAGGGGCGACAGCTTATCAAACAGTACTTGCAGGTATGACATCGAAATTAATAATTATGTATAAAGAGTGTTGTGCTAGTTACACGTTGAGTGTTATTGCTCCTAGAAGAATATCATTCTATTCCTTGAAAAAATGTTTTCGAACATATGTCGAATATTCAAGCTAGTTTCAGGAATCATATTATGTACAATTAATTAACATACAATACCTTAGTTACTTTTCTTAGGCCCGGTTTTTCGATTACCAGATAAACAATGTCAGACTGATAAAATGTTATCCGACCAAAGTAAAAATATATGAACGTTTTTACTAAACAACCAACATTCATCCTTGTAATGTTGGTTGTGTATACATTTATTCGTAGGAATAGTAACTACCCGATAAATGAAAAACCGGCCATGAGAATAATAAAATAAATAAAATTATTCTTTGACATGACATGTCATTTCACACATAATTGTATTTGGCGGTAATTTACGCCTATATAACAGACCTCTTCAGTCACGAAGGCACGCCCTACTGTAAATTTTAATGGGAATTTGTATGGGTAGGTACTCATCTAAATCGGTTGGCATGAATCGTACATAACTAATCTTTAATTATTGGGATAAGAAAGAAATAACATAGACTATGATATTATGTTACATAGTACTCCACTTTCGAAATTAGAGAAAGTCTTTGTTTTTATCGCGGTTGTCGTGGTACAGAAAGATGCGAATTCTTGGCCGTTTTTCGCAATCTTTTTAGGTTCAGGAATTTTTATCTTAATCGGGCTATGTGAGTAATGTTCCGCTTATTGTTCTTCAAGCGGACTCACATAGTCCGATTAAGAAACATATACCTATCATCAGATTGCTCACCCTTTTGGCTTTTGTCGAAGTACAGTTGCTTCTTTCCGTATCATCACATTACCATGTTTAGTATCCTGTTAGTATGTCATAAACAAAATTTGAACATCTGTGTTTAAACTTAGAAAAAAATCTTTGTTTCTCGCTGGAGTGACGTGAGTTTGAGAGGTTTTTAGCGACAGCAAAGTTATAGTGACTTTGAAATGTTCACGCCTTTGATGTTGCCTTTGATTTTGATTAATACCATTTTTGATGCTGATATGCTAACTTTTTACTACTATCTCACCTGACGGTAAGTGTTGATGCGGTAAAAGAATTTGTTCAGGCTAACCTAGAATTGCTGGCTCTCAAATACTGCTGCTGGAACACACCTTTGGTGACGGATTTTCTTATTGAGGGTGGTAGCTAGTCAGATGGGCATTCGCAAAATGACTTGGCATCGGCTATAACGGCTGTCATCCTTAGTAGTATGGGAGCCCAATAGAGGATTTTGTAATTTACTCAAGCAAGGCAGATTAACATACGAAGGGGGGATATCTTGCGTCCTGTTAAGTACCTACTGTATCAGCCGTGTTGTCCATTGCTGAACACAGCCTCCCCCATTAAGGGGGCTTTGCCATAATCTCCATGCTTAGCCTGAGTCTTGGGGATCGCAGTTTATGATATCAGTTACAACACCCACAGGTAGCAATGCGGGGGTGATATTCTAGCCCGTCACCCCACAGGACCTATTATGTACTTCTATTATATATCAGCCCTATATATAGGGGCGCGTGTCTAGGGCACCCGATCAGGATAGTAAAAAAAAACAAGCACGCCAAATTAAGGAAATGCAAAAAAGGCACCTCGTTGTACTTCGCGAGTTGATTTTTTTTTGTTCTGCCGATTTTCATATGATTGAGTAAAAAATATCATCAATGAAATTAAAAGCGTGCAGGTGCAGAGAAGCAATTACTATCCGTCGATAAATCCACTGATTAAGCTGAAGATAAAATAAAAATAATTCTTTCATATGTTAGTATGATAATTAAATAATATACTTTTATTTTAGTTGTGAGGTACGGCAGCGCTCATTAGTAAATGCCACTAGCATTCACCCATCCAAGTGATTACCGCAGCGTCGCTTAACCTGGTTGATTGGATAATAATGACTAGGCAAGCTCCGCTACGAGCGCTTCGAAGTACTACAAGAATACTTAATCATCCTCGAATTTCCACATATATATAATTCACAGGTTTCATTTAACGAGACATTTTTTTTCCGCCGTCGTCTTCCTAGTTACTATTATATTCAGAATACCAACTACTAGGCCCTCTGTATCGAATATGTGCTTTTTTCTGCACACATACTTTTTACTTGCTAGTTTAGTTTTAATAAGTTGTCAGCAGATTGACACCGAGGAGGTAATTTGTAGTCATTATTCCTATAAAAAAAAACCAAGGAGCTTTTCCCATTCGGAGTTAAAAATACGAATCACTTATTAACCTCTTTACTGTTGGCAGTATGGTGCGATAAGTTATAAAATGGCAGTATTCTTTTTTTATGTTTGATAGTTTAGCTTTTGACATCTTTTGGCAAAACTTTTAGTGTGCCCAAGGTTTTAATGATTTTGGTCTATGGTGAGAATCTGGGAAATTATTGGCCTCTTCGTGTTATGAATTTAAAATGTATATCTTCTTTGCATTTTCATATATATTTTCGTTACATTCTGTATTCCCTTTCTGAAAACGTGAACCATATGAAAATTTTCAATCCAAGCATTTCACATTTATTTATGAAACTCAAAGTGCCTCATATTTTCAACCTTAACAGCCACAGCTGTCCTATACACAATATATTAACTTTGTATAATATTTAATGAAGACTCATTTACATGACAATAAATCCTGTCCCATATTTGGAGTCACTCATATATTCTACACTTGTGTTTGGGTACTAACAATGTGGAAACTACCGTGTTGACATTGTAAATATTTGAATGTAAGGACATAGATTTGTTGCCAAGCATCGAACGTTTTGTTTCTCTGGTTAGCTTGCTTATCATATTCGACCATATCAAATACCAATTAACCAATCCCAAGAAGTGAGACAGTGATGAAAGCCTCTCATATTTATAATTTGATTATGTTAATATTGACCTCTAAGGGCGAAAGTACTCTTACGTTTACGTATATTTTGTATGTTAGAAGGGCATTTTGCGAATGCTCATGTGGGTGGTAAGTAACCCTTGAGTAGAAAATCTGTCGTCAAGCCCTTGACGATGTCTTCCGGCACCTGGATTTCCTCAATGTTATAACATCCACAGTTGTACAAAGGCCATTTCTATAATCCCCTAGACGTGTTGGTGCAGTTCTAGCCCGGCACTGATATGAGAGGTGCAATTCTAGTCCGGCACTGATATGGGAGGTGCACTTCTAGCCCGGCACTGATATGGGAGGTGCAATTCTAGTCCCGCACTGATATGGGAGGTGCAGCTCTAGTCTGGCACTGATATGGGAGGTGCAATTCTAGTTCGGCATTTTTGAAGCGCTCGTAGCGAAGTTTACTCAGCTGTTCTCAACCGATCAGCAAAGTTAAGCAACGTCGCGCGCGCTCATGAACTGGATGGGTGACCGCTAGTGACATTACTACTGAGCGTTTCCGTGCTTCGGAAGGCACGTTAAGCCGTCGGTCCCGGTTGTTGTCTTAGGATGGCAGTCGTTATAGCATGGTGGTAGGGCATTTTGCGAATGCCCGCCTGTCTAGCTACCACCCTCAAGTAGAAAATCTGTCGCCAAGCACCTAACGGTGTGTTCCGACAGTTGTCCTTGAGAGCCGGTACTTCTAGGTTAGCCTGAACAACATCTTCGACCACATCATCACTTACCCGTCCCGTGGGGTTCCGGGTTAGAATTGCACCTCCCCATATCATCCCGTGGGTGTCGTAAGAGGCGACTAAAAAAATACTGGAAGGTGGGCAGCAGCGCCTTCTAAAGAACTGCCATCTTACATTGCGATCCCCAAGCTGCCTGCCAAGCGTGGGGATTATGGCAAACACCCCATTAATGGGGGAGGCTATGTTCAGCAGTGGACGAATCGGCTGATACAGCACAGTGCAATTTTAGCCCGGCACTTCAAGTACCGCGTGCTTGAGAGCCGGTAATTGTACGTTAAAGTTGTTCACCATCCTTCATTCACCGTAAAAAATTTTGTACTTCTTTATTTCAATGGCTGCTCGTAAATATCATCCAATACTGGAGTAAAAGTGGCGATCGGTAGAAAAGGTTTTTGGGTCATGCAGTCCGATCCAAGGGTGATTGAATTATTTTTAATGTTTTTTTTTATATACTGAAGGTTTTTTTATTTGTTTCGTAATAGGAGATCGGGTACACAGACACCATACTGGACGTGCGCTCGAATAGAGTTCGGGCGCTCCTAGGTCTCAACAATGAAGAGGCAGACAACGCCAACTACGGAAATTATGATAAGCAACAGCACGACAGATGTGACTACTCACCACACCACACTACTCGTCACATGCCCCGCAAATATGGTATGTATTAGCATGCAATAAAGCTTTAAACCGCGAGTTTGCGATGTGATTAATTTTAGGCAAAGATGGCCCAGTGTTAATAAAGTGTCACCTTTGGTTACGAAGTCTTATTTTCATATCGGTTAGGCTAACCCTTGGCCAATGATGTTGTTAAGGCTTACCTAGAATTACTGGCTCTCAAGTATAGTTGCCGGAACACACGGTGAGGTGGTTGGTGACAGTTTCTACTTGAGCGTGGTAGCAAGCCAGAAGGGCATTCGCAAAATGCCCTACCACCATGCATTAACGGACTGCCATCTTAAGACAACAACCTAGACCGACTGCTTAACGTCCCCTCCAAAACACGGAAGAGCTCAGTAGTAATGTTACTAGCGGTCATTACTACTGAGCTCTTCCGCGTTTTGGACCGCAGCGGACGTTGCTTAACTTAACTGATCGGTTAAGAACGGCTTAGTAAACTTCCCTACGAGCGAAGTCATATGGTCGATCAACCCCTCGCGGGGTTGAGTTCCACAATCTCGAGCACAAGATCTATTACCAAGTGCCTAATAGAGTCAGTTCCCATTCTAGGTGTAGCCTGGTGCCATCTACCGGTTTTGAAGGCATTTTATAAATTACCGGTGAAATGCGTTCTTCACATTCGTTCGGAAGAGGGTTCCGTCCATCCATACTAAGACAAGTGCGTTCTTTCGCGGACGATATCTCTTTTTTTACTTGTTGCATAAAAGTCAAATCTCGATAACCTTACTGAAATTTTTAATAACATAACTAATTGGATGACAAATCATAATCTAGAATTGAGTTCAAAAAATATCGCGTTAATGCAATTTAGACCCTATCAAAAAGCACCCCTTGACACAAATTTCTTTTATAATAATAAATATATAGAATGTGTTCACGTATCGACTTTATTAGGCATTATACTTTGGGGAAACAATGTAGATGCCACAGATATCTAAATCATCCAAAAGAAGTGCATTTGTTTTCTAGGAAATATGAAGCTTAAACTATAGAAAAATTTCATAGGCCCTACTTTATCAAATTCGAAATATTAACACTGGCATCCCTATGCATATTAGAAAATTGTAAGTTGTGTAAAAAAATATCCCCCCCAAAACTTTACAAAAATATCAGATGAGCCAAACTACACAATCTAATTATAAGCATGATCTAATTGTGTCTACCTCTAGGCTAGAAATGCATAGTACAGGACCAACCAAACGCAATGTATATAAAATTAAATACCGGTTCAAATCAAAAGTATAGATAATGTTCACAAATTCCTCAGAGTCCTAAAAAATATACTACTCGAAAAGTGCTACTAAAGATTTTTTAATTTATAGAATAGATCCTCCTGCTACAAGTTGCTATACCCTATCAGCATACCCTCTGAGACCTAATAACATTATCTTAGATCTCCAAGTCTCATATCAAACGTTACTTAATAAAAACATAGTTAACATGACAGAATACTCCATAAAAATGCGTTTTGTGGGAGTGGCGGCAGTGGATTTCTTCCGGGTTGTAGGTGAATGCCAAAACAACGATAAAACGGTTTAGACTATCGTTGTGCCACACCTTGGCCTACCTGCCTTTTTATTAATCAAACCGCAGTAAATTGCGACGAACTAAAGTATTTTCGACAAGAATATTATTTTCGACCATATACAATTTTAGCCATACGTGATCACCTGGGTGAGGTTGAGGTTTAACGAACGAGTTCGTGGATGTATGCGTTGGCAGACGTCCGAACCTCTTGGGGACTTTTTCAAAGAAATTGATATTTTAACTTTAAAGAGTTTGTATACATTTTAATATATCTTGTACCTTCGTAAAAAAAAAAAAAAAAATTAACCAGACTTGATTGATATAACGCTGTCAAATGCTGAATTTTTGTCACTATCTGACTACGTAGGAGTGAAAGAGAGGCAGCGATGTTGAAATCGCGATCAGTTTAGGTAAAATTCGAAAGAAAGCTTTATAACACAAAACTAGTAACGTAAATCGAAAATGTAACTTTTCTTGTCCCTCTTGATAAAGTTTTGCTATTTTATTGTTATAATTTCATACACATTCATACGTAAATAATTAAGATATTTACTTTACAAGCTTAATTAAGAGTCAACTTTGCAATTTTATTGTATCGAGAAAATGTTGAGGAAACGTGTTTCGGACTTTCCTTGGTAATGTGATCAAGATTAATGTATAATTTTCTTACTGCTACAAACTAAATACATTTTGCTAAAAATCTGTTCTAGTAAAGCTATTTAGCACTTGTCAGCGCCTTAAGAAAACCTACTATACAGTTGACTATTTAAACGACAAAAATGCTTGGACAATTCCGCATCTGTCCAGCTATCGCCTGTCACCTACGTAATTTAAATCTTGCCCGTTATTCACGCAGTGACTCTAACACTTTTTTGCTGAACGTTGCAGTACAATATTTCAATTTTAACATCAATTGACATTTATAAGAGCGTTGTAGTATAAATCGAAGAAATGATTTAAAATTTTACGTTTTCATAACATTCCAATATTTGATCCTGATGTAATCTTCCAACGAATCTGCATTGTATGCGTACCGTTGATGATTTTATATTTAAAAAAAACTAGAATTACTGGAGAACTGGTGAGAGGTAACTGGAGAAACACACCGTTAGGTGCTTCATGACAGTTTTATATAAGTAATTGTCTTTCCTCTGTCCTCTGTGCCAGGCTAATAGGGACTTGGAAGTTGAAATCACTTTTAAGGCATTGTTATGTAATAATAACGAATATTTTTAAAATATTTTAAGAAAGATTAAATTAACATTTTAATAAAATACTTTAAAAAATATTAAAGATATCTAGTGACAATTCCGCCTAAATAAGGTAATCTACTTGTTTCGGCTAAACAAGTAGTTATTAAATAAATTGATAACAGCGGGAAGTAATGACTTCCTCGTTCTTTGTTTGTGAAGCTATGATAAATTCGCATCCGTATTCATTATTGTCCATTAGTTATGTTTTAATCAATGTCATATTATTGGCGCAATGCCAAGCTGTTATTTAGTTAAATCCTAGCCAAAATAGTCTCCGGCACAGTCGTTACTTACCAGTAATAAAAATATCAAACTTATCTTGAATTACTTTTTAATGTAGAAAGAAGAATAAAGAATGTTGACTCAAAATCAAATAATCGATTTAGAAATTAATTAATATATGTTTCTGGTATGAAAAGACGCCCGAATTATTTTATGCTTAGCCTAGCAAATATATACACATTGAGGGCGTTATTGTATAGAAATCAGTAAGTATAGAGTACGAATATATTTTTATCTAGGTATAACAATAAAAAAAAGGGATTGCTATTAAAATGTTCAGTTTTAGGGATGATTTATATTAGACCGGGCCGTGTCCGGGCCGGGGCGAGGAAGGGGCGGGCCGGAGCGGAGCCCATCCGTGCTGTTAGTATAGGCGGGCCCGGACGGGACACGGATCAGGCACGGTCTAATATAAACTGCTTCATACAAAATGTATGTAACGTTTCAAATCCGTGCCCCGTCCGGGCCACGTACACGGCACGCCCCGGGCACGGCCCGCTCTAATATAAATCTACCCTTATACTATATTTGTTACGAGATGTGTATTCAAAAGTAAAATATAATCTCTACGTTATGTACCATAATATACTCTATTTTACAAGAAATACTGATAACGCCGATTCAATAGTTCAGTTTTTAATATGTAGAACAAAACACAAATGTTTTCTTTTACGGATTTTTGCGATTTGGAACCCTAATAGAGCAATGCCCACTTTTTTTTCTTATTTAGCATACACGCCTAAAAACATGTAATCTAACTGGAGGGTAATGTCTGATTTAAATAAATCCTAACACTTAACGCGTGCCGAAAATATATACAGCTGAAACAATCTTCAAATAAATCTAGATAAAACAAACATTATCCACTTCCGGCAGCGGGTTGTGCAGGAAGATATAGTAGTTCAGTACAAAGGTAGAGTTATACAGGAAGTAGACACAACCAAATTTCTCGGGTTAACCATAGACAATGAGCTTAAGTGGAGACCCCACATACAGATTCTATCTAAAAGAATGAATTCAACGGCATATGCGTTATACAAACTGTCAACAGCTATTAACACAGAGGCTCTACTGACAGCGTATTATGGAATGGCCATGTCAGTACTGCGGTACGGCATCATTTTCTGGGGAAACTCAAATGATAAAGATGTTGCTTTCAAGGCTCAAAAAAGATGTATCCGGGCAATGTTTCATCTTCATAAAACTGATAGTTGTAAGCCGTATTTCCTAAAATATAACATTTTGACTTTACCGTGTCTTTATATATTGGAAGTAGCATGTTTTGTTAAATCAAATCAACATCTGTTCGGAGAGTGGACCGATGCTGGCGTTCGAACTCGTACGCAAGACAAGATGAAACTTTTCCCACGTGACGCTAAGACGACACTTATGTTAAAGAGTATATTTTGTATGGCTCCCTTATTATATACTAAAATTCCTAAACAAATAAGAGATCTTGATATTGCAGTGTTTAAACGAAAACTTAAAAGAATATTAGCCCAAAAATGTTACTATACAATTAATGAATTCCTGATTGACAAGAATGTATCGATTTGTGTTAATAATGACTAAAATAAAATGACTAATTGTAAATTTTGACAATGCTTTTTCTGACATAATATGTAATTTTGAAATAATCGGTATAAATATAGACGAAATAAGACTATGAAAACCAACAACCACACATAATTCTTGACTTAATTTTAACGCATTGACATAAATTTTTGATATATCAATTTTAATTATTTCATTTGTTTGTAAAATAATAGTATTCAATATTAATAGACTTAGATTCTTTTTTAAAAAAATTGTACGCCACATGTGGCAAGGACATGAGTTACGAAATTAAAGTTACTGTACCACCTAGTATGCTATTGTATGATATATACTCACCGTGTTCTGACAAATAAATAATTTGAATTTGAATTTGAAACATCATAAACAGCTGTTTTTCGAAGTGTTCTAGGTTGGATTTCATGGTGGATCAGCAATTGGCAGTATTTTTTTTATATTCGGTATAATTCAGTAAATTGTAACGTAAAACATAGTTCGACTTCGCAAAATATACATAAGCCATTTCGCCACGGAAGCTTATTTTACTGCCCCATGAATATACATGGTAAATGTTTCATGTGGTCCTAAATGGCTAAATCCTGTGTAACATATTCAAAAGAGAGTCAAATCCGATTTTTATGAATTAACTGTAATATTAGATAAAGGCAAAAAAATATATAGTGCGGAGAAGAACCTGCCAATATTGCAAAAAATTACATCAGTTGATGTTGCTCATGTAGTAACATCAACGGGCTTCTAGAGTTACTGGTTCCCAAGGTTTGCTGTCAGAACACTGAAAAATGAAAAATGAAACGTACGTGACGTAACGTACTTGACAATATATATTCTTCTTGAAGGTTTACCAAGTCTAAACTAGTGAGTATTTGCATAATTTAGTACTATCATGTAGTAAAGCCAAAGCAGGGGCCCGACTTTGACTGATGCTTGATTGAGAGAAGTTTTAATTATTATATCAGTGGCAACATTTGCAAGCCATAGCACAGTTATACTATAGCGACTCGATCGCTATACAACTGCGGTTAGGGGCTAGAATTAGGAGACTACAGAATTGGACATAAACAGCAGTTCGAACGCAGAAGCATCGCAGTAGTGTGGCGTTTGGTCAATAGCTAAGAGAATTGGGGCCCTGGGTATTCGAAACATGATCTGCTTGCGTCGTTCCGTGGCAGTTCACTTACCACTGGGTCACTTTATGAGAACATATTGGCTAAATTTGTTTTTTTTTTTTAATTTTATTTTGACGGAACACGCTCGAGGCCCACCTGATGTTAAGTGGACAAACCTCTGCCTATAACAGTTGCAATTCATGACAACTCACGAATTGCACTGCGCCCGTCACATTGAGACATAGTTGTTAAGTCTCATTGTGCCTGTTATTTCACTGGCTCTCAAGGACTACTGCCGGAACACACCTTTCGGTGCTTGGCGTACAGACTTTCTACTTGAGGGTGGTCGCTAGCCAGGCGGGCATTCGCAAAATGCCCTTCCACCATGCGGTGAAGCTCAAGCTCTGGGCGGGATTCGAACCATGGACCTGCTGCGCGGCAGTCCATAGCCAATGCCACTGAGCCATCACTGCTTCAATAAATATTTTGTTACATCACTTATTTATTATTTACAATATTTACATAATGACAAGTCTGATATGCGTATCCCTCTTGCATCCTCCACTCTCAAAAATATACAACATTCTGCATACAAGCACGTCTGTTATGCAATTTCAGCGGCGACCTGGCGAAATCCTTGTTCATAAAATTGTATCGTGTACTCAGGCAAAGAACAACGCAACAGTGGCTACAACGAGGAAGGGCTGTCGGTGCAGGAGACTGCCGCCGTGTTCGCCAACTTCGAGTTTCTAACGCATCAGGAGATGGACATGGATGAGATAGACGACCTCGACGCCAAGCAGCCACACCATGCGCAGGACAAACAAGGTATAAAAATACTACTAATTAAAATATTATAAAACTTCAAGCAGAAAATCTGTCGCCGAGGACATAACGGTATGTTCCAGTAGCTGTCCTTAAGCGCCAGTATATCTAGGTTAGTCTGAATAACATCTTCGATAGCATTATCATTTACTATCAGATGAGTAGTAAGGTTAGCCTATCAGCAATAAAAAAAAAACTTATTACAGGTATAATCCAACTGCCTCGAAGTCTGTAAAAACGCTGCTTAGGAATCTCGAGTTTTTGGAACAGATCCCAGCTTAGACAAATTATTGGGTTTTTCTGATAAAGAAATTTTCAGTAGTAGTCCGGAGTCTGAAACTGTGTGCGCTACATGGCAGTATGATCGCCCCGCATTACAATGGCAGCACAACATGTCTAGCGAAACATGGGTGTTTATACACCTCTGCCTACTAAAATAAAAAAATGGTCCATTTTTATATTTAGTTTTGGAATAGTACAAAGAAGCAACTGCATCCCCCCAATAATAGTCGCTGCCCCCAATTCAAGGGCACGGTCAGAGGCTCGTTACTCAATAGTACTGAGTGTGTTAGATTTACCCATAGTTTCTGGAACGTCTTTAAAGCCTTGATCTGTTAAAAGAGTAAGCTCTGAATGCCCATTGGTCAATGGTATTCTGTGACGTGCCAAGGGACCAATGAGCGTTTAGTATTTGCTCTGTTAACTGATCAAGATTTAGACATACGTTCCAAAAACTGTAAGTGTTCATATAATGTTCTCTTTCACTCACCGATGATCGTGTGGTCGTTGGCCCTCCGAAAATAATGCACTCACCAACATAGCATGGTGCCCTTGTACTAGTGAATCTTCACTAATACTGCTACAGTTTTATTGAGTGTCGCGGTAGTCGTGAGGGGAAGTCTCATCTGGTATATTCTATTAACATAATGGCGATCTTTATGTAAATTGTATAATGTTTTTAAGCTCCCGAGTATTTGTCGAGATGGGAGACAGCTCTGGCCTACTTACTACTTTAGGTGGCCAAATCCCTAAACATTGAGCATTGATGAAAATTCCATAGTTTTTGTAAAAATTACCTACCTGAGCCGGACTTAAACAATTTCATAAAAAATATACAGTGTGTATTATTAATGCACCAATCGATAGTATAAGGCTCCATTTACTCCTAAGTGGCAGCTGAGGTCAGCATTTTTCTGCCAAATCATTTTCGACTTTGTCTCTATCACTACAATGCATAGTATCGGTTGAAAGACTTGTATAAGCCACGGCCATAAATGGTCCATCACCAGATACATAGATAGATAGATCACAGATAGAGACAAAGTCGAAAGTGTTTTGACAATTAATTTGACAGTTGTTTTGAATTGAGTTGCGGAATCAAACTAAAGTAAATGGCTATTTTTTGAGATTTTCTTATACTTTCATACACAACCGGTTTTCTTACACATGTTTAAAAAAAATGATGTGTATTAATAATTTGTGTAGGTGAAGAGGTAGACCACGAAGCGGAAGAGGTCCTCAATCAGCTCAACCTGATCACTGAAAGCGAGACCGACAGCGGCGGTCAAGGAGATGAATACCCAGGTGAGTTTTAATACACTAAAGCCCTTACAAGAAGCAGCTAAAATGCTACCTTGAAACTTTTACCAAAACATGCAACTTATTTATTGAACTACTCATATAGTAGAACAAATGGTAACAACACAATAGGGCTTAATCAGTTGCTTATTTTCGTATAACATAGACAAGTTCTTCAATGCAGCGATGAAACTAGATCTACTTTTTTGAATTTTCTCCTGTGTGGGCGTTAGAATGGCCGTCCTTCACGGCGCTCGTCTTCTGCCGATGTTCTCCAATGTGACCAATTTCTCTTATAATGTAATCCACATTGCAGGCGTTATTGCAAACCTAACAATATTAAAATCTCGATCAGAGTAAGTAAAGCCTTAACAAAAATACAAAGTATAAACATTCTCAACAATAATAGAGGTTATATTACGCTTAGGACCGATTCGGATAATTGGCGATTCGGTTAATCGGCGTTCGGATAATCGGCGTCCTACTGTACCTACAACTCAAAAACCTACATTTACTCAAAACTGATTTTGTATCATATCAATTTCAGCCACGTAAGTGTCAATTGGTGATTTTTTAAACCAATAATTTCTAGTGCACTTTATGACATGGTTATTGTTATATCGCAGTGAAATTCCCAGGCGGCGGCGTGTCGGGCGGCGCGGCGACCGGCGGGGTGACGGCGCCGGGGGGCGGCGCCGGGGGTGCGGGGGGTGAGGCGGACGAGGAGCCGCTGGCGCTCGGGGAGCTCGCGCAGCTCACCGTCAGCAACGAGCCAGAGGCGTACGACGTGGCCTCAGCCAACAAGGAGTCCTTCCGCAAGACCTGGAATGCCAAGTACACGCTGCGCTCGCACTTCGACGGAGTTAGTACACTATACTTTGGATCCTTCCTTTTAGATTGTACCTTTCGCATGGTGGAAGGGCATTTTGCGATTGCCCTGCGCCTGGCTAGCTAGCTAACGATGTGTTCCAGCAGCAGTCCTTGAGAGCCAGTGAAATAGCACGCACATGATACTTAACAAATATGTCTCAAGGTGACGGGTGCAGTGCAAATGCTTCTGTTCTAAGCAGAGGTTAGTCCTCTTAACATCAGGTGGGCCTCGAGCTTGTTCCGTCACAATAACATAAAAAAAAGATAGCACACAATTTTTATATATATGCTTACTCATTCAATATAATATAAAACCCACTGCGGAATTAACTTACTAGTATATTAATAATAAAGTTAATTATAGGTTTTCACATTTAGTGATCACATAATAACGAATGTTAACAATAACAATATCGCTTATGAAACACATTGATGTAAAAAGGTAAAATATCCTAAATACCTAGAAAAAGGATGATTAAATCAATAATAGCAAAATTAAATTAATTCACGCATTGTGTATTGTAAGTTTTAATAGCATCAGTAAAGATCAAGTGCTCAACCATTGTGCGTTTACTGGATATTAAAGTTTGATAGAGTATGATTGAGTAGGTATATGATGGCCATGGATATTCATGTGGTGGTATGTCAACAAATGCCCGCCTGTCTAGCTACCACCCTCAAGTAGCAAATCTGTCGCTAAGTACCCATCGCTGTTGTCTGACAGCTGTCGTTGAGAGCCAGTCATAGCCAGTTAACTGGCTTAAGCGGCGTACCCACCATATGTGAAGAAGATAAGCTAAAGATATGTTAAAGGAAAAAACCTCCAATAGCATCACTTTGTTTAAAAAGAGCTTATGCACCGCTTGTCTTCCTCACAAATCTCTGGTTGATACGCCTAAGCCTGTTACCACCTGCGACTACTTCATCACCTGATTGTGGTCAAAGGCTTGGTTGGTTAACAATGGTTAAAAAAATTAATTCGAAACTAACACGTATATAGTCGCAAGAAGATCTTAATCGACCTCCAAAAAAGGAGGAGCTTCTCAATTCAACAATGTTTTTTTTGTATGTTACGGATTACTATACTCATTCTGAATTGATTTTCATGATACTTATTTTTGTTTGGTAGAGTCACCTCAAAGTTGGTCCTATTTGAATTTCATCAACATTTAGTAGCTTTTAACATGTGGAAGTCGACTCATGATAATGTAGTACCAGTACCAACCAGTATTTTGAATCAGCATGGTATTGACGTTCAACAAGTTATTCCATACTTTTTAGTGTCAGATCGTTTCCGTTTCTTTTAAAATACAAAGATTAATAAAAATAATTGTGCTATTAGAATCTAGGTGGCGTTAGAATAAAACTCCCTTAGTATTCAAACACTAATCCCTTGAATCTTAACTTGCAGGTGCGAGCATTGGCGTTCCACCCAACAGAGGCGGCACTAGTGACAGCCTCCGAAGACCACACGCTCAAGCTGTGGAACTTACAACGCACCGTTCCCGCTAAGAAATCAGCTGGACTCGATGTGGAACCTCTGTATACGTTCCGGGCCCACACCGCGCCCGTGTTATGCCTCGCTATGGGTGCTCCGCGATCAGAGGAGTGCTTCTCTGGCGGTCTTGACGGCACCATCCGACTTTGGAACCTTCCACCGCCCACTGCGGATCCTTACGACCCTTACGATCCCACTGTGCAGGTAACTGATTCTGTTTGTTGATGTTCAATTAACACAGTCCGCTCCAGAACCATTTATTATCAGCTGGACTGAATGATGAACAAGGATAAGGTGCATTACAAAATGCTGTAGCACCATGCTATAAAAACTGCCATAAGACACAACACAGGTTGTTGTCTTTTACAGGTCATATGTAACACTAATTTCTAGGTCATTTATATGTCATTTTAATCCAAATTATGAAATACAAACGGAAAAATATGACATCAACTGTAATGTTGATAGTTGTCATACCTATGGCTGCGGTATTGTTGGTTATAATAGGTATTTATTTAGTTAAGGGAAATCCAACAGCTGAAGTAACTTATATATATGACACTAATAGTAGCAGAAAGCTAATTATAGGTTTTCACATATAGTGACAACACAATTACTAAGTGTGAGCATTAACAGTATTGCTTATGAAACAAATTTATGTGAAAAATTCAAATATCCGATATACCTTATACCTTGGGAAAAACCTCGAAAACAAAATATGATCATTAAATAGTTAACTAATAATATCAAAATTCACTTACAATTGAATTACATATCATTACTGAAGAAATTAGTACTCATCCGTTGTCTGGCTGAGTTTACACTCGTACAAAATAGATCTAGATCATAATGCCTGCAGATTTTATTGAATTGGTTGCTAGATCGCCATTGGAATGAATTTTGTCTGTAGTTTGTTCCTACAATGGGAGTACAAAGAGTATGGTTACATCTAGCGATTTTATTAAGGAGGTTAATGGAAATTTTGCTTAGCAGCTCAGAACAATCAATTTTGTTTGTAGTTATTTTTAGTATGGTACATACTATCCATCTACTACATTTGGTACAATGGATTATAAACACTAACTAAAATTATATTAACTTGATAAAATAAGTTACTTTACATCAGTTTCTTCTTTTTCGGCGCAATATATATACCGACTTTTATATTATAAAAAAATATTTCCAAGCAATTTTTTTTTATGAAAAACCATAAATCTATATTCTTAAAAACATGTAATAGAAAATCAATACGTACAATGCGATTAAAATAAGAATAGGATCGGCCTAGCGCCATGTTGTGACGTCAAAACTAGAACTTGGTACAGTGTGCAAAAAAGAAATGATGAAACATGTATAAATTAATAAAGAAAATAAAAATCCCTACTGTAAATAATTAATTTTCGTTAAGTGTTTTATCAATCCATTGAAATTAAAACTGCGAGTTAATATATGTATGGCATCGTTTTTTAAAGCCAATCATTTTGTTACCAAACACGATGGCGTGGGAAGAAACAATAAATTGTTTTTCTCACTATATGGCGTCTAAAATCCACCAAATAGTTTTTATTTTTTTATGTACATAGTGTCACTTGAGCTATCAAGATTAGTCTAACGATATCTAGTACATTAAAATCGGTTAAGCCGATTAGAAGTTATGGTGAAATAAAGAAACTCACAAACATACATACATGAAACCTGAAAACTTAACACACGTTTATGTGGGCAGTCGTGTAAAAAACAAGTAGTCATAGGTGGGTTAACGAAGTTGTAGGTGACTGTAGGTACAGCAAACACAGAAATAATTCGAACTGATTTTATTTGTTAGCAAAATTTTGTACTTAGGTATCTTAATATAAATCGCTTAGCTCTTCGATGCCGCATGTCCTGATGGCCCACTGAGTCAGACTCGTCGTTATCGTCGTAACGGGTAACAAAAACAAATATAACAATCACCAAAAACATATTAAACAGCCAACAAGAACAAATTAAACAGTCAAAAAGAAAAATTAAACGAGAAGATCAATAAACACTCGGAAACGTGTCGCGTAGTAGTACACTGTCAGAGAAATAAGACGATGACGCCGGCGTTTTCATCAAACCAAGATGGCCTTAAAAATATGGATTTATTAAAATTAACAATTTCGGGTCACTCATATAAAATTACGTATAAATATATGGCACTGCTCTATTTTTAAGTTTGTTCTGCTGATCGTACTTATTAGAGTGAGTATGAGTGAAGTTAGCCGAGAGCCCGTCCTATTCTTATTTTAACCGCATTGTAGTTTTACTTACCCTAATTCAAAAGTTGCAACTCTAGATTGATTCGTGTGGAACGGACTTTTTGATTACGTGGGCCAATAGCAAGGCAGTAAAATTTTCGGTACTCGTTTGTTTCAAAAAAACAGACCATAGTAATCTCAGACTCTAACGAAGCGAAAATGTTCTTTAATTTCTCCTTATTAAGACTTAAAACTGATTGAGGCATAATAGCGTTCTATGAGTAGTATCGGAGATTCCGTAGCTGTGCAATATTTGTGATGAACGATGCGTTCCGACCATAGACTATATCAAACTACGAATTTCGTACCGCAAATTCAATTTTCGTTGTCTAAAGTGTCGTTCGAAACACGAAAAACTGAACTTCGTTGAATTGTAGTAGCGGCCCTGAGCGAAATCGACTAAGCTCGAAAAAGCGGCGCGACTCTTTCGTTCACATTAGCAATGCAGCGTAGCACAACAGTTCTTCCAACCCATGACAAAAATCGAAATGGGCGATATCGTTAAAGGAGAAACAATTGTTGTGTCTTGCGAAGAGGCAGATAGCTGAAAAAAATCATAAGGGTTCTTGGGTAAAGAATATATCAAATTCTCGTTAAAAAAAACTCTTCAGAGATAATAATCAATATTATGTATTTTTAGAATGTAAAAAGAGAAGTTCTATGAAGACGCGGCAGAGTTGCCTTCGGAGACAACTCTGTCGCGCCGCACCGTGCCTTTCCGAAGCAGCATCTATAGTGCGGTTTACACCATTAATAAATCCATAAAAATTATATCTGCCGCGCCGCGTCACGCACGCCACCGTAATAGTGCGGTTTGCCCTTAAGCAATGACGTTGGTGATAACATTACTTCGACAAGACCAATGGGATGCGATCATTTTTAAGCGCCAAATTATTTAGCAAATCCAATTGAATTTGGAAGATTGCGTGTATTGTTACTTATGAAGTTGATGAGTCCACTGTATGTGAGTTACACTTTTTACATATTTATACGTATATTAATAAGTTAAATTTAAAGCTTATGACGCCCATGGGGGTGCCGGACTAGAATTGCAAACCCTTTATCTTTCTGTGGGAGTAGTGAGAGACGACTAAAGGAAAAAGACAGGTAGGTTGGCAGCAGTGTCTTCTGAAGAAATCTATCATGATGAACGATATACATCTTATAACGACTGTTGAAGTGAAGAAGAAGAATACACTGTCACATGTAATAATAGTACATGTGACAGTGTATTAATAAGTTGGCATCGTCAGACATCCTTGTTCTTCTTCGCGCGGAACGGTGTCCGCACGGACGCGTCTTCGGGCACGGTTGGCCCCTTTACGCGGTAGTCTTGCGCCGACTGTTCATACAGTCGGGTCGTGGGTATGTCAGCGGGTGCTGGCATTCTCTTCATGGTTGGGGTAAGTGGTCAAGTCCGGGTTCTTCTGCCTCCCTAGTCAACGTCAGCCCACCGGGGGAATCCCTCTTCCGGGAAGCCCAGTGAGCGAGTCGTTCGGGAGGCGAGAGTTGGCGCGCCCTGGCCGGCCCTGTAGCCGGGGCGTCGCGGCAGCGTCGGGGCTCACAGGGAAGTGCTTCCTAGCGGCAGGCAAGGAGCTTACCCACCCCCGCTAATACTAGCGGGATAGGGTCGGCCCCCTCCCTGAGCGCCTGGAGCACTTCCTGCAGGGTGCAGAGGGCGGTCTCGATGAGTTCGAGCTCCGCCGCTGTCCTAGTCTTCTTGTGACCTGTCTCGCTCGCGCGTGGGAGCGAGGCAGGTATATGTTGCCTTCTTTGTCTCTCCGCCTTAGCACGTGGTGCTTGGGCCGGAGAGACGATTTCTTCGGTTGAGGGGGCGGGTGGCTGGGGTGCGCTCTTCCGCGGTCCCTTGGGTTTCTTCTTCTTCTTTTTCTTCTTCTTTCCCTCATGACTAACACCGCGTGGGGGCGGGTTGTTGGCGGGAGCCATGAGGGATGACGGAGATGTCTTGTCGGGCTTGGTTGTTGTCGGCTGCTGGGGCAAGACACGTTGTTGGGGTGGCCTTTCTGGTGGGTTCTGCGTGGTACGTGCTGTGGTCCCCGCGCGCTTATTCCGCGTCTCCTCGCGGAACACAGCGCAGCGGGGATTGTTAGCGGTGTGCGCTCCGCCACAGTTTGCGCACGTTGCTGGTTCGTCCAGTGGGCGAGGGCAGTCGCGCGCGTAGTGCTCACCCCCGCAACGCACGCAAGCCTGCCTCCGGAAACAGTTGTGGGAGGAGTGCCGAAATGCCTGGCATCTATGGCATTGTGCTGGGCTCCTCCTCCCACGCCAGTGTTCAAGCTTGACTCCCGGCATGCATAGGAGTTCTTCAACTTCGTAGATGCCGGGAGTGAGTTCTGGAGTCTTCTTTAGTTGCGCGAAGAATATGCAGCCTGGTCTGCCCCTCCGCGCAGCTATTTTCTTGACATGTTCAGGTTCAAACCCGAGCATTGTTAATTCTTCTTTGATTTCGTCCGGTTTTGAGTCCGCCGGAAGCCCTCTTATCGCTATCTTCAAGCTTCTTTCCTTCGGGAGTGAGTAGGTGAGCCAGGTCATCTGTTCCGATTCATCCAGGCTGCTGAGGTAGGCCTGGATGACCCTGTATTCATCCCCGTCGGCTGGAGTAAAGCGTACGCCCTTGTTGAAGGGGCGCACAGATGGCGGTCTTCCTAGTTTCCCTTTCAGCACCCGGAGGTGTTTGGTGCTGTTAGGGAAGCTTTCTAGCACTATTGGCGGGTACCGCTCCTTCGGTGGTTGCGGTGGTGATGCCGGTTGTGCACTCGACGTGTTGGTCGGTATGTGGGCGGTCTTAGAGGTCGATGCACGGCCTCTGGGAGGACGGCGTTGTGTGGCTTCCTTGGATGGAGCGGTCTTCGTAGTAGGTGTCGTAGCGGTGGTTTTTGACGTTGCCGTGGTTACTGCGGCATAAGTCAAAGGGTGCGCTTCTTGCGTGGCAGTTGCGTCCCAGTCCATCCGGGCTAGGGGTCGGGCACAGGCGCGTTTGTCAACTACCTCGGCCTCCTCACTGCGCTTCCTGCGCACTCTGGGGGCCGGAGGGTCGGCGGGCATGGTCGTCTCAGGTGGTGGCGTTTTCGGGGAGTCCGGAATAACCACCACTGGCGTGGTCAGAGGAGGAGTCGTCACTCTGCGCCTCCGCTTCCCAGCTTGCGCGTTCGCGGCGGGCGGCTTCCAGGGTCTCCTCTATGGAGCGCCGGAACTCCCAGTACCGCCGCGCATCTTCGTCGGCTTCTGCATTGTCAACTGGGACCCGCCGGGTGGACAGGGGTCTGTCCCGTGTGGGGGTCCTCAGTTGACCGCGTGGCTTCCTTGGGGCATCAGGGCATTTGTTGCCAGGCTCGGCCGCGTTGTAGTCGCTGGGCGGGCTCATGGCAGCTGGGTTGCTTCAGTCGCGCGATTCTGCAAACCTACGGCTGCGGCATCTGCTTACGCAGTTCCGGGCCAGCCGAGGAGTGGGCTATCAATGCGATGGCAATCTTCGCCCTCGAGGAGGGGTAGAAATCGGAGGGTGTTTTCAATAAAACACCCCCGAGTTCCGTGGTTTTGGTAATGAATCCGTGCGCGAGTATGGAGCTACTAGGAGCAAGAAGCAAAACTTTTTCTCATCGTCAGGACCACTATGTCCTAGTTATGAATGAAATTCCATTGTTATCATTATCGCCGATGCCAATAGGTTAAGGGCGGTAAGTAAAGAATTACGATCGCGGCTTTAGTAGAAGCCTGAAGTCAAAGACTGAGGGCTTTCTGAGTCTAGGTTCGTTATTCCCGTACCGCCCGTGAAACATACAATGTATTATCACATTTGCGAGTAAATAAATATAAATTATAGCCTTAATACACAAGTCAATACAGCCATGAAGGAGGGTAAAAAAAATAAATTGGACGCTTGATACAAAAAAACGATTAAAATCGATTATTAAGAATATTAGTTGAGTATTTAAGTAACATGTAGCGAGTTTGCAATGAAACTCCAGTTTAGATAACATTTTAGGTAAATTTTTCAATTGCGTGTGAACTCCTTGCTTGAACTTGCATGACATGTGTGCTGTGCTATAAATAAAAAAATAAATTGCCGACCTTCGGTTTTATGACAAAAAGACATCTCGAGGGTTATATATTGTGCATTACGGCGATTATGTTTACATACTGTTTACGTGCAAGTGTGATGAAAAGTATATAGGGTGATGCTGATGTTGATTGTGTTCGTGATTCCAGGGTGCGGTGCTCCGCGATCACACGGACGCGGTGTGGTCGCTGGCGGGAGGGTGCGCGGGGCGGCTGCTGTCCGCGTCGGCGGACGGCACGGCGCGGCTGTGGGCGCCGCGCGCTCCTCGCCCGCTTCTACTCACGCTGCGAGACGAGACCAACGCCAACGCAGTGCCCGCAGCCGCGGACTTCGCCGACGCGGGCGCGCGTGCCGCCGTTGTCTACCGCGACGGCACGCTACTGCTCTACGACCTCGAGACCGGACAGGTAATATATACTGCACTACACACGCTACCAAACTATGGTCCGTATTAAATAAACGAGTCGAAGATGACGCCGCTAATAGTTACACTTATATAGAATGTCTATAGTAGGCAAGTGAGAAGTAACGATTAGCGACGTTTTTTTAGGGTTCCATATCCAAAGGGTAAAAACGGGACCCTATTAATGAGACTTTGCTTTCCGTCCGTCCGCCTGTCTCACCAGGCTGTATCTCAAGAACGGTGATAGCTAGACAGTTGAAATTTTCACAGATGATGTATTTCTATTCCGCTATAACAACAAATATATACATACAAATATAACTAAAAATTAAATAAAATAAATATTTAAGGGGCTCCCATACAACAAACCTGTCTTTTTTACCGTTTCTTGCTCTATACTAATAACGGTAACAGGTAGACGCTTTAACTTTTCACAGAATATTTAGTTTTATGTTATCTTTAAATATAATTGATTAAAATAAAATAAATAATTGTCATGATGTATTTGTATACCTGAAGTGTGTTTCCCAAGTAGTCATACAGGTCCCCAAGATACAGGCCTAGCCGAGTTTGGGGCCCACTGATAATACAAAGTGTGTTCTACATAATTATTATATTAGATATATAATTATCGTCTAAATTACTCTTAGGGCTACCCAGCTCAATCGGACACTGCTAAAAGTGTCTGTAACTTGCAAAATAAGGTTACAGATAATGGTACGGAACACTTCGTGCGCGAGTCCCACTCGCACTTGGTCGGTTTTTTTATGTTATTGTAACGGAACAAGCACGAAGCCCACCTGATCTTAAGCGGCACCCACTGCCTATAATAGATGCATTTCATCAGAAGTGACGGACTACACAGCGTCCGTCACCCTGAGACATACAGTTGTTGGGTCTCATGTGCCTGTAATTTTACTTGCTTTCAAGGACTGCTGCCGGAACACACTGTTAGGTGCTTGGCGACAGATTTTCTACTTGAGGGTGGTAGCTAGCCAGGCGAGCATTCACAAAATGCTCTTTCACCATGCAGTGAAGCTCAAGCCGGCTGTGGGATTCGAACAATGGACCTGCGGCACCGCAGTCCATAGCTATAACTGCTCGGCTATCATTGCTGCTACGATTCCCTTTTTTTAATAGCAGGGTTCTATCCACCAAGACAAATTCTTGCTATATAGAACTACCTGTGTATAATGAGTGTGTGTTATTTCAGACGGTGCTGCGCGTCCCTTGCGAGGCGCCGGCGACGCGTGTGCGAGCGCACCCTACCCTGCCGCTGCTGGTGACGGCACACGAGGACCGACACATCCGGTTCTGGGACGGCGTGTCGGGCCGCTGCGCGCACGCCATGGTGGCCCACTTGGACGCTGTGACGGGCCTCGCACTAGACCCCAACGGGCTCTTCCTCCTCTCCGGGTCGCACGACTGCTCCGTGCGCCTGTGGAACCTCGACACCAAGACCTGCGTGCAAGAGATCACCGCGCACCGCAAGAAGTTCGACGAGAGCATCCTGGACGTGGCGTTCCACCCGCTGCGGCCGTACATTGCGAGCGCGGGCGCCGACGGCCTCGCCAAAGTGTTCGTCTGAGGCGAGCCGTGGCCGCGCTCTGTGTCTAGTCCCGGCGAGCCGCAGTGACGCGACGCGCCGCCTGCCTCCGCGTTCCTCCTTCACCTATTTATGAATATTGTAACGTACCGGTCGCGCGCCCGTCCGCGTCCTCGGCGCCTAGTGAACACTCATCTATGTATAGACGTTTGAAATCTATTATAATATATTTTTAGACATTTCAGTACGTGAATTTTACGTTTTTATCGCGACTTTTTTCACCGACTTTACTATATGCAGTGAGTATATTGTTCGTTTCTATGCGATCTCTGTAAGCGAGTCCTTATAATGAATGTCGTATGATCCCGGCGATGTTTTCGTAAGTTTTTTGTATTTTACGTGTCTGTACAGTTAGAATTGTTATGCAGTATTTGATCTTGCAGAGAACGAATGGTGTTTCATTAGCTAGAATATTTTTATTATTATTTAAATCGATCGGATTCTGATAGAGATTTTTTTTCTTTTTGGTTTTGTAACATGTAATAATGTTAATCTTATGCTCTCATGATTATTATCTAATCCAAAGTGATGAGCTCTCGAACAAAAATAATGATTGAGTAGAAGTACTATATTGAGAATAACATAAGTAATGTTTGTTCATAACGAGTACTGCGTTGTAGAATATATATTATATAAAACATTACAATAATTATTATTCCTTTATTTTCCTCGAATTCATAAAAATATGTACACATACATCCAAAAATTGATAGTAAAAGGCAACATAACCGATTTGTATGTGTTTTCTTATTATTATTTTTATATTTTTACCATTATCAAGCATCCATACTGACTACAAAAAAAGTGTCTTGGTAATTCGAACCCTGTTCAATATTATCTTAACGGTCCCTACGTTTTTTTTCTTACTAAATTGCCTAGTATATTTTAATGGCGGCTTATGCTTTTTACCCTAGTAGTTTTATGAGTGCCTTGCCATTGTTTGTTAAGATCAGTTGTTCAATTTGCTATCATAATTTTTTGACTGTGTCAGTTGTGGCTAACAATAACTGCAAAGCACTATACATCGTCCTTATCAATACATTCATCTATTATTTATGTTAACTCAAGTCAAGAGAAATCAACAAAAAAGAAAGATAGCATTCAACAGAAATCATAAAATCGCATTAAAATTACTTTTAAGGAATATTTATTTTGGTAAGTCTGCTTTCATCCCATTATTTCTAAAAGGCATTATGATGGGACCGCTTACATACTGTACATAATCTTTACAGTTTTCGCTTTTTACTCGCGGTTGTAAAGAACAAATGGAAGCTTAAGAGCCATTTCACAAAATCACGCTACTGAAGTTTAGGTAAATGCCAGCGCATCGCTTACACAAGCGAAAGAAGTGACGACGGAATAGCGTGACTGTGAGTAAAATATTTTGATACTAGCACTCATTAATAAAGAAATGTAAGTTGCGAAATTAAAAATTGTGTGATTGGCATGAGTAAATAATCAATATCTTGTCGATTACTTGCTAATGTTATAGAAAAGAAGTAGGCATGTACATATTTATGAATGAAATTCTATTGTTATCATTATCGCAGATATCAATGGGTTAAATAGTCAACCTACATCGTGAATCGTATATTTACATTTCATCTTTGATGAATAAAAAGTAGATATGTTTGAGTAATTTATTGCAACAATAAACTTAAATAATAAAAAAAATAAACAGCTTAAAATTATATAAATATTTGACGTAACGGGATTGATTAAAAGCTGCGGACTAAAAGCTCTTTCTTTTAAATTTTCCAAAAATTGCTATTTTCCTCGTTCACACTCTTCAGTATCTTTTTTTTTTTTTTTTTTTTTTTTTATGCCTGATAGGTTAGCCTTTGACCACTATCTCACCTGATGGTAAGTGATGATGTGGTCGAAGATGTTGTTCAGGCTAACCTAGAAGTACTGGCTCTCAAGGACAGCTGCCGGAACACACCATTAGGTGCTTGGCGACATCTATATCCAGTCGTCTGTCTGTCCACTGTCTGCCATAATGACCATGCATAGGATTGAGGTTTATTTTTCTGTGCATCCGGAAAACAACTTAGTACCAACCACAAACGTCCCATGACGTTTTTGGTTTTCCATTACTTAAACATGTCACCCTCATATTCCCATACCACAATATATCACTTATACCATTAAAAAAATAACATTTTCATCCATTTAGTTTGAGTAGATCAAACAGCGAAATGTAAATATATATTTACAGATTTTGAGGTTTTTTTGTTTTTAAATCGAATATCTTTGATGCAATCTTTAATCAACGCATATACTTCTTGATACTAATGCAATCCTCACTATATACTCTTATGCTCACTATTTCCTCTATGGAAAATAAGTGATAATACACCTTTTTATAAAAAAAATACTGGAAATGGGGTTTGAACACACGACAAAAATGGTGAGAAATAGTAATTTTTTTTTTTTTTTTTTTTTTTGTAACTAACTCACCTAAAACTTCGATTCTTCTTTTAATATGATAATTTACTATTGTTCTTTAGCCATGAATTGTTACAAATTTTTACGCCAAATATTTTAAAGTAACAAGATTAAAACAACCCAATTGTTTTAAGAACTTTGGCGGGAAAACTGTATTGGAGAGCAATATTTTTTTCTGAAAAACTATACCACCTACGGCTTTGGTCCTTCTTTGATATTATTATTTACATGTAATTTATACACCTGTATTATTTCAGATTTTTTGGTTTAGAAGTTTAAAATTAGTTACGAGATTATTTAATACGCAAATTTGTATCGGTAAGTGTTTCCGTTGCAAAATGTATCGAGTGAAAAATGACTTATACATATGCAAAATTGCGGTTTTCTAGGTTTATAACTGTTGACGTAGTTACGAGATTTATATGAAATGACGTAATATTTTGGGCCCAAAATGTAATTTGTGCTGGTTTCAGATTTAATCAAAATATTCAAAATACTTCCGTTATCTCAGAAAAATATGGATTTTTTCTTGTATGGGCAAGGATACATCCTTTTGAAAACCATTTGGATTATGAAAGTCGGACTTACGCAGATTTTATGGTAAATTTGTAAATACGACTATCGACCGCTAACTGGTATCCCGGTTTGTACAAATGAGGAAGGTAGTTTAATTTCCAGCTGAAGTTATCGCTGTGTTCACTTATAGACATAAACTGAATCCAAAAATATTGGAAATCAATTATTCGCCTGCCATCTTATCCTCCTAAAACAAAAGTTATAGTGAGTTACTAATTTAAACTAGAATAATATAAAAACTAGCAGACCAAAAAGAAGAAGTCAACCCTCTGAGGTTGTTAGCATTTTTCCAATAACGCTGTATAAGGCTGCATAATTGTGACGTTTCCTTTTTTTAACACAATGGATGAACAGAAACTAAAGATGTAGTTACTTAACAAGACAACATTACTTATATTATGGACAACAAATATAAAGTATAGTTTGTTACTTAAAAAAATAAAGACATGATCAAAACTCTGTGGTCGCACTATAAACTTGCGTCTAAGCGTTCCGCGTACGAAACGTCAGAGCAAGGCAAAACGAACACAGGTCCTACCTCGATGGGCGCTCGCGCGGTACTGATCGCCTCGCGCTTGTACATTTCAATTTATAAGCATTTCGAGTTATATTAAATATTTTTTCTTGTCTAACAAAACAGAGTTAATATCACAATTTATTGAAGATCAGATTAATAATAGAATGGACTTTCTTTTCATATAATATCTGTTTGGAATTACACTTTATTAAACACAATTTATCGTGGTAAACTGCTGATATAATTCGTGGAAATTGGCGCAAGATCTTTATTTTTTTTTCTTCAATGACGATTAATTATCGGTATTCTAGTACACTATGTGTCAACAGGATTATATGCCTGATGCACAGTTTTTTTTTTAGTTAATTTGATGAATATTTATGGCTATGTGTACTTTAATTCGTAAAACAAGGTGCGGGAGATTGGTCACTACAAAATAATTAATGTTATGTTTGTAAATCTGGTACATTAACTGAAAAGAGAACAAATTATTCTTTTTTTATCAATTATTAAACAACTTGTAGATATTTCCTATGATAGTAAATTAAGCGCTTAAAATCTTCGTACACCGCATTAAAATGTAAAATGCCTCTTAAGTAATCGCCTCAAAAACTCGAAGTAGTGCAGAGCGGGATACATTAAGAGAAATGAAAAGGCAAGGTAAGAGAGATATGGATATATGTTTGTGGAATGAAGAAGTGCAAAAGGCTGTAGAAGAAAGGAAGAATACTTTTAAGGAATAGAAAAGTATTTTTATGATATCTTATGTGTATATCGTAAATTAATTACTAAAAATATGACAACACTAGCACATCTCACAGTTTCAGCTCTGCAGTCAACTTAACACTAGCAAATATCACAGCCTAAGCTCTGCAGTCAACTTGCGTGCCTATCGTCATCATTGATAAATTATTCTCTATGTCGTCATAGAGAAATGATAAAGGATAGAGTGCTAACTTCATACATATGTACAAAACTTGCGTAAAACGTATTATAGTCGCCGGTACCTTATACGAGTACTTCGACTTCGCTTGAATGTCACCCCCCATCTCTACCCGTGGGTGTCGTAAGAGGCGACTAAGGTTAACACACCAGAAGGTGGACAGCAGCGCTTTCCGAAAATCCATGAATATCCAAATGATAGTAACAAATACACAAAAATATAATAGAAACACATTTAAAAAATATATTAAGTGACAATTTCACTTTAAAACTATCGCGAGTTCTATCCGTAAGGAACCGGCTAGGACCCTCGTTATATTTACCGGAAAGATTCCGACCAGTTTCGGACTGTTCCTTCGTCTGGGAGTTACGCGCTGACTGATATTGATACTGAGCGTCAGTTACGCGCTGAAGCCCGTACTCGTCGTTTCGCGCAATCGTAACTCCCAGACGAAGGACTTCAAAACAGTCCGAAGCTGTTCGGAATCTTTTATTAATAAATTAATCTTTTATTACTAAATTAATCTACTGAAAATTCCCACAAAATTATTGATTTATTTTCATTGCATTTTTTATCACTGAAAACAAAATGCACACACATGCACGGATGGGTAGCGTGTATTAGGTACAGCAGCGTGGCTCTGCGCTCGCGCGAGCTAGAGAGATTTTTTTACTGACGCAAATGAAAGTGAGTAACTTTATTTTAACACCTTTTTATGGTGGAAATGGATAAAGGACTTTACTAGAAATAAGATTTGTTTAGACCCTTTTTATGTGTAAAAACTTATCTTTGTACATTTTTGGTGGTTGAGTAGGTAGCGGGGGTACATAGTCTTTGGTGCCATTGTGGTACCTCTTTTTATAGTTATAACTTCGGACAGCAAAGTTTGTATGGAAGGAAACGACATAAATGCGTTTGTCCCTATTAAACTCATTCATTTTGTGTAGTCTTCCTTCCTCACAAGTCGTCACGTGAGTCTGGGCTGCATCGCCGTTGGTTGGACGAAACTACTTCGCGCTCGATGTTACAGTTTGTTCACATTAGAAATTACCCCATAAGTTTTATATGTTTCCATAATTATGTCCTATTGTTATACAATTGTGAGAAATATTGCGCCAAAATGTAATTTGAGCATGGTCTAGGTTTTATTTCATGATTAAATACTTTCCGATGTCGCAGAGTAAAATATAGCCAAAGAACCTTTTTTCGAAAAGCGTTAGCATGTAGCGTGATTTGTAACAATCGGACTTATATTTACAATGGTCGGGTACTTATTATCTTCACATCTTACTCTCTATTTGATTATCTTCCCCACTAGAGGTACCTACTTGTCTTCAATTACTTTCAAATGAGTTTGACTGACGCCAGGCTTGTTGGACTTTTGCCACAGATTAACTACCAACTGAGGTTGACCTGCTTATGCTTCTCAGTATTTAATGTTGTCTTAGGTTTTCGCGATTATTATACATAGTAATTAAACAACTTTAAACGGTTTAAATCGCGTATTGTCATTATTTTTGTCCCGACGCTTCAAACAATTTGCAGTGATCGTGGTCGCAGGGTGACATATTGGTTTTATTTGTCACATGAGTTATTAAGAGATTATTTGTACTACCGTCTGATTTTTTTATATTAATCATAACGTTCCCTATTCACGCAGTATTCGCTTAGTGTCCAGAGGTCTTGCAGATTTGTATCGGCCTTGGGATTTAATTAATTTCATAACAGGATCCCAAGCAGGTGGTACTTGCCAACCATCATCTATATTGAAATTTGGGTACTTTTTGATTTCAATAGCCTCGCGTAACATTCTTGGCATAAACCTCTCTGGCGAGGATTTGTGGATTGTTGAACCGAATGTAGTGGCTGGGTTTGTCCTGGGCATGTTCACAAACCGCAGACTTGGTCGAGCGTCTGTTCTTCATGTCAGCAATGTGTTCTATTACCCGGATACCAACGCTCTTCTTTGTTTGCCCAATGTATGACAGCCCACATTCACAATCAAGTTTGTAAACACCTGCATCTTGTAGGGGAATATTGCACTTAACAGGGCCCCAATTCTCTTAGCTATTGACCAAACGCCACACTACTGCGATGCTTCTGCAATCGAACTGCTGTTAATGTCAAATTCGGTAGTCTGCTAATTCTAGCTCCTAATCGCAGTTGTATAGCAATCGCGTCGCTATCGTATGGCTGTGCTATGGCCTGCAAATCTGCCACTGATATAATAATGAAAACTTCTATCAATCAAGCATCAGTCAAAACATCAATACAGTGGTTTTCTAACAAACAATACATTAAATAAATATATTTAAGTCATTTAGCTATTTTTCTATCTAAAATCCTCCTAAATATTTCATGCCACTGTAGCAACGCAATCGCAACAAAATAGCTTACAGCATACCAAATATGTCAAAAACTATTGATAGCAAGACACTGACTTGCGATCGAACCTAAATAGCGGGCAGACTACGGATACTGTCAAAAACTAAAATTTTCAAGCAATTAAGTTGCGTTAACGCCGTTCAATAGCTAAGAGAATCGAGCCCCAGGTCTTAAAAAATATGATAAATATGCCGGATTTAAACCGTTTAAAGTTGTTTAATTATTTCTCAGTATTTTTCTATGCTCAATACAATTTTTGAGGTCCATACTTAGTCAAATAGTAAATCAGTGTTTTCACTACCGCTTCACTTAGTGTTAATTGATCGGAAGAGTAAGTGTAGTGAATATCATAATTTAACTTTATATGATAAATATACAGATACCTATAGATTTGTTTAGGTATTCATTTAAAAACCACCAAAATTTTATAACTGAATTATAATTCAAAAATTATTCATTTTATCACACTAATGGTCCTTTTTGAATTTAACAATGGAGTTGAAACAAGCGATATTTCCTTTCTTCGATGTCACGTCTGCTCTGAACGAGTAAGTTCCGTAGAAGAAGGAACCGCCCATGAAAGATGAAGCTATTTCCACAAAATTCGTTTCACTGATGTAATTTCCCTGAAAACATACTTTCTATTAGATAAATGTGGCTATCTGTATACTGACAAGTATTAGTACATCTTTGATACGTTATTCAACTGGCGCGATAATGGTAAATGCGCATCTAGAAGCACCGCGGGATTCTGAAGACCCCTGTTTCGATCCCCACCGCCAGCTTGAGCTTCACCGCATGGTGGAAGGGCATTTTGCGATTGCCCGCTTGGTAACCACCCTCAGGTAGAAAATCTGTCGCCAAGCACCTAACGGTGTGTTCCGGCAGCAGTCCTTGAGAGCCAGTGAAATTACAGGCACATGAGACTTAACAACTATGTCTCAAGGTCATGTTTCTGAATCCTATACGGGTCTTTTCACGCACGAATAAACATCAAAATATAAATATTTTGATGTTTATTCGTGCGTGAAAAGACCCGTTTAGGATTTAGAAACATGAGCTTAGTTCACGAAAGTTTAAAGAAAAGTATGTCTCAAGGTGACGGGCGCAGAGCAATTCGTCACTTGTGATGAAATGCATCTGTTATAGGCAGCGGTTAGTCCGCTTAACATCAGGTGGGCCTCGAGCTTGTTCCATCAAAATAACATAAAAAAGGTGTTTGGTGTAAAAGCATTTTGAAGCAGTGATGGCTCAGTGGCATTGGCTATGGACTGCCGTGCAGCAGGTTGATGGTTCGAATCCTGCCCAGAGCTTGAGCTTCACCGCATGGTGGAAGGGCATTTTGTGAATGCCCGCCTGGCTAGCGACCACCCTCAAGTAGAAAATCTGTCGCCAAGCACCTAACAGTGTGTTCCGGCAGCAGTCCTTGAGAGCCAGAAAAATTACAGGCTAATGAGACCTAACAACTGGACGTCTCAGTGTGACGGGCACAGTGCAATTCGTCGCTGACGAAATGCGTCTGTTATTGGCAGAGGTTAGTCCAATTAACATCAGGTGGGCCTCGGGCTTGTTCCGTCACAATAACATAAAAAAAAAAAAAAAAAACATGAAGATCGACGAATAAATAATAAATGAATTAGGTGCATACAAATAATGAAATAAATAGTAGTAACCTCCTTGATAGCATCACTACATTTTATAGTTTCCACTCTTTCCATTATTATTCGTTTCCACGTTGTGTTTTGTTATCTAAACACTAGAACATGTTTTACGAAATATCTGTATACAATATGTGCTTATAAGTTATGTATATACCCAGATTTGGAATTTTGAGTGTGAGAACTGAGAGACCATAGGTTAGGAGTCATAACTTCATTATTAATTCATTACAAATTACAATACGTATTTTGCAAGTTATTTTATAACTTTCACTAAACCTTAAAATCATAAGAATGACAAAAATAATAAAAAAAATGTGGTCACTCAGTCCACACACACGTTACTCTTTTGGACAAAACAGCAAAAATGACCAACTCCACATCACTGTCATGGGCGTACCCAGCTTCTGGTTCAGTGGGAGAAAATTGTTTTTTTTTTACAGGTAGTAAAATAATTCAACATAATTAAAAATGCCAAGTGCGGGTCGGACCTCGCATTTAACTCGCTCTTCTCACATAAGTCTCACATCATCGTGACAAAACTGAGTCAAAATAATAAAAAGTACTGAAAAAATTTCATTTCCTGAGTATCGATGTATTCAGAAAGTATTTGTTGTTTGGCTCACAGATGTGTACCTACCTCAGCAGCCGGCCCCTAATTTCCCCCATGTCGTATAGCCTCCACATAGTCTTCCTGATTACCCATGAGTTCATGAAGCTCGAAGACTGACCCTTACCTTTTTGACAAGGCAGTTGTCAGCATTCACTTGGTGCTTTATGACAGCTGCGATAGCGTAGTGTTTGCAGGGATCTGTTAATTTGTAGTTCCACAAAAAGTTTTTCTTGTTGTCCTTAATGCTGAAAAATTGTATTTTTACCTGGAAGGTCAATAAGGTAAGGTAATTGAAATTACTTTTCATAATGAGGAGACGGTTTAGATCAATGGATGGATAGAATATAAATACAGATAATAAAATAAATAACTATAAGTATTTTTTCTTGTTCCGAGGTTTGCCTTCAATTTTGAATGTTTTTTTATAATGTTATTGTGACGGAACAAGCTCGAGGCCCACCTGATGTTAAGCGGACTAACCTCTGCCTATATAACAGAAGCATTTCGTCACAAGTCACGAATTGCGCTGCGCCCGTCACCTAAAGACATAATTATTAAGTCTCATGTGCCTGTAATTTCACTTGCTCTCAAGGACTGCTGCCGGAACACACCGCTAGGTGCTTGGCAACAGATTTTCTACTTGAGGGTGGTTGCTAGCCAGGCGGGCATTCGCAAAATGCTCTTCCACCATGCGGTGTTTGCTCAAGCTCGCGGCGCGATTCGAACCATGGTCCCACTGCACGGCAGTCCACAGCTAATGCCACTGAGCCATCACTGCTTCAAAGATTGTTAGTTTCTCACATCTAATAGTGTGCTTTTTGGATGTCATCGATGATTTTATATTCACCGTTGACTAAAAGATCATCGTTGACTTCTATATCACTGATATTCATTTTTGAATTTCGTACTTAGTATACCAACCCGCAAAAATGTCATTGTTGCTAATATATGATTGCTTTCCATTTTACGCATTATATATTTTTTCGGTTATTAACGTTTTCCTTATAATGAATATTTGATGCGCTCGGATAGGCGCCTATATATAGGCGCGGAATACTAGAGTAATTACCATTAAATAATATCAAAAGCAGTGCAAAAGGAACAATTTAACTCTAATTTAAATTTAACTGGCGAGTGCAGCAGTTATAAATTATTAATAAGTTTCTACACACAGTCACAGAAATACGATACGTAAACTAAAGTTAGGTACAACGTAATTCTCCATGTTGAATATTAATGGAGTTAATTCAGAATTCAGATAAATTATCTTATTATTATCTTATTAAATAATAAGCATAGAACATATAATAATATATTAAGGTAAATTTATCTATTTGCTACAGTGTTGTGTACTATTATACATAATAAATTGAGCTTTATTTTAGTGATTGCGCATATAGTTCTGCTTATTACCTAGCGATACTATATGAATTCTGTGCCAATATGGTTTCAATTTTCAACGTTGACTTTCACAAAATCCCTAAAAAGAACATAGGTACATCATAATTCTCAATAATTTGTAATGTTTATCAAAGGTCAAAGGCTAACTTATCAGGCATAAAAAATCCACTAGTGATTAAATTATTGGAAATCGGCGAATATCGACCATTTGAATCATATTTTGTCACTGAGTTCAAAAAACGCACCCCTGGCATACTGTACGTCTGGTCCTTACCTCATCAATTTTGGCATCAACTTGGAACGTTATGTTAATAACCGCGATTAATGAATGATAATTCAGTTCTGAAGATATAGCTGTCAAGTTCTTCGATTTAGGACCTTTGCAGTTCCCGTAATGTTCAAATGCTAACGTGTAGGCTCCCTGTAAAATTGAATAATTTCTACAAACTTTCTAGGCGTGGTATCTCATATCGGTAAAGGCGACCGTTTGATCAACATACATTGTGGATTACCCAGGTACTTGTGATATTCAAAAACAAATGTAAAACAGATGATTATTACGTTGCTAAGAATTTCGTCAATTTCAGTAAATGGATAAATGAAAACCTTAACCATATAATTTAGTCGTAGTTGTGAATAATAAATTAATATAATTCGGTTCGAGTAGAAAAATTTCGACAATTGCTTCTACCAAGCCAATAGTAAAAAGTAATATACAAGCCAGCTATGCAAGCATGGTTACGACATGATAAACCATGGATCTGTTGATATAATATGTCCATGTGATAAACTCAGAAAAAATGACAGTAAAATGTCAAACATAGAAGATACAAAACATTGACGAGTTATCTATATCTATATATCTACTCCATACTAATACTAATATACTAATACTAATAGATAATATTATAAAGAGGGAAGATTTGTATTTTTGTATGAAACGAATAAACTTAAAAACTACTGGATCGAATTGTATAAAATTTGGTATGGAAATAGTTTGAGACCCGGGAAAGGATATAGGATAGTTTATATCCAACTACGCAAAAAGAGGTTATTGGTTTTGCGTGATAGCCGAAATACGAGCGGGCGGAGCCGCGGTCGGAAAACTAGTTGAAAAGAAACGTTTATGAAATGTTGCGTTTGCCTAAATACCACTCAAACCAGAACCTAATAGAGTTGGTCTGGGGTGATATTAAATTAGCACAATGAGCACAAAAAGTGTCGACTCCAATTTTGACCAAAAAGTATGCTAGAGGAATTATTTGCTGAATATATCATAGAGGAGTGGTAGCACTGTTTTTACCACGTAATTAAAATCAAGGAAGAATACTGCAAACACGACGGAGTTTTCCATGATGTGGTTGATTTTATTATTGATTTGCAAGATGATTCTGGTGATTATGCAGATAGTTGCTTTGAAAATGAAGAATCGATATATATATATATAAATATAGACAATTACGTTAAAAATATGTTATAATTTTCATCTAAATATTTTGTAAACATCAAATTATAAAAAGATTACCTTAAACATATTTTATGTTATCATTTACACAGTTCCTTCTAATTCATTAATAATAGTTATTTTTTAATCTGAGTATTAACTACTGTCTTCTGTAAAATACAACCCGGGAGTTTTCAAACCCAAAGTAAAAAGCTCCTTTCTGAGCTATTCTATACTAGTGCTTCACCGCAGACCACAACGTTGCTTAATATGAGATAAACAGAGCTCAAATGTGAATAATTAGTCAGCAGCTAGTACGGCAATCGCGAACGAAGTCGTAGGTACAGCTAGTGTAGAATAATTCAATATTAAAATGTGTATTTTACCTTCATAAGAGCCTCGTAGACGCCTACATTAACCGACATCTAACACCTAAGTTTGCTGTCCAAAATTATAATCTCAATTCGATAAAAACAAATAACACATCTGGGAAGCAATACCAAAGTAGTCTTACATCAATAATTTGACTTACTAAATTAACAACTGTCTTCGGAAAAAAAATCTGGCTTAGATAAACTAACAGTTAAACATTCCGAAGCCTCTTATGGCCTCTGCATACCATCCAAAATTAAGATTTCGATAAGATCTTTCACTTTCAAAATAAAAGATTTTGTAAGTCTTTGCCCACAGGGTAAACACAGGGGTTAGGATAAGAATGGACCGAGAGAGGTGCGAGCGTCGCGGGCATATCATGGTATACAAGAGACGAAATGTGCATTGAATAGTAGGTAATTCTTGTGATGTAGTTATCAACGTGATATTTTTGTTAGAAAATTAATTGATAACGATTATTAATGAATTATTAATGAAAGAACTGTGTAGGTGACAAAATAAAATAAGTTTTAAGTTATCGACTTTTTATAATGAGATTTATACAAAATACATAAATTAAAATTATAACTTAGGTATATGTAACTTAATTGTCCATATCAATATCACCGGAGCTCAATTCCTCATTTTCGAAGCAGATATCAGCAGAATCACCAGAATCATCTTGCAAATCAATAATAAAATCAACAACACCATGGAAAACTCTGTCGTGTGTGCAGTATTTGTCCTCGATTTTAATTAGGTACGTAGTAAAAACAGTGCTCCCACTTCCCTACGATATATTCAGCAAATAATTCCTCTAGTGTATTTTTTGATCAAAATTGAAGCGCTCGTAGCGAAGTTTTCTTAGCTGTTCTCAACCGATCAGCAAAGTTAAGCTACGTCGCGCGCGGTCATGAGTTGGATGGGTGACCGCTAGTGACATTACTACAGAGCGTTTCCGTGCTACGGAGGGCACGTTAAGCCGTCGGTCCCGGTTGTTGTCTTACGATGGCAGTCGTTATAGCATGGTGGTAGGGCATTTTGCGAATGCCCGCCTGGCTAGCTACCACCCTCAAGTAGAAAATCTGTCGCCAAGCACCTAACGGTGTGTTCCGGCAGCTGTCCTTGAGAGCCAGTACTTCTAGGTTAGCCTGAACAACATCTTCGACCACATCATCACTTACCATCAGGAGAGATAGGCATAAAAAAAAAAGGGATTAAATTTTTTGTGTTAATTGTCCTTTTTAATATCACCCCAGACCAACTCTACTATTCAGTTTGGCTGCCTGGATAGCTACCTATGTGGCCGCATCATCACTTATCATCAAGTGAGACTAGTCAAGGCTATCAGCAATAAAAATACTTACAAAGTTATTGGCATTTTTGACCATTGGTTGGAGACACATAACACAGATCACTGAAAATATTAAAATTATAATATTTTTTAACAACCACATCATGCCTCTATTGTTATAAAACTAGACTGCTGGTATCTAATAACTTTATTTCTACCTAAGCAAGTAAATTCAAAGCACATAATATTACCAGTATGAAGTTGGCAGCCAATAATCCGACAAAATTAAGTTTTATAAAATTATTATAAAAACAATAATCGATAATATTTCTGAAAAGAAAAACAAATACTTACGTTGATCTCAAACTTAACCCATCCATAGCCAGAAATAGTACATTGTACATCGAGGAGAGAAAACGATCTATTTCTGATCGAGAGTCTGTTTAACCCCGACGCGCAGCGGAAGGCTTAAAGGCATATCGAGAACAGAAATAGAACTTTCTCCCGAGTGATACATATTGCTTTATACTACAGCTACGAGGAAAATAAAATTATTATACGTTTTCTCGTACTAATCTCGAGACTTTTCAGGCAGTAGTTAAGTTCTTTTTGTCTTCTTCAGCTGCAAGAACTAGTTTATAACAGAATTAATGTGACTCTATCAAGTTAGAGTATCTTATATGAACATTTTAGTCACTAACTATGTTATAATATTTATTCTTGAGCTGCATTTCTTATTTCTGGTGGCGTCATCATAATAAAATCGTCACTTTCACTACCAGATGACATTTTGGAAAATTATTTAGAATAAATAAAAGCGTACTGTTAAAATAACTATTTATTAATAAACAAAATTTAACCAAACATAACAAATTGCCGCGCTTTTTTTCTTGTAGTACAAAAAAGGTTGCCAACCTTCTTTCATTGAAAATCGAGTATAAATAAAAATCATACCTCTTTTTTCTAATTATTTGATAGGAAAGGTTTTACCTTTTTGAGATTGTATTTATTTATGCTAGCAGCTAACAAAACAAAAGAACGCTACCAGGGCAGGACGTATGGATTTTCATACAACATTCCTTCACTGCTACGGAGTGACGGAATGAAAATCCATATAACTTTCCCCGCCGTACCTTTATAAGGGAGAAATGACGAATCTTATAACATGTTTTTGAACGAGTACCTAATGAGACGCTTTCTGAGTGGGTGTGGTATAAAGAATTTTTTATCATACACTGATTTGGCTGCTGGCACATTTCGACGTTTAGAACCCCTGTATGGTACACAATTATACAGCACCGTAAAGAAAATTATCCAACCTATCATAAAATTGGCTAAGGAATGTGGCGAAATCAAAACTTCGTAGGGTTCTAAGGAGTTATATTCTTTAAATTATTTTAATATATTTTTGCAAATATATAGTAGCGAGGGTTGTAGGATAAAGATTTCGTTTAGCCACCATGTGACAATCTTTTTAAAGTAGCGTATGTATATATTTGTAAATATCAACGATCAAAATAGGAAGTTCTGGGGCCCAAGTTGTGGAAATCTTTGTTTTCTTATTAGTTCGTGAACAGATTTTTTAGTACTTGTTTTCCTATGGACATTGAGGGGTTAAGTTTTTGTTTACTTGCATTCTTTTGGCAATTTTATGGTAGGTTGAATCATTTTCATACGGTGCTGTATCAATTGTGTACCATTCTGGGGTTCTACACGTCGAAATGTGCCAGCAGCCAAATCAGTCTGTGATAAAAATAGTAGATTGTTATACAAGGGTCGAAAGGAATTGATGACTTTCACCCGTGTTAAGTAAGCACTCTACTTTCCATTTCAAATATAAGGAATGTAAAAAAATAGTAGTTTTTTAAAATTATTCATTAGTAATAATAACACGAATAGGCACCTATTTAAAATTAAGTATTTGAGATGTTAGAAATTGTGAAATTTAAAGTTAAATTTTGCTTACAATATTCCGAATAGGAATTTATGACTTTGTTAAAGACTCTACTTTTCACTACGAATATGAGTATTATAGAAATAGTTTTTCTATAATATTTATTGATAACAAGAACATAAGTAGAAACTATTTCAAATTGATGCAGTTATAGTTCAAATAGGAGTTGATAACTTACAACCGTGTTAAACACTCAACTTTTCAATAAAATATGAGAAAAGTAAAAATTTTAGTTCTTCTAAAATTCTATAAAAAAAATCTAAAACCATAACATGAGTAGAAGAAACTTATATAAAATTAATAGAGGGTATGGAATATTTTGTGAAATTTGAGTAAATTTTTTGTCAGATTTTTTATAATTTCCTTAGTATTTTACTTACTTTCCTGCCAATTTATACATCTAGTCTTTTATACTTATGGAACCCAACGTCTCCCCCGGGAGCCATCCCACTTAAAAGGTATATACTTATTTTTTTTTATTTTATGCTTATAAACATAGTTAGTGACTAAAATGTTCATATAAGATACACTAACTTGGGAGAGTCACATTAATTCTGTTATAAACTAGTTCTTTTAGCCTTTACATAAACACAAATGTAAGTGGTCGTAATCAATTTTTATAATACACCAAAGTATTTTATAACGAAAAAATGAAGACGTCTAATTTTGTTTACAACCATTGTTGCCATGGTTACAGTTACAGCAGTACTTTAGAACGATAAAACATAGATATCTATTTTTGTTTACAACAATGGTTGCCATGGTTACTAGTCATTCCAGCCCAAGAGAAGGAAGCATTTACTATGAGTTTTTCCCACCCTTAGGTGGGAAGCAGCGTCTTCCACCCGCTACTCAGATCAAATAAACACTAATTACCGAGTATGAGAAATGAAATAGTAGATTGTTAACTCATAGTAGGAATTAATGACTTTCACTCGTGTTAAGCACTCTACTTTTCATTTCGAATATAAGGAAAGTAAAAAATAGCAGATTTTCTAAATTAGTCATTAATAATAATAACATGAATAGGCACCTAACTAAAACTAAGTAATTGACATGTTAGAAATATTTGTGAAATTTAAAGTTAAATTTTGCTTGAAATATTTACGGACGGCTATCGTCCTAATAGGAATGTTGACTTGCACCTTTGTTAAACAAAAAAAATCTACTTTTCATTACGAATATGAGTAATATAAAAATGGTTTTTCTATAGTATTTATTTATAAGAAGAACATGAGTAGAAACTATTTAAAATTAATGCAGTTATTGTCCAAATAGGAGTTGATAACTTACATCCGTGTTAAACACTCTACTTTTCAATAAAAATATGAGAAAAGAAAAAAAAAAATGTTTTTTTTTAACTCTATAAAAAATCTAAAATATTTACTGAAAACCATAACATGAGTAGAAGAAACATATATAAAATTAATTGAGGGATTAGAACAATTTGTGAAATTTAAGTAAATTTTTTGTTAGATTTTTTATAACTCCCTTATAATTTTACTTACTATCTTGCCAATTTATATATCTAGTCTTTTTAAAATTTTAAACATGGAACACAACGAGTCTCCCCCGGGAGCCATCCCACTTAATAGGTCCTTTTTAGGTATATATATATATTTTTTTTATTTAAGCTTATAAACATGTTAGTGACTAAAATGTTCATATAAGATACACTAACTTGAGAGAGTCACATTAATTCTCTAATAAACTTATTCAAAAATAACAAATATTTTAATAGTATTTTAAGAAAACATTTAATTAATTATTTAATAAAACACTTAAAAATCTTTATAAAAATGATATATATCTAGTGACAATTCCACCTAATATCCTGTTAAGCCGACGTGACGTCACAAACGCCACGCAGCCAAACCGGAAGAGTATTCGACGCGTTTCGCTTCTAAACGAAGCATCCTCAGGAGGTCTTGACTCTACGAGCACACGATCGAGACGATGTGTCATGTCTTTTATTAAATAATTAATTAAGTGTTTTATTAAATAATTAATTAAATGTTTTCTTAAAATACTTTTAAAATATTTGTTATTATTAAAAATGGATTTCCGCAAAGTAACGCCTGAACCTATTCATTGCAAACTTATTTTTTTAGCCTTTACATAAACACAAAGTGGTAGTCAATTAGTTTTTATAATACGAGTACTTACGGCAAAGTATTTTAGAACGAAAAAATATAGACGTCTAATTTTGTTTACAACCATGGTTACCATGATTAGGTATAGTTACAGCAGAGTACTTTAGAACGAAAAAACAAACATGTAATCTTGTTTACAACAATGGTTGCCATGGTTACAAGTCGTTCCGGCCCAAGAGAGGGAAGCATTTATTATGAGTTTTTCCCAACCTTAGGTGGGAAGCAGCATCTTCCACCCGTTACTCAGATCAAGTAAACACTACTTTCCGAGTATGAGAAATGAAAAAATATTTTTTGGCTATGGGTGGGTTAAGTTTCAGATTAACGTGGTTGCTTTGCATTTCAGAAATATTAACGCTTATTATTTTTATAATTTGTAATATATAATTTACCTGTTTAATTTTGTCGGATTATTGCGTGTAAATTGTTAACCGCCAACTTCACACTGGTCATTTATATTACACTCGAGAGCAATGAATCCGGGTCACTTAAAGAATCCTAAAAATCTCGGAAACTAAAAATGCTAGGTTAATGCAATAAATTGTATTTAATAGACAATGTAATACTCCTTAAATGAAGGTATTAAAACTTTTTAGTTATTGTAAAGTTATATCATAAAAAAATCTAATTTGAAAAAGGGCCACTTTCGAAGATGGAACTACGAAATTACAGCATTTGGTTTTGCTTTTGTTTGTAATCTGTCATTTATGTGGGTACATAAACCATGTTGATAGTGCTCTATATTCATTATTCAAGCTGAAATTATGTCGCTTACGCCTGAAGAATGCACCAGAATACTTACAATGCTGGAAACCGGCCGGAGTCAGCGCGATACAGCCAGGACTGTCGGTGTGTCGCTGTCAACAGTACAAAGAGTTCTCCGACGTTACGAAGAAACTGGTTCTAACCTACGCAGACCAGGAACGGGCAGAACCAGGTGTACCACAGCACGAGAAGACCGATACTTGGTGAACACCATGCTTCGAAATCGCTTTCTCACAGGAACTGAACTCACCAATCAGTTTCGACGCCTCGGAGGAAGTAACCCAAGTGCATGGACAGTAAGACGTCGGCTTGCTGAATCTAACTTAAAACCCCTTAGACCTGCAAACGGCCCTAAACTGGAGCGTGGGCATCGTATTTCGAGACTAAGATATGCCCAGAGCCACGTAAATTGGAGTATTGAAGATTGGTCAAAAGTTATGTTCTCCGACGAATCAAAATTTATGCTCTACAAGCACGATGGAAGACACAGAGTGTATCGAAGACCAGGGGAAAGATTCAAGCAAGCATGCATCGAAGAAAAAGTAGCCTACGGTGGTGGGTCTGTACTTGTGTGGGCCGGAATTTCTTCTGAAAGTCGCACAGAGCTGGTGATCATAGAAAACGGCTCTTTAACTAGCGTAAGATATGTGGAAGAAATCCTCAATGATCACGTTGGTCCATTTATGGTCAATTTAGGTGAGGATGCTATATTTATGCATGACAATGCCCGACCTCATACAGGTAGGATTGTGAATGACTACCTTCAAGAGATGAACATTACTCGTATGGAGTGGCCAGCGCGCAGCCCGGATATCAACCCGATCGAGCATGCTTGGGACGAGCTAGGCAGATGCGTAAAACAACGAAACCCTCCCCCAATCACGCTTCGTGAGCTCAAAATTGCTCTCACAGAGGAATGGGAGAATATTCCCCAAAATCGTATAAGGAACTTGGTGTACAGCATGCCAAACCGCGTAAACGCAGTAATGGAAGCACGAGGAGGCAATACGAAGTATTAAAATTCAAGAAAATCGTAATAAAGTTCAAAAATTTCATGTTTCCTATTTTTGTTTTAAGGAGAGATCAGCAGTTTTTTTCTTTATGTAATTTTGTGTTAATAAAATGTATGGTGACTCATATTTTTTTTACTTTCATTTAAGGAGTATTACATTGTCTATTAAATACAATTTATTGCATTAACCTATCATTTTTAGTTTCCGAGATTTTTAACATTCTTTAAGTGACCCGGATTCATTGCTCTCGAGTGTATATTGACCTACCAGCATAATTATAATCTATGCCTATTATTTGATCGTGTCGAACATTTAGGAAGATATTATACCATTATATGCGTAAATACGTTTTTAATATTTACATCACTTCCTTTTACCTAATTACTAATGTGATTTTTTACCTACCTATCTATATTATTTTTCATCGCTCATGTTCGGTAAATGCGTGCGTAAGATTTAGTAGCACGACGGAGAAACCAAATTACCTTAGGCAAATAAGTAAATTTGAGATTCGAACCTGATTCTTGACATAGGTACCTACTATTCCTAAGACAACATTATACTATTCGTACCTTTCACTTATACGAGTGTTATAGTAAGTATTACCAATCAGCTACGCCAATCAGTGATATTATATACCCAAGCATTCGTATAAATAAAATAACTGCTACATCGATGTACCTAGACTGAAAAGAAAGTGAAATCTTTCTGAAATATGTGTACCTAAGTATCATTTTATGAAATTTGTGTGAGTTTTTTGTGTTCTAGTATTTATGATAAAGAGTATACCTATGTTATCGTCCAGGCCTGACTCCCGCAGGAAACTAGGTGCAATGTAAGAAAACCTGGTCTGCACTGAACAGGCTCCAAGGGGACGTAACTCTTCCGCGATTCGCGGAGCTTACAATATGCTTATAGGCACTAAAAATTTGGGTACTCACATTCAGGAGAACTTATGACGCGATGACGCTGCAAAGTTGATAGAGAACACGAATAACTACCTATTAAATCTGTCCTGGTTTACAATAGCTAGACGTAGACTCAGTGTGCTGACTCAGTCAACAACGCCAGCAAGAAGATTTCCGTCCTGTAGGTCTTAGAAAGAATTCACAACATTCAAGTGTTTTTTCATAAACTCTCGCGGTGGCTTCACTTGCCGGTCAAAGCGGCATAATGAACAAAACAAAATAACAAGTGCTTAATATAGGACGCAAATACTATAATTCCAAAACAATTTAAAAATAAATTCAAAGAGCAACTTTTATGCAAATCATCCACCATGACAGTTTTTTTTATAGCTGATAGGCTAGCCTTTGACCACTATCTCACCTTATGGTAAGTGATGATGTGGTCGAAGATGTTGTTCAGGGTAGTCTAGAAATACTAACTCTAAGGACAGCTGTCAGAAAACACGAATAGGTGCTTGGCGACAGATTTTCTACTTGACGTTGGTAGCTAGCCAGGCGAACATTCGCAAAATGCCCTACCACCATGCTATAACAACTGCTATCCTAATACAACAACCGGGTACAACGGCTTAACGTGCCCTCCGAAGCACGGAAACGCTCGGTAGTAATATCACTATCGGTCACCCATCCAACGCATGACCGCGGCGGACGTTGCTTAAATTTGCTGATCGGTTAAGAACAGCAGCAAACTTCGCTACGAGCGCTTCATAATCTGAATGGCTCATTAATATTAAATGTACCTATAAATATTGTTAAGGTGTTTATTCAGTGAATAAACACCTTAACATTATGCACCAAAATATATCGGGATTAGTAACAAAATCTGACAAACTAACAGTGTGCCTTGAAGAAGTATTAGAAAAAAAAGTGACTGTCGACGTCTTATGCATCACAGAACACAACATGATGGCAGGATATGAACAGTATCTACACATCCCGAACTATTCTTTGGCAGCTACTTGTAGCAGACCTAGTAAAAAGAAAGGAGGAAGTTGCATTCTAGTCAGAGATGGAAATCAATGGATTGAACTGCCAGAAATTAGACAATTTGCTGTGTTTGGTCTAATAGAGTGCTGTGCTATAAAACTTCTTGCTTACAAAATCGTCATATTATGTATTTATAGAGTCCCGAAAAATAAAAAGATAGCCGATAACTTAGAAATATTCTTTTCAAAATTGAATAGCATGCTAGAATGTTTAATTAAGAAAAATTATGCTCAGATTATTGTGGCAGGCGATTTCAATATTGATGTACTAAAAACGAATAAGAGAACACGAGCTTTTCAATATTTATTGTCAAACTTCAATTTAACCTTAGTATTAAAACAACCGACTAGACTTATAAGCCAGACATGTATTAACAACTTTGCCCATACGTTTAAAAGAAAATGCAAGATGGAAGTGCTGGACCTAGGGTTATCTGACCACACTGCACAGTTGTTATGTTGTCCTTTAAAGAAAATATGCGTGCTTAAGTTTTGGCGAAAACGTTGTAGAGATTATAGTGCTGGAAACATCGACAAATTTAAAAATTATTTAATTAATATTTCGTTTTCTGAAGTCTATGACATATATGATCCAAACATAGCATATAAAACTTTTATTGGAACTTTTCAATTACTGTATGACCTCTGTTTTCCGTATAAATTGGTGACCATTCGAGTAAATAGAAAAGTGACTTGGGTATCACGTGGATTAAAAGTTTGTAGTAAAAAGAAACGTCTACTGTTTAACAATTATAAAATAAAACCCAGTAAAGAAAATAAAGATCAGTACATAAAATATAGTAAATTATTAAAAAAAAATATTATTTATTATAAAATTGACACAAAAGGCACAAAATAATCACAAAATAAATACTTCAGACAAAACATCAAACATGACTTGGCGAACTATTAATAAAATGCGACCTAATTTACCTAATATTTCAATCGAAAAAATTAAACACTATGATGAATTAATAACCGAACCAAACTCTATAGTTGACGTTTTTAATAACTATTTTGTGGATAGAGTTGTATCCACATCGGATTCAACAAATAATGCAACTCATAATATAATAAGTACCTACCAGCAACTCAATGTTCATGGCGCCATGTTCACCAAACGATATTCGTCAGATCATAACATCTTTAAAAAATACCAACAGTGTCGGGTGTGACGGATTTGCTACAAAAGTCATAAAACACGTTAAAGAAATCATTTGCAGCCCTTTGAGTCATATTATAAATGTATGTATAAGCACTGGAACATTTCCAGCTAATTTGAAGAAAAGCGTCATAATACCAATTTTAAAAAAAGATAATAGTCAACTGATGCAGCACTATAGGCCCATTGCTTTGATTTCCATCATGGCAAAGATATTTGAAAGATACTTTTATCAACAATTAAATAAGTACTTTGAAAAATTGAATATTCTATGTAATGAACAAAAGGGATTCAGACAAAATAAAACCATAAACGTAGCAGTTTATGAATTTCTCCATAAAGTGATGATAAATGTAGATAAGAATAACGCTGTCTGTGCTATTTACTGTGATATGACCCAAGCTTTTGACTATGTGAACCATCATATTTTGATTAGTAAGCTTCAAGCCTATGGTATTAGGGGTAATGTTCTCGACCTGATTACATCATACCTGTCAAATAGAACACAAGTCACCAAGATAACAAGACTAAACTATAACACCAAAAAAGAAGAAACATACACCTCAAACGAACGTATAGTGAAGTCTGGTGTACCTCAGGGTAGTGTACTGGGTCCACTTCTATTTATAATCTATATAAATGATTTGCCTAAAATAACTAACCACCCAATGACACTTTTTGCTGATGACAGCACTGTGACAATTGCCTGTCAAAACAGACATAATTATGAATTTGACATTAACAACACATAAGGATCAATAATTAAATGGTTAGATACAAATAACTAAAAAATCAATATAAATAAAACTAATTTAATTCAATTTACTCAAAGACTTAATTATATAAGTGACATAAATGTACATTATCAAAATGAAAAAGTTAAGGAAATTGATGCTGCCAAATTTCTCGGTCTTATAATAGTAAAGAAACTAGATTGGAAAGCACACACTGACGATCTCTGTAAAAGGATGGGTAGCTTAGCATATGCTCTTCATAGACTTGCACCCGTTGTAAAGAGAGATGCACTTTTAACATCATACCATGGTCTAGTAGCATCAAACTTACGGTACGGCTTAATTTTTTGGGGCAACTCAACTCACAAAGATTTTGTCTTTATGGCACAAAAACGCTGTATTAGGTCAATGTTTGGACTCAAGACAACTGACAGTTGTAGATCACTTTTTATTGAGCACAAAATTCTCACACTTCCATCTCTATATATATAATATATATGAAGTAGCTTTATTTGTCTATTCATATATAAATCTGCACTATTTTCCATCTTTATCTGACCCAGTTAAGCGTAATAGACGTGAGAAATATAAGCTCTGTATGCAATCTTCGAAAAAGAGCCTTATGAATAATAGCATTTTCTGTATGGGACCAAAAATATACAATCAGGTACCACGCTCCTTAAAGGACCTAAATAATAATATGTTTAAAACTAAGCTTAAGAAAATATTATTGGTAAAATGTTATTATAGCGTAAGCGAATTCTTGACTGACAAAAATCTGAATTGAATTTATATTATTGACATTAATATTCGTGTTTAGTTTATATCCATTTTTTTGTATGTATCTAGAATTGAGTTTTATAATTGGCATTGTATTGATATTGAAACTTGTGTGAATTGTTCAAGTGCCTAGAATCATATTTTTCTCCTTTGCTATTGTTAAATTATCTAATTGATTGCCGCCTCTCAAAAATTTGTACGCCTATATGGGCAAAACATGATGATCACTATACTTAATTATGACACCAATATGCATGCGTTTGTTATGTATAATACTCATGTTTTATGCAAATAAATGATTATCTTATAAGTTTTTTGTACCGAGGTTAAATTGCACCCGTTACACTATCATAACCATAAGACAATATCGCAAATTCTTGCCCATTAGCCACTACATGGCTGACAAGTTTTTGCGGACATCCATATCCTTAAATAAACCGGAAAAAACGCTCACGTTGAGGATCGAATACGTCGATCCAGGTTTCGGGCATATGCTCATCATCAGGGCAAGTGCGCAGCTGGGTCTGCCAGCTCCCGGCGGGCACTGCGGAGCGGATCTTAATCGTACAAAGATACAATAATTAAGGCGAGCGAAGCGAGTCCTATCACTATCCCAGGACTTGTACAATTTGAAGCACCTTTTATTGAAAAACTATCACGTCTATAGATTTGTGTTTTAACATAGTAATTTAACTTCATATCTAGATGAGTCATCTGTCACAAGAAATATAATTTTATAACCACTAAACAACATGAACATTAACAATTTTGTATTGGATATAATGTTATTGTACTACTAACGCCATCTATTAAAAATCCAAAGAGTTAACATGGCTGCAACAAAACTAAACAAACTACTTAAATATTGCATCGTAGTTAATCTACTCAATACTAGATGACGCCACTAGAATCTGCTTGTAAATAATTATAAACAAAATAAACGCTAGCTCTCACAAAGCCCAGTTTTTCGCTAGTATTATTAATTTTATAATAAAGTATTATTAGTAAGCTAGTTTTTATTTTCTTTTTCATTAAATCTTAATTGTTTTAATTTCAGGTGTTTGCCTATTACGGTTCAAAAGATACATTAACATGACAGATTAACGAACGAACAGGCCGAGCGGCAGCGGTTTCGGTTCAGGCTATTCAGGTGACAATCTTTCCACCCCATTTTCACACCTTTTAACCAACCCTTGCAAAAAATATTATTGTGGCATGTTTTTGTTTTAAAAAGTCTATCCAGATACTAATTTTCATTACTATAGTTTTAAAAACAAAGACCTTTCCATAGAAAGCTTCATCGACAATTTCACCCCCTTAAGTCATCCCTATCAAAAATATGTTGAATGCGTAATTTTTTATTTTTGATGATCTAACCGAATACTCATTTTCAGAACTGTAAGTTGAAAACACAGGATTGTACAAACGAATTCACCCATTTCTACCCCCTTAGGGGTTGAATTTAAAAAAGGCCTTTCTTAGTACACTCCTACGCAAATTGAAAAATTAACTCTCAAAATTTCAAGTCTCTTCGACCAGCGGTTTAGGCTGTGCGTTGTCTATCGGTCTGTGAGTAAGGAACTTGATTCTTATATATATAGATATTAGGTATATGTCAGTGCGCTCCACACACGTTCAGATTTTTTCAGATTATTTATGTCTTTTTATGATCAATCTGCCACAATGAAACTGTTTAGCTGGAAAACACTACACTTCTTGGTCTAACTGAATATTCAAGATATGTGTGACGCACCTGGCTATGAGGCAATGTTCTGATTATGAATTCCATCTCGGAATTCAGAATTACATTTCGAATGTCTGTCTGGTCCAGTTTTAATATTAAACGATTTTACCGAATAAGTTTCAAAGCTTAATTTTACGGATTTAACAGTAGGCTCAAGGAAACACATGCTAAATTTAAAAATAAATTATTAGGGAACTACGTTTGTACGGCGAGCGCTACGTGCAAAGCACATTAATTTATTCCTCCCGATGATCAATTCAAGTAGAAAATCTGTCGCCAAGCACCTAACGGTGTGTTCCGGCAGCAGTCCTTGAGAGCCAGTGAAATAACAGGCAAAATGAGACTTAACAGGTATATATGTCTCAAGGTGATGGGCGCAGTGCAGTTCGTCACTTGTGATGAAATGCATCTGTTATAGGCAGAGGATACCGCTTAACATCAGGTGGGCCTCGCGCTTATTCCATCACAATAACATGAAAAAAAAAAAAATGTACCTGCGACTTCGTTTGCGATTGCCGTACCTGCAGACTAATTATTCATATTTGATCACTGTTTATCTAATGTAAAGCAACGCTGTGGACTTCGGTTGAAGCACTCTTAGTAAAGCATAACTCAGAAAGGAGTTTTTTACTTTGGATTTGAAAACTCCCGGGTTGTATTTTCCAGAAGACAGTAGTTAAGTATCTCAGAGTCCTTCGCGGTTCACACAATAAATGTTGAAGCAAAGTACTTTCTTTGGAATTGCAATTTTAAAACGGCATCTTTTTGCCAATGCTCTCTATGTTTGGCGGTAGAATGAAAATATATTAGTGTAGAAGTGCACACACTTCCATTGCGCTGTCTCCGAAATGTATCAGGCAAAAGTATGTAGATAGTTAAAAAAACATGTTTGTTACAGATTTTAGAGTTTTATCTTAGCAAGGTTGCAAAACTAAATAAGGGTGCCAGGCTGCCCGTGGGGTGCCGAGTTGCCCGTGGGGTCACTCGTCACTATTCTAACAAAAAAGAATGATTGACATGAGACAACGCGTTAATAAATTACAACTAAGTGTAGATTTTACTTTCATCCCTTTTCCCGAGGGAACCGTGCTGAATTTCGGGATAAAAAATATACAATGTCCTTTTTCGTTGTATGAACTGAAATCGTGCTAAGTTTCATCAAATTCATTCAATAGCTTTGGCTTGATGCGCGGCCTGCAGTGCCGAAGGTCCCTGGTTCGATCCCCACCACCAGCTTGAGCTTTACCGTATGGTGGAAGGGTATTTTCCGATAGCCCGCCTTGCTAGCTACCACCCTCACGTAGAAAATATGGCGCCAAGCACTTTACGGTGTATTCCGGCAACAGTCCTTGAGAGCCAGTGAAATTACAGGCACACGAGATTTAACAACTACATATGTCTCAAAGTGACGGGCGCAGTGCAATTTGTGACTTGTGATGATACGCATCTGTTATAGGCAGAGATTAGTCCGCTTAACATTTGGTGGGCCACGAGCTTGTTCCGTTACAATAACATAAAAAAAGACATGTTTTCTATATATTACCTATCGTGGTACGTTATTTTTACCAACAAATAACACAGTGACAATTGATGACCACATACACGATCCATATTGAATTGAATGCTAGCTAGTCTCTATTGAAAGCATGATACATTTCTGCAAAAATAAATAAACAAGTGAGTCGTGTAAAAGATGTTGTTATTATTTACCATTTGACCGGTCAGAGGAGGATGTGGTGTTAGTCGACGAGGTTAAAATAATTATATAATACCCTGTCTAATAGAAACAACGAAGAAAGTGTGAAACAAATTATTGTAACAGATAATGCGTTAAAAGTGATATTTGTAATATACTTACATATTGTATATTCACATAATTAGAAGAGTTTCACTTCAAGGGAGCTGGACCGGATCACCTTTTCTTAGATTCGAGATGTTGAATGTGTAAGTTGATTAACACTCCGATGTAAAAGAATTGCAGGCTCCAGTGATGGCTTTGATTTAGTACCATAATATTTAATTTAATTTAATAGCTTAAACACTTATTCTCTTTATATGTAAATATTATTATATAATTGTATTTTGTATTTAATTGTATTTATAATATGTCTAAAAATATCTCCAAACGGCACAGAATAAAAAAGTAGTAATATGGTATTAGCATGGTGGTAGGGCATTTTGCAACCCGGCACCGGGGATGTGCAATTCTAACCCGGGGTGCCGGGTTAGAATTGCACCTCCCCATATCATCCCGTGGGTGTCGTAAGAGGCGACTAAGGGAAAAATACTGGAAGGTGGGCAGCAGCGCCTTCTAAAGAACTGCCATCTTACTCTGCGATCTCCAAGCCGCCTGCCAAGCGTGGGGATTATGGCAAACACCCCCTTAATAGGTGAGGCTGTGTTCAGCAGTGTATGATTCGGCTGATACAGTACAGGGCATTTTGTGAATGCCCGTCTGGCTAGCTACCACCCTCAAGTAGAAAATCTGTCTTCAAACACCTAACGCTCTGTTCCGGCAGCTTTCCTTGAGAGCCCGTAATTCTAGACTAGCCTGAACAACATCTTCGACCACATCATCACTTACTATCAGGTGAGATAGTGGTCAAAGGCTAACCTATCAGGAAGATATGTTCGATCTCGCAGTTGTTGAGGTATTACTCACAAATGCATTTTCAGTAGCAGCTAAAACTGTGCCCTGTAGATGTCAATAGCTTCGCCGACCATCACATGGGACCAAACATATCTGACGAAACGTGAGGCATCTCTGTGCCCTTTACCACATATTACATGATCTATGTTTGTTAGATTTATCTATGTACTTATTTTTACAGATTTAGTGGCACTGGCCTTATAGTGTACGCATTAGTATGGCTCACGAAGAAATTGTCGGATTGGCCCAGCCCCCCGGACTATGACGAGGAAACTACTCCGAATCCATACGACAACCCGCACTACGTCCCTCCGCCCCCAGCCCAAGGATAAATATCGAAGTGACTGAAAGCCGGGTTATTATTTCTTGCCCATTACATTCTGAGCCATTACATTGGGAACGGTATGCTGTCCGATCGACTAATTTCGTATATTTTAATAAGTATATGTATCTCATCGAACTTTAAACCTCTGCTCGATGATGTATCTACACGCTACGCTAAAACTAATGAATGATGTTGACCAATAACATTAATATATGTTAGGTTATTAGCGCGTTATATTAAGAACACATTACCTGACTCTAAAAGTTTCAATCAATCAAATATAATAATGTCGTTCGAACATTTTGACAAATTAAACTTTATCTACTTAGTTCATGTGACGTAATCCCGAGCATAGACATATACGCAGGTTATATGTATATTACCCGTGAGAAGCCGGGTTAGAATGTCACCTCCCCATTTCTTCCCGTGGGTGTCGTAAGAGGCGACTAGGGAAAAGTGCGCCAAATGAGCAACATGCCACTCCTCACGTGGATGCGAGTACGGTGTTGCGTGCATTAGACGCACGACAGGGCTGTATACCATCTTAGTGCCCTGCCAGGGTTTCATACAATATGTTCTTGTGTTTCTGTCTAAGATGTTCTTAGCGTAAACATATTATTCGTAATATATGTTTACGCTAAGAACGTAAGTATTGTTTTGTCCAGTGTGTTAGAGAAAATATTTTGTGTGACCCTGAAATTGTGCCTGGTGAATGGCAATAGGCTCGCCCCCTATTACGTGCGACCAATGTCGAAACGTGGATGTTTACACACCTCTGCCTATCCTTTCGGGGAATACAGGCGTGATTGTGTGTATGTATGAATGTACATACTATATCTCGATCCGGGTCGAAGGACTGACGATCGAATCTGCTTGGGTAAAGCTTTACAACTTTAAGGGCCTGTTTCAGAATGTTCGAGTAAGTTCCGGTTATACTACCCAGAACACATTTAATAAATTAAACACTAGCTTTGCGTTTCACAGTCATCGATTTAGCCTATCCATCGGTTAAAGCTTGAAACGCGCTGCGTGTTAACTGTTATTTTTATCATTCAGTTATTTTGTTGAACACAGCCTCCCCCATTTAAGATATCAGTGCCTCACAATGCTGCGGCCCTTCTTCTGGTATTATACCTTCAGTCGCCTCTTACGACACCCACAGGTAGCAATGGGACATTCTAGCCTAGCACCTCACGGGGTTACCGGGCATAATATTTGGCAAAACAGCATGATTAACATTTTGAAATTTTACCTCAATTACTTTAAGTATACATAACGATTTTGCTCTATTTTAATCTATTACAAATCTATCACGTAGCAACAAAATTGCAAATAATATATTTTTTTGTGTAAAAAAAACTTTATACAGCTCTTATACAAAACTGATTAACTGTTATGATATTATTTGTCATCTAATTTTGAAGGCTTTTCTTGTATCAAATAATAAAGTATTTACGCCATATGTATTACAAATGTTTTCATATAATTAAACCATATAAAGAGCTGCTAAGCAAATATTATTGGAATTAAACTCCAGGAGACAACAATTAGATGTTATGCTTCTGTATGAACTATGTCATAATAGATATGACTGTATAGAGTTGGTCGATGTGCTTCGGTAGAAGGTAGAGTCCACACATACATCCTTGTCGTACACAAGAAGTGGTTGCTGTTCCCGCCTGTCGTACCAAGGGTGGTCATGGATCACCACTGTGTCGTATGACAGAATCCTATAAAAGAAGTTTCAATTGTATAGACATTTCACGAGCAGGTGAGTTGTTTTAGGAGGTCTTTGTTGAATCTGCTCGAAGTTAGCCTCAATGATCACTCGTGATAACCCTCCTTGTTGTACCTTGTAAATCAACTCAACCCTACCCTGCTCGTTTAAATACTAAGACTGGAACCCATGTATTACTGCTAACCTATACAGGGTTATTGGTAAAATGCTAACAACCTCTTAGCATTTTATCAATAACCCTGTATATATATAAATTGTGATAACCCTTTTATAAGCTTACTTGCATTTATCGGCGTATACTAGTTATTTTTATTTTATATATATCAACTATTTAAATGGAAAATATATATAAAAAAAATAACTTTTGTACTTTTTACCTATGTTTAACTCACAAAAAATGTTTACTACATTTGTGGTCAACGATGTTAGTCTCACAATGATTATTATTTAAGAAGACTAACAAGAAAATATTGTGACTGTTTGTTGATCGATAATATATATACAAAACTGATACATATATATATCAGTTTTGTATATATATATTATCGATAGTATATATATATATATATATATTGTGGTCAACGATGTTGGTCTCACAATGATTATTATTTAAGAAGAATATATATATGTTTAATATGTTTCACAAAGCTGCCGCTAGATGGCAATGTACCAACGGATTCTGAATCGCGCTATTGTTACGTTTTCATTCGAGTACCTATAGAAGTCACAAAGGAATTTTCGAATTACAATTATTGAAATAATAACTTGGCAGCAATCGCAGTCTTATATTTTGTTTTGACAGTCACAATGTCGAAGAGATAAAAAAGAACAACAAAATCTAAGTTATATATTATGATAAGGGGTTTCTACGGAACCCTAAATTGCGCGTGGCCCGACACGCGCTTGACCGTTTTTTTTATATAGCTAATCTTTTATCCTAATGACCGACTTACTAACTTGTGTTAAAATCATTTTTATGAATTATTGGCACAAAATTCCGTGATCGCGAGAAGAAATCGCAACGAAAATCAGTCTGCCCGCTGCGCTCGGGTCGTTTGGACGTGGGGTTTGTGCCGTTCGTCACGCCATAATTTTTGTGCATTTATTTTACGAAATATACAATATTTTTTTGCTGTACGTTACTTTGCAAGTCATTAATGATTGACACTCAAGTGAAAAAGATATTGGGAAAGTACTTTTCTTTATATTGATTTTTAGAATGTTGATAATAAGTTTTTTGCGCGGGATTATTAAAGTTCAGACACAGCATTGTTAATCCCGATTTTAGTAGCTATCTAGTTTTTTTAACACGTAGTACAATATTTCATTGATATAGATATTTATAGTATCTAATCAGTATTATAGGTATTTCTAATTGTCACAAAAGATTGGTCAATTATTAATATTAAATTATAATTCGTCTTAAATGTCACCACGTAATGCACCCTGTCTAAAGGTGCCCAGTATGGCTGCAGCGTTACCGCACTGGATACTTACAGAAATTTCCTCGGTCAAAAAATACCCACCCTTCCTTTCTCCCTCAGACGTCCAATGTCTGCAATTATTTTTTTGGGGGCTCGGCACACCATGGTCTCGTTGTTTCAACAGCATAGGGAATAAAGCTGTATGCCAGGGCTAAATCAGCATATTTTAAGCGTTTTCCCTTTGCGGCAGCCTCTGCTCCAGAAGTGCACACACACACGGCATGCAACCAGGCTCTCGACTCTGGCACAGCGGCGGCATTCAGACGTGCTCGTGAAGCTCCCGAGCTAACTTTACTAATGAGGCTGAGTTGGTGCATTCTCGCCCTGATATTTCATTTAGTTATTTTTAAGGTACTTTACAAATAAACAGGACCCTATTACCAATGCCCATAACACACTTTACGTGACGACCAACTACTTACTATGTATATAGGTATCTATTAATTCAACTAAATGGTAAAAAAAATAGTTATATACTTAATAGGTAGGTAGTTGGTCGTGTTGGAAAGTGTGTTACTGTATGACTGTATGACTACGCTGTTCTTTCGTCCTACTTATAAAGGCCTGTACTCGTATCTTTTGAACAGTAACTAATGTAGATGGTTTAAATTTTCATACAAAAGTGATTAAGTGTACTATTACTATAATTTTAGCTGCCTGAACTCACCGTTAGGTGCTTGGCGGCAGATTTTCTAAACGAGAGTGGTAGCTAGCCAGGCGGGCATTCGCAAAATGCCCTACCACCATGCTTTAACGACTGCCATCCTAGGACGACAACCGGGACCGACGGATAAACGTGCCTGTTTGGAACGCAACTTAGCGTAGTCGTCTATTTTTTGTCTATGGACAGTTTGAGTTGAAAAAGAAAAAGTTTGCTTGGTCGTTCTGTCTCTGGTTTTGACAATTTTAGTACTTGGACAATTTGATTTTGTAAAGAATATATGTCGATTCGGGTCAGCGGTTAAAATAGTTTATTGTTTGAATTGTTACAAACCACCGCCTTATTGGACCCTCGCGTGTGTTTTGAGTGTTCCACTTGAACAATTAAAAAGTGTTGTGCCCTTGGAAGACAGAGAAGACCTGGAACCATCTTCGTCGCCCAGGCAAGTACCTTCCTAATAGAATCGGCCGATTACATAAGGTAGGGAAGCGCTAGGCTGGAGTCGTCCAGATCCATGGGACTTCACTTTATGGTACGTTTGTATATATTAATTGTATTGCTTGTATTTATTGTTTTCAGCCCCGCGAATCGACGGGCAAAGTTAAGATTCAAAAAACAGGTTGTCCAGGTGGATGACACTCTGCCTTACATACCCATCTAGGCAATCTGGAATCTTAACAGTGCCGCCTTACCGAAGCATGGAAGCGCTCAGTACTAATGTCACTAGCGGTCACCCATCCAAGTCATGACCGCGGCGGACGTTGCTTAACTTAGCTGATCGGCTAAGAACAGCTAAGTGAACTTAGATACGAGCGCTTAAAAATAAGATTCTCTTCTGTATTAAGTTTTTATGGTACTTAATACTTTTATTAGAGTTTTTGATATATTTTTTTAAATGTAAATATTATGGGTTTTTGTGAAAATTTTATAAAACTCAAGATAGATGCGGGCCGTGTGCGGCCCGCACACTGCCCGAATAACTAGTTTATATACTAGTGGCCCACCCCGGCTTCGGATGTGTATACACATAATATTTATAAATAAGTATTTTTTTATTATTTTTATTTATATGTATATACACATATAATTATATGTATAATATTATATCGCCTATGTTCATTATATAAATCATAAAGTTTTGATAAAGTTAGAACACCGTACACTGACTGACTGACTGACATAATTATTGTTCTCTCAAAATGAGTCGAGTAGAAAGAAAGTGTTGTATGGGAAGAGTGTAAAGGGGGCTTGGGTGAATATGGGAAAATCCGAATGAAGATGTCGTCTGCCAAGTAAAATTGGATTGTGTATCTCGAAAACGGTGAGAGATAGGTAGGAGGTGTGGCACGATATGCAGCAAATCCAAACACAATTAATTATATATACCTACATATCATTTTTTTTTGTCATTTTCACCACGTTCCTTTGGAGCCTACCGTCTGTCTACAAATTTATTTCTGCTAGTCACAATACTGACACACTTTTTCGCTGTTTCTACATAAGCGTTATTACTTATTAAACATGCTCGTCGGTCGCGTTTCTTTTAGGTTTGGTCATGGTTACATAGTAAAAACAGAAATACAGATGTGGTGTCAAAGAAAAACCATCTCATAAATGCCAAAGTCCACTGCATGTAAAAATAAGCAGCAAACATTACTGAAATCGGTGAAATAAATTATTTTTAATCAAAACAGAACTGGCTTATAAGATTGAAATAACTTGCCGAAGTCTGTACCATGAGCATAATAATAAGATCATACTTTTGAGCTGACACGATTCCAATTTTGAGAAGTCATTTCACACTTTTCAGGAATAGAAGTCGGTTCCATTTTTGTTTTTAAAATATTGTTTTCACTTTAAAATTATATGTAATTATATATATTTTAAGTAACTTAATTTTAAAATGTAATCTATAATGTATAATATTGTATTTATATAACTTATGGTGGAAATAAATGATCATAAATAAAATAAAATAAAAAGTAAGCTCGTTTTTAGGACCCTATATTGTTGAGATAATCCACCAACCAATTAAGCTCATACAGATTCTTACTTGCAAATTACGCTGATATGAAACCGTTCTAGCAAACTTTAAGAAAGTCGATTCAGGCAATCGAGATATATTAACAGGAAAATATACATTGTTCAGACTTCCACTGAGACCTCGCTTTGCCTGGCCTATTAAATATGCATATACTTACAAGTGATGATATTTTCTTACCCCAGAGCAGTTCGTAGTTACTGCAGATAAAAATGTTGTTATCTACACTTTTGTTCTGCCGCTTCTAATAGTTCACGAAACCCTAAAATTTTTGCGACGCTATTCGTGGTACGGTGACTAGTGCCGCCGTGGGACTAAATATTTTGAAGAGTTAAAAGTTAACGTCCATTTTTTATAGCCCCGCCCGAATTAGAAATTATTTTGATTACTAAATAAGTCTTAGCCTTAATCCGTATTTTATGTTTGAAGTCGGTTATATTTTTGTTAATTACAAATAAGATTTATATTAGTATAAGTATACATGATTCACTCTACACTGCGATATAATCCGAAATTAAACACTGGATAGTATTCTGTAGTTTATGTTATTTCGATCGATTTCAATTGTAGAATGAATCACAAATACTGGCATGCTTCGAAAATACAAAATAACGCTATCCACTCAAATGTTCTTTACAAATATATTGGTTCATCACATTATTGTTTCTTTTTAAATGTCGTTGTGGTTTCAAAACAAGCTAAATTTCCTTTCTTCGATGTCAGATCGGCTTTGAATAAGTAAGTACCGTAGAAGAAGGAAGTACCCAGGAAAGATGTAGTTATTTCCTCAAAATTTTCTTCAAAGGCGTAAGTTCCCTGAAAGGATATTTGTATATTATACAAATGTAACTAACATAGGTTAAACTATAGTGCGAGTAACTTTAACATGTTATGTACGAATAGCTAGGTATCAAAGTTTTGTGCTTCGTGCTTACTGTTACTAGCGCCTCGTGCATTTGATTAGGATGAAGTGACCTTATCCTAAGGATTTTGTTCTCATTATATATTTTTTCTATTCTATTCATATATTGTTATCTTACAGCACTCTTAAAATCAATAAATCTGTGTGCTTGACTAGTGTCTTGCAGCTGTTTCCATACGAACGTAGTTTCGTAATATTATATATACCTACCAAGTGTTTCTTTCAATTCTAGGCGAGCCTGAACAACATCCTCATTCACATTATCACTTACCATATTGAAATTAAGATAAGAGATACCAACCAAGTTGAGATAGGCTTAGGCTAAGTAGCTAGAAATAAAAAAAGAATGTTCAAACTAATTATACATGTCCTTGAGCCTAAAATCTATGCTAAATGAGAAAACCATTTTTCCAACAATTTAGAAAATACACATTAACACAAAAAACTGACAAACTACTACTATTTTAGACTCAAGGACCATGCAAAATTTCTAATGGTTTGAACACTTGCTATTTAAAATATGACGAAGCTACTTCTGTATGGAAAGCGCTATGAAGGTACGACATTATTACCTACATAGGTACATAACTGCCTAAGTTGGCGACTTTACTATCCTTCTTGAAAGTCAAGATATTACCTTTTTGATTAAGCAGTTGTCAGCGTTCAGGTGGCGCTTTATAATAGCAGCGAAAGCGTAATGTTTGCAAGGATCACTGATTTTGTAGTTCCACATGAAATTTTTCTTGTTGTCCTTTATGGTGAGTAATTGGATTTTTAACTGTAAGATAATGAAACAAGTTTTATAAATAATCTTACAGTCAAGATATATGTAGTAAGTAGGAGCGAGGTCAATGATACAGCCGTGTAATGACAACTGATTTTATTTTAGTACCCACATCTAATATTAACGAGTAAACAGCAAACTACCTACATACAACATCTTCCCTCTCCTTAAATGAAATTAAATCTAAATAGTGATTAACAATTAAGCTAACACATACATTCCACATTACATAATACATTTATGAACGGTAGGTATAACTAGACTTAATATTACAAAATGACAACAGACTATAGTTTAATTGACTGAAAACTTACTTTACTTTATAGATAATATAACATTTTATTTTAAGTACATACAAACTTTTGTGGAAGCCTAACCGCCCTGCCACTACGGGTCACCTTTACAGATGAGGGCGCAGCTGCCTCTGTAGGCTCCCTTACATCCTCCCCCGCATACAGGGAAGTTCTCGGCTGAGACTCCGCTACAGGCTCGCCTGCCGACGTTGGGTGTGAGTCAACATTGTTAGATAAACCATCCCGCGGATCTATTGAGACGCGATTAGCTTTTACGTTTGGCTTTAAGATATGTGACCGATTACGTCTATAAGTGCCACCGTTGTCCACTTCCACCCAGTAGGAGCGATCACAATCGGCTCCCTTTACTACCCGAGCTTTGTTCCACACCTTACCATCTTTCACATGGACCTGCTCACCTGGGGAAAGAGCAGGTAAAACCTTCGTGCCTCTATCGTAGTAGCGCTTCATTTTATCTATTCTGCCCTGGCGTACGTCACGTACTTGTTTAGGTTCTATGGTTTTGGGTATCAATACCTGAGGGATAACCGGTAGCCTTGTATTGAGCGATCTACCCATCAATAGTTGCGCCGGGGAATAATCCTCGCCAGTGACGGGAGTATTTCTAAAGTTCAGTAATGCTAATTGCCATTCTGTTTTATCCTCGGTGGCTTTCTTCAGCAAACGTTTGACCGTTTGGACGTTCCGCTCGGCTAGTCCGTTCGAGCGCGGATACAGCGGGGAACTGGTCACGTGTTTAAATTCCCATTTTTCTGCGAACTGACTAAATTCCGTCGATACAAACTGTTTTGCATTATCAGTTACCAGTTTTCTCGGAATTCCAAAACGAGAAAACATACTCTTCATTTTCGCAATCACCGTGTCGCTTCTCATATTAGGTAGATAAACTACCTCTACAAACTTCGAGTAATAGTCCACGACAAGTAAATACTGCAGCTTATTCAGCTCGAATATATCAGCCGCGAGCGTGTCCCATGGCAGCGCGGGCGCGGCGTGCGGCGCGAGCGGCTAGCGCGGCGGCGGCGCGGCGCGGTGCCGCTGGCACGGCTCGCAGCGCTGCACGCACTCTTTGATCTCAGCGCCCATCCCGGGCCACCAGACGGCCGAGCGAGCGCGTCTTTTACTCTTTTCTATTCCTAGATGCCCCTCATGTATGCGGTGTAGCATATCTTTACGCAAGCCACTCGGAATCACTACACGATTGTTGTGAAACAAAATACCGTTAATTTCGTACAATTCATGCCTAAATGTCCAGTAAGGTCGGGCGATCGACACCACACGATTTTTATCTTCGGGCCACCCTTCGTGATAATAGTTCACCACAGCCGATAACACCGTATCTTTTTGCGTTTCTGTCTTGATCCGCTCCAGTCGTTCATCAGTCGCGTCCAAACTTTCATACATAGCGTTCACGTGCACGGCGACGTCCTCTTCGCAGCCATCCCGGCGCGCGCCCCGCTCCACCGCCGCGCGAGACAGCGCGTCCGCGATGTGCATGTACTTGCCCGGCTTGTAAACAACGTTTAACCGATGCGCTTGCAATTTTAACAGCATACGCTGTAGTCTCGGCGGCGTTTCGTTGAGCGCTTTTCGGAAAATCGTCTCGAGCGGTTTATGATCGCTTTCGACCGTTATTTCACTGTGGCCGTAAATATATAGTTATACCTACCGTTCATAAATGTATTATGTAATGTGGAATGTATGTGTTAGCTTAATTGTTAATCACTATTAATGTATCGTTTTGTCACTAATTTACGCTACTTAGCCACACCTGACACCATGTAGTAAGTAGGAGCGAGGTCAATGATACAGCCGTGTAATGACAACTGATTTTATTTTAGTACCCACATCTAATATTAACGAGTAAACAGCAAACTACCTACATACAACAATATAGATTAAGTTAGTCACGTTGGCTTAAGAGAAAATAGGCGGAGTTGTGACTAGATATATTTTTTATATTATTTAAGTGTTTTATTAAAATATTAATTTAATGTTTTCTCAAAATATTTTAAAAATATTTGTCATTATTAAATATGGATTCCCGCAAAGTAACGCCTGAATCTATTCATTATAATGATAACATAATTTTATTTGTATTAATGAAGATCTTTACTGTGCCCTTTCATCAAACCCGCAACCATCATTAAGAACGTGGTTTTTTGTTGATTTGCATGGTGGTAGGGCATTTTGCGAATGCCCGCCTGGCTAGCTACCACCCTCAAGTAGAAAATCTGTCGCCAAGCACCTAACGGTGTGTTCCGGCAGCTGTCCTTGAGAGCCAGTACTTCTAGGTTAGCCTGTATAACATCTTCGACAACATTATCACTTACCATCAGGTGAGATAGTGGTCAAAGGCTAACCTATGATGCATAAAAAAAAAAAACATTAATTATGTATCGGCAGATATAAGAAGTTTGGCGCTTGTTTGTAAATGATACCGTTTCTACGACAAAGTATACCTACACGAAACATCCGTTTATAGTTGCCATATTACTTTAACATTTTCTTTTTATTTGAGTATATCCGTCTATAAAATAACATTATGTTTAAGAGGCATTTTACATTTTAATGCGGTATACGAAGATTTTAAGCGCTTAATTTATTATCATAGGAAATATCTACAAGTTGTTTAATAATTGATAAAAATAGAATAATCTGTTCTCATTTCAGTTAATGTACCAGATTTACAAACATAACATTAATTATTTTGTAGTGATCAATCTCCCGCACCTTGTTTTACGAATTACGGTACACATAGCCAACTTCAGAGTTCTATCTCTTGTATAAAGATTCATCAAATTAACTAAACAAAAAAACTGTGCATCAGGCATATCATCTTGTTGACACATAGTGTACTAGAATATCGATAATTAATCGTCATTGTAGAAAAAAAATAAAGATCTTGCGCCAATTTCCACGAATTATATCAGCAGTTTACCACGATATATTGCGTTTAATAAAGTGTAATTCCAAACAGATATTATATGAAAAGAAAGTTCATTCTTTAATTAATCTGATCTTTAAAAAAATATGCTATTAACTCTGTTTTGTTCGACAAGAAAAAATATTTAACATAACTCGAAATGCTCATAAAATGAAATGTACAAGCGCGAGGCGATCAGTACCGCGCGAGCGCTCATCGAGGTAGGACCTGCGTTCGTTTTGCCTTGCTCTGACGTCTCGTACGCGGAACGCTTAGACGCAAGTTTATAGTGCGACCACAGAATTTTGATCATGTCTTTATTTTTTTAAGTAACAAACTATACTTTATTTTTGTTGTCCATAATATAATTATTGTTGTCTTGTTAAGTAACTACATCTTTAGTTTCTGTTCATCCATTGTGTTAGAAAAAGGAAACGTCACAATTATGCAGCCTTATACAGCGTTATTGGAAATATGCTAACAACCTCAGAGGGTTGACTTCTTCTTTTTGGTCTGCTAGTTTTTATATTATTCTAGTTTAAATTAGTAACTCACTATAACATTTGTTTTAGAAGGATAAGATGACAGGCGAATAATTGATTTCCAATATTTTTGGATTCAGTTAATGTCTATAAGTGAACACAGCGATAACTTCAGCAGGAAATTAAACTACCTTCCTAATTTGTACAAAACGGCCTCCCGGCTTTTCCATCATTTGTACAAACCGGGATACCAGTCAGCGGTCGATAGTCGTATTTACAAATTTACCATAAAATCTGCGTAAGTTTTGAAGCAGTGATGGCTCGTGGCATTGGCTATGGACTGCCGCGCAGCAGGTCCATGGTTCGAATCCCGCCCAGAGCTTGAGCTTCACCGCATGGTGGAAGGATATTTTGCGAATGCCCGCCTGGCTAGCGACCACCCTCTAGTAGAAAATCTGTCGCCAAGCACCTAACGGTGAGTTCCGGCAGCAGTTCTTGAGAGCCAGTGAAATAACAGGCAAAAATGAGACTTGACAGGTATGTCTCAAGGTGATGGGCGCAGTGCAGTTCGTCACTTGTGATGAAATGCATCTTTTATAGGCAGAGGATACCGCTTATCACGAGGTGGGCCTCGCTAAAAATAAATAAAAAAAAAGTCCGACTTTCATAATACAAATGGTTTTCAAAAGGATGCATCCTTGCCCATACAAGAAAGAATCCATATTTTTCTGAGATAACGGAAGTATTTTGAATATTTTGATGAAATCTGAAACCAGCACAAATTACATTTTGGCCCCAAAACATTACGTCATTTCATATTAATCTCGTAACTACGTCAACAGTTATAAACCTAAAAAAACCCAACTTTACATATGTATAAGTCATTTTTCACTCGATACATTTTGCAACGCAAACACTTACCGATGCAAATTTGCGTATTAAATAATCTCGTAACTAATTTTAAACTTCTAAACCAAAAAATCTGAAATAATACAAGTATATAAATTATAATGTCAAAGAAGGACCAAAGGCGTAGGTGTATAGTTTTTCAGAAAAAAATATTGCTCTCCAATACAGTTTTCCCGCCAAAGTTCTTAAAACAATTGGGTTGTTTTAATCTTGTTACTTTAAAATATTTGGCGTAAAAATCTGTAACAATTCATGGCTAAAGAACAATAGTAAATTATCATATTAAAAGAAGAATCGAAGTTCTAGGTGAGTCTAGTTACGAAAAAATAAAAATAGCAATTAAATTACTATTTCCCACCATTTTTGTCGTGTGTTCAAACCCCATTTCCAGTATTTTTTTCTATAAAAAGGTGTATTATCATTTATTTTCCATAGAGGAAATAGTGAGCATAAGAGTATATAGTGAGGATTGCATTGGTACCAAGAAGTATGTATGTTGATTATAGATTGCATCAAAGATATTCGATTTAAAAATAAAAAAACCTCAAACTGTGTAAATATATATTTACATTTCGCTGTTTGGTCTTCTCAAACTAAATGGATGAAAATGTTATTTTTTAAAGGTATAAGTGATATATTGTGGTATGGGAATATGAGGGTGACATTTTTACGTAATGGAAAACCAAAAACGTCATGGGACGTTTGTGGTTGGTACTGAGTTGTTTTCCGGATTCACAGAAAAATAAACCTCAATCCTATGCATGGTCATTATGGCAGACAGTGTTAACGACTGGATATAGATACTGTGTAGAGTGTGAACGAGGAAAATAGCAATTTTTGGAAAATTTAAAAGAAAGAGCTTTTAGTCCGCAGCTTTTAATCAATGCCGTTACGTCAAATATTTATATAATTTTAAGCCGTATAATTATTTAATTATTTAAGTTTATTGTTACAATAAATGATTCAAACATATCTATTTTTTATTCACCAAGTATGAAATGTAAATATACGATTCACGATGTAGGTTGACTATTTAATGTACATGCCTACTTCTTTTCTATAACATTAGCAAGTAATCGACAAGAAATTGATTATTTACTCATGCCAATCACACAATTTTTAAATTCGCAACTTACATTTCTATATTAATGAGTGCTAGTATCAAAATATGTCACTCACAGTCACGCTATTACGTCGTCACTTCTTAAGCTTGTGTATGCGATGCGCTGGCATTTACCTAAACTTCAGTAGCGTGATTTTGTGAAATGGCTCTTAAGATTCGACAAAGTTGAATCGATAACGTAATTTGACAGAGCATGTCACATTTATAGGGACGGATAATTTCGGTCGTGATTTAGGTTTCATTTCATTGTAATTTTTTAAGTCTTTTCGCGTTATCGTAAGCAAGTATAAAGCTAACTGAAAAATTTGTCTTGTTTGTAGTTCAATTCAGTTGGCTGCGGATGTCGCTTTGTGCCCTTTTAAGACGGTTGAACAATAGGAACGAAAGGGTAAATTTGGGCTTTGTCTCACTCCCCACGATAGTTTAATTGGCTGAACTTGTATTGGCAGCGAAGCAGCGCATGAGGGTTATGGCAAACCCCTCTTTAACGAGGGGGCTGTATTCAGTAGTGGATAATCCAGCTGATACAGTAGAGTACAGTATTGGCAGCAATAGGGACGTATGTGTGGTTGCGGGTTCAAATCCCTCTCGTGAATCAAATGCGCGAGTCTGAGTAGCAGTTGGCCGGTCCAGGTCCAGGTCTTTACCTCATCAATTTTGGCATCAACCAGGAAGGTGAAATTAATATAAGCATTGGACGACTCTTGATTCAGCTCTGTAAACATAACGGACAAGTTCTTTGATTTAGGTCCTTTACAGGCCTCGTAGTTATCGAAGTACAATGTGAAGGCTCCCTGTAAAAAATAAACAAGTGTTTTATTTATGTCCTTTCTATGCCCCGTAGTGTTCGAAGGCCAATGTGAAGGCTCTCTAAATAATATACAACAATCTGACTAGTAGCTATAGTCGAATTTTTAATCAGACGCAGTAAACTGACAGATCTAAATGTCACATTTCAAATTAAGGTTGCCAACTTCAAATCATAGTGATGTTTCTAGTTCAGTTTTATGAGCGGAACTATGAGTGTGAAAAATACAATATAACTACTACATTTAATAAAATAATAGAAATAATTGTTTGAACTTTGTAACGAATGCATTCAATTCTTTACCAAGTTTAAATGAATTAAAAAAGTAAAAATACCGTCTGGAAAATTTTTGTTTATGTTAAATTGTAAATTACGTAAAATTATACAGCTCACTGAAGTAACGAAGAGAAAGATCTACATCATTTTACCACAGTACTATTTTTGTATCGTCAAAAAGTAGCAACACTCGTAATGTCACTTTGCTCCGTCTGATTGAAAATCCGACTATAGGTAGTAACTACTTAGGTATCGCCGGTGACGAACCAAAAACATCTGTCATTTTTCTATTGTTTTTTTACTTGTACTTGACATCGCAAATTAAAAACATCTTAAAATGTTTCTTAAGACTAGCAGAAGTAAACCCTAAGAGGTTGTTAGCATTGTACCAATAACCCTGTATACTTATATAATAAATGATCTACGAGCTACTCTTCACTGTGCGGCGGCTCAACACCTGTGACTGGATCATCGTGGAAGCCGCCGCGTTTTGAGCCGCCGACCGCTCATTCACGATCGTGCGCTCAGAGTCAAGACCTCCTGAGGATTTAATTTGCGACGTCACGTCGGCTTAGCAGAAAAATTAGGCGGGATTGTCACTAGATATATTTTTAAGTGTTTTACTAAATATTTAGTAATTTCATTGTTTTTTAAATATTTTTTTATTATAAATATTATGTAATAAAAATGCAGCAGGTAAAATTTCACGATATTTCCCACTTAAGTATATGTATTTTTGACGTTGAAAAAAGGGTAGATGCAGTAAGTGTTTATTAAGCTTTTAGAACTTGAATTTAAAACAACACGAATAAGGTTTTTTTTTATAAAATTGGGCACATTTGCAGCAACAAAGAATTTTTCACTTACAATTTTAAAACACTATAAAATAAACCTAAATTTGGTTCATTGTCTCTACGTTTTAGTATCCGGTGTTTCCTCAAGCTTGAATGATGTTTTCAACACCCTTGCTCGAAAAGTGAGCTTTATTATATCGTTCTTAGGGCCATAAACCGAACTATAATACCCTCGTGTATAATAGTATTATACACTAGTGCGTAATAGAATTATCCCTACAAAGTTAAGTTAGTACCTAACTGCAAATTAAATACGAGTAAACAGAGCAATTTCAATTTAACCGGGTTATACAGATTTGTAACATCAAAGAGGTTTATATGTAATCAACCACCATTATTTCGTATGTTGTTTGTATCGCATTTGTGCAATATATTATATTATTTTTCCTCGCAAGGGTGTTGAAAAAGTGCGTATGAAACTCGTTAGCAACTTGCTCCTTATCTCGGCTGATTTACGCCCTCGCCTACGGCTTGGGCTGCAACACAAAGCCTCGTGTATAATGAACAACCTAGCTCACTTGTATCATAATCTACTATTCTGACATCAACTTGCGGTATGCTTTCCCAAGCAGTCAGTGCTGCATTTCGAAGTTGGTTCAGAGTTTCTGGCTTGTCGGTGGTGGACTTTACTTTCTTTTGAGCATATCATAGATATGCTCAGTCGGGTTTAAGTCCTGACTAAGAGCCGGCCACTGCAATTTTAAATACCAACTTCTTGAAAATATCCTTCAACGCAGTGTGCAACGTGTGGGCTTGCATTATCGTACATTAGGAGGAATTGGTCATGCCCAATGTATCCTGAATTCCTGGAGGACCTCCTCGATATATGGAGCCGCAGTTAGCTAGTTATCGGTGATAACCAACTCCGTACGACCATCGGAATTTATTCCACCCCAAGCCATTATAGAGCCTCCATGGAAACTCACAGTTTGTGTGGTGGTAATGTGTAGAAATCTCTCTACTCTTCTTCTCCACACTCGCTTCCGACCGTCTGGGGCACGCAAAGCTATTCGACACTCATCTGTGTACAGCACTCGAATCCATTGCTGGTGGGTTCCAGCTGGACCCACGAGCAATGGGCTCGAGTGCCGTTCACAGTTCGCATGTGAACACGCCAGCGACGCGTTCACTGTGCAACCTGTGTTGGTGTTAATGGCATCTTTATAGGTGTTAAAGCCTTCAGTTAATCAACAAAAAGCACAAAACCACAATAATTTAATAAGTTAACCATAAACTTTTACAACATACAAATTGAAATTTGCAACTTAGTCGCTCAAGAGTCACTATTCAACTAAAAATTTAAAGTTGCACCATAGCTAGTGCACTCAAACATAATGAATTACCCTCATAAACTAAGAGTAATCATTTTCTTAACCTGCCCTCAAAAAAACCCTTATTTTTATTGTTACGTATGTCAAACGTAATATAGAGAAAGATCTATCCATCGCGGTGATATATTCATTGGAGCCCCCAATTGGCCCAATCGCGGAGAGTAGAAAAAAATCAAAGGTTTTTATTCTCTCCAGATAGTTTGGGTTTATTGGAATTGTCTTGGCAATTGCTATAAAACAAAGAGATGTCAAAGTTTTGATAATCGAGTCAGAAGGTGGTCACAGAAATTCTTCAACGATGCGATATTGGTAACCGTCGATTTTGGGCCCATTATATTTGTCTTGATAAGTATTATAGTCCTATACGTTTATGATAATGCAAAAATAACTTCGCAATTTTTTTTATGTTATTGTGACGGAACAAGCCCGAGGCCCACCTGATGTTAAGTGGACTAATCTCTGCCTATAAGAGACGCATTTCGTCAACAACGAATTGCACTGCGCCCGTCGCACTGAGACGTACAGTTGTTAGGTCTCATGTGCCTCTAATTTTACTGGCTCTCAAGGACTGCTGCTGGAACACACTGTTAGGTGCTTGGCGACAGATTTTCTACTTGAGGGTGGACGCTAGCCAGGCGGGCTTTCGCAAAAAGCCCTTCCACCATGCGGTGAAGCCCGCGGCGGGATTCGAATCACGGACCTGCTGCACGGCAGTCCATAGCCAGCGCCACTGAACTATCACTGCTTCGAAATTCACATAATAGCCTTGCCAGGCGACTAGCTACCACCCTCAAGTAGAAAATCTGTCGCCAAGCACCTAACGGTGTGTTCCGGCAGCTGTCCTTGAGAGACAGTAATTCTAGGTTAGCCTGACCATCATCTTCAACCACATCATCACTCACAAGCAGTTGAGATAGAGGTCAAAAGTTAAACTATCAAGAATTAAAAAAAAAAATGAACGCAGTCACAATGTATTATACAGTATATTATACATTATGCAGTTGACTATAACTCGGTTTCATGAAAAAATGAATTGCATCGAAAGTGGCGCCGCCACTAAAACTCTCACCCGCACACTATACACAGCAATAGTGTGAGAGTGCGAGTTTAGCGGCGCTACTTTCTTTTCGAATAGTTTCTTTAAAAAAACCTGCATAAGTATACTGTATATTTTTTTTTCTTCAATTGCTTTTGACCACTATCTTAACTCCTGGTGAAGAAGATGTTGGTTCTTAATATAAATAATATAGAGTACCTATTTACGCTAGACCTTGTGGTCAACTAAAACATAAAATTAAAAAAAAAATGGTTTCAAATTAGCAAACAATTTTTCAACAAAACATTGGCCACCATGTCCTATGTAGATAAGAATTGGTGGTTTCTTATCTACATAGGACATGGTGGCCAATTGGCAAAATGCACTAGTCGAGCAATGCCATAAAAGAAAAAACAACACCAATTCCAATTATTTGCTTTAGTATGTACCTACTTACATAGTTGTTTGCATTTTTAGCCATTGGTTCAAGACAAATCACACAAATTAATGGTATTACTAAAATTGTAACAAATTTAAAGGACCACATCCTTTGTATCGATATGAAAATATATACTGAATAATGAATTTATTACAGCAAGCAAATACATTCAAACTTATTAAAATAAATCTATATTTAATTATGATGTGCATTAAAATGTAGTGTATTGAACGTTCAGGAAAATGATGACATTAGGTAGGTAAGTAAATGTGTTTTTAATATATAGGCACACACTGTATATTAATATGCGTATAAGATACAAATCGAAAGCGTCGTAAAATGTAGATTAGTTTATATTTAGATTAGCCAAAAGGCAGTTTTACAGGAAGGAAAATTATGAAAATTGTATCATAAAATTTATGATACAATTTTCATAATTTTCCTTAGGATATTTAATATCCTCACGCAATTATCTCACTTCTACAATCAAAAGGGTACAATGCGATTAAAATAAGAATAGGACGGGCTCTCGGCTAACTTCACTCATATTCACTCTAATAAGTACGATCAGCAGAACAAACTTAAAAATAAAGCAGTGCCATATATTTAGAGGTAATTTTAATTTTAATAAATTCATATTTTTAATGTTGACAGCACAGACGCCATTTTGGTTTGATGAAAATTACGATGATAATGATGAGTCTGACTCAGTGGGACATCGAAGAGCTAAGCGATTCAAATTATAATACCAAAGTACAAAATATTGCTAACAAATAAAATTAATTCAAATTATTTCTGTGTTTGCTGTACCTAGAGTCACCTACAACTTCGTTTACCTACCTATGACTACTTGTTTTTTTACACTACTGCCCACAAAAACATGTGTTAAGTTTACAGGTTTCATGTATGTATGTATGCGGCTTAACCGTTTTTAATGTACAAGATATCGTTAGATTTATCTTGATAGCTCAAGTGACACTATGTACATAAAAAAATAAAAAGCAAACGGGTGTATTTTAGACGCCATATAGAGAGAAAAACAATTTATTTTTTCTTCGAAAGCCATCGTGTTGGGTATCAAAATGATTGGCTTTAAAAAAAAATATTCCATAAATATATCAACTGGCAGTTTTAATTTCAATTGATCGATAAAACACTTAACGAAAATAAATTATTTGTAGTCGGGTTTATTATTTTCTTTATTAATGTTTTATCATTTCGTTTTTGCACACTGTACCAAGTTCTAGTTTTGACGTCACAACATGGCGCTAGGCCGATCCTATTCTTATTTTAATCGCATTGTAAGGAGATAAACAATCTACTATCCTATCTACGCTTCGCCAAAAGTATTCTCATGTCATAGGAACGTGCCTATTATCAGCAACCAAGCACAGTTATAGACTCTTGGGTGGACTTAAATATTTCCTTGTTAGAAACATTCAATAACTTCACTTTGAAAACTTGTAAACAACCCTCTCCTGAATGAGAGCAGGGATAGGTAAGATCATAGTCACTGCAAAGATTTGCGCTTCGCTAGTAATTTAGTGTTGGACTGAAAATAGATTTGACCAAGGTGTGATCGTCTAGTCCAGCGGTTCTCAAACTTTTTTTAAAGTGACGGAACCCTTTTGGAAAGTGAAATACTTGACGGAACCCTAAAATAAAGCAAATATGTCATTGCGTGCATTCTTTATTAATATAATCATAAAATGCGTAGGAACAATGAAACAGCAAGGTATAGGTACTTATTAGTTAGTTTTATTAAGTACAAACATTAAATAAGTAAAAATATCTAATGAGAGATATGAAATGATTTCTTCTTTTTTATTAATTAGTTGATGTCAGGTTGGATAAGAGATAGTTAAAGTCTCATGTCAGGTTCGGCATCCAGTCTATTGCGGTATTTTGTTTTCGTAGCTGCAAAGGTTGAAAATCCTGTTTCACTCAAGTATGTTGTTAGTACGGGAGAAGAACATTCTAGGCTATTTTGGCAAGTATTGGATATTCATCACGGATTCTGCATCACAAATCGTTGAGGGGCGTCGTTCGGAACAATGACTCCATACGACTTGTGTCTGATGACATTTCTGAAAACACCTCATATATCGTTTGACATATTCTCGTTCTTTTGCATGATGGGTGAAAAAGAATCTTAGAATCCATGAATTCATTTTCATTTTTGGGTTCTGTTCCTCGGGAAAATACATCTCAAAAGATACGCGCATTGCAGTGAGACACTGGACCAATTGTTCGAATCTTCTTGAAACATTTCTGAGTCGCTATCGCTAATGAACTCACTTGGTGACGTAAAGCTTTCTATTCCCACGACTCTTATTTGAAAAGTATCGAAGATGGTATTGCCGCAAACCCCCGGACTTTTTGGAAGCATATCTCAAGTCTTCGCTCCAAAGGGGGCTTTGAACCTAGCGTTGATTATGAAGGTTGTACACTCAGTGGTGTCGAGGCTTCGGAGGCTTTTGCCAAATTTTTTGCAAGTGTTTTTTTAGGAGACGTTCCTCAGACTCTGAATGTATAAATTATTGCTATAAGACACAATCTAGTAACTACGTAAATATATTTGTACTAACTCCACAAGAAGTAGCATCTGGAATTAAAGGTCTCAAGACAAATAGTTCTGTAGGGCCTGATTGCGTTCCGCCATGGTTTCTAAAACAAGGCTTAAAATTCTTGGTTCAGCCACTTTGCCACATATTTAACATGTCCTTAACCACAGGAATCTATCCCAAACAGTGGAAAATGTCAAGGGTGACACCCATTCAAAAAGGTTTTGATAAGTCATCGGTTACAGAGTACAGGCCTATCGCCATTCTATCATCCCCGGCGAAAACCTTTGAAAAGATCAGCCATAGAGAGATCTATAGGCAAGTAGAACAGTATTTGCGCAATGAACAACACGGCTTCAGAAGAAAAAGGTCAGTTGATACAAATCTCCTGGAATTTACAGATTTCATCTCAGTCCGGTTAGATCGCAAGTAGATGTTCTTTACTTTGATTTTCGGAAGGCCTTCGACAGAGTCAATAATGATTAGTCACTTATCAAACTGAATGCTGGGTTTTGCTCCGGGGCTGTTAAGATTTATTGCTGACTATCTCAGAGACCGTTAACAATTTGTAAGGTTAGGTGTGTATGACTCCAGTCCTTATCATACAAGATCTGGGATCAGCCATGGATCCATATTAGGACCACTCCTTTTCATTCTTATGATCAACGTTCTTCCCGCCGTAGTTAGGCATTCCAAATGCCTGCTTTATGCGGATGACTTAAAATTGATCAAAGAAATAAAGTCCCTGGAAGAATGCCACGACCTCCAACGTGATGTAGACGCGGTATGCAATTGGGCAGTAGTAAATAAAATGAAGTTTAATCCATTAAAATGCCATGCCATGACTATTACTCGAAGACAGTCTCCCATTGAGTTCCAATACAAGCTAGACTCCAGTGTGATAACTAAATCTAGCACTACAAAAGACTTGGGTGTCATCTTCGATCAAAAACTAACCTTCAATGACCACATTGTTACACTTGCCAAAGAGTCATACAAGCGCATGTTTGACTATTACCAGTTCATGTACCCAACAAACTTTCTCTTAGGATGCCTAGGTTATAACTCTTTAGAAGTTCGGCGAATGCATAACCAAATGAAAGTGATGTGTAAGATCCTTCATGGAAAGATGGATTCTCCTGATTTATTAAAAGAGCTGTCTCGGCTCCATGTCCCTAATGTCAGAACCCACCGCCGCGGCGACCGCGTCCAGCAGCTGTTCGCGGTGTCACAAGCTCGCACGGTTGCGCACTCATACTCCCCTATCTCACGCTCTCTGAGTGCGTACAATGACCTCATGGCTTGGGCACCTGATTGTGACTTATTTGCTGATGAATGGAAGAGTGTGCTGTGAAAGTGTCTAGAATACAGTGAGACGATAGAGGGTAAGAAAAAAGAAATGAGTGATAATGATGAATAGGCATACTTGTGTCAGTGTGACTTTGACTTCTGGTAATATTTTTGGCATAATAACCATATTTTTAAATTGTTGACATAATACATTTATTTGATTTATATTTAATTTGACATTATATTTTAATATGGTGTTTCGACATTAATTTATTTTCATCCTTTTCAATTTGGATTGTAATTTTGGTTTTAATTTCTATATTTTATCACGTTTACTGTATTTTTCAATTGTTGACATGATATATTTTGTTGTATATATTTAATTGATATTGAACTTAGACGTTACTTTATTTTCAAATGTATTATTATTATTTATTTTTTGTATATGTCTCGTTATTTTGGTTTTTACTACTATGTTTTATTTTGTTATTTGTATATCTATATTTAAACTTGCATGCACTAGCTAATGTAATTGGTTTTACCGTATTAGTTATGTAAATAAATAAATTTCTCCTTTTTTTTAAGGCTGTGATTTTGTTACAGGCCTGGAACACTGTTGTCTATTTAGCATGTTCTGACAAATTTAATTCATTCAATTTTTGAAAGATTGATGAAGCCATGAAGCCATGATGGATATTCGTAACAACCAAGTTTTATCATAAAAACGGTCTTTCAAATTAAAACAAATATATGTAAGCAACGTTTGAACCTTCGCTCTAAGTTCAAATAGTCTTCTCAAAGTTTTATCCCGATATAACTATCGCACTTTTGTATGGAGAAGCAGTGTTTTATGTTTGCTGCCAAAATCTTTACACAATAATGGGAACAATCGGGATTGCAGTAAGCGTGATTTAATTAAATTTATTATTTTTACCGTTTCACCAAAAACGACGACGACGTCCTTTAGACAGACACGTCCATAACGATGAAAATTCTGCTGATAAGTTCTTGTGATAAAATAAATTTATTTGGGTAAATCGGGATTGACTGCGAGTCAATTGCGATAACGCAGGTAGCTGCAAGCTACCTGTGATAAATATTTAATAATTATACGCAGAAAATACGTGGATTGTAATGGAATTTCACGTTTATTATGAACGTTTATTTTGAAGCACTCGTAGCGAAGTTCACTTAGCTGTTCTTAACCGATCAGCAAAGTTAAGCAACGTCGCTCGCGGTCATGAGTTGGATGGGTGACCGTTAGTGACAATACTACTGAGCGTTTCTGTGCTTCGGAGGGCACGTTAAGCCGTCGGTCCCGGTTATTGTCTTAGGATGGCAGTCGTTATAGCATGGTGGTAGGGTATTTTGCGAATGCCCGCCTGGCTAGCTACCACCCTCAAGTAGAAAATCTGTCGCCAAGCACCTAACGGTGTGTTCCGGCAGCGGTCCTTGAGAGCCAGTACTTCTAGGTTAGCCTGTACAACATCTTCGACCACATCATCACTTACCATCAGGTGAGATAGTGGTCAAAGGCTAACTTATCAGGCATAAAAAAAAATATAAAAAAAATCTGCATTTATTGCCTGCGAGACAATAATTTCAAAGTACCCACATTGAATATCTTTTTCGTTTCTTTGTTCGTACAAAGTATCGAACGATACGTGATTATTCTACTTTTGGATAAAATCATGGATATAACGCACAATGCGTTACTGGCAGACAATTCGGACGAAGACCAAACGCTGCCCCAAGTCATAGTGGTGCCAGCGCACGACGCTGGACACTAAGCCGACCCAGCATCATCTTGGACTCTATTTGATCCAAGCCTTGATGCTGGACTCTTATCGGCACTGGGTTCTTCTACCTCAGATACTCCGTACTTTGGCCAGCCCATCAATGATAGTCTGGCTAAGTTATGGGACCCTTTACTAAGGAAAGGTCTTGCCAAGGAAGAAAAGTCGGATCTAATGCAGGTAATATAAAATATATATCGTCGGCTAAAGTGTCAGACCTCGTAACTCCATAAGAGTAAATTATACAGGAGAGACAAAAAACTTCATCACGAAAAATTTTGTATAAAGGTTTGTTTTCATTTTATACTCAAATACTTATAAAAAAATATTTAAATAATTATCTGAAATGAATTTTGATACATATTACCGGCATGTGTCGATAAATGGTGTTACGAGATTTTCCTGAAAAAAATAATTCTATAAGTTACGTAGTTTTCTATTTATCATTTTAAACCGTAACGGCTTTTTAAAAGGATTTAAGAGTTTTGCCAAGGATGCGTTCAGAATCTATACTTATAATAAAACTGTAACAGGTCCAATTCTGTACATAAGAGATATTTAGCAAAAAAAAATTTGAGAGCACTCTGTAGCTGATACTGATGCCAAAACTATATTTTTTTTTATTTTTGTCTGTCTGTCTGTCTGTCTGTCTGTCTGTCTGTCTGTCTGTATCCCGGCCGCGCATCACTCCAAAACTACTGAATGGAATTCAATGAAACTTAACACGATTTGAGTTCATACCACGAAGAACGTTATTGTATACTTTTTATCCCGAAATTCAGCACGGTTCCCTCGGGAAAGGGGATGAAAGTCAAAATGTACACTTAGTTGTAATTTATTAACGTGTAGTCTGATTTCAATTATTCTTTTTCGTTAGAATAATGATGAGTGAGCCCGGAACCCTATGGGCAGCCCCGCACCCCACGGGCAGCCCAGCACCCCATGGCCTACTGAATGGAATTCAATGAAACTTAACACGATCTGAGTTCATACCACGAAGAACGTTATTGTATACTTTTTATGCCGTAATTCAGCACGGTTCCCTCGGGAAAGGGGATGAAAGTCAAAATGTTACTTAGTTGTAATAAATGAACGCGTAGTCCGATTTCAATTATTCTTTTTTGTTAGAATAGTGATGAGTGAGCCCGGAACCCCATTGGCAGCCTGGCACCCCACAGGCAGCCCAGCACCCCATGGGCTACTGAATGGAATTCAATGAAACTTTACACGATTTGAGTTCATACTACGAAGAAGGTTATTGTATACTTTTTATCCCGAAATTCAGCACGGTTCCCTCGGGAAAGGGGATGAAAGTCAAAATGTTACTTAGTTGTAATTTATGAACGCGTAGTCCGATTTTAATTATTCTTTTTGGTTAGAATAGTGATGAGTGAGCCCGGAACCCCATGGGCAGCCTGGCACCCCACGGGCAACCCAGCACCCCATGGGCTACTGAATGGAATTCAATGAAACTTAACACAATTTGAGTTCATACTACGAAAAAGGTTATTGTATACTTTTTATCCCGAAATTCAGCACGGTTCCCTCGGGAAAGGGGATGAAAGTCAAAATGTTACTTAGTTGTAATTTATGAACGTGTAGTCCGATTTTAATTATTCTTTTTTGTTAGAATAGTGATGAGTGAGCCCGGAACCCCATGGGCAGCCTGGCACCCCACGGGCAGCCCAGCACCCCATGGGCTACTGAATGAAATTCAATGAAACTTAACACGATTTGAGTTCATACCACGAAGAACGTTATTGTATACTTTTTATCCCGAAATTCAGCACGGTTCCCTCGGGAAAGGGGATGAAAGTCAAAATGTACACTTAGTTGTAATTTATTAACGTGTAGTCTGATTTCAATTATTCTTTTTCGTTAGAATAATGATGAGTGAGCCCGGAACCCTATGGGCAGCCCCGCACCCCACGGGCAGCCCAGCACCCCATGGCCTACTGAATGGAATTCAATGAAACTTAACACGATCTGAGTTCATACCACGAAGAACGTTATTGTATACTTTTTATGCCGTAATTCAGCACGGTTCCCTCGGGAAAGGGGATGAAAGTCAAAATGTTACTTAGTTGTAATAAATGAACGCGTAGTCCGATTTCAATTATTCTTTTTTGTTAGAATAGTGATGAGTGAGCCCGGAACCCCATTGGCAGCCTGGCACCCCACAGGCAGCCCAGCACCCCATGGGCTACTGAATGGAATTCAATGAAACTTTACACGATTTGAGTTCATACTACGAAGAAGGTTATTGTATACTTTTTATCCCGAAATTCAGCACGGTTCCCTCGGGAAAGGGGATGAAAGTCAAAATGTTACTTAGTTGTAATTTATGAACGCGTAGTCCGATTTTAATTATTCTTTTTTGTTAGAATAGTGATGAGTGAGCCCGGAACCCCATGGGCAGCCCGGCACCCCACGGGCAGCCCAGCACCCCATGGGCTACTGAATGAAATTCAATGAACTTAACACGATTTGAGTTCATACCACGAAGAACGTTATTGTATACTTTTTATCCCGAAATTCAGCACGGTTCCCTCGGGAAAGGGGATGAAAGTCAAAATGTACACTTAGTTGTAATTTATTAACGCGTAGTCCGATTTCAATTATTATTTTTCGTTAGGATAATGATGAGTGAGCCCGGAACCCCATGGGCAGCCCCGCACCCCACGGGCAGCCCAGCACCCCATGGGCTACTGAATGGAATTCAATGAAACTTAACACAATTTGAGTTCATACTATGAAAAAGGTTATTGTATACTTTTTATCCCGAAATTCAGCACGGTTCCCTCGGGAAAGGGGATGAAAGTCAAAATGTTACTTAGTTGTAATTTATGAACGTGTAGTCCGATTTTAATTATTCTTTTTTGTTAGAATAGTGATGAGTGAGCCCGGAACCCCATGGGCAGCCTGGTACCCCACGGGCAGCTCAGCACCCCATGGGCTACTAAATGGAATTCAATGAAACTTAACACGATTTGAGTTCATACTACGAAGAAGGTTATTGTATACTTTTTATCCCGAAATTCAGCACGGTTCCCTCGGGAAAGGGGATGAAAGTTAAAATGTTACTTAGTTGTACTTTATGAACGCGTAATCCAATTTCAATTATTCATTTTTTGTTAGGATAGTGACAAGCGAGCTCGGAACCCCACGGGCAGCCCGGCACCCCACGGGCCACCCGGCACCCCAAGGGCAGCCCGGCACCCACGGGCATCCCGACACCCCACGGGCATCCCGGCACCCCACGGGCAGCCCAGCACCCCATGGGCAGCTCGGCACCCCACGGGCATCTTGGCATCCTTATTTAGATTTGCCAGCTTGCTAAGATAACACTCTAAAATCTGGAACATTCGCCACAATCAATTTTGTTAACTATCTATCTTTTGCCGGATACATTTTAGGAACTGCGCAATGGAAGTGTACATATATGTACATATATTTTTGTTCTACCGCCAAACAAGGAGAACCTCGGCAAAAAGATATCGTTTTATAATCGAAATTCCAAAGAAACGCACAAAGTACCTACTTTGCTTCAACATTTATTGTGCGAACCGCGAAGGAACTGTCTGAGTTACTTAACTACTGTCTTCTGGAAAAACAAGCTAGGAGTTATCAAACCCAAAGTAAAAAGCTCCTTTCTGAGCTATGCTTTACTAAGAGTGCTTTACCACAGACCACAACGTTGCTTAATATGAGATAAACAGTGCTCAAATGTGAATAATTAGTTTGCAGGTACGGCAATCGCGTACGAAGTCGCGGGTACAGCTAGTTTAGTAATAAAATGGTATGAAAATTTATTTTCGGAAAAAAATGGAGTTACGAGTTTTGACACTTTAGCCGACGATATGTTAGTCGGCTTAACATCAGGTGGGCCTCGAGCTTGTTCTGTCACAATAGCATAAAAAAGAGCAATACTCGTCTTTTGGCCTCGCTATAGATATGAGTTTATACGCCTTCATCACCATCAACTTTTCGGAAGCACTCTAAAATTTCCAACCAGTTGGACAGTTGTACCATGGATCATAATCATAAATATATAAAAAAAGAGTTGAAACATGGGTAACTTTACTTCTCCGTAGTACAACCAGTTGGACATCGCAGTTGTACCACGGGTCGGTAATGCTTTGAAGAGTGCACAGATAATATACACTCTACATTACAAATACTGAATTGTTTGGGTTTCGTTGTTAACTACGAAAAAAGTTCCCTAAACCCTAAAAAGTCACCAAGTTTTTAGGTTTTATGTTTGGTATCCATTATTTAACCTTATCTTTGCCCTTAAATAATTACTCCGTAAGTACTCTTATTTACCAAAATGCACCATTCGCGAGTTTGCTCAACTGATTGTTGTTCTGGTCTCAGCATGCTCGGCGTTAAGCTGGCTTTAGTACATAAATGTTTTTGAAAAATACAATTTTTTAGTATAACAAGTGTATAACAATAATTATGACGCCCAAATAAAACTCACAAAGATGACTTAAATAGGTGGAATTCTAACCATTCATAGTTCCTTTCAACACTTCCAAAAAGGTCGTGTTTATATACGAAATCTTTACAGATGCTTCTCCATCAAATTTGGGGGCGGTTTGTGCAAGCAATAGGGCAAACGGCACCGGGAAGGCCATTGAGAAGGAACACCACATCAACTATCTATTTTAGGTTTAAAATGTTTCATTAGAATCTAATTGTGGGGTATTGCGTTTTGATAACACCATAGTTATAAGCTATGTGAATAGGATGGGTGAAATTCAATTCCCACACCTTAAGAATTTAACGCTTAAGATAAATAAATTTGGGAATGGTTCGAGAGGAGAAATATTTAGATATTCGCTTCTTATGTCAATAAAGAAAATTCAGCGGATTTGGATTCTAGAATAATATATCCAGACACCGAATGGAAATTACCTGATAGATAACCCTTTCCAAACAGTAGTTGATCTCTTGGGTTATCTAGAAATCTATATTTTTCCTCTCATAACAATGCCAAGTACGAAACGTTCGTATCATGAAAATCCAACCCGGACGCTTTCGTCCTAGATGCTTTTACCAGAATTTGGAAACATAGGTACTTATATGCCTCTCCGCCATTTTCATTAGTTTTAAAATGTTTGCGAATAATAGTCGACGACGAAGCGACGAACTTATATTTCCACATTGAAAATCGCAGGCGTAGTATCCCTTATAAGACAACTTACGGGTGTCTTAAATACATTTCTGTAACCGTAGTAAATTTATCACTTCTCTTAAGTGATCACATCAGTGATTATCGCGTTAAGCGCCTACTTAAGGGTGCTTACAAGATCAAGCCCCACCTTCACAAGTATACGTCCTCTTGGGACCCTCAAACTGATCTTAACTATATATCTGTATGGTATTCAAACAAAGAATTAAGCATTGAAAGTTAAAAACATATATATATATACATATGTGTACAATTAATTATATATTTGTACTATGGATTCCACGGCGCATAGATTCCAAACTTTCGCGCTTATTAAACTTACTAATTATTAGCAGGATAAATAAAGGTAGTTTCTACAAAAGCGTGTTAATCCTCTTTAATACAAATTAATCACTCTTTTTTTTAAATGTAATAGTGTAATTGAAACAGGCGATATTTCCGTTATTTGATATGACATCAGCCTTTTGCAAGTAAGTGCCATAGAAGAATGATGAACCCACGAAAGAGTGTAATAATTCTCTTTGATGTAACTCCACCCCATAGTATCCCTGAAACGGTGAAAATAATAATATAATTATAAGTTTAAAAAAGATTTCGCTCGATCATGACGATCATAAATGGTTCTCGGTTTTTATTAGTTCGGAGTGGCACGGCAGTATGTTTAGTTGAAATATAAAACTCTTAACCGTGTAAACGGACATTTCCTTACTACTCAATAAATTAAGTATCAAGAGTTAGAGTAAGTTGTGCCGTTGTAAATGTATCATCATCATCATCATTAACAATCATAACGTCCACCGTTGAACACAGGGTATACCAAAATTAGGGGGGAGGATGTTGACACCCATGTTGAATCCCACGGTTGGAAGGCGTCCTGAGGATCGCAGTGTAAGATGGCAGATCTTGAGAAGGTGCTCCTCAAGAACTGCCATAACTCCTGTTATTTTTCCCTTCATTGCCTCTTACGACTCCTACAAGAAGATATTGGGTGCAATTGTAACCCCACGGGGTTTGAAAAATTTAAATTATTCAAAAGTATCGTTATATAGTTAGTTGGCAGTCTAGCCCGGCACCCCACGGGCCTACGGTACGACAGATAAAAGTTCAGCTTTGTAGGTACTTACTTTTTTGACCAAGCAGTTATTCCCTTTGAGGTGATGTTGAATTAAGACTGCTATAAAGAAGTATTTGCAGGGATCGGTAAATTTATGATTCCATATTACGTTTTTTTTGGTGTCCTTGACGTTGTGCATTTGAATTTTAACCTGTAAAGTAAATGATTATCGTTTGTACTCTATTTTTTGTGAAAGTTGTTTGGATAAAATTTATCTAGTATTATATGGGCTGATAAGGGTTATGAAAACGAAATGGCCGACTTATCTTCTCTACTGAAAATAAACAAAATTGATTATTCTGAGCTACTAAGCAAAATTTCAATTACGCCCCCTTCAAAATTACTCGATGTGACCCTACTATTTATACTCCCACTATACGAACTAACTACAGGCAAAATTCATTTCATATAGACAACGTTATTGTATTTTGATGTTATTAGTTTATCATCATTTTTTTAAAGGTATATAGTATATTTCACCTTATCACATATTATAATATGTGTGACACTACACGTGAAAACCTTTAACCCATTGGCATCGGCGATAATGATAACAATAGAATTTCATTCATAACTAGGACATAGTGGTCCAGTACGATGCCAACTTATATTAGCTTTCTTTTACTTTTAGTATTATATAATAGGTTTTTTATAATTAAACAAAAATGACAGACCAACAATGAACGATGAGAATAACACGATATGATGAAGTCTGTTCTCGCGGTCCCACATATACAATATGGATATTAAAAAACATTAATTGCTTAAATTTGGCAATCAATGCAATGATTTTTTTAATATCTATATTGTATATGTCGGACCGCGAGAACAGACTTCATCATATCGTATTATTCTCATCGTTCATGCATACCTGAAGCCATCAAGCAAGTTACCTTAGTTAGAGAAGAAGGGGGAGGGGTCCTTCACCTACCTGCCTTAACGCAAGACCAACGCTGGTTGTTAACGATCTGCGCTATGTTGAGTTGGAGCCGATTTGTGGCAGAGGGATGCCAGAATCATTGTGTTGTATCCAATATTCATTGTTTGTATTTTTTTGTCTTGGTGTTATTAATGTTTTTTATTTGTTTTCTGCCATAAATAAAGCCTAGTCTATTCATTAAATCGAAATACTATAAAGCCTCCTTTCAAATTTTTTTTGTTAGTTCATAGGAAACTTTCCTCATTTTACAATTTGGCATGAAAAATGGGGGGGGGGGGGGGGGGGGAGTACTCACCCCACCACTTTTTAACAAGGTAATTAGTTTATGAGTCATGAATATTTTTGTAAAATCATAACCTCACTTTTTTTCACCTCACTGATCATTGTTTTGTTGCATGCGTAACAGACTTTTTACTTTTTAGCGCTTCGCTGGCTACTGCCGCGGCATGGTCGCTTCGCTCACTTGCCTTGCACGTTGTGAAGTCGCTGTTTCAACCTAACCTAGCCTAGCTTTTTTGTTGTAGGGTGTTCTGATTTAGTATAGATATTTAAAGATTAATTTTTATTACCTTGTATTAACCCATTGACATCGGCGATAATTATAACAATAGAATTTCATTCATAAATTGGCCATAGTGGGTCAGTCCGATTTCAACTTATTAATAGTGGTATTGTTACAATCATATATGCGTTTACATAAATTTATATAAAATAAAATGTAGCCGAACGTATGAGAACTTAACCGCAAAACGTTCATGGCGAATATTCTATATAATCTGTGCTACCACAGAGTAGTTAATCCCTACCTATGGATTGGCATTAATCTTAGACAAAGAAAAGTATAGAATGCGGGTAGCTCTATTTCATTCCCACAAGAAAGGTATACATTATTGAGTTATTATATGTAACAGAAAAGGGCAAAGCTATATTATTTCTATCTCTCAGTGCGTGCCTGTTTTTTCAAGGCCAGGAACATATGTAGCTCAACTAAATTTGAGATTCATGGCATATTTGTGAAATTGTGAAGTTTACTTTGGCACATTTCTGCATAATTAATTATTATATATGTGTTTATTTTGTTGTTTATAAACTTAGATAAACCTTTATTACAATGCTAAAACTGACAAACATTTATCAATTATACAAGATTGTAAAACTGCAAGAGAAATGATTGAAAAACTGGACTCAGTATTTCAACGTAAAAGTGTATTCACTAAGCTAACGCTAAAAAGACAGTTATTAAGCTTAAAGTTACAATGAAACGAAAAATTGGAAGACCATTTCCAAAAATTTGAAAATATTGTACATGAATTGGAAAATATAGACAAAAAGTAAGATGATTCAGACAAGATCTGTCATCTACTATTAACTCTCAACGATGACTACGAAAATGCCATAACAGCAATTGAAACTATAAACACTAACATAACTCTTGAATTTGTAAAATCAAGATTATTAGATGTTGAATTGAAAATAAAAAATAAAGATATGACAGAAACTCAACAAAATATATTCAAAGCTTCAAGCTCAAGAGCAAATAATTATGATACTCATGATGAAAGACCGAGAACAAATGATTATAATACTCATGATGAGAGATCGAACTATACTAGAGGAAATAAAGAGAAATTTGATGGACTCATAGCTTTAACGGCATCAGCCGAAAAAGACAATAAATTTATTCTTGATAGCGGAGCCACAAATCACATGGTTACAGAAAAACTTGAAAAATATATGACGAATGTCCAAAGATTAAATGAACCATTTACTGTAACAATTGCAAATGGTAAAGAACTAATTGCAAATAAAAAAGGAACAATAACTGGATATTGCAACAATATAAAAACAGATTTTGAAGCAATCATTGTTGAAAACCTGACGCACAATCTACTTTCAGTAGAAAAAATAACTAGTAAAGGTTATACAATATTATTTAACAAAAACGGAGTGAATATAAGAAAAGGAAAAACAAATTTTCCTGGCACTAAACAGAACAATTTATATACTTGAGAAACGTGCCCTCCGAAGCACGGAAACGCTCAGTAGTAATGTCACTAGCGGTCACCCATCCAACTCATGACCGCGCGCGACGTTGCTTAACTTTGCTGATCGGTTGAGAACAGCTAAGTAAACTTCGCTACGAGCGCTTCAAATACACATCATACCACCTAAAGACAAGAAAGAATACGCAAATATCACAAAAAAAAAGATGATGTATGGCACAAACGACTAGGCCATTTGAATAAAAAAGGTTTGAGTATTCTTGGACTACCGATTTCAAATAAAATATGTGAGAGTTGTATACAAGGCAAAAGTACACGAAGACCTTTTGTATACAGGGAAAGAGAAAGCAAAGAGATAGGAGATCTTCTGCACTCACCACCATCTCATCATTTAACTCAATTTTCCAAAGAGTTATTGCTGTATACTGCCTAAAAACTAGAATTGGTGCGTGAATAGCTATTAAAATATTATAATTAAATGGTGGCTTGACCAGGGTGAAGTTTCATACTCAAAGCCTTACAAAAAATAGGTCACATAAACTCTAATCATCTTATTTATAGGCAATTCTAGGTTAGTCTGAACAACATCTTCGACCACATCATCACTTACCATCAGGTGAGATAGTGGTCAAAGGCTAACCTACCACGCATAAAAAAAAAATTATAAAAAAAAAACTAGTGAACTTTGAATAACTAAAATGGCGCATCTCATTTATAGCCAACTTGTGAACTTGGTATAATTGAAAGTGCGCTTAAATTTGTTATCGTATCTTATTATTGTGATTTTAATTACTGGTTGTTAGTTATCTTTCCGTTAAGTAGTTCCGTAAGCCCAAAACAATATCTTTGTCAAAAAATGCTTGAGCTCAATGGCGAATGCTATTTCCAAGTTTTCATAGATAATTATTCCCATATGGTAAAAACATATTTACTTAAAAACAAGAATGAAGCAGAACACAATATTTTGAAACATATACAGCTAATTAAAGCTCAGTTTGGATTAAAAACCAAAAGGATAAGGATAGACAATGGCGGAGAATTTACGTCAAAAATATTTAAAGAGACTTGTCAAGAATAAGGCATAATACTAGAATATACAAGTCCGTACACGCCTCAACAAAATGGCACATCTGAAAGAATGAACAGAACGTTACTTGACAAGGTAAGAGTAAAATTCACAGAAACTAATTTACCTAAAGAATTATGGAGTGAAGCAATTTGCGCATCAGCTTACGAACTAATCCAACAAAAGCATTAAATGGACAAACACCAGCTTCTATATGGTATGGTTTCAAAAACCTAAAAAAATGCGAAATTTTGGTTCCAAAGCATGGACGGTCACAATACCGAAACCAAGCAAGCTACAACTAAGAGCCAAACCAATGATAATGGATGGATATACAGGCTTAGGATATAAATTGTGGGATTACGAAAGTAACAAAATTGTACAATCAACTGATGTCATATTTGATGAAACCCAAATAGTTTACCAACCACAAAAGAAGGAGGAAGTAAACAATACTGAAAATATAATAGTATTTGATGAAGAAGAAAAGTCAATTAGCCCACAAAGACTTGGACAAAGTCAAACAACAAGTTCAAATGAACAATTAGATGAAGATGATCTAAATGAATCTAACTATATGACTGACAACGACGATAGTGATGATATCACTGATCCTGAAAATAACGTTGATAATCAAATATTTTTTATTTATTTATGCATGATAGGTTAGCCTTTGACCACTATCTCACCTGATGGTAAGTGATGATGTGGTCGAAGATGTTGTTCAGGCTAACCTAGAAGTACTAGATCAGCTCGAAATATAAATCAACCTAAACATTTTAATGAATATCAGTTATATTCTGCAAATTGTTTAATCACAAATGAAAATAAAGACCCAAATTCGTACAAAGAAGCAACGAATGATAAAGAATGGTCAGAAGCTATACAAAAAGAAATAAAATCATTAGAAAACTTAAAAACATGGTCAGAAGCCATAGATTTACCTAAAGGAAAGAAAGCCATTGAAACAAAGTGGATATTTAAAACTAAAGAAAATGGACTAAAGAAAGCAAGATTAGTTACTAAAGGATTTCAAGTAAAAGAAGAAGATTATTTTAACACAAATTATTCTCCTATAGCAAGATTGAGCACAGTCAGAACATTTTTGGCACAAGCGGTACAACAAAATTATAAAATTCACCAAATGGATGTACCGACAGCATTTCTAAATGGTTATTTAAAAGATGAAGTATAGTACTAAATAGAAGTTTATACGGATTAAAACAAAGTCCCAGATGCTGGAATGAACGGCTAAATACTTTTTTTAGTATAATGTGGATAAGCAAGATCGAACAACGGTACTAAGCATTAAACAGTCAAAACAAATATTGAAAATGTTGGAAAATATTAACATGACTGAATGCAAAGAAAAGAACACACCAATGGAAAAGGGATTAAATATAGAAATAACAGAAAAAAACAATAGAAGTACCATACAGAGAACTAATAGGAAGTTTAATGTTTGTGAGTACAGTATCAAGACCAGATATATGTTACGCTGTATCTTACTTAAGTCAATTTTTAGACAAACCTAACGAAGAATGTTGGAAACAAGGAAAAAGAATTTTACGTTACTTAAGTGCAACAAAAGATTATGCACTACAGTTTCTTCCAACCACCATAAAGATTGCGTTAGCACAATCCCTTCTCCTACCTATCCTCGATTACGCAGATGTCACCTATCTTGACCTTAGGCAAGACCAACTTGATAAACTTGAGCGACTTCAAAACTTCTCCATACGGTTCATATTTGGCCTCCGAAAATATGACCATGTCTCCGAATTCCGCAATAAACTCAAGTGGCTTCCCATACGCTTTCGCCGGAATGTCCATATACTGTCCCTTCTTTACAGTCTCCTTTTTAATCCCTCTTCTTCGCGCTATCTCAGACAACATTTTTTGTACCTTCATGAAAGAAACGAACTTTTGCTTAGATCATCTGAAAATCTGTTACTTGTCCATCCAGTATGTAAAACAAAGTTTTTTAACTCCTCTTTCACTGCTGAAGCTGTTAGGCTTTGGAACTCTTTACCTGTTGAAGTTAGACGTGCACCTACTCTAGAAGCTTTCAAGCAACGTGTCAAAGCTATTTATCTTCTGTAAGTTACAGTTAAGCCTATGTCGTCGTAGTTTCGTGGTTGATTATATGTATTGTTTATAATATGTAAGTATATGCTAGTATTATAGCATAAGTGTGTGTGTGTAATATATATATATATATAAGTAAATAGAACTAATAATTTAGAAAACGTTAATTTAGTTAAGCAAAGTTTTATACATTACTTTTAAGTGCACCAAGCCGCCATAATAAAAAAAAAAAAAATTTACTGCTCCTTCCCAAACATGGTTGCCTGGAAGAGATCGCTTTAAGCGATAAGGCCGCCAATTGTAACATTATTGTAATTTTTTGTAAATTCATCATAGATCTGTACTGTGGTGTTTCAATAAAGAGTTATATCTATCTATCTACATAAAGAGCGAACATACAAGCCTAAAAATATATTCAGACGCAGATTGGGCAAATGATAAAAGAGATCGTAAGAGCATAAGTGGATGTATAGTAAAATACAATGAGAATGTCGTAGCATGGTTCTCTAGAAAACAAAATTGTGTTGCATTGTCAACAGCAGAGGCTGAATACATAGCAGCATCACTGGCAGCATGCGAAGGAATTAATTTAAATGGTATTCTAAAGGATTTTGGAATAAATCTAACGCCAATGCTGTACGTTGATAACAAAGGAGCTAGTAGTTACCGACCGGTATTCGAAACGAAAATTTCTTGTAGATACTGGTTCGGGTCTATGCTGTATACCTTTGTGCAGTGTTAAAGGATTAGGTAGGCAACCGCAGCCATACGATCTCGTTGCAGCGAATGGTACAAAAATCAAAAGCTATGGTTTAGTTCCGTTGAATTTGAATTTAGGCCTTTGACGAAATTTAACATGGAATTTTGTAGTTGCGGATGTTGAGATTGGTATTTTTTTTTTATTGGTAGGCTTTGATTTTCTAGCTTATTTTAATTTACTTCCTGACTGCGAAAAAGGAAAACTTTGCGATAATTTGAGGCTTCAAGATGTAAGTAGCGATAAATTAATTTCATATTAATTTATTGTTATTTCTTGACATTAAATCAATCATCATGTTCCTACTCTAAAACTAAAAAGTATAATTCTAAAATAAAGAAGTTTTGGCTATGACCTAAAGAAGGCCATAGTGCAATCGCCACATCACCCCCCTACGCAGACCAAAAACCTCCCGAAAAAAATGGAAAATACCAACAAAATTTAAATATTTTAATAAAAGGTCCCTAAACTTCACTCTTCTTCCGTATCGAGTGACTACAGGAGCAGGCTGTGTGCATAAGGGTGTTGGGGAAATATATTCTGCTATCAACTGACTTGAACTGTTATTAGACAGTGAAACTGCTTGATCACCCGGCGCTGCACTTTGCAAGGCTGGAGAAACATCATGCCCCAAATCTACTTCAACGTGTGCCGGTTTTACACGATCGATGCTGACTGTTGACTCACGACCCTTGATGTCCACTGTTAAAGTTTTATCATTCCTCTTGATCACTCTAAATGGTCCAAGGTATGGGGGTTGCAATGGACGTCGCACTGTATCATCACGTAACTAGACATGCGTTGCCGTTGCTAATTCTTTAAAAACGAAAACTGATGATTGCACGTGACGTGATGCAGGAACTGGACGCAATGCTTCCATGCAGCTCCTTAGATCTGTGACAAAGTCAGCCATGGCGTTAGGGTTCCTTGGTAGGTCAGGAGTGGCAATGAATGCACGAGGCAAATGTAATGCCTCTCCGTATACGAGCTCGGCGGAAGAAGTTTTTAAATCTTCTTTAAACGCTGATCTCATGCTCAATAAAACTAGTGGAAGCGCTTTTTTTCGTCCAGGTCACTGCATGGCGCATTAGCGACGCTTCCAACTGACGATGCATATGCTCAACCATACCATTAGCGCATGGATGGTAGCTAGTAGTGCGAATCCGCTTCATCGCGCAAACACACATAAGCCGATGAAAAAGAGATGACTCAAACTGCCTACCTTGATCTGTAGTCAATACACTAGGTACGCCAAAACGAGAAACGCAGACATTGATAAAAGTGTCTGCTACCTCTTCAGCAGTGATCGATTTCCTTGGCCATGCTTCCGGCCACCGTGTGAATCTATCAAATGCAGTGAGATAGTAATTATAATTGTTAGAATATGGAAGTGGTCCAATTATATCCAAATGTACGTGCCTAAACCAGCCAGATGGATCGTTAAATTTACCCAAAGGAGACGTGACATACCTAGTTACTTTAAAACGTTGACATTCAGCACAGGAACGCGCCTATCTAAGACAATCGGCATTTACAATAGGCCACACATATCTGTCAGTAACCATGCGAGCGGTTACCCGCACACCAGGGTGACTGAGATTGTGACATTTGTCGAAAGCTCTCCTAAAAGGTGGAGTTAGATACGGACGTGATTTGCCAGTTGACGTATCACAAGTGATGGTCACATTTGTACCAGGTATTATGACACTCTCTAGCTACAATGAAGAGTTATTACGAGCGTGTGACATTTCCTCATCTTTACTTTGATAAAAAGCGAGTGCAGCAAAACCTTCCTCGAGAGAAATTGTCTCTATGCGCGATAGTGCATCTGCAACCACATTATCAACGCCTTTTCTAAAAATATCACTCAAGCAAAGATACCATAAATCACAATGTCATGAATATGTTCGAGTTATATGATTGTTTCATTACGCGATGGCATCGATATCATATTCCATCACTTAAATATTCTTAACTTGAATATCACAAAACAGTAAATATGAGGTAGAGTTGAACTATTTTTGTTAGTGTAATTAGACGTTGATTATATTCTTACCACATCAATTTTAGCGTCAAAGAGGAAAGTAAAGTTAATAAATGTGATGAGTGACTGTTGATCCACTTCCGAATTCATAATTGTCAAGTTCTTCGATTTAGGACCTTTGCAATTATTGTAGTTGTCGATTGATATAGTGTATGGACCCTGTTAGAGTGAAACATTTCATGATTAAACTTTATTTGTGATAAAAAGTAATATAAAATAATATCGACATAATTCGCGTATCAATTGATGTCTTTAGGACCTTTTATTTGGTCTCTACTTACATAGTTATCTTCATTTTTAATCAAGGGATCGAAACATATTACAGAAGGAAATATATTAAGCACTAAAATGTAAACTATTTTGTAAAATAGCATAGTACGCAGTTTCGGTAAATTTGTGATACTAAAGGCGGTTTTATTATTATAATAACGAATAATGACTGCACAATTATGGCAGGACTATTATTAGAAAAAACATTTTTGATAGAAATTGGTATATATTAAAATAATTGATCGTAGTTTCATCATACAGATAATATTATATTAAATGTTACCTTCTTACATATTTTGTGTGCTTATTATCTAAATAAGTGGAACCTAATCATGATATGTTATCTACAGTATTTTGGGGGTTATTGACGCACGATGCCTATTATCGACCTTAGTAGATTTTTTAAATATTTTCAGAGTAAACGAGAGTGGCGAATCCTCAAAGAAACATGTGCAAATCAAGCTCACAGGCGCTTTTACGTAATATACTTGCACACTACCTATGGCTATTTATCAGGTATGATAAGCGGGGGCGCTGAGGCTGACGCGCAGATTTAAAACAAGTGTTCTGGCCCTCTCGTTAAGTCGGACATTTTCAAGTATTCCAATCAAGTAAGGGCTATAATTACATGTTATTAATCACATACTTTGTGTACAGCTGGTTGTGGTACATGTAATTAATGCATTAAGAATAAAGTTATTTTTTTATAGCTGATAGGCTAGTTTTTCACCACTATCTCACCTGATGGTAAGTGATCAAGTGAATAGAGATAATTAGTTTTCTAGTTTTTAAGCTATCTCTGAATTCTGAATAGAGAACTGAACCCACTTATGTTAGATCCAATGCCAGATGTATAGTTAATATACTTTTAGCTACCGGGCAAATCGCAAAGACGATACCTAAACGAGTGGCGGGTGGCAACAAAAGAGGTTTCGGTTTCAGGCCATAGAAGGATAAGGTACAGTAAAGAAAGCATGAACTGCGCATCTACAGAAACTTCAATACTGATAGAAAACTCTTCAGAGGAACATTAGAAGAGGCACTAGAGGGGATACGCTACTTAAAGGAAGTAACGAAAAATCTAGTCTCTAAAATACTGAACAAAAATGGCGTTTGGTGGTACAAAGAACTTTGCAAAGTGAGGAAAATAATGCGACCCCATTTTGACCGAGATAATAATACCAATCTTATTGAAGACTGGTGAGAATACAGAAGAACACGGCATCGATTCAAAATTACAGTCGAAGGGAGTCGGAAAAAATCTGAGATCACAATAAGAGAGCAGTGAGAATATAAACTACGGGGACAACTCACTGTCGTGTCAAATGAGGTTCTTCACTGGGAGGAGTTTTGTCACATCTGCTATGGGTGGTAGTAGTGGTGAATGAACAGGTTGGACTTCCTGATCAAGATGAGATAGTCACCGTAGAACACGCGGACAACTTAGTTATAATGGTCTCTGAGCAAAATCTATTTCGCTTAGTCGAGGAATGGTGAATACGCCACAGACTCTCTTTAAATTCACAGAAGACAGAGCTAGTTCCTCCTCCTTGCTTCGTTCTCTACGAAGAATTCAAGCTGCCTACGTAGGCAAATATTGGAAAGGCGGGTCTTAATATTGAGCTCACGAAGAATAGAGACGTTCGTGCGGAATGCTGTCCAAGGAGTCTGCAGCATCTTCCTCCAGCACCACATCTCAAATGCATCGATACGGTCTCTATCCGCTTTCTTCAGTCCATGTCTCTACACCATAGCTGAATATGGAAAAGACCAGCGAGTTGACAAGCTTCACCTTGGTTTTTCGTGATATGTTGCGGTCTCTCCATATCTTGTGTAACTGCAACATGGCCCTTTTGGCCATGCCGATACGCCTTCTGACCTTTTTCTCGCAAGACCCCGTGTTGCTTATGTTAGCGCCTAGGTAAATGAAGTCATTCACCAGTTCCAGTCCTAAAATACCAGTGAGATGCAGCTTGTTGGCACGGTCCACCACCATCAGCTTGGTTTTGGCGTGGTTGATCCTAAGGCCTAGTTCCAAGCTGATTCTTTCCATTCTGTGAAGAAGCGCTGCCATCTCCGATTCAGTGGTGGCAAGGAGAGTCGTGTCGTCTGCATATCGGAGATTGGTGATCTTTGTGGCTCCTACAGTGACTCCTCCCTCCCAGTCCTCACAAGTCCATCTAATGATATATTCTCCATACACATTGAAGAGAATGGGAGACAGTATGCAGCCCTGTCTTACTCCTTTCCCAAAAGAAAATGGTCCAGAAGTTGCTTTTTCAACCTTTACCACACCGAGATTGTTGAAATACAAGGACTGTATCAGAGCCACGAGGTGTTGAGGAGCTCCAAGTTCTTGTAACACTTTCCACAGAGCCGACCAAATGACACTGTCAAATGCTTTACATTTTTGCATTGACTATATGAAGCATATTACAAGAGGTGTATTAAATTCGTAAGCCTTCTCAATTAACTGGCGAACATTGAAAATTTGCTCCCTGGTGTCCCTTCCTCTCACGAAACCGGCTTGTTCCTGAGGAACCTGCCAAACCAGAAAGTAGCGAATCCAATTGTTAATTACATGAAGAAGTACCTTGCTGGCGTGAGAGATCAGGGCCAGGGTCCTGTAAATGTCACACTTCAATGTTGAGCCCTTATTGTGAAGAGGAAGAATTATCGATTTAGTCCAATCATGAGCCCATTTACTCGGCCTAGTGCGCCAGACGTCATCACAGATATTATATAAAGCATCTTTCCCTGCTGCGCCCATTGCTTGTAAGATTTCAGCAGTTAGTTGATCTGGGCCAGGTGCTTTCCTAGTCTTGAGTGACGCGATGGCAGCCGTAATCTCGGAGGGAAGAATCGGTGGTTCAAGAGTGCCATTGTTCCAGAATGACGCATCAAGCTGTAATTGAATAGACTCTTCTTCACATTTGTACAGCTACTCACAGTACTTTCGCCACCTCTCTGATATTGCCTCCAAGTCTTGAAGTGGTGTGCCGTCTACATCCTCAATCATCCACGTTTTGGGCTTAAACTGTTTTGAAAGAAGGATTACTTTTTTGAAAAGTTTAGAGCTCTAGATCTTCAACGCGTGTGCTTCGATTTCAAGACAGATGTTCTCAACAAACTCATTTTTATCGCGACGGCAACATGACTAGATCCGTCTGCTCAGCTCTGAATATTTGTCACGATCTTCTTGGGTAGTCATTCCTTGAAATTTTAAGGTTTTCTTCTCTTAAATGATTTGCCAGGTGTTTGTAGTAAGCCACATTTGCTTGGGAGCAGGTGGACATGAAGTTTTGCTGGTCGCCATTTCCATGGATTTCCATATATGACCTTTAAGATGCTCCCAGTGTTCGTTTACATCTGCGTCGCGAGATGTTGGCTGTTGTAATACGAGCTTGTCGAGTTCGGTATGAAGTCCTGCTTTCTCTATCTTGGTCAGTGCGCGTAGTCTTTCTGGGGGTCTGTTTTTGGCTGCTTTAAGACGCAAATTAAAGTTTGCTACGAGAAGACAGTGGTCAGAACCGCAATCAGCACCAGGAAAAGTTTTCACATTAGTGATCGAGGTCTTCCAGCGACTGTTAACAATTATATAATCTATTTGATTGCGGCAACGATCGCCCGGAGATATCCACGTGTATAGCCGCCTTGGATGTTGTTGGAAACAGGTGTTCATTATAGTTAGTCTTCGATCGATACAAAATTCCAGGAATCTCGTTCCTCTTTCGTTCCTGGTGCCGAGCCTGTATTTTCCAACAGTGTTCCCGATATGACCGTCATCCACTGTGTTTCCTACCTTTGTATTAAAATCGCCGATCACCTATGTTGTTTCGCGGCTCGAGATTTTGGACAATGTCATTTCCAGCTTAGCATAGAAGTCGTCGATCTTATCGTCATCTGCGGATGATGTCGGAGCGTAAACCACGACAACGTTCATGGTGCAAGGGCGTGTGTTGAGTCTCATGGACATAATTCTGTCGGACACTGGGTAATATGTCGCGGTGTCTAAAAACCAACCCCATTAGAGCTTGAATCTTGGGAACCCGAAAAGTATAAAGTGCTTCCGTTGGAGGTCATTTGACGACCTTGTCCTCTCATATGTGTTTCAGTAAGTCCGAGCAGAGTTGGTTGTGACATTCCACTTCTTTTTCTACAATGTCCAGTTTCCGTGGACACAGCAATCCACGAACATTCCAAGTGGCAATGCGACGTTGTTTCCTGATTGAAACATTCTTGTTGTATACACCAGTAGCATGTCCACCAACTAAGGCCCAGTTAACTGCGTTTTGCGATAGTTATTATTTGTTCCTGTAAGGTTTGCCAGTTACTTACCAGAGTAGTATTTTTGTATTGTGATATTATCATGTCCGACGATCTAAATATATTTGAACGTGATTTTAATTATTGAATAAAACGGCGTGCAGAAAGGAGATGTTGATATGGCATGGTTATCAGTAACAAGCTAATACAAGCAACGGTCATAAATTCTATTAGCAATGTACTCAGAAACAATTAAAACAATGTAACAGTTCTATATTCACTGAATATACTGAAGGTAACAAGCGCTCCAAAGAAACATTCCCATTCACCTGATGTTGCGAAATTAGACGAAACAATTCTCAAAAATCGATTGAAACGGGATTATTTTGACCACCTGTAGGTAGTGAAAATAATGTCTTGCTTAAGTCTGGTTGTTTGTTTAATTACACAAAAGGCTTATTATTTGATTAAGGAACATTTGTTTTCTTTTTCAAATATAAATTGCTTACTGCACTTACAGAGTTCACCAACGCCTGCAGCCAACCACATCACAGTGCAGATCTACGAGCTAGAGATCCTAAGTATAGCCACAAGCAACGTATGTTAATTTTTTGTAGGCGTATAATATTGAAATTTTCTACCAGGCAGATTTCTAACTTCAACTTGTCAATCATGTCCAGTAATATTTAACTCAATACATACCTGTGTCAGATCGGAAACGATGTTATGAGTTAATAACGATTCCGGTAGTTTATTGTCTTTTAATGGGTAAAACCGAAGCATCATATTTTGACATTCTTCAAGGAGCTGAAATCATAAGCTCAAGAGATTGAGTTTAAGCTCAAGATTTTTAAATCCACAACATATTGTGACAGATTTTTAAATTGCAGTTAATAAAATCATCAAAATCGAGTCTACGAGAACGCCACACACAATGGTTGCTTAAAGGCCTTAGTATCTTCAAATGCGTACTTTATAAAGAGAACTCCTGCGTGACTGCTGAAGTTGAAGATGTGAAAAAAATATACATCATAGACGAATTCACGTACAACATTTGCAACATATGTTGTTACAGCATAACTACTACATGTGCATTAAAAAAAAAATCAAACAATATACTATTTCTTGATTTATATTGCGAACTCCCTCTAAACGGCTACGATTTTTGGAAATAAAATTGTACCCTAAAATTTTTTCCTTGATATACTACAATTTCAACATAGCATTTGTAAATCCAAATTTGACATTTTCCTAAGAAAATGTCTAATTATTCAGGTTCAGAACGCTAGCGGTTCCGAGGTGCTCTGCGCAGACGCGGGCGGCAGTCGTGCGCAAGCGTTGGCACGGGGAGGTTGTGTCGCTTGTAGCTTCACTCGCGCTTACGCCTGACGACGATCTTACCTTTGTATTAGTGTATTGACACGCGAGTATTTGCAGCCGTGTGCGTGCAATGAATCGCTCGCTGCAGAGGGCCCACTTGATTAAAGCGGATATGCGCGTGGACTATTAAAGGAAGTTTCTAGACGAATTTTATTTGGTTTTTATCACTTATGAAACGAATCAATACTTGAATAATGAAATTGACAATGTTGTAGGCAGGGATTTAAATAACGCTTCATAACTCTCTCCCCGCGCAGCTCTCGTTGAGTACGGTCGTGTGAAACCCGCAGTTAACGTATTATCATTTATTATTTAAGTCTTAACGAGTGCAAGTAAGACAACAGGTGTCACCTAATCAGTGCAAGTGAAATAGCATACGAAGTAAACTACCCCCAAAAATGCCTCAATCAACGAACAACTCTGGTTCCGAATCAGAAAAAAAAGGCAAAGCATCCTTGTTTAAGCGTCCACGAGTTCCTGAAGAGCCCGACTGGCAAACCGACTTTGAGCTGTACAAGGATGAAATGCTTAAAGCCATTACATCAATCGACAGTCCTTCGACCCGGATCGGGATTTACTATATTACCTGCGTATATCTCTATGCTCGGGATTATTCGCACAATCTACGGCCATTCTCCGATTAGCGAATTTTACGTGTCCGGGCTTGCATAATCTGTATATTATCAAGGTCAATAACACACAATTATTTTATATGTTAGTTAGCATCAGTATCTAGCTGTAATCAAAACATGAGCTTCTGTTTTAAGTAGTTCAGACAAAATAAATTTTACATCTGTTCAAAGAACCTCTGTTCTCTAATTACTGTGGCGTGTCCGCACACCAACTTAATGTAAGAAAATGCTTATAATTTTTATAACGTACAGAGTTCCTTTGGTCCATTCAATGTTTTCAATTATATTATGGCCTTTTACATTTTGCAGCCCTCTCACTCGCACTTTTAAAGATTATTTCAAATAGCAACAATATGGTTTATATTTTTTAAAATGTAGTCAATCATTATTTCGCTGCATGCAACTATAGATGTTCTCAACATATTTTTACTTTGTTACATGTTGAGTCCAATTAGAATTAGAGGCCCAAAACTTAAAATAACTAAATTACGCGTTTTGGATCCCCCATAACAGATATCAAAATGAAAATTAGTAGAGAACATCTATAGTTGCTTGCAGCAAAATAATGATTGACCACATTTAAAAAAATATAAACCATATTGTTGCTATTTGAAATTATCTTTAAAAGTGCGAGTGAGAAGGCTGCAAAATGTAAAAGGGCTCTTAAGCAATGTGTATCACATTTCAAATTATCGCCTCAATAGAATCAATATGCATATATTTAATTATCATTAAGTAACCACATGTCCGAATTGAACCTATAATTGCCGTGACATTAATTGTTCTGGGTGTACATCCTTAAATAACAGTATTTGACACATCACTACCATACGCGATGTGTCTTTTCAGCATATGCCACGGCACATCAGCAGTCGCACGTCTTTAAAGTAATGTACCGCTAATGAAGCACGTGAAAATATAATTATCTTAGCCTCAGTTAAAAACTACTCTAATTTCCGTTGCACTTATTTTAATACTTGAATTTTTTAGTTAGACCCTAGTTGATCATGTAAATGAAGACAATGCTTTGGCCTCCGTAAGTTGTAATAAGCTGAAATTCGTATACAGTGTCGGTTTTCGAAATTTTGTAAAAAAACCGATCGTTTTCTAATTACCATATACTAATTACTATGTTTATAATTCCCGTTGTATGAAAAAATAATACCTGTTTACAAATTATAGCCGCGTGCCAATCGTAAAATGGAAATTTGTGCCGTGGTTTTCGTAGAATATTATTATAATTATCCGTAAATTCGTCATTACTATATGCCGTAAATTCGTCATTACTATGAATGGTCATTCATGAATTTAATTAAGGCGATACTTTGCGGAAATCCATATTTAGTAATAATAAAAACTTGAAAAGTATTTTAAGAAATTATAAAATATATTTTAGACAAATACTTGACATTTAAAAAAAAAACTAGTCACAATTATTTTTTTTACATAGCTATGGATTGGCGTGTTTTTTATTTAGTCTGTAGCTGATTTTATATTGAAAGTGTATAATTTTTTATAAATTATAGCAAAATAGAGTCTTTTTTTACACTATCTCACTATCTCACCTAATGGTAAGTGATGATGTGGTCGAAGATGTTGTTCAGGCTAACCTAGAAGTACTGGTTCTCAAGGACAGCTGCCAGAACACAACGTTAGGTGCTTGGCGACAGATTTTCTACTTGAGGGGAGCTGGCGGCCCGAATCATGTAGCATTTTGGTTCATCACAATCTGTTACAAATCTTTCATGTAGCATTGACCTATAACGTACGAGTACTAGCTCAATGTCAAAAAGCAACAAAATTCCAAAAAAAAAGCAGTGTAAAAAACTTTATACAGCTCTTATACAAAACTGAATAACTGTTGTGATATCATTCGTCATCTAAATTTGAAGGCTTTTCTTGTATCAAATAACAAAATATCTACATATTATTATAATTATAGATTCGCGGTATGATACTTTTAACGCGTGTAATGAGATTTTAAATTGCAACGTCGTCGTGACGATATAAATATACATTATCAACTTATCATGAGTATATGTTTTAATAGTAAGTAGTATGTTTTTTGAAGCGCTCGTAGCGAACTTAGCTGTTCTCAACCGATCAGCAAAGTTAAGCCGTCGCCCACGGTCATGGGTTGGATGGGTGACCGCTAGTGAAATTACTACTGAGCGATTCCGTGCTTCGGAGGGCACGTTAAGCCGTCGGTCCCCGTAGTCATCTTAGGATGGCAGTCGTTATAACATGGTGGTAGGGCATTTTGCGAATGCCCGCCTGGCTAGTTACCGCCCTTAAGTAGACAATCTGTCGCCAAGCACCTAACGGTGTGTTCCGGCAGCGGTCCTTGAGTGCCGGTACTTCTAGGTTAGCCTGAACAACATCTTCGATCACATCATCACTTACCATCAGGTGAGATAGTGGTCAAAGGCTAACCTATCAGGCATAAAAAAATGTATTATTAACCAACTTAAAAAAAGGGGAGGAAATTCCCAATTTGACTGTACTTTTTTCTGTGTACATCCTCATAACTTTACACAGGTGTACATGATTCACTCTATACTGCGATATTGTCCAAAAATTAAACACTGGATAGGATTCTGTAGTTTATGTCATTTCGATCGATTACAATTCTAAAATGAATCACAAATACTGGCATGCTTCAAAATACAAAGTAACGTTATCCACTAAAATTTTCTTTAAAAATATTTTGGTACATCACATTAATGTTTCTTTTTAAATGTCAATGTGGAGTTAAAACAAGCTATATTTCCTTTCTTCGATGTCACGTCGCTTTTGAACCAGTAAGTACCGTAGAAGAAGGAAGTACCCAGGAAAGATGTAGCTATTTCCACAACATTTATTTCATTGGTGTAATTTCCCTGAAACCATAATATTATATTATATTAATTTAACTTACATTAGTTAAACTAAGGTACGAGTAACTTTAACATGTTATGTACGAATAGCTAGGTATCAAAGTCTTGTGCTTGGTGATTACTGTTACTTGCGCCTCGTGCATGTGATTAGGATGAAGTGACCTTACATTAAGGATTTTGTTCTTCTCATTATATTTGTTTTTGTATTCTATTCATATATTGTTGTGTTATGGTACTTTTAAAATCAATAAATTAGTGTGCTTTTTAGTGTCTTGTAGCTGTTTCCATACAAACGTAATTTCGTAATATTTTAAAATACCTAGTGTTTATTTTAATTCTAGGTTAGCCTGAACAGCATCTCTCATCACACCCTGTCTTGCTCCACCTTGGCGGAGGACAGCTCACGGGGGGGTTTTAGTGGGTTCAAGTTCCACACATCCCCTTCCACCGCCTCCGTGGTGGAGGGGCAGTGCGTGCGAAGGCATTTCCCCCCTCAAAAAAAAAAAAAGGTTTATCAAGTTATTATTTCTTACAGTTGAATCTTGTCTACCTGAAATCTACTCGCTGGCTTACGCAATCTTTTGGGACGATTTACAAGTGGCTCTGGTCTTTGAGATAGTTCCTGGTTTGGCGGGGCGATCGTGGTGTCACCGGCGCCGTTACCGTCGAATTCGATGGTGTATTGAAAACGAAGTTGTTGTGCTCACCTCCCAGGCACAAAAAATCTAGTCCCTTGAGGACAGGTGATCCTAGGTTTATTGCCTAAATTATCATCTTCGCTAATTATAGAATCTTTGGCCTTAGGTTCCACTCCGACCTCCATCGGACGTGGTACTTTGGACATGCGTGACCTGCGACGTATTTGATCGACGTGTTTAGTAGTTTGTCGACCATTGTTCTATTTTATGTGAAGCTTACGTGAACCCATGTCGTCCATCTTGCCGGTCATTGCTTTTTTAATCGCCCTTTTACACAAACTTAACCCCGTTACATTCCGGGGAAAACGTCTGCCGAATGCCATTACTCTTAAGAAAGTCTAGGAAATGGAGGTGTTCGGAAACTACCACGATTGGTAGGCCAAACCTAGCGAATAAAATTCGTAGGATTGTTATTACCGTTGCGGCAGTAGTACGTATCATTTCAAATACCTCGATCCATCCATGACTCTATAATATGACAGTTGTGTAAATTTTTTGAAATTTGTGGTTTCAAACATTTCGAAATCGTAATACGATAGCCCCACATTACACAGTTTGCTTCCGAATACAACTCATTGCGTCTACAATGCGGCTTAATCTCATCATCTGTACATGACGGTGGCCAGCATGACTGAATATACAAGAGAATTTTGCTAAGTAGTGTATCAGTTGCCGTCGCCTTCCTAACGTCGTTGTGCGAAATTGGTAAAAACTTTTTTACAAAGTTAATGTACGTAATAACCGATGTTTCGTTATGACATTTACCCGACGTTAAATGCGACAAAGCATCGGCGCTGTTTTTAGCTGATGAAACAAACTCTATCTCGTAATTATACCCCGAAAGTAAAACTCCCCATTTTTGCATTCGACTAGCTGCCATAACCGGTATCCCCACTTTGCTACCGAATATCGTTGGCAATGTTTTATGATCGGTCCTCAACGTAAACTTCCTACCGTACAGATTAGTAAAAGGCTTTTCACTCTGTTCAGTAACGCAATAAACGTAAATAATAAGCGGTCAGAATAAGAGGTAACTCGGTCGAATAATTCACGATGACCTTGCTAGAAGACAATACACGCTTTGTTTCATTCAAAGCCAACTGACACTCTTCGAAGAATGTTTAAGTAGATGTGTTTTCCCTCGTGATTATAATATCATCAAGGAAAACTCCAACGTAGTGCAAATGAGCAAATAATTGTTCCAATATCTTTTGGAAAATCTCGAGACTAGAAGCAAGACCGCGAACTAAGCGATTATAACGAAACATGCCTTTATGGGTTTGATAACCGTGTATTTACTAGTATCGTCAATATCTACTTGAGCATAGGCCTGCAAGAGGTAATTTTTTGTAATTCTATCTCCACCGTGCAGCCAAGACAACAAGTCTTCAACCCTTGGCAGTGGATAACGGTCCACATCCAACACTTTGTTCAAAGTGATGTTATAGTCAGCGCTTATCCTAATGTAATCGTCCCTTTTAACGACGGGCACGATCGGAGTGGACCAGTCGGAGCGATGGACGGGGGTGAGCACGCCATCGTGCACTTGCTGATCCAGTGCGCGGCCCACTGGCTCATGCAGTGCGTATGCTAAGGGGCGCGCGCGCATGTACACAGGGCGCGCGTCCGCGCGTAGGTGAATGCTGACCATGCCACTGGTGAACCGTCCCAATCCATCCGCGAGAACCTCGCAGTATCTGGAACTGAAATTTCCTAAGTTAAAGCCATCATTCGAAACATTGTTTACTCTATTAACCAGGCACTGTCTTCCCAACAACATAGTTTTACCGTTATTCATTACGTATAAGTTTATATTATACTTCTCCTCATCTGTATACCGAACAAGCAGTCTTATTACGCAAAGTCAAAGTCAAAATCATTTATTCAATTTAGGCGTCTATGACGCTCTTATGAAGGTCAATTACAAATTTTAGTATGGAAATATTCTACATTGTACTGCCACGTTCAGCAAATAAATTGTATAGAGTCACTTCGAGAAGAACGGACAAGAAACTCGGGGCCATTCTTTTAAATACCTTTTAACAATGTGTTACATACTTACTATATAATAGAGTTATTACAATATTTGTTTAAATTATGTAGGTGACAGGCAATAGCTTGGCAGAGGCGGAATTGTCCAGGCATTTTTGTCGTTTAAGTAATCAGAAACTGTGTAGTAGGATTTTTTAATCAATATGTTTTTCATATGCAACTTGAATTTGTACACAAGAAGGTCCTTTTATTTGTATCTAAAACCTGGCACCGCTATTTTATCTTTATATCTAGTACGAGTATTGTAATCGTGAATGTCATAGTTTAATTTAAATTTACACAATTTTTTACGAACATACATAATATTTTCAAATATACACAGAAAAAAAGGAATACTTGAGCCAACGCAGTGTGTTTTTATTCAAGAATATTTGTGATTCATATATATTGAAAACAATATATTCTTGAAAACAGAACACAATATTCTCAGGAATATATTCTTAAATCAAAGTATATATTGCATTCTTCTTTGGAGAGATCGTTAAAGTGTTTAAATACGAATATGGTTAGTTTTGAATCCAAGAATCTTACCATAAATATTCGTAAGTGAAGCACCTTAATTACATTCAACAAGAATATTTAAAAATATTTCAAGAAAGAATATAGAAATTTTATTTAGAGAATAAAATGTTAACAGAAGAAATCCTATTTTATTGTTAGAAGAATATTTTCGTTATCTTGAAATAATAATTTGAATACCTTATGTGAAGAAATATTTCTTGGGTCAAAACAATATTCCTAAGAATATTCGAGTGTAACATCAAGACTCGATTATTTTTCAGTTCAGAATATATTCTTGTTGTAATACAGCATTGTCTTGAATTTATTAAGACAATGTACATTCTTGGCTAAAGAAGTCTTTTTTTTCTGTGTATACAGACTTGGTAAAGTTAAAATATCAAATTCTTATAAAGATCCCTCAGAGATTCCATAGGACCCATTTTATATATGGCTCGAATTGCACGCTTTTGTATAAGATTGTCTCTATCTCAGCAGCAGTTCCCCACAGCAATACCCCATACGACATAATACTGTGGAAGTACGCGAAATAAACTAGGCGAGCAGTAGCTACGTCTGTTAACTGTCTTATCCTAAGAACTGCATATGCAGCAGAACTAAGTCTTCCGGAGAGATCATGTATATGTGGATCCCACTGTAAAGTGGAATCCATTTTGATTCCCAAGAAGACTGTCGCTTTGTCAATAGGGAGTTGATCTGGGCCAAGCTTTATGTTGGGTTCAACATAAGGAACATTTGATAATGAAAACTTTAAACATTTCGTCTTTTTTGAATTTAGGAGAAGATTATTAGCGGTGAACCCTTAACAAATCTTAGATAATACATTATTGACATGCGTCAGTTCACTGTCTTTCCTATCTACTTAAAAAATCAGAGAGGTATCATCTGCGAATAAAACAATATCGCAGAAATCTTTGACCAAGCAAGGCAGATCATCAATATATGTTAGAAACAGAAAAGGTTCCAAAATTGATCCCTGTGGTACTCCCATGTTTACCAATGACCCGGAAGAAGTATTGCCATTTATTCCAAACGCCCACCGGTTTAATGGTTTCCCCCGTATAATACCTAAGTAGTAGTGCTCAATCCCGTAAAGAACAATGGCGAACGCCCATACATGGTTTTAGTTCATAAAAAAATCTTGCAAATTAAGATTAAAAAAAATAAATAATATAGCTGTAAATTTCCGTTTTTATTGGTAATAGAATTTTTGTCAGAGAAAGCCTACGTTTTAAGATATTATGATTTGAATGTTTGTAGGTTATGTTTTATCTTTTTCGAAAAGTAGTCTTAGGTATTTAGTTTCATTTTGTTATTTATGCATAGGATGTAATTCTGCTTGTGTTATTTACTTAGATGGATTTACCTTGATACGTTCACATCGTATTTGTATTTAAAACTCGTTTAGATAATTGTCTTAGCTTAGAGATAATGTATATAGATACCTAGGTTATGTATATCTACTCTAAGATAAAACGATTATACATAACCTAGGTTATGTATAATCTAAGCATCTTATGCTAATAGTAGTTATGTAAAACTATATATTCTTTAAACATTATTTATTGTGTTGCTCACACCACCTTCAACCACTATTTTACCTGTGGGTGAGTGATAATGTAGTTATCAGGCTAAGTATAGAATAGGAACTGGTTTTCCAGAATACAATGTAGGTGTTTGGCGATATTATCTACTCCAGGCAAACATACATTTGCTAAGTAACTGACCGACATACTAAACTATGTTTACCTGAGTAATTGTTAAAAAGACCATTTTGTACCATCAAATAGAGAGAATATAACTCCAAGGTCTAATAAAACAACAATAAGTGATACTTCTATTAATTTCGATTTATTCTTCATCATCTTCTCGTATAACGACATCATCTAAAAACTCTGCTGGTGCTAAAGAGGCAAAGTCAGTATGCAAAAGGCGACGTTAGGCAAAAATCAAGAAACCAAGGGCAAGCACAGGTCGCAAATGAAATACTAGTAATATCAGCGTCAAGAAGCGGTCTGCGTCAAGTAAAAAAGAATGTAAAAGACGAAAAACTAATGAAATCGCAAAAAAAAAACATCACATCACACAAGCGCGGCAGCATTTATGGTTTGTTTTTTGTCATGTGATTTGATACGTCTTGTTTGTAGGGATGATCGATGTTGCATTTACAAAACATCGTTTAACATCGATGTCTTTTCGATATCTCACATAATCGAAATTCGGATAATCACGATACTTTGTCTCGTTAGTTTTAATCTGTGGAGTGTTGTATCTGTCTCGTTAATGTGCGACGTCTGCGCCGTTCATTCTTTGAATGTGAAGTTATTGTTAATTGGTATTCACACTAAACTTGTTGTATTAACAACATGTAAATAACTACACGTAAATCAATATCGAGTTTTGTAATCATCGATTAATACTAGCGATACTTTCTTGGTATTCAATTCAAATGGTCTAAACAGACAGGCTACTTGAGAGCTTCCTAAAAACCAAGCCCTCATAACAGTAAATTGTTGACACATTTTAAGTACCTAAGTAGTAGTCAAGCTTAACACAACAAAACTGAATAAATATAGATATATAAATCGATTCTTGCTTGCTTGCAGTAGGACAGCTTTAGGGCGTATTCCGCTTGTCGTCAATTTTGTTATTTTCGATAATTTTGAGCACATTTTTTGTCTACGGTTCATATTAAATGTGGAAACATATACGCAAAATGTGGTCAAAATTATCTAAAATAACTCAAGTGGAATATGGCCTACAGGACTATCAGCCATTTTTGAAATATGTAACTATCGGAAATAACGAAAACTCCTCTTAAGATCATCATTTTTCGTAGGCTACCAACAAATGCGTTTATTGAAAAATACACAAAAAACATTCAAATAACATAAGCTACTCCTATATTTCAATTCGCTCAAAGAATTGCCAACTAATGTTTCGCCATTGTTCTTTATGTGTTTGAAATATTTCTGTTACATCTCATGACTAATATATGACACCTCTTCATCCTGTATCACACTCTATCTCCAAAACATAATTATCTATATTAACAATATTTTTTTTATTTTTTTTTATCCTTGGTAGGTTAGCCTTTGACCACTATCTCACCTAATGGTAAGTGATGATGTGGTTGACGCTTGCCCACCCATTGGGGGATGGGGGGGGGGGGTATGTGGGACTCCCCGGAATAAGACCGGTATACCCACTAAATAACCCAGCGGCATTCCGGTATCGTCTGTGTGGAGGAGGACTGGGAGACCGGCAGAGCCTTTGCGTCCAGTCCCCCTTCGACGACCGCCCGCTTTAACAGCGGGGCCTACACGCCCCTCCAGACAGGAGGGGCCCGGGAATGACCAGGAATGCTTGGCCATTCCCGCCCGACGGAGGTGGTGAACAAGTGCAATGCGAGAGAAGGCGCCCCCGCGCCTGTCTCTCGCTATTCACCACTATTAATTGTAATAAACCGACGCTTAGTCTCAATCGTGTAATGCCTGACACATTCAGCAAACAGAGCAAGAGCCTACCCACATTTATTTATAATATGATTTATACATACTTTTATCATTTTACCTTTTTGACAAAGCAGTTGTCAGCGTTCAGACTGCGCTTTATAAGAGCTGCGAAAGCGTAATGTTTGCAAGGATCATTGATTTTGTAGTTCCACAAGAAATTTTTCTTGTTGTCCTTTATGGTGAGTAGTTGGATTTTTAACTGTAAGGTAATAAAACAATAATTTATAAATAATCTTCCTTAGAAAATACGAGAAGATGGTACCTGATCTACATTTACCTAGCATTATAATATTACTAAGGTAAGGAACCATGTTCTAGCATTTTCTAATTCTCATCTGGTCACGGTATAAAGCAAATATTTCGTAATGCTAGTAAACATCAGGCTCTAATATCATAAGATGAATGAAGTTTCATCGCCCGTCGTATGTCCAAAGGTTAGTAATAATTAATTCTGATTTATAGATATTAGGAGGATTTGCAATTCGACATGTTGTAAAGGCTTTAGTATACCTATATCATAGAGCATAATAATAAACGACACTCCTCTGCCCCACCAAACGAGCCTTCCTCACCCCGCCACCGATACTGAGCTGGCGCAGAGCTGACATGAGTACGGGACGCGCAACTCGCGCATGATAACGTGACGACGAAGCGTGACGATTGTACGAGAAGGTATTTTAAAAGTTGAGAATGGGGTACTCTTGCGGTGTTTATGGTTGCTTATCAACGTCTATTTCACGATTTGTTTATTATACGAGAAGAACATAAATTATTATTGTGATTGTTATTATCATTACTTGTATAAAATGTGAACTTGGAATGATACTTTTTGTACTAAATGTGATATCTTTGCTAGGCTTGAATATTCCGAAACCAATCAAAGTTTTAAGAATTGGAAAATTTAATCCAGGTAAATACCATAGCGTTAAGATATACCAGGACCTGCTAAGCTACCAGATGGCATAAAGGTGTTCTCTGACCAAACTCCGGCACAGCAAAATTTCTTAAAATGTCTGAAAGATGAACTAAGAGTTCGGAAAAGTAGGGGCGAGATTGGTCGCACTATCAAGTACATCAACGGAACGCCAGCAACAGTTAAAAATCAGAACCAATAAATTTAACTGCCCAATACAATACTGAAAACTCGAAATATTAAACATCTACCAAAATTTTCCATCCTAAAAATATCGCCTTACTTTTCTTTACCTTAACGCTCGAAGCATAGGAAAAAGGGGGAAATTTGATGATCCAAAGTGCATAATTCAGGCTATACCAAATACTGTGCATGTGATTTTATTAAGTGAAACATGGATTCAACCTGAAGCTCAAGCACTGCAATTACTACTTCCTCACTTTACTCATTATTATAACTACAGAACTGATTCCCGGGGAGGTGGAGTATCTATGTATGTGCATAATAATCTAAAACACAGCATGTCAGAATCTAAATACTTTGGAGGAAATAACTTCTTATGGGTTCAATTACAAAAATATGCACTTAACTTAGGAGTTGTGTACAATCCTGGACACACTAATTTTGACGATTTTCTCCAAACATACAAGTCTCAATGGGAACAAAGACACAATGCAATTATTTTTGGAGACTACTTCAATATAGATATTTTAACTAAAGATAAAAAGAATAAGCAATACAAACAAATTTTGGAAGGATGTGGACACAAAATTATAAATAATATAGACAAAAAATATAACACCAGAGTAAATTAAAAACTCTATGTAAGACCATGTCAGCACTAACCTGAAAAGTGTAAATTTTCACACCATTCTAATAAATTCCTCCTTGTCTGACCACAAACAGATTTATCGGGTCATTCCCACTAGTACACCTAATTAGTTCAACCGTTGAACTAGTGAGACTTTTTTGTCCCAGTAGTTCAACTACGTATAAATTCGTCTAGGAGTTGAACTACTGGGACAATATGGTTGAACTCATTGCGTTAATTAAGATAGTAACAATTTAAAAAACAAATTATCGAGAATATGATATTTCAAACTACGAGTACTATCCCTCTAGTAGCAGAAGTTTTCATCTTAACACTTTTCTAATAACAAATAAAATAAAACTAATTATACAGGAAATTAAATTCAAATATATTTGCGGCAGAAATTAAATACAAATATACTTAAAAATCTTGCTCGTTCCACTACGATCCCCTGTTTCAGTCCCGAGGGGACTGTACAACACTCACTATTCCACTACAGTATATTATATATATATATACCCCTATAGGAACAGTGCTTACCAATACAGCAATATCACGGAAAAGATGTCAAAGTGACACCAGATGTCATAAAACTTGATTTAGATTTTATATTTAGGTTAATTTTTTTCTAAAAAAAATGGCTACGAAATAGGTTTAAAATATGACAGGTGTCAAAGTGAAAATTGATGTCGTATATTATGTACTCAATTAATTTTCTTTTCCGTGACATCTGTCAAACTTTTAAAGATCTCGTAGAGATCTTCATTTCAGATGACAGCTGTCAAATTAAAATAGTGTTTATTTTGGAAACTGTTGATCCTACACTACTAGTTTCTTCACAGATATGATAAATCTCGTAGAGATCTTCATTTCAGATGACAGCTGTTAAATTAAAATAGTGTTAATCTCGGTAACTATTGATCCTACACTACTAGATTCTTCACAGATATGATAGATCTCATAAATATCTGAATTCAATTGGAACCGCTGTTGACCCTCAACATAATTTATTGTAATATTTCATACTAATGTTGGTGTACATAATAATTTTTTTAAATAAATTTTATGAGTTTCAATTTTCATTTGGATTCATGAACAAAACTGTTCGTAGCTTAACTGTAAAACATGTGCAATAATTATAAATAGTAACAAATGGTGCCCCGTGGGGTGCCGGGCTAGAATGTCACCCCCCCATCTCTTCCCGTGGGTGTCGTAAAAGGCGACTAAGGGAAAAATACCGGAAGGTGGGCAGCAGCGCCTTCTGAGAATTGCACACAATGACTGCGATTCCCAAGACGCCTGCCAAGCGTGGGGATTATGGCAAACCCCCCCATATGAATAGCACAAAAATAACTCGGCCCCCAGTCCCCGGCAGCTCTATTATTCCTGGCCTTGGTAGCAGGCCAGGTAACGGTGGAGCAGGGGGTGCGAAGAATCCCCGGCAGATGCACGGCTACCAAACTCAAAAACGACGACCCTTGGCCCTGGCAACACACAACATACGTACGCTCAGGGAGGACCACAAGATTGTCGAGCTGGAGGAAGAATTGAACAAGTTACGCTGGGATGTCATGGGGTTATCGGAAGTCCGAAGACAGGGACAGGACACCGTTATCCTTGACTCCGGTAACTTGTTCTTCTACCGGGAAGGTCACCAAAAGTCTCAGGGTGGTGTTGGGTTTCTCGTCCGGAGGTCCCTTGTTAACAATGTTGTAAAAGTCGAAAGTGTGTCGAGCAGGGTAGCGTACCTTATACTCAGAATCACCAAACGGTATTCGCTGAAGGTCATACAGGTTTACGCACCGACCTCGACACGCTCAGACGATGAAGTAGAGGCTATGTATGAGGAGATATCTGAAGCCATACATTCCTCCGAAACATACTTCACCGTTGTGATGGGGGACTTCAACGCTAAGTTGGGCACACGGAATGGCGATGAGTTGAGAGTGGGGCCATTTGGATATGGGCAGCGGAACCAGAGGGGCCAGCGGCTGGTCGACTTCATGGAGAAGGAGGGACTCTTTGCGATGAACTCCTTTTTCGAGAAGCGACCATCCCGGAAGTGGACGTGGATAAGCCCCGATGGTTCAACAAAAAATGAGATCGAGTTTATCATGACGACCAGGAAGCAAATATTCAATGATGTCTCTGTGATCCATAAGGTGAAAACCGGTAGCGATCACCGTATCGTTAGAGGCACATTGAATATCAATGTAAAGCTTGAGAGGTCGCGTCTGATAAACTCCACGCTCCGTCCTAGCGCTGCCCAAATCCAAAACCCCGAGAGCTTTCAACTCGAACTACATAACCGCTTCCAGTGCCTAGCTGAATGCGAAACAGTGGACGAGATAAACAACGGGTTGGTGGAAGCTGTCCAAGCGGTGGGGTCTCATTTCTTTAAGACCCCCCGCCAAAATAAACCAAAGAAACTCTCAGAAGTAACCATCAAGCTGATGGAAGATCGGAATGAGATGAGACTGCAATCTTCAGCTGATATGTCCAACTACGGCAAGCTCAATAGACGAATTTCGAAGGCACTGCGACACGACTTGCGCGCCTTCAATACAAATCGTATAAAGGCCGCAATTGAGCGTAATCAAGGCTCCAAAGTGTTCGCTAAAAATTCGTCTATAGGGCAAAGCCAAATGACTAAGCTGAAGATCGACGATGGCAGAATCATCTCATCAAAACCGGAGATTCTGAGAGAACTTGAGAGGTTTTATGGACAGCTATACACCTCGACACGAGAACCCGTTGTCAGTACAGCTCAGGACACGAGAGCTAAACTGACCCGACACTACACCGAAGACATCCCGGACATCAGCCTATACGAGATTAGAATGGCTCTCAAACAGCTTAAGAACAACAAGGCGCCAGGTGATGACGGAATCACGACAGAACTTCTGAGAGCGGGTGGAAAACCGGTACTCTCAGTCCTCCAGAAGTTATTTAATTCCGTCATCCTTGAAGGTAAAACGCCAGAAGCGTGGAGCAGAAGTGTAGTGGTACTGTTCTTCAAAAAAGGTGACAAGACCTTATTGAAGAACTACAGGCCCATTTCACTTCTGAGCCATGTTTATAAGCTGTTCTCGAGAGTCATTACGAATCGTCTTGCTCGTAGGTTTGATGACTTCCAGCCTCCCGAACAAGCCGGGTTCCGAAAAGGCTTTAGCACCATAGACCACATTCATACGCTCCGCCAGATTATACAGAAGACTGAGGAGTATAATCGGCCATTATGTTTAGCGTTTGTGGACTATGAAAAAGCCTTCGATTCAATCGAAACCTGGGCCGTACTGCAGTCTCTTCAGCGATGCCAAATTGACTATAGGTACATCGAAGCGCTGAAGTGTTTGTATAGAAACGCCACCATGTCGATTCGACTACAGGACAAGAGCACAGAACCAATCCAACTGCAACGAGGCGTGAGACAGGGAGACGTTATCTCTCCGAAACTGTTCACAAATGCGTTGGAGGACGTTTTTAAGCTCTTGAACTGGAAAGAATTCGGCATCAACATCTATGGCGAATACATCACTCACCTTCGTTTCGCCGATGACATAGTCATAATGGCAGAGTCGCTTGAGGAACTCAGTATAATGCTCAGCGACCTCAGTAGAGTCTCCCAGCAGGTGGGTCTTAAAATGAATATGGACAAGACGAAAATTATGTCTAATGTCCATGTTGCACCCGCACCAGTAGTTGTTGGGAACGATACGCTCGAAGTTGTTGACCATTACATATACCTGGGACAGACTGTCCAGTTAGGTAGGTCCAACTTTGACAAAGAGGTCACCCGAAGAATCCAACTCGGTTGGGCAGCGTTCGGGAAGTTACGCGACATCTTCTCGTCGAAGATCCCACAGAGCCTGAAGACTAAAGTCTTCAACCAGTGTGTGTTGCCAGTGATGACTTATGGCACTGAGACGTGGTCCCTAACTGTGGCCCTTATGGACAAGCTCAAAGTTACTCAACGAGCTATGGAGAGAGCTATGCTCGGAGTTTCTTTGCGCGATAAAATCCGGAACGTTGATATTCGGCAAAGAACCAAAGTCACCGACATAGCTCTCAGAATTTGCAAGTTGAAGTGGCAATGGGCGGGCCACATTGCTCGACGAACTGATAACCGATGGGGAAGAAAGGTTCTCGAGTGGTTACCACACTACACCGGAAGACGTAGAGTTGGTAGGCCCCCCACTAGGTGGACTGACGACATCGTGAAAGTCGCGGGTAGCCAATGATTACAAGCGGCTAATAGCCGTTCTTTGTGGCGCTCTATGGGGGAGGCCTTTGTTCAACAGTGGACGTCTTCCGGCTGATGATGATGAACAAATGGTGACTATTTTATGTAACTAAAAAAATGACAGATGGCATAGTGACGTATTTATATATTTCCACATTACCTTGACGAATGTTGTATGTGACAAATGTCAAAATGACATAAGACATTCAAGCTTTTCAGAGCAATATCTCGGAAACTGGTTGTCTAAGTTAAAAAGTTTCTTGACAAAAGTGATAGATCTAGGCGAGACCTTCATTTTGAATATCAGCTGTTCAAACTCTTAAGGACAATTCTTGGAAGTCAATATCTCGGACAGTATCTAAGAGGTCTATAATATCTGTAAAGAAACTAGTAGTCTAGGGCCAATAGTTACCGAGATAAACGCTATTTTAGTTTGACAGCTGTTATCTGAAATGAAGATCTCTATGAGATCTATTATATCTGTGAAGAAACGAGTAGTCTAGGATCAATAGTTTCCGAGATAAACCCTGTTTTAATTTGACAGCTGTCATTTGAAATGCAGATTTTTATGAGATCTATCATATCTGTGAAGAAACTAGTAGTCTAGGATCAATAGTTTCCGAGATAAACACTATTTTAGTTTGACAGCTGTTATCTGAAATGAAGATCTCTATGAGATCTATTATATCTATGAAGAAACTAGTAGTCTAGGATCAATAGCTTCCGAGATAAACACTATTTTAGTTTGACAGCTGTCATCTTAAATGAAGATCTCTATGAGTTCTATCATATCTGTAAAGAAACTAGTAGTCTAGGATCAATCGTTTCCGAGATAAACACTATTTTAATTTGACAGCTGTCATCTGAAATGAAGATACGAGAACGAGATCTTTAAAAGTTTGACAGATGTCACAAAAACGAAAAGTAATTGAGTACATAATATACGACATCAATTGTCACTTTGACACCTGTCACATATTAAACCTAGCCTCCTAGCCAATTTTTAGAAAAAAATTGACTAATGAAAATTTCTGCTACTAGAGAGATAGTATTCGTAGTTTAAAATATCATATTTTCGATAACATGTTTTTAAATTGTTATTATCTTAATTAACGCAATGAGTTCAACCATATTGTCCCAGTAGTTCAACTCCTAGAAGAATTTATACGTAGTTGAACTACTGGGACAAAAAAGTCTCACTAGTTCAACGGTTGAACTAATCAGGTGTACTAGTGGGAATGACCCGATTTATCTACAAATAAAATAAAAAAAAACCTCCAGTGAAAGTCTATTCCCAATACAAAGCCATAGACTACAACAAGCTTTATGATAGAGTGCAAGAAATAGTCTCTCAAGAAGCTAATGATGATTACGTAGTATTGGAAGTACAAATCAAATATAGCACAGAAAATAGAAAACTAAAATAAAAATTCTAAATCAACCCCAACAAATCTGGATAAGTAAAAATTTACTACGGCAATCAATGACAAAAACATGTTGTGGGTAGAATTAAAAAGAAACCTGACAGATGACTTACGAAAAGAGAAATTTCAGATAAAAAGCAATCAAGTAGGCAGACTTATTCAAGTGCAAGAGACTCTTATCTATAAGGAATTTACCAAATGCGGCAACAACCCAAAGAAAATGTGGAACTTAAATAGTTTAGCTAATAATAAAATCAAACAAAGTAGTGCCCCTTCAAATCTTGTAGTAAATTCACAGGAAGTGGTAGACCGAAACCGTATCTGTCAAATATTTACAATACAATACAAAACACTTTATTGTACACCAATATAAAAATACAATAAAGAAGAAATTATTAAAACTAAAGTACAAAGGGCGGACTTATCGCTTAAAGCGATCTCTTCCAGTCAATCTTTGGATGGAGATCGTTTAAGGGGTCAGAGAGGTTGGCGAACACAATAAATTAATTATTTATATCTACTTACATAAACCAAATGCTTACTTTGAAAAGAATACTGATTAATATTACAGGTACAATATGCTAAACTAACTATACATAAACATACTACATACTATTAAACCAATTATTTATACTACTGAATACTAAATACTACATACACGTAACGGATACAGACTAAAATTTCAATGAGATGGTAAAGTGGATAAATAATGGTCTTTAATATGACTTTTGAATAGCAATAGACTGAATTTGCCTTATATTAACCGGAAGTTTATTCCAAAGTCGCGCAGCCTGAACGGTAAAAGAGCTGCCATAGAAGTCACTTCGATGGCTCGGCAAACTCAGCGTAAGATTTTCAGATGATCTGAGGTCACACGAGTAGGAGCAATGCAGGAACTTAAAACGTTCCTTCAAATAGAGTGGGGTAAAGGGATTAAATAAAATGTTGTAAAGAAAAGACAGTATGTGAGTATCCCGGCGAAGACGTATAGGCAGCCACTTGAGTCTTGTACGAAACTGAGATATGTGATCATATTTTGGAAGAATATTTAATGAATATTTTTCAAATATAGGACTACAAGTAGCAGATCCTGTACCAAGACATTGCCATGAGAGTCATATACATGATCTGTCACAATCTACTGCCATAACTCCTACCATCTCAACATTTGAACCGTTTACTCCCCAAAGGAGGGATTTCAAATTTAATATTTAGCAAATAAGAATATAAAAAAGGCTAGTAGTAATAAAATTTGTATTAGTACTAGAATCTTAGGTTTAATATTAATTAATAAGTATTATTCTAGCTCCCCAAAGCAGGGATTTTAAGTTTAATCATTACATATCAAATAAGAATTTACAAAAAAGGCTAGTAGTAATTGAAACTGTTTTTAAGATAATGTAGTATTGATTTTCATTATAATGGTTGAATAATGGACAGGAACACATGATGGTCTGAGTATGCAAGGTTGAAACATTTTGTATAGATGAAAGAAGCATTTTTAGGTATGATTATGAAAAGTGACATGATTGCAAATGAACAAATGGTACATAAGGCAAAGCTTTTGAAAGGCGATGTATGAACGATGATGCATGCATAATAGATGTATGGAACTAAGAATCAAGTATGCCAAGAATCTTAAAATGTAATGATGAAAGAAAAATACGAATGGAGTCGATTAGGTGAACCTGGGCATGTTTTTGTTTAGGGCTGCCGTGGCTGTAGCGTCAAACTGAGTTTTCCGCTTTTCCTGGGAAAGGGGGTATTGTAGTATTATCATCTTATTGCAAACATTTCCAACAAGAAAATATTCTAACGTTTTGAGTAGAAGTCTGAAAGCCCACAAGCGCCTGATAAAATACGATCGTCGCGAGGATGTAAAGTTTGCTATTTATAAATACAAGTGATCAAAATTATGTTTAATAATAAAGGCCTGCTCTTTCCGGTGTTCTGGAAGCTGGGAAAGATGAAGAGACGATCTCTGAATATCCTGTGCTCATCTCACATATAAACTTATTTCGCGTTTAATAGATTATTTACCATTTGCAGAAGAATACGTAGTTTGTCAATGAATTTGTAATCAGCCCCTCTGGTTTTCAAGATATTCCTTTTATAGTGGCCAGGCTTATTTTGAAATCCTATTTAATACCTCTTCCAGGTCAGGTAATTGTAGTAACTCATTTAAAAACAATCCTCATTTAATTATAAATCACAAAATGAAATTTGGTCGGCCACATGGTTTATTTTTATAATAAGTACAAGTTCTATATGTATGAAAATCTGAGAGATTAGCATTTGCATTTTCCTCTTTGCAATTGTATACTTTACACAGACCTCGTTGACACTCGCACTGGCAGTACGTGTACTTCATTTTAGCGTTCTAGCAACGTATTGCCAAGTAAAGGCAATAGGATCCTAACAAGGCGTCCCAACGAAACCGAGCTATCTAAGCTACTTTCCCGAAAGACTGAGAGCGCCTAAACCTGGATGGCGCCACGCAGTCTCTTCCGCTAAAATTTGAGTAGACGGGTGCGGCCCGTCAAAATGGCGGCCAAGGCGTCAAGCTACCAAGCAGCACTGCGATGGATGATGGAAGACAGTTGTTAAAGGATATGATGAATGGACAATTCAAACACAGGAGGTTCGTCTCTCATACACAAAGATACCTTTGCTCTAAACTATAAACCGTACCTTCCCCGCGCGTAGAAATAAGTTACAGTGAACGGCGGACTCTTAGTATTAGGCATTTAAATTTTTAATAATAAATATGGTTTTCTAAAATTATCAAACGCAGTTTCAATCAGTGTTGCCCTTAGCGAAGCATTAGGTAGTAGCCACCCCATCGTCAGACGGCCAGGTCACAAAGACCTCGCTGCTGCCAGCTGACTATCCTGGAGCAACATTAGATAAGTATCTTTTATAAAGGGGTTGCTCGTGAACAGCAACACCCTAGCTACATCCCCGTAAACTCAATACGACAATGGCGCCCAAACAGGGACTTTTGCAAATCCATATTAGAAAAGATAAATAAATTTTGAAAATGAACAACTTCAGGAGGCTTGTAAAGCAAATAACTTAAAAAAACCTTGGCAGGTCATTAATGAAATTACTCATTATAAATCTCCACCAAAACAACTACAAGACCTCCTAAGAATTCAAACATCTAAAAATTCCGTTAACGAAGTTAATAACTCTTTTGCAAATTTTGGCGAACGTTTGGCACAAAAAAATAACTCCAGACGCAAGCATTTCTCATAATAGATTGGCTTCAGATACGAGTAGCTCTATTGGAATGCTGGACACTGATGAAATAGAAGTAAAAGCCGTAATTGGCTCGTTAAAACCAGATTGTGCAGTGGGATGGGATGGCATATCTGCTAGGGTTCTTCGTCAGAACAAAGAAACATTGGCACCTATTCTCACAAAAATAATAAACCAAAGTATTTAAAGAGGACGTTTCCCTAAAGCTCTTAAACATGCGCTTATAATACCAATACACAAAAATGGCGATAAAAATGTAGTAGGAAACTATCAGCCAATTTCTATTCTAACGTCCCTGGCAAAATTTTTTGAAAAAATTATTAATAAGCGCTTTGTGGATTTTCTGAAAAAAAGTAATTTATTTCTGAAAATTAGTATGGTGTCCGAGGACATATTAAGACAACAACGAATGATAACTAATTTCTTAGTAGAAAACCTCGATGATAAAAAGAAAACTGTCGCCATTTTCTCGGATCTTGCAAAGGCTTTTGACAGCGTGTCTCTTCTCATTTTACTGACTAAGTTGGAAAAGCTTGGGATCAGAGGAACCCAGTATGAACTTATAAAAGATTATCTGACTGAAAGGACACAGAGTGTAAAAATAGGAGATTTCGTCAGTGATCCGCTACCGGTAAATTTTGGCGTCCCACAGGGAAGTATCCTCGGTCCCACGCTTTTCCTGGCCTTTATTAACGAGCTGTGTGACTACCCTGTTAAAGATGGTGCAATAATCACTTATGCAGATGACACAGCTATACTGATTCAAGGTGATGATTGGAATGAGGCTTACCAAAAGGCACAAAACACGTTCAATGACATCTCATTATGGCTGCGTAATAATTTCCTAACCCTGAATGTAGACAAAACTAAATATGTAGCTTTTAATATAAGGCCTCTCCTGAAATAAATGACCACGTAAAATTAATTGGACTCAAAGCTGCCGTATGCACAACTGCACTTACCACTTGCAACTGTCATGCACTAGAACGAGTGAGTTCAATAAAATATTTGAGCGTCACCATTGATCAAAACCTCTCTTTTACACCTCATATACATCAACTCACCCAACGAATTCGTAAACTAATGACAGTTTTTAAAGCTATTCGTGATAGTGCAGATTGGGAGATTATTCGACTACTTTATTACTCCCTGTGTCAATCTATAATTAGCTACTGCATTACCTCCTGGGGTGGCTCTTATAAAACTCACATATTGCCTCTAGAGCGAGCCCAACGAGGCATCCTCAAATGTCAAAGAATGAACGTAAAAGACCTTTTAGATATCCTACATTTGATATATACAAAGAATGCCAAGTTCTCTCAGTACGGCTTATATTCAACATGTCATTTTTCATCAACATACAGAAACTGTTTTGGATCCAGATATTGTTAAAAAAACGTCATTCACACAATGTGTGTAAACAACCAATAGTAAACACTGGTTTTGCTCAAAAATTTCTTAATTTTAGTGGCCCCTACCTCTATAATAAAATAAATAAGGATAAAAAAAATTACTCTGTAAACCACTATGAAGTGAAAAAAATATTATTTAACAAATTAAACAACCTTAATAATAATGAAACGGAAAACCTATTATATCATGAAATTTAAATTTGATGCTTATATTATTTTTAATTTTAATTGGACAATGCAGGTATACACAACTTCATAAAACATAAATTAATTTTTCAACCTAGTGGTGCACACCCTTACCTACACATACAATAACTCTCTCACACTTAATCACAAGTACACACGCTTTTGTTCTGTTACAGTTAAGTATCAAATTACAGGCAATTATTTTTGCTCCCCGACGAAAGAGAGCTGGAACCTATCTTACGGGTCTAGAGCTTTTTTTTTTTTTTTTTTTGGCGTGGGGAAATGCTGCTACGCATTGCCGTATGCGGGGGGGGGGGGGGGCATACGGGGTATGACGGACTCGGCTAAAGGCGCCCATACCGTCTAAAACCCCACGGTGTTCCAGCGTCTTCGACTGATGACGGGGGGCGTGGGACCGCATTATTCTACCACAGCCCCCGTCGACGCCGCTGCCCGCTGTAAAGTGGCGGGCCCTCCTCGGTGAGGGGTGTCAATAGGAACACCCCTCCACCTCGTGTGATGCCCCCCGAACACGGAGGGGTATCAACATCGCGAGAGGACCTACGGGTCTAGAGCTTAGTTTAGGTTCCAGGTACTCCACAACTTATGTTTTCTACATTGTATCTGCCTTTTACAACAAATAAAGAATTTTATTATTATTATATTTATTTATTTATTAATTAGTACAAAAATAATAAAATGTATAAAAAACTGATCTCTGATAAATTGACAAAATATATTGACAAGTTACTACAAGCAGGTATATAAGGATATCTGCCTATAACATAACCTTTAACAAAAAACACATAACTTTAAGTTTAAGATTCGATAAAGTTGAATCGATAATGGAATTGGCAGAGCATGTCGCCGTTATATGGTTGGATGGTTGCGTGTTTGAATCCCGGTCGTGATTTAAATTATTCCTTTCGTTGTAATTTCGTAAGTATATTCGATTAGCACGCGTTAATCCAAAATTTACAATTATGGGGCTTGCTTTAACTCGCTTACGATAACGTAAGCGAGTTCAAAGCTACATATAATCGAATAATTTGTCTTGTTTGTATTTAGTTCCATTCATCCAGTTTGGTTCTGTTCGTATGTGCCGTTAAGACGATTGAAGAATAGGAACAAAAGGATACATTTGATCACTCACTCACTCACCACGATAGCTCAATTGGCAGAGCATGTATTGGCAGCAATAGGGACGTATGTATGGTTGCGGATTCGAATCCCTCTCGTGACTCAAATATGCGTGAGTCTGATTCGCAGTTAGCTAGTACGGGTCCAAATATTTACCTCATCAATTTTGGCATCAACCAGGAAGGTGAAATTAACAAAAGCATTAGTCGACCCTTGATTCAGTTCTGTAAACATAATAGACACGTTCTTTGATTTAGATCCTTTACAGGCCCCGAAGTGATCGTAGGACAATGTGAAGGCTCCCTGTAAAAAAATGCAACAATTTTACTAGTAGATAGGTTTTTTTAACTACTTATCGAGGTGACGAAACAAAAACACCTAGCGGTCATTTTTTTTTTACATGTACTTGGTATATGACGCTAAAACTATGCATACTCATCTATATTAGAAATGAATCTTATAGTGTATATATTAGAAATAATTCAAGCTTATACGTAGTGTCTAGTTGCGGCATCAAATACCAAGTACATGTAATAAAATATTGAATTTAATATATATATATATATATATATATATATATTAATTGATTTACGAGCTAATCTTCGAGCGCACAATCTAGAATGAGCGGCCGCACAGTGGTCCGAAATGGAGATTTAGTGGACATAAGACATTAAGTCAAAAAATCACAAAACAAAAATATGTCTCGAGTAGCAATTTGTAATCTGATCAACATTTATTCTGTCCAATATTTTCATTAAATGAGTCTTTCATACTTAAAAAAAATATGTAAGAAACAAATGTATGGGAGAAAATAATTTTTATTATTTTTCTCGATTGTGTATCAAAGTGTCAAAGTCAAACCCTATACAATAGTAGGTACCTATGCTACAAAGTATTAAAACATAAAAAAAAACTTGCGTATCCCTGCGGCCTTGGGTACTATACGCGAGTGAAATTTCAAAGTTTATAATGATGTTTTTGTAATTCTATATGTGTTTTTAATCGAAATTTACATAAATTTAGTTATAATAGTAGCATTTACAAAAACACAAACGTCAATTCTTTTTTTTTTCATTCCAGATATTTTTTCTGATCACCGGATTTCCTTTCAAATTTCCATTCCGGACCACTGGAAATGGAAATTTAGTGTACATTCGACAATAAGTAAAAAAATCGCAAAAAATAAAATTGTTGCGGGTAGCAATTTATTTGCTGATCAACATTTATTCTATCCAATTTCTGAATTAAATGAGTCTTTGACTCTTAAAAAAATGTCAGTCAGTCTGTATCAAAGTCAAACCTTATGTAATAGTATTTACCTATGCCAAGTAATAAAACATAAAAAAAACTTACGTATGCCTGCGGCTTTGGGTACTATGCACGAGTGAAATTTTAAAGTTTTATATGCATTGTTTTCATTTCTAAATGAGTGTTTGAATTAAAATTGATAAAAATAATTATATCACATAAATATTGTAAGAATAATAATAATTTTGCTTTGGTTATATCAAAAAATATAATATGGGAGAATCCGAAGCCTTCTTCAACTCATTACTTTAGATATATTAAGTTAGTGTTTCAAAAGGAAACTGCTGAATATATCAAGCAGGAAGAAGTTTCAATGAAAGAAGAAATTGATAATCTGACTGTTACGAAATATGGAAGGATTGAAATCAGTCATGAGCTTCATATGACAATGATCGATGGAAAGGTGGCTACTATAGTCACAGACACTTCTGCTGCATCTGTCTGTAATATATGTCATGCCAAGCCGAGTGAGATGAATAATTTGATAGAAATTTAATTTATTTAAAAAAGCACGCACGTGAAGAACTATATAAATACGGTCTTTCGTCACTACACATGTGGATACGTTGTATGAAATGTATACTACATATATCTCACAACATGGGTTTTAAGATGTGGAGTGCTCGTGGCTCAAATAAGGAACTAAAGGCAGCAAAGAAACTAACGACACAAGAAGAGTTCAAGCAACAAATGGGAATTCTTGTAAATTTTGTAAAACAAGGGTACGGTACTACGAATGATTCTTGCAAGGAGATTCTTCAAAATTATGAAAAATCAGTTGAAATTACTAATATTGACAAAGACCTCATGAAGCACTTTGCAGTTGTTCTGCAAACAATTTCATATGGAAGTGCTAGCAACATAGAAAAATGTAGACTGTACTGCAAAGAGACAGCTGAGCTCTTTATTCATCTCTATCCATCGTTTTATATGCCAGCTAGTGTGCACAAACTTTTAATACACGGTGCAGATATTTGTCATTACTTCGGTTTTTTACCTATTGGCATTCTATCTGAAGAATCAGGTGAAACCAGAAACAAAGATTTTAGAAATGTACGAGAGTGTCACACAAGAAAACATAACAGAATGAAGACCAATGCAGATTTGCTCCATAATTTTTTGATTAATTCCGATCCGTATATATCACACACTTGACCAAAATAGACAAATTATAAGAAATTAGAACTCTTCCCGGAATCTGTAGAACTATTAATGATGCTTGAAGTATTGATAGAGTAGAGTAGACTTCGAAATTTATCAAGAAAATCTATTTGAAAGTGATCCACTACTATCACCGCCTTAAATTATTTATTTACTATGTATTTTAGTTGTAGCCTAATTATTTATGATTATAATGTTTCTTTTAATGTATATATAGTAAATAGGTATTTTAAATGATAGTCTATATATTGATACTATATTAAAATAACTAAATTATTAATTAGTGACTAACTTCACCACAATACCCTTACCCCTAGTTCATTATTTTTATTTCTATGTATATATATTTACATGTAAATTAAATGGAAATCTAAAAAAAAAAGGGACGTTTGTTTTTTTGTAAATGCTACTATTATAATTAAATTTATGTTAATTTCGATTCAAAAACACATATAGAAATTAAAAAACATCATATTAAACTTTGAAATTTCACTCGCGCATAGTACCCAAGGCTGCAGGGATACGCAATTTTTTTTTATGTTTTAATACTTGGTAGCATAGGTACTTATTATTGCATAGGGTTTGACTTTGACACTTTGATCGAGAATTGAAAGAATCGAAAAATCAAGAAAAAAATAAAAATGATTTTCGCCCATACATTTTTTTCTTAGATATATTTTTTAAATGTGAAAGACTCATTTAATGAAAAAATTGGATGGAATAAATGTTGATCAGAATACAAATCGCTACTCGATTTTTTTTTTTATTTTGTGATTTTTTGTCTTAATGGCTTATATCCACTAAATCTGCATTTCGAACCACTGTGGGCCGGCGCGGGCGGCTCAACACATGTGACTGGATCATCTTCGAAGCCGCCGCGTGTTGAGCCGCCGCCGGCCGCTCATTCTCGATCGTGCGCTCTAAGAGTCAAGTCCTCCTGAGGATGCTTCGCGTGGAAGCAAAACGCGTCGAAAATTCTTTAACAGGAAAATTTGTCGGTATTGTCTCTCGATATATTTTTTAAGCGTTTTACATTTTTCTAAAATATTTGTTTTTACTATTATATATTTAATGTAGACCAGGTATTGAGTAAAATAGACCTTTAAAATATAATTTTTATTTCTGACTAATCTCTATAAACGTATAGCACCAAGGGTTATACTTTATTTTTATTTATCAAAATTTGGATGGCATTTCATTGGTACTAGGTTTTTATGATTATTGTTAACTGTTATGATATTTGTAATATTGTACATCTGTAACGTTATATTGTAATAAGTTATCTCTTTAACGTTGAGTAAGAACCGCTGCTTTGATTAGCTCACCGACACTTATTTATATATAACTTCTTTATTACTATCAGTATAACCTACCTAAACTCCACAGAACATTATCTACTACTTTTGATTACGTAGATATGTAATTGGAGAAATATGTTTCCGTTTTAAAGAATTAACAAACAACGTGGATGAAATACCTAGTCTCCGTCTGACATAATAAAGGGAACAGTTATCCTTGATTCAATACGTGGATTTATTATTAATAATAATAAAGCCCTTTATTCAGACGAACTTATTTATATTTACAAAGTTTTAAGAACAACAATTGGGATTATGGATATATATAGGATTTATTACTAATTGAAAAATATAATGCCGCGTAGGTTTGCGTATTGTACTCGTTATTTGAGCTTTTAGGAAATCCTGTGCATCACCTTCAACAACTTCTTTATTTGTTCAATTGTTCAATTGTTATGTATGCCAAACGCAATAGAGAGAAAGGATCTATCCATAGCGGTGACATATTCATTGGAGCGCCCATTCTCGGAGAGTAGAAATAAATTCAAACGTTTTTATTCTCTCCAGAGTGTTTGGTTCATTGGAACTGTCTTGACAATTGCTATACAAACTAAGTGATGTTAAAGTTTTGATATCTTTGATATCGAGCCAGAAGGTGGTCACAGAAATTCTTCAACGATGCAATATACCTAGGTAACCGTCGATTTTGGGTCCATTCTATTTGTCTTGACAAGTATTATAGTTCTAAGTTGTGATCTTATGATGATGCCAAAATAACTTTGCAACTTCACATAATAGCTTTATCATGCTATTTTTTAAAACATATATAAATTATATAACACTTTCTGGTCTATTCGCACACAAATCACTCACCAATCGCATAAGAAAGTTACTATTTATATTAAAAAAGCTTAGAGCAATAGAAGACGTAAAAACAATAGAAATGGTTTACTCTGCACTTTGTAAGTCACTCATTTATTATTGTATAACTTTTATTATTTTTATTTATACTATTTATTATAGTATTATTATTATATAGTTCAGCATAATGCAACACACATTGTTAAAGCTAAACGAGCACAACGCGCAAGTCACTTACAAAAAACCATTTCGATACCCGACTAACGATCTGTACAAAGAAACTGAAGAACTTAGGGTACGTCAACTTTTTATTTTGGCCACTGCATTAAGATTTCACAAAACAGCTCTAGTAACCACCAATATTACCAGATCCAGAACGAAACCTAAATTGGATACAAAGAAGACATATGGAAGGATAGGACAGAAGTGTCACAAATATTTAGGACCATACATCTACAAACAGCTAATTATGACGCTTAATATAATTAACGATACCTCACGCGTACGTAGAATGAAAACAATAAGTTTCTTTTATCACTAGATTATGCTAGCACAGAAAAACTGCTAAGAATAAATATATATGAACATAATTACATTTATGAATAAAATCAATTATTAGATACTACCTATTAATCTAAATGAAAAGGAAAAAACCTCATATTTTATATTATTCGTACATATATTATTATTTCTAATTATTGAATTTACCTATACTTTTCACTATTTCATCGCATGTAATTTTTTTACTAATGCTTTACAATGATGCCTAATTTATTATGAATATTTTATTTTTTATTTTTCCGTAGTTAATGTCTCGTATGCGCCTTATCTACCTGCACTCAAACTCATCTCGCTTCGTTTCTTTATAAATCCTGGATCTATCTACCTGGATATATCTACCTATTAACGCTAGACCATGTGGTCAACTAAAAAAAGTTTCAAATTAGCAAACAATCACCAATTCTTATCTACAAAAGAGATTGCCAATTGGCAGAATGCACTAGCCGTGCAATGCCATAGAAGGAAATAAAACATCAATTCCAATTATATGCTTTAGTATGAACCTACTTACATAGTTGTTTGCATTTTTAGCCGTTGGTTCGAGACAAATCACACAAATTAATGGTATTACTAAAATTAAAACAAATTTAAAGGACCGCATCATATGTATGGATATGAAAATATATACTGAGTAATGAATTTATTACAGCAAGCAAATAAATTCAAACTTATTAAAATAAATCTATATTTAATTATGATGTGCATTATTATGTAGTGTATTGAACGTTCAGGAAAATGATGACATTAGGTAGGTAAGTAAATGTGTTTTTAATAAAGGCACACAAAATCGATTAATAAGCGTATAAGATACAAATCGAAAGCTTCATAAAATGTAGATAAGTATATATTTAGATCAGACAAAGGTGCAGTTTTACAAAAAGGACAATTATGAAAATTGTAGGTATCATAAATATCCTTACACAATTATCTCAGTTTTACAATCCATATAGGTATTGTAATACTGCGCCTTTAGGGTAGGCAGATAATAATAATAATCTTCTATCCTATCTACGTTTCGCCAAAAGAGTTCTCATGTCATAGGAACGTGCCTATTGTCAGCAACCTGCATGGCACAGTTATAGACTCCGGAGTGTCATTAAATATTTTCTTGTTAGAAATATTCAATAACTTCACTTTGAAAACTTTTAAACAACCCTCTTCTTAATAAGATCATGGATATAGGGAAGATTAGTCACTGCAATATTAATAACAAAGATTCGCGCTGCCTTATTAATTTCTGATTGAAATAATGTAAACAACCTCAAATAATTTAATCAACCTAATACAATTATTATTAATATAAAACATAATAATTATTATAAACCTGTTTTGTTACCAGCCTTACTACATAACCTACTGATGATTGCCGTTGTAACTCAGATGAATAAATTTAGTTATTAATGAGTGTTGGACTGAAAATAGATTTGGCCAAGGTGTGATCGTCTAGTCTTATGGTAGAACCATACATTGTGAACCATTGTAGTAACCTCTATTCTTTTCGGGAACGCTAAGACAAGCTAGATACCTATAACTTCAGAACAATGTACATGCACATGCTAGTATACAAATAAATATAGCAGAATAAAAACTTTCTTAATATGACTCTAACATTCCTAACAGTTGAGTCACTAACTATTCTACTCTGCATCCACATGCCAGTTATTCAGTGATTAAATACTTTTACAATCATCAATATATATCTAAATATAGCCTACTAGATGATCACTATCTATTTTATACTCCCAGCTATTCATAATTGCATAAATTAACTAAACCTTTTGAACCATAAACTATAAGTTCTCTAATTCGAGGAGGATGAAGCAATTTGTATGCGTCTGTTATTCTACTAATTATGAATTATTATTTAACCTACTGTCGTCCTTCTTCTACCGATGTTTATACAATAGAGTAAAACATAAAATTGGATTATTAATAATAATGATGAGTAGTTATAAAGCATATTATATACTTTTAGATCTAAATGTAAATACTTTCGATAGATTCCGTACGAACTGCAACGTGCGTGATAGAAGTTTTCTCTTAAGTATATAAATGAATATTTATAATATTATAAAGCACATAATATGTTTAAGGACTAAATTTAAATAGTTATTACGGATTCTCTTTGTAATGCAAATTAAGTGACTACATGATAGAAGTTTTCTCAGATGTATATAAAGTTTAATATTCTAGGCAGGTATTCTATGGATTATTTACATTGTAGGGGATGAAGCTAGAAGTTTAACAATGTTATGTACATTCTCTCTTACTTTTATTTTATGTTAAAAATAATTGCTGATTGCTTGATTGATTTAATTTCCCACTTATATTTGGTAGTGATTATATTTGGCCTACTCTGATGTAATAATCTATGTCTTCGGAATTTGTAAAGAGTACGTTGTTGTATATTAATTTACTGTCGCGGTATACAGGTAATAATATCAACCAGTGACCGTGGATTGCTATAAACTGTAATATTTAGTCAACGAGCTATCCAAGGAGCGTCTGTCTCCATCCAAAGACTCATGTTATCAACAAACTTAAATATTGTAGTTTACGAGATGAAGTAAATATATATTATCCTTCAGACTATATCTTTTTGCGCGCTCGTAGCGAAGTTTACTTAGTTGTTCTCAACCGATCAGCAAAGTTAAGCAACGTCGCCCGCGGTCATGAGTTGGATGGGTGACCGCTAGTGACATTACTACTGAGCGTTTCCGTGCTTCGGAGGGCACGTTAAGCCGTTGGTCCTGGTTGTTGTCTTAGGATGGCAGTCGTTATAGCATGACATCGACATGAAATTGATGAAACATCATGCATTGTCGGGACGTCCGATGGCGAAATTGAGTTACAGGGAGTAAATCGAACAGTCGGGTTTTTTAAAATTAATTTATGCTTTTTGTATGCTCTCATAATGTAGATATATCTACGTCCGTGCTCATAATATATAGCTCTGGCCTTACACTGATGATGAAATGTTTTTTTTAATGATATTGTGACGGAACAAGCTCGAGGCCCAACTAACCTCTGCGTATAACAGATGCTTTTCGTCACAAGTCACGGATAGCACTGCGCCCGTCACCTTGGGACATAGTAATTAAGTCTCATATACCTGTGATTTCACTAGCTCTCAAGGTCTGCTGCCGGAACACACCGTTAGGTGCTTGGCGGCAGATTTTCTACTTGAGGGTGATCGCTGGCCAGGCATTCGAAAGATGCCCTTCCACCATGCGGTGAAGCTCAAGCCCGCGGCAGGATTAGAACCATGGACCTGGTGCGCGGCAGTCCATAGCCAATGCCACTGAGCCATCACTGCTTCCGTCATATATTATATAAGTTTATAAGGATACCGAACTCTCCGTTCATTACTCTATTCGTGGGCAAGGTGTTCACTTACGACGGCATACACCACATTATATTATAATTATAGATAGATAGAAACAATTTTTTTAAATAAGCGGATAATAAATCTTTTAAGCTACGAAATAAATAAAAATAACTTACAAATTAAATAAATCATATCAAAAATTAGCACGAATAGTCAAAAAACGGGACCATTTTTCGTATTCTCATCATCTTATGAGTACACTTCCCGTTGCAGTAAAACATTTGCTTACTGCTTCAACAAGCTTCAGTGTATTTGTTTGTTACATATACTAAAGTTATTGCAATTCATACTTTACACCCAATAACCCTTATAATAATAGCGTTTCTTTTATATACCTAAAAAAAACTTAGGACCAAACTGATTATTAATGTATTTGCCTGTGTAATTACAAAAACAAGATTAAGTTGTTATTTCCTGAATATTTGGGCTCATATACAGTGGTAAATTGTGCGAAAATAATGGATATAGGTAAAGTTGACTTAATCACTTTTGTTGATCATAGCTTCACTTACATGCATCATGTGGCATCTTGAACTTCAAAACTATTTTTCTTGCAAACGAAAAGCAAGATTTGATAAATTTACATATGAATTTACTCGTTATTCGTATTAAAACTTGTAGTGCTTGATAATTATCAAGAACTGTAAGTTTTATTACAAAACTATTTCAAATAAGCACAAACTTGTGGGTGACAATGAGAATCGCTGCGATGAGAATTAGCTACATACAGTAAAACAATAAATCGCTTGGGTAGATGCAACTTCACTCAAAAAATAGGGAGGGGCGCTTTTTCGTGAGTGGAGTGTAGGGGCCAGTACTTTTACTATGGACACTTACTAGAATTTGAAATTATCATTTTTTTTATATCTCAGGTTTGATAAAGTTTCTTGAATGTTTAACAAATAGCGTGTTTTACGGTATAAGTAGCCCTTAATCATCAAAAATACAATATTTGTTCTAGGGTACATAGTTAATTTTTGCACCCTTGTGAATGATATGGTTTGTACCTATTAAGTGTAAAGGTTTTTAGGGTGGGTATAGTGTGTTGAAAATTAGTAATTAAAACTAATAATTAGCAGGAAAGATAAAGGCAGTTTTTAGAAAAGCGTCTTAAATATCTTTAATTTAAATTATCTTTTTTTTAAATGTTAAGGTGTAATTGTAACAGGCGATGTTTCCGTTATTTGATATGACATCAGTCTTTTGCAAGTAAGTTCCATAGAAGAATGTTGAGCCCACGAAAGAATGAAGTACTTCCCTGTAATTTAACTCCACCTTATAGTATCCCTGAAATGATAAAAATAATAATAATAATAATAAATTAATAATGTTGAATAAGATGATAACGCTCGATCATGACTTCTGATGTGGAATAAAATTGACGTAGGTTTTAACCTACGTCAATTTTATTCCTCAGTTCGGAGTGGCGGTGTGTTTAGTCGAAATATAAAACACTAAACCGTGTAAACGGACATATCCTTACTACGAAATAAGTATAGTAGCAAGAGGTAGAGAAAGTTGTGCCATTGTAAATGTATTATCATCAACAACCATAACGTCCACCGTTGAACACAGGCTCTACCAAGATTAGGGGGAGGATGTTGACACGATACCACGTTTGAAAGGCGTCCTTAGGCATGTAATGTAATTTTAATGTAATTTTAATATAATTGTAATGCGATTGTAATGTTATCAGTTCAATTAATTTTATAATATAGCATTTTTTTTATAGTATAATATTTGCACGCCTGGTTGCAAGCTGAATACACGGACGAAAATTATTTTAAGATATTGTAACGAATTGTATTCTAACAAATAAATGATTTGATTTGATTTGATTTGAAGGCAGTGTAAGCTTGCAGTTTTTGAGAAGGTGCTGCTGCCCAAGTCCTGTTATTTTTACCCCCACTCTTACGACTCCTACAAGAAGACATTGGGTGCAACTCTAGCCCCGCGGGGACTTTAAATAATATACCTATCCTAACGTTAAATGTAGTAGAACGATATTGTAAAAAAAACCTATATGTAGTCCTCGTCACTAGAAGATATTTCCTCGTATATAATTTGTAAATAAACCAAGTTCATATCGCTATTTATTTATCAAAACAAGGCAGCAAAGTTATACGGCCACCCGCTATCCTGATAACAACTGAATCAGTAGTTTCTCCAGAAACTACCGATCCATTATCAACAGCGACAGCGGATTTCTGTTTTTTTTAATGCTTTTTAGGTTAGCCTTTGACCACTACCTAGAATTACTGGCTCTCAAGGGTAGCTGCTGAAACACACCGTTAGGTGCTTGGCAACAGATTTTCTACTATCTAAGCAAGCTTGCAAAACTAAATAAGGATGCCGGGCTGCCCATGGGGTGCCGAGTAGCCCTTGGGGGTGCTGGGGTGCCCTTGGTGTGCCGGAATGCCCGTGGGGTGCCGGGCTACCTGTGGTGTGCCAGGCTGTTCATGGGGCGCCGCGCGCCGGGCTGCCTGTGGAGTGCCGCGCTCACTAGTCACTATTCTAACAAAAATAGAAAAATCGAAATCGGACTACGCGTTAATAAATTACAACTACGTGTACATTTTGAATATCATCCCCTTTCCCGAGGGAACCGTGCTAAATTTCGGGATAAAAAGTATACAATAAGCTTTTTCGTAGTATGAACTCAAATCGTGTTAAGTTTCATTGAATTCCATTGAGTAGTTTTGGAGTGATGCGCCGGAGTGCCGGGATACAGATAGACAGACAAAAATGAAAAAAATACAGTTTTTGCATCAGTGTCAGCTACAGATTGCTCTCAAATTTTTTTATTCAAAATATCTGCCATGCACATAATTTTATTATAAGTATAGATGTAGGTAAATGTTTCATTATAAGTACCTTGTTTACTAAGTACTTTTTTATTCTTACAGCGTCGTATTGGTTTATACTGTAATTATGTAGTAATTTATTTTCTAATTAAATAAATATTTACATACCTTCACTGATTTAATAATCGAGTGATTTACTTGGTTTATTCACAATGATAACTCTAACTTGTTACGGACTTTAGATACATAGGTATGTTAATAAATAGTATCAGGCGTTACTTTGCGGAAATCCATATTTAATAATAACATATATTTTTAAAATATTTTATGAAAACATCCAATTAATATTTTATTAAAACACTTAAAAAATACAAAAATATATGAAGTGACAATTCCGCCTAATTTTCCTGTTAAGCCGACGTGACGTCACAAACGCCACGCAGCCAAACCAGAACAATTTTCGACGCGTTTCGCTTCTACACGAAGCATCCTCAGGAGCTCTTGACTCTACGAGCGCACGATCGAGAATGAGAATTTCTCATTCTTGTTTGGCTGCGTGGCGTTTGTGACGTCACGTCGGCTTAACAGGAAAATTAGGCGAAATTGTCACTAGATATATTTTTGGATTTTTTAAGTGTTTTATTAAAATATTAATTTGATGTTTTCATAAAATATTTTAAAAATATTTGTTATTATTACATAGGTATGTATTTATAATGTGTGCAAAGAAATATATGTATAAAAAAAGATCACTCTAAAACCGATGACTTATGTGAGATACGGTGCTTGTATTCAATTAAAGTTCTGCTTTAATTAAATACAATACAAGTACCTACTACTTACTTTTTTGACCAAGCAATTAGTCGCTTTGAGGTGATGTTGAATCAAGACTGCCATAAAGAAGTATTTGCATGGATCGGTAAATTTATGATTCCATATTACGGTATTTCTGCTGTCCTTAACGTTGCGCATTTGAATTTTAACCTGTAAAGTAAATGATTAGGGTTTTTACTCTATCTTTGTTTATTGAAAGACATTGTTGTTTGCATATAATTTATATTGGATATAGGATGATATTGTTACGGCGCAAGAACTCGAACAATCTAGAGTAATCCAAGGTCGATAAACAAGTTAAACTAAACCAACAATGTACCTACTCTTCACAAAAAATTTTATAAAAAAGGGTCGCCTTTTGTTCTCAGGCAACTAGTAAACAACCACAGTATAAGTAGTAGTTAGTTTCCATTGAATTGCATACAAAAGTTGTTTACGTTAAACGAGTAATTTATGACCCCTATTGTTTTTCTATCTAGACTAGTATAGAATATTCTGGAAGCTTTGACTTTTGGGTATAAATAGGGTCGGGTCCGGGCCGACGAGACAGTCTTACTTTGAGTTCGAAACAAGCTACAGTGCGATTACCTTTGGACCAAGTGCTCCAAGCGCGAATAGTGAAATACAGTGAAGTGTGTGATTAGTGATCTTTAAAGTGCGAACAGTCAGTGTTTTAGTGTTGTGTTCAGTGAAGTGTTAAGTGACTGTAGAACTGTGAATAAAGGTGTCAGTTTGCCGAAAACGTATTGCATTATTTATCCCGAACCCTCAGCTCGTAACAATATAATTATGAAAGTCTAAAAAACACGAAATTGATGACCTATCTTTTCTACTGAAAATATATACAAATAAAATTGATTGTTCTGAGCTGCTAAGCAAAATTTCTATTATACCCCCTTCAAAATCCCACGATGTGTGTCGAAAAAAATCTATGGCAAGCTAGCAACCAATTCAATAAAATCTGTAAGCATTATGATCTAGATGTATTAGGTACGAGCGTTAAGTCAGCCAGACAACGATTTAGTATTAATTCTTTTTGTGGTGTTACTTAAACTCAATTGTAAGTTATGTTTGATGTTATTAGTAAGTTACCATTTTTTTTCAAGGTATTTATATTTTACAGAAAGAATTATTTCAGATTAGAAGAAACGGCTATGTTTGTCAGATACAATCCTGATCTATTCTGTCGGCTGTCTGATGTCGTGACTCGTAATAGACGAGATCAATATAAAGTTGGCTTTCGTAACCCTAAGACAACATTGATGCGCAAGAGCATCTTCAGAATGGCTCCATTTAATTACAATAAAATACCTCTTTCATTGAGAGAATTGCCAACCTCATTGTTTCAGAGAAAGCTACGAACGATATTATTAAACAAAAGTTATTACAGAATTAATTAATTATTTTATTATTTGAAGGCAAAATTTCAATTTATATATGTCAAAGATTATAATTAGGTTTGGTAGTGGTAATGGTAATTTTAATTTATCCTCATATTAACCGTTTTTTTTATTTCACTGTTATTTTATTTGAATTCTAATTTGACATCCTTATTTCGTATTTTCATGTGAAATTTAATTATCTAATACCATTATTTGTTATTGTATGTACCTGAGATAAATATTGCACGCCCTTAAAAGGCAGATTACATTGAACCAATTATAGTTTAGAATATCATTTTACACATGTAATTCAGCTATGACTTTGACTACTTTGACTTCACATATTTGTGTCCCTACTCGTGAATATCTAAAATTAGCTTTCTTTTACTATTAGTCTTATATATAAGTTACTGCAGCTGTTGGTTTATCCTTAAATTAAGGAAATAATATATAATAAAATCTTTTTCAGATATGTGTGTCCCTAAATATTTAAAACTCATTGCATTCATGAAACGCAAATCTGAAGGCTACAAGGCGAAATAGTCTAACACATTTTTACGTGCTCAGTTAAATAACTTCTTAAATGAAGCACCTGATCTATTTATTTAGCTATATCTTAAAAGAAAGGTAAATACTGTGTAAAACGTGCGTAACTATTTAATCATACTAAAATTTTTATTAACTTTGCCATTGGATATTGTATTATGATTGTATTGTTTAATGTAACAGTACATAATAAGTCATTAATTTTTGCAGGTCGCAGTAAATTTTAAATAAATACTTAACTCATTTTCCACTTTTGTTTTATTTCAACCGTATGAGGGAAGATAAAATTGTGTATTCAAAGTCATATAATTAGGTATTAAAATACTGGAGTAATGCTACTATAGCACTCGGCTTCGCCTCATATAATAAACCTGCACTCGTGTTTTAATAACCCCTATATAACCGTTGCATAAACGACTATTTACGCGATGGCATCGATATCATATTCGTTCACTTTATTATTCTAAACGTGAATATCACAAAACAGTAAACACGAGGTAGAGATGAACTTATTTGTTAGTGTGAGTAGATGTTGATTAAATTCTTACCACATCAATTTTAGCATCAAAGAGGAAAGTAAAATTAATAAATGCGATGAGTAACTTTTGATCCAATTCCAAGTTCATAATTGTCAAGTTCTTCGATTTAGGACCTTTGCAATTACTGTAGTTGTCGATTGATAAAGTGTATGGTCCCTGTTAGAGTGAAAAAATTCATAATTAAACTTTATTTGTGATAAAACGTAATATACATGGGGCACACTAAAAGTTTTATACTTCTAGCTAATCGGAACTATTTGAATTTCGAACATTATATCATTTGTCAATTGTTTTTTTTCACACATCAAGATCTACGTACGCAACGAAAATGGAATCAAGTCGAAAAGATTATAGAGCGATGATTTTAAAAGTTCTCTCTCTCAGCAAGACTGCGCCGCTCGTATTCAAAATGCTTTTGGGAGAGTAGCACCTTGTTTGAGCACCGTGAGGCGATGGTTTGCTGAATCTGAGAGAGTTCGGGTTTCTTTACATGATGAATTTCGTGAAGGGTTGCCTTCAACTGCCGTCAACAAAAACTTTGTTGTCGTTGGATTCCTCATGAACTGACATCGGAGAAGAAGCGGGCTTACGTAGAATGGTGCTAATAAATGCTACTGAAGTACGACCACGGACATTCTAATGCTGCTTGTAACATTGTCACAGGAGACGAAACGTGGATTTATTGTTCTGAACCCGAAAAAAAACAAGTCTTGTGAACGGGTCTTTGAAAATGAGAACAGGCCAACAAAAATGAGGCAGGCGAGAAACGTTGATAAAAAAATGGTCGCGTTTTTTTTTCAGCAACGTGTCCCACTTCACAATTCCACTTGAAGATCAAAAGAGACGTTAATGACGTATAGTTCGCGAAAGACGACCAAAAGCCTCGTTCTCCTACATCATGACAACGCTTCTTCATACACGGCCCACAAAACAAAGTCATTATTAGCTTCCGAAAAAGTACAAATCGTCACCCATCCTGCACAAAGCCCCGACCTAGCACCCTGTGATTTCTGTATTTTCCCCAAAATCAAAGATTTGATGAGAGGTTTTATTTTTACCAACTCCGAAGAGGCAGTGATAGCGTTCAACTTTTTGGTGTGACCTACGTATATTAACATCGACATAGTTTCCGTATTTATTGAATTTGATCGATGCCTTTAGGACCTTTTATTTGGTTTCAATTATCTTTACTTACATAGTTATCTTCATTTTTAACCATGGGATCCAAACATATTACATAAAGAAATATATAAAGCACCAAAACGTAAACTGTTTTGTAAAACAGCATAGTACGCAGTTTGGTAAATTTGGGATACTACAGGCGATTTTATTATTATAAAAACGAATAATGACTGCCCAATTATGGCAGTTAACTATTATTACAAGAACATTTTTGATAGAAATTGGCATATATTAAAATAATTGATTGTATTTTCATCCATCATACAGATAATAATACATTAAATGTTATCTTCCTACACATTTTTGTTTGCGTATTTACTTTAATAAGTGGAACATAATCATAATAAGTTATCTACAGTATTTTAGGGAATATTGATGCACGATGCCTACTATCTTCTAACGACCTTAGTTGACTTTTTAATATTTTCAGAGTAAATGAGAGTGGCGAATCTTCAAATAAATATTCGCAAATGAAAGCTCACAATCGCTTTTGCATAATATACTTCCACACAAAAAACTATGGCTATTTATCAGGTATGTTAAGCGGCAGCGCTGACGCTGGCGCGTCGATTTAAAACCATTGTTCTAGCCCTCTCGTTTACTCGGACATTTTCAAGTATTCCAATCAAGTAACGGCTTTAATTACATGTAATTAATCACATAATTTGTGTACAGCTGGTTTTGGTACCTAATTAAGTAATTAATGCATTAAGAATACAGTTGTTTTTTTAAAGCTGATAGGCTAGTCTTTCACCACTATCTCACCTGATGGTGAGTGATGATGTGAATAGAGAGAATTAGTTTTCTACAATTTATACTACAAAACAATATCTTAAAACTGAATGGAGGAACTGAACCCACTTATGTAAGGTCTAATGCCAGATGTTTACTAATATAAATTTAGCTACCGGTCGAATCGCAGAGACGATACCAAAACAATTGGCCGGTGGCAACAAATGAGGTTTCGGAATCGGACCATGCAGGATAAGGTTCAGTAAATAAAGCGTGAACCGCCCATCTACAGAAACCTCAAGAATACTGATAAACTCTTCAGAGGAACATTAGAAAAGGCACTAGAGGTGATACGCTCCTCAAAGGAAGCTACAAGAAATCTAGTCTCTGAGATACTGAACAAAAATAGCATATGGTGAAGGAGCTTTTTATTTTGGGTTTGATAACTCCCGGGTTGTTTTTTCCAGAAGACAGTAGTTAAGTAACTCAGAGTTCCTACGCGGTTCGCACAATAAATGTTGAAGCAAAGTACTTTGTGCGTTACCTTGGAATTTCGAATATACGGCATCTTTTTGCCGAGGTTCTCCTTGTTTGGCGGTAGAACGAAAATATATTAGATTGTTCACTTCTATTGCGCAGTCTCCAAAATGTATCCGGGAAAAGATAGATAGTTAAAAAAAAATATTGTGGCGAATGTTCCACAGTTTAGAGTTTTATCTTAGCAAACTGGCAAATCTAAATAAGGATGCCAATATGCCTGGGGGGGTGCCGAGCTGCCCATGGAGTGCTGGGCTGCCCGTGGGGTGCCAGGCTGCACGTGGGTTGCCAGGATGCCCATGGGGCGCCGGAATACCCGTGGGGTGCCGGGCTGCCCTTGGAGTTTCGAGCTCACTGGTCACTATTCTCATAAAAAAAGTCTTATTGAAATCGGACTACGCGTTCTTAAATTACAATTAAGTAACATTTTGACTTTTATTTTTACCCCTTTCCCGAGGGAACCGTGCTGAATTTTGGGATAAAAGTATACAATAACGTTTTTCGTAGTATGAACTCAAATCGTGAAAGTCGTTCCGCAGATAGCTCACTGCATGCAGCTCCATCAAATTTATTGAAAATGTCGTTGTGTGCTGTTATAACTTGTAAATTAAAAGAAAGGAGATAGATCCTTTAACCAGTAAGCGTAAAAAATTGTCAAAATGTTTTGTACTTCGCCGATGAACAAAGTCAGTGTAATCTGGCATAAAGTGATTCCTGTTTTTTTTTATCGACAAGCAGTATCGATAAATTGTTAGTCACTAAATGTCATCATTCCAATATCTAATTTGCAGGTTTCAGAGTGATTCCCCTGTTAGGCAGAAATGGATTGACGCAACAGGAAGACCAGAATGGATTTCAACGAAAACAAGCACTTAACAACTTAAACAATTTAACAGACAACTTTGTTATCATCAATTAGGAGAATATTATATCGACTGCCATTTTATTTATTTAATAAAATGTGTAATCGAGACACATAAACATGTAATAACCCCTTAACCTAGACTAATTCCTTTTTTTGTTTTTTTGTTTATTAAGGCTAACTTGTACCTTCCTAACAAATCCTGGTCACGTGGACCAAATTGTAACTACCTAACCTACCTTTATTTTTATTATACTTTATTATGATTAATCTAAATGAATACTTATTAATGTCAATGAATAGTTTAACCTATTCTTGAGTGTTGGACTGATAGTAGTTTTGGCCAAGGTGTGATCGTCTAGTCTAATGGTAGAACCATACATTATGAACCGTTGTAGTAACCTAAATTCTTTTCGGGACGCTAAGACAAGCTAGATACCTATGAGTTCAGAACTATGTACATTAACATCCTAGTATACAAATAAATATAGCAGAATAAAAGTTTCCTAATAACATTCTAACATTGTCATTCACAAACAATTCTACTCTAAATTCACATGTCAGTTATTCTATGATTACATAGGTACTAAGTTTGTCAGTAGTTGTAAAATTCAGCTATTCACTAATTGGCCTTATTTATATTATATCTATTAATCATTGCATAAAATAACTAAACCTTAAGAACCATTATCGAATAGTTCTCTTATTCAGAGGAGATGAAGTAAAATGGAACACAACTAATATTCTAATAATTAAGAAATATTAGAATATACAACTAATTCTCGTGCTTTGTTGAACTGATGTTTATAAAATAAAGTAAATCAGATAAAATTAGATTATTAATCATGATGAGTAGTAATAAAGGTTATTTAATTTTAAACTAAATGTAAATAGTTTGCATAGATTCCTTATGTACTGCAACTGTACCTGATAGAAGATTTCTCCGAAGTATAAAACATTATATTTATGCTGTCATAAAGTGGATAATATATTTTTAGAACTAAATGTAAATAGTTTCCATAGATTCTGTATGAAATGCAACTTATGTAATTGTGTGAATTCTCTGAAAATTATATAAATTAAATATTCTATGATTAGTTGGTATTCTATGGATTATTTACATTGTAGGGGATGAAGCTAGAATAACCCCATGGGCTTTCGACCATCTGGGCGGCCGGATTAAGGGGCCCCTTTGTGACTAAGTCAACGATCTCCGTTTATCATTTTAGCTTTAACCCCTCCTTGTTATTTTGTGTCGGTGGAGTTTGGAACACAATACTAGAGCTTCGTTTAACTTTAGGCTTAGTTTTAAGATATTATTTTATAAGTTAATTTATTGTCTCTCTTACTTTTATTTTGCATGATAAATATTTTCTGTTTGTTTGTTTTATTTGAATTTCCAATTATTTTTGGTAATGATTATATTTGGCATACTCTGATGTAATACTCAGACAGATCTATGTCTTAGGGAATTGTAAAAGTTAGTTGTTGTATATTAATTAACTGTCGCGATATACAGATGATAATATTGACCAGTGACCTGGATATCTCTAAACTGTCTTTTAGTCTGCGAGAAATCCAAAGAGCATGTGTCTCTAGCCAATTGATTAATTTCATCAACCATAGCTTCATCATTTTTAACAGAGTATCTCATTTAGTATCTTCGAGGTATTTTATCTGACCTGAAAGAGAACACCCTAAATTCCCTAGTTAAAACATAATAATTTCAGAACGCTGTCCTGAAAGAAATCACCCTAAAATTCACAGCTAATTTAATAACTATGACTTACGTAAATAATCTCTAACTTCTGGTATCTCACTGTAATCCCTTTATTTTTCACTGCACTAGAACGCACCGCACTAGTTTCACTTTTAATGTATTTTGAATTTTCCCCTTTGCCTCGGCCTATAACGCCTGTAAACTCGCGAACTAAACGAATCCGAAATTCCGCGAAAGCCTGGCAATATGGAGAGACTATAAAACACTTTTCACTTCACTGTTTACTTCCCGATCTTAAAGCAATAAAAACTAATTTGAACTGCGCACTTGTTCCCTATTTATACTATTTGAATGAAGCCAACTTGAGGTCAGCTTTAACCTATCACAAGCCATGAAGCTGATCTCCCTCCCCTTTCTTCGTCCATTCAGAAATAAGATATTTATTGTTCCAATTTTAAATTCAAATCTAGAATGAGGCTAAGTCGAAGTCATTCGATCCACCAATCAGAACTCCTCAACTTGGCTTCATCTCAGCCTCACTACCGATGACGTCACATACTGATTCAAATTTGGAATGAAGCTAAGTGGAAGACAACCTATCCACCAATCAGAGGCCCTCATCTTGGCTTCATTTCAGCCTCACTACCGATGACGTCACATACTGATTCAAATTTGGAATGAAGATAAGTGGAAGACAACCTATCTACCAATCAGAGGCCCTCATCTTGGCTTCATTTCAGCCTCACCCTGTTGACGTCATGTGTTTTAGGCAAATGCCTCGCTAGAGTTAGTATAGTGTCGCGTCTTTCGAACAAGTCCTCTTTAGTAGTTGTCCCCATACATTGTTATTAGCCTTTTTGCATTATTTTATGAAGGTTGCGTAGCTTTTGAATGATACCTCACTAATAGATCATTTTTTCTAAGCAATGGTTTGAATGGTAGTTAGAGTTTATTTATAATATTCTAAAATTGTATTAGCGTCTGCTTTTAATCGACATAGTCTTTCATAAATAAATTTATGTCTATATTTGTGGACTGAACGAGACGCTCAGCGGTTCGTTACAAACATCAGAGATCACACAAAAATGAATTTTTGCTAAAAAATTCAACATCTAAAATAGCAAACCCCGAATCTTAATTACTATGAGATCCCTTATTCTTACATAGTGATGGCTTGATCGTTATTATATTCTTACATTTTGTTGATACCTACCCATAAAAATGTTAATATGTCAGAGATGTGAAAGAAGCAAGCCCTCCATTTGGTATGCAGCTGCACCCACTAGGGTAGCAGGAGCCCAACTCCACCTCTTAAATGTTATTATTTCTTAAAGCTTAAGCTTAAAATATACTATAATCCATACCATGGCTAAACAATAATTTTCATGTAGCACTATCTCTACTGCACAAATGACTTTTTTTAATGCGTGCAGCCCACTCTCATGTTAAAGTTTAATGTTTGTTTACTCTAATTATATTTGGTGGTGTGAATTAAAATTGTAAATGTAAGGTTATAATAAGACTGAATGAAGCGATGTTAGTTTCACATTTATCGCGAATATAACAGCGGTTGGCTCTACTTATGCACTTACCCACCACTGCTTTTTATATTAATGTTTTTTACTAGCGACATGGCCCACGTAGACGCTAAATACCTTTAATTTATGAATGGATATTGTATTCATAATCGTTAATGTATTCTTTTTCACATATTAATTAATATTTACTTGTACTCAACTGCCATTTACCTCTCCTTGTATATACCACGACCTCGACCTAACCTTTACTTTTGTTTATATAAAGGCCGTGACTTACTTCTGTCCCAGCCCTTGTTGCGTTGATTGTAATTTTACTACAAAAAAGTAAGCTTATACAAGAAATAACTTACTTACTTTATTATTCATCTTCTTATTCGGCATCTTCATTGCTGAAGGTCGTGTCTAGTCTGAAGTAGTGTTGATCGCTCGACGTGCTAAGATCTTTCACTCGAAAGGTTTATCGATAAAATATATGTACCACTTCACTATGATAGGATACCACTTTTTAATCCTAATAAATAAATAAAAATGGTAACATTTTACTAGTTATTATAATAATTATATTCTCCTATCCATTTTGTGTGCAGTTATGTTTGTACTATTTTTCAAGTAATAATTATCAGATATTTCTATAGGAAAGATTTAAAAATTTATAAATACCAAATTAAAACCACTCAGTTATAGTGCAGTTATTTGTCAAAGGTCCACTTTCACCAAATAATAGGGGAATTACCATATGTCTGTCTCTCTCACTGAAAGGGATAGCTTGACAAAGCGCTAAGGAAATCCAATCTTATTACACTAAAAATAAGGTGAACTTTCAACTGTTATAAAATGGCTCTTTATGCGTTTCGTTTAGGTAAAAATGAAACTAATCAGGGAATCGGATTGCATGTAGTAGTGAAAAATAAAGACGAAGTGTCACGCATCATATGCGTGTGTGCAACTTGCTACGCTTGTTTTATTGGAAAACTGACATGGCTGCATCTCGAAATAGTATTATATTTATCTATGGTGTATACTAACACATGTATATTGCCTAACAAATAAAAAAGTAAAAGCTTAAAGGAGACACCAAAGAAAACGAGTCGTTTTTCTAAAAAAAAAACAGTTTTGCTCTGTAGTAATGGCAATATATAAAAGCGACAAACTTGGTATCATTATAATTTAATATAACGTACAAAAGCAAATAATAAAAACTAGCCAAGTGCGGGTCGGGTACCCACTAAGAATCTCGACCTGTATGATAAAAAATCACGATTTTGGTGCCTTCTGAGGGTGCTGTACCGAACCTCTCCAATTGGAAACTCCGTGTTGGAATCCAACTCGTATTTGACTGGTTTTTCTCTGAAACCCTTTTGTTCCTTACAAAGTATTCCTTATAACAAAACTATGTGTACTCCATAAGTCCTGGTCAGATCCTCATCGTATGAAATTATGGTAGTGTAGATGGTGTTGGGACTAACTAGTTAAGAATAATGTAGCGAGATCGATGGGTAAAAAGCTATTCAATGGTTTTGCTACCCACCCACCGTCAAAGTCCATCAAGCCGACCACAAATGCAGTATTTTATTGTATTGCTATCAGAACTATTCAATTACTGCTTTTCTTGAGAGATAGAGATAAAAGAGGATAAAATTCAATTTCTTAGATTCTATTACTATTTTTTTTTTTTTTTTTTTTTATGCTTGATAGGTTAGGCTTTGACCACTATCTCACCTGATGGTAAGTGATGATGTGGTCGAAAATGTTGTTCAGGCTAACCTAGAAGTACTGGCTCTCAAGAACAGCTGCCGGAACACACCGTTAGGTGCTTGGCGACAGATTTTCTACTTGAGGGTGGTAGCTAGCCAGGCGGGCATTCGCAAAATGCCCTACCACCATGCTATAACGACTGCCACCCTAGGACAACAACCGGGACCGACGGCTTAACGTGCCCTCCGAAGCACGGAAACGCTCAGTAGTAATGTCACTAGCGGTCACCCATCCAACTCATGACCGCGCGCGACGTTGCTTAACTTTGCTGATCGGTTGAGAACAGCTAAGTAAACTTCGCTACGAGCGCTTCAAAAATATTATAATTAACTAGATGTACAAGTTGACCTTAAAAAATTTAGATGTAAAGGACTCAAAAATACATCATGAGCTGGATAGGTATAAGAATAGTAAAGTCTCACAAATGCATTTTATTCACTTTTATTAAAAAGAATTCACTTTTTTTTTCTAAACGTTATTGTGTAATAGTAACAAGCGATGTTTCCTTTATTGGAAAGAATGCCAATTTTTTGGAAAGAATGCCGGTTTTTCTCTGAAACCTGGTCATGGTCCGATCCTCATCGTATGACATTGTGGTAGTGTAGATTGTGGTGTTGGGACTAAATAGTTAAAACTAATCTAGCGAGGCTGACGGGTAAAAAGCCATTCAATGGTTTCGCTACCCACCCATCGTCAAAACCCATCATGCCGACCACAAATGCAGCATTTTATTATATTGCTATCAGATCTATTCAATTACCGCTTTTTATGAAAGAGAGAGAGAAAGAGAGAGGATAAAATTCAGTTTATTAGATTCTAATACTTCAATAATTACCTAGATGGACAAGTCGACCTTAAAAAATCTAGATGAAAAGGATTCAAAAATACATCATGAGCTGGATAGGTAAGGATAGTAGTCTCACAAATTCATACTATCCACGTTTATCAAAAAGAATTCACTCTTTTTTTTCTAAATGTTATTGTGTAATTGTTACAAGCGATGTTTCCTTTTTTGGAAAAAATGCCAACTTTTTGTAAGTAGGTACCGTAGAAGAATGATGTGCCAAAGAAAGATTAAGACAAGGTGATTATTTGATTCAAAGATACAATATTGTAGGAGAGTTTAATTACTGTGATCGTTAACATCACTCATGTCTTACACAAAGTTTATGTCTGTACATTAAGACTGAATGACCATAAAATAATCACTACTATATTCCTCCTGGCTTGCTTTATTGAAGGATGGCCATAATTATCATATTTAATTTTTATTAAATTGATCTGATATCATAATCCTGTTAATGTGTGCATTTGAATAGTTTTCAGACAAGGTTTGTCTATATTTAGACCATTCCTAACAAGTGGTAGGGTTTATATAAGAGTACAATATTTTATGTGGGCGGACAAAGGCCTCTCCCCAATAGCTGCTAGTTCAACTAACGTCAGGGGGAATCCCTATTGGCGTGGCTCAACGCTTTGCGCTAGGCAAACTTTAGGGCTTGAAACGACCTGAAATACCCTAACCAGCTATGAAGCTCGATTCAGATAGCGATTAGCGCTATTTCTTTCTTGAAGGCCTTTATAAACCATGGATTTAATTATCTCTCAATTATCACGTGTTTCAACACAAAATTTGTGTTTGCCTGGCCAGGCTTATAGAAATCTATAGGTCGTTTCGTTTCAGAGGGCATGTATTTGGACGTACTGGACTACTACAACTAGCCACAGCCATGTACAGACTTATTAAATTTAGGTCCCACAATTACTGTATAGGCCTCCAACATAAGACAATATAAAGTTTACTCTCCTACAACACTAGTAATCCTGAAACTCTCAAATGTAGTCTTAAATGTTCATTTCAACTTTATGGGTCTCTTGAATCTAATCGTCTAAAATACTTAGTGTTTACTTAATATACTTTCCTTGTCCTGTCGTTCAACAATGCATCGTGAACTAATGTCAGCTCCTCACTCTCCCGCAGCTCACTGGGCTAAATGTATATAATTATATATGGCCTACTAAATGTATCCACAGTAGGTTCAATATCACAGTCCTAACAAGATATACTATAACTCTCATATAGGAGTATACTAAATTAACCTAGTTACTAAAGAAAAATCAACAATACTGTCTAGTTGATGATTTATTAAGTATGTAATCATGCCATTCATGAAATGTTAGAGAACTATTGATTTAAAATAATTAAAGAATACTTTATACACAAGCAAATCCTACTATATTAATAACTACAATCTCAAAACTTTAATTGAACTTCGTAGCTGCTGTTAGTTCAATAAACTATTGTAAATTAGCTATCAAAATGAATTATAAATTAATCTCAAGATCTTAACAGGTATGATTTATATATTATATGATTTAAAAGGTGGTACGTTTCCAGTATAAGGTTCATGTTATCCTTTTACTTTACTTTAAATCTTTATAAAGATATATTAGAATACAGAAATAAGAAATAATGTATATACTCAGTTATTCTATTCAAATGGGGATGGTTCTTAAAATGAAATTAAAGAATTTTAATAATAGATCATTGGAAGTTTATTGTTATGACCCATTAATTTCTTGTAGTATATTTGCGAAACTCTTCAATGAATTTAACCGTGAGATATATATATGTTCACGATTCGTCGTCCATTTCCTAGACTTATGTAAGGCAAACAAATAGGACTGACGAAGCTAAAAACACCTTACGTCTTTCTTATTTCTAGACACAATTAACATGTAACATGCACGTTATTATTCACAAACGGTAAAAATATACCTAACTATACATTTACACCAATAAGAAGGACTTTCTCAACATAGATATTACGGAATTTATTAACATATAATATGCAAATTAATTTTATATGTACCTTAAATAGTTATTTTATTATTAAAACTCTATACAGGATACAGTGGTAGTGATATTAATTTTGTCGTTCAAATGATTCTATATAAGTGTGTCAAGAAACTCTTCATGAATTATACACATTAAAATTAATGATAATTAATTTAAACTTTACCAAATTATTTCGGTGGATTGTCTTCTTTAAATACACTGATTTTAAATTTAAATTAATTCTAATTAACTTATTTCTTTAAGTCACCAATAATTCAATCAATGACTGAATCTAATTACATTCAAATTAAACTCTAAAAAGAAAACTTAAGGAAGGTTATTCTCCTCCTTATTCGCCTGTCGCTCAAAATAGCATGTCTCTCCTCTTTCTCAGCTCAACATTTAGGAGCCCAAAACCACACCTCTCTCGTCTCATTGGCCAACCTAAAATTAGAAATAAAACCACACATAATCCGTTCACCTGATAGGATACAAGGATAAGTTTCATACATTAGCAGTGACATCTAGAGTGACATTTGGCGCAACAAGAAACTGTATTATATTCCCACGTTCTAATATCCAAATACAGCGCACAAAAACTTCTCAAGTGGGGTTTGTTGTATCATGTTTTTAAATTTTTTTGTGACCAAACTATTATCGCTTGAGTGGTCATAAAGTTCCACCTTTTTTTTTGTACCTAACCCAAAAGGCACCATGTATAGTTGGTTTTGGTCTACGGTTATTTTTTTTCTATATTACATTATTCAAAATTGAAATTTAGAAACAAATTTCAATGCAACTTTAGGTATATGTAACATATGAGTCTCTATAATACTTGTATGTGAAATACCTTCACATAAAGTAGATGGTGGCGTTAGGACTAACTAGTTAAGACTAATCTAACGAGGCCGATGGGTAAGAAGCCATTTAATGGTTTTGCTACCCACTCACCGTCAAAGTCCATCATGCCGACCACAAATGCAGCATTTTATTGTATTGCTATTAGAACTATTCAATTACCGCTTTTATTGCGAAAGAGAGAGAAGACAGAATTCAGTTTCTTAGAGTCTAATATTACAATAATTATCTAGATGTACAAGACGATCTTTACAAAATGAGATAAAAAGGATTCAAAAATACATCAGCTGGATAGGTAAGGATAGTAAAGTCTCACAAATGCATATTATTTACCTTTATTAAAAATAATTCACAATTTTTTTCTAAATGTTGTTGTGAAATTGTAACAAGCGATGTTTCCTTTATTGGAAAAAATGCCAACTTTTTGTAAATAAGTACCGTAGAAGAACGATGAGCCCAGGAAAGAACTGGCCAGGTCTCCGTAATTTACGACCACTCTATAATATCCCTGAAATAAAAAAATATTTAAACTTCATAAAATTATAGCATGTTGCGAAAGCCCGCCTGGCTACCAGCTTCTAGTAGAAAATCTGTCGCAAAGGACCTAACTGTGTGTTTCAGCAGCAGTACTCCAGAGTCAGTAACTCAATCATCTCACAAGGAGAGATAGTTGTTAACAGTTGAACTATCAGCTAGATAAAAAACATAAAAAACTGGGCAAATGCGGGTCGAGCCTCGCTCTTTTAGGGTTCCGCATTGCAACAGCCTGAAAAAAACAAACAAATGTTTGTTGGTTTTGATTTGAAACTCCGTTATAAGTCGGAATTTTCAGTCAGAGTCAGTAATAATTGTTAGTTGAATTGATGACCTAGTTCATGGTATACAAAATCTTCAGATACCTAACTAGTTTAGTTTATAATAAATGGATTCAGGCGTCGGAATTTATATTAAATAATAACAAATATTTTTAAAATATTTTATGAAAACATCAAATTAATATTTTAATAAAACACTTAAAAAATACAAAAATATATCTAGTGACAATTCCGCCTAGTTTTCCTGTTAAGCCGACGTGACGTCACAAACGCCACGCAGCCAAACCTGAAGAATTTTCGACGCGTTTCGATTCTACACGAAGCATCCTCAGGAGATCTTGACTCTACGAGCGCACGATCGAGAAATTCTCGATAAAAGCGAGAAACGCGTTGAAAATTCGCCGGTTTGGCTGCGTGGCGTTTGTGACGTCACGTCGGCTCCCACGGGATGAAGGGGGTAAGACTTTCTAACCCGACACACCACATGCTAGAATGCAAAAATGTTTTCTTTCGGCTACCTTGACATAATAGTTTAGTGCATTTTTAGTTAAACAGTTCTCTTCAAGTCAACGTTTTGCATCAAATATCAACATTTCAGGTTTGTGACTCATTCCTGTTGCGATCTAGAGATGTGGATTAACAGATGGATTGAAGTACAGACAGACATTGATAGGGTACTGCTTTGCCCTTTTGAAGTCGAATTTGTGTATGTAAAAATACGTGACATGGGTCGACAAGCCAAACACAATATTATGTCGTTTAATATATATAATAAAACACAATAATTATAGAAATTCAGCAATTAAAAAGTGAGAATATTAATGCAAATAGGAAAATAGCTGAAGGTTGAGAAAAATATTGGGTATTGTAAAACATAGAGAAGCTAGAATTATTACTAATTCTAGCTTCAAATCATCAAAGTATACTCGATTCATTATGCAAGATTTTATAGCTTACGAGCAATTTAAGATAAAACATTCAAGATAATATATATTTGTGAGAAAACATGGTAAGTATACATTACACGAAATAATAATAATATGAATCTACATATAAAGGGTCCGCCATCTAACTTTTTTTTTCAACTAGTGCTTATTTCGTAACACTTAGCTCATGTTTGATTTGACAGATAATTAGTTTTATCCTTCCGCTGAACGAATATGGTTATGTATACGAGTACGCTTGAACAACGCTGGGAAATATTTTGAAGCGCTCGTAGCGAAGTTTACTTAGCTGTTCTCAATCGATCAGCAAAGTTAAGCAACGTCGCGCGCGGTCATGAGTTGGATGGGTAACCGCTAGTGACATTACTACTGAGCGTTTCCGTGCTTCGGAGGGCACGTTAAGCCGTCGCGTCGGTCCCGGTTGTTGTCTTAGGATGGCAGTCGTTATAGCATGGTGGTAGGGCATTTTGCGAAATGCCCGCCTGGCTAGCTACCACCCTCAAGTAGAAAATCTGTCGCCAAGCACCTAACGGTGTGTTCCGGCAGCTGTCCTTGAGAGCCAGTAATTCTAGGTTAGCCTGAACAACATCTTCCACCACATCATCACTTACCATCAGGTGAGATAGTGGTCAAAGGATAAGCAATAAAGCATTAAAAAAAAAATATGTTATCGGGCCATGTTGAACCAATTTTTGTTCACAAAAATTGAAAAGTCCAATATCATCATTGGCAACATTTGGTTTCAACAGGACGGTTTCTACGTCCCACACAGCCGCAGAGCTGATGTCGTTTGGCCACCTCGCAACTGCGATTTGACACCGTTGGACTATTATTTTTGGCGTGCCGTCAAAGATAAGTGTTACGCCGACAAGCCAGAGACAATTGACGCTTTAAAGGACAATATTCGTGAAGCCATTGGTGAAATACAGCTGCACAAAATCGATAATGTGCTTAAAAATTGGACCGATCGTGTAGGCTACTGCATGGCCATCCGAGGCAGCCATTTGAATGAAATTATTTTCCATTATTAACCGGAACGATTGTACTTTCAAATAAAAAAAGAAATTTGAGAAAATATTCAGTAGCTTTTTCTTATAGCATTAAAAATAAAGAAGTTATTTGGGTGACCCTTTACATAATATAAATCACATTTATAATTATGTCATGCTTAAAGATAATTTAAATGTCTTTTCTAGAATGTATGTATTTTATATTATTTTGTAATATAATAACACATGGCAGTAATGTCTTCAAATTGTTATTAATCATGTCATTATTTAATTCCCTTATGGCTTTTGGTATATAAGCGAAAATAATGAAAGCCATACTTAATGCACAATGTTTTATCTACTATCTGTACTATCTCGTCTGTCTCGAATTTCTACTATCTCGTCGTCACGACTGTTAACATCAGACCAGCGAATAAATAAATCCGAGTTACATTTTACTAATGTTGCGATTCGTGAATGTCGGTCTTTTAATGTGATTCATTGCTCTGGTGCATCTCATTTGGGATTTGAAAACAATTTCTTAATCAGTAGAGTTTACCCAAAAAACAAGTTTATATCGTAGACGTAATATAATCATTCCATCGTATGCTGTTAGTAGAACATCTTTGTATAACTATGGATGATGATTTGTTCAATTTATATGCCGAATATTTAGTTTGGTTATTTAATTCTTCTCACCAAACTTGTATAATGATTTTAAACTACCTATAATTAATGTCAGATTCATATGCATTTTACTCTCATACCATAGAAACAAGGGAGATTTGCTTTCAGTCATAAATCGTTCGTGCTACGATGTATCCGAGGTTCTCCCACATGTTTCTCTGACACAGAAACAATAACTGTGGCACACTTTCTCAAGTGTCTCACCCTCACTAAGAAACTTGCAGCAACACCAATAAACCAACAAAAAGCACACATGCAAAAAGAGCCGGCCCATTGCCCGTAGTTACGGACTGTGAATAAACACACATGCAAATAGAGATGAAAAATTATCATCAATGTAAAAAATTCAATCAAATTTGGTAAAAGTAACTTAGTTTTAATATTGTTATGTATGCAATAACGCGTGCTATGCGTATTTTGTATAAGTTACTTAGGTAAAGATTTATTTACAATGAAATACAACCATATAATTCGAGTTAACAATTTTATTGTCCAGTAAAATGCAAATATACACTTATATGCTCTATACACTTGCCATTTAGATATTTTCGGTGTTGCGTTTTTTGTTAAATAATGTAGTCTTACGTTAACGTATTTTTCCATCAGCGCTTTTAGAAGCATTATTTAATTTATTGGTGATTGTTTGTATTCATAACATTTTTTTTTTTAGAGATTAATACCCATTAAATGCCGTAGCGATTAAGATATGAGCTTTTGCTTAAAATTTTTTGAATATTTTTTTTTATTCTTTGAAAGAATAGAAATAATAAATTGTATTATTTCATATGATTATTACATCATTAGACGGAAATATAAGTCCACATTTATCCTCTATTTACTACTATGCACATTTTCGAGGGTTTAAAGCACTTTGGCTCAAAGTGTGACTAGCATATGGTACTACTTTTGGTTGGGAACCAATTCGGGTCCCTTCCTGTCCCATTAATCCACCGTTCTTTAATGTTTGGATCCTTTGGATAGCTAAGATATTAAAATTAAAACTAAATGTTATGTACTGATACAGGAGTTGTAGTTATATTTTAATAAGTTTATTAATGAATCAAGTTAAGTTATCATAATAAGAACAATCTTATATTCCGCAATCGGTCGGTTAAATATGGATATTAGAGTTACTGGTAGCACCGCAGAGAACATCTCTATTCAACGGGCGCTTGCAGTGGCCGCACCACGAACATATCCTATATTTAGAGGATTAATAAAAACTTTTACCCATTGCGCTGCTAGAACAAGTGATGAATTGATTGATTAGTACTAAGCAAGCAATGGTTTGACTGTCTGAAATAATAACGAGATTGATGCTTCATCACGTTTTTAATACAACGACATAGTGTTTTACTCATTATTCTAGGAAAACACAGTATTTTTTGTACTTACTTTTGAAAGGAGATGCCGTCGTTACCGTAATTCAAATAACAGCTCGTATTTAAAAAAAGAAAAAACTGAGCAAAGTGGCATTCTGCCAAAAACTAAGTAGCAAAGTCGTCCGCTGCTTGAGTTCGACTAAAGACAACAATTCGGATCTGGCCCGTATTAGGCCAGATGCGTTCGCACGTGCCACGCCCCGTTACCCCATCTCCCTTGTTTCTATGATCTGAGATTTTACTATTCCAATTAAATGTTATTGTACTTTTTTATGGTTGATAGTTTAGCCTTTGACCGCTATCTCACCTGATGGTAAGTGATGATGTGGTCAAAGATCTTGCTGAGGCTAACCTAGAATTACTGGCTCTCAAGGACAGTTGCCGGAACACACCGTTAGGTGCTTGGCGACAGATTTTCTACTTGATGTATTTGGGTGTAGCTAGCCAGGCGGACACTCGCAAAATGCCCTACCACCATGCTATAACGACTTTCATCCTAAGACGACAACCGGGACCGACGGCTTAACGTGCCCTCCGAAGCACGGAAAAATATATAATTTTATCGGCAAAGAGAGTCATTGAATGGTGTAGTATATTGGATATGTCATTTATATAGAATGTAAATAGAAGGAAGTCTAGTACGATTCCTTGTGGAACACCGTTGCTACGGGATTGGTCTCGAGATATGCAAATTTCTTCTTGATTTTTAGTCATTGTTATTTCTGTATAATGTCTCCTATTAATCGTATAATCGTATCAATTCTAAAGTATTTCTTCAAAAGCCGTAATATTTCCAATTTGTAAAAAAAATTTAGCGTGTTGGACATTATCAAAAGCTTGTGTCATGTACCTAAATATAGTACAAACTGATTTACTTATATCTACGCTGGCAATAACATTTAGTGAGAAGTCATATCAAGCCATACTGATTGTGTTTTTTAGGGTTCCGTAGAAAACGGGACCCTCTTTCTAAGCCCCGGCTGTTCGTATGTCCGTCCGTCTGTCTGTGCGTCCGTCTCTCCGTCCGACCTTTAAGGGGCTGAATATTAGGAACGGTAATAGGTAGCTGGTTGAAAGTTTTAAAGAATTTGTGTATATACATACATATACACATATTGCCTAAGAAATAATGAAAAATAAAAGGGCTCCTATACAAAACGTGTAGTTTTTTTTTAAATTTTCTTTTTGTTCTATAGTAAAATTTGTAATCTACAAAAGCGACAAACTTGGTATCATTATAGTCTTATATAACGTTCAAAAGCAAATAATAAAAACTCATTTTTATTACATGCTTTTGTATCGATCGTACTCCCGCTAAGAATTTCAACCTGCATGATAAAAATGATGTTTTTTGGTACCTACAGAGCGTTCCGTACTGAACCTTTACTCTCTCACTCGGTGTTGGAGTCCAACTCGCACTTGGCTAGTTTTATCTGAAATCCTTTTGTTCATTACAACGTATACCTTTTTTGTATATAGCTGTAAATAAAGCTAGAGCTGAGAACGTATACACAGTTAATGGTAAAATCTATGTAAAATGCTAACAACCTCTTCTGCTAGTCCTAGCCAAGCTAGAAGTCAACCCTAAGAGGTTGTTAGCATTTTACCAATAACTCTGTACCTATATTATAATAATTTGACGGCCACGTCTTTGTCGGTTATCGCGTAAAACTATTAACCTCTTCTTACGCAGTTGGATAAAAACTATCCTATGTCCTTTACCGGGTTTCAAACTATTTTCACACCCAATTTCATCCAAATTGGTCCAGTAGTTTTTAAGTTTATTGTAACGTTGCATACAAAAATATAAATCTGTCCCCTTTGTAATATTAGTGTAGATGTTCAAATACTTTGGATGTGCCTTGGATAAGATAGGCCTTTATTACTTATGCCTTTAATTATCTATGTATACCCTATCCTTCTTCTTGAATGTAAGTTTTATGTTTGAAACTTTGAGTATTTCCGGCTAGGTTCCTGCGTATATGCGTTAATTTATGATGTGGCTTAAATTACCCCATATGTATTTAGAAACTTATTTAATAACTTTAGCACTAACATAACATTTGCAATAGGTAAGTACTTGAATTGTTAAAGTGTTTGTACAATAACGCCACCATGTCGGTCCGAGTACAGGAGCCGAGTTCGAAGGCGATTCCATTACACAGAGGTGTGAGACAGGGAAATAACTGAAAACACCAAAACTGTTCACAGCCGCGTTGGAAGATGCCTTCGAACTTCTGAAGTGGAAATGACTCGGCATAAATATATACAGCGAGTACATCACTTACCTTCAATTTGCCGACGATATTGTGGTCATGGCAGAATCGATGGAGGATTTGTACATGATGCTCGAAAGCCTCAATCGAGTTTCTCATTGGGTAGGCCTTAAGATGAACATTGAGAAGAAAAAAGTAACGTTGAACGTCCATGTTGTGCCCGTCTCGGTAACAGTTGGGAACTCGGTACTCGAAGTTATTGACAAATACGTCTTCTTAGGATAAACAGCCCAGTTAGGCAAGTCCAACTTTGTGAAAGAAATCGTCGAATCCAACTCGGCTGGGCAGCTTTCGGGACACTTTACAGAGTCTTTTCGTCCAAAATACCTCAGTGCCTAAAGACGAAAGTCTTCAACAGCGTGTGTTACCAGTATGACATATGGAACTAAAACGTGGCCTCTAACTGTGGGCCTTGTAAGTAAACTCAAAGTCGCACAACTAGCTATGGAGAGGGCCATGCTCGGTGTTTCTCTACGAGATCGAATCAGGAATAAAGAGATCCGTAGACGAACGAAAGCCACCAACATACCCGGTGGATTAGCGAGTTGAAGTAGCAGTAGACAGGGCACATATCACGTAGAATTCATGGTCGATGGGGCCGAAAGGTTCTCGAATGGAGGACTACAGGAGAAAAAATGATGAAGTACTTAAAAAGCCTCTCACACCTTTGATGGCTAGAAATGTTTGTCAATATACAATCGTGTCAATATACACTTTCGTAATGTTTGGAATCGCTTTGATTCGTCAGCCTACATTTCAGTTACGAATCTTCAACGGCATATCTCAAAGATTTCATCAGACAGTGGTCATAAACGATGAAGAAAATGATACTGATTAGTGGTCTTGTCACCTCGTGACAAGTCTGGGTGCAAATAATTTTAAAATAGAAAGTTCTTAATTGTTCCACCTGCTCACTTCATAGCTAATCAATAGATCGAAAATTTAGCTTCCAGCTGAATCAGTTTGCGGACAATCCGCTAGGTGTCGCTAATATAAATTGTCCGCAAGGTGTCACTATTAAAAGGACAATTTATTAAAATTAATAAATTGGAATATTTAATATATAATAACGAGCAAGTAATATTTAATTAGAAACTACTCAATTAATAATAATTTTATAATAAAACTGTATCTTACAAATAGTTTGTGAGTATCTCTTCTCTTCTGTCATTTGTCGAAATAAAATTGAACGTCAAATACCACGGAACATCCATAGTTTCTCGGCGTGAGGCATCGTTAAATGTTTTAAAAAAGGGCGCTCTTTGTAACGTTGTACGTTACATATATATTAGTATATATAAAAACTAACATAAAATAATTACATAAATAAATTCATCAACGCGAGCAATATTTTAGTCGCGTCTCTTATCTTTGCTATTGTGTTAAGGCGCAGCGGCGGCGGCCTGACCACGAGCTCAGCTGGACTCGGGCCGCCCCGCATACCGTTTACTGGTTTTGAGGAGAACGCACGTTACAATAGCCATACCGGTCTCTGCTACGTACGCTATTTTTCTATATAACAAACGTAACCGCGAATGTTTTGAAACGTCACTATCGTTCCCTCAAGACATTTTATTTATATTAATTAGTGTGATTTCGACCCCACAATTGGGTAAGTGGTTTTATTACGTCGTTTAACAACATTTTATTTTCAACACTTTATAACGTCGGGTAGACCTTAGATTATATTCATTAGCTGCAAATCATTAATTTTTATTGTATGTAGTTTTGCTCATTTTCATTGGTGTTTCTGTAAATTAGATATTCTCATAATTCTTTATGGTATTCTATTTTCTGTATAAAATCAACTCCCATTCGTAGTATTTACCTCATCTTCATTCTTGTATTATTCAAAATATCACTTTCATTCTTGCATTGTTAAATATTTTGATCTAAATTCTTATCGCAAACATTGTTATGTCCGTATCTGATTGGACATCCACGGCAACACAACTACCTACGCAGTACTTTCCATCAGATGTTGTCGTGGGTCCACATTAAAAGGCCTGGCTTTAACGCTATTGTTTTATGCGCGTTCCAGGGTCCAATATCCACCCTATCTGACAGTAGACGGCTAGACGGCCACCACTACTGGCAACAAACACCGGAAGCTGGAGCACCTCCTGAACCCGGACCCTAGCTTGCGCCCACCGATGCTGTGGCTCACGTCCGGATAAAAGCAGGATAGTACTGGACCATCAGAAAGAAAGAATATGTCAATAAGTAGGCTCAAACCCACGCTATTTGCCCCTGCCGCAGCTTGGCCCTTTGGCATTTAAATAAAATTAAATTTTGTGATCACGAAGCTGCTTTGTTGTTATTTATATACCTAGAAGTAGCTCCGTGACATCCTGCTGATTGGTTTCTAAAAACGCAATTCGCTACTTTATATGGCATTGACGATTCATCGTCGATGCTGCTCCACATAAGGTATTCCTTGGAGCACAATAATTCTGGGAGGCTTCATGTTCCAAACTGTGGAATGAGACCGCCACTTTTTTTTCGGATTTTCAAAGGAGCTACATCGAATATGTACAATCGAAGTGAATACAGTACTAACTTCAATTCTCGTGTCCTTTTTTAACCCCATTATAGGGTGAGTGATTTATTCTATGATCTAAACCTAACCTCTCTATAAATTACTTGTGTTTTACTGTGTACTTAATAAGTTAGCATTGTCAGGACCACTATGTCCTAGTTATGAATGACCATCTATTGTTATTAATATCGCCGATGCCAATGGGTTAATTCTGCGAATGTTGTTGGTATGTTACCATATGACTTATGACTTGTGTATTTTAAACTACGTTGTTTTATATGCTACTTAGCTCTTCAAGCTAATATCATAATGTAACCATGTATCTACTAACTTGAGTGTTCCATGTAACGTTTTTTTATATGCTTATTAGTATTATGTGTCTTGTTATGTACCATATATTTTCTATATTCTTATTGTAAATTTAACTTCATCTTGTGAACATCCTCTGGATATCTTAGCCCTTCATGCTGAAACTGTGAGTCCTTCTGACTACAAGGTGTTGCTGGTGCTTCACAATTCACAAGGACCCTAGGCTAGTCCCTTGCGATCGGTAGTGAAAGGACCTCTTGGGTTGAAACCCTCCTAACCTTCAACATCTTTTTCTATTCTTGGCCCTTCAGGCACAACTAATGTTAGATGGCGGTCCACATCCTCCAAGGCCCTCTGCTAGTCCCTTCATGCTCGGTAGCTGAAGGACAGTGAACCCACCAGCTCATGCAAGTGGAACTATCCAGCCATCTGTTCCAGTACCAGGCTGCCTTCCAGTACCAAGCTGCCTTCCAGTATCATGCTGACTTTCCCGTACCAGGTTGACTTTCCAGTACCAGGCTACCTTCCAGTACCAGGCTGACTTTCCAGTACCAGGCTGACCTTCTAGTACCAGGCTAATGTGCCTGACTTCTGGACCCAGTTCTTTTTAACTGCACCTGCACCAGACTGCTGCTACTCTACGGCCGGCGTCTGTGGACCAAGTCTCTAAGACTGGGACATCTCCTATACATTGGCATGGTTCCTGGTGCAGAGCACTTCAAGGCCTGAACACCTCCTGCATCTGCTGCTGATCATCTCCTCACCACTAGCGTACCCGGAGATAAGTCCTTCAACAAAGCATAACCTGTTTGTGATACACGACCCTACTACATTATACAGCTATATGTATCTTTCTTCTTCTATTATTTATACTTACAACTACCCTAGCTAGGTAGGAAAGTGACAGTCTGAATTTATTGTCACTAGAACGTCTAAGCAATAGGCTGTATGCCCAGCAACAAAGTTAATAAATTATTTGAATAAATTTAATTCTTCAATTATTCATTAACTGTTTAATAAATAATAGAATTTTGCTAGTAATTAACTAGCAAAAAGCTCAGCTTTGTGAGGGCTCGCGTTTATTTTACAACTTGATTCTAGTGGTGTCATCTAGTATTGAGTAGATTATTTAAGATGCATTTAAGTATTGAGTTTAGTTCTGTTGCAGCGATGTTAGCTCTTTGATTTTCTGACAGATGGCTAATAGTAGAATAAAATTCTATCCAACATTGTTCATAACTATATTTTTTAATATATATAAAGTTAATTTTTTTGACAGATAACACATCTAGAAATGAAGTTAAATTACTATGCACACATATATAGGCGTGATGGTTTTTCAGTAAAAGGGGCCACAAAATGTACAAGTTGTGGGAAAGTGATAGGGCTCGCTTCGCTCGCCCTAATTGGTCGAGGTTACCTGAACGCCTTTCTCAGAGCATGATTGTGTTCTTGTATGGAAAAAGCACTCATGGCTTTGGAACATTAAAGTCTTTTAATAACAAAGTTGGGCAGAAAGGTACCGTTGTTGAGCTATATCCGCTGCCATACTTTAGACAGTCCATAAGATCGGTAATATCCTGTTTAACGGTGTGACATCGATATACACCAGCATTAAGAATGTTCTGTTCACCACCAATTTCCATTAAGTTCCATAAATGGAGCTTGCTGTCACGAACATAATATAGCAACTGTTTTGAGTTCAGAATGTGTTGCCACGTTTAACTTCTTGTATGGATTTTTTAAATATTGTGTTGTTTGCAATAACGCCTGCTCGGCGGAATTATATTCATGTGCGGGATTGAAACCAGCGTCCATCCACCCCTATAGCCGGGGTATGCTCTGACCGCTTGAGCTTACATGACAATGACTCATAACTCCAATTTTTCCTCTTGTTCTTTTTATTTAGCTATCGTATTGGGATGGAGCGACACCTATAATTCTACTTACGTTGCACTACAAACAAGACCAATTTTGCAATTGGTTTTAAACTTGTAAATAATGACGGAACCTTTTAATTTTAATATTGTTATGTTTGCAATAACGCCTGCTCGGCGGATAACATTACTTAATTACAAATTAACGATAGAAATAATAATAGTTCGGGATTCGAACCCGCGTCCATCCACCCCTTGAGCCGGGGTATGCTCTGACCGCTTGAGCTAACATGACAATGACTCTTTACACCAATTTTTCCTCTCGTTCTTCTTATTTAAGCATCGTATTGGGATGGAGTGACACATATTGTTCAATTTACGTTGTACTACAGACAAGACCAATTTTGCAATTGGTTTTAAAGTTGTAAATGATGACGCAACCTTATAATTTTGTAATTGTTATCTTTGAAATAACGCCTGCTAATATTCGTTTATTGTGTGTCAGGCTCCTATTTGAAATTATTAAAAAAAATGGAAGAAATGAATTTAAAAAAATTAAGTATATATCTACAAAATTAAAAATAATTAAAATTAAATATATCACTGTTCGAAAGGTGCGAAAAATTTCAGCCAGTTTATTGTGTCCAAATGAATAGGCTAATTTGTATCTCACCTGTTGGTAAATACTAGATTAGGGATGATAATACAACATTCCGCAAGGGACAATCTATAAAAATTAAGTAGGTACATAAGTATCGTGAGAGCTCTATTTTGTTTCCGTACCTTTTTGACGAAGCAGTTGTTGGCATGCAGGCTATGTTCAATGATAGTTGCTATGGCAAAGTTTTTGCATGGATCTTTAAATTTGTGATTCCACATTGTTGTTTTCTTATCGCCCCTAATGTTGCGCATTTGAATTTTGATCTGTAAAGTAAATAGTTTAAGCTTTGATCATTCTGACGCTCTGTAGATCTTATCGAACACAGCTTAATGAATTAGATGATACCATCCACGGATATATGTGGTTGCATCGGTCTTTACAGATTGAAAATATGAAATACAGTATAGCCAAACAGTTTTTAAACATAAATTACTTAAGATAATAAATAGATTCAGGCGTTACTTTGCGGAAATCCATATTTAATAATAACTTTCTCGATCGTGCGCTCGTAGAGTCTAGACCTCCTGAGGATGCTTCGTGTAGAAGCGAAACGCGTAATTTGATGTTATCATAAAATATTTTAAAAATATTTGTTACTTATAAATTACTTACAGTATTATTTATAGGGTAGGTTAAAAAAATATATAAGTAATATTCCGTTATTTTGAATATTATCAATTTTTTTAATTTTAGGCATAGATTTTGGTAATTACATCGATAACGTCGCTTTTGATGGTATAAAATTTATAAAACTTTTTTCTTTTGTTTGTGAAGGATAATTTATTTAGTCTTTTTAAATGAAATTTTCTCCAATTTGTGTCGGCGCGGACATCCCTACATACTACCACATCCCTATATACCTCAGCCGCGGATGCGGGGGGCGGAGGAGGCGGCGAGCGAGGCTCGCGCCAATGCATGATGATCTCTTTGCCTCTAGACCACAGACGCGAAAGCGGGCGCGCGCAATATTATATTTAACCACATTATCGGGTCCATTCTACTGTAATAAATTTAATAGAATTTTAAGAAGAAGAACATCTTTAATTTATGTCCCTCGCTGACATAATTGGCGCCCCCGTGTGGGCATGAACTACGGTCCCGTGTTCGGAAGTGAAGCTGCCATCGCGCGCTGCCGTCATTTTGCGCTCATCGCGTCACGTAGAAGTGAAGAAGCCGAAGTCTACAACGACCGCGTGCTGTCGAGAACAAAGGGACCGGTGCCGCGCATCATCTAACCAAGGAGAGTGCCGTGAGCTTTATGCCTACCTATTCCTTCCTTAATCAAGTTTTATTTGTGCTGTACTGTACTGTATCAGCCGGATCGTCCACTGCTGAACACAGCCACCCCTATTTATTTAGTATTTGCCATAATCCCCACGCTAGGCAGGCGGCTTAGGGATCGCAGTGTAAGATAGTAGTTCTTTAGAAGGCGCTGCTGCCCACCTTCCAGTTTAATTATTCCCTTAGTCGACTTTTACGACACCCACGGGATGATATGGGGAGGTGCAATACTAACCCAGCACCCCACGGGGGGGCTTTATTTGTGCAGTCAGAGGCAACGAGCGCTTCGTTTGCGTGAAACTTCATCTTTTAGAACATCTTTTTCGATCATCCTTTTAGTTTTAGACCATCTTTTTGACCATTCTTTTTGAACCTGTTTCGATCATCTTTTTAGAATATCTTTTTTTGACCATCATAAGGCTTTATTCCCGACTGTTGCGTGTTCGTTTATTCCTAAATTCTACTATAAGTACCCAGACAATCATTCAGCGCAAAAACTAAACGCCTCTTATTTCTGCCTGCCCCGTTAAGACTGGACGGAAGTCTCGAATTTTCATACAAAAAGAGAAAACGTTCAGTACCCCTAAACAATCGCCGATTTGGATGATTTTTGGAAATGTTATAGATGTTATCAATATTTAGGTTTATAGGTTTTGATTTTTATTAAATTATATTAAAGGAATTTGAATTAATTGCTATTTAAATACCAAAATTTTCTCAAAATTTGTATCTCTAGTTTGTGAATTGTTAATATGAAAAATAATCATAAACAAAGAAAAAGGAAAACCTATAAGCCTAGTTTTTTCTGTCAGTTTACTATAAGAGAAAAGTTTTCTCCCAGAACGCAAATTATGTGGAAATTTTCAGTCAAAACTTGAGGAAGCTGCAAATTGCAATTGTCCTTAGCGCACAATTCTGTTCGTGGGCAGGGTAGGTGCACAGAATAAATAATAGTAGTACGGTAGAGGTACTTGCTTAGTGATGTCAATATGCCTCTTCGATATGTTGGATGGTGAGTGATGGGAAAAAATCTATGTTGTAGATATTTCGATTCTACCAATATTGATGTTATTCTGAATATTAAATTTGAATTATCGAAACTAACAAATATATTATACCGAGTACAGATCAGTTTTACATAATATTACAAAATTTTATATTTTACCTATACTTCTAAGTGTACCTATGTCGTGAAATCTTAGTTTCTATTCTAAAGCCTAATTTATGACTATGATATGATTAAGCCAATGCACTATATATATTATAATATAAATAAAATGTCACAGCATTTTTGTAGCTAATCTAGTAGTCTCTAAAGTAAGTAGGAATAAGATATTTGTTCTTCGTGACACATAAAACATGTTTTTTTATAAAATGGACTCATCACCTAATAAAAAACGAACAAAAATGAAACCGACTTCTAGTACCAAAAAGTCTGAAATAACTTGTTGATGTCGGTACCATGACAGTTTAAAAGTATGATCTCAATATTGTGGTTATTGTGTCTTCGACAAGTTATTTTACACTATTTAGTTATAGATTTTTTTTAGAAGGTTTCATTATATTATTTGAGCTAAGAACTTTCGCGAGTTTTGTCCATAATTATTCTTTAATACGCAATAACCGGTAAATCCTACGCGAGTCCTAACCGGTTACTAAATAATAATTCATTATATTATGTCCAAAAAAAATGTGAACCTTGCTACTTATTGGATCGATTGGTATAATCCAGTCTGACACCAAAATTGGATCCCACTCGGTTTATTGATAATATAAAATTCCGGCCTTATCCCGACATTATTTTTCGTTCCGGTCTGATCCCACTGATTGTTTTATGGCCCTGACACTACGAATAACTTTATTTATTCTTAGCCCTGACATGATAATAGTTACTGCTTGGGTACGTCAGCAAAAAAGGAAGAGATTTATAAGACTATGCTGTACGCAACAGCATATTGGTTAGATACCAATATAAGAATTCTCTAACTACCAGGAGAGCAGAAGTTCATAGGTGTTTCATACTGTAAATCTTCTCTCACAAAAATATACATCTAAAGCTCTCGATTGAGTAATAAAAAATAAATAAATCAAGAGCTATACTTATATACATAAAAATATTAAACTGCTCTTTTTCCTAAAAAACATAGTTTGAGTTACTTCTTTTTTATTTCAAAATGTACCTACATTAGAATGAAACAAGCTGCTTGACAACCAAATCACTCATTATTGAAAAAATTCAACTAAGGCAATTTAGTTAACAATCAACTTTAATTAAAAAAACCATGAGAAAAATTTTATAACCATTTACGCATGCGTAGCCAGAATATAAAAATAATGTTTGATGCTACGAATAAATATATTTATTCGTAGGTTTGATGGTAAAATTATAGATTAGGAGCGAGATCGGAAACTACAATTACAGTTCTCAACTCAACTCTATAACTATATAAATAAAATACTAAATATCTATCCTCTTGTTAAATTTAGTTTCAAAAAAGTTACTACTAATTGGTTATTAAATTTAGACTACACAGAAACTGAAAATATCTTGAATTTTAAGCTTCCTATCACACATAAGCATACAACCTAATCATAGCATAACTCCTGCTCTATACACAATACACACCTAAAAAAACTCTACACTTCTCATAACACATTTGCATCTACATACATCACACTCACTATACTAAAGCTGACACTAACTCTAATATTAATGTGATAGCTATACCATGTTATTTATACAGATGTTTTTGCTTGATTTAATGGTTTATGTTTTAAAAAAATATTTTAAAAGACAGTCTTTATTTACTATATTTATGCCCTTCCTCAGGTTCCTTAAGAATCTTTCAAGATTACTCACATAAAGAAATAAAGGAAAGGAACAACCCATTTAAACTATTTGTTTGTTATATAATTTCTTTGGCTAAATTAGAGCGCTACATTCCAGAACTATGTTGCTTGGGATTGGATTCTTCGTACCCTCAGATACAAGTTAACTCTTAGTTCGGAGATGGAGATCTTGCCCAGGTGATGTGGTTTTTGGATCGTAGCAGTCAGTCAGTTATGTATATCAAAAATATCTACTAACAAAATGTTTCATATTTCACAAATGTTTTATTTTATTTTTATAATGTGTATTCTTGTATTTTCTTTTTTTTCTTTTTCTACATTATTTTTGTAACTGTATTTGTTAATAAATGATTATTATTATGATTATTATTATTATAATAGTTACCTGTAGTTGGAGGCTTGAATCTTGCCAGTAGACAATTATATTTCCATCTCACAGGAATAAAAGCAATATTATATTAAAATTGGTCACCCAACTGTATGACCGCCGGTCATATCAATATACAGTTTTAAAAACTTTCAGCGAATTTACGTTAGAAGTAAGCATATATAATTAACAAACAAGTACTTTTATGTAAAATTTGTAATAAAATACATAAACAGTATAGATAGTACAGTACAGTTATACCTACGAAATGCTTTTAAAAAACGTCAATAGCTTGTACAATAAACAATAAAACGAGTTTGCTAAGAGTAACTTACTAGACTATAAGGTCGAACAAAAAGTAACAAGTAACATTTAAATATGCAAAACTCAATAATAACATGTGAACTATCTTAACTTTTCCAAAAAAATACCAACTGTGATTTCAGCCCAGACATTTTACACTTGATCTGTAACACGGTAAATTCGTTTATTTCTCCAAATTATTCGTAAAACTACGCTTCAGTGATTATTGCCTTGTTTTATACTGATTGTTAGGCAATATATTTAAGTTGGCATCTTCTTATGAATAATGTAACGAACCTGATATTTATTGCAATGTTATTATTTGATTTATAATGCCAGACTTCCACACTGAGAAAAATCTAAAGTCAAAAGCGCCCTAATGACGGCCAATTTATATGGTATAAGGCGAAAAACCGACCAAACGTAAATACGTACAAAAATGCCTTCCATCTAGAAGGCGTTAAACGAGGTCAGTGAAGGCGAATTTTTCTTTTCGTCTTCATTTAAGGTGTATTTTGTGGTCTTACTTAAATATTGACTTTTGATAAGGCTGATTAAGTCGTACGTTATAGTGATAATCACCGTATATAAACCGCCGTAAAAGTAAGGTATATTTTATGGTCAATACTGCAATTATTATCGTATAATAAGTTACAATTCTGAAAATACTTTACGGAAGGCGTTTTTGACGGTTGTGTTTATTATAAAACATGGTACATTTTTATTGATTGGTGAAAATCATCTTAAGAGTTGTGATTTCATCTTACGTAGTTACAATTCAACGGTAAAAGATCAAATTTGATTTAAGCCTTTAAGTCGGTTTTCTCAGTGATATAATGTTCGGTGATGTTCCTAATGTGTACACCATATGTTAAAAAACTTTTGTCTTCTAGTCATTGAGTTACCATGTAGTCGTTAAGGTCTTGCACTGGGATCAGACCACGATAGTAAAATACTTAATTAAAAATAATCGGATCCCACTATATATAATTTCATTGAATATTTTTGTGTAGGTACTTACCGACTTCTACTTAATTTCATCATATCGAAATCCGATGTCACAGCACGTAAACTCTCTCCTTTACCCGGTGCTAGCGGTAGATCATCACCATTGTCTATCACTATACCTACCTAACAAGCTATCTGAGCTCAAGGTCAAACGTAGTTCAATAAAGGGACGGGTTACTAAGTTCGGTAGCTACCTGACAAATCTTGATAACCTTAAGACATTAACTACAGTACAAAACAATGAACTAACTATAAAATTCTAAAATATCTCGGAGCTTCACTCCACTTTGGACTGGGTACAAACTCGCATTGAAGTATTGAATAATCAAAACCTTGATCATGAACTTGCCGAGAAGGACAGTAATGAACAAAATTTGATCACTTGTATAGCCCGGGCTCATGAAATTCTATCTAAGTCTGAGTCCATGACTGAAATACCTAGAAGTATGAAGTAGTCATGCTGCCATCAGCATCCGGCTTCTGATCTACAGTTACAACCTGCGAGCTTCCGCCTTCCTCTCATACAAATAAATAGATTTTCAGGCCTCGCTTATCAATGGTTAGAGGCCGTTAGTGAATTGTCGAAAGATGCTTTCATACTATGTTTACGCCGGTTTATCTCACGTAGATCTAAGCCGAGAGAGATATTCTGTGATAACGCTAGTAATTTCTTTACTGCTGCTAAAGAAATCAATAAATTTTTAAGCAATATTCAAGCTCCATTGTCGAGTTTGCATCTGATCATGACACCAAATTCATATTTTCACCGGCTTACGCTCATAATTTCAATGGCTACGCTGAAGCAGGCATCAAATCCGCCAAGTTTCACATTAAGCGCATTTTAGCGTACACGCATCTCACATTTGAAGAGCTATCGTCTCTGTTTGCTCAAATCGAAGCAATCCTGAACAGTCGTCGGAGGAGTGAGGGGATAAATCCCCTCTCTCCTCCTCTCCCAATGATTGCTCAGCGCTCACACCGGGGCACTTTCTTCTTGGCAGACCACTGTCGTCGCCCCCGGCCCCACCAGAGTCTCCGAGCGTCAACCTCACTAAACTGGACCGCTACCGATTCATCGAACAGACGAGACAACACTTTTGGAAGCGCTGGCAGGCGGAATACGTGACAGAACTCCAGGAGCGATCGAAGTGGAAGGAACGAAGCAGAGACCTACAACCAGGAGACCTGACTGTCATAAAAGAAGATAACTTGCCTCCGATTCTTCGGAGGTTAGGCCGGGTACACAAACTGTACTTTGGCTCAGAAGATAAGGTGCCAAGAGTGGCCGATATCTACACGTCAAGGGGCATCATCAGACGTGCACTGAATCGCATATCTCTTTTACAACATTCTTGAAAAAAATTTTCAAGGGCCCCCAGTATGTCGGCACGGACATCCCTATACTACCACATCCCTAAACCTCAGCCGCGGATGCGGGGGGCGGAGGAGGCGGCGAGCGAGGCTCGCGCTAATGCATGATGCATCCATCTCTTTGCCACTAGACCACCGACGCGAACGCGCGCGTGCGCATTATAATATCTAACCACATTGTCGGGTCCATTCTACTGTAATAAATTAAATATAATTTTAAGAAGAAAGAATAATATATGCAGTATATAGCGTCAAATCAAATAAGAATGTTATTTCATTCTGCGAAGACGAGGCCGGTTAAACTACGCTTCGCCGGATACACACTCATTTACACGCACACAAGTAAACTATGCCATCGCACGGAAAAAACTTTATGAGATATCATAGATTTACATTGAAAATGCCAAATTGTGTTATGAATGGGTAAAGAAACTCTCTTGAAAACACAAAAAACCGTCGGTAACGCGGTAACGTCACACCCTTGTTTAGAAAGCCAGCGTCAGTTCGCTGTTCGCACTGTTTGGTCTTAACTTTTTTGTTAGGTCTGAGGGTAACACATGACACAAAACTTAAAATTGTCAGACAGTACTAGAAGAACCTAATAGGTATTTTAGGTTTTGAGTCTCAATAGTGTTTTGAATATATACATCTAGCAAAGTAAATAAAAATTAAATAATAAATTACAGGTACAAAGAGACGTTTAACATCAGTTAGTCCTCGTGGTTATTCCGTCACAAACATATAAAAAATTATTATAACAAGAAAAAGAAAAAAATATTAGTCTTAGAATGTTTGTCAGTTCTCTAAGAAGTTCCGTAAGTAAGTAGCATTTTTTCCCAATAAAAAAGAACCATCAGAATCAGTTCATAATTGGCAGAGTAATCGCGTAACAAACATACCAAAAAAATAAAAATAAAAACACCGTCTTACTATTTCAGGTCAGTTAAAATATAAGAGTACATAATCACGGAAAATAATTTTATGGCGATGTGTGATTCGATAGTACATGACATCTACGAATAATGATATAATTGTTCGTAGACATTTATTTATTTATTTAAATAAAACGGTATACCAATTACATTACTTAAACATACAATTCAACATAATTCATCATAAATTAAGTTACACAAATATTATGTCATATATTACATTATATTTATACATTAATGAAAATAAATTTAAAACACGATTATACAATGACAATAGGGGCGTTCGTTTTGGCTCGATTGCGTTTGTAGCAGTTTCAAAAGTGGCATTAGTGTTTTAGCGTTAGGATAGAAGCTTTTGCTATTTTTGACCACCAATTACTGCATGCTATCCGAACGGCTTAAAACATACTTTGACAACCGACAATATTTTAACAATTTTGCACAGTACGAAACATGGAATCAATCTCTAAAATTAACAAAACAAGTAGGTACCTACTATATAATATAGTATTTATATTATATATTTATATATAATATAAATGCTATATAAAAAACTTGTGAATTCTTCAATCGCGCCAAATACAACTGTCAAAACAGCAGTTGTCAAAAAACGATCACAACGATCCCACGGTAAGACATGGGTCAAAAATATCACTTTTCTCTGTCATTTGTAGCGTTTTCAAAGCTATCCGAACGGTGAGCGAAAACGATATTTTTGCTCACGAAGTCCCAAAACGAACGGCCCGTGTGATCATTTTTAGCGTTTGTGAGTGCTATTTTTGGCACCGATAGGCTATCCGAACGCCCTAAAGGAAGCATTAAGGATGCACTTGCCGGCGGCGGCCCGAACGTATCAGCGGGCAAGACAACAAAGCATGCTATTTCACCTATACCTTTGTGGGAAAGGGTAAGACTCCGTGATGAGTAGAAAGAATATAGTGCTCGCGCATCACATACCCGTATTGCATCTACGCACACTTGTTTGCGATATATCAATGAAAGTCGAAACATGCCGAACGAATTCAGATATTTGACGACGGACGGAGATAATTCACTCATTACATTAGCAAGCTACGTAACGTGTGTAGGTACTTTAGATAAAATAATATATTCACAGAGGAATGTATTTTGGCGGATAGTAGGTACATACCTACATGTAGTACCTACATTTTATGTTACGTCGTGTGAGATAATATAATGAATTGATGATAGGCAATATATGATCACCCTAAATAAATATGTAATATATTACATACCTACCTATTTAAGGCGATCCCTCTGCTGTTCATTGTTTTTAGTAATCCTTCGTTTTATAATAAATAACATTAGTGTTTCAATATTGGGGGTGCTTGGTCAGAATACCTCCACGTGTGCCTTAATGCTACTGGTCTCTTACGGATACGTTTTATCCGGGGAGTACAGAAGCGTTTGGGCCGGTGCACCCTGGGCAGCAGTCAATAACTTCTCTTTACGGGATCTTGTTGGCTGCCGGCTAACATTCGGAATTGCTGTAGCAGTTGTTTCTTCTGGGATAGCGGTTACGTTGCTAGAAGGATGTTAAATGGCTCATTTGCGTTGAAATTGCCGTCAAACCTTCAAACGACTGAAAAACCAACATGCAACACTGTGCATGGCCCAAATAGCTAGTAAAATAAGCATCAGGGATAAATGCATATTAGCGCACAAACGCTCAGTAGTAAGTACTCAATTGAACTGTGAAAGATGTACACAATGACTCAATATATTTTGGAGGCTCACGATTCTACTGTTTGGTGATTTCTGCCAAACACTACCAGTCATTCCAAGATCTACGCTGCCGATGATATAACATACATTTGCCTCAAATCATTGACTCTGTAGCGCTATGTGATGAAATTTCAGTTGAAGCCAACATGTGAGTTGCATTGTTTAACGATCCATCTGCCAAAGGATTCTCCAAGCAATTGCTATTTATCGGTAATAGCCGTGTTCCTGTCGATGAATCAAATAAATTGAATTCGTTTCCGCCGTGGACTATGGATTGGAAATACCTATAAAATAAACATGTATACCTAAACCGAAGCAGTAATGGCTCAGTGACATTGGCTATGGACTGCCGCACAGCAGGTCCATGGTTCGAATCCCGCCGTGCGCTTGAGCTTCACCGCATGGTGGTAGAGCATTGTGCGAATACCTGCCTAGCTAGCGACCACCCTCCAGTAGAAAATCTGTCGCCAAGCACCCAACGTTGTGAATACCCGTCTAGCTAGCGACCACCCTCCAGTAGAAAATCTGTCGCCAAACACCCAACGTTGCAAATACCCGTCTAGCTAGCGACCACCCTCCAGTAGAAAATCTGTCACCAAGCACCCAACGGTATGTTCCGGCAGCTGTCTTTTGCCAGTTATTTTAGGTTAAGCATGTTAACACCTTCGATCACATCATTACTTCCCACCAGGTGAGATTGTGGTCAAAGGCTTACCTACCAGGACAAAAAAAAATAAAAAACCTGAAAGTGTCAAATTAAATGGCTGCGATATTAACAGCCGGTTGCACAAAACTCCCCATTAGCACCTCATTACATAAAGGGAGGATTAGTGATAATGGAATTATTATTTTAATGATGTTGCACTAAAGTTAATTAGCTACTTTGTTGTCAATTTAATGATCCATTAACTAATGGTGCCATTAAACTATGTTGCCAAAAAAAATAATGAAAGGAATGAACAAGGCACAGATGCAACCACCTTGGGAGTGAACATTTGCGTTTTGTTTTTACTATTTCACAAAAAACTTAGCATGAACCAAACGCAGACGTGTAGTGGTCTTGTCAGTCATGTCAGTGATACTGGTCGGTTTTTGGTTACACTGATTTGCGAGTGCAGTTGCGGTTGTTTGTATTGTGAAAAAATTCGAAAAATGTTTGATAAAACTAAGAAACGAGAACGTGGGGAAAATTATACTCCAGAAGAAAAACTAATGTTAGCGGAACTTATAACGCAGTGACTAATATTACATTACGAACCTACACATAACACACCAACAAACATAATATTCACATGCATGGTGTTTTATTTAACGTCCAGTTTTTTGAGAAACAATAACCAAACAAAATCATGTTTATTTATTGTCCGATTTCTATTAACATCCGAACCACCACACCACATTCCCATGCATGGTATTTTATATAGCATCCGATATTTATGAAACCAAAAACATACCACCTAACGCATATCCTGATGCATGGTAATTTATTTACTTATGTTCTATTTATTCGTAATAATGTTATTGTGGTACATAATTGGTTACTTCATATATTATTTTACCTTTTACAGATATAAGTATGTTATGGAAGATAAAATAACTGGAGGATTAGTATTAAACAAAAAAAAAAGATGCCTGGGCTGCTATTACTTTTAAATACAATAGTAATTGTACCACAGGTCCCAGGCAGACAGAACAATTGAAAGCTTTATATGATAACATGAAGCAAAAAACAAGAAAAAATGTTGGAGAGAGTAATGTAAGTATCTACCTAAGAACAGGCGTTGTAACTTGTGTTATATATTTTAATGGTACCTATATATATGTATGCATTCTGCATATCTATAATTAAAACTAAAAACTCCCTGAAGTGGTAGACAGTACTCCTAACTCTCACATTTTATAATACATGTTTTATTTCAAAGAAATAGGGATGAGCTTATTATTATGTACCAGATACATTTTCAGACTCCGGTCTACTATAAACAATTTCATTAAAAACCCTATTTCTGAAATCTAATCCTGAAGATTCTAATGTTATGATAATAATATTTAATCAAAGGCAGGTGATATTAAAGAGTTGTGCTCTCTTCAAATTATTAGGTTTTTATCGATATCGATGATTTATTATACTATTGTATATAAAACCGATGCGATAGTATACATGGCTATATGTAATGAATAAGCACATACCCTACGAATAAATAATCTAAAGAAGTGTAATATGAGAGTTACCGCTTTGAACCCGGACTCATGAAATACGCAATTATTTTCAAAATATCTCTGACAAACTAGGAAGAAAAGACATCGAACTGAAGCCGCTTTTTTATATATGTGTGCAATTGAAGTGTTGCCATATGAAAGAAAGAATAACAAAGTTGTGGGGTTTATGGCAGATACATTTTTGATGATATAAATATACAGAAAATACTTAAAGCAAAATCAGTTCATTAAAATAAAATAATACTGCACAATCTTCATGATTAATATTGAATACATATATATAATATACTTATAGAAAAATCTTTTTATCCTAAAAACTTCACAATAATACTGCACAATCCCAACCATTATTATTGTATAATTTTTCGCATATTTTTAAATTGTTATTTCATTTATATTTGACGATATAAATATACAAGAGTTACAGCAAAATCATAGAAAACTTTGCAATAATATTGCACAATTCTCACGATTATTATTTTTATACAATTGTTTTATGATATTCTGTAGTTTCTCTACGACAGTAAATAATTGACCAAGGGCGTGTCAGGTCATGTGTATGTGTGTTTCGTCCATAGACATAGGATTTTTTCGCTACGCTCAAAAGACCTACGAAGTGTGGGAGTGAAAGATCCTAAGCTGCTACAAACCGTCGCAGAGAAAAAGATATAGTGAAACAAGAAGTCGGTATGTCATTTATTACGCGAGCAAGAGGCCGTAGCGTCCCGGCCTCTTCCAAATCGGCGCGAATTTTGTGTATTTGCTCAAATATCTTACGATTATAATATATGATATTTATTCTGCAAGCATGGTGTCTTGGTCAGTGAGTAAATGTGAGGTTACAAGACGTAATAACCCGAATATATACACGTTTCACAGATAATTTATGTTTGTTTTTACTGCTATTTTGATAATCATTATTTCGTCATTTTGTTTTAAATTTAGTTATAAGAACTATGGAAATATTAGATAATAGGTTTCTCTTGATACTTATCATCAAATAACATTGCTAAATGAAGAATTGGTTGGTATTTTACGAAAAACTATAAAAACATTTGCTTACGATAGGGCTTGACAAAGTTCTGACGTCACAAGTATCGATAGAGTCCATAGTTTGTGTCTGACCTGTAGGTTCGACGTAACTGGTCGGGTACATACTTGTACCTCAAAAATAACTGGTAGTTAGTTTAATCATAAATTAGTTTAAAAAATAATATAATTACAAAATAATTAGCGAGAAGTTGACAAGTCAGTTTATACCTTATTAAGCGTTTACGAATAAGGGAGTAAATATTAACACAAGATATATATTTCAAAATGTATTATGTTTTCTGTGATAGGTTCCCCTTACACTCAATAAAGAATTGGAAGTATCTCTTACTTCAATTATAAAATATAAGTATATTTATACAAATGGCTATTTAACAGAGTGGAATTTGAAATAACTATATGCACGCGTACAATAATGTTAGTGTTCTTACATATTTCCAACTAATTTTATTATGTGATAAAAGGGACTCTAAATAAAACCTCTTCAGTTTGTAGTAAACTTTGAATCAAAATGCTTCATACAAAGAAAACATCATCTATTTTTTTTGTATGAAGCATATTGACGAGTTTTTAAGAAAACATCATCGATGTTTTCTTTGTGCAAATTCAATACCAACTTTTAATGTCCTTGAATGCATGAAGCTGTGGAAATGGTAGTCAATAGCTTTAGAAAATGATGACACAAGTAACATTTTAATTTGAAGTAAAATACATGGTAAAATAATTTTTTTTTTAAGTAAAGACTGTAAGATATGTAGATTCAATCTAATAACCCTTTCCTTAGCGTCTTTGGTGCAGTAAAATCTATATTGCCGCGCTGGATAGCTATTAAATGATATTTATCTAAATACCATTGCGTAAAGTATTCACATGTGGTAAGCAAAGGTCGAATTTTTCACTTATGTAAACATAGCTCCTTGGGCTGTAGAAATAATGATGTGTACATAATTTCGATGGTCTGCTTTTAAGTCTAAAAGTCGTTTTATAATTATTTTTGTTTTACTTTTAAACTTCTTAAGAGCTTTTTTTCTGTAATTTTTGTCACAACTTAGAACATTAGTTAATAATGTTTTTTCCTTGGAGACAGTACTTGATTTGAAGGACCAGGTTATGGCTAACGGTGGTGATATATCTCTATTTACGCAAGGACAGGGGCGCATTATTTTCAATTTGATCTGAAAGGAAAAATAAAATGTATTTTGTGTCAGGATAGCCATAGCTATCCAGCGCGGCAATATAGATTTTACTGCACCAAAGATGCTAAGGAAAGGGTTATTAGATTGAATCTACATATCTTAAAAGAAAATATTTTACCATGTACTTTACTTCAAATTAAAATGTTACTTGTGTCATCATTTCCTAAAGCTATTGACTACCATTTCCACAGCTTCATGCATTCAAGGACATTAAAAGTTGGTATTGAACTTGCACAAAGAAAACATCGATGATGTTTTCTTAAAAACTCGTCAATATGCTTCATACAAATAAAAATAGATGATGTTTTCTTTGTATGAAGCATTTTGATTCAAAGTTTACTACAAACTGAAGAGGTTTTATTTACATCTTTTGGACACATTTTTTTGGATATATTAGTCTATACTAATGTGCCAAAACATGTGTGCCAAATTTCATAAGTGTATGTGTGTGTATATATATTTGTATGTGTGTCCCGGACACAGACACAGAAACTAGAAAACGTATTGCACAAATTCTTCAATTCTTGTTTTATTGAATAAAGTACCTCTCGACTTAAGAGTTAAGAGTCATAATATGAGCATTTTAACGAAGCTGTATAAACTGTACGAAATTCGGTAGGTCTTTTGCTCATACTATGAAATACAAGGATCTCTCAAGGATCTGGTATGCTTTATACATACATACATAATTTTTTCATGCTTTATAATACAAAAGTTAGGTGTAACTATAGTAGTGAAGTGTGTTTGATAATTCAACAAACTTAGATCCAGTGAAGTTTTGTGAATAAAATGTTTTGTTTAGAACATAACGAGTAACTACTAATACAATGTATAAATAAAAGAAATTTAAAGATATTTAACGACTTCGAAATAATCTAACTAACTAAAAAGGGATAAATAACACGAAAATCAAAACTGAGTACGTAGTTAAACCAACTAAATTTGAGGTCGGTGCCTGTATAGGACTTATTAATGATAGTTTAGGAACTGATACCGACTCCAAAAAATAGTTGATATACATACCTACATAGGTGCCATTTACTATTTATTTACATTTTTTTAGATACAATAGCCTCTTTGATTTTCACTACTAACATACGCTTGTTTCGTTAAACTAAACCGAGTTTGAAAAACTGCAAACTTTTGGAAACAACATAAATGTATGTCTAGCAACACTTTACGATTACTGTTTACACTTTTACTCTAAATTATAACCTAAATTGCGTTGTTATTAAAGAAAGTACATTAAATTCAATACTTGTGTATATTTTGATACGCAAGTCGGCATTTTAAATTTATTTATTCTATTATGTGTGACTAAAAAACAAAATTAATGATGGTGACATCAAAAACGCGGCACGCATCTTGTTTTCGAGTGATACAATCGCCCCTTTCACATCTGACACGTTGAATTCCCTAATAGAAAAGCATCCGCCTGCAACTGCAGGTCTCCACCTTCCCGACTCTCCTGAACAAAATAATGAAATTGCTGAAGTATCTTTACACCCCACAGGATGTTTCTGCAGCCGTGGCATCTTTTCTAAGTGGCTCAGCCGGTGGTCTAGATGGCCTGACACCTCATCACTTAAAAGATATTTTATCTTTTAGTTCTGATGAGGTAGGCGAGGCACTTCTAAGGGATGTGACTATCTAAGGCTTTGGTTAATTTGATGTTGTCGGGTCAGGTCAACAATGAAATTACCGAAATTCTGTACGGTGCGAATGTATGTGCCCTTAATAAAAAAGATGGTGGTACTAGGCCTATAGCACCACTTATCGTCGCCTCACAGCCAAAGTTGGTTGTAGGAAAAAGGTTGCTTTTTTAAGTAATTTTTGTCAACCACTACAACTTCGTAGGGTTAGTTCGCAGGGTGGTTGTGAGGCTGCTGTACATTCACTTCGCATATTTTTTGATCAAAATTGTGGATATGTGCTTTTGAAGATAGATGTTAAAAATGCATTCATGCCATTAGATAGAGGCACTGAAGTGAAAGATAAAATTCCGGAATTATACCCTTTTCTTTGGCAATGTTACGGCAAACCATTCCAATTCCAGCTGTTCTCGAACCGAACTGTCTGATGCGTGATGATTGTAAAAGACCTGACGGCATGACTCTGGTTCCATGGAAGTTAGGACGGCCCTTAGTGTGGGACGCTACATGCGTAGACACTTTAGCGCCGTCACACCTTTCTGAAACCCACGTGAGGGCTGGCGCCGCGGCTACTTCGGCAGGGCAACTCAAGCGGCGCAAGTATGCTAACCTCGGTATGGGTTACATATTTGAGCCGTTTGGTGTAGAGACGTTGGGTCCGTGGGGACCGGAAGCTCATCGTATTTTCCAAAATTTATCAGAGCGCTTGGTCGATGCGACGCGTGATCAAAATGCTGGCACCTATTTGGCTCAAAGAATAAACATTGCAATTCAACGGGGCAATGCTGCCAGCATGCTGGGCACGCTGCCAACTGATAGTGGGCTAGAGCATTTGGACTGCCTATGAGTCCAAATGCTTTTATTGTAGTAGCTCTACAGCTAACCGAGTTACCGGCGGTATGCCTTTATTAACCAAATACTACAAACTATATACAACACTACAGCTACACAACAACAAGAGTAGTTATGTGTGACTTGCGTAATGTGCGACATATCGTGATATGTTGTGAATGGGGGCAAAATTGGCAGAATTTGGATACGTTTGTGTGAGTGAGTTGTGTTTTACATAAAGTTGGCAGAATATTATGCTTCTCTTTTGTTTACTTTATATTTCTTACTTAATTGCTCTGAGCAAAACATACATAATCTTCCAAACCAGTGGACGTCTTCCGGCTGATGATGATGATGACTTGCCAAGGACAACATCATAAATACATCAGTTCAATAAATAATTTTGATTCTTACCTCATCAATTTTAGCATCAAACAGGAAGGTGTAATTGATGACTGCGGTGAGTGACTGATAATTCAACTCCGACTGCACAATAGTTACGTTCTTCAATTTAGGACCTTTGCAATCTGCATAGTGGTCGAATGCTAAGATATAAGGACCCTGTTAGAGTAAGGTTTTTAATTAGTTTGAAAGCTTTGTTTGGTTTGAAATAAATTATACCCTTTTAGCTATGGCAGTACACACGAAAATGAAGATAATCAAGATATCGACATACACTTACATAGTTATTGTCATTTTTTATCAAGGGTTCAAAACAAATTACATAAAGAAATATATTATAAAAAAACAGTACGTAAACTATTTTTAAAATCAGCATGATGCGTAGTTCAGGAAAATTTGCGATACGTTATACGGCTATATTAAAATATGCAACGAATAATGTCTGTGCAATCATAGTAGGTATGTATACAAATTTGTTTTTAATTGAGATGGTGTATTATGTCTATTTCATTGTATTTTCAAACATTAATGTACATATAATAATAGACGTTATCGTGTGGCAATCATTTTTTTGTGTTCACTTACTTATATTATTACTTAATAAAGCTTACAAAATTACAACTAGTGCAAACATTTTAAACAATAGCGGAATTTTCAACTCGCCATCATATGAGCACTTGAGATACTGTTTGAATTACTGTGCGTCTTTACTGTGTGGTTCTGCCAGAGTAGCTCAGATTGACAGAACAAGTCCAGGATCCAGGCAAGGTTGGTCACGGGTGCGTCCTTTATGGTACACCTTTATCCTTTCGCTGCAATTTTCTTAGCTTATTCGCTTAGGCACTTCCGCCGATGAGAAAGAGATTGCCTAGCTGTTGACTTTTCTCTCGCTCAAGAAACGTACAAAAGATGAAGATCCCGTGTCAGCAAAGGAGACGTATATGTTAATAGTTGATCGCTGAATGTTCATACCTCCATGCCGGCGAACATAACTTTCACCACAAACGAATATTCCACCTTTTTTGTGTGATCATCGTACATGTGATCTTTGTAGTAATTGTACTCATTGTATGAAATAGTGGTTGTACTGATATTGGTTGGTGGTTATGATAGTGGTGGTGTTGATTGTGATATGGTGGTGGTGATGGTGGTAGTAGTGGTGGTTGTGGTATGGTGGCGGTGGTGGTGGTTGGACTTTTAAAAACAAATCGCATAAACCTAATGGGTAAGAAGCCAATGAAAAGTTCACACCCCACCTACTGTTCAGGTCCATCATCAGCCCATGATGACATGATATTATTGCTATTGTCATCATGATAATGCAATAAACGAACGAGGACTACATTATTTTTTAATATTGTTAGGTTTGCAATAACGCCTGCTATGCGGATTACATTACAAAATCACAAATATACGATAGGAATTTTTTTTTTCCTGCTCATGACTTAAACTTTTCCTATCGTAGAGTCATGTGGGTCAAGTGTGCTCATTTAAACTTTGACGCTTCATAGACTCGAAAATTATGTGTAGAATGAAAAAAAACTGTGTTAATTAGTAAGACTGTTTATTTGTTATCAACTTATACACAATAATAGTATTGTCAGTAACTTATATTTTAAGAAATTATAGAAAACAAAGACCGTTCCATACGCGCACACTTACCCCAGTATAGGGGTAAGTGTACGCAGCACTGTGGGTAAGTGTACGCAACAACAAATAAAGACATATTTTAAGAACATAAACATAATTATTAAAATTTTCATCATAGTTACTTAAAGTAATCAACATAACAATCATCTTAAATTAAAATATGAGATCAATTGGAACGTAGAAATCCTCAGTTACTTCATCATACATCTAGTATCACCTTTTTGTCGTTGATTTTGTGATTTTACTTTCGGCAGAGCTTGTATGCATCCGGAACATTCCTTAGATAATCTCGAGGAATTGTGAATGTATATTTGAACTCTAAAACAAAAAATAGCAACATATGTAAAAAGATTTGCAAGCAGGGTAAGAATGCTCCTGCGCACACTTACACGACAGGTTCCTGCGCACACTTAACCCAAAACATCGAAACAGAATTGTATGAATGCCGTTGATTGTTGCGTCAACATAACAACTCAAACACTGGCAATTATCAAACTAGATATTATGTTGTACTCGATAGCAAATAGCATATTTTCAAATAGTTTACATAACTACAAAAGATTACATGTCAAATATGACAAAATATCGTAAATATTTGAGTAAAAATCTTCATTTACCTGTAAGATTAAAATGGCGCTCTAGCAGCCACTGTAAAACGAGCGCTTCACAGGACATCCCGCGCGGCACTGGAGAGGGGGGTTGCCGTTCCCTAGCTGTATATAGTTTTGGAGATACTTTGAATGCGCACACTTAGACGCTGCGCACACTTGACCCACATGACTCTATATTTGTGATTTTGTAAGAGAACTACATTCGTTTCCTTAGATTCCAATAGACACATAATATGTCGTTCGTAGATACATGTCAAGTTGATGTAAAAGTAATTTAAAAATGTATAATTCGTTGGACGGGGAAGAATTAAATAGCATTAAATAGCAGAATTAAAGAGTATGTTTTTACTTTTGTTCTGTAATAAAATTTAATTGTTCTTTCTTTGTATATGTTTTATAGTCATCATAATAATGCAATAAAGGAACGAGAATAGAATTCAGTTCCTTAGATTCGAATAGACACATAGGTCGTACGAAGGTACAGGTCAGGTAAGAGTAAAAGAAAATTAATAATAATTTAAATTTTTTACATTACATTACATTAGCTGGAAAGAGAAAAATAGGAGTCTTACAAAAACATACACTGTCTGTAATAAAATTTAATCACTATTTCTTTCTAAATGTTACTGTGTAGTTGTAACATGCTATGTTTCCTTTATTGGAAAAAATGCCAATTTTATGTAAGTAAGTACCGTAGAAGAATGATGAGCCCAGGAAAGAAGAGGCCAGGTCTCCGTAATTTATTACCGATCTATAAAATCCCTGAAATTATAAAAATATATATATAAATAAAATGGTACGAGTAAGTACCTCCACATATGGCGAAGGATTATCTGCAAGTAGAAAATGGTATTGTAAAATAAATAGAGATTAGAATTTCAAGCTGATTCCACATAACATTGAGGTATTGCAAGTATGCTTTTAACCACTTACAAGCAATTTAAAAGAGTCTCTTCGTAGCGCTCTAGATACAAATGTATTTTCGTCAAATTTCATATACCAAGTGTTCGATAAAATTTGGCTTGCACAAAATTTATGCATGATTGATATGTATGCTTATAGTTTGCAGTTTTTATTCTGTTATTTATTATATATTATTTTTTACTATATATATGTCTAAATGTATTAATGAACATTTCCATACAAAACAAGTTTTTCAAATAATTTAGAAAACATTAAATTTTACAGAAACTGGGAAGCTTGAAGAAAAGATTACAAAATGAGAGGAAAAATTAAATTCATGTGCGGGATTCGCACCCACGCCATTCACCCGAGTATGCTCTGATCGCTAAGCTAACATGGCACATAACTCATGACTCTAATTTGTCCTCTCGTTCTGAACCATCGTAGGTAGATGGAGCGACACCTATAGTTCAACTAACGTTATACAACAAACAAGACTATTTATTGAAATTACCTAGCTTTGAACTTGTTAACAACGACGCAACCCTATAATTTTGATATTTTTACTTTACAATTTTACAAAATTTAACTTTGATTGTTTATATATATATAATTGGTTTTTAATCTTTTTGAACCCATTGACCCATTTGAACCCCCACTCAAACATATTAGGGCAATGTCTAAATAAAAGTGTGGGACTCATAGATCCGACTCAGATCACATTATACGGATATATCAGCTAATATAATATAAAAATATTCGGCGGGTAGGAAACCTCTTCTTTTTTCAAATGGGTAGGAAACCTCTTCTTTTTGTGTCTCTCTATGTCTACTACTCTTTTTTTAGTGAAGACATATATAATATTTTGGCTTCCGCTGTCGGCCGTCCAACTCCTCCGGACTTTGGGCGAGGGAAAGCCCTCATATTGTCCTTGAGAATCTTATAGCCCTGAAAAATACTCAACTCCCACACATAAGTAGACTGGTATACTAAACCTTGTTTAGTCCTTTGTAAAATTATATGAAACACAATTTTAAAGTTTTTGTCAAATATTTTCAGAGAAAGTGGTCAAATCACGGACAAATTGACAACAGACGCAAGTGATTAATCTTTGGAAGCGCTGCCCAGTCTACTTTTGACAATAGTAATAGATTTATTTTGAATCGAAAGGATTCCATATGTTAGTCCAGCATCCATCCATTCTGTTATTTATGTAGGTAGTAGGTGCTCGTAATTGTGAAACATATCACTTTCTTTTGAAGTCGTCGTTAAAAACTGAAGTGCCTAAAGCATGGAAAATGACGGAATTGACAGAGTAAATCGCATTACTACTAACAGGACCAAAACAGTGAGCAGACGATTATCCATACCAAAAAAAGTATATCGTCCACAACTTTCAAGTTATGATTATGGCCGAAGACGTGGTCTAGCATGTTTTGGCTGGCTCTCAATGACGGTCTATAACATTAACTACTTTAAGTAAAGTAGCTTGCACGAATACTTTAGTGTCTTCGAAGCTCTATTTTGTACCAGCACTTGCCTTTTTGATGAAGCAGTTGTTTGTGTGCAGATTCTGTTCAATCAAAGCTGCTAATGTGAAGTGTTTGCATGGGTCTTTGAATTTGTGATTCCACATTATTGTTTTCTTGTCGCCCCTAATGTTGTGCATTTGAATTTTAATCTGCAAAATAAATACTCTATGATACTCTGATATTCCCCATGGGGTGCTGGCTAAAATAGTACCCTCCCCGCTCATATCTTCTCGTGGGAGTCGTAAGCGGCGACTAAGGGAAATATACCAGAATGTGGGCAGCAGCACTTTCTGAAAAACTGCCATCCAAAGCCACCTGCTTAGTGTGAGGATTATAACAACAGGCTCTTAATGGGGGAGGCGGTGTTCAGCAGTGGACGATTTGGCTGATACAGTAATCTGATATGTTGACACAAGCTAAAAAGTCAAATTTTTACTTGATTAGTTTTAAAATATTTTTTTTGATGAAAATCAGTGGGTTAGGAAGAGAGGGTCCGAGACTTGCGTAGTTCCAGCCCCGCTTATTTCATAACAGATTGTTATCAGAACTACTGGATAAATCGTATACTATATTACTATTATTTATTTGTTCTAGTAATTTTAGCCGGGATATGCTCTAACCAATTGAGCTAACATGACATGACGTCATAACTCAGATCTTTCCTATCGTTCTTTAACCATCGTATAGGGATGGTTAAAGAACTATGATTTTGTAATGTAATCCGCATAGCAGGCGTTATTGCAAACATATCAATATTAAAATGGTCTAGTCCTAGTTTTTGCGAATTATATGTTATAACCTCACAGAGAGGGAGGATTGCAACGAAGCCCCAATTATCCATCTGAACATTGACAAAATCGACACTATAACGTACCTTTTACTAAGTAAGTAAGATGCTCAGTGTGTATATATATATGGCACTATATATTGCTTTTGAATTTGTTCTTCGACAAAACGACAAAAGACAATGATTCGTCAAGAATAGGTGAAACAAAATACTACTAACATGTTTCTAAAAAATTATATGAGACTCAAGTGAATTGAGTTTTTCAACTTTAATGGAACAAGTATGGCAAACAAAAAAGGTCGCATTTGGAAAAAAAATGTATTGGTTTAGTCGCCAAAAAGACGAAAATCGTCAATAAATACTCGTAGTTCGCAAGTGTTTGCATAGCCTTTTAAGGTTCCATTATCCAAATACCAAGAGATGTTGAATTATTGAGTTGATTGTAACGCTAAGGACGGTCAACCTGTTGACATTTTACGGAAGTTATTACAGTTGATTATATTTTGGTTGGCTCATGTTGACGGAGTTTTATTTTTCACTTCAGCCGAAGGTAACTTAAATTTTTCATTAAAAATGCGCAAACTGCATTTTTCATGAAAATATTTTATTAAGGAATAAAGAAACACCGAAAACCGGTGTTACCAAATAAATTCCGATTTTCCATTATTTCCTTCCTTTTTAATAGTATACTATTTTAAGTCAAATGATAATCTCTGATTATATGCTTAGTAGGTCACACTATAAGTAATACAGATAGAATTTGTAAAAAAAACATACCTTCTACTAGTATAGTATAGCTACTACGCATTATTGTAACTAATGCTGTTATTGTAACTAATGTTTGTTAGAGATGACGATGTTTTAGGTAACCTATAGAGTAACTCAAAGTAAGCGTTATCCTGTTCAAAATTGCATCAGCCGATGTTTAAGGATTATGGACAGCTGCTGGAGCATATCGTTAGGGGCTTGGCGACAGACATTCTTAGCCAGGGCTCCTTTTGCCTTCACCTCTGGGAATTTGCAAAATGCCCTACCATAATGCCATACCTGCCATCCTAAGACCAGAACCGGGACAGACGTCGACGGCTTAACATGCCTTCCGAAGCATGAAAGCGATCAAAAATGCCACGACCGATCACCAGTCCAAGTAATGACCGCTTGCTTAATTAATTGGACAAGCTCTAGTACAAGCTGTTAATATAACACCATTTAAATTTTTTAAAATATGCTGAATTGTATAATGACTTGCCTATATATTAACTATAGGATATTATCATAATTATTATAATCAATAAATAAATGTAATATTAATAATAAAAATTCTTACCTCGTCTATTTTAGCATCAAACAGGAAGGTGTAATTGATGACCGCGGTGAGTGACTGATAATTCAATTCCGACTGCATAATAGTTACGTTCTTCAATTTAGGACCTTTGCAATCTGCATAGTGGTCGAATGTTAAGATATAAGGACCCTGTTACAGTAAGGTTAATAAAGTTTAAAATGTTAAATCGGTATGATATAAATAAATCCGGTACCTGGCAGTGCAACGGTGTTCGTAGTGAAGTTAATCAATATGTTTCTTTACAATTTATACTTACATAGTTATTGTCATTTTTAATCAACAACGGTTCAAAACAAATAACGTAAATAAATAAATTTAGAAATAAAACGTATACTATATTTAAAACGAGCATGGTACGTGGTTTAGGAAATAGTGCGATACTTAGACGATGTATTATTGATTACAATAACGAATAATAATTGCGTAATAATAACTATAGTATGTATACAAATATATTTTTAATTGAGATATTTATGCGTCGTATCACACAGGTTATATTATATAATAGCTGCCCGCCCCGGCTTCGCACGGGTATCTAACAAAAAATATAAATTGTACATAAAAAGTAGTTTTTGTTACTTTTTTGTAGAAATTAATGTCCTCTATAAAATTGTGATACATCAATTTGCTCTATTGTCAACAATTTCCGCAGCGTACGCGATGTAACGATTTTTTTGGTATTTTCTTCATACGTTGTACGAGTATTATATTATCGAAGTTTTCATACAGATCCCTAATTTTTTGAAAATATTTTATAGCCTATATTCATCAGGAATACTGTAGGATTCTATTGGTGAAAGAATGTTTAAATCGGTCCAGTACTTTTTAAGTTTATTCGTTACATACAAATATACAAATCATTCCTCTTCATAATATAAATAGTAAAATGAGACGAACGACGAAACCTAACCAAATTTGGTAAGATCCTACTAATGCCGCCTTAGATACATGTTCGAGGATGGAAGTTACGGTTGTTCTTGGTAGGCCAAGGTCTTTAAATAGGTTATATAGGGATTTCGCTGGTATAACCACATAACCGTTTTTGGTTAATTCATTTGTTAGGTCATAATATTTGTTTGTTTTTAATGTGTGGTCTTTAGGTATATTTGTTTCCCACGGCTCAGTAAGTTCTATAAGTACTATGCGTTTTAGATTTTTCGAGTAAAGAAATATGTCTGGTCTGGAAGACGAAAGCCCAATATCCTCAGGAATTTTGTAATGTTTTTCATACGAGTCCATCAAAAGAGTCCAATCGGGAGCTGCGCCTAAGATGAAGTAAGGCTTGGATTTAGATTTTGTAGATGACCCTTCTTTTACAAAAGCAACGTGTCGTTTGTTCGTGGTCAAAACTTTTCTTGCTCTAGCTACCGAGAGGCTCGCCGCTTCTCGTATGATTTCGAGGACTCTATCATGGCGACGGGAATAATGACCCCTATCAAGGAGCACCTTGCATCCTACCAATAAGTGCCTTGCTGTACCTATGGCCTCCCGACAAATACCGCAAGACTTTTCGGTGGCTTTCCCCCATTTTACTAAATTCCTTTGGTCTGGGAGGGTCATCTGAAAGGCGTTTAGATAAAATTTTAATTAGGCAGGTGACCAATCGTATATCAAGGTGCGCCACTTTAATGCCAGAGGGATACAAAATTCACCTATGGTTAGCCATTTGCTTTGCATTTCTAGGCTCATTGCATGTACTTTATAGCTATCATTTTCGTCTTGTTGTAGAAAATATTTAACAATGTATTTATCCTGAACTTTCTTTTTGGACCCTAAACCCGCTTTGCTGGACTGTGCACCTATCATAAATTGTTTGTGGAGTTGAAGCCTCGAATCAAGGTCGGAGGCACTTTTGTCTTTTGGGAGAGATGCGACTATATCGTCTTGAGATTTTAATAAGACGAGACGAGAGAAGTGTTTATAGAGCTCCGATGGTTTCTTTAATTTCATCCCAAAATTTATTTTATCCCTAAATAATGTAGATGGGTCTGCCGAAAGTGCAAGCCCCAACCATGACTTCAATGTCCTTATGACGTTTACATCCAGTTTTGTTAAAAGGGATTTAGTAATGTCGTATACTAGAAAAGGCCAAGTCAGACGTGATGTTCGGTAGTTGTCGTATATCCAAGCTTTTTTAATGTTACTTATTGGTTGTTGGTCTACCATACTAAGGTCTTTTAGAAAACTATCGACAACTGCGTTTAGAGATGGTGTGCGACCTTTGTGATCAATCTTTCTACCAAGAAATTTAAATGGCACAGATTCAGCAATTGTGGGCGTCCATCAGACTGAGTCGTACGGTTTATAAGTCATATGTTCCTGTAATTTAAATGGCTCTCAAGGACTGCTGCCGGAACACACTGTCAGGTGCTTGGCGACAGATTTTCTACTTGAGGGTGGTAGCTAACCAGGCGGGAATTCCCAAAATGCCCTTCCACCAAGCGGTGAAGCTCAAGCCCGCAGCGGGAATCGAACCATAGACCTGCTACACGGCAGTCCATAGCAAATGCCACTGAGCCATCATTGCTTCATCTATTATTAATTACCTAACCGGCAAACATTAGGAATCGATCGAATACATCTTACTGGGTTTCGAGCAAATCAAATACTATACTCATCATCAGGGCGAGAGCGCAGCAGCGTAAGTGACATTCCGGTGGACACTGAGAAGCATGGAGTTTGTTTTTGTTTTTTATGCCTGATGGATTAACCTTTGACCACTATCTAACCTCGTGATGGTAAGTGATGATGTGGTTGAAGATGTTGTTCAGGCTAACTTAGAATTACCTACTGGCTCTCAAGGACAGCTGCCGGAACACACCGATAGGTGCTTGGCGACAGATTTTCTACTAAGGGTGGTAGCTAGCTAGACGGACATTCGCAAAATGACCTACGCCCATGCTATAACGACTGCTATCCTAAGACAACAACCGAGATCGATTGCTTAACGTGCCCTCCAAAGCACGGAAGCGCTCACTAGTATAATTTCAAGTGCGGTCAACCAACCAAATAATGACCGCAGCGCATGTTGCTTAACTTTGCTGATCGGTTAAGAACAGCTTAGTAAAGTTCGCTATATACGAGCGTTCCAAAAAATAAATCAAAGACTGCTTTGAGATTGGTGTGCATCCTCTGATAAAGCATTGTTGGCCATGAGGTGATCTTAACAGACTCTGGCACCATGGCGACCCCTTTGCTTTATGGTTATTATAGCAATGGCTGTACAACATTTCAGCAAGGACGGAAGTACTTTCTACTCACTTGGCAAATATGCTAGGAGCCGCCAATTTTTAGGGTTTTAATTATTGGTATTTTTTGGTATAAGTAAGACCTGTCCTGTGGAGTAGTGACTCCTTTACCATTTCTGTACCTTTAACTATGTTTATGAATAACAATGCTAAATATTTATGTAGTTTTGAATTTTATCAATCCCAGGCTATTTCTAAGTCATTACTTTTCGGATGGCAGTTACTACTTAGTCTTCTGTGATTTCTTCTGTTTAAGCTGTAGTGACTTTATTTGATGAAATTTTTACCTACTCGATCGATAAAGCATGTGCGTGTTGAACTGCCCAGATTTTAATTCCTTTTCCCAGAATGGTTTTATTCCTTTTTTACAAGGGATTTTGATGATGTTATTATTTTTGTTTGCTAAACTTCTGCACATCATCAAAGGCTTTTTTTATACCGCAGCATGAATGTTGGCCGGTGATCCCTCTTCGGAGCTCCAAGCGGAGATTCTCACCGAAGTGTGCATCTTCGTGGTGGCGAGGAGAACTTCCAGCGTAGGAGGAGGTGATATGCATGCGGCGTACGCACTCTGTTGCGGCGGTAGACGGAGGATCTGGCTTCACCAGTCTCTTGATAGTGGACGGAGGATGCTATTAGCCTGGTAAATCGGAGATGGGTGAGGCGGCAGTTCGGGTTGCTGACCTTCCGTTTGTTTCAAGTGCTTACCGGATATGGATGTTTCAGAAAGTACTTGCAGCAGATAGCGAAATGGGAAGTGACCTCGACTGCCAGAAGTGTGGGACGCCGGAGGATTTGTCACTTCATACGCTGGAGGTGTGTGCCGCATGGGACCTGCCGCGGCTTCAGCCATCATTGCAGGAAATTTCTCTTTGCTGGTCTTGGTATACGCCATGCTCGGCATCGGAGAGATCATGCATGCATGAGATGATCATCCGAACGAGAGCAAAAAATAGAGTTATGAGTCATTGTGTCATGTTAGCTCAATTGGTTAGAGCATACCCCGGCTAAAGGAGTGGATGGACGCGGGTTCGAATCTCGCACATGATTATAATTATTTCCCTCGTAAATTTGTAATTTTGTAATGTAATTCGCCAAGCAGGCGTTGTTGCAAACATAACAATATTAAAAAAGATCATACTCTCCTTCTGCAAAGCTGTGATGGCGCAGAAGAAGACCGGAGTGGGTCGAGGGAGGACGATGTTCGATCTGACCCGCTTCGGCGCGGAGAATCGTGAGCGAGGAGGTGTTGATCACTCCACTCTTCCCATTTCCGTAGTGGGGTCACTAGTGGAGAGTCGAGGGTTGCACGACCCCAGAGTCTGGGGGTAGAATTGTTGAGCAATGTCGCCCCTCCACAGGCGCAGAGGCCTGGTTAAGTCCGGGCTTACCACCGGAGCAAGATGGTGAATGCTAACGCGACCCCATCTTGCCCGACATCAGCGAAGGACTGCTCACGGGGGGGTGTTAGTGGGTTTAAGTCCCACACATACCAATGAAAAGCCATTATTACCCCCTCAAAAAAAGCTAATTAGAACATAGCGTTGCAAAAGCGAGCAGAGGTACTGGATGTGGCAATTCAACCATCTATTATCTTCTTGTGAATCTACACTGAGTCCCGTGATTCTCGCGGACGACGTGGATGGATGCATGGCGTGTACTATACGCACTAATACATACATCATCATACTCTTTAACGTTTTTCGACAAGTCCGAAATACCTATACCTATAGATTGAGCTGTAATAGCCTTGTATGGCCGTCTTATTGTCAATGACAATTGTTTTGCAGTCCTAGTAGGCAGGTACTCAATTTTTAATGATGAAAATGCAATGTTTGAAATATAAAATTGGGCAAATTGATGTGTTTTTCTAGAAAATATGACATGAATACAATCAGTTGATCAAGACCATGAGCATAAATAAACCTAGTATGTAGATCAAATATATAAATAAATAAAGTAATGCTGTTTGAGTTTTGGGAAAATATAAAATAAAAAAACTTTATTATGTACATATATTTTGTTTTCGTAAAACGTTCATATTTGTACTTTTATTTAAACACGTCACGTACTTTAATTAACAATGTTGCAGCTATTCTGGAACCTAATAGTCAAAAGCATGCCTATGATAAAAGTCCTGATTGTATTACTTTGATTCCGTTGAAATAAACGTGAGGGTTGACTCTGCGCCTACTTCAGCAGAGTGACTTAAACGTCACAAGTATGCTAACGTCGTCGGTATTGGTCACATACTTATTTGAGCCATTGTTGGTGTATACATTGGGATGCACAATACTCCCCAAGCGGGACGTCAGTGCAGGACATAATATCGCCCCCAAAAAGAATAAGAATACATTGGGAACGTGAGGGTCGTGACATCATATTTTACAAATTTTATCAGAGCGCTTAGTCGACGACTTTTTTTGGTTCAACGAATACCCAAGCATTACAGTCCGACGGGGTAACGCGGCCAGCATGCTGGGCATAGTACCAACTTTGTAGCGTGCTGGAGCATTTAGGCTGCCTGTGGCCTTTAGTATGCCTGTATTTCATTTTAGTATCTGTAGTGTTTATATAGTTTGTAGTATATTAACACAATAGTAATTTAATTAAATATTCCTAAAAAAATGCATATCTCTCATACGACCTCTGCCAAAATTCGAACCTATCTCTGTTTGGTAGATCTATCGCTTCTAAATCTTTATCAAGCTTAATAAATTTCAACGTGTTTTCACTTCTTGGCCAAATGCTGTTCATATCCGTTGATGGTACACTGAAAATATAAAAAATCGTTATTTATGGGTCAATGTTCTACACATAATATAAAACTATTAAATTTACAAATAATTTCGTCTACGAGTTAAAGAACCGATGAACGGATGTATGGACATAAAGACTACACAGACATATGAGAGATAGTCAGCGGAATGTCAATAAGGGGAGTGAAATTATATTATTTAAACAAAGCAGTGATAGCCGAGCAGTAAAAGCTATGGACCACCATGCCGCAGGGTCATGGTTCGATCACTACCGCCGCCGGCTATAGCTTCACCGCATAGTGGAAGGGAATTTTTTCTGCCTAGCTACCACCATCAAGTAGAAAATCTATCGCCGAGCTCTTTACAGTGTGATTCGGCAGCAGTCCTTGAGAGCTGACCTTTGGCGCAGTGCAGTACAGAAATGCATCTGTTATAGGCTTTGTGCGTGTGCCGTAACATAAAAGTCGAAGTTTTTTCGCGCACCAAAATAACGTAACGTGGCCACGAATTAGGCACGTTGGCGCACAGTGGGCGGTCACTTCACACCGAAACGAAGTTGCCGGCATCTCCTAGGTCAACCATTACTGCCCGTCGTCATGTCGTCGCTTTGATACTTGGTGCGCGGTTAGAGATTGCACCTGTATTATTTGAGTATGTAATCTCTTCCTACGTGCATTTGCTACATGTACAGCCAAAAGCAAAATTTACAATTACTGACTGGTTCGTTAGTTGCTAGGAAAAGACTAGAATAGGTTGGATAGGAAATATCATTTTTTTCCCTCTCAAATCTCAAATGTGAAAAAGTCGCGCTCCCTTTGAATAGAGTTTTTAATATTTACATCAAGCTAAATAATAATAAAATTAAAATGTTAAATTACAGGGACAAGTTACTTTTAACATGTGATGTTTCTCGTGCATATTCCGTCAAATACATATAAACAGACACAAAATGAACAAGTTTTTTTTATTATCTCAAAATGTTTCTTAGGACTAGGAGAAGTCAACCCTAAGAGGTTGTTAGCATTTTACCAATAACCCTGTATAGTGAAATGAAGAAGGCCACTCCCTTTTTATCTATGTTTTATAGTTTATAAGTTACCCTTCGACCACTACGAGTATCTCACTTGTAGTTAAATGAAGATATACAGTGGCCGATGATGGTACACATAATCGACCTCAAATGATAACTTGCTCCTAAGGACGGCTCCTGGAGTGTATTCTGTCATCCTTCGTCATTGATAGATTTTCTACTTGAAGATGGTAGCTAGCTAGGCGAGCATTTCTATTAGCCAGCTCTACAAGCATGCGGAGAACTACTCAAGCCTGCGATGGATTCCAGACTATGGGCCCCCTCTCGCGGCATTTCAAAGCTGGTGCCACTTGGCCATCACTGCTTTCCTTACTTGTCGGTGTGATATTTTTGTGCGGTATTTTACTGCTTTACTTCGTTACCAAAATGTATCTTACCGAAAAGTAGGGAGTTAAAAGCGACATAGGTGAAGTATCGGTATAACAAGAAAAACATATATAATAAGTTGGCATCGTCAAAACCACTACGTCCTAGTTATGAATGAAATTCTATTGTTATCATTATCGCCGATGCCAATAGGTTAAGCTGTAAGATACTATCATCTTTTGAATTTTACAAAATAACATTTCTTCTTACTTTTATAGCATAGGGACTCCTCGTAATCTTATTAATAATACTTTACCTGGGAATACCAATTAGTTGTATTAAAAGTTTGTTAGGAGACAATTAACCTTATCCTCATAACGACATTGACCTGACAATAATTTTATATCTAGTAGGAACTTGGCATCACCACTTACCCAGTTTTAGCAAAACTTGTCCAAAGGCTAGTCATTCTGTCTATCATGACTCGATCTCTTGGAATAGGTGGTAAATAACGATAAACCAAAGGATCAAACATGTAGAACAGTTCATCACCGTGGCTAGCCCCCTGTACATTTTGTAACATTGACATCGACTTCAATAAGTTCCTCCAGGAGTCATAATTAAAATAATAGTTGTAAATTGATATATTCGGATTTGATACATATGCTGACATTGTAACCACAGAAGGGTACAGAATCAAAACATCAGAGAAATAATCAATTAGTTCATTGTAGTTCGTAGTCGAGTTTTGGAAATAAAACCTTCTAATATCCTTGATTAGATCTGCTTTGTATTCAGGCGTTCTGTATGTAAATGAATCCGGAATAGCAGATGAAAAATTTTTGTCAAGCATCTTAAGGCCACTGCTATCGTAATGTCTCGCCCAATATATACCTTCTTTACTATTGTAACCCATGATAACACTTAAATTGGAAATATTTCTTATGGATTTCACTAACTCTCGAGGGTTTTGAGTCAATATTGTTGAGTTACTGGGGTTTTCTATGCATGGTCTGAAAACATATGGCGTTAGTGCATTATTTGTTTGATCTATTTAGGAAATCCTAGCTACGTCATCTGCTGTTGCGTTTTGGAATATTTTCAAGAGCTCCTCAGGGTCTGTAGTATTGTATCCTAAACGAGAGGCTGCACTGGATGCGGATAAGATAGGCTGGTTGCTAAAAGCTTGCGGCATCAGTGACGTGCCACTATCCATAATGGCTCTATGGAACAATCCATCAGCAGCATTTGTTAATATAAGGTAATCAACAGAAGCTGCCCCGACACTTTCTCCAAACAAAGTTACACTCTGTGGATCTCCACTGAAATAGGCAATATTATTTTTGACCCAATGAAGGGCTGCCAATTGATCTTTCAGTCCCATGTTTCCGGAAGCACCCTCATTTTTAAGGCAAAGAAATCCGAATGCTCCGACTCGGTAGTTAATAGTAACAACTACCACATCTTTTTGCACAAAGTATCTGGGATTGTAAATAGCGTCAGTATTGCTGCCTTCATAAAATCCTCCTCCATAAATGAAAAAAATAACAGACAATGGTTTTGCGTTGACATCCCATGGACCTATGGGAGTGTACACATTGAGTGTTAAACAATCTTCTTCTCCTACATTTGTCTTTAAGATAGACGAATATTGTTTGCAAGGCTGAGATCCACGGGTAGCATATAATGTGCCGTTCCATGATGGAGGAGTACCAGCTTCCTGTGGACATAATTACTGTGCAAGCATTTGAAAACTGAGCTAATTAGTGATAAAGTAAAATAACACACAAATGATAGATAAAAAAACACAGACCCATCACTGCTTCAATAAATAATTTTTGAAGCACTGATGGCTCAGTGGCATTGTCTATGGCCTGCCGCGCAGCAGGTCCATGGTTCGAATACCGCCGTGGGCTTGGGCTTCACCGCATGGTGGAAGGGCATTTTGGAATGCCCGCCTGGCTAGCGACAACCCTCAAGTAGAAAATCTGTCGCCAAGTACCTAACGGTGTATTGTGCAATACGTGACTTGAGATGAAATGCATATATATGCACGAAATACATCTGTTATAGGTAGAAGTTAGTCCGCTTAACATAAGGTGGGCTTCGAGCTTGTTCCGTCACAGTAACATAAGAAAAAACAAGTTCATAGTTTTTAAGGCAACGAACCTATAGCAAGCGGTTTAGAATTCTGAGTTCAGAGTTGATTGACAATGACATTTAGTTGCATTTCTAAATATGATTTTAAGTACTATCTCATTCTAAGCAAATATATATTTAGCATACAATTTTTATCTCAAACGGCTATTGATTTCGCGTCCAACTGATTTTATGAATCGGGTGCCTTAACTGTTCAGCTATAGAGACTGCTGGTTAAGTATTTAAACCATCTTAGCCTGGGGAATGGTGTGCCTATCAACCAAACTATACTTAATAATAAAATTAGAACACGAAATTCGCATCTCATCCACCATCTTGTTAGAGAACCGGTTAAGACACCCGTTGCATAATGCTGGTGAACGCGGGTTCGATTCCCGCTCAAGATCAAAACATTTTTTTTTTTAATAAACAAATCATGTATAATTTAAAAATACTATGAATAAAATTTAATGTGTCTTGGGATGATAGTAATAAAAAAAAGAACTAAATTGTCACGTATATTTTTCATTATCGAATGATTTTTCAAAATATAAAATATATAAGTAGGTATCTATTTAAATACTTACCTTCTCAAAGTGTCCTAAATATTTCTATCTCTGGAAGTTATTAATATATGGAATTTATTATGTATTGAAGCCAGTTTTAAATAATAAAAATCTGATAATTATCTTATAGTAATTAAACAACGTTTCACGGGGTGACCCCGTGTGTCACCCTGTGACCACGATCACTGCAAAGTGTTTGAAACGTCGGGACAAAAATAATGATAAATATACGCGATTTAAACCGTTTAAAGTTGTTTAATTACTATGTGTAATAATCGCGAAAACCTAAGATAACATTCTGATAATTATCTTCTAAAAAGGAAGAGCTCACCTTGAATCTCCCTTTAAATTCAGCATAGGGAATTCCCAAGTACGACCAATAGTTGCCTATAATGTTGTATGATCCTTTGATTCTTCCTTGGTTCAACTGTATGCTGTTCATTTCTCCAAATATAGATGAACAATAGCATAATGATGTTAAGCCCAATAAATGATAAAACAACAACACCTGTCTCATGTTGATTCTCAGCAGACACTAACGTCAGTACATACAAAGTTACTGTATGACTAACGTATCATTAGGTACGTAGCAATATATCTTTTAATTGAGGGCATGGACATTACATAATATAGTATTACTTGTTCAGTGGTACATACGACTTGTAACCCTATTTCATTTTAATTGAATTCTTTTATCTTTATCACTTTAAAAAAACACTGTATAAATTAAAAGGAAGTGGTAAAGATAACGGAATACTAATAGCACGGTAAACCGTGGTAATAGTGTGAAGGCTTTTCACCAAGGATCTGCTTAGTATATACATACAATTGGATTGAGCTCATTGTCATTAAAGTGTGCCAGCTAGGGTCTTATTAACCGCGAAGTCTCCGTTCTGACAAGGGTGACAATAAATTGCAATTTAAAGATAGTCAAGACAGCCCAAAAATTAATAAATCTGAATTATAATATATTATACCATCACTATAGGTATTGTGACTTCTCTATATTTGTTTTGAAGGTATATTCCGTTGGTTTGAAACATAAACGGAAAAATATGACAGCAGCTGTCACTTTGACAGCTTCTTATCTTAATTTTTGTGTCATTTGTTGTCAAAATATGAATAATATGATTCAGGCCATGCGAGTATTGTTAGACTCCGGTACATTTTTATTAGTGAATGTCCTACATACCTGTGGATAAAAGTGGGAATGTCGAAGAGTTTACTGAATGTAGAGTCTGCTCTACATTGTCAGTACGGTCAGTGCGATTATCGATGAGTCGGAAGTCCAGGTGGCTTATGTGATGGGGGACTGAATGCTTATCCTAATGAGAGGTTTGGCGAGCAATTAGCGAAGTTTTGTGATAAGTTGTAGGAGTGGGCGGACTGTAGTATAGTAGGTAGTAACTCCACAGGTAACTGTACATTGGGCACATATACATTGCAGTGGTAGTAGAAGATGGTTGAACCACTGTATTACCACTAGAGCCGCTTGGAATACTGTGGTCAGCGCCAGCGTCACCCATTACGTCACGTGTCCGACCATCACCAGCTGAGCATTGAGTGTAATGTGTCGGGAGTTGCAGTGGGCTTGACAGACTCTTGTGTACGAGATGCACTGAAATTATTATATAAAGTGAGGCCAGAGTTCTAATAGTCAAATTACGTATGTTGAATTTTGTTATAATAATTTAGATTTATTTACGGACTTCATTATTTGTGACTGTGATAATTTTAACAGTGTGTTTATCTTTAAAATTATTACAAGCATATTGATATGTATTACCGGCATATAACGGACGTGCTGCAAATTGCAGCTATATAAGTTCAGTTCCATGTCAGCGTAAACGTCATAAAAAGTGCAGGGCTTTTTTTCAGATGCTGGACGGTTGCTGGCAGGCCTTCGTGTGGTACAGAATATGAAAACATGCATAACAGGCGCGCGGTATTTTAAAATAAACTCAAATGGTGTCAAAAAAATTAACAAAGTATTCAAATGAATATATTGGCCTTAGCAGCTTGCTCTCCAGATGTGTGCTCAAAGCCTCCAAATGATCTACGGTTGAGAAAATATCAAAGTTTTCAACAATCCAAGATGGCGAATTAAAGACGGCCACCATAATTGAACAGCGGAACCATTCCCAAAGGCTTCGGGTTTGGAATGAGTTCCCTAGGCAGAATGAAGGTTCTTATTACTCGGTATGTTTTGAAACCAGTGATCTTGAATTCTGGTCAGTGGTTGGAATATGTCTAGTCAAGGCCTAAGTTGAAAACCAAACCTTTTTGAAGCAGTGTTGGCTCAGTGGCATTGGCTATGGACTGCCGTGCAGCAGGTCCATGGTTCGAATCCCACCGCAGCAGGCTTGAGCTTCATAGCATAGTGGACGGTCATTTTGCGAATACCCGCCTGGCTAGCGACACCCTCAAGAAGAAAATCTGTTGCAAAGCACCTAACTGTGTGTTCCGGCAGCTGTCCTTGAGAGCCAGTAAAATTGCAGGGACATGAGACTTAAAACTGTGAATCTCAGCGAAATGCAACTGTTATAGACAGAGATTAGTCCACTTAACATCAGGTGGGCCTCGGGCTTGTTCCGTCACAATAACATTAAAAAAACCGCTTATTTGCGTTAGGTTTCCTTGCATCACCTACACGTTATTGACATTTTCAAGCAGGAAATGTAGAAAAGTAATCGTTGTAGTCAAAGTCCTTAATCCTGGTGATTTATATGGAAGACGAATTAGTTATGTCATACTGAAAATTGCGAAGTTTCCAGCGATGTTTGTAGCTGTTAATGTACGAAACTCTGATAACAATAACACAATCCCATTGTTTCCAAACTCTGTTTACGTTTTAAGAGAAATTAATTGTAATTGTAAACAAACTATTATGGAAAATATTAATTATATCAACGACACTTCGTGTCTTGTAGTTAATGAGAGCAGTGATCTATTTAACTATATATATGTCGTGGTACATGTTCTAGTAAGTGTTACTTTAACTCTAACTTTTCGGTACAACATTCTGGCTTTCTAATAATATCATAAACAAGGCGACGAAGGGTTACCTTTTAATGGAGTAAAGCGAAAGGAAATTTTAGCTAACGTTCTTTACTATCATAGAGAAAAGTAATGCACGGGAAACAATTGAAACACCATTCTTGCACAGCTGTTTTTTATTCTGCAAGACCATTTTTTTTTCGTCTTTCGTTATAATTCTGTGATTACTCGTAATATTTCTGATTTATGTGCTGATCATCACACAGTGTCGATCCCCTGAATAAGTGTTTTTGCCGGTTATTGTACAATACCTATTTAACTCTTAGTTAATCATTACTTGTTTTAAGAAATGGAATATAATAATGATAATATAATATATCGTTTATTTTGCCAGAACTTTGGGTTACAATCTACTTGTAACATAGGTACTAATGAACATATTAAAAATTAATTAATCGTAATATTAAACTACAACTATGAACACTAGCTCCCACACTAGGATTCCCTGTGTTGTGGGAGTCTAGTCCTGTGGTACATATTTTGTGTTATTTATTTGCTACAAGGAAGTAACTACTAACTACAGTTAGTTAGTACCCACCCACTTATATTCATCAGCTGTGAATCCACTCGCTTACCTAAAACACATCATCATCTACATTGTCAATACAACCAAATAACCGTAGGTACGGTTATTTATTCATGTGCTACAACTACGTACCTACGTACCGAAATAAAGAAATTACTTATCTACATCAAAGTTACTTTCCAAGAAAAAATAATCATGGATCTATATGACGATCTCACATACACTGACGACTTGTTTACATACAAATACTTAAGAATAACTTAGAAACATCAATTTAATTACATGTATCCAAGGTCACGAACACAACCAAAGGCATATTTCACAACACAATAACAATAATATAACAGCGTCATAAAATTCATATGTGCATACACGTCGTAAAAGTACCCCCATTTTTTACCCCATATACTCAGCACCTGAGATCAAATCTTCGCTATTAGCGTTTGCTGACTCGAATGAACCTTTATTGGCTTTTTCTTCAGCAAAATTATCCGTTGGAGTTCGATTAAACTATGCCCCTTTATGGCCTGATGATGTTTGAATACCTATTTTACATAGATACATCTTAATCATGTTTTCTTTATTAACAGTTTGTTCACAGGTGTATTCAAGGCATTTGCTATGCTCTTTGGTCTGGGTTGGGTTGGAAGGCAAGTCTTGGACCATATTCCTTACTACAATGACACTCCTACGACAATAATACCCTACGAAGTGAAGGTATACGAGCGTGGGAAACACTCATAGCAAAATTTGACCAATATTTTGAGAAGGAGACTACTCTGATACTTATAAGCAGAAAATCGTGTGCTATATTTCCTGTGATATGTATGTGTAAGTATGGATTTATTGGAATACCACAAAATTGTGTGTACTTATTCCCCAGTAGATCCTAAAAGTATTGTTATTCTGTTATCATACTTTTTTACCGTTTGCGCACCGTTGAGCGGATGTCACGCGCTGTCGGCTCAGTTTAAGTTGGTTATGACAAACCTAAGAACTAATCAGCACCAGCTTACACTGAGACGCTTGCGCGCAGAGGGATACTCCCACTTGGTCATCAATATTCTAGAGTATTGAAATTTCTGTTTAAAAGCAGGTATATGGTAATCATTTAGTATTTAGTTACTCTTTTTTTTAAATAAAGGCTGTCATGACTTTTGGTGGTTATCTAAATTAAAACTTGTAGTGATGAAACCTGAAGTATATCTGCCTTCGTGCTATTTCATCATACTCATGATATTGTTTCAGGCATCAGCATTATTAATTATTGTACACGTCACTAAGTAATTAAAGGCGGAAGGCATTTTTCTCAGTGTATCCTCAAGTAGAGAATCTGTCACTAAGCACATAACGGTGTGTTCCGGCAGCTGTCTTTGAGAGCCAGTAGGTAATTTTAGGTTAAACCTGTTAACACCTTCGACCACACTTACTATCAGAAGAGATTGTGGTCAAAAGCTTACCTATAAGCAATAAAAAAAGGTTTTTTAAACAACCATAAACCAGTGAAAAATTATAGTCATGTGCGGGATCCCGCAAATTTTTAATTTGAAGAAATATTATATTTCAAATTTATTTTGAACAAATTTTGTAATAGGCACTGCATGTTTATTAAAATTAAAATTATTATTTTTGAATTGAACAGATTCATTACAGCCGCCGTGGGTACCATAAGCATACTCTGGACGCTGGCATGGGCAGCCAAACATTTTATGGAAATAGTGGACGAAAATCACAAGCTTGAGCCCAGTGTCGAAGAATACAACGAGAGAGTATATGGGATAAGAGAACATGGTGTACACTATTGAATATTCCACATTCGTCATTGATAACCAAAGTTAACTTAAATAAATATAAAACTATTTAACACGCGTGTGGAAACTGGTGCATCTGTCACGCATCAGCTAAAGATAGAAGCGAAAAGATTGTAGGTATTCAGATGTTAGTGTAAGTTAGTATGTATGTACAGGTATCTACATAAGTATTGATTTTTTATGCACAGTCTTTACTGTAACATGAAAACCGTTTCATAAAAACTAATCCTGAGATGTACGAGATAAACCACGCTGGAAGACCAAGTTTAGTAAAATAAGTGGGCTAAAGATATTGAGACAGGAAATGGAAATAATGGGAAGGATTCATCATGAATCCTATTTCAGTCTCTTAACTATGAAGAATCCTTTCCTATCTCAATCTCTCAATTTTCAAGAAGTATAATTTCCTGTCTCAATTTATTTAGACCACTTATTTTACCTAGTCAAAATAAATAGGATTCATTATGAATCCTGTTTCATTGCCGCAAGCAGAGACGTCAGTTAACACTATACTGTACTGTACAGATCCACCAACTTACCTGTTCAGATGGCAGAAAAAAGAACTACAACATTCCTTCAACTTGTGACGGTTTGTAGTTGATTTCCTTTATCAGCGCTCTCGCCAACTGCACAGTTAAGTTGGTGGTACTATAACAGCCAACTCGTCCACTGCTGAACACAGCCTCCCCTATTAAGGGGATATTTGCCATAATCCCCACGCTTGGCAGGCGGCTTGGGGATCGATTTCGACAATTAATACTAATGATCATTAAAAACGTCAAAATCCATACAAAAGGCACGGTTTATTGATACACTAAAGTTAAAAACGTCTCTGAGCGCAGCAGTAAGTCTCTTTAACTTTGAAAATTAACCATTTCGCATCTCAATCTCTTATATTTCAAGAAGAATAATTTACTTTCTCAATCTAAGTATTTAGACTACTTATTTTACCTTGTCAAAATGGAAAGGATTGATTGTGAACTTTGTCTCAATCTCGTAACGTTAATAATTTCCTATATCAATCTCTGTACTTATTTTCCTATTACATTGTATATTTATTTATGAACATTGTAATATATTAAAATAATGTTTGTTTTTTTACAATAAAGTGTAAAAAAACAAACATAACATGTTGGTTTGAAATATGCAAATATAGAGTAACTTTAATAATGACAAATATTTTAAAAATATTTTACGAAAACATCAAATTAATATTTTAATAAAACACTTAAAAATATATTTAGTGACAATTCCGCCCAATTTTCCTGCTAAGCCGACGTGACGTCACAAACGCCACGCAGCCAAACCGGAAGAACCTTCGACGCGCTTCGCTTCTACACGAAGCATCCTCAGGAGGTCTTGACTCTTCGAGCGCACGATCGAGAATCATATTATATTAATTTTATGTTTTCGTAAAATATTTTTAAAATATTTGTCATTATTAAATATGGATTTCCGCAAAGTAACGCCTGAATCTATTCATTATCTTGAGTAACTTTAACTAAATATTGTAAGTTAATCGTTAATAAGTTACTATAATACCATAGGTTAACTTTAGTTACAGGTTACGAATCATTATTTATAGCGTATTATTATTCCTAGATTAGAGGTTGTATTATGTACTAATAGCGTGATGATTATGTCAATGCCCATTTAGGTGACCATAATATCGTACTAGTAGGCGCATTTGATCGAAGACTGGCGGGAAATTATTTTTTTTATCGATTTTATCGCGCTTGATGCTTTGGTTGTGGGTCGAAAAGCATTTTTTTTTTTAATGTTATTGTGAAGGAACAAGCCCCACCTGATGTTAAGCGGTATCCTTTGCCTATAACAGATGCATTTCATCACAAGTGACGAACTGCACTGCGCCCATCACCTTGAGACACACCTGTTAAGTCTCATTTTGCCTGTTATTTCCCTGGCTCTCAAGGACTGCTGCCGGAACACACCGTTAGGTGCTTGGCGACCGATTTTCTACTTGAGGGTGGTCGCTAGCCAGGCGGACATTCGCAAAATGCCCTTCCACCATGCGGTGAAGCTCAAGCTCTGGGCGGGATTCGAACCATGGACCTGCTGCGCGGCAGTCCATAGCCAATGCCACTGAGCCATCACTGCTTCAAAAACAGTTAACATGATCATGGTATTTAAAATAAAATTGCTAGTATTTTAGATTAATTTAAATAAGTTATTAAACACAAATGCACATAGTTCCATATTTTACTCATCAACCGTCAAAGTAATAAAAAATACGTTCTGTCATGACAAAGTATAAAATATTAAATATATATTCCGAGTCTCAACAGTTATAATACACATAATAAATAGTTAGACAACCTTAAAAAGAAATAAAAAATGAATTTCCCGCCATAGACGTCACCGTTCATTTTAAATGTTAATATACCTACCTAATAAACCAGACAAAATGCGAAGCTCTCGTAGCGAAGTTTGCTGAGCCGTTCTGAATCGATCAGCTAAGTTAAGCAACGTCCGCCGCGGTCAGGAGTTGGATGGGTGACCGGTAGTGACATTACTACTGAGCGTTTTCGTGCTTCTGAGGGCACTTTAAGCCTTCGGTCCCGGTTGTTGTCTTACGATGACAGTCGTTAAAGCATGGTGGTAGAGCATTTTGCGAATGCCCGCCTGGCTAGCCACCACCCTGAAGTAGAAAATCTGTCACCAAGCACCTAACGGTGTGTTTCGGCATTTGTCCTTGAGAGCCAGTAATTCTAGGCTATTATTTTTTATACACATGCATATCGTAGATGGTTATAACAATAGAAATGGACGATATCATCCACTACGGATGCTAAGAGGTCATACTTTTAAACAATATCAAGAAAGATGTAAGGAGTGACAGCTGTCAAAGTGACAGCTAGTGTCGTATAAACGGTTGTGAGGTTGTAAGGTGTGACAGAAAATCCTAGCTCACAGCTATGATTTATTTCAGGGTCAATTTGAATAAATTGTAGGCTAAATATGTAATCTAAAGTGTTGAAGCAGTGATGGCTCAGTATCATTGGCTATGGACTACCGCGCAGCAGGTCCATGGTTCGAACCCCCCGCGGGCTTGAGCTTCACCGCATGGTGGAAGGGCATTTTGTGAATGCCCGCCTGACTAGCTACTACCCTCAAGTAGAAAATCCGTCGCCAAGCACCTAACGGTGTGTTCTTGAGAGCCAGTGAAATTGTAGGCACATGGGACCTAACAACTATGTCTTAAGGTGGCGGGCGCAGTGCAATTCGTGACTTGTGACGAAATGTATCTGTTAAAGGCAGAGGTTAGTCCGCTTCACGTCAGGTGGGCCTCGAGCTTGTTCCGTCACATTAACATAAAAAATATATATATATACGAGTATGTAAATCCAAAACTACATTAACTGTTAATTTAACACCTATTGTTTTTGCAAATCGAATCTCACGAAACCTACTAGATTTTTTTTTAAATATATTGTTAATTTTCCATATTATTAATAGAGCGTGAGTTAACCTAGTAGGCATTGAAAGAAAAAAAAGTAATGCGTGTTACTGCACGTTACATAAATATTGGACTAACTGTATGCTTGACGAAATGCGTATCGGACAAATTGCGTCTTGGACCAAGTTTAGTTAGGTCATTGAAACAACGTGACTAACCAACTCAAGTATCACTCACCTAAATCTGTAAAATTTCAAGGCAAGAATAATTATACAGTTTTGTTTTATATTAATTTATTTAAAAAATAAAAGTACATACTGTATTCATTAAAGTTGTATATTTTCACACATTTTGCAACGACATTCCCTCGGAGTTATGTCCAGGTAATGACAGAGTGACTGTTTTGACTGCAGTTTTGACTCCATTCTCTCTTCTGATGCAGAGAAGTAACCACACTGTAAAGGATATTAATATCTATATGTTTTTTTTTTGTAATTGTGAAGGAATAAGCGCGAGGCCCACCTGATGTTAAGCGGTATCCTCTGCCTATAACAGATGCATTTCATCACAAGTGACGAACTGCACTGCGCCCATCACCTTGAGACATACCTGTTAAGTCTCATTTTGCCTGTTATTTCACTGGCTCTCAAGGACTGCTGCCGGAACACACCGTTAGGTGCTTGGCGACAGATTTTCTACTTGAGGGTGGTTCAGTTATTATTCAGTTCAATAACTAAGTACAACACAGTACCGTAATCTGATTTAGTCTACATATATCCGATTACGCATATTTTTTTTCTTAATAAAGCTGGTCATCAAAACTTTGGCCATCCCATTTCAATTTAGCTAGCTTTTGACTAGCTGTTAAATTTGTTAAGAATAAGTATTTTCTAAAACATCATAATCTAGACTATTTGAGCATAGTGATTATTGCTCATGTCGAGCTCTTAAATATAATTTTTAATTGTGGCCAGTCAATTAATCTTAGTAAATCATTAAACAATTTACTTGCTCTAACGATTTAACGTGAAAATGTTGTAAAAATCGGGATCATGTACACCATGGAACTCAAATAGTCAAGTCAGCATATCAAAATGTGCAATTTCTCATGTTTCAGAGTATTGAAATACCTAGAAGTCGACTTATGATCAGGAAACTTATTTATTCTCAAAAATATAACCACACATTTTGAACTACCGAAAATGTCTTAAAAACATAATTATCAATACTACACAAATCCACATTAATATTCTAGAATGAGTGAGAATACTTAACGTACACTCCGAGCCATTTCACGGCAGTGCAATCGCCTCGCGCTTGGCTTTACCAGTTTCGAGAGAAGAGCCCAGGCTCTGGCCGCTTTTCGGTCACACTTGAGCGCTTGTTGAGCACAAGCTATTGCGTAGGTCTTCGCTGCCGCTTGTTCTTCTGTGGGAGCAGCATCACCACCTTCACCTACCGACGCCCTCTGTAAAGATTGGAAGCTATCAAAAAACTACGAAATATGGAAGCATTTGATTGCTTTCTCACTTGATGTTAGGTGATGAGACAATAATGAAGTAGCGTTTCTCTTCCTTCGTGCTTCAAATGAATTATATGAAACAATGATGGCCGAGCGATAATAGCTATGGACTGCCGCGCCGCAGGTCCCTGGTTCGATCCCCACCGCCTGGTTGAGCTTCACCGCATAGTGGTAGGGCATTTTGCGATTGCCCGCCTGCCTAGCTACCACCCTCAAGTAGAAAATCTGTCGCCAAGCACCTAACGGTGTGTTCCGGCAGCAGTCCTTGAGAGCCAGTGAAATTACAGGCACATGAGACTTACCAACTGCGTCTCAACGCAGCACGGGCGCAGTGCACTTAATGACTTGTAATGAAATGCAACTGTTATAGGCAGAGGTTAGTCCACTTAACATCAGGTGGGCCTCGAGCTTGTTCCGTCACAATAACATAAAAACAAAAAAAAAAAAACTCCAATACATATGAGCTTTTGAGTTCTGTGATGATTAATAGTTAACTTTATTTTATCTTGTTTACTACGTGAATATAGTAAGTAGCTAATTAGGTTTAATGGGAAAGGTTTCCATCGGGCGGTTCGTGTTAGTTTGTGGTGTTAGCGAATGATGATGATGGCTTGAAAAAAATAATTAAAGGTCATGTATAAATAAAATATGATGCTTTTTAGAAAATAATATACTTTAGATAACTTATGACTGTAAATAACATGTTAGGGTAGCATACCCCGAGCCAGTCGTCCGCAAGAGCCATCCAAGCATAAGCACTGGGCTGCCTACGCACTAAGTCCACCAAATTTGTGCGAATTCGTTGCTGGTCACGGCATGGCAATGAGAGCAAAATGCTATAAAAATGCAAAATAACAATAAAATCAGGTACCTATTAATTTATTCGGAACCGTCTAGTACCCGCGTTATACTTCCGGAAAAATTCCAACCAGTTTCGTACTGTTTTGAAGTCCTTCGCCTGGGAGTCACAATTGCACGAAACGCGTAATTCGCTGAAGTCTGTGCTCGCAGACTTCAGCGAGTCGCAATTGCGACTCCCAGAAGAAGGACTTCAAAGCAGTCCGAAACTGGTCGGATTATTTCCGGTAAATATAACGCGGGTCCTACCCGGTTCCTAATATGGATAAAACTCGCGATAGTTTTCAAATATCAAGTAAATCAGACATTACATTAATACTTTCATGTAACAGGTACCTACTTGGTTTCTGAAAAAGCTAGATTTTAGTTTCTGAGAAACTAAATGAATGTAATGTTAATTCGACTAGAGTAAATTTATTAGCCGCACGTGGGGTGCCTGTCTAGTATGTTAACCCCCCTCCATCTCTACCCGTGAGTGTCGTAAGAGGCGTCTAAGGGTAACACAACAGAAAGTGCGGGCAGCAGCGCTTTCTGAGGAACTGATATCTCACACTGTGATCCCCAAGACGCCTGCCAAGCGTGGGGATTATGGAACCCACCTGATGTTAAGTGGTCTAAACTCTGCTTGTAACACGAATTGCACTATGCCCGTCACACTGAGACGTACAGTTGTTAGGTCCTGTAATTTTTACATAAATACAAATGCAAGATATACATTGTGAAATGTGATAACTGACGCTTCAGAATCAGAATCAGAATCATTTATTTGTCAATCTGCTTTCGTCAATTTGCTTTCGTTATGTTAAGAAGTATACCTCTCGTAAACATTTTACATCAGCAATTATTTATTTTTTGCCGGTTATTGTATAATATTGAATTTATAACATGTTATAAAGACATATTTTAAAAGTACCTTACGCATCTATCATAGTTTTGTCAATTTTAATAACAAAATATTCGGAGTAAAAATTCAATGTGTCCCTACGGACATTAAGAGCTTACCTGAAAGCTCCAAGGCATGTGCCAGTTTTCTTAAAGGAGCCCATTGCTGCGGCAATATCTTGTTTCTTGTGGTAGCACTCTGCTTCTAAGGTCTTCAAATAACTTATCTGAAAGAGAACTGAGTCAGCATTTCTTGGCCTCACATTTAGTTTTCTACATGATGCAATACCAATTCTTTAAAGCGCTCGTAGCGAAGTTTGCTTACCCGTTCTTAACCGATCAGCTATAAGCTAAGCAACGTCCACCGCGGTCTTGACGTGTATTTGTGACATTACTACTGAGCGCTTCCGTGCTTCGGAAGGCATGTTAAGCCATCGGTCCCGGTTGTTGTCTTCGTAAGGCATTTTGTGAATGCTTGCCTGGCTAGCTACCACCCTCAATTAGAAAATCTGTCATAAAGCACCTAACGGTGTGTTCCGCCAGCTATCCTTGAGAGCCAGTAATTCTAGTTTAGCCTGAACAACATCTTCGATTACAGAATCAATTACCATCAGGTGAGATAGAGGTCAAAGGTTAGCCTATCCGCAATAAAAAAATACCAAGTATAAGAAGGTATTAAAGAGTAATTTTGGTGTAACGAAGAGCTTTTATAGCGATGCTAATAATAGTCCATATAAATTATGTTTACCTCTCCATATTTTTTGAGGCCAATGTGTAGGTGGCACAGGGCATCATCATAGTTTCCGCGAAGCCGACAGCACAATGCCACAAGGTGAAAATATACAGCTGATACTCCGGTTTCACAAAGTGCTCTGGATATGCACACTTCTGCCAACTGAATATTGGGTAATTTTCACATACATTTACTCTAGCATTTGAGAAAGATGTTTATTTATTTAATCATTACCAACACCACTACAGCTTGCACCAAAGCGATGCTGTAGATAATAATATTACAATGACACATTGATATGAAATAAAATAAAAATAACACAATAGATTACAATAATGAAATATTTTCCAATATGTTTGTGCCATTTCTGTAAATTTCATCAAGCTGCAACACATAAATCTCGTTCGAAATAAAATTAATAAGTTTAATAGCCCGAGATAATGGGGCGTATACTTTTCTAGGTTGATGTTCGATATTGGAACACTGAGATATGTATTTAATTAGCGAAGTCAAATAAACGTGCAAAAAATCTAAGAAATTTGGCTAGGTTGTCCGATGGCAAAATTTTATTATAGTGGGAAATATCTGCATGTGTGTGGCGAAATATCAAGATGAATTATTAGAAACAAAGAGAAGACAATTTAAGACTACATATAGTATTTCCATTTCCTTATTTTCTCGATGACAGCTCCTGTGAAAACTTAAAAGCGTTCTTTTTTACATTATGTATGCATTATTTTATAAAAATATGACGTTTACGCACGAACAAGGTTATACCAGAGTTTCTCCTACTCTGGTATAACCTTGTACGTCCGTAAACGTCATCAACGTCGTATAAGTAACCGGACTTATCCTTTTTTTTTGAGTATGATTTTCAAGAACTATCTTATGCTCAGCGAATATCAACATTTACGTGTTTCTAGTGCGCAAATGTATTGCTAGTAACTAATTATTTTACAATTAAATATACATTTTCGTTCAGCTAAATAATTTTATAATAATTTTCCGACCTAGTTAAACAATTTTCGTAACTAACAAAGCGTAAAACAAGCAGCACAAGCAGTGCGTATGCGAGTTAAATGGGGTGCCACAGGTCATGGCGTAATTATATATGGGCTATTGCCCTTCACTTTGATTCGACCACGATGCAAATAGTTAATAGTAAATTAGTAAAATTAATAAAATTTAGTAAAATCAGACCTTTATTTTATTATTCTATCGTGCTAAGCACCTGATGCTAAGTTAAAATCGTGCTAATCACCTGATGCTAAGCGGCAATCTTTGCCTATAGCAGATTTATATTTATTTAAATTAAAAGTACTTTAACAATCTTAATAGTGTATCGGTGTCCGGACAAGGTATTCTGTTTTCCGGATACCGACGTCTTCCCGTGTTGTAAATTAATTATACATATTAAATAATACTACTATAAATTATGAAAGCCTACAGTAAAAATACAAGAAATAGAAAATAAAATACTACAATATTAAAAAAAATAGCTAACAATTATTATACATTTGCGTAGTGCAGTAGGACAACAACTATAGTAGGTAGGTACTTCATAACATACAATATAGATATATACAGAGTCAAATAAAATACAGATAGGCAAGAATAATGATAAGTCAATAAAATGTAAGTATAGTGGGTAGGATTCATCGGTGCGTGTGCACTGCGCCCATCACCGTGAGATATAGTTCTTTAGTCTCATGTGCCTGTAATTTCGACAGCACTCATACCCTTCAAACCGGAACACGGTAATGCGAATATAACTGTTTGGTAGAAATACCAGAGGGGCCAGCGGCTGGTCAACTTCATGGAGAAGGAGGGACTCTTTGCGATGAACTCCTTCTTCGAGAAGCCACTATGCCGGAAGTGGACGTGGATAAGCCCCGATGGTTCAACAAAAAATGAGATCAAGTTTATCATGACGACCAGGAAGCAAATATTCAATGATGTCTCTGTGATCCATTAGGTGAAAACCGGTAGCGATCACCGTATCGTTAGAGGCACATTGAATATCAATGTAAAGCTTGAGAGGTCGCGTCTGATAAACTCCACGCTCCGTCCTAGCATTGCCCAAATCCAAAACCCCGAGAGCTTTCAACTCGAACTACATAACCGCTTCCAGTGCCTAGCTGAATGCGAATCAGTGGACGAGATAAAAAACGGGTTGGTAGAAGCTGTCCAAGCGGTGGGGTCTCAGTTCTTTAAGACCCCCCGCCGATATAAACCAAAGAAACTCTCAGAAGTAACCATCAAGCAGATGGAAGATCGGAACTCGCACAAAGAGTTCTACTGCAACTAAAACCTTCTATGAATAGTAGGCGCTATCCGAGCATTCTCTATTTTTCTCTTTGACCACATTGCATCACCGTGAAGTGAGATCGAAATCCAGCATTTGTAATATGAAAAAAATAACTAACCCCTCTTCATCTATTATTCTGCTCCTGGCTAAGCATTTTTCCATATCATATAATTGTGTCAATCATCAGGTGAGGTAGTGGTTAAAGGCTTACCTATCAAGCATTACCTAACAGTTCAGTAACCTATTATATGAACCTCTAGACTGAAAAGATTTATATAAAAGAAAAAATTATAATATGTATATAAAAATTTGTAATTGCGTACCTAATGAAATTTTGATATTAAATGAAAGTAAATTCAAGAAATGTTTAACTGACTGGCTTCTTAGCAATTGTTTTTATAGTGTTAAGGATTTTTTAGATTATTGTAAATAAATATTTTTTTAATGTATAAAATAATTAAAATAAACTAGTGTTTAAGATTCCAGATTGCCTAGGCAGGTATGGTAAGCAGAGTCTTCCACTTGGACAACCTGTTTTTGAATCCTAAATTACCCGCGATACGCGGGGGTGAAATGACGTAATACTGTCAATGACTTACAATATAATTCGGTCTTCTTACTTCGACGACCCCACCCTAGCGCTTCCCTAATAATGAATTATTGGCCAACAATGCATTGAAGAGGTAATTTACAGCACGAGATGTCTAACCAATTTTCAACTCAAAAGCAAACTTTTTATTTCAACTCAAAATGTCCATAGACCAGTGTAGACTCCTACGCTAAGGAGGCGTTCAGAAACTCGACCCGCAGTTGAACGTTCCGAACAATTAGATTCATTAAAACATTTGCACGGTTGCTTGCCGACTGAATCCATTGTATCTGTATGACTAATATTTAGATCCTTTTGAAATGTATTTTAGCAAATAAATAAATGATTTGATTTGATTTGATGGAAAAAAATCTCCATGTTTAACACCGTAAAAAAACATGAACATAATGAGCAGCATATCGATGCGAGTTGGCTGTTGCTAAACGTAGGGATTATAAGACATTCAATGCCCACATTACCCGAAAGATAGTGGGTAGATCAGGTACTAAAAAACGATCTCAAGGAGGAAAGGCAAGGAAGGTGATAATAATGATGAGATGTGCTGTTAGGCTGCCATACCTCAATGTGGGTTATAAATGGTTTTGGGATTGGATGAGGGTTACCCCTTCTAATATTATAATATGAACTAGGTATTGCATTTAAACACATGGCTGTCTCTGCCTGGCATGGTACTTTTTTACACCTAAACTTCTGAATCAATAAAATATGGCACAGCGTTAGTTACCTAACCTGTAGAGACAAATATCAAGAAAAGCACTTTTTTGTGTTATTGTGACGGAACAAGCTCGAGGCCCACCTGATGTTAAGCGGACTAACCTCTGCCTAGAACAGATGCATTTAATCCAAAGTGACGAATTGCACTGCGCCCGTTGCCTTGGTTATCTTGAGACATAGTTGTTAAGGCTCATGTACCTGTAATTTCATTAGCTCTCAAGGCCTGCTGCCGAAACACACCGTTAGTTGCCTGGCGACAGATTTTCTTGACTTGACTTGACTTGAAGGTGGTAGCTAGCCAGGCCGGTAATCGCAAAATGCCCTTCCATCATGCTCAAGCCAGCAGTGGGGATCGAACCAGAGACCTGCGGCACGGCAGTCCATAATTATTACCGGGCGAGCGGTAATAGTTATGGACTGCCGTGCCGCAGGTCATCATTGCTTCAAAACTGCACTAATTGAACTAATGTAACACCACATCCAGGGGTGTCCTCAAGCTACGCCTTGAGTTCAGAATGAACTTGTTTGTCTATCTTCACCATGGCGCCAAAATTCAAGTTAATTTCTGGCACGGATTTCAATTCTTAGACCAACTTATTAGGTTGTAACTTTTAGAATTAAGATTTCGTCACCATATTATAAAGAACTATACCTAACTAATAATAAGAAATAAGAATCTAACCTGACTTGCACAAAAGAGATTAGACAGAGCAGCTACAAAACCTAGCAAACAACGTTTTGATATCTTACATATTTTTGGATATACCTGTAATGTAAAAAATATTTATAAGTAATTCAAATATTTCCGATAGCTTTCGGTTTGCTTAACTATTGTTTGCTTGGTACAGTAAGTAGCACAATGAAAGTCCTATACTTACTTAAATAGCTTGGTGTTAAAATATTGCAATACAAAAGGACGTATTTGAATTTTAAGTGCCACGACAACTAACAGAGATAGCTCGTATTCGAAGAAGCAAGTCAGCAGCACTGTAGTATGGACTAGTTCCGGGCAGTATAGGAGTGTAGTCCCACCAGTCACCGAGCTCGAAGTCCCACGTTCTAGGAAAGTTCTTCTCTTCTGACATACCATCCTTATGTGTCCTGAAAATGTAGGATTAGACAAAAATCCATTCTGAAAAATACATGTATTTTTTATACTTAATAGGCTAGCCCATGACTCACTTTCTCACCTGATGGTAAGTTATGATGTGGTCAAAGATGTTAATCAGGCTAACCTAGAATTACTGGCTGTCAAGGACAGCTGCCGGAACACACCGTTAGGTGCTTCGCGACAGATTTTCTACTTGAGGGTGGTAGCTAGCCAGGCTAGCATTCGCATAATGCCCTACAACCTTATAACGACTGCCATTCTAAACAACAACCGGGACCGACGGTTTAACGTGTCCTCCGAAGCACGGAAGCGTTCAGTAGTAATGTCACTAGCAGTCACCCATCCAAGTCATGACCGCGACGGACGTTAGCTAAGCGGTTAAGAACGGCTAAGTAAACTTCGCTACGAGCGCTTCAAAATAGTTCAAAAAGTAATGGTTTAAGTGAAGTACATTTTTCTTTAGTAATTTACGAAAATTTTATTTTCTCATGATGCAAATCACACAGGACAATACTGGTAGGTCTATCATTGCATATTATTTAAACAGAAACGGACTAGTCCAAAACCAACTAATAATAGTTTTTCGCAAAATAATATAATGGGTTCCAAAGCGGAGCGGCCCATGCTGATGAGGAGCTTCGAAATTTTGTGTTTCATTCCAAGTACTGCTATTGTGGTTTAAAAACTTAACAGCTGTGCGCAGCAGGATATTATGCTCGGTATATGGCAATAGGCTCGCTCTTATTAAACGGTACTAAAATGGATATCGAATCGCGGGTGTTTATACACCTGTGCCTGCCACTTCGTGAAAAACAGGCAGGACAATATGACTACTATGAATATTATGGAATAAATTGGTGCTTATCAAAGCAAGTGATTCACTGCGAATCAAAATAGTGGTGAGACAATATGTTGCTGAGTAACTTAATAAACAGTTTGTTTACAAATACCCTCTTTCAACTATGAAAAATCAATATTTTTATGACAATGACTCACTTTTCATTATAATGCCAGACCTTGTCTGCCATGTGGAACAGCTGCCGGTCTAGGTAGTACGCATTGGCGATGATCCACGCTGTGGACCAGAAAGGACAGAGGGCCAGAAGAGCGACAAAGAACGGTTCGGCCAGGGCAGGATCTTCTTCGTATAGCATGCTACCTTTCGATAAAAGACTGTGGAAAAATTACTATCCAGTAAAAGTAGATAATTATATCTACACTAATATTATAAAGAGGTAAGATTTGTATTTTTGTATGCAACGAGTAAACTTTAAAGCTACAGGACCGATTTAGATGAAATTTATAGTAGATAGTTTTTATCTAGCTGCGCAAAAAGAGATTAATGGTTTAGCGCGATAACCGACATACGCGCGGGTGGAGCCGTGGCCGGAGAGCTAGTAGAATATAAGAACGCAACCTGCAAATCTAAATAAGCCAATATATCATAGGATACCAACATTATTTACTATTATACCGGCTAGCATTCACGGTGTTTGGTCGTAATCTCCGACCGGTGTTCAAGCAGTAAAGATGCTCATTCTCAAGGAATGCGGGCAGCTTCGAAGGCTGCTAGACGCGCACTCTCCAAACACCGTGAGTGCTAGCCGGTATAATAGTAAATAATTATGTCAACTCACGTTAGTTTTTATGGATACCAACATGTCTTATTTATCTTATCAGAAAGAAGTCTCGACATGATCGACACATTGTTTTTGATACTCCAATTACTCTTAGGTTTATAAAATTAAAGGAACAAGCATTGCAGTGATTAGCTTATGACAAATCTCAACTAACCTGAGAACTTATAACAACAAAAGTGGCAAATAGGAGCAAACTTATTTATCTTAAATCTTATTTGTTAAATTTTAAATATATTTGTTTTACTGCAGAAACTTAAATTTCTTATTTCATAAATCAGTAACTTACGTCAGAGGATGTCGAGGATTCAGCAAGACTGCTTTATTAAGACATACGTTTGCCCAATCTCTGTCCAGGTCTTTCAAGCAGGTGGACAGTTCACGCCAGGTGTCCGCGTCATGAGGGTTCTGTACTATGACCTGTTTTGGCATAGGAAGATTCAAGTTAAAAAACGTTAAATACCTATTATTTAAATTACAAAATAATACACAGCGTGCTCATGCTATGCTCTTCCAATCGGTTTAGATTGAAAAATTGGATCATGGTTACTCAGTTTCTTTTGTAAACACTCCAGGACCCAATTAACAGTTTGAAACCCACGTATTTGAATCTTTCCTTGCGATTTTGTACTTTTATTTTCATAAGAGGCCAAAAAAAGTAAGCACCCCTTTGATTACAAAAGATTAACATTTAGGTTTAAAGTAAAAGTCATTCACCTGAGCCATTTAGAGTTTCGTGTCAAATGGAAAGGGAATTCTACGTTGCTATCTATAACTCTTTATTGGGGAGGCATAATTGGAAAGACAGTTAGACCACAAAAATACACATATACGACTTATAATTTAAACAACTAAAACGTTAACTAGTCTTATATACTGTGACGTTACTGACAGGGATAGGAAGCGTTCACATATCTATTTTACTTCATAAAATTATGGGGACGCTTGGATTTAAGGGAAACTCTAAGACTCTATGACTTATAGCACTTATCTCTAGGGCACTTATCTTCATCTCATGAAAGTAAAATCAAGCACCTCACGAAAATCTCTCAGCAAAAGCACGTAGACATGTTGTGCAACTAATTTGTTGTGTAAAAAAATACGAATGCAATTGTTATGACCTTAAAAAGTTTAAAACAGGCTAAGATATTATCGTCAAGGGGTGACTATAGCCATGAATAAGAGTTGAGCCAATCAACAGCAGTATACCTAAGTAATACAATCCAGTGTAATAAAATTATCGCACGAAACGCGGATTGTTTGAAAAGAAGACAAAAGACAACCAACGGCATACATTAATATCGAGCACCAACAAAAACTTAGTTCAGTATAGAATGTCGAATGTGGACTAGGGATTATTATTTGCAAATTGACAAAATAGCAATGAGGTCTCCTGTATTTTTTAAATGAAATTCTCGTGAGTTTCACAACCGTGGTTGACGTATTCGATCCCTAACGTGAGTGTTTTTGCCGTACATATATTTAAATAGGTCTCCTCTAGCGCCTGTAGTTGCTGATATATATGGTTTGAATTAGAGGCAACTTTGTATAGTCAAGAAACTAGTGGGGCTATGCTGACGACCTGTTTGCCATTGTGTACAAAAAGTAAGCATTCACATAACATTTTAATTGAACGATTGGAGATACCACTACTACTTTTCGAGTACCTACGTCGCTTACCAACAGATCAGTAAAAACCAAACTTCTAGGTTAGCCTGAACAACATCTTCGACCACATCATCACTTACCATCAGGTGAGATAGTGGTCAAGGGCTAAGCTATCAGCAATAAAAAAAACAAATGTGACGTTCTCTGGAACTAATGCAGCAAGATCTTAGTCGTTTCTTTAGTTTAATTTATAACAATGCATAAAACGTGGCTTCACCATAACGAGCCCCGAAATGAAATTACAGCCCATGACTTGTAAACCTCATTCGTCTCCAATCCTAAAAAAATATATGGTGAGTCGTTTCGCTAGTAAGATCATGAGCACTAGTTTCTGAGATAGTCAAGTCATGGAGTCACATAAATCTAAATAAATTTAGATTTCTGTGCATGGAGTAGTAGTGATTGAATATCGCAATCACGGAACTCCCGTTATGAGTACGTTATACGCATGTAGGAAAAAATTAAAATGAAACAATGAAATTAAACAGCAGTACACAATGAAATTTGCGATAAACGGCAACACAAGCAGGGCTTTGTATTATTTTATCAAGAAAGTTCGTGATCTCTTTGAAGCGCTCGGAGCGAAGTTAACTTAGCTGTTCTTAATCGATCAGCAAAGTTAAGCAACGTCGCCCGCGGTCATGAGTTGGATGGGTGACCGCTAGTGACATTACTATTGAGCGCTTCCGTGCTTCGGAGGGCACGTTAAGCCGTCGGTCCCGGTTGTTATCTTAGGATGGCAGTCGTTATATCATGGTGGTAGGGCAATATGTGAATGCCCGCCTGGCTAGCTACCACCCTCAGGTAGAAAATCTGTCGCCAAACACCTAACGGTGTGTTTCGGCAGCTGTCCCTGAGAGCCAGTAATTCTAGGTTAGTCTGAACAACATCTTCGACCACATCATCACTTACCATCAGGTGAGATAGTAGTCAAAGGCTAACCTATAAGACGTAAAAAAAAAAACTCTGTTCACAAGTTTAGGGTTGCAATGGCGGCAAACCGAGATACAGACTTTGGTGTGAATATTTGAGCGTCCTCCATATTCACTAGACCTTAACTACTACCAATTTTACGAGGTTCACGAAAATCTGGGAGGACAGTAATTTTGTGATGAAGATTAGACTATTAGAAATCAGCAGTTATAGCAGAACAGGATTTTTTTATTGTTCGGAATGAAAGATATTTTGAAGTATACTACTCTAAAATATATATTGTCAATTAATAAAATAACACTTGATAAAACTGGAACATACGAGTAATCATTCTGACTTTTCATTGAACCGTTGACTGACAATCGATGAAACGATGTTATGTCAATGACGATATGAGAACATGAATGTTGTTTTTAAGCTGTGTCTAATTCCTGCATTAGGTAGAACATTTACTAAGTTTCACCTCCATATAAAGATCAGTGGCGTGGAGTATGTCCTGCATCTGTCGAGCTTGCCTCGCCGCCTTTAGCATTTGGTTTGATGCCTGCCAATTGTCCACCCCCACCAGCGTAGCACATGCAGATATCATCAAACAGGAATGAGCCAGCATCAGCATTTCCTTTAAAGGAAATTTTAATTTACTTAAAATAGATGATCCTGTCTAGATCCGAGCTTTTATAATATTTTATATGTTAGAGGTATTAAATGGTTGGAAGTTGGTTTGCTTTATTGACCTAGATTTTGCTCATAGCTTGTATGAAGTGTACGGAACTGAACATGTGTTATTTTATTTTATGAAATGAAGAGACTGACAATTTGATTGCCTGATGCTAAGTTTAATGTATGTCAATGACAGCTGCAGTCTCACTATGTCTTGCTTGACACTAAACTGCACTTCACATATAAATACAGTAATGTTGCATGGCACTTATCTGCTTCTAAGACCGATATCTGACACTGCGGTGGACCCATATGACAGACTCTTCCTACAGAGTACTAACACTCTGCAGAAGTGGTCTGCTATTAGAACCCTTTAAGAAATTGATTGACACGTTGAATGAATAATGTGGTGGTATTCAATCGGACGGGTTATTTGCGAGAAACGCGCAATTTGCATAGTTTACCATATCGAAGTAACGTCAGTTGAACCACAAAAATTGTTTACCTCAAAATGGAACTGACTTCAACACTCAAAAGTGTGAAATAACTTGTTGAAGTCGTTACCATGATAGTTCAAAGTACCTACTATCACAATATTGTGTGTATGGTACCGACTTCGACAAGTTATTTCACGTTTTTGAGTGGTCGAAGTCGGTTCCATTTTGAGGTAAATTTTTTTTCACCCTTATAATGATACATGCTACTTAGAGGATCAATTGTCATTTACTGTCAATGACTATATCATCAAGATAGGAAAACACTTTTCAGTTATTGGAGTGTAGCTCAAAAACAGCTTGACTGTTTTTGATGAAATTTAAATAGGACCACACGTGAAGCACCATCTTTCAAATAAAAAGAATCATCAAAATCGGTTTACCCAGTCGAAAGTACTGAATTAACAAAAAAAAAATACACTTGTATTTATAACCTCCTCTTTTTTCGAAGTCGTTTATAAATAAGGTCGAACTTGGGAAATTTTACGTATTACAGTACTAGAAATACTAAGAACATTTATAGACTTATGATATAAAAAAAAACCTACAACAAAAACTACTTGATAATTTGTTTTATGTTATTGTGACAGAAAAAGCTCGAGGCCCACCTGATGTTAAGCGGACTAACCTCTGGCTATAACAGATGCATTTCATCACAAGTCACGAATTGCACTGCGCCCGTCACTTTGAGACATAGTTATTAAGTCTCATGCGCCTATAATTTCATTAGCTCTCAAAGAGTGCTGCCGGAACACAGGGGTTGGCGACAGTGAGTATAAAGTTACAGCTGTTTGCGAAATAGGAAGACAGTGATTTGAATGATTAGGTAACCCATCACGTTTCGCATTCCAGAGTCGCTGTGTGCAATAAATGTCGAGCTTACCCGGCGATTACTATTGTGAAATTGTTAGCTGGACAATTATCATACCGATAACGTTTTTAGGTAGGTAGTTTCCCGTGGTATTTGAATGATTTTAGTTTGTGAATGAACAGATGAAGCACTAGAACTGCATAATAAATTTCTTACTTGAAATGCATCATCAGATTGCATGAACTCCTGAACCACAAAGTTGTTGTTGACAAATACAGCAGCATCTTGCCAGAACGAGGTCAATATTTCGACGCGAGTTCTAGACTCACTCAGCTGACGAGTAAATTTGCAGAATTCTGTCATTCCTGAAATACCAGATACAAACTTAAGAAATCGTAAACCGTTTTTTTTTTTAATTTTGTTTCAGAGTGGCATATATATAAATAAGAAAATAAGAATTTACATCTTTGTACGTACAAAATCCTAATTCTTAATATTTTTACCTCTGTATAATTCAAACAAGGTGATTAGAAGAATATTAATAACATAATATTATACATACTATAGCTTCGTGGGGTGTTAGGCTAGAATGTCACCCCCATTTCTACCAATGGGTGTCGTAAGAGGTGACTAAAGGCAAAATACGGGTAGGTAGGCCGCAGCGCCATCTGAGGAACTGATAATTTGAGGATGGCCCAAAATGTCTGCCAAGCGTGAGCATTATGAGAAACTCCCCTTAATTGGGGAGGCTGTGTTCAGCAGTGGTCAATCCAGCTGCCACCGTATTAATACTTAAACATCATTTATTTGAGTATAACTCTTTTTAGCTCAACGTTGAACTTTTAAGCAATCCATCAGCTTTTTGCCCTAAAGCTGGGTATAGCACCATATACGCAAATTTAAGGTTTGTACATTATGTCATTTGTCAAACAAATCTCATTCATTTAGTAGCCGAGTTATTAATTTTACACTCGTGTCCAACACATGTTTAATTGTGGTAAAGGATACATGCTCAGATTGATCAAGAGCATGTCCCATCCCATGACACATTTGGCTTAGGTTTCTTCCTTTTGTTGTTATTTTATATAACAAATAGCATTACCGTGATATGGCACTTTTCGTAGAGAATTAGCAGCACTCCTGACAGTAGATTGCCAATCAGTTTCCAACTGTCCACGCCCTGTACATTGACGTTTATATGGTTCCGCTTGCTCCATTGTTCTCAACATATTGTGAATATCGGTACTAAAACATACGGTTCTAATTTATATTTATAGGTACGTACTTAAATTAATATTAAACTTTTCGTAATAGATACAAATTTTACACCCACCAATCTAAGAGGGACATTTCATACTCCGAACTAAAAAACTGATTAGTAATTAACATCTAACTTATATTACAAAATCACAAATATACGATAGGAAAAATTTAAGTCATGTGCGGGATACGAACCCGCGTCCATCCACCCCTTGAGCCGGAGTATGCTCTAACCAATTGAGCTAACATGACATGACGTCATAACTCGAATCTTTCCTATCGTTGTTTAACCATCGTATTGGGATGGAGCGTCATCTATAGTACCACTTGCGTTGTACTACCGTATATTTCGAAATTTTTCCTATCGTATATTTGTGATTTTGTAATGTAATCCGCATAGCAGGCGTTATTGCAAACCTAACAATATTAAAATCTAACTTATATACTAAAATATCTAACTTGTACGCCACTTAAATTTAGGGTTTTCAAGCCAATAAAACCCATTTCCTACCCTGAAAAGTATCAATAAACTTAAGAAAGTCGGTACCGCGCCTGGTATGCTAACACCTTCAAGTAGAAAAAGTATCGCTAAGCACAAAACAACGTTTTACGCCAGCCGTTCTGGAGGGCAAGTAATTCTAGATTTAGTCAGTTAATATTGTCAAGACTTAGCAACAATCGAGATTTAACAGCCTCTCAGCAATTAAAAATTATGAGCATAAATCCATAATATAATGTTTTTTCCATAATTGTAAGCAAATATAACTCAATAGTTACTTGTTTTCCATTTCATTTTTTCCTAAGTAAAACAAATTAAAGGCTCCCATTTTGGTATCTTGAAAGCATTGGACCGACGGAGCAGTGGAAACTGCATTTTGAAAAACAGACCGGTACCTATGTGAGTGACACGTTACATCGTGATTAAAGTATGGTCAACGTTGAACTTCAACATATTTCTCATATGTGATTTAGAGTCACGGTATAAGTACGAGCCCTTCATGGTTTGAATTTGTAAACTCTGCCTATCCTACCTATACCAGATTTATTTTTGGTTGGAAAAACATGTCCATATTTCTTTCACAGGAACGGATGGTTGCGGGTTCAGATACCGATTGTAGTATTTATTTTTGTCTAGTTATAATTTTAGTAACATAAATACAGATGTTACATGTAGTTCTATGCTATCGAGTAATAATGATCTACAAAAAAAGTGCTAACGTAGGAATATGGGGTGGTATCTTCTTCGCGATCTTCTTCAGTGGGCGGAACAGTCTGACCTCCACGATGACGAATGCACTGTTATCGTCACAACCAGTAGGTCGAGGGCCGGATTCAGTATCGCTCGTCATCATCACTCCCGAAGAATATGACCTGAAAGAAACGAAGCAATCAAGTTCCCGGCTGAAGGATCAGAAGTTTTCGATAACTTCCCAGTGGATGTTACAATAGCTAAGCAAGGAAAAATATTGCTAAATAAAATCCATGAAAAAACATGTTACGAACTGCGTCGAAATATAGGTACTAAGGTGCTACTATTTACGGCTCCATATTTTTTGCAATAGAATTAAATGAATGGAATTGTGTAGTATGTACTAACTACCCCCCAACCCATAATCTTGTGCATGTGGGAGTTGTAAGAGGTAACAAAGCGAAAAGTATTAGAGAGGTGGGTAGCAAGTGCCTTCAGAAGAACTGGCATCTTAGACTGCGATCCCCAAAACGTAGTCACCGACCAGTGGACGTGATATGTAAAAGTGTCTTCGCTATTAATGGTTCACCTATCTTAATAACATGTAAACAATCTATCTACATTATCTTAGAACCTATATACATACGATGCTACTGTGGAAGTGCTACTTCCAAAACGATCGTTATATTGAATCAAAGAAAGTCGTTAAGCTGGTATTGTAGTTATATATAAACAAATACTCAAAAAAATTGAGGCCAACTAAGTTTATATCCATTTTATCTTAATATAAAAATAAACAAAACATAAAATATGATAATTCTAGGTTAAGCCTGGTAACACCTTCGACCACATCATCACTTACCATCAGGTAAGATTGTGGTCAAAGGCTTATCTATCAGCAATCATTAAGTTGGTATATGGTAAGATTTAAGCATTTGCAGATAGTTGTTATAACATACATCTTAAACTTTAAAATAAACATGTCTTCTTCTGGTTGACAAATGTCACATCAATGGAACAGCTGCGTATATTGTTGTTTCAATAATTATATTATGGTTGTAGGTACAAGATAGGAAGCGACATCTAGTTATTCAGTCGCAATTAAGTCAGTTCATCAGTCACCAACCAGATGGTGCTGACAAACGTTTGTACGATTGCATACTTAGATTACTATAATATATGTTTAGTGACAATACAGGGTCCAGTATAAGTCTTGTATATACTGTCGGATGTACTTGTACTACATGATATGGTATTTTTATTTAAAATATTTGAGCGTCTCCTCATTAAAAGTTCATCGTTCAATATTTTTAGGAATTCAAATATTAAACTATCTTAAACATGCTCGTGATATGCTTTAGTTTCAATGCAAATCAATTCTTTGTGAAAATAAAACAGCTAATGAGCTATAAAACAATGTCAAATGTTTATTGGAGACATGTTCTTCGTTAAATAAATGGAACTAAAAAGCTGTCCTAACAGAGTTCATGTCCAAGGTAAACAAATTCTAAATCGAAAGAACACATACATCAACACATCATGAACATCAATTAAATCGATATTCATTTTAAATTATATCTTACTTGATTTATCCAAGCGGCAATAGCGAAAAAGTACAAGTTGTTAGGGTTTGTAATTTTATTCAATTTTACCGATTCTTATTTGGTTGCAATAACTTATTATTTTAATTTTATATACTGGCAACCACATTATCAGTATCTTTGACAGACGGAAGACTCGTCATCAACGACTCTAGAGGCCGATGGCGGTAGCGGTGGGATGGGGACTTCCGAAGAATAAAGAAAGATGGTCGGTGGCACAACGCGGCATTCTGGGCTTAACCGCGAGACGATCAAGTACAATATTAGATATATGTTACTGTGTACAAAGAAGAAAATAAAAGTACTTGAGTTCGTGTACATTTTCTATTATTCTCTCCGGAGCTTGGTAAACTTATGGATCAGAAGTGGCTACGCAACTAAACTTCAATAAAACGTAAGTACACGCCGAATTGTTTTGCGTAGTGAGTGTCTAAGTGTTTTATTTCTTTTTGACTGTTGTAAATGTTGAACGTCATTGTAGACATGAAGTTCTCAAGGTTAAAAAACAGGTAAAATTTATTGCGTTTCTCTTATCTTTCGTGTGTTACCCGAATAAAGGGTAGCATTAATGAAATATTTTCTGGTCATTAGTTCAGTATAAGAATGTTCGATCGTGATATAAGGAACGCCTCCATCTTAATCATCCAAACTTAAATTAGTTGAGGCACATCTGGTGGTAGTTCCAGTTGTGTACTATATACACATATTAAATATCGTCTAGCTTTCTCCAGATCTTACTAGTTCTCAGTGATCATCGTTGTCAAAGTTACCCCCATAAACCAAGACATAATGTAGTTTGCCACAGATATTAACTTATTTCTCTTCGCGGTTGCCATGCAACGCGAAAAATTCAGACAATTGAAGAGCCGGGTCGCCCCAGTCGGGACAGAGATAGACGAAGCCGCGAGACACCTGCTACTCGCAGGGTTCTTCTCACTGCTTCTCGAAGTCGGAGCCATGTCCGGACTCGCAGCCCTGGCCGCATGGACTACAGCCGATCTCGAGACATCGGCCGCGAGCGAAGCTACTAGAAGAAGAGCTACTCCGAGAACGCCAGAAGCTTTCTCTGCATCAATCAGCGTCATCAGTCGTCATCGCGGCGGGACAGCGAGCTACGTGCCACCGTGACCAGCACGTCGGACGCGTGAAATGGGATGCAGAGTGCCACGCAGAGCCACGTGTCGACGCTGGACAGTCTAAAGGTCACGTAGCCCTTCATCATATAACAGTTTTTTTTCAATATTTTAGTGTATGAGAGATGGTCTTACGTCTGCTCAGCCTTCACAGAAGCTTGACTATAAAAACATATCTCCGATTTTGATTTTTATCCTATGTGTGGTTGAATAAGGTTAACGAGTGTGCATCTGTGTAAGGGTGGGACGACAAAACCATTACTCACTTTGGTATGCAAAAACTATAGGGTCTGTCCAAGACCTGGTACGAAGGACTTAATTCGATTATACCTAGGAAGAGTGGCAAGAAAATCTTTTGAATGTATTTCCTTTTTCAGCAGAACTTATTAAATCTACTCTTGCTTAGACGTAAGAGTAGATTTAATGAGCCAATAGAGGTTTACTTTTATGTGAAATTTACACTTCTTTATCAATGTGATATTGTAGGAATATGCGCGGTAAATTGCATCATTCATGGCCTTAGCAATCGTACTTTAAAATCTGGAGCGCTAGCATTACGCTGTACACACCCTGATCAGCTTTTATAATACTTCTGTAGCAATAAAGACTCTCACCAGTCCTTACCCGAAGTATTCCTTATAAAAACTATTGATAATTCCGCAATAGAAAATACTTAGACTAAAGTCAGGATCTGGGCTAAATATTGCGACGAATATTGGCTGCTACAATTTCAAAGAGATATATAGCAATTTGTTTTGTTCTTATTAACTTATATTCTCATTAAGGGCGTATTCCATTTGACGCCAATTTCGTTATATTCAATAATTTTGACCACATTTTGAGTCTATGGTTGTGATCACTGTGATCGTTAGTAACTGTTATCCCCTGTTCCATTTAGGTTAAGAACGCTATGAATACCACTAAAATTTGCCACTTTTGTCACTTTTGACATTAGATGTAGGCACTACAAACTGTTTCAGTGGCTTCATTGCGTTTAAGGCTAAAATAATGCCAAGACCCAAGTGGAACAACTTCTTAGGAATGCGATCGTTTTCATCGTTTATGGCGAGTTTAACTTCAAATGGTACGCACCTTAAATGTTCAAATTGTAGTAAATTTGGGCATACAGCCGATATTTTCTGCAGCAAATCAGGCGACAAAATAAAGCAACAGCCCGCTAATGCAATAAAAAAAAAGCTATGTGTATTGATTCTCTGAATAATAATGCGGGCCCTCATTCAAAATTTACGAAAGTAGTGCAAATAAATGGTACCTCGTAGACAGCGTTTGTACACTTTAGGAGTGTTAGTTAGAGCGTCAGTTGCTCATAAATTAGGATTGTCTCACAACAACGTAACATCAGTTATGAAAGGTTTTGGGAATACTTTAGTGCAGTACTCGTAGTTAGGCGAGCTATCGCTTGAACTAAGTGTAGACGATGTTACTGCCCGGGTTGTATGCAAAGTTGTGAATGTTGAAATGTTGGACAAACCAGTGTTGATAGGCCAGTCTTACACTGAACAACCACACAAAATCGCGTATAAAATCGTAACTTAGATAATGAATTGCCACAACCCAATTTAGACAATGAGAGTGAATGGTAAAGGTTAGAACAGTTGGTGTGCCTGAATTACATGGTGCAACCACGGTTTGAGCTGAGATTGTACCATCATTTAGTGGTAGCGTCTTGATATAAAATAGCGTTGCAAGTGAGCCGAACAGGCAATATTACGTATCTGGAGGTCTTTATCATGCTAAATGTGGACGTATTTATATAGAAATATTTACATCATCAGGGCAGTGTCGAATTACGAATGATTCCGTATTTTGTCGAGCAGAGCAGGTACATTTTGTTACGTCATTGCGGAGCCATCGTCAAATATGAGCTCGGGTACACACTAGATCGATATAACTTAGGTTTGTTTAGGACAACATGTATGGGAAGGTGATAAGCAACCTCTTTTAGATTTTTTGAAAAGCTTCAAACATCGCTCAATTATTTAGGGTGCACTAATTTAGCTGAAATGCACATAGAGCTGAATAGCGATCGCCTAATTGCATATCGCCCATATCGTTTGTCCCATCATGAACGGGAGAAAGCTCGTTCCATGGTAGACGAAATGTTAAATGCCGGTACAGTTAGGATATTCGCCTCTTACTATGCTAGCCCAATTTTGCTCGTACGTAAAAGGGATGATTCGCTTAGGATGTGCATAGACTATCGCATGTTAAATTCAGTAACTGTTATGGAAAGATATCCCATTCTCATCATCGAAGATGAGATAGCTCGACTTACAAATCAAGCTTGCTTAGTCACGCTTGATCTAAATGTCTCGAACATCTTGAGGACGTGTCACAGGTGATAGAAAAGGCTAATCCCAGAATGTAAGTAAATGTATATTTCTTGGTGATAAAATTAGCTATCTCGGGTACGAAATTAGTGCTGAGGAGTAAGACCAGGTGAATAAAAGCTTGTAAGCGTTCAGGATTTTCCACGTCCTGAGAACGTACACAATGTTAGACAATGTCTTGGGCTGGTGAGCTATTTTCGTAAATTTATTAAAGAGTTCGCCATAATCGCTTTTCCATTAAGTAAACTGTGAAAAAAGGCAGCAGTATGGAAATGAAGCGTTACACAGGAACAGGCTTTTGAATGTCTTAAGACCAGATTGATATCCAGGCCAATTCTCGTGATATACGACCCTGCAGCGGAAACCAAATTACACACCGACGTGAGTAAAATAGGTATAGGTGGTATACTTCTCCAGCGAAAGTGCATTTGTGACCCATTCCGCCCAGTCGCTTACTACAGCAGGCAAACTTCACCAGAAGAGAAGAACTTTCACTCATATGAGTTGGAAACATTGGCAGTCGTCTTCTCATTGCGAAAGTTTAGAGTTTCTGTTGGGTAAGGCATTCAAGATTATCACCGACTGTAGTGCATTGCGGTCCACATTTCTTAACAGAGACTTGAACCCGAGAATTGCTCGTAGGTGGATAACACTGCAAGAATTTGATTGTTCAATAGAGTAAAGGTCTGATACGAAAATGAGCCATGTTGACGTATTATCACGAAAAATCCTGTAACTATAAGCGGTGACATTATTTCTGACCAGTTTGCGCCTGTGATACTCTTTAACTTTTTGAAGCAGTGATGGCTCAGTGGCATTAGCTATGGACTGCCGCGCAGCAGGTTCATGGTTCACATCCCGCCGCGAGCTTGAGCTTTCACCGCATGGTGGAAGGGCATTTTGCGAATGTCCGCCTGCGCCCTAGCGATCACCCTAAAGTAGAAAATCTATCGCCAAGCACATAACGGTGTGTTCCGGCTGCTGTCCTTGAGAGCCAGTGAAATTACAGGCACAGGAGACCTTACAGTTATGTCTCACAGTGACGGGCGCAGTGCAGTTCATGTGTTGTGAAGGGAAATAGACTTTATCGTTATCTAGATGGTGACAACAACAATATTCGATGGGTAGTTCCGAAGGATGCAAGGTGGCAAATCTGTCATATGAATAACGATGACATTGGACATTTTGGCGTCTGAAAGTCTTTTGAAAGACTAAAGAAAAACTATTACTTCGCCAAGATGTCCAAATTTGCTAAAAATTACTTAAATGCAAATAAGAGGTTACGCCACCCCATTCCAAAAATATATGTGCCATTTAATACGCTGCACGTTGATCACCTTGGCCCTTCGTTAAGTCAAGCAGAGGGTATACGCATCTTCTCGTAGTTGTAGATGCCTTCATCAAATTTTGCTTCATTAAGCCCGTCAGAAACACAAACACTCAAACGTTGTAGATGATGATGATGAATGATGTTAATTGATTGTTAAATTAATAATAGAGGCATGTTACTACAGATAGTTTTCTTTGTATCTTTTCAGATCAACCACGAGAATCGATCACGTGTGTTGATGCAACCAGAACAGAGCTCCCACTGCGCCTCCACAAGTAATCGATCGGCTTGTGCCTGCCAGCTGGTGTCGAGTATTTTCGAGTTGGTAGTTGGACGATCATGCATGGATTCGAATCGATCGTTCCGTGTCTTGAGACGTCCAATACCACCAAGTTGTCCTGCGTGTCACAAGTAATCGATCGTCTTGTGTACACCAGATTAACCACGAGAATGGATCACGTGTGTTGATGCGACCAGAACAGATCTCCCACTGCGCCGCCACAAGTAATCGATCGGCTTGTGCCTGCCAGCTAGTGTCGAGTATTTTCGAGATGGTAGTTGAACGATCATGCATGGATTCGAATCGATCGTTCCGTGTCTTGAGACGTTCAATACCACCAAGTTGTCCCACCTGCGTGTCACAAGTAATCGATCGTCTTGTGTACACCAGGTTGGTGTCACTTTGTTTCTTCGAGTTGGCGTTGGAAGATGGTCATAATATGAATCCGAATCGATCGGACCGTATCTAGAGATGCCCGAAGCCATAGTATATAGAGATCATGCATTGAGCTGAATGGATCAGCTCTTGTCTTGATGTTTTCGAAGTAATTGAACTAAGCATAATTTCTAGTCTTACATGTATGATCATTTACAGATATATAAACACTTTAAATATATTGTAAATCAAGTATTGTTTTAAAATATTTTTTGCTAAACAATTCATTCACTATATTGTTATGTACCTAAAGATATAAATATTACTCTGGTCTATTGTGAAGTTAGGAAACCTTGTAAACTGATTTTGAAAATTCAGAAATTGTATTTTAGAAGTTGTGTAATAAATATGATTAAGTTGCCTATGAGCTGTTGTGCGACCGACCATAATGCCGATTGTTAGGGTCCCACCGGGGGCGTGTGCGGGGACGCACACGTCGTCAGGATGGTCGATTGTTAGGGTTTGTAATTTTATTCAATTTTATCGATTCTTATTTGGTTGCAATAACTTATTATTTTAATTTTATATACTGGCAACCACATTATCAGTATCTTTGACAGACTGAAGACTCGTCATCACTCTAGAGGCCGATGGCGGTAGCGGTGGGATGGGGACTTCCGAAGAATAAAGAAAGATGGTCGGTGGCACAACGCGGCATTCTGGGCTAAACCGCCAGACGATCAAGTAGAATATTAGATATATGTTACTGTGTACAAAGAAGAAAATAAAAGTACTTGAGTTCGTGTACATTTTCTATTATTCTCTCCGGAGCTTGGTAAACTTATAAAGTATACATAGTCGATGTATCTATGAAAGATTAACTAACATGTTATTAGTTGAAGTAGCAAATCACTTGCCCAGCTCGTGTGGAGACAAGATATTTGTTTACTACAGTCAGAATTTTGTTCGAAATGACGTATGTATTTCTAGAGTGTATGTTTAATGAATTTTTACTTACATGGTATTTTATTAATTTATTTTTAATAGTAGGTATTGTTTGTTTCTATATTCATTGAAACAGAGTCAGTGTGCAGAAAGTACTAATAGATAGAAAGAAAAACTTACAGATTTCGTAAAGAAAATACTAACTTGTAAGCACCTTTGGAAGCTGGTGTAGAGGACGTCTTCTCGTTCGGAGTGAGAAGCAATTCACAACCGCACATCCGATGCATTGCCTCAGCGTTTATCCACTGAAGCGGCACTGCGAGCCGAACTCTGTCTTCTAACGATTACATTATTATTGAAAATACTTGCCATGTATTCATAAATACATTCATATATTAAGAAATCGTGTAAGCTTGACTGAAAATAATATCTCATTAAATTGGATCCCATTAGGTGTTAGGATAGGATCCCATGGGATTAATTGCTTCAAAATGACTGAAATCCAGAACACCCACTGTGAAACTACTACCGATGCCTATCAAAAACAGATCACAGAAGCTGTTATTTATTGAATACGATCTTAACTGGTTTTAAATGAATAAAATTCCTATAATCCGCAATTTTGTTCGTGATTCGGTTACATAAAAACTTACGATGCGTTCTTCTGTCACTTTTATAATAATACATACTACCAATAAGTGGAATTCAGTGCCTGAGTCTTTTTATCAATAGATATAATCTGGATGTAATTATATCGCAAGTGAGCCACTATAAACGAAAATCGCCATGAAGTGCGATAGCGGCTATATGCAATGATTTAATTAACACCGAGTAAAAAACTGAAATATAGAGATTTAATTAATTTTACGATCTTACCTCCTGGATAAAGTAATTGGAACAAGTTTAAAAATGCCATGAAGCTATAGCCTCCCCTATCTCCGTATATGTGGACTTCTAAAGGCCAGTGGTAGTTCCGAATTATTTTGCTAAATCGATTTGCAGCGTCTTCCATCAAAAGAGTGCGATGGAAAGATCCCCACACCGTTGTATCTTGAACAAGAATTTAGGGATTATAAATTATACAGAATTAAGATTCATGTTAAAGCCCCATTTCGATTTTAAATTATATAAAATTGGCTTCAATTCAAACCATGAACCTGCTGCACGTCAGTCCGTAGCCGATGCCACTGAGTCATCACTGCTTCAAAAAGAATAGCCTATAGGTATTAAATCATGCACATGCCATATTTTTTTGCCCAGAAATTTTTCTATAATTTAATTCCATTTCGTGGTGTCATCAGTGTCTAAATATTTTCCTAAAAACGTATAGTATTGCGAGTATTTTATTGCATTCAATAATACTTCCCGAATGTAAAAGAAAATTACCTCATGTAAAGAAACTGTCTGTGTGCATGGAAATCACGGTGTCCTCCAATGCTCTATAAGCTATAATGTTTACAAGATTATATAAGATAATAAAATTGCCTGTTTAGCCGAGTTTCGTATGTCATGGGTTCATCCCAAGGCACACAGTTGATGAGTTTTTTTTTAATTACAGCATGTGGAAAGTGATTTCTACACATGAATACATATATAATAGTAATAAATAAGTTAATATAATCATTTAATACAACGTAGGTGCTTGCTAAATGCAAATAAAATTTATGAAACCATTCTGGAAACGCGATAGACTTTTGAAGCGCTCGTAGCGAAGTTTACTTGGCTGTTCTTAACCGATCAGCAGAGTAAAGCAACGTCGCGCGCGGGCATGAGTTGGATGGGTGACCGCTACTGACATTACTACTGAGCGCTTACGTGCTTCGGAGGGCACGTAAAGCCGTCGGTCCCGGTTGTCGTCTTTGGATGGCAGTCGTTATAGCATGGTGGTAGGGCATTTTGCGAATGCGCGCCTGGCTAGCTACCACCCTCAAGTAGAAAATCTGTCGCCTAACGGTGTGTTCCGGCAGCTGTCCTTGAGAGCCAGTAATTCTAGGTTAGCCTTAACAACATCTTCGATGATATAATCACGTACCATCAGGTGAGATAGTGGCCAAAGGCTAACCTATTAAGCATAAAAAAATAAAAAAAGTTTCGGCATTGTGAATAAAATATTTTTTCAATTAAAAACATGCATTTGTTATGAAAACAGGTTCGCCTTTGACCACTATCTCACCTGATGGTCAGTGATGATGTGGTCGAAGATGTTGTTCAGGCTAACCTAGAAGTACTGGCTCTCAAGGACAGCTGCCGGAACACACCGTTAGGTGCTTGGCGACAGATTTTCTACTTGAGGGTGGTAGCTAGCCAGGCGGGCATTCGCAAAATGCCCTACCACCATGCTATAACGACTGCCATCCTAAGACAACAACCGGGACCGACGGCTCAACGTGCCCTCCGAAGCACGGAAGCGCTCAGTAGTAATGTCACTAGCGGTCACCCATCCAACTCATGACCGCGCGCGACGTTGCTTAACTTTGCTGATCGGTTGAGAACAGCCAAGTAAACTTCACTACGAGCGCTTCAAATGTGTACGTAGATTTTAATAAACTAACGGTGACTTCAACCTTTCGGGGTTTGGTTATATCGTGAGCTCTCAGAAACGAGTTCCCATATTTTATTTCCAAACCTAAACAACTTATACTCATTTTCATCCATATCTGTCGCCCCGTTGTAGAAACATGGGACGATTTATCAGTTGTGGAATAATCTTCGTAACCTTTTGGGAGTGCAATTGGAAGTACTCATTATTTCTAAAATAGTAGTATGGGTAGGATAGTTTAACTTTAAACTAATGGACGGTAAGAGAAAGTGAGAGAAAGAGGATAGATGTTCTCGAAGCTTCCGTGGAGAATAAGTCTAAAAATTTTATGGATTGATTTCAGAACAAACCAGTCAATTTTATAAGAACTTGGCTTCAAGCAGCGTCTATCCTCCGTCGTTCGCATTCTCACTTTTCTAGGGCATATATCGTAAGGTGGTGAAGCCTCTGTGGAACGACTTGTGGTGCAAGGCAACATTGAAGGAATTAAAACAACCACCGATCAAAATTACGTTAAACTGACCAAATAATTGCAGCACTAAATTGTCCAGAAAACAAATGCGTGAAGAAGGATGCAGTTGGTGAGGAGTGGCAATGGATTGTCAAGCAACCGAACCCGAACTGATGACAAAGACCACACAGCCATAAAAGTGTAAGCAACTCAGAATTAGAAACTAACAATAATTGTTGCTCATGTAGTCCTGAAGCGGAATATGATCTTCGTTTTGCAGCTGCTCTATAGTGCACTCGAACTTGGCATCGCCTTTAGTGAAATTTTCGTCGCCAACTCTAAGACTCTCCCACATAGGGTTGAAGCTCGTACAGTTGAAGCGTTTCGGTACTTTATATCCGGCGTTGAACGTAACTAAGCCTTCATTCTAAAACAGTATATTACACATAATATAAGTAAATAAATCGTATTAAATAGAAGTACTTAATCAAATCGCTTCAAATTTCATCAAATTTTTAACGGCTTTTTTTATGGTGTCTTTGACCAGAGTGTCACCTGATGGTAAATGATATTGTAGTCGAAGATATTGTTCAGGCTAACCTAGAATTACTGGCTCTCAGGACAGCTGCCGGAACACACCGTTAGGTGCTTGGCGTCAGATTTTCTACTTGAGATGGTAGCTAGCCAGGCGGGCATTCGCAAAATGCCTTACCACCATACTATAACGACTGCCGTCCTGAGACAACAACCGAGATCGACGGCTTAACGTGCCCTCCGAAGCACGGAAGCGCTCAGTAGTAATGTCAATAGAGTTCCTTTCTGATCGATTAAGAACGGCTAAGCAAATTTCGCTACGAGCGCTTCATGAATAAGTAAAATGTAATAAAAAGCCATTTGTAGTTGTTTAACTCGTAAGCAATTAAAGCAAATCTAAATATTTCAGTTAGGTTAGTAAATCTTTAAGAGCGTTTATTTAAAATAATTATAGAAAATATGTATTAACGCAGCTTATTGACGTCGAAAAAAGATTGCAATAAGGGACAAAGCACTCAATGAGGCAGTTACCGCGAAACAGCGAATTGTATTTAAAACAGTAGTTTTGGAACTCCTCAATCTCTATGAAATTTGTTCAAGCATTTTCATAGACATTTCTTCACATTTCTAGAGCAACATTTGAAAGAGAGTAAGTACTGTAAAGATCAATTGTGTTGACTAGTAATTTCAATTAATTTGACTTACAGTTTCATTTTGAACAGGCATTTTAGAAGCTGCAGTGTATACAAAGTCATCATCGTACGGCAACGGCATATTGTAAGATGCCACCAATGTCATCTTCATGTAGTTTGCTTCCATCAGCATTATGTGATGAGGATGGTTATCTAGTTTTCTTGACATTATCAGTTCCATCGATATAATTGGAAGGTTGTCCCAGCTTTTGCAATGTAATACTGAAGGTTGTACAAATGGTTGCATCCGCTTTCTCACTTGTTTTTTATTTTTACCTACAGTAACATAATATTTCTATTTTTACTTTTTTTTTTTTTTTATACCACTAATTTGGCAAACAAGCATACGGCCCGCCTGATGGTAAGCAGTTACCGTAGCCTATGGACGGTTGCAACACCAGGGGTATCACTCGCGCGTTGCCGACCCTGAAGAAATCTCTTCACGCCCTTTTTGAAGAACCCCATGCTGTACTCCATCGGGAAAACCTCGGCGGGGAGCTCGTTCCACAACGCGGGACGCGGGAGGAAGCTCCTTTTGAGCCCGCACAGTACGAAACAACTCAGGTTTCAATGTGTGGGGTTGAATTCCCCGTCGATGGCGAGAGTTGCGATGGTGGAAGGTAGCTGTGGGCATCAAGTCGAATAATTCCTTAGAACACTCTCCGTTGTACAAGCGGTAGAACACACATAAGGAGGCAAAGTCTCTCCTCAGACTTAGGGGTTCTAAACCGCTTGTGAGCTCAGGATCGTCAACAATTCTGATGGCACGTCGCTGAACCGAGTCTAAAGGCCCAAGCTGGTATCCAGGTGCTCCCGCCCACAGATGACAGCAGTACTATTGATCCCGATGCTTTGACTGACGTTTAGGAGAGTGTTCTGGAATTGTGGAGCCACAGACCATGGGGTTTTCTTAGCGGTGAACGCGCAGGCTTGAGTCTTAGTGGGGTTGAAATGGACTTGGTTTAGTCGTCCCCAATCGGAGACACAAGTTAGTGTACTCTCGATTTCAGACACCAGCCGTTCGCGGCTTTCCTCCACCTCAGAACGAGGGATGTTTGCACGGCCCGTGTAATGGGTGTCCCCTGTACTGTCGTCCGCATAGCAATGAATGCCGTCAATAGACAGCATATCATTGATATGCATTAGGAACAGTGTTGGGGACAGCACACAGCCTTGCGGGACGCCAGCATTTATGTCCATGCTATCAGAGCAACTACCGTCAACGACGGCTCTTATGCTTCTGCTAGACAGAAAGCTGGCAACCCATTTGCATAATCCCTCGGGAAGCCCGTATGATGGTAACTTCGTTAGGAGACCCCTGTGCCAGACCCGATCGAACGCCTTCGCCACATCTAGGCTCACTGCCAATGCCTCACCGTGACTCTCAATGGCAAGTGACCAACGGTGCGTGAGATACACAAGGAGGTCACCAGCTGAGCGACTGTGGCGGAAGCCATATTGTCGGTCGCTCAACAACTCGTGATCCTCCAGGTATCTCAAAAGTTGCGTGTTGATCACACGCTCCATCACTTTGGAGAGAAGGGAGGTGATGGCGATAGGCCTGTAATTCGTCGGGTCTGATCTGTCGCCCTTTTTAGGCACTGGGTGCACATGGGCAGTCTTCCACGAAGACGGGACTTCATTTTTGGTGTAGGAAAGTGCGAAAAGACGCGTCAATACTGGACACAATTCAGAAGCACACCGCTTCAGTACCACTGCCGGTATGCCGTCTGGCCCATCGACTTATGGATGTCCAGAGAAAGCAATTCCCGCCGGACCTCCCGTTGGGTAATGCTTATCTCCGGCATGGAGCTAGCGCACTGCGGGATGGTAGGCGGTGTGGCGCCCCCGTCATCCAAAGTCGAGTTCGAGGCAAAGAGAGAGCCCAAAAGATCAGCTTTCTCCTTTGCACTTTGGGCCAAGTTTCCGTCCGGCTTACGGAGTGGTGGCAAAGACGACTGGCAAAAGTTTCCTTCAGCAGCTTTGGCAAGAGACCAGAAAGCACGACTTCCAGAGGGAAGGCTAGTCAGCCTCTCACCAAACCTGCCGACGAAATTGAACTTAGCCCTGGCGATCATTCGCTTACTGAACCTGGAGGCAGCGTTAAATTTGCGTTTCGCATCAGAGATGTTGGGGTCCTGATTAGTTCGGGCCGTGGTCCAAGCCTCATACAAAGTTTGCTTATTTTGTCTAGCATCTTTGCAAGGCCGATTAAACCACGGTCGCTTCTTCACCCCTGCTGCCACAAGCGGGTTTGGAATATAACATTCCATTCCAGCCAGTATCGCCTCAGCGACGGCAGCTGCACAGGTGTCAGGATCATCTGATGCGAAGCAAAGCTGTCTCCACGGGTACGATGCGTAGAAATCTCGCAATCCATTCCAGTCTGCTGATTTGTAGTGCCATACCCGTCGCCTTCCGGGAGGCCGGGGCGAATCATGTCGGGCGCATGGCACTTGCGTCCGGACTAGACAGTGGTCCGATGACCCAAGTGGCGCATCCACTTTCACTGCATAGTTGTCCGGTCACGTAGTCAGCAGAAGGTCCAGTAAGGAACTTGTATGGCTCTCAATATCTGGGATTCTCGTAGGAGAAACAACCAGTTGTGAGAAGCCATAGGCCAGGGCAAAGTCGTGAGCAGTCCTCCCCGCGAAGTCAGTGGACCGAGAACTAAGCCATTCAACGTGGTGTGCGTTGAAGTCTCCTAATATCACTAACTCCGCGGAAGGGTACAGCTCCAGTACTTTGTCAGTCGTAAATTGCAGGTGCTCAAATAACCGGATTGTGTCCGCGTCATCGCTGTGGGACCTGTAAAGGCACGCGTAAACTTTGGTGTGGCTACCGTGATCTACGCGTGCCCACAGAATCGACAGGTCCCGGTCTTCTAGGCCATGGAGCCGGTGACAGCAAATATTCTCCCTGACGTACATACATACCCCGGCACGGCGCACAAAATTGTGTTCCAGCTTGTACCCGGGGTAGTGTAAATACGATGTATCATCAGGGCAGGATATTTGCGTCTCCGTTAGAAATAGCAGGGTCGGCTGTGCAGTCTCAAGATGTTGATGTACTGCATTGATATTAGCGTGAAGTCCCCTGATGTTACAAAAATCCATCGATAGTGTGGACGGGGAGGCCGCTGAAGAACCATTTCGTTTATTTCTCCGAGGCATTATAAATAAGGGAACCTACAGTAACATAATATTTTTTTCTGACAATTAAATTTTCCAACATGGTAAATTATGTAAATTGAGATTTATAGGCAAAGAGGCGTACATTAAACAGTGGTGGTTCTGAGTTATACAATAGTAATGACAACGGGATTGAGCGGTAATAGTGATATTATCCTTTTCAAGTGCTTTTACAAACTTACGAGCACTCTGTCAAGTCCTAGGATATAGAAGTGTAATGCTATGAAACATATCCAGTACATACCCATGAACATTGATAAAATATCAATGTTGCAGCAACTGACTTCTGCAATATTTCTTATGTATGTTTCTGATTTATTGCTTTTACTGGCGCTTCCTAAGCTTCTAGACATTCCTGTTATAGATTGCGCTAGCGGTGCAGCGGAAAAGTTTAATTCAAAAGTCTTTGTTGGGTGTATCTGCACTGTAAGAGTATATCAAGTTTACTTTCATATACCTTCATACTTCCAATTCAACATGGCGGTATATTACCTTGAAGAGCACTTCGAGTTCACGTAGTATGCATACTTCGGGCTGGACATGTTGATAAAATACTTTAAAGTGGGGACAGCTCCATAGTAATGAGGTTTGGCTACGTACCAAGTGGTAGGTTTGAATTCTATTTGGTATGAGCTTCACCTTAACAGCGTGGTAGTTGAGAACTTTGCACGCCTAGCTAGACATTAACAACAAGTATAACATTTATCTCCAAGTATCTACTGTTTAACGTAGTCTTTTGGAAGCTGTAGGTACTTGAAAACCAGTTCTAATTCATCTTCACACCAATAGATGATAGTGGCCTATTAACCACCGTTTTATCAAGTGTTTGCGTTTTTCAATCCTGTGAGAGAAAAACGCAAAAATTTGCATAATCTTTTTAGTATTAGTATAATTTTTTTTTGTATTTGTTGAACATGGTTAGGCAGTTAAATTTCCGGCCCCTGCGCTGCCAGCCGCTACAACTTTAGCGTGAATTGACGCTAAGGCCAAAGAAGCTGGCAACAACTGAGGATTCCTAGGAGTGTATCTTTAGCTTGCTCACCACAAAGAGGGTAATCAGCCATGAGACTCATTTTCTCATAATCCGATGGATCATAGTTCATAGTCCCCTCAAGAATAGTTTTATCATCATCGTTGAATCTAGCCGCGATGGAAGTAATAAACCCAGTTAGGATCAACTGATCGTAAAATGTCACTTTCACAGTAAACTGCTTTGGGTCCTCGTCCATTAACCGAAGACTTTGTATCTTCACTGTCAGAGAGTCTAATGGAGGTCCATCAACTTCTTCAAATTGCAGGGGATCTGGTGTTACAACAGACACTTGAGATCGAATCTAAAACGAATTTATAAGAGATATTATATTAATAAGTCAGCATTCATTTATGTTCTCAGTATTTAAGAAGTTTATTTATTGGTACCTTTACATTCATGATTAATATGATTGTGATACTTTAATTTATAGTAAGGTTTCAACAACATTGGGAATTAATATTTTACATGAACTTACTGCTCTTCCTTTTTTCATTTTCACCATTTAAACAAAGTTTTTTTAGGATTTCAAATGTAATTTTGTTCAATGTATGATGAGACTAAATTCAGCCGATATCATTTATAATTTCTGACACTGACAAGTATTTGACTTCAGTTATTGTCAGGCACAGAGGCATGGACAATCTGTGCACTGGAAATACCTATAAAATAAACGTGTATACCTAAAACACAAAAGTAAGTGAAATGACTGCGATCTTAAGAGGTGCTCTCTTCAAATTATAACCATTTTATCGATATCGATGAATTATAAGATTATGGTCAAAAAAACTGCAATAGTATACATGCAATAGTATACATGGATATATGTAGTGAATAATCTCACATCCTGCGAATAAATATATCACAATAACCAATACACACACAATCTTCCAAATTGAATTGGATTGAATAATTGATTTGGCGCTTAGAAATGATCGCATCCGATTGGTCGCCTTAAGTTAATGCTGAATGCGCTGCATGGTACACTTTTTAAACCAGGCCCGCAGTGGTGAGGTGTGGTGTTTGAGCTTTGCTTACATTTCTTTGCATATTTATTCGTAGCACACACCGTTATACAGAACAGGGCATCCCAGCAAACAAATAATACCTATCTACATACTCCTATAAATGTATGTAATATTCCTTACAATAGAATTTATTCTGATGTCACAGAATATCTACCTACAGAAACTTATTTAACGCGTGAGAAATGCCGCGTATCAGTGATAATACGTGTTAAGTGCTTTCAAATTCACGGCAATCGCACTGTATGTAAAAAGAAATATGTGATGATTAGTGCGGTTTAATTATGCCATACCTCAACCGAGAAACAAAATAGGAGTTCTAGTGAAAAATTACACAGGTCAACCATTTGATTTAGTAATCAAAGTAATGTAAGATAACATAAAATGCATAAAAATAACTAATTCCTAATTAAAGCGTAATTTTGCAGATGTATGTGACAGAAACAGTTGGGTTCGTAATTGTGTAATTTATATAATTATTTTTTACCGGCGGTATGCCTTTTTTAACAAAATACTACGAACTATATACAACACTACAGCTACTACAATAAAAGTTTGCTGCTTTTGAAGCGCTCGTAGCGAAGTTTACTTAGCTGTTCTCAACCGATCAGCAAAGTTAAGCAACGTCGCGCGCGGTCATGAGTTGGATGGGTGACCGCTAGTGACATTACTACTGAGCGTTTCCGTGCTTCGGAGGGCACGTTAAGCCGTCGGTCCCGGTTGTCGTCTTAGGATGGCAGTCGTTATAGCATGGTGGTAGGGCATTTTGCGAATGCCCGCCTGGCTAGCTACCACCCTCAAGTAGAAATTCTGTCGCCAAGCACGTAACGGTGTGTTCCGGCAGCTGTCCTTGAGAGCCAGTACTTCTAGGTTAGCCTGAACAACATCTTCGACCACATCATCACTTACCATCAGGTGAGATAGTGGTCAAAGGCTAACCTATCATTATAAAAAAAAAAAAAGCATTTAGATCCCTTTTAGTCATTGCAGACTCATAGGCAGTGCAATATAATTTTATAGTAAAGTCGTATGAGAGTACTAGCTTTCTAATTTTATCAAATTCCTACAGCCGTTACTGAGGTGAATGATAACCAACTTTTGAAATACATGAATTATGCATGTTATCATGCATAAGTTTTTAAATTAGTCCGAAGATTTCTTATACTTCACTGACAAAATAAATAAAAACAAAGTCTCAATAAAATGAATGGAACTCCGAAGACACACTAAAAGTGTTCGATGAATAGAAAAACTTCATGTTTAAATAAAATGCATTAGAAAAAAGCGATGTATACTTTAATATAGTATCGATTTAAATCATCGATGTATTTTTTCGAATCATTAATGACATTAATACACGAAACCTTGCAAGCTACATGGCGAAATGTGGCACGTGCGTCAAGATTGTATCGTCATCGCAAAATGTTTCCGAATTATGTAGTGACAAACGTTTTCCTATATGTATACCTTATAATATAATATCGATTTAAATCATCGATGTATTTTTTCGAATCCATATAATATTAATGATATTAATACATGAAACCTTGCAAGTTACATGGCGAAACGTGCCTTCAAGATTGTGTCGTCATCGCAAAATGTTTCCGAATTATGTAGTGACAAACGTTTTCCTATATGTATACCTTAATATAATATCGATTTAAATCATCGATGTATTTTTTCGAATCCATATAATATTAATGATATTAACACACGAAACCTTACAAGTTACATGGCGAAACGTGCCTTCAAGATTGTGTCGTCATCGCAAAATGTTTCCGAATTATGTAGTGACAAACGTTTTCCTATATGTATACCTTAATATAATATCGATTTAAATCATCGATGTATTTTTTCGAATCCATATAATATTAATGATATTAACACACGAAACCTTACAAGTTACATGGCGAAACGTGCCTTCAAGATTGTGTCGTCATCGCAAAATGTTTCCGAATTGTGTAGTGACAAACGTTTCCCTATAAAAGGTATACCTTAATATAATATCGATTTAAATCATCGATGTATTTTTTCGAATCATTAATGACATTAATACACGAAACCTTGCAAGTTACATGGCGAAATGTGGCACTTGCCGTCAAGATTGTGTCGTACGTATCGCAAAATGTTTCCGAATTATGTAGTGACAACCGTTTCCCTATCTCTTTCTAATTTTTTTTTTTTCCAATTCTCCAGCTATGTCACTTATACCTGGTATGTCACTGACTAAACAAAGAATAATTTTAAATTTAAATTGTATTTTGTACCTACATCATTATAACCATAAATAAAAATAGGTCAAACTTGTAAGTTTAGTATTGCCTAACTACGTACATATTAACACGCCTGTATTCCACGAAGGTGTAGGCAGAGGTGTGTAAACGCACAAACTACGTTTCGTCAATTAGTTTTGGTCCCATGTAATAGGGGCGAGCCTATTGCCATTCAATGGACACAGTTTCAGAGACATACAAAATGTTTTCTCTAACACCCTGGACGAAATACATACGCACACATAAGAACATATTACGAATAGTATGTTTACACTAACAATATAGCTCTCCTTTAAAATGTTTGTTATTATTCAATATTGATTTCCGCAAAGTAGCGCCTGAATATATTCATTATCGATCGTAGCTTAGCTTGCTTAGATATTCGTGCGATCAACTAAGTTAGACAACGTCCGCTGCGGTCCTGACTTCGATGCGTGACCGCTAGTGGCATTACTACAAGCGCATCCACGCTTCGGAGGGTACTGTCCAGGTTATCTTTGGATGAAAGTCGTTATAGCATGGTAGCGCACTTTACAAATGCTCGCCTGGTTAGCTACCATACTCAAGTAGAGAACCTGTCGCCAAGCACCTAACGGTGTGTTCCGGTAGTTGTTCTTAAAGCCAGTAATTTCTAGGTTAGCCTGAAAGACATCTTAGACCACATCATCATTTACCATCAGGTGAGGTAGCGGTCAAAGGGTAGCTTATAAGCTATAACTGTATCAGCTGGACTGTCTCCTGCCGAACACAGGCACCCCAATTCTGGGTGGGTGTGTCGTAATCATCGTAGTCATAGATGACAATTCCTCATTAGGTGCTGCTGCTCTCCTGTTCATTTTCCTTGAGCCGTCTCTTACGATTCTCCAGGAAGATTTGAGGAGAGCCATTCTAGCTAGCCATAAGACAGGAATACAAGAACAATTTGTATGAAACTCTAGTAGGGCACTAAGATGGTATACAGGCCTGTTGTGCGTCTAATGCACACAACACCCTACTCAAATCCATGTCATTCGGCACATTTTTCCCTTAGTCTCCATATTGAAACAGTGATGGCTCAGTGGCATTGGCTATGGACTGCCGTGCCACAGGTCCTTGGTTCCTGTCTTCTATCTTGTCCTTGGTGAATCCCACCGCGGGCTTGAGCTTCACCGCATGGTGGAAGGGCATTTTGCAAATGCCCGCCTGGCTAGCCACCATCAAGTAGAAAATCTGTCGCCAAGCACCTAACGATGTGGACCGGCAGCAGGCCTTGAGAGCTCGTGAAATTACAGACACATGAGACTTAACAACTAGGTCTCAAAGTAACGGGCGCAGTGCAATTCGTGAATTGTGAGGAAATGCATCTGTTATAGGCAGAGGTTAGTCCGCCTAACATCTAGCACCACCTATTTCAGAGTGCCAGTAGTGAGTTTTTGGATTCTGTAGAACTCCAGAATCCACCATCATAAAAACCGAGGAACATATCATACTAAGCCTAAGTTCATTAGTTCAGTTCTCCTATACAGTTTTGGGAAAGATATCGTCACAACTGTGAAAGGGAGCCCAAATTTGGTAAGCCAAGCTCCCGTCCTTATAGTAACATAATAGCTTGGCCAGTACAGGAGAAAGAAAAATAAAGTAATAAACACCAACTTTATATCACTTGTAAAAAAAATAAAGTATCAAGAACGCTGATTTTACTAATATTAGTATCGGGTATCGTTCCATTGCTCTATCATAGAGCCTCTATGTTTGAAGGCAGTGTTCATGTTGTCGTGACGATTTCAATACCTATAAATTGCAGAATACGTCCTTAAATAATATCCTCATAACGTCTATAATCCACCCATTATTGGGTCACTATGTTGCCCTTGGGATTAAATAATTTGATGACTGGATCAGATGAACGTACCACGTGGTACAGTCGCCTGCAATAAGAAGTATACACAATGTAATTTTCAAAATAGTGGCAAAGAGTTCTGTGTTTCTCTATACAATCAGAAGTATCTTAAAATCAAAGAACAAGTTGAATATTTTTACTCATGTTAATGATAACTTCGATTATTAATAACTAGGCGACATCACACTATTTTGAAAATTACGAGGTGTATACTTCTTATTGCAGGTGACTGTACGTACTGCATTTGGATACTTTTTAATAGCCTCGTTATCATTCTTGGCATAATTTAGTAGTGGAATAGTAGTTCTGCAAATAGTCCTAAGCGTAAGCCGTATAATGGTTAGGGTTTGGATTTGTGGATAATGAATGAATGAAGCGCTCGTAGCGAAGTTTGCTTCGCTGTTCTTAACCGAGCAACTAAGTTAAGCAACGTCCGCCGCGGTCATGAGTTGGATGGGTGACCGCTAGTGAAATTGCTAGGGCACGTTAAGCCGTCTGTCCTGGTTGTCATCTTAGGATGGCAGTCGTTATAGAATGGTGGTAGGGTATTTTGCGAATGCCCGCCTGGCTAGCTACGACCCTCAAGTACAAAATGTGTCGCCAAAGTACCTAACGGTGTGTTCCGGCAGCTGTCCTTGAGAGCCAGTAATTCTAGGTTTAGCCTGAACAACATCTTTGACCACACTATCACTTACCATCAGGTGAGATAGTGGTCAAAGGCGATCATGGTCAAATATCAAGCATAAACAAAATTAAAATGAAACGCATACAGTGGTTGGGTTTTGCCAGAGCATGTTCACATACTGCAGACTTGCTATATTACCTGTTCTTTTAGTTAGATTTGAGTTGTATTTATAAGGATATCAATGATTATCTAATGATATTACTTAGATTTAGAACCTTTTTTTTTGCCTGATAATAAAATGAATTTGAATATAGATTTATGTCGTACCGCTTGCTCAATAGTAAACATCAGGGGCCTCAAATATTAGATATAGTTTATTGATATTAGAATTGAACAATAAAAGCATATATGTTTTAGTTATCTATTTGTTTAGTTATGAGAATACAGTACATCTTTTAAAATACCTATCTTAAGATAAAATATCGTTGCCAGGTTTAAGCAAAAACAAAAGGCTAAGGGAATTTGTGCGAATATATAATAAAGTTCCCAATGGCATTACGCTCACAGAAGGAAAATTCAAGTTGCGTGTGAAAAACATCTTGAATAGGAAAACCTAAATACAGTTTGTGGTTGTATAAACGACAAAAATGGTTGGACAATTCTGCATCTGTCAAGCTAGTACAAGTACAGTTTAGTCAAGATACCTGCCCACCTACGTAATTTAAACATATATTATACTAATTTTATAATATTATTTGTTACACAAAACAAATGTTTCTTGCCTGTTCTTCTCCCAGGGGCTCTATTACATATTTTTTGTTAAACGCTTTTAATATTGAAATGTAGCATATATCAATATTAAAATTTGTAATTGAACTTTATAGCGTCGTACTAAATGGAATAAATTACTGACTTAGATCATGCATATTTCACTACCATAACTTGGATTGGTCTCTTAGGTCAATGTGCAAGAAGGAACTCCTGCTTAGTTGTTTCTGTCGTAGTTATAGCCATCATTAAAGCGCTCGTAGCGAAGTTTACTAAGCTGTATTCTACCAATCAGCAAAGTTAAGCAACGTCGCCCGCGGTCATGAGTTGGATGGGTGACCGCTAGAGACATTACTACTGAGCGTTTCCTTCCGTGCTTTGGAGGGCACGTTAAGCTGTCGGTTCCAGTTGTTGTCTTAGGATGGCAGTCGTTATAGCATGGTGGTAGGGCATTTTGCGAATGCCCGCCTGGCTAGCTACCGCCCTCAAGTAGAAAATCTTTTCGCCAAGCACATAACGGTGTGTTCCGGCAGCTGTCCTTGAGAGCCCTTACTTTTAGGTTAGCCTGAACAACATCTTCGACCACCATCACTTACCATCAGGTGAGATAGTGGTCAAAGATTAACCTATCTAACATAAAAAAAAAACATGTTACGGATCTCTGGGTATGATGATACTCTACTGGTACTCTTTCTCTTCTTTGTAATAACGAAGTTGTAATAATTATTGAGAAGTTGTATGTTAAGTTATTGTTTGAATAGTATGTACTTTTAGGTTTTAAGCTGTTGAAGAGATTTATTTTATTTTGCTATATATATAATAATGTTAGCCACCTGCAAGGTATATCTGACAACCAGCACCGGATGTCTCAGACGTTCGGCATTTCGGTGAGATATTACCTTTTTGACAGCACCTAAACACTCTTTATATATCCTTTTGGTTTTCGAAGTGTATAATTTGATGTTTTTGTGCCAACTAAATGTATTTTCTTTCTTCTTCTTCTTTCTCTCGTAGATCAATAGTCTACCATCGAGCTCTCACGCAGATCGTCATCACAGTTGCAAGCCATATAACTCCTTAGAAGGAACTACGTTTGATTCACGTGGTGGAAGAAGCTATTATATAGCGCAGCCCCTGCTATACATGATACTGCATGGTGCGGAGAGCTCGAGCCGCTCGAGGTTATATTTAAGCAGGGGTCAAAACTCTGCCCCGCCGCTTGTGATAAAAAAATTTACCTAAAAATTAAACCGATTTTAACACTCAAAGTGTTAAATAACTTGTTGAAGTCGGTAGGTACCATGATAGTTCAAAAGTACCTACTCGTATTATCACAATATTGTGCGCATGGTCCGACTTCGACAAGTTATTTCACACTTTAGAGTGTTAAAGTCAGCACTTTATGGTAAAAAAAAAATTGCACTCGTTTTAGTGACCCTTGCTACTTACGGGAGCCATTGTCATTCACTGTAAATGACTATATCATCAATATAGTAAAACACTTTTCAGTTATTGGAGTCTTACTCAAAAACGGCTGAACTGATTTTGATGAAATTTAAATGGGACCACAAGGAAAGCATCAGTTTTCAAATAAAAAAAAAACATAAAAATCGGTTCACCCCGTCAATAGTTACGAACATTAAAAAAACAGTCGAGTTGTGAACCTCCTCCTTTTTTAAAGGTGGTCAAAAAGTGTATCATTTCATACTATTAGTTCTATGCTATACTCTCTATATTGCCATTTACTGATTGCTATGTTCTATTCATTCTATTAGGATATTATTTAGCTTCACTTTTTCTAAGCCTGTATTTTTTTTTTTTATGTAATTGTGACGGATCAAGCACGAGGCCCACCTGATGTTAAGCGGACTAACCTCTGCCTATAACAGATGTATTTCGTCACAAGTCACGAATTGCACTGCGCCCGTCACCTTGAGACATAGATGCTAAGTCTCATGTGCCTGTAATTTCACTGGCTCTCAAGGAACACACCGTTAGGTGCTTGGCAACATATTTTCTACTTGAGGGTCGCTAGCCAGGCGGGCATTCGCAAAATGCCCTTCCACCATGCTTTGAAGCTCAACCGATGAACCATGTGACATATAATACTAATAAATAGCAGTGATAACCGAGCGGTAGGTAATAGCTATGGACTGCCTATGATTCGATTCCCACCGCTGGAATTTTGCGAATGCTCGCGTGGTGTTACTGCAGCAATCCTTGAAAGCCAGTACCTATGCAATTACACGCCATGAGACTTAACAACTGTATGTTTCAAGGTATGGACGCAGTTTTGATTAATTGAATTTGTTACAGGCAGAGGTTACTGCCTAACATCAGGTGGGCCTCGTGCATGGTTCAACACAACCCTATGAAAATAACCATGTAAAAAAATATCGAGGAAACATGTCACTCATTGTCAACCAAAGACGTTTTATGTTGTTGTTCGATAGTACTACGAATATCCACGTTGTCAACTAATTTAACCATTTTTTATTGTTATCAAGAGATAAGACGGACAATTTTGCCGCCTGATAGTAAATTAGAGTAGCAGTGTCACTTTTCTCTACCCTGTAATTTATTTGCAACGTGCCCTTCATACCTAAGCACAGTAGAGCACACTATTAATTCTATGCAGAATATCTGGCACTGTGGTGGTACCAATTAACCGAGATGGGAACTTGCTAAAAAGAACTAAGAACTACATCTGTACTGTACCAACTAGATCATCCACTGCTGAACACAGCCTCCCCCAATATGGGAGGTCTTGCCATAACCCCCACTTGGCAGGCGTCTTGGGGATCTCAGTGTGAGATATCAGTTCCTCAGAAAGCGCTGCTGCCCACCTTCTTGTGTGTTACCCTTAGTCTCCTCTTACGACGACCCCCACAGGTAGAGACGGGGGGTGACATTCTAGCCCGGCACCGCACAGGAAGCACTATATACTAACCTATAAATAGGCCGGTGTTGGTGTGCTGAAGTAGTTTTCTCCGTGTTAGCGGTAAAAAATCGAGTAGTACTAGGTAACTGTTCTCGATTGCCTTTGATTTGATAGATATCAAAATTACAGGCTATATATATCTTATAGCTTTGATGTTTTCCCTCGGAATGGTTACACTTGTAATTTTAAACGAGAACTTTTCTAGTACCTAATACATCCTTTAAATACGGCATGGCGCCTAGTATCAGGACTAAGATTTGATCGATGAAGCTCATACAAGCTCACTCTTATGGATTTTGATTTCTTCCTACAATTTAGTAAGACAACTTCTCATTTCCACTCGTCACAATTAGATATCAACTCAGTAGTATCTATATTATCTTTCATGCACTCAACGCACGATCCTTTTATTTCGATTAACGAAGTAGCTCCCAAGAGATTGCGATAAAACATAACTCTACATGGGCAAAGCCGCAGGATGAAGTACGTGAGAAAATAAACATATCATGTAAATTATAACCAACTTTAATAAATAAAGCCTTATACTATTATTTTTTATTCACAGGAAAAGTAACAACAATTATTGACATAACACTTTACAACCAATTTATAACATTTAAAATGTTTTATACAAGATAGCTTAAAGAGAATTGGTATATTAGAACATAATACCACCGTCAAATTATATGTTTTGTAAGTATTATGAAATACTCATTTAAAACAGATACGTTAGCTTAACTAATCTTTTAACATAAATATATTTATATACGTAAAATATATGCAAATCCCAAAACATACAGACACCAATACCATTTTGTACTTATATGTCTTAATTATAAATAGGTGTTCTGGATGTTGTCTTAGGTTATCGCGATTATTACACATAGTAATTAAACCACTAACGGTTTAAAACGGTTCAAATCGCGTATATTTGTCATTATTTTGTGACCACGATCACTGCAAAGTGTTTGAAACGTCGTCGGGACAAAAATAATGACAAATATACGCGATTTAAACCGTTTAAAGTTGTTTAATTACCAGGTGTTCTGGATTTAAGACAAAGTTTAGTAGCCGAAAAGGAATTTTATGACTTGATAATTTTTATTGCCAATTTAGGTACCGTGAATTCAGCATACGAATTGATAAAACTATATAAATAACATCTTAGCATTAGTGAGTTGAACCCCGAGGTCCAGCAACTCTTTACGTATAGACAGGCCATCATTATCCTAATTACTCGTTGTGTAACAAATAATATAATAAAGATATAGTAGTTTCAATAGAATTAAGACAGCAATGTTCTTACTAAATACTGAGAGGCAATATCAACCCAAGCATTGTTATATTCGTACAAATAATTATAACGCAGTCCTACGTCAGGCAGTTATATTTCTATTTTTTTATGAAGGTTTTCACTTTTACTAAAATAAACCCCGCTTTCTAGTCTTATATATAAATTATTTATATTAAGTGAATTTTGGGTTTCTTGAGAAATAGATCAGCTCTTTTTATTAAAAAACCTTACATTCATTGAAGTTTTAACAATTTTAACACATCTTGTAAGTAATATAACATAATTTCTAAAGACATTTTATTGCATAATTATATTTAAAAATTATAGTCGATCAAACACTTCAACTATGGTTCTAGAACTCTATTTTCTTAAAATTTATATAACTACTTTATGACTAATTTTTATAAATTAAAATGACTTAAATGCTTTTTTGCCCTAGCAACTTCTGATCACCTGTTGACTTATTATGAAGATATCGCGACCTTTTCTCACCTAAGAATATATTTTAGTCGTGTTTCTCATATTCTGCACCCACCCCCCTTAATACTAAATGGATTGTACTATTCCACTCCTCTAATGAATACCCTGTCTAAAGGAGAAGTGTGAGATGGTTCATATATGAAACAAACAAAGCGACGTAAAGGCTTTGACACCATAATCAATGCTACGCTATTGGTAGTAACTTCCTACAAAATAGAAAATTAACTCCTTTTCTGAGCGTAAACTATAAGAGAGTTATATGAAACAGTTATTTTGATGCTATCGCCAATATTGTTATTTTCTCTGTCCATGAGACTCATGTCTGTTACCACCTCTCTGAAGTCTTCCATAAAATCATCAAATAATTCTTTTGGAATGTCAAAAGGATTGATAGCGGCAACAGCTTCTGAAAAAAGAGAAATGACCTGCTGTTAATTCCATGCATTGTAATTTGTTTTAGGTATTAATTTGTCCTCAATATTTGAACGTTGTTTCTAAGATAGCAGGTTGGCATTATACACTTTTAGCTAGTGAACTATTCATTTCAACTATTTATTTAATCTATATTTAAATATTAATTCAAAAATAAATCAATTTGTTAAAAGTTTGATTAGCATAGGAGCGAGTTAACTTATTTAAAGTAACTTCTATATAGTTCTTCAATTTATTTCTCATTAATTTTATTCTTCAAATAACATAATGTACAAGAACGAGGCAAGGATACTTACTTTTCCATTTATTTATGTCATCGTAAATGAATTCAGCTTGTTTCCGTATGACTTCTATATTTTCGAAACCAATTTTTTCTAACATATTGATGATGTCTTTTTCTGGTTCCTGAAATAGAAATATGAGATTTGTATAGGAACTTATTAATAGTTTTTCATATTTTTACGAAATAAATAAACAATGATTAGTAAGCGTATTAGGGTGCTAAACAATTTTATAAAAAATGTTTAACAGATAAAAGTTTAGCTCATTATTTCTTGCCTCTATTATTTCAAGTGTATTTTTTATATCTATTTCTTTAAGTGTATTGCTATGGATGTATAACTGGATCGGTTGTTCAATTTGTTAATTATAAATAATTAGAATAATGAGGGCGTAAAACCTTATTAAAATAAACAAGCTAGTAATGTTAAATTTTTTGTGAAAATAATTGTGCAGAACTTCTTACCAGTGAGTCGTGGTAAGGCGATACAAAGTGATCCACGTCATTAAGCCACTCGCTCCATTTTGGGTTGCGCGATAGTAAGCGAAACACGTCGTATATCGGCATGTGCCCTAGGAAAAGAAGCAAGCAGTCGCCGTTGACGGATAACAATTTGTGAATGTTTTTGAATGCTAGCCTGTAACAAACATTTTAAACTTTACAGTACTCAGCTGCAAAATTATAACCTACTGTGTATGTTATAGACGAGAATATGCATACATTATACACTTTAACTATATAAGACCTACGGCATCATTTTTTGGGCACCGATGTTGGAAACTTATTTACAATACAAAAATGTATACGACGTATCGCAAACATAGATTCAACTGAAAGTAGCAAGCCACACTTTATTGAACTAAAAATGTTAACCCTTGCTTCCATATATATCCTAGAAATTTGCGAGTTCGTCAGAAAATGTCGTCAATTCTTTGATAAAGTTGAAGATTGGCTACACCGGACCTTATGATTTAAGGCACAAAGAAAGACTATAGCCCTTCCAAATTCAAACTTAAAAATATATAATCATATCCTGCAACATCTAAAAGATATTAAAAAAGATTAAATTTTTTTGACAGGAAGGATATCTAATTAATAAATGTTACTACTCGTTACAAGACTTCTTTACAGATAAGACTTAGTAGCTAAAAATATTTAATTTCGGTCACTTTAGAACTAATTTTAATTAAGATTATAGTTATAAAACTTTTGTCCTACCCAGAGTCCAATAAACTCTAGAGTGCCTACCAGGGTTTCATGTTGTTAGTATATATTAAATTATTTAAGATCTATTGTACCTACACATAAAGATGAAGAAATAAATGATTTTGATTAAATTGTCACCAAATAAAAATAAAATACTAAAAAAGAATGAAATAAAGATGTTGCAAAGAATAGATTAATACCACAATAATTCCTTCAGTAGGCACGCTCTCTACTAGTATCATCCCCATATGTGTTTATGTTACTCGTATAGTATCTAAGGGAACTACGGTCTAAAGAAAGACATCAGCTGATAAGGTTGCTCAAGTTATTGATATTATTTAATTATTTTTACCTTGCTAAAGGGATAATTTTTTATTTTTATTTTAAATATTTTTAATGCACTTTCAATGTTAGTATTTGTAGACTTGAACCTTTCTTGACAGTTTATTAATAGTAAATAATTTCAATACATTTATTGAAATTATACGATAAGTTTTGCCAACACATCTATCTATCCTAATTCAATTTTATGAATTAAAATAATGTTATATGTCTGTAAAGCATTTCATTGATGTAGAAAAATTGAACAATAATTGACTACGCAAAGTCCATGAATTATTTTACAATAGGCAAATAACATAGGAAACTTACTCTTGATTTTTGATCCAATGTAGCGCGTTGAAAGAAAATACGTGATCAAAGCTTTCGCGTAGAGCTTCCGGCACTTTTCCTTGAATATCAAGAATTTTAAACTGTGTCCTTCTATCGCCATGGTGTTCATTTGCAAACTCTACCATATTTTCACTTATATCGCAGCCTATGACTTTACTGAAGTACGTCGGCATGTAGTTCGTTTTCAGGATATCAGTGACGCCGCCATCTCCACAGCCTATGTCTATGACTCTATCTCCAAACCGTTTCCACTTGATTTTCTTCGAATATTCATCTAGGCATTTTATAGCATCACGTTTCTGGAGACTATTGCTTTTTACATACAGCTCTGGGTCGTGCATTATTTAGTGTTTGATTTTATTCACTGATGATTTAGGGTGAAGCGTGTGCGCAGTTTACGCGTTTTGGTCGTACTGTGGTTACAGGCGCTGTGGTATGCATTTATATGGAGCCACTTTGGATACCTCCGATTGCTGGATAGGCGCCGACTGGTATCGAGAATAATCTGAAGAGGAAGTGGATGTAAGTTATTAGATTTGTATATCGTTACATTTTGCTTAACGTTAGGCATCAGGGGCTTTATTTATGTACATACAGTAAATTCAAACACGGGAATTCCTTCTTTTGATGAATTACGTACGTCAATTTTCCGCATTTTAATTGTAGTCTCCCTGTCGCCTATGTACCACAGTGCATTTTAATAATGTTCTGTGTCTTTAAACTAGTTGTGATTTTTCCGTTAGCTCAGTGTTCAAAAGTGTAGCTGTAGGTATATGTGTTTTTATCTTAGTAGTCATTTTATTACGGCCTAAGATCTGTCATCGACATACTCTTATATTATACACAGTTAATTAGTGAACTCAACATAGTCGAAATAAGAATGGTGCTTAGTGTCTTTGCGATGAGGTTGGGGAATCGTATCAGAGATTTTTGTATGGTAATATGACGTTTTGCGAATGCTTGCCTGGATTGTTACTTCCTGCAGCTGTTCTTGAGATACAGGTGTACAAAAGAAATATAAAGATCCCTGTAAGTTCTCCTGGTGTCAGCTACAGTCCTTGCCCATAACAAACACGTACCGTACAGAACACAATAATCAACTGCGTGGGTCTTCACTATCATGCAATGCTGAGTTATACCGTTGTTGAATTTTGTGTGCCTCTGAAGATATTATCTTTCAATCCGAAATATAGCGATGTGATAACAATGCAGATTGCAGCTGATCTTGGCGATCGAGATGGTAGTACCCATTCAGACGTATTCCTTTTTGGGAATCCTTGTACTCGTTTTAGCGGCAGATCGAAGTCGTAACAATTTAACGATGTTTATAGTGTAAAAAGTGTCAGGTCATTTTCATTCGCTATTGTAACTCCTTCATCTTGATACGTTTAGGCACACGTAATGACTACACAGGACAACTAACAATACTTTGGTGTTAGTTATTATTGAAATTGGGAATTTTTTTTAATGGTAGTGAATAAGGGAATTGCGGCGCAGACAGTAAATTTAATTTAATACCCAACTTTTAATAATATATACTTAGTCTTTATACATATGATTTCTAAGCCCATCGAACAGCATTTCTAATTTTTTTAAGGTTTTAAGGAAATTTACGTCTTTGGCGGGAATTTCTGAATTGAAGCCGTTTAATTGCTTGTAGGTCCGAGTAGGTTTGGTTATAATTTTCTATGATCCTGGTGCTCAAGAGTTTCTAACAATATTGCTCATATTATAAAAGTAATGAACACCCAATGCAAATGGTTCCATAGAATGCCACTAATATCACCATAAAAAATACGTTTTACCCATAACAAATTTAACAGATTCAATAAATATTAAAAAAAATAGATTTTATGAAAAAATATTCCGAATCGCGCGTATGCTAGATTTTGTATGTAAAAATAATTAGAAGAACAAAACCAAATTAAAAAAAAATATAGTGCCTTAGATTTCAGTGTTCATTAACAGTGCAAAAATTTCGGTGATTAAACCTCGCGTTACCATTTCTGCTACTGAGGCCGAAAATACTCAAATACTCATTTATTGGTAAAATAAATTTTACATGTCAGGTACAATATTTTGATTGGTATACGTGTGTATACATCTACAAATATTAATAATAATGCCACCTGAAGAATCAAGATGGCAGGCAATGTGAGAATCCCGAGTTCTTTAAGGTACGGTCTCGTGTCTTGCGGATGTGTCTCGCGGTACGCACAGTCGCTCTTACCGCTCGTACCTTCCCAGTGTGCGCTGCGCGCCCAGAGCTCCGCGCCGTACTGCAGAATATAGACATGAATATTGCGCTCTGATAGATTTTTCCGTCTTAGAGTTCCTATTTTATTTAAAACCTATGAAATTTTGCAGTAAATCAAGGAAAATTCGCCGCTGGTTTTACAGTTTTATCCATTGAAATATGATATGGATAAAGTGATCACCTTAGCATCTGTCGGTTTGTACACGATTAACTTCGACTACTCAACTGAATTTCATGAAATACTTATTCACCGATACACTTCTACTGAAAGAAATAAAACTGTATACCTAATACTTTCTATCATCTAGCCTTCAAAAGAACATTAAGCTTTGTAAATACAACGAATTTCTCAAAAACGATATATCGCAGGCTATATAAACACCAGTGTCGTATTAAATATTCACGTAATCTAATATATAAAATTCTCGTGCCACAGTGTTTGTAACAAAACTCCTCCGAAACGGCTTGACCGATTCCTATGAAATGTTGTGTGTAAGTTTATTAAGTAGATCTGAGAACAGGACGTAGGTAAACTATTGTTTATACCCAAAATTTTTTTTTTCGTTTTTTTTTATAGTAAGTTTTTATGGTTAAGCATTTAAAAATACACAACTAATTAAGTAATAATTTATATGGCAAAACAACGTTTTCCCGGTCAGCTAGTAAGTATAGAAATTTGCCGTACTCAATAGTATCTTTAAAATGTTTGCTGCTTTTGCATAATTTGTTTTAGTAATATAGTTGCTTTAATCTTCGTCAGAATGAATGTTAGTTACAGAGTAAACTAGGATTTTATATTGTAATGTACAGACTTTGATCGGGTTTTCATTTGGCGGAAGGCCGAAAAGCTGAAGATTGCTTAGTTTTGAAGCGCTCGTAGCGAAATTTGCTTAGTCGTTCTGAACTGATCAGCAAAGTTAAAGTCATGTCAGTCATGAGATGGATGGGTAACCGTACTGAGCGTTTCCGTGCTTCGGAGGGCACGTTAAGCCGTCAGTCCTGGTTGTTGTCTTAGGTTGGCAGTCGTTATAGCATGGTAGTAGGGCATTTTGCTAATGCCCACCTGGCTAGCCACCACCCTCAAGTAGAAAATCTGTCGCAAAGCACCTAACGGTGTGTTCCGGCAGCTATCCTTGAGAGCCAGTAATTCTAGGTTAGCCTCAACAACATCTTTGACCACATCATCACTTACCGTCAAATGAGGTTTCAAAGGCTAGCCCATCAAGCATAAAAAAGATTTTTGAATATTCTCATATTATGCAAATACTAAGTCTGAACTGCCCCTTCCTCGTGAGGTGCCGATCTAGAATTGTAACCCTCCCATATCTTCCCGTGGGAGTCGGTAGGCGAAGAAATGAAAAATATCTTTTGAAGAACTGCCATCTTATACTGCGGTACCAAAGAACCCTGCCAAACGTATATAGGAATTATGGGGGGCGATTTTGTTCAACAGTAGACTCTATAGCTATTATGACAAGTGAACAAGAATAGTTCTAAAACTGAGTGAATGTGAGTTTTTGTCTCTATTTAGTTTGGATGAACTTACAGAACAATCAAGGATAGAACCTCTCAGTTTCTTAAAGCCTGATTAGATCCGAAATTAATGTTGGAAAATGTATATTATTAGAAAGTAATAATAACTTTCCCAAATCTTTGTGATATTTTTATGTATAATAGATTTAGATAACAATAGAGGAATATGATACCCTCGACAAACCCAATAGGGTTTTTAGGGTATTATCTTATACTTAAGTTTGTCAAAATTGTATGAATGAAATAAATAAATAAATGAAAGTTTTTGTGTTGCTGTATTATCTCCTGCAAAGCACATCACTGCAGTTATCAAGGGGCGTTGTTATATCAACCCAAACCCAAGCGAAGTTCTGGCCACACGCTGTTGAAATTTTCATTACCGGCCCACGACATCATTGGGATAGGATTTGGTTATAAATTATGCATAGCCATAAAATTCCGATAAAAAATATATTTTGGTCGTAATACATTTGATTTACATAATCAGCACAGAGCTTAAACTACTAGACGTACAGAAAGTAGTTATTTTTTTATTGTAGTGTAATACTAACAAAGTATTTTGCAAATAACAACCTTTGAGGGGGTAAAATTGGTCACTTTTAAGTTATATTTTCATGACGAACGTTAGTTTTTCCGACGATACTTTTATTACGAAATTAGGTATTATTTATTGGTTAATATGAAAGAAAGAACAAGTAAATAGACAAAGTAGTTATATTCTTTTATATGGAGTGGTGCTACTTGCCCTCCTATTATTTAATATCTACCATTGCATGCAGCAGAGCTTTCAAAACGCATTAGGCTTTATAAAAATATACTAAATGTATATATTTTGATGTTTATTCGTGCGTGAATAGACCCGTTTAGAATTTAGAAACATGACTTTAGTTCAAGAAAGTTAAAAGAAAAGCATTAGGCTTTGTACTTTAGTGTTTTAAAACAGTTAGGTACATATATCTCAAATTACGGTAAGGCATTAAAGTAAAATGCTTTTTGAAAGCCAGTAATTCTAGGTAGCCTGAAAAACATCTTCGACGACATCATTACTTACAATCAAGTGCGATAGTGGTCAAATGCTAGGCCATCAGGTATAAACAAACGTACATATATCTCAAATTACGGTAAGGCATTAAAGTAAAATGTTTTTGAAAGCTTAATTCTAGGTTAGCCTGAAAAAACATCTTCGACGACATCATTACTTACAATCAGGTGAGATAGTGGGCAAATGCCAGGCCATCAGTTATAAACAAACGTACTTAATTGATTAAAAGATCTGATTCAGTTTGTTTGAATTTCAGGCGAGGTGAATTTTGCGGTAGCAGTGGCTGTGGTAGCGGTGGCTAGTCTAACATAAGTAGTGGTATTGTCTTTAGTGACGAGGAGAGTAGTTTACATAGACACACTATCCGTTATACAAAAAACGAGCAAGTTTAATTATTTTTGGACGCTTGCCGTGGTATATTACGATTGATATAATGTCGCTCCTGCCTTTTCCTAGCCTACCCTTTTTTTTTTTTTTTTTTTTTTTTTTTTTTTTTTAACGTGTGAAAAATGCATTTACGCATTCCCGTCCACCCCGGGGATGGTGGCCGGGATATGTCGGGCTCGACACCAACTACTCCCACAGCAGCAAGTGCCCCTACCGACTAAATAACACACGGTGTTCCATCTCTACCGCTTCTCGGCGGGATCGCAGGGTCGCTTTAGCACTCAACCACGAACCCGCCACGGTTGTCCGTTGCCGGACCCCTCCTGGGGTGCTACCCCTCACGACGCACCAGAACACATGGCACGTCGCTACCACCCGGGGACCAAGCCCGCTAATGGGCGTCAGACGACCCCGCTTCCGACGCCCAAGGTCCCCCTGCGACGGGTCAGATGAGTAGCCCCGTCGCCTGCTACTTCGGCCGCAGAGGATAGGGAGAGCGGCGCCTCGCTATACCAACACTCCTCCTCCCCTGCGGCCCCTCCGCGTCCGCCATCCAACGGTGGCGGCCCCGCCGTGGCCACGGAAGGTAGGGAGAGCGGCGCACCGAGATACCGGCACTCCTCTCCCGCCGTGGCCCCTCACCGTCAGCTGTGGTGTCGCCCATACAACACCACAGCCCGCCTCAGATGCGGTGCTGCCCATACAGCACCGCAGCCTACCCGTTGCCGCTCCAGTCTGGACTTAGAGGCAAAGCCCAGTGGAGCGGCCCCTCTGGGGCCGGCTGACTGCCCAAGCCAGCACGGCCCCTGGTTCCTAGCCTACCCTAGTTTATCTCTGATTACACAAGTTTTTGGTTCGTCTGAATGATATCAAATTTAACAAATTATTTATTGAAACTATAAAAAAGAAAAAAAATCCGATCTCTATCATTAAAGCTGAAAATTACGTACGATCGTCAAACTTTGTAGGATTCAGTGGAAGCCTAGTCGTCATAGAAATCTAGTTACTGGAAACTAGTAAATAATGTCTTGTTTCCAGTTACTGTGCAGGCCACATTCGTTGGCACGATTGCATACTACAAGCATGCTATCCTAAGAATAATACATTTTGGCGTGAAATAGTTGCAAACATACAAACTCACAAAAAATCGCATTTACATAGTATAGAGAGAAAAAGATTATTTATCTTCTAATTAATAAAGTTTGTAATTTTAATATCCTATAGTAAAAGTTTTCATGAATTCAAATGTTATCGTCACTTGTGGTAGGTAAGTCAAAAACAAAGGCACGTTAAGAGAAGTGTGCACGAAGCGATTTCCATACAAACGTAGTTTCGCCATGTTTTAAGTACCAAACCAAGTGTTTAACTCGTTGATATTTTACATGCAAACCAAGTGTTTTAACTCGGTGATATTTTACATGCAAACCAAGTGTTTTAACTCGGTGATATTTTACATGCAAACCAAGTGTTTTAACTCGGTGATATTTTACATGCAAACCAAGTGTTTTAACTCGGTGATATTTTACATGCAAACCAAGTGTTTTAACTCGTTGATATTTTACATGCAAACCAAGTGTTTTAACTCGGTGATATTTTACATGCAAACCAAGTGTTTTAACTCGGTGATATTTTACATGCAAACCAAGTGTTTTAACTCGGTGATATTTTACATGCAAACCAAGTGTTTTAACTCGGTGATATTTTACATGCAAACCAAGTGTTTTAACTCGGTGATATTTTACATGCAAACCAAGTGTTTTAACTCGTTGATATTTTACATGCAAACCAAGTGTTTTAACTCGGTGATATTTTACATGCAAACCAAGTGTTTTAACTCGGTGATATTTTACATGCAAACCAAGTGTTTTAACTCGTTGATATTTTACATGCAAACCAAGTGTTTAACTCGGTGGTATTTTACATGCAAACCAAGTGTTTTAACTCGGTGATATTTTACATGCAAACCAAGTGTTTTAACTCGGTGATATTTTACATGCAAACCAAGTGTTTTAACTCGTTGATATTTTACATGCAAACCAAGTGTTTAACTCGGTGGTATTTTACATGCAAACCAAGTGTTTTAACTCGTTGATATTTTACATGCAAACCAAGTGTTTTAACTCGGTGATATTTTACATGCAAACTAAGTGTTTTAACTCGGTGATATTTTACATGCAAACTAAGTGTTTTAACTCGGTGATATTTTACATGAAAATTTAAATGAGACCACATTTCAAGACAAGCACCAGCTTTCGAATATAATACAAAATCACCAAATCGGTACGACCTGTAAAGAGTTATGAGAATACACACAAAAAATACAGATATGAATTGAGAACCTCCTCCTTTTTTTAAAGTCGGTTAAAAATAGTTTGGTATAGAAATTGTTATTGTAACATTTGGAGATAAAATAAATAATATAAGGGAAATCTGGCAAACCAAAAGCATAGATATTAGGCCCAAGGACATGAATGCAAAATTTCACAAAGTTTGAACACTTGTTTTTTTATGTTATTGTGACGGGACAAGCCCGAGGCCCACCTGATGTTAAGTGGATTAATCTCTACCTATAACAGACGCATTTTGTCAACGACGAATTGCACTGTGCCCGTCACACTGAGACGTACAGTTGTTAGGTCTCATGTGCCTGTAATTTTTCTGGCTCTCAAGGACTGCTGCCGGAACACACTGTTCGGTGCTTGGCGACAGATTTTCTACTAGAGGGTGGTCGCTAGCCAGGTGAGCACTCGCAAAATGCCCTTCCACCATGTGGTGAAGCTCAAGCCCACGGCGGGATTCGAACCATGGTCCTGCTGCACGGCAGTCCATAGCTAATGCCACTGAGCTATCACTGCTTCATTGTTGTTTAAAATATGAAACTATGTTTGTTTGGAAGGCATTTCGTGCACAAACGTCAAAAACAAGTTTCTAATGAAAACTACTAAAAGTTATTTTCATAAGTGATAGTCATTAAACTTATGAATGGGAACGACACCGTCATTTAGGTCAAAGTGTTCGCAAAATTACCGTTATTTTATTCGGTTATGGAGACTCAAGGTAGCTTTGCGAACTTTTTGGAAACATTTTCCTCATATTCACTGGCAACAAAGTTATTCAATCGATACTGTGCGATTACAACTAAAATAGACAGGTGCTATCAGATTTTTAGATCGACGCCGTCTGCCTTTTTGTCAATGCTCTTTGTGAAGTAATTTATTGAATCGGTGGCCTTCATCTATCGGTGGGGACTATTTTTGTAAAAGATTAACATGTATTGTTCACATATATTTTTGGCGCTGTTAAACCCTTCATTCGTTAAAAATAGCTGCTTTTTTCACATGTAGTAATTTTCTTCAGTGTAGAGTGCACGGAGCGCTTTTCATAGAAACTTAGTTTCGTTATATTTTAAAAACCAAGTGTTCAAACTCGGTGAAATTTTATATGCATATTGCTGAGCCTAATATCTATGCTTCTAGTTTGCTAGTTCTTCGATTTATTATTTATTTTACCTTAAATTTCAAAACAACAAATCCCATACAAAACGATTCTTCGTATTAGTTTTGAAAATACTTTTACGGAATTCTGGCAAACTGGCATAAATATGAGGCTCAAGGACATTAAATGCAAAGTTTCGCCGAGTTTGTACACTTAGTATTTAAAATATGACGAACTACGTTTGTATGGAGAGCGCCATGAGCACTCCAAAAGTAAAAAAAGAACACATTTAACTTTACTGGCGTTGTTTTCTTAGCAATTGGTTTTCCTAACTACAAGTGTTTCTTTTGTTTTATAATTTCTGACTCAATAGCTCATAGCTCATAGCTGCTTCATTATCTTCTTCATCTGCCTGCCCTTTTCCCATGCTAACTGGGGTTGGCACAGCATCTTATTTTCGTCCTGGTACTCTGCTCTGTTTCTCTTTGTCTCTTTACTCACAACTTTCGCACAGATATCCTTCACGCGGGCCATCCATACCACTTATACATCTACTCCATATTACCTCCGTGGTCAGTTAAGCTTATCAATTGTGTTAGCTAGATCTAAATAACGAGTGATATAATGTAGTTAAGACTGTGGAATGCCGCGCAGGAGTTCTATCTTTCGGATCCTGTAAAACTTCACCGCATGGAAGTAGAACATTTTGTAACGGCTTGCCTTGCTATCTAGGAAGTAGGAAATCTGTCAACAAGCACATAGCCGTGTCTTCAGGCTGATCTCTATGAGAGCGAGCGTATCTACCTATTTAGAAGCAGTGATGGCTCAGTGGCATTGGCTATGGGCTACCGCGCAGCAGGTCCATGGTTCGAATCCCGCCGCGGCTTTGAGCTTCACCGCATGGTGTAAGGGCATTTTGTGAATGCCCGCCTGGCTAGCGACCACCCTCAAGTAGAAAATCTATCACCAAACACCTAAAACGGTGTGTTCCGGCAGCTGTCCTTGAGAGCCAGTAATTATAGGTTAAGCCTGTTGACACCATCAAGGGAGATTGTATTCAAAGGCTTACCTATCAGAAATAAAAAAAAACTGGCCCTATTATATGTTATATAAACACGTCAGAAAATAACGTAGTTGACGTTACGCAAAAGTGGATCGAAGTTTTTAATATATAACATTTTTAAATCTTTATATTTATTTTAGAAGTCAACTCACGTTCATTTTTTAGAAATGATAACCATATTTGAATTCACTTGAAAGCTATATTAATAAGTAGTTAGGGAAGCCGTTTATCTGAATTTTAATATATACGTCTGTTCTACTGTTGTTGAGTTCATATATGTATATATGTGTCATATGAAATTAGCTGGTATTGTAAGGTAGTAAAGCGCAATTTCAAATGATAAGCTATTGCCAAAGTTGGTATTCCAGTCACAAAATTTTCGGCAATACGTACCTGATGCATTCAGCGGTCTTTCTGACCGAACACGTATAAAGAGCATTGCCCTGTATTCGCCGGTTGCTTTATATTTTTATTAGTGTTTTGTCGACTTTGGCATCTACTGAACTGTGTTGTGTTAGGTTTCCATGACCTATCCTAACGTAATTTATATTGATGACCACGCCTCCATTAGATGACGTAAACTGTGGCGATGTGTGATGGATCAACTGATTAGGTATGGGTACTCATCGTTGAACGTAATATAACCTATATAAACTTACATTAATACAAAGAATTGTTGAAAAAGTATGATAATCTAAAGATATTCATAATACATAAGTACAAAAGTCAGGTTTTGTTTAAGTAGGTATCCAAATGTGTTCAAAGAGGGAATCATTTTGCGTATTAACTTTTTTCGCTCAAAACAACTTCAAACTTAACTTAATGTAACAACGAACATGAACATTTTAATGTACATTATGTGTGGTTATAAAATGGGATGTTTAAAATAAAATACGTTTCGGTATTATGCTCCACGTAATCTAAACTCGAAATTCAAGGACAAAGTTAAAAACCGACGTAAAAAATTTAGTCGGTGCATCCATATGCTTTGATGCAAGTGCACTGAACATTAAAAAACGTATTGCACCCAAATATCTTGATACTGCATTTTTGGCGCAGTCACGTGTACTGCCAATAAAATCACTGTTATTTTATATTTATTACATTTTGAGCTCTTGTTTAATATTCAAATCCTTTTAATTTAATTAGTATTTGCATAGTAAAAACAAATAAGATTGATATAAAACGTGGTTTTCTACCATTTGAAATCTTTAGATAATAAATTCAATAATATTAAATTCTAATTTTTATTCATAATTTATATCTGATTATTTGAAAATAAACAGAAACCTAACATAGTCAAAAACATTTTAAAAAGATTTTACATATTGGAAAAATATAAGTAAATTAATGAATGTTTGCAAACAACACTGTTTGGACTGTTACCATAGTTTTTAGCACTTAAGTTAGTTGTTATGTATCAAATTACTAAAATAGGCTTATATTACAATCTTTAATTTTAAGATATTGGTAAGTCTCATTTAATTCATTTGTACCACACACTTAAGCAAAAAACAGTTTAAATTTTAAAATATTTTTTTTTATTTCATTTTTTTTTATTATATATGTTGTTGTTTCATTAATATTTAAAAGATAGATTCGTCATAGATTTTTACTGACAATCCACTCAGTAATGGCATGACCTCTTTATCTAACAATTAGAAGTAGCTACAATGTTCTTTGTCAACAAGGTTTTTCCTATTCCATGTTTCAACACCATAGAGATGCCAGATAAAAGATGCCTCAATTGTACGATTGACAATGTTCGCACGTGGAGGATGACAAAGTAACAATCCGAGATGATGACAAAGTTAAGGATATTTTTCCTTTTGTATGTATTATTAATAGATGTTTTATACTAAGAGGCCGATTCAGCAAACAAATGTGTGTTTTGTAGCAAGATATTTTTGACATTGACTACCTATTTACTGGTTACATATTTTCTAAAAGTGATAATTTAATGTTTTAAATTTAACAAAGATTAGGGACAGTAAATATACACTTATACACGCACCCAACGTCAGGTGAATAGGTCTTACAGTTAATGGCTAATCGTATACTCGAGATAGTAGCCAAATGCTAGAAATCAACAGTAAAAAATGTTGGCCGAGCGGTAATAACTATGGACTACCGTGCTGCAGGGCCCTGGTTCGATCCCCACCGCCGGCTTTAGCTTCACCGCATAGTGGAAGGGCATTTTGCGATTGCCCACTTGGCTAGCTACCACCATCAAGTAGAAAATCTGTCGCCAAACACCTAACGGTATGTTCCGGCAGCAGTCCTTGAGAGCCAGTGAAATTACAGACACATGTCTCAAGGTGACGGGCGCAGTGCAATTCGTCACTTGTGATAAAACGTATCTGTTCTAGGCAGAGGTTCGTTCACTTAACATCAGGTGGGCCTCGAGTTTCTTCCGATACAATAAAATAAAAAAAAGGTTTCGGGAAAGTATCAAAATTATATAAAGTCTGGGTAGAGAGTGGTTGCAGTCACTTGCGCTCCGCAATGTCACCCCGTGCGGGTTCAATCGCCGAAATGCCCGGTGCTGGGAGAAAGGGCTCGCTATAAGGGAACTTTATTATGATCATTTATACACAGGGTAACCATCAATCACATCGCGAAAAAAATGTTAATCTTAGAATAATGTAAGTCGTCCTTAGCTACAACTGACTTAATGAATACAAATTTAAGGATTTAATTTTATACGTTAAGATCGAAATACATAAAAATAATGTAACTCCACAGCAAGTGACGTGTGTTCCAGAAGATTTTATTACCATTCAACATAAAATCATATCCAAACATTGCGACAAAAGACAGATCACAATATTTTGGAAGCGTTATTTCATAGGTGATTAAGAGACAAGTTTCATATTTAAACTTGAATTTTCATTATTAGATTTTTCACTCATAATATCCTATAAATATGTACCTAGATGTGGATTCTCTACTAAAAGAAACAAATCCACTTTCAATTATTTTTGCATTGATAATTCATGAAGCTACTTATTGGAATTAATAAAATGTTATCTTAACTGGTAAGTTTCGGTGCTCTTTTGAAATTTGAAATGTCTGAGAAAGTGTAATATAAAATTTGATGTTGTTCCCACCGTATTTCGTTCATTATACGAATTTAATTATCTAAAATACGTAATTTGTAATCTTTTTACCACAATCTTAAATCTTTGTAAGTAGTTTGTTGTCGTCGTAACTAAAAAGGTTTAACCTAGAATGGAATAATTAACTCTTGCTAAACTTGCCGAAACACAGCTATAAGTGCCTACCGACATTTTTTTCACCTGTAGATAGAACGGCGTTTAGGAAGAAACAGAAAAACGGCAAAGATTGAAATTGACTATAGACCATCAACAAGCTATGAGATACACTGAGTGTTTAAAGAAAACAGGATTTAAATACTCAGTACCAACATTGAGGCAAAGCTTGGCGTTACAAGTTTCTTTCACAATAACCCGAATTACATTATAATGCATGGAAAATTTCGCCTCTGCCAAGTTATCGAACCTGTCACCTATATAAACGTGTATAAACAAATTTGTACAGCATATAGCTTTTAAGAGGCAATAGAACTCTTTGTGAGAGTTCGTCCGTAGAAGTGCTGCCACTATATCTATATTTACCGCCAAGCAGTAATGTTCACAATACTGTTTGAAGGGTATGGGTGGCGGTGAAATTACAAGCACATGAGACTTAACAAGTGTGCCACTCATGACGAATTACATCTGTTGTAGGCAGAGGTGACCGCTTAACACCAGGTTGGCCTTGTTCCATCACAATAGCATAAAAAAATGATTTTGACTTTGATTTTGGCGACAATTTGCATAATGGCTTATCGTCATGCGTTGAAGCTCAAGCGTTGGGATTCGAATACCATAGACCCCCTGGTGGCTACCAGTGCTTCAAATTACTTACAAAATTGATTAATGTTAAGGTAAGACTTAAGAATTTATTCTTTATAAACCTGTTTATAACAAACTAGCGTCCCGACCCGGCTTTTTAACAAAACGCGGGTATTTAACAAAAAATATAAATTGAAACACATTAAAAGTAGTTATTGTGACATAACTCTAATAGCATAACATATAGTATTGGGGACTTTTTGCAGATATCGGTACATCACTTTCCTCTATTGTCTACAGTTTCCTAGCGTACGCGATATACGAGTAACGTTTTTGATATTTTTTTCACACGTTGGGTTACATTATCGAAGTTTTCATATGGATCCTTAAGTTTTTGAAAATGTGCTACAGACTATGTTCATCAGGGATAGTGTAGGATTCTAATGGTGAAAGTATTTTTCAAATCGGTCTAGTAGTTTTTAAGTTTATTCTTTACTATAGCTTTCCAGCCGCGGCTCCGCCCGCGGTTAAATCGTTTATCGCGCAAAACCATTAACCTCTGTTTGCACAGTTGGATAAAAACTATCCTATGTCCTTCCGTGTGTCTCAAACTATTTCCATACCAAATTTCATTCTAATCGGTCCAGTTGTTTCAGAGCCAATGCATACAAACAAACAATCAAATCTGTCCTTATTATATTACTTTAGACATACAAATATACAAATCTTTTCCCTACATAATATTAGTATAGAATAAAGATAAAGAAATGAGAGAGAGTTTCAACTTTGGGTGTTATGAAGAGCATTCAACTATATTCTTGCAATCTAAGAAATATTGACGATTTGCCCGTCGGACGGCGGACGAGGCACCCACCCGATGATAAGTATCACGCCCATCCATTACAGTTGCCATGTCAACGTCTTTTTGGCACTGCACTGTGCTCATCACTTCGAGTAGTTCTTTAATCTCGTTCACCTAGTAATTTCACTTGCTAAAGTGCCCTATACGCCTAAACACATAAGTGTTTGCACCTTGCTTTTACGCAGACAGGTTGATACTGCAGGGGTACCCACCTTTCTAGTTAAGTAGTAGTAGTAGTAAAACGTTAGCTAAAAATACCTTTAACACCTGGTAAAGATCTTGTTGTTCATATACCAGCAGATTAAAGCATTTTATTGTGAACAATTTGTAAAATCTTTCAGCAACCATGAGACACAAATCTCACTAGGGTTTTTGTTTCAAACTCGACACACTTTTTAGTCGACAATCGTCATGATGTAGAATGTCTAATTAAAATTCACTCTCACTTAATCGAGTTCCTTCGACGTGTTATCAATGCATTTACAATCTAAATTGACTGAATGTATATACGCTTCTTATTAACAATTTATCTTCTGAATAGCCTATTTGAACCATCTCATCTCCACTTTTGGATTCCAATGATGCAATGTCAGCTCAGTGAAAGTTAGAAAAACGTCGGGAACCTGTTACAATGCTTGATAAGATTCTACTGCCTCCGCATTTTAATAAATAGGTGAATTTCGTAACTGCAGGTAGTTGACCCTACGATGAGATGGTTTTAAGACCTTGCTACTCATAGTGAAGCCGATCGGTAAAAGCTATGGACTGCTGTGCTGCACATGGAAACAGGTGGGCCAACTGCTTCCCTTTGTCATCCAAAATAAATTATAAAATTCGATATTTTAGTTTAAAAGTATTTACTTTATGCAGTGCTATCATAATCATATTATTGCCATAAATAGATCCGTCTGGAATTCTTTACAAACCAATGACTCGAGTTCAATTTGCATCCTGCAATGTTCTCAGGAAAGTGCGCGCCCGCACAATCTTTCACTTATTAGGTATTCGCAAAAAATTCGTACTTTCGTCCTCTCCCAACCAGTTATAGAGTACATTGCCCCAAGTATTGCTGCCGAAATTTTAAATTGGTTTGCTCTCTCTGTCTCTTTACTCTTTAGTCCTTAGGAGTGAGTGAGTGGGGAGTAAGTGTTTAGTCATCGTTGTCGGTTACATTCGTCGTATATGACGATCAATGTGCTGGGCCTTAAGGCAGGTTATGTTATGGCTAAGGTCAAAAGGAGAAGTTGTCGTAGGCTTAGAAATGATGACTTGAATAAGAATAGTGGTCATTAGATCGTTATATGTCAAGAAAACCCTATACTGCCATAAAATTTATTCATTGCTTAGCGCGTGGTTTAGGTTAGGTCGAAAGTCCATAATTATAATTGCGTAGATTTATACCTGGCCAGATACATACTAGATAAAGAAGGTGCATTTTATATAGGTTATTTTATATAGGTTTAGCTTGGTGGTAGAACATTAAGGGAATGGCAGCTTGATGACCTACCACCTCCAACTCGAAAATCTGTCGACAAGCACCTAACAGTATGAGTTATGTCCTTGCCAGCCAGTTCCCATTCTAGGTATAGTCTGTTTGCAATTTTCGACCACATCACAACTTCAAATGAGATTATGCTCAAAAGCTAGCCTATCAGCAATAAAAAGAGTACTGTATGGCAGTAGTAGATAGATGTTTTTATATAGGAAATGTAATTAAGCAGTTTTAATATGACAACACTTTTACACATTATACTGATATTTATGTAGCCAAGAGGGAAGATATATTCAGAGTTTATAGAGTTATTTCACTGGATTACCGTCCACCTCTAGGTACCGTCCACTAGACGGAGTTGATTTGAACAAAAGCGTTATCTGATATACTATTCTGAAATATTCTGATATCTGATATATTATTCTGAAATACTATTCTGTATTTCGGAACATACTGGAATCGGTATGTACCTTTATATACCGATTCCAGTATGTTACGCGTGTTACCTTACTCGTAAATAACTAAGTCTTTGTTTATAATCATCATAAGTTTACACCTGGCTTTTATCACTTGAAGTCGTAAGTCAAATACAAAGTGAAATATTACATTATTTGTACTTAGACTTGTTGGTAAGCTTTATTAAAACATATCGAGACTCTTGTATTGTATGATATTAAACGTTCCCTCATATAATTTTAGTGGACTGCTATTAAGATACGTTTTCTTCCAAAAGGTCAGTAGTCGTCCGAACAGAAGAACAATAAGTTTTTCTATTATCGAATTTAGAAAAATGTCCATACATTTTAATTTTATTGTATACTATGGACCTAACGAAGGTATGTCCTTAATCTAGTGCTAAATTTTCTGTTACTAAAATCGTGAACCATATGGTTCACGATTTTAGTAACAGAAAAAGAAAAACACGATTTTAGAAAAAGAAATATATATATATATATATATACATATAAAAACGACAACCGTCATTTCAGTTGACTACTTTTCATCCATATTTTTTTTAAATAGATACTAGATATGAATTTATTGATTTTTTATCACTTGTTAGTCGTTTGACTCTTTAAGGGATGTTATACGACTCTAGTTCAGGTGATATCTTAACAAGTGTCTCATGATACTATTTAATGAACATTTTCAGGAAAAAGGTTATACTCAACAATAACTACGTAAGATAAAATTTTGGTATATTTTATTTATAGCGCTTCCAACTGCGACTTTGCATGCCCGGAAATGGTTATATCACGCTCCTACTACAAATACAATACAAATATAATGTAAATTAGGTTAAGAAATATGTGTATAATCCAGAACTCAAGAAATTTGTTTACAAATTCATCAAAACCACAGTAGTAGCAGACATATAGACACACACTATTTCGGTATATTTTATACATATGATTATATAGATATCGTCACGTACGTATTCCTTGAAGGAGTAGGCTGAGGTTAGGCTATACATTAAACGCTACGTTAGCAATATTTCTTCACATATGAGTATAATTAAAAAATAAATTTTCCAACCCGGGAAACAAACCCAGAACCTAGCGATTCCAAAGCAACCCTTCCACACATACCAACGGAATATAATAGTACTGAATTGGTGAACAAAGAAACTCAGTATTATAATTTCATACTTACATTTACTGTAAATAAATATTCTAAGTTCTTTTTACATTATTTTCTTGCTACTTACGAGATCAATCACTATATCATCAAGATAGGAAAACACTTTTTAGTTATTGGAATGTAGCTCAAAAACCGGCTTGATTTTGATGAAATTGTATCACAAGGGAAGCATCGGCTTTCAAATAAATAAAAAATCATCAAAATCTCTTCATCCAGTCGAAAGTTCTGAGGTAACAAAAATAAATTCCTCCTTTTTTGAAGTTAGTTAAAAATAGACATTTATTACACAGATGAAAAGGTTTTTATTGATATCCCGTACAGATAAAAATGTTATAGGTCAGTACAGCTAAAATGTTAGGAGAGTTCTATATCTTGATGTTCTAAAAGGCAACTGAACGATAAAAATGGCCTAATGAGCAGCATGCCACCATTCACATTGATGCGAGTGTTGCTAGAAAGTCGCGCTCCACAGTGCAAACTTGAGGGCCTGATTACTCGAAAAATTGTGTGGAAATAAGTAGTAAATTGTCATTGTAAAAACATTTGTCATACGAGCAACAAATAGAAATAATATGATAAATTGACTGTTGTGTTAAAGCTAGCAACTTCATTAACTGTTGCTTGCCGTCGCAATAACCGTAGTTGTAATATATTTATCATGAACATAACATTTAAGAATATGATTTTGCGAATTTGTGGATAAGTATTTTACCTAATGGTTAGTTCGTGAACGGGATATTGGAAACGGTAAGATTAATAAGGAAAACCCGCAATTGTTTCTATCAATAGATTTATTTAATTCCAAAAATTTGGTCTAATAAATATTAATTAAGTAGGTAGGAACTTTAGCTGCCTAATTTAAATCCAATTTATTTTCCTCAAAGGCCAATTTATAATTTTAAGAAAACCGTTACATTCCTATGAATCATTTAAATAATGACATCATTTCAAGAGTGTTCTCTATTAAAGATCTTGGTATTGTTTTTGATCGCGGTCTGACCTTTTCGACGTTTCGATTTCGTTCTGCGTAATGCACGCTACTTCCGTGACCCCCGCGTCATCAAACTGCTATTTACAACTCTTGTCAGAAGTAAATTGGAGTATGGCGCGGTTGTCTGGAACCCACACCATGTCGCATACACCTTGATGCTAGAGAAGGTTCAAAAAGCCTTTCTGCGGTATTTGTACAAGAGGCAATATGGCTATTATCCATCCCTTTACCCCACCACTTTTCTTTTGGGTCATTTGGGTTTTAATTCATTAGAGGCTTGAACAGCTTTCAACTGCTTGTAAAATATTAAGGGGGGCTATTGACTGTCCTGAATTACACAACACACTGTGCAGTCTGTTTGTACCTGATAAATATATCAGACACAGGCTTACTTGTAAACATAAATTATTTGCTGTCTTGGACCGCAGCACTGTGGCCCGCTCTAAAACCCCTTTGTGCCGTGCCCTGGATGGACTCAATGCATTCCTGACTGCCAGCACTGAATGTGATATTTTCAATGATAAATTGAGTGCTATTTTTAATTTATTATTGTCATTTTGTGAAAATTATGATATTTGTAGGACATCAACTATTCCTACTTAATTAATTATCTTATTTTTTGACATGTAAAATGATTTTAAATAGTATGACAGCAATATTATTTTACTATTTTTGAATTTGTATTTGTGACATGTTAAATGATAATGTTGTTATTTGTATGACTACTACTACACTAACTACTTATTTCTAGATTTTATTTTATTTTTGACTTTTGTTTTACTTATTTTTGACTACTATTTTAATTTGTAGGACATTAATAAACTATTTTGTAGAATCTGTATAACTTTTTGTGATTTTGGAATGAAAATTATGTCAATCAATGTATAATTTTATTAGTGTTTCAATCTATGCACTAAGTAAAACTGGCATTGCCGTTCTTACGTAATAAATAAATAAATAAAATAAATAGATTGCGTGGTAGTATTGAATTCTGTCGGCGTGATTGTATTCTTTCTGTAACTATCGTGGTCGCCTATACTGATGGGGTATATGGGCACCGGCGATGCATTTGGTATGATCAGTTACTTAAAAAGTCTCATGCTGTATCAGCCGCATAGTCCACTGCTGAACACAGACTCCCCCAATATGGGGGCCTGTACTGTACTAGCCGGATACTGTATTAGAGAGATTACTGACCGAAAAATTCTCAAAACTCGTCCTTAATCTTGATACACTGACAATAATAGAAATAGCACTACCTATGTTCCATCGTGTTCTTTTTAGTGCGATTTTTGGTTCATACTGTGCTAGGTAAGCAACCTCGGTGTGTGAGTCCAATTCACTCTTAGGCAATTATTTATTGATTGTGGGTAACATAATAGTTGGTGCATTTTATTTTGTCAAGAAAGTTACTTTAGCTTGAGTGTCTCAATCACAAGGTACCTAATATTTGCTAAATATACCGAACATAAGGGTTTTTTTATTAGTAAACTACACTACAGACTCGTGGTCCGTACTCATGTATTGTTTTTGTTACATTTAATCTTTTTTAGTATTGAGATCATTCTCAAACTTTTCAATATTCTTCCTGAAGGGAAGTTAGCCTAGTGTTAGTTTAAATATCTTAAAGCTAAAGAGAGTCGATATTTATATATACATATATATCTACTTTGTTAATTTATTTCTTTATACATTTAGTACCGATTCAGTTTGTCGTTGAAGTGCCGGCTACAGCTTCCGGCAATGCCCTTCATGTTTTGATTAGAGCCTCCACGACCTCTTCGTTTACTGTATATCAGAACATAAGATTATATTTACAAAGCGTCTGAACTGAAGGTAACTTTTTCAAATATTATTAAATGAAAATATAACCTTCTGCTTACACTCAGCTAAAATTTAATTGTTTATCTCTTGAACCAAATAAAATAATAAATGTGTTTTATATATTAATATAATTAATAATAAAAACCCGCAAATTTTACAGGAATTCGATTTATAATAAAATACGGATTTTCGGTTAATAATATAATACGCGTTGGTTAGCTATTAGACAACCAACAAGTTTCAGCATCTTCGGTGTATTTACCTACTCGTAATATTATGTTTTAAGTTTTGTTTACATCAATTTACATCAACATTTGGACGGTAACTAAAGGTGAACTACAAAATTCCTCCACATGATATAGTCCATAATAACTTGTTGATTCAATAAGTTCGAGAAACAGTTTTGTTCTACTTACATTTAGTTCTGAGCCAGTACCCCGTTAAGAATATAGAAGGTACCTACTTACCACATTAGTATAAGTAATCGTATCTGTTAGGTTAGATGACAAAAATATTCGAGTAGGTACCTACTTTAGGTAGGGAAACAATCTCTGATATTGGATTTTTACAGATTTCGTAAATTACACATTTTGTTGTGGTTGATAAATTGTTTTTATAAACTGAGTGGTCTTGGGATTAGCCTTTGGTACTATGCTAAATTGATAAGAATAATAATAAATATTTTTTAATAATTTCCATATTAAAATTATATATCGTTAATATATAACGAGAAATTATATTTACAGTTTTTATTAAACAAATACTACAAACTATATACAACACTACAGCTACTACAATACTACAGCTACTACAATAAAAGCATTTGGACTCATAGGCAGTCCAAATGCTCTAGCCCACTATCAGTTAGCAGCGTGCCCAGTATGCTGGCAGTTACAGTTAGTTTACAGTTTATTTAAATTTGAATTCATAATCCCAGGATACATAATCCTCTCTAAACATACTTTACCTAACCGTTAAATCATAATTATTCTGAAACATTAGGAATAATAAAATTTATATGTATTTCTATTATACTGCCATCTTTGTGATTATAACAGTATTTATTGCAAGGAGAGGCTTGTCAAAGGTAACTCAGAAAGGTCAGTGAAGGTTTAGCACCGTTGAGATTATAGTTTCGAAAAAACTGAACAGATGGCGCTTTCTTAAAGTTGACTTCGTATGCTCGTCAACGTGAAAAACTATGAAAAGGAGACGCTAAGCAATTATTGTTTGAATTGTACATAAATATACTTACTGAGTTTAATAGGTTCAAATTATATTTATGCTCCAGTAAAACTTTAATGAAATGATGCATACGAAAACATTTAATTATTTATACGCACTGCACTTTAAACAGTAATATTAGAGAGGTATAATATAGTAACGACACTAGCCTAAAATACTGTTCACGAATACGAGCTATCCGTGTGCAAATAAATTTTTTAGTTAATTGAATATAACCTAAAAACTATACAATTGAAAATAAATACTGGCGAATTAAGCACCTACTCCTCTTTAGGGTTCCGCACCCATAAGGAGTAAAAACACCCTATTGCTATGATTCCACTGTCCATCTGTCTGTCTGTCACCAGGCTGTATCTCATGAACCGTGATAGCTAGACAGTTACAATTTTCACAAAATACGTTTTTTGTTGCCGCTAGCTACTAAAAATCGGCCACTTCTAGGTTAGCCTGAACAACATCTTCGACCACATCATCACTTACCATCAGGTGAGATAGTGGTCAAAGGCTAACCTATCATGCATAAAATAAAAAAAAAGCAGGTGTCGGACTCACGCACGTGAAAACAAAAAAATGGTTATAGTATAGTGCTAATATTGCATACGGAACCCTTCGCATTTGGCCGATTTTTTGGAGTTAAAGTTACCTTAACGTGGTCAAGAGTACCTTTATAAACATGAGCTTAGTTCGCGAAAGTTTCATGAATAAAATGGTATCAGCCGATTCATTCACTGCTGAACACAGCTTCCCCATTGAGGGAGGATTTGTTATAATCCTTGTGCTTGGCATATGTCTTCGGGATTATAGTGATAGGCCGTTCTTCAGAAGGTGCTGAAGCCCACGCTCTGGTATTTGTCTTTCATCATCTTCACTTCTGGGTTTGTATTATGTATACTTAGTTTTTAGTAGGCTACACAGTTTTTAATACTCAAAATATTATTAAATATAGTATCTGTACTATACAAAACGAGAGATGATCGCTTACTCAACCCAACAGTAGCGTTCTTTGTCAGAGTTTAACTGTTGAAATTTTGTAAGGGCTATATTCTATTTTCACTTAAAATAAATTAAATCTGTGTATTATTTTGAACTCCATTTCCTGAGCCATATCACGAGAACAACTTTTTGAAGCGCTCGTAGCGAAGTTTACTTAGCTGTTCTCAACCGATCAGCAAAGTTAAGCAACGTCGCCCGCGGTCATGAGTTGGATGGGTGACCGCTAGTTACATTACTACTGAGCGTTTCCGTGCTTCGGAGGGCACGTTAAGCCGTCGGTCCCGGTTGTTGTCTTAGGATGGCAGTCGTTACAGCATGGTGGTAGGGCATTTTGCGAATGCCTCAAGAATGGAACACACCGTTAGGTGCTTGGCAACAGATTTCCTACTTGAGGGTGGTCGCTAGCCAGGCGGGCATTCGCAAAATGCCCTTCCACCATGCGGTGAAGCTTAAGCCCGCGGCGGGATTCGAATCATGGCCCTGCTGCGCGGCAGTCCATAGCCAATGCCACTGAGCCATCACTGCGTTACGTAGGAAGCGATTCTGAATTACTTGGAGTTTATGATAGTGGGATTCATTAGCATGACCAAAAACTACTGAGTTACTGGGGCATAGTGTAAAGTTTAGTCTTATATCTAAGAGAACATTTAATCTCTATGCGATTAAAGGGTCAAAGCGACCCATATAGGATGCCCTGTAACGGACTCATTGGAAGTGGCAGGCAAAGGTCAGATTCCGATCAAGGATCACTCCGAGGTATTTGGTCGAACTGACCCATAACATGGGCTCATGGAACTGAATGATTTGCCTGGGGTAAGTTAGTACATAGCTGAACTCCAAGGTAACCTTTATCACGGTATTATAAAGCAGTGATGGCTCAGTGGCATTTGCTATGGACTGCGGCGCGGCAGGTCCATGGTTCGAATCCCACTCAGACCTTGAGCTTCACCGCATGGTGGAAGGGCATTTTGCGAATGCCCGCCTGGCTAGCGACCACCCTCAAGTAGAAAATTTGTCGCTAAGCACCTAACGGTGTGTTCCGGCACCAGTCCTTGAGAGCCAGTGAAATAACAGGCAAAATGTGACTTAACAGGTATGTCTCAAGGCGATGGGCGCAGTGCAGTTCGTCACTTGATGAAATGCATCTGTTATAGGCAGAGAATACCGCTTAACATCAGGTGGGCCTCGCGCTTGTCCCATCACAATAAGAAAAAAAAACTGTATTGGACCGTTGGATGGAAATCCTCTGCCTTATCTTCAACCAGCTAGTGGAGAAGATAGCAATACCGTCCGTAAGCTGAATGATCAGAACTATGGGGTGAGAGCGTGGGGATATCGCTGGTGTACAAGTGGTGTACAAAGCCCAGAGGCTGGACTGGCGAGGGATGAAGAGGGTGCCCTCGAAGAGGTAGTAAAAGCGTATGTCACTACACTAAAGAATTCTTATATGGTGAGTACGATATGTACTGGCATACCTAGGTATCTAGGAAGACTGCTACCGTCCTTTAAACCATAAAGGATATGGTCTCTCTTGTTGGACACATGAGTCTCTGAGCCTGAACCCAAACTGCTAGGAATGATAGTGAGAATAATTCTTCGGAATAACTCTGGGTAGGGCAACAACTTTACGGATTTTTATAAAACCTTGTGTCTTTCATTGAAATTCATAAGGGCCTCGTTAATCTAGGATATAAGTGTTCAGTATGTTAGTGAATATATATTCAAATAGGAGTTTTAAAATACTGTGCATCAATTTATTAAAAATTGATATTGATTCACCCTAAATCGCTATACCTAATATGATAAACCCTATAAACAAGCACCCTATAAACCAGCAAACACATAGCCTAATCAACAAAATATGCAGGATGGTTGCGGGTTCGTATTCCGCTTGTAGTTAAAATTATTCCTTTCGTTGCAATTTTGTAAAACATATTGGACTTATTTTTTATATTACCGACAAGTTCATGTTGACTTATCTGATTAACCAAGATAATGTGAGTTTAGCTATTTAAATAAAAAGTAAAGGTGTTCATAATCGTTATAAATTGTATTTCCCAAGAGAGACCAATTATTTGTGATTATACCTGAGTTGTCCGTGGGGTGCCGGGCTAGAATATCACCTCCCCATCTCTACCCGTGGGTGTCGTAAGAGACGACTTAGGGTCACACGCCAGAAGGTGGTCAGCAGCAGTTTCTGAGTAACTGATATCTTACACTGCGCTCCCCATGACGCCTGCCAAGCGTGGGGATTATGGCGAACCCGAGATATATTACCCGAGATATAATAGGGAAGGCTGTGTTCACCAGTGGACAATCCGGCTGATACAGTATACCTGAGTTCCAAAAAAAAAAAAGATTTTTTTTTATATAATGTCATGCCTACAGTGACCATGAGAGTGCATAACAGCGTTTCGAGTAGTTAGTGCCTTCTTAGAGTAAACAATTTCAGTTTCAACAAGTCGATCAGTATATGCCAGTACTGAAACAACTTTTTCTAATAGCCTCTCATCCATTGAATTCACAAGTAGGTATACGGCACTGTCAAGTATTATTAAAGCTATGAAAATATTGCGAAACAAAATATTTTCTAAATATAAAATTCAGATGAAAACGGTAAGTACCCACATTGACTAAGCAAAAATGTTATTTCGACAAACTTTTCCTTCAATATAGCCACTTTCCTCGGAAACAAGAAAAAACCATTTCTCGACATCAATTTACAAACGTCTAACGCAGACAGAGACAACATTCGTATACTGTTTTATTTACTGACTCACACAGAAGCATCACACTCGAACATCTAAAAAATATACAAAAAGCTTTTCCTAAGAATAAGCAGGACGGAGTACGGATCTTATTTTTCTCGCGAACGTTTCAGTCTCTCTCGGGTAAGAGAGGTGGGGGTGGGGGCTCCTCCCCCCTGCAATAATACTGCGTCACTATTTTGCGCCATTACCTACACTCGCTTCCTATTCTATAAGTAGCGTGAGCCTTAGAACGTAACACTGGATGTGCTGAAACTTTGTTAAGGCGTGATGCTGTTATATTGAGTTAAGTTGTCCTATGCATGTTGATTTCAGTGCGTGATCTGACGCGCTCTGTTTATGTAGTTTACCTGGCATCGGCAAGTACTACGGAAAAAGTACGGTATGTATATAAAAAAAAACCTTTGAAGACAACTTGTTCAAGATCACTTAGCTAAATTATGTTTTTTTTTTTTAATTATGTATTATTTCTATTCAGTTCACTTTGATTAAGAATAACAGTTACATATCCTCCTGTTGGATAAAAAGCAAACTTCATTTTGTGTAATTCAAATGAAAACAATATCAAAAACCATTGCTTTTAAAGGGTTGTAGCATCAAAGGAAGTAAATAAATATTGTAAGTTTGGGAATTTAAAAAAATTAAGTACAAGTAATATTTAATTTTTGCAAACACTCTAAATAATGGATCATCAATAGATGGAGGCGTTACTTTCCGAGAAATCCGTAATTAATAATAATGCACGGCACGAGGTTTTGGCTTTTCTAGCACATTATCGATACTAAATTTTATAAAATATTTTTATTACTTATAACAAAATATTATATACTGCTACGCCAAAACTAATGATGGTTATCTAATTTACTACTGTATCAGCTCGTTTGTCCTCTGCTGAACACAGCCTCCCCTATTATGGAGAGATGGGGGGGGGGAGGTTTGCCATAATCACCACGCTTGACAGGCAGGCGTTTTGGGGATCGCAGTGTCAGATATCAGTTCCTCAAAAAGTGCTGCTGCCCACCTTCTGGTGTTACCATTAGCCGCCACTTAATAAGTCAGCATCGTCAGGACCACTACGTCCTAGTTATGAATGAAATTCTATTGTAATCATTATCGCCGATGCCAATGTGTTAAGACACCCAGGGATCTAATTAAGAATACAAGTAAAATATTAGGTATATTTTAATTGTATTGTTCACACATATCAATAGTTCGTCGTATAACATATATACGCACGCAAATATAGCAATTGAATATGTAAATAATTCATAAAAGTTAAATATAAACTCTTTCAGTTACGTAGTACGTCTCAAGGATTTCGAGTAGAGCTCCGTAGAGCTGGATAGAGCTTTATGTGTGTTGGACTGTTCCCACCAGTAGGTGTTCTGCTTTAATACATACATAATATAATATACATCTAGCCGATATCCATTCTCGTGCACGGAATAAATAGGCACAGTGCATAATTTGCTACAATAGAATAAAGAACGTGTGAAAATGGCAGTTAAGATCTTTCGTAAATAAGATTGTGAATAGCAGTTTTGTTTGGAAACACATAATATAAACTGTTAGTTTTTTTTTAGTAATTAAACAACTTTAAACGGTTTAATTCGCGTATATTTATCATTATTTTTGTCTCGACGTTTCAAACACTTTACAGTGATCGTGGTCACGAGGTTAGTTTTTTTTTAAAGGGATTCCAATTGATCAATGATTATTAGGCTTACTAGATGTTCAGTGGTAAACTTTGCCTATAACAGATGCATTTCGTCAACAGATGCATTTTGTCACCCTGACACATGCATTTGTTAAGTTTCGTGTACCTGTAATTTTACTGACTTTAAAACGCCAGATTACACTGTTAAGTGCTTGGCGACAGATTTTCGCCTTGAGGGTGCTAGCATTCGCAACATGCCATTACACCACGCGGTAAACCTCAGATTAAAAAAAAAATAACCAATTTTAATGTTTAGGTACGAAACTGGTATTATTTGGATAAGAAAAGACAATTAAAGACCTCATTAAGGCTATTAGGTCAAAATAGCAGTATAGCTGCAATAACTATTCAGAATAATTTATATGATTGTTTCAATATAACAAAAGGGACTACAATTATACATCTATATAAGGGCTAACTATCAGGTACGTGGACTGGCCGTTGAATTGCTTAAAACGTATCTCGTAATGAACAGCTCGATTGCAATCATCGTTCAATTAAACTGGTATGAGAATATGTCGCGCTAACCTCAGTACACACTAAACAACAGAAGCTTGTGATATATGACACTATAGAAATTCAGATGGCACTTTTTTATGCTTGATAGGTTAGCCTTTGACCACTATCTCACCTGATTGTAAGTGATGATGTGGTAGAAGATGTTGTTCAGGGTAACCTAGAATAACTGACTCTCAAGGACAGCTGCCGGAACACACCGTTTGGTGCTTGGCGACAGATTTTCTACTTGAGAGTGGTAGCTAGCCAGGTGGGCATTAGCAAAATGCCCTACCAATATGCTATATCGACTGCCATCGTAAGACAACAACCGGGACCGACGGCTTAACGTGCCCTTCAAAGCTCGGAAACGCTCAGTAGTAATGTCACTAGCGGTCATTCAACTCATGACCGCGGCGGACGTTCCCTAATTTTGCTAATCGGTTAAAAACGGCTAAGCAAACTTCGTTACGAGCGCTTCAAAAAATATAGATCAAATTAAACGTGCTATTTTAATATCACGATAAGATTTTGAATAGAATATTTTTATACGTAGCATAATCATTGATCAAACTACTGATGAACTATTGATGACAAGAGTTCCAAAGAAAGATATGTCGTAGCCTTATTGAATATTACTCCGCTCGTATGGAGAATTCTATCTCTAGCAAACCACTACACGAGATGATTGGATCCGTGCAAACAGAAGCTAGTGTGCGCAAAGCCTTAGTTCTAACATTCCCATACTATGGATTGGAATATGCCTCAACTATAGATTGTCAATAATTTGCAGCGCCGCGGTTAGACTTAGCCCATTGTTTCGCTAAATTATAGCGTCCCGGAGTCGACACATACGGATTGCAACAGCGGCGTTGCAGCTTCTATGTGTAGGTGTATTGCCTAGGAATAGTAGAGATATTGTTTGAACACGATTATGTTTCTTTCTGTAAGTTTTAATCTTATTCATAATTAACTGTGGTTTAGGTACGTAATATTGCACTCTAACAATGCAAAAGACGGCACGGAGTAACCGTTAATATATGTTTTCACTGAAAATATGTAGGACGGCATACGAACAAGTGCAGAGAGCTTTGGCTTTGGTTTATGGCCAGGCAACTGTCTGACGCCAACTCTCCTGGGGAGTACTCTTGGGAATATTAAACAACCGTATACGCACTACTTTTGGTTAATAAAGGCATTAATATGTTAGAGATCCTTTTTAGATGCCTATGCAGCAATACTCCTCTACAAACGTCTTGTCCTGTTGCTGCTCATTTGGACGAAATAAATATACCTAATAAACAAGTATACATATTTATTGTTAAAAGAAACTGAGGCTTTACATATTTACTTTATGCACGTTGTAAGTTGCCTTTTATTAAGAAAAGCAAAATAAATTTGTTCCCTCAATATGGCGTCTAAAATCTGCCAGTATGTTTGTTTTTTATTTTTATTATGTACCTAGTGTCAACTGTGCTATTAAGTCTAGTAAAACAAATCAAATGACATATCAGACATTAAAATCTGTTAAGCCGTTCAGAAGTTATGGTGGAATAAAGAAACTCACAAACATACATACATACATACATGAACCCTAAAACATTACACTCCTATTTTTTGGATAGTCGTGTAAAGACTTGAAGTCATAAACTGTATTGAACAAAATCAAATACTATCACGTTTCTTGCAGTTATACTCTAAGAAGAATATTACAGGTTTCAGTAAAATCTATTTCAGGAATCAAACAAAAATCAGTTACATTTAAAAGTACCCAGACACTCGCTTCAAACGGAACTTATCGTGCCGTATAAACTAGTAGCAAACAATGTTAAGCTTTAATAAAACTCGAATAGTTATGTACAGCAGACTGGAAATGCAACTATCTGGTCGGGGGACATCTAAACCTAGGCATACTCTGCTAGATACAGGCTTGGAGACAACCTATGTACCCCGAAACGGCATTTCAACAATGTTTTAGCAAACTTCGATGTACATTGCCTTCTGTTGCTGTAGACTTGTAGAGTCTCCCAGTATTAGAAAGGTAATGAACTGTTTTGTAGAGAAGCTTTGTTAAATAGCAGTGTGGAGGATGTGTTTGAGTGAGAGAGCGGGTGTGAGGCGACGGTCCTTTGATTCTGGGGAGATTAAACGTGCGGCAGACGGTGGCGCCTCTATCGATTGTTGTTGTAATTACAGCGCTATCCTCGCCCAGTCGCAAATGAAATTGTTCCGGACAGAGCTAGCTGTGGATGCCAACCGGTTTCTACTACCCCCTTGTGGGTACAGTGACATTTTGAACTGTATTTCCACAACAATACCGTTAGAGCAAAGTTTCAGGTGACGCTTGGAGAGTTGTCACCGCATTATTGCTATCGAGTGGTTTTGATGAAATTCTGATGAAATGCATTAAAGGTTTCACGGAATTTGTTTTGAAGTGTCCTTTTTGTGTGTAACTTTTTTAAATAGCTAACAATTTAAGTTCAAAATCGTAAAATGTAATCTGCTCTCGAGCTAATTCACTAATATAATAAATGCGATACTTTGTGTTTTCTATATGTTAGAACTGATCTCCAAATAGGATTATGAAATAAAATATGGTACATTTTGTGTCCCGATTTATTATTAAAAGAAACTTACAGTTTATTTTTTAATGACGCATGCACTTACAAAATCTTAAAAAGGGTAAAAATTATAGTTCCCGCACATGACTATAATTTTTCCTCTCCATTTCAATTTTGTAAGGTACCTACGATACCTAACCTTGACTACCTACCTAATACTTGAGTATACCTAAATCCCAAGAAAGAGCGATATAGCCTTATTAAGTGTATTATAAAAATATATAAGCATTTATTTCATCTAAGACAGGATTTGTGCGAAATCATACTATGATTGTCGAACATAGTATATTGTTTAATTGAAATCAAAATTATATTTATGCCTAATAAAATGCAATAAAAGGTCATTGATAGTTGGGGCATATCATAATCTAAACTGTTACCACCAAAAATACTTATTTACTGAAATACTGAAAGCTAAACAAAGAGCAGATACAATTTTTCAGCTACGGCTGCGCAATCGAAGTTAAAACAACCACAAATCCACAATCCGAATTCCAAATACGAATGAGAATCGAGAGAACAATCCAATAAAATATTCGTAGCCTTAAACGTATCTACGTCTACGTGACGTAGCCGCCTCCTGCAAACGCATGCGCCCTACACTCGTACAGAACAAACGGACAGTTCCAATTTCAATTGTAGAAAAAAAATAACCAATTCGAAATGGAGAAGGCTTCGCGGCGACCAATGAGAGCGCTCACAGTCGTAATGCCAACTGTGTGGGAGGAGCGAGTGATATCTAGCATTGGAATGTTCGTTGTATTTGTTCTGTGGGATTCGAAGGCTTTATTGCTCCGCATTTGAGCCTCTTTCCCCTTGAGGGTTTCGGCGGCGGAAACCTCGCTACGGTTTTGGGATGAGACTCTTCACATTATATACGATTTTCCTTCGCAGCCTACAAATGGGTCACCCACATATCCAATTGTAAACGTATTTACATTCAGAATTTCAGGTTCAGTATACATGCTTCGGAGTATCTCGTAAACATAGACGCAGCAGTTAATAAACTTTCAAAAAGTTATCCGTCTCGGTATTGGCAGAAAAATCGGAGGAAAATATATTAAAAAGCTTTCAAGCACATAAAAGGAGGTGCTTAAGAATTAGTCCGTAATAAAGTTAAGGTGTGTCTCTCAGGCGACTTTATGAAACTGTGAGTATTGATTTTTCGATAGGGAAAAAACGAAGGCAACGATCTATGCAGATCTGGAGTGCTCTCGGCACATCAGATGGCACCGGCGGGCCAGCCTCCGCAGACAATCGAAAGGGGGGGTACCCCACTGGAGGTCGGGGAACTGCCACAGAATATGTACGCTGATTGTGATAGAGGTTTACTACAGAAGTCTCACTTACGACTATAGACTCACTGATGACATTCAAACCGCATTGATTGATACCGAATAATACGTCTAAATATGTCTTAATTGCAAAAGCATTTTAGGTGAATACAGTGACACGTGATTTTTAAGGCTTTAGTTTACCTTCGTTGATTACGAGACATGTTTATCCTTGTATTATTATTATAAGAATTAACAATTAAATCAAGTTTTCCAACAGTGTTTTCGCGTTAACAATAAAATTAGCAAGTACTAAGTAATGTTTAGTGTTTTTGTGAATATGAAGATAAACGTATCAACTTTGATGCGTACTTAATCTACTTAAGAGCTACCAATACTCTCTCAGTTGAGAATTCTATTGAAAATATGTTTTTTAGCAACCACAATATCGTCTCCTTAGTACATTATCTTTGGCGATATCGACCCGTCGCCGGCGACTTCCCATTCTCGAAGTAAAACACGGCGGGAAGGAAACCGCGGGATAAACCACCCTACCCCCCTCTACCCACCCCAGCCCGATCTTTACGTTTCAGGAATAAATATTTCAGAGCGTGTGCTTCGGAAGTTAAAGTTATGTATCGCCCACGCCAACGGTAACAATCTGAGAATGAGAAAAGCTCGCTTTACTTTTATGTAAGTTACCTTTCATGTTGGATTTTCGGTGTAGAATTTGTATGTAGATGTGTAGCTCTACATTACACGACATGTACTCGTTCAAAGGTTGTATGTTGTCGTATCTATAACTTTGTTATTTCTCTTTTGTATCTGTGTCTATGGCTTGGTATTGTTCGCCCGAGCTTTGGCGTAATAGGTATGTGTTTTTCTTTATTGCTCTTATGCTGTTGTTATTATGAAAAATTAACGTTACGAATATGAATAAAACTAAGCGAAATAGTTAGACATTTAGTAACATCTTCGCTCAGGGCTATTTTCGATCAAAATTTTGGACCCCCAATTTACATCTTCAAGTTTATAAAAACACACATTTAGTGATTTTTATAATATATTTACCAGATAAGTTCAGTTACATACTTAGAAATTTAACATGAGGTAACTTAATTATATTTACATAGTACATATATTACAATTTAACACTATACTATATTAATAATTATTTGTATTTATTTTTTTTAACTTTTTTATTTTTTCATTTAAGAAGCAGAAGATTTTTCAAATGTTTCCATAGGAATTAATGTACCATGAAAATATCAGAAAATTATTAGTCAATACAGAATCATCTTGCTAGTAATTCGCCAGTAGAATAGGTCTACAAATACATGTTACACACAACGAACAATCGTTATTTTTCCTTATCGTTGGATTTATTTCTCTTTGTCAAGGTCTCAGATAACATTTACCTTGTCCGTAAACTTTGCTAGATGTTCAAATCAAATCTACTATACCTGTTTATTATGATCAAATTATTTTGGTAAGTAAACTGTCCCTCGGTTATAAAGCACTGTATCAGTCGGATTGGTCACTACTGATCACAGCCTCCCCCATTATGCGAGGGTTTGCCATAATCCCCACGCTTGTCAGGCGTCTTGGTGATCGCAGTGTGAGATATCAGTTCCTCAGAAACTGCTGTTGCCCACCTTTTGGTGTGTTACCGTTAGTCGCCTCTTATGACACCCCCGGGTAGAGATGACATTCTAGCCCGGCACCCCACGGGCGCAATAAAGGATACATATCCTATATTATTACATAAAGGCAGTTTTTTTTAAGTAAACAATAATTAATACTCTATTACCAATTTAATTTCTGAGATATTATGTTATGTAACAAACAACCAAATAATATTCCAATTATATTATCAATATCTTTGCTATCAATCTTTTTTTTACCTCTCTCTTGTATCCTGCTATGCTTCATTTATATAAGACTGAGCATTTATCATTTCATACTAAGTTGTATTGTTTATTAATCAATAAAGATCTGAATTTGGAATTTGATTATGTGTTCAAAAATTTGAGTCTTTTGTAGAATTTAATGCCGATATTTGTCTACCTGATCTTAAGCTGCTACCCCGACCATACATTAGGCTCAACGAATAAGCATTGCAGTTCAACAGGGCAATGCTAGCGTCTGGTAGTGGGCTGGAGCATTTGGACTGCTTGTTAGTCTGCAATGACTTATAGGTTGTCTAAATGCTTTTATGCAATAGTGTTGTATATAGTTCGTAGTATTTTGTTAATAAAGGCTTACCGCCGATAAAAAAAAAACCTGAAAGACGGACAGATAGGTCTAACATAATTTAAAACCCTTTAAAAATAAACTGCTCGATCAGAAAACACTATTTGTGATGAATATAAGTATTAAAAGATTTAAATTAAAATATTTTTTCGCTTACCTAAGCTGTAACAGAGAAAAAATCCAGTAGTTGAAAATCTTCAGTCCTAACCAATGGATTTTGTAGACTAATCGATATGAAACAGTGGAATGCCTATTATATACTTTTATGATGCGTCTGAAATGTAGTTTACTATGTAGTACCACATGAAACGTACTACAAGTGTCTACGCGTTTGTACTACGTCACATTTTTATAGCTTAAAAGCAGTCGTTACTACGATTTACAATATAACTGTGACGAGAAATAAGTGAGATATAGTGCCATATTGGGAAAACAATAACTGTTGAACTGGACCAGAGTAATCTATTTTTACACGACTCCCCAAAAAACAGTGTTATGTTTTCAGAGTTCATGTATGTATGTGAGTTTTTTTACTCCACCGTAACTTCTAAACGACTTAACCGATTTTAATCAATGATATATCATTAGATTTGCAGATAGCGCAGGTGACACTGGGTACATAAAAAAGGTTAAAAAACAAACTGGTGGATTTTAGACGCCATATTGAGAGATTTTTTTTCTTCTAATGCCGTTGAATGTGGTATCGAAATGAATGGCTATATGAAATGAGAGTGAAGTGAGAGTCCATATCCATGAGGGCCACAGTTAAAAACCATGTTTCAGAACAATTCACTGGTAACACGCACTTGTTTTTTTATTTGAAATATGTTCGCATTTGACCACACCCTGCCTGATGTTAAGCATTGATGTGGTCTTAGATAGAGCACGCTTACCTAGAAGAAAACTATTTACTCTCGATTTGAAGACACCCATATTGTATGCATCGGGAAAGACTGACCACGGTAAGGAGTTCCACTCTTTCGCAGTACGCACGAGAAAAGTGGAAGCGAAGCGCTTCGTACGAGTCCTGGGAATATCAACCATGTACGAATGGCGCCTCTCCGTTTGTCTGGACGTCCGAAGGAAAAAGGGGGAAGGCGGAACCAAGTCGTGCAGTTCTTGTGGACATTCACCGAAATGTATACTTATACTCGTACTTGTTGTAGACTTTGGTCTTCAGGCTTCTTAATTTCAACAAAAACATCTTTCTTCTTTTTTTCTGAATTGTTACATAAGGTAGTCATCATCCACCTGACCACCTTGTGACGTACCATATTGCGACAGTTTAAAAACGTTACAAGAGTCACAATATCCTTCGACGCGCAAACGCAGACGGTTGAAAAACGTGACAAGTAATCTACGCCCAGAGTTACATAAGCAATCATAAATCATAACATAGCACGTAAATGAATAGTTCTCGTATGCAGGTTTTCTAATAATGTAGGTGCGGTAGACTTGACTGCATGACGTGTACACCTACGTATTTCAAAACTGTTAAACTTATATCGTAAAACACATGACGATTCTAGCTTTATGGTATACTTGCATAGTATAAATACGTAGCAAGCTTATGTAGATTCACTGGTTGGTGTCGTCATCGATAGGATTTTTAAACACTTTTCGAGATACTGACATAATATATGATCCTTCAATCTCACGGTTTAGTATCATTTGCTTATGAACTCGTCGGTAAACAATTTGATAACGAAAAAACATACGAGTATAAAATACTTGTTCATCCCACGACTTAGATAGTAGGTACCAAATGAATTCACTTATATATTAAGAAATTAATAATTCACTGTGCAACTTATACCATTAAACAAATCAATTTCTATCCAATTTCTTCGGCATTATGGAGAAACTCATACTCCCTATTATTAAAGATTATTGAGTTGACTTGCTGTGGAGGTTTTATATTGTCCGTGATTTTTCTGCTATTTATTTGTGCGTCCACCGGTGATACATTTATCACGATTTAATAGATAATTAAAAAGTTACATACATCTGCCTCAGAGCTTCAGAGCTCAGAGCGATCCTTATTCCAAAAATAAATAAAAATCCGTTCATGGTTGAGGCATGAAACCGTACTTTTTTTTGCTGATAGGTAAGCCTTTGACCGCAATATCACCCGATATTAAGTGATGATGGGGTCGAAGGTGTTAACAGGCTTAACCTAGAATACCTTTCCACCATGCGGTGAAACTCAAGCACTTTTTTTTTGTCAAGGAATTCGAACTATAGCTTTGCTGCGTGGCAGTCCATACCCAATGTCACTGAGTCATCAATGCTTCTAACATAAAAATTCCTAAATCAAAACTACGGTTATTTATTCATGTGCCAAAACTACGTCGCATAATCAAACTGATGTTCTTTGACATTCAGATTACATCGCCACTAGGATATCTATGGCGTTTATTTAACAACCAGGCATTTTCCTAAATAGCTGATAGGCTTTCTTTTTACCACTAACACACCTAATGGTAAGTGATGATGTGGTTGAAGATGTTCAGGCTCATCAAGAATTACTAGTTCTGCTATTCAAGCCGGCACCTCACGGGGATAATTCAGATAGCACACCGAAATCTTAGATTCCTAACTCGTGTAGTTTTTGAGATAAAATTGACAACCAAGGGGGTTGTTTTCTTATAAAATACATAAAAAACACAAATAAAAATATGTATTCTACTCAATGAGCTTTAGACGATGACACCTCACATTCTAGGGTGCAAAAAAATCGACTTTCATCTCATGTATTTTGGGCCCCTCTGAAAAATAATATAATTGAAATTTTATTCTATTTTGGGTTAACATTTCAAACAAATATATGTTTAATTTTTAATTAATAATACTTTTACTAGCTATATACCTATGTCATACGGACGAACCTTCTAACAAAAAGAGAGACAGACTAATAAGAAATCGTTTTAAAAATTTAGCGAATAGAGCTCCATAATCTAAAAATATTCAGCGTTTATTAAGATTAATAATTACAAAATATATATTGATAATTGAAGTTAAGAGTTAAATTTTGTGGTCAAGTAAATTGTGACTTAAGATTGATTACTTTGGCAATATCAAGGATTTTTAATATCTTTTTGGGTACCACGGGTCAACCGAATTGTTTGATGAGAAATAGCACTATTATATTTACAATTAATACATATTCAATTTATTGCTGCATTGCTTTCTAATATAGGTACTGTATATTACGAGATAATAAAAGACAAGCATCATCTGCAGTTATAATATATTTGTATAGCTCTTTTACGTAGGGCATACTTTCATGAAATATATTAGAAGCGCTCGTAGCGTGGCATATTGATACGTTTTTAACGGATCAACTAAGTTAACCAACGTCCGCTGCGGTCATGACTTAGATGGGTGACCGCAAGTGCCATTACTAATGTGCGCTTCACCAAATGCTAGAAGGGCATTTATAGACGAATCTGGCTAGCTAGCTGTATTACAGTAGCTTTCTCTCAGAGCCAGTTCATATTCTAGGTCAAGCCTGTTTGACATCCTTGACCACATATCACCACCACCACCACATATCCTTGAACACCTTAGAAAGTGGTCAAAAACATACATTAAAGAAAAACTTACAATAGGTTAATGCAATAAATTGTACCTGTTACAAAAAAGCATATCTAATACTAGTTTATAGTGTCGTTCACAATCACCTTATCAGTCCACGTGACCTGCTCAACAAACACACACCATTGTTCTACCGATTACACTCGTTACAGAACTGCAATTAGCTTACAATTGTTGAAAGGTCAGGAATATAGCGCGTTACCATGACGTTTGGTTTTCAACGCATTGGCTGGAAAATTATGATGTGTGTACGACAGAAATGGTTGCATTATGTGACGGAGGGGAAGGTCAGTGTTAGTGGTCATAATAAGAGTCCATTTCAGGTGCACCTGTTAAAATTACGCAAAAATAATACGTGTTTGTTTTATCTAATTGTGACTGAACAAGCTCGAAGCCCATAAGCGGACTAATCTCTGCCTATAACAGATGCATTTCGTCACAAGTCACGAATTGCACTGCGCCCGTTCCTTGAGACATAGTTGTTAAGTCTCATGTGCCTGTAATTTCACTGGCTCTCAAGGACTGCTGCCGGAACACACCGTTAGGTGCTTGTCGACAGATTTTCTACTTGAGTGTGGTCGCTAGCCAGGCGGGCATTCGCAATATGCCCTTCCACCATGTTGTGAAGCACGCGGCGGGATTCGAACCATGGGCCTGAACGCGTGTTACAGAACTGCAAGTAATTGAGACGAGGTTAACATAATGCCGATGACACGATGGAAATGGTTTTAATTCGCTTTAGTTGATAAAATACTATGATCAACTGACAAAGTTAGCTGTCTCCGCTGGAGATATTTTTTTCTCAGTACAACTGATGGAGAAGTCTGTAACGACAGCTTATTCTTCCTTCTCCTTCGGTGAAAGTAGTTTTTTTGTTAATTTGTTGTTTACGTATTTTTGAAGCAGTGATGGCTCAGTGGCATTGGCTATAGACTGCCGCGCAGCAGGTCCATGGTTCGAATCCCGCCCAGAGCTTGAGCTTCACCGCATGGTGGAAGGGCATTTTGCGAATGCCCGCCTGGCTAGCGACCACCCTCAAGTAGAAAATCTGTCGCCAAGCACCTAACGGTGTGTTCACACCGTTGCTTGGCGACAGATTTGACACAGATTTTTTTGCCGGAACCGGCAGCAGTCCTTGAGAGCCAGTAAAATAACAGGCAAAATGAGACTTAACAGGTATGTCTCAAGGTGATGGGCGCAGTGCAGTTCGTCACTTTTGATGAAATGCATCTGTTTTAGGCAGAGGATACCGCTTAACATCAGGTGGGCTTCGTGCTTGTTCCTTCACAATTACATAAAAAAAACTGTTAAATACAGGCTCAGATAATTGTATCACAAAATTGCTGTCAGTATATTTACAATCTTTGGAATGTTCAAAACCAATTCTTATTTGCTAGAAATATTTCCATTGGCTAGAAATAAAGATGCGTCTATGACGGAGTTACCTGGGTAGCATTGCAAGCGGAACTTTTAAAATCATACGAGTATAAAAATAGCATAATATGTACATATTTGTAGGTTGCATAGCAAATCAATGAAAAAAAAATTTCATCTAACGTGTTTTAAAATGAAGTCAATGTCAGTGGACGTTGACGTCATTTCACGGCTAATGTACCTGTTGCAGTCACGTTCAAATAATTGAATGATACGGAACTGCAATTAGCTAACATACCATATGTTTAACTAGGTAGTAGAGTAATAGAACTTCACTTTTTTTTTATGTTATTGTGACGGAACAAGCTCGAGGCTACCTGATGTTAAGCGTACCTCTGCCTATAACAGATACATTTCATCACAAGTCATGAATTGCACTGCGCCCGTCACTTTGAGACATAGTTGTTAAGTCTCATGTGCCTGTGATTTTTTACTGTCTCTCAAGGACAGCTCCCGGAACACACCGTTAGGTGCTTGGCGGCAGATTTTCTACTTGAGGGTGGTCGCTTGCCAGACGGGCACTTGCAAAATGCCCTTCCATCATGCGGTGAACCTCAAGCCCGCGGCGGGATTCACCGCATGGACCTGCTGCGCGGCAGTCCATAGCCAATGCCACTGAGCCATCACTGCTACGCAAATATCAAATATGACAAAAACTTTACTCCCCATTTATGAAATACTGTAATAATGAATGGTATTGCTGAGAGTGATTTCTTCTGGGAAAACATGGGCGAAGGCGGTATGTTTTCTGGAAATTTCGAAGTTGTTATTTGTTATGGCATGGTTGTGAAAGGCGACTGAGTGTAACCCACCAGAAGGTGGGCAGCAGCGCTTTCTGGGGAACTGATATCTCACACTGCGATCCCCAAGATGCCTGCCAAGCGTGGGGATTATAGCTAATCCCCCCATGATGGGGGAGGTTTTGTTCAGCAGTAGACGATCCGGCTGATACAGAACTACGGGTATTAGGTATACAAAAAGGCTCTTTATCACCTTAATGCCCTTATTACCCAAAACATGGCGGATGTTCCACCAACGAGAGTATACCAAGAAGATGACACGCCAGCTTTACGGTAGATCATAAAATCGAAGCCAGAAACTTTTAGTAGCTTATTACATATTTTACCAATTTGCAGAGTATTGATGAGGGTAGATTTAAAATGTAAAATAACGTTGTATTTCTTTAGGATTGGATTGATACATGTAGATATCAAATTTGTTTATATGTTTGTAAATTATTGACATAAATTTTCACAAAAATAGCATGTCATCGGAACTAAAAGAATGACAATTTAGCTAATATATCATGTATTTATTTATCAAAAAAACACCAAAAAAGTTCCCCAAAAAATTCTTCAAAAAAAATTTTTGTTAGGACTAGCAGAAATCAAACCTAAGAGGTTGTTAGCATTTTACCTTTAACACTGTATATTTCTAATTCTTACAAACACAACTCACACACAAACTTTGGTTTTTATAATACTAGATGCGCCCTAATGTTTCATTTGCGTCATCATAATCATCGCTTTTCGTCATTATCTAATGACGAAAAGCGATGATTATGATGATGCATATGTGTAAGTCCAGAACCTAAACTATCCATATACCAAATAGTTTCATTCGTGCAATGTAAAGAACTTACAATCATACAAACTCACTCACTCACAAACATTCACTTTTGAAATACATTGCGCCCCACGTTTTCAACCGCGTAGATAATGATGCAAAGCAATAATGATGATTATGAAAGTATACTGTGTTAATTCAGCACCTATACTATCTAGATAGATAGATAGAAAACACTTTATTTGCACAAGAACTTAAAATTAACATTACAATAAAAAAAAATTTAACAGAAATACAATAGTGCAAAAAGGCGGCCTTATCGCTTATAGCGATTTCTTCCAGACAACCAGGAACAAAGGACTTATGCATATTTGATATGGGAGGCATTTCTCCGCAATTAGGTATACAACTTACTGACATTACCATGAAGTAGGTACTGCATACAAGGAATTTATCCTATATTAAATTTACCATAGTTATATAAACTTACGTGAAATAATACACACTATATACTAACTATCTATATATTTACTTCTTTATCTATACTACTATTACAATGAGGAAAGATTTGTATCTTTGGTTTTATGTATTTTTGTATGTAACGAATAAACTTAAAAACTACTGTACCCATTTGAAAAATGATTTCACCATTAATACACTATCCCTGATGAACATAGGCTATATAATATTTAAAAAGTTTGGGAATCCGTATGAAAACTTCGATAGTGAAAACGTGTGAAAAATATACCTAAAAAATCGCGTATGCTGCGGAAATCGTTGATAATAGAGCAAGTGATTTACATAAATTTTATAGAGGACATCAATATCTGCAAAAGTCCGCAATACCTATTACAGTTATGTCACAATAACTACTTTTTATGATTTCAATTTATATTTTTTGTTAAATTCCCGTGCAAAGCCGGGACGGCTGCTAGTGACCTAGTCAACGTGAAGGAGTAGATTAATAACATTAGTGTGAAATATCTTCACCTAATATTATCCTTATAATATTATTTTTTACCGGCGGTATGACTTTATTAACAAAATACTACGAACTATATACAACACTACAGCTACTACAATAAAAGCATTTAGATCCCTATAAGCCATTGCAGACTCATGGGCAGTCCAAATGCTCTAGCCCACTACCAGTTGGCAGCGTGCCCAGCATGCTGGCAGCATTGCCCCGTTGAATTGCAATGCTTATTATATTAAATATTATATTATGTTAGTCAGGTCCTGTCTGTTCGGTTCAATATGTTTCTTTATACTATATATTACGTAAAAGAGCACATCACACCAGGTGGTAGGAAACTTTAGCAATAGGCCGTCTTGATGGGTACCACCACAGTGTCAGATATTCCTATTGATAATTCAATCACAATGCTTTTTAGGGTTCCGAGCCCAAAGGGTGAGAACGGGACCCTATTACTGAGACTTCGCTGTCCGTCCGTCCGTCCGTCTGTCACCAGGCTGTATCTCAAGAACGGAGAGCTAGACAGTTGAAATTTTCACAGATGATGTATTTCTATTGCCGCTAACAACAAATACTAAAATTAAATAAATATTTAAGGAGGGCTCCCATGCAATTAACTTGATTTTTTACCGTTTCTTGCTCGATACTAATAACGGTGACAGGTAGAAGCTTTAACTATTCATAGAATATTTAGTTTTTTGTTCTGTTTAAATATAATAAATTAAAATAAAATAAATAATTAAGGGGGCTCCCATACAATAATATTTTATTGTATGGGAGCCCCCTTAATTATTTATTTTATTTTAATCTAAACATTAACACTATTATTTATTTTATTTTAATCTAAACATTATCACAATAGGTTTTCGCCGTACCTACCCAGCTCAATCGGGCACTGCGAAAAGTGTCTGTAACTTGCAAGATTAGGTTACCAATTAGGTTCCGAACCCTTCGTGCGCGAGTCCCACTCGCACTTGGCCGCTATTATGTTTTATGTTATTGTGACGGAACAAGCACGAGGCCCACATGATGTTAAGCGCATAAACCTATGCCTATAACAAATGTATTTTGTCATGTGATGATTGCACTGCGACCGTCACACTGAGACATAGTTGTTAAGTCCTGTAATTTTCTAGCTCCTCAAGGACTGCTGCCGGAACACACCGTTAGGTGTTTGCCGACAGATTTTCTACTTGAGGGTGGTAGCTAGCCAGACGAGCATTTGCAAACTGCCCTTACACCATGCGGTGAAGCTCAAGCCGGCGGTGGGCATCGAACCAGGGACCTGCAGCACGGCAGTCCTTAGCTAATACCGCTAGGCCATCATTGCTTTAAAACTAAAAAAAACATGACTGTACAAAGTTTTGGCTTTGATATTATAGCTTCCTCTTGTAGTCTGTGTACCTTTCAGTTTAATTAGGTGTAAACATTTTAAAGAGCTACTGTTTACATTAACGTAAGCAGTGGCATGCTGCACAAAAAGTGAACAAAAATTAATTAAGATTTTTTTATCGCTAGCCTTTGACCACAACCTTACCTGACAATAAATATGGTCGAAGATGAAAAACAGACTCAATCAAGAATAGGAATTGATTATCAAGGACAATGGCCGGCGCACTTCTTTGAGCGCTTGGCAACAGAAAATGATTGAAATTGTTAGAATGAACGTATTGTTGAACCGAAAGTAAATATACACCTACCTTATCCAACGTTTTGCATGTAATCTCGAATAGGCTTCTGTTTTACATATACATACTTATATCACAAATCGATTATCGATAACACTTGTATATATGAGGAAAAACGCGTCCACTCATTTATGTACAATCACGTATTGTGCCAGCTTCCGAACAAGTTCGTAGGTCAGTTATGACCGTTTCATATGCATTGAGTTGCTAATAGTACTTACATGGCTACAATGTGCGTAGGCAAACATTTAACCTGAGCGCATGTTGCATAGGCGCGGCGATGAGCGATTTAAATAAATATACGATATTTGTATGATAAAGGATTGTTCCATTAATCCATATCCTCCTGAAATGTAATAAAATTGTACATGGTGTCAAATGTTCAAAATTCATGGTGATTCAAAAATGTATTTCTAACACTATATTATTTAGCAATAAATAATAATTATGATGAAATCTTTCGATCGGTATCGATCTTTCGATAAAACTACAGATTGTTTTTTTTTCTCGTGTATCGTGTTCGATTCCGGTTCAACCATGTAATTATTTTAATATCTATGAATGCAGTTTAAATTGTTTTTTTAAATTCAAATAATGTCTTCTTTCAGTAAAATGTTCCATCTACAATATTCAAGGTACTTTCCCTCCATGTGGCATCGCCGTGGGACGGCCTGTATATATGGATTTGTAGAAACGATGTTCCAATTACAATTATTAAGGATTGCCAGAAGTTGATACGTGGTTTGCATCCACTGGCTTGACATTCACTGCATGGTGGTAGGGCATTTTTGAATGCTCGCCTGGCTGTCACCCTCAAGTTGCAAACATATAGCCGAGCACTTAACAATGTGAGAAAGTTTAAGTTGATGGATGGTCAATGGATCACCAATCACCAATGATAATAAAAAAATATATAAATATTGTGTAACATAGACTTACAGACTGATTCCTTAAAAACCGACATCCTCTTGACCAGTTCTTAAGTGTGTTAGTCAGGACACTCAGTTGTCACAATAAATCCAGTTCCCAGTTTACTAATATAAAGGCAATTATGGCAATCAAGGAGGAATGTATGCACTTATAATGTGTTTGTTTACGTTTGTATTGGCTTCAATTAAACTTCTTCATAATTGACTTATTCCCAGAAAAACATCAAAACACAAGTAAACATAGGTACTATGCATTTCTAAAAAAACATATGTGCATTTTATTATAAAAAAACCGGTCAAGTGCGAGTGGGACACGCGCACGAAGGGTTCCGTAACTAAATATTCTGTGAATAGTTAAAGCGTCTACCTGTCACCGTTATTAGTATCGAGCAAGAAACGGTAAAAAAAAACCAAGTTTGTTGTATGGGAGCCTCATTAAACATTTATTTTATTTTATTTTTAGTATTTGTTCTTATAGCGGCAATAGAAATACATCAACTGTGAAAATTTCAACTGTCTAGCTTTCACCGTTCTTGAGATACAGCCTGGTGACTGACGGACAGACATAGCGAAGTCTCAGTAATAGGGTCCCATTTTACCCTTTGGGTACGGAACCCTGGAATAGATACTGATTATCTTGACAAAACTAGACGATTTCATGCTCCATGAGTTTGAAATACCGTTGAAAGGGACAAAAATAAGTGCATGTTTTTCTTTTGTTTCTTGTAACGTTTCTCGTGATCCGTAAAGAATAGAGTTATTAAAAATAAAAAAATAACGGATTCGACCTCCAACACTGAGAAGTATAAAATAACTTGATGAAGTCGTGAGAGCCAGTAGTTCTAGGATAAGCATGTTAACACCTTCGACCACATCATCGCTTACCATCAGGTAAGATTGTGTTCAAAGGCTTACCTATCAGCAATAAAAAAAACGGCTTAACGTGCGTAATGTCACTAGCGGTCACCCATCAAACCCATGACCGCGGTAGACGTTGATTAACTTTGCTGTTCGGTTTAGAACGGTAAAGCAATCTTCGCTACGAGCGCTTCAAAAAATTACTCGACTGATGTTGAAAAAGTTTATTTTATTTTATTATTATTGCTGATTAGTTGTCCACTGACTATCGATCTGTCTTCCATTTTCTCACGTTGCTTAGTGCTTGGCTATATGTTTGAAACTTGAGGGTGACAGCCAGATGAGCATTCAAATGCCCTACCATCATGAAGTGAATTTCAAGCCAGTGGATGCGGACCACGTGCCAACTGTTGGCAATCCATAGGGATAGGCAGGTAGTTGACAAGGGCTCGTAAAGATTCCCTCAACTAGAAAATCTTTGTTTCACCTGTGTTTAAAAGTCCCAGGTATGTAACTAACAAAAGCTGCTCCGCTACAAAATATCATCACAGTATTCAGAACTCCATGATTTTTTCAGGTTTTTTACTGTACTCAATATACGACAACCCAAAATTTATTTTAGGTGTAAAAGGTTATACCCATAAGCTCGAGTTGGTGATACACACTTAATAATTAATAGGCACTTAAATAACAAGTGTTTAGATGAAATATGCGTTCGATTGAAACAACTGAAGGAAAAATTAACATATTTAGAAGTTTATCTCCTCCTATGTGTTCCCACTTTACATGAAAACCTTGAACTCAACATTGATATTATAAACTAGCGGCTCACCCCAGCTTCACGCGGGGTGTTACACAAAAATTATAAATTGGAACATATAAACAGTAGTTATTGTGACATAACTGTAGTTCGACATATACGAAATTTTAGGTAGATGTTAATTTTCTCAATGAAATTGTAGTACATCATTTTTCCCTATTTTTCTATTTCTGCAGCGTACGCGATTTACCGATTTTTTTCACACGTTTGGTTACATTATTAAACTATTTATAAGGATCCCTAATTCTTGACAATACTCTATAGACTATGTTCATCAGGGATAGTGTAGAATTCTAATAGTGAAAGAATAATCCAAATCAGACCAGCAGAGCTATTACGTAACTCTCGGTGGGCTTCGTGAACGTCAGAGTGGACATCAATTTTTGAATTAACCGACAAGACGATTACCAGACTTATAATTACCATTTAGGGCCAAATGGCACTAAGATAGGGCCAGAAATTTCACGAAAGCATAAACGAAACACACAAAAGACCCAATAAATTTCACTTTTGTTAGTTCATTCAACTTCCATCGTCAGTAAAAATGATAGATAATACCCCTGAATCGCAACCCAATTGTCTTCGTGTTGAAGTTCACCGAGAGATAGCTAATAAGCTGGCAGTAGTCTTTAAGTTTATTCGTTACATACAAAAATACAAATCTTTCCTCTTTATAATATTCGTGTAGATGTAGATAGAGGTTATCGCTCGAATACAAGACTTCAAGATTCAGAAGAACTGTTTACGCCACTCGACTAATGATACAGTGCACATTTTATTTGCTATAAGTAAATATATGGTGCCCAAAGTTTACCAAGTGTCACTACAACGAAGGAACAAGTCAAACATTATATATAAGTAACATAGACATAATAAATACTCGTACCCCGTATTTCCAAGTAGATAGAGAAAACAAAAAATAAAAGAAAAAACAATGACGAAGAAAAAGGCAAGTTACACACGTAGCGGCGCGTGGGTGGCTCACGTTATTTTTCCTCAATGTGCTGTCTCATGACGCATTCATTCTTTACGTTTTGTCTATCTACTCAAATGTTCAGCTAGTGTGTTCTTATAAGCTTTATTTTGAGAAAAAGGGTATTTACCCGTATAGGGATAGTTTAATATGTGGGTGCGTAGCAGTTAGTTTGATACGATAATGGCAACACTATGATTTACCGACGTTATTCTAGTCTGTGATCGCAACTAGTCTATAGTCGTTTGAGATACTCTGACCATGGCTTTTATCTATAGACTGGAAATACCTACAAAATAAATGAGTTATTTCTATTTCCCAGAAAAGGGCTAGTTAAATGGCTGCCATCTGAAGAGTTGCTCTCTTGAAGTGACGTTTTTATCGATATCGATAAATTAAGTTAAGACCGACCAAATTAAAATCCGATATGATGGTACTCATTTATACATTTTCACACCAGTATACAGGTCAGGGTATCCTCGGCCAACAAACAACATCAACTTACTCCTATATGAATGAAATAAATATTACAGTATATAATATTCTGATAGCACAGAAAAGATAACCTGAAGAAACCTAATGAACTCTCAAGAATTGACCCACATAAACGGTAGATTTCATACATCCATGACTCTTACGTCACAAGACACTGCAGTTGACAAGTCTATCTTATGCTAGCCACCGAAGAGGCAGCACCTAACTAAGCAGTGAATCTAGTGACAGCATTGATAGTGATGACCGTGATCAGTGTAAATCAGTTATGGAAGATGACAGCAGTAAATGGAGCAGTATACTCTGAAGACGTCATACGTGATACGCTATGGCAGTCACGCCACACTGATGATGAATTATAAACAAAGTGTAATTGTGCAGAGTGTTCAGCAAAACCAGGACTGGCTATGGGGGTGGACAGAGGCCATTTAGGGGGTCACCCCCATATACTGTGGATTGAGGAATAAACCAAGAATCTTCAAGTGATATGTGTCTTCTCATTTGGACGATACCCACACTTACGCCCACGTTATGAGAGCTCTGCCATTAATCCTAACGATTTCGAGAAGAAAACTCTTACTTGCTATCTATCCTCTCCGACAAATATACCATTAACGCTAGTGGAAATATAGATATAGTGTATCTTCGATAGTAGTGTTGGTTATAGGACGTTTAAATTCTACAATTCTTTGAATGTCTTTTTTCTCATTTTCTCATAATAACTCCAAAAATATTTATGTTTAAAAACATTCTAAGGGTTTGTCGGGGTATCTTATTCATCGTAAAATTGTTATCCTTTAATAATTTATGTACCTATCTTCTTAAAATATCGCAGAGTTTGTATTGTGCTGATATTATAGCATATATAGAACATATAATAATACATTATAGTTAATAATAAATAATGTAAATGACTTGGCATCAGCTGTTACACACTGCAACTGCGTACCAGCTTGTTAAGTAGTTACCGTATAAATATATATATGTTTGTATACATAATAATGAAATGCTACGCTGCGGAACACAAGGAACCGGTTTTTTATTCAAGTAATATATTCCGTGGTCAAGCGGTAAATCTATTAGTTATACCGAGTCGTTCATTCTGGGTATACTCACTACGAACGCAGATATAATACAAACAGGATGAAATAAAACTTTGAAGCAGTGATTGCTCAGTGGCAGTGGCTATAGACTGCCGCGCAGCACGTCCATCGTTCGAATCCCGCTGCAGGCTTGAGCTTAACCGCATGGTGGAAGGGCATTTTGTGGGCATTTGCCTGGCTAGAGACCACCCGCAAGTAGAAAATCTGTCACCTAGCACCTAACGGTGTGTTCCGGCAGCTGTCCTTGAGAGCCAGTAATTCTAGTTTAAGCCTGTATACACCTTCGACCACATCGTCACTTACCATCAGGTGAGATTGAAGTCAAAGGCTTACCTATCAGCAATAAAAAAAATTGCGTTGACTGAAGGGTAGTCACCTTGTCTAGCAGTCCAGCAACTGCCCAAAGGCTACTTAACTGTTGTATTAAGAGGCTGTAGTAGAGTAGCTTGTACTTTTGTTACATAATATAGTCTGTCTTTGACACAAGCGTCGTTTCAGCTTGTCTCTATGGAGTATAATATAGCTTTTTTGAGTGTAACCATTCCTTACTTAGCAACAAATAGTTTCAACAATTTCATAAAAACTATTCATTAGAACGTTATCAAAGTTGAGTATGATAATGTTCCTTTCCACAAAACACATCATCACGGTTTTTAGTTAAATCTCCTACCCCGAAACCAAATGAAATCCGCAATCTGACATCGCAGACATGACATTGCCAAACAAAATTACATTCTAGGGGACCAGTAAAAATCAGCTACGATGACTGGGCGATTCTTGGCGGGTGCGTTCTCAATCCCGAACCCTTCCTCTCAATATGATTTGCGTCAGTGGCGATGCGTTCGGAACAGATCACCGGACGGTAACCGAGTGGAAAAAGCACATCTCATCCGGACTTGAATCGTTTCGATAGAAGTCAGCTTCGAAGTTAATCGTCTTATCTTTAAGTTCACAATATATCATTAAAATAATCACATTTTTATTATATCCTGCTGATATGTAAATTTTTTTTTAATGATATAGATAATTACTTGACTGTACAAAAATCTTAACTTTATATGAAAAAATAGTTCAGCGAAAACAATTCATTAGATTGTAGTTATTTTAATTTACATAACATAGTTATAACAAACTCTGTATGTTTTACAAAGAAAAAAAATAGAAATGAGTAGGTGGTTTCTTTTATACTAAACTATGTATCTGGCTCAAACGGCAGATGGCTAAGAATACGTTTTGTGGCTGATGTAGCTGTGCATAGCATTCGCCACACTAGACAGTTTATTGTAAAATCTCATTTCGCTAGAATATAGCTGGATAATTTGTGATGGACATAATATTTTTAGAACTAGTATGTTCTTAATGGTATCACATAGTTGCACTTTTTAACGATTTTGTGTCCATTAAAGCGGCTCAGTGTTTCAGCCAGTCTTTATGCATAATGTAGATTGGTTATATCTATCTTTTATATCTTTTGTTCGATGGGTGCTTTGTTTATACCACAAGCAGTTCCAAAGGCGTCCGACCACGAGGTGGGTAATGTTATCATTCCATTAATTACAACAGCCACCCACCGCTTTTTAAAAGTAAATTAATCCGATTAAGGGGGGAATCGAAGAACCCGCTCCGTCCGAGTTTATTCAGCCAACTTTCTTTGGAATAATTATTTTTTGTAATTAAATCCATCAACACGATTTTTTCCTAATGATTCTCCCGTGGGAGTCGGGAGGGAGAGTGGGGTGTCTTATTTTTTCTTTAATTATCGTGTTTCGTTGTATGAGTGCGAACGCCCGTCAGCGTGGTATAGATAGGAAAAAAGTTTGGTTCTGCTCGGAGTTAAATACGGAAATCTGTAAGACTTTTCAGTTGAACTATAATCTAATATCTTAACTGTGTGTGTTATAATAGCCAAATATGTTAACAAGGCCAAACCTACACTAAACACTGACATTCAATTCCTATTCCAGCTTCAAAACACATCTTTAGATGCTTGACCAGTTTTACTACAATGCAATCAAGATCAAACCCTTATATTCCTTACTATTAAACTGACATACATTCAAACAAAAAATAATTTCATGAATGGTTTCGGTGTTTGATAGATTTTAGTAGTTTATTTAATAATTTTTGATACATCAAATCAGGTGTTTTTTTATTATAACACAGCCAAACTTTATCCATACTGCAAGAAAATAATATCGATAAAAGATGGGCTTCAGCTATGAGCTTTTACCTGTTTGTTTGTCATCACATCATTACACCGATTCTAATGAATACACATCTAGGCTGTGCGATGTAAAAAAGTCTTACTAAGATATTAGTTTGTAATTTTCTGCATTCATTTTTATTTTCCTATTCTTCATTTGTTCTGTAGTCCCTATCTTTCCCGGACCGCAATGTCTTCCCTCCCGACGGTGTTAATGATATCTCGGTTTTAAAGGGCACATCACTTACTTACTTTTACCAAAATTAATTGAAATGAGTTTTGACGATGAAAAGATGGCAATACAAAAGAGAATGGTGGCCGCTAGGTGTCGCTTCGAGATAGCTTGCTCGTTCATTAATTAATATCATTTTGTGGCGAGCAATTTATTTCCTTTGATAACCCAGCTTTGATTATTATGTCGTGAAAATTAAGTACAGACTTAAGAAAGTATATAAGTCATAGAAATTATGGTTTACTTATTAATTATGAAAGTTAATTTTCATACTTTATATTATATTCATACTTCTTTAACATCACTGATATGGTTATAAACTAGTACAACATAATGTATTAAAAATATTTTCAAGTACAAAATGTTCATCTCAAGCTGAGCAACCTGGACCTTCTGGTTCTTTTACCGGCCGTCTTAAACCTTTGGCTGTCGAGACTGATGAAATGAGATGTAAATTTTGTCCTTGAAGCGGTTGTTTCAATCATCAGCAAAGGGAGACGATACAAGTGTTAAAAGTGCTTTATCGAACTCTTAACTTTCGTAATGATATCGCTCTCTTCTAAATTTAATGGAAACAATTCATGTAGCACTAATGTCTCGTCTTTTTTATCAAATTTTTAATTTAGTATAAATTAAGTTGTCATAGTCTGATTGTAAGCTCCATCTATAATGGTTAACTCACAACTGCGTATTACTAGACCACTGAATTCTACGCTCGTCTGAAAGAGACATGACTGCTTAGGTCTCATCTATATAGTGACTTACGATTTCGACCATAAACCTTTTATCAAAAGATTGTTTATTATTATTATTGCTGATAGGTAAGCCTTTGATCATAATCTCTCACCTGATTGGTAAGTGAAGATGTGGTCGAGGGTGTTAACAGGCTTAACCTAGAATTAAGAATTATATTTACAGTAGAACCTCGATTATTAAAGCTCGTATTAACCTAGGTCGCAGTTAACTGACCTTATGTTAGGCAGCAAAATGCAGCAATTTCAGCAGACATTATTCCTCGTGAGGCAACGGAGAGACATAGCTGCAGAAAATCGCGCTCTTCAATTACGTTTAACGAAAATTTCATCTTACTTTAATTCTTAGTTTAACAAGTCATACTATAGATATGAATTATATGTAAGTATAGTAAAGTTTAAGTACGTCGAGAAGTTACGCGACATCTTCTCGTCGAACTTCCCACACAGCCTGAAGACCAAAGTCTTTAACCAGCGTGTGTTGCCAGTGATGACATATAGCACTGAAACGTGGTCCTTGACTGTGGCCCTTATGGACAAGCTCAAGGTCGCTCAACGAGCTATGGAGGGTGCCATGCTCGGAGTTTCTTTGCGTGATAAAATACGGAACGTGGATATTCGCCAAAGAACCAAAGTCACCGACATAGCTCTCAGAATTTGCAATGTGTTTGAAAGTTGAAGTGGCAATGGGCAGGCCACATTGATCGACGAACTGATAACCGATGGGGAAGAAAGGTTCTCGAGTGGTTACCACAATACACCGGAAGACGTAGAGTTGGTAGGCCCCCCACTAGGTGGACTGACGACATCGTTAAAGTCGCGGGTAGCCAATGGTTACAAGCGGCTAATAGCCGTTCTTTGAGGCGTTCTATGGGGGAGGCCTTTGTTCAACAGTGGACCTCTTCCGGCTGATAACGATGATGAAGTATAGTAAACTAATATTATATATGAATTTAAAAGTTTCACAACGGAGCATAATATTATGATATATTTTACAGTAGTGAAATAAAGTTCTGAAATAGTTTTTGATTATCCGAATTAGGCTTGATCCACAATAGCTCAGATAATCGAGATTCTAATGTATTGAGAAAATACTAATTTGATATTTACACGATAGCTTCTACGTCATCATCAGGAGTTCTCTCACCTGTTCGTATCATGGAAAAAGGCGATGGTGAGTCGATTCGGAAAGAATGTTCCAATCTTACTGGAAAGCTATAATCGATGAAAAACGCATACAATGCTGTTTATTGTCTGCAGTAAGATACCGGTCGATACATTTTAACTAACTGTTATAATTATACGTTTGAAATAAGTGTGCTACATTATTATATGTTTTGTAGCTATAAAAATTAGTTATCCTCGAGTAATGTGTAAATAATCTTCTTATTAAGTAACTCAATTCCTTACCATAATGGAGCTTACATATCCAGGTCACATGTGCGATTGACCGTATGTAGGCCACTAATAATATATCGACAGGGGATGGTAGATTGATGAGTCCCATCCCCTGGGCAGCCGCGGACCTCCACCCAATCTCCGGATTCTACTCTGTTGCAATACATTTAGCTTGTTTTGCTTTGTTCTACTTTGCTTGGTTCACACGATCCTCTTAAAATGCCTGGGATAAATCTTAACATCAGGACTACTTAGTTGAAGTTAAATAAGTTTAACTATAATAAAAAATATTTTAAAAACCAAAAAATAATATTTTAGAAAAACACTTAAATAATAAAATATATATATATATATCTACTGACAATTACGCCTAATTTTTCTATTAAGGCTTCCTATCGCCATAAACTCCACTCAGCCAAACCGGAAGAGTTTTCGACGCCTTTCGATTATACCCGAAGCACCCTCACACTCAAGCGCACCATCGAGAAGTTAGGCAGAATTGTCACTAGGATATATTTTCGTCCTACCGCCAAACAAAAAGAGCATCGGCGAAAAGTCGCCGTTATAAAATCGAAACAACAAGATACGCACAAAGTACTTTGCTTCAACATTTATTGTGCGAACCGCAAAGTAATTCACTGAGTTACTTACTGTCTTCTGGAAAACACAACCCGGGAGTTTTCAAATCCAAAGTAAAAAACTCTTTTCTGAGCTATGATTTACTGAGAGTGCTTCACCGCAGACCACAGCGTTGCTTTATATCCGATAAACAGTACTCAAATGTGAATAATTAGTCTACAGGTACGGCAATCGCGAACGAAGTTGCAGGTACAGCTAGTACTTTTATATATTTTCAGTGTTTTTCTAATATATTAATTTAATTTTTTCTTAAAATATTTTTAATATATATGTTATTATTAAATATGGATTTCCAATTTTCCGCAAAATAACGCCTAAATCTATTCATTAAGTTTAACTATGATAAGTAATTGAACGTTTTAGGATTCCGTACTACGAAACGGAACCCTAGTACTAAACATAGGCTGTATGTGTCCATCCGTCCATCCGTCTGACCTTTAGAGGCTGTGTTCTTGAAATGGTATTACTTAACATGTTGAAATTCTCGCAGAATGTGTTAGTGTGGCGGATTGCCTATCGAATAAGAATAATGTGGGACTCGAATGCGGCTCTATACATTTTTTTTCAGAACGTAGCAGTACTTTGTTAAATATTTCAATATTAAAACTTGTAATTTTATCATAACAACGTCGTAGACGCCTAAATTCAATAAAAAAAATGACTTTGGTTACCTACTGGCTTTGTATGTAATTATCTATTTTCCACCTCTGACTATTACGAGTACTAATTTGAATGCTTCTTATGCTTCTTGAATCAAAGCTTCTACTTCATGGTCGCATTTTCCTTATCTTTTGTGCACGTTTTCATACTAAATATTACTTTTTCCTGTTTAATGTAGAATAAGACCACCACCTATTACAACTTATTCTCCGGTATTCTTATTACTTCTAGACCACAATCCTCCGAAAATGTATCTAATTTTGTGTTTTAACAAATGTAAGTTACTATCTATTATGGAGCTACTGATTCAGATTAATATAAACAATTTTTAGGCTTCATTACTTTGTTTAGCATACTATTTTCGATACAGTCATGCGAATTCTGACTTTTTTAACTAATCAACAGAAAGTCTATCCCACAGTATGTTGTAGGAAATATGTTCACGCGTGCACCTATAGCGCGGTCTAAAGTGTAAAATCTATCGATGTATCCTATCGGAGTATGTTTATTTTCCTTGTGATGGACTTGCTGTCTTGGCCTGAAGTGAATAGAGAACTAATAGTAGAGTATATATTTTTAATTACCGTCCTATATTTGGCACGTAGGTAAAATTCTTGAGAGCCATTTTAAGAGCACAGTGCATGGAGCGCTTTTCATACAAATGTAGTTACGTCATATTTTAAATACCAGTTGACAATATGAAATATTCTGTGAAGTTTTGTATGCATATTGCTGAGTCTAATATCTATGCTTCTGGTTTGCCAGTTTTTCGATTTATTATTCATTTTATATCTAAATGTCAAAATAACAATACCAATACAAAACGACTTTTCGAATTATTTTTCAAAATACTAAATTTTATGGATATCTGGCAAACCAGAAAACATATACACACATCAAATGTGCCTAGGGATCATGTATATTTTGAACAATAAAAAAATATTCAATGAATATTTACCAATTCTAATTATCCATACTGTTTTTTAATATAATTTCTATGTTTAAGTTAATAATGAATCCCTATATTATGTATGAATAAAGAAAAAATATTTTTTTTACAATTTCGAGAAAAGCTACTGTTTTTTTTGCTCGGGGAAATGCCTTTGCCCTTCTCTTCCACCGCGGGGGTGGTGGAAGGGGATGTGTGGGATTTGAACCCACTAAAACCCCCCCCGTGAACAGTTCTCCGCCGGGCTGGGGCTAGATGGGGTCAATTAGCAGTCACCATCTCACCCCAACGGTAGGCCCGAACTCAACCAGGCCTCCGCCCTGTGAAGGGGTGCTCACCAAGGTCGCCCCCTAGACGTGTGGGGCCGTGCAAGCTCGTGGAGGATCCTCGACACTCCACCAGTGACCCCACTACGGAGAAGGGAGGACGCGGGCGAACCGCCGCTTCCTGGCACCCGTTCGTCTGCGCCGGTGCGGGTCAGCTTGAACATCGTCTTCCCTGACCCGCTCCGCGGTCTCTTTCTGCACTATCACCTCTTCGCAGAAAGAGACCACCACCTGCCACGATCTTTTTCCACCTAGCATGGCGTTTACAACACTCCGCAAAGAGAGATCCCATCCTGTGAGCGCTGAAAGAGTGTGCTGCTGCGGGCCCCATGCAGCACAAACCTCCAGGGTATAGAGCGCCGTATCTTCCGGCACCCCACACTAGTGGCAGGCTGGGGTCGCCCCACAAAGTGATAAATTTCGGCGAGTATCTCGGCCTGGAGCTCCCAAGGAGGATCCCCGGGGGAGAGTACGTCTTGTATCAAATATAATAAATCATAAAATCCTCTATTGCGACAATACCAGAAAACGTACTTGATCCATAGGCACTTTTGATGTGTATGTATATTAGGCACAAGGACATACATGCAAAGTTTCACTAAGTTTAAATACTAACAGCCTTACTTATAAACGCTACTTAAATTTTAAACATTACTTAGCCGCTGATTAGCAAAATTTCTTACTCATAAACGCTACATAACTTTATCCAATACCTAAGTACTGCTTAAATCAGCTGTCAAATTAAACACCGTCCCACCCTTGTTTAAATTTTAAGTAACAAGATGGCGCCCATATATCTGATCAGCTGATTTAGTTACAGACCCACCAACTTATCTGTTCAGGTGGCAGAAAAATGAACTACAACATTCCTTCAAATTGTGACAGTTCGTAGTTGATTTCCTTGACCAGTAGCGCCCTCGAAAACTGCACAGTTAAGTTGGTGGTACTATACAAACAAAAGTATTATATTGACTTTTTAATTTCAAGATATTTAGCACTAGATACATGCTATTTGGCCATTTAGGTCATTCATAATACTTTTTAGTACAATGTTGTCAGTTTAAAATACGTTCGACCTCATTATCCATTGCTTAGCTAAACAGGTGCTATGTAGCGTTTATAAGTAAGAAATATTTAAGCATTACTTAAACAATGTTTAGTTATGCATTACTTAGGAACTACATAGCGATGTTTTTATAAGTAAGGGGGTTAGTATTTAAAATATGACGAAACTACGTTTAAATGGAAAGCGCTACGAGCACTATAGCCTTTTCTACGTAGCAAATAGGATGTCACGAGTAGGTATGGTCAAAAGGAAATAGATGAGAACTATTAACTATTGTAAACACAATTCAGATACTATAGGACAAATTAATTTTCAGTTAAAGTTCAAGCTCAATAACAATTTGAAATAATTGAGTGACGTTGGCTTACATTGCTGAAAATAGAGTAAATAATTAGGTCATAAATTATAATTCATATATTATGTGAATGACAGTTGCCTTTGCCCAATAACTAAACCATTGATAAGCGGTCACAATGATGACATGATGATAAACGTTCTTGTCGAAGAAAAAAGATATAAGTTGACCAGTCAGCTTCAAAATGGAAACTAGCTGTTAAGTGCAGCTATTGGTATAATACTTCTTCGTGTTTAATAACAGATTTAGAACTTGAAAATAGCAGCAAGTACATATTTATTCGTAGGCAGCAAACTAAGATTCACAATTTTACTCAAAATCTGCTAATAACAAATATTATAAAAGTATTTTAAGAAAACATCAATTTAATTATTTAATAAAACACTGAAAAAAAGGAAAAACGTAAAAAAAAAAAGTAAAAGTCTCCATCGTGCCCTCGTAGAGTCAAGACCTCCTGAGGATGCTTCGTTTAGAAGCGAAACGCGTCGAATACACTTCTGCTTTGGCTGCGTTGCGTTTGTGACGTCACGTCGTCTTAACAGGAAATTAGGCAGAATTGTCACTATGTAAAATTTTTCTAAAGATTTTTAAGTGTTTTATTACATAATTTAATTGATGTTTTTTTAAAATACTTTTAAAACATTTGTTATTATTAAATATGGATTTCCGCAAAGTAACGCCTTAATCTATTCATTATCAAAATCTGCTCTTTGGTTCTGTTATAAATATTGAAGTCTATACAATGATTACTTCAATTCGTTACGTAGTGGCAAAGGCGCGATTCTATCGATCGCTACGGAGCGTGTCGAGAGGTTCTCCTCGTTAAGATGTTAATGATTCTGCATAATAATTGCATCTGAGGAAAAGTTTCTTCGTGAGCGTCTATAGATCGAATGACATTATAATTTGGTTGGCATACGATACTGGGATAATGGGTTTGGAGTGCGTTATCTTCAGTTAAATTGATGTTTCTGTATTATGGTATAACGAAATTTTAACGTTGATATACAAGATTATTATGCCTTATAGTTTCTATCTGAAGAATATAAAGACTTTATTAACAAAATTCTACGAACTATATTCAACACAACAGCTACTACAACAAAAGCGTTTAGACAACCTACAAGTCATTGCTGAGTCACAGGCAGTCCAAATGCCCTAGCTCACTACCGGTTGGCAGCGTGCCTAGCATGCTGGCAGCACTGCTCCGTTGAACTGCAATGCTCATTCGTTGAGCCCAATAGGTGCCAGCATTTAAATCACGCGTCGCATCGAACAAGCGCTCTGATAAGTTTCGGAAAATACGATGAGCGGTCCCGGTCCCCACAGACCCAACGTCTCTACACCAAACGACTCAAATATGTAACCTATACCGAGGTTAGCATACTTGCACCGCTTGATTTGCTCTGCCGAGGTAGCCGTGGCGCCAGTCCTCGCGTTGCTTTCAGAAAGATGTGATAACGCTAAAGTGTCTACGCATGTAGCGTCCCACACTAGGGGCCGTCCTGACTTCCAAGGAACCAGAGTTATGCCGTCAGGTCCTTTACCATCGTCACGTATCAGGCGATTCGGTGCGAGAACAGCTGCATTTGCGCTGGTAAAAGCCCGGCTAATGATATCGTTAAGGCTGGCGTGGCGGGAAATTCGACCAGCACTTCGAGAGCAGAAGAAGCCATGGTGACCGAGTTGATCAACTGCAGTACCACACTGGCAGTGATGTGCAACACCACCTTGCACCCAAGCGTAAGCTAATAGCGATACGAAATGCGGAAGTATGTATAAGGCTACCAATTTTGTAAGAAGGAATGGCTTGTAACCAAAGACCAGATTTCCACACAGAAACAGCGAGAATACGAGCACGATCTGCGATACTGTTACAGTACGTGCCCGTACTTAAAAGATCTTTCCGTGCTAGCTCGCATAGGGGCTGATCCCACTGTTTCTGATATGACAACATTTTTGGGAATTCAGTATTTGGACAAGCCAGTCTCCATGTGGTTTTGACCTCAGCCAGATATGCTACCTCAAAAGAGCCTATAGATAGTGCAAGATTTTTTCTGTATTCGTATACAGAAGACAAAAAAGCTGGTAAAACCACTATAACGACTGTTTTATATTCTCTTGTCAGGCGTTGGCGACTAATACACCGGGAAGCCACTGTCGGTAACCTGAACTCATTGAGTTCACGCCAGCATGACACAGTGATAGCAAAGGAACAGACAAAAAGTTATATCTAAAAAAGTTTGTCGGGCTAAGCGAAACTTGGCAGTTTAACTAAAGTTAAGTAATAAAATGGCGTTACACAAATGACAAAATACGTTATAAGGTACCAACATGCGATAACACTCGATAAGAAAGACTAGAAAAATATGGTCCGCGGACCATCTTGACAATTTAGTAAGTCCGACTGATTTCAGGGTCGCATTCAGGGATCCTTTTTAATTCATAGAGTACCAGTATGCAACCAATGTATTATTATGGCTTTGACCAACCTACTATCAAATTTTCTGGTGCGCCAACTCTTCCGACCAATTTTATATTTGTTTACTTACATCGATCCCGAAAGGTTTTGCCCAATCCATGACAACGGCGGCAATAAAATGAAGCAAACGCATGAATTATATCAAGTAAAACCGGCTAAGTGCGACTTCAAGTCACACACCAATGGTTCCGTACCAACACAGAATCCACCAAAAAATCATTATTTTTAAATACAGGTAAAGGACCTCTCTTACACTAGGTCTGTTTTTATTATTCGTTGTAGTAGGTCAGATATTAGACTATAATTATTCGAAGTTTCACGCTTCTATACGTGTACCATTTTTACGAGAGCATAAACAAGAAATGTTCAAAAAACACGTTTTTGGATAGGACACCCCTTTTTATTTTTCAATTATTGTTATACAATAGTTAGGCAATCCACTATATTAACATATAGTTTGTGATAATTTCAACAGGCTATCTATTATGCTTAAAAAGCTGCCCTTTAAATATCGGGTAGACAGTCGAACGCACGGCCATTCGAGGCTTAATAGGGTCCCGTTCCCGCCAAGGGATATGGAAGCAAGGTTTCAATAGATATTCGTTAGCCTCCATATTCTAGAAAAACCATGCTCAATTCAATATCAGCAGCTAGGAGCAAGGGAATTAAATTACCCCCTACTACGCTTGCCGTGGACTTTTGTAACATACGGGGTCTCCGTTCTGACCTGAATAATAAGCCGGCACAAAATATGTACAGTTTAAATGTCACATATCAAAGCCATATTACACATACACGGGCATGAGCCAAGAAAGCAATTTGGGTTTTTGGAATTTTAATTGAATGAAACGAGCTTGATATGGTTCTCCGATTCACCCTTCATCGAACGATATGCTTCATCGAAACCACGCTTAAACGATTGTCGTGTCTCGTTCGAGTGTATACGCATGTTTTTTTTTCCTTGGCAAGTGGTAGTAGTCAGGTAGTTTACTTCACAATCTCTTCCGTTTCATCGTATTTAAGTGATTTTACCCATACATTGTTGAGAAGTTGAGGGTAAATATTGCAAGCCCGCAGCGGGCTTCGAACCATGGACCTGCTGCGCGGCAGTCCATAGCCAATGCCCCTGAGCCATCACTGCTTACATTTTTTTTTAGTTTTTAAAATAGTAACAATTTCCATACCATTGTAAACAAACCGATCGTGTATATTTTCACATAGTATTATATTTCTCTATGATTTTCATGATACAAATGTAGTAATGGTCTGTTTGAAACTAAAGTATTGCAATTCCCCGAGGCGAGGCGTTTGGTAGAAACGTATCGTCCGCACGGTGACCCCCGACCGAAGGCCGCTTTCTCAAACGATCCCATCTTGCCGTATATTTTCCCATTTCTTTGTGAAACATCCTTTTATACGGTGAAATACGGTCTTATATTTCGATTGTAATAATTCAGCATAAATATTCAGAATATAATGATTTGGGGTTCTTTTTTCACTTCAACTTAGGCCCTGAGAATACTGAACATTTGGAGTATATTTGTTTGTCATTTATATTTGGAGGTTGTTGGTGTTAAAATTGCACTAATTGATTAAAAGTTAACGAAAGATATTATACCCACTGGCAGTCCAACTTCACGCGTCATTTTAATATTTACATTTACAGCCATAACTTCTACCGTTGAATAGAAAGAGGCTTCTATCCATAATTTAGGGGTTTTGCCATAATCTCCACGCTTGGCAGGCGTCTTGGGGAACACAGTGTAAGATGGCAGTTCTACAGAAGGCACTGCTGCTCACTTACTGTTTTTTTCAGTTCGTCACCTCTTACGATACCCACAGTTAGAATTTCCCCCACGCGGTAACAACCACATTTAATATCAGTTGAAATTACAATTCAAATAATGTTAAATATAAAGAGATATTAAATAATTTGTAAACCTTATAAAAAATGCAAATTAAAAGATAATAATACCTACCAAAATGAATTAAAAAAATAAAATGCCTACAAATTTAGTTTGCATTTTGTGCCTACTATGAAAATTAGCCGTAACCACAAAAAAGTCAAAAAGGCAAAAAAGAATACTCGTATTCATTTTTATGACATCAAAATAGTTATTTTAATCCGGCCAAAATAAATAATAGTACACAAGAGAATATGGAACAGTCCTTATATCATAATTCATAAGCCAGGAACGGTACGGGTGTTGGAGTATCCCGTGTCTATTAACTACGTATTTTAAATAAGGTTATTTATCTCAAACGTAAAGAATAAAACCGGCCTAGTGCGTGTTGGATTCGCGCACTTAGGATTCTGATCCAGTATAGAATGCCCCATAAAATCAACGGGCAGAATTCTCAGGGCACCAAGGATTGTCAAGGGGGCCTGCACCGGCGTCAGCGAGCTGCTGGCCTTCCTCGATGACATCGGGTGGCTGGAGCGCGCACCCCACCCGGCATTGAGCCGCATGCAGACGGCATGGGTGCGGAAAACAGGCATATCAAGATGAACTTAAATTTGACATAATTTTGTCATTTCCCTATAAAACGATGGCTACAACGGGTTTAGAATTTCCAAATGAAAACCTTTTTAATTAAAATTCAAATAAGACAATAAGGCCTATGCTTGAGGCTAAAGGCATAATGATGGCGACTGTTTGGTCTTGTCACTTAACATTATAAAAAAGAAATATAGGTAAAAAGAAAGTGCTAACTATCGTTATGTACTAAGATACTCGTATATTAGTTGAAGTCTATACTACTTTTACAAAACATTTAAGCAATGTGCACTATTCTTAGAGTTCGCTTCTTCATGTTTGTTTTATTAATTATACACGCAGATTAAAGTTGGAGAAGATTGAAAAGGTTTACATACCAATGGTATGTAAACCCTTGGTGAAATATCCATTAGCGAACTTTGTCTAATATTGGCATATTCTGTTAACGTGGTCAGACTACATATATAATGTATTAAAGAAACCACCTTTCTTAGTTTTATGAATTTCATAGGAATTGTTTAGTAGGTTGTAGACTTTTATACGTATTGTGATTAAATTGTATCGTGAACAAGTAACACTATTTTTTTAACTAAACCTGACCCCCTCGTAACCACGGTCAATTCAACTGGAACGAAACGTTTAGGATTAGTCAAAATTACATTTTGAATAACAAATTACAAATTTACGAGTGAAAAAAAAATATAGTCATGTATGTGCGGGATTCGAAACCGCGTCTGAGCAGGCATTATTGCAAATATGACAATATTAAAATTACATGATTGATTGATTTTGGATACCTAGTGCGTGAATAGACCCGTTGTTAATTTAAAACAAGATCTCATACTACGAATAAATTTATTCGTAGATCTCATACGAGAAAGTTTAAAATGCTCTATATTATGTACAATTATTTTTAAAGCATCGTTTGGAATACCTTTGAAAATGTGGTTACGAGTATAGTACAGTTGTCTACTTTCAGGCTTTATAGCAGTAATTTGTGGTTTTGACTCTTCATTTCGACATACTTTAATCATAGATTTAATATTGCACTATAAATTCTCACGATGTATGCATAATTTAGTTGAACATGGTTATTTTAAACAACTTCCAAAATGGATGAAGTTCTCAATTCTGTATGTTTTTTTTGTATGTTTGTTAGGTGATTACTCCGTAATGACCGAACATGACTTAAATTTTTCCTATCGTATGTTTGTGTTTTTGTAATGATTACTCCGTAAATTATGTACTGATTTTGATGATTATTTTTGTCGAGTAAAGCCTCCAAATTGATATAATCTAAATTGGTTAAGTAATTTTAATCAATTAACTGTAAATTGTATATGCATACCTGGATGATTTAGTAGTAATTATTACAACTTTTGTGGATAGTGAACATTATTTTAGGCAAGTGAATGATTTTGATAGCAGTACGCATCACTAAATATTATTTTATCAGCATAGAACTGCCACATTATCAAGTTATTACATACTTTCCGGTGTTAGAAGTCCTTTTTATTAATATTTTATTGTTAACATAATTATTTAAGTGAGACTGCGAACGACTGATAACAAAAAAGCAAAATTTTGTTAATTAAGCAAAATGGTTTTTTGTAATTATGTTCATGTTAACATAATTAGAAAAAAATTACATCTGCTTAGCTGAAAATAAGTTTTTAAAAACGTCACTGTTAATGTCGCTAGATCAAATTTTGATAAAAGACATATAAAAATTTAACAAAACCGCCCAAGTGCGTGAGCATGGATAGAATACAGCCGGGATAGAATGCCACACCCCCATTTCTTCCTGTGTGTGTCGTAAGAGGCGACTAAGAGAAAAATACCAGAAGGTGGGCAGCAGTGCCTTTTGAGGAACTGTCACCTTAAACTGCGATCCCCAAGATGCCTGCCAAGCTTGGGGATTATGGCAACCCTTGATGGGGGAGGCTGTGTTCAGCAGTAGACAATCCGGCTGATACAGTAAAGTACCTCTACCCTTTCCTGTCAAGGATAGACCAGTCGACAGACGGACAACAAAGTGATACAATATTTATTTATTTTATTTCCTTTTAAGGTACATATAAAACCCTTATAAATAAACAGTCTCTATACATTAAGGTGGTGACTATACATTAAGGTGCATCATTTACATATTGATTGATTTGCTTAATAACAAGAGGCCTATTTAATCTGCCTTAGTGATCTATTCCTTACATGTATGTGTAGGTAAAGTGTGTAAAGGTCCGTAAAGTTGTCAACGTGTGCGTGTGGTCGTTAATCATAATTTCACATGTTTGTACGTGTGTATGTATGTTGGTTCATATTATTATGTTTCGGGGATAAGAAATTAGTTAGTGGACAACATTAAAGTTGGGGGAAGTGCGGACGATGAATCTTGGTTTCTGTATGCCAGAGCACTTTTTACAAAATTCAAGAACGTAGGTATAGGCTATAACTGTATACTTCTATTAAGTGAATTCGTCGTTATCTCGATAAATCAGGTGTAACGAATGTTGATCGTCGTCACGGGGTACTGCAAAGTGTTTGAAACGTCGGGATAAAAATAATGATAAATATACGCGATTTAAACCGTTTCAAGTTGTTTAATTACTATGTGTAATAATCGCGAAATCCTAGACAACTACATATTCATTGGTACTTTATATTTCAATTACTAAGGCGTCGGTTTCTGATTAGGTACGTCACCCATCACCTAGGTCTTTTCATTTCGAAAGTGAGGACCTACTTGCGACTACCTGCCTTCGTTTTGCTTCCTTGTATTAGTTATTGGACTTGTGATTGTGAAGCGTTGATGTATACCTACATTGCCATATATACTGACGTCACTGACTTTCTTACAACGATCAAGACTAATCGATCGCTGTATCCAAAACTTACGAAGAAGCATCAGGGCTGGCACATAGCAAGGGACTGACCCGTTATGAAATTCAAATCTAGATCAATAACCGCGCTTATATCATTGTCTTCATTAGAGATAATTGGGTGCCGCCGGGAACTTTGTTTGTTCGCCTATAACTTGAGACGAATTACTTGGAGGTGGTAACCTAACGTTGGCATATGTGGGTGGTTAATGAAGGTTCTCTGATATTTTGGGCAGATGTGCCGATTTCAGCAGGTTACGTGATGTATGGATGGAAGGACACTCGTCTGCTTATGTGATCGATATAGAATAAATTAACAAAGGGACCTATAGCATTTTGAATATTTTGAAGATCTAAAGCTATTAGGTACAAACTACTTTAGAGTTCTTGTCAGCCTTTCAGCCGGTTTCTCCAGCTTTTTATTTGGTAACATATAATATGTGTGTAAGTAGGTAGCTAGTAGGTTAAAAATAGGTAGGTAACTTTTCATTGATTGAAACAATCTAGTATTTTATTCATATTTATTGGGTTATATTTCCAATATTAAGAAAACTGTAGTAATAACTGTCTCTCCCCTCATAATATTACATATCATTATTTTGTCGCATAACGCAACAAATAGAACTAATGTGCTGAATAAGCAATATGCCATTGCTCACATTGCTATTAAAAATAGAATCATCCTACGTTGTATTACTTTGCTGTTCATACATTTGTGTTGTAGCATATAGTGTATATGTATGATTTTAGCCACTAGATAATCTGGATGATGGGATAGAGTTTTGAATATTATATACGAGTATATCTACGATAATCATCATCAACAGCCTTAAATTCGACCCAGGGTATAACCATAATCTCCACGCTTGGCAGGCGTTTTGGGGATCACAGTGTAAGATGGCAGCATTTTTTTTTTTTTTATGCTTATGCTTTATCAAGCATAAGGTTAGCCTTTGACCACCATCTCACCTGATGGTAAGTGATGATGTGGTCGACGATGTTGTTCAGGCTAACCTAGAAGTACTGGCTCTCAAGGACAGCTGCCGGAACACACCGTTAGGTGCTTGGCGACAGATTTTCTACTTGAGGGTGGTAGCTAGCCAGGCAGGCATTCGCAAAATGCCCTACCACCATGCAAAAAAACGCCACGCCAAACGCTGCTGCTCATTTATGGTATTTTTCTTTTCGACGCCTATCACGACTCCCATAGGAAGATATTGATGAGCGCTATATTATAGTATTAATTATATACTCCGTCTAATAACAAAAAATAATGCGATAAGGTACCTACATGCTACAAGAAAATCCACTTAGCTACCTATATACACAAGTAAGTATGTAAAGTAAGCTTTCCAGTATTTTCCACAAGTAGTCAGGTAACACCGTCATTTAGGCGGGCCGTGTTTGCATTCGGCAAGTCAACACGATTAGCTGAAATTAGGTTAGAACGTTTAATGTTATTTATTCTGCGAAACCGTATGGTCATATTACTCATATAAAATTAGCTTAAATTACGCAGTTGAATAACTTAGATAAAATGCGCTATTACCTAAATTGGTTACCTTCAAATTGTGAATGTTTACCTAATGCTTTACAATGAATTTACAAAGTAATATTTTCTTTTAAATGATTGAGTTGAAACTTACCTACATAGTTTGACAAATATATTAATAGTTAGCGGTTGTTAGTTCTCAGCTTAATAATATGGGATTGGGTAAGTAATTAAACATTAAAAAAAATATTGAAAAAAAGCCCTAACCGACTTTCAACAATAACGAAACACCTGTGGATTTCGGTAACTGAATTCAGTAAGTTATTTCATTCAACACTTTTTTAACATATCATTCACTCGGCTTAAATACTTTTCTCCAACGAGAGTTGCAATTTCAATACAAAAAAAATTATATGCACTTATAATGTGTTACGTACGTTTATATTGACTTCAATTAAACTTTTTTATAATTGACTTATTCCCAGAAAGTCATCAAAACACTACAATGTATGTAACTATATTAGTTTTCAGAAAAAAAATGCGCTTTTAATTAAAAAAATCTGATTATCTTTACGTAGTCAAGCAATTTCACGCTCCATGAGTTTGACCAGTTTGATTCAAACTTATGTCAAACCGTTTGACATACCGTTGAACAAAGTAAGTCATGCATGTTTTTTTTGGCTTCTTGTATAGTTTTCCGTGCTCCATCGGAACTTCTTTATGTATCTCAGATGTAAGTCATGAGAGTGAGATGCAAGTCATTGTGAGTGGGTATGTTAGGTAATAATATGTGCAGCTAAATTATAATTAACGTACTTTATGGTGAGTATTAGGTTGGTAAAATTGAACTGAAAAGTATGAAATAACTTACTGTAGTCGGTACGCCCGTCAATTTGAATCGCCCACACAAAACTTACCATCGGAAACAGTTGTTATATGGTCATCTAGGTGTAGTATATTGGCACATAGTTTATTCAGTCTATTGAGTGTAATATAAAAACAACTCGATTTTGATGAAATCTGAATGTACTCAAAAAAAAAAACATTTACATTGTATGATCCAATAAAAAGTTATGTGTGATATAGGTACGTACGTGATTAAAATATTTAAAAAAATTGGAACCGATTTCTAACGCTGAAAAGTATGAAATAACTTGTTGAAGTTGGTACCATGCTGAACAATCACCTAAAATTATCATGGTCTGAGTTCAAAAACAATTTTTTTTCAGTGATGAAGTTGTGTTTAGTTTTTCTTAAATATTTTTTGACTTTCTCAAAAATACAGTTATCTATAAGGTTTTTTTTTATGTGATCATAGTGGATCAAGCACGAGGTCCACCTAATGTTAAGCGGTACCTTCTGCCTATAACAGATGCAGTTTCTCACAAGTGGCAAACTGCACTGCGCCCATCACCCTGAGACATAAAAACACCTGTTAAATCACCTTAAAATTATTAAGTTCTTGTTTATCCCCTTGTTAGCGGACTAAAACGGCTTTTTATGCTCTAGCTAGTGCATAAGTCTACTTTTTAAGCACAAATGCATATATAGTAGATTGTTTACCAAGGGAGCAAACAACCATTTTAGAGTCGAGATTGTTTCTTTGAATTCAGAGTGGAGCGAGGGATTCTGTAGTTTAAATACTAGATTTCTAAAGTAGAATATAATTAATAAAAATGTCTAAAGTAGAAGACTGTTTAAGTTCTAGAGTCTTGAGTAGAATATTGAGTGCACCAAGGGAGTCAAAGTTACTCGAGCATAAAATATTTGTTAGCTCCCGAGGTGGACACTTTTTTATCCTCTATGAGAAAATAAGTAAGTTACACTTATATGAATAAGAATATTATGTTTTTGGTTTTCGCGATTATTAGATATAGTAATTAAGCAACTTTAAACGGTTTAAAGTTTTTTTAATTACTATATATAGTACGTTTATTTATTTACATGTAATTTAGAAAAATAAGACATAGCATAGAAATAGATGCTAATGTTTATAAAATTAGCCTTTTGAACAATTATGGAAGTGCATCGTAATAATTTTACCCCTACCATCCGTTACAGTTTTAGTTTATTTACGGCTTGAGAATTAGAAATAGTCTCACAAAACGACGTTCAGGATGTAGCTTTAGAGATATTATATTATATTTTAGGTTTTAATATGTTTAAATATTTAATTTAAGAAAGAAACCTAAAGAACAAATGTAAAAACAGCCTGTAACTTGTTCATATACAATGTTTGTGATTGATCTCTTTGGTGATTGGGACTTTTACTAAAAATATTCACATTCAGAATTCAAATCACCTTTTGTTCCTCAGTGATTAAATAGCTATTTTAGTCCCTGTTAACGATAAATAAACTAGTCCTTTTTGAATAGATGTGATAAAAAAAAATATTAAAATCTTACAAAGAGGTTAACTTTGTATTATATTTTAAGTAGGAAATTTGCCTGGGTCTTACATAATAAACCAAAGATCCGGGGTATTATTAAAGACCCAGACATACCTTTGCCGCTACAATGATACTCAAAATAGAACATTATTCAAAAAATGTTTTTAATTTAATTAAAGTTGAATGTTTTTGTTAATAAAGGCTCTAACTTTCAGGTAGATATTTATGTAATGGCGATTGCCATCAGCCGGGAACAGTCTTAGTAACAACTTAGATTTTCGTCAAACAATTCCACCAGCGCTTTTTCGATATATGGATTACCCCCGGGGCTTTTTAGTGGCTACGACGCATGTAAATAATGTACTATCTAAGATTTGTAAATGGTTCGCCGCTAATAATCTTCTCCTAAATTCAAAAAAGACGAAATGTTTAAAGTTTTCTTTACCAAATGTTCCTTATGTTGAACCAAACATAAAGCTTGGCCCAGATAAACTCCCTATTGACAAAGCGACAGTCTTCCTGGGAATCAAAATGGATTCCTCCTTACAATATACATGATCTCTCCGGAAGACTTAGTTCTGCTGCACATGCAGTTCTTAGGATAAGACAGTTAACAGACGTAGCTACTGCTCGCCTAGTTTATTTCGCGTACTTCCACAGTATTATGTCGTATGGTGTATTGCTGTGGGGAACTGCTGCTGAGATAGAGACAATCTTTATCATACAAAAGCGTGCAATTCGAGCCATATATAAAATGGGTCCTAGGGAATCTGTGAGGGATCTTTTTAAAGAAATTGATATTTTAACTTTACCAAGTCTGTATATATTTGAAAATATTATGTATGTTAGTAAAAATTTGAGTAAATTTAAATTAAACAGTGACAATCACGATTACAATACTAGGAATAAAGATAAAATAGCGGTGCCTGGTTTTAGATTAGCAAAGACCAATATAAGGTCCTTCTTAGGTAATTGTGTGCGGTTTTATAATAAAGTTCCCAAACATATTACAACGCTCACAGAAGGGAAATTCAAGTTGCATGTGAAAAACATATTGATTAAGAAATCCTACTACACAGTTTCTGATTACATAAACGACAAAAATGCCTGGACACTTCCGCCTCCGCCAAGCTATTGTCTGTCACCTACATAATTTAAACAAATATTGTAATAACTCTATTATATGGTAAGTATGTAAGACATTGTTAAAAGATGTTTCAAAGAATGGCCCCGAGTTTCTTGCCCGTTCTTCTCGCAGTGGCTCTATACACTTTATTTGCTGAACGTGGCAGTACAATGTAGAATATTTCAATACTAAAATTTGTAATTGACCTTCATAAGAGCGTCGGAGACGCCTAAATTGAATAAATGATTTTGACTATGACTTTGACTTTGGCTAATGTTTCTGCGGTTTTTACAAATCGAATATGCCTTTTCTTGACACAGTAGCTCTACCTTACTCACTACCGGTGCGCACCGCCAATGTTGACTCCCATCGATTTGAACTCGATCGGTTTCTAATCCCCATTTCTCTCGGCATTACGATTTTTCGTGCGCTCACCTCACTCCATATTTCCGCGCATATCGCTACGATTGGAAGATCCATTATTTTTTATGGTTTGAATACACGTTTAGAAGTGTCACCCCCTGCCTACCGAGTGTTAACGTCTGCTGCTTCGAGGGGTGACGATGAGGTGAATGTTGCTAATATTTTTGAATAATAAGTTTTTAAACCGCGTTATGGAGTATGTATAGCCAATTTGATAAGTTAGCTATCGAGGAATATTTTCCGTCGGTGTCTGTTCTGGTTTACGTGTGTACATTTCTAGGCGAGGAGACTGCTGTCCATCTTGTACAATAATTGTATAAAAACGGGAAGTGTTTACTAAGTAAAGCCGATTTTAAGTGGTCATAAGCCGATCGTAGGTTAGGTAATATTTGTTATGATAAATACCAAGCAGTGATGGCTCAGTGGCATTGGCTATTGACTGCTGCACAGCAGGTCCATGGTTCGAAAACGCGGGCTTGAGATTCACCGCATGATGGAAGGGGCATTTTGCGAATACCCGCCTAGCTAGCCACCACCCTCAAGTATAAAATCTGTCGCCAAGCACCTAACGGTGTGTTCCGGCAGCATTCCTTGAGAGCCAGTGAAATTACAGGCACATGAGACTTAAGAACTATGTCTTAAGTTGACGGGCGCAGTGCAATTCGTGACTGGTGACGAAATGCATCTTTTATAGGCTGAGGTTAGTCCGCTGAAATCAGGTGGGCTTCGAGCTTGTTCCGTCACAATAACATAAAAAAACAAACAGGCTTTTTACCCTTAACTCACCGTTGTGAATGCCCATACAATAATGTCTTCTTTAGTAACGAATAGAACAAAATGATAATGAATAGATTCAGGCGTTACTTTGCGGAAATCCATGTTTAATAATAACCAATACTATTAAAATATTTTAAGAAAACTTCAAATTAATATTTTAATAAAACACTTAAAAAATATAAAAAATATATCTAGTGACAATTCCGCTTAATTTTCCTGCTAAGCCGAGGTGACGTCACAAACGCCACGCAGCCAAACCGGAAGAATTTTCGACGCGTTTCGGTTCTACACGAAGCATCCTCAGGAGGTCTTGACTCTTCGAGCGCACGATCGAGAGTGATTTTCTATTTTATTATATTTTTTAAGTGTTATATTAAAATATTAATTTGATGTTTTCTTAAAATATTTTAAAAGTATTTGTTATTATAGAACAAAATGAGTAAGTACAAGCATATCTTCGCAAATAACGTACAGTTCAAGCACTTAACGGTTTGTTCCGGAAGCTGTCCTTGAGGGCCAGAAATTCTAGGTTAAGCCTGTTAACACCTTCGACCACATTGTCACTTACCATCGATTGTACCAATCAACAAAAAAAACTTTTTTATTTATTTATATAGCTGATGGGCCTTCACTTTGACAACTGTCTTACCTGATGGTAAGGTGACGAAAGTGATCGAAGATGTTGTTCAGGCTAACCTAGAATTGCTGACTCTCAAGGACAGCTGCCGGAACATATCGCTGTTTGTCGATGGATTTTCTAATGTTTATGTTATGTTTTGCCCAATGTGCAGCACCCTTCTAACACCGACTACGTGAGTGGTGGCATGCAGTTTATTGGCGCAACATAAGTATAGGACTACCATCCGGAAACTAAATATGTTGACATTATCGTGTGAATTGGTTAAAGACATCTCTAATCATTAGTAGTAGGTATCGAGTGTCTCCATACAAAATTTTTAAATAGCACAATACTTTGTTTTTTATATTTTTTTTTATTGTGCAATGAAGAGAGCATTGAAAGATGGAAGGGCTCTTAATGACAGGTGCACAATATTATATTCATCATCCCACAGTTTTTAGCCACCCTAAGCGGCGGCGGCGGCGCGCGGAGTTTGCCGTTCCATTTCCACTCAATACATTTTATCGACAAACGTCAGTGACGCTGCGTGACACTTATGTAAATATTTAAATACGATCCAGTACAAGCTATGAATATTTTAAACTCTAAGTAAACCACTCGGCTTTGTACTTCCACAAGGATACACACATATCATTGGTAGAAAATCCTTTGCTATTTCGTATACGGTAAGGTATACTTTTGCTTATGACGTATGCAAATATTGTTTGGTTTTCCATTTTATATCTATGCATAAAGCGATTTGATAAGTGCTAGCAAATTGGGGATCGATATTAAAGTGACGAGTTATGCTGATTGGATTTTTTTCAAGTGGCTCAGAGGGCACGGTGAATAATTGAGTGAGACTTAGTTCTTAAAGTGGGAAACGCTATTTGAATTCGAATTTAATTTATCTTTTACTTTATTCTGCTTTAAATTAAGTTCATAAATCAGATTAATTAATATGGAAGGAGTGTCCTCTATTGATTTTAGTTTTTAGTGCCGCACTCCTTCTCAGTTATTTGCTGTGATGATTTTGACAGGCGTATCGTTAATGTGAGTTTTATAAACACAACATGAAAAGCTCATCCTTGCGCAAAATCCGAACTGTAAAGAATTTTATTGTATTTTGTAATTATTGGAGTAGAAATTTTTGATAAGGATAATGACTCATAATCTTTTTCGTCCTCCGATTTCGCACCGGGCGGATGCTTAACTTAGACCACTTTGTCACCGGAACATACTTGTTGTGTGAGCCGAAATTTTGTACTCTAATTTTATTACCTCAACTAACATAAGGCATTGGTGCGCGGTCAACAACCAGACTACTAGTTTTCATCTGATGGAAATAAATGCTTTTTCATAAACTTAACTCTCGCAATGATGTCGCTTCTAAATTTCTAAATATAGCAAAACAAGCACTATCGCGTCCTGAGCGAAAACCACATTTACATATAATTGGAGCATAAAATTGTTTTGATCCCGACAGGAATGAACCCGTGTCTACCGATTTCATAGTTATTTTATTGAATCTTGAAAGATGTTTGTACATAAATGTGCATATCATGCTGTAAAATAAAAACTATCATCCTCTTTCTACCCTTTTCTAACGTATGAAATTATAAGGGTAGAATAAGTTTATTGCTGAGTTTCACTAACACAAATCAAACGACTGACCATACAATCTAAACCAAAAAAAATACAATATTTACACTGTGATTTGGTTTAGATTTTTTGCATAATATGGAGTTATACATAGCCAGCTCCCAATAAATGAACCAATAGGTAGATTATATTAAACATAAAATAATAACAGTAGCCCAACAATAAGTGGTCATTCAGAATGGAAAAATTCTCGCCAAGCAATATCACTAAGTAGGCCTTGATGATATCATTGATCACGCAGATCCTCTGTTACGGTGGCCTTCCATTCACAATCTACGAGTACCACACTTGAAAGGGCATACAAGTTTGCCAGAACATTAGCTTGCGTCTTTGTGTAAAATTATTTTTTCAAAGAAGGTAGCATCGTATAGTTTCGTTCTGAGTTGTTTATTGGCAGACGATCGGCGCACTGGTTTTACTAGGTGAAAATTATCTTCAGCTTCAGCAAGAGTCCGTCTTTGTGAGTAACATCACAGTGTCAGAAATTCTTGAATTAGGGTGCAAAAACTACTATTTGGTAGAAATAGAAGTAATAGTAGTCAGGGGCACAGTAACAAATGAAATGACTGAATGAACGAGAGATAAGAAGTAATGTCTCGGAGAAAGAAATATAGTGCAGTGTACAGTGCGGTGACTTCATATCATTAAAAAGTGGTATCTTTCTCGAAGATAAAGTACTACGCATACATCTTATGTTTTAGATAGTTACCCTTTATTCGTTCATATCGTATTCATTGGCTAATTGGTTCTTAGATATTTTTTGCCCAATAAGTGGCCACCTACACGGCCCTGTCAGATGCATTCTTGAGGTCCTCTTGTGTGCAAGTAGCTTGGCTTAGGAGACATGACAGTAGGTGTGCCATATTTTGCTCAGGAGCACCACACTCACATTATACATGTAACTTACTCGTATCTATCATACCCCATTTGGCCAGGTTGCTTTTGCAACGACCACTTGAGTAAGAAATCTGTTGAGCGACTTCCAAATTGGCCAGTGCAGTTCGTTATCAGGAGGCAGGTGTTCCACTGGGGTAATATAGTTTGTGGATATGGGGTATGTTTTGTACCAATGTTTGAGTCTATTTGCTCTTTAATCGAGGTCTATTTTCAAGGCAAAACAAGTGAAGCTATGTCATGTCAACTCCTTATGTAGGTATAGCCGTGGCTTGTGTTCGTTATTAGTGATGTAATACCATTGAGAGTTGGGATACGTTATGGACAGTGTAAGACCAAATTTTCTTTACATTTATTGAACCTCCACTGAAATTTACACCATGCATATAACAACAGCTCTTTCCAAAGGCCTTTTTGCAAGGCCTGCTTATAACTTGAAGTGAAGCTTAAAGTAACATTAAATTTACCAACAACTATGTTCAGGAAGCACTCACTTGAGCTATATGCCACTAATTTGATGGAATTATTAGCAAAATGATAGTCGCATTAAGATTAATCTACGAAATTAATTCTTGCTATGATATAGAAATAAGGATATTAGATATTTTTTATAACTGATAGGTTAGCCTTTGACCGCTATCTCTCTAATGGTAAGTGATGATATGGGCGAAGATGTTGTTCAAGCTAAACTAGAATTACTGGCTCTCAAGGACAGCTGCCGGAACACACTGTCATATCCTTGGCGGCAGATTTTCTACTTGAGGGTTGTAGCTAGGCGGTAATTCGCAAAATGACCTAACACCATGATGTCAGCTTGTGTGCTACGTAGCCTTCAAATCACACAAACGCTCAGTAGTAATGTAACTAGATGTCACCCATTCAAGTCATGGCCGCAGCGGACGATGCTTAACTTAGTTGATCGATTAAGAACGACTACGCAAGTTACCCTACGAGCGCTTCAAAATGCCGAATGCAATGTAATCCATGTACGTATGTGTCACGGAATTCTTGCATGTATAAATGTGAGTCACTGTACTCTACTATCCCTCCACTAGTACGTTCTGAGCTTCGAGTCCGTTCGTTCTAGAGATCTCTTATATTGGAGTACCTCTCACCTACCTTTCCGGTTCTCTTTCTTTTGTTACGTGAGTTGCTATAGCCACTCGATAGGATGTCTTTGTTACCCTGTCGCTTTGATAAGCGACCGAAACTTATGATACCGTTTTCGAGGGATTCAATTTCTGTGTTTCTGATAAATCAAGTTTATATAGGTACATATCATATTTATTATGTCTCAAGTCCTGAAAGCAAAATGTAAATATAAAGAATAATGAACACGTGTTCGTTAGTTTTTTTTGTTATCTTGTTGTTCTTTACATTATAATCAAAACTGTTCTTTGTGTATTAAATTCAATTCAATAAATGTGGTCAAGTTTTTATTAAAGTGAACCTACACAGAAAAATAAAACCAGTTGACTTATAAAAAATATTTTATGAGGTGTTTGTAAGCTAAATATACCATTGCAAGAGCTTTCAGATAGATTCAATAATAAAACTATGCGCTTGGTGCTTCAAACTATAATAAATTTAGTATACCTATATTTTATAATATATTTATTTATTACAACTTTATCACAGCCTGACCATATTTTTCAATCATCAGATATTGACTATTCCTAAATTTATTCTTAGTAAACACATCCTATATTATAATATATACGTTTTTTTTTACCGGCGGTATACCTTTATTAACAAAATAATATGAACTATATACCTACATCACAGCTACTACAATAAAAGCATTTAGACAACCTATAAGTCATTGCAGACTTACAGGCCGTCCATATGCTGCCGCCCACTACCAGTTCGCAGCGTGCCCAGCATGCTGGCAATAAATAAAATATGTAGAGAAAAGAAAAAAAATGAAGTTATTTTTTTGATTTGGTCGGTTAAATTTTGTCAGTCAGATATTTTTTATGTTAGTAATAATTGCAAAAACGTGTGTGTCTACTGAAAGAAGTAAGAATAAAAATTATAATATTGCAGTATTCCTTTTTATTTCCTTCTTATTAGTTTTGGTCTGCACTATACTCAAATAAAAGTTTCTAGTAAGCTCTTTCTCTGGGAAAATACCACTGGTAAGTTATAGTATATAAGTAGTTATTAATATAACACTTAAATAATAGAATATCAATCTATCAGACAAGAAATTGTTACATGCAATTGTTGGCATGATGTGGTTTAAAACTTTTGTCAGCCTTTAAAGGTAACAAGCTATAAAGAAAAACTGTCAAAACACATTCAGACTCTTGAGTAACATCTTTCACCTTTTTAAAGAAACTACTAGCCTAGGATCAGTTGCGCCTGATATATAGCATTTTTACGTTTGACAGCTGTCTTGTGAATTATAATGAATCTTATATATAATATTCTCGTGTCAAAGCGTTTGTAACAAAACTCCTGCGAATCGACTTGAATAGAATAGAATAGAACATATTTTATTTGCGACATTTCAATGTATGATACAAGAATGGGGGCTGAGTCGTCCGCGTCCGTAGGAGAGTACCCTATAGCGATTCCCTACACGTGGTCCCCGGGTGGTGCTAATCAGATGACAAACTGGTGGTAGGCTTCGGCCGAGGCTAGTGACCACCCACTGGACAAAGCCACGCCGCCAAACGACCTAGTCGTGTTCCGGCGCGATGTCCAGTGACGCCGTATGAAAGTCGGGTCAGAACAGTAGCATCCCAAGTAGCCTGAATAAGAAGCACATCGTTCGGCCGCATTGGGCGACTAGTCGCGGAGGGTAGCGGGATCCGAGGCACGGTGCACCGCTGGCCGACCGCAGTCAGTAGGGGACCCAATTGTGACTTAGCCACTCATGAAAGGCTGTCCCGCCAACTGTGAAAAATCCCAGAGATGCGCCATCACGCTGGTCGGCAACCGGGTGAGAGGACGAGATGGACATCTCTGGGGGGGCTCGGGCGTCCCCGCAGTCTCCAGACTAGTCCCCCTTCGATGTGTGCTGTTTCGTTGTGTTTCGCGGGGTCTACTGGACGTAATGCCTCGTTCTACTGCCGGCTTTCAACCTTTTTTTACTCCCAAAACATGAAGAGAAACAAAAATGAGAGAAAGTTTAAACAGCGGCTGCACTCCCTCTCACTGAAAGTGCACTTCTGCAACATAAGAGGCTTGCACTCTAATCTCGTCCCTGTCCATTACCACCTGGAGACAGAAAAACCTCACCTCCTGTTTCTCACGGAGACGCAGATTGGTTGTCCATCCGACGTGTCGTACCTTACATACCCAGGGTACAACCTGGAGTCCAACTTCAAATCGCACGCGGGTGTATGTGTATATGCCCGGGATGACATCTGCATTCGGCGTCTCCGAAAATTTGAAGACCCCATGTTCTCTGTACTTTGGGCGTTGGTGGACACAGGTATTGAGAAAATTCTCTACGCTTGTGTTTACCGCTCACATAGTGGAAATCAGGGGACAACCAGGCTCACCGAATACCTCAGTGAGGTGGCGGACGTAGCTCAACAGAAGTACCCTACTGCCCAACTGGTGTTTCTGGGGGATTTTAATGGCCATCACCAGGATTGGCTACACCCATACCAGGACACCGACCATGCCGGTAGAGAGACGCGAAAACTTGCGTTAGCGTTAAATCTCACCCAGCTGGTCCAAGGAGCCACGAGGGTACCCGATGTTGAGTCTCACACGGCCTATTGCCTGGACCTTCTGCTGACAACTGATCCAGACCGCTACTCGGTGTCGGTTTGTTCACCGTTAGGTAAGTCCGACCATTGTCTGGTGAAATCTGTATCCGTCTACTCCCCGCCCGATCCCAGTCCTCGAGGCACTCGGCGGATGTGGCGATACAAATCAGCAGATTGGGATGAGATGCGTTCTTTCCTTGCATCTTATCCTTGGCAGTCTGTGTGCTTCTCTTCTGGCGATCCTACCGCATGTGCAAATGCCGTGTCCGATGTGTTGCGTTTAGCAATGGAATACTTCATTCCATTCTCTGACGTACCATTGTCCGGCAAAGCTCGCCCATGGTTCGGTCCTGAATGTGGACGCGCTGAGGCGTTAAAACATCAGGCATACCTAGCCTGGGTTGATGCTCGTAAGCATAAGGCCAAGGATATACACCTAAAGAAGAGAGCTTTTAACAAGGCTGCCAAATCCAGTAAAAAGGTCTTACAGAAGGCTCGTTTTGACCACATTGGCCGAATAGGGAACAAGCTTGCTTCGTACCCCACGGGTAGTAAAGCGTTTTGGTCCCTAGCTAAAGCGGTTGAATCGAACTTCTGCCGCCCCTCACTGCCTCCACTGCAGAATCCTGATGGAACGCTGGCTCACACCGCTGCAGAGAAAGCAAACCTGTTTGCTTCCCTGTTTGCGGAGTCTTCACGTCTTGATGCTGGTATCGCGACTCCTCCAATTCTACCACGAAGCGAAGCTGTCATGAATGACATACGCATTCGCCAAAAGGAAGTTCGTAATACACTTCGCAATCTGGACGTGAATAAAGCCAGTGGTCCTGATGGTATATCTGCAATTGTTTTAAAAACTTGTGCGCCTGAGTTGTCGCCTGTCCTGACACGCCTCTTTAGGCTATCTCTTGAGACTGGTACAGTGCCCAAATCATGGAAGCTTGCTAATGTGCAACCCGTGCCTAAAAAAGGTAGTCGTACCGACCCTGCCAACTACAGACTCATATCTGTTACGTCTGTACTCTGTAAGAGTATGGAGCGCATTCTCAACAGCCGGCTCCTGGCATACCTAGAAGCGAATGACCTCCTCAGTGACCATCAATACGGGTTCCGCCGAAATCGGTCTACTGGGGATCTTCTAGCGTATGCCACTTATATCTGGAGCGAGGCCATTGAGAAACAAGGGGAAGCGCTTGCCGTTTCCCTGGACATCTCTAAGGCCTTTGACAGGGTTTGGCATGACGGCCTTATTAGCAAGCTTCCCGCATACGGCCTGCCTACCGGGTTTTGTGCGTGGATATCGGACTTCCTGAGGGATCGATCATTACGAGTAGTCGTGGACGGCTGCTCGTCTGATCAAATGGGTATTAATGCCGGCGTTCCCCAGGGGTCAGTGCTCTCTGCGACGCTCTTCCTGCTGCATATCAACGATCTGCTAAAGCCCGGTACCTTTGGGTATGCAGACGACAGCACGGTTGTAGAGAGCTATATTTCTACCGCGCGAGCCAGTGAGCTGGAGATCCGGAGTCTCAGAGAAGCTATGGTCGAGCGATTGAACTTGTCCCTTAAGGCAGTCTCCGATTGGGGCGATGCCAACCTGGTCAAGTTCAATGCCAACAAGACCCAGGCGTGTCTGTTTTCCGCCAAAAGGAGACCATTCCAACTGTCTCCAACATTCCGAGATGTATCCGTGCCGGTCACAGACCACCTGGACCTTCTTGGTGTTACTATATCGTCGACTCTAAACTTTGGCTCGTATATCGAGTCAAAGGCTGAGTTAGCCGCTAAAAAACTTGGCATCCTCTCAAAGGTGAGACGGTACTTCACAGCGGAACAAATGCTTACTTTGTACAAAGCGCAAGTAAGGTCCTGTGTTGAGTACTGCTCTCACCTCTGGGATGGCTCTGCCAAATACCAACTTGAGGCACTTGAGTCGATTGAGAGACGCGCCAAGAGGTTAATAGGCAGCGACTTTCTAGGGGAGTCTCGGCTGCAAAGCCTCGAGCACCGCCGTAAAGTCGCTTGTCTATCGGTCTTTTACCGGATACATTTCGGAGAATGTGCACAAGAACTGCACGACTTGGTTCTGCCCTCCCCCTTTTTCCATCGGACGTCCAGACAAACGGAGAGGCGCCATCCGTACATGGTTGATATTCCCAGGACTCGTACGAAGCGCTTCGCTTCCACTTTTCTCGTGCGTACTGCGAAGGAGTGGAACTCCTTACCGTCGTCAGTTTTTCCCGATGGATACAACATGGGTGTCTTCAAATCGAGAGTAAATAGGTTTCTTCTAGGTAAGCGTGCTCCATCTTAGACCACATCAATGCTTAACATCAGGCAGGGTGTGGTCAAACGCGAACCTATTATGAATAAAAAAAAAAAAAAAAAAAAAAAAGAAATAAAAAATAAACAAATCAAAACAATAAAAATGGCACAGTCCATGTAATTGTCACAAATTGGCTCCAACTCAGCATATTACCAGCTGTTCGCCAGCGCTGATCTTCCGTTGGAGCCATTTGGTGAATTCACGTACCGGCATGCACACAGTACAGCTTGCCTGATTCCTATGATTTTTTTTGTTTATATTCAGTAAGTGGGGTGCCACCCTCCATCGCTACCAGTGGATGTCGTAAGAGGCGACTAAAGGTAAGATACCGGAAGGTGGGCAGCAGCGCCTTCTGAGGAAGTGATACAGTAAACTGCGAGCTTATTAATATTGTTATGTTTGCAACAACGCCTGCTCGGCAGATTACATTACAAATTTACGAGGGAAAAATTTATAGTCATGTGCGGGATTCGAACCCGCTTCCATCCACCCCACAGTTAATAACATGACAATTGTCATGTTAGCTCAAGCGGTCAGAGAATACCCCGGCTATAGTGGTGGATAGACGATTAGATAGAAATTTGTATTTTTTCAATGTAAACTGCGATCCCCAAGATGCCTGCCAAGCGTGGGGATTATGGCAAACCCCCCGTTGATGGGGGAGGCTGTGCAGCAGTGAACGATCCGACAGATACAGTACAGTACATTCAGTAGGTGTGAGAATAGGACATAAACTATTTTTGATATATATTCAACTATTATTTATTTTAATTTTTATTTGCGTCTAGTGGTGTTACTTTTATAAATAGCACATACTTAGTAGGAATAACAATGAAGCCGGTCTCCGACGACGAAGTACAATGACTTCAAAAGATAATGTTTAGTGTTTTGTTATTTGTATAGACTGTCATAGTTCACGGCGCTCCATTCCTCTTTTAGTCATGTACCACATCCCCACACACTTACAATAAGTTACTTATTTTCAAAAAATTAAACAGCGTTTGCCGGGTCCGCTAGTATCAATATAATAAAATAAATAAAGATTTAGGTATAGACCACTAGTACTCGTAACTACTACTCTATAAATGATAGGGTACTTTAAATCAAATTCAACCATTCCATACCCGATTGGGCTATCTTTCTAGTTTCATCATCAATGAGATTTTGATACCGAGTAGTCCTAAAATATTGACAAGATTAACGCTTTTTGAACCTTTGGGTACCACTACAGAGCTATTACGTTTATATGCTTAGTTTTATATCCAACGTTCCCGGCTTCACTATCAGACCGTAGACATTATCAATAGTTAGAAGTAGAGGTAATTGTCAAGATCAATCTGACAACCTCAAATTTCAAATTCACATCGACAGCCTTTACTTCTGTCGTTGTACAAATGCGTCCTCTATCAGGGCATCCTTATTGGAGGGATAGTTTTGCCATACACACAGGAAGTAAAGGGGGTGAAATTCTAGCCTGGCATTTCACTGGGACCTCACATTTGACCTTAAATACGACGATGCAATCTTGTATAGATGAAGAGTTTCAATGGCCGCCATTCCGTTCTAGCATCAGCTCCTGGTATAGGTGTCCAGTGTTATTTACGCTAAACTCAAGATAAATCCAAAGTCCAACGTAGTATCCAAAATACCCAACATTAGCTTTATGTATGATACAGGTTTCAAAAATACCGATACTCCCCGAAGTGAAACGTAAAGGAATTTTTTAAAAGCCACTACCCCCAGGTGGCGACTGGGAGAATACAAAGTGTGCAAGGCGGGCGATCCGCCTTCGCTCTTATTACGTGAAGTCTTGGCTTACAAGTATCTTGACGTGTTTGCATCATGATATACCTGAAAGTAAACAACGTTTTGAACTTCTTTTAAATCCGGTCATATTATTCCGAACAAAATTTTACAAGTTAAGGAATTTCAAAAACGTTGTTGAAATCAGAAGTTTAGTTGACGGGTTGATTTTTGATTGTTGTCTGTCTTTTTTTTATGTTATTGTGACATAACAAGCTCGAGGCCCACCTGATATTAAGCGGACTAACCTCTGCCTATAACCGATGCATTTCGTCACAAATCACGAATTGCACTGCGCCTGTCACCTTGAGACATAGTCGTTAAGTCTCATGTGCTTGCAATTTCACTGGCTCTCAAGGACTGCTGTCCGAACACACCATTAGATGCTTGGCGACAGATTTTCTACATGAGTGTGGTCGTCAGCCAGGTGGGCATTCGCAAAATGCCCTTCCACCATGCGGTGAAGCTCAAGCTCGAGCCGCTTTTACCTTTTTGTAAGATATAATTTGGATATCATAGAACAAGCTAAATCCGGTATGGAAACAGGCTCTCTGTAATAGCTGCTGGAATACACCATATCGTGCTTGATGTAAGATTTTCAAGATGAGGGTTGTACATAGCTAAGCTGTTCAAAGCAAACTATGTAGCTGAAGGGTAGCTGAAGGTAGTCTTTAAACCGAGGTCCGTGGTTAAAATTCTAAATTTCTATTGCTATCAAGACACGTGGCTGGCACCTCTGGGTGGGCGAATGGCATTGATCATAATATCGACGGAGGCTTACGAGAGTGATAAATGGACGACCGCAGCATCACTGGCGGGATGACGCCCGCCACGCCGCCATATTTAAATCGGCGCTGTCACATCCGCGAATCCCGGTTCTATAGTATGGGGTTTTATTACCTAGGTATAGATAAATGGTTTACCTTCTTCATATGTTCTGTTAGGTGTCAAAGAGAGAGAGAGAGCCCTGTCTTCAGTTTTCTGTAGCCGTTACAGGTAAATAGTGCCTTTGTCTGACAATATTATGCACCTTCATTATCACAAGATATGTTAATGTCACATTATCATTTTTCTCCATCATCTCCATCTCCATTTAGTACAGCTACTTGTAAATGTAATGCACTTTATACAATAAGACTTACAAGTTATACTTTTAAGCAGAGTTTGGCGGTGCTGTGGCATGTGCTTAGGGTTTTTTAATGACTTAATAGTAAATACTACACTCTGTAGGAACACCAACGTAAAAAATTTCAAATCCAAGTGTAAGTTTTCGTGTTTTACAATCATGAAAACCCCTTAACAATATGTAGGTATCTAGTAATATCATTCGTATAACCATATTAAAACAAAAAAAAAAAAAGATAAACATGCTAGTCAAATCAAAGTCAAAACTTTGATTTTAGTTTCGCGGCGCCCGCGCCTTGGATAGTGGAAGCGCTCGCGCGTAACGAAGAGCGCACGAGAAATATCGTAGCAAAATACGATATTTCTCGAATAACTGCTACGACTGTGCTACGAAGACTTTTTAGTTATTGCTCATTCTATATAGCTTGTGCGCTTGGCTTCAACAGATTTTTCTGATGTTGTAGAGGCGAAATACATCAAAATTTGGCTAGGTTAAGTAGTGTTTTTGACTTCATGTCGGTGAATCTTAACTGGGAATTTTAGAGTTATCACTAGATAATAAATTTTTATTTATTAAGCTAGCCTCTGACGACTATATCAAATAGTAATTCAATTAAAATAGCATTTCGTAAAATACAATAGTACTTTTACCGTAACACCTACATTACTTACATTATATAACCGCAGAATCAACGAACCAAATAGGAAATTAAAATCATCAATCAAAGTAAAAAATACAAAGGCCTGTTTCCCATTGTCACCGATATGTTTGCGCAAAAACGACTTTGTCGCATCACAGTCAAAGTAATAAAAAATCTCTACAGAGATTCAGTTATAACTAGATACGCCCATGGAACGTGCCAACCAAGATAAAAAAGGATTAGTGGAATGATAAATAAAACATACTAAGACAGCAAAATTATAGACGGTTGAAATTTTAAGTAACTACAAATATACTCCGAGTTCGGTTAACTAAGTAAAACCATAGCCAAATTTTGTGCTATAACCGCTTACTTATACCACTTAGCATAAAACATTTATTCAATGTCATTGTGGACTTCATTTATGTGAATTGAATGGCATTTTGAATTGAATGGAAGGGCATTTTGCGAATGCTCGCCTCGCTAGCCACCACCTTTCAGTAGAACATCTGTCACCAAGCACCTAATAGTGTGTAGTTATTGCTCATTCTATATAGCTTGTGCGCTTGGCTTCAACAGATTTTTCTGATGTTGTAGAGGCGAAATACAGCAGCTGTCCTTGAGAGCCAGTAATTCTAGGTTAAGCCTGTTAACACCATCGACCACATCATCACTTACCAGCAGGTAAGATTGTGGCTTACCTCTCAGCAATTATAAAGAAAAAAAACTGTTGAAAATAGTTCTCCCACTTTTAACGACTTTCATGAACAGCTAGTAACTATTTGTATCCAGCGGCTCCCTGCGACTCTCATGATGTTACTTTTCTACCTAGTAGGTAGTTTGTCTGTCTAATCTCTCGTGGGGAACCCGGTTTAGAACTGCACGTCCCCATATCATCCCGTGGGTGTCGTAAGAAGCGACTAAGGTAAAAGTACTGGAAGGTAGGCAGCAGCGCCTTAAAGAACTGCCATCTTTCACTGCGATCCTCAAGCCACCTGCCAAGCGTGGGGATTATGGCAAATACCCCCTTAATAGGGGAGGCTGTGTTCAGCAGTGGACGAGTCAGATGTTACAGGTAGTCTTTTAGAGAAGCGATATAGCATGCTCATTGTCACTGCTTTGGAAATTCTGTGTAGTTTATCGGTGAATTTGGTTCTTCGGCCAATTCCCTCGTTTTGGATTTTATTGCGTAAAGAAATTACATTATAACATTCTTTGTCACACGTTATGCGGCTATTCCTATTCAACTAATTGAAGACTAAGGGTACCGGTTTTCCATCTTCTTCATTAACCAGTGCCTTGCTGTTTTTTAGATGTTTGAGAGCCTTTTGAGGTTCATGTCTTCGGTTTAGTCTTGCGATAGTTTGGCTCCTTTGTCCTGAGGAATAATGGAAGACTGATGGTAAGTGAAGATATGGTCGAAGATGTTGTTCAGGCTAACCTAGAAGTACTGGCTCTCAAGAACAGCTTCCGGAACATACCGTTAGGTTCTTGGTGACAGATTTTCTACTTGAGGGTAGAAGCTAGCCAGACCATACTGGTAGCAAGTTTATGTGTGAAGGTGTATTTCTTTCCGCAGAACCTTTCAAGCTCGCTCATAATTTTAATATTGTTATGTTTGCAATAACGCCTGCTATGCGGATTACATTACAAAATCACAAATATACGATAAGAAAAATTTAAGTCATGTGCGGGATTCGAACCCGCGTCTATCCACCCCTTTAGCCGGGGAAGGCTCTAACCAATTGAGCTAACATGACATGACGTCATAACTCAAATCTTTCCTATCGTTCTTTAACCATCGTATTGGGATGGAGTGACATCTATAGTAACACTTTCGTTGTACTACAAACAAGACCAATTTTACAATTGGTTTTTATACTTGTAAATAATGACGCAACCTTATAATTTTATATTGTTCTTTGCAATAATGCCTGATATGCGGATTACATTACAAAATCACAAATTTAAGATAGGAAAAATTTAAGTCATGTGCGGGATTCGAACCCTCGCTCATAATGTTTACACCACAGATTCTGATGAAATAATTTTGTTTATGTCGTCTTACAGATTTATCCTTTGGGTACCTCATCATTTGCAAATAATACCCATAGGATGCGACAAGTATCCTATCCAGCAGACCCGTATAATCAGGGCGGCAGAGGTTGGGGCTTTGTGATAGGATACGTAATACTCTCACAATTGGTTATTGCGATGCAATGACTGTGCGGTTTGGCGCAGGATCCCGACGAAAATGGAAAGGACCTGCGGAGGTTCTATTTGACTTTTTAGGGGAGGTATAGAAGTATATGTACTTTGTAGCTGCCTAACAAGATACATACATATACCTACATAATCTGCGTCTGAAATATTTATTCATACGCATTTTAGGCCTTCCGTAGGAGTAATGTTATTACGGTGTTTTAATGGAATTGGTGTGACATTATCGGATCGGAGAAGATGACACTGCACCTTTTTAAAATGCCATACTTCTTTCACGAATTAAAATACTCTTCATTTACGTTAGTGTAATAAAGCTATTAATTGACAACCTTGTCTAGGCAACACAAGCCGTTTTGTGAAACAACATAATATAAAACGCGATTTCAAAAATATTCCTGCTTTGTTTTCACCTTGTGCCCTAGATATTGTTCGATAGATAGATGAATAATTATTTATTGATAAACTTCTAATGTACAAATCGGATAGCATTGTAGTATGTAACTCGTACAACATAAAAAAATAAGATAAATAACTTTATTAGGAATGCTTTAACCATAAATACAATTATTTTAGTAAATAATACAGAATAACTCACGTGAATAAGCCAGATAGTTTAATAATTAATTTAATAGTTTTTTTTTTTTAGTTTTTTTTTTTTTTTTTTTTTTTTTTAGTTTTTTTTTTTTTTTTTTTTTTTTAACTATAGTTTCAACCACATTCGATGGTCTTTTTCAAGTAGAGCTCGGGAAATCCCGTTTTATTTACTAAAATGAGTGAAAACCACGTTAGTTTTTATCATAAATAGAATTTATAATGGTAGAAATCATTGTTTGGATAAAAATAAGTATATAAATATAGCTTTATGTTCTACATATAGTTAACTTAATATGTTGGAACTTCTAACTATACTTTCGCTTTAACTGCTCAACGACGTGACGTTTCATTCCACACCTGATACTTTATAAGTTGAAGCTCGCAGTTTGCATAAAGAAACTCAATAAATTGATAAAAAGAAACATCAATTTACATTTTTCAATACTAGCCACGTAACTTTCTTGAGTAAAATAGTATCAACCGAGTGTTGGCGTGCGCATCAGTCAGCCGCGTTCTTTCAGAGCAAGGGTTCGCGATCCTCAATGATTCAACACTTTCCATTGAAACTTTATTCCAAGATTACTCCCTTGTATAAATGTAATAAGCTTTGCAGTGACGAGATTAGGCCCCGAATTTCACTCAGACATTAATGACATTTTCAGTGGGAAAGGGGATGCCGTTGTTTACTCCGAGACAATGATATTGAAAGTCATTTTGTTGAGGAAAAACTAGGCTTTGGTTTTGGTAGGAGTTCAAGAGTTACTAGCAGTGAATGCAAATACAGATTTCTAAAGGGTATAGTCATTTATATAACTTTGATTTGGTATTAATGAAAATTACAGTGAATTGAGATGCTATATGTGGGTATTTGATGATCTTCTAGTTTAGCCTGAACAACATCCTCGACCACATCATCACTTACCATCAGGTGAGATAGTGGTCAAAGGCTGACCTATCCTGAATAAAAAAAATCCTTTTTAAATATGTATCTAAAATAATTTTATTTTTTTGTAACTCGGGTCTATAACTTGTAATCAAATTGTTACCAATAAATGAATATGAATATATATAGTATGAATATTGTGTTTAAATGTGTATTATGTTTGCAATAAAAATTAAATTAAAAAAATTAGATTTTGAATCTATTTTTTTAAAGTTTACAATTAATTTGCTTTTTAAAACACAAAAATAATTGAAAAAATTAACTAAATCTATATTATATTGAAAATGTTGTAGAAAAAAAATGCGAGCTCCGTTTTCGACCAGGAGGCAATCATAAGTAGAAAAAATGGCTCAGGTCACCGTCCACAGGTAGGGTACCCAAAAGGCTGGCAGCATTACCCCGTTGAATGGCAATACTTATTCGCTGGCCGAGGTAAGTGCCAGCCCTTTGGTCGTTTGTCTTTTCTATCAGCTGCTTTGATAAATCTTTAAATATAATCAATGTGCTTAGTCTCCACGGGCCTAATGTCTTAACTCCAAAAGGCAGAAATAAGCAACCTTCGCCGAGACTCCCATATTTTCGCCTTTAGGAGCCTTCTGCTGCCACTTGAAGCGCTCGTAGCGAAGTATGCTTAGCTGTTCTTAACCGATCACCAAAGTTAAGCAACTTCCGCCGCGGTCATGAGTTGGATGGGTGACCGCTAGTGACACTACTACTGATCGCTTCCGTGCTTCGGAAGGCACGTTAGTCAGTCGGTCCCGGTTGTCGTCTTAGGATGGCAGTCGTTATAGCATGGTGGTAGGACATTTTGCGAATGCCCGCCTGGCTAGCTACCGGGTGGTCAAGTAGAAAATCTGTCACCAAGGACCTAACGGTGTGTTCCGGCAACTGTCCTTGATAGCCAGTAATTCTAGGTTAGCCTGGACAACATCTTCAACCACATCATCACTTACCATCAAGTGAGATAGTGGTCAAAGGATAAGTTATCAGGTATAAAAAAAGCGTTCTTGTACGTCCTTTCGTTTTAAAACTAATTACAATGGAAGATAGATATCCATTCCTTCTAAAATTTTGTATATCAAGTTCTAAGGATAATACAATATTTTTGTTACAGTGAGCTGAGCTTCAATTAAGATGAATGGTGGACGGATCTCCGCTTCCGCTCACACTTCTGCTATCTGACACGGGGCGGTACCTACTAAGGCAGACTCTTTCTAAACTGCATAAAAGACCTACCATATTGAAAAAAAAATTGTTCAACGCTAACTTCGCATTATCTTATTAATAACTCAACCCCCCTGGGGTGCTTAATACCAGAAGATGGGTAGCAGTGCCTTTCAAAGACTGACATCTTCATCATTGTCTTGTCCAAGACGCCTGCTAAACGTGAGGATTATGACACGCTGGGGAGGCATTTGTTCAACGGTGAACGTCTTCCGGTTGTTGGTGATCATGAACCACGCAAAAGAGAACACAAAAACATATGTTAACACACTGTAATGGATAACATTTTCCCAATCTATGCCTAAAACGCCGTAGGCTAACCTTCAACAATAAAAAAAAAAGTAGTATACCACCTGGGTAAAATGGGCGTTTAGGTGGTAAAGAACCCCATCGTGCACCCAATGCGCTGCAATAATCTACTTGCATCGACGTGAGCCGTGGCGCATTTCTCTGCGGCGTATTTTTTTTCTTTGGTTGTCTTTATGAGCATCTAATGGGACGCTGGAACAATCTTACATGCTGACTAATTTCATGTTTTAGACAGTAGGTAAATGTAGAAAATGCAATTTGACTGCACTGAACTCGCCATCGGAGTTCATAGACCTTAAGAGTGCTGTCGTCCTTTAATTGAGACTAAGGAAATTTATGTATAAAGCAAAAAAATCAAAACAAAACGAAGTGCCTAAAATCAAAATTTGATTGAAGTCATTAAAACATTATAATAAAACGAAAAGAATCGTAAAAGAGGTGATTTCTGCGATATATCGAATCTCATTCTACGGATACCGAGCCTGCATGAAATTTACATGGAATTTTGTGCTTGTAATAAAGAATGATGAATTGGGCCCGCAATGGTAATTATGGGCAACAGTGAGCGAGCGCGCCAATATTAAACTGCGAAATTCAATAATTTTATTATATGACTGTAGTTTTTGGAACAAAAAATGTATGAAGCTACTTTATTTTGTTTTGAATTATTAAAATAACTGGTCCCTGTTTGGTCATTTTTATGTACTTAAACCGAAAGCTGGATTTAAACCTGCAGGTTTGTTTTTCAATAACATAAGGGCAACGACATGACTCACACAGTTGAACAGGTATGTAAAAAACCGGCCAAGTGCGAGTGGGACTCACGCACGAAGGGTTCCGTAACTAAATATTCTGAGAATAGTTAAAGCGTCTACCTGTCACCGTTATTATTATCGAGTAAGAAACGGTATAAAAATCAAGTTTGTTGTTTGGGAGCCCCCCTTAAATATTTATTTTATTTTTAGTATTTGTTGTTATGGCGGCAATAAAAATACATCATGCGTGAAAATTTCAACTGTCTAGTTATCACCGTTCTTGAGATACAGCCTGGTGACAGACGGAAGGACAGCGAAGTCTCAGTAATAGGGTCCCGGTTTTACCCTCTGGGTACGGAACCCTAAACATTGACCAGTGGGCAGTATTTTCAAATAAGAGTGTCTACCGAATGGTGCATGTGCCATACATCTCGTATGTATGGCACATGCACCATTCGGTAGACACTCTTTCGGTAGACACTCGTTGCTAATTGCCCAGTTCATATATGAGTTCTTTTCATAAGTATTAAAAGACTTGACGATGATTTGACAGCACGACACTGCGATTTGTTTAATTTCACTGCATTCAGCGAATGCCATTTCATAGGTACGAGTAGAAATATTTTAATTTTTACACAAAACCTGCAACATATGTAATAATTTTCGACTAAAAGACATATACCTCAAACTTTACACTGACAGCTGGTTAATCCAACCTTGTCGTCAACAAATAAGAATGAACGTAAGATCATATTGTATTCTAGTATAGAAAGCGTGTGGGACTACTAACAATTTTTTGTTAGTAATTGGATTCTGGATGATTTAGCGAGGCCGCTTGAGGTATGGATGTTTGTCACGATACCATTTCGTAGCCTCTATTATTTTCATATACCTCGAGAGATTTCCCGCTTTATTCTTTTAGTTTACCATCCAATTATTGCATTTATTTTCCTTGGAGTTTATGATCAATTAAATGTACGTTCTTTTTCAGAGCAGAGTACTCTGTGTGAAACATTTCAATGCTGGATTTTATTTATATATGTTTTAGAAATTAGATTTTTTCCGACGATGTTTTTATTATTTCTGGAGTATGTACCAAGGTAACCCTAATAAAGTAGATATATTTTAAGGAAACTGGAAAATCACGCGCATCGTGATATTCGTTAAACTTAATATCAGTAATTATAGTATATTTACAGTTTTGTTTTCAGTGACACAAAAGAAATAAACAGGTATAAATTAATTTAAAAAGTAAAGAACCCGTCTGCAATTTATTTATTTTCGCTGAGCTGTTCCATTGAAATGAAAACTGCAAGTAATATATATTTACGAAATCACTTATTTAAACCCTTCATTTTTATACCCCACTCGATAGGCATAAAAGAAAAAAAATTTTTCTTCTTACAATATGTCGCCTAAAATCCGCCAGTTCGCTTTTATATTTTTTTTTATGTACTAGCACCACTTGCGTTACCAAGAGGAATCTAATGATATCTCATACAATGAAATCAGTTAAGCCGTTTATAAGTTATGGTGGAATAAAGAAGCTCACAAACATACACATATATGAACCCTGCAAACATAACACTCCTTTTTTAGGCAGTCGTGTAAAAATACTTACCCACGTTGCACAGTTGCAAAGGTAGTTAACACAAAAGTGAAAAAATCATAAATCATTTGTTTCTTATCGACATTTTAAAATATAATCTGGCTGACGTCACGACTCTCGAAGTAAAACTCGTTAGAAAGGGTTAACCCGATGCATGTTTTAAAATGATCAGATCCCCTGTTAATTCTTCATTTACTGGTTGGATGGCGGCAGTGGTATAATTCGATTTTGCGAGATACCTCGCCAGCGGCAAAAAGTCACTGGACGGTGCTGCTGCATTAGGGAAGTAGGCACCAGCATCGTACTTAGTATATCGTACATGTTATAATGCTATTAATGAGATCGAACCATATTTTGAATGGAAAATATTTTCTGTTTTAAATCGGGATAGGTTGCCTTGGCTGTGTTGATAAATATTCTTCAAAAATGTCTTTGAAGCTTTTGAAGTAATCCTTACTTTTGCATATGAAAAATTTACATAACTCTGGTAAAAATGCACTGCTTTAACGAGGATAATTGTGCTCCAAGTGGAAGTAGTGAGATGACGTGCAAAATATATATATATATATATATATATATATATATATATATATATATGTACATATATACCATATATTTAATTAGAATCATTAAGACTTAAAACAAGATTCTATGATTATTAACTATTCATGGCCCGTTTTATGAAATAGTAAAGAAATACGAAGCTCTAGGTTCAAAAATGCAAAATACTACAGTTGTCACGACTAATGCCAAATGTTAACGCGATCTCAAATGAGATAACTTATGTCCCTACATAATTAATTAATTAGATGATAATAATACTGGAGGTAGGCTGCAATAATATAGTAGTATAGATATGTAGGTACTTCAACTGACTTTTTTTGCCATGTACTGGCTATCTGGTCTTTCAATTCTTTCAAGAACTTTTCAACGTCATTCGGTGCCCAGTATCTTGGCGTCCCACATCGATGCCACATGGAGGGAATGTACCTGAAATATTGTAAATGGAACATTTTACTGAAAGAAGACATTATTTGAATTTAAAACACAATTTAAACCGCTTTCATAGATATTTAAATAACTACATGGTTGAAACGGGTCTCGAACCCGTTACACGTGAAAAAAAAACATTCTGTAGTGTTATCATACCGATTGAAAGATTTCATCATAAGGATTATTTTTTGCTAATTAATATAGTGTGTTCTGTTATTGATTTAGCTTAGCGCATATACATATGGCGCTGACTATAACACCGAACAGCCTCAATTTTAATGAACCGCATAATTTACCCATAACCAATTTGTTGTTTAATAGTACAAGGTACACAACAGTTCGCAATATAGATATCTTAATAGTTTCTGATAGCAATCATTGTCGCTGAAAAAAAGAGGTTAATATTTAATTAGTCTTACGATTATTAGATTTTGCCTGATTAGGTAAAAACTATTTGGTTGGTTGTATAAGGAAATAAAATGAAAAAAAAAAAAATCCTTGGCGACTAGTGCGATAAAGTAGAATAAAAAAAGAAGCGCAATACATCGGTGCAACAAAAGGCCCGTTACGTACTCATACTAAAAAGTATTTAAATTTATTTTAATTTCATTGTTAAATTTACAATATTTTAAGCATGCAATTAATTAGGTTCTAGTACTCTATCATTGAGGAGAAATTCCGCTGTACTAAGTAATAATATTATTTTCATATTTACTCTAGAAAATATTTCCTGAAATAATTGTCTTCTATAAGTAATTATAGAACTAACAGACCTAATTTTCTGCGTTTATTTCTATTTGAAGCTAATTGAGCGCATATGTAATGCAATAATTGGCAAATGTATAGATGTTATATTACATCCATATTATGCAATAAAATCTAATTTTATCATACGATATTATTATTTTTTTATTCGATTAACAACTCTCATTAGATTACTATATTTGTTGTTGATAGAGTAGGTTTAGTTTTTAAGAAAAGTTCCTTAAATAAACATCGCAATTATGCAATAAAATCGAATTTTATCATATTAAAAATTGCGCCCTTATATATTAGGTCCTTACATATGAAATTGGCGTTTTGTATGGGAGGAACAAAAAGTCGAATATTTTTTAATATAATATATTTAATTAATCAAAGTATGAACCATTATTTTCTATGCACTTTTGCCATCTCATAGGTAGTTCATTGATCCCTGTACTAGAAAAACCAGTCGGACGGGAATCAATAAAATCTTTGAAGGCGATTTGGACTGCCCCATCGGAGTTGAATTTTTTCCCTTGCAAGAAGTTATCCAAATTTCGAAAAAAAATGGTAATCTGTTGGAACAAGGTCCGGGGAGTACGGAGGATGTCTTAGACTTTCCAATTGAAGCTCTTCTAATTTAGTAGCCGTCTGTAGCGCAGTGTGTGGTCTAGCGTTGTCGTGAAGCAGCAGTGGCGTGGAGCGATTGACCAGCCTAGGTTGTTTAGCCGCTAGCTTTTCCATCATGGTTTGCAATTCCTGACAATAGACATCAGCCGTAATAGTCTGGCCAGATTTGAAAAAACTGTAATGAACAATACCGGCACTAGTCCACCAAACGCTTACAAGTAACTTTTTTGGGGTTAATTTTCGCTTGGGGCAGGATTTGGCTGGCTGGCCAGGATCTAACCATTGCGCTGAGCGCTTCCGATTATCGTAAAGAACCCATTTTTCATCACAGGTAATGATTCGGTTTAAAATACCTTCATTATTGTGCCGGTTTAGTAATGTAACGCAGCAGTCGACGCGCGTTTGCCGGTTTGTTTCAGTCAATTCGTGAGGTACCCACCTTTCAAGCTTTTTAATCTTCCCAATTTGCTTCAAGTGAATTAAAACAGTTTTATCACTAACATCGCAGCCTGCAGCTAACTCGGACGTGGTTTGCGATGGATCCGCTTCCACAATAGCCTTCAACTCTTCATTATCAACTTGAGTCTCAGGCCGTCCACGGGGCTTGTTCTGCAGGTCGAAATTTCCAGAACGAAAACGTTGGAACCAAAAACGAACTGTGTTTTCTTTTGCAACACGACCGCCATACACATCATTCACCCTTCGAGTTGTTTCCGCAGCACTAGTGCCACGGCGGAACTCGTACTCGTAAATAATGCGATATTTAAGGTTATCCATTTTGTAAAATGAGTGACGCAAACAGAAAAAAACAGAAGAAAAAAAACAAATGAATGACGATCATCGAAGCACAAATACATGAGTCTATAGCTGTACAAATTTGAATTTGGAAATCCTTACCAAAGAGGAGAAATTCGTAATTAAAGTGGCCAGTACGAAAAACGCCAATTTCATATGTAAGGACCTAATATTATTATATACTCTAGTAGCGAATTTCCCCATTTGTGTATTTTCCCAACATATTAAATATTTAAACTGAGATTTTATACCTTATTTAAAATACAATTATATAAGATTTATTTTCATCACTAAAAACTAAATGATTTTAACATTTCTTTTTAGCGTGTTGAAGGCCAGTTACTGTTTTTTTTTATAGCGAACCAGCATTATCACACTGTTTTTAATCTCTATTTATTGAACTAATTGTCCTAGTCGGACAGTTATTGGGATATTCAGAATAAGTAGTTTCAGTAGCAGTATGGAAATGTGCCACCTTTCTTGCCACCTACTAGTGGCAATAGTGTTACATTTATTACGTGGAGTCTAAATATATCTGACAAAACGTGTATGCTTAGACACTTTCCTAATTAGATTTTTTATTGCTTTTAGGTAAGCGTTTGACCACAATCTCACCTGATGGCAAGTGATGATGTGGTCGAAGGTGTTAACAGGCTTAACCTAGAATTAGTGGCTCTCAAGGACAGCTGCCGGAACGCTTCGTCAGGTGCCTGGCGACAGATTTTCTACTTGAGAGTGGTCGCTAGCCAGGCGAGAATTCGCAAAATGTTCTTCCACCATGCAGGTGAAGCTCAAGCCCGCGGCGGGATTCGAACCATGGACCTGCTGCGCGGCATTCCATAGCCAATGCCACTGAGACATCACTGCTTCTAAATATAACATCCCCCTTATAAAATCCCCTTCGGGAATATAACAGCGTGATGATATGTGAAGTTAGTATTTGTATAAAATGAAGAACTTATGAAGGTATTGGAAATTAATTATAAGTTGTTAAATAATGGATCTTAAATAAAAGTAATATTATTCCGGTCAATTTGAACCTTAATACACTAAACTATGACTAACTGATCTAAAGATAGTAAACGAAAGAGTTTAATGAAAACGAAGCGAAGCTAATAGTGCACCTTCCTGACTGATAGTAATCTTTAATATGCCACGAGTGGATGAAACATTAAAATGAGAGACGTGCGGAAGCCCAACCTTTGCGGCTCCTTGCTGTAGAATCAATTTATGGAAGGTATTCAGTTAGTTTTTTAGTTTAGTTAGTTTCAGTATTGATTGGTTAAAATAAAACTATGATTTAAATAGTGTAAAGAGCTGCTCTATACTTACTTAGAAGTTCATAATTTTTTTATAGATTCTTTTTATCTCTTGTGATACATATTTAAAAGAAGGTCAGTAAGTATTTCTGACCTTCTGGAAAATGCAAGCGATAGCCTGTTTCCCCCAAAACCAAAGCAAAAATACTTAGTAGCGTTCAAAATTTTATACAGTGGAAAGAAAGCAAAAATTATGTCACACCGTCATTTTCTGAAAATATGTTTTTGGCTTATTTTAATGAAGCATAACTTTTTACAGAGAAGTCCGATTTTGATAATTCTATTTTAAACCTATACCATATACCTCTGTTATAGTTCCATATAAATTTCATCAAAATCGGTCAAGCATTCTTTAAGTTACACACAACTAACTGAAAAATGCTTGACATATCTAGATGACTTGGCAGTTGCTTGTCGATGGTGACTAGTACGAGTGTTGTATGTGAGTGAAAATCGATCGTTTTACCAGTTATTAATAATAAAAATAATAAACTTTTTTTTTTACTAAATATTATATTAAATAGTAAGGGCTACTAAAAGATAAGTATGAAATGACTTGTTCAAGTCGGACCATGAAAATGTGATCTCAGAGTGAAATCAGCATGGTACTTTAACAAGTTATTTCATACTTTTCAGTGTAAGAGGTACGTTCCATTATTTGTAAAAAAAAATTACTTAAATTCTATTCGATGTTTTCTTTACTTTGTAATTGGTGGGAATCATATGCAATAATCCAATCATAAAAACTTCATGTGGTCTTGTCCAAATTCTTTTAGTGGATTTTAGCCGTTGCTGGTTCCTCACTTTGGGATTTACTCAATACCAATTTTATCAATCTTATAGGTCCGTGTAAATATTTTGAATGCTTTTGTAAGCCCTGGTGTTCTCGGTAAATTGCATAAATTACTTTAAAATAACCAACCTTGCTCTTTTGTGGGTTTTAACTCAATTATATGTCGTAAAAAGGTAAGTTATTGCAGATGTTATAATAACCTCTAATATACAGACTTTTGGTAGTAGCGGTAGGTTTAGTATATATTACCTTTCTACCGTTGTCACACTTCTGTACAATATGTCTTTTGTCGACTAAACATCATCATATCCTTTGCCATATCCCACTAATATGGGGTCGGTATAAAACATGTTTTCACTAACAACGCAACTTTATAATGCCAAGTTTTGTTTTTTTTGTGGACAACTGCTTTGGGAAAACTCTCCTTGCTAGGATAATTTTTCAGGTCGTTAGAATGATTCCGTTTATGCGCCCAATGTGCATATATCGCTATACAAACATAGATATAATTCCGCCAAATTTTTGGCATATTTAGGTGTATCTGTTTATTTATTGTTATTAAACAGTCATATACATTATGTCAAAGTTTTCTTGGCTCAGGTTTTATGGTAAGATTAACAGTTACAAACCCAGGAAACCCCCTTTAAAAATTTCGCCTTTTCGTAAAGGTTGCAAGGTGAGTAATAAATGTATGTTTGCTGTCAACTTTTCAACAACACCCTACGACGACGTGAAACTTAGTAACCCTTTATTTATGGCATGATATCTAACAGTCCATACAGTCTCTCATCATGAAAAGATCTTGATGATATAAGTAGAATAGGAGTAAAATATATTTCTCTGTGTAAAATACCTACAACGTATGCCTGCACATTACCTGTGTCATCAAGGCGTGTTCAAAACACCTTAAACATCCAAACATTAACCTATCCAAAGCACGTATATAGATATCATTAGACGCGGCGGAAACTCGTAAGACACGAGATGCAAGGCAATAACTCGATTACAGGGGGCGGGGGATTATAAGAACTTCGTTAGTCTCTCGGAGGTGTCTGATACAGGTCTCAGGATTATCGCTCTCGTGTGTCGAACGTTTTGTCGTCATGTTGCGTTTATCTGATGTGCGATGCCGTATGCACGATGATTTCATCAAATAATCAATTGCAGATTTTTCACTCAGAATGTTCTAGAGATTTTTTAAGGCAAAAGGAATAACGCATTTTGTCATTTTTATTGCTAATAGCTTTTGACTATGTTTAGTAAGCCTTTGACCACAATCTCACCTGATGGTAAGTGACGATGTAGTTGAAGGTGTTAACAGGCTTAACCTAGAATTACAGCTGCCGGGACACACCGTTAGGTGCTTGACGAAAGATTTTCTACTTGACGGTGGTAGCTCGCCAGGCGGGCACTCGCAAAATGCCCTTCCACCATGCGGTGATGCCCAAGCCCGCGGTGGGATTTGAACCATGGACCTGCTGCGCGGCAGTCTATAGCCATTATCACTGAGCCATCACTGCTTCAATTTTTTTATCAAGTACTGTGCTATTTGGAATACTGTAGCCATCTCTGGAAACAATAGTTCTAGAACAGGAGTCCAAGATGACTTCGCGTGGGTATTTATACCATTTTAGACTCTATACAAAATAGTAATAAGAAGTTTATTATTAAATTCGTTAGACCTAATCTAGGAGTCTTCAAGTAGCAACCAAGACTACGTCGTCACTTAACACCCGGTAGAATAGCGATATATAAGTCAACTATAATGCATTTGCATTTGGGCGAAGAAACAGTCTTGGAAAAATTTCCAAGCCAATCAATTGATTTTGAAACATTTACATTAAAAAAAATCTAACTAGAAAATGCTGCCAGCATGATAGGCACGCTGCCAACTAGTAGTGGGCTGTAGCATTTAGACTGCTTGTGAGTCTGCAATGACTTATATGTTGTCTAAATGATTTCATTGTGGTAGCTGTAGCGTTGCATCTAGTTGGTAGTATTTTGTAAATAAAGAAGTACCGCTGGTAAAAAAACACTTTAACTAGTACGAGCACCCAGGTTACTGATGGAAAAAGAATTGCGAGAATGCCGCTTTTCCGATTTTTTTACCTATAAAACAAAAGACATATTGAATCATGTCTCATACCAAACTGCATACCAAAAAGAAACCATGTTATTTAACAAATCGGTACTAGATAATATTCAGAAAAGACGATGTCATTTAATGTGACCAATTCCATTATATTGGCGAACAGGGCACAGCGAGTGTAAGGTAAACGCACCAGTAAAGCACAAAGGCGCTCCGCAAACACAAAAGGTATCGAGAGCAAAGTTGTGGAGGATGCAATCACAACTTCCGCAGAGCCTCACTCAAAACTTGATGTGTAATCGCCTTAAAATTCCTCAGGTAAGAGAATAGTTTAACTGCTATAATATACTATGTATTCTACAATATCGTGTGATCTATGAAGATCTATTTTAATTTAAAGTTATATAACTACATACGAGTATGTATTGTAGCAGCTATCCATTAATATATTATAGAAGGATATACACCACCTTCTACAAAGGAGGTGAATGTATCAAGGTTTGATCAGGAAAAGGAAGGGTCAGAATCAAAGAGTAGTTTTGGACTAATATTTGGCAGTATTGGACATTCTATTTAATGCTGCTTAAGGCATTATTAAGTTTGGAATAAGACATCAACCGCCATTGTATCCTAAGTAATAAAGCCTTTACATTGATGGTTTTTGTGAACTTATGGCTTTAATTCTTAAAAAACTGTATCTGTTTCAAATGTCCTTTATACGCAGAAACTGTTAAAAATGCAAAAATAAGTAATTGATGAGCATGCAAGAAAAATTAAAACGCGGCTGACTTTTTGCTAGTGTCAAGTTTAAAGGTTTCATTTCACATAAATAACGCTACAACTATTAACCTCATCTCATATGAATTTCATGTTATACTAGTATGTTAAACTTCATAAAATAATAGACTTTTGAATTACAGTCTCTAAGTTAAATTGCAATTTTTAAGTTTAAAAGCCTGCATCGCAGTTACGAGTACGTTCCATTAAAAGCTGCAAAACCTATTCTACGGTGTATGTTACATTGTTCACATAACTTTTCCATTTCAGAAAACGTTTTGAAAGTGGGTTTTTGTATAGTGTGTCGACAGATTTTCTACTTGAGGTTGGTAACTAGCCAGGCAGGCAATCGCAAAATGGCTTTCCACCGTGCAAATGTATATTTAGATGGAGCTATAGTTCAAAGTATATTAAACAAATAATATATTTCTTTTTATATTTATGAAAAGATAATATTTCCATTACTTCAACTGATTGTTTTGAAAAAAATAGTAGTTACCGGAAAATTATTATCAAACAGATTTAAAAAAATGTAGGTAGCGCGATATTCAATTGAGTTCATTTATCTGCTGGAAAAAGATAAAATATGTTTTATATTTATGAGTCTAAGTATAGTTATATAGTATTTGATCAGATTCACATAAGGTTCACATCCAAACATAAGTTATTTTAGTGTTATAAATCAAATTGTTCAATTATCAAACTAAAATTATAAATTTGATAGTATGTTATATTGTTGTGTTTATATTTTTATTTATTTTTATATTATGTTTATATTGTCTATACGCTTCGTATTTGACATTGGAAAATTAAATGATATAAAAGTAGCTTCTACCCAGTATAATAATCAATTTGCCTGAGGTAACATGTAGGGTACTTCTTAAATTTGTTTTGGTGATAGGTGGTAACGGTGTTTAGTTGTGGGATATTAGTACGAGTACCATATTTTTTTTTGCCCACAAAAAAAATATGGTTCAAGCAGTATTTTTTATTGTCTTCGATTTTATATCGTTTGGAGGTTCTGAACAGAAGTGAGCCTTTTCTATTGGTTTAAATTCTATGTCGTTTTCCGTTTCCGAAGGCGCATGGTATGCTGGTAGGCAAGTGGCTCGTTAGTTCCGACTAACAAGAGTTCAGTCAGCCTTTTGCATTGTCTTGAATATTTTAATGTATGTAATTGTTTTTTCTGTAATAGCGCATGATACGTTCCATGCGTCAAGGGTGTTTAGGGTTCCGTAGCTTAAAAGGAAAAAAACGGAACCCTTACAGGATCACATTGTTGGCTGTCTGTCTGTTAAGACCCTTTTTATCAGAAAAGCATGGAGGTATCTAGCTGAAATTCATATCAAATACTCATTTTGATATTACGCGAAAACCTAAGACAACATTACTCATTTTTACTGTCCCTTAGAGCTGTGAAAAAATCAAACTTCTAAACCAACGCAATCAAAAGATACAGCCGTTTATGGCGCAAACTTTCGACACTCGCAAGAGATTCAAAACCTACAGGGTACTTCCTGTGAACTCAGAATCTTGAAATTTGGTACGAAGCAACGTTTTATAGCCCAAATAAATGGAAAATTGCCAAAATATACATTTTTAGTAACATCACATAATAAAAATATTTTTAATAATTTTAAAGTTAAAGTCTTAGAATTACTGGTTTAGGAACACTTGGCGACAAATTTTCTACTTGAGGCTGGTAGCTGGTAACCAGGCAAGCTTTCTCAAAACGCCTGACTACCATGCAGATATAATAGATCAGAGCAAGTGGGATCATGAATTTGTTTTGCCACTCTCAACATAAAAACAGTACAATTACCGTCCTATTTCTACTGCCAAGCAGTAATGTTTGCATTAATATGTTCCAGCTTGAAGTGCCGGGAAATATCAGGCACCGGAAACTTAACAAATATATACTTTAAGGTGATGAGCGCAGTCAGTTCGTCACTTATGAAGAAATGCATCTGATATAGGCAGAGGTTAGCTTATCACTAGGGCCGTATTCCATTTGAGTTATTTTCGATAAATGTTGACCACGTTTTGCGTCTATGGTTCCACATTTAATATAAAACATTGACACAAAATGTGATAAAAATTAACGATAATAACGAAATTGGCGTCAAATGAAATACGCCCTACGTTAGCATGCACAAGGCTCATAATTCCTTAAAAAATTATTAACAAAATAACGTTCCAGAATCCTAACATAAAGACCTCAAAGTCAATGATGTAGTTACTATTTTACATTTTACCAGAGTGAATTATTTATGACCTAAAACACACTAGTGTATAACTAAGACTACCAATCGAAACAAAATAATTAATACATTTCAGCAACCCTTTCCGAAGATCCAACCACATCCTGCTCAAAGATGTTTCTCGAATTATTAACTAAGATTTGACGTAACAAACAAGTTTCGTCATAAGGGATGGGGGTTGTTCCGGTCCGAAGCCCCGGGGATGTGTTATTGAGTTTTGGTTGTGCCTTCATTCGTCTTAGGTAAGCGCAATGGGTATTGTTACCCATTTAAAGTTTAGAAGGTTTGGATTGATTGAATATGAAACCCGTTTTAGAGGAAATCGTGTAAGTTTATGTTTGTTTGTGGTAACTTACTTACTTTACGGTGTGGTGGTTTGAAGTTATCTATACAGTTACAAAAAGGCGCAATATATTGTACTTTGATAAATCATTAATTATACATATTTACTAGTACATTATACGTCAAATATATTATTCAACATTCATCAATATTAATTAAATAAAATAAAAATTTGATTATTAATCAAAATATGAAAAATGATATAAAATTCTACCCCTTGAGGTGCTGGCCTTCATAACTTCCTTAGAGAGTATGTAGTAGAACTCGACGAAAGGACAGTACCAGGAGTTGCACAGCAACGCCTTCTGAAGAACTTACAATGAAACTGCAATCCCCAAGACGCCTGCCAAGCGTTGAAATTAAGGCAAAACCTCCCATTTTAAGGGGGAGGCATTTGTCCAACGATGGCTGTGATTATTATGAACAATTATAATAAAATTTAAAATTCATATAGGAAAAGATTCAAATAACTCATATTACAGTTGAAGTATTGTAATAAAGTTATGGAATACATGCTTGATGAGAATTCCACCACGTATACCTGATATTAATAATTTGTTATATCTACTTTTCAGTATGCCTTTATTAACAAAATACTACGAACTATATACAATACTACAGCTACAGCATTTAGACAGCCTTTAAGTCATTGCAGACACACATGCAGTCCAAATACCAGTTGGTAGCGTGCCCCGCATGCTGGCAGCATTGCCACGTTGAATTTCAATGCTTATTCGACTTACAACAAAATAAAATAAAAATTTAAATACATTTCGTGTGGTATAATATATATAAACGTATTATATATTACGGATGGATAAAGATGAACAGTATGAAGAAAACAGTTTTACAACTTAGGCTGGTATAGATTGATTGATCACCCAACACAAATTCGACGTACCCGATTTTTTTATTTTGACAAAATAATTTAAAGAATCTTGACACATGCAAACAGAGATAATTTCGGATGTAAAATATAACTATTGTTAAAGACTTGAATTATGCTATGGAAGCGGGCGCTGGGCATTCGATATTTTTATCATCGGTTTGAATGCAAGTTTTTTTGCTGAGCAGGCGTCAATGTTTTATAAATAGTACTTCAAGAATCATTGACGACAAAAAAATACTGCACATTCACAAGCACCAAACGGTGTATTCCAGCAGCTGTCCTTGAGAGCCAGTACTTCTAGGTTAAGCCCTCTAACACCTTCGACCACATCATTACTTACCATCAGGTGAGATTGTGGTCCAAGGCTTAACTATCAGCAATAAAAAAAAACTTCACTGACAGGAAACAATATTTTTTTAGCAAATTATTTTATACCATCATTTTTATTTGACCCACTTCTTCTCGTTTTATAAAAGAAAATGTTTTATCATTTAATAATTAATAGCTAGTTTTGACCAGTTCTGTAAGTTTAGAAAAACACGCTAGTAAACCTTTCCTCATTTATTTCCAAGTTAGAAACAGTTTGGAGCAATGTTTTGCTCCTCGGATGAAAAATGTTATTTACACGATGTTTGGTAAAGCGTGACGCGTTTTATAATTGTAGGATTCCGTGACTGATGTACTTACGTACATACTTCAAAGAAATCTATAGACATTTATTACATAAGCTGACTTAATAAACTAGGTATAAGAAAACCTATTTAAACGTGTCTTTCATAAATTACGGATTTAGCAAAATCCTATGAAAACTAAACTTTTTTTTAAACTGGCGGTACGCCGTTATTATCAAAATACTACAAATTATACACAACACTACAGCTACTATAATAAAGCATTTAGACAGCCTCCAAGCCATTGCAGACTCACAGGCAGTCCAAATGTTCCAGCCCACTATTAGTTGGCAGCGTGCCCAGTATACTGACGGCATTGCCCCGTTGGATTGCAATGCTTATTCGTAGTACTGTACTGTACTGTATCAGCCGGATCGTCCACTGCTGAACACAGCCTCCCCTATTAAGGGGGTATTTGCCATAATCCCCACGCTTGGCAGGCGGATTGGGGATCGCAGTGTAAGATAGTAGTTCTGTAGAAGGCGCTGCTGCCCACCTTTCAGTAGAATTTTTCCCTTAGTCGCCTTTTACGACACCCACGGGATGGTATGGGGAGGTACAATTCTAACCCGACACCCCACGGGGACCGACACCCCAAGGGGATATTCGTAGTACTAAACTAAAAATCAAATTAAAACTTAATAAAATATATTATATAATAATAACTATATAAAACTATCTTTATGCTAGTGCAATTACAAGAAGAAATAAAAAACGAAAATATAATTATAATTATAAAAAAACTGAATTGAAACATAGCATACCCATTATAAGGATAACTCAAATTCTACTCGACATATCTCACTGAAACTTAAAAGGGGCAATATATAATGCACCAGCTTTTGAATATAAAAATGTAATGTTAAATGGGTCAATATAAGAACAAAATATACCAAATTTTCTTTTACAGCGGGTAGGTTAACTCTCTACCGCAATATAACCTGTTGGTCATAATTTGGTCGAGAATGATAATCAGTCTATATATATATATATATACATAGAACTGGCTCGCCAATGATTGCTGCTGGAACATGCCGTAAGGTACTGGGGAATAGATTGATTTTTACCTTTTTAATTTAGGTTAACTTCTTACTGTCAAAATAATATTATTAAATAATTATGCCCAAATATTTTAAAAAGTCACCATTCTTATTTATATATTTAATTATAATTTCAGTTTAGACATTTTAGTTTTTCTGCTTTGTCACCAGTAGAACCCCAATAATAAAAAATCATTAGACATAATAAATAGGTTTTCAGATAAGACGACGTGTCGCCACTCTGCACTAGCCGTTTCTATCACATATTACGTGTTTTAATAGAAATCATTTTAATAGTTCATCTTAATCGGCTTAAAATTATATTGAACATTCTTTTATGATTATTATTTTTACATACTGCCTTGAAGTAGTAGTGTGCAAATACTACTGTGTAATGGATATGTGTGTCGCTCGCCATCATGTCCTGTCGATTTTGATGTGAGTCCTTATGTGTCGTTCGACCAGTAATTTCACTTACTACAGTGCCCTTTTCGCCTAAACACAGTAGTGTTTGCACACTACTACTTCGAGGCAGTATATTAAATTAATAATCATGACATGTCTGACTTACTACTTTAAAAAAATCTTATTTTATACATTATTGTTAATAATAATAACATCTCTTTATTTCAGGTAACAGGATTAAATAAACACTGACCTATAGAAATATATACCTTACAGACTAACATACATAATATAATAAAATAAAAAAACATGTTAAAATAGTTTAAGGACTCGTTTTCGGTTTCGCAAAATTAAAAAAAATTGTTTGCAAAATTTGTTAAGCATAGGAAACTTTTAATTTAAATCAGCATTACGTTTTTCATGTATTTATATGTTTGAATCAATTTTATGATAACCTAGGTGTAAGTTTACTTAAACTTTTAATTTAAATCAGCATTACGTTTTTCATGTATTTATATGTTTGAATCAATTTTATGATAACCTAGGTGTAAGTTTACTTAAAATTTTAAAGTAAAAATCTCTATTGAAATATCTCTAGTGAAATAATTTTCTTAAAAATTAGCACCAGCTTCGTGCCTCTACATTATCATGCACAACGAGCTGGATGCAGACGGCTGGCTGTCTTCCGCACCCATGGAAGACAGCCAGCCTACTAAGTACCAAGCAAGTGCCTCTACATCTTAAATTGCACGCTGTTAAACGATCGAAATTGGGATGTATGGGTACTCGCGGTATATGATGAGCACGTCGACTTTTTTCTTTACATATATTGGATAAGAATAGATGATTTGATGATGATAAAATTCATTTTTAATACAAATAAAAAAAAAATGGCAGAGGCATAGGCAGAGAATGCATCTAACACCTCGTCGCCCTTACAAAAAAGTTTAAATTATAATTGATTTTTACATACATATTTCGTCTGCTGTATTAGACCACACATATAGATATAACCTAAATTTATGAATTTACCATTTTCAGGTTTAGTTCTCCAATATTACGTATAAAATGTCCATATTCTATTTTTATATACAGGCCAAAACATACAATATACCATATAGAATATGCCATAAACGATAAAGCATTATAATTAATAACTCGCTATAAATAAGCAATATGTTTGAATTGATTCTCATAGCAATAGACATTGAATACGTAATAACCGCACATTCTGGCAAACAGCCCAGAAGGGCGGGCTAATGGCAGCCAGCACGCGACTCGCACTCACTGCCACAAAATGCAATTGGCCATATACTGTTCTACTTGTAGCTTTTTACTGTGTTTTATTCTTTTTCCACAGTAAAATGTCATGGCGGCTGCCTCGACCCAACTGCCGTTATTTTTGCCTCTTGAAAACTGAATTCATTAATAGCTATGATAGAGACTACCAAGTCGATTGAACGCAAAGAGCTGCCCTTACTTTCAGCTCTTTTCTTGAACGACGCAAGCCACGTTATGAGTGCATGAACATATTATTAGAAAATTGATTTGAGAAAAATTTCTTTGATATTTTGAGCTTAGGGCATTTTGCGAATGCCGCCTACCACCCTCAAGTAGAAAATCTGTCGCCAAAGCACGTAACGGTGTGTTCTGGCAGCTGTAATTATAAGTTATTATTATTATTAAATTAATTATTATTAATTATTAGCCTGAACACTATTTTTGACCACATCATTACTTACCACCCGGTGAGATATCGGTCAAAAGTCAAAGGCATAAAAAAGTAAGCTTTATTTTCTCAAATGACAAAAGGTCACTTCTATTAAAGTATAAATAACTAAAACATAAATTTTCCATAATATTCATTTATCGATGAACCCAAACAAATTAATAAGCCCACTTATTTCATGATCATATAAAATTAATGTAGTAATTTCATAAATTGTTATCGACCTATTGGCATCTTTGCTATTATTGTTGTTTTGTAATTTGTTGATAGTTAATATATCCTGTTTATGTAACTACTATGCAGTAGTAGTAAGTATCTAATAAAAAAACTGGTATCCACTATGGTTTTTAACAGTACACTGGCAGCTTTTTAGGTATCTTTCCTACTAGATCTTTATACCTTGTTGTCGTTTGCTCTACCCTAAAAGTATGATTGACAATTCTTCATGGAAATAATAATTATATACGTATTAAAATGAAGTTTTAATATTTCTAAGAATATTGCAGTTGGTAGTAATTTTTGTGTGTGTATTTGTTTTTGATTGTAGAATCATCTCGAATTCAAGAACTTTTTTATATTTTTATGTGTAGGTATCATTTCACCATTATCCTGTTTGAATTTTTTTTTATGTTATTGTGACTGAACATTCTCGAAGCCCACCTGCGGTGTAACCCCTGCCCAGAACAGATGCATTTCATCACAAGTGACGAATTGCACTGCGCCAGTCATCTTGTTAGTCATAGTGGTTAAGTCTCATATGCTTGTATTCACTGGCTCTCAAGGACAGCTGCCGAAACACACCGTTAGGTGCTGGTGATAGATTTTCTACTTGAGGGTGGTAGCTAGCCAGCCAGGCAATCGCAAATTCCACCATGCGGTAAAGCTCAAGCCGCCGGTGATGATTTGATGATATAGTCAAAAATAATACAGTATATAACTAAAAACGAAACTATCCCTGGTGGACAGTTTCGTTTTGTGACTTAATATAAGTGACACTTATTACATCAAGACGAATCCCTACAATTTTATTGAATTCTGTGAACAAAACAATATATCTGTTTCACCAAAATGTTTTAGGCAAAATAGATGACTGAACCATACGTAGTGAATTCTGTCTCAAAATGCAGGGAGAATTTGTGCGTTTCACCGGCAGGCACAGAATCTACAATAAACAATGGGGACAAACAAACCCGGTGTTGTGTGCCCGAAAAGTACCTCTGATGTGTGGAGTTGAGGTATTTTGTGAAGTACAGGTAACTTAGAATATGTTTAATGCAATACTTGCATATATGGCTATAATACTTGCTACATATGGTGCTGATAAATATGCAGTTTCTTTGACTAGTAAAACATTATAACGATTTCGCGAATAACGCATTTTGGTTCCAATTTCTGGTCTTGACGTCATATTTGCTATCTCTAACAATTTGCTCTCAGAATACTCCTAAAGATACATACTAATTTGTAATCAACGTAACTCAATCAACTCAATTGAATTCTTAATTAACTGCGACACTTTATTCATTACGAGATTTTCTTTTTTCATGTTTTCACGCCATAATACAAAATTCTGCTCAACACATTAATTTTTAATTTTGATAATTTTTTATTTCTTTTACAGACACTAATGTTTATGGATATCTATTGCATGTCCAATTACAGGCCAAATAATACCTATTATACTGAAACACGAGGTAGCAAAAATAAAAGCTGATTTTGTCGTTGAGAACTTGCTTTTTAGTGAAGAGAACGTTATTAATAGTTTCTCGGTGGAAAGCTATTGAGACGCTTCTAAAAAATTACAACGAAAGGAAAAAAATTAACCCCGAGTGGAACTCGAACCCACCACCATCCCTCGTCGTTGTATATCATATACAACTCTGAATATGACTTTGATTTCGTAGTGGATGTGTTGTGGTTATCTTAAGTGGTATAAAATTGTGGTGAGCAAGAGTTGGTTAATGAAAAATAAGTTTATGCCAGATAAGTTAACTGAAAATTTAAAAAAACTACAAATAACTACTAATAAGCTAGAATTGTTCTCAATATGGATTTCCTGGTAACTTTTGTGTGATTTTTGCTATGATAGAATTAACTTAGATCACCCCTCTTTTCATCTATTCTTATCTGCCCTATCCCTAGACTGTTTTTTTAAACTAGTTTTCTGTTACTTCGCCGATAGGGTAGCTTGACTACAATATCAATTTGATCGTTAGTGCTGAACGGGTGGAAGATGTTAAACAGGCGTAATATAGAATGGGAACTAGATATTTCAAAGACAGCTGCAAGAACCCACTGTAAGGATCTTTGTGACACATTTTCTATAATAAACTTGATACATTTTCTAGCTAGTCACAGGCGGGCATTCGGACATTATTCTTAACCGTGCAATAATTGTCGCGAAAAGGGATCGGCGCTTATTGTCTAGCAGCATGACAAGTTGGAGGCAAATGAGAAACAGGCAAAAGTTGCGTCGAAATATTATGGTGTTTGCTTTATGGAGTATATACAGCGCTGTTCAAAATGTGGGCGCTGCATATGCCAGGAAAGCTGCAACAAGATAGGAAGACAATCATAAAAGCACTACACGACTTCGTTCCGCCTTCCCCCTTTTTCTATGCGACGTCCAGACTAACGGAGCGGCGCCATCCGTAGGTACATGGTTGATATTACCAGGACTCGTATGAAGCGCTTCGCTTCCACTTTTCTCGTGCGTACTGCGAAAGAGAGGAACTCCTTACCATCGTCAGTTTTTCCCAATGGTTACAATATGTGTGTCTTCAAATAGAGAGTAAATAGGTTTCATCTCGGCAAGCGTGCTCCATCTTAGACCACAACTAAATTATATCGTACCCTCAACAGCCGGCAGCCCAGCAGTTTTCAGATGAAATTCAGGATCTTGACTTCCAAATCTATTATTTACTACGGCTTAGTTTTTATTTACAGTTTGTATTTAAATACAATTTGGTAGTCAAAAATAAAATAAAAGTCATTCACTTTTTTGAGTGTTTTTCGTTTGGTAACTTCCCCTTGGACCAACTGATGCATACAATTGATAGTTTTCATTGTACACATTATATAACATAGGTACATTGGTATATTACAAATGGATTAGAGTCAATTCATAATTCTATTGAAGACATTTTGATCAAAATTACGTATTCGTTTTGGTAGGTATTCAATTTAATTTAAAGATGGAAAGATTACTTACTAGTACAAGGTTATAGTTTCCTTTTTTTTTGTGTTTATAAATTTTTACAGTCCTTATATTAATGAAGTATATTTTTTGTCTAGTACTCTGGGTATATAAAGATAATGGATATAATATATTGCTTTCAGTTAAAAATCGTAAGAATATATTTGATGATTTAAAAAACCTTACATTAAAATTCAACAAACCCAAAAGAATGTAATTAATATACTGGACTTACAAAACCACCCGATTTAAGGATTTCCTAAATAAAAAAATAGACCGAACGTTTTGATTTGGTCCTTCGATCACCTGTACGATCTTTTATTTTGGGTCCACATTTTGACGTTTACGATGGCAATCCATCATCTACTCCTGGCGCCAAATTATTGTTATAAAGCTCACGGTGGGTTATTGACTTAAACACCGCTTTTTATAATAATTATAATGAATGCAATTCTAGTTTGAAACTTTTATTAGGTTGTAATGTAACGCATTTCGTAAAAACTCTAGTTTTTCGTAAAAAAGGAATATAACAACTATAAAATAATAGTAAAGTCACCATCATCTGCTTCCTAACGATATCCACTCGCATGACAAAAAGTTTTTTTTTTCAAACTCCAAAAAAAATTATACTATAGTAAGTTTTGGTTTCGGTTTTATGTCCTACCTGTGTGATAAAACCTGCATAGAAAAACTTTTTTTGGTAGTATAACCTTACAGTGAATGTGGGGTGGGGTATCAAGATGGTTGAAAGCGCTGTTGTGCAGCAACATCTTACTAAAGTCAACGAGAATAGTGCATTTATTGCATTCTTTCCCTTTTAAGGGCCGGCGCTGACTAATGCACTGATGCATGACATGCTTCAGCTGCCCGAAGAATGCCGAAGACATGCCGGGGCACGTCCTGCCATCCCACAGAAAACCCAGCTAATCTAGCGTATTCCCGAAGTCGATGGTGTCGTACCGTTTGACTGGGATTTAGATATCAGTTGTTTCTAAAGATGAATAGAGACGAATACGAACTGCTAAGTTGAACAAAATATATACAGTACTTCTCGATACATGGCACGACGTGCCGTGGCATCTTGAGCCATGCCGGGGCATGACTCGAGAAGTTACGGTCTCATTGTATAGAAATAAAGTAACATGAATTCTAATATCATTGTAACAAAGTTAAAAATAACTTAAACAGGAAAAGAATGCCGTGCCGGCAGTCAGTGACATTAGTCGCCTTTTACTACACCCTACAGGAGGATATGGAACAGTCCTTAAGCTCTGAAGCCGGGAATTGTACGGTTTAAATAATGGTTTAAGATCAACTATTACCTACACGATTGTATAAAGCTTGGATATCTCAAACCACCCGTTCCAAGCTGTCTTTTTCGCCACATATCGGTGAATTGAAATTGTAATGACCTTTATTATATTGAATTCTAAGATCTGTCCTAATATATACAACATGGGGTCCTTCAAAAAGGGATCTTTTATCAAAAACAAAGAACATCACGCGTACTAAAATATTAATATAATCATAACGACATGTCTATTGAATTTTTAATATACTTACAAACAAAATGATTATCAACTAGTTCATAGAAAATCCATGGAGTGTGTACAAACACACAAACATATTTGAGAAAAAACTTATTGACTAGCCGCATTACGAATTCTGCCCGTTCGTGTTCATGAATTATTTGTTGACATGTGTTTATAAAATTATACCTCTTTATATAATCATATACATTGAAATAGGTGAAAAATTTGAATTAGCGATTATCCCCACTGAATGTTTTACGTTCAGGCCAAATCGTTTAAGGGCATAATAATCATTAAAATGTATTCTCATTTTATTGAGGTCCAAACTCGGACCACTTAGATTATGATCTCTATCCTTTTTATTAGAGATCCTTGGACCATAGAAAATTATGATTGGATCTTTAGTTAAAATGCTCAAAGTATTTAATATCAGCGTTTTTGTTAGAGTGTGCTCACATTTTCAGAGTATGATGAACGTTTCTGCGAGTTACTTGTTATCTTGAGACGAATTTACTTAGCATTCCATGGATTCACCGTGCGGGTGCCGGGTCCATAGCGTTGCAGAGGAAGAGGCTCCAGTCAAGGTGCCTGGGACTTGCAACCCAGTGAGTAAGGTACAGCCCAGTAAAATATAATTTTTACTGTATTTCATTATTTTCTTACCATAACCACTTCACATTACGAATTTCCCTACATTTAGTTCTTCATTGAGGAAAACTTAGACAAGTATATTTTTTTGTATGTGGTAACACTAGAAGAAAGAAAATTGTATCTAAAAATTCAAAATGCAACTTAAAGCCGTTTCACGATACCTTTACTAGTTTTTAACAAATATACGTTCCAGTATTTATAATGTAAGTAAGTTAATTATTTTCCAATGTATTATTATTATTTATTAGATTTAAAAGCTGGATAGAGTAGTAATCATACTTTTAGACTTCCTCACCTAAACGTTCATCAAGGAAGATACATGTAACTGTCACATTTTAAGATTGTAATCTTACTTAAATATCCTGTTGTTTAGTAATTATATTTCACTTAGCTTTTGCTGGTAAATAAATACTTTGTAGATGTTTTGTTCTCGCATAAATTATATGACTGGAGGTTCTCGTAGTTTATAAAAATATTATAGTTCCATTGTAGCAGTCTAATGACGAATTGTTGACGGAACCCCTAACATGAGCTGTTTTCAAAATTATACGGACTGGAATGTTTTATTATAATAAAAATCGTATCTACTTGAATATAGGGGAATGGAAAATAAAGCAAGTGAATGTTTTGAAACGTATAATTTTGGTAAATAGCTATCCGATACGTATCAAATCATTTCTTTAACAAAAGACGCTTGAAGTATTAAAATTAATGTTCTGCTTGAATGTTACTCATCATCGGAGGTACATAGAATATCAATAAATAATATCATAACTTTAAATTTATATATGGAAAACAAAACCTATTGGAGAAAAAAATTGTCCTTTCGTTATTATTCATCGGATGCCATATTTAAATAACGTTTCCAATAAGTTATGTACAAAATATGTACGACTTTAATTAATAATTCTAGGCTGATTTTACTTTATTTTAGCTTTGATATATGATTTCATCTCATTCAGACCAATAAGGAGGTTGTAACGGAAAATAAAACAAAATGTGAATTAAATAAAGTTCAATCTCGATGCCTACTGTGCGTGGCGGCTACGACCTTTGTTTGTCCAAAAAGCGCGAAAATCAAATAAAATAATACACTTCACAATGCCGGGGTTACTCTATTTAAACATTTTCCGCACGGATTTGTTAAGTTCACATTTTCGCGTGAGTTAATTGTGAAAATTCATTGTGGTTGAGGAGAAGTTCCAAAAATAATTTCATTAAGCTATGTATTAATTTTTTTTTTAATTATTAGTACTATACAAGTAGTTATGAAAAATTCTTCAGCAAATAAGTTTTTACTATAATGTCCGTTTTACAAATTTTTTTAATAGAAGCGATGAGCCTCTGAAGTGGAGTTCACTTGAAAGTGACCCCTTAACGCCTTTTAACAAATGCATCATAAATGAGACACGTGATTTTGACTAAGTTTGGGCGTTTGGAAAGATTTTTCTTGAAGTAATAACGAGGACTGGAACTTAGGTATTTGAAGATTATCAACTTATATTAGCATCTGTAAAATTTAGCCTGGTTGGAAAATTCTACATAAGCAAAAAATATCATGATAAGATTATTTTTCTCACTATGTATCCAGAAGAGAACTCAGAATTTTTGTCGGTCTTTATACCCTTATGTTAATTGTGTAAATTCAGGTCACCATTGTCGCCTTCTGAATCTTAATCCCAAAGCCACTTCTAACCTTTACGCACACATTAATTACCTGTAGTGTGTGAGTAAAAAGTGCACACATGTGACTTGAAGGTGGTGTGCTTGTGGGGGCAGGAGACCACTCCCACGGCGCCGCCCGCTCATTTTAAATTGTAATTACAATTTATTATTGTCTCTGCCGCCTTCATCGCCCGCCGCCATTTTATCGATCATAAGCTTTGTATTCGATTTAGATTTCTACTTTGTACTCTATCAAGAAATGTTGACATCTCCGAGAAGAAATATCTGGGGAATCTTATGCAGACTTATTTCTATGGCTTAAAACATTTAATATTCTTACCTAGTGCATGCGTCCGCTTCTTTTTATTTGCTGTAACGCTTATTATTTTAATCTCCAGACCAAGTCAGACCAAGTAGTAATTTGATAATAAGATACAACTGCAAGCTTGGTAGTGGCAACGACAATTTTATAGCAGAGTAATTTTCTTTGTAGTCAAGTAAAAATACTTGCTTTGATATCTAAAGCTTCTGAGTCGTATGGGTAAAACATTAAATTTTATAACCCATAGGTTGCGCCAAAGCTACTGGAAATAATAAAAGTACCTCCATCATAATATTAATATAGCTGGTAGTTAAAAGCAAAATAATAGATGTAGTTAGGTTCACTTATTTATGAATGGCAATTTATATAAATGTGAAGGCGAACACTGACGCTTGTGGCGTGAAATTAAATTGTTATTATTTATTTGATTTGTTGCTAGTACTATATCAACCGGATCAGCCACTGCTGCACACAGACGCTTCTATTAAGGGAGGATTTGCTATAATCCCCACGCTTGGCAGACGTCTTGGGGATCGAAATATAAAATAACATTTCTTCAGAAGGCGCTGCTGCATACCTTCCGGTATTTTTCCCACAGTCGCCTCCGACGACACACACGGGAAGAAATAGAGGGTGACATTCTATCGCGGCACTCGGCAGATTGTCTATATTTGTAATTGCTCATGTAATATTTTTAAGTCACCTTTTTTATACTCTTTGAATGGATCATACCTGAAACGGGCAATTACTTTGCAAGAGAATATAAGCAATATTATTTGTAACTTGCGAATATAAATTATAATAATAATACATGTAGAATGGTTACCAAACCGAGTTACAAGCGCTAAAATCCTGTAAATAATTGAATTTCCCGCTAGAGGCGTATAATTTTCAAGCACTATCCCATGCTTAGCGAATATTACTTCCACAAATTTTTGAAGCAAGCAATTTTGACTGCGTTCTGATATTGCACCTGCCCGAATATTTTAAACATAGGCACCGGATGCGTTTGCACTTCCGCTATAGTTTTCGGATAGGTATAGGTAAAAAAACCTATGCAAAGGTATAAACTTGGAATTTACATATACTAAATACATTGGTTACAAATAATTTAACTTCTTCCATCTGAAACAATCGTTAATTTTGACGACAATTGTTATTCGAGAAATGTTTTACATCAGACGTGCCGTGTAGATCAAAACCACTTAACGAAAATGTGGCAGTCCTACACAAGCCACTCAAACAAGAAGTTGAAGTTTAACAATCTCATTTTGGACCTGCCTTTCTTTTTCTTCTTGTCAATTAAAACAAGACTAACTTGGTCAAATTAAGACTAAACTTGGCAAACGAACAAACAAGGTTTCCAGGACCGTTCAAATGCCTTCGAAATCTCAAAGCTAAAATATAAGGTCAAGGACATATTATGTAATGAAACAAACGTCATTATAAAAATTAGATAATCGTCACACTATATATGATAAAGCTCTATTAATAAACAAGAAGCTACAACACTACACAACAATTCTATTTTCAGAACACAAATGATTACGTCATTAGATGCCATCACTTGGATTTAATACATCCGGGTTACAAATCCAATTGTATTACTAAACAAGAGGGATTGAGCTTAAAAGCGAAGTAAGTTTATGTGCCTTTCTTAATGAATTTGTTAGTCGAATATTGGTGCCCCTGTCATCGCTCGTTACCACTGTTGTTGTTCCGCTAATTTGTTGTTTCGTCTTGTTTACCATTCACTTGGATATAGCTTAAAGATTAAGGGAAAACTTATCAACTTTGGAGTTATTTTGTTAAACATTTTGACCGCGGGTATATTTTGTTTTATCAAGATTCTTCGAAAATTATAAGCTATCATATTGGCTGTGTATCCCTAAGCAGAGATATCTAACCACCCACGTTTAGCTAGATAACTTTATGATGTTATGTAATTGAAGACGAGCCTATTGCCGTTTACTGGTCCAGGCGACCGACGATCCAGATTGTTGGCGAACCTGGAGCAAAAATACAAAATCAGTTCCATCACACTTTATATATACATATAAAGTGCTACATACTTTTGGATACTGGCTACAATGTGGGCTTCGGAAGAAATTGTTTTAACGAAAGCTGCTGCCGCAGTGCCTGGCGATGCATAGAAAAAGGGAGAGATTTTATGTGTAATTTGTTCATGTGTAGGTTGTAAGTTTCTTCATGTGCAATTCAGTTTCATAAGAGCATTTTCACTTTTAATTTTATATCTCATTTAATTTATAAATACTAATATTTTGATTGTTCGTAGCTTAAGCTTATAACTTCGTTATTTCGTTCATATGGTAAAAAAAATACTTTACGTTACTGTATTGAAACCGGTTTTAGATAAATTAATACAATTACAAATATTTTTATTTCAAATATCTTCGCCTATAATATTTGCTTAACTAACTTTAATATTTTATATTAATGCTTTAAGTGATTTGAAACATAATGCAATGCCGGCCATTGGTGTCTGTGTTAAATTTGTGTTTTGTTTGCCTTACAGAAACAACTACGACTGCACTATAGACCAAGGATAGCACTTGGGTTCAGATAGACTATTACTGTTTCAAGTTAATGCAGCGCCGAATGGGTGTATGTGTTGCATCTGTCTTTGTAGTTACGCGACTCGGGTATGGAAATCAGGATAAGCAATTTTGGGAATGCTCATCTGACTAGCTATCGCTTTCAAGTAGTACATCTGTCGCCAAGCACCTAACAGTCTGTTCTGGACGCTACAGAGGGATTAAGTTGGTACTGAAAGTACCTATTAACCTATTGACCATCTTTGAGCACATCCTACAATTCCAACTAGTGAGATCGTGTACTAAAGCTAACCTAAAAGCTGTAACAATACACGAAATTTTCAAACCTCAAAAAGATACAATAAATACAAAGAAAATAAATTATCCAATGAACTGTAATACCTCAAAAATATATAAAAGTATTAGATGTAGATGAAATGCAAATTGGCTGAAACGTCCCGGAGTGGTGAAGGGTTAAGATGTTTTCATAACTGAGTGTCGCCGTTGTCACCAAATCGCCTTTCGTTTCCATTTTAATTGAAATGAATAAAGATTACAAGTGCTTCAACCCTGCAGAATTAAAATACTCCCTTGTCTATTAATGTAGATATACTAGAGAAGATTTGTTTACTAAAGTATTAGGTTCTCAGAAGATTTTAAAGTTGTTACAAATTTCTTGTTTTGGAACTTGTTTGGTTTGGCTTTTGAAGTAGTGATGGCCCGGTCGTAAAAATTAGGTACGGATTGTAATTATTACCAACCCGTAGTAAATAGGTCGCAAAGCGCTTAACGAAGTGACCTTGAGAGATGTCCCTATTAATTACATTAAGCGATTACTATACTATATCTTCACTTACTATCAGGTGAGGTCACGCAAAAAAAGTGCATTGTATTCACTCAAGAAACCTTTCTTATTTTATTGCTCTTTTGACGCCTCTTTGTAAGTAATGATGCTCATAATGCCATCGAAGTTGTTGTTCAGGCTCATCTAGAAATACTGGCTCTCAAAAACAACTGCCGAAACATACCGGATTTTTCTACTGGACAGTAGTATCTGAGACGCCCCATGCCGGGCTAGATTGTCACCTTCCCATTGCTACCTGTGGGTGTCGTAAGAGGCGACTAAAGGTAAAATACCAGAAGGTAGGCAGCAGCACCTTCTGAAGAACTGATATCTTATGGCTGCGATCCCCAAGACGCCTGACAAGTGTAAGGATTATGGCCAATCCCCCTTAATGGGGGATGCTGTGTTGAAAATCCGGCTGATACAGTACAGTACAGTTGGCTAGATAGCCAGGCGGGTATTCGCAAAATTCCCTACCATCATGCTAAACGACTGCGGTCCTAAGACAACAACCCGAGCCTTCCGAAGCACGGAAGAGCTCAGTAGTGAATGCCACTAGAGATCACCCATCCGAGTAGTTTCGGCAGCGGACCGATCAATAAATAAGGCAAGTTTCGCCACAAGCTCTTCAAACATATAGTCACACTTGTATGTGTTTTTAAACCTGCAACAAATACTTATTACTTACAATACTTTATATTTGCATTGCAATCAAATGCTGCCAGATTCTGGGCACGCTGCCAACTGGTAGACACATATGCCTACAGGTAAGATAACTTATAGGTTGTCTAATTGCTTCCCATGGAGTAGCTGTAGTGTTGTATATAGTTGGTAGTATTTTGTTATTAAAGGAATACCGCCGGCAAAACTTATATATATGAAATATCTGTAATTCGTATTGTTTAAATATTATAATTTATCGATCCCATTCTCATATCAATAAAATTAAGCACCATATTTGAAAAAATCTGATTATATAAATTCAAGCTGTATTATTTTTTTCTCTAAAAGCATTACGTAGGCTGGCTCTGTGCCCCGTAGCCTGAAATAGGTTTATCCCAAATTAAATCAGATCTAACAAAATCCGATGATACGTGGGTGTATATACATCTGTGCTACATTTTCGAAATATAGATATGAAGATATTTGATTGTCATTTTCGTGCTGAAAACTGATACTTTACGATCCCCGTTTTCGTAAAACATAGGAAAGTCAGCACTTTAAAATTAAGACATTTCACGAGTGCAAGCCTTCATAAGCGTGTACAACACAAGTAATAAAATAAAGCCCCTCCATCGCGCTACAACCTAACAACCAAATATTCGAAGACAATAACGCTGCCATGCATCACGCGGGAACATAGCTCAAAGTTATTTAATTACCGAAAGGAAAAACTAATCCTTCGACGATGGAGAGCGAAAATTGCGCCCTACGTGAGGCTCTCTGCAGGTGCGTACGTAGATATGTGTCGCTTGCGTGACTTCACAGGGTGCTCTCGAACTATCATATAAAAAAAACTAATGAGAAAAAATGGCACGTAGCTAATATCATGGCAAAAAGTGTTGGATGCATGGCAAAAGGATAGGCTACCATCTCCACGAAAAAACATCTATTACCTTTCGCCAAATAAGAAAAAACCTAAAAAAAAGAACTTATATTGCGTGCGACCTTGCGTTACTGCAGTATGTTTACTCCGTTTAGTGCGTCCCTATGATAAAAATATTATTATAATAATAGTTTTATTACCAAAAAATACATAATTCTAGATAAGCTCGTAAGATAAATTATTACTAGTGAGACCCAAACTTGTCTCTCGGCCCGTACCGGGACTATGAGTGACAATGCCAAAAATATAGTTTATTTACTCTTCACACATTATGGCTGATGTACAAATCTGGTCTTGGAACGGAATAACATATATAACGAAAACGGAAGTGGTGGAATGTGCTTGTGAAAAGTTATTATTTACAGCTAAGCCAAGATTGTGTTTATGTGTAAGAAATAGTGTGAGTAGTGTGTATGTGAGAAGAGTTTTTGAGTATTAGTCTATATTAACTTCTCTTTGTCATCATTGGACACGGTATCCATTACTTTACCCCTTTTTTTTGCAGGAAAAGGTGGAACACTCAGCTATGCTGCAGTATTTACGTTTTGTTCAAATTAAACCTGAGGCAAGCATCAAGAAGTTTTAGGAAGTGGAAGTATGGAAACATGATTTAATATTTTGATTTATGCAATAACGCATGCTTTGCGGATTACATTACAAAATTACAAATTTACGAGAAGAAAAATATAGTCATGTGCGGGATTCGAAACCGCGTTATCCACCCCTATAGCCGGGGTTTGCTCTGACCGACTGAGCTAACATGACAATTGACTCTAATTTTTCCTCACGTTCGTCAATCATCGTATGGGGATGGAGCGACACCTATAGTTCTGCTTAAGCTTTATTCCTGCAAATGTTTTCGTGAAAATTAAGTAATTTGATTTATTTGTTTTCGAGGTTTGTTGATTGCTTATCTAATAATGTACTAATAAAAACGACTGGATTCTGCTATACAGTAAACTTTATCCTACGTTTTACCATGAAAAAAATAGCCGTATCACCAGCATCTGCAATAAATTCAGCAGTGGCTAGTGGTGTGCTAAATATGCAGTTTATGTGAAGACTAAAAAGCGTTGGGCCGAGAATACTGCCCTTTGGTACTCCATAGTTTACTTGTAGACTTCCACTGCATTGTGAATTTATTTTTACAATCTAAACCCGGTTGGATAAACAGCTTCTACACCAGCTAAGTGCAATGCACTAATCGTGTCGAATGCTTTAGCTAAATCCAAGAATACACCGATGCATTCTTCGTCTACTTCAGTGTGTGATGGTACTATGTTTGTAAAAAGTATTATTGCATCTTCCTTCAGTCGACTTGTCTCTACGAAATCCACGTTGTACATCTGATATCAGACTGAAACTAAAAATTGTACCAAACGGACGTTGACTTTTTTTTTATAATACTCTAGACATGAAAACAAGCAGTGCTTTAGGCAGTGCTATAGGCCTTTATTTGTCTGGAAGGTTTTTTATCTTCTTGTTACACATTGTTTAAAACTTTCCAGTGCTTTGGAAAAACACCTGATTCTAGACTTAAATTAAAAATATGAGTAAGGGGAATGAGTGTAAATTTAGACCTTACTTGAATAGCTTTACTTTTGTCAAATCAGCTCCAGATGCCAGTCTTTAGTTTGGAAACTGCATTAGCTCTTCCAAGTGGATCAGTAGGACAAAAAAAAGTCAATTAGCAAAGCATTAGGCTTGTCACCTTCAATCAAAGAGTTCTGGGAGATTTGTAGCTTTGATAAGATGTCATCAGTTTTATAAGAACCATTTGGCTTAAAAGGCACTTTTAAAGAACCATTGTCGTAGGTAGATATTTCACAAACATTTTCAATTATTTGCTGTATTTATGTTTTTTTGGATTGTTTTCACGGACTGACGATGATTAGCTGGTTATTATATTTGTTTTTTAACTTTCTTAATACTCTATTAAAATTTCATAATACTCTATTTATAGTTTTTGGACCACAGCATCGATTAGCCCTGGTTTCGATTTTCAATCTGAAATTTATCCCGATGGCCCGTATGTTTTACCTATAGTCCTGGAGTAATACAGGAAATCATAGAGACATATTTCCGACCTATTTGATTTTTCAAGTATTTTATGTCAATTCCATTATTTAAAACTTTATATATAATAAATCTTAAGGGCAGTTGAAACACACTGATGTAGTTATTACGGACCTGTTTTTTATTAAATAAGTCAATAGATCTATTGACTTATTTAATAAAAAACTGGTTTAATACTAGGTCAATGACCATTTTTAAAAGCCTTTTTGGTTATTTTAATTGCTGAAGGGTTAGCGACAAATATACCAGCGATTACAATTGCATGATCTGTAACCGTGCATTGACAGATTAAACCTATGGATTTTGACTTTGTAAATAATAATCTGAAAATATAATCTATTTAGGTTTCTATTCTTGTAGGCTTATTGCAGGTAATAAGCCATGCAATGCTATTTGACATGTATACTCCTCAGCTTGTTTATAAAAAAAGATAACACATATTGATGTTTTGATCTCTAGCAACTATTATGACAGATTAGTGATTCATGGAGCTGATAATGGAATCAAGGGAATTTAAAGAAGTATTAAGTTCAATATTTGACTAAGATAAAACATGCTCACAACGCACTACAGCTTTAAATAATATGATTGGTTTTTAACTCATTAGATGATCAATCCAGCTTATTTAACTGATCTTAAATATAGGTCTAACATCCAGAGCATTGTAATAAGGATAAAGCAAAACAATACTTGACCAATCTTCTCTTTAAACGATTTTTTGCGTACGATTATTAGGTAATGTTTTGGCTTGCACTAACACCATAAATATAGTCACTTGTTTCATGCTCTTTACCTAGAAAAATCTTACAGGTAACTCAAAATATACAAAAGAGATTTTTACAAAGTTTCTTTTTTTACAAAGGATTCACGAACTAAAAATTAGTTTAAAATTTCGGTTAACCAAAAAACAATTAGGTGCATCTAATCATTTTATTTAAATATTTTTTGTACTGTGTTCCTTATGATTGGTTTATTTATTTGACTGAATTCGAAAGACAAAATAAAAATACTTTACAATGCTTCCGGCTCAATAGCAGATGAATTTTATTAACAACTAAAGATAATTACATTAATTACACAACGATAGTTTTATCAAAAGTGTTACAAAATAAGTTTCGTATTACAAGCAAACATCGTGCAACATCCTGTATAAGAGCAATACTTCAATAGAGACTACAAGCGGCGAGGTGCTGTCTTGTGCGACAATATTTATGCGAGCAATATTAACTCTACGAGTACCTCCTAACTAGAGAACGTATCTAAACTTAGAACACGATATACAACGTGAAATTATTTTATTACTTTTACACTCTAAATATTATGATTTAATTTATCGTTAATAATAAAAGTATTTTTAATAATAAAGCTTATTTAATTTGAATTCTAGGATAAGCCTGTTAGCAGCTTTGACCACATCATCACTAACCATCAGGTGAGATTGTGGTCAAAGGCTTCATCATCATCAGCCGGAAGACGTCCACTGCTGAACAAAGGCCTCCCCTATAAAACGCCACAAATAACGGCTATTAGCCGCTTGTAACCATTGGCTACCCGCGCTACGATGTCGTCAGTCCACCTAGTGACGGCTTACCTATTAGCAATAAAAAAAACTACCTGGTCACATAAATATGTAATAGTACCCAATCTCACATCTACAGATTTACCCGCGTGGGTTTGGTTTGGTATATTGTGCTCCTTTGAGAACACTTGACATTAAATGGAACAGCAATAAAAAACATAACTTGAATTTTTAATTATTGAATCTATGGAGAATCTATGACACTTATTTTTTTTTTAAATTGTAGCTACACGTTGTTATGACCAGGCCTCATAATAATACAGAATAAGAAATATTTTGCCATGACAGTTAACTGATCTAATATATCACCGTCAACCCTTCAAATATACATCTTCAAAAAATTGAGACAAGGGACTTGCTTCACAAAGAACCGACCTAAAGTGGTCATACTTACTAAAAAACTTTAAAAAGAAATGATAACAATTGTAACTGATTACTTAATCCAGATAAACAGTGGTAACATCAAAATTGCTTAAAAAAACGAAGCAATAATTTCATGCCATTCCCCCCGAGGGAGACTGGGTGGAAGCTTCCAAATACAAATTCATTTGTAACTCAAACCAACCAAAGAAGTCGATTCCAAAATTCACGAAATACCTTTAAGGGGTCAACGATTGCTCGATGTCCAAAATCAGAGGGAAAGGCGTCGCATCACCGCGCGCCTTCCCCCGGGCCAAATATAAAAATCATTCATATGGACAAAATAAAATTGCATCCCAAATAACCCTGTGCTCATCGGCCGAAAATCTATTAGCAATAAATATGAAGTTTTCCGATTTCACAGGATTTAAAACGGCGCTGGTGCGCGGGAGAGTGGTGTACATAAAATCGGGGAGTTCTTATGACTTTTCTGCTTTATGAACCCCTAGTTTTATTGGTTTGCGGATTCGTTAATTGCGTCGCCTGGAATAGGGCGTAGTACTTAGCTGGGTGTAAAATGAATAAAGATGGCTTCATTTGGAAAAGTTGAAGGTGGACATTAGTTTATCTAATATCAGTTTCTTTTTAAATAAAGATAGATGCCAGTGTTAGTACGATTATTTCCCTAGTAGATTATTTTGTTGGCGGTTACAGTGAATCACTTTTCTTTGTTTAGGCTACCGTTAGGAATATTTTTTTTATTAACTGTTGTCTTTCAAGTGATGCAAAACTTGAAATTACGTAGTAAAAAAAATACAGGTTCCGATCGATTGCTGGAATTTGAACACGGAGCTTGAGAAAACTCATTTTGTTATGTATATATAGCCATAGTCTACAATGCAAGTGCGCTACAAATTAATTTGTTAATACCGTAAAAAGAATATGATTATTTCTGTTTACACCACGTGGTGGTTCGCCAAGTGCTAAGCCAAGTCTTTAGCCAGAGTTCGACTTGGTGGGTACCGCCACATAATCCGGTATTAAATTAGTGTGAAAACACTACTGTGTTTAGTGTTAGACGTTACTGGTCTAAAGGGACATAAGACCTAACGTCTCTATTTTTCACTTTTCACCCAAGGAGTGTCATGCGTAACGAGGAAGGTGACACTGCAACTGTAATGCACTCAATTGCAACCTACCATCAGATGGGCAGCTTCTACGTCTTGTCACTTCAACTTTAGAATAAAATAAAACTCACGATAGTAAGCAACGCTGTTTATTCGCAATATCGAAATAGTAATAAATTATATTATTTTCCTAAATCCTTCGCATATAACCATAGTAGTAGAAATAGAAAGACTATAAATCGATGTTGCTTAGAAAATCGACACGATATTTTTGGAGCTAAGCTGCATGCTGGCAACACATTGTGTATGTCATTAAAATAGTACCGTAGGGCTAACTGTGACCTTGCGTTGATAAATTTTCTATACGTGTATTCGTCAATAAACATTTTATTACAGAACTTTATAGTCTCGTTTATTACACATACAATAGCAATTTATGAAGCAGTGATGGCTCAGTGGCATTGGCTATGGTCCATGGTTCAAATCCCGCCGCGGGCTTGAGCTTCACCGCATGAAAAGGGCATTTTCGAAATGCCCGCCTGGCTAGCGACCACACTCTGTAGAAAATCGGTCGCCAAGCACCTAACGGTGTGTTCCGGCAGCAGTCCTTGAGAGCCAGTAAAATTACAGGCACATGAGACCTAACAACTGTACGTCTCAGTGTGTCGTCAAATGATACGCCAGCCATAAGTGAATGTACGGATTTTTCTGATCGGCATTACCAATCGTATAAGTGTCCAAATTAGATATCGTTTGTTAAATTAACGCAACATTTCCCTTTTTAGGACCCATGCTGGAAATTATTAAGTCATACCCATCATTATATTCGTTTATAAGTTACATGGGGCCAATCAAGACCTTGTACGTTACGAGTAATCTTCAAGAAACACAGTCTATTTTTTTATCCTTTAAATGCTTACGTTCCTGTACATAAGTAGTTTATAATGTAATTTTTCTCCATCAAACTGATTTTTGTGTCAGCGGATAGCAAATGTATACTAATAATAATCTGATAGGTCCAAAGTAATATTATCGTTGCAAAATTAATTTTCATCTTTACCGACCGCAGTACTGGTAAGCCCATCGTTGTTTCAATATTTTTCCAGTTAGCCACAAGGTTATTTGATAGTAAAATACTTACTTCTCAACCTTTGGATACCGGTGGCCAACAAGATATGCTACTAGGTCTCATACACCGTACCATAGACTAAAAACTATGTAGATACAGCTTACCTAGGTATATAAGGTACTGCTGTATGGTATATAAGGTACTTTAAAACATCGAATGTGTGCGATACGGTCCTTTCTCTATTAAGGTTCCGCCCTGAAACAAGATCACACTTTAAAATTCAATTTTAAACCAGTGTTTTCACTGTTTGTTTTGTATTTGCTCAGTATATGGTACTCATAAGATTTGGTACATAAAATAACAAATCTACATTTAAAATTCCTTCATTTTTATTTTAATAAATACCCCGTAACTTAACTGGTCTACTTAAAGAACAACACCCACTCTTTATTTATTATTGTAAAATTAATATACTAAGGAAATAATATTTTTGTAGTCAACTCAATAAGTTATAGACGATGACACCCCAAATGCTACACTAGCTCGTTAAATCTCTAGTGAGTAGCCGTTATATACCTGTATCGAAATAGATATAGTTTCAAACTTCGACTTGCCCGTGGGGTGCCGGGGCCCGTGGGGTGCCCGGGCCCGTGGGGAGCTGGGCTAGAATGTCATCCCCCCATCTCTACTCGTGGGTGACGTAAGAGGCGACTAAGGGTAAGTAACGCACCAGAAGGTGGGCAGCAGCGCTATCTTAGTAAATGACTCACACTGCGATCCCCAAGACGCCTGCGCGAAGCATGGAGATTATGGCAAACCCTCCCATAATGGCAGAGGCTGTGTTCAGCAGTGGACAATCCGGCTGATACTGTGCTTCGACAAAAGTAAAATATTTTGATCACTACATAATTACTTATGATTGTTCTACTTAATTGTAAATAAACTACATAATTGTTGATTAGACATTCACGAGGATAGGGATATTCCAGAAAAACAGGAAACGATTTTAAGTACCTTAGAATTTGCGTAATAACGAAAAGCGAATTATAAAAAATAATGAAATTCGGGTTGTACCAAAAATCAGATTAGCTAAAGTACAGAAACAAGGTCGTTATTCGAAAATACTGATGTATAATAAATTACCAAAAAGCTTGACCACCTTAAAATATAGTTTGTTCAAACTAAAACTTAAGAACTTTTTTTGAAAACAATCCTTTCTACACATTAAAAGATTAAGCAGTCAATGCAGCATGTAGAATCTTTGTTCTTAGGACAAGTGCAAACGTGATAATTGTAAATTATTTAACTAAATTATGTGTAAAAATATTACGATTATAATTTTTTTATCAATTATTTATATAAACCTAATTAGAATTATTTAAGTAGTTATATGTGTTGAATGTAATTTGGACTTGCCTGTAAAAAAAAATTACTGAAGGGCTAATAAAACGTCTTTATATCTTTACAAATTTACGAGAGGAAAAATTTAAGTCATGTGCGGGATCCATCCATCCACCCCTTTAGCCTGGGTATGCTCTGACTATTTTGATCTTGTCGAAGGTTCTGTATACGTGATTTTTACTTTCCAGATTAGTTTTAATAGTCTGCCAGCTGCTTGAAACAAGGAAGATTGTTATGTTTTATTAATTTTCCTCAAAAAATATAAAATGTTTTTGCAGTCGTAGATACGAGTGACATAATAACCTCCTTAATGAAAGCGGTGCTGTACGATGTAACCCAAGACAATGGTCCTGTCTTTTTCATAAAAACTTTGCGCGCTAGAGCAATTTAAATTCCCCGAATTCAAACAGTGAAATAGGGAAATACTAATGCATTGAATATAATTATTTTAATATACTCGTGCTAAGTTCATTATTCCAATCTCGGCTTGATCTATGCCTACGTAGAAGCCTTTTAAAACCCCGCTTAGGAGTCAAATAATATCGTAGCCTCAATTGGAATAATTTAGTTTTCGCACTTGTATCACGATGATTTTTTATATCAGCTGCCTTCTCATGCATTAGAACCTCCCTGAAAAATAACTGAAACTAATTCCACCAATATTACTTTCTGAGTCAATATTACATACACACATAACATCACGCCTATTTCCCGTAGGGGTAGGCAGATACCACCGATTTCCACTTGCTACGATCCTTGCATATCTCTTTCGCTTTATGTTAACTCATCAATCCTTTTATACATAAGGTTTAGGGTACTCCTGACCTGTAATTTTTTCAGAACGTCTTCAATGTGATTTCGGAATGTTCACCTAGGTTTGCCTCTTCCTACACTTCCGTTCACTTGTCCCATGTATACCTGTTTAGTGAGTCTCATTTCATTGATTCTCTTATGTCCAAACATATAGAGTCAATATTCTACTCAAAATATGTAGATTGCTGGATTGTAAAATCCCCGACCGCTAAATTAATCAATTCACAATTTATATTAGTGCTTCTTTTAAAAATTAATATACCAGTATCTGCGTCTTTGTCGAACTTTGAACTCAAGATGGAATTCAACTTACAGTTTTATGAAGAAGGAGAGCTTACCGCTCGGTTGAACACAAAGACGTCATGATCGTATTACATATAAGACGAAAAATCACAGTAGCGACTTTCAACTTTTCACCAAATATCACTGATTATTTTTGAAGCGCTCGTAGTGAAGTTTACTTAGCTGTTCTCAACCGATCAGCAAAGTTAAGCAATGTCGCGCGCGGTCATGAGTTGGATGGGTGACTGTTAGAGACATTACTACTGAGCGTTTCCGTGCTTCGGAGGGCACGTTAAGCCGTCGGTCCCGGTTGTCTTCTTAGGATGGCAGTCGTTATAGCATGGTGGTAGGGCATTTTGCGAATGCCCGTCTGGCTAGCTACCACCCTCAAGTAGAAAATCTGTCGCCAAGCACCTCACGGTGTGTTCCGGCAGCTGTCCTTGAGAGCCAGTACTTCTAGGTTAACCTGAACAACATCTTCGACCACATCATCACTTACCATCAGGTGAGATAGTGATCAAAGGCTAAACTTTCATGCATAAATAAAATAAAAAAGATTATACCACTGCTATGAAAAATGTTCCGCTGGGTTTCATGTCGACAGTCTGACTACAGGTAGGTACCTAAACGTATGACTATACTAAGTATTATTTAAAGAGCATTGACTACCTACTTCAATGCTCTAGGAGGTCCTGGATTAAGGCTGGAAAAAGCATTCTCTAAACTTTTATTTATAGAGATATCTGATTATTTTGTCACTTTCACTCTCACGTACGCTTGCTTGCTCTACGCTGATGTACAGTCACTGACTCTGTATACTTACTCTGTACTATTTTCACGCTCTCAAAGCACGAACTTCTTCTTTACCTTCGGCGCAGCGTCTTACGAGTGTTACATATTAATCTGTACTGCTAATCTAAGTTTTGTAAAGATCAGGGTAGAAGCTCTACTTTTTCATCAGGTTTACAATTATGTCATAATAGAATCATAAGCTTTGATTTAACATAAATATAAAACCTATAGTAATGAGTAACTCATTCCTTATGGCGAATGAGTTTCAAAAAGTAAAATTTTGAACATGTTTTTTTTAATGTTATTGGGACGGAATTAGCACGAGGCCTGCTGCCGGAACACACCGTTAGTTGCTTGGCGACAGATTCTCTACTTGCAGGTGGTAGCTAGCCAGTCGAGCATTCGCAAAATGCCCTCCCACCAGGCGGTGAAGCTCAAGCCGGCGGTAGGGATCGAATCATGGCCCTGCGGCACCGCAGTTCATAGTTTAACCGCTCGGCAATCATTGCTTCTTTTTTAGAAAGAGGGTACACCCTACAGCTATGAAAAAATTATAATATTCTAGAATAATGAAAAAGACTATGCCTGGTCCGAAAAAACGATTTCAGATATTTCTCTTGATATAAAATAAAACATAACTACTGCTCTAAAATTAAGCATAATCAAGTTTTGTATCTTGAAGCGCTCGTAGCGAAGTTTACTTAGCTGTTCTCAACCGATCAGCAAAGTTAAGCAACGTCGCCCGCGGTCATGAGTTGGATGGGTGACCGCTAGTGACATTACTACTGAGCGCTTCCGTGCTTCGGAGGGCACGTTAAGCCGTCGGTCCCGGTTGTCGTCTTAGGATGGCAGTCGTTATAGCATGGTGGTAGGGCATTTTACGAATGCCCGCCTGGCTAGCTACCACCCTCAAGTAGAAAATCTGTCGCCAAGCACCTAACGGTGTGTTCCGGCAGCTGTCCTTGAGAGCCAGTACTTCTAGGTTAGCCTGAACAACATCTTCGACCACATCATCACTTACCATCAGGTGAGATAGTGGTCAAAGGCTAACCAATCAGGCATAAAAAAAAAAAAAAAAAAAAAAATATGTTGTATCAACATACATTTTATTTCTAACTAATTTGTTGCTACTATATGATACATATAAAGTATCAAAAGATAAACTATTACATGGATAATAATTAAATAATTATTATAATTCATATTTTTCTAGCCGGTATTTGTATGAAGTTAGCAAAGAAGGTGTTAGTTCTTATAGTATCTTTTGTCCGTATTTAAGTTATTGTGTAATGCTTATAAATTGTATAAACTACTAGGTACATGGACGCGAGGACCTTTAATTGGCTCAGTGGTGCTTATTTTTAAGATACTATACTGTAAATGAAAACTGTAGGTCTTCCTAAAGAATATGGTGCCTAATTTTTATTTGCTTTTTTAAAGCACTTTTGTATGAGTTTATTTAAAAAAATCGTTCACGTAAGTTTAATGTTGCGTATATATGTTTAGCTCACTCGCATGCTAAATGAGGTATCTCCATCCTACGCCGTCTAAAATTTTTCAAAGACCACTTCTTCTTAAGCTTTATTTTAATAGTTGCCGATATTTCTGTTAATATAAACTCTAAGCAGCATTGATTGCATAGCAGTGCTCCATGGATTGAAGTTCTTTCCTTTTTACCTTATCTCTATAACTGGAGTACCTAAGTTAATAACAGACTGTAGTATAAATACTGTATCAGTCGTATTGTCCACTGCTGAACACTGCCTCCCCCATCATGGGGGGCTTCGTCATAATCCCCACGCTTGGCAGGTGTCTTGGGGATATAGAGATGGGGGGTGACATTCTAGCCCAGACCCCAAGGGCATGTAGTATATATGTGATAGGAACATTATTGTGATTGTTATTAAGTACAAAGAAAAGACAAGCTTGATGTTTTCAATTTTTAATCTTGATATTTTCATCTACGATACAAGGCACACACACAATTTAAAGTAAATTAAAAATAACTATAATAGAAACAATAAATTAAACCACATGCGTTCTGAACGTACTATTACTGATTATATAAAAGTATAGGTACACTGAGAAGCCTCGACATCAAAATTGACAAAGAAATGAACTACCCTAGAAGCGACAATACGGGACAATTTAAAAAGTGCTTAATTTGCTCAAAAATATTTTAGAACAGTATTGTCAATTTTTGCGATGAAAAAGAAATAACTGATACAAAATGTACCACATTCACGCCTTTTACACAATCACACATTGTCAGCTAAACATTTATAGTAACAACTAAGTTTATCCATTACGTCGCAGTGTCCATACAGACAATAATGAAGTTGAATCGTATCGAGCGACATAATAATTATCGGCACTTGACTATTTACTTTACATTACTGAAACATTTAACAATAATGATTCTAAGACTTTTACAAAATAAAAAGTACCGCAATGACAATAGCGGCTTTCGTTCATATTACAACATAGATTACAACATAGAACAGGAAACACTAATTTGGAAAAAGATGTTACACTTGACTTAAAATCATAAAAGTATGTATTTAATTAAAACAACTCGAACAATTTAATAATCATTTTATAATACTCTTGTATTTAATAATATATACCTTAGAAGTTGGTAGCGAATTGTTGGATCTTGTAACTGCAATAGTCAAGCGCCAATTTCTCACACGAAACAATCTCTAAACATTACTTTAATCTATGAAGACGTTGAAAATTGTCTCGTAAACTAAGCATAAATACGCTATTGTTTTATATTTTATATTAAAACTACTGAACTTACTTTAAAACATTTCTATTCATATACATTGGATCTGCGTTGCAGATAGCGCATTCATAATTATTTATACAGCATCTACGTAATGCAAGGGGTATGGCAATATTGCAGGGAATTTGACCAATTTTATACAATCATATCATTACAACTAAATATAGGGATGATATAAAGATATGATAATTACATAGAGTAATGATAAAGTTTTAATGTTTGAGTTATATTTACATGGAATGGTAATAAAACTGATCAAAATACTTAAATTATATTATGCATATATTGCGTTTTAGAAGAATTTCCTCATACCCCTTTTAAATAAATACTTGATTACATAATTTTGTATGAAAAAACTGTATTTATTGAATTCAGTCAATAACTTCAAAATGTTAAAATTTTATGTTTTACTTTAAACTTAACATAACTATAGTACAATTTATGTTAAATTAATTAACTAGTAGTTACATCTAATCATTGCACTAAAATTGAATAAATTACAAGATAGTGAAGATCACGTTATTACTATTGAACATTAATTTACATTATAGTATTGAAATGTGAATCTACTTTCAGTTACACTGTTGATAACTTCAAGAAGATCTTTTCATTGCTGATTGAATATTTTGGTAGGAACTTAAAAGTTCATTTTGAAACTGTATTGAGACTAGCGCCGAAAACTTCAGAAAAGTTCTTAAAAAGTAGTCTTTGATCAATTCCATTGTCTCAACCGACTATGAAACGATTCAAAATTGAGTCGAAGCTTGGCATGATATGTATGTAGATACTAACGAGACACTTCCAGTGAAAAAAATACATCATATAAAATCACACGGGCAAATAACGATGGATACTTAACATATAAATATGGCATTTAACGATAAGTAAAAGTACTCTTCAAAAGATTAATAAGTATATTGACGAATAAATAACTTGAATCGTCGATAAAACCGTACTGACTTACACTAATAATATAGATGAATATTTACAAATTTTTCTATGGAAGAAGAGTTCGCGCGGCATCGCTTTACATGGCGATTTGCTTCGTAATAATATTTACATAAATCTCAACAGGAGGAAGCAGAACTTCATTGAGATCTTCGTCACAAGTTCAATACGATTTAGACGAACATATAAATTTTCGTACTTTCATCATTATCGTCCAATAAAATCTTTGGAATTATTTTTCCCTGAACTCGGGTTTGACGCTGATCAACGGTTTCCTTTCATCTCCTTTATCTAGGTCTTGGTCGGGGTACTCTGTAGCCCCGGGGGTTGGTAGCTAAGTGGCCGAACTAAAAAGCACTGAGTTCTTGTAGTACGCGGCACGGTCTGACAGGGGGCTTTTGACGTCACGCTCCATGGCCTGCTGCCGGGACTTGCGTTCCATTTCCAACTCTTGAGCCAGGGATTCTGTGGATTAATAAACACATTGAAAACCATGTTCAAGTTTTAATTATTACTAAATATAGATAGGTTACTCTATATAATTCTTAGATAACTAATAATAATGGTCTAGTATAGGATGCTGGCACCGATCAACCAGAACATGAATTTCATTGCTGCAGTCGATATAAATTCGTTAACCAGGTTCCATTATGAAATACAAGTGTGTCACCCCGGAAAATGCTATTAACGCATGGGGAGGTGAACTCACATCAAACGGACTTCACATACGTATGGCACACGCTAATTTAATATTCGATATTGACGCTAAAAACGTACCGCTCGCAGGATAGAGAGCGTAATTAAATTTCTTATTAAGGGTTATTAAAATATCATATAGAAATTCTACGAATAGGAAAGAAAGTAATGCTCTTTCCATTCCCCTATTGTTCTAATGAACTATTAGAATAATAATACATGTACAATATTTTTCATAAGAAATATTTCAACAGCAATTTAGACAAAGAATCATAGAATATGGCAGAAGTAGACTGATGGTGATTGGTGACAAGTGAGAAATAAAATTGAAACACGTCTCAAGTATAGCAGACGCTTTAATAAGATTTTAGGAAAATTGACAAAGTTCGTGAAGAGGCGCAAGTAGGTGAGGTAAGGCAATTGTCTCCAAAAACGTCGACGTTTTACGAAATATGCTTATTCAATTTCATGCAACGCTTGCCGCCTCCTGCAATTTACGAGATATAAAAGATATAAACGGAATCGCGTTTTTTGCTTACTTTGATGGAAGATTCTCTCAACGTGGAATTCAATTTCTCATCCCAACATTCGTTTACAATTTATGCTTCGAGCAGATAAATTTATGACAACATCGCTTTTGCTGTTCCTTTCTAGTTATGTGTGATTAACATAACTGGGAGTTAATTTTAGTTTATTTCTAACTGTGCGGAGTTTAGTTTGTTTTGAAACAGTTGTCAGTAAAAAAAACTCAATTATAATCCGATTTGTATGAGTGTAGAGTATCGCCCGAGGGCTTGACACTCGCAAGTGTCACCGTGGAGGGTTGTCCCGAAACAGAAACCTATTATCTCGGGCGAGATTATACGCCTAGGGCGTCACAATTAAATATTATACACTTAAAAGCTTCGGCCTTTGCCGTTTCACTTCGCTGCCACCCCTAAATGTCCCATTAGGTATGTTTGAATACGTAATATTTTTGCATTTGCCGCTTCTAAAACAGAATTGCCGGTTCCTTTGAGAGCTATAATCTATTTGTTCTTTGAAACAACTGTAATGGTTGAGCGCTTAGCTTGATAAAAAATTATGCTTTAATCTTCTTTATTTTTTCTCCATTTTGTATCAAAACTTGTTCTTGTTTTATGCATGCAAATAGAAATCAGTACACTTATTTTGCTTAACTAGGTCTTCTCAGTGACATCATTTTTGACAATGAGAATAACTTTCACACAAATCACGTAAATTGTATAAAAAGTTAAGAGACATTCGATTTCGTTTCGATCAAATGGTCAAGGAATGACAAAAAAGGACTACCCAAGATGGACGTGAAATGGTTTTACTTGGCGCAATAAAAAGTAACAAGATCGATTGATAGTGAGAATAAATAGTTTTTTGTGACTACTATGCATAAGATGATGTTTTCATCTGATGACCTTAATATAAAATTAATGTTGATCAAAACCATATCAAAGCCATATCACTGAGCCACTAATTCTATCGGCAACGCAGACTTCATTCATATGACATAAAAAACGCGATCTTAACATTGGTTCCTGTATCGGCAATTTTGCAAACAGGTAAATAAAGTGGATCGAAAGTTAAATTGGTGAAGTTTCGTTTACGACGAAATATTTTTTGTAACGTTATCTTCAGAGAGAGCCTTAGAATTTTATCGACAACTCATTATTTTAAAAAATATTAAAAGCAATCGACACCTCTGTTGGTTATTAAAAAGAAAATAATTACTACCGTTAAATACAAAAAAGTCAGTTGATTAATTCTTCAGTTGGGAATTTGAGATGGTTGTGAACAAAGGGGTGAGTATTATTGTATGAAGGGAGAACCTACTCGTCAGTTAACAAAACCGACACTGGTCATTACACAATCAGTTCAAAGAACGACAAATGGACAGGTTTGGGCGAGGTGCTGTCTCTATCGGAGCGTAGCAAATCGGACTGATTGGATTGATTTTCTATTAGAGATTCTCTTCCCGTAACTCACTTTTTACTCAGAATCGATTCGATCATGACTCGTTTCAATTTACTTAAATGTTACACGATGTCAAACCTGGTGTTTTTGGTAAACTTATTGCTTCGTTTGTAATAGGTGCAGTTTAAATTAATACCTATACCAATGTATCGATAATAACGCAATACATTACATACTGGTTCTATGCATCAATGATACCTATTATTGCTTAGTTTGATGAGCCCAAATTATTGTGATAAACAGACGAAATAAAGTATCCAGTAATGGCCCGAATGATTTGCGCTTTGTTTGATATCGGAACGCTACACTACGAAAAGCACGTATATAGGTGCAGATATTATCTACCAGTTGTCCCTATAGCGTTCACGTTTGACTAAAATGTATTTTTAATAACAATCGGCTGATGAAAACACTCTACGCAATGATTCGGCTGCGTTACTGAAGCATAAACAAAAAAGTTAATATCGTCAAAGGTTTCGGGCGCACCTGTGCGGTACAATTTTATTTCCATTCATTTTACAAGCTCACCTAAAAAGTGGCGTGCTGAAGTTTCCTCTTTATTAATTTTTCAACTTTATATTACTTGTGTACATCGGTTGGTTTATCCGTAGTACGGGCGCAGTTGGTTTTGTTATTATTATCATTTTTGCTTTTGGAGTTCTAAACTTAAAATGTAAAATTATTTGAATAATAAAAAATAAAATACTTTCAACATAAAAAAATGGCAGTACCTATGTTGTAGGAACGGGTTTTTCAACAAGAACTTTGTTTTAATAAAACAAAGAATTTATATGAAGATGATTAACATTCTTATTGTATTACGAAAAGAAAAGTTTGGCAATTATGAATGAAAAATTATATCTGACAAATATCCACCACGAGCACGCTGACAGATGTCGATTCTTTCATCAAAATTTTTAATCACTTTTTGGCAAAATGGCGTGACTTTTTAGAAAACAAAGTTCTTGTTGAAAACCCCTTTATTATTATTATGTGCTATTAATATGGTGCGCTTAGATATCAATTTATTGTCTTCTTGAATCTCATTTCGTGTCTCAAAGCACACGGAAAAAGTTTTCTAATTTAAGAATTATAAAATATGTTTTCTCTGCCGACAACACAGAAGAAAGTTGATGAAAGGCTCCAAGTTTTAATTTTTGTTTTTCTGTTACCAACCTTTTTTTTATTTACAACCCTCTTTTATGACTATTTGACTTAAGAATTTTAAAAAACTTTTAAAATGTTCATTTTCTTCTTAACGTTTTGAGATAGGTAGATGTATTAAAAAAAACTTTAGAACTCATATTTGTGTAACATTAACAAATATCTAAATATTTTAAGGAATTGTACTTTTTGCAAGTGTTTATAAATTTATCTACTTCTGTTGACTTTTTGCGTGTTCGCGTGGGTGTACTTGGGGTGAAGTAGCACTTAAATTAATGCAATTTCTGGTCGAAAAATAGCCCGTCGGCGAAAGGCAATCTTCGGGAAAACGGAAATTATTAAATCCGTATTAATGTTTTGCTTGTGACTGACTGCTTTCTTCAACCCTCTGTTTAACTCGCCACAAGTCAATTGTGTGCCAAGACAATTTTCTTTATTGGGTAACAATGTAAAGATTTTTTGGGGTTTAAACGCTTTCTTTTTAAAAAACGAGTAAGTTATTTATTCGTTAAATGATGTCGGCTCGATTGTCTCAGCATTTATTTCAGCTTTACATAGATAATATGCAATAAATAGGTACATCAGTATTCAATATTACGAGAATAGGAACCGCCGGCAAGCAACTACATAAGTCATATGCTAATAGAATGGGTAAAACCATCAAAAATACTAATACATGAAAAATAAAGTTTTATCTTTGACATACAAGTACGTAACCATAAACATTACCTAGATAATGTTAAAAATGATGTCCCGCTACATACTTATACCGACGGTAAAGTAAACTTGTAACGAGAGAATTAAAAATGTACAAATTGTCGTTCCTAAATATTTGATATTAATAAGAAATAGTTATATATATTTACGGCATCATAATTCAATATTAAACTATTGCAAGATATTCTTGTATTATTCTAAAGCTAATCGAACTTCGATCAGCAAGATTTATACATTCAAGTAGGTGGTATTTTTCCGTGTATCCACGCTGCCAAAGCCAGTGCATTTTCAATGAAATTTCAAGGCTTGCCACAAAGCGGATGTGAATGAAAAAAACTACGAGTTTGATTCACCGTATACGTGAACATGCCATACCATCTTTTTCTTCCTGTTGTAGTACAAACTTCTAATTTTGCTGCATCGTATTTTTGAAACCGTGGATACAAAAGATTTCTATAGCGTCGGTTTGAAATAATTTAACATACGAATTATTTTTTCTGTACTACTTAATAAAAACTACCACTATGACATCATAGTAGTTTTTTTTGGTTTCTTCTATATAAAACAGTTCCTGTGCAAATTGCATGAGACATAAATGGCCGAATATAATATGACAAATCCTTCAAATAAGTTGACTTGGTCTGTGTGGCCTAGTTGCTACCGTCTTAATATCGATCAAAGTGCCTTGAGCGCTTTTCAATCGATCGTCATCGTTAGTAAAAACAATTCCACCTTTAAAAGGAAATAATTATGTCATTTCTGAATATTCTTGTAACTTTGACAGCAAACTCACATTCATATTGAAGGAATCAGATCAAAAAAGCTTTCCCGTAATCGCATTTCAAACCGAGGGGCATGCATGTAACGTTTTGATTTTTAAATACTTGAAATTCCCGATATGGCAGGCATGCAATATGATGAGTATAAATTTCATTTCGTTGAATTTTTTCGTCCCTTTTACATTTGATGAAAACCATGCATTGTCGGACGTATCAGTTTGGATCCAAGAATTCAATAACGTGAATTTATGAATACCCTGCAAATGTATTCATATGGAAGTCAAACTTTATATTGTAGCCAATAACTTGGAGGAAATCTACTTTTGCATTAATTTCATTTTAGAAGATTTACAATATTGATAGGATTGAGTCATGGAATACTTTAGATTCTTGAAAACTCAGGAGAATAAAATATATTAAATCGAATTATATTAGGATGCTTACCGGAGTAGTTCTGCCAGAAGGCTGCACCTCCGCTCATGATGTCCACAGGCGGCGGGGGGTAGTTCCACTGAGGTTTTTCCGGAGTGCGAGGAGGTTCTCGTTGAAAGGGAGGTGAAACGGGGGGAGGTTCTGTGCTTGGAGGCTTGCTCTCCGAGCCGTTCTCACGCTCTTGGCGGGCTTCTTGCGCAGGCGGTGACATATGCTCTGCAAAGACTGGGTGAGTTATGTACTGTTGCTTAGAATGCAATCATATAAAATTATGGACAGGATTTTTTTGAAAGGTTGCTTCCTACTTGGTAACTTTTACCATTTACAATTATGTGAAGATATTCACAGATATACAACTAACAGCATTTAATTCCCTTACATCTATTAGTCAGTCAAATGGACAGCCAATAAGTGTAGCAAACAGCGATTACGCAAGGAAACTCGACTCGAATGCGTGTTAGTTCAGCAACCCTCGTTTCAAATGGTCTGCGAAACGATTTCCTGACACGGAGATTAGTACAAGCCTTCACCAGTGCGCACCCCTTCTTACGTCACGCACTCTATATCCACTGATCCGGCAATAAAGCCATATATTAATCTAATCAAATATCAAGAATCAATCTTGTGTCAACCGTGTAAAGTTTAACTTTGTTCGCATCAGTACCAGAAGATATGTGATATGACTGGCGCGGGTAGACTTGATGCAGAGATAGTTCGACAGAAGGCAAGTTAACATGTCAGTGGCACTCGTATGTGGAAACTTGTTGAAGTGTGATGAGTGGTGCCATTGACAATTTTGATGAGTTAAGATTTACGTGAAACTACTAGTAGGTGCAGGATATACCTGCTCCAGGTATTTCGAAGCTCTTGTCAGCCTTAACTCAAAGAAAAAGTCGTTACACAGGAAGATGTATTCTGATAGGCTAGCCTTGTGGTCGAAGTTGGTAAACGGGAACTGTATCTGACAGAAAGCAATCCGAACTCACCGTTAGTTGCTTCATTTTCTACTCAGAGTGGTAGCCAAAAATATTAAATCTATAAATAGACATTTTACATTTTACTCGTTATTAAACTGAGACATTTCTAAAGCTGAATAATAAATAAAAATATTCACTCTAAGAGATCGATACCATTTGTCTGAATTTATTAATGTAGTTCTTACCAGTTACGATTCTAAGTATTTCAGCTGGTGCCCCAGACTGCTTGAGTGCCTCTTCGATCTTTTGCCGCCTCTTTAGCTCCATTTCCAGCTGGTCTTGGATCATTTGCCGCTGTTTTCTCTCTTTCTTTAGCCGCTTCTGGTACATCACTGTTGAATAATAAAGTTAGGTTAATGTGGTAAAGTGCAATGCTTAATAATTACTTTAATATTGCAGACTGCCTTATATAAGAAAATACCTGTTTCAAGTTTAATTTTAATTTGAAAACAAAAATATTATATGTATTATTTAAATTCCTATAAAATTCAATTTAGTTTGTTTTAAACATAGATGAAACTAACGCTATGTAGTCAAATCCAACGATTATTATCTGTTAATAGCTTATCTAATCCAACGTGCATAAAAGTCTAGTATATATAATCTGCATTAATATTAATCGAAGGCGGAGAAATTGATCCCAACCTAAACCGTATCGAAACAACAATTACTTCGAATGCCGCACGCAGAGTAAAACAAAATTCCCGACGCGTTATACGCTTATATGCACATGTGCCAGTGCGCCATATTCCTCTACCACTTGTATACCATAAAACTTGAAAACGATACACCTGTCTCTTTTCCTCTTATGACAACCTTTTCTCCGTATGAAGCCTATAACTACAGATTCCTGATTCGATTTGGCATTAACCCGTCATTGATCGCTCGATCTTGCGTCCATCAAATTTCTCTCTCTCTTGCATATTGATTGGATGATATTCCATCTTTATCTTTCTGAACCTAGATTGACGAATGATTGAGTCGAAAGTGATTTTATATCGATTGAGGCTGAGCTTCCATTGAGTTTAGGGGCGGATACGGGAATTAAGTAAACCCGATTCATGTGGAATGTTCGTTTAACTAATTAATAGCTAATTACTGAAATGAAGGATATTAAAAATGCACGACAGAATAATCATATGACGTAGAGGGAAGAAAGTAACCGTTTCCACTCCAGTGTGTAGTTTGAGTTGGGAATGGCATTTTCTACCAACGTGTCACTACATTGTGTTATAGACAATACTTACGAGAAAAATAAATAACAATTTGTCATCATCCTTCATCAATTTGGCACAGTTTGAATTCAGAGTTTACATTTGTATCTATATTGCAAAATACTTGTCAGATTATGATTTGTATAACATTGTAGTTATTATTGTTCATCAAACATACATATAATAATTTACAAAATAATATAAATAAAACTAAAAATATTTTACTCATTACACATATATGCTGATAATTAATGTTGTTGCTAATGAAACTGGTGAGGTTCAGAAACGATCAACTCCTACGCATCATTTGTCATGAGACGACCTTCGACATGGCTCCGTAATGATGTCGAGACATGGACCCATACTTTTATTTTTAGGCTCTTTATATTTCTAATCCACTGGCTAAATTTTACAAGAAACGGAACGAATAATTTGTACAACTTATAAAATATAACCGAAACGAAACTTTATAAACCTGTTACTAGATAGAACTTTTCGCATGGTGGAAGGGCATTAAGCGAATGCCTGCCTGGCTAGTGACCACCCTCAAGTAGAAAATCCGTCACCAAGCACCTAATGGTGTGTTCCGGCAGCAGTCCTTCAGAGCTAGTGAAATTACAGGTACATGAGACTTAACAAGTATGTCTCAAGGTGACGGGCGCAGTGCAATTCGGGACTTGTGATGAATGCATCTGTTATAGGCAGAGGTTAGTCATCTAACATAAGGTGGGCATCGAGCTTGTACCGTCATAATAACATAATAAATAAATAAAGTCAAATAAAATATTTTTACTTGCGAGAACCCTAATATATTTATGTACTCGTGACCGTACATAATTACTTCGTTTACAAAATTAGGATGGAAAGGTCCTCTTTCACTTAATTTCTCGTCAATACAAAGGTTTGCGTCCAAATGCCCGTTCAGTGGAAAATTCGTCGGACCATCGAGTCCGAGTATCAACTAGGTGTAACACCTCTGAAAAACGGTTTTGCACTCGACTGAAGCTTATTTTTGAACCTTTTCATGTAATTTTCCTGTAGAATAATGAGTAAACATTTCATTTTAAAATACTTATACTTCCTTTGAAAAAACAATGAATATAAACTAAAATGTCTATCAAAGTCTTCTCACAAAAAATCAATGGTAACTGCTGCGGCAGAAGCGCTGTCGGCAGATTGCTTTGCATTGTTTCTACGAGTCAATATTTGTCCGAAGGCCGTCGGCTCTTCTTTGTGGTCATAATCCGAACCTATTGCTTCCTCATTCATAACTCCACAGACGATGAATCGTTATAAATCTGGATTGATTATTTCATTTGAAGCTGGCTTAAGAAAAAGTTTCGAGTCTTTTGTTGCCGCCTTTGTGCCCGATGATGGTTCTAATTCTGGACGATTGAATAGCTATGATGCAGATAATCTTTTCTTTGTTCTATTTAGAATTTAATTTGAATTCAAGTACCTAACAATAACTTTTATGTAAGTGGTACTTTTTATGTGAAATTCACTATGAAATGATTATAGGTTGTAGGCATATGTGCATACAAAAGTTTACCTAAATAAATATAGTAAGCATACATTTTAATAGCTATAAAATTTTGTATGTAGTTGTTTATGTTGAATACAAGTTTTCCGTAAAGTAATATTGGTATTGTGGCAGCGCTAGTAGTGCTTCTAGTATTAAATGATCGTTCCTTCTATTTGAAACGACAATATATATCACGAAAATTTACTACAATATATGCTAACTATTTACAACATATATTTACTGCAGTATATTTGCGAATATTGCAATTTTGTAGCCCAATAAATATAATTGAATACGAAACAATATTTCCAAAAACATCAATAAGCCCAGTCTTAAGAGAGCAACAAAGCGTGGGATATGAAGCGAAACAATTCGATGACCGAGCGTATGAATAAAAACGAACCACCAAAATATTGAAGGAATCCGTTCAAAGGGGAAAAAATGCAATAAAACCCGGGCCTGATACAGAACGAGAGTGTGGCTAAAAAGCAACGAACGAATATGGTTGCGAACATCCGTTGCAGACAAAAGTTCGGCTACTTGACTATGCAAATTATATTTGCGGACCGCCGCGGCTGAGACTCGATCTCCGACGTTTCGTTTCACTTTTACGTATAACGTGTATTCTTTTCATATTTTCATCCGATTTCCTTCCCCTCGCATTTTGTCCCGTTTTAAAAGTCGCGGAACAATGCCGGTTTCCGCGGGCGGTATTCGCCGCGAGCCGTGTTCTTGCACGCGGCTTCTTTCTCTTGTTATTATACCTACGTATCTTTTTATATCTATCGAGTTTTCTTTTCTTTAATACTTTTTAACTCATAAATGGCTGATACGGTCCCCTAGGGTTTGTTGCCCGAATAACATGTAAATGAGACGGTTGTGAGAGTAGGTTGATACAAATTCAAATTGGAATCTGCGTTATATTGTAATTTTGGATGGTAAATTTCATTTTCTTACAAGTACTTCAATATGCGTATTCTGTTTAGAAAGATACACAAAATGAAAGAAGCAAGTAAAATATTTCTCCGTTTTATGCTAGAAAATATTAACGGCTTTCTTAACGCATTGTGTTCTTATCTATCATGTCCTGTAGGGTTTACCTGAACTATTACGGATACGGAAGTTAACATTGCTTTACTGCTTGCTTTTCATTTTTAATGTCGCCAAAAAATACAGTAAGTAATATGACACCATCCAGTTATATTGAAAATTAAAAGGATTTTACTCTTGACATAAAAAATATTCCGTTACATAGACTGTTTTTTGTGTTGAGTGGTGTAAAGTGCCGCTTAGAAAATCCTACGTCCAGTCCGTAGTTTTGAGTCTGGACCGGTAGATGAAAACAGACTCGCCCTCTATCACATGGTACTGAAATATACTGGTGAAATGTGGGTGTCAAAACAGTTTTGCTTACCCTTTTGGGAAGAGTAGGCGTGGAGATATAATGAGGTTGTATCATGTGGCACAAGATTACGCCCTAAGAGATTATGAATATTAATAATTAAGTACCTAAAATATTATAGCTATAACATGATCACCGAACCATATCTTGCAAATTTGGGCGATTACATATTTTTGCCTACTCATTTGAGTGTATGTGATGGTACATTTTTACAAACAGGTGCATCTTGACTCAAGTTACAAAAGTAATTCGTCCACAGAGACACGAAACATAAACATTTGAGTTTACCTACTGACAACACTTAAATTATCGTTCGATACTCCATATCATAGTTGTCCCACTAGTGCAATACAACGTAAATAAGCATCGACATTTATGACATTTGCACCCCTCCGAACGATTTAGATAAGTCTTTTTATAGTTCTTTATTGAAAATAAATTGCCTAGAATAAAATCAGACGCAGTCGAAACGGCTTTCCGATAGATGTGTATGAAATAATGTTTCATAGATAAGATGTGTCAGATGAGCGTATGTTTGGAAAAATTGCGGCTGATGCTGCTTCGATAACCAAGCGACGAGACTTGACGGCTGATAAGAAATAGTTAATGGTTATTCGTATATCTACGAATGAAACGAGAACATTTTGATTGAATTAACTTACTATAGAAGAAAATATTTCAACACCCGCTCAATGCACTTACTTCTAAAAACTCTTTTGCATATGACTTAATTGTACCACACTATGACTTAATCTTAATGTTACTACACTATATGCACAGTGATATTTATATTAGGTACGTACACTTAGTTTTAAGCTGCAAGCATCTTGAACATCAAGGAGATCGTTATTTGCTTTATTAATTTTCCGAAGAACAAACCAAGGACTTTTTTGTTTTTGCTGACTGAGTCTCTTTATAATCTCCTTCCTTATATTTGGCTGTATGACATCTTTCACACCATAACGGATATAGATATTTAGATTGACTTTAGCGTAACTGAGATTGAAAAAGAACTAGTTACCTGTTCAATATGTAGTATTATCTAAAAATTTAACAGTTATATAAACCATACTATACATATATATATTACGACATGCAATGTTAACCATGACGTGGTGTCGATGTGTTGAATTCAATTTGATAACTATTTCTGTGTTTGAACTTGAACGCAGGAAAACGTTCGTTCATACGCTTTTAAATCCATGTTTGCATAAAACTAATCCATAAATCTTAAGAAAATTGTCTCCCGTCCCAAAGACATTTGTCAAAACTGTCCACACCAAAGTCCTGCCCCGTACAGTCGCGTTCACTCGCTAACGACCGTTTAGCTTTTTATCTGTTTCCTGTGTTTCATTCGGGTGCCACTATTTATGACATGGGTGCTTTCCGCGATAAAACGTTTTTCCTCAAAATTGTACCGGATTATTGTTTCTGTCAGACAAGTGGGGAACTTAAGTTACGAGCTCCGAATGACCAATGACCTTCGATAATAAAACACGGCACTTTCTCTACGGTGTTTACGTAGCGAGATTATTTTGATCTTTCATAACATCTCATCGAACGTTTCAAAGCAACAAAATATCAATAAAGGTGCACGGAGAATTTTTTTATGAAAAAATAGAGAGAGATCGCGCGCAGTTTTATCATGACGATCAAAGGGCCGGTCGGGCATTCCGACTTCTTACGACGTTAGTAAAAAATACAATCTCTCTTTATAGTTACCATTCCACTGGTTATTATATCCGTATCGATACGGTTGGACTTACGGACCGTGAAATGTCCGATTCTTGATATTGCCAGCCCACGGCGCTACTTGCTCATTTTAGATACTTTTTAGACATATGGTGCTGATGAAAAACTGATCACCATCCTACCCTAGTCCCATTCATGTGAGGTCGATAGAATATGTCTTCTTTAATAACACAAGAATATGTTAAAAAATATATCTTCACTTAAAACACAAAAAACAACTAGGGCATGATTGTAAAAAGTTTTGGCTTCTGTTATATGGTCAAACAAAATCTAAGTCAAAATCATTTATTGAATTTGAGCAGCTACGTCGCCTACCTGACGCTAACCTTCAGATATGAAAACACTAAAAGTATATCGGTTCTGTTACTTATATTCCATTTGAGGAATACCTAAACGAGAAAACAGGACTCTATTACAAAGTCTACGATGTTCGTCCGCCTGTCAGTCCTACTTTTACAGTCTACAAATGTTTTGAACCATTATGTGCAAGCGGTTGAAAATTTAGAATATTTAAAATCTTAAACCAGTGTTTTTTTTTCGAAGATGATTTCAGTCCTCGATTATTTGAAAAGTTTGGCTATGGATTACAATGTGTATACATAAATATAAAATTATACATATATACTCCCTGAGAAGAGGCAGGCAAATGTGGTACATCCAAGTTACAATAGTCATGTTTTTGGTACCAAGTAATAAGGGTCGTGTGTTACTGTTTTATGGAGCGGCCCCCCATATTTTGTGAGTGTAGTTGCAACTTCTAGTGCCTACCCAAGTTCTTATCTTACATTTTATTGTTTTACTATATATATTTCATCTCTACCCGTGGGTGTCGTAAGAGGCGACTAAGGGTAACACACCAGCGGTGGGCAGCAGCGCTTTCTGAGGAACTGATATCAAATACTGCGATCCCCAAGACACCTGCAAGCGTGGGGATTATAGCAAACCCCCCGTAATGGGGGAGGCTGTGTTCAGCAGTGGACAATCCAGCCGATACAATAGTAAATTGTAAATTTCATTAGAATTCCTTAATGCTAGTAAAATATTTAACAAAATACGTGTACTTATATGACTGTAAGTATATACAAATGTTGAGCAAGTACTAATATAAAATTTGTTAGAATCAACGTTACGATGATTGAGTCCGGAAAGTACAGCGTCATTCGACAGAATTGTCACCGTTTCGGGCCAATCACACTTTTTATCGCTTATTGTATAAAAAAGGAATGTTCGTAAAAATATTGCTTCCGAAACCAGGTCAAAATACAGAATTTACGAAACATAATATTCGTAATTGGATAGATGAAATAAAAGGAATCGGTTCTTAGTATAAAAAGTCGATTTGGGACTGAATGATGTATTATTTTCGTCGCAATGGCTCATCGGGCCATGCTTCCTGCGCCATCAGTGTGGTCGTAACTTGACACCTTTTGTTAATATGCCTGAATTAATAATATTGTAGATATTCGACAGCAGGGGTCGTGTGTATCGCGTGCGAATGTCTTGTGTGGCTTCGGTGCATCGATTTGATTAACATAGGTACCTATATCGATTTACATTATTAAAAAAATGGCTTATTATTTCCCAGGACGGTTCAAGAGTAACTATTATCACAATATTGTGCGCATTGTACCGACTTCGACAAGTTATTTTACACACTTGAGTGTTGAAGTCGGATCCATTTAATGATAAAAAAGCACTCATTTTAGTGACCCTTGCTACTTATGGGATCGATAATCATTCACTCTCAATGACTAGGATATAGGATAACACTTTTCTGTTATTGGAGTGTAACTCAAAAACGGATTGACCGATTTTGATGAAATTTAAATGGCACACGGCAAGCATCAGCTTTCGAATAAAAAAAGAGTCATCAAAATCTGTTCTCCCAGTCAAAAGTTCTGAGGTAACAAACATAAAAATAAAAAAATAGATAAATTGAGTACCTCCTCCTTTTTTTAAATCGGGCAAAAATAACAATGAGGCGTTGGCTGGTATTTGAAACAATCGTTTTCAGAAAATTTACTGTTTGTTTGTGTACAGCTTCAATGTCTTGATATTTGCATCAAGCAATTACGTTATGGTCGACGTGTGGTCTATTCATTATCAAACCATTTTGTCACTACTATAAGAGTATGTCTGATAAAAGTACAGCAATGCGATATAACCGCCAGCGATATTGTAAAACACACTGACGCAGGTAGACAAAAGAGAACCAATATTGACAATAGATGATTGCAGACCGTCCGGCGTATCCCCTTAGCAAACTTCGAATTAAAACGGGGACGAGAAAAATTAATCCTAATGCGATTTTAATGAAGCCCAAATGAATGAATGCAATTATGAATTGCTAAGCCGCAGGTTATTCGTTTTGTACCAGACGTCGACATGAAAATGAAACGAATAAAACCCACAAGCACATTTACCCGCTTGGTATACATATATCAAAATGTCTGAGAGTCTATTTATCTCGGGCAATTAGTTCTTTGCGAAACATAAACCTCTAAAGATAATACGTATTTCCCGAGCGCAAAGCTTGTAGCGTATTGAAGCGTAGAGAAGATAAAATGTAATAATAATTATGGCTCAACATTGCACAAAGACGCACGCCTTAACATCGAGTATAAAGCACACAAGCGCTGAAAATGTACACCTGAAGTCTGTGCTCGCTTTTGCATTAACGAATGCGGAAGCGGCGCTGTGCATACAGGACGCGTTGCACCCCCTCCTCTCGGAGGTTACCCCCACTCCCTGCCACCCTCGTACCTCTCGCTCAAACCAGCCGCCTCCAGCACCAGAGCATGTCCCACCCGTGCGTTCATTACCTCTACGCGACGGAGGCAACCCAACAATTCAAGTTTGCTTTCCACCATACAATCTACGCTACCAGACAGACTACACTGTGCCCATACACACCGGCCACTCGAATAATAAAGATGCAGAAATTAACCCGGCCTTACTGAAAAAGCGGAAACTAAGTGAAGCTATTTCCGCCTGAATGGAGGTAATGCAACGTGAGCACTCGTCCAGTGAATGAAAGAAACTCCTCGTGTAAATGCTGAGCTTGTTGAAACAGAGGGTAAATGTCAACCACGGAATAAAAACAGTCAACAGATAAATGCAAACGATAAACACATGAGCAAACTGAAAAGGCGAGATGTGAAAGCGAATGTTGACTCTGCAAACACGACTGGAAATACATACACTTTGCAATGCGAATGGGATTAGGTCTCGAGAAGATGTGAGATATGCGTATGGAATCAATAAAGTTTCCACACTAAATTTGCTCCGTCCCATAAAATATTCAATTACGCATAAGCACACATTTGCGAAGGCCAACAACGACCACGCGGCACCCCCATTAAAGACGCCTAAGGGTCATTTAATCGGTCAGTGGATGTAAATTCAACGGCCCCAAAACAAATATCCCGAAACTAATAAGGAAACGAAATATGTAAATCGTCTGCCATATTGTTTCGCAAGTGAAATCTTCCTTTAATCTTATAACAAATCCGTGTCCAAATGGCCGGTCCGCTGCGAATTTGAATATAGGAGGGTTCACTTAAGGGTCAGGTTGTAGTTGAAGCTGGCGTCGTTGCGGTAGGAAGGAGCAAATGTATGCAAGACACGCACGGAGAAGATAGCGCCCATAATGTTGTCCTATGCACATATTGCATCAAATTAGTTGTCGACTTGTAAACAAGAAGGAGGAAAGTAAGGCTGCTAAGACGTCGTCTGTGGGTAGTTTGCATGGATATGAGAGCAGCAATATGAGGGTCCGCAGCTGCTAGCTGTACTCATTAAGATGTTTTATGGTCGGCCCGCCGGACCGTGTTGCAAATTTAAGATATTTCTATGCGGGACGGTGCCACGTTAGTTTGGCTTCCGATTAGGGGATTAAAGTGGTCCTTTAAGGTATTAGCGTAATAATTGCGGCGCCCATTATGCGGTTGGCATTGTCCTCGATACTCCCCGGAGGACATTATTAGGGTAATTTAGGAGCAAATATAGCTATTTTCAATTTGCTACCTGTAAGGACAATAAATTAAGGGTAGGTCTGTCTTTTGTTTTGCTTGTAGACGAGGCGAAGAAATAAAAACAAAAGCGAAAAGCAATAAACTGGAGTCACAATATAAAAAGACAAAGTTCAAACAAATTTGGTCCGTTCGTCGCACACCTATTCCCGTACTGGAAGTAAATCAAAGGGTGTTGAAACTTTACACCCACTTAAAGCCGGACACAGTAATAAAGCGTTCGAACTTCGTCGACACTGGACATCAAATGGGATACCCCTTCTGCGTTTTGTGCGACATAAAATTAAAAGTTCTGTGATGTCGACTTCGATGGATAAATTTCTGACCTACTGCGATATTTTTATTCTACTTACAACTACATTTTAATGTAGGAGTAAAATAAATATAATATTATAAATTTGAAGTATTTCTGTTATAAATTCGGAAGTGTGTAAGGTTTTTGCTTGGTTGGTTAGTTTGTTTGTATGCTGGTGTTTGGAGGATATTTCACGCTGCAACGAAGCAACGCGCAATGTATAGACTTAATTTGTTGGGCAAAGATAATTTGCAGAGAGAGATTAACAGAAAAATGCATAAAGATGCTTTTTAACTTGTGGAACGGTACATTTCCTGCATATAGATAGCATTATCCTAAGATAATAATACATTTTAATTTTTTTTTAATGTGTTTATTGCTATATGAACTTTCTGAATATCATTCTGAAATTATAAACTAAATTTGACGTTGGCCGTCCCTTTCAAAATTATATATGGCTAGTGAGAGCGAAATAAATGGCCATACCTAATCATTTTATGGTAATACATAATATTATCATTGCAGTTGATTTGCAATATGTATTTGTTAATAAAAAATGATTTTTGCTTCACACTAATTTAAATGATAATCCAATGGCTATGCGTGAGAGCGATCTTTTGAACAGAAATCAATATTTTAAAATAAATTTAATAAACGCTAACTTAATGAATGGGAGTTAAATATTTGGAATAAAGAACTTCAATGACTATAAACTTGTACTTTACCTACAATAGGACATAAAAATAACACTGAATCAGGACTGGTTTTCTTTTAAAAAGATTTCATTTGTTTTAATATAATATCACAGGCAAAGACGCAGGTAAAAGCTAGTCATAATATAAATATACGTACAGTTAAATAAGTAACAAGAGATGTTTGGTTGGATAAAGCGAACTATAGCTAGACAAACATCGTGGAACTAATAGTGAATGGAAGTCATACAAAGTAAAACTCGGCTGCCAAGAGCTCTAAAGGGTGCAACTTGCTCATACAACATCAACACATCTCGTCATTTTATAAGGACTAGATTTCAATAGTCCTCCTACTCTGCTTTTATATTTCTGTATACAATTTAGTTTGGTACTTAGAAATAAACAGCAAAATTATAAATATTATTAATATATGTCCACGTTAGAGATAATCGTCATCGAATAGAATACAATCATTATACTTAATAAAAGAATAGTTAGTAATTAGGTACTTATTAAAGGCACAGGACACACAACTTTGTGTGTTAGGGTGATAGTCGCAGTGTAGATATTACTTGTTCCGTAATAACATAAAAGAACAGTTTACAGAGTCAATAATCATTTTGGATGATACCTTACAAAATGTGTATTAAAAGTTACAGTAAAAACTATCTGACCTATTGTCCCTACTGCTGCCATTAGAAAATCAACTTCAAATTTTCAAGTTGAGACCAACTTCACAATAATCCGATACAGGCCACCACTGGCGGTCAGTCGGGTACAATAATTACAGATGAGACTCCACTAAGCTTTGAAACTCAAAACCTTGGAGGAATTAAACAAATAAACTTCACGGCATTCAATAGAGTGACCGGACCGGTTCAAGTTGTAATTAGAATGCCTTGAGGATACTGTATAGACAATTTCTTATTGGACGCTGCTTGCAAAGCTAGGTACTACGAATATTACACAAATTTATATTTCTAAATAAAGGTAACAAGCGTTATCGTGTGCTTAACGAAAATGACATTTTACCAATGATTGGATCACAACATTTTTTGCCGGGAGGAATAGGCATCTGGCGTGAAATCAGAGGAAGCAGGTTTTGTTCCCGTCCGGACACAAAAAATGTGCTCCAATAGTTTGTAAAATGTAAAATGTCAAAGTCAAAGTCAAAATCATTTATTCAATTTAGGCGTCTACGACGCTCTTATGAAGGTCAATTACAAATTTTAGTTATGTGATATATATAGATATTTTACCAGGTCATAACAGGTGGTAAATCTCAGCAACAAGAGTCCATCTTGGCGGATACCACCGCAGAATCAATCAAAGATTCTCCCTTGGAGTAGCAGCGTGCAAGTGGTACTCTTTTTAGGCATGAAGAGCACTGGGCGAACGAGATAGAAGACCTAACGTATCGGAGTGATTAGCGCAGTTCAGCGTCAAGCAGAACAAGGATGGTAACACTGCTAGTGTATGAAATAGTCGTCATACATACCATCAGTCTCATTACTAAATAACATAAAATTTTGGGACAAGGAAAGAGAAAATGGGATTGAAAACATTCATGAAACTTGTATACGTTTTTGCTCTTAGAGGCAAGATAATTTACTTTGTAGTTTACTGCTTAGTTCAAGCATAGTTTTCGGAGACCCAAGTATCGAAACCAAGATCTTAAAATCCCTGTGATGATATACACCACACAACCAACGAGGCACGTGAAACAATAAATTTTTGCTGTTACTCTTAGCACTTATTCATTGTTTTTTGTGCTATCAGCAAGGTTATGTCCTAAAATAAAAAAGGAATAAATCTGTATACCTTGATAAAAGACATAAATCTGTTTTAATTTTTAAAATATTTCATTTGCAACTTCCTCAATATTTTTAAAGTTAATAATATCGAATATACAACCACTCGTAAGAGCCCAATCAGCACAACATTAATTGTTTCCGAAGCGGTGATTCCGCCGAATGTATTCCCTGATTAAGTGCATGGGTCGGTTTCCAACGAGAGGGTTATTAAATAATTTATTGTCTAGCAACTATTCGTGAGGGGCACTGCTCAAATGGTTCGCTAAGATTCTACAAGCTACGGCTATGGAATATTGCTAGCATAAACTTTGCCTGTGCAACATAAATGGATTCGCACGGCGATACTTAGGAAACATTCATATTTTAACTAGGTTATATATATTCTTTGAGTTTTGAGCCTTATAGAGCAGGTTGTAATTTTCTTGGAACTCTTTATCTCAGAACTATAGGAATGATCCAGCCAAGTGTAAATCGCAATTGCGCATCTAGGGTTCCGTACCACTACACAATAGGACAATACATTTAGTTTCAATATTACTTACTCCTCAGATCACTCAAATAATGATAGTATGTAATCGTTAGAAAAAGTTGTTTAAAAAAAACACGAATTATCAATTTTATATTTTTTTCATCCGCTATAGTTGTAAGACAAAAGAAGGTAGATAAGGACATACCTTCCTTTGTCTGTCATCTCACCTGACCAGGCAATGATATAGACGTGGATGGTAAATTGGACTAACCTAGAATTATTTGCTCTAAACAACAGCTGCTAGATCACAGCGTCAGTTATTTCGAGACAAATTTTATACTTGAGGGTAACAGCTAGTCATGGCAGTGTTCACAAAATGGCTTTTCTGAATATATGCCTATCCTTTGGAAAGAAACTGATGTTTTTAAGGATAGCACACCGCTATCTATTTAGCGATAGGTTTCTCCTTGAGTATAATGGTAGGATCATGATGTTAAGCTGCAGCCTATGGTGTGTGAACATAAGAAGTTCAGGAGTCGACAAACTCTACCACTGGCTACATGATACTCGACAATGGGTTGCATCATTGATGTATTCTTATTATGAATGTTAAAAAGCTATTAAGAGTTTTTTACAAAAAACAATGGAGAGAACCCAACCCTGATTGAGTTTGCCCTGGACCTTTTACAGCTTTCAATGCATTTCGAACTGTCAGCGGCAAATTACGCAGGAAGCCATTCACGCTCAAAAATCGGGCTCGATTGAGTCAAGTGGGATAAAATAAAAGGCAAGGGAGGGAATTCGCACCCTCCATGGCAAGCCGGGAATCAGAAGCGGGAAACATACGTCCGGTACATTTGTAAACACTAACAGGTGCCGACAGCCTTTTGACAGTTCATTAAATTAAATGGCGCGTTTCATTGTGTGAATCGGAACCAATTGACATCAAAGTTGATTTGATTAGGCGATTCTTTCAATATATGTTTTCATTCGTGCCTTTTTCACCTAAAAGAGCTATCGAGTATATGTTAGGGTAAGGAAATCAGTTTAGCAGCTTTACAGAGTTTTCAGACCGGCCGAAATCCTCCATCATAGTATAAGTAATGGCCGCAGAGGTTGCTTAACCTAGTTTATCATTTAAAATCGAGTAAGTTGGTATGCACCGCTACGAGCTCTTCAAAATTTTAAGAAGTTTTTGAAGTATATAATTATAATTAAATGAATACAGGAATTTTATATTTAGCTACTCATTGATCTATCCAAATACAATAAAAATATGTTGTAGTTACCAATTTCTTTTTTATTGGGATTCGAACCCGTGACCCCGAGGACTGAGTACCTTGCGATATTCCTCAAATGCGATGTTCGCTTAGTACTTGATATCATATTTAGAAGTATTCTAATACTTAGTAGTTGGATATTTCTAAATACTATTTCAATTATTATATGTATTATCATTTCAAATATTATATAGTAATTATTTATATTTCATTCTGAATTAAGAGATTGTGAAAAATCTTACTTATATAAAATAAACTGATATTAATCATAAAACAATAACGACGGCAAAACTTTAATGACCTATGAAGTCAAAATTTTAATATTTTAAAATAATTCAGTTTTATGTAAAACGTAATCATTGGGCATTACAAAAGTCCTTCAGAAACTGTGTCCGGTAATTGGCGATAGGTTCACTACCTTTACATGGGACCAAAAAATTATCGACGAACCATGATGTGTTTATATTATATAGCTACGCTATTCTTAGAAGCAATACAAGCCTCACAATATTTATTGGGCTTTGACTATTATTCTGTAGAACTAATGGAAGCGCACGAGTTTTCATTTCATCAACTTCGGGCCGCGTCATTTGATTACGACCAGTTACATACATCACATAGCATCCATACTGAAAGGGCAGGGGATAATTCATTTTCGACGAAATATTGTCTGCAGCCCGGAAAAATCTAATTACAGACCGTTTTAACGTGGTCGTTGTAATTTTGATTCAGAATGTGATATTGCAATATGATATTTTGCACTTAAATTACATTGGAAAAGTAACTTCTACAAAAAAGATTACGAATATCTTTCGTACTAGATTTATTTCATGGCTAGTCATGAGGAGGGATGAAAAACATTTATAAATATCATACCTGAATAAGTTTGAAGCATGAATTATTATGTATAAATATTAATAAGACATTGGGGTTATAAATATTACCCCATTATTAGTAATGATTATTAAATGGACATTGAGGAATTATGAAAGATGGAAGTACTGAGATGGTAAGATAGAGTTTAAAAATAGATGTTACAGAGTGGTTGCATTGCTCATGTATATACTTCTGCTTTACTTTCAGTAGCAACGTTTGCTACTGAAAGAGACGTAAGAAAGTTGCTTTGAAAATAGTATATTCAAATATGTTTAATACATTGTAATACGAGTTTCGAAACGCGCATCCTTATGGGATGGACATAATAAACTGGTTTTCGATATACGCCCAGATTTTCAATCATTACAAAAATAATATATCACATAATAAAATGTTAAGCAACCTATTTCTATTTTTATAAACCCTTTATACTAATAGATAACTAGTCCTTGACCATTATATCACCTGATCGTAAATTATGATTTTCAGGCTCACCTATAATTACTGTCTTTCAAGGACAGCTGCTGGCACACACCGTTAGGTACTTGGGGACAGATTTTCTGCTTAAAGGTAATAGCCAGCCAAGTAGGCATCCACAAAATGGCCTACCACCATACACAAGTTGTTTCATAATTGCTATCCATAAAATTATGTTTCTTTTTACAATTGCTTGACTTACTGGCATTTTTAACTGTGATGCAATCTATTATACATCCGAAAACCCTTTATAAATTAAATTAAATTACAATTACCTAGTAGTTGCAGGTACCCCGAGGCACCTCTTCATATATTATACGCTACAAATACTGAAAGAGCCAATTTATAATGTAGTTTTCAAAACTGTGTTCAAAAGAAACATACAATTATTCTATCTCGCGTTTCAGCGATGCGGAACCCTAAAAGTAAGAATCGTATTTGCTCTTGGTTTACTAACTTGGTATACTAAACGTTGTAGACGAGACAGCGAAAAAAGTAGAAACACTTTATTTTTATTAACAAATAAAAATAGTTTTGCTCAGCCAACTAAAAGCAAAATTATAAAGATGTTTATGTCATTACTTCGAATCGTAATCACTCCGAAAGATGTTGATCAGTTTAGAGCATTTCAAATAAACAGTTAAACTGTAATAGGAACACGGTAATAACAGACTGGACAAGATAAACAAGCAAATGGATTCTCTATAAAAACCGATATGTGTTTTAGAAGCTTGTGGTAACGTGTTTGTTCTGTACTGAATGTGAGTAGGTATCGGAGGGAAAACTCAATTAAAAGTTGCAATAAAAATGTCGTTAGATATTTTGAATATAGAATCAAATAGTTATTTTTACATAAATATCTTTTGGCCAGTACTTTATCGCCATAAAGTACTTACAGACAATCTCTTACTGATATCGCAAATATTTCTGTGGAATAATATTTTTATGGAATACGTATTTAAAGGTCATAAACTGTTGCTTTACATTATATACGTAAATACGCATACTGTTAAAAAATCACTAAAGGTAGCATACTTGTTAAATAAGTATGATTGCAACACGATACAGGAAATAAAGTGCACACACAACCGTCTATTTTTGTCCCCAAACAGGTTTAGCTGTAAATATGATATTAGCAACATTAATACGATATCCTGCAATTAAATCTACGTATGGCTTCATCGACGTCTGTTACTGGTGTGTGGTCGCGAGTAAACAAAGATCTTAATGATCGTGCACTGGCGTATGTAAACAATTTATTAGCCCGCAAACGAATGTGTACAATCGATTCGTGCATTCGATACGTTCATTTGATGGCTTTCGATGTTCGTTGAATGGATCGAATAACGGTGATGCTTCTGCAATTGCAGACTTATCGTTTTTTATTGTTTAGCAGAAACTTCTTTGAACTGTATTTCAAAATACGAATGTGAGCCGAGTGGTTTAGGTATCTGGCGCAAAATCCGAGAACGCAGGTTCCATTCCACGCGGGACAAAAACTTTGTGCTCCAATATTTTGAATATATTCTTTGAACGGTTGGTAACTTTCATTTCGGAGGCGTGTCTTCTTCCAATTGTACTATTTTTTACTAGTAGGTATTGATACATAATACAATAAAAAAATTAAACGGGCAGATCACAATTTTCTGCAGTGAAGTTGGGATCAATAAGCGATTTTCCCGAGACACCGGATGCGGTCTGCCGAGCACGAGTACAATTATTATTGAATTTCCATGTCCCGGAAAAGAGTACGCCATCGAGCCAACAAGGGGCTATTTCCCTTTTAGACTGCAAATTAATTTACCTGTCTATTTCCTGTTGCCAGGTTTTGCATGCACAAACATCGTTCGCCTCTGAATCATCCGTTACTTTCACTTCTAATTAGAAATCATTAAGTTGACCCCCGGCCCACAACAACAAAGAGTTGAAAATTAAACTCTCAACTCATTCTCTAACTTCACCAAGACATCGGAGATAGACGTTTTTGTTTGTTTCTATAATTAAAACGCGACTTAGCCACTTTCTCGATAATTATAATTCCACTCGATGTTGCTGTTCCGGTAAGGATTTGCGAGGGACCGTGCCGGCAACCCGAGGAAGTCGGGCTAATTGTTTGAAGTTGGCGTGGATGCGCATTGTTGAGAATTGGATTAAAGCTTGAATTTAGTCTGATTCTTTATGAGACTTATCGGTAGCTGCAAAGTTTGTTTAGATGTAAACAGAGTACGGGTGGGCGCATTACGTAGCTCGGTGGTTGGCTGAGTCACGGGTGTCGCCGATCGTCGGTCGCCGGCCGCCAGTTTTGAACAGAGTTCTAACTCCCACTGGTCTGGCGCTAACACGCAATTTCGCCTCACTAGTTACTACGCCTCGATGAGCATTTTGTGAATTGTGTGGCAAATATAGTAAAATTTGTTCGTTATTTTTGTTTTCTTGATCACTGTGCCTAGTTAGGTAATCGAGATTCCATTCACGACAACTGTTATTGATTATACAAATTAAATACTGATTTGGAAATAAGGCCAATGAAACGACTGAACGAGTAGATACATGTTTGATTGTGAAGTGTAAGTTCCAGGTAACTAGCCATGTGTTGTGGCATGTATTGTCTACTTCTAGGTAAAATCAGACTAGTTTTGTATCAGATTACAAATGCGATGCGGTTGCACATGGCGCGTTCACTCGATTGTAGCAAAATTGACAATTTGATCGTGGTATAATCGACACGACCGCGTCGTAACAGTATTCAGAAGACCCGCCTCAGATTGGTTGACTACTGTCACTAATCATCAAGGAAATCGTTTTGTAACTAAACGATTGATTCACGCTACTAAAGAAAGTTAGCTTAATTTAAAACAGCATAAAAGTATGCTTCGCGAATGCCCGCCTGGCTAGCTACCATCATCAAGAAGGAAAATCTGTCTCCAAGTAGATACTTAGCCCTTGAGAGCTAAAAATTCCAAGTTACCGTAAACAAGATATGCGGCCGCATCATCACTTACTTATCATCAGCTGATATCGTATTATATCGTCGTCATTCTCAAAGACTAGCGTATCAGCAATAAAACAATCAATAGAGAAAAATAAAAGTTAACAAAGAAAGAAATTTTATAATGTTAATGTATAAATATAATCTTGAATGTTGTAATAAAAATATCCTTTTAAAATCTCCTACAATACATCACTAATTAGAAAGTTTGTTATGTATATCTCACAGAATTCCCCTAAAGTTCGTTTCAACTCCTTACTTGAAAACATTATAATACACATTGAAACCTGTTCCAACAATTTCACATACAATCATAAATTCTAATTTGGCTCGTTCGCGGATCTTGTTACCACCTCGCCTTCGGTTTTCCGGACTCATTGTATGTAACTCACCTACTCCCAAGACATTGTAGCCCCGCAGAACGTATATACAAAATTAATTAGACAAAATCTCGGGGTCTTGTAATATTTTATTATTATTTCTGCCGTTGTGCGAGGTTTTATTACAGAGTTATATTTACTGCTTCTCTTAGGTGTAATGAATCTGAATGGAGTCTTGATTAGCTATGTTCGTACGGATGCGTTACAACATTGTAATTATACTTGTAGTAATTATAGCGTATAGGTGTATTCAAACTTCCAAGGGTTTCCTATCTTGGCACGGATTGTGATCGTTTGTTAAATTAAACTTCGCGGAGCGTCGTCTACTGAGCGGCAATTTTCTTGATTGGTAACGCCTGTGAGTCTAGTTTGCACTGTTTTAATTTGTGCTACACCACTCAAGATATAATCACAGACTAAAAGTATGTAAGTGAATTTACTTCATAACTATTTAGTATAAATTTAATCCTATGTTCAACTGTCCAATACCCGCTCTAATAGCTTAGAAATGAACCAGGAAGGTATTTTAGGGTTGCGGGTTAAAGTCCCTCTGTAAGTTATATTTTACTATTAATTTTTTTTATACTATAACATCGAATAAGCAAGCCGTCCACTTTGTGCTAAGCGGTAACTTCTGCCTATAATAGATGCAGTTTGTCACAAGAGATCTTCGCTGCGCCCATCACCCTGAGACATAAATGTGTCTGGATGTTCACCCATACCGTTCAAATCGGAACACAGTAATGTGACCATTACTGCTTGGCGGATCCGATCCAACGAAGAGATACCACATGGTATCAGTTACATTTTTTAATAAGTATTTATTCCGTTCTTATCCCACGTTCTCTTTTAGAAATAGGCATGATGACAGTGTTTCCCCGGACTAACTCGCACAAAGAGTACTCCTACCTATTTTGTTTAATATAGGTATCCTACATAATTATAATAAACCATTAAAAAGGTAGAATACATAGATGCTAACACCTAGGATATCAATCATCATATTTAATATATCTTGTGAAGCAGTGCTGGTCCTGTGGCATTATCTGTGGACTACAGCGCAGAGGATCCATGTTTCAAATCCCACTGCAGCCTTGAGCTTCACCACATTGTAGTATGGCATTTTGAGAATATCTGCTTACCCAGCCTTCACACATATTTAAAAGACTCAAGCACCAAGCACCAAATATTGTGTTTCAGGCAGTTTTTATTTAAGGATCTTGCTTAGCATCTCCAACCAGATCATCACTTATTCTAAACTATCAACAAAAATAACCATCAACCAATATAGATAGTGGTATACAACCAATGAGTTTTCTCAAAGAGGATTATGGTTTCGGAATAAAAACAGCCGGCCACAAAATTGAAGCCATAACATTTACAATAAGTGAGATATATGTACTGACCCTTCTTTAGAGGCGGGTTAAGGGGAGGAAGATGATAATTTATTTCACCCAAACTAAGAAACAAGGATGTACTGACTTCCCACACAAATCAAAGGCTTTTCAAACCCAGCTAGCATAAAGATAGTACCTAATAAAAAATTTAAACTACCAGTCATCATGCCGCATTTTATAAAATTACATTAATTAATTAGAAAGTTATTTACAAAATAGTACAAATATAAGTCCCCATTGTCAGGCACTTTACATATAGTAAAATGCCAATTTCCATTATGTCACGTGGCTATAAATGTTAACTACAGCTACTACAATGAAAGCATTTGGACAACCTACGGGTCATTGCAGACTCACATGCTGCCCAAATGCTTCAGACCACTACCAGTTGGCAATAATAATAATCGATAATTATAAATAATAATCATACGAAAATAATAACTTTTGCAGTTTTTACTACTGATCATGAGAGTCATACCCAAAGCACCTGGTCCTTCATTCTGGGATCGGTTGAACGTTATTTATTTATCCCACTTGAAATGTCTTCCTTAGTAGTGAGAATTTAAACTGCGTCTACAAGATAGCAATAAGCTCGTCCCCTATTACATGGAATCTAAAACTTGTAGTATTAAGTATATAATAGTTCGTCTCGCCCTTAGGGTATTATTTAAATTTTTAGTCTATATGATTCTGTTCATTGTTGAACCGTATAAAAATATATAAGGCAACGCTTTTTTCACATTCCCTATAAGGGCAGGATTCAGGACATGGACACAGGACTAGGTGTGGTTCGTTCTTAAAAGGTAATCAATTCGTGTGTCCATCCTGAATGGCACGAGCCGACACAGCATTCTACTTAGCGCTGAAATGTGTTATGTCGTTCGTTTCGACCTTTCTTTAGTCTGCCGCACCTTTGTGCTTATTTAACACGACTTTGGTGTTATCAGTGAATCTATACCTCTCTTTATTTATTTATTTTATTCCCATAATTATAATATACTAAGCGTGGCTTCCAGTTTTTTTCTAGCCTTTGACCACTATATGGTAAGTGACGATGTGGTCTAAGATGTTGTTCAGTCTAACCTACAATGACTGACTTTCAAGGGCAGCTGCCGGAACAAACCGTTAGGCGTGTGGTGACATATTTTCTACCTGAGGATAGTAGCTAGCCAGACGGGCATTCCCAAAATACCCTACCACTATGCTATAACGTTGCCATCCTAAGAACTGACTGCATAACGTGCCCTTTGAAGCAAGAAAGCGCTCATTTAATGCCACTAGCGGTCAGCTATCCAATTCATGACCGCAGCAAACGTTGCTTAACTTAATTGACAGATCAAGAATGACTAAGTAAGCTAGGCTACGAGTGTTTGAAATAGCTGAAGAAAATATGCAGACGATTATAAGGCTACGAAAATTAAAACATTTTCTTCAATTAGGCAGTCTTAGTTACATTCTGTTTTATTTAACCAAAACATATCCTACTTCTTTTAAGAGTTTCTATTTATGACTTAATATAAATTTCATACAATATATTTTAGGACATTTAGCTGATGTACGACAAAACTAAATGTTACTCACGCACGATAAATGAAAACAGTTATGCAATCTGCCTAAACTGATACAGACAGCCATATTATTCTGCCTATTGATAGAAATACCGGAGTATATAAACTTTTAAAACGTATACCAAACTAGAGTAGGTATAAAGGTAGATCCCTTGTCGAGGCAGATGACGTGTCCTGCATTACAGAAGTGGTCGGGCATCGGTAAATGTGTCACGTAATGGATACCACAGGAGCCGAGATAAGAACTGAAAATTATGGTTACGAATAAAATGTTTAACACGGGAGTAGTAAAGGCTGGAATTATACAAAACAGATGAAACGAGGTTTTGAAACATGAGACCATTAGCAGTGAACAGTTGAGAATTGAAATACATAAGTAACAAGATACCGATATTAGAACTTATATCTCACGAGACAGAACAGAAAACTGTATGGAAAAACAACCTGCCAGCAAATTACGACCAATAAAATCGCTCACGGCTAATCCTTAAACGAAACCTAATGAACATGAAACCTCCAACAGATTGAAACAATTCCTGGCCACAGTCGAACCTCAAGCAAAAAATGGTATAAAACCACCAAAGCAGCGTTCCAGTGCAAATATTTACCCGTCGTTCACGAAAACTTTCGTAGCACGAATAAGTTTGGCTGAGAGAGTTGCAAAAAATTGCAATAAATATAGACTGGTGGTCAGTGCCCCGGTCAGTACAAATGAAAAGGCAAGTAATGGTTCTGTATAAATGCAGACGCAGTTAATATAGTACAGATTAATGGCTCAAAATTTAAATTTGAATGATATCGTCGTAGATCACAAATTAAAATTTTTCATATGCGATATACGGATAATTATTTCCATTTGATAGAGTGAGTAAAGAATCTCTAAAGCTCACCATATAGCACCACTACACTGGCATAGAAGAAAACTAATTGCATTTGACGCATGATTACATATACTTTTCGGTGAAATACCTATGAGTATAAGAAAAACATTATATAAAAATCTATATCTTCGTAGCTATATTATCATAACTCAATTTCCCATACAGAATAGAGAGCAAAATCCGAACTTTAGCCAAAAAAGTTGTACCGTCATTTTGAACACATGTGGTCGGATTGAAGTCCAGAATCCCAAACGGCGGTATAACTGAACTCTGTAATTGAATTCCACACACGGCGCCGATCCTGGTACTCTGGCATTCGCTGCGAGGTCGCACGTCGTCGTGTCGCGGTTAGGATTTATCGTGTAGCGAGAATATTTTTTGATATCTTCCCACTGGACTGCGAGAAGAATTATTGGTATTTTTATGAACTCAACATCATTAGGGATTCTTTCTTGGAGTACAGATATGAATCATAAGGTGCATGGATGATCATTTATTAGTATACAATATTTAAGGTGTTCGAAAAAAGTTCAATCCGTTGGGTATATAATAACCATCAACTATACTTCCTATACAATAAACAACGTACACTTTTATATAATGTACTATCATAAACCTTTTGAAACAAACCAATTTTGCAAAACTTTCATAGATACTGTATTTATACGGTATACAAACAGTATGCACTCAAATGTAATATAAAGCTTCCGTTTGTCGTCACACAATAGCTTTGGTCTAAATGCATTTGACGGCAGTGATGTCAATTACGGCATTGCAAGGCTGAATTGGCTGGCTTTGGCATTGCAATCTACTAGGATAGAGACCGAGAAATTGCTCTTCGAACAATTGCCATCTATTGCGCTCAGTAGAGAGAGTGGAGTAAAGGAGGAGAATTGGTACATAAACTCCGTAAAAGAGCTCATATGCTTCTAGTAAGAGTAGAAGGTCATGATAGAAAAAACATAATTTGGTACAGTACCGATAGTCAAGTAGGTAAATAATCATATGACAACATTGCAAATAACAAGAAAAAATTAAAGAACATACATTCTTTTTCACAGTCATCGATCAATTAATAAAATGAATAGAAGAACGAAATGTTCTTAAAATAAAAAGCAAATATTTAATTTCAAGATTCAATCAATCTTTTTATTACTATAGGGACTAAAGGAATGACCTCTATTTTACTTTAACGTAGCTTTCAAATCTTTGCTTTCCGACAGATGAGACGCGCACTAAAATTATCTAAAATACTATCAAAATCAAATCAAATGAAACTGAAATGCACAGCAATCTAATAATGCAGCCAGCATGATTGAGTGGTCAGCCAACTAATACAATTATCATTAGGGTGGCGACCGACGGATAGACTGACTACTGACGTATGTTGATACGATTGTACGCCTGTTGAGCGATTTCATTTGAATTTGATCACTGGACTGTCCGGCACTGATAGTGTTTGTTTGCGTGTGGGGCCGTTAGGCAAACTGAAGCCTAGGTTATTATAGTGGAGTAACTCATCAATGTAACTGATGGTGCTATTGCGGGGAGTTACGTTATTTTTTGTTAGATGGATAAAATTTCATTACACGTTACTTCATTGACTTTTTGCTGGCAATCTCCTCGTTTGTTTACCCATTTAGTATTTTTAACTTAAATAGTTTTTAATGTTTTTAGAAATTGTATTTCTTACTTTATTGTTGCAATGACATGTGATTGTTCCAATGTATAGTCAGTATTTTAGATCAATATTTTTGATTTGTTCAATGTGCAGTATTTTTATACTGCAACTACCTACCTCTAATACGTGCAATAAGATTTCATTTTCTTCAGCAGATAAATTATCATTTGGATATCTCACCTGGTGGTGAAGACTCTTATTAATAAATGGATTTCAAAGTTGAGTTCGATCTTAAAAGATGCAGTTTTGACGATTAATATATGGAACACTTGTCAAAAAACACGATCCCTATTGAAGATTATATAAAACAAGAGGATATAAAACGAGCTCAGCCTAGAATGGGAACTGGCACTCAAGGACAGCTGCCAGAACGCATCCTTTGGTGCTAGGCGACAGAATTTCAATTTTCTACTTGAGTGCCAGGGTGATAGCTAGCCAGGCAAGTGCTCGCAAAATGCTCAATCAACGTTCATTGGAAAACGATTTAAAAAAAAAGCAATACAAATTTTTCTTGACTTTCATGTAAGTCATATATAAATTGTACAACACTACAATTTATATATGATCAATACAACAAATAAAAATATTTTTTATTGTTTCTTTAGCTCACGACTTATTGTATTATATAGAATCCAGACATTATCATCTATCACCATTGGATTCTCTCGCGATAGAGGCATCGATAACACTCCATTCCTCGCATAATGTACGCATAATTGGCGTAACATCTCCACCACGCACCCTTTCAAGACATCCGAACGTTACGGGTATATGTTATTTAATTACGCAATCTCGTGCACAATGAGAATTGCGTCTCCTTTACGGATCTTGTATATGGGTATGGATTTGGAATATTTGGATTGGAGTTTGAATTGTTTGATTGTAAAAAGTAGTTTCAATAATATTCGAAACATGCGCGTTATGAGTGAAGTAAAGCATTGTTTATTTATGAAGCTACTTTTACAGTAAACCATGATCTTAAATTTGCGGATCGTTAGATACAACGATAATACGAGTATACTGCTAATATATCTGTTTTACGAATTCATTTGTTTGGAATGTCCCAGGATAGTATAGAAGCATGTTATTTAGAGCATAGTAGCGCCTTAAAAAAGTTAGCTCTAGGTACAGACAAACGGGAAAAAATAATTTAAGAATTATTGTTAGTTAAAATAACATCTAATGGTACCCAGTAATATTATAAAAACTTTGTTTTATTTTTTTGCTCCGTGATCGTTAAAAGGTGTCACTATATATTGTAATGTTTCAATTTATATAAAGACATTTGCAAGATTAAACATGTATTAAAATGTGTAGTATGTATTAATACTAAAAATATATTGTTTCAATCCTGATTTCGTCCCTGCGTTCCTTAGCCAAAAGGTTAAAGCATGACCGGAACGGCAATGGAATCATAGGGCGAGAACTATGGAATAGTATTTCCTCCCTTGAACTGCCATAACTCCCTAAGTAATGAAGGAAGAAGCCCTTCAAGGGTGTCCCTTACTACAGAAGTCCGACTCAATTATAAACGAATGAATCAAAATGATGGAGTAACTTTCAAATTCAACTATTTAGTAAAACAGCTTGCAGCTATAACTACAACGACGGAGGAATTTGAGTTGACAGATGTCAATATAGTGTAAGTACATTTATAATATGTGATGAAAGTAGAAAAGTAATAGTAGAGTAATTACTAATATTATTAGCAGGGGGGCACAGGGTGGTGTGTCTTTTAGTGTTATACGCATAGATTACGTGTCTATATGAATATTATTGCACCTAATACACCTATTAACATTTTTGTGGGAATACCCTTAGCAGACGTAACACCTAGTGCGGCTGCTAATGGAAGGTAAATATACTGTGTATTATCTTAGAACTTTATTTAAGTAATAAATATTTTACTCCACTAGTTATATGCTACTTTTCAGGTACCTAAAAGTAGCAGTAACTTGTGGAGTCGGACCATGATAATGTAAGGTCAGTGTTTTGAATCGCGTGCTGCTGACTTGAACATTTTTTTTCATACTATTCAGTGTTGAAAGACAGTTCCGTTTTTTATTTAAATTATTATACAGGCAGTGGCAGGCTACCGCGCCACAATCACTCATTTTGAAGCGCTTGTAACGAAGTTTACTTAGCTGTTCTCAACCGATCAGCAAAGTTAAGCAACGTCACGCGCGGTCAGGAGTTGGATGGGTGACCGCTAGTGACATTACTACTGAGCGTTTCCGTGCTTCGGAGGGCACGTTGAGCCATCGGTCCCGGTTGTTGTCTTAGGATAGCAGTCGTTATAGCATGGTGGTAGGGCATATTGCGAATGCCCGCCTGGCTAGCTACCACCCTCAAGTAGAAAAACTGTCGCCAAGCACCTAACGGTGTGTTCCGGGAGCTGTCCTTGAGAGCCAGTACTTCTTGGTTAGCCTGAACAACATCTTCGACCACATCATCACTTACCATCAGGTGAGATAGTGGTCAAAGGCTAACCAATCATGCATAAAAAAAAAATCGTCGACGCGTCTTTCTAACTAGCTAGTAGCATTATTACATGCGAAGTTCTTAGATCGCAGAGCACCAAGAAGCATTATACATGTTCCCAATTCAAAACTCTTCACCTTCATATATAAGGCTAGTACTAGGAAACTAGTACTAGGAGGAAAGACCTACTTTGCTCGTACTTATCTGCGAACAGAACATCCTTTTTCGAATAAATGGGATGAAACTATGTTTTATGATATTTTTTCTACATGTCTATGTTATTTATTTGTAACATTAAGCATATGTATAGCATATGCACAATGCACATATAATTTAATAATTGGTTATATGAGCTAAAAACCCAACAAGCTGTTATTGCAGATGTAATAGAGCTTCGTATTACACTTTGGTACACAACCCTAACAATCAATCAGGTTTAATCCATATATTTAATGCGTATATAATATCTATATCTTTCCAATGCCTGTGCACTACTCATTACACTCATTATATTCATACACACACACGTTCTCATATTTAAATGATATGAGAACGTTTTATTATAATACTTAAAGAGGGTTTTGAATAGTCTCCTATCACTAATCTACTGGCTTGCAATGCAACGCTCCTCTTTCAATGGGGAAGATAACAGGCCGGCAATTTTTAATTAAGTTTTAAACATTAACTGCTTATATTCCACGTTCAAATTTGTAGACTAATGCATTTACCTTATCAATATAAAGTATCATCTTTAACTACACAAAATATTTTCAATCTCGACAAACTAATTCATTCTTATGGATGTTTCGGACAAAAGGAAAAAGTTATTTTTATCTGTTTTGTGAAGGAACAAGTGGTATCTGACTTTTAAAATCATTAGCATCAGATCATGAGCCCTTGCTTGAAAATACTCATATGCGGTCATTTTGTCCAAAGGCAATATTTTTCAGACTCACCCATCGTTTTATGTTAGTCAGACTGAATTTTAATGGGCCTCAATGAAGCTGTAATCGCTTTTCGAAGCATCTCCAAGAATATGATACATGGACATGTGTATATTATTATCGTAGATTTGTACTTTATACTGCTGGAGTAGCTTTTACTCATAATGTTACTGTTTCCAATTAAACTTTTACAAAAAATCAAAGCTTTAGCAATATGCATATTAGTTGTACTAACTAAGTATAGATTTAAGGGATTTTCGGATTACTGTATCAGCCGGATTGTCCACTGCTGAACATAGCCATTCCCATTAAGGGGGGCCATTTTTACCTTTAGTTGCCTCTTACGATACCCACATGTAGCAATGGAGGGGTGACATTCTAGCCCGGCACCCCAAGTGGAAAAGGCGGTTCGGATAGTTCTTAGAATTAACTAGCAGAGAAATTCTCAGTCAGACGTATGGAGCTGTGCTTGAGTTTTATATATGGCGTTAGGTTTGCCCCATATTACATGGGACTATAAAATATATGCATGCCAACCCCGTCGGGGACTTAAATGCGTAATGTTGTATTGCTTATGCTCAACTGATAAAATTTACTCTGTTATTAAGGTTTTAACTTGTCAAAACCAAAAGTAAATCATAATAAAACCAATAGCGATCACGACTATTCGTTACAGTTTCGCGAAAGCGTTGTTTACGCAGGCTTTTGTAACTAAAGTTGTATTTCACATGGTGGACGCGCCGGCCGCTATCTGATGATTGGTTTTTGGCAATTAACAGTATTGCTCACGTCGCAATAGAGTTCATTCACCGTGTGAATTATGTATGGACACCTCGAATTTCCCTCTTTGTTGCATCGCTGTACTCGACTGCGCGTAAATACCTATCAATGTTTAATCACGTTTGTTTAGAGGATGAATATCCAACAAACAACGAGACCACACCAATATTCTGTTTGTTTAATGACATTAAATTGGCTAAAATAACAAACCACGCCAATGTAAAGGAAGCCAGCGATAAAGGTGTTCAACGTTGTCCAAACCTAAGTTGTCAAAAAGCTTTTAAACTAGATCGAAGATCGCCAAATAGTCTAGAAAATCCATTAACAGCGGTTCCCAGCTATCGCTATACAGGTTGGTCGCGTTCTATTCTACTTAACTAGAATTAACTCTTATACAATGTTAAAGTGTACATTTACCGGTTATATATTCATTTATAACACATGTTTCAGAGGCAATAATTATTTTCATTATACGCAACGACAAGCTCACTGAGACCTGTCGTCCCTTTATTAACATTTAAATTTATATTACATTTACACAAGAGATATGTCTACCTTGATAATACGTCACCTTTATGTTGTTTGTAACATGCTAAATTGATGCTATCTTTTAATTTACTAAAATTTAACATTAGTATTGTTAGTTTAAAGTTGAATTTCGCTTATCATTATGTGTTTTCAATGGAATTAAACCCTTTGTCTTAAGGCGTTAGTTCACGATGCTATGCCGCTTGACATTTGTGTAAAGGTTACCTCTATTTTGACGGTTTTCTTTTTACTTGCTGACACAATATTGTGTTGGGCAGAAAGGGTGTTGTATTGTGTTTGAATTAACCTTTGTGTTTGTTTGGGGTGAAATTCACACTTAATTTTAATTATCTGCAACTGTTATGTTGTATTCATATAATTTTCTTAAACACAGAATGATGTTACATTTAAAGTCTTAGATAACTAAAAATTTGTGGCTGGTCTATTGATAGAAAAAGAACAAAATGTTAAGGTTCTCGAATTCAGCATTTAGACGTCATAGTCTGCGGTAAAAAAACTTCACCGATGCTGTTTATTTAAAACTACGAAATACGCGACCAGCATGAAAATCGATGAATTAAATATTCATTACTGCGAAATAAGATCCAAAACAAAGTAATGTGCGAATAAAGGTAGAAAACTAAAATTAATTAAACGCCTACATCACATTGTAGCGAACACAATTATGGAAGAGGCGTCGCACCGATGAGTTGGTGGCACGGAAAGAGAATGAGTAACATAAAGCACTACAAGTAACACGAGAATATAATAGTTTTAATGTTGCAAATAAATAACACGGCGAGGAAGAAGACAATGGTGGTGTAACGAGATCGCCTGTTAATTGTGGCGAGTGTGGAGCGGCCGTAGATCGCTGATTTATAGAGGCCATTGAAATTACGCCCTATTTGTTCTTTTTCGCAAGTAGGTACAGCGTAGTATCATCCAATAAAATACAGAAAACATGTTTCTTAGAAACATTTCTGCATCAATGTTACCAGTCTTGATTATTTTAGAACACTGTTGAAAAATAATTGTCATAATTTAATCTTACCTCTCATTTTCTGCTCATCAAGGAGTTGCCTTTCTAAATTGTCTTTAACTTCTCTTTCTCTCAGGACATCCATCTTTAGCTCGGCTGCAATAACAAAACAAAAAAATATTAAATTATATCTACGCCTACATCAAATAATTTCTAGGAACAATAAATACGATTCGTGAGGGCAAAATATGTACTTGACCTATATTTAAACTGATGCTACCAATAAGATTACAGAAAATCTTCGCATAAACATCAGTTAAAGTTAAATAAATGGTTCATTGTATACAGAAGGCATTGTATAAATTTAACAGTGAGCTAAACCGGTAACAAGGCCTTTAGCAAGGGGCCGATTAGGAGCATAAACACGGATTAACTCATTCGGAATCCCGGTACTATTGTGAAGGAAGGAGTAGAATTGAGAGATTTGCATAACTTTCAATTAGATGTAACCTGACGGAAATGATTGGGGGAGCACTTCCGATTTGGTACCTTCGGAGACGTTATTGGATTTTAATCATTTCACAATACACATTACATTTTGTAGTTTAAAAATAAATAAAAATATAAGAAGAAGTTGTTTTTGCACTTGATACGTTAAATGCACACTGAATTCCTTGAATCAGCTAAAATATAAAATAACTGTTTTACACAGAGCTTGACAAACAAACCAAAAATGAATAACATGAGTTAATAACCAAACGCAATACATAAATAACACAAACACTAATAATCACCAGAGCCAGTTCTTAGTTTAGGTTAAGCCTGTTTACAAACATCAACCACATCATCACTTACCATCAGGTGAGAGAGTAGTCAAAGGCTATCCTATTAGCAGTTAAAAACAACTTATACATAAATATTCAGAAAGGGGATGTTATATATACAGAGCATGTTAGAAAATTAAATACATTTAAATATAATTATTATTGTGCTGACAGTATTATTACTCTACTGCGTCATTTTTTTTTTTTTATGCCTGATAGGTTAACCTTTGACCGCTATCTCACCTGGTGGTAAGTGATTATGTGGTCGAAGATGTTGTTCAGGCTAACCTAGAAGTACTGGCTCTCAAGGACAGCTGCCGGAACACACCGTTAGGTGCTTGGCGACAGATTTTCTACTTGAGGGTGGTGCTAGCCAGGCGTGCATTTGCAAAATGCCCTACCACCATGCTATAACGACTGCCATCCTAAGATAACAACCGGGACCGACGGCTTAACGTGCCCTCCGAAGCACGGAAGCGCTCAGTAGTTTTGTCACTAGCGGTCACCCATCCAACTCATGACCGCGCGCGACGTTGCTTAACTTTGCTGATCGGTTGAGAACAGCTAAGTAAACTTCGCTACGAGCGCTTCAAAAAGCTTTGTTGATATGAAAGCTTTGTTTTTTTTTTAAATATGCATGAAAGATAAAGAACTGTCTAATTGCATTTCAACGTTGATGATGCTGGACTTATTACGTATCTTAACCTTTAAATAAACCGAGTCCCTTAGAAAACAAAGCGTTAAGTTTCAATCAAGGCTTATGCAATCTTCGCCATCGATAAGTGTCTGATCCACCCATACGGATGAACGCGTGACGCCTAACGCCATTTAATTTGAATAGAAAGAGGTCATGTCCCAAAGACTCACAGTTTAATTTGGTCCCTTATTCAATTAGGTACCTAAGCTTCATCTATCTAATGGAGGCCGTGAGGGGATCCGCCTGATTAACTTGCGTTGTTAGCACCTACGGTTAGAGGTGCATTACTTGAAAGATTCAATTTGATATAATCCTCATTGTTTCGAGATAGCGATAATACAATGCCTTTAGTAATACAAGAGAAGGGAATGGTAATATAAAATTGTTATTGATGATTCACAAAAAGATTATAATGTTTAATATAGAATAAATGCGTATTAAGGAAATCAAACGTTATATGAAATCAAATGAAAGCTTTGAAATAAAAATAAGCTTTCGAGCATCTGGCAGTCTGCTAACATCTTCAACTACATCATATTTTACCAACAATTGAGATAGTGATCAAAGATAACCATTACCTATGTAAAAAATAACTTATGTAATGTATTTTTTTCTGGTGGCCACTAAAACCCAACTTTTCACTAAACTAACAATAATCTAACACATTATTGTAAAGCACATTGGTAACGCAAATATCTTGTTCAATTCAGAGAGAACTGTTTCACTTAATTACGATTCCGTTGGCCTTTTAATTATCGCAATAGATTGAATATCAGAAACTATGTAACTTGATCTTATTTAATGTTCAATTAAAACCAAACACGAAGCTCTAAAAGCTATCTACCATAAACTTAGAGTAGATATTAAAGGCATTGAGTTGTTTATAAATGTATGTTTTTTTTTTTATGGGATAGGAGGACAAACGATATGATGGCTCCGTAGTGGTAAGTGATAACCGTCGTCAACGAATATCTGCGCTACCAGAGGTCTCGAGGATGCAATACCGGCCATTGAAGAGCAAATATGTTTTTTTCTTGTAGACTCCTAAGTCGTATCTGCTTCTACAATATGGCAGTAAGAGGCAGAATACCGTGAGAATCACACGGCTGTGGACTTCCAAGCCAGAAATATGTGGTAAAGACTCTGTGATAGATATATTAACACTAATAAACTGCATGTAAGAAGCAGGTATAATATAATGTTAATAATTAAATATTTTCTTTCCAGCTGTACGCCTTTATTATTAAAACACTACGAACTATAGACAGCTACTAAGACGAAGGCATCAACCAGAGCCACACCTTAAATGGTATTGCCATTGCATTTTGACAACCTACAAATCATTGCAGGCTCACAGGTAGTCCAAATGCTCCAGCCCACTACCAGTTCGCAGCGAGCCCAGCATGCTGCAGCATTGCCTCGTTGTATTGCAATGCTTATTCTTTGAGCCAAATAGGTGGCAGAATTATCACGCGTCGCATCAACCAAGCGCTCTGGTGAGTTTTCGAAAATACGATGAGCTCACGGCCCCTAAGGACCCAATGTTTCCACACCATACGGTTCAAAATTGTTACAATTACTGGGATTAGAATACTTGCGCCCTACTTAAATAATACAGTTATAAATGATTAACAGAATTAATCTGCACAGAATCACACAAAGTAAGCTAATTAACAGAAAGTAAGCGCGTCAAAAGAAACTTATGGCGAGATAAAGATCTACAATGGAATACAGACACAAGGAGCCGAGTGGCTCTTCAAGAACCGTATCGACGCACAAAAATCTCCGATAACAGAGACAAGTTAACTTGCGCCCGCGCATGCTCATAATAAGGGCCCCCGGATAAAGGTATAAGTATCGCACGAGTGCTATCTAGAATTGAGATCTCTAAATTGAAACATTGTCTTGCTCATTGTATTACTACTACCTATATCGAGACGTTGGGTCCGTGGGGACCGGGAGCTCATCGTATTTTCCAAAACTTATCAAAGCGCTTGGTCGATGCGACGCGTGATCAAACTGCTGGCACCTATTTGGCTCAAAGAATAAGTATTGCAATGTTGCCAGCACGCTTCCAACTGGTAGTGGGCTGGAGCATTTGGACTGCCTGTGAGTCAGCAATGACTTGTGGGTATCTAAATGATTTTATTGTAGAAGCTGTAGTGTTGTATATACATAGTTTGTAGTATTTTGTTAATAAAGGCATACCGCCTATATCTACTATATGATATCACAATTAACGTACTTAGAAATAAAATTGAACAGTGTGAGAAGTCTCAAGCTGTATTAAAATATAAAATCTACGTATGATATAGAATTAAATGAGACAGATATCATTAATGACGCAAGATCATTAAATTACGGTAATAACAATAGTTTATGATAAATCATTTTCATAGCAAAAAGCCTCAATCTTTAGAAGATATTGATTGCAAGATTAATATCGAATCAATCCTGGTGTATGGTGTAATTTAGAGGGCTTTTAGTTAAGAGTGGTTTCGCACATGAGACGTAAATTACCTCTGCGAGGGATGGCCATTAAGGTCCCGCGTCGGCACGCCGCGTATCTCGAATCTCGCGATTTGCGAGTAGTTACTGGGGACTTAACAAAAGCAACTGCCGGTGGTCCCTGTGTACTTAACAGCGGCTTATTACTCCGAAAAACTAACTACGAAATATCTCAAAATAATAATACATTATACAAACGATTAAAACACTTCACAAGTCATTTCTACCATGTGATGATAATCGTTTACACACAAAAAGTGTACTAATACAATTTCAAACTAATAAATCAAAACCGATACTAAGAAGGTGGATAATCGTTCTCAAGGAAACATTTATCGATAAAACAAGAGAATAACCGAAAGACCAAAGCGGAACATTCGATTATTAAATCGATCTTTATATCGGATCAATCAAATTTAAAACCTGATTGAGTTGGCGTCCGACGAAAAATTATTACATTATAAATAAAATAACAATAAAAACGATGCGCGCGGTTCAAGGGAATATATAATTATGGACAATTATTATTATGATATCGAAACTCAATGGTCGATAGATGATTGAAAGGATCGAGACCCATAAACAAAAGGATCAAAATTGATTACGCAATTTAAGAATGTTCTTAAAGTGTAAGTAATTATTTGATAAAGATAAAAGAACGATAAACTTAAATGTTAATGGTCGGAAAATAAGCTGACATAGGAAGAAAAAGTAAATTTTTCTCTTATTTTTTCAGACAGCAGCCAAAATGTGATTCCCGATTTTTGAAGAGGTCTCGCGGAGAGAAAATTCTATTTCTCTTCAATTTCGTGCACTCAGCAAAAACAACAATAATATTTAAATTTCGAATGTGACGCCCTTTAACAGTCGTTGCGTGGGTAAAAGTCAAGTGATCTCATTCTTGTTTAAAACGAAAATAAAAACATTTAGGCAAAATTTGTAACTAAAATTGAATATTATGAAAATTATTTAAAAGGTGTTAGACAATACACATAATTTATGTGATGCCTTGGAGCAGTTACAATAGAGGAAACAGTTTAATTTCAATGAAACATAAGTCATAGGGTGAACGAATTAAGACATATTTTCACTACCCTCGCCAACGCCAAGACGAAGTCGAGCTTGCAGTTAAAATAACAATTAAAGTCTTCCTGAAATTTACGACTCAAAACTGCCAAAATAATTTAAGCAGGCGTTATGGCAAAAGCGACCAAACGGTTCTTTGAAATGGGAAACAAAAGTCGCATTCAGATCTCCCTCTCAGTTGTGTTCAGCCGTTTTGAGTCGAATGAATTTGGGAGAAGTCTTTCGCGGTCTTAAGGTGAAATTTTAATAGTAATAGCGTTAGGAAATATTACTTAGGAATATTGTTGATTTAAGCACTTTTAGAGATTCAGTGGGGAGATTATGATTTACTGAGTAATCAGCTTTTGTTTTTAGATCTCTAATAAACGAATAAGGACAAATGAATCAAAAGGTATGGATTCGGTATAAATACATTAGTTGAATTTTATGATCCTTTTTATGATTCAAAGTAACGATAATGGCTGTCGTGGCGCGGAGAACGAATTTTCTTCCCTATTATTTTTTTAAATCTACAAACCGTTGGCAATTCTATTTTATTGTTATGAGATTTTCCGGCTTATGTCACACGGTTGTGGCACTTGACGGCGGAGGATTATTCCCGTAGTCTCCACGCTAATAATCATAAGAATTGCTTCCCTTTATTATGTGTGAAATTTAGAACGTAAAAATCTTTTGCAAGCTTTCATTGCCTCTGTGGAGTTCCACCCCTCGTTGAAACAAGGGTACTTTTTGAGTAACATATGCCGGAAACCTCTTCATAAAAAATAAGCAATCTAACGCTCCTTTATTTGATGCGAAGATTTTGTCATACATGTGTAACACATAATTTTATGAATATATTATAAGGAATTTGCATTTTGTTTACGCGTTGGTATATTTCGAGGAACGTCGTAAATCGAGGTGCTTTCTGCAGATTCTTATTACTTGTTGTAAACGTACAAATAATGAAGTTGTTGTCAGAAAATGGATTAAAAAGTAGTAGCGTATCGAACGTGCAGCGTCCGAATAACTCGCGGAGTTATCTCCGCACGCGCACCCAATCTGCGATCGAAACACACCGGATAAGATTATCCAGTAGCCCTGTATTATTTTAATGAGCCTACACGACTCAAAGATTCGATGCGATACGAAAAAGCTTAGGTAACGAGGTGCATAAAAATATACAGGTCAAAAGAGATATCAAACAGCCGCAGCAAGATGACGCGCCCGCTAAGAAAATACATCTTCGAGAGGGATTTTTAAATTAGCCACCGAACACGATAAACTCCGGTACATCTACATACCAGCTGACGGCAGATCGGCCGATACCATTATGTCTCTGGTACGGCACCGATTAAAAAATATCCACATTTATAAGCGGACAACATCTGGCGGTATTTAAATAAGATATAAACGCGCGAGTCCACGAATGCTTTGTTTTCGGGTGTACATTTTGTTTCCCGGTGGATGCTCCCCTCGCCGGATATATTGGTATTAAAAATGTAAGGGAGATTTATGCGAATGGTTCTAAGCTTTCATTAGATGTTTCTTACGCTGTGTTTTTGCGGTCGCCGCTCCCTGACCGGTAATTTTTCATTTTTGTGTAAAGTTCCCGATGTTTCAGCCCTATGGGGCTGAATTTAACTGCATATAAAGAATATTAATGCTCTCAGGAGTCGCGGGCAGGTGTACGCTATGACTTATTTTATATCAATTCTCCGCCGCATTGGGAATAGAAATTACAAAAAAACGTTTTTAATGAGAAGTTATAGAGCACCGTGCATTTTATAGTAGGCAATTGTGGCGGAAATAATATAAGTACATTTCTGGATTTTGTCGAAATTAACATTAGGGGATAAGATTAATAAAATACTTACACTTTTTTGGTTAAAATTATTAAATTTTCAAGCTAAAAGGTTTATGCGCTGTTTTATTTCACCCATGTATAATATGATCATTATGTTAGAAAACTTAAGATGGAATAAAGGGTAGTGTGTGCAACCCCTGTTTTCGCATAAACAAGAATATCAACCGTAATATTACGGTTTGTAATTTCGTATGTAAATTACAACTACAACAAGCGTTCGCCTTTCACCCCATAGACACAAGTACCATTGTCATAAGACCTTCATTTGGCATGGGGGTAGAGAACTTAGAGATTTAGTTAAGCTGGTCGGTAAATCTAACAGTTTTAAGAACAGCCAGTACTAGTACAAAATACGGTCAAAAATTTTACATTATAATTTTGGGAAACAGTTCTGAAGACCATTGTCATGCCTATATAAATTTATTCTTGATATACTAGCTGAGGTAGGTACAGGTATCACGTCATCAACATTTTCTTTGATGTAATAGGTATAGGTAGATAGGGCATTCCTATCTACCAGGCACAGTACTGTACTCTGGATTGTGACTGGGATTATTTTATAAAAAGCTAATAACACCAGGTCACAGACCAGGATGATTTGGAGATTAACCTCAGGACCTTGGAAGTGGCACTCACTACACAAGCAAACTTTGTTGTCAGAGTTAGGTTAAGCTTGAATTTAGGAAAAAATAATAATTATAGTTACAGTTACTATGGTCCATAAATAATGTATGTAGGGTTAAAGCTACACTTATACCAACTCTATCTTTACAGCAATCGAACTAAATGAGACACACATTCACGCAGACATTCCCGGGTGCGTCACATTAAATTATTTCAGCTAAGTAATTCCGAGCGGTTAATTATTGCACAACCTGGGAGGAGAGTTGAAAATGTAATTATTATTAAACTTTACGATTGTCTCACTTTACCCCTTTGCCTCCCTCTACCAACTCAAAATGACCTACAAACCAATCTAAAATTATCCGAAACTATGTTTTATGTCCATAGCAACAAAGCTCAAAATTTACTGGTGTTGTATGTGGATGTAGAAGGTTCTACCATTTAAGTTGTTCTACATTAGATCCCGAGATCCTGAGGGAGTTTCTTACCTTGTTGCGGTACAGGATTCATATTTGAGCTACTGTCTATGAATTTATGTGTAGGATAAGTTGAGCAGACGTTTCTGCTTGCACAAGGACCAAATTAGCTAGATACAGAGTGCTCCCTCTAGAGCCTATATGTATGGGCATTTTTCTAAAAGTTGCATTAATACGTTACATGTTTTAAGCAAATATTTACTTTGATGAAGATGTGCGGTATCAAAATAAATAGCTAGCAAATAATAAATGAGTAAGTATACCTACCTAGTAATGAAAATACCAATAGTAATGAAACCTGCTTTAAGGAACCAGATAATTAAATAGTCATTAGCTGCATCATCACAAAAACAGTTCCCAAGCAATGACGTGCTTTTAAAGAATATCCGTTTTTAAAACTGTGTACTTATTATTTTATTATCATAGATAAAACAATAAATGAACAAGCAGGCAAATTAAGACTTTTCACATCACTGCCTTGATGAATTCAATAGTTGGACTTTACTTACCCGCAGGCGATACGGCTTCACCCTTTGCTATTTCTAGCAGAATAGGATTATTTTGCAATCGAAATATGTATATATAAGTACTGGGTTTAACTTTATAGTAGATGGATTCGAAGATATAAAGTGTTTGGCATTTGTGTTTTCTTCTTCTTGACAATTATTGCAAGGGGATACTAAATTTTATTTAATATGGATGAATCTTTGTAGAATATCATTACTAATGTGTTTTTAAGTATTTAGCAAATACACGAAATTATAAATTGCCTAACAAAACCTGAAATTGAACCTATTGAACTGTCAAATCAATACGCAACAAACAGGTAATCTAGTAAGCCATCATATTCGATATTCAGACCCGTTTCAAACAACGTGGCTTACCGATAGATGGCGCGCGTGTGGTCGAGTCGCGTGCGCAGTAACCGGAGCGACACACGACGGTAATCCAATATGGCCGACTGTCTCGCGTATCGGCATTGCACGAATGGCATTTTAATATGCACAGTTAATGTCACATATTGTTTACTTGGTTCAGCGGATGAATAGCTATGTGACCGCAGACATAATGGAATAGATTATTTAAAATCTGATTTCCTAATAGATAATATACTGTACACGTAGTATGACATTATGTACTTAAGTATGACTAATTGTTAAATAGAACTTGAAACTGAAAATAGTCAACAAGAACGCTTCTGCTAAGACTTTTTGTTTCTGAAGAATCTGAAAGCTGCCAATAAAACGAAGTTTGATTTTGTATATCTCTGTGCGTTTGTAAATAGTATGGTGATATATTTTTTTACTTTTTTTATGCCTGATAGGTTGACCTTTGACCACTATCTCACCTGATGGAAAGTGATGATGTGGTCGAAGATGTTGTTCAGGCTAACCTAGAAGTACTGAAGTAAGTAAGTTCTTTAATCTACCATGCCTTGTGACAAGGGTTTTTTTAATAGTATAGTGATGGAACTAGCATAGGTGCTACCAATGCAGGCAGGCACCTGGTGTTAAGCGATAATCTCTACCTATAACAGATGCAGTTCGTCACAAATGACGAACTTAGCCCCATCATCCTGAGACATAAACTTGTAAGACTGTTATTTTTCTCATGCCTGTAGTTTCACCGGCGCCAATACCCTTCGAATACATAATTCAAATTAAGTAATGCGCTCATTACTGCTTGGCGGTTGAAATAGGCATAGTACTTCCCCTGACGAACTCGCACGAAAAGTTAAGGTAACCACAATAAGGTAGGCCTACTTAAGGCGTGTAAACACGGCCAAATCGTTAGTGGTAAAAAAATACAATAAAACGAATTAAAAATTAAAACGGTGTTTCCGTCATAAGCAAGATATTCCTATGTTTTTTCTAACCCTAACCATAACACGTCTAGATCTGCTGAAGAGCAGGTTCCCGTGAACAAACAAAGATCGCAGGCTGCTGATGAAGCTCACAATGGCGCGAAAGCTGGCGCGCGCACAATGGCGAGTATCTGCACGCGCGCATCTCGCAGTGGCTCGTTACCTGCGGGCGATTTGCACTGGCTGTAGGATTTAGCGGATTTATGAGTGAAATGGACAGTTGCCTAGTTGTAGGGGTAGGGAAGTAATATCCTTGAAGTTTTTGACACTGTCCAAGCTAAATCCTTTGTTATGATATCAATGATGAGTTACATGTGTAAAATGATAGGTAACACGTAATTTGGATCCGAGCGATAATGTCGCGATCGTCAGCATTGTAAAAGCTTTCATATCAATTGAATCCATTAGCAGAGTACACAAGTCCTGTCTGTCTATTTGCTCATCAGTTTTTATCATTGGCCAGCTCGTGTTTGCTCGATCGGTCACTTCCATATTATTGATGGGCTGTTTCCCCTTCGACAATGGCATTTGCGGTTTCAGAGAGCTTTTTATTGCAATTTGTGGCTTACAAAGTGTAATTGGAAAGGCTTTTAAGGGAGTAATACGTTTGGACCAGAGAGCTTGGGTCTTTCATATGTGTTACTTGTCTCTATCATTGACTTTTAATTGTAATCTACTAAATCATGACATGAAGTGTACCTAAATGAGAGTACAAAGTATCTTATTGTTTTTATACTTAATTGACGAGATTATTATCCGGCACGAGTTAAGATTTTACTTGTACTTTTATAGCGTTTTATAGCGGTTTTAACGCCCAAAACTGACTAACATATGTATGGATCAGTTTGTAAGTTCGCTACATTAAGCTTACAAAACCGGCCAAGTGCGAGTGGGACTCGCGCATGAAGGGTTCCATAACTAAATATTCTGTGAATAGTTAAAGCCTGTCACCGTTATTAGTATTGAGCAAAAACTGGAAAAAAATCAAGTTTGGTGTATGGGTTAAATATTTATTTTATTTTTAGTATTTGTTGTTATAGCGGCAATAGAAATACAGCTATCACCGTTCTTGAGATATAGCCTGGTGACAGACGGACGGACGGACGGACAGCGAAGTCTCAGTAATATGGTCCCGGTTTTACCCTTTGGGTACGGAACCCTAAAAACAAACTATCGCAAAGTCTACAAAAACATTAAAGGAAAAACCTCAACATGTAAAAAATATATATGTAGGTTCATCCACAGTTCTAAGGTAAAGTTTTACACTTTACCAATAGATGTCGCTCGCTGTATCTACGCATCAAAAGTTGAAACTCCGTTCACCTTTATCCGGCAACCCAATCGTATTGATTTTCGCTTAAAACTTTTACTCGCTTAAAACAAAATTATTAAAAGTTCTGCATAACAGAAAGCCATAAAGCGTTCTTGTCCTATCTACCGCGTGCCATTTGTCCGCTGAACAGCACTTAGCTTAACAAAAACTGATAGTTGTAAAACAAAAGAGCGAAACAAAACCAATGAAACAAGAGCGGACCATTTCGTACAGAAATAAACTAAGCGGTAAGAATTAACAGGGATAAAGGCTTAAAAGAGTAGCCGAAGCAGATTTATGTCGCGATGATCGCGATCGGGCCGATTCACCGTGTTACAGACATTTTGTTTTTTCGAATGGACTTGGAATGTACTGATGTGGTGTTGGACGTGTAAGTTTATATCTCCGCAAAAATACATGTTCGCTTTCTACCTGTGTAAAGAACGCAATACGTAAACACTGTGGAGGGAGATCCACTCGAAAAGGTGACAATATGACACCTATTTCCCATTGAATGGTAGTATATTCACAGGAACGAATCGACAGCGTTTTATCACGGCTAGCCCTTTCACCAACCCTTCCCGTGTTTATCAGATAACACAGTGAATGCAGTGCACATTTGTCTGCGAGTCACCCACTCTGCACTAGTGTAAAAATTGTCAGCGAATGCGGCTAGATAGTGATCTGTCATTTGATGGACACAAATAGAGAGGGGGTGTTTTACACGGAGATATTTCTTCGAGTATAGAACGATGAGTATACAAACACAACACGTACAAGTTGGCAGTGGAAATAAGCATATAAATTCTATGGTTTTATAAATTACTAGAGATAAAATATTTTGATAATAAGATAAAAAAATATACAAGTTCCTTACAAATAAAAAGTTCTTTGAAATATGTACCGTTTCCAATTTATTTTGTGGCTCGAAGGATGCACCCGTAAATGAATCACAATTAACTTAGGAAATACTAGTTATGTTGTACCTATTTTGATGTATCAAACTAACTTTTCTTTGTACTTATTGCAGTAAATAAGCATGTGTTACAATATAAAATCGATGGAGCATCGCATTGGCAGTTACACCTATCAATTGAGTCGAGGCGAGCCAAGCGAGAGATTGCTGTAATTTCTATAAAAAAATTAAACAGTAAAGTTCGCCAGACACATCGATTCGAAAAAATGTTTCATCAACAATAATTTTATTATCGTAATAACAAAATTACGGGTTGCGCCTATAGCCGATTTTGGCTCTTAGTATCGCCGGCTTAGGAAGTTATTCCCTCGGCGTTTGCAATATATTGGAGGGAGAAATGGAACCTTTTGTTAGCCTGTAGCATTATTATTTCTCATTTTGTTTTGTTTATTAATACAATTGGCTGGAGGCGCAATATTGATATTCAAGTTTGATGATGACTCGCGCCATGAGTTTTCTCCCCGGCCTCTAATGTATTTTTATGGGCTTTGTAACAATTGCATTGAGTCTACTCTTTTTATTCAAAATCTAATTAATAATTTGCATTTCATCAGATTAAAAAAAATTAAAGGGACTCTGATTCCGTTCTCGCCGCAATTTAATGTATATCGTGGTCCTTCAAGACTTAGGTATACTGAATAAATCTATTTGTCGTATTTCATACTCTAGCATATACACATAAAATAGACAAACATATGCAGTATATTTGTCAATTTTACTACTGCCACTAGCATTATAACGAAGCAACCTCAAACTACAGTTGCATATTTTTATCGACTCCGATGTATCATGGGACTGTGGTACTTCATAGCGTAAAATGAATGGCTCAACCTTCATCTATTCAACGAATTAAAATATAAAAATGTTTCATAAAATATGGCTACAGACTATCTCTCCAAGATTTTCATCAAATTAAGAATGGTTTTTTTCACGTGATGCGTGATAAGACAGGCATATAATCTAAACAAAAAAAAATGCATTAGAGTCGAATATTAGGGTCTAGACTGACGGACTGCACCCCAACTACAATATTGCAGTTTGTATGCAGTTGTCGTAGACGTGGTTATGTCAACTGCTTAATAACTATATCCAAACTGCACTATTGGAGTTAGGACGGATGGCGTCCTTACTTCAATAGTGCAGTTTGGATACGTGTTTGACTAAAACCCTTAGTTTCATATCATGTTTAGGCAGCGGGTTACGTAACGTCTCCTGGACCACCTGTTATCATTCTCAATTTTATTTGTTGTTTTATACCTTCTTTTAAAGTAAGAGATACCCGTATAACATTTAATTAAAATTTGTTTTACTGAAGGATATTTTCTTAAAAAATACTGAGTTGTTTACTAATTCCTTCCATGCAAGTCTCAGTATGTATATTCACGACCATAGAGCACGAATAGCGCAAACCATTCGTTTCTCATGGGGAGCTCTTGAACGAAATGACGTGAATAAATAACTGGAAGAAATTATCAATTAAACAATTATGCTGTCCGAATGGAATCTTGTGTAATGATAGTGGTCCCGGCAATAACTCAAGCGCATCTGTTCTACGGCTGTTTGCGAAAGCACGACATGCGCCTGCGCAACGAATGAACCTCGCGTGGTACGGACCTGTCTCCATGTATTACTAGAGAAATACTATTGAATTATGGTTTAGACAATATGCTATTAATAAAAGTACGAAAGAACTTCAGATATATCAATCAGGGCTGCACGGTAAGTGGATTCATAAAACCTATTACGATAACAACAAATAGATAATGTTGCAGCAAAAGTACCTTGACACTGATAAGAACCAGGAGAAAAAAAAACATTTAATGAAGCTAAGTATTTATACTCTCCTGCTTGATCGTGTGTTCAGGCATAATGAAGTATTGGAAAATCATAAAATATGTCTATCATTAAAGCATAAAATGAAACGACAACGCCTCGAGCGTTGCCATACGTGCTCCAAACACACGCACTCGTATCTCCTGAATACCTATGTCTATAAATTTACAACAGAACTGGTGTTTACCGAGTATTTTCTAATTTTAATAATTTTATGTCATAACGCAATAAATGTACAACATTATAATGCGATGCAAATGAAACGTGTGTCGTTAATATACGCACTAGTTACGGGAACTTTGAGCGTTGTATCTAAAATACATGATATAAGATCCTAAGAGCACCTAATCAATGTTGCTCATACGTCCGATTACGAGGAATCGAGTAACGCGAGACGTTGACTAATACCGATTATAGCATTTACATCGATAAAGCTTCCTGCATCGTACACTTACTTCGTATCATAATAATCTTTGACAATTTCTTATGGAAATTCAGGACTGGTATTATGTAAGATTTCTTAGAAATTCGTACAGTTTTTAAAATCAAGCAAATTACAATGGCTATTTATAATAACTAAGTAGGTGCTCATCTTAGTACAGTTCATAAGACTTGTTACTGGCATAAGCTCTGTTTTTGCTGACTAGGATAATGTGAGACAAAACCTATTTTGTGTCCATCGCTCTGAAGACCATGGGCTGGCTATTGGAGTACCGAAACCAAAGTTTAGTTCCTGAGATCAGAGGCCAGATCAGAAAGTCAGAAAGGGAATGATGACTTCCACTGCGATTTGTGCATAAGATAGCTATTGTTATCCAGCGAGGAAATGCTGCAATCGTCATGGTATACATTTGTGCCTACTGGGTACAGTCATTGCGTGGGGTATTTGATAAAAAAAAATGGTATGTAATAAATTGTTATTGTCTATAAATTGTAATTTACCATCTATAGCCATATATACTTACCATCACGTATTGTGGTCAAAGGCTAGCCTATTGGCTATTATTTTGCATTTTTAGTACTGTCAGGCAAAGGCAATATCAATTATAAACAATTATTTTAACATTATCTAATTAAATTGCCATGTTCATTGCCAATACACGCACCTACAACCCAATCTTAAAATTCATTATTAATCATTCAAAATTCATTTATTAAAATTCATCTTCTACGTTCGTCATGACTGCTGACAGTGTGTCATTTGATTTTTGATTTGTGATTCATTTTGTAGCAACAAAACTACTGTTATTATCTTTAATATAAGGAACGTGAAGATTAAAATACCTTTCTCGTAACTGATCTGCCTTTCCTGCTGCCGGGCATTATCCGCAGCCACTTTCAACAGACCCTGTATGTTTCTTAGCAACGTCTCGGTGGAAGAAACCAGGGTGTCGGCAGTAGGGTCCACTGGAACTGAGGGAGGTGTGCCGGTAGGTGCTGCGTAGCTGATGGGAGCTGGCGATGACGAAGCTGGCAGTTCCCGCTCGCCGTCGCTCAAGTCACCACCTGTTTGCGTCAAAGATAAGGTATGAACAATGCTCATCATAGGTTGAATAAAAATTACAATGCATTATTGATATTTTTTCTCCGTGGGGTATCGGGATAGAATTGCACTCCCACATTTCATTCCTTGTGTGTCGTAAGAGCCAACTAATTTATTAGATTATTTATTTTCGTTTAACGTTTTATCGTTCCATTTAAATTATAACAACAAGTTATATATATTTCAGGAATCATCTTTAAACCCTTCATTTTAATATCACACTCGATGGGTTTTTAAAGAAAAGAAAAATAGTTCACAGTATGGAGTCTACAATTCATCAGTTAGTTTTTTTTATATATCCTAGTGTCAGTTGCGCTTTAAAGATGATTCTAACGATATCTCATACATTAAAATCGGTTATGCCGTTTAGAAGTTATGGTGGAATAAAGAAATTCACAAGCATACATACATGAACACTGAAAACATAACATTCCCTTTTTGGCCAGTCGTGTAAAAATTCCGGAAGATGGGCAACCAATAAAAACCAAATCAAAACCAAAAAGATGCGCTTTCTGATAATTTTTTTACCAATCCGGATATATTTTTGTTCAATAATGAGCGTTATCCAATTGATGATGATGATGATGACGAGTGATGTCTATTTTGATCTTCCTGTCCTTATTCCACTCGTGTGGGATCAATACTATACAGAAATATAATTTGCTTTCTCTTTTCAGTAATCGGTACAATATGTATATGACTTATGACATATAACAATATTATTTTTAATGCGGAATAGGTAATAATACCCATAGACGAATCACACCGTTAAAATATAAGTAAGTTATAATTTATTTAAAAGATAGCGATGATAATGATGATAATTATGATAGATAACATGGAGTACATACAGTACCTAAAATAAAGGACTACATTACAATTTCAGAATATACTTATATTCTGAATTCTAATTGGCAGCAGGTACCGACTTCGACAAGTTATTTTTTTGAGTGTCGAAGTCAGTTCCATTTCTAGGAATAAAAATTACATTTTTAGTGACCCTTGCTACTTACGGGATCGATTGTCATTAACTGTCAATGACTATATCATCAAGATAGGAAAACACTTTTCAGTTATTGGAGTGTAACTCAAGAACGGCTTGACAGATTTTGATGAAATTTAAACGGGACCACACGATCAGCTTTCAAATAAAACACCAATAAAAGAATCATAAAAATCGGTTCACCCAGTCAAAAGTTCTGAGGTAGCGTACACCAAAAAAAAAACAGATTTGAGAATTGAGAACCTCCTCCTTTTTTGCAGTCGGTCAATAAATAAACGTTCATGTACAAGTACAACAGTGTATGAAATGCACGAAGCAGCATCAAAAGCTTTAATAGAATATGCGGCAAACCAACCAGTTCTGAAACTTTTCTAATTACGTAGGTGAGTGTGTCGAGCTAGAGTTTGTTGCGGCAACGCCGGCGTATTCATGTACCTACTTGTGGTTTTAAATTGAATTGGTTTTATTCGTAATTGAAAGGAGGATTTCGATTCGAGGGAAATGTTGCTGATATGTAATATAATTAACATCAATTCAGCTTATATATCAACTAGCTTTCCGGCCACGGTTCCACCCGCGCGTATGTCCGTTATCGCGCAAAACCATTATCCTCTTTTTGTGCAGTTGAATAAAAAGTATATCCTTCTCGGTACATACCTATGTCCTTCTCGGATCTCAATCATCCAAATCGGTCCAGTAGTATGTAAGTTTATTCGTTGCATACAAAAATACAAATCTTTCCTCGTTATAATATTAATATATATTAGTAAACTTAAACGCACATTTTGTAATTAACACAACTAAAATGTGTAGTTTTGTTATTGTTGTATCTTTATTTTATATAATAAATTAGTTATAAACTTCCTAATCGGAATTTCCTGACCATTCCATTACTATTCGATATCTTAAATAAGTAGCCGTAGTTGCATTAACTCATTCAACAACTAATAATATGACAATTTAATTTATTTATCAGAACACATGCGAGTTAATCTCTCGAATGATTGTTCAAATGTTTTACTATGAGTTATTAATAATTAATTTCAATATCGAGTCGATGAGAAGCCCTAAAAGGCAGTTGGTAAGAGCAAAAAGGGTGAATAGCATGCTATACCGACAAACGGCAGTATTCAAGTATTGCGTGTGTTTATCATTCGAGTTGCAATTATTGCGAGATGAACATCGATATCGCGTGGTGATCATTGATGTTCAGCATAAGTTGTGCTTTTATGCGGTGTTATTCAGGACTGATTCTGTTATAAAACGTATGGAAGCAACTGATCATAATGTAAAGAATACGTGAAAACATTTTACGAAACTTATTATTTTTAAATAATAATATTAATAATAATTGATTGTAGAATTAAGTTTGTTCGATAACTAATGTAATTGATGATATAACCGTATTAGTTTAAATATATAAATAAATAAAATAAATTTGGGTAGTAAAGAATATTTATTTTTTAATTATAAATTTATAACTGACGGTTCTTGATACAAAAGAGAAAACATTGTCTACAATATCACATATTACTTATAATTATCTATTATATTATTATGAGTAATATGTAATATTATTAATTTATTTTAAAAAATCACTTATTATTAAAATTTCCTAAACTCTCAGCAACAGGAATTGAGTTAATCTTTCTTACACACGTTAGTTATAATTTTAATATCACTCATCCACAAATTTATAAAGTGCAAAATGTTTACCTTGGTTTGGGATCGAACCCTTGTTTTTCATTTGATGATGTTATTTCATTTCATTTTATTTTCATAGATTCATTTCCATCATCACTATCGAGAGAGTTGTGTAGAGACATGATTTTTTTTACCATTATCATAAGGGACGGTGCGACCAACTATTGGCGTACTAGAGTTCATGAAAACTAACGTAGCGTACTGGTACTTATTATTATTATTGAAGAATAGAGTTTTAAGCAAGGGTTCTAAATGCAAAAATATAATAAAAACGTTTTTGTTCTTGATATTTAAAATACCCATTTAATGATCAGAATAAGGATTACATATCAATGCAGGAACTTCAACACTGTATGGGTAGTCTCACAAAGATTTATAAACCATATTAAGAGTATTTAATTAGGTATTCTGTAATCCCAGTAATATAAATAATTGTTTACTTTTTATAAAGATTTTCGTTTTTTATTAAGTTGTTTCGTGATATGAAGTTTTCTCAACATTTAATCGTAAATATAAACTAATTGTTACACACACTCAATTAAAGCAAACATGTCAAAATAAACACCTAAATGCATCGCATTATTTTGAAAACTGATGGTGATGAGATAATTACAGTAATATACGTCTTGTGTCAATAACGGACCTCACACACAAAAAAGAAAGTGTTTCGATTGGCGTCTCTCACGGTCCAAAATAATCTATCGATACATTTAATTTAACTGACAAGATAGTGACCGCTCATCAAATAATGAAGACAACATCGTTTCGTCATTGTCGATGAGCACGATAGCACTCTCGCGTTGTCACAACACCATCTTCCTAATAAGGCCAATTAACAGGACCCAACAACAAAACAACAGACAAATATCAACTCTAAATCTAACTGTAAGGATGTACAATCAGTTGATTTCTTCCACGAATGAAATAATTTATCAAATATAAAAAAACATGACTGATCGAAATAAAGAGTTAATTCCGAATGGACAAAGATCAAAGTTGAATGACATAAGCATTAAAAAGTACTTTGTAATGAGACAGGGCCAATCGTGATGCGCGTGAACTACGTATCGACAGAATTAATATAAAATATTAAGAGTGATCACGAAACAAAAGCGAATGCACAAGCGTTCAAGGATGGATTTATATTTTATTCCCGACATTTGATCGGTTCGTCATCGGTCTATTGTTTGCTCAATTTCCTGGGGCTCATCCCGCGAACCCATAGCCAAGTGAGTATTTCCTATAAATCGTAGTCAGCTATCCGTTCCCACGCTCTGTGAGCATTTTGTGTAGCGTGCAATAACTATCTTCAATACACAATCCTCATTGTTTCACTTAATTTAGCTATTGTGCGCTTCATGTATTTACATCTATCTATGCATAAATGTTTTGATTTCTAACGTCACTTTATCAGTTTTACACTTTGAATATATCTGATATAGTTTGCATAAAAAGAGATCAGCTCGATTTCATTAAGAAATAATGTTAGTATTTATTTAGAAAATGTATGGTAGTGGCATCTAATGTAATGATTTGTTAATATTCACATTCGTGTTTCAATAATCATATAGTAAGTGTATAAATAAAAACTAAACTGAACTAGTCAATCTAATCACTACTTTCAATTTGATTGATGGCGCACACAAAAATATGTACTCACTAAATTGATTAAAATATTAAATACAGCAATAAACTCATCGACAAAAAGCTGGGAATAAAACAAATCTTGCTGTGTCGTAGGAGAAATTGTAATGCCATCCATCACTGGGCGTTAATAGACTTAATAGTTTATGATCTTTAGTAATAACATCTTGTACATAATCGTCGATGTGCACATATGTCTCTCATAACGACCTTAATGTAATATAATTTATCTCTTTCATGTGCTCTTCAATATTTGAAAGCTACATAAAGTAATGTAGGAACTCTTTCACTCATCTTGCTACATCGTATCACACATTAAAATAAAAATATAGTAGAAACACAGGCACAAAATTGAAACGGGTCCTTATACGCTATTCATACATCATTGAGGGCAATCACGGCCTATACTCGTAATAAGATTTTATTATATAGGACCATTATAGCAGGCGTGCGGTATCTAGGGATCAGTGGTAAACCTATGAGAACGCGGCACATGATCATTCACTAATCGTCCAGGATGCGCAGAGGCAAGGCTTGTGATTCCATGTTATTTGCTACCAAGATTTATCTTGATTGTATTGCTCCACTCGAGGTCCGTTTGACTTGTGTTGCTCGAAATACATTATAAAATAATTAACGCGAATTGAAACATGGAAACAATTTTGCACTTTAAAATGTTGGATGTCTTAAATAAAAGTAACTACGTTTTATGGCTGATAATTTCTGAACTATGAATGTTGAAGGGTCCAGCGCTATTACTGGGTAATTTCAACATGTATTACATCCCAGGTATATTGAGAATATTAAGCGGGTGATACTAGGTTGTGTTAATGCAACACGGACACTTTCTTGTCATGCGCCACCGCCGTGATTACAACGAGCACTAAACCTTTCCTCACTTATCGAAATATCTAATTTAAAATTTAAAAAGTTAATTAAATTAAATTGCTTCAAAAATTTATTAAAAATTCTAGATTTTTTCATGATCAGTAGATATACTATTTCTAATGGTTGCAACTCTTGTATCAGGTCTGTTCAAAGATAATAGATTCATTGGTGATACTGGTCGACTGTTTCGTAAAACATTTCCGGATGTCTTTTTAGCGTTACATTAGCTACAGAAAATTAATTTTCAATTAATTGTAAAAGAAAGTTTCTTAAAATATATCAGAAAATTTTTTAATGGACAGCGTTATGTTGTGTTGCCGACACGACAAAGTTTCTGAGAATGTGAAAACTGGAAGCACGTGTTGGAAATACAAAAATTGAAACTTTTTATATTTCCAATACACGGTGGTGCCCTGCAGGTGCCAATTTTCGTTTGGTGGAGATCCAGTTTTACAAAAACTTTACCGTATTAGCAACACAAAAACTGGGATCCCCTAGACGCCTCCCAAGTGTGGGGACTATGACAGCACTCTAAAGGAGAGACCTTTATTTAAACGGTGGACGTTATGGCTATTGTGTGATGTATTAAGAATATACTCACCGTCATCTTCATCTTTCACATTGTGGTCTTCCTGGTCAGACATTGCAGCGTCGCTTTCATCCGTGTGTGACCTCGGTGACGCTGCAGCTGTGGCTGTGGAGGGCATCCTTGGAGGCTGCGGCGTCCTTCGTGATGCAGCGGAGCTCCGCCCACTGGCAGAGCCTTCGCCCCTGTCCGTGCGGTCCCGCTCACGGTCACTCCTGTCCGACCGCTCGCGTTCTCCCGACCCAGACTTTGACAGGTTGAGCACAGGACTGTGGCCTGGCGAAGACCCTGTGGAAGAAGATGCGAAAGCTGTGGAAAAAGAAGGTTAAAGGTTTCAAGGTGTGAATAACAAATTCTTTAAAGTCAGTTTTCGTTTCTATTGTGCGTAGAATTTGATGTAGTTATCGTCACGGGTTGGTGACAATACTGGCAGACGTAGTCAGATTATCAGTGACGAATTCCTGTATTATAAAAATGCAATGCTTAACAAAATTTCAGGATTTTCAAAAGTGCGTCAATAAAATATTTGTAATAAACAAGTCAAATTACCTACTTGAACAATAAATATTCCAACCCAATATATATATATACCAACAATACCGGTTGGTTTATCAGGCTATGAAGTCAATATTTTGCCACCAGACTGTACAAACTGACCTGCTCAATATGCCAACATAACTTTAATTAAACTCACCATTATGGGAGCCATCGCGGGCTTTATCCATCGCCATAACTCGATCCATATCGCCTCGTTCGTCACGCAATCTGCAACAATGATAAATCACACAATTAAAAACGTACTCGAGTAGCAGGCATCAAATGATGAGCAGATCTTGTTATGAATTTTAAAGTCGAACTGTCTGCAATCGGACACGCTACCTCACTAAATGAATGCGGACAAAGCTACTGACAAACAGTTTTATCATTTGAAACCATAAAGTATGCTTCCCACTGTGCCGTAGAGCTACTACAAAGGCAAAAGTATAATATTATAGAACCCCGCTGGGTTTCTTTGTGAGCGGATGAAGACGGTGTATGTAATCATTTTGTATGCCGATATCTTATACAGCTACCCTAATTCCGTGGCTGCTTTTTGATTGTGAATTATTGAGCTTTTGATGCTTCCGTTTCAATTCCATTTTATTAATGTTTACTTTTTTGTTTCAACATTGGATACCTTTTGTTGGAGTTGAATTCATTTAATTTTATTGATTGCAAAATGACTGTAGTTAAATAAAAATAACCAATACAGACACTTTTTATACGATGAAACGCTGCTAAAGAAACAGCGTTGTAAGTGACAATTTTGTTTTGCACCACATTCAAGGCTTTTCCATAAAATAGATATTCGCGAGCGATGAAAAATGAATTCGTTGTCGGAACCAATTTTCGCTCATTTCAAAGGGGCTAATGCTACAATTTTTGCCCAGTAATGCCTTTTGAACATTTGAATATAAATGACGTCTGAAAGTGAAATGTAACATACATAATAAGTGGCTGTTTTAAGCCTTCGCGGAACCCTTTTGTGGATTATAGAGTTGGGAATACATAGAGACGGAAGACGGTCGCCCGTTGAAGTATTTCGCTGTGATGCTATCCATCAAAGACCTTATTGTCTTATTAGATTGTCAAAAATTAAGTTATTTTCCATTACCAATCCAGTTCGACTATAATGCCTGGGGCGTTATTGTCTATTTAGTCACTATAAACTAATAAATACTTCGACTATAATAGTGTGTTTTGTTTTCACATCTTGTAAAAGTGAAAATTACTGATAAACTTCACACGTCATAAAATTATTTTACGCTAACCATAATGTACACAGTGGTTGTAAATTAGTTGGAAAACAATACCGTATATATATAACAGCCTGCCAATTAGAGATTAAACTCGCATTTTGCAACTAAAGAAAATAAATAATTTCAGTGGTCCCTTCTATGAATTTCTTAGATTAATGTCTTATAGGCATTAATATACATAGATAGGAATTTTGAAATGGTATAAATATAGAACTATTTATACATGGAATAATATTCTTGTTGGTCTGCATTTATAAATATTGTGCAATACTTTGTATCAGGCTTAAAAACATTCTGAGAAGTGATGTCATTTTTTTTATTTGTGCACCTCTATTTGTTTTGTACGCTACGTACGCTATGCTTCAACCCTCGAAATGGAGTCGTTTGGTACTTTACTGACGAGTCACGGAGCTCCGTTTGAATTTAATATATTTTTCATTTCCGACACCATTAATATGCTAATCATTCTTGATACTTTGTGAAAAAGAACTCTACCACAAAACTTATTTGCCAATTTAATTCAGAAATTTAAATATATCTTTAAATTGTATTTTAAATATAAGGATTCATTCTAATTTCAGAGTGATAGGTTGCACATGAAATCGTAATTACAAATACATTTACCATATAAAGATTTGAGATAACATTTCAGAGCACTTTACAATCCAATTAGGATACTGTCACAACTCTGTTGTAGATTACATATATAATCGGTATTTATTCAAAAATAAAAACAAACAATCTGGTCCCACTTTTTGTCAATTCAAAATTCTTAACAAGAATCTATAGCGGAAACAAATAACACAAAATAAAGAAACGCATCATCAACACGCGATCGGACAAAAGATAAGCTCAAATCAATAAAATAATAAATTATTTTCACTTCCTTCATTTTATTTTTATTAAATGTGTTAGTTTGATTGATGATTATGCTTTATGCGTTCTCATAATAAGCTTGGATCAAATTTAAACAGCTTTTTTCATGGACGTAATTTTTAACATTTCAGCTTGAATAATTTTCATTTACAATATATACTTATATGTCTTGTGTTAGAAACCGTTAAGCTATGGCTTTTTTTATCTCAAATGATGTACGATGTGTCGAAGAAGTTTAATAGCTTAAACTTCGTTATAAGTACTAGGTGATGGATTTTCTACTTGAGGGTTAAAATTGATAATAACGTATAATAATTAATACTTCAATTAAATACAATATGATATCTAACCAACTGAGCATTCGCTTATTAACATAATTAGCCTACAATGTGGAGCAGCTCAAGTCCGCAGCAAGATTCGAATGAACAATTACTTGTAAAAAGACATAAGTATAGATAGGCAGTATTTAACGCAAAATAGCATGTGCTTCATATCTAGCCGGGCAATGATTGGATGATACTCAGATGATATAATAGTCATTATGTAGGTCCACCGGATACGACAGCGAGGTAACGAACTCACATGAAGGTTAACGTAGTTAGTTAACGTTAACCATTGCCATTACAGAATGGGTAGTGGCCTAAACAGATATTCCGGGGCCACGAGCGCGGACAATGCGTCGCAATCTACCACCGAAGCCAACGCTGATTAGTTAATACTGTACCGTTCACATAACCTGATGCCGCGTTGGCCATTGCCGGCCCGTGCCCACCGCTCCGAACCGTTCTTGTATGCATAATCTGATTAGCCTAAGTATCAAACAAAGCTTTCGGTAACACTGCTGTCAATTTACATAGTCTCTCCGAAACTGCAGTGTTGATTGAAGCCAACTAAATGCACAATCCGTTTAACAACTTACTTAATTAAGTTAAAACTAAACTCACAAAATGATTAGGATTTGCATCCACGAGAATCGATTAAGAAAATCAAATCCCTCTGGAGCGTCGCTGCGTAAAACATTTGCTTGACACCCAAATCAAAAATCGTTTTAGCGCACCCTCGCGAGGGAGGTTGGGAAGCGTCGACGCCTCAACATTTATTATTTCAGACATATCACTCACATGCAAAACAAACTCGGTCCGATCCATCACAAAGTTTCGTCTCACGGCTCACCCCCAGACGAGTGGGAACACAAATCGAGTGTGTAAGTATCGTGGTCTGAGGAAATGACTGCTCAACGTTTGTGGTTATCCAGCCATTTGATGCTGTAAGATTTACGGAATGAATACTCAAATTCAAAGAAACTGTCATGCATCTACATCAATACTCCATATTTCAACTTTCGTTGCACTTTAGGTAAGAAAATAAATAAAACGAGTAAAAAACTACAAACTAAATTTTTACAAACTATCACACTCATATTGGTAATGCAAAAGTTTGTGAGTGTGTGAGTGAAGATGTAAGTGTGTATATTTGTTACTCCCTCAAGCTGAAACGGCTGAAACGATTAAGATGAAACTTAGTTCAGGTCTTTAGGTTCAGGTTTCAGGTTAAAGTATACTTTTTATCATCTACTTATATCATAATTTTTTATCACTGTCTACATAAAACCTCGCAGGGCGTAGGATGTATTTAATAAATCGTATTTTAAAAGTTATACAGGAAAAATCGCGATATTCAGATTAAATAACAAACACTGAACAAAGAACAAGAGCCGTACAATCTTGAGAGAGTAAATAAGCTTGTTCATCCAGAAGAAATGAGCATTGTAACCCCCGAAACAGTCAACAAAGCTTCGAAGAAAATCGAGCGAAAAAAGGCTAAAAACACCTTAGGGGTTTACTAATCGAATAAAAAATATCAGCGACCGATGGCAATGTATGGGGGAGGAATGGAATAAATTATGAAGAAAATACAAGTAAAGGGGCCCGTGTTATGAGTAAAATGTGGAGTTTAAGGCATATGCAGATAACGCGGTGTTTTGGTTTCAGTGTGTAGGTATTCTGGCCGCTGTAGTAAGACAATTTCAGGGCATGACAGGAATGCATCATCAATATTTATGAAACAAAACGTTTTAATCACAACTTTTTCAATTAAACTTTATTTATTATTTAAGAACCTGACTGTAATAAATTACATTATTAAACCTCAAAAAAGTAATGCGCTATTTTTTTCATTTTAATTAATATATCTTTTTATTATGTGTCTTTCTTTGTTTATTAAGTTTGTCTAATATGTTACATCATCTTGCATACTGAGTCGGAGACTCAAAATGTTTTGTTACAAAAATCAACAAAAACCGTAAAAAACTATGCCGTTTCATAAATATATCACTTGCAACCGAAAAATAAAGCTTGTAACAACCTAATCAATGTTTAAGACACAAGCATTTAGGGCGCGGATAGCGCAATGCCGGAATAATAGGAAAGAAGTAACATGATGACTTTTCGCAGCCGCACCCTTCACATAAACGTCACGATGTCATTTGTAAAAATTGCGGCCTTCCGAACTTCTTCAATTCGAGAACAGGGAATGCATGGAATACATTTGTTTTAATTTTGGAACAAAAAAATGATAATTTATTAAGTGAACAGGAAATTCATATTTTCTGTATAATTACTTTTACCAAATAAAACTTGCTTGCCCACGCTTGGCAGGGGTCTCAGAAATCGCATTATTAGATGGCAGTTCTTTAGAAGGCGCTGCTGTCCATCTTCCGGCATTTCGCCTTTGTCGCTAGGAGGATATGGGGGATGCAATTCTAAATAATAAATCCGTGGAAAACTTTTTGCTAAAACGCATTTTTATCCAAATATACCTAACCTGAAAGATTATACGTTTATAATATTTCAGGTTGCATTAAAATGTATCAAAGGCACAACAATGACACTTTTGGCCACAACAGTTTTTCACAAGTTACTAAAATATATTTGAAACTTTCATATGTCTTCTTTGCATTGGTAGAATAAAATATTATACATTTCTTTTTTTCTATATGCAAATTATACCTATACTTTTCAATTATATTGAAGGGTATATCTAATTACAAACAAGCCTAGGTACAATGTAGTAATTTACATTAACTTTTTATTTAGTACACACATAATGTGCGTAAGAAGTTCCACAAAAAAAAATTGTGGGTATACTCCATGACATCTCTATTTCGTAGCGGAAATGTCTAACCAAAATAAGCAAATTCGGGGGCGACGAAAAAAAATGGCAGAGACAGTGGGACCACCGTGGGGGAAACTGGAGACAGTTATTTAAATTTGAATAATATAATATGAAAAAAATTACATCACTTAATACCGTAATAAAAGTGCACTAAGCGACCAGAGCATTACGTTTGCCAAATGCAAAGAGGGACAAGAAAATCTGTCAAGGGACGTGAAATGAAAATATAAAATGTACTTGGTACAAAATAAAATATGTCTTCGGGACTTTCAGAGCTCATTACGATATTACAAATACGTGAGAAGATTTAAGTTGTCGCTTGGAAAGCTGTGAAGATAGACGATATTTTAAGATGGTATCTTACCGCTCACGTGAGGCAGAAGAATTTGTTGAGAAGTTAAAACTTGATATATAAAAATAATGTGAACAGCTCATTTGTAACGATAAATTAATTAACGCACAAACACGCAATCGTGTGCGAGTTAATTGAATTGAGAGACAACAAGCACGGGTAAAGACGCATAAGTTTATGTAAATTAGGCCGGATATAGAGAAATAATGCAGCATTTCTTCGCTGGCCTGCCGAGGCGTAACGAGCCTCCGATCGGTTCCGATGTTATTAGGATTTAAGCGCCAGCACGTCGCGTCTCGCCGGTGTCGGGTAATTATGCAAAATTGCTTCTACGATTTGGAGACCCCGGCTTTTTAGGGGCATTACCATTATACATAATGGGAATGCGTTTTGATAATGTCGAATTTCATTGCGAGATTAGAAACGCGACTCGCTTATTGGACCGTTATAGTCTGTTTTTTGTCAATTTACATTTTATTAAAGTGAATTTAAACTGTAACAAGTTACTGAGTGGAACAGGAAGGTAACTTTTAAGTGCTTGACTTTTAAAGAATGTGTTGTAATCCTACACGGACAATTCAGCGACCACTCATTGCATAAATAAGGTTTCGATGCATATGGCGCGACCGCAGAAATTCTCATTTATCCACACACTTCAAATTCAATCTTGAAATAGGCGATGCGACAATCCCTTCGCTACTTACCTCTCAAATGATTTAAGTACTAGTTCTAGTGATTTCCTAGAGTGGATAGATAGAAATAAACATCGATGTAGCCGCTGAACAGGCAAGAATCAAATCATTGAACGTATGGGTAATGATCGCGATTGAAGTGATCACCCGCATCGACCACAACATGTTTCAAACGAGATGATAATGGCAGACGTTTCGATGCAAACCTTTTATTTTCTGCGGTGATGACATTAAATCATATAAATCGTGGTTACATAAGTTGTCTTTGTACAGATATATACGTTAGAACAAGGACGTCGGACAAAATAATGGTGTAGGTATATAGCAGGAAGTTTTAAATAAAAATTATTAATAAGTCAGAATAGATTAATAATACATATCTCCTCATATTTAAACTCTTGTCTCTTTACAGATACTATCTGACATACAAACGCAGTATCTGTATCGATTTATCTCAAACCAGAGTTGGACAATGTGGCACATCGATCATAGTTTTGTCCACTCAGATGATAATAGTAACAAGTCTCATTGGATAGATAAAGCAGTGACTAAGACAGTTCCAGACGCGAGTTAATGAATCAAAATGTATGGAAGATTATATTTTCTTTTGAAATTAAGATTATCTTTTGAATATCTATGTCTTCGCCTAATTCATTTGATTTTGTTTCGTCGTATTCCGTATTTTTTTAATTTAGCCCATCGCAGATAGGTAGGTACTTAAGTTTTATTGTTTGTCTATTAGTTAAGTAGGCAATTAAGTTTATTACTTCTTTGATAAATGCAACTGCATAGTTGAAAGTCGGAATAAAAAAAAACAAGAGTTTATATATATAAACGATATCCCAAGTTTACCTACTATTATTTAGAAATACAAAAACTGTTGAAACATTATAAATGCGCCAAGCTGCTATACGGATGCCTGGTAAATTCTAATTAGCTCTTACGGAAAACTTAGTATCTACTGTTATAGATTAACATCTAAGTATAGGTAACAGTGTATATAGATAAAAATCTACTTTCACTTATTGAAACCGAAGGTTTACGCCAGGTAGTGTTGTTGCACCTGACCATTTGTAAAGATGTGTATAATTAGAAAAATATAAATTTTCTAATTAAATTAACAAGCAGAATGCAGTTAAATCGGCGTGACAGTCTGATTCTAAGATAAAGGCTGCTTACACAAACTAGTTTAGCTTAAGCTGTAAAGATAACTTCTGTGTAAAACAGTATTTTGTAATTAATTTCGGTATGCAAGTTTAATGTTTCATTAACTATGTTACGATATTCAATTATTTCGTTAGTAACTATTCCATGGATTTATACAGGCAGTGATAATTATTATTAAAGCAATAATGTGTGTATAATTTATTGATGTACTCGTACACAACGACACGTGAACGACACGATGACTCCACGATGCTAGATCTCTCTTTGACAGCCCACGTTTAAAACAAACCAGACACGAAAATATCACAGTTGACGTTTATGCTGAACGAATGTTTAAAATGGCTATTAAAAATAATATCGACAAAAACAAATCCGATGAAACGTGTTAATCGAACGTTTAAAAAAACGAGTAAACAGATTGGATAATTAACGCAACAGATACAAACACGCTATTATTGCATCGAGTACAAGTATCCGAGTACATACGTCACATATTGAAATGGGGAGTTTGGCAGAAAGTAAACAGAAAATATAATTTAGAAGCAATTTGCCGGGGATATGTCCGCAATCAAATTGTCTCGTTAATACCACGGTGCTATCAAAACATTTGATTTGTGGCCGCTGGTGGGGCCGCGGTTATTTAGCTGCGCCGTGCCATGGTTAACTTTGTTGGATGACCCTCGCTTGTCATCGCCAATTACTGTTTATTATTTTTGACAAATGTCTGATAATTTCAATATTTTCATTTCAATATGACAATTTTTCATCCTGGGCCTTAACAGACGCCGCAGTCATGTTTACTGTGGAAACTAGTAAAAAGTCAAAAATAAAAACTAATTTGTTGCCAAGTTTTATTCTGTTTTGAAATTACATTCTTTTGATTTGTAGAAATGTGACGAGTACAGTTTTACTTGATCACATGCTTTATCAGTTGTCACACGGGCAATAACATAAACAATTACATACTCACTGAGTAATAAAAACACGATTTATTCCCCGTCTGAGTGTTTACACGACAATCCGCGGTTTTCCCGATTTATGCGCACTCACACTCAACTCGTAACTGGCGCGAAGTCAGCGAACAAACACGGTGGAACACTCCGAACACTTTTTATTCGCATTTTACAATTCCCCCAAAGGATTTGCATAACAGAACGGGAAAAGGTCAGGAAGCGAACGGAATGGCAAGTGTCCGGTTTGATGCTCGCTCAGCATTGCTCGAGTGGAGGCACGTTTGTATCCAGAGATCTACTTGAAAGCATTTTTTTTAATTTTCAGTCGTTCTACCGTTATATTTCAACTGTGAAGACATAAAATTGGTTCTTTGATCGTCAACATTCTGTATTGTATTTTGAAAAAGTTGGAACGCGGAATGACAATCTAGAATAAATACCAAATTTCCTAACATGCCATTAAGTTCATAATAATCAATCAATATAATCAATCATATTAAATAACCTCTTGTGAAAATTCTTCAGATGTATTATTTTGATGTTCAGATGCGATCAAATCAAATGTTTTAAATTAATAAATCAGTTATATATACTAACTTCACTAATTTTGTGAAGACTTTTTAGATATCTTATCTTACAACGCATAAAATAAGGAATTAGGACATAAAATTTAAGATTTATAGATTTAGTGTGGTGTCGTAAGCTCTCAACGTTCATTCAATAAATTTGTAGATTCTCCTGTAAAATGATTGTCACTATTGACTTCTGAACGCAGCACTGAATGTTCAAACGCAGGCGTCCGAGATGCATATTAATGGCTGCCCCGCACCACATGCAAATTGTGATTTACACAACATAATGAATTCTTTTGATCTGTGGATTCAGATATTTGATTTACCCCATCAATGTAGCTATTAAACATGACACGTTGATTTCATATTCATAGTTTCTGTGCGCAACAATCTTCATTTGTTGATATGTGTTAATTCAGAAAAAAGTCTCATCATTTAATGCACAATAACTGTGAAGCAATTATTCAATGTTTTAAACAGTTAATATGTAAGACATAAATGAGGCGCCTATAATTTAAGCTCAACATTCTAGATATGATGGACCAACGATCAAGCTATAATGAAGAAAAAGATGGGCAATCAATACGAAAAACGCAAAAATGCAATCGATGTAAAAAACAACGCAAAAGTCATATAATTACTGTAGAGATATTCAACTGTTGGAAAGAAACGCAGAAATGACAAGACGATGACAAATGAGCATCGCGCATCCAACGCAGTCGGGTGGCAGACCTCATCAAATTATTCCCCACTTAAAAAATCTCCGTAAACAAAAACAGGGCACGGGAAAAAGCAGTGGAAGTAAAAAATAGGTATTGGCAACATTGATTGATGCGTACTAATAGGGCGCGAAGGAATGAGGCCAATGCGTAATTAGAGGAAAAGTGACATCTTCTGTCAGTAACGGTGTTGCTAGTTGCAAGCATAAATAGAACGGTCACGCCTTCTGGGGAGGAAGTGATTAGTTTTAGAAACTTACTTATTAAAAATTATTGAGTGAAGGCGGCTACTTTGTCATACCTCAATGAATATTGTGTAATTTTTCAATTCACTTTTACTAACAACCATCAGGGTAGTTTTATTTTAGACTGGTGACAAGGGCAGCTGATCCTTAGCTATCAAAAACATGCAAGATACAGACTCTAAACAGAGCACTTTGTTTAGTTTTTTTTTTATGTTTGACGGGTATTCTGAAAATTCTCCACTAATTTTCTATTTTCCTATCTATAAAAACTGTATATATCTATTCTCTATTTTAAAACTCCTACCAGTTCCATTTCTTTTTTAAAAGTTTCAGAGAAGTACATGAATTGCTTAAATCAACTTTCAATTTCTTGCTCTTATCCCTACGCTAAGTGAGGTCAGCACTGTTTTATCTTTATGTGATTAGCTTAAGGAACGCGTACGAGGCCCACCTTGTGTTAAGCGGTAACCTCTGCCTATAACAGATACATTTCGTCATAAGTGATGAATTGCACTGCGCCCATCACCCTGAGACATAAAGTTGCTAAATCTCCGGTAGCAGTAATTTTACGTGCACCCTTCAAACTATAACACAATAACGCGAACATTTTTGCTTGACAATAATGACAAGACAATTAAATTAAACCTCGGACAACCTCGTTCAGAAAGAGCTCTACTACTGTCGTCTTGCACTCATCTTTTTCAGTCATCATTGTAGTACTAATACCTACATTTCTTTCTACAATGACGACGTATTACGTATTATCTTTTACGCTTGGCTTCCATATATACTTTATTTACCTCCTACTCTTAACATTCAAACTCAAACCATTTCTGCTTATCCTGTTCTTCATACCTCAGATGAAAATGGAGAAATCTTAAATTAATTAATTTTAATAATTATATAATAACTTTGCACTTTTATCCTTTATCAAAAATTGAATTCAAGATTTTGCTAATCCAGTCCCAATGATAGATTGCCGGCAGTTTTTTAAGCGCCCTCAGTGGCAGTGACACCCGAATGAAGGATGGAATAATGAATGTTTCTACCACGCCCGCACGCGTCCACGCATAACAACATGAAGGATTAGCATATCCAGATGAATTTCTATGAAATACATTTCTATGAAATATGGTAAGTATATTATTAAATAGTGCGGGAACACATTGTGAAGAGCTTCGCTAAAGCTTTTTTTAAGGTGCTTTAAACCTAGCTAGCGTAAGCAGACTGATAACACATCTAGATATGAAGTTAAATTACCATGTAAAAGCACAAATCTATAGGCGTGATAGTTTTTCAGTAAAGTGTGCCACAAAATGTTCAAGTTGTGGGATGTGATAGGCCCTACCATTGTGGCGTGAAGTCAAGACCGGCGGCAGGATTTGATCCAGTGTAAGAACAGAGGACAGTTCTGCAAATGTCCAATGGTATGTGACCAGATTGTTTGTCACATCTCTATACATATTTTTATGACTTATCCAACCTATTTGAGAATAATACGCAATTATTTTCTGTAATGAGATCGAAAAGAAAATCTTTCCATAGAATAATGCACTTTATTAACTTATTACATCATATAAAAACGCAACACCGCAATGGATGGAATCTACCTCAATGACATTACCCATTCTCACTCAAAAGCGTACCCTTATCGGTACATATCATTAGTAATGCAAAATAATGGGATACGGACACCTCGTGCCGTTTGCAAGGAAATGATTAATGCCGTTCGTCATTAATTCTTATTTTTGATGAGAAATTTGACTTGTGCTGTCAGGCGCCGGAGCCAGATTAATACAGGCTGACGGTGCAACTTAGTAGCGATGGTATGACAATGCCTGATCTGCCGTATTCGACTTTAAAGGAAGGTTATAAAATATCTAGTAAGAAGTGGTATTTCCACAGATCTCGATAGATCTCCGGGGGTATTTCTGAATTTGAAATTTTAAAACTGTTTTGGTAACTTTATCGGAATCACAACCTTTAGCTCCACTCTACAACAACATATTTTATATATAACAATGTAGGTATGTTCAGTAGTTGCTACAAAAATTATTATTTTTAAATTAAAAAAATCGATTCATTATTCAATGATTTCAGTTAAAATTCATAACGCAAAACGTTTTACTTCCACTAAAACCGACGTATATGAGTAAAACCATGGTACTAACCGCCTAAGTAAATAATTTTCCGAGCAAAATTATACGAATTTCACATCAAAGCTCACAAAACGAATAGTTCGGTACACCGACAGAACTAACCGAATAGTTTTCTCCATAAAAGGGCAAAGTACAAAGAGCTTGATAAAATTCCTGAGCGACCGCATCGGTGACAAACTCGGAAGGTATTCCGGAGGGCTGACGATTGCCGCGGCCGTAGCTCCGTGACTAGGCACCCTTCACTACCCTTTGCATATTAGCCTACTGAAAATCAAGTCTTTATTATTAATGATTCCGCGCGATGACAATCTAAATATCTCCCGCTAAAACTTTCTCACTAATCGCGCAAAATTACTCCCGGCTAATTCAAAAGCTGCGATATAAATGTACACAGTCACCAGATGCGTCCGCTGGAATCATCTTTCAAAACAGCACAAGAAAAATCACTTAAGATTCAAAGCGTTCAGTATCTTTATCTTACGGATACAAGAGTTCATTTTATGACCATTAATTTCGCGTTTTCCTCTGGTGTTTTATCACAACGGCTGCGAGACTCTGTCGCGCGTCTCATTAATCAAAAGCATTTGTTTACAAGGAAGGGAATTTGATTTGATTAAAATAATTCGCAATATCCTTGATAAATATCACCCTCGGTCTCCGTTTGATCTTCGTTGAAATTAATGGTACAGGATTCAATCACGCAAATGTCGCCGCCGCGATTCTTGAGATTTTGTGCTAGATGATTCTGAAAGTGTATCCCTATCATCGCGAATTGTTACTACTCCTATTTTAATTAAAACCTACCTGTTCACGGTATTTTCAATCATCATGAAGTGAATTTATTTCACGTTTATGAATTCCAAAAAGCTAGTGTTTAGTGAAATTTCAGTGTATAGTTTAAAATACAATTATGCATATAAAAGTTAACGAATGATAGCTTACAGTAAATATATTACAGTGCCATTTAGATTTTTAAAACATTACATGTGACAGAGAACCTGAAAGAAAGCAATGGTATAGTCGGTAAGATAGAAGTATGAGAGACGAACAAATGTTGACACTGAATTACGTATATACAGGACTCTCAGATTATTTATATTAAAATACTTTAACCTGGCGTTTATTGTTTTATTATCTTTATTCCGAATTTTCTAACACCAAGCAGATATCGCGATCACGTTAGATAAGTTTCAAGATTATGTTTCGGAAGGTGTCGGAAACTCACATGTTCTGATTTGTGATTTGCATCTTAACGATAACTCGTATTTTTCCGTTTCCGTCATACATATAGAAGATGAAATGTAGAGACTATAATGACATTAGTATTAAGAACACATATTTTGTCAAGATAAAATAGTCAAAACAATTGTCAGACTACCCGCTAAAGCTTTAAAGTCTGGCTTTAAGGGTCAACAAACAGTCCTATCTTCCCTTGGCAAGGGGCACGGGATGAATAACGATCGACGTCACAGCGATGTGTGCCGATCCGGGTGCTGGCCGGGAACCGGCTGCATACGCTGCGAGCCAGGATCGCCCGGAATACACCCGGAAAAGGCTTAACCCGCCGACGCCGATTAATCGCAGCTAATTCAAACTGAAACGGAATTAAACCGGACGAATGAATTGATCCCGACGATTTGTCGAATCTTCGTTTTGTTGTGCGCTTTGAGTAGCGTAATCGTGTTTTTTGAGTCAAACTCGTAAAGTTATTTTTATACCTTTTTACTAGGGGAGATTGTTTTTTTCGATGGGCATTTTTTAAATTCACGTCTGGCTACCACAATCGAGTAGACAACCTGTCACCAAGGTCCTGAAGATGTATGCCCGAAGCTGTTTTTAAGAGCTAGTTCCCCTATTTACTATCTGCGTCTAACAACATCTTCATTTACCGTCAAATAAGATTGTAGTCAAAACCTTATAAAGATGGCCAATTTTGTTGGCAATTTCGCATTGCACGTTGATTTCTTTGGAACTGTAGAAATATACATTACTCTCACTTTTTTTTTGTGTTATGAAGTGATGACACGGTCTTAATGATAAAAAAGATTAATAAAATATCAGAAAATAACGAAGTAAAATATTACTTAATTTATTATTAGGCTGAAATATCTGTTATTAGGCGATAACTTGTATATTGTTCTTTTAGTTTATATTTATGATGTGTTTCTATGTGAATTTAACATTAATTTTCAATTGTCTTGTAAGATTTGATGTGCAATCAATATTTCCAATAGGTTAAACAGGATTTGTTTGCTTGATTTAAATACTAACCTACTATCATTATATAGGTATGTATAAATTTATTTTTAACAGATCAAGTAGACTATTTTGAGTATGAACAAAGAGGTTATAAAATATACCTGGTTACCAATAGAGGTGATCGCTGACGTGGGAAATATATTTTAGTGATTTTGTTATGTCGTTAAACTATTGCACCTTATTAATTATTATGTAACATGCAATATGAGATAAATGTTATTTAAAATATCTCATATATAATGTTAAATGCTAATTGAATTAATAACGTTAGTTAGGGGTTATCGTAATTATTTTTATTTATAATGGTTTTAGGGGTATCATATGGGAACATGTGTATTAGATTTCGGTAATTTTTCAAGATAATAAGAACAATATTATTTTAAATGCGTAAACTATTTTCAATAAGAATGTTACCAACCTAGCTACGAGTACAAGCGTAATAAAATTGTTTAAATTTTGTTTTTCCCGCCATAGATGTGAACGAACTCTATAGTATTGGACATTTCTGCTTAAGCGAATGCTATGGATAATGCACGCAGAATACTGTTCTCAAATAAATAATGAGTAGACGTGTCTAATCGAATTAATTAACTAGCTAATCTCGTCACTGGATAGCTTCAAAATCTCTGAAGAGTAGGAGGCTTTCATGAATATTGGAATTCAAACAATTAAAAAACGTAGACTTCGCTTTTAAATCTGGTATATTTATATCGATATGATCATAATTAATGTAGTAAAATCTGCATATAAGTCTGCAAAAAAATTACTTATATACTCAAAAGAAGCAGCACGCTCGTTTTTACAACGTATTATTTGTTTTTTTATATTTTTGTGACGGAACAAGCCTGAGGACCACCTGATGTTAAGTGGACTAACCTCTGCCTATAACAGGCGCATTTCGTCAACGACGAATTGCACTGTGCCCATCACACTGCGACGTAATGTTGTTAGGTCTCATGTGCCTGTAATTTTATTGGCTCTCAAGGACTGCTGCCGGATCACACTGTTAGGTGCTTGGCGACAGATTTCATCATTTAACACATTTTCATGTTAGGCATATTTCTATAAACTTTATCCATACATGGTTCTTTTATTGTTGATAGGTAAACCACACTTTAACCACAAGGTCACCAGATGGTGAGTGACGCGGTCGATAGTTTTAACGACTTAAGCCTAGAATTGGGTTCCAAGGACAGCATTCCGAACTCACAGTTAGGTACTTAGAGCCTGATTATAAACTTGAGGGTGGTAGCTAGCAAGGCAGACATTCGAAAAATTCCCTACCATCATGCTATAAAGACAACAAAAGAGACTGGCGACAGCTTAACGTGCTCTCCGATGCACGGAAGCGCTCAGAAGTAAATGCTACTAGAGGTCACCCATCCAAGTCATAACTGCCGCGGACTTAACTAAACTTAATTGATCGGTTAAGGAAAGTTTCGCTACGAGCCATTAAAGAAACGGTAGAAAAACACCATCTAAAGACAATGTAACAATTGTAATCTTGACATTTTGTCATTTGAAAAGAAGTTACCATAAGCCTAGGCTTAGCAATATAGATTGCTCATCTACAAGCATAGACACACATTTACAATTCTATCAACGTCATATGTAAATAACGATTCATCCGATTCCAGACATACGAGACGAACTCGATAAATCTGAGTATAATTGTTAATGAAACATGCTCCTCTCAAGAGAGAACAAAACAAACAGTACAAATTATATTAAATCAGAGATAATCCTGTCAATTAATTCGACTTAGCATCGAGAACCGGTCCGACGCATGCGCAGATCCGACGGAGCAAGATAACGCGCGAGCAAGGAAGCATGCATTCATACAAGGACATTAATATGATCTAGGTGTATTATAACCTGCCTCTAATTAAAAAGCTAACAATGGTAAATTATAATCAAAAGCCTATTTTTATATAAACCTTACAACTCCAGCTATATATATAGGTATATAGAGGAACTATACTCTATCAGCCGGTTTGTCCACTACTGAACACAGCCTCACCCGTCACCCTCAGCCCTCAGGTGGGTTTGCCATAATCCCCACGCTTAGCAGACGTCTTGGGGATCGCAGTGTAATTTAGCAGTTCCTCAGAAGGCGCTGCTGCCGATCTTCCGGTATTTTACACTTACTCGCCTCTTACGACACCCACGGGTAGAGATGCAGGAGTGGTGACATTCAAGCCTGGCACCCCACGGGCAACTATAGATAATCTAAAATCAATGTACCTGACCATTATCTCATGAACAAAGTACATGAATATCATGGACCGAATCTTAAGAACAAATTGTTTTGTAGCGTAAATAAAAACTTTCATGCCATATATCTTGTTCATTAGAAAACAGATATAAATATATACCGAGATAAAAATAAAATAACTTGCTTTAAACTAAAACACACAACAAAGTTACTAATCCACAAATATACTCGTATATCTATCGTTAATAAACTTTACATAGATCCTTCGTTTTTAGACTAAGTTGGTACACGAACTTTTTATGCTAAAATAGCAGCGCAATTTCTTAAAAACTCCCTAATCCCTTGCTCGTGGCCGGCCGATCGTCGACTGACAGTGACACATCGGTACACGGCCCGTCTGACTCTAATTCCACCCCGACTCGCCATTCCCACCACCTACGGTACCATTTTATTTTCCAATTTACAGAATTAATTACAGGATTTGGGAAATCGGATTTAAGGAACCGCTAAATAATTGTGGCGGCGAAACAGGAAATTAGTCTTATTAAACCGTCTAACATTGTAGGCAACCATGTCTGGATTATAATTTAAAATGTTCCCAACGTGATATAAAATTCTCAGGCTTTGTGCGTCAAAAGCTTTTCAAACCGATATTGAATCCCAGTTTGATAAAGAAGTCAAAACCGCGAGTATCAAATCGACGTGGCGATCAATCACCATCCATTAAACAAGAAAAGAAAAGCGCTTTCCCCCACCGATTGGCCCTCGAGTCCGCCCTCGAATTGGCCCAATTTACATGAGAGCCGCTTTTTCTGCGTCGAGATTAGCCCCCGAATGAGTTTGATGAATCGTCGGTGGCGGCACCCGCGGCCGGCCCGCGACAACCCCCGAGCGCCATCGGCCGGTCATTTGTTAAAAATACACCCGATCCACGGATCTAATTGTCTCCTCTAATTTCACACCCTCCTGTGATATCTACACCCCATTGTGAAATTAACACAGATTTACGTTTTGTTAAAAAACGCGTCTCTTAATCAGTTTTGTAACCTACTAACCTTTTATATTTTTGACTACAAAGCTAAACAAAAATGATGATGATGTTCAAAGCAAAAACAAAAGACAGTATAAAAAATAATAACGTGACCTAGTTAAACTAATCAATAGAGATTAATTTAAGAAAAGAAAAGGAATGAAAGCCTAAGAACAGTATCTTACCTTTCGAGATGTTTAACGATGTCCTCATACGCTGCTCTACAATTCTCCCAAATACCAGATCTGCAGACAAAGAAAAATAAAATAAGAAAAATAGAAAATGGTGTAAAAGTAATGATGAAGAACATAAAAATAGTGATGAAGAAGAGATTGTTCACATAATTTATATTATTTTCGACATCGCTCAATTGGAGCAAATAGACAAAAATCGGCCAAAGTCTCAGACACCATAAAGAAAAGTTTTACAATAAAAAAGGGGTACAAATCTAAAAGGAATAATTATGAGTACTCAATATTAAATGTTCCGTTAGACCGAGCAAAGGGGTTGAAGAAATTAATTATGTTTTTAAAACAATTACTTATATTTGTGCCGTAACAACTCATGCGTGATCGTTGAAATTGTTTCTCGATTACTTCGCCTCTTTGTTTTTCATTAAACTTTTCTTCGACATTTGTTAGGAACCTATTATATCTAAGTGTTCTTTAACTGAAGGGTTCAACAGTTACTTCATGTTTATACATTTTGAATATGACGATAAATTTGTTTGTGATAATCAAAACAAAGGGTTATAATGTATTGTTAAACTAATGACGAAGTCCTCATTCCACAGTTCGTGGGGTTAGCACGACATATTAATTTTTCTCTTATGTATTCTGTACTGCTCCCTACTTATCTTACAAATTTCGTGCTTTACGCAGTCAGGATGGACTGTGTGAAGAACGTACCTTTTTGCTAGATATTCCCCATGTAATAGATAGATAACTTGATAAATTGACTGTATGATAGTTATTTAATATAATAATATTAATTCTAGTTGTTCTCTAATTGTTGTCTAGTTGCATGCCTTGGCGTTGCTGTAAATGTAACTGGTAATTGAAATAAATAAAAAATAAAAAAAATGTAACTTATTAATTTGGGCGAGCTTATTCACCTGACGCAATTTATAAGCAGAAAAGGTACGGTAGCGATCAACAATTAATCGCAAGAAGCGTTATTAGGAAAATGGCCAGCCACACCAACCAACGTCAAAATATACTTGCAGTGCGACACAAGTGGTGTCAGCGAAAATATTGTGTACTTAGAGTAAACACGGTGTATGTACGTTCAACACGATACTGATAGGTAGGTCTATGATAAAAATATAGTACATAATCAAAAAACATAAAAGCTAATGATTAAACATAAAACCAGCCATGTAGACGTTGGACTTCCACACCAAGGGTTCCGTACCAACACATAATACTAAAAGATCGTATTTTTTTCCTTACAGTTCTTGCAAAAACTTGATGCAAACAAAATTAACATCTTGGGTGGGCTTTTGTGATAGCGAGATTCCAGTCTGATACTCCAAATTGCTCTGTTCTAACCATCATGCATGAGTAACGGTGCCGCAATCTATCAGACTAAGTTTGCTTAGGTATGTTTTATGTTACTAATACCACCATTAAAAAAACAGGAAAAATATGTCTATGTCGATCTTGAAGCTACTTGCGAATCATTACAAATATGGCAACACTCTTCTTAACATTCGTGCTCTAGAGGCTGTGAGAATATTATCAGCAAAATTCATATTATCACTATCACAGATCAGAGAAATAGATTTGAGATCACTATCAACATACAAAGTTTGATTCTTGTTTCCTGATCTGAGGAAACTGAATATATCTCACGTATAAACTAACACCAAAAACCAGCCAAGTGAGGGAATGAAAGTGTGAATTTGACCTACACTTTCAGTTTTGCTTGACATTTGATAATACGAATTTTGCTGATACTCTAAGAATATTTTCTTACAGTCTCACAAGCACGAATGCATTAGGAGAGTATTGCCATATTTGTACTGATTGGCAAGTAGCTTCAAGATCGACATAGACACATTTTCCTGTATTTTTTTAATCAAACTTGGTACGTTGATAGTGATCTCAGACGAGTATTTCTCTGATATGTGGATATATCACTATCACAGATCAGAGAAATAAATTTGAGAAAAAAAAGTTAAACAAATATATATACAAATATTTTTATTATAAGTATACAATTTAGTAGTGTACGATCATTCTCTGAAGTTAGCTAAGATTCATCTAATCCCAGGCAAGCATTGAGTCCCAAACTAAGCCAAGGCATGTGTCTCGGGACGTTCTACTTGATGGTGGTAGCTAGCCAGGCGGGCAAACGCAATTTGCGAATGCCCTTCCACCACGCGGTGAAGCTCAAGCCAGCGGTGGGGATCGAACCAGGGTACTGCGACGCGGCAGTCCATAGCTATTACCGCTCGGCCATCATTGCTTTATGTTACTAACACATACATACTGGGAATATTTTTACTGGCTTCTTCTTACGGTTCTAAAGATGCAGCCCTTTAAAAGAAAAAGAACAAACGGCGGGACGGATGGACTGAAAATTGATAATAATAGTGATGTATTGATGCGTTACTACACATCACTTACCTAACATTACTAATATGATATTTTTTTGAAGCAGTGATGGCTCATCGGCATTGGCTATGGACTGTCGCGCACCAGGTCCATGGTTCGAATCCCGCCGCGGGCTTAAGCCCCCGCATAGTGGAAGGGCATTTTACGAATACCCGCCTGGCTAACGACCACCCTCAAGTAGAAAATCTGTCGTCAAGCACTTAACGGTGTGTTCCGGCAGCTGTCCTTTAGAGGCTAAAGATTCTAGGTTTAGCCTGTTAACACCTTCGACCAGATCATCACTTACCATCACGTGAGATTGTAGTCAAAGGCTAAGCTATCAGGAATAAAAAAAGCTACTACTTTCGCTAAGTACGATAATGTACCCTCCCATTCATCTACTTACACAGAGATCTTTTGAATCCCGAAGCCCAATAAGAATGTTCCTTGTGTATCTTCGTACTCCAGTTACTTCAAATTACCTCATATTACCAGTATTGATTGAGCAGAGTTGTGACATATGTCTTACGTTTCACAAGGCAGTAAGACACTGGGGTAAGTCAGCGGGGGCAAGTTGTGGGTCTTCAGAACGGAAGTGAGGGCATTCAGTGTTTGTACTTTTCTTATTGGATTACGTTCCGTGTAGACGTTTAACCTACACCACTTGTCGTCTGACCTGCTTAGAGGTTTCTTTTCGTGAACTTATTTATGCTAAGCCGTTTATGTTCTTTCTGATTTGTCACGTTTTTGAAGTTGTTATATAGTTTAAAGATGTATTATATTATTTGAAAAAAAGAATTTTTAAAAAAATAACGTAATGGATGGTTGGCTAATAAGATTCATTGTAAGATGTAGAAATTGGAATAGGAGGATTTAAAAAAATTAAGTGTACTCGAAATTTCGTAATATTCTATACAATTGCTATTTTTTATCTGTATCTAAAATATCTTGTACATGTTTCAATATTGTTATGTTTGGCAATAACGCCTGCTATGCGGATTACATTACAAATAACAAGAGGAAAAAAAAATTAAATCCCAATACGATGGTTAAGAACGATAAGAAAAATTTGAGTTATGACTCATTGTCATTGGTTTGGCATACCCCGGCTAAAGGGGTGGATGGACGCGGGTTGGTATCCCGCACAGGACTAATTTTTTCCTTTCGTATATTTGTAATTTTGTAATCTTGTTCAAGTGTTTTAACATTACATTTAGATAGAAACATGTTTCTTTATTATAAATTTTGTGCAAAACAAACTAAGTTCAAATAAACTTTATTTAAGTAGGTGTTGTGTTGTATATAGTTCGTAGTATTTTGTCAATAAAGGCATACTGGCTTATAAAAAAATAACCTTCATCAAAACTCTAAATGTCGCTCGTCAACGTGGTATAACAAGTTTTTGAATTTCTGAACGCGAGGCAATAAATAATATGATTTTAATACCTAACTAATTTATACAAAATAAATTGTTGCAATTTATATATCTTATATCTGAATAGAATTATAGAATAGGCTAACTACATTACAATTTTGAACTGGATTTAGAACAAACCTGTGGCGTGGATTTAGCGCAAAGCCAATTTAGGCAATACATTAACGATTATCATTATTAGCTCTTTAAAAACAAAGTCAACAAATGTTTACATTATTCAAGATTTTATTAATAATGTTTTCATTTTGCTTGTGTGGCTTCAAAAATTTTGCGGTGTGTTTTTATCCGTTGTATTTTTGTGTTTCAAACAAGTTCTTAAATGGTACACAACCTTGTACTTTATTATTTTTATTTAACAATAGTTATTATATACAAAGTTTCTTTATGAGTTATTGTATATATAGAGTATTCTATATAGATTTGGCAGTGTTATCGCAACATCCTGAATGGTAAAAAACATGATAAGTTTGGAAAAATAATAGTTTAAAAGGTTCCATTTGTTTTATTTGTGGTTATGCTACTAGCAGTTGCCCATGTCATGCCAGCAGCGGACGTCGCTTCACTTAGTTTATCGGTTAAGATCGACTAAGCAAGGTACGCTACGAGCGCCTCAAAATGTTATTTAATAATATTATAATTATAACTGAAAAACAATAAAATAATACTGTGACAAGAACTATGGCATACGTATTATAAACACTTTCACTTTTTAACAAATTTTAAAAGCATAGACTACGTTCTACTATAGAAAATAATCAAATACGTAGTTCAAATCATCCCGTAAACAATTCCTGCACATAAGTTTCATCGTCAGTTTACCTCTCAATCAATAAAACTAAAATAGTATCACATCCGGTGAAATCCAGTTTGAAATTTATGACAACTATAATATATAGTTACCGGCCACATATATGTCCTGTCCATAAAAACATGGAAATGGGCTTTAGGGAGGGACCAAAATGCATATATTGTCGTAAATGTTCTCTACCTTTTTTAGAACGGCAACGTACGAGTAGAAACCACAAACTCACCCCATATAAAGTAAACTGAATATGTTTAGTGTTGGAATTATTGTTTTATTTCGTTTACAATTCTGGTTTAGGAGCACAATATTTTACCACGAATGGGAATCGAACCTGCGTTAAGGCCTCCGCTTTTACGCACCCGAGTGCCTAAATCACTATAGAGGCTGGCTACACTTAGTCAAAATTTGTGCTATAATTTTATTACTTTCACAATCACAGGGGACAGTGCTCTATATTCTTAATGTGATTTTAGCATAGCACGCAATTTTCAAATACTTTTCGTTATATTATTCAGAAAGAATTTTTCATTTGTTTTTAATAAATACGTGTATGTTTAATAAATACGTGGTGAAAATTCTATACTTCATTTTCAGACATGAAACCAGCGATAATTATTAAGAGCAATCATTCAATCACGGTCAAAAATATTTAACATGGTCATTGATTATTGCTCAAAGTTACAAATAAAGGTGCTCAGTTCATAGGTGCTCTATAACTAAGTGATCTAAATGGAATCACTAATTAAAAACAACCGTCTAAGGTTAATTTTAATAATCGAAAAACAACCTTTTATATTGTTTTTAATACATTAGTACATAAATGATAAATATCTACCTACTATAGATATCGTAGTTAGGGATTTTGCGTTGCAAACCATGCACCTTTTACCTTTTTCTACAATAATGAATAGATGTGATAATACGTACCAATTTTAAGGTAGACTTACTGTTACAGCCAGTTTGTCCACTGCTGAACACAGCCTCCCCCAACAACAGGGGGTTTTTAAAAATCCCCACGCTTGGCAGGTGTTTTCGGGATTGCAGTTTAAGTTATCAGTTCCTCAGACGGCGCTGCTGCCCACCTTCCCATTACTCACATTACCCACAGGAAGGAATGGGGGGGAAGGGAGGTAATTTTTTAGCCCGGCATCCCGCGAGCAGGGTAGACTGACTTCTACAATATAAGTGTTAATTCTCACGATAAATTTAGGTGATTTTGTTGGTTTACTAAAAATAGTTTTGGGAACATACCTTGCAAGTGCCTCCATGTTGTGCATAGGCTGTCCTTTGATGATGGAGCCATCAGGTCGTGGCACGCCGTGGTGCGGCATGCCGGGGGACATGAGCGCGTGCTGATGCATGAAACCCATGGGCCCAAGGTGAGTGGGGGGAGCATTGTAGCCATTCGCAAGAAGAGGAGATTTTTCCATTCGGGCCATTTCTGGAACAAGGTTGCTGATGGTTAGTTTTTTCCATTGACATACTCGTGAAAGCTAAAACAAGATTAAGTATGGTGTTTTAACCCAAGGTTTTATAACATAAGAGCTAATTAAAACAAGACTTGTGAAAACAAAATGTGAATCATTTGCGAAGGTGTCAACAGAACCGGTTGCACAGCTATATAAAACTTTTGAGTAAGAAATGCAGCAGCCGATTAGCATGGTTTCAATTTTACACGTACCTAAGTAGTTATTGGTATTAAATTAACAATCGATAGGAGTACCAGACATAACCCATGCTAACAAATTTTATTTATATCTTTGTTTAACATTAAAATATCTACAAAGTGTGTTGAACCATTCGAACCCAGGTAAAATTCAATTAATACCCAGTATTATCATTTAATTACCCGTTCCAATAATCGAATCGCTCGTAAAACGGTGTATCAACAATAATAAAATGAGCAATGAATTTCGAGACTATTGTTTTCTGGGTACCACAAACAGCCTGTGTAAACACAGGAGGGGGGAGTTTGGCAAATATTCTTAAAATGACCCCCTGAGAGGGTATTGGAGTTACGGTACGAGCCTGTCCGTGACCTGTCTCCCCGTGAGGTCACCAGACCGACTGGGGCGTTGGAAACAATTAACAAGGTGTCGAATTATACACGAATTAACGGTCCAACCGTTAAAGGAAAATACCCTTTTCCATTGTGGCAACACAGGCAGCATTTTACAAAGGATTTCGGGGATTGCTGAATATTAAATATTGTGTGTCGTTTTGTTCGCGATTAAAGGCAGGTATGTGACGCGGTGCGTAATGGCCGAATTTTAATTATCATGGAATCTTATACCCCTTTGATCCTTGTAGAGCAAACAATCTCGTATCTGATTGTTAATTTTTGATTGCAGATTGTTTTCGACCGGGGATCTGTATTCGGGCTTCTACACACGTGATGGTATATTTTAATATTTTTCACTGACAATTCTGGCAATGAAAATATACTTATAACGAATTAGCAGCTGAATACTGAACTGAAAAGGTCACAAACATTTAAAAGTCTGGTACGACAAACGGTTTCACATCAAAGTTGTGAAATCTTGAGAAAATGAGTAACCAAATTCAATGCAGTTGATACTTATGTAACTACAACTTAAAGAAGTGATATTTTTTCGGTAAACATAACAATTTTCTTTGCATAGTAATTGCATAAACCAGATCATCCACTGCTGAGCCATGTGGCGTACGATATATTTTGTTCCGATAATATAACCTAAAACAAAAGGCAAACTAAAGTCAGCAAACCAATGGTTAACGTATGCATATTTACGTGTAGGCAATATATCACACTCACCCACTCAGATATCATGGGTTTGTACACTTTATGTACCCACGGTCGAAGTTACAGACAAACAAACATTATGACCAATGGACCCTGAATTAATTGTTTGGGTCTATTTACTTGGCTAACCGGTTCGGTTATCTTTTCAGCCATACCATGCTTTATATTTGTATTTGTGATAATTAATTATTCTGAATTTTGAGAGGTAAATATACCTTTGCCAACTATTGTTTACATATTTGTGTGTTGCTTAAACTTACTTGGTATTCACGGTTTCCTATAAACTTTATGGAATTAATGATCAACTTTTGGGGTAGATTTTTTATATGAAAAGGAACTAAATAATTGTTGATTTGAAAACAGTAACCATTGCAAATATAATAACTCCTATTTATATATTAAACCCCTTACTTATAAAAACATCGCTATGCAGTTGCTAAGTAATGGATAACTAAACAGTGTTTAAGTAATGCTTAAATATTTCTTACTTATAAACGCTACATAGCACCTGTTTAGCTAAGCAATAGATAATGAGGTCGAACGTATTTTAAACAGACAACATTGTACTAAAAAGTATTATGAATGACCTAAATGGCCAAATAGCATGTATCTAGTGCTAAATATCTTGAAATTAAAAAGTAAATATAATACTTTTCTTTGTATAGTACCACCAACTTAACTGTGCAGTTTTCGAGGGCGCTACTGGTCAAGGAAATCAACTACGAACTGTCACAATTTGAAGGAATGTTGTAGTTCTTTTTTCTGCCACCTGAACAGATAAGTTGGTGGGTCTGTAACTAAATCAGCTGATCAGAAATATGGGCGCCATCTTGTTACTTAAAATTTAAACAAGGGTGGGATGGTGTTTAAATTGACAGTTGATTTAAGCAGTACATAGGTACTGGATAAAGTTATGTAGCGTTTATGAGTAAGAAATTTTGCTAATCAGCGGCTAAGTAATGTTTAAAATTTAAGTAGCGTTTATAAGTAAGGCTGAGTTGATAATATAACCTAACCTTTTTTTTTTCTAAATATTTACAAGCACTATCGAGTGTGTCCAAGTGGCCGAGGGGGTTTAGGCAACCGACGCGATATCGGAGGACGCGGGTTCGATTCCCGCCTTGGGCATAAAATTTTGTACTCCAATAATTTGTTAAATATAACCTAACCTACCTACCTAGATATAGTCATACTAGCGGGCAGCTAAAAATATTTGTTTCTATATTGTTTTTTTCTATGTTCATTAGGGAAAATGCTGGATTCTAATGGTTAAAGAGCTTTTGAGTTTATTCGTTACATACGAAAATACAAATATTTCCTCTTTATAATATTAGTGTAGATGTAGATTATTTTACATTGACAAGAACCTCGAAATTTTTGACTAAATCAAAAACAAATAGTTTAATAATCTCCCACTTGGTATAAGATCACAAGAAAATTATATTATATCATCAACCTTTAAAGAAGCGATAGCAAATAAGAGATCACAATATTAAAAAGACACACCCCGCAACAATTGGGTCACTAAACCAAAGCATATTTACAAATCCCTAGCCACGGTCTCCACCGAACCGCACTGGTCAACCGCACTCACTAATTAACTAAATACGTGTTAAATCTCGTAATAACCTGCGGTTAAAACAACCCTTTTCACCGTCTCATTCTTACACGCATCATCGGATATGGGCCATCTCTTTTCAATTACAGAATTTATTCGATCCAAGTACCTATGTTTAAAATATGTGAAACGTTTAACAAAATTGGTGTTTGTTAAGATTTAAAAAGTGTTAGGTCTTGCTGATATTAAAGTGCGTCATTCATCACATTCCTGCTTTTTCCCTAGCCTTTTGAGGCTGTGATAGCCAAGCGGTAATAGCTAATATGGACTGTTGTGCCGCAAGTCTATGGTTCGATCCCTACCGCCCCGGCTTGAACACCACATGGGGAAGAGCATACATATTGCGAATACGCACCTGACTAGTCGCACCCTTAAATAGATAATCTGTAGCCAAGCACCTAACAGTGTATTTGCGACAGCAGTCCTTGAGAACCAGGAAAATTACAGGAACCTTAACAACTGTCAGGGTAAGGACTTTAAAATGAGTGCCAGTTACTAAGTCATTATACTCATTCTTAGTCTATTTCATTCTAGTTAAACTACTCAAGTAGAAAATCTGTCACCAAGCACCTAACGGTGTGTTCCGGCAGCAGTCGTTGAGAGCCAGTGAAATTGCAGGCAAAATGAGACTTAACAACTATGTCTCAAGGTGATGTGCGCAGTGCCGTTCGTCACTTGTGATGAAATGCATCTGTTATAGGCAGAGGATACCGTTTAACATCAGGTGGGCCTCGAGCTCGTTCCGACACAATAACATAAAAAAAACAACTATATTATTTTTATACATAATAATATAGTCTGTACCATGCGCTATAATCCCTAAAACTCCGATCATCAAGACAGGTATGTCGATGGTCTTATACACTTTATCATCGAGTGCCACTGGCGTCCAGAGGTTACGTGGTCTCACATACCTCTCATTATTTCTTTCATCCTACATTACTGATAACCTGCATGATTCTACCAATCGTTAGTAAAATAAAAAACCTCAAACATCAAACACAAAATCACCTTTCATAATCATAACCGACGAAAATGCTCATCGCTTACCATTATGACTATTATTAAAGTGAATTCACTGATCAGGGCATTTAAAGAAATGAAACGTCAATTCTGAACCGCTATTATATCGATTTTCATCGATTTATTGATCGAATATCGACTGTCCTCGACAAATGGTCGTATCAAATTACTGGCCATTATTTCGAATTAGAATCGATAGAATCGAGACCCCAATTATATCACTTATGTGTTTAAAGAAGGTTGGGATACAGATAATCATAACCGCAAAAGTTTAGGGACGTTTTTTTACGATCAGAAAAAAGGTACTAAAAATTAAGAGCCTACGACTTGGTAGTCGTTTAATTTGTTTTCATTTTTAAACCATGCAATACAAATTCTTATTTTTTCCTAATCTAACCAAATCTTTGCATTAGCATGTTATAAGTTAACAGTACAGTAAACGCCAGGTTTTATTACAAAATACAAACGAGGAACGCTAATGATTGGCCATAAAAATAACAAGTCGTAGCTGACAATGTATCAATCGCTTCTTTGTGATTGTTTTTTTTTATGCTTCTTAGGTTAGCCTTTGACCACTATCTCACCTGATGGTAAGTGATGATGAGGTCGAAGATGTTGTTCAGGCTAACCTAGAATTATTGGCTTTCAAGGACAGCTACCGAAACACACAATTAAGTGCTTGGCGACAGATTCTCTACTTGAGGGTGGTAGCTAGCCAGGCGGGCATTCGCAAAATTCCCTACCACGATGCTATAACGACTGCCATCCGAAGACAACAACCGGGACCGACGGCTTAACGTGTTCTCCGAAGCACGGAAGCGCTCAGTACTAATGTCACTAGCGGTCACCCATCCAACTCATGACCGCGCCGGCCGCGGCTAACTTTGCTGATCGGTTAAGAACATCATCATCATCATCATCATCAGCCGGAAGACGTCCACTGTTGAACAAAGGCCTTCCCCATAGAACGCCACAAAGAACGGCTATTAGCCGCTTGTAACCATTGACCCGCGACTTTAACGATGTCGTCAGTCCACCTAGTGGGAGGCCTACCAACTCTACGTCTTATGCACGTAGTAATCTGTTGGTTAAGAACAGCTAAGTAAATTTCGCTACGAGCGCTTCGAAATTATTTATTACAACATTAACAGCAAATTGTATTTTGATTGTATTTTATAACTATTTAAATAAAATATCACAGGATCACGCATGCATATCCTAAAAGAGGTAGGTAATAGTGTACACAATGTTGGTAGAATAGCTTTTATTCTGCCGACATTGTGTATACTATATACTACTCTTTTTATTTCGATGTGTATCCTATTAACTTTTAGTTCAAATTTTAGAACTGCCGGTAGACTCATAAATGTCAGCTATCGATAAGTTTGCCGATGTGTTCAGAGATGTTAGTCATTACCTTAGCCTGTAACTGGGTCTGAAGAAAAGGTGCTTGTGGATGGATTTCTATTTGAGGGAAATAGCTAGCCTGGATTGGAAAATACTCTACCTACCGTTAATTAAGTTTTTTGTGTGAACCATGATGTGTGAGGGTGTATATTCTTGTGTGCTTGTGCGCTGGGTGTACGTGTTACAGATCGCCTCAGCTGTTCCGTCTCCCAAATGAATAATCTGCTTTTGTTTTATGTCTAAACATTTCTAATTCTTGGATTTATTTCTTATAAAACAATACTATATAGGTACTTGAATGACAAAGATAAATGATGGTTACAAAACTTTAACAGATCTTTGGATTTTTATGAGTTTGGCTTTATTTTTTTCGTTACAAGAAGCCAAGAACATACAAAACCATTGAGAGTCCACTTTGTTGCAAAAAAGGCGGTCCAATAAAATGAACCTACACGTAGTAATCTGTTGGTGTCGTAAAGTAGAAAATATCTATCGTAAATGTGCCCTAGACTTTATATCGCGTTGGTTTTACTATAAACCTTAACATAACTATAATGGCCTGTAAATTATTTGAAACGAATAAATTATAAGACACATTAAACAGTACAGTGGGTAATTATGGGGATAATATCAATCCCTACATTGTATTTTCATTACATCTATTATTGATTGCTTGGAATCCAATAAAATTATATTGTATTTTATTATATCTAATAAAACAACATACTTAGACATCCTCAATATATAAAATTGCAAAGATCAAGATATACCTTTATATTATAAGATAGACTACCTCGTTGGCAAAGTGGCGTAAAAGGAAGCAAGATTGAATGGAAGGAAGAATGATTGAAATTTCATGGATTGGATAATTGTTAAGTTAGACTTACGGACCGATATGCAAGGTGGCAAACTGATATCAATAGTGATGTCTTCTTATACTTTGCATAGGGAATCCTATAAATTACTTTCATATCACCACTTTCCTACCTTTATCTACCCAATGTAATGTCGGTATAAAATGTCGCATAGCAAAAAATATCAATAAACCTAAAACTAGTACTGATGTAAAAAACTTTTGTCGAAAAAGTATATGTTTAATATCTACTCCAAAGTTGTCAATGTGTAGAATGCAACAAATCTTCAGTCTCGTGCAAAACGAAGAAACTCAAAAATGATACGAAACGAGGCGAATTAAAAGGAAATTACAGCGAGCCGGCAATCGTAGCGTTTACAATAAATGCATAATTGTACGGTCAGCGAACGAATGCCAACGCGTGGCCGACTCCGGAGTAACGGGATATGCGTTTTGGCGATAAGTTCTCAGTTCTCCCGATATTTCAAATTAAACAGTGTCTTTTAGTTATCAATTTATGCACTGTTTATCTCCCTTTTATTATTGGAGGTACGGGTTGATCGCCCAAGCCACGCCAATATCTACATTAGTTTCGAGACTTTTTTATGTGATCGTGATAGAACAAGCATGGGGCACACTTGACGTTAAGCGGTTACCTTTGCATATAGATGCATTTCAACACAAACCTTTTTATTCTGTAATACAAGAGATGAACGTCACCCTGTGATATACAGTTTTTGAGTCTCATGTGCCTGTGTTTTAATGGCTCTGAAGGACTGCTTCCAAACTCAATGTTAGGTGCTTGGCGACAGATTTTCTACTTGAGGGTTGTAACTAGCCAGTCGAGCATTCGCAAAATGCCCTCCCACCATGCGGTGAAGCTCAAGCCGGCGGCGGTGGGGTTCAGACCATGCACCTTCGGCACCGCAGTTCACGCTCGGCTATCTTGGTTCATAGAGGAGACTTCATGAAGGTCTTCAACATAGCCTTTTCATGATTTGTTAGTAGCAGAAATGCTGGTATAGAATCTTGAGGTCCTGAGCTTTATCCACGGACACACAATTATTCGGTTTTCCTGATAATAAAATAGTATAGAAACAGTATTAGAAGTATGAAGCATTATTCTCGTTTCAGCTATTAAAGCTTGTTTCCAAAGAAAAGGATGAGAGACAGAGTATACTTACCCAGTTAATCAAAATATTACTTTCAAGCTAATGTTTATTAAAATTACTTTGCTTGAGAATATTGTACACAAACACATTTAATTAAAATAGTAACTTATTTACTCTTCATTCTCATGAAGAGTAAATAAGTTACTATTCTAATTATTAGGTTAGGCTAAATATTAGGTTTTATAAAAATCCATTTTATTTATATAAAACCTAAATAATTTTCAAATTGAATCATATAATACCAGTATATATCTGTTTTTTTTGTTAAGTATTGCACTACTCGGCAGTAAAAACATTGTCATTAATTATATTATCTGCCCAATATTATATATAACGTGAATGTAACGCAAGTCCCAGCTTGTTGCTATATAATAATTATGTCAATCTAATCAAAATGGATGGCAAAATTAATCATCCATAGGTTAACAATCACAGTTTATATTATTAACAGTTATAAACATTAATGACGATTTTACTGCTGCCATAAAACTATCAATAAAGTTGTCCCCGATATCACATACGCCATTTTAATTACAATCGCATTAATGTAACCGTATTCATTAGGTACCAAGCTATTTTGATATTTACTAAAATAAAATAAATACAAAACACGTAATACTCTATTCTTTATAGTGTTTATAGTATTCATAAAACAGTTATGTTTTTGGGTTGATATGAAACTGAAAATGTTGTCGAAAGAACTAGAATGATACATTCTAGTTCTTTGTACAGTATACTACAATACTTCCAATGCACAAACTCGCCATTCATAGATAAGCTGATGAAATGTAAATGCATTAGAAGGAACATCTAAACAAGCAAAGAATATTTATGACCTACAGATTGTTTTACCAGAGTCCAAACACTAGCCGATGCGAAACGACACAGCAAATATAAGAAGTGAGCAGTTTACAAGATGTCGTAACACGTCACCCAACTAAGGGAAGAGCTTATCAGAGACGGAGCTACAATCGTCAACACAAGTCACGCGCCAAGTACAATCAATAACAGCAATACACAATCGGCGACAAAATACGGACGGTCAATATTGTGAATCAACACGACTGAGCGGTTGATGGAGTTGCCAGAGGTAAAAAACTAAAAGTACCTTTGTTTTGGATAAAAAAAGAAAGTAAGCAATATGGTGATAAATTATGGTGTATATTATATTACGCGTATAGTGCTCATTAAAATAAGACTTTTTTAAAGGCTATATATAATTTTCATAATAGCATTCATAGTACCTATACGAGCACCATTGTAAGATAATATGCCTTCTTTGTCTTTATTTTATTTCTGTGAGTGCTAAACTAACATTTATCGCACCAAAAATAAACCTATAATTTTCTACAAAATAGGATTAGTTTTAGCACAGCGGCAACACTGACAGACTTATGTCTTCGCCATAAACTCTTTCATTTGGCTCGGACGAGCCTTATGAACAATAAAACGTTGAGGGCTGGAGATTTGGACTGTAATAAAATATTTGCCCTAGCACACGCTAATCCTACTCCCTTGCGAACGCAATTTGAGAAGTTATGGTGGCTTGGATGGGACTTTTATCCCTAGGCTAGATAATAATGTTGCTATAAGCAATGAATTAAAACTAAGTTACTTGAAGATCACATTCACATAAGACCTAGCACAATGTTCTTAAAGAAACTGAATAGATTTTCAACGCGGTAAGGTAATTGAAGGTCAAGTCATTGTGCAATTCTGAGCTACTGACTCAAAAAAAGCACTTACCATAATATCTAAGATAATTGGAACGAAAGAAAATTGATAGGAAAGATTTATACATTTAGTCTTGCATCAAACATTTGTGTGTCATAATTTCTGGAATATAAAATGTGTAATAGTAGTTTTTTAATTCCTACTTCACAATGGTATAAAATACCGGCAAATAGGCCTTAAACTGGATTCATACCATAATAACACATTAATCAGGATCCCGCTTTCCCGGGAAATCTTAACGCGATACCAGCCAATAGGACACGCGTTAAGCGGTAATTTTCCCGCACCAAATAAAAGTTCTCCCCCAAGTGCGAAAGAGGGTCAGGCTTAATTACTCGTAAATTGACCGGGATACAGAATCCCGAATGTGTGAGAATAACTATGTAGCTATATGTTTTAATGTTGATGTTCCAAACTTATTCTACAAAAAGTCTTACCTGGTGCATTGGCTCTTTCATTTTTCCTGAGCTTACTTTGGACTGTTTTAGGACTTTTAATCAGCTCAATGCTGTCGGTGTATTAATGGTTTTATTTTACGATTTTTTTAATAGTGTATCTTATAGATCTTATATGTCGGATATAGATTAGACTGACACAAAAGAAAATACCTACACTATGTGTAAATGAGTATAAAGTTGATGAGAGACATCATAATATCTTAGAGATAATTTAACCAAACAAAAAATATGGAACCAAATAATCGTCTATATCTTCAAGTATATTATATTTTAGAATTTTTAGTATATAGTCAAAAGTAGTAGAATGCTCAAGCAGTTCATGAAAATAAATTTTATTTTATTTTTTCGACGTTACATCACAGTACAGTTATATGTATAATCGTATTATCAGAGAGTTACAAAATGTAGCTTCTAGCTACCAAACGTTTTCAATGTGAATCACGTTTCAATAAGAAGTAGCTCATCCGTGAATATTTACAATAGAATACATGCCATTGTAACTATGAGTATCAAAGATGAAATATCGAGCCATATTTTTATTAATAAAGTTGCACAAAAGGAAGATTATCTGGCGGTGGTTTAGTAATGTAGCAGATGTTACTATTGAAAATATGATTCTGTATTACAAATTGCCGTAGAGCGATACTTACCTACTACTTTTTGGCAAATCACTTATTTTAATGACATTTGAGGAGGTATTGAGTTGAATTTTAGAACCATTAAATTCGTAGGTCCTATTAGCTATAGCTAATATTGATATTTTAATAAGTGTATGTTTCATTTATATTTATATATAGGTATCTAATAGATTTTACATGTCGATAACTTTTAGTGTTTGGGTATTATATTATAATGCATGTTCACCTACTGATGTACTTGATACTGGTGTTCTGATTTCTGTTTCTTTTCGATTATCACCTACCAATAGGTAAGATAGTGGCCTCTATCTCACACAATTTTTTCATTCCTTTACGTTGCTACCATATATGGGGCCAATGAAATGTTTGCCCGTTTTAAACTTGACCAGTCAGTTATAATATAAATTTCATGAATGACACTAGTTATTTTGATAAGTTAAAGACTGGTTATTACGTACCATCAGTTTAATAACAAATGGACACTGTTACGGAAAGAACGAACGTATAATTTAAGTCCAACTCGAATGATCGACAATCGTTCCCCCGAATGCGCTCGGGGCTAACATGTCGATACATGGTTAATAAATCAGAAAAATTAGCTTGACAATAATTATCACCAGTTTTTTTTGTATCAGAATACCTACTATATACATATATAATGTCACGTGTAAGACTAACTGCGTGGTTTTGGACGCAATATTTATTTATTCGATAGGTCAAATTAACCTATTATCGTATCCATACATTTTAAAAAAGGTCACAATTCCAGTTAAAACATTTAACATATTAACGCTTTTACACTATCCGCAAAATGTTGACAGCGCAAATAAGTAAGGGCTACATACAGAGCGCGGTGCAAAACATCGGCAAATCATGTTAATTAAAAGAAATTCCTGCGCTTTGCCTTTCCCTGGACAAAAAACAAATGAATCTGCCATGATGACTTAAAGGTGTGAGCAATGTCATAAGTGGGTAGTAAAACCACATTTTAATTGTAAACACCGTTGTTCACGACGAAAAAAGATGAGAATTGAACATAAACATTTCAAGCTAGGTAATGGGTTTATGGAAATATTTCCATGGCAATCAAAAAGATGTATAAAGAAGTATTTATTGCATTGGTAGCTTAATAAAAAGTCGCAATAAAGAGCGTGTTTTTTAGTTTGTAGTAACAAAACACAAATTATAAAATTGGTAGCGTTCTATTAATTTTACATTATATTAGTATGTATAAGACTTCGAGTATCTTTTTCACAGCCTAAAAATTCAAATACTTGTAAAATAATTAATAATTACATCACGAAACCAACAAAATGTTCTAAGGTATAAACAGACGGCTGTCTACTCAGATGTTATGTTTAAGGAATGTTATATTATTATCACATACAACAAACAGATTTCGAGATGAGAGAATTCGAATAATGGAAACAATCCGAATATTTGGAATTCTACAATCTAAATATCAGGCGACATGTGGAGCAAAGAACATGCCCTAATTTCGTTGTTCTAATCCGAATGGAAATTAATTATTCTCAAATATCCTTCCCCACAAGTAATAGGTTGTGTATTTTTTATATTCGTTAAGTCTACAAAGTGTTTCAAACCACATTATTTAATTCATAATTAGTATTTAAACAACTTTAAACGGTAAAAATCGCGTATACTTATCATTATTTTTGTCTCGACGTTTCAAACACTTTGCAGTGACCGTGTCTCGGGGTGACCGTAAAACGTTTAAAGTTGTTTAATTACTATGTGTAATAATCGCGAAAACATAAGACAACATAGTAAGGAATAAAGTTGTTTTTTTCAAAGAGTAACAATCAATATGAGACTAATGCAACGATATTATTCTGTCGTTGACTTTCCACGGGTTGTTACTCTCATTTCATTCAACCGCAACCTATGATTAGAAACAATAGTAGATGACAGCATGATATATCAACGTCGAAGAACACATGCAACTTGTCCAATTAATGTTTATTAATATTGCAAATATACTTCACTAAAGCGACTTGAAAGTAGATAATCAATTTATCAATTTATAAAATCGATTTCGGTATGTGAAATGGTCGTTGAAAATGAATGAAGACAACGCAGGTGGATTCAATTGGCCCCACATATTTAACAAATTAATTAACAGGTCTCCGAATACGGAAGAAAAAAACGTCGATTATACGCGAACGTGAAGTGATAATTAGCAATTGTGGAAAAAAGATGCATGTTTTAATTCTACATAGTTAGAATCAAAATGGGTCAGTTTATTAATTCGTTTGAACCAGACAAATAATTTAATAAGCAATTAGTAATTGATTTACTAAACATGAGACCTAAGACTTCACGGGAAGAAAAAAATGCTTGGCGCTGTTGTGAAATTGATTATATTTGTGTATTAGAGACAGCGAGGCTAGAAACAAACCACGCCATTATTTCGCTTTAAAATTTTCGGTTCAATTTTCATGTGTCGTGTATTAAAGAGTTATCTAGCTTCATGAGCTTCACTTTCATGTTTCAATACACTATTTTGAAAAAAAAGGGCAGATGCTACTTTTTATAAGGCTCACTATTTTACATATCAATGTGGGTACACTTACAGTGTTTGAAAAGTCCTGTTGCAGTTATCGTGTCAATTCCTAACTTTAACACTTCAACTATTCGTTTCAACACTTTTTTTTAAATTGACCAAATGGTTATAGCTGTAAATTATTACTTTTAGAATCGTCTCGCTTGGGTACCGCGTTTAATTTATTGTTGCCACCGCGTTTGTTATTACGATTGCCTTATAAGGCACAACGGCAATTTGTTTGATTACCCACAATTGCCAGTTGATGTTTTAACCATTAAAATTGTAAACGTTGTTGTGGAAGGCAAGAAATAGCTATGATTGCCGACCTAGTATATCAAACCTTTTTGTGTGAATACGGAAATCAGAAAAAAACACCTACAGCTTTAAATCGTACTTCCAATATGCGATTCCGTTTTTGTGAACCGATAAACAAGCAATGGTAGAAAAATGATTGCCTTAGATTAATAGTTGTTTGTGGCGTCTAAGTTTTTATTTGCAAGCGATGCGCGAAGCTTATTACCTATCTTTGTACAAGATATGAAACGCGAATAAATGAGTAAGATAAATGAGTTTTAATTGCTTAAATTACGAATGATTAGCAACAGATAATTAGGTATTTTGAATACAATAGAAATCCTATGTGAATCCGATAAAACCACAGTTAACGTCAAGTTTTCATTCTAAGATTATCTTCATTTCTTTTTTTTTTATTTATATCTCTTCGTATGTTGGCAACAAAGATTTGATATAACGTCAGAAGCCCATAAATAACAGTTAAAAGCGTAACAAAGGCGTGAACAGACAACAGAATCTCAAATCCATCCCCCATCCGTAACGTAAACAGGCAAATCCTTACTTAATTTCAGTCGCAGAATTCAATCAGTATGTAAGCTTTATGCCCGGCGTGTAATGTTATAATGCCTTACATTATCCCCTCGTTTTAGGAATCGCAGCGACACCGCACGAAACAGAACCTTTAATTATTATCAACACATAATTTTCATACCAGTGTCAAGATAGGGTTGTCAAAATGACAATGTCAAGGAGCTACTTAGTATAAATTTCAGATTTAAAAAGGTGCACTTTCGTGGCAATTACATAAAATGCAATATAATATTTGGACACGGTAGTTGTATTAATATTTCGGGTACACACATGCTCTATATCCATATTCCATATAAAAAATGCACTCTGTTTTGCTTTGTAAAATAAACTTTAAATTCCAATAAAACGTTGATCTAATCACATTTCCGGTTCAGTAAATTAGTGGTACTTACAAATGTTCTAGTATAGATTTGAAATGACTAATGTAATAAAGAATCGATTTAGATTTACCGCCTTAAGATAAACATCGGTCGATAACCCTTCTAGCACGTGGGCCGTCACATCCCTTTCACGCATTTCATATTCGTATTTCCATTCCGTTCAACCTTCGCAGGAGGATTATATTCTGGCTCCGATGTTTTCGTATCCTATTATTTCACGGGGTGAAAATAGGCCACCCGCCTCCTCACTCACTCAAACATTGACACCCTAGCGAGCGTGTGTGTTTACAGTTACGTGTACGGATTAGAACTTCTGTGATAGTGTGAGTGCGCCTTCCTAAGACTGTATGTTAATGTGTGTGTTTGTTTCATCAACTGTAAACCACTGTCAACGACTCGTCAAAATAATATTGGCTTAGCTCTTGGAGCCCGTATACAGATTCGGAACACAGAAACTTGATACGTTCACGAATTAATTATGATAGGCTTAAATTATTATCACAGCGGAAAATTGCTGGAAAATAATTGAACTGGGTTGTGACTTAACTTTCATTACGTACGATGGTAATTCAAACGTTTCGTTAATTTTAAATCAACCTGATTTACGAATAACAGTAAATATTACATACCAGAAAAGCATCATTTAAAAAAATACAAAGGTAACAAATAATATCCTGAGATTTATCGTATAAAACTCTCAGAACCCTTTCATGACTCATCCATCATCCAACTAATTGCGTTATAATTAAAACCATCCGAACTCAAATACAAGAAATGGAAACGTACCTACCAATACAAATGTAGACAGGAGTCACAAAAAATAATAACGTCTGAAACAGTAGAAAACAAAAATTGCATTTGTTTTATGCAGAAACGAAGAAAATTACAATAAAAATTAAAACAACGCTCGTTTCACTCATGAGAGTGTTTCGAATTGCAAATTTGGGGAAAAAAGCGAACAAACTACACTCAAAGTCAAATGCGGCAGTGCGCGATAAGCAAGTGCCGCTTATGCAAGATCACGAATGTAATTGCTCCCTTGTCTGGCACGACACTTCAAGCCAGAATGAGATGGAAAACTGGTAATGTATATGTGCAAACGGGAAGGCAACAACAGACTCGTAAGCGACAAAAATGATTGATTGCTCGCCGTCTTGCGCTGAGCTCTATTTAATCACTTTATTCCCTTTTCTCCGTTTGTGTTGGGATAATTTGGTATTTGTGTAATTTGTATACGAAATGAGGAGTATGCTTCCCGTGAAGGTTCATATCCGGCGCCTATCCGGGCTCACATGGGCTTGGCATGATATTATCGCAATCGGGTCATGGTGGTGTTTGTTCTCAGTTAGATTAGAATCTCACATCTAACAGCTGTATTATCATTAATCATATTTCATATGTTGATTTCATAAAGTTTGATTCACGAAAATCTCAAAAACCTTAACAAAAGTTACCCTAGAAAAAAAACTACAAATCTGAACATCAATGAACTTTCCAATTTGTCACAGAAATTCTGATATTTTATCTCTCAAAGGTTCTGCAATTGATATTTCTAAATGTTCTTTTCATTAGTATAACTATTTTCTATTTTTTACAGCTGATGAATGGTCAAATATTAATGTGTAAATGTGACCAAGCATGGTAAACCAGCTAGAGCTGACTGTTGAAGCGTTGTCGTAGCGAAGTTTGCTTAGCTGTTCTTAACCGATCAGCAAAGTTGAGCAACGTCCGCCGCGGTCATAAATTGGATGGGTAACCGCTAGTGACATTACTGCTGAGCGTTTCCGTGCTTAGGAGGGCACATTAAGCCGTCGGTCCCGCTTGTCGTCTTAGGATGGCAGTCGTTATAGCATGGTGGTAGGGCATTTTGCGAATGCCCGCTTGGCTAGCTACCACCCTCAAGTAGAAAATCTGTCACCAAGCACCTAATGTGTTCCGGCAGCTGTCATTGAGAGCCAGGAATTCTAGGTTAACCTGAACAACATCTTCGACCACATCATCACTTACCATCAGGTGAGATAGTGGTCCAAGGCTAACCTATGAAGTATAAAAAAAAGCTAGAACGCGCCCTGCGGCAGTTGCCCCTGAGTTATTACTGCTGCAAATATGGTTTCTTCTCAGAAATTGGTTTCGGGCGGTTGCCTAAAAATTACACTCTGAAATCAACTGTGATCTTATTATGCAAAGTGATAGAACAAGACTTACCACTCATATGTCCATTCTCATAAGGCGAGTACTCCCCATTCTCGAGGCGGTGCTTCTTGAAGGGATGTCCAGGGAACTGCGTGGCTGCGAGAGAGAGTCCAACCCCGGAGGCTCGCTTTGGAGGTCGGCCAGGTCTGGAGCTGCGGACATAGTAGCACGTTACTGCCGTTAAGGACATTCCACTTAAACTAAAGAAAATGGGCAGTATATTGCAGATATACTTTACTTAATTTAAGTAAACCGATGGCGCCGAGATTTTACACGTAAACTATGGCGAGAAAATTACCTTATAAATAAAAAATGTTATGGCATTTTAAATGAAACTTTTTTGAGTAAAAAGGCATCTTAATACCTGAATATGCCCCTAGCGATATTTTTTTATACAATTTAAGTCTATCTATTGAAGATGTTTATTTTTTAAAGAAGACATATATTTTCCTAAGGTCATAACTATATAATTAGTTATATATATATACCTACATAGGAAGTTACTAGCGCTTCATAGTTTCAATTGGGTTCTTCTTAACAATTCTTAAATTTTGAAGCAATGATAGCCGAGTGGTTATACTCGTAGCTATGGACTACAGTGTCGCAGGTCTATGGTTCGATCCCTACCGCCTCCGGCTTGAGCTCCACCCCATGTTAGGAGGGCATTTTATGTATGCTTGCACGGCTAGCTACCACGTTAAAGTAGAAAATCTGTCGATGACCTAACAGAGCTAAAGTAGGCACCTAACAGTATGTTCCGGCAGCAGTCCTTGAGAGCTAGTAAAATTATAGGCACATGAGACTCAAAAACATGTATATCTCAGAGTGACGGGCGCAGTAAAGTTCGACGAAATAAATCTGTTATAAGCAGAGGTTACCGCTTAAATAAGTTGGCATCGTCAGGACCACTATGTCCTAGTTATGAATGAAATTCTATTGTTATCATTATCGCCAATGCCAATTAACATCAGGTGGGACTCATGCTTGTTCCGTCACGATAAAATAAAATAAAAAATATGTATATAAAAGTTTAAGGATACGAATGTATGTAAACGTAAAAAATAGTAAAAAAGAACTGTTTTTCTAAATGCAGTGCTAAGAAAACTATAAGTAAAAAGACATGCCAATGAGCGCCTTCGAGATTAACGTAGTGGTTGTTGCTATTTAATAAAATGTGCTAAGCGTTCCTCATTACTCAGTGGTTAGAAACACAAAACGACAAATAACTTCAAAGCGTCGTACTGTTGAAGGTTTATCGAGTCATGAAAAATAAAATCAATTAAAATTATATATCTAAGTGGTTACCGTGCGTTTTTTTTTTTGTAGCAGACTTTAATCGAATAAATCGTGTTCTCGCGTGAGGGTGGTATCGTCTACAGATTTATTTTTATTTATCTCACTCCCCCAAGATTTAATGCCAAGGCTTCGGCCTCAGTTTCCACAATTTCACGCTTATTGTTTTCCCATCCGTGATTTATGTTCCCGTAATAGACAACGGTATTTCTTGGACGCAATAAAGTTTGTCACCTAAATCTTTGCCCTTAAGCCTATTGCGCACTTCCGTACCTAACTGTGCCTTCAGTGTAACCCCAATTACGTAAATAGTGACGAAATTATGATGGGAAGTATATTATCTTCAAATAAGTTTGTAACGAACAGAGATATTCATCCGGATGCAAGATAAATGTGACGTTATTAATAAATGAAATTGCTATTTGGACTGGATGGTGTATCTGTTGTTGTATGAAAGTTTTGAAAGCGGATGAATTAAAGTTACTAACTTTATTCTTCAATAAGTTGTTACAGGAACAGACAATCTCTGTTGCATAGTGTTTTAATTTTCTGGTCACCTTCAATTCAAACTGTTACTGTTGTGGTTACAGACTTCTTTAAATATCAAGATGATGCACAAGAATACAACAACTACGGAGTATTTAACTCAAGTCACATACTATGAAGACTTGAAGGCGATTGATATAAGAAAATAAAGTGTCCCAGAGCCAGTTTGTGTGTATGGTAGGGCGTAAATAAACGAACGCCATAATGTCCTTCGAGGACTATGCAAAAGTTCAGACGTACGCACAAATACCTCCACATGGTGTTCGTGGACTTAGATACTACATAGGAGTGTTTTCTCGAGTGGTTCCGAAGACGGCTCTGAATGAGATAACAGTACCTGGGTTGTTTCCTGTAAACTTTAACGTACATTTAAGCAAATACACACATACTAAACCGAGTTTGGCATCACCAACACGTGAACCTTTCAACAATACGCAGTGAACTGCGGCTGTAGGCTGACACCTAGAATCTATTTTAACACCTTATTTATTTTTCATAATAATGGATGCACTGACCTCAGACATATAGGAGGAGTAACATTGATGATGCTTTTTGCACATATAATGGTTTTGTCGATGAAAAGGCAACCGAGGTCCAAAACAGACTAGATAATTGGTGGGAAATTACAAAATGGTGAATCGAAGATCAGCAGATCGTGCTGCTTTCATTGAGACTTCGATGGTATATCAAGTTTATCCTGGCAAATGAAACAGGCGGACGAAAAAGAATGCGTAAGTTTTCTGCGTGGTTAAAACAAAAGACCGGAAGTCATGGAAAGAAGCGGAAAATGCTAATATCCACAAGTAGACTAAAGAAAAAGTAGAGGATGTTTGGAGATGCACGTGGCTGATTTTTATGCATTTATGCGAAAACGTGGAGCATCCCTGTTACTCCAAACGTGGGATACAACCAACAGCATATTTTTTGTCGTCTCAGAGGACTACAGAGGAGGTTTTAAAGGCCCTGGATCACAGTTCATAAACCAGTAACTCGTATCGCTGTACACTGCCAGAATTTGTACATGGTATACCAGTATCGCCGGTGGGGTGCCGAGCTAGAATTCCACCCCCATTGCTACCTGTGGGTGTCGTAAGAGGCGGCTAGTGGTGAAATACCGGGAGGGTGGGTAGCAGCGCCTTCTGAGAAACTGATATCTTAAACTGCGAATAATATGAGTAGATGAAGAAGCTGGGGTATATAAGAGGAGAAGAATTATAATAATATAAAATAGCAAACTATTGACGTTGTATCGGCATGTCATGAACAAGGACAGCTTTCAGAACACACCGTGCTAGGCGATAGATTTTCTACTTTATGGTGGTATCTAACTTATTATCGCACAATATACTTATAAGTATTAAGCTCATTGAAGAGAGAATTTGGATAGAAGCGTATTTAGTCACATAGACTGGGTGGTAGCTAGTCAGGCGGGCATTCTCAAAATGCCCTACTACCAAGCAAAGTACGTATGAACAAGGATTACGACAGTTAATATCAATTACTGAAATATCATGATCTCATGCGATTAAGAACGACATAATCATTATGATGTACAGTCGCCTGCAATATACATACACTTCGTAATTTTCACTACAATGTGATGTCACTAAATTCTTAGTTATCGAAGTTAACATAAACATGAGTTAATAAATTCAAAATTATTCTTTAATATTAATTGCCTTCTGTGTACATAGAGAGAAACAGAAGTCTTTGCCACAATTTTGAAAATTTCATACTACCCATGACTAACTAGTACAATATAGGTATGACACTCTGCAAATCAAGAACCGCATAATATTCTTAGCAATCATAAATGACAGATACAGCAGATCAATTACATTCGCAGCATTAATCCTCACATGCGTGTGTACCATCGGCTAACTTCGGCAATTATCGGGGGAGCGATGCTGTTATCATAGTATCGGCTTACGCAGAAACTGACTCTCGCCTATTTATTTTTATGTCAGCAACCGTCATTATGAGACACTCCATTAGCTTGGATTGCGGCGGTCTCGTTTTCGGTTACGCTTTGGGGTGCGATTGTGTGGTATGAGGTGTTCCTTTTTTCTTTGACGTGACACGCGCTGATAAAGGGTTTTGGTGACCGTGGTTTTCTCGAGATCATGTGTAATTTTGGAAATTTACTAATGCAAAAAAGTTTCGCGGCTTTTACAAGTAATTTTTATCACATAACATTGAACATAATTGTTTTTGTGAGAGGAAAGTAATTCCTAATATTTTTGAGTTACTAAACAAAGGTGTGACAATATACACGTTTATAACCCAATAAGGGTAGATCGAAAAGTTTGAACACCTAAGTTTCACTAGATGATAGTATTTTGTTATATATGCTCGTATAAAAGCGGGAGAGCTTATTTGTTACAGTTGACAATAAGCTGCTAACTATTGGGCAGTTCCCTTTTTTTTTATTGCCGTCATGTATACGTGTTTCACCACAATCTGACCTGATGATGATAGTCAGGTGGGAACACAGGCTCGAATATTTGCTAAATGTTCTACGACCACATTATAACGATAGCCATCCTTAGGGCAACGACCAGGATCGACGACGGCTCCAAAGCCTCAAAGTCCTCCAAGCCCCCCAAAGCTCGGAACTGCTCAGTAGTATCTAAACGCCAATTGCTACTGAAAATATCTTTGTCAAAAATATCTACTCAATAATTAACTGACCCGGGAATCAAACCCGAAACCTTATGATTTCAAAGCGATCATTTGTACCACTTAACAATATAGGCAGTTTTTTAGTTACCTGTTAAATATAATGAAGACGTAGGGCATATGGTTTACATTGTTTTTTCTTTGACATCAAGTAAGGTATGTCAAAGAGACATTAATAAAATTCATATTTAAATATGTCGTGTGTAATGTCCATCGTTCAAATATGAAATTGGACTGATATCTATGGATATAACATACACAAGCTATTCTCAATCATCTGATGACACATTACTTTTGATCTTCTTAAGTCTACTTAACAATATTCAAATGCTGCCCACACTCAACACAATATCTCTCATTTATGTCAACCCAAAAAAAGGATCAAATAAAAAAAACACATAAAATCGAATATTGAAAGTGTCAAGGGAGCAGATAAGGTAGCGCGTGCGGCTCCCATGCCGCCACTTAGCCCACACTCCGCTATATAATCTGAATACCGCAAAGCTCACCGATAAACGCCATTAAAAACCGTTCGATTTATTACCGAAAGATTTATAGTTTATGGCAAAGACTGAGCAGGAGGCGCATTCCAAAAGGGTCAAATGTGAAATAACTAAAGGCGTCGTAAGTCAGTGTCCGTGCAACCAATTTTTATCTACACGCGTAATTTCGCATACTAACAATTGATGACATAAGTCGATACCGTGATAATTTTCACACAATTATGTACTTACACAAAAATTATATTACGATTACTTTGTGTAAAATATATGTGGAGAAAGTATTACAATACTGAATTATTTTATCCGTATAATCTGAAAATGTGTTTTTTTCTATACGTTTGTTTGATATATCATAATTAAGGGTCTCACTCTGTTCAATTATAAAGCTCTTAACGATAATAAAAAAACACCATAACGACAATAATAAAGTTCAATCTCAATCTTACTTGCCGGCTACGATAAATCTTTGTTTGAACGCGAACATTAGAGTTTTTTTTTCACTTTGGTATTGTCCAATTCTAAAATCGGTCATTTGATACGAATTTGTTAAGAAAAGGACAGATAATGATTTTAATTATTATACTATGCAAAAAAAAATGTCGTTAAGGAGGACTTTATAAAAATATCTAATAGTCTGCACAGCTTTACTTCAGATATTTATGAACTTTGACTGTCATCAAAAAACTATCGATATAATATGTACTATCTGTTCCATTCCCATTTTTTCATATTGCCATAATTTTGTTCTTGGTAGGCTTTTTAGATTAGCCTGAAAAAATATGTTGTCAAATGTTTTGTATTTGGTTTTACTTTCACTAGTAAGTAAACGAGCAGTAGTTCGGTTCTTAAGCCGTTTGCCGACCTAGAGCAACACTTTAGTGGCATTAGTTCAGTAACGTCCTTCTTTCTTCCTAATGCTACCAGTTGGTTTGAAGGAAGTTCAAGAAGGAAAGGTGAACTCTTTTGGATACCTGATGTACTGCAAGACTCCACCAACAAGTTGACCTGAACAGCTTGCCATCGCATTATTCCCTTTGACAGCGTTTACGACATCCAATTATGAGGAAATAAGTAGAACAGTTTCCAATCCTGAACCGAAAACTTTCCGGCATAAATAAATCTAAGCTAAACACGAGCTACTCTATCTATAAGAGATGTATTGCTAGGTATGTTAATTTGTAGAACTTGTACAATACGTTAAATTACTAAGAAAAAAATTATTCTATTATTGAGTTCCATCAATACTCTGTGGTTACAATCTACTAAAAGGTCTAAGTTCAAGTAGGTACATTCCTCCTCTGAGTTCACCGCTACCCCTTGCTTAACCTACCCTAGTGAAACTAACACCACGCATAGTTTTGCTTTTTGTATATTTGCGCGGCAATATTCATCACTCACCGCCATGTCACTGATCAAATACCATCCACAAAGGAGTCCCCAGATATTACTGACAGATACGCCCTGATAGATAGTTCTGCAAACATAACAAATCCTGATCGACGAACACAGTACTGATAGAGCGCAAAAATTCTGCGGCACAGTCAAAAGAAAGACTGAGATGAATCACAATTTCTAGTACCTACGTGATTTTAAAGGCAGATGAAACGACCCGCCGGTATATTTCAAGTTAATCCCATCAGTGTACTACATAAAAACCAAGATCTTTAAACATCACGTGAAGCTATTAAGTATACAAACAGTATCAACTACCGACAAACTATGAATAGACATGGGTCTTTGTTATTATATTTGTATTAGTTTTTCTCTGCTCTTAGTGGACGTGTTCACACTCACTAATAATTACTGACACTAAATCATAGCGTTCACGTAAACATCCTTCGCTTCGTCTTCTGTTTAAAAAAATCAAAAGTCCAAAGAGATGCGCAACAACCTTTTGTAAACTAATAGTCATTGTATGTACACCTACGTTTTATTTTATTAGTCTAGCGTGTGATTTATGCTTCTTCTTATTGATATATGAATCTTCATAAAGTTCAAAAAATGTAGTTAGTCCTTTTTTTACTTATCGTATGCAAACATAATATAACCGCAAAACAAAGGTTTAGTCCTACTACACCCACTTGATTACCTTTGACTATCTGTCAAATGAAATAAACATAAATAAATATCAAAATTTTATACATAGATCATGTTGCATTTGACTCAGCAGACAGCAATGACCTCCCATTAATACGAGTAAACACAAAGAAATTTTTAAAACGAATATATTTCTCGTTAATTATATGACAGTGACAGTAATATTCTTTAAGACACTTAAGTCCTGTCATATGGGATTGGAATGTAATACAGACTTCTTTTAATAAAGTGTGCCCTCAATTACGCTACCGGAATCTAATTCTCTATGTTCTCTAATCAGGATTAAAATCTAAATCTATGATGGAGGTCAGCAATCACATAGTGTGTGACACATAACTCTTTGATACTCGGTTTCCTTTTCAAGCCCCCTCGGAAACACGATGTCTGGTTATTACACAAAAACAATGAAGCTCTGTCGTAAAAATGGCTCAAGAATCGGTAGACAAGGTAAAACAAACGAGCCTAATCTTATCTACGGCAAACTAAAACGCAGTAGCAGTTTGTCTTGGGTTCAGTGCAAACATGATAAATGAGTTCGGTTAAAAATCGTTGGTCTATTTTCTAAAACGAGTTCCGGCCGGAGCTCGGTGCATTCCTTCCTTAGATATACATAATACCTATTCACCTTGAGAAGTACCTGGGGAAGAAGAGAGATCACAATTATTGTCAACGTTTGAATCTCTGTTATCTACTACGTATAGTTTAGGAAAATCTTTGATACAAAACTACCCTCGTTATATGGTTTTATGTTGGTTGGGTGTTGGATTTCAGCAATGTCATAAATTATTGCTTTTTATCCGCTTAATGTTTGGTTACGGGCGCAAATTTTTTTGGTAAAACAGAAATGTGAACACATGTTTAGATTGTTTTGTATCAAACAATAAAGTTGGGGATTAAAATAAGTAATATAAAATAGCTCTACAAACAACATGATCTCTAGAAAACAACTGCGTCTACATCTGCTGTTTAATAGAACTTCCGCTATTAAAAACAATGTTTTAATAAAACAACAGAGGAAAATGTAATTGAAGCCAAAAATTAGAGGGCACTAAGACAGTAACAATAAAAAGTGAAAGCAAAGCCGCGTTTAATCGTGTCGTAAAAATAAAAATTAAATAAAAAATGCTTTGGGGTGAAAAGTTTAGCGACCGTAATTCTATTTTACAATTATATCCGTGCTCGCCGTTGTCCTAATGTTACCTGTCCCTAGGGCAAAAGTGATGAAACGACGTAACTCAGTATTTTTAATTTAGTAAAATAAGTTGATTCTTCATCAAACTAAAAATCTAGTTTTGCCGTTTGCGATGTAAAACATAGTTTTATTTCGTTGAGCAACAATATAAAAGTAGTAGAACACATATAAATAGAGCTTCTAATTTAGAGTAGGAATAAAAATAGATAACATCTTGAATTAAATCTGATACAGTCATTAAGATAACTTATTCATCCTATATAAATTTTAACAGTGAAGTTAGTGGCATAGTTTATGTAGAACCTAAATAATTATGTACCTCATTGTTTACGAGCATCTGTTAGCGGCTTCACTAGCTAGAAAATAAATATGTCCTACCCATAGACGTAGGATTTCTTCGCTCAGCTCCCTAAGCCTTAAGTCCTACCTAAGAAAGATATGTACCATATTTTTCATCAAAATCCATTCAGTCAGAGGTGTGTAACTAAAAGACAAAAGTAAACACTCATTCATAAATTAGCGTGTTATTAAGTTTATCGGAATACTTTTATTTTAATATTAGTATATCGGTATTCGGTAATATAATTACCGGAAGGCTGGCAGCAGCGCTTTTTAAGGAACTGTTATCTTACAATGTCATCTCCAAGACGCTTGCCAAGCGTGGGGATTATGCCAAATGTCCCCTTATTGGGAGGCTGTGTTCAGCAGTAGACAATCCGGCTGATACAGTACAGTATATCGGTAATAAAACTCAAATCGCTTACAATGCAATACAAAAATAATATAAACATACTTAACATAGAACAAATTATAAAAATGTGTTCAAGTTTCATTTTTTATATTTTATTAAAACTACACGTATGCCTGTTCTGCCTGACAGTACAATCATAAGTTAATGTAGCAAGTCACCACAACAGTCAGGTAGCAGCAACGTTTCAATTTCTCAAAGCATTTTATTTACAAAACTAATTACGTTTGTCTGATGGGGTATTAAACAGCTCCCGGGGCTTCTCTCGATTCCATGACAGTCAATAAAGACATTCCGAATGTATTTAAGATATTCTATCTTAGCCTATTCCATCTCAGATGTGATCGCTCCATCAACTTATTGCGTCGGTACTTTTGTTTCGTTTTTTGCATGTGATTGTACTTTGTTTTGTTAATCATCTCGATATAAAACGTCTTATTAGCGATAGAATGAGATACACATAAACATATTACCCGGGACGTACACGATTTTTTATTGTTATACTTTTTATAATTTTTATTACTGTTGGCACGAACATCATTGTCGGCACGCCACGTGGTCCGGATAATTGAAATGTCCAAACACTAAATTTATAGTTACTGAGACGTCACTATTTCTTTTTTATTACCCTGTACTCTATCGCTAATATTTTTATATATCTAACATAACAACCTCAGTTAGTAGCCATGAAAGACTTCATAAAATAAATGATAAATAAAAATAGTAGAAACATTACAAATGAGTAATTAGTGTGTAGTTATGATTACATAAGTTAGACCTAAATGACAACAGTACAAAATACTAATATAGTATTGTTAGTAATTAGTGTTGTCCAGTGAGAGTCGTGAGAGGCGACGAAGGAAACATACCACAAAGTGGGCAGCAGTGCCTTCTGGAGGACTGCTGTCTTACACTGCAATGCTTAAGACGTCTGCCAAGCGTTAGAGTATTTGTATAACGGTGGAAATTATAACTGTTGACGATGATGAAACATATAAAGTCTTCGCTACCGTAGACTTCGAATTACATTAACACGAATAAATCTATTTTGAAAGCAAAAATGTAATATAACAATAAGTACGCAAAGTATACATTAAAATCTTAAATATTAATTGTAACAGTAGCAACCCCCAACATCCCTTTCTGCGAATGTTGGGGTAACATAATCAGCCCCCGAGGGACAACCTCTTGTAATTAACGGTTGTTCATTTCTTAATTTCAATATTTAATTACAAAGGAAACTCGATGACTGCTCCGAATACAAGACGTCATCTTCAGAAAGAGTCCCGAGTTCGTTTTGTTTCTAATTCGGTAAGTCTTCGATACGGGCTTCTTTGTTTCTTTGTCTGTTAAGTATATCAAAGGCTACAGTTTAATCAAGCCTTAATACTCTTTTTACTTAAATTGCTTTTACTCCATTCCTCACAAAAAAGTTACTTTTTGAAGTTGCATAATATACAGAGTTGTTACAAAATACATTTTATTTTACGTAGAAATAGCCATGGCTGTGTACATATGTAAACTATAATCGTGTTGTGTAAAGACTGGTTTTATAGAGAAAAAAATCATTTCATTCCTTTTTAATAAAATTGTGTCCATCAAAGCTCCCTTTTTAGATAAGAGTATAATCAATGTAACTTTATCGCGCTTGTTGAAGAGCCATCTAACAATTTTCCTTTGTCGTTCTCTTACCCCATTGTGAGACGTTATGGCTCCCGACATATTATCGTTTTATTTCATTTCTGTAAGGCCGCTATGAAATTCCCTTTTACTATTACCTGTCTACAGATTACATTAAAGGAAATGTCTGGTGAATTTTGCATGAGCTCCGTCAATGCTGTCAAATAAAGTTATAGATATTACAGAACAATTTCATTACTTCGAAATCATTCAATCGTCAAAATGCTAATAGTCGTGAATCGTTAATGATTTTCCCATTGACGTGGTTTTTCACTTTGCACTTTTCAATTGATTGTGTAACATTCGCGATGCGTGCGTTTGGCATGTTTTGTTCTGAATGGTTGACGGCCGATGGTTTGGACGTGGCGTGCCCATTCACGCGGACTTTATATTGCAGAATTGTTTTGTTGTGTAAAATTATACAATTTCTGGCCGGGTGACCACGCTGGCCGCCACGGTGCGGTCACGCCCAGCTATTCGATGCAAAATGGAAAAAATCTATTGATGTCACAAACCAGAGCTGCCCTTAATAATGAAATATGAACTACGAAATGTTAGCCCTAAGGAGAGATTGTATAGTTTTTGCCACCGGCGCCAGTGGTTAGTTATCTCAAGCAAATTAAAACTTGGGTCCGTTTCGGATGCGATACCATTTAGTTTCTATTTTGATATTTAATAGTTTTCTATTTATATTGACACGCTTTGTCGAGAATAATCGAAAAGTTTTGCTACCGTTCCCGCCGTTTGTTTTTTTTAGCATATCGTTCCTTTGTAGTACGCACTCAAAAAAGCTTCGCTACCTGGGGAGCGACAAAAGTAGTTAGTTTCTAAATTAATTTCTTCTAATTCCGTCGAGTAATATTGCTGAGTCATATGAGTCGTATGCATGCCATCAGCGGCTTTTAGTCCTCACAAAGATTTGAGGAAGTAAAAAAATAGGTGCTTGTTTTTCAACAACCGCCATTAGAAAGACACTTGAAAGATATATGCAGTTGCATTTAAACTATTTGTAACTGTTAACACGTATAAAAATAAGCATGAGTAAAATTAAATACATGTGTAAAATTAATATTGATGGCTGAGATGGTTTTAAACTGTTATACACATTTCAGTTTTAATACGTTCAGAGAAATCGTTATTATATCATATTTAATTAGACAGACATACTTTTCTTTACAATGCGCGCACATCCGCTGTACTAGTTACTTCATCATTCACGTGTTCAATTCAATGAAAAATAAAAATAATCAAAACATACAAGAGATTTGAAACAGAATAGAGTCCGGGACGTGTGATAGCTCAGTGCTGAACAAAAATAAACGTTATGATTTGTTAAACAGGTTATTAGAAAAACATCGACGCTGTCGACAGCCAGTTTGGAAATAAACTATTAAAAACTGGCCAAGTGTGAGACGAGATTTTCGGTCAAGACATCATGATTATCGGAATAAAACATGTTTCAAATATATATCTTGAAAAATTGGATTTCAATTGTTTTGACAATTATGGGCTTAGCACAGTTCATAATTGTCAAAACAATTATGGAGATGGCCGATAAATATGTACAATAATGTTCACGTAGGTATACATATACTAATTTATATACCTACATATAGCCATGGGAGGGACTATGTATATTACAACTATGGCTAATTGGGGACATATTATTCTTATGTATTAAAGAAAGTATAATTTATGTAATTTAATTGGATTATAACGTTTTTTTTTCTTAATTAGTAGAAATGAATGGCCATTTTGTGAAATATCGTTTCAGTACTCCGTTATGGTATATCTCTATTATTTCTTACCAAAAACTAATAATCAAATTGGTTTAGAATTAATACCGCTTCTAAAAATATAGACAATCCAAATAGATTGATAAAAATTTAAAGAATTTTTAAACATAAGTAGAATTCAACATAAACAGAAGTAAGTCATAAATCAAGACTGTAATAGTTACAGTAAGTATATCTGAAAAATCTTTTGTTTGATCAGACTCAAACATCTGGATGTTGAACAGAAGTTCATAATAAAATATGATGAAAAAATATGTTAAGTCCTTTTGTATCGACCGCTTCTGTCTGTGATGTGGTGTGAATGCGATATCTTGATACTTGAGACCCATATTGATATTAAATTAACGCGATTAATGTCATTAATTAAATAAAAAACTGACATAAACTATTCATTAGACAGATTATTTGACTACAGTTGAGTATTATTAAATTGTACTAGAAATACAGTTGACAGATGACAACTTGAAAGATGAATAGCAAAGATTAAATACCCAGTGGCATTTTATTGAGTTTTATATCGATCGTTACCGCTCGCCAGATACCTATTAATATTGATAATAATTAGCATGCCCATATGTTTTGTTATAAGATTGCGTTTTGGGAAAGGAGTTATGAAATTTAGCAGAAAACAATATTATCTGTAGGTATATATATTTTATAAAAACTACACTTTTTTTTAATAAAACGATTCTGTAAATTCATATCACAGTAATTTTCTTGTGTTATAAAAAGGTTTAGCCCATAACTTTAATAAGTCACATACATATTTTGTTACCATTAATGGTACACTGAGAAAAATCTAAAGTCAAAAGCGCCTTAATGACGGCCAATTTATATGGTATAAGGCGAAAAACCGACCAAACGTAAATACGTACAAAAATGCCTTCCAACTAGAAGGCGTTAAACGAGGTCAGTGAAGGCGAATGTTTCTTTTCGTCTTCATTTAAGGTGTATTTTGAGGTCTTTCTTAAATATTGACTTTTCGATGAGGCTGATTAAGTCGTACGTTATAGTGATAATCACCGTATATAAACCGCCGTAAAAGTAAGGTATATTTTATGGTCAATGCTGCAATTATTATCGTATAACAAGTTCAATTCTGAAAATACTTTACGGAAGGCGTTTTTGACGGTTGTGTTTATTATAAAACATGGTACATTTTTATTGATTGGTGAAAATCATTTTAAGAGTTGTGAATTCATCTTACGTATTTACAATTCAACGCTAAAAGGTCAAATTTGATGTAAGCCTTTAAGTCGTTTTTCTCAGTGTTCGAATATAATATTGATTAAAACATTTTATGAATATACCTAATAATCCAAATATTTTATGAATAAAATAAAACAAATATAAATGGTCTTATAAGAAATTATAATTTAATTTATCAGTGAAAAGTGCAGCCAATATTAACATGACAGTACAGACCTGTTCACTCATGAAGGCGCGCCCTCATTTATGCGCATTTGTACGGATAGGCCTCGTTTGTTGTGTACAAACGAGGCGTAAAATGTCTTACTACGGGTATAAATGCAGTAAAACAATAAAATATGATCGCTTGGGTAGGAAATTAGACAGTAGTTGAAGCAACTACACTCAAGAAATGTGGAAGTACATGCATTGATGAATGGAACGGTCTGTACTCAAATATCTTCATAGTACTGTATCAGCCGGATAGTCCACTGCTGAACACAGCCTCCCCCAACCTGTATTGGGTTGGCTGTACTGGTTTGCCATAAGCCCCACGCTTGACAGGTGGCTTGGGGATCGCAGTGCGAGATATCAGTTCCTCAGAAAGTGCTGCTGCCTACCTTCTGGTGTGTTACCCTTAGTCGCCTCTTACGACACCCAAGGGTTGAGATACGGGGGTGGCATTCTAGCCCGGCACCACACGGGCAACTTTTTACTATAAAGACAGACAGTCTTAAATAGTTGAAATAAACCAAAAACGTACTGTACTTTGATAAATTATCTTTAAACCATTATAGTAACAAACTACGCACAGTACGACAGTGAAGATGAAATCCAATTATGATGGAACTAGCAAGCCGTAACCATGGGCCATTACACCAATTAACTACTGTAATGTATTATGTAGTACCACGCAATTTGTATCTATGCGTAATATCATTTAATTCCTTATTTTAGATTGATCAACAGATATGAACTTCAGATGACATCAAGAATTTAAAATGGCGTTCATATATTATGATCGTTTTTTGCTGACTAGTTTATTAATAGTTCTTATTAACCAATCAATATGTATATGAATATATTGAGTCTTTGAGTGCTCAGTGTTGCAAATCATAGTGTTGCCAGCTCTGATTTTCATTTCAACTCTACGGCAGGGTTTTTATTATATATTGCATAATATTCTAAAACGAATAAATAATAATACTTATTTGTATTGGAAATTAAAGGAATATCAGTAGGTCAAGTGAAAAAACTAAAATACTTTATTCAATATAGTCGTCTATAACTCCTGATCCTGAAGCTTAGCTTAAAGGTCAATTATAAGATGTAATATTTAAATATTTTTCTGCTATGTTCAGAAAAGTATGTTATAGAGCCACTGCGAGAAGAACGGGAAAAAATTTAATGAAAAGAACCCTATAATAGGAACTGATTCTCAAGAACCACTGTCGGAACACACCGATAAAATAATAAAAACAAATGCACCAAATATCAAAACTGTTGAGTCTTACAATTGCATTGCAGCCGAAACGAATAACAGTCCATAGTAACTCGGTGAGTTTTGTTTTGATAATACATCATAAAACTATTAAATATTGGATCGCTGAGTGAGACTACCCGCGCTACTGTTTTCACGTAAGTATGTGGCCAAAACACAAGTCTGAGCGAGATTAAATTTTACTAGCGTTGACTTAACCGCATTAAAATAAATTCGAGTATATATGAAGCCCGAGTATTGAGACACTTCTACCCAACCCTTTGGGGATATAAAGCTTTAAGTTTTCAGGAAAAGATGAAACATTTCTTATTTTTTAAATGCTTTTTATACCATGAAATTTACTTTTTCTACATATATTCTACTCATATTTTTTACTGAAAACACATGGTAGGTCGAATCCCAAAAAAACCTTTTGTTTGTTAATATATTTAAAATAATTATTTCAAAACTTTCGTCGGCATTTCAGCACTATTGAAAGTCATAAATCGCTGTTTATAAGCCATCAACTAAAAATTCTGAAGTACTAATTGATCATTTAATAATATCAATCTATTTTCGATCGAAATACAACTCACATACGATATAAATCCGTAGTAAAGACGTCGATAGACCCTTGAAATTCTACGTTTACCGTTAAGATTACACGTTGAGGATAACGTTTACGGCTAACGCGTCAAAACAGCGCTTTAAGCTTGTGACATAGACAGCATCATAACACTGATCATGGTGTAATCGGTTTGTTATTTCAGCGTATAGTTAGACGATGTTTAAACCCTGTTTTGTTTTATCAGAGGCATGTGGGAATCATTCTATTGTGTTCCACATCCGGGTTATGATTGGTCCTTTTCAATTTAATTTTAGAATACAGGATAACAAACTTGATAACTATCGATGCGTTCTCCACATCAGAGAAGCTTTGTCCACCTCTTGGTTGACGAAAAACTGCGGTACACTGTATGGTAAGGTATTTTATCGATCTGGCATGAATAAAACGGAAATCAGCATTCCAAAGACAATTAATAAATAAATTAATAAATTAATCCTTCGTATTTTGTTTTATTGTAATATAGTGGTGTGTACAATAAAGAGTTATCTATCTATCTATCTAATGGCAAAGCGAGCGCGAAGCGCGAACGAAGGGGTTCCGTTTCAACTTCGACAAAAATGCTTTCGTATGTCTGTCCGCCGGATGTCTAGTTGATCTCCTCTACATGTCACATGTCCGCACCGATTGTCGTGAAATTTTGTAAGCAGTTGCGAAATTTAGATGATATTTTTCAATCGATTCAGTTTTTGTTTTTTTCCAAACGGCAGAGTTATGGGGTTTGAAAACATATATCAGTTGCCAGGTCTTTTGCTCACTGAGCCACTAATATATAAAGTATTACTTTTTAATATATTTTTTTTACAAGTAATATAAAAAAAAATTACATTTGGATGGAAGACATGAATAAACTCCTAGGGGCCTGCTATAGGCATGAGTTCTCTGTTGCATGTATACATCAATATGTAGACTATGGAATTAGAAAACGGCACCTGCCAATTTAAAATATTTAAAACGGCACCTTTACAATATTTTGGCAGGTGATGACTCTCAACAAACTATACGCCCCCACCCTTCCTTATTAGTCAGTATTATTATTATTATTATTCTTTGTCATTGCTGGTTAAAATTCATGTTTTTTTTCTCTCCATTGTGGTGTATGGCTTTGGTAGGCTTTCAATATGTAGGTACAATGTATATACAATGCTAATAATAAAGATATTTTCGAACAAAAAACATGATAAAACAATTGTGTAGTAGCATGAAATTAATTTTAAGGTAGACGTAAATCTAAACTGATGTTAATCGCACTTTTTTCAATAGTCAGAATTATCTCCAAGACTTGACGTAGGCATGTCATATCCACTGCTACCGAGAGACTTCCGTTCCCAGCTCCTCAGCTTATCTTGTTTAAATATGACAAATTAAAATCAAGTTGTCATATCACGCCTTATACTTGTGCTACAATAGAATATTTGTTTGAAGCTTTTAATTTTATTTAAAAAACTAACGTATTGTCTTGTTTTAAGAACCACAATCACGAAGACGAACGGCTGAGGTTATTATTTCGTGTGGATTCTGTAGTGTTGGTAAGATTGAGTCGGTATATATTATTCATCGGGAAAATAATTTCTAATTAATAGTTATAGGTGTTAAGTAATTCATAGAAATTCATTATTTATATAACACATATTTAAAAAAGATTGTATGAAAATAGTTTGTATTAGAAAAACATTAAATAATGTAAAAATATATTTAGTGACAATTCTGCTTAATATGCCTGCTAGGCCAACGTAACGTCATAAACGCCACGTACCCGCAAGGATTTTCTTCTTCTTTTTCTTTTTCGCTTCTACATAACGCATTATCTGGAGGTCTTGACTTTAATTGGCGCACGATCAGGTTTTATATGTTTTATATTTTTGAATATTATTTTTTATATAATTAATTTAAAGTGTTCTTTTATTTTTTTGTATATTTGTTATTATTAAAATACTTTCTGTAAAGTTACGAATGATTATAATGAAAAAACAACATTTATTTTTACACAACCGCGTATTCACCATTTTTTCAAGATACGTAACGAAAGTTGTGAATGAAATGTTAAATTAATAGCCGGGCCTGTCATTTTGGACGAACAAGTTAATTGAGCTAATCAATTTGCTCGAAACTGTTTGGATAAGAACAAAAAACATATAAATAAAATAGTTTTGTCCGTCACGCGAGGAGACGCACGTCTAAGTTGTGGTTAAATTAAGGTCCTTAAATCGTTAAGAATTTACCTTTACTGCGTGAATATATTATATAATATAAGAGGATGGGAGGACGAGACAATACTAATAATATATTCATAAACTAGTAGTCTAATTCATTCATTAACTATATAGATATTATTATTTTTTATTCAGTTACAAATATTTAGGGCATAAAATGTTTATTAACTCAGCCATCGCTCTCTCGATGGCCAAGCGTTTATGGCATACAGTGTGTAGAACCAGAGACATTTCGGACGGGTTCGAAATCCCAAAGACACGAACTTTTTTTGCTCTAAAAATATGTAAATGTGATGTTTCCTTAGCATGCGATAGTGATAGAAATCATATTTAGGAATGTTACCTACCTATATTTTAATTTGTTTTTATTCGCCATTACTTTTCGCCTAACGTTAATATAACTCAATCAAACTAAGAAGATTTTTATCTAAACTGCTTTATCTGACAAATCCAGTGACTTTTCTACCTGGAGATCGAACTCTGATTCTTGAGATTCTAAGACGACGGTTAACACCACTGGAGCACGAGATTTGGAAAATTAATATTAGGATTTTAATTTAATTACATATCTATACTTATGATAAAACTGTAACAGGTCCAATTCTGTACATAAGATTTATTTTGCAAAAAAAAATTTGAGAGCACTCTGTAGCTGATACTGATGCCAAAACTGTATATTTTTTATTTTTGTCTGTCTGTCTGTCTGTCTTTCTGTCTGTCTGTCTGTCTGTCTGTCTGTCTTTCTGTATCCCGGCCGCGCATCACTCCAAAACTACTAAATGGAATTCAATGAAACTTAACACGATTTGAGTTCATACTACGAAGAAGGTTATTGTATACTTTTTATCCCGAAATTCAGCACGGTTCCCTCGGGAAAGGGGATGAAAGTCAAAATGTTACTTAGTTGTAATTAATGAACGCGTAGTCCGATTTCAATTATTCTTTTTTGTTAGAAGAGTAATGAGTGAGCCCGGAACCCCATGGGCAGCCTGGCACCCCAAGGGCAACCCAGCACCCCATGGGCTACTGAATGGAATTCAATGAAACTTAACACGATTTGAGTTCATACTACGAAGAAGGTTATTGTTTACTTTTTATCCCGAAATTCAGCACGGTTCCCTCGGGAAAGGGGATGAAAGTCAAAATGTTACTTAGTTGTAATTTATGAACGCGTAGTCCGATTTTAATTATTCTTTTTTGTTAGAATAGTGACGAGTGAGCCCGGACCCCATGGGCAGCCCGGCACCCCACGGGCAGCCCAGCACCCCATGGGCTACTGAATGAAATTCAATGAAACTTAACACGATCTGAGTTCATACCACGAAGAACGTTATTGTATACTTTTTATCCCGAAATTTAGCACGGTTCCCTCGGGAAAGGGGATGAAAGTCAAAATGTACACTTAGTTGTAATTTATTAACGCGTAGTCCGATTTCAATTATTCTTTTTCGTTAGAATAGTGACGAGCGAGCTCGGAACCCCACGGGCAGCCCGGCACCCCAAGGGCAGCCCGGCACCCACGGGCATCCCGACACCCCACTGGCATCCCGGCACCCTACGGGCAGCCCAGCACCCCATGGGCAGCTCGGCACCCCACGGGCATCTCGGCATCCTTATTTAGATTTGCCAGCTTGCTAAGATAAAACTCTAAAATCTGGAACATTCGCCACAATCAATTTTGTTAACTATCTATCTTTGCCGGATACATTTTGGAGACTGCGCAATGGAAGTGTATAATCTAATATATTTTTGTTCTACCGCCAAACAAGGAGAATCTCGGCAAAAAGATATCGTTTTATAATCGAAATTCCAAAGAAACGCACAAAGTATCTACTTTGCTTCAACATTTATTGTGCGAACCGCGAAGGAACTCTCTGAGTTACTTAACTACTGTCTTCTGGAAAAACGAGCTAGGAGTTATCAAACCCAAAGTAAAAAGCTCCTTTCTGAGATATGCTTTACTAAGAGTGCTTCACCACAGACCACAACGTTGCTTAATATGAGATAAACAGTGCTCAAATGTGAATAATTAGTTTGCAGGTACGGCAATCGCGTACGAAGTCGCGGGTACAGCTAGTACTATAATAAAATCACAAAGGACATAATTTTAAAAACTTTGGGCTTTGGATTTATATCCTCCAAGACGCTAACTCTCGATGAGAATACTCTCATTACTACTACCCGCTATCTTTGGTGTATTCAGGGCGTGGTATGCACCCGATTAGCAGTTACACCCCACCCATATAGATGTGAGTGGTCGCATGCTGTTCATTGGGGAATTTTTTTGCCCTTGGTTGACTTTCACGACATAAAACAGTTTAGTCAATTAGCAAGTTCTTAATCTTACTCTTGTTTCAACAATTATAAGATACAGTGTTATACTAATCTTATCTGTTGGTAATTATTGAAACCGGAGTAGTGATAGTAGGTATAATATAGCCTGGTGGTAATAGATATGCTTAGGAACAACTCGGTTCGACGCGTGCCGTGGTTTGCGGTCACCCAATGCTGTCCATTACTTTGCAGATGGCTCATTGGTTAGTTATTTAAACCTTACCACAGAATGTGCTAAGCTAATTGTTTGTTTCATATACTTTTAAACGTATATGAAATAAACAATTATTTAATAACTACGACTGAAATTGACGAAAATGTAATATTTCAGAATCGTGAATATTTGTAATAGTTTAAATCATATTCATGCTGATTCAAGATTAACGTACCAAATATACAGGGTATGGGTAAATGGCTAACAACCTGCTAGGGTTGACTTCTGCTAGTCCTAACAAACCTTTTGACATTTTTTTTGTCTTTTTTTATGTGTTTTTGACGGAATAAGCACGAGGACCATCTGATAGCAAAAGTCTTTTGTGCCTGTAATGTTTTATTTCATATTTTTTTATTATTTTGCTCGATGTAGATATTCAAAACTCTATTCAAAGGGAGCACAGCGCGGTCTATTGTTGCCGCGGCGGGTGGCAACACTGGCTTGGAGTAGGCATCAAAAGTAAAAAATATAAACAAAAATAAAAAAAATGTTTTAAAATAAAAGTTTCAAAATATTTGTTAGGACAAGCAGAAGTCAACCCTAAGAGGTTGTTAGCCATTTACCAATAACTCTGTATATTAAACTGTTAGATTAGAAGTTGAAAAAGATCTGGTCCAGTAAACGTGATAATACGAGGTCGAATACGAGTCAGAAGAAGATGAACAATCAATAAGAATATGACTGAAAAAGATTGACATTTCAAATGCAAATAAATTCAGGTATTTCAGTGTCATCAATAATTATGCAGTTATTGTTTTGTTCGTCCTGGTGTAGCGGTAAAATAATACATTTTTAAGTGGCTAAGATTTTCCTCATGTACTCTCTCTCATGTAAGTACCCAGTTTATCTATTAAATTACTTAAAACTCTAGGTTTCTTGTTAAAATAACTTTATTCTAATTAAAATAACTCCATATGCTAATATTAAAATAATACATAAAAACTTTTTTAAAAGCAAAACACACGCCATTATACGAATAGACAACTGAAGAGTTATAACAATAAAAATGTCGCAAGTTCAAACAAGTAAAGAAATTAAAATGTCCACCCGTATTGGAAATACAAATCAAAGTTCACCCTCTAATTAAACTGGCACTAAGTCAACTTCACAACACAACTATAGCTATGTAAGAAGAGCCATAGGCAAACTACAGTTAGTGGTGAATAAAGGCTGGTATAATTTACTCGTATGATTGTCCGTTATTTGCTAGGGTGAGCCAGCGACATTTAGCCGGACAGCTTGCTAGCTTGGTAGCTAATACAGCATATTATGCTGTACTAAGCTAAAATCTACCTTGAGAATGTACAGCCAAAAACTTTTCTAATAGTATCTTAATAAGCTAAGCCATAAACAAAACTACAATGTAATCCTAGGTAAGAAAAAAAGTAACTATCAGATATTGATTTAGTATTTTGTGAAAAAAAGGCCATGGATCGTTGAGTATGAAACATCTTAACACAACCATAACCTCAAATATAAGTGTTGTACTTATTATTTTAAAAAATCAGTACAGACTGACTATTTTTATATAAATATTTATCTTATTTCAAAAGTATACATTGTATGCCCGTGGGGTGCCAGGCTAGAATGTCACCCCCCATCTCTATCCGTGGGTGTCGTAAGAGGCGACTAAGGGTGACACACTAGAAGGTGGGCAGTGCCGCTTTCTGAGGAACTGATATCTATATCCCCAAGACGCCTGCCAAGCGTGGGGATTACGGCAAATCCCCCCGTAATGAGGGAGGCTGTGTTCAGCAGTTGACAATCCGGCTGATATAGTACAGAACAGTACATTGTATCTACCCTTATTAATGGTTCATGGCTCTACGTTAGCAGATCGCCGTGGAATCGCAAAAAGGTGCGTTTGCCCATTGCTTATTATTTACTTAACTACTGTGAAGACTACGCCTGTCAAGCTATTTTAGTGCTCTAAGTATATTTTAAAATAATTGCTGGAGTAAACTACCACAATGACAGGTCCATCTGCCGCGAACTAAAACGTAACCTTAACATGACAAGTGTATGCGTATTTTTTAAGCCCGTCATTAGCGTCGGCCACCACGTCAGCTCCCTATATGCCGTATCGAATGAAATAATAATCGAAGCAGCGCGACGTCCATTCAATTATCCCTGAAAATTGAGGCTCATTAAAATAATAAAACAGCCAGCGGCGGAATCAAATTGAATGATAACAAAAGCTTGTGTTAATTCGAGGTGACAGACGGTTTTGTTTGTATGATAAGAGAAATATTGATAGATGCACAATAATTAATAAGTTTTAATCAAATTACGAGCCAAACTTGTCTCGCGGACAGATTTGAGTAAAATAAAACTCTTCCAAATAACATGTAAAGCATTCACTGAATCTCGAAGCTCAGTTTTAATGACCGAACTAAATTAGTCACTTTTCTTTGCTCATTGGCATATGCGACAGTTCAATAAGGGCCATTCCACGCGGACGGAAGCCCCTGTTTGCGCAATTATAGCAACTGTGTGACAGCGACTCAATCCAACCCCTAAATGCAATTGTGTTCGTTTGTGCAGGTATTCAGTTACACTGATGGAAACATTAGCGTCTATTACTGGTGTTTCTTATACATTGAATATTGCTGAGAAATGTCGACTATCTATTATTAAATTTTTACTAACATTCAGATTGCTTGATTCAGATTAGAAGTAAACTGATATTGCCGTGGACTTAACGTCCGTTACGGACATATTTACTCGTCTTGTCCTCGTTTCGTCCCTAGATTTCAACCCATTTAATTCACAAAAGACGCCTTACCCCTTTCGAAATAGAAAAAAAATAAATTTTTCTGCCAAGCCTTCCAACATCAAACTTAATTTTTTTTTTCTAATTCTTTATAAATTTACAAAAATACAACAAAAACAAAAAAATTCACCACGAGAGACGTCGATCCCGGGACTATCCATCCAGAACAAGCTGGTGAAATTGAGTCAGGGTTGGAATTTATACAAAAGTCGTCTTATCAATCGTCTTAAGAGGACGGGCACAGAAATCCAAAGAAATTAGTATAGTAACTAAAGTAGTTTGTAGTATAAAGTGTTGTAATATACAAATGTATAACCAAATAGTCTATAAAATCATTCGAGTAATCAGAGGCTCAATGCGACTGTTATTGGAGTAGGTCTCTCGCAGTGTTCATTAGTGAAATGTGTTGCCATAACTATCGACATTACTAAATACTTCCATAAATGACAATTGCAGTACTAGTCACCAAATAGGGGAAAGCTGAATTCGCGTATGAGCATTCAGCGTTCCCCTATTTGGTGACCACTTGGCGTCATCGGGCGGTCATCCCGCAAATTGCTCTTTCCCAACAAAATTGTCAATAAAACTCATCTGATTCGCAGTTAAACAAGCGAGCGACATTATTAATTTATGCGTTGTAATATGGCGCAAACGTTGGCGTTATCCCATGTAAATTATTAATAGTGCTGGGGTAAAAATTAAGCTTAAATCGAATGGGTAGTTTCGGTCGTAACGTCCGCTTTATGTTTGTGTGTTCAGATTAATTTGTCGACCCGTTTCCTGTCTCGATTACTCGAATCGTGTTTTATGAGCACAATTTACTGTTGAGTTATTAGATATCGGATAATTAACGTTTTTATATCGTTTGCAGAAACAGATGAATACAAAAATAATTAGCGAGTAAACAACGTTGTCGACACGCAATGGTCCCCTGACCGGCAAATCTAATTCGGTATAAACGCAACATCAAACGCGTAATAGGTCCCTCGTGATCCACCTCCGCTGTTGTCTTAAGAGAAAGCGATTACACAAATCTGAAGAAGCTATTAATCCGGCTCGCTGCCCCCGAATGGCATCATGGTTTGTTTAATAAAATCGCGAATTTACATATCAAAACCTACAAAGGGGCATAATTGGAGCCGATGACTTAGAAAACGTAGTGGGTGAAACGGGCGCACCACCCTCCCAACAAACAAAGGAATTATACCCGCCTCAAGAAACTTTTAGCAATGGAAAGCTCCTTAACAAACAGACGCGTGTGTATCTAATGAAATTCCTATGGTTGCATAACATACCCGTGTGAGCGCCGAGCGTTATTAGCGAATTATTTCTCCGGGCAAAATCTTTGAAGGCGGTTGCTCTTTCGGAAAAGTTGTTAAGAAAATGGGTTGAGATCTTTTCAAGATTTCATTAGTTTGTAACTATGCGGTATGCTACTCGAGGCATCTAATTTATTAGGTAGGCGTAGCCGAAGGAACGAATGGGCAGCGAGCATTCGAAAATGGAACGGAATTGCCGAATCACGCCGCTTTGAGTTAAAGCCGCCGCGACACGATTCGTTAAGAGACAAATGTTTGGATTCAATTCCATCATTTTTTCGATTGTAATTAGTAACGGTATATTTAGTTCGAGCTCGGTCTGTGACTGTACAGTAGCTGTATTTTTGAAATGATTAGTTTTGTTGTTAATTTTAGTAGCGTTTAGTTTGCCCGATTAACTGGGGTGCGGGTAAATTCGCTACGGGAAATTGGGTTCATTTGATTTGTGATTGGTTCACAGACTTTTTGATTTACCACGTGGTTGATTTACATTCCCACAAGTGCATGGAGTAGGTAAAGTGCCATTATGTCAGCTGAATGAAGTGCAAGCTACATACGGGCGTCTTGTGCAGCTCTTGCAGCGAGGATATTGACACTTGTCCGCCTGTCACGGGGCTTTGTTCAGTCACGTGTTGGGTTACACTCACACACAATCTCTTACACGTGTCCACATTGTCTTAAAAGCTTTTATTTTCCAATGTTCTTAATTATGATATAAATTTCAGACATAGTTTAAGTATCCAAATATCGCTTGTGCCTTTAATAAAAAACAAAGAGAAATAATGGAAATGAAATCTTAATTAAACTTTTAGTTGATTTAATTTACTACCACTATATATATATTACTACTACTATACTATGTAATAAACAAACTGATTGTTGAAATGAAATTTTATAAAACTATAATGCCCAGGTTTCATTCAATGGCCTCTATTACTTCAATACACAAAATACTGTATGATCTATCTACTCGTAGCCAATCCTGGTATCCTAAACAATTGAAAAAGAAATATTTACTTATTTTTTACCTGTTCTTTACTTTGGATTCAGAAATGTTTGGAACGTCTAATTAATAAATTCAATCAGTGTTCGAATATTTTGAATTTTTTTGCAGCGCAAGTATTATAAATAAGACCCAACGTGGTTTCTCTGTTCACTCGTGAGTGGAAAGCTAATCTCAACTCGCTACTCGTTCGCGCGTTATAATTAGTACAAATCGTCTGCTACGAGTCGTGCTGCGTAGTGTAAAGAAGATCTAGACAGTATAGACAAAGAATATAAGAAATTGTGGAGCATTAATGTGATGAAGCCAAACTGCTTGAACTATTTAAGAATCATCTACCTAAGCATTCAAATCTATGAGTGCTTAATTTATGATATCGTTTAATCTAAGATTAAAATTGTGAAGGCTATACCTAGAATGAATAATTTGTCTCATAATCGTCCATGGAAATTAACTAACACGTCGAAATCCGGTTTTGGGTCATGTTCGCCATTTTACGCTTGTTAAGTTTACATTTTCGATTGCTAGCTTTTTTTCTCTGAGAGTATAGATTTAAAAATATAACATTATGTAATGCACATTATGAGTTTTGATGGCCTATAGAAGCTGATAGCTAACATGTGTTGGGATTTATGGTCGTACTAATAATTTTTTGATCCTTTTAGTGATAGTGAAAATCTATCTATCCTGTATATACTTGAAGTGTGGTAAATCACACTTCAAGTCAATAGCATAACCTAAACCAGCATTCGTGTGCTTTTAAAAGTACAAAGCTGTACTTTTAGCTGGATAGACCGCAATACACCTTTTATGAAGCCAATCGCCTTTCGCAGCGATGACCCGTTGCATAGCACATCTCTGTCTGATTTGAATCAGCCAGAAGTGAAGAAGGCGCTGTCATCAGGACATTGGGTTGGAAGCATTGGATGTCCCTGTTGTATAGCTCAAAGAGGATAAGTACTCACGAAACCCTAAAGGACTCCAGCTCGGAATGAGAGAGGGGTGGAAAAAAAGTGCTAGCTACGCATATACCGGCCAGAGTAGTCCGGGACACGTATTTCTTCAGTAGTATCCTCAAGTAGAAAATCTGTCGCCAAGCACCTAACAGTGTGTTCCGGCAGCTGTCCTTGAGAACCAGTACTTCTAGGTTAGCCTGAACAACATCTTCGACCACATCATCACTTACCATCAGGTGAGATAGTGGTCAAAGGCTAACCTATCAGCAATAAAAAAAAATTAAAAAAAGTATGTAAGATAAAAGAAAAACATTGAGTCCACTCAATTTTTTTCACAATAAAATATTTGCCATCTCTATTAATGTTCCAAAGTCTATACAAAGTGTTTGGAATCCGGTAATCTCTGGAGTTAATAGATTCGATAACTCATCGAGAGTCGCGTCTGAATCGATTCTGCTACGATTGATAGCTCTTGCCTCGAACATCGGTGAAACATTGCGATGCGACAGATCTAATACCCTTCTAACTTTAATATATTTTATTCGATGTAAAATGGCAAACGCTAATATCTACTCGTAATTACAAAGGCTTATTGTAAGAACTAACAAAAATAATAAAATCGCTCGAAAATAATGTGTTTCTGGTCTAAGTGTTGTATGGGTATAATTATCCATATTTTCTATTTTTCATCTTATCATGATTATGTTGATATTAAAAAATATAAATAAAATGATCTTAACGTCCTGAGCTAACACCCAACACCGAAAAGTAGTACAAAATATTTTTTTATGCTGGTAACATTCTGATTTAAACATTTTGAGTTCAATATCGTGTTCATAGACCCGATTTAAACAAATACGTATTTTAGTGATACTTATAACACGTATCAAAATATTTTAAAAATATATTTTGCTAGATGTATGCTGTGCACAGAATCAACTATATCATTGACCAACAAAAGTTATATAAGTCTTATTATATGGGCATCAATAATTAATCACTTTAACAAGAGATTCTACATTTAGGCCTATTATTATTTATATATCACTTATTATTATATCTAGTGGATTTATTCAACACAAAAAATATCAAAGTAGGACGAATCCGTAAAAATATGCGTGGTCGTTAATAAAATATATGCTACATATAATCCCGTGGGTGTCGTAAGAGGCAACTACGGGAAAAATACTGGAAGGTGGGCAGCAGCGCCTGCTAAAGAACTGCCATCTGACACTGCGATCCCCAAGCCGCCTGCCAAGCGTGGGGATTTTGGCAAATACCCCCTTATTAGGGGAGTCTGTATTCAGCAGTGAACGATCCAGCTATTACATAGTACAGTACAGTTAATAAAATATAGATATAATATATGCACTTTAATAACAGCGCCTTCTCTTCTTGTGGAATTTGGATAAAAAAGATATCAAACCATCGATAGAACAATAAAACAAAACGACATCATACCTACGATTCTATTATTTTTGGTCAATGCTAGTTTTTTTTTTTATGTTATTGTGACGGAACAAGCCCGAGGCCCACCTGATGTTAAGTGGGCTAACCTCTGCCTATAACAGGTACATTTCGAAATGCACTGCGTCCGTCACACTGAGACGTACAGTTGACAGCTGTTAAGTCTCATGTTCCTGTAATTTAACTGGCTCTTAAGGACTGCTGCCGGAACACACTGTTAGGTGCTTGGCAACAGATTTTCTACTTGAGGGTGGTAGCTAGCCAGCCTATAGATATTATATCTCTCAGTGTTTCGCATTGAGTGTTTACCAATGAAACTACAAAGTATTTTCCCATAAACACTTCTGACCGCGTTGATTTGAACTGTGATAATAAACAATTAGATTGGGTACGGCGCATCCATTTGTAAAGCTTTATTTTTATTCATCTTTAAACTGACCATTCCGTTTTTGTTGCGCAATCATTGCTCCGCATTCCGCGGATTTGATTCAGCGTCAGTCAATTTTAAAATTATCACGCCGTTCGCCGTTTACCAAGCTTTGTTTCTACTCCCACGAAATTATCAAACAAATAGAAGAAGAAATAAACGTTTCGTTATCCAAAGCAATAAATGCTTTTAAAAGTTTGCAAGGAACCTTTTACAAGTCATTAATGTCGAATCCTCGACCCCTAAAGAGTTGGAAACACGGAATGGAATTATGCACTCCCTAAAAGTCGCCATTAGAATTAAAGCCGCAATTTATTCCTCACTGGCTCTATATTTCTACCGAGTTCGATATTTCCGCACGAGGTGAGATGTTTCCGCCTTCCTTCCGTATCGATGTTCTTTTGAGTTATGCGACCTCATTTAACTTTGCAAGAAGTTATTCTTGTTTGCATTTCGAAGATAGGGAAATGTTACTTCTATGCAACATGCTTACATAGAGTGCATATATTTTAAATGAAATTTTATCATTGCCCACAATAAGCACCTTTTATTTTCCCAAGGGTTTTGTGAAAAGCGACTACGATAATCGCCAGATAATGAGCAGTATCTATCGGTACATAAAGCACCAACTTCGATTTTTTAATACTATTGTGACGGAACAAGAACGTGTCTCATCTAGTGTTAAGCGGTAACTTCTGCCTATTACAGATGCAGTTCGTCACAAGTGGTGCACTGCGCTGCGCCTATCACCCTGAGACATAAAGTTGTTATTTCTAATATGATGTGCCTGTGATTTCACCGGACCGATACCCTTTAAACCGGAACACAGTAATGTGAACATTAGGTACTGCTTGGCGGTAGGAAAAGGGAGGTATGGTGGCAGTACTTCCCCAGACGAATTCGCACAAAGAGTTCTACTTTCAAACCTGGCTTTTGCTTTCCAACCGTGGAGATTATGGCAAAACCATTCTGTTCCGTTTATTTGGGGAAGATATTTTTACCAGTTTTCCTACGGCTCCGGCTGATTTAATAATTATTGCTTAATAATATGTTACCGTTTACATTCTGTAAATAATAGTTGGCAAAATTAACTAAAGCATTGTAAAAAAAATAATTTATATCAAGTTTGATTTATAACCACGAAAACTCAAAAGGGGTACCTTTAAACAAAGACATGACTACGTTACCTTACTGCGCCAAAAGTTGAAATGTCATGTCTCTTCAGAGCTAAAGCTTTATTATTATTATTTATTATACATTTAGAAATTTTAACTACGATTCCTCAGGGCAGCAAGTTCGCATCAATTAATATATTCATTGTTATTGGAGTGTATTTCTTATACAAGTTTATTGCGTCTGTAATTGTGATAATTAGAACCTTGTTCGTTAGGAGGGTAGTTACACGTCAGTTAAATTATAAATCAGCTGCATGATTAGTATCGAGTGGTTAATTTGAGCAACAATGTAAGCTTGTCCAATAAACATTTCAACAAAACAAGCACGCTGTCAAATAAATCCAACAAATATTTTAATGGTCCGATGCATCGGCCCTTTTTATTGACGATATAAAATGTTCCGCATAAAACTTACTCCCCGGGACAAAGTCTCCTCTAGGTGAACTATAAAATAAATCTAGCGAGTTATCGTTTACAATAAACAGTCGGTCCGGAAGACTATCACCAATTCCCACGCAAAGTTGCTGTTAATAAAAGCAACAAAATTATATATTCAAGAGTTAGGAGGTGGTAGTATGGCTGTTAGGGCCTTCTACGTGGTCCGAGTTACAATGCAAATTGCCGTGGAGGGGTGCGCCGATGCCCTCTAACTGTGCGACTCGCAAAGATGGCCGCCGTAATGGCGAAATGAAATTATTAAGCATTGTCTTGTGAAATCGGCCGCAGTCGACACCTGAGACTCGGACCTGGGATAGCTTAATGTGGACATGCCCAAATATTCCCGCTTGGTGAGGGCTGCACCTTATGTCTACTGCAACGGGCAATCAGTTGGACAACTACCTATATGTTTGTTGCGGTACGTCCGCGTTATCCCTCGAGAAGTACTCAATAAAAGGGTATAAAAAATATCCTGTGTCATATGTAGTTCTTAGCTCTTCCTTTTCCTATTATGCATCTTTGGCCAAATACGTTGCCTTGATATGGTGTTTGTTTTTATGCGCTCAATATAAATACTCGTATATTTAAAAAAATCAAACCACTTAACATTAAAAACCTAAACCCATGATTTGCTGTCAAGCTTATCATAGATAATATTTTTCCTAAAATATTCAGACATTGCTTCATATTTTTTTTTACATAGTAATTCAGGCGGCTTTTTTTTTTGGACGCAACTAAATAACACTGCCTACTTTTTCCAACACGACAGAACGAAGATTTATTATATTATAGAATTATTATAATGTTTGGTGTACAAACGTTTTTTTAAGTATACACTAAGATATGTTAAGTATTTTTACACAACACTATTCAGAAGTTTAAAAAAGGCACAATGGTTGCTCGCTTACAATGCAGTCTTGACCAGTATGTCGTAATTCGTTTCGTTTGAATTGGCACAAATAAAATAAAAAAATCTTTATTAAGTTAGAGAAAAGTAGTACACAAGTTTTGGCAGAAACAACAACTGGGAAACTACATTACTTAATTTAAAAGGATTCAGTTGGTGCCTCGTTCTTTGTTATTATCCGGCCATAAACCACTTTATTTAATATCTAGAGAGTAAAGTAACAAACTATTGTAGCACATTTATCCGTGATAATCACAATACATTATTAATACCTACAGAATACATTCACAAAAAGGAAAAACGAACCACAAAAGGAAGCACTTCCATACATTTTCAACGTTAAGACATTACTTTCAACCCCCGACTGAAAGCTCCGTATTAAAATTTAAATCTACTTTGCAAAGTGTGTTTTATACACGTGCTCTTGCAATTTTGATCGTTCATAAACCGCCAAATAGCTGTTATTATTACTCTGTACCTTTGTGGTATTGGGTGTTGGAATAGCACCTCAACATTTCTTCAATTATCCACGAACATAAAGTTTAAATATATAAATGAGTGAAATGTCGTACGAATAAATTTCAAATTTGGGATGTCTCTTGCAAAGAACTGACCCTCTTTTGCCCTCAAGTAAAAAACATCAACATTTGCATGTAACGGGCAATCAGTTGGACAACTATGTTTGTTGCGGACGTTGCGATTTGCCCGCGTTATCCCTCGAAAGTACTCAATAATTGGGTATAAAAAGTATCCTGTGTCACTAATGACATTTAGGAATAAACTTGAGGAATGTTGAAAAGAAAATCAAAATCTGTTTAGCCGTTCCAGATACGAGCGTCACGAAACCCATCGAATTTCAACAATTCAGCCGTAAGTTTAAATCGGTTAGACTCTTAAATACATACTTGCTCTTCTTATCATATTTTGTATTACGAGTTTGTCCTTGACGATACACGTCTCCCTCGCATTTCTGCCTCTCGTGAATTTGGTATGCATGATGTTAATACATTATAGATGCTTTAATTACTCGTTTGTGGTGAGATTGTGGTTTCTGAGTTAATGTAATTTCACAGACGATAGGGATTATTTATGTGGCTGTTGAAATTGTATTGATTGTATATGTAGGTACAAGAATATTGATATACAATAGATATTACCAATTGTTACACATATGCAAATTTTTATAAAAAATAATGTTACTAAAATTAAAAATAAAGATGGTAAAACTACACTGACAATAAAAAACGACATCCATCTATTCCGGTAATGCGAAATCGATGTCCAAAAATAAATTAATTTCAAAATTTGTTTTCGACAACAAAAGCCTTACCCTCTTATTGGCCGAGAGAAATTCCTTTTTAATCCAACGCATGCCCAACCAGTCCGTATTTTTAATTTCACACAAAAACATCGTCGAGTCGGTGATCAATCAAAACCCCGCTTCTTTTTTTCTATACTTTATTGCAATACACTTTCGCCTCTCTGTAACCGCTATAAATGTATCTTTATTATTTTGTTTGTACAAAGGAAATGGATACGTTGTAAATTAAATTAATTTGATGGGTTTTTAATCCAATATTTGATGAAGTACCCATGCGGTGACATTTCTTGGGACGTGTTTGTGACTTTGAGCTGTGTGTTTTCTTACTTTTATTGCGTGGGTAGTCTTTTCAAAACCGGACCCTAAGCTGTAAAACTCTTATCAGAGTTTATACGAAGGTAGCCTTTAAATTAATACTTTACAAATTACCTAGATACTCCTTAGGTCTTTGCCACAACGGCGCGGGAGTGTCGATGCTGACTGCTATGAATTTCAAAGAAGCGGTCCAGGGTTTGTTGAAAGATGGTTAAAGCAAAAAGGAAAAGCACGGTCTATATGCTTAGTCTACGTTTATGACTAATCACTAGTTTCAAAGAAATGTAACTACATTTTGTACCTACATCTTAGAGTAGATAGATTGCAAATGAACACTTCGCTCTATAAGTCACGATTGACGTCGATGTATGATTGAACGGTCGGATGTTGAATGCAAGTCGTTGCTTGGTTTGCGACTCTTAAAAGTAGAGCTACTCAATTTCAGAACCGGCGTGCAGCGTCACTATAGCGAGTGAAGTATATTATAAAATACGTTTTAAATAAGTACAGTCTAACAATTCCATTTAATTGTTTAACCAAAATATGATGTAATTCGCAATATTTTAATTTAATAAAGTACTGAAACATATATTGAGTAATGTTAATTGATAAATGAGGTTTTCATCCCGCTTGTCCTCTCTATAAACTAGGATTTTAAATATTGCAAGAAGTCTTGCATGTCTAATAATCATAAAAAGTGGGATCGATAGACTCATTTTTTTATAATAATACATTACAGTTAAATTTAAATTTTACTTTAGTAAATATTTATTTCTGTACCTCAATCAGTCAAACCAATGCCGTAAGTATATGACCCATACTCCTACTCCATTATATTTCTATAAATATCGATATATCGACATATTATAAATGTCTCTATATCGATATATGGACATATTTATGTAGTTAATTTTGAGCTAATGATTATCGTACAAGAAATCTTATCTGAATGCAGTTCATCAGTTTTATTATCATGCCAAAACTCATCAGTTTTATTATCATGCCACATGCTCTAGACTAGTAACTCTATACTACCAATCTTACGGGCAAGTGTCTGTGTAAATAAACATTCGCATTTCATCTGCTTTGTGTTCCGTTTGCAATCGTCCCTTATCGTTCATTTTCATTCATTCGTTCGTTTGAAATCATTCATTCCCATTCGGAAGTCGAGATTACTTGTCATTTATGCAAAGGGTTTAATTGCTTCCGTGAGATCTTGGTACTTTCTGTCTCCACTGTCGAAACTTTCTTGAGCCTTTTTCAGCTCTCTAGAGCACGATTTTGAAATGATCTAAGGTGTAAACCCTAATAATTATTGTAAAAATCGTTACATGCACTTAAATTGAGTATAGATACTTAATAAACAACTGATATTTTCGCTTCTTTGTATAAAACATCTAATAGGTAAGTATTATTGTTATGTTTATGAAATGAATATGAAAAAAATACTGTTTTCATTTATTTACTATTACTGTTAGAACGGTGGATCTTTGAAATAATTTATCACAAATGCATTATCCGTAGGTACCTATATAAATTAAATTCATAGAATACCTATAAGACCATTTAGACATAAAAGTATTATCTAAATATAGTGCATGGTGTATGTTAATTCTCATTCCGAGAACTTTAGACGAGGAAATTAACATATAGCATAAAGAACATTTGCCGACAAGATACTTTTAGAATTCAGGACAAGATCTGCCTAGATAACTAATTACTACAAGACACTTGTCTTATTGCCAAAGCCGTTTTGCTAGTTCGACCAACTTTACATAACATGCGAGATTTTTTCCTATCTCAAGTTAATCGAGAACCAAAAAAACAGGTAGTTCCAGAACATTCACCAGAACATATTTACACGGCAAATACCAAAACCGTTGCGTCGCCGAGATAAATCGAGATTAGGCCTGTCTCCATATTTGCGTACGAATGGCGCCTCATTCAGACCGGAGCTGAATGGGCTCATTCATTTCTACATTTCCACTTCAGCTTCTTGTAAACAATGTATTCAGTTCAGTAGGAAGGGTTACTTGATACTATGAATTTGAAATGCTCTTGAACTGGCTATATTTTCATCTGATCTAAATTTATGAAACTGTGTTAGATAAGAGTAGGAGTTTTTTTTATGATTTGGCATATTGAAAACGTTTCAAGCTACAGATTTGGATAAAACATAAGTAAAATTATAGAAAAATTCAGTCAAGTTTGATAAAATTATCAGTAAAGTTTCATACCAAAATAATAATGAGCTAACAAAATTAAAATAAGTATTTTAAAGATATGTTAGATTGTAATAATTCAACTATGCTCCCAATTATGATTAGCTACCTTATAAGATCATTGGTACTTACTTGGGATTTTTTAATTTTTGCCTCTTCTCATAAGTAAGAAATTAAGTTAAATAATATCGAAACAAAATGTAACAGGAAGTAAATCTATTACCATCTACCGTGTACAGTGGTAGTGTTAGTGAGTTGATTTTAGTATTTTCAGTAATAGACTCCGATCTATTACTAAAATACCTAGAAGAACTAATAGCATTTGGCCGATGTAGGGATCGAACCCGAGTCTACCCTTTTGCACACAACGCTGCCACTGCACCAACAAGTCTTTCAGTTGTATGTATATACAGTACAAAGACACATTGCCGGAAACAAAAAATGTTCTTTACAAATACAGAAAGGCCAAAAGCAACAAATGTGACAAAAAACCCTGTCACGTGGTGCACTAATATCATTGAAAGATGCGAACCGATCCTTTCTAAAGCATGTGACGATAAGATTACAGAGCAATCTGCAACAAATCCTATTTAAAAAACACGCAACATTGGTTTTTAAAGCGCGCTTAGTGGTACTCGAGACACTCCCACACTTGACAATAGTTTTCGTGACGATGCATTAGTTTTTCACCTCCTGCATTATATTCTTTGTGAGGACGTGTTGTCCTTTAATCTTCTTGTAATTAAGTTTCTGCATGGTGTAACTTTGTAATAAAAAGGAACTGTGAATAGTGTGCAAGAAAAAGTGACGGGTACTTTTTGAGGATTAAATAAGCTTCAACTTGCCTTACGTTTTCATAAAAATATTAGCACCAAATTCTTTATGCGTTTTATGTATGGATATTATAATATCCAACCTGTATGTTTTGCTACGAAAATTGCATATCAACATATATATTTCATAACTTAATATGACCATTTCTTGAATATAACATATATTATTCATAATAATAATAACTTCAAGCGAGCGATTCTTAGACATAAATAAAACCTTGCTTTTCAGTTTTTTGTTTGTTTTCTTTCATACAAATTTCCTGAAAAAAAAAATTGACATAAAGTAACAGATTTCTTGTAAGAATCGATAGACTTTTTTTCTACATTTTCATATGGCATCACGTTGTACAATTTTAAAAAACGTGAATATCTCCTCTTGGATACTTGCATTGTGCCTACTGTTACCACAAAACTTGAGATGGCGCTATCAAAATACCCGAGCTCGGTCGCGCAAATACTGAAGTAGGTATATAAGGCTAATAAAATAAGATATAAACCACCTACAAACTCCTCTACTACGTGATTCATGAAATGATTACTAAAATTTTGGAAGCCTGTAGCTACTGTAACACATACTGAACAAACAAAGAAACACATTACAAAGCCGTAAACCAGCAACAAAGGTACCGACGAATACGTGTTGAAACTGATCCATCATGTCTCCTTTTAAAATAACAAAAAACTCATACACACAACAGATGTTTTCGTAAAAAACACGACCCCATCAACCCCGGAATATAGAACGCTGACTATAAATTCTATTAAAAATAACTGTAATTTGGTAAATTATCTCTCTATCGGAAACGTTTAAATGCAAATTTGATGTCTTGATATTATTAATGTGGTCATAGTTTTGACAAATTGGACACCAAGTGCCGAAAATTAATTTTAAACTATAATGTGCTATCTATTCCCTGTTTTGACAGGTGCGGTTACATCTTCGTTTTATTCATCACTAGCTTTCCGCCCGCGGCTCCGCCAACGCGTATTTCGGTTATCACACAAAACCATTAACCTCTTTTTGCGCAGTTGGATAAAAACTATCCTATTTCCTTCCCTGGGTCTCAAATTATTTCCGTACCAAATTTCATCCAAATCAGTCCAGTAGTTCTTAAGTTTATTCATTGCAAACAAAAATACAAATCTTTCCTATTTATAATATAAGTATAGATATAGATAACATACACAATTAGAATACATAACATCAGTAGAGGCATTTTCCATTATTGCAATTCATTATAATAAATATATATTACTCATGTACATACACCTACTTAACTTATGGTTACTTAGCAGTGACAAGCATTATGAGTTATGAGTATTGCATAATTCAGTTTTTATCACAAATTGTACCGATATGTATATGAAATACAATCATCAATATCGGAAAGCAAACATAATATCGTCCAATAAAGAGTTGAGCATATCAACATGCAAAATTCCAATTAGATTCCTAACATATGACTGTGATAAACCACCGTTATTGGAGTCGCTTATCTCTGTAATTAGAAAGGAACTAAGCTAACCATTTGTGTTTATGGGAACCATCGAGTGTTACGGCCATGTTCTTTGATAGATAACAATTTAAACGGAAAGCAGATGTATTTTAGCAAATGTGTCATCTTTTGCAAAGCGCAATAAGTAGGTAGCTCATAATAAATAAAAGTTATTATTTTTTGCGTTGACTGTTTTCAAACAGGCGGTGCTCATATTTTCTTTAAACAAATTTATTGCTCAATTCCCACGAGCTGAGTGCCCGTGAAGAAACATGATATAAATTGTTGAAAAATAAATGAACTCCGCCAAGTGGTACACCACGATTATGGGTAATGTGTGCGGTCGTTAACAGAGACATTCAAAAAATTATCCTCCACGGAATCCGGCACTTTCCACCGTTACAGATTCACGAGAGGGATTCCACCATCAAATATTCAATTTTAAAACACCCGCTAAAAGCGAAACGTCATCGCGTACGCAAACGCAGCTGCGACTCCGCGATTTAGAAAAGCCACAGATGGGGATACGCACTCAGGAAAGAGACAAGTTAAAAATTGAATTAGCAAGTGGAAAACGTAAATGAAGATGACAGAAATAACGTCTCAGATGTCTGCAAATTGCCTTCCATAAATGTTTAGAGGGTGTGCCAGTGACGCAACACAAAGTGATTCGTGTCCCTCGAAAATTATTCTGTCAAGAACAAGAAAACGGCACACGGAGTAAGAAAAATTTCATTAGCGCCAATCAAAATGACGAGGTCCAAAATGAAGCTTGCAAAGAGAGTCGTAATCACGGAGTTCACGGAGCCCCCTCGACGTGAGGTCTTATTAAAGGAATAATATTTACAAAACGAGACGCCTCAGAAATCCCCAAATTAAGATCTCGCCGAAACCCGCCCAACTTCCACAAAGTGGAATCATTAAATTAAAAATGTAAACTTTTCTCTTAGCAAGGTAATGGGCATCCCAATGTAGATAAATAGATGGAATAGCTGCAAAAAGGAGCATTTTCCTGTTCATTAAATTTTTCCTCCGCTTTTTTTTATTTCGACCCCTGGTGCTAATTTTGTTGGAATTCACGCCCCTCACCCCGCCCGCTGGGACTCAATCACAGAAATTTTATATCCGGAATTAAATAAGTACCCGACCGAGTATTACGGACAAAATTTAATATGAGTTTATTTTTGGTTGAGTATCGTTTTCAAATTAATCAGATACTGTGGACTTTACTGGCTTGAGTTAATCAACAGCCTATTTGCAAAAACGTCGAGAATAACTCGACAAGATGAGACTTCGTCTTGCGAGTATGAAAGTTGTCGGAAAGTCAATCAAGTGGGGAAATATTTCCATCAGGCGACTTATTCCTGAGGGTGGTTTGTACTATTAACTCGATTGTGTATAACTTGCAGTGGAGATGGCAGGAAACGTCAGCGGAGTCGGTAGCAAACGCAATTACATCGGCTAATGTGCCGTCTGCGAGAGATGCGGCTAAAGCTGATAATATACTGACTGCGTGACTCATATTTATTTTACTTGTACATAGGTACTTAACCTAGGTATAAGGTATATCTATAAATGTAAACTATCATATCGTAAAAAACATACCCGGCATATAGGGGTTGACGTGCAAACATGTTTTATAATTGCAATACATTAATGCTATTTATAGGGAAGGCGTTTAATAGAAAATCTATGTTAGAATAAAATAATGTTACATCTATGTAACATTATTTTATTCTAATATATAGCTTTATTATAAGAATACCTAATTTTAATGTTGAATATGTTGTTTGATATGTTTATATATGTATATAAATGGGAGTGGTGATATATATCAGCTTAAGTTATGGGAAATCGCATTGCTACGTTGTGCAGCTTCACCCTTAGCCTCAGCAGTGTTGCCTGAAGCTATGCCACCCTATAACGTTTAGATCACTTAGAATTTAGTTATTGTGCTCTTGCACCTGAGTTTGATTGTAAATTAACATCAGCCACCACAGTTAGGTCGTCGATTTAGTTTGCATTCAGGTCGAGCTTGATAACTCTACCGCATCTTACAGCTTTCTGAAAATGACATTTGATTATAAGTTTGAACGGCATATTTTTTGCTTTAATTTATTGCGTTAATGGGATGGAAATTGGCGTGACTGCAGCACTCTTTACAACTTGAATATTACTGATGTTTTTCTTAATCGACCGTTCAGAAGCAAATCCGTCCTTGGGACCCACTAAGATGTTTAATGTCCTTCAATAAACAATTTCAATAGCCAAATATTCTTCGACATGATATCGGATTCCCTTATAAGATATTGATTGGTGCAAATAAGGAAATCGAATTATTCAATGTCCGCCCCTCATTTGTTTCGCGCTCCCCCAAAAGAGATGAAGAAATTCTTTCTGAGTTTTCGATTACTTGTCCAATTAATTTTATAGATTCATTTGTCTTGAACTTTGAAATATTCAGTGTAAATAAGAGTAGCGTTTTTGGGTGATTCTAATTTACGTTTGCCAGATTTCATCCGTCAATCTAATGCCATGCAGCGGTTAATAGATGAGTGTGTTTTTGTACGTAAAATGTTTTTCTGCTACTCTATAATTGTTTTTCAGCACATATTCATACTATATCTAGACACAGTTATTACTCTAACGTACTTTTTAACGGATATAAAGAACTAATGTTCCACAAGAAGTCATCCACGCCTTCAACACTTTAGGAATATAGTAAGCTCGTAGGCTTGTAGAATTTTGGTAAATTTTATGACCAGAATTTGCCACAATTATAATTTCATACTTGGTGTCACTGCTATTGCTTTTTACCTCTCAGCTTCCACAACTTATGGCAAGCACACCTGTTAAGCAGGACGTAGGTAAGCAATAATCATCTTATAGCCACCGGTCACCCTATAAATGCTAAGCGTGCTCCACACTTGAGTACGCACTCACAACCGGCAGGAAAGGAACCTTGAGCTCTTGCTCCTTCCTCACTCTCATGTTTAATAGCGCAAGTGTGACAGGGATGCGCCTACGTAACTCGAGTTGGGGCATTGTTACGAGAGGGAAAGTTCACGTTCCGTTTCTCATCACGGCTCTACGAATATGTGGGTGAGTACGGCTAGTGGTCAGGAGCAACGCACCGGCCACTCATGTCGTAATTGGCAATCGGGCTCATTTAACACAAGTATTGAACGAGGTGTCGTTTATTGGACAGTATGGATGGTGACACCTGTTATAATTATATGCAGACGCTACTTTCAATTCCAAGAATTTTTTGATATGTCAATTTTATTTTTTAATAGAATTACGTTTACTTAGGAACATTTAGAAGTTTGAGTTATTCTTCCTTAGTTGCCTTTTTCCATCAATATGTATTTGATTTGTGCTTGCTGTTGACCGACATTTAACCTGATGAAACCGTTGCGTTCGCCATTTAACAAATGCCTCCCCAGAGGGGTTTTGCCCCAATTCCCACGCTTGGCAGGCGTTTTGTGGATCGCAGTTCAACATGTTCATCAGAAGGCACTGCTAGCTATCTTCTAGTATTATCTAGTATCCCTATATCGCCTCTTACGACTTCAACAAGCAAGAAGATAGGGAGGGTGCGATTCTAGTCTAGACCCCATGCACGGGGTTACCTATGTGCTTGCTTGTTGCATGCTTGCCTCCAAATACCTATTCATTTCCCTACAAGATTGCACTGTATATACATTCGTATAAGTATATATTCAAAACTTCATAAATATCATTCAAAACATGCTTCGGTTGCTTTTTTCTCAATCTATGTTTGCTTCCAGGATAAAGATTACTCGTATTATGCAGGGTGGTAAGTTTTTGAATTAAATTTTATGTTTATTCATTGTCAAACTTAAATAACACTTACTTGTTAAAATTATGTACGGCTAGGCCCAATCACATTTAACCTTCAATTATTTTTGGGTGTGGACGGAACAAATCAGCAATATTAAAGTCATTGTTTTAATCAAACCAATACGGGCGTAGCATGGCCAATTTTCCAAATAATTGTATTTTTTTCTCAATTACGGGCCTTGTCGACGTCTACGTGTTTTTGACAATTATTAAAACTCCGAGGAGCTGCTACAATGATGTATATCTACATCTACACTAATATTATAAAGAGGAGGCATTCGCATGGTGGTAGGGTATTTTGCGAATGCCCGCCTGGTTAGCTACCACCCTCAAGTAGAAAAACTGTCGCCAAGCACCTAACGGTGTGTTCCGGCAGCTCTCCTTGAGAGCCAGTACTTTTAGGTTAGCCTGAACAACATCTTCAACCACATCATCACTTACCATCAGGTGAGATAGTGGTCAAAGGCTAACCTATCAGGCATAAAAAAAAAGGATAGATTTGTATATTTGTGTGTAACAAATAAACAAAAATCGATTTGAAAAATTCTTTCACCATTAGAATCCTACATTAGCCCTGATAAACATAGGCAATAGACAATTTTCAAAAAATATTTTTAATTTTTTTAATTACCTGGTCGGAGCTGGGCGGGCCGTTAGTTAATTATAAAGGGTTAAAAGATTCTTTTTATACAGTTCAATTATTATGCACTGAGCTACATCTAAGTCATCGTGTCACACGCCAAATTTTATACAAAACATGATAAAAAATCCAGCCTTACGAAAAGGAGCATGAATATAATGTATAACCGGAGATGTATAACTCTGGTTATACAGTTAGTACTACATCAGCGTCTAAAACAATAAGTTGCCATACTAGGTTTTGAGATTGACAATAGGTGTCTATTGTAAAGCCGACCTTAGGTGTGGGAGGCGTGACGCCGTCGGCAAGATCAAAGTGGATTGAGATGTGACCACACCTTCGATGGATGAGCATGAACTAAAGCTTTGAATTAATTTATATTGAATGATAACGATATTTGATTGAATAGTATTCGAAAGCAATTTGAAGGCTGGGTCAGATATTGAAACTTTTATTAAAGAACATATTCGACCAACTATTTATTTTTATAAGGACAAGACAAATAAGCTTTCTTACGTCATAACCTTATCGTCAAACTTAGGCTGACTAACCTGAATACTTGGAGTGCCTCCTTGAATATTATATTGCAAAGATTTACAGAGCACTGCACTTGTGATTTCAATGTGATGTTATGTTATGCAGTAGAGTACTATTGAGTACTGTTTTGGTACATTTAACCCCTTAGAAGCCGGAAAATCAGGAACTGTATTAGACAGATATTTACTAAGACGAAATCTAGCTTACGAGATGTTGTCAATAACCTTTAATGTACAGCACTAGACGTAGCAGCTCGTTGCAAATACATATTTATACCTGTTGTTGAATTTATTTACGACCATTTAATTAACTAACAACAGGTTATAGTGATTAAAGGCTAGCCTGTCAGTTACAAAAAATAATCAAAAATATTCTAGTTTAATAGCTACATTTCTACAATTTATAAGAGTAAGTGAGCTAAGGCAATAACTAGGTTGAATCAGCCACGTGGCCGACCTAGAGGATGAGAGGCGATTTCGACTCCTTTGAAATGGATTAGCCTACCATAACGTAGTTATCACAATTGCTTCATAAATGCTTAAAGACAGAGATAAGAGGAAAAACAAAAGAAGTGAAAACTTCTACGTTGATATTGTGTGTAGTGATGGGGATTTTCCTCCATAATAATTCAGCAGAATGTGAAGTTGAATTGAGTTGAAAACTGAAGTAACAGGTAGAAATGTAGATATGTCGGGAGAGAATTATAGAGGAAAGGAAACACAAACAAAGGATAGCATCGAAGTAAGCAGCACAAATGGACACCTCTTAAAGGGACGCTACACATTGTTCCTTGAAAAGGGAACCAATTCCAAGTTATTCGATATTTTATCACAGTTCTATTATAACCAAAACTTATTTTATCCTGCGCGGTAGAGATTCTAAATCGCATGTTTTTAAATGAGTTTTGACTAGGAAGCGTTCATCTTGCGAAATAAAATCACTATGTTGGTTGTGTTTTTGTTATATATACTTAAGTTACGTTAAACAACAATTAATAATTATACGTATATTAACTATAAAATAGCATCACTGTCAAGAAGGCACATCTTACGCGTTTCGTGAAAATATTAAGCTAAATTCTAGGCTAGCCTGCACAACATCTTCGACCACATCATCATTGACCATCAGGTGAGATAATGGCCAAAGGCTAGCCTAACAACAAAAAAAAATCGTTTATGCCCTAAATTTATGGGTATATTAACGAATTTCCTGAAAATGAGGATATCATATTAAAGAAATTATTAAATTTATGATTAACTTACATCATTATACTCCATAGATAAAGATTAGATACTAGTGGCAAAATATTAACAGCTCTAATCAAAACTGGTTATACAACTTCCCTGTTATTAGTGCAACTGCAATGCATAATTTCCATATCCAGATACATCTAATCATCGTTAGAATCCGTCTGGGTGGTTACAAAGTTTTTGTTACACAATAACATTACTCACGTCGAGAATACCATAAATAAGCAATCATAATTTATATAGACGTTGTATATCGATTATGATTATGAGTTTCTTTGTAATTTTTTTACAGGCGGTATGCCTTTATCCACAAAACATTACAAACTGTATACAATACAATATTATAGCTACTACAATGAAAGTGTTAAGGCAATCTAAAGACCGTTGCAGGCCCACAGGCAGTTATTTTTTTTATTGCGTATAGGTAAGCCTTTGACCACAATCTCACCTGATGGTAAGTGATGATGTGGTCGAAGGTGTTAACAGGCTTAACCTAGATTTACTGGCTCTCAAAGACAGCTACCGGAACACAATGTTATGTGCTTGGCGACAGATTTTCTACTTGAGGGTGGTCGCTCGCCATGCGAGCATTCGCAAAATGCCTTATCACCATACGGTGAAAGCTCAAGCCCGCGGTGGGATTCAAACCATGGACCTGCTGAACGGCAGTCCATAGCTATTGCCACTGAGCCATCACAGTCAAAATGTTATAGCCCACTATAAGTCGGCAGCACACCCATAAATGCCAGCATTTTAATCATGCGATCGAACAAGTACTCTGACGAGATTTGGAAAATACGAAGAATGTTGTTTCTTGTTATTGATTTTGATTTAACTTTGCTTCCGAATTTTTGTTTAACAAAATAAATAGTTAATAGGATAATTGATACTTTCGCTTCAAATTTCAAATTATAACAGTAGTTACTATTTTGTTCCGTAAGGTAGATAATTTACTAAATATAAAAAAAAATCGTTTTAGGATTATATTTTTCTTTTTACTAAAACTTGTGCGAAATGTCGAGTGACATCAGAATAGACACAGTCAAACCACGGGTGACGGGACACGGGGACCAACACCCTCTGCAGAATCATTTCCATTCTATTTTCCGAAGTGAAAATTGCCCTCGGACGGTCAAAGGGTTAACGATTTAGTGTTTATTTGAATTCCGCCTTTGTTAAGTTAAAAGGTGTTAGAATGTAAACGTAAACGGAGCCTTTGTTGTGATTTCCGTATGTTTTGCTCAAACAGTGAACTGTTTTGTTTATTTGCAGGGAAGTGGTGATTTGTGTCTACCTTTTGTGAGGCGCAGAAAATGTTTATACGCGAGGCGGGCATTACGGAATAGTATTATTAAAATACATAACTAACAAAATAATTATATATATATTTTTTTTTGTGCCTGATATGTTAGCCTTTGACCACTATCTCACCTGATGGTAAGTGATGATGTTGTCGAAGATGTTGTTCAGGCTAACCTAGAAGTACTGGCTCTCAAGGACAGCTGCCGGAACACACCGTTAGGTGCTTGGCGACAGACTTTCTACTTGAGGGTGGTAGCTAGCCAGGCGGGCATTCGCAAAATGCCCTACCACCATGCTATAACGACTGCCACCTTAAGACGACAACCGGGACCGACGGCTTAACGTGCCCTCCGAAGCACGGAAACGCTAAGTAGTAATGTCACTAGCGGTCACCCATCCAACTCCTGACCGCGCGCGACGTTGCTTAACTTTGCTGATCGGTTGAGAACAGCTAAGTAAACTTCGCTACGAGCGCTTCAAAACGGCTTAAAATGAAACTTTATATACGACTGAATATATGTATACATCTATTTTAGCATTTATTATAAGTTAATTGTCACGTTTTACGTGTAAACTACTGGCTACAAATACTTGGTCAAAAAAAAAAAAAAAGATTATATATTAACACTGTTTTACTCCTATGTGTTCCTTGTACTTACTTAAAAAAATCATATATTTATACACGTAAGATACCGAGTGTTCAGTTTCATGCATCACATTTGTTAAGAAATTCCAAAAGAGCAGCGATTATCGAGGCGTCTATTCTACTTATATTTTATTTATGTTTTTTTATAGGATCAGATCAATTATATGCATAACTTTCTACTGCGTCGTCCAGTTATGTTTGGTGACATCCAAATTGGTGTCTTTTAAATATGTACATTATGTTTAAATAGCATTTCAATTGTGAAAAGCATAGCAACTGAGAAAAGCATTTGCTTATATTGATACATATTGCTATCAGAAATACATATTACCTATTCTTGGCATAATCTAATTTATGTATTGGCATACTCCAAATAAATAGTCAATCTATCTGCAGCCTATAAAAAACCAGCTTCTTAAACCGGAACACGTAGTTTATAGAAGTTGGGGCCATGCCATGACCACTATCTTAAGCTCAGTTTTAAAGTTATCATGGAACACTAACCTTAACAAATTAATTGGCATATCTAATTAATTGGAGTTTTTTTTTAATTTTTGTACCACGTGAACCGTATGTAAATACGGTTAAGTACCTACAGACGCTGTTAAATGTATTCTAACGTATTTTAAACCGAACTATAACTTTACTGTATAAACCGGATACACTGCTGAACACAACCCCTTTTACCCCCCCTTAATCCCCATATCATCCGTTTGCCACAATCCCCACGCTTAGCAGGCGTCTTGGGGATCGCAGTTTATAATATCAGTTCTACAGAATTCGCTGCTGCTCACCTTCCGGTATTTTATCTTTAGTCGCCTCTTACTACACCCGCAGTAAGCAATGGTAGGGTGACATTCTAGTCCGGCACCCCACGGGTTTTATAACTTTACCAAAAGTAATTTAGATTAGACAATAAAACTACTGCTGTTGAAAAAAAGCCTTCCCCATAAAAAGCTAGAATGATAGGCTCTCCGCGACTTAGTTATTATATAACTAAATGCTATCTTTTCTAAGAATTTTATCTTCACACCGTCGTCCATCCATTTATAAACGTTCGATTTAATAAGCATTTTTTTATTCTCTTAAATGTCACATCATCACTAGCATAAGTAATCGTGATGATGATTACCTGCTTACAATGTAGAGTATGTATTCTATACACTGCAATTTGTACCTTATTAATATTAACTTAAAATTGAATATTAAATTACAGCTTTACACGTAACGTGACCACTTATGATTATTACGAAGTTACGAGACATATCCAGCTAATTATTTATTTTCTCAATATTCATTTTGATCGAATATTTTAAATACATTTGATAGGAATTAAAACTCTGAGCATTCCTTATATTATCTTAAGTCTCTGGAAGGAGATCGGATTATAATTTTAAGAACTTTGAATTTGGTGGTGGGCGTTCACTAATGTCGTTCTTTTTATAGGAATTCCATTCTAATATTTCATTTTAATTTAGCTTTGTATCCTTCATTATTAATGCAAGACTAAAGATTGTCTCAAGATTTATGGCTGTTAATTTATTTTTCCATAACTTCACACATCAGCAGCCGGAAGGCTGTCATCGTTGAATAAAGACCTCCTTTATTTGGTGGTTTTGCCATAATCCGCATTGCTTGCATAGGATCTTGGCGGCACTGAGTAAGATGGCCGTTCTGGAGAAGGCGCTGACCTTCCAGCATTTTTTCCTTCACCATCTCTCACGACCCAGGAATATATGCAATTCTAGCCCAGCACCCCATTTTGATAACTTTATTACACGGCTTCACCCATACCACGTGGTAATAGATTAAATCGCGATAGGTCTGGAACAGCTTACTCAATCATATTCTTCTCCCTTAACTAGAATACTAATAATACTATCAATAGTGTACGAAACAACCTGTCCACACAATCTTCAAATATCTATTCCTATCAAATAGTTATGTTACGAAGTTACATTAGTAAGTACAGAATTGCTTTTATATCCAGATCGATAATAAATAACACGTATTCTTATATATGTAGCTATATTATGTATTAGCGTATTTGCAAAAACGGTGATAACAGTTTTGTTTAAATTTGCATTAAACGGATTTTAAGAAAAACGAGCAATGCTGTATCATTAAGATATTATTTAAATATTTTGTCTATAAGAAACCTTGACGACACAACAAAACGCATCTACTACATGCAAAATTATTTACCCTTAAGTTTTGGCTTGGCTACAACTTTCGAACTCTTTGGAACTTTTTTAAAAGATCATTCATTCGACATATTTTTTTGAGTACTCGTAACAAGGCTACTTCAAACTGCAATGATCATTCAAAAAACCAACACAAGAGAGCGTAACATTATGTAGCGTAGCATTGTTGCTTTAGTACCTCAGCATGGGACCACTGAAGCTCTCTGTGGGGAGCCAACGAGCCAACAGAAGCCCAACGGTCTTTTTTTATCTTCACCTTTAAAGCTACACATTAAGGCACAAATATATCCAAACCGCTTTTTTTCTTGTTTAAGTCCAATATTATCAAACACGTTAATGGTCGGCTTTGCGGCGCCAACAAAAGGAGCGTGCCAACGGAGGCGTTAAATCCTTTACGATTTGATGATGATCACACATTTGTCACCGGTTTTGGGTCATATCATCCCTGCGGAAACTAGAGCACCTACATATGCCGCTGTTTTTAAGTCATCGTTTATATGATTGATATTGATGTTGTCACCCAAGAAGAAATTAATAACTTGATATTAGTAACCAATACTCACTCTTTGAACAATACCAAGTAAGCTTACCTGGTAGAATGGATCCACGATAATAGCATTCAACAAAAAAAGTACCACATTCACAATCATGCTTATAAACATAGGCTTACGCATTCATTAACTACAGATCATATAACTTGTAAATTTATCTGTGGTTTTGGGGGACATTAATGATCTAGGGTGTAACCTGGAACCAAAACAATGACTACTGACATTACACCCACAATTCCAATAACACTGAGATACAATAAAATCACACTTAACAATATGCAAAAATTGAAGAAAATACCAAAGGACCAATCAAGCAAAGAAAATTAATTACTGAGGTTTTCAATGAAACATGAAATGGGACCTACCTGGTTTAGGAAATGGAATCACGAGTCACAAAAAAGAAAAACAGAGAAAATAAAACACACCAATAAGCAATTTTATCGGAAAAAATATACTGTTTGGAATGTCCTGTGTTGCGGGTGTAACGTGAAGTCTTCCAGGCTACCCCAAGGCCTGACGGACGGACAGCCGAGCTCGTCCGAACATTTCCGAATGCAACCAAACCCGGACGAACTATACCGAACGCGCGATGCGAGCGAGATAGTGACATACCTGTCGGGCGCTTTCATTGACAGGCACCTGAAATGAAGAAAAAAATCGATCCAATTCGTTGAAAACTTTCAAAATTTTGTATCTCTATCAACATTTGAAGTGGACACAGATAAATTTACATGCATTGATACAGAGTAACATGTCCCAAAAGATATACAAAAAAGTTCACAATGTTGTAAAAAAACTAATCATACCAGTTATTATTATTATCCAGTACATCTGATCAATCAATCAAATGAAAAAGCGTAATATGGAACGGAGTAACAAAAATGTATGATAAAAATTAAAAGCAAACACATTGTAAAGAGCAAACAATTATACGTGGCAAAAACAGTTAAAAACAACATTGCAAGATGTATTAGGACAGTTGTTAAAATATGGGGTAGCATGAGCTGACTGGATGGATATTGTGCGCTCGCACGCGATCTCTCCCGTGTTCGCGTCGCGCCCGATGTTGGCTGAGCCGATCAACGGTTGTTCTGTTTTCAAATTTGACATGTGATCATGGGAGATTTCATTTGAATCTAGAACGCTTTTCTACCGCTAAATTAATGCATAATAATTGTGTTGAATCTTAAACCTGTAGGTACTGGATGGTTTTGAATTTAGTAGGTAACTTAAGACTATAAATGAGAATAATTTTATTTTACATTATTATGAAACGTCCTATAATAATACATTGTTGTTGTAATGTTACTGTTATTACAAACATAAATTATTCAATTTAATACATTAATTTTATGTTCAATATTATGGAGTGATAAGAACCATACGAAGCCTTATAATTTGATACAAGGATGTATTATCCCATAATAATAAATGAATATAGTAATTCCCTCATTACACATAATATCAGATATCCCCTTCCCAATGGACGACTTTATTAGATTATTACCGGACGAGATCACGCAAACGAAATCGTAAAATTAAAGGAAATCAATTCCATTAAATTGATTCAATTCCCTAAGCATGATTTCGTGAACGAGGGCAAGTCCAATCAATATCATTTAAACATGCTTCCGAAAACAATATATCACAAGTAGGTACATGACTAGTTATCTATTAATAATGCGATGGATAATGAAAACGTCAAACACTAAAAATACGTAGAACAAAAATACCGAACAATAAAAGCTATGAATAAGTGGCGCAGAGTACAGCTCACACAATACGTTTCACTTCGCGTGTGAACGCCGTTCGATGACTATCGTTTTACTCTATTTTGACACAAATATGTATATCTTAGATATAATAATCGACCGTTGCACACACGCAATGAATTCAAAAATCACATTGGCTCTTGAAAAAACCAATCTATCAATATTAGAACATAAAAAATATGCAAGTCAGTTAATAATCCCGAATCGGCAATCGACAATGGGAATAAAGTCACAGTCACTTTTTTAATAATAGCAACGAAGTTTTTCCTTTTTATTGCACCCTAGGTACGTTTGACATTTGAACCGGCTGATGACTTGGCCGTAATGATTGATCGTCGCGACCCACTAAATGAGTGCAATTTAGCGTCTATTTCCCTTTCTATTCAATATTTGTTATTGTTTGCTGTGAAATTATGCCCCTTAAAAGCATTAGAACCACACCCAGAGATTGCTAAATTACGTTTCTTCGATGAAATTAACGCTAGATAGCTATTAAAAACAAATGAATTCTAACGATAAAACAAACAAAAAGGAATCATATTTACATACAAATTAACTGTTGAACTGTGACTGGCAATCATTTGTCAGTTTGTTGTGTCATTCGGAATGTTACAGATGAGTGCAGGTTCCTTGTAATGCAAAATGAGTTCAAGCATAGCATACCTTAGAGCTCATATTAAAAATATCTTTTGACTTAGCGTCTCAAGGTCCTTTAAAGAGCACTGATTGGAATTTGATATGTGATCCTTTTTAATAGGGTTGAAAATTGTTCGCTTGTGATTATGGGACACGAAGAAGATGAGCGACTGGATACAATTTATCATGGACCAAGTATCCGCCCAGCCCGTAACGAATCACTAGTAAATAAATTGACCACAAACATTTCGGTGTATTCCTTTCGACGCAGCATCTTCGTCATATTAATTTATTTGTTGTAACTTTCTCGAAGATATGTTGGTCCTTTCTTTGATGATAAGTTATTTGTTACATATCTGTCTTTGCTGTATTTATCTTCCTTTATTTTGACAGCAGAAAAACAATCATAAAAACCAATTATGATTTCGTAATATACTTATAGTAAGTACTTGAATGTTTCTACTTAGTATCCATACCTGTTGAAGACATTTAGAAGTGGAATAAATACACAGGTAATTAAACAGTTTGTTCATAATTTATTGTCGTTTCATATGAATTTTTGGACCTATCTAATTTATGTCCATATGCAGGCTTTTTGGTATTATTAGGTTAATAAAATAGTGCAATAAAATTAATACTTTGGAGAGCATTATGGAATACAAATATTATTAATGATAAAGAGAACTAACCGGTGACAATAAGTATGATACTATATAAACATACCTAGAATAGACAGTATTACAATAAAGCCTAAGTTGAAATACTCTGTGAAGAATCTTTATACCTAATAACGTCATTGAATATGAGTAACATCACACAAATTACATTTGACAGGTTGTGCAACTCCATTGATAGTATGAGATGATGCTCTAGGCTGCACATTCAATTGAAACTGACTCGCCGGGATGTGGGGGTCTAGCAAACTATTTAAGCTTACAATCAATATACTTAAACCATAAATGCTTGTGACCGTCATCACAAAAAGCAAGATTTTGTGAGGATTGTGTGTGACAGTTACCAAAATATTTAAAACATAGCAGCTCGACGGCAAACTACAAAATAATAACGAGACAATATGTATTGTAATGAAATGAAACTCTTACACGTAATAGTACTACGTATTTTTTTAAGGAAACGTTAATGTAGCGATTAATATAAGGAATAAATCTAAATATTATTAAGGTCATTTAATTGAGCGTTTAACTAAAGATCCAAAATTTGGGTTTACGAATTTAAATTTCTGTCTTATACTGAATTGTCATTATTAAGCTACAGTTTTTAGTATTAATATAATAACTGATATTTTTGATCAGTCCTACTGAAGCTATAATCTGCTCAAGGGACTAGAAATTCCATAGCTCTCAATTAAAACGCAGAAATAATAATTGAGAAACATTCACCCTCATGAAATCAATTTGATAATGTAAATACGAGGCTGTCCCTCTTCTAATAATAAAGTGTCTACCTAGTATTCTCGATTTCAAATTAAGAAGATTTAAATTAATTTGAAATGAATTGTTTTGATATTTCGTGTGAAGGCATGATATTAAGTGTGTATGAGAATAAAAGTATTCTTACCAGTTATGATTTTCTTTTTATTTGCAGATAAGTTTTAGTCACCTGGATAGAAGTGGGCAACACAGATTCTATAAAAAAAACCATGACCATTGCTATCACGAGGCACAGGCTCCGTTTCTGACTCCAGGTTATGGTATTAAAAGTATATATTTTGTCAGAAAAACTTTATAGCTTTTACCACTTCAGCATCGAACTTAGGACGCCATACCAGCCTGAAAGCTTAATATACTTCACTATTAACAGCCATATTAGGGATAAAGACAGAATATTAAGTCTATACAATGGTCTGTTTGGCGCTTACACACATACCAATGAGGTAGTCTACAGTTCTATAGATCTGTAAGTTCATTGGAAAAAAGTAACCTTAAAATAAAAAAACAATGTCTCAAAGCTACCAACTCTTTTGGCAACGCACCTGCCCTCGGCCCTTTATAAGAGTAAAGTTTTGACACGACCGTTACGAACATTTTTTCAGGAAAATAATTCCACGTTAAATCCTCTGGGGGGCATTAATTTCCCTTCACCCGCGATTCGGCTAAGAAACAACCCAATTAGTGCATTACTTCTTACTTATAAGGTGTCCGATTTCCGGTTCAGCTTGGAGCACACTAGGAGTTTTTTTTTATATAGCCATTAAGTTTTTTGAACCTTAAAAGTTAGCCTTTGACTGCAATCTCAAGTGATGATGTGGTCGAAGATGGTAAATAGGCATACCCTAGAATGGACCTGGCTGTCAAGGATAACCGTCAGAACACTCCGTTAGGTCCTCAACGATAGATTTACTACTTGAGGGTAGCCATTCGAGCGATCATTCGCGAAATTCCCTTCCACCATGCGGTGAACCTCGGATATTATTGAAAGCCGCCGGAACACCCCGTTAGTTCCTTGACGGCAGATTTACTACTAGTCAGATGGGCATTTTTAAAATGCATACAAATGTGTGTGCTAGTTGTGAAGTTACACTGGATAACTTAAACGTTTTAAAAATAACTTACATAGAAAACTCTTGTGTATGGTATGTTTGAAATAACAGTACACTTTAAAAACTATTGAAAGGAATAAAATCAAATAATAAATTCAATTTACTCGCCTCATCGTTCTGGTTGTATTACAAAAAAGCGACGTATGTATAATTTACAAACTTAAACGCCGATTAAGTGGAAATAGACAATAAATACCAAACACCCGTGACCATAATGTAGATAATTACAGTACTTATTATGATAATTCGTAGTCGGACCGTCAGAAGCGCGTATATAGAAACATCGTAAATGTTAAGCAAGTAAAATGCAAGTGAGATTGAAGTTACTTTTATGTTAAATATCAACAACTCTATTTTGTGATAAAAAAATAATAATAATAGTAGTGTGAGTAAATTAAGGGTCCAGTATTTTATTTACTGTAAAATTATGTGATAATTTGCATGATTTTTACTATTATCATCATTGTAAATATATATCTTGTCATCATCATCATCAAAGCAGGAAGACGTCCTTCGTTGCGGAGAGGGGAAGAGAGGATTTCCGTAGTCCTCACGCTTAGATCTATAAATAATATAAACCATAAAAGTTTGCTAACATTAAGTACTAGTATTTAAATTATCCCGCACATGACTTAAATTTTTCCTACCGTAGGAAAAATTTAAGTCATGTGCGGGATAATTTTTCCTATCGTATATTTGTGATTTTGTAATGTAATCCGCATAGCAGGCGTTATTGCAAACCTAACAATATTAAAATTGGAGAGAGCCTTAATTTTCTTTCATCCGATTTTAATAATTATTGTATGCTTAAATTTTACTTATCAATATGAAAACTTGATCCCAGTGTACAAACGACCTTTGCTTTACCCCTTGCCGAGTTTTCGTAGAGCAACATCCCTTATTTTTCATATTTATAACACTCCGAAGAATTATTACTTCTGAATCGTTTAAGTCCTTGCTCTTGCTTGTAATCCCACGAGTGGAGATTAAAATGCTCTTCCAACACTAATTAAAAGGGGTAACTTTTTACCCAAATGATTAATCGAAATTGTGATTATTCTGTTTTACGCGATTAATTATTTTGGTTTTACGAGGTGGTAATGTCTTCAGCATCAGTACCCATATTATAGTCGATCTATTGCAGTGCTCGATGTATTGTGTCTAAATGCTAGAATCTGGATATGACCGCGAAATTTTACAGTGTGTAACATTTATAACATCGTAAGTATCATAACGTTACGGACGTGACCAAATGTCCAGTACATATTAGTTCATAAAGAAGTAAAACAAAATTATTAATTAAATCAGAATTATCTAAAGTAAAAATAAATTCATATGTATAATAAATTTGGTAGTTTAATATTTTATCAGTATATTTTTTTTTAATCTAATGTTAAAAAATTGGTCCTAATAGAGTTAGGTGTACACCGAATATCTAATACAATATTGGTATCGTAACGTTTATTTCAAAGTTGAAGTCACAGTGTACTTTAGTACATAAACTGTACAGTGTACTTTAGTTCTTAAACTGTACAGTGCACTTTAGTACTTAAACTGTACAGTGTACTATAGTACTTAAACTGTACAGTGTACTTTAGTTCTTAAACTGTACAGTGCACTTTAGTACTTAAACTGTACAGTGTACTATAGTACTTAAACTGTACAGTGTACTATAGTACTTAAACTGTACAGTGTTCTTTAGTTCTTAAACTGTACAGTGTACTTTAGTACTTAAACTGTACAGTGTACTTTAGGTTACACTTAATACAGATAAGGCAGGTCCTGTCTAAGTTCAGTTTAGTCAATATTCATTAACTAACTTTAAACAGTTTAAATCGAGTATATAATATATCGTCATTTTTATTCTGATGTTTCTAATTTTTTGCAGTGATCGTGATCACTTCAGTGTTTGAAACGTCGGAATAAAAATAATTATAAGCGATTGAAACCGTTTCAAAGTTGTTTAATTACTATGTGTAATTATCGCGAAAACCTGTGACAATATTCAGTTTGTTTGTTAATTCGTCCACACCAACCGACTAGAACTAGATATGCGTTTTGAACGTAAATTAAAAAAAGACCTGTTTCATTTTGAGGTTCTTTCTATAAGAGCCTGATCTATTTTCTTTTTTCATGTTATTATGGCGGAACAAGATCGAGGTCCACCTGATGTTAAGCGGACTAACCACTGCCTTTAACAGATGCAGTTCGTCACAAGTCACGAATTGCACTGCGCCCGTCACCTTGAGACATGGGCAACCGGCAATCGATAAAAAATGGCAAAACTATTTGTTTATTTTCTATATAATTATAAAGTTTTCATTGTAATAAAATATGTACACACTTCATTTATAATTTTTATAATTCACTTTTGAACATATTGAACAACAATATCCTAAGCTAGATTTTTGGCGCTGCACAGTTTCCACAAGTGTATAATGCTGCACAGTGTATGAACTAACTGCAATGCGCAAGCAGGAAGTCAAATGCTCGTCTGACTGATGTGTCGTTTATATCGCATTCATAGTTGAAAATATTCATTCTCAAAGATCTAAAATCCGAGGATCTAAAAAAATACCGTCAAAGATAAACAGTGTAAGTTTTGAGAAGCGCGGAATTTTATTTTTTATGTATCAGTTCCATGTCTGGATTTTCAAATGCTCTTACTTTCAATAAGAATTCTCACCTTATTTTGCTGAATTTCTTCCTTTACCGAAACTGATTCAGCAGCGATGAATTCAACCATTTTAATCTCTATTATAATTGATATCTATCAATATTCATGTCTTAGCATACAGGAAAACACCATAAATAAAGAAAAAATAAGTGTAAATTGTTCTTGGTTGTTATTGAGTTGACATTTGCGATTAATTTGTTCCTGTTTTTTGCAATGTTTCGATATGCCGCTTCTCACGGGCTACCGAAAATGCCTCCGCGGTCGACCAGTCGACCGCGGTCGACGTTTTGGCCACCCCTGCTATAGACTATCGTAATGATACAAAATAATAATGATACGGTTTACTCAACATCACGGCTTATAGAAACACCTGCCTAGCCTAAAGCTCATGACATCTCATTGACTTTAAGTTAATAACCGGTCGACACTTTAGGATGCACTAGATACAATAAAACAGACATTTTAATTGGACCGATATGTAGGCATTATTATTGACCGTAATTATAAACTTTCGTGAAATTATGTTCTTTCACATTATTATTTAGATTAACTTTGTAACAGACGCAAAGCCTTTTTAAACCTAATATGAATTAAAAATTAAAATAATAATGACGAGTGAGTCGGAATGTATTAAAATACTACTATTTGGTTTCGAAAATACTATTAAGCTATTATTGTTATAAATAACACTTATTTTGTAGTACTATTTAGCTCCGAGTTATTTTAGAGTTATGAATAAATGGTAAGTATACTTTTGTACTGTATCAGCCGGAATGTCTACTGCTGAATACAGCATCCCCCATCAAGGGGGGGTTTGCCATAATCCCCACGCTTGGCAGGCGTCTTGGGGATCGCAGTTTCAGATATCAGTTTCTCAAAAGACCACCTTCCGGTATTTTACATTTAGTCGGCTCTTACGACAAACAGGTAGTAATTAGGGGGGGTGACATTCTAGTCAGACACCCCACGGGACTACTATTAGAAGGATACTTTTAGAGTTCCGTAATAGAAAACGTGACCCGTTTACTTCGCCTCGGCTGTCCTTGCGTACGTCCTTCCATCCGTCCGTTCCACCTTTAAAAGGTTGTACTCGTATTTAAGAACGGTAATAGGTAGCGGTTGAAATAGAATTTGTGTTAGTGTAGCCTAGCAATTAATATAACAAAGGATTGCCTAGCAATTAATATAACAAAAAGTTGAGAATAAAAGAGGATACAAGTCACAAGTATTTTCTTTTTATTTGGTCTATAGTAAGAACGGTAACACATATACGTGTCAAACTGGTTATGATTATGTTTCAATATTTATCGTTTAATGATATTAATAATGTATGAGCGGCTTGAGACGGGCTAGTTCAAGGTCCTATATTATGGCCCTATTCTCTTTTGTATTGTTTAAATTGTAAATTTATTTGTAACTGTTTAACTTTATAGGCGTGCTTTCTATTTTAAGTTCTGCTATATGTTATATATTTATATATATATATATATATATATATATATATATATATATGCAGTACCATTTTATGTAGGTACCTATGATATAAGTATTAAAGAAAAATTAACTAAGTATTTTAATTAATTATATATTTTATCCCTGCTTGTGCTTACGTTAGTAATGTTGGTCATGAGACTGACATCACGCAACATTACAAATGTTTATTTTTTAATCTGGACAAAAATACTTTTCTTTTTGTTTAGGTTTTAATAGTGTGTTTCGTTAGTAATAAAACTTTCATTAATTACATTTCATAAACAAAAATGAATAAAACCCAGCTAAGTGCGGGTCGGACACCTGCTAGGGATCTGGAAGTGTATGAATAAAATAAGGATTTTTGGTACAATCTATGTTGGTATGTACGGAACCCTCGTTATGGGAGTCCAATTCGCATTTTGTCGTTTTATAAATGCTGTTAAGTTACAAGAAATCGCGATATACTTAACAAAATCCCACGCGAACGACTAGACCTCATATCACAGAGAGAAGTTGTTTCTATGATCTGGGTTTGGGTTTAAAGACATTTATTCTCTCAAAGTCACTTACATGAGAACAATAATGAATAGTTACATTATAAAATAAGTAAGTCGTTCATTTGTAAAAATTTAGGTAGCTACTCATCTGAGGTCCAGACGTTGAATCGTCAGCTTATTCCAGCTTCACGGAGGTCTCTTGCAAGTGACGTGTTAATATATAACACAAAGATGGTTGAACTAATTGTCAGTTTAATATGTAAATGGAAACATTCGCATGACCTGACTGTAAATGCCTACCTACTCAGTTGGATAATCTAGCTATAGTGTGCTGCTGTTTCGCCTATTTCCCGTGCATATTAATCATATTTGCTATTTCCATAATTCCAATAAATTATATTGATATACATAGTTAAGTTAATGGACAGTGAGCATTTTTTTTTTAATTCGTTATTGCTAAGTGGAATAGTAGTTATGTGGCGCCACTCAAGGTAATTTTATTAACCCTTGCCATTTTAATTGTAATGTGCAAGGGTAAAAAAGATAGAGCAGTGTATTTTTTAGGTTTAGGTTTAAAGAACTTTATTTCTCATAAGAACTAGTGTTCACTTACAATGAGATTCTCTTAAATATAATATATAAATGAGTCCTCTGGCTTGGTAGGCATTACTTATTTAACGAGCTATTTATATATTGCTTCAGTTTTTTTCGATATGCATTAATATTTTCACATTCTTTCACTTCATTTGGTAACTGATTGTAAAGCTTTGCTCCTTCAAATAATAATGTTGTTCTCCCATAGTTAGTACGCGGTGTTATCAATCTTAATTTATTTTTATTCCTTAAATTGTGGGTATTTATGTGTTGTGTGAACTGAATGTTTGAGTGAATTGATTGAGTTAAGATATTTTTTATGAGAATGCAAGTGTTATATCTGTATATTTGTTTGATATTATAAAGTTTAGTACTTTCATATAATAATGTTGTTGGTGTAAGATAGTGATAATGGAATAGGACTTTAATTATTTTATTTTGTATTCTTTGTAAGGGGTCCAAGTTAGTTTTTGAAGCTGTTCCCCAGATTTCGACTAGATATTCCAGGTGTGATTTAACTAAAGAGTTGTATATCGTGGTGCGTATTTTGTACGGAATACAATTAGCGACTTTTCTTAGTGCTCCTAAGACTGATGTCAGCTTCGATCGGACATGTCCTATATGAGCTCGCCAATTGAGGTTGTCGTCTATCCATAAGCCAAGATATTTTTCTTTTTGTGATTGCTTTATTATTGTATTATTAATTTTCAGTGGAGTAAAATTAGGGATAGTTTTATTTTTTGCAGCAAAAATCATAAAAGATGTTTTAGTGGCGTTGATTGTTAATAAATTGTATTTAAACCATTCCTGTAGTATGTCAAGATCTATTTGTGCTTTAGATATAATATCGTGAATGGATTTACCAAAATAAAAGATACAGGTGTCGTCTGCATATAATGTTAAATGTCCAGTAAGGCCTATGTTACTTATATTATTAACATATATCAGAAATAATAGTGGGCCTAATATAGATCCCTGGGGGATTCCGTAAGTAACGTTTTTGGGGGTACTTTCAAAAGAATTTTCAATTTTTACTATTTGCGTTCGGTTTTGTAAGTATGACGTGAAAATTTTTAAGGCTGTCCCAGTAATACCTAAATTTTTTAATTTGTGTAATAGTTTTATATGACTCACTGTGTCGAAAGCTTTTTTTAAGTCGATAAATATACCTAAGACTATGTTTTTTTGATCAATGTTAATCTTAATTTTTGTAGTTAAATCCATGACGGCTGAGAGGGTGCTTGATTTAGAACGAAATCCATATTGTTGTGCTATTAAGAAATTTTTATCATTCAAATATCGGTTTAAGCGTGTTTGTAATATTCTTTCAAATATTTTGGAAGCTATTGGTAGCACCGATATGGGCCTAAAATTACTTGGATCAGTTTTGTCTCCAGATTTGTATATGGGACTTACTTTTGCTATCTTAAGGGTGTCAGGAAAATATCCGGTTTCTAAACACTTATTTATACACTTTGTAAACCTCTCAGCAATAACATCTTTGAGGCATTTAAAAACTTTAGTACTAACTCCATCGATACCCGTGCTAGTGTCTGTATCCAAGTCATTAATAATTTTACAAACTTCATCTATACTACATGGCGATAATTCGTTAAGTAATGTCTGGTGTGTATATGTGTCATCGTACATTAGAGTGTTACCCGAGTGTGTATGGTATTTGTTGGGTATTTTATTGGCTAATTCTATTCCGATTTGAGAGAAAAAGTTGTTAAAAGCTTCACATATTTCGTTACCTTCGGTGACGAGGCCTGAGTTCGACATTATTTTTGGAGGAGCACTGCTATGTTTTATTTTATTTTGGGCTAGATTATTTATGACTTCCCATGTTTTCTTCGAGTCTCCAAGGCAATTATGAAATAAATTGTAATAGTAGTCCTTTTTGTAGGTTTTAATCATTAAGCTAACTTTTTCTCGCTCTTCAGAAAAGTTCTTTTTCTTTTCTTTATCAGACGGATTAGATTTTGTTTGTGTCCACAGTATATTTCGTGTGTTAATAGAATTAATTACATTTTTATTAATCCACTCCTTCTGTGGCAGATTTAATATTTTAGTCTTTTTTATCTTATTTTTTAGAACTTGGTCTTGGATGAAATTTTCTAGACAGATGTAATCATTATTAACATTAATGTACACTGCTTCTGTTGCTGTTTTCTGCAAACGGACGTAATCAAGGGCTTCATAGTGAATTTTTTCGTTCACAGTTGGCGCCAGTTTGATATTTCTAAAAATATCTGTCTATGATCAGATAGTGACGATTCAAGTATTGTCATATTAAAGGTATGGTTGTCGGTGTTGGTACATACATGATCTAAAATAGTGTTTGTGGAGTTGGTTTGCCGAGTAGAGTGCATCTTGTCGATTTTGTTGAGTATTCGATATCCATTTTCTTTTATTTCATTCAAATATTGTTTTTTGGCGCTGCTCTTTCTAGTGAGCAAGTCACAGTTAAAGTCACCAAAGACTACTGCTCGCTTCCTTTTTTCTAATTGTTTTGAGTATATGTCGAGAAAATTATTTATATTTGTATCTCCTGGTTTGTAGATTCCTCCGATATTTAATGATAGTTTGTTTATATAGATCCATAGGTAGTGATTTCCGTTTTCATATATATTCTCTGTAATATCATATTTAATATTATTATGTACATAGATGGAGACGCCTCCGCCTCTAATGTTCGTTCTGTAATTATATATATGTGTATAGTTAGGTAGTTGGTAAAATTGAGCATCTTCTTCTGATCTAATCCATGTCTCAGTAAAGATGAGTATGTGAGTGGTGCTTCGTATGGCGTTTATTATACATTTTATCTCATCGAATTTACCAGTTTTACGTATACTACGTAGGTTGGCGTAAAAGAATCTCAAAGAGGAAGGATTTATTGGGATATCTTCATATTTGTTTACAATGTAATGATTTAAATAACTATTCTTATTTAAAATGTTAATTTTATTTTGTGGGGTGACAGGATCTAGTTTTTTCGGTTACGCACAATCATAGGAGTTCCTTTAATATATATGATGATTTTTTTACTCGCTACCAACCAATAATGAATAGTAAAAGCTATCAGTGTCCTTTTAATTTCAATTGAAATTAGAAGACTGTAGATCTTTTAACCCTTCATGAGCTGGAAACCAATTTGAAACAAAATGAATGTTAATTCAACTCAGCTAACATAAGTTTGAGTTGAATCAATGCAGTTATCTTAAATCTAATCTATAGGTACTTACGTCCTTACTTCGGTATAGAAACCCCATTTCCTTTAAAAGTGGTTTGCGTGCTACCAACCTAACATGAAAAAATATTTTTGCTAGTGGTTTTAACAGCATAATTCTCCTTCACGTTGCCTATAATATCAAATCGTATGAAGCGGCTTAAAATATATATACCTTCATTTAAGACTATTGTATTAGCAATGCTTATTTTTTTAAAATCGTCCGGTTTCCTTGTGATACACAAATGTTAGTATTCAGCTGTACTATTTTTATTGCTGTAAAATGTATGTCCGTTATAAAATAGTACCTATGTAAAGTACTAGTTTCTCGTGTTTATTGTTTACTCATTGCTGCACTGCAACATTATATTTATCGATTTCTACAATGGATGCTGAAACATAGTAGGTACCTATTTTATTACCTAACAGCAATGTGTATTATTAAAATAACACAATATCGTCTAGTTTTTGACATAGCAAGTTTCTAAGCTTTTGACAAGCATCTTCTTTAAACAGTTCAGACTTTACCGTGAGACTTCATAACTTTCAAATGATACCTAGAAACATTGGTTTTAGAACTGAAGCCTTTTGTTCTTTATCATGAGGTTCATTATTGTTTTGAGGCAGTTTGAGGACTGTAATAGTAATAATGTGCTGGTTCATAACAAATCGTGACCACGCACTGAGCGCCCCGAGCCAATCGCTCCCGTAGCCTTTCATACTTCTTTTGCTGATGTTTTAGAGTTTTCATTTGCAGTATATGCAATTCATTAATGTTCATCTTATATGATATGTACTTATTATGTATTTGTTTAATTTTTGCAACAACTCTAAGTGTCTAGTAATGTGGTATTAACCGAAAATGAAAACTTAAAATTCTAAACGATGTCTCCATGCCCATTCAACCAAAGAGTTTAGTGCACTTGACCTTACTGCTTTTTTAGTCGACCTGCGTAATGCAACACTTTTGAGTTTTGTGACCTGGATACGGATTCAGCTGAACATAATTGGGTTTACTGTCTACTGTAATTAAATTTCCAGTAGCAGTCTAGGATCTAGAACTGCGACCGGGAGACGAAAACATGCTCATATTGCATGAACCAAAACGTTAATGTTTACTTATCACACCTCTACCACCCTTCCAGTATCAAGGCGAAATTACACATCATGTATTAGAATTCATGAAAACATCCAAGTCATGAAGTCCAGAATTTATTTAAAGTAGTTTAGACTATGGAACTGTGCCTGTGATATGGGTTCGATCACGTTCGATCGTTCCACCTATTATATTAACCATAAGACAATACAACAGCAATAAAAACCATAAGAACATTTTAATATTGTTATGTTTGCTATAACGCCTGCTATGCGGTTTACATTACAAAATTACAGATATCCGATAGGAAAAATTTAAGTCATGTGCGGGATTCGAACCAGCGTCCATCCACTCCTTTAGCCGAGGTATGCTCTAACCAATTGAGCTAACATGACATTATGTCATAACTCAAATCTTTCCTAACGTTCTTTGACCATCGTATTGAGATGGAGCGTTATCTATAGTACAACTTACGTTATTGCAAAATTGGTCTTGTTTGTAGTACAACGTAAGTGGCACTGTAGATGTCGCTCCATCTCAATATATACGATGGTTAAAGAACTTTAGGAAAGATTTGAGTTATGACGTCATGTCATAATACAAGTAACGTAATAAGTGGTAACAAATAATATTCCGTTTGACCACTTGCATAAAGAATACGTGAGTCAGTAGTATTATAATGCTACATAGTAGAGTGCAAATTGTTCCGTTTGCCGAACTCGAGCCATGCTGGCACAACACTTCCGTACTGCATACATCATGCCGACAATATCATTAAGACATCAAATATAAACGGGGGAAGGAAACACACCTCATTTTCTGTTATTTCGCTGTTCGTATGATTTGAGTAAAAGGTTTCAATGTTTCGATGCAGTGACAGCGAATTTAAATAATTACAGGCTTTCGTTGTTGGAAATTGGATGGAGCATGTTTTGAAATGGGATTTCATATATTATGCTTTTACCAGCTGTCTTTTATTGACATGTCTTTAATACTTAAAGGTTACAGTTTCACGTATGTTTTATTTTCGCAATGTATTGGTGTAGCACACGCTAGCGATATCACTTATCGAACTTTGTGATTTTTGTGGGTACGTGCAAAAACATTGAAGAGAAATTACTTTGCACTAATAATTTTGATGTAAGAAAAGTTATTGTAAACTGTTGAATGAATTTTGTATTAATCTAGTTTCTTTGATCCAGATTAATAAGATATCAATCTACTCACGGCTGCATATCGAAATGCAGTAAATAATATTCATTAAAAGTGTAGTTGTGTGAAAGAATAAGTGAAAATAGTTAATTAGAAAACACGCGAAACATTCTTCCGATCGCGATCGGATCGAAGCGCTGGATGCTATCTAACCAACAACAAAAAATATAAACCAACGTAATGTTGTATACACACGGACGGGGAGTTTACATAACATTTCGACATAGGTATACTGCAATGCAACTAAACTTCGCAATAGGTTTGAGATCCTTTGGTCACCACCATGCCTTATTGATCTAGCTTCAATGGAATCTGGCTCTTGAGGACAGCTGGCAGACCACACAGTAAGATTCTTGGGGTCAGCTTTTCTACTAATAATAGCGGGCTGGCAGTTCCATAATGCTATATTACCGTGCATCGTGCACTCTTCCTACAATCGTCTAAGTCGTACACTATACTTTTTCAGCAATCTTTTTACTTTTACTAAACATCAGCAAAAGTCACGAAGCGCAAAGCAAACCCGCTGGTGAATATTTCTTGTTTTTTTTTGTGATGAATTGATTTTTTACACGACTGCCCATAAAGGAGTGTTATGTTTCAGGGTTCATGTATCTAAGTATGTATGTTTGTGAGTTTCTTTATTCCACCAAATTTCAAAATGCCTTCACCGATTTTAATGTATGTGATGTCGTTAGATTCGTCTTGATGGCGCTAGTTACACTGGATACATAAAAAAATATATATTACATGCAGTTTAAATTTGAATGCAGCGATAAAACGTTTAACCAAAATAAATAATTTGGAGTTGGGTTTTTTATTTCTTAAATTAATTTATACTTGTTTATGACTTTGGTAAATGACATATGTTCACGTCATCAAAATCGCCATACAATGCTACACCTAAAAGATGGCATACATTTCAACTTTATATAATACTAAGGGTACACAAATTTGACAAGTACTGAATGCTGAGTTTTGAGTTGCTACGCTACGCCTAGATATAATGAATGGAGAGTTTGAAAGATTCAACCAGTTCACTAAACTCGAACACAATGTGTATAAAAGCAATTGACACGAAGAAACCACTGGCTAGTTACGAAACTGTTACAATAATTAGAACTGTTCGCGAATGAAAAAATACCTGAGAATTCTGATTGCCAGATAAAGCCACGATTGTCTGGGATTGCATATTGAAAAAACATGCAACAGAGATAAGGAGTTACACGCTTGAGCGACTGGAAGGCATCGCGGGCGAACATAAGCTAATTGCATTTCCTACCGAGTTACTTCACTGCATAACGACTAGTTACTGTTGTTGGGTTGCTCATTTGATAATTTGAATTAAGTTTGGATTACACCTAAGTGGATAATCTTCGGTGTTATAGCGGATTGCAACAAACGTTTCCTTTACCTAATTGACGCTTAAAAACACCAATCAATCACAGTTCTACCAAAAATTATAGCTGTGTTCTATTAACTAGCGTAAAAGCGACTGAAAGCTGATCAGTGACAACATCAATAGTAAGGTATTAAGTAATTGTCCTACAATTTTATTTATACTATCTAAATTTGAACTGGCTAAGGACTTTACGAAATATATGCACGTAAAAGTACTATGTATACAAAATAATTCGAATACCGATATGAAAATAATAAACGAATGTAGTTTCTGAAGCAGTGATGGCTCAGTGGTCGGAGCAATGAACTACCGCTCGGAGGTAAATGTCCTTCTCGCGAATCCTGCCGCAAACTTTACAACCACATGGTGTTAGGGCATTTTGCACAAACTCTCCTGGCTACCTACCACCCTCAAGTAGGAAACTGGTCACTCAGCACTTAAAGGTTAATTATAGGTTTGGTTTGATTACCATCTATACGACCATATCAACACTAACCAACATATGATGAGAATTTGACGGTGTTTAAAGGCCAATCTGCAGTATAAAGAGTCAGCATAGAAAAAGTATCTACTTTACATCCTATGTTGATTTAAGTTCAAATGAGTTGTGATGTGTAACAATTTATTTGAGGCGTATTCATCCTCGGTAGACAACAGGGCTCTTGTAAAGTTTATCTTAGCTTCGTAGCACGGAAGTTGAATCACCGTATCTCTGTACGTGTTTCTTCTGTAAACAGATTACAAATGCATTCTGAGTACCTTTGTCATACTCAACTCTACCGCTTCAAATTTCCTAAATTGTACAACACTAACATTGTTTTATGAGTTTGGAAAGGTTCCTCTAGGAATGCATTGTGTAATGCAAGTAAAATTTGTTTATCTCTGAGTATGAATGAAGGTATTTAAGTGTGTAATATTTGCAAATCAGTTTATTTGTCTAATTACTATGAATGAGGCAGTTATCTTATTGAATAATAAAAACCAAGAAGGCAGACAATTTTCTAGTTTTTATACATCTGAAGAAAATACTGAGATTTCTTTACAAACCTAAATTGTTTTTGATGCTCCTTCTACTGAAATTCTACTATTATTTTCCATACATACAACGTACACAGTGCGTGTTATATAATTAAAACTGCAAGATAAAATTTAAATAGTACTTGGTACAGCAAAAAGATATCTAAAATCTTAAATTTTGACATTGTTTACTCATCAGATAACAATGTTTATTTTTTTTTCCAAAGTTGTGCCTACCTAGATCAATCTATAAGAGCGGTATCTTTGTTACCATCAAACAATGATTAAATGAGTTGGTACTTACTGATTACAGAGAGTCTCTTCATAAATTTTTCCCTATAACTGATAAACTGAACACACGGATTAGGCCACCGGGAGGGCAGGATGTAGGTAATCTTGTTTGCCCCGTGTACCTTCTGTTTACTTCTCATTACTCTTTGTTAATATAGTTTGAGAAGTTGATAATAAAAACTATGAACATCTACACAAAATATGGAATAAAATATCGAAAAAGTTTCGGAGTTAAAATTTTGTGCTGTTAGATTTGCACCTCCCCATATCATCCTGTGGATGTCGTAAGAGGCGACTAAGGGAAAAATACTAGAAGGTGGGCAGCAGCGCCGTCTAAAGAACTGCCCTGCCATATTACACTGCGATCCTCAAGCCGCCTGGCAAGCATGGGGATTATGGCAAATATCCCCTTAATAGGGGAGTCTGTGTTCAGCAGTGGACGATACGGCTAATACAGTAAGCTTAAAGAAAGATGAGATTTCCCCAGATGTGTAATTATATCAGTAGGGAAACTGATGTCATTGTTGAGCGATTATAAAATACACCCAATCTTTGTTTAGATATTTATTGACATAACTTAATTATCAGCTTTGATTGATAGTGTTGTTTTCTCAATAATTCTTTCTAACAACGTAAGTAATTAAATTAAGCGCAAAAACTGCCTACTTATTAAAAGTGTTGTTAATCGTTAGCAACATAGAAAGTAAGCGCTCGATCAATCACGATTCTTTCGTGAGATCATAAATTCAACACTAAATATTCCAATAGAACATCTTTCTAATCTATGAGTAAAATTTAAATGTTCACTTTCAGAAATTAATGTTAAAAGGCAACAAGTACTTACCTATAGGATGACAACTATCAAATTAACATCATACAAGTACTTATCTGAGGTAAGTTGACTAATACATAAGAGGTACTGTACTGTACTGTATCAGCCGGATTGTCCACTGCTGAACACAGTCTCTCCTATTAAGTATGGGGGTTTATCATAATCCTCTCGCTTGGCAGACGTCTTGGGATCGCAGTTTAAGATATCAGTTCCTCAGAAGGCACTGCTGGACACCTTCTGGAATTTTACCTTTTATCTCCTCTTTTTGTTTACTCACAGGTAGGTATGGTGACATTCTAACCCGGCACCCCACGGGTCATAAGAGGTATTATAGTCATAGCGTAAAATAATGATTTAGGGTATGTAGGTGTCCATATATTATAAGGAAACAGGATATACTCAAACATATGCATTCAAATCAGCTGTTCGTTTTCCATTCCACCGTGCAAGTTAAACATATTCACAGTATACCTAAGTAAGTGAGAGATCTGAAACATTCACAGATTTTATGTGACTACCGCACGCATTCTGTATCTTCATATTCTAATACTCATCACATATTTTACTTCAAATTAGAAAAAGACATTGAGATTAAACGTCGTATATTGAAATGAAGACGAGGGCGGTTCACGACTTGCCAGACTAAGGTAGAAATAAACGAGAAAACCTTTTTTTACCCACGAAAAATTTAAGCGACTTCAACACTTAAAAGTGTGAAGTAACTTGTCGAAGTACATGTGCACAATATTGTGATATTAGGTACTTTGGAACCATCATGGTACCGACTTCAACAAGTTATTTCACACATTTGAGTGTTGGTGTCGGTGAAATTTTTGTTAAAAAAAATAATTCTCGTTTATTTCCATTTTCAAAAAAATTCACCCTGTTTAGTGACCGTTGCTACTTATGGGAACGATTGTCATTCACTGTCAATGACTATATCATATAGATAGGAAAATACTTTTCAGTTATAGGAGTGTAACTCAAAAACGGCTTTACCGATTTTGACAAAATTTAAATTGGACCACACGGCAAGCATCAGCTTTCAAATAATAAAAAATCACCAAAATCGGTGCACTCAGTCAAAAGTTCTGAGGTAACAAATAAAAAATAAATAAAAAGAAAGTGACGATTTTAGTAACTCCTTCTTTTTTTGAAGTCGGTAAAAAACTAGGGGAAGAAGACAGTGACTCCAGAAACAAGGTTTAACTCCAAGGAAGACCGCTGTGCTAGTCCAATGATAGGCACAGAAAATTCAAATTCAGTTTCGAAGACAACACTTTAAGGGCGTATTCCATTTGACGCCAATTTCGTTATTTTCGATAATTTTGACCACATTCTGCGTGATCACTGTGATCTTTTGTAACTGTTCTCACCCGTTCCATTTAGGATAAGAACGCTAAGAATGCCACTAAAATTTGGCACTTTTGACATTACATGTGGGTAATTCAAACTGTTCCAGTAACTTCATAGCGTTCATGGCGAAAATAATGCCAAGAACCAAGTGGAACAACTTTTTGGGAGTGTGATCGTTTTTATCGTATTTGGCGAATTTAACTCCAAATGGTACGCACCCCAATGAGACTTGTACCAGACCGGAAAAGTAACACAGACAAGAAGAAGCCCAATACTGAATAATAGGTAGAAACAGGCTCGATAGCCGCACACATTGTACAACCGCGATACACAAAACTATTATTCGTGGACAATAGAGATATCTGATTCGCGCAACGCATACGTATTGGAATTTTAATTGGAAATAAGAGACGTCAAGCGCCGCACTATTACTATGATATGAGTTAATGTTCCTATCCTGTTCGTGTTATCTAGTAATTATGGTTCTATCTACAGTATTTGTGATTATTAGATACAATATTTTGTAATGTTGATTGAGGTGTCTAAAGTTGTTAATGAAAATGATTGCTTTGCCTTGTTTGTTAATATTACAAGAATCATAAATAGTTCAAATACAACTCAGTATGCGTGCAATCCCACAGAATAAATAAAACAGTGTCAACTGGGCAGTGCTCACACATAATTCTGCAGAACTTTACCACAACTTTTTTTTGACATGACCTATCATGAAATTAATTTGTTTATTCATTTCATTGAGTTCAAATGATTACATTTCATGTCTTAAAGAAAATAAGGTAAGTATTTAAATATATTGACGTGATAAAGTGGTGGAATTCGCACGAAGCCCACCTTATGTTAAGCTGTACTGTAACCGTTGCTATAGCAAAATCATTTCGTGGCAAGTGACGAACTGCACTTCCCGCCACCCTGAGACAGTTGTTAAGTCTCATGTGCCTGTAATTTCGTAGTCAATGGCTCTCAAGGACTGCTGCCGGAACACACTGTTAGGTGCTTGGCGACAGATGTTCTACTTGAGGGTGGTAGCTAGCCAGGCGAGCATTCACAAAATGTCCTTTCACCATGCGGTGAAACTCAAGCTGGCACGGCAGTCCACATATTAAACTTCGGCTGTCACTGCTTTAATATATTATTAAGCAAAATAATATTATAACCGCAAGAATAATCCTGAGCCGCACTCATAATTTCTTTTCTAATAACTTCAATACAATGGTAGTTACAGCTAGATCTAAACCAAGATATGAGTGACTACTTTATGATTATTGATTTCCATACATAACGAGTGTTGATTGTGTAAAAACAACAATGAGAATCGTCTGCTTGTCTCGTTGTTTTTGTTCTGTGATTGCGGTACTTGCGATCTAATTATATTAGTCTGGTATTACTAGAAGAAGAAAGTTTTCTTTCACGCTGTAGATTATATTAAACGCCAGTTTTATTGCTTCAATATGGTGAGAATGATTTATACGGTTTATAAAATCTTTGATTTTTCATTTGATATCATTATTGTAAGAATTTTAGTATTGTTTAATAAGCTTTTTAGTAGGATGTAAAAAGAGAATGCATTCCAGTTTCCATCACAATCTGAAGACCTATAGCGCCATATGCGACGACAGCCCATGATGTGGGGTCTAGTTACACTTGTAACTGTGCATTTGATGGTTTTAATGTATTTACCTGCCTGTACCTGTATCAGCCGGATTGTCCACTGCTGAACACAGCCTCCCCTATAAAGGGGGTATTTGCCATAATCCCCACGCTTGGCAGGCGGCTTGGGGATCGCAGTGTAAGATTGCAGATCTTTAAAAGGCGCTGCTGCCCACCTTCCAGTATTTTTCCCTTAGTCGCCTATTACGACACCCACGGGTTGATATGGGGAGGTGACATTCTAACCCGGCACCCCACGGGCTCACGGGCTTTAATGTATTGCTTATATAAAATTAAATTTTCTTTAAAATTATATTTGTTGTATTTCTGAAAATATTTTCCTATGCCACCCTATCCTCCAAATTCATGTCGGTTTACGCTTACAAAATATCTTTAAATTTAAATAATAGAAACCAACACGTCAAACAGTTTTTTTAAACTTGATTTTTTGTTGTTGTTCTGAACACACTGTACGAATCGTCCGACACTAAATTTGATGAAAAATAAATTAGCGTTGCCTGCCGCCCCGACTGTAATCTTGGAGGAGCAGCGTCTGGAGACTGCTCTGCGGCGACCAGCAGCATCTTCCCAAGTGACGGGTATTAAGTTGTATTCGTAGACGTAAGTTGTATCGCGAACTGACTTTGAACTGGCCCAGGCTTCCAAAATCTCGTAAAAATAAAAGTTCATACTCTTGTTCAAAGGACTTCCACAACCAATATTAAAAATAATTTAATTTCCACGACTTCCATAGCTGTCTTTTAAAGTATGGTCAGCGAGAAAAGATTAAATTATAATATTTTATTGTACTATCCATTTTTCAGTGAATATAGGAATATTGAACTAGTTACCTATCTAGAACAATTTCCTTTTCTTAATCTCTCGGGTAAGATGTTTTTACGCTGCCTTGATTAAATTTGTGGTCCAATGATGTTCCCCTGACAATGCCAAATTACGTGTTTATTTATAGCAAATTGTATAGAGAAGGGTTGAACAGCTATATATATCTACCAAACTAGTGATTTTTTCATACTCAATTATGAAAGTGCAATTTTGGCGAAGTCCAGAATGTTTTTGCCATTATTAAATTCATAACCTAGTTCTGGCCTAACAGAAAGAGGCCTTGCCTTTTTTCTTCAAAATACAAAATGTTACCTAAGTACCATAAGTAAAATATACTTATTAAAAATTACATAAGTTACGTAAAATTACTTAAATTTTAACACAACATACACTCATCGAAACATGTTTTACTCCTTTTTAAGGTTTCGTACCCAAAGGGTAAAAACGGGACCCTATTACTGAGACTTCGCTGTCCGTCCGTCCGTCCGTCCGTCTGTCACCAGGCTGTATCTCAAGAACGGTGATAGCTGAAAATTTTCACAGATGATGTATTTCTATTGCCGCTATAACAACAGATACTAAAAATAATATAATAAATATTTAAGGGGGGCTGATATACAAAACACTTGATTTTTTACCGGTTCTTGTTCGATACTAATAACGGTGACAGGTAGACGATTTAACTATTCACAGAATATTTGGGTTTGTTCTCTTTAAATATAATTAATTAAAATAAAATAAATAATTAAGGGGGGTACATACAATAAAAGAGGTTTTCGCCGTACCTACCCAGCTCAATCGGACACTGCGAAAAGTGTCAGTAACTTACAAGATTAGGTTACAGATAATGGTACGGAACCCTTATTGCGCGAGTCACACTCGCACTTGGCCGGTTTTATTTATTCATTTCTGTAACTGCTTAATTAATATTAACATATTAATTACTTTTTAGTCTTGCAGCAAAAAGTTAATAATTGTATATTCTAAATGTTGCAGCTAATTAAGTATTTCATATCTTCAAACAAAAATATAAATGGATTAAACTATTAAATTTTACTTACCTATTTTGAATTTTGATAACTGTATATTACGGCCTTGCAGCAAAAAGTTGGTAAGTTTTCTAATAAATGCTGCAGCTAACTCTATTTTATATCTCGAATCAAAAAGTTTCATTTGGGATAAAATATCTAAGGCTTACAAAAGTACCTTAAAGAACTCAAAACATGAAACTGCAGCGATTAAGCCAGTCATATCCAATATTCCAATATGTATATCTAATATATCCCAATGACCACTAATAACTCACTGAAAGTAAAGATGTAGCTCCACCATTAGATGCACAACTTTAGATGATGAATAAGAACGAAAACTCCCAACGAAAAAATCACAGCAGAATTCCTCTCTGCACAAATTAAAATAAAATTAACAACGAGTCAATTACGCCCCTGTTTCAAAATGAGGTATGTCTGTTGTGAAAAACAAAGGCTAAGGGTTTGCGAATTTCTTTCCGGCAGTGTACATTTATTTAATTAATCGAATTCTTACGAATGGGGTGTGCGTCCAAATGTCCGAATGTTTATAATACATTTCGGGGTCGAAATGGACTGTTTTAAAATGTAAGAAAATATTTAAATTACTTTTGGGATGTTTCACGTCGCGTTCTCTAATTTATATCATAAATAGAAATAAATATTCATAAATTTTGACTTGCACTTGATATGTTTGGAATTTTTTGAATTATTTTTACATACACGAATTTTTTTAAATTGTGTTTTTCAAGTTAGTTTATTACGAAAGCCCAAGGCAAGCGTGCTAGGGATAACAAAAGCCTCTTGCCTCGTTTGCCCCGAACAGCTGATAAATAAATATGAAGAGCTGCAGACCTGGTCTAGTCTATGTACCTTCAGGTACAGGTCAATGATATGGACGCCTGGATAGGGATTTCCTTATCCAGAGCTTTAGTGGCTGCTACCATCCTAGAGTTATAATACCTCTTAAAATGGATTGAATTTATTCCAGCCACTTTAAAATAATATCAATGACATCTGAAGATGACTGGACAAATAAACTAGTTATACGCAGAATAAACAAAAGAAATGTGTTATGAGTTATGACAGTTTCAAAAACAAAATAATGTAAATAAAACACTTACATTTTTTTTTATAGCGGAACTTAACAAAGTAGTTATTAAAAATGTTAGTGGAGAGTACTATACAGAACAATTGTATCATTCCAAAATGTTTTATAATATGTGGCAAGTAATACATTTTATAATAAGTAACAAAACTATTGATAGCATTATCCCTTTGAAACTGTATATCTAGTTGATATTTATCAAGCCCCATGGCCTGCTTAACTAAAGCACAAAATCCATATACCATTTGTAATACCTACTAGCTGTATCAATACTTTTGCAGATCGCAGAGAGAGAGTTTGAGAATCGCAGATTTCAAATGATAAACAAAAGTTTTCCGCTCTTGGGAGGTGAAACTATAATTAATATTATAGTCTGCAACTTGTAATGAAAAATATGGAAATAGAACATTGAATATTCAAATAAACCAATACTATGTCTTCTTCAAACTATCCGATAGTACGATTATTTCTTAGATTGCGAATTGCGCTTATATAATTAGCAAAACTCAGTAATTTTGTAAGTGGAGTCATTTATCATAAAAAATATTTGCCGTCACAAACCTATAATGAATAAAATTGGTAAAATTATAAACAGTATTTTCGAAGGGGTCATATTACAAGTCACTTTGTAACAATCTTCCCTGTAATTATGTTAGTCTATCGAAAACAGGGGTGCTTGTGTTGACTATGGAAAACGTAGAATAGTAACATTTATTATTTTTCAAATATTGATGTATACATTTATTTTATTTGCTCTGTCTATACTAAAGAATAATACTGTATCAGCCGGTTTGTCCTCTGTTGAGGTCATAATATCCATGCTTGGCAGGCGTTTTGAGGATTGCAGTGTAAGACAGCAGTATTTCAGAAGGCGTTTAATACCAGTAGGATTTTTCACATACTGGTATTATACCTCTCACGACACACACGGGAAGAGATGGGAGAGGGGGGGGGGGTGACATGAGACATGGCACTAGAGCTCCAAACCTAAATTTCGATAATAATATGATAACTTAATGGTGAAAATTCTACACAAATTCTATTCTAAATTTGAAATTCTCTAAACTATCTACATCTTATTCTGTTCACAATAAAATCCAAATTCATGTAACACTTAAAAGAAACAATCTACAATAGGATTATTTTATTAAATTGTGAGTTATTTTGCATCAGCTTCATTTTTTTTTTGCATCATGAGAGAGCACCAAATTACATGACGACTAAATTTGCGTAAAACATACCACGATTTAACACATATGATTAAGTTTGAGGACTGTTATTTGCGAGCAATATACGAATTGGAATGTTTATGTTAATAGAATAAGTAATACAATAATTTCAATCGCAAGCTTTATACGAATTCAGATTTTAGCGTGAACAGATTAAGAATTTCCATAATTTAGAGATCTTTAAAGAATTAAATTTAGGGAATTACTATAGAATCGCCAACAATATTCACCTAATTTCTGTATTTCGTTCGTATCTTTGACCTGGCTATCGTTTAGTTAGTCATTTTGGTTTATTTTACATTTAATTTCTTTTTAAATTAAAGCCATTATTAAGGGATTCATGTAATTATTTAAAGTATTAGATTTTATTAAAATAATATGGTATTTTTATTAAATTTTATGTTTAAACTAGATATCTAAAAAGACAGTGGCTCCGTTACATGTCCAATCGATTCGTCACTCTTCCGCCGAGTGTTAAAAACATGCTCCCAAATAGGCAAAAATAAAAAGTGCAAAATCATATCGCTGTTACATCTCGCTTTTTTATTTCAATTTTGGAGGGTTCGCTAAACGTTTGAAGCGAACTCTATTATTTGGTTCCCGTTCAAATGTGACGTAAGCATATTCGGCACTCAAGAGCCGTTTGTTATTAAACATAATTTATATCCTACATAAAGTATTCATATCTATCATCTCAATTGATATTCCGATTTAAGTACGTAACCATATAAAAAAAAAATGCGTGTAGGTATTCAACAGATTTTGTTTTTAAGTAGGTAAATTGTTCCTAAGTCGTGTAATGTTCATTCATTGTAAAGCCTGAGGTAAGTTTTATTTCCTGCTCGCACGCAATACTGAAAACATAAATTAACTTGCGTTCAAAATGTAGGTTGAAAAAAATAATGTAATAAACCAAAGTAACAAAAAACGATTTATTTTACCTTTCTGAACATCGCATTACGTCAGTTTCTATTTACCTCAAAATGTTTCATTTGCATAATAGCTTTTTTTCCCGCCATTACTATTTACGTTAATATTCTGATTCGCTGGAGCTGGGGTCGCACGCACAGAAAACATAAAGACAATTTGTACGTACTGGCCATTTATGTAAATAAATCCACGATACCGTGCTATTACAAAAGTAGGAATCTAAACGGGTGTGGTTTTATATTCACACTTTTGTTCGGGCGCGGCGTAGAGTCCAGGAAATAATTAACTTAATCCACTGTGCACAGACTATACATACAAACGATTCTACACAACACCTTGGTGTATTTCAATTTTGTTAATTTGTAGGCTGTTCATTAAAAATTTGTATTGAAAAACGAATAAAGTGATTGCTAATAACGATTCTGTAAGTTTAATCAACAAAACATCAGAAAGCAATAAGCTCTATTATAAATCCGATAGAATTTCTCATTTCATTCGTCTTAAGTCGTCAGAAACAAAGTGCGGCCATCGTCTGTGGTGTTATTAACGCGTCTAAATAATTACAGGCCACATCAATCAGAGGGCATATGCAGATAGAACATTTTGTGCGAGTCAGCGCGCAGTCGGCCCACTGTGCAACCCCTTCTTTGATATCTGTATGATATTACGAATGGAACACGTTTTAAATGCATTGTGTTGTGTCAGTAGAGATGGGAAAGTTCGATGATATTAATTTTGTGTCGGCCTTTTATATCATTGTGTTCGAATAATATGATACTTTTGTTGTAATTATATAACGTAACTAAGAATATCCCGATCGTACATTCAAGAAGATTGTCATAAAAAAAAGCTGTTTGAGAGCCTTAAGCAGTAATAGTCACATTACATTATTTGTTACAATTTTTTAACATTTATGTACTTATCGTAAACTGTAAGCCTATAGCATATAGCATTGTCAGCCAAACTTAATCATGTAAATTATGTATACCAGCTCCGTGAATTGGTATTCGTACCATAGTCGTAAACAGAATATAAAAGCACCCGAATCAAAAACTAACGACCACATCAACACACAATGATCGGCACATTTCGTCTAGAACGCTATAAATTGACCGCAATTAAAAGAACAATGACTAGTTTCAATTCCCCAAACTTAATTTCCTTCCCCGCAAACGTGTAACTAACCGAAAAACGCATTTATAAATAAATTAAGGTGTAACTTAACGCTTAACGTTTGCTTTTTCTTACAATAGTTGAGTTTTATTTCTATATACCTATAACCGATCATCTGCCGTCTGCTATAGGAATGAAAATAATAATTAGTATTTTGGCCGTGGCTCCGTGACGTTCAGCCATTGGGCTATATTGAGCACGCGTCGATTTTTGACTGACATCTTCACTCGTCGTCACCACATAAATTTATAACAAACCAAAATTATATTTGCCGTTACTGAAAAATTAATCACACAATAATGAACTTTATGTGTACAACATTTAATGCAATCGTAATTGCTAAAACTTTTTCGGATCTCATCACTTGAAGGTTATTGATGTAGCTCTGTCGTTGAAAGCAGTCTAATTAAGTTTTTAAGACTATTGAAACGTTATTATTGATTGACAGAAGGCGCTAGCGGCGTTTCAAAATAGATGCATTACTTTCAATATGATTATTACCTACTTATTTTAAAACGATTATTTGATTGACATCATGCAATAATTTTAAAAGTACTTCACCATAAACGAAGAGGTTGGTTATCTTCTTGTGTGGCCTTTTAAAGTACTTACAAGGTATAATTATTGGTACATAACCAAGACACTGTTAAAAGCTAGAAATAATAGTTATGAATAGCCCATATAGCAGATAAAGCAGGCAAACAAAAACGTGCAGAAGTTATACCTTCTATCTTCTCAAAAACTTTGGATTGGTAAACGTTTTATACGGAATACTTTCAGACTATTTTTAGATTAGCTACTTTAGAAGGAGTCCAATCTTTCTTTTCAGGGATTTCATATCAAAAGCGCAAAATGGAGCCTAATGTCAATATAATATCTTTTTATCTTCTCAGTTGGTATATCACGGGTCTTCAACTCAACAGTAAACAGAAAAAGTTAAGAACCTGAAGTTGAATTCCTAATTCATTTAAGTGAATAATTTATCTAAATACTACTTACTTAACTGAATACTTTTAAGGAATTTGGATATTTCGGTATATTACCATATACCTACCTAGGGATATAATTACAAATAAATTATTCTACTCATATATAAGTAACTACATCCATAAATTTAAACATTACTGAAAAATAGCTCTTAGACTGCGATCATAATAGCTTTTTTTCTTCCCAGATTGTTGCGAGTCGCAATAGTCACTCAGCTGGCTATTTTTGATTTGGTCTACGCAAGCGGACAATATTTCACAATGATGTATGAAAAAAAAACAAAATACGTGATTATCATATATGTATAATTTTATTGCTAAGCGGAGCATTAAAATTAATTCGGTATCACGATTCAAAGTGCGAGTACATAGAGGAATCATAAAGAATCCATCAACATCAACGCAACACCGATCACGAAATCCGCCATCCATCATAAACATCAGAAAGGATTAAAATCTACGTTGCACCTTCCGAAGCTCGAGTACCCTTGTTTTTCTCTAACCCGTAAATACTGAGGGGCGTAAGTATGGCCGGGGGGCGGTAAATATTATCAGGGGGACAGGGGGACTACCCCCGCCCTGGAGGGGGGCACTATCCCTTATCGCGAACGTTACCCTCGCGCGGCGGCCGCTAGACCGCCAAAATGTGGGGCAAATCGATTCCTCTGTCCCATTTTTGTGCATCTGGACCGGTATCGATTTTTAGCCCAACTTGCGGCCAATCGATACGGCTGTGAATGCATTGTTGTTAAGTATTTACTTATATATTTTACTAACAGTATGAAAACTAATAAAAGTAGAGGTAATAAAACTTGAAACAAAGTTTATTTTAAGTGCAGCGACGATAACTACGTTAAATGTGTTTGCAGCAGAAATGAAATTATTTAATATCGGCTGTAAATTACTTTAATCGGAGTAAGATGCGGGAATGCATGCCATTGATGACCGGTTGGTATGTGCTATTTTATGGCACCTTCATACAACTTTGTTGTTAATGATGACTAAATAAATAAAGATTCGTTGGAATTTGAGATTAAAATGTAGCCCTGTTAACATTCTTAATTTAAGTTATTTTTCAAGACAAAAATTGTATATATCAACTCACTTTCTATACCTTACAAGCATTAAATAATAATTTGTAGAAGACGTTGCTACACTAATTGAAACACTAGGAGATTTATTACATACATTTATATTTCACTAGTTTATTGTAATATTGATAGTATCACTTTCTGTTAATTTAATATAATGTAACTCATATGATATTGTTAAAATATGTTTAATTGTTGTGTTTTATGCCATTAAAGTTGAAAAAAAATCTTGTTCAGTTCTTTTCAAAATCGTTGAAAAGAACTGTAGTAACTTATAAACATTTGTTTGACTCCTACTCAAGGCCTTTCTTAATCGATCAAAAAGTATATCACATTGAACTCGGGGCAGAAGTACTGTAACAGCCGACTCGTCCACTGCTGAACACAGCCTCCCCTATGTATATATCCCCTATGTGTGGGGTATTTGCATAAGTGTTGGAGGTAAATATTTTTCCAAACATTTGAATCTATCACCGTAAATATAACCTTAACACCATAGGTTAAATTTACAATAGTTTTATGGGGCTATGCTATTCACCCATAAAACTTAATTACACGCTAATGACCTATTAATATTTCGCGTGTTTGTTACCTACATCATCTTATATTTTTTTTCTTGACAAATAAAGTTATTATTAAACATTTTTACTTGGAACAAAATGTACTCAGTAGAGATTAGAATTTACATTTACTGTTTTAGATAATTGAGTAGAGTTAAATGAATCACTAATTGCAACACTATGGCTGTTTTAAGCATTAGTTAGGTATAAATATTTAGTTCTACGGCATATTTAGCCGTATGGTAGATGATTTATAATATTTAAAGTTGCTATACCTAACTGGCGCAACCGCTGATTACGAGAATTGCGGACAAGATAATAGTATATTTCTCTAGGTCTCAAAATTTTTGGATCTGTTTTTGTTCAAAATTTTTCAAATCGCGTTGATAATTTCTCAGTAAGCAATGAAAATCCTGCAAAGATACAAATTTACTCTGTCGCTCGATTAGTAGGGATCATTCAATGTTTTTCTAAAGTTAATTTACAAGTAGCATAATTATCAGAATACCGGCAACAATGTAGAAAATTGAAGATTTGATTTAAAATAAAATAAACACAGAGGTCGTAAAACGCAATTTACTATCTTTAAGCGGCCACTTGGGACGCACATTTGATACTCAACTACTAAGTTTTTATCGATTCCCTTGTAAATTGTTGCGAATGTTTTATTATGAATCGTATATCAGACCTTAACGAGGGTTTCAGACAGGCTTAAGTAGCTTTTATCTCATTTTAAAGCAGTTGTAAAGTTTTCGATTTCTTTGGCAAGATGATGCAAATTATTCTGAGCTTTTATTGAACTTTAAACTACAAGACTACAGTCTAACTGAAGATTGTAGAATTAGTATTATCTAACTGTGTTCTCCGTGGGAGCCGGGTTAGAATATCACCCCCTATTTGTACCTGTGGGTATCGTATAAGAGGCGACTAAATGTAAAATACCGAAGGGTGGGCAGCAGCGCGTTCTGAGGAACTGATATCTTAAACTGCGATCCCCAAGACGTCTGCCAAGCGTGGGGATTATGGTAAACCCTCCCTAAATGGGATAGGATAGGCTATTGTTATTATTAAATAAAGTTAACAGTTTATTTATTAATAACAATAGCTAACTTACAGTACAAAACCAAAGTGCTAAATACACTCGAGAGCAATGAATCCGGGTCACTTAAAGAATCCTAAAAATCTCGGAAACTAAAAATGCTAGGTTAATGCAATAAATTGTATTTAATAGACAATGTAATACTCCTTAAATGAAGGTATTAAAACTTCTTAGTTATTGTAAAGTTATATCATAAAAAAATCAAATTTGAAAAAGCGCCACTTTCGAAGATGGAACTACAAAATTACAGCATTTGGTTTTGCTTTTGTTTGTAATCTGTCATTTATGTGGGTACATAAACCATGTTGATAGTGCTCTATATTCATTATTCAAGCTGAAATTATGTCGCTTACGCCTGAAGAATGCACCAGAATACTTACAATGCTGGAAACCGGCCGGAGTCAGCGCGATACAGCCAGGACTGTCGGTGTGTCGCTGTCAACAGTACAAAAAGTTCTCCGACGTTACGAAGAAACTGGTTCTAACCTACGCAGACCAGGAACGGGCAGAACCAGGTGTACCACAGCACGAGAAGACCGATACTTGGTGAACACCATGCTTCGAAATCGCTTTCTCACAGGAACTGAACTCACCAATCAGTTTCGACGCCTCGGAGGAAGTAACCCAAGTGCATGGACAGTAAGACGTCGGCTTGCTGAATCTAACTTAAAACCCCTTAGACCTGCAAACGGCCCTAAACTGGAGCGTGGGCATCGTATTTCGAGACTAAGATATGCCCAGAGCCACGTAAATTGGAGTATTGAAGATTGGTCAAAAGTTATGTTCTCCGACGAATCAAAATTTATGCTCTACAAGCACGATGGAAGACACAGAGTGTATCGAAGACCAGGGGAAAGATTCAAGCAAGCATGCATCGAAGAAAAAGTAGCCTACGGTGGTGGGTCTGTACTTGTGTGGGCCGGAATTTCTTCTGAAAGTCGCACAGAGCTGGTGATCATAGAAAACGGCTCTTTAACTAGCGTAAGATATGTGGAAGAAATCCTCAATGATCACGTTGGTCCATTTATGGTCAATTTAGGTGAGGATGCTATATTTATGCATGACAATGCCCGACCTCATACAGGTAGGATTGTGAATGACTACCTTCAAGAGATGAACATTACTCGTATGGAGTGGCCAGCGCGCAGCCCGGATATCAACCCGATCGAGCATGCTTGGGACGAGCTAGGCAGATGCGTAAAACAACGAAACCCTCCCCCAATCACGCTTCGTGAGCTCAAAATTGCTCTCACAGAGGAATGGGAGAATATTCCCCAAAATCGTATAAGAAACTTGGTGTACAGCATGCCAAACCGCGTAAACGCAGTAATGGAAGCACGAGGAGGCAATACGAAGTATTAAAATTCAAGAAAATCGTAATAAAGTTCAAAAATTTCATGTTTCCTATTTTTGTTTTAAGGAGAGATCAGCAGTTTTTTTCTTTATGTAATTTTGTGTTAATAAAATGTATGGTGACTCATATTTTTTTTACTTTCATTTAAGGAGTATTACATTGTCTATTAAATACAATTTATTGCATTAACCTATCATTTTTAGTTTCCGAGATTTTTAACATTCTTTAAGTGACCCGGATTCATTGCTCTCGAGTGTATTTTAGATTCATAAACATGTACTTTAAACACATTTGCGATGGTCCGTATCGTGTCAAAAAACACATCTACATCCTGGAACACTTATGGTATTTTGCATCAATACATATATTATGATATTTCTCATCAATATCTACACTCTACACTTTTTGTTAATAACACTTATGATATTTTTCATCAATACATATATTATGATATTTCTCATCAATATCAACACTTTACAAGTTGTAACGTGGCTGAAACCGCGGGGCGCAGCCTATGGCGTAGTCCTATGAATCTACGAGTTACATATATTAGAGACTATAATGATTTCTTAGGTTATGATGATTATATTGTAATCTAAGAAATCACGAAGAAGATGTACATCACACACTAATGTGATGTACCCGAAACGATGAGATACGACATAGCTCACTATTCATTAATGCCAATGTTGGTGCTTGCAATAGTCTTCTGGCTTCGCCCTCATCAGACGAAGCCGGAGTACTACTAAGATTACACTTGTCTCTCTACGGAAGAACAAGTCCTAGTTAAAGTAATTAGCTATTAACATGATGTGAGACTTACGGGGGTGACATTATCATTTATATACAAAACCTCCAAGAAACAAAAATAAAGAATAATATAAAAACATTATAAGTATTCTGTAATCAAAATTGTATTATGAAAGATTTTTTAAAGCTTAAGCTTATTGAACTCTATCCCAGTTGTTGGTAGGTAATAATGTTGTTGATGATGGAAGAAATAATCTTAGAATGGGAATTGACTGACTCTCATAGACAATTAGACGAAACAAACTTTTAGGAGTTATTACCTTGATATAGTTATATAGTATAAGAAGACATAACTATATCCATATAAAACATACCTTATACCACAGAATAAATAGGACGTTATACCCAGACTGTTTCACTAAGACTATCTTAGCTAGAAATTAATTGATATCAGATCATGAGAAAACTAAGCAAAATATAGCTTTGTTCAATGGTATCACTTTATAACGGGCTAAGTAATTGTGCGAATGTAGTTTTTGTCACATTTTTAGCTTAGTAGAGTATTTAATTGTTATAACTTATTAACTTCTAGGTGTGTAAACCAACCTAAAATGCCGAGCACGCGGTTGCTCGTTTTATTTTAATTCTACCGCGAACAGCATGATTGTGGGGCATTTTGCCAACGCTCTTCTAGCTAGCTAACGCAGGGATGTGTTCAAGCAACTATTCTTGAGAGCTCTTTCATTCTAGGCTTACTCTATTAAAATCTTCATCAGTTATTTAGCGATATATAACAAAGTAGCTTTCCGGCCGCGGCTCAGCCCGCGCGTATGTCGGTTATCGCGCAAAACCAATAACCTCTTTTTGCGCAGTTGGATAAAAACTATTCTTTGTCCTGCCCCTGGTCTCATACTATAACCATACAAAGTTTCATCCAAATCGGTCCAGTAGTTTTAAGTTTATTCGTAATATTAATTTTTTCTCTTTATATTATTAGTATAGACTAGCTGCGCCCCGCAGCTAGCCGCGTAGAGAACGGTGAATAATGATAATAAAAAGTATGCTATGTATTTCAGGGCTTAAACTATATATGTTCCAAGTTTCATATAAATCTGTTCAGCCGTTTCAGTAAGTGTGTATATTTGTCATACTTTCACACGTTTCAGTGTGAAAGTATGACAAATATGCACACTCACATCCTCACTCACATACTTTCGCAATTATAATATTAGTGTGATGGTCATTGCCAGCATCGAGGTAGTATGTAGCAAGTTTTTGCTAGATTTAATGATGAATTCTAAGTTGACCTTGATATCCGACTTCTAGTCTTTTCTTCTTTTCATTTTTCCAATCAGTGAGATCGATAGCTCCAATTGTATTCAAGCGTATTTTAACCAAATGGGCTGGAAATATAAAGAAAATAATGTCTATCGTTTATTTTTGGTATTTTCTGTTGTCTTGTTGTTAATACCTTGTTAAAAAGAAATTACATATCCAAACGATTTGTTTAGCCAATACTTAGGTTACTTACGAGGTATTACATCTTCCTTATCAACTTATCTTCTACCTATTTAATGTAAAACGAAAAAACCTTTATTTAATTTTCAACCTATAACATTTTATTAATTACCCATAATGGCTATAAGTATATTATTTTAGTCCAATTACGTACAAATAGTGTTCAACGCCACCCAAGTATAGGTGATTCTTGATCAGTTGTTTTTTCCATCTAAAGTGTTGGAAAAGGTCACAAGACGCGAATGATCACATCACATGTTTGAAAATTGCAGGTAATAAATGTTATAACATATAATTTTAGTTGCAATTAGTGCTAAGTCTCATTCACACAATGGTGAGTGAAGCGAGGCGCAGGGAAAAATTGTAAAAACTAGGTTTTCTTGCATTTCCTCCTCCTATTGTTTGTATACTAATCTCTACGGATTAATAACCATCTATCTACCCTTTTAACTGTACAGTTACTTAGGTATATGAATATGGTATACTTGCCTAAGCTACAGAAACGAAATCCTAAGTAAGACTGTATTTATTCCGAAAATAAAATTCAATGTCAGCATCGTTTGGCGACTTTCGTCGTATTTTTTCGGAAATGTAGAGGTATTCTTTCTTTTCTTGAAATTATACTTTTTTATTAGCTCATTAACGATTTTCTTTTTTAGTCGAATTTTGTAATGTTAGAGCAATTAGTTTGCACATTATTTTTGTCTAAATATTTTAGTATATATCCAACTATTAGTACTTCATATTATCACCACTATCCCAAAAAACTATCTCTGTTAAGAATGGGAACAACCCATCATTTTCTATGGTCTACATGTGGTATGCCTAGGTTTGTCTTTTGCTAACCAAATATACACATACCAATTGTACAGGATGTGGCATTCTGTTGGCATCAGAAGGCCCTCATAGTTCAATTTCATAATAAACAAAAATCTTTGCGCGTTTTTTGTAAAAATTTGCTTAATATTCATGCCAGCATCTCCCAAAAATTTACAGGTTCTTAAAAAACAGAACTTCTGAAAATACTGTTTCTCGCAGGTTTCATACGAGTATATTTGTGGGTAATATGTAACCTATTATGTTTACTGTAATTTACCCTACTTAAATCCGCACGAAGCTATGTTAATTTAAATCATGATCTCAATCATCCTATCAATCATTCTCTCCTCTCTTAGTGATACAAGTTTATACATTCGTAACAGTTCATCTCATGATAAACGGCAATGACTCCTTTTTGCTATAATTAAACATGATTAGAGCTCAACACATGGTAAGTTGCAATTATAAGACGTTACAACGGCTACCGCAGCCCCACGGTGCACGCCATGCAATAGTTTCCATTCAATAGCTGCTCTAGCATGGAAGACTGTTCACTCATTATTTGTATCTCGTTTGTATCTTTCAAATCTTGGGAAAGCGTTGTAAGCAAAAGAAGCGCGTGCAGTTGACACCAACTTCAGTTTTCAAATGTCGAATTTCCCCAAGACCCTCATACTGAATTCATTCAATTCTACAGTCATGAATGAATCAAATGCGAAAGAGACAGTCACATTTACAAACGTAAAGTGGGAGAGAGAAACCATTTCAATAGTACGCGTAACGGAAATAGAGAGGTCGAGATAATTCCGTCTAGCCGGGAGGGATTCCCTCGTGTCACTTGTGTGCGTTCGTTTTTCGGATTGTTCGCGAGTATTTCGAATGTCGGTGTGCAGTTTGGTTGAGCTCGGAGGGCCCTTTAGCTGTTCGTGTTCGAGTTGTAGACGGCACTCGGTCGCTTCCATTCTTTCCGTGCCATCTGTGAGCCCCAGCTACTTGTTGATCAATCGTAATAAATTGCCTCCATGATATTCCCATTGTGGAACCGTTTGTCGCTTTACTGGTTTTGAGGAAATTGTGTTTCCTGAAGCCACTCGAGTTTATTTGTCTGTAGAATGATCAATGTATGTTAGGGCTGTGAATGGAGTTAGTTGTTTTTGTTTTTACTTTAAATTCTTGATCTTTAGACATTTAGACTCTTACCCTCCCGTGGCATATGTATACCTATTCAGATATCGATAAGTGAGGAACTATTAATACCAGTGAGAATATCCAATTATTTATTACATCACATTGACCTATACATAGTCACGAATGTTCAATGATTAAAATCATAAATAAAGCAAAAATATAAATTTTTCCATTCCCGTTGGTTAGTAAATCCTACTTTGTATATATTCGTATACCATTTCTACTAAAAATAGCCCAAGCCCGAACGCATTCCTAGATGCAGATAGGAATAATAAGAATAATATCATAATTAGGAACTAGCAAGTTTGGATGAAATTATATTACAACCTTCAAAATATATCGGGTTTGAAGAGATAATTATTATGATCAAAAATTATCACGATAATGATTACCTGTGATAAATTTAATCCAAAATATTTAATACCGATGCCACTCTTCAATTATTAGTAGCATTAAAAGTGAATAACAAAGCGCCTCCAAGTTTGTAAATATTTTTAAATATGAATGAGCTCGAACTGTTATAAGCAAACTGAGAATACGAACTCAGATCAAAGTTAGATTTAGAGTTCAGATACTCCAGATGTAAAAAACAATACTTGTCGAGTTAACATATTGAGCAGGATGTGGATGTATAACTCAATAATATAATATATTTGATATAATTCATCCTATTTTTTGCATGTTTTTAGTAATTATTATACAATACAAAAATATACTACAGATTATCTAAATTGTTCATCTTAAACCTAAAATATAGGTGTCATCAGCATCACTTTACCTAACTATTTGCTTGAAACGAAAATGTTGACAGGTAGGCATTGAAGTACGAATTAAGACCAATGGTCTTAAATCGTACTTTGTAAAGTTTTTTAAAAAACTATTTTTGTTAGAACTTATAATGTTTAAGTTTAAAGGAGTACAGAAGTTAATAAATAAGACATTAAATATTCAGCGACATGAAATTAACCATGTATATCATTTATAGATTTTGAAATACAATCCTTTGTTCTTAAGGGGTACGAATCAGGCCAGTTTCCCCTAAGGCCTGTTTCAAAAGAATTGACAGGTTTATAACTGTGTCATAACTATTGGATAACTATCTGACAATAATTGCTTTAAAGCAAGAGTCATTTATCTAGCTTATTTCGAACCCTGACCATACATAAATATTAAAACATTTGATTAGATAGATACCCAAATTGATTTCCACGTTAAATAAGATAGAATTAACTACCTACCTTGCTAGTTACAGAAATCTATTGATATGTACTTAGAATTTATCAGAAACAATTAATTTGGCAACGCTGGTGTCTCAGACGCCGCATTGCAGTGTCTTGGTTTAATATTTCAATGAAAATCACTGCTTGGACCGACGCCAATAGTAGGACTCCTATCCTCCATTCGCGTTATTATTCCACATAGAATGCACATTGCACATTGTATACTTGCTCCAGCGAGTTATGATGCCCTGGTAGTTCTTCGTCGCGATCGAAACAGCATAAACAGCCTTGACTCAGATTAAAATTGCTAAAATGAAATCTGTATAAGAACAATAAAAACGAACTAAAAAACTAAACTAACCTTAGTCGTATTTTCCTACGATGGTATTTATTTTGGATGTGTACGTAACCCCTACTAAGTTAAAGGTAATCGTACCATTAAATAAACACACACCAAAGAAAGTACAATTGCCAAAAACTGCTTAGTTCTATTTAGAAAATATAGCAGCACTTATTTTCTAGCTATGAGATGCTACGCCTTTTGACCGGTCCGTGTGAGATAAAATGGCAGAATATTTTAGACGCACAATACTACTCGGGTAACCGAATATTGTGCGTGTAGCTCGATGATTCGGTGAAAAAATAAAACAGTTCCCAAGTAGACAAATTATGTCTTCTATTTGTACATACATTGTCATTTGATATACTTTCTAGTTTGTTTTTTGATTTATTTTAATTAATTATTTGTTTTATTAAGTGAGTAGGTACGTGATTTTTATAGTGTGCGAATTAATAAACATGTGGTGTCTATGTTTCGGGATTCTGTTAGTTTTGCATCAATACATAAACTATATATCACATATGGAAATGATAGTGCTTATATTTTTTTTTTATATTTACTTCAAACAAATGTATGATTAAGATATGAACTGTATAAGTTCAAATTCATGTTTCGGATGCTGAACCTACATCTATAAACAGCGTTAAGTGAAGGCACAAAGGTTCCTGAAAATGAATAGCGTGTTCAAGGTGTTGTACTTTTTACATTTTCGCTTTTAAATTCAAAAAAGATTGTATGTCAAATATTATGCATACGTTCAACTTTATTCCACCCGTAATTTCAAACATTTCCGAATCTCGCTTAATCGGAAAATAACATAAAACAAACTGATTTAAAAAATATCATGATCTAGCCAGCTTCATTAAATGTATACCAAATTTATAAAAATACTTTTTTATTCTTGATTTTAGTTTAATATAATATTACTGTTTATTATCGTTTATGTATGGTTTTGTTTTGAACATGTTCTCAAAACGTTTGATTATATAAATTATATTTGTTATTTATTACGAAAAACGACTCAACGAATCAATATCATTCAAATAATTAGAATTTTACGTGTATACTATTCAAGTCGCTACTGTTCGTTTATTGGTACACCTACCCTTGCATACCCCGTCGCACTACTGTTGAAAGAACATAATAATAGTATTTCCATACTCGTTGATTATCATTTTATTGTCTGAGCAAGCAGATACATAGAAAGATCAAGAACAAGGTAATAGGTATAGCAATATCTACACCTCTGTCCATTATACATCGCATATATACATCAAAAATAAAAAAACTAGTAGAGGAAGTGTTAAGTTTAAGTTACCGATGAAGTGAAAAAGCAGAGATATCTTCAAATAGTGCATCAGCACTAACATACATAAACATTTATTCATAACCAAGTAGCACGTTTTTTTCTTGAACTAACTACAAAAAATGCTCCTCAAGTTGTCTAACGCACCTACCGGCTTCACAAAGGTAATGAGATAGTTATTTCAGTCCTTTGTTTATTTACAAAATATCACTCCGTTTGAAGGCGGACCATCAAAATGAGTCGTAAAGTCGGAAATTCCATAAAAAGTTGTGTTGATGACCTCCGTAATTGAACCTCGCTCTTTGTAGCAGAGACAATGGATGCTGGCCTGTGTGCTTTGATTCTATTGATTAGGAAGTCGGCAAGGTGCCGACACAGATCTTAGTGACCGGAAAGAGAGAAACTCCGTTTTTAGAATCACTTTTTGTAATAGAAAATTCAAGGACTAATTATACAGCTACCCAACAAAAGGGGAGATACGCCTAAAATTGGCTACCGTATTTTTTCTTTTGTTCTTTAAACCTTGTATATTTTTCTCAAAGTTCAATTTTAATATTTATTAATATACTAAACATCTTAACAATAGTTCACACTCCGTACAAATACTGCATTAAGTCCCACAAAAGAGTTGAGGCAAGTCAGTACCTACACCGGTTCCTCGCCGGTAACCCGATACTCTTTCGTTTATCTGCCGTCGAACAATTATTGAAGCGTGAAAAGCAGTGTCCTCCTATTATTTACACTGAGTTTTGTATGCGGGCATTCCGTTTTTACAAAAATATCGCGTTTCCAAACGCATCCAACATCCTATGCAACTATAGGACTGGTTGTAGAAATTAATAGATCTGACGAATTATTAGACAATAATTTTAATATTATATTTATTAATTTGTTATGTATTGTCTAATCAGTATAACTGTTATTCATAATATCAAAACTTATAGGTGTAGAAAGTTGTACAAAATAAAATTAATAAAAACTATGAGTATTAGTAATTCTAATTATTTTGTAAGATAAAAAAGAGATGAAATGACAGATGAATAAAATCACAAAATCACGACCGCTAACAGAAACTCTACAAAAAAAACAAGGTCAAAACATGTTATTTATTTTAAAATATTATCACAAGAAACAAGATTTCTTTGTGGACAGCATTAGTCGAATCGTAATAGTGGAAACGTGTCAATACGCATTAGTTTGATTTGTCGGCCGCCGCCGCCGCCGGCGCGCAACCTTATTTTTTGTAAATACTGACATTAATATTTTATCCTTCTCGCTAACTTGAGATACATTTCAAAAATCGAATCAGTCAATATTATTTGAATTCTGTATTTTATTCTTAATATTTTATTACCTATTTCTATAAATATTTGTCGATGAATAATAGAACTAAAACATTTATTTAATACAAAAAAATTGTGGAGGTAGACTTAGGAAAAGTTAATATATTAAAGACGCTATATATTGTTTTATAAATGTTGCACTAATAGTTAACATTTAAAAAAATATAAAAAGCAATATGACGAAACCCATATTTTGACTGTATGATTGAAATATTTGATATGTAGGTAAGTTTTAATGGACCTACCTAATAAACTTACAAATTTATGTTCATATTACGGTTGTCAAATACTATTAAATAAGTTAAAGCCAACTTTTGTTCTAAATTTGTATCATTATTATGTAGGTATGTTTAATAATGTAGATAAGTAAGAAAGAAGAAATAATTCGAACAAAAACCAAATGACATCATTAGGCAATGAAAAAATACCATGACTTCATAAAGTCAAATAAAACATGAATCATATTAGAGAGGCCAATAACGGGCGGTCGGCCCGTCCCTAAAGTTTCAGCTCACACATAAACAAATATTTAATATTATACACAAAGCGTCAATACGAGCGAAAAAATTAACTTTACACCTCCCAGATGCGCACTTTCCGCGGACATTACATTTTTAAAATCACATTCAGGGAAATAGGGGAAACACTGATGTAGGCCTACGCGGGCAGATGCGGCGCGCAAAACAACAACAACGTTTTTTAATCTAACTTTAGCGTTTGTAAAAATTACTATTTAAATATTCACACCAAGCTTCTAATTAACAGAGATTTAACCCTTCCGTCGCCCTCAGTCACTTTATTATTTAGCCCGGTGGAAATATTTGGTGCGTATTAAAATATGAAAAATTAATAAACCCTGCGGCTTTCTGTGCGAGGCAATATAATTCACGCAGGTATAGGATTGACGAAATTTTTGTTTTGTTTTGTTTATTCACTAATATTTTTGTTTATTTCAGTAATCATGTTTATAGTAAATAGATTTGTATTTTACTTGTAAGATCATGCGGCCCGCAAAAGTAAATGTTTGATCCTATTATTAATATACATTTTTAAAATAAACTGTATGGTTAGATTTTATTTTTAATTAATTGATAAATTATATCGAAGTGAATTTTTGCTTCTAGAAATTCTATGGCAAAATCAAAATAAAAGCACTACATAGTAAATAACAAAAACATAAACAGTACGTAACAACAAAAACTACCTAACACGAATCTCTACGAATTTCTTATTATACTTAGAACTACTCACCGATATTTACAAGTATCGATCATAGTAAACAACCGAAAATAATTTTGGAAACACGTACCTTGCCGTAGTGCAGTCCCGGTAGAGGACATCGAAGTCTTTACAGGACAGCAACTTGCAGCGATTGACACCCGGCTGAATAGCACCAAGACCACGGAGGATTCGGACCTGTTCCACATTGCACACTAGCGGCACTATGTCCAGTCTTTTAAGTTTTGTGTACACTGTGTGCAGTCCACCGACGAGGTGCTTCAAAAACAGTTCAAATGCTTGAGGAAGACACAGCATGGTGTCACCTTGAATGATGAATGCAGCTACTTTCTGTCCTCGATAATCGACCAGTTTGCACTCGTTTGCTGAGGGGTCCGATGTGGATATCGGAGGTGGGCTGCCGTAGCGAGGTGGACCGTGGTGATGTGCTGCGGCCATCAGCTCGAGCGGTGAGTGATGCATCATCTGCAAGGAGCCCAGCAGGCCCAGACCCGGCGGCGGCAGTGGCAGCCGCGGCGCCAGCAACTGCGGCGGGCTCATGGCCCGCGCCGGTGACGCCGCCTTTACCCTCGGTGAACCTCCGGAGGAGCCGCTAACCTCGCTTGCTGTTGACGCTGAGTCCACGGCGGACTCCATGCTCGAAATAAAAGTCTACACACGCATCACACACCCGACGTGCGCGCCGTTCCGCGCAACAATAAATAAAAAGCCGGAGCGAATCGAGGGCGCGGCCGCGTGCGCGCGCCCGCCCCGGCGCCCGTGTCTCATTGGCCGTCCGAAGCTGCAAGTTTAATTCGATTGGGTAACGACATAGTCGCGGAGTCTCCGCCTTATTTTTCGTTGCGTTCGTTCCGAGCGCGCGAAGAAACGTTTCTGTTTCTTTTGGATGTTCTGCGATGCGGCCGGCCGCGCGGATGGGTGCCGGGCGCCGGGTGCTGGTGACCGGGTGCCGCGCCGGCCGGGTGCCACCCGGGGGTGTTTTGATAAGAATGTCACCGGCAATCAATATTAACGGATATCTTCTGAAGAAACACGTGGTTTCATTTTAATACTGTATTGTTTAATTGTAGTATCTTTAGTATTACCATATATGTTCAAAAATGAAGTGTTACAGTATAGCACTTTCAGAGTAATTTTTTTTATGGAAGTTCTTGTTGACCTGACTGTACCTTGCTTAGGTTAATTAACTTAAACTGGAATGAAAAAAAAAAAAAATTTGGCCTAGGTGGCTACGTTAAGCCTAACGTCCCCTTAGAAATAATCATTACATACCTACAGCACAACTTAGACAGGTAATTTATAACACATATAGGTATCTATTACATTTTATGTAGCTATTAGGTGGACAGAGTACTGAGTGGTTTTATTTTGTTGTTTGTTAAATTGACTAAGTACCTACTCAACTAACAAATATTTAAGAATATAAAATAATTCAATAAATTTTTTTTTATTAAAATTACAAATATATTTATTGTTGAATGAAGTAGGTATACTTAGATAGGTGAAATATAGAGTAAAATTTGATGTTGTTGTTTAGCTGTGTAGATGGTATAAGATATTATGTTTGTGATTTGTAATAACTTAATGTATGGTATTGAAATCTTATATTTGACATAATCGCATCCGATTATGTCAAATATAAGATTTCAAGCGTTAACTTTTTAATATATGCCATCAAATTGAGTTTTTTTCTTACTTAATTGACACACGTAGTGTAACGTAAACCAGCAATGTTATAGTATAGCACAACTCTGTCTGTAGGTAGGTAACTACCAACCCTATATTTTTAATTAGTATGGGCAGCGGAACTATACTAATACTAATAGCTGAACATAAGAGACTCCTTTCGTTATTTTACAGCATTATAAAGGACCTCTCAATAAAAGTACCTACATACTTAAGAATAAATACATATTAAGATACACGTTACTTTTATAGCACTAAGATGATGATTACAATACAAAGGGGTTGAAACTCGAAAGTGTCGAAACAATAGCATCTCAACACAACATCGCGAAACTCCTGAAAGCCACTTCAATTGGTTCCGTCGTTACCACCATCTTGTTCTGTATAACTCTACAACAACACTGCAGGCGATATTCGACTCTACTGTCGTGCAAAAAGGTAGAGTTTCAAAATTTTTGTAGAAACGTTATGTTTGTTGATAAGTTCTTTGTGCTGATGTTTTTCTTGATTATTGTTAAAAATAGCTCATTGAAATTACAATTGATATCAACATCCAATGTTTTGTAGAGTAAGAAGTTCTTAGTGCCTCCATATTCCCATGTGATTGTGACACGTTATTTATTAAGTACTGAACTGTACTGGATCAGCTGGATCGTCCACTGCTGAACACAGCCTCCCCTATTATATGGGGTATTTGCCATAATCCCCACGCTTGGCAGGCGGCTTGGGGATCTTTTTATTAAGTACTTAGGTATCTTCTACGTACCTGTGTTTTCTGTTATTGTTTTACACTTCTATGAAAAAATACTATAAAATAACTACACTTATCTACCATTAATGCTAATAAATAGTTATCACCATTTAAATAGAGGTCTAAATTGGGATAAAATATCTTTTAGGTAGGAAGGTACCTAATATACAGGGTGGAAACTTTATACAAATGTTTATTTTTATACTGCTGACAGGCTAGCTTATATGACTTAAATCGAATGATTACTAATTAATTCAATCGAATGATTAAAAGAATCTGACTAATTAGTATAATCTTATCGACTAATAATATTATAAATATAATAAAAAATATTATTTAATTTATTTATTTATGTTATGATGATTTATGTTATGACTAGTAAGACTAGATACTATATAAGTATATATCTTTGTCATATTTTTACTATTGCAATAACGCTAAATTTGTAATTTTGTAATGCTCTGCGGATTACATTACAAAATTACAAATTTTACGAGAGGAAAATTTATAATTGTGTTCATCCCGAACATGACTATAATTTTTCCTCTCGTATAATTTTTTAATTTTGTAACACATTATATCGGTTATATTTTTGAGTTCATTAATTAAGTTAGGTTATTTTAGATTACTGTATCTTCCTACCATAAAAGTACTTAAACGTTTTTTCCTATACATATTATTAGTTTCCACCGGCATGTAGGTACTTATGATCTATTTGTTATTTTTCCAGTATAAGTAGGTACTCAGTACTATTACTTACTTTGTGGTCTGCGCCTCTATTACTTATGAGTTATTTTAGATTACGCTACCTTCCTACCATAAAAGTACTTAAACGTTGTTTCCTATACATATTATTAGTTTGCAAAATCACAAATTAACGAGAGGAAAAATTATAGACATGTGCGGTATTAATTTTTCCTCTCGTATATTTGTGATTTTGGAATGAAATCTGCAAAGCTTGCGTTAATGCAAGAATAAAAATATTTAATACATTTTCAGTTTGTTCACGTTCTCGCTTTCTCGCTGTAAGTATACCTAAGCTAGGCACGCTGGTTATTTTGGGGTAAATCGTTAGTGTAAAGTCATCGTGAAAAATGTAGTACTCAGTGTACAGATCAGAGAACATTCTAGTCTATACAATACAACAAGAGGCATCCACATTGTTTCATCACTGTTTACCAACTACAAAAAATCTCCTAATAATATCCACCATGCACACAGAAAAAAAAGACTTCTTTAGCCAAGAATATACATTGTCTTAATAAATTCAAGACAATGCTGTATTACAACAAGAATATATTCTGAACTGAAAAATAATCGAGTCTTGATATTACACTCGAATATTCTTAGGAATATTGTTTTGACCCAAAAAATATTTCTTCACATAAAGTATTCAAATTATTATTTCAAGATAACGAAAATATTCTTCTAACAATAAAATAGGAATTCTTCTGTTAACATTTTATTCTATAAATAAAATTTCTATATTCTTTCTTGAAATATTTTTAAATATTCTTTTTCGAATGTAATTAAGGTGCTTCACTTACGAATATTTATGGTAAGATTCTTGGATTCAAAACTAACCATATTCGTATTTAAACACTAGTTAACGATTTCTTCTAAGAAGAATGCAATATATACTTTGATTCAAGAATATATTCCTGAGAATATTGTGTTCTGTTTTCAAGAATATATTGTTTTCAATATATATGAATCACAAATATTCTTGAATAAAAACACACTGCGTTGGCTCAAGTATTCCTTTTTTTCTGTGCACATAAACTTATTTGAAAAGCTAGAGCAGTACCTAATTATCAATCATATTTCACAGATAGTGTCACAACAAGAACAAAGAACACCAAAGAGTCGTTATCTATATTTGCGAACAAGATTAAGTACATTGATTACTGAAACTGTGGAGTTTTATGACGACTTAAAATATAATGGTGTTAACACTGCTATACTTCAAGATTTATCTGATATATGAATCATGAGCTAATCTTGTGTGCTACAAATTATTCGATAAATAAGTAGAGCACATTTTTTTTATCTTGGTGGATAAATTATACAAAAACAATAGCTTGGTATACTATTCGTTACTTACTATTATTAAAGTTTGAAAACTTCTAGGTTAGCCTGAACAACATCTTCGACCACATCTTCACTTACCATCAGGTGAGATAGAGGTAAGGTAAAAGTAGTATGAAATCCCATATAAACTCTTAATACAATAAGGAACCAAACTGTAGCCACCAAACCAGATTCACCCTACTGCCATAAAAAGGTGGTACGGGCAGAATGGTACCAAGGTTCTGAGTCACTTTTGTTAAGGAACCCCACTCGTAGGTGCTTCGGTTACCGCAGGCAGTTGCCATGGAGACCAGTCGGTGACGTGGAAAATACTCTCAAGTCGGAGCTCGGCCTTCGGCCTCGCAAGTTACTACTACGGCTCGGCCTACGGCCTCGCCAAGCGAAGTAAGATAAAGGCTAACCTACAAGACATAAAAAAAAAAATTGTTTGAGTAGAGAAAATACTGGAAGGCGGGCAGCAGCGCCTACAGAAGCACTCTTATCTTACATTGCGATCCCCAAGACGCCAGCTAAACGTAGGGATTATGGCAAACCCACCTTAATGGGGTAGGCTGTGTTCAGCAGTGGACGATCCGGCTGATACAGTACAGTACCAGCTGACTCAGAACACTTGGAAAGGCAATATATAATGGTACTAGGCGAGCATTATGGTGTGAGGTATATCAAGGAGATTTTTCCTAATTCTTTCTTTTTGGACTTATTATGAGACGGTACAAACAAACTCGTTTTTTTTTTCATCGTAGAATACTTATTTCTCAGAATTGACCTATCGTATTAGCTCAATGTTTCTTAGTTAATTTCTGCATATTTATTAGTGTCAAATTCCGAAATTTTACATTGCACATTGCATCTGTATTTCTTACAAAAACATATGTTAATAGATTTTCCTAAAGTGTTGTGGCTGATAAATATACCGCTAAAGTAAGTGCCTATAGAAACTTCTAACCTATATATTATAAATTATAACCCTGCAGATGGCGTTCATACGTGCTCTGTTATATTATAATACCCACACTCAGGTTGCGACATCTCCAATAGTCTTATTTGTTCAAATTATTGTCATTTACTTTTTTTAATATATTTATATAATTGCCTTTGACCACTATCTCACCTGATGGTAAGTGATGATGTGGTCGAAGATGTTGTTGAGGCTAACCTAGAAGTACTGGCTCTCAAGGACAGCTGCCGGAACACACCGTTAGGTGCTTGGCGACAGATTTTCTACTTGAGGGTGGTAGCTAGCCAGGCGGGCATTCGCAAAATGCCCTACCACCATGCTATAACGACTGCCATCCTAAGACAACAACCGGGGCCGACGGCTTAACGTGCCCTCCGAAGCACGGAAACGCTCAGTAGTAATGTCACTAGCGGTCACCCATCCAACTCGGTTGAGAACAGCTAAGTAAACTTCGCTACGAGCGCTTCAAAAGGTTAGGCTTTTACCACTATCTCACCTGATGATAAGTGCTGATGTAGTCAAATATGTTGTTCAGGCTAACCTAGAATACCTATACCAGATATATTTATGCCAGATTCCAAACAGGGTGATTAAGTATGTACCTACTTGGTCATTGATTGATTGCAATCAAATAAATGTCAAAAATAATGTGTTTATGTCAAAAACATGTGTTGTGATATGTCTATTCAGCTATAGACCCTCTTGTTGGGCCTCTGGACTAGATTGCCACACTCCAATATCTACCCGTGGGTGTCATAAGAGGGGACCAATGGTATAATGGAAGGTGGACCGCCTTCTGAGGAACTGCTATGTTACACTGCCATCCCCCAAGACGCCTGCCAAACGTGGAGATAATTAATATAACCTCCTCAACTGAGGTGGCTGTGTTCACTCTGTATCGGATAGCCGCCTGGCTAGATCACCCACAAGAAGAAAATCTGTCGCCAAGCAATTACCAGTGTATTCCGGTATCTGTACTTCAACATCAGTAATTCTAGGTTAGTCTGATAAATGGCTAGCCTATCAGATATAATATGATACTCACTACACTATCCCATAACTTGAACATTTTGTGGCACTTTACTGAAAATCTATCACGCCTATAGATTTACGCTTTAACATAGTAATTTAAATTCATATCTGGATACGTTATATGTAAAAATAATAACTCAAACCACAAAAAAAATAACATCAATAGTAATTCAAATACTTTATTTTTACTTAATTACTATGTGTAATAATCGCGAAAACCTAAGACAACATTATGAACTTTAATAATTTTGTATTCGTTAGATAGAATGTTATTCCATCTGTTAGAAAACCAAAGAGTTAACATCGCTGCAACAGAGCTAAACTCAATACTCAAATACATCGTAGTTAATCTTCTTAATACTAGATGACGCCACCAGAATCAGGTTGTAAAATAAACGCGGGCCCTTACAAAGCTCAGCTTCTTGCTATTAATATGTTTTTTTACAAATACCTGAGTAAGCGAGTAACTGCATCCATCGAAACCCCATCAACATAGTATTTTAATTGCATAAATATCAAGTCCATTCGATTTATACACGTAGATAGGTGGGACATAAAATTTCACGTTTCACGACAGGGATTACAGTTCTGGCCGTCGGGTACCGAAGTTACGGCTTTTAATATAAAAATAAAGTTTAACGAGTTGCAGTGTGTTGCAGTAGGTACGATGTTGAGCCCGATTTATTGCTGGTGACTCCCATTTGTTGACTATACTTTTTGCAGACTATGTTTGTAAGCCCTACGACTCTTACTATTATTTTGGTGGTATTTGAGAGTTCTTTTCAGATGTTTTAAGAATAGGTCTTGGCCTTCCGGTGTGTTACTTTTCTCTATGGTCTTGGCTATCCACACATATATTTTTAAAACGCCTGACAAGAACATCGTAAATAGTTAGGATGACTAGTTATGCTCTTTGTTGAGCATTAAAATTCCGTATTCTTACGGAATGTAAACTATCTAAAGTTAAAAAGAAATCTATTTTGATTTTCTTCAGCTCAGGGTTCCGTACGCTATGGTTTACGTGCCGTCATCTTCATACCCTTCTCCTACCTATGTGAAGTCGGTGCAGTGGTACATCTTATATATCACAAAACTAAATATTAAATAAAAATAAGGTCATAACAAACACAGAACACAAGGTTGTAATTGTAAAAAGTTTTGCCAACTGGCTATAACCCCCTTGGGTATGTTCTCGTTGGTTGGTATGGTAGTATACGTGATACTTCTTTATTTAGAGCGTTAATATGATAAACCCTGATGTGCGCTGTGCGCCCAAAGTACAGCAACAACCTACTTCCATCGAGGTTGCTCATATGGCGTATGTTTACCTTTAAAGCCTCTTGCAACCTCTGCGAGTTGAAATGAGGGGTCTAAGTTCTGCCCGCCATCCCACACACGTATCATTAATACATTTATATTATATATAGGCATATATGTACATAATTATATGATTATACTTATTGCTTGAATCGACGCTGTGAAGAGCTAATTGCTGAAATTCTATCACTATCGGACGTAGGAGTGAAAAGGCAGCGATGGTAAAATCACTGTCAATTTTGGTGAAAATCGAAAGAATGTTTATTAACTCAAAAGTAGTAACTTAAATCGTAAATATTAACTTGGCCCTTTTTGATAAATATTTTTGCTACTTTATTGTAATATTTTATAGACATACATACATACATGAATAACTAAGATATTTACGTTATAAGCGTAATTTAGAGTCAATTATGCTATTTTTTTCTATTGAGAAAGTATTACGGAAACGTATTTCGGAATTAACTAGGCCTTAGAAAATATAATCAAGATCAACATATTATTTTATTACAGCTACAAACTGAATATATTTTGCTGAAAATCTGTTCAAGTAAAATAGTTTAGCTCTTGTCAGCGCCGTAACTATCAAAGAACATATTATATACAGTACAATCACAGTCAAAAATATCATAGTTTGGCTTTTAGCTATTTGTCACAGTCAAAAATATCATAGTTTGGCATTTAGCTATTTGTCCTGTACCTAAGAAAAGTTTAGATAAGTATTACATGGATTTAAAAAATACCGTGTACCAGCTTCTGTCTGATTCAGTCGGTGGATCGCTATGGAACTTTAATACAACTATAGATCAACTAGGATATAAGTAATCTTGTGAATCTCTCAGACAACAACTTATTTACTGTACTGTACTGTAACAGCCGACTCGTCCACTGCTGAACACAGCCTCCCCTATTAAGTGGGTATTTGCCATAATCCCCACGCTAGACAGGCGGTTTGGGGATCGCAGTGTAAGATTGCAGTTCTTTAGAAGGTGCTGCTGCCCACCTTCCAGTATTTTTTTCCTTAGTCGCCTCTTACGACACGGGATGATATGTGGAGGTGCAATTCTAACCCGGCACCCCACGGGGAACAAATTATTATGTAGTATTAATTAAAACACTTTTTTAAACTATCACGGTATACTATATAAATATTATTATCACTTACGGTATTTGTAATTTGTACCGTGGCGATTTTTACTTTTGAGCTCCCGATATTTCGACGTAATTGCACGCATCATGATCGCGGGGTGACTAGAGACACTAGCGGTTGCCAAAAATCACGAGCAGACGAAACCGTCTACCCTCTTTCTTTGTCTTTTGCTACGCGTACCACTGGAACTCAAACTCGACTGAAAGTTTGCAGTGATACTGTGAGTGTATTTTGTCGAAACTTTACAACTACGTCGAAATATCGGGAGCTCAAAAGGAAATCGACACGGTGCAAATCCCGTAAGTGATAATAATATTTATGTACAATCGATAATGAGGAGTGAGAATATCGGTTTAGGTAAGTTACTTAAAAGTACTAGGTGAAAATAGCCCTCTTTGCATTTAGTACCCAAAAGGTACAGTTGAAGTTAGACTTATATGTAAAGTAATTTTTATGAGATCATTTTAGTATTGTGAATAAGGTCATAATGACATCATAATTATGTGTTTTCGTAGTTGACTAATAATTGTGATACTATGATCCAGTTTCAGATTTAAGTTGATCAAATCTTCCACCGCTCTATCATACTTGCCTACCGGGTAGGACTAGGACCTATACCAGCAATAACCTTTTTTTGAACCTACCTTAGCTTTGTGAGACCTTTTATTTTTAATTTTTTTTTTTGCAATAACGTATCCCTCACATGGATATAATTTTTCTAATCGTAATTTTCTAATATAATTCGCGGAGTATGCATTATTGCAAACTTAAAAATATAATTTTGTAATATTTATCTGTGACATGTGACTATAATCCAGTGGGATTATATAAGTACTGCCTCGCAGAGAGTCCCTAGTTCGACCTGCCGCGGATGCAGGCTTGAACTACCGTATGGTAGTACGGCTCAAGTAAAAAATGTGTCGCCAGGCTCATAAGGTTTTTTTTATTGCTGATAGGTAAGCCTTTGACCACAATCTTACCTGATGGTGAGAGAGAGAGAGAGAAGTGACGATGACGTTAACAGGCTTAACATAGAATTACTGGCTCTCAAGGACAGCTTCCGGAACATACCGTTAAGACGGGAAGGAAGTCTCGAATTCTCATACAAAAAGAGAAAACGTTTCTCCCCCTCTAAAACATCACCGATATTGATGGTTTTTGGAAATGTTTTAAATGTTATCAATATCCAGGTTTGTAGGTTTTGATGTATATCATTTTATTAAAGTAATTTGAATTATTGGGTATTTAAATACCGATATTTTCTCAAGACTTATTTCTCTAGTTTGTGAATTGTTTATATGAAAACGAATGATAAATCAAGAAAACGGAAAACCTATAAACCTAGTTTTTTCTGTCAGTTATAAAATAAAACCAAAATTTATAAATTTGATTAATATTTACTATAGGAGAAACGTTTTCTCCTAGAACGCAAATTATGCGGAAATTCTAAGTCAAAACTGGAAGAAGCTGCAATTGTCCTTATCGCACAATTCTGTTCGGGGGGCAGGGTTTCTACCCCCCTAAACAACTGAGCTGATCGCACCATGTTTTAGAATGGTTGCTAAGCAATATATTTAAGTTGGCATCTTCTTCTAAATAATTTAATGAAGCTGGTATTTATTGGGTGCATTTTGACAATGTTATTATTTAATTTAAAATGCCAGACTTCCACAAAATGTTCGGAGATGTTCCTTATGAGTACACCATATGTATACGAAACTTTTGTCTTCTAGCCATTGAGTCACCGTGTAGTCGTTAAGGTCTTGTACTTCTGCAGTTTCTCGTGAGTCCTTCATAATATAACACCAGCCTTTGTTGAAATACATATTCTTCTGTGGGTGCTTATGTTCCCTGTCCTCTTAAGTGCTTGGCGACAGATGTTCTATTGGAGGGTGGTCGCTAGCCTGGCGGGCATTCCCAAAATGCCCTTCCACCAAGCGTTGAAGCTCAAGCCCGCAGCGGGATTCAAACCATGGACCTGCTGCGCGGCAGTCCATAGCCAATGCCACTGAGCCATCACTACTTCAAGATTGTGTTCCAGCAGCTGTCCTTGCAGTTAATGTGTACCTACTTGAAACATTAGAAATAAATAGGTATGTATTTTTGTGAGAAGCGATTAAACTGAATAACCAGTTGCCCGCCTTTTGGTAAGCATCAAGCCTGTCCCTTACTTTCACATTGTATTGTCACGGTTCTTATCCTTGACACTGCACTGCGCTTGTCACTCCGAAATTTAGATCTTACGTATCGTTCGCTCAATATTTTTACTTGCTACAGCGTCTTCCACGCCAACATAGTAGTGTTTGCACAATACTGCTAGTGCAGGAAGTCTGATACATGACCACGACGACCAAGACTGGACTGTATCAGCTGGATTGGACAATCAGTAGGTTTAGTACACACAACCGTCGGCTTAGTGGACACTAAGCCGACGGTTGTGTGTACTAAACCTACTCATCTAAAGCGCAAATTTTGAAGCGTATAGTACACCTGTGGGTACTTTAAAAAAAAATATTTTGTAATTACTTATTTTGGTTTGTTTTCGTTTTAAAATGTTTTATATAAATATACCCAACGCCTAAATTGTAAACCTAGTGATGTGGAAGAGCAAAACTGTCTAACACAACCTTGGCAAAATACTTAAAAGGTGTTTTTAACCATTGTTGAAATTATTTGTAACCTTTATTACTGAATAAAACATTAAGTATTATTTATTGTATAGACATAGGTCAACATTCGAGAACTAAGAGAAATTCCCTGCAAACCGATACCATACGAATTGATAGGAACACGTAATGCAATTAATGAGGTACGTTGATTTTCAACCACCAAGCGAAGTGCACCTATGCATCAAAGTACTACGAATAGACTAAAATACGGAACAACAACTGCTCTACGTATGGCAATGATACCGTTTGGTCTGCATTTATAGTAGGAGAGCTAGTGGTCTTATTTCTAGTTATTATTATGAAGGAACTCTCTTCAACATTAGTATCAGTAAATAATGAACTCGTTACATAGGAGAGATGTCAAACACTATTTTTTAATTAGGTATTTTAATATATATTTTTTTTTATGCCTGATAGATTAGCCATTGACCATTATCTCACCTGATGGCAAGTGATGATGTGGTCGAAGATGTTGTCTAACCTAGAAGTACTGGCTCTCAAGGACAGCTGCAGGAACACACCGTTAGGTGCTTGGCTACAGATTTTCTACTTGAGGGTGGTAGCTAGCCAGGCGGGCATTCGCAAAATGCCCCACCCCAATCTATAACGACTGCCATCCTAAGACGACAACCGAGACCGACGGCTTAATGTGCCCTCCGAAGCACGGAAACGCTCAGTACTAATGTCACTAGCGGTCACCCATCCAACTCATGACTGCGGGCGACGTTGCTTAACTGTGCTGATCGGTTGAGAACAGCTAAGTAAACTTCGCTACGAGCTCTTCAAAATAATATATTTATTTTATAGTAACCTGTCTAAAGATTTAAGGATCCGTGAAAGTAGTGGTAATAAAATTTTGGAATTCTGGGAATAAGCCATTTAGATGAGAATATACGATGAAGAAAATTAATTCCTAAGATTTTTCGTTGATATAAACTTCATCCCTCGACCACACTTCATCTTTTTAATTAAATATAGAAGCATTTCTGTAAATTTTGGTTATGTTGAATTATGTTACTAAGGTTGTCTATTATATATGAAATATATTTATAATGCCTGCTTAAGTTATTTTCTCCTTGTATCTTTTATTTAATAACTTGTTGCCAATGAAGGCTTTTTTTATAGTATTTTAATAACCGTTTACTGACAGTAACAAAAATTAGATACGTACTTATATATTACATTAGTACTGCTTAATTGAAGGCAATTATGATAGATTTACGCTCACTAAGGTAGGTAGTGTTTTCATTAGAAGCGATATTGATTCGATTATTTTGTTGTGATTTAAAATTCCAGATAATTCTACTTTTTCAACAAGAGTCGGTTTTTTGCACCTTGTGCCGGATGACCCTGAGTTATACGAGCGTACGAGTACATAATTCACATTAAAATTTTTAGTTCCGAATATCCTAAAATACTGAAAGTTACTAAAACATAAATAATTGTAATCTGTTCACGGAGTTGTCATGTTATAGTACCACCAACTTAACTATGCAGTTTTCGAGGGCGCTACTGGTCATGGAAATCAACTACAAACTGTCACAATTTGAAGGTATGTTGTAGTTCTTTTTTCTGCCGCCTGAACAGATAAGTTGGTGGGTCTGTAGGTAACCTCTTTAGCTATAATTCCAGTCATGCAGCCACCGTTGATACATATACCTGTGGAACTAGAAAATTAAATTTGTTCACAAAGCAGGTAACCAGGTACGCTTTGGCTTTTGATAACAATTTATGCATTCGATAATTTGCTTATGGCTTTCAGACCAACTAAATACGTGTGCATATTTGACCATTATGTTTATAAATTAATGTAGTGATTGTACTATTTTGTATTCACACAAAGTGATAGATTTGATTGTAATTATAGGATGGATTATACTTGCCTATCTACATAATTAATCATTAAGAATAAGTATTCGTGGATAAATTATAACATCATTTATGAAACTTGACGAATTTCTTCGAGCAAGAAATTGGTAACAAGGTGCTGATGGCAATACTTATTACCGTCATACTTGTCGTTATACCACTTATATTGAGTCAGGCCATACACTGTATCTGTTATTACCAACCTGACAGAACATTATATAAAAATACTAGCTGCGCCCCGCGGTTACACCCGCGTGGTGATGGATGATGATGATGAAAAGTATCATATATGTTAATCCAGAACTCGTCTACCTCCATACCAAATTTCATCAAAATTAGTGAAGCCGTTTGAGCCAACCAGACAGAACATTATATAAAAATACTAGCTGCGCCCCGCGGTTACACCCGCGTGTTGATGGATGATGATGATAAAAAGTATCATTTGTGTTAATCCAGCAACTCGTCTACCTCCATACCAAATTTCATCAAAATTAGTGAAGCCGTTTGAGCCAACCAGACAGAACATTATATAAAAATACTAGCTGCGCCCCGCGGTTACACCCGCGTGGTGATAGATGATGATGGTAAAAAGTATCATATGTGTTAATCCAGCTACTCGTCCATCTCCATACCAAATTTCATCAAAATTAGTGCAGCCGTTTGAAGAAGTAACAATTAATATGCAAACACACAAACGATCGCCTTTATATTATTAGTTTGATAAGGATAAATTTTTTACTGCATTAGAAATAAATTATCCATTTTTATAGTATTTATGGTTCACTATTTTATCGATAATGGCTTAAACATATATTTGCAGTCGCGGCCTTTTTTGTAAGAGAATTTAAGATAATCATTTTTGTAATACATTATGTACAAATGTGATACTAAAGGTTTTTGCAGCGCACGCCAGAATAGGTCGCATTTGGCAGATTTTTTCCTACTTACTTGACATTTATCGTTATATTTTGGCCAATTCACACAATACCTTTACAAACTATAGCCTATGTGTTATTTTGATATGTTAGGTTTACTATTGTTTAAGTTTCATTAAAATCCATTCAGTAGATTTTGAGTGAAAGATTAACGAAAAAGTTATTAGTATCCAACCATACATCCATAGTTACAAACTTTTACGTTTATAATATTAGTAAGGATATTTTTGATAACAAACCGGATACAGGACAAAGGTACTACGTTGTTAAACGTTTTGGCTTCAATTTTATGGCTGCATGCTAAACGCTGTCCCTTTTTGTTTGAGAGCATAAACAAAAAGGGACAGCGTTTAGCATGCAGTTAGTATTACATCAATATCAACATCATCAGGGTATTGGATAGCAAGGAGCTCTAATTGTAGATGTTTTTTATATTTTTAATCTCATTGCTACCTCTCAACTTCATTCCAAATTCAAATATCCTATGCAACTTAATAGTAGATTATGATACAAGTAAGCTAAGTTAATATGTAAATAATATAATAATGTAAATCAGCCGAGTGTATAATGAGCAAGTTTCTCACAAGTTTCATACGCACTTTTTCAACACCCTTGCGAGGAAAAAATATATATATTGCACAAATGCGATACAAACAACAAACAAAAATTATGGAAAATAGCGCGCAATGTTTTTTTTTGCGCGCGGCAAATGTATGATGGTTGATCACATATAAACCTCTTTGATGTTACAAAACTGTATTACCCGGTTAAATTAAAAATGCTCTGTTTACTCGCATATAATTTGCAGTTAGGTACTAACTTAACTTTGTAGGGATGATTCTATTACGCATTAGTGTATAATATTATTATGCACGAGGGTGTTATAGTTCGGTTTATGGCCCTAAGAACGATATAATAAAGCTCACTTTACGAGCAAGGGTGTTGAAAAATTCTTTTGCAGTTTCCATTCTTCTAACACTATAAACGCTGCTACATACTTAGTGTTGTTGCTTTTCATTAATGACCGCCGAGGGGTTTAGCATCAAACGTAACGTAAGCTTCAATGTGAGTGTGCTGACTTTGACACATGTTACAGTGTTTGCATACGTTTGTGAGGTGTGACGCGATTCACGTCGAGTCTTTGACTCGTCCGCTTGCTTTGATGTAAAAAATCATCAGGTCTCCCCACAAGTGTTGGACAATATTGACATGGCTGCAGGAGTAACCAAACTAACCACGGAGCGCCTATTCTTAGAACATTTTATCCTGGTAAGATATGATCCGTGTACATAGTAATTAAAGAAGATGTACTTACTTGTCTTCCAGTTCTGAAGAATATGGAAAAAGTTTTAGATGTTGGTAATATGTGGTAATGCCATGCCAATTCAATAATTCTGTCCGAAAAATCGTTTTCATGGGTCACAACACAAGTTATTTCAAAAGTTTCAGTGTTCGAAGTCAGTTACAAAAATATTTAATGATTTTGGTTCAAATTTTAAAATATTGTGTTTACTTCGTTAGTTAAGTACCTCCTTAACTGATTGAATTTTCCTAATACAAAAAAAAATCTAGGTCGAAATAATCTGGAAACTTTTTTATGAAGTACTGTATCAGTTGGATTGTCCACTGCTGAACACAGCCTCCCCATTGTTATTGCTTTGCCTTAATCCCCACGCTTGGCAGGTGTCTTGAGGATCGCAGTGTGAGCTATCAGTTCATTAGAAAGCGCTGCTGCCCACCTACTGGTGTTTTACCCTTAGTCGCCTCTTACGACACCCACGGGTAGAGATTGGGGCTGATATTCTAGCCCGGTACCCACGGGCATCAAACTCAATCGCCGCCGGCTTAGTGGATTTTCGTACCCACAGGAAATTATAAGTAACAGCCTAGAGTGTGGAGCCTATAATGCGTGGTTCCGGTAGATGGAAATATGCTCATTTACTGCATCCCTCTCATATCATACTCGTTTACATGTGACATAAAAAACATCTAGCGAAATGTAATAAGAAAGTAGATATTTTGGAGCAATGGTGGCCCAGTGGCAATAACTATAGACTGCCGCCGCACAGAAGATTCCGCCACATTTTGAAAGGCTTTTTGCGAACCTTATATATAGTTATCTGACCCTCACGAAGAAAATCGGTTGAAAATCGGCGGCAGCTTGAGCTTGATCCACCATCTTCGACCACATCATCACTTACCATCAGGTGAGCTTATATCAAAGTTTAGCCTATCAGCGATTAAGTACGCTTTGAGTACGTTAACTTTACGTTACATACGCTGCGTAACTGATAGCCAATAACGTTCGCGTATTAATAACATAGAAAGGGTAACGAAGTAGATCCCAGAATAGGTATCCCTCACTCGTACAAAGGGGCCAACTTGACTATTTTTCCATGTTTTCATCACTTCACGCCCGGTCTGTCTTTTGATTCAGTGGCTGTGTAATGTGGTGTTGCCGCATTTATTTTGCACTCTTCCCTTGGCGTTGCCAGTTATTCCGCAGCTCTTTGAAGTCAAAGCTCTTTTGACGGTGGCTTAGTCGACGCTGACCACACTACGGAGTGAATGGTATTTTTTACGCTGAATAGTCTCGTGCTCCTAGATTTTAGTTGCACGTTTTTGCTACTTTTTAATGAGTGTTGCTGTGTAAGTAAAACAATGTTTTGTATATGGTTTTAACCCACCTAAAAAAGGAATAGTTTCTCAATTTGACTAATATTTTTGTGTGTTCACCTCATATCTCTCTACAGGGTGTACCGATTGTGATATTTTTTTTTATATTCGAAAGTTGGTGCTTGTCTTGTGGTCCCATTTAAATTTCAGTGAGTCCTGACGAGTAGTCTTTTGAAGCAGTGATGGCTCAGTGGCATTGGCTGTGGACTGCCGAGCAACAGGTCCATGGTTCGAATCCCGCCGCAGACTTGAGCTTCACCGCATGGTGGAAAGGCATTTTGCGAATGCCCGCCTCGCTGGCGACCATCCTCAAGTAGAAAATCTGTCACCAAGCACCTAACGGTGTGTTCTGGCAGCAGTTCTTGAGAGCCAGTGAAATAACAGGCATAAGAGACTTAACAACAATGTATCAAGGTGACGGGAGCAGTGCAAAGTGCAAGACTTGTGATGAAAATGCATCTGTTATAGGCAGAGGTTAGTCCGCTTAACATCAGGAGGGCCTCGAGCTTGTTCCGTCACAATAAAATAAAATAAAAATACCTGAGCTGTCCCTAATAATGCGTATTTAATTGGCTTCGACTACATTGACATTGTTCTCATTTTCGCATGTAGATATAAAATTAACAAAAAAAATGTATACGATGGTTTGGTTTATTTACATTTTAGTGCATTTTTTTCTTTAGAATATTTTCTGTTCAAAGTCGGTTTTTTTGTAAAAAAAAGTTCATATCAATATTATTATCACTTGTTCAGGAACTCACCAAGATTTTTTATAAACCTAATGGGCGAGTTACTATTACTCAATTATTCAATCGACTGAAGATATTTATGGTAAATTTAAGATGTATTAAGTAGTGTCAGCAACTGAGGATATAATTTATCAATCAAACCCCAAATGGCCGCGAATAAACGAAACTTTTCCATAAAGTCCACTAGACCTTGCTCTCTCTGGTTCCACTGCCTATATCCAAATGAATTTTGTGTTACTTTTGCATTGAACTCCCCCATAACAACGGTGAACAATGTTTCAGTTGGTTATGTGGCTTCAGATATCACCTTCTACTTAGCCTCCACTTCTTTGTCTGAGCGACTCGAAGCCAGTGCGTGAACAGGTATAATCTTCAGTGAATACCATCTATAGTGATCTGAATACAAGGTACGCAATCCTGTATATAATAATTATACTCGATAAACTTTTAAAACGTTGTGAAGGGGCTTTGGTAGAAAAACTCCACACCACCTTTGAATTTTCGGTGACCCTCCCGGTAGTATAACAAGTTATCGGAGTCAATGATAACACTGTCCTATCCCTGTCTACGGAGGTGAGATTGTAGTCTTTGTGGACACAATCTCCACAAAAGCCCAGATTTACCTCAATCAAGGCTAGCATTATATCAATAAATCTGAATTTCGTGTAGATCAGACTCGTTAACAATAGTCCGCGAGCTGTCTAAGAATAGAAAAATTCCAGAATCACACCCGTTTTGAAGTCTACGTCAAGCCTATTTTAGGGTCAAACCTGAAATATGCGGCAGATGTATCCAAAACCCTAATGTGAGTTGTAAACCACGCTCATGAATGCGGGACCAGATGGAAATCTCGTCACTAACGGAGGGTCTATTAGCGATATGCCAGATTCCACCCGGTATGTCTTTCCCTATACTTGTGGGAGCACTATGAATTACGGGGAAGGCTCATCACCCAATCACACCACAATTACGTCTCCACTGACAGTGCACACAGGAGACTTAGTACCAACATGAATTATAATAAGAATATTTGATATTTAAGAATATAATTAATTAAATAAAATTATTTTTAATTAAATAAATTAAATAATAAGAAGAATTAAATATGTGTGGTGTAACTTGAAAAGTCATAGTGAGGAGCAACTTAGTAAGAAATCACAGGGGAGTGAATGAGGATGTAGTGAAATTAGTCTGTAAAGGTATGCTAGGATGTTATTAAAGATGGTGGAAAAGAGATTTACAAAGGAAGTGATACAAGGCGAGAGTAAATGGAACATTAGGAAGGCCCTTGGCGAACGGTCTTGAATTCTGACGAGATTGGAGTCGTTCTGGAAGGAACAGTTTCAGTTAGAGAACCCTTACGAGATGAGCTTGTATGGAGAATGTGTTGAGGGTACAGAAACAAGAGAGGACAAGATAGTAGAAAGTGAAAATGAGCTGTCTATGTACCCCTCCGAGAAATAGTGGTGACATTATGGATGTGTGTCTGAATCTCTAACAGTGGTGAAACGGTTGATAACAAGTCGATAAAGGGCGATAATGGGAATAGATGAAAAATTATTCAAACTCGCGTATTGACTACGGTGACAGGGGACGCGGGTGACGCGTGAAGCTCTGGCACATGGATATAGGGCTGACAACACCCTAATTTTAAATAATAATATATTTTTTTTGGAGATAGGTATACAAATACGAAGAACAAGTGAGGCCTAGTATCCTTAAATCATAATTACATTCTCTTTTATGCGATATCTGTTTATGTTAGGTAAAACACATATCTAATTATTTATACTGGCAATACTCTCACGTCCTGACTAGATTTTTGACCTTGTTTTAACCACTTACCCACACATTCATACGAAGCTTTTTTTATTTTCCCATTGATTTCTGCTCCTGGCAAGAAGTACGTAAATACTTATTATGTTTTCCTGTATTCAGAATTATTTTCCCTTAATCCTGCTTAAGATAATCAGCTCGACTTAAGAATAAGTTATTTTCCGTGATAGTCTAAATGGTAAAGTTTATATGAAACAAAAGTCATAGTGCCTGCGTCACTGGCTGCTCAATGCTCATTCTGTGTTTTAATACGGAATTATTTCGTGTTGTAATCATTGCTATGTTTAATGACTGATCGGTTGCTTTAGTTATATAGCAAAATATTATTAATTAGTACACTGACGTGCATATTATTCGGCTGTCTACTACTTACTCATTTGTTTATGTTACCAAATCTATAAGTTGGATATCCTTCAAAAACTTTGTTATAGTAGTTGTTTGTAAACAGACGGCATTTGCCAACCCTAAAAAGCTACTTCCGATGCCAACAGAAGTCGGATGTCAATGCGTGACGCGTTTTGAATGTGCCTTCGCACGGTGGCTCATAATAAATAGAATATTTTTATCAGGAATCCGCACTCACTGCCACCAAATATTGTGTCAGTAATCTTTGCACAATATTTTTTCTGAGATGCTTGATGTATGGTGTAAAAAATGTGATAGAATTAAAATAATATATGAAGTTCGGTTGAACTTAGGTATACGTAACCAGGAAGTTTTTTTGACTAAGCGTATATAGCCAGGTTAACGACTGGCCTCATCATTAAAATGAGTTTTGGACAGAATAAGAATTTGATCTATGACAACGGCCCTCACCTGCGTCTCGCGGGTATTTAAAATAAATTGAAAAAAAACTTTCTTGAAAATATTCTATCGCCTTTGTTCATCAGGGATAATGTAGGATTCTAATGGTGAAAGAATTTTTCAAATCGGTCCAGTAGTTTTTAAGTTTATTCGTTACATACAAAAATACAATTCTTTTCTTTTTGTAATATTAGTGCAGTGTAGATGTAGATTTATTCAACTAAACCTTGCTTGTCAACTTCAATAAAGAAGCATATATAAAATTATTATTTCGTTAAAATTCTTTCATTTTAGATAACACAATGTCCAATTTTAATTTTATTAGCTCCATAGCTTGATACTTATATGTATAAATATATGCGAAATCTATCGAGAATTTCTCGATCGTGCGCTCGAAGAGTCAAGACCTCCTGAGGATGCTTCGTGTAGAAGCGAAACGCGTCGAAGGTTCTTCCGGTTTGGCTGCGTGGCGTTTGTGACGTCACGTCGGCTTAGCAGGAAAATTGGGCGGAATTGTCACTAGAAGCAATGATGGCTCAGTGGCATTGGCTATGGACTGCCGTGCAGCAGGTTCTTGGTTCGAATCCCGCCCAGAGCTTGAGCTTCACCGCATGGTGGAAGGGCATTTTGCGAATACCCGTCTGGCTAGCGACCACCCTCAAGTAGAAAGTCTGTCGCCAAGCACCGAAAGGTGTGTTCCGGCAGTAGTCCTTGAGAGCCAGTGAAATTACAGGCACAATGAGACTTAACAACTATGTCTCAATGTGACGGGCGCAGTGCAATTCGTGAGTTGTCATGAATTGCAACTGTTATAGGCAGAGGTTAGTCATCTTAACATCAGGTGGGCCTCGAGCTTGTCCTGTCACAATAACATAAAAAAAAAAAAAGATTTATTATTATATTTTTAAGTGTTTTATTAAAATATTAATTTGATGTTTTCGTAAAATATTTTAAAAACATTTGTTATTATTAAATATGGATTTCCGCAAAGTAGCGCCTGAATCTATTCATTAAATTTATAGACGTAGTTTGCACTTATAAGCAGAACAATATATATTACTGTATCAGCCGGATTGTCAACTGCTGAACACAGACTCCCCCATTAAGGGGGGGGGGGGTTACCATAGTCCCTATGCTTGGCAGGCATCTTAGGGATCGCAGATTAAGATACCAGTTCCAAAGGGGGCGCCAAATTTTACCTTTAGTCGCCTCTTACGACACCCACAGGTAACAATGGGGGGTGACATTCTATCCCGGCACCCTACGGGGTCCTAGCCCGGCACCCCACGGGGTTGAATATATATTACCGTATATTTATTTATATAAATGATTAAAGTAAGTAAGAATACATAAAAACATCAAATGCGAGTACCTACACTGAAAAACGTCAACCTGGGTGGCAGCCATGGATAAATGAACAAAATGTAGTTATTAGGTATATTTATTAGGCTAGGATAGCATCTTTGAAAAGTCCTTATCGTGCCATCTTGTCACATTCAGCCACCCACAAGGATCCACATATTGGAAGCATATTTGCGTAAATATTTTATTATACTCGACCATCCATCAATCCGTCACCATACCGATAAACGTTCCCGAAGTACTCAAGCCAGACTTTTTCCTTTGGGTTTATAAGTAGAGAGAAACCTAACCAAAAAAACAGAGAAGGAACAATCAACTGTATCTGTTTCGTTACCTAGGAGTACCTACCAAAATAATCCCATTGTGAATGTTGTTCAACCAGTTGTTACTTGACTTTAAATATAATTTTCTTCCATGAAAAGTCGAGAATTATCAGAAAAATATACCCTTTTCTGTTATGTGATGATAAATGATAAACATATATTATGCAAAATTGTTGAAAATCGGTTATTTCAAATTAGTCTACTTACATATCTAAGCGGTTGGGTCAACAATATTAGTTTGCGTCGGGATATCTTCAGACTTCTGAAGTATTAGTATGAGACTTCCAATATACGGGAAACCCAAATTACTTAACAATATGTCAACATAAATATATCAGTGTACATAAAAAAAATACTTTTTACTCGTACCTGTTTCATAATTATCATTTTTTTATGCCTGATAGGTTAGCCTTTGACCAATAACACACTTGATGGTAAGTGATGATGTGGTCGAAGATGTTGTTCAGGCTAACCTAGAATTATACTGGCTCTCAAGGACAGCTGCCAGAAACACCGTTAGGTGCTTGACGATAGATTTTCTGCTTGAGGGTGGTGGCTAGCCAGGCGGGCATTCGCAAAATGCCCAACCACCATGCAATCTATCATTTCAACATCAAAAAACTTATTGCACTTACTGAAGAATAGAACCACATTACTTAGGTATATATAATCCTCTATATAGCTATTCAATAAATTAAAGCTGAAACCTTCAATAATACGGTTGATACGACGATAAACACGTATCACCGAGCTTCATTCAAATTGCAATACTGCCACTGTATTGATAGAGGGGAGCTTTAAATCTTTGATTGATCACATGCAGGATCCGCAACAATATTGTTGACTTTTGCTAATATTAAGAAAAAATATTCTCTCTTCCATGTGAGCTGATAGAAAATTATTGTTTTACAAATGCAATTTCCTAGGCAACACCGACATAATCAAACCTAAACTAGCTACCTAACTGGAACGTAACATGGAGAAGGCTCTTTGTGAACTATTTATTCCGAGAATTTCGAATATAGATTATAAAGTGATCAACCGATGTAACATATTGAAATTTGACGTATGAATATCTACCTAATCATAAGATTATAGTTCCATTAGAATCTAATCTCAATCTTTTCTTTTATCTCTGGCTAGGCGATAGATTTTCTACTTGATGGTGGTAGCCGTCAAAATCTGTCACCAAGCATCTAACGGTGTGTTCCGGCAGCTGTCCTTGAGAGCAAGTAATTCTAGGTTAAGCCTGTTAACACCTTAGAACACATCATCACTTACCATCAGGTGATATAGTGGTCAAAAGCTAAATTATCAAGCATAAAAACAAAATTGATGCCGTATAATAAGCAATTAAGTTTCATAATAATAATAATTTATTCTAACTCTAAGCGTATTTATTTGTTTATGGTAAACTTGCCGTTATTACAAACAGCACTAACAAAAACTATTGAACAGCCGTTTGCTGGCTGACCTGTGAATAGTTTAAAATTTTCTATCCTACTGACAGTCGGCGACCTAACTAAGAATGCTAGCAATAGAAATGCTGAAAATGAAAATGCAATTTAGAGCATCAAAGTTACGTATTAAAGTTGTTTAAATAGATAACTAGTACGTATACTCATATCGCTGAGCCTCCCCCACCTCTAAGCGACACCGAGACCAGCTCATACTAATCCAACGCTATTTAGACGCTTAGCTCGTGTTTTAGTGAAATTCAGTGCAGGCATCATACATGAGTAATCTCGTTAGTGCAACAATAGGAGCACTAGCGACTAATCTGATAGGAAAGCGCCAGCTTCGGAACTAAGCTCAAATAAATGTAATCTGATTACAGATAATGGAAAGTTGAGCTTTTCTGGTTTCCCCGAATTAGGTTTGCTGCTAAAATTCACAGTGTAAGAATTTTTAGGGGTAATAGATAAATCTAAATTGTGTATAGATCAAACCTCCAGGAAAATTAATATTACTTTGATGCTGAGCGATGTTTCGTGATCCAACTATACTACGATCTCAGGACAACTTTTATTAGTACTGAGTATGTCACAGACTACGTAGGTACCTAATACAGGTTATTGTTCCCGTTCAAATCAAAGGCACGGAATTTGAACAGTATTTGAATAAGGCTACTAATTTTTTGCTGATATTAGTCAAGTGGTTCTACAAATAAATATTGAGAGAGTGCTATTTTTATTTATCTGTACATTGCATCACCTCAATGTTGTATGTCGTTCTGCATCTGAGCGTCACGTCATTGAGCCTAAATATTAACTAAAACTTTCCTGCGACTCTCATTTTTGAGTATGTAAACTTCTCAAAGTGTTGACACCAAACTTCCCAATTTTTATTTTCCAAACATTCGCCAGAGGAATAATTTAAAAGTCCCCAAGGAAATGGCTACTCGAAATGCGTAATTCCACATAGCGATCCCCGGTCACCGGCTAAAATGTAAAATAGCTCCCTTGCATTTTTTCCTAAGTGCCATAAAGTATGACATTTATTACGGTCAGATCTGCCTCAACCACTATTGATAGGCAAATGAGAGAGTTTTTTAAAAGAAAAACGATGTCTGCTTTTTATGTGTTCTCCGGATAAGATGTTTTTAAGAATCTGCTACTCGCGTCTCAAGTTTTGCTCGTAATGGTCGATTTTCTGTTTTTGCTACAAATATCTAGTCTAGAGGGTCTTGATGGTCAACTACGGAATAATTTGTCACTTACCGCTAAAGATTGGCGGATTCACACAGAGAAACAAATGATTCCATTGTTTTAGTTAATTACCAAACTGTAGCGGATTGAAGTCAAGAGCGATTTAGCTTCTGAATGTGAAATATTACGGAAAATTTTACTAAATTTTACCAAATCTGGTGAATGGGTTAGTTAAGATTTGTTTAGATGAAAACTATTGGAATTGAAACTTAGCATCTAAAAGTTTGCAGGTAAGTTTTTCGTGTATATCCAATTTCACATATCTTTTATATTATTCACCTAAATACATTTTTCATCTATATGTACTTGCAGAACTTTAGAATTTGTGTACCTACATAAGGATACCCCATAAGTGGGCTTAGCTCAGAAAGAATTCAGAAATTGAGCTATCATCACAGATAACGGCAATAACTCAAGAATAGGTCAAGCACAATAGTGAGTGGCACCGATAATCGTATATTAAAGCCCTTATCCCTATGAGCACCTTTGCGACAATAGAAAGGAATATAATGTCGAAAAGTGGCCACATAAAAATGACATACTGTTTGAGGATGGCGTGGTTAGATGGAAAAAATATAGCGAGCCTTTCAAACCGCAATATGGTGCTCTGATAAAATTGAAGGAGGTGGAATTCGCAGTTTACGCTTTATCACATTTAACATTTTATTTATTGAAAAGTTCATCAGTTTTTGTGAAACAAACATAGACGATATCAGCTGCCAATGGACCATCTCGCTTACACTGCGCCATTGTTCGTGGCCATAAGAATCATAGATCGTTCAGACATATACTATGCTGTTTTATTGATTTGGTATAGGTCCTTTTTATTGCTGTTAAGCTAATCTTTGACAACAATATTGCCCGATAAAGTGTAAAGTGTGGTCAAAGATGGTAAACAGGCCAAGTCTAGAATTGGGACTGGCCCATTAGGTTGGCGACAGGTTTTTGCTTGCGGGTGGTGGATAGCCTGAAGACCAAAGTCTTCAAACAGAGTGTGTTGCCAATGATGACTTATGGCACTGGTACGTGGTCCCCGTTGTCCCTAACTGTGGCTCTTATGAACAATTTCAGGTTGACTCAACTATCGAGCTATGGAGAGAACTATGCTAGGAGTTCCCTTGCGCGATATAATTCGCAACGAGGATATTCGCTGAAGAATCAAAGTCAGCGACGTAGCTTTCAAAACTTGCAAGTTGAAGTGGCTATGGGCAGGCCACATTGCTCGACGAACTGATAACCGATGGGGAAGAGAGGTTATCGAGTGGATACCACATTACTCCGTAAGATATAGAGTTGGTAGGCCCCCCATTAGGCGGACTGACGTCATCGTAAAAGTATCCAATCTTTAGGAGGCCAATAGCCGGTTCTTTTGGAGATCTATGGAGATTCTACGGTGGATGTCTTCCGGCTGATGATGACAAGTCTCAATTCAGGAAAATTTTGAACATGCTTTTTAGAAAGAATGTACGCCTTGAAGATAGGAATAAACAAATTAAATTAATAAAAAATTTAAAAGCCCGACTGCAATTTATTTATTTTCGTCAAGCGTTTTATCGTTCAATTGAAATTTAAACTGCAAGTTATATATATTTACGGAATCTTTACTTAAAGCCCTTCATTTTAATACCCCAGTCAAAGGGTTGGGAAAAAAAATGTTTTACTTAAGATATGGCGTCAAAAATCCTCCATTCTAGTTTTTTTTACGTACTTATGCCACTTGCGCTATCAATACGAATCTAATGATATATCATACATTACAATCGTTAAAGCTGTTTAGTAATTATGGTGGAATAAAGAAACTCACAAACACTGAAAACATATAGCACTCCTTTTTTGGGCAATCGTGTAAATAAGATATATAATAGTAATTAATACAAACTTTAATAATTATCTAGCAACCATGTGATAAAACACCAAAAAGATTTTTTCCGTTTTATAAAAAAAATTTTTTTTATAAATGTGTTAAGCAACATTCGCCCACGCTACATATATTGCGTAGATCTGTTTCGCCATCGAGCAAATTCGATGTGTTTCGCTCACTGGAATACGAAATAAGTTCTCTACGTCCTACGCCCACAGTATAACATTTACAAAGACTTGTTCGCCTTAATACAGCTCCGTTGTGCCATGTGGGTACAGAACCCTAAAAACTAACACAAACATTCCCAATCGAAATGACCGAAAACTCTTACACCTAGTGGAAAAAACATTTTCGCCCATCGGGCGGCAAATGCGAAATCGTAATAAAACTATCGCATGATATGTATGTAAAGTAGCCATAATATTGAAAAGTTCCAAAGTCCATCAATAAAATGTGCCTCTGCTGTGCGGGGAACTGTGGCCCTAAGGTTGTTGGGGTGGAAAAATAGCCGATCATATTATATCGATATCGATGATTAAATTAGTTGAGATGAAAACTCTCTATTGTTACACCACTTTTAAAATATATTAGTTTTCATATTAAATAACAATAACATGCTGTTAGAATGAGCGACCTTATCACCAAAAGTGATATATACCAGGCAACCTTTGGATGGAGTAGAACATAGAAAACAAATGGGACGGGTGTAGTCAAAATAATTAGAAATGAAAAAAGTACATACTCAACTACCTACATGTCATAAAAATAAAACACATTTGAGAATAATTTCTAAACAAATGTATAAAAATAGCATAGTTAAAAGTTTTATAAAAAGGAAATAAAGTCATGGAGCATACTTTGAGGGTGATAAAATAAATTTGGATGAATAACTAATATTTTGTGTATTATATATAGATATTTTCTCGGTACTTACTTGACAGAGTAGTATGTATTTATCAGATACACAATCATCCAATCATCAAAGTATTGTTAAAACGCTTTTTACGGAATTGAGTTCAGTTATCAGAGGGAATTCTCCTTTATGTCTTCTACTGGATGAAAACGGGTGTCACGAACTGGTAATTTGAGTTTATGAGATTTTATGAGCTTCAAGTGTTTGAAGAACAGTGAAGGAAATCATAGCGTGAAAGTTTTAGGTTCTATATTTTTTTACCGATGTAAATACTGTGGCTGCGCCCTCTTATCTGTTATAAAAACTGACTTAATCATGACCCTATAATGTTTATAGACTAAAATAACGCCTGTCTCACAATAAGTTCGCAGAAAGTGATATCAGCCTGCCTTAAATTTGTATTTATATATATTTTGATTATATACGTATTGCACATTATGAATACTGACCATTTTACGCTGTGAACGTTTCATTTGCATATGAAGGTTTAGCGAGATATTACATATTTAGCATTGTGAATGGTTGGTGTTGAGCACATTTTGATACTTGATGGTGGTAGCTTTCCATACGTTCATAACATATTTCCCTACCACAGTGCAGTTGTGATTTCTTGATATGTAAACGTAGCAAGCAAACTATATGTCATTGAGTAACGTACCTAACATGTTTTATCGTAATGCTAAAGTAATGTTTCATCTCTTATCCCATCCCTAGCTTTAGTAGAGGCGTCAAAACGCACGAACCGCAACTATCAAAGAGAAATCTTTTCCGTGTATCAATAACGTCGATCGAGGCGACGACTAGACACATTGCTTTCTTTATGTCCTCATGATGTGATGTTATGTTATGACGCCAGAATATTATGTCGGTGTATGATCAGCATCATAGCTTACGATTTTTCAGAAATTATAATGGAAAGTAAAGGTCAATAATAACAAATAATTAAAAAAGTATTTTAAGAAAACATCAAATTAATTATTGAATAAAACACTTAAAAAATCTTTATAAAAATTATATATATCTAGTGACAATTCCGCCTAATTTCCTGTTAAGCCGACGTGACGTCACTAACGCCACGCAGCCAAACCGCAAGAGTATTCGACGCGTTTCGTTTCTAAACGAAGCATCCTCAGGAGGTCTTGACTCTACGAGCGCACGATCGAGAATATTATATGATTTAATACTTCTAACAATGAAAAATATGAAATAACTTGTGGAAGTTGGACAACAAAGAAAATATAAGTTTGGAGTGTTTGAATCAGCATAAAATTTATGTAATGGATACATAGATACTACAACAATTAATAAATATATATATTAGTGTTAGAAGTTCATTTTATTTATTAAATTCGGAAAAAATAGGAAGCTTTTCAAGTCAACGTGGGTACTTAAGTTTATAATTTTTTTTATGTATGACCATACATAACTTTTTACTGGGTTTTTCAATTTTCATGATTATTCTTTTGTCGGGTAGAGTCTCCGTCCAAATTAGTCCTATTTAATTTCATCAGCTCCGGTTGAGTAGTGTTTATGTTATACTCGATTAACTAAAAAGTGTATATGTCAATATTGCTTTACATGAATGACTTAAGTTATTACAGCTCTTGCCGTTGGTGACCAGTGTTGAGGGCGAGTCAATGTGACAATCGATCTAAGTTACTACTTAGATCGATTGTGCAATTCATCATTGAAAATAATAGAAAAAACTCATACTTAGGTCAATAAAGTCAAGCAACTTCCAACAGAGTATTCTAAATCAGCATGCATCACAAGTTTCTTATACCTTTCAGTGACAGAATTTAAATATTTTTTTTAACATATTTAGCTAGGTTATTTTAATATACGTGTTAAAATCGTAAGAAGTCTCAAGTATTTTTCTAGATCAGCAATCTCGCAGATCTTTCCAAATATAAGTACCAATAACTTCAACAAAGGGCCACGACGCGGTTAAGGCGTGAAATTATTTTCCTTGCCGTATGCAGATAAGCAGGGGTGGGGGAAGAGGGGATCAGTTACGGTTTATTTTTTATAGGATTGTGATGATAAATGTTACTATAGGACCCGCCTAACGGGTGGTGCGTGTAACGTATCCAAATAAGCTGTCAAAGCCATTAAAGAAATTTAAGTACTTATTTGATTGGTTTGTTGGCGTCAAGCATCTCTATAAAATCTTCAGATCTTGGCTTAGGACTCCAGGTCAAGCAGTTATTGAGTTTGCTGAAAATGAAACTGGAATTGTTCCTGAAAGATGGCTATTGATTCTTCCATATTTACTTTTGGATTCTGGGATATAAAGCCGTTTAAATATTGTAATGTTTGCAATAACGCCTGCTTGGCGAATTACATTACCAATTACCTACATGGATGGACGCGGCTTCGAATTCCGCACATGACTATAATTTTTTCTCTCGTACATTTGTAATTTTGTTAAGCCGTACGTAATGATATTTTGTATCTTTCCATATTTCTTATATACGTACTTAGATAAGTAGGTATTATTTGTCTACGTATTAGTTGCATAAAGGTTTGATATCCCCAAAATGATCGCCTGTCTTGATATATCACCTGATGATAATATGATCTGAAGTAATGGGGAAATAGCCTATTGCCGTCTACCGTACACAGTATTTCGACCAAGGACTGCTAAGAATATTTCTTTGTCGGTAAAATCACCAAACCTTTGTATAGTTTTTTCTCGTAAACTTTTTCGACGCGCTCGTAGTTTAGCTTGGTTATGTCCGCTGCGGTCATGACTTCAATGTGTGTTCCGGAGGGCACGTTAAGCCGTTGCTTCAGGTCTTAGGAAGGCAGTCGTTATAGCAATGTCGGTATTAGCACTGGGCATTTTGCGAATGCCCACCTGGCTAGCTACCACTCTCAAGTAGAATCTGTCGCCAAGTATCCCGGCAGCTGTCCTTGAGAGTCAGTAATTCTAGGTTACCATCAAAAACATCTTCGGCCACATTTTCACTTACCATCTGGTGAGATAGAGCTTAAAGGCAAGCCTATAAGCAAAATAAAAAAAACTATCACCATTATTTTTATTATGAAATAGAAGAAGACGATACTGCAAAAATGTACAATCGTTTCTAACGTCTTATTTTTTTCAATTACTTCACTGGAAAACGTGAATAGTGAACATTAAAGAAACATTAACAATTCCAAAACAGGGTGGAATTCTATATCATTTATCAAGATGCAATTGGTTAGTCAACACAACATATGTCGCCAGCGCCACCCTTCTATCGCAGACGTTGGAGTCAGACAAAAAACGACGAAAAGTCGGCGGGCAGACACGATGGACGATTGCCTATCCCAAAATATGATTTATAGATCGAACGTCACAGGCAATGCGCTTTCTATACGTCACCACGTCACCGGCTTTGGAAAGCGGGGAAGATATTAAGTAGGTAGGTACGTTGTTTTGAAAATGTCTAAAGATACAATATAATATATTATATCTGCGTAAAGATTTTCGAAAAGTCTGCAATCCACACATCGCATCACAAACAGAACAATATTTATGCCTTAGCTCACAATTATATGCTCATAAAAATAATTGGGAAATGATGGTTTAAATCATAGCTTTACTGTTTAAGAAATTAAGACATTGTTGACACTGGAATAGTTGAATGAATGTAATGAACTACCATAGAACGAGTTATGGAGGAGAAAAGTCATGAATCGGAAAAGTGTAGGGAATGTTAGGAAAAATTTAAGTCATGTGCGGGATTTTTCCTATCGTATATTTGTGATTTTGTAATGAAATCCGCATAGCAGGCGTTATTGCAAACCTAACAATATTAAAAAGTGTTCTGGTAAGTAAGGGAAAAATCAGAACTTGAAAATGTGGTCTGCAATGTGAAATTGAATGGCATATCTCGGAAATGGCTAAGTTAGAGAGAAGCGCTCGTAGCGAAGTTTGCTTAGCTGTTCTTAACCGATCAGCAAAGTTAACCGTCCGCCGCGGTCATGAGTTACGGTTTCAGAATATTTTATTATCTCATAAGAATATACTTATTCACTTACTGAGATACTTAAATTAACTTATAATATACATGTTGTGCCACAGATCGTAGTCTACAAAACCACAAATGTAACTAAATTTTAAAATATTTTTATTTTTTTTATTTTATTTAATTTATTTCTGGTCAGCCAACAATTATTACATTTTTACATACACAACAATTTTCCTAGATAATATAGTACACTGCTTAATGTATAATCTCTTAAAGGCTAACACAACATGCTTCTAGTAATTACAGGTAATTAAAATAATAATTAAATTAGTTAGTTTTAACAATATCAAGTAGAAGGTGCGCTTCTACTCACTTTTACTAATTAAGAAGTCAGTTATATTTTTGCGAAACCGACCTAGGGATTCCGCAAATGCGTCGGCTATTACGGCACAATTGTTAAAAGACCTACTCAGTCTGGGAACCACAGAATTTGCTCCTAAAACAGTCTGTCTAAAGGGTGGACATAAAAGTTCTATATATCCACGCGGGTAACTCCTGGGAATTTTAAAAATAAACCTACTCAACAGTCCAGGACAGCTTATATGATTTCTTAAGACTTTGTATAATAATATTAATAAAATATAATTACATAACATTACATAACATGACTTTGTATAATAATGTAATTTAAAAATAAATATTAATAAAATATACATAAAACAAAATCTACAAATAGAGTTGGATGAGTAAGTTAGTGACATTACTACTGAGCGCTTCCGTGCTTAGGAGGGCACGTTAAGCCGTCGGTCCCAGTTGTTATCTTAGGATGACAGTGTTATAGCATGGTGGTATGGTATTGTGCGAATGCCCGCCTGGCTAGCTACCACCCCAAGTAGAAAATCTGTCGCCAAGCACTCAACCGTGTGTTCCGGCACCTGTCCTTGAGAGCCAGTAATTCTAGGTTAGCTTGAACAACATCATCGCTTACCATCAGGTGAGATAGTGGACAAAGGCTAACCTATCAAGCATAAAAAAGCTAGGTAGAGGGAGTTTGACCAATAGTCGTAAGGAATCTGGACAGCAGTATTAGAGTCCCTTCGCCATCATCTTCGGATCAACATTCTACACAAGATCATCGCAACAGCCAGTCATCGCCACGCCTTCGTTCTTCGTCACCAACCCAGAAAAATATCACAAATGGATATTTTTATTCTGTAACCACAATCTACTGGTAAACTTTATTCTATACGACTATCCACCATCATTAAAAGATATTTAACATTATATAGCGTCAAGTAGCTTTTCTTAAACCGTACTTAAAATTTTAAATTGCGCTTAATAAGAGCCCTAATTGTAGACTAGGTATATTAAATGCGAGTATACATGAATTTACTGCAACCAAAGAAAACAATAACTTTGAATTCAGTATTAGGAGTCTAAAAAAGGCCTTCACAACGTCTCAAAATACCACGCATTCTGGAAAGTTATGCAGTTATTATATTATCATTAATATGTTAATAATTATATAGTACCCGCCTCGTTCGCTAAAAAAATAATTGTGGTCAATAAATACTGTTATTTGTATGATTGTATAATGGAGTAGGTACATAGGAACATAATAAAATTAATATAATAAATTCATCATAATGTAGGCTTTAGAATATAAACTAAGATTTCACGACACCTATGTCGTGCATACCTTTATAGTTACTTAGAAGAATGGGAAAAAATATAAAAATTATTAAGAGGTAAAAACTGATCTGTGGACATGTTTTTATTATTTTATATTGGAGTATGTACGTCTATATTATATTTCTTAGTTTCGATAATTCAAATTTAATATTCGGAAAAACATTAATATTGTTAGAATCGAAATATTTACACCATCGATTTTTTCCCATCACTCACCATCCAACATATCGAAAAGGCATATTGACATCACTAATGCAAGTACCTGTACCATACTACTATTATTTATTATGTGTTGTTTAGGGGGGTAGAACCCCTGCCCCCCGAACAGAATTGTGCGATAAGAACAATTGCAGCTTCTTCAACTTATGATTTTGAATTTCCGCATAATTTGCGTTCTGGGAGAAAACGTTTCTCCTATAGTAAATATTAATCAAATTTAAAAATTTTCGTTTTTTTTATAACTGACAGAAAAAAGAAGGTTTATAGGTTTTCCTTTTTCTTGATTTATCATTAGTTTTCATATAAACAATTCACAAACTAGAGAAACAAGTTTTGAGAAAATATCGGTATTTAAATACCCATTAATTCAAATTCCTTTAATAAAATGATAAAAATCAAAACCTACAAACCTGGATATTGATAACATCTATAACATTTCCAAAAATCATCAATATCGGTGGTGTTTTAGGGGGGGAGAAACGTTTTCTCTTTTTGTATGAGAATTCGAGACTTCCTTCCCGTCTTAAGTTTCGTACAATAAAGGTCAAAATACTTTTTCCTGCGAGTTATCGATATTTAAAAATAATACTTACACTGTGAAAAACCCAGTAGGGAGCATACTAATATACGTGAATTCACCAAATGGCTCCAACGGAAGATCAGCGCTGGCGAACAGCTAGCATTATGCTAAATTGGAGCCAATTTGTGACAATTACATGTATTGTGCCATTTTTATTGTTATGTTTTGTTTTTTATTTTATTTATTGTATTATACATTGTAATGTCGCAAATAAAATATTTTCTATTCTATTCTATTCTATTCTAATATCTTCGAGAAAGTAAAATTATGGTTCTCCTGCTGCTGATGTATTTATGATGACGTTTCACCATTGATTTAGTAGGATGAGCATATAATATTTAATGAGGCTTACTACTTTTTATGTTTCCTTGCCGCATACCTCGAATTATGACTTATTATATATAGGGTTATTGGTAAAATGCTAACAACCTCTTAGGGTTGACTTCTGCTAGTCCTATCAAACATACTTATGACATGAAAAATTTTTTGCTTCGAAGATTTTTTATATTTGTGATTTTTTTATGAGTATATGACGGAATAAGCTCGATGACCACTCATGTTAAAAGTCTCTTGTGCCTGTAATTTATTTTTTCATATATTTTATTACGTAGCTCGATGTAAATCTTCAAAACTCTATTCAAAGGGAGTGCGGCGTGGTCCAGTGTTGCCGCCGCTGGCTCTCTTAGCTCGGAGTAGGCATTGTCTTTTGCTACAAGACACAGAACTTAAAAGTGTCAGACAATACTAGAAAACTTATTGTTTTAAGTTTTGAGTCTCTCCGAGCCAATATCGAGGGTTGTGGTGCATCAGATTTTCATTAAATTGTACTCTCATTTCACTTTTTCAAAACTGTACAATTTAATGAAAATTTGATGCACCACAAACCTAGATATTAGGATCGTCATTACGTAGGTAAAAAATCATTTGGTTTTATTCGCTACTATTAAAATGAGATTGGAACTACGTTTGTATGGGGCGCGTTCGTCTAAAATATACCCTTAACATCATTCAAACTATAGGTACGCGGTCACGAGGCCATTGCCAAAATAACTAGCCTACCTTCTTACTCTACTTTTTTTATGTTATCGTGACGGAACAAGCTCGAGGCCCACCTGATATTAAGCGGACAAACCTCTGCCTATAACAGATACATTTCGTCACAAGTCACGAATTGCACTACGCCCGTCACCTTGAGACATAGTTGTTACGTCTCATGTGCCTGTAATTTCACTGGCTCTCAAGGACTGCTGCCGAAACACACCGTTAGGTGCTTGGCGACAGATTTTCAACTTGAGGGTGGTCGCTAGCCAGGCCATGGCATTCGCAAAATGCCCTTCCACCATACGGTGAAGCTCAAGCCCGCGGCGGAATTCGAACCATGGACCTGCTGCGCGGCAGTCCATAGCCAATGCCACTGAGCCATCACTGCTTCGAAAATCAGAACACGAAAAATGATTTAAAAAAAATAATAATAGTTACTATTTCGTTGAATAGGACGTATCATACCTACATTATTAAACCAATATTAATATCAGTTTCCTCGATCCGCACAAAGTATTTTTGTTTGAAATCGAACAATAATTTCTCATATTGTCAGTTACAAATACAATTTGTTTGGAAACTCGACGCGTGAGAGAAATAATAACAAATGATTCGCGCCCTAACACCGCCTGGCGTTGAAAGATCACGCCTATTGCTCTTCTCCTGATGAAAAAAATATACCTACCACTACGAATATTGTTGTTACTTTGCAAACCAGTATTATCAGGCGTTTCTTAGCATAATTGTTTGTATTTCCATCGTATGTTGTAAAGGAAAGAAGATAGGTATTTATTTTAAGTATTTAATTTTGCATAATGGCTCAGCTATTACTGTAGTCCTAGTCTCATAATTATTTTAGGTTTAATTAGGGTATTATACAATTTATTATACGAGTAGTTATGTGTACCTATTGCGAAATACAATTTAATTTCGCATTTTTATCATTACAGCTTAAATTAATAGCCTTTGAATGTTCACCACTAAGTCACCTGCTTGCAAGTGGTAGTAAACAGCTTCATCCTTGAATGTACTGGCTCTAAAAAAACAGCTGCCGAAACCCTCTGATAGGTGTTCCGCGAAGTCTATTCTACTTTTGGGTGGTACCTAGAAAATAACGGGCGACCGTTTACCATTATCAATAAAATTGAGTAGGTAATGACAAATTTATTCATTACATAGCAGTAGAGTAGTGAAAAATAGTACTAGTCAACATCAAATTCCTGAATTTTCTTCATGCCTTTCACGTCATAAAAATTACAACTTGACCGCCTTTTGGAGGGCAAAACTCCAATGTAGATTAGCATCTAGAAAACAACATGCAAATACTGAAGAGCGTAAATCGAACATGATAATATATAAATTACAGTCATATGTGTAAGCTATATTTGATTCGAGTTTATAATTAGCGGTACCTAACTAAAATCAAGAGAGTTTGGTTACTTGATTCTCAATTGTACTACTTGTTTCTCATGCAATGGATATGTCTGGTAGTATATCTGTGCTTTCCACGCTTTAGCTTGTAGCTTGGACCACTTGTAGCATCGCTTATAGTGAATATGCAGTAAGTACCTATATCGTTGTTAAATAATGGCAAGGTGAATCGAAGACCTATCCTATCAAACTGTGCAAGAATATATAAAATAGTAATGTCTACAATGTAAAACCGAAATATTATACATATTTTCTTCCATTTCCGATACCGGCACTGCATTTGATAGGTGTCTTACCAAATTGTGAACGCGATTGTTCGTCCATTTTGAATTAAGGCCCGTTTATAGTCAATCAGTAGGCAAATATAGCGTGCGAGAGTTGCGGGCTATGGACACTACGCGGCGCTGCGCTCTAGTCGCACGTACGACCTAAAAACGATCAAAATTTCTCTCTTTTCGTGATTTTTTTATGATCGAGTGAAGTTATTAGAATCGTGTTTTGAACCGTAAAATAATCAAACAAGTATATTGAACTTCTACATATATTTTTCTGATCAAAATAACGATCATTTGATTGCTTACGGGTGAATCAAAAATAGTTTGATTTTGAATATACTGGCCTTAAGAGGTAGTCCAACGTTAGAGGCTAGTATGAAACTGATCTACTAACTGAGTCTACTAAACAGAACACCTAAGCAGTATTGGACACTACTCACAATAAAGACCGGTTTGCACATTGATTAGTGCTTAGTGTCAGTGTTTAGTGCAGGTATTTAGTGCTCAGTACTCAGCACGTTTGGACAGCGACTGATCAGAGTTTAGTTAAGAGTGTTTAGTATCTATATTTAGTTACTGTGTTTAGTAGAGCGTTCTATTTTCTGCGAGTAGCTAGGTACGTCGCGCGCGTCACTCTTTCACCTTTATTCTGAGTTTGTTCGCCTCAGAATAAAGGTGAAAGAGTATGCAGTAGTCTCTTCTGCCAGTTGGATGGGCGTTTGTTAGCGCAGATAGGTAGTATGCAGTAGGTACCTTTCTCGTTTATAAATAATCAAAGTGGAGCTTAGATCTAACCTATACATTTTTGCATGAATATAGACTATACAATGTAGATAACCGCAATATTATACATTGAATTATTACTGCATCTCTGCATTTGACATTACCCACATACCTACTTTAAAAAATGCGAACGCCATAGTTACGTTTTATATTAATAGCTTGTCTAACATCGAAGGCGAGAACAATACCGATCCACTAAACACAACAGCTAAACAGTATAGAGCATTACTCACACTAAACAACTTTACTTAACAAAGCCCAATAATTGGGCGTTTTTCTAATAATTTGTCCGTAGCGTAGGTAATAGAATTCCGAAAGTGGAAAAAAAATGTTTTTCTAATTATTGCTTTCTTGAGTTATGTGGCTAATATTTTTTTAAAGTTTAGGGAAAATCTAATAATGTCTGTGAAAACATGTTAAATAGCGAAAAATCATACCTCAATTGTGTTTTATTAAATAAAAAAGGAATATATATTTGAAAATCAACATTTATTACTCCGACTTATTATGATTTCAGCCTATATGTAATAAACATATATGAACAAAATCATATTATTTTTAACGTAAACATTTCTTATACATCAAGTTTAGGCACAGAACTTAACTATAAACTTTAATTTATTTTTGTTGTACGAAAAATCAAATACATCAAATAACATAACAATGAATAGCACTTTCGACGCACTATCTATATTACAATTTGCTTAAACAATAGGCTCACTATTTGGTATAATTCTTAAAAATATTAATCTTAATTTTAGGGACACGTAACGTAATTGGGATGCAACGTCGAGTTTAGAAAATAGGTGTAGTACACACCGCATTAAAAATCCACGATAATTTTCATTCATTAATAAAAAAAAACTTCTAACTTGCAGTTTTAATTTCAATGGAACGAAAAACGTTTAACGAAAATACATAATATGCAGCCGATTTTTTTATCTGTTAATTAATTTATACTTGTTTACTCTACTCATAGTAAACGTTTCTATCGAGATTATGCACTCGGCTTTACAGTTCCACTACGTCACTTTTCCGTACTACAACACGTGGCGTATGGATGTGATGTAATTGTACTAGCATAAGAATTTTGTTAGAATTTGTAAACAATTTGGATAAAATAAACAGTAACGACTATTTCATCTTATGTTATGTGAGTTTACACAATAAAACACGTAATTTTTAATGCAATAAAAAAGCTCTTGCCTTTTATAAGACGCTGCGAAGGTGTAAAGCAAAAATTTGAGGGGCCTGACGCAGCTACTTATCGGCTATATTGCTGGAAGACCGTCAGTCAGTAATGAATAATGAATAGATTCAGGCGTTACTTTGCGGAAATCCATTTTTATTAATAACAAATATTTTAAAAGTATTTTAAGAAAACATTTAATTAATTATTTAATAAAACAGTCATTGACATTCCACTTACCACAATGTTGCCACAATCGAAAAATAAAGCTTTCATGTTAGAATTATTGCTCGTGGTAGTAAAAAAAACTCCGTGACGTAATGAGGAATTTCCACCAACCATGATATAATAGGACAACTAAACATTTAAGTTTACGTTTTCTACGGTAGCCCGCTAGATTTAAGATTGAAATTAAAATACAGCTCCTGCCTCTTCATTGATATCCGCAACACATCTTTGAAATTGAGAGATCTGAGATTTTTCGTCTCCGTAATGTCATAGAACATATAATAATACTACGTATGGAATGAACACTCCTCTTCCCCCACCAATCGAGCCTTCTTCACCCCGCCACCGATTCTGAGCTGGCGCGGAGCTGACTTGAGTTTGGGACGCGCAACTCGCCCACGATGACGTGACGACGAATCGTGACGACTGTACGAGTATTTTAAAAGTTGAGAATGGGGTTTACGGTTGTTTATCAACTAAACACGAGAAAAGGATTGTAAGTTGTTTTTTGTTTGTGTTTTTTTTTTTATGTCTGGTAAGTTAGCCTTTGACCACTATCTCACCTGATGGTAAGTGAAGATGTGGCCGAAGATGTTGTTCAGGCTAACCTAGAAGTACTGGCTCTCAAGGACAGCTGCCGGAACACACCGTGAGGTGCTTGGCGATAGATTTTCTACTTGAGGGTAGTAGCTAGCATTCGCAAAATGCCCTACCACCATGCTATAACGACTGCCATCCTAAGACAACAACCGGGACCGACGGCTTAACGTGCCCTCCGAAGCACGGAAACGCTCAGTAGTAATGTCACTAGCGGTCACCCATCCATCTCATGACCGCGCGCGACGTTACTTAACTTTGCTGATCGGTTGAGAACAGCTAAGTAAACTTCGCTACGAGCGCTTCGAAAAACAGAGAGGTCTCTATAGGAGGAGTTACTCTTCTTCTATAGTGTTCTCTGCCCGTGGGAGTTAACACTCCAGATGGCAGGCATTTTTCGAGGAACTGATATCTCACACTGCGATCCCCAAGCTGCCTGCCAAGTGTGGGGACTATGGCAAACCTCCCCATAATGGGGGAGGCGGCTGTGTTCAGCAGTGGGCTATCCGGCTGATACAGTATAATATAAGAAATCGATATCATAGGAACTGAACACATTATATCTGTTCATCAAAAGAATGACTGTAAAATCAAAGATAATTAAATAAACACTACCATTTCAATATTTAAAAAAAAATAGCACTATTTGCTGAAAATATATAGACAAAAAAAATTTTGGCAAATAAAAATATGAAACATAATGTATACTTACGTACATTTTTGGTCAAACCTCTTCTTTGATTAATACGCCTAAACATTTTGATTTCGCCGTTTCCTCCATTTCATTATGAAATACTGCATGCACGAGGTAATGCGTGAATACGCATACATACGTAATTACTCTTACGTAGAAATATGACATTCATAAACAGAACTCGTCAATTCGCGTCCTCGCTAGTTCATACTGATTAGGTAGTATTTATTTTGTGCCTTCGGGAATTATCAATGCGCTTCTCGCACCGCACGCGGCGTCCCTTGATTTGATGACCTTGCCTTGATGCTTCCGAAAGAAAAAGCTGGAAGTTCAGATTTCAGTCGCACACCGTACCTACGCGCCGATGATGCGTCGTTAGTAAAGTAGGGGAAACTGGGAACAGTTGATCCCCCACTTTGATTTTATGCCATACTGTCTTTAATTTTGAATGGAAATGGATGGATTTAGTATTTGAGGACACCTAATTTATCTAGCTACCAAACATACAAAGCCAACTTTGATTGAATCATCATGTAATAAAATAAAACTGGGACAAAGTGTTTGTCACAAGTGTCCCCTATATATGGTTGACTTGATCCATCCTGTCGGATGAATTGATCCGGGGATAATCATGTCTCCCTTAGTATGGGACACATAGTACAATATTTTAGCTGCAGGTGTTTTTCATTGTGCTTGCATCCTCGTAGTCTCACTGGAAAATTTAGAGTAAAGTGAAGGGACCTTCTGCTTTCGTAAAAAACACAAAAGTTTTAGTATGATACATTATAAATTTCGATTATAAAGTTTAGAGTAATAAGACTCGGCACTTTACTTTCGAATTTATTTCCAAATTAAGCAAAAATAACAAAAATCAGTTGCATTATTATTAAGACTTATCCCTTATACTAATCTTATCAATAACAGACCTTTTTACTACACATTCAAGTACGTAAAAACAATATTATTAAACGTATCTAAGCAGTCTTACCACTTTATTGACCGAGCGAGAACTTAGTTCGAGCGAAGCGTCTCTGCTTCAACTTAGACATGCTTTGGTATGTCTGGTTGTTCTCCTCTACAGGTCGCATTTCTCAACAGATAATCACGAAATTTTGTGAGCAGGTTTGATAAGTCCATATTTTATTTGTCGATTCAGTTTTTGGATTTTTTCAAAACTACGGAGTTATATATTATAGGGTGTTGAAAGTATGGACGAAAAAGTTTTTTTGTTGAAAATTTTCGATGGAAGCTTCAGACAAATGAAATTAATAAAATAAAAAAACTAACACAATATTATATACTTTACATAATTTCTCAAACAAGGTCAATAAAAAGGAATCCTGAAGGTTATTTCATTTATTTGCGCTAATAAATCCAGTTTAGAGTCACTGATGCAAATGATGCAAATGAAGCACTCTACTGATTCGAATCTTTGAACTGATCCAGATACAAATGATACAATCTCAACAAAGATACGTTTTTGCCGGCACTAGTCTGAATCCAACCCTGACACAGGGACTTGTGCATAGATTTCCGGTGTATTACTTTTCTCTATGGTAAAGATCTGCGGGTCGATCACGCCGATCTGAGCGCCGATCACACTGGGGACTTTGTAATCTTTGATTACGGGTGCTTACCATTTGAAGTTAGATTCGTTCAAAACGCTAAAAACGATCACACTCCCAAAAAGTTGTTCCACATGGGTCTTGGCGTTATTTTTGCCATAAACGCTACATATAATGTCAAAAGTGACAGAAGTGGCAAATTTTAGTGGCATTCTTAGCGTTCTACATGGAACAGGGGAGAACAGTTACAAACGATCACAGTGATCACAACCATAGACGCAAATGTGATCAAAATTATCGAAAATAACGTTATTAGCGTCATTTACCCTATAGTATGTAAAGTATTACCATGGAGGTAGTAGTTAGTACTACGTGCAATAGGAATGAGCACTATCTGTGCATCTTGCAGCTAAAATAAAGAAAATTAAACTTTATGCTAAGGTCGTAAGTGTCTTGTTGCGCGCAAAATGAAAATGAAGCCAAGTGAGGGAGCAACCACTGAACGCTGTGTCCCGTTCTACCAGTAACTTAGAGTTGCCAGAGTTATGTTGATTTCAATCCTTTCGTTGTTTGTAGAAAAATATGTGATTGATGTAATGTAATGAAGTAAAAACATAAACTTCGAAAACGTTTCTAAATATAAATAATAATTCATTACCGACATGTTAAGGCAATATTATTTGTTGCTACGTGTAAAGCCTTATTAACGCAAAATTTTTGTGATTGACGTTTAGATTTTCTTTTATTTGTATGAAATGCCTACGGACACCTGACCTTGCAACCCCACATGAAATCACCGACTCGGGCGTGAATGGCGAAGTGTTTTTTGATTTCGTGATATATTTGAATTTTTTTTGTTAAAATGGGGAGAATTTGTGTCGTGTAGGCTTGCGGAAGCGAGTATTATCTTGATTGTGGTTTATCTTTTCAAAAGTAATAGTTTTAAACATAATTTGTTAGTTGAGAATTACGGTGACCATGCATGATACCAATTGATGAAAATGCATTTACGCATACACACCCGCCGAGGAGCAGGTGGCCATGTCGGGCTCAGGGTCAATAGGGACCCCACTACCGACTCAAAACCGTTGTCATCGACTAGTGGCAGGGGCCGTTGGGTCACTCGCACTCTCATCCGCAGCCCCCATTGACGTCGTCGCTGCCCGCTTAAACGGGCCCACCCGCTGGGAATAACTCCCCCTCAATGCCGCCTCGTGAGATGCCCCGGAACACGAGGGCATCCACACCTCATGAGGACTTAACCCTGATGGAGGGTGCCGGCTGTCCCCACGGCTGACTCCCCAGGTCCTCTGAGCGCAGACGGAGTGTGAGCGTGATCGGCTCGCCTCCGTGTCCACGCTCTGCGGAGCGGAACAGAAAGAGGATCTCTCTCCCTTTCTTGCTCCTCCGCCTGCCTCTGTGAGACAATTGCCTCACAAAACGAGGCCACCGCCTCCCACGACCTCGCGTCACCGACCATCTTTACGATAATGGCCGGCAAGGAGAGGTCAGACCCCACAACCGCGATCAGGGATTGCCGTGGTTCCGCTCCTCCTGGGTAAGCCTCCAGTGTATACTGGGCGGAGCATGACTATCCAATCCTAGTTCTAGAACAAATAACTTAAATACCTATGAATTTTTTATTTCTTTCTCTATTAAAATAACTTTGTTACAATTGCAGATTTCCCAAGGATCTTAATGTTAGAGAAATATGGATAAATATTATAATTTAAGGAATAAGCTGGGTTTGCGGCAGGAACTTCACAAGACTGTTTTATTTAGCAATGTATGATTTAGAATTAAACTTAAATGTAAACTTAACTGTTTTTTGTCTTACCTAATTAATTAAATATACCACAATAGGTAGCTTATCGTCATTTTATCTCATTGCATGTCGTCTCCCACAAGGACCAGGGGGCCAACTCTAACCTCTAATAGTAATAATAACTTAATCTTACTGCAAAATTTTATACCTCCACGTCAATTAAGCAAGCTTAAAATCGGTAATGGAATCGCTCAGCGTTTTGATGACGTCAAAACAAATTGTTCACTCTATTCGCGAACTCTGACGTTACATTTTATACGAAGTATTACTGTTCCAACGACTAATCCGACATGTTCATCCATCTTAAAAAAAGTTACTTTCTAGCAGCGGCTTTAAACTTGATTTTGACTATTTTAGGATAAAATGGGTTTAATTAATGTGTTAATTACGTACGATGTTATTATTTTTATTTAAATGCAGCAAAATTATTTGATGAGTGAAACTAAACAACAAGCGAAAACAATTCATTAGAGTGCAGTGTAGTTATTTTAATTTACTTTAAGATAGTTATAACAAACTCTTGTATGTTTTCCGAAGCAAATAAAATAAAAAACTAAAAACAGCTGACAGTAAAAAGTCGTACAACTATTGTAAAACCGTTCCTTAACATCGTAGTTCGGAACAGTGCGAGCGGTATAAATCTATATTATGAACATCTTGTATCTCGCTTGCACATCCGCGATACATATTTCATTCGTTCTTTATGTAGGATCAAACCAATATTGCTTGACGCGATTGTGGGTCGGTGATAGTTCGTGACTGCGAATGATTTTTTTAAGCATGAAACAATCCATGCTCCTGTTTTATGATGGTTTCGCAAAGGGTGGGAGTTGGCCCCCAGATGGTAAGTTCCTATCTATATGACCGCGAGTGTGAAGCAAGCAAAAACAGGAAATATATCGTGCCGCAAAGGACAAGTTTATCAATAGCATCTTCGTTTAAAATCCATCTGAAGCAATCATCTGCTGAAGTCAGATCACAAATATTTTTTTTATAATTATTGTCCTTAAATCATATTTCAATATATTCACAATTGACAGAGAGGGATAAGAGGTACAGTTACTGAGCTCACGTTCGACTTCAATTTTGCGAGAACAGCTCATTCCTGTTGTACGTAGTACTTATTACTTCCATTAGTATTACTTGCTCAGTGACATTGTGTGTGTTTTTGAAAGATGTGGTCGTAGGAAGTATTAAATTCTCTTTGGTATTTGGTAGCGTAAAAAAAATAAAAATATTTTAGTATTAAAATAATATTACTAAAATTAATATTTACTGAATTAATTGCTCTATTATGAGATGGACGGTGCATATCGAAGGTGGGCCGATGAGAGTAAATCACGCCGCTGTAGCCATAGGCCATAAAATTTACTCCTTTGGAGGATATTGCTCCACCGAAGAGTATAAGGACTGGGAACAAATCCCTGTCTACGTTTTGGATACGACTACATTCAGATGGGCAACTGTAAAATACAAGAATGGCAGTCATATTCCATTTCAAAGATACGGTCACACTGCCGTTGCGTATGGCGATAAGGTAGGTGCAACTGACAATAAATTCTTCATTCACTTCATTTTGTCGATATTAATGTATGAACACCGATCATCCTTCCTGGCATCTCCATCGTTTATTTTCTACTTAACCTACGTGTCATTGGCGAAATTGTGGCAATGCCGCAGAGGCCATTAAATTAAAAGTTGAAGTAGACTTATTAATCTTGTTTTTATTAATTTATTTACAACTGATAGATAGGCTCTGACCACTACCTCACCTGATGGTAAGTGATGTTGTGGTTAAAGATTTGTTTCATGCTAGCCTAGAAATAGTTTCTAGACCTCAAATACATCTATCGGAGCACACCATTAGACGCTTGGCGACCGATTTTCTATTTGTAGTTGGTAGCCAGGCTAGCCAGGGGGTTATTCATGAAATTCCCTACCTACATGCTACAATGGCGGCCATTATAAGATATCAATGGGGACCAACTATTTTACACACTCTTTTAAGCACGGAGGCACTCAGTAGAAATGCCCTTAGTGGGTATTCATTTAAGTCATGAGTGCAGTGGTCATTGCTAAACTTAGTCAATAGGTTGAAAAAAGTTGAGGTATGCTACTAGAGCTTAACATTTTTGAAAATTTCTTGATGCGTCAGGTATATTTTTAGGTGTTTATGTAGAGTATTTCCTTAAAGAAACTTAATAAACATTATTCATTAATATACATATACTATTTGCGTGCATCCTGAATACTAATTAAAATTTTAATGACTGGTTCACATGTCCTTGACACCTACCGCTAACTTGTTTATTCAATTGGAATATAATTAAGTTCAATATTTCCTGTTTGTATTGTAAAATTAATATAATGGTTTTCAGGTGTACATGTGGGGAGGTAGAAATAATGCAATAGCATGTGACATTTTGTACTGTTTTGACACAAACACCCTAGCTTGGTCTACTCCAAAAGTGACTGGAATGTTGCCTTATGCAAAAGATGGTCACACTGCATGTGTCATAGGAAATAAAATGTATATTTTTGGAGGGTTTGAATACAGTACTGAACAGTACTCACAAGAAACAAATTGCTTGAACTTAGACACATTAGAATGGTCATATGTGAATGCAGCAGGGTCCCCACCATCACATAGAGACTTCCACACTGCCGTTCCCATTGGTGACAGGATGTACATTTTTGGTGGAAGAGGCGATTTGAATGCACCTCACAATTCTCTAGAGGAAATATACTGCCCACAGGTGTATTATTTGGATACAAAGGAAAGTAAATGGTATACTGCTCATCCAACAGGGACGTGGCCTAATGGAAGACGTAGTCATTCTGCCTGTATGTTACATCAAAGCCTATCACATACTATTTATTTGTAAAACTAAGCGAGGATTAATATTTTTGATTGTTGAAAGCTATATCATTAATTGTCTTAAAAGCAATGCAAATTAAATTACCAATTACTATTTCATATATATAATACTAATATTCTCTGTATTACATTTATAAATAAGTAACTCATCTAGATATTAAACAACCATAACATAGCAAATGATGTCAATACTATATTTCTATTCAGGGCTGTATAAAGGAGACATGTACATCTTTGGTGGATTCAATGGCGAAACCAAGACTCACTTTAATGACCTGTTCAGATATTCAGTCAAGGATAACCATTGGGCATATATAGCAGTCAATGGAGTTGTGCCCTGTAAGCGGAGACGTCAAGCATGCATCATCCACAATGATAAAGTATACTTATTTGGAGGAACTAGGTATTAATTTTGGTTTACCTTTTTAAAACTACAACTGTTTTATTCCGTATTCTCAGTTCATGGCCAGCTAGAACCCTCAAATATAAACATGTGTTACCAACCAGCTACAGTGTTCACCATAAACTATCATTCAACGCCTGGGCCACGTTCCAAACTTCTAAGTGTAGTTTTTTTGTTGTTTTAACTTACTCCAAGATTCGGAATGACTTGGTTCTTTTATAACCTCAAAAGTCCATTTTTGAGGGGGGGACTAGAAAAATATATAGACTTTTTATGATGTTTGATAAAATATAACTACAAAATACAAAAGAGTGCCTATAATTTTCTCATCATGAAATGTCAAGGTCATGTCAGTTAAAGATGCAACCTTTGAACGATCTTGATAGTTAAAAAGTTGCACTCCGAGTGCGTTCTAACGAAAGTTCTGAACGTCTCCCAGTTCTCATTCTAGGTCTAGCTTGGTATTGTCTATGACCATTGACCATATCATCAACCGGTTAGATAGGTTAAAACCTAGAAGTTTTTTTATTAGAGTTAAAAAATGTAGACAAGTGATTCAAAATATGATTTCGATAATTTTTTTTACCAGGATTGTAGTTGGTATAACATAGTGACATTGACAAATAAGACATTTGGCAAATGCCTGACTGGCTACCTCCAACCTGTAACTAATAAAAAAATATGTTGCCTAACAGTGTTCAGGCAGCTATCTTTAAGAGTCAGTAATTCTGGGTTAGCCTAACCAACATCATCAACCCCATTACCAATTAGGTGATATAGTAGCTAAAGGCCAATTTCACCAAACTAGGATAAAACTATACAGAGATAACATTAATCTGTATAACCAACAAAATAATAGGATAGATAGATCTTTGTCACCATAACTGTCCAATTATCTTGCAGTATTTTTAATTTGCTATGGCATTGACTTTTATCAAATTTGACATGGCTGTAGCAAACTAATTTGGGGATATATCTCCATAAACTAAAAACAAATATGCTACTTTGCTACACCTGCAGACTATATCTGTAATGGCTGTCTCCTATTATAAAAGTCCATACCAAGGAGTTTTATTTTTTCTATGACAGAAAGCCAACAATTTCAAAACTGCCATTAGGTTTGACATTCTATGATACCTAAAGCCTATTACATTTTGATGGCCTATAGTATAAAGTTATCCGCATATTAACTAAACCCTAGTGTGTGGAAATTGGGCCATAGTCTAGTTTATAAGATATAAATACGAATAAAATGTTTTAGTTATTATCAGACTTCAAAATCATTCCAGGTTAGCCTGAACAACATTTTATACCACATCATCACTTAGCATCAAATGATTGGTAACAAGGCTAGCCCTATCAGATATCAATAGTTGAGACGAATTTACTTAGCATTCCATGGATTCACCGTGCGGGTGCCGGGTCCATAGCGTTGCAGAGGAAGAGGCTCCAGTCAAGGTGCCTGGGACTTGCAACCCAGTGAGTAAGGTTAAGGGGCCCCTTTATGATGCATCAATGCTCTCTTTCACCGCTCGAGCCTCCTCCCCTGCCTAACCAAATTTGGTAAGATCCTACTAATGCCGCCTTGGATACACGTTCTAGGATGGAAGTTACGGTTGTTCTTGACAGGCCAAGGTCTTTTAGTAGGTTGTATAGGGATTTTGCTGGTATACCCCTTGCTCCGACTTCTACAGCATATAAATTAACCACATAACCGTTTTTGATTAATTCATTTGTTAGGTCATAATATTTGTTAGTTTTTATTGTGTGGTCTTTAGGTATATTTGTTTCCCACGGCACAGTAAGTTCTATAAGTACTATGCGTTTTAGATTCTTTGAGTATAGAAATATGTCTGGTCTGGATGACGAAACACCAACATCCTCAGGGATTTTGTAATGTTTTTCATACGTGTCCATCAAAAGAGTCCAATCGGGAGCTGCGCCTAAGATGGAGTAAGGCTTGGATTTAGTTTTTGTAGATGACCCTTCTTTTACAAAAGCAACGTGTCGCTTGTTCGTGGTCAAACCTTTTTTTGCTCTAGCTACCGCGAGACTCGCCGCTTCACGTATGATTTCGAGGACTCTATCGTGGCGACGGGAATAATGACCCCTATCGAGGAGCACCTTGCAACCTACCAATAAGTGCCGTGCTGTACCTATGGCCTCCCGACAAATACCGCAAGACTTTTCGGTGGCTTTCCCCCATCTTACTAAATTACTTTGGTCTGGGAGGGTCATCTGAAAGGCGTTAAGATAGAATTTTAATAAGGCAGGTGACCAATCGTATATCAAGGTGCGCCACTTTAATGCCAGAGGGATACAAAATTCACCTATGGTTAGCCACTCACTTTGCATTTCCAAGCTCATTGCATGCACTTTATAGCTATCATTTTCGTCTTGTTGTAGAAAAGATTTTACAACGTCTTTATCCTCAACTTTCTTACTCGACCCAAAACCCGCTTTGCTGGCCTGTGCACCTATCATAAATCGTTTATGGAATTGAAGCCTTGAATCAAGATCGGAGGCACTTTTGTCTTTTGGGAGAGATGCGACTATATCGTCTTGAGATTTTAGTAAGACGTGCGTTTTGGTAACTCTGAGGTGTTTATAGAACTCCGATGGTTTCTTTAATTTCATCCCAAAATTATTTTGATCCCTAAATAAAAATAGATGGATCTGCCGAAATAGCGAGCCCCAACCATGACTTCAGTGTCCTGATGACGTTTGCATCCAGTTTTGTTAAAAGGGCTTTAGTAATGTCGTATACTAGAAAAGGCCAAGTCAGACGTGATGTTAAGTAGTTGTCGTATATCCAAGCTTTTTTAATGTTGCTTATTGGTTGTTGGTCTACCATACTAAGATCTTTAAGAAAGCTATCAACAACAGTATCTAGAGATGGTGTTCGTCCTTTGTAATCTATCTTCCTACCAAGAAATTTAAATGGCACAGATTCAGCAATTGTGGAAACACATTCTCCTCCTATCAGCAGTCCCGGATCGTAAGAGGTAAATTTGGTGTTCCGTCTACCCAGACACAGACAGTGGCATTTACTAGGTTTTGTTCTCAATCCGTTAGTCCATGCACAGAACTCATCCACTTCTCGTAAAAGTTCTTGACACTGTTTTGGGTTACGTGTCAGTATTGCAAGGTCGTCAGCAAAAGCAATAATAAGAATGCAATTAAAGTATCTGAGAAAATTTTAAAGCAAACAACTTGTAAGGAACAAGCTTTTAATTGATCTATCTATTGAAAATACGAAACGTTAACTCTTATGTAGGTATATGTAGAGAACATAGAAATTGATTGTATATACCATAAACCCTGTACTTACCTATGACATCAAAAATTGACACTGTTAAAGCTTTGCTCGGCAAGTAACTGACTCAGGACCTACCAGCAGGTAATTTGTGTAATAACTAGCTGTTGCCTTAGTAGATTTTATGTATAAAGCGCTTCTTTTGAAACTACTTTGTAAATTATTTTAAAAGTATCCCATGTAACAATGCAGGATCTAAAAAATCTGTATTATAATTATGTCCCAACTTTTATTAACATATAGACAGCGATCTCTCTTATGTAGTTGATTAAGATGTGAATATGTTAAAAAGATCTGGAATTATAAATTAATATAATTTAATTGTGCAAACTCCTTAGCACATCCCCCATTTTACAAAGATTTTGTTAAAGTACTCATTTACAATAGTTATCATAAGTATGGCGGTAATTAGCTCAGTTACCAGTATCCTTGTATGATTTTTTCAATAGCTCATAATTACAAGTAAGTAATTGAATAGTCAGGGTAAATCAATTACACCATTATATTTTCAATGTTAACAGAAATCTAGGTCATTGTTAACACTCGAGGAATAAGCAAACAAAACGTCACATATCCGTTTTTAAGATTTTGCAAAAATTAAGAAAAACTGTGTAAGTGCTCTTTCAGTCTTAAGACATTAAGCTGTGAATTTTTAGCATCAAATTAGATAAAAAATCAATATAATTTACGCATCTTTTATCTTTTCAGTATCTATTATAGGTTTAGTGTTATTTGCAATACGAAATTGCAGAAAAGACGTTTTGTTGGGCAACTTCACGGAAAAGTAACTTTCATTTTTAATATTTTTATTTTTGCAATAACGTCTGCTATGCGGATTACATTACAAAATTACAAATATACGATAGGAAAAATTTAAGTCATGTGCGGGATTCGAACCCACGTCCATCCACCCCTTTAGCCGGAGTATGCTCTAAACAATTGAGCTAACATGACATGACGTCATAACTCAAATCTTTCCTATCGTTCTTTAACCATCGTATTGGGATGGAGCGACATCTATAGTACAACTTGTGTTGTACTACAAACAGGACCAATTTTGCAATTGGTTTTATACTTGTAAATGATGACGCAACCTTATAATTTTAATATTGTTATGTTTGCAATAACGCCTGCTATGCGGGTTACATTACAAAATTACAAAGTCTTGTTTGTATTACAACGAAAGTTGTACTATAGATGTCGCTCCATCCCAATACGATGGTTAAAGAAAAAAAGGAAAGATTTGAGTTATGAGGTCATGTCATGTTAGCTCAATTGGTTAGAGCATACCCCGACTAAAGGGGTGGATGGACGTGGGTTCGAATCCCGCACATGACTTAAATTTTTCCTATCGTGTATTTGTATTCGATTAAAGACTAGATTTTTAAAGTAAGTGTCGTTTTGTAGGAATAGTACTTTTTCAAAGTCAATTTTGTTCGATAAAAATAGTTTTTTGTCGAGTTCTCAATGCATCAAATAATAGGTATCAGGGTCGCCAACACAAATTAATATCAAAAATAGAAACGTAAAAAAAAAGTTACGGTTTTTTCGCAAACACCTAAATTAACCAGCTGTTACCATGACCTACCTTCTGCAGAAAAATCTGTGAACCTCAAAAATCTACTAGAAATAAATTGTAAAAATCAATCATCTACATATTCACACCTTATTATTACTAAGTAGAAAAAAAGTACCTTAATACTACAGAAAACTTTAAAATATATGTAAAAATATATTTCTTGCATGTAATTATTCAGATCCTAATAAAAATACATATTCTAAGGTATATATTCTCCAAATGCATTATTCGAGAGTAGCGAAATCTTTCTGATATTACTTAAATATAGGTATACTATTTAAATAAAACAAGGGCCTTAACCTTTGTTGCTGTATCATGAAAACAGTAAAGACATTACATTGTTTAACTTATGTAACTACTAAATAATGTTATTGCTTACAATGTAGGCTAACAATTGTGTAAATTAATGAATAGCTTTTTTAACTTCATAATTAAATTGGCAATTTTGAATGCAAAACATGAACAACAGAAAATGACCGGAAAAAGACACGGTTCTAGTCACTTTAGTTCGTTCTTTTTAGTAACGAGTATGCCCTCCTCTCTTAGCAATGCACTCCTGAAGCCTCGCATGCCTACTCTGGATCAAATTTCTCACGTTTTAGCTGGAATCTCCTCCCAGACACTTTTTGAAGCGTCAATCAGCAGCTATTGGTTGAGACCTATGTATCATTTTCTCTAACCCTTCGTTTCAATTGGTTCCACATATGCTCGATTGGATTTAAATCCGGACTGTTAGCTGGCCATGGTAATACCTCAGTATGAGACTCTTTTAGTACAGCTTGGGTCGTTCGAGCTTTGTGTGCACGGGCATTGTCTTGCGTTAAGATGAATCCAGAACCGCTGTGTTGGGATCACTTGAGGCCTGATGGCGTCATCGATGTAATGTTCTGCAGTTACGGACCCGCGCTTAAAATGGTGAGATTATTTTCACCGTGTAAGTTAATCCCACCCCAAACCATTACGTTTGGACCACCGAAACTGACATCTTCGTGGATCAGGACTCCGAAAACCGCTCGCCGCGTATTCTCCAAACAACAATACGCCGATCATCATTAAAAAAATTTACTTTGCACTCATCTGTAAAAAGCACCTTAACTATTTTTAACATGAAAGTCAGTTCATATATCCTTATTTTAATTATGTTTTAATAATAAAATAAAATTACATTATATTTTATTTTATTATTTAAGTAAGTTCTTAAGTTATATTGAAACAAAAACATCTAAATTATAAATTAACATATTTTATGCCACTGAACATTACAAAGATACTTATTTTAGTTTTTAAGGTCTTATTTTTTTCATTTAGGTGTTTTAAAAGAAATACTACTTTAGCCTCCTCAGTCCTATATCTTACTTTAAAAAACACATTTAGTCTCCACACAGACATTTTATGGAATACACAGCACTGCACGTATGTCCGGAATTTATTTCGAGGAATTCCCGTAAAACTTTTTGGGTAATTTTGTTGCGCGAATAGATATTGATTAAATTCAATGATTTTGTTAAAACACTCATTTGATTTTAAACGCGACTTTAATCATTGATCAAAATCACATGATTTTCATCACAAAAGTCACACAAGTCGGTTGAGATACATATCTCAACCCAGTTTTTGACGAATGTTTGTCCTCAGTTAGACAAAAGCTACTTTTTACACAAAAACCTAATGGCTGATGAGCAGACCACCAGAAAGTCGTCTGTCTAATAATTTAATATAAGGCACATAAGATTCAAGATTCTATATCTTGGGTGGTAGATTCTCTTTTTATTGGAAAGAAAAGTTAACCTCAACCGCTGCAGCCTAGCCCGGACCGGAGACATATCTCCGGGAGAAGATAAAAATCTTCTCACGTTAGAATTTTTTTTTGCTCTCCGAGTTTGTGTGCGCAGGTGAATATATAGATCCACGGTGGATAAATCCTCTCTATTAGTGTCGTTACACTTAACAATATAAAATATAACCTAGCATATATCAGTATTTTCAGTTCTTATTTGCTTATTGAGCGGAGCTCCTTCCCGCTATATCACTAAGTATTAGTAAGTAATGAAGATCTCCAGTCAATGCCAGCACGGCCACGATCACTGCAAACCAAAACCGTTTACAGTTTAAACCGTTTAAAGTTGTTTAATTACTATGTGTAATAATCGCGAAAACCTAAGACAACATTGTTTACATTATTTTTTTGGAAAAAATATTTTAAGTCTGTAAAAATGTGGATGGTAAAAACTGTTTTTTAAGAATATCAAAATTTTAAATTTGTAGTTGGATAGAGCGCGTTTTATTTATAGGTATTAAGAAATTGATACTCGAAAGGTCGATATATCCCGCAGGGCCATATGCTCGCCACAATGTTTCAATTAAAAAACTCTGTAAATTTCAATATGATTTATTTCAATTTCAGTCCGTGTCCACACATCAAAATTCGACCAGAAACAGAAGAGGAAGACCAGACTCTTGAGAGACTTATAGACAACAGTGATTTGCATGTTTTGGACTATTCTCCAAACCTTAAAACTTTGGCGATACTTTCCGTATTACAGTACAAACTTAACTATTCGTGCGTGCTACCACGAGAGATACTGTAAGTAACAATTTACACTAAGAGCAGGGATATTGTGTTGTGCCGTGGTGGCGCATCACAAATTTCGCAGAGTTCATTATATGCTATTATGAGGACAAGTGATTCCTCTAGAATCTAGATCCTACAGTGCAAGTAGCAAAATGTATAGACCTCCACCAACCTCACCAAGTTAGCGAGGTATTCTTATTCGTCTTCTTTTAATAAACAATAAAATAGGTATAGCATTTTGAAGCGCTCGTAGCGAAGTTTACTTAGCTGTTCTCAACCGACCAGCAAAGTTAAGCAACGTCGCGCGCGGTCATGAGTTGGATGGGTGACCGCTAGTGACATTACTACTGAGCGTTTCCGTGCTTCGGAGGGCACGTTAAGCCGTCGGTCCCGGTTGTTGTCTTAGGATGGCAGCCGTTATAGCATGGTGGTAGGGCATTTTGCGAATGCCCGCCTGGCTAGCTACACCCTCAAGTAGAAAATCTGTCGCCAAGCACCTAAAGGTGTGTTCCGGCAGCTGTCCTTTAGAGCCAGTACTTCTAGGTTAGCCTGAACAGCATCATCGACCACATCATCACTTACCATCAGGTGAGATAGTGGTCAAAGGCTAATCTATCAGGCATAAAAAAATAAAAATAAAAAAAACTAGAAAAATTTAACTAGAAATAGACTCCGCCATCGATATATGGATCGTCGTTCAGTTTCGCTGTTGTTTGGAAGGGCAGGTTAAATTAGCCTCTAAGTAGCTTGTTGTGCTCGGAAAGGTGAGACAGTACTTCACATCGTCCCATCGCTTGCAACGTAAGGCTCAAGTTCAGCCTCACATGGAGTAAACTACTTTAACCTCAGGGCGGGGGCTCCCCAATAGATCCTTCTATATGACCCAATTCATTGAAGAGCGGCTCGAATCGTCGACGATCAAGCACATCCCGATCGGCTCGACTCTTTGGCACTGCGTAGAGATGTTGGATGCATCTTACACTACATACCCCAACGGAGTGTGTTCTGAGGAACTGTTCAGTTTAATATATTCAGCAGATTTCTATTTAATGTGATGATCGGCAGGCAAGCTTACGGATCGCCTGATGGTAAGCGGCTACCGTTGCCTATAGACATCTGCAATGCCATTAGTACTGTCAAAGCGTTGCCGACCGTTAAGTACTATGTTAATCCCCTTTTTAAAACACCCCATATCATATTCATGAGGAAAAACCGAATAGGGAAGGTCGACCCACATTTTAACGGTATGCGGCAAAAACGACCGCTTGAAACGGATGATTGCCCTGTGGGGTGCTGTGCTAGAATATTATCCCCCCATACAATACAATTCGGCTAATACCGTATAGATTCGGACGGTGCGGGACGTCCAAGCCTGCAATGGGAAATGTGAGGATGTGCATTAAGACGGTGTCAAGGTTTGCAATGGTGAAATAGCCACCTTCCGGTATTTTACTTTTAGTCGCTTCTAACGACACCCACAGGTAGCAACGCGGGGTTGACATTATAGCCCGGCACTCGTAACGTAATTTTAATAATTTTGATTTTTATTGGGTGACCAGATCAATATTTAAACAAATATTATTTTAAACTCACGTCTACCATGATCTTGTAGACTTGTTATAGATATAGCCGTCAGACGTGAGTTTTCACCTGGCGATTAATAATTACACTATTTCACTGCATAACTTAATACAATACACGAAGCTTTAAGCCATTTTTTTTTTATTTTGATTAATAATAACCACTACTAATAATGGTTTTTTGAAGTTAGTTGAGCTCCCCATAGCGGATCTCCACTTTATAAAATACAAGAGATCCGTTATGTTTAGATAAACTGGAACTTCGTTTTTTAGTAGTTTGCGAAACAGCATGCTTAGTACAGTTGTGGTCTTTAAGGGTATTGTAATAATAACACACGAACTACAATGCCCTCATGTCTCTATTTTCAAACTAAATAAACGGTTCACGGCATCATTTTAAAATTGTTTTTTTTTTACATAATAATAACAAATAAAGTAATATTACTTGTGTTTATTTTACAGAATGGATATCCGATTGATGACAGTACCGAATCGCATCAGCAGGCTTATAAACCAAACTGGTTAAAATAACTACAATCTAATGCACTAGAAGAGATCACTCAATGTTCATAAGGTTGACTGCATGCTACCTAAGTAAGAGTATGATAATTACACAGATAACATATTAATATAATAGATCTCTATGTATATATACATTTAGCATGGGATGGAAATATGTATGCAATTTAATTAAGTGTTCTCTCTAAAGTAAATAGGTGTCTGTTTAAAGTTTCAAAACCGTTGTTAATATGTAATGTCTTATATGATTTTATTAAAACTTTCGTAAGTAGTACACATATTTCAACAATTTTGAATCCGATTTCGCTTACGTTAAATGAGTCGAGTAGTTCCACCTCGACCGGTTTCGCGACTTTCAGAGTCGCTTCATCATGGAGTACGTACGGTCTCTACCGCGTCCGCGCATGCACTGACTGACTGCGTTCATGCGCGGACCGTATTTGATGTAAATCTTCTGGTTATATAAGACGTCCTTTTTCTAGGAATACTTCATTATTATTTTCACTCTTAGGAATCGCGTCACAAACTTCATTTTGTCGGATTTAATGACATAACATAGCACTTCTATTATGTTGAATACACAAGATTCAATTAAAAATTAGAAATATATTGCTGTTGCTATTTTAGCTTGATAGGGAAAGGAAATAGTTGAGATTTGCTCTTCGTGAAATTTCTTTTGAAATTGCCTGTCACTTTCTTGCTTAGGTTGGCGTTAGTTTGTAGACTGTTTTTTATGGGTCATCGTAACCTCGTGAATATCGTAAGTTTACAATTTTACTTGACACTATACACTCAACAAGGATTGTGAACGGCAAAGAAAATTCACGATATAAAATTACGTAATATTAACATGACAGCGAAATCTTTAGTTTGTTAGGACTTAATCGTAAGGTGCGCCCTAAATGGTTGAATGGTGAAATGGTTATCCCCGACACTATTAGCATAAAGCTACATAAATTATAGTGGGTGTAATGTAAATTGGTCATCTCCATTCCTCGATAAAACAGTAAAACTTATACAACGTCAAGGCTAATTTCGTGTTTACAGATCAAAACATTTTTGCTCTAGTGCTTTAATTCATTTGAGGATTCCCGGTGTTGAAGCTTACGACAGTAGATGGCACGAACAGTCTTTGAGACTGCAATTCACATCCTCACCTCTATAGTTCTAGCTACCTGTTGAATCGTTCTTCACGATTCCAAATATATCAATACAACATAATATAATAAGCAAATTGAGAAGAATTCTGTTAAGTTTGGTTCCACTTTAGTTGACTTTTCCTGTCCAAGTTCGTCTTGAACGGGGCCGTTTTCCCGTAGAGGGCGTCAGGCCCGAAGCGACGAAGAGAGGGACTCTCTTCAGTGTTGGGTTGCTCGAGAGTGCAAAAGTGGGTGGTACTCCATCTAAGGCTAGCTCTAATAGCTTTAGTTTTGGTGCCTATGCAACGAAGTTCTATCCTTTTCTCCTTGAATCTGTACGCTAGTATGCATCACATCACCTAGTTCTCCAAATATGGACTTTATAGGATGTTAGTGACATCATTTTGTAATGTTTTTAAACATGGCTTGCCCTTCCAGTGGCTAACTGCGGCTAGTACTGCTGTTAGTAGTCGAGTTATTTGTGTAAAAACTGGAGATAGAAACGTCATTTTGGAATTATAATTTTTTACTGTTGTTGTCATTTCTGTGCGGCTTATTTGTGCATTCTACTTTTGAATAGGCACGCCAGAGCCTACTCATCGTTATGTTTTTGTTGGTACTAGCAGACGCTATGTTATAGCACCAACATCTTGATCAAGCTTTGATTGGACCAGCCCAAGCGTTGAAATATCTCTCTTTTGCTGCGGTAAAGGCACGACTCAGTCAGGCAAAGACGGTTAGTAATTGATAGGAAATCGCAAGAATGTACTAGGTTCACCACTGGCAACTCAGAACAAAACTTAATTCAAACCACGGTGAAAATGGTAGGTAAGAGCAAGGGGGATTCTTACTACACTGACGTTGCGTCAGTGACGTTCGGATTCACATTGGAGTGGAGATGCGGTCCATTTTACGCAGGGTACCTACATTTCAGGTCTCGTTGTTATTATAAATTGATAATAATCGTTTCGAAACTTGAGGTCGTTGTACCGATACGTTCTGAAAGGCTTGACTGTCAAGTCCATAGATACAAATATGTTATTTAAATGAGAAATCTATTCTAGGCCCACTTTTGCCAGAAACTGCTCCATCATTATCATTCAACGATTTCCGTTCAACACAAATTACAGATACAAAATTGCTCTTGCACATATTGCATTAAATAAATCGATTTAGATAGGATTTATCCGAATACAGATCATAATGCTCCGGAATCAATCAAAAGCAATCAATTTGTTCAAGAAATACTTCAAGTATATAATATTCATTTATGGCATGGTGTTTTTATGTTTTCTTATAATTATATAAGTTGAAATATATATAAAAATAAATATTTAGATTTGGTTCAATGAAATAAAAAAATATTGGCGAATATTTTATTTTCAAGCGTTTATAATATCGTCATTTAGGGCTCAGGCTAATCGTCATTTAGATACTACAATGGAAGTTAAAACTTTAGTTTTCACTTCTTTTTCTCTTAAAATATTTATTTAGACGGCTTTTTATGCTCTAGTGCACATATTACAAAATCTTTTAAAAAAAGACAAAGATAATTGTGCTTGTTAGCACCATCACGTGCTAAGCGAAAATCATATATGCCTAAACGGCTTCCGGCGCGAAATCGGAAGACGCGGGTTCGATTCCCGCCCGGGGCTTAAAATATTGTGCTCTGATAATTCGTAAAATACAATACAAAGATGTTCAGTTTGTTTATATTTCATGTCTTTTTAATAAATAGGTACCTAATAGATGCGGGGTGCTAATTTTGAATGTCATCGATGATTTCGACTAAAAGGTCATCGGTGACTTTGATATCACTGTAATTTTAATGTCACACTCAGTCTACCAACCCCATATTAGATCCATGACCAACCCGCAAAAAATTCATAGCGGCTATAATAGAATAAACCTATGATTTCGTACCATTTTTGTGTAGTTTCGTCGTTTACCATTTGTAAAATTATCAGTAATTAAATTTACGTTGGCACTACTCGTTATTGTTATCATAAGCATGATAATTCAAGTCTCAAGTGAGTTCCAAATGTGTCATTTATTGGAATTTGTGGCTATCGGCTATTTTGATGGTATTTAGTCACTAACTGAGATTCAAAAATCGCACCCAGGGTTAAAGACGCAGATATGGTTATATTTCCTAACAATGGCAGTCAAAATAGTACATTGTTCAAATAACAGTATTGATTTTAACTAAATATACTATATGTATTACTTACTAACAATAAGAATATTTAATTTCCTATATTGAAGTGAATATCCGAGTGTTTAACTAGAGCATAAAACCAAATTTAGCCTTTACTTAAATACCAGCTCTTGTTTTTGACTCGGGCTTTTAAACATCTCGACTAAAATTACTTCTTTTATGCACTCGTTGCATAAAACAAGTCAATTAATACTATCAACTTTCTTGCACTGATTTGCAATAATGTTTTTTATTATTATAAATAGATTTGTCATTTCACAAATCGGATCAAACTCGTACGGTTTCGTGACACGTGAAGGGATGTATAATATCAATAATGTAAAAGGTCGCATTTTCTGTTTTTGGCTGTTCTACTTGGCAAAGCTTTTTTCCGAGATTATTTTTTACTTATATCTTCTGTGGCCGTTTACAATCTTTAGTACGTTTATAACCTTACTATGTTTATTACAAATCTATTCACAGACGAAGTTGCGCCCCTCCACAGTAAGTTTTTGATACGCATTTGTACGGGCAGGTCTCGTTTGAACACGACGTCTAGGGGTATGTTCCATTTGTCGATAAGAACGTTAATTTCGATAATTTTGATCACATTCTGCGTCTGTGGTTGTGATCACTGTGATCGTTTGTAACTGTCATCCCCTGTTCCATTTAGGATAAGAACGCTAAGAATGCCACTAAAATTTGCCACTTCTGTCACTATTGGCATTTAATGTAGGGAATTCAAACTGTTCCAGTAGCCTCATAGCGTTTATGGCGAAAATAACGCCAAGACCCATGTGGAACAACTTTTTGGGAGTGTGATCGTTTTTAGCGAATCTAACTTCAAATGGTATGCACCCTTAGTGTATTTTATTTACGTGCAGTTGGTACATACAGTAAAACAATAAAATGTATAATATGGTTACTTCGGTGGGCAGTAGTAGACACAACTAAAAAATACGGAGGGGTGTAAAATAGTCACGGTGGCATATAGGTTATTCTTATGTTCTTATTTATAACTTACCTACTAATGTAAAAAAATTTTAGAATATAGTTTTTTTTAATTTCATGAATAGCAACTAATGTATTCATGTGCAGCTAAGTTTTCGTTTTCTTGTTGAGTCAACAAGAGTTTAGATTATTTATTTTAGTCATGTCGTCATGGCATGATTTTAGTGCAATAAATATATTATTTTACTAATCTAGTCAATTGGTTTTATTTACACCTGTTTCTTTTTCCTAAATTAAATTCAAGGTAAACCGACGAGCGGAGAATGTGAAGAGTGAGTTTTTCATACTCGTAACCATATCGAAATCCGTACTATTTTGCCTAAACCTCAAGGAAAATTTTGACTTAATGTATTGGTGGTCCACTCTCTCTTCCAAAGTTCTAAGTCTTCAAACTCAAATAAGTCGAAAGAGGCTATAGCAGGCTGTATAATAGGAACTGGCTTTCAAATTATGCCCGTTATTTATATTACTTATTGGGTGATGTAATTTATCTATTTATTTATTGTCTTTGACCAGCCTGCCCTACCAGACGTGATGATGAGGTCGATGTTCAGGCTAACCTATACCTATTTACTGGCTCTCAAGGACTGCTTCCGGAACACACCTTTAGATTACAAATCTACGATAGAAAAAATTTGTCATGTGCACACCATCTTTAGGTGCTTGAAGATATACTTTCTACTTAAAGTAGGGCATTACAGTACACCATGTAAAGTTAGTTTTAGAAGTTTATATAAGGACTTGTGCTTTGGCATGCACATAAAGTACTTACGCCTTAAATTTTTAAAATTTATGTCTTTGGATTTTTAATAGCTTGAGCAGGCAAGTTTACCACGAGAAAGCGTAGCAGTAGTTTCGCCATGATTCTCATGTCTCCAAGTGAACGGAATCCATTATCAACAACTTGCTCTTGCAATACTCTAGAGAAGCACCAGTTGATTAGCGATCGCCAGTGCGGTTTTCGGTGCGGCCTCTCAGCTAGTGTACCTTACGTACGATGGGCGGATGTCCAAGGGTGAGTGTGCGTACTCCCAGCGGCATAATGTCGAATTACAAGATTTGAGTTTAGCAGATATTTAGTGTATGGTGAGGTGTAAATGTGTATGGTGGTTTTAAATTTGTGTGTCCAGCCATTCTTGAGATATTTTCGAAAAACACTCCGCTAGGAGAACGTTACGTTACGTTTTGAGAATTTCGCATCTTTTTTACTTTATCTCTTTATTTATTAAGTGTATTGAGCTAAAATTTTACAGGTATATGATTGGATAAATGCACTAATTATTGCGATACCTTTTCATTAGCCAACCCTTATAAAACTCGTCAAATCTAATGGCAAAAATGGGCGTAATTTAGGCATAGTTATTTAAACAAATTCATTAACTACTAATAGTATACAAATTAGACTTGGCAAGACATTGTAAGCTATTATAGAGCATATATTGACGTGAAAAGTTAGTCTCTAGAACCTCTATTTTAAGTACTGGAACCTAAAAACCTTATTTTGCATATATTTTTTTTCGATAAAATTGTAATGTTTTTTCGAATTCTGTTTTCACAAACATTACACACAAATTCATAGACACATGTGTAAAACTAATAATAACTGTGCGCTAAACCGCTTAGGATATCCAGCAAACAGCAAAACGTTCCCCCAGCGGCGTCTTGCATATCTTAAGAGTCTTACGACACACAAATTTTATTCAAACACACACATCTACCTCTCGTTATACTCTAATTATTGGTGTAATTCATAATACCGTGCGGCCTTTTTGAAAAAAAAAATCCGTTGGGAGAACGTTCTCCTAGCGGAAAGTGTCTTTCGCAAATATCTCATGAATGGCTGGACACACAAATTTAAAACTACCACACACATTTACACCATATCATACACTAAATATCTGCTAAACTCAAATCTTGTAATTCAACATTATGCCGCTGGGAGTACGCACACCAAGGGTGAGGCGTCGGCGGCTAGTTTGAACATAGTGATCGGGGTGGCATTGAGCGAGCTTTCGAGGATATTGTGCGAGTAGACCTCCAAATTTGGGTAGGTAACCTTGTCATCGGGTGCCGAACGTTGACGTGTCCAGAGTGGTTTGTATGGGCAGTTACAACAGCTTAATACATCAGCTGAACTATCCTTACGCTACTTAAGGTGGAACTGACGTCTATGGCGGAATATACAAATTTTAATCAGTTTTATCGCGCTTGTAGCTAGGTTCGGTAACTATTTACGATCATGCTATTCGCGGGTAATAAATTAATATTCCAGGTATTATCTTCAACAAGTATAAATTAAAGTAAAACCCCGACTGCAAATCATTTATTTTTGTTAAACGTTTTATCTTTCCAATGAAATGAAAACTGCTTGTTATATGTTTATGCGATCGTTAATTACAGCCCTTCATTTTGACCCCTACTCAATATGTTTGAAGGAAAAAAAAAATTTTTCTTTTTATCACAATATGCGTATATAATAAAAAATAAACTGGCTAAAATCAGTCAGTTTATTTTTTATTTTGTTGATGTACCTATTGTCACTTGCGCTATCATGGCGTATCTTTTTTTTTTATGCCTGATAGGTTAGCCTTTGACCACTATCTCACCTGATGGTAAGTGATGATGTGGTCGAAGATGTTGTTCAGGCTAACCTAGAAGTACTGGCTCTCAAGGACAGCTGCCGGAACACACCGTTAGGTGCTTGGCGACAGATTTTCTACCTGAGGGTGGTAGCAAGCCAGGCGGGCATTCGCAAAATACCCTACCACCATGCAAAAAATCTAACGATATCTCATACATTAAAATTGGTTTAGCCGTTTAGAAGCTATAGCGGAATAAAGAAACTCAGAAACATACTAACATGAACCCTGAAAACAACTCCATTTTTTGGGCAGTCTTGTAAAAAGTTATTGAACACCAATGCACACAATTCCATAATTTACCCCTAAAACCGTAATATTAAAAATAACGTTTACCCGTAAATAATGTAACCAATTCAATAAATATTATAATAATATATGAGATATCATAAAATAATCCCCGAATCTTGCGTATTACATGTTGTACAGTATTCAGACAAACTAGCAACAAAAACTATATCAAATTATGAAGTGCCCGCCTTAGCCATCATCGTTCGCCATAACAGACTCCAAAAAAAGTAGAGATTCTCTGAGAGAGAGAGAAAAGTTATGAGATAACATAACATGATAGATTTTATATACGAAAGCAATTTCTTGTCATGAAATTAACCATCTAGATACAATTCCAAAAAAATATTAAAAGGGGGTAACATACGAAAAATCAGTAGAAAATTCAAAATTCATTTATTCATCTTCCTTGACGACGTGTTTCTCTCTTTCAGGCATATATGGTACTGCACCAGGTTTACTGTGCTTCCTCCTATTGGCTTCTTTCCTCTTGTTCTTATCCTTGATCGTCCTGATCTCCGCCTGAGCGTTGCGGATATGTTTGGGTACATGCCGATGGCGAGCTATGCGTTTCACTTGCGGATGGCTGGCGAATTTTTCCTTTAGAGCTTCGGTGTAGTTGAGGGCTGTTCGCTCTCGTGGTTTTAGCTGAAATAACAAGTTTTTTTTTTTATTCTCTTTAGTCGTTATAATAATAAAACATCGACCTTAAATCCTATGGTAAGGGCAACCAGGCTCAATTTAAGCAAGTTATAGTGCACGTCTATGTCTACTCAAGTATTACAAGGAATATTGTTGCCCAACTATTGCATCACAGGCTAGAAAACCGAATTTTGAATGTTTAATATCGCGCAAGATCTAAGAAAACCAAGAATAATTGCCCCAGATTTTGTAAATAACCCTTTACGGGATCAGAAGCTGTACAATTGACATGCAGTCAAAATAACGAGTAAGTAGCACAAATAAATTCAGTACCATATGTACAGTACATTTTTGAAGCAGTGATGGCTCAGTAGCATTGGCTATGGACTGCCGCGCAGCAGGTCTATGGTTCGAATCTCGCCGCGGGCTTGAGCTTCACCGCATGGTGGAAGAGCATTTTGCGAATGCCTGGCTAGCTACCACCCTTACGTAGAAAATCTGTCGCCAAGCACTCAACAGTGTGTTCCGGCAGCAGTCATTGAGAGCCAGTGAAATTACAGGCACATGAGACTTAATAACTATGTCTCAAAGTGACGGGCGCAGTGCAATTCGTTACTTGTGATGAAATGCATCTGTTATAGGCAGAGGTTAATCCGCTTAACATCAGGTGGACTACGAGCTTGTTCTGACACATTAACATAAAAAAATAGCACTAATATACTTAGGGCCTGTTTCAGAATGTTCGAGTAGGTTCTGGTTATACTACCCAGAACATAAAATAACTGAATGATAAAAATTACAGTTACCATGCAGCGCATTTCAAGCTTTAACCGATGGATAGGCTAAATCGATTACTGTGATACGCCAAGATAGTGTTTTGTTTATTAAATATTTTCTGGGTAGAATAACTGGAACTTACTCGAACATTCTGAAACAGGCCCTTAGTATTATAAATGAGAAAGTTTGTGAGTATGATTGTTACTAATACGATAAATGATAATACAGAGTAAAATTAATCGATTATCTACATAACATTTCGATTATCATCAAACCCGAAATTGGACTCCAAGCTGCTATAAAGTAAATTTTTATGTGCTTACGTTAATTTACAGAGGCAGTGAGGTCTCTTTGCGACAAGTTACGGACCTGAGCAGTTGTATGTGTGTGTTTTCAAAGATAACTTTTGTTTTAAACATCACATCAAAAGCCGGAAGACGAAACTAATAGAATATTTTAAGAAGAAATTCCTACGCCATTGGAGGGGTTTTGTCGCCGCCTTGGGAACACAGGAATGTATGGGTGGGTTAATTTTAACCCAGACTTTACGGCAACTTAGAAATTTTATTACGCCTGATCAGATTTTTATTAAATATGGTAGAAAGGAACTGCAGACTCAAAATTGAGGTTCGTGTATGAGTTATATTATCGGGAGGTTGATAAAGTCTTAGAAGGTTTCTGAGATTTGTCTTCACTATAAAACTTGCTAGTCGTCTTATCACAATTACCTACTTCTCATAAATTGTTATATCATTCTTAGTAATTTGTCACAAAAGTACTTGTAGCAATGTATTGTATAGTACTATCCCGTCGTCTGTGGAGATGGCGTTACACTACACATACTGAACATAAAATATTTTTGTAAAAAAAATCGTCCGGTGCGAGTCAGACCTGCGCACGTAGGGTTCCTTACCATTACAGGTAACAGACAGAGAGATGGACAGTGGAGTCTTGTTAATAGGGTACCGTTTTTACCCTTTCGGTACGGAAACCTAAAAATGAGTGTTCTTGCAATATTCAGCGTGCTTCGCCCAATTTTATAGTCGCAGTGTGATCGCATTTGAGTCGACTGGTTTTATAAATAATCAAAGAACACCTGTATATCGACGAAACGCAAGATTTGCGGAAAACATTGCTACAGTCCGAGAAAATGTGCAGGAGAATCCGAAAAAATCGATTTTGCGACGCTCACAAGTACTATTCGCCTTTCGCAGACCACAACTTTACGAATTTTGCGTTGTGAGTTGGACCTGCACCCGTACGAAATACAACTGACCCAGGAGCTGAGGGTAGACGACCATAGATAACGACCTGTGTTCGCTGGACGGGTTCTGAGCTGTGTTGGAAACTGATCCTAATATTCATCAAAAAATCATCTTCAGCGTCAAGGCCTATTTCTGGATGAATGGTTATGTCAAAAAACAAATTTGATGTAATGGGGACGATACCAATCCACATGAGATCCAAGAGCGTCCAACGGATCCTGAAAAAGTGTGTTTTGGACTGGCGGTCATCGCTCCATATCTCTTTGGAAACGACGTTGGCCAGCCCATCACCGTAAACGGCAAGCAATGTAAATTAATGATTACCAACTGTTTTGGCCTGAATTAGATATGTCACACATCTCATGCCACATTAAGTTTTTTATATACGCACGAGCGATTTGAGGGCATGGTCATCTTACGTGGAGGTGATGCGAACTGGCTGCCGAGATTGTGCGATTGTGTGTGTGGCAGTGGCAGTGCAGACCATATATTTTGCATTTAAATTATAGAGTCCAATTTATTTGTTATAGTTTAGCCTAATATCAAAATTGACCTGATGGTGTTTTTTTGGTGGTAAAAATACCTTTAATTATAGATTATTTTTTACTGCATAAGATAATTATACTTACCACACCAAGTTTTTCTGATGCCCGAGCTTTCCACATCCTAATATTCATTTCATCCGATCCACTCAACACATATTTATTATCCAGTGACCACTTTACGCATGTTAACCTCTGCATTCTCTTTGTATGGTACACATCTCTTGAGTGGCCTTTTAAACTTTCAAATATTCTAATAGTTTTGTCATAACTGCCTGTGACAAACTCTCGTCCAGTGGGTGAATAGTCAACGTCAATAACAGCTGATGTGTGATCCATGTGAATGTTTACTGGTTGCTTTAGTTTTCTTACATCAAAAGTATATAAACTGAAAAAGATAAAGATAAAATTTAACATTTAGTATGTTATTAATTATTAATGGTAGAAGCAAATATAGTGACCAAAAGAAACCTACTACCAACGCCTCATGTTGTCATCTATTTTACAGTTTTACATTTAGACATTTTGAACTGCATTTTACAGTAAGTTATATATATTTATTTACCTAAAAGTCTCAATAAACTTGCATTAAAATCGAAGACTGAGCATGCAATGTGGATGCGGAATTAGATGTAAATGCAACAGATTTGCAAATTTGCATACTCGGTCTTCAGAGCTTAATTGTAGATCCTTGATTGAAGTTGAGGGAAATTAAATTTGTCTCAGTGTCACAATATTCAATGTTAAACAAGTCATAAACTTAACTGAATAAACATTAAAATATTACAGCTACAACAACTAATGCACACAGCTCATGCCACATTAACTTCTTTTCACATGCAGTTATGATTTGAGGGCATGATGATCTCACATGGAGGTGATGTGAACTGGCTGCCGAGATTGTGCGATTTGAGGGTTACACTTTTTCTTGTGGAATTTTCTTAAGTTGCAGGTCTATGCAAAATAGCCACAACCCACAGCAGCCCTCAAAGTCAACGTAACATGAGCCATTGGTCAAATTTAACTTGATTTATGTGTCATGGAAAAAGACTCAAGAAAAATTGGACATTTTAGAAGCCGCCGTGGTGGTGTTATATTCCACCAAATAATAGCAACGAGAGGCCTTTCAAACAAATATCTCCCAAACACTTTGTTTATATATAAATTTAAACTATGGGTAGTTGCATAAACTCACTTGTAATCTTCATTGGCTACAGTAAATATGAATGCTTCCATTGGATTCCAAGAAAGAGCATTGGATCTTAACTCCATGACTACTTTTCTTAGTGGTCCTGATTCTCGAGAATCATACAGTATCACACTTCTGTCACTTGCACAAGCCGCTAGCAGATTGTGTTCTACCTGGAATTTGATAAACACTAATAAATACTTTATTACTAAATTAAACTTACATGCATGTGCATTGTAATATTAGTTGAATGTTTTGAACAATAAAACCATAATGACTGTGGTGTAGTTTTCGTCATTAATTGAAAGAGAGCAACTGTTTAAACTAGATCAACTATTGAAAACAACTTGTACAAAGTACAAGGTGTTTTTGTGTTTATGATATTGTTGAAGAACTGAAAGAGACTAGTTCTGGAACAATATAATTTTTGTAGAATAAAAACTCCACCACTCTCCAAGTCCACTTCTGGCATAGTACATAGTACCCCAGAAGGCATATAACAGGTTTTTGAACAGCTTCAGAAATTTTATCATGGTTCTGCCATTACCTAACCTTTTATAGGCTCAGCATGTTAGGAAAGAAACTAATAGACAAAATAAGAACTTCAACCAACAAAATAACTACACTTTTATATACGTTATTTTTTGTAAATTTTGTTCAATTCATATTAAATGTGGATCCATAGACGCAAAATGTGGTCAAAATTATTGAAAATAAATCAAATGGAATACGGCCTAAGAAAACTTGTGGAGGCAGGACACACATTAAGAGGTGCAGGAAAATGGAACTACTGTATCTGAATGGATCCTAAGTCGGAATTAGGTAACAGCATTCTTTAAAAATGCCATATAACCCTGCCAAACTTCTTTTCGGCTTTAACAACTCAAGGGTTTCACTCATCAAGGCAGAGAAAGGGATTTATGTCACTCTGGTGTTGGTAATTATGTCTAAGTCATATTCAATGTTCACTGATTTTATATCCAATGCAAGATTCTTCCTGGGAAACAAAATGGATGCTACTCTTCATTAGGATCCTCATATACATGATATATCAGGAAGACTACATATGCGGTTCAAAAGATATGAGAGTTAATGGATGTAGTAATAGCTAGGCTAGATAATTTTGTATCCAAATAGTTTATTTGTGCCATAGTTGCCAATCCAAGCATCAAGAGTTAAGAGCAGCCGTGTGTCCCACCCCTGTTGCATGAGTATTTAACCCATTGAAATCTGCGATAATGATAACAATAGAATTTCATTCATAAATTGGCCATAGTGGGTCAGCCGATGACAATGAGTTAATACTGCAAGCAAAGAAAAAAGGTGGTTTATAAAATATCCCAAACCTGATTAAATGCTACATGATGAAGGCTATCTACCCCCCATTTAAAGACCTTAATGGGCTCATTTCTAGAGTTCTCCCACAACTGACAATGTTCACCACATGTAGCAAATATTGGTTTATATCTGTGATGAGTTACTCCCGATACAACTGAAAGGCTTAGCAACTGGCTGATGGGCTCTTCATCATCTTCAGATTTCACTTCATATTTCCAAGTTTTGATAGTCTTATCGTCTCCAACACTTGTGAATGTATCTCCGTTTGGATTGAAGCAAAGTGCTCGCACCCACCCTTCGTGAGCTACGAAATTTCTAGTACATTTTCGCATCGCCAAATCCCACAAGCGGATCTCACCGTCGAAAGCGCCACTAGCAAGTACCGCCAATCGTTTCGGATGCTTTGCCATACTGGACACGCCATCACGGTGCCCATCAAGGCTACCTACGAATGGTTTAGCAAAAACTCTCTCGAGCTTCACAGCATTTAATGCTCGCACATACTCTCTTGGCGCTTCTAATGGATGTAGACTGGGGTCATAGTTTCTTGGCACTGGAAGCAGGTAACTTAATTAACTTTTATTTATCAAATATTATTTAGTACAGCCATAGGGCAAAATCGTGGACTGTGTGTATTTACATTTATGAATATCCCTTTTTGTGGCTCGCAAATAGTCGTCTGGATTGCGACTTATTACTTTTATTTTTACTCCAGACATCTTGTATACAATTTGGTATTTTGAGAATTTCTTGCCTCTACAAACAAACCTACAAAACTTGAAAACACATGGCGAATAGGGCGTTCGGATAGCCTATCGGTGCCAAAAATAACACTCACAAACGCTAAAAATGATCACACGGGCCGTTCGTTTTGGGACTTCGTGAGCAAAAATATCGTTTTCGCTCACCGTTCGGATAGCTTTGAAAACGCTACAAATGACAGAGAAAAGTGATATTTTTGACCCATGTCTTATCGTGGGATCGTTGTGATCGTTTTTTGACAACTGCTGGTTTGACAGTTGTATTTGGCGCGATCGAAGAGTTTCACAAGGTTTTTATATAGGTAACTAGCAGAAGCCATTCAATCACAAACAAAGAAATAATAATAATATAGGTAACTACTTTTTTTGTTAATTTTAGGGATTTATTCCATATTTCGTACTGTGCAAAATGGTTAAAACATTGTCGGTTGTCAAAGTATGTTTTAAGCCGTTCGGATAGCATGCAGTAATTGGTGGTCAAAAATAGCAAAAGCTTCTATCCGAACGCTAATACACAAATGCCACTTTCGAAACTGCTACAAACGCAATCGAGCCAAAACGAACGCACTAGAAAGGGTATGTCTACGTAATTTTAATAACCTGTGGTGTAGAAGGAAATTTGATATGTTCCACAGGTAAAACATACAGCGGCAGACGCGTGAATCTCGGTTAAAAAGAACACATGAAATTCTGTCTTCGGGTCAAGAATTATTTTCCTCTATATCAGGGGTAGCCAGTTTTAGGGGGCTGAGTCGTCCGCGTCCGTAGGAGAGTACCCTATAGCGATTCCCTACACGTGGTCCCCGGGTGGTGCTAATCAGATGACAAACTGGTGGTAGGCTTCGGCCGAGGCTAGTGACCACCCACTGGACAAAGCCACGCCGCCAAACGACCTAGTCGTGTTCCGGCGCGATGTCTAGTGACGCCGTACGAAGCACATCGTTCGGCCGCATTGGGCGACTAGTCGCGGAGGGTAGCGGGATCCGAGGCACGGTGCACCGCTGGCCGACCGCAGTCAGTAGGGGACCCAATTGTGACTTAGCCACTCATAAAAGGCTGTCCCGCCAACTGTGAAAAATCCCAGAGATGCGCCATCACGCCGGTCGGCAACCGGGTGAGAGGACGAGATGGACATCTCTGGGGGGGCTCGGGCGTCCCCGCAGTCTCCAGACTAGTCCCCCTTCGATGTGTGCTGTTTCGTAGTGTTTCGCGGGGTCTACTGGTCGTAATGCCTCGTTCTACTGCCGGCTTTCAACCTTTTTTTACTCCCAAAACATGAAGAGAAACAAAAATGAGAGAAAGTTTAAACAGCGGCTGCACTCCCTCTCACTGAAAGTGCACTTCTGCAACATAAGAGGCTTGCACTCTAATCTCGTCCCTGTCCATTACTGTAAAGTCGCTTGTCTATCGGTCTTTTATCGGATACATTTCGGAGAATGTGCACAAGAACTGCACGACTTGGTTCCGCCCTCCCCCTTTTTCCATCGGACGTCCAAACAAACGCAGAGGTGCCATCCGTACATGGTTGATATTCCCAGGACTCGTACGAAGCGCTTCGCTTCCACTTTTCTCGTGCGTACTGCGAAGGAATGGAACTCCTTACCGTCGTCAGTTTTTCCCGATGGATACAACATGGGTGTCTTCAAATCGAGAGTAAATAGGTTTCTTCTAGGTAAGCGTGCTTCATCTTAGACCACATCAATGCTTAACATCAGGCAGGGTGTGGTCAAACGCGAACCTATTATGAATAAAAAAAAAAAAAAAAAATGTTGCAGTAAGATTAAGTTATTATTACTATAAGAGATTAGAGTTGGCCCCCTGGTCCTTGTGGGAGACTACATGCATCTGGACTGAGATAAAATGACGATAAGCTACCTATTGTGGTATATTTAATTAATCAGGTAGGACAAAAAAAGTCAAAAAAAGTCTACATTATGATTTAAAATAACTCCACGGGCAACCAGCAATGGATAAAAATGGCGAAACTGTTTGCTTATAATTCTATACAATATTAGGTAACGAAGTTAATTACAAACTTTTCATAGTAATAAAATATGTACCGTCTATGTCACTAATCACTACATGACTACATATACTATGTAGTCATTTAGTGATGATGTGAAAACAAAGTCACTTTCTCTGTCCCTATATCCCAATGTATGCTTAAATCGCTTAAACTACGCCACGGATTCTGATGCTGTTTTTTTTAATTGATAAAGTGATCCAAGAAAAGGTTTATATGTTCCATTAAATAGTGGAGAAGTACTGTTCTATTTGAGGTTTCTAATGTGATGTCGTAAATAATTACATTTTTCCGCTTACATTGCAAACGCAGGCTGAACCCTATGAGATTTATCAAAATAATGTATTAAGTATTGTACACATTGAAAAGGTCTACAGAAAACTCCGCTAAGGTTTATGTCTATCTCTTATGGATATCCCACAATAACATTTGTTGTCATATACTTTTTGCGACAAATAATGGCTAATTTTCGAAGCAATTTTAATCAATACAGGATTAATCCTTATCTAATTAAATACCTTAAGTACATTGTTGATTTAATATAATTTACTATATGTCCCTTTACAATATATGATTTAAATGAATATTTTCGAACGGGCAGTAATGAATAAATCAAACTACTGGATCGATTTTAATATTTTTTTCATAGGCTATATTATACATATTTTATACCCGTGCGAAGCCGAAGCGGGCCGCTAGTAATTTCTATAATTCACTTTTGAACACATTGAACAACAATATCCTTGGCTAGATTTTTAGCGCTGCACAGTTTCCAGAAGATTATCATGCTGCACAGTGTATGAACTAACTGGAATACGCAAACAGGAAATCAAATGCTCGTCTGACTGATGTGTTGTTTAAATCGCGTTCGTAGTTGAAAATACTCCAGATCTAAAATCCGAGGATCTAAAAAATACCGTCAAAGATATAATAGTGTAGTTTTTCGGAAGCATGGCATTTTATTTTCTGATGTATCAGTTCCATGTCAGTATTTTCAAATGCTCTTTGCTTTCAAATCTTAGCTTTCAATAAGAATTCTCACTTAATTTTGCTGAATTTCTTCCTTGATCTCAACTGATTCATTTGTTCCTCTTTATTGCAATGTTGAGATTAGCCGTTTCTTACGGGCTACCGAAAATGCCCCCGCGGTCGACCAGTCGACCGCGGTTGACGTCTTGGTCACCCCTGCTCTATATAAAGTATGTATAAGAGCAAGTATTTTTGATTCCATAATTCCGTTTTAACTGCATAGACAGACTCTTCTTACGACTGAAAATTTTAAATCTAATGACAAAGTATATATTAACAAACAAACTGTTCAATATTCACAGTCGAGCAAATCAATATTCATGTCAATATTCGCAATGCAACACAAACTTTCCCGCCTAAAAGAATTTTGACAGTGAATGTCAGTATTTTCATTCAGTTCAAATTTTGTCGCCACGCTGATCATTGCAATTTTTCGAAGATCTCTCGTTATCTCTTGTTCTCGTCACACTTAACATCGCGAATCAAATTATACGTGTGTTACATTATCGCCATCGCAGCGTGAGAATTGCAGGAACCCGATTCCTGGCCCGCTACTTTTATTCAACGAAGTTTAGTTTTCGTGTTTCGAGTGACACTATAGACAACGAAAATCGAATTTGCGGTATGAAGTTCTTTGTTTGATATAGTATATGATCGGAACGCAAAGTTCAAGACAAATCTTGCTTGCTATGGAAACTCCCATACTTCCCCTTCACAGGGATCGCAACTTCCCCTTCACAGGGGGAGTTTAAAATCGCTTAAATCGATGTTTTATACACTAAACCAGAACCAATTAAATTCTTGCCCGGTTAGATAAAATGTCGCGTAAAGACGAAATGTTGGTAACCTTCAACTTTGAGGAAACTGTGAAGCGAGAGTCCAAGTATCCGATCCAAAAACTGATACAAAAATGACAGATTAGGTGCATGCACATTTGTCAAAAACATAAACATAAGAAATTTGATGGAACATTAGAAAATTGGGTCTCATTTATCGGACTATTTGATTAATTAATTCATAAGAGAAATATTAGCAATGTAGAAAGCTACATTATTTCTGTCGAGTGTAGGAGATATAGCATACGATTTAATAAAAAAAAAACAAAATTATTTAGATGCTTATCAATTGCTGCATAAACATATTGACAATAAACAGTACATTGCCACTAACTATTATGAAAAATTCGTTCATTGTGAGTTCATAAAACCAAAAGCGCTTCTGAACTTGAAAGGTTATTTTCGGAAAACCTGACAGTGTTAGAAAAGTATTCCCTTCCAGACTCAAACTTTATGTTGTTTCATTTACATTAAAAATGTATACAAAATATAAATAATGTCTGTCAGACGCCACTCTTACAGGAAATATTGTTAAGCTCAGAATCAGAATATTTTAGGATCAGAATTATTGTTTTGGCCTCAAATGCACGTGTGCGAAACGGCTATTCTATACATCGATTTGCGGTCGTCGATATCGGGCTTGTATGCCGAACACTACAGGTATCCCATTCATGCATCTGTCACTTAGTATTTTATCTGTATATTAAAATACTGACACAGATTGTAACACTATCACTTATATGACTGCGTACCGTTTCACGCCAAGGACGATTTCAGCGATGTTACCGTTATCCCAATTTAACGAAATCGCGAAACTATGATGGTCCATATAATGACGGCACGTATTACGTCTTTACATAAGGCAACTTGCGATTTCAACAACCACGCTACAAACTGAAATCACCGTGGCTGTCAAAACTGACAATTTGTTATGTGTTAGTGAGTACTCTCTGTATATGTGTGCTTTGACCATGAGCAGAACGGTAGTAACTATTAATTAGGGCAAACGAAGTTCAATGACCTCTGCGGCGTTTCCAAAATTGCGCCAATTGCGTACATAGGGTAAGTAGAAAATAAACGATGGAGATTGGTCGGTAGCAGGAAGGATGATCGGTGTTTATAGCCAGGTTCATTAATTTTGCGTCTAGGTATATTTATCTGAAAATAGCACATACGACACAACAGATAGAGGACAACACAAATATAATAAGAAATACTCCTAATACTGGTTATCTATACTTAATATAATAAAGAGGAAAGATTTAATTCTTTGTTTGTTTGCATTGAAAAGGCTCCGAATACACTGAACCGATTTGAAAAATTCTTTCACTTTTGGGAAGCTTCTCTATCCCCGGGAACATAGGCTATATTATATTTAAAAATGATAGATATATTTGCTGAAACTCCAATAATGTAATCCAAGGCAAACCCTGGTCATTCGACTCATTCCCTATACAAAAGCCGCGGTACAACTACTTATTACAAAGACACTACACAAATGTTGTGTTTGTACACGTATAAATATGTGCGTGAAGTGTAAGGTTGTCACCGTATGAATAAATATTGTACTTGCCTACCTAACAATCTTTTGATACTGTTATTTATTACTTCTTTACTATATTAGATTTCGTAAGTTATGCGCACCTACCTGCAGAAATATTTACAAGCACAAAATCCAACTCAATTACTTAATCAAGTAGGACTTAGGAATATCCAACACAAAATTAGGTAACACTACTTCACATTTCACTCCATTACTTAAAATAATATATACCTACACTGTACAGAACGTATCATCAAACGGTTAAAACTTGCAATGTACTCGCTATGGTTTCATTAATAAAGAAAAACTATTTCCATTTACTTATTTCGCACAAAAACCTTCTAATATATTTATTTCTATTTGAATAGCGGTTAGAAAAAAATACTAAGATAAAGTACTGTAAATTACCGATTTTTATAAGGTACCTACTGTATAACTGAAGAAAGGCAAATAAGTAGGTAGGTAAAGTGTAGGTTACCAAGAATGACAACTTCGTTTTATAAAATAAAATGAGGCCGTAACCTTGGTAACCTTCTTCGTCACGTCGTCGTGCGCGTGTGGCGCATCCCGTACTCAATTCAGCTCCGCGTCAGCTCAGAATCGGTGGTGGGGTGAGGAAGGCTGGATTGGTGGGCGGAGAGGAGTGTCCATTCTATACGTAGTATTATTATATGGCATCTATGCCCAAGATGTAAAAAAAGTACCTTAAATAATCTGTAGATCGCGTGCGCTGTGAAAACTTTTGATGGTAGAATAAAATAATGTACTACGACTTTACAGAACACATCATTATTTAAAAAAATATGGTCAAATGTGAGTGGATATATATTTTATTTTATTTTTAGTATTTGTTGTTATAGCGGCAATAGAAATACATCATCTGTGAAAATTTCAACTGTCTAGCTATCACCGTTCTTCAGATACAGCCTGGTGACACACGGACGGACGGACAGCGAAGTCTCAGTAATAGGGTCCCGTTTTTACCCTTTGGGTACGGAACCCTAAACATTCTCGACAAAATATGTCTAACTATTATAGGTATGCCACAGTAAGAGTTCTTTTATTTTAATAATATAATAAAGGCTGTGAGCTATGTGAGCGGCGAGCGCGATTACGACTGTTCTGATTTGTTGGTAACATTTGACCGCAGTTTTATATTACGGGACTCTACTGTCAAAAGTGCGTTTACTGAAATGGAGCGGTAAGGTGATCGTATAAATAGTTTAGTAATCTTTTTATTAATCGCTTCTGGCGTGAAACGGAAGGCAGTTTATGATTGTGTGAAATTCGTGAAAAAACTCATGACGGACGCTAAAAAACAAAATAATGTTTTGTTTGTTGTTAGTTTAGTTTAATGGTGGTTTTAAAAAATGTTACTGTTATTATAGTAAGTGGGTGATTTGTTGACTGATGAATTGTGTTTTTATACGTGTAGGTACTAAAATATGTGTGGAGTTATGGACTGCACTCTGCAGTGTGGAGTACAGATATCGAATCTAGTTCTAGGTTGAATCAAAAACCGCTGTGTAAAAAAGAAACAAGCTTCATCAGTGTAACATAATAACATGGGTGGGCTCCATACCTCTAGGAGGTAAACTGACAACTTATCAAGATAGTCACAGCACGGGAGCTGATGGTTGCAAGCAGCTGTTTTGTAGAAAAAGTCCATTTATGTTCGGCAATGAACGTTATCTGGCTGATGACGAATTGTTAAGCACGGGTTAATAATTTCAAATACTTACTACAACTACTTTAGATTTACATAACATTGTATGTATATATGATGCGGCTCATCTTTAGAATCGTTATAAACCATAATGTGCCTTCATTATTTTTATACAAACAGATGTCACACAAAATTTTATTACGAAATCAATAGCTTTTGAGAAATAAATGATTGAAGTTTGAATTTCAACCTTAATCCATTATCATCATTATAATCAGTCAGAAGATATTCACTGAACAAAGGCTACCCCATTGAACAGCTATTACCTGCATGTAACCATTGGCTACCTGCGACTTTAACAATGTCATCAGTTCACTTATTGGGGCGCCTACTAACTCGTAAGTCTTCCGGTGTAATGTGGTAATTGCTCAAGTACCTACCTTTCTTCACCATCAGTGTTCAGTTCAAGCAAGTCCCCCATTGTCACTTATACTTGCTAAAATTATTCATAAAGACCCATAGGACCTATCAAAAGGACCAATTATCGCTATGCTCAGACCCAGGCATATTTTTATAAATATCTTTTAAAATATACATATTTACATAAATCAAGAGAACTAATGTTTTTTTTCTAGTATTCTAAAGAATAATTTAGAAAAGGAAGAAAATGAATTCATTTTGTTCTATACATTTCTCTGTTTTTTTATTACAGAAGTAGGTATAAATATTTAGTACTTTTCTAAGGGTTTTCAGTTATATAAATTAAAGTGACCTATTTTATTTGTTTTTTTTAAATTGGCATATAGATCACTTAATGTCATTCTCAAGGATGCTATCAGTCTTCAGGTACTTATAACTTAACCCATTGGCATCGGCGATAATTATAACAATAGAATTTCATTCATAAATTGGCCATAGTGGTCCAGTCCGATTTCAACTTATTAAATAACAAAAAATGCAACAAAATAGTTTAATTAAATTATCAACTATTAGAGATAACTTAAGGAAATACTTAATAAAAAACATACATATAAAAAATAAAACATAATTCTGTTACAAAACATTTTTTAACATGAATTAATGTTGACAACATAAGATTGAAGTTGATTAAAACAATTTTGTCCTCCTACCAGACACATAGATACATTGCATTTACAACACTAAATCATAAAATTTGTACAGTAATTTTGTAATTGGCATTTTTTCAAAATCAAATATCTCTTGTTAAGGCTAACAAATGTCCATTTAAAAGCACATGAATTCTGTTACTTCAATCAACAATTACTTCAAACATATTATCTAACGTAGTTTTGAGAACATTAGAATGGACTAGAGTATTCTGCTGATTCTGGAGTTAACTATGCTGGCTGTACAAATGGAATAACTAGTGGATCGAAGCTTTCTTTGTCACCATTTCCATGACATAGATATATTAGGCTGCCTCACCTCTGCTAGGAATTTCTGAAAATGGCTCAGAATCAGATTTGTGAAGATGAACTACCCAATAACCGCCCAGCCTGTAACCTTTCGTTTTCGGGGATATAATCAGCATTATTCAGGTCAAGCAATGCAGCTATTAAAAGCTATAATTTAGACAAAAGAAACAAATGAGAAGCTAAAACAATAACTAACTACTGAGACTTATAAACCTTCACATAGAACCAATTGTCACATTCAATAAATAGAACAGTTACCCATAGTGGCCTTTTCCTAGTACCAAATAAATTATTTGCCATTTGTTTGTTTGAAATTTGAATGAAAAAATAGTAAACTAACAATTAACAAAATTAAAATAAAGAAAAAGAAACAAAATATAGATCAAACTTTTTTTAAAACATGTATTATAAAATCACATTGAATGTAAATGTCTGACAAATAATTTTAATTCATTAAAACAGTTTTTTCTAGCAACCAAGATTTAAGTAACAAAATAGTCTTTGAGTAAGGTTCTTTATTGAGGATGGTATTGTACCTATAACATAATCTCCACAGAGTAAGCGACCGTTGCACTGCACATAACCATATTTTAATGTATTTAGCAACTCTTTTCACAAAAAAATAATATAATACGCAAATGGTATAATGTAATTAATCCTGTTCACTAATAAAAAAATGTTTTATGGTTGCGAAGCTGCTTTGCTCATACTTTTTGTACTAAACCCTGCAAACCAACAGAAATTTTCTGAAAGATTATCTGATTCTGATGCTTGCCAGGTGCATGCCGACTGGACATCATAAATTTGACATATCAGAATATCTAAAAATTCATTTTGTACTAGACACCAACAGAAAATTGTATCAAACAGCAGTTTTGCTGATTATCTAGCACCCGCTGTCATCATCTTTCTCAGCTTAAGTAAGAAGTACAGTATATTTTTTCCAAAAAAAATTCTTACAATATGTGCCAGCGTCTAAGTGATTCTAATTGTCAGATTTACACTCTTTATAATAAAAATATTTCCCAATGAGTTGTGTATGTATATGTCACCGGATTATTGTACTAACCGTTAGTTTATAATAAACTGTTGATAGATTGTAAATGGAAACTAAAATTTACAATCTAACATTTACATTTTTGTAAGATTATAAACTGACCATGTCCAGCCGTCAAATTGTAATTATGTTGATCAACAACAATTTACCATAGATCTACGAAAGTATTACAGTGGCCATAAGCAAAATACGTAGGTACAGGTTTTTAATACGTAGGTACAGGTTTTTAATATATAATTGTTTGGCTTATGTTTAACTAACCACCAGATATAGTAACATATAACAGACAAAAATAGTAAATGATCACAAAAATTAAACCCGCATTTTATCGTAAATTTATAACCAAAGTTTTAACATATCGCTATCCTATATTTAAGCAAATTACTCCAAATAAATCATTGTTAACCCAAAAGTAGTAAATGATCACCAGAACTTGTATATGATCACCAAAATTAAATATATAATTGTTTGGCTTATGTTTAACTAACCACCAGATATAGTAACATATAACAGACAAAAATAGTAAATGATCACAAAAATTAAACCCGCATTTTATCGTAAATTTATAACCAAAGTTTTAACATATCGCTATCCTATATTTAAGCAAATTACTCCAAATAAATCATTGTTAACCCAAAAGTAGTAAATGATCACCAGAACTTGTATATGATCACCAAAATTAAATTCTTGTGGCGCATCGCCGGCCGCTGCCGCGGCACGCTCGCTACGGTCGCTTGGCTCGCGCGTTGTTGTGGTCACAAGTAACCTAACGCTCCTCCTCGCTTCCCTCGTCGTCGCACCTAAATATGACTTTGCCCACTAAATGATATCATAATCGGACATCCTAACCCGGCACCCCATGGGCGTATTTTATAGATCATTTGAATTGTTTGCAAACAACACCAGGTCATCTGTCTGTCTCAAAACCGTATGCGAGATAGAAGAGAACCGTTTAAGCTTATGCCATGTTTGGACCAGTCCATGTTTCTGAAAATTCTTTCAAGTACAGCTATGAAGAGCTTTGTTAACAAGGGATGTCCCTGCCTCACACCCCTTGCTATACTTATTGGGTCACCTTTCCGTTCTCATTGTATAAATAATGAGAAAAAAATTCATCTTACTACTTCCATTCCAGAGTCCCATGGGTCAAATAGGAAAAAACATTCTAGTTCAATAGGACAGTTCCATGGTAGTACTAATGAGATTTTTTTCTCACTTGACCCATGGGCCTAAAACATAGTTAAAACTACAATAAGGATGGTAAACATTCCCCTATGACCACTTTGGTAAGGGATGAGTTGTAGTCGTCTATTATGGTACAGGCTTATCCTAGAATGGGAACTGGCTCCTAATAAGCTGCCAGAACACTGCGTTAGGCCCTTGGCTACAGATTTTCTACTTGATGGTAGTAGCTAGTACATATTATACAACCATTCAATTCTAGGCTAGCGATGATACGTCTTAGTAGTAGGCTGCTGTAGGACCAAAAATTGGCCGCATACTTACTGCTCGAAAGAGTATTTTGCTGGTGAAAGAGTATATATGCGAATTTTTGCTTAACTCACCCCATATATTGCCATACACTAGCCATCTACTGTAGTATAAGATTTTTGACCATTCCTAATACATATATTTATTATTAGCCTGCGTGAATAAACATGATACATGTATATCCTTGTATGTATATATATCCTTAGGTAATTTGAATACGTCCCTGACATTCGTCGCGCGCATTAAATAACTTAAATATCTCTGTTTAAGTGATTTTATGTGATGACTGATATGACAATAGCTCCACGTCATCTCGTGATCAGCAGTGTTGTTTACTAACTATTATTTTCGACTGTGGCTGTGGAAAAATATAGATAAGGTCACCGACCACGAGTACCACGACCACCCAACTACTGGACCATTTGTTGCTAGCTTCTGTGTGCTATTCAAAGTAGTAACTGCTGTTGCATCTGTGGTTAAAGTTGCCATTTGCCGGCGCACTAATCTTTTCCCCACTTTCCCAGTCCAGTGCTTTTGTGCCTTGGACCAAGTACGGCTGCGTCCGCACCTCGGCGCGTACCGAATACGTGAACTACTAGAAGTGCCGATATATTTCGTCCTCCTTTTTGGTGAATTAGATTTACAGTTAGTTCGGTACTTTGTTCTTGTTTACTGATTTCCAATTCCAATTTGTTGTTACCATTTTGTTAGGATTTGATAAATCTGAGGAACTGAAGGATAAGGATTGAAGAAAGGATTGAAACTTGATGAATCGGACTTCCTTGTGAAAGGTAAACTTACGTTGATCACTTTTTACATGCTGAAAATGATATGTGATTTTATTACTGTAAACATTTTTTCTCGGAAAGTACCGAAAAAGACCGTGAATCGGTATGAGGAAGTTATTTACATACTTCAGTAACCGAATGACGTTTTATTCACGTACTCAAATACCCCAAATCTTAAATATCCTGTAGCTTATAATACAAACTTATATTTTCGGTGAAGTTACTAGAACCCGATTTCTAGAAATGAATCAAACGGCTTTATATTTATGTAATATATGTCGGTTTATGCTTTCAGAGTTATTCATACTGATTGATATAATAAAACAAACTTTTACTATCGGAATAGTCACTTATTTACTTATGAAAATTATTCTACTACAAAGAAATTTGTGTTCAATCGTACTGCTCAGAGTTTATTGAAAGTACCTACAGGTATTGAACCGAATATAGATAACCACGCAAATTCAAAGAAGCGTTATACATTATATATGTAGGTACCTATAATTAAAACACAACATATTTTATCAGAATCGTTTAAAATGTATTCGAATGAAGAGAACTTCCGATTCTGCTCGAAAATTGTTTATGTATAGACTGTATAGGAAGGTACTTTTATTTCCTTTTTTTGTGAGGATTGGTTTACAGGCGACAGATTTTGTTCTTGAAGGAGTAGCTAGCCAAGCGAGCATTTTAAAAATGCCCTACCATCTGAAGTGAAGCTAAACTACAACCGCCCGTGGCGGTCTTCAAACCATGGTCCAGTCCTTAGCTATTGCCACAGTGTCATCACTGCTTTAAAATTTGACTGATTTTTGATGCGATTGTGGTCGTGTTCTGGAATAGTATATGGGCCTCGGCCTTGTTATGTGATCCTAATTAGCTCGATAATACGGCCCATGTATTTTTGTTTTTTCCAACACAAGTTTATGCCTGTATTCATTGATCGGCTGCATTCAATCCCTTGGACATACATAAGTTACTAACATATATACCGGCTTTTGTGGAACCCATTCAAATTCACAGTGAGACAATTATTATTCAAACAAGCAACATTTGTGAAGAAGCAGTCGAATTCAACCTTTCTGTTTATAGGTTTACCGGTTTTGCCATATCCATTTATCACGAGACTTTTATGTGTCGAACGTTTTCTTTGATAATAATTTAGAAGTGGAAATAAATTTAAATCAGTGTAGTATATTAGTTAGACATTAATTAATAATTCAATAAATCACATTCGCATGTCAACAAAGATGTGAAGATAGAAGTGGAAATATATTTAAAACTGTTTTAGACAATAATTAACTAATAAATTAATAAATCAATTTCTTGTCTCAACGAACACAACCTGTGCACCAATTTTTTTAATCGTTGTTTTAAACATAATATTAATTAATTCAATAAAATTATAAAAATGTTAATATATACTTAACTATCTACCCAAGCATTCTTAAGATTGCCTGTTTACTGGTCATTCAACTGATATATAAAAACCAACATTTCTCATTCAATAGAATCTAAATTGTTACCAATTTCATCCAATATAAAATGATACTAATACAAAATACGATCTGCTAAGTGAGAACTATTTAGAACACTAGTTCAGAAGTCACCGCGCTCTCGTGGATGGTGTGCCGTAGTAACTACTGAATAATCTATGAATACAAATTATAGTCGCAGCTCCAAGTAATTTATAAAGCACAAGTGACAACTGTTGAATAATCTGTGACGTTATGGCAGCGTCCTATTTTTGTTTATCGTTTAATATTGATAATGCTCTCGGTATCTCAGGACGTTCGTCCAACGCGCAAGGCGTCACGTTGACCATTGCGTTATACGTAACGTTCCAGAAACGACTACAGACTTCCATTATCGTTATTTGAAACTGCTACGGAGAATTATTTGTAAAGGATGTTATTTTTGCACGCTGCTTAACACGACTGCCCAAAAAAGGAATATTATGTTTATAGGGTTCATGTTCATGTATGTTTGTGAGTTTCTTTATTAGTTCAGTTTCTTTATTCCACCATTACTTTTAAACGGTTTAACCGATTTTAATGTATTAGGTATCGTTAGGTTTGTATTGATAGCGCAAGTGACACTAGGTATATAAGAAATTATTAAAAACGAACTGGTGGATTTTAGACGCCATATTGTGCGTACAAATTTTTTTTTCCTTCTTAACCCTTCGAATGGCGTATCAAGATGAAGTATAAAACAGAATGAAGGTTTTAAAAAACCGGCCAAGTGCGAGTGGGACTCGCGCACGAAGGGTTCCGTACCATTATCTCGTATTTCACTTTTTTTAACAAATAAACGGCGAAAACCTCTTATTGTATGGGAGCCCCCTTAATTATTTATTTTATTTTATTTTAATTAATTATATTTTAAGATAACATAAAATCAAATTTTCTGTGAATAGTTAAAGCATCTACCTGTCACCGTTATTAGTATCGAGCAAGAAACGGTAAAAATATCAAGTTTGTTGTATGGGAGCCCCCCTTAAATATTAAATTTATTTTATTTTTATTATTTGTTGTTATAACGGTAATAGAAATACATCATCTGTGAAAATTTCAACTGTCTAGCTATCACCGTTCTTGAGATACAGCCTGGTGACAGACAGACGGACGGACGGAAGGACAGCGAAGTCTAGGGTCCCAGGCCCCTTTGGTTCCCTACGGAACCCTAAAAACGATTCCATAAAAATATTAATAAATATATATAATAACTATATAACTTGCAGTTTTAATTTCAATAGCGAACGACAAATAATTTGCAGTCGGGTTTTTGCTTTTTTAATTAATTTGCACATGTTGATCAATTGTTTTTTCACGAATGCGAGCAGTTATTTGAAGAGCTATTGAGCTAGGTACCCAGCATTTTTTAGACAAATACAGAAGCACTGGTAGGAATATTATGTCCTAGATTATGTCCACGAGTATCATGAATCAGGCAGGCGCTGGGTGCTATAGAATGAGGGGCATGTTCTATTTTATGTTCCTAATAGTTGCTATTTCCTGCCATACCATCTGTGCTCGTGTATTCTACACAGTTTTACCGTTCCGATCACTAGGATCCACAATCAAGCTCCACATCCGTGGACACATTTTGCGCCGTTTCAATCTACTCGTACATGTGAATCGATGTTCGATATTCAAGTAATACATTACATCATAACTTATTTATAAGTATATTACATGTAGTACGTACGAGTAGTGAACTAAACGTAGTTAATGTGTGACTAAAATACATTCGATGATTGATTCTTTTGTATAGTATGTAATTTTAGACGTTTAATTTTACTGCACCAATTTTTTGTATGTCAAGTTAGAGCTTCCTATGTATGTGTATAAGTAACCTCTTCAATGAAGTCAAGATAATTTGGATCGAACTTCACTAAGGTAAGTTCGTTTGATCTTAAAATTAGTGGTAATACACATATTATGTGTTCATTTTTCTGAAATGTTTCTTCTTTTACTCTATGGTCTATTCGAATGGTTATGAGTCTTATCTACTCACAGTTAAGGATATTATCGTTGTAGTTAGTTTTTAAAAGCAATAATTAATCGTTTTTTTGTACTCGTAAACTAAAAAGAGTATGAAACTTCATACTCTTTTCTGATTACCTTAAGACCTACCTAAAACTTTTAGAACCTTCCCTTTACTCTTATTTTATGTGATACCCTTATGAGTTATGGTCGAAAAAAACGGCTATAGTGTCATAATCAGAATTATCACACGTAAAGTCATTAACAATTTAGGCCAAATCTTATAAAATTAATGCAGTCCAAATTAACTGTCGGAGCCCTGAAATACGTAGCATACCATCAAATCGTATAATTACTGAGTATAGGTACACAGTTGTAGTTTTGTTTAGTTCTAGGTAAAGTACTGTTATGGTACATGTTGATTTATATTTGACCCGACTAAGTTATTCTGTGCCCACGGTCTCTAATCATTTCCGCCTTTCTATCTGAAGGTACACTGTGCAGGCAAATTGGAGTTCATAGAGTGGCAACCATTTTAATTAGATATCCAGACATCACGAGGCGCTGTGACATTGCGGTTATATTATTTGCCATGATTTTGCTGTTAGTCGTGATTTCCTGGTACTTCTCCAATGCTTACTTGTATGCTTTGATATCATAATATGGTCGTGCAACGTTTGCGATGTCAGCATCAGATATGTGCACTGACTTCAGGGTCTTTTGTAACTTACTATAGAGCTACTTATTCATTCGTTTATTGCAACGTGTACATATATTTACATGTACATTCAGGCCCCAATATTTTTTATTGAAGTTAACAAATATGACCCTGTTAGGATATATCTATAGAGGGCGATACAACTTGTAGCTCAGAGATCGATCTATTTAAGTATCAACAAATAGTATCATTCTGAAATTCATTCAAAGTGTAATTAAAACATTTAGTTACGATTATTTTATTTAGACTATTTACCTGTTACTGGACTTTGTAAAGAATGTTTTTATTTTCAATACCGAGATCCTGGTTCTTGGCGTCGGTCAGTTTTTGATTATCTAACAAATCAATTCTAAGCTTACCCGAGTCCGGAATACCATCGACCTCATCCGGAATACCATGACGATGTGACAAATTAGTTTTCTCCATTTATCTTATATAGTAAGTGTATTAAACGCTTCTACCACTCTAAACTTAAACGTCGACGATCTCAAAATGATTTAAAGTTACTTACGAAATCTTTGAAATGGCTGTATATACCTAAGCTTTCAATGCGACTTGGACCGTTTAATCTTATACGGTTTCAGTAATAACTGTAAAGGAACGAAAAAGTGTTTAAAATTCTTTAAAAAAAAAACACATTACAACTAATAATACTCGTATTCATAGGCTAAAGCGGTTATTATGTTTTTTTTTAACCCAGAATAGATGAGCGTGGTCAAATGACCACGATATCACCTGATCGACGATGTGGTCAAAAATGTTTAGATTGGCCATTCTCTACAGACTCTAAACTTGACGACTCCCAGGATATTATTATCGCGAAACAAGAACGACGGTAACTTGTTCAATTCCTTTGCTGTTCGCATTATGAAATCGAATTAACGTTGTGATGGTGATAATCTTTAAAAGGAATGTTTGTCATGAACGGATCTCGTGATTCCGCACTCCTTGTCTGATAATGGAAACAAGGAGTGCGGAGAGATGGGAGAATTAGATGTGCAATTCCTCGGAAATTCCAAATGAATTCTGTGGACCACTGATACGCGATCATTTTATACAACAGTTATTTTGTTAGTAACACTTCAATGTGTAGCAGAAGTGTGTCGCAGAAAGAACTGATCCTTGAGGTATCCCGGAATTGATTGTGATTTGATCAGACGAATGGGCGTCTACAACCATTCGTATCGGCCGTTCCCTCAAGAAATCGCCGCACTTATCAGGTAAGCCGTAAAGTTTCCGATAAGGATGTTATGCCAAACCCTGTCGAATGCTTTTTAGATGTCAAGGGAAACGGCAAGCACTTCACAATGGCCTCTCAAAATGTGAGCGGCATATAGTTACTAGAAGGTCCCAGTACACCGTTTTCGGCGGAACCCGTATTGCTGGTTATTGAGGCGATCATTGCTTTCGAGGGTGGGACCCCAACCAGTCACACTAAACGAGTCACACTGTTACTCGGTGATACTGTTTTTAAAAAAGTTTTCCCTATCCTATCCGTTACACTGATTTCGATGGTTCACTATTTTGGCGATAATGGCTTACATATTCTATCTATCTTATAAAAGCCGTCGCGGACTTTTTTAAGACTATTTAAGATAAACATTTCCGTTACACATTATGTACGTGTGATACTGAAGTTTTTGCAGCGCACGTTAGAATAGGTCGCATATGAGAGAAATTTTTCCTACTTACTTGACACTATATTTTGGTCAATTTACACAACAGTTTTATAAATTATAGCCTATGTGTTATTCTGATATGTAAGCTATATTATTGTAAAGTTTGATTAAAATCCATTCAGTAGTTTTTGCGTGAAAGAGTAACAAACATCCATACATACATCCATACTTACAAACTTTCGCGTTTATAATATTATATTATTATATTATTATTTTAGTAAGGAGTAAGGGTTGTCTCATTGAGTCACTCTGGTACTAGACGTAACACTACGTACGTTTAACACTTATATTTATATAATTTCCTAGAAATCCATAAAAAGGTATAATTTTTTTTTTTTTTTTTAAAACCGTCCTTCTCCTAATTGCTCTCGAACACCGAGGGTTCCGTACCGACCCAGATTGTACCAAGTTTTTTTTTTACGCAGTATGATATCTTTAGCGTCATTCCGCTAAGGATCTTGAAGTCAGTTGCAGGTATGCGAAAGGCATAATTCTCATCATTTCTTCTTTCATTCATTGTCTCAAAAATAATAGACGTGACGTGAGTGAGGAAAACTGATCACGGTATCAATGGATACAACGCTCAAGGATCTGTGGCTAATTCAATCTGATCACGGAATCCGTGTAGACAACCCCAGCACGACGATCTTAAAATAATTCTATAAAAGCCAATAATTCTAGGTTAGCCTGAACAACATTTTCGACCATATAATCACTTACCATCAGTTGAGATAGTGGTCATAGGCTAGCCTTTTTTTGCGCAATAATAATTATTGTAGATGCTATCACCCATTTAGTTCCCATATTCTCTTGGAAAAGTATAAAGTATTCCTGCATTAAGAGGTGTTTATTTATTTACCTCGAAAAAAACAACATACAATATGTACGCTTTGTAATAAAATTGTATTGTAAGAGCAAATAAATAAATTATTTCGGATATTCGATACCAACATCAGTGCAACTTGACGCGCAGTGTCTGGCGTCATTTATTTGCCTCGTCCGTAAGTAATAAAATAATTAACTCCGGCAAGCGGTCACTATTGATGATGCACCAAATGACTCGCACAGACTTCGATTTGACATTAATGTACTAACCTTATTTTCTTACCGCCAGCATATACCTACAAGTTGAATACCATATGAATCGAAGAATTTATTGAAGCAATGATAGCTTAGCGGTTATAGCTATGGACTGCGGTGCCGCAGGTCCATGGTTCGAATCCCACCGCCGGCTTGAGCTTCACCGCGTGGTGGAAGGGCATTTTGCGAATGCTCGCCTGGCTAGCTACCACCCTCAAGTAGAAAATCTGTCGCCAAGCACCTAACAATGTGTTCCGGCAGCAGTCCTTGAGAGCCAGTAAAATTACAGAGACTTAACAACTGTATGTCTCAGGGTGACGGGCGCAGTGCAGCTCGTCACTATTGATGAAATGTGACGAGCATCTGTTATAGGCAGTGGTTACCGCTTAACATGAGGTGGGCCTCTTGCTTGTTCCGTCACAATAACACAAAAAAAGGTTTTTTGTTTAATTCAGTATTCGTATTTTTTGTCAGGTTAGCCATGTAGGTTTATCTTCGAGCACGTAGGGTTGATGTACTACTCGCTAATACAGTATATACCATTATTTTTTAAATTTTATTTACTATACTTTATAAATGTTCTCCCAGAACTAGTGGAAAAACATCTACACTTATACACCGTGTCCCAAAATTCAACGATAAGCCGGCATCGGTGCATGGACCTACCTACTCATGACTACTCGGAAAAAAAAAAAAAAATATTATAAGTCTTTTTTTTTTTAATTACAGAGACTTTTATAAAGTTGCGCCAACTTTTAATAAAACTTGCCATGGTAGTGTCCATACTTTTTTTTTAACCCAGACTATAGAAAGTGCATAGAATGTTAAAATCTATGAAAATTTTAAGTAAAAAAAAAATTTTTTTCATATAATTTTCATAGATTTTTTTTCTTATTATTAAAAGTTGGCGCAACTTTATAAAAGTCTCTGTAATTAAAAAAAAAGAGTTATAATTTATTTTTATTTTTTCCCGAGTAGTCATGAGTAGGTCCATGCAATGCCGGCTTATCGTTGAATTTTGGGACACGGTGTATATTATAAAGAGAAAAGATTTGTTTTTTTGTATGAAACGAATAAACTTAAAAACTATTGGACCGATCAGGATGAAATTGGGTAGGTATGGAAATAGTTCGAGACCCGGGGAAGGACATAGGATAGTTTTTATCCAACTGCGCAAAAAGAGGTTAAGAGAGAGAGGTAGAGGCTGATTTTGCGCGATAACCAACACACGTGCGGGCGGAGCCCCGGTCGTAAAGCTAGTATTTCAAAAATACAATTTTTTTTTTTTATTTTTTTTTTTATTTTGATTTTCATCTTAATTTTGTATAATCCACAAATTTTATGTTGTATTTATATATACATATGTAATTTTATGTGTTGTATTTACATATTAAGATTAACAAGAGTATAGCTAAAAAAATGTTAGCTACTACTTGTTGATCTTAATTTTAATTGCGTATTGCCTACCAAATTTTATTCTATTACTATGTAAATGTTAAGTTTTTTTGTAAATTGATTTGTCTAGTATAGTTGCTAATGTTATAAGGCTAATAAACAATTCTAATTCTTACTTTTAAAGTAAACTGTGGATAATGTTGAATGCACATTCATTAACTAAATTTGTTAAGTTTTTACGAATAACAGACTGCGATTATTGTCATTGCTACGCACGTTACTACGAAAACTGCTATATTGTGGTATTCCGAATCATTAAAATTCCGAAATTACAAACTGCGCCGCACTTTATCGCTAAAGTTCAGAAGTTCACGGGATTTTTACTTTGTGTGGGAATTGAAATTAGGTATCAATAATAAATAGGGTATGTTTTGTGTGAAAATAAAAACACTAATCTGTCGTGACATCTATTATTTATGTACAAGTAAAGTGGTTATCAATTATTACCTTCAAGATTCACGAAGGCGCGCTCTTTCATATTTTTTGTGTAGTTACGACAACTACTGCCTACCCAAACGATAATATTTTACATTTTTTTGCCGTCTTATCCCTTAGTTACTCGCATTGATAAACTTTCACTACTGCTCGCGTGGGGTCAATTTGACCCCAAAATTCAATCGCCAGTAAAACAATGAATGCATAAAATATGTGACTTTTTATTAAATTTAATCATTATAATATACTAATTACAATGACATTGTAATTTGATAGTCTATTATATAATCAACACTAAATAGGAGACACCTTTTCATTTAGGAGCTATTTTCCTCACAACAATTTTGGCATATGACGCTTTAGTGTGCATTGCATACATAATTATTGAATTAGTTACACACAATCTTTGTTTTTTCATCCTTGGATTTTGGACAAATGTGGTATCTGCTACGAATTTGACGTTGGCCAACTTATGGGGAAGTTATGGAACAAATACTTACCAAAAAAGTCTACTACGTTATTACTCGCGTGAATCAGGTTGACCCCAAAAGCACTCTCCTGCTGCAACCGTTCTAGACAGCGAAGTGCCTGTTACTAGTTATGTAGTTAACTACAACTTAGGAAGCTACTTGGAAAACAAAGAGGATAGACACAAAAACTACAAAAATATGAACGTTTAAATACGCTGGGGTCAATCTGACCCCACGCGAGTAATTAAGGGTTAAAGAGGCCTACCCATGCCCATACAAATGCGCATCAATAATTTACTCCAGTAAGGCGTGCCTTCGTGAGTGAACAACAAGTGATCAAGACAAGTGGTCTGTACCTACTTATATTCTATTATCTTAGCTAATCGTGCAGCTAAGCAGGGATACATAAAATATAATAAACAAGGAAGGTAACTTTAGACGTAATTTACATTTAAATATATCACGGTCCGTTGAGTTCCGTTAGAAAATTCAAATATGATATGACCCTGATACAATGATTTTTGTACATAAATAAAATACAAAAATGTTATTTAAATATTTTTCTCAGACATTGTTTACTTATTTTCGATATTTTAGCGTTTGTTTTATTAGGTTATACCGTTTTGTCTTTCTCTTCCTGTTAATGAGAAACGTTATATCGGTTTTGGACTCATTCCGCCCTTGATTACGCCATTGGTTTCGTTGAGACCTTACAAATACCCACGGAGTTTTTTATTCATAAATATTCCAACTTCATTAATTTTGCAGTGCCCATGCGTCCCGTAACAAATAAATCCCGCTTATGGATATAAAGATGTAGACAAAGTCAAAAATATCTATATTTCGCGTGAATTGAGTATTAGTCGGGATTTGACTGTCTTTGTAATCATAGCGTGCCTCGCCATCGAAACCGATGGTTTTGTCAACAAGACTACTGAAAAATAACGATTACACATTATCGTTCCCCGCCTTAAAACAAACTAAAAAGTCACCTACTTATATCTTTGCTAGTGCAGACTAAAAGCACGATTATTAAGTGCTAAATTTTGTCAAAATATTCGCTTTGGCCTGAAAGAGATACACACAGTAGGAGCTTTTATTTATACTGCTTTGATCACTAGTTTGATTTATTATATCGTTAAAAGTCAAAAATAGTTAAGCAAAGTCACAAATAAAACTAATATGATGAGTAATATATTAGTTGTGAATGATGTTTTAAAAATTTAATACACTTTATGCATTAAATTTAATATAAATGTTCCATTACAGTTAATAAACATAAATTAAAATGGAAGTGGTCGGACAGGATCTGCGCGTCAATAAAAATTTGAAGAGTTCATTCCCACGCGTTTGATTTTATATACAATGGTATGAATAACAGTCATAGAGTCAATGCCCGACCGAGTTGACGGAGCTTTATGGGAAAACAATATTTGCAAGCAGAGCTAAATACGCGTTTTGCCACAGGAACCTGCGATAACGAGCACCTGTGTTCCCGGTTAACTAACCTGTATTGATTTATTGAAATATCGACCCATGTTTATCACATTGTCCAAACATATTTCATATACGCAGTATCGAAGCAGTGATGGCTTCGTGGCATTGGCTATGGACTGCCGCGCAGCAGGTCCATGGATTGAAACCCGCCGCGGGCTTGAGCTTCACCGCATGGTGGAAGGGCATTTTGCGAATGCCCGCCTCGCCAGCGACCATCCTCAAGTAGAAAATCTGTTGCCAAGCACCTAACGGTGTGTTCCGGCAGCTGTCCTTGAGAGCCAGTAATTCTAGGTTAAGCCTGTTAACGCCTTCGACCACATCGTCACTTACCATCAGGTGAGATTGTGGTGAAAGGATAACGTATCAGATATAAAAAAAAAGAAACAACGTCACTGATTATAGTTCTCAATATATGTATTATCATTAATCATAGGCACTCTATTTTTCAATAAATATGGGGCTGAAAAGGCTTGAAGAAAGCAAAATAAAGGTACATAAAGCATTAAAATAACTTTATGGGCAGACTGAAACCCGATCATGATTACGACACCGAAAAAATTTGAATTTAATCTGTCAAATTAATTACAAGTCTTATTATGGCACTATCTCGAAAATCTCAGAAAATGAAATGTATTTAGTGTGTATTATATTCACAAAAACGTCTTGTTGGCAAAATTTTAAAATGTTACACATAGAATATTATGGTAAAGTTAAGTCTTGTTTCTTTACTATATATACAAATCTTATTAACCTAAAAACACAGTGTCCGAAATGGGAATGGAAGTAGTATTATTTGAATTCAGACTTGCCGGGTGTACCTACGACTTATCGGGAAATATGACTCGACTGCACGTCTCTCTGTAGTACCTATACATATATGTTTATAGCATTTGACGGAGGTGCGGGGCGCGGAGCGCGAGGCCGGCGTGTAACGGCGAGACAGCATCACTTTGTTGAAATACGTATTTCTCTGTGGGTGCTTCTGTTCCTTGTCCTCTTAAATAGGAACAACTATATTACGATCGTAGTAAAAATATCTAACGTTTACTTAGGTTTTATATTGATACAAATATATCCATAGACTATCTCGGGTTTTTTTTCGTGGTCTCACCATTTTGGCCCACATTAATAGGACCACGAGAGGATTCTTGATTCTTAGCTAAGCATGCTTACCATCTTCGACCACATCATCACATACCATCAGGTCAGATATAGGATATAGTCGAAAGGCTACGCCAATAAAGTGGTAAAAAATCAGATGTTTTTATTAGGGCATTGCTTCTTGGACCGGTATCAAGTTGTAGTCTGTACTTATATGGAATACTGCAGTCATTTCTGGGAAGGCCTAAATACCGGCACTAGACCCTGGAATTCATTGACAATCGAGCAATGACGATCATTGACAATATTGACGTCAGCAGCTTGTACTCCAAACCCTCGAACAGAGACACATAGTTGCACGGTACCGCTTATATTTTTTAGACTACTTATTCTGGAGAATGTGCCATTAATTTACATAACGTTATATAGCCAACTCGTTGTAATCGCACTGAAATCCGGCATCGGTTCATAGTCGATCTTACAAAAATACGCAAAGCGGTTTCATTTCACCTTCGCTAAATTACGGCTGAAGTATGGAACACCCGTCCCATACAAGAGTATAGCCCAAACAAGGGTAATTGCGTCATCTATTCCTGCGAGATATAAATAGTACTTCAAGTACAGTGTTAAAAAGTCTGTGTGAAGTTCTATGAGATTAATCAATTATATTCTTATTTTGCTTGCCTTTCTATATTACCACCGTACTATACAATTTATCAGGGGCTATACAATTATCAAGTATTTTTTTAATATCCGTTCAGTTAGTAGACCGTAAAGGGACATACATACTAATAATTTTGATTATATAGGTATAGGTACCTCAGAATAGAGAAAAAAAACTGAGCAAACCTAATCTACCATTGTTTTTATAATGTGTTACCCATGTCATTGATATTGAGATAAATGAAAAAAGGGAATGTAAAGCTTCCTTTTTTAGTTTTGGATTGCCTGAACACTCATTGGCTTTATGTGGCCCGTCACACAAGAAACAACGAAGCGTCCTTAGGTTTAAGAATATACTTCTTTGTTTGATATTTCGATGGCAAGCCAAAAGTTGACGCACTAGAAGGTCCTAACCAAAATTTTATCGAGTATTGAACGGAATTTCATATTTGTTTACCTATATAACTATTTCAGCCAACATGATGGGATATATGATTATATTTTTTCTATAATTAAACGTCCTTCACGTCTCAATATGTTCTCAGTTGCCAATCAAAACGCGATTTGTATGTCCCCTCCTAATTTGAAATGGGGATAGCGTAGCGACGCTTGATGATTTCAAACTACATCATTTAAATTTAATTCCGTTCTATTTTATTCAATTTTCAATGGTTTATGTTACAAATCGATAAATAATATGTCTCAGAATCAGCTCAGCTTGACTAGCAGCGGGCTTGACTAGCGACCACCCTCAAGTAGAAGAACTGTCGCCAAGCACCTATCGGTGTGTTCCGGCCGCTGTGTCCTTGAGAGCCAGTAATTCTAGATTAAACCTTCGATCACATCATCACTTGCTAACAGGTGAGATTGTGGTCAAAGGCAAGGCTTACTTAAAAGATATTTAAAAAAAAGTAAAGGAAATAATAATAAACTGTATTGTTTCAGACCAATCATTATGGCTCGTGAAGTGAAAATGCTGTGGTGGACGTTATTTGCGCTGGTACTCTACATGTGCTCCTGGATACATGCGGAGATGTTCACAGCCATATCAGAGATGGAACCTTTGCTGCAGACCCACAAGAGAATTATAGATGACTTAGATTTTTATATTGAGAAAGAGGAGGAGAGGCTCCTAACGTTGAAAAGGTAAAGTCTTGGCGCTAAAAGCGTGTGTTATTTTTATTCTATTTCATTAAAATTTCAATAAGGTAGGTACATTATAAAATTATATAATATGTTTAATCTAATTTTCATGTCAATTAAAATCAGAATATGATAACTATTTATATAGTGTCCATTAACGGACACATAGATTGATCTTAAAATGTTATATGTATTTATTGGGCATAGTAAATTATGTATTTTTTGTGCTTTGTGTCAAATTGTGACTTCTAGTTATGAGATAAAATTCTTGATAGAAGTAGCCGAAGTTGTCTTCAATATGTATTGTATTTGTGTCTTGTCTTTTGCATTGTTTGAGATAACATATATAACTTGTACCAATCATAAATGACTAGCTATGAAAGTATGAAATAAAATGTAAATATTTTTTAAGACACGCTAAATATTTTACTTCATCTTGAAAACTTCCCACGAAACTGGAAATTTGACGTCACGGTTTTTCCACCGAAGTATTTGATTTTTAAGCGTAACAATATAAATATACTTGCATATATATTTTTTAAATTTATGTACAGTAAAATGCCATATAATCGTATCATGAGTTTGAATGACCTTTTATTGTAGATCTTTTTGACCTATTTTACGGATTGTGAGAAAATCAACTAAATATTGCGTCTAATATCTCCATAATCCACAGACCGTTAGCTAAAAATTGTAGTAAGTATAATTAAGTTTCAAAATAAATTGTTATTGGCAAGTTTCGTGATCTCAATTATGATGTTATTATCTCACTTATGACAATTATGATCAATCGTTGAAAGGTAGACAAACATATTACCTTAGAAGCCCCCAACTTTTATAGTTGTTCGCTTGGTTTTGTTAAATCATTTTTCTAAATATTTCAGGCATTTGGAAACCTACAAGCGTGAGCACGAAAAAGCCATGCACGATATACCAAATTATTTGGGGAATCCTATCAACGCTTTTACACTCATAAAAAGACTGACTACCGATTTAGACGTAATAGAAAATAGTATTTCTATCGGCACAGGTATGTTAACGCAGTTTCTTTTCATTTACATTTAGTACATTCTTAAATAAATCTATTAAACTGCGAATTGAATCCAGAAATGCGATTAAGATATGAGATTTAGGCTCTATCAACACCGAATTGGCAGCAGCCAGCAGTTTTCCTGTCAAATCAATTTCTGGTCTCTATCAGTATAATGTATAATATCGGTTAAAAGACTTGCAAAAGTCGCCAGGCCGCAAGCGGTCCATCACCGTCAAGTCTTTCCTGTTATTCTATACATTATAGTGACAGAGACGAAGCTGAAAATGGTTAGACACAAAACTGCCGGCCGCTGCCACTTCTTTCAGAAATGAGCCTTACCTTATAGTGGTGACCCAGTGACAATGACTATGGACTGCCGCGCAAGAACCTATGGTTTATAAAACGCTTGCCTCGCAAATAGAAAATGTGTCGCCATGTACCTAACGGTTTTGATGTTTACCATTTTCGACCACATCATTACTTTCCTTTAGTTGAGATTGTGGTCAAGGGCTATATAAATACATATATATAATATATAGGTGTATAGACCATAAAAAGGCAGCCTTTATACTTAAAATTTATGGCTAAGGAACTATTATATATTCTATATTTGTATATTCATTTCAAGAAGAAGTAAGAAAGTACATTGCTGGTTATGACGTTAACTTATTACTGATTTTTGTACGACAATTCCCGATCGTGTTTCTTTTATTCACGAAAATCAGTACATCATAAGAACCTATTGAATACCTGAGTGGTAGATCATATCGCACTCCTAAATTACTGTATGCTTAATAAATATATCTCCATTGTAGTAGGATTGGTGGTAGCACCCACCGTTAATATGAGGCAACGAGCACTATAGAGTTGCCTATCTTTTGCTGACACAATTGATTTTGATTGTGCCCAAAAATATATATTTCTGGTTCTGGTAGCCACATAATATAAGAGAGACTGATACGGCCAAAACTGTCGGAAATATTATTTACTTATTTTGTACTGGCCAACATCTCTAAGTATTTAAAACGTTCAGTAAAGTATAATATTCGCATTCATCTCTCGAAACAATATTAGATTTACATAAAAGATAAAAGCCAAACGGCAACCTAACCTCAGTCTTAAATTTCGTAGAAATAACGGATTTGGAGTTCTCACTCTTTGTTTATCCTCGTTTGCAGACGGCGCAAAACGTTGTAAAGCAAACAAATATTTTGCTAACTGTAAATCGTAATGAATTCTATCTCGGGCAAATTCAAATTCAAATTCAAATATGTTTATTTGTAGAATGTAGTGTAACAAGATGGTAAAATTAACAAAATAGTTCTCATACATTCTTACCATTTAGGCATGCAAATTTTTCTAGCTACATAACATAGTATTGTCATCAATAGAAACCTTTTAGTTGTCATTAGGTACCAATAAAATTACTTATATACATTCACATTACATATGTTAAATTACATTTATTTATATATTATATTTAATTAGGCATAACAAGTTATCAATAAAATCAAATTAATTCATTATATTACTATTGTTGTCATAAATCGCAAATTTTATTTTAGAACTGTAATGTTTTGTTAATACGTAAAGTCTTTTTTTTCTATATTAAAGTTCCCTCCTCTCTCTTAAATTCCTCTCTCTAGTTCTTTGTATTTAAAGGTTTTGATATATTTTGTTTCCGTAACCAATAATGACGTTAATGATTGAATAACGATATTTATTGCAAGTTTAAGCGTTGTAGAAATGTATATTCTCATACGTGGAATATTCTAATATATCCCAGTCAAGACAAATTTCAATTTCGTTACTTTTAGATTACCTATCCAGGTCGTCCCTCTACCTTCTGGACACGTTAGTTCTGCTCTCTTCTCAGGCTATTTTGTACCTGAAGTCTGTCCTTTCTAATAACTCACTTGGTTGCAAACAAAAATGTAGTCTATTGGCCCCTAGGATAAGGATAAACGCCAAATTCAACCAGGTGACTTCATATGATGGACCGACATTTCCTGTCAACTAAATGAAGGAGATGTGACCTACGTCGGCATCTTCTGTATGATTAGAGTGTTTTTCTTCTATTCATCAGAATACATCAAGAATATAACAATGAACCACAGCGATGTGAAGTATCCCACGTTGGAGGACCTCACGGGAGCTGCGCAGGCGCTCACTAGGCTTCAAGAGACTTATCGCTTGAATGTGCATGATCTCTCCGAGGGGCTGTTGAACAACGTCGAGTATAGGTATGTATGCTGCTTAATGAAAAAGATTAAAGTTAAATGTTGTGTGTATGTATTATATAAGTACAATCAGTAGATATAAAGTGGAGTTGGATAATAACGATGTTGATTTGTTAAAAACAATATGCGGGTAGCTCTAAGACTTATTTTTTATATTGAAATTTTGCACTCGTTACCATAATAAATCAATGTTTGAATTTGGAATGTTTTTGTCGTGAAGATTTGATGGGTTAAATATAATCGTGGCCGAGTTTCTGTCCAGCATCAGGTTCTTGAAGGTGGTCACGCGAATTACCTATGTGTTTTTTTATAATTGAGTATTGGTATGGGTCAAATTCAATATATATTTTATATATGTATATATAAAAATCCGAAAACTTTGCTGCTGCTAGATACTTGGCACTGGAACTCCCTTTAGTCCTAAAATGGGGAGGTGTCTACTGGTGCAAAGAAATGTTACTGAAATATAATAATCTCTGTTCAAACCCTGCTATTGTAACAGGAGACGAAACATGGATTGATTTTTATGAACCCGAAAAAGTTGTCTTGTGTGGATCTGTGAAAGAGACCGCAGATCAACAAAACAGCAACAAGAAAAATGTGTGGGCAATAAAATCGTGTTTTTTATTTTGTAAAAATTATAAACGGAATCTAATGTAGAGCAGGATAGCTATCAACCAAAAAGTGGAAAAATATGAGCTTACATTAATGGGCCTCCTGTTTCCAAAACGCTCAAATTTATAGCATTATTTGCAAATTACGCAAAACTTTCAGTGTGGCCCACGCATAAATCGTAAATCTTAATAAATGTAGTACCTACTTATTAGAAGGTATCAAAAATCATGAATAAGATAAAACCATGTGTTGAATAAAATGTATCAGCTGCCTCAAAGCTGATCAGGTTTAGCGTAGCCTGCGCACCGTGTGACACCGGATATTGCTGAGCTAGATGCTTCGGTTTGGATATGAGCTAAAATTAAATATTATTAGTCCAAGACAATAAGTTTTTATATAAGGCGTTTTTAAGTTAATTGTTTTTACCCTTATCTAAAAGTACCATGTTAAGAATATTAAGAATTATGATTTAGCTTTAAAAATTTTTTACGTTACAAAAGTTTTAAAGCTAAATCATAATTCTTAACATTAAAATTGAATAACTATTGCCTATTTTTTTTGTATGTTATTGTGACAGTACAAGCTCGAGGCCCACCTGATGTTAAGCGGACTAACCTCTGCCTGTAACAGATGCATTTCGACACAAGTCACGAATTGCACTGCACCTGTCACCTGGAGACATAGTTGTTAAGTCGCATGTGCCTGTAATTTCTCTGGCTCTCAAGGAACACACCGTTAGGTGGTTGGCGACAGATTTTCTACTTGAGGGTGGTCGCTAGCCAGGCGGGCATTCGCAAAATGCCCTTCCACCATGCGGTGAAGCTCAAGCCCGCGGCGGGATTCGAACCATGGACCTGCTGCGCGTCATTCCATAGCCAATGCCACTGAGCCATCACTGCTTGAAAAAAATCTCTATTGTAAAGAAACTCTGATCTCTGCCTATTTTCTTTAGATGTTTAACTTACAAGCATGTTAATTTTATTGTTAGTTATTCCGAAACTTCTAACACCCACATTATCTATCGTTACATAACAAATTAACATTCATCTCAAATTGATAATAAACTGCTTTATTTTGGCGATATGTGATAGTGTTAAGTGGCGGAACATACATATTAAATTATTGGCGGTTTGTCACGTACGCCAACAATATCGAGCCGACTTCCATCGGTATGTGATTTCGCGGATCGCGCAGATAAGAGTAGTTTTTATACTCATGAAAGAATTGGTTTAAAGACGTTTAATTACTATATGTATGAAGCAGTGACTCAGTACGAGTATGTTACATTACAGTTGCTTAACTAACCCTAAGAGTAATTTAGACGATAATTATATATCTAATATAATAATTATGTAGACACACATTATATTATCAGTGGGCCCCAAACTCGGCTATAGGCCTGTATCTTAGGGACCCGTATAGGGGACTTTGGGTTTCTGTAGCATATTGCATGGAGGTAGATAATTTTGCTTTATCTAGCTTTCAAGTAGAAATTCTTCTGTGGAGGACTTTACGTTGAGTTCCTTTATGCTGTCCTTGAGAGCCAGTCATTATTTTAAGCCTTTTTATCATTCTCGATTATGTCTTCACTTACCAACAAGTGGTACAGAGTGTTTTAATGATAACCTATAAGCTGTTAAAAAAGTAACATCTATTATGTAGCGGAAGCATCTTAGGTAATTATGCCGAAAGTCACTAATGTATTTTTTCTTTTTTCTAGCGTTGTGTAAGTATACTTAAAACTTACATGTTTGTTTGCATTGTGACGGTTACTTTACGTAAGGCTATAATATCATCTGTTTTCCGTACCATCTACAGTCTGTGCTCAACCGAAACTGAGTCATATTTTTATGTATTGTATAAGTACTATTGTATACTAAACTAATCAAGGTATGAATTATTTTAACTCATTGAGATCGTATATTTATTGCATAGAGAGTGGATTTTTATAAATTTTAGAATAACGCATTCTCTTGGTGACGGAATCAATAAACTAAGCTTTAATGATAGTTTAGTTTTAGGGAAGTTAAGTGTGATCTAAAAAATAACAAGTATTTGTTTTTTCAATGATGTTCTAGAACCATGGACACATTATTATTTTAATAATAATATTAAAATAATGTTTACCCTGTGTTCTTCAGTGTCGTCGATTGATTTTTACTTCTCTCTACAAAAATATAACTTAGTTTACAATATATAATTATAAGTATAACTTTATTTATTTACTAATGCGGATATCGGCTATATCTCGCTCGCTGAGGCTCTACTCAGTAAATCGGGATAAAAGTTTCCTATGACCTAATCCCTACGAATAAATTTCATATTTATTCGTAGCTTAACCCAGTGTTTCGGATACGAGTTTTTACAGATATAATATTAGCAGTACAATAAAATCAAACTTCGCCCGCTTTAATATCGGTATGTAGCTTATTAGATTTGGCTTGATAAGAAAGATAGCCTTAGGCGGTGACCTGATGTACCTATCGGTCGGTGGGTGGCCGTATAATTCTTCTTATATTCTTCGGCCGTGTACAAGATAGCCCCGTCGTTATTGGGGTCACTGGACTTAATAGGACAAGTACCATAGCGTATTAAGATAATATCAACGAGTTTATTTTGAAGTATATTAATGTATTGATCCGGGATTATTGATCTTCATTTCGAAGAACATTTTTAAACTAAGGCTATATTAATCAAAGACTAGTAAAATCTATGACTTGATGCTTTTTGGTTTGATTTGACGATGATCAAAGAGAACCGTAACTCTGGTAGCAATAGTGGTATACCAGTATTTTAACAAATGGTATACCCTACAAAATTACAACGAGAGGAAAAATTATAATTATAGTACTTAATACATGTTTTTCCTGTCGTTGTAATTTTGGAATGTAATCCGCATGCGTCATTGCAAAAATAAAAATATCAAAATGTTATACCTACCTGCCTTTTGCTTTAATAGACAATTAAGACACATTGACATACAATGTTTTGAAGTAGAAAAAAAATAGTTTGTATTATAAATTTAAAGAAGCTGCCATATTAGAGGAAAATAATAAAAATCACCACAGTCCTATAGAAGGTATAAAGTTAATTAGTTTAATCTGCGTCTATTAATACGCTCATAAAATAGAAGTTATTTTATACAGGACCTCTTGATTTATCCAAAGCATTGATCATCTTCACTTTGCACTGTAAAGGTTCGGGGTTTCATATATATTAATAACTTACTTATTTTACAATGTAGTTAAATCATTTTCATTCTTATTGTTCTATCTCGCCTTGTAGTCCAGTAGCAGTACGTTAAAATTGCATGCTAACTTTTAATAATTTAAGATTTAACGAATTTTGCACAGATGATTAGTTACAAGTTTACTAAGCTTTTTCCAAAAAGTTAGAAAATTTTGACCGATGCATTTGGTATTATTTAGGTATTTGTAAAAAAACTACATAAAATCGTGAATATAAAATTTGAATTAAAAATTCTGATTGTATATGACTTAGGACATTGTTATCTTGTGTTTATTAACTTATTAGAAATATTAGAGACTTGGAACTTAGGTAAACTAACAATTTCAAAACCTGCTTTCAATAAAATATTAGAATGGCTGGAAATCAGTTTAATGATATTTTTATGTATATTGTAACATGATGAAAAAAGATTAGAAAAATATACAATGTGCTTCCCGACTTATTTAGTTTTTCTTTAATAGCGTGAGTAATATAAAATTAGAGTCCAGAAATAAATAGGCTACTGGATAATAATGATATACTCCATCGACATACAAAAGATTAGAAAAAAAAGTTTATGGTTTTGGAAAATAGAACAAAACTTCTGTCTAGCCTCAGTGCTAAAATCCGCGCGGGAAAGCCGCGGGCGGCCCTGCGCCGCGCCCAGGCGGCGCGGCAGCGCTGCGTGGTCGCTACGGAGCGCGGAGCGATGCGAATGCAAGTACGAACCTACTGCTAATTATCTGTGTCCCACTCCCACCCAACACATGTCTGTGTGTGTGCCAACTGCTCTTTGGGCGCGGGCAGTTTTATGCAGTTTGAAGTTCTAGAAATTAGTTTGTTTTAGAAGTCTTATCATCGCGATTCAGTCACACATTTAGTCAGATCAGCACAGATGACAGACTATATTATCCTTCTACTGTTTTCTAAATCTTACCGACCTTGGTAGGATTTATCTTCCTCTAAAAAGGTGTTGGTAGATAAAGCCTATTTAGAGGAGTTGCTAACATTAACACGTAAACAATGTAGGTACCTACCTATATTTAATATATTAATTCAACAAATCATTTCTCTATTCATTGCTTTAATATTCTATTCTGGGTTGTATTAAAAAAAATACACATTTTTTTATTGAATATAAAAGACAAACAATAATTATACAATTTTACGTCCTTTGATGCCAGTTTTCGTCAGGTCTAACTAGTTTTCGTCGAGTGAGGATTGTGATCTAAAATTGTTTTTACATTTAGGGTTATAAAACAGGATCCTACCTATATTACTTTAAATAACTCCTCATCATCTTCCTAATTTTATTCCACGCTTGTGGGGTCGTTACAATAACATCTTATAACACAAGTGACAAAACAATAACATAATATTAAGAAATATGTTTTCGCTACTAACACATAACGGTTAATGGATATAATGAGGATCGCTTAACATGATTTTAATGATTTCAAACCATTAAGAAATGACGAAGTTGTTAAAGCTTTCTTTTTAGTTCGGCTATTTCAAAACCTCCGCTCGGAGCATTGGTTGTATGATGACGTCAGGCATCGCGTCTCTCACCCTCCGCTCCGCCCGTACAAAATCAATGGTTCAGTTCAGATAATTCTACGTTCCGCTCATGTCGTGGCGTGGAATGTTTTTTTTGTATGGTTTTTTATTATAGTTATGTTGATGTTACGCGCTAAGTTATTAATTTAATACAATCGAATAACATTAATAGTGTGATAATAACAAATACTTTTAAAATATTTTAAGAAAACATCAAATTAATATTTTAATAAAACACTTAAAAATATAAGAATATATCTAGTGACAATTCCGCTTAATTTTCCTGCTAAGCCGAGGTGACGTCACAAACGCCACCCAGCCATAGCGCACGATCGAGAATGATTCTCGATCGTGCGCTCGAAGAGTCAAGACCTCCTGAGGATGCTTCGTGTAGAAGCGAAACGCGTCGAAAATTCTTCCGGTTTGGCTGGGTGGCGTTTGTGACGTCACCTCGGCTTAGCAGGAAAATTAAGCGGAATTGTCACTAGATATATTTTTATATTTTTAAGTGTTTTATTAAAATATTAATTTGATGTTTTCTTAAAATATTTTAAAAGTATTTGTTATTATTAAAAATGGATTTCCGCAAAGTAACGCCTGAATCTATTCATTATATTAATAGTGTGAGTTTTCATTCCAAAATTCTATTTATTGGAGGTCGGTTTTGTGAAAGCTCAGTCGAATATAACCAAAAGTAGATTCTTTTATGGTGGCCTAGTTATAAAGGATCCGTAAACAAACGGCAAAACGAATCCTATTAATGACTGAAGTCTCATTAATAGGATTAGTTTTGCCGTTTCTTCTCTGATTGTGATCTGTATGTCCTTTCGTCCGTCCGTACGTCACGGGGTTCTAGCTCGTAAACTGAAAGAAATTACAAACCTGAAATTTTGGCGTATAACGTTGATCCATAAAAGTGAGAGGCTTGACTCGCAGTAGGTAAACCTACCTATTGTTACATCATGCATTGTAACTACCTGCCTACTTAAACTGTGTACTTTGAAGAAGGAAATTTTGTGGACTATTTAAAATTTTCTGGATTAAATAATCTATTGATTGAACTTTTATATACCATTCAAATATAATTTTGATTAGATACGAACCCAACTACTTACCTAAATATGTTCACTTGAATAGTCGGTAATAATGACTGCTTTTTGCCAGGTTAGTACCTACAAATATCTACTATGTCAATGTGTTATCGCAACACACTTATATCATTAGTGCGAAAGTATGTAAGAGCTCGATCGGTCGGCTCGACCTATTTCGGTAAAACATAAAATATAGATCATTTAAGTCCTGGATTAACACATAATACTTTTTATCATCATCATCACGTTATAATATTGCCCATATAACTATTAAATTAATTAATCAAAGCTAGTTAGATAGTTACATATATAGCTGTAGCTCATTGTAATTTATAGTAAGTACTATATTATTATGTACCCTTTTGTATTTTTCCATAGGAAAGGATTTAATTAAAAGGCCCGGATCAATAAAGGAAGTCAACAGTATATAAACCACTTTGGCTTGACAGAGGAGTTTTGTCATCTCTCCTCGTAACTTTACACCACTATATTTTCTTATTTGTGCATATTTTGGCAATGTTTAAAACAGTTTAGCACAATGTAATATTTATCAGATTCATTGCATATTTTGGCAATGTCGTGAGGATTGCGGCTTATTGAGCTGGCACGGCGGCGACTCGTCACTTTCGGGCAATAGGCGAGGGTTGACGTCACAGCGTGTTACAACTTGTGCTAGTTTTGTAGATTATTTAATTACAATATCCTGTCATATTTGATCCGATTAAAATTACACCGTATTTGTCGTTTTTAGGGTTCCGTAGTACCTACAAGGAACCCTTAAAGTTTCGTCATGTCCGTCTGTCTGTCCGTCCGTCTGTCCGAGGTTTTGCTAAGAGACCGTTTGTACTAGAAAGCTGCAATTTTGTACGGGTATGTAAACTTACCACGCCGACAAAGTAGTAAAATAAAATTTTGAATTGTTTTTTTATGGTAGCTCCCATACAAGTGTTGTGGGTATGAAATTTTTTTTCGTCGTCTATCCCATTTAGTGGGGTATCATTGAATAGGTATTTTGAAATGATTTAGGAGTTGCTAATACTATTTTTCGATTTAATGCTCCATTTACGAAATATTCAACTTTAAAGTGCAATTTTTTGTTCCAGTAGGGCGTCCCCCCCCCTCTAAAATCTAAACTGCTGGCTTGAAAAGTCTAAAAAAATTCAATGATAGTGCAGTTCATGAACTTTCAAGGAAAATTATAGCGGTTAAGATAACTTTATTAATTTAGCAGTAATAGTCGTTGAACTTGGGTATTAGATAATTTTGCACCAAATACAAAATTCTTAGAATAAATCCTTTAAAGTTACTAAGATGAAGTGATGGAAGGACTTGAATCGGTATAGATAGTTATAAAACCTATAGTTTTTTTTAATACTAATGAAATTTTCCAAAATTAGCTTCTTCTTCATGAAAATAATTAATCTTAAATCACAAGCACGTCAACAAAAAATGGTTAGGCTCAGAGACAAATGTCTTATTAAAAGTGAAGTAATTCTATGACAGCTCCGGCGCTGTGAGTACGCAGCTTTAGTCTTCTCGCAACCTTATCGCAGCGTACTCGCTACACCTTCGCAGCATACTTGCGCCGCTCCCTCTCCGCGTCTCCAGCTTATAAAAAACACTCTAGGGGTAGGGCAGACAAGACTGCTTGGAAGATGGGTGCTCCAAAAACAGCAGGTGACCCAGTAGATATAAGTAACATTTACTCGAATCACTTCTAATCAGTATTTGAACCCTCAACTGTTACCGACGGTTATAATGCAGATAATAAATTTTATATTTCTGAAGATAACCACACGTCAGATTTAATTATCAGTGATGTTTGTTTTACTATAATCAAATGTATATCAAATCGTAACTAGGTAGGCTCGATCCAACTAAGGGCGCTGGAGTTAATAATGTTTCACCATAAGTTCTTAAATACACCGCTGACACCATTTGTTTTCCAGTCCACCATATATTCAACCTAAGGATTATTTAAAGTTGTAGCAAACTATCGCCCAATCTCAATTTTGCCCGCCTTATCGAAGCTTTACTGAAATATTTAAAACGTAGACAATAACAAACTAACAAAGAGTGTGTTTACTAAGAAATATTTTAAGTTTTTTTGAATTGCTATTACATGCCGATGACCTGAAAATGTATCATTCTATAAATACTTATCAAGACCACTTAAAATTCCAAAAGGATCTGGGCAGATTTTTAGTGTAGGTATTTTATTAAAAATAATTTTACTCCTAAGACAAAAACAAATAATTTTATACAAACACAAATTAATTTTATTCCTCCTTATTGTGATACATTTATGATGAGTCTATGACTCTAAAACGAGGCTGGTGGCCTGTATCTCAAGAGCCAGGTCCTTCCTGGCTTTAGAGAATCTGTAACACAACTATATTTTTTCTTTTATATATACTATTTAGTAACAATTCAAAATTGAACCAATACATTGAACATATATACATATAGGAAAAATATTTAACGAAATTGTTTTTATTCGAAATTAAAGTCATTTTGTATATTTTTAATAATTAATATTTACGTGTAGTCATTATTCTGTGGTGTACGAGTTTAAGTGAATGTTTGTGAGGAATTTGAAAGGTGTATGTGTCGGTGCGTGTTTCTATATGTTTGAGTATACGTGCATGTGAAGGGTATGTGATTTGTAATGTGTAATTTTACATATGTGTTATGGGACTCTAACTTTGATGAAGTTCAAGTCATAAAGGATTAAGGAATAATATTAGATAGTAAATTAATTGTTAATGTAAATATTCAAAATATAATAATAGCACGTGGTTTAAAATTTTTGTGATAAGTCCTCTAGTAACTTCAACAACGAATTAACGTATTTATTGCATAATATTAAACCATTATAAAGTGCTGCTAAATAAATATGAATCATTGCAATTAAACCCTTGGAGGCAACAATTAGATATTATGCTTCTGTATGACCTATATCATAAGTCATAACAGATATGACTGTACAGAGTTGATCGATTAGCTTCGGTATAAGGTACTTTTTAGACCTCATCCCTGCCGTCTCATAATTATTATTATAAATAAGAATAATTTTTCATTAGGAAAATATTGTGACTCTGTTTGTTGGTTCTTGAATATATATATATGCACAGTCCCTTCAGTGTCGTTATATAGTTTACACTATATATAGATATATATATACATATACAGTGTAAACTCAAGGGACTGTGCATTTTATGTCGTTATAGAAAGGTGTCGTTAAATGGAGAGAAGAAAAAAGTTTGTGAGCAACTAAGAAACGTATAGATAATTCATGATTCCTACTTAATAGTCACGGTCAACAACAGTCTACACGTGCAAGCAATCACAATTTATAAACAAATTGCTTCGAAAGTATATATATATAGGTAGAGAGATAAAAAGAAAAAGAGCAACAGAATTATTCTATATAACGGGTTACTACGGAACCCTACATTGCGCGTGGCCCGACACGTGCTTGACCGTTTATTTATACCTAAAATCTGCATACTTAGTGTAAAATTAGAATGATCGACATTGTAAAAAGTTATGGTATTGGTTTTGTGATTGCCGTTTTGGGCGATGTCAATCCTCTAATACTACTAGGAAATACTAGTAGTGCTCATCAGTTGTTTTCCTTCTTTCACTCGGGTAATCAGATAACAGAACAGCGCTAATACCACAGAATAAAATGGACCATAAGAATCACTCCGCTAAGACGTTTAAATAGAATATAAGCAACTCTGCTACGACGCAATAAAGAGCAATTCAGATCGCACACAGCTGAGTACCTAACATTTATATTCACCTACTGTAATGCGCCTCTTTCTATCGCGTAAATCATATCTTTTCTGACACGGAAGGTGTTTAGGGTAGTGATCCTGTGTTTGCATGCCATTACAGCAATGTGTGTACCTACATAATATGTTACCAATAAATATTAAAGCAATTAAATACATTTCAAATATTACCTCATATTAGCAGAAAACTATTTTAAAATGTATTGTGTACTGTACTGTGTACTAATGTGTGATTTTTTATTTATTTATAGTTGATAGGCTTAAACCGTTGAATACTATGTCACTTGATGGTAAGTGATGATGTGGTGGAAGATATTGTTTAGACTAACCTATTATTACTTACTGAGTCTCAAAGACAGCTGTCGAAACACACCGTTAGGTGCTTGGTGACAGATTTTCTGCTTGAGGGTGGTAGCTAGCTAGGCGGGCATTCGTGAAATGCTCTACCACCATGCCATAACCGACTGTCCTAAAGGAAGATTTATATTAGACCGGGCCGTGTCCGGGCTGGGCCGAGGCCGGAGCGGAGCCGTCCGTGCTGCACGATTATATTACACCGAGCGTTAACGAGTTTCATAAGCCACCACGGTCGCTTCAATATAGCGTAGTGATGTGAATAATTAATAAACACGGAAGAGTGTTCGTATTAAGTAATAAGCCTAATTACTAGCCTTTTTATTCTGTGATACTATTTACGTAAACAGACTACGGATAGATACGAACACGAAACACAGCGCATTAGAATGAGATGACGTGCGTTCCTGGCGGCGCGCGGCAACCCACTGTATAATAAACCCATCTTGTCGCAGCCGCCGATGTATTTGTAGCTTTGTACCTAAAGTGCGGAGTGCGCCAGGCCTGCTATTATTGTAATATTTTACTTTAGAATTCCTTCGTATAACAATTTTTTCACGACTATAATTGATAAAATCAAAGCGTCCATTAAAGATGGTTATATTCTAAGAATGACCAATTTATGACTTAAATTAACTTCTCTTTAAGTTGCATAGAAACCACACTTCAAACAAGCTTTCAGCTTTTACCATAACTTATTTCTAAAATACTAGGTTTTTGTTCAAATCAACCATAAAGTGGACGGTAATTAGAGCTGGAGGGCAAACAACCGAAATAAACTAAATCACCAAATTTCAAAATTGTGAGAAAAAAATATAGTCATGTAAGGGATTAAAACCCGCGTCATCCACCCCTATAGCTGGGGCATGATGACTGTTTAAGCTAATATGACATATGATTCATGACCTATTCGTCCTCTCGTTCTTTAACCTTCCTATGGGGATGGCGCGACACCTATAGTTCAACTTCGTTGTAATATAAACAAGACTAATTTCGCAAATTAGCTTTTAACTTGTTCATGAAGACGCAACCCTACAATTTTAATATTTTCATTTTTGCAATAACGCTTCCTCTGCGGATTACATTACAAAATTACGAGGGGGAAAACCTTATGTTTATTTTATTAACACGAATTATTTTGTGTATTACCAAACTCAATAGGGTTTATTTAGCCAGTTATCGTCCAATTTGCAAAGTTAAGCTTTATGACCTAAAAAAAGTGTATTTCACTTAAGTATCAGAACTCAAAGTATCATATTTTTTTATTTGTTTGTATTTTCTATTTTGTGTTAAACTAATAGCACATTGTACATCGAGGGGTGAAAACGATCTAATTCTGTTCGAGATTTTTTTTAAGCCCGATGTGCAGTGATGGCCTTAAAGGCAACTCGAGAACAGAAATAGAACTTTCTCCCGAGCGATACATAGTGATTTATACTACACCTACGAGGAGAATAAAATCATTGTAAGTTTTCTCGTACTTATCTTGAGACTTCTCTGCCAGTAAGTATAAGGACTTCTTGAGCTGCATTTCTTATTTCTGGTGGAGTCATCATTATAAAATTGTCACTTTAACAAGTCGATGACATTTTTGAAAATTATTAAAAGCGTCCTGTTAAAATATCAATTTAATAAAAACCAAAATTTACAAATTGTCGCGCTTTTTTTCTCGTAGTGCAAAAAAGGTTGCCAACCGCTGTGTATTGAAAATCGAGTACAAATAAAAATCACACCTCTTTTTTCCAATTATTTGATATAAAACCTTTTTGAGATTGTTTTTTTGTATGTTAGCAGCTAAAAAACAAAAGAACGCTACCAGGGCAGGTATGGATTTTCATACAACATTCCTTCACTGCTACGGAGTGAAGGAATGAAAATCCATATAACTTTCCCCGCCGTACATTTATTAGGGAGAAATGACGAATTTTATAACTTGTTTTTGAACGAGTAATGAGACGCTTTCTGAGTGGGTGTGGTATAAACGTATATTTTTTACTTACCCTTTTATTTTTATTACTTTTATTAACTAAAGTATGAATTTTACTAGTTTCGTCCTAGTGTAGTCGTTAACTCAACTTTCTAAATTTGCGATGAACAAATAAAATACGGAATTTACCATATTCATTTTATATAACTCTTTTTTCTAGCATCACCACGCTCATGTCTGGCTGGTACAATATATCTTCTCCTACACCACATGAGCATAATTTTATTGTAAAAAGTTTTAACTTCGCTAAAAGCGAATCGGAAATTGGCTGGCCACCGGATTAATGCTAATCCCCTTTGGGAATACTCTTGATGGTAGTTTCTCCGCTACCTTCAGGTAATCAGTGTTTTAAAAGGCTAAGTACCGATTTTCAGCATCATCACGTGATTGAACATATTTTTATTATGTACATTCTGAAAAATATACATAATAATAATAAAACATCATACTAATACATAGGTATATATAAATTCTCGGATTTCGTCAGCGTAGAAAATCTTAAATTATTTTTTATTGCACATGATGTACTTAAGTTTAAAATATATCAGTACTACCCAACGTAGGTTTTACAAATCTCGATAAATAGAAGTCAGTCCAAATATGGTATGCTTGTATCAGTTTTCGTCCAGATGGCCGACAATTTATATTGAAAACTGAAGATAACGTATTCCAACGTATCTTCCTACCTAACGGATGTTCAATTAAATTTAATCTAATAATAAAACTTTTAAATAGGTTCATACCTCATATACAAATCTCTTTACGTTCGTTATTTACAAACAAGCTAGATAAGGTACCTACCTACCTACAGAAAAGTGGTAAGTAAAATTAATACATATCATATACCTAGTAATTAGAGTTAACTCTAGGCGTCAACTACATATTATAGGTATCTACTTATATTCATATAAGTAGGTAGGTACTAGCTAATCCGACAGACACCTAGTCCAGTTTTTTGACCTGGAGTTTGTATAGAATTCACATAAGTACCTACACATGTTTTATAGAAATTTCATCAGTTGATTGACCATTTCCATAGAAACCTTAGATTAATACACTATGTGTGTGAAGGTATGTAAAAGAAACTTGCCGCTGTATAATTCTGAATAATCAACAAAATATAAATGCTTTTGGAACACTAAAATCGTATAACAAGGCGCGGCGTGTGCGGCCGGGACACGTTGTGACTTGTGTTGAGACCCTTTGCGCTGCGTCTCACTCCTCGCGCTAATGCCGCGTAGGTACCTATATAGTTTATTCCATGGCCGCGTTAACAAATCTTATGATATCTTAAAATACCATGAACTATTTTTTCTAATCTTTTGTATGTCGATGGAGTATATCATTATTATCCAGTAGCCACTAATTTCTGGACTCTAATTTTATATTACTCACGCTATTAAAGAAAAACTAAATAAGTCGGGAAGCACATTGTATATTTTTCTAATCTTTTTTCAGCATGTTACAATATACATAAAAATATAATTTAACTGATTTCCAGCCATTCTAATATTTTATTGAAAGCAGGGTTTGAAATTTTTAGTTTACCTAAGTTCCAAGTCTCTAATATTTCTAATAAGTTAATAAACCAAAGATAACAATGTTCTTAGTCAAATACAATCAGAATTTTTAATTCTAATTTTATATTCACGATTTTATGTAGTTTTTTTACAAATACCTAAGTAATTCCAAATGCATCGGTCAAAATTTTCTAACATTTTCAAAAAACCTTTGTAAACATGTAACTAATAAACTGTGAAAAATTGGTTGAATCTTATATTTTCATAAGTTACGATCGTACTGCTACTGGACTATTGTAGAATTTCCATGTGTGTGAGTATTTATTGCAAAAAATAAAAACTCATGTTATAAATACTTATTTCTGTATTTTCAGTACTCCAATGTCAGCAGGTGATTGCTACGAGCTTGGCCGTGCATTATACAACAAGAAAGACGTTAAAAATGGTCTAGCCTGGATGATGGAGGCGTACAGGAAGTTCAAAGAAGGAGAACATACGAACACTTTTACAGAAGTTGATATACTGGAGTACATTGGATTCTCACATTATTTACTGGGTCAGTATTGACATAAACATGATTATGATTCAGTTAGTATTGAGATAAATATTTATTATATTATTAATTGTTGGACTTGTCAATTTTTGATCGCGTCTTTATGGTTCCATGATAGTTCAAAAGTATCTATTATTACAATATTGTTCGCATGGTACCGACTTCGACAAGTTATTTAACACTTTTGAATGTTGAAGCCGGTTTCATTTTTAGGAAATAATTTTTTTTTACACTTTAGTGACCCTTGCTACTTACGGGATTGATTGTCATTCACTGTCAATGACTATATCATCATGATATGGAAACACTTTTCAGTTATTAGAGTGTAACTCAAAAACTGGTGGTCCCATTTAAATTTCATCAAAATCGGTCCATCCCGATTTTGATGAAATTGAATGAGCTATAAAAACCGATACAATATTTTGTGTTGATATAAATTAATTCGTTTATTATCTGTTCAAAAGTAAATAGTCAAGCTAGAAAGTCTCGACTAATTTACAAATATTTGTTGTGTTTGATTGTTAAATTAAGTAGAACGTTGACCCAAAGATGTTTATTGGACTAGAAATTCATCAAAATTATTCTTCAGTGGGGTACATGAGAAGGTAGGTGAAAGAAAAGAAAATACGTTACTGCACCCTGTAATGTGGGGTTTCATCGTCTAAAGCTTATTGATTACAGTATAAATAGAATAATTTTTATATTTTATTTAAAGAATTAATAAATGGTATCCGCCAAAGTTGTCCAATTGTTACGGGATTTTTGTTACGGGGTCTATCATAAAAACTTGAATAGTTAGTAGGAGACTGAAATTTCTGTATATTACGAACCATTACATTACCACTCTGTTTAACCAACTAATATAAAAATAAAAAATTACAAATAATTGGAGCACAACATTTATTGATTCGGGCGGAATCGGACCCGCGTCCTCCAATTTCGTATTGTATGCCTATTCCACTCCGCCACCGGAACCCTACTCTTTCGAGCCGAAACTTTGTGCTCCAATTGCATTACTTAAACAATAATAGCGGACAGTGCGTGGACAAAAAAATTGTGCTCCATTTTTTTTTTAATCTGTATTTATGTAAGAGGGTTTTATCATGGTTGATTATGTCACCCTCGAGGAAACTATCAATAATACTTATTCTCTACGTTTTACACCTAACATAGCAATTTTATATATATATATTTGGCTGACCTAGACAAAGGTTCAGCCAAAATACTGTTGTACATGCCAATATTAAGTACATTCAAACTGTTTTTTATCATAAACATATAAACACATTCCTGACACATTCCGCTAAAATATGAGTAACATCCTCGACAATATTGCATTCAGTACAGTTCGGAGATTCAGTTCTTCCCATTGAAAATGTAAAGCTATTCAGCGGGATGTGGCCAGAACGTAATCGAAGAGCCATGACAACATTATTTCTAGGCATATCTGTACCAACAAGCCAGGGAATGCGGGAAAGGCTAGGCTGTATAGTCTTGTACCAAATCCCCTTACTTCGTGACCTCTCATCAAAATACTCTCTCCACCACTCTAGGGCATTACATCTTACTGTATGAACTAGGTCATTATGGTAAGGTAAACAGCTTAAATACATTCCATCTGTGATGGCTTCTTTCGCCAATCTATCAACCTCTTCATTACCATCCAAACCTATATGGGAAGGCACCCACTGAAGTACCACCTTTTTATTCTTTAGCTTACTAACGGAGTCCAAGATTCTATAGGCTATCGGTGCGCCTCGAAAATTCGAAGTGCATCGAGCCACATGCTGCAAAGCGCTCTTAGAGTCCGTTAGTATCACATAATTTCCGGACTCAAAAGACTCAATGTAGGAAATAGCTTCAGCGATTGCTAATAACTCAACATGCAGAATAGAAATTTAAGCCTTATTGAAGCTTTTGTTTGTGGATCAAATATGGCCAATCCCGACTCATTCTTATCTTGAGACCCATCAGTATAAATAGCTATAATAAATAATTACAATAGTTTTCATGTAAATACTGTTCACAGATTTTTTTTTAATTACTACTATCGAATTGGTTCTTTGGTTTGTTGATATAGTGTATATTAGGTCTTACTACATCGGATAGGTCCACATTGCTCACCCATCTAAAGAGAAACGCTCCAACTGTCGCGACGAATAAATAGGATAGGTACTCAATGATTCGTGTACAGTCACCAGCACGGGTTTTTTATTCCGTCTCCAATACCGCCTCTTACATGACGCAGCTATATTTTCTATCATGCCTAATATATTATTATTGAGATATTTTACTTTTAACCAATATTTGCCTGCTAAATAGTACCTACGGATATACAATGGTTGAATATTAAGCTCAGACTCACGTGTATCGGCGTAGTTCTGATAAAACCACCTATTACCCGCAAACATTGATTTTGCAATTTGTCTAGTTTATTTAAGTTACTTTTGAAGCTGTTGTCGTACAGAAAATTACCATAGTCTAATCTAGAACGAATAATAGCAATATATAAACGCCTCAAATGACATGGATGTACCTACGGGGTGTAGGTCCAGGCCCTGCAAGTACTTTGAAAATATTTACCGACCTTGAACATTTTGCTATTAATTCATTTATATGTTTTGTCCACTTTAATGAGCGATCTAACCAAAAACCTAAATACTTTATACTGTCCACAACCTCTAACTGTGTACCGTTAATGGCAAGATTGATTACGTCCCTAGAGCGTCCTCTCTTAAAAACACATATTTTACTCTTTGAAGGCGAAATTTCAAGGCCTATGTCTAAAAGCAGTTTAGTAAGAACACCTAAAGAGCCTTGTAAGCTATAAGCAGCTTGTGCTGCATTCTTATGTACCGTGTATAGAATAAAATCATATTGTGATATCGACACGCCATTGTTTATACCTATAATTTCTTTGCATATCATCATTGTAGCTAAATTAAAAAGTAACGGCGATAAGGGATCCCCTTGAGCTAAGCCACGTCCAGTGAATCTACATAAATATGAATTACTAACAAGAATCTTCAGCTTTCTTTCCTTCAAGAAATTCCAAATGTATCGACATATGTTAGAACCAACTCCGATTTGGTCTAAAATTTGCATCAAATAACTCAAATTTACATTATTATAGGCATTATCTATATCTAAGAAGCACCCCACAGTTAACTTTTACGCATAAAACCAGTTTGAGCTTGACACACTAAACTAACTAGATTATCTAATGCTGATCGACATTTTCTAAAACCTGTAGTATATGGAGTTAATATATTGTTGCTCTCTACATACCATTCTACACGATTTACTAAAACATTATGAAAAATTTTACAAAGACACGACATCATGGTAATAGGTCTAAGCGAACAAGGAGACCCAGGGTTACGTCCAGGTTTAGATATCGGAATTATTAAAATATCTCGCCACTGATAAGGTACTAAACCAGTTGAAAAGAATTTATTATAGAGCGATAGCAACACAGATTTTGAGTTTTCTGGAAGCTGCTTTATCATGGAATAAGATATGTTATCACACCCAGGGCACGTGTCTTTAGGCCGGATACACTGGTCTAGTTCTTGTCTAGTAATAGGGATCTCTAATTTATTATTAAAAGTATTAAAATAAAAGTCTTGAGGGGCTGCGTAGTCAGGGGTCAAACTATGGAGTAGTTTACTAGCACATTCACCAGACATAATATTTTTGAGCATTTTTACGCCCTTTAAACCATCTCATCTTTTGCCACATCTCATTTTCCGATATAGTTCCATCAAATGAAGTACAGAAACCATGCCACGATTTACCTCTTGCAGTACGTATTGTAATGGACCCGCACGTGCTAAGTGACCTATTTCTTATATAGTACTAATACTCCCCTTTTACTTATCACAGCTGCAAAATTTTTGAAATCTCAGCTATCAAGGACTCGTCCACGGAAGTAATCGTGTCTTATCTTTGTTCACCATTTACCAAAGATACCCTGCGTATTGTCGTTCTTAAGAATATCTTTCACTGATTTGGCTGTCAGAATTTTATCAACCAAAGGTTAAAGGCAAGAGTTTAACATTAATTTAAATATGGATTTGTAGAGGTCGACCTTTCAGTTAAGTACGATTATTTGATGTCTGCCTGATAAGTCAATCCCGGAAATTGACTAACGGCTGACGCAATCAACTCTGCTTGCGGGTCAAGACCAGACCTGTCAGTCACCTGCAGTGTATGTGTCCTCTCTGAGCCGGAACTGAGTTAGCCAGTCTTTTAGCAAAATGTCAGGACTACGTTAACTGATCCTAAAAATTATCACTCAAATTATCATGTGTGTCAGGACTCTTGTCTACTGACTTGATAGTATTAAACCATCAATTCAATAATCATTTGTCAGGAATACATCGACTGACCTTTTACATTTGTCAGAACCTGTTAACTGATCTTTAGTATTTATACTATATGATTACCTACAAAATCAGAGATCGCACCTTCGTCATATAAGACGGCATTCGACTCTTTTGTTACACGAGATAATGACAGGGACAAATCACATAAATTGATAACAGCAAATAGATTTAATCTCAATTAGCTTATTGTCTGCTAGGTATGAAATGTAAGTATGTGACCATAACTTCTCTAACTCAAAGGAAATCAACACCTATTTTTATATTTCATAAATATAATTATACCGTGACCTTCTACGAGCACATATCAATAATAGTGAATAGTTATGCCTAAAGACTTCTAAACCTGGTAAATATTATAAAACTGTACTACGTCAATTACAGGATACGTTACTCTGGATCCAAGATATTTCCTAACTGTCTTTGCCTTAATTAAGGGGCTAGGGGTAGTGATTATTCAAAAACAAGATAAGTTTCAGGAATTTACTTTCAGATTAAAATTTATATTAATTCAAGAGTTTGATTCTACATTTACCCACACGTTTCACAAGCAAGTTTGTAGGATACCAAGGAAAAACGTGGAAAAAACCTTGGCCACTCTTTTCATATGATTTCGATATTATAAATATACATAAAATTTAGAACAATAGATCTATATCTAAGAGCTGGAAAGAACACACACACGAATAGTAATATCACGGCGAATTTAGATCGTAATTGTGACTAAACCAAAATATAAGGTAAAAATATAAACCAAAATATAATAAAGGTATTATAAAAGTAAAATTCTATTGATGAAATTGGAATTTGGACGATCTAAATTCTCCGTCTAGATTTAAAATTAACCTAACTTATAAAAGGCCCCCCTGGACGAAGATTCACGATCTACTACACGTCACTGCACTTTATACTATAATAACTTTTCTTAGTGGAGCCTGGTGTCTCCTCTCGACTCCCGAGTTAGAATGTCGCGGCCTCTCACGCCCCCAGCTCTCACGAACAGCGGCAAGCCATCATAGCCGCGAAAGGCCCTGATTGGTTACACCCAGCCGAAGCAATACTGATCTATGTGATTGGATAATGGACAGCGCGTCGTATCGTCCACTCACGTGGTCAAATAATGGCGGGCTCGATTTTGGCGCCATTTAGTTCTGTAACACAACATTTACAAGTGTATATAACATGTGTTTGATGATTACATACGCCCTTAGCTTGGCATTTACCATAATCTCAGATCCAGGTATTTAAAGTGGCAATCTTTCCATATATTGCTATTGTGACAAGCCGCATCTCTTCTACATGAGAGCAGTTTATTTATAAGCTAACTCGCAGATAAATCGTTACCTATGTTATAGTTTAACTACGCTATAATTGATCTATGCTCAATAAAGATCATTATCCTTTAACATGCAACAAATGGTGTATTTTTGTAAAGTCACACGGCTTGCGTCATAAACATGTTTCGAATAACGTTCCAAAACGGTCCTCCATTGTTCTATTTCCGAATAGGGTTTCTCTATTGTAGATAATTCTTTTAAGACAGCGTATTGCATTTTATGACTGACCAGATGCTAGTTCTTTTGAAACGCCGGATTTTTTGCTTAAGTTATCTTTCACAAGAATCAAAAAAAAAATATAATTGCCTTCCACATGTACCACTACATAACCACCCTTGACAATTGAGCGCGCAGAACTCGAGCGATTAATTTTCACTAACCTATAATCTCAACATAGCTCTAGTGATGTGTCGTATTTACCGCAACCTAATAATAACTAACCACCCTAGAATTAGAAAATTCCGTAACCACCCTTGACCTTACAAGTTTCGTAACCATTATTTATTAACACAACAGCTTGACACTCGATAATTAAGTTTAACGTATGGCACTTAAAGATCCTACCTAATTATTAAGTCCTGTTTATTATATTTTAATCATTTAGTAGTCTTTAATGGTCTCCCTTCGTAATACCTCGCTAGGTGTATCGCATTATAATTCCCTTTAACTACTCCAGTCTGTTCATCGGCGAACGCATATAGATTTGGATGTAATATTGCTGTAACAACATAAGGCCCTTCATACAGTAAATGAAACTTCTTTGTGAGCTTTTGCATTTTATCTGACCGTGGCAAAGTTCTCAATTTGACCTTGTCGCCAATATTGAAGGTAATGAGCTTATGATTTTTATTATAGGTGGTTTCACGCAAATTGGCTGCCTTTAGAATGTTTTCTTTCGCCTGCTCTCTAATTTCATCAACATTATCGCAACTCTCGAATCCTTTCTTTGATATATGCACATCACTTGATAACCTAGTAGATTCCCCGTTTATCAACTCCATAGGGGTAAAATTCGTACTTGTATGGACAACGTGATTGTAACAGCGCTCTATTTTCGGCAAAATATCAACCCAACTCTTGTGTGACTTGTGACAATATGTCCTGAACAACCTGCCTAACTCCCGATTTACGCGTTCTGTGGAATTTGGTCGCGGATTTCGTATTGAAGTATGGGACAACGAAATACCTAAGCTTGTCAACCCATGTTCCCATGCGTTAGACGTAAATTGTGCACCATTATCCGTTACTATGCATTTAATCGTTACTTCAGAGTGAAATTTTCTTATGCTAGCTAAAACACTCCTTCCCGTTGCTTTTCGCAAGGAGTAAAGTTTAATGTACTTACTGAACGCGTCTTGCACTACAAAAACATATTTTTTCCCAAATTTCCCAGTAGGTAGCGGCCCGTACAAATCCGCAAATACTAGTTCACCTATCGCCAAAGCTTTTACTGATTTACAAGGCCCTACTTCTGTCTTTAAACGATGTTTAGCTTTCTGACATATATCGCAGGCTCGTATTACCCTACATATTTCTCGCGACATCCGTGCAAAGTGGAACCTCTTCTTCATCAATGAATGGACTTTATACCTACCAAAATGACCTATTTCTTCGTGAATGTTCATTATTAACTCATCTCTAATGGCTTCCGGCACGACGACAACCTTTTTCCCCGACCCCAATCTCTTATAGAATAAAATGTTTTCATCCAAACTAAAGAGTTGCTTATCTCTAACTACCTCATTTGCCTTTTGCGTCACTCAAATTACTTATTATGGTTCGCAATTCCGCATCTTCCTTTTGTAATTTTCCAATACATTTTAATTGTTCCGATATATGTTGCGGATTTTTCGTCCTGAACATATTAAGTTGAGGATTTACAACACGTGTTCCGCGACCCAATTCAATGTTCGGTATATACCTTGATATTGTGTCCGCTACGTTTGTTATTCCTGGCACGTGTTCAACTCTATAGTTGAAACGTCCCATAAAATGAACCCAACGAATCAAGCGCGCACCTAGCAACTTCCACGAATGTAAAAACGTCAAACTTTTATGGTCGGTCCGAATTATCACTTGTGCCCCCCTAAGATACGTTTCAAATTTAGCTAAACTGTAAACAATAGCATATAACTCTTGCTCAGAGACCGTCCAGCGCATCTCCGCATCCGTTAGCCCTTTACTACAAAACCCAACGACCATTGGGTCACCCTCTTCTGATAGCTGGTATACGACTCCGGCTATCCCAACAGCGCTGCTATCCGTTTGAACATAATATGGTTTATTTATGTCAGGATGTATTAACATCACAGTGGCTATAAATAAATCCTTGACTCGGTCAAAGACACCTTGAATCTCAGGTGTCCATTGCCACGCTATACCCTTTCTTAGCAATTGACACAAAGGTTTCGTCTCCTCCCCGTACCTATGAATAAACTTTCTAAAATAGTTTATGAGCCCCAAGAACGCCCTTAATTGTTTTATGTTTTTAGGGACTGGGAATTCTCTGATAGCGCGGGTCTTGTCTTTGTCTACCTGAATACCGCTAACAGTTACTATATGGCCCAACAATTTAACTTCAGTTTCTAAGAAACTACACTTTATCAAACTACATCGCATGTTCGCATCACGTAATCGGTGCAACACTTTATCTAGGTGTTCTAGGTGCAATTCGAACGTCCCAGATGTAAATACTACCAAATCGTCCAAGTAATTAACGCAGAAATCCCTTACTTCTGGACCTAAGATAATATCCATCGCTCTACTAAAACTAGACACCGAAGTCTTTAGACCTTGTGGTAGTACATTGTAGGTATATGTTTTTCCCATGTAAGTAAACCCTGTATACTTTGTTGAATTACTATCCAACGGTATATGAAAATACGCATCACTACAATCTAGCACACTCATGAACTTTACGTTGTGAAAAGATTGTAATATCTCGGATGTCAATAATGGAGCCTCAGCATCTCCCACCATTCGTTTATTTAACTCACGCGCGTCAAGCAATAACCTAACACTCCCATTTTTCTTAATTACATAAGTCATAGGGCTGCTATAAGGTGTAGCCTCACGTTTTATTATCCCCAGCTCTTCGAGTTCAATTATCTTATCTCTTATCAATTCTCTGTGTTTGAAAGGAATTGGATAAGAGCGTTTTATAAATGGCGTATTGTCTATCATTTCGATCTTATGTATGTACTTATTTGTGCGTCCTGGCTTGCTTGAAAATACAGTACTATTTTGTTGCAACACAGCCAGTAACAGATCCTTCTGAGAATCCGATTTATTTAAAGATTGAACGTATTGTTCTATTGTGATATCTTCCTTTGTTACAATGGGACTTGAAGTCACTGTTGTCTCTAAACTATTGATGGTCCCTTCCCAGTCGTTATCTAAGCATGCTGTGCCAATCTTTATCTGTGTCCTAATACCTAAGTGTTCAACGCTCAGAACCTTATCTGGCCCACATGATATAACTGCTTTCATGCGTTCTAGCCAATCATGCCCTAGTATCATAGAATATGGTAGCCTCTTTAAAACCATAACTGGTGTATCTACCTGGACATTACTTAACTCGATCGTGACAACAATAAGTTTGTTAACCCTTTCACTTTTCGATCCGAAAGCTCCTTGTATTTGCATTGAAGGTGTCGGTACCTCAGGCAAATCACCCATCTCCCTTTTAATAGAATCATATAAATCAACACTAATTGCAGTAATCTGACTCCCCGTATCGATTAAGGTCTTAATTTCATGATTATTTATTTTGATCGTGATCTCTGGCAACCGAGACAGGGAATGTACTATGTCACCATCTTCATAATAATCTGAATCACCTAATATGGTATACAAACCCCTTTCGCGATTGTTACATGTAATACACGGCCGCCCTACTTCCTCACAAACCAAAACTTCACCTTCCGTTCTACCTAACAATACCCCTACCACGTCTTCTATAGAGTTTTCGCTAGAGTTAAATTTATGTATAATAGGATACCTCATTCCATCTTCATTTTTACCTAATCCTTTTCCCGGCCTCCAACCCGTCCTTTTCATATAATTATAAGCAACAATAATAGCTATATTAGCGTTATTATCTACGTCGTTATCACTCTGATCATTCAACATGCCTCTAGCGTTATTTATTGTCGACTCGTCGAGGCTTGCACGTCCGACAACAATTCGTTTCCCTGAGCGAATGTACCTATCTCATTAGTTTTAAGATTTTCTACGAAGCCGACCCCCGGCCTACCTGTGTTTGAGGTAGAGTTAGTTTCCGTGGCCTTTTCCCATTTTAACGCGGGATACGGACGCTGGCGACGGTAATTATTTCTAACGTTACGTGGACCTCGTCCGCGATACGCATGATACTCACTCCTATCAACAGGTATTGTGTTCATGGAGTTTACGTGCCTGAACCCACCTCGTCCACGATTACCGCCTCTACTATAATTATTGTTGTTGATTACTGTGGGTTTATCAGTTGAACTGACTACAACATTCTGTTCTATATCTCTGATAAATTTTGCCGCTGTAAAAACTGAAATTTGATCTTTCCTAGTAAACCATAACCTTTGTATTTCTACTGGGAAATGCCTCATGACAGAGTTAACCATATCACTCTCACTCAACGGAATAGTTAATAACCTAACCGTATCAATTTGTTCAGCAAAATGCTCGCTCATGGACAACCCGGAACTCTCCTTCCATGTGGTGTTAATTAATTTATATTTAGCTCTTTCTTGTTGTCTCTGACCCCAGAAAGTCTTTTGAAAATCCTTTTCAAAATCAGATAACGTTTCCCAATTATCACTATATAATTCTAACATTGTAAGTGCCGAACCTGACAAACAACCCGTAGCTATATCGATGGCACGATTTTGACCGTTAACGGAACAAATATATTTTTTTAATTTCTTTAAAAATCTCATAGGGTTTGTGTCGTCTCGTCCATTGAATTTAGGTTTGTCGATAGTAGGACGCATTATATACGTAACCTCCGAACTTGACCCAGGAACTGCTGAACAATCTAATAAATTATTTGCTCGCGGTAACGAATCATTAGAAATCGAGTTTAAACTTGTAGTAGCCATACTGACGGTTGAGTTAGTAGCGCGTTCCTGTTCTATTGTGTCTAAACGCTTCATAATAGACTCTAATTGAGAGCTTATCATCTGGAACCCCGACTGACTTTCTACGATTGCATTACTCGGTTCAGTCATACCGTGACTTTCATTATTTGTATTCGCATTTGTAACATGTTTACGACCACGCCTATTCCCTCTAACAGCAGACATAATGATGCTATAAAATCCCACACAATACTATATATCACACAAACAAATGCACAACAATAAATAGCAAGCGGAATAAATATGCAATATTAAGCACAAGTCAAATAATACAAGTACTGATCTCCTCTGATGAATACTATATATTAGGTCCTTACATATGAAATTGGCGTTTTGTATGGGAGGAACAAAAAGTCGAATATTTTTTAATATAATATATTTAATCAATCAAAGTATGAACCATTATTTTCTATGCACTTTTGCCATCTCATAGGTAGTTCATTGATCCCTTTACTAAAAAAACCAGTCGGACGGGAATCAATAAAATCTTTGAAGGCGATTTGGACTGCCCCATCGGAGTTGAATTTTTTCCCTTGCAAGAAGTTATCCAAATTTCGAAAAAAATGGTAATCTGTTGGAGCAAGGTCCGGGGAGTACGGAGGATGTCTTAGACTTTCCAATTGAAGCTCTTCTAATTTAGTAGCCGTCTGTAGCGCAGTGTGTGGTCTAGCGTTGTCGTGAAGCAGCAGTGGCGTGGAGCGATTGACCAGCCTAGGTTGTTTAGCCGCTAGCTTTTCCATCATGGTTTGCAATTCCTGACAAAAGACATCAGCCGTAATAGTCTGGCCAGATTTGAAAAAACTGTAATGAACAATACCGGCACTAGTCCACCAAACGCTTACAAGTAACTTTTTTGGGGTTAATTTTCGCTTGGGGCAGGATTTGGCTGGCTGGCCAGGATCTAACCATTGCGCTGAGCGCTTCCGATTATCGTAAAGAACCCATTTTTCATCACAGGTAATGATTCGGTTTAAAATACCTTCATTATTGTGCCGGTTTAGTAATGTAACGCAGCAGTCGACGCGCGTTTGCCGGTTTGTTTCAGTCAATTCGTGAGGTACCCACCTTTCAAGCTTTTTAATCTTCCCAATTTGCTTCAAGTGAATTAAAACAGTTTTATCACTAACATCGCAGCCTGCAGCTAACTCGGACGTGGTTTGCGATGGATCCGCTTCCACAATAGCCTTCAACTCTTCATTATCAACTTGAGTCTCAGGCCGTCCACGGGGCTTGTTCTGCAGGTCGAAATTTCCAGAACGAAAACGTTGGAACCAAAAACGAACTGTGTTTTCTTTTGCAACACGACCGCCATACACATCATTCACCCTTCGAGTTGTTTCCGCAGCACTAGTGCCACGGCGGAACTCGTACTCGTAAATAATGCGATATTTAAGGTTTTCCATTTTGTAAAATGAGTGACGCAAACAGAAAAAAACAGAAGAAAAAAAACAAATGAATGACGATCATCGAAGCACAAATACATGAGTCTATAGCTGTACAAATTTGAATTTGGAATTCCTTACCAAAGAGGAGAAATTCGTGATTAAAGTGGCCAGTACGAAAAACGCCAATTTCATATGTAAGGACCTAATATTATATAAGAAAACAAGTTTCCTAGGTACTTGCCCTCCCATACACTATATTATATCTACACGGTTAAACCTTATACCTTCATACCAACAAACAATAACCCGAACAACAATACGCTTATAACAAAGGATCACTTAATAATTTAAAGGTGATGATGATCGTCTAGTAATTCTACGTTGTGTTTTATTCAATTCTACGTTGTGTTTTAATTTAATTTTAGTATATAAATACAAAATAACTCAGTTTCTCTTCTAGGGGTATGCTACACGCAATACTCTTTATTTCCTAGATTCTGGTCCGCGGCAACAACTGTAATGGACCCGCACGTGCTAAGTGACCTATTTCTTATATAGTACTAATACTCCCCTTTTACTTATACAAGCTGCAAAATTTTTGAAATCTCAGCTATCAAGGACTCGTCCACGGAAGTAATCGTGTCTTATCTTTGTTCACCATTTACCAAAGATACCCTGCGTATTGTCGTTCTTAAGAATATCTTTCACTGATTTGGCTGTCAGAATTTTATCAACCAAAGGTTAAAGGCAAGAGTTTAACATTAATTTAAATATGGATTTGTAGAGGTCGACCTTTCAGTTAAGTACGATTATCTGATGTCTGCCTGATAAGTCAATCCCGGAAATTGACTAACGGCTGACGCAATCAACTCTGCTTGCGGGTCAAGACCAGACCTGTCAGTCACCTGCAGTGTATGTGTCCTCTCTGAGCCGGAACTGAGTTAGCCAGTCTTTTAGCAAAATGTCAGGACTACGTTAACTGATCCTAAAAATTATCACTCAAATTATCATGTGTGTCAGGACTCTTGTCTACTGACTTGATAGTATTAAACCATCAATTCAATAATCATTTGTCAGGAATACATCGACTGACCTTTTACATTTGTCAGAACCTGTTAACTGATCTTTAGTATTTATACTATATGATTACCTACAAAATCAGAGATCGCACCTTCGTCATATAAGACGGCATTCGACTCTTTTGTTACACGAGATAATGACAGGGACAAATCACATAAATTGATAACAGCAAATAGATTTAATCTCAATTAGCTTATTGTCTGCTAGGTATGAAATGTAAGTATGTGACCATAACTTCTCTAACTCAAAGGAAATCAACACCTATTTTTATATTTCATAAATATAATTATACCGTGACCTTCTACGAGCACATATCAATAATAGTGAATAGTTATGCCTAAAGACTTCTAAACCTGGTAAATATTATAAAACTGTACTACGTCAATTACAGGATACGTTACTCTGGATCCAAGATATTTCCTAACTGTCTTTGCCTTAATTAAGGGGCTAGGGGTAGTGATTATTCAAAAACAAGATAAGTTTCAGGAATTTACTTTCAGATTAAAATTTATATTAATTCAAGAGTTTGATTCTACATTTACCCACACGTTTCACAAGCAAGTTTGTAGGATACCAAGGAAAAACGTGGAAAAAACCTTGGCCACTCTTTTCATATGATTTCGATATTATAAATATACATAAAATTTAGAACAATAGATCTATATCTAAGAGCTGGAAAGAACACACACACGAATAGTAATATCACGGCGAATTTAGATCGTAATTGTGACTAAACCAAAATATAAGGTAAAAATATAAACCAAAATATAATAAAGGTATTATAAAAGTAAAATTCTATTGATGAAATTGGAATTTGGACGATCTAAATTCTCCGTCTAGATTTAAAATTAACCTAACTTATAAAAGGCCCCCCTGGACGAAGATTCACGATCTACTACACGTCACTGCACTTTATACTATAATAACTTTTCTTAGTGGAGCCTGGTGTCTCCTCTCGACTCCCGAGTTAGAATGTCGCGGCCTCTCACGCCCCCAGCTCTCACGAACAGCGGCAAGCCATCATAGCCGCGAAAGGCCCTGATTGGTTACACCCAGCCGAAGCAATACTGATCTATGTGATTGGATAATGGACAGCGCGTCGTATCGTCCACTCACGTGGTCAAATAATGGCGGGCTCGATTTTGGCGCCATTTAGTTCTGTAACACAACATTTACAAGTGTATATAACATGTGTTTGATGATTACATACGCCCTTAGCTTGGCATTTACCATAATCTCAGATCCAGGTATTTAAAGTGGCAATCTTTCCATATATTGCTATTGTGACAAGCCGCATCTCTTCTACATGAGAGCAGTTTATTTATAAGCTAACTCGCAGATAAATCGTTACCTATGTTATAGTTTAACTACGCTATAATTGATCTATGCTCAATAAAGATCATTATCCTTTAACATGCAACAAATGGTGTATTTTTGTAAAGTCACACGGCTTGCGTCATAAACATGTTTCGAATAACGTTCCAAAACGGTCCTCCATTGTTCTATTTCCGAATAGGGTTTCTCTATTGTAGATAATTCTTTTAAGACAGCGTATTGCATTTTATGACTGACCAGATGCTAGTTCTTTTGAAACGCCGGATTTTTTGCTTAAGTTATCTTTCACAAGAATCAAAAAAAAAATATAATTGCCTTCCACATGTACCACTACAGTATGAGTTTTTGTGAATCGCTTATTTCCTTATCAAGAAGTGTTAAATTATTGGGCGTCGGATTGCGTCTAAATTTTGAAAGAGCTAGCCTACGTTTCGCTACTGACCTTGATAAATCTGTATTCCAGTACGGCTTGGGAGAAAAGTCACTATCAGGGTCTGTACTAAATCTGATGTAAGGAATGTGAACTTCAGCTGCAATATTTAAGTAATCAACAAAATTATCATAATCATTTTGAAGTTTATCGGAAAATTGATAATTACTAAAAAACTCTTGCAATAACGTTTTATATCCGTCCCAGTTAGCTCTTTTAAAATTACGGCTTAATATATTTCTAGATAACTTGTGAAAACTAGTAGTGATTTTATAATTAGATGATCGCTTCCGAGTGTCTCATTTGTTATATTCCAGTCAAAATGTAAAGCTAAATCAGAAGATACTAGTGTTAAATCGGGCGCAGATAGTTGAGGTTGATTAATGACTAATCTTAAACGAGTTGATTTACCATCATTTAAAATTATAAAAGAACTATCTGAAAGTGCTTTGAAAATTTTTGAACCCCTTGATTCTGTTTTGTAAGACCAACTAGTGTGATGCCCATTAAAATCCCCCAGAATCATAGTTCTACTATTAAGTATTGAAAAAACTGAGTCCCAGTCTTGTTGGCTGGTACTTACTGATGGGGCACAATATAAAGCTAGAATATGTTCGAGTTGGTTACAATTATGAACTTTGATACATAATAATTCAATCCCCGAATTATTGCATTGAACGTCATGTTTTTGTGACTGCACTGACTTATGCACGAAAATAGCTACACCACCATACGTATCGTCCCTATCCATACGGTAAATATTATAATTGGTTACCTTGAGATAAAAGTTCGGTACAAACCACGTTTCAGTAACGGCAGCAATGTGAACTTTCTCCTGTATTAAAATATTTTCAAAAGAATCTAGTTTTAATCTTAAGCTGTGAGCGTTCCATTGAAGTATAGTTAGTTTCACTTGTTTTCTGTTTTTATCCATCGTCCATAAAAAAGTCTAATATTTTTTTTGAGTTTAGGCCAATCCGCGATATTGTCAACCACGACTAAAATTAACCATTCGATGCAGCACTTCATTACATTTTTCACTTTAGATTGGATAGTAGCTTCTCTAAAAAATATTATCTCTTTCAGCCTCATTAACAGTTCTCCGAATTTAATTTATCTTTCTCTGTTCGCCTCAACTGGAATTTCTTCCTCTTTAGGGGCCTCCTGTGGCTCCGCTGCTGAAGGTATATAGACCTCCAAAGGCTCTGGCTGTTTCTCCCGCCGCTGCTTTATTGGTGCCGGTTTAGGGATCTGTTTGTTCTTATTACCAGTGGTGTGAAGTAGTGGTTTAGTTTGTATAATTTCCCTCCAAGTTGTAGGGTCACGTTGAGAAGACGACGTACTTTTTACACAAGGGGGGAAGGTAACAGATTCCGGAATCGGGGTAAATGTAAACACTTTATGGTTCGAGTCACTTTGTAATGGACTAGGATTTATAAGTACAGTTGTAATCAGCCATTATTTCCCTCAATTTTTTTTCCTTTACAAAAGCCGGACAACCTCTGTACATAGCCATGTGACAACCACCACAATTGACACATTTAAATGTCGCGGTTTCACAATTGGCATGATTGCCTCCGCATTTGGGACAAACAATATTATTCATTGGGCACCTTTTAGCCATATGCCCCAACTACCAACATCGCGAACATTGAGATACTGGGAATATGTATGGTTCTACTTTGATTCTTAAACCATCTACTGTTATGTATGCTGGTATATAAGCGCCTTTAAAACATAATCGTACTGATTCGCTTCGAACCCAGCCGTCTCTTAAACGTCGGTTGAGACGAAATACTGACAACAACTCGGTAGAACCAGGACATGATGTTTTATTCAATATCTCTTCATCAGTCATATCTAAATCAACGTCCCGTATAATAACCATATAACATATTCTTTTCCATCGCCCTGTGTACTCGCCAACCTTTCTCAGATATCACCTGGCATTTTTCAAATTTATTTACGTTTACTTCACACTGCATATCGAGACGTACCTTGTACGGGCTAACGTATTTCACGCGCTGGACGTCGGTAATATTATTCTCTTTCAGTAGTTTCGCCAAGGCAAATTGTTTTGGCAACTGCTCACTGCATGATATGTAAACCTCTATTTTATTTACGGCCGGCTTGTATTTCTTTTCCTTGGACTTAACTTTAGTCCATTCATCATCACCTTAATCTCCTTTTCTCTTTTCTGGTCTCAAATAATCTTCACAAATACCCTCACTTTCTAAAATGTTGACTAATCGATCGTTTTCTAACATCTCCATCTCTTCTTCGCTCAATGAACTGCTGCACGGTAACTGCTCATTTGTATTCAGTATACACTCCTCCATTTTGCATCGTTATCAGTAGCCCACAAGACACTACGGTACGAGATAGGTATAACTACCTACCCCGCACCGGCCCGTCCCGGCTACGACAGAGCTTGATGCGCGAAACGTAAACAAACTGCAACACACATGCACCTCGTACGAGTGCCGTTACGAGAGTGCAATAATTTGTTAATGTGATTTTCGCTCAGCATGCGATAGTGCTTGTTATCATATTTAGAAACAGGAATTATAATCTAGTTTTGAAGCTGCGATCAAAACCAACAAATACTATGTTAATATAATATTTTAAAAGTATTTTAAGAAAACATCAAATTAATTATTTAATAAAACACTTAAAAAATCTTTATAAAATATATATATATATCTAGTGACAATTTCGCCTAATTTCGTGTTAAGCCGACGTGACTTCACAAACGCCACGCAGCCAAACCGGAAGAGTATTCGACGCGTTTCGCATCTAAACGAAGCATCCTCAGGAGGTCTTGACTCTACGAGCGCACGATCGAGACATTAATATTATTTTCTTATTCGGCCTGTCGCTTTGCGGTACCCTAGAGCGAGTTCCGATCTCGACTCGCACTTGTCAAGTTTTTTTATATTTCGTTGGTAATGAGGTAGTTCCGTTGGGTACATACGAGTACATAAGATATAAATTTGGTCAATAGTTACAAGCATAAAATCTGGTTGATGGCCGCTACCGTCCCCTGTGACGGTGTAAGTAATACAATTGGAGCACGAAATTTCGGTTAAAAATAGCGTGCCCAGGTGGCCGAGTGGTTTGGCATTCGGCGTGAAATCGGACGACGCGGGTTCGATTCCCGCTCAGGACATAACAAATTGTGCTCCAGTAATTTGTAAAAATATGATTTTAGCTTATCACGCGATAGTTCATGTAATTATATTTAGAAATATGATCATATGTTGTTCATCCCTAAGTAGTGAAGTAAGCGTTGACACATTAATATCTAATAACAAAGTAATTAATACCACTGTTATTTTCTTTTGCAGGAGATACAAAATCTGCGTTGGAATGGACGTATAAGCTATTGAAAGTGGACCCGAAACATACTCGAGCCCTCGGCAACATTCCATTCTTTAAGCAGATTATAGAAGAAGAGGAGGCTCAGTTTAAAAAGGAACAGCGGGGGGTAAGTCGCGAACAGTATTCTTATGGAGTTTTAGATGCTTCTGGGATGTCAAGAGGTTCAGTACTAGACATTCTACGAAAAAATATACAAAATATTCGCATACGTATTATTAAGTGTAAATAGTGTAGTGTTCTAACATGTAATTTTTGCATTCACGTCTGCTTAGCGAATAAGAATACAAAATCTCAAAGAAAGGATTTTTTTTAACCACGAGACGAATTCTAAGGCGAGACCGTATCTGGGGCGGTCCTGGGATATATGTCAATCTGAGCTACCGTGGTTAAGTCAATTACAGTTCAAATTTATCCTGCGTTCATATTATTAAACCTGCACTTAGGTCTGTGACGGAAAATTCAAATTTCAAACAGTTTTCTCGTGCTTGTGCTAAGTTTCGTATCCATTCTACAGAATCATGGTATTCGCTCATATCATCACCTTCAAAAATATTAACAACTACTTTTACCCGTAACAAATGCATGTGATGTCGAGTGATTTAGGCATCCGGAGAAAACGGAACGGAACGAAAACAGAGGACGCGGGTTCGATTCCTGCCCGTGACAAAAATTTAAGCTTCAATCTATATCTATTCTAATAATATAAAGAGGAAAGATTTGTATTTTTGTATGTATTAAACATAAAAACTACTGAACCGGTTTGAAAGAATATTTCGCCATTAGAATCCTACATTATCTCTGATGAACATAGGCTATAGAATATTATCGGATTTTTGTAAAAATATGTTTTTTTTTATAAGGCGCTCGCAATGGAAAAAAAAAACAAAATTTAATAAAATACAATTCAATCTCAATGCGGTCTGCACGTGGCGGTTATTATTAATGAGAGAAAATAATACTTTTCCCATGGATGCGATAGTGCGATTTTTAAGTTTTCAATTCTGATTTGTTAATGATATATCCAATATTTCTGTCTGCAGCTGCTGTTACAATACATAAAAGTCAAACAATTGAGTTTTCTCTTTTCCTCGCCTCATATTCGTCTAATTTAAGAACTGCTTCTAACTTAGAAGTGTGGTAATACTAAAGAAAATGATTACATTATAATGGTTTTTAGATTAATGTTATACTCATTTAGTTAAAGACTAAACTAGATTTGTAAATTTAACAAAATAAAACAGCCAAAGAAACACTACTGACTGGTATATAAACACTATGAACATATTATATTTCCTTGTTTCAGGATGTTGGAGACCCTAAACAAGATCTTGTTGTTGAAGAAGAAGAGAAAGCGACACCTGGTGTATGGAAATATTCGTACGAGAAAGAGAGAAAGACATATGAAGCTCTGTGCCGCGGAGAATTAGAGGTATCTCCTGAAATCAGTAAGAGGTAACAAACTCAACTGTCATATATTATACAATTATTGTATGTTTCGGTAGTGAATAGGTATCTTGTTCACGCGAAGCTGAATAAGGACATACTTTTACATGCAATGTCGTTCATACGTTTTCAATCGCTAACGTGATCATTAGACGTTATTCTGTTATACAACACAAACTAAACTAAAATGTAATAGTACATTGTACTTACACTGAGGGGAGAAAAAGATTATCGAGTACCCTTTAAGACCTCCGCTGGGCGTCGGGCTTAAACATACTCTTGAACAGAAATAGAACTTTCTCCCGAGTGATACATAGTGCTTTATACTACATCTACGAGGAAAATAAAATCATAAGTTTTCACGTATGTGTCCCGAGACTTCTCAGGAAGTGCGTTCTTTATGACTTCTGGAGCTGTATTTTTTATTTCTGGTGGCGTCATAATTATAAAATGTCACTTTCACTATCAGATGACATTTTAGAAAATTATTTTAAAAAAATACAAGCGTAATGTTAAATTATCAATTTAGTAAGAAACTAATTTAACATAACTAAATAAATAGCCCCGCCTTTTTTGTGTGTGTGCAGCAAAATGTTTCCAACCTCTGTATGTAAACAAATTTACTTAATAGTTAAAACTTATGGATTCTCGTTTTTATGTGTTACTGATACCATTTGAGATTTAAACGTGAACAGTTTAAGAGCCCTTTTACATTTTGCAGCCTTCTCACTCGCACTTTTAAAGATAATTTCAAATAGCAACAATATGGTTTATATTTTTTTAAATGTGGTCAATTATTATTTTGCTGCATGCAACTATAGATGTTCTCTACTAATTTTCATTTTGATATCTGTTATGGGGGATCCAAAACGCGTAATTTAGTTATTTTAAATTTTGGGCCTCTAATTCTAATTGGACTCAACATGTAACAAAGTAAAAATATGTTGAGAACATCTATAGTTGCATGAAGCGAAATATTGATTGACTACATTTTAAAAAATATAAACCATATTGTTGCTATTTGAAATAATCTTTAAAAGTGCGAGTGAGAGGGCTGCAAAATGTAAAAGGCCTCTTAAGAACTTTCTCACTTATTTTATTTTGTGCTGGATAGCAGAATTAAGACCATTTTATATAATAAGTAATTATTTAAACGGCGACGCATGTTTTAGTAAATTGTATTACATGGGAACCGTATGGACAAGCTCAAAGTCACTCAACGAGCTATGGAGAGAGCTATGCTCGGAGTTTCTTTGCGCGATAAAATCCGGAACGTGGATATTCGGCAAAGAACCAAAGTTACCGACATAGCTCTCAGAATTTGCAAGTTGAAGTGGCAATGGGCGGGCCACATTGCTCGAAGAACTGATAACCGATGGGGAAGAAAGTTCTCGAGTGGTTACCACACTACACCGGAAGACGTAGAGTTGGTAGGCCCCCCACTAGGTGGACTGACGACATCGTGAAAGTCGCGGGTAGCCAATGGTTACAAGCGGCTAATAGCCGTTCTTTGTGGCGCTCTATGGGGGAGGCCTTTGTTCAACAGTGGACGTCTTCCGGCTGATGATGATGATGATGATGATTACAAGGGAACAATACTACGAATAAATAATAAGTCTATTTATTCGTAGGAGCAAATTCATACTTTATAGCGAGAGCGCTATTTTGAATCTAGAGCGGAGCTCGCGAGATTGCAACATAAAATATACATTTTATTATTTTATGGAAGTAACCAAAATAATGCATATATATCCTCAACGCGAGTCTGGTTGGTACTGGTTTTTGTTTGCTTGTTGTTATATTAGTGTAACTTTAGACTGTACTATTTTCATACCAAGTTTGAGTCTCCTCTGTATTACCGTTTTAAAAATACAGCACATAAAAAAAACGTTTCATTAATACCCTCAGTTATTTTTAACTTTTGTATTTATTTAAATTTGTTAAGAAATAAACTTTAAGCACTATCCTATCCTAGCGAATATCACAAACATCCGCCCATCTTGTTCTTTTTCAATATAGCTGCGCACTGTGAACCTATAAATATATATGGAGAGAGGACAACATTAAAACAAAAAATATTAGCGTTTAGTAGCCAAAAGTATCACGTTGCTTAGTTATCTTACCAAAGAAAGCTACATTGGAGACTAAATTAAACGATTACATTTGAATATGTACTAAATATTACTTCAATAATACCGCGATCCAAGTTATTTGCTCGATAAAAACATAAACCTTCCTTACAAAATTACAACGAAAGAAATTGTTTAACCATGGATGGGATTGGACACATTGACCATCCGTCCCTAGAGCTGAGACATGTTCTGCCATTTGAGTTATCGTGGTGAGAATGCTTTTGCTCAAATTTATCTTTTCGATCCTTTTGTTTAACGGTGTTTGGAACAGAGCGACACCTGCTATAAAAATTTAGCAATATTTTTCTTTAGGGTCCGTCCTTCAAATCATGTTTTTTTAGCACTTTTAACCCCCCTCTCCCCCTTGGTGAAACGTGGTGAGATTTAAGAATAACCCCTCCCCCCTCCCGCTCCCACCCAAAATCACGTGTATTTTTTTAGTCCCTTCAGAGAATCTTAAAATTTGTATAATATTATATTTAAATACATTCTTCGCAGGGACTTCTTTCATTGCCTGGCAACGGCATGTCTAGTTCACACTACACACCGCTTTTCGGCTGAGAAATCTCGAGTTTGACGAAAAAATAAATTCACGCGTGATATCTTACCACACCCCCCTCCCTCGTGATATTTATTGATTTTTACTAAGCCCCCTCCACCCCCTTTCAAGCCTCACGCGATTAATGGACGGTCCCTTACGTGATATTTTAGAGCTATTATATACAACATGATTTCCGTTGGTATTTGTGTCCTTTATCCACATACATAGGGGTAGGTTCGCCGACGATATGAAAAATAAAATCGGCTGGTGGCTGACTACTACGCTAGCTCTCAAAGATTCGAACATTTTTAAGAGCACAAATTTTCACGAGCAAGGGGGAATCGAACCTTCGCGTGACTCCACCGGTTTGATGAGATGAACATTTTGACCTCTAAAATACAATAGATCTTTGACTAATCTTTCCGATTATAAACACGTGAGTTGTGAATCACTTTATTCATTTTTGTAGCAGTAGAATTATTTGTTCGTGTGCGTACGGAGAAGTATAGCCACCATACCTACTTTTACCGCCAAGCAATAATGTGTGAAAATTACAGGCCACACGACAACATTAAAAACTTTGTCTCAGGGTGATAGAAGCAGCCACTTGTAACGAACTGCATTTGTTATAGGCAGAGGTTGCCACCAGGTGGGCCTCGTGCTTGTTCCATCACGATATCATCAAAGAAACATAACTGGAATGAAATAACCGGATGAACGAATCAATGATCAATTATATATTAGTTGTTATTTATTTTCTTCCAGATTAAAATGTTACTATGCAAGTGAAAATCACCCGTTCCTGAAATACGCGCCTTTCAAGGTGGAGCAGAGCTACATAGACCCAGACATATTTATATTCCACGAAGTGTTGAGCGATAGTGAAATCGAGTTGATTAAACGTATGGCGCAACCTAGGGTAAATATTTTTTGATTACCTTGAAGTAAGCATGACTTGTTTTCTAGCCCTTTGGCCACGATCTCACCTGAGGTAAGTAAGTGATGATGTTGTCAAAAGTGTTAACAGAAAAAAGAATTAATGGCTCTCAAAGACTGCTTCCAAAATTCATCGTTAGGTGCTTGGCGACAGATTTTATAGATAAGGGGGATGGCAGCCAGGCACAATGCCCTACCACCCTGTGGTAAAGTTTAAGCCCGGGGCAAAATTCGAATCACGGTCCCCCAGCGCGGCACCATAGCCATTCTCACTGGGACATTATCGCTTCGAAATTTTCAATTACTAACTGTGTCTAGTGAAAAGTACACTATTCATTGGGTACTGTACTGTAGCAGACGACTCGTCCACTGCTGAACACAGCCCCCCCTATAAAGGGGTTATTTGCCATAATCCCTACACTTGACACGCGGCTTGGGGATCGCAGTGTAAGTTGGCAGTTCTTTTAAAGGCGCTGCTGCCCACCTTACAGTATTTTTCCCTTAGTCATCTCTTACGACACCCACGGGATGATATAGGGAGGTTCAATTCTAACCCGGCACCCCCGGGCGGGCATTCATTGGGTAGCTATCATTTATTACTGTTATTGTATGTTAAACATAACATTATTTCAATAGTTAATTTACATATTGTTATGGATGCAAACCAAGAATAAAAACAATTTCATTTCATAATATCCATATCTTGGATAACAGTACATGTATATAGACCTGCCTTGTAGTAAATATAGGTGAAAGCTATGACTGCTGTTTTTCCCTCCCTCGTGTTTGTTCCGTCAACATAAGATAAAAAGAAAATTGATAGTTTTTAATTTAGTCGGGATATGTTTTATTGCATAGGTAAAACACTGTACGATGGTAGCCGGTGAATGGTGGAAGGGAGAGGGGGAGGGAGCGCTATTATTCTTAGGCCGGTAGCCGGGCCCACCTTTTCCCGAACATGTCGTTAAATTAAGGGAAAATATGCAGTTCTCTTGTGAGCCTGTTATTTTGCTGGCTCTCAGGGACAAAAAATGATAGATATGATGTGATGTTTATTTAAATTTATCTACATTCTATTTTATAGGAGATGTAAGCAACTATCTTATGGTTGTAAGACCCGCGATTAGCCATAGTGTTATTATTACTATTTATATCAATATTTAATATCGTAATCGAAACATTATAAGAAGAATGATTGGATTGAAATTGAACTATATATTATATAGCTCAACCGTTGAACCATCGTAAACAATACTAAAGCTTTTTGGAAATGTTGACATTATAGGTTCGCTTCCATCCATCATTCCATCCGCTACACCTACAGATGTAGCTCCGTTCTCGTGCGACGGTTAAATAATAATAACTTAAGACACAGACTATGGGTCACCACGGTATATCACGGGCTCGAATCCCGTTTTTAGTTCAAATTCTACCTCTCATTGTGATTTCGTAATATTAGTAAATTAATCAAAGCTGCCCGTCTGGCCCAAAGTAAAGAGATGTCAAGGCGCCGAAATTTTGAATTCTAATGCACATATGTCTGTCGAATTCATAATTGCTCACTGGCTCTCAAGGACTACCGGAACGCAGTTAGGTCTTTGGACATATTTTCTACCTGGGGGTGGTAGATAGCCTAGCGAGCATTCACAAAATGCCCTTCCACGATGCCGAGCTCAAGCGGGTACGGCAGTCCACTGTCATTGTTTAATCCTTATTATATTATTTCCACAGTTCAAACGCGCCGTAGTACACGATCCCAAAACGGGCGAGTTGAAACCGGCCGATTACCGCATTAGCAAGTCGTCTTGGCTTAAAAACGAGGAGTCGCCTGTCATCGAGAGGATATCGCAGCGTATCTCAGACATGACCGGCCTCAGCATGGACACAGCCGAAGAGCTGCAAGTCGTCAACTACGGCATTGGAGGACATTATGAACCTCACTTTGATTTCGCTAGAGTAAGTACTGAAGTATAGACTACTATTCACACAAGTATGTTGCCTTACCTCTAGCATGAAGACGTCATTGAGAAGAAATCGCAGCAAATATCAGACATGACCGGCCTCAGTATGTACAGTCGCCTGCAATAAGAAGTATACACATTGTAATTTTCAAAATTGTGGGAAAGAGTTCTGTTTTTCCCTATGTTATCAGAAGTAGCTTAAAATCAAAGACTAATATGAATATGTCTACTCAGGTTCATGTTAACTTCGATTAATAATAACTTAGCACAACACATTCTTTTGAAAATTACGAAGTGTATACTTCTTATTGCAGGCGACTGTACAGGGCTGAAGAGCTGCCTGCTACCTGCCTTTCGGTGCTATTGTTTTTTTTTTATGGTATAGGAGGGCAAACGAGCAGGCTGCTCTCCTGATGGTAAGAGATCACCGTCGCCCACGAACATCCGCAAACTTATTGTAGTGGACGATACTTCCCCTGAAGTGTCGTCCACTATCCGCATATGAGTTTTACAATTGTTGTTAAAACTGGATATGTACCTACTTTCGCTTGGTAAAATCTTCGCACAGCCAATAATGTTTGATACACAACAATTTGCTAGGTTGTATTATGACGGATTCAGTAAAAATAGCCATAAATGCTGGCGACTGGCCGCTGACCGAGGCGAATATTATGCGCTCTTTAAATTTGTTGATGTGATCTCTAGGTTTTTTTTTGCCTGACCTGCCTTTGACCACTATCTCACCTTATGGTTACCGATGATGTGGTCTAAGATGTTGTTCAGGCTAACCTAGAATTACTGGCGATCAAGGACACCTGCCGGAACACACCGTAAGATGCTTGGCGACAGATTTTCTACTTGAGGGTGTTAGCAAGAAAGGCGGGCATTCGGAAAATGCCCTACAACCATGCTGTAAGGGCTGACATCCCAAGACAACAACCGGGACCGAGGGCTAACGTGCCCTCATAAGCACGGAAGCGATCAGCGGTAATGTCACTTGCGGTCACCCATCCAACTCATGACCGCGGCGGACGTTGCTTAACTTTGCTGATCGATTTAGAACAGCAAACTTCGCTACGAGCGCTTCACAACTTAAGTGCCTGGAATAGCATGTTTAGAAATTCAGTATCGCGGTTATCTGTTTCTTTCTTCGCAATGGTTTTCTTAAAATGCTTTTAGGACATTCAAGTGAGATAATATACAGTTTTGATTTAGCGACAACTCATCCAATATTTTTTTAATGATGATAATACATATTGTTATGTATTAATTATTTTTTACTTTGTTTTAGAAACGAGAATCTGCGTTCACTAAATTCGCCGGAAACAGAATAGCTACAGTCTTATTTTATGTAAGTGAATACATCTTTTATTTTGTTATTGTTTAGAAAACGATCCGTGAAAAGAAGTAAAATATTATCTTCACAATTTGTTCAACTTCTTGTTTATAAGCTCACCAGTGATCCATAGATATAATAGCAGGCTTAACTATTATATGAACTGGCTCTCAAGGACAGCTGCAGTAATACACCCTTAAGTGCTTGGTGACGGATATTCTACTAGAGGGGGTAGCGGGGGCGAGCAAACGCAAAATGCCGCTGGAAATGTTTATAAACAAAAAAAAAAAACTCGTCACGCCTCTATTCAGAAATGTGGCAGAGGTATCTAAAGACCCAGGTTTCAGTTCATGTTTTGGTCTTTTGTAATAGGACTTTACTGCTGACTTACTGCTTCTGAAAATGTATTTTTGAGAAAACCCAATAACTGGTCACTAACGAACAGATAATTTATAAGACGCTGGCAATATTTTTAATTGCCGGGAAATGCATGACACTTAAAATGTTTGCTATAGCTGCTACGCTGGGTTTATTTTTATAAAGTTTGACACAAATATTTTAACTGCCTTTTTATACATTTTATAGGCTCACCTGATGGTAATACATACTAAGCTAGAATAAGGACAGCTGCCGGTACACACGGATGACAGATTTTTAACTTGGTGCCTAGACAAGCAGGCATGGATGCCTACTTGTCTAGCAGGCACCCATCCAAGTAATCACCGCAGTGAACATTGCCTAACTTAGTAGATCGGTAAAGAACGACTATGCAAACTCTGATAGGACCGCTTCAATAGGCAAGTTCTCCTAAGAGCGCTTTTGATTCGCCTTTGATTAACACATAAAGTACGTTTTATCCCGATTTCCTGAGTAGACGGGCGTAACCGCTAGTTAGAAATAATTTTATTATAGAATCCTTAGTATATTGTAACAAATTTACCTTGTAGATGTCCGATGTGGCGCAAGGCGGTGCGACAGTGTTCACTGAAATAGGCTTAAGTCTGTTCCCGATTAAACGCGCTGCTGCATTTTGGATGAACTTGCACCCTTCGGGTGAAGGCGACATGGCGACCAGGCACGCTGCTTGTCCGGTGCTCAGGGGATCTAAGTGGGGTGAGTTTACATTTACTTACAGGTAATTTAACACACATTCCATAACCAATATAAAAGATTTGTATACCGAACCAACCATTTCGAAATAATATATGTTGTCAATTATTTGTTGGATAAATTGTTTGTGTAATTTACATTGTTATTGTTAGTAATTATTATGTAAATTTAACAAAGCCCGTCGACAGTGTACAATACAGATAATTTCCCCATTAACCGCTGCCGATCAGCTGTGAATATATTCACAAGATAACAATAAATTTCTACACAATTACAAATATACGATAGGAAAATTTGATTTGAATCCCGCACATGACTTAAATTTTTCCTATCGAATATTTGTAATTTTGTAATGTAATCCGCATTGCAGGCGTTATTGCAAACATAACAATATAAAAAAAAACTAGCTTCAGGTTGCCCTTCAATCAGCATCGCGCTTGTTGAATTATAAACTCAAGTTTTGTTTTGGGAACTGCTATGCTGTTATATTAATAAAAGTATATGCACAAATTTACCCCACTTATATGAACATTTGGTTTTTTATACTGTATTTATTGGACTTTTATGAACTAAATCAATCGTACAAAATATATAATATCAACATAGAAGTATACGAAACCTGATATGAAACTATAGCTTCAGAAGACGCGAGGCTGCCTCAGAATTGGAATTTCAACATTATGCTGAATTGAGCCGCGATTAGCACCGAAGTGGCAGCGGCTTTTTTACTTTAAAACATTTTCGACTTTGTCTCTATCACTATAGGATGAACATAACTAGACGGTGATGGGACGCTTGTGGTCAGACAACTTATGCAAATCTTTCAACCGATACTATCCATTGTAGTGATAGATATAAAGTCGAAATAGGCTTGACTAATGTACCTCATCTGCTTAAAACTGGCATTCTTTCACTCACGTAAAATATGTGAGAAAAATACACGCCCTTGCGTTCCACTTGTATTTTTGTTCTCAATGAACGTTATGATCTTTTGAATAGCTGAATAACATGCAGGATACGTAGAATAAAATGCCTTTTCTTGGTAATAATGAATTAAATAAAAAATCGAAAACTACCGGGCAGTTAAAACAGAAGAATTTAGCTGCATTAACCAATTTCCATATTTTTGTGTTCATACTTGTGTATACCAAAGAGAATTCTGACGTTACGCTAGAGTATATACTATATTCAAACCATATTCTTGCATATAAAGCTTCAATTGTCCTTCCAGTGTCAAACAAATGGATCCATCAAGGAGGTCAGGAACTGCTCAAGCCTTGTAACTTGGAGTATCAAGAGGAAGGGTTTATCCGCCAACTCCCGAAGCCCGAGGCGAGAACATCCAGGTAGTTTAACTTCAATAATGCAAAATATCAACAGTCAGGACTGATTAGTGACAACTGACTGATCAGAAACTTATTTACACTGATATGTTCCCATTGTATTAATGCCATTGACTTTGCCGTACCGAATAGAATATAAGTAGATTAGTTATATGGAATTTTCGCTTGATGCATATCGCGAAACTATTTTTTTTTATAACAGATAAGAAATGGACCTATTGGAAAGCGATGGAGCGGCAGTCAGGGGAAATGCCTGCCTAGAAGAGTTGCTCTGTAATTGAAAACTCTCAGATTGAATCTTACAGGAAACAGAGATGCTGTTGATAAAGTGTTACATACTTCAATCGCAGGCCTAATAAAGGTGAAATTCGAACGTATTTTCGGAATATGAAACATTGGTCTCAGATATAAACGAGTAACCTCTACCACAGTGCTGACTTCTGGGAACTCAATGTAATCAAACATTTGCTATGCAATAATGGTCAAATTTTCATTATGTATTTGGTCCTATAATATACACCATAAATTCATTTTATGTTGATGTTGGTGCGGTACGGCAACGTTGATGACCTCTGATGCCATATTATATTGTTGCTTTTGTAGTAGCAGTTGACCAGTGAGAACTAATTAAATAATACAATTGTTAGGCTAGTAATCAAGAACATGTCCTATAGAACTAAGTGTTTACCAGCTTCAGTGTTGGAAGTAAAATATTAACAAAGTAATACATTGAAAAGTCAGTTTCTATTACTTTAGGAATAACATTATTTAAGTCATATCATGTATATTTTTCAAATTCTTCGTTCGCTTTTTCTACAAGACATACTCGTAAATTAAGTGTTATAACTACTAATGGTAAGAAATACTAATACCGCGCTGGTTTGCCCATTTTAAAATTGATGGTAGATAGCTACATCGGAACGAAGCATCCAAAGTCAATCCACTCTGCTAAATAGGTACGATAATTGTGCTCATTTTCCGACCCTTATCGCTGACCTAGGGATCGAACATTAGTTTTTCTCTAATAACTTTTTCGTTTCGCAATGAGCGCGTTAAAATACTCAGACAGGTGCTGAATTATGCTTCTAATGCATGGCTACACCCTACTGCGTACTGTGTGAGTATAGTGGCATATGGGCGCGTTTTTCCCTTATGAACCCAATGGTCAATTGAAAAATGAAATCGGCCAAATGAAATCTAAATTCAGATTTCATTTAGAATTCACTTACAGTAATTATTACATATATGCAACAAACAAAAATGGACAAAGTAACGATCAAATAATTAAGTACATCTAAAACAAAAATAGAAAATAAAAAATAGATTCTCTTAAATAAAAAGTATGTCTGGAAACCTTGATATGACAGAAGTCGGCAGTAAAGTTATAAAAAATTGACAAATGAAGTAAATCCGACATAGATAAATAATATTCTATTGAGTTTTTTTTTTGTGTAACTTTCTGTTTTATATTATTTCTGACGTAACAACCATTAATATAGAAATGGACTGATATAATTATGAAAAATATATATAATTTTGTTTCGTGTAGGTAATATTTTGGGGTCCATAGAACTGCAATTCAGAAAGTCTCCAACTTATAATTATATTCTGAATCGTAAAATATTAACCGTAGTGTGCTGAAGTCATACCCAATGTAATATACATGGCTTAGTAGCTCCTTATAGTTTATATATTATGAAAAGTATATATGTATTCATATTTTAATAAATCTGTATTCATTTTTATAGTCTTATGGAATATAATTTTATGCCTACCCGGGGGCGCCAAATACGTCAGCGAGGGACATAAATTAAAGATGTTCTTCTTCTTAATATTTCTATTAAATTTATTACAGTACAATGGACCCGACGATGTGTTTGAATATAATAGAAGGCGCGCGCGCGTCCGTCGGTGGTCCAGAGGCAAAGAGATGTATGCATTGGCCCGAGCCTCACTTGCCGCCTCCTCCACCCGCCGCATCCGCGGCTGAGGTATAGGGATGTCCGCGCCGACAGTAGTTAATTATAAATAATAAAACCACAAAAAGACTGGGAGCGTGGCGTCTCCTGTAATCCGGCTACTCGGAGGTCGGAATCGGAGGATGGTGCAAAATTACCCATTACACTGGCAGCATTGCCAATATACTTCTATATACATTAAAATCAATTGTGTATAATAATTATTATATTGAACATTTCCATTTATTCTACTCACAAAAAAAAACACTTTAATATATCTAAGTATTTAGAATACGAGTATTATAGCTTCTGCAACAGTAATAGTTGGATTACCCACTTTTTAGTCGTTTCATTTATTATATAGATGAAACGGCAAGTGGTTTGTAATAGTTCATTAAGTATAGTATGTTATTATATTTGTCATAATGTAATAAAATAAAGATTCTTGCCTTAATGACAAACAAAATGATTTTTATATAAGGATCGCTTATAGTACAAGAGGCTACCTAGTTACCCCGTAGTCTATGTATTATTTACCAGTGTACAAAATAAGTGTCATAATGCGAAATGGATTCAAGTAAAACAGCTACATATTACGATATTTTTAAAATATTATAAACGGATCTGAAATTAAACTTAGAAAAGTATAAGGAGTGTCTAAAAATAATAATAAATAGTTTAATATTATGACAATTATTGTAGAGATTTTGTTTAGTTAAGTGTAATCTCCAAATGCATTTGTTATTATTATAACATATATATTTTATAATTTTGTTACAATTTAATAAAGTACGTGACTTTATGAATGGAGTTTTAATTTATACAAACATTTCACTTTAGTTTTAACTTGTATAGACAGTCTTTTATAGACTTCATTATGAAATTTCATTGGACTTTTTTCATCGGGGCCATTAACACAACATTGCTTGGGACTAGAAACTTTTGATGATGTTATAAAATTGGTGTTACTTAATGAAACCTAAAAAAAAAACTTAATGAAATTTCATATTAAGTCGGCCTCGTAATTTTTTTCATATAGTAAATAGTGTAAACATAATTTGGCATGTACATAAACATTTAAAACCTCATATAGGCGTTGTAGTTACGGCGTTGATTCACGTGCTTTGGCGTCATATAACAAATGTAATAGCATTGTAATTCCACACATAGAATACTGAACGGCTTGAGTGGAGGCGATGCCGATACAGTGCCGATTGAGTCAGTGTGCGCCAACCATGAACGTGGCTGTCCACATGTCTGCATAAAGGGGAACTGGGATAACTGCTGATAGAAGGGGATGGAAGAAAGCATGACATGCCAATCCTTTTGCTTGGTATAAAACAAGAGAAAGAGAAGATGCCATACATGAAATAGAAATTAATAGCTGTTTATGTTATTAGGGGCCAAATATTCTGTTCCCCGAGGGCGTTGTTTTGAATTCAGAGCGAAGCTAAGGATTCTGAGGGTAGCGAGAATTCCATACACGCCGTTAAAATCAAAATGGAACTAGTGTAACTGCAGATATAAATAAAGCTACAACATGTAAGTTAAAAGTTCTTGTCGTAAAATATTTACATGAAATGTAGTTACTGTAAGGCCCGGTGGCCTCTTCCTCTGCAACGCTATGGACCTGGCACCAACCATTCACCTGGTGAATCCATGGAGAATGCTAAGTAATTCGTCTCTCTTCTTTTTTCAAAATTAATCTTCTGCAACCACCGTGCTCGCAGAGCAATTTAAGACAACAAAAACGTTACATATAGAATTACAAGTATACTGTACATAACATTCCTGTTGTTTATACATTACCCTAAAGCTTCTTGATCTTGTAGACGATTGGCGTTTCTTCATCGGATGAGGGTAGAGCAGTTCAGAACAAACAAAGTAAGTACATGCATGGTTGCGCTTAGCATTGCACACTACTGTGTTTGCTCTGAAACACCCCCTATTTTCTTAAAACGGCGCTCTTGAAAAGATACTGGCTGTGAAACTAATACTACAATAAGGTTAGTTGACACTTATCAGAAATAATGTGCAAGGAACGTACTATGTTCGATGATAGAGTAAATAGGTAATCATTTTATCAAATTAGGCTAAAAATTACTCCTCCAGTTTCTACCGTGGTAGAATGAGTCATATTTTGAATGTGACACTTACACAATAAAACGTCTTTACGAGGTCGGATTGAAAGAAGATATATCAGTCGCGTTTCAATACGTTATTTTATAAGCAGATATGATTAGTAGGTGTTAGTTCAAAAATTACAATTGAGAATATAATGTTATTCACTTCGATTAACCGTCAATTAGTCAGCATCATAGAAGCTACAGTAGGTATACTAGAATGGATCTAAAACCGGCTCACATATAGGTGCTGAAACACATTTCACACACACACACACACACACACACATACTTGCAAGCATATACACTCAAAGAGAGACATAATGACTTTAATAGATTTATATAATTGTTTTAAAATTAACTTTTAATCATATTTCATTTTACTTTTTATGTATATATGATAAGCCTGAGGAACCAAATGTACCGTAGATTTTAAGGAGGAGGGCGTTGGTACCTGCAACACAGTTTTTCTCAAAAACTTTCGCGGTTACCATCGTGTTTCATTAAATGTATGCTATCGCTTAAGTTCCAAATAAATCATTTGAATTTGAATTTCCGTTATCTGGCAAACTCCGCGGATACTGTTGTCAGTCCAAGGACAGAAAATATTTTATCCTGATTTAACTCGTTATTCCCAAAGTAACAAAAAAGAATCAGTAGTGGTCACAGTCGCACGTGGGTTAGAAGAAGTCAGAAATGATTTAATTTCAGAATCTTCCCCACGTCACGAATTCACTATCTTTAAATAACAAAACGGAACTGACAATATGTTAGGTAATGTCGAAGGTATCCCTTAACTTATCTGACCTACACGAAAAGGAAAGATCGATGAAATTATCTAACATAATTTGATATATCTTTATGTATTCAGATGAAAATTATCTCAAGGAGAAAACGGACATAAGTCTAACCTTCTGTATATTCTATTACACTATCCGAGACCAATGAGAATTAACGAGTCTTTGTTTAAGAGGTCAGTCAAGAGAATTGATTTCCAACAGTTGGTGTCGGATGCCTCCATCGATTCCACCTTCAAGGAAATGTCAACGTTTGCTTGTGAGCTTTCAATAGAAATCTGGATGTTTTGTCTTTGCGTTACGGATTCTCGCAATCCATTTTATACCTATTGATTTTAACACATATACTTAGTTGTTTGAAACGTCGTAAATTGATTTTATATAAGTTGATAACAGAACAAGCAGATTCTTATTTGGTTAATTATCTAGCCAGATAAATGTTATTATATATTTTCTCCGGTGCTTGCCCGTTATACCCACATTCCCTGTACCTATGGGATTCGCATGTCAAATAAGTCATATGCATCTGAATTGAGGGAATACCTACTAAAATTACATTAGTAAAGAATTGCAAAATCTATATATTATGACAATCTATGGTGCTCATCAAACTAACAATCTATAAATCCAAACAAGAGATGAAGCAAGTAAACATGTTTTTATTAAGTTTTAAGTTCGTTAAGGTAACTGTATTCTTTATACGCAATAGGTACTTGGTATTATGAAATAAAAATCATATTTATGAAGAAATTCCTTGTACAACGTATAAGGTTTCATCGAAAAAAGTATTATTTCAGATTTATTTTCATACGCTTTTTGGGCCACGAAAGACCAGGGGAAAGGTTTTAAACGTGAGGTATATAGATCTGGAAGATATTGGAATTGTTGGACAACAACAGAAGGAAGTAAACATAATGCAAAAATTATATTGCTTAAAGCAGACAGAGGTAGGCGGCCAACCTAATGGAAAGTAGTCAACCCTCGTCGGCTATGGACGTTTGCCTCACACGAGGTATTGCCAACGCGCTGTTGACTTCGCTGAAATTTTATGACGCCCTTATTAAACAATCCTATTGTAATCGCAGTTATTGTAGCGCAGAGAGAAACCCTCGGTAATCAATCAATCTTTGAGAACTGTTGCGTAGGCACGGTAGCTCAAGATAATGGGAATGCACCTTCGAAGGCGAACGGTGCTGTGGTGATAAAGAGGTGTCGGCATCAGATCAAACAGTTCTTCAGAGCACTTAATTCAACTTAGCATTTAAAGTCTCTCCGGACACTAAGTGATTCAAAACCGTCTGTTAGTGTGGGATCGTCGACGATACGAACGGCACGACGTTGAAGAGGGTCGATCTGGTAAGTGGGTGGCCCGGCCCATAGATTTAGCACACCAAGCTTATAGAAGATAGTTTGGCTTTGATATCCAGATGACTCCGAAACTGCGTGTCATTCGTTATATCGATGCCAAGGATTCATATACTGCTAGAGATAGTCAAGGGTGTTCCTTAGAATTGTGGCGCAAAACCGAATACGGTTTTTCCTCGCAGTAAATGCACAGATCTGTAGGAAGTGTAATGACAGCTAATAGAGCTGACCCCACTTGACGTATAGAGTAAGGTCACGAATAAGACGAGGGCTTTACATGAATTGGCTTTCAGCAAAACATTTTTTAGTTGTTCATATTAATTTAGTTCCGGGCTCATATTAATAATGCCGGGCTACAATTGCGCCCTACCATATCTTTTTGTGGGAGTAGTAAAAGGCAACGTAAACGACATAATGGAAAGCAGCGCCTTCTCAATAACTGCCATATTAGACAGCACCCCCAAGACTCCTGCCAAGCGCGGTGTTTATGGAAACCCCCTAAAAAAGGCCTCCTCCAGGCCATTGTTCAACTATGGATATGGCTGTTGATTTGTGAGTGATTTTGTTTGTAGCAAAAAGCAAATTAAGTATATGTTAATATTGATCATATTCTGTAATCATCATCTCTGTACTCTGACCTCGTAGATTATAAAACACCTTTCATAAAAAAAACTGGATAGAATAAAATTGTAAATTTGACTACTCTTGTCACGAAAATATCATTATCTACGTATAAAAATATAACAATAAAATAGCAAAACCTTATAGAGAGGGACAAGTTAAATCACATTTTGGGTTTATGTTACTAGTTTTGTGCGAATAAGCTTTCTTTCGTTTTTCACTGCATCACAATTCCACCATGGCTGCCTCTCTTTCACACACACAGTCCTATAGTGATGGAATTTCAACTTTTATCAGCGTCTTAACTAAAAAAGCGTAAGAACAAAGTTCGTCGTGTCACAATGACAGGATTTTGCCCCTCAATAAAACAATACCAAGGCACCACTGTATGTACAAGTGTATTAATTAGTAGGTACCTGATGGCAGCAAATTGAAATTCGTGGTCTCCGCCTACCCCGAAACAGGCATGACCTTATTAATAAAGAACGGTACAGAATAAAACCTTCACTACTACACGCACAGCTGTGTGTGCGTAACTAGACCCGGACAAGACGCGCTGGGGTTGCAGCGGTCACAGTGGCGCTAAATTATTGAATGTAGAAAAGAAAAGTTCACAAATATCTTCACGAAAGTATGCATACGTATAATTGCTGTTTTTTTCAATGGGTATGTAGCGACGTTCAAGCGAAATATGAGATCTTTTTTTTAAATATCGGACGATTTTTTTATGTCAATCTTTTATATAACATATATTTTGGTTTTCCACAATAGTGGCTGAACCTATTGCCATCGGTAGATCGGCTCAGGACTGCTACTGAAAAATTCTGTGTTAGTAATCCAAATAAAGTAAACCATGGGTTATGGATATTATTTTCATTAGGGCATTAATTGGATAGATCCTGATCCAGGACGTCGACATTTTAAAGTCACGCGTTTGCATATCCGAAATATAGTTATCTACATATGTATAGATCAGTAGATTTCCCTTCATTTGCAATAATCATGTTCATTGTTCCAGGCATTTGCTGATTTTTATATAAATTGCAGTACAGTATGTTATACGCGTTTGTATAGGTAGCTTCATTTACCAATTTACGCATTTCGTGTTATTGGACTAGCTTATTCCATTTGAGGATATATATGCACATTTAGGCATATTTAGAAGGGAACTACCGCTTTGTTTACTGCCACTGAACAGATATGAAGCGCAACGCTCGTAGCGAAGTTCGCCTGGATTAGTGGTTTAACCGAACGTCAGCTGCGGTTATGACTTGAATGGGAGACCGCTACCTAGTAGCATTTTCTACTGTCGCGCTCCAGTGCTTCGGTGGGCACTTTAAGCTGTCGAATATTGTCTTAGGATGGCAGTCGTATTTGCATGGTGGTTAAGTATTTTGCGAATGCTCGCCTACTTCCCTCCGGTAGAAAATCTGTCGCCAAGCACCTAATGGTGTGTTCCGGCAACTGTACTTTCACATCATCATTGACCATCAAGTGAGTTAGTAGATCAAATGGGCAAAGGATAGCCTATCAGTAAAAAAATACATATACCTACATAGAGGCTTAGCAATTTCAACATCTCGGTTTTCAATTTCAACACTCAACATCATAAATTTAAATATATCTGGTGGCCATCGCATTTCAGATCCACAAGCAGTAAACTATCATTCCAAGTACGTCACTAAGAGAGCTTCCATTCATTTTGAGACGCTTATGGGAGGTTCGAACCGAATCTCACCCAATTTCACTTGTGGGAGAGGGGGTCGGCAAATATCACGTTTTTTTCCCTAGAAACAGTGTAACATTGCGAGAAAACTGGATAGAATTTAGTAAAACATGTTCCTTCCCTACAAAATTGCTAAATCCTAGACAATTAATTGTGTTGTCGCCACCGGCATAGCCAAGCTAAGCTGTCAATCAGATTGAAGGGGCATCCGACGATCCTGGACCCTAAAGAGCATGACGGAGAGTCGTTTCACACTCACGAGTCACCTGTACAATAAGCTGAATAAACTAAATCGCAAATGTAGCATAAAAAAATACTCTAATAATAATATTAAAAAAGTAATACTCACATGGCTCAATCGACTGGACTATGATGATGTGGAAGGTATACTAGATAATCTTTAAACGATAATAACTCACCATACTTACATAACACACCACACTCACATAACACAATGCACTCACATAACACACCACACCCACATAACACACCACACCCACATAACACACCACACCCACATAACACACCACACCCACATAACACCCCACACAAATCCACATCCACATACATACAAAACATCCATAAAAGTTTATATGAAAAAAATCAAAATCATTGTATAATGGCATAATTTATGTTAAATATAGTCCTATATTGGAGAAGGATCTGGTCTTCGAAACACAGTTTTAAGCTACGTCGAGGACCAGAGGCTTCAAAATTAACCTTGTACACATTTTAATTGTCAATAAATGATTTTTATGTTATGTTATGTTATGTTTGCTCCTTCCTTGATTCGCCACTTATACAGCCTTTGCAGGTCTGAATCATGTGGCATCTACTTACTTACCCATCACACGAGCAACAGAGCAACCGGTGTGCGGTCCATAGTAGCTGCACCAGGGCGCAAAGTGCGACCCTAGCTGATTGTCTACAACTTCTGTTCTGTGTGCAAGCGACAACGGCTTAGAGTTGCTAAATCAGGGCAAAGTTAACCGAGCAGATGGTTTTAGTGAAAATGGCATGTACAAGTTGGTTCCAGTATTCACTCTTGAGACCAAGTGGACGGAATTAAAATTGTTTCATACTGAAACAGATACTTGTGTTTTAAACTTGAATATCGCGCGCAATACCAGGGTATTCTGTACGAGCTTCTGTGTTGTGTGTGTAGTACACCAAAAAATATAAACATTATTTTTTTAAATGCAATCGATGACGAATTATAATGTCTACACCATAAATACGCATTTTGAAAAACATGAAATTAAGGTCGAACTTATCCCATTGGCCAGAAAAGAAGTTATTAGGCAGTAACGCTTACTTAGGAATAAAAGTATTTTTAAAAGTTCTATAGACGCTGCGCCTTCATCCACTACTTCCCGTTGGGAATAGTGCGAATAGACTAGAACCGCCCCTCCGTGCCTCTAACTCATAAAAAGCAATGAAAGGGTAGAGCAGACAAGACTGCTTCAAAGTGGGGTACACAATACAACCTAAATGTATTCCGCTACTCAATTGTATGTTGTCGTTATGCATAATGGACCGCCCAAATGTATAAAAACGTACCTAAAATTCCCTTTGCCGGGACACCTACTCATTTCCTAATTTTTTTGAAGCAATGATAGCTGTGCCCTTACGGCTATGGACTCTGGTGCCGCACATCTTCACCGCATTGTGGAAGGGCATTTTGCGAATGCCCGCCTAGTAGAAAGTCTATCGCAAAGCACCTAACAGTGTATTCCGGCAGAAGTCCTTGAGAGCCAGAAAACTATAGACACATGATGAGACTTAACAACTGTATGTCTCAGGGTGACGGGCGCAGTGCAGTTCGTCAGTTGTGATGAAATGCATCTGTTATAGGCAGTGGTTACCGCTTAACATCAGGTGGGCCTCGTGATTGCTCGTCAAAATAACATAAAAAAAATGTTTATTAGAAGAAATAAAAAGTTACTATACCTTGTAAAAGATCAGAACGTTGGGCACTGCAAACTGGCGACATGATTTGTAGCTAAGTAGGTACCACATTCATATTCAGAGTAATACAATTTTATTTGTAACTCACCAACTTAAATCCAGCGAACAAATTGAGTTGATAAAGTTTTAATGTGGACTGATATGAAGGTATTGTAAATTAAATTGATATTTATACTAGACCAATGCATTTCAACTTCTAAATCCAGTATGGCTTCGATCAGTGCTAACTCGAGCAGCAATAGCTCGAGATGAAATTTGAACTCGCCTAAAATCTTCAAAATAATCACTTTCCCAGCTGTTCGTTTAGAGATAAAACAATTTATTTATTCCCCATTTCTTTTGAATACACTAGTATCGAACAAATGCTGGTAACAAACTGGTGTTACTCTCGCCGCGACAGCTACCGGCTAACGATGAAACCGGAGCTGTATACTGTAAACATCCAGTGAATGGAATCTTTGCACTGTCGGTGACGGTACGCTTCGGCTATAACAATTATTGGCATTGCTATACAGATAACGATGGGCCACCATGGGTGTTTTGGACTTCATATTTTTAGGTCTTTTTTTTATTGCTGATTGGTAAGCCTTTGACCACAATCTCACCTGATGGTAAGTCATGATGTGGTCGGAGGTGTTAACAGGCTTAACCTTGATTTTTCTGACTCTCAAGGACAGCTGTCTGATTACGATAGAACACCGTTAGGTGCTTGGCGACAGTTTTTTCTACTTGAGGGTGGTCGCTAGCCAGGCGGCATTCACAAAATGCACTTCCACCATGCGGTGAAGCTCAAGCCCGCGGCGGGATTCGAACCATGGACCGGCTGCGCGGCAGTCCATAGGTAACGCCACTGAGCCATCACTGCTTCAAAATTCTTCTCTTTTCAGTGATGTTACAATTCAAAGCTGTCACTTGTGTAGTTTATAATATATATGTTTTCGAAGTGATCATGTCTCATCGTTTTGACTCACAAGTTGTTTGCATGCACATCCAGTAATTAGTGTAAGTACATTAAAGTGTGTAGTGTAGATCCCCATGGGGTGCCGGGCTAGAATGTCACCCCCCCCCCCCATCTCTACCCGTGAGTGTCGTAAAAGGCGACTAAGGGTAACACACCACAAGGTGGGCAGCAGCACTTAACGTAACACAACTGATATCTTACACTGCGATCCCCAAGACGTCTGCCAAGCGTGGGAATTATGTTAAACCACCCATAATGGGGGAGGCTATGTTCAGCAATTGACAATCCGGCTGATACAGTATAGTACGGAAAAGTGTGCAACAGTCAATACCTAATCATAAAATATCATGTCCGCGAAGCACCTTAAGAAGATTGACCTGCCTACGTTTTCTGAAAGGTCTGTAAGTGCATATTATTAGCAGAGGTAACATACTTTTTAAGTTATTATATGATGAGACGCACAATTGGCCCGCCTGGTGGTAAGCGTCACGACGGTCCATTACCATGGCAGTGTGACTGTAGTCGTTCTACACTGCTCTCGCCACTCCGAGACGTATTAGTTTCGTTGGCCCAGTATTTTGAGTTGCTAGTTGCTACAGTTAGGGCGTTCGGATAGCCTATCGGTGCCAAAAATAACACTCACAAACGCTAAAAATGATCACACGGGCCGTTCGTTTTGGGACTTCGTGAGCAAAAATATCGTTTTCGCTCACCGTTCGGATAGCTTTGAAAACGCTACAAATGACAGAGAAAAGTGATATTTTTGACCCATGTCTTACCGTGGGATCGTTGTGATCATTTTTTGACAACTGCTGGTTTGACAGTTGTATTTGGCGCGATTGAAGTGTTTCATAAGTTTTTTATTTAAGTAACTATCAGAAGCCATTAACAATGAAATAAGAATAATATAGGTACCTACTTTTTTGTTAATTTTAGAGATTGATTCCATGTTTCGTACTGTGCAAAATTGTTAAAACATTGTCGGTTGTCAAAGTACGTTTTAAGCCGTTCGGATAGCATGCAGTAATTGGTGGTCAAAAATAGCAAAAGCTTCTATCCGAACGCTAATACACAAATGCCACTTTTGAAACTGCTACAAACGCAATCGAGCCAAAACGAACGCACCTATTGAGTACCTACCTAGTAGTTGTAGGTTTAAAAAAATGTTTTAACAAGGTAATGCCTTGTAGTATATTAGGCCTGCCATTTTACTTTAAGGGCAATACGTTTTCTGATACTAGTTGAGTACCCTAAATAGGGTACTGTTGTGGAATAGTGATTGCTGTATAGTCCCCTGGGGGACTGAGATAGAGACTTTAGGGGAACGTGGGGATGGTTCAATTTCCTCCTGTTGGATGTCGCAGAACATGCAGAATGCAACCACTCACGTCGATATCAAAGTAATTGGTGCACATTAGGTACACTACAGGAATCGTTACGCCAATAACACGACAGGTTGCTCGTATGGTAAACTACCAACGAGATCATTGCCAAGGAGCGTTAGCGTCAGGTAGGTCTTATAAACGAAGCCAAATTTGCCTTTTTTATGTACGCTTGTTAGGTGAGCTTTTGACCACTATCTCTTCTGATGGTCAGTGATGATGTGGTCGAAGATGTTGTTCAGGCAAACCTACATTTACTGGCTCTCAAGGACAGCTGCTGGAATACACCGTTAGGTGTTTGGCGACAGATTTTCTACTTGAAGGTGGTAGCTAGCCAGGCGGGCATTCGCAATATGCCCTACCACCATGCATAACTGCCATCCTAAGACAACAACCGGGACCGACGGCTTAACGTGCCCTCCGAAGCACGGAAAAAACTGCTAGTCCATCGCGTTGTCAAATGATCAGACAACTGTTACTGTCCCATCCCAGTCGTCCAGTGGGACAACCGCCCCGTGGACACAAATGACGATAACTGCACAAGAACTTCACTAGGTCGAGCACGAGGCTTTGCGAGAATTCCGTGCTGCACCCAGATAAAAAACCTAGATGGAACACGGGGCCGAATCCAAACAGACATAGCCCAACAAAAATAAAAGTGCATTTGTAAAGTGTTGAAAAACAGTGTTTTGTGGCTAGGGATAAGCTGGCCGTCTAAGAGCTCGGTCGAGTTAAAGTGCGCTACATAAATAAATAATAAATACGCTAATACTGTCAGCAGTAACCATGTCTGTAATAATAAAAATGGAGAGCCAATTATGCAAATGGCGTTCAACTGTATGATGTTCAACAGGGTATGTACGTATGTGTTTAATAGTAGGTACACATCTTCTTGATTATGTTATGATTATTATTGAAGCAGTGGTAGCCCAGTGGCATGGGCTATGGGCTGCCAGCCATTAGATCCATGGTTTGAACCCTGCCGTAGTTTGAACATGGTGTTAATTTATTTTGGAAATGCTCACCTAGATAGCTACGACCCTGTCAGAATATCTGTCGCCAAGTGCCAAACGGGATTACAATAATTACCATTAGGTGGGTATCTAATGGTAATTATTGTAATCCCTTTTCCATAAAAAAAAGTATGTGCATAATATTTGTACGAAGTCTCTATCTACTAAGCAAATCATTATCCAGCAGTCTATTTGGTTTCACTTTATAAACCTTATATTAAATGTGCGTTCAAACAATTTGTAATGTATTTGCAAAAAGTTCGTTTTTGGACGTATTTCTACAGTAGATAGTCTACTGTAAATTCTGAATTTGTTTCATATGTAGCATCTGTTTACCTGACTGTACATATATAATAAAGTAAGTGAGTACGTACAGCACGTGCTTCATGTTTTCCAACTGAGGAATCCTCGGAATTATTAAACAGGATAGGCTGCGTGGAAACTTGTTGTTTCTTTCACACTTGTATTCAATTGTCACGCGTCTTGTTTACATAACAATTTCTGTGAAAAATGTGTCGCCCATGAAAACGCATAATATTATGATTGATAGATGAGTTGAGGTTTTTAACGATGTCTTAGAAGAGAGAAAATTTCCATATACTAGGGGTTTCCTGATCTCCAGACCTATAGATAAAAAGGTAGGTAGGTATTTGTTTCCTATAGAACGACTTACTACCGTATGGTAATTCCCATCTTTTTGAAGCTCTCGTAGCAGAGTTTGAGTTTCTTAACCGCAAACCGCAATGTATTCTGCGGTCTCAACTTGGGAGACCGCTAGTGGCATTTATAATATTATAGAGCGTTCTCGAAGGCACTTTAAGACGGGAAGGAAGTCTCGAATTCTCATACAAAAAGAGAAAACGTTGCTCCCCCCCTAAAACTGCACCGATATCGATGATTTTTGGAAATGTTATAGGTGTTATCAATATCCAGGTTTGTAGGTTTTGATTTTTATCATTTTATTAAAGGAATTTGAGTCAGTTGGTCCCGGGGTTGTCTTAGGACCTTAGGCTGTGTTTTGAAGGCCTTCGGGGACGGACAGAAAACCATTTTGCATTGGGTAAAGACCAGTTCACTCACAAGGCGCGCCCCTCCACAGTGATTGCTGAGCATTTCTACGGGTAGGCCTCGTTTGTACACCACGTCTTAGTGTGCGTACTGCATGCTAATAGTACATATACCATAAACAATAAAATGTAAAATATGACAGCTTAGGTAGCAGTATAATAGGTACTTTTCGATTGCTCACCTTGGCTAGCAAGCATCTGTCGGTGACATTCCCAAGACGCCTGCCAAACGTGGGGATTATGGTAAATCCCCCCTTAATGGGGGAGGCTGTGTTCAGCAGTGGACAGTGCGGTTGATAGTACAATACAGTATATACTTAAGTTCAGCAGTCCACCCGCATTTTATATTTAGGTACACTAGCGCACAAGCGACCGTTCATAGGCTATATACCTACAAAAAAATTAAACCGCTTTGGTCACGCGCTGTTTCTCAAGGAAGTAGATAAAATAATACACTTATTTTAGTTATAATTTTGTCTCGTCCGATTCATTGTGTTTATAATTGGCGGAGTAATCGCATACCAAACATTAAAAAAAAAAACGGCTAAGTGCGAGTCGGACTCGCGCTCGAAGATTCGCTCGCTTGACATTTTTTCTATATTGGAGTTATATGCAACAATTTGAAGCGCTCGTAGCGAAGTTTACTTAGCTGTTCTCAACCGATCAGCAAAGTTAAGCAACGTCGCGCGTGGTAATGAGTTGGATGGGTGACCGCTAGTGACATTACTACTGAGCGCTTCCGTGCTTCGGAGGGCACGTTAAGCCGTCGGTCCCGGTTGTCGTCTTACGATGACAGTCGTTGTAGCATGGTGGTAGGGCATTTTGCGAATGCCCGCCTGGCTAGCTACCACCCTCAAGTAGAAAATCTGTCGCCAAGCACCTAACGGTGTGTTCCGGCAGCTGTCCTTGAGAGCCAGTAATCAGGTGAGATAATGGTTAAAGGCTAACCTATCATAAAAAAAACGCATTGAAAAAAATGTTCAATTGATGTCAAAGTCAAAGTCAAAATCATTTATTCAATTTAGGCGTCTACGACGCTCTTATGAAGGTCAATTACAAATTTTATCATTAAAATATTCTACATTGAACTGCCACGTTCAGCAAATAAATTGTATAGAGCCACTGCGAGAAGAACGGGCAAGAAACTCGGGGCCATTCTTTTAACAATGTGTTACATATACTTACTATATAATAGAGTTATTACAATATTTGTTTAAATTATGCAGGTGACAGGCAATAGCTTGGCAGAGGCGGAATTGTCCAGGCATTTTTGTCGTTTAAGTAATCAGAAACTGTGTAGTAGGATTTTTTAATCAATATGTTTTTCACATGCAACTTGAATTTCCCTTCTGTGAGCGTTGTAATATGTTTGGGAACTTTATTATAAAACCGTACACAATTACCTAAGAAGGACCTTTTATTTGTCTTTGCTAATCTAAAACCTGGCACTGCTATTTTATCTTTATTCCTAGTATTGTAATCGTGATTGTTACCGTTTAAAATAAATTTACTCAAATTTTTACGAACATACATAGTATTTTCAAATATATAAAGACTTGGTAAAGTTAAAATATCAATTTCTTTAAAAAGATTCCTCAGAGATTCCCTAGGACCCATTTTATATATGGCTCGAATTGCACGCTTTTGTATGATAAAGATTGTCTCTATCTCAGCAGCAGTTCCCCACAGCAATACATCATACGACATAATACTGTGGAAGTACGCGAAATAAACTAGGCGAGCAGTAGCTACGTCTGTTAACTGTCTTATCCTAAGAACTGCATATGCAGCAGAACTAAGTCTTCCGGAGAGATCATGTAAATGTGGATCCCACTGTAAAGTGGAATCCATTTTGATTCCCAGGAAGACTGTCGCTTTGTCAATAGGGAGTTTATCTGGGCCAAGCTTTATGTTTGGTTCAACATAAGGAACATTTGGTAAAGAAAACTTTAAACGTTTCGTCTTTTTTTTATTTAGGAGAAGATTATTAACGGCGAACCATTTACAAATCTTAGATAATACATTATTTACATGTGTCAGTTCACTGTCTTTCCTATCTACTTTAAAAATCAGAGAGTATCATCTGCGAATAAAACAATATCGCAGAAATCTTTGACCATGCAAGGCAGATCATTAATATATGTTAGAAACAGAAATGGTCCCAAAATTGATCCCTGTGTTACACCCACTTTTACCAATGACCCGGAAGAAGTATTGCCATTTATTCCAACCTTCTGTATCCTGTCTGACAGATATGACTCAATAAGATTCAGAGGTTTTCCACGAATACCATAGTGGGAAAGTATACGAATAAGAGTGCAGTGCTTTACACAGTCGAATCCCTTGGAAAGATCACAAAATACGCCAATAGCATCATGTGAACTCTCCTAGGCTTCCAGTATATGCGACATCAATTGAACACCTGCATCCGTTGTGGATTTGCTCTTTGTGAAACCAAACTGATTCTCATTCAATAAATTATGCTCATTAAAATGGGATAGACGTTGTTTAAGCATAATTTTTTCGAATACTTTACTCAGAACAGGTAAGATGGAAATAGGTCTATAATTCCAAGGGTCAGATGTAGACCCCGGCTTTAAAATTGGAGTGATTTTACTTTGTTTCATTAAGTCGGGGAAGTTACCTCTATCGACACAAAGATTGAATATTGTTTCTAAATATGGTGCAGTAATGTAAATTATAGACTCTATCACTTTTACTGACATACCCCACAAGTCTTCGGTACTCTTTATGTTTAAACTTTTAAATGTTTTTATAATTTCAAATCTTGTGGTGTGTCTAAAAGAGAAGTCCGGTGATTTGCTGGGAAAATTATGTTTTAACAGAGGTTCTGCAACATTGGGACAAGAATCCAATGACTTAGTGGCTTCTAGGGGTAAGGTAGAAATAAAATTATCAAATATATTCGCCACTTGTATTGAATCAGAGATTAGATTTTTATCAATAGTTAGTGCCACATTGATCCAAGTACAAAAAGCGCCTTATATTGCTAGAGGACCTCAATTATTCACTTTAGCATTATACTTACTTTCAAAAATATATCCTGCAATACTGATCCAATTTTTATTTTTTATCTGTTTTTTTTTTCTGCAGCAACCAACATTTTGACTACTTTTAATCAAAATATTTTATTATAGATTTTTTTTTTATTTTGTCTGACATATTAGCCATCGTTTCGATAAAGATTAAAGCATAATAAATCACGTATTTTTTTAAAACAAGTTCAAACGCGTTTCCTTCTTTTTCTCAATATAATGAAAACGATACTTGGATCAGTATGGTTCTACCGTCATTAGAACCTTAATTTTTTAGTTTTCACGAAGGGTACGGAAACCTTCGTGCGCTCTGGCTCGCATTTGGCGATTTTTAATATTTATTGTTATAGCGGTAACAGAGGTACTTATAATGTTGTCTTAGGTTTTCGTGATTATCACACATAGTAATGAATTACTATGAGAGATACTTATTATCTGTGAAAATGTTAACTGTCTAGCTGTTATGGTTCTTGAGATTCTTCAGTGGGTTCTTTGTAATAGAGTCCCGTTTTTGCACTTTGGGTACGGAACCCTAGGTCGTCTAACTATTGTAGTTGATCAAGTATACGTCAGATTCGGAGAATAATTTATACGATATCTATTTTTTTATAAATATTTAATAGGTTATTTGTTTTAATAAGCAGGCTAGTCTTCTGGCGCTTTTCATACAGACGTACCTAGTTTCGCGATATTTCAAATACCAAGTGTTCATACTCGGTGAAATTTTGCACCCATATCCTAAGCCCTACGCTTCTGGTTTGCCAGTTTTCTGTAAATTTAAATATTTTCAAAAATATAAAAGTAAACATTTCTGTTCACATTTATGGGTAAAATAAATCATAAATCGAAATACTGGCAATCTAAAAGCATGGATAATAGGCTCAGCGATATGCATGTAATATTTCACAGGCTTGAACACTTGCTATTTCAAATAATATGACAAAACTACGTATGTATGGATAGCGCTACGTGCACCTTATACCCTCAGCCTTAAGGTAAGCAAACTGGATGCTTACACTTCTTTCATTCACTATATCGGCTTTTCATGAGATGACAATAATATTTTTTCATCCCATCTATTCGAAAAGGACGACTTGGTTCGCTTTAAGAGCACCCAAAGGTGGTGTTTTCCATATGAAACTTTTAAGGGGCAGTAATGAGTTTTTAATCCTCTTTATAAGTGCGCTGCAATTATCTGTGCCGCGCACTTTTTTAATTTGGAACATCTTAGTGTTCAGTGCCAAAGAAATCGAACGCAAATATTGTTTGAATAAATACTGGCTGGTACGATGGCACTAAGGTACGCTGCCGGCATTTAATAAAAAAGAAACAAATAAAAAACGCGCGAACTAGCGTTTTAGTCAATTTTTAAGGAAATTCATGGTTTTGTTTTGAAAAATGAGTTCATCAAGTGACAGTGGATTAACTCCTGAAAGTATTAGAACTGACGCATGAAATGTGATGGATAATCTATTACCTGCCAAATCCCGGGAGAAAATTATGGAAGCCTATAGTGATTTTATTGAATGGAGAAATGAAAGAGTTGCCAAGAAATAATCAGAATCTGTGCTTTTGGCATACTTACAGTACCTACATAGATAAAACTAAACAACCTTCCACTCTTTGGAGTAACTACCTATTCAATGCTAAAATCAACAGTCAGTAATAACGACGTAAAACTGGAAACATATTCGAAATTAATAGCGTAGGTATCTGATGGATTTAAACCTAAAAAATCCAATGTGTTCTCAGTCAGAAACATGGAGACTTTTCTTAATGAAGCACTCGACAAAGTCTTTCTTGCCGTAAAAGTAAGTAACTATGTATCATATAAGTAAGGTGTTTAAAAGTGTTATAAAATGCGCATTTTATTGTAACCTGTACTTCGATAGATACTTGTCTTATCCACATTCGGTTTTGTTACAGGCGCCTTTTATTTTCTCATAGTGGGTGTTGAAAAGTAGAGTGTATCTATCACTCGGGCCCTATATAATATTGGGAGAACCCAAACATTGGCTTCACGTTGATATTGGTGGAATGTACCTTCTTTAAGTTTTGGATATATATTTTGACTGAAATAAAACAGTAAAAATACCCATACCCTAAATTTTGTTACATAATAAAATATTCGAACTCCATGGGGGCCGGGCTAGTAATGCACGCGCCATCTTTCTGTGGGTGTCGTAGAAGGAGATGAAGGGAGACACAAAACGCCTTTGTTTGAATTATAAACTTGGAAACATTTTATATCGTATTTTTTAACAATATGCAATATTGTTACTATTCGAATAAGCCTATTTTTATCTTAGTGGAGTCAAAACTTGGCGAGATGTATACGAGATGTTTTTGCGAATACGTAGAGACAAAAACAAAATGGCTGCCACATAGAGGGGATGGGGGTAGGACTCGAGTGCGTGTTTTATAGTATTATAAGTGTTGTAATATAAGAACCTAAAATATCACTAATCCATGACCAGACATATCGTATATAAAATTTAAAGTAAATCCTAGTTTTGAGCAACAGCCGTTCCTTATTTTTTGTTATTCCATTTATAATAAATCCACAAAAAGAAACTAATGAATTACTAGGCGTGTTTCGTTTGTTTTGCACTGTCTTGCTTTTCTGGCTACAAACAACGCAAGCATAGTAGAAAGAGTGGGAAGTAAGTTATCTTCATAAAAACGTACCGCACGCGGCTTGTTTGTGTGCGCCATAGTATCTATGCGTCCCGCACGCACATTCTAACACAATCTCGACCCGTTTCTCAGTGCGCCAGTCGGTGCTAGCACCGAACACCGAACAAGGATCGCGCGTCACGGCTTTTCGGCACCGCTAAATAAACGAAAAAAGTTTGATAATCGCAGGAGAACTTATTGCTGAACTTAGTGTTCGGCTGTTTATATAATTCATCGATTCTTGTTGTCTCTGTTTAGATTACCTACTGAACAGGAAAGGTAAGCAAGTCACTTTTCTAGCATACCTATCATTTTTACTTGATGATAAGTGAGATACCTACTTATTTTTTTATTGTATTAGGTAGGTATGCCCTGCGTCGCTCGTCTCTGGCCCCGCCACCACATAGGGATCACCTGTCACTCTTTCTTTCATCGCGAAAGGTTTCATCATCGTTTAGCTAAAACCGACCTCACTAACCCTGAACCCAGACAACAAGTAAAAAATGCAAATTCCCGGCCCTTGCCTATCCTAGGTACTGATTTAAAATTTAGTATATTTAACATTATATATAAGTAACAACCCTGAGACAGGCAAGTATGGTAGGTATTTATATCGCGGATTGAGCCGGAGATGGCCTACTTCCTCCTCTTTCTACTATGACGCAAGTGAGCCTGCCAAGTAGGTACGCCTCTGTATGTCACATAAGTACCTATACGATTTTCGTCCTTTGTCATGACATGCCCGTATCACGCCCGTCTACTACTTCTCTTCCATTTTACTGTGACTGGTGCTAATTTCAAGGTTCCATTGATATATACTCATTCTCACTACACCACAGAATAAAAAGGACTACACATCCATTCCAACTTTTATCAGCCTCTTTAGTTGTCCAATATTCAGATCCATACAATACGATGCACAGGGCTTGCGATGTTCTTATACATTTTTCCCTGGGCATGCGTGCGTCATAAGTTATCCTAGAGACTGTCGCCATTTCATATTGAAGCAGTGATGGCTCAGTGGCTTTGGCTATGGACTGCCGCGCAGCAGGTCCATGGTTCGAATCCCGCCCAGAGCTTGAGCTTCACCGCATGGTGGAAGGGCATTTTGCGAATGCCCGCCTGGCTAGCGACCACCCTCAAGTAGAAAATCTGTCGCCAAGCACCTAACGGTGTGTTCCGGCAGCAATCCTTGAGAGTCAGAAAAATTACAGGCAAATGAGACCTAACAACTGGACGTCTCAGTGTGTCGGGCACAGTGCAATTCGTCGTTGACGAAATGCGTCTGTTATAGGCAGAGGTTAGTCCACTTAACATCAGGTGGGCCTCGGGCTTGTTCCGTCACAATAACATAAAAAAAAAAAAAAAAAACATCCTCCATGTATCCTACTCCTAACGCCTCGGTCAATGTCGCCATGATTTTGTATCATTTAACTAAGATAATAAAAACCGGAACAGAGTTGTACCTATAATATATAATAGACATGACATTAAAGGCTATGTAGTAGGAACTGAATGTAATACCTACCCCTGAAATCTCAGAATAGGTGTTCTGTTTTGGTTTTGCTAATCTTCTACCGAAATTTTCCAATTTTTCTCCGCCATGCCATTGTACCAGTCTGTTTTTATTTCCACCAGTTTCCATTTGCTCCGAGAATAATAAAGTCGTCGGCAAACAGCATAATAAAATAAAACAAAGCATTGCTTGGCAAATTAACCTTTATTGATTTTTCACGTTGAAATACATAAATAATAAATATCTCATACATTTGGCTTAATTTCTGTTTGATATGAATTAAAACACTGAAATATTAAAATCCACTACTTACTCCATTTATAACTAACTTCTATAACATTTATCGAATATATTTAACCATTGAAATGAATACTGTTTAACATTTAACACTCATAATATCGTAAAACGTCTAAGTACTTACGGGGAACACAACACCTATATGGGAATGAGTTAAAAGTTATATTTTAATGTTTGTGGAAGATATACTCAAATATATAAAAAACATAAGAAAATAAAAAAAAATACATAATAAAAAAAATAAACAGCCATTTCTCACAACTTTACCCTGTAAATAGCTCACAACAATCTCTACTACCTCATCCTTGTAAAACATAATATCATAAGGTACTTATAGTAAGATAAAGAGGATCCAAAATATAAATCTTCAAAATAGAGATTCTTAAATAGACGATAATAAATAGATGCTGTTCTAGAGCAGAAATGTCAATAAATCAGACTTCATCAGGAATGTGCACAGCTTAAAGCTAAGGGTACATCTATCGTGTCTAACACTAAATTCAACTAGTAACACTCAAGGGCTCGGGGCTCTCTAAGATAAAAATGCATTACTTCCTACAACATAACTATATAGACACTCAGAACATTGAAACACTGAAATATGTTTAATATACGAGCGACATTCGAGTAACGTTCGAGCTGACCTGATGAATAATTGTGCCGTTCATAACTAATTAATCCTTAACAATAAATAAGTTGACTTATACAATAACATCAAATACGAACATCAAGGTTGCGATGGCAAGTACTGCAACAGCCTGTGGAATCGTAACACAGCACAAGGTTACAACATAAAAATTACGCTGACTTAAACAATTAAGATACAAGTACAAAGAAAAGAGTCGCGATGCTTCAAGAGAAGCATCAGTTTGGGGTATGAAATTAGATTTCATAGTTGCGGAACTTGTTGATGACCTCGGAGGGCGGTTCCTGGTTGCCGGTGCCCCAGCGGCCCCAGAGAGCAGCCCCACCTTCGGAAGCACGACGGGCGGCTGCGTTGCCGTGCCCGAGGCTAGACGGACCCGAGGCCTTAGCATCTCCCTCCAACATGCGATCCTTTGTGTTGGGCTTGGACCAGTGCATAGACTGTTGCACGTGGTCCTTCATACCGAGCCACTGCTTATAGCCCATGGCGATACCGCTCTTCTTCCACTTATCGTAGAGAGCGCGCCTAGATGGATCACATAGCGTCTCCTTAGCCTCCTGCAAGTCATTAAAATGCATCATAATAATGGAAGAATTTTGGCCATCACCTCAATATATATAAATACCACCATTATTATCGCTTTTTAGTATGAAACTCATTGAATTTTAAGACTAAAATAGTTCATGAGATGTTTCAATTTAGCTGCCTAATAATTAATAATAAATAATAAATCATTTATTTGGCAAAACAAGACATATCGTACATAAAATATTAAGGAGCCCCTGGTTCCTAAACTAGGCTCTAGACTCGTGGCATAGGTTCCAGGTCGCTTTCGTCGGGGTAATACAGAAATTATGCCTTAAGTTTTGATACAAAAGAATACTTAGTATAAATTATTACAAAATTAAGTACAATTTTGATATGACGGTGAAATTGAAGAGGAGTTATTTAATTTTATGTTGGTAAAAAGTATAGTAATAAATGTTATATTGCAATATAATATGTACGTGTATATATTGCATAATTATTACTAATAATGTTATATACTTTTGAGTAACTTTAGTGTAATATCTCCAGATTGCAACAAGATGACTGTGAAAGTAAATATTAATACTTATAATAGGTATACATATATGTATGGAACTACATAATGAAGTGAGTAAACTGTGGATTGAGAAAACATATGCCTAAGTAAAAATTAACTCATAAATCTTGCCTTTAGTTGTTGAAATTTTGCTTCGGCATCCTTGTCCCCACCGTTCTTGTCCGGATGGTACTGAAGCGCGAGTATTTTGTACTCTGCATTTATTTGCTCTACCTGTAATTAAAATAAAAGTATTGAACCAATACAAAATTACAAATTTACGAGAGAAAAAAATATAGTCATGTGCGGGATTTGAACCCGCGTCCATCTACCCCTATAGCCGGGGTATGCTCTGACCGACTCTTCGACCACATCATCACTTACCATCAGATGAGATAGTGGTCAAAGACTAACACAAAAAATTTGAAAACATATAAGGCAACATTTTTTTTTTGTTATCTTTTCACCACTATCTTACCTGATGGTAAATGAAGATGTGGTCGAAGATGTTGGTCAGGCTAACCTAGAATCACTAGCGGTCACCCATCCAACTCATGGCCGCGGCGGACGTTGCTTAACTTTGCTGATCCGTTCAGAACGGCTAAGCAAACTTCGCTACGAGCGCTTCATACGCTAAAAACACTCTCTGGTAGAATTTACAAGTCATCTACTGACTGCCTCAAATTGTGCCGGAAAAAATAACGAGACAGGGCAAAATTACCCAAGATACTAACAAGTGTGGCTTGGTGATGCAAATTACAGATGGAATTGACTGAAAAATGATACCTACTTCAGTAATGGAGACTTATAATAAAAATATTTTCTCGGGAATCGTACCCACGCCACGTAAAGAACAGAAACAGAAACTGTAAGTATGTTTAGGTATAGCAAGGATGCCATGTATATCTGGAGAAGCACGAGGTTATCCACATACATACAAAACATCCATAAATGTATATATGAAAAAAAAAACATTGTAAAATGGCATAATTTCTGTTAACTATAGTCCTACATTGGAGAAGGATCTGGTCTTCGAAACTCAAGTAGAAAGTCTGTCGCCAAGCACCGAAAGGTGTGTTCCGGCAGTAGTCCTTGAGAGCCAGTGAAATTACAGGCACAATGAGACTTAACAACTATGTCTCAATGTCGGACTGACGGACGCAGTGCAATTCGTGAGTTGTCATGAATTGCAACTGTTATAGGCAGAGGTTAGTCCACTTAACATCAGGTGGGCCTCGAGCTTGTTCCGTCACAATAACATAAAAAAAAAAAAAAAAACACAGTTTTAAGCTTCGTCGAGGACCAGAGGCTTCAAAATTAACCTTGTACACATTATTATTATGTCAATGAATGATGTTAATGTTTTTTATGTTTTCATATAGATACGAGTACACCCGCTAATATGGAGGACCTACAGTCATTAATGCCTGTAGGTCGACAATTTGTGAGTCAAGAAATGCTTGGGTTGAAAATAATCCCTCGAGCCGCTTTCGTGCCCGACTCTTTTGACTTTGTACTATATCAGTCGCTTAGACAACTCTACTTGACTCTAAGTATTCTTCTGTATAAAATGTATGAAATATAGGGCATGATTTAGTGCTTTGAAATGTTTTACTTAACTTTCATCACAAAGCGGTAGCTCTACCGCTCTATAGCTCTATAGAATGACTATAAAATAGTACAATAAGATACGTAAGTACGGAAAGTTAATTATTGCAATCGAGACTACAATATTTTTACAAGGCTTTTATACCGGAGTTGTAAGCGTGAGCTATAACAGTTCAAGCCGAGATTGGAATAATTAATTTAACACGAGTGTCTTTTCAATACACTTCTGAGTAGGTAATTCTTTTCAATGTTGATATGTAGGTACATTGAAAAAATTACTCGGAAGTCAAGGCAAGTTAAGCTGTCGGTCCCTATTATATCCCCATTATATAACATAGCGTTAGGATAATTCATAGATTCAGGCGTTACTTTGCAGAAATCCATATTTAACAATAATAAATATTTTTAAAATATTTTAAGAAAACATTAAATTAATATTTAAATAAAACACTAAAAATATAAAAAATATATCTAGTGACAATTCCGCCTTATTTACCTGTTAAGCCGACGTGACGTCACAAACATCACGAAGCCAAACCGAATTTTCGACGCGTTTCACTTCTAAACGAAGCATCCTCAGGAGGTCTTGACTATACGAGAGCATGGTCGAGAATTTCTCGATCGTGCGTCTCTACATATATATTGTTTATATATGTTTTAAGTTTTTTATTAAAATATTAATTTAATGTTTCCTTAAAATATTTGTTATTGTTATATTGTTAGGACATTTTGCGAATGCCGGACTGGGTACCACCCACAAATACTCGTAGAATATCTATTATCAAGCACCTAACGATGTGTTTTAGTCTAGTAGCTGTCCTTTTTGACGCAGACTACGTAAAAAAAACTGCAACAGACCTAGCCATAACAATGAACTACGGAGCGTGGGTAAAAACAATAGCCTCAATGATAATTATAACAATAGAATTTCATTCATAAATTGGCCATAGTGGTCCAGTCCGATTTCAACTTATACAGCCTTTTGTAGGTCCAAATACATAAGTACACGTATTAATTACACCAGTTGCCAAGAAGGCCACATACCCAACCGGTTCTCGGTCAAGGTTTGTTTAACTACGAAAAAAGTTTATTAAACTCTATAGATATAGAACAGGTATACGGTAGTCACATACCTAACATGAATTAATTCTTTTATTTTGTGACATTATATACATTTTAGAACATATGTAGTACTAATAGTAAGTATATTATATAGAAGAAGGTGACATAATGATGATGTGATCATAACATTGAATACGAATGTACACAAAATAATTTACTTTTTATCACACCTAGTTTATTACTCATAACCAGGGACTATAAAATAGCTTTGAATTTAGAATGTGGGTATTTTTAGTAAAAGTTCCAATTACCAAGGAGATCAATCACAAACATTGAATGAACAAGTTATTTACGGGCTTGTTGTTCTTATTTTTTGTTTTTTAGGTTTCTTTTATTAATTTTTTTTCAACTATTTCTAATTCTCAAGCTGTAAGTAAATCGACAACTGTAACGGATGGTAGTGGTAAAATTGTTACGATGCACTTCTATAATTATAGCAACTATGTATATTACTTTACTTACATAAACATAATAAAGCCGTAATCGTACAATCAACGCCTAGTACCTAGTGAAACAGGGGTAAAATTTTCAGGAAACTATGTTTATTCTAGTACTTACCTAAGTACTACAATAACTCGAAATAGACAAAGCTCTGGCAAAAAAATTTTACCCATAAAACCATCTTTAAAAACTTATTAGGGATAACTCAATTGCTACTCGTAAACCCTGTAAAGAATTAAGAGGACAAAAACACAAAAAAAAAATTGAGAACCTTGTTCTTTTTTTAAAAAAAGAAAGAGGCGCGCCTTAAACTAAACAATACATCTTCCTTCTTGTGATACCTAAAATTTAACGACGAACGATTCACCATTACATTGCACTTAAGAAGGCACCTTCATAATTACGTATGAATAATAAGAAAAACATAACATGCTATACAACATATTTAAATGCGATTCATTCGAATCAAAATAAGGGGACGAGGAAAACCCCGTGCGTAAATCATTAAACCGCAACACCTGGCGTGAGCTCTACCACAAAATAAATAATAAATATATGACTGTGACAAGTACCTGATGGATTAACAGATTTGCACTGTTATGCCTAGTTTATATTACAGAGATGTAGGTCATCTCGGGGCCTCGCAAAAATAAGGTCATTGGGCAAAGCAGAACAATCAATAAACTATACAATGCTCTTCTAACTCAATGAACAAGCAATGGATGAATATTTTGTACATATATTATTTTTTAGCGACTTACGGTGGAGTTTTCATCGCATCCGAGTAGAGTGTAGAAGTCATCGTCAGGATTATGCTGATAATTCAGTATTTCGTCCACGCCAGTCATTTTGGCGTCCCTCCCGCACTAAACCCCGTTCGGTACTGAGATGCTTAGTGATGTGGTCAGCGTATAGTCGGTTTTGTTTCAATTTAGTCGATTGAAATTAAATAGTGTTAGGACAAAACTCGATTACAATTTCAAATGCAGTTGGTAATTTTGATTGAAACAAGTAGTCATAGATTATAATCGCTATGTTACTTGTAGGTTTATCATTCATTATATATATGCGCAAATATATGAGGACTAATTTACATTACGAAGCTTGTTTCGTGCATATTGATATTAATTCCACTCAAAAATTTCTTACATATAAGTACGTGTATTCTATTGTGTGAAATTACTATCATGTATCGCTACAACCATAGGACCGTCAGGATCAATACATTTTTCTACGTGACATTGTACAGTCGTTTTTGTATCACTCATAATGATGTTCAACATTCAAATATGTAGTTTATGTCTTGTCAGAAAAGGCGCTGTTGTATTCCAGTGTTTTTATAAAGAAAACGTCCAAATGCAATAAAACTTAACTCTGAATTAGCAGATAAAATATATCGCTATTTTATTTTGTTTGAATATTTCGATCAGTGAAGATTTATACAGTGAATAAAAGTAACTAGAGCCACGAAACTACATTCCGTGTAAAAAACGCATTACTAATGAAACTTTTAGCCTACTATCGCTAGTTTTGGCCATAATTATTATTGAGCAACTAGTTAGGATTCGCGTAATATTTCGAGTTAGAGTTCTAGTGGTTGGTAAGTAATAACAGTATGCGAAAATATTGATGTGACTTATCTTTACTTATTATTAAATACTAATTACGTAATCTAAATCTGACATTAACAATGATATTCGGGAGCGCTCAGTAGGAACCGTACATAGTACTACCTATACATTTTTAAGAGAAACCATACATATGTGTCTTATATTACGTAATTATAACATTCATTTATAAAATTACATAAAATATTCATACTCAAAAATGTGTCGTCAATGAGTAAATAATTCGAATAAACGCATAGGAAACAGTTTGATAAATTAAAACCCGTTCCTTATCTACTTTATAGAGGGCCATGATTACTGTAAGTGATATCCTAATGTATGTATGTTATTGCTTATAATATGTAAGTAATGTAATATGTAACTTTTTTATATCTCATTCTACTTATTTCAAGATTTTTTGTTACATGAATGTCAAAATCTTGTACATAAAGATTTGTTTTTTGGTTAAATCAACAAACAATATATGATCAAGCATATTGAAACACTCTACTTTTCACCACTAACATTAGAAAATATCTTAAAGAAAGGAAAAAATTATGAAAGATTTTATATTGCAACAACGTTTTAGGCCCACCTGATGTTAAGTGGAACAACCTCTGCCTATAACAGTTGCAATTCATCCAAGTCACGAATTGCACTGCGCCCGTCACATTGAGACATAGTTGTTAAGTCTCATTGTGCCTGTAATTTCACTGGCTCTCAAGGACTACTGCCGGAACACACCTTTCAGTGCTTGGCGACAGACTTTCTACTTGAGGGTGGTAGCTAGACAGGCGGGCAATCGCAATATGCCCTTCCACCATGCGGTGAAGCTCAAGCCGGCGGTGGGGATCGAACCAGGGTACTGCGGCACGGCAGTCCATAGCTATTACCGCTCGGCCATCATTGCTTGCCATCATTGCAGGTTTTCTTAATCAAAATTCATTTCACGTGCAACTTGAATTTTCCTTCTGTGAATGTTTTATTATGTTTGGGAACTTCGTTATAAAACCAAAGAAGGTCCTTTTATTTGTCTTTGCTAATCTAAAACCTGGCACCGCTATTTTCTTACATATTTTTTTTAATGATTAATATGTTAGCCTTTGACCACTGTGGCACCTGATTGTAAGTGATGATGTGGTCGAAGATTTTATTCAGGCTAACTTAGAATTATTGGCTCTCAAGGACAGATGCCGGAACACACCGTTAGATGCTTGGCAACAGATTTTCCACTTCAGAGTGGTAGCTAGTCAGGCGGGCATTCGCAAAAGGCCCTACCACCCTGCTATAACGACTGCCATCCTATGACAACAACCGGGAACGACGGCTTAACGTGCCCTCCGAAGCACGAAAGCGCTCAGTAGTAATGTCGCTAGCGGTCAGCCATTCAACTCATGCAAACTTCGCTACGAGCGCTACAAAATATTAATTATTATATATCTTTATACTTAGTGTTGTATTCGTGATTGTCAATGTTTAATTTAAATTTACTGTTTTTTTTACGAACATACATAATATTTTCAAATATACTCGTATACAGGCTCGGTAAAGTTAAATATGAATTTCTTTAAAAAGATCCCTCAGAGATTCTCTAGGATCCATTTCATATATGGCTCGAATTGCACGCTTTTGTAAGATAAAGATTGTCTCTATCTCAGCAGCAGCTCCCTATAGCAAACACCCTTACCACATTATTCTGTGGAAGTATGTTAACTGTCTTATCTTACGAACTGCATATGCAGCAGAACTAAGTATTCCGGCTATATCATGTATATGTAGATCAATCTATATAATACAACAACTATATATAATATATATAGTTGAATCCATTTTGATTCCCAGGAAGACTGTCGCATGGTCAATAGAGAGTTTATCGGGGCCAAGCTTAATGTTTGGTTCAACATATATAAGTAACAATGCAATCTAAAATTTCTTCCTTTTTTTAGTTGCCAATTGGAGTCCCATGGTGTTTTTTATGATAATCGCCAAATAATAGATTACGCAAGTTACATTTGCATTCACGATTCGCGTTTGGGTCACAATTTAGTAAGAAGGTGGTTTCCTCACACTTGTGTATGTTCACGAGCAATTGATAGTCTAATTCATGACCATTAAAAGACGTTACCACTCGGTAAAACACAAATTTTGGAATATAACTCAGTAATAGAGTTGTCACATTTCAATTTTCTTTCAACTTAAAACCGCTTTTACTTTCAAGAAAACAATTTTGGACTTCTATTAGGTTAATACATTTTGTAATTCTATTTATTTACAAAAGTACAACTTGAGTGGGATTGTCCTAATTCACAATTAAAATAAAATTATTGTGTATTCGTCATAGATCTACATCGACATCTAATCCATTTTTTTGTTTTTTTCCAACAGGGATGAGATGAGAAGGAAACGGGAAACATATGTATACTATGTCAAAAAGCCTAGCCTAGCCTTCATATTTACTTACATAAATAAAATTTACCCTCTAAGTACATCTACTTTCCGACCATTGGTAATGTGAAACTAAATTACAGAATAACGTATATATCATGAAAATAATTGACTAAAATCTTGAGTCGATACTAAACTAAATACATCGACTACCAATTCTCTCACGTCACTATAGTGGGAGGGAAAACCGCTCAATGTGAACTCACACCAACTCAGAGCGTCGGTAGTCTGCCTGCACACATCTGTTTGTATGTGTGCGCCGCTAAATTGTTGCCTTGCCTCTAGATATGACTATCACCATTAACGTGTATTGCCAGTACTTACTACGTTATACAAAAGCCTTAATCCTCTTACAAGATTACATTTCCTTTTATACTTACCCGGAATAAGCTATGTATGATTGAAATGTATTGTTGTTGTATGTTACTGAAATGAAACTAATTTTTGCGCCTGACTTATTTATGAGAGCAACATGTTATTTCATTGCATGCTTTGAACATTTGGATAGGATTTCTTGTTTAGTTGTGCTTATTTTTTTAATGTTCTTCATAATACCTATTAAACTTAACCCATAAATATGTAATACAATATGGGCTATTCATGTGGGAATCTGTATTGTCTTTGAATCTTAAATAAAGTTAAATTATGTTTTATGATGTAGGTAAGTACTTATTTAATAAGCTTTCAAACATAGCTTTGCCGATACATTTTTCATGTAAGTGGAAAGCCACCGTACAATGCGCATACGGAAAGCTATGAATGTTATAGATAAAATATTTTATGCAGAAAAACTGTTTTCTGACTTAGTGCCTGTATATTTTTTTATATTTAACAATTCTTTCGCAATAGTATATATACAGATGCAGCCAATTAGAATCTGTCAGGATCAAGCGGACTTATCATACGTTGTAGTTATATTTGTTTTACACAATTACCCCAGCTGGCAGTTTCTTTGACTTGGTGCTAATGCACTGAACCTGATTTTTCACCGGAGCTCTACCGAGGCCCTAAATTCTGGTAGGTATATAAGCTATGATAGGGCTTTTCTGAAAGAAATTCTCAGTAAGCCGCCAGAATATTAATTAGATGTCGATAGGTTCGCCTGCTATTTCGGAACACTTGTGGAGACCCAATATCATCCGACGACAGTGCTTATACCAACTCAGTATTTTTCCCGATAACATGTATAAAATGTTCAGTTAAATAAAACCTTTGTTTACTCTTGTACTTCTCAGTTAGAACACACGACTGCAACTTAACATATCGTAAAAGGAAAGAATTAATGTATGTAAAGACATGTAGAGGTGAAAACATCACGTCCAGTATAAAATGAAGGCTGACGACATTGCATATTCCGTGCATGCTCTAGACATTGGCGTCCCAACGCGCTTTTGCATCAAAAATAGCTACTGAAGACGCGCTAAATCGTAAGTTTACGCGGCTCCTCGAACCACACGGCCGTGCGCCCTGCTTCTCGATATTTAATTAAAAATCGCGATCACACAGCACGTTCCTCGCGCGAGTTATCGGTTTCGAATATAAGTAGTATGTGCTCGAGGGTTCTCCTGTCAACGAACTAGGCACCGAAGATCTTCCATCTTTGGCAGCGGAAGTGGCAGCGGATGTCCCGGCAATGGGTGAGCGGAGTGGCATATGAATGCTTAACAACAATGCTCACAGCTTCGTTCCCACATTTTCTATTCGATCCGTGTCTTCACCGAAAGTTTGTCAACCTTTAATTTTTTTGTTTAGAACCTTATATGAGACGCGAGCATTTAAACGCATTTATAAAATTAACACGTGTCTCGCTAAAACAAAGTGTCGTACATTGATGACGCTAAAATAATTCATTGTTGTGATTGAGACTTGACTTAATCTGCGTTGGACCCATATTGAATTTTAACGAGGGACCATCATAAATGTTTCCCTGTTTTTTGCTTTGTGTGGTGTAGAGCTTGTTTCATGACTTCTTTATACTCTAGCTCAACTCTACCCTCTACCTCTGACCTGTCAGATAAATATTCATAATTTATTTGCACAATAAGAAATGGAGTCGTATCTATGTGTTAATATTTGCGTGCTTTAGTCCACTTCCTAACTGAAAAGATTTTTCATGGTGCATTTATACTTGTGTCTAATACAAAACCAGACCACCTACCTAAAGGTGCTTATTATTAAAACAATTTACGCTGTTAAGTGATATTTGATTACATTTCGATTTAAGTCGTTATTCGTAAACTCTACTATTTCTTACTCTGATTGCTTTTGGTGTATTAGTGGTGTACTCAGGTAGAGCAATTTACTAGAGTAAATAAACGGAGCCAAAGTTCAGCTTCGTTCAGCTAGGTGTTTACGTTTCTACGATATAGAGTGGGTGGCGTATCGTACATGCCTAGTTACTGTCAGATTTGATGGGTTCCCTCGTAAATATAAATATAGTGGGTATTATAAGACGACACGTAAGAAAACACGAACGTATTGAGTGTCTAGTCTAATGTAATAGCCAATTGCGCGATTCAGAGGTAGAGTTGTGATTTTTTGTTTATCTAGATTCAAGCTAGCTAATAGTAAGCGGTAGAATTGCGCTACACAATATGTATAAGTACCTAATAAAATGATTTATTTGATTTTAGTATGTATAGACATAATTTGTTTTTTTTTTTAGTTATTTACTAAACGCAATGTTTTTATAATACTTACCAAAAAAGAATGTGTATGAAATTAACTCAATTTGTAGTTCAAATCGAAAATGAAACGCTCCTATTATAAAAAAAATCCTTAAAAAAAAAACAGATTAACAGATGACTGCTGTTTATATAATTAGCCTTTTTTTGTCAAAAGTGCATTGATCGATATATAGCGGAAAATCTGTCGAGCGCTACATAAGGATGCTGCGTTTCGAAAACTGCGCAGTTTTTAGTTCTTACGTTTGCTGAGTAGAAACATCGAAGAGGCAGAGTTAATAATTTCTTATAATTCATTCCCTAAAGTGTGATACACTGAGCAGAGCACTCATAAAGAAAGGGAAGTAGATCAGATGATTTTTGATGTCTATTTTTGGATCGGATGTTGTTTCTACCTATTGGTTTGTGTAACAGGGAATCTATGATTTATAAATACACTGCCAGAGTTTCAAACTAACAAAAAGTATGCTCACGTTATGATCGTTGTGGGAGAAATCGCCTTTAGCGATAAATCGGTGACTTTAGTTTTACACGTGAGTCAGCTTTGATTTTCTATAATTTATTCTCATAGAAATTGGTGTTTTTTTTTAAATTTACGAGTAGTTATCTTAATATTAACACCTACAATCTACCAACATATCTATACCTACATACTTATTGTAATTCTATGCAAATTCCTATTATTAAGTAAGGAATATTACATATGCGAATGTTTTCTGCAAAGGTGTTTTGTTACTACTCACGTCCGTTACGTTACGTTTTGAAAATTTGGTGTAGGTACAGATTATTTAGGCCTTGAAATAACACTTTTATTCCAATTTAGAAAACGTTCCAGACAGCACACTATAGCTAGGGATAACTAAACGTGTTTACTTCGGGAAACCAGTACAAAGGTAGATAAAACAAAGTAGATAAAGGCTTCATAAGATAAAATATGATGCAGCATTGTTTTCCTGTTGTCCTGTACCTAAGCATAAACAATAATTAAGCTTCTTATGGAATATTATTTTGTTTGAAGTAAGTTGGCGCTTATTACAAAGCGCTTATAAAATGCTCGGGAGGTAAATTATTATCAAAGAATTTTCTGTACAAAGGAAAATGCGTAGCAGAATTTGTTTGTGAAAGTTAGAAAATTTTCATTTTTATGATCCTACTTACCTTGCGTACCTACAGTGAAAAAGTACGAAAACAAAAATAACATGGCAATAAACATTTCCATATTTCCACTGTATCATTCAGATTGCAGGTTTTCGTATTCCGTACCAACCCAATAATACTATCATGCGTTTTTAGTTATTATTAGCATTACTTTTTCCTTTGTAGTGTTCGTAGCGGAGATTTGCCTTTCTAGATTTCTAGAACGCTTACTGCGGTCACTACTTGCATGGATGACCACGAGTGGCATTTAAACTGAGCGGTTTTCTGTTTTAGAGCCATCGTCGTCGGTTCAGTATGGCATTTGTTAGGCTATGTCGGAGTGTTGGATGGAAGGTGAGGCGTCCGGTTCGGAGTTATTCGGGTGGTCTGAAGATTTCGACACTTTGCGTGGGGGTAAGGCACTTTGCGTGGGGGTAGGACACTTTGCATGGGGGTAGGGCACTTTGCGTGGGTTTAGGGCATTTTGTGAATGCACGACTGGCTGGCTACATCCCTCAAGTAAAAAGTCTGTCGCCAAGCAACCAACCGTGTATTCCTGCAGCTGTCTTTGAAAACTAGTTCCTATTCAAAGTTAAGTATGTTTATCATCTTCGAACAAATTATCACTTAACATCAGGTTAAAGACTAGCCCATCGGCAATTAAAAATATTGACGTTTAACGGCGGGCTAACAAAATGAGCGTCTGAGTCGGACAAGTGTTATTGGATTATTCTGATCCTCCTCTGGAAGTACCTACCTACAGAATGTCCTTTTTTATTTCTGACTGGGTAGATTTGACCTTTTTTATGTCTGACTGGGTAGATTTGACCATTTAGACAAATTATGATGTTAACAAAGGTGTTAACATATATTTATATATATATATATATATATCAATAGTGTAATTTACATTCATGATGTTAATTGTAACAATAATGTTCAGTTTTTCAATCTTTACTTTTGCTGTTAAATGTTTCAAGTTAAATATTATTATATTTTTTTTAAGTTAAAATGTATGCTGTTTGCTACCGAAAACCATAGAGAATACTGTAATCGTATTGTTGTATCTCCTAAGATATCCTCGATACAGGCTTGCCTATAGTGAGGAAATCAAAAGACATTTAGTGTGTTTGGAAAACGAAAGTCTGCAAACAATCTGTGTTTATTATGTGTATGTTTTGAGTAATTTGTAATATAATAGCAACTGTACCATACCTATGCTTTATGTAATAATATGTTTCGCTTTGCAGTAATAAACGATTATTATTAAATATTATTATATATATTTCCTATTAAGGGTGGCAGATAGCAAGGGGAACCTTTACAGAATCGCCCAATTTTGTTGAAATACTAATGAGCTCAGCCATTACATTACATTGGCCTACTGCACTCAGTACTTAACAGTGACGGTATGGTGGTACTGTTAGCTACTGTTAATCGTGCCAAATGCTGTACGGTGCCGCTCCATTCTGGGAGGCATCAATTAAAAGTTTATTAAGTATTCATTGTGTTACCTACTTCTTACTATGTCGTAGGAGGCATCGTAACTACGCAGCAATGTACCTATCTACCTATATACGATACTAGAGTTAATTTGCAGTTGGAATGTAAATATGTTTGTTGATGTGGTATCGTAACTACGGTTGGTATATCGTGAGCCGGGAACGAGAGTTCACGTGACAGATGGATATTAACTTAACAAACATGTAAGTAACTAGCTCTCCCAGGTCGGCTCCGCCCGCGCTTATCTCGGTTATCGCGCAAAACCATTCACCTCTTTTTGCGCAGTTGGCTAAAAACTATCCTACGTCCTTCTCTTTGTCACAAACTATTTCCATACTAATTTAAATTAGTTCGGAGTAAAAATTGTCTTTTACTACAAGACACAGAACTTAAAAGTGTCACCCCGTACTAGAAAAACTTATTGTTTTAAGGCTTAGGATCACGCCAATAACCTTGAACGTCGTTTAGTAATAAATGAGTGGCACCAACAGCTCGTCCCCCGCACCGCGCAATGGCCCCGCATTTGCTTGGAAGTAAATGTCATAAGCGTCAGAAGTATATCATTAAATTTAGAGAGTACCGTTCCAGTAAACCCTTTTTTGTGTTTGCGAAACTGTAGCACTACATTTCATATATTTTTCATCAAGATGATAAGTATCAAGTCAATAAGTCAATTTCAACTTCTTCTTTATGTGGCTTCTGCGGGCTTGCCACAATTTCGCCAATATCGCGTGGATAGAGAAAAAACAAATGAAACAGAGAATGATCGATGGCAGGCCTTTGTACAACTCAACATGTGGGTCAATTTAGTATCCGGGTAAAGTTAATCATAAGTCAAAATGGTTCAGGGAAGAAGGCAAATATATGTCAAAATTAAGATATTCTTGATCTTTTTATTCATAGAACAAAATTTAACAAATCAAAAAATTGTCTTGGTGATTTTCTACAAAATGAAATGAAAAAATATTTCTGCGAGTATTTGAATCCTAGCTTTAATATTTGAAAAGCAGTAGGAGCTCAAATGTCCTGTAAATGTTGATATTTTTGAGACAGCAACCTGTTTTGAGTCTCTACGACTTCGATCAAATATCGAAGCTCTACGAGCCAAGAGCGGCCTCTGCGGCAACACTGGACCACGCCGCGCTCCCTTTGAATAGAGTTTTGAATATTTAGATACATCGAGCTAAATAATAAAAAATATGAAATGTTAAATTACAGGCACAAGACACTTTTAACATCAGGTGGTCCTCGTGCTTATTCCGGCAAATACACATAAACAAACACAATAAATAAACAAAAAAAAAAACTTAAAATGTTTGTTAGGACTAGCAGAAGTCAACCCTAAGAGGTTCTTAGCATTTTATCAATAACCCTGTATATGGATGGATTGTACAAGTCACACCGGATGGAACCCTATTTTCATCATTCATATTCAGAAAATTCTACGAACATGTCGGTTAGTTAATAAAATACTACGAACTATATACAACACTATACAGATACTACAACACTGAAAGCATTTAGACAACCTACAAGTCATTGCAGACTCACAGGCAGTCCTAATGCTCCAGCCCATTACCAGTTGGCAGCGTGCGCAGCATGCTGTCAGCTTTGCCCCGTTGAATTACAATGCTTATTCGTTGAGTCAAATAGGTATAACTTTATAAGTAGCACTTAATTTCGCCTGCTGTAGTTGGATTATATGGCAGCCTCTGACTAAATCGCGATTAAGGCCCTCTTGTACTTGCACAGTAGGCAAATTTAGCGTGCGAGAGTTGCAGGCTATGGACACTACGCGGCGCTGCGCTTTAGATGCACAGCGCTCGTCAGGTCGATGTCCCCAGCCGCACGCTATCAGCTTCATAGTGTAACTAAAACAGTTGATATACTTTAGGTATCTGCTACTAAATCCAGTACTCAATTATTATATTCTTGTGACTATTCCCTTATAGTGCAACTAACACAGTTGATAACCTTTAACTATTACTATTAAAATACATACCGTTAAGTGCTTGGCGACAGATTTTCAACTTGAGGGTAGTAGCTAGCCAGGCGGGTATTCGCAAAATGCCCTACCACCATGCCAAATTACTGGTTCTATATAGAGGACACATAGCGGCACATACCGTTAAGTGCTTGGCGACAGATTTTTTACTTGAGGGAGGTAGCTAGCTAGGCGGGTTTTCTCAAAATGCCCTACCACCATGCAAATTACTAGTTCTAGAGGACTCATAGCGGCACATACCGTTAAGTGCTTTGCGACAGATTTTTGACTTGAGGGAGGTAGCTAGCCAGGCTGGTAATCGCAAATTGCCCTACCACCATGCACAACTACTAGTTCTCAAGGATACATAGCGGCACATAGCGTTAAGTGCTTGGCGACAGATTTTTTACTTGAGGGAGGTAGCTAGCCAGGCTGGTTTTCTCAAAATGCCCTACCACCATGCAAATTACCAGTTCTAGAGGACTCATAGCGGTACATACCGTTAAGTGCTTGGCGATAGATTTTCTACTTGAGGGTAGTAGCTAGCCAGGCGGGCATTCGCAAAATACCCTACCACCATGCAAAATTACTGGTTCTGGAGGACTCATAGCGGCACATACCGTTAAGTGCTTGGCGACAGATTTTCTACTTGACACATAGTGGTAGCAAGCCAGGCGGGTATTTATAAAATGCCCTACCACCATGCCCAACTACTAGTTCTCAAGGATACATAGCGGCACATAGCGTTAAGTGCTTGGCGACAGATTTTCTACTTGAGGGTAGTAGTTAGCCAGGCGGGCATTCGCAAAATACCCTACCACCATGCAAAATTACTGGTTCTGGAGGACTCATAGCGGCACATACCGTTAAGTGCTTGGCGACAGATTTTCTACTTGAGGGTAGTAGCTAGCCAGGCGGGCATTCGCAAAATACCCTACCACCATGCAAAATTACTGGTTCTGTAGGACTCATAGCGGCACATACCGTTAAGTGCTTGGCGACAGATTTTCTACTTGACACATAGTGGTAGCAAGCCAGGCGGGTATTTATAAAATGCCCTACCACCATGCAAAATTACTGGTTCTCAAGGATACATAGCGGCACATAGCGTTAAGTGCTTGGCGACAGATTTTTTACTTGAGGGTAGTAGTTAGCCAGACGGGCATTCGCAAAATACCCTACCACCATGCAAATTACTAGTTCTAGAGGACTCATAGCGGCACATACTGTTAAGTGCTTTGCGACAGATTTTTTACTTGAGGGAGGTAGCTAGCCAGGCTGGTAATCGCAAATTGCCCTACCACCATGCACAACTACTAGTTCTCAAGGATACATAGCGGCACATAGCGCTAAGTGCTTGGCGACAGATTTTCTACTTGAGGGTGGTAGCTAGCCAGGCGGGTTTTCTCAAAATGCCCTACCACCATGCAAATTACCAGTTCTAGAGGACTCATAGCGGCACATACCGTTAAGTGCTTGGCGACAGATTTTTTACTTGAGGGAGGTAGCTAGCCAGGCGGGTTTTCTCAAAATGCCCTACCACCATGCAAATTACTAGTTCTAGAGGACTCATAGCGGCACATACCGTTAAGTGCTTGGCGACAGATTTCTTACTTGAGGGAGGTAGCTAGCCAGGCTGGTAATCGCAAATTGCCCTACCACCATGCCAAATAACTGGTTCTAGAGGACACATAGCGGCACATAGCGGCACATAGCGTTAAGTGCTTGGCGACAGATTTTCTACTTGACACATAGTTTTAGCCAGCCAGGCGGATATTCGCAAAATGCCCTACCACCATGCCAAATTACTAGTTCTAGAGGACTCATAGCGGCACATACCTTTAAGTGCTTGGCGACAGATTTTCTACTTGAGGGTAGTAGTTAGCCAGGCGGGCATTCGCAAAATACCCTACCACCATGCAAAATTACTGGTTCTGGAGGACTCATAGCGGCACATACCGTTAAGTGCTTGGCGACAGATTTTTTACTGGAGGGAGGTAGCTTCTTAGAGGGCACTGCTGCTCACTTTCCGGTATTTTCCCTTAGTTGCCTCTTACGACACCCACAGTTAGTAATTGGGGCGTGACATAGCCCGGCACCCCACGGGCTCGGCTACACTATTTACAGCTCACTAAACTAAAATAAGTGAATTGTTTAGAAAACCATACTGTACTTTTTATACTGTGGCGCGTGAAAACAATGCCATCGAGAAAGTATTTTTTTTATTTTGCATGGTTTGAAATGACGTACAAGACACTCGCCTGATGGAAGATTCACGCCAGCGGATAACCATAAATGTTGCAGTGTCACCATTCTGCTAATAATAATTCTGTTTATAAATATTTCTAGCTCGTAATCGCCGGAGAGAATTTTGCTGGAGAAAACGACACACGTCCTACCTCGATGACGCCTAGGCGGGTACTGAATGACGTGCGCGAGAGCTTGAATCTTTAGATTTGTAGTTTATTTTTTCTTGTTAAAAAACTATAGCTAAATTTGAAAATGTGCCTTTAAACGTTACTAATAAATAACAAGCTCTATCCATTGGTAAAACTTCCACATAGTTTCATGATAGTATCTTTTAGTTCTACCTGATTTAAGTAGCGATATGGTGTCATGTTTGAAATTTTTTTTTATCGAAGAAATTGTTCATAATCACGTTTTTGACTTTGTACGTTCCTGGAGAGTATGTTCAACTTTATATAAATGATTTTATATATTCTAAATTTTCAATTCTATTCGAGTTACAGATTTTAAAAAATGTCTTAAGTAGGTGCAAGCTCGCCTTAAAAATATTCCTAGTCCACGACCTAAATAATAAAATATATATTATATGGCAAGTTTCGGTCGTTGCGAATACGAGTGGAAACATAGAATAGTAACTTATAGGGACTTTACTTTCAGGCTAATCATAATTTTAGTATGTTTTCTATTTTTATTCATAAACATCACAATATGCACATTGCAAATGTAATAGTTTTAGCTTCGGTTTTAAAGTATCCTTATAAAATGTGATAGTATACTTATACTAATTAATATAAGCTGATTGGTAGTGTGTCCGCACTTATCAGATATTATATATATAGGGTGTATATTATATTATATAGATAGGGTGCAAAAACCTGTAATGAGCACTAGATATAATATTGCATATTGTTCAAGTGCGAGTAGGTAGGTATTATGACATCAATCGTCAGACGCTTATTGCTAGCAGTGTACGTTCTGGATTATACAATGTCGAATGCACAGAACAACCCACAATAATGTCAAAGGAAGAATGACAATATAATATTATTTACAGAATTAGGTACTTAATGCATAAATCAGTAAGTGATAGTATCCATGCGCGCGACACATCTAATGTTTAAATGTATCATATGGGTCACCAAGATACAGGCCCAGCCTAGTTTGGGGCCCGCTGACAATTAGAATTTAGAACATAAGTACCTAATGTTGTCTTAGGTTTTCGCGATTATTGCACATAGTAATTAAACAACTTTAAACGGTTTAAATCGCGTATATTTATCATTATTTTTGTCCCGACATTTCAAACACTCTTCTATGACTCTATATCTTTTAAATATTAGGTCCTTACATATGAAATTGGCGTTTTGTATGGGAGGAACAAAAAGTCGAATATTTTTTAATATAATATATTTAATTAATCAAAGTATGAACCATTATTTTCTATGCACTTTTGCCATCTCATAGGTAGTTCATTGATCCCTTTACTAAAAAAACCAGTCGGACGGGAATCAATAAAATCTTTGAAGGCGATTTGGACTGCCCCATCGGAGTTGAATTTTTTCCCTTGCAAGAAGTTATCCAAATTTCGAAAAAAATGGTAATCTGTTGGAGCAAGGTCCGGGGAGTACGGAGGATGTCTTAGACTTTCCAATTGAAGCTCTTCTAATTTAGTAGCCGTCTGTAGCGCAGTGTGTGGTCTAGCGTTGTCGTGAAGCAGCAGTGGCGTGGAGCGATTGACCAGCCTAGGTTGTTTAGCCGCTAGCTTTTCCATCATGGTTTGCAATTCCTGACAATAGACATCAGCCGTAATAGTCTGGCCAGATTTGAAAAAACTGTAATGAACAATACCGGCACTAGTCCACCAAACGCTTACAAGTAACTTTTTGGGGTTAATTTTCGCTTGGGGCAGGATTTGGCTGGCTGGCCAGGATCTAACCATTGCGCTGAGCGCTTCCGATTATCGTAAAGAACCCATTTTTCATCACAGGTAATGATTCGGTTTAAAATACCTTCATTATTGTGCCGGTTTAGTAATGTAACGCAGCAGTCGACGCGCGTTTGCCGGTTTGTTTCAGTCAATTCGTGAGGTACCCACCTTTCAAGCTTTTTAATCTTCCCAATTTGCTTCAAGTGAATTAAAACAGTTTTATCACTAACATTGCAGCCTGCAGCTAACTCGGACGTGGTTTGCGATGGATCCGCTTCCACAATAGCCTTCAACTCTTCATTATCAACTTGAGTCTCAGGCCGTCCACGGGGCTTGTTCTGCAGGTCGAAATTTCCAGAACGAAAACGTTGGAACCAAAAACGAACTGTGTTTTCTTTTGCAACACGACCGCCATACACATCATTCACCCTTCGAGTTGTTTCCGCAGCACTAGTGCCACGGCGGAACTCGTACTCGTAAATAATGCGATATTTAAGGTTTTCCATTTTGTAAAATGAGTGACGCAAACAGAAAAAAACAGAAGAAAAAAAACAAATGAATGACGATCATCGAAGCACAAATACATGAGTCTATAGCTGTACAAATTTGAATTTGGAATTCCTTACCAAAGAGGAGAAATTCGTGATTAAAGTGGCCAGTACGAAAAACGCCAATTTCATATGTAAGGACCTAATAAATGATTACTTACTTACTAATGCATAAATCGCTGGTCGACTTTCACTGACAAACATATTCTACGGAATTCCAGAGTCTGATAAATTGCAATAGGCTCTATATAGGATACGACTAGACTTGGGTGCTTAGACATTTCTACATAAAGGCTGCGATACGTTGGAGACTTGGAGGTCATACGTTGTGTAATATATTTTTAAAAGAATTGTATTCCCTAAACCACGCAAAACTCAAAAATTATGTGATTAATTTCCTATCGCATGGTGATCCCGCTGAAGAGCTCAGGACTAGGGATTGGAATACGGTAATCCAGAGCGGGTAATCCGGTGGATCTGTCATATTTAAAGGTCAACCAGATTTGGCATGTTTATCGGGCCGATCACTTGATAAACTAACTTGTCAAACTAATTAAAATACACACCGATTTATTGGAAAACTTATGGCGTTTATCACGAACAATTTTTTCAATTCGTGGAGTGTCCGACGCCTATCCCCAGACTACTACATCGTCGTGTCGCGCCTGCCATAAAAAAATTAATACCTAACTATATTTATTTAACGAAGGAACGAACAGTGTGCAAACAAAAAACATATCTTTTTTACGTCTTGGCTCTACCAATAAAACCATGATAATGAAAGCGTCAAACTAGGTGTGATTATAGTTTAAAGTAGGTGTATAAGTATAAAAACAAATAATTAAATCTGGTCCAGTGCGATTCGGACTTTGGCTAATGATCCTGAATTGAATGAAAATCTAATGAATTTTTGGCATATGTAGACAAACTTCATGCATTTTTACAACAAACATCATTAATGTGTATTGGTAATTTGGTATAGAAGTCTCAGTGTGCGACTTGCAAGTGGCCGGTTTTATTTATTTACATAAAACTAATGTTAGAATGAAAAAGCAAAATATATTTGACGTGCCAAAAGCGGCCGGGTCCGGTAGACTCGACAGCTCCAACCAGTTTAAAATTAGTACCGGATTGCAATCCCTACTTAGGACGGATTACATAATATGAATTCTCTACCCAAAGAGCAAAATGGAGTCGTATTATTGTCACTCTGCTGTCTGTCTGTCTAACCATGCGTCCGCATGACACGGGTCTCGAGCTCGTATACGGAATTAGTTATAAAGTACAAAACCTGACATTTTGATATCCTGGGTAGAATATCAAAATGTCAGTTTGTAAATTTGTTGACCCACAACAAATTTTAATTGGGAAATTAAATTAATACACATGGTTCAACATATTCTATAGCAGAAATAAATTTTCTTTCAAATTCTATGCGGAATGTCATTATCAGAAAATTTAGTACAAGTAGAGCACAATTTTATTTCATCTCTTCAGCAGGAAAAGTTGGGTCATTAAAAACTTCCAACAAAATCAATCAGTATGCTACGAGCGTGAAGAAAAGTGATTATTTAAATATGTTACCTACTTATAACCTAGTACAACAACATTTTGATTATTAATATTTTTTTATTTTTAAACATGTAGGTAATGTTTGTAAATTGGAAGAAACTTTTTGTTAATATAGCCTTCAGTGTGTTTCTTACTACGAATAAATAAGGTTTCTTACCTATATTTCTCACTGGTATAGGTGAAAATTTATTTAATTAATTTAAAATATAAATTTTAGTCATTGGTGGTAAACGTGCTCAAAAGAGACGAAATATATTTATTTTTATAATTGCAGCTCCAATAAAATTTTGTTTGAATATTGATTTATATTTACGTAAACAATTGTACTTAATTTTCGTAATTGATAGGTAAGTTTTATTTGAAATTTGTTGTATAAATATTCTTTGGTAGAATGCGGTGTAGGCTACGAATAAATAATGTAAGTGTACGTATTACATTGACGGATAATGAACCCGATGCTGGAAAAAAGTCGTGAAAATTGTATTAATTTTGAGATAAGGCTATACTGGTTAAGCTTTTCGCGAAAAATCTCGGAAAAATGGATAAATGAAATTAAATATTGTCTTTTTTTAAATGAACAAGAACTAGAACAATGTCTTTAATTAGATGGCTACCCTGCAGCAAGCGTATAATATGTTTGTGATTTATTTTAAAAACTTATTAGATTTCAACTATAGCCAAATTCTTTGTTGTCTTAATTTTAAGGATAAAATAGTACTATAGTGTAATTATTAGTTAACAATAATTAAAAATAAATACGTACTGACCCCATTGATAATAGATCGCATGAAGCTTAAAGATCGTGTGTTTACTTAATTTTGAGACCGCTGCGCCGCCACTCTATCTTATAGCAAAATTCATAATACACATGTACCTTAGGTATTTATTTATTTATTTATTTATTAGGTTTTCCAACAGACTTAACACAAACACATGAGTAAAACAACATAACATAAAATTTAAAATCTTAGTGCAAATCCACTAACAGGAAAACACAACATGCAGAATTTTGAATTAATAGGAGGTCTTCTGTGGGGAGTGTGCCACGTGAAGCGTCACTGAGGAACATCAAAGTAACGTGTTCACACGAGCCGCCCTTACAATTACTTACTTACTTTAATACAAATTATACATTTATGAAATAGAAATGACATCAAAAAATTTAAAAGTTAAACGTTATATTTGAAGCAGTGATGGCTCAGTGGCATTGGCTATGGACTGCTGTGCAGCAGGTCCATGGTTCGAATCCCGCCCAGAGCTTGAGCTTCACCGCATGGTTGTAGGGCATTTTGTGAATGCCCGCCTGGCTAGCGACCACCCTCAAGTAGAAAATCTGTCGCCAAGCACCTAACAGTGTGTTCCGGCAGCAGTCCTTGAGAGCCGGAAAAATTACAAGCTAATGAGACATAACTACTGGACGTCTCAGTGTGACGGGCACAGTGCAATTCGTCGCTGACGAAATGCGTCTGTTATAGGCAGAGGTTAGTCCACCTAACATCAGGTGGGCCTGGGGCTTGTTCCGTCACAATACCATAAAAAAAAATAAAAAAAATCTTATATTTAACGTAGATTAATTGATTAATGATAGGTAAGACGAAATAAGCATGCAATAGACTTTATACATAAAGTTTCCTATCCTTATTATTTTTTATACTTATACATCAAATTTTTGTATAACTGAGCAGTGAGCAGTTAAGAATGTCAATTTGCTCAGCTTAAATAAAACATTGTGTTCCCTGCAAATTCTAGCGAGGGCACTTTGTCTGCCTACATTTGTATTATAAAGTTTGTTGGAAAAGGGTTGAAAGTTTATAATTCTCGAACCAGGACGAGGAATAGAAAAATGTGTTTTGGATAAAAGTTCAGGACAATCTAAGCCTCCTGATAATATTTTGTACAACAACATCTGGTCTATGATCCAACGACGACTTTCAAGGGTGTGCATTTTAAAATGAGACAACCTTTTATAGGTAGGTACCTAACGGGCAATAGACAACTGTAACTGCTGCAGTAACTTCGTATTTGTTTATATTTAACGATAATCTTTCCTACATAATAGAGGTACCATCCCTGGTTCGTTTATAGGCCTGTCAATGAACTTTATATTTACTTTGTGAACTCTCAGGTATCTGGCTCACGTCATAAGTTAGTTTGATATTATCCACGGGAACTCTTCGTGGTTCCGCTTATTATAACCTAGATATTGTAAACAGGAATGTTCCTCGAAAGAGAGTATAAACATTACATAATTAGGTATATTCTGCTTTTATGCAGGTTGAACAAATATTGGTAAAATTTTCCTATTACTTTATTATACCTACTTAAGTATATATTTTATATACTAGGTGGTCAGTGAGCTGAAGATTTCTCAACCCCCCTATAACTAAAGAGTAATGAATTTTTTTCAAAAATTGAATCGACATAATAAATTCCGTACAATTATCGAAAAATTTCACGATAATCGGTTGAGAAATACTACCTGTAGAGAACAACCTGAAATCCGGACAGATACACAAAATCATTTTTGCTGAACCTGAAAGGGGACGCTTCGCTCGCCCTTCCGGCTCGCTCGGCAAAAATTCTTTGCTAAGACACTACCTACCTAGGACTACAGCTAATGTACATAAAAGGGATTAGTCATGTTTCAACATAGTGAATGTTTAACACGATTTTTTTATTCCATACTGTAAGTGTTACAGCAAGTTTATACAATTACGCGTTATATTAGGTTCCTGGCACTTATGTTTTCTACCGACTTAAAAAAAGGTGGAGGTACTCAATTCGTCTGTATTTTTTTTATTTAATAGCTGATTGGCCATCCTTTGACCCTATTTCACTTGTTGGTGTTGTGATTACGCGACCCCTGATATTTATTTATTTTATTTATTTATTTATTGCAAATTCATATACACAAATTATTACAGGCGTGTCCTAATTCAATCGTGTATGTAACATAATATGATTAAAGAAATAACTAAATACCTTCACCAAACAATACAAACGAAAAGCAATAATTAAAATTACAGTATTATATATTATATTGAACCTATAATGGGAAATGAGGCGGATCAGAACACGTCGGGGCTTGGCGACTGATTTTCTACTAGAGGGTGCTACCTATTTAGCTAACCAGCGTGCAAGAGGCTTGTAGGCACTAGAGCACTTAATATTATGGGCTAAACTTATAGGTAAGTAGATAAGTACTGCGTCAGATATAAAAGTGATCTGTAAATCATAAAAGAAAAATGATTCGTCGGGCCTCCTTAATCTTATTGGGAAAAATATATAACAAAGGTTCGCAGATCTCTTCATACGCAGAAAGTGGGGTTAAGGAGAAGTGTGCCATCAAAAGGCAAATTTTGAAATGTTGTTTTAGAAAGAGTGTACGACTCACAGATATAATATTCTAGAGGATATTACAAATATTATGTCTGATCCGAAAACACGATTCGAAATATTACTCTCGACAAAAACAAAATGAATACGGCACATCAAATTTTGTTTCTATTACATTTATAGTAAATCGTATCGTTTTAAATTTTATTTCTAATTATTATGTAGCAACCTAGCAGGTACCTGAAACATTTATTGTTTTTAAAAGATTTCACACTGCCATATGAATTCATAAAAAAAATTGCTCCCGCTATTTATATGATGCTTATATCTGTTTCTGCTCACTCTCATGTAAAACTATGTAGGTTCCTGTTTCTTCTGCCCTTGACTTGACATTTTTCAATGACAACTTCACCTTAATGATATTTTTACCATTTCCACCTAAGGGCGTCAAAACTCAAACTTTATCCCAATAAGTAATACATACTTCAGCACTTTGTAGTCTGTGAGCAATGATATTTCAGCTAGTTATTAAAAAAAGAAATGGTGACTAAAGACCGCCGCATCTTTGTGTTGACGGTATGTCGGCATTCACCGAGTGTGCTTTTCACTTGTCGTTTCTCTACATTCAAATGTTGTGTGCTCAGTACTCTACATACAAAATAAATATAATGACTGCACTACAGCAATTATTTTGTATTGCTGTAGTGCAGTCCATCCGCAGCAGCCGCGCTTTGCGTGGTATGAGCAGCATATAGTAAGTAGTATCTTCAAAATTCAGATCACACCGCGAACTAAACTATGAGACAGCCCATCTTGTACAATGTGATTTTAGCAACCAAAATCGAAATAGGTATATATCTACGGAAAAGTTTAAATTTCATAACGTGGAAAAACTCATTTTGAAATATACCGTGTCACAATATTGTTAATCTAATCTAATAGCTCGGGAAAACGAGAAGTAAATTTCATTTAGCGGGAGGTTGGAAATCGCCCTCGGATGGTAAATAAATTTGAATATTTAATGAGGCTCCTTGACATAAAATTCATTGGTAAGTGTCATATACACTTATACTGTTTAGATATAAGAGGGAAATATATATAGGAAGGTATTTCAATCGATTAAGACCATCAAATGACTAGGCAAGCCAAGTAGTTTGGAGAGGCGAATTAGACTTATACTTACTTACTCCTCTGGCGCAGCGACTCAAAGTGGGTCTTGGCCTCCGATACAAGAGAACGCCGTCGGTCTCGGTCCCGCGCTGCCTCTTGCCAATCGGCAGCTTGTAGCTCGCGCAGGTCCGACTCCACAGCGTCAATCCAGCGATATCTGGGCCTGCCGACGGGTCGGCGGCCACTTGGAACTCCAAGATATGCTTTCTTGACATTGCGATCCTCCCCCATTCTCTGTACGTAGCCCACCCAGCGGAGCCTATGGGCTTTCGTCTCTCCCATGATATTGCGCTCGGCGATCAGGTCTTCGATCTCCTGGTTCTTTCGCCAACGCCAGCTGCCATCATCAGCTGATTAAGCTACTGCAACGTATACAGTTCAGTAATAGGATAATGAGATCCCGTTTCTCGAGCTTCTTTTTTAACCAATTGAGTGCAGATTAGTCATTATTGTGGGTAATCTGAAGTCAAACCGTGACGCTAAATTCTTGGTTGTTTTTTTATCAGAGGTCGGAACCCTAAATTTTTATTCATAGTTATTAACCTGGTCTTTCTCCTGGTTCATTCTTCAAGTCAAAGTTGTCATAACGTAAGAGGATATGTAAGCCGAAATCGCACAGTGCATTGGTAGGTATCCCCTCCAAAAGAAATATTTATATTGCGGTTTTTGCTGCTTTAAGAAAAAATTAATCGATCAAGAACTCATTATCTTATAATTTTTTGTCCCAGCGCAGCAAATATATTTTATATAGTTTTTGTCAAAAAACTATACTAAGATAGGATAATATATTGCGAAATAAGATAGGATATTGCGAAATAATTGTTAAAACACTAATTTTGCGTTCAGTTCTTGAAAACATAATTACGTTTTTGCATACAATGTTGTTGTTGCTTTAATTATAATTCAAAGGCCTCGTTAAAACGGTAACTCAATACTTTGAAAACACTTCAGGTACACTTTATATCATTACACTGAGAAAAAAAAGCTACTTAAATGAACTACTTAAGAGTAAGGAGCTTTCAATTTACTACTTACCACGGGTGCAGCCTACGTAACATGGATGCCGGCTACTTAGTAATGGTTAGGAGTACTTAAGCGTTTAGGAGCAACACCATGTTCCATAATGACGTTGGAAATTTGTACTTATAATGTGGTCACATACTTAAACAAGATGTTCCACCAGTACATTAAGTAGTCATCCCATATATACGTACATAAGTACACAACAACGTTACAGGTACTTGCCCGGATTTAGTAACTACGTATCATACACGTACGTCTTCTACTTTTATAATGACTTCAGACGCGTGAATACCGTAGCTTTACAAAATATAATTATAAATATATGCCGCAACATTATAAGTATTAAATCTCATGCAACCTACATATAAATTGATAGTCAGAGAGAAAAAATCTTGTAACTGTTTCACATACATATAGAATGTTATTCCTAACTAGCTCCCAACATGTTAAGGGTTGTGTTTTATTCATTATATTATTATGTCGCGGTGAATGAATTTTTTCTATGGGAAAGCTGTATATTTTTTGCGATTTGATCAAAGTCTTAAAACATAAGTTGTTTGTCTGACGCTACTAGCTAATAAGAATAACACCGTTATGCATGATACAAAGTTGGTACTTACATGACGGTTATACCTACTTCAATAACGTATCCAACATCGTTATGTAAGTAGTCGGCATCCGTATAAAAAAATGCCATTTACTTGTTATACGTGGACAGGGCCCTGATAAGTAAATACGACGAACCATTATAAGTATGTTACGTACTTGAATGGAGGTCACATCTACTTCTATAATGTATCCAACACCGTTATGTAAGTACTCGGCCTCCGTACACAAGTATGCTTTGTACGTGTAATACGCAGACAGAGTCCTGATAAGTAAATATGTCCAAGCATTATAAGTATGTGCCGTACTTGAATGGAGGTCATATCTACTTCTATAACGTATCCAACACCGTTATGTAAGTACTCGGCCTCCCTACACAAGTTTGCTGTGTACGTGTAATAGGTAGACAGAGTCCTGATAATTAATTTGACGAATCATAATAAGTATGTAACGTACTTGTATGGAGGTAATACCTATTTCTGTAACGTATTCAACACCGTTATGTAAGTACGCGGCCTCCGTACACAAGTTTGCTATATACGTGTAATACGTAGACAGAGTCCTGATAAGTAAATATGACGAATCATTATAAGTATGTGACGTTCTTGTATGGTGGTTATACCTATTTCTGTAACGTATTCAACACCGTTATGTAAGTACGCGGCCTCCGTACACAAGTTTGCTATATACGTGTCATACGTAGACAGAGTCCTGATAAGTAAATATGACGAATCATTATAAGTATGTGACGTACTTGTATGGTGGTTATACCTATTTCTGAAACGTATCCAACAATGTTATGTTAAGTACCCGGCGTCCGTACACAATTCTGATATTTACGAGTTACACGTCGACAGAGTCCTGATGAGTAGGTAACATAAAATGTTTTTTGATTGTCATAATAAGAAATATTTATTTTAGGTAACTATCGACAACATTCTTCTTACAGTCATGTTCAAGGATTTGAACCCTAATGTACGATATTCAATCTTCATTCCCGTATATACCTACCTACTTATTAGTAGGTAGGTATGGTTGATCATTATTTACCTATTGCATCGAATATTGCAAATCGTTTGGATGTGTGTACAAATGCGATGTTACTAACATTTCTTTACGTATTATCTCTTTTTGTTACAAATCACATAAAGTACTTAACTTAAATACCTATCTACCTAAAAGCCGTATCAGACGCTGCAAACAAGACCTCACCAAGAATCAAGCGTCAATTTTAAGGATCTAATCATCGACATATAGCTTAGCGTATTAGCATTAGCAACCTACCAACAACCGCGAAAAATGTCAACATTACCCGGGTTAGAAAAAAAATAAATAGGCATTTGTCACCTTCTAAATTGGCTTTTTTTTATTTACTGCACCATGGGATCTTGTACTGATGTGCATGGATTATCCCAAGTTTTGTAATATTTATAGAAAGTCGATATTTATAAAAATATCGACTTTCAAAATCGGTAAAATATAGATACACGCTAAAGGTCGCAGGTATAGGTACTACCCACGAAAGGATTCCAAAAGAGAGCTCGCTTTTTAGAACCTGGGCAAAGTTGTTATTTTTATGTCGGTGCAGTAGGTAAGTACCTACTTGGTAGCTTTGGCCAACATCATAATTTTTGTTCAGTAATTAACGTCGACAACAAATTAATACCTACCATTCACTTTACAACAAATAACTTTTTCAACAACAACTTGTTGTTTTGATGATTTATAATATTTTTTTGGAAAACAATAAACAAACAATAAGTTGATTCAACTTTGCTATTATTACTAACGTTTTAGAAATAGCGACCTTTACGACGTTGGTACCTACCTACCTCAAGCAAATATTCTAGAGTTTAGCATCCCAGCTCAGTCCTTGAGAGCCAGTGAATCATTCATTATAAAGACATATTAATCATCGAAGATTCTAAATTACAGGCACATGAGACCGAACAGTATCAACTTTACTTATGTCTCAGGGTGATGGGTGCAGTTCCCTGCAAATGCATCTGATTTTTATGCCTTATAGATTAACCATTGACCACTATCACACCTGACTCTCAAGGACAGCTGCCGGAAAATACCGTTAGGTGTTTGGCGACAGATTTTCTAATTGAGGGTGGTACCTAGCCAGGCGGGCATTCGCAAAATATCCTACCACCATCCCATAATTTATGCCATCCTAAGGAAACAGACGGGACCGACGCTACGACTTAACGTGCTCTCCGAAGCACGTGAACGTTCAGTAGTAATGTCATCTAGCGGTCATCCATCCAACTCATGACCGCAGCGGATATTGCTTAACGAAGCTGATCGGTTAAAAACAGCTAAGCAAACTTCGCTAAGAGCGCTTCAAATATAGTAAGAGGTTACCGCTTAATATCAGGTGGGCTTCGTACATATTCCGTAACAATCGCATAAAAACGAAACGTGATCAAATATGTTTCGCGCCTATCTGCAAAGTAGCCAAGCCAAGTATTAAGTACCTACTTTCAAAAGATAGACTGCTTACTCTATATAAGTAGCTAGAATACTTATATTTTATGTTATACGACTTATAAGTAGTCTGGCTACTTATAGTAAATATTCTGTATCATTAAAAACCCTCGAAAAAGTTTCGCGCCTTTTTATCTAGGAACAACTCAGTCTCGAACCTTATATAGTGATTGGGTGATGTGCCTACGCTTTCTCGACCACTGATTGGTTCCCGAGTTCTTCTCTGACGCTTAGTGATGGGATTATCCCATGTCGTTGCATAGATATTTTAGATTTATCGATATATCTCTTGAAGTATAAAAATCGATTTATCTATATCCAATACTTTCCGCAAAATCTATTTTAATAAGTTTTTTCCTTTACGAGTACCTACGCAGAAAATGTTTATCACAGAAAGCTTATTAACTAAGTATTATCATCGTTGTCGTTCATTTCGTGTACATTTGGATTAGAGTCAGGACAGGAATCAGATATACTAGTAATCGTGTTTCTCAATGAGTGATTTGTAATTAAATAATAAAACCTAAAACTTGATTTAGAATTAAAATAGGAAGATGGTTAGCCAAGTTATATAGGTTTTTCAACTAAATAAAAGTTATCGCAGGGTTAAAAACTAAATATAAACCTATTTAACAAATTATTGGAGTACAAACTTTTATGCCCAAGGCGGGAATCGAACCCGCATCCTCCGATATCATGTCGGATGCCTAAACCAACTACTTTACAACTACTCCAATAATTTGTTAAATATATTTCGCTTGTAATTATATTTAGAAATAAATATAAACCTGTTAACGAAATTATTTCCCATTACACACATATGTATCGATTTTAAGCCAACATCACACTAATATTATAAAGGCGAAAGGCTGTGAGTGTATATGCATGTTTGTTACGTCTTCAAGCTCAAACCGTGGGAACAATTTCGAAAAAAAAATGGTATGGAGGTTAATGCGGCGCTGCATTAACTACTACTTTTCATCATCGTGCATTACCTCGCGGGTGTAACCGCGGGGCACAGCTCTAATAAGACTTCTAATAATAAAATAGTATGTATAACGACAGACATGAACAATCATTACGTTACAACCTCAAAATAAAAACACTGGTTTTTCATCATATACTAGTAGTGTTTATGTTCATAAACATAATATAATTATTTGTAACTCGATTTCATAAAGAAACGAATTGAATCGAAAATGGCGCCGGTAATCTTCTTACTCGCAACAATAACGCGCGAGTGAGGGGTATAGCGGGGCCATTTTCGTTTCGATTCGTTATCGTTATTACCCACCTTTACAATTAGTTTTTAATATTTTGCTTATAAAATATCGATAGGTACATATCATAGAATAATTATTTGCCAAAACATCAAATCAGTCCGATATATCGTATGGCAAATACCGAATTACTTATATATATCGATATTATGTGAATATCCCTATACTGCCCATCCCTAGTCAATATATCCATTATAAAATTTATTTTTTACCACACCATAACCAAGCGCGCTCCGCGCCGCATCTCGCGACACAAAATTGAGGTATTTTGAAAAAATGCAAGAAGGTATAGTGTTCCAGTGAGTTTTAACTTCTCAACTGAGCTGTGTATGTGTCCATTTGAGGAATAGCTTACCTACGGTTGCTTTGGTCTGTCTGTCGGGAACACCGTAGATACTACAAGCTGTACAATAAGGTATGTTAATTTGCTATCTTTGTAAAATACTTTTACTGTATCAGCCGGATTGTCCACTGCTGAACACAGCCTCCCCTATAATGGGGGGTTTGCCATACCTAATCCCAACGCTTGGCAGAGTCTTGGCGTGAGTTATCAGTTCCTTAGAAATCGCTGTTGCCTTTTGGTGTCTTATCCTTAGTCGCATCTTACGACTCCCACGGGTAGAGATGGGGGGACTGTTAATCTCTATATTTAGTTTGTATTTAGTATCATAATGACGTAATCAATGACTTATCAAAATGTAAATAATTTATTTTTAGGGACAGATGGGAGAGCTCTTATGAAGGAAGGCCAGTCTGATGGATGACTTTTAAAGGCTCAAGAAAAAAATTAGCCATATTTTATATTATCAATTTACAGAAACTTCAAAATCTTATATACAGAAGAATTCTACATACTGGCTTAAGATACGCTTTTTCAAAAGGCCAACCAATAGTCGTATATTATTCAGCTTACCTTGCTGTAAAAGATGGAGCAGCAAAAAAAGAACGCAAGCGGCAAGCTCAATGAAACTTAATAACGAGAAGAAGAAAGCAACGTCCGAGTGACGAACTCGTTAAAATACACTCAGATTACCATTAACATAATCCTATTCTTCAACAAGACGTGCATCAGTAAACAATGATACCGATAGAGAAAATTGCGATAGTTATTGTGAGTAGTACTTTTAATTGGTTATTATTTTAGTACTTAACAGAATACTCGATGTTTGAGACATTTTTTTTATTACAGAGCTTGAAGACTACGACGTCAACCTATATTTCCTAAGAAATAATGTGGAGCGGTGGAGAAAAGTTGCAAAATGTTGGACAGCATCAAGTACCCTTGTTTGAATTGATTGAAAATTTTATATGGCAGGCAGCAAGGTGGCATTAATTTAAAGTACCCAGCGTTTAAACCACCTGAAGGATATTTTCTTAATAAACTAGTGTGATAACAATCGTAACAAGCCGAATTTTGTATTTTTTTTACATTGGGTGCTACTCAGCTTTATTATGTAGTCACTTAAGTATGATTGTCGTGCATTAGTTTGATAAGGGTTTTGTTAAGGTGTATATCAGTTGACAGTAAGATAATAGATGGAAATTTAAATAAATTGTATTCTTCTAACTTCAAAATCCATTAGCTGGTGCAATCACCTAGTATGTAACTTATCTAAAGTTTCATAATAACGCTTGTAAAGTAAAATGTTTAAAGTACCTACAATAATGTCAAGAGACAAGTATAGTTATAGTAGTATAATAAAATAATTAATAATGTTATGTGAATTTGTTTAAAGTATTGTGTATCCACAGACATACTGTACAGTTCAGGTCTAACAAACTATTTATGGTGCATTCTATGTTTGTTGTGCAGAACTGTTGCACAGGTAGCGGCTTGGTCTTAGTAACAGCATGTTGCATCTTACACGTAAGTATGGTTGTTGCACAGGATTCCGTTTTGGCATGGATAGTAAAGAATGATGGACATCACCACTACATGGACGTGTACCATGCTTTTACTAGACCCAAGCCAGTACGGAACCTGTCCCACATATCTACATACGTAGGATGCACCATGCTTTTACTAGACCCGAGCCAGTATGGAACCTGTGCCACATGTCTACATACGTAGGATGCACCATGCTTTTAATAGACCCGAGCCAGTACAGTACTTGTGCCACGTATCTACATACGTAGGATGCCCCATGCTTTTAATAGACCCGAGCTAGAACAGTACTTGTGCCACATATCTACATACGTAGGATGCTCCATGCTTTTACTTGACCCGAGCCAGTACGGTACTTGTGCCACATATATACATACGTAGGATGTTCCATGCTTTTACTTGACCCGAGCCAGTACAGTACCTGTGCCATATATCTACATACGTAGGATGCTCCTTGCTTTTACTTGACCCGAGCCAGTACTGTAACTGTGCCACATATCTACATACGTAGGATGCTCAATGCTATTACTTGACCCGAGCCAGTACAGTAACTGTGCCACATAACTACATACGTAGGATGCACCATGCTTTTACTAGATCCGAGCCAGTACAGGACCTGTGCCACATAAGTACATACGTAGGATGCCCCATGCTTTAAATAGACCCCAGCCAGTATAGTACTTGTGCCACATATCTACATACGTAGGATGCTCCATGTTTTACTTGACCCGAGCCAGTACAGTAACTGTGCCACATATCTACATACGTAGGATGCCCCATGCTTTAAATAGACCCCAGCCAGTATAGTACTTGTGCCACATATCTACATACGTAGGATGCTCCATGCTTTTACTTGACCCGAGCCAGTACAGTAACTGTGCCACATATCTACATACGTAGGATGCACCATGCTTTTAGAAGACCCGAGCCAGTACAGTACCTGTGCCACATATCTCCATACGTAGAATGCATCATGTTTTAATAGCTTTGTGTCTTTTCTGGTACATACTAACAGCTACTTATGTACGTAGTAAAGGCAAGTAAATTACATAGCTCGATGTAAGTATGTCGGCTACTTAATGAAAGCTACGTACGCAACATGGTGCCGGTTACAAGCGTAATAGTGTCCTGTTTTGCTACGTATTTTAAGTATGACGACCCAGTATTTTTTTCTCAGTGTATCATTAAAACATATGTTAACAAAAGCAATATTCAAATTAAAACGTAGAACATCATTAAGTTAAACAAAATATCAGCTAACATGTACCTATATTTCTTAAGTAAATATCTATTCACAAATTGAAAAATATTTACTTGCCTCAATTTCAATTTATCTGTTTACTATCAAGTTACGTCAAAGGATGGTTCGTCAAGTAATTTAACTTTGTCACGAAGTTTATGGCCACAGATTAAGTAATTACGTGCTTCACTGTTTTGATAAGGGTTGTGTTAGACTAAGGCAATGAACTCTAATTAGGGCTATGTACACATTATGAAACAGTTTAAAATACAATATATACTTACTTGGTGATAAGAGTTTAGAATTCTTATAATCTGAGGAAAAGTAAGCCTTGAGAGTTCTCCTACAGATGTTTTAGTATCAGAGGTGCTTTTTTCATTGTTCTCTTATACTATACCTGTTTTGGAAACTGTTTGGTAAAAAGTGATTTTCAACTAAAGGTAAGTCTAATAGAGTTTTTTTTAATGTTATTGTGACGGAACAAGCTAAAGGCCCACCTGATGCCAAGCGGACTAACCTCTGCCTATAACAGATGCATTTCGTCACAAGTCACGAATTGCACTGCGCCCGTCACCTTGAGACATAGTTCTTAAGTCTCATGTGCCTGTAATTTCACTCTCAAGGACTGCTGCCGGAACACACCGTTAGGTGCTTGGCAACAGATTTTCTACTTGAGGGTGGTAGCTAGCCAGGCGGGCATTCGCAAAATGCCTTTCCACTATGCGGTGAAGCTCAAGCCCGCGGCGGGATTCGCAACAGTACTATATATTATTCCCCTCTGTAGCATGGCGGCGGCAGTCCGTGTTGCTCTAAGGCAACTTTATTAGGTATATTATCTATCAGGTACTCCTAGTAATAGTACCTACAGAGTGGAGTCTTATTGGGAAACCTTTCACATTTTTCGTCCTGCCGCCCCTGTATTCTTCCAGAATATTCCACATTCATATTCAACACTTAGTTATGATATGATATGATGATATACATAACTACCTAGTTATGTATATCATCTCTCCTCATAACGTGCACATACTCGGAGATATATCCCACGCCAATATATTGCTATTCAACTACTCTGCACACAATTATTCTGCGAGAAAGCCCTTCAGACCCTACCAGGGGTCGCACGCTTGACAGGAGTCTGGGAATCGTAGTGTAAGATGGTAGTTCTTCAGAAGGCGCTGCTGCCCACCTTCTGTTATTATTCCTTCGTAGCCTAGCACCCCACGGGGACTTCTGATATACTCATTCCTAATCTCTTCCATGCACTCTCTTTCACCCGCCCCTGTCGTCACCCAACATCCAAGATCCCATATATCATTGAATTGCTTATGAAGATATACGTACTTTTGTCTTGTATTACGTGTAAACTACTAACGCGTGCGTATCGGCAAATTTATTCTCATTTTAAGTTCCTCGATTTCACCAAAAAGATTAAACAACTTTAAACGGTTTCAGTCACCCCGTGACCACGATCACTGCAAAGTGTTTGAAACGTCGGGACAAAAATAATGATAAATATAAGCGATTTAAACCGTTTAAACTTGTTTAATTACTATTTTAAAAAGTCTGTTGAAAAAAATATATATTGATCCCACATAAGTGGGAGAATTTTAGGAAGAAGAAATAGGATTTCTTCTTAATTTCGCTTCCAATAAGTATTCTTCTTTGTATGGAATGCTACAAAGTGGAATCTTCTCTCTGAGGCCTTGAGGCCAAGAATTACATTTATCATCAACCGTTTGTAAACTCTCACATTATATTGTAAGGCGAATGTCCTATTCTGATACACGAAAGTCGCTCATAGTAACAGTGTATTACAATTTCATATTCAAATGTCCTATATCGATGTTCTGTACAGCCACCACTGCTTCCCGACTTGGCTTACAATTGGCTGTTTCCGGCTGTGCCCGGGTTTGTCCATCCAATTTACCGCATAATAGTCGCATTAACGACAGACCTACATAAGTCTACTTAAGCCCTAGAGGAAGTTAACGTTCCGCCAAATCAAGTACAGTTTACTAACAATAGCAATTTCAATCTACAGACTTCTAATGACGCTTGTAGGTGAATATACCTATTCTTCCCTTTTTGTTTCGATACTTCCTTTCTAGGCTGTTGCTGCTGCACGTTTTTACCGACCTCAAAAAAGGAGGAGGTACTCAATTCATCTGCATATTTTTTCTATGTTTGTTATCTAATAATGTTTGACTGGGTGAACCGATTTTGATGATTCTTTTTTTATTTAAAAGGTGATGCTTGTCGTGTGGTCCCATTTAAATTTCATCGAAATCAGTCAAGTCGTTTTTGAGTTACACTCCAATGACTGAAAAGTATGTTCCTATCATTTTTTTAAACCAGGTAATGCTTTTGTTTTATCTTTGACAAAAACAGGGAAAGCAGTTATTAACCGTTATAAAGGTTAACTTGCCGCTGAATATAATATCGTAGCGATTAATGATATATTAAGTCATGTTGACACCCATCTGCAAGAACGAGAGCTACGTGCTAAGATGAGATAAAAATGTTCTACGCGTCTTTCTCTTTAGACGGCTGCTATCGGTTCACATAAAGCTATCATTGTTCAGTAGTTCGTTGAAGTACGAATTCTTCCTACCTAATTTACTAGATCTGTATCAAAAACAGAAAGACAACTCTACCTACTCTTATTGAAAGACATTAGTTGCGAGGGCATCTTCTAACATATATCTTACTATGAATAAGAATAATTGCATGAGAAAAATCATGACTTCATTCATTTATTATACGAGTGGACAGGTAAGCACAATTATCAATTAATTACTGATGTGGTTAGTTAGTATTATGTCCATTCGCATTTTTCAATAATAATAAAATTAACAATCAAAGCTTCGCCATTCCCACCGAAAGTACATTTTATTTTTTTAAATAGAGGTTAAACTAGTCACAGTACCTAGTAGTTAAAAAGTAAATATTCAAACTGACTTTATTGCCTTAATGGAATCGTACAGTAGCCAATTTAAATTTTCACAGATTATGTGTTGGTATGGCGGATTGCCTGACAAATAATAATAGCACACAGTTAAAAATAAAAGCGGGTCCCCATACTGCACGTGTTTTTTTTTAACGTTTTTTGTCCTTGCTCTATCGTAATAACGGTAGAGTAAAAGCGTTCACTATGATATATATGTATGATTATAATCCAATATCTACCGTATAGCAATAATTAATAAAAACCAGCCAAGTGCGGTTCGGATACCGCACTGTATGAAAAAAAAAACTAATTTTTCGTATATTCTGTGTTGGTATACTGTATATTGTTGATGGCCTGCATAAATCAATATTTTGCTAACTATTGAAAAATCATTCGAAGGACCCTACGAAGGACATTATCGACTAGACGTTTTGAAATGACAAATTACCTATAGATCTCGTACTGCAATTACAACCGATAGTACCTTATTAATAAAACATAATAATTTATCTCTTATGGGTGAAAGTGATAGCGATAGCAGTATTATTCGTAACACGACTGGTTTGGCTCATCAGGCAGATCAAAAGTCAGGACAAGGATGCAAATGTTTGTAGTATGAAGCAAGTAATCAAAATATACCTTAAACTTTGCTAATACCTACGTAATTAATTAATATAATGTTACAGGTACCTACTTAATAATTAAACGAGCAATTCTTGTCTAGCATATATCAATTTCGTGTATTTTAGAAAAAGCTCTAGCGATTTGGATCTAATGTTATATGTGGATAAGGTTGGCTTATTAAGTTTATCTATTCTTCCTTAAATACGCTGTACGAAGTTGAAAATCGACTGTACGTTTAAACATATTACTTTTCTCTATGGTTTAAAGTAATCGGAGATACGTAGCTAGATGCGAAACGATGATTGACAGAGACAGACAGGAAAACACGAATGTGGAAATTACAAAGTAACCCTCCTTTTATCCTCTTAAAAAGACACGTAGGTAGGTAATATATTACTTGCTCAGTGGGTAGGTATGTAATGCGAAACTGACTTTGCAGAGCGTCACATTCTACCGTAAATTTAAAAGCGAAGCTGAAATTTACCCGAACAAATACGGCAAACGTTCTGTAATAAAAACAAGTCTTTCCCTGGTTACTCTACCTCGAATATTGCGATGACTAATGATGAGGGATTTCCATCTCACAGTAAGAGTGACTCAACATTTTAAAACCATTTCTAAGGAAACTTTCTGTTAATACTCTTGACTAATTCAACCAAATTACACGACGTTTATTTCGATAAAGTGCGAAAACGTATTCAGTTTCACTGTATAAGAGCGCGCCTTGCTAAAATAAACTGCATTCCTCGAATGCATCGCGGATTTCAACTCTGATTTAGCCACTTATACGTATACCTATGTTTTACAGCTTAATTAAAGCGCAGATCATTCGTTTTGTATTTCAAGTATATATAAATAAGGCAATTTAATTACAAAATACGCCTCTCATCTAAACAACAGAAGCTATGTCATTCAATCCTTTGTGAACAATGCTAGTATTATGCAGACGTACGGCATCTGTTTGGGAACTTCATTTGAGAAAACAAAATTAACTCAGAATATTTGCCTTACCACAAAACATATAACAAAATATGTAAGATATAAATATTTAAAATCAGTACCTAATCTATTATCTTAATAAGGGCCTGTTTCACGATCTTCAACTAGTCTCGAGTAGAATAATTGCCGGTTTAAGTCACAAAGTAACGGTAATATGAATTTCACAATGGCTGAGTATTACTAACCCAAGTGACCACTTATTTACTTCCTGGTTCATCTGCCAAATAGCTTCTTTATCTGAAGAATAACATAATAATCTGCCAAATAGCTTCTTTATCTGTAGAATAACATAATTTATTTGTCAACACCCTTGCTCGTAAAGTGAGCTTTATTATATCATTCTTATGGCCATAAACCGAACTATAACACCCTCGTGCATAGTAATATTATACACTAGTGCGTAATATAATTATCCCTACAAAGTTAAGTTAGTACCTAACTGCAAATTAAATGCGAGTAAACAGAGCATTTTCAATTTAATCGGTTAATTTATCCCTACAAAGTTAAGTTAGTACCTAACTGAAAATTATATGCGAGTAAACAGAGCATTTTCAATTAAACCGGGTAATACAGATTTGTAACATCAAAGAGGTTTATATGTAATCAACCATCATAAATTTACAGCGCGAAAAAAAAAAACTTGCGCCCTATTTTCCGTTATTTTCGTATGTTGTTTGTATGTGTGCAATATATTTTTTTTTTCCTGGCAAGAGTTTTGAAAAAGTGCGTATGAAACTCGTGAGCTCATTATACACTCGGCTGATTGCAACACACAGCCTCTTGTATAATGAGCAACTTAGCTCACTTGTATCATAATCTACTATTATATTATCGATTTTTAGTAATAAACGAGAAATGCTTTTGATAAGGAGAGTTCCTGGCTAAACAATTATTTTTTAAAAGGCTACTGAGGGAGTAATTAGCATAATGAGCAGCATATCACCAATCACGTCAGTGTGAGTGGGGTATTACTTGATTGTATATTAGGCGCTATACACTGATTTATATTTTTACTGTTTTCTATTGTGAAACTGATAAACCATAATTGTAACTTTTATTAGCCGAGTAACTTTAACCAGGATCTTATTGTCACTTTACTTGAAGGTCATGAAAGAGACCCAAAGTAGCTTACGTTACTTATAGATAAATATATCATTATTTATCTCAGGGGTGGGGTCAATATAATTTTATCTAACTCATAACACAGGAAAAGACTATAATAATACGTGTTCTTTATAAGAACACAAAACGCAGATCGCTTTTTAGAGTTCCGTACCCAAAGGGTAAAAACGGGACCCTATTACTGAGACTTCGCTGTCCGTCCGTCTGTCACCAGGCTGTATCTCAAGAACGGTAATAGCTAGACAGTGGAAATTTTCACAGATGATGTATTTCTATTGCCGCTGTAACAACAAATACAAAAAATAAATAAACCAAATATTTAAGGGATTTATCCCACACAACAAACTAGATTTTTTGACCGTTTCTTGCTCGATACTAATAACGGTTACAAGTAGACGCTTTAACTATTCACAGAATATTTAGTGACGGAACCCTTCGTGCGCGAGTCCCACTCTCACTTGGCCGGTTTTTAGTAATATAACCGCCATTAAGATGCTAATGAACCCGGTTCAACCAATTCACAGCAACAACGTGAATATAATATAGAGATTATTGTCATCAGTCACTTATATGCTCATCAGTCACCTATTACGACATTTAAGAGGAGGATGTGAAATAAATAGTACTACTATGGTAAAAAATATACACGGGAAAATAAATTATTACCTAACACTGAAAAGTCAATAGCGATGGTTTTTGGAGCTACCCCGAAAGATAAAACTCCTCGATGGGCTCGCATTGCCAGATTTAGAGACTCATTTTTTAGGTCTGGCAATGCTCTTATCAAAACTAACATGGGTGTGTCATATTTTTTTTGAAATTTGGCGCACATAGTTAAGCACTTATAAAATGTATTGAGATTCGATAGACGAAGTTATGTATAATTTTGACTAATTAACTAATTGTAACTTTGTTTACCGTGTACATATCTGACCATAAATAAATTTAATATAATTAAATAGTCCTATAATATACAAACTTGCTTCATTAATTAATTACTTCATTTCATGCAGGCTTCATACAGTGACGAAGGCATCCTTTTTCATCACATCACATAATTCACTAACAGTCCACATACTCTTTTCATACTACCATTTGTCATTTAAATTCGAAACAAGCACCACAACTCTTACTTGCCTGTTTTGACACTGAATTTGTCTTAAAATAACGAGTTATGGAAATTCCTTACTATTTTGCCCCAAAAAAATTATTGTATCTCTAATAAACATCATTCTAAGTGGAAAGTATATTTCCATGTCTACTATCGAGCTTGTAGTCTAGATTGTGTTTCGAAATGACCAATCGATTGCGTAGGTATGTTTATTTTAAACGGGATCAAAGTTCGATTATGTAGCACGCCCGCTTCGGTGATTTGTAAGGAAAAGAATCTCAAGTGACTAACATCCTTGTTCCTAAATAAAAACAAATTACTCCTTGTTGTTGCTCACTGGCGTCGTCGGTCTCGCGGTACAGAAGTGAGCTTTGTTTTATAGCAGATGCAAGTAAACACAGTCGCCCCACATCTGGTATATTTTTTTTACTTGTATTGTAACTGGGGTTTCGATTTTGGAGTCGCTCGTTATACTTACCGACTCGATAAACTTAAGTTGGTGCATTTAAAGTAGAGAGTTCTCGATAGAAGACTTTAAATAGCATAATTATGTCATGTTATAGTCTTAGCGTCAGTAGGATATGGACATTACTCTGTACCCTCGAGATTATACACGAGATCCTGAGTGTTGTGTACTTATGGTAGATGGCCACATCAGAAAACGCTGTGTCGACAACCTAGCCGTGTCTTCATATCATGTTTATCGAAGTGAAGCGCTGCGGTTAAATTTTCACGTACAAATGATTTTTCTGGCAAGGAATTTTAACATACGATTGAATAATGCAAAACCAGATTGATGTCTAACCTTAATATATCTTGTTAACTATAATAATTATTATTACGAAAATCTATATATATTAGGGGTATGGAATGTATAATATTCCTTGATACAAATATACAAAATAAAATGTTCTGGAAAATTCAAATCTGATAAGTGATGAGTGAACTCATTTGTGTAATGTATTAAGATATTTATTTTGTAGAAACGTAGATATGCATTTTCAAGTTACTTTTCCATATGTTTTTCAAATCATTCGATATTTTGTCGCTCGTTTCCGGAATAGGACGTCAGAATTCTCATTTTACGAATGGCACGAGAGAGCGTCGAGTCGAGATTGAAATTGTAATATTGTGATGCGCGACTGCACCGCTGAATTTCAACGTCGAGTTATTTTGACGGCAATTTAGACATACAATTTAAACGTTGATTGAGTTATGTTATTCGAAACAATATCTACAGTCTGATAGAGTCTGCGCGAGGAGAGACGGTTTGTGGTATAAACAAAAACCAACATTAGAACAAATATATTCATATGAAGTGCTGACGTGTTACCGACATTTACGATCCTTATAATATGTTAACTTTAAAAAATTAGAAGGTACTTATTTTACTCGTATTTACATTCGTTTTTAAACGTCGTCCTGAAGTTTTCGAAACCCACATCTATATAGGGGTACATAGTGTATCATATCCTTCAAATACTTATTTCGTGTAAGTATATATAAAGTCCATAAGCTAGCTTAGCTAGCATAAGCCATAGGTAGATTACCTATTTTATAAAATCGTACTTAGTGGAAGATAAATGATTAAGTGGAAGAAAAGGATGTAATCTATAATTATATACATAACGTCATTCTTAGAAGAGTAAAAAAACTCACGTATTACACAATTAATTAACTAATTACTAATTTATTATTATTAAACAGTTCTTAGTGAAGTGGGATATAGACACAAGCAGAGAGCAGAAGCTATATAAGCATCTCAGAGTAAAGTACAACTGCAAAAACCACTAATTTTGTTCTGAAGTACCCCGTAAGATAACTAAAATGTAACAGTCTCCTGCAAACAGTAATTTCACCTTCAGATTGTCGAGGGCGTAGATACGTACAGTAAGTCTACATAAACTAGGTACCTATCTGTGAGCTCTGAAAATCAATACTCTGTCCGGGAATCATCTAGACATGCGTGCTGCAGAGATGCTCCACCGCTTTGATATACCTTTCAAACGACGCCATACGACTTTCGAATATTGCGTAATTTATTTCAGTAATGAGAGTGTATTATTTTAGTATCATTGCATTGTAACGGAGCATTTTCACAATAAGCAGTGATTTATTTGCGTAATGTTAATGTATTATGAGGAGAATATCATCCCGTTTTAATTATGAGTGCGATAAGGCTTCTCTCTGTCGTCGTTTGCCCGGGAATTTCATTTAGGACGACGGTATTTGAATAACTGCCCGTACTAATTAGATACTTGCTAAGTCTTCGCTCGCAAAACGGTCGTATTTGGGAGACAGGGTTTCCTTTGAGTACTACGCGTACCTATATATAAGTACGTACCTATCTATATAGCGTACAGATACGGTTGGCGAACTCTGAATAAGATAAACCGTTTGTCTGGAAGCATACAATTTCAGGACAATGCTTATCATTATCAGTATTATCATTTACAGAAGACCTATTATGTGTATATTTATGATGACGTTTACAATTTATTTTGTAGATTTCCATAATTTATAAAATATAGCATTTGTTCAAATTCAACAATGTTAATTTGGACGCGAATATTTTTTAAATCACTTGGAAATCTGTCACGTTCGATCCTTAGTAGATTAGAAAGGCCGTAAGTACTTTGCGTTATTAGTAGGGGAACCTCGTCCTCATTAACCTCTTTTTATTTATCCTCTATGAATGCGTGATGGCATTTGCTTAGGTATGATATTTACTTTTAAGGTTATTCAGGCACATAATTATTAATTTTGAATCATTATAAGTTTACAACACTTAAAGAAAGGCCTTTTGGACAATTAATGCATTTTAAAATATTTTTTTGTACACGGTTCAACGGGGGTGTTGTAACTTGTACCTTGCACCTACCTACAACCGTACCACAGACCCTTATTTTGATTAGTTATTAAATTATTTTTGAATAAATTTTCACTTAAGCTTCTTCCAATATAAGTTCACTTGGGTGAGATTGGTTTTTGTCGCAATATTGGTAACATTGGTTAATCTATAGGAGATTAGCCAATGTTACCAATATTGCGACAAAAACCAGCGAAGTACGTTTTTTATTTGATGGACCACAGTACAACAGGGTCCGAGGTAACGATATAACTTACTAATAATTAAATTTACATTTTCTTAAACAACATGTTTCATTACCAATTTTTATATGAAACCCTTTGTCTACATTAATTAATATTTTTAATATACCTTCACCAAAATAAGGGACGTAATTAATATTAGCTCGAAATTGCCCTTTTACCGCCTACTCATGAACATGTTGATGTTTAATTTAATCAATTACCGACACAGTTTGTATAAAGTACCTACATCATTATTATGGATTTATTTTATGAAAGGTCATGGTTATTTAGTGTATGAAGAATGTTACGAAATTTAAGGATGCAAATGAGATATGCCAATATCGTAGGTAGCAAGCTAAAATCCGTAGTCTTTGTCCACCTCAAAGTGAAACGAGTGTGACATTATGTATACATATATGTAACATTGTTATTGTAAATCTATTCTAAAACCGGCTACAGACAGGGGCTACAGGACTACCCCTTTACGATCCCGGTTCCGTTGAAGCCGAATATGAATGAACTAGCGTCAACAGTGTTCAGGTTTATTTACAAACATTGACGCCTTTGCCACAGATTATATTATAGTTCAAAGTAACGCGCTTCCGAAATGTGCACACAACACACGGCTGCGTGCTGAGGCGCGAGCGCACCATAAACACTTTAAATTTAAATCTGGCTCAGGCCTGTGCTATGCCTCCCCTTGTTTCATGGAGGTGTATGGTGTTTCCATGGTGTAAGTAGGTACGTAAGTTTTTAAAAGGTCGACAGTTTTCATGCAATGTATGGACAATAGACATGCATGTTTATTTTTTTTATCGTAATGCCTTATTGAAGAAATAGTTAAATGGTTATTTCTAATCCCGCAAATATGACTGTTGCCAGGGCTCGTAACAGCAGGATAGGTGCTTTCTGGTCATAACCAAAAGCTACTAAACCCGGTTTTTGACAGCAATACTAACTTTACGTATGCCAGATAACTCATAGGCACAGCAATTAGGGCAAAAGAGATGGCCAAAGTCATTAGTTTTGTCTCTAACTGGATTTTGGACGAAGGGGCGCTACCCTGCGCACTAATTCACATCTGCAATCTATGAACATCATAAAATCCAATCTGTGTAATATACGTACCTACCTATATCTAGTATGAATCTATAGCAAAACGGAAGGAACTCTCTTCGCTTGATGTACAATAGCCGCGTGGAGCCGATAGAATCCCGGCTATCGTTTCGATAATATGTGTTCCCAAGCTGGCTCCTATTCTAACTACATGATGTGTTTATACTTCATGGATAGTTGCTCTTGTCGCCCCAATCCCATAAGGTTGACAGTTCAGATCCATCCCACTTTATGCCAATCGTAATTAGGTATGTCTCTGATGCTCTCTAACGCTAATGAGCGTGTGGTCGACACCCAACCTTGAAGATCTACAGTAACGTTCCACTGCAACTGGCAGAAAGGGTTCCGTCATGATCGTTGACTAGTGATCTTCTATAGTAACCTCATCCACTGATGGGCTGAAACCGTGGGGAGTTAACGGGAGGTGTTAGCTATAAGTCTCGATATCCGGAACTGGCACGAAGCTCTTCCCTCTGAGCTGCCATTTTACCGTCTATCCGAAGGGCTTTGTGCGTGGGCGGCCAGGATTCTGTCCGATCGTAGCTTAAAAATTGTTGACGATGATTGAGGCTCCGATAACATGCCGGTTATCCCTGGTGTTTCTCAGAAGTTAGTATTATGACCGACGCAATTCATTCTGTATATCAATGTTTACTCGTAGTAGATAATTATCAGCATCCATTGTATGCATTGTTATGATGGTGATAGCACAAGCGATGCTCAATATACTTGGTGCGCGTTCAATGCTATACGGAAATCTACTCGTCATTTGTGTTCTAACTCAAGAATTCTCGAGAACAGATCCCAAATCTGTCAACTCTGTTTCGAACCCTAGGCTTTTTGATATTTTTCCCCACTGTCGCAACTAGTTATGCAGTTCTCAATGACACATAATGTAATATATAACTTTGCGCGTAAACCTAAAAAATCCTTCATTCGATAAATTTCCTTGTAACTTCGTTCCCGGGACATGGAGCATGTGGAGTACTATTCCCACCTTATTGGAAAGGAGCGCTCCAAGTATCAAGTGAAGATTTTTGCCTCGGTACAGTAGAGAGTTATCAAAATTGACAGTGATACCAATCAGATTAAATATAATGTCTCGAACCTGTCAGTAGTTATGAGATAGCAAATAAACATCTCTCGACACCGCAATAAAATTCCCACGCTGCCAGCAGTTCTTCCTTCCGCATGCGTGTATAATGTGGAATGAACTTTCCATAGGAGTATTTCTTAATAGATGGAGGAGGTCCTTTAATAACGGAGTAAAAATATTCTTAAAAGCACTAGTGATGCTTTTAGTATTACAGATATCCATAGGCGACGACGGAATCTCCTTACCATGAGGCGGATCGTATGCTTGTCTGCTTTCTGTAGCATAAAAATATTAATATGTTTGAACCTTTATCATTAAACAATTTGCGTTTTTTTTTATTTATTGTATTGGATTATAACGTTTTTTTTTTCTATATCCTACCTTAAAAAGCTTCGAAATTTTTCGATCAAAGTTGAGAAGCTACTTACAATACTACCTATTACTCTGCCTTCGAAATATCACCTTTAGAAATATCTAGGTAGGTGTATCTGCATTGAATGTTTTATTTAAAATTTAAATAAGTAGGTAAGTACTTACTTGCGTCATTTACAATTTAAATTAATTGATTGTATTGTGTTTTGAATTCGCAAATTGAATACAAACAAAACAATAACAATCGCTAGGAGTAATTGTCCCAATCATGAGAAACCGGATGAGAAATAAACAGAAACGACTGTCGATTTATCCGATACGTTTCTACGTCCGCTGTTTTGACTCGTGTAGACACCGCGCTGGCGTAGACGCTTCCTGCAAGCTCAGTTTCCTCATGAAAGCTCGCACGTGTGCGTCTAAACTTAAAGAAACACACAGTTCATTCAATAGTTTGTATTATTGGGTCACAGATTAGGTTGAAGTTAGTTTGTAAAGCCGCGTCCACCTGCGCTTGAGTCGAGATAGGGCGAGCGTAGCACAGAGCACGCCGCGCGTTCGACGGGATGTGTTGTGTGTTGTGAACTTTACATTTTTGGTGATAGAAAAATGGGACCCCAATTTGACTATTGCCTCCGCGCTACCAGTGAGTCCATTAAATATTTTTGTTTTCTGTTTTCACTATATAATGCGCAAAGTAACAATTTTCACGTAATTTCTTTGTAAGCTTCATTTGAATATTATGTAAATTTATTGCTGAAAATAGAAAGCCCAGAATGATTATATGTACGTGTAGTACAATATCAAAGTCAGTTTATTGCGTGCATCTTTGAGAAATATCGATAAGCTATGCCTGCACTGAGACATATGACAGCATGTAGGTACAATATAGATAAAGATAAAATATATACATTTTGTTTAGGGTACCTAGGTATTGATTTTGAATACTAATTACTAACGTGACCAAATCAGTTTTTGCATTGTCTTGAATACTAAACTGAACGTGACACGAAAACTGCCCAATAATTATTCGTATATTTTTAACACGGAAATATTTTTCAGACACTACATTCAAACTTTATTTTAGAATCAAAACATCGTAGCGGGAACAGTGACTAACCAGTTATATTAATTAGGTCTAAAAATAAATGTTATGCAAGTATATAATTATGAAACTTCTAAGGAACTCATTTTAATCGTTACAATCTTCTTAGAAGGCGTGTAAAACGGTTACCGGAATACTGAAAATTAGTCATTCATTCAGAGTTCTTATACAACTAACAACATCATTAAGTAGATACAGTGATTCCGGGAACTAAACGAATTATTAACTACTAGCAAGCCGCGACGGCTCCGGAAGGGTTAAATGCAAAAAATATATAAACTCTTTATATAGCCTTTGTTTATCATGGATAGGATGCTAATGGTGAAATGATTTTTCAAATCGGTCCAGTAGTTAAGTTTATTCGTTACATTCAAAAAAACAAAGAACTTTTAATAATATTATTATTAAGAGGAAAGATCTCTAATAATATTAGTGTAGATGTAGATTGATAAAATAATACTATTCCAATGATGTGGAGTTAATATTATAAATGGAGTTAATTATTATTAAAAGTTCTTTGGTTACTACCCCAAAGATTTTTAAACGTAGATTCTAAGACCTAAGGATTGTCCCTCAACCTCGAAAATTAAGGAAACCTGGGAGTATTTTCATCTCTTATGTGAATTTATTAATTCCCTGTACTTTCATGTTATTAAGGATCACATTAAATCTAATCACGCTATAGGTATGATTGATATTTATGGCCAAAATCAAATACAAAACCAAACCAAAAAATACCATTACATTTCTAATAATAATAAAAGTTGGTAATCAATTACTGTCACGTCTGTCAACACATCACTGTCCTGGTTTATTAGATACTACAATTAAGAGATAAATATTTGCCTATTTAATACAATACAATATTTGCACTTATATTTGTATACTTTGTTTGTACACAGAGTTCGAATTATTAGCTGCCCATTGCATAGTGACTGTAATATAATCTATGTTATCATTTGGTCCGAGGGTACACAAGGAGTTTTTGTTGGGCCACATGTTCCGAGGGACAGTCCTATTGCCTGAAATGGAATCTCTTCCATTAATGATCAGCACATGCGGGCTGGCTAACAAAAAATATAATTTACTCAAGTTTTTATAGGGGCTGATTTTAGAAACGTTAGTGGTGCTCTGTGATTGCAATTATTCGCTTTCAAGTTATTTCGTTATGTTAGTACAACATAATGTAACTATTACTATTATTTAGTACCTATGTAGTTGTACCTACCTGGTGCTTTAGTTTTTGAGATAGGTTTATCTCATCACACTCGCTTGGAATTTTTTTTGTTATTCCTGATAGGTTAGCCTTAGATCAATATCTCACCCGATTGTAATTTATCTAAGAAGATTATAATAATTTTTTTTTAATTTGAGATTTTATTGGTAGAACAGCATTTTGCGAATGTCCGTCTGGCTAGCGACCACCCTCAAGTAGCAAAACTGTCGCCAAGCAGGTGCTTGCACCTAGGTGTGAGTTCCGGCAGCTGTCCTTGAGAGCCAGTAATTCTAGGCAAAGCCTGTTAACACCTTCGACCACATCATTACTTACCATTAGGTAAGATTGTGGTCAAAGATTTACCTATAAGCAATAACAAAAATAATTATAGTATGAACCCCACCTCTACACAAGTTCAACTCTCACTTGGCCATTTTTCTTATACTTACATTGCCTTGGTGTGTCTGATGACTGAACTATATGAGACTATGAGTATATTACCACTAAGTATCATTATAAAGATCCTCCACTCGTACACTTTATTATATCAATACATACACAGTATTGCTAACCACTTGTCGAGTCAAATCAATCAACAGTCAAGCCGTGAATCTCTACCACCGACATACATATTAAATCAACATTAATATTATGTAGATAGGCATCTGAAGTAAGTAATATCACCTTATTTACTTGAACGTATTCCACGTGTAACTGATGAATAGGTATAGCACCAACTTAACTGTGCAGTTCGCAAGGGCGCTGCTGGTCAAGGAAATCAACTACAAACTGTCACAATTTGAAGGAATGTTGTAGTTCTTTTTTCTGCCGCCTGAACAGATAAGTTGGTGGGACTGTAAACAGATTCTCAGATCAAATCTCACATGTTAACCGCAACCTGTGTCAGTTTAATCATCACATTCATCACAATAGTCCTACCACAATAGTACTAATTGTTAATTTATGAAGGTAACGAGTATTTTGTAAGCTTGGATATGAATCGTTAATAAACGTTAGGCTGACTGTTATTAGGAGACGTGATGCTTAAAATTATTTACATTGTATCGAAAAAGTGCCTAGAATTTGTATATTTTTTTTATGTTATTATGACGGAACAAGCTCGAGGCCCACCTGATGTTAAGCGGACTAACTTATGCATTTCGTCACAAATCACGAATTGCACTGCGCCCGTCACCTTGAGACATAGTTATTATGTCTCATGTGCCTGTAATTTTACCTATATGATGGTACATAGTATTATACTTCATGGTATGGTACAATAAACTATATGGGAGTATATATATACATTTTGTCAATTTACCTTACTAATATTAGTATGGTAATTTGTCAAAACTGCGGAGATATAATCAAAAATACTTAAATTAAAAATATTTTTCACGCTTATAACATAAAAAATATGATTTAAAACTCACGTAAACATTGCAGGAAGGGTAAAATAACCGCAACAGTGGCGACCCCTGAAGGCATGCAGGAAAGAGAAGAGGTTTTCTACATGATCCCTCTTCAAGGCAGGAAATAACAAATTACAAATTAATAGTAGAGTGCACGTAGCGCTTTCCACACAAACGTAGTTTCGTCATATTTTAAATACCAAGAGTCCAATCCAAACTCGGTGAAACTTTGTACCCATATTGCTAAGCCTAATCTATACTACTGGTTTGCCAGTTTTTAGATTTATTATTTATTTTATCCCAAAATGTCAAATTAACAATTCCCATACAAATCGAATTATTTTTAAATTTATTTAATTTTACAGAAATCTGTCAAACCACATCCACATCAATGTCAAGCATATTAGACTCAAAGATATACATATGCAAAGTTTCGCCGAGTTTGACCCTTTAGTATTTAATATATGACGAAAGTACGATTATATGGAAAACGCTCCGTGAACTCTATTCTTAAGGATTCCAAAGGGACGAATACATACAACTACCGTATTTACTGTATATAGCTGTATATGATCTTCGATACATTTTTTGTTCCTAAAACTGCAAAATAATATATAGGTATGTACTTCGTGGTGTACCACCACGTCTTGAGAGTCGATCCACACCTGAAAATAAAATTCGCTACAACGGCTCAAGGCTAGATATACCAAAAAGCACCTGCAAGAAATGTTTCACAAAATAGAAATAATATTCACACAATATGTGGCATCAAATGGAACATACGTTATAAGTGACAATAAAAATTGATGATAATATAAAAGTGCCGTGTTTTTATATAATAGCACCCGGTATATTTTTGACTGAGCAGTATATATATCTCCAACTCGCAGACTAGGATGTATTCTGTCCATAGGAATAGGATGTCTGTAGCAGTTAGAACTACATAATGTCCACGAGATAGGTTACGTAGTTCGGTGGAGACTTACCTACTGGCAACTATTCTGCGGTACTAGGCAGGGTAGACAATGGACGGAGATTGCCTTCAATTCGCATTATCCGGCTTCAAAGTAGGTTGCAGCACTCGACCCGCTGGACGTAATCGAGAGCCGTTAGTTCATTGGTGTTATTGAATAATTTCTGTCGCAGTCGTGTGGTGTGGACACTGTCGATGATACCGTGCGAAACACTCCTGCCGAAATGCACCGTGGTAAATTAACTTGAAACTTTTTTAACTGTCTTAATCAATATCACCGCTGTCCTGAATCTTGACAAAACCATCAGAAATCCCTTATCCCTTGTTAGCCAGTCTCCAGTTATGGTTTTAATTATTCTCTTCTAGTACTATTATACTAAACATACTATATTCTTTCATCGATAAACTCATTGCCTATAAGAAGAAGAAATTAAAAGATAATATTAATTGTTATCAAGTAAATTTACATTTCTATATAATATTTATACATAGTACCAGCTTTCCGGTCGCGGCTCCGACCGTGCGTGTCGGTTATTGCACAAAACCATTAACCTTTTTTTGCGCAGTTGGATAAAACTATTCTATGTCCTTCCCCCGATCTCAAACTATTTCTATACCAAATAATTTTATCCATATCGGTCCAGTAGTTTTTAAGTTTATTCGTTGCGTACAAAAATACAAATCTTACCTCTTTATAATATTAGTGTAGATACTAGGTAAATTTTAATAAATTTAATTGTACAAAATATGTTTTATTAAATCCTATCTTTCTATAATAACATTTTCCTAGAAGGAGTACAAATTAGATTCTTCAAGTTAAATAGTAATAGGTAAAAATCTTAGCTTCAGTTAAGTTGCTGATAATAAATAGGAGAAAAAGAGAGAGGTGTTTTTTTACCTTGTTTGTTTTGCTTCAGATAACCCATCATACTTCGCGCTTCCGAACAAAGATGTGCCCGACAGTACAGAATCCACCGAGCCATGCTCCCGATCAGCCCCGGGTCGAGTGTGGGCGGACAATATCCGCTCACTTGGCTCGCCCCGGAGGAGAGAACCAGAAAGTCCAAGACGAAAAGAGTTCAGAGCACTCTTGAGGTCACTGTCAGCGAAGGAGCCGGAACAAGCAGAGGCGTTCTTAAAAGGCCAGCCAAGACCTGGGGATTGCGCACCTGGGGACATGAGGCATACGTACACTGCCCCAAGAATTAAGTGAGTATTTATGTATAATTAACATAGAAGGAAAAGTTCTATTGTAGTCTATAAATATATGAGACTTGATGACTTCGTAAAACAACATTCGTGCGTACTATTCCAAAAATAAATACTATAATGATTCCATTTCTTCGCAGCTGTTATCTTTTTCCTAAACTTAGTCCGCCCATGTAGAGTCGGTACAACATGTCTACTCTAACTACACAGAGGACAACACTATGACATAATTGTAAATATTTTGGATTTAATTTTACATCTTCGGTCTTCTTTGGCCTTTGAAGACAACCTTTGATCGGTTTAGATTGTTTTGAGGCAGAACCTTGTTGTGTGTAATTTTCACTTAATTGAATATATTATATCCAACAGAGATAATAGTCCTTATATTCTTAAGCCTGTAACTGTACCGCATTGTACCATGATAACGTGAACATTATAATTTTATAATATTCCGTACTTATAATATAAAGGAGCAAAATATTTTTCACGCTTATAACATAAATTTGCATTGCTGTAGGGCATTTTGCGAATCCTCGCCTGGCTAGTAGGTTTAAGTAGAAAATCTGTCCCCAAATACCTAACGGTGTGTTCCGGCAGTTGTCCTTGAGAGCCAGTAATTCCAGGTTAGCCTGAACAACATTCGACCACATCATCACATCAGGTGAGATAGTGGCCAAAGGCAAACATGCAGGGCATAAAAAAATATGATTTAAAGCTTACGTAAATATTGTAGGAAGGGTAAAATAACCGCAACAGTGGCGACCCCTGAAGGCATGCAGGAAAGAGAAGAGGTTTTCTACACGATCCCTCTTCAAGGCAGGAGAAGACACTCCGTCGGGGGATACCTGGCCACGGATGGATCGGGAACTGGGGAAGTCACTGCCGTGCCGAGCGAGGTACCTAGGATGCCGGCACCGAGGGTCTGTCAAGACGAAGGTGTAAAGCGAAGACGACCGAAGAACTTCTCTTTCAAAGGTTAGCCATTGATCTATTTTATTTGATGCTGCACAGGTATTCTTTCAGAGTACTTATTTAGCTAGTGTTGGGCGGAACGGGACTATACAGGGTTATTGGTAAAATTTTAACAACCTCTTAGGGTTGACTTCTGTTACTCCTAACAAACATTTTGAGATATTTTTTTCTTATTTTGAAATATTTTTTTTTTTTTTGTTTATGTGTATTTGACGGAATAAGCACGAGGACCACTTGGTGTTAAAATTCTCTTGTGCCTGTAATTTAATATTTCATATTTGTTATTACTTAGCTCGATGTAAATATTCAAAACTCAATTTAAACGGAGCGCGGCGCGGTCCTGAAACTTAAAACAATAAGTTTTTCTAGTACTGTCTGACACATTTAAGTTCTGTGTGTCGTAGTAAAATACAATGCCTACTCAGAAGAGCGAGAGAAAAAAAATCACAAAAAAGAAACTCAAAATGTTAGTTAGGACTAGCAGAAGTCAACCCTATGAGGTTGTTAGCATTTTACTAATAACCCTGTATATATTTTTAGCGGTGATAGCTCAAGAAGAAGCATAAAGCCAAAACGCCTAAAACATACTCAATACACAAACTCAAACTCTTTCTCAAGACTCTTTCAGACTCAAAGCTTCTAAAACTTGTGATGTATTTTAGTGTAAATATTTTACTTGATATCACTTCCATCAACACACCGTCAGTGGCTCCTTACACTTACTTATATCAGTAGCTTGAGCGGGACTAGGGAAGTCACTTCCGTGACTAGCGTGGTAATCAGGATGCCTGCGACGAGAGAAGGTCTAAGAAATTCTTATTCAAAGGTAAGCTTTGTTTGAATGACGAAGTTTAATTATCAATAACACATTACTTATGTCGTTATTTAACTCGAAGTTTGCTTCATCAAATGTAATTGATGACGTGGGTCGCGGTTACTAAAAACTGCAGGCGCGGGATTTATAGTCTTGAGTATTTTATAATAAGGTAGAAACTCAGTGGCGTAAAGATCAAATTTTTCAAAGTTTTTACGCTTAGTTTCGTACCCATTTATCATAATAACGGTATTCGTTTTTTAAATAATAATCCTTGTATTATCTTGAACAGTTATTGGACACTAATTCACGTGATTCCATAAGTTACCCCTAAAACCGCCAAGAATATAAAAGCCTCTTTAGACTAAACATAAATGAGTTTAAATCTGTAATAAAAAGATTCTTAGATTCGAACCCATTTTATTTACTAAACGAATATATGACGAAGCGCCTGGCTGAATCCTCGTTTTCACATTAAATATAGGCTAAAGTATGACGACTGATAGTGTAGATAATTAATGAAATCTGTAATTTCTATCTGAATTTAATAGTAGATATTGTATTCTGAAAGATATGTAACGTAAAAACTGTAATCCATTAGACTTTATCTTACAAAACGATTGTATTGTATCGAATATGTAAATAATGAATATCGTAATTTAACATTCTACAATATTAAACTAAATGTATTGGACTTGCCGTGTATAAAATTCAAAGTCATATGGTTAATAAATATTTCTATTCTTAATAACATTTACTCGTGTGGTGTAAAAAAACCCAAACGATAATAAATTCTATAGGTACCTGAGTATTGCATGTATTACATATTGTAAAAACTCTTCTACGATTCTTGCGTTTTATGTGATCAAATACAACAGATAAACGGTTTAACAATACTTGTTAATGCAAATAATATGAAAATGTTGAATTTCCCGCCAATGAATTCGGCTTCCGCCTTAAGTACTCGTACTTCAACGTTGCCCTTAACCCCTTTTATACGAGTATTTATATTTATATACACGTGAAAAAGCCGGTTATCTTTATATGTCCGTCCTTTTAAGGTTCCGTACTTAAAGTAAAAACGAAGCACTAAAAATTATACTTCCTGTCTGTTTGTCTATCCGCAAGTCGTGAGTACGATGGGTAACAAACCTGAAATTTCGATATTTGTGTAGAATGTTGACCTAAAAATTAATAGAGGTCTAAAAGTAAGCTTCTCTTCTGTTTAAGTATGGTTTCATTGTTTTCGTAAGTTAGTCGTCCATCCAAACATTTTGTTTTTATAAAATAATTAACCTTTAAGTGGAAACTTGTAATTGGCCATCAGCATTTCATGTGTTTTTCATATAATTATATATTATACTGCTTATATTATACTGCCCGTGGGGTGCCGGGCTAGAATGTCACCCCCCCCCCCATCTCTACTCGTGGGTGTCGTAAGAGGCTACTAAGGGTAAGACACCAGAAAGTGGGCAGCAGCACTTTTTGAGGAACTGATATCTCACACTGCGATCCCCAAGCCACCTGGCAAGCGTGGGTATTATAGCAAACCTCCCATATTGGGAGAGGCTGTGTTCAGTAGTGAACTATCCAGCTGATACAGTACCAGTATATATGATACATACATTAATTTAGGATATTTACTTACCTACCTGTAAGTTTTCTGTAAATTATAAAATCAAATAAAATCTTAATACTTTTTCAATGGGGCTCCAATGAAAAGGAATGACTGAAGGGGTTACCCTCTTCAGTACCCATCCCTTATCATATTTTATCTTATGAATTGGAAATGAAACTTTGGATGAAAGTTTCATTTCCAATTCATAAGTCATTTTCTTATAATTTCAATATATTTCATATCGTAAACAAACCAATATATTTTCTATAAAATTTACTTTACTCTTTGACATGACAAAACTTTAAACCAAAAACAAAGTCTATGAAGTTTGGATTCATTATATAAAACCAGCTTGAACAATTTTGAGAATGTATCACATCCCGAACCTCTGCGCCCCTGTACTCCGTCGGCGAGAAATCAGTAATGCGGTCTGCCTATAGTCTGACCCATTAGCGTAGCGAAAAAATCCTAGGTCTGTGGTCTGACCATAGAGAAATATAATAATCTGATTGATAGCCACACCGTCCTCTACGACGACGACACGCGCGCCGTTTCAAACAAAGAATTAAAGCACGAAATTTCTACTCTCATTTACTCATTGTATCGATAGTCATAACCCTAAGCAGCCTGGTAACGGTTCGAGGAATAGTACATACCCGTATCTACGTATACCTACTTACGTAACTTTCACTAAAAGCGTAGTCTAGTAGGTCTAGTAAACATGTTTAAATTTATATTTCGTCTAAATTAATGTATACGTTCATATTCGTATCATCGTGTTATTAGAACATTCAGAATACAAGAAACGGCATAAAGGCACTACGCCTAAATGTCTACGACTCTACCAAGGGGTGTCTCCTTGTCCGACTCTACCATAGTTCGTTTTATTATTTTCGTTCCATATTTGTTTAGGGCTTTACAACGTATCGCACATTAAACCTTTGAATGACCGTCCTAAGCACGAGCCACGGGTTGTAAAGTTTTGACGCGTTTTTCTACCATGTATGCTCATAAAATAAATATTTTTATCAAAGAACGTAGCATTATCAACTTATTTAAAAATACGATAAACATAGTTGGGAGTCTGCTTATCTGTCAAAAGGAAATTTACGCAGTAAAATCTATTATTAGGTAACAACGTATGGGAAGTTAACAATTGTGATAAATGACCATAAACAAGTCAATCGAGACGGTATGTAAGATAGGAGAGATCGATGCACCCGGGGCGCCGAAGACACCTTCGACCCTTGCGATAACCGACAGACAATACAATACCGACGCATACGCCGAACTGCCAAATAGCATGAAATTTGTAGAGCGGCCCTTTGATTTCTACATTAAACAGTGATAGTACGACTTTCGGCCTCTTCACCAAAGTTATCTAAAACATACACATTTTCGATTATTATTGAGTACAATATAACCGAAATCACAACATGGCAATAATCAATATTACAACACAATCAAGTACGGCAATAAAGTTAAGTGCCATAAAATTTTACGATAACCGAACCACCAAGATCAAGGAGCGCTTATCAAATTTCTGGAATCGTAACGCCTCGCCGATTAGGCCTATCGCGAAACGCGTTCGGAATACAATTGGTGCGTGTTGTGTTTATTCTGCCGATAACGTATATATTTACGGATGGGTCCGAATTTGAGATTAGGCGCGAGGGTTGGACGGGCAGTGTTGCGACTTGCGATTATCGTGTGTCGCGACGAGGTGTTAGTATGCGAAGTGCGTGCGCGTGCGCCGCCGGCGAGCCTGACGCCAGCGAGCACTCGACGGCCTGCGCCCGCGACGATTGCTCCTTGCATCCTCGCGAACACTTCGCCCACACACTTCTCAGGGCTCGCGTATAATTTAGTGTGCTGCGCTTTCTATTGCGAGCTGCAATGTCAGCCGTTTGACTCGAAAAAGTGACAATCTACCCCTTCTCTATATCACTCGGAGCAGAGGTTACCAAGATGGAGACAATACCCGATAATAGTGAGTTTTTTTTTAATATATCCGCTCTATTGTTTTAACTTTTTATGTGAATTTCCGGCCTTGAGATTTATGGTTTTTGGGGGCTGTTAAGCATATTTTTTGACATTTCAATAATCGTATTGTCATAGATGTCAATTTTTGTACTTATTATCTAAGTTGTTACATAGTGAATGTTAAGTCAAAATAAGTAGATATGATTTTATTATTAACAATATAACAAAAAAAAAATTGTTATTCACAACACTCTTAAATGATTTTATCTGTTGTAAACAAAGTCATTATCATTAGCCCAGTAATTAATTCCGAAAAAAATATTTATTTATTGGTAGATGGAAGTTACCTAATATTACTAAATAAGTCTTTCTGATTATGAGCTTAAGAGAATCAAGCAACCTCGTTTTCCTCTTCATCAACAAAATAATATACATAATAAAACCAATTATTCATTTCAAATATGGCTGGTCCAAATGGTACTACAATAAGCTTGACAATGCGTACCTAGTAACGCCCTTTGTACTCATGTAATAACTAAGCCATTGTCTTTGCTGTGGACGTCTACAGTGGCCTTCACAGCATCGGCAGCGTCACACTTTGTGATTCGGTACCCATGTCCTGGCCCATCCAAAATCAATGTCAAAGGAACACCGTACAACACCGCCAAATTAGGGTTACCGTTGCCGAAGCACAGTTTAAGCAACTCTGAGCTTTGTTTATAAGGTCTCAAGTCGCGATTGTGGATGGTAAGGTGTATTATGGAAGTCGATTTGGTCGTCATGAGTCCATTATCGATGCAGGGTGGCATGTATGGCTGAATAAACATATTGTGATTTACATGCATCGAAGCAACTCCCGTAATGTACTCGCTGTGGGAATGTAAATGTGTAAACGCCTCGTATAAGTTTTGTTCAGTATTCAAGACGCAAGCTAGCTCCCACAGATAGTATTTTTCTAATGGCGTCCAACAGCAATGAAGAAACTTACCATTTTAAAGTTTACAAATACAGGTCACGGCGTCTTTGCCGACTGGTATTTGTGTTTTTAGGTTTTATTGTCACATTTGTATTCGATTCTTGGGACAGTGACTCAGTTTAGGAGTTTACAATGTCTCTACAAGTCACATACCCACTGATGTTTTAAATTGTTTTGTCATTATTTACCATACGAGGCGTGTGAATGAGATTCGTGGTATCATAAAAATGTATCAACTACTGAGAACACAAAGACTACAATGCAACATTTCAAAAGAGTAATTGTAAAACACATAGGGAAAGATTGGGTCACTTCGTAGGATTATCACTATTGTATTTTTTATTTTTAGGTATGTCATTAAATACTGTATGGAATGTATGTCGCAGTAGCACATACGAGTATATTATACTAAGAGAAAAAAAATATAAAGGCTTAGTTTACTTTAATATGGAATTTGTGAAAGGGCACAACTACATATTTACTGCAACTTACATATGAATATCCAATTAATACAGAATCATTCTATAATTAAAAAAGTATTATGAAACACAAAAAATACAGAAATCAATTACTCTTCATCGAAATAATGTAATCAGTGTTTTTATTGTTTTGACATGACGGTACGATACTAAAATACTAATAAAATAAAAGTGAAAAAATCGCTTGTTAATTACTTCTACACTTGGTGTACCCAAACTGAAAAAAATAATAAAAGGAAGTATAGTATATGTTTTTTTTTAAATAATAATAATAGGAATGAATATTATATCTTTATTATTTATCCTTCAATTGATTATATATTATTATAGTGTATATGATTATATATACGCTATACGCATCTTTCCACAAACTACATGTGGATAAAATAAAAAATACCATAGACATGTTAAAACTTACTCTACAATATTACTTACACAGTTCAAAAACACATAATAGGGTTGTTCCTTCAAAGCTAAAGGCCGCATGCCCACTAGCAGATAGGTTATGTATAGGTAGCTATCATGTACAGAAGATAGAGCTCTACGAAGGCACCCAATTTTCCCCTACTACACATCATTTCCCTACTATATAGTACATACATATATATCGCACGTACGTACCTATTTAAAAGCACTACATGTTATCATATGAATGAATAATCTAGTTTACAAGTATTCTATGTTATAAGTGTTCATGTATTTCGAAGACTTTATTTTGATACTTCTCGGGTAACCCCCGCGACTATCGTGAGAAGAGCTAATAACAAAATGCTTTATCAGTCGCAGCTACAGTACAAAGTTGACACAATAGACATTTTGTCTTAACTTCCCTTCCAGAAATTATAAAAGTAGGAAGGTACTACGTAGCATGGGATTGAGGTCAAATGTATATCTGATAAAGACTTAAAAAAGATATGTTATGGTTGTTTCTCTGTTGTAATATTTACGTTTTACTGAAAATTACGAGTATTAAATAACATAAGATATATCGATTTTATGAAAGAAGGCTCAATTAGTAAATCCAAAATCAAGGAATGCTCTATTGCGTTGAGACTCTTGCATTGGTCACGTATGAAAATTTTTAAGACTTTGGTGTTTCGTCATCCACACACAAATATCTTTATTTAAGACTAGCTTTCCGGCCGCGGTTCCGCCCGCGGCTATATCGGTTATCGCGCACAACCATTAACCTCTTTATGCGCAGTTGGATAAAAACTAACCTATGTCGTTCCCTGTGTCTCAAACTATTTCCATACCAAATTTCATCCTAATAGGTCCAGTAGTTTCAGAGCCTATTCAATGCAAACAATTAAAACAAACAATCAAATTTTTCCTATTTATTAAATTACTTTAGAAAATTCGTACTTACACTAGGTACTTGTAAAGCTTTCTGTCCCGTGGGAATTAACATAACCTAAACACCACATTATGAATTAACAAACAAACAAATGAATGCACCGGAAAGATGGGTTGCTAGTCCTAGAACTCTTTGACACAATTAGCTTCTTAACTGTTGTCCTGGATCGCAACGGAGCCGACATGGCACCCGCAAAGTGAATTTATTTTATACTTCTTTGAAATGCGGAACTAATTTCGTCTTATAAATATACAATAAATGAAAATTAAAAATAAAACATGTCTTATATAGTCTACCTACTAATATTTTTGAAGCAGTGATGCCTCAGTGTCATTGGCTATGGGCTGCCGCGCAGCAGGTCCATGGTTCGAATCCCGCCCAGAGCTTGAGCTTCACCGCATGGTGGAAGGGCATTTTGCGAATGCCCGCCTGGCTAGCGACCACGCTCAAGTAGAAAATCTGTCGCCAAGCACCTAACGGTGTGTTCCGGCAGCAGTCCTTGAGAGCCAGTGAAATAACAGGCAAAATGAGACTTAACAGGTATGTCTCAAGGTGATGGGCGCAATGCAGTTCGTCACTTGTGATGAAATGCATCTGTTATGGGCAGAGGGTACCGCTTAACATCAGGTGGGCCTCGCGCTTGTTCATTCACAATAACATAAAAAAAAACTTTTAGGACCTATTAAAATTTAGTATATACATATTTGAAAGAGAGATAGAATGATACGTTCTCATGTTGAATTACGTACACTAACTATATTATACTTACATTCTATTTAAACGAAGTCGTTATCTTTTGTATTCTCTCACAATGATACGTTATCTCGTCGTTATAGTTTACAATTTAGTGAAGAATATTATAATTGTCAATATGAAATTTTAAAATAAATTAGACAAGGCAAAACTTTATGCGAAGATATATTATAAGGATATAATTATATCCTTGGGTCTCTTGAGAGCTTTATCTACGGCGTAGATAGATTCTACGTCAAACTAACGCTGTTTGTGTACAGAAAGTCACGTAAGCAAGTCTACAGAGCCTTTTTAGGAACAGCAACAAAGGCAGTAAATAGTCAGGCATATAAGCTTCAGAAAGACATCAGTAAAGTTACTCGCAGTTTCAAAGTATCTCCAACTATTGTCCGTTCATGGAACTCGAAGTAAAGTTAGTAGAGCGATACTGTTAAAGCACTTTGGAAATGACCAAACTTCTGAATGTGGGTCACCGCTATCTGTAGTGTATGTTTGAACCTTTTCTTAGTACTTACTTATAAACAAATATATTTTTAATAAGTTTTATTTAAAATATATTTGTTCTCTACTCAGTGAGTCTCTACAATCTATTAGATGAGCATACCCCACATACTATGGTTAATAATAACAAAATAAAGTTCAAATTTTTAGCTACGAGTATTGGAAAAATAACTCCAACTCCCAATTAAGTATATGGTTTTATGTTAACATCCTACAAAAAATATCTAAATTTCAATTTAGTAACTTTTCCATTTACAAACAAGAGACCTGCGAGTGACATACGCACGAACGACATTGAAAGTGACATTTAAATTACTCCGTTTTGCCCTTTGTGCACGGAACTTTACAAACGACGCTATCGTACCATATAGAATATAGAACATCTACGTAAATTTTATTGAAATATTTTAAAGCACAGAACTATCTGTCGTTTCATTTACATTATCTTTTCCATTATTCTCGGTTCCACTACTCTCGTGTGAATCACAAATGGGGTCGCAAGCGAGACTCTACGGTGCAATATAAAATTAATTTTATAATTATGCTTTGACGTAAGATTTAGTGCATACCAACTGTCAGAAGGCAAGTAAAAGAACGTTTATTTTGATATTGTGAATCATTAAACCGCGCCTGACTCGTCCAGTACAGTACCTAATGAAGTTGTTTGATATAACTACGTAACCCCTTTCTCGGTAGACAATAACTTCCTCCTAATATCTAGGTCGCAGATAAATAAAGTTAAAATTAATAGTGAACGCACAACGCGAATATAGGTGAATAAAATATGAGTTGTGGCACACCTACTGCCCACACTCTAAAAACAAGAGCGAATTAGTCACGCAACTTCTGCGAATGGATGAAAAATCATCACCCGTCGATGTATACACATCTGTTTTATTTTTCTGACTGTTTAACTTCATGTTGGAAGCAATGTAAGCAAATACTTATGTATTGCATAAGTAATGATAAAAGTAGGTATACATATACCACATACCTAGTATAAGAATAACTTTTTAGAATACAGTGAAACATACGAAACCATTCTACTTTCTGGTTATGGTTTAATATTTCTGAACATTTCTTATTGAGCATTGAAGCACGTGGAAGCTATTAAAAAATAAATTTGTACCAATTCGGAAGCTTCCAAAAGCTTCCTAGTTTACGTAAACGTAAACTGTTAATCACGACACTCGTTACATCTCGACGGAGTTTTCCAAACAAAGTTAACAATGGCAAGAAAACATCAGATCAAAAAGGCACCTGACAACCTGCTGGCCATAATAGTGCTACAATATTTCAGCCGGTACATCAAAGACAGTGGGCACTGAACTGAAAACTGAAAGCGGCGAAGCATTGAGGCCGACTGTGGTGTGCGGTATGCCTTTATACAACAGATAGGTACCTGTACCACTTCGTAGCTTTGCGCAATGCCTCTTTGAATTAAAGTTGTAAAAATAGCTTAAGTGGACTTATGAATGCATCCGCCGTTTTAACGTGCGCAATGAATATGTTGACTCCAGCTTTTCTAAATGGAGAACGTTGATATCAATTTCCATTTCAGTGCGTCTAAAGCTCGTTACGAGATATCGAATTCCAGTGATGAATAAACCGATTGAAACAATTCGAACGGACCTAAAGATTGCACATCCGTTGCTTATTTGAGAGTTATTTAGGAGCGCATAATTTAAGCATCATATTCAGCCCTTGTAGCGAAGGCGCGCTGCATCTAATCGGCTATAGTTATTCCGGGCGACGCTGATAGACGTTTGTCTATTTAGGAAACGGATATTACATTTAGTCGGGTCTTCATTTGGCGGCAGAGGTGGGTTTATACTTACGCGTACGGGTTTCCGGTGTTCGCGCGGTGCATAGCATATTATTTAGTAAGCAACGGCGCGTATGCATGGCGTTGCATATCATAAAAAGTTTAGAGTCAACGTATGCTTTCATTCATTGTCTGAGAAAAATAAATGCATGTTTTCGGGACATCGTAACCTATTCTTTGAATGTAGGCAGCGTTGTGTACTGTACTGGTATAGTTACATAAGTACTCACTTGAGTCAATTCGTTGTTCAGCTGTTGCTTGTCTGGGCTGAATTGATTAGTCCATACTGAACGCTCAAGTTAATTGATTTCAAGTGGATTATCAGAACAGTAGATGCATTGGCGCATTGATATGAAGAGTTATTTTTGCATAATTCAACTACCTACTGTAAGTAATTAATTTCGGTAGAGTTAATTACGCGGAGAGTTCGACGTCCTTTGCAGACATTGCAAAGTTTACACGAATCAAATCCACCGGCATATGTGGACAGCTTTATGATGCGTTCGGACACGATCCGTGAACTTCGATCCAGCCATTGACCTCTGTTAGGTATCAAGTGAACAACATCGTTCATGTCTTGATTATCCCTTGACAACTTCCTTTCAAACGGTCGTGAGATAAATTTGGTCTTACCGATCATAGTTAGAATATTGTAGTTTCTTGCAATAAAACTCTCTGCATATGAAGCGTTCCGTATACAGATAAAGATACATTTGTATCTGTAGGCAATTATTCAAATACCTATTTAATATTTTTATTTTTGATGCATGCTCTTCGGATTACGTTACAAAACACTATCCTGAGTTTTCTTCTGTAATATGACTATAATTAACCCACACAGAGTATAATATTTCCTCTCGTTGTCATTTTGTTATTAATCAAATCCCCCATCGGATCAAGTGATTGGCCCGGATCAATATCTTAAGGTACCACTTTAGTAGGTTCAAGAGCAGCCACAAGGATAGATTTTATTGATGCCATTCAAATCAACAAGCAATATCCCTTATTGGAGATTTAATCAAAGGTATCTTCGTTCCACTGAATGCTTTCCAATCCAATTATTGGTTTTCCTGGGATAATACATTTGAATAGGATGGAATATTCCGTAAGTACCCTTTACAATTACTTAATAAAGGGTTGTTTTGTTGCAGAAATGGAAGATATCGCCATTCTTTGGAGTTCGGGATCGCCTGAGAGCGCCCTCTGGTCGGACTACCTTGTCGCTAGCTTTGACAAAATAATGTCGCAACGAGCCAGACATCATTACAGGTAGTTCATCTTTTGTTTCCTTCAATAATAGTTCACATATTATAGTAAGAACTTAGAATAAATAGGTACCTCAAGGTTTTCGTACTTGTTTCGTAAATCAATACAGAAGTAGACCAGATACAGAAAAGAAAACATACGCGATTTATTTATACTTACATATTAAAAGCGGCCCACCCCAGCTTCACAGGTATTTTTTTTAACTTTTACTTATAACTATGAGATCAAGTCGCGAAAGTCTTAAAGTTACAAATACTTTTATTGATAAATTTTATAAGCTATGTTCATTAGAGATTATGTAGGATTCTAATGGTGAAAGTATTTTTTAAATCGATCCAGTAGTTTTTATGTTTTCGTTACGTAAAAAATCTTTACTCTTTATAATATTAGTAGGTATAGAAGTATAGATTATTTTTTAAGCAGAATGAATATATCAGAAATAATATGTATAAACCACATTTGCTTTGTAAGTGCTCACTTCATTATTAAGTTTGTATCTTTACTTTGGTCACAGCTTTGGTTCATAAATGCAAATGACTACACCTATACACATTAAACAACCTCAGGTACTCATAGCCTAGTCGGCAGGTATTGTCCTAGTTCTATAGTATATACATATGCATACTGTATATACAAAAGTAGGGTATATTGTCAAAAAAGTACGGACAGGATTGAAAAGGAAAGGACTCTTACTTTAATTTTCTCAATTTCATTGCACGACATTTTACGTTTTCTAGGGTGAATACGAATAAATTCATATTTATTCGTAGGGTGACACCTATACAACCTGCAGGTACTCATAGCCTAGTAGGTAGGTATTTTCCTATTTCTATAGTATACACATAAGTAGAGTATAGCGTCAAAAAAGTATGGACAGGATTGAAAAGGAGTGGATTCTAATTTAATTTTTCTCAATTTAACTGCACGACATTTTACGTTTTCTAGGGTGACACCAGTGACAGTTGAAGAACTGCTATCAGCCGACTCACAAGAAAAAGTGGATAAATTGGCAAAAGCACAACTGCAGATCTTGATTCTGTGTCCGAATTTTGCGACTAAACTGGCAGATTTGAAACGAGACGTCAATAGTGAGAGCCTGTTCAAAATGGAGAAGATCTTGGTGATGCTACTCGGCGTAGAAAAGAATCAAGTTGTTTCTAATCACTCGGAAGGTAACTGCTTGATTGATATAACATTTTTAGTAGGTCGAAATCTTGAATTATTATGATTGGTGTTAATATTACCTATGTAGATGTATATATACTGAACATTTGTCGTAGAAAAACCAGTAGCTGACACTTGTGAAGTGGTTGCATACCACTGTTCCGAAATAAATAACTAGAACTACGTTATTTGCGATATTTTTTTGTGAATCAGCTATACAGTATACAGCGTTATTGATAAATGGCTAACAACCTCTTAGGGTTGACTTATGCTAGTCCTAACAAACATTTTGAGATAGTTTTTTCTTGTTTTAGATTTTTTTCGTCTGTATATACACCGTGTCCCAAAATTCAACGATAAGCCGGCATCGGTGCATGGACCTACTCATGACTACTCGGAAAAAAAAAAAAAAAAAATTATAACTGTTTTTTTTTATTAATTACAGAGACTTTTATAGATTTCATCGATATTCGATACCCATTATGCTATTTTCAACTACCATGACCACAATTTTTGACATATATTTGATATTTTTTGTGCATTAGCAACCTAAGAAGGACGGCTACCACAATCCTTTAAAATTACAGAAAGTCTGTAGTTATTTTACAAAAATCAGTAAAAAAAAAATTTTTTCTTATAATTTTCATAGATTTTAACATTCTATGCACTTTCTATAGTCTGGGTTAAAAAAAAAAGTATGGACACTACCATGGCAAGTTTTATTAAAAGTTGGCGCAACTTTATAAAAGTCTCTGTAATTAAAAAAAAAAGAGTTATAATTTTTTTTTTATTTTTTCCCGAGTAGTCATGAGTAGGTCCATGCACCAATGCCGGCTTATCGTTGAATTTTGGGACACGGTGTATATATATATTACAGTCCGGAGACTAGAATTGTGCCTAGTGGTGATAAAAAGACTCATCTCTCTCTACCTATAAACATTTGGTGTAGGTAATGTGTCAGTGTCGCAACGATACCAAAGACGAAAAACTAAGGAATAAGCAACTAAACAATACAACTTATTTAAAGTAAAGTAGTACTTATATATAGTGGGTCTAAAGTGCGTAATATTTCTTGCAGACTACCCTATGATCGACCAATGGCAGATGATGTCGGTTCGGGAGAAGGACACGTCTTTCGTGGACACATTCCTAACCGCTGCTGTTGGCATTTTGAGGACCAAAGACTGCAAAGACACGGCCACCGATAAAACAAGCTTCTCAATCGTGCCAAAGAAAGTAAAAATAGTAAGTAATAAGTATTGTATAATATGTCTAATACAAAAATATTCGCCCTGATCAACACTCAAAGTCCAGTCTTATTTTCATTTCACTACATTTTATATTAATAATGTGTTATTGTAATTTTCTAATTAGCGTAATTGGTTTATCCGTGTTAATTGAGTAAATAAATAAATTATCTTTACACGTTTTGGGTTTAAACTAAACATATATATACAGCCTAAAACTATCGACCTCGACATATTGTCAGACAAATACTAGGTACTTACTAATAATATACGTATTGTAAGACATACATTTTTGAAGCAGTGATGGCTCAGTGGCATTGGCTATGGACTGCCATGCAGCAGGTCCATGGTTCGAATCCCGCCCAGAGCTTGAGCTTCACCGCATGGTGGAAGGGCATTTTGTGAATGCCCGCCTGGCTAGCGACCACCCTCAAGTAGAAAATCTGTCGCCAAGCACCTAACAGTGTGTTCCGGCAGCAGTCTTTGAGAGCCAGAAAAATTACAGGCTAATGAGACCTAACAACTGGACGTCTCAGTGTGACGGGCACAGTGCAATTCGTCGCTGACGAAATGCGTCTGTTATAGGCAGAGGTTAGTCCACTTAACATCAGGTGGGCCTCGGGCTTGTTCCGTCACAATAACATAAAAAAAATATAAAAAAAATTTAATGAGGATGTTTTTTATTTTCTTCCATCAGGGCCAAAGTCGAGTGATAGCTCTACTCAACGACCCAATCCGAGAGGAAGACAGTATCAAAATAATGGTTGATAAGAAAGGCGAAGTAATACACATACCGACATTCAAGAAGCGTAATCCTTACACTCTACAGTTTGACATACCAGGTGAATATTTTAGTTAATTATTTCTTAGGTTTGTACACATTCAAAAGCGTGGGAACAAAAGTCTGCAAAAGGTAAAAATAATGTTATTTAGCGAAGTTTGCTTAGCCGTTCTAAACTGATCAGCAGAGTTAAGCAACGTCCGCCGCGGTCATGAGTTGAATGGGTGACCGCTACTGACATTACTACTGAGCGCTTCCGTGCTTCGGAGGGCACGTTAAGCCGTCGGTCCTAGTTGTTGTCTTAAGATGGCAGTCGTTATAGCCAGGCTGGCATTCTCAAAATGCCTTACTACCAGGTAGGGCAGTATGTGAATGCCCGCCTGGCTAGCTACCACCCTCTAATAGAAAATCTGTCGCTAAGTACCTAACGGTATGATTCAGCAGCTGTCCTTGAGTGCCAGCAATTCTAGGTAAGCTTGAACAACATCTTCGACTACATCATTACTTACCATCAGGTGAAAGAGTGGTAGATGGCTATCTAGCATAAAAAATATTAAATATAAAATTGTTATAAAACATATAAATAACTAATAATAACAAATACTTTTAAAATATTTTAAGAAAACATCAAATTAATATTTTAATAAAACACTTAAAAAATAAAAAAACATATCTAGTGACAATTCCGCTTAATTTTCCTGCTAAGCCGAGGTGACGTCCAAAAGTGTTTTTTAAAACATTAATTTGATGTTTACTTAAAATATTTTAAAAATATTTGTTATTATTAAAAATGGATTTCCGCAAAGTAACGCCTGAATCCATTCATTATATAAATAACTGTTTTATCTCTACCTCATTGGATTTATTCAAATTTCTGTTTACGACTGCTTAGGAAATAACGTATTAGTAATAGCGTAATGGGTAAGTAACTGTTGAGATCAGAGACGCCGATTAACATTAAATAGCATTTAATACTATGCAAAGCAGTATAAAAACGATTTAATGCTTGTTAAAAGTTCTTGTAATGGATATCCCTGAGTGCGGGAATAAAAGATACGTTACACGATTTTATAAAATTAGGGATCAGTATAAAAATATGCAATACCTTTTTTTTAATAAACGGAAGTGGAAAATGCAGCTTCGTTCTTAAAAATAAAATAATAAATAAAAAGAACATTTATTGCCGCTAAAATAACAACATTTTTGTACTATTCATTTACTTAAATATTATGAACTAATTATTAATTTACTACTATTAATTTAATAATTATGTCCTAGGGCAATAGGGATTTACTCAGCATGTGTTATGTTCACACTGTGATGTGAACATAAAGTTGTTTTTCAGTGTACCCCTGAGCTCGGGCTAAGGTCTTGGCCGAGATACTATAGTAATAGAAGAATACAGATGACACACAAAATGACATTAATTACCTAATTTATATTAGTTTTTTTTTGTTTTGTTTTTAGGTTCGCCATTTAACTTTATGTCCCAGGTTTTATCCCTATGAGCGACATAATCGACTACTGTTTAAAATACACACAGTTGATGTGTTTTTATGTAGCTGGGGAATTGAAACGCCCTCTTGTGAAATTCATTCTTGTATAGTGACATACTGAGCTGGAAGAACCTTAAGCTATATGGTAAAAAAAATCCTTCCAGAATCGTGCCTGGAGGTGTCCATGCTGGTGTGGGTGCGCGTAAGCAAAAATGGCCAATCTTTGGGGCGGCGGCAAATCAAGTGTGAGAGCAGACTACGTGAACTTGACCAACTGCTGAGAGCTTCTGATCATCCGCTTGAGTTCATGTGCCAGGTAATATTTTTTTATTCGATACCTTCCACCCTCAAGTTGAACATCTGTCACTAAGCACTTAATGTTGTGTTCCGGCAGCTGTCGCCGTTGAGAACCAGTAAGTCAAGGTTAGCCTGAACAACATCTTCGACGACATAATCACTGACCATAAAGTAAGATAGTGGTCAAAAAAATACATTAATGTTTTTTTATTGCTGATAGGATGGCATTTAACAATTATTTTTTTTTGATAAGTAAGCCTTTGCCCACAATCTTACCTGATGGTAAGTGATGATGTGGTCGAAGGTGTTAAAACAGGCTTAACCTAGAATTACTGGCTCTCAAGGACTGCTGCGGAACACACCGTTAGGTGCTTGGCGACAGATTTTCTACTTGAGGGTGGTCGCTAGCCAGGCGGGCATTCTCAAAATGCCCTTCCACCATGCGGTGAAGCTCAAGCCCGTGGCGGGAATTCGAACCATGGACCTGCTGCGCGACAGTATATAGCCAATGCCACTGAGCCATCATTGCTTGAAAAGCAATGATGGCTCAATGCTATCATCGTATTTGTTTGACGATGCGATCTAAGATTTTGTGCAAGCTAAAACTTGAATGGAAACTGGATCACACGGACGGACACATATCATTAAACTAGAGTCTAGCCCTTTTGCGAATGCTCGAATTACTTTTTGCGAATGGTCGAATTACTACTTACCCTCTAGCCGCTAGAGGGTAGTAATTCGACCATTCGCAAAATGTTTTAGCACTGTGCAGTTTTTTTTATAATATTTATTAATATTTTTGAAATATAAACTCAAACATTTTGAAAACTAGATTTGAAAAAGAAATCCGCTCAGTCTGTTAATCGTTACTTTCGGCCGTGGCTTGACCTTTGTCAATACGGCGGTATAGTTATTTTTATAGTGCGTCGTTGTCGTCTCCATCAAGTGATTAATTTTTGACTGTTTACTTATTTAATGTAGTTTTAGGTTTTCGCAATTATTACATTAATTAAACAACTTTAATCCGTTTAAATCGCGTATATTTATCATTATTTTTGTCACGACGCTTCAAACACTTTGCTGTGACCGTGGTCACGAACCGTAAACCGTTTAAAGTTGTTTAATTACTATTTGACTTATTTACTGTGAGCGCATAGTTTCATACATTTGATAAAAATACTTCTTAATGGAATTAACTTCAGGAACTATTGAGATTGGGATTTGTTCCCATATTAAAATATATATAAGTAGTGAAAGTACCCAATTGCATCTGTGAATCTCTACGATTTTACATTAAAGTTTTTTATTGGATGCAGACGCTTGGATTCAAAACCACAAGCAAGGAACAGCTGGATAGCTGGATGTTGAGCGCATTCCAGAAGAATATACCGCCGCATTTCAACCTCCTGGCTTCCACTGAACAGTTCAACCCAAAAGCTGATGTCTCCAGTAAGTCGTCTCATTAATGTTATTTTTTTATATCATATTTGTTTCTCTGACTCTGTCATCATCTCCTACCTGTTGATAAGTGATGATGTTGATGTAGTCTAAGATTTTGAAATCAAAATGGCGCCGCTGATCATTACCTCTCACTCGCCCACTGTTGCTGTCTTTATCACACACACACGGGCGTATATCGTGCTAAAAATGTATTAGTCTGGATTTGCCATCAAACTGTTTTAATGTTGTCGTTTTAGTTTTTATTTTATAACGTTGGGATTTTTTTGTATTTTAATAAAAAAAATCCCAGACTCCTTGAAAACGAAGAAATATTATAACAAACATGCACGTCAGGATTCTGTATAATGCCATGATAAACCAAGCGAAAGACCGTATAAGGGGCTTCTAGTAATCTAGTGTGTACATATTGTAGTTGTGACATTGATATACCTCACTAATAATAAGTTTTTCTTATATATATATATATATATATATATATATATTTTCAAATATATCGATATTTGGAGCGATACATAATAGGTTAATTTTTAGTTAACTGTACTAAGGTAGCTCCAGGGTATCGAAACTACATAGTAATTTATTAGATTAAATAATTCGGATACCAAAGAGGTTTTGAACATACCCTAAATATAACCTCTATAATACCGCAGCCGTATAATTTTGTTTCATGAATATATGTAATAGACAGTACAGTTTAAAATGACAATAAAGCAAACCACTTAAAAATACTGCCATTTTAAACTTTGTTTTTAAATTTTATTAGAAGTCGTTACTTAATTTTGTCTGTTCATTTACGGCTATAAAGGCAAGTGTTTCAACGTTGAAATATTTTTTTAATATGATCTCATTTTGTCATCCCTTGAGGGTGTTGCTTTCACAATCAGATTGTACAATACTATTTATACATTTTAAATTGTTTAGGCCATTTCAGTAAAATAAAATACAAATTAGATGAAATTACACAAGGTCATATATGCCACTCCTTGGCTGGCTGCACCTTTTTGTCAATGTCAAAAAGTAAATTTTTATATCATCCATCTTTGTTATTCTTGTTTCTATACTATGGCAGGTTTAACCCAAGTTTCTGGAACGTTTGTCAAAATCTTGATCAGTTAACAGACTGAACGCTCATTGGTCACATATCGCTTCATAGAATGCCATTGACCAATGAGCGTACAGGATTAAGGGTGACAATCAACATCGAGCTATGCTGCGCTGTACTGCGCTGTGTTTCTTAAGCTACGTTTTTTTAACAATCAACATCAAGCTGTGTTGTGCTTTGCTTAGCTAATCAATATCGAGCTGAGAGCGAGAGATGGGAGTACCAGAGTGAGAGAGACGTCCGAGGGCGATAGAGAGGCACGCAGCGTGCTTCATGTTTAAAAAACCTAGCACAGCTCGACACAGCGCACCATGGCAGAGCTCCATAAAAACATAGCACAGTTCGGCACAGCGCGCCTCGCTCGAGACTGCTGCGTTTTTAAACAGAGCGTAGCCTCACACAGCGAGTTTTAATGAGGATACAGTTTGTTTGTATCCTTATATATTATATTAGACGAGCGAGTTGACCAAACATAGCACAGCGCAGTACAGCGCAGCATAGCTCGATGTTGATTTGTCACCCTTAGATCTAGAATGGAAACTAGCTCTCAAGGCAGCTGCCGGAATAAACCCATAAGCGTTTCATTATAGGTTTTTTACTGGACTTATCAACGTATCGGGGCCTGAGGTTTGTTGATATAAGTGATATCTTACCACGTGTTGTATGGCCAGGTGGTGAAGAGTACCCCACACTGCTGCACTGGGCGGCGCGGTTCGGGCTGGAGCGCGTGTGCTGGCAGCTGCTGGAGTGCCCCGGCGGCGGCGCTGGTGTGGCGCTGAGGAACGTGCGCCACAAGACGCCGGCTGATCTCGCGCGAGAACACAACCATCACAGGCTCGCAGACGTACTCGCCGACCATTTGGTAAGTTGATCTTCCTTTAACAGGTACATACCTAAGTGTCGTAAAAATAGTCGTTTATAGCGGTGTGAGTCACACGGAAATTGTTACAGGAGTGGTGTTCGAAACTGCTAATGCTTTTAATTATATTTTTAAAGCATGTTAATTTACATAATATATGTATTTTTGTAAGCATACTTGCATACATAACATCTTTAATTTCCACTTATTTACAAATCACAGCGCATTCATATATACCTATATATTTTCGAATAGACCAATTATAAAAAAATAAGTATAGTTTCCATTAATAAAAAAAAACTAAGGTTTGTTTCGAAATTTACTCAGTTTACTTAACCTGAGGTCTCTATATTATGGCATTGCTATAACAATGTATATACATATGATTAAAGTACTTACCTGTTATCCTGCACCACTAACAAATTAACAACATCGTATTTATAACTATTTTATAATTGACTAGCTCTCCGACCGCGGCTCCGCCCCCGCTCGCATTTCGATTATCGCGCAAAACCATTAACCTATTTTTGCGCGGTTGTTGGTCCTTCCCCGGGTCTCAAACTATTTCCATACCAAATTTAAGCCAAATCGGTAGTTTTTAAATTTACTCGTAGCATACACAAAAAAAAATTGCTTTTTATAAAATTGAGTTTAGATTATAATGAAAATACCTTTGTTACAGAAAATAAACGAATTCTCAAACATGTACTACTATTTGAAAAACATGTCCGACAATGACAAAGAAGAGAGCCAGGGAGGAATAAAACAAGAAGAACTTCGCATCGTTGAAACTTGCGATACTGTTGACTCCCCAACCCGAGTCGAGCCAGATGCAAACAGCGTTGATACCAACGATCCTTTCAGCGAGGTCTGCACGCAAAACTTGGAGCAAACCACGGAGAAGCCCGAAGAAACTAAGCCAGATGAAAAGAAACCGCGACCGAGCCTCAAACTCCCTAAAATCAAAGAACAATTTTATCAAAACGAGTTCCCTCCACACGACGACACAGCGGACAGAATCCAACAAGCTCTCGAACACGACTACCTATTCCAGCCGTCCAACATCAAAGTAGAAAGTCCCAAGTTCCGACCACACAACCTATACGCTAATAGTTCACGACTAATGCCTCAACAGCAGGACATATTCTTATACTCCCCCACCGAAGAAACTAAGACTTTTACCATCGACACTCCAACTAGTGATATAAGCCAAATAAACTTGAATTCCAAAGAAATGCGCAGTCCTAGCGTTAAATCAGGGAAAGAACCCTGCCCTCTTACGGGGCAAGAGGAACTAGCGGAAATAATAAACGATTTCAAAAATAACGTCTTCACGATATCCGAAGTAGAGAAATTAGTGATGGAATGGAAGAATAGAAACGAGACTCAACAGTCCTTGAAGGAGAAACAGGAACAGTTGAATAAAATGCGTGAAGAGTATGACAAAATTCAGCAAAGAATAAAAGACAACATGAAGAGGCCCACCCCGTTTGAAAGAGTAAAGAAAATGTTTTCAAAGAGCAAGGGCAAACGTAAGTATTATACAGTTTATTTTTAGATTTAGTATTAATAACCTGTATATAATATTATACCATACATATTATTATAGATTTGACACCTTTGGCACAGAATAAAAAGGACTTTGGTGTCAGTGTTCGATTTGTTTCTGTTTCCTATGTCTTGCTCTTTTGCCGAAATCAATATCTGTCCTTGCGCGTATTTGGAGGAGAATAAATAAGTTGGTCCCAAAAATCTAAGATGAATTATTTTGGCCGTAATTCTTCTTTCGAACTTTTTTGATATTATGTACCTGAAATCTGTAACCGCTTAAAAAACGAGAAATGTATTTCCTATTATATATATATATATATATATAAACATTCCCCAATTTGTAACCTTATAAATATGGATGTAATTTTCAGTTTTGTATTTAGTTTTCAAACGGAAAAGGGATTCAGCAGTTTTATTTATCAAATCAAGAATCAGAAATGTTTAATCCTGTTTTGTAACCTTTTTATTTCTGACCATAGTTGGTATGATTGGAAAGAAAAACGGTTACAAAACAAGATTAAAAATTTCTGATTAATAAAAATAGTGTTAAAAAATTACAATAATAGATCTTCTAATAAAACTTGAGGTAGCATTAATTTGATATTCGTATTTATTTCAGAGCACACAGAGAGCAATAGTGGTACTATTGAAAAGAGGAATGGTAGTACGAGGCCCAACAGCAGCCTTAGTGAAAGTAAGTAACTCGTTGTAGAATAAACCCAGGAGCATTTCACAATAACGCTATATTATTTTGGGATGGAATATCAATACTTAATCTTGTTGTTGTTATAGGTTCTTCATCGTCAGGCCGCCTGAGCACAGTAAGCGGGGGAAGCGTTGCTGAAACCAACAGCGTGCAATCAGAAAATGATGATAAAGCTCGTTCTATTGTAAGCGATTACCTACTTACTACCTATAGTAACAATTTAAACTAGTAGTTCGCTGTAAGCTACCGCTGTACTACATTTTATACATTTTAATCAAAAGAAAAACTATGCGAGTTGAAACAAAACATTGAATTGCTGTAGAATTACATAAAGCTGATTTATAATGGTACCCCATTTAACCACTATTAAACGCAGGACGTGCCCCTATTTGTCACGGAATATCACGCATAGGGCAAGATAGTTCCTCATTTTCAAATGAGAATAACTTATTCCAAAAATAACGTTTTTATTGAAAATCAGAACGATCTTTGTTGTTATTGCGGCTGAACAAGCTTGAGTTGTAGTATGTTAAGCGGACTAACCTCTGCCTATAACAGATGCATTTCATCACAAGTCACGATTTGCACTGCGCCCGTCACTGAGACATATAGTTGTTAAGTCTCATGTGCCTCTAATTTCACTTGATCTAAGGACTGCTGCCGGAACACACTGTTAGGTGCTTGGCGACTGATTTTCTACTTGAAGGTAGTAGCTAGAAGCTCAAGCCGGCGTTGGGGATCGAACGATGGACCTGCAGCACCGCAGTCCATAGCTATAACCACTCGCCTATCATTGCTTCGTAATATCAGTAGAACTGCAACAAACAATCTTTTCTTTAGTTAGCATCATAGAATAGAAATAAAGTATGTTACTAAATACTGTCAGACTAAAGTCGTTTGCAGTTCCGTTTTGGTTGAATAATTGTTTTCCCTTACAATACGAGGAGCACAGGGGTGTCTCGGTGCCACAGTAGAACCATAATAGTATGTATTACTCATAATGTTCTGACAAGATGTTGATTACAATCAAACCCTAAAGGCGCTGTTGGTTTTGACGTGATTCTGATTCCAACAGTTACGAGACTATTATTACATATTTAAAGTTTTTGGTTTGTTCGCAGATATCGTCCAGTACTCTTACGATGCATTCAGCGTGCGACGGCGAAAACCGAATGGACGACTATTTGATTCCACCGCCCCCACGCCCTCTAAATGGATGCCCACAGTTCACCACGTTTGGACACCCTAAACTTGATGGCAGGTCTGTATTATCAAATTATACTTTTGCTACTTACAGGAGATGAAAATGTGTATTTAGTTTCTAATATTCATATCTACCTATTTTTCACTGACATGTAAACCTAATATTGGCACACCCATTAATGGTAGAATATGTGGACATAATATAATTCATTACAATAATTTTAAGATCTATATATCTAAACTACCTATATTCCTGCAAATAAATGAAATTGAATTTGAAAAATTTATATATTTATATTAGAACTATTAGAACGGACTGGGTAGACAATTCAAATAAATGAATATTAGAATTTCACAAGGTATTTTTTTTACTGAGTAGACAAGTTACTTAGACGTACATTACTATAAAAATAATCATATACGTAACGTGTAAATATATGCAATAAAAATAAAATTTTAGGTACTAATGCACCTAAATAATTTTAAATAGAATTATTATTATAAAGGAATAATAATAGCTTACTAAAAAAACAACAACTCCGAAAATCGTATACTCAAATATGGAAACTTAAATCTCTAAAATATGTTTTAGTCCCACTATTTATGACATTTACACATTTTTAGGGCACAAATTTCCATCTCGAGCGGTATTCGAACCAGCGTCCTCCATGATTACGTACCGGATGCGTTCTGCCATCGACACTGGCAAGACTGATATAATTTTGTGCTCTAAACTTCATCTGAGCGCAAAAAGTGCTTTTTGAAACACATAAATATAGTAATGATGTCGTTATCCTTCTATTTTTATATATGACTGTTTTAATTTTATTGTTTCATTCTAGATATGTATATCAAATTATTAGATAGTATGTTATATGTTTTTAGATATTTTATATATCATACAAATTTTCCTCGGAAAGCCAAAAATGTTACCTTGGAAAGTAAAAAAAATTACCTCGGAATTTAATAATGTTTAATTCAACAGTACAACTTTTATGCTTTGATTATAACGCGTAACATAAATGTTTGTATCTTTTTTGACATACCATCCGACATCATCAAACTTATAAATAAAATTGTATATTTTCTTGGCAGCCATTCTCACCAGCAATTGTTATCTTCCAGAAGCCAACACATGGCTACGATAGTAGAAAGAGAGGCTTCGGCGTCTCGAGAAACGTTGGACAAAGATGTGGAGCTACACAACGGCACTCACCTCCGTCTGAAGTTCGGGTCGCGCGACCGGGTCGCAGTCGCACCGACAGGTCGCTGCGACGATCGCGACAACGCACACATGTACATGAACATATCGGCTACACACACATGAAAATATTGATAAATGAAATATAGACATAAAAATATATGAATGTATTAAAAGATTTCACTTTCGGCAAGAGTGCACATCCGTCTCACCTCACTCTTGTCTTTTACGGTTTTGTATGCAGCTTAATGTCAGCTTTTCTTGCACGGAAAATGTTTGACTCATGTCATAAACATAATTCGTATAATAAGATAAGTGAATACACCGTAGTTTAAAGCCCCGCGTCTTTTAGAGACTCGGAAACGCAAACTTTTAATTCTTCATCTGTACATTTTCATCGAAACTGTGTCCAAGTGCAGATTCGAGGACAGCCGCGTCGAATTGGTCTCCAAAGATATAATTAAAAATCGGCGCGAAGAAAATAATTAAAAGAAAACAATTTTAATGGCACATACAAGCAGAACGGCTATAAAATTTTGCTGTATAATATATTGCCATGACAGGGACTTCATATTTCCATTACTTCATTTTATAAAAATACATTTTTATACCTGGACCATTGGTTGTACTCGTTCATGTTGGCAACGAAAATATGTAGAAATTTTTCATCAATGAAGACTGAAAACGCAACTTGTAAATATTTTGTATATATATTAATTATAAAGACTTTATTTGCATGTCCTTTTATTTATTGATACATACGGTGTAAGAGTGTATTATTTTATGTTATATAGTACAAATGTATTCGTTTAGTTTTATTTGGGTAGTGACCACGTAATGACGTATTTTAGAAATATCATGAACTGGTTTTTAATCGAGTTAATATTTATACTTTTGTATAAAAATATACCGAAAATGCATTTATTCTACTGATATTTTAAAATAAATTGTATTCTATAAGAAATTAAGTAAATGTGTTTCATTTATTACTCACGTAATTACCTGCCTTTCCTTTATCCCACTTATGGGGTAATTAAAATATCTTTCTCATATAACAAACTACACTCATAATGACAGTTCAAACTTATGAAATAGGTGAAAGGAAAACCACTAGCTGGACTGACGACATCGTAAAAGTCGCAATGGCAACAAGCGGCTAACAGCAATTCTTTGTGGAGTTTTATGGGGGAGGTTTGTTTCAACAGTGGACATCTTCCGGCTGATGATGATGCTGATAATAAATGATATTTCACAAATATTTGCTCGTATGTAGCATTGGTGACATTATAGCCCGTGGGGTGACGGGCTAGAATGTCACCCCCGATTTGTGAGATTATGGCACACCCCCCGCATAATGGGGGAGGCTGTGTTCAGCAGTGGACAATCCGGCTGATACAGTACAGTATGTAGCATTACTGTAGTAGTCAAAATGTTACAACATGTAACAACTCCGACAATTATCTATGTGAACAAAAACAATTTATAAATTGACAAAATACTATATTGACCACATAAAATGACCATAATTTCATTGCAATCATTAAATATTGCACATCGATTTTTGAATCAATTATTTTCTATTTTACAATACAAATTTCATTAGTATAACATTAAGTAGCTACGTCAAAAAATAAACGCATTTGAGCGCAAAATAATACACATAATTACTCTCCTCGTCTTTGTCAGCCAATATCACATCTCTAACAATTTTACTAACATAAAACACTACTCAATAAATAAATATCATAATAAATTTTTTAAAATATAAAACATTACCGAATATGGAGATTTTTTCATAGTTATAAAATGTACCATATCTTATAGGTACTCTTCTTCCTTTCCTTAGCCCGCGCTAACTGGGGTCGCCAACATGTAATGCTTTGCCACTGTATAGGTACTATGCGTATGCTTGAGTTTTAAAGCCGCGTATCCACCAAACAAAATATGGCTTTTTATGTGTTTCCATCCAGTGATGATGACAAAATTTGTTAACTTTTGTGTTATGGTGACGCGGATTTAGAATAACAGAAAAATGTATACCAACCGTCATACAAACGCGACACCGATTCAAAGAGAAGAAAGGCGAACGGTGTCGCGAACTTTAGTTACCTAAAACCGCTACGATATAAGTAAATCGAATCACAAGTAAAGCATGATCTAAGTGTCCCACTATATAAGGATAATGAAAGATAGAGCTATAAGGTATCTTTGACGAGATGCGCTTGTCCGTTAGAATGGCCGACGCGAGATGTACGGCGGGACGGCGGGGGCGTGGTGACTATAGCTTGGTACATCGACCATATGGACAATGGCCGCATGTAGCCCACGGATCGATGGTTCCCGTTCGCGTACAAAGCTTCAGGCGTTTCGAACGAGAGGCCCATATTGCAGAGGGTTTTGTATAGCCCGCCTGCGGTCGCGTAAGCTTCCTCGTGCATACCTGTTGGAGAAACAATTGCCTTAAATACGAATTGTATATATAAACTAATTAATGGAATCTACTCTAGACTGCATTCAATTAATCTAAATATATCTAAGTCTAAGTTATAAAATGTGCCACTAAAAATTTGATTCTAATCTAATTTACTTATTATATTACTAAATGTTTACACGTGTGAAACGGTATCCCCTGCGAAAATTAGACAGTTATAAAATATTATTTCAGACAACAAGCAACAAACTGCGAATTTATAATTTCACAAATGTAAAAACATTACATAAAAATGTTTCACAAATTTTATAAATTATTGTAGCACAAAATATTATGACCCGGGCGGGAATCGAACCCGCGTCCTCCGATTTCGCGCCGGATGTCTAAACCACTCGGTCACCTGGACATTGAAACTGAAATTAATCAACCCGTTGTTATCAAATTAGACCCCGGCGTCATAGTTATGAATGAAATCTATTGTTATCAGTATTGCCGATGCCAATGGGTTAATATATTGTAATTTTGCAAAAGAACATTCATATTTTTCTCTAAACAATAAATCAGTACTGTAGTGTACCTTCATAAATCATAGTGGCTGCGAGGCCGTACGTGACTCCGCACCACATTTCTTCGCTCTGCAGCGCGGTCGGATCGGCCCGCGGCCTCGCCCCAGTAATGAACCCGTTCACAGCGCCCATAGTCCCGCCGCACCACTGCTTCACGTTATTCTCGTAGATAGTAGTCAGACTCTTGCGAACGTTCATGCTCGGGAACACTTGGTCGTTGCAGCCGGACGCTCGCAAAAACCTTAAAACAAGTATGCGACATCAGCAAGTAGTAATAGCAACTTTTAGACTTTCACGACTTGAAAACAGTAATTAAGTTTTTTTGCAGTGCCACCAGCCCTGATCTGTGCTCGTCTCAGTAGTTTTTTAGCAGATGGATTTAAAAATTTACATGGTTAAGACGAATTATAATCATTGCTTTGTAGATTTTGCAATAAAACATATTTTAAATATTATCAAATTTGAAAAACCTTCTTTTGACAGGGCTGATTGGGTTTTGGTTTGGCTGGATAAGTTTTGACATATAATAATAATATATATTATGGTCATATTTCTATTCACATTGACAATGCTATAATATTTTATAATTTCTCAAGCTCGGGAAGTAAGCTTGAAACACGGGAAAAAGATTTTCCCTGCTGACAAAAAAAATTAAAAGTATGCAAGCCATTATAAATAAATAGGTACCCGGCTGGGACTCGCGTTATATTTACCGGAAAGATTACTATTATTTGTTCCGTTCCGATATCCGGAATCCATATTAAGTCAAGCACCTGTCTTTTAGCGTTAGTTCTCCCCAGCGACTACCTCCCTTCGGCTTCCGGCGCCACTGTCGTATTGGTATTGGCGGGCAACATGGCGACGACCGGAATGGCGGTAAAGCTTTTCTTCATTATAGCGTCGTTTTTCGAAGCGTTAACATCTCCGCGATAAATTACAATAATTTGATGAAATTGAATTTTGCAATAATTTCAATTTAGTTAATTTCTCCCTTCATTATGGAGGACGATGGTAATCCATATTTATTAGCGAATGTGAAAATGACCACGTGTCACGGAAAAGGAGTCGTTCTCCAAGTTCGCACAGTGATTCGTCGGATGAGGATTTAAGATGATGCAAGGATATTGATGAGAAAAAGTGTAAGTGATTGAAAATTTTATTTTTTGTCACAGCAACTGGCATTCTTGACGAATATGATCTTTCAAAAACATTAAGAGCCCCAACCAACACACTTCACGTGTTGCTGAGCTTTTTTGAGAGCCAACCAAATCGGCTAATAGTGAACTAGGTTTGCGCCCGCTGCGTAGTGCCAGTGAAGCTGATGAGCAACAGCTTATTGTCAGATCTGTTCAACTACATTAAAATACCCTCCTATTCCTAGATGTAAGGATGGACATGTAGATAAAATCACACAACTGCAAATATTTAACTGTAACATTTGGTGCGCTTTACATATTTCGGAAGCTCAAAATAAATGTGCAACTACCCCCGGTTTTGTACTTTAAGTGAGTAATGAGTTACATTTCCACGCACCCGGTTCCAATGACAATCGAGCATACTTGCTTGAAAGAACCTTTGCGGCATTATCGAGTGCAGTTCTGTAACAAAGATAAATTGCGTGCCGTATTACAGAGTTTAGTAGGTGGGTCTAATGATAAGAATACTACGCCTTCTTTTAACTCTTTTGATAAAATCGAACAAATGTTTTCCAAACATTCAAGTACACAAAAGTGACTTTGTTGTTGACTTGATGATATTTAATAAATATCTTGCGGTAAGTAGACTGATTGCATGAACTCACAAAGAGAAGTCATTCTTAAACCGAAGAATATAATAACGGGGCCCTGCAATAAATCCCACAAAGTGCTGAAAACCCAGCGACATACTTGCCTCGTATCTTCAGAAAATTGGAGGGGGCGACAAACTAACAACTTGCTTTCAGCTTGCACAACACTCTGCAGCAACTTAAACCCAAAGCATCTACGAGAAAGCACGTGATTATTAATTTCTGAGGCAATTATTCCAAGGACAAGTTCAAAGAAAACGCGAGAAGATCAAACAACAACAAGAAACGTAACGATGGGAAGAGCAAGCAACAATATTCCCAAGGTAAGCCACCTCAATCTAACTCGCAGAATAGAAACAATCGTTTATGACTCGAAAACATTTCGGGGGGGCTGTTTAAAGTAATAATTATATGTATGGAAAAAATCTAGGAGCCCCCGACTATAATTGCAAACTTTTGAGAAGAGTACGCATCCCATTCGTTATGAAGCCACCGTCTATCCAAACCAATAGATTTTAAGAAATTTTGCGACCAAGCAAAGTTACATTATGACAAAACAAATCAAGATACTAGACACATTTGTTATAATCGCACACATTTGTTAAAAATGGCGAGACGAATGCCAGCTATCTAACGTCATTTTTTCTTGTAAAGGAAACGAATGGAACGTTCAGTTCATTCTTCAATTTGAATCGTTTGAACAAATGTTGTGGAGCTAAAAGGTTTTCAACTCTGTCGCTTCCGAATTCCTAGTTTCTTACAGAACCAGTTCTGGGTCCTGGAGCCCATAACTACGAAGCGCAGAAGGCTTATACAAATGTTTCAATGGCCAGCTCCTGCAGACGACCTGCAGGTCTCATTTGGTCTGTCGTCAGCACCGCAAACGCTTACATCGTTGACGAACTGGATAGCGAAGTTTCTGAGAAACTGAATTATAAGGTGCGTGGTGTATTTAGGTGATTTCCTGCTTGTGAATCAGTCCTGACAGATTTTACTCCATCACATAGCATTCAAAGTGAACCTAATACGTCAACTCGTTTAGACAGTAAACATGGATCTGTGCTGGTTCCGACTCGCCGTCTCGAATTTTTTTCGGGCCTCACGTGGGACACAACTCATCACGAAGGCCCTGTCGGAACCAAAGTGCCATACGCTACGCAGAGCACTTGCAACTCAGATTTCCAGAGGCTGTTGTTCCCTCACACAGACCCAGTTTCTTCTGGGGGACTCAACTTTTCCTCGATTGCTACGAAGTCCCTGTCAAACCAAAGTGTCAAACGCTACGCAGAACACTTGCAACTCAGGTTTCCATGGCAATTGGTCCCTCACACAACCCCAATCTCTTTTGCGGGGACTCAACTTCGTCTCGTTCGTGATACGCAGAGGAGGGTTACATCGTCGCACTCTACAATACCACAGCCGATTCCTTTCCAAAGTGCACCCTTACGTACGAATAAAGTTGCCAGATACAGTCATTATGGAAATAAAGTGGTGGTCATAAGCAGTGCAGGGCTCATTACCAATACGTACAGGTCAGTTCTCTCACCTTACCACAGATGCATCTGACTTCGGCTGGGTGAAGTGAATGTCAGGGCGATGGACAAAATGACAACTGTCGTGGCATGTGAATATCAAAGAATCATTCATCTTCACAATACTTACATCTTATTACACAGACAACCGAACAGTTGTAGCCTATATCAACAAAGAAGGTAGAACCAAATCAAAATAACTTCTTAATCTCCACACAAACTGTTAACGATTTTGGACAAAGTGAACATTCATTCGACAGCTCAGTGCTTCCCGGGCCAGTTTAACGCCGAGGTTGATGCTGTATCGAGGCAAGATGTGCCCCGAATAGCACCTGACCTCTGCAGCGCGGAACATTTACGCGATTTGCGCACTCTTCATCTCCAGAAAGGCTCATGTGGTAAGCGATTACAGCTCTCTGGACACTATGGAGGCACAGTCTCACAATGCACTCCTGCGGGGACTACGAGTTGGCATGGTTATTCCCTCCACCGCTCCAACATCATGCCTCAAGTTCTAGCGCAACTGAACTCAGACCAAGGTCAGTAGTATATTCTGATAGCTCCGAAGTGGTACACAGTATTTTGGAAAGCATATCTAACATGTCCGGTCCAGCCAAGATCGACTAGTGCTGATTGACACGAGGACCGGGACGCGCCCGCCAGAAATTCAACATGTTTAGAATCATGGCTGTTTTCGGCTGGACAGATTTCATAACTGGTCAGTAGAAGAAAAAACACTTTTACTGTAGCTGGCGGGACTCTACCTTAAATACTTACAGGCCCGCATGGAACAAATGGAAAGCATGGTGTGCGTCAATAAACACTTTATATAATTATCCGAGTCCGGTACAAGTAGCCCGTTACCACCTACACAACGACGAAGGTTTAGCTTTTAGAACCATTTTAGTTTACTAGTCTGTAATAGTACATTTACAAATATATTAAATAACACAGATCTGTCATCAAACCTTTTTATCAAACATATGATTAAAGCTACTTCGGTGTCAGTAAAACCTCCTAATGCAAAACATGTATTAAAATATTTAGAAAATAAGACTTGATGAAAATAATTTGTATCAAGTTTCTAGACGTTCAGCGATACTTCTGCTGTAATACCGACGTATTTATAGACTAGCGTGATGCACTTGTATTTGGCCTTGTTTTGGATCAAATACCGACGACAGTATCTACAGGCAATCTGGCTGGAGAATGAACGCTCATCCTAGAAGAAAAACCTGGATTCTGTACATTGGATTCGTCAGCTAATCAATACTTCATATGATTGTCTAAAATCAGGTACTCTGACATAATTATTTATAACCTCCAGAGGAAAACACCAATCTCAAACCAGTATCGAGGGTATCAAGTCGGTACTCACAGAAACAGGGGTTTAAGCATCTCTAGACTCTGAACGTTCGGCAGTAGCATCTCTAAGCTGGCTAGGAAAACTCAATTGATTATATACTTGAAACAGCAATTGGAAGCTGGAACACAGTTTTAGAAAGTTATCTATTACCAGAGCGAAATCGCTGATCATCAATTTCCCTCTGGGCAATCATTCAAGTAACAATAATTTACCAGATTCGGTTTCATTGTTTAACTATGTTAAAGCAGTGCGGTAGCAAGTTGTAATGAAGTTTCGTATTAGATTATTAATTCATTACTGAATAATTTTTTTTTTTTCAATCAATTATTTCAGTTTTTATTTTTGGGTAACACATTATAGCGTCATCATAACCTACATTTTGGCTACCAGGAGATAACAAACACATCACTCAATATGGATTCCGGATATCGGAACGGAACAAATAATAGAGGGTTTTACCTAACAATAAAACTTACCTATTATTTTTCCAACGATATCCGGAATCCAGGTAATATCTACCTGGTATATCGTGAGTATAATGAAGAAAAGCTTTACCGCCATTCCGGTCGTCGCCATGTTGCCCGCCAATACCAATACGACAGTGGCGCCGGAAGCCGAAGGGAGGTAGTCGCTGGGGAGAACTAACGCTAAAAGACAGGTGCTTGACTCAATATGGATTCCGGATATCGTTGGAAAAATAATAGGTAAGTTTTATTGTTAGGTAAAACCCTCTATTATTATTATTACCGGGTACCTATTTATTTATAATGGACAAAACTCGCGATAGTTTTCTATGCAAGCCATGTTCCAATTCTTTATACAGCCATTGGTAAATTGTGACTTAAAATTGTGATAAAAAAATATGAACAATTTGTAACATGCATCTATACTTATAATTTACTTTTCACTAAATTATTATTTAATTCATGAAATATTGTTTGCTTGACTTTTAGGGTTTTTTTATATACGTTTTTTATTTTCGAAATTAAAATCAATGTGTTTTTTACCCCTGATGAATACTCGTGCGCCAAATCATCTCTTGCCTAAATAGTTTCCTATCATCTCTATTTCATCAATGTGCTATGTCTATAGACTGTCAACCAACACACAAGAGCAATGTGAAATCGATCAAAAAAAAGGCAGCTTGCAAAGCTAAAAATTCAAACTGGCTGACTAAATATGTAGGGATAAAACATGCTTTGTCGCAATTTCTATTAAAATAACAAATTAACTTCTGGATTAGCCATATACTATTCCAAAACTAAATTTTTAATGATTAACTCATAGCTCAGTCACAACTAGTACGAATTAGTTAAGAACAATTAAATGTTTTCGTTACCAGTGTCCAGCCAACTGATCCGCCATGACCACATTTTCATTCGAGGGCTTCGTGTCGAATCTGTAGTAGGACCCCGTCCACAGTTTCTCGTGGTAGGCGTGTTTAGCTCGATCCAACAGTTGCGCGAACTCTTTCTCGTCCGCTTCACGGCCAAGCATACGAGCCATGGTGTGCACTGCGCTCACTGATGCTACCCATAAGCCACCGCAGTATGCACTGGAAAACACAATAGAAAAAAATCTGACTTTTACCCAAACTTTACACACAATACGTAGAGTAGACGACAAACATGCTTGGACAACTCCGCCTCTGCCAAGCTATCTCCTTGTCAACTACGTAATTTAAACAAATATTATAATAATTGTATTATATAGTATGTAATTGTTAAAAGAATGCCAGACAATAAATAAGCAAGAAGTAATAACGGGCAAGAAACTCGGGGCCATTCTTTTGGCAGTGGCTCTATAATTTTTTTTTGTGGAACGTGGCAGGACAATTTCGAATATCCCAATATTAAAATTTGTAATAGAACTTCATAAAAGCGTCGTAGGCGACTCAATTGAATAAATTATTTTGACTTTTACTTTGACGCAAAATACTGGTGCTTGGGGGCTGAATTTTAAACTAGGCTAACAAGGTCTTTGTCAACAGTGGGACAGTTAAAAACTGGTCATATAGTGAGATGATTTAACTCACCTAGGTCCATACATGACCCAGCAATCATACGTCTGATCAGGGAACCCTCCATTTTCAATCAAGCCGTCTCCATCTGCGTCCCAAACCTGAGCTCTTTTCAACAACGCGACGCACGCGTCATACATATCTGTCAGGTATGCGTTGGCGTCCCAAACGCTGGCTGGCGTAGAGGGCTCTATTGATGATTGCGTTTCGAGCGTGGGCTGGTGCGGTTGGACGTTTGCGCTATACAGGAGCTCGAGAATGCCTGGTGATGGTACCGCAGCTTGATCCGCCTGTGAAAAACAAGTTCATTTTCTGTAATCGGGGATTTAAAACGTCATATTGCACGATGCTCAATTAGACATATCATTAAGATATGTCTAATATTTTGAAGCGCTCGTAGCGAAGTTTACTTAGCTGTTCTCAACCGATCAGCAAAGTTAAGCAACGTCGCGCGTGGTTATGAGTTGGATGGGTGACCGCGAGTGACATTACTACTGAGCGTTTCCGTGCTTCGGAGGGCACGTTAAGCCGTTGGTACCGGTTGTTGCATTTTGCGAATGCCCTGGCTAGCAACCCCCCTCAAGTAGAAAATCTGTCGCCAAGCACCTAACGGAGTGTTCCGGCAGCTGTCCTTGAGAGCCAGTAATTCTAGGATAGCCTGAACTACATCTTCGACCACATCATCACTTACCATCAGGTGTCAAAGGCTAACCTATCAAAATAAAAAAAATAAAAAAAGCCTTTCGTCCTCGGAGTAACAAGAGGTGTTCAAAACGTGAAACACCTACGTTCTTCCAGATAATTTCATAAGGAATCTACTTCTACCATCTACTCGTACCTAGTAAGCGATTACTACTATTAAAAATATAACTGCTACCGAAAATGTCTTCCTTAGAAAATCATTTATTGACAGACCGGGGAACGTACCTTCGAGATTCCAAAGCGACTCGCCGCTGCTTGAGCAAGATGAGGCAGTCACAGATCTTATAATATTACTAGTACACTATACAATTTTGTTATTTTTTGACAAAAATATATCATTAATTATATTTGTGTGGTAGATTTTATAATTGTGTGGTAGAGTAAGATATTAGATTACTACCAATATTACTTTTATTTATGAATACGGAAGATATGTTGAAAAGACATGCCCAACGCAAAATAAAGTCAGCATCAGCTGTTTGCGGACTTCATGACACACACTTGCCAAGCTGCGTCAGCAATGCGTCGATACATTGCTAGCATCCGACACATGCAACTCAAATATTGTCACTTTGAAATTAATTTCAACAAGTACATTCGTTCAATGCAATTTTATTTTCTTTTATACACAATAGTCAGGAACGCTTTCGTTTCATACTGTAAGTTACTGAGCTTACTTACAAATAAGAAATAACATATTACATCATTTCTCTTTTATCTTGAAAGCGAAAATAGAAGTGATATACAATGCGATTAAAATAAGAATAGGACTGGCCTAGCGCCATGTTGTGTTGTCACAACTGAAACTTGGTACAGTGTGCAAAACAAGAAATTAAAGGGTAAATATAGATAGGAATCATTTTGTGCGAACTGAACTTTATTTAGCATTCATTTTAAGTGCGTTTGTTTCCTCATTATTGTGGTAAGGGGCATTGTCCATTACCAAAATCCCCGAGTTGGGAAAATTTGGATTAGCTTTTCATTTAACCATTTTGTATAATTTTCGTAGTTCGTCGCTTTTCTGTATCACTATTTTACTTGTGCTTGCTTCTGTTGCTTGTCTCTGTTCACGGCGAATGCGACGGCGAATCAATGTATTTTTGTCAATCAGACACTCGCTCGGTTACCTTCGTAGCAGTTTCCAAATGCTTCATGAAGCTTCCTAATATATTACGTGGTATATGAATATTGTCATCTAGACCTGGTAAAATTCTTGCTTGTTTTAATTGGTCCAGCAGCGTGATGACATATTGTTCCTCTTCCTTAAAGTACTCATCAAAATTTTTGATAATTTCTCAAGCTCGACGATTACAAACACTACATGTTTTGATCATTTTAGAGCAACAAAAAACTTATTTTGATGGTTAACAAAACAAATATAACAAACAGCAAAACAAATATAAAAATCAGCATAACAAATTAATCAGTCAACAAAAACAAATTAAAAAAAAACAACAAAATGGTATGGGGGTATTAACATGCATGCACTCGGAAACGTGTCGCATGGTACACTGACGGATAAATAAGACCACGCCCGCGATGTCATCGATCTATGACGTCTGTGCTAAGCACCTTAAATCGTTAATTTTAATATGAATTTACATTTTGCGTCACTTATTTAAAATTACGTTTTATACAAAACCTAATTGGTGCTGCTCTATTTTTAAGTTTGTTCTGCTGATCGTACTTATATGAGTGAAGTTAGCCGAGAACCCGTCCTATACTTATTTTAATCGCATTGTAATACACAAATTTTGCCAGATGTACGCCTAAAACATTTGGCAAAATTTGGATGTTTATAAATGTTTAAACTACGCTTGACATAGTTATAAGGGGTAAGTGTATTGGCCATGTATTGCCACTGGAAATTTATTGTATGAAAAATCAATATCACTAGTCACACAGTGAACTGAACCGAAGAGGTGTGCTTTGAACGCGTTGCTAATGCCAAAGGAGCTTCTGATCTGTCCAAAGTTATTCTTAGTTATACATGCCGGAGCGTGGAGTTGTATGCCCGCCAGTTACTATAAAATTGACAATACATAGAAAATTACCCTCTAGGATTACAATCAATAGACAACTCACCTGTTGCTGAATTTGCTCAGCGCGAGTTGCATTAGGAACCGCTGCTGGCGTCTCTGGTTGAGATATAGGTCCTCGCGAATGTAATGCCCTCTCCCCTCCGTCTTTGACGTCATCGATATACTGCAGAGACTGACACCTCTGGCTGCCGAAGGGCGCGGTGTGCGCTCGCAAGATGCGATAGTCGCGTAACACTTGCAGAATGAACTTTAAGTTGAGATCTTTCCATTCGCTTACGTCATGGATGTTGTATGCGTTTATCTTGGCGAATGGCTCATCATCTGTGAATGAATAACACAGTGTAATCCGGAGCCTTATTGTGTATCTAAAACTTAATTTTGACATTTGTGTTTTGAATGGCATTGTTTTCAAAGGAAACTTTCAAAATGACGTTTATTTTTTTTATTGCTGTTAGGTAAGCCTTTGACCCCAATCTCACCTGATGGTAAGTGATGATGTGGTCGAAGGTGTTAACAGGCTTAACCTAGAATTACTGGCTCTCAAGGACAGCTGCGGGAACACACCGTTAGGTGCTTTGCGATAGATTTTCTACTTGAGGGTGGTCGCTAGCTAGGCAGGCATTCACAAAATGCCCTCCCACCATGCGGTGAATCTCAAGCCCGCGGCAAGATTCGAACCATGGACCTGCTGCGCGGCAGTCCATAGCCGATGCCACTGAGCGATCACTCCTTCAAAATTACTGTTTGTAGATTGAAGCTAATCGAATAAATTATCAATCTACATGGTGTTTATATATCAAAACAATATATACTCATACCTGGGTCTCCCAAATCGTGTGGAATCGAGTCTTTAATTTTGAACTTGACACTCTTTCCGTCGTAAAGTGATTGTCTACATTTTTCCGTTTCTAAACTTATACTATCCCGATACATATATTGTAAAACTGTCTGAAAATAAAGGGAGAAATCAATATTAATTTTTTTTATGTCAAACTGTTTAGTAATGCAACTTGGGTATACAATAGTACTCCATACATCATATTTTTGTTGTCAGCGACATTAAAACAGCATCATCAGGACCACTTGGGTCTATTTATGATTGAAATTCTATTCTCCTCGTTTTTTTTATGCCTGATAGGTTAGCCTTTGACCACTATCTCACCTGATGGTAAGTGATGATGTGGTCGAAGATGTTGTTCAGGCTAAACAAGAAGTCGTTATCGATGATGTGCATGAGTTAATGGATTTTTTATTAAATTGAAGTTTACTTACTTGTAAATTAGGCCATAGCTGTGCTAAAGCAAACGAGGCATAGAAATGGACGTCATACGTATTATACATTCTATATTCATGCCCTTCTAGATATCCAAATAATCCGAATTCATGTCTGTAAAAGGAAGGAAACACAATCATTCACTAGTGTTTGTACTACCCTCATTGTATCATAAAACTTTAGACTTTACCTCATATATCATTTGCTATAATGCAAGCTTTAAAAGTGCGTTGTCACGGTCAAAGTAGCATTTTCGTAGCATAGACCTATATCCAAATATATTCCATCAGTCGACTTGCTTGTCACAATCTGTGTTATTTAGGTATAGTAGGCCTGTGGTACTAACACTGATATTAGGTATTATGGCGTCAAGTCATCGAAGTTACTTTGTCTAAACCACTTTGACTGTGTCAAAGCTACTTCACTTTGAAAACTATCGCGAGATTTATCCATATTAACTTATTAGGAACCGGCTAGGAGCCGCGTTATATTTACTGGCAAGATTACGACCAGCTTTTTTTCATTCCGTCGCTTCGCGCAATCGTGACGCGCAGGACTTCAAAACATTCCGAAACTGGTCGAAATTTTTCCGTTATATATAACGCGGGTCCTAGCCGTTCCTAACAAGGTAATGTGTCAAGCAGTTTAAACATTTACATGGACAGTACATAAGCTGCGTTGGTAGTTCCACGGGTGGTAAAATTGCCACTATTAAACTTTGTAATTATGTTAATACAAACCTAGGGTCCGATTCGGGGTATTCATCAGGCACATCAAACCATATCGTACCGCCGTCCGCAACAAAATAAAGCTCATTCATTAAGGCACTTTTCAACCAGTCTGGTATATTGCTGAAAATTCACGTAATTTTAACACTACTGTACTGTAAGTAATTTAAAAAACAATCACATTTTAAATTCCATTTCGCGACCATTAAATGTGGTCTATCCATCAGCTAACGATGTGTGCATAGAGTAATTATTTCCTAGATTAGAGGCCGTCTACGGCTTTGGCAGGCTTTCTAATTTATTTCAAAGTTAATTTATTAAAACAATTTTGGCTTTAATTCCATAATAAGTAGTCTCAATAAGAAAATTCTAAGCAGTTTATGATGTTACTCAATATGCAGTTTCATATTCCTTATTTTTGCTTGCAAAGTTAAATATTATAAGGCAATATAATCTCACGTAAACATGAAAATTCTGGATATTTTTAAACGTCCTTCAGTTGTCGATGGACAAAACACAGCATTGTAAAACATTTTGTGTAATTAATAGAATAATTAAACGCGATATGGATCTTTATAATTATTTTCACTTTTTATTCTTGCCAGTTGCTGCTACTCGCTGTTGGACACGATGTCCCGTAAAGTAAAAATGTCATATCAGTCTCTCCATTGTAATTATTAGTCTGTGGTGTATTCCGGATCCTGAAATTGGTCGGCATTATTGCGGTAAATATTAAAATTAACAAGTATGAGACAGTCCACGAAATGAGTATTTAGAGAAAAAGCGGAATTGCGACCGTCTTAGCTTTTCTTTTGGGAACAGCTATGGCCCATACTAATTGGCTATAGTGCTTCGCATTAAAAATGTACATAATACAAAAGTCTGGCCCGAAAACCTTTAGTAACAAGCATAGCAAGTTTGCGGACGAAACTTAACAAGAAGTTCTGAACTGTCTGGTAAAAAACGTGGGTATTTATCTTTTTACTAAATAGATTCATCGGTAGCAAAAAATGGTTTCTTCGTTACGCCATACGTACACGCCCATTTTGGCTGCATATCAGGTTTCAAGCCTTTCACATTGACTTTCACCGGTTCAGTACAAAATCGACTTTTCACCCACACGCAGATATAATCTGGCATGAAACAATAAAGACGTTAAAGTATTTTTTCCCATGCATTGCTTTCCATACGTCAAACGAAGCCAATTACCGCACAGTAAGGAAAGTAAATATTCCACATTATGTGGTCTAAGATGTTGTTCAAGCTAACCTAGAATTACTGGCTCTCAAGACAGCTGCCGGGACACACCTTAAGGTGCGTGGCGACATATTTTTAAAAGTTATCTTCTGCTTCTTTTTCTCAGTCGGGCACTCTTGACAGAGTGGTCGTGGTACATGGTGGGTCTTCAACGCCATCAGTCTTTTTGTAGGTGATCACTGATCTGGCAATGCTTCTCAATTTTTTCCGGTTGGTAGGGTTGCCGCCTGCACTCTGATACGGATGACTGTGTTACCGTTTTGATCAGATTAGTCCAGCGAGTGGGAGATCTGCCCTAGCTCTCTTTCCTGCTACCTGACGCTTACAAGTTATATATACCATAATATACCCAAACAGTTTCACATACCTGTTACTGAAAATAGGATCTTGCCATTCCGCAAGTAGTTTTTCCCAATTAGTATAACTCTTAAGCGCATACGCTGCTATGGAAGCGCCGGCTATCCCGTCACTTCCAAAATGCTTTGTATAAAATCTGTAATAAAAATATATACAGATATTTAATAAAAATCACCTTTACGTCACATGATTTTTAGAACGAGATTATTTTACATGTTTTATGTCAAAAGGTCAATATTAAAGCGCCAACAGTAGAAAGTGTGTGAAATTGTTTCTTTTTAAGTTATTGAGTGATGATAACGGCAAGTCGCCTGACTGACGCTAAGATTCACGACTGTCTATTGCATTTGTATTTATAAATATTTATTCCTAGAGCAATAAGATTTGCCGGTGCATTGCCAGGCTAGAATGTCACCCCCGCCCCATCTCCACCCATGGTGTAAGAGGCGACTAAGAGTAACACGCCAGAAGGTGGGCAGCAGCGCTTTCTGAGGAACTGGCATTTCAAATTATATTATAAAAAAATTCGGCTGCCAAGCGCGGGGATTACGGCAAACTCCCCCATGACGGGGTAGGCTGTGTTCAGCAGTTGACAATCCGGCTGATACAGTACAGTAATAAGATTTAAGTTCTACAGACTTTTCACCCGCACCATCCTTTCTTGAATGGTTGGATCTATTTTATGATTACTGATTTATTATTAAAATAGCTTTAGCTGTGTCCAAGTTCAGAGGGAATGTAACCAGTTAAAGTACATGCACATTAGAATCCACACAGAGCTGTTTTGGGCGTTTATCTATTGACAGCAAGCGGGTCAACTTTCGAAACTAAATGTAATAAAATAATCAACATTGTTATAAATAAATGCGAAAGTGTGTGTGTTGTCATTCATCTCTAAATGGCTGATAAGATTTTAAAGTAATTTTTGTACATTTATCCTTTAGGTATTGAACATCCAATACTTTGTATCCCGATTTACAGAATATGGGTGTGTTACATTTCCGGAAGCGGGTTTATAAATAAACTTAAGATATATTATGTTTTATAACTTTTCTTCACCTTTTATGAGTTTTCTTATCCTTCCTATACTTAATAACGGGCATGTCCCAAGCTAAACAGAACTCCGTAGATCCCGATCCTCCCGGCTCCATTGCAATAACGCTGGACAGCGCTACTGAGTCACCTGCGGGCCAGAGATTTACATTTCATTAATCTACATTAACGTCGATGATTTGGCTCGCACTCATCACCTTTCCACTCTTATCCCACTCCTGTGGGGTCGGTAGAATATGTCTTCTATAACATCAGAAATAACAACACAAGAACATATATTTTCACTAAATATAGGTACACAGAAAATCACAAGCACAATTTATCAATGTTGTTTGTGGCTTTGATTTAAAGGTCACCTTCCCACGACAACCTTCTTTGGAAAGCCCTCATTGGTACCCGCTACCTTTCGACAAATGGTATGGAGCCCTGCTTGAAATAGGGTCAGTACCTAATACATGAAAAAATACTCGATTTCTAGCACGAGAAGTGTCATCGTCTAGAGCTAGTAGACATTGGATGAGAGATAAAAATGGAGCCGTCAAGTTGTCAGTTTTAGACCTCTACGGGGTGTATATTAAAAAATAAACTATTTACAAAAATGTCTATTGGCTAATTATGTTACATATACACTACTTAAACAACAATAGCTGAAAACGCCGATTCATCAACAAGTTTGAATTTTAATATTTTATTTTTGCAATAATGCATGCTCAATGGATTTCATAACTAAATTACAAATTAACAACAGGAAAAATTATACCATTATATCCCGCACATGACTATAATTTTTCCGTCGTAAATTTGTAATTTTATAAATTAAGTTTGAAGTTATAATCTAAAGAAACATTTATTTTTCATAGACTATTGCGATGCGGAACCGCGGAAGCGATTTTTCGTGTTACCACGTAAAAATTAAGCTTATCTAGGGACAGAAGGGAAAGTTACAGGGTTTAATTTTCAATTATTAGTATGCGTCGTGATCTTTCCATAATCGATTCCGGCCTTAACCTAGATGTCTAGATGTAGAGAGAGAGACGTACCAGACCTTATAAAAAACTGAAATGTGGTAGCTAAGCCATACCTGGAGGGAAAGTACTCTAAATACTGACCAAGCATATTTCAATCGTAGGTAAGATTCTATTATAATAATGTCTTTGCGACTAATATTATATTATATTTAAGGCCCATTGTAACACTTGACTGTAATCCTTCGTATTTTGTTTTATTGTAATGTAGTGGTGTGTACAATAAAGAGTTATCTATCTATCTATTATAAACGGGCTGACTTAACTCTGGCTAACAGTTTGCCTGCAGTTCCTTTCTGGTCAAGCAGCATGCCGTTCAAGGACTGCACATCCTACAAACTTCTAGCGATTATTAGCAGAAGGTCATATTTTGATTCTGACCTAAATAATCTCGACACACGTGGTTAATAAAACCTTAGAGGTCATCGTATTATCCGCTAAACCACAAAATAACTTTATAAAATCATTAAAAAACAACTATGGTATATTAACGATCAACCTAAAAAATGGTTGTTAAACATCCCCGAATAGGTAGGCCTTTAAACACCCAGGTTTGTTACCAGGTGTTAAACTTTATAAACGATTCGATCGTATTTTATCGTTCGTTACGGCACTTGAGATAATTTACATGGTATTGATTTATGTTTTTTTTTTGGCTATCCATTACATCTATCAGCTGATACCGTTAATGAACGTAATACACCTGCGCGATAAGGATACCTTTATCATGATAAAACAATAGGTGATTTTGAAGCAATGATGTCCGAGCGGTAATAGCTATGGACTGCCGAGCCGCAGGTCCCTGGTTCGATCCCCACATTTTGCGATTGCCCGCCTGGCTAGCTACCACCCTCAAGTAGAAAATCTGCCGCCAAGCACCTAACGAGGCGTTCCGGAAGCAGTCCTTGGGAGCCAGTGAAATTACAGGCACATGAGACTTAACAACTATGTCTCAGAGTGACGGGCGCAGTGCAATTGGTGAATTGTGATAAAATGCATCTGTTATAGGCAGAGGTTAGTCCGCTTAACATCAGGTGGGCCTCGGGCATGTTCCGTCACAATAACATAAAAAAACTGTTATTTTAATAAGTTGTCATCGCCAGGACCACTACGTCCTAGTTATGAATGAAATTTTATTGTTATCATTATCGCCGATGCCAATGGGTTAAATGAGAAATGTTTTTTTTTATTTTTATGGTATGTGCGGTCACCGTATGTGATCACCGTAGCCTACAGGCATCCGCAACACCGGAGGTCACGAGGATGCGATGGATGTCCCTACGACAAAAATACTCAAACATCGCGTAGTTCTGGGGAATGAGTAGCTTTTCCTTGTACAATACTGTTAACGTATGAAGACTTTTGAAGCAATGATAGCTGAGCGGTAATACCTAACAGTATGTTCCAACAGCAGTCCTTGAGAGCCAGTAAAAAAATACAAACACATATGAGACTTAACAATTGTATTTCTCATGGTGATGGGCGCAGTGAAGTTCGTCACTTATGATGAAATGCATCTGTTACAGGCAGATGTTACTGTTTAACATCAGGTGGATCTCGTGCATATTCCATCACAATATATAAAATAAGCCCTTCTCATAAAAAAAACAGCCTAATGATTTCCCGAATAACGCAAAAAAGCTGTGTCGATGACTCTTGAATGAATTTTCGCTGGAATAATGAATATATCAAAAAGTTTTTTTCTAGAGTTCAGCACCCATAGAGCAAAACGGAGCCTAATTAGTATCACTCCGACCGATGATAACGAATCTCTAAAGTTTAACAAACAGTTATAAAAACTGCATATGTTCGAGTTGGTATCACAGTAAGAATGCCTTATTTTTTGTAATTTCGATTTTTTTACTGTATAAATACAAAAAACGGCTGAGCGATAGCACGGGACCTCGGTGTACGAGATATTAATGAGTATACTTCGTCTGAACAGAATTATTGTAATTATGTAAGATAACACTTAAAAAGTAAATAAAATGTTACACGTGCTAAGATTAAATGTAATAAATGTTAAATAAGACGATAAAAAAGATAAAGTACGATTGTTAACGACTAGCACCTTCTTGCTAGCTTCTTCTATACATATTTACGTAATATTTCTAAAACCAAGTATTTATTCAAACTAGATGAAATTTCAAGTATGTCTTCGAGCCTATTATCTGTGCTTCTGGTTTACTTACATTACTTAGTTCCAGTTATCCAGAAAATTATGTATTTAAAAACGATTCCAAAAAACAAAAACATTTCTTATTTTCACTTTAAGAGGTCAAATAAATAATAAAACGATAAACTGGCAAACCAGAAGCATAGATGGTTTCAAAGACATGCGGCAACTGTTTAGCATCTTTGATAAGACAGTCACTTACCAACACATGAGACAATAGACCGAGGGTAGAACATACTATTATCAGCAATTAAGGTTCACTTACATTTGTAGAGTTTTCTAGGTTTTTCTTTCTTCTCTTTGTGTTCCTTGCTATCTTTATCTGGCAACTTAGGCGGTGGTGGAGTAAGACTTGGATCCGGTGCAAGCTTCCCATTTTGCTTGAGACAGTCCCAAACATATCCTGAAGTCTTCGCAGCGTTCCATAAACAGTAACCCTCGTGTATAGTCTCGTTTTCTTGCTTTTTCTTTGCTATAGTGAATGTGCATGGTGTGTCGCATATTTTCTGCTCTAATGTAACGCCGCACGAATAGTCCTCTGAGTACCTTTCTAGTTCTAATTTACCTGTGAACAAAAGCTACATAATATGGAAAATATATAATAACCTGTCGTTTTTATAGAGATTGACTAATATTTTAAGGGTTCCGTATCCTAGGAACCCTATTACTAAGCCTCGACTGTCCATCCATCCGTTTCAAGGGACTGTGTCTTTGGGACTGTAAAGACGAGGATACACATGCCTGTAGAGTGGAACAGTAGCTTGCATGCTTGTTAACGGCATATAGAAGTTACTGGCGCAATGTTTTTGAAGCAGTGATAGCTCAGTGGCATCGGCTATGGACTGCCGTGCCGCAGGTCCATGGTTCGAATCCCGCCATGGGCTTGAGCTGCACCGCATGGTGGAAGGGCATTTTGCGAATGCCCGCCTGGCTAGCGACCACCCTCAGGTAGATAATCTGTCGTCAAGCACCTAACGGTGTGTTTCGGCAGCAGTCCTTGAGAGCCAGTGAAACTACAGGCATAATAAGACTAAACATCTATGTCTCAAGGTGACGGGCGCAGTGCAATTCGTAACTTGTGACGAAATGCATATGTTATAGGCAGAGGTTAGTCCGCTTAACATCAGGTGGGCCTCGTGCTTGATCAGTCACAATAACATAAAAAAATGTGGATAGATTGGCAAGTTAAACTTCCATGAAATTTGCGTCCTTGCATGCCTGTATTTGCAAGACGTATACACGAACTAGTTCAGTGACCGCCCCCCGCGGCCCCTCCCTCACGTTGCATGCCAGTAAATCAAATGTTGTGCTATCTACTTACGTGGCAAATACAGGCATGCCAGTTAGCGCATGAAAGTAGGCGGCATGTGCACGAAACTTTTATGCAAGCTACATTCATGTGTATTCCCGCCTTAATAATTAGCTGGTTGAAATTTTCACATAATATGTGTTTATATGACTATAGTTATGATGAAAAAGTTAAAAATAAAAGAGGATTCCCATACAAAAAACGTGTTATTATGACCTTTTTGATTTTCTTACTTAATGTCACATCTTTCAGATACATATCAAACTTACACAGTAAGCGTGTAATAACACTTTACTTACTTAAATTTCTACTTACATCCATCCCCCATCCATACTCTAACATTCTCGTGAATCTTATGTATTTCATCTCTCTTCGCCGCATAACCTTTACACGCTAATATATTATTATTTACAAACCTACCTAGTTTTAGCATTTCAAGAACGCGCGCGTATTTCAAGAAAGTTACATCCTTACAAGAATGATGATGTTAGATAATCTGATCGTTAAATTAATTTAACCAAATAGAAACAATAGCTTTCATGACAAACAATAATAAAAGTCTTGCTGGCAGCGATGGCATTGCGAATCAATAATTAAATTTGCCACGCCCTTACTAACTAAATATACAAATAATGGATACCGGCATTTCGCTATACAATAATAAATGACTCAGAACTAGGTCTTTGCAAATTCATTATACCAAAGCTAATTTATTTATACTTGATTGCTTCATCACTTAGGCATATTAGTGTGCTAACAAAACATTTCATTGTTACAAGGATATCAGTTTCTGAATCTGGACTTCATGAATCATTCTTAAGAATTGAATGAAGTTAATAGGCCACTGTGTACTACTACAGAGTCAAATCAGTGGTATTTACTAGTATTTTGCATCCCACCGAAAACATATGCGAAAAATAGATCAAATAAAAGATTTAAAAAAAAAACTTGAAAAAAATAGGTGATACAAAAAAATATGGACTCACTTAGTTTTTTAGATAGCACAGAAGTTTAAAACATCTTAATTGTAAATAAGTAAATGATGCATGGAGTGTGATATGTATAAAAAAGAGAAAATTGAATATTTCGACTTATAACTATTTAAAAAGAGTACAGACCATGTGTCAGAAGTGCGTATTTTATTTCGAAAAAAATGCATTATGCTATATGTTTCTATCTAGCTGCTGATAATTATTCCGTGCTAGTTGTAGCCTACGCAAATTAAATATACATATGCGTATTACTCGATAACTTAAAATTATTGGTCGATATATTCCATCAAACTCTCGCTTCTCTCAAAAATTTCGCTACATTAAAATTTCTCACTCGCTCGCTTCTTCCAGACCAAGTTTATTCGAGACTTCTCAAAAAAAACACGGCAAACGTCGAGTTAAAACGTATATATTTTAAAGACATCACTGAGATAGACCACAGAATACCGCTAAAGACTTAAAATTGATATCATCATATTAGAGAACGATTGGTTAGTCCATCAATTAAACAGTGGTGACATTGCTGCTTTCAGCTATTTCCAGATAAAAAGTAGCAATATATAGCAGGCCTGGCTCACTCTCCACTTTAGGTACAAAGCTACAGGTACATCGGCATGTCCGTCCGAACGTGATTATGCTACGGTGCGTGCCGCATCAGAAGAGATCAGAGCTATATGTGTGGGTATGCGATAGCTTTCTATCGCATAGCTCTGATCTCTTCTCTTATTTATGTTCACCTACAAGGCTTCTCTCTATAGAGATACCTTGTAGGTGAACATAAATATTAGGTAATATTAGGCAATAGTAAACAAGCCACATGCACTCGTGTGCCATCCAAAGTATTAGACGTTTAGGCTACGTATCCACGAGAGATGATATGAGCGGCGTAAGAGGAAACATACCTTGAATAGAATCGCTTAATTTTCCTAGCTTCGATGAGCACAGCGATCCTTTAGGATGATTCTTTCCTCGTACTAAAAACTACAACACTCATTCACAATTTTAACTTCTCAACGTTATGAAAGTAATGACCAATAACTTACCACTAGATTTTATTTTATTGGAGTTGCTGAGTACTTCGGTCCACGTGAATGTAATGCTTACATCTCTTTTTTCGTTTGTCATATTGACGGCGGTGAACACAAACACTGCGCAGGGAAGACTACTATCCTGAAAATATCAAACACAAAATTGTTTCAAACTATTTTGGCTCTTAAAACGTAGTGCATTAAGTTTGATTTGATGTACCAAGCTCATAGGAGCTAAGGTAGGTTTTATTAGATATATAAGTTTTATAATCCATTATTTTTTATACCACTTACGACTAATGGAAAGAGACGATAAGGTTTGATTGAAAACATCGCAGGATGGTATATGTGTGTGAAACTTTCATGCCTACCGTTAGATACGAGTATATATTGCTATGATGAACACAACTATTTTTAATCACTTTAGGTCTTATTTGCCTTCACCTATACTAATTTCAAACCTTTATTGGCAATAACTACATATATTTAACCTTTATATACCGACGAAAGATACCCGATACCTGTCGCAAGGGTATAAGAAGCCCTTTTTTAATTAATAGATCAGGCGTAACTTTGAGGTAATCCACATTTAATAGACACATTGCAGCCCGGCACCGTACGGGGAATAAGGTTCTGTTTATAACATACCTGTACCTTATAGTTGTGCGGTAGGAGAGATATCTCTCTGCAGACTGACTTTCCCAATACTTAGCATATCGTATGTGGTCCAAGGGAACGGATAGAGCCCAGTATAATCACAGTCCGCGCTGTTTAGGATCTTTTTACACTTACCTTATAGTTGTGCGGTATGACAGGAGATATCTGTCTGCAGACGAGTTTCACCCCATACTTGGATAAATCGTAAGTGGTCCATGCACGGGGATACAGTCCTGTGTATTCACAATCCGCCCCGTTTAGGTTCCATTCCCATTTCTGTGGCGCTTTCTTGGGTTTTCTAAAATAAATGGATAATTTTTCATATAGGGTAAGTTATAAAATGAAAATCTATCGAACTATACATAATACCAACATGCGAAATCATTAGGCATTTTAATTAAATTGTGAAATCTTTCGATTTCTTAAATTGAAGTGAGTATCAAAAAGTTAAATTTAGAACATGTTATATAGAATGTGCGTACGTACGTACTTACAGATTTGAATAAATAATATAATATTCTAGAGGATATGACTAAGATATCATATCCTCTAGAATATTGCGTGTAACCTATGCTGGAGCTGCAAACACGATTTCAAATAGGTGTTTCTCTATATAGGAAATAGATCATATCAATACAATTTTTATTTCTAATTATTATGAAGCAACTATTAGGTAAAGCACTGAAAGATTATTGCCGATTTTAAAAAAGCTTACTATTGTAAAAACATTTGTTTACTCTATTTAAATCTTGCGTAGTTCCGTCTTTATAGGTATCATGGTATCTCCGTCTTACGTCCTCATTGTGATATTCTCCGTTTTACATCCTTAGTGTGATATTTGTCAAAGACCACTAACTTAGTCTTAATTAAAAATTTAAGCCTTACTATCATTTCGAATTATACGCGTAGGCGTCAACTAGGGGACCGCGTCCTATTTTGGAGGTCGGTATTGTAATAGACACGGTGGGGGATCAACCTAGCGCGGCTTGAACGCCCTGGTGGAGCGGAGGCCGGGTCTAGACCCACACAATATCGACGCCTCAGCACATGAAAAGGTGCCAAATACAGCCCCTTTGTAAAGGGGTGAGACCAGCCTGGGTCAGAGGGCCTAGCCCTGACACCCATTTCCCCCATACCGCACACCAGTGGCGCGGGAAGACAACCCAATGGTAGTTGAAATCGTTGGTCGCAATGTCCGACAACATGGAAAAATATAGAACTAGTGAGAGAAGTACATTTCCTCTATTATTTAAAGAATAATAACTACAATAATCGTGAAAAGATATGAGCGTGGTACGTGTGACCTGTAAATAAGATTGCAGAACTGTAGAATTCTACCACTTGCTATGAGTAGTACAGTGAAGGAGGAACGCAGAACTCTCTACGGCTCGCTGTGGGCCCTGCGCCTTATAAGTAAAATAAGAATTCAGCAAATACCAGTGTACCGAAAATACCGATTGTTTTATCTTATCGCATTCCTAGCGATATTATGACGTCCAACATTATACGAATAACGTATAATGTTGGATACACGTAGATATTACCACAATCAATGCCCTGTTAAAAATATACACACTATAGTACTGTATACTATATATAGTACTGTAGTCTGATTTTTTTTTAACCAACGAGTACTGAGTAGGTATGTATTTCGCACATTTCCGATATTAACAGAGAGAGATGGGGCATTGCCGTCATTGATCGGGCTGGGTCCAAAGTCTTTGTTCTTGTTTTAAAATTGTTAAAACCCGTTCATATTGAATACTTCTAAAATTTACTGAAGAGAACATTAAACTATTATTTTATGATTTAAATTTGAATACTTACTATATTCGTAACAAAATTTTCTGTAAGCGTTATAAGATATAAAAAAATATTGTAATAGTATTATATGTATATATATTATGCACTAGAGCATATAAATCAAATAATTCTACTACAATTCTTGTAATCTTAATAATTATCGTCATTACTTCCTTCTGGTGAATTTTCTGCAGATACTTCAATAATAAATTGCTCTAAAATATTTTGTATATGATTGTCGACTCCGTACACTTTTGTTTCTATCTGGTTTGGTTATCACATGATTGAGACATGATAACCATTTTTATCTATCCACTTTAGCTACACCTTGTAAAAAAAAGAGTTCAAACTTCATCAATTTTATAACTTTTGTATTTCCTGCCACGTAGCCCTTCACTTGAGAATCTTGAGATCAAACGAGTTCAATTGGGTTGAGCTCACAGTGATAAGGCGACAAACGTATGACGAGACGATTTGTTGACTTAACAACAACATTTTTTTCGAAACGATCTTTGTTTTGCTAAAAAGTTCTAAACCAAAAGTTGCAACTTTAGTATTGATTCGTTAAAAGGGAAAGATCCTTGCGAACATATTCTGCTGATCCCATAACAGACAGGCGTGTATGCAGAATGAGAATGAAGAAAGCAAGCGGAAATCCGTGCGTGTATTGTACATATTCTTGGAATGATGTATGCAAGTCTTGAATTTTCCAAAAAAGTAGACTTAATAATATACTTGGTAATTATTATTTATTTTACGTAAACTGTACTTATTACAGTCACCCCGTGACCACGATCACTGCAAAGTGTTGAAACGTCGGGACAAAAATAATGATAAATATACGCGATTTAAACCGTTTAAAGTTGTTTAATTACTATGTACCTATCACAATTTATGTGATTTGAAAGGGTCGACTAAAATGCGTTGATAGACAATCTCGTTCTATACCTTGATCAAGGGCTAGCGCCGGCGCTGACCATCGACCACAATCCTCGAGGAACTGAATGACAATTCATCCGCGACGGATATTAGAATCCGCTCGTTTACTAGCTCTTCAAACAAGTCTACCATAATGACTATATCATCGCAAAATTAAAGTATGGGATGTATTCGCCATAGATGTTGATGCCATATCAATTTTATCCAGTCCAAGTAGCCTTTTAATCATCAAATCAGAGCGAGATGATTCGTTATATTATGAGTACCGAAAACAGTTTGTATACAATACAAATATTTTATTTCAGTAAACTTAATCTATAATACATTTCATGGGTTTGAGACTCTCTTTTAGTATGCAGATACCTGTGTTAGAGGGTCTCGCTCTTCCGTGGTACTAGGTTAGATTATGTATATTTATGTCTTCGTTTAGATCTGTACATACATCTTATTAATTTAATGTTTAGAATGTAGAATATGTTGTGTGTGATTGTATATTTGTAGAGTGAGAGTGCTCTTGATCACCAGTCTTATTAGGAGCATGGTTATATCAAGAGTACCCAACTAGGTGTGGGTGAGTGTATGTATATGTGTGTAGAGTGAGTTGATGAGTTTGTGCAAGTTTAGGCTACGAAATGATTTCAAGGAGTTTTTCAACTTTCTCATAGCTTAATGTCAATAGCCATTCGTGAAGGATTTCTTTACATTTATAATTATTCATAGGGTATATGTTCAAAGTTTTATTAATAGTGTTGTAGAGATAGGTAGATTGTTTGGCATACTTTCGCGATGCAAACCGAGATCGAGCAGTAACTTTAGTGGCTACTCTACCTCTTCTTCGGTTATTTAGATTTTCAGGATTGTAATCAACAGATTTATGTAATTTTAAAACAGCGTTAAGGATATAGAGTATTCTGACTAACAGTAGCCCTGAATCTCGGTAGAGCATATCTGTAGAGTATTGGTAGGGTTTAAAGTACATAATTTTTATTAAAGACCTCTGCGCCCTTTCAAGTTCTAAAAACTTTGTCTTCGTAGCTCCTCCCCAGACTGGTATACAATAATTTTGAATCGATTGTGTTAATGATAAGTAGATTTGTTTGATTAAATCTTCTCTCATTGCTTTAAGTTACACAAGTAGTCTGTCAGAAGGGCTAGTGGCATTCCTCGAACCCCGATATTTTCCAGCTTTTTTATAAGTATATCTACAGACACAGTATCAAAAACTTTCTCGAGCTCAAGGAATACTGCCGCTGTCGACTTGTTGCAAAATAAGGTTACACATTGCTGTAACAGCATCTTCAGTAGAAAGTCCTTGTTTAAAACCGTATTGCGAGTTTGACAGTATGTTAAATTTATTTAGGTATATTAATAGCCGGTTATTAATTATTTTTTCTATTATTTTAGAAATAGATGGCCACACGGATATAGGTCTATAATTATTTATGTCGTATGTACCTCCACTCTTATAGACAGGTGTTACAATCGACTCCTTAAGAAAACAAGGGAATATTCCTTTAGAGAAACATAAGTTTATCAGATGGCATAAAATAGGAATTAAAATATGTTTTGAGAGTTTTAGAAATTTAGTATAGGTATGTTATCCCATCCACGGGCACTATCAGACTTGAGATTCATTATGACATTATGAAGTTCTTTAGAATCTGTTTCCAAGAGTGTAAAAGATGAAACTTGACTGGAAGGTAGAGTAAAGCAGAAGATGAATGGTTGTCAGTCATATTTTGTTTGGAAATACTTTCAGCTACAGATTACCCTATATTAGAAAAAAAAATAGTTTACAAAGCTAACTGATTCCGTAGGTAAAGATTTCGTATGAAGCAATAGTGTATTTGGTGTCCTTGTAGATTTATAATCAGTAATGTTATGAATAGTTTTCTATAAAATATTACTATTTTTGGAAGATTTATTAAGTTGTTCTCTATCACATTTTCTTATTAGGTTATTACAATGATTCCTATTTATTCAGTAAGTTATCTTGAGTGTTTCATTACAAGGCTCGGTGCGAAGTTTTCTTTGTATATTATTTCGGTTAATTATGCATTGTCAGATACCTTGTGTAATCCAGGGCTTTATTATTTGTTTACTCCGATTTTTTTATTATTATTGATTTCATTAATAAAAAATATTTTAAGAAAGTATTTAAGTTAATATTTTAATTAAACACTTGAAAAATATAAAAAAGAAATATATCTAGCGACAATTTAGCTTAATTTTAGTAGTATAAGAGTCAAGACCTCCTGAGAAAATTTCTTCCGGTTTGGCTGCGTGCTGTTTGTGACGTCACATAGGCTTAGCAGGAAAATTATTAGGGAAATAATTGTCACTAGATATATATATATATATATTTTTCATCTGTTTTATTTAAATAAGAGAGTAAGGTTTTCTTAAAATTTTTGTTATTATTAAATATGGATAACCGCAAAGTAACGCCTCAATCTATTAATTATAGTTTGTATACACAATACACATAGTTAAGAATTGTGTTGGGTGTGCGTATATTGTATGTTGAGTTTTGATGTTGTGGGGAAAAGCAGCGCATCTGCACCATATTACATTCCTAGCATCTCCTACTCCACTATTACCTGGCCTGTTTCCCTGCTTCGGGGGAATATAAAAGCTGGTGGGGTGCTTTTTGTTTTATTAATTAGGCGTTCTAGCCCAGCTACATTTTGTTTAGATTCCTAGACTAGCATAATACTGTAAATTATGATACCCGGATTTTACAGTTTATGATAAGATGATAAGATAGGCGTAAGATCTCTTTAAATTTTTAATAATCATATTGGTACTTCATAACTGTTGTCGGCAAGTGAAAGATAAGGACCAGTGCCTTTTATTTTTAGCATATATTATCAATCCACCGCTGCTGGACTTAAAAATCAGTAACAAAGTCAGTACATACTTTTTACGCTTATAGGCTTGAGTTTGATATTTTTGCTATCTCATCTGTACGTACATCCCTTATATAAAGTTAACCAAAATCAGAACGACTCTTGCTTTGCTGAGACTTCAACTTTGGCACAAAAAATACCTCACCCCACAAACTATATTACCCCAGCGGAACACATACCTCCTGGTAACGAACTGCAGTGGCCAATTTGGAAGTCGCTCAACAGACTCTGTACCCAAGTTGGACGTTGCAAAAGTAACCTGGCCAAATGGGGAATAAAGGTAATAATAATATAATAATAAATTATTATAATAATAATAATCAACGGGGCAATGCTGCCAGCATGCTGGGCACGCTGCCAATTGGTAGTGGGCTAGAGCATTTGGACTGCTTATGAGTCTGCAATTACTTATAGGGATCTAAATGCTTTTATTGTAGTAGCTGTAGTGTTGTATATAGATCGTAGTATTTTGTTAAGTAAAGGCATAACGTCGGTAAAAAAAAGGAATAAAGGACAAGTTAGATGTGGAATGTGGGTGTGGTGCCCCTGAGCAAAATATGGCACTGTCGTGTCCCCAGTGCCCGAGCACCTGCACACAAGATGACCTCAAATATGCATCAGGCCGTGGAGGTGGCCTCCCATTAGGCAAACTTTATCTAAGAGTCAATTAGCCATTGATACGAAATGAATGAACGACTCTGCTTTTTGGGTCCTCGAATCCAATAATGGCACGCTCATTGCTAAATTGGAGCACATAAGTAGGGTGTTTGTGTGATCTTACAAAAATTAATTATTGTGTCTTGGTTCTGATAGTAAGTGGTACGATGAGGTTGCCGCGTTGTTGACACAGGCTTACCTAAAAGATGCATGTACAGCGTTATTAGCAAAAGTCCTAACAAACATTTTGAGTTTTTTATTTTATTTTGTTTCTTTATGTGTATTTTACGGAATAAGCATGAGGACCACCTGATATTAAGTCTATTGTGGCTGTTATTTATTATTTCATATTTTTTACTACTTGCTCGATGTAAATATTCAAAACTCTATTCAAAGGGAGCGCGGCGCGGTCCAGTGTTGCTGCGGTGGGCGCTCTTGGCTCGGACTAGGCATAGAATTTTATTAAGAGACTCAAACTTAACACAATAAGTTTTTCTAGTAGGTACTGTCTGACACTTGTAAGTTCTGTTTACAAAATAAAAATTTTTTACAAAAAATTTCTTCTCAAAATGTTTGTTTGGACTAGCAGAAATCAACCCTGAGAGGTCGTTAGCATCTTTTTTATAACCCTGTATACTCCATGCTTTAATTAAATTATTAGCATTAACTTACGTGTAGGTGGACAGGACTGACTGGAAGATGGTCTCGCCTTTGCCATTTCTGATGTTGACGATGAACTGGCACTCTGGAACGGTGACGTATTCGTATATGCCTGGGTACAGCTGGAAGCGGCAGAACTCGCCTTTGAAACCTCGCCCAATAGTGCCACCGCCTATGCCACCTATAGGACATCCTGCCAAACGATAATAAATTCATATTTGAAATGGTTTTTACTACCTATTTTAATACTATTATACATTTGGGTATATTTTATCGATTATCTTGAGCTATAAAATACACTCATTTTGTCGAGTTGACAACTTAGGCATTTCAGAGGCTCGTAATCAAATACAGCATAATTATAGCTCTCTAGCTTATATTATTAAAAATAATTGTATTATATGATTTAATACTCAATTATAAGAACACAATAAGTAAACGGTAAATTAAGTAACTAGTTTGTTATTTACGTACGAAATCATAGATTTGTATAGTTTGCTAAATTAAATAGGAATTTAAAAATATAAACGTTAAAGATTTGTAGAAATATATGTACATACTTAGGTACAATTTTCAGATTTGTACGTTGTTGTTTCAACTGCATTAAAAAAAAACTTATAAGTAAAATTTGTGTCTAGTTTCATCTAATATTATTTTTTTAAAGTACAATTATCAAGATTATAATGTAAGAATGCCTTTACTTCACATTGCTACGCTTCTAAAGTACTCGTAACATCTTACTTAATGAAGATATAAACTAATATCTAAGCCACAAATAATTAGAAGACAAACTTTTTTGTTTTAAAAGTAATGAACTAAAGAAATTCGCTCCGTTAACTAGGATCCTCAATGCACATGTCGATTCGTTGACACAGATTAACTATATACAGAAATAATAATACAAACCCATACTTATAACTATATTCCGCACGCACTATTCCATTAGCATTTCCAGAGGGGAGAAGACAGCAATAAATTGTTCACAACGATACCGTATAAAAATATAGATTTAACTCTTACTTATTATGAGTTTCTGCTAGCCTAATACTTCCAAAGAATTTCTCATCCTCTTACCATCTCTTAACCGTTTGTGTTCACCTGGTACTTGGGAACACTTATTTTACTTTATACGATAAGAACAACTGCGGTATTTCATTGTCCGTGTTTTATTTGTTATGCCTGTACTTTTTAGAAATGTTTACAATTAAAGAGTATTAACAGAACCTAATTACATCTCTAATCCATTAAAATTCGTATATCATATAGTAATGACTGTATTATATAAGCGTTGGAACTTTAGTAGACGAATGAGGATAAATAACGGGAAAAAACAACAATAAAATGTATGCGGGACAAAACCTTCGTACATAAATATAAGATTCAAAACTCCAGGCGGAGGTGCTCGCAGTGATATGCGACTACCGTACATAGGTATATGAGGGGCAGGGGCGAACATCCCGGCCCATATCAATAGCTTTTGCACGTAGTAGAAAATCAGTCGTCAAGCACGTAACGTTGTGTTTCGGCAGATGTCCTTGAGATATATTACTGGCTCCCTTCTAGGTTAGTCTGAACTACAACATCGAGCACATCATAACTTATCATAAGGTGATGTAGTAGTCATAGGCTAGCCTATCAAATATAAATTTAACAAATACATATTTCTATTCAATTCAGCGGCGCACAGTTTAAGGGCTAAGAATTCGACAATTCCTTTTGTAATAGATATTTATACCTTACAATAATCTATATTCAATGTTATCTTATCATAATATCGTAATACATATGTTACATATTATCATTGTTTCAATCCAACACCTGGCAGGTAATACATAAATCTAAAGTTTTCTTGATGACTGAATCGTGTATTTCCAAAAAAATATAATCGTATGCAAAATTAGACTTTTCAGCATGCAATATGTTCGCTATATAACTATAATGCGTACCTCAGTCACATATTACATAATATGAAGCATTATACCTCGATATTGTCGATGACTGATGATGAGTTGCAATTCCTTAACCTATTAGTTATAACGTTAACACGATTTAAACATTATATAATTGCTGGACTACAAATACGGACGTGGAATTTGAAGATGTACAATGGGGATTTAAAAAAAAACACAAGTTATTCAAAATGTTGCGTAGAAGGCAAGAAAACTTAGGTGGCAATGGGCTGAACACACTGGAGTAAAATTGTGGGAATATTTGTAAATTAATATAAAATAAATAATAAATAGATAAGTATAAACATTTTTTTAACTAACCACGGAATACGAAAAAACGGAACACGAAAAAAACGTCTTCAACACTCAAAAGTGTGAAATAACTTGTTGAAGTTGGTACCATGAAAGTTCAAAAGTACCAATTGTTACATTATTGTGCGCATGGATGCGTACTTACGGGATCGATTGTCATTCGCTGTCAATGACATCATCAAGATATGAAAACACTTTTCAGTTATTGGTCAAAAACAGCTGGACCGATTTGGATGAAATTTAAATGGGACCACGCGGGAAGTATTCGCTTTCAAATAAAAATAAGATTCATCAAAATCGGTTCACCCAGTCAAAAGTTCTAAAGTAACAATCATAATAACAGTCGAAGGTACTCAAACATCTCCTTTTTTTTAAGTCGATCCAAAACTATATATTGCACCATCAGTATGGTAACGGCAGAAGGAGCGAAGGTGTTGATTAACTCGTGAAAAATGATCTAATGGATTTACAAGGTGTTACTACATAGATGACAGAAAAGAAGAATAGATCAAAGCAGAAAAAGAACACATGTGCCAAACTCATTTAACGGGGGATAAAGATAGGAATAAGATACCATGATTAAACGAATCAAAGCATAATTTTATTGTCGTTACATCACACCATGTAAAAGCGTATCAGCAATTGGGTTAATTATCAATGAAACAACGAACTTAGGGCGTCAGATGTTACGAAACATGGTGTACGTTAAAGCATTTTATTGAATAGCATGGATGGTTAGCGAATAGCTACAGACAAACAAGATAGTGGGTCATGGATGACACGAACTGTTCTTGGACTACCCACTTTGCCTATATATTGAGGATTTGATATATGTATTTAAAAAATTATACTTTTTCTATAGTTATATTTTCGTAATATACACTCGAGAGCAATGAATCCGGGTCACTTAAAGAATGTTAAAAATCTCGGAAACTAAAAATGATAGGTTAATGCAATAAATTGTATTTAATAGACAATGTAATACTCCTTAAATGAAAGTAAAAAAAATATGAGTCACCATACATTTTATTAACACAAAATTACATAAAGAAAAAAACTGCTGATCTCTCCTTAAAACAAAAATAGGAAACATGAAATTTTTGAACTTTATTACGATTTTCTTGAATTTTAATACTTCGTATTGCCTCCTCGTGCTTCCATTACTGCGTTTACGCGGTTTGGCATGCTGTACACCAAGTTCCTTATACGATTTTGGGGAATATTCTCCCATTCCTCTGTGAGAGCAATTTTGAGCTCACGAAGCGTGATTGGGGGAGGGTTTCGTTGTTTTACGCATCTGCCTAGCTCGTCCCAAGCATGCTCGATCGGGTTGATATCCGGGCTGCGCGCTGGCCACTCCATACGAGTAATGTTCATCTCTTGAAGGTAGTCATTCACAATCCTACCTGTATGAGGTCGGGCATTGTCATGCATAAATATAGCATCCTCACCTAAATTGACCATAAATGGACCAACGTGATCATTGAGGATTTCTTCCACATATCTTACGCTAGTTAAAGAGCCGTTTTCTATGATCACCAGCTCTGTGCGACTTTCAGAAGAAATTCCGGCCCACACAAGTACAGACCCACCACCGTAGGCTACTTTTTCTTCGATGCATGCTTGCTTGAATCTTTCCCCTGGTCTTCGATACACTCTGTGTCTTCCATCGTGCTTGTAGAGCATAAATTTTGATTCGTCGGAGAACATAACTTTTGACCAATCTTCAATACTCCAATTTACGTGGCTCTGGGCATATCTTAGTCTCGAAATACGATGCCCACGCTCCAGTTTAGGGCCGTTTGCAGGTCTAAGGGGTTTTAAGTTAGATTCAGCAAGCCGACGTCTTACTGTCCATGCACTTGGGTTACTTCCTCCGAGGCGTCGAAACTGATTGGTGAGTTCAGTTCCTGTGAGAAAGCGATTTCGAAGCATGGTGTTCACCAAGTATCGGTCTTCTCGTGCTGTGGTACACCTGGTTCTGCCCGTTCCTGGTCTGCGTAGGTTAGAACCAGTTTCTTCGTAACGTCGGAGAACTCTTTGTACTGTTGACAGCGACACACCGACAGTCCTGGCTGTATCGCGCTGACTCCGGCCGGTTTCCAGCATTGTAAGTATTCTGGTGCATTCTTCAGGCGTAAGCGACATAATTTCAGCTTGAATAATGAATATAGAGCACTATCAACATGGTTTATGTACCCACATAAATGACAGATTACAAACAAAAGCAAAACCAAATGCTGTAATTTCGTAGTTCCATCTTCGAAAGTGGCCCTTTTTCAAATTTGATTTTTTTATGATATAACTTTACAATAACTAAGAAGTTTTAATACCTTCATTTAAGGAGTATTACATTGTCTATTAAATACAATTTATTGCATTAACCTAGCATTTTTAGTTTCCGAGATTTTTAGGATTCTTTAAGTGACCCGGATTCATTGCTCTCGAGTGTATATTCCTAATTCACTGGATAACTATAGCATTGGTTGACATTTTTATATTTCTTTTCGGATTTTTTATTTTATTTTTTCCCACTGCAATTGTATTTCTAGTAATAATTTAATGGTTATGTTGTAATTTTGAGCTGTTGTATCATTAATCCTCCGTGACGTCACAAAATGGCTCCAACGGAAGACCAGCGCTAGAAAAATAAAACTAGCACATGCTGAGTTGGGGACCAATATGATGTAAAGCAATTATTTCTATGTCTGTCAAATGTGCCTTTTATGTAAATATTCTGTTGTAAATTGCTTACGATGTAAATATATATATAAATTTAATATTCCTTGGTTGCGTAATCTATATACCTATAGTTTTTTTTATTGCTGACAGGCTGGTCTTTGACCACTATCTTCCCTGATGGTAAGTGATGTAGGGATCGAAAAGGCTCTCAATGTCTAGTCGCCGGAACATACCGTTAGATGCTTGGCGACAAATTTTCTACTTGAGGATGATAAAATAATCAGGTTTGTGTTCGCACCGATTACGTAGTATAATATATAAATATTTATACTGCAAACAAAACCTTAATTAATAAATACTTTTTATAGAAGTATAAGCTTTTATACAAAGTATATTTTTAGTCTTTGGGTCAACTTGTATGACTGTAATACTACTAGTACATTGTCAATGTAATTTGTCATATTTTAAGGGTTCTATACATCAGACGAAAAACGGAACCCTTATATGAACACTTCAGTGTCTGCCTGTCTGTCACACACACGCAGTGATTTCTAATCATTTTTAGAAATGAACTAAAGTAAAATTCGCGGAACAAGAAGCTATTTCGACACTTTCCAGTCAAGAGGATATTTAAATAATTATAAAAGAGTTTTCGGATTCAAAAGTAGACCATGAATTTTAACATTTGATGTGAAATTTTGTTCACAAAAATGAAAAGCTGACATCGCCGTGGGACGACCTGTATATGTCCCTGCGATCTTTGTGAGCTATATTTTTCTATCAATAAATTTGATTGGGACTGTTGCAGCATTATGTCGAAACGCATTGTCTTATCATTACCTTATGTGGTGGGGGGTATTGATATTGACATTGATTTGGGTTACGTAAGTATTTTAATGTAGTTGAACAACAGCTATAGTGAACTCTGTATATTAGTAAAATAAGGAAATGAAATAAAAAGTTTAAAATGAGCACTTAATAAAATAATATTCCCGAATTTCCCGACAATAATATTACTTATTAAATTTAAAAGAGTAAAGTCATTCATAGTATAATAGAAATATTCAATAAAAGTAGTGTTTTTCAAGAGTTCGTTATATATTTTATACATACCATACATTCTTTGGGCAGAAACCATGTTGATGTAATCCATTATGGGGCGTTTGTGACTGAGTTTTTTACCAAGGTAGTATTTCAGATACCTAAAACAAAAAGAAATACAAATAAGAATACAGCATATGAATATGTAATAAATAGTTTCGGGCGTTACTTTGCGGAATTCCATATTTAATAATAACAAATATTTTTAAAATATTTTATGAAAACATCAAATTAATATTTTAATAAAACACTTAAAAAATACAAAAATGTATCTCGTGACAATTCCGCCTAATTTTCCTGTTAAGCCGACGTGACGTCACAAACGCCACGCAGCCAAACCAGATCAATTTTCGACGCGCTTCGCTTCTACACGAAGCATCCTCAGGTCTTGACTCTCGATCGTGCGCTCGTAGAGTAGAGTAGAGCTCGTACACTGTATTTGCTGGTAACTGTTTGTAACGAAATATATATATGTATAAGAAGTCTAGTAGTATAATGTAAATAAGTTTCTTCTTTCTTTTTTCTTTAATTCTTTAGTTCTTTAAATAAGTTTCTAGGAAATAAACAATTTATTATTATTATTAATGAAGCAAGAAAAGAGGTCAATTCGAAAATGTTTTAAAAATATATGAATAATTATTTTTTCTAGATAATCTAGAAATATTGCTCAATTAGTTTCATAGGGTTAAAAGTTTAGGTGTTTTATATAAATTACAGAGATAACAGTCACCGTCAAGCAAGTCTAAAGACAATGATAAATCTTTCCTACAAAAAAACAAAGATTATACCTATAAACTGCATGCAATGAGTTTAGAAATTCAAACATATTAGCTAACCATGAGTGAATTCTGTATCCCACTGGCCTTTAAGGTTGAACTGGTTGTACAGTTCTCCATACAAACGCCGTAGGGTAATCACACCCTTATTTGAGATTTTAGGTATAGAATTAACCCATTGGTATCGGCGATAATTATAACAATAGAATTTCATTCATAAATTGGCCATAGTGGTCCAGTCCGATGCCAACTTATTAAGCATAATATTGATTTAACTTGTCATTATTTAGGTTTGTATCATAACAAAATTTAAAAATATAATTAAGTTGAAAGTTATGGGCCTTGAAAACTTTTTATGAAAATGTTCTGAGGCTCTTAACTCTCAACTTAATTATGTTTTAAAAATGTTGTTACGATACCAGCCTAGATAATGACGAGATCAATCGATATTATGCTTAATTCTGGACCTATTATCCCAACACCCCAATAGTCAAAGAAAACAGTCAATATGACTTTGACTTTTCATCAAATTTGCTGTGGCTTTTTCGGTTTCGGTTCAGTTGGAAGGTGCCACTCTGAAGCTTGTTGACTAGTTTGCATTGTATGTCAAACTCGTAAACCCACGTCTCGTCACCGATAATAATGCATTTCATGATAGTAAGTTATGTTGAGTTATAATTGACTTGTTCTAGCATGGTAAGCCAGGTTGTTTCATCCCCAAGTTATTATTTGAAATGTTATGGATCGACTTGTGAGACAAGGAAAGCTTGGCAGCTATCTCTCTCAAACTTGAATGAGATATTAAGTCACTCTTTCCTTCACTTTTGGGATGTTAACTTCACCTGCAGATGTTGATAGACAACCAGAACAAGGCAAATTTTCCATCACATCTAACAACAACAAAAAAGCAAAAATTTGCATTTGAAAACATAAACAATTCATCCATGCCTGATACTTTTTTGACAATGTATATGCTGTAGGAGTAGAGTATACAAGCTTTATAACCTATTAAACTTATAACTTGTAGCTTTTATCATCAAATAATTGTTATTATTGTATTTCTTTTAATTAAACATTTTTTACAACAAGTAAATCACAAAAATGAGGTACATATATGTTAATTGAAAGATATATCTTAATATATATTTCAATATCATCAGTGAAACAATAATATTAGCGACTTGACAGAATGTTCCCAAAATGACCATTCCCAAAATTACTTTACCACCATTATTGTCCATATTTTTTTGTACTTTAATATTATACTAAATATTATTGATTATTTTTTTATGATTTTATCCTAAGCAATCTACAATAGCATTATTGTAATAATGCTGAATTGATGTACACTATAAACAAACAAAATGAAAACTAAAATACCATTTTAAGTAAAATATTAAATATTTAAAAATAGACACACAAAAGAAACAATCACCACACCTAAACACCTATAAAACAAACTTCGGGAAATATGCATTTCAGCTAGAATAAACTAAAAAATAATTAGTGTATATTTGTTCTATATGAAGAAATGAGTCACTCAACATTGGCTGTGAATATATGCACACATAACCATAAATTTCTATTATTTCAATCAATTATAATAATTATAGGTTTATGTGTTTTTTGGTCAATTGAATTTCTTGAAATGGATTATGGAAGTATTCACGAAATTATTTTTTGAATATTTTAGGTGGCATATGATTAAAATAATGCAGTATACAATTGTGATTAAGTATATTATTGATGATAATAATGGGTAAGTGAAAAATGAAAGTAAATTTAATTATTTGAAAACTCTTTTTTACTGGAATTTACAGCATGAAATTTGAGTTGGTATGAATGAATAATTTCTCTAAAATGTGGTATATCAGAATAACTTAATTTCAATTGATTTAATTTCATCGAAAGCTTGACAAATTCACAAAGATATTTTTATATGGGCTGCCTTCTAATATCAGCTCGCCTGGAAAATTAATTAATTTCTATACCTTCTACAAAATATATTAAAATTTGTTTGAAACTCATCTTATTTACAAGCTAGACCAGTGCCTGTCTAGTCAGACCGCAGAGTCTAACTAAAAGGGCACCATTTTTCCTTTCGTGTACAGAAATAAACGAAATTTGTCAGAAAAATATAGAAAATTAATGAAGTATAGAACCCTCGGTAAGCAAGTGCAACTTGCACTTAGCCAGTTTTTAATTTATTATGATGAGTTATGTTTTTTTAACAAAATATTGCGAAAACATATGAGATAGGCATACCTAGCAGTAAGCGGCATCATGTCAAAGATCTGATGGGCACTTGGTCTTATGATCTGCTTGCTCTGCAGAGGAAACTCGTGGTTCAGCCGTAACTTTAACCCGATTTTAGGGGGCTCATCCAGTTCGTGATCTCCCATTTTTTCAGGTTCCTGAACTTTATATTTCTTTTTTATCAATGTTACACGTAAATATTTTTGAACTGTCGAGTTAAAAAGTTGTAAAATTATGAACTATAACGAATGCATTATTGGTGTAAATTTTCCTCCAAAATTCTTTAGCAAATTCTAGGAGCAAGTATTTATATTACTTTTATAAAGTATCTCTTGCTCCTAGGTCTTAGTATTGAATCCCCTTTGTCTTTGTAATCTTGGTTGAATCTTCATAGGTTCATTTTGGCCGCAGCTATTTCCCCGCAGTAATTTTAGGCCGCAGCTATTTCCCCGCAGTAATTTTAGCACAGACTAAATATACCTGTTCGTTCTTCAGTGTAATGTTACCATTACTAAGATTTTTAAGTAACTCAGTATTGGCCATACAACTGACTTGTAACCGTGAATGGGATGCTTTGCCAAGCGATTTATTATCTGTGTTATACGTCTGTCGATAATCATCAAACAAACCTAATCAGGTTTGTTTACATTAATGTATTTTATAAAACTGAAGTTCTCTAAATATAAAAGCTATTAAAGATTGATTGTTTTAGAAATTGTCCGTCAAGTCCGATCTTATATCAAATGTAAGTAAGTCCAGTATAATACAACAAAACGTCGTTATGAAAACCTCTAACTGTTGCATGGTAGGAATCACTGTAAATACTAACAATTTGCCATTAATAAAGAGATGCTTTTATTTTTTAATAATGAAACGCCCTCCTAATCTTGAAATAGGTCAGTTGAAAACGTTACTAATGGTCAATTGGTCACCTATAATAATATAACCTATATGGTCAGTGTCGCAAAACTTGCCATACCTATCTATCTTATTATAAAATACATATGAGGTTATAGCTTCGCGATGTACTAATGTATTTCTCATACCTGGATTCGTCTTCCTGTAGGCTGCTAATTCTTTGTCTCTGCTTCGCCTTCGTTATGGGTTGTTGTTGTGTCTCAGCCTGCTCTCTACATCCACCTCCTATAGATATTAATGCAAGATGAGTATACCTAATCACCCATCCTGCCGCGGAGTCACGGTAAGCCCGTGGCGCTCCTCGGTGCACTACTTCTCGGTCAACTGCAAACATAACTAGTATCAGGGCAATGACTAAAATTCAATCACTGTGTCGCGATACACATAAAATCTCACTCTCAAAGGCGCGAGTGATATACCAGACGTCTCCGGTAACCCATGAAACGTAAACTTGGTCAAGTGCGCACCCCAAGATTCTGAAACAACCCAGATCTCACCCCCCCCCGCCTTGGAGACGAAATATGTGCCTGGGTCGACTTTGGAGCTGTAGTTAGCATAAGATGAATACCAGTCAGGATTGATCCCACACAGCGTGTGTAGGCAACCATCCAAAATGGCAATCATAATAAAGATGAAACAAGGGTATCAAGTTAATACATGATACACCGAATAGACCGTAAGCACACACGTAACAAACCGCAAACAAACATGGTTACCAAAGTTATACACAGCTTGCGAAGAACTCCTGCAGTCTATCTTCCAAGTGTCCTTCCAAGTCAAAAATGAAATAAATAAACATTAGCCTTTCCTAAAAAAGTTACTCAAAGATAGCTGACTAACGTTAAGTTTACTTCAACACCCATATTTAGCCATAACATATTACCATACTGTAGGTAGCTCATTTTCGCATCTTTTGAGTGAAATTATAGGTAGTAATACATTTGTACATTTTTGTTACATGTCTTCAAAAATTTTGAATAATAGACAGGTCAAAAGGTCTAAAGCTAAAATCAATTTATTTTACATAACACAGGGTGAGCGGGTTCTTTCCATGGGAAAAGTTAAGTGAATTTAATTTTTATATCTAATATGCACACACCATATGTACATAAAATCTGGCTTTTGATGCAAACCAGTAAAGAAACGGAATAGAGGCAAAGGAGTGGACAAAATGTTTTTGTTTTCTTGTAGGATGGGCACAGGAGCATAAAGTTAAATAAACAAAACATTTATCAGCTTTTTATTAAAGGACGATGATAGAAAACTTTCTTATAAATTACTTACTGTAAATAATTATTTTAGTCATTTTTATTTTTCATATATTTATTGTGCCTTATATATAATTGAATGATAAATTCTAAATCTACATACAATTTTTAAAGCCCTTGCATGGCTTTTCAAATATACACTCTTGCATGCGTTTTAGTAGGAATACCAATATTTGAAAAATAAAAAATATTATTTCTGTAGGTGGTTTAAAATCATGAGTAAATTCATTGAACAATGAACAAATTTAAATTTATAAGCAGATATTTATACTTGGATGTGCTGAACTTTTCTCTGCACATACGGCACATGTGATTAAACCGTGGTTTGTTTTTTTGCGATACCAATGATACTAAATATATTGACTATTCTTTTTATTTTTTTGTACCTGATAGGTTAGCCTTTGACCACTATCTCACCTGATGGTAAGCGATTATGTGGTCGAAGATGTTGTTCAGGCTAACCTAGAAGTATTTTTTGTAATAGGCTGGTTTGTTTGTGGTAGGTAGGTAGCTTGTGTGTACGTAGATAATCAGTTATTTTTCTGTATAAGTAGTGAAGCATTATTTGTACAAGAGACAAATTACTTAGCATTCTATGGATTCACCGTGCGGGTGCCGGGTCCATCGCGTTGCAGAGGTAGAGGCTAGAGGGGCCTGGGACTTGCAACCCAGGAGTAGGGTTAAGGGGCCCCTTTATGATATATCAATGCTCTCTTCACCGAGCCAGAAGGCTCGAGCGGTGAAGGGAGCATTAAGGGGAGGACCCCTACCTAACCAAATTTGGTAAGATCCTACTAATACTGCCTTAGATACACATTATAGGATGGAAGTTACGGTTGTTCTTGGTAGGCCAAGGTCTTTAAGTAGGTTATATAGGGATTTCGCTGGTATACCCCTTGCTCCAACTTCTACGGCATATAAATTAACCACATAATCGTTTTTGGTTAAATCATTTGTTAGGTCATAATATTTGTTTGTTTTTATTGTGTGTATAGGTATGTTTGTTTATCATTATCATCATAAGCCCGAAGACATACAATTTTGAACAAATGCTTCCCCCATCCTCATAATATGTACTTAATTATTACATTAGATTGCATATGCTGGGATTTTGTCCTTGTGTCTGGTCTAAAACTTATTCAAGTTTGAATTAGTGGAATCAAACGTCTTTGCCAGATAGATTTTAATAACAATCAAAACCCTTGTGCGCATGTTTTTTTTACCATGGCAGAGGTTATTTACACATCATTTTCTTTAAAAAATTATTAAGAAATGGTCAACTTTAGTTGATGTTTTGTTACATGTGAGTATAACACACTCATATAGTATTTTAGTCGGCAAAGTACTTGAGTCAATAACTTATTTTAAATTAACATTTGAGCTGAGTGCTTTCATTGACTATAAGTTCAGTGTCAGTCAGAACATGTAAATGAAATAGTCTATCAGGCAAGGTTTCAAGGTTCTTAGAACTATTTACAATAATTATATAAATAGGTACTTATTTTTGTACGAGAACTTCAAATGTATTAAATAATTTACTTGTATTTTGATTCGACGACAATGGTGTTTGGTGTATGTTGTGAATTTAATCACTACTGCCATAACAAGGGTACTTTTCCAATGGTCTAATAAAAGTACTTGTAAAAACGTGTTGGTAGAAAGATATTGTTTGGATTTTACACTTATTCATGTACAAACTAAAGGAACGAGATTTTAAGCTAATGTACTTTATACTGCATCTCAGCAGTTTTTTTAGTTTTTTTTTATGCTTGATAGGTTAGCCTTTGACCACTATCTCACCTGATGGTAAGTGATGATGTGGTCGAAGATGTTGTTAGGCTAGCTTAGAATTACTGGCTCTCAAGGACAGCTGCCGGAACAATCTATTAGGTGCTTGGCGACAGATCTTCTACTTTAGGGTGGTAGCTAGCCAGGCGGGCATTCGCAAAATGCCCTACCACTATGCTATAACGACTGCCATCCGAAGACAACAACCGGGACCGACGGCTAAGTTAAGCAACGTCCGCCGCGGTCATGAGTTGGATGGGTGACCGCTAGTGACATTACTACTGAGCGTTGCCGTGCTTCGGAGGGCACGTTAAGCCGTCGGTCCCGGTTGTCGTCTTAGGATGGCAGTCGTTATAGCATAGTGGCAGGGCATTTCGCGAATGCCCGCCTGGCTAGCTACCACCCTCAAGTAATGTAATCCGCATAGCAGGCGTTATTGCAAACCTAACAATATTAATCTAACATAGTTATGTATATAGGTACAATTACTTAATCTGTGATTTGTTATACTGTTATGCATTAAACTATAGTAGAGCAATATTAATGAGTTTTTTGTTACATTTTTAGGGTTCCGTAGTCCTGACAAGGAACCTTTATAATGTCGTCATGTCCGTCTGTCCGAGGTTTTGCTAAGATACTGTTTGTACAAGAAAGCTGCAATTTTGTAAGGGTATGTAAACTTATCACGCTGTTAAAGTGGTAAATATTTTTATTAATATTTTTTTTAAGGTAGCTCCCATATAAGTGATGTGCGGATGATTTTTTTTTGGTCGTCTATCCCATCGTGTGGGGCATCATTGAATAGATCTTTTAAAATTACTTCGGGGGTTGCTTAGTATTAGCAACCCCTAAGTCTATTAGAAGAATTTTTGTGTTTATTGTAATGTTGCTCCTGTACAGTAACGCGGCTGAACGGCAATGCAGGCTAGATCTTTGCAGTATTATGTTTATAATGCATGTTTCTGTTTCAACTTACTTAGGGGGCTCTGCTTCCTCAGGCTGCATGTCTAGTAAATAAGGTGTTATTACAAAATCACAAATATACGATAGGATAAATTTAAGTCATGGGCGGGATTCGAACCCGCATAGCACGCGTTATTGCAAACCTATATTAAAATTATAAGGTTGCGTCCTCATTTACAAAGTATAAAACCAATTGCAAAATTGGTCTTGTTTGTAGTACAACGCAAGTGGTACTATAGATGTCGCTCCATCCCAATACGATGGTTAAAGACCGGTGGGAAAGATTTGAGTTATGACGTCATGTCATGTTAGCTCAATTGGTTAGAGCATACCCCGGCTCAAGGGGTGGATGGACGCGGGTTCGAATCGCGCACATGACCTAAATTTTTCCTATCGTATATTTGTGATTTTGTAATGTAATCCGCATAGCAGGCGATATTGCAAACCTAAGAATATTAAAATAAGGTGTTAGTATATACTTGGCTTATAAAATTATAAAAGATGAGTGTTTGTGTAACTCCGCCTCATAATGTTGAATTTTGACATATATGATGCCGGTCCTCAGCCCGGACAAAGGAGGAAGGCACACACTTTACTAATCATCCTACAATTACTGGCTCTCAAGGACAGCTGTCATTTTGCCAACCACCTAACATCTATCGCCAAGGTAGGTGCTTGGCGACAGATTTTCTACTCGAGGGTGGTTGCTAGCCAGGCGGGCATTCGCAAAATGCCCCACCACCATGCTAAAAACAAAGTCACAAGTATTACTTACACACGTTGTGCTGTGACAGATGTTAACTTAAGTTCACTTATCCCTATGTATGAATATTATTCACTATATGTATGTCTGTTAAGACAGACAGCACAACCGGTAGATTGAAGTGGAAATCTTGGTAGGGATAGGTGTACAAGCCGACTATAATGTAGAGATTTCAGATTCCAGTAACGTAAAACCAAAATCTTGGAGTGACGAGGGCAGAGCAGTGCCACGCACGTATTCAGATCTAAGCTCCTGGGTGACATTGCAATGGGAGCACGGGTGGTGCTTAGCTTCAGGCACAACTTGATGCTGCTCTACAGATATTATTACGCCAGTTGAATAAGATGTGTGCTATTGCTCTAGGGCTATGATAGCAGTGTTGTGCTGTGATCACATCGCAGCTTTGTATACAGTCAATAAGAACTTGTTGAGACATAGGTACTGATGAATATAATTTCCATTCTTTTTCAGGAACGTAAAATCTTTCTCCATTGACGTCTTCAATCAAGTCTTTAGTCAAGCCTGTGTACAGTCAAGCATATTCCAGTAACGTTTTTGTGATAATATCAATGTGCCTATGTTTCAATACCTAAATAATTTACTATCTAGAAATTCTTTATAAATATTAAACTCTTCCTGTAATAACTGAACTGCTTTATTTATTTCTTTTCCATTGCCCATTAGTAGTATGACATCAACAAAGTGTTATCCATATTCCGTTACCTTTGTATAGGCATATAATAATCATGTTTTAATCTCATAACTTCTCTTTGGGTAGACTGATTTAGATTAAACAAAAACCTAAACCTCAGGACTCCTATAAATATATAGGTATTAGAAATAAGAAAAAATATTAGAATCTAACACCTTCCTATTTATTAAAAAAGATTTTTGTTGGTATATTACCAAGAAAAATGTTTATAATAATTGTTTTTATATCTATGATAGGCTAGCCTTTGACCACTATCTCACCTGATGGTAAGTGATGATATGGTCGAAGATGTTGTTCAGGCTAGTCTAGAATTACTGGTTCTCAAGGACAGTTGCCGAAACACACCGCTAGGTGCTTGGCGACAGATTTTCTACTTGAGGGTGGTAGCAAGCCAGGCAGGCATTCGCAAAATGCCCATCCATCATGCTGTAACGTGGGACAACAACCGGGACCGATGGCTTAACATGCCCTCCGAAGCACGAAAGCGCTCAGTAGTAATGTCAGTAGCGGTCACCCATCCAACTCCTGACCGCGGCGGACATTGCTTAACTTAGCTGATCGATTCAGAACGGCTAAGTAAACTTCGCTACGAGCGAATTCAATTATCTGTTATGTACAGACCGACGACTCTTAATTGCGATTTCAATGCTAGCAATTTACTGTTTCTTATTTCGCTGTTAGGTGGAAAGTCAGTCTGGTATTTTAAATTATTATCAATTGTACTTCCCCATATCTTCCCATGGAAAAACACTTGAAGATGAGCAGCAGCGCCTTCTAAAGAACTACGATCGTAGACTGCGATCCCCAAGAAAGAAAGAAACATTTTATTAGGTACTTACACAATATAGAACACAGAGCCAATATCTAACAAATGAATAACCAAGTGGAACACACAAAGATACATATGTACATAAAGTCACGCCTGAACCCTGGAGGGGAAGGCAGACAGAAACTACGGTTTTAGGTAACTTCCGCTCATCTCATATGTGTTTAAATACTTCTGAACGCAAGTACCTACCTAACTGGTGTTCAGCTCAGCATGTGTTGGGTGTATTACAAACACCCAACGCTGGTTTTCAGCTGTAACCAAGACGCCTGCTAAGCGTGGGGATAACAAAAATACCCTCTAAATGGGTAGGCTGTGTTCAGCAGTGGACTATCTAGCTGATACAGTACAGTAAATTGTACTCCAAAGAAGTAAAAACATATCACATTCACCAAGAAACTTTATTGGTATTTGTTATTAAATTTAATAGTATTTGCTATTGTCCACGATGAACACTATTTTAAGCGAGTGAATGTTATTAGAATTTCATGAGTTTGGCCTATACAGCTTCGTTAGTTACTCTCTTCAGCTCTTCGAGAAAGTAACCCGAAGAGACGCCATTCTATTAGCTTTGTAAGAAACAAATTTCTGTCAATTTTTCTCATATCGAAACACGTTCTAATTGGCTAAGCCACGACCACGTAATTTATAGTGATGGGACGGAACGAATGTGCAATTTTAATCGATATCGATATAGTGCATACTTAGAACATCAACGTGGTAATATATCTATAAACATCTTAAGCGTTGAGTGTGAATTCTATTTATGCTTGTCTGTAAGAAGTAGGTAAACAATGGAAACTACTGTGTAACAAAACCTAATGTTAGCAAATTACAACGTCAAATACACTTACAAACTGCTGTATTGGCAGGATTGTCCACTTCCGAACACATTCTCCACCATTTAGGGAGAGTTTGCCATAATTCCCACGATTGGCAGGCGTCTTGGGGATCGCAGTTTAAGATATCAGTTCCTCAGAAAGCGCTGTACCTTTCGGTATTTTACCTAGCAATGGTGGAGTAAAATTCTAGCACGGTAGCCCAGGGGATACTTATCAATTAACACTTATAAATTAACATGAGTCACTCACCGTGTCTATTCTGCTAAGTCTATTTTTAATAAAGTCAGCGCATTTTAGCTAATCCACATAATGTAAGTTAATATTTTAGTTTTCACAGCTATCAATAAGATAAAATAAAATACAGAAGAAATACGAAGCAGTGATGGCTCAGTGCCATTGGCTATGGACTGCCGTGCCCCATGTCCATGGTTCGAATCCCGCCGCGGGCTTGAGCTTCAAAGCATGGTGGAAGGGCATTTTGCGAATGACCGCCAGGCTAGCGACCACCCTCAAGTAGAAAATCTGTCGCCAAGCACCTAACGGTGTGTTCCGGCAGCTGTCCTTGAGAGCCAGTAATTCTAGGTTAACCTGAACAACCTCTTCGACCACATCATCACTTACCATCAGGTGAGATAGTGGTCAAAGGCTATGTAATTAACAACTATGTCTTAAGGTGAAGGGCGCAGTGCAATTCGTGACTTGTAACGAAATGCATCTGCTATAGGCAGAGATTAGTCCGCTTAACATCAGGCGGGCCTTGTGCTTGATCCGTCACAATTACATAAAAAAAAGACTAAAACAACGGAAAAAATTTAAGTTAGAATACTCATTCTAACTTATAATTTTACCAAACTCATTCTAGCTTTCCAAATATTGTTTTATAAGCTTTAAGTTATATATATAGGTTATAAATAAAGTAATTACTATGATTCGCATCTCTTAAAATAAGTAAAATATTAAATGACTCCCTAAATAACCTAATCAAATATCTACTACGACATTATTGAAAAAAATTAGATCGCTGAGTATTAAGAAATTCGGTATTTGAAAATATTAAAAATGGTTTATTATATAAGGCTTCCTTCGAAGTGTAACAGGTTTATTTATAAAATAAGTATTTGAGTGTGTTTAGATATACATAAAACTAATTCAAACAAATAAAATAAAGATCTTTTATACAATACATATACATTGTATATATACATATAAATTGAATAATAATAATAATGGCCATATTATAAGTGTATAGGTGTAGTAGATATTTTACTAACTATGTAAGACAAAACTATATAGATAGAAATTAATAAGTTGTGCGATATCTGTTTAAATTCCACTGTATCTTTTAGAAGCAGTGATGGTCCAGATGACTATGAATTTCCGTGTAAAAATTCCTTAGTTGGAATCAAAAATTTACCATAAGAAGGGTATCATAATATCGACAATTATCTATATAAAATCGATATTCACCACCATAAGTACTGTAATCACAACACTAGGAGGAAGGATATTTTAAATTTGGAGTGTGTCCGATACAACACACTAGTTGCCAGATAAACCGAACCATGAATTCCACTCTCGAGGTTAGTTTCTCGATGCTTCAGCTTTAGGCTCGTGTCGTCGATTGATATCTGAATAGTTTTTTTTTATGTTATTGTGACGGAACAATCCCGAGGCCCACCTGATGTTAAGTGGACTAACCTCTGCCTATAACAGACGCATTTCGTCAACGACGAATTGCACTGTGCCCGTCACACTGAGACGTCCAGTTGTTAGGTCTCATTAGCCTGTAATTACCTGCTGCCGGAACACACTGTTAGGTGCTTGGCGACAGATTTTCTACTTGAGGGTAGTCGCTAGCCAGGCGGGCATTCACAAAACGCCCTTCCACCATGCGGTGAAGCTCAAGCCCGCGGCGGGATTCGAACCATGGACCTGCTGCACGGCAGTCCATAGCCAATGCCACTGAGCCATCACTGCTTCAAAAAAGCTTCAGCCCTGCTATAGGTAAACCCCATAAATATCTTTTATTAGTAAGTAATATATAATAAGAATATATTAGGGTTTGCATTGTAGACCACATGGGGTACTTTTTATCCCGGAAGAGTGGTGTGATGTGATAGCCACTATGCACGTGTATGGAAACTGAAGCCTTGTGACTACATAACTTGTGAACAAATACATAGACAAAATAAATTATTACCAGTACCTACGTCATATCAAATGGTTTAAATTTCCAAATATCGAACATGTACTTACATCTGTATGTATTCAAAAATACCGGAGATGCCTATGATATGAACAAGATAGTAAAAAGGCCATGATCAACCAAAAACCAGTAAAATATTTAAAATTTTATTTCAATAGTGTAAACAAATTCTCCCTTCCTATTTGTATGTTAATATAATTAAACATTTATCTATGATTTCTTGATGGGATAAAAATACTTAAATTGTATATCAATCGAACTAAATTAAAACTAAAATAATGTACGTAATATAAATATCTAATACTTTCCGGCCGTGACTCCGTCCGCGCGTATGTAGGTTATCGTTTTGCGTAGTTGGAAAGAACTATCCTATGTCCTTAACATTATTTTTCACCCTCATTAGTGACCCTTGCTACTTATGGGATCGATTGTCATTCACTGTCAATCAGTATATCATCAAGATCAAAAAAGGCTGATCCACTTTCCGATTTCCGATGATGAAATTTAAATGGGACGACACGGCAAGCATCAGTTTTCAAATAAAAAAAGAATCATAAAAATCGGTTTACCCAGTCAAAATTTCTGCGGTAACAAACATAAAAAATAAAAACACAGACGAATTGAGTACCTCGTCCTTTTTTGAAGTCGATAATATGTTGATTGGAGACTGCCACAAATAAACTCGATTAAAAAACAAAATACCTCAAAATCTGGAAAAATATATTTTTATTCGCTGTTTGATCCACTCAAACTAAATGTATGAAAATGTTATTTTTTGTATGGTATAGGTAATATATTGGGGTATGGGGATGTTAGGGTGACATGTTTAGGTAATGGAAAACTACTTAGTACTACAAAAAAACGTTACGGGGCGTCGCGGGATAAAAAAACGTGAGCAGTTTGGACGATTTCGTCATAGGAGGTGGACAGATTGGACGCACGAGGGGTTAATTAGTGTAGGTAGATATCAAATTCTCATGTCTGAGTGTTAGTATCAAAACTCCTCCGAAACGGCTTAACCGATTCCTATGAAATTTTGTGTGTATATTCAGTAGGTCTGAGAATATGACGTAAACTATTTTTCATACCCAACATTTTATTTTTATCTTTCGGACAAAAACATTTTTTTAATTTATCTACGATTTGGCATTAAAATACATTAAACCCTAAAATTTCACCCTTCTACCACCAACACCTATTTTTTAATAGCTATACAAGTAGGTACTTTAATAATTTTCTACTCTCGGCGGTCGATAATTGATCAGGAAATGAATTGCCTAGAGATGAATTTTCTGTGGCCGTTTTAGGGCTGCTATTACCACTCGTTCTGTTATTTCCGCCAGGCGTCTATCGGTGTCACTTCTAACCCCGTAAACAGCATGGTGTAGGCAGGACTCCTGTCTTTTTCACACAATAAGCTTTCTATCACTTCCTAGAGTTTAGGGCTTCAACAGTTTTATTTCCTAAAATTTCACTATGTTCACAAATGTTCACGGATATCCAAAATAGCATAGCATGTTGAGTACGATGAGAAGCAGCAAACTGGCAAGTAATTGTGAATGAAAGAATTAACGCAATATAAAAAAAAAGGCTGTATTTTGTATTGAAAATATAAATGTAGACTAAAAGATGTAGTTTAAAATTTATTAGTTAGGTAAGATAATAAAAGGACAATGAATTCAAGAAATGTATCTTTGTTTTGTTATTTTTATATGCGGTTATCGTTAATAGCGCTTCTTTCCTCTTCCTTTTTTTACTTACTTACATTAAATAAGTTAGTCATTTTTATGTCACTAACAAAATATTCACTAGATATAATTTATATGGCAAAACAACGTACACCGGGCCAGCTAGTATTGATATATGTCTATAAAATTTCTTATATTTTCTTAATTTACTTTACATTAAGTATAAATTTATTCTTAATCCTTTTAAAAAGCCATTTACATATATTTACTAAAACAAAATTCGTATAGAATAAGAACAACTCTTAATTCCGTGTCACGGAACGTATATCTTCGTAAGAACGTAAAAGCCTTATACATACAGCACACTATAAAAGAACCAGTCTAAAAGACCCCTACAATCTAGAAAGGCGAACGGTGACAAGGGTTATTTTATACTGGTACTGCGGGGAAATAGCCAAAACATTGCCCACGCAGTAGCACACATACACAAAAACCTTCACACTTTCAAAGAAATACATACACACATACACATATTTCTGACACTCCGGGCACCCATGTTGCCATTTTTTACAATATTCAGATTTCGTATTTATCTAGGACAATGTGAACAATATGTGTTCATACAAAAATCAAAAGGAACGAAAAAAGAAGCAAAAGGAATTGTTAATGAAATATTTTTCAATAGTTTTGGAATATTTCTATGCTCCCACAGCTATTTTTCGTCAGTAAAAATCAAATAATTAAAACTATGAAAAGCTGCCCATTCACGCACTCAGTTTTACAGGGTTCATTCACTCTTTTATATTATCTATGCAAGGTTCCACAGATAATATATTCCTGTCATTTACTGCGGGGAAATAGCTACTGCGATTTACATTTTACATAGATATATAGATAGGTCACAGATCAGTGATCACTATCAGCGTTGTTCCAAGGGTATATTCCATTTAACGCTAATAACGTTATTTTCGATAATTTTGATAATAATAATAATAATAATAATAATTTATTGCTCAGCTAAAGTACAATGCTTAACTTCTATACTTAAGATCAATACTATATATATGTGCATTACATTAGTACTTATATGGACAAGATAACATTGTACATAATATAATACTAAGCTAAAGTGGCTTGAGTTTATTATTTTGTTACAATATTGACGTGCAGAATCTACACTAAGAATACACTTGTATCGTAGATTCTGCATACCCTTCAATGTTCAAGTATAATATTAAACGTGGCCTAAAAGTTCTAGTAAAAATATAATTATAGAAGAGAAATTTTAACAATCAAATTAAGTTATTTTAAAAATTATATGTATAAAAGTAAATTTCATGTGTGTGGGGTGAGTGTGTGTGTGTGTGTGTGTGTGCATGCATATGATATTGTGAAGAAGCCCAGAAGTGGCATGATCATCTTCATACAAGTACTTTCAGCAGGTTTTCTGTTTCGTAATAGGTTAATCCTTTTAGCCAACTTGTTAAAATATTTTTTGCTTCTCTGTTATTCGACTTGACTAAACTTTTAAGAACTTTGCTGGTGTTGTTATACAGATATGGACCGAGAAAACATAAATGTTTATGCGCTAATTTAGTGTTAAACTTTTGTCTAGAAAAAAATTGATCTTTCCTTCTCTTACTCATGAAATTTGATTTTTTTATTAATGTGATTGGCTTGCGTTGATGAAGTAAAACGTTTTGTATGTATAGCTGTCTTACTGTCAATACATCACAATCCTGGTAAAGTTCGGAAGTATCACTAGATCACATCTGCGTCTATGGTTGTGATCGTTTGTATAACCCGGTTCATTAAAGAAAGGAATCTAAAATGGCGGCGCTTATCATGTTCTCTCGCTCGCACACTAGTGCCGTTTATACTCTCGCGCGTACCGCAAGCAGAAAAAATATTAGTCTTGGAAAAAACAAATTAATCACATCAAACGGGTTGAGGAGACGTACTGGACAAGAAATGTGATCAGAGAAAAAGAAATGGAGGATTTTATTATTAATTTAGGACCAGAAATCAGTGATTCTGAAACAGATGCCGAGAAGTCATCGGACGATAATGAAAACGAGGAATCTTGGGATGAAGAAATGTTGGGAGTAGAACCCTTACCCTTTGGTGATCCTGGTGAAGGACCGTCACATCTATGTTAAACTTAGGTCTACCTAATAAATGAGTTAAAAATAATATTAGTTCTTTATTTTAACCAACATCGTCATAATACGGATCCTGCTGAAATTTTGTTATAGACGTTGTCAGGTGCAGAAACGAACATAGAGTCCTTTCATCCCGAAAAAAAATAGGTACTGTTTCCGATGAAAACAACAATAACGTTCTAATGACAATAGATGGCGCCACGTGTCTTTAAAATTTTCAACTTTCACGCGGGCGAAGCCGCTGGTAGAAGCTAGTTTGAAATTAATACGACCCGGTCTTGTTTTTATTATTTATAATTTGAAAAAAAAACTGACATGTAATTTTTTATGCTAACTGTACTATCTGTCAACGCAAGTACAAGCCGCCATTTTAGATTCCTTTCTTTAATGAACCGGGTTATATAACTGTCATCATCCCCTGTTCCATTTAGGATAAGAACGCTAAGAAATAATTTTTTTAGGGTAGCTCACATACAAGTGATGTGGGTATGAATTATTTTTTTGTCGTCTATCCCATCGAATGGGGTATCATTGAATAGGTATTTTGAAATAATTTAGGGGTTACTAATACGATTTTACGATTTAATGCTTCGATTACGAAATATTCAACTTTAAAGTGCAAATATTTGTTCCAGTAGGGCGTCCCCCCCCTCTAAAACCTAAACTGCTTGCTTGAAAAGTCTGAAAAAATTCATGATGATAGTGCAATTCATGAACTTTCAACTTTTACTTTTTTTTGTAGCATCCCCCCAGAGGGGTGGGGGATTAAGGAAACTATTTTTGTTTTTAAATAATAATAATTAAAATATAAATCCTTCTAATGAATCTACATACATTAGAAGGACTTTAGGTCTGGTATATATGTATATATTTTGTGCAATGGGGAGGGGGAGAGAGGGCGGAATATTCCCTATTTATGGGAGGGAGTTACAGAAACCTATGTATTTTAATAATTAGCTTCTTCTTCATGAAAATAATTAATCATAAATCACAAGCACGAAAACGTCAACAAAAATGGTTAGACTTAGAGACAAATGTCTTATTAGAAGTGAAGTAATTCTATGACAGCTCCGGCGCTGTGGGTACGCAGCTTTAGTCTTCTCGCAACCTTATCGCAGCGTACTCGCTACACCTTCGCAGTATACTTGCACCGCTCCCTCTCCGCGTCTCCGGCTTATAAAAAACTCTCTAGGGGTAGGGCAGACAATACTGCTAGGAAGATGGGGGCTCCAAAAACAGCAAGTGACCCAGTAGATATTAGTAACATTTACTCGTATCACTTCCAATCAGTATTTGCAACCTCAACTGTTACCGACGGTTCAAATGCAGATAATAAATTTTATATATCTGAAGATAACCACACGTCAGATTTAATTATCAGTGATGTTTGTTTTATTATAATCAAATGTATATCAAATCGGAACTACGTAGGCTCGATCCAACTAAGGGCGCTGGAGTTAATAATGTTTCACCATAAGTTCTTAAAATACACCGCTGACACCATTTGTTTTCCAGTCCACCATATATTCTTATTCTTATTCTATTTGGGGGCGATATGTCCTGCACTGACGTCCCGCTTGGGGTGTATTGTGCATTTCCCCCGCCAGCTTCTACCCAAGCCATCCCAACTCCTTAACGTAGCGGAGAAGGACCTTGGGTCGCTGGCATAGCTGCTCCAGTGACTTGTGTGATGGTGGTGAGGATGTCGTCGATGAGAATGACTCTTGTAGTCCGATTGTAAATCGTATCTGTTCCGTGGCTTCGCAGTGCAACAGTACATGCTCCACGGTCTCATCTTTTAGCATACAGCCTCTACATAGAGGACTGTCTGTTGCTCCAGTTTTATGCAGAAAGTAATTCAGGTTACAATGACCTGTGATAAGGCCTGCTACAATGCGTAGTTCCTCACGCTTTAGTTTCAGCAGGTTGTTTGTCAGCTTCTTATTTAGAGTTGGGAACATGGCCTTTGTTTGTTTACAATCCTCTGTCTTATTCCACAGGTTTTGTTGTTCTCTCTCGGTGTGACGACGTAGTAGTTCCCGTACTTCCATTGCTGATGGCTTGCAGAGGCTCCTTACGTCATCACAAACTTGTTTTTTTGCTCCTTTCTTTGCCAGAGTATCTGCCATGGTGTTACCCGGGCATGCACTATGTCCCTTTGTCCATGTTATCATTATTCTGTATTTTTTTGACAGCCTTTGTAAGGCAGAATGACACTCAGCTATGACTCTAGACCTGGTTACTGGTCTTCTGAGTGCATATATTACAGCCGCACTGTCTGTAGTAAAAAGAAGGAGCTTGTCCTCACGCTCATTTTCTAAACTAGGTGTTATGTCTAGATGTGATATTGCCCTCGCAGCTAGCAGTAAGCCCATTGCCTCTGCTTGCATTACAGTGGTGGTCTTATTTAGCCCTTTTGCGTCTGAGATTCCAAGTTCCGGTGAGTAGTAACCGCAACCGGCACCAGTCTTGTTTTTTGCGCCATCTGTGTAGATATTGTATGTCGGCACTAGATCTGCCAGTGCACTGTTCTCAGTAGCCAGTTTGTACTTCTTATTGGCAAGGTGGGTACTGGCTACTTTGTCAGTGCCTTGCTTTGATTCGGGGATTATTTTAGTGGCCTTGTCTAGTATTCGACAATGGTTTGTGATTTGTCCCGTGCCTATCCACTGGTTTGTTGACTTTATCCTTAGTGCTGCCGCCATCGCTTCTTGCTGTATATGAAGATGCAGTGGCGTCAGACCCAGGATGACATCAAGGGCAGCTGATGTTGTTGATTTTATACAGCCGCTGATCAAAGAGCAAGCCAGTCTTTGGGTTTGCTGCAGTTTCTTTATTGTAGTCACCAGACTTGTTCGTGGCCACCACACTACGCAACCGTAGGTGAGGACAGGTCGTACTATGACTGTGTAGATCCATCGGCAGAGCTTCGGTTTCAGACCCCAGTCTTTCCCTACTGCTCTTGTACTTTGCATCAAAATTTTTGTAGCTTTTGTTGTGATGTGTTCAAGGTGTTTTCCCCACAAAAGCTTGCTGTCAAGCCAAATGCCTAGATATTTAACCTCCTTACTTAGGGTCAATTTTGTTCCAAACAGCGTAGGAAGGTTATAATTTGCTAGCTTTGTTTTTCGAGTGAACATGACTATTTCTGTTTTCTGTGGGTTCACAGATAGACTGTGACGTTGACACCATTCCTCGACTATGTGAAGAGCCCTCTGCATTTTTTCACAGAGGGTTGCCTCAAACAGTCCAGAGACCATTATAACTAGGACATCTGCGTATCCTACGGTGACCATACCATCTTTGTTCAGGAGTTCAACCAGCTCATTCACTACTACTACCCATAGCAGAGGTGACAAAACTCCTCCTTGTGGGCAGCCTCTCGTAACACGACAACGGGCTGTTCCAGAGGTTTCTATTCTCGCTGCTCTCTTAGAGAGCATATTGGTAACAAAGGTATTCACTCTATCATCAACACCCCTATTTCTCAGTCCATGGTTAATACTGGAAAAGGTGGTTTTGTCAAAGGCTCCTCAATGTTCTCAATCTCAATGTCAATAAAGGTAGCTAAGCAGGACTGCTTGTTTTCCAGTGCTGATTCGATCTTGTGTACCACATGGTGGAGGGCAGTCTCTGTAGACTTGCCAGATTGGTACGCATGTTGATTTTTGTGGACAGGGTTTTCCGCTAAAGGTCCACTTCTTAAGTATTTATCACAAAGTCGCTCCAAGGTTTTTAACATGAATGAGCTTAGACTTATCGGTCTGTATGACTTTGGATTGGTATAATCTGTTTTACCTGGTTTTGGTATAAACACGACTCTGACTTCCCGCCATGATTTAGGTATATACTTCCATGCTAGACATGACCTGAAAATGGCCAGAAGATGAGTCTTTATCTTGTAAAGAGTCCACTGCAGAAGCGCTGGGAAGATTCCATCCGTTCCAGGAGCCTTGAATGGTTGGAAAGTGCTTACCGCCCAAAGCAGAGCTTCTTCAGTCACAATTTTGTCAGCAAAGGCCCAGTCTTCATTGCCAGGCTTTTGCATAGTTTCTATTTCCCATTCTTCTTCATTGTCTATATGACAGTCTGGAAAGTGGGTTTGTAATAGAAGTTCAAACTGTTCTTGGTCTGACATCGTATAAGAGCCGTCAGGCTTCTTCAACGTTCCTAGCTTTACATGGGAGTCGCTAGATAGTACTTTTTTAAGTCTGGCAGTCTCACTTTCGGATTGAATAGAGTTACTGTATTTTTTCCACGATTTCTTCCGACTTTCTTCGACTGTAATCTTGAATCGGTGACGTGTTTTCCTATACTCTTGCCAATCTTCATCAAGATCGGTATTCATTGCTCGGTTGAAATGGTGTCTCATTTTCTTCCTCGCTTTGCGAAGTTCCTTGTTCCACCATCTGTCCTTTTTGTTCAGTATTTTAGTACTTTCCGTTTTTAAGGGACTAGATTTTTCGTAGCTTTCCTTTAAGGAGCGTACCACGAAATCTATAGTCTCTTCAATGTTTTGGGGTAACAACTCTGTAGTCGCTTCAATTTGCGGCCCTACCTCTAGTGCCTTTTCAAATGTTTCTCTGTAGAGAGTTCTATCAGTATGCTTTGGGTTTCTGCAGGTGCGCGGTTCATGCTTTCTTACCTGTAAGCTGAACCTTATCCTTCTATGATCCGATCCCGAGGCCTCATTTGTTGCTACCCGCCAATCGTTTATCGTCTCTGCAATTCCGCTGGTAGCTAAAGTAATGTCAATAATAGTTCTGGCATTGGACCTAACATAAGTAGGTTCAGTGCCTCTATTCAGAACTATGAGATCATTTCGTAGGATAAAATCTAATATATCCTTTCCTCTATCATTTGTGTCTGGGCTTCCCCAAAGAAAGCAATGTGCATTGCCATCGCAGCTCATGACGCATTCTAATTTATTTACTGCACAGAAGTGCAGTAGGTCTTCAACTGCTGAAGGCGGTGCTTCTGCCTCTATGTCCATATAAACCGAGGCCACTATAACAGTACTATGGGGTCCGTCCACCATATATTCAACCTAAGAGTTATTTAAAGTTGTAGCTTTAACTATCGCCCAATCTCAATTTTGCCCGCCTTATCGAAGTTTTACTGAAATAATTAAAATGTAGACAATAACAAACAATTGTGTGTTTACTAAAAAATATTTTAAGTTTTTTAAAATTCCTATTACATGCCGATGACCTGAAAATGTATCTTTCTATAAATACTTATCAAGACCACTTAAAATTCCAAAAGGATCTGGGCAGATTTTTAGTGTATTTTATTAAAAATAATTTTACTCCTAAGACTAAAACAAATAATTTTATACAAATAAAAATTAATTTTATTCCTCCTTATTGTGATACATTTATGATGAGTCTATGACTCTAAAACGAGGCTGGTGGCCTGTATCTCAAGAGCCAGGTCCTTCCTGGCTTTAGAGAATCTGTAACATAATTTACTATTTAGTAACAATTCGAAGTTGAACAAATACATTGAAACTTCAAACTTGCACAACGATAAATGCGGGCCGCATGCGGCCCGCACACTGCCCGAAAATCTAGTTGAAACATATATACATGGAACATATATATTTATCGAAATTGTTTTTATTCGAAATTACCGTATTTTTGTATATTTTTAATAATCAATATTACTACTTATTACTATTTACTACTTATTATATACGCACCGATTTACCGATAATCGTTCAGCACAAGCTCACTGGATGAGTTGACAACACCAGACTGGTTTTTATAGAACTACCCTCAGATGAGGACATAACATGCCTTTCCCTCGGGATAGCTCCGCACACATAGTTTCTATTACACTACACTTATTGTTATAACACTTATTATTGTACAGTTCTATCTTCAAGATTATTAAAGTCTACTTTTACTATTCTAACTATTACTATGGGTTATCATTATTTTTATTGGGTTACTGCTTTTTATTCCTCATCGGTATCCAGTACAAGTTCTTCTTCAGATTCAGTACTATAGTGCCTGGCTGATCTTACTTTCTTTTTTGTGGATGCCAGTGGTGAGGTGGATAATGCCCGTTTATTCCTAGACACTTCCCCAGAACCTCTCGGCACCGCGATATCCTGTGGTCCTGCCACTCCAATGATATCCGCCCATTTGCGTGGTGAGGGTACCACTATTTCACAGCCCTCATCACTTTCGCTTTCTACTTCTTGAGTGTTTGGTTGCTGTTCCACCTGTGTTGGTAAGGTTCCCCCAGTGTGCATCTGGTTTATGTGTCGCATAAGCAACCTTCCATTCCATCTCACCAAGTATCTACACACCCCGACACGTTTCTCTACAACTCCCTTTAACCAGCGAGGTCCTCTGCTGTAGTTCCTGATGTACACCACCTGTCCTATTTTAAATGAGCGTACTTTGATTTCCTCATTAGTTATTTCCTTTTTATTTGTATATGATAATGGGTTCAAACAATCGAACTTGGTTCTAAACCGTCGGTTGTTCAAAAGTTCGGCTGGTGTTTTTTCATTTACGGTATTCGGCGTCGCCCGCAGCCCATATAGCATGTTAGGGATACGTACATACCAAGGTTCGGATGTTCTCTTTTTTAACTTATTTTTGACCGTCTGCACTGTCCGTTCCGCTTGGCCATTAGACGCTGGATGGTACGGTGCTACTAATACCTGTCTAATGCCGCATTCTTTCAGATAAGTTTTGAATTCTTCCGATATAAAACTTCTCCCATTGTCACTTACTATAGAATCCGGTAATCCCTGTTCTGCAAATATATCTCGCAGTGTTCTGATTAATGTAGAGCTACTCATATCGTTAACAATCTTAACTTCTGGCCATTTAGAATATGAGTCTATCAAAATCAAAAATGTTTTTCCTTGAAATGGCCCAGCGTAATCAATGTGTAATCTAGACCACGCTCTAGTAGGTTTGATCCAATGATGAGTGACCTGAGCTGGCATATTCCTGTTTTCAGCACAAACACTGCAATTTTTTACCATTTCTTCTATCTTCTTATCCATACCTGGCCACCAAAAGTAGCTCCGAGCTAAAGCTTTAGTAATCACTATTCCGTCATGGTTCTTGTGTAACTCTTCCAAATCATATGGTCTTATCTTCTCTGGCATGACCACTCTACTTCCCCACAGGATGCAGTTAGTATGTACGGACAGCTCATCCCTCTTCTGCCAAAATACCTGATAATCTTTATCCACTTTGGACGGCCACCCATTCCTAATCCAGTACAAAACTTTGCTTAAAGTTTTGTCCTTCTTCGTATGTGTAGCTACTTCAACAGCAGTAAAACCCAGTTCTACAGGAGTCTCTTCTATTAACAGAACTCCTAAATACTCCTCGTCCGATTCTGTTTCCACAATCTCTTTTGCAGGCCAGCGACTTAAAGCATCAGCATTCCCCAACTTCTTACCTTCCACATATTGGATTTCATAATCATAAGAATTTAACAATAGTGCCCATCGCAGCATTCTCGGCGATATAATATTTGGAATAGGCTTCCTTGGTCCAAATATACCCAGCAAAGGTCTGTGGTCTGTTTTAATGAGGACCTTCCGTCCACTGATATATTGATGAAATTTTTTCAGACCAAATATTATCGCCGCTGCTTCTTTGTCTATCTGTGCGTAATTCCGCTCATGAGAATTCATAGTTCGCGAAGCAAACATTATCGGTCTTACTGTTCCATCTCCCATCTTATGTTCCAATACCGCTCCGAGGCCGTAGTCAGATGCATCACATGACATAATTAATTCCTTTTCACTATCGTAATGCACCAAGGTATCTTCACTAGACAGCATTACCTTCAATCTTCCAAAAGCTCTTAGGCATTCCTTAGTCCAATTCCATTTAGACCCCTTTTCCAATAGTCTATATAAAGGCTCGGCTATGGTAGCCTTATGAGGCAAGAACCTGTCATAAAAATTTAAGAGCCCTAAAAATGCCTGAAGTTCCTTCACATTCCTTGGCGCTGGCGTCTTCTCAATAGTGTTTATTTTGTCTTCTGTGGGATGAATTCCTGTTTCATTAATCACAAAACCTAGGAATTGCACTTCCGGTACTGCAAATGCACATTTTCCTTTGTTTACCCTGAGACCAGCTTCCTGTAATCTCTGCAGCACCATCTCCAATCGTGCATTGTGCATCCTAACATCACTGCCACATACTACTATGTCGTCTAACAGGACCGCTATACCTTGGATTCCTGCGAGCAACGAGCTCATTAATCTTTGGAAAATTCCAGGACAAGCTTTAACTCCAAAAGCCAACCGTTTCACCTTGTATAATCCTTTTGGGGTGTTCAGGGTCAGTAATTTAGCAGTCTTGTCATCTACCATCACTTGTGTGTACGCTTGCTCCAAATCAATTTTTGAGAATACTACACCTCCCTGTAACTCTACAAAGGCTTCGTTCAGTGTAGGTAATGGGTAGGTATCAGTGTTTGTTACCTCATTCACAGTAGAGCGATAATCACCACATAGCCGCACTTTTCCATTCGGTTTTGGAACTACTACTATAGGTGTAGCCCATTCAGAGTGTGTAGTCGGTTCGAGGACCCCTTCATCCACTAACCGGTCAATCTCATTGTATACTTCCTTTCTCCGGGCAAATGCAACAGGTCTACTTTTGAGAAACCTTGGAACCGATCCTTCATTCGGTGTAATATTCACCAGGGGCCCTGTATACTTTCCTAATCCTGGTTCAAATACTTCCTTATACTTGTTGATAACTTGTTTTATACACTCCTTTTCATTGGAAGTTATCTTAACGTTATTGATTCCCTGTATTATTATTCCCAGATCAGAAAACCAGTTCCGTCCAATCAAACTTGTACCACTCCCTTCGGCAATCAAAATTTCCATAATTTTGTTGACATTTTTATATTTTGTATCCACAGAAACCTGTCCCAGTAGTTTTAACTTGCCGTCTGTATATGACTTCAACCCGATATCAGTAGTTACCAACTGAGGTAGTTTCCCTTTCCATATGAGTCTGGCGGTGTTCTCGTTGATTATAGTGTATGGGCAGCCTGAATCCACTTCCATCAGTAGTTCTCTACCATTCAAGAACACTTTAATTTGAAATGGATCTACCTTATCTTGTCTAATACTATTAAGACCCACCTCATACAATCCATTACATGTGGAATTGTGTTTTACTTGCCTTGCTTTCACCATACAAGCTGCTTCTATGTGTCCTGTCTTTTCACAGTAGCGGCACTTACTCCACCGAAATCTACATTCCCCTTTGTGTTGTCTGCCACAGCGAAAACACTCTGATGAATTTTCTTCTTTCCCCCTTTTCTTGCTAGTAAACTTATTGACTTCCATAGGCACTTCCATATCCTGTGTAATCAGTGTAGCACTGTTGCTGCTAGGCCCCGGTTGTACAATCAGATTAGCATCAATGTTAGCTGTTTCATGGGACAGTGCCATTTCACAAGCCTGTTCAAATGTCAATTTGTTCTGCTGCAACAGTTTCTTTTGAATGTCTTTATCCTTTATACCACATACCAACCTATCTCTCAATGTCCGGTTTAGATCGGCGAAATTACAATGTATGCTTAATTTCCTCAATTGAGCAATGTAATCTCTCATTTTCTCCCCTTCATCTTGACTTCTTGTATGAAATTTATAGGATTCAACAATTTCATTTGGCTTAGGATGGAAATGATTGTCCAAAATGGCCACCAAATATGTGAAAGTAACCTCATTCACTTTTTTTGGAGATATCAAGGAAATTATTAAATCATACAAATCAGGACCACAAACCGCTAGCAAATTCGCCTTTTTTTTCGAATCTTCCACTATTTCACTTGCTTCCAGGCAGTAACAGAACCTTTCTATATAATTTTTCCAGCACCCAAGTGCAACATCAAAGTCATTAAATTTGATACCCATATCTTATTTTTTTTATTTTTTCACTATTTCCACACACTTTAACACTACTAATTTCCACTTTTCCACAGTTTTCCGCGTCGCCACTATTATATACGCACCGATTTACCGATAATCGTTCAGCACAAGCTCACTGGATGAGTCGACAACACCAGACTGGTTTTTATAGAACTACCCTCAGATGAGGACATAACACTACTCATATAGTCATTGTTCTGTCATAGTAGAAAGAGAGGAAGTAGGCCATCTCCGGCCCAATCCGCGATATAATTACCTACCACACTTGTCTGTCTCAGGGTTGTCACTTTTAGCAAAATTTTAATTCAGTGCCCAGAAATTGGCAACGGGCTGGGAAGATGTGTTTTTTACTTACGTTGTATGGGTTCAGGGTAAGTGAGGTCGGTTTTACCTAAACCATGATGAAGCCTTTCACGATGATAGAAAGAGCGCAAAAGATACCTATGTGGTTGCGGGGCAAGAGACGGGCGACGCGGGGCGGTGATGTGTACGAGTGCTTCTCGAGTTAGTCGAGTAGTTATAAGAACGCTAAGAATGCCACTAAAATTTGCCACTTCTGTCACTTTTGACATTAGATGTAGGGAATTCAAACTGTTCCAGTAGCCTCATAGCGTTTATGGCGAAAATAACGCCAAGACCAATGTGGAACAACTTTTTGGGAGTGTGATCGTTTTTAGCGTTTTTAGCGAATCTAAACTTCTAATGGTGCATATGAAGTTAGACCCTAAGGGTGCATACCATTTGAAGTTAGATTCGCTAAAAACGCTAAAAACGATCACACTCCCAAAAAATTGTTCCACATTGGTCTTGGCGTTATTTTCGCCATAAACGCTATGAGGCTACTGGAACAGTTTGAATTCCCTACATCTAAGATCAAAAGTGACAGAAGTGGCAAATTTTAGTGGCATTCTTAGCGTTCTTATCCTAAATGGAACAGGGGATGACAGTTACAAACGATCACAGTGATCACAACCACAGACGCAGAATGTGATCAAAATTATCGAAATTAACGTTCTTAGCGACTAATGGAACATACCCTTAATGGAACAGGGGATGACAGTTACAAACGATCACAATGATCACAACCTCAGACGCAGAATGTGATCAAAATTATCGAAATTAACGTTCCTAGCGACTAATGGAACATACCCTTAAAGCATCGAGAAACTAACCTCGAGAGTGGAATTCATGGTTCGGTTGATCTGGCAACTAGTGTGTTGTATCGGACACACTCCAAATTTAAAATATCCTTCCTCCTAGTGTTGTGATTACAGTGCTGATGGTGGTGTATATCGATTTTATATAGATAATTGTCGATATTATGATACCCTTCTTATGGTAAATTTTTGATTCCAACCATGGAATATCTACACGGAAATTCATAGTCATCTGGACCATCACTGCTTCTAAAAGATACAGTGGAATGTAAACAGATATCGCACAACTTATTAATTTCTATCTATATAGTTTTGTCTTACAAAGTTAGTAAAATATCTACTACACCTATACACTTATTATATGGCCATTATTATTATTATTCAATTTATTATATGTATTGTATAAAAGATCTTTATTTTATTTGTTTGAATTAGTTTTATGTATATCTAAACACACTCAAATACTTATTTTATACCTAAACCTGTTACACTTCGAAGGAAGCCTTATATAATAAACCATTTTTAATATTTTCAAATACCGAATTTCTTAATGAGTATTAAGAAATTCGGTATTTGAAAATAGCGATCTATTTTTTTCAATAATGTCGTAGTTTGATATTTGATTAGGTTATTTAGGGAGCCATTTAATATTTTACTTATTTTAAGAGATGCGAATCATAGTAATTACTTTATTTATAACCTATATATATAACTTAAAGCTTATAAAACAATATTTGGTAAGCTAGAATGAGTTTGGTAAAATTATAAGTTAGAATGAGTATTCGAACTTATAATTTTTTCCGTTGTTTTAGTCTTTTTTTTATGTAATTGTGACGGATCATGCACAAGGCCCGCCTGATGTTAAGCGGACTAATCTCTGCCTATAACAGATGCATTTCGTTACAAGTCACGAATTGCACTGCGGCCGTCACCTTGAGACATAGTTGTTAATTACATAGCCTTTGACCACTATCTCACCTGATGGTAAGTGATGATGTGGTCAAAGAGGTTGTTCAGGTTAACCTAGAATTACTGGCTCTCAAGGACAGCTGCCGGAACACACCGTTAGGTTCTTGGCGACAGATTTTCTACTTGAGGGTGGTCGCTAGCCTGGCGGGCATTCGCAAAATGCCCTTCCACCATGCGTTGAAGCTCAAGCCCGCGGTGGGATTCGAACCATGGACATGCGGCACGGCAGTCCATAGCCAATGGCACTGAGCCATCACTGCTTCATATTTCTTCTGTATTTTATTTTCTCTTATTGATAGCTGTGAAAACTAAAATATTAACTTACATTATGTGGATTAGCTAAAATGCGCTGACTTCATTTAAAATAGACTTAGTAGAATAGACACGGTGAGTGACTCATGTTAATTAATAAGTGTTAATTGATAAGTATCCCGTGGGGTACCGTGCTAGAATTTTACTCCACCATTGCTATCGGTGTCATTGGTGTTGTAAGAGGTAACTAATGGTAAAATACCGAAAGGTGGGAAGCAGCGCTTTCTGAGGAACTGATATATTAAACTGCGATACCCAAGACGCCTGCCAAGCGTGGGAGTTATGGCAAACTCTCCCTAAATGGTGGAGAATGTGTTCGGAAGTGGACAATCCTGCCAATACAGCAGTTTGTAAGTGTATTTGACGTTGTAATTTGCTAACATTAGGTTTTGTTACACAGTAGTTTCCATTGTTTACCTATTCTTACAGCCAAGCATAAATAGAATTCACACTCAACGCTTAAGATGTTTATAGATATATTACCACGTTGATGTTCTAAGTATGCACTATATCGATATCGATTAAAATTGCACATTCATTCCGTCCCATCACTATAAATCACTCGGTCGTGGCTTAGCCAATTAGAACGTGTTTCGATATGAGAAAAATTGACAGAAATTTGTTTCTTACAAAGCTAATAGAATGGCGTCTCTTTGGGTTACTTTCTCGAAGCTTTAAAGCAACCGACAACAACTACACTCTGAGGCTTGGAACGCGGTCCGTAGTATTCTGTGGTTTACAGCAAAGATTACCAAATACTACCAAGTTGGTTATTGGTCTCTGCTACCAAGTACCAAAATGAACCGCAGTAGCTATTTCCCCGCAGTAAATGACAGGAATATATTATCTGTGGAACCTTGCATAGATAATATAAAAGAGTGAATGAACCCTGTAAAACTGAGTGCGTGAATGGGCAGCTTTTCATAGTTTTAATTATTTGATTTTTACTGACGAAAAATAGCTGTGGGAGCATAGAAATATTCCAAAACTATTGAAAAATATTTCATTAACAATTCCTTTTGCTTCTTTTTTCGTTCCTTTTGATTTTTGTATGAACATATATTGTTCACATTGTCCTAGATAAATACGAAATCTGAATATTGTAAAAAATGGCAACATGGGTGCCCGGAGTGTCAGAAATATGTGTATGTGTGTATGTATTTCTTTGAAAGTGTGAAGGTTTTTGTGTATGTGTGCTACTGCGTGGGCAATGTTTTGGCTATTTCCCCGCAGTACCAGTATAAAATAACCCTTGTCACCGTTCGCCTTTCTAGATTGTAGGGGTCTTTTAGACTGGTTCTTTTATAGTGTGCTGTATGTATAAGGCTTTTACGTTCTTACGAAGATATACGTTCCGTGACACGGAATTAAGAGTTGTTCTTATTCTATACGAATTTTGTTTTAGTAAATATATGTAAATGGCTTTTTAAAAGGATTAAGAATAAATTTATACTTAATGTAAAGTAAATTAAGAAAATATAAGAAATTTTATAGACATATATCAATACTAGCTGGCCCGGTGTACGTTGTTTTGCCATATAAATTATATCTAGTGAATATTTTGTTAGTGACATAAAAATGACTAACTTATTTAATGTAAGTAAGTAAAAAAAGGAAGAGGAAAGAAGCGCTATTAACGATAACCGCATATAAAAATAACAAAACAAAGATACATTTCTTGAATTCATTGTCCTTTTATTATCTTACCTAACTAATAAATTTTAAACTACATCTTTTAGTCTACATTTATATTTTCAATACAAAATACAGCCTTTTTTTTTATATTGCGTTAATTCTTTCATTCACAATTACTTGCCAGTTTGCTGCTTCTCATCGTACTCAACATGCTATGCTATTTTGGATATCCGTGAACATTTGTGAACATAGTGAAATTTTAGGAAATAAAACTGTTGAAGCCCTAAACTCTAGGAAGTGATAGAAAGCTTATTGTGTGAAAAAGACAGGAGTCCTGCCTACACCATGCTGTTTACGGGGTTAGAAGTGACACCGATAGACGCCTGGCGGAAATAACAGAACGAGTGGTAATAGCAGCCCTAAAACGGCCACAGAAAATTCATCTCTAGGCAATTCATTTCCTGATCAATTATCGACCGCCGAGAGTAGAAAATTATTAAAGTACCTACTTGTATAGCTATTAAAAAATAGGTGTTGGTGGTAGAAGGGTGAAATTTTAGGGTTTAATGTATTTTAATGCCAAATCGTAGATAAATTAAAAAAATGTTTTTGTCCGAAAGATAAAAATAAAATGTTGGGTATGAAAAATAGTTTACGTCATATTCTCAGACCTACTGAATATACACACAAAATTTCATAGGAATCGGTTAAGCCGTTTCGGAGGAGTTTTGATACTAACACTCAGACATGAGAATTTGATATCTACCTACACTAATTAACCCCTCGTGCGTCCAATCTGTCCACCTCCTATGACGAAATCGTCCAAACTGCTCACGTTTTTTTATCCCGCGACGCCCCGTAACGTTTTTTTGTAGTACTAAGTAGTTTTCCATTACCTAAACATGTCACCCTAACATCCCCATACCCCAATATATTACCTATACCATACAAAAAATAACATTTTCATACATTTAGTTTGAGTGGATCAAACAGCGAATAAAAATATATTTTTCCAGATTTTGAGGTATTTTGTTTTTTAATCGAGTTTATTTGTGGCAGTCTCCAATCAACATATTATCGACTTCAAAAAAGGACGAGGTACTCAATTCGTCTGTGTTTTTATTTTTTATGTTTGTTACCGCAGAAATTTTGACTGGGTAAACCGATTTTTATGATTCTTTTTTTATTTGAAAACTGATGCTTGCCGTGTCGTCCCATTTAAATTTCATCATCGGAAATCGGAAAGTGGATCAGCCTTTTTTGATCTTGATGATATACTGATTGACAGTGAATGACAATCGATCCCATAAGTAGCAAGGGTCACTAATGAGGGTGAAAAATAATGTTAAGGACATAGGATAGTTCTTTCCAACTACGCAAAACGATAACCTACATACGCGCGGACGGAGTCACGGCCGGAAAGTATTAGATATTTATATTACGTACATTATTTTAGTTTTAATTTAGTTCGATTGATATACAATTTAAGTATTTTTATCCCATCAAGAAATCATAGATAAATGTTTAATTATATTAACATACAAATAGGAAGGGAGAATTTGTTTACACTATTGAAATAAAATTTTAAATATTTTACTGGTTTTTGGTTGATCATGGCCTTTTTACTATCTTGTTCATATCATAGGCATCTCCGGTATTTTTGAATACATACAGATGTAAGTACATGTTCGATATTTGGAAATTTAAACCATTTGATATGACGTAGGTACTGGTAATAATTTATTTTGTCTATGTATTTGTTCACAAGTTATGTAGTCACAAGGCTTCAGTTTCCATACACGTGCATAGTGGCTATCACATCACACCACTCTTCCGGGATAAAAAGTACCCCATGTGGTCTACAATGCAAACCCTAATATATTCTTATTATATATTACTTACTAATAAAAGATATTTATGGGGTTTACCTATAGCAGGGCTGAAGCTTTTTTGAAGCAGTGATGGCTCAGTGGCATTGGCTATGGACTGCCGTGCAGCAGGTCCATGGTTCGAATCCCGCCGCGGGCTTGAGCTTCACCGCATGGTGGAAGGGCGTTTTGTGAATGCCCGCCTGGCTAGCGACTACCCTCAAGTAGAAAATCTGTCGCCAAGCACCTAACAGTGTGTTCCGGCAGCAGGTAATTACAGGCTAATGAGACCTAACAACTGGACGTCTCAGTGTGACGGGCACAGTGCAATTCGTCGTTGACGAAATGCGTCTGTTATAGGCAGAGGTTAGTCCACTTAACATCAGGTGGGCCTCGGGATTGTTCCGTCACAATAACATAAAAAAAAACTATTCAGATATCAATCGACGACACGAGCCTAAAGCTGAAGCATCGAGAAACTAACCTCGAGAGTGGAATTCATGGTTCGGTTTATCTGGCAACTAGTGTGTTGTATCGGACACACTCCAAATTTAAAATATCCTTCCTCCTAGTGTTGTGATTACAGTACTTATGGTGGTGAATATCGATTTTATATAGATAATTGTCGATATTATGATACCCTTCTTATGGTAAATTTTTGATTCCAACTAAGGAATTTTTACACGGAAATTCATAGTCATCTGGACCATCACTGCTTCTAAAAGATACAGTGGAATTTAAACAGATATCGCACAACTTATTAATTTCTATCTATATAGTTTTGTCTTACATAGTTAGTAAAATATCTACTACACCTATACACTTATAATATGGCCATTATTATTATTATTCAATTTATATGTATATATACAATGTATATGTATTGTATAAAAGATCTTTATTTTATTTGTTTGAATTAGTTTTATGTATATCTAAACACACTCAAATACTTATTTTATAAATAAACCTGTTACACTTCGAAGGAAGCCTTATATAATAAACCATTTTTAATATTTTCAAATACCGAATTTCTTAATACTCAGCGATCTAATTTTTTTCAATAATGTCGTAGTAGATATTTGATTAGGTTATTTAGGGAGTCATTTAATATTTTACTTATTTTAAGAGATGCGAATCATAGTAATTACTTTATTTATAACCTATATATATAACTTAAAGCTTATAAAACAATATTTGGAAAGCTAGAATGAGTTTGGTAAAATTATAAGTTAGAATGAGTATTCTAACTTAAATTTTTTCCGTTGTTTTAGTCTTTTTTTTATGTAATTGTGACGGATCAAGCACAAGGCCCGCCTGATGTTAAGCGGACTAATCTCTGCCTATAGCAGATGCATTTCGTTACAAGTCACGAATTGCACTGCGCCCTTCACCTTAAGACATAGTTGTTAATTACATAGCCTTTGACCACTATCTCACCTGATGGTAAGTGATGATGTGGTCGAAGAGGTTGTTCAGGTTAACCTAGAATTACTGGCTCTCAAGGACAGCTGCCGGAACACACCGTTAGGTGCTTGGCGACAGATTTTCTACTTGAGGGTGGTCGCTAGCCTGGCGGTCATTCGCAAAATGCCCTTCCACCATGCTTTGAAGCTCAAGCCCGCGGCGGGATTCGAACCATGGACATGGGGCACGGCAGTCCATAGCCAATGGCACTGAGCCATCACTGCTTCGTATTTCTTCTGTATTTTATTTTATCTTATTGATAGCTGTGAAAACTAAAATATTAACTTACATTATGTGGATTAGCTAAAATGCGCTGACTTTATTAAAAATAGACTTAGCAGAATAGACACGGTGAGTGACTCATGTTAATTTATAAGTGTTAATTGATAAGTATCCCCTGGGCTACCGTGCTAGAATTTTACTCCACCATTGCTAGGTAAAATACCGAAAGGTACAGCGCTTTCTGAGGAACTGATATCTTAAACTGCGATCCCCAAGACGCCTGCCAATCGTGGGAATTATGGCAAACTCTCCCTAAATGGTGGAGAATGTGTTCGGAAGTGGACAATCCTGCCAATACAGCAGTTTGTAAGTGTATTTGACGTTGTAATTTGCTAACATTAGGTTTTGTTACACAGTAGTTTCCATTGTTTACCTACTTCTTACAGACAAGCATAAATAGAATTCACACTCAACGCTTAAGATGTTTATAGATATATTACCACGTTGATGTTCTAAGTATGCACTATATCGATATCGATTAAAATTGCACATTCGTTCCGTCCCATCACTATAAATTACGTGGTCGTGGCTTAGCCAATTAGAACGTGTTTCGATATGAGAAAAATTGACAGAAATTTGTTTCTTACAAAGCTAATAGAATGGCGTCTCTTCGGGTTACTTTCTCGAAGAGCTGAAGAGAGTAACTAACGAAGCTGTATAGGCCAAACTCATGAAATTCTAATAACATTCACTCGCTTAAAATAGTGTTCATCGTGGACAATAGCAAATACTATTAAATTTAATAACAAATACCAATAAAGTTTCTTGGTGAATGTGATATGTTTTTACTTCTTTGGAGTACAATTTACTGTACTGTATCAGCTAGATAGTCCACTGCTGAACACAGCCTACCCATTTAGAGGGTATTTTTGTTATCCCCACGCTTAGCAGGCGTCTTGGTTACAGCTGAAAACCAGCGTTGGGTGTTTGTAATACACCCAACACATGCTGAGCTGAACACCAGTTAGGTAGGTACTTGCGTTCAGAAGTATTTAAACACATATGAGATGAGCGGAAGTTACCTAAAACCGTAGTTTCTGTCTGCCTTCCCCTCCAGGGTTCAGGCGTGACTTTATGTACATATGTATCTTTGTGTGTTCCACTTGGTTATTCATTTGTTAGATATTGGCTCTGTGTTCTATATTGTGTAAGTACCTAATAAAATGTTTCTTTCTTTCTTGGGGATCGCAGTCTACGATCGTAGTTCTTTAGAAGGCGCTGCTGCTCATCTTCAAGTGTTTTTCCATGGGAAGATATGGGGAAGTACAATTGATAATAATTTAAAATACCAGACTGACTTTCCACCTAACAGCGAAATAAGAAACAGTAAATTGCTAGCATTGAAATCGCAATTAAGAGTCGTCGGTCTGTACATAACAGATAATTGAATTCGCTCGTAGCGAAGTTTACTTAGCCGTTCTGAATCGATCAGCTAAGTTAAGCAATGTCCGCCGCGGTCAGGAGTTGGATGGGTGACCGCTACTGACATTACTACTGAGCGCTTTCGTGCTTCGGAGGGCATGTTAAGCCATCGGTCCCGGTTGTTGTCCCACGTTACAGCATGATGGATGGGCATTTTGCGAATGCCTGCCTGGCTTGCTACCACCCTCAAGTAGAAAATCTGTCGCCAAGCACCTAGCGGTGTGTTTCGGCAACTGTCCTTGAGAACCAGTAATTCTAGACTAGCCTGAACAACATCTTCGACCATATCATCACTTACCATCAGGTGAGATAGTGGTCAAAGGCTAGCCTATCATAGATATAAAAACAATTATTATAAACATTTTTCTTGGTAATATACCAACAAAAATCTTTTTTAATAAATAGGAAGGTGTTAGATTCTAATATTTTTTCTTATTTCTAATACCTATATATTTATAGGAGTCCTGAGGTTTAGGTTTTTGTTTAATCTAAATCAGTCTACCCAAAGAGAAGTTATGAGATTAAAACATGATTATTATATGCCTATACAAAGGTAACGGAATATGGATAACACTTTGTTGATGTCATACTACTAATGGGCAATGGAAAAGAAATAAATAAAGCAGTTCAGTTATTACAGGAAGAGTTTAATATTTATAAAGAATTTCTAGATAGTAAATTATTTAGGTATTGAAACATAGGCACATTGATATTATCACAAAAACGTTACTGGAATATGCTTGACTGTACACAGGCTTGACTAAAGACTTGATTGAAGACGTCAATGGAGAAAGATTTTACGTTCCTGAAAAAGAATGGAAATTATATTCATCAGTACCTATGTCTCAACAAGTTCTTATTGACTGTATACAAAGCTGCGATGTGATCACAGCACAACACTGCTATCATAGCCCTAGAGCAATAGCACACATCTTATTCAACTGGCGTAATAATATCTGTAGAGCAGCATCAAGTTGTGCCTGAAGCTAAGCACCACCCGTGCTCCCATTGCAATGTCACCCAGGAGCTTAGATCTGAATACGTGCGTGGCACTGCTCTGCCCTCGTCACTCCAAGATTTTGGTTTTACGTTACTGGAATCTGAAATCTCTACATTATAGTCGGCTTGTACACCTATCCCTACCAAGATTTCCACTTCAATCTACCGGTTGTGCTGTCTGTCTTAACAGACATACATATAGTGAATAATATTCATACATAGGGATAAGTGAACTTAAGTTAACATCTGTCACAGCACAACGTGTGTAAGTAATACTTGTGACTTTGTTTTTAGCATGGTGGTGGGGCATTTTGCGAATGCCCGCCTGGCTAGCAACCACCCTCGAGTAGAAAATCTGTCGCCAAGCACCTACCTTGGCGATAGATGTTAGGTGGTTGGCAAAATGACAGCTGTCCTTGAGAGCCAGTAATTGTAGGATGATTAGTAAAGTGTGTGCCTTCCTCCTTTGTCCGGGCTGAGGACCGGCATCATATATGTCAAAATTCAACATTATGAGGCGGAGTTACACAAACACTCATCTTTTATAATTTTATAAGCCAAGTATATACTAACACCTTATTTTAATATTCTTAGGTTTGCAATATCGCCTGCTATGCGGATTACATTACAAAATCACAAATATACGATAGGAAAAATTTAGGTCATGTGCGCGATTCGAACCCGCGTCCATCCACCCCTTGAGCCGGGGTATGCTCTAACCAATTGAGCTAACATGACATGACGTCATAACTCAAATCTTTCCCACCGGTCTTTAACCATCGTATTGGGATGGAGCGACATCTATAGTACCACTTGCGTTGTACTACAAACAAGACCAATTTTGCAATTGGTTTTATACTTTGTAAATGAGGACGCAACCTTATAATTTTAATATAGGTTTGCAATAACGCGTGCTATGCGGGTTCGAATCCCGCCCATGACTTAAATTTATCCTATCGTATATTTGTGATTTTGTAATAACACCTTATTTACTAGACATGCAGCCTGAGGAAGCAGAGCCCCCTAAGTAAGTTGAAACAGAAACATGCATTATAAACATAATACTGCAAAGATCTAGCCTGCATTGCCGTTCAGCCGCGTTACTGTACAGGAGCAACATTACAATAAACACAAAAATTCTTCTAATAGACTTAGGGGTTGCTAATACTAAGCAACCCCCGAAGTAATTTTAAAAGATCTATTCAATGATGCCCCACACGATGGGATAGACGACCAAAAAAAAATCATCCGCACATCACTTATATGGGAGCTACCTTAAAAAAAATATTAATAAAAATATTTACCACTTTAACAGCGTGATAAGTTTACATACCCTTACAAAATTGCAGCTTTCTTGTACAAACAGTATCTTAGCAAAACCTCGGACAGACGGACATGACGACATTATAAAGGTTCCTTGTCAGGACTACGGAACCCTAAAAATGTAACAAAAAACTCATTAATATTGCTCTACTATAGTTTAATGCATAACAGTATAACAAATCACAGATTAAGTAATTGTACCTATATACATAACTATGTTAGATTAATATTGTTAGGTTTGCAATAACGCCTGCTATGCGGATTACATTACTTGAGGGTGGTAGCTAGCCAGGCGGGCATTCGCGAAATGCCCTGCCACTATGCTATAACGACTGCCATCCTAAGACGACAACCGGGACCGACGGCTTAACGTGCCCTCCGAAGCACGGCAACGCTCAGTAGTAATGTCACTAGCGGTCACCCATCCAACTCATGACCGCGGCGGACGTTGCTTAACTTAGCCGTCGGTCCCGGTTGTTGTCTTCGGATGGCAGTCGTTATAGCATAGTGGTAGGGCATTTTGCGAATGCCCGCCTGGCTAGCTACCACCCTAAAGTAGAAGATCTGTCGCCAAGCACCTAATAGATTGTTCCGGCAGCTGTCCTTGAGAGCCAGTAATTCTAAGCTAGCCTAACAACATCTTCGACCACATCATCACTTACCATCAGGTGAGATAGTGGTCAAAGGCTAACCTATCAAGCATAAAAAAAAACTAAAAAAACTGCTGAGATGCAGTATAAAGTACATTAGCTTAAAATCTCGTTCCTTTAGTTTGTACATGAATAAGTGTAAAATCCAAACAATATCTTTCTACCAACACGTTTTTACAAGTACTTTTATTAGACCATTGGAAAAGTACCCTTGTTATGGCAGTAGTGATTAAATTCACAACATACACCAAACACCATTGTCGTCGAATCAAAATACAAGTAAATTATTTAATACATTTGAAGTTCTCGTACAAAAATAAGTACCTATTTATATAATTATTGTAAATAGTTCTAAGAACCTTGAAACCTTGCCTGATAGACTATTTCATTTACATGTTCTGACTGACACTGAACTTATAGTCAATGAAAGCACTCAGCTCAAATGTTAATTTAAAATAAGTTATTGACTCAAGTACTTTGCCGACTAAAATACTATATGAGTGTGTTATACTCACATGTAACAAAACATCAACTAAAGTTGACCATTTCTTAATAATTTTTTAAAGAAAATGATGTGTAAATAACCTCTGCCATGGTAAAAAAAACATGCGCACAAGGGTTTTGATTGTTATTAAAATCTATCTGGCAAAGACGTTTGATTCCACTAATTCAAACTTGAATAAGTTTTAGACCAGACACAAGGACAAAATCCCAGCATATGCAATCTAATGTAATAATTAAGTACATATTATGAGGATGGGGGAAGCATTTGTTCAAAATTGTATGTCTTCGGGCTTATGATGATAATGATAAACAAACATACCTATACACACAATAAAAACAAACAAATATTATGACCTAACAAATGATTTAACCAAAAACGATTATGTGGTTAATTTATATGCCGTAGAAGTTGGAGCAAGGGGTATACCAGCGAAATCCCTATATAACCTACTTAAAGACCTTGGCCTACCAAGAACAACCGTAACTTCCATCCTATAATGTGTATCTAAGGCAGTATTAGTAGGATCTTACCAAATTTGGTTAGGTAGGGGTCCTCCCCTTAATGCTCCCTTCACCGCTCGAGCCTTCTGGCTCGGTGAAGAGAGCATTGATATATCATAAAGGGGCCCCTTAACCCTACTCCTGGGTTGCAAGTCCCAGGCCCCTCTAGCCTCTACCTCTGCAACGCGATGGACCCGGCACCCGCACGGTGAATCCATAGAATGCTAAGTAATTTGTCTCTTGTACAAATAATGCTTCACTACTTATACAGAAAAATAACTGATTATCTACGTACACACAAGCTACCTACCTACCACAAACAAACCAGCCTATTACAAAAAATACTTCTAGGTTAGCCTGAACAACATCTTCGACCACATAATCGCTTACCATCAGGTGAGATAGTGGTCAAAGGCTAACCTATCAGGTACAAAAAAATAAAAAGAATAGTCAATATATTTAGTATCATTGGTATCGCAAAAAAACAAACCACGGTTTAATCACATGTGCCGTATGTGCAGAGAAAAGTTCAGCACATCCAAGTATAAATATCTGCTTATAAATTTAAATTTGTTCATTGTTCAATGAATTTACTCATGATTTTAAACCACCTACAGAAATAATATTTTTTATTTTTCAAATATTGGTATTCCTACTAAAACGCATGCAAGAGTGTATATTTGAAAAGCCATGCAAGGGCTTTAAAAATTGTATGTAGATTTAGAATTTATCATTCAATTATATATAAGGCACAATAAATATATGAAAAATAAAAATGACTAAAATAATTATTTACAGTAAGTAATTTATAAGAAAGTTTTCTATCATCGTCCTTTAATAAAAAGCTGATAAATGTTTTGTTTATTTAACTTTATGCTCCTGTGCCCATCCTACAAGAAAACAAAAACATTTTGTCCACTCCTTTGCCTCTATTCCGTTTCTTTACTGGTTTGCATCAAAAGCCAGATTTTATGTACATATGGTGTGTGCATATTAGATATAAAAATTAAATTCACTTAACTTTTCCCATGGAAAGAACCCGCTCACCCTGTGTTATGTAAAATAAATTGATTTTAGCTTTAGACCTTTTGACCTGTCTATTATTCAAAATTTTTGAAGACATGTAACAAAAATGTACAAATGTATTACTACCTATAATTTCACTCAAAAGATGCGAAAATGAGCTACCTACAGTATGGTAATATGTTATGGCTAAATATGGGTGTTGAAGTAAACTTAACGTTAGTCAGCTATCTTTGAGTAACTTTTTTAGGAAAGGCTAATGTTTATTTATTTCATTTTTGACTTGGAAGGACACTTGGAAGATAGACTGCAGGAGTTCTTCGCAAGCTGTGTATAACTTTGGTAACCATGTTTGTTTGCGGTTTGTTACGTGTGTGCTTACGGTCTATTCGGTGTATCATGTATTAACTTGATACCCTTGTTTCATCTTTATTATGATTGCCATTTTGGATGGTTGCCTACACACGCTGTGTGGGATCAATCCTGACTGGTATTCATCTTATGCTAACTACAGCTCCAAAGTCGACCCAGGCACATATTTCGTCTCCAAGGCGGGGGGGGGTGAGATCTGGGTTGTTTCAGAATCTTGGGGTGCGCACTTGACCAAGTTTACGTTTCATGGGTTACCGGAGACGTCTGGTATATCACTCGCGCCTTTGAGAGTGAGATTTTATGTGTATCGCGACACAGTGATTGAATTTTAGTCATTGCCCTGATACTAGTTATGTTTGCAGTTGACCGAGAAGTAGTGCACCGAGGAGCGCCACGGGCTTACCGTGACTCCGCGGCAGGATGGGTGATTAGGTATACTCATCTTGCATTAATATCTATAGGAGGTGGATGTAGAGAGCAGGCTGAGACACAACAACAACCCATAACGAAGGCGAAGCAGAGACAAAGAATTAGCAGCCTACAGGAAGACGAATCCAGGTATGAGAAATACATTAGTACATCGCGAAGCTATAACCTCATATGTATTTTATAATAAGATAGATAGGTATGGCAAGTTTTGCGACACTGACCATATAGGTTATATTATTATAGGTGACCAATTGACCATTAGTAACGTTTTCAACTGACCTATTTCAAGATTAGGAGGGCGTTTCATTATTAAAAAATAAAAGCATCTCTTTATTAATGGCAAATTGTTAGTATTTACAGTGATTCCTACCATGCAACAGTTAGAGGTTTTCATAACGACGTTTTGTTGTATTATACTGGACTTACTTACATTTGATATAAGATCGGACTTGACGGACAATTTCTAAAACAATCAATCTTTAATAGCTTTTATATTTAGAGAACTTCAGTTTTATAAAATACATTAATGTAAACAAACCTGATTAGGTTTGTTTGATGATTATCGACAGACGTATAACACAGATAATAAATCGCTTGGCAAAGCATCCCATTCACGGTTACAAGTCAGTTGTATGGCCAATACTGAGTTACTTAAAAATCTTAGTAATGGTAACATTACACTGAAGAACGAACAGGTATATTTAGTCTGTGCTAAAATTACTGCGGGGAAATAGCTGCGGCCAATGTAAATAGTAATGGCTACGTGAAGTTGCTTCGTTGCTTCCAATTTATGTATTCAAAGTGTATAGAGGGTTTTTTTCGAAAAACTTGTAGTTGATTCGCTAGTGTAAACAAATTATTTTATTATATATTAGCAATTCGTTCGCCCTATTCATTTTCGAAACCGGCAATAAACATTAAACTTTAAGTTATGATTATAAGTTAAAATGTTTTGTATCTAATTGTTTGTTGTGCTTATTGTCAGTGTTTACCTACGACAATGGATATTCCAGTTCAAATAGCGATCCGGCTGAAGCCTCCCAGCTTAGCAGATTCGACGCAATGTATCTTCAGCAATCCAGTGACACAGATAGTGATCACGGAGAGTGGTCAAACATTTCATGTCAACAGAGCCTTGCCTGTTGACTGTACACAGGCTAATCTGTTCAACTCTTTTATGATACCACAAATAAATTGTTTCCTGGATGGATGCGATACCTCTGTTGTCGTATTTGGACAAGCGAAGACTGGAAAAACTTATACATTGTTTGGACCAGGTAACTTTTTTATTAGAGATCAGATGGCCTATTTTCTTCTCTTCTAGGTTAGCCTGAACAACATCTTCGATCACATCATCACTTACCATCAGGTGAGATAGTGGTCAAGTCAGTGGGCTAACATATCAGGCATAAAAAAAAAAGTGTAAAAAATTTACCAACGAGATAGACTTGTCACATGACTTTCGTCTGCTAGTGGGTTGGTTGACTATTCCATTGCAAATACTAGCAGTGAGGCTTTAATTGGCTTCATGTTTTCTAAGTACTTTTTCTAAAATTATATATTGCTGTTGTTCTTCCTAAGATAAATAAATAAAAAGTCTAAGTAGTAGGCTGATTATTCATCCAAGTTGGTATTGCCTATGTTAGATTTATGTGGCATTGGCAATGTCCGTCCACTATGTTTTATTTTGGCTTGTCTCTAGAATCAGTATTATGGTGCAATGCTGCTGAAATCAATAGTTCTTTGAGCAATTAATTATTGTAGTGGGGGTATAAAATTAATGGAATTTAGAGATATTTGTGTACAGACTTGTTTACTCATAACAGCATACCCTACTATGTTATATGATAGATAATTCTTTATTGTTACACCAATAAAAAACAAATTAAATCTTAAATAAAACTTTGACTGCAGTGTCGCAATGGGCGGCCTTATCACTAATAGCGATATCTTCCAGGCAACCTTTGTATGGAGAGGAAATACAGGAACAATGTATATGAGTGTTGTTCCAACAATTGTTGCCTACCAAAACATATGAACAATGCATTCAAGGGAGGGAGCTTATTGCTCTAAACAAAACTGTGTAGACACCATAAAATACCTATGGCTGTATACAAAAAGGCTGAGTTGGTCATTTAAAATGCTACAGAAAATATTGCTGTTGAATATCTGTGTTGAGCCGCAATACACAATATTAAAATTCCTATTGATTTAATATTCTAAATAACTAAGTACTGTGTGGTAGCAGATCTTAACTACAAGCAAACTCAAAGAGAATTTCGTATTGAGGACTGAGGTGTATCAATTTCTCAGGTCACAAATTGTCGAGAAACAACTGTAATTAAATATATAGAAACTATGTATGCCCAACCAATTAGCATGCCAGGAAAAAGAATACAAATATATGAAATTAATTCTGGAAACAGAAAATATAATAAAGGATTAAGATGTCTATGGGATGATAAAAAATAGTAGTGATGATTTGGGTGTGATTGTGTGTTCTCAAAACAATAAATTTATACCACAACATTACTATCTATACCAAAAAAAAAATGCAAGAGTGGGGTCAAAAATACATGTTGACTGCTTGAGAGCTTACAATAATGGAGCTTGGATATATACACAATATTCTCAATCATAGTGACCCAGAAAACCCTTTTTGTTGACTCCGACAGGGGATAAACCCAATGAATTGTTAGTGTTAAAATAAAAAAAATGGATTTCTATAAACAGGATTACAAAGACAATTATGATGGTTGCTAAATCAAATATTATGACAAATTGCACTGCACCTGTCACCCTGAAACATTCAGTTGTGTAGTCAGTTGTGCCAGTAATTTTACAGGCTCACAAGGACAGCTGCTGGAACAGACTATTAGGTTGGCGACAGATTTTCTACTTGAGTAGTAGACGAGCATTTGCAAAATGCCCTTCCACTATGCACAATATTTATATGAATAGATAAATCAACAGCGAATAAAATAAATAATTGATTTTACATAAATTAGTATTTTTGATAAAGTATGAATGCTGTAAGTTTAATTAAAGTTGGAAAGTTTTATAAATATGTATGTTTGAGTTTCTATTCACCATTTTTATAAAGAAGAATAAGGTGATTTTGAGTAAAAATATTGTAATATGGAAGCAAGAGGTTACTGCAACCATCAGGGGGGGGGGATGACATATATACCGATTCTAAAGTCCTTCCTATATTTGATTGAGTTGCTTTCACATGATATGTGGTCATGTTAAAATAAGTTTTTGTATGCAATTTATTATTGTATTGTGAATTAAATATTTTTTAGAAAAATAAATCAACCATCAGGGATAGGGGGACCCTATTTTATTTTATTTAATTGGTTGCTCATTAGTAAAAGAGAAAAAATAAATAAAAAGAAGTCTTATTCATATATATTTATATACTAAATCATCTTATGAACTGTTACATTTTAATGATATTTCATAAGGTTCCCCAAATTTAAAATAATTTAATACATTTTTTATTGGCATTATTGCTTGATTTTTCAGAAGAACAGATAGGCCAGGATAGGTATTAGAGTGTGAGGTCACTTATTCCCCTATAATTTGCTTGAAATAACAAAAGGGTTACTAAATATACTTATAAATTTAAAAAAGATTGAAAATTCCTTATATGAGAAGCAAGCTCGGCATTATTAGCAATTGGTAACCCTTGTCAGGAAATTGTTGTCAATTACTTCTTATAGTTTATAGTGAAAGTACTTCATCAATTTTGATTGTCCTAAATGGTTTTTTCTTGATTAGTCATATAATATGAGACATTCAATAATAATCAATTTCGTAAATCTTACTTCTTTTCAGGTTTTGAATGCATTCATAGCGAATGTGAACAGGGCATAGTGCCAAGATTCTTGACTGAAATATTTCACAAATTAAACCAAATGCCAGAACGGGAATTCATATTACATATTACTTGGATGCAAGTTGTCAATAACAACATTTTCGATGTTCTTGGAGCTGGACTAGTAAGATGTTGTAATGTGGAGGAAGCTTTTCAATATCTACAGATGGGATGGAGGCAGAGATGCCCAGGAAACAACCATACTGTTTTCACTGTCAGTGTAGAACAAAAATGGGTTGGCACTAACGGAATTCTCAATCACAGAATGTCAACTGCTAGCTTCTGTGATTTAGCAGCTTACCCTGAACCTGGTCTATTTGCGCTAGAGAACATAATGAAAGAACTATTGGCAGGAAATCCTCCCAAACAAATAAACTATGACCAAACTATACTTACAGCTATGTTACGGGATTCCTTTGGGGGCAGAGCATTCACATGGGTTATAGGATGCATAAGTACTGAGCCAGAAGATTATCAAGACACATTAAAAATACTGAATTTGTGTTTGTGCTGCCGGGGAATAAAGAATTTTGTAACTGTGAACCTCTTTGCTGACAATAACACTCCTGTTTATTCAGAAAAGGCAGTCATGCCACAAGGTGAAAATAATTTCAATCTACAATTTGCATCTACTCAGTGGGTGAAACTGATTTCAAATGCTGAGGGATTGTTTAACAAAATTCTACAGTCCAAATTATTATCAGATGCTGATGTGAATCAAGTCAGTGAGTGGTTGTTTTTGAAGGCAGAATGTGATGATTGCTTGAATGTAGACAATGTGGATAATAAAGATGCTAACACAAAGCAGGGCTTACCCAGAATTGCAGAAGATACAGAACCTAGTGAGTTGAGTGACTCTGATGTTGATTCTGACTCAGAAGAAGATGCCCACTCTGATACAATATTCCAAGATAAATTGGAAAAGTATATAGAATATTTTAGGGAAAAAAATGATCAGTTGTTTGCTGATAGGTGTGAAGAATACTTAAATCATAATGATTCTGATGACATCACAATTTCAGAAACTAGTGGTTCACAGTCATTGCCCATAATGACCTCTCAATCTAATTCAGGTCGACGCAGAACTATACAGCCAGGTGAAAGTTTATCTGGAGCAGAATTAGAACTATTGAGGAAAGTTGCAGCCAAGGCAATCTCACCTGAAACTCAAAAGATACTTATAGAATCTCACAAAAAAGATGTTGATCCAGAACCCAAACTTATTGAAAGGGAACTGCTCAAAATGATTGATACCCCAAAGACTGACGAAATATGTAAAAAGTATAAAGTGACTAGGGAAAAGTATACACAGAAACAAATTCTTGCTAGAAAATTGTCAAAAGAAATCAGCAGCAGCCAAACACAATTGAAAGAATTGATCAACCTTTGCATAGCTAAAGAAAGGGTGATTGATGATCTCTCAAGAGCAGTATGTTATAACACTCAAAGCAAGCACTACTCTGATAAAATTGAATATGGTGGCATGATGGATCAAGATACTGTCAAAGAGATTAAAAGGCATGAGACTAATCTCAAAACATACAAGAAACAAATTGAGCAAATAAAAAGGCAGATCAAAAAGGATGAGAAACGCAAGAATACTCTGGACATTGAACTGGTTAAGGATAAATTGAAATTAGATGAACTTTCTGATAATTCAGTAGATGTTAAAGAAAGAAAAGTAAATTCTCTAAAACACTTTACAAATAGAATCACTCAGTTAGATACTATTCTAAAAGAAAAAACAAATGATTTGGAAAACTTGGATTTATCAAAAGAAAAGGAGCTTATGTTGAGAAAAGAAATCAAAAACTTGAGAAAGACAAGAGAATGCTTACATGAACAAAGATGCAGTTTAGGTCATAAAAGAAAAATGTACAAATCCCTATCAGATTCTGAGGTTTGAATACAGTTATATTAAATTTTTTATTATATAAATAAAAAAATCTTCTATATTATATATCTGAGCTTTGAAAAGAGCTTTTTTAAATGACACAAGCAATATGATGTTATATACCTATGTGTATAACACCCCGTCGGCTGCCGGACCGCGTAGTGTGCTGGGTTAGATAGTCACCTCCCCATTACTACCTCTAGATGTCGTAAGAGGTGACTAAAGGTAAAATACCAGAAGGTGGGCAGCAGCGCCCTCTGAGGGGAACTGATATCTTAAACTGCGATCCCTAAGACGCCTGCCCATCATGCGGATTATAGCAACCCCCCCTCAATGGGGTAGGTTCATTTTGCATAGAGTGTTGACCTATGTAGCATAGATAGTTAATCTAAAAACTGATTTAAATAAATTTTCATTTATTTAAATCAGACAATCATAAAAACTGATTTAAATAAATTTTCATTTATTTAAATCAGTTTTTATCTAATACATGAGAAGATAGCCGATAAAAAACTTTATACCCTAGTGTGGGGTATTATCGTAAAGAGCTTATTGATTATAGTATTTTTTTTTATAGATATATAATAAAATAGAGAAATGGGGAACCGCCAGAGTTGTCAATTTAGAGAGTTTTTGTTATAATATAAAAAATTAAACTAGTTAGGAATCTGGAATTTCAATATATTTTGTACCATCTCGTTTAGCCAACAAATACCGAAAACACTAATTGAAAATGTGGTTTTCAGCTGTGATCAGAACCACTTTTTCTTATATGGGCTCTTGCAACGTGGATCCCTTATAGATTGCAGACGAATAGTAACGGAATTTCAGCTCTAGTCAGCATCGTTATGCAGTGTGGACTATGTGATGTAACTACTCGTATCAAGTCATTTTGTGATTAGTGTTCAGGAGATGCATTACAGATAAAGGTTTTTTCAACAATAACTTTGTTCTCTAAAACAAAATAAAAACTAAGAATTTAGATGAAGATGGTTATAATATTATTGTATTACGAAGAGAAAAGTTTGGCAATTATAATATTATTTTTAATCAGTTTTTGGCGAAATCTATCTGTGTATTTCGTTAATCACATGACGGATTTTGAGTTTTAAGGCTCCAATCGAATTAATAGCTCCATATAGACTCTGTCCTTAATATAGCCCCACAAAAAATAATCCAGTGTTGTTAAATCACACGATCTGGCTTGCCACTTAATCTTTGAATTTCGTGAAATTATGCGATCGAGAAATTTCGTTTGTATTGATCGTTTCATTGGCTGTGTGACTTGTGGCACCGTCCTGTTGAAACCACATGTCCGTGATATCCACGTCATCAATAATAGGCCAAAATTGAGTTGTTAACATCTCGCGATAGCGTGATCCATTGACCGTTACCGCATTACCAGCCTTGATTTTGATGAAAGAATCGATATTTGTCAGCGTGCTCGTGGTGGACATTTGCCAGATATCATTTCATTATTATGATCATTTTTCATTCATAATGGCCAAACTTTTCTAAAAAAATTTAATCATCTTCATCTAAATTCTTAATTATGTTTTAGAAAACAAAGTTCTTGTTGAAAAACCCATTATTAGCAATTCAATATTACCCGTTAATCATACACAAATAGTAAACGTCTTACAAAAAATTGTGTTAATATTTTGACTCTTAACTTGACTCTTTTTTTGTTATGTAAAAGATAGAGACAGGTGATACAAACTGTACTGTACTATATCAGCCGGATTGTCCACTGCTGAACACAGCCTACCATATAAAGGGGAACTTGCCTTCCCACGCTTGGCAAGCGTCCTGGGGATCGCAGTGTATGATAGCAGTTCCTAGAAGGTGCTGCTGCCCACCATCCGGTATTTTACCTTTAATCGCCTCTTACGACACCCTCGGGAATAGATGGGAACATCACATTCTTGACCTGCACAAAACAATACAATTTTTTTTTATACAATGAATTAAGTTAATATTGTAGGAGTAACAGATAATGTCTTGATGTATTTTCAGGAAAGAAAACTACTTGAATGTGAAGAGGCTATTGAGGCTATTGACACTGCAATAGAGTACAAGAACAACTTAATCTGTGGCAAGTCTCCATCTGCCTCTCTCTCTGACTCCCAGGACAACAAGGATTCTAGGAGCAGAGGCGAGCAGATGCTGATGGCTCGGCTGGACAAACTGTCCCATGATGAGATGAAGACTTTACTTTATAGATATTTTCAAAAGGTATGGACTTATTTTGAACTATAGAACTATAGAAATGTGCATTGTTCTAGTCTTAAGTGGTAATAAAACTATTAAAATATATTGCTTTCTTTGCAAATAATAATCTATTTCCTTTTCATGCAAGCATTTTGTTAGTAGATTTATTGAGTTAAACGATTAAACATCTTTTAATAATGCATGTTACATATGTACATAATGAACACTCATCAACATTTGTCAAGGAATATTAAATTTCAAAGTGATTTGCTTGATAACCATTTGATATTATGAATACTACTATAATAAAACCCAATTTTTACATACAATGCGATTAAAATAAGAATAGGACGGGCTCTCGGCTAACTTCACTCATATTCACTCTAATAAGTACGATCAGCAGAACAAACTTAAAAATAAAGCAGTGCCATATATTTATAGGTAATTTTAAATGAGTGACCCGAAATTGTTAATTTTAATAAATTCATATTTTCAAGGTTGACGCCATTTTGGTTTGATGAAAACGCGGCCGTCAGGGTCTTATTTCTGCGACAGTGTACTACTACGCGAAACGTTCCCGAGTGTTTATTGATCTTCTCGTTTAATTTTTTTTTTACTGTTTAATTTGTTCTTGTTGACTGTTTAATATGTTTTTGGTGATTGTTATATCTGTTTTTGTTACCCGTTACGATGATTACGACGAGTCTGACTCAGTGGGCCATCAGGACATGCGGCATCGAAGAGCTAAGCGATTCAAATTAAGATACCTAAGTACAAAATATTGCTTACAAATAAAATTAGTTCAAATTATTTCTGTGTTTACTGTACCGACAGTCACCTTCAACTTCGTTTATGACCTTTACCTTACCTATGACTACTTGTTTTTTTTACACGACTGCCCACATAAACGTGTGTTAAGTTTACAGTTTAAATACGTAGGCACCAGCCGAAGGACTTAAAAAAATCAAAATTACTTGCAACTTGATTTATTGGGAATTTAAAAATACCAATTAATATTAAATCTATTACTAAAATAAAGTCTACTCTGGTCGATGTGGGAACCAAAAGTGACGCTTGTGGCCATGCACTCGGCCGGTGTCACCTTCCGCACGTTCCGCTGACTCGGCGCCTCGTGTTGCATGTACGTGGGAACTATGCAGCAGTTTCCGTGGTTGTGCAATATGTAATTGGTTTCATGTATGTATGTATATTTCTGAGTTTCTTTATTTCACCATTAGATTTATCTTTAGATTTATCTTGATAGCTCAAGTGACACTATGTACATAAAAAAATTAAAAACAAACTGGTGGATTTTAGACGCCCTATAATGAGAATAACAATTTATTTTTTCTTCCAAAGCCATCGTGTTGGGTATCAAAATGATTGGCTTTAAAAAAAGATTCCATAAATATATTAACTAGCAGTTTTATTTCAATTGATCAATAAAACACTTAACGAAAATAAATTATTTGCAGTCGGTTAAGTTCTAGATTTGACGTCACAACATGGCGCTAGGCCGATCCTATTCTTATTTTAATCGCATTGTATTTTAAATAATTCTAAGCTATTAAGAAGTGCTCTTGATCTAATGATTTTTATAATCTCACGGAGCCTTGACATTTAAGTATAGAAGAAAAGGAAATTATAACAACGGTAGGCATGTCAGAAGCTGGTGCTATCCAAATTCTGGTTGCCAATATACTGAACACCATTCAAAATATATGTCACATTGTCGTATCACTAGGTATATGTCATCAACCATACTGAGAAGAAACGTGATATCACGATACAAAATTCCGCCAAGAGAGAACCCCGTCTGACGACGATGCAGTGAGTGCGGCTTCAGTTAATACACCAGTTGTATGAAGGCTACATAAAGTTGATTCTCAGTCTTGTGCCTTCTTCATGTTTATTTGTAGTGTTTTTTTTGTTATTACTGTTTAATATCCCTAGACTGTGTTATGTGTAAGAATATCTCCATTGATTGGTTTCACTTTTCATAAGTTGAGAATATGCCGTTTATAACTGGACTAACGTGTATATATAATTTTTTTTATTTTTATGTCATAGTAGTGACTGAACAAGCTCGAGGCCCACCTGATATTAAGCGGTATCCTCTGCTTATAACAGATGCATTTCGTCACAAGTCACGAATTGCACTGCGCCCGTCACGTTGAGACATAGTTGTTAAGTCTCGTGTGCCCATAATTTCACTGGCTCTCAAGGACTGCTGCCGGAACACACCGTTAGGTGCTTGGCGACAGATTTTTCTACTTGAGGGTGGTAGCTAGACAGGCGGGCAATCGCAAAATGCCCTTGCACCATGTGGTGAAGCTCAAGCTCTGGGCGGGATTCGAACCATGGACCTGCTGCGCGGCAGTCCATAGCCAATGCCACTGAACCATCACTGCTTCAAAATTCACAAACCTTATAGCTTATTCCCTATTCCAGGTGGTAGACTTGCGCGGTGCATGCGCTGCTCTAGAGACAGGTGTGGCGACGGCAGCCGAGGAAGCGGCGATATGGCGTGCGAGAGCTGCGGCCGCTTGGAGACAGGCTCAAAAGTTGCGTGCCAACGGATATCCATCCAGGTTAATAAATATTTATTACTAATACTGCTATATTGATGCTTGAATATCTTCCTGTGGGACTTGTAAGAGGCAACTAAAGGGAAAGAATGCTAGAAAGTGGGCAGCGAGCGCCTTCTAAAGAACTGTTATCTCACACATCTTCGAATGTTCTCTCTACTTTGTGATTGCAAAATAGAAAGCATTCGAAGATGTGCGCCGAATTGACAGATTGAAATCTCAACTCAATATTCAGTCCAGATAATGTCACAAAAAGCCACATTGTTGACCTTAATGGTTTATGTGTATCCTAATTAGAAGTATATTATCCTGATTATTAGCGCTAAAATTTAAACGCGCACCAAAAAATCTAAACGTTTTCCCTCCATAACTACTTAATGTAACCAAAATATTTGCGAACACGATCCTCTGGACAGAATACAGAGATCTAACACAGAACAGACTAAAGTTTTTAGTCCAAACGACGATGCACTTCCAGCCACAGCGGCGCTTTGAAGTAATTTCACAGAAAAACATACAATCCAGTAGCGCCTCTGAAGCCTGCAGTTCCAGTCAGCAGCGTCATTCCAACTAGAACCTTTAGTTTATTCCTGTTTCGGTCTTGTCAGTCTTACCTCTAGAAGACTAGAATTTTTTGGAGGACGGGGAGGCGCGAAGCCGAGAAGAACGAGCTAAAATAGCTGTCTCGATGCGAAGAGTGGCGATGGCTGAATGCGACGAAATATCTAGACAAGCTCTGCGTACTCACCTGACAGTCGAAGCTATTATATATAACTCATAATCATAACCCTCAAGGCTAGAATCATGATTATTTTTCATAGTGGAAAGTTTAGAAATACTAACTATACTAAGTGAATATTTATTATATGTTAGACATTTAAAAAAAAGTCTGGAGACTAATCTATTCCTAATGCTAAATACAAATCAGTTTTCGTATTCTTGGTGAACTTGATATACACGACTACCCAAAAAAGGAGTGTTATGTTTTAGGGTTCATGTATGTATTTTTTTTAATATTGTCGAAATAACGCCTGCTCTGCGGATTACATTACAAAATTACAAGAGAAAAAAATATGGTCATGTGTGGGTTCGAATCCCGCACATGACAAAATTTTTTTCTCGTAAATTTGTAATTCATGTATGTATGTTTGCGAGTTTCTTTATTCCACCATAACTTCTAAACGGCTCATCCGATTTTAATGTATAATATATCATTAAATTCGTCTTGATGGCATACGTGACGATAGGTACATAGTAAATAAATACAACAGGCGGATTTTAGACGCCATATTGGGAGTTTTTTTTCCAAACCCATCGATTGGGGTATCAAAATAAAGGGCTTTAAGATACGATTCTATAAACACTTGCAGTTTTAATTTCAATAGAACGATAAACCGCTTAACGAAAATAAATAATTTGCAGTTGGGATGCTGAATTATTTTTATTTTTTGTTTATTTGATTGTAACGGAATAAACACGAGGTCCTGGTGTTAAGCGGTAGCGTAACCTAAGCCTATAAATGCAGTTCCACACCTGCGCTGCGCTCAATTATCTCAGACATAAAGTCAAATCTCATAGGCCTGTAATTTCATTGTTTTTGATAAATAAACATTCAAAATCCTTTCGTGGTAAAATTGTTACTTTTAGGTAGGCTTATTACTTGCATATAAAACAAATATTAATCTTGTGTCTTTCAGGCATTTCCAATCTATTCAGAGGTACATCGACGGTGGCAATGATGAGAGGGCACTATCTTTGGGCATGACCACTGACTCGGAGACTTCTGATGATGCGATGCGGTTGGTTGATCGCATGAAACAGATTGCTCGGTATCCGCCGGTAAGTTTCATGATCATTTTAAACATGGGAAAATGGTAAACAGGCTTTATTTCAATTGGTGACTGGATCTCGAACACAAAAATCTTTTTTATTCTTTTTTTATTGCTGATAGACTACCCTTTGACCACTATCTCACCAGATAGTAAGTGATGATGTAGTCGAAGATGTTGTTCAGGCTAACCTAGAATTACTGGCTCTCAAGGACAGCTGCCGGACACACCGTTAGATGCTTGGCGACATATTTTCTACTTGAGGGTGGTAGCTAGCCAGGAGGGCATTCGCAAAATGCCCTGCCACCATGCTATAACAACTAGTATAGTGCAAGTACAAAGGTTCTACAAGTTATTTGGAACCTATAATGCAGAAAAATAATACAGATTCAAAATCGCCTACCAAATCTGTTGTCATTCAATGAGTCCAATAAAACAGTTTTATTTGAATTTTAGTATTCAGATAGAACTACCATAAACATCAGCGTCCCTTTGTTGGATATCTCTCTAATAAATTATGAGAATTTCTTTACGGTTTTTTTATGTCTATATGTGGAAAAATTAAACCCATAAGAGAAATACCCTTTCCCATATTAAATACAGTACTTTTACATACATTTTCTGCAGAGCATTGCCTTACTCGAGATATTAGGCCTCATAACTAATGTGCATTTTCACATGCGGGGTACCCTGTCCATCCACGGCAACTTAAACACTACAAGGTTTGGTACCATTACCCATCCACATTTTCTACTGCCTAGTACCGCAAATTAACAACCTGACAAAGTTACTATGGAAACAATTGTTCAAACAAATAAATGCGTTTTTTTTTTATTACACTACGTTTCAAATGAAGCAAACACTGCCTTTGAATGCATTGCAAACGCTCGGTTCATAATGAAATATAGAAATGTGCACCATAGATCAGAGAAATGTGTTTGCACGCAAAGAATTTAAACCGACTAGCAGCTGCGCATACGACATCTGTCAATTTGTATCTTTGCTTTTCTTTAACCTTTACTTCAATTGTTATCGACATTAGTAGTTTCCGATCATTCTTCTCTCCACCGACCAATCTTCTCGTTTGTTTTTCACTCTATCCACGCGATATTGGCGAAATTGTGGTGACCCCGCAGAAGCAATAAGAAGTTGACATTAGTAGTATAAAATTACAGGACATTCTTTTGTAAACAATATTTTTATTCTTACCAAAACAACAAAAATCTCCTCATCTATCGTATCATAATAATTGGAGTATTACGTTTATGCACACGCTGCTCTATCTCTGTTCTATGAACGTTATATGCGGCCGGAGGTGATGTAATATTACTATCGTGGCGTCTGTTTAGAATGTTAAGAACCGACCGTTTGCGCGAATATTTGCACTAACGGCGCACATTTGCATAATTTGCACTGCAGCGTTACTGGGTGATCAGATTTTGAATAAAATGCCGTATATGTTTAGATCTTAGATTGTGCATGGTGGAAGGGCATTTTGCGATTGCCCGCCTGGCTAGCTACCACACGCGTAAAAAATCTGTCGCCAAGCACCTAACCGTGTGTTCCGGCAGCAGTCCTTGAGAGCCAGTGAAATTACAGGCACATGAGACTTACCAACTGCGTCTCAAAGTGACGGGCGCAGTGCTATTCATGACTTGTGATGAAATGCATCTGTTATAAGCAGAAGTTAGTCCACTTAACATCAGGTGAGCCTCGAGCTTCGAGTTTGTGACGGAATCACAATAACATTAAAAAAAATACGATATTTTATCCCGATTTTTTAAGTATCGTCATACAGCATATATAAAATTGTTTTTTTTTTCAGGCACCAATTATACCTAGTCAAAACCTGAGGCAGCTGATGCCAGCAGCTAACAGCATTCCCGTGGCAAAGGTTACAAAGGAAAAGAACAAGTTGGTCATCGTGCAGCAGAATAAAAAGCATTAGTTAGTATACTTGTAACTCACAACTTGGTAATGATCTTCGTAATGTAATGTTCTAAGCAACCGCTTGATGCTCCATGAATAACAACCTTGCAGAACTGCGCGCGACGTCGCCATTAACGCCAATTATTACCATAGTAAAAATCGATAAGTAGTTTGGTTGGACTGGAGGCCCGTAGGAGATACAAATGCCTACTCTGGTCTATCTAGACTGTAAAACTAAGGGATTACTTTTATCCCAAAGTCCATCTCAAGTTTACCCACAGATACAACTTATAATAATTATATTCTCTTTGAATAAATCGATGACAGCGGCAGCGGGTACTTGTCTATGACCCGGTAAAAGATCTCGGCTTTACCTATACTACAAAAAATCCTATATATATTTGTACTCTTTAAAGTTATCCTCTATAAAAGTATATATAACCTGGTTTAATTAAGAAACGAATCTAAAATGCCGCCTTGCCACTCACTTACTCGTTTGCCTGTACTGTATACATAAAGACCGTATCCCGTATTACAGAGAGAGGACATATATAGAGTTCTTGATACTTGCTCAAATGAAGTCCATTACCTACTGGATTACCACAGACAGGTAAACGTCAGCTAATTATCTCTCATTTTAGACCTATGAGTTCGGTAGTTTTTGCAGCCTTGGCTGGGCTAAAGCTTTTGTACACATATCAAGCTGATTTTCCGTTCTGATAATTCTTTTTCTTTCCATTTGTCACTTCTCTGACAAAAAGTAAAATTCTGATGTATTTAGTATGTTTGCGGTGCTCTGGGTTTTCCGCAAGCTTGTCGCAGCTTTATTATCCATTCAAAGGGTGGGCATACCTTTCAGTTCGGTTGTGTCTCCAATGGCTCTATAGCTTAATGGTTCTCGGGCATCTTGACTGGCAGTTACAACTTCTGCTTCAGTGATTGATATAGCCATGCTGCCTATATCATCTCTTAGCATATTACCATCATTACACTCGCCTCGCACTCACGATCCCTAAATGAAGGTTAAATGTATTTTAATGTTAAACTGTATTTTGAAGCGTCAATTATTTGAAATACTAATTACAAAATAAATCGGTGTCAGGTATTTGAAGTACGAATTACAAGTAATTCAAATACTGCCCAACCCTGCCCAGAGCTCTAATACTGCAGTCTGTCTGACCGAGTATGCCTCTAGCTTGTCAATGGAATGAGTAGAAGTTCGATTAAATTATCTTACTGGGTCTCCAATACAAGAGGTGGTAGCTAAAAAAACTTTCATCAATTGTCATCTTCTATACTCTAGAGCTTATTGAGCTCAGTGCAAACAATTAAAGACTTTTTTTTATTTCAAAGTTCTTACATTTGTGCAGGCAATATTGTAAATTTTAGACCATTTTTGTAGTGGGGTCTTTCTCAAAAACTAAACTAGTTAGGAATCTGACTTTGCGGTATATTACGTTTATGTACCATATCCTCTATTTAACCAACAAATACTGAAAACGCCAATGTGTAATGTGCTTTAAACTGTGATGAAAACCAACAATATTTTTTCTATATTGAATGGGAACCCTGTTTTTTATACTTAGTACTGTCAAATGTTCCTTCTGACTTTAATTGACGCAACTAATCTTAAAAGTTAAAAATACCAGAAGATTTTTTTTTATCGAGCAAGCTAACTGATAGAGAATAATTGATTAACTGTGAAAATTGTATTAAGTAGTAAACATATTTAAATAATATTGCACCGATTACACTGTTTTGATTTTGTAAGTGCATGAGTTCTTGTCTTCTAGTTTTGAGTTTTGACTTGCTTTACAGGATTTAGATCCTCTATATCAGCGTCTTTGTTAGGTTGGTGTTCTGTATTCCTTTGATGAGAAGATTGTTGGAGAACATCTTTGACTACTTTTCTAATGTACTGTTTAAAGCAGAAAGTGTAAACTTTTTATTTTTCTTTCATATTGTAAGTGCTCTATTTGTGTTATATTTGACTTACTCTATAGCAGCATCTTTGTTAGGTTGGCGTTCCATATTCCTTTCTTGAGGTTTTTGTAGAACATCTCTGACTCTAGGGAGACCATTTCATTTATTAATCTTATCATTCAAATACCTTGCTTTTTCTAATGTTTTGTTTAAAGCAGAGCTCTTTTCATTTTTATTTAATTTCGTTAGCTCCATTTGTCTTAGAATTGACTTCCTAAACAGGTTCTAGATAACTGGCATAATCCTCTATTTTATCTATATCAGCATCTTTGTTAGGTTGGCGTTCCATATTCCTTTCATGAGAAGATTTTTTTGTTTTTGTTAGATCATCTTTGACTCCAGTGTTAAGAGCATTTGAGTTATCAATCTTATTATTTGAATTCCTTGCTTCTACTAATGTGTTGTTCAAAGCAGAAAGTATTCTCTTGTTATTTGAACCGCGACCATGGAGGGATGTTGACACCAGCGTGGAAACCAGTTCTAAACACTACCATACAGAATAGTGGACGAAATACCCTGTTGTAAGACACAATTAGTGCGGCGTGTACGGGTGATTTGATTATGAACGAGAGCAGTGCTAGTGACCATGATGAAGATAACAAAAATGATGCACGATGCTCCTGCGCCGGCTCTGCCGCCGCCCGCCGCCGCTGCAAAAAACAGTCCATGCGCGGACGGGGTCGGGACCGCACGTACTCCATGATGAAGCGACTGAAATTAGCGAAACCGGTCGAGATCAAACTCGACTGATATAACGTAAGTGAAATCGGTTTCAAAATTGTTTAAATAACTGTGAAAAAATTCTCAAATCTGACAGGTTTGTATCGCTATTAGCACTGTATGAATGGGTACGTCAGAGAATCGATTAGATGCCAGACTAAATACTGAATACTCATTAGTATTCTATGACGCGATAAGTTATCGATGAGCTTTCAGTGTCGAGTCTGTTGACTGACAAGACTGAGAAAAGTTTCAAAAGCTGGGGGTACACAATAAATTTTCCCAGATATGTTATGGTACCATATAATAGTGAGCCTATTGCCACCTGCCGGGTTGGCCGAAATTCTAGCTGGAGTGTTTGTAATTATTATTTATATACATTTCTAAATTAAACATTTACTTATTCTGAATGTTTGTTGAATATAAATTAAATTCATGTTTTTCATCATGTAACTAGTTATAATATAAAAATGTAAATGAATCCTATTGGTTGAAAGTGTTCGTCTCCTTAGTTACGATACATCATAGTTGTTCAAACGCGTATCATGTTGGACCAATATATATAATTCAATGTAAACATATATTACGCTCGTATGAAATATGTAATTGACAAAATGTAACATTGAAAGATATTACAATATGCAGCGACAATAATTAAGAAAATGGTTATAGAGCCACTGCGAGAAGTGCGGGCAAGAAACTTCTCGCAGTGAGTTCATGAATTTCCATTCTTTTAAAATAAATTATAGTCTATTAAATTTGATGTCATTTTAAATGTTTCTAAATGTGATTATAAAGCACTATCGCGGGCTAAGTAAAAATCACATTTACAAATGATCTTGCACAATTTTTTATATAAATAAATTTTCATGTCAATGTGTATTTTTAAGTGTTCAAAAACATATATTTGTTTTTATAAGTGTAAGGTTATAGCTTGGCAGAGGTGACATTGTGAAAGTATTTTTGTCGTCTAAATACTCACTAAAATATACAAATGTCTTTAGCAAAAAACAAGAGAACAATTATATAAAAGGCCAACTTAGCTTTTCTCTGTGATTAACTTATTACTTATATTATACATAAGCTTATTTTTATTAATTGCACTAAAGTCATGATATTATTACATTAGGCACTTAAATTTTGTATATACATAGTTTGTAAATATCTTTATCATTTTAAAGACTGTTATTATATTATTCATTGATAATTACAATTTCAATATAATTAATTATAACAATTTCAATATGCATTTTGATTAAAATAAAAACCTGTTTTTTTCCCTCTATAAATATACATACATCATAGTCTAAGCATTTTATTATTGATAAATAAAAGCTATGTATATTTGTATATGTTATAATTTATTTATATTATTTACAATATTTTTAACTTAACATAGTGGAGTTAAATGAAATTCATTACTTATGTTATTTAATATATCTATACAACTATATCATTTTACTTAAAATTCCATGGTATGCATAGAGCACCCTCCGAAAGCACTGAATAATAATGTGTTATATATAAGATATTCCCTTGCAGTTTCTGAAACAAAAAATATAAGTTTTTATTAATAATATTATAAATTGAATGACAGCATGGTAAAATACTTTTTACTACAAACTCTTAAAAAAAAAATTAGCTCCAATATATTCTGTGATTTGCCGAGCTTATTTATACAGCTTATCGGCTATATATATATATATATATATATAAGCTCCGCATATTGCGGCATTAGCCTATCGACTAAATATCTGATATGATAGTAAGTGATGATGTTGTTCAGGCTATCCTAGAATTACTGGCTCTCAAGGAAACTGTCGGAACATACCGTTAGGTACGTGGCGACAGGATTTCTACTTGAGATTGCTTAGCCATGCGGGCATATGCAATATTGCTTACCACCATGTTATAACAACTGCCATCCTAAGACAAGTACCGGGACCGACGGCTTAACGTGCTCTTCGAAGCACGGAAGCGCTCAGTAGAAATGCCACTAGCGGCACCCATCAAAGTCATGACCGCAAAGGATGCTGCTTAACATATTTTATTGGTCTATTATGAGCGCTTCTTCATTTTTTTTTTTTTTTTTTTTTTTTTTATTGCCTGATAGATTAGCCCTTGACTACTATCTCACCCAATGGTAAGTGATGATGTGGTCGAAGATGTTGTTCAGGCTAACCTAGAAGTACTGGCTCTCAAGGACAGCTGCCGGAACACACCGTTAGGTGCTTGGCGACAGATTTTCTACTTGAGGGTGGTAGCTAGCCAGGCGGACATTCGCAAAATGCCCTACCACCATGCTATAACGACTGCCATCCTAAGACAACAACCGGGACCGACGGCTTTACGTGGCCCTCCGAAGCACGGAAACGCTCAGTAGTAATGTCACTAGCGGTCACCCATCCAAGTCATGACCGCGCGCGACGTTGCTTAACTTTGCTGATCGGTTGAGAACAGCTAAGTAAACTTCGCTACGAGCGCTTCAAGATTTTATTAATAATATTATTGGGACTATTCAACTCACCATGTTTATTTTATCGCTTCTTGTCAGCAATCTTTGACAGCATAGAATCATGAGTGCTGGTGTGATGCTGTCATCCTTGTGTAATTTTAATAAGCCAAATCTTGTTTCAACTTCTCTATGCAATGCTTTTTCCACATGTTTATTTCTGAAACAACAATTCTTATTATAGTTAAGTAATTATTAAATTATTTACAGAGGACGGGATAGCAATCTTGGTTTTTTTATACACGTGTGAAGTAGTGAAATAAACAGGTGATACATGTTACGCCGTCGGCCCCGGTTGTTATCTTAAGACACTGACAAGACGTGCTAAAATAGTTTTACTTGAACATATTTTGAGCAAAATGTATTTAGTTTGTAGCAGTATGAAAATTATATGTTAATTTTGATCATATTATCTAAGGTCAAGAAAAGTCCGAAACACGTTTCATGATTTTTGTTCTATAGAATATAATTGCAAAGTTGACTCTAAATTAAGCTTGTAACGTAAATATCTTAATTATTTACGTATGAGTGTGTTTAAAAATATATTAATAAACTAGCAAAACCTTATCAAGAGGGACAAGAAAGTTACATTTTCGGTACACGTTAATTTTTTTGTGTTATTAAGCTTCCTTACGGATTATACCTAAATTGATCGCGATTTCACCATCGCTGCTTCTCTTTCATTCCTACGCAGTCCGAAAGTGACAAATTTCAGTATTTGACAGCTCTCTAAGAAGACAGTCGTTATAGCATGATGTTAAGTGGTAGATGCCAATTAAGACGACAACGGATACCGACGGCTTATGCCGTTTAAATAGGAAGCGCACGGTAGTAAATCAACGATCGGTCACCCATCCAAGTCTTGACCTAGTCGATCGCGCTTCGGAGCATTGGTAACGACCGAGAAGAGGTAGGCTAGCCCCGCTACGAGCGCATCAGGTGATGATTTTTGGATACGCTGTTAAAGTCAAATAAGAGAAGACTGTCAAGAGTGGCAGAGGTGTAAATATAATGAGTGTATGGAGTCCCTAAGGGGTGATAAAAGTAAAAAATCGCGTTCCTTTAAATGAACGCAGGACCCTACACTGGGATAAACACGAGTTCACCTGTAATAGCATTCATTGAAAACAATTACTTACATGCTGTATTCTGTTAGTAGTTGCGTGGCCTCGTCAAGGTTGTTGGTGATAAATTTCAGCAGCTCGTCGGCGGGACACGATGATGGGGTGATGAACTGCCCAGTCGGAGACACCATTAAGGGTCCAGCCTCTCTTTAAATTCAGGAAAAATACATACATTGGATTCATCGAATATCTGGGGAGCTGAGGGTAGAATGCAATACGAGTACTGCGCGAATCATTTAAGTTTGTCAAAAGTTTTTTGCTTGATGGTCAACAGATATATGCTGACTTTAGGCAGTCTCTATTTATCTGTTCAATTGTGCCTAATGCGACAGGTAACTGAAACTTAAGTATTCTGAAGATTAGCTCCTCAATCTGTTCTGCTAAAATAGAATTACATATTTTACGAAAAGGTAACGCACAACACATATAAAGAGTGCTGTAGTGCACTCAGGAATCAGTGGAGCTACTGAGCCTACCAGGTGACGTCCCTACGTCATTCTCATTCAAGGAAGATAACTAAGGGAATTTTATCTTGATTGATATAGATAATCAAGATAATGAATCCCTTAAATAATAGATATTATTTAAGGGTTTCATTCTATGGACTTTACAGATGACTGCACCGGATCGTACCCTAATAGTACATTATGTTATGATACAAGAGAGCCCGATTGTTCATTACACTCTGGCTCGCAATGGCGTCGAGTGTAATAACCAATTACCACGTTTATCATGCAATGTTTATTTATTAAAAAAAACAATCGTTGCTGCAATTCCAAACAAAATTTAAACATCATGAAAAGTAAATAGATTCTACTATTACGGACTTGCGACTCGCTTACTACATGCGTATTTCAAATATAATGTAAAAATGAAAATAGAAAAACCCACTGAAAAACTGTAATCCTTGTTAAAAATATTTCAAGACTTGTAAAACAGCGAAAAAGCGGTGGAATAGTTTTTATAGCGGTATTACCACGAATCATTATTTATTTACGATATTTTTTTTACCCACACATTGACTTCTGTTTGCTCTCAGGGTCGTAGTGACAAACCTAGGTCTCGTCTCGGGTAACGATATGAACGAAAATAATGGTAGGATTTTTAGCACAAAACTTTCAATTCGAGCTTGTGTCTGCAGTGGTGTGAACATTCATGGCACCCATCTTGAGAGATTGAAAGTCATGTAGTATTGAAAATACGGTAACCAGGGATAGCTTAGTCATCTCTGCCTATGTTTCTGCTAACGAATTAATTTTTATCCGAGCATTTTCGAGTAAAAGTTTCTCGAACTTTTCCACATTCCTCTTCTATGGTGGCAGAAACAGGACCACCTGATTGAGGGTCAACTTCAATGCTTTTCTGCTACTTTTAAATTCACTTGACCACTTGATTGGTAGACGACGAAGAAGGGAATCCTTGTAAACGGCCAGAATCTCTTCGTGGATGTTGTATTGAATTACATTGTTTCATTAGGAATTGAATAATAGCGCGGTGCTCGTTTTTAAAACAACGTTTTCGCGTCAGACATTTTGTTGCACTCGAAGCACGGTCGTGAAAAAACTAATGACGGTATACCAACGAAATTTTCTAATTGTCACCTCGGAAAATGTCATAAGAGAACCACAGACAAAAACTTTTTTACTAACAAAATAGTTCCTATACTAAGAATACTTCTATACTGAACTCTCATTCCTATACTGAACTTCCCTCGTATTCTATATAGTTTAATAAAATTAGTTCAAGTACCTACTTACGGTTCAACAACAATTTGATATTTGCTCAGTGACTCCGGCACAGACGATGGGAACTTGTTTCCTATACCGCGATAGTCCCCTATCGAAGTGATCAGTTGTCTCAGATGTTGACAGTATTGGTGAGCCGACACTTTGGGCATGAACTTTCTGAAAATAAGTAATCCCATAACTTATACAAGTAATGTATTTTGTCTTAAAGACCCGCCCGTTACTTCGCGTGAAACATCATATTTAAATAATACATAACAATAATATTGCATGGTGGAAGGGCATATGCGAATGCCCGCCTGGATAGCGACCACCCTCAAGTATTAAAATCTGTCGCCAAGCACCTAACGGTGTGTACCGGCAGCTGTCCATGTGAGCCAGCACAATTACAGGCACATGAAACTCGAGAACTGTATAGTCTCAGGGTGAAGGGCGCAGTGCAGTTCGCCAATTGTGACGAAATGTATCTGTTATAGGTTACCGCTTAACATCAGGTGGGCCTCGTGCTTGTTCTACTCTACGTAAAAAAAACTACCTTCGACTTTACTTAAAGAACAAGGATGGCCCAGTCGCAGGCTTAGATAACTTTGCTTGGGTAGGTCCTATTGTGAAAAGCTCACCTGACTTATCTACTACTCTAAAGTAGAAAATCTACGGTCGTGCATAATGGTCTGTTGCGGCAGCTGTCCTCGAAACCAATTCCCTATCTAGGTTTAACCTGTTCAACGTATTTGACCACATCATCACTTACTCAACGGGCAATATAGTGGTCAATCATCAATATCATCATCAACCTACTCGTAATAACGACTTAGTGTGGGTTTTTTTTATTTTCCGTTCTGGTTCTTTTAAGAATTGGAACCTGGTCCACCTTAGATCTACCGGTTCGCCCAATTCTTAATTTTCATTCTAGTCGTTAATCAACTGTCGCTGCCGTGAGAGGATATATGGACGAGGATTAATTTTTAAAGCACTGTTACTTTGGTTTTAAGGAAAAAGAACTGATTTGATATGTATTTGTAAATATTTAGTGCACACTTATGTAACTATTATTAAAAAATATTTATGAAATAAAATATGTGTCTAACTTTTAATAGCCAGCCGGTAGCTTGCTTACCGGGCAGAATCGGGCGTGTGTGAGGTGATAAATACATAATGTATTGGATTCTGGCCTTCGATAGCCTCATTCTTAATAAGAATCGGCCCGGACCGAAAAGTAAGAGTTGACACTAGGTGACTCCGTCACGGACAATTGGCCCAGCATATACGAGCCGATCCCTTTTATGAAGCGAGAATGACTGCCCAATTTCTCAACCGTTTTTTCTTGATAGGGTAAGTAAAAGTAAGTAAGTATCAGTCTCTCAATAAAATGTAAAATATTTAAACATAAATCAAAACCCTTTCATATTGTCGGTTGTTGTACTGATGATTAACTTTACCGTATTATTGGACTGAAAGTTATCTTATAGGCTTAATGAAAATGGCGCCTGCGTTTCAAACGCAGACTATGATATTATGGTTTACGGTCGATTTGGATATGCCTAAGGATGTTGGTGTTTCGTCATCCAGACCAGATATATTTCTATACTCAAAGAATCTAAAACGCATAGTACTTATAGAACTTACTGTGCCATGGGAAACAAACATACCGAAAGACCACACAATAAAAACTAACAAATATTATGACCTAACAAATGAATTAATCAAAAAAGGTTATGTGGTTAATTTATATGCTGTAGAAATCAGAGCAAGGGGTACACCAGCAAAATCCCTATACAACCTACTAAAAGACCTTGGCCTGTCAACAACAACCGTAACTTCCATCCTAGAACGTGTATCCAAGGCGGCATTAGTAGGATCTTACCAAATTTGGTTAGGCAGGGGTCCTCCCCTGCCTAACCAAATTTGGTTAAACAAAGCCTCCTGGCTTGAGCGGTGAAAGGGAGCATTGATGCATCATAAAGGGGCCCCTTAACCTTACTCACTGGGTTGCAAGTCCCAGGCACCTTGACCTCTTCCTCTGCAACGCTATGGACCCGGCGCCCGCACGGTGAATCCATGGAATGCTAAGTAAATTCGTCTCCCGTCTAAGACTAATTTTTATTTCATTATTGTCTTAATTGTAATTTTTTTTTTTTTTTTTCATGTTATTGTGACGGAACAAGCCCGAGGCCCACCTGATGTTAAGTGGACTAACCTCTGCCTATAACAGACGCATTTCGTCAACGACGAATTGCACTGTGCCCGTCACACTGAGACGTCCAGTTGTTAGGTCTCATTAACCTGTAATTTTTCTGGCTCTCAAGGACTGCTGCCGGAACACACCGTTAGGTGCTTGGCGACAGATTTTCTACTTGAGGGTGGTCGCTAGCCAGGCGGGCATTCGCAAAAAGCCCTTCCACCATGCGGTGAAGCTCAAGCTCTGGGCGGGATTCGAACCAAGGACCTGCTGCGCGGCAGTCCATAGCCAATGCCCCTGAGCCATCACTGCTTCAATTTATATTTATTATTTATCTTATTAGGACTCCTTATTTGTTTACTCTATTCTTTTGAATGACACAAACATAATATATAGCGTTTTAAAAATATTATGATTCAACATTGATCATTATACATAATAAATAAACATCTATATCCATTTCCCCATCCGGGGTTACTTAGTTATTTTACCTTTTTCTCATTAATGTGTACTCCTTTACTGTAAACTAAGCGCAATTTTCAAGTTCAGTTTTTGTAGTTAAACTTTGCGGGAATAAAATATATAATTACCTTCTACAAATGTGTATATCGCGGAGTATACTAGATAAGGCTTTTTCATAATTTGGAATCATCACTAAGGCAGCGTCTTCTTGATTAACTTTTTTTATTAGCTGGAAAATTATACATTTAAAATAAGTAACAAAAAGGATTCTCGAATATATTAAGTATGGAATATCAATATTAGTTCGTGGGGTGCCAGGCTATTAGGAATGGCAACCCCGTATCTTCCTGTGGAAGTTGTAAGAGGAGACAAAAGGAAACAACAGAAAGTGGGCAGCAGTGTCTTCTGAAGTACTACAATCTTGTACACTGCGATACCCCCCTAATGGTTCCATTAGGTTCGCCAGAATCTCTAAGAAGATAGGCTTTTGTTACAAGTTAAAAAAGCATGTATAAGGTATACATTCTTAACAAATTGTTGCCCATATGATATGATTGTACTGTTAGTTTTATATAGGGAAATAATTCTTTGGTACACTATGTTAGTGTCAGGGCACTGAATAGTATTTTCTTAGCTACTAAGACACTTACTGAAAGCCATTCGTTTCTAACATCAATAATATTAAGGAACACATCACCATCTAAGCTGACTCCTGTGAATTGTCCTAAGGCTATAGTTCTTCCTGTAAAAGAAATTTATTGTAAGAAACTATTACTAGTCATTTGTCTACCACCTAACTATCTAAGACTTTATCGAAGCACTCTTCGTTTTCTCCATATTTACACAGCGGTGATGCTTTGTTATAGTAAAACCAAAAGCAGTATGATTTGAGAGGACCGTAAGAGATTTAAATGCGTATTTTATTCTGGATACGCAGGTTGCCAATATCTAAAAGTTTTATAGGTATCTATGAAATATTTTAAAGTATAGTATAAATATTAATTTTCCAAAAAAATATACAATTGCATAACAATTTTCAGAAAAACTCGTAGCTTATCTAATGAAACACTGGTAAACATTGATACCCAAACTAGGCGTGTGCCTGTATCTTGGGTATCTGGGTACGATTTCTTTACTAGTAATTATTACAAAACTCTTGTCTTTGTTTTTAAATGTTAAATGTTATTATGAAAAACTAAAATATGAGTAATTAAAAATTAATTAAGTTTTTGGAATAGATTGTTATTTCTTTGTATACTCCTTTATAACGAACTACAAAATTTAAAAAATAAGAGAGATGGGACAAAAGCAAGTGGTGCTAGCAAGGGTTGATAAGGTAAGAATGACAATCATTTTATAATGTTACCTTCTAAGTTTGACATTGCTTTTGGGTGCTGCGATGCCAATGAGACTAAACTTTGCAGAGCCCCTCGAATGTGGCTGATATTCCATCCATTATCGTATTTCACCTGAAATTTTATACTATTATATCCTCTTTGTATGTTTTATGATGTTACACATGTTTTGTTGATTACCATAATAAGGCACTAGGTTCCCCGCTGGCGTTGAGCGATACGCTCTTTTCGCTGCGACAAACAAGTGGAGACTTCTCGCCGGAGTGAACATTCAGTGGTCAATTATTAAATATGTGTAGGTATCTGTTGTTGATACGGGATTTGAATCTTTTATAAGTTTCTAGGGCGTGAAAATAGTCGATAGTTAGTCGCTTTCTCGCCGGCGTTGGTACAAGTGCCTGAACGTGAATTTCATCAACCTAGACTGATCAGTCCCTAACCTTCCTTAAAAACTACTAATGTGCGATAAAAGGTAATTCGAAGGATCGTTGCTTAGAGGCAACATAGTGTATAGGTGATGATTCTTGAAATGTGAAAGAATATAAGAATAATGGTATACGTGTTGCAACACGGTTTTGTCGATAGTATGTAGCACCATAATTCTTTAGCAGGCTAATTCCTTGAAGCATTAATCTACTCTTCATCGCACATTAGAAGTTTGAAGCAAGGTTAGACTAAAATAATTACTCTATTTGAGTCTAACCTTGGTTACAAATTGTGTAGAAATATTTTAAATTTGTTATGGTGTTTTTTTGTCTTAACATTTATAAACATTGTAACATTTTATATAGGACTAGCGGACCGCCCCGGCTTTGCACGGGTATTAAACAAAAATTTCAAAAAGGTAACACATTTTTTAAAAATATTCTATAGCCTTTGTTCATCAGGGATAATGTAGGATTCTAATGGTGAAAGAATTTTTCGGATCGGTCCAGGAGTTTTTATGTTTATTCGTGTACATACAATTCTTCCCTCTTTATAATATTAGTGTAGAATACGTATATATCTGACATCTCCTTTTGGTAAAACTACCTACTGAGCGCTTCCATGCTTCGGAGGGCACGTTAAGCCGTCGGTTCCGGTTGTTGTTTTAGAATGGGAGTCGTGGTGGGGCAGTTAGCGAATGACCGTCTGGCTAGTTACTACCCTCAAGTAGAAAATCTGTCGCCAAGCACCTAATAATGTGTTACGGCAGCTGTTCTTGAGAGCCAGTACCTCTAGATTAGCCTGAACAACATCTTCGACCACATCATCACTTACCATCAGGTGTAATAGTGGTCAAAGGCTAGCATATCAGCTATAAATAAAATTCACAAAAAAGGCTATTTAATCCAAATTATAATGAGTCCATGGTTTGAAGCAGAAGTTCATTTCCAAGGAAATGCCAAAAGCAGATAACATATTCTAATATAAAACAAAGTTTTTAAATGTCAAACCAAAAAAATCCATAACAAATTTCAAAAACTTCTACATCTTTCGACTCTATGATAACAAAGGCCAACATTTATCATGATACAAAGAATTTTCAATTAACTCATCTTTATTTATTTTTGATTTTATACCAGTTATACAGTAAAAAGATCAAAAGATTTTAAGGCTGTCACTGAGGACATACGTCTCTTGTCAATGTTAGGTCCTCAGGTGTGAAAATCTAATACCGCCAAATTTTATGGTATCATTCCTTATTTTAGTATAAATATTGTATAAACATTTTTGTAATATGATAACAAACGCCTATCCCATTTAGGAAGCTAAGTGTAAAAAAATAATATTATATGTGTTATAAATATGTGAATATGATGCAATTTAATGAACCTTATAAAAACTATTCAAACAGTGTTGAAGCTTCATGTAGATATCGTTTTTGGTGTGATGCCATTTGATTGACAAACTAACAAATGGACATACAGTTTTTAATTAAGCCAGCAGTTACTAAGGGAATGGGATTAAATAGCATTGATTAAAAGATAAACAGAATTAGTTTTAGTAGAACTCTTTCTGCGAGTATCTCTGGGGAAGTACTGCCCCCATACCTATTTCTAGCGCCAATCAGTAATGTTCACATGACTGTGTTTTGGTTTGAAGGGTATGGGTGCCAGTGAAATTACAGGCACATGAGATTTAACAACTTTATGTACTATGGGCGCAGTAAAGTTCACCACTTTTGACGAACTACATCTGTTATAGGCAGAAGTTACTGCTTTACTCCAGATGGGCCTTGTGCTTGTTACATCATAATATATTTAAAAATATCTATTAAGGTTGAACTGGCCGGCCACTTCTCCATACAAACGTCAAAAATTTCAAATAAGGGGGTAATCACCCTACGACGCGTCGTAGGGTGATTACTCCCTTATTTGAAATTTTAAGTCCAGTCTTAAACAAAATAACGATTGATATCGTCATTATCTAGGCTTGTATGATGCCGAAATTTTAAACAGATAATTAAGTTGTAAGTTATGAGCCTCGAAAACTTTATATGAAAATGTTTTGAGGCCCATAATTCTTACGTTAATTATTTTATTAAAATTTCAATTAAGTCAGTGAGTACTGCGGGCAGCGGTTAGAAAGAAAAAGCAAGTTAGTTTTAAAATTTACTAAAATGTTTCCAAATTAGTAAGATTGGTTTAGTAAAATCTTATGGGTTGGTCCATAAACCACTGTAAGCTTGTACTTAGCAAGATTTTTTTCTACAGATACATACATTTTTGAATACTCTATTAGCATAGGCACATAAAAGCATTTCCCATTTGTTTTTTAGATTTTAGAGTTTATGATATGTGAAAGAATTTCACCATTTTCACAATAACAATGGCATAATAAAAAATACTTTTACCAACTTCCTTTATACCATATGTATTGCAAAGGTGACTCATTAATGACTGCACTTGGCTTCTTGTTGGTGATGTAGTTTCATATTTGATTTTCGCAACATCACTATTTTCGTAGATCCATTCACTGCAATAAAATAATATTTTAGTTATTTTATGTAATTTCTAGTGTTTTTGTAAGGTATACGAACTGAGAATCTTTATTCTAAATTTATCAGTTTGCCTGGCAGACTAAATGTGATGTAAAGCCAAGCTAATTATGTTGTAATAAAGACAATATGCCAGTATATCGATATATAATATACTCAATATTTCATACTGTGAAAATGAAGAAAAAATCTAGAAATATTGATGCTTACATGATGTTTAGAGAAGCTTTTTTCTCTTCGACTTTTCTCTTCATTCTAGCTGCTTTTTCAAACCCATCACTATATTCTTGATATGTTTTAGTGAACTCAGATCTGTAATAATATATATACATTCTACTTATTAATACAATGATAACACTAACCAACCTTGAACTGTACTGGTAACCAACAGTCTGTAACTTTAAAAATAACAAATATTTCAATGTAAGGGTTTTCATAATTTATTTCAATGATTTCTTAAACACAACAACTATATAAATGGTTCCACAAACATGTGAAATTGAGCATAAAATTAGGCACAAGGATATTCATGCAAAATTCAGGATATGCATTCAGGACATGTAGTATTTAAAACATAATAAATCTATGTATTTTAAGCGCTATGTATAAACAATCCTTAATAAGTTGGCATCGTCAGGACCACTACATCCTAGTTATGAATTAAATTCTATTGTTATCATTATCACCGATGCCAATAGGTTAATATTGTCAAAGTAGCCATCATGGTGAACCAGAATCATTTTAAATAATAAAAAAATGCAAAATCACAACCTGTTAATGTGCCATCTGCGATGATTAATTTGTTTACTAAAACAATTTTATTTAATCAATGTATGAAATTAGTGCCTGGTACATACTAATTGTGATTTATGAAAACTGTGTTATTAAAAAAATATACTTGTGTGTGTTTAATAAGTAATATAACATTAATTATTAATGCAGCAAATTTTCAACCCATGTAGAAGATCATACAACTTTATGGCTTACCTAAAGTCAGGTTTTGGTTGTATTTGAGGTATTTTATCTACATAATTGGTTGATATATCACAGGCGCTTAGAACTTTAATCACTGTGTCTCTAACATTACCACTGCTCAATTGGATTTTTACTAGTTTAAAATGTCCTGTGAAACAAACACAAAAATATTATATTCATTAAGTATTTACATTCTTGTTAATTTTGGATCTTATTACAGTTATCAGTATGTAAGTAATAGGAGGCAAGCCTATTATCATCTATGGGGCACAGTTCCAGACTCTGAACTGTTAGTGAGAATTTATTGTTAGAATAATACAATACCTGACCCATGGTTTTACATTGAAATTCAAAAGTTCTTTTGCAACTCCAACATTACGAAGCAGTATAGAAAACTGTACAATCCCCCAGTAATGCAGTTCAGTCTTATTATATACATATTTTTCAGATTTATCATCTTACCATCTGGCATATCTTTTTGTCTTAAATAAAAGGACAGAGGTGGTACAGCCAATCTTCGACTAGACTGCTGAGCTTCAAGAAGAGCACTTAGTTGTTGTAGAGAATTTTCATTTATTTTCTGCAATAACGGCAATTCAATTAATATATTGAGACATATAAGGTTTAATATACTGAGACAGATATTTTCAGAGATAGAATCATTGTGTTGCTAATGAATTATCATGAAAGTAGAGAGTGATATGCAGTTAGGAGTGTGGTATTACAATTTTATAATTCATGCTTACTCTTTGTTCTGGATATTTGCCAAAAAGATCTGGATGTACACTGAAATAGAATGGTCTTAGAGCAGTGGAAATTTCGGCTGAACTCAGGTATCTGCATAGTACTCCAGAATGGCATCCATATCTGAAAATGATATAAACTACTTTTGAGATGGATATTGTTGACCTATCTTGATATGATAATGATAAAAGATAATGGAAATTACTTAATTGTTTTTATCATCGTCCTGAAATCTGTATAATCACCCTTTTTAGTTTATTGCTGTAATGCCTAGCCACCACAATCTCAGCTGATAGTAAGTTAATGTTGTAAACAGTCTAAACCTATAATAGGTAAGTAATACAGCTTTCAAGAACAGGTGCCGGAACACATGATTAGGTGCTTGGCGACAGACTTTACATTGTTAACGCGCCCTTTACTGGAATCTACGACTATCAATTTTATGACAGATCTGAACCAGTAGAACATTCGAAAGTAGGTAAGAAACTTTAACCTTACTTACCCAATTTTTAATCTGGAGTACATTTTGTATATTATTTATGTTGGAGATGACATAAATTACAAGAATTTACGCGTTGATAGCACAAAACAATATTTAGAGGGATACATTTCCCATATCCTGCATATTCTCACTGCGCCGTCAAGTCCAAGGAAAATAAGAATGTAACGTACACTACTGTTGAATAATTCTATAACTTTGATTTAAATTGTAAATAAAATGTTTTTTTTTTTTTTTTTTTTTTTTTTTTTTTTTTTTTATTTCCTCTAAATTGTGAGGAATTGGCGTCGCACATTGTGCATTTGCCAGGTAAATAAAATGTTACTTACTCAAAGATTCTAAGGGCGTACTCCACTTGACGTCAATTTCTTTTTTTTTTTCGATAATTTTGACCACGTTTGCGTCTATGGATCCACATTTAATATGAACCATAACCATAAAATGTGATCAAAATTATCAAAAATAACGAAATTAGCGTCGAGTGGAGACTCCCTAGCACAAATTTTAAGTTGACGACGTTGACTTAAAGTAAAATTAAATAAATAAGGGTGCGTACCATTTCAGTGAGATTCGCTAAAAACGCTAAAATCGATCACACTCCCAAAAAGTTTTCCACATGGGTCTTGGCGTTATTTTTGCCTTAAACGCTACATCTATGTCATAAGTGACAGAAGTGGCAAATTTTATGGTGTAAAGTGGCATTCTTAGCGTTCTTATCCAAAAATGGAACGGGGATGACAGTTACAAAAGATCACGTGATCACAACCATAGACGCAAATGTGATCAAAATTATCGAAAATAACGTTCTTAGCGACTAATGGAACATACCCTAATAGTGACAGTGAGGCCGTACTCTACTTGACGCCACTATCGTTATTTTCTTTAATTTTTGACTACGTTTGCATCTATGGTTATAACATTTATATGAACCATAGACACAAAGTGTGGTCAAAATTATCTAAAATAAACGATAGTGGCGTCAAGTGGAATACGCCCTGAAAAACTACTTGGTTACGTCCAGAACCTTAGGGTGCGTAACATTTGGAGTTAAATTCGCCAAAAACTATAAAAACGATCACACCCCCATAGAGTTGTTCCACTTGGTTCTTGGCATTATTTTCGCCATAAACGCTATGAAGCTACTGGAACAGTTTGAATTACCTACATCTAATGTCAAAAGTGACAAAAGTGGAAAATTTTAGTGGCATTATTAGCGTTCTTATCCTAAATGGAACAGGGGAGAACAGTAACAAACGATCACAGTGATCACAACCATAGACGCAGAATGTGGTTAAAATTATCGAAAATAACGAAAAAGGCGTCAAATGGAGTACGTCCTTAGACGCACTCGGAGCGCAACTTGATACACTAACGTCGTTCACAACCAAAAAACTAACCTAACCCCTGAAAGTTGCAACTTTTTAACTATCAAAATCATCAATTGCAACCTCAAATATTTATATTAAAATAATGATCTTTGTTATGCCGTTTGTTGTGTTTTCTTCTTTTACGGGAAAGTTGATATTTGAAATTTAAGATGATATTTGAATACCATAATAACACCATAAACTGCAAAATTCATACTAGCGCCTATAATTCTACCATCAACATATCAAAGTCATGTCAGTTAAGCTTACAAACTTTTAACAAACGACTTTGATAGTTAAAAATTTCAAAGCTTCAGAACGATCGATCTGTCAACAACAGAACCCTCTACTCTAAGGTTGTGAATGACGTTTGAAGCAGTGATGGCTCAGTGGTATTGGCTATGGGCTGCCACACAGCAGGTCCATGGTTTGAATCCCGCCGCGGACTCGAGCTTCACATTATGGTGGAAGGGCATTTTACGAATAAAAAATACGTTAATGTGAAAAGTTACAAATGCACTAGTAAAGTTCTGAACGCAGCCCAGCTACTAAACTTATAAATGACACTGACGTCTACTGAAAGGACAGGTGTCAATTATGTTCCAACTTCATTATTTTTGGCAATGACAGTGATAGTAGTGCTTCATTTTATGTTTATTTGTATAGTGTTTTGTCCACAGACGCAACAAAACAATGAAAACAAGAGTTGAAGTTGAAGTATTAGGGCGTATACCATTTGAAGCTAAATTCGTTATTTTCGATAATTTTGATCACATTTTGTGTCTATGATTAATATTAAATGTGGATCCATAGACGCAAATGTGGTCAAAATTATCGAAAATAACTCAAATGGAATACGGCCTAAGTGCTTGATGCCGACTGATGCCGAAAGTAAAATAAAACTTTTCTTAAATTAGACTCGCATTATTTGTTCCTTTGACATTCATTATGTTTGTAACGTTTTATGCTCTGCTTCTTTCTATTGACAAGAGCGTCTTGGTCATATAGAATATACCGGAAACCACCGAAAACTATTGGTACAGGTACCTACATAAAATTCATAGAGTTCTGTTCATTGTTGTCATAGGTACCTACTATGATAGATAATATTTTTCTGCATATATATAACAGGTAACTTATAGGTAAATAGGTAGCATACAACATTACAGCTAGGTACTACAATGAAAGCATTTAGACAACCTACAAGCCATTGCAAACTTAAGGCAGTCCAAGTGCTTCAGCTAGTTGGCATCGTGCCCAGCTTGCTGGCAGCATTGCCCCGTTGGATTGCAATGCTTATTCGTTAAGCCAAATAGGTGCCAGCATTTTGATCACGCGTCGCATCGATAAGTTTAGGGAAATACGATGAGCTACCGGCCCCGCGGACCCAACGTCTCCACACCAAACGGTTCAAATATGTAACTACTGCCGAGAAGCATTATATTGGCGCCGCTTGAGATGCTCTGCCGAATTAGCCGCCCTCACGTATCACAAAATATTGTAGAAAGAAGTGACGGCGCTAAAGTGTTAACGCATGTAGTGTACTACACGCTAAGGGTCGCCTTAACTTCCCCGGACACAGAGGTCTTTTACCATCGTCATGCATTTGACCATTCGGTTCGAGAATAGCTGCAACACTGGCGCTGGTAAAAGCCCGGCGCGCGGCGGATGATATCGTGACTGCAGTTGCAACGCAGTCTGCGTTGCAACTGCAGAATCTGTAAACCAGATGCCAACACAGAAACACAACAGATGTGAAGCAGTGATGGCTCAGTGGCATTGGCTATGGACTGCCTCGCAGCAAGTCCATGGTTCGAATCCCGCCGCGGGCTTAAGCTTCACCGCATGGTGGAAGGGCATTTCGTGAATGCCCGCCTGGCTAGCGACCACCCTCAAGTAGAAAATCTGTCGCCAAGCACCTAACGGCGTGTTCCAGCAGCTGTCCTTGAGAGCCAGTAATTCTAGGTTAAGCCTGTTTAACACCATCGACACCATCATCACTTACCATCAGGTGAGATTGTGGTCAAAGGCTAAACTATAAAACATAAAAAAAATTAAAAAAAAAACTGCGAGAATAGCACGATCTGCGATGCTAGGACAAAATATATCTAAATGATCTTTCTGTGCCATCTCGCATAAGGGGCGATGCCACTGTCTCCGAGAGAACAAAATTTTAGGCAGAGATTGTAAAAATTTAAGATGTTAGGGAATTCAGTATTTGGACAAGCCAGTCTCCAAGTGTTTTTGGCCTAAGGCAAATACTATATCAAAAGAGCCTAAAGTTGGAGCATAAGTTTATTTCTACTAATTTGCGTGTAGTGTGTACATAAGACAAAAAAGCCGGTAATGCCATATTAGAATATAATACTTACATATCTATAGAAGAAAACAAAGTATCTATCTAGTATTAAATAACGACATAAATGACGTAGGTATCGTCAGTAATCTATTTAAATGAACTTTGAGGTTTAAGCAGATAACTAGTATACACTTAAACGTAAAATTCAATTGAATAGATCTACCTACACACCACGGAAGCAAAAGGCAGGAAGATATCGCTAATTGCTATAAGTTGGAGGTTAATCGTGTAATGAATAACAGGTGGGCAACGGATTGGCTGTCGTGTGGCAGAGATAAATTCTGAAGGCTGTACAGCTCCAGCGGCGGCGGCGGCGGCGGTGCGGCGCGGGCGCTGATTGTGACGCAACGCGCCAGAGCAGACGCGTTAGCGCCGCGCTTCGCCAGCCAGCAGCGGCTGCCTTGCCAAGCTGTTTCGTATAATTATTACACAGACGACTTCAATAATTAAGCGATAAATGTACCAGCATCGCTGCGGTGAGAGGAGGGCGGCAGTCGAGATGCGACCGCGTCGCGCACCGCACACCCGTACCGAGTGATGGACCCGAAGCTCGTTCGACATTTTTCTATCGGACGCCGTAGGAATCTCACCGGACTGGTTCCCGCGCAACGCTGCGTTAGTGCGCCGCTCTGGTGAACCCTTTCGCTTGTAAATGTGCCGATATTTACATATGCGCGCTCGATCTCGCGTCGAACTTTCGATCTGCAGCCGCGGGCCGTGCCGAGCGCGGAGCCCCGCAAGCCGGCGCACCGCCGCTGCCGCCCGCGCTGAGATCGCCAGCGCCCCCACCGACGACGACGTGCCATGAGCTACGTATGTCATCTCTCAGGGCTGGTCTCTCACTCATTTCCTACATCCCGGTACATTGGATTCCAACATGTGATCAACTCATGAAAGCTCCTTCCAACATTGGGTGTGAGATAGGACCTTATTAAGTTAGTATGAGTGATTATAAAACTAAATGCTTCATGCCTGATATATTAACCATGGTATGCTCCCATCTAACATATATTTAGCGTACTTGCACACCTTAACACTATGTACGTGGCGTTTAGTTTGCTCTACTCTAAATACATAAGCAGTCGCTATATAAAACCTAAGCTACAAGTGCTGAATATAAATAAAACATTCTTTAACAACAAATGGTCGAAAATGTCCTAGTATTAGGAATTACTACTACTAGGACATTTTATCATCTACCAGTACAAGAAATAATGTAGTTAAATATTTTTATGGAAAATGTTACCATAAATACTAAAATCCAGCTAGGCATGACTACCATAAGCAGAACAAGGAGGTCTCATTTAAACTTTTAGAAATACCAGGAATCCAGGATGCTGGATTCTCATTATTTTTCCAAGTGAAAAGCATCCCTAAAAACCGTAAGTGTCGTAAAAGCCTACACTGATGCTGATCTGATAAGATCTTCAACAGATTTTATCTACTGGTGGGGAACGTATAGAGAAACAGACTTGCTTATTAAAATGTCAACTAACTAAAATGGCATGAATGCGGCCGGATTTAGAGTCAGATTCTTTATAGGCATTGCCAATACCTACATAATACTTTTCCCTGAATATTTCAAGGAAACGTACATGAAAGCCGTTTCAATAAAAACATTCAAGGAAAATTGCATGATTAGGAAAATCTACTTTGCCTGAATCTGTGATCCTAGTCATAACATTTTGACCACAAAGAAGCATAAGCAAAGCGCATCTCTTCGATGATCTTTATAATCAATAATATACCATACGATTTTATGTGTACCAACTAATGGGCGTTATTAAATATCAAAAAAGAAAAAAGTTCATTAAGCTGAACTTTGTCTTTCCACAAACTGCCCTAATATCACAAAATAAATAGTATAAATAGTTACTACGTCTACTTAAGGGTCTTAACAGACATAACATTTATATTATATATGTGTTTACTATTAGTTTAGGTACCAACTACTTATTTTAAGAACTTTGAAATATTTTGATAGTAGCGTTCCTTTTTATATTCTCGCAGTCTTAAAATTAGACTGTCTACATCGGGCATCAAACTTTCATCGTCTTGGGTTAGGTTAGTTAGTTATTGGGGATATTTCATATCAGAAAATTTACTAAAAAGGCAGCTGCTAAGCTCTACCATGGTAGAACTACTTACTACTTAATAATTTTCCGGCGCTCTCGTAGCGAGCTTGCCTAGCGATCTTAACCGAACAACTCAGTTAAGCAACGTCCGCTGCGTACTTGAATGGGTAACCGCTAGCGGTGTTCATTACTGAGCGCTTCCGTGCTTCGGAAGGCATGTTCAGCCACCTGGTTCCCGGTTGTTGTCTTAGGATGGCAGTCGTTATAGCCTAGTGGTAGGGAATTTTACAAATGCCGTACATAGCTACCACCCTCAAGTAGAAAATAACTCGTCAAACATCTTACGGTGTGTTCCGCCAGCAGTCCATAATTGTAGGTTAGCCTAATACCTAAAATCTTCGGATTCATTTTCACTAACTATCAGGTGAGTTAGTGGTCACAGGCTAGCCTATATAAGTATATCTAAGAAACATATTATATTAGAAAAAGAAAAAACATTAATCTTACTATACTCGTATTAAAGATAGTCATTCTCCAAAGAGATACAAAACCAATTTAATTGTTATTTGTCAATATTTACGTTACATAAGTATCAGTATTATAAAAAATACAATATTTAGCATTGTAAATACCTAAGTAAACACGTTCTCAGAAAATCAGCCATCTCATTTGTGTTGATAACACGCAAATGGCTAGATATGAGCATGTAAATTATTACCTTGTTCCAATTCAATCACAACTTGACGATAAACTGTGACGTATTCGTAACATATAATATTAGCTATCTAAGAGATGACGTAGTGTATAATTAATTATCTTCTCAATAAACAAAACATTACATGCAACTTATTCAAATAAAACAAGTAAACAAGTAAGTTACACATACATTTGTAGTAATGATTCTATGTACCCAACAGGAAAACATCCTCTGTATTGACTTTCGAGGGTTGTATAATTCAATAATGTTACTTTTCTGATGAATTTAACAAATTCTTAGGTGGCATAGATGATGTGTGTAGTCATGTGTCAAAATCTCTGTGAATTCAGAATAGACGACTTCGTGAGCTGGATCTTTGGTGCAGATATGTATACTAAGCCACGTTTTGTAGAATTCATAATAAATGTTATAGACCTCAAAAAAAATTGCAGACGCAGACCAAAAACAGACAACTGGCCGGATAAAATAAATATTTACCGGAAATCAGTAACACAGCACATGCCAGATATCGAGTTGAAGTATTTTACTACATTCGGTTTTCACGATATCGAATCCTAGCAACCCATTGAAATAATGGCTTACCGGAAAAACTGGCAGAGGATAAGAAATATTATATTACACAATCCTATTTCCTAGAATAAAACTTCCCCATTCGCTTAAAACCATAGCAATAACCGAACGATTTAAATTCGTACTCATCAACGTCCACTATACATAACTTTAGCTTAGCAATTAAACAACTTTAAACGGTTTAGGTAAAGTATACAATTAGGCAAGTTCCTCTAAATATGATTATCAAGCGCACATTCGAATATTCATCGAGCTTAGGTTAGTTGCATCACATACACAATTTGATGGTGGTTTAAACCCGCAAGTTCCGGCTAGACTTCCGGACACGTTTCCTTTTTCTCTACTTGCGCCGAAGAAGCGCTAATTTGGCACTAAAATCCAGAGAGTTAAGTAAAAAAATCTTAGCTTAAATCCTCTGACAAAATATTCATTTCTGCTGAGCTTAAATCTAATAAGTTTTGTTTCTCGTCATCAATTAACTTAGTCTAAATGAAAGAAGTGTTTTGCTAACACTGAAACTTTCTTAATGATGTCGCTACACGATGTCATATTTCCACATTCAGCAGTATAGTTTGGATTCTATATAAGCAAAATACAATCCAAAATTATAAAAAAAATGGGGATGTTATTCCTTTAAATATTTATTTTGTTGGAGTTATGTGACTATTAGTCTGTTTTTTAGGTCAATACTTCTGGAGCGAGCATGACTAATGACTCCGTCTCCGGGCGGACGAATTCGGGGGTCAGGCTGGTTAGAGGTTCATTCCCGCTGTCCACCACCCATTTGTCCCCCACAAGAACCGCAAGTGGATAGTAACACGATTCTTAAAATTATTCTCATCGTTTTCCCTAGCGGGGCAGGGAGACAAAAACGATTCAAATCAATAAGGACCTCATAACGGAAAATAAAACAAAACATGAATTATATAAAGTTCTATGCGTGCGTTCTGTACGTGGCTACGGTCTTTTATCTGTCCGGATTGCGCGAAAATAGAGAAAATAAATACTTTGGATATTACATAGATATGATTGTTCGAATTTAAAATATTCAACACTAGATTAGATTTGCTATGTTTACAATTGTTATATTTTAGATGTGAAAACTCTCTATCGTTCAGGAATTTCCATAAATATTTTTAGATGTACCTATTTTAGTTTTTTTTAAATCAAGCAGTTATGAAAAATCTTTAGGACGGATTTACTGTCAAAACGTAAGTATATATTTATTTAGATATCTAATTAACGATCCTCTGAGGCGAAGTTCACCTTCAAAGTGACCTAAATCACCCCTTTAAGCACCTTTGGTGGACAATGGCACTACTTTTTAAAACATTTTGGTATGCCAACCCTGGAGGATGGTGGCACCGTTTTTAAAATGTTCATGTTCATCTTAACCGATCGTGTTGCTGGGACAGATTAGTACGAGTAGGTACATGTGTTTTAACGAGTATATGCTAAGGTACGTAAAATGTATCTAGTAGGTAATAGCTTAGGTTTGAGGAGGGCTTTAAAGCCAACTGCCTGACTGTCACCTGTTCTCCGAGCGATTCATTTCGTGTTGATTGTACTGTCGTAATGCGGCCGTCGAGCTTCAGTTCAAGTTAGGTCAAATCGTTTGACCAGTACCTATTCTCGTCCAACTATGGTGCTGTACAAGAATTTAATCACTCATTATTTCATATACGCTTATCTCACCTCTGAGGTGGAAACACTACAATATTACCTATGTCTTCCAATGGGTCTTGAAATTTATCCTTGTGGGACCCCATATCTTTTCATGGATGTCATGTTGTAAGAGGTGACTAAGGGAAAATAACGGAAGGGGCAGCAGCGCCTTCTGAGGAATTGTTACCATTATCATTTTGAAGCAGTGATAGCTCAGTGGCATTGGCTGTGGACTGCCGCGCAGCAGGTCCATGGTTCGAATCCCGCCGCGGGCTTGAGCTTCACCGCATGGTGGAAGGGCATTTTGCGATTGCCCGCCTAGCTAGCGACCACCCTCAAGTAGAAAATCTGCCGCCAAGTACCTAAAGCCTGTGTTCCGGCAGCTGCCCTTGAGAGCCAGTAATTCTAGGATAAGCCTGTTAACACCTTCGACCACTTCATCACTTACCATCAGGTGAGATTGTGGTCAAAGGCTTACACGTAAAAGCAATAAAAAAAACTATAAACAAAACCAATGCCAAACACAAATCTGCCAGTTTCTAACTTTGTCTTTATAATTTATCTAGAATACTAAATAATTAGGTATATTATATATGTATGTATTTTTGTTTAGATTCATTAACTTTTCCTCGTTTTCTAACAGCAATATTGAATAAATTAATAACAAGCACGTGACTCGAACGTGATCTGACCACGGTCGTGTACCTAACACATTTGAACTTCCCATCATTGTACATAATTGTTAGATAACTTTTAATTGTTACACTACATAGAGTACTAAGACTAATAGCTATATAAAAAAAACTATGATATTATTATAAGTGGGCTTTATCACTACAATCGATAGTTTTTATTTTTTATTTTTTATGCCTGATAGGTTACCCTATGACCACTATCTCACCTGATGGTAAGTGATGATGTGGTCGAAGATGTTGTTCAGGCTAATCTAGAAGTACTGGCTCTCAAGGACAGCTGCCGGAACACACCGTTAGGTGCTTGGCGACAGATTTTCTACTTTCTACGTGAAAAATAGGTAGCTAGCCAGGCGGGTATTCGCAAAATACCCTACCACCATGCAAAAAAATTATACAGACGGGGGTGTAACGTAAAGAAACAAAACTAGGTAGTGAATATAAAATATTTGACGGTGATTTAGTATAATTATACCTACGTATACCAAATAATAATAAAGAAATTAGAATGGAAAAAATGTAATGAAAAAAAAAGGTAACGGTTTCAAGCACTGAGAAGCGGGTATGAAAGAATTTATGGAAATAGCTACCACCACGTACCACAGGTAACTCAAAATAAAAAATACCCCTGCTCGTCGCTGTAGTAGTCTGGTTGTGGATAAGTATACTAATAAAATGTACATTTTATTAGCAGTAGGACTCTTTGTGTGAGTTCGTCCGGGAAAGTATTACCACCATACTTATTTCAACGTAACAACTTTATGTCTCAGGGTGATGGGCGCAGTGCAGTTCAATTGTGACGAAATGCATCTGTTATATAATAAATAGATTCAGGCATTACTTTGCGGAAATCTAAATTTAATAATAACAAATATTCTTAAAATATTTTATGAAAACATCAAATTAATATTTTAATAAATACAAAAATATATCTAGTGACAATTCCGCCTAATTTTCCTGTTAAGCCGACGTGACGTCACAAACGCCACGCAGCTAAACCGGAAGAATTTTCCACGTGTTTCGCTTCTACACGAAGCATCCTCAGGAGGTCTTGACTCTACGGGCGCATGATCGAGAAAAATCTGTTATAGGTAGAAAGGTACGCTCGTGCTTGGTCCATCACGATAGCATAAAACGTTTTTATTTTTTTTAAACATAATAAATAAATGATAAAAACTGGCGAAGTGCCAGTTGGACCCGTTGCGTTAATGAATTGAAAATAAAAATCTCGATATTTTTGATAAATTAATGAAACACATTTAACTATGTGTTGGTTACGGTACCGTCTTCGTAGAACCAGTTTCGCACATAGTCGGTTTTACTATGGGTATTATTATTTTATTTCATATAAAAGAAGTTGGTCGTGTGGCGTAAGGCGTCACTTTGGAATCTTCGATCTTTCGGTCGGACATTTATGGTATTTCTCCTGACTAAAACATTCACAATAGCAGCACTATGCTACACAGCTCTCAACAGATGGTAACTCACCCGCTATTACTTGAGACACCAACATATCTAGGGAAAATATAATGTAGGTCTTTTCCTACCCTGTCGTGGATATATATCTACACTCTATTAAAAAATCGCATCAAAATCCGTTGCGTAGTTTTATAGATCTAAGCATACTTACAAAGCGACAGATAGCGGGAAGCGACTTTGTTTTATACTATTTAAGTGAAGTGATTATTAATTTAAAATATTGTAGCAGTAGTAGCCTTCTACTGGTAGTAGGATAATAGCTTCTTATGTACGTAGTGGTAATAGAAGTTGAAAAAATTTACATTTCATCCTGAATTAATACATTTTTTTATGCTTGATAGGCTAGCCTTTGACCACTATCTCACCTGATGGTAGGTGATGATGTGGTCGAAGATGTTGTTCAGGCTAACCTAGAATTACTGGCTCTCAAGGACAGCTGCCGGAACATACCGTTAGGTGCTTGGTGACAGATTTTCTATTTGAGGGTGGTAGCTAGCCAGGCGGGCATTCGCAAATTATCCTACCACCATGCTATAACGACTGCCATCCTAAGAAAATAAATAAATGACATCCGGGACCGACGGCCGAAACGCTCATAGTAATGTCACTAGCGGTCACCCATACAACTCAGGACCGCGTCAGACGTTGCTTAACTTTGCTGATCGGTTAAGAACAGCTAAGGAAACTTCGCTACGAGCGCTTAAAAATGTCAGATTCCGGGAAATCGCAGGCAGAATAGGAAGCAAATAGCGGCCAGTAAGCACCTCTACTTAATAATGTAAATAATGTGTAGGCACGTTATGGTTATTTATGCAAGCTGCAGTGATTGGTGGTCAGCGAAGCGCGGAGATAGCGGAAGGCCTTCATCACGCTTGGCTGCCGATGCAGACGCCTCCTCTTTAGGTTGAAGTTTATTGAATCTTAAATAAACACGCAATGTACTCTACAACTATTTATATTCTTTAACTAATGACACAAGTAAAGGTTTTTATTTATTACCCTAATTGGATGGAACTTATCAGTTGGGAGTATGTACTCTCTTACAGTAACACATATAAAAATTTGTATTGCGGACTATTGATTGCAGCATATAATATGGCTATTTTTGAATGCACAATAATAATGTTTCATCAGTATACTCGAATGCATGGTGGTAGCGCATTTTTCTAATGCTCACCTGGCTAGCTACCACCCTCTAGTAGAAAATCTGTCGCCAAGCACCTAACGATGTGTTCCGGCAGCGGTCCTTGAGAGCCAGTAATTCTAGGTTCGCTTGAACAACATCTTCGACCACATCATCACCTACCATCAGGTGAGATAGCGGTCCAAGGCAAACCTATCAAGCAAAAGTCCTCCTACCTCAAACCTATCAAAAAAAAGTATTTATCGCATCTATTTTTTTTTACTTCATCACAATAAATAGTATCGAGACTTCGTTACACAGGCGATAAAAAGGGGACTACATGTAGTGAGAAACGCGTTGCCAAGGTTTCGCATCTACGCGAAATGTATTTGCCAATATTCCTATATACCAGATAGAAGACTTCATGGTAATTTCAAATCGTATCTATGGTGACCAGTATTGAAGACGAGTGACAAAAACGTAATCGACTTCTAACACTGAAAAGTTTGAAATGTCTTGCTGAAGTTACAGAAGTCAAAGACCATGTAAATGTGAACTTAGGCTGTTTTGAATCAACATGATACCGAGAGAGTTTACAACTCCACAGCTTATTGAGATTAATTTTAAACTTAATTTTAGAGATTTATTTGTTTTATTTTATGCGCGTCCGTTATACATGCATGATTAACAAGTAAACAATACAACCGCATGTGATTTAACCTTGTGTTCTCACCCATTTTCAGAAATGTGACATCCAACCTACATGAAACATTTTATATTATTTAAATCACTACTTATTTAAGACTGTAACTTACAGATATTAATTTTATGTACTTGACAGGGACTTATCTGTGACTGTTTAAATTCAAACTAACTCGTGTACTTCTTACTTGACAAATGGCCATGTACTTGCATACTCTGCACGAATCCAATGCGGTAAACAATGAATTGTTAACATTATTAACCAGGCAACTGGGCCTTATACTAGGCCAGCTTTGAAGCAATGATGGCCGAGCGGTAATAACTATGGACTGCCGTGCCGCAGTACCCTGGTTCGATCCCCACCGCCGGCTTGAGCTTCACCGCATGGTGGAAGGGCATTTTGCGATTGCCCGCCTGGCTAGCAACCACCCTCAAGTAGAAAGTCTGTCGCCAAGCACCGGAAGGTGTGTTCCGGCAGTAGTCCTTGAGAGCCAGTGAAATTACAGGCACAATGAGACTTAACAACTGTCTCAATGTGACGGGCGAAGTGCAATTCGTGAGTTGTCATGAATTGTAACTGTTATAGGCAGAGGTTAGTCCACTTAACATCAGGTGGGCCTCGAGCTTGTTCCGTCACAATGACATAAAAAAAAAAACTTAATAATTTCCCTGATCAAATAACCAAATTTTACTAAAAAACACGTAGTTGTGTTACCTGCCGATCATAACTTAGCTATTAAGCATTCATTAAAATTATTTTATTCTTGCTATTAAATGTTATATTAAAATCTTTAAGGGTACATTTGAACTGATCCTCGTTATTTTTGCCCTGAAACAGCTAAATTTAGCCTTTTATATAGGTAATAATACAAATATTTAAAAAATATTTTAATAAAAAATTAAATTATTATTTTAATAAAACACTTAAAAATATAACAATCGTACCTAGTGACGATTCCGCCTAATTTTCCTGTTAAGACGACGTGACGTCACAAAAGCCACGCAGACAAACTGGAAGAATTTTCAGAATAGGTATATTTGTTATATTTTTTAAGTGTTTTATCAAAATATTTATTTAATGTTTTCTTAAAATATTTGTTATTATTAAATATGGATTTCCGCAAACTAACGCAAGAATTTATTTATTATATGTAGGTCATCGTTTTCGCGTCTATGGATGCGTTTTTCCAGAAATTCGGCCAAATTCTTCTCTTTCTTAGTTTATATTGCCAACACAGTACTAACAATTAACAATGTATTCCATTTATACCACAAAGTAGGTAGGTACTCTATGCCAAATGTTAATTTCGATAAAGTTGGTAATTTCAAGTCCTATTATTATAATTTACGTCATTTAAACCACTTCAAAATCTAAATTCTAAAAAACATATACACCTGTGCGATGGCGATGACCAACGACGTCAATTGATTGCGATTTCTTCTCATTAAATACGTCATGAAACTTTTAGTTGTTTTCAAGGAACATTTTTACTAAACTTGAATTCAGAATTGTAATTGAATTATATTTTAACTATTATGGAGCGCTGGGCCCACAGCGAGCAGTCTAGAGTTCTGAGTTCTGAATTCTACGTTCCGTATTCACTTCACTCCACAGAGCGACCGGTCGAGTTATACAGTTCTACAGTCTCAGTTACAGGTTACGTCTCACGTTCCCTTTTTGTCACGATTTTTATAACTATTGACCTTTTAATCGCAGAGCAATAGTAGATTGCACCACAAGGGAGAAAAATAAATAATATTTCTACGGTGAGGGCGCCATTTTGAATCCAAAGCGAAAAGAAAGAATCATATTAGAATCCTAAGTATATTGATTCAAAATACCTACTTCGACCGAGTAAAAAATAATTTTGTGATACACTGTACTTTTCATCCCACTGTGAGAAAAAAAAGACTTTTAAATAGTGCATTATTATATTAATTCAATACATGAATTAATATAATAAATAAAATTGTACATTTTACTATTCTATACAATTTTATCTTATGAATTAGTCATTTCCAGTGGACGCGCGTGGGGTGCCGGGTTAGCCTTAGTCGCCAAGGGAAAATACTGGAAGGTAGTACTGAAGGGCAGCAGCGCCTTTTAAAGAACTGCCATCTTACACTGCGATCCCCAAGCCGCCTGCCAAGCGTGGGGATTTTGGCCAATACCCCCTTAATAGGGGAGTCTGTGTTCAGCAGTGGACGATCCGGCTGATACAGTACTGTACAGCAGTGGGTAACATCCCCAAAATGCTGGCAGTATTGCCAAATCTTAGAGCATTAAATAATATAGAGATGGCTTACAGTTTTATTAAGTATATAGGTATACTCGTATTATTACGTTTAGGTACGATAGATCGTAGGTTATTGTACCTACGATCTACCGTACCTCGTGATTATTAATTGTATAAATTAACAAAGAATCACGTTTCTGAAGGAAGCTTGGCATGAGCACGCGGTGAAGTCGATACAGATAGCCCTTAGAATCTTTGTCTCAAGTCTGTAACGCAGGTTCTTAGCAGGTTTGGCGGCTGCGTACCAACAGGTCTGTGTGTTCACTAACACTCACACTGGCTCACGCACGTGAACCGGTCTCTGATAGACTTGTGCCAACACCGTTGGGTACAACTACATAATTTAAATAAATGATAAAGCCTCATGCTGAGCTTCACAATTAAAACTGTTAAATACGGACGGAACGCTACGATTTCGTTCGCCCGTTACGTAATTAGAAAGTACGCATTAAGGTTTACAATAATATTCCAATGCGAAGGATATTTAAAGGAGATATTTAAGGATTGAAATGATGCCTCTAATGTCTAATAGAGATCTGATTTCTTAATAATATCTATATATACTACTTATTATTTGTTTTTCTTAACTATTTGTAGCCAGATTAACAAAATTCGGCTATTTATGGACTCCGAAATAGCCTTCGATACAATCGAAATCTGGGTAGCACCGGCTGCGGATCTTTCAGCGACGGCAAATCGACTATGTGTATATTGCCGTGCTCAAGTGTTTGTATATCAACGATATCATGTCGATTTCATTGCAAGGCTGAGCACGGAATTAATCAGCAGCAAGGTGTGAGACAGGGATGACGACGGATAGAGATAATTTCTTAGAATACGTTGATAAACGCGTTGGAGGACGTATTCAAACTTTTAATTGAGTATGGTATCAACATCTATGGCAAATACACCACTCTCGTACTATTCGCCGATCATATTTGCTACAGCTCCAACCTCTGTAGATATTTTGAGCAGGTAGGTAGGTGGGTTTTAAAATGGTCATAGATAAGACAAAACAATGTTAAATTTCCATGTTGCATCAGTATAGTTGTTGGGAAAGATACTCTCTAAGTTGTCGAAGATAAAGTGAACCTCGTTCAGACTGTCCAGTGCCAACATCGACAAAGAACTAAAGTATACACTTGAACGGGCGTAATGTGGCAATCGGGAAATTACCCGACATCCCGCAGATTCTGAAGACAAAATACTTCTTGTGTATTACTATAGTAATAACTTATAGCCCTGAGATGTGGTCTTTCATTGTGGACCTTTTATAAGTATAAGCTCAGAGTCACACAAATAGCTATGAAAAGAGAAACTTTGCGTTATTGAATCCGAAACCTGGAAATAATCGTACCCTGAACCACCTATTCTTCCACTGACACAGCTCACAGACTTTGCAACCTGAAGTGGCAACAGTCAAGTCTCATCGCTCAACGAATTGTTAACCAATGGAGAATATTTTTTCCTTAGTGGCTATTACACCAAAAGCATATCTCATAGTTTTAGGTAGACCCGTTTATTTAGGTAGACAATCCTCTTTTAGTTATACCCACGAAATCGTTAAAGTCACGGGTATCCGATGGATGTAAACGAATAATTTAGCCGTTCATTGTGGCGTTGAAAGGGGGAGACATGTTCAATTGAATCTTAAACACCACTTCCAAATCTGTAAGGTCTGAAATGATGAACATCCAAAAAACTCAATCAGTCCTGTTTAACACCCTTAGGGGAGAAATTGTCAGAAATCTTTTGCTATCAGCTAAGTTAAAAGAACTCTTTCGCATAATATCATGCTTATAGATCTGTAAGCTGTGCGTTGTCTGTCTGTCGGTATTATGAATTTTGTTAAGCAGATGATGGCGTAGTAGCAGCGATACCATGCGATACAGGGATAAAACCTGCCTCAATCTCTGCTTTCGTATATATCTCTGAGCTTTGGTAGTAATATTTATACTAACGTAGAAGGTTGTAAAAACAAGTTTTACCAGATCAATATTCATGTTGCCATCACCAATATCATTAGTCTGATTAACATAGACGAAAGGTGCTGTATCTATATGTATCTTAATTTTTAATGTTATTCAATTTAAAACTTGTAGTTCAACTTATAGGCGCCAAATACACGTTACCTAGGTTTAAAGATATTTATTCCCAATAAGACAATAAAATCACTTACTTGAGAACACTGCTTAAACATTAATTTAAACTTTAAATTTTTCATGCCGTCTATCATTATTTATTCTATAGGGTGCATACCATTTGGAGTTAAATTCGCCAAAAACGATAAAAACGATCACACTCCCAAAAAGTTGTTCCACTTGGGTCTTGGCATTATTTTCGCCATAAACGCTATGAAGCTACTGGAACAGTTTTAATTACCTACATCTAATGTCAAAATGACAAAAGTGGTAAATTTTAGTGGCATTCTTAGCGTTCTTATCCTAAATGGAACAGGGGAGAACAGTTACAAACGATCACAGTGATCACAACCATAGACGCAGAATGTGGTCAAAATTATCGAAAATAACGGAATAAGCGTCAAATGGAATACGCCCATAGTAGCCACCCATCCAATGCATTATTTACATAAAAGTGAGTGTCTTGTATGCCTGGAAGAGATCGCTGTAAACGATAAGACATTATCTCTACTTAGATTATTTTCTCTGTTGTTGAATGTATATGGTACGACCATCGCAGGTATATGGCAGGGATCGAAGTCCCGGGTTTGATCTCCAGGTCATCCTAATGTTATTGGTTTTTTAGTAGCAGACCGAAATCTGGAGGCCGAAGAACTGTGTGTCGTATATGGAGATAGGTTCGCTCCCCTATTACTTGGTGCGACTCATATATAATATAGCAAAATGTAGGTTGTAAAATTACAGAAACATTGCTCATTGATTCTCCGTCATTCCGAGTATAAGGGTTCATAAGGGTTAAGGGTATAAGTATAAGTATATATATGAGTATAAGGGTAATAAAAGAATCAAATACTGTTCAGAATAGTAAGTCGATTCTATTAACAAAAAAACACTTTTTCAGTGATTACACGATCGATTGCCACTCGCCCATATTATACTGGCCACCGTCGACAAGGAATATTCCTAAGACTTGCAACTACTGTTTACTCTAATAACTAATGTTTTTTCAGTTAACTGTGGAACTACACGATCGATGTAGATGACATTTAAATGGGAATGACTTGGGCATATACCTACTCTAACCAATAAAGAAAAGATGTATCAAGATTGGTCGACCTAGTAAAAAGCTATGCGTGGTTAGACATATTATATAAAAAAAAACTAAGCATATTTTATTTATTTTTTTATACCAACGCCTCAGAACATTCCTACTTTTTTTAGAGTCGGTTAAAAATGGTCTCAAATAAATTTATTTTAATTGGTTTTTACATAAACCTGTACAGCATTTAACAAAAAGTATGAAAGGTCTAGAAATACGCTAATACCCTAAATCCTAACGGGCGCTATATAAGGAAGCACCTATACTAAAGTAACGTTTACATGTTGAAACACAACGCGGTGTGTTCCGGCAGATATTGTATAGATATAATATTTTTCGCTACATCGTTGTTTTTTAACCAGCTACTCGTATTACTGAAAAATTCACATACTGAAGTATGTGAAATATATATTAAGGTGACTTGAGCAATAATAATTAATTAGAAAAATACAGAAAAACCGAATCCCAACACTGAAACGTATGAAATAACTCGTTGAAGTCAGTCATGCTAATAAAAGAATCCGTCATTCTAATAAAGGACGCAGTTATATAGCGTAATATTTTTATACAGGCCCTTTTATTAAGTCATTACCCCTTTTATTTTCCTTCTATAACATTGGTAGGTATGTAATATAAAAAAGAACGCCACAATGGGTAGAGCTATTTCTGTAGCAAAAGGATCTTTAAACGGTTAATATGTATTACGACGCAGAGGAAAATAAAAGAGGTACTTACAGTAAATAAAGAGTTGATCACGTAATTGAGTTTGTTGAACAGAATTTTCTCGAATAAGGTTAATTATAACCCGGTTTATTAAAGAAATAAATTGAAACGTAAGTGGCGCCTTTAAACCTCTCCCTCGCACTCTATAGATAGCAATAGTGTGCGAGTGAGAGGTTTAGCGGTGCCACTTTCGTTTCTTTAATGTACCGGGTTATAATACTATTGATGTCGGTTTCCCTATTTGTTATGATTATAAAGCAAGTATCCCAATTTATACACCCAAGGATTCAAAATAACACGTTTGAGTGTGGTATCCAAAGATTTTTATTACTATTTATTTATATTATGAAATAATGAGACGGACAAGTCGCACTCCTAATGGTAAGCATTATGCACGTCTGTCCATTGCATATCACAGATAGACGTGCATAATGCTTACAATGAGGAGTGCGACTTGTCCGTCTTGTTATTTCATAATATAAATAAATAGTAATAAAAATCTTTGGATACCACACTCAAACGAAAAAACTTCAAAAGGCGCTGCTGTCCACCTTCTGATATTTTCCCTTTGTTGCCTCTTACGACTCCCACGTAAAGATATGCAATTAGGAGGGTGCAATTCTAGCCCTGCACCCCACGGGGAATGTACGCAATGATGAACTAAAATAACTAATAACTCTTTGAAATTCCTCTTGAGTAGGTAACTTTATACTTACAACTCTCTATTATAAAATCTTATCAAAGTCGGTTATCTTCGACGATTTTAAAACTTTATGATATCAAACTTGTACTGGAAATTTTATTTTTGGTCGTGATAAGTATTAACATTTTAGCATAACAAGTTATTCAAGGTTGAGGTGGTGAGACGCATTAATTTTCGTACATTATGGATGTCCTCCCGTCATTCAGACGAATATATCGCTTTTAGTTTTATTGAACTGACACCGATTACAATATTCCACTGGTCGCGATTTATAGACTGCCTATAAAATTACAATTAATATAATTGTAATCAGTTTGTTGTATGAGTTTGATAACATTTGATCATAAAGCAAGTACCTACCGATACCTATACCGTTATCTGTTTAGACTTAATTAACTAAACGCAAACGATGAGTAAAAGTTCATGATATAACTGTAGGCAATCTTCCAAAATTTTACAAAATATATTGTAGTAGATAAACCACAAATAAAGCGGTCATTTGCCTTAGAACCTAAGAACTCCAATTAATATAATGACCTAACAAGCAAAAATAAATACTTACTTCGATATAAGTAGTACAAAGACCAGAGGCCACTATAGGGCCAATATAGAGTTACCAACAGTGGCCTCCCCGTGTAACAAGTTTGTTCAAGTTTGCTTTCAAAACAGTTTACTGCCTTAAAAATTCTAGAAACACACTCCTCCGCTGTCCCACGGATATAATACAGATTAAGTGAAGTATTATCCTATTTTATAGATGGTTAAATATAATGACCATAGTGTTCATATTTAAAAGCTTTACAAAAGCACAATAGATGTCGGAAGCAACTCAACAAAGACTTCCCCGCAACCATTAACTGTACACTTTTTAAAAAGAACAAAGTAATTAGCACAAAATACATTCTATTCATCGCTAATAGAGGTATTCTTCTAAAAATCATTGAAATGGTTCCGAAAGGAGTGGCTGGTCATATTTCGCAAAACTTGTGCATGTATTCAAAAGCAATCGAAAAGGTTATTTTTGTATTACTAAGAAGAGTCAAAAAATATTGTGGGAAGCATGGTGAAAATTATGATAAAATATTTCTTTTATTTTTTATCATTGAAACATACGCTAGCTATACTTATTTGGCTTAGCGTGGTCGCTTAGAAACGGTATATGAACGGGCATTGATTGTAATTCTTGTAAATATGAAGGACCAGCATCACCCTAGCTGCTCTGATTTCTAAAGCCTGTATTCAGAAGTGGACTTCAGCCCAACTGGTGCAGTGAAATGAAGGCCTTGTCCATTTAAAAATACTGTCACTCATTATACTACTCACATTTTCAAAAGGGTAGGCAGATGTATACTAGTACACGTCACGCACGTATGTATGCCCATGTTTCGCAAGACGTTTTTAGATCCCATGCAATACGGGACGAATCTTTTGTTATATACTTGGCACAGGTACCAGACTCCAGGCCGTTACAGAGAATATCTTTGTCAGATGCCACTGACACTATTCGATTCAGTAAGAAAACCCAAGAAATAATATATAGATATTTTATAAAACCACGACTTACGCTAAAGTCAAAGTCAAAATCATTTATTCAATTTAGGCGTCTGCGACGCTTTTATGAAGGTCAATTATAAATTTTAGTATTGAAATATTCTACATTGTACTGCCACGTTCAGCAAATAAATTGTATAGCCATTGCGAGAAGAATGGGCAAGAAACTCGGGGCCATTCTTTTGAACATCTTTTAATAATGTGTTAGATACTAACTATATACTAAAGTTATTACAATATTTGTTTAAATTATGTAGGTGACAGGCAATAGCTTGGCAGAGGCGGAATTGTCCAGGCATTTTTGTCGTTTAAGTGATCAGAAACTGTGTAGTAGGATTTTTTAATCAATATGTTTTCACATGCAACTTGAATTTCTCTTCTGTGAGCGTTGTAATATGTTTGGGAACTTTATTATAAAACCGTACACAATTACACAAGAAGGACCTTTTATTTGTCTTTGCTAATATAAAACCTGGCACCGCTATCTGTATTCCTAGTATTGTAATCGTGGTTGTCACTGTTTAATTTAAATTTACTAAATTTTTTACGAACATACATAAGATTTTAGAATATATACATACTTGGTAAAGTTAAAAACAAGTTCTTTAAAATTAATCCTCGCGTAAGCGGGTGTACCTCTTGACGAAAACGAGGCATGCAGCCGATTTGTTATACTGGATATCATTTTCTTTTTTACCGGCGGTATGCCTTTATTAAACAAATACTACAAACTATATACACCACTACAGCTACTACAATACTACAGCTACTACAATAAAAGCATTTGGACTCATAGGCAGTCCAAATGCTCTAGTCCACTATCAGTTGGCAGCGTGCCCAGCATGCTGGCAGCATTGCCCCGTTGAATTGCAATGCTTATTCTTTGAGCCAAATAGGTGCCAGCATTTTGATCACGCGTCGCATCGACCAAGCACTCTGATAAATTTTGGAAAATACGATGAGCTCCCGGTCCCCACGGCCCCAACGTCTCTACACCAAACGGCTCAAATATGTAACCCATACCGAGGTTAGCATACTTGCGCCGCTTGAGTCGCTCTGCCGAAGTAGCCGCAGCGCCAGCCCTCACTTGGGTTTCAGAAAGATGTGACGGCGCTAAAGTGTCTACGCATGTAGCGTCCCACACTAAGGGCCGGCCTAACTTCCATGGAACCAGAGTCATGCCGTCAGGTCTTTTACCATCGTCACGCATCAGACCGTTCGGTTCGAGAACAGCTGGAACATTGGCGCTGGTAAAAGCCCGGCGAATGATATCGTTAAGGCTGGCGTGGCGGGAAATTCGACCAGCACTTCGAGAGCAGGAGAGGCCATGGTGACCGAGTTGGTCAACAGCAGTACCACACTGGCAGTGATGTGCAACACAACACCTTGCACCCAAGCGTAAGCTAATAGCGAGACGAAAAGCGGAAGGATCTATAAGGCTACCAGTTTTGTAAGAAGGAATGGCTTGTAACCAAAGACCTGATTCCCACACAGAAACAGCGAGAATACGAGCACGATCTGCGATACTAGGGCACGTATTTAAAAGATCTTTCCGTGCTAGCTCGCATAGGGGCCGATCCCACTGTTTCTGAGATGACAAAATTTTTGGGAACTCAGTATTTGGACAAGCCAGTCCCCATGTGGTTTTGGCCTCAGCCAGATATGCTACATCAAAAGAGCCTAAAGATGGCAAGATTAAGTGCAAGATTTTTTTCTACTAATTTGTGTGTACTGTGTACAGAAGACAAAAAAGCTGGTAATGCGACACTAGAAATTTTGCGTATCCCTATGCCCCCTAACCTCACAGGGAGGGAAGCTTGCACCCAAGCCCTATCATCCATCTCAACATAAATCTAATATAATTAATCTCTAATTAAATAAGGCAGGGTGTGGCCAAACGCGAATCTATTACGAATAAAAAAAATAAAAAAAAACTTTGAAATTTCTACACTATACGAGTATCTATATGTTCTTATATTGGTTTCTATGAGTCGATAAAAAATTGTTAGAAAGATAATGTTTAAAGGAGAATGTCGGGTGCGTTCCATCTTAATTGCAACAAGTTAATAAAAGTGGACTAATTTAATCACCGTCACACCATCCAGACTAATTATCTCTCAGCTGGTTCACGGCTACGATCTTTCACGCAACTGGTGTCATGATAGCCATCGGCAGTTTGTCATTTCTGCCAATGCAACATGACACCTCTATGCATACTATCTATGCACTGTACCTCGTAGGCGTTGCACTCGAATGACCTTCTTTATTATTTTACAAGCTTCAACTCGCTACTTCGCTCGTGTGTGCTTTGGTTATAACAAGAACTTTGTTTTCTAAAACAAAATAAAACAAAGAATTCAGATGAAGATGATTCAAATTTTAATTGTGCTACGAAGATAAAATTTTGAGAAATATGACTGAAAAATTATATCTGGCAAATGTCAACCACAAGCATGCTGACAGATGTCGATTCTTTCATAAAAGTCTTTAATCACTTTTGGCAAAATGGCGGGTATTATTAATTATTAATTCGTTAATTACATGACGGAGTCTGAGTTTTAAGGCTGCAATCGATTCGATTGGTTCCGTATGGACTCTGTTTTTAATATAGCCCCACAAAAAAATATCCAGTGGTGTTAAATCACACGATCTGGCTGGCCACTTACCACTGAATTTCGTGAAATTATGCGATCGGGAAATTTTGTTTGCAATAAATATATAATCAAATAATATAAAATCATAATATATTTATGATTTTATATAATCAAATAATATAAAATCATAAATAAAATATAATAATATAAAATCAAATAATAATATCACATTTTTATGTTTCACAATGAACGGGACGTGGAATTTGTTCATACTTTCGTAGAAACCAGACGCGCTGGCGCATGTTTTGTGGCATGAATTAATTATCCAATTAATCCTCACGTAAGCGGGTGTACTTATGATGATATGACTTTAATTGACCACAAGGTTAAGATACTAATAATAATTATTCCTTAGGTATGTAGACTGTATTGTATCAGCCGAATTGTCCACTGCTGAACACAGCCTCCCACATTAATGGGGAGGTTTGCCATAATTCCCACGCTTGGCAGACGTTTTGGGGATTGTAGTTTAAGACATCAGTTCCTATGAAGGCGCTGCTGCCCACCTTCCGGTATTTTACCTTTAGTCTCCTCTTACGACACCAACAGATAGAAATCGGGGCATTCTAACCCAGTACCCCACGGGGAAGGTATGTGTAAAACTTGTTCAGCATATAGGTAAATATTACACGATACATTTGTAGGTAATTTTTTTTTAAATACATACTTTCAAAATATTCAATTACACGAATAGGTACAAACAAAAGTAATCGTTTAGCATAACGTAATCTGTTGCACTGCCACTATGTAGGTTATTAATGATAAAACATTTTTGCTAAGAACTCGAGCTGAGAGAGAGAAGCGAAGTTTAAGTACTAATTATGTACGAGTAAAAGGTATTACTTGCCCTTTATATATTATTGTATGTTTTTAAATCATTTTATTAAAGAGTGTCATAAACTCCTCTTCCATTACCCGTTTCATTAACATTATTATCCAAAGGAAATCATTAGTTGCATCAGGAATTCTTGAGAACACGATAGCTGTCAATTGAAGAGGAGCATTCGTTTGGTACAAGGAGGGAACATTATCTGGCGAGGCGGACGGTCGTTGATCTAATTGAGCATTTGAGCTGTGCGTGCGTGATAATGGACTAATTGCGTACATCAAGACGAGAAGTGGTGACTCGTCGCTCGGCAGGACGCGTCGTCGCCCGTGGGTGGCAGACTGCATGGCTCCTACTACTTTACCTACTCTTTTAACTGCTTACCTATCACACAAACATATTTACAGTAGATTTTACTAGCGTAAAAATACTTTTACAGTTTACAAAATGTTGATTATGATAATAGTAGGTTTCCATATCAGCTTGTCTAGGCCCAACATCTTGCTAAACGTTTTGCTAATGAGTTACAATGATATGCGTTTTGTTTTTTATAGTTTCAGGTTGCTAACCAACACGTAAAATAACTGATTGATAAAAATAACAGTTAACATGCAGCGCGTTTCATGCTTTAAACGATGGATAGGCTAAATCGATGACTTACTTATTAAATATGTTCTGGGTAGTATAACCGGAACCTACTCGAATATTCTGAAACAGGCCCTTAAGGTCCGGTTCAGAATGTCCTAATAAAGTTTCGGGTTGTTAACCAACACATAAAATAACCGAATGTTAAAAATTACAGTTAACATGCAGCGCGTTTCAAGCTTTAACCGATGGATAGGCTAAATCGATGACTGTGAAACGCAAAGATAGTGTTTTATTTATTAAATATGTTCTGGGTACTATAGCCAGAACTTACTCGAACATTCTGAAACAGGCCCTTTGAATAATAAACGTATAATGAGTTCATGACCTTTATGAGACGTATGTCTGTATCAAGCATGGATCTTGTTTATATATGTCACATCCCTCAAATATTTCATTTTAATGACTTATAAGAGTAAATAAGCGCAATCGTAAAGGCCATAGAACTTTTTCAAACTAGGTGTGTAATGTTTGAGAGTGATTAAAATTAAATTCTATTTAAAGTAACGCTCATGTCTTCATTGCGCACAAAGCAAGTTCAGCTTAGGTCAGGTCAATACTGTATTTGCGAACATACTTCCTTTACTAGTTCAAAGTTTTTGATATCATGATTTATAATATACATACATAAAATCACGCATCTTTCCCGTAGGGGTAGGCATAGACCACGGATTTCCACTTACTACGATCCTTACATATCTCTTTCGCTTCATCTACACTCATCAATCCTTTCATAGGCGTATTTATAATATACGATGATAATTTTGATAATATAATATAAATAGTATTATATAATATAATGATCACGTTGGTTAGCACTATTTTATTCTTATTGGGTTCATTACCCGTGCTTGGTCCATACAACTGACTATTGTAAGTCCATCGGGGTGCACTAGTGTATTTAACTATGATGACTTAGTCCATCTGCTTTGATGTATGTTATAAAATTATTTAGATACTTATTTATAAGTTTAGAACACAACCTTAGGTATTATTTAGTGGTAATTTATATTCCAATTAATTTGTAAGGAAAATAATGCTCGCGTTCAATTTTCAAAATTGTTTCGTAAACGCGATGAATTAATTTCTTGGTGCTTATCTAAAATGTATTCTAGAAACTGTAATTATAAGATTTAGGTCTTCCTAGATATAAATAACAATTTCTAAAGTTCAATGAGGTGAGAGCTTCTATCACGTGTTTCTACCCATGCTTATTTTATTTTTATATATAAATAAGATTGAACAAGTCTACATGAAAAAACCACATCAAACACTAGTTAGAATTTTTTTTTCTTGCTAGTTGCGGCCCAAGGTTTTCACCCACGTAGACAATGATGAAAGGTGATGATGGTGATGATAAAGAAAATTATTCATCATCATCATCAGCTGGAAGACGTCCACTGTTGAACAAGGCCTCCCCCATAGAACGCCACAAAGAACGGCTATTAACCGCTTGTAACACTATTGGCTACCCGCGACTTTCACGTCGTCAGTCCACCTACCAACTCTACGTCTTCAGGTGTAATGTGGTAACCACTCGAGAACCTTTCTGCCCTATCGGTTATCAGATCGTCGTACAATGTGGCTCACCCATTGCCACTTCAACTTGCTAATTCTGAAAGCTATGTCGGTAACTTTGGTTCTTTGACGAATATCCACGTTCCGGATTTTATCGCGCAAAGAAAATCCGAGCATAGCTCTCTCCATAGCTCGTTGAGCGACCCTGAGCTTGTCCATAGGGTGCGACAGATAAGGACCACGTTTCAGTACCATATTTCATCACTGGCAACACGCACTGGTTGAAGACTTTGGTCTTCTGGCTCTGCGGGATGTTCGACGAGAAGATGTCGCGTATGACTTCCCGCTGCCCATCCGAGTTGGATTATTTGATGAAAAATATTGTTAATCTAGAATCTACTCCATCTATGATTCAAGTTTCATACAAATCGGTTCAGCCGTTTCAGCGTGAAGGAAAAACAAACATACACAGTCACATCCTTACATCCTCACTCACAAACTTTGGCATTTATAGTATTAGTCTGATAGGTAGTATTATTATATGTTCTATGCTGATAGTATGATACATATATTTATTGTAATTCATAAAGCGTAGGTTTGTTGGCAATTTTCTAACTTTCTTTTAATCATAGAGTTACCTTCTTTGAAATATGCCTTTAGTTCTCAGCTTTACTGCGGGAATAATTTAGTTTTTTCAATTTGTACCAACAATCGCTGTATCAACACCTTACCTGGAAATTGCATCGGCCATTCCAATTGACGTGATATACTTAAGTATCATTTTTTTATGTTATTGTGACGGAACAGGCTCGTGGCCCACCTAATGTTAAGCGGGCTAACTTCTGCCTAGAAGAGATGCATTTCATCACAAGTGACGAATTGCAATGCGCCTGTCACCTTGAGAAATAGTTGTTAAGTCTCGTGTGTCTGTATTTTCACTGGCTCTCAAGGACTGCTGCCGGAATACACAGTTAGGTGCTTGGCGACAGATTTTCTACTTGAGGGTGGTAGCTAGTCAGGCGGGAAATCACAAAATGCCCTTCCACAATGCGGTGAAGCTCAAGCCGGCGGTAGGGTTCGCACGAAGAACTTGCGGCACGGCAGTCCATATAGCTATTACCGCTCGGCCATCATTGCTTCAATAATTATTTAAGTAAGTGCTATAGAGATAACGGGTTTTCGTGTGATCATTTCATCATTTATTTTGATCCAATTGTTCACACAAGTGATGCTCTCTCAAATATTATCTCTCTCCTCTTGCTTTCCAGCCTCAATTTATCAAACATCATCGTGAATACCGTGATACGAATACGTACCTATTTAGTCTAACGCATATATCTAAATCGATTTCCAGGCACATTAAGTTTGATTTCAATTTGGCGCAAGCTCAGGCCAGCTTTGAATCTCCGACTAACTTTCGCTGGCAAAACAAATTAAGTAGGTATAACGGCCCGAATACGACACGCGCCAAAAAAAGAAGACAGCTTTAGTGTTTCGCGTAACGGCGACGGTAGCCGAACGCACAGTAGCCCCATCGGTGATTTGCAAAATGATTTCATACAATTATACAGATTGGATCTCTTAACTGGTTTTTATAGCTACGAGATTGAGTTAAAAATGCTTTTGAAATTACCACTCACGTCGGAATGGCACGTTGACATGATTACCTACAGTACAAGTACTGATACGTAGATATTTTATGTATTGGGTTTTTTTTTTGTGGTATTTATGTTTACATTATTTATTATACGGAGAGTTTTTTCAACATATGACATTAGGGGGCCTGCTCCTATACTAGCCCTTGTTTTCTCCAGAGTCGAAAATATGTTCGACATTTCCATATTATAATCTCAAAGATCCCAGCTCTCTCTAAAATTCAAACGACAATTTGTAATGGACCAGGCCCCTTTCTATCAATAACATAAACTTCTGCTATGGCAAAATGATAACCGAACACAATACCATAGTTCTGTGTTCCAAATACTGTGCGTAAAGTTTTAAAATCAATATTTACAAATCCTTAAATCATACCCTTACTCTCTACTCGTAATCAAAACTCATCACCTGATCTCACACTATCCAAATTCACTACCTTTCTACATAAAGCAGAAGAAAAAACAGTAGACGGAAACAAAAAAAAATGCAATTGTTTTAAATAAAAAATACCTGTCGAAACAAACTCGAAATGTAATTAACGTATTATATAGTTTTTTAGATTTGTTTATAAGGACTTTAATTAAGCAAATTCTAATTATATATATTTTAGTAAGAAAGGGACTGAATCCCACGACACAGGGTCACCCTAGTGTGGGATTCAGGGATACTTGTTAACACAATACATGTTAATTGTACCTAGATATACTTAAATTAGTTATACTTATAAATTACATGTAACTGTAGCCTAAGTTTTCATATCAATAAAGATATATTATTATTATTATATAATTATTATTTATCAAGTTGTAAATGAACAGTATCGTAATAATGATAAATCATAATTTAGAATATATTTTGTAAAGAAAACTCAAGCTTACCATGTTACAGCTACAATATTTCATACTTATCCTATCTTATATTCCATAATTCGGGTAAGCTTACTGTTAAACACTGTATAGCTGTAGTAATGTCGTATATTATATACATGGTACTTTGCGTATTAAGTACAGTAACGTCCTTACACTACAAGACTCTATTCCAGACTAACTCGAATTCTCCCTGCAACTGGCCATGTTTACTCTCCCCTTCAATATTATTACGTCACGAGTCAAATCAATGCCTAATGGACTAAGAAATTATCAAATATCGAATTACAGGAGTCAATTAAATACTTTAATTAAGTACAAGTAAGATTGAAACCTAACAATTTCAAATGCTAACAATAACATAATAATAAAAATTATACAAAAAAAAACATCTACGACGCTTGTGGTTGTAACATATTTTCATGGCAAATCATGCATTTCACAGAAATTGCTTATATTACCATTTTCATGTAACTGAGCATTCAGTTCGAAAATGGCATTAGTAAAAGCCAAACGGTAGGTAATTCAGTGGTAGTGGTAGCTCTTTTCAGTAAGCCTCGTCTTAGTACTAGTTACTCTTGTAAATAGATACTATAACCGTATGTCAGATATTCTGCCTTAAAGTAGTACTAAACACTGCTGTGCTCACGCGTGAAGTGCACTGCAGACAATTAAATTACGGGGCATAAGAAAACGAGAAACAAGAATTATGACTTGGGATGTCGAGCACAGGTCAGTGTCACGCATGCACGGTTAACACCACATGTAATGGACATGCGTGCCACTTACCATCAGACCTTAGCCATCTTGTCACTTCGTTTTAAAAAAGGATACCTGTATTGTTATTGAAAGAAAGGATGGTTTGTATTCTAACCAGAGACTAGATTCTAATGAAAAAACAGTGAGAATATGAGCAGGATCTGCGAAGTTAGGACATATAAGATATTTTTTCGTGCTATTTCATAGTGGGCTCGATCACACGACTACGTGGATAACGTCTTAAGTAACTCAAAGTTTAGAGAAGCCAGTCCACAGACATACTTAACACAGCCAAATGAGCTGCATCAAAAGTGCCTAAAATGATGCAAGTATTTTCTCTATTAATGTGTTAATACTGCAAACGGAAGACAAGAAGCTGGTCACATTAAAAATTTTGCGTATCTCTCAGGTCTTCCATATGTCAATGAGAAAAGTTTGCTACCAATCCTTATTTCATTTAAACATTCAGAACTAAAATTAACGTACCTTTTATTTAGTGGTCCAAGCTCTAGAAAAGCTCACTACTTACAGTTGATTATATTGCGACAAATCTGATAATCGTAATCGGCTTTTGTAAACTTTGTATTTGTTTTTTGAGGCAAACAGATCTAGGAAAGATAACCAAGCAACAGATAAAAATGAAACAATTTATTTAGATTAATAGTTCAGTGTTATAATAAGTTTAGATCAAATGTAAATAGTCAAGAGATCTGAATAAAATATTACTATTGTTATTATAAATGTAAAAATAAAAAATCTTATAAACCAATACACAGTGACACCAATATTATAAGTGCGTAAATTTGTGAGCGAGAAAATCTGTGGCGAGGATGTGAGTTTGTAGGTATGTTTGTAACTCCTTCACGCTGAAACGGCTGAGCTGAATTGGGTGAAAATTGGTATATAGATAGTTAAATTCCTGGATTAGCAAACAGATAAAGTATCATTGTCAGCGTGGGTGAAACTGTGGTGCGCGGCAATGTATAAAGCAATGTTTCAGAATAACTTTAGAAATATTTTATTTTAATCTGGGAAACTAGGAGCCTAAATAGAATAGGACCTAGAGCCGAATCTCAACAAAAAGTATTAAAATTTCACCGAATTTAAACAACTCGTACGCTTGCATGGAAGCCATCTAGTAAACTGTCCGCATTGTCACCCGTTTGTACACTTCTGTCAAAAAAATATACTTAGTTAATTAAAAAAACGTGTTATGTTGAATACCTCTCCACCGGTTATTAAACTATATTAGCTTATGCTTATTTTCTCACGCTTCCTACTCGTGTTCTATCTACAACGCAATGAAATGAAATTCTAAAAAGAACTATTCCTGCACCTGTTAAAAGAAAAACTATAAGAAAGTGGCATGTGCAAAGTGCGTAACATCTCTTGCACCTGAATCCAGCGATGCAGCTAGTAGCCATCATTGTTTTGGGATAGTCATCGGAAAGAAATGCGGTGCGTGCGCTTTATCTCCCAATATTTACCTTTTACTTACTTCCATCTCCTCATTGTTATACCTTTGGCGGCAGGTGCGTTGAAAAAGTTTTAAAACAACGTTACGCGCACCCTTTATCTCATAGACGTGAAGAAGGCAACGTCTAAAGTATTAGAGGAAGCACATTATAAATTTCGATAAGAAAAACTGTTACTTGCCTCTTATCTGGGGTTGGTAGATGTGACTCATTTCGAAAGGGAAACTTTTTTGTCGAAGCATTGTTCAGTAAGTTTGGACAAACTAAAGACTTTTATTTTATAGGAATGTGGACACCGTTGGGGACATAACTTATAAGTACAAATAAAATTATTTAACTCAAAATGAGCCACGACATGAAGAAGTGGAATAAATAGTTGAAATATCCAGAACTGTATCTGGATATCAATCGGGCTTTAAGCATAGACTAAGTACTGTTACTAGAATTAGTTTTTTGTTGATGATTATGAACTGAAGTAGGAATAATATCATATTGATAATGTATAAGTAAATAGCTTACGAGTATGTTAACCCTATTAGACCCGTAGCGTGCCGAGAATATCACCCCCATTTCTTCCCGTTGGTTTCGTAAGAGGCGACTAAGGGTAAAATTCTGGGCGCCTTCTGAGGAACTGCTATCTTAGAACACTGCGATCTTCAAGATGCCTGCCAAGCGTGAGGATTAGGGCAAACCCCCTTTTAATGGAGGTAGACTATCCGGTTGATACAATTACAGTTAAAACTGAAAATTAAAAATAAATGCATCCACCGTTGCTTTGGCCGCGTGGTAATCGGTCTATAATGTTAATATTGTTATGTTTGCAATAACGCCTGCTCGGCGGATTACATTATAAAATTACGAGTGAAAAATATTTTTTTTACTTTAATAAGTCAATTGTGGGATTCGAACCTGCGTCCATCCACCCCTATAACCGGGGTATGCTCTGACCGTTTGAGCTAACATGACAATGACTCAGAACTCTAATTTTTCCTCTCGTTCTTTATTTAACCATCGTATAGGGATGGAGCGACGCCTATAGTGTAGTAGTTATTACAAGTTACGTTGTACTACAAACAAGACCGATTTTGCAATTGGTTTTAAACTTGTAAATGATGACGCAAACTTATAATAGTCATGTTCGAATCCCGCACATGACTATAATTTTTTTCTCGTAAATATGTAATTTCGTAACGGTCTTTAATTTCCCAAAACTCCCTATTTTGTGTAACATTCAGGAAGTTATTAATCTGTTTACACAATTTCTTGAAAAGCCTTTTACGAGCCGAGTAGTAAAAATCTAACACACACGTTAACTTTGACATTTAGAATATTAATAAGAAGTCGGATTAAATATAAGCTAAATTTGAATATGCAAGGAAACAATTCTATTTTTAGAGTACAGTCATTAATTTTATAGATAGGTAATAGCTACTATACTCCTTGACGTCACGTACTTAATTATTGATAAAACCCTAATTATTATCATAACCAAATAACACAGTATGCACACAATCCATGAATCTTACGTATACTAACAATAAGCATTTCCGAGGAAAAATGATCAGGCCACCCAAAAACCGAACCAAAAACAATTCACAATTCATTATGTTTTAACTATTATATAATATGTTTTGTAAAACATTATATAATTGTAAGATAAATTATTATAATTAATGATAATAACGAGGTAGTTCTCCTCGACATGGCACGCATAGTCAGGAGGTTCCTCAGTATGCAGCCCTAACCGCACCGGTAGCTTGGGCGCTGCTCCGCTGTTGGTGAAAAACATTTTTTTTTTATTTGCGATTAGGTTAATCTTTGAGCACAATCTCACCTGATGGTAAGTGATGATGTGGTCAAAGGTGTTAACAGGTTTAATCTAGAATTACTGGCACTCAAGGACAGCTGCCGAAACACACCGATAGGTGCTTGTCGACAGATTTTCTACTTAAGGGTGGTAGCTAGCCAGACCGGCATTTGCAAAATGCTCTTCCACCATGCGGTGAATCTCAAGCCCGCGACGGGATTCGAACCATGGATCTGCTTCGCGGCAGCCCATAGTCAATGCCACTGAGCCATCACTGCTTAAAAATATGTACTTATAAAAAAATTATTTAATTTTTTACCAATTGTATAATAAACGTAAAACTAAGAAATTTTATAAATTATCAAAATAATACTATGAATATCATAATGTTATTAAATCCAAAACTTACGCTATACTCAAGTATATATAATATGTAAGGTGACCTCTGTCGTGAGATTCAGTCCATTTATTATCTACCTACATATTTATTTGTAAAATTAAAGACATAATTATAGAACTATACCATGAATTACATCATATGTTTGTTTGGAGAGCTATCTTATTTTTATAAACTACAAGATGTCTTTATTACAAAAATTATGCAGAAAATTATTTATATTGTTTGATGTGCATTACAGAATATAACTGATTTTCAGTGCACCCCAAACTAAGTACGAGGCCTGTGTCTAGGAGCTCGAGTGCAATTTTATCTATACAGCAAATAAAGTAAAAAATTGCCTTATATGATTAAACTAGCTAATTTCTTATAAAAGAGGAAAAAAGAGAAGACCTACAAAGTAGACTAATAGAGTGCAATATAATACAAAAAAAAAACCAAATGTATTTAATTATTTGTGACTAAATGTGAGCTTGTGTGAATGGGAGTGGTTAATAAGTGTGCTGAAACTGTTACATTTTCTTACTATTTTATCCTCCATTTTGTGTGGACAGGCTAATTAAAACACTGTGTGACTATATGACTGTTTATTAAAAGCAGAGTATAAAGGGTTTAGTTCATAGATATATAAATATTAATTAAAAATTATGATGACAGTATAAAATTATTATTGATATAAAAGGCCTGATCCACCACATCGCTTGATTGTAGAGACAAAGCTGGGGTTGTAAGTATTATGTTCTGATTTATTCCTTGAGAAAACATTATGGCAGCGACCCCAAACACGTAGGATAAGGGAAGGACGCTGATGATTATTTTTTAGAACAATAATTTTGAAAACGTTCCCATTCATTAGCATCAGCTGTTTTTGTGAAATATGTATTAAAATATGACCAAAACTTATCGTAGCATTTCGTAGCACTGTCGTAGCTATTTCTTTTAATTCGTAGGTTTGAAAAATTTGGCTACATTTTTGAGAAATTTTTATTCAGTCATCATTATGTATATCATTATTTTATTTAAGTTATTTGTTTGAATGTTTGATATTAAAAGCACTGAATTTTTTTGTAACAAATTCCAAATCTAATACTTATATTTCATTTTTGGTTTTCGTAGCCCGTGACGTAGACATGCTCGTAGCAAGTTTCCGCCCGCCCCATGTTGCGTCGCATAAACTCTGAGCATTATTGACAATGTTATTGTTTTCCGTACAATATGCCGTAAGATAAGTAACTTTATTGAAAAGTGTGATTCGTTTAGTTGGTAATATGGTATACGGGGAAGGAAGTAGTTGGCTCGGGTTGGTTTGAGGGTAGGGTAGGTTCTGATGAGGGTTGTATCGGGGCGGGACGGGGCGGGGCGGGGCGAGGCACGCCCGCGGCAGCAGCGGTGGTGTCGGTAGTCGGGCGGACGGGCGGTGGTGGTGGCGCGGCTGCTGAGACGACGCCGCCGCGTCTGGCGCGCCGCCGCGAGCCCATTCCGTCCGCGAGAGCCGAGCCGCTAGCACGACATGCGCACTGTCTCGGCCCACACACCACGCCGACCGCGCGCCTGCTCCCGCGCACATGCCCGCGCCAGTGATGTTACCGCACTCTGTTGTTATGTGCCATCGATCAGTTCGTGAACGAGTGTCATTCCACCTGTTTCCTAAACGTTGAATGTGTGCCCGGACCCCTCCTCGCGGATTTTGTGTACCCGACGACGTTGGATGCGTTAAAATTTCGGGTGAGTGAGAGAGGCGAGTGGCCGTGCGCCCGCGGCCGGTTTGACCGCATTATTTTCGAAATACGTACACCGCAATCCGGTCGACCGCGCTAGAACGATCAAAACATTACAACAACAACATATAAATTTGGGTGATATCGAAAACTTCTCCAGATGTGACCATTATTTCGCAACGAACGGTCAATTAGAACAAAGCTCACTATTCAAAACATTTTTTAAATAAACATTTGTAGGTATCCTCACCTTAAACAAATAAAATATTTATCAAATTAATTCAATTTAATGATACTTTAACAATAACAATAAATAATATTTAGAGTTATAACAATGTTCTTCTGCTCGAAGCAGAACAACACAACGCATCCCGTTGATGTCTTTTACAGAACGCTTTTGGAAAGTGCTCAAGCGATAAAACCATGTTTATTGGATGTTTGTGCAACATATCTTGTTTTTTCGTTTCTCTTAATTTTAATACGGTTTTAATGTTCTCCAATATAAAACTTTAATTAAAATTCCATATAATAAAGTTGGTGTTTTCACGATCTTTATATCGGTGTTGGTATAAGAGTAAAATTTTGTTTAACGGGAATCTGCTTGTTTGGCTTAAAAACTATATTGTTTATCATTAAATTACTGTTGGTTAACGTGTCCGGCCTTTGAGGCCTAAGTTAAGGTCGAATGTGACGCCAGTGATGTTAAAGGTAGTCCACTATTTGTGGTTAACAAGTTTATTTTTTATCCAGTTTCATTAACATGTGACTGGAGATAAATTGCCTTCGTTTGTTTACAACCGCAATTGTATCAGGTTTTATGATACGCCGTAGAAAGTTGGGTGTTGTTACAACAGTATATCTTCTATTACGTATACCTATATTAGTACAACCTTTCGTAGTCACTTCTAATTTGTGCCTGTAGGGCAAACATTGGCCGTTTTATAATTAAATGTTAGTTGTATGGCCAACATAAATTTAATAGTTTATGCTCCGTGGATACACACGTATTATACTTTGTGTAGGTAACAATGCATAATTTTTGCTTTTATCTATACAGATTAGATTTTACAGAGTATGTTAATAATATTACTTGTTGCAGTCTTACATTACAAAAATATATTGTGAACATTCAGCTTGCCAGGGACATATTTTTGTATAATATAATACAACTGTTTTCTGGAAACTTCAGATATTAATGTTCATAATATGTATTTGTATATATGTGTTGTTTATAGATTAGATTTAATTCTTTTAGTGCAAAATATTATTTTCGTCTATTTAGGTATGTAGATCTATGTATAAACGAAGTTTAGGAGTTATGGAATTAGTTCAAGGATTCAATATGCTAAAACTTAGTAGCTATTTTGGGATAAGTTATGTTGTTTATATTTATATCAAATGTTATGATTTAATTTATGTAATTTATAATGCAAATTTCAAACTGGAAGTCACATTTTTATTTTTAGTAAATTTCTATTTGATATACTTTGTACTAGAATCATAATACTTGATTGTGCCTACACTGTTTATTGAAAATATCTCAAAAATGTTTACGTAAAAATGTAATGTTAAAGTAGATTAAAAATTACTGATATAAAAATATACTAATTTATAGGCTCTTATTAATATGAAAAATTATCCACACGTTAATATTTTAGAGGTATATTAGTCGATTGTATAATGTACAAACAGATACACACCACTCATTCGATCTAAATATGTATGAGAGAATTACATTGTTAGGTTGGTGCAATTATTAGAAACACCTAGAGATAAACCGAGTACTGCCGGTCTCGCACAATGTTACTCATTGTCAGCCCACTTGTTGCAGCGAAATGTCACTTAAACTCTGAGAAATCCGCATGCTTCTACATAATTAAAGATTATTAAACATTCAAGCTGGATGTTTGTGATACGGTATCACTATTTCACTATAGCCTACTGTTTCAATAAGTTGTGATAAAAAGTAAGATATAGTTTCTAAGCCAAACTCAGATGAATTTTATAGGCGTGTCAAGCTAACAATTTTTGATATTCTCATATCATTCATGTGTTAAGGTGGAGTTTGAGCAGCAATCACTTTGAGGCATTGTTTTGCATTCCACAATGTCTATTTTATGCTGTCAGATTAAGCTGAAACACGCTTTGCAATACGATTCCTACTTGAGATCGGTAGGTGTGTATTATACACACGAGAATTCACATAACGCCTTACCACCATACTAATATGTAGTCTGAAATATGTTTACTGTAAAAAAGAACGGCGATAATAATAGTAATCAATGTTTTCTGTCTTTCCAGGTGGGTCGAGGAGAATTATGCGTGTGTGGTGCGCATGCGCGGTGGTGTGCGCGTTGGTGGCGCTGTGCTGCGGCGGCGGCGGGGGAGGGCTCGACGAGGCGACGCTCGCGGCGGCCGAGCGGCAGCTGCTGGCGCTGCTGGGGCTGCCGCGGCGGCCTACGCGCTCGCCCGGTCCGCAGCCCCTCGTGCCGCGCGCCATGCGCCTGCTCTACGAGGCCGACGGTGCCATGCCCGCCGCCGCCGCCAACACCGCTCGATCCTTCCACCACACGCCCTCCTTGGTCGACGACCGCTTCCCTGCAGAGCACCGATTCCGTCTCTACTTCAACCTGACCGGCATCCCACACGACGAGATGCCTCGTGGAGCTGGACTTACATTCCACCGAGTTTCTGACTCAACGGACTCCCAGAGACTGCTCCTATACGATGTGGTGAGGCCCGGCCGAAAGGGCCACAGTGCGCCTATTTTGAGGCTCGTCGACTCGATGCCGCTCTCGCCCGGAGAAGGCACCGTCACTGCGGACGCGATAGATGCCGCGCGGCGTTGGCTCCGAGAACCGGAGCATAACCATGGACTATTAGTGCGCGTTATTCAAGAAGGTGTGCGAAATGTAGACGCTCATAGACCGCACGTGCGAGTGCGGAGACGAGCGAACGAAGTAGATGAGGAGTGGAGAGCGCGGCAGCCGACGTTGCTGCTGTACACGGAGGACGAGCGCGCTCGCGTCGCCCGCGAAAGCAGTAGCACGCGGTTGACGCGCAGCAAGCGGGCGACGCAGCGGCGAGGTCACCGCGCGCACCATCGCCGCAAAGAAGCGCGAGAGATCTGCCAGAGAAGACCATTGTACGTAGATTTCGCGGAAGTCGGGTGGAGCGACTGGATCGTTGCGCCTCACGGGTACGAAGCGTACTACTGCCAAGGTGACTGTCCCTTTCCGCTGGCAGATCACCTGAACGGCACGAATCATGCAATCGTGCAAACGCTGGTGAACTCAGTGAACCCAGCTGCAGTGCCAAAGGCGTGCTGCGTACCTACGCAGCTCACCTCTATTTCAATGCTTTATTTGGACGAACATAATAAAGTGGTGCTCAAAAACTATCAGGATATGATGGTGTTGGGCTGCGGCTGCCGATGACGAAGGCACCCCCCTCACCCAGTGCGAACCTAGTGATAAATCGTGGACCCAGTGTAAATATAGTGATGGCCTCGAAAATTGTAAATAACTATTGTGTATATACTCGTGTAATTATTATTTTATTGAAATGAAGATATAATAAATCATGTAATTTTATAAGTTTCTTATATTTTATTTCAATGCATGTTATATTGTTACAAAACGAATAGTTTGACTTAATACGGGGGTTAAAATAACTATATAGAAATATTTTAGTGATAGTTATCCTGCATTCTTAGTCAGGAAAAAAGGGACCAACAGCCTACTCTGAAAGATAACTTAATAGTCATGTACTTTCTGAGCTCAATATCGTGTTCAAGGTACTGATTGCCACAAGTTCTTTAACATACTATTTTAGAGTCTGTTCCGTGTTTTATGACACTATTTTATTGGTGTACTCGTAAATAAAGAGTACTATTCGACAATAATAGATAATAGTTGGTTGCATGGTGTTACGGCATTTTGAGAATGCCCACCTGGCTAGCTACTAAAAAATCTGTCCACAAGCACGTAACGGTGTGTTACAGCAGCTGTCCTTGGGAGCCAGTTAATCTAGGTTAGCCTGAACTATAACTTAGACCACATCATCACTTAACATCAGGCGAGATAGTGGCCAAAGACTAGCCATACAAAAATCAACATAATCAGCTATACAAAAAATGGTTGACATCAGCAATAGTTGACATAATTCGGTCATGGAGGTCTTTTGCTAGCTGGTTTTTTAGATCAATTAGTAGTATCACTGAAAAACTGCTTGATTGAAACATTTCAATTTAAAATTCGACCATCTTGGGTAACGTACCCAACCGCAGGATAGTCATTCGCCAAATATAATGCTCAATATCAGCAATTGTCGCAATCGTTAATCAATCGAGAGCATGCAATACGAAATAAATTTTTAAAACTGAATTTCAATTAAACTGAACCCAACAGAAATAAATGATAGAAATACAACAATCCAGAAAATAATAACCGTGGTCAGCCTATTTTGAAACCAAGTAAAATTTACTATTTTATACTTTAAGAAACATTAGGTGGGTAATTCCCATTAGTGTGCGAGCAGCAAGCTTATATAGTTTTTATAAGCTGACTTCGCACATCATCTTCACATCAACAACCATAAGATCCACCATTGGGGGGTTTCCCATAATCCCTACGCTTGGATGGAAGTTCTTCAGAAGGCGCTGCAGCCCACCTTCAACTCTCCCAGGAAGTTATGGGGGGACGGTAGAATTAAGGCACGGAACTCCACGGGGCATTATAAGGTAAACAACGCGTGAAGTTGGATTCATATATACCTATATTTTTGTTTATATCTTTCAAGCTTCAAAACTTTAAACACTGCAAAAACTATATCGTCCATCGGCGTTTTCAGTGTTTGTCGTTGTTAAAGCATAATGTTTATATACCAAATAATATACAGAAATGACATATTTCCAACTAGTCCCCTTCTTGATAGACACTGGAAGAAAAATCTAAAAGTAACAACTTTAACGACAAACTTTTCATTTCTTATTTTTATACATAAAACAATTTCAAAATATATTTGTACTATAGATAATAACAGTACTAGTACTAGATCATGACTACCTTGAAGGTACGGAACGAAAAATACACTTTATTTTCTGCTAAATACTACTACTAATCTCTATTGGTCCAGCCTAAAAACTAATGCATTTTAAACAAAATTTTCTTTACGTAACTAAAACGGAACAGCCGCAGTAAATATATATTTACTGCGGCGGGTATTTTAGTACCCAAAACCTAAAATTGATATAGATGTACCCTTGAGTACTGTAGTACTCAAGCGCACTCGGTGCCACGCTGTTAAAAACTACTTGTCTTCTCTTTAATCATGAAATATACCAAAAAGAATTTGCTATCATCTTATTCGCACTGAACGCAGGTATTAAACAGGGATCCCTATTTTCCTTTGGGTACAGGACCGTAAAACCACCACGAGCAAGAAGGTACTTATAAAGGTTTTTGAATAGAGGTAGGACGATGATTGGTAGTAGTGTATTTTGTGTATATACTCACCGGCCTGTCTACCTAAAGATTTATCTGTTGGGTAGCAGATAAATCTTTCACCAAGCACCTTATACGATGTGTTCGGCAGCAGCCCTTGAAATCCAGTTCTCGTTTTAAGTTCAGCGTTATAACATCTTTGATCACATTAACAATTAAAAATGGCTAAGCTAGAGTTCAACGGTTAGCCTGTCAGGAATAAAAAGTAGTAGGTAGTGCAAAACTCTATTGAGTTTATTACCCAATCAATAAGATATCAAACGCACCGTTGCAACTGTTACAGTGAGCATACAGTGATGCTGCTTGACTTGGAAGGTGAATAAATATACCATATAAGGGGTGATTAGCATCTTTAATATTTTGCGTATGTTTACGTGGTATCCTACCATCATCGATAATCAGGCCGATATTGTAGTTTAAATAAAATAAAGTTAGTATCCACAACTTCGACTAGATTTTACCTGTTGGCTACGAGTATTATATATAATATAGATGTATATGAAAATATAACAATAAAATAGAAAAACATTATCACAAGGGACAAAATAAGTAAAATTTTGGATTTACGCTATTTGTTTAGTGTTATTAAGCTTTCTTTCGGATTTTTTACACACCAATCGCGATTTCACGATCACTGCCTCTCTTTCACTACTACGAAGTCCTAATACAGGTGCTAATACAGTTAATTTGTATATAATGTAATAAATGGACAGTCTTTCATGTACAGCCTTGGGCTTCCTCAACGTAATTTTTCAAAGGTAATGCACAGAAATATGGCTTCCCGTGCTGATGATCAATATTACATACATATACATGTAATCACGCCTGTATTCTCCGAAGAGGTAGGTAGAGGTGTATAAACACCCACGTTTCGCCAATTGGATTTTGGTCCCATGTAAAAAGGGCGAGCCAATTGCCATTAACCATGCTCAGTTTCAGGGTCATACAAAATGTTTTCTTTTACACACTGGACGAAATACAAGAAATATTACGCATAATATGTTTACTTACAACATAAAAGACAGGAACACATATTGTGTATAATCCTGGCAGGGCACAAAGGTGGTTGTCCACCCCGTTGTGCGTTTAATGCATACAACACCCTACTCACATCCAGGTGAGAAGTGGCATGCTACACTTTTGGCGCACCAGAAGACGTAGACTATGCAGAACCCCTAATAGGTGAACTGACTACGTTGTCATAGTCGCGGTATGATTATAAACATCATAGACACAGAACCATTATCAGAAATTTTATTACTGATTAATCTTCATCATATAGTCATGCCTTATATTCCCGGAATGGTATAAGAAGAGGTGTTGTTTTTATAGTCACATTTCGGCAGATATATTTTGGTCCAACGTAATAGAGAACCTAGTTCCGTTTACCGGGTACTGTTTCAGATGCTGGATTGCAACTGAAAACTTATATGTCAGAATATCTCGATTACTGTCAGACCTGGAGATTCGATCCCCGAGTCACAAAACGACGCTTTGCGACCAACTTGGCAGAAAAGACGGTTTTTCAAATATAACTATATAAAAAAAAAAACATCTACCAAACCTGATTATCTAAGTATATTTTTATTGAGACCATGTCAATTAGCCTAAACTGATATAGTCCTTTCATTTCACGTAGGCGCGGCCCTTTGTATTTTTTGAGTGTAATTGCAACTACTACTGCTTACCCAAGCGATCATATGTATTATATTTTTTTATTTTACTGTATGTACCATTAGCATCAATTCACCCTGAAGCGGCTAGCAGTATTACTGCCAAATCATTTTCGACTTCGTCTCTATCACTATAATGTATAAAGAATTGACGAAGACGGGCCGGGCTACTTGTGAAAGTTTTTCAAACGATACTATGCGTTCTAACAACAGCGATAAAGTCAAAAATAGTTTGGACAGAAAAACTGTTACAGCTCCGTTGTCAGCTGCTGAAACTGCCACACAAGTATACATTGAGCCTCTGTATATACACCCACATTATGACGTAGTGTACAAACGAATACCTAATAGTTACCCCTGCAAATACGAGGTGGGTGGGGGCGCCTTTGTGAGTGAACGGGTTACCTCTGCTCTAAGTTGGTGGAGAGTTAGCTATCCTACAGCTTCTAAGTGATGCTGCAGCATCAGGTCAAGGTAACCATGTTCTTGCAGTATCATGCAAGTGACAGGATACTAAATTTTGAATGAGACCTGTAGAAGTTGCTTACATCCTATCATCAATTAGAAAAGAGCCAACCTCAAACGGATGATGATTATTAGTTCTTTGAGTTCTGTTAGTTCCATTAGAATCAATCAACAACTCATGATCAAACAAAAACAATTTAACCAGAATCGGTTTATTCGATTGGGAGCTACAATGCCAAAGTCAGACAGATTCGCTAAAGTAACACAGATACAGATTATGTCTATTCGGCCAATAGCCCAAAACGTTTAAAGTACAAAATGTATAGGTACTTGTAAATGAGTTTTGGTTACGTTAAAGAGCATTTTTTAACACAGTTTAGCCTTAGATCACAGATTCACCTGATGATAAGTGGTAATGTGGTCAAAGATAATTTTTGCGTGAAGTAGGAAGTTAGCCACGTCTATATTTTTATTTATTTATGCATGATAGGTTAGCCTTTGACCACTATCTCACATGATGGTAAGTGATGATGTGGTCGAAAATGTTGTTCAGGCTAACCTAGAAGTCTACTAACATTTGGCTGATGAAGTGAAGCTTAACCCTGCGGTAGCTATCGAACCAGGAACTTTTGCCATATGCGTGGCAGTCTATAAATATTACCAGTGCGCCATCATTGCTTCAATTAGCGTCAGCTTCACTCGTCACTTCAAACCAATGTCCATTGATTAATAAATTTAAAATATTTAATCTGCCGTGTGATTTAAAAAATTATGTTGTTCGCCGTCGAGCGTGGGCTGATAAGAACTTTATTTCAGCCGTACTCTGTTTAATTTTCGTACTGAATGGCAATGTAGGCCAGCTGAGCTGCTAATGTAGGTCAGGAAAATTATCATCATAGGTGCTGTAACGCTATCAAAATCGACGTCCATTGTATTATTGTGCACAAGTCCGCATGCGGATTTTATAATTTGATTCTATAGCGATCCTCCGGGAACGTGAAACGAATAAACTCCATTAGAGTGATAACAAACACACAAACACATACATCTTTATTATTTTCTAATTCAGTGCACGGTGCTCGCCACTCAAGACACAAGGACAGGTCAGACTGCTGGCAACCCTCTCATCAAATCGGTTACACAGTGAAATTAGCTTATACCACAAAGGTTCGCTCAATTAGCTCAACGCTCAACTAGAAGTTGGCAGCGTGCCCAACATGCTGCTACATTGCCTGGTTGAATTGCAATCCGAAATTTTCGAGCCGTATAACACTGGCACTTCCGCTTCGGTCAGGCACACAGGCAAGTTTTTGTGAATACGATGATGATCTTTTGTCTACTATTGAACCTATATCAATGTTAAATTAAAAATTATTTTTATTTAGAACTAGTCAACTAAAATATATAAGCAGAAACTTGCTATGGAATCATTTTTTGTGGGTTATTTCCGCTTCACAAACAAAGAAAGATTAACTATCATATAAGATGCTGTTTATTTCCAAGATATAATTACAACAGTAGAAACAATAATATACAATAAGTAGGTACGCACTAGCACCACTCAGATTCCTGAAGTCACAGATTATACACCAGTCATTACCAGCTTTTAAAGTAATACGAGTAGGTACTAAAACAACACAACCTGTAACAAGGTCATGGGTAAGTGAACTTTCTGAATGAATGAACCCATAACGATGGCTATTGTTATACGAGAGCAATAAGCTCCAACTTGCGGTAGGTTCTGCGAGTCATAACCACCATAACTCATTTGGTGTTCGCCAAAACACTTTTTGATACAAATACAATTCTAAATAGCAGTTTTGGCGTAGCCAAATTTATAACCTATTTTTTGAGTAGCTTGCCTATGAAATATGTGGTGCCAGTGTGAGAATTCCGAATATATACTCACTCTGCTACTTAGAATACTTACACTTGGGAAACTTCAAATAAACCCAAGATATAGTGTTAAAGGTGATCATATATAAAGGTATTTGGGGAAGTGTTATAATCGTACTACGTACTTCTGATACTAAGGCTGCCTCGTTAATTTGTAGATTTGGAATATCGAGCTCCTCGGTTCTATCATAATCTTTAAATCCGCCATACCATAATATATGGTATGAAAATTTCAACCGGGTACATATTTCCTACCTTAAAAATACATCACAAATTAAGAATCATATCTATTCATAGACATATACGTATTCATAGATCCATGACCGCCGATGATTCGGTTCTGATTTTTCGGATCGGATATACGTAACCTTACCTTAATTTTTGTCAAAAAGAGAACCTACTTCTTTATTTACTGAAAATTATAAATAACTTGTAGAAGTCTACAGTGATTAAATCGAAGTGGGTTATTCAAAATAAAATCACCGATGATGTATGCTGCTCACAAGATCACTTGCCTACTATACAGCATTATCAATGTAATTTTAGACATAAGCAAATACATTTTTCAATTAATTAAGTGTAACCCATAGTCATTGGCGAACATTAATGAAACCTTGCTTCAAAATATCTCTAACCAACAATAAAAAACATAATGATTGGATCATCCAGTATAAAGTTATGCGTGCTCTAAAATAAAAAACGAATATATGTAAGCGTCGACTTGGTAACTTTCTTCCTTTTTTGGAAGTCGGATAAAAACAAACGTCGTCAAGCCTTTATATCTGAATGTGTAGTCAGACGAGTATGAACAAGTTACAGTGTACCATAGTTGTGGTATCATAAATACTACTATTACACATATTACCATCACATCGCTGGGGTGAAAAATCATTGAAGCGTAATTGAAGAGGTCGAAGAACATTGCAGCATATCACACTAGCAAAAAAAAATTCGCCACAACGTTCGTCGCTGCAGCGTCATACTAGACCCGTATTAAACCAACGATTCTCCAGTTTTTTCTAGGTCCAATATAAGAGGCGGTGAGCCTATTATATATAAGTACTAAAGACACAGTGACCGACTCCAGTCTATTTCTGAAAATTATATCTGCAGGAAAATGTGTCACTTGGCTGACCAAGGACCTCACGATTTGGGCGTGACGCTCTTGAAAATCCAACAAGTTTTGATAATCAATGTTTTTATTTTCTTATAACGTTGGACATATGAAAACATATGAAAATATAGCATGTATTAGTCCATTTTGTTCGAGTGATCTTTTATCGGGATTTGTAACTGTTGGTAATGTATTCAAGTAGGTATGCAATATCTCATTTTAAGCCCCGATTCAATGAGTGTTTTCTTGGAAAGTTTGTTTGATCGGGGTGGCTCTTATGGATGATGAAAATCTGTTCAGCCATTTGCCCGGTTGGTGCAGGGATCTCAGACACACAATATTTGGTACGCGATGTAAATACTATAATACTGTAATTTTATAAGGTAATCTTGGCTTGGCCTTGGTTTTTTAAAATTCTACCGCAACCCTGGTGACCCTCCCAGACTAGAAGCTGCAACATATCAACATACATAACATAACCTGTATTATTAATATTCGCAGCTTTTCAAGAGTCAAATAACAATCTGCAATCTACATAACTCCTTATCAACTGATTGCAGTGTATCTTCTTTTTGAGCTTATGTAAGTCATTAAAGTGCTTGAGTTTGCAAACAATGTAATGACGATACAGGAACGATAATGAACTTATTCGATTTGTTGTCCATTCCTAGCCGTGAAAACTCATTATGCTTGAAATGGGAATAGCAGCATTATCATTCCAACATAAATCTTATTCTAATAGCTTTGCGTCAAGTTCATTGTTCAAAATCTTTTTGAGACAAGTTTAAATAACAGGTATTTAATACAATATAAAGATGTCGATGAAAATGAAGGATATGTATATTAATATTTCAAAATAACTTCCATTTAAGGTGTAGAAGGTCTCCAAATTTCAAACATTTCGTCACAAGGTGGCTATATATCATGTTTTTGCCAGCCGCGGCCCGAGGAATGCCCGTCCGTATAATTTGGCTGGCCACCCGGCAACTCCACGTCTATCGCGCCCGCCGCGCCGCCCTACGAGCTACGTCTATATTATCAGTAGATAAATTCATGCTTTGTCTTTGCCTCGTATTTCGTCCTTTCGAGATTTTGCCTTGGTTTTTTTTCGTTCACCGTGGACGGTAACAAAAAACTGAGTGGAGGCGAACGAAGTGGGTATAATTTATTTTATAGTCCGCTCGCTCGTAACTCGGCGGTGGACGGCTGGACGCCGATTTATCCCCATCTCGGCGTAATTAACGTAAATGGATTGGTCGGAGTCGGTGCCTGTGACCGGCCGCGCCCGAGAGGCCCTCCATCACGTTGACCACTCCCTGTTTACATACCTACCTAACACTCGCACCATTTTCACGGTTCTAGGTTTAAGCAATTTCTGTAGCGTTCCGAGACGTACCAATTAAGCGATTATTTTTTAACCGCAGGCTGAATGAGATGCGATTCGTTTGTGATTACACTCGGCGAAGGCTTCGTTTCCCGAGGAGCGCGGACTTATCCCCGAGGGAATTATAATTGTTTTGCATTCTTGCACGGGTATAAAAACAAAAGGCCTCGATGGGCCCCCCGCGCTGCTGCTCCTACGAGCCAGACCAAAGTCTGACGACTCGCATTCCCTTCAAACAAAAAGCTTCGAATGAATTAGAGCGAGCTTTCGACTTCGGTTAGAAAGATATTGCTTTTTTGTGAACTCGTAGAGTGTAATTATTACCAAACTTAATTATAGAATCAGCCGAATCTCGAAATGAAAGTTAGTGAGTGAGAGAGAAGTTTAGAGCTAAATGTGTCGGTCCGTTTGGAAGTTATGGGGTCAAGTAATTATTTTGCGTTTGTTATTTGCAAGCTGTACAGTTAGTAACGTATGTACGTCAACACCTACATGCTTTGCCTTCATTATGACTTAAGTACCACCAATATTTATGTATAACCTAAGTAAACAAATGTACAATAATCTATCATATAGGGCTCTAAGGCTGCAGAACTTTCTTGCTGTTCTAATTATCTTACAGTCCATAAATACACTCCAAATTCCTATACACCCACCTGAAGGTTTCGCGTGTATCAGTTACTTCGCACTGACGTACGTAATACAATAACTCGAGCATAATATCGAGCACCGCGGAATCGTCCAATTTACAATGTAAGTATTTTATGCAAAGGCAATAAAGTAATATGAAGAAAAAACCAGTTTAATTTGTGCATGCTTGGAATATTTGAGAGGAGGCGTGCGGTCGATGGCCGCTCGCGCACAATACGACACGACGACGCGTACGACGCGACTCGGGACTCCGCCACGCTGCCGCGTCGTCGCCGTCTTTATGCTGATGCTGCGTGTGACGTGATGAACCATCTCTCTTCAGATACGGGAAATCTCGATTTGAACTGAACTTACATCTGCCAAGGTAAGCCTTAGCATGAAGAACTGTTCATGCTAAGGTTTACCTTAGTATTGTTCCAAATTTTGGATTTACATACATTATGTATGCATCATTTGCGAAGAATCAACTCGGTAACAAATGCCTATAAGAGGTACCGATTTTGTACCAATTACTATACATTTTACTATGTTTTTTCTTTTATGTATATACATATTTGAGAGCATATGTACGACAATTTCATCCTTGGGATAAGTGCAAGAAAAACTAATTTCGACAATTTCATCCATTAGATTAAAAAATCAAAATCTTTTTTGGAATATGTTTCAAGATTTAACCAAATAAAAAGTAAATAAAAAATACTAAATCGACTTCCAACACTAATCAACTCATTTTAGTGATGCATGCTGCTTACAAGATCATTCGGAGGTCTTAAATACTGTTTACCGTCGACAAGCAATTATGATTAAATCATCCAGGTATGTAATAGTAGACAATAGACCAAGGGAGCAAACAACCATTTTAAAGGCGAGAGTATTTCTTTGAATCCATAGCGGAACGAAGAATTCCAGAGTAGAATCACGAGCGTAGCGAGGGATTCTAAATTAGAATCCTGAGTGCAGCTAGGGATTCAAAGTTCCTCGAGCTTAAAATAGTGGTTGGCTCCCAAGGAGGACACTCTACTTTTTATCACCCTCTCGAAAATAAGTAAGTGCAACTTATGAATAAGAATAGTACGTTTATTTATTTAGATATAATTAGGAAAAATATATCTATAAAAAATAGCATAGAAATAGTTAGAGGCTGACGTTTATATTTGAACAATTATGGAAGTGCATCGTAACAATTTTACCACTACCATCCGTTACAGTTGTCGATTTATTTGCAGCTTGAGAATTGGAAGTAGTCTCAGAAAACCACGTCTCAGGATGTTATATAATTTTTAAGGTTGTAAAAACAATAATTGTAAAAAGAACAAAAAAATCAGCCTGTAACTTGTTCATGCAATGTTTGTGATTGACATCTTTAGTCCTTAGAACTTTTACTAAAAATATCCACATTCTAAATTCAAATCACTTTTTGTCCCTCAGGGCCTAAAAGCTATTTTAGTCCCTGTTTACGAAGAATAAACTAGCTCTTTTCAAATAGATGTTCAACAACTTTAGGAAGTTGTTGAACATCTATTTCAATTATTGTACAACGGTGATTTAAATTGTTGTTACACCAAAATATTTTGTATCTAATACAACTATGTCCAATCTGCTAACCTGCGTCAAGTATGACTCATTATTTTCTAAAAGAAACGTGATTTGTAGTGCAGCATCGAATTCTTTTACTGTTTACGTGAGTCACTCCCGTAATTGCATTACCTACCTGAGTTCCAATAATACCGTAGGATTCCATCACTATTAAAGTATGACGTGATTATCAATTAAAGTAAAATAACTTTAATTGGAAAAATTGTGCTTATGAAAATCGGCGTACTATTCCAAAAATCTATAAAATGGACAAAGGTACACATGCACGCCAAAAAGGTAAAACAGCTATCGTCAACTTTTTTACTTGCTTAACAATTAATAAAAATCAATGTAACATAAAAACTGTATGGTGGTAAATATTTAACTTTTTTTGTCGGTAACTAGTAATTGATTCCATAAGACAACTCTGCATGGGTTTGGACAGTGGAAGGCTGAAGAAGGTTTAGATGGACAGTGTGAAGATTTATTTGTTTAGGGAAGACACGCTGATATTACAGTGAAATAGCACGATGTAAAGGAGACATGGAATTTGCCGAGTCCACATTATGAGATTAGAGTACGAGAAAGTATAATAAGTAAGTACATAATGGCAAACATTTGCAAAAAAATAATTATTATTCTATGTTAAATTTTGCCGCTAGGCTTTTCTAACCCAGGAAAGTACCACAGGTACGTACGTTACGTAAGGCAAACATCATCAAGGTGTCCTAGGGATAATCACGGCGCCCGCTATGAGAGTTATAGGTTGCCAAATATTGTACAAACATTAATTACTTTAATAAAGGCGTGTTAAAATTACAGTAAAAGTTAAGAATACAAAATATAACCAACCGTAGGTGGTGTGTAATCAACAAACACATTTCAATAAATTTCATCATTGATCATGGAATTTGCAAATCTTACGTTCAGGTGAGGGAATGCAGACGTGATGGCTGGCAATTTGCCACACGTTAATTTCGCTAACTCTCCTTCGTAGTGAAAACCTTTAAGGTTTCACTTCACGCCACCGAATTGTTTGCCTAATGTGTTACCTACATAAAAAACTGTACGCGTCAATATATCAGCGATAAACGGAAGACTTTGATCGAGATTGCCTACTCATTGATGTACTGAATCATTGTTGATTGATACGGGTTGCAAATATGTGTGTAAATATTCTTATTTTATTTTTAACATTGTAAGGTTTGCAATAACGCCTGCTATGCGGATTACATTACAAAATCACAAATATATTTGTGATTTTGTAATATTCTTACTTTAGTATAATTAAAGCAGTATCTGGTAGGTACATAATTCATAATTAAATTTCAGCTGTTAATTTCCTTGTGCCCATACATCACTTAGACACTAAAACTAGTGATCTCTTCCATAAGTTACCTCATAATATGTTTTACCCATCCTCTTTTACAACAACGCTTCCAAACACCTAACTAATTAGTTTTGACTCATAGTTATTATATTAGTTGTTCATATATTGAATTAAATATCATAGTCCAATTTCTCGTTCAAGCTTTTTGCCCAACTTCTTGAAGGCAAGATTTTTCGTATTTACTACGCAGCAACATCTACATCAAAATGCAAAGCAGGGATCAGTGGAACCTTACCATTTCCAGGACCAGACCCAGTGTAATGTAATGAAACATGACAATACCATATTACGAAACGAGTTAAGTCGTATAACGCTATCCTCCGACATCCAGTGTGAAATATTTATCACATTGCATTCGGCATGTTTGCGTTTCGAATTTGACCAGAGCGCATCTCGCTACCAGCCTTTCCATCAACTTTTACAATACCTACCTTATCACTGTTGTCCGAGAGTTGAAACTAATTTATTGTTATGATGTAAAGGTAAAAAATGATACAGTCGCGTGCCGCGGAACTCACACTCGCGTTTTGTTTGTCTCGGACGTACGCACCTCAATTACATTCAACTTTCACCATAAGGGCACCATCTCGGTACAAACACGCGGCTAAAACTCGGATGCTGCTTACACTATTACACGTTCCACTGTTCCTTTGTAGTATGATAAGTATAAACATGATATAAGTACATGTGTACCATGACCTAGTTCAATTCATAATAGCCTCTCTCTCACTAACAAATTGCTCAGACTTCCAACGTCGAAGACACGTTTCTTGTATCGAAAATAGGTAGTTTGATAAGTGCCCATAAAGGGTTCCTATATATTTCATCAAATTTATTCATGATCAGCTAGTTTTTTGTGAAATAGAGAAATGAAACTTGCGTGTTATTGTTTGTTTAGCTTTTTCTCCAGCCCAATAAAATTCCCGCCATATGAAACATAACCAGAGTTAAAAGAAAAGTAAAAAGTTAGTAATCTTTGCACAAAGTGTAAATGAAATAGGATAATTATGTAATATTCAATGAAAGAAGATAATTTTTGAATGATGGATATTATTATTATCTATTGCATAATCTATTAAAGACAATATCCTCCAACTAACAAAGTGCATTTTATACCACGAGTTCTCCCTACGAGGGCACGGTGCGTGCGAGCAATAGATAGAAAATTCACGATATTTATTTATTGTTTATTTAGCAATATATTTATATATTGAATCATTTGTTCAATTTGTACTCATTATAATAATAAAGAGTTAGCGAAGAATTGCTGAGATGTGATCAGAACTACACAGGATAATGTTTATTGTCCAATCAATTCAATTTATTATCGTCCAATCAGAGCGAAGTAAAGAAATAAAAAAATAGAATTTGTTTGACGATACGTACGTCTAAATGTGGCTTACATTATATACTAGCTACTTTTTATATTATACAATAATAATAATTTCATTTATTTCGACCAGTGATAGTCATATTGATACAAATTAAAATAAGACAGTATTCAAATGTAATAAACAAAAATGAGAGTCTCAATCATAAACATAATAATATACTAGTAGCCCGCCCATGCATGGCACGGGTATTTAATAAAAAAATAATTAAACTTTTTATTTTTTGTTAAATAATTTTGAACATATTCTATCACCTATGTTTATCAGAGATAATGTAGGATTCTAATGATAAAAGAATTTTACAAATCGGTCCAGTAGTTTCAGAGCCTATTCAATGTTAAGAAACAATCAAATCTTTACTCTCTGTGATATTAGTTTAAATTACGCCTAAAGTTAATAATTCTTGTAAGTTCCCTTAAATCTTACAAACATACTTAAACAAACTTGAATACACTTGTTATATAGCATTTTATAATATGAGAAGGTCTATGTACGAATTATTATAAAACAGTAGTGTAAATACTTTGTTTTTTCTTCATGTGCGACCGGAGACATTGCACTGCGCAAGCGTCCGGTAAAAATGTTATCACCGTTATAAAACCACGTGATAAGCGAGCCTAGTGGGTTACCGACTCTAATCTTATGAGAAGAACCGTGTATCAATTGAGACAGCTACGTAGGTATGCATACCTCATTTTTTTTTTTTTCTATGGTGTCGTAGTCCTGACCGATTTCGGCCACAGCGACTGTTAGTTCTGGATAGCCATGTTAAATTTAGGGATTTAGAACTAGGATTTTTTTTATCTTAAGATCATATTAGACATGAAATAATGCTATGAGATTTGAAATTAAACAACACATTGTTTTAATATTCATTAGTAAAACCCCCCTTTAATGAATACAAATTCATTTTATTGCTTTCAATACCTCTTTAAGATATTTATCTCAACATAGCCCTCTCTGATTAATCTTACAAACTATCTATACAACATTTAATGAAAATTCTTTTCAAAGCAAATTTCATTTCTTTTCATTTCAACCATCACACCAATATTTCCTGACTCTATCCGGAATTTCTTAGTAGATACATAATTGAATTTTAATATTGAATATTTTGTCGTGTTGACGCCCAAACATGTAGTTATATGACGATAGCTTTACGACCTCCGTCGACAAGATACACTTGATAGTAAAATTGAGTATGCGGCTTGTATTGTACGCTAGACAGACATAAACAGCAATTTATTTCTGGCAACGAACCCGCGTCCTTGAGTTCGACCTTATTGCGCAACACCGGTTTCGAAATGCGCACACGCACGCTCTATGTTCATGTTATAAAAGCGATGATACCTGTGAATGAATAAAAAGTCTTTTGAGCGGCAAATCTCTTTAAATTTTCAGCGCAATCGAATAGCGGGAAGGTGCGCTGGACTGTTATTTTTTCTGCCAAAAGCGGATAATAGAAAACAAAAGAAAGAAAATGACTCTCTATTACAATACTATATGTACTTATATGCTATATGGTACAAATTCAAACAAAAGCTGTTATTGCCGGATACTATCTCTCTACGGAATATTTTATGAGCAAAATGCTAGTGCACTTACTCGTGTCTGGATAAATTTATATTAGCACTAGCTGACCCGGCAAACGTTGTTATGCCATATAAATAATTTAAAAAAATAAGGGTTGATCGTAGAAGGGTGAAAATTGTGGATTGTATGTATTTTTGTATGTTGTATCATAAAAAAATAGAAATTAAAATTTTTGTCTAAAAAATAAAAAAATAAATTTAGGGGTGGACTACCCCTAACATTTAGGGGGATGAAAAATAAATGTTGGCCGATTCTCATAGATACCGGATAAGCACAAAAAATTTCATCAAAATCGGTCAAGCCGTTTCGGAGAAGTATGGCAACGAAAACTGTGACACGAGAATTTTATATATTAGAAGATGTTATTTCAATCGGGAAACGCTTCAGGATTCTGTCCGCTATAGACTAGTTTAGATGCATACACGGAGTAATTGTGGAGGAACCAGCCACCGAGTAATGATCAATTCGTAAATTCATTGAAAATTATAAGCCAATAACAAATTTATATACGTAACAATGGTTGTTGTGCTTTACAGTAAATAATAATTTGTGATTCCTCGCCGCGTCGTTGGATGAAAACTGATAACCTTAGATTTCAGTAATGCCTTCAAGAATGACGATTTTTGACGTAGTATCATGCATTATACATTCTCATAACGTATTTTCAACGGTTATTGTTTGGTTTTTAGGTTCCTGTATGAGCGTTGGCAGTGTTTATGTGTCGATGAGAATTTCTCATCTTGGTATGTTACAACAGCAGGTGTACCTCAGGGCAGCGTTCTATAACCTACACTTATCTCAATTTATATACAATCATTATCAGTTCAACTCACACGTTTTTACCGTTTCTACTACCGCGGTTTTATCAATTGACTTATGAAAATAATATAAAGTGCATTTTACGCGATCTTTTCTGCTGTTTATCTGCAAATGCGCAATTCGTTTCCTCCCGCTGTATTAGTGAGTATCTTCAACACACTCTTCAAAAGTCGAGACAACAGAGTTCTGAAAGACCGTCAACGTATTTGTGATAACCTCTGTGTCACAGATGTCCGTAGGCGACGATGTTAGCTTACCGTCAGGGGGTACCCGTCTGCTTGTTTACAAAAAACCTTCTTTGTTTTAGCTAACCCTTCGTATCTGAAAGAACGTTTTATGTTTTACCATCTTATCCATGATTTGTCAATTCGCTCTTCTAACTCTCTCCAATCTCAAATGATTCCCCATGGTCACACATTAGATAATAGTCATGGTTCCCAGTACTATAAGAAAACACAGTGTAGGCTGCACAACTATTGAATGCTTTGCCATTAGGGCTCGACATTAGGTTATGCTAGATACGTATTATATTATACATGTAATATAATATTAGTGCATATATTATACATGTGAATAATATGTATTTGTATTCATCTAATGTATATAAAGTAGATGTATTTAAAAAGTATCAATGTAACCTTAGTTATTTTCGTCACCGTCTACCTCTTCTCTTGTTTTTGTCCATCCAAAGGCTTTCCGAAAAAAATACTACACAGCGATGAAACCACCCATTATACTATTATAGAATAAGTACATATGTTACTTATTAAGTTTATCTTTCCTTAGTAGACAAATTATATTTTTAATGTGAAGTAATTAATATCCACTGTTATGTATATTTTTTTCTTTTTTAACTTTTATAATTTACTTAACTACTTCTATTCGATTCTCAATATGTACACACTGACCATTGTTGCAAATAAAAATGTGACTTGAATATTTCACCATACCTACAGCATGCACTGTGGACATTTTTTACAGTCAGATATTAAAACTATTAATATCCCAAGTACCGCTATTTACCCTTTATCAATCAGTTGTTAAAAGACGACAGAAAAAGGGACCGTTACAGCGCAATGAGATCTCAAATGCCCTATTAAAGTAACGGTAGGTGAAGCTTTGAAGACTTTCCACTCCATGCTAGCTGTGTTTATTTCTTTATATGCTGCGTTTATTTATGGAACACATTTTGTCAGTGAAAATGTTGAAATAATATTGAACGATACCAAGGTGGCGTTTGTTCAACTGTTTGGTTAATTTTAGTAACCTATTTACTCGTAACTATTGCATTTGGAATACTTTGCTAACAAATATTATTAATTCCCTAGCTAGTGTTGTTTCATGATTTAGTCGAAAATCTAAATATCTCGAATAAATGAGTCAAAAAATAGGAGCAAGTCGAGCGAGTAATGAAAACAGGGTCTCATAAGGGAGGAGGGGGTCATTTAGTACATGCTTGGCGACAGATTTTCTACTAGAGAGTAGACAGCCAAATGCATACTAAACATTCCTAGCTATAAGTTTTTAAGATCAAGTTGACTCAATGTTCTGCAGCTATCTAGTAAAGTTACTAATTCTCTCTCTCGCTCTCAATCCACTGCAAATTGCAGAAACTCAAGAAAAACATGAGGAAAAACCATTTTAAATGTTCATTCAAGATACTAACTAGGTATTTGATCCATTCCTAGTGTGTGTAGACACACTAGGATAGGATCAAATTTCACGTCAGGAATGTTCCACAGAATTAGTCAGGTGACTCCTCAGGTTAATTATTGTCGTGTTTGAACAAATTAATGTGTTGATCGTTCGAATACCAAGCCGATGAAAACAGGAGCTGATTTGTTCTGAGTCAATATTTAATATTGGCTCTGAGGTGCGTCTACTAACGACAAAGCGCATGTCAATAGGAGATACCTAATGGCAGTAATTTACATAATAATTTGTCTTATAAATAGCTCACTTCTATATATATTTCAACTTTTATTAATGACAACGACTCACGCTTCAGATTTATCTTATTAGCAGTGTGAGCGGGTCAAGTGATCATAATCAATTAGTTAAAGCTTTAACTACGAAAGAGAATGACTTGTCCGCACGGTATAATACGGTCCTTAGGGAAATATTGAATCAGGAGTAACAAATCCCATTCCACTCTCACAGAAAATACATCTGCACTATGCACTGCGTAAACGCACAGCTTATTTATATGGATATATTATTAGAATATCGCAATTACTTTTGTGTGTTGTTAGGGAATGCATAGAGATGAAATACCTACTTATTCGACAAGCATACTTCGTCAGTTATGACTTATGAGCTGTTTACGATGGAAGTTATGACAAAAAACATTGGTAGATAGATAGATAGACCTACCTAGAAAAGTTGGAAAGCAAAATGAATAAACAAGGAATATAAACAAACATGTTATGCGTCAATGTTCATTATTTTGATTGATATCACATTTTTGTTGTAAGAGTAAGAACGTCAAAAATATACAGTTGCTACAAAGAGTTACGAATATTTATTTAAGGATATGCATACGCAGGTTGAATCTGTATGACCACACTCCAAAACATTTCAACACTTCAAATAGGTAAGTAGGTGGTTAGCCGTCAGTTTAATGGCAGAAAACATTAGAATATTTGTGGCCAAAAGCTTTATTTCACTTTAAGCGTAAATAACCACCCACTTGACTTTCCCATAGCGAATAGTTTAACAGCAGCTGGAAAACATTGCTAAATAGGTCAATTAGGACGCACGTAGGCGATAGCTCCACGCGGTCGCAGTTAACTTTATTACTACAGAAAGCTCGAAACTGTAATACCAATTTTGATACAAGGTAAAATTTATTATATTCGACTCTGCATAACTTGGTGGAAAAAAAAGCAAGTCTTTGAAGATTATCACATCCAATGAAGTGAAGATGCGGTTGAATATGTTGTTCAGGATAAGCTAGAATTTCTAGTTCTCAAGGATGGCTGCCGGAGCATACCGTTAGGTGTTTAGTGACTTGGTGATAGCTAGCCAGGTGGGTATTCGCAAAATGCCCTACCACCATGCCAAACGTTTTAACTCTATAATAAAAACGGTATAACATACAAGCGTCAAACTTAGTGCAATTTAGTCTTATATTTAAAGTATGACAGCGAATACAAAAAACCGGCCATTTGCAGGTTTATTGCGTACTTAGGATCTCGATATGAACAAAAAAATACGAATTTTTGGTACATTCTGGGTTTGCACGTAACCCTCAGTGTAGAAATCCAACAATAGTACATACCAGTATTTTACTCCAATATGATAGTTTGTACCTACATAAGTTGGGTCACCTCCACTCAGGTGCTAAGTAGCAATATGGCATAGAATATTTGCCACCTCCAAATAAGTTGTTTATGATTCGGTGGTACTCCGGGCGAGTGAAAGTGGCAGCAAGCCTCTTGTCTCTCGTGGACGAAGGCCGACCACAAGCCGACCGCACAGAGCGGCGTAAATAATATCCACACAAAAACTTCATAACTAATGCCCAAAGCGGCCCGAACCTACACATTATTAAATATGTTTGCAATCTGTGAGATGTCAACTTTGTTGGTGATCCTTAGTATAACTCTGGTAAAGAACAGCAAGACATACGTAAAAATTAAGGAAATAATCCCGATAAGCGGGAATAACATCACCCATTGTTGCACTATTGTATATATCTATCTACACCCAATTTCAAAAAACAATAATAACAACACAACAACACTAAAAACAGTTATTGCTATTAGTTACATACCTATATAACGTAATCCACTGGCCCATTCCTAGTTCATGTTTTTATACGGTAACATTTATATATAGTAAACAAATAATATGAAACGATTTTTTTTTTATTGTTAAATTCAACCGAGCTGATCTATTGAGATTATATAAATAGCGATAGAGTGATTTCCAACATCCTGTTTCCAATTTTCTTTGCATAATTATAATGACCTTCTTTCCGAGCATGAGTGATGAAAAATATGTACTGACCTACTACTATTAATAATTGACCATATTTGACACCTAATTAGACAATTTAGCAATTAGTTCCCATATCGTTTATGAAATGAGGTAGGGCCACGTGCAACAACAGGCATTTATAACGCTTCATATCTATTCTCTAGTCACTACCTACATACTTCTATACAAATATTATAAAGAGGAAAGATTTGTATTTTTGCACGACACGAATTAACTTAAAAACTACTGGACTGATTTGGATGAAATTTGGTATGGAAATAGTTTGAGGTTCCGGGAAAGGACATAGGATACTTTTTATCTAACTGCGCAAAAAGAGGTTAATGGTAATGCGCGATAACCGAAATAAACGCGGGCGGAGCCGTGGCCGGAAAGCTAGTCTCTTATATATTTGTACTGAACACATCGTACCTATATAATAACACTATTTGTGATACTTTTATAGATGTAAAAAGTGTTTAATTCAGTTTAATGTATGCAAATATAGCAGTAAATAACGTTTTCAAACCAATTTATTGCTTCTTTGATAACGGTAGTTGGTGTGAAAAAACTGTTTGACAGATGACGGCCGGCGCGGCTGCGGTGGCGCGGCAGTTTCGGCACAATACTACCGTGGCTTTGACAAAAATCTCGTAAGCTACTCTTGGTGAATAGGTAGGTAGTCACTCGGTTACTACTAGGTTATAAATGCATGGTGGTAGGGCATTTTGCGAATGCCCGCCTGGCTAGCTACCACCCTCAAGTAGAAAGTCTGTCGCCAAGCACCTAACGGTGTGTTCCGGCAGCTGTCCTTGAGAGCCAGTACTTCTAGGTTAGCCTGAACAACATCTTCGACCACATTATCACTTACCATCAAGTGAGATAGTGGTCAAAGGCTAACTAATCAGGCATAAAAAAAAAAAAAGGTTCTTTTTATCCTTTGATTAGGATAAAGTAACTCTGCGACTTTCTTGATCACTATCAATACAACTTGGTCAAAACATCGCGGTAAACGGTATCATGTATTATGGGTTAATGTATATAACATTAGGTAGGTATTGGATAAACTTGTATAATTAGCAACCCCGGTATGTACTATAGTTTCATCTATTAAATAAAATGTCTATGGCACGCCTCTGGCTACAAAAGACTGACTATACGAGTAGGACGGTATGGCAAAATTGGAAAAGGGTTTAACTGATTCTGTTATATTAAAGAATCTCAAATAACAAATCATTCCATTTAAATCAATCCATTCTTCGTATAGTTCCTCATCACCAACAGGTGGAAGACGTCGCTAATCAAAGGCCTACCATAATGAACACCAAAAAGAACGGCTATTCTATTAGTCATTTGCATACATCGGCCACTCACAACTTTTTATACGTCGGCCGTCCTCCGGCCAACTAGTAGCCTACCCACTCTTCAGTGTGATAATCTTTCTTCAACTTCGGTTATCGGTTCGTCGTGCAATGTGACCAGCACCCTGCCACATCAATTTGCAAATTCTGAAAGCTATATCGGTGACTTTGGTTCTTGAGCGAATTTCCTCTTTTCAGATTTTGAGGCGCAAAAAAACTCCAAGCATAGCTCTTTCCATGTCACTTTGCGCGACTTGCAGCTGGTTTCAAACGGTCTCAGTGAAAGAGCACATCTTAGTGCCGTAAGTTATCACTGCTAACAACACACACTGGCCGATGATAAGATGTCGCGCGTAATGTTTTACGTGAAACTTGAATTTTGCTTCTGTGAGCATTGTAATTTCTTAGGAACTTTATTATAAAATAGCACACAATTCCTAAAAAAATACTTTTTATTTGACTTTGCTAATTAAAAACCTGGCATCGCTATTTATCTTAAGTCCTAGTATTATAATAGTGGTATAATCGTTGTCACTGTTTAATTTAAATATTCTCAAGTTTTTACAAGCATTCATCATTATTTCAATTCAATATTTTCAAAAATTCAGTTAAGATAAATAATTTCTTTAAAAAATTCCAACGAAGATTTGCTAGGATCCATTTCATATAATATGGTACGATTTGCACGATTTTGTAAGATAAAGATTGTATCCATCTCAACTGCTGCTCCCTATAGCAATACTCCATACGAAATAATATTGTGGAAGTACGCGAAATAATCTAGCCTAGCTGTAGCTATATTCGTTAACTGTTTTCTCTTACGAACTGCATGCAGCAGAACAAAGCCTTCTGGATATATGTATATGTGGATCCCACTGTAAAATTGAATCCATTTTAATTCCCATGAAGGCTGTCACATCTGTCAATCGAGAGTTTATCTAGGTCAAGCTACATGTTTTATTTATCACAGCTAACACCCATAAAGAAAACTTTGAGATTTATTATATTAGCGGTGAACCATTAAGAGATACCTAATAGTTAACATATTATTTTCTTGAATTAATACACTATATTTTCATTCTGCTTTAAAAATCAGAGAGGTGTCATCTCCTGGTATCATTAAAACAATATCGCAGAAATCTTATTATGTAAGGCAAATCATTATAATATACGCCAGAAACAGAAAAGGTCCTAAATTTGATCCTTGTGGAACTCCTTATTTTACCACCTGGAAGATGTGTTGCCATTTATTTCAACCTTCTGTAACTTATACTCGTATATAACACTTGATATTTTTATTATTGCAATAACGTATGCTCTGCAGATAACATTACAAAATTACCAATTTACGAGAGAAAATCCCACACATTACTATAATTTTTTCTCTTATAAATTTGTAATTTTGTAATGTTATATATAACACTCCTGAAAACAACATACTCGTACACATGACTCCGAATTAAAATGAGTCTGTAGTTCTTCAAATACCTTATTTTAAAGAAAAGGTCCACCACTCTCCTGTTCCGAGCTTCTAGCGTTGCGCCTTTAAGTATGACGGAATTGAATAGCTTCTGAAGCTCAGTCGTAATGCCGTCATCATCTGGCGCCTTGTCATCCTTAAATCGTTTGAGAGATATTCTAATCTCATAGAGGCTAATGTCTGAGTTATTTTCAGTAAAATATCTGTGTCAGTTAGGCTCTTTTGTCCTGAACCGTGTTTGCAACGAGTTTTCTTGTTGAGGGCTATAATTGACCATAAACTTTTCAAGCTATTTCAGAATCTCCGGTTATGATGTGACGAAACGGCTGTTATCGATCTTCAGCTTCGTGACTTGGTTTTGCCATATATACGAATTAAAAGCAAACATTTATCTCTTTTCTCACGTCCCGGCCAATGTCCCGTAATTTTTGATTATTGAACCAAGATATTGAAAATCATAATAGATTTTTTCCTATTTATCTGCCATTTTCCCAGTCTGTTCCAGACCTCAGTTGTAATAGCATGTCTAGAACCTGATTTAGAGAATACAACTCGATTAAGCTCGGTAGAGACTATTATATGCCTTGGGTGTAAGAAGATATGTTCCTGCTTTTCACTACGGTTAGTGCGGCATTAATAAATATATTAGTATGCAATCAGAAGTATGACCAGATTGGGTGTGATTTATAACATGACAAAGGATGCTAAAGGAAAGCTTTTTTTTACATCATTTATAGAATAATTCAGATATGCCTTTTTTATTTATGAATTTTATATCCTTGAAAAATTTTATATACTCCTTGGATTAGGAATATCCTGTGTAAGTATACTAATTATTATTATTTTATATTTAATTTTACACGCTATGAAGCCTTCTCACGTATTATCACCACCACAGACCTCTGAGATATACTCCTCCACTATGAAGGAGTTAGTCTGGGTCGGTAGAAGCTGGATAATGTACAAAACACCACAAGCGGAGCGCAGTGCAGTAATTTATCACCCTAAATATAATAAAAATAACTGATTATTTTATAAGCTTAGTAAGCATTCACATTAAATATTATCATATATGAGAACTTAAATATATCAAGAATATGGTTGAAAATAAGTTTCAAAACTTTCCACGCATTACTAATACGGCCTATAATTTACTAACCTAAAAACACACTCTGAAAGTATTATAACACTCTCCAGACGATTTGGATTGAAACATCCGATAAATGGCGTATGGAAATAAATTACGTATTGAAGGAAGTTACGGCTGCGATGAAAAGAACTGAACTTCAAAAGAAGTGTAAGAAGAGTGGGTCGTTATTTAACAAGCTATTACCTTGTCAGTTTTATAAAACGATCTGTATGTATAACGATCTCTATTATTTGTATACTCGTAGTTTATGTTATGTTTCTGCAACATGAAGTTCTAAGTAAAAAGAGCACATACTAAGAATATTACGAGTATGTAAGTCAACAAGTGTTCGAAGATGATGAATGATGATGTGGTCGAAGATGTTTTTCAGGCTAACCTAGAAGTACTGGCTCTCAAGGACAGCTGCCGGAATACACCGTTAGGTGCTTGGCGACAGATTTTCTACTTGAAGGTGGTAGCTAGCCAGGCGGGCATTTGCAAAATGCCCTACCACCATGCTATAACGACTACCATCCTAAGACTACAACCGGGACCGACGGCTTAACGTGCCCTCCGAAGCACGGAAACGCTCAGTAGTAATGTCACTAGCGGTCACCCATCCAACTCATGACCGCGGGCGACGTTGCTTAACTTTGCTGATCGGTTAAGAACAGCTAAGTAAATTTAGCTACGAGCGCTTTTTAAAAAAAATACTTTTTTATTGGAAGTCTTTCCTTGTATATTATATACTCTTTATATTACATAAATTATAATAAAGAAAGAACAATTATTAATAAAATTAGATAGCTGTTATTTAGATATAGTTGTTATTTGTTTTGGTAATTAATTAATTATTATTATGTAGGTACGTACCAACATATTGAAATAAACTGATCTACAAAAACTAAACTACTAAAAAATATAACTTCATCAATAAATTGAAATATAAAGAAACTTTTGTACCTGAGCTGTATAGACAGATGCGTTAGTTACACAGAAAACGTGCTCTTCTTGCATGATACGAGCACGATGTGAATACTAACAATACTACACAAGTTCATACTTCGAATTCTGTTTCCAATTAAAATTCACTAAAACCTTTGCAAAATATGCGGTTAAAAATATAGCAAAATTTATATGATAGATATGCGGTATTTCATAATTGAGTTTACCTGACAGCTATAAAATCCGGATGCAAGTAAATCTTCGAGGTAAAATCTTGATGTGGAGTTGTGGATGGGCTCGCGGCTTGTGACGAACGCCCCGAGCGGCGCGCGCGCATCAATTACTTGCCACGCAAGTAGCCTGCGGGGCATTCCACTGTTCGCTGGTACTGGGGCTAATTAGCCCACGATGAATCCCTTGTCTAATACTTGACTTATACCTAAAGTTTTTTTCTCTCGCTCAAGTGCTCGCAGCGAAGTTTAAGCGGTCTTTTTAACACATAATCTATTTTGCACAAAGTTTAATAAAGCACCTGCTTAACTATATGCTTGAAAGCGTTCTAGCATATAAGCAGGCATCTGAGAGACAGCATCTGCTTTTCTTTTCTTACTACGCTCTTGGTGCTTCTGCAGTACTGGCTGTCATCTTTATATTAACGGTATTCAAGCAGTAAATATTATCTAGGGCTGTGCCAAGATGACGGACTCTGATTCAAGTGTTGCACAACCAAAGAGAGTGTAAGATATGTGGTGTAATTAAAATGGACAAGATTAGAAATGAGTATCTGTATCATAAGAAACTTGAAAGGAAAAGAATGGGAAAGTTGAGAAGTAATAGATATTCATTTTCATAAAAAGTTTATTTTACTTTACTAATTAGCATTTTACCAATAACCCTGTATATTTACCTGACCTAAAAGTTTCAACTATTCTCTTAAATGTCATGAAGTCCTCTAATTCAAAAAGTAGAAGAAGCGTCTAGATTTCCAGATTTTCATTCATGTGTTCTTTGATTCTAAGGTTGAAAAAAATTATCAGGTTACTTTTTGTAAGTAATACATGTATAGGCAAGGAAATATCAATATATTACATAGCCCTTTGAAATACGTCATACAAGAACTATTAGATATCAGTCGCATATTATACGAGTAGACCTAATCGTGTATCCCCAGCACATATTGATGGTGTATGCATATGCCATTTTATAGTTCAAGGGCCTAACATTTTTGTCGATAATACATTTCATAATGTAACAACACACTGTTAGGTGCTTATTGATAGATTTTCCACTTAATGGTAGAGGATATCTAATTTTGCATTCACATTTCACAAAAAGCCCTACTAACTTTTGGAAAAGTTAGAAGCCCGCGGCGAGATTTGAAATATGGACCTGCGCTGCAGTTCAAAATACTCTTATATTGCCTCTAGGCCACCATTACTTCAAAAATTATATCATCTAAGGAACGTAATGATTTGTTCGAATAGTTTCTGTCTTAATCACAATCAAGGCAACGGTGCTATTCCAGCTTAGCTAACAATGCCATAAAGTGCTCTAGAATACTAGTAAAGAAGTGTATCTGTTTATGTATATCAACATACATCAAATTCGTTCGTTGTACTGTAGACAGTACAGCACAGTCTATAGTATTAAACAAAGTGGATTAAGGGCATTTCCTAGTGGAACACTTAACACTTTTTGCTTGATAGTAATTCATCTTTTATCTTTTAGATGCTACACACAGCGCAGTACAGTGTGTTATCTGATGTCTATTTGCCAGAAAGGATGATTAGATTTAAGATATTCTTTATAACTTAAAACTTCTCGATCAAGATGAGTAGTCTACACCAGCTGCATGAGAGCAGTCATACCATACCTTTTGCAAGCAAAGCTCAGCAGTTGTGTACGACTGTAATACGGATGCTCTGATGCCGCTGTTCATTCGGGACGTATATTGTGAGCAGCAAGCAATTAGATCAAACTTCTTCAAAAGGTCCATGTAAGCTCTCGGTTGCCGGTAGAATAATACTCGAGTAGTAGGTTAAGCATATTACAATCTTCGATCACATTATCAGATGAACCAAGTAGTGACCAACCTGGCGTATTACTGCGGGAATGAAAGCATTCGTGTTACTGACGAATTGGATCGAATCAAATTTCAGCCTATCATTCATTCGCCTTAAATCTACCTCCGCTATTAAAAGCTTGACGGATCCCTAATTGAGACTGAAATGCTTGCTATTTCTTGTGTATGCGTGTTTCAATACAGCAAGAATAAATTACAATAAACATTATGTACGGGAACTAATAAGTATTTATTATATTTCAGTATACCAAAGAGTATGTAGTAAATTGTATCACATGAAAGCAAAATAAGATATTAATGCCAAGAGTGCTATTTTGAATCCAGACGATTGAAGGATTCTAAAGAGGAATCCCGACCGCAGAGAGGGATTCAAAGGACCGCGCTTTGTAACTTTGCGACCGAGTGATACTCTCTAATTTAAATAACCGTCTAAGAAAAATTAATTTTCGAAAAAGCTTTTCCTTCTGTTGCTTTTTTCCAAAGGATGAAATTCGTCCTAGGCTATCAAATATTGTTCACGAGATTTGGTTGACTTTGTATTACAATGTTAGCATCTGAAAGAATATTATCTGGAGTTAATATAATACTTTCATTATCACTAATTGAGTAAGCCACACTCTTTTATAACACCGCACAGTTTTTTATAAAAGTACCACTACGAATATTCGATTTTTACGAAATTCATATTTATTATATGAATTTATTCGTAGTGGTACTTTTATAAAAAGCTGTGCGAAATTTATTCGTAGAAGTACCACCATAAATCTTTACTCGAATAAACAAGTAGGAAGGCGTATTTTTTTGTCTTTTATAAGATACCTCACCCCTAAGTATACTGATGTAGGCAGCAGTATCTAAATACATTATATAATGTGAAGATTCCGCAAAAAGAGTAATTAACAAGTTAATATTCTATTCAGCAGTCTCAATTAGGGATCCGTCAAGCTTTTAATAGCGGAGGTAGACTAAGGCGAATGAATGATAGACTGAAGTTGGATTCGATCCAATTCGCCAGGAACAAAAATGCTTTCATTCCCACAGAGTAATAAGCCAGTTTGGACCCTACTTGACACTATTTACCATTTCACCTTCCGGCTAGAATTCTGAGTGCAGAATGATGACGTGAAGTCAAAGAAAACAGTCAATACGACATTGACTTTTGATCGAATTTGGCGTGGTTTCCTCGGTTTCGATTCAGTTGGAAGGCGCCACTCCAAAGCTTGTTTGCACGTCAAACTCCTAAATCCACGTATTGTCACCGGTAACAATGCGGAAACTCAGCGATTGAGTTTTTGGAGAAAATTCAGGTCTTATGGGACTAGCCGAACGGCAACATGTTTCTTACCCAAGTGATTATTTAAAATGGTATGGATCGAGTCGCGCGGCAGAAAGTTCGGCGGTTATCTCTCTCAAAATTGAATGATGATTTTCAATCATTACTTCCTTCACTTTTGCGATGTTAACTTCACTTGCTGACGTTGATGGCCTACCAGAGCGAGGCAAATCTTCCATCACATCTCGACCGCTTTTGAACGCTTTGTACCACTCATAAGCACGAGTTTTTGATAAAGTTGATTCGATTGGCGACGCAAAATTTAAGACACTCTTTATAAAATGTTTTTGTCCATTATGAAATTCGCAATACTCATAAGATATAACTAAAAACAGCACTATATTTATTATATAACATATGCAATTCAAACCCCTCGCTAAAATGAGAAACAGTTGTACCAATCTAACAGAAATAAAATTAATTGAACTTGGATACATACACATACAAATCATTTATTCTCGTTTATTTTTTTTATCTACATCTTTGGTTCTTTTATCAAACCTATATCGGTATCACCTTATTCTGACACAATTCCTATGAAAACAATGTCAAAATGAAATTCAAGTACTCTGCGGAATGGACAGTCGAATTTTAACTTCAGGTGTCGAGATAATGTGTCCGAATGTCCCGATATTGTGGCATTAAATTTTTTACCGAGAATCAAAGATATCTGAACTTCTATTCGCTTTACTAAACCGGGAGATAAGATGAGTGCGGTCGAGAATGCCACGGAAGAGACTCCTAAAGAAAAGTGGGCACACTGCTTTTCTTAGCTCATATGAGTAAGCTGTAAAAACAAAAACTTCGAAAAACAAGTAATGTAGGTATTAGCAACTTTCTTCTGCGATCCGTTTTTTATTATCTTATAACTTTCAGAGTGGTCATAGTGAACGAGTACGGATTTACAGGTGATGGAAGCCGGTGTTGTTTTTTGTTATATTTAGTTTAGCATCTGATATATAAAAGTGTGGAAGAGGATTGTTTCCTCGTTGTGCTAAATCCGCGGCTCAGAGGTAAGTCCATATTATACACATTATTTGGTAATGTCTATATGTTTCTGGTGGCAGATGCAAAGCAGACCCCCATAAACTACTTAAGTACGTATTTTGAGCATTACAATTGTCATTAGCAGGTGCGGCATCATATAAATTATATGCTCATTTCGTCACTATTATACGTATGAATCTATGAGCATGTAATTCGACAATAGTGCTTAAATCATAAAACAGCAACAACCAATTCGTAAATAAATCATCACACATAATAATATGTAGATTCGTCTTTAACTAGACATAACCTTGCTCAGTTTTTACGACCTCTACAAGATTACAAAAAACTGATCCCTATAGCGTTTTGACACAAAACGATTGCGTTATTTGCGACCTATAAAACTTCGAATGAAGATTGATGTTTCTTCTGACGAATGGTTTGTTTTTGTTTTGTTTGTATTTTGAGATACGTAATAGGTACCTAAAAATTCCGCACCGATTCGTTTGAAAAGTTTGGAAATTTGTTGCAATTACTCTGCACGTTGTGATGTGTGTTGTTTTACAAATCAGGGCTAGTGTTCTCGTCAATGCAATTAAATTTAGTATAGTACTTAATATTAGTAAATTAATATTTACTATCTACCGCACAGACTTCTTTGCGTTGTGAGAAACTTACCTATTATTTTAAGGTTTTATTATTTGAAAAAAAAAATTATAAATTCTGGACGAATAATCAAGCAAATAAGCAGGTGTGTGTGAATGGAACTCTTGGACAGGGAAAATCTGGGTGAACGTTTGCTGACCAGATTGAAGGTATTTTGGAAAATGGCTAGGTCATGAGTACCCTTACTAGACCGGCGCGTATATGATGATAGTGAAGGAAGCAAGAATATGCTAAGATCGTAGTAAGTATAGATATCCGCGGTCTGTACCTAGGATAAACAACTGTTTTATAACTTGTGAAATAAATTCACGGCACTTAAAAATTAGTATTGCTCATATTGTCTTACATACATAACTTTATAACATACAAAGTTTTGTATTTTTCATTTTGTTCTCGTACTTTATCACAATCCTGTTACATAATGCAACGGGTTGAATAAAAGGCTGTGTGGTGTGGTTAAACTCCAACAGATGTAAAGAGCGGCACGTCACCACTGGCTAGTAAGCAAATACCTCGGCGTGTTTGGAAGTTACCGATTCGTCTGTTTACTGAACCGCCCGGCCGCCGGCTACCACACTGTACCACCACAGCTTCCACTCCGTCCACTTCGAACATCTCCGAACACTGTTACGTAAACATGTCGGACACAGTGCACAAACATCGCCTGCACTGATCGCTAAAAACAATATTTGTTCAACTACCAGCGAGCTACTTTATAGTGCGTTCATCGATAAATAACTGCCGCCGCCGTTTTCGTGTAATTACCTTAAAATGTTTAGACATTCCGAGTTCCAACCGACCCCAGTGAAATCATCACGATTATGCAAAGATAGATATATTATGGAAAATTATCACAGGTACTGCGCAAAAAGCTAGTAAACAATATTTTACTGGGTGTTCCCACTCGGTATTATACACTTAAATATATTACCTAGATGTAAGTTGTTTATAACTACTATAAAACCGTACTTAGAGAGTAACGTACGCCTTGTGGAACAAAGAGTAGGCAGATGTAGATAGTAACATTGCTACAATGTTTCGTACTAGTACTACAAGAGCAGTGTTCAACATCAAAGGAAAAGCTCTTATCGCGTCTGGATTTTATCGTCGCCACTTATCAGCAGCTGTGTAATTGTTTTTGTTTTAGTGTAGGCAAAAATGAGAACATGTTGATGGTGGTCATATGTGAAGTTTATTCTATGGGCGAGGTACGGTCTGGTTTATTAATAGCCTGCGGCCATAGCAGGTGCAGGCTGGCCGGGGCAGACGCGCGGACGCCGCGCCGCGCGCGCCTCGAATCTGTTCACCTTCGCCCGCGCCGACTGCCGCCCATCTCTGTGAAACTTGCCATGCCATGAACTCGTCATTACCCGTTCCAAGCTAAAGCCTTTTAAAGCTCGAGTCCGAGGTTTTATGCCAACGGTTCATTCCGAGCAAATTGCGTTTAAGACACGACGAAATCTAAATTAAGAGCCTTAGTTACTTTGGCTATTTCTGATAATTCTATATATAACATTTCAAATGCGGCAATAACACGAGTAGCCCGTGTAGTAACATATTAAGCCTTTTGAGGTAGACTCATTAAATTGTAAATGTGATTTGAGGCAAGTCAATATACGCATATATTTTCTTTTCGGTTAGCTATGCTCTTGGATAAGGAAAGGCGACCGCAGCAAATGATTGCATTGGGTTAGGTTTGTAGCTTAGATTTATTTAGTGCAATTTATATGAATGGTAAAACCATCAATATTATAAATGAATTAAAATGCGGTATCTAGTAGTAAAGTTAAACTAGATTGCCTACTTGACCTATTTAGTTGGTTTAGCTATATGCGGAAACATAATGTTGACAAGTACATGTAAGTAAATAATTTTAATTTTATAAGATGTCTTAGCAAATCTTTTCTTAATATAATTACAGAAATAGTCCGGGAATAGGTAAGTCTTAGAGCATTGAATGACGTAGGAAGGGGAGGGACCAGCGCAGAGATCGATGCTCTGGCGCAACGTATCTCCGGTTTCAGTATTGCTTGGAAACAGGAAAACAGGGACAGATATAAATGGAATCCCGATCGTAATCGTTGCCAGCACTGATGCTCGGGGCTTATAAATACCATCCAACTTGTATGTACATATCTGGAATACTCGTTTCTTCAGTAAAGAAATGACAACCTCGAGAACATGTAGCAGGCATTAAGGTTTCTACGTGGGTTGAATGGGAATATCAATTGTGATATTGATACACAACACTGCAAAAAGTATCCTAAGAAGGCTGGGATTGCAGATTATATTTTTTTCATACATTATAAGTGAACCTTTATATATGTATGATATTATGTTCGACTCTCTATAACAACTTTTATGGTTTTCGTCTCATTTTTTCATTGAATCGTAAACATAATATTTACGTAAATAAAAAATTTGGCAATGTAAAAATGAGGACTTAAGAGATAATCATATCTGGTTATTTTTATGATCTTGACGTAACAAGTGTTATTAAAAATACCAGACCAGAGTTCGGTCTCAAGAAATTTTACATCTTATTTTCTTTGCCTGAGAATGGAAACTATGAATATTATTTAGAAAAGTCTTATACCAAAAGATTTATAAGGTTATTGTTAACAGTTAAAAGGTGAGTTTAGTGGCGATTTTAGTGTGCTTCGTATGGATGGCAATGATAGGCGGCTGGCAGACGATAGGGCGCCGCGCGGTGACGCCGCGCCGCCTGCGCCTGACCGTGTCGCGTTACGTGCTATACACACGTCCGTCAAGGCTGCTCAATTACCGTACTATGTCGTCTACGACCTACATGTTTGCGAACATATCAAACAGTATATAAATAAATAAACGGCCACAAAATTTTATGATAAGATTTTATGATGACGGTTTTGGTCTGTTATTACGTTATTAGTTATTACAAACATCAATGGAAAAATTAGTGTAAGGAATATAAAGTAACGTTGGTATTCTCCTGTTTTCTCGTCCAAAACTTTCTAAATATTTATCTTAGAAAATATGACACTGAATATCACTAAATGTCCCTTTTTATGATCAGAGGACCACCAGACAAATTTTAAACTTTTTTAATATAACAGTAAATGATAGGGGCCTATATATAGCCTCTTTCTTAAAATGTTAATGCCAAAAAGTAATTGAACATGTGTAAGAGCAGAAAACAGGGAAATATGAAACGCCGATTTCGTGAATTTTATTTCCATTCCTTGCATGCATCATTCCTCCCCTTAGGCAGTTTTGGGCGATTACTTTGGAATCTGATTAAGGGTGTAATTAGTCGATTTTAGCCCACTTTGAAGGTGAACTCCACTTCAGAGGATTTTTAACTGATAAAAAATGTGAATGCGAATTCGCACTGAATAACAATACATTCAATTATATACCGATTAGTGCTACGTGGATTAAAAAGTGCTTTGAAAAATGTTGTGAATATTCGTTATCGCAACTATATACACCTAGGAGGTGTTCCAGAAATAATTTTATTATACTTTGTTGCTTTTTAGTTACTTTTCACCTATTCCAAGCCATTATGAAAAAGGTAGAAGAAGAAGTAGTAATAACTTTGGAAATTTTATTTTTAATTTAATTCTTTAATTTTTTTCGAATGCCAGCAGGCTGGAGCATTTGGACTGCTTATGAGTCTGCAATGACTAATAGGTTCTCTGAATGCTTTTATTGTAGTACTGTGTAGTGTGTATACTCGTAGTTCATAGTATTTTTTAATAAAGGCATACCGCCGGTAAAAAAAAGAATTATGAAAAACCTTAGGCATGAATTTGTTGCCAAAAAGTTACGGACGTGTTGGCAACAAATCATTACGGAGGGAGTAATAGGTAAAAAAAAACAGAAAACCAACAATATTAAAATTATTTTTGGAACACCTCAACGATAACGATTTTTCTCATGTAACTTTCACTAAAATGGGACCGATTATATCCATAACAAATCCATTTTGAAATTCGGTTCTCAGGAAATAATATGTGAAAAGCTTTGTTTTCTCTCATTTACGCACATTTGGGACAAACAAATGAACGTGTCCGCCACGTGCCGTGCTCATTGAAATTAAATTTTATTTAATTCATATTTTGTTTTATTTTCCGTTATAACCAATTGGTCTGAATCGCCCCCCGTATAAATCTGACAGATTTTTAAATTAGATGTTTGATAAAACAGTCGTATCTATCTAATCTTAAATAATGTCTAGTACCAGCTGCATTGTCCACTTCTGAACACAGCTTCCCTATTAAGAGGAGGCATTGCCACAGTCACTACGCTTGGCAGGCATCTTGGGGATCGCAGTTTAAGGTAGCAGTTTCCAAAAGGCGCTGCTGCCCACCTTCCGGTATTTTTCCCTAAGACAGCTCTTACGTCACCCGCGGGCAGAGATGGGGGGTGACATTCTAGCTCATTACCCCACGGGCAAAATGCCAAGTATTTACTGTAAATTATACTTTAACTAAATAGAATAACATGAACCTTTTTAACACTATAGAAAAAGCATTGGATAGCGAAAGTAATCAAAAGAAGTAATCCTGATTGCAGAATTATCGTCGGATTTATTTAAACAAAATATTCTATTCTGCTATCTGTGACAGGAGTTTCCATTCGAGATTAAACTAATAAATCACAAAATTGGTAAAAAAAACGACCCCAAAAATATTAATTGATATACATGACGGGATAATCTTTTAAGATGGGACCCATGTATGCCACGAGGGGGTCCTCTTTCCTCCATTTAAATGTAAATTTTAATGATTAGTCCAGGCAAAACTCGCATAATATAGGTACGACGTGACGATGCGATGAGCGAAGCGAGGAGAAGCTAAAATACTGGTAACGAGCGAAGAAAGCGAGCGTGCTGAGGACGCGACAGGAACGGCGCGGCGTCAGAAGAAGAATTTATAGGCATTCCTAACAAGAAATGTCATATATCAATAGTTTAGATTAAAGTACTCCCTTTAGAAGTAATTCAAAGTCTTAGTTCTTTGTCTCAAAATCAATGATCCTCAATTTCAATGACCAAAAAAGCTGTAATTTAATAGACAAGAAAACACTAAAATAATGTTTTAACAATGATAAACTACTTTGATTTGCAATAGTATTTAATTATGAGTATTTTATTTAACTTTTATTTAGTTTTGCTGTGCATTTTGATTTTTGACTTGATGTGCAATCATAATATTGATAAGATGAAAGAGAAGTTTTTCATGTGTGGTTAGGTGGTTATGTATGGTTAAGTGTTTGAAGTCACTTCCGGGATGAGTATCTTGAGTCAAGTATTCTGAGCACTTATAGATGTAAATAAAGTTATACGACATTGTTCATGATAGATTCAAGTGATATGGTAAAGATTAACTGCACCACTCCGTTGACCAACAATTAGGTACTACTTCACATCGCATCAGCTCATCATCCTCTTTATCCGTATGTCAGGTGCTTATGTTACCGTACACGCACCCACCTGCACAACGATACTTGCGTCATTTACAACTTGAAAATAATAAAACTGGTTCTGATTGTGATCTATACGAACTTACGATGGTGGATCCACGATTAATGTCCTCAGCACCACACCTGGCACACCCCGTGCTGGCAGGCTCTTAGGCGGTCAACACGAAACTCGACACCGTGTAACCTGAGCTGATATTCATAAAACAATGACATTAAACCCAACTGGTCAAACATTTACAACTGACGTAATCAACACTAAAACTTGATTCACGCCATCTATTATAGGTTACCGGTCAAAATAATATTTGATACTCGTGTCTTAGATTACTATCGGATTTTGGTAAATATCATGGGTTATTGTATTAATTTAAAATTTAATTGTACCTACTAAAATTACGTAATGCTGCTTTGAAACCGAAAAATAAAGCAGCTTCACGTCAGGAAGAAAGATTTAAATGAGGTGTCAAATTTATTTTAGTCACTCAACAATGTTTTGTTTGCTTCTGAAAGAGTTGCCAACAAAGCTGAATGCTTATTAAGCTAAATGGGATGTTTCCCAGATTATTTATTGTCACTTGGTTTTCCACACACGTCTCGGCCAATATGAGCCATGTGTTATTTTTTTGAACAAAGAAGACGTCGTCGGTTCATTGACCTGCCCTTATTTGGAGAAGTCGGCGAGACATCACGAGGTTGGACACCCTGTCATGTGTGCTTTTACAATTTCCACGTTAGTATGTAAATTATGTGTGGTCAATATAATTAAACTAATCGACTCTTTCTAAACCTCTAATTTTGTTACAAATCAAGTTTTAACTTTAGTAGGTAATTTAAATTGTCATATTGCTTCAAAACAAGTCCTACATAGCTATTATTTTATTAGACAATATACACACTAACATATTAATAGACATAATGGGCTAAAACTTCTATAACGGTGACCACGTTATCTACGTTGATGGGCTGTAACAAATTAACGGTGTTAAAGAAAGAGTACAATATTCACATTAGTGAATCTGAAAAAATATTATATACCGCCTGTGGCTTGACCGGCGTGGAAAGCGTTTAATATCACTCTCTGGGAAATCAGTAAATCAGGACATATAGTATCCTATGTCGTAATCCAGGATCTAAGGAATATATGTACCTATTAATTTTGTGGCAAGTGGCAAGAAACAGTTTAGTAGTGTTATATAATTAGGTACTTAGGTCCACCAACAGCCGTTCTTAGTGGTTAGGTAGGTAACTTACTACAGGAAATCAAGGTTAGCCTGAACAACATCATCACTTACCATCCGGAGAGATAGTGCATGGTCAAAGGCTAAGTATAAGGCATAAAATGACAAATATTTTTCTTTCAGAAATTTGCTAACATTCCTCTCATTTTGAACAGCAATATACTTAGTGACTGGGATATAGACAGCAGATGGGATATCAGACTTTACCCATTTCAGTTCTTTATCCCGTATTTATTATTATTGTAGGCTTACAACATATTTCATACTTTTTGATAATAGCAAAATGTGTGATGGAACTATGGATAACTATGGACTTTCGATTGGCATCAAAAGGACCTGATAATTTGAGTTCTTAATTTTGAGTAAGTACTACTTAAAATTTCCCATACAACCTGACCTTTCTATTTGTAACGATGATGATGATCTAAGAAACTCAAAACAAAATGGCTATAGCTATTATTTCATCAAATTATCGATACCTAAAGGTAACGCGAGATACAACAATTAAGTATATCACAGCGGGGTACGAAGTCTCAATTTACTTTGTTAATTATTCAAATATTGCCGGTTTTGGTGATTTCGCGAATCAACAGTGGACAGGTAGGTGCGTAATCGATATTTCGGGAAAAATTACTAAACGGTGTAAAAGTTGAGGAGCCTGGCAAGCGGCGCGGCCGCGCGGGTGGAGGCGCTGCGGCAGAGCGGCGCGGTGGCCAGGTGTACCCGCGACCTGTTCGATCTCAGTATCACATTACACTAGGTTTCACATTAGGAAATTTATACGACGTCTCATATGACTACCGACTGTTAATTATAATTATTGTTTTATTGACGAGATAAATTATTATTATAATTAATCGATTCCGAGAATCGACTGCAAAACAAGATGATTCATCCGCGGTTATTTCGCCGTGGAGGCGGGTGCAGATGCGAGCTCGCACCGCAGGGAGTGTTGATTAAATTAAGTGACATTTCATTTTAATTCATCGAGATAAATCTTATACATTACGAGGACTATTATCGTAGCTATAGTCATATTCTGTGGTACAGTGTGCAGGTGCCGCGCTATGACCAGCCGACCGAGACCCGCCAAAGGTCTCGCCAAATGATAAACGCCACTGACACAATGTCTACTATATCCGTCGTTGTCGCTCTGATAACATTAGTAATATATACCTTTGACAGTCTCTGGACATTTGTTACTACATATGCCGTTTAATTTATTCTAGAGGTTATTTAATTAGTATTGCGGGGGCCAGATTGGTATTTATAATGTTTGTTAATGAAATAATAGCTTTGACGAGTTCACTCTTACTACGGTTTATCATGAGCAATTTGAGTCGTCAGCGTTTCGCATCGTATTTTTTGTAGGTGGTACCTTTCTTGAACCCCGTGGGGTGCCCGGTTAGAATTGCATCTCCCCATATCATCCCGTGGGTGTCGTAAAAGGCGACTAAGGGAAAAATACTAGAAGGTGGGCAGCAGCGCCTTCTAAAGAACTGTCATCTGACACTGCGATCCCCAAGACGCCTGCCAAGCGTGGGGATTATGACAAATACCCCCTTTATAGGGGAGGCTGAGTTCAGCAGTGGACGATCCGGCTTATACAGATACAGATACCTTTCTTCAACCACACCTAGGAACAAGATAGGTACGTACTCGTAATAAGAAAAAAAATTTCATTATAATGTTACATAGGGTTTAGTTCCTACCCAGCTCTAGTATTAACATTTTTAAATATAAACCAACATACCTACTCGTACTAATAAACGAAATCGTATTGTAACGAATGCATTAAAATATAATACCAAGACTATATATATATATATAGCTTTTGATCTGATGACATACAAAGCTTTTCGGAATCTCCATACAAATTTGACCTTTGACTTTGGTCCAATTTAAGATTTTATTGGAGTGACATGAATATTAAATTTAAATCTTGGTACAAAATACCAAACCCAGTTTTAAATTAACTTATCGTATAGGTTTGCGCACACCCTTCGCGAGCAGCAAGAGAACACACCCAGCTTCTGTCACTTTTCCACATCCACTTCATATATTTCCAAGTATATTGTTTGTCAATATGCTGCATTTGCATAAGCGAAGGAAATATTACAAGGCAGGTACGAAGTGCGCCGTCGCGGGCGCGGGGCTCCGTCGTGCGTTTCCATTTTGCAATACAATCAACTATGATACTAACCGACACACCTTATTAACATAAGTATTTACGACTGCATAGTAAATCAACACATTTATGTGTGTACTTTACACATTGCAAATTAGGTACGGTCGTTAATCGCGTGATTAAATTAAATGTTAAAATATTATAATGTTTGTACAATACAAATCATTTATACCGTACGGAGTATGTGTCATAAATAAATCAATGCAATTATGTAGACAGGTACCTGTTTTGTTTGTTGTAGATCTTGAAGTAAAATGCACATAGACGCCTATACTTCAAAATTTACTTTACCAGCAAATAAATTTGTAACTATAGGTTTCGTAATGTTCAAAAGCTGAATTGTTACCATATTTCTTTCAAAGCATCAAAAGCAATTTTTATTCAGAGGTATTTAGAGATAATGTAAACTCCACGTACAGAACAGTGTCTGGGCAAAGGGCAGATAGGGCAAGACATTCAAAGCACCAGGCCGTGCACAGTGCACATGCAGTGCAGTAGCCGACCTTGCGGCGACAGCCGCGGCGCGGCTCGGGCGCAGCAGGCGCAGCAAAGGCGCGCCGGCGCGGGCTCGGACGGTATCAGGTTGCGGCCGCATAGCTGTCGGTCGCCGCGCGTGCGGTTCAACCCCGAGACGGAATGCCCCATCATCCGATAGCTGGACAACACTCGATATAGGTACTCCCGGTGACATTGTTCGCATACCTTTGAATCAGTTGCTGTGACTTTACGAGAAACACCAATTGATTTCGTTTCTCTCGAGATCTTATACCCGGTTCTACCTGTCGCTATCGACTCTTTGCAACATCCGTGTCGGTTTCACAGAAATTTTATGTTTCCACTTTTAGTTTAATCTTTCACTTGAAACCAATTAGCTTTGTTACTTTGTAAAGATCTAACTGTCTAGAGTTCTTGTTATTCAGAATGTCTGCATCAAGATTAAAATCGTCTTCGTCACGGATTGCCTTGATTACATCTTAAAATGCTTGGCCTTTTGACGACGAATCCTTGACATAACTATGAAGGTTTATTACCAACAACGACAATAAAATTCCACTGTCATTGCTACTCCATACATTTCTCAAACAATATTCGCAAGCCTTGTTCATCACGATAATTGCATTAAATCAAACAAAGTACACGCAAACGTTTAAAGTGCGGCTCACTGGCTGATTTACATTAGCATAGTTATTACTGGAGTTAAGCTAAAGGCAATTCAAGCTTTGCTTACTAACAGCGCACGTGTACATGACACCAATCCCTGAACTGACAAAATGCGACTATTATTTATGTACCCACTGCTATTAATAACCTCACTAGGTGTAATAACTACTCTGAATGATATACGCCGTTCATTCACGTCACGTACCTAGAAAACGGACTTAGTAAGGTGAAAAGTTTTAGGGTACTGTATGAGCCGGATCGTCCACTACCTCGCCTATTAAGGGGGTATTTGCCATAATCCCCACGCTTGGCAGGCGGCTTGGGGACCGCAGTGTAATATAGTAATTCTTTAGAAGGCGCTGCTGCCCACCTTCCAGTACAATTATTCCCTTAGTCGCCTTTTACGACACCCACGGGATGATATGGGGAGGTGCAATTCTAACCCGGCACCCCACGCGGATGTCGAAGCTGAAAGCTTTTTAATTTCTCAGTCAGTGCGATATGTAGGAAGGCACTTCCTTTTCCAGAGCTTTCAATACATGTACGACTAAATCTTGAAAAGTTTTAGGGTACTTCCGTTATATTACAAAGTAACTAAAACGTCAGCTGTCCTTTTATCTAACCACATCCACATTTATAGGAACTTAATGCTACATAATGTTATGTACCTTTCATCATCATGGAGTATTTTCATATTGATGGTGCTTTGAAGCTTTCCCTAATATTCTTACTGTTTCTTATCTTGTTTTTTCTATGTCATACATTATACGCTGCAACATTTTCTTTAATACGTCTCTTTCGTAGCCTAACACCCGATAGTGTTATGAAATCACAGGTCTTATAATATCCCACGAGACTTGTCACCGTTTCATCAACTTACCATGAATTTATACTCTGATGCACTGCTGGTCAATCATAGAGTATTGCACACACATATTTATTAAATACGCTATTCCTTTAGGAAGGTTGTAACCTAAATACGGGAATCACTCTTAGCAATTAATATATTTATAAGAGAATCTTGTGGACTGACTAGACAATAAACTACAACGGTAAAAAGTTGAAAATGTTGTAGAAGCTGTAAAGCAACAGTTCATTTATTCGCCAACCATATTTTGTTTATCGAAAAGAAGCTGTAATTTAAGTACCCGTTTATACTTGAAATCCTGACTCCACACCTGACTACCACCCGTTCTAATTGAAACCTGAACTGACAAAGTAGAACTTTGAATATTCTATTGCCATTTGAAATAGTTAAACCTATCTGTAATTAGACAAATGTTTAATGCATCTCGTTTATAGATCGCTCGCGTATTCTGTAAGGAAAAAATGCTTATATATTTATATAATTTACTCTTATATTATGTACTAATAGATAGCAATCTGGTAGTTCTTCAACGAAATAGTGCAACGAAGTAACCAGTGAGCTGACCCACAAATTTTGTGAGCAAATACTTGCACTAATTTAAGTATATAATCAATACCAATTAAGTAGTTATAGCTACAGGTCTCACTGATAGCTACAGCTTTTAATGTTCGGGAGTCGCTTGAGATAGTCCAGAAAAACATTATTGGCATCCGCTAAATAAGCCAAAGTTAGGACTTATGTCTTAGTTGTATAGTGCGTGTGTATATTACTTAAATCAAGCTGGTTTAAGAAGTCCAAGTAGAAGCTGCTGGAGTTCATTGCGGATTAAATTTGTACAATAAAAACAAACCCCTATGTGCGCTGCCACGTGGCGGTTACAACTTTAATAAGTGCGGATAGATAAACTACAGACTCGTTGTTCACGTGCATTCGATTGTTTGACTAAATTCAAAGTAGTATTTTTTTATTTGTAGCTGATAGGCTAGCCATTGACCACTATCTCACCTGATGATAAATGCTGATGTGGTCGAAGATGTTGTTTAGGCTAACCTAGAATTACTGGATCTCAAAGATAGCTGTCGGAACTCACGTTAGGTGCTTGGCGACAGATTTTTCTACTTGTGGGTGGTAGCTAACTCGGTGGGCACGCAAAACGCTCTACCACCACGTAACGACTGCCATCCTATATAAGACAACAACCGGGAACGACGGCTTAAATATAAAATAGTAAAAGTAATAAAATTAAAATTCTAAATCTTAATCGTAAGAAGTATATGATCAATATTTTGACTCAACTTCAAATGATTTAATATTTTATAATTCAGTGTATTTTTAAATAAAATATCCACCTACCTATTAGTATAAACTTGTATGCTTGATTTTTGTTGAATATACCTCTTGAAGATATATACAATAAAACGTTTTAACTGATGTTAACATTTTCCGGTAACCTAACTGTTAGATTTTAGTAAATAAATCGTCTATTTTAGCAATAATGTTAACTGTACTTACGTGCCCTGTGCTTAGATACCGGACCAACAGTTTGAGTCTATTTTTAGCCCAGATTGTTGGTCTCACTTCCAACCGCAAACGATAAATAATGCAAATAGAGTATTTTGCATTGACACACTGACTGAACTGGTAACAAAATAGACGCTACTATACTAATCCATTTACGATGTTGACTTGTAAATTCTTAGGCAAATCGATTTCCTCAGAGAGACTATATATTATTTGACTGTTTTGCAGAAGGAAAAGTTAGGATGAATAAATATTGTATTCCAATTAAAGAAATGAGTAGGTATATATAGATACCGTTTCAGCAGGAACTTTAAGTAGTAGGTATATTTGGTGAAGTACAGTGAGGAGTGAATGAAAATATGAAAATTGCGTACAGTTAGAAGAGGAAGATAAACATATTCTGACCAAGTTGGACAGGTCCTGGAGAAAGGCAAAAGTAAGTATTCTAAACTAACCACGTGCGTATGTAATGAAGTATTTTATAACACATCTGATATACAAAGAAAGTTTAGGTTGAATTAAGTAATATATTCTATTAAGAAAATTTCATCATGCGCTTTGAGAAGTAGTTTTGTGTTGTGAAAAGAAGTGAGTAAATGAAGATATGTAAGTTGACATAGATATCTTGAAATCGGGCATGATCAACGAATGGTTTATATACATTTACAAAACAAATATAAAGGGCTACAGTTTGCCTAGTGTAAGAAGAGGAAGATAAACCTATTCTGAACCAATTGAAGAGGTCCGAGAGGCAGAAAGGGTAAAGTTCGTTAAACCAACGACGGATGTGTAAAGAAGCATTCTCCTACACACCTGAGATACTTTAGATTGCATGAAATAATGTATTCAGATTAAAGATATACCTAAGTGTATATAGACCGTTTCAGCGCAATCTTTGAGAAGTAGGTGTTGTGACTAGCAGTGTCAAGTGAATGAAGATATGTAAGTTCACATAAATATATTGAGATGTTCAACGAATTGTTGAAAGAGATTTACAAAACAAGTAGAAAAGGCTATTGTTTGCCTAAGAGGAGGAAAATAAACCTTTTCTAACTCAATTGGAGAGACCCTAAAGAAAGGAAAAAGTTCGTATTTTTAATCGATGACGGGCGTGTGTGAATAAGTGTTTTCCTAGACTTCTATCAACATAATGTATTTTTCACATGAAAATGTATTTTGTTAATGGAGAGTTGATGAGTCCGTGTATATGAGATGAATGTAGGTATACTTGTATTATGTTTATTGTTCTACCCACTAATTCAATATTTCGTTTATTAGATGGGTTTTGGCGGCAGCAGCGTGAGTCGTTTACCCACCTAGGCAGTAAAACGACATTCGTATTCTAAAGAATTCATGACAAAATTTTATGTTGGTAATAAATTAAGTCATCAAAATCGTGACCCGTTGGAAAAGGGTGACAGGTCGCTCCCATCAGGTAGGTACTTAGGTGCGCAGGTACCGTCGCGTCTAAATTCAGATAATTTCGTTTAAAGCCCCAATAACTGCGGTGCACCGATCGATCATTAGGACTTTGTTTTTTTGCCGGTGACAGGACGCAGCTCAAGTAGTGGATCTGATATCTAAGCTCTGCATCGGGCCATTCGTCATGCTGTCACAGCGACAGGGCACTGAGAAACAATCAAAGTGACCGCTCGATAACAGCGATGGCTACACTTTCCCACACATTGCATTGGCTAGTTAAAACTTGACAGCTTAACTTGTCCAATATTTTATCGTGTAATAAGGATGTAAGTACTTGCATAATAGCTACGCGTTCTATAGATCCTGTTGGAAAGCAGTAAAGCGAAACATGGATATCTCTGTTATTTTATTATAGAACAAACGTAAAATTATAACGTAGCTACGATAGCTTTTGCATAAGGTACATTTTTAAGTAAACATTTTTCCTTAGATAATAAAAAATAAACAAGAGAACAATGCAAAACAAAATTCTTACATTTAAAGGCTCTACATCCACTATGCTGCAATCCTAAGTCCCCTGCCCCATCATCGATGGTGGGCCATCGATGATGGTTGGTACAGTAGCATTATCATCACGACTGTTTGAATAAACTGGTCTGGTGGTTTTACATCCTTCCTGGTCAAACGTTACTATAATAAACAGATTGTATATATGTGATCTAAAGATTGATGTTACGCATAGATTTATGCATTTAATTCCATCATTTAATAATTGTAATTCAAACGCATTTGTATAAAGTGACACTGGAATATTTGCAGAAATAATAACTTATCGACATGAAGTTGTCGAAGACCAGTATCATTGCTTTACCACGTAAATGCTTGATGATTGTAGCTCGATAAAAATAATAAAAACGCATTTATAACACTTAAATGTTATATACTACGGTCTACTATGGATTGCAGCTGAATCTTGTCAGTGGAAAAGTTGTTTTTGTGTTTGCGTACATGAGATTATTGAAGGCAAGTTTTGCATACCTCAGGCCATGATCATAAAATACAATACATTACGAGCGGACCAACAGCTCCCGTGTTACGTGATACTCGATTTTAAAAGAATATCAATGAATATCGATAACTATTGCACACACTCATATTAATTAACCTACTGATTAGGCTCTTATGACATGTTGGTGAAAAGTTTACAGTAACTTTCCATAAAATCAATATAACACATTCTTTTATTTAAAGTTGATTATAAAATACAGACTATAGTAAAAATGTATTTGTATTCGACAAAGATTGTCATATGGGACGAGAATCATAAAGACCTATTACTCTTTTTATAGTTATGTAAATCTCTCCTCCATAGAATACTATTCACTCGTATCTGATAAATATCGGTAACTGTGCTAAAAGTAACTTAAATTGCTAAAACGAAGGTTTCAATTACCTTGGGCCGGTGCCGCAAATCGCAAAAACATAAAGTATTGAATAACCAAACCCACGTTTCTAAATTATGCTAATGCAGCCGGTTCATTTAAAATTATACATTTTAAAGTTACCGTTCAATGTAGGTAACCATAAGCATATTTCTGTCTCTATAATACTTCTCTAATAGTTTCAATTACTTCTGAAACTATGTATAATTTCTATACTGTAGGTTACATACAGCAAGTCAAACCAAAGCTTCGAGCACATAATACTCAAATATATAGAAAATGAATCATTGCTACTACTTATTTGAATATCTACATCAGAAAACAAACACCTGTTTTTGTCATGAAACATGATAGTCGTACCTATGTATTACTTAGTTTAATTGTAGAAGAAGTACATAAATAAGTATCAATTAAAGACCGCCTATAACATATGGAATGCATATACATCAGATACGCTCATTCATCGACCGCATCATAAACGACACAAATTCAATCCTAAAACATCGTTATCAGTGTTCCCACTCTAATCTCAAAGCAATAAAAATTCGATGGATCTGAGAAAAACTGGGCAGGTTCGATAACTATAAATTTGGGCCGAAACGGATGGGACAAATTTTTATAATGGTTCTCCCCCATTTGGGCGCTGAGTCGCGTTAATGACAGGCTAACAGTTTGTTTTAACATCATTATAGGAGCGTATCGGACATTCCATCACGGGTACCTGCTCCACCTACACGGCTACACAACACATGTCCACCGTTGCGCTACTCGTTCGATACATGCACTGATAGTGACAGATTTCCACAGATCCTTGTCTTACGGACTTAATTTAGAACAAATAATGTGTTTCAAATTTACCTCAATGGCCGTACTTCCTCGCTCGTATATTTTATCTTTGCACGTATTTTCATGAGAACTGGATAATATTTTATGCACTATCAGATTAGGCTGTATGATTTGATAACACGTTACCTAACTACTCGTAGTTTTGCGTCAACAATTAGATAAATGAATATTTATTTATTTCGCAAAACTGTAGACAGAGACTGGATCAAACAGGAAATGAAGCATCTGCTTTAGTATCCTATCAGCTAACAATATATAACTACGCCACCAATCTAATGATATACTTTGACATAATAATAAAATATTCCAACGGAAAACAAACAGAGAAACATTTGGATGATTAATAACGTTTAGTGTCGGTGGTATGTGTTGTAAGGATGTTAAGCAGGGTTGCGTCTTAGGAGGGCTCAGACCATATACCATATATCCCTGGGACAGCGACATGCATTTACAATTAGCTTATCTTGGGTTCTGTTGCTTCTTACATCACGCGACAAATATTCGTGATCTTTTCGGGAGAAACTTCACACACCTAATTTACTTTATGAAAATAATGACCTACTTCATACACGTCTGTGGCATATTTTGGAAGATTTTAAAGATGTGTGTTTATAGATGATAGTATATTTTACTAATACTGATTTACTGAACACAACGTTTTGAAATGTTTCTAAATATTATTACAAGCACTATCGCGTGCTAAGCGAAAATATTTAACAAATTATTAGAGTAAATTATTGGAAATTTTTCCCGCCTTGGGCAAAACATTTTGTACTCAATAATTTGTTATATATGTTTTGAAATGTTTCTTACGAGATCATTAAAAAATATCTGACATTTAAATTATATGCGTCGCCATTACTGACATTGATTTGTTTACTTATTTTCAGTTATGTAAAATTCTAGCCTACATATATTTTCAGAACATAACTCTACCCTAAGTTGTGAATGGAACATTGCATAAATTGCATATAAATGAAACCATAAAAATGTTACATGATAGAATATATAAAAGTATTGTATTACTAATATTCTATTAAAAGGTTCTGAAAACAAAAGTAAAATATACCGATTTTAATTGATTTTAGGCGACCAAGAGCGGTATCGTAAGAAATTGACATTTCAATAGCAAAAAAGAAAATATTGTGCGCGCATCCTAAATGATTTAGCGATGAGGCGCAGCCGCATTGCAGGTTCCCATGGGAAAGCCGCTGCAAATATTGACACTACAGAAACATGTTTATATGCACTTAATGCATCGCTCACCTTTTTTACATTTTATTTGTTTTGAGCGCGAGAGGCAGACGGAACGTCGGCCTCTTGTTTAAGTTGTTTTTGTCGTAATTCTATTTAACAGGTAGTGTCTAATGCCTCCTATAAGAATGTTATTTCAACTTAACGCTCTTAGTGATATCGGATATTTAAGTTTTCTTTCTTTTTAAAACTAACTTTATCTTGCTTATCAAAAACGGCTAAGTGCGAGCCGGGCCTTGCTAATTAAGGTTCCACATTGCAACAGATCGGGAAAAAAGTTCATTTTGATCACAACTTCAAAACTACATTATAAATTGGCGTTTTCATTATTTTTTTTTGGAAAAGAAAGAAAGATGTGGTACGACATAATATACCGATTTTTAGATTCATTACTAGTTTAGTTTTTCAGATAGGCAAGTAGTTTGAAATTGATAACTTACTTTTTATAAACAAAACAGCATAATTTCAGTTACGTTACCTTTCCTGTTGAAGAGCTGGACACTCATGGATATATCTAAATACAGACAGCAGTGCAGAGTCTCATTAATAGGACTCCATTTTACACGGAACCCTAAAAGCGACAAACAGTTTCTTATGTAGTTTTTCTGTTGTGATTATTATATAGATTATATTTATAGTTAAATATTTTGAAAATGGCAATGGCAAAAAAGCATTATTTACCCCGCCGCCTCCATAAAGCTTTTTTAAATATCTAGATATTTTACCTGCTCATGTATTTATTGAGATACGCATTTATTTTAGAGTTACGATACGAGACTTACAACTCAAAATAAAATAGGCATGGGTTCGGGTACGCCATAATTACAGATCACATAATACAAGAAATAGAATGGCATTTGATCTACGAAAACCAATTTAGCCAATAAATGGAAGAGGCCCGAGGCTGGTTAAAGAGCTTTTTTGGATCCCACGTTTTTGATATTGCGCCTATTACACAGAATTGTATCATTTGTTACGGAAACAGAGGTTTAGTTTTTTAAGTTAAGATTTTACGAGGAGTACTAATGCCAGATATTTTATTTTAGGATAACTTCTAAATGACAATTTCTTATAGGTATATCAATTGATTGCTTTTGTAAGTAGGTATCATAGAGATCTAGATATATCCTTTAGTTTCTGTGATCTGTGGTAGGTATCTATAAGTCCTACTTTTTAAACCAAGTTGTAAATAACTGTAAGCCTATGAATAAGCTCTTGATTAACCGGTAGGTATCTACATATTAATTGAAGGAAAACTTGAATGAGTCACCTAATTGAAATGCTAGGTAAAATTTAAAAGTGTAGGCACTCGCATAGTTTAATTAGTATTAGTTATGCGAAGAACACAGAATAAGACATAGAGAAAAATATAGAGGTAAGTAAATAAAAATTTTGAAGAACAGAGAACATTCTGGGACTATTTTAGCCACGGTGTGATCACTACTATCAATTTGCGGTCAAAGTAATGGGTCAAAATTACGTGTTGTGTCCTTGCCGTGTCCATGTGGGAATGCGCAAGTTATTGCGTCACGTCCCCTCTAATTACGTGTCGATGTGGATGCACAAATTATAGCCTGCCGGTGGAACAAGGGCCGACAGATTTTTATAAAATGGCTTTGATACTTTCGGCCAAATCATTTCGTGAACTGTTTTTGGGATAGATCGTATGAACATGGATAATAATTAAATGTTATTTATATTGCGTTGATCTGATTTAAAATTTATATTTAATTTCAAACTAATAAAATCATCTACCAGACAATCAAAAGTTCAACCTGAATATAACGATTTTAAGAGATCATAAATTACACTTGTAGGTACGGCCCTCCAATTGGTTTCTAAATATTCAACCGAAAATATTTTATGTTGAAGACATCAAAATCAATTATTATGCCCAAACTGGAGCTATTCTTTGAGTTATTTATCATTATGATCTCGATCACAAAAGGACAACGACACGGAATAACTTATTTAAATGGTTCACAGGATTGTAGCTCTTAACATTGGAGAAAAAGATGCGTGTGTCCTGTACGGATGGCCGGTCGATGCTCGAAGCGATTCCGATTTGGGATACATGAAAGCGTGCAAAGGATTTGGACTGTTTACGACTACGTGGGTGGTTGTGGGCGTGGCACACTCTGTCCCTATCTCTCGCATGCTGCTTCCCTATATCCATCGCTCCATCGGCCGCTCCCACAGGACCTTTCTTGTTAACATATTTTTTGTTCCTCTCAACTCGCTTTATGGAATGGTCAGGCGAGCAAATATTTACTCACGATTTTCAAAATCTTGTTTTCATACTGCTGGTCCTTAAGGTAAAGATGATGACTTGTTACTTTGTTATGCTTAGAGTTGTTTCTCTCGAGATAAGTGCTACTTTCTGCTAATGCCGTTAATAAATTCCTTTACAGGACAAAACATTTGTATTTATTTCTAAAATTATGTAATTGGGACCATAGAAATTAATACCAATAACGTATGGGAACTGTAATTAACTAAATTGATTAAAAATTAAAAACAACGGAGTTTCTCACGTTCGCTTCGCAGGTTGTAGGCAACATCAATAACATAAATTTTCTCCCTAAATAGTGGTCAATTACTGTTTATACTGGCATCTATTAGTAGAGTGTTTTGGAATTCTTGTGAGGTTAATTGAAATTGAAACTGCCGGTGAAGCTGAGGTTTAGTGGAGGCAAGCAGAGGATAACAGGAGAGCCACGAAAACAAGCGACGAGCGTCAGGTGGCCCTTTACTCTAGGCTTGTGTTTGTTACTTTGATTGTGGGTTACTTTGATCCGGTCATCGACTTCCCACCTGTAGCCTACGCATGTGCGAGTTGATACAATATGGTCAAAGGACACGAGATCTTATTGCATTATGTTTTACATTCGGTTTCACAACCTGCCTCCGAATCTGACGCTAGACTTGAGGGTTGAATGGGATTGCTCTTGATGGTAGGATTACTGCTTTGTGGTCATGAAGGCGTTACTGCAGCTAAGAACCTGTTGCGCGCCTAACGTGCAACATCACCAAAGTAACGTCGTTGACGTAAATTGCTCATTGGGCGCAGTATTTCTTTTAGTAACCCATAAAAAATCCAATAACACGATATAGGTAGATAAGTTCATGTAAACAATGTAGAATAACCAAAACTCATTTTGTCAAGTTTGGATCACTCGCGTATCTTATGTCTGTTCGTTGGTAATTGCATTTTTTTCTTGAGATCTACCCAACAATAATAAATGAAATTTGGCACATGCATGTAGAATTAATTAACCTAAAAATATACGGATAGTGTCAGTATACAAACTCTCATTTAGGATATTAATTTTCAGTTTTATCAAGTGTATCAAATTAAGTTAAATTAAATGACAAAAATATTATTTTATAGTAACCTCCTCCTGTATCTATGTATATTACGTTTATCGAAACATATGGCCTTAAGAACGATCTCTTATGTAAGTCTACGTCCACATAGAACGGGTTGGTCACGCTGGCCTTCGCCCGGGCCTGAGAACTGCTGTACAGTAATCAAACAATCTGCAGGTAATTTTCTGGTACTATCTTCTCATTCAGAACCTCCTAAGGTAAAAATAAAAAAAGGACTTAATTATGCCTCTTGAGGTTTACGATCGTACTGAATACATTATAATAAAAAAATACATGAGTGTAGATTCTCGCAGTTTTTGAACACAAATTTACCAGATTTCAAATCTACTTATAAAAAAACTTTTTTTGAAGCAACAGTAACTATAATGCTTATTGATAGCGTGCAGTAGTGCCTAAAATCCAGCACGTCCCAAGTTTTCGTGGCCCCACCTAAGGCGGACCTCACATGGGCGGCAACAGCTTGCCTGATAAAGAAATTATCCACTTTCGGAATAACGATCACCATAACCTGCATGATGCTTAATTGGTGGGTGCCAGGGATCTTTTAATAAAATAGAATACTCTTCGAATATGAAAACTTAACACATGCTAGCAAGTGCAAAATTAGCCTTAAGTTCTTATAAAAGAAAGTTAAATTTCAGGTAACTTCTACCTGGAAACTTCCTATATTCTTACCTCCTTACTCCTAATAATCGGTGCGTTACTTTATAAAACTTTGTAAATTACTGCACAGCAAGAGTTTGGCTTTGTTAATGAATACGAATTTTTATAAGAATGAATAACGTTAGGTGAAATAATGCAACGCGTAAAGGGTTTAGTGTGTTAACTCTGTTGAATCAGAAACTCCGGCGACAGAATAAACCTTATCGTACAAATATTGTTGAACAATGGATGGCACAGAAGAAAATGTATGGTGAAGCAAAAGTGTGTTTCGGTCTGTTTCGTACTTAGTCAGCCCTTTACCATAGAACTGCTTCAATTGAAATTAATACGTAACATATCCTAGAAAACCGTTGTCTTGAAACGGTTGCTAGATATACGGGTATACAAAATATACTAGTGGTTCCCGAAGGAATGCCATGCCAACATCTTCGACCATGTATGTACAATACATGGTGTATGTACATCAACGTTGTAACTGTACTCAACACGTTGAGATATCGCTGATATTTCTGGTAATATACCTAAACCTTAAAGATTTTTACACCATTGGCAGAGGAAAGTTTTTACACATTTAAAGAATTTCTTAAGATTGTTTCATCTTTGGATGTGCTGTAGCATGGGTCATACCTATTCAAGGTGTAAGGGATATAGATATGATTATATATTGTATGTTTTAGTTTATAATATGAAATAATTAATCAAGATTTGCGCATTAAGAATCTGATTGAATATATAGAGGCTTATTTTATAATATAAGACCATATTTGAACCTATTTTAGCATATAAAAATATAAATGAATAAAATATGTATGTAAGTATTACCTACATAAAAAAAAATATTAGAACTCGGTTTATGCGCCCGGGCGTGGACGCAACAGTTAGTCAAATATACCTTCGAAGCTTTTTGGATGTACATTCCTCTAGTATTGACTATGTACCAGAAAATACCAACGTAATTAATCATAAGATACACTATGCCAGACAGCAGCTGATTTTTTAGACGGGTTGGTGGTATGAAACCAAAATGGAGTAGGTACTAGAAATCTTAAAACCCAGTGACTCTTTATATTTAATTAAATATCCAGTTATGCTATGTGCTGCTGGTTTCTGAGATATTAGTAAATTATTAAAAATAATGTTTAATACTGTGCAGCATGTTTGAAAATAAGGATTAGAGATTAGAGCTAAGAGAGAACAAAACCTCCATCGAAACCGGGAAAAACAATTGATAAAGATTTTTTCCAAGTGTTTTTACAAGTATTCAATAATTCTATGTAGGTACACATATATCTACTATTGTATTCATGCCAGTTGGTAGTTAAGTAGTGTTAGTAATAGTATTTAAGTATTTCAGTAAAATGCGCTAAGTGTTGTATGCTATTAATCAAATTTCTTTATCAATGATTGAAGAAAATGTCCTTCACAATTGGTACTTTATTTCCGTTATATGATTAAATTTTCCTTATAATAACCCACGAAATCTTTTTAATTTTGGTCTTGTTCGCCAACGCAAAACATTAATAAACACACGAATTACGGACTAAATCATCAGAACAGTTTTATAATAAAAACCTATCCGTCAAAAAATGGTATTTTATTCGTATAGTATCAAATAAAACAAAATTTAGCTCTAATAACATCAATCAGGATGAACAATTCTTAAGCAAGTATAATGTTTTTGTAATGTTGATAGAATATGTAGATTTTTCTATATTTTGAGTTGAAAATGCTGCTTTTTATTTTATTTTTATTCCTTAAAGGTTAGCCATTGAGCACTATCTCACCTGATGGTATGATGATGTGGTCGAAGATGTTGTTCAGACTAACCTAGAACTCAGTGATAAAAATCTGAATGAATACTTTAAGTTTCATTGATCAGCCGAATTGGACTAGTAAATATATTTATATATTACGGATACTATATATTAAATTGAATAAATTTGACGAGTGACATATGTACCAACAACCCAAACGCCTACTTAAATCATCACAAACTACACAATTTGTTTCTTTAAAACATTTTTACGAAATTTAAAAACAGCCCTTCGTTAAACTGTTATTCCAGACTGAAAATTAAGAGTAGAGTGCACGGAACGTTTACCATACAAACGTTGTTCGTCATATTTTTAATAACAAGTGTTCAAACTAAGTGAACATTCGTGTGCATATTGCTAAGCCTAATATCTATGCTTCTGGCTTTTCTATTTATTATATCCCTAAATGTCAAAATAACCATGCCCATACAAAAACAATTTTTCAAATTATTTTTTAAATAACATAATTTTACGTGAATTTGGCAAACCAGAAGCATAGGTATTAGGCTCAAAAATATACATGGAAAGTTTCACCGAGTTTGAACACTTAGTATTTCAAATATGACGAAACTACGTTTTGAAGCAGTGATGGCTCAGTGGCATTGGCTATGGACTGCCGCGCAGCAGGTCCATGGTTCGAATCCCGCCCTAAGCTTGAGCTTCACCGCATGGTGGAAGGGCATTTTGCGAATGCCCGCCTGGCTAGCGACCACCCTCAAGTAGAAAATCTGTCGCCAAGCACCTAACGGTGTGTTCCGGCAGTAGTCCTTGAGAGCCAGAAAAATTACAGGCTAATGAGACCTAAGAACTGGACGTCTCAGTGTAACGGGCACAGTGCAATTCGTCGTTGACGAAATGCGTCTGTTATAGGCAAAGGTTAGGCCACTTAACATCAGGTGGGCCTCGGGCTTGTTCCGTCACTATAACATAAAAAAAAAAAAAAAAAAGTATGGAAAGCGTTCCGTGAACTCTACTCTTAATTCCTGCCTCCTTTGTACTATAGAAGTTTTCTTTCAGGCTCAGCTTTTATTTCGTTAGAGCACTATCTGAGTGGTCGACTTATCCAGTATGCGAGGAAAAAATATATAAATATATTTTCCAAACATAATCATATTCCTACCCTTATAATACGATGATGTTGCCACAATAATAATATCGCTTACATAAATCATTTACATACTTTTTGTCAAGAGTTTTCCTGAGGTTTTATGGCCGGCTGGATTTAAATATCAGCTGAACAAAACAGATACTAACATAAAATATCATTTTGATGCTTAAAGTTACAACATAGTATTTATTTAGGTATAATATTTTATACTTGCATCAGATATTATGTTTTTTTATTGCACTTTTTTGCGGTTAAGTCTGCGCTGCGCATGCAAGCGTAAATCATTATTTTGTAATTAAATAGTGGGTTAGTTAAGTGCATTAAATAAGGAGATTTTTGCCATAATTAAACTTTATTTTAAGCAGGACCAAGGTCGGTACGACATTGGTGCCATATTTTAAGTATAATTTAAGTACCTACGAACTATAACACAATTTATAGTTACGGCCTTTATTAAGGCCTACAGCCATATTAAAGCTACAGCTTATTAAGTTTGAAATAGGTTTTATAAACTTAGTAAATATTTAAGCCAAGACGTATCTGATAAGATCATGGGATCTTGAACGTCATAGAATATTGAAGGTAATAAATAACTGCTGTTTGTTATAATATATTCTTAATTTTAGTAATACGATAAAGCCAAAGTTGCATAGAAAACCTTAGCCACTTCATAACCAAAGTGATATTTAAACTAGTAAGTTTTGTTTAACATTGCATCATAGAATTTGTTTTATTAATATGTTTATTTACCTAGCCAAATTCACAAACAATCACACCCGCCCAATGAAGTACGTACCTACTTACCTAAATCATAGATCATCTTTATATATACCAATAACTTTAAATAATAACTACATCGCTGTTCAATAATGTTGATAGATCATTATGGTAATAAAAACTCTATTGGATGATTATTTTTATCATCTCTTAAGTTGTCTTTTAGGTATTAATTTATTAGTATAATATATGCGTATCATTAATTTTTATTATAATCGTTCGGACATAAATAATACGAAGTAATTTAATACTTAACACCTGTGCCATAAACGTTAGGAATAGTATAGACAATAAGCTCTTCTGTGCTACGTGACCGGGGTGGGTTGTGGCTTACCTACGCTACGCTCGACTGTTCATACAAAAGACTTCAACGCGCACCGAAATCTTTCAACGCGCCTTTCATAATAAAGTTATTGTAATTACATTTGAAATTTACTTACAAGTACTTTTTTATCCTTAGCATAACGTTAGTGTGATTTATATTTACTGCAAAACCATTATTAATTTTGAAAAAAATTAAAATAACATACGAAAATAGTAATTCAAGGTTTAGCGCGATAACACCTTCGACCACAATCTCATTCGACTAAGTGTAGTCGAATGAGATTGTGGTCAAAGTCTGAGTCCCATCAGATATATATATGAAGCAGTGATAGCTCAGTGGTATTGGCTATGGACTACCGCGCAGCAGGTCCATGGTTCGAATCCCGCCGCGGGCTTGAGCTTCACCGCATGGTGGAAGGGCATTTTGCGAATGCCCGCCTGGCTAGCGACCACCCTCAAGTAGAAAATCTGTCGCCAAGCACCTAACGGTGTGTTCCGGCAGGAGTCCTTGAGAGCCAGTGAAATTATGAGACTTAACAACTATGTATCAAGGTGACGGGCGCAGTGCAATTCGTGTATTGTGAAGAAATGTATCTGTTATAGGCAGAGGTTAGCCCGCTTAATATCAGGTGGGCCTCGAGCTTGTTCCGTCACAATAACATAAAAAATTAAAAAAAGGATAAAAGTACTTATTTTGTAGGTTTTTAATTTTATTTAGGCATGTATTATATACCATAGTTTTAAATATGATGATATAGAAGTCCGTGCGGTGCCAGGCGAATATCACTTTTCAAAATCGGTGAACGTGGGTTCGCTTCCCGCTCTGAACAAATTGTACTCTAACAATTTGTAAACGTGACTAATACACCCGTGATTTTGTGAGTTATAGTTTTCGATTAGCAACATCGGCATAAGAAGGCCTTTGGCCAAATTATTTTCTTCTACAAAAATACTCTACCTGAAAGAACTAAGTTTTTATTTTTTTCAACAGTGCGTCACGTCAAGTATGAATCATGATACATTAACCGCTACTTTCTAACGTTTCACTGATAAAGATGATAACATTAATGTTACACCAATTGTGTGCGAAGAAAAAGACCGTAACGAGCACAATATTAACTTTACATTGATATTATGCAGAACTGGCCCTTCTTCCTGAGTGAATAAAGTTTCTCATAGAGTAGGTTGAAAACAGTTTTGGGTACAGGAGCATCCTTTTTGATGCCGCTGGCGCTAGCAGAACAATGGAGATTATCTTACTCGAGACAAAAACAAACTGCCTCCCTCGAGTCGACATTATACTGTTCTGAAAAAATATGACAACTGATGCCAGGGAAAGTATAACAGGTAGACTTTGCAAAGATTTATGGATAAAACAAATACATTATTTGGATATTTGAAGTTGTGACTTTGTTCTACCTTTTTCTGAAGCATCAGAAAATATTTTCATGTTTACCTTATATTGAAAGCATCCAATAATAGGTGACTACAATTTGTTTATAACCTGAGCCATCTTATATTTATGGCAGTTTTGCCGATTTACAACGATGATATCATAATTTAATTAATATTAATTTGATAATGTCATTTGATACCAATTAATTTAATGAAAATTAATTCGTTATGTTTCGTAGGTACCATACCTTGTATACACCTGTTTCCTTGAATACACCTGTGTATGATAGTATTAGTTTACATGATACCTAGATATACATAATAATTTATGAGGTAGCATACTAACATATCGTGTTGCTAATAAATCAAAAATAAATTCCTATAAATTTTACCGATAACTATTTGCTGAGATAAGTTACATACCTATAAGTCAGTTTGTTAATGACCTCTATTCACTAAACAGTCAGAAATAATTTTCTTAATACGGTTTTATTAGTTTTTTTCTATATTTTTGTGAGATAAGGAAACGAATTTCGCTTCTGAGTGTGGTATCACAACATAACATGTCAATTTCAGGAAAATCTTTTTTAATGACAATGCAATATGCTGCTATCATGTTGATCTGATACCATGCTGACAGAGCTAAAAAGTGGGTAAAGGGACCCTTGAATGGTAATAACTGACCCATCGAGGTGGATCTCATAAGATATATGTTAAGGTTGTTCTGGCCTGTTATTTCTCTAAACATTAGTAGAAGAGTGATCACTTTCTTATTTGAGGTTTATGTCTAAAGCTATGAAAATTTACATTAAAATGTTTCGAGGCTTTGAAAATGTTTATAACTTTTGAGTTAAATATCGTAAATGTATTAAACATTTTTTATCCATTTGTAACTATGAGAGATGAAGCAATATCATTCATGGTAGAATAATCATCCTTCGAGGTTTGTATGGAGAAGTGACCGGCCAGTTCAACCATAAAGAGTCAAAACACACCAGTTCATTCAAAACTACCACTACCACCATCAACATTACAAAAGATTACGAAGACCTGAGCTAGTTTTGTATACATGCATCACTAATTCATTACCACTACCCTCCCACACGCGCACACTCAACAACAACTGAAAACACACATTCCCATTTACCGTGAGATAATAATGTAGTACAATATAATAGTAAATTTAATGTTAGTAAAATATATATGCATATACCTATTATACACACTATAACTACACACTTACATCAAAAAAGAGGTTGACAAGTTGCTCGTTACATTCACAATAAACTATTTTCTGTTGCTATTCTAAGCTCATCACATACGGTTCGGGTTTAGGTTGCGCCTGAAGTAGCTGTTAGTTAGATTTAATTAATTATTAATAACGAAAATAGTAGACACATTAATTAATAAATATCTGTATCAAATACGAAGGTGTTATTTAAGATACAAGTTACCCTAGTTTGAAGGTAATAAGAATTTTGAAATGGTATCACTAAAAGTTATTGTTATCATTACGGAATTAAGCATCAAACACTGTAATATATAAATACCAAATCGATGACGCACTAGCGGCATAAGAAAAACGCGGTCATTTTGTTCAAACATTTCAACCTGAGGGTCCAGTTTACGCACGTTGAGGGCTGTCACTCGGGGTGGTGGCGCTAACTCACTGCCTCACTAAAGCCTTTGTCCAAACTTTAGCGCCACCATAAAAAAGTACCGACGGAAGTAAGCACACAAAGCGAATGCCACAGACAGAGCAAAAAGTTTGGTAAAAAAACTGCATAATGCGGTCGAGGCAATGTGCCCCTCGACCACTCTTGTAAAATTTATAACAGCTCTATTTTGTTTACCTGCTTGACTCCACTTTATATTGTTCTGTAATTGGAGGTATTTGACGATGACTTATTAATTTATTGAGCATTATTTTGGTTTTTATGGAGGTGCTAAAAGTTCGGTTCGCTTTTGTTTTTATTATTTGCCTGCCTATGTTTGTGCAATAGGTCGCTGTAATAGAAATCAGGTAGAGTGAATTTTATTAAACATAATTTCGTCTTCTATCTTGGTGCCAATTTTACCATACCTATGTATATCGTCACGCCTGTATTCCACAAAAGGACAGTGGCTAAACACTCACGTTTTTATACTTTGATATCATGTAATAGGATGCAAATATATATAAATATTTTCATTATACGGGATGACGGGAAACAGTTCCAGATTTCGGATTGCACATGAGAATTAATTTGGCATAAAAATCCAATTCCTGTCGCACCCGGAGATCAAACTGAAGATCTCGAATTAAACGTGCGTGACGCATAGTAATTAAACAACTTTAAACGGTTTATTTCACGTATATTTATCATTATTTTTGTACCGACGTTTCAAACACTTTGCAGTGATCATGGTCACGGGGTGACACGAGTTAAACCGTTTAATTACTAAAGTTGTTTAATTACTATGTGTAATAATCGCGAAAACCTAAGACAACATAAACGTGACGCTTTCGGCATTTTCTAATCGATACAAAAAGTTAATTAAAAATAGAAAGATAAGGATCTATCGTCATCGCAGTGGTGGTTATACTTTTAAGACTCTCTGCTTTGTTGTATACAAGTACTTGTTGATGATGAACTTGAAGATGCAAACCTTTACTCAATTATACAACAGTTTAGATGCTGTCACAGTCTCTGCTATCTAAGTTATTTATTACATTGCATTAAGCAATTTTTGACCCTTTTAGACTTAATGGTTTGAAATAAATTGAGGGTAAGTACTATATGAATACCATCCTTTAAAAAGCTTCAATGTGATAGAGAAATAAGCTAATTAGTCAGAACATTAAAATAAATTTAGTTTAATAATAAATTAACTAAAGCATGCGTAATTTATTGCAAAAGTCATAAAATCTTAAAATTTTATGTATATATGCAGCTGAACACTTAAAAAAGTCGTAAATTGGTCGAGTAATAACTTTAAGAAAAACGACTAATTACCCACCACTGGCTAGAAGATGCATATTTATGTGACTGCTTATTTGTAAACAAAAAGAAAGCCGACATACACTCTTATCTACTTGTTTAGCTGGGACGAAGGTAAGTTGGTACTTAAAACATTATCTTTAATAGCAAAAGTGTTCGAGCCTGCTCTAATATAGGAAGAGACCAACATATGCATATGTCTGACCATATATAATACAATCAATATCTACTACACTTAGAAATAATGAGAGGTTGTATGTAGTACCTTACTAAACTTTTGAAACTTAAATACTTAACATAGGGACAAGAATTCAGAAACATGTATTCTTACAATATTTTGTACTCCAAGTACTGCACGCCCCGGTATTTATACGCCATAAAACATACATACCACGTATCTAGATATATTGGTATCAGGTGCATTTCTACATCATCGGAGCAACGCTGTCGCCCGTGTGTCTCGTATTGCTTGCCTACACCTGTGACCTACACCAAAACGTATCCAAATCTCTGTGCATTCCACGTCATCTCGGCGGAGGACATTACATAATACCTCACATCAAGGTAGCGTTGGGCGTATTCCAAAGTTGAGAAGGCAATGGATACGCCGCATGCGATACGTTATTGAAATTGTGTATGTGGTGCCGGCACACAATTCAGGTTCTATACGGCACCTGTAGACGAATGTGCCATTTACATTGTAATGCACGCGCACTGCTTCCAACCAGTTCGATTAGGAGGGGAATGCTGTCCACATACCAGCTTGGCTTACAAATAACTATTGTTAACTCTAAGCAGCAGTTGCGCTTACAAAATGGTGTGTTGCACGCCAGGAGTCTAAATAGATGGGACAGGGCAATTTCCTATAACAATGTTGTTAGGAACATGGAAACTAAATAATAATCCAATTGTTAGTTCCTCGTTAGTCACTAGTTAGTCTCGGTAATTGTAAACAGAACAATATTCTCAAAAACTTTGTCTCGCTTATTATTCATATAATAACATATTATCAGAGTAGATATTTAATATTTCTTATTAAGAGCTATATTGCTTTTCAACATTAGGCAAGATTAAGCTAAACGATTTTCCTTCGTAGGGGACTCTCCGTTTTTTATTAATTACGCATTATTTAAATTACACAGTTCTAGTTTATTTACTTTATTAATGCTTCGCCGAGACTCTTCAGCATATTTTATCTTCAATAACATATTATACCATCATTTAATATGTACGCTATGATATAGCTGCATATTTTATTGGAATTTGGACTAGCCTATGTGTGCTTCTTCTTGAGGTGGTTCTATCAATTACCATTGCATAAAGAAGCGGGAATACCTAGTACCTAGTCTTATAAGAAACGATAAATTATTTTAAAACAATATCACATGCATAGCTAAATATATTATTTCCACTCTTTTTCTAGCGAAACCTTCCGGAAACGCAAAGGCGAAAAGTTTAAAGTGAAATAGTTGTCTAAATCACGGAAAAAGTGGTAGTCCATCATTCATCCATATCTACTATTTGTTACATCAAAATACACCAAATCCATTCGTTAAAGCAAGCTACAACGCGCGCTGCTCTCTATATACCTAATTTTTTTTGAGATTGTTTAATATTATCGATTTGCTGCAAATGAGTCAATATTGAGGGTATGCTAACGTCAACCCATGACGCTAATTATTTGGTAGTTTGACAAAGATCGCCATTCATCATCACCTTCAATTCATCGTGATTTACCTTAGTGGCAGGTCTTCCACGTGGTTTATACTTCAGACACAGAATCTTCAGATCGAAGTTTCTCCTCTACGAAAGCGGTTGAACCAAAAACTTACAGTGTGTTCATTAGTCGTATCCTCTCCAAACACAGCATTGATATGCAGCAGCAGTTTCTGCTGCGTTAGTGCCACATCGTAACACGTTATTAAATTGTATCGATCATCACGCTACAAGCTGAATGTAAAAACAATTGAAAGTTGAACATCAAATATCAAATGTGGAAAAAGTTTAATTCTATAATGTGGCACTGTGCAGGTTTAATTTTTATTCGAAGGCTTTTTCATATTTTAACCCTCCATTTTAATGGCAACTTCATATGATCTAAGCCTCTAATATATCCTGTCTAAGAAAAAAACCACAAATAAAAACACAATTTGTATAGCACCTATAGAATTTAAGTAAAAATAACATGATTTTATATTTTTTTATTATCACATAAAGCGAATACGCAATAAATAGACACATATTGAGATACAAACTCTTCCGAAAAATGTGGCATCTATGCCCATTTTTTCATAAATTATATTAGGCAATTACATTTACAAAAGCTTCATAGACGCTATTATGTTACCTAATAAGGCTGAACCTCTTCCACTTAGTACTCCACATAACTAAGTAAATGAGAACCTATCTAAAATCGTGTGCATTATTTAAATATTCGCTCTTCATGCACATATGCACTTCTTTTCAAAAATGCATGCAAAATTAGTCCACGCGGATGACGAAGCTGAAAGCTTTTTAATTTTTCAGTCAGTGCGATATGTAGGAAGGCAACTCCTTTCCCAGAGCTTTCAATACATATACGACTAAATCTTGTGATTTGAGAACTAGAGTTAAGATAAACACTCAAAGTTGGTACCTCCTTTTGTGTGAATATGCGCAATGTTAAAAGCTATAGCTCTTTTCAAAGAAAATGCCACATTTGGCTTATAAATCAAGTGTGACTGTGAGATAAGCTTTTGTTTATAACTAACAATACTACCCTTTTAACCACTATTTCATCAGCTGATTAACCTTATAATGGAAACTGTCACTCAGGGACACTTGGCGGAATAGGTCGCTGGATGCTAGGCAACTTTCTGCTTGAGGTTGGTACACAGCTGACCAATCAAGTAAAGAGAGCAGTCGCAAAACACTATATACCTATATATACATTGCATGCGTCAGAAACTTACTGCTTTCAATCTGTTTATATATAAGTATACTTTTATCGGATAGAAAAGACAAAACAGTAGTCTAGTATTACCTTATCAGACATTCATAAATAAATTTTTAAATTCTGCTTTCAATTTAATACATACATAAATGAATAAATATTATAATGGCTAGATTTATATATCTATAATACGCTTCCAATAGTTTTATTTTATTTATTGCCTTTGACCACAATCTCACCTGATGGTAAGTAAGTAATGATACTGATGATGTGGTTGAAGATGTTGTTCAGGCTAACCTAGAATTACTGGCTCTCAAGGTCAGCTGCCGGAACATACCGTCAGGTGCTTGGTGACAGATTTTCTATATGAGGGTGGTTTAGCCAGGCGGGCATTAGCAAAATGCCCTATCTACATGCGTTGAAGCTCAAGCCCGCGGCGGGATTCGAACCATGGACCTGCTGCACGGCAGTCTATGGCCAATGCCACTGAGCCATCACTGCTTTGAACTTTCGTTATCGTATTTTTAACAGAATGAATGCGCTCGTAGCGGTGATTGCCTTGTCATTCTTACCCATCTACTAGGTTAAGACCAAAGTTAAGATACGACCGCTGCGTTCATGATTTGGATGGGTGACCGCTGGTGGCATTTGGTTTACTGAGCATACTACCAAGTCTTAGGATAGCAGCCGTTGATTCACATCATCAGTTATTATCATGTGAGAATAAGATCAAAAGCTCGCATACTGGCAAATAAATGAGAAAAATATATAAAAAAGGTGGTTTTTTTAACGATTTTCAACAAAATTCTTTAAAATTGCTTCCGAAATACTTTTGTCAGCATTAAAAAAGTGTTGACTGAATTTAATTGATGAATCACTATGCACAAACACATTACTGCAAACAAAAACTAGGAAACTAGACAAGTTAGAAGTACTCATCCAGTGGTTATCCTCGCGGAATCCTAGCTCAATGTGCGATATCGCAATGATATCGTGTAGGAAGATATTGATTATAATGTTGAGAAAACAACGGTTTTATATAATCTTTTCTTACAGCAATACCATTGAGAGCATCCGGAAATCTGAACATCCGCCAAGTAGATAGGTGAATCGTGATTGATCCCAGTGGATGCGAGTCGCGAGGGCTGTGCAGGCGCGGCGCACTGACCGCGCAGGTGCGGCCGGCCATCGACACCATAAAATTAATAACCCGTCTCCCCGATGCACTCTTGGTCGTTTGGCCGTCATACTCACCACATATACCCAAATATGTTAGCGCTCAGGGGACTTGTAGGTGGCAAGTGCCTATGTGTTTGTTATCGCTTTGGAGAACTTCTCGATAAACTTGAGACAGGTTCTATCGCCCCTTTTGTGGCAGTGGATTGAAGATAGTGTTAGGTGCTTTTAAAGTGCAATATCTAGTTTCGTATTGTTTAAATTTGCAGTCGTATTGAGTGGTTGAATGCGTCAATGCATTATGGCACTGCTAATCATATAGTTATCTACTTAACTATAAATAATGTTAAAAATAGATATTTTTAAAATGTCACTTGCCTATCTATCACTCTAATGTATTTTCCTCTGTTAATAAGACACTCTCCTGATATTATGTAGTTACATATAACTATATATCAACGCTTTTATTGAAATCAATTACATTGACATGCATACGTTAGAAGTTTACGAAAATCGCTAAAGTGCATGACGAATTATTATGGTCTCTTAGAATCAATATTGAGGAGTACCAACAATCAAGACCTACATATCATTAAAGAAAGAACATACGAGTCCCTATTAGAAAACAACGGTAATGAAATGAATAATCTTTTCCTGGGTGAACGGTGCGTTGTGAGCACTCGGTGCAAGTACTGCAACGCATTAAGATCGCATGGCGTCCGTCGCGCTTCCCGGAGTTATTTATCTCAGTACTTTTTACTTACACTCAGGCGTAGTTATCATAAATACAAATAGGAATTTATAATGCCATATCCTGAGGAGCGATGAAACGAGCTGCTGTAAAAAACATACGTGAATCGTCACAGGAACATACCAACCAATCAATCTTATCTTAGATTTTAATGTTAAACTTTTTAATTATTATATATATATATACAAGTAATTGTAGACTTCTCCTCGTGCTTATACAGTGCTATTCTGCTCTACTCTGCAAAAAAAAATTTTTAAGAATTGATACCGAATAATAGTTTCTTGTTTGTTTAACCTACTGGAACTATTCTGACCCTGTAATAACATATACGTTATTTATTAGATACAACTGAAACACCGCCAAATTTAATCTTGTTAACGAAGAATTAGGTATTTAATCTCTTATAAATCGTTAAGAAATGAAATACCCACATTATAAGTACTTAGAGCTTTTGACCTCCCACAAATTGATTTATCATATTAGAATCTTTCAACGAATTAGTTTCCATTCAGGGTTGATGTTAGATTTGTAATTAATGAGGCCTTGGTTTGGAGGCTCAGACGAAGCGACTGCGCCTGAGGTGCCGCGGCCGACGAGACCGAGGCAGCCAGGGGAGCTGCGGGGATTGGTAAGGGGAGGGGCAGAGGATCCCACTCCGCCGAGACGGTAAGTCTGCTTGATAAAGGAGGATTTTATCCGCTCGATTTAGCATGAAATTGGAACACAAAGTGAATAAAGCCACAAGATTGTAAACATTACGAGGTTCCCTTTTTTAGAGCGGGCATTCGGCTTATTTACGGTTCTCTTTTTATTAGTCACCGGTGTCCGCTTGGAGCCTTCTATTTATTACCTTGTTAAACTCTAGTTAACGAACCGATCGCTCAGTACTCCAAGCTTGCGATGCACTTAATTGGATATTTATCGCTTTACCCCAACTCGGCTTAATTGATTCGCGCCGTACGCGTCTGTAAACCAGGCCATGCCATTTCAGGTGCGCACTAAATTGAATTTAAATAAAAAACTTAAAACAGAAAAGTTTAATTTTTCTGTTGAGCTTAAAAGGCGATTGGTTCGGAGACGAGGATGTAAATCGTTAACGTTATGCGTTCCCACGCATCCGCACGCGGGAGTGTAGCGTTTGGGTCTACAGAATGAATGACTCACTAATCTCGAAGCTCCATTTCCACAAGTCATAGTGCAATTAATAATATGCGGCATCCTGTCGAATTATCTCTCGTCGTGGCAGGGGTCCGAGCGGCTTTAATTTACCACAATGGAAGTGGGTTCTGAGAAGCGTCCGCGGCGAGGCGGGCCGATTCCTCGACGAAAACAAACAGAAAATAATTATCATAAAGATGAAGAGCGGCCGCTCGAGGCTCGCCGCTGCTAATGGGGCCCACCTGGCAGCGCACTCTGCCTGCCCCCGGTCCCTCCGCCCTCGCACTCCTGTGCCTTTTTAAGCTGAAGGCACACCGTAACTCAATTATTGGAATCCAAAATAAACGTGTAAAACCATCCAAGTGGTTTTAATATCGTTATGCGTTGAGAACCTTAAAAATCGTCATGTGTTAATCAACTCCTCGATCTTCCTTGCAAACAAGCTCAAATTATTTCTTTGCAACAGTTTGATCCCATGGCAGGAATTGAACCCGTGAGCCCCGGTTTTACGGCATGAAACCCGGTGAGTAAAACCGGGGAACACGGTTCCCGCTAGAGAGAAAGTTTTATGCCTTAAACATTTGTACATGTAATTATCGCTTAGCACGCGAAAGGGCTGGTTATGATATTAAGAAATGAAACAGTTGAATCCCTTCAGATCTTTGAGTTATTACTGCATTTTTTCACAGATTTTATTGAACAGTTTCAGCGTTATGTCTTTTCAGTTTGAATGGTAATTGAAAGTTCAGCACCATTTATTGATTGCTACTTCCTTACGCCGTTCTAGCAAAAAATGTGCATGTCTGTGAAGTTCCGATGACAATAGAATAATGTGATGAAAAGTATCTGATTATCTCTGTACTGTCAGAAACAGTAGGATGTCAGAAATTATTTTGATTAGCTTGCTTGACTGTAAAATATTATTGATACAAAAAAACTCTTAATAATTTATTATAGATTTTCTAATATGAAAGTACTTATTTGTTAAATATTGACGAGGTGTAATGAAAATGTACTCTAGTTTTACCCGCTGGCTCGATAGCCTCACTTCATAGATAACTTACTTTCCTATGTTACATATAGTTATTACATAGTATTGCTTAATTATTCTCTAATACATTTTTGAACTTGGGTGCTGAGCTTGCATAAAATGAAAAGATCACGTCGCTCAAATGAGGTATATAAAGTTTTTCCAGTTCTCGACTTTGAGACTTAATTTTAAATAAGAATTTTTTATCGTCCACGCATTGTTATTGTCATCCTACCCTTATGTGTAGCTATTTTCCAACACCCTACAATATAGAAGATTGAGTAGAAAAATTAAAAAATATCAATAATAAAAGAAACGCAATCGATAGTATAGATCAATTTCTTAAATTTTTGGGCAGTGTACCTTCATCCCTACGCCACATTCCTAAATCTATAGCCGCGAACGAAGCCGACTCATCTTCACCGTATAACTAATAAGGGCATGATTGGTTTTTGATTGCCAATGGTAAAGTTAAATCTTCAGCCGAACTTGGAACGAGCTTATCCTACAAATTAGATTCCTCATTAAATACAATACAAACTATACTAATTAGATCATAATGAGACACGTTATCAGAGTCAATCACATAAAACTATCAAACTTGTCAATAATAATTAATAACCAAAGGTTTGTTAATCTTATGTGGCGCAAATAATCCAAAATTAAGAGAAAACTTTTAGGCACAATGTATTAATGAGAAACAATAGGTACCAAAGTAGTTGTAATAAATCATTATGCAACAAAATAATCTTTTTGTCCAGAACGTTTAGAAGTGCGAAGCATTTTGTTTCTAAACACTCATTTGGTTGTAGATGAAGGTAAGTACGCAATATATCACGTTTCATTTCTATAGCACCTTCTACGAAATTATGTAGAGCACTTCGTAGGCCTCGTAGAGCAATACTTAACATATTTTGTCGTACAATTTTATAAGTATAATTATTATTAGTCAATAAGACGCAATATTATAGGGTTATATGTGAGAACAAGCAAATAAACAATTAAGAAACCTTAAATTTACGTACTACGATAGACCACACTTCATTTGACACAAAAAGGTATTTAGTAGTTTTGAAGTGTTTTAGAAATATCATAAAAAAACTATAAACTGTTACGGAGGTAAGTGCTACCTAACACAAATAATATTCCCATTTATAATTTTAACATGGGTAGTATAGGATTTGTATGAAGTCAATCATATTTTTTTTTAGGTTATTGTGACGGATCGAGTTCGTGGCCCACCTGATGTTAAGCGGACTGACCTCTGCCTATAACAGATGCATTTCGTCACAAGTCACGAATCGCACTGCGCCCGTCACCTTGAGACATAGTTGTTTAGTCTCATGTGCCTGTAATTTTACTGGCTCTCAAGGACTGCTGTCGGAACACACCGTTAGGTGCTTGGCGACAGATTTTCTACTTGAGGGTGGTCGCTAGCCAGTCAGGCATTCGCAAAATCCCCTTCCAACATGCAGTGAAGCTCAAGCCCGCGGTAGGATTCGAACCATGGACCTGCTCCGCGGCAGTCCATAGCCAATGCCACTGAGCCATCACTACTTCAATTTTTTCTTAAATGAAATAGTCTGAAGTTGAAGACAAACGGATATATTATATTTTAAAACGATAAAATTTGTAACAAATGATGCCAATTTCATCACTTTCAAAACAAACCCAAAAGAAACAGTTACAACGAAACGCAAGATAAGATCTCATGCTTGTATTGAGTTAGACCACAGAATAATGTCTTCAGCTTACCATAACAATAACAGCTTGAACTTTTGAAAAGGATCGCAGTCACACGTCTGCTACCTTTTGTTTCTTATCGAACTTTGTGGTGGTCTTCGGCAATTACTGAATAGAATTAACTGTTATATAAACCTGTTCAAAGCAATTACCTCATTGCAATTAGGTGTCTTTAACCAATGCCGTGCCGAGCCTACTTCTCGGGATCGAATTACTAACAGTGAATGTTAACATTTTCCCAATCTCATTATCTCTGTAATACTTTGTGTGAATTCGAATTTTTATCTAAGCAATGTGCTGTAATCTAAAGAGACTCTTACGGTACTCACTGAGAACAAAACAAAGATCGTTTGCGAGAGTTTTAAATGCAATTCAAGGAATGTTAGGACCGTGTGTTTCTTTAACCGATGCGTTATCTTCGGTCGGGGCTCACTTTACGTCGATAACTTTGTCTCCTGCTATAATTTAACACTGCCCGCCGTCCAACTGTGAAAGCTCGAGATAAAATGCTTTGACGAATTCCTCGGGTTCCTATCTCAATGGTGGAATATGTTGTTTTTAGCGTCGTTTTTTCGTCGGCGGTGTTCGGAAGGTTTTGCGAGGACACCGGTCGAGGACGGTCGGCCGGTGGTCCATTAAAGCTGGAACAATGGACCACTCCGCTTCTATTGGCCGTTTTATCTAACTTTGACGCTGATTATGTGAATTTGGCCGGCGTTTGTTTTTAAGTTACAACGTGACTAATTATTTTTTTAGACGGATTCCTGATATTTACCTCCCTGTTTGCCTACTTTGGAGGTGTAAAAAACTAATTAGGTGAATTCCTTCTCATCGAAGGACGGATGTTGGCAATTATCTCACAATTTAACGGTTAAGAAGGGAATTATAATATCATTTGTGTAGAACACCTTATAATACATGTTAACAAAATTCTGTACTTACTTATATTTTTTTAATGTAGGTAAAGTAGGTGCCTAGGAGATTTAATGCTTTAAGCTTTATTTAAAAAATAAATTTATTTTCAAGTAAGTATTTCTATTATCGTTCCAAAGTCCACCTTTGAATCTTTTTGTTTGTTAAACTTTGCTGCTGTAGTGAGACGGCTATAATATTTTTTCCCACAGCATCAGGTCGTATTAATAAAATATTCAAATAAAAATCGAGCTGTGCTTTAAGATAAAGGAATGCTGGAATACTTCGAGCAGTGTTGAGAATATTATCAATTATAGGCGAGGAAGGTTTTACCCCCCGCTGCTTCAAACCTTCGCCACTAATATGGAAAAGGCCTCTTTGATTTATAGAATTACCGGCGCAGAGATAAAAAGGTATTTATGTGAATTAATATGTGTTTTCCATCTGTTTTATCTTTTATGTACTTAATTTTTTTTGTTTACTTATTTGTAACGAACGCTAGGGCCCATGGTTCGAATCTTGCCGATATGCTTCCTTATCAGGAATAAAACAAAGCTAACAGACATACTCACTAAGATATATAAACAAAAATGGACGTTGGACGGGCCATATGATTCGTAGCAAATACGAAAAATGGAGCGAACTAATAAGTGATTGGTATCCAAGAGACGGGAAAAGAAGCAAGGGAAGGCAGGTCAAAAGGTGAGAGGACGAAATTAGGATGACAGCTGGTCCATACTGAAAGAGAGCAGCTATGGACAGAATATATTGGGGAGAGCTAGAGGAGGCCTTGCCGAAAAAGGCACTCTGAATTGAGGGACAGTATTTAGTATCTAACACAGACTAAGATTATTAACTGTTATTTAAGAAAAAAAATCTGAAATAAAGGCTTATCATTATTATCTGTTGCCAAGCACCTATCGGCGTGTTCTAACAGCTATCCAGCCAGGAATAAGTTAAGCCTGTTAAACATCCTCGTCTACATCTTTATTTACCAACAAGTAAGACAATGGATAACATGTAACATGAACAGCTGTAAAAAAAAGGATACACTCAGCAGAACTTAGTTGTGTCGCGGTAAGATTACGGAAACATTTCATATTTATCTCTGGAGGAACTGTAAGGATATAGGTATTACTAGACCTGCAACAAGACTGGAGCCGATTAAGCTTAATAACCTCGGGATGCCGTTCAATAGGAAACATCATACACTCGTAGTATAATTCATTTCTTTGTAGATTTTCAGCAAACAAATATATTCAAATTTTATTGTGTTTCTTATAGTGTCTTTAAGCCTTAACCTTAGGACCAAAATTTCACTTGATGATAAGTGACGATGTGACCGAAGATGGTAAAGCAGCCTTTACATAAAATGGGGACTGACTCTCAAGCTGTCTGTGCGTGGCGACAGATTTTCTAGTTGTAAAGTAAAGCTATGCATTCGTATCCGAATATTCATCAAATTCCCTATCAAAAAGCAAAGTGACAAGTTTTCAGGCTGCTCGAAGGCCTCCGATATAGTAAAACGACTACCTTGATTATAATAATAAATGTAGGTATCACTGGGTAAGCAGATGATAGCGCAGTGGTAGCAGGTTAGTAAGTATATTTTGGTAAGTACCTATTTATTATACACATTAGACCTATTGCATATTATGAGCTACTGTACCAGTCGGATGGTCCGATGCTAAACACAACCTCCCTTATTATGGGGGGGGTTTGCCATAATCCCATGATTAGATTAGAGATATCAGAACCTCAGAAAGCACTGCTGCCCACCTTCTGGTGTGTTACCCTTAGTCGCCTCTTACGACATCCACGGGTAGAGATGGTGGGTGATATTCTAGCTCGGCACCCCACGGAGCACCAAACAATATTATGAGCTAGCGGTACTCAAATCCATTTTTACAGAGATATTTTGAAGCGCTCGTAGCGAAGTTTGCGTAGCGGTTCTTAACCAATCATCAAAGTTAGGCAAAGTTCGCCCGGGTCATCACTTGGATGGGTGACCACTAGTGACATTACTAATGAGCGTTTACGTGCTTCGGAGGGCGTTAAGCCGTCGGTCCCGGTTGTCGTCTTAGGATGGCAGTCGTTAAAGCATGGTGGTAGGGCATTTTGCGAATGCCCGCCTGGCTAGGTACCACCCTCAAGTAGAAAATCTGTCGTCAAGCACCTAACCGTGTGTTCCGGCAGCTGTCCTTGAGAGCCAGTACTTCTAGGTTAGCCTGAACAACATCTTCGACCACATCATCACTTACCATCAGATGAGATAGTGGTCAAAGGCAAACCTATCCTGCATAAATAAAAAAAAAAAAAAAAACTTCTGGGCAGATATGTTTCAGTGTAGACCTTGTCATCGCTTTTTAGCTTATAAGACTGCTTTCATATTTTAGTTATTTTTACTTACACGCTACAAAAAAAATAATATTATTAGGGGACCATAACGGCAATTCTCAGAATCGGGATACTTATTAGCAATCGATGAATGGTAAAACATAGTAAAAACAACAAATACTTTTAAAAACAACAAATACTTTTAAAAACAACAAATACTTTTAAAAACAACAAATACTTTTAAAAACGCCACGCAGCCAAACCGGAAGAATTTTCGAAAATTCTTCCGGTTTGGCTGCGTGGCGTTTGTGACGTCACGTCGGCTTAGCAGGAAAATTAAGCGGAATTGTCACTAGATATATTTTTATATTTTTTAAGTGTTTTATTAAAATATTAATTTGATGTTTTCTTAAAATATTTTAAAAGTATTTGTTATTATTAAAATGGATTTCCGCAAAGTAACGCCTGAATCTATTCATTATAGTAAAAACAATCGATTATCTGCAAATTGCGATTACCGATTCGATATGGATATTCGGACTCAAAGCTGCTTGATGTAATGAAAGTTTATTTGCTCAAGTTCTTTTACGGTGCGCAGTGAGGTCGCTGTGGCAAGTTGGGCGCCTGAGAATTTATGTATGAGTGTATTTTCAATGATAAATTTTGAACGCCTGATCAGATTTTGATCAAATTTGGTAGAAAATCAGCTTGTATAGATATTTATTATTTATAAGTTCGTGTATGAGTTATATCAGTCGTAAGGTTGATGGGATATCATTTCTAAAAAAGCTGTAGAGATTTGACGCCACTATAAAATATGCTAGTCCTCCTGTCCACTACCTTTTCGTACTTTGTCTTATCAATCGTAGATAGTAATATAATGTGTGTCAGTATTTTTTTTCATGGGTGTTGTCGCTGAGCGATCGCTTTTCCCAATGAATCTAAAATACAAGCTTACCAACTTATTATTACAAAGCTAACTCTGCTAGTAAATAAATAGTTATGTATACGTATTATTATTATTACTTACAGTTGTTATTGTTGATGAAATCCAATGAGATGTCTTGATATTACGATTTGGAAAGAATGTTAATTTTTTATTGATAACATTAATTTCCCGTGGTTATTTAATTATTTGTATCATTTTACTTGGTCTAAGCAACAGATGTAAAATGATAATTATGTAAAAAATGATTTAAACGTAAGGAAAATTACTATAATAAAAAAAAGCAATTTGCAAGTGATATAATTACAATGGATGGTAAAGCTCTTGTAAACCATGAATAAGGTCAGAAAATTACACAAAATCTTGTGTATATTTATTCTCTTCCCGATTATCCAATGTTGCAGTCGATTGCTAGGATTCGACATCGCAAAAAATCTAAATCAGAAAAATACGTACCCGTAATGTTCGGAAAGCATGCATGGTGGTAGGGCATTTTGCGAATGCCGCCTAACTAGCTACCACCCTCAAGTAGAAAATCTATCGCCAAGCACCTAACGGTGTGTTCCGGCAGCTGTCCTTGAGAGCCCGTACTTCTAGGTTAGCCTGAACAACATCTTCGACCACGTCATCACAAAACATCAGGATATAGATATGAGATAGTGGTCAAAGGCTAACCTACCAGGAATAAAAAAAAGTCTGTTAAGATTTGTCTATTATATTTTTATCACAGCGAAAATTGTCCTCCGTGTCCGTTTTTAATTAACATAAGGTTATTATAAAGTTTGCATGGGATGTCTTAAACCTCCGCATTTATTAACTAAGGATAGCTGTATATATCTCAACAAAATTTCAAGCACTATCGCACGCTAAGCGAATATCTCATGCACACATTTTTATTCATCTTAGGCGATTATGATGTCACCACTATCTATGACAGTTAAAAATAATAATAAGAGCACAAAAAACTAATCTTATAACACCTGTCTCAGTGGCTTGTGGAATCCGGTGTGTAAAATATGAAGATGCAGATACGATTTCCGTCTGAAAGAAGATGATGATATATGTGTACTTATGTAACATTACGGATTATATCCTGCGACAGTACACGATATGATGTATATTTGAAACTTTAATAAATGTTCGTAAAAACGTAATATACTTAATTTGGTATTAAGTACCTATACTTTACACAGCCACAATTATGATTACAAAACTAGGAATAAAGATTAGAAAGCAGTGCCAAGTTTTACATTAGTAAAGAAAATAAAAATCCATTTAGGGGATAATCCCGCGATTTTATAATGTAATTCTTCTATTTTTAAAATTGCAGCATGAAACTAACTTTTCGAGATATTTTATTCAAAGGATGTACAAAATCACAATGCATAGAAAAATGTTGAACCACGAGTGGGGCTTGAACCCACGAGCCTCTATTGGATAGTTAATCTTATTCGCAAGCATGCGTTACTTACAGCAAAAAATTCAGACATTGACACTCAAAACCGCGGATTGAGTCCCTCCGCGGTTTTGAGCTTTCACCTCGAGTAGAACATATATCGCCGAAGCACCTAATGGTGTGTTGTTCCCTGAAGTACATCCTCGACCACATCATCGCTTATAAACAGGTGAGATAGAGTTAACACGTTCATTGTCCACATACAAATTAGTAAAAAAAATCTTGCACCATCTTTTGTTGTAGTATATCTGGCTGAAGCCAAAAACACATGGAGACTGGCTAGTCCAAATACTGAATTCCCAGGTATTTTAAAAGAAGTAAAAGCATTCGTCCGTCACCCTGACACATAGTTGTTAAGAATCATGTGCCTGCAATTTTACTGGCTTTCTATGAGTGCTTTTGAAACACACTGTTAGGTGCTGGGCGATAGATTTTCTACTTGAGGGTGGTAGCTAGCCTAGCGAGCATTCACAAAATGCCATTCCACCGTGCGGTCCAGCTCAAGCCGTCGCGCGGCGTGGTCGCATGATATCGAACCATGGACCTGCGGCGCAGCAGTCCCTAGCTATTATCGCTCGGCTATCATTGTTCAAACATTTTCAGAATTCTTTTATATGTGGGACTAAACATTGGGGCTTATAAAGAAGAAAGTGATATAATTATTGTTTTCTTTAATAATTGGAAAGTATTTGTCACGTGACCTTGACGTTACCCAACATGTGGATCATTGGACAGTGAACGTTGTAAAGATAAAAAAAACTTTTTGCAACTCGTCTAATAAGTACCTACCTTACTTTACGACTAAGGGCCTGTTTCAGAATGTTCGAGTAAGTTCCGGCTGTACTACCCAGAACATATTTAAGAAATAAAACAGTCTCTTTGCGTTTAACAGTCATTGATTTAGCCTATCCATCGGTTAAAGCTTGAAACGCGCTGCATGTTAACTGTCATTTTTATCATTCAGTTATTTTATGTTCTGGGTAGTATAACCGGAACTTACTCGAACATTCTGAAACAGGCCCTTAGAATAATAAACGTGCAGAATCTTTACCTGCATAATAAAACTGTCGTCTCTAATGGAAGTGATGTGATTTGTTTTTGTTTATCTCGACTGTAACACACGGTCTAGATATCCTATTTCCGACCTATAGGTATGTATATCAGATTGTTCGCTAAGTAGGTAATAAAGCAGCTAAGGCGTAAATTACCTATGCTAATAATATATCCATCAGTTCACGGCTACACCTATTGCAATGATAAATCATCGTAAAGAAATGGTTTTATAAATAAAATAATTAAGTAGGTACTTACTCAATACTTTTTACAGCTCATTTGATAGACTAGCCTATGACCACTACCTCAGCTGACGGTTAGTGATGATGTGGTCGAAGATGTTGTACAGGATTCATTAGAAACTTTATAACTTTTGTATTGGTATTTGTTTCGACCAAATCGCATTGGTCGTGGTCACGAGCGGACTGAAGAGGCGGGTGTCAAAGTCGGGAAGGCTGGGTTTTTTCTCCAACTACCCGCATTTGATTAGATATGTATCGTCTCGACACACAACACTGACAACATACACAGGTCTTAATGAAGGTAACGCGTTTGGTAAATTTCCTTAGCACTGGATCCCAGGATGCAGCTAACTTAAAATCATCCTCTCGATTGAAATTATGATATTTCCTCATTTCTATAGCTTCTCGTACCTACTAGTCTATATAGAATGGTAGTGACGTTCCGTTGAGATGACTTTCGGGTCGTGGGGCTCAATCCAATGGTCAGGTCCTGACTCTAGCAGTGTTCAGCTAGTTTGTGGAATATATGAACTACCGCAGCTGCAATCTACCCTGTATACACCAGGTTCCATCCAGATGTCAGCCATATCTGGTGTCATCGGTCAGCCTATGGAAACGCCATCCACCTGGAGGTAGTGGTGGTTACGATAGACGAAATAATTTCCATCCATTGTTTTAGTAAAACGATGTACCTAATTCTCTGGACGTTCAAACTTTACCGTTACAACCTCAAGTCACTCTTTTACCGGAACATTAGAAAAAGCGACTCAACGGCAAAATTCACCATAATATCGTGTGGGTCAAGAGTAAGGTTTTCGATAATTTGGATGAAATGGCTTGAGGATGGTAGCTAGACAGGCGGGCATCCGCAAAATGCTATCATACTATAACGACCAACCGGGACCGACACGGCTTAAGGTGCCCTCCGAAGCATAGAAGCGCTCAGTAGTAATGTTACTAACGGTCACATCACCCGAGGCATGACCTCGGCGGACGATGCTTAACTCAGCCGATCGGTTAAGAACGGCTAAGCAAACTTACAGCGCTTCTACTTTTATAAAATGTATGGGTATGTATGTACATTGTGTAATGTAATACATAGTAAGTTCACGGTAAAATCCAACGTTAAAATAACAGTACCTACCTACCTTACTTCTACAACGCAACGTTCAAAACAAAGCAACAGCAAGTCAACAACATAGTACTTATTTACATACTTTTCTCTGAAAATTATTTAATCTTACGCTGTACAAACGAAAAACAGCACGCGGTTGTGTTTGTAAATAATACGGCAAGGAGCCTTGAATGTGCAGCTAACATGTTCCATCTTTAATAAATCAACAAAAACATTAAACATAAAATCAACTTTATGTTCATATATTAAGCTCTACTTTCGAAAAACACTAAGCCTGAGTAGCGAGCTTTTCGAAAGCACAACTTCACGTCAAAATTTTAGATCACATTTAAATTTAAGCTCTATGGTTAGTGTGTAAGGTTTAAATTTGGAGATGAAGGCTGATAGTACAGGAGCTGAACACCAAAAAGTGTTTACCCATAAATCACGCTCATTGTTTGAGTAAACTTCTATTTCGATGGGTTCCTGCGAAGCGCCGGGATTCGCTAAACAACACACTTCTTAGTAAGTACCTACCTACACCGAAAACTAATTGCGCATTAGTTTAACCATTATAAATATTATAATGTACTGGGTTGTTTTTTTGTCTTTGGCCTCGAATTTCTGCACTCTGCCAGCGGCATGGTCGCGTCGCCGTCGTTTTCAACTGAGACATCATCCAGTTCTCTTAATGTAAACTTTGTTAAAGGCTCCACCAAAAGTAACTTCCAATAGCCAACCTATACAAATATTGGTTCCAATTCGTACGTAGCAAAAGTTTAACTATTCTGTCCAATTACTTGAACTATGGCTATCTTATCTGGTCTCTAATAGGCACTATTCTACTTCCTGTCATTATTCCACGCTTGAGAGGTCGGCACAACGGCACATTAATTTTGTTGGATAATAAAGCCCTTGGGGTGCCGGGCTAGAATGTCATACCTTCCCATTACATCCCGTGGGTATCGTACTGGAAGGTGGGCAGTAGCACCTTCTGAAGAACTTGTATTGTACACTGCGATCCCCAAGACGCCTGTCAAGCGTGGAGATTATATCAAACCCTCCTCTTAATGGGGGAGGCTGTGTTCAGGAGTGCCGGCTGATACAGTATAAAACCCCATAACTAGACCCGATTTCCATCTAAACGTGCTTTCATGTAGGTACATAAATCAAGGATGAACATGGTAAAATTTTAGTAGGTACATACTCGAAACTATTACATTACTTTTACGTGTTTTTTTTTTAAATCTTGGTAGGACTAAACTTTGACCACTATCTCACCTGGTGGTAAGTGATGATGTGGTCGAAGATGTTGTTCAGGCTAACATAGAATTACTGACTCTCAAGGACAGCTGCCGGAACACACCGTTAGGCGCTTGGCGACAGATTATCTGCTTGAGGGTGGTAGCAAGCCAGGTAGGCATTCGCAAAATGCCCTACCATCATGCTATAACGACTGCCATCCTAAGACAACAACCGGGACCAACGACTTAACGTGCCCTCCGAAGCACGGAAGCGCTCAGTAATCATTAGCGGTCACCCAAAGAAATAATCATTACATACGTAAATTTTACAAAGCTCAATGCAAGTACGAAAATGGGCAGACTGCTAGCCGTTGTTACCAGCTAACCTATGGATGGAGAGGTCAATCAACAAATAACAAGAAAGATATTCAATATAAATATTATTTATTTCTATCGGTATCTACTATTATCATATGCATAACACTTAATAACATTCTTCTAACAAAAATTCACTTATTGATTTATTGTATCTTTCAGGTAAAATGTCCTTTAATTCTGATCTAGTTAACCAGTTCGCTTTGTTCTTCGTGACATTTCCAGTGTTGTAGTTGGCGTAGTAGAAGAAAACCTGGTAACAAAAAGTTTTTATAGGTTAATTTTTGCACCTTTGCCTTTTGGTAAGTGGTGATGTGTTCGAAGATAGTAGCTGCTTAAGACTGCAATGTTTATACAAAAAGAGAAAACGTTTCTACCCCCCTAAACAATTGCCGATTTTGATGATTTTTGGATATGTTATAGATGTTATCAATATCCAGGTTTATAGGTTTTGATTTTTATCATTATATTAAAGGAATTAGATAGATAACTCTTTATTGAATACACCATAATAACAACATTAAACTTATTACTAAAACATACCTTAAAATCTAGTGTATCAATGGGCGGTCTTATCGCTCAGAGCGATCTCTACCAGTCAACCCATCAATAAGGGATATGTTCAAGATATTGGGCGGGGTTTGTTAAGGTCTAAATATATCTATACTGATGTTACCAAATGATTAACTAATTAACCAAAACTAAATAAATATATGAAAACACACATATATAAATATATAATAAATAAATACGACATAAACATACATATTTATCATATAAACATATACATATATTATTATAATAAATACGACATAAACATACATATATACCATATAAACATATACATATATAGCTTACAACGTGTTAAACACATAATTAAATTAAAAAACGACGTTTTTACCGTAGTGTCCCTTATTATAGAAAGTTAGAGCAATAGATAATAATTTTTGACTTGATCCTTGAAAGATTTCAATGAAGGAGCACGTTTAATTTCTAGCGGTAGTGGATTCCACAGACTGACAGCTTCAGCGGCAAATGAACAGTGGTAGAAAGTAGTTTTAGTTGCAGGTTGTTGTAGCGTTAAGTTTTCTAATGACCTTAACGACAGCGAATAGGAGAATAGGAATAGGTAGAATGAAGATATTTATTATATATAATTGTTCCTTGAGGTAGCGCGGGGATAAAGGATGGAATAGAATACTGTAAAGGAGAGATAATATATGAGCATTCCGGCGACGACGAATAGGGAGCCACTTGAGCTTATTACGAAAATCGGAGACATGATCATATATGCGTAAGCCATATATAAATCTTATACAAAAATTTTGGAGTCGCTCAAGTTTATTCAATTGCTCCTCGGTTAGGTCAAGGTAGCAGACGTCAGCATAATCAAGAATAGGGAGTAAAAGGGACTGTGCAAGCGCAATTTTAGTGGTAGTAGGTAGAAAGTTTCGAAGTCTCCGTAAGGAACCTGCGGATGCAAACAACTTACGGCTAGTGATAGCTATTTGAGGATCCCATGTTAGGCTTTGGTCAATGGTAATACCTAGATTTTTGACAGTTTTACTAAAAGGGACAGCCACTCCATCAAATACCAGTCGTTGTAGTAAGTCCCAGTCTACCTTTGAAATTAAGCGAGAACTTCCTACTAAAATAGCTTGAGTTTTAAGTGGATTAACTTTCAGCCCGTAAGCTTTGCTCCATTCCATTATTAGAGACAAGTCTTCATTAGTTGCTTTCACTGCATCACAAAGGTTAAGCAATGTTGCTTGTCGGTATAGTTGAAGATCATCTGCATAGAGGTGGTAGGATGACGAAATATTTTCAGATATTGAATTTATAAAAATGGAAAAAAGAAGAGGAGATAATACGCCACCCCGAGGTACACCGGCAGAGGTGTCACACCATGAAGAGAAACGATCTTCAATGCGAACACGTTTTCGGCGACCGTACAGGTAAGAATGAAACCAGTCAATCACCGTTGGAGATATGTTGTTTGATCGAAGAATTGCAAGGAGTATGTCGAAGTCAACAGTGTTAAACGCACTGCTAAAATCTAAAAGTGTCAAAACAGTTAACTGGCCGTTATCCATCCCTAGACGGATATCGTCAGTTATTTTGAGGAGTGCAGTAACTGTGCTATGTCCTGGACGAAAGCCAGACTGAAGGGGGTTTAAAAGATCATTGTGAGTAAGAAAAGTGTTAATTTGGTTATAAACTAATCGTTCAAGTACTTTCGATAGGAAAGGAAGTATTGAAATTGGGCGATATTCTGAATGAGATTTGGGATTAGATTTTTTTGGCAAAGGGATTATTTGTGCTTCCTTCCATAAGGAAGGAAACTTACTATTTAATATGGAAAAGTTAAAAATATAGCACAGTGTTGGAACCAGCATGTTTCGACTGATTCCATCAGTTCCAACAGCATTTGAAGATATAGAGAGTATGCTTTTCTTAACATCACAAGCGACTGTGAATTGACTAAAGACAAATGAAAAAAGGTCAGGGGTTGTAATGTTAGAAAGAAAATTTAAAGTATCATCTTTTGACGATTCGTCTATATAAGACGATGACACAAAGTATTGGTTCAATGAATTAATATCCAAATTTTTCGGAGTAAACTCTTGGCGAGATTTACCAACCCCTAAAGACCTAAGAAACTTCCATACTTTCGCTGGATCCTTTTCTTAAACAGACTCATGAATATGGCGCCTTTGTGCATCTCTACACACCAAATTGCAGTGATTACGTACCCTGGTGTATCGGGTTTTGTTCCCATCTGTAGGATTACACTTATATTTAGTTTTCGCAACTGTTTTATTATGTCTTAATATTTTTATATCCTCAGTAAGCCAGGGCGCAGGTGTATGTTTTATTTTGGTGGATCTTAATGGGGCGTGAACGTCATAGAGTTGGGTGATAAGAGAATTAAATATTGCAATTTTGTCGTCAATTGAATCAGAATCTACAACTGGGGACCAATCAATATTTTTAGCGTCGTCTAAAAATGCATCTTGATTTATACCACTACAAAATTACGCTGCAGAATAATTGTGGGTCTAGATTTAGGAGGACGAATCTTGTACGATAAGAATATCAAATCATGGTAGGAAAAATCATCAGCCGAACACTGACCATACTTAGCAACAAGCTCTAATGACGACACCATAATAAGGTCCAAAAGTGAAGGGACTGAATTTGGAAAGTGATGAGTCGCGCCTAGTGGGAGGATATGCATATTGCTAGCTTTGATTTGGGTCTCTAATGAAGTAGTGCGACTGTTATTCTTGAGGAGGCAAGTGTTGAAATCACCCATAACTATTGTGTGACTATAGGCCGGAACAATATCTGTTAAGAGCTTTTCAAAGGACGAGAAGTAATTGTTGCTATCTGAATTGCTATAGTAGACTCCGAGAAGTACTTTAGAATGGGAGAGAAGAACTTCAATGAAAAGGTGTTCGCCAGCATTTGGGGGAGGTGGTTGAGTTGATGTGCTTATTACAGTGTAGGGAATGTGGGCACGGATATAAATAGCTACACCACCACCGCGGCCAAATGACCGATCATTGCGAATGAGATTAAACCCTGGTAAGGTGTATGAAACTGAAGGAAGAGATGGCTTCAGCCAAGATTCGGAGACTAGAATAGCATGAACATTCTTGTTATGAAATGACGTCAGCATATCAGGGAAATGAGCCGGAATGCTCTGCGCATTAATATGAATAACGTTAAGGTTTTTAGGTACATCAGAAAAGTGTGAATCTAAAGTTTCAGAAAGAGAAGGGATACTTAGAAAACTGTCATTACTACAAGACGATGATAAAGATAAATAATTGTAATTATCAATATTATCACTCAATATGTTTAACATTTAAAAATTATATAAAATATATTACTAAAACAAATATATATAAAATAAATAATATTATATTAAATATATAAATCTGTAAGTAGGCAGTACCTACTACTCATATACCGTACCTGCCGGTTTTTATGACAAGACTATTTATGTATAAAAAACAAACAACATCCTACTATAAAAATAACAAAGTGCTTCCAAATAATTGACGAACTGCAAATGTATGTGTGTGGAATTTGAATTAATGGGTATTTAAATACCGATATTTTCTAAAAACTTGTATCTCTAGTTTGTGAATTATTTATAGTAAAAATAATTATATAAATAGAAAAAGGAAAACCAATAAACCTAGTTTATTCTGTCAGTTATAAAAAAAGACCAACATTTTTAGATTTCAGTAATTGACACAAATTCTAAGTCAAAACTTGAAGAAGCTGCAATTGTCCTTATCGCACTATTCTGTTCGGGCGTTCAGTCGCGAGACAGCATCACTTTGTTAAAATACCTATTATTCTGTAGAAGCTTCTCTTCCCGTTCCTCTTAAACTAAAATGGGAAGGACAGCTGCAGAAACACACAGTACAGATTTGCACTTCGCTTCTTTTGCATTCGCATTCACAAACTGATCTACCACAATGCTGTGAAGATCATGACTGCGGATTTGATCTACTTATCCCTCGTACAAAAGTCAACAATCCACTGGGCTTTTATCGGTTCAAAATCGACCAACCTAATTGGAATTCATTACGCAATGTATTTTAGCCCGTATTCCACTTAAAGCCAACTTCATTATTTTCGATAATTTTGACCATATTTTGTGTCTATTGTTCATATTAAATGTGGATATATAGACGCAAAATGTGGTCATAATTATCGAAAATAAAAATCTTTGGAATGATAATAATACTATTTTTATATACAATCATAAAATGGAATTATAAAATTAAACAATGAACAAGTTTTTATTGGAAAATTATAAAATAGAATAAGCTTATTTAATAAGAATTGAATAAGAGTGGTAATCACTCATAAATTATCATTCAGTGCATTTTACCAAAAAAAAGGAGAAACGTCCTTTCAATGCGTACTTTTTTCTGAAAATCTTTACCGTTCGTTTAGATTTAAAAAAATCTTTTTACCAAACCCTAACCTCGTAGCCATAAGTTACAAACGATACGAAATCTACAAACAAAAATTAACGGAGAAGTTACTAGTATCGTTACTAGGTATTTTGAAAAAACAAGGTATATCTAGCTTAAAGCCATAAAACAAAACTGCCTTTCTGCGTATATAAAATCTTAGATATATTATTATTATGCGTTCAAAACGCATAATAATAATATATCTAAGATTTTACAAAATAAATCAAATAAATAGGGAAAAAAATACCGTATTCAAATATTATTAACAGCTTTAATTATATTATTATTATATTATATTAAGTTAATCTACCTCTTATGCAGTACTTAGATAAAAAAAACTAAGTCTTTATCTTGCCCTATAAAAATGCGTTTAGAAATAAGGCAGGGAAAATACGCGACAGCGTATACACAAAACTAAATACGATTTTGTAAACTTTTACATGTTTTGGACCCGTTGTCCTAAAAAGGACGGTTTCGGCAAAGGGATGGTTCGACGTTAAACAGGACGGAAAGACAGACCGTCCCTTATATGACGGTCTGGCAACACAAGCATAGAAATGAAGAGAAACTCAAAAGTATCGATTCCATCAAAGCTTTACAAAACTACAACCGATAAAACATAGCGATGCGACAAATCACATTAATTACCATTTCGCTGGTTTGGAAGAATACTGTATTATTACAAAATACTACAATTTCGAGTTAGTTAGACCATGCGATGGAGAATAATCCATATTCTATACTCAGTAAAGATCATATTCGTATCACAATTCTTGTGACTGTGGCGCCACGAAAAGACTTTACGCCATTGGTGGATTTTGGTCGTCATTTTTTTTTGACAGTGATGTTTCACCAGTTGAGACATGAATCTTGAGGCGAAACCACGTTTTTTCTCCGTAAAAGAGTCTTATCACGAAATAATACCCCGAAAGTGTGTTTCATTTTATCCAGTGTAGTGTATTATTTTGTGTTGATTCACTATTCTTTAAAAAAGTGTGCAAATATTGAAATCGCATTTTGAGTTGGGACCTTATTCCAGAAAAAGTAAGTATGAGTGTAATGTAGTAATAAAAAATAATACCGTATTAGATAAAAAATAAAATAGATAAATTTGTCACTATTTTAAATATTACTATTTAACAGATAATTATGACTATGATGTTTTAGTTTTGTTTTTGAATAAGACAGTGTACCCTAAAATATCAAGTACATTTTTCAACTTAATGCCCTATTTCAGAAAAATCAGTTCTCATTGTGTTTTGATGTTTTTTATGTAAGTTGGCATGATTATTATTCTAGGTGGTGAAAAATTTCGTTTTTTACCAGTGTAAATAAATAAAAGTACCTAGGTATCGATTTTAACTATGTTTTACTATTTACTATTTCAGTGGCAAATCGACGAACGCTACAAATGTTCAAGAAGATGTTGTAAGTATTATTTTTGATACCATAAGTTATAATAGCAAGGCTTACCGGGGTTGGTCCGTGGATGGGTGACCATCTTTACATACCTAGACTCCTCTGTGTTTCGTAAAGCACGTTAAGCCGTTGGTCCCGGCTGTCATTTGTGGATCTTTGATTTTCGTTACGGTTCGTCAGAAGCCCGGAAGTAGACAACCAGTCTTACCTCGGAATATCGTATTACCAAGTTACTGGGTTGTGGAGGTCAGATACGCTTTCGCTCCATGTGAAATTCTGGTATTCAGCTGCATCCGGTTAGACTGGAAGCCGACCCCAACATAGTTGGGATAAGGCTAGCCAGATTGATTGACTCTAAGTTATACTTATTGTAAAGACGGAGTATTTCGAATCTTACTTTTCGGAACTGTGATGGTTTGATTAAAACTGCGACGACGCCGACGACGGTAAGATGTTATTAAAGTTTTGTATATTATATTTTAATTACTAATTTTCATTACAGGTTAATTACGCACAAAATGAAGAAAATCGTGTAGAACGCAAAATACTATCATCTTTACCGTGTCAAGATAACAATTTTACGGATTGCGGCGATATACAACAGGGGGAACAATTTCTCATTTTATGTGACTGTTGGAGATAAAAGAATCAGAGTCTGCAAAACTTTTAAGGCTACCTTGGATATTAACGATCGAGTAATTAAGACTGTAATACAGAAGACCTCTGACACTGGTATTTTAGAGGAGGATCGTCGAGGTAAACATCAAAACCACGTTCATCTAGATCCGGTAATAAAAGATGGTATTCGCAAGCACTTGGATTCTATTCCAAGTATTGAAAGCCATTACTGTCGAGCAAATACCAAGCGAACATACATAGATGGCAGTAAAACCGTAGCTGATTTACATCGAGACTATGTTGCTGATTGTAAGGCTGCTGGTGTACCATTCGGAAACTATCTTGCGTATTACAATATTTTCTGTTACGAATATAATATGTCATTCTTTCAACCTAAGAAAGATCAGTGTGAAGACTGTGCAAACTATACTAATGCAACTGAAGAAGATAAACAAACAATGAAAATTCAATATGAACTACACCTAAAAGAGAAGCAACTAGCAAGAGATCAAAAAGATGAGGATAAAAAGTATACCCCAGACAATTGTATAGTATCAGTATATGATCTCCAAGCTGCAATGCCTTGCCCAAAGGGTGCTACTTCAACATTTTATTACGTTTCCAAATTAAATTTTTACAATTTCACAATTTGTGATCTGAAAACAAAAGAGGTGAGCTCTTATGTATGGCATGAAGGTGAAGCAAAACGCGGTGCAATTGAAATAGGTTCTTGTGTGCTGAAATACATTAAAAGTTTGGAGGAAAGGTCCAGGATACTGGATTCAAAGCTGGATCTGATATTTTATTCGGATAATTGCTGCGGGCAGCAAAAGAATCACTACTTGATAGCAGTGTACATTTACGCCGTACATCACTTTGATTTTATAAATTCCATATCCCATAAATTTCTTATAAAAGGCCATACACAGAATGAGGGTGACGGCGTCCACTCAGTAATAGAAAGGCAAATCCAAAGAAGCCTCAGATCTGGAGCAATATTTACCCCAGATCAATACACTCAGATAATTAGAAGTGCCAAGAAGACTGGTAATCCTTACAAAGTCCACGAAATGTCTCATTCAGACTTTTATGATGTTAAAAGCTTAGCAACAGCGATTGGAAAGAATTATTCAAAAAAATCTGATAAAGAACCTCTGAAATTAACCGATATAAAAATATTACACGTAGAAATGGACGACACCCAAAATTACACCTTCTCATACAAAACTTTCTATGACCAAGAAAATTTCAAGAGAGTTGTTGTAGATAAGGTAGGAAGAACAAGAAATACGCAAAATAGCATTGTATTGACGAAAGCATACACAAGAAAGATGACAGTCTGTGAAAAAAAGAAAAAAGGTCTCTTAGGACTCGTCAGAAAAAATACTATTCCTAAATGTTATTCGCTATTCTATGAAAACCTTTAGAATGTAATTTCAGTCCTTGATTTTTTTCATTTTTGATTTGTTTAAATTGTGATAAAACAGTAAGTTGATCTCATACTGTACACTTGGACCAATTAAAAACCAAGACATAGCGTTGACACCAGTGATGTGAGGCCGGTTTCGTAAACAAAATTATGTGTGCGCTTAGTGAGGAGTAGTTTTATTGTAATTTCGCTCACCTCCGTAAACTACACTAATTTTGGCATGCTTCGATGTCTTGTTCGCAACGCTGTCTTAGTTTTTATTTGGTCTGAGACTGTACAAAACATAATTAGTATTAAGTGTTAATGAAAGAAGTTTTAAGAATATTTTTTTTCTTTAAGCAAAAGGCTGTTACGTTAACTAAAATATTATATTGTTATAATAATAATACTATTTAATAAAAGAAACATACGGTAGGTACAGAACAGTACTTAAATAAGCCTGGCTTTTGAGGTTGTGATTATTATAGTATTAGTGTGACAACTAACTGTGATTAATAGCCAAATTAAATTTTGATACAGAGTTTATGAAAGTTTCAAGATAGTATATTATAATGATAATTAAGTTGTTTCGTTTTCTATTACTTTCTTTGAAAAATGTTTATTTTATTTATCCTAGTTTTCCTGTGTATTTTTAATAATAAATAAAGTTTAATTTTTCCTAGGTATGATTTATCTGTCATAAGACTTAATGTGACATTGTATATCTTTATTCTATGTTTTGTTAAACTTCATATTTTGGTCAAATAATGGCCGAATTCGTGTTATGACTGTATAATTATGCATATGAATGCGTATGAATGTCTTTACACAAAGTGGGACAGTATTCTTGAAAAAAATGTTATGTTTATGCTGAATTACTGCAATAAACATCATTGATGTTGAAAAAATATGTGACTTTAAATGCATCATTACGAAATTGAGTCGGTATACTTCATAAAATTACCAAAGACGTTCTAAAGCATATCGAAGATCCTTAAATTTTTTATAAGTTTTGTTTTACGTTAAGGCTAAAGTCGTAACACGTGTTTTTTAAATAAATATTACAATACATTTCTTACGTTATTATTTTATTTTCACCAAAAAGAGTTCAATAGGTCAAAAGTTAAACAAGTTTGAAATAATAGTAAACTTCAATCAGCTCTGTTGAAAAAAATACCCATTTTGAGTTGCAACACTATTCATCCAAAGCAACGATTTGGTCTAAAGGAAATGATAGAAGTGAATAGGCGCTACCGTCCTGATTATAAACAAGAGCATTAACCAAATGTCTGTCCCAAAATGAAGTATAAGGTAGTAAAATTATATTGGTCCTTTTGATTCTGTAATTATAGCCTATACGCCAAATGAACAGCAACAACCACTATGCACGTCAATGTATCACGAGAACACTCTTCTAGGTGTTCTCGTCTCGCACATTAGATGGACCACCTACGAATAATGATAATATGGCGTATCATTATTCGTAACGCGCAATACTATATTACTGTTACAATACAATCATCTTGAAGTTAAGATCAACTAAGTTAATCAACGTCCGCTGCGGTCACGACTAGGCTGGGTGACCGCTAGTGAAATGACTATTAACTACTGTGCGATTCCGTGCTTCGGAGGGCACGTCAAAAAATACCTAGTAAAACAATAAAAAACCTTGCATATTAGCGGGTTTAATACCTACGGGAATTCCCAACGGTTGCCAGGCGTCATGCCGATATAAAACCGTTACCAAAACTATGTCCAATTGAGTTGTTAGAAATAACTTATTGTACCGACACTATTCTACAAACTTATTGTATAAGGCTGAATTCACACCGAAGAAATGGCGTCCTGCAGTTACACTGACCGTTTCTAATACGACTGCATGGCATCGTAAGACAACAACCGGGACCGACGGCTTTACGTGCCCTCCGAAACACGGAACCGCTCAGTACTATGTCACTAGCGGTCAATCCAACTCCTGTCCGCGGCGGACGTTGCTTAACTTAGCTGATCGATTACGAACGACTAAGCAAACTTCACTACGAGCGCTTCAAAAATGGTTAGACAGTAAAACTGCCGGCCGTTGTCACTTCGGTGTGGAAGCCGGTTGGGATATTTTAAAGCGATACCGAGCCGCCTCGCATGCCTGTAACATATGCCTGTACCACGACAACCGACAACACAATCTGACGTATCATAAGCAAGGGCGATGGGCTCAGTCACGTGAATTTCAAATATATGTCATGCGATGGGTTCACAGTACTTATCCTGCCGCTAATGCAGGCTTGAAGTTCAAGTCATGTAAGCTGGTAGGGCAGTATTCAGGTGCTCGCCTGGCATGCACCTAACGGTGCGATCTGGGAGATATCCTTGTCATACAGCTAGGTTTGATGGTTTCAAAAGTTATGATTATATTTTAAAATATTGTGTACAATTCGAAAACCCGACTACTACTTGCTCGAGCAAGTAGTAGTCGGGTTTTCGAATTGTAAGATGAAACTGAGTATGGTAAATTGCGAGGCAATTGGCTCAACTAATATAAGGGAACAAATACACCTATGCCGCCCCTTGGGCAAATAATAAGTCAGCATGGATTCAGCTACGTAAAATTCTGAAGGAAGAGTTCAAGGAATATCAAGAAATAATAAGGGTAAACAATATCGTCAACGCAACATCTTTAAGCGTGATCTTGCTCAGGCAAAAATATTGGCGCTTATGGACGCTTATATATTTATTCTTGCAAGATAAATATGATTAAACAAAAAATACACCTGTAAATATTCCCGAAGCGGTAGGAAGAGTTATCAAAACACTCACATCTTTCCAGTTACAAGGTCTCATATAATACGAGGCGATCCTATCAACAAACTTTTGCATAGTAGGAGGGCGTTTAGCGAATGATCGTCGGTTGCCTAACACTCCTGTAGAAAATCTGTAGCCAAGCACCTGTGTGTTACGGCAGCTGTGCTTTAGAGCCAGTAATACCAGGTCAGTCTATCAGATTATCTATTCTAGGTAGTCTATCAGATATAAAAAAGATTTTTCTTAAATCTCCGTACGGTACCGAGAATTTCGTTGCCAAAAATCCCTATAAGAATGTCCGGCACGGGAATTGAACCCAGGACCTACGGATTCCAAGCGACGCTTCACGGCACTCAACCAACACCTGCACTCAGAAGTTCTGTCTTGATTCCGTCATTACCTGGCGCCTTGTTGTTTTAAGCTATTTGAGAGCTATTTTTAACTCGTATAGGTTGATGTCAACAAGTCAATGATTATTATAGGTAAACAGAAGCGCCCCGTTGATTTTCAAAAAAAAAAACAACGGCGAAATGTTATGAAAACAATGTAGGAAAGTATCCTATGCGTTAATCAAGAAACTAAACTATCTCTACAAGTTCTATGGGGACGGAGTAACAAATAAGCACACACACATCCTCCTTACACTCACTAACTTTCACATATATCAGTGTGAATCAATGTTATACAAATTCAGTGTTGTATTGTTTGCGGTAAAACGAATTTTAGTAAGTAGCATTAGAAATATTTGAACGGGGAACTACTGGGAAGTAATGTTCACATGACTGAATTCCGGTTTTAAGGTAGGTTTGAAATTACAGGCACATAACACTTAACAACTTTATGTCTCAGTGTGATGGGCGCAGTACAGCTCGCCGCTTGTGACGAACTGCATCTGTTATAGGCAGGGGTTATCGCTTAACACGAGGTCAGCTTATGGTTTATGCAATAAATGAACCAATTTTCGAGTATCGTAAATAATTTATTGTAACTTTTTGCTAGATGCAGGGCAACCTTTTTGAAATAGTATGATAACACGTGCCTCGTTGGTGTAGTAGCATGAGGATCACGTCCAAACAACCAAGGTTTGGTCATCAAATAATAGTTCCTAGGTAGATTTAACTATTTGTGAGAAGACATATATACTACTTTCAACGTACGCGGAAACTTTGATAAAGAAATCAAAATGGCATCGCGGCGGCGCCGCGGTAGGCCGACATGCCACAAAGGTTCCTTTGTGATTTGATATGACACAGGAAATCAGCTTTATTTTATTTATTTTTTTCCACCCCGGCCTCTTTCAGTTTATCAGATGAATAAGGTGTTCTGATAAAAAAGTTGCTTCTTGATATGGGTCACAAAAAAGTAATGTAACAGTTTGAAAATTTTCCAATATGGCAGATATTTTTTTTAAGGTTTTAAGAACCCATATTACAATCATTTTGAAAAATGTATAAAAATTGAATCAGCATAAAATTCTACGGACTCATCAAACCTGCTCAAATATGAGAATCGGTTAAGAAATGGGACCTGGAGAAAAGAATAACCGGACATACGAAAGCATTTTTGTGCAAGCTGAAACAGAGACGCTTCGCTTGCGATTGTGCTTGCTTGGTTTTTTTTTTTATAAACTATAGGCTAGTCTTTAACCACTATCTCAGCTGATGGTAAGTGATGATGTGGTCGAAGATGTTGTTCAAGCTAGCCTAGAATTACTGGCTCTCAAGATCAGCTGCCATAACACACTGTTAGATTTTCTACTTGATGGTGGTAGCTGTCACCCATCCAACACATGACCGCGGCAAACGTTGCTTAACTTTGTTGATCAGTTAAGAACAGCTAAGCAAACTTTGCTACGAGCGCTTCAAAAGCTTCTTGAATAAAGTCGAACATAATAATCGACAGATCACATGACTGGAAATCCACCCTCTTATATATAGATTGAGGAGCCACACTAAAAATTTGTATCTTTTTTAATTTTAGCAATACTAAACCCAAGATAATTTCAGCACGACTTTTAGTATTTACCATACACAATTACTCCTAAACGAGACCGACCCCTGGTACAACTGCGATGACCAGCTGGTTGTACTACGGAGAAAAAAGTTACCCATGGTTCAACTCTTTTTTTATATATTTATTATTATGGTCCATGGTACAACTGTCTGTGATACTAAGGCTGTGAGTACTTTTAAAATTGGGGTAGCTCCTCAAACTATATGGACATAGTCTAACAACCCATAAACAAATAATCAAAATGTACCTTAGCACCAACTTTTCCATTAATTTCTGATGGATATTTGTATTTATAAAAGCCACATGGTGCATTTGATACAAACTTCACTTTCAACTCTGGACCACATTGTTCTTGAACAATTCTTTCAGCAGTCTGAAACAAGAAAAAGTCCACATTTAATTTACACTACTACCATATCAAGATTTGAGCCAGCTCATGACCGCTTTATGTAACTTGTTTGAAATGTCTTGAGAGGTTACTTTAAAGTTTATTTTGACCTAAAATTTTGCGCGATTAGACTTTCAGGTTATTGTTTCGTTTCTTTGCCTCTTACGACTATCATGGGAAGACATCGAAGTTTGCAATTCTAGCCCGGCACCTATTACAGTTTTAAAGATAGAACCGTTTATTGTCCAATGTATAAAATACACTTAATTTTAAGTACAACGTTTTTCAAAACTATGTTTTTTACTATTTTTATCTTGTTGTTTGAGTTTGACCACTATGTCACCTTATGTTTGGAGATAATTAATGCATTTGTCAATAGTGCTTGCTCCCCTAATAATAATAGCCTTTTATTCCTAAACATAGGGTTACAAGATGTCCCTAAGTTTGGTGTGTCTTCTGACATAGGCCTCTAGACGATGTTAATTCATATGAACCTCAATTATCTACCTATCATTCTTGGTTGGTACAAGAGAAATATGCAGATGCTGCCACCAAAACAGAAATTTATTTGGATCCATTACTTTAGTTACAGAATGCTTGCCAAATAATTTGCTTACAATAATTTTATGACTAATTACATAGATTATCTACAATACCTGTCTCAATGTTTCTCCTTCCCTCCAGTTTCCTTGTGGTAAAATTGATTTTAAGTCATTGCCCAGTTTGAGAGGAGTGACAAGTACTAAGTGTCTTTGTAGTTCTCTGTCTAGTGTGGACTTATCACTTTTCTTGTCTGCCTCTGTAATCAATGAAAGCAAATTAAATTCTATGCACCTTATATTTTCAGGAATCTGATAAAAATATAAAGGTATCTGATAATAATATCATGGAGGTGGTAAATTTTGTTGCACCTATAATAATAAATCAATTTATGATTTTTTATAAAATCAATTTATGATTTTTTATAAAATCAATTTATATTTTTTTATAAAATCAATTTATATTTTTTTATAAAATCAATTTATGATTTTTTATTATAAGTGCAACAACATTTTATTATTAGATTGAATTGATTTTTCAGTGTGCAGAATTGGGTTATATCATTGTTAGTTTTGTTTATGATGCATGAGACACGGTAACTTATAAACATAAAAAATAATACTATTAAAAAATTATCTCCATCAAAAACAAGCATTTTAAATTTTCCCCTGTGTTTTTGAACCTCAGAAGACAAAGATAGTGGTGTAAAATTCAAACTGGTATTACTGAGGATGAATCTTTGTTTAATTATTATGCACCAGTTTCAAAGCAAGACTGCAATCATGAAAATAAAGCACCTTCCAAAATGATTTAGGTGTAGGGTTATGGTGACAATTTTATATCAAATGTTGATTGATAACCACCATAATATGGTCTCTTCATAACCAGAGAATACTATGCATCAATCTTGGAGCAGTTAAAATAAGCTATCAAAAAACAAGAGGAAAGTTGATAAGAGGTGTCCCTACTTAAGCATGATACCTACCCTGCATAATGTTGGCTTCAAAACCACTTACTAATCTAGACCTGAGTACAATGGAAATATATTGTACAAATAGTGTGGTCATAAATGTGCTCAAGCTTATCAGACATCCACTTTTGTACTGCTTCAGCTTTGATGTCCATGAGTGAATTTATCAAGTAAAGCAAAGAAAAAATCGCGCGTTTCTTATAAAACAAGCCAAAAATATTTTCCAATATGCTGTCATATTGGAAAATATTAATTTTTTAATCAATATTCAGGAATACATAGTTTTTATGTATGTGTCCATATTCACTACTTTTATAAATGTAAGTAACTATGTTTGTACTATATCTGTAAAGGCTAAACCACAAAACTGATATGGTTGAATTTCAAGACAAACAATGTCTTGTAAGGAAGGATCCAAAATCCAGTATACAAGCCAAAGTAATAGATTTCAGAATCATGAGTATAATCTTTAACTTGTTTTTTTTTTACTAAACATACATTTGAATCCCAGGATCTTGGTGTCATATCCATGTTAATATATACATTTGAGGTTGATGACCCCAAACAGCTCTACCTACTCCGATCACTGACTATTACAAAGACTTACTGATACTTTTTTATCATCTACTATAACATCACTAACAGTATATTTATTTATACAAAACAAATGGTGAAGTACTATTTCATCTGTTTCGGTAAGCTTACATTCAGAAGATGCAGGTGCCAAGTCTGTTACCAACTGCCTAAACTACATTCTTCAAACCACATGTCAATCGTGGGGATGATGGTTCACGGGAGGCTTCTGTTAAGCAGTACATTCAGCTGATACAGTATTAAAGATTATGCTCTTCAGAAATAGATATACATTGCAATAATCATATAACTAACCAGTCACAATATCAGCAAATTTAAACTGGTTAAGCTCCTCATTGGACATGTCTTCAAAGTCTTGAGCTGTTATTTTGCTAACTGTATCTACATCTACATCAGCGGATTCCTTTTTCAATAATTCTGCTTGAATTCTGAAATATATTATTAAATGATTGATATGAACAATATGTCAATGATGAATTCTGATAGCCAGAACTTTACATTTGAAATGGAAACCTCAGAACTCACTTATCGTTCTCGCGTCGGATTTCATGATCTGACTTCAAGCTTTTCTCAATTTCAATTGTGTAGAGTAAGTTTTTGTATTTCTTTTGTATTTCATTTAGTGGAGGAGTGACAACGGGCACACGTTCCACGCATACCCCTGCAACGATATCCCAAGATACTTTCGAACTCAGACCTGTGCAAATTAATAAAATGAAAATACAAACGACGCACTACATACTACAAGTAATAACATATAACTTTGAAGTTTTAGGTTATAATACCTCTACCTCTTAGGAAGATTTTGTGACACCAGGTAATTTCTGAGTTCAATAAAGTTCTCAATAACATTTTGGATATGAACAACTACGGGTTAAAATATCTATTTCGTCACAATTTATGTAATTGTTAAGTTTTTTTATTTTGCCTGGCTCAGTTTAAATTTTTTTCTTAATTTATTGGCAACTGGATACATAGTCTTTATGCCTAATGGCTCAGTTTAATTTGAGCCAGTGTTGCCAGATAAATTGAACCATAGAACAACATTGAACCTTTTACGGCCGTATTCCACTTGACGCCAATTTCGTTATTTTCAGTTATTTTGAGAACATTTATTGTCTAATTCCACATTTAATATCTTCGATAAAAAATACCTAGATAGAGGGTCGGCGCAAAAAATACGTCTCGATAAATAACAGCGCACTTGCGGCGTGAGCTCTTATTTTCATTAGTTCGGTTTAAACTTAGCCAACGTACACTCGTGATTCACAATGCCACAATGTGTATTTAAAAGTTGTAAAAATAATGCCCGAAAAAGCAATTTATTGGCCGGAGTTTCTTACTTTCGGTTAGTACATGTGAAATAAGTTATATTTTAAACTTTAAATTAACCAATAATATTATTTTTTTAACAAAATTACCGTTTTTAACCACCGCTGAGAATGTTTGACCAAGGCCAAACACGCGCCATGGCGAATGTTTGGCCAACGTTTAGTCAACAGAACAATACATGCACAGAGTAGATTTGTATTGGAATAATTAGTAATATCTTTTTGTCTGAAAATTAGTTGTGCAGCTTTTGTGTCTGTTTGTTGGGCTCTCAATAGAAGTTTACTTTTTAGGTTTCCTAGTAACCCCTTTATGTGTGCGGACTGGATCTCGATTGTCGCCAGAGAAAGAAGAGATGAGTTTTATAAGCCGGCTAAGACCTCGGTGATATGTTCGGAGCACTTTGACAAATTAGACATAGCCGGAAATACTAATAGACGTCGATTGCTTAATTGATACTGGTACTATGGAATTTCCGCTCCCCGTGGGGTGCCGGGTTAGAATCGCACCTCCCCATATCATCCTGTGGGTGTCGTAAGAGGCGACTAAGGGAAATATACTGGAAGGTGGGCAGCAGCGTCTTCTAAAGAACTGCAATCTAACACTGCGATCCCCAAGACGCCTGCCAAGCGTGGGGATTATGGCAAATACCCTCTAAATAGGGGAGGCTGTGTTCAGCAGTGGACGATCCGGCTGATACAGTATACTATGGAATTAATATTTAATTAGTAACAACAAACAAAACAAACTGTACATAGACGAATATATTATAAAATAAGAAAAAATATTATAAGGATGTGGAATTTAGTAATAAGTATTTTTATTTGTGATATTCAGCATAAAGCGCCCCAGTCGGCCAACCGCCGACATTACATACCTACACATACATTAGTAAAATAACAAGCGTACCTATATTTTTTTGCTGACGTTACATTTCTATATATTTTTGTACAATACATAAACTAAAATATATTTAGATGAACAAATCTTAAATAAAAACTTTTACACACTTATTACTTATATTATCTTAGAGATGAACGCGACTCCATACCTCTTTTAGTAAAATTTGAAGAAGCAACCAGAAATGAAATAAAACGATGTAGCTCGCAAGGGTAGAACCGGAAAAAGTAATTTATTCGTTAGTGTGTAAGGTTGATTTCACTATGAAAGTTATTTAACCTACGTCTTTTTATTTTGAAGTGACATGTGTAATTTATTGCTTTGCTCGTTTTTATGGTGAATAATCGTAATATTTAAAGGATTTGTGACTTTATCACAAGGTGCTGTGGTTGAGATTAGGATGAACTATAAAACCTTTGTCTCAGTTCGTCAGTAAATGAATGTAGGTGTATAAGTATATGTTGACGCGGACAGCACAGAGCTTTGATTTTGTATGTGACACGAAATCTAGGTATTCTTGATCGAAGTTTAATATGAACCACATTTAAATTATACATTTAATAATGTATTCATAATTAACGTAATTGGCGTCAAGTGGAATACGCCCAAAGCATAAAGTAACTTTGTATATAGGTATATTAAATACTGAGCAAGTAACTACTATCGGTAGCGGTAAACTGATAAAATCTGTTAATTCTGCTGGGCGATCACGTATCCTCTGTAGCAATGAACTGCTGATTGCAACAATCAAAAATGACAGTTTCGACAGATTTTGTAGCAATGAAATGAAATTGCATATAAAAATATATATTTTTTTTTAATGGCGGTATGCCTTATTAACCAAATACTACAAACTATATACAACACTACAGCTATTGCTATATACTATATACTACAAACTATATACAACACTACAATAAAAGCATTTGGACTCATAGGGAGTCCAAATGCTCTAGCCCACTATCAGTTGGCAGCGTGCCCAGCATGCTGGCAGCATTGCCCCGTTGAATTGCAATGCTTATTCTTTGAGCCAAATAGGTGCCAGCATTTTGATCACGCGTCGCATCGACCAAGCGCTCTGATAGATTTTGGAAAATACGATGAGCTCCCGGTCCCCACGGACCCAACGTCTCTACACCAAACGGCTCAAATATGTAACCCATACCGAGGTTAGCATATTTGCGCCGCTTGAGTTGCTCCGCCGAAGTAGCCGCAGCGCCAGCCCTCACGTTGGTTTCAGAAAGATGTGACGGCGCTAAAGTGTCTACGCATGTAGCGTCCCACACTAAGGGCCGTCCTAACTTCCATGGAACCAGAGTCATGCCGTCAGGTCTTTTACCATCGTCACGCATCAGACCGTTCGGTTCGAGAACAGCTGGAACATTGGCGCTGGTAAAAGCCCGGCGAATGATATCGTTAAGGCTGGCGTGGCGGGAAATTCGACCAGCACTTCGAGAGCAGGAGAGGCCATGGTGACCGAGTTGGTCAACTGCAGTACCACACTGGCAGTGATGTGGAACACAACACCTTGCACCCAAGCGTAAGCTAATAGCGAGACGAAAAGCGGAAGGATCTATAAGGCTACCAGTTTTGTAAGAAGGAATGGCTTGTAACCAAAGACCTGATTCCCACACAGAAACAGCGAGAATACGAGCACGATCTGCGATGCTAGGACACGTATTTAAAAGATCTTTCCGTGCTAGCTCGCATAGGGGCCGATCCCACTGTTTCTGAGATGACAACATTTTTGGGAACTCAGTATTTGGACAAGCCAGTCCCCATGTGGTTTTGGCCTCAGCCAGATATGCTACATCAAAAGAGCCTAAAGATGGTGCAAGAATTTTTTCTACTAATTTGTGTGTACTGTGTACAGAAGACAAAAAAGCTGGTAATGCCACACTAGAAATTTTCCGTATCCCTATGCCCCCCAACCTCACAGGGAGGGAAGCTTGCACCCAAGCCCTATCATCCATCTCAACATTCAAAACCGAAATTAACGTATCTTTTAATAAATTGTCTAAGCTTAAAAGAAGCTCACTGTGTTTCCACAGCTGACAACACCTCAAAAAGTATGTAAATTTAGGAACGAAAAGGCAAAATCTAACAATAGTAAAAGCCATATGGGCGTTAATTTTGAATAATCTGCTAGAAGCATTTCTAAACTTTTGAATTTGTTCTTCGACAAATGGTGACAAAGATTCGTCAAGAATCGGTGAACCCAAAAGACGGAGCGAACTTTTTTCTACTAATTTTATACCAGGCCCAAGTAAGTTGAATTTTTCAATAATCGAAATTTTATCCGGACAAGTATCACAAACAAAAAGTTCACATTTGGAAAAATTTAGTTCAAGGCCAATAAGACGAAAATCATCTATAAGTACTCGCAAGTCATTCAATACCGTGTTCGCATCGCCTCCTAAGGTTCCGTCATCCAAATACCAAACGTTAAGTTTTGATTGGAGACGTTGAATTATTGAGTGGATGGCAAGGCTAAAGATGGCTGGTCCCAGAGGATCACCCTGTTGACATCCTACGGAAGATAATATAACATTGTTTTGGTATGTTAATTTTGATGGTTTGCCGTAACATTGCCAAAGAAAAGGGTATAATTCCGGAATTTTATCTTTCACTTCAGTCAAAAGGGTGCCTCTATCTAATGAGTTGAATGCATTTTTAACATCCACCTTCAAAAGCACATCTCCACAATTTTGATCAAGAAATGTGCGAAGTGAATGTACAGCAGCCTCACAACCACCCTGCGAACCAAAACCGAGTTGTAGTGGTTGAAAAAGATTACTTAAAAAAGCAACCTTTTTCCTACAACCACATTTGGCTGTGAGGCGACGATAAGTGGTGCCTACTGCTATAGGCCTAATACCACCATCTTTTTTATTGAGGGCACATAAATTCGCATCGTACAGAATTTCGGTAATTTCATTGTTGACCTGACCCGACAACATCAAATTAACCAAAGCCGTCACATCTCTTAGAAGTGTCTCGCCTACCTCACCAGAACTATAAGATAAAATATCTTTTAAGTGCTGAGGCGTCAGGCCATCTAGACCACCGGCTGAGCCACTTAGAAAAGATGCCACGGCTGCAGAAACATCCTGTGGGGTCACCTCAACAATGTCATTATTTTGTTCAGGAGAGTCGGGAACGTGGAGACCTGCAGTTGCAGGCGGATGCTTTTCTATTAGGGAATTCAACGTGTCAGATGTGAAAGGGGCGATTGTATCACTCGAAAACAAGATGCGTGCCGCGTTTTTGATGTCACCATCATTAATTTTGTTTTCTACTATTTTAATAGTAGCTGAATCGACATTATTTGTTTTTGTATTCCGCCGCAGTGGCGGAATTATTAAAGTTGAGCCAAAAGATTGCTCTTCCCGTGCCCTGTATTTCACGCAGTTTTCCTTTACTCTAGTTGTAAGGGATTTTTTGTTAGAAGGATCAAAATTCACGTGAAATACGTGGTACGGGAATGCTAGAAGATGCTCCCAGGCTTGCGTAGTATTAGTAGCCTAAACGTTTTTAATCGAACAAGATAACGATTGGGCAACAGAAATTCTCGCACCCCGAGGTATGCGTTTTATAATAGGAATATTATTTTTGTACGAGCTTAAAACCTCCCAAAACGGTTTGGCAGGGGTAGCAGGGCTCGCAACACTGCTACTACTCATTGTTTGACTATTTATTGGCGCCGAAAGGGGAATTTCCAAATTTTTATGACACCTTTTTTGGTGAATTTTGAGGCCTTTTTGACCTTTAAAATATCGAGCCTGGGGGCACTGCGGACACAACATCTGGCTGTCTTGCGATACAAAAGTCCCAACTACTGCATTCATTGTTTGGGTACAAAGCATTGTTTACAAAATTGATCATGAAGCTTATCTTAGAATCTCTAGGGTGACGTCTCGACCCGGATGAAGTCTCGCGTCAACAACGTCGTCGAAGTCCGTAGTGCGCAGGTATCGCAGGCAGCGTTTAATAAAAATATATATATACGGAGAAGAGAGTATGCACGAGAATGGATTAGCACTACCAGCGATACAATAAATAATGCTGTATCAGATATACAATACATACAATGGGTCTGACAAACGTTTTTTACTTTACATGCCAAATAAATCTACAAAAAATTACAAACAAAAAAACTTTGTTTATACTATTTTCATATCTTAAAAAATGGCTGAGATATTAACGTGCGTATTTCCGGTTTCAAAGGTTTTTAAAAACGCAGGCGGGCTCTCACTAGCCGATGACGTCACACCCTCGCACAGTGTAGGATTTGCCCTTAATTGCGGCCATCCTTATTTTATGTCTGATTCCAATCAGCTAAATAAAAATAAAGCTTACTGAAAATCACCTGCCTAGAAATTGTACTTAAGTTTCGAGATACAGCTATTTTGTTGGAGAGTACTATGTGAGTGCGACAAATGGATGCTCGATTAACGCTTGTGCGACAAAACTGTACTGCGATTCACCATAGAGCGATTGTACGCTAGAGCGACACACTAAAGTTCGACATCATTCTAGTGCGACTCTATGTAAGTTCTACAAATGGATGTGCGATTAACGCTTGTGCGACAAAACTGTACTGCGACTCACCATATGACTATTGTACGCTAGAGCGACACACTGAAGTTAGACATCATTCTAGTGTGATAAACAATATTGCGACAGTAGGTCGACACTACGGTATTGCGACAAACGATTTTGCGACAGACTCTATGGTGGTAGTAATATTCTATCCAAGTACTTGGAACGGTGCGTTGCTACATCTTTAGATTTTAAATGACAAGTATATTAAAAGATAAAATAATAATATCACTGCAGACCTTGCAAGAGTTTTAATGTACTCCCAGCGCCACCTAGTTTGTCATGCGGTACTGAAGTAGAGGTTGGTGCTTGGTATTTTTTTAGCTAGTACAACGTGGAAGGTTATGCCATATACGTAAATTATGTACCATTGTTAATACAAATTTCACAGAATTATATTATATTGGGTGTTAATATTTTTCACTTATAATATAACACTTCTTTTCTAATACAAAAAACCTTTCAGGTTAAGGGTTTACTCCTTAACCTGAAAGCTTTTTGTTTTAGTAAGAATTAAATAATATGTTAACAAAAACATAACAAAAGTTATTTTGTTGACATACGCAGGAATTAACTCGCAATAAACTTATCACAGTACAGTTTCCAACTTACTATTTGATTCACTTAATGCAATATAAATAATAACGAATTTAATTTTTTTTTTGATCCGATTATGGTACAAATTTAAAAGTTCAGTGAGCTATCACTTCTTTTTTAAATAAAAAATATAAGACAGGCCACGCAAGAATGATAATAAATCCATTGTACCTTTTTTTTCTAAATGCTTTTTAATTTGTTCTTCTTTATAATGTTGTTGTTTTTTTCTTTTTGGCTCACTTGCTCGTTAACCTATACTCGTATTTTTTCTATAGTGTAGTTCTTTTAAAATTTCCTCAAGTTTTATATTTATTCCATCTCCTGCGACCTAAAAGTGCATTCCATCTACGGTGCCAAATTTCAACACAATTTTGTGTCTCCCATTTCCTGATAGTTACAGACCATACGTTCGGTGAAAATGTCGGTGGAGTTTTTTTTAGCTTCAAACAACCAGGTGCTACAGCTTGTTTTTTTTGCTGTGTAAAATCGTTCTATGTAATACTTCCGAAACCAACAAAGAGGAGCACACGGCTGCAGTATTCCTGGACATGGAGAAAGCATTTGACTGAGTGTGGCATGACCGCTCTATAAACTTGCCAACCACCCAATCCTGAAAAGAGCGGTGACAATTATCATATCATTCTTGGAGAAGAAAACCTTCAATATCAGAGTGGAAGGAACCCTATCCGAAGCCCACCCCATACGAGCTGGCGTCCCCTAGGGTAGCTGCCTCTCGCTAGCTCGGTTACTCGGTGTACACGGATGACATCTCATTCAAAGGTACCTTATTAGCACTATGCGCAGACGACGCGGCACTTCTCACGTCTCGTTTAAAGCCCGCCATGCCATCATTAAAATGCAACGAGTCCTAGATGAGATTCCACACTGACAAAGACACAAACCATGATGGTCACTGTAAAGAAAACCCTGCCAAATCAAGTGTCACTCCTAAGTACCCTGGCTACGATCAGCCAAGTACTATAAACACAAAAAAAAATTGAGTGTTTAGTGTCGCACTAGAATGATGTCTAACTTCAGTGTGTCGCTGTAGCGTACAATAGTCATATGGTGAGTCGCAGTACAGTTTTGTCGCACAAGCGTTAATCGCACATCCATTTGTCGAACTTACATAGAGTCGCACTAGAATGATGTCGAACTTTAGTGTGTCGCTCTAGCGTACAATCGCTCTATGGTGAATCGCAGTACAGTTTTGTCGCACAAGCGTTAATCGAGCATCCATTTGTCGCACTCACATAGTACTCTCATTTTGTTGTCAGGTCATTGGCCTTGCTGAAAAATGTTTTCATTTATATTTCCCGAAAAATGTCCAACTAGCATTTGAAAATAATACAAATGTATTGTCAATTTAATACATATATTATGTATGAAAATTAAAAGTTTGTACCTGTAAAAAAAGTGATAAAAAAAATTAATTATAATTTCCAAATTTCATAAAAATAATAGTATAAAATTTGTCTTATGTTGGTTGCATTTATGTTACTTATTTTAATAGATTACATAGATACCTAAGCAAATTTTACGTCTATTTAAAATATTTAAGTAGATTGCTAAACATATTCAGTAAGCTTTTTAATTATTTTCATAATCAGATTGTATCAATATTTCATCTGTGGTTAGTGTTACTTCGTCAGCTTCGACTCTATTAGGCTCTTGTGAGTTAAAATGGACATTATATTATGTAGTCACTCTTAGTAGTTTGTAAATTAATTACTTAAATAATTAACATACATAGATGCCTAAATTTAATAAATGATTCTGATTTTTACTTTGACTTTAAAAGGCAAATCTATATGCCAGCTCCGTGACAACTCACTCATGTAAAATGTCAAATGAGTCAAATTTGCATTGTGAAAATGTTATTTTTTCTTAAATCTAAGAGGTTGCATTCATACTGAGAAGGTTTTTGTAGTAGATATTGCTCACTTTTAAAAAAATTTAAACATAGGTTCTTTTTCTATTTTCGAAATACGACAACCTTATTTAAACCAGATGAGCCTGACGAGCTCCTGGTGAGCAGAGTACAGCATCCGAGTACTCTCAAGAATCGTGTTGGACAAACTTGTTACAAAATTCAATATTTATCGTTCTTAAATTTTATTCTATTATTTCCCACTGTAAAATTCATTAAAAGAACAAGGGTATGTTCTTTTAATGCCAGTTTCACCCAATGTTAGGTAAGTCAATTGGGTTTAGATAAATTAGGTATTATGTGTTTATATATAACGCGACTTATATTCAAAACTGTTATGTTATCTTTTTATACTGCTTTGAGTCTTAATCCCTTTTATTATTTATTATTGTTCACATACAATATACAACGATACCCCAACCTAAGGTGACGTGTCGTTACGTGACAATTGTCACTACGCTAATCTATCTTGACCTAGTGAACAAATCAGAGATACACTAACAATAGATAACATTTAAGGTAATGCTATAATCGAAAATGCTTGAGTCTGAAAATAGTATATGCCTAATGTTTGATTACAGCATCCCATTTAAAATTTGTCCTCTACATAGAACGCTTGCAAAATCATGATGTGTCTGAAATTTCGCATGTGTTTCAGACTGATTATTTTTAAGCGACAACCCCAGCCCAAAATTTTAAAATTGATTATCTCCTAAGTCCTGTGGTTGTTGCATCTGGTTTTTGTGTGGTCATATTTAGTATTGTAATAAACGTACACGTATTAAAAAAAAAGCGACAATGCAGAGATTTGCAAGAAAAAAAATAATTACAAAAACATAGAAAATACATTTTGTGATCTTAAAGAGCTACGATCATTTAAGTTTTTGTAGATTTATTGGTGCTTTTAGTGAATTGCTATCATACCACCAAACAATTTTTGAAATCTCTCCAGCGGGAAAGAATATAATGCGGTTTCTATGGATTTTACTCGATTTTGTAAAAAGTATAATAGATAAAGCAAGGAGAGTTTCAATAGATGTTTTGATTAAATTTAAGCTTTCCAAAACACTAATAAAATGAGGATGACTGCAACTAAGGTAAAATCCCACACTGTGCCTCGGTCATTCAACAGTCGTGCTCTCTGCAAACGCCGCTGCGCAGTAAAAATCAGAATTTTAAAGTTCTCTTAGGTAAAAATAAAAAAAACAACTATATAGTGTCTCAGTGCTTCAATTAAACAGTTAAAACAGCCGATAAACTCTTTTTTTATGGGCCTGAGTACCCAAACATGAAGATAGGGTGGATAACAGTCATTAAAAGAGTTGATACAATAGGCCCTCAAACTAAAGCGCACTGCTGTGAAGACCATTTCGATGTACCTAAGTATTTGTTTACAATAAGTTTATCCTTCTTCTGTACTTATGCTTACCACATTTGACCTACGTAACCTAGCTACTTGTCTACTTTTGATTCCTTAAATAGGTGTCTTGCCTACTATCTAGTATCTACCTATGTAGATAGCCCTGACTAAAAACTTATTAGAAGATATATAAAGTGCTCGCATACTGAAAGGCTTAATAAATTCAATTATGAATCATTAGGTATGTTCTCACTGAACGGGTAAAATATAAGGAATAACAATAAAAATAATAATAAATCTTAATTGCCACAAAAGAAAATTACAATATTGACAATGGTAGCAATTCTGTTGTACACTAACTAACTATACTAACTAATTAAAAAGTTCTAATTTTAGTTTTAGGATTTCTAAAAGTCATTCTGCTGTTACCTCTAACTAAATTTAATACAGCAACTTATCAATACTAAATATAATTCACTTTGCCGCTACTCTACGCTAGATGGCGCACAAGGCAAGTTGTTTTTGTCTGGCTGTATTCCATTTGGGTTATTTTCGATAATTTTGATTACATATTGCGTCTATGGATCCACATTTAATATGAACCATAGACATAAAATGTGATCAAAATTATAAAAAATAACGAATTTAGCGTCAAATGGTATATGCCCCATTTACCTATGGAACTTTGTTTATATTCGAAACTATCGAAACCTGTGATAAAGCCCAAAAATAATGATTTTGCCACGGTGCTTGGCAAAGCAGCTTCAACTGGTCGCTACACAATCTCGAAAAGGCTTTCGAGCGGAACGTATGAGGTTCAATAACAGAATCTACTGGTGATTAAATATAAAAAAATAACAAAACACATAGCTGTCTGAAGTCTATCTAATAAAAGTGGATATTTAAACACATCTGCCACCCCTCTGGGTATAACAAGTGTGCAAAGATTTTATTAATCCAAGTTTGCCTACAAGCTTTTTTCACTAGTTATGCTTTTGAATTACCGAAAATTACAATCCTTTCCGGAAAACCCACAAGTCTAGCAACCATATACTACCATGCTCCATTGTTTATCCGACTAAGAAAGCCGTGATTATGATAAAATACACCAAAATAAATTAATTGGAGAACATGACAGCATTAGTCAACACCAATTTACTTGTTGATTAATATTAGGTTTAATTATCTATGGTTCCACTTAATCTGACTAAATTATGGTACAACAGAATAGCAAATATGCAAATTTTACTAAGTTTAGTAACTTTAATAATTTTAGAGTGAATTAACTAAATTATGGCCCCAACAGAATAAGAAATGTTCATTTGACATTTCTAAATCTAATTTTACTAAATTTTAGTTCGTTTTTTGGCAACAGAATTGCTACCAATGTTTAATCGTAATTAACACAAACATTTAATAGGCCAAATATTGTGTGATGAACCTCAGATGCCTAAGCTAGACTTGAGAAAGCCTGTAATATAGGCATCTGCGTTTCCCCTAGTTACTTATCATATTATTTGTACCAGTTACAGATTGAATTGAATCAAACTAAATAACAATTATATATATGAACGACACATGATATTTTAATAAAAAAAATTAAAAAAAATTATAAGAATTGAAGCCTACCTTCTATATACGGTGTGTTAAAATGTTTACTTGTGTTGCCGCGTACGCGTTCACTCATAGAACGCGTACGCGTGCGTATGTGGGATTGGAAGTGCAGTTATGTGAGTGCTCTTATTGGAGTTATTATATATCTTATTGGATTAAGTAATTTCATTTTCATAGTGATTCCGTTTTCTCTTAACTATAAGTGTTTAGTAAGTCTCTAACAGATTTTTTAAGTCTATTCAATTTTTGCAAATTAATGTGATTAGCCAATTGATTGTAAATATGACCACCCAGAAAACCAAAGAATCTCTTCGCGAAAACTGTGTCACATTTCGGAACGACAAAAACATTACCAATTTTTCGTTTATTCTTCCACTTTGGCTCGTGTGGTTGGATCTTTTGCTGCCTTACTAACAGTCTGAGGATAAATAAATGCCTTACTGTTAAGATTTTGGTGTGCTCATACAATGTCTCAGTTGGAACATTGTAGGAGCACATTCACCCACTGCTCCATTCTTCAATACCATTATGGGGAGCTCCCATACCTACCTAACCTCACCTACACTGAATAAACTTATTTAATAGTTTTATGTGAGCCTGTATGTATTTTATTTTATATTAAAGGTAAGTAATACATACCTAAATGGCTTCATGTGTTATGATACTTAAAATAAGATTTAAATATTAGTATGTAATCAGGAACCCCTCTACAAAGCTTGCCACCGTTCTCTGTCTCAAAATAATTTGATGCAATTTTTTTGATGTCGTCATCCCATTGAGTTTAAGGTCTTCCTCTGTTACGTTTGCCTGGTGGGCTTCTCCAAGTAGTTACGATTTTGGACCACCTCTGATCCGTTAGGTGCTACTTGACCCGCCCATTTCCACTTCAGTTTTTGTTCGTGTAGCTTTTTAATATTAAGCATGTTCCATTCCACTCTGACATGTAGTTATATTGTTTTTCGTTTTAGTTGTAAATTTTCACGTTTGATATGCATATGTCCAATATTTATTACACGTATTTTTCCCTTTTTTTTCTAAATATTTTTCATATCTATTACTCCCGAAACAATTTGTTTACTTATGTTTGTAAATATACTGTTCGACATATTCCAACTCATCATTTCCAATTTTTATGCTGGCTTTTGTGTGGTTAGATATGGCTTTCGTTTTTTTTATATTCATTTGTCCTAGTTTTATGCTAGACTTGTGTAGAGTTTCAATCATATCATGTAGTTAGCTGCTCGTTTCTGAGAATAATACTTTACTGTCTTCTTAAATGGTTGAAATATTTGCCTGGTATAAATAAGCCATCTTTTAAACGCTTTTTTTTTTATGTATTTGTGACGGAACAAGCACGAGGCCCACCTGTTGTTAAGTGGACTAACCTCTGCCTATAACAGACACATTTCGTCATGTCTCATGTTCCTGTAATCTTTCTGGCTCTCAAGGACTGCTGCCGGAACACACCGTTAAGTGCTTGATTTTCTACTTGAGGGTGGTCGCTAGCCAGGCGGGCATTCGCAAAAAGACCTTTCACCATGCAAAACCTGTTTTGTTTGAGTCGTGTTCATCGTGTTTTAGTATATAATACGGGATACTGTGAATAACTCAGATAGTTTCAACCACATTCGGAGGTCTTTTTCAAGGAGAGCTCACGTGAGTTATACCGTATTATTTACTAAAATTAGTGAAAACCACGTTAGTTTTGAAATAATTTTGTAGGAGTCAGCCGCAATTTTGATAGTGTCTCTTTGGTTATATGTAGTTTAGCCAGACTCTTTTAGACCTTAAGTCCACGTTTTCTTTGTTTGTTTCTCTTTGTATCCTTTTTTTAGGCTTCCTCTTTTATTAGATAATCTTTAATTTATAATCTTATAATCAGAATTGTATGTAGTTAAATTCCATATAACAAGGCGTGACGTTTATAATATGTATTTCTTATCAAAATAACTTGAACGAAAATATATTCTTCATTACTATGTTTGATTTGGCAACACTATGTAAAACTGTCAAATTCTCTCTTTTCCGGTTCTAGTGTCTAAGAAAGTGGGTGAATTTGTTTTTATAAATAATAATCCAACTATATCTTAAAAAGCGACCGCTATACTAGTGTATTTGTGGTCCTGTTTCATGTCTTAGATTTGTTCGGACAGGTTTTTAATGATATTTCATTGCGATACTTTGGTATAAAACATTCCAACAACAATTGTCAAACTGAAATTATTAGGTTATAACATATCGGTTTGTTTCTTTTTTAGGCCTAGAAATGAAGCAAATCGTTGCTAATCAGAAGGTGAAGGTCCCAGAAGGTCTCACAGTTCACGTAAAATCTCGGTTAGTGACTGTGAAAGGCCCGCGCGGAGTTTTAAAAAGAAACTTCAAACATTTAGCTGTGGACATTCGCATGGTGAACCCTCGCCTTCTCAAGGTAGAGAAATGGTTCGGTTCCAAGAAAGAGCTTGCTGCAGTCAGGACAGTATGCTCACACGTTGAGAACATGATCAAAGGTTAGTACTTACATTTATAAATGTTTTTGTTTACTTTTGCTAGGAGTCGAACGTATATCAATATCGTCCTACTAGTTACCGAAGTAAATAGAATGGATAAGTACATAATATTAACAATTTACGTATCATCTGTTGTTTAACGTAATATGTTGTCTACATGTAAGATAAAATTGCATTGGTAGTCCTAAGCTCTCAGTGTATTATTTTATGTTAGGTTATGAGAAGAACAAGTTGCCTGTTTTAGTTACAGTAAACATTCTGCATGACACTATTGACATTAACATTACTCACTGTGACAGTGCTTGTGTCTTATTTGTTTTGTAATTTCACTTGCTACAGAGCCTAAGTGCATTGGCGTTTGTATGCTATTATATCAGTTGTTACTGCAATTATTTTTTGTCTCGTATCTTCGATCTTTATAATGATTGGTCGCTGTAAATCTAAAGTTCCATCTTATAGACCACATTCATATGGAGCATGGTCCCAGACCCTAATTTTGGCAAGAAAAACTGGAGAGGACAAATGTCCCAGACGTGATCTAATTATTGTAGAGGTTACCATTTCTATTTAAATATTTGATATAAAATATATGTTTTGAACATCAAGAACTTGTTGTTCAAAACATATAATATTATGCATGTTATCTATAGCAAGTTCATGGTTGGACTGAATGATTCGGCTTGCAATATTGTTCATCTTTCTATCAATTGGGCGTCAGTTTCATCCTTTGTCAAACCCAACATTGACAAATGTCAGTCAACTGGGAACAATAATGACCAATTACTGAACTAACAAATGATAATCAAACTCTTAGTATGAGAGACAGTGCTACATTAATTTTTGTAACATGTACGATTTGGATCAATAAACATTATTATTATATTAATTATAAATCTATAAATAAATAAAAACTTACGTAATAATATGCTCTCAAACATTCATGTTCAATTGCATGTATTTGGTTACTTGTGACACTGTCCACGTAGGTTGCATTACACGATAGTTTGTAAGCACAAGGGTGAATTAAGTATATCATGTAGTGCACTTAATTCACCTAGGTATCACCTGAGTGATTTAAATCTACTAAATAGTGTACTTAATGCACCCGAAATAACCAGGGTGAATCAAGTCTACCAAAAGTGTACTTAGTGCACCTGGGTGAATTAATCCTTTGGCATCGGCTGACCCACTATGGCCAATTTATGAATGAAATTCTATTGTTATCATTATCGCAGATATTTAATTTTTTTGGGTTAAGTATACCGCACCATCAGAACATGTAAATGCATACCTAGTATTGCATTTGACTGTAATGTGCCTGTTAAATATCTTGACTTAATTGGTCTGGTTAAAAGAGAAACTGATACTTGTTTGGTAGCAGAAATAACAATATACCTTAATTGCCCTGGGCACAACTGTTTGACAAAAAAATCTGAAACTTAAACTTATAATAATTGTTCATTACTTTTCTTCTCTTTTTAATCTATCTATCTTCTATTATTTTCAGGAGTCACAAAGGGATTCCAGTACAAAATGCGTGCTGTATATGCTCATTTCCCCATCAACTGTGTCACTATTGAAGGAAACTCTGTCATTGAGATCCGTAACTTCCTTGGTGAGAAGTACATCAGAAGGGTAAAGATGGCACCTGGTGTGACAGTTGTCAACTCCCCGAAACAGAAGGATGAGCTAATCATTGAAGGAAACTCCTTAGAAGATGTCTCTAGTTCAGCAGCACTCATCCAACAGTCCACCACAGTTAAAAACAAGGATATCAGAAAGTTTTTGGATGGACTTTATGTGTCAGACAAAACTACTGTTGTTGCAGAGGAGGCATAAGCAAATAAAATAATTTTATCCACTATTATTTTTTTATTTTTAAGCAACCTGGGGAGATATTATATAATCTCAAAGGAAAACCATTTGCAACTAAATTTTAGAGGTAGCTCTCATTTATGGCCTAGCTGTAGCAAGAATTACAAAAATATCTCATGAAATTTCATACACAGCACCTTTGCGAATTGTGGTGAAATAGTAGATTGTTATACAAGGGACGATAGGAATCAATTCCCTTTAAGGTATTTAGGCGCCCGAGCATAACAAGTTCCGTCCTTCTCACTAGTACACTCGATTAGTTCAACCGTTGAACTAGTGAGACTTGTCCCAGTACAACTACATATAAATTCTTCTAGGAGTTGAACTCATTACGTTATATATTATTAAGGCAATAACAAACTGAAAAACAATGTTATCGAGAATATGGTGTACTTCAAACGAGTTCTATCCCTCTAATAGCAGAAGTTTTCGTCTTAAATACTTTTCTAATAGCAAATAACAGTACAGGCGGGGGAAAAAAGTGGTGTTGTAACTGTCCAAAATAACTCCAAATACGCATCGAGATCCCCCGTGGGGTGCCGGGTTAAATTGCACCTCCCCATATCCTGGGTTAGAATTGCACCTCCCCATATCATCCAGTGTCGTATGAGGCGACTAAGGCAAAAATACTGGAAGGTGGCAGCAGCACCTAAAGAACTGCCATCTTACATTGCGATCCCCAAGCCGCCTGCCAAGCGTGGGGATTATGGCAAATACCCCCTTACTAGGGGAGGCTGTGTTCAGCAGTGGACGAGTCAGCTGTTACAGTTGCAGTACGCATCGAGATAATATACCTACGTCATGAGGTAGCCAGCATGAATCGTTGTTCATGCAAAATGATATGAAAGACTAGAAAAATATGATCGACCTTTTTCACTTAACCTTTCTTAACCCTTTTTATATTTGAACTCATTATGGTAATAAATATATCGGATCGGATACATCTTTAGTAAGTTTGGTTTCATCCAGGTACGCAAAAAATGCCTATTTTCTGCACCACAAATGCTTGGAGGGATGGCACCGCACAATCAATAAATTCAAAAATATGACAATGCTGCATGTACTGCCCGTCTTGAGAGACGATGCCACCATGGCAGTATTTCGTACTGAGCAGCTTATAATGCACATTTTTTGAAACGCCGTTCAGCAGACATTGAAAACGATGATTTCATTCAAAACAATTGATAAACGGGAAATTAGCGTAGGACCGCTTGGAAAAGCTACGATGAATAAGATTTATTAGTACTTACCTATATTTTAATTTAATTTTGCTATATAATTAATTATATTTGCTATTAGAAAAGTGTTTTAGGATGAAAACTCCTGCTACTAGAGTAGTATGAAACTCTCTGTAGTAGTTTGAAACACATCATATTCTCGATAACATGGTTTTTCAGTTTGTTATTACCTTAATAATAATTAACGTAATGAGTTCAATTATAATATAGTCTCTATAACTACTACAGCTTTCAAGTAGGACGTTCCAATTTTTTTGTGCCACTGGCACAAATTATGCTCTAAATCCCTGGTTATAGTATATAACCACATCTTCAGCCGTTTCGTATATATGTAGTTACAGCATGTGTCAGCTGGAGACCAAAACGTAAGCTAACACACTAATAATCATGCATAGCATCGAAGTTTATTTGGCACCTAAATTTTGAGTAGGTATTCATAATTGCACAAAATATGCTCTAAATATTGTCATATTCAATATTAACAAATTTCAATTGAGTAAGCTGGAGACATTCACACTCAGTAGTTTAACTCTAAGAGGAATTTATACGTAGGTAGTTGAACTACTGGGACAAAAAAGTCTAACTAGTTCAACGGTTGAACTAATCGGGTGTACTATTGAGAACGACGGCCTTCGTTACGCTCGGGCGTCTAAATACCTCGTATGGGTATTGATTCCTATCGCCCCTTGTATAACAATCTACTATTTCACCACAAGTTTGCAAATGTATATATGTGTATATCTTTCGAAACTTCGTAGAAAGGAAATGCTTTTTATCCGCAAGTGAGGAAAAGGTTTTCAAGTTATAACCTTTATGACAGTTACAGAAAAAAATATTTTCATTGAATATTACTAGTTGTAGTATTTGTACTTTTAATTTTAAATGTGAAAACAAGTAAAAACCCGAATTAATACTGATTATAATTATTGCCCGTGGGTTACCGGGCTAGAATGTCAACACCCATCTCTACCCGTGAGTGTCGTAAGAGGCGACTAAGAGTAAGACACCAGGTGGGCAGCAGTGCTTTCTGAGGAACTAATCCCCAAGACGCCTGCCAAGCGTGGGATTATGGCAAACCCCCCATAGAATGTGATCAGTAGAGGACAATCCGGCTGATACAAAACCTATAATTATTTAGGCTTTACCTAGGATTTCTCCCGCTGGAGTGACGTGAAAAATTTATTAGTCCGACAGCAATTTAAAAAAATACATGACGAGCGCTAATAGCTATGGACTGACGTGCCGCAATTCCATGATTCGACTCCCATCGCCGATTTGAGCTTCACGTCATGGTGGAAGGGCATTTTGCGAATGCTCGCCTGTATCTACCACCCTGAAATAGAATATCTGTCGCCAAGCAGCTAACAGTATATTCCGGCAGCAGTACTTGAGAGCCAGGAGGTAATTATGAAATTAAAGGCACACAACTATCCCCGCGGTTCAAGTCACGCAAATATGCGCTATTTGAACTGTATTCACGCAAACGTTTGGTTCATAACGTGCTAAACAGACACCACGATAGTATTATCGACACCTCCGGCTGCAAACAATGCTTACAGAAAAGTGTTAGTGCAATGTGTGCACAAATGTGAAACTCAAATTTTGGCAGATATATGAGGAAATTTTTGGTGTTGTTAGAATGTTATATCTACGCAAAACCATCTTGTTCACAAAAAAATGCCTTGGCATGCAATACTTCTGTCGATAATTGAAGTGCAGGTTATTTTGGGTTAATCTATACTTATAATAAAACTGTAACAGGTCCAATTCTGTACATTGAAGATAATTTGCAAAAAAAAATTGAGTGCACTCTGTAGCTGATACTGATGCCAAAACTGTATTTTTTTTAATTTTTGTCTGTCTGTCTGTCTGTCTGTATCCCGACCGCGCATCACTCCAAAACTACTGAATGGAATTCAATGAAACTTAACACGATTTGAGTTCATACTACGAAGAAGGTTATTGTATACTTTTTATCCCGAAATTCAGCACGGTTCCCTCGGGAAAGGGGATGAAAGTCAAAATGTACACTTAGTTGTAATTTACTAACGCGTAGTCCGATTTCAAAGATTCTTTTTTGTTAGAATAGTGATGAGTGAGCTCGGAACCCCATGGGCAGCCCGGCACCCCACGGGCAGCCCAGCACCCCATGGGATACTGAATGGAATTCAATAAAACTTAACACGATTTGAGTTCATACCACGAAGAAGGTTACTGTATACTGTTTATCCTGAAATTCAGCACGGTTCCCTCGGGAAAGGGGATGAAAGTCAAAATGTTACTTATTTATAATTTATGAACGCGTAGTCCGATTTCAATTATTCTTTTTTTGTTAGAATAGTGACAAGTGAACTCGGAAGCCTACGGGGAGCCCGGCACCCCAAGGGCACCCCGGCACCCCACGGGCTACCGAATGGAATTCAATGAAACTTAACACGATTTGAGTACATACTACGAAGAAGGTTATTATATACTTTGTATCCCGAAATTCTTCACGGTTCCCTCGGGAAAGGGGATGAAAGTTAAAATGTTACTTAGTTGTAATTAATGAACGCGTAGTCCGATTTCAATTATTCTTTTTTGTTAGAATAGTGATGAGTGAGCCCAGAACTCCATGGGCAGCCTGGCACCCCACGGGCAGCCCAGCACCCTATGGGCTACTGAATGGAATTCAATGAATCTTAACACGATTTGAGTACATACTACGAAGAAGGTTATTGTATACTTTTTATCCCAAAATTCAGCACGGTTCCATCGGGAAAGGGGATGAAAGTTGAAATGTTACTTAGTTGTAATTAATGAACGTGTAGTCCGATTTTAATTATTCTTTTTTGTTAGAATAGTGATGAGTGAGCCCGGAACCCCATGGGCAGCCTGGCACCCCACGGGCAGCCCAGCACCCCATGGGCTACTGAATGGAATTCAATGAAACTTAACACGATTTGAGTACATACTACGAAGAAGGCTATTGTATACTTTTTATCCCGAAATTCAGCACGGTTCCCTCAGGAAAGGGGATGAAAGTCAAAATGTTACTTAGTTGTAATTTATGAACGCGTAGTCCGATTTTAATTATTCTTTTTTGTTAGAATAGTGATGAGCGAGCTTGGAACCCCACGGGCAGCCCGGCACTCCATGAGCATCCCGGCACCCTACGGGCAGCCCAGCACCCCACGGGCATCTCGGCATCCTTATTTAGATTTGCCAGCTTGCTAATAAAACTCTAAAATCTTGAACATTGTATTTTTTTAACTATCTATCTTTTGCCGGATACATTTTGGAGACTGCGCAATGGAAGTGTACAATCTAATATATTTTAGTTCTACCGCCAAACAAGGAGAAACCTCGGCAAAAAGATATCGTTTTATAATTGAAATTCCAAAGAAACGCACAAAGTACCTACTTTGCTTCAACATTTATTGTGCGAACCGCGAAGGAACTCTCTGAGTTACTTAACTACTGTCTTCGGTCGGAAAAACAAGCTGGGGGTTATCAAACCCAAAGTAAAAAGCTCCTTTTTGAGCTATGCTTTACTAAGAGTGCTTCACCACAGACCACAACGTTGCTTAATATGAGATAAACAGTGCTCAAATGTGAATAATTAGTTTGCGGGTACGGCAATCGCGTACGAAGTCGCGGGTACAGCTAGTTACAAATAAGAAAATTGACAGTTAGAAGACGTTATAAGCGCGGCTGATAAACGGTTCACATCGTGTGCGTGCTAACAGCGCATATTCTGGTTTTTAGATATGAACCGAGCGTTTGCAATGTATTCAGTGACGGCAGTGTTTGCGTGATTTAAACTGTAGTGTATATTTCAATGTTATGGGCGCAGTGTTGTACATCACTTGCGACTAATTTCATGTTTTAGACATACTCGTATGTTACCGCTAAATATTGGGTGGGCCTCGTGACTGTTCCGTCACAATCCTATAAAAAAAAAAAAACTAGACTCCTTCCTGCCTTAAATTTCAATAAAAGTTATCGCGCCAAACTTGCATATTTAGGGTACATTGCATATAACATGTCATTTTAGCCGAGGCGTTTAAGAGTAGAGGGCACGAAGTGATTTTGTAATACTATGCTCTTGGATTCCTAGTTTTTTTTAATATAAAATTAATAATATCCCTAAATGTCAAAATAACAATTCCCAATTCCCATACAATTATTTTTGCAAATACTGAATTTTACGGAAATCTGGCAAACAAGAATGGATATTAGGCTCAAGGATATACATTCAGTTTCACCGAGTTTGGACATGTAGTATTTAAAATATGACGAAACTAGGTAATTTTGTTTGGAAAGCGCTCCGTGAACTCTACCAACCCGAGCCAAATGTTAGGGTCGTATCTGGTCGAGGCTAAAATGGGTTGATGAGATTTTTACTTTAATTTCGAGGAAATAAAAATTTAAATCAAACCTGATATTTGTGAATTCTAATTTTAGTGTCATAGTTTAGACAAAATGTATGCCTTGGTCTTTAAAAATACCCCTCATCTATGTGTATTATGAAAGACCCAGGCAAATTTCCCTCATAAAATATATTACTGACTATCTCTTAGAAAGTCTAAAAATAAAAAGGTATTTTTTATGCACTTGTGCTTAGAACAGGGTTTTATGCACAAGAGCTTAAAAAGCCGTGAATTTTACGAGCATAAAAGTATATAAAATTTTTTTTACTTCTAAAGAAAACAATAATAGATTTTTCAACGTAAATAATTTTATTCAAACTATTCTATTGAACATCACTAACTCATAAACATTGTACATCTGCAAATATGGTTAAATATTATGTTAAAAGTTAAAATGAAATTAATTACACTTAATTTACAAATGAATAACACACACAATCAAATTATTAAAATGACTACTTAAGAAAATAAAATAAATACCTATTAAAATAAAACATTCTCATAAAACTATTGTTAATACATGGTGTACAACTTAGAAATAAATTATAAGTTAAATTGATTAATATTTACACAACAATAAACATTCATTAAAGGAATTAGGACAAACTGATATAATTTTTTTAGAATTCAAAATTAAACAATCGGTATTCACCTGGCAGTGCCAAATCTTTGGTAGCTAACAAATAAAATTGTTTATCGTAATTCCTTTTATCGTCAAAATCTATAAAACATTTGTCATGAATTCGAAAATTAATACTCTGCTTGGCTATAAAATTCAAAAACTAAAATTAAGTACTATATTGTAAATGACAATGCCTTTAGATAATTAATATATTATTGACTTCCTCAACGTGATTAGAAACATGATGCCACTATATAACAGCATAAACATTAATATAATAATTGTATTGATATAATTATTGCCTTGCAAGCTATACATGTCAGGGTCTTGCTCCATATTTGCAGATGGGCATACAATAATTAAGTATTCCGTAAGAAAATAAAATTCTCAATAAATAAATGTCAAACACTAATTAATCGGTGTGACATCGCACACAATATAACACAATTGCTTACTATAAAAATTATCAACAAACAACTTTGCACCTCGCCTAATGTGTCAAAGAGGACATTGGTGTGCATATAATGTATGTCATGATGAGATTCAATTGTTACGATATAAGTTGCCGCTTGAGCAAATATTATCCTGATTATGTCTTAGCCTAGCCATGCGTGAGGTGGGTTCTACTACTGCGTCAATAGTACTTTATCATACATAACTAATTAATGTATAATAATAATTCATTAATATAGCACTTCAAAATCACTGGTGCTTCATGATTTGTCACATACAATAGATTCACTATTTGAATATTGTAATCACAAACTCTTAACACTTGAACGAAATTTTTAATTGTATCTAGCAACCTGAGTAAATTAACAATTTCAATATAATATTATTACCATTTTAAAATTAATTAATATACAATAAATGTTCATATTAAATTGAAGCACGATAACATGGCTTTGTCAAATTAAAATTATATTTCGATATATTAATAAACATTGCATTCGTAAAGATATCGCTAGATAATAAGATTTGCACAATAAACATAAGCGTATAGTGATCTACAGTGATTGCTATACAAATAGCGAGTTCTTGGTCAACAATTTATGCACAGGTGATATTTCAAATTACAATTAAATAACGCTAAACAACTCTGACATGGTCGTGTCTATCAAGCGGTGATGGAAACATCGTAAAACCTAAAACGCGTCGCGGCTACAGTCGCGCTACTGCGGGCGCAATCGTATTGCTTGTAACCGACGCACGATTCGCCGTTATTGCTTATAATATCGGCCATTATTTGTGACCAAGAAAGGTTGGAGATTCCGTATGGAAAGTGGAGCGATTGGTAAGTCGCTCGTGTCGTACTTATCTAAGTATAAAAGGTCGGAGTGGCGTGTTGACGTCGGCGAGTGAACTCGAGGCACTATGATAGGTACTAGGGAGGGAGTGAGGGGGTGAGGGGGGCTCACAGCGGTTCGCGGCGAGGCACCCACACGCTCGGCCCGCTCTCGGCCGTGATCACCGCCTTCACTTTACCGTATATCTCTTCGGGCGTGTCTCCGGTCACCACCGCTGGAAGAAAAAAAATATCGTCGTCGTAGAGGCGTCTAAACACCCATATATCACCAGAAGAATTATGGTCCTATCTTATAGGGGGCCTATTGCCATCTTCCGTTTCGGCAGTTGCTCTCTGGTCACAGCTCCAGTTACTCTTGAGGTGTTAGATTCAATGCCGGGGTATATATCGGATAAGTTGTTAGTTGTTTTCAATAATAAACCAAAGGCTGGAACTGTGCCCGTTCTATGACAATAGGTTCGCCACCTTTGACATGGAATTAAGTCAAATCTAGCGAAACCATGAATATAAAGGCGGGATCGTATATGTTACGGTTAGTTTCACAGCAAAATATTGTCAAAATGACATTAAAATCCATTGTGCGCTTCGGTTTCATTTGACATTTTTCGTGAAAGGAGACTTTCATTATATAAATTCAGAATTGTTACAGATTAGTATTGTAACAAATTTACGAGTTAAGAATTATTATACAAATTAGTAATGAAACGAAATAATTATTATAGTGGTTATACAACTGTTTCAAACATATATATGCGGGTAGCAAATTTTACAAGCGGCTAATAGCCGATCTTTGTGGCGTTCTAGATGGGAGGCATCAGTGGACGAATTCAGACGATGATGAAGCCAAATAAAAAGCAAAATCTCACTTGTTTATAAGATGATGATGGTCAAAGACAAGCTACTTACACCAAGAATAAGAACTGACTACATTTACTATGCTTACCAGTAAAATACTCGGCGAACTCTTGTTCCATTTTTAATGCTCGTTCGTATGTTTTCTTCGCTTGCTCTTCAGTCATTCGTTTATTCATTTCCCTGAAATATTAACAATGTTGTCAGTGAAAGCTATATCTTTTCATGAAAATTGATGATTTGTTCTATCATCCATTTTTATTACTATTTAACGAATAATACTCACATTATAGATTCTACACTCTTTGGTTTGATAAATATGGCAATGGGATAAAGTTGCGCCACTTGTAATCTCTTTATTGCGTTTCCACTCACGTCTAAAATGCAGTGCTTACCCTGAAACAAAATAAATAAGAGTTACAGAAAGAGAGAAAAAATAAGATTTTTTAGAAAATCTGTCGCCAAGCACCTAACGGTGTGTTCCGGCAGCTGTCCTTGAGAGCCAGTACTTCTAGGTTAGCCTGAACAACATCTTCGACCACATCGTCACTTACCATCAGGTGAGAGAGTGGTTAAAGGCTAACCTATCAGGCATAAAAAAAAAGAAACAATATTTTCCTATCAGTACCTACATGTAAATGTCATTCACAGCCTGTGGCAATGGCTATAATCCTTGCAACCTGATTTGGAAAATGTTACGTTAATAATAACAAAAGCTTTAAGCAAATATTAAATTAGTATTTTAATAAAATACTTAAAAATATACCTAGTGACGATTGCGGCTTATTTTCCTGTTAAGCCGACGTGACTCTTCGAGCGCACGACCGAGATCTCGATCGTTTTTCAAAAAGACGGAGGTAAGTATAGGGTTTAGAATATTTTTTTACCCTTATCAAGAAGAAACTATTTGTTAGAACAACTTTTTCATCTAATAAACTTAAAGGGACCAGAGTGGAACAGAATAAAAATAACGCTGATTTCTTGTGTCATATCAAATCACAAGGGAATTTCATCAGCTTTTGACATATGTATATCTATCTAATGGTTTGTGTTGACCCATACTATTGAAGACGTAAACCAATAAGCAATATTATTGGCTATACCTACTATGCCTATTACCAGCCCATACTCATATAGCTTTTGTATGCTACTTTTTTCTCTTACTTTTTTCTTTAAAAACTTTAGTTACTTACTATAGTGAGCAATAATCTAATTAATACGGATAAATAAAAATTGGTAATAAATGCGAAGGGAAAGCCGCGGCGCGCACTCATTCATACATAGGTACTTTCAGACAGCATGAGCGGGTGAGTTCGCGCGAGCAGACCAGTGAGTTTACAATATGAGGTATCAAATTACCTGTATCTCATCAAATTAATTTCATCAGTTTTCACAATGTAACATTATTTTTTGATTTTGTGATCCATTCCCCCATCAGCGTGCGCAGTGAACCATTATTCAATTGTAAGCAATGTAAGGGCAGACTCGCGAGGTTCACAGCTCAGAGAGCCACTAGTTTAATGAATGAGAGTATGGTCTCAATCCTCTATTTGATCCAGTTTACTTCGCTATCTGCTTGATAGTAAAAGACTTCTTGAACGATTAGTTGATTCGTTGTCTTCTACATAGAATACAGTTAAATATTTATTTCTCTGACAGATGGTGCTTATACTGGGGATATTTTTTCATCACAAACCATACAGCATAATTAAATTTTTTTAATTATAGGAATTTCAAGTCTACTATATTAATAAGGTGTGGTGATTAGTTCAATCAAAGTGCATCAAATCATATATGAAATACCTAAGGAAATTAACAATATTATTATTTTTTTAAATTGCAGTACTAAGCTAATAGTTAATTTATTGTTATATTGTCCCGCTTCGATGAATGCCACCTCATTGGTAAACACTCGCACCGAAGCAATAGAAGTTCTGTACAAATTGACATTCTCTTGTCTCACCTGGATAAACAAAAGGTTTATGTCTCGCTCACTTTGCTTGTTGCCTACTGAGAAGAAATTATACTTATGTCAGATAGGTCTTTCTCGGTGTCCACTGGCACCGAAGCGACAGAGGATCCATCGTTTCATGGTCTCGCCTCGATGAACAAGTGTCTCTTATGTCTCATAAACTTTGCTCATCTCGCCCTATACTGAGAATAAACTACGATAACTACGTATATGTTATACCTTCTCAGCAACCTCTCGCACTGAAGCTACGGAGGTTCCGTAAAGATTGTCGTTGTATTGTCCCGCTTCGATGAACAAGTGGTTTTGTATATCTCGTTCCATTTGCTCACGGCTCGCGACGAAATGGTAATCGCGACCGTCCACTTCGTAGTCGCGGCGTGGTCGAGTCGTGTCTGAAATTATTATTTTAATTGGATTATTATTAAAACAAAATGTAACCTACAAACTGTTAAATAGTTGAATATAGAAAAGGGTAGATGACACTCTTCAGAAATTATAAGTATAATCTTAGGAAATTGACAAGTTTAGAATAGACGTTCTCGGAAATTGTCGTTTTAGGAAGTTGTCGTTGTCACCCTGAGGGAACAGGAAGAAGACCAAGTGTCATCTAATTCATAATAATTTTCTCAGAAGTGTTCTAAGGGCGGATTTCAATGTTGATACTGAACGGATCAATTCAATTTATACTGAGTTTAAAGGGGCAGTTCCCTAATTTTGGTTATTTTGAAGGTGAACTCCCTTCAGATGATCAATATTTGGATTCAGAAAAAACATATGTTATGTATACGTTTTGGCAACAAAACCGCGCTAAAGTTTTTTTTCATAACTGCTTGATAAATAGGCCAAAACAATAACCGAAGTACAGGTACGAAGTACAAGTACAGGTTTACATTTATTTGTTGGAACTCCACCTGAATGATAATTAATTTTCATATTTAACTTTCGCTAAAACTATTTTAATATTAAAATTAGGATTTAACCATTGGTTAGGTACTAATGATTATATCCTTAATAACTCCGTGTTCATTTTAAAATCGGTCAATTGCATCCATTTGACATGTATTACTTTTCTAATTTTAGCTCATTTCAGAGTAACTAAAGATTGGAGCCGTCCCGCGCATTGAGATTAAACTTGATTTAATTCATGTTTTGTTTGTTTTCTATTACAAGCTTTTAATTGATCTAAATCGCCCCTCCAATCGATTGACTACGATAAGAGCTCCAATTTGATTTTTTTTAACATAATTGAACAAAATATAAACTAAACTAAGTGCCTAAGGGTGGTGAAATCCAATTATTTAGATATTAAATGAGGATAGACATTGAATGCGATCAATTTAAACTAAACTTAGTTCAAGCGCTTGACTAAGATCGGAGATAAAATTATAATATTTCTAACATGAATTCAATCAAGTTTAAGCAAAACCTAAACGCTCTATGTCTACTTCCAACCAGATGGCGCTAACAGTTTGTTACATTGAAAAATTTGGTCTAATCTAAAAGTTGGTGTTTCCAAATTACTACGTATTTTACTAAACATTGTAATTTGTTTTAATTGAACTTGATTGGTGGAATCCGGAATCAGTTTGTGTGGCTGATTTCATTGTTAAATCATTGTTTGTCGTCTGCAAAATACCCAGTAGGCATGCAATGCAAACATTATATTTGCTAGTCTCTGATAGTACTGAGACAGCAACAAATTTATATTATTTATTACAAACATTACAATGATACAAAATTATATATTGAGTTTTAATTAAACTAAGCAATTAGAATAAAAGGGTATAAAAAGAATCATAATTGTGTAAGTAAGCACAAATCGTACATTATTTATTAATAAATTAGATTAATTCATAGAAATTAAAACTATAGATTTCGCGTATTGCGCGACAACGAAGAGAGACCCAGATAGAGGCCGATTTCGAAAAAAATATTCTAGGGTTATACTCACGAGGCACGCAGCTGCCAAATTTCTCAGGGAATTCCGATATGAGGTCATCGTTTATTCTATCCTTTAGGGGACCCAGAATAATCACGGGTCGTGTATAAGTTATAGTCAACTGCTGCACCGTTTCGTAAGACAGCACTGTTTCATCTTGACCTGCAATATTATAGGCAAACATTCATATCTGTTTTTGAATAAAAAGACAATGGCATGACTCACACTATGGTAGTCGAATTGAAATCAAACAATGTTCTCTAAAATGTTATATGTTGCTGATTTAATTTAGGATTCTTTAAAATATTATGTTAAATTATTTAAGAAAAAAACTAGTATCCAGTCACCAGTGCATCGCGTGCTCCAATCTAGAATATTTATAGATAAATTGTGCTACTGTGCTGTAAAAATTTACATGAATACTATTTTGAAGATATATTTAAGTAATTATGAAAATTGCACCAACACCAGCAAGGCATAATATCAGCATACAATATCTAAATTTCGAGGTGCAAAAAGTGTTTGAGCGAATGTCAAATTTCATCACTATGGTTAAATAAGGTATATATTCCTTACATCCAATTATATATGATGATGAGTTAAGCCTTTTCAATTTCAGATTTACCTCCCAGATACGTTCTTAGGAAGTGAACTAGGTACAATATTTATTAATATAAAATAGTGTACATTTATTTTTGAGTTGTAGATACTGCATCCATATTTTTACGTAGCTTGTAAACAACAATGAAGAGATTATCGAAATTATGCAGCTAAGTGAATATTACTCTATGAAGTTATGCTACGACTAACATGTCCGAACGTCTAAATTTAATACAACAATAACTTGCAAGCAATTAAAAATAAATGTGTGTATCATCAATGTATTTTTGTCTTCATTATATTTTATTTAAATTTATCTAACTACAGAAATGATACTTCGTTTACAATTTAAACTAAAGCGTTACAAACGGCGTTCATTGATACAGTCTACGAAAATGCCTAAATCTATAAACACAGATGTTTTATCAATGTTCGGTAAATTGTTACATGCTTCTGCAATCAGCCAGAATCAAAAGCACGTTACGTTATATAACCCTCTTTGGTGCAATATAATTCTGGCTCATAGCTAATGTGTAACATAATCTATAATAAGCGTATTGTAATACAACAGTATGTCAGTATCGGCTAGGCTAATAAATAATTTACAGCGCTCCTAAACCTGAAGCGAATCTAATTCTATAAAGTAAATCAGCACAGCGAAACTAAAAACTGAAAAAACAAGCTCGAATGAGGATGTGACTGTACTGTTGTGGATTGTACTGTCGTTGTCGTTCTGTAACATGCCAGTGAGGTGTGCGTGACGTGTAACTAAGGCAAAGCGCGTATGTAGTACGAACATGCGCGGCGCCCGCGCTGCACCGACTCTCGTGCCCTCGTGTGCTTCCAGTGGCCCACACTCCCTCACACTAACTAGCTACTCCGAGGCTACCGTACGTAACGCCACGTGACATCACGTGACAGTGACGTCACGGTCAATCTCCGCTCTCACCCCACACTTCACTATATCAACAATCAAACACTTTCGTGAGCTCGATGGCAATATATTTTCGAGTGCACAGAGGCAATTGTAGTAATCGCGTTGTATGAATCAAAAAAACCAACTGAACATAAAAAAATAATGACAAAATAATAAAAGAAAAAAATTGGAGTGTTATTGAAATGAAATCTACGTTTCTAATTGATGATCATAACCAGAATGCGGGAGGTAAGGTATCGGCTACGGCACTCGCAAGCTACTCCTCACTCCCATCACTTACTCTCGTCCTCGAGATAAATGAGCGTTATCTCCTCCATCATGGGAAGTTCCACTCGGTACAAGATTTCCCCTACACGTAGAAAAATTAACGTTACATACATTTATAATATGTTCTGCAAGGTTTATGAGTCCTTCAGGACGGGATATGGGGGAGCCTCTAACGGAGCGTCGTATATCGTGGGGCTCGGATACAAATTAGCAGCATTCTACAAAATTTTATGAGTAGCGCTTAGGAAAATAAAGTGCAAATAAAAATACGTATCAGACCAGATGAATGTTAACATGTAGGTATGTTTCGCTTTGGTTAGGCAACTAGAAGCACGGGGCGGCGGCCGGACGCATCTCAAACCAACCCGTGTGCTCGCTGCAATCCATTCTTGGTACCAACATTAACTACATGTGGAACACCAAATAGTATATTCTAAGCTTTACAACTGAACAACTAGGTTTCATATAATACGATTCAATAACGTTTACGATAGAACCAGTCATCGTATTTTGGCTTGTGCTAATGGACAGCTTTTTAGTACTTAGTCAAATACCTTGATATGAAAGGTGTGAGTTATGCGCGCCTATTAATACATTTGTAAATTTTTATATAAGAATCAGGACACACTTACGGCCAGAGATGAAGTCTGTCCAAATGAAAAGCACGATCACAACGCCTGATCCTGTTTTTTTATGGAAAAAAAACGTTGATCGTCGTATATGAGCAATTTAATTGAAAACAAAAGTAAATCTATAAGGAAACCCTTATAGAAATTAATAATGTTGTTTTTAAATAAAACTCTAGTTGACTTGTAATTAACATAGGTGTTCAGTTCATAGCTATATCGATAAAAAATAAAACTATCTATAACACACATAGGTAATGAGAGTACATAGCTCGGCTTAGTCGCTCACAACATCTTATAAATTCGACAAGCGACAAAATAACGCCGATACAACCTCTAATATTAGGTCCTTACATATGAAATTGGCGTTTTGTATGGGAGGAACAAAAAGTCGAATATTTTTTAATATAATATATTTAATTAATCAAAGTATGAACCATTATTTTCTATGCACTTTTGCCATCTCATAGGTAGTTCATTGATCCCTTTACTAAAAAAACCAGTCGGACGGGAATCAATAAAATCTTTGAAGGCGATTTGGACTGCCCCATCGGAGTTGAATTTTTTCCCTTGCAAGAAGTTATCCAAATTTCGAAAAAAATGGTAATCTGTTGGAGCAAGGTCCGGGGAGTACGGAGGATGTCTTAGACTTTCCAATTGAAGCTCTTCTAATTTAGTAGCCGTCTGTAGCGCAGTGTGTGGTCTAGCGTTGTCGTGAAGCAGCAGTGGCGTGGAGCGATTGACCAGCCTAGGTTGTTTAGCCGCTAGCTTTTCCATCATGGTTTGCAATTCCTGACAATAGACATCAGCCGTAATAGTCTGGCCAGATTTGAAAAAACTGTAATGAACAATACCGGCACTAGTCCACCAAACGCTTACAAGTAACTTTTTTGGGGTTAATTTTCGCTTGGGGCAGGATTTGGCTGGCTGGCCAGGATCTAACCATTGCGCTGAGCGCTTCCGATTATCGTAAAGAACCCATTTTTCATCACAGGTAATGATTCGGTTTAAAATACCTTCATTATTGTGCCGGTTTAGTAATGTAACGCAGCAGTCGACGCGCGTTTGCCGGTTTGTTTCAGTCAATTCGTGAGGTACCCACCTTTCAAGCTTTTTAATCTTCCCAATTTGCTTCAAGTGAATTAAAACAGTTTTATCACTAACATTGCAGCCTGCAGCTAACTCGGACGTGGTTTGCGATGGATCCGCTTCCACAATAGCCTTCAACTCTTCATTATCAACTTGAGTCTCAGGCCGTCCACGGGGCTTGTTCTGCAGGTCGAAATTTCCAGAACGAAAACGTTGGAACCAAAAACGAACTGTGTTTTCTTTTGCAACACGACCGCCATACACATCATTCACCCTTCGAGTTGTTTCCGCAGCACTAGTGCCACGGCGGAACTCGTACTCGTAAATAATGCGATATTTAAGGTTTTCCATTTTGTAAAATGAGTGACGCAAACAGAAAAAAACAGAAGAAAAAAAACAAATGAATGACGATCATCGAAGCACAAATACATGAGTCTATAGCTGTACAAATTTGAATTTGGAATTCCTTACCAAAGAGGAGAAATTCGTGATTAAAGTGGCCAGTACGAAAAACGCCAATTTCATATGTAAGGACCTAATATATACTTTCATAATTTATATAAATCGAATGTAGGCGTCACCATGCTTCTCCATACACTACAAGCGAATAATTTACTCACATCGATCCGATACAATTCGAATAATAAATAATTAGGTAATAAAGTAAAAATAACAAATCCATCAGTTATTTTTATTGCATTTGACAATGCGATTATTTTTCTTTCACCTGTATATACGAGGTCCATGTAAAAATACATATATAAGGACAGCCTATTTCAATAATGATATTAACTATATCAGTATCTTTTAGAAGCATTAATTTACAATTGTCTTGTTCACGTTTTATATGTTTAAAGCTGTATAATTAATTTACAATACATGACAAAAATTTGGCACTGTCATATTACTAAATCAAACCAAGTAACTACCAATGCTTATCTTATTACATTGAAACAAATACGAAGAAAGTGTACCCATCTTTTGTTATAAAACTTGCCAAATTTTTGCTACATAATGCAGAATTACATGTTTGAAGTATCCGATACATAGGTACTCCTTATAATCAATGAGCAATATTCACTTCCCAAACATTGTACTTAAAACGTGGTTAAAAAAGCGAATAGCTCAATATAAAATCTGCTTGTTATTTGCAGTCGGATTAAATGGTACTGAGGAACTGTAAGTAGCATAGTGTGAGTGTGGAAGTAAGTGCACTTACCATCAGCGTTAGAGTCCTCCTGCGTGTAACAAAGCATGAAAGCTGTAACAAAAGTGGTATTTTAGTTTGGCGGCTTCTGACATGAAAGCTCTTCATGGTAGTATTTGTACATAACTATACACATTACCCGGCAACTTAAATTATAATCACCAAGAAGAGATACAGTATAGTAACACTAGACAAGTAGTTTGACTTCAGAGAGAGGTACTAAACGCGGCATGTATGTGTGAGTGCTAGTGCGCACGTGGCACAACAAACACACTGATAAATGATCTAGCATGTCCAGAGTACGATGGTTTATTTAAAGAGAATATGATGATTTACAATGATAAAAGTCGTGGCTATAGTTAGCTACAATTTGATTTGTGTATAATTTTTATATTTTTTTGTTATGTTATTTTTTTACAGGCAAGTACCAAAGCCAAATTAATTTATACTACTTAAATATTTTAAATTATAATGTCTATGTTAAAAACGGGGCAAGTGCGAGTGGGACTCGCGCACGAAGGGTTCCGTACCATTATATTATTTTTAGCTATTTGATTATTATTATTTTTAGCAAATAAACGAGGAAAACCTCTTTTATTGAATGGGAGCCCCCTTAATTATTTATATTATTTTAATTAATTATATTTAAAGAGAAAATAAAACTAAATATTCTGTGAATAGTTAAAGCGTCTACCTGTCACCGTTATTAGTATCGAGCAAGAAACGGTAAAAAAATCAAAATTTGTTGTATGGGAGCCCCCTTAAATATTTATTTTATTTGTTGTTATAGCGGCAATAGAAATACATAATCTGTGAAAATTTCTATACGTGTTACATAGATATACACTACAGCAATGAGGTGTTTATGTAAAAACAAACGAAGGGACTGCAGCAGATTCTGCTTAATTTGCATGAAAACACTATTCGGAGTTATACTAGTGGGTTATTCACGCTGAGGCTGGCAATATTTGACCCTAATATAATATTGCTGTAGTCCAGTCTAATATAAGAGAAGTCCAAGTTGCCAGGTACTATAATATTATAATATTCGGATCATACCATGACAACGCAGCTTCAATAAATACTTCATTTCCTTTCTTTAATTACTGTAAGTAACTTCGCATGATATAATGAATGAATAGAATTATACAGGGTTGTTGGAAAATGCTAACTACCACTGAAGTGTGTCTTCTTTTATTATAATAAAAACCGGCCAAGTGCGAGTAGGACTCGCGCACGAAGGGTTCCGTAACATTATCTCGTTTTCATCATTAATATTTTTAGCAAATAAACGGCGAAAACCTCTTTTAATATATGGTAGCCCCCTTAATTATTTATTTTATTTTAATTAATTATATTTAAAAAGAACATAAAACAAAATATTCTGTGAATAGTTAAAGCGTCTACCTGTCACCGTTATTAGTATCGAGCAAGAAACGGTAAAAAAATCAAAGTTTGTTGTATGGGAGCCCCCTTAAATATTTATTTTATTTGTTGTTATAGCGGCAATAGAAACACATCATCTGTGAAAATTTCAACTGTCTAGCTATCACCGTTATTGAGATACAGCCTGGTGACAGACAGGCGGACGGACGGACAGCGAAGTCTCAGTAATAGGGTCCCGTTTTTACCCTTTGGGTACGGAACCCTAAAAACTTACGTGGTTTTCACTCATTTTTAGTATATAATGCTATCTAACTTATTCACGTGAGTTATCCCGTATTATTTACTAATAAAAAAGTGTCTTCTCTTAATCCTTACAAACATTTTTAGTTGTACGTTTTATATGGAGTTTCGATAGCAAAATGTTAGCGTAAGTGTCATCCACGAATTCTAAAAAATATCACATTGGGTGTTCGATTTGGGACGCTGTGGGCAAGCATAGCATTTTCATACATCATTCGTATAGCTATAAAAAGATATTGCTAAATTATATTTTAGACCCTTATCACAGAGTATTTTGTGATCGTTTTTTGATAACTGCGACTTACACAGTTTTGTTTATAAAAAAAACTGTGTATTCTTGTATGCCGCAATTTATATACATTTTGTTTGCATGGAAGACAAAATAATAACATTTTTATAAATCTATTCAATATTCGCAGGTAAATTATCCTTTGAGAGTGAAAGCTATGGTCAAAAAGTGTTATTCGTCCATTGATTCGGGGCAAACCATTAGTGAACAAAAAATAAATATTAACAAAAAATCTTTTTTTGTGAAGGCCTCAAATAAAATGCACTTTATTAAAAAGTTTTTTTTCATTAATAAATTATTTGGCCTATATAAACAGTAGTATAGGAACTCTATTCTAAGTGTGCGCGGCGGTGCTTGAGCCATTATACGAAGCTTTCGTTTTGTTTCTATTTCACTTACCATACACCAGACACAGAACTAAAATAGACAGACAGTACTTGAATAACTTGATATTTTCCTGACACGTTTTTGGTTTTGGGTAAAGTAGAGTTAAAAGTTGTTTGTTAGTGGCTCTTCTGCTATTATTAGCATTTTTTTAAATAACCGTGTATATGAAATGTTTTACTGATAACTTATTAGAGTGCATCAATCCATCCCATAAAGCCTTTTCCCGCAGAACTCAGTGCAATAGTAAGGCGGTGAGTTGAGATATTTAGCCTTCAAAATGAGTTTATCAACATGTGAGATATGTGCACGAAATTTACATTGGATTTCTATGTGGTAGTAAACCATTGTTTACTTGAGGTAAAGTAAAATCATCTTTCAGTAGATAAGCTTAGTGTAAGTATCCTAAAGTGGTGTTTATTAATTAAATTGGGCACCAGGCATTTCTTAATTTATTATTTTTTTTTTTTTTTTTATGCCTGATAGGTTAGCTTTTGACCACTATCTCACCTGATGGTAAGTGATGATGTGGTCGAAGATGTTGTTCAGGCTAACCTAGATGTACTGGCTCTCAAGGACAGCTGCCGGAACACACCGTTAGGTGCTTGGCGACAGATTTTCTACTTGAGGGTGGTAGCTAGCCAGGCGGGCATTCGCAAAATGCCCTACCACCATGCTATAACGACTGCCATCCTAAGACAACAACCGGGACCGACGGCTTAACGTGCCCTCCGAAGCACGGAAGCACTCAGTAGTAATGTCACTAGCGGTCACCCATCCAACTCAAGACCGGGCGCGACGTTGCTTAACTTTGCTGATCGGTTGAGAACAGCTAAGTAAACTTCGCTACGAGCGCTTCAAAAGATTATTATTAGATAGGAAAACTACGGAAAAATGTTGTACCAGTACATCTTATATACGACGCTCAAAACTTTATGAGCCCTGACCGAGAGAACTTGTGCCTGCATGATATCAAAAAACCGTATAAATTGAATACTACGCAGGTCACGTGGTGTGTCAGCTAGAGGTCATAAAGTCAAACCCGAGCTGTACTTAGTGCCTTTTGAATTTTGAACTGCCATATCTATAGAAGCTCAGCAGGAGTTAAAGCAAATTATTCCGCTCATAGTTCAAATTTTTCCTTTCGTTGTTTGTAATACCTTTAAGGTTTAGCTTATTTGGCACGAAATTATAACCCTTCTGCCCAGTGCAAAATGAATTTAGGCTAGTTTTTTCAATCATCTGATAGTTACTATTCATAAATGTATATACAGAAAAGTTAATTATTTTATATTTTGTCAGCTAACATTTTATCGGTCTGGTATTTTATGATAGGAAGGCCAGCCCTTGATGATATAATTATTATTTTACAATACTCACGTTCTTGATCAGAACCATCCTCGGACTTGCCATCTTCTCTACTCTTCATGAATGGGAACTTTCTGCTAAACGACAGTGTTTTCTTTTTTCTTTCGAGTGTGGATTGGCTCTGAAAAGCAAAGTTTTGAAACATGACATTGGCCGACACTATAAATGAGATTAATCTTAGAATGCGAGATATATAGAAGATCCTCATTTTATTTGATAGGTGGCGGTACTTACAGTGCTAACTGGAGTGCCTTGACCCTGGAATTTGACTTGTCTGTCTCGCGCCCGTTGCTTCCGCTCCCAGCGACGTTTCGATGGAATTATACCGATAGAGTCCGCGTCAGTTCTATCCAGCCGTCTGAGAAATACAGTTAAGTTTTTATTCAATCCTTATCAAAGATCAAGGAAAGGAATGAAAAATTGACAGTGACATATTTTTATAATGTTAGCATATCATTGAAATAATACAAGCAGGAGTCTCGATGTAGCGAATATAAGGGGCAATATGGATATTATAATTGTAAGCATTGTTTATAGCTGACAAAGGCTGAGAAATAAAGCAAAAGTGGTCTAAACACAAAAGTGTCTATCCTGTTGGTAAAATATAAGATATAGAATCCGGCTAGGCTTAGGGATGGGAATCAGCTCGAAGGGCAGCTGCTAGAATACCGTCAGGTGCTAGGTAACAGACAATCTGCTCGAGGGTATTATCTAGCCAGACCTGAAAATGCCCTACCTTCATCAATGAAGCTCAAGCTAATGGTGATGTCAACAAAATAATATCACATCTCTATATCACCATGTATGGAGTTAATATTGTAAACACGGCTATTTCGCCACGTTGGGTGACATGTAGTGGGTAGCAAGCTTAAAGCAAGGTATCTACAAAGTTCATTACGGATTCCGCGCGTCTGCAACTGCTCCCAGTAGTGGACACGTTCACGTTTTCGAAGAGTGTAAAGGAGCGCGTCCCGCGGTAAGCAATTCAAGTGATGGCGGTTGCTCAGTGACAAAATACGAGCCGTGTGTACCGTCGTACTCGGTAATGGAATAATGGAGTGGTTTGAAGAAAATAAAATATTCAAAGTCGGAAGACATTTGCATGTAACTTTTGTAGTCCACTTGTAATTCTTACTCAAGATCCAATATTAAGAAGCTGTCAAATGCTGAAAGTCTATCACTATCGAACTGCGTAGGAGTGAAAGAGAGGCAACTATGGTATGATCACGGTCAGTCAGGTCAGAAATTCAATCAATCAGAGACTGCAGTTTAGATAAAATGTTCATACCACTTTACCTGGTAACGGGGTATATTATAATTCTAAAATAACTAATAGGTAATCTACATATAATTAAATGACAATATACCTTGCTTGCCACCACTCGTCATCCGAAGCGTTGGTGACGTGTAGAATGTCGCCATATCGGAATGGCAGTCCTCTGGACGGCAGGCCATCGTCCCTCACAGGGTCGTAATCGAAAAGTGCTCTGGAAATTTTTCACAACACTTATAAATTACCCAGGGACTTAATATAACGGGATGTATTTCAGTGCAATACATCTTTGACATGAAAGAAGGTAAAGTATACCTACTTTTCTACTAGATTAATCCTGGTGACTAAGGTTGTGATGCATTAGATTCCTAAGATAACTCAAGACTACAGTGTAAGTGTTATTCTAAATCTTGAGAATATGACAAGGCATGCACAAACCTCGCTTTTTATGAAATATACCTCACCATATAAATGAGACCTCAAGAAATCATTATGGTTCTAATTAATTTACCAGGGCAAAAATACCTACATCATTATCTCTATGCCAATTTATTCAACATGGCTTCGTATTATTATACACACAGAAAATTTATATGCAACCTAATTAAGATAAAATATGTAAAAACTCACCGCACATATAATGAACGTTTTTGAGATGTTCTCAGAAGTGTATGATGTTGCTTCAGTTCATTGATGCGAGCTTCGAATTTATTGTATTCCTGAGGCCGGTACACCACTGTCAATTTTACATTCTGACCCGTACTCTGCAATACAATTATTAAAATATAAGGATATTGATTGCCTTGCAAAGGCACCATTCACCATTTAATTTCTCCCCAGATCTAGTTTATATGTAAGCAACATACAGTAAAAGTTCCTTAATCGCGGGTTATACGTTCCGCCGAATACAGAAACCGTGGATAAGGAACGGTAATTTGTAAAGGAATGTATGGGATAAGTTCCAAAAAGATTTTAAAAATAACATATCAAAAATCTCTTTAATCACATAATGTAAGTAGTTTTTTTTAACAATACCTACCAATTATTATCTAGCTTAGACAAAAGTTTAAAAGGTAGTAATTTTCTCTTGTTTTGCCGCTTTTAAAAGGTCCTTCAATACGGTAATATTCAATACTCCATAGATCCCATCTATGTGTGTGTGAGTTATAGTTCCAATTTTCACAAATTGGAACTAAAACTCACTGACCATAACAAACGCGGTTTCTGATAAAGGACAGCGGCATGCATAATAGATGTGCAATACCTACGTGTGATAGCGCGCAACGGCAGATTCATTTGACAAAGAACTTTAGGCATAGTGGCAATAAGACTTATTTTTCTTTTTATATTTGTATTTTCGTTGATACCGCAAAACCCTTAGTAAATGTCACACCGGCACGTGTCAGTAGTACTTAAAGATGCCGACGTGTTAAAAAGGACACCTATTTCGATATATTGTACCGACTGGATCCGCGAATACAGGAAACGAGTCGCAATTTTTTGAATTAGGGAACCATGGATATGGAGCTTTTACTGTACTAATATGGATCCTAGTACGCAATTTTTTGAATTAGGGAACCATGGATATGGAGCTTTTACTGTACTAATATGGATCTTAGTGACTGTCCAAAACACTTTTCATAGCTGCTGTGCTGTAAGCTGCACCTATGTTCATACTTAACTCACTATAATAAACTTAACAAGATCTAATTGTTGCGTTAAAGTCCCTTTACAGCCACAACAGGTAAAATTATGTCAAACCATAGAGAGCTAGTCAACATCATAGAATTATCTTTCCCTAGAAAAAATAGAGAGAGAGAGTACATATATATAAAATATCATACTAAATGAGAAAAATACCCATAGACTATTCCACAAATCTATTATCCCGATTAACTCATCTATTTAACAAATATCATTTATGAGGAAATAGATTTTTAAAGTTTGAGTTAGATTCATTGTTAAGAACAGAGACCAAATTATTAACCTAGTCTACTGTTAAGTTGTCACAAAGTACTGTACAAGTAGCATATAAAATTAACCTGCAATAAATTAACTTCCATAGAATGTGATAATAGCATATTCAACATACCTTTAACGCTTTAGCAGCTTGCTCGTGAGTTGCATGTGTGATATCAACATCATTGACAGCCAGCAATCTATCACCCCTCCTCAACTCCCCACACTTTTCTGCAGGCCCTCCAGCCAGGAGAAAAGATACGTAGATCCCGTGGCCGTCTTCCCCACCGACTATATTAAAGCCGAGACCAGATGTCCCTTTCTCAAGTTCGACGACCCGTGGCTCTTCTGTTCCATCAGTCACATCTTCGCGGCGAAGAGAGTTAGCTGCGCTCGATACAGCTAGAAATTACAATATGTCTATTTTATTTTCATACCTTTTAATACATTTTATGATGGAATGTAAACAAGATTAGCGTTTAGGGTAAATTTATTGAGCAGGTTATTTGATACTGATTACCAGCCCGTGACTCGGATTAGTTGTATCTCAATCCATGCTGAGAAAAATATCTTACTAATATTCTCAGTGCAATTATCGGGGCTATGTATCAAGTGTTGTTCTATCAATAATTAGAAAATCCAAATAGGATATTACACATTTATATGATCCGTTTATAAGGTACTTAGTGAAAGTATTTATTCAGATCTCAGGTAATAATGATGGGTCTGAGTCAAGTTGTCTGCGTAAGGCTATAGAGCTATTTAAACATTTTAAGGCAATCTAATGTGAGCGTTAGAGAATGTTACTCTCAGGAAATGTAAAATCCATGAAAATGTGGTTCCCAGATAAAAAAAAATTACTAACGATTGCTCATGAGTGGCCCGTTTGACGGTCTCGGAAGTAGAATCAGCACGATGTGTTCAATGCGCATCTTCAGCGCCACCACCGTTTCCTCGGGAGTAACGTTATTTACGTATAACCTATACTTACTTACGAGTGTTAGTTTGAGAGTTCCTGAAACGGGCAACCTTCGCTCAGAGGTTGCCCGTTTTGCGGCCTCGGAACAAGAATCAGCATGATGTGCTCACTGAAGATTATCAGCAGCACCACCACGTCCTCGTGAGTAATGTTACTAACGTTTAAGTTATCGTTACTTACGAGTGTTAGCACGCGAGCTCCTAGGCGAGGGTTGCCCGTGGCGCGGCCCTGGGACTAGAACCAATACGACGCGCTCGCCGGTCGCCTTCAGCGCAGCCACCGCATCTTCGTGAGTCACGTTGTCCAGGTTTATGTCTCCCTGCTGGAAATGTATAATGCACTTTTAATATGTGTGACGTGACATTTTGTTACCTAAAATATAAGTCTTTTCCATTAAAAACCTATTAAATTATAAAAATATTAAAGCGGATGGGTGGTAGTCGCTGTTTTTATTCTTCAATACACAAGACGACGCGATACCAGATTAATGGTTCAGGAGTGCGCTTGTGCCGATCGTTTAAAACAATGTTTATTCCCGACGAATAAAGCTCATGATACACACTATGAAGCTTTAGGTTAAGGAAGCTTAAGGTTTTTTTTATGTTATTGTGGCGATACAAACTCGAGGCCCACTTGACGTTAAGAGGACTAACCTCTGCCTATAACAGATGCATTTTATCACAAGTCACGAATTGCACTGCACCCGTCACTTTGAGACATAGTTGTTAAGTCTCATGTGCCAATAATTTCACTGGCTCTCAAGGAATGTTGCCGGAACACACCATTAGGTGCTTGGCGACAAATTTTATACTTGAGGGTGGCAGCTAGCCAGGCGGGAAATCGCAAAATGTCCTTCCACTATGCGGTGGTGGGGATCGAACCAGTGACCTGCGGCACGGCAGTCCATAGCTATCACCGCTCGGCCATCATTGCTTCATCATCAATTCAACAGGTTGTTTGGGAAAAATGGAAACAAATGTAAGGCTACCTGGTTGCGACACACCAATGTTGCTATCATTAACAAGCAAAGGTAATAAAACGATGAATGTGAGAAGAGAGGTAACCAAGAATTATTTTGAGTTTATGCCAGGATGTGGAGACAACAAAAGCCATATTTGCCTTCGGTAAATATACAACTAATACAGACGTGCACACAAAAACCGTCACAGGGTGTTCTTTCACCTAGGATAGGCGTTCGATCCCGATCTATGTGTATACAATTAACAAACAAAAAGTGGCAAGGAAGTACCTGCAGCTAATCTGTTACATGTACAGCCGAGCAAGTAAAAACGTCTGGTATGAGGCTGGAGTTACGGACACGTTCAATGTGTCTTAATACCGGAGATCGGATTTCAACCCTTATTTTGTCACCACGCATTATGGATGCCTTGACATAGGTGCATGCTGTTCGCTGACGACATGGTTCTTGTCGGAGAAGATGTAAACAAGATCCAGAAAAGAGCGGCAAATTGGCGAACAAAATAGGAAAATATTGGACTGCAGATCAGCAGAACGAAAACTAAACTTCGGTTAGTAAATTTTGCGATTTCGGTACATCCAGTTTTCCCACAGAATTATATGGTGTTTCCAACCAGTCTTTCCGAATTTACTTTATAGTTTTGTACAATGATACAAAATGACGCCAAAATTGACTGGAGGCCTGTCTAACTAGATAAGTCTATAGGAGACTCTAGGAAAAAAAGGACAACAGGTGACCCACGTTTTCCCATGAAACTATTAGATCTACTGTTCATCATAACCTGTCGTAATGTATGGATTATAACTTAGTTGGGCAACGAAAGTTCAAAATCCTTAGGAGGCGGCCGACTGACACTTGGCCTGTTTTATAATTTGATATAAATTACTATTATCATAACCAAGTTTTACGCTTGGATTATTGATCGTTTTTACCAAATACGGGAAACAAAATAAACTTTAAATTACCGTTTTTCTGCATTAGGATCCTCTTTTACTTTTAACTGCTTAGTATTATTACTATTGGTTAGGCATTCCGCTATACTAACACATATTCTGTAAAAATTTATACTACTTACCTCTTACGTTTCCAAAGATACAGCCATTTATATGTTGGACAGACATATGTGACACCCGAGACATAGTAACAAGGTCCCGTTTTCTATTACGGAGCTCTAAAAATTAGTATCTATCTACTTACAGAAGTGTTCTTGACCATGAGCAATTTGTCCCCAACCCGCAGTCGTCCGTCACGATGCGCCGCACCGCCCGCCATTATCTTCGTCACGTAGATACCGTTGTCCCCCGGGATATGTTGGTTGCCAAGACCGCCCGCTATGCTAAATCCAAGACCCGCCCCTCCTTTGGCGAGCTCGATCTCCACGGACTCTTCCTTGTTCAATGCTGCCGACACGTTCAGAGTATCCGTCTCGACAGCTCGACGCCTTACTTTCTGTAACCAACCAACACGCTTTTGTTGATTTGCAATGTTTTTTATTATGTATATTACACGTTGATAATTTTGTTATTTTGGAGGAGAGCTAATGGTTTTTGTAGTAAAGTTTTACCAGCACCTAGTATTGTCCCGTGTCTATTTTTAACCGACTTCTAAAAAGGTCCTCCTTTTTAGAAGTAGACTTCTAAAAAGGAGGAGGTTCTGAATTCGTCTGTTTTTTTATGTTTGTTACCTCAGAATTTTTTACTGGGTGAACCGATTTTTATGTTTCTTTTTTTATTTGAAAGCTGATGCTCGTTTGCCCTTTAAATTCCATCAAAATAGGTCAAGCCATTTTAGAATTATACTCTGATAACTGTTTTTTTTTCTTGTCTGATGATATAGTCATTGTAAGTGAATGACAATCGATCCCGTAAGTAGCAAGGGACACTAAAAAGGGAGATTTTTTTTTACATAAAAATGAACCGTCTTCAACACTCAAAAGTGTGAAATAACTTGCCGAAGTCGGTTCCATTTTTAGGTAAAAAAAATATATATTTCAATTCATTCATTCAATTCATTTATTAGCTTGAATACGGGTACAAAGATATAAAATATGTAGGACGTACAAATAGTTTCACCATAAACAACCTCATACGAGGTGTGCAAATGTCAATTAAATATAATATACAATTAAGAATTAATAATAATAACGATGTCATTGTAAGTGAGAAAGTTATATACCAAAGTTTGAATACATTCTTTGAAGTCAATAACGTCTTTATTGAAGAGCAATTAGGCTTTCGGAAAAACAAATCCATTAACTTGGCTGTGTATAAATTTCTTCAAACTGTTATGACCGGCCTCGATAAAAAAGAATTAGTTTCAGCGTTATATATGGATTTAACTAAGGCGTTTGATTATGTAGATCATTTCATTTTACTTAACAAATTAGAAATATATGGTGTTAGGGGCAATGTTCTGAATCTTTGCAAGTCTTACCTCAATAATCGACGACAATGTACTCAGATAACAAGTGTTTGTACAAAAACTAAAAAACTGACTATTTATCAATCTAAATTTAGGGAAATCACCCAAGGAGTACCGCAAGGCAGTGTACTAGGGCCTTTATTATTTATTATTTATATAAATGACCTGCCAAAATTTGTGAAACAAAATATGGTTTTGTTTGCTGATGACAGCACTGTAATTTTTACGAACAAATTAAAACTCGATCTGGAATTTGACATGAATAACACTTTGGATATTATTGTGACATGGCTTAAATCTAATAATCTATTAATGAATATTGATAAGACTAATTTAATGACCTTTAGAAATAGAGTAAATTATTTGACAAACATTCAAGTACGTTATATTGATAAAAAAATTAATGAGGTAAATAGTGCAAAATTTTTAGGCCTTCATCTTGACAGTAATTTAAATTGGAGGTGTCATGTTGAAAACGTTTGTGGTAAAGTAAATCAATTTTCTTACGCTCTTTTCATGCTTGCCAAAGTTGTGAACCAGCCTGCAGTTATCACTGCATATCATGGATATGTAGAATCAGTATTGCGTTTCGGCGTTATCTTCTGGGGAAACTCAGTGGACAAAGAAATTGTATTTAAGGCACAGAAGAGATGTGTGAGAGCAATTTGTAAACTTAAGCAAGATGACACATGTAAACCTTTCTTCATTAATTTAAAGCTACTAACATTTCCATCTTTATATATATATGAAGTATCAGTGTTTGTTTTTACCAACAAAAAATTGTATATTGGGTTCGACAGTGAAAGATGTAAATTTAAGGTACGTTTGCCTCTTAACTATACTGCCCAATTTAATAAAAGCATATTCTGTATGGCTCCTCGAATATTTAACCATTTACCGACAAATATAATTCAATGTACTAATATAAATATTTTTAAGTTTAAATTAAAACAATTTCTGTTAAACAAGGCGTATTATGATGTTAATGAATATCTGACTGATAAATTATGTTTCAATTAGATAATATTTTCAATTTTGTACTACTTAAATACATTTAAATTGTATTTATTGTAATTAATTATATTATTCTATGACATTTTAACAGGTTATCTGACAGTGTTTTAAATGTTTATTTATTGGTAGGGACATTTCTATTTTTATTTAATTTATGACGCATTGAAGAGTGAACATAGTAACATTAATTAGAATATGGATTCAAAATAATTGACAACTTATATGGTATAATGTAATGTATGTAGTAGATTCAAAGTCAGTACTGTATTATTTTTAGGCTCACATATTCTTGCATGCCAAATGGCCAAATATGGCAGAACTATTTCATATGTATACTTAACAACTTTAATACCTATATTTGCAATAAACGATTTGATTTGATTTGATTCATATATATATTTTTTTAAATTGTCATAATGTATATATTATTTAATTATACAATCAATTATTTAACGTGGTAAATGTAGTAGCGATTAGAAGTCTTCTGCAGGAAATCCTTAACTGTATAGAAACTTTCGTTAACCAACCACTTTTTTAACTCCGGGTAGAACTTATAATTAGGTAACTTTGTTATAGTTTTTGGAATCGCGTTGTAAATGAGAGGCGTCATGTAGATGCAGTTATTCCTAAACAGCTCTAGTTTAGGAATTGGCATTTTGAGCTGTTCTTGTGTAACTGTCCTCTTACCTAAGCTAGTATATTCGGGAAACAAGGAAGAGTTAGATCTCACAAACTTTGACAATTCATATATATATATATATGCCTACTACTGTCAACAGATTATTTGACTTAAAAACAGGCTTACATGATTCAGTCCATTTAAGATTATATAAAGCACGAATATATATATTTATCTATATCGTTTTGAACATGTAACCAAAGTCACCAACATAGTTCTTTGCATGATAAATGCTAGCTAAATGCTAGCATGCAATGGGCATTTTGCGACAGTACGCGTCGCTAGCCCTCAAGTAGAAAATCAGTCGCCGAGCACCTAACTGTGAGTTCAAGCAGCCGTCCTAAGAGCCAATTTCCATTTTAGGTTAAGCCTATTTACAATCTTCAACCACATCATCACTTACCATCAGGTAAGATGGTGGCCAAAGGATAGCCTATCGGCATAAATAAACGGACACCTCACCTCGTGGCTTCACCGCTCGACTGACTAAGAAAAGTTCTCGAGTGGCGACCACGAACCGGAAGACGTACAGTAGGTAGATCGCTAGATGGACCGACGACAATCGGGAGCTGATGTATGCAAATGGCTAATGGCCGACAGTGAGGAGATGAGGATGATAATAAATCCTAAGTAAATGGTAATTGACAGATCTTCCCGTGAGGTGTCGGTTTTGAATTGCACCTCCCCATATCATCCCGTGGGTGTCGTAAGAGGCGACTAAGGAAAAAAATACTGGAAGGTGGGCAGCAGCACCTTCTAAAGAACTGCCATCTTACACTGCGATCCCCAAGCCGCCTGCCAACCGTGGGGATTATGGCAAATACCCCCTTAATAGGGGAGGCTGTGTTCAACAGTGGACGAGTGGGCTGTTACAGTACAGTAAATGGTAATTGCCCGTGGGGTGCCGGTCTAGCATGTGTCATGTCTGTCACTCCCACATCGCTACCTGTGGGTGTCGTAAGAGGCGACTAAAGGTTAAATACCGGAAGGTGGGCAGCAGCGCCTTCTGAGGAACTTATATCTAAAACTGCGATCCCAAAACGCTTGCCAAGCGTGGGGATTATGGAAAATCCCTCCCTTAACCCATTGGTATCGGCGATAATGATAACAATATAATTTCATTCATAAATAGGCCCTAGTGGTCCAGCCGATGCCAACTTATTAATGGGGGAGGCTGTTGTTCAGCAGTGGACAATCCGGCTGATACAGTACAGTAAATGGTAATTTAGTAAAACTTACCAATCGCACTGTACTGCCAGCCTTCTTTAAGGCGTCTACTGCATCTGCATGCGTCACATTTTCCACGTTCACATCATTTACCTGCAATAAGCACAACAATATTATATTCCATTATCATACTCATAATCCCCGTGGGGTGCCGGGTTAGATTTGCACCTCCCCATATCATCCCGTGGGTGTCGTAAGAGGCGACTAGGGGAAAAATACTGGAAGGTAGGCAGCAGGGCCTTCTAAAGAACTGCCAACTTACATTGCGATCCCCAAGCCGCCTGCAAAGCGTGGGGATTATGGCAAATACCCCCTTAATAGGGGACGCTGTGTTCAGCAGTGGACGATCCGGCTGATACAGTACAGTATACTCATAAAGGAATTTTCATACAACTCACTTAATATGAAGTAACTAGAGCGAAAAAGGTCGTCTATATTCTCGATGTATCTGATGTAAATTTTATAAATAAATACAGGTACCAGTAAATATAGATAAGTACGTACCACGTATGTTTATCTTGGCCTATGTGATCTACACAATGTATGCTCATCTAATTAGGTACCAAGGTATGATGAATTATTCAAGGTCTAAACTCAATGTTATGGAATAATTAAGTACCCATATAGGGCCAGCGTTAGTTGAGTCATTGGAATGTTTTTTCGAATAATGATAAACGGTAACTAATTTTTAAAGTATTTTAATCTTCAAACCATTACGTATGGCATTTTTCGGTTAGTGAATCTTATGTCTGTTACATACAACCTTATGTCTTATGTCAGTTCATAGTCTCCTTTTGCTTTAATATGAGCATTATGCGTCTTTTTGGGTGTTGTTGCGTATGAAACACACAGCAGAGTCTTTACATGTTTAACAGTATCATTGCGTCATTAATAGTCTATTTTAAAACGAATGAGGTTTAAACTATTGCTTCGAACAGAAGATGCCAATCGACCTCAAATGTGTGATAAGGGTTGGAAGATGATAAATCCATAAATTTTCATATTTATACTTTCAGAAGTAATTTGACGTGTCATTTACAGCCGTATTTTAAATTTTCATTTATAAGCAATTTAATTAAAATACAATGGATATACATTAGTAGTGTGCCGATTGATCGTGATAACAGGCAACTGTCTGGTAATTATGTGTTATGTGCCAATAGAGAAAACAATTGTGTTGTTTATCACTGTACGAACTACGAACGCTGTATGGCATCTATTAACTATTTTATTACATACTGGGTTTGAATGACACGTCTATCAATACCATTGACAACCAATAAAAAGAATTCACTTTCTGTGCCATTCACGGGTCTTTGCATGTGAAATGTTCTAATATATATTTACGATGGGGATAACTAATTCAGTATAGCAAATTTTGATGCATGTGGCATTTAAAGTCGGAAAAGGGTTTAGATATCTAAGATATACATATAAAATATATATATATATATTTTAAATGGACAAGATCACACTTAAGTTAACATATAAAATTAATTTTACCTAATTAGGAACCGGCTAGGCTTCAGTGCGAAGGCCCATGCTCACAGCTTCGCGCATTCGTGACTCCCAGAGACAGACTTCAAAACAGTACAAATTGGTCGGAAGGTTCGGGTAAATATACCCCAGACCAGTTCCTAATTAGTTATTAATGATAAAAGTGGCTAAAACTTTCAGAAGTGTAATTATTTTTACAGTGAATAAATAACAAACACATCACTTCTGAACCCTTTCTCAGGCATGACACGATTTTCTACAGTGTATGAGGCATACTTTACAAATTGGATTAATTTTCAAGGTGAAAGATATTGCAAACTCTTATTTTATGTCATTATAAAAAGGGTTAGTAGTAGGTACCTTAGATTCATATGCATTGTTTTGCAATATAAAAATAAGGAGTTGACCAAAAATAGCAAACCGAAAAAAACATTTGGTCAGATCCATTTTAAGAATTATGCAGGATACAAAAGAAATTTAATGGAACTGCTTGTATTGCTGCATTTTTTATTTAATACCATCCTATTTACAACTATCTTTTGCTTAATTAATTAGCTATGTTTTCCCGTGTGAACTTTGGCTTATATTATAGAAAAAAAATTTTTTAACATATTTTCACACCCTTATTCTCAGACCCATCCTCTTATTCTTTATCTCTACCCTTCGAATTACTAATAACTACGAGTACATGGCTATTTTTCAGTAATGTTAATTAAAATGTAATACAAAATTTGATACCTTTAATTTTACCCTTCACTTGATTCCGATAATTTAAATTGTTATTATATTCCTTCTTCCATGGATTGTAGTTAATATTATTTTAATGAGATTAATTGAAATTTTTGTTTCAATGTTTTTTTCGTGATGTACAGACACATGCAGACAAGACATACACAAAAAATCTAGTTACGGATTCCATTACTTACCTATAAACCAATAAGAATTAATTTTCTTAATTATCTTTTATGTACACACAACCTTACTAGCAGTTTTGTTATGTATAGGTAACTGTCCGAAAATTTTAATTATACATGACCACAAACAAAGTTTTCAATAAAATAATATTGCAGTAAGCAATACAAAAATGTTTTTTATTAACACATTCAGGACCAAGCACAATGAGCATGTAACTGTTAATGGAGGTTCCTAAATACATTGTGTTTATAAGGTGTGCAGCCATACACATAACAATATCACAATGTGTTTCTTAAAAGGTTCTGCAATCTATGTGTGAACTTTATGTAATGATTATGATTAAGCCCCAGTCTATTAACCCTTAACTGTAGTTGTGGGTTTATTGGTGGACCCATGTTTATATTTGAATGCATGTAAAAAGCAAGAAGTGAACTTTATGTAATGACTATGATTAAGCCCCAGTCTATTAACCGTTTACTGTAGTTGTGGGTCCAATGGACCCATGTTCATATTTGTGCCCAAGCGCATTGCGCTCTTAGGTACTTTCAGACAGACATTAAGAAGAAGCAAACCAAAGCGATCGGAGGGGGATGGATGCGTCTCTCTCACCAAATTTTTTTATATTAAGGTGAGTCTTGGTGGACACCTAGGTCCGTGAGACCCACAATTGTCTTTAGTTTATAATAACAATTTTTTTTTGTTGAGTTTTAGTTTTAAAAATAATTCTTTAAAATGTTATAGTTATATGTAGTTATTTTTATTGTGTTTTTCTATTGTATATGTTTTGTTTTCGAAAGCATGTTCTTAGTTTATTAACTAGCAGCTGATTAAAAGAAGTTTCTAGTTAATTTGATTCTGTAAATTAATACTATCATTGTTAATTATGAATGTAGCGTAATATAAAGTGTAAAGAAGTAATGTGTTTTACAAAAAGTGTAAAATTAAGATTGTTTTAATTTTAAAGAAAATAGGTGGGTCCTGTGGACCTTCGTCTATAGTAAGTGAGACTACTGTTCACCACTACAGGTGAGGGTTAGTAATATATTGTGTATAAAAACTCACAGCTAATATCGCATCATTTATCAGCAGTTGACTAGCTGCAGCAGCACCACCCGGAATGAGTTTTGTGACATAGATATGTGGATCCTCAGCTATGTGGGGGTTGTCCGAGCCCCCTGCGATGCTGAAACCAAGGCCAGCACCTCCAGCACGGGATAAAACAACAGTCAAGTGAATGTATCCATCTTCAGTTCGAGTGTGTTCAGTGCCGCCACCTTCTATTCCATTCACCTGTAACTTTCAATATGTTATTACACTTATTAATTTTCATATTCTTTTATCATTACTATTTTCATTTTAGGTTTCTTATGTATGCACACAACCTTACTGTACTCTCTCCCTATCTGCCATCATACTTCATATTCACCATAGGTTCATCAGGTGTTGACTAAAGGGTGGTTATTTTTCTTGAGATCTTGCAACATAGTATAGAACATTTAGAATAGTTTATCTCACCATATGCACAAAAAAGGAGTTCATCTGCCATCAGGCAAATTAGAGAATGTGATTATGATCATTCTGGAAATGCAAAAATTGCCATATGGAAGATTTTTGGATATTCCAGTGTCTGTTGGTTAGTGAGAGAGGACTGTAATAAAAATGAGACTTTTCACTTAGATAATTTATTGTCTTTTTTTGAGTAGTCTCTCTTTAAAATATTCTTTTCACCTCTGCAGCTCAGAAATGCTGGTTTTATTGCTGGAAAACCATGAGCAAAATGCGATTTTGCTGTGAGAGTGAGAAAGTAATTTGAATTTAGAATACCATGAAAACACAAATGTGTGAATATGCATTTCATGCTATAATTTGACTTATTTTTTTTTTAATAGTAGAAATTAACTTTTCTTTCTTGTTGCACAAATAACTTGTGTCAAGAAAGTTTGTGAGGGTACTGTATTTTCCACTGATGTCATTGTAGGTGTTCTTTAGGCATTATACTTGTAAGGGGTTTGTTCAGCCTATTTTCAGCAAACATAACATGTACAAATGCACATGCACATGATTACATTGGGCAAAGTTAGTATTATGAACACTATTGTGCAACATTCAGATTACTTTTAAAATAGCTAAAAATTAAATTGAGAAGTGCTATTTTTGACCCACAATTGAGCATAGGTCTTTTGTGATAGTTTTTTGACAACTACACATTTGTTTATACACATTTCATGAAACAATTTTATCACATCATAAGTTTGCAGTAAATATTAAAAATGTAATTTTGCATGTTGCATATATTTTCTTTGCAAGAGGGTCAACTTGTCAAATTATGTTACTTACCTGTTGTTTGTTTTTGAGAATATCTAAGTGCTTAGAACTTGCCATTTCTCAAAGTTCTGCATATGCTATTGACTCGAAATAATATGCATTAATGATGCAACTCAAATGTTTAGGTCTCTAAATGGGTGCATAAGCACCCACATTTCAGTAGCTATTTTTAGGCCTTACAATAAATAAGGAGTCATTGCCTTCTATTGGATATTGTGCCATACTTTGGCTTGCTACATAACACTTTGCAATTATTAACCGGTGATTGGAGTAGGTAGAATTATTTTTCGTACTAAAATCAAGATGTCCTCGTAATACATTATTTCTGGAAACATCTGATAATTAACAAATCCAGTTATATATATTATTAATAAAAAAAATTATTTAGTAACTGAACTACATATGATATTAAAAGGAAGCTATTGTTACACATATTAAATTGATTATTATATGTTGAATAACAAAATTTTAAATCAGTTTTTTGTTTGTCCCTACAGCATTTCTATAATATTCATCTGTTTAAATTTTGGTGAGTTGCTGTGTGCAAACTCTTAACATATTCTATGCACTTTGTTGCAGTAAAACATGTTTCCATTAAGGTTGAGGAATATGCCGGGGTAACACCATGGCAGACACTCTGGCCAAAATTGGAGCAAAAAACAATAGATTTGTGGTGATGTAAAGAACCATACAAGCCATGAGCAATAGAAGTACCAGTTTTACAGCATTGTCACACTCCACAGGTTTGATTGTCAAGAACAACCAAACCTGTGGAGTAAGGCAGACGATTGTAACAAAGGCCATATTCCTAAATCTAAACAAGACCTGTTGAAATTAAACTGTGAGGAACTGCGCGATGTTACAGGCCTGATTGCAGGTCACTGTAACCTGAATTACTTTCTGCACAAAACTAGAACAACAGATAGTTCTCTATCTAGTGGCTGTATGCGAAAAGATGAGACAGTGGAGCACATACTATTGCACTGCATAGCCAAGGGACAAATAAAAATGACAACCGGACTACAAGAGTCTTTATCAGCGATGATATCCCCGCCACCATCACATATGTCAGTGGAGCATCTATGCCAGTGACCCAAAGTCCTTCTCTGCTACATCAAGGAGTTGGGATGGTTTGGGTAGAAGCTAGCGGGAGAAATGCTCAAACACCCCAAGGACATCAGTGCAAAACATATCACCCCAAATAGAATAAGAAATAGGTTGAACAAATACTTATAAATGTTTACTTGTAAATTGTGAAACACTTCAAAAACAGAATAGAACCAAAATCATTTATTGTTAATACCATGTTGCACAATTAATTTTTAACACCATCATCAACAAATTCTAAATTTGGTTTAATTTTCTCATATTTATATTAGAATTATTGATTTAAAACACTTCAAAAAAAGAATAGAACCAAAATCATTTATTGTTAATACCATGTTGCACAATTAATTTTTAACACCATCATCAACAAATTCTAAATTTGGTTTAATTTTCTCATATTTATATTAGAATTATTAATATCACTGATCCCAAATAATTCTACCTACTCCGACCATTGATTATAACACAGTTGCAATGTATATATACACCTTAGTGAACGAAGTATGTTTAAAATTCTGATAAAAAGTGATTCTAGTATTTATGTTGTAGTGCTATAAAATATTTACCTGCTTCATTTCTGGTGAAGGAACGTGAGCCTGCAAGGAAATTAATATCATATTGAATTTAAAGTTCTTCAATATGCAGAAATTCTCTAAAATAGGTGTTATTAGTATAGTATGACAGACCAAAAACCAACAATTCCATTGAGGTATAGTATTTCCTCAGTTGCTGACATTATGGACAAGATGATATTCTTTTTATACATGGTTGATAAAGGCTGTGGATGCAAGCAACATTCTTTAAATATAATTAATATGCAAATAATTATATTTTAAGTTAGATGTCTAGTAGTGTATGTTTGTAAAAGCCACTGATTTAGTTTATTTATTTACATTAAAGGCTGTTTAGTTTTTTCAGTATAATACTGAATTATATATATATTTCTGGTTTAAAATAAAATTATCATCACACCTACATTGTGCCCAATCTGGTAAGCACAGATATCTAACCCCCAATGCCTAATCTTGAAAAAGCTGATACAGATATTATAATTACCAATGTAAAACAAAATAATTTACCTGTCCTATGTATATAACTATGCAATAATATTCAAAATAAGTTAATAAGATTTTCGAGAAATAAACTCAAATTATAGAATTGTATAAATAATAAGAATATAAATTTTGAGGCATTGAAAGACTTTAAATTGAGTTTATTTGAGAGCCAATAAATCACTCACTCACCGTGTCAAGATTAAACAAGGAAGACACTTTTCGTAGGAATCCATTATGTGACTTTTTCTTCCTTCGTTCAGTCATTTTGAGACCAAGTGTGCATAGCCCTTGGGTGGTTCAAGTGTTGCTCACACTACACTATGTACACTGCATGCATTGTTAGTTACACACTCGTGTCCATGTTCAGCACCTTATTTGACTTCCAGCATGCACCATTGTCTACCTAGAACCCACAACTAACTTGCACCAAAACATTTGAAAGGTATGTGACCTCCTTTACAATGTGTGATTCTCTGATTGCCAGTAATCCTTATAACTGTTGAAGCTCATTATCATGTTAGCTTGGCATTAAACTGCAGCAGGCCTTATCTAATGAATGTCCCAATCGAGCCGAGCCTTCTCTGATAGCGATTTTAGTAGATTGTATGGGTATAAATATTAGGTGTGTTATTGTACCAATAAATTTGTGTTCAATGATATGATGGTATGAATGTCAAAGCGATGAACCTTAATTAGAATGTCCATGTTACGTTATTAGTGTGCAATTTTATATGAGTATTTGGCGATGTATCGTAGATAGGTACAACATCAGCGAGTAACATGAATTGTTACAATCAAAACTAACTCAGAACTCGCATTAGTCTCACCAAGAATCGAAACGATCCCAGAGTATAAGAAATTACTAAACGTTTATAAATAGATTAGTGTTTATTATATGGCCTTACTTGCAACGAATACGAAATATCAGCAGTGTGAATGTCAAAATTTTGTGTACAATATCATTTCACTGATTTTATCATAAGTATACTTTCAGTCAATGCAGCGTTCAGACGTCATTAGCACAATTGGGAAATTGAACGGCACCAATCCACAGAACGAAGAAACGTTAGGGCACATATCGCCGAAAACCTGCAGTTTAATTTAGGTTATAAATAGTACTACGAGACGCGAAACACCAACCAACCAATCCGCCATTACCGATCACTTGTTGTATGTACGTTCCGTTTGCAGGTCTGCCTTCGTCGTCACGTCACGTCATCACTTCCAAGTACAAATTCCACAGAACGGAACGTAATCCCACCAATCGATTGGCTGAGTAGATCGCTTGCTGCTGGCTGGATGATGGAGCAAGGAAGGAGGGAGGGAATCACAGAATGTGGCATGTGGCATTAGTATTTAATATCAACAGGTGGCGCTACTAGCCTTATAATAAAACAAAATTTAGTCATGAATGAATCATGCCAATTTTTGTCAACTAAAGGAAATGTATGCCAGTGGGCCATCAATGTATGATCACAGTGTATGTAGGTAACTTAATTTTTACGCTGTGTTATGATGTAGTGTACCAGAAAGTAGCCTGTAGCTGGCTACTGACAGTTGAGCCTCAGATTAAAACCAATCCTTTTTTTTTTGCACTGAGTAGTTTAGCAGTTTAGTTTAAACAGCTCAGGCCAGCCACGTATGTTTAACATTTTAACTTTGCGCTTTGACCAGTTATTCCATATAAAAAAAAAATAAGAAGCTAGCGAGCTAAGCAAGAGCTAAATGCCCAATCACGCCATGCCGAAGTATCAACGGCGTTAAAAAAGAGGTACATGTAGGGAGAGTGGCTAAGAAATTGTCGATGATACTCGTCCAAAATAACAGGTGACTAAGGGAAAAATACCGGAAAGGGAGCAGTAGCGCCTTTGGAGAAATTAACACCAGTAACTGCGATTTACTGCGACCCCAAGACGCCTATCAAGAGTGGGGATTATTGCAAAAACCTTTCTTGATGGACACGCTTTGTATACGGTCTGAGGACCGTATACTGTAGGGACTGAGGTCCCAAGCAGCTTCGTTATTACTGGCCCCGGTAGCAGGTGAGGTAAAGGTAGTATCCCGGGAAGATGCAAGGTTACTAACTTCTAAAACGGCCGTTGGCCGTTGGCCCTGTCAACAGAACATACGCATGCTCAGGGAGGAACACAGGATTGTCGAGTCAGAGAATCAACTGGAAAAGTAACGCTGGGACGTCATGTGATTATCGAATGTCCGAAGACAGGGGCAGGACAACGTTATCAACGATAACAAGTTACTCCGGTAACTTGTTATTCTACCGGGAGGGTCAACAAAAATCCCAGGGAACGAGTGTGTGTTGCCAGTGATGAGTTATGGTACTGAGACGTGGTCCTCATGGATACTGCGGCTTTATCTACGTAAGTACTAGATACAAAGTGACAATAGAGTAGATTAATTAAATATGTATAATTTTTATATTTTCTTACATTCATTTTAACTTTTTTCGATGTGATAACCTTTGTACCTAATCAACTTCCCAGTTGAACTCTGAGGATGAGAGTGGGATGAGACAAGGTTTGGCCGCAGTTTATATACCTACTTGACTAGCTAGCTCGGTGGATATTCACATCCCATAGTGGGATAAGAACCATGAACCCGCTTCGCGGCAGTCGACAGTCATGTTCACTGGGCCATCTTTGCTTAAATTTCTGGCGTAATTACTAATGTGGGACATGGGTGCTTAGACACCTCTGCCTACCCCTTTGGAGAATACAGGCGTGATGATATTTTTTTTTTGTTGTAACTAAGGGAGGCGTATTCTTCCATTAAAACCTAGTTAGGTTCGTCATATTTTAAATAAAGCATGCATGTCTTTGAGCCTTTTTCGTTTTATACTTTATTTTATCTATGTAATTAGAATAGTAGAATTTTTCATAAAATGAAATTTCAGAATAGCTTTGGAAATAAATCATTTTACGAAAAACTGGCAAGCCAAAAGCATAAATAATAGGCTCAAGGAGTTACATGCCAAATTTCAGTGAATTAAATATTTCAAATACTTATGACAAAACTACCTTTATATGGAAAGCGCTGTGTGTGTAATACACGTCCCTTAATATGTGTCTATTTTAATTACACTTTTACAATTTTATAAGAGTCACGGAAGAAAAAAATAGAAGGTGGTAAGACTATAAGTAATTTGTGGGGGTGACATAATATCTACATATTTTGCCTACTTAATATAAAAATATAAATATTATATAGGTACTCGTACATAGATAACTTCTTATTGATACACCATTGTAGCAAAAATTATATGGACGGTCTTATTGCTCATGGTGATTTCTTCCAGATAACCATGGGGTCAGAGTACTGTCCAATCTGACCGTATGGTACCTACGTGACAATGAAGGATTGTATTATATAAAAATATAATTGTTTGGTGTCCTGGTGAATTTATATACTTCGTTGATATCTAGTCTTATTAATACTTTACAAAATTACAAATATACGAGAGGGAAAATTTAAGTCATGTGCGGGATTCGAATCCGCGTCCATCCACCCCTTTAGCTGGGGTATGCTCTAACCAATTAAGTTAACATGACAATGATTCATTACTCAAATTTTTCCTATCGTTCTTTAACCATCGTATTGGGATGGAGATTAATACTTATTTAATATTATACGTTTCAGCTTACATAAACTTACTACATTTTTAAGTTTTTAATTACTCAAATAGATATTCGGTCCTTTAATGTAAAATACAGAGTCATTGACGGCAGGAATATCTTACTAAAACAAACATTTTGATTTTTATACCATACCTCTTTATCTTCGTGCCCTCCAATATGAGATAAAGGTGATACGATGGACCGCACCTAAAAATAAAAAATATTACTTATTACAGAGTGCGGCTTAATGTCTTAGGAGACGAGTTAAAATAAATCTACTGTTATCTAAGTATGTTCCTGTAACGTTTTGTGTGTAAATTATCTAGATCGTCATTTGATTGTTGAATTTTATAAATAAATCAAAAGTGAACAAATTCTGTACTTCACGTATAGAGCGCGCCTACGTCGCCGCGTCGTCGTCGCGTCCTCTTGTTGTTATACCTAATAGTTGTAACGTAGTCTACTTACGAATAAATACACTTCTGGACTCATCTATTGGCCCACCTTGTATTTTCAGTTTCGTTTGGTCCTAGCTAAAATTTTATATTAGGTCGAGCAAAAAGTTTTTATGCAGTTTTGAACCTGGCACATTTTACCATCTTTTTCGATCGTATTGTTTTAAATTTGAATTCAGAATACCATACGACATGGAGCTACGCCTAACAAGTCGGATATGCGCCTTGTTAAAGGCAATTGATTTTTGAATAAAAAACATGTGTTATCAAATAAAGGTTTAATTTAATAACGCGTGTTGCCTCCATGGGCATCTACCACAGCTCTCATACGATTAGGCATAGAGTTTATCAACCGCTCTATGAAATTTTGAGGGATCATCTCCCATTCCTCTTCTATGGCAGTTTTCAACTCCTGCATCGTCTGGGCAACTGGCTGACGAGCCCTAACACGTCTTTTTAGCTCGTCCCACATGTGCTCAATAGGGTTCATGTCTGGGCTTCTGGCTGGCCAGTCCATAACTGTGATGTTCACATCCCGAAGATATTCCCTGACGATGCCGGCCGCATGGGCTCTTGCATTATCATGCATAAAAAGGAAATTTGGGCCCACATAGTCCGCGTATGGTATCACGTGAGGTTCTAAGCACTCACGAATATACCTTTCAGCATTTAATGTTGGCAGCCGTGGTCCTGTAACAACCTCAAGTTGAGTTTTGCCGCTCGCGGATATACCGCCCCAGACAGTCCATGAGCCACCGCCATAAGCAACCCTCTCTTCAAAGCAGCATTGTGCGAAACGCTCTCCCTTACGTCGCCGTCGGTAGACCTTCTTCCTTCCATCATTGCCATGTAACACAATTTTAGACTCATCAGAAAAGAGTACACGGCTCCAATCTTGCTGTGTACAATTTAAATGACTGCGTGCGAAATGAAGGCGCGCTGTTCGGTGGGCTCGCGTTAGTTTGGGCCCATTAGCTGGCTTGTGTGGTACCATATCGCGTTCTTTTAACCTTCTCCGAACAGTTCGAGCGCTCACAGATACTCCGTGGAAGTCGCGAAGTTGGTTTTGTATCTCAATGGAGGTAAGGCGACGATTTCTCAAGCTGGTCGTCACGATGAATCGATCCTGCCTTTCAGTTGTGACCCGAGATCGTGGCCTTCCTTGGCGACGAACAAAGCCGCCAGTCTCTAGGTACCTCCGATAAACATTTCGGACCGCAGATCGACTTAAATTAAGTTGAGCACTCACGTTTCTTTGGCTGTGTCCGGCCTGAATAAGTGCCACAGCTTGGGCGGCGACTTCAGGTGAAGTATCCATAGATTATTGATAGAACCTCACCTTAATGTTAAGAATAAGTAATGTTTGTTGCAAAACCAAAGATATCAATCACTTTTTCAAGAATTAAATCCAAGTAAACCAATAAAACCAAGTTTTCTTAGTATTCGATTGTTTGATATCAACAAACAGGCTCCAAATTGTCTTTTGTTTCTTTAAATTCTGTGTTCGAAATTCAAAAAAAGACTATTGAATGAAATTGTGAATGTGCCAGGTTCAAAACTGCATAAAAACTTTTTGCTCGACCTAATATAAAATTTTAGCTAGGACCAAACGAAACTGAAAATACAAGGTGGGCCAATAGATGAGTCCAGAAGTGTATATTCGTAGTACAACACATAGTATAATTTCAAACCTAAAAAAATGTGACGTATGAACTGACATATTATAAAATTATGACCAAATTACATTACAAAATTACAAATTTACGAGAGGAAAAATTATAGTCATGTGCGAGATGTATAATGTGATCCGCAGAGCATGCGTTATTGCAAAAATAAAAATATTAAAATTACCAAATTACGTTTGTGTGGAGATGAATAACGAAGCAGTTGTTACAAGAGGCACAAGAAGGAAGACTTAGTTCTGCTGCATATGCAGTTCTTAGGATAAAACAGTTAACAGACGTAGCTATTGCTCGGCTAGTTTATTTCGCGTACTTCCACAGTATTATGTCGTATGGCGTATTGCTGTGGGGAACTGCTGCTGAGATAGAGACAATCTTTATCATACAAAAGCGTGCAATTCGAGCCATATATAAAATGGGTCCTAGGGAATCTGTGAGGGATCTTTTTAAAGAAATTGATATTTTAACTTTACCAAGTTTGTATATTTTTGAAAATATTATGTATGTTCGTAAAAATTTGAGTAAATTTAAATTAAACAGTGACAATCACGATTACAATACTAGGAATAAAGATAAAATAGTGGTGCCAGGTTTTAGATTAGCAAAGACAAATAAAAGGTCCTTCTTAGGTAATTGTGTGCGGTTTTATAATAAAGTTCCCAAACATATTACAACGCTCACAGAAGGGAAATTCAAGTTGCATGTGAAAAACATATTGATTAAAAAATCCTACTACACAGTTTCTGATTACATAAACGACAAAAATGCCTGGACAATTCCGCCTCCGCCAAGCTATTACCTGTCACCTACATAATTTAAACAAATATTGTAATAACTCTATTATATAGTATGTATGTAACACATTGTTAAAAGATGTTTAAAAGAATGGCCCCGAGTTTCTTGCCCGTTCTTCTCGCAGTGGCTCTATACAATTTATTTGCTGAACGTGGCAGTACAATGTAGAATATTTCAATACTAAAATTTGTAATTGACCTTCATAAGAGCGTCGTAGACGCCTAAATTGAATAAATGATTTTGACTTTGACTTTGACATTCAATGGGTATTGTGCTGTGATGCTTCTAAACGTAGACTATGGTTGTTAGACTATCTGTACCTACTTACATTTATCCTATTTTATATGCGGAATATGAAATCGTTAAACCTCCTAGAGACTATGCCAGAGTTCTACCAGATATCCAAAGAGGCGCACTGGCAGACGAAATCAAAGCCAAGTTCAAATTTATATACAAATTCAATTTATATGCAAGAATGTGAGTACGTATTCATACAATACAGTAAAGTTAACTGTACACAGATCTTCACAATCCACCATGTTTAACATGCAAAAGTATAATAGGTCCCAAGCCTTGCTTAAAAACTAGATTATGTACTTACTTATACATACAACCAGCGCTCATACAAGGTATCTACACGAAATACAATATTAACTTTTTCTTAATATTAAAATAAATATCTGGATATCATATCATCAATCATTAATCAAAACTGGATGAGATTTATTACTAAATTAACAAATCTCACAAAGATATTTACCCACATTAACGTCATTTAATCCGTTCAAACATTCAAGTTCATGAACAAACGTATAAAAATTCTCCTAATTAAATATATGAGAGTTGTACCTCTACAATGATGTAAATATCCTATGTGATGATGGCTATATTTTTCACCTATGAGGATCATTTGTAACTTGGCATATCTAGAATAAGTTATGAAATTAAACTGTTGTCTCTGTGAGCTGAAGACCTCGTGATTGAGATAATAAGTTTTGTTACATTTTCAACCTCCATCCTTTTTATTCTGTGCCTCCATTACCAAATTTCAATAACTGAATCGACAAAAAGTCCTTATAAATATCGAACCTGCTCACAAAATTTCCCGAGAGTCGGTAGAGAAATGCGTCCTGTAGAGGAGAACAGCCGAACACCGGCGTGACGGATATAAGTAAGCATTTTTGTCCAAGCTGATATCGAGAAGCCTCGCCTGCGTTTCGCGCTCGTTCGATCAATTACTAACACTAGCAAAGAGAGAGCGACATCCCTGCACCAAAACATTATATACATTTATATGACATTATAAACTACATTTACTTTTTTTGGTTGTTTCCCCTACAGCCAGTTCTTTATATTAAGTATGCATGTGATCAATGCTCAAATATTCTATGCATGAATTTTATCAAAAATATAAGGACAATATTCAATATTGTATACACTTGAGTCTTACAACAATCATTTGCTTTGTTTATTATCGCTCCACTGACTAAATTCCCGTAGCAATCACCCCAGTTGAATGTTAAAACTTGGATATATTTTTAAAGAACGCATGCTAGTATATATACTTATTACTTACCATATACATAAAACAATCAATATTTGTGAAGCAATGATGGCTCAGTGGCATTGGCTATGGACTGCCGCGCAGCAGGTCCATGGTTCGAATCCCGCCGCAGGCTTCACCGCATGCTGGAAGCGCATTTTGCGAATGCCCGCCTGGCTAGCTACCGCCCTCAAGTAGAAAATCTGTCGCCAAGCATCTATCGTTGTGTTCCGGCAGCAGTCCTTGAGAGCCAGTGAAATTACAGGCAAATGAGACTTAACAATTGTGTCTCAAGGTGATGGGCGCAGTGCAGTTCGTCACTTGTGATCAAATGCATCTGTTATAGGCAGAGGATACCGCTTCACATCAGGTGGGACTCGTGCTGGTTACGTCACAATTTCATAAAAAAAAAGTTATACAAAAAAGTCTAATATCTTTTATTTTATCATTGAACGCGTACAAGATTTACGTAAACTAAATTAGCATCCCCGGTATCGAAGGGAACCTACGTTGAATTATTGTGGGCGGCCCGGTACCTATACTACCGTAAATTACGCAACGGAAGATCGGCGATGTAAAATACTTACTATATAAATAAGCAAGAAAGCAAGGCACTGGCCAAATCTGGCGCAGGTAATGGACGGAAAATATCTAATAGAACTAGCTATAACAATAAAAAATTCTGATTTGTGTTCTTTATCATTGAACGCGTCCAAAATTACGTCCTACGTCAACTAAATTAGCATCCCCAGTATCGAACGATATCTACGTTGAATTATTGTGGTCGGGCCAAAGCCTATACCAGCGTAAATTACGCAACGGAAGATCGGCGATGTAAATTACGTCAGCTGATGTGCTAAAAAAACGTAGTGCCAATAAGCTGGATACGACGAATAGGAAGCAATGTAATTTTATGCAAAGTATTAGGTACGTGTTATAACTGGACAGAATCTTCATTGGTCTAGAATTTGGTTGCCTAACTATACCATCTGCGGTCCCTCAAATAATGTCGAAATTAACAATTACACAAATTATTTTTTATGTTATTGTGACGGAACAAACCCGTGGCCCACCTCATGTTAAGTGCCTACCTTCTGCCTATAACAGATGCATTTCGCCAACGACGAATTGCACTGTGCCCGTCACACTGTTAGGTCACATATGCCTGAAATTTTACTGGCTCTCAACGACTTCTGCCGGAACACACTGTTAGGTGCTTGGCGACAGATTTTCTACTTAAGGGTGATCGCTAGCCAGGCGGGCATTTGCAAAATGCCGTTCCAGCATGCGGTGAAGCTCAAGCCCGCGGCGGGATTCGAACCATGGACCTGCTGCACGGTAGTCCATAGCCAATGCCACTGGGCAATCACTGCTTCAAAATATCAGTAGATTGTTATATTGTGCTTTTATGAAAAATGCAAAAGTTTGTGAAAGTGAGGACGTGGCTGGAGCGCCGTTATCTGCTTATTATCTACATAATAAAAGAATGACACATGAAATGTTTTACCTTCGCAGAGTCCGGCGTTTCATTGCGTGACTCTGTCCTTCTATTGCTATCTTGGAGGAAGGCATTCGACACCGATCTGTATTCGCTGTCTTCTGTTGGAATCTGTAAGAAGAGATACCACTGTTCCATAAAAGCTGAGATTTAACTCAGTCAATAATTCTTGTGAGTGAATATTTATAAACATAAATCTATCTATAGCAACCTCATAGTTTTTCTACCTTTATCCCCTCATGGACTGCCAATACAAAATGTCTTCGCTAACTACGTAACGGACATCACAAAAACATATTACAATTATGTTTTCGCTAACAATAAATACCTACGGTAACACAAAGCCGTATATGTGCCTTTGCTGGTAAAAGTCCACCGGATGTTAAATCATGGTGACCAAAAAAAGCCAAATCTTTATTTTACTTTGGATTTATGACTGTCTAACTTCCTGACGCCATCCTTCTACTTGAGAATGCTCTCGTTGGTACCCACAACCTCACGGGTAAAATCAGGACGATAAGAAGGTCAAGAGCCCTGATGTTCGCCAAATGTGCAGCAACACCTCACTCGTGTCAACGTGAGTGGTGTCATGAGACTCATACGGCGCAGTATTTTCCACACACGCCTTCAACGACATCTAATAATCTAAAGTAGGTATTGGAACAGTCCTTTTATTTATATGTAAGTATATAGGTATTTGTTTATATATAATATATTTTTAATAGTGATAGTAGGTATGTTTATATAAATATGGGCTAGAATTGCATCCACCCATATCTCCCTGTGGGAGTCGTAAGAGCCTAAGTAAGGAAAAATACCAGATAAAGGTAAGCAGCGCCTTTTGAAGAACTGCCAACTTACACTGCGTGGGGGTAATAGAAAACTCCCCCTAATGGGAACCTTTGTTCAAGGATTGACGTTATAGCTGTTGCTGTATTTATATTAACCCATTGGCTACCGATAAATCAACAAAAAGTAAAACGTCTTAAAATGAGAAAATTCAAAGGTAATTTACGTCATTTTAAAAATGTAATATTTTAACTAAATGAAAGTGTACGAGTTAATAAAATGTAGAAGAAATTGTTATAGTAAAAAACCTTTTCTGTGCCGTATGTAATAATAATAACTAAGCAGTATTTATTTTCCCTATGCGCCAGGCCAAAGCGCGACTCACGTTCGTGGGTGGAACGGGTGTTCGCTAGTGATCGCAAGATATAATACTCATAGATATATGAAACGAAAAAATACAAGTCTGCATTGCCTTTTAACCTTATTTGCTTTTTGAAGCAAGAACGATTTGTTCACGGTTTATGTTGAATCAACTGGTTTAATACGTTTTTTTAATTCAAAAAATGTGAACGACGCGGACGATCATTTAAGCACAAAATGTTCAGTTTAAAATGCCATAATGATTGGAAACAGCCGAGAAAATTCGTTATCAACAAACGTACTAAAGTCAAGAAAGCAGCGATACAATGTAGGTATGCGAAAATAACCTTTATAACGCTTTTAACGAAATTTCAAAAACGGTATTAAAAACTCACATTCAGAACGATATAAATGATAACTATAAAACTAATAAGTATATGATGTTTGTTAAATCGGTAATTTCCAAAGAAATTAAATATTTTTTCCTGGTGGTTGTTTAACACTGGCCCTATCTATGAGTTGCAGTGCAGATGAATGGGTCGACACGACTGGGGCAGTACTCTCTTCTACTCACTCTCTCTCTCTTAATATCGTAAAGTATTTCAATCATCGTAAAGTATTTCAAAATCGTTTTCACTGTATTTCTATTGATCTGTGGGAGACGCGGAGGCCCAACTCGTCCTCTAAAGGAATATATCAGCACAGTTTTAAGATATATTATTCCAGGCGTGTTTTTTTAATTTTACTTACCTATATTATTATACGATACACAAAGTTCTTGCATGTTTTCTGTTTGTATTGTATTGTGGCCTGTGGTAAGCATTAGATATAAGGTACAGTTCCTCTTCCCTGTAATCTATGCCATGTGTTCACTACTGCAATGTAATTGCAATGGTTTAAATAACGACTATTAAGATTTATAAGGAAATATTATGTTTATAGATTATTTCCTTTTAAATGTATTTATATTAACTTTGCCTAGTCACTTCACCTCACCCTATAACAAACGGACGGAAGAGGGCAGGCGTCGTGGTAGCGCTAGTAAAGTCAGTCTTGCTGTGGGAGTCGTATCGAATGGACGACAACTTGCGACATAGTGAATAACCAATAAGTAGGATTTTTTATATATAGAAAATGTGTATGTGTACCTAATGTTTTAACATAGAGTACGTACAGAGTTACAGTATATTTAAGTAACACATTGTTTGATATTTCAAAAGAATGGCCCCGAGTTTTTGACCGTTTTTCTCGCAGTGCCTCTATAACTCTTTTTATTTTCTGAACGTGGAAGTAGAATGTAGATTATTTCAATTTGAAAGAATTTAATTTTTATGGAGTATACTTCTATAATTTAGTATCTCTCCTTCACTACATAAAAAAACGGATATGATTTCAGATAGGTACTTAACGTGTAGAAGTCGGTTAGGTACGTTATTTTCACAATATAACTTTCTTTTCTGTGACTTATACGGCGTACAGGATCGATAGTGTCACTCACCTATAATAATGGTCGTACTCGGCAATAATTGCAATTTATCAGGTCATTGAGATATAGGCATACCTGTATTATATTTCTTAATGGGCATACGAAGTGGCAAATATTTTTTTCCGTTATCGAGTGAAACAGAAAAAACTATACATGATCGCAGTTGTTTTCATTTAATCAGGAGCAACTTGCAGGTATAATAGGTACACTACACAACACAAAAAAACTGGCCAAATATCAGTCTGGCCCCCTCTTCTATGGTTCCAAAAAAGAAGCTGCTGAAGCGCGAGTTGGCCTCCAGTAGGTTCCGTACTTACACAGAATATGTGTACCAAAAAATCGTTATTTCTATACAGATCGAGATCCCTTTCAGTCTGTATGAAAACGGGAGTCCGTACATCACTTGGCCGGTTTTTAGTATTTGCTGTCGTAAATTAGATATAGGACTATAATCACACCAAGTTTGATGCCCCGTGGAGAGCCGGGTTAGAATTTCACCCCCAATGAAACCAGAATCATACTGTCAGGTTGGTCAGGTCGTACCATCATCAACTATTCGGTTTATTGATAATCCATTCGGTTCAGAATAGCTGCAGCATTGGCGCTGATAACAGTCCGGCGGATGATCGGTCATGGTGACCGAGTAGATCAACTGTAGTACCACACTGGCAGTAATGGGCATCACAATATTTTGCAACCAAGCGTAAGCTAATAGCGAGACGAAAACCGGATGGATCTATAAAGTTACCAGTATTGAAAGAAGAGATGGCCTGTAATGTAACCAAAGGATAAACCAGATTCCCGGACACATATCTAAAGATCTTTCAATCAATCAATCAATAATTTATTTGTCAGAATACACAATCATTTCAATTTCAGATGTTAGGAAAATATATAGCAATGCATTCAACCTGCAAGCAGGCGTACAAATATTAGTATTTATTCCTAATAAAATAAAAAACCTAAATTACAGGCATATGAGACTTAACAACTACCAATGTCTCAAGGTGACGGGCGCAGTGAAATTCGTGACTTGTGACGAAATGCATCTGATATAGGCAGAGGTTGGTCCGCTTAACATCAAGTGGGCCTCGAGCTTGTTACGTCACGATAACATAAAAAAAAACAGTACAATCTCAATTATATCGTTTTGGTACGAAACCCAAAAAAAATGTCAAGGCCAGTCGAAAGCAACAAACACAACGTTCCATTTACATATTGCATTTTTACTCCCATGTTATGCATTTTTATATGAAATAACATACATTTTTTGTTTTGTTATCAGCTTTCCAACTAAACTGCAGAACTTTATTGTTCGTTTATTTACAGAAACAACAAGGTGAATATTCGCAAATTGCAAATGCCGCTCGACGAAGCACTCGTAACAATTTCAGATTGTTCTGTCAGAGTTGTATTGTTTGTTGTTCGTTTCAGTAGAAGGCATCAATTAAAAACAGCTTAATTGGTACTGCTAACAGCTTAGCTATACGTAGAATTCTGACTCCGAACACAATGGCATCAAACGTACGATAGTTAATGTATAACAACTGCTTGGCGAATTAAATATCAATACATTGCAACATTTCATTCACTGCTCTGATAAAATTGTAAGTCGGAAATATTGTAGGCGCTATGTTTGGTTCTATATTATTATACACACAGAGAAATGTTTTTCCATAAGAAAATTATAATTTCGCTAGTAACATTTGACAACGTTTTCTTTCAAAAATTATCCTATGAAGAAGAGTTCACTTTCAAAGTAACCAAAATCAGGGAATGGCCTAAGTGATCTGTGAAATGATTAATTTGAATTTCATTGCTCTTTGTCTATAAAAGGGGAATCGCTACGTCTAATATATGTATCTATAGTAAAACTAGGACATACCTATTAACCTATTCTAAGTACTGAAACTTCGTATAGGTACATATCGACCAACTGTATATGCGGCTGTATCGATCGTTTTAATATTTATGTCGTTTTAAGTAAGTCGGTATAAATAAATAGTGAGTTCCCTCTCAACCACTCCCACCCCATCGAGTAACATGTCACCGGACATCAACCAAGAAATAACATATAGGTATAGTAAGGTGACAGCGTCATTGCCGAATTTACTTCGCATCGATTGGTAGCAATATAATTTCTAAATGCATATTTTGACGTACTGAAAAAAACCCAGGTCAGGAGTGCCCTAAACCGACGCTCATGTATGAAAGAATTTATGAGTATAGATGAAGCGAAAGAGATATGTAAGGATCGTAGTAAGTGGAACTCTGTGATCTCTGCCTACCCCAACGGGAAAGAGCGTGATTTTTATGTTTGTACGAGTATGTAGTACATTTACTAGTTTCATACCCAATATTCAAATTACTACTAGAATGCACTGCAAAGTCCTTCGGTATGAACCAAGAGATTCTTAGTAAATTTTTTATGGTAGGTAAAACGCTTACTTCACGCCGCGTGCCATCAGCCTCCCACTTGTTAGCGATGCGAATAGTCTCAGCAGTCTTTTGTTGCACCGACTTCGTCTCATCGAGGAGAGTTAACTCGTAGAACTCTTGGATATCTGTAACAAAATAATATGATTTTATTGCCGTACTGGCCGCTATCGTCAGAGGGGTCACCCGCACATTATAGATACTTGGAAGTCTCGTACTACTCGATTTAATCGTCTGGTCGCCACGCACCTGTAAGTTATGGAACGCTCTTCCACCTGAGGTTTTTCATCAGGTGTACAATCTAAACCGCTTCAAAAGAGGCGTGAATACAGTCCTTTCTCTTAATGGTACCAGTAGTAATGGTACCACCAGTAATGCTGCGGATATTGCAGGTGTTCATAGGCGGCCACTTAACATCAGGTGGACCGTCTGCTTGTTTGTCCTCATTTGTATAAAAAAAGGTTATTTTCGTGTCCGTACAAAGTTAGACGCCTCATGAAATATTGGTTTCAACTATGCCATTAAACAGCAAGCATATAAATAGTGGCATCGTATTTTGGGAGGTATTCAAAGAGGCTTCCAACTAAACATTGGAGCGCTCGTCTAGAACAATAGTTGTATTGGAGTTAACTAAGTCGTTTTCAACGGATCATGACCGCCGCAGTATCGGCTGCGGTTCTTACTAAGATGGGTGATCGCTAGCGGCATTTACTACCTACTGAGCGATTCCGTACTTCGGAGGGTGACATTGGTCCCGGCTTTTGTCGTTGTTGCGTTGTGGTAGTTATGTTGCGAATGCCCGCCTAGCTAGCTATCAAACTCCTATAGTAAACTACCACTTAGGTTCCGGCAACTATTCCTTAGAGCTAGTTCTCCTGGCTATTTATTACCTTTGACCGCAATCGTCGCATACCAACAGGTGATGACCAAAATAATTAGCAAGAACGACGGAACTGAACGTTTGGTTTGACTTTATATGTAAATCAACAGTTTTGAATCAAAATCCAATAATCAATACTTTTGATTTTTTGATGTAGTTAATGGCGCTTGGTGATAAGTGGAATCAAGATAATAGGAAATTGTGGATTAAGGCACACAAGTAATATGAAAATACAAGTCTCATGTGCCTGTCATTTTCTTAGCTCTCAAGGACTGCCGGGTGCTTGGCGACATATTTTCTACATGAGGGTATGGTAGCACCACGTGGTGACGCTCAAGCCGACGGCGATGGAGATCGAACCACGGACCTGCGGCACGGCAGTCCATAGCTATTACCACTCAGCTATCATTGCTTCAAAATGCTATATATTTTGTTTGTAGATGGCATTGGTATTCATGAAGAACTGGTGCTGTGTTATTGTTCAGGCCCTGTCTCATGCTATTCAGCAGTTAGTTAATGTCGACCCTGTTACAATTCAATCCATATCAATACCAAAGCAGCCTGTTAATGAACAATCAGATAATATCAAGCCTGCACAAGTCTATATTACTACTACTATATATTTTAAATGGCACACAACATCGACCAGAGTTTCAACAGCACACCGCTGCTGTAAGAGCGGGGCCACAACTCCATCTAGAGGCCTTATTGTGTAACTATAATGGTAATAGAGATGATCTTCATTTTGAAGTTCAGTTCCGTTTCGTTACTACAATTTTATTTAAAAAAAACGGCCCCATTTTGTTGCACGACAGAAATGTGTAACTCAGCCGTCAGCTACGGAAAGCTCTTACCTTGGGGCCGGGCATTCGTAAAATGCCCACAGCACAGTCCTAAAACCATGTAAAGAGTTGAAGATTTCGTGCTGCCCGAAAGCCATAGCATAGCGACTGCTATCCTAAGACAATATCTGGAACGGATGGCTTAGCGTGCTTTCCGAAGCACGTAACCACTCAGCAGTAAATGCTACTATCGTGAAGCTCTTACCTTGGGGCCGGGCATTCGCAAAATGCACACACTCCTATAACCATGTAAAGAGTTGAAGATTTCTTGTTGCCCGAAAGCTATATCATAGCGACTGCTATCCTAAGACAATAACCGGAACTGATGGCTTAGCGTGCCTTCCGAAGCACGTAACCGCGATCAGCAGTAAAGGCTACTAGCGTAACCACGCATCTCAGTAACATGACCGCACTAGACATTGTTCCTTAGAACATATTTCCTAACAGTGCGCTATACAATGGTAAAAGAGTTGAACTTCATTATGAAATTTTAACATTTTAATGCAATCTCCTGAAACCATGTAGTTATACAGTATATTTACATTCGTACTTGTACGTTGTACAACCACATTATAACCTGGCGCTGAAAATCATTACCTCTCCCTTGCACATTATAGCTGTCTATATGTGACAGCTGTCTTACTGACATAGTAAGTTAGACAAATCACTTTGGTTCCCAATAAAGGCAAAAAATCTTGTACAAGAAATATAAGACTAAAAAGAATATGTCTTATATTCTTATTCTTGGCTAGTACCTACGTCGAGTAGAAAATCTGTCAATAAGCACCTAATAATGATGTGTTTTAGCTTGTCTGTTTACCATCCTCGACCACATCACTTGTCAACAGTATGAGATGGTGGACAACCTAACAGCTGTAACAGGGGTGATTCCGTCCCGGCACCCCACGCTGCCATAAAGATATATATAAGAGAAATGTTTATAATATGTGCAAAACTGTTTATAATAAATTACCAGACGAAATAAAGATATTAGAGGCTCATGTTTATGGGAATAGGCTAAGTCAGTGGTTATTAGAAAACTGTTTTTATAGCATTAAAGAATATATGGAGGTTTAGTAAGATATAGATGTAATTAATATGATTAAATTGTTAATATTACTAGTGTATTTTTAGCATTAGTTTTAAATATTTGCACGTCTGCTTGCAGGCAGCATACAGAGACCACGCATTTTACACAAGAACTCAAAATGTACATACATGATTGTATTCTTGCAAATAAATTATTTGATTTGATTTGATATTCTAATACTTTTACGTAATACTAAACACGAATGAAATCCTAGTCGTTCAGAGACTTTTTTATGTGTTTAATATTCTGTTCAAAGGAGTTAGTAAGCTTTATAATATTTTGTGAGAGTTAGGTACAGATTTCCATTGTTCTGTGTGTTTATCTAACAAAGACAGTAATATTTTCCAGGTCTTTACCCAGATACTGTCAGATCGATAGCTATCGAATCCGGATATTCATGCCACAGCATGCGATGCGGATATCACTAACTTCCGTATACTGTAGGTATACATAGCTAGTATACGAGTAGTGCATGTATTTAGGTAAATGAAAATACTCTATTTCATTTGTACAAAATGTTGTTATCGAAAGCGTTTTATCTGGAGTAGTATCTGAAATAGTTTGTGCGGTAGGCGGGTAGAAATATCGCGTGAGTCAAGTAAGAGATCGATATCCACCAAGGCGGACGGCGACCCCGGTCCCTAACGAACAGGTAGATGAACTGCATGTTATAAAATGGAACAATGTTTAGGAGACTTACTAACTAATAACTATAACACAGCAGCAAAGATCTGATCTAACAGGCAGTCGTGAAGTTTGGTGGTTTCCTGAAAATTTTAAGAAATTGCTATTATATACCTACCTAAATTTTGAGGGATTTAGGGCGGTATTCTTTTCAATCCATGTTTAGTGATTTCATCGTACCTTTCTACTACGTGTAGAAATAAGCGTCACGAAATTTCGACGGACTACGACCGTGCAAGGTGTGATAATATGACCTACCCTACACTCGCGCGCTCGCCACGGAATTACAATATTCACCCCCAAAAACGTGAAAAGAATTCTTCTGAGCAGGAGGGCCCTTGAGAAACATTCTTCTCCTTGCACAGGTCTAAAAAATTTATCAATGAAGACATAAACCCAGAGCGAGGGCCATTTTGGTATTCAACGCGCGCTTATCTTATTCGTGTGCAGCTGATCTCTTTCCTTGCTGAAACCCAACTTCTGCTATCTTTGACCGTCTTCCTTTACGTTTTGTTTTTACTTTAGCCATATTTTCGACATGTGGCGGTGTACATCGCCATCAGAGCGGCTCGGAACGGGCAAATCTGCGTCGTCGTCTACCGTGGACTCTCGATGCTGAAAGAATCGTGCCCAACGTTTATGATAGTCCAGGTTCCCTGTAAGAGTACACCTTCTGTAGAGGTTTGTTCAAAAACTATCTTTGGTATCGTTTTCCTTTCATAAGGAATTTTATCATGGTACGATTCCAGCGAAAACTCAGGCGTCAAAAGCAGAGGTGACTCAGACATAGTGATGTTTATAGATTGAACTGTAACTCGAACTATAATTATCTTAATTACACAATGCTTTCCGTAAATAAGAAGGCCAGTACCTGCCATAGGCCCAGTGGATAATTATTATGTTCCATGGAAGTGTAGGTACAGAAGTTATTGAACCATTTTCAAAATACACGCTAATATAATTATTCAGTAGTTATTAAGTATATACCACCAACCTTAGTTTTACTTCGCTAACACCGTAGAATTCTCGGGCGTAAACTTTGATTTGATAACAGATTTATCTTCACGCTTGTTGTAAACTAAGATATTGGCGCACATTACAATGATTCAATTATTGATTTAAAGATTTGCGTATATGTAGAACACTTTTTATAATAGAGTAAGAAGAAGTATAAGAATCTGAGAATCTTGTTGGTCGGCAAAATAACTGGTAGAATATTAAGGAAATCAGAAAAAACAATAATTATGAAAAAATCTAAAATTTAAGCAATCTAATGTTTAATTTTGTAAACATAACAAGATCAAACGTGTTTGAGAATTGTAAGTTATACTTTTAGAATGCTTGTGGGGAAGGCTGGATAATGACAAATACATCGCGTTGGTTAGAACACAATATATGAGGAATTTTACTATGTTAGGTACCATTTCTACTACTTCTTACATAGGGGGCCTGCAATAGTCTTCAAAGAAATAATATATGAATTACAACTGTTTGATCAAAAATGATGTATTTTGTAAGAAGACTTATTTTATTATCAAGATGATTACTTATACGAAGCATTCTAGTAGAGTGTGTATTGGATATGTTTCGATCTAATTCACATTTTGAACCCTAGGTTTGACTCTCATTTAGAGTAATATTTTAGAAAATCTGAACTGGTAAAAACACAATACTTTTTTTTAGGGAGGACTACCGCTGTCGACCGTTCAGCTCCACCGGATTTTGGGCGAGGGAAGGCTCTCTTATAGCCCGGGAGGGGGAAGTCCCGAAGGCAATTCTTTCGAGACGGGCGCGCAGAAAGCATAGAGCACCTTCTACCTCCGTCTCCTGCGGGCGCCGAAAACGCACGGCGCACCGCTACTAAAGGAAATAAAAATACTGGATTGAATATATCTAGATTATTTCGGAGTTTTGGGTTCGACTCTTAGTTTGAATAATATTTTGCAGATTCTAAATTTATATACAATATAGTAGAATTTATTATATTTCAATCTTGGGTTCGATTACCAAAAGAATATTATTAAAATAATGACTATATTGCTTTGATCTACGAATGTAAGAAAATTCTTTTAATCGTATAATTATTTTAAAGCAGATGTTCAGATAAAGTATTTATTGCATGTGAAGTTTTATGTCATTTATGAAATGTTGCAAAATCTTTAAGAGCCATTTCACAAAATCACGCTACTGAAGTTTAGGTAAATGCCAGCGCATCGCTTACACAAGCGAAAGAAGTGACGACGGAATAGCGTGACTGTGAGTAACATATTTTGATACTAGCACTCATTAATAAAGAAATCTAAGTTGCGAATTTAAAAATTGTGTGATTGGCATGAGTAAATAATCAATTTCTTGTCGATTACTTGCTAATGTTATAGAAAAGAAGTAGGCATGTACATTAAATAGTCAACCTGCATCGTGAATCTTTTATTTAAATTTCATCCTTGATGAATAAAATATAGATATGTTTGAATCATTTATTGTAACAAAAAACTTAAATAATTAAAAAATTATACGGCTTAAAATTATACAAATATTTGATGTAACGGCATTGATTAAAAGCTGCGGACTAAAAGCTCTTTCTTTTAAATTTTCCAAAAATTGCTGTTTTCCTCGTTCACACTCTTCAGTATCTATATCCAGTCGTTAAAACTGTCTGTCATAATGACCATGCATAGGATTGAGGTTTATTTTTCTGTGCATCCGGAAAACAACTTAGTACCAACCACAAACGTCCCATGACGTTTTTGGTTTTCCATTACTTTAACATGTCACCCTCATATTCCCATACCATAATATATCAACTACACCATTAAAAAAAATAACATTTTCATCCATTTAGTTTGAGTAGACCAAACAGCGAAATGTAAATATATATTTACAGATTTTGAGGTTTTTTTGTTTTTAAATCGAATATCTTTGATGCAATCTATAATCAACATATATATACTTCCGAAATCAGATTGAAGACGTTCTGAAAAAAGGCCAGGTCAAAAGTACCCTAAACCGACGCTTATGTATGAAAGGATTGATGAGTATAGATGAAGCGAAAGAGATATGTCAGGAACGTAGTAAGTGGAAATCCGTGGTCTCTGCCTACCCCTACGGGAAAGAGGCGTGATTTTATGTATCATTTATTTTCTATAGAGGAAATAGTGAGCATAAGAGTATATAGTGAGGATTGCATTGGTACCAAGAAGTATATACATACATACTTCTTGGTACCATTGCAATCCTCACTATATACTCTTATGCTCACTATTAGTAGTAGTGAGGATTGCATTGGTACCAAGAAGTATATACATACATACTTCTTGGTACCAATGCAATCCTCACTATATACTCTTATGCTCACTATTTCCTCTATAGAAAATAAAAGATACATAAAATCACGCCTCTTTCCCGTAGGGGTAGGCAGAGACCACGGATTTCCACTTACTACGATCCTGACATATCTCTTTCGCTTCATCTATACTCATCAATCCTTTCATACATAAGCGTCGGTTAATAGTTAGTATATACATACATACTTCTTGGTACCAATGCAATCCTCACTATATACTCTTATGCTCACTATTTCCTCTATAGAAAATAAATGATAATACACCTTTTTATACAAAAAAATACTGGAAATGGGGTTTGAACACACGACAAAAATGGTGGGAAATAGTAATTTAATTGCTATTTCTATTGTTTTGTAACTAACTCACCTAGAACTTCGATCTTCTTTTAATATGATAATTTACTATTGTTCTTTAGCCATGAATTGTTACAGATTTTTACGCCAAATACAGTTCTTTTCCGTGGTTCCATTGGACGTCCCATTGATGGGACAATGGAAAAAAATCATTTAACCGTAAACCCATTGGCCAATGGAACCACGGAAAATAACTTTTAAAGTAACAAAATTAAAACAACCCAATTGTTTTAAGAACTTTGGCGGGAAAACTGTATTGGAGAGCAATTAATTTTTCTGAAAAACTATACCACCTACGGCTTTGGTCCTTCTTTGATATTATTATTTACATGTAATTTATACACCTGTATTATTTCAGATTTTTGGTTTAGAAGTTAAAAATTAGTTACGAGATTATTTAATACGCAAATTTGCATCGGTAAGTGTTTGCGTTGCAAAATATATCGAGTGAAAAATGACTTATACATATGCAAAATTGCGGTTTTCTAGATTTATAACTGTTGAAGTAGTGTAACCGATCTAAAAATATCGGTTAACTTAATAATTAAAAATTTCACTAAATATTAATTTAAATCAGCGCGCCATCTGTGACAAACGACCAAACGTCTATCTAAATTCCATATGAAGTTAGAAAAGACCTATAAAGCGATAAGCTTAAATACCTTTGCCGAGCGCTGAGGTAGTACAGCGACTCACCAATAGAGGTCGCGCATAACAATCACAACGTTAAGTCTGGTAGTAACATTCTTCTTCTTCTTCCTTTCCTCCATTCAATTAGACTATTGACAGTTAAAATAAATGTCAATCCAGTCTGTCAGAAAATACCATGATGGTGGTTTTTGAGTTCCGCTAGAGGAACGTTGCATTTTAAATATTTTCAAATCAAGTGCAGTCATTGGCTTTGCGACGACAACGGTTTTGGAGGCTTTTTTTCGTTACCATATATGGTAATGAAATTCGCCCCCGACATCCGCCCAACATGATGCCTTTCCTCAACGAGGAATAGCGATCACTTTGACCCCAGCCATCCTCTGTGCAACTACTACTAAAGACTCAGTTAACTAAATTAATTAAATCTACAAGTTCTATTACAAGCCCCAAAATCTGGGTAAGTTTGTGTTTTAAAGTGAAAGTGTACTTGACCACCCCATTAAAATCTAACCTAAAAACCTATGGGTTCAAGTACGAGGCTGAACTGCCAGTACGAGACGGAGAACTTTCCGTACTACACACTACTTCTGAACTCCGGCCGTCCTCTGACCTCCAGCACCGACCGCGGCCAAACGTCTCTACAGCATCTAGCTGGGACATTCTACCGGCGCGGCGGTGTGGAGCCGAGCCCTGCACGGCAGACCTGCTGCTGAGCATCAACTCGGATACTAGCGGACCGGAGCTAAGTCCTTAAACAAGGAAGCTTGCCAAACGCCTACCTACCTACTCAGGGTAGAAGGGAGCATGAAAGAAAGAAGAGAGAGTACAGAATAAAGTATAATCAAGAGAAAGGGTCGTGGATTTCAGACAGGTTTATCAATTTGGCAAGCTTCCTTGTTTAAGGACTTAGCTCCGGTCCGCTAGTATCCGAGTTGATGCTCAGCAGCAGGTCTGCCGTGCAGGGCTCGGCTCCACACCGCCGCGCCGGTAGAAATGCAACGTTCCTCTAGCGGAACTCAAAAACCACCATCATGGTATTTTCTGACAGACTGGATTGACATTTATTTTAACTGTCAATAGTCTAATTGAATGGAGGAAAGGAAGAAGAAGAAGAATGTTACTACCAGACTTAACGTTGTGATTGTTATGCGCGACCTCTATTGGTGAGTCGCTGTACTACCTCAGCGCTCGGCAAAGGTATTTAAGCTTATCGCTTTATAGGTCTTTTCTAACTTCATATGGAATTTAGATAGACGTTTGGTCGTTTGCCTACAGATGGCGCGCTGATTTAAATTAATATTTAGTGAAATTTTTAATTATTAAGTTAACCGATATTTTTAGATCGGTTACAGTAGTTACGATATTAATATGAAATGACGTAATATTTTGGGGCCAAAATGTAGTTTGTGCTGGTTTCAGATTTCATCAAAATATTCAAAATACTTCCTACTTCATACGTTATCTTAGAAAAATATGGATTTTTTCTTGTATGGGCAAGGATGCATCCTTTTGAAAACCATTTGGATTATGAAAGTCGGACTTACGCAGATATATGGTAAATTTGTAAATACGACTATCGACCGCTAACTGGTATCCCGGTTTGTACAAATGCTGGAAAAGCCGGGAGGCCGGTTTGTACAAATTTTCAATAGAAGGTAGTTTAATTTCCAGCTGAAGTTAGAGCTGTGTTCACTTATAGACATTAACCGAATCCAAATATATTGGAAATCAATTATTCGCCTGTCATCTAATCCTCCTAAAACAAAAGTTATAGTGAGTTACTAATATAAACTAGAATAATATAAAAACTAGCAGACCAAAAAGAAGAAGTCAACCCTGTGAGGTTGTTAGCATTTTTCCAATAACGCTGTATAAGGCTGCATAATTGTGACGTTTCCTTTTTTTAACACAATGGATGAACAGAAACTATAGATGTAGTTACTTAACAAGACAACAATACTTATATTATGGACAACAAAAATAAAGTATAGTCTGTTACTTAAAAAAAATATCGACATGATCAAAACTCTGTGGTCGCACTATAAACTTGCATCTAAGCGTTCCGCGTACGAGACGTCAGAGCAAGGAAAACGAACACAGGTCCTACCTCGATGGGCGCTCGCGCGGTACTGAGCGCCTCGCGCTTGTACATTTCAATTTATGTGCATTTCGAGTTATGTTAAATATTTTTTCTTGTCTAACAAAACAGAGTTAATATCACAATTTATTAAAGATTAGATTAATTAAAGAATGAACTTTCTTTTTATATAATATCTGTTTGGAATTACACTTTATTAAACGCAATATAGGGTGGTAAACTGCTGATATAATTCGTGGAAATTGGCGCAAGATCTTTATTTTTTTTTCTACAATGACGATTAATTAGCGATATTCTAGTACACTATGTGTCAACAAGATTATATGCCTGATGCACAGTTTTTTTTTTAAGATAATTTGATGAAACTTTATACAAGAGATATAACTCTGAAGTTGGCTATGTGTACTTTAATTCGTAAAACAAGGTGTGGGAGATTGGTCACTACAAAATAATTAATGTTATGTTTGTAAATCTGGTACATTAACTGAAAAGAGAACAGATTATTCTATTTTATCAATTATTAAACAACTTGTAGATATTTCCTATGATAGTAAATTAAGCGCTTAAAATCTTCGTATACCGCATTAAAATGTGAAATGCCTCTTAAATCTAAGTATAATACCTACATTAGGCTGAACTTGTTTTAATACATGTATTGATCATGAAGATAAAAAACTTAAAATTTTATGATTTTATAATTCATACCTAAAGATTTTTTTAGATAACCAATATTAGAATTTTAAAGATATTTCAGTGAAGAAGATGGAACTTCCAGAATTAAATATGGTAGGTAGTATCTGTACATTTTCTTGGAATAATCATCAACACCCAAATAGTACAACATTAATTTAATGAAATTGGAATGACTTGGACTTCTTCAACAATATTAAAATGAACCAAATATTGGTTCTTAAATAAATACAAAACAAAATATACACAACAACAACTGGATATATCCTAAAATTATGTATTATAAATTACAATTTATATTTGTTCGGAATGAAATGGCGAATGTATATGTATATACGAATAGTTCTCAAGCAAGTTAATCTTATATGTGTGTCTTAAGACTAAATGTCTTCAAACCTTTATAGAAATTATGACAACAAAAAGAAGCGGTATAGGATGTCACCCTGAAGTACACCCATTGAGGTGTATACATACCGCAGTTTAGTCTGGAGACCACACTATGCCATGCATACTCTGAGACAGAGAGAGTAGAAAAAATATTTATGTGGCATTTAACTCATTCGACTAAAAAATTGAAGCGGTTACGTTAATACAGCGACAGACTAACTTTCTTTAATATTCAATCTTTGTAACAAAGACATATTAAGAGGCATTTCACATTTTAATGCGGTATACGAAGATTTTAAGCGCTTAATTTACTATCATAGGAAATATCTACAAGTTGTTTAATAATTGATAAAAATAGAATAATCTGTTCTCTTTTCAGTTAATGTACCAAATTTACAAACATAACATTAATTATTTTGTAGTGACCAATCTCCCGCACCCTGTTTTACGAATTAAAGTACACATAGCCAACTTCAGAGTTATATCTCTTGTAGAAAGATTCATCAAATTAACTTAAAAAAAAAACTGTGCATCAGGCATATAATCTTGTTGGCACATAGTGTACTAGAATATCGCTAATTAATCGTCATTATAGGAAAAAAAAATAAAGATCTTGCGCCAATTTCCACGAATTATATCAGCAGTTTACCACCATATATTGCGTTTAATAAAGTGTAATTCCAAACAGATATTATATAAAAAGAAAGTTCATTCTTTAATTAATCTGATCTTTAATAAATTGTGATATTAACTCTGTTTTGTTAGACAAGAAAAAATATTTAACATAACTCGAAATGCACATAAATTGAAATGTACAAGCGCGAGGCGATCAGTACCGCGCGAGCGCCCATCGAGGTAGGACCTGTGTTCGTTTTCCTTGCTCTGACGTCTCGTACGCGGAACGCTTAGATGCAAGTTTATAGTGCGACCACAGAGTTTTGATCATGTCGATATTTTTTTTAAGTAACAGACTATACTTTATTTTTGTTGTCCATAATATAAGTATTGTTGTCTTGTTAAGTAACTACATATATAGTTTCTGTTCATCCATTGTGTTAAAAAAAGGAAAAGTCACAATTATGCAGCCTTATACAGCGTTATTGGAAAAATGCTAACAACCTCACAGGGTTGACTTCTTCTTTTTGGTCTACTAGTTTTTATATTATTATAGTTTAAATTAGTAACTCACAATAACTTTTGTTTTAGGAGGATCAGATGACAGGCGAATAATTGATTTCCAATATTTTTGGATTCAGTTAATGTCTACAAGTGAACACAGCGATAACTTCAGCTGGAAATTAAACTACCTTCTATTGAAAATTTGTACGAACCGGCCTCCCGGCTTTTCCATCATTTGTACAAACCGGGATACCAGTTAGCGGTCGATAGTCGTATTTAAAAATTTACCATAAATCTGCGTAAGTCTGACTTTCATAATCCAAATGGTTTTCAAAAGGATGTATCCTTGCCCATACAAGAAAAAATCCATATTTTTCTGAGATAACGTATGAAGTAGGAAGTATTTTGAATATTTTGATGAAATCTGAAACCAGCACAAATTACATTTTGGCCCCAAAATATTACGTCATTTCATATTAATATCGTAACTACTTCAACAGTTATAAATCTAGAAAACCGCAATTTTGCATATGTATAAGTCATTTTTCACTCGATATATTTTGCAACGCAAACACTTACCGATGCAAATTTGCGTATTAAATAATCTCGTAACTAATTTTAAACTTTTAAACCAAAAATCTTAAATAATACAGGTGTATAAATTACATGTAAATAATAATATCAAAGAAGGACCAAAGCCGTAGGTGGTATAGTTTTTCAGAAAAAATAATTGCTCTCCAATACAGTTTTCCCGCCAAAGTTCTTAAAACAATTGGGTTATTTTAATTTTGTTACTTTTAAATATTTGGCGTAAAAATCTGTAACAATTCATGGCTAAAGAACAATAGTAAATTATCATATTAAAAGAAAATCGAAGTTCTAGGTGAGTTAGTTACGAAAAAATAGAAATAGCAATTAAATTACTATTTCCCACCATTTTTGTCGTGTGTTCAAACCCCACTTTCAGTATTTTTTTGTATAAAAAGGTGTATTATCATTTATTTTCTATAGAGGAAATAGTGAGCATAAGGGTATATAGTGAGGATTGCATTGGTACCAAGAAGTATATACATACATACATAAAATCACGCCTCTTTCCCGTAGGGGTAGGCAGAGACCACGGATTTCCACTTACTACGATCCTGACATATCTCTTTCGCTTCATCTATACTCATCAATCCTTTCATACATAAGCGTCGGTTTAGGGTACTTTTGACCTGGCCTTTTTTCAGAACGTCTTCAATCTGATTTCGGAAGTATATATATGTTGATTATAGATTGAATCAAAGATATTCGATTTAAAAACAAAAAAACCTCAAAATCTGTAAATATATATTTACATTTCGCTGTTTGGTCTACTCAAACTAAATGGATGAAAATGTTATTTTTTTAATGGTGTAGGTGATATATTATGGTATGGGAATATGAGGGTGACATGTTAAAGTAATGGAAAACCAAAAACGTCATGGGACGTTTGTGGTTGGTACTAAGTTGTTTTCCGGATGCACAGAAAAATAAACCTCAATCCTATGCATGGTCATTATGACAGACAGTGTTAACGACTGGATATAGATACTGAAGAGTGTGAACGAGGAAAACAGCAATTTTTGGAAAATTTAAAAGAAAGAACTTTTAGTCCGCAGCTTTTAATCAATGCCGTTACATCAAATATTTATATAATTTTAAGCCGTATAATTTTTTAATTAATTAAGTTTTTTGTTACAATAAATGATTCAAACATATCTATTTTTTATTCATCAAGGATGAAATTTAAATAAAAGATTCACGATGCAGGTTGACTATTTAATGTACATGCCTACTTCTTTTCTATAACATTAGCAAGTAATCTACAAGAAATTGATTATTTACTCATGCCAATCACACAATTTTTAAATTCGCAACTTAGATTTCTTTATTAATGAGTGCTAGTATCAAAATATGTTACTCACAGTCACGCTATTCCATCGTCACTTCTTTCGCTTGTGTAAGCGATGCCCTGGCATTTACCTAAACTTCAGTAGCGTGATTTTGTGAAATGGCTCTTAAAATGGTGTGTATGTCTCCGGCTTACTCAATTGAAATATCTTAATTCTGAATATGCCAATATTTAGAGCATATTTATTGCAATTATGAATACCAACTCAAAATTTAGGTGCCAAATAAACTTCGATGCTTCGTGTGATTATTAGTGTGTTAGATAAAGTTATGGTCTCCAGCTGACACAGGCTGTATATACGAAACGGCTGATGATGTGGTTATATACTATTGCCAGGGATTTAGAGCATAATTTGTTAAAAATTTGAAAAATTTAAACGTCCTACTTGAAAGCTGTAGTATTACAAATCAACTGAATCTTTAAAAAAAATAGATTTAGTACCCTTTCAACATCCACGTAAACTAATAACCCCTTTTGCTCCTATAACTGTTTTGGGGGCGAACGCCTCTGTTCCCAGAATTAGCAAACTAATTAACGGATATCAAAACGATACAGCAGATATTTTTGGAGATTCCTTTGCAAAATATAAAATTAATTTGAATTTAGCAGTCACGGCCGAATCGGCCAACCCTACTCTCTTAACTTTTCTAATATTGTATACTAGCTGTATCTGCGACTTCGTTCGCGATTGCCGTACCTGCAAACTATAATTATTTGAGCAACGCTGTGGTCTGCTGTGAAGCACTCCTAGTAAAGCATAGCTCAGAAAGTAGCTTTTTACTTTGGGTTTGAAAAATCCCGGGTTGTATTTTCAGAAGACAGTAGTTAAGTAACTCAGAGATTTCATTCGCGGTTAGATTGTGCACTTCCATCGCGCAGTCTCCAAAATGTATCCGACTAAAGATATACAAATAGTTAAAAATACTGATTGTGGCGAATGTTCCAGATTTTAGAGTTTTATCTTAGCAAGGTTGCAAAACTAAATATGGATGCTGGGCTGCCCGTGGGGTGCCAAGCTGCCCGTGGGATTCTTGGCTGCCCTCGGGGTGCCAGGCTGCCCGTGGTGTGCCAGGCTGCCCGTGGGGTGCCAGGCTGCCCGTGGGGTACGGTTTGAAATCGGACTGCGCGTTAATAAGTTACAGTTAAGTGTACATTTTTACTTTCTTGCCCTTTCCCGAAGGAACCGTGCTGAATTTCGGTATAAAAAGTATACAATAACCTTTTTTGTAGTATGAACTCAAATCGTGTTAAGTGTCATTGAATTCCATTTAGTAGTTTTGGAATGATGCGCGGCTGCGATACAGACAGACAAAAATAAAAGTAAATACAGTTTTGGCATCAGTGTCAGCTACAGAGTGCTTTCAATTATTTTTTTTCAAAATATGTGCCATGTACAGATTTGGATCTGTTACAGTTTTATTATACGTGTAGATTACAAAGTTATGTTTAAAAAGTTATATTTATTTGAATTTTCTTTTTATGTACAGAGGGTAGGTACTTCCTTTTCGGTTATTATAAATAATGTATTTTAACAATATTTTAATTACCTATATGATGTTACAAAAAAATTATGCTTTTCGCAATTTTTCGTTTATCTTTATTTTTTATCTTTGTTTATAAACGTTGCTTCGTACCAAATTTCACGGGAAGTATCATGTAGATTTTGATTCCATTGCGACTGTCGAAAATTTGCAGCATTAACGGCTGTATCTTATGAGTGCGTTGGTTTAAAAGCTACGTACATTATTTATTCATAGTTTAGAAGTTTGATTTTTTCACAGCTCTAAAGTACAGTAGACCTGAGTATTTGATATGAACTTCAGGTGGATACCTCCACGCGTTCCTGTGGAAAGTGACAGACGGACAACAAAGTGATTATATAGGTAAGGGTTCCGTTTTTTCCTTTTGAGATACGGAACCATAAAAATGAAGAGAAAAGCTCTCTAAGGTTATCTCGCTGCCGGTGATCATACAGGTTACAATTACATATCACTCGGAGCCGATATCGTCCATTTATTAATGGAGTTCAATTGCTATCGTTGTCTATGATGCGCATAGATTTTAGTAAGTAATCTATCACTATTGCAGTTACGTTAAGAAAGTAAAGGATAGCTAGGTAATTGAATATCGAAATTGAATTGAACTGAATTAAAACCGTTACTGAAGTCTTATTTTGACAAGTAGCTACTTACAGCTACTGTGCCCTGGACAAGAACTGGACTGGAAAGGATTTAAGAGACCATGCCTGCTATAAGGAAAGAGTTTTGAACAGAGGTGGACAAGACGCTCAAGGACTTTAGAGAGCTGTTGAACTATAGAGATATTAGACGATAGTCAGAGAAGGGTTTTCTTTTTGGGCCAATGGAATTAAATGTAATTCTTTGCACTCCGGTAGTGATAAAAAAATAAGGATGTAGCAGATATTAGAAATGATGTAGTCAGGAATAGGCACTATCATGTGTCTACTGATGCCGTGAACTCCAACAGCATTGGAATGAATGGACAACAAACTTTTCTTAACATCGCAAGCAGTGAACTGATCGTAAATTAAACGGTGAGAAGTAAAGAGAGCTAGAGGAATCAGTACACGTTTTATCAGAATCATCAATATGGGAATACCCTGTTCTAAAAATCACTCATCCTTTTATGAATGGAAAGCAATGACAGGATTCTTTATGCATCTATATTTTCTAGCCAATGTATTGGAAATCTTGAAGGGAACCTAAATATATTGTACCTATTGTCAAACCGTCGCGTGCAGATTGTCCTAAAGCGATCATGATAATTTTAGATGCAACGACGCGTCAAACATTTTGATACGGATTTTGACGCATCTCTGGATTTCAATCGAACAATACATAGCTGAGGGGTCTTATCTCAATGTATTCATAGAACTTTCCAAACAAACGTACCTAGTTTGGTCATATTTTAAATATTAAATATTCAAACTCGGTGATATGGTGAAAATCGATTTATTAAATTTATTTTATCTCTAAATGTGAAAATAATAATTCCCATACAAAGCGTCTTTACCGAATGTTTTTTTTTTTAAATTAGTCATAAACTGGATAACCAGTAGCAAAGATATTAGGCCGACATGCATGCTAAATTTCAGCAACTTTACAGCAAGTGTTCAACTTGATATACGAAATTACGTCTGTATGTAAAGCGTTATGAGTAGGTACACTTTCCATAGGCATGCCGCCTATCTGGTTTCATTATGTTCACAGAGAGTGATTTAGTTTTGATATAAAAGAGATGTTTTGTTATAGAAAATTATTATAGTTCTTTCAAGGTAATTCACTTCAAAAATGTTAAACTAATTCCTACTACATCTTAATAAATAAATATTTATTGTAGGTATAGAAGCAGCTTTATGGTGTGAGACTAGAGCCCATAATTATCAATAAGCTACCTAAAGGTAGAGTTATTTAAAACCTAAAAAGTAAGGATTAAAAGACAACAATTTTATTGGGTCCATCGAATATTTATATTACTAGACCGATCGATAACATTTTTATATTTTATGGATTAATATCCTAAATATATTTTTATCCAGCTATATTCCGTTACAGTGCTAGTATATAAAGTATATTATTACGAGTAATAGGTATAGGTTCTATCAGGCATCTGTAATTTGACGGAATTTTACGTTTGAACAAGTTCGAAGTACGCAGTGCTGAACAATCAGTTATTGCTTGTGAGGTTATTGAAACACGTTAGAAGCCGTCTCATCCTCTCAACACTTACGAGTATACTAAACTTATTATGAGCAAGTGCAGCAAATAAAACAAATAATCAGATGTCAAAAAAAAGTACAGTTAACGTAAATTTGCATAAATGTTGAGACTTATTATTATTGTGAGGGTATAAACAAATCAAAAGTTATCCCAATTATCTCAGATGTCTCAATACTTACGAGTACTTATATTAAATGCAAGTGTATAGGATCATAATTTGATTCCGCCATCCCCATTCTATAATCGGACATCCAGGGATACCCAGAAGCGCCACCGCCATAATATGGTGTATATTCCATTTACCCGAACGATGCGATTTGCTTCTTCGTTCATCATACGAACGAATCTATGTACAATATGGGGGTCTTCAAAACGCGTATAGGTATCTTCTGGGTAAGCACGCTCCATCATCATCACTTATCATCAAGTGAGATAGTGGTCAAGTGTTACTCAGTTCGGTATAAAAAAAAGGAAGACTTAATTAAAAATAAAGAAAGGTTCAGCCAACGAATACTTTTGTAAACAATGAGACTAATTATGCCGTTCAGAATACACTGTAAGTTATGCATAGTGTTTTATCATAATATTATGTCCAAATCATTGACCTATATATCTCGATGGTCCAAATAGAGTTTTCGGAGTCAAATAGAAATGGCTACATCTACGAATAAATAAAGTAGTAGTTCATATTTATTCGTAGGGCTACACCCACTCTTACTAAAATAAAAGCGTTTACAGGGTTATTGGTAAAATGCTAACAACCTCCTAGGGTTGACTTCTGCTAGTTCTAACAAACATTTAAAGATTATTTTTTTTTTAATTAAAATTTTTATTTATTTGGAAATAAAAAAATGTGTTTGTTTATGTGTATTTGACGGAAAAGCACGAGGACCATTACCTTATGTTAAAAGTCTATTGTGCCTGCAATTGAATATTTAATTCTTTTTTATTTGTTTTAATTTTATATGAGCTTTGTAATTAAAAAATATGAAATATTAAATTACAGGCACAATATACTTTAACATAGAGCGAGAACCACTTGTCTCGTGCTTATTCCGCCAAATACACAAAAAAACAAAATAACAAAAAAATAATTTCATCTCAAAAAGTTTGTTAGGACTAACAGAAGTCAACCCTAAGAGGCTGTTAGCATTTACCAATAACCCTGTATATGAAGCAATTATAGCCGAACGATTATAGCTACGGACTGCGGTGCCGCAAGACCGTGGTTCGATCCCCACCGCTGGCTTGAGCTTCACCGCTTGATGGAAGGGCATTTTGATAATGCTCGCCTGGCTAGCTACCACTAGTAGAAAATCTGTCCTCAAGCACCTAATAGTGTATTTAGGCAGCACTCCTGAGTGCCAGTAAAATTACAGGTACATGAGACTCAGCATCTGTATGTCTCAAGGTAATAGGCGCTGTGCAGTTCTTCACTTTTGACAATATGCATCTTTTATGGGCAGAGGTGACCCTCAACATCAGGTGGGCCTCGTGCTTGTTCTACAATAAGATAAAAATAGTGCACGTATATAAAAAAAACACACACCCACTGGACTTATACCTATATTACCAAATATTTAATCGAAACACGGCTCAACTTCAACATGATACCTTTCAGCGATATGATAGCGATACGTATAATGTAAGATTGTTACTTAGTTGCGTTTGATTAATAGACGTTATGAATGCATGTAAGTCTGAGGTTAATATGATTTTATTGAAACGATTGCACATACATATAACCACGCCTGTATTCCCCGTAGGGGTAGTCAGAAGTGTGTGAACACCCATGTTTTACCAATTCAGTTATGGTCACATGTAATAGGGGCGAGCCTATTGCCATTCACAGGGCACAGTTTCAGGGTAACACAAAATGTTTTCTCTAACTGTTAGAGTTAGAGTTCTTGTGTTTCGTCCAATGTGTTTGAGTGTAACACATTGGACGAAACACAAGAACATAATATTACGAATAATGTGTTTACGCTAATAAGTAACAACGTACAAGACAGGAACACAAGAACATATATTATTATATGAAACCCTGCCACAGCACTAAGATGGTATACAGCTGTTGTGCGTCTAATGCTCACAACACCTTAATCACATCCACGTGAAATCAGCATGCTGCTCATTTGAAATAGTGAATCGTTATATCTCTAAAACGGTGGCTCTTAGAAACAAAGTATTTGGAAATTTATCATAAATAATTATCTGGTCTATAATTTTATCCTGGGCTAATTATATGACAAAACTTACCGTTTTGCTGAAAATCGCGTAAATTTCGTTTTTGTGACCTTTGACCCTGAATATTTTTTTTCGAGGTGTCGGTTCGATGAGGACTTTTCCCATTTCATTTATAATAGTGTTTTGAATAATCCTATAAATTTTCAGCCAAATGTGATTTTTTGTAATCTTGGATGTCTAAATTGACCGGATTTTATGACTATCCTTCGTTATTGACTTCTTTAGTTAAAGAAATTACTTACGTATAGTGTAGGTAGACCATCAAGAAACAAAGCATTAAAAAAATATATTTAACCGAATAATACAGGGTTATTGGTAAAAGGCTAATAACCTCTTAGGGTTGACTTCTGCTAGTCGTAACAAAGATTCAATCCGTCAACACTGGACCGCGCCGCGCTCCCTTTGAATAGAATTTTGAATATTGACATCGAGCTAGGTAATAAAAATATGAAATATTACATTACAGGCACAAGATACTTTTAACATCAGATGGTCCTCGTGCTTATTCTGTCATATACACAAAAAAAACCGGCCAAGTGCGAGTGGAACTCGCGCACGAAGGGTTCCGTACTACTACCTGTAACCTAATCTTGCAAGTTACAAACACTTTTCGCAGTGTCCGATTGAGCTGGGTAGGTACGGTGAAAACCTCTTTTATTGTATGGGAGCCCCTTTATTATTTATTTTATTTTAATTAATTATATTTAAAGAGAACATTAAACTAAATATTCTGTGAATAGTTAAAGCGTCAACCTGTCACCGTTATTAGTATCGAGCAAGAAACGGTGAAAAAATCAAGTTTTATCACAAAATTACAAATATCAGAGGAAAATTTAAGTCATGTGCGGGATTCGAACCCGCGTCCATCCACCCCTTTAGCTGGGGTATGCAATATGATGGTTAAAGAACGATAGGAAAAAAATGAGTTATCACGTCGTTGTCATGTTAGCTCAATTGGTTAGAGCATACCCCGGCTAAAGGGGTGGATGGACGCGGGTTCGAATCCCGCACATGACTTAAATTTTACCTCTCATATATTTGTAATGTAATCCGCATAGCAGGCATTATTGCAAACAAAACGATATTTAAAAAAGTCTTGTTGTTTAAAAAGTTTGTTGTATGGGAGCACCCCTTAAATATTTATTTTATTTTTAGTATTTGTTGTTATAGCGGCAATAGAAATACATCATCTGTGAAAATTTCAACTGTCTAGCTATCACCGTTGTTGAGATACAGCCTGATGACAGACGGACGGACGTACGGACGGACAGTGAAGTCTCAGTAATATGGTCCCGTTTTTCCCTTTGGGTACGGAACCCTAAAGAACAAAAACAAACAAAAATAAGTTCATAAAAAACTTAAAAAATATATACTTTCATCTCAAAATGTTTATTAGGACTAGCGCAGAAGGCAACCCTAGGTTGTTAGCATTTTACCAATAACCCTGTATACCTACTTAAAATAATATGAGTAGAATTTTGTAATTCTATTTTTACATTGTTGTAACAATAAAGAGTTATGCATTAATATTTATATGTTGTATTATTTTCGGATTTATGACGTTTGAGTATCTGTAAGTAAATACAAATATGAGAATATCAATTTAAAAACGTGGATGATGGAAATGTGTCAGCGGCTTCAGCCCGGTCGCTGACCCGTATCAAACATCTGGGTCAAAGAGACAGGCTGCGTTGTTGCCGGCGTGATATATCTATCGAACGAAGCGTTGCTTACTCTTTACCTACCCTTCCTCCGGAATTCACTATCTACTTAACATAATTTATGATTTAGTACATTAATTACTAATTATTAACGATGCCATAAGTACTCGCACAAAATAAATTGATAACATATATTTTAAAATATTTTAATAAAGCACTTAAAAAATATGGAACATATCTATAGTGGCAATTTCGCCTAAGCTTTCCTGTTGCCGACGCGATGTCACTATTATATCGACTATTCGCGACCGCGCGCTCGATGAGTCAAGACCTCCCGAGGATGCTGTGTATAGAAGCGAAACGCGTCGAAAAATCTTCCGGTTTGCTGCGTAGCGTTTGTGGCGTCGTTTGTGTCGGCTTAACAGGAAAATTAGGGGACACTAGATATATTTTTTTTATTTTTTAAGTGTTATTTAATATATTAATTTAGTTTTCTTAAAGTATTATTAAAATTTTTGTTATCATTAAATATGGTTTTCCGCAAAGTAACATCTGAATATATTCATTACTCACACAAACGTAAAAGTATTTATAAATGACTCTAATCCATGACCTAAGGAAACTATAATATTATATAGGTAGGTAAGTACCTAGATACCTACATCAAGTGTCATCAAAATCCGTTCAGCCGTTTTGGAGATACTATATACTAATACTTGGCAACAATACACAACACAGACAGGGAATAAAATACTCCGAATGCCGCTTTTTCTAAAAAAGCTCTACTAAGGCTCTCTAACTATCTCTAACTGAACTCTACTAGAGTTGAAGCAATTTTGGACGTATTTTTTTAGTTATTATTTACTCAAAAATAAAATTTTTTATAAACTACCTATCTTCCGATCAAAAATGAATTATTGTTTTTGCGTCCCTATCGATGACATATTTTTCTATGGTATGATGAAGCTACGAATAATTATATTATTATATTATTTTTATAATTATATTATTCGTAGCTTCATTCACCTCATATTCACCAAATTATATACACTGCGGTGGCCCGCACCATGGCGGAGTCTCGCAAAACAGACCTACCACCTGGTGAAAACCTTAGTACAGTAGGTACTTTTTATTTTATATCATTAAATTCAATCCTAAATTTCAAGCTCCTAACTTTAAATCATACAAACTGTCAGCCCCAGTTCGGCTCCCTGAATTCGGCCCTTTCGTAAATCGGTTCTTGGCAGACGTCTCCTACATAAAAACTATTACTTACTGGTCACATTTTAACTTCATATGTCAAGTACGAACTGATAGCTCTAGCTCGAAAACGGAATAAGTAAAAAGCTGAAATTTAAGTAATTTGTGTAAAACATTGGACGACGAATGAAAATGACTGTTGGACTAATAAATCAAATAAAATATTTTAAATTTTATTTATTTTTAAATTCAATATTTTAAGGGCATACAAGTATAGAAGGTAGCTAAAAAAAAAATTCGAAACCTACCGCAGTAGATATAAACATATGTAAGTACTGAGACAATCGAGAAAGATAAAAGGAAAAATCGTATAGAGCGCCAATTTACAATGTAGTTATAGAGTAGAGTAGAGTGCTCGGAACGCTTTCCATACAAACGTAGTTTCGTCATATTACCAAGTATTCATACTCGGTGAAATATTGTATGCATATTGCTGGGCCTAATATCTATGCTTCTGGTTTGCCAGTTTTTCGATTGATTATTTATTTTACCCCTGAATTTCAACCCATACAAAACAAATTTTCGTTCTTTTTTATAAATGCTTATTTTCACGGATATCTAGCAAACCAACCAAGCAAAGACATACAAAGTTTCACCGAGTTAAAATATGACGAAACTACGTTTTTAAGGAAAGCGCCACATTATATCTTTCGTTAGACGGCCTATTGCATTGCATTGCAATGTGATACTCTAAAAGGGCGAGGTCAGTTTTTTTAGATATGGATGATCGTTAGCAAAAATCTGAATCTAAATGCCCGTAAATAAAGAAAAACTAACAAGTGCGAGTCGCCCTCCTTTAGGGTTTAGCATAAAAATCCAATTGCAAGTAAACATATACTTCTTGTTGATGTTGATTCCATTGTGAGCACAGCTTCAAAACTACACAAGTCGGTGTTATGTATTTGTTGGTAAAAAGAGGATAAAGCAGATAATATACATAATATACTCCTCCTTGTGAGCCAGTAATTCTAGGTTAGCCTGAACAACATCTTCAACCACATCATCACTTACTATCAGGTGAGATACTTAGTATTCAAAGGCATAAAAAAATGAATAATCAAATTTCAGATTCCTAACTAATTTTCTTTGTGAGATTTGATAAATGATATTTCTTTTGAGATACGGCCACGGAGTTTTAACAACAATGGTATTAAGTTTACAACTTTGTCGGCATGCATTGCATTTCTTTTTTATAATTGTGGACAAATATAATGTAGAATATATTGAGTGGTCATTTCTCATTTATTTGGTCATAATAATTTCTAAACAATGCGTATTAGAACTAAGTTAAACAGTAAATAAAAAAAATTCGATACGATATATATAGGGACTAAATATTAGGTAGGCACAGTAGCTGTCGGTGTGTTCTTGAAACAAACAAACGCTCTTTTGCTGAATTCATATACAGCCTTACCACACTCACAGCTTGGCATACGAGGTTGCGGTAGCCGCAAAAAATAATATTGACCACAATCACAAGACTGCAGCAAACCCAAAGAAGCGGCAAACAGAATATGCCCGTATAGTAGTAGGTACGAACGGATCTAGTGTGTTGTTCATTGCAACCGTCTAAATATAATGCGAATCACAATAGCAGTGTCGTGGTCAAGGAAGACTCAAGAGCGCCAATGACGTGCGATGCGGCTACGCGCGTGTTCCGTTAGTATATTTTTAGAATAGCACAGGCTGATTGAACTGAATCCCTTCGATCACTGAACTTGGTTCAAGTCATTATGTTTGTAAGTATTCGTTGTTGTACCAAGTACACGATTAATTATGTAAAAAGTAGTAAGTAGGTTACTTATAGACCAAGGGAGCGAAGCGTCTCCGTTTCAGCTTGAGCAAAAATGCTGTCGTATGTCTATCCGGCGAATGTGATAATGAGCAGGTTCGATAATTACATGGAATTATTTGTCTTTTCAGTTTTAGATTTTTTCTAAACGCATATACCTATAGGGTTTGAAAACGTAATATATATACCTATATATTGCGAGGTCTTAATCTCAAAGATTCACTATTGCTTTTTTTTATGCCTGACAGCCTTTGACCACTATCTCACCTGATGGTAAGTGATGATGTGGTCGAAGATGTTGTTCAGGCTAACCTAGAAGTACTGGCTCTCAAGGACAACTGCCGGAACACACCGTTAGGTGCTTGGCGACAGATTTTCTACTTGAGGGTGGTAGCTAGCCAAGCAGGCATTCGCAAAATGCCCTACCACCATGCTATAACGACTGCCATCCTAAGACAACAAACGGGACCGACGGCTTAACGTGCCCTCCTAAGCACGGAAACGCTTAGTAGCTATGTCACTAGCGGTCACCCATCCAACTCATGACCGCGCGCGATGTTGCTTAACTTTGCTGATCGGTTGAGAAGATATACAATCATTTGCCAGAAACAATATTAAAATCGGAGAGTGTCACTGCATTTAAAAGAAGTTTGTTTAATTTTCTTTCACAAAAACTACATTACAAAGTGACTGACTTTCTTACAGATAGATTCTAAATTTGATGTTATGTAATATTATTTAGATTTATATTGTTTTATTCATGACTACTATATATAATTATTCATGACTAAAAATATGTATTAGATATAAGCACATTATTATTGTATGTCCGAATGGACTTAGCTGTTGGTACTATTTACAATATTTTAAGAACTATATGTAACACAGTCTAACAATAAATAAATATGAATCTGTATCCTGTTCCTATGTTACTTGCCTCTTACTTGTAAGCGGAATGGGTTACAAACTGAAAGCTCTATTCTGAACATTGAATGAGAAATGCATATTATTTCACGTAGGACGGACATACTTGAAAAGGAGTGTGCAATATAACTTTTATGTACAAAACGGCTACAGCAAACTAATAATTTAATTTATCTATGTCTTTATAAGTCTTCTTACCTAATATATTATTGTAAATATAATATGTTTTTCGTTACTCTAATGCAGCAATGGCACAGTGTTTAGAACAAAACATCATCTTGAGTTACCTACTTATTAAATTTTTTCTGTACCATCAATGAGTGAAGTAATCTCCAATGTATGAATTTTCTAAGGGACTCTACGAATAAATACATATATTTATTCGTAAAAGGGGCTTAATTCGGGCGATATACCTACAGCCCTGAACATATGATGAGGATGATGTGATGATATATTGATGGGTAACTAAGTTCTGTCATCTGTGACTAGGTATTTAAAAGTAATATTATTCTCGTAGTATGCGTTTTTTATCCATTGACTCACCAAGAAGAGCTTGAAATAGACGTGACTTGAAAATTCTGATGACCCTTTCGATGGCGAGACGTAACTGCCTGTCTTGAGGCTTTGTCAGCTTGCTGTGATAGTCTTCCAGCAGTTCCAGTGCTCGATGGGCCTCTGGAACAGAAAATTCACTATTAATAAAATGTCTGTGTGTATATCATTCCTGACGGCTTTCATCATTTGAGATATGACGTAGAGTAAAAGTGTAATGATATCATCGATTTTGGGAATATACGATAAAATTTTCATAGCTCAAATCTCAAAGTAGTTGGTATTTATGCGGGAGGTTAATTCCATTTCAGATAAACGTAACTAAATAAAAAAAACGGCCTAGTGCGTGTCGGACTCGTGCACTGAGGGTTTCGTACAAACTTGTGGGTATATAACTAAAAGTATGGTATTTTTATTGCTAAATGAAATCCATGATATTTTAAAATTATTAAAAATATTTTTATAATATGATCTACCTAAAAATTTAGGCTTTTCGCAATTCTTCCTTGTTCTGTGCTATAAGACGTTGCTTCATACCAAATTTCAAGATTCTGAGTTCAGAGGTACCCTTTAGGTTTGATTCCCTTGAGAGTGTCGAAAATTTGCGGCATAAGGGGCTGCGTCTTTTGATTGCGTTGGCTTAGAAGTTTGATTTTTCACAGCTTCAAGGGACAGTAGACAAGAGTATTTTATATGAATTTCAGATAACTCCACGCGTTCCTGAGAAAAAGGGTCTTGACAGACAGACAACAAAGAGATCAATCATTTGCATCAAAAATATTCCAAAAAAAAAGGTAATATTAACTGATCGGTATCTCGCAACCGCAACCGCGGACGCAGCTGATCGCGTTGGTATGCGGGCACCTACAAATAAAATACTTATTTATTCGTAGGCGCCTACCTAGTTTAGTGTAAGACGCTACGTGCGTTGACACTTTAGCCGTCTCATCTGTATGAAACACATATAGGGGGTGATCTGTGGTATGAAACAAACATGAGGGCAGCTGCGGCCAATTCGGCGGAGCGACTCAAGCGGCGCAAGTATGCTAATCATGGCGGTGGTCACATATATGAGCCGTTTGGTGTGGAGACATTGTTTCCGTCAGGGGCAGAATTTTATCTTATTTTCCAAAACTTACCACCGCTAATAGATTTAAGACAGCAGTTTATCAACTTCTTTTGTAAATTGTACTACTTCTCCTTTTTATAGTTATTTGGTTAGTAACCCTATGTGGCACAGTAAATATTATTTTAGTAAACTGTGAATAGCGTTGTGGGCTATGTTATTAGAAAATCTATGTAATGTAAGACTATTATTGTGTGTTTTATAATATAGCTGTTTGCTGTTCCAAATAAATAAAAAAAAAAAAACTTATCAAATCGCCTTGTCAATGCGGCGCGTAAACAAAATGCTGGGACATATTTGGCTCAACGGATAAGCATTGCAATTCAATGCAATGCTACCAGCATGCTGGGCCCGCTGCCAACTGGTAGTGGCTGGATCATTTTCATTACCTGTAATTGCTTTTAGTTTGCCAAAATACTTGTGTTGTAGTAGTTGTAGTGTTGTATATAAATTGCAGTGTTTTGATATTAAATGCATAACACCGGTAAACAATTAAAATATCGGCTCGAATGATGTTCCGGTGGCCGAGTGGAATCGGCATCCGGCGCGAAATCGGAGGACGTGCGGGTTTGATTCCCGCCCGGGACAATAAATTTTGTTGTCAAATTGTGGTTTATTTGTAAATGTGATTTTCGCTTAGAACGCGATAGTGATTTTAATCATATTTAGAAACATACAACATATTCCAGTGATGTTATGTTCTATGCAATTAATAGGTAGGTATTCTTACTAATATATGTATCTCACATAATATTCTTATAGGATATTTTGTTTGGAATAAACTGGCTCTGGTGAGAAATTGAGCATCAGGCATTTACCCAAATACATCAGTTAATGGTCCAACTCATCCGCACAGAACAGAAGATGGGTGAGACCAAGTAAAACTTTCTTGCTATCTCAATTTCAACCCATAAGAACCTGTTCTCTTGCCATAAGTATCTATGTTATAAAATGACTGTGATAAAAAAAAAAAAGTTTTATTTATGTATTATCAATAATAAGTATAGATAATATAGACCACAGTTTCTTGAAGCATAAGTTCTTCCAAAAGAATGTATACCTATATATAAATATTACATCGGTTCATGTAAAATCTTTTAAATTTTTTGTAATTAGGTAGGTATACCTTATTCTTGTTCTGTGTAATGCAAAATTTGTCTTTTTTATATCACGTGAATACAAGTGTAGGTATTTTACAAAATTTATTTCGAGTATAAGTAGGTATTTGATTATGTCTATACGTATGTAAGAATGGTAACAACTCATAATAAAATATTTAAGTGTAAAAAATATCTGTATCGCAGCCAGATTGTCCACTGCTGAACACAGCCTCACACATTATGGGGAGATTTGTCATAATCCGCGTGCTTGGCAGGCGTCTTGGGGATCGCAGTGTGAGATAACAGTTCCTCAGAAGTTCCCTTAGTCGCTTCTTACGACACCCACGGTTAGAGATGGGGGTAACATACTAGCCCAGCCACGTGAAATAAAATATAGAAAAGAAATGCTATCTTGGTTGTCATACATAGAAATGCATCAAAAAGCTTACTCATGACAAAAATACGTAATAGTCATTACCGAAATTCCACCTAAATAGAACATGTGCGTGAAAGGTTCCGATTATAATTAGGTATTAAAATATAGGTCACCTTACACATTCCGAGATAGGTCTTTACATAAGAGTTTGTTCATCACAAAAACATAGTTTTTAGCTCAAAACAGATCGCTGAAAGATTTTTATTTAGGCATTTATTTAATTAGAACTTCTTTAACAATAATATATAGCGTATAGGTAAAACTGAAGGCATTTTTTTATCGAAGTACCTATGTACGTTCTTTTATAAGCCTTTATTTTTTGTTAAAGAAAACATACTTAACTCATTTAAATGAATTAGTACTGTGTAGGTATTACTACATGCAGATACGAGTTAGAAAGTATTATCATAACATAAAATTTATCGGAATCTGGTTCGCCCCAATAATTATAGTTTGGTTACTTATTATGTTTTATTCATAGTCAGTACCACAACCGAACACAGACATGGTGTTTCGACCTATTAATACTTATAATTTTGCCTTGACTCAGTTTGAGTGGCAACCCTATCCTATAATGTTATCGATACAAGGGGTGCTATTGTAAGCAACCCCTTGTGCCAATTAGAGATTTAATGATCGTCTAAAACAATGAATCAGTTCATGTCCCTCATGCAAGAGTATCTAACAATGCCCTATTTGGAACGATTGTATAAAAATTACCTTGCTTACGAACTGGCATCACGGCACCACCCCCAAACGTAATTTTAGAAACCTAATACACTTGTGGCTGAAATAAAATGATAATATCTCATAGCACACTGATCACAGTAAAGTTCATTTTACACAATTTTGATCACCAAAGAGAATATTTTGATATTGCACATAATTATCACACAAGGAATACATTTAGATCGTAAGGCATGAACCGATGCGCGGTAGTGCGCTAAAGAGGACCGTCGAACACTGCGTCTGATAGTATTGGTCGATTTTCACAGTGACGTCAGGGGGTGGCAGCATAGACAAGGGTGAGAGTAGAGCCAAGAGGGTAGGGGTTTAAATACAGAGGGTCGGCCGGAGGGTTGCCATTTCTAAAATAAGTATGCATCTGTTCGGGAAGCACAGTCTAGCTTGCTAGTGTATTTATTTATTTTCCTACGAAAAGGGTTTTTTTTGGCCTTTGTGGGCATAAAGCCCATAACAAAACCAATGGACAACATCGACTATGGACAATATGGAAACACGAAAAACCCATTGAGTGAATTAGGCTCAATTATGTAATAATAATTGAAATGAGTAACTCGAATGATAGTAATATATATAAGAAATATTTTAAAAGTATTGTAATATAACACTTTAAAAAATATATCTCGTGACAATTCCGCCTAATTTTTCTATTAAGCCGACGTGACGTTACAAACGCCGCGCAACCAAAATGGGATAGATTTCGAAGCGATTCGCTTGTACACGAAGCATCCACGTCTTACGTATAAAGGTCTTGACTCTACGAGAGCACGATCGAGAAATTATATATTTTTTTATATTTTTAAGTGTTTTATTATTTTTCTTTATTCAATATCATTAGTAATAATATATATATATATATATACTTACTACTTAAATACTTATTATAAGACTTTATTTCATATGGCTGGCGGTATGCCTTTATTAACATAAAAACAAGTAATTAAAAAAATAAAGAACGTCCGTCATAGCAAAAATTTAACTAAAAAATTACAAACATGTTACATGATTTTAATTTAATAATTACTTGTTTTTATTTTGAACATTTTAGTGATAAAACAATATGGCTAATGTTTAACTAACCACCAGATATAGTAGCATATAATAGTAAATGATCACCAAAGTTAAACCCGAATTTTATTGTAAACTTATAACCAAAGTTTTAACATCTCGCTATCCTATTGAAGCAAAATGACTCCTAATAAATCATTGTTAACCCAAAAGTAGTAAATGATCACCAAAAGTAGTATATGATCACCAAAAGTAGTTAATGATCACCAAAAGTAGTAAATGATCACCAAAATTAAACTTGCTATAATTCTTGTGGCGCATCGCCGGCCGCTGAGGCGCCATCCTCGCAATGCACGCTCGGCTCGCGCGTTGTTGTAGTCACTAGTAACTTAACGCTCCTCCTCGCTTCGCTTGTCGTCGCACCTAAATATGACTGTGATTTAGTGATCATTTACTACATTTGATGATCATCTACTACATTTGGTGATCGATTAAATTTTTTGGTAAAATAATTAAGAGTATCAAAACATTTTATGGTGGTCATTATATTAAATCCCAAACAATATTATTCCTTATTTTATTTATATCCACGCAGTACCGCCTCGTGCAAGAGACATTCTCGACTGACTCACTTTTGCATGGTGGTAGGGCATTTTGCGAATGCCAAAATGGAAGTCAGATAAACCTCACTTCCTTTTCATTGAGGCATTCCAGCTCAACTGGAATGGGTGCTATACGCATGTTGTTCCAGTATGCATTTGGTGAAGTTTTTTTCTTTAAAATAGTGTTGGCGCATCTACTACAAGAAACACATTGGTCTGGGTGATCTTGCGGTAATACTGGTATACCTACTACTTGTCACAGATACACGACGCGTCTGCTTTTGATACGAAATTTTTCGCAAGAATAGCAGATGCTATCTGGTAATTGCCATATTGTGTTCAGAAAATTAGCATCGGTATTAAAGAGTTGTCTTCGGCATCGATAATTGCGTGGCATTCCTGTGAGTCTTTCTTGTCGCGAACAAGGGGTCTTATTTTCACGTACAAATCCAGTTTGTTCATCACGCATTTGTGATAACCTTGCATCATGTGTTTTTTTTTATGTTATTGTGACGGAACAAGCCCGAGGCCTACCTGATATTAAGTGGACTAACCTCTGCCTATAACAGACGCATTTAGTCATCGACGAATTGCACTGTGCCCGTCACACTGAGACGTCCAGTTGTTAGGTCTCATTTAGCCTGTAATTTTTCTGGCTCTCAAGGACTGCTGCCGGAACACGCTGTTAGGTGCTTGGCGACAGATTTTCTACTTGAGGGTGGTCGCTAGCCAGGCGGGTATTCACAAATACCCTTCCACCATGCCGGAAGCTCAAGCCCGCGGCGGGATTCGAACCATGGACCTGCTGCACGGCAGTCCATAGCCAATGCCACTGAGCCATCACTGCTTCAAACAGACTTCAAGTAGGAGGTGACTCAAGATCACGTATCCAATGCAGCATGTTTTCACATCTGCTTTAACCTTTTCACGTGAGGCAGGCAACTCAATGCCACCCATCACAGACGTGTTATCTCACATCTGTGTCAACCTCTTCTCTCGAGAAGTCGGCGATTCTTCACGACGGCGATGAAAAGATCGCTGCTATTCTCGTGTTAACATTGCGGGACGATCAACTGCAGACTCCTCGTCTCGTTTCTTTGATACACGTAAACGATGTTTGGTAAGCCTACTTCCTCTCTCTCTCTAGTCTCTTTTCACGTGAATTCAGAGGCACATTTTCAAGTTTTTTCGCCAATTGACTAACTTTCCTGGTTTTCTTAGAAAGAGCCTTAAGTATAACTAGAAAAATACTATATAATTATTAAGACAACTAGGAAGGAATATAAATTCCTAATCAAGTAAAAATTAGCTATTGAGGAGGAAAATCTTTGCTAAAAAATTGATAATATTCAAATTTACCTATAAGTGGTTGAACAATGTCCAACAGTTTATAAAAAAAATATCCAAATTGAAGTTAATAGTTACATAAAGTAAGTCCAGTACTCTTTATTATTTTCTAAAATCGTCAATATCAGAATCGCTAAGTAGGTAAACAAAAAGTCTAGTTATAAGGTATATGAAGCAGTGACGGCATATTACTTGCTCAGTGGTGACGGCTCAGTGGCATTGGCTATGGACTGCCACGCAGCAGTCGATAGCTAATGCCACTGAGCTACCACTGCTTCAAATAATCAATAATATCTAATTTGCAGTTTTAATTTCAATGGAACGATATAACGTTTGACGAAAATAAACAATTTGCAGTCGGGTTTTTTACTTTATTAATTAACTTGCTTTCCAGCTGCGGCTCCGCCCGCGGGTATATCGGTTATCGCGCAAAACCTCTTTTTGCGCAGTTAGATAAAAACTCATATTCCCCGTGTCTCAAACTATTTCCATACCAATCGGTCTAGTAGTTTCAGAGCCTATTCAATGCAAACAAACAAACAAACAATCAATCAAATCTTTCCTCTTTATTAATTTAGACTAGCCCTTACCCGCGGATTCGCCTGCGTGGACTATCCTTCAGGAACTGTTACCGAATTTTGGGAGCCGTGTAAAACCTCGTGTCATTTATAAATAGGTTACTTTTTTATTCTTCTTAATCTTTAAATTGGCCCCGGTATTCGTAATCGTTTTATAGGTCGACCTTCAGTACTAAATTTTTCCTAAAGTTTTACATTCTGGTACACTTTGAAAACATAGTTATATACTTGCCCCGCGCCTAGCAGCTCACGCGTAGTGCATGTCGAGTGTTGTAACATACCGTTAACCCTTTAACGCACACCGATATTTCTCAGAAAAAAAACCCTAAAAATGTGTGTTTTCCGAGGAAATCCGAAAAATCGTATCGTAATCGGCCAGTAAACTGGCCCTTCAACTTTCGGCGTCAATAACCATCACTGCAATATCACTGGCCATGCAGTAAAACGGACACTAACGAAATCTATTTTATTTTTGTAAAAGTAATATACTTAAAAAAAAAAACGGCCAAGTGCGAGTCGGACTCACGCACCGAGGGTTCCGTACAAACCTGTAGGTTTATAAGTGAGAGTTATGGTGTTTTTATTGCTAAATGAAATACACAACATTTTAAAATTATTAAAATTATTTTTATGGTATAATGTAACCAAAAAATTAAGCTTTTTGCAATTTTCCTTTATCTGCCCTGTAAGACGTTGAAAGACGTTAAATTTCAAGATTCTGAGTTCACGGAAAGTACCCAGTAGGTTATCCGTTTCGTTTATTCCGTTTCGACTCGTTTGAGATGTCTTGTCTAGTATAGATCACATAGGTCAATGATTGCTGGCCAGTTGACGGGCCAGTGTGGCTCAGCCGCAGTGGGGAAATTGTCTCCGTTACAAAGTCAAAATCATTTATTCAATTGATTTTGTAATCATTTATTCAATTTAGGCGTCTACGACGCTCTTAATTATGAAGGTCAATTACAAATTTTAATATTCTACATTGTACTGCCACGTTCAGCAAAAAATGTATAGAGCCACTGCGAGAAGAACGGCAATAAAATCGGGGCCATTATTTTAAACTTCTTTTAACAATGTGTTACTTAACTACTATATAATAAAATTATTACAATATTTGTTTAAATTATGCAGGTGACAGATGATAGCTTGGCAGAGGTGGAATTCCCCAAGCAATTTTGTCGTTTAAGTAATCACAATCTGTAGTAGAATTTCTTAATCAAAACGTTTTTCACGTGTAACTTGAATTTCCCTTCTGTGAGCGTTGTAGTAGAAAGAGTGGGTCCACTCTTTCTACTATGGTTGTAATATGTTTGGGAACTTTATTATAAAACCGCACACAGTTATGTCTTTGCTAATAATTTTTTTTGCTACCAAAAATTATAGTAAATTAATATAAATTTACTCATTTTTTTACGAACATACATAGCTTTTCAAATATATACAGACTGGGTAGAGTTACCTATAATATCAATTTCTTTAAAAAGATCCCTCAAAGATTCCCTAGAATCCATTCTTATACATATTGCTCGAATTGCACGCTTTTGTAAGATAAAGATTGTCTCTATCTCACCAGCAACTCCTTAGCATCATAAGACAATATCGCAAATTCTTGCCAATCAGCCACTATATCGCTGACAATCTCTTTACGGACATCCATTGCCCTTTTCTAAGTCCCATAGAAAAAATAGGACAGGGATTGAACGTGTCTCTTATGGCTTAAGAAACCTCGGTCCGAGCTCAGTGGTGAGGCACCACGTGATTGATCGCAACACTATACTCGCTCGAGTTGCCTGTCATTTTGACGCGCAACGGACGTCTCATGCGAATTCCGATGCTTTTTGATTTTAATTTCAAGTGTCGGGATATATGAATAAAGAACCATACAGAAGGAAAGCTTCACCACTACACGCACAGCTATATTGTGCACCTTGTCGCGACAAGACGGGGGTTACAGGGGTATCCGCTCGGGTACAAAACCGAACTGAACCAGCTCAGCCTGGGGACAAAGTTAAGGTGTGCCACAAACGTACGTCGAACCAGACAAGGAGTTTTTGTTACTTTTTTATGTTATTTGGACAGAGCAAGTTCGGGCATAGAACGATGAAAATGATGAACAACATGAGCTGATGAATGAACATGAACTTTTTGTGATAAATGTATTAATAGGTATTTTGATATAGTTTAATACTGCATAACGATGTCGTCTGCCAACTGAAGAAAATTGCTCCGATTTGGCTGAAAATAAAAATCTAGGTTGTTCTGAACGTCCTCATTTCAAATTCAGAACTTTTTTTCGAAGACGTCTGCCAAGTGAAAAACGTTACTCTGATTTGGCTGAAAATTGATATCTAGGTTGATCTGGATGTCCTTATTCCAAATTTGGAATTTATTTTCCGATGACGTCTGCCAAGTAAGAAAAGTTACTCCAATTTGGATGAAAATCGAAATCTAGATTGTTCTGGACATCCTTATTCCGAATTTGGAATTTATTTTTCGATGATGTCTGCAAAATGAAACAAGTTACTCCAATTTGGCTAAAAATCGTTATCTAGGTTGTTCTGGACATCCTCATTCCGAATTCGGGTTTTTTAGAATATTTGCAACCCAAATATTCAATGAACTCAAAATCGACATATAATACAAGTGTCAATATGACATCTGTCACATCTTAGATCTATGGCCCAGTATTTTTTAGGATATTTGGTATACAAATATGAAACTAAAATCTAGGAATACGTCATCAACTGTCACTTCGACATCTGTCATGTCTGCCCATCATTTTGGTTGTTAATTTGCTGGTATATGCTGATTGCTGAATCCCAACCCCCACTTGCCTAGTTTTTCATTTTCCATATACATGTGACAGCCCTATGAAAAAAGGTTAGAATTTTTGACTTTGGAAGCTTTCCTTCTGTACGGTTATTTATTCATGTGCTAACCACATGAATAAATAACCGTACAGAAGTAAAGTCCAAAATTCTATACTTTTTCCTTGAAGCAAGGTTGTTTAAACACCTGTAAATTACTTTTCAGTTTATTAAAATCGGGCATTCGAATTCATCCATTCGAAAGATATTACAAGTTTAATGATCCACAAATTGATTATGCTTATCAGAACAGCATCCAAATCGGAGCAATGAATAATATTTGTCCGACATGTTTTGCTAAAAATGGACTGATGAAACCAATGGTATGTGTTGCGCGTCTGGAAAAGTTGTTCTTCCTAATATTAAAGAGCCTCCAGACCCAATAAAAAGCCTATTGACAAATAATCACACCTTATCCGAGCATTTTTTAAATTCTCTTAATCTTTATGACTTGCCACCTCACGAACTGAAATTAAAAAAGGGTACTCCCATTATGCTATTGATAATTTATTTTTTATTATTTAAGCCATTAAGCCCTCCCAATATGTGTAATGCGACAAGACTTTTGATAAAGGAATTGCGAGACAATGTGAATGTAGCTACTATCATCACCGGCCCCGCTGCCGGACAGCTCGCTCACATTCCGCGGATCCCGATGATACCGACGGATTTGCCTATATCTGTCAAAAGATTACACTTTCCTATAAAGATATTGTTTGCACTAACAGTAAATAAATCCCAGGGACAACATTTTTCTATGTTGGGCATCGATCTAAGAAAAGAGTGCTTTTCTCATGTTGCACTTTCTCGAGTAGGGTCTCTTGAAAACCAATATGATTTATTGCCATCTACAAATACCACTGCTAACATAACATAGCATTAATTATTAAAAACTCAATAAAATTAAAAAGGTTTTAAAATAAATAATCAAACAGTATAAATAAATGTAAAAAAAAACCTAGGATCAAAAGACGGGTCGGGGTGCTGTTTAATTCTATAGAATATGTGATAATAAGTACATATAGGCATACATTCTCTTATATTAGGTCCTTACATATGAAATTGGCGTTTTGTATGGGAGGAACAAAAAGTCGAATATTTTTTAATATAATATATTTAATTAATCAAAGTATGAACCATTATTTTCTATGCACTTTTGCCATCTCATAGGTAGTTCATTGATCCCTTTACTAAAAAAACCAGTCGGACGGGAATCAATAAAATCTTTGAAGGCGATTTGGACTGCCCCATCGGAGTTGAACTTTTTCCCTTGCAAGAAGTTATCCAAATTTCGAAAAAAATGGTAATCTGTTGGAGCAAGGTCCGGGGAGTACGGAGGATGTCTTAGACTTTCCAATTGAAGCTCTTCTAATTTAGTAGCCGTCTGTTGCGCAGTATGTGGTCTAGCGTTGTCGTGAAGCAGCAGTGGCGTGGAGCGATTGACCAGCCTAGGTTGTTTAGCCGCTAGCTTTTCCATCATGGTTTGCAATTCCTGACAATAGACATCAGCCGTAATAGTCTGGCCAGATTTGAGAAAACTGTAATGAACAATACCGGCACTAGTCCACCAAACGCTTACAAGTAACTTTTTTGGGGTTAATTTTCGCTTGGGGCAGGATTTGGCTGGCTGGCCAGGATCTAACCATTGCGCTGAGCGCTTCCGATTATCGTAAAGAACCCATTTTTCATCACAGGTAATGATTCGGTTTAAAATACCTTCATTATTGTGCCGGTTTAGTAATGTAACGCAGCAGTCGACGCGCGTTTGCCGGTTTGTTTCAGTCAATTCGTGAGGTACCCACCTTTCAAGCTTTTTAATCTTCCCAATTTGCTTCAAGTGAATTAAAACAGTTTTATCACTAACATCGCAGCCTGCAGCTAACTCGGACGTGGTTTGCGATGGATCCGCTTCCACAATAGCCTTCAACTCTTCATTATCAACTTGAGTCTCAGGCCGTCCACGGGGCTTGTTCTGCAGGTCGAAATTTCCAGAACGAAAACGTTGGAACCAAAAACGAACTGTGTTTTCTTTTGCAACACGACCGCCATACACATCATTCACCCTTCGAGTTGTTTCCGCAGCACTAGTGCCACGGCGGAACTCGTACTCGTAAATAATGCGATACTTATTTAAGGTTTTCCATTTTGTAAAATGAGTGACGCAAACAGAAAAAAACAGAAGAAAAAAAACAAATGAATGACGATCATCGAAGCACAAATACATGAGTCTATAGCTGTACAAATTTGAATTTGGAATTCCTTACCAAAGAGGAGAAATTCGTGATTAAAGTGGCCAGTACGAAAAACGCCAATTTCTTAAGTAAGGACCTAATAATTATTATCAGACACAATTGCTTTCTTAATCACAACATACGAGTATTGACTGTAAATTGTACTGTTATAGTAGTAGGTAATATAATGTAATCCAATTATTATTAGTATACCTATACTCTAAACCTCAGTGAAATATTTTCTAAATTACCCGTTGATGTTATTTATTCTGTTTTAATTATGTTTTCAATCATCCAGTCCCGTACCTGAAGAGAGCCAGCGATACACTATTGCTAAATACATTATAATTATTTAGGTATGTCCTGCATTTACTGTACGTTTATGCCAAAATATTTGAAAAATAAATGTCCACCCGTGCGAAGCCGGGACGGGCCGCTAGTGATAATATTTAGAAGAAGATAGATATGCTGCTTCTAAAAAATACAGTAAGGTAACAAGTAATATTTTATTATTTCTAAAAAACTGTCTACAAGAATCGATTTGTTGTATGCCGTACTTAACTCTCAAATAGTTGCTCAATATCTGTGCGACTCCCCCAAATGACAACGTTAAGCGTCAAATTTATTTGACATACCCGAAGTAAGCTGCGTTCGCAACTTTTTTAGCCTTTTCTTTGCCTTCTAAGTTTTTTACATAGAAGTAATAAGTACTACGTACAACAGGAATGAGCTCTATACATACATCTTGCAGCTAAAATAAAGAAAATAAAACCTTATGCTAAGGGCGTAAGAATCTTGTTGTGCGCAAAATAAAAATGAAGCCGAGTGAGAGGGTAACCACTGAACCCTGTGTCTCGTTCTAACAGTGATCTAGAGTTGCCAGAGTTAAGTTGATTTCAATCCTTTCGTTATTTGTAGAAAAATATGTGATTGATGTTATGTAATGAAGTAAAACCATTTACTTCTAAAATGTTTCTAAATATAAATAATAATTGATTACCGACATGTTAAAGCAATATTTTTTGTTGCTACGTGTAAAGCCTTATAAACGCAAAAATTTTGCTATAGCGTATGGGTTTTCTTTTATTTGTATGAAATACGGACACCTGACCTGACAACCCCACTTGAAATCGCAGACTCGGACTTTAATGGCGGATTGTTTTTTGATTGTGTGATATTTTGGAAGAATTTTAGTTAAAATGGGGAATATTTTTGTCGTGGAGGCTTGCGGAATCGATTATTATCCTGATTGTGGTTTATCTTTTCACAGGTAATAGTTTTAAACATAATTTGTTAGTGATGAATTACGGTGACCACGCATGACTATCCAGTCCTAGTTCAAGAACAAATAACTTAAATACCTATGCATTTTTTTATTCCTTTCTCTATTAAAATCACTTCGTTTCAATTTCAGATTTCTTAAAGATCCTAATGTTATGGAAAAAATCCACCACAACCTTCTCAATATATATTTGAAGAGCCACATGATATTCAATTGGTGAAGGAGTTAGCGAATTCATATCTCAATTTTCGTTTAACTCATAATGCAAAATTAGAATCAGTGAAACATATAAGGAATAAGCTGGGTTTGCGGCAGAAACTTCGCAAGACTGTTTTATTTAGCAATGTCTGATTTAGAATTAAACTCAAATGTAAACTGCTTTTTTCTTAACTAATTAATTGGACAGCCGTCGAAACACCCCGTTAGGTACTTGGCGATAGATTTTCTCCTGGAGGGTGGAAGCTACACAGGTGGGCATTCGCAAATTGCCCTGCCTCCATGCTATAATAACTGCGATCCTAAGATAACAATTGGGTCGACGGCTTAACGTACCCTACAAAGCACGGAAGTGCTCAGTAGTAATGTCACTAGCGGTCACCCATCCAAGTCATGACCGCGTTGGACGTTACTTAATTGTTAGTAGCTGACAATTGCTTACTGATCTGTTAAGAACGGCCAAGTAAACTTTGCTTTGCGTACTTTACACTTATTGTCCCCATTAAAGCACAACTGGCACTACCTAGGTGTATGAAAATCTTAAAATAGTAGGTAATAAGTTAACATTAGAAACAATAGGTTATATATACCTACCTAGGAAGGCGTACGTTTCCTTACCTTTCGATGTCTTTTGAAATTGAGAAAAAAGTGTTGTTCAGACCTGTGTTATTATTTATGCAGCCAAATGCAATGCTGTATAATCTTGCCCTCATTCCAACCTACCTAATAGTACCTAATAGGTACTAACCTATTATTCTGTGCTACTAGGTACGTAAACAGCCTAACAAACACCAACACGAAATACGGCGCGTAGAAGTGAGAAGACGTGCGTTCCGGGCGGCGCCCGGCAACCCTTGTAGAGTAAACGTGACTTGTTGCAGCCGCCGATGTACTTGTAGCTTTGTACCTAAAGTGCGGAGTGAACCAGGCCTGCCTATATGACGCGAGGGTGAAAAGCAAGCAAAAACAGGAAATGTATAGTGCTCTATAGGCAAATGTTGCTATCTGCCTTAATGGGACGATCGGAGTACTGCTAAGCTTATACAGTTTACTGTTGCTGTTAAATTGTCTACCCTACATGTATAGTGTTTTTTTTTTTATTACTCCAGTGAGATGGATGATGGGTTTATTAAAAAACATGTTTTATGTGCCTATTTTAAATACCCAAGAATGTTGCTGCACTGGAGGAAGACATTGACAACTGTAACACAGGTACGACTTAGCACAGTTGTCAATGTCAATAACTATACCATAAAATTAGATCACATACCATTAAAACAACGTTATTGTAATTAATGTATAGTTAAAAATGTTCTATGTGATTTTAAAAAAATAAATATTTGTATTGGCATTTATTTGTATTGATAGGGCAAGTTTATCATTAGCATCTTCGGTTAAAATCCATCTGAAGCAATGATATGCTGACGTCATATCACAAATCAGTTTTTGTAATTATTGTCCTTAAATCATATTTCAATATGGTCACCATCGCCAGAAAGGGATTAGATAAGAGGTACAGTTACTGAGCTCTCGTTCGGCTTCAATTTTACGACAACAGCTCATTCCTGTTGTACGTAGTACTTATTACTTCCATGGTTTTTTACACACAGTCTGTGCAATGCAGCAGCTGGGGGGCAATTCTCAAAATTGGGATAAATTTATCGATTCTCGATATTTATCCCATTTATAGACTATTAATATCCCAAAAATATCGACTTTTCACAAAAATGCTATTCTCGCGAGTGGTAGATATAAAAATATGTCCACAGATGAACTTGTGTTCATGTGTATAGAAAGTATAATGATGATCCCGATATCGCAATGTTGCGTGTCGATCGCTAGGGCTTGATATTTTTCGATAGTGATATTGCGAGAATAACACAAAACTTCATGACTCGATATTCGCCATGTTTTCTCGATATTTATCTACTATGATATTCATATCACTGCACGAGAATCGCCGTCCAGGGCATTTGTCTATGTGCAAAAACTAAGGGCGTATTCCACTTGACGCCTATATCGTTATTCTCGACAATTTTGACCACATTTTACGTCTATACATTTAATATGAACCATAGACACAAATGTGGTCAACATTATCGAAAAGAACGAAAATGGCGTCAAATGGAGTACGGCCTAAGTAAGATGTAGCGTTTAAGGCGAAAATAACGCCAAGACCCATGTGGAAAACTTTTTGGGAGTGTGATCGTTTTTAGCGAATCTCACTCAAATGGTACGCACCCTTAGTTCTAATTCAATAACTTTTGTCAAATTTACATTGCACAATAGAGAAAAGTAATATACCGGGAATAGAGAGGCCGTTTACGTTTTTTTCTGCCAACCCGTTATGTCAAAAGACTGATCTGCTATTTGCATCCGGAACTAACGTTTACTCACACATGCACGCTACGCATGTGTGCAATATTGTATTACTTACGCATACATACATAGGTTTTACCTACTACTAAGGGCGTTTTCCATATGACACCAATTTCGTTATTTTCGATAATTTTGACCACATTCTGCGTCTATGGTTGTGATCGTTTGTAACGATAATTTTGATCACATTTGCATCTATGGTTGTGATCACTGTGATCGTTTGTAACTGTTCTCCACTGTTCCATTTAGGATAAGAACGCTAAGAACGCCACTAATATTTGCCACTTCAGTCACTTTTGATATTAGATATAGGTAATTCAAACTGTTCCAGTAGCTTCATAGCGTTTAAGGCGAAAATAATGCCACGACACAAGTGTAACAACTTTTTGGGAGTGTGATGCAGAGCCTACAATCTTATAAGATGAATGTGGGTAATAAGATTTGATGGCGAATCGTATTTAGTTGTAACTTAGTCTAACAGATGGCAATTTTAGTCACTCAGTTAAAGGTCCGTCGATTGAGTTCATGCTTGACTGAATAGATGTCGCTATATGCATAGAACACTAAAAAAATATTTTAATTGATTAGCAACTGGATACGCAGTCCTTAATGCTGAAGATCAATTGAACATGAGGATGCCATATGAAAATTATTAAAAATTGTAGTAAATCTTTCTTTAAATAGTAGATTTCATCACATCGCCCGTGTATTTGTAATTGAAACTGTTAAGTCAAAAATTGGTGCTCTCTTATCACTAGAAATAAAATCAATATCATCCGAATACGTAATAAAAATTTATTTCATTGTAAACATTTAGTTACTAAGAAAACTATGTGATCTTAAGTTCCAAAATGAAATATAATATATATTTTTATGGTTTTGAATATCATTATTTTTGCCATCAGCGAAGTAAATAGGTCCTTGCATGAGACAGACCAGCCGCCGTGGGTTTGAATAACATTCGTGGCTAAAACGTGTTTTTGTAACAACACAAAAATAAATTTGATGGCCACTTCAATTTTAAATACGGCCTCACAACGCAGCGCGATACATTCGAGCTATGGGACCTGGACCTGGGGGCTCTCTATAATCTTTGGCTCCAACCGTTAGATGGAGCGTTCGGACGTCTCTGTACGTAGTTATATGAATTATACATAGGTACGTACAGAGACGTCCGAACGCGAATGCGAGGTGCGTATGTCATTTCTAATCTTCTATAACACGCGATAGTGTTTACTCATATTTAGAAAAATTTAAATGGATTGCTTAACTTCTTCCTGTATGGTGACTTGAACAAACATATTTTAGTAACAGTTGGGCTAGCTTTTGATCGTAGTCCCAACTACTGGTAATTGATGATGTGGTAAAGATGGTGATCAGACTTAACCTAAAGTGGAAACTGGCTCTCAAAGACAGCTAAAGCAACAGACAGTTAGGTGCTTGGTGCTAGATTTCATATTTGAAGTTGGAAGCTATGCATGATCTCTGCCTGAAGGTAATATGCCCTACCACCATGTTGAAATGACTGCCATTCTAAGGTAACATCCGGGACTGACGTTTCAACCAGCCCTCCTAAGCACGGAAACCCTTGAAAATGCCACTAGCATCCAAACAACTTAGCCACTGGACTCAGTTTATTGGTTAAGAATGACTTGGCAAGGTCTAATGACCTCTAATTTTATAACTACATAATATCTAAAAATGTGCAGTGGACTGAGCTCTGCTTAAAAAATGGTTACTTCTTGTGGAGAGGAGAATACTACCTGCAAGTGGATGAAGTGGCGATGGGTTCTCCTATTGCCCCGGTGGCAGCCAATATATTCATGGGGTGGTATGAAACTCTACCTCTGACAACGGCGACAGTAAAACCACACCACTGGTAGCGGGATGTAGACGACATTTTCGCGGCCATTTCCAAAGATAGACTTTCGGAGTTTGCTGTTCACCTGAATAATCTCCACCCCAACATCAATGTCACAGTGGAAGAACAGGAAGACGGGGTATTGCCATTTTTGGATGTTCGGGGCATTCGAAAACGGGATGGCAGCCTAGCAGATACAGTGTTCCGCAAACCGACCCACACGGTCAGTGTAGGTAGGGAGACTCCCATCACCATCCGGCCCATTTATCCTCAGTGCCCAGATCGCTCATAAACCGAGCTTTGAGACTGTGTGACCCGGATTATGTAGAGATGGAGCTCAAATATGCACTAGAGGAAAACGGATGCACTAGAGGAAAATGGGTATAGGTGGCGACAGTGTGGTCGGTTGATCAGTCATAGTGAAAAGAAGAGACCAACGAGAGTGGAACGATCTCCAGCATATCTACCGTTTGTAAGAGGAGGAACAGACAAAATTGGATATCTCTTACGACGGAAGTATAACATCGGCACGTTTTTCCGTCCCCTAGGTCAACTTCGTAAATCGCTACGTTCTCCGAAAGACGGACCATTTCAACGTACCAGGCGTCTACAAAATACCATATTGTGACTGTGGCAAGAGCAGTATGTGAAACTCAATGTTCAATGAGCAATGTAGGTGAAACTCGTCACAACATCGGTTATTGTGACGGAACAAGCCTGAGGCCCACCTGGTGTTAAGTGGACTAACCTCTGCCTATAACAGACGCATTTCGTCAACGACGAATTGCACTGTGCCCGTCACACTGAGACGTCCAGTTGTTAGGTCTCATTAGCCTGTAATTTTTCTGGCTCTCAAGGACTGCTGCCGGAACACACCGTTAGGTGCTTGGCGACAGATTTTCTACTTGAGGGTGGTCGCTAGCCAGGCGGGCATTCGCAAAATGCCCTTCCACCATGCGGTGAAGCTCAAGCTCTGGGCGGGATTCGAACCATGGACCTGCTGCGCGGCAGTCCATAGCCAATGCCACTGAGCCATCACTGCTTCAATAGACTTGCCGAACACATTAGAAGCATTAAGAATATGGACACAATTAAATCAGCAATCACGGAGCACGCACATCTCTCGGACACGCAACATTTTATACGCTTCGACAAATCCTCAGAACTAGCAAGAGAAAAAATCTTTGTACCTCGAAAAGTACGTGAGGCTATCGAGATCACCCGTCACCCCAATTTCTACAGAGATCGTGGATGGACCCTCCCACCACCCTGGATAACTATTATTAATGCTACTTCAACGCGAATAGTGCTAATCAGTTTTGTCAGTTTTTTTTGCAAAAGAACTTACATACTTCGGTAATTCAACAACAACAATTTCAAATCGATAATTTTATAATAAATGTTCAAATTGTTTGTGTGTGTGTGGCAAACAATTTGAACATTTATTATAAAATTACCGATTTGAAATTGTCGCTTTAATTATTAATTATACCCCCATCCCCCCACAGAAAACTTCCACACATTGTTGAAATAAATTTCATACATGCTAACTTTTTTATTATAAGAAAAATAAGACAATAGAAATGTAAGTGGCCATAACTCAGTAATTCGACAGTAAAAAGATAAGTGTGATATCTTTTAAGAAACTTCATGAAGTTAGCATGTTTTTAAAGCTTTTGCCGCCAGGTCACCATACGTTTTTTTATACCACATGTCTTCAAACATTATAATTTTTTTGTATTTTAAAAAAACTGTTGCAGCTGGAAACATTTTATAACGCGCGATGACAAGGCGATTTATTCACGGATATTTCCAGAAAAAAAAAATTGTTATTATTGAATTTGTGGCCGTAGTGCCCAAAAATGTTAACAAGGGTATCAAATTTCAAAAAATCAAAAAATTTATAAAGAAATATGCAATGAACGATTAAGGTTCAAATTAGGAATCGATATCACATGAACTGAACATATATCTGTTTCACAAATTAATGATCGTAAAACAAAGATAATTCGAAATTTATGTGTAAATTGTTGTGTGATGGAATTTACGTGAAACGCTCTATATATACCTATTTATTTATATATCACATCCATATTTATTTATTTATCGTTCTGTCTGGGGCAACATTAATGTTGCAACCTGCAAAACGACATATTTCACAGTATCGAGATTTTTATAAGTAAATTTTAACATTTCATTGGGTTTTTTTATTTCTGTACCTATCTCTATACCTTACTTCGGTGGCTTAGTGTTTAAGGCACCAGGTGTGTAAAATTAGGAGACGTGGGTTAGATGCCCACACAAGGTGAGAATTTTTGTAGTCAAAACAAAATTGTGTATGATTTTCACTTAACACGCGATAGATAGATAACACTTTATTGCACTTTTAAAATTATGAATACTAGTTGCAAGATTAAAATATCTTAAAAATAGTACAATCGGCGGCCTTATTGCTAGCCAGCAGTCTCTTCCAGTCAACCGTAGGCTGAATTGATACATATTAATTTAGATGGAGGTATAGGCTAAAGTTCATTATGTATAAATCATAGTACTTACTATTCAACATATTGGTCCTTACATATGAAATTGGCGTTTTTCGTACTGGCCACTTTAATCACGAATTTCTCCTCTTTGGTAAGGAATTCCAAATTCAAATTTGTACAGCTATAGACTCATGTATTTGTGCTTCGATGATCGTCATTCATTTGTTTTTTTTCTTCTGTTTTTTTCTGTTTGCGTCACTCATTTTACAAAATGGAAAACCTTAAATATCGCATTATTTACGAGTACGAGTTCCGCCGTGGCACTAGTGCTGCGGAAACAACTCGAAGGGTGAATGATGTGTATGGCGGTCGTGTTGCAAAAGAAAACACAGTTCGTTTTTGGTTCCAACGTTTTCGTTCTGGAAATTTCGACCTGCAGAACAAGCCCCGTGGACGGCCTGAGACTCAAGTTGATAATGAAGAGTTGAAGGCTATTGTGGAAGCGGATCCATCGCAAACCACGTCCGAGTTAGCTGCAGGCTGCGATGTTAGTGATAAAACTGTTTTAATTCACTTGAAGCAAATTGGGAAGATTAAAAAGCTTGAAAGGTGGGTACCTCACGAATTGACTGAAACAAACCGGCAAACGCGCGTCGACTGCTGCGTTACATTACTAAACCGGCACAATAATGAAGGTATTTTAAACCGAATCATTACCTGTGATGAAAAATGGGTTCTTTACGATAATCGGAAGCGCTCAGCGCAATGGTTAGATCCTGGCCAGCCAGCCAAATCCTGCCCCAAGCGAAAATTAACCCCAAAAAAGTTACTTGTAAGCGTTTGGTGGACTAGTGCCGGTATTGTTCATTACAGTTTTTTCAAATCTGGCCAGACTATTACGGCTGATGTCTATTGTCAGGAATTGCAAACCATGATGGAAAAGCTAGCGGCTAAACAACCTAGGCTGGTCAATCGCTCCACGCCACTGCTGCTTCACGACAACGCTAGACCACACACTGCGCTACAGACGGCTACTAAATTAGAAGAGCTTCAATTGGAAAGTCTAAGACATCCTCCGTACTCCCCGGACCTTGCTCCAACAGATTACCATTTTTTTCGAAATTTGGATAACTTCTTGCAAGGGAAAAAATTCAACTCCGATGGGGCAGTCCAAATCGCCTTCAAAGATTTTATTGATTCCCGTCCGACTGGTTTTTTTAGTAAAGGGATCAATGAACTACCTATGAGATGGCAAAAGTGCATAGAAAATAATGGTTCATACTTTGATTAATTAAATATATTATATTAAAAAATATTCGACTTTTTGTTCCTCCCATACAAAACGCCAATTTCATATGTAAGGACCTAATATATAAACTATATAAAGCATACGTTAGTAAATGTGCGATATATATAATAAATATGTACCTATATAATATTAATAAACTATAATAGATAATCTCATTAAAATGCAAATATAAATAAAATAAAATAGATACATTATACAAAATTTTAATATACATATATTATATATACATAAACAACAATAATAATAATATAATAAAAAAAAAATATATGCTTGCAAAGTTGGATTATTAATCATTATGAATTGAAGATAGGTAAAATTTCTTAACTTCACTTTTAAATGAAAGGAGCAATGTGATTTTTCTAATATCAACTGGTGGAGAGTTCCAAAGACGAGCAGCTTGAACAGTGAAGGACTTGTCATAAAAAGAACTTGTGTGTGTAGGTAACTTCAATAGAAATTTTTCTGATGACCGAAGATTAAAATCATTGCAGCAGCAATGGAATTCAAAGCGTTCTTTAAGATAACGCGGGGCCGAGGGATTAAACCGAAAACTGTAGAGAAGGGAGAGGATATGAGTATTCCGGCGAAGACGAATAGGGAGCCACTTGAGCGTTTTACGAAAGTGAGAAACATGGTCATATTTCCCCAAACCAAATATGAACCAAATACAGAAATTTTGAAGTTGCTCAAGTTTGTTTAACTGATCCTCAGTGATATCAAGGTAACAGGCGTCAGCGTAGTCTAGAATAGGGAGAAGAAGAGATTGTGCAAGTGCAATTTTAGTAGCCAACGGTTTCAAGCTGAGGTTTCCATGTCAACTGTTGATCAAATGTAATGCCAAGATTTTTGAGTGTCATACTATATGGGACAGTGATTCCATCTCAAATTACAGGTGGAAGAGTATTCCAGTCAATTTTGGATATTATACGTGAGCTACCCATAATGATGACTTGAGTTTTTGCTGGGTTCACTCCTAGTCCAAAGTTCGTGCTCCACTCAGTTATATGATGCAAATCATTGTTAATGGTTACAATAGCATCAGATATACTAACAAGGGGGGATTGAGAGTAAATTTGGAGGTCATCTGCATAAAGGTGGTAGGAAGAAGATAACTGATTAGATATTGAATTAATGAAAATTGCAAAAAGGAGTGGAGACAGCACACCACCTTGAGGGACGCCGACAGTCAGATCGCACCATGAAGAAACATTTTCATCAAGGCGTATCCGCTGTCGTCGTCCGTACAAATAACTATGAAACCAGCCGATAGTGATTTACCGATGGTGCTTTTTATAATCATATTTAGAAATATATCAATTGGTTGCTAAACTTCTTCCAAGCTACATGCTAACTTGATTATATATATTTTAATAACCGTAAGCTAGCCTTTGATCACAATCACAACTAATGGTAGGTAGTTATGTGGTCAAAGATTGTGATCAGGCTTAACCTAGAATGGAAACTGGCTTTCAAAGACAGCTGCAGCAACACACTGTTAGGTGCATGGCGCCAGATTTTCTGTTTGAGGCTGGGAGATAGCAATGCAAGCTCTTTGCTTCAAGGCAATGCCGTACCACCATCTTGAAATGATTGCCATTCTAAGATAACAACCGGGACGGACGCGCGACGTTTCAACCTGCCCTCCGAAGTACCGTGTCGTATGTAGTTTTGAAGCAATGATGGCCGAGCGGTCATGGCTATGGACTGCCGTGCCGCAGGTCCCTGGTTCGATCCCCACCGCTGGCTTGAGCTTCACTGCTTGGTGGAAGGGCAATTTGCAATTGTCCACCTGACTAGCTACCACCCTCAAGTAGAAAATCTGTCACCAAGCACCTAACGGTGTATTCCGGCCGCAGTCCTTGAGAGCCAGTGAAATTACAGGCACATGAGACTTAATACCTATGTCTCAAGGAGACGGGCGAAGTGCAATTCGTGACTTGTGATGAAATGCACCTGTTCTAGGCAGAGTTTAGTCCGCTTTACGTCAGGTGGTCCTCGAGCTCGTTCCGTCAAATAACTCATAAACATAAAAAAAAATATGGAAGCGCTTGAAAATACCACTAGCAGCCATCCTATTCAAAAAATTCAGCCGCTGAACTAAGTTAAATACATACATAAGGATGATTCATCTACATGTAGAAGACACAATATATACATATAGAAGATATTTTTGGCGTTTTGTGAATGCACGCCTGGATGGCTGCCACTCTTGTCTAATAATCAGTCGCACATCACGTAAGGATGTATTACAAAATCTATCTTTGATATCTAATTCCTACATGAATATGAACAAAATAAAAACCTGGAAACGACTCCGATCATTATGCACGATTCGATTCAACGTCATCGATTATTCTCTATGATATTTCTGGTAAAATAAATAAGAAAGTTTATAACACAGCCACTAACTAGTCTCTGATTTTAATCTCCGCGATTAAAATTAAATTAGTTCATTTTATTCCGAATAGCAAATTATGCATATGACAGGACTAAGACCAATAATTTTAGTCAAGTTGTTTAATCAAGTTCGTGATATGGAATCGCCTCATTACACAATACTATTCTGTCTACGATCGATTGAAGTAATTTGGCCTGAGTAGAACGAAACGTGAAGCGAATTTTTGACAAATGGTTCCTTGACATGACATGACAGTTGACTTGACCTTGGGCTTGCTTGGGTGCGTTCCGAACCTTGGTTAGAGCGCACTCGGAGTGCAACTTTTCACTCTAACGTCGTTCACAACCTTCGAGTAGAGCGTTCGGTTGTCACAACTGGACCGTTCCAAACCTTTGAAGGTTGCAACTTTTTAACCATAAAACGCGTGACATGAAATGACTTTGACGTTTATATCGTATTCTATCTGATGCGCTCACCCATATATCTCAAAAAATATAAATAGTAATATAATTTCTCTAAATATAAAACTTAAATAAAAATGGAAAACGAATTTGTGATAGTGTTAAATAGCAATTATTATTACGATAATGATGTAAGTCTGTCAATGTCACAATTTGTTTGAGGTTATAAAACAACCGGTCGTTCCATACCTCAGGGTAAGTTGCAAAACAACCAAACAACGAAACAACTACACTCTGAGCCTCTGAACGCACTCCAGCGCAACGCAACGCAACACAACGTTCCCATTCCCAACGTTCCTTCCAAGTTCCACCAATCCACCGATGCGATGATCGCGGTTTCGTAAAACCAGCCGAGCCGAGCAAGAATATTGTTCTGTCTCACATTGTATACGTAGTTATTTTTTAGTAGCTAGTAGTGTAGTTCCAATCAGTGAATCTGGGGCTTCAAAATGCCTCTTTTCGGTAAAAAAGACTTCGGGAGGAAGTCTAAGAAAGATGGTAAAGAGTCTGAAAAACAACCGTCTCTCGAAGACAAATATACTGTTAAGGATTTACTAGGAACGGGTGCATTTTCGGAAGTGCGTTTGATAGAAAGCAAAGAGAACGGAGAGCTATTCGCTTGCAAAATCATTGACAAAAAGGCTCTCAAAGGAAAAGAAGATTCGTTAGAAAATGAAATCAGAGTTTTGAAGAGATTTAGCGAGCAGGCCAAAGGGGAACCAGGCGAGAAGAAAATGTTTTCTCACCCGAACATCGTCCAGCTGTTAGAGACTTATGAGGATAAAAGTAAAGTGTACCTTGTTATGGAGCTAGTCACCGGCGGAGAGTTGTTTGATAGAATTGTTGAAAAAGGTTCTTACACTGAACAAGATGCATCTGTTCTAATCAAACAGGTTCTGGAGGCTGTAGACTACATGCATTGTCAGGGAGTAGTGCACAGAGACTTGAAGCCTGAAAATTTGTTATACTATAATACAGATGAGGACAGCAAGATCATGATCAGTGATTTTGGTTTGTCTAAGATTGAGGACTCTGGCATTATGGCAACTGCATGTGGTACACCAGGTTATGTTGCTCCTGAAGTATTGGCTCAAAAGCCATATGGCAAGGCTGTGGATGTGTGGAGTATAGGAGTTATATCATACATCCTACTATGTGGTTACCCACCATTCTATGATGAGAATGATGCAAATCTGTTTGCCCAAATATTGAAGGGTGATTTTGAATTTGACTCCCCATACTGGGATGACATCAGTGATTCTGCTAAAGACTTCATAAGACACCTAATGTGTGTTGATGTAGACAAGAGATATACTTGCAAGTAAGTTATAAATTAAGTAGTAATTGATTATATTTATAGTATTATAATTGCATTCTAATAATATATCTAAATGGAGACCTAGGCATTGTCTATTTGATCTATATAAAAATAGGTTTTGACACTCACTGCCACATTTTCGACTTCAGCAGGCCTTGCGGTGTGCAGGTGAGATGTAAATGGATAAAACTTTATAGGTACTTATCAAAGTGCATAGTCTGTTCGGTCAGCCATGATCGCTGTCACTTATAAGTTTTGCTGTGATTGGCATGCATGATAAAGAAAATTTACAGATTAATAAATTTTGAAATAAATAAAATTCCTGGTGAGACATTTAAGTAATACCTTATTACTAGAAGAAATTAATAAAACTGCAGTTTTGACATATTTTTGACTCTCTTAAGAGCACCTTCATAGGTTCCCTTCAAGAGTGGGTAAAAAAGTTTGTGGAATAAATTACATTTTTATTGAAATAATAAATTTAAGCAATGCATTATTACTTACTCCTAGAAATTCATACAATAATAATTACAAGATGAATTTTTGTGTCTCTTCACCGTTTTGTGAAAAACATGAAACCTTCTGTACAAACACTGTGCAACGAGGGACAAATCAGGCAAAGGAGTTTTTTAGTGATTTTGTTTGCTTCCTTACTCTCACTTCCATTTCGGGATTGTCTTAATAATTGGGACTATCTGAAACATACCTTTTTTTGTCATCTACATAGGTTGTAGTCATCAATTAATAATCTCAGAAAAATACCATGTTGAATCACATATCTTAAGAAGTTTCTGAAATTACACATTTCGTTTCTTGTGTAACACATTCTCACCCCGCCACTTGCACCTCTCATGGTCTCCATTGCTGTCCTACCCCTGTACCCTGTGCCCTGTGGGTGAGGACTCATTAAAGTGGTCTGCCTATAGTTGCATAATGCTTCACACCAGTAGACCAATGTATAAAAAGGAGGTACTGTGCTTTTGACCACAAGCTCATCTGATGGTAAGTGTTGATGTTTCAACAGGCTTAACCTATAACTACTGGCACTCAAAGACGCCAGCTAAAACACACACCATTAGATGCTTAGTAACAAATTTTATTCTGTATTGAAAGGAAGCTACTGAATAACAATATATGAAAGTTGGTGTAGTATATACATTACAATAATTGAAAGCAGGTCTATTTTTCAACTGGATGTGAATAGACTATAGACTGAGACAAATTACTTAAGCATTCAATGGACTTACTTGTATGTGTAGTCTGAGTCTTTTGTTTTGCACAAATAAAAAAATTAGGATTGTCTTGGACTTGTAACTTTGCTACAAAAATACTCCCGCTCTCTGCCTGTGTTTAATTTGGTTAGATCATACAAATTATCTTTTGAATCCTCTTAGAACTTATGGTAGTCCTTGGCAGGCTAAGATTTTTTACTTCATAATAGTGAATTTCACTGTTATATCACTTCTGTGACATTTATATATGCAATGATAATTTCTGTATATCATTTCATATGATATCATATCATCCAATCTTATTTTTTTTATTAAAAAATTTTTTTTCACTACATTATGAGTTACCCACTAGTGCTTTTATTTTTGCTATTTATAATTGGATGTTTGTTTCATTTGATAATTTCATTCCTTATAAGAATCTTATATCTCAACAAGAGGATTCTCTATTCTTCATATAAGAATGATAGTCTGAAAATCATGTTCCATTACGAACTTATCATATCATACATTATGTTAATAGTGATATTATGAAGTTCTCATAATTTTTTTGTATATTGTTCATAAGATTTTTTCTAAATATGGAGAGTATTTGGAAAAAAAATATAATTGTAGGTATACCATGATCTTTATATTTTTACTTACAAACAAATATAGTTAAAACATTATCTTACATTGAGTATTACTGTACTATAAAAGTTTTTAAAGTCCTTGTTACAAAGCTTGCTTTATTATTCTTGACTTGCCTTATTATCATTTTCTGCAATCACTGCTTTGATGTGGTTAAAGTTATTGAATATACTACTGAGCACTTCTATGCTTCAAAGTGCCTGTTAAGCCATAGTCATATCTGGTTATTTTCTTAGGATCACAGCTGTTAGTTTATGTAAAGTGCCTTTGGGCAGCCTGAAAACCCCAATACTTTGCATGGTGGTAGGTCATATTGCTAATGCTTTTTTGGCTAGCTACAAACCTGAAGTGGAAAATCTGTTGTCAGGCACCTAGTGGTGCCGATGATTCCGGCAGCTGTGCTTGAGAGCCAGTTCCTATTCTAAAGTAAACCTGTTTGACCTCATCATCACATCAGACGAGAATGTGATGAAAGGGTTTCAAATTAAAAGAAAAGCATTGTTGTTCATGCTAGTTTCATACTTCACAGAATTGTGGTTAATATTAGCATCAGTGTCCATGGAACTACATAATTATTTTGAATATCAGAATCCACAGCAATTATTCCTTAAGGTATACTTTTAGAAAATTAATATTTTGGTTATAGTGACTTCGGAAGTATTGGCAATTTCGGGTACAGCAACTAGTTTTAATGAACCATTTGTATGTTTCTGAAAATACCTTTCATATATTAGGACCGGGTCTACACAAAGACCATGTTAATGAACAAACACACAAAGTTAATTCATACAATTTCTCAGCACTCTTTTAATAATATAGTTTTTTTTATAACTGTTATGTAAGTTAAAGCTAACAACCAGTTACTCAGTAATTTTCAGTGTGATGATATACAGTGGAAGTATTGTGTACCTATATACCTAACATATGAATTAACCAAAAATGGTTATGTGATTAATCTATATGCTGTAGAAGTTGGAGCAAGGGGTATACCAGCGAAATCCCTGTATAACCTACTTCAAGAGACGAATTTCTTAGCATTCCATGGATTCACCGTGCGGGTGCCGGGTCCATAGCGTTGCAGAGGAAGAGGCCAAAGGGGCCTGGGACTTGCAACCCAGGAGTAGGATTAAGGGGCCCCTTTATGATATATCGATGCTCTCCTTCACCGCTCCAGCCTCCTCCCCTGCCTAACCAAATTTGATAGGATCCTACTAATGCTAGAATGCTACCTTAGATACACGTTCTAGGATGGAAGTTACGGTTGTTCTTGACAGGCCAAGGTCTTTAAGTAGGTTATACAGGGATTTCGCTGGTATACCCCCTTTTTTTTTTTTTTGTTTTCGCTGGGAAAAATGCTTTACGCATGCCCCTCCATCGGGGGATGGAGGGGGGATGTGGGACTCCCCGGTAGGTGACCGGTATACCCACTAAACGACCCAGCGGCATTCCAGCATCGTCTGTGTGGAGAAGGACTGGGAGACGGCCAGAGCCTTTGCGTCCAGTCCCCCTTCGATGACCGCCCGCTTTACAGAGGGTCCTACACGCCCCTCCCGGCAAGAGGGGCCCGGGAATGACCAGGAATGCTTGGTCATTCCCGCCCGACGGAGGTGGTGAATAGGTGCAATGCGAGAGAAGGTGCCCCCGCGCCTTTCTCTCGCTATTCACCACCGGGTGGGAGAAGATGTCGATTATTCAATCGCCTTCTCCCACCCCTTCTTCGTCTGCGCAAAGGCGCCGCAAGGGGATCTTCCTCCCTTGCGCGCTCTGCCGCCTCCTTTTGGGAAATCACTTCCTCGCAAAAGGAGGCGACCGCTGCCCAGGACCTCTCGCTCTCCAACATGGCGTTGACCACGCTGGGAAGCGAGAGGTCCGGCCCGACTACCTCGACCAAGCTGCGTCGCAGCTCAGACCACGAAGGGCACACCTCGAGGGTGCAAACCACATAACCGTTTTTGGTTAATTCATTTGTTAGGTCATAATAGTTGTTTGTTTTTATTGTGTGGTCTTTAGGAATGTTTGTTTCCCACGACACATTGAGTTCTATAAGTACTATGCGTTTAAGATTTTTTGAGTACAGAAATATGTCTGGTCTGGAAGACGAAACACCAACATCCTCAGGAATTTTATAGTGTTTTTCATACGTGTCCATCAAAATAGTCCAATAGGGAGCTGCGCCTAAGATGGAGTAAGGCTTGGATTTAGATTTTGTAGATGACCCTTCTTTTACAAAATCGACGTGTCGTTTATTCGTGGTCAGACCTTTTTTTGCTCTAGCTACCGAGAGACTCGCGGCTTCACGTATGATTTCGAGGACTCTATCATGGTGACGTGAATAATGACCCCTATCAAGGAGCACCTTGCATCCTACCAGCAAGTGCCTAGCTGTACCGATCGCCTCCCGACAAATACCGCAAGACTTTTCGGTGGCTTTCCCCCATCTTACTAAGTTACTTTGGTCTGGGAAGGTCATCTGTAAGGCGTTTAGATAGAATTTTAATAAGCATTATGCGAATGCCCGCCTGGCTAGCTACCACCCTCAAGTAGAAAATCTGTCGCCAAGCACCTAACGGTGTGTTCCGGCCGCTGTCCTTGAGAGCCAGTTCTTCTAGGTTAGCCTGAACAACATCTTTGACCACATCATCACTTACCATCAGGAAAGATAGTGGTCAAAGGCTAAACTATCAGGCATAAAAAAAAAAAATAGGATAGTTTTTATCCAAATGCGCAAAAAGAGGTTAATGGTTTTGCGCGATAACGGAAATACGCGCGGGCGGAGCCTCGGCCGGAAACCTAGTTTATACAGTTATCTAATAAATAAAAAAAAAACAAATTTGGCTTTTTTCCGCTTAAGGAAACTCAAACACGTGCCCAAACAACGTGTTCTTGCCAAAACAATACGAAGTTTTGCAAACAAAAATATCTGTCAATATTTTGTATAGTGTATATGCCTATTGTATCATTGAGGGTCTAAGCACCCATTGTTCACCAGAGCTATTGCTGCACCAGTCACAATTACAGATTTGTACAGAAAATTTATTTGTAGGATCTTGAGATAGCAAATCGACGCTTTACACCACTCAACCAATAAGCAGTCGCAACTCGATCAATTCAGTGACATCTTGTCAATTATTTCCTACGAATTAATATGTAAAAACTTGTAACTCATACAGTCACCGCTTTGATTTTGGACTCATCGAGGTCTCGATTAACAAAACCTGCACAATCTTCTAAATATAATTGGATTGTTAAATTGATTTAGCGCTTAGAAGTAATCGCATCCGATAGGTCGCGTCAAGGTAGTGTTGTAGGCCGCACGGTACACTTTTAATCCATGCATATCCATAGACAATGAGAACAATAGTATTTCAGTCATAGCATGGACGTTGTCGTCCACGCGGATGCCAAAGGGTAAGCCCCGGCCGCTGCGGTAAGGTTTCCGTTTAGCTGTTTTGAGCTTGTCTTACATTTCTTTTCAGATTTATTTGTAGGTTATGTCAGAATAATTTCAGTGAAATATGGTGTTTATTGAACTGTCTTATTCTTGCGATATATCTGCCACTTGAAATAAAACATAAGGGTCTCTTAGTGGAGCTTGCGTAGTCGTTCATAACAGATCAACTATAGGGTTTATATGTAACTTTCTCGCTGGTAGCCAGAAGAGGTAGTATTCGAGCTGTTACTTGCTTCGGAGGGCAACTTAAGTTGTTGTTAGTCCTGGTCTTAGAGGTCAGATCTTAGGCTACCTGCATGATATGTGGTATATACATATCATATGTATGGCATTGGGGTGGTCTGAAAAATCCGACACTATTTGCCTTAAGTTGTCCCCCAAACTGCACTGGGCCCGCGTACTGGATAGTGACCGACACTTCTCTCTCTTAAACGATAATATATGTCATACAAAAAGGAACTAATATTTAAAAAACTTCTAACTCTACTTCTACTCTAACTGTAGCGAAAACCAGGATCAGTTAACTGAATGAAAACTGGGGATGACCCGTGAGTTCATCACTATGAGCTTGCGCCAATACATGAGTCTAATGAAGTGGTATAAGAAAGACACAATTCCGCCTTAAAAATTAAAAGTGTCACAATCGGCTGTAAAGTTGGTTGGTATTTTGTTGGTCGACTATAAAGAAAAGGGCTTTAACATTACCGCAAAGTACTACGCCAGCTTGCTTAAATAATTAAAAAATGCGAATAAGGAAAAAGAGGAGGGGAAATTGAAGCCAAGGTGTGTTGCCTTTTGCACCACAGTTTGCAAAAGTCACGTTGCAATGACTACTCTATACAAGTGAGGCTTCAGAGCTTTAAAATTTATTCTTTGTTTCCGAAAACGAAGAAAGAGTTTTGAGGAAAAAAGTGAACTCGGCCTATTTTGAAGGCCTCGTCAAAACCTTTTATTTTGATGACTTAAACAAAATATGACCGATTTGAAAAATGTATTAAAGTAAATATATATATAGAATGCCCGCCTGGTTAGCTACCACCCTCTTATAGAAAATCTGTCGCCAAACACCTACAAATGGGTACCGACAGCTGTTCTTGAAAATTAGTAATTCTAGGTTAGCCTGATTACCTTCGACCGCATCAACAACGACCATCAGATGGGATAGTGTTCAAAGGCTGGTCTAGCAGCTTTTTTTTTCTAATAACTGATACGCAAGTATTGGACCGTAGTTTCACCTCATGGAAAGTGACGTTGTGGTTGACGGTGACATAATACATATATGTCTAGTCCCTGGTAATGTGTTGCACAAATCAGCCGTAGCTACGTATAAATTAATGTCGAGCGAAAGAGTTTCGTGTATATTTTTGGAATATTGACCATGTAGGTAGGGCCAAGAACGATGTTTATGCGGAGGGCATGACAAATGTCTGTGCTACTTGACTCTGTGGACAAACAAGAATTTGCTAGAATTATGTATATTATTACTTAAGGTTTGGATGACGCATGTCGTCATATTCACGTTAGTTTTTTGTTGTTTCACTGTTCGATACTTAGGTATAATTTAAATGTATATTTATTAACGTCTCTGGTATAAAATGTTTATAAGACACAATTTAATGTTTGTAATCATATATCTCAAAAACAGAAGTAGCACGCTTTAGGGTAGTGTTATCTAAATCTATACTAATGTTATAAAGAGGAAAGATTTGTATTTTTTATGTATGTAACGACTAAACATAAAAATACCTTTCAAAAATTATTTCACCTCAGAATCCTAAATTATCCCAGATGAATATAGCCATAGAATATTATCAAAAATGTTTTATGTTATTATTTTTGTTAAATACCCATGTGAAGCCGGGGCGGGACGCTAGTTATACATATTATTATTTATTATTGAATATGTTAGGTATTATAAATAAAACAATTTTCTTGAGAATGTATTCGTATTTTAAGAGAAATATTATGATGTGGCACATTGTTTAGTACACTACGAATGTTTCAATAGTTTACATTAAGTAAGTAAAATATACGATGTTATTTTAAGAACGTTTTGTGTGTAAACAAAGCCTTGTTTTACTTTGCAGGCAAGCGCTGGCCCATCCATGGATTTCAGGAAACGCTGCAAGCAACAAGAACATCCACGGAACTGTGTCAGAACAGCTCAAGAAGAACTTTGCGAAGTCTCGTTGGAAACAAGCGTACCACGCGACCACCGTTATCCGGCAAATGCAAAAAATGGCGCTCAACAGCAGCAGCTCGAGTCGCCATGCCAATGCCCCGGGCAAGCAATAATTACTTACATAACCCCTACCTTACCCATTGCCAACGTAACACCTGCTTAAGGTACTTAATATTTAACAAAATGACATGTAGCCTGTCCCAATTATATTATTGAAACGATTGTCTTTGAGACTTGTTAAATTGCCTGGTGTCTCACACTAATTGAAGCTTGTTGTGGACACAGTCGCTATGAGAAGCAGAGATTTGTGTCATCGCTTTTGTAACAGTGTTTGCATACTGTAGAGGTACACTTTGGATCAACTGCTTCAATTTTACGTGCATAATATTTTCAAGCAACGCTTTTATGTTACAATAAGCTATGTTAGAATGAAATTGACAAATCAACGAACATGTTAAAGACATTTTGTCTAGTCATATTATAGCTCTGGCTGATAAATGAAAATTTTCATAATTTTATTTGACCTGAGCGTATTTCGTGTTACGGCACGAGTCAACGTTAGGTTAGCCCATCGAAATTATATTATAATGTTTTGCCATGATTGATAGTGATTTGTGATTATGGTTTATAACTTTGAATGAAGTTAGGTACGTACTTTAAACAAGCGATACCTTATACTTTATTTATATTTAAAAAATGGGGTTAAGTCTCATTATTTGAAATTTATTGAGGTTATTGTCATATCTCATAATAAAATCAGCATAAGAAGAGGCCGCGCCCCTATATAGTAGAATCTTTACCTTGCTACTATGTGGGACAATGGCCGCAGAGTCTAATGACTTATTATCGCGTTTTTTGTCTCGCTTTGTAGATAAAACGCCTCTGGGCCTTTATCATAACGAATGGCTTAACTAACATCAATTTTAACTTGACAAAAAACAAATGACCTGTCGACGTTTCCATTTGAAATCTCACGCCTATGATCTGTTCTATCCTATTATAACTATTACGACATCGTAACATGTACAAACTACATATAATATAATCCCTACTTTCCTAAATATCTCTTTATCCTAAAACATATATAACAACATACTAATTAGCTAGGTTTATAATGTTCTCTGACTAGTATATAAAGTTAGATGGTGATTATCATTATAAAGTAAGGTCTGTTGCAAAATTCTTATTAGAAGTTGAAATTATAAAATTGACGGTTAATTACTGTTTGATAATAAAGTATTTGATAAAAGCGTTTCTACGCATTTTTCACTTTTGGGCTGCAGAGTCTTGTAGGTAAAGAGTAGTTTGTTGAATATATCGGTGAAGCGACGAATATTGTTGTTCAATATCTCAATTGCAGCTATTTCTAAGGTTTTGTAACCGACATATTCAACGAACTGTTAGGGGATTCGAGTCAAATATATCGATTGTCGCATGTACTACATGACCAAACGATAATATGACTTTGAAAACTAAAGCGGTGATGTGGCGAAATTTTCGCCTAGAAAGTTGCGGATGCGTGTGAGTAAAAAATATATTTAACCCTTTGATTCATGTAGTGGTTTTAATATTTGTTAATGAATCACCATGTTATGCTTAGAATAAGATTGTGATTTTAAAGTTATACCTGACTATCCAACGTCATTATATTCAAGTACCTTATGTAGTGAATTATATTATCCCTACAACTAAATTGCACTATTGAATCTATTGTTCAAATATAATTAGACCTGTTATGACAAATATTCAATATCATAACAATCACGCATAGTACGTTGATTTAATCATTGGTAAAAATCCTTTTTTGTTTTTTTTAAGTACACTTTCCTAAATTTAATAATGTTCACTTCTATGTTGAGAGTAAAAGACCCGACAAAGAAAGAACCGACATACTATAACTTCAGATGATACGGTGCCGACACAGAATCTGTTACAGTTAGTGTGAGGCTAAGTTGTTTTTTTCGTTGTGAGATGCATATCGTCCACATTGTCTGACGTTTTGATGACGGTGATCCGCTACACTTATATGGACGCGATCTCAATCCACGTGGTTGCCCAGTTGGATAACGAGCCTTATCATGTCTCACTTGCTAATGAGCCATGAATAATAATATTATTTGCTAATGAGAAGTGACAAGAATCGGCATTGGTTCAATGCTGTGTTGAAACGCATAAATTCACAGTTGTTCTTAAAACGTACAAAGGTCACTGATTGGCTGATTACTAATTCTGACGGATATAATGTGGTCTCTCGAAATATGTGTATACATATTTATATGTTAATCTGGGGTATAAAGATCGTCAATACCCATATAGTCACATAACAACGCAATTCTGTTTTGAAATGCAAATGTTATAATACGTGTACGTCGCTGACGCCACAAGTTTAGCGATAAGGACTGGTTATTATTGTTATAATCGCAAACTCTAACCGAATAATAATATGAGCTGTTCCATTTTCAATACATAACTTATTTTGTTGTTGTTTTTTAAAGATATGATATGAACGGATTCTGCGTCGGTACTATTAGTCGTAAAGTTCTTTACTCTCTATTTTATTGGCAAAGATCTGACAGAAAGACTGATAAAGCCGAAAGATTTACTCATGTGCAAATCAATCCATAAAATCTTATTTTCATAACAATTTAGCATCTATGTGAAAATTTAATATAGCAAAGTGCGATTTCTTTAGGATGAGTTAGTATGTTTATATTTTTTATAATACTATCTATTATGCTCTCCTATTATACCTGTAGACGAATTTATACGAATCTCGTTGCATAACATGACTATTCGCTTCTATTGTAAGTATAAGTACTTACAGAATATGTTTGTATATTTTATGTTTAGACATATTGTCTTCGTCGTTTCCATGTTTTCCAGAAATATTTTCATTACATTCCTTTTATTATGAATCTAAATTCCCGGCTATTGATCCTTAAAAATTCTTACATTCCAGATGTCAGTATTCTTATCATCTCAAAATTTTTATCTAGTACCATATAAGATTATTTCAAATGATATATGATTATTTATTAAACTATTATCTTTTTAATTGGTTAAAAAATATTTTATATATTAGACATTCCAAAGTTTTGAGGCCGAAATATATTTGATTCAGGGCTGGTAAATTTAATTTACACTAACTGACAGTCCGTCCATGATTTACTTTTTTCAAGATGGTGTCATATTTTTGCCAACATTCTTTGAACTATTTCAAATATTATATATAATATCAAATATATAATATGCTATGTTCCGAGTTTTGTGTAATCTATTTGAGAATAATTTTATTTTCATTACCTTGACTTACAGTTAAATTTTAATCATGTTTTTTTCGACTGCACGTTTACATCTCCCATATTACATAGAGATTCGAAGATAAGTGAATTATCTTGTAGGAAATATACCTACCTATTTTATTATAGTGTAATCCTTGCTAGTAGTAGCCCTTTCTTGCTTGTATTTAATTCTGCTTATCTCTTTCCTATTCCTACATTTAATACCTACCTATATCACATGTTAAAATGTTATTAATGCTTTTTGAATTGTGTATAGAAATAATATTAATAACGACGATTGCTTGATTGTTGAGCATTGCACTGCTATATTTTAATGTTTAATAATATTTTATAAGGTGTAGTAAATTCAATAATTGTCTAAATTCGCCTTAATAATCTATAATGTTTAATAAAAATCTGTGCTCTTAGATTCTGATAACTTTTTCGAAATCCTTGTATATCGAGATTTTTAATTTTTTGACGAGAATCGAGCAAAGCCGATACTATAACGGACATTGTGTATAAATTGATTATGGATTTTAAAACAGTTAATAGATTGTTCACTCAGAAATTGGAAATAATACTAATGCTATTCGTCCACCATCTATTTAGTACTAAATAAGAAATACTGTTGATAAAACTTGACATACTTATTTGTTACGTGCTTGTTATCATTTATTTTAAGACACTCCCACAGAACTATAAGTTATTCTAAGACCAAGGCTGAACTGTAATTGTGTTGAAATGTGGATGATTAGCATGAAGTATACAGAATGTAATGTCACTTATGAATTTAATGTATAAAGTGCCATGATTATAATTAATTTATCTAATAATTGTTCATTGTTTTGTTTATGTTTTATTGTACCATTATGCGCACAACAGTTATTGCATTATTGCTCCAATTCACATATAAACAGTAAGAATATTTCGTTGAATATACTTGATTAAAAGTTATTTTCCGTCTTGATATCAGCTGACTACGAAAATTATATAATCGACTCAATTCGGGTAAAATACAATAGAGCGTATAAAAATGCGAAGAAAAAATTATAAAAAATATAATTTGCAATAATGTAATATTGCAATTTTTATTACTCATTTGTTTTCATTTGGTTGTTAATAATTCATAATCAAGATTAGTTTTAGAGCGCGCTAAATGAAAAATTCTCGGAGGTTACGGCAATTAGGTTACGGTAATTTACAAAACCATAATTACATGTACCGTAGTATGTCTCTGCAATCAAAAACTACAAATTTGCGTCGCCCTCCAGCGTGTAAACTGCGTAATCGCACGCGGCGGGTTCGAAGTTTGCATGACTTTTTCCATTGTAACCTTTCTAAATGAAATAAATTCTGAAGCGTCTAATGAACCTAGCCTTAAACATAACTCCGTAAGCTTCCAAGGCCTGATGAAGACGATGTTGCTCGTTTTTAGTTATAATATCTATATATACATAGTTATTGTATGTTAATAACTAGCAAAATCATCTATTATCATCAGAACTGACAAATAGAAAAAACTAGTAGACCGTAGGCGCCTGCTACCGTAATTACTCTAACGAAAACATCGTGGCATTAGCTATCAATTCGCGTCGCGTACAGATTTGTGACGGTTTGGCGTAATCTAAAATCTTTGAGTGAAAAACGACGGTGTTCTTACTGTTTGTAGGTACTTTATGTTCACTTGTCTTAATATTTTTTATATGTTAATGTTACCAAGAGATTATGTTAATATTGCTGCACAAAACTTACACCTAGATTCAATTGACGATGTATCTATATAATGTTAAATGGGTTGTGACATCTTGGTCTCCTTGATCTAATATGAGTCGACTTGTAAAAATTTAATACATTGAAAAATGTACTACTAAAAATGAATAAATTAATTAAAAAAGATCGTAACTACTCATTCGGATTCGAAAGATATGAAATAAATGGTTTTAGTGGGCGGTAGATTCAGTTCACTTGTAGTAAATGAATCATATTGTACCTACACTTGTCATAAGACATATGCATCTTGCTGAGAAATATAATTTTAAGACTTGTATTCAGTAGGCTTCAATTGAAGTAACATTCCGTTTGCAAAGAACGGCGCGGAGAGCAAAGTAAATGTGGGTTTTATAGTAAAAAATGCTTAAAATCATTGAATTAAGATTTTTTTTAAAAGGGAAGAGTTACTAACTGCATTTGCTCTTCTCTTCACGCCGTATTACGTTAACAGTACGTGAATGTCCCAAAGACATATCAGTTGCAGACGTGTCACCTACATGAGCTTAGTATTATCTATTTTCCCACTACTGACATTCGGAAAAGGTAGCCGAAATACGCACGATGACGTCACGGCATGTTAGGGACAATTTGTCCGTGGGGAATCCATAGTTAATGAAAAAACGTGTCAAGGTCAAAGTAGTTGTGCAAATTTGTGGCCTCCCAAAACCACTTATTGTTCAATACTTTGTTTATCGACTGAAAGCAAAAATATACTGTTATATATACTATTCATGAACAAGATGTCTCAACCCCATTAATGAACTAGTAGAAAACAGTCTTGCTATTATGCACAGAACTGTCATATTGTCAACTTTTGTGAAGCTCTCTATGCGATTTGTTTGTAATATGTGATAATGTTCAGTTTTTATTGTGCCAAAATCATATCATCATCAGTGATAAATTGATAATGTTAAAAATAGGGTTACAAGTTTGTTAGACTGCTGTCGAGTAATAGAGTTTCTCTTTCCACCTCATCTAGTGGTGTGCAGTGCTAAGCGAGATGTTCAAGTTCCTCGTATTTTAACTCTTTTTATTCCTCTGTTCATTAACTTTTAGTATAAGTGTAATCTAACACATATTTGCTATTTTTCGAGGGTTATTGACTATGTTTTAAACGAACATACACATTTTAGTTTCTATTTACCTAATTAAGCACAATAGTTTTAAGGGTTGGGATATAAAATCAACAAGTTTGTTTTAAATTTTGCCGTAGATTTTTCAACTATGTAGTCGTTCGAGTTTTTTTATAGGAAATACAAATGAAGCGCGTGAATATGTTGACATTAGTAGTTTCCAAAATAAGTGTTATAATGTATTAATAATCGCGAAGTTTTCATTAACGAGCGCTGAGGTAGAGAAATCGTCAATGGCAAGAAATATTACTTCGGTGTTCTCGCCCAATCTACGTACGAAATTTTAGCAATGCGTCTGTCGCAGCCAACTAGCTTACCAAGCAGTCAGATAACTGTCTAGCCTTTTTTTCTAAACGGCGCCGTGCAACTAGCAGCCTGAATGATATTCAGCCATTCAATCAACTACCTAGGCAAATAACTTGGATCAATAACTTTTAACTACTTGCCTAGTCTAGTCATTAGATTTGAGTTTCTAAACTAGTTTCCTAGCCTAGTCATTTCGTTCGTATATCTTTCTGGCGCATTGCTGGCCGCTACCTCGGGCTCGGCACGCTCGCTTCGCTCAGACGGCTCGCTAGTTGATTGGGTGACCAGTAATCTAATACGCTCCTCGCTTCACTCGTAGCAATTATATATGACTGTGTCCTACACTAGTCATTTATGAATAGCCTAAGCATCAGCCAGCCAATTTTTTTTTTTATGAGACGTTAAGGTTGACTTTCATTCAGTCCGCTAGTTAAACGGCGCCGTTTAGTAAAAAGGCTAGTCTGTTAATTGAACGGCTCATTAAGCTACGACATATCCACGACTGGGACTTGATTCTGGCTACATTAATAACTTGCGTACCATATAACTTGATGAATGGTAAATGTATTCACTATAGATATCCAGTAAAATTTAAAGCTAAGAAAAGAAATGTAGTTATTCGCGAACTTTGTGGCTGCTGTGCAAAATAATGATATAATTCGTATATAATATAATTGATATCGTCAAAAGTTCCTCTGTGTAACAGGCGCTGAATGTTACGTACGAGTAAAAAAAATTCAACTTTAGTTACGTACAATTAAAAATAATTCCTCCATCAAAACCTCATCTTTATAAAACTCAGGCAAACTACACCATAGAAATGTGGAAGCTAATTGCAGCAACACTGAGAAAAAAAGAAAATTTCGAAATACAAACGGGATTTGTTCATGTTTTTAGTTCATGCTTGGATCGTGGTAACGACTGTTTTCTGCCGAAAGGCCGTTGTTGGATTTAATCCTACCGGGGTATGCCAGGCCATAATGCAATTAACGATTATTTCCGGGAGCTGTCTCTTGGCTGCCGGTCTCATAGTAGTTCTAACATATTTATCATCGTCACTAACCAACTGGTGACATTGTAATGATTAAAAATGCAAGTAAACAAATAAAAACATTTATTCTATAGATATATGTACACTGTATTGATACCTATATCGCTTGTTTTCTTGTGATATATCGAGCGACTACATAGTTGTGAAAACTTTACTATCCGGTGTATCTTCCCATTTTGTTTGTTTTGGTTGTGAAGTTTTATGTTTTCTATTTCTCTTTATACGAAAATCTCAAAGGAAATGTTAAATCGTGGGGATAAGATCTGATAATGTTGAATTACTAATCTTGTGATTTAGATTTTATACTTCTTGTTTAAAACAATCAAAAATATTAGTAGACTATTAGATGTTAGCTATATTTTCAATGTCATTGTAAATAAAATGCCAACTTGTTGAGATGATTGTTTCATTGTATTTAACAGCCCCATCTTAGGTTATAATATACATAATTTAATTATGTTATAAATATATATAATTATAAATAGATTAAAACTATAGCAGGAATGTTCACTGTATCTCCTCGCCCAGAAGAGATAGCTGTTTCAGGAATTGCGAAGCGTTGGGTAGTGTAGTGGCGCCATAAATTATCTTTCTCGGAGTGCCACTGTTCGCGGCTTGTTGCTGTAACAAAAAACACATGCAATTTTAGCTTTTAATATTCTGTGACTTGTATCATACGTATTATCCGACTTCGATGTTAGTATTCTAGTCTGAGCATGACGCTCAGATAGTAGTTTTAGGTCATTCCCAGTTGAATTACGTGGTAGCCATGGGGATAACAGCAAACGTATGTCGAGCGATGATCGAAATAGGGTGCCATGCAGTCCACTTCTGAATTATGTACTGAGCTGTCTGTACTTAGGAGTTTGCCATATCCCCACGCTTGGCAGGCGTCTTGTCTTGGGGATCAAAGTGTAAGATTGTAGTTTTTCCGAAGGTGCTTCTGCCCACCTGGTATTTTTCCCTTCGTACCTACTATATCTTCCACAGGAAGAAGAAGATATGGGAGGGTGCAGCATCTTACGACTCCCGCTGGAAGATATGAGAGTTGGAATTCTAGTCCGGCACCCCACGGGATGCCAGCACAATTTAAACATTAAAAAAGGTGGTTCGCCCAGGTTATCTATTGTATTTACAGCGGAATAGTACGATCGAGAAGAATCCTGCAAACAGAATTCATGAAATTTCCAAGTCAGTGCCACCTAGAATTATTTGTAACCTTGACATTACACCAATGGCGGTCAAGCGAATCAAGAATAAATATTCTCTGTTCGTATATCACACAAACCAGATATCAAAAAAACTTGACAACCTGCAAAATAGTCCATGTAGTTTTCTGCTGATATGATGGACCTGCAAACAGAATTCATGAAATTTCCGTGTCAGTGCTGCCACCTAGATTAGTTTAAAACTTTGACATCACAAGAAGCCGCGAATGAGCGAATTTAGAAATAATATTGTTTGTATATCATACAAATTGAGAACCAGACAAAATGCAAAACAGTCGATGTAGTTTCCTACAGGTATACGATGGACACATGTGTCTGTTGGTTCTTGTTCGGTTGTATTCTTTGATATAGAGATCCCACTATAGGCAAAGCTATGATAGTATCAAAAAGTTGCTATCACCTACAATGAATAAGACATTTGACCGGCTGCTCGTTCTGTGACATTTCGGAACGTGATTTTGGATCCTTTGCGATAGACTTAACGTAATTTAAAATTATTCCAGGTGAAAATAATTTAGATTCTAGATGAACAGATTATCATAACTAATAATCACTATCATCGTTTTTGCTCAGATGAGTTGAAAATGTCAAATTATAAAGATTGTCTAACGTAATAAAAATAATTTTACATTTGACAGTCATCTTAACAAAGTCTATGAAATTATGATAGCGGATATATTTTCCGCCGTCAGAATTCGATGCAGTGCAGTCAGCGGCTGTTACCGAGTCCGAGTCGCTGTTCCTATTTAGAATAGTTTATAATGCACTTCGCAAAGTCGGTGAGGTTTTTAACTTCCGCCGTCAAAACGAATACGACGCCGTCAGTCAGATAACGTCTTGAACAACGCAGCGAAGTGTCGATAAATACCGAAGTGTATTGTCATAGCGCTTTACATAGAAAGGTACTTTCGTCAAATTTTAGATCCGAAATTTGACATTTTGAATGCATGTCCTTGAGCATAATTTTACCGTAGGATAATGTATTTTTTGGTATTATTCGTCAAAAATCTTTTTGATATACAATTTTTATTTTTATATTTAGAGACAAAATAAATAATAAACCGAAAAACTGGCGAACCAGCAGCATAGACATGGGCTAAGGACAAGCGTGCATAATTTCACCAAGCTTAAACACGTGGTATTTATTTATTATTACACAAAATCCACAGCCCTTAACATAAAACAACATTCTTACTTAGCATATCTTATGGCCAATAAAGGATTTCCATTTTAAACAATAGATTTCATAAAACAGTCATATATATATATCATGCTGACTAATAACATAAAATGATCTAAGTGTAAAGAGTACCTCCACATATATTAGATAACGTGCTTTTCTACACCAATATACATATGACAAAACAACGTTTGTATGGAAAGCGCTCTGCATATAGTTCTTTTAAGATCTTTACCTTCGCAAAGTCCATGAGGTTATGATACTCGATATAGTTTCCACCGCCTACAACGAACACGACGGCATCAGTAGGCGGCTGGTTACGTGACGCTCGGGAACGTGACGCTGCGTCAGTGCGCGCCGCGCGAGGGTCTAGCCACTCCAAGTCAGCTCCACCCTCGCCACTGCCGCCGCCCAGAGCCGCCTCCACTGTTCTACTTACTGGCAGTTTCTGGAAAAGGATTCATTGAAGGATTGAGAATTATATTAATAGATACAATATATTTTATTACAAATTTAAGAGTGAAAAAATTATATTCATGTTTTTTTTTTTTATGCCGGATATTTTAGCCTTTGACCACTATCTCACCTGATGGTAAGTGACGATGTGGTCGAAGATGTTTTCAGGCTAACCTAGAAGTATAATTATATTTATGAATAATTATAGTTATGTGCGGGATTCGAACCCGCATCTATCCACCCCTATAGGTATGATCTGACCGACTGAGCTAACATGACAATGACTCGTAACTCCAATTTTTCCTCTCGTTCTTTATTGAACCATCGTATTGGGATGGAGCGACACCTATAGTTCAACTTACGTTGTACGACAAGCAAGACCAGTTTTGGAATTGGTTTAAAACTTGTAAATTATAATAAACCTTATAATCTTTTTTTTTTTTTTCGCCCTCTTACAGCTATCATTTCATAATCAAATTATGTTTGCAATAACGCCTGCTCGACGGATTACATTACAAAATTACAAACTTACGAGAGAATAATTATAGTCATGTGCGGTATTCGAACCCGCGTCCATCCACCAATACAATATATTGTTATATATCTGGCTTAAGACAGTGACAAATGCAGAAATTTCATCACTTTCGGACTGCGTCGGAGTGAAGCAGCGATGGTGAAACGGCGATCTGCTTTGGTGAAAAATTTATGAAGATAAAAGTAACACATTCATATATAAATTATTAACATTTTTTCTTACAACTGTAGTTTAGACTCAAAAATTTGCAATTTTATTCAAACTATAACAAATATTTTACTTTCATTTCACAAATTGTTCTTACTTCTCAATAAATTTTAAATAGGTGCTTACTCATGTTAGTATTACAAATACATATCTTAGAAATACTACTATTTTTTACTTTCCTTATGTTCGGCATTCAAAATAGAGTATTTACCACGGGTGAAAGTCATCGATTCCTACTCGGACTATATCCGTCTAAAGACCTCGTTTGGGGATTGACTCCTTTCGAGCCTTTTATAACAACCTACTATTCTAACTGCTACAAACTAAATATTTTTCAAAAACTGCTCAAATAAAGCTATATAGCACTTGTCAGCACCTTAGAATTAAATATCCACCCATTTGAATAATCTTAAAGACTGACTTAATGATAATATAATGAATCAGATCTTAGTGGTCTAGATTGCTGAAATTCATACAGCTATCGAGAATACTTTTATTCCCATCCCCCAAAACATGGCCAATGATATTGCAGCATTTGAATTTTTTCCTTGGTATTCACGTTTATGAAATGTGATACCAGGCAGATAGCTGTACCAAAGGCAACGAATAAATATGTAAAGAGGTGTAACTCTCATACAGTTACCGATTTGATATCGGACTCATCAAGTTCACAATTAACAAAACACGCTCAATCTTACAAATTCAATTGGATTGGTTAATTGATTTGGCGCTTAGAAATAATCGCATCCGATTGGTCGCGTCAAGGTAATACTGCGCCGACGTACACTTTAAACCACGCCCGCTGCGATAAGGTTTGCGTTCTGCTGTTTTTGAGCTTGACTTACATTTCTTTAAACTTTATATATTAATTCGTAAAGGGAAAGGTATAATAATTCAACACGGAAATTACTGTTATAAACTTTAATATTCTCGAAATACATATGGCTTCTCAGCAACCAGCTGATCGAAAATAATATTTTCACCCCAGAAGTCGCAAATAGAGAATTGACTCTATTGAGAGTCGCAACAGGAGAGTAATTTTGTTTGTTATTTGATATCTAAGTGCAAAAGTGCATTATATCCGCTAGAATTTCGTTACTATAAATACATCTCATTTGGTTTATACTTACATGTTTCTTTACAACTAAGTTTTTGACTCCCTCCATTACAAACGATGATCCTTGGGACACAAGTTTTGAAATCATGGAGACAGTTTTGGTACCACCACCTTCATACTGGCTGGTCATTTTTGAGAAGCCCCTGGAATAAAAAAGCGTTTTTATACATACGAAACATTTTTTTTTAAATAGATTTGGTAAAAGGTTGTTTTAAATTCGATCATTTGCAACAACGACTGATACAACGCATAATTTTTTTATTTCTTGAAATGCGTTTTTACATACTCTTAGATTGTAACGTTTGCATAAACGCCTCCAAAGCAAATAAGCTTACAAAATGACAAGGAGAGCTAACATTATTTTTATGCATGAAGTAGTTATAAGATATCAACAACTGCATTAAAGTAGGTATATCTACATATATTAATAATAAAAAAGATATATTAAATTATGTATGTATATATGAAATTGTAATAATGCATATTTAATTTAATTATTTTGTTACAAGCTTATGTTTATTATTGTATACCATACCGTCTTAATTGAATTCAAATAATAACCTTGTAAGATTTGTAGGTAATTATTCATTTATATATTATATTGTATATGTAGTTTAATTAGATCCAAGATGTAAGATAGAACAGGGGAGTACTAAATACAATAATACAGACCAATCAGCCTTGTTTAGTAGTTAGAGAATAACATGATTGTGTCTTTTTTTTTCTCATAAAAACTAACGTGAGTTGACTAATAATGATTTACTGAATATACTGGCTAGCACTCACGATGTTTGGTCGTAATCTCCGACCGCTGTTCGAGCAGTTAAGATGCTCTTTATCAAGGTCACACAGTGCGCGTCTAGCAGCCCTCGAAGCTGCCCGCATTCCTTGATAAAGAGCATCTTTACTGCTCGAACACCGGTCGGAGATTACGACCAAACACCGTGAGTGCTAGCCGGTATATTCAGTAAATGATTGTGTCTTGAAATTAATAAATAAATATTATTCCTATTAGACTTCAGCAGCACATAAAATATTAATAGCATTTATATTTTTAGATAACAAGCCAAGTTACAAACATTTACTCACTTCCACCTCCTCATATAAGCCATTGGCTTGACATCACAGTTGGCGGCGGCCAGTGCTGCTTCGAACTTCTTATACTCATCTTCCGTAACATCACTGCATAGATAGTAAATAACAAACAGTCGCATTTTATCTTCTTCCGTGCCTGCACTAGGATCAGTTATGAGATCCATAACTGCCTTGCTTTCAACTGCACTGCTTTTGCTCATGATCTTCTCTTCAAGCTCGAAAAATGAATCTAACCTTCTTGACTTTATCGCGTTCAGGATTGCTGGAAAGTAACAAAATGAGCTTGGATATACATTGCAAATTCTGTCCGAAAATATTTACATATGATGTTTAGAATTTGTTTGCGAGGAAATTTGGTTATAGAAGATGCTTCGGGAACTACTAAAAAATATGCTAAAAATAAAATTTATAAAAATAATCTTTTCTTATTTTAGTCATATGGAAATTTCAGTCTTCTTTTAAAATTACATATCTTCATATATGCATTTCAACATCCGGGGTTGATTTAGCTGATATAAGAATGGATGGGTCTTGATCATATATCACATAGGTACAATATGTCAAGATCCTGTTTCATAAAGATCGTTATTTCTGCAGAATTTTTAAGCTGCGTAATTTGTTGGACTTCTAGTAACATATTTTCTTAATATTACTGAAAGTTTTTTTATTTTACCTTACCTGTAGCAATGGTAGTGTGCATGTCTATAAGACGCTTCTTCTCCATAAGTTGTGGCAAGGAGTTGACTGCACTTGTGAGCCTTTGTGTATTATCACTGACCATGCTCAAAGCCAAGTCGCTTTCGGCGTCCAGGCCCATTGAGCTTTTTAGTTTCTTCACTTCTGCTTCTGAATTCCTGTAAAGAGGGAATGTTAATTTAGTAGATTATGATACAAGTGAGCTAAGTTGCTCACGAGTTTCATATGCACTTTTTCAACACCCTTGCGAGGAAAATATATATATATATATATATTGCACAAATGCGATACAAACAACATACGAAAATTATGGAAAATAGCGCACAAGTTTCTTTTTTTTGCGCGCGGCATATGTATAGTGGTTGATTACATATAAACCTCTTTGATGTTACATATCTGTATTACCCGGTTAAATTGAAAATGCTCTGTTTACTCGCATATAATTTTCAGTTAGGTACTAACTTAACTTTGTAGGAATAAATTACCCGATTAAATTGAAAATGCTCTGTTTACTCGCATATAATTTGCAGTTAGGTACTAACTTAACTTTGTAGGGATAATTCTATTACGTATTAGTGCATAATTTTTCCTCTCGTTCATTAAACATCGTATTGGGATGGAGCGACACATTATAGTTCAACTTACGTTGTACCATAGAACATATAGTAATACTACGTATAGAATGGACACACCTCTCCCCCCACCAAAACGATCCTTCCTCACCCCACCACCGACTCTGAGCTGTCGCTGAGCTGACTTGAGTATGGGACGCGCAACTCGCGCACGAAGACGAAGCGTGACGATTGTACAAGTACGTTTACGTACTGTTTACGGTTGCTTATCAACTAAACGAGAAAAGTATAGTTATTATAGATTTCCTAAGGATAAAACGATGTAAGTCATTCTTGGTAACCTTCACTAAGTACCTACCTATTTGTCGTTCTTCAGTTATACAGTAGGTAACTTATAAAACCGGTAATTTACAGTAGGTATTGTAAAAAATACAAACATATCACTTTTTATCTTATATCTTTGTATTTTATTCAAACTGCTATTCAAATAATGATTATTTTAGAAGATTTTAGTTTGCAAAAAAATATCCGTGGGCAACTTCGTTTACAGCGAAACAAGTGTAACCTGACCTATACCTACCATAGAGAAAAGCAATACACATACCGACCTTCGCTACGGTTGGCACACTTCATAATTGTTTATTATACGAGAAGAACATAAATTATTATTGTGATTGTAATTATTATCATTACTTGTATAAAATGTGAACTTGGAATGATACTTTTTGCATAAGTAATTGAGTGAAATGTGAAGTAATGTTACCTACTCAGTTGCGTGTTGCATATTTCTACGTCGTACATGGAGTTGGATTGTTGTGATGTTTCTGAAGGTAGGTAAAGTACGCATAACCTACGAAATCTAATTAGTCATACTAACAGCATCAAAAGATTGTTAGGTAGGTAAGTACAACAATTATTCATACGTTGACAACCTTAGAGTTAACGCACACATTTACGCGTGTACAAAAACAACATTTGTGTAGTGTCTGTGTAATAGGTGGTGAGAACGCGGCTTTTGTATAGAGAACGAGTCGAGTGTCCAGGCAGTGGTTGTACTACAAACAAGAATAATGTTGGTTAAGGTGGTTCGATTTTCATACTAAAGTTTTTTTTCCAATTAAGCGAGAAAAGAGTATTATTAAGCATATTATATTATCACTGGATGAAGGTGGTTGAAAAAAAAACTAAAAATATTATATTTGATGACTTTAACCGCGAAATCCGTATAGATACTATTATTGAAAATAATATGATTGTACAAGATGACAGCGCTTCCGCAAGCGAATGATTTGACGTAGTCTTCATTAAAAAGGATTAAAACTATGTATTTCATAATATACATTTTCCAATACATGAAAACTTTTTATTTTTTTTCCTTTGTTACATTCAGAAATTACGATTTAATTAATTTGTTCGTTAACAACATTATTTACATTGTGTTTGAAATATAAATCCTACAAAAAATATATATTGAATTGTATAAATTTTCATAATTAATGCATTCAATAACGTTACTAAATATTATAAATGTCATTTATTGTACATCACTAGTAATGACTAATGACCAATTGATAGGTGTCAGAAACGCATTCTCTCGGCGGCATAAACAATAACTTTCATCACAGGTACACGTTACGTGTAGCACGTACATCTTATTGAATTCGTATGTACGGTAAGGCCGTGATTGGAGACCACCTATTACCTACCTACATCATTTGAATAAACGAGTGTGAACATCGAGTAGGAATCGATTTAATCTATTATAGGTACGACTACGTATTACGCGTATGATAAAACATACGTTGCCGGTTCGATACTACGTACATTCGCATCATCGCGCAACTAGCGATACGCGTAACGTGTTACATCACTAGCGGCACCTAGCGATGCTTTTTAACAATAACATGCAAACAATGCGGTTAATCAATCGTTAATAACAAAAAAATGCAATTTAACCTCTTGGTTAAAATCGTTAATAACCGGCTTCGTATTATACGAGGCATTATCCAGGAAAAAAATATGCAGGTAAATTCATTAATAATAGTGGAAAACTTTTGTACGTAAGCTGGAAGCAGACAGACATTCATAAAATGCTTTACCAGCCCACCAACATGCACACTGCCAGACTGTTTGCTTACAGTAGGTGCAGTATAAATAAATAGGTACCCGGCTGGGACTCGCGTTATATTTACCGGAAAGATTCCGACCAGTTTATTATTAATTTATTACCGGGTACCTATTTATTTATAATGGAAAAAACTCGCGACAGTTTTCTAAATGAAGTAGGTAAGAAATCTATTGTGTACAACTATAATAGTGATGATCATACAAGCAAACATCTCATCTGCTTTATCCAAGTGACTGCCAGAATACGAGAATAAACTGCCCCATAATGTATCACATTGGCTACCTAGTTACTGTACAAAATTATATTGCCTGTAAGTTAAATGGCTCCTGGGATAGATTACAGAATAAACTGTCAGTTTACAGGTCTACACACCTACCTCATATATAAAAACAAGAATCTTCATAAAAGAGGAATGCATGTAGAATTAAAAAGTACATTCATTATTTATACCTGTAAATGTCTAAAGCGTCCTGAATAGCCTCAGCAACGGTTGGGAAAGGGCTGCCTTTATGTTCTGTCCACAGAGGATCTTTGGAGTCTAGGTCACATATTCGAGTTTTTAATTTCTGGTCTTGTACTGGTACTCCAGTGTTTTCAGGTACAACAGCTCTGAAAGAAAAATACATATTTATTCATGTATTTTAGTTGGAGCTAGATTAAAAATAATAAAGTGCAAAATAGGACAAAAATGGTAATAGTTTCCCAATGAAAATGTATTAAAGATTGTGAAAAGAATTTCAAAACGTGTTTATTAATGTTTGATTTCATAAGTCAAAGTAACAAATCTATGCCTGCACTTAAGTAACATCAATTTTATAAACAAATTTATATGAGCAACCTGTATTTTTTTTATATAATAGTTGGCTTTAAAACGAGTCCATCTTAATGGGTACAACTCCAGTATCGGATATTCTACCTCAAAGGAGTTGTGAGCACTACTGCTGAGTATCTGACGGGAAATCATTAGGGGAATGAAAAGAAGAAGTGATGGCTCAGTGGCATTGGCTATGGACTGCCGCGCAGCAGGTCCATGGTTCGAATCCCGCCGCGGGCTTGAGCTTCACCGCATGATGGAAGGGCATTTTGCGAATGCACGCCTGGCTAGCAACCACAGTGTGTTGTGTGTAATGGTGTGTTCCGGCACCAGTCCTTGAGAGCCAGTGAAATTACAGGCACATGAGACTTATCAACTATGTCTCAAGGGCGCAGTGCAATTCGTTACTTAGGACGAAATGCAACTGTTATAGGCAGAGGTTAGTCCGCTTAACACCAGGTGGGCCTCGAGCTTGTTCCGTCACAATAACATAAAAAAAAAGAAAAAAAAAGGAAACTAATCTCTCGAAGTGATGAGTGCAGTAATTCACACAGAAACAAGATATTGTAACTGTAATGTACAAGTATTGCGCTACACCATCAAGCATGCGACAACATACACATTTTTCAATTTTTAATAATTAATAATATTTATAGTAATGTAGCGTTGCAATAAATAAACATGATGCCAAACCTGTTTAATGCTAAATCAAGTATATCATGAGCTAGAGCTTGGTATGTCCATGTATGGTGCAATGGGGTAGCCATATCAATATTTCTGTCCAAAAGTATTAACATAGGTCTGGTAAAGCTGAAAGAACCTGCTTGGCCAGTGTTGCCATGGAAGAGGTTGTTTCTTGCATCCCAAAGATTTTCTCTGAGCTTTTTGTCTAGCTTTTTTGCTACCATTTCAGCTGCATTGCCTTTGCTTGTTCTTATGATAGGAACATTGCCTGAAAATTATAAAATACAACTGTTTAATGCTTAATTTGCTACAATCCAAGACAGTCACACAAGTAGACTCTCTCTGAAGAAGACACTCTTGCAGGGTGAATTATGTTTGTATTGTAAACTGAACAAGAAAATCAGCATTATACATACATATTTTTTTTAAACTGCCAAACTATAAGTCTTGTTTTTATATACAGGGTTTCATATAAGGTTTGCATACAGAACATTTTTTATGCTTTGTATTATAAAAGAAAATGTATTATTTATTTTGTTCAGTTGAGGATCTTTAGCCTTTGTCGGTCAAGAGTAAACAGTGACATTCCACATTTAAGGAACTGAAATATACATTTTATCTGTTGCATTGCCTCCTGAACGAAATGATTGACTTTCCAATTCAATTTATGGTTTTGGCTCAATATTCTATAATAGGCTGTAGCCCCAAGACATATGGACATAAAAACTGACAGATAGCAGAGCTTATTGGGTACAGCACCTTAATAACGAATACACAATTTCCAATCAGGTCACAGGATTTCAAGTATCAAGATAATTTTCATTTGATACATTTATTTTATTTAAAAAACTTCATAATCTGACTTTTTGAAATACATAACCGAAGATGAATTAAGTGGAATAAGTTTAGTGTACTTACCTAAAGTTACAAAGACAGAAAATAAACTCTCTACTATATTGTCCATGATTGTTTCCATTTCTGTGTCTTTAGTATCTCCTTTGTTTATGGCTGAAGTAAGATAATAACAAAACTTAATATAATAAATAAAAGATCAGACCCCATATGCATAATTTTTTTAAATTTAATTATTGCCAAATACAGTTATATGAAGACTAAGTAGTATCTATACTATATCCATCTATTGTTACTATATAGATGTTTTATTGTGGTGATCTTGAATCCATATTCATCTTCTACAAACTTTTCCGTATGTATGCCAAGTTAATAAATGCCCATGGGCTGGAATGACACACCTCTATCTATTCCCAAGGGTGTTGTAGGAGAGGATAAAGGGTAAAATACTTGAAGATGGGCAACAGTGCATTCTGAGGAACTGCTACTTCTCATTGCAATCCTCAAGATGACTGCTAAGTATGGGTATTATAGCCACCCAAAATGGGCAAGGCTGTGCTCATCAGAGAACAATCTAACTGATAACTGTATCACAATGTACTTTATTAAACCGTTTTTCCTTGGTATTCTGATACCAAGGAAAGACTGTATATTCGCACATTTTTGTTATAACTTGCATCGCAGACAAAATTTAATCTGGTCAAAATAAAAATTTAATAAGTACAGCATGTTTCTTTATAATCTAAGTAGAACTTAAATTTCTGGCTATATTTAAGGCCATTTACATAACTAACACAGCAATAATCATTTGTAAACATACAAATTGAGGCATACATGTTCGTAAATTAGGAACATTGGGTGAAGCCTAAGAAGTGCAGCCACATTTTATGTACTTACAGCTGTGAATACCCCTGAACCCCTAACATATAGACTTTAGTTGACATTCTGCTACAGTGTACAAATGAAATTAGAAATAAAATGATTATTTTATTTCTAATTTTATTGTACAAATGAAATTAGAAATAAAATGATTATTTTATTTCTAATTTTATTTGTACAATAGATGATAATATAGAAGTTTCAACAAAGTACATGAAATTATGGCTTTATAGCTTCTAATATGTATTGTTAGGTGAAGAGCCTAACACCAAAGGCCTCAAGTTTTACCAAAACTGAAATATTTTAAGTTCGTACCAATTCAGTAATATACATAATATTTTTATATGCACCCCAATTTCATATGCATAGGCAATGATAAAAAGTGATGATGGTGAAAAGTATCCTATGTGTTAATTCAGGACTAAAAATACATCTACTCCTAGTTACATCAAAAAAGGAGTGCCAGACATACACAGTCACTCACAAACTGTGTAATATTAGTGTGATGACTTCTATAGGTACATTCTTATTGAATGTACTTTATTAACCCGTTATTATCAAATTAGACCCCGGCGTCCTAGTTATGAATGAAATCTATTGTTATCAGTATTGCTGATGCCAATGGGTTAAGCCTCTCTGCACACATATTAAGCAGCAGACAAACTCATTCACAAAGATGAATGAGTTAATCTGGGGAAGTACTGAAAACTTACTTATTTCTATTGCCAAGCAGTAATGTGTGCATTACCATGTTCCAGTTTGAAGGTAATGAATGTGGGTGAAATTACAGGCACATGTGACTTAACAATTTTATATCTCAGGGTGATGGGCACAGTATTGTAGAGAGGTTACCACTTAACACCAGGTAGACTTTGAACAGGTTCATTAACAAACCCATAAAAAGAAAATACTTTACCATAGTAAGACAATGGGTCTGATTGTTGATGCTTCATTATAAAAAGATCATCTTCTAAACATATAAAGTTCAAATACTGATCAAACACTTTGTGTATATTCACAGCAGAATTTGATTGTATGGCTGATGCAGCTAAATCTTCCAGTTTCTGTCTTGTAATGGGTGATATAAAGTTTAGATGGTACTGATCATAGATGCCATTGTCTAAGTCTTGACAAATACGGCCCAGATTCTCCTCTGTTGGGGCACAGAAATATACAGCAGGCACTTCAGGAATTGGATCCCGATCTGAGTGTAGTTGACTGCAATGAAAAAGGCATACTAATTGTTATGATGAGATGTGAGGTACTATATCAATACAAATAAAATAATTTCAAGACAATTGTATAGACTATAATACAGCCTTACGTACACATGGAGTGTCACACCTAGCTCTCGTAGCTCTTTTATAGACACTAGAGGTGAAATTATATCTTGACCAACTCGGTCATATATTAGTACTTTCCATGTCGGTTCTGTAGCCACGTTTTTTGTAAGAGGTTGATTCAAGTTTAACATCTGCTTCAAAGCATCTGGAAATACGAAAACATAATAAATAAACCAATTCCCCTGATAATGTTCGAGCCCATGGAACATCGAATTTTTTAGGGACTTACTTAGTTGGCGTTCCCGTAAAGTTGTCATAATGTTTGATTACACTTTTTTCTTACATTTATAACGGTATTCACTTTATTTTTACTGTGAAATCTCGAATAATTTTAATTTTAATAAAATGCACTTGTGTTTGTGAGTAAATGTCAAATCAAGTGACGTTTCACTTTCGTTCACAATTTTACAGTCGTTCGCTCAGTTCGCAGTGACACGTCGTCATCGTCGTCTAAGGTTAAGGCTAGACGTCTCAATAAAGATCACATTTCGCAACCCCTATTGGATGTGTAGCATAGCATTGGCCATGTGCTCATAGGCATGAGGGTTGGATTCAGACCCTCAAAAATTATTGTATATGGAAAATAAAATTATACTAATAGTCCAAAATTATACTACGTTTGACGTATTAAGTTATTTTTCAAAGCTTATAACGTTTCTATTTTCGGCATTTATGTTTTGAATTAACTGACGTCTTTAGCAGGAAATAAAATTCTCTTTTTCTCATTTTTTTTGTAATATCTGGTATGTATTGTACTAGATCGCGTGAAACGCTTGATTCGGAGAAGAGTTTTTACAATATCTTATATATTTCTGCAATAATTATTGATTATACCATTACCATAATAATTACCATTTGTCACGTAATTTTTAATATTTTTGATGGTATTGGTGTCCAATAACTGTTCAAGATAATAAATAAATAAATAATGCAAGCAATACTACGTATTTAAAACTTTCGAATACCATAATCATATAGAATGGGTTCGAAACCTAATTAATGGCGGGAAAAATCTGTAATTTTATTTGATTTCCTGCCACAGTTGTGAGTTTGCACCAAATAAAAAGGCATTCGATTAAATTTTTTTTAATAATATTTTATGTAGATGAGACAAACATATTTACAAAATCCAATAGACATATAAATCAATATCAGGCAAGTGGACGTCGATCTCGGCTAACTCACCAATCGGAACTTTATCCTTAGCATTGACACGACGTAACACGTTGTCAGTCGGTATAAATTGTATGTAGTTATTGGATTTACTTTATTTTACTGCATCGCAAGAAAGTAACAGGGAGACAATGGAGTGAGTTGCAACGTCAGTCTTTTAATTTGGTTTTTGCTTAATTAACTTTGGTGATCACTCTTTCACAATCAGCGTTTGCGTGAGGTAAAATCAGGAAATCAAGAGCAAATTTTGTAATATTTTGAATAGGAAAGTTTTCAGACTTATCAACCCAAGATCTTAGTAGATGTTGCCGTACATACAGGAAATCCCGATATTGTGGGGTAAATATTTAAAAGTAATTGGGTTTACCAATAATAAAAGTCGCGACTTCAAGTAAAAATTATGGTTTTTTCGCGTTGTATAGTGACATTACTTTACGTACTGTATATACTACACACTATGAAATTATGGTACAAATAGTATAAAAATTGAAAATGGAAATCCAACACTGATAGGCATATTACTTTTTAAGGCGGGAAGTTTGTTTTGTTTTTTGGCGCTTGTGCTTTTGGTAACCATCCTATAGAATTATAATATTCTCGAGATTAAAATAATATTGCTCATATTTTCTTGCAAAATTATTAAACATTAATTAGCACGTATTTTATAAATTGCTAAGACAATCAAAACTATTAAAGTTATGTTTACGCGTTTCAATGTAATTAATTCAATAAGTAATAATAACAAATAATATGTATCGTAAAAAAATATACTCTGAATCTCACGTATTGCGTGATCAAATCCAACATTTTAGTTAGACAACCTAGCAAGAAAACCAGAGACATTTATATGAATTTCCATGGAAAAACTTTTGCGTTTTCGGGGAAACTCTCGTGTATGGCGGGAAATTCAAACTTTAAATAGTTTTATCGGGCGTGTAGCTATGTTTGGTAACCTTTCTAGAAAATTAGGGTAGCACTGGGCTGGCAGGGTCCGGGTGGCTTTCAGCTGAGGCCTGGGGCGAGGATATGGTAGACGGGATTCTAAAATATTATATAACTACGATCCAAATGTTATGATTCGTTCAAAGTATTTATAAACTATGTATGTATATCTACTTTAGATGAAGGTTGTATCAGCCTGGTTCTAACCTGCGCTTAAAAAAATTGTATTAGGTTCATATTTGGTCTGCGTAAATATGACCATTGTTTGAATTCCGCATACTTAAGCTGAAGTGGTTACCCATTCGTCACCGTCGTAATATGTACCTACCTACCTAATATATTTACATATCTAAAATAAAATAATTACATTACATTATGAATACATCATTATGAATTATGAAAGCTCATTACAAACCTTATTTGTGGTAATAAAGTTCCATTTAAAAATTATCCTCAAGATCTTTTGCTTCTCCCTATTCAAGACTTAAAGCTGAGGTAGTCAAATAGGTGGTTAATAAGTAGTAGGCGGACTGGATCTAAATATGCCAAATATCAACCGAGTATTCAAGGTAAACCCTGGTTCTTCACCAATTATACCTATAGTATATCTATTAACTTCATATTACATTAGGTATGTACAAGTATATCTGTATAGTTATGAGTGTTTTTTTTATTAGTTTGACTTCTTTCCATCTTAAGGTTGTCTGGAAGAGATCGCTGTAAACGATAAAACCTCCCCATTGGACCTACTTAAGTTAACTACTCCATGTATTGTTTCCATTGTTAATCTGGAGTCAATAAAGAGTTTTTGTATCTTATCGATAATGACGTTCTATATGGAAAAATCATAACGATTTTATTTAAGTAATTTAAACAAATCAAATAAGGTGTGTGCCATTGTGATCTATGCGCTTTCGTAATTTTATGGGTGTTTGAGACATTCCAATTACAGCTCCTCTATTTTAGCGACCGCAGTATGTGTTGTCGATGTCCTGAAGCAGCAGCAAGCATCTGAGAACTGCCGTCTTACACACAGCAATCCGCCAATTGGGAGATAACTTGGTTTAACGGTGGGCGTTATGGCTCTTGATGTAGGTAATGTAATATAGTTAAGATAGAGGAATACACATATAAGAGTGCTATTACAAATAAAATCTGTCCCCCCCGTAGCGGAGCATAGCGTATAGTAGCGGAGCGTTTTCGGCGCCCTCAGGAGAGTGAGGTAGAAGGCGCTCACGGGCTATAAGAGGGCCTTCCCTCGCCCAAAATCCGGTGGAGCTGGACGACCAACAGCGGTAGTCAGCTTCTATGTCCTTCCTATACAAACAACAAACATAAAATCTGTGTAGGTAGGTACACCAATTATAGATATACACAGGGTGAATTTAATGAGCATATAAGTGCCATGAACTATATCACAGCAGCTGTAAATAAATAGACATCATCTTCGACACCTAAAAAATTGGATTGTGCAGCTAAGATTACGATGATTACTATATCAATGGAGTATTATTATGAGGTCTTAGCGTGGTGGATCCAACAAATGCTAATCTAATTAGACCTGTGTATGAAGTGTACGAGATCCCAGTGCGTACACATGATTTTTCTCAGACAGACGGCACGTAAACCAATCGTTATTTGTAGTGTCAGGGCAGGGGGTCTCTAGAGAAAGCCGTCGGTGGAGGTCGGCTGACCACCTCGAGACCGACGGTGGCTTAGTGCGCTCGCGACGGTGAAAGGAAACATTAGTGGTTCTATGCGCAGCATTCAGTGATTCAACGCGAACGGCAACCATGGCCGGCTACGTACGAATATTTATTATTTGTGCCATTTTAATTGACGGTTAGTGTACCTATATATTTTTTTACAAACTTCAGTGTTTCATCGCATTGTGTTCAATTTTCTTTGCCATTTATGGAACCAGGGGTTTACTACGCAACCTTATGCAAGAGCTGTGGATGAATTCGTTAACTTGTTAACGTAACTTAACTGTTACGGCGAAATGATACGGTGAAAGCGATTTGCATTAGTGATTTGAAGTTGTAATACGTTATTTGTTGTGAAATTAAAATTTTAACTATTTTTTATATTACTTTCGGCTGTGGTGAGTTATATGGAAATTTTCTCACACTTTCTTGGGCACTACCGTGGTGATACGAAATTTTGTGGATCTCCAAAGTAAAAAGTAAAGTAATTTATACTAAACTCTTTAAAAAAGGTACAACTTTTTTATTGGCAGGGGTATTAATTAAATAAATGAAATAATTGGCCGCAATATATAGACGGTTTATTAATAGATAAACAAGAATTATCTCACAGCTTGGATTTCTTAACTAAAACCACTATTTATAGTTTCTATAAAAAAATGGATTCTTGGATGTTGCTATCAAAACAGTTTGTTACATTAGCATATACTAATTTCAAGAACTTTTGTGGAAAGTTTCATACAGTACTTATAAATATTTTAATGTAATTCGGGCACGTCCTTTCTTTCACTTGACATTGGGGCCTGTGACCGGTTGTACGTGTTCTAGAATATTGACATTAGCGTTGGTACATGTAAAAATACGAACTCTACCTATAGATATATCTACTATTTTATCAAGCCACTGCGGAAATAACGCCCATAATTCCATTCTCTTTATTAGCGAGGTAATTGCAATAAGCTTTTGATATATACGAGATATATACGATGCCCATATAACAATTAAATATACCAAATAATAGCTGTAGGTTTCTTCAGCAGGAGACCGCCTTGTTCGGTACCACCGCATTGACGGATATTCTGCCTCGAAGCAGTAGTGTGCAAACACTGCTGTGTTTAGGTATGAAGTAAACTGTTAGCGAGTGAAATTAATGGGCTAACGAGAAAAGATCCTCTCGGTTTGACAAGCGCAGTGCAGTGTCAAACAGAACGAGGATAGTGACACTGTATCTGTAACGGACTGGTTACAAAGTAGTTATTTGGCGCTAGTACTTATATTGAGCTCAACGACGGTTAAAAAAATACGAGGCGCTAAATAACTTCGCTGCCAAGAGAAACGCACAATTGTTCAACTCACCGCAGCGATGATAATCCTCGGGGCAATAAAAACTGCATACACAATAATTATATAATACCTACATTAATTCCCAAAGGTAACTGGACCGCAACTCACCTAACGAAAAGATTCCAAGTTCGGGACTCACCACTTGGTTTTTATAAAGGAAAATAGTTATTTGCGAGGCCAGGTTGCAGTGTTATTATTGGTCGCCTGTAATTTTATTGAAACCTGAGGAAGCGAAGTATTCTAGGATCTAGGATAAGGTTTCACATGTATGAGACGCAAAATAACTTTGCTGCCGAGCGCAACACAATTTTTCACCTCATTCCAGCGACGAACTTGCAAAAAATTAAAGGTAAAATTGATTATATTTCAAGTGAATCTGGAATTTTTATGGAGTTTCGAATTACAAAAATATTTGCTACGCTAGCAGATCAAATCACTTTTTAATGCGAAGGATGCAGTTGTTTCTTTTTTTTGCTTTGCATCTACTAAAAATTTAGTTTATTTTATACGCAATGAGTTGTTAAATATGAATACCTGCTTGAGACAAAATGATGTAAGTATTTAGTTCTAATATTAATCAAAGCTGAAAATTCCGCCTCACATGTGTATGAGGTAGTACCTCATACACTTGTGAGGCGGAATTTTAAATTTTTTTTGAAGGTATGAAATTACTTCTTACCTTCAGTAGAAGGTAAGAAGTACTTTCATACTTTCATCAAACAGGCAAAGATAATTCAGTAATTGACGAAATGCTGGTTAAAAATAACAAATATTTTTAAAATATTTTGCCGCGACTAGATAGAATCGACGCGTTTCGATTCTACACAAAGCGGAAAATTCTTCCGGTTTGGCTGCGTGGCGTTTGTGACGTCACGTCGGCTTAACAGGAAAATTGGGCGGAATTGTCACTAGATATATTCTTGTATTTTTTAAGTGTTTTATTAAAATATCAATTTGATGTTTTCATAAAATACTTTTAAAATATTTGTTATTATTAAATATGGATTTCCGCAAAGTAGCGCCTGAATCTATTTATTATCGAAATGCTGGTTAGCTTAACTGATTGCGATTGAAATTGTGTTTTAGGGACGTGACTTCTGATAAATCAATGAGATCTTCATTTGCTTGTTTTGATATTTTAGTTAGTACCTAAGTAATCCTCAAGTGGGCTACAATTGTATTATTTAACAGTGATTAATGAGTGGAATGTTCGTAAAGTACAACGGTCAGTTAAAATTCTGTCCTATTTTTCAGGGTCCCCCCAATATAATTACTTCGTCTTCTTCGTGTATATTTCAATATATTTACTCGCAACCCACCAGTAAGACGAGACCCGTACTTTATAAACTAATATTTTGGGCTCGCATCCATATTAAAAAATAACAGTAAAACTTACTGTAATGAGTAATAACGCTTATTTTATTTTGAACACTGTTCTAAAGTTTCCAATTTAAAAATCATTTTCTATGCAAGCAGATAAAAACACTTTTCCACGCATATTTCAAATGAATATCCTCTCCGAGCTTGTGAGATGAAAAATAAATTAAAAGTCATATACAATCTACGTAAAAAAAGTATTCAAAGAAACAAGAGAGCAAAATCAACTTCAACTCATTGCGTAACACATGGTTAGTGAATTAACTCTGAAAGCTTGCATGACTAATGTGGCAAAAGCGTGTAAATATGAGAACTTGAACTTTTAGGAGCATCTTCCCGTTCTCATGTTTGCTTAAACTTGTTTTGCAAATTCAAACCTTGAAAGGGCAAATCGTGCGGACAATGCCCCGGGACAGAAAGCTGGTACACTCGCCAACGAAAGTAATTAGCAACTGTCGAACAAGTCTGAAAAACAAGCTTGTATGTGAAGGGACGTAAGTAACATAAGCGTTATAGATATAAAATTTTACTGAGCCAAGAAGTTCTCACGTTGACGTTAAGGTCGTGATAACATGTCATAGAAGGTTACGATGTAATTAATTTTCGTAGACAAATTATGTCGTTTGACAAACAATAGATGGTTTAGTGTGGGTTTTAATTGTTCAGTTTTCGAACGTCTTATGTAGCTATGTCGAAGTTAGAAGCAGGAGACTAAAAGGAATTTAATTAAAATTGTTGACATTTATGGAAATGTTTGATATGTGCTTATGAAAATTGGTGAATGACAATTCGATTACATCTTACTCGTTCATATTAATACTATGAAAATTCTTACAATTAACGTGCACACTAATTGCTTAAAATGTTTATGAAAATCAAATTGTAGGTAGGTAAAATATTTTTTATTTAATAATAGAACCACACATGATTTTATAATTGACAATGATAGTTTTATTATGGGACATTATATATATATATATATATATCTATATCATTATAAATATATATATAAAAGCTCATTATAGTGTCTGGGATACGACATTTAATGAAGGTTAAAAAAAAAAATTAATATGATAAATAGGCTGGCTCAAAGAAAATCATTGCATTCTGACGAGGCAATACTGCTAGCATGCAGGGCATGCTGCCAACTGGTAATGGGAGCATTTACACTGCATGCGGGCCTGCAATGGTCAATAGGATGTTTAAATGTTTTCGTTATAGTAGCCATAGTGTCGTGTATGATGTTAATAGTATTTTATTATTAAAGACATACCACCGGTTAAAAAAAGCCAAAACGACGTACATCTATTGTCTTTTATTAATATTTTTCGTAGTGGACCCAAAATACTTTAGTAATTCATCCCACTCTTTCATATACCAACTCGACGTTTCAAAAGTTATTATTATAATGATGATACCTAAATGTAGAAAAACGATCACGCTAATGTAAGTTTGTATTAATAAAATATGATATTAAAAGTGCGGCCGGGCGATTATGTACTTTAATATTGGTTGATTATAATCAAATACATGACTAAAATAATTTTGATTCACTAACATCTGGAGATGCAGTTGCAAAATTATTATTATTCCTGTAGGTTTCCTTAAGGTAAAGTGTGAAAGCAGCAGCGATACAAAAAGCCCCTTTCTAAAAGAATATATTTTTAGCAATAGTGTACTTATATGTATGAATAAAATATCTAATATCCCCGAGGTTATGACAAATACCTTACCTGATCCAAAAACACGATTTCATATATTTCGCTTGATAAAAAAATATCATGAATACAGCTCTAAAATTTCACTCAATCAAGTTATGTGTCTATAAAATAAATGTTATCAATACTTTTTACTTATTATATATGTAGCAACAATGCCATATTCCATCCAAGAACCTGGACAGTTTTTTCCGTTTATAAAAACGCACTTATACAAGGATTTATTTAAAAAAAAAACGAACACGCTGTTTGTATATTGCGTAGTCCTGTTCTGTTCATTCGCATAAGAAATGCCGTATCTCCAACCTACAACTCAGGCTGACATTTTTCAAAGACCAATTACCAATTAAACGTAAAACAAGGTTAAATTTAATTCCCTAACATTACATTATAAAGTTTTATTTTGAAGTTTTAAAAAATATGGCGTTATTTCAGGGCTTCAATCATGTTCGGTGCAAAGTTCCCATTGCAGCTGGGTTCAGTCATTCAGTTGCTAACTGACGTTGTCAAAATGACAATTTCAATAAAAAAATGTCAATGACATAATAGCCTAACATAATACAGATTACACACAGATTACTTACAGATATATTATGCAAGTGGCTCAAATAAGCAGCATGTTACTACTCACATTTTCATAATTCGTTTTAGTGCTGTTTTCTTGGGCATTGGGCAAAACCCCGCTGATAACACCCATGCTGCACGTATTGTAATAAAATGAAGACTTTTCTATAACTATTGCGCAGCAACACCCGAGGTACATTATTTCCCTTAGCCTGTTGGGAGGATATAGAACCAGTAAATTTACAGGCACATGAGACTTAACAGCTATATGTCTCAGGGTGACGGACACCGTGCAGATTGTCACTTAACATCAGGTAGGGCTCTTGATTGAACCGTCACAAACCCATAGAAAAACATTCCAGCAGGATATTTAAAAAAATGTCTACTTAAAATTTGAAAAGGAGGCCTAAGAAGTACATAATCATGCAGAAAGATTTCTTCCCAGGTAGAACACGCGGTAACATTGTTCTATCGCAGCTCTTATTCTTATCTAAGTCTAATTATATTGATTGGTCGATGACGCACATTAAATCAAGATTATGCCTGATTTTGGTAGTGCATTATCAACATATCTGCTACATACACTATGGCAAGACATTAATTGTCGAAGACAATACTTTCGAATGGCGTTCATTACATCACACACACAATTTTGTAGTGAAAGTCTGTTACGTAGACGATTTGGGGAATCAGCGAATAATTGGTGAAATGCATATATCGTGACTATTACTTAAATACTCATACCTGCGATTGTTACCTATAATATATCCTATTAGAAAAACGTAGAAAATTATGAATCTACGCCCTACGTAGAAAATTATGAATGGTGATGATGATTATGAAAAGTATCCTATATGTTATTCTAGAACCTAAACTATCTGTATGTGTATAGCGGGTAGTGACGTCAGTGGGGCCTGCGGTATGAGTACGGCAGCGACCCCGCGACCCCTGCCACTAGTCGAGGATGGCGAAACACCATGGGTTCGCTAGTGGGGTCCTTATCTACCCTGAGTCCGACATCACCCAACTTCTCCCCGACGGTTGGGTATGCGTAAAAGCATTTTCCCAGTGCCAAACAAAAGGGCCTATACGATCTATACAAGTAACAAGTTTCATACAAATCTAAAAACATTGTTTTTTTATGCTATCTTGTTGCAACCACCTCGAGTCTCCCCTGGTGTTAAGCGGTAACTTTTGCCTCCATCAGATGCAGTTCATCACAAGTGGCGAACTGGACTGCATCCATCATAAACATAATATAATAAACCTGAGACATAAAGTTGTTAAGTCTCATGGTCCTGTAATTTCACCGGCACCTGTACCTTTCAAACCGGAACACAGTAATGTGAACAGTACTGCTTGGCGGTAGAAATAGGTATGGTGACCACTTCCCCGGATGAACTCACACAAAGAGTTCTAATGATATAGAAAAAAAAAAAATGGTGTATAGACATTAGGTCCGTCGGGATCGAGAGCTCAATGTTTTTCTATAACTTATCATAGCGCTTGGTCGATGCGACGTGTGATTAAAATGCTGGCATCAACGGGGCAACGCTGCCAGTATGCTGGGCACGCTGCCAACTGGTGGTGGGCTGGAGCGTTTGGACTGCCTGTGAGACTGCAATGACTTATAAGTTGTCTAAATGCTTATTATTGTAGTAGCTGTAGTGTAGTATATAGTTCGTAGTATATTGTTGATAAAGGCATACCACCAGTACGAAAAATATATAAGTACCCAGTTTCAAACTAAGAGTGACAATAGCGTAAACCCTAAAATAAAATAACAAATAATGCCAAGTACGAGTGGGATTTCGCGCTCAAGAGCCCGTACTGAATAAAAACATTATTTACAATTTTAAGAAAAAAATATCAGGTATACTACCACAGATTACATGATAGTAGAAACGACTTTAAAACTACATATTACAAGTATAGAAACAAAGCCTATTTTTTAAATAGTTGGCCACCCATCGCTTTTATTTTTTTATATCTCAGATGCTCAAACTTAAACGTAAAAAACCGAAAATACATTTTCTTTTATCTTTTAATATGTACATATCCGCAACAGCTACAGTTATAGTTATGAATTGTAATGCGCCTTATTATCGTCCCAACAATAGTTGATTCTTTTTTAAGATATCCCTAATTAGTTCCGACCCTTTAATTATGTGCAAAGTGCAAAATTTCGCCAAGGTATAGCAATAAGTCGCATAGTCTCCAAGCTGCGTTGGTAATCTTTTTTTATACTTATATCTGAGTAGGATTGGCCTCGTTTGAACGTATATATCTGTCGGCCCAGGTTATCTAAAAACCCTGTTACTAGCAAAGTGGTATGATTAAACATGTCAAGAGTAATGCGCATTGTCCGCTTTTAAAGTGAAATAGTGACTGGTTCGTGTTAAATATTTAGACACTCACAGTGTTTTTGGTTTTAATTCTTCTCTAGCCTTCTCCCGTAGCGTTTTCCGAGTTGTAACAGGTTATATCGCACTCTTTTAGGAATACATCAAATACATCAAAATCTAATTATCAAATCAAATCATTCAAAATTATGCTTTGTATTATTCCGAAGAGATGAAAAAATACATTTTCATACTTACACAAAAATTAAAACTTATCCATAACTCATATATGGTTATATAATACTTTGTGATTGCCTTTTTTAGAGCTAATATAATATATAGCATTATGGATTAGCCCAAGTTCTTTACGGGGTTATGGTTATAGCATAATCCATTAATCTTTTACTTTTCGTGTAGTAAAAACCGTTTAGGAGTAATTTCTAACCTGTCAAAAGCACATAAATTTCCAATACACTTTAATCATGTTGAAGTTTAACTGGTTTTATATATCCGTACTCGAAGGCCCTGTTTTAATTTGCGACGACAACTTCGTATGTTGCCGCATTGTGTTTAAATTAACATATATTTTATCAAAATAATAATATACATACACATTTAGGCTTTAGGCCTACGAATAAATATTTATTCGTAGCTTTAGGCACTATACATTTGAGTACTTATAACAAATGTGTTTTTGTTTTAACTCTTGTTTTTCTGTCACTCGTATAGCGGAGCTTACTTAGAAGTTCTGTCGATCAAATAGGTTAACTGCGGTCAGTACTTGGATGGGTGACCGTTAGTGGCACTTATTACTGAGCGTTTCCGTGCTTCAGACGGCACGTTTCAGCCTTCGTTGTCGGTCCCGGTTGTTGTTTTAGGATGGCACTCGTCCTTGCATTGTGGTAGGGCAGTTTGCGAATGCCTGTCTGCCTAGCTGCCACCATCAGGTAGAAAATCTGTCACGACAGATCTGTGCAACAGATTTTCTACTTGAAGGTGGGTAGCTAGCCAGGCGGGCATTCGCAAAATGCCCTACCCCCATGCTATAACGACTGCCATCCTAAGACAACAACCGGGACCGACGGCTTAACGTGCCCTCCGAAGCACGGAAACGCTCAGTAGTAATGTCACTAGCGGTCACCCATCCAACTCAAGACCGCGCGCGACGTTGCTTAACTTTGCTGATCGGTTGAGAACAGCTTAGTAAATTCGCTACTAGCGCTTCAAAAAAATACACTTCAGTTATTCGAGTGTGACTCAAAAACGGCTTGACCAATTTTGATGTTATTTAAATAGGACCACACGGGAAGCATCAACTTTCATCTAAAAAAGAACAATCAAAATTGGTTAATCCAGTCAAAAGTTCCGAAGTAACAAAAAATAGATGAATTGAGAACCTCTTCCCTTTTTTGAAGTCGGTTAAAAACGACGAAAAGTTTGCGTTTAGCTTCGCACATTATTCTATTTTTACATTACCTCCTCCTCCTCGCGTCGTTCTCCTCATTACTGAGGGTCGTGATTACCCCGCTTTTGGGGCACATTTGTCTTGACGGTGCTTTTGCCTATCTTTGGCGTCATGGAGTGCGTCGTGTAAATTGGAGTCCAAAGCTGTACGGATTTGGTCAGACCATCTGAACGGACTACGACCCCTTGGGCGCTTGCCATCCACCTTGCCAGTCACCATGCGTTGCTCAAGGTTATGCCCCTCTTTTCTAGCGATATGGCCAAAGAATTCGAGCTGCCTGCGTAGGTAAATATTGGATTTACATTACATGAATGTTTTAATAAAAAAATGAATATGATTGTTTTTGAAACTCCATGTTAATTTTAGAATAGAAGGTTTTAATCCAACATGATTTTAACTGAAATTACTAAATTCAAACATAAAATCCCACAGTATACTTCTACAACATTACTAAGTACAGAACGCAACGTGCATACAGACCCACCAACTTATCTGTTCAGGTGGCAGAAAAGTTGGTGGTACTATACTTTTTCTGCGTCGCGCAGACTATAAAATGGCTGTGTAAGGCTCCAAAAATATATCTATCTCATACCAAAAAGAGAGATAGATATATATTTCGTTTTTTTAGCTGCTATCATAAAAATACAATCTCAAAAAGGTTTAATATCAAATAATTAAAAAAAATACATAGGTGTGATTTTTATTTGTACTTGATTTTCAATGAAAGGAGGTTGGTATCCTTTTTTTTCGCTACGAGAAAAAAAGCGCAGCAACTTGTTATGTTTGGTTAAATTTTGTTTTTATAAATTGATATTTTAACAGTACGCTTTTAACCATTCTAAATATTTTTCCAAAATGTCATCTGACAGAGAAAGTGATGAAGTCATAAAGAACTTACAGCATGAGAAGTCTTGAGATAAGTACGAGAAAACTTATAATGATTTTATTTTCCTCGTAGGTATAGTATAAAGCACTATGTATCACTCGGGAGAAAGTTATATTTCTGTTCTCGAGTTGCCTTTAATCTTGAGTTTACAAACTTTCGAACAGAAATAGATCGTTTTCTCCCCTCGATGTTCAGTTTTTGCCTATATAAACACAAGTACGGTAAAGTAGAAAAAAACACGCGTGCGTAATAGACTACATTATGACACTAAAATCGATGCATTTAAAGACCCGTTACGAGTAAGTGTATTGAAAATATTAATTATGAACCTAGGAAGGTATACTTTTATGATAAGTATTATCAACATCATGGTGGCTTCGCAGACATTCATAATAAGGTATAAATACTAAATAAGAGAAGTTATTTGTTGAGCTTATTCTCAGCAATATATTGTAAGTTATATATAACTGCTTTCCGGATTTATTAAAGCAGTCGAACCTTAACTTTTGTCCGGTCAACACCTATACCTATTAATGTAATTTCCTAACTTTTTATAAAAGTAATGCAGTGTAATTAAATTAGTTTTCAGCGAACTAGAAGTGTTTTTAAAAAAGGACCCGCTGCGCGCCATCCTAACAAATTGGTGACAGAAGTGGGATTCGAACCCACGCCCAAAAGCGGGTTCGAATATAGTTGACCGGACAAAAGTTAAGGTTCGACTGCTTTAATAAACCCGGAAAACAGTTTTATATAACTTATATTGCTTACATAGCATTTACTTGGAACTAAGTTCGTTCATAACAGTTCGTCTTGCCATAAGTACAAATAGCAATGTAAATACTGTAAAGATGTAGGCAAATAAATAAAAATTAACGCATAACCAGATTTAATAATCTGGTTATGCATAATGTCTGCAGCTACAACAATAATCAATAGAGATCGTGCGCGCGGCGGTGTCGCCATAATCCCTAGCCAACTCTTTTTTTCGTTTGTTATTGATACCCTTCACTCTTGTCACGTATCGCCAATAGCAGTACCCTTGCATAACTGGTTAATTTTAACTTTTCTGTTAAATGTATTTTATTCTACGTTGCTCATGTCAATACTAGTTATTTTCATATGACTGCCCAAAAAAGGAGTAGAAATATATATAACTTGCAGTTTAAATTTGAATGGAGCGATAAAACGTGTAGGGAAAATCAGGCATGCAGTCGGTTTTTTCCCTTTTTAAATTCATTTATACCTGTTATCTAAACTAATGTCACAATACTACTATATAATATTGTATGGATGTATGTATGTTTTTTACTCTTTCACGCTCAAACGGCTTGACCTATTTGGATTAAATTTGGTATGTTATCTATTACTAAATTTCAGATATAGAATAGCACATAGGCTACTTTTCATCATAATCCTCATCATCATCAACTATCGAAACGCGGATAAAACCGCGGGGCGCAGCTAGTTTCGTTACACGACTGCCCAAAAAAGGAGTGTTATGTTTTCAGGGTTCACATATATGTGTATGTTTGTGAATTTCTTTATTCCACAATCATTTTTAAACGGTTCAACCGATTTCAATGTATAATTTATCATAATATATTAATCTTGATAGTGCAGGTGATACAAACTGGCGAAATTCAGACGCCATATTAGGAGTTTTTCTCCCAAACTTTTCGCATGGTTTATCTAAATAAAGGGCTTAAAGAAACGATTCTATAAATAAATAATTTGCAGTTTTAACTTCAACGAAACGATAAAACGCTTAACGAAAATAAATAATTTGCAGTCGGGTTTTCTTATTTTTGTATTAATAATGTATACTTGTAATAACCACTACATATTGAAAATGATTAAACAATATACCTAGAAATAAAATAATCCAAAATTTAGGTGGACTCTTCAATATGTTTTCTGTAACTGAAAATGAAAAGATTGAATAGTTTATTTATAATAATTTGAACTTATTATGTTTTAAAGAAGTTTGTACTTATGCGGTGTAGGTCGCCAACACTTATATTAGGTAAATTCGAACTGAAATCATTCTCTCGGCATGTCACTGTAACGTAAAAATGAGACCCCTGATCTGTATAAAACCCAATAAACAAATACAAAAGATTTTACTTACCCAACAAAATTCCCTCAAACAAGATATTGTGTTTAAGTTCAAACATTTCTTGTTTTCAGGAAGTTACCAACAGAAGGACAAGGAAACAGAGGATTTTGTTTGTCCCGAAGGCACACAGGGCAATGGGAACTTCGCGGACCCGGCCACCTGCAGACGTTTTTATCAAGTGAGTTTTCCTTAATTCTCCTTTTGATATAATGTTATTTGGTCTCTTCGTGCTAAATAGAGATAATTTTTGTCTTAATTTCATATTCGAATAATAAATGTACTCATATAAACGCACATAACATATTATGAGTTTTCCTTATGGCGAACGCTGAGCGCTTCGGCGGGAAATTCATAATTTTATAATTATTTTGTTTTCGCTGCTAGATCGTCTAACTTTTGTACTTGATCACGTAAAACGCGAAATTCGGAGAAGAGTTTGCACAAAATCTAACATTTTTTTAAAACCTATTGAAATATTTACATTTGGTAGGGAGAAACAATGAAAAACACATTTACGAGAGGAATAATTATAGTTATGTGCGGGATTCGAACCCGCGTTATCCACCCCTATAGCTGAGGTATGCTCTGACCAACTGAGCTAACATGACATGACACTCACTCTAGAACATTTCTTCCCTATCGGTTATGAGTTCGTCTTGAAATGTGGCCCGCCTATTGCCACTTGCAAATTCTGAGAGCTATGACTTTGGATCTTTGGCGAATAATTACGTTCCGGATTTACTCGCGCAAAAAAGCTCCGAGCATAGCTCTCTCTATAGATCATTGAGCGACTCTGAACTTGTCCATAAGGGCCACAGGTTAGGGCCACGTCTTATTGCCATAAGTCATTACTGGCAACACTCACTGGAATTTGGTCTTCATTCTCTGCGGGATCTTCAACGAGAAGATATCGCGTAACTTCCCGAGCGCTGCCCATCCGAGTTGGATTCCTCGGGCGACCTCTTTGTCGAAATTGGATCTACCTAACTGGACAGTCTGTCCCAGGTAAATGTAATGGTCAACAACTTCGAGCGTATAACTCGTGGTATGCATACGCCTTTGTTGCATACCACGGGTAAAAATAAACATATTTATTCACTTACGAACAGGTGTGAAGCAATCAATGGTTAGCCTGATATTCGCCAATTCTGTTTATTATAAAGTACAGTTTCTTATAGTTCGTATACCATCAGCGTTCATGTGAGAGAATGTTGTTTAATAGTGAAATCAGAGAATATGCTTTGTTTTGTAGTAAAGCATAAGTTTAAGCATATTTTTAATGGAATTCACCTTGATGCCTCACCTTGTGAAGGAATTTCCTTGCGGCTATATTATCTGTACCTGTATTGAAAGGATGTGTTTGGTTTTATCCTTGAAGAAATCTGAGGTACAGTGTCACACAATTATAATAAATATAAGTATCAACAATTCCATCACGCGTACGGAAACATGGGACCAGATTAACTTTACAGTTTTTTATCTACAAGAAGATAGGCAAGACACAGTTATTTTCTTTAACCTTGATTGACTTCGTTTGTAGAAGTACCCATACAATAGATCTTTTATTGTGAGCACTGTACTGTATACATAACATATAGAATATTAAATTATTTTTTACTGATCTTCAAAAAATTATAATTAACAGCGACACCTAAATTTTTTTAAATTTAATAATTGATTTTAACTTTGACTTTGAATACCATATGGGTCTCGTGCTTGTTCCGGCACAATAACATTTAAAAATTTATTACTGCTAACAAAAAGTCACAAAAGAAAAATTTTGTACTGAAAAATAGAACCGGCTTCAACACTCAAATGTGTGAAACAACTTGATGAAGTCGGTACCATGATGGTTCAAAAGTACCTATTATCACAATATTGTGCACATGGTACTGACTTCGACAAGTTATTTCACACATTTGAGTGTTGAATTCGGTTCTATTTTTATACAAAATTTTTGTTTTCACCCTTGTTATTTATGGGTTCGATTGTTATTCACTGTCAATGGCTATATCATCAAGATCGGAAAACATTTTTCAGTTATTTGGAGTGTAACTCAATTTTCATGAAATTTAAATGGGACTTCACAGCAAGCATCAGCTACCAAAAAAAAAGAACCATCAAAATCGGTTCACCCAGTCAAAAGTAATGAGGTAACAAACATAAAAAAATATACGCTCGAATTGAGTACCTCCTCATTTATGTGAAGTCAGTCAAAAATAAACGTTTACAATATAAATACAATAAAAACAACAGTACAACTATTATTACATCAATACACTTTTACGAAGTATTAAGTAGCGTATAAAAAGCTATGAATACACAAGAGAACCTTAAATACTGTTGAATAAACAAACAAATATGCAAATCAAGGCAGAGCAACATCAAATGAAGATTGACCGGGTGATTAAAATCCAATTTCCCAAATGGGAACACCCAGCCCCATCGCGACACACACATCTCACGTTGACAGATTATTAAACTCCAGAGCCGATGGTATCCCATTTATCTATGGCACGAGCATAGAGAAATATAATACTATGCTCTTTTCTGTGGGCACGAGTAATATGATTTGACGTTTAAGACTAACGTGCATGTAGCACGTGTAAGGTAGCATTTGCCCAGATTGTAGAACTCATTCATTTAATTATTTTTTTTTATGATAGGTAAGCTTTTCAACCTTATGTCCCCTAATGGCAAGTGATGATGTGATCGAAGGTGATAACAGGCTTAACCTAGAATTACTGGCTCTCAAGGACAGCTGCCAAGCACACCGTTTAGTGCTTGTCGACAGATTTTCTACTCGAGGGTGGTGGCTAGCCAGGTGCGTGTGAGATTTGTCAAGATAAGCAATTATTTACAAAAGCATTTATTCAAGCTATAATATAGGCTCATTAAATTATAAGATGTTTGTCTGATGGTGATGCCATAATCTAGTCTTAGCTTAATGTAAAGGAAATAAGTTCTACTAGTTCAGTACTTAACCATCTAACTTACTAGGTTTTCTACGCAAAAGGGAATCATAAGGAAATCTCAAAAGACAGCATTTATAGGAACACATACAACACTTTAATAAGAATAATACATCATTAGGGTCACATAGATCACTTCAAAGGTAATATTGTATAGTCACATTCCACAGCGATAATATAATAAACAGGGCAAACCATTTTGGAAGCCAACAAACATAGACCCACACACAACACGTGAATATCAGTTATGTTACATTAAATACAATAGTACAGTACTTAACTCAATAAGTCTCGATACAGCAGTCACTTGTGACGAATAAAAAGAGGGCTCAGTAAGTTGAAACATTGGTTTTATAGCAATAACTGGCGCCAAGTGTCTGTCGCATATACATTAAAGTTCCCACCATATTTAGCACAATCAATCAGAGACATGAAAGTTCCCGCCACAACGTATAAGCCAACCCGAAATAAGACAGGACAGATTATGTAGGATTTCAGTGTGGCGGTTATTAAAAATTACAAATATCAACAAGTTTTAGAATATTCTACAATTACATAATGAGTAACTTCTCGTAACTTATTTACTTAAGATAATTGAAGCTTAACAAATATATGATTCTAACACGCGCATTCACAAAAAAAACCTTATCAACTATTTATTCGTCAAAGGTACACTTTACTGAAGCTCGCAATGTAGTCAAATTTGTTTGTTTAAATTCGTTTTAACACCCATCATTGACAGTTTTTTAGCTATAGGTTAGCCTTTGATCCTAATCCTGATGGTATGAGATGATGGGGTTGAATATGGTAAACTGGCTTAGCTTAGATTGGTAACTAGTTCTTAAGGACGTAGCCGGCACACATCATTGAGTGCTCGCCGACAGATTTTGCCCTACGTGAGGGCAGTACTGAAGCAATGATGGCCGAGCGGTAATAGCTATGGACTGCCGTGCCGCAGGCCCCTGGTTCTATCCCCACCATCTGCTTCAGCTTCACTGCATGGTGGAAGGGTATCTTGCGATTGCCCGCCTGGCTAGCTACCAGCCTCAAGTAGTAATCGCCAAGCACCTAACGATATCTTCCAGCAGCAGTCCTTGAGAGCCAGTTAAATTACAGGCACATGAGACTTAATAACTATGTCTCATGGTGGCGGGCGCAGTGCAATTCGTCCCTTGTGATGCATCTGTTCTACGCAGAGGTTAGTCCGCTTAACATCAGGTGGGCCTCGAGCTTGTTCCGTCACAATAACACCCAAAAAAAAGTAGCTAACCTGGCAACCATTTTGCATAAAATGTTATGAGTTAATTTGCCGTAAATGTGGCTATGAGCTTAATAACATCTAGACAGAAGCACCGTTTTATTTTTAGTGTTCAATTCTTCAAAAATAAATATACTCGTATTTCAATTTCAATTTCAAAGTCACAAAGAAGATTTATTTTAGATAGAACAGTATATGATTCTTGAATGAGAAGAAACGAACGAAAGTGAAGTAGCATCGGTTTAGTTATTTCTCTGAATCGCTTTCGTAGTAGCCGAACTTTGGCAGTAAAATTTGCATTAGGTAATACAATAATGGAATAGCTGTTACAAAGTCTGTAATATTCCGGTAGATTTTCTACATTGTACATTAAAACAATGTTTTAATTGCATAAGCTAAAATAGCCAGTGAAGATTAATTAACATCAAATTTCGCTTCTATAGCATCTCATACAGAACAGATGCACGTAGCCAGTGTCACATTGGATGAGAATAAAATTTTATTGTGATATTCAAACGGCACTCTTGCATATATTTTAAAAAAAAAATTCGAATAGGTGAATTACAGATTTTTGTATGTGCTATTTGACATGATACATGCATATTAAATCTTTGAAATAGAGTTAACACAAACGTTATCATCACATGTCATATCCTGGCTTTCATATATATATATTTTATGCCTGATAGGTTTGCCATTGACCACAATCTCACCTGATGTGATGATGTGGTCGAAGATGTTGTTCAGGCTAACCTAGAATTACTGTCACTCAATTACAGCTACTGGTACACACCGTTAGGTGCTTGGCGACAGATTATCTACTTGAGGGTGGTAGCTAGCCAGGCGGGCAAAATACCCTATCACCATGCTATAATGATTGTCATCTTTAGACAACATTCGGGACCGGCGGCTTAAAGTGCCCTCCGTAGCACGCGGTCACCCATCCAACTCATGACCGCGGCGGACGTTGCTTAACTTTGCTGATCGTTTCAGAACGGTTAAGCAAACTTCGCTACGAGCGCTTCCATTTATATATACTAAAGTACCTATCGATACCCAAAACACCTGCCAGATCCCCAAGACGCCTGCCAAGCGTAGGGATTATGGTATACCTCCCCTATTAAGAGGAGGCAGTGTTCAGCATAATTCATTTTGAATAATTCATAATTCAGGACAATCCAGCTGATACAGTAGGTACCTATCGCGGTCGTAAACGGATTATTTGCATATATTCAAATTGAACTATTAAACACCAAAATTATGCCCTAGTCTTTCTTTTCTCGGCCTATACTTAACTTACTTAATGACCACATGAACGGTCTATATGTCAGAGCAGGAGAACTTTGTAAAATACCTGAAGTAATTGATTTGAGAAACGAACTCAATGCCAGATACTTTTGAGCTGTATCTTCCAGAGATAAACTTAGGTCTTCCTCAAAAGGACCATTAAAGTTTTCCTAAATTCTCTTAGCTTGGCAGGCGTGTGACAAACACTAGAACCTACTTTTTTAGCCGGAACTGCCACGGCCAGACATAGGTTTCCCCAAAGGGACAAATAGGATTCCTCATAAGGAGTTTCCTAAATTTACCTAGGTTGGCAGATGCTTGCCAGATACTATATTTTACCAGGGGAACTTGCATGGCTAGACATGGGTCTCTCCAAATTGACTAAAAGGAGCTCCTCACCAGGTATTTCATTTATACACCAAGTTTGGCAAGTGTCTTCCAGATATCTGTGTTGTATATCAGTGAGAACTTCTACCACTAGACATAGGTTTGCCTAAAGTCATAAAGGGTTCCCATGATTGCCAAGCTTGGCAGGCATTTGTAGCATAGTATATGTTATATACGTAGAAATGCAGCTACAGTTGCCTGTCAAGGTCTAATACTAAGCTGATCATGGTACCGCAACAAATCGACGAAAAAAGTCAACACTTGTAGGTACCTATTCGTTCTATAACGTTAATACATCGTCCAGCATTACTGCGCACAGTAGTTTTGTTTCGCATACAGCTTCATACTCGTAAATGAAGTTTGGTAAAGTTATGCAACGATTACTAGTGAAGTAGTTAAAATATTCCTCAGGGCAATTTTTGTCGCGCCACTTTCGAAGAACCCATTATTTAAATATTTCAAATTAAATTAACGAACCAGTTTTTTTGTTCGATATGTATACATAAGTACCTACGTAATTAAAATATTCTATCGATGATGTTATACATAGAATAGTTGACCTAATGAGATTATTAGGTCAACTAAGTAGAAATGTGGTCGCAACTAATAAGGAAATATTTTTTTGTAATTTCGGATCTAGACCAACCGGTTCAATGGATGCCTAACTTGCTCGACTGGTATACTCATATTGACTATTGTACTATTGCGTATGGAATGGCCAGAGAATAAATAAGTTTTTGCTTGTCTTTGCCTAAATCTACAAGATTTTTAAAGCTTAGACCACAATATATTTTAATGTTTTTTTTAAATGTTATTTTGACGAAACAAGCTCGACGTCCACCTAATGTTAAGCGGACTAACCTCTGCCTAGAACAAATACATTTCATCCCAAGTGGCGAATCACACTGCACCCGCCATCTTGAGACAGTTGTTTAAGTCTCATGTGCCTGTTATTTCACTGGCTCTCAAGGAGTGCTGCCGGAACACACCGTTAGGTGCTTGGCGGTAGATTTTCTACTTGAGGGTGGTAGATAGTCAGGCGGGCAACCGCAAAATGCCTTTCCACCATGCAATTGCTATTTTAATAGTTATGATATTTCCCTATTCGCCTGACTATGCTTGGAATTCACATACTTCAAGCGTCACCTTGGATTTTCGAGGTCCTAGGTGAGACAGTTCTAAGGTTCTACAGTAAATACATTTTTATCGCAGCAAAATTAAAACAAATTATTGTATATTGTTTACAGAATGAAAAGTAAGAACAATTTTTGTCGTTAATCCAAATAATAGTTGTATAACACAATGTAAAATAATATTTAGGTCAGAGATAGTGAAGCCCCGTTGTAGTCAAGTCTTATCACATGAGATCGGTCCTTTGTAGCATGTAAGAGTGTATTCTCGTCCTAAAGCCATGAATAATTTACCTCACTGTATGTGCGATGAATATCATTATGTTAAAAAAACATATCGGAATTTGTCTAAGGTTTGAATAACACGTTGACTTTGTACGGCTTTTTTGGTATTCACATAGATGTTCTTATTTATAGCAGTGTTGCTGCTTGCATGTTTGATGGCCGTTGCGTTGTGTTACCAAAGATATAAAATTTTTAAGTTACATATATACAGAAAACGCCAAAAAAGTCATCGATGTGTAGAGTTGAACTTCGCTTTGATGCATATTGTAATAAGAAAATTGATTGTACTCTGAGAAAATATATGTGATGTCGCATTGGTACGATGACGTGTCTATATTTGACGCGCGGTATGCGGTAGATATTCCTACATACCGATATATATATTATTAAGAACGAAGTGTGTCTATTAGCTACACAATCAAACACCGAGCTCGCCGGCGAGCTCGAGGCAAAAATAAAATCCCGATTAGTGTCTCTCCAAATAGTCACAGAGTAATATTCAATAGGGCCCATTCTCAACGGTACAACACTGCAGTTGTACCGGGGCATTTAGTTCCGATTCCCCCTTTGTCTCTCGGCAGCGAGACAAGCCGAGGTCCGAACCACAGTGGTGCCCTTGAGCTCGCTGTCACCCCTCCCGATAGTAGCGTGGCGTTTTCGGCGCCCGCAGGAGACGGAGGTATAAGGCGCTTTTCGCCTTATGCGCCCGTCTCAGGAGAAGTGCCTTCGGCACTTCTCCCTCCCGGGCTATAAGAGGGCCTCCCCTCGCCCAAAACCCGGTGGAGCTGGACGTCCGCTTAGCGGTAGTCAGCATCTATGTCCTCCCTAAAAAAAAAAAAAAAAATGTCTATTACCTTGTTTATTTTCATCTACACAGCAAAGAAACCCTAGATCGATGATGATATTATCCTACTAAGAAATTACCGTAGCCCCCGCCTCAGATTGAACCTGATCCATGTACTCTCAAATGGATATTGCAAAAGTTGACTAACGGATAAGCAAAATGGCAAATAACAGTCATCATGCCCTTGCAGCTGACTAGTGGTAGTTTTAATTTACTAGGTATGTTCCCGGGGAGGGTTCATATAATGTAGGCGGCCGGCTCTATTAGCGAAACTCGGCATGCATTAAAGTATCAATATGAAAGCTGATAGGGCTAAGGCGTACCTTCAAAGTGGCAGCAAATGTAGCACCCGTCTTCTGTGATAAAGAAATTAGTGTTGCTGCATTAATGATGGCGGCAGCAGAAGCGAATCCAATTTGATTGAAAATAGTGAGCTTGAATGTAGAGACTATGAAGAAGACTAAAAGTGAAAAATATATAAGTTTTATTTCTACAATTTTCGTTTCCCAATATTCACTTTATTTCTTTGAAATTCAGCCATTGCGGGCAAGCCACTTTTAAGTATGTCTATATAATCATACTCAAAAGTGGCTTGCGTACTTTAATCAAATGTAGAAATATGGTAGAATTACACAGAATAAGTAAGAATGAATATATATGAAAGGCAACTTAAAGGTACCACCAGCAATAAAAAAATCATAAGGGGTAAATGATTGTAGTGTATATGTCATGATGACCGATAAAACTTTATGAAAAAGAGTATTGTTTTTGAACCGACTTAGGCGGAAAGAGAGGTCGAGTAGGTAAGGTATAGATGAACGACGTGAATAATATTTAAAGTTCTGAGTGTGAATGACACTTGTCATTCACACTCAGAACGGAACTGAAGGGAACTGAGTGCAAGGAGCATGTGAAGTGGAAGATTCTTCTGCCTAATTGTAATAAGGACTGGAAGAAGACTAAGTAGTTCCAGATCCCTCAGGAACTACTTAGTCTTCTTCCAGTCCTTATAGCTTGTGGTAGGTTACATCGCATGGGTGAATTCGTGAAGGAAAGGTAGTACCATATATTAATAAAGTTCAAATACTCCAGTATGATTTTGTTAGGAACACCAGATAACCTTCCAAATCCAAAAACTGAATTTGAGGTTATCAAACTTTTTAATTTAAAGACGAAAAATCATTTCAAGTGCTCAAATACGCGTACCTGACAAACACTTCTTTAAACGTTTGAGCCATCGATGAAGCAATTCCACCCAGTTACGGCTAACAGTGCTACTGCAATGCTAAGCGTGTCTTACCAAATATGTACCATACACACACACAACACGCATTCTTAACTTACATACACCGAACATATTTCGCATAAAACTTGGGGATTTTCTTTTTTTGTACGTAATATACAGTATGCAACCCTGAGAGACTTAACCCTCAAGGGATTACCAGTACAGTTTATGTTATGTCTGCGAAATTGGGAGGATTCAAAAATAAAAACGGCTACACAGACATTATCCGAGCATGAACTTAAGTATCTCATTTGAATAAGCAGTGAGTTTTTATATTGTTGACCTGAGTATGTAGACATTTCGTTGTTTTGTCTCGACTATTTATGCCTACTTAGAAATCTAGAGGTGTCTTAAATTGGTTACACGGATTATGACTTTTATATTTTTTCTGTGAATTTACTTTAGGTATAAGCGTGGGGATTATGGCAAATACCCCCTTTATAGGGGAGGCTGTGTTCAGCAGTGGACGATCCGGCTGATACAGATAGGTACATAGGTTCCCCCTTGGGGTGCCGGGTTTGGGATTGCACCTCCCTATATCATCCCGTGGGTGTCGTAAAAGGCGACTAAGGGAATAATTATACTGGAAGGTGGGCAGCAGAAGAACTACTATCATACACTGCGATCCTCAAGCCGCCTGCCAAGCGTGGGGATTATGGAAAATACCCCCTTAATAGGGGAGGCTGTGTTCAGCAGTGGACGATTTGTCTGATAGAGTATACATAGGTTTACTTATTGATTAATTCAATATTTACGTTTTAGTAATGCAATTTATCCTAAATTGAAACGAAATATATGTTTTATGACAACGAAATGCCAGCGGTGTTTTATTACGATCGAAAGAGCTTCTGTCAAAACTACAGTCAATTTTAGTTTTATAAGTCATTATAGTTTTAGCTTCGTGTATTTCAAATTTAGATACAGCTGTTTATAATTTATGAATACCCAAAAGGACAATGTGAAATATTGCCCGCTGAAACTAAAACTGGGCTTTCACGATCCCAATTTGTTACGTTATGCAAATAACTTGTTATAACTCACACAAATACATTTTCAGTGCGTCGATGGATACCCTTATTTAAATAGATGCCCGTCGGGATTGTACTTCGACGACATTAGCAAGTACTGTACATTCAAGGCAGAGGCCAGATGCGGTCCTATCGCTACAAGTAAGTACATCATGTTTATTTATTGTCTCTACTTTACATCAAAAGCTTCAATGAAATGAAAGCTTAAAGCAAAGCTCTTTTTATGGACGCTTACAATCCCATTACATTATTTTATTGCGAACAGTTGATAGGTATCAAATATAAATCCAAGTTTAATTAATTATTTAAATGAAATACGAGCCGTCGAAATAACTGCAGTCAAAATTATTTTGGTGTGCATATAAGTCTGTATGCGATATCTTTTATCCATTAATTATATATAAATACATTATAAATAAGAGCCTGCTTTTTAATGGTAGAATAACTAACAACATCTTAGGTATAATCAGTGAACATATAATATTTTCAGAATGGGATTCGTGTTCATATTATTGAACTGTGAGTGCTTTAGAGACTTAACGATATTTTATATTTATTAGTAGATTGTTTTTCCTGTTATCACTACAAACATGAAGATGGAACTCTATTCGGAGACTGACTTAATAAATAAACGTATTTATTCAGTAATGGAATGTTTACTGACACGAAAGGCTATTAGATTTATTTTCTTTGCTAAAACAAGAAAACGTACGAGTTATATGTTACGCCAGAACAAACAGTCGTTATAATTCTGCAGATAAATAATGATTTGTCAGATATCTGCTCTTTATTCACAAGATTAACCTACTAACACTGACTTTAACTTTTTTAGTTAACTTAGACACACTCACCATTTTCTTTGTCATATATATTTTAAGGAACGTTTTATACTACTACAATGTTTTGGCTTTGAGCGTGTGATGCTGGTCATAAGCTTTGATTAGTTCGGATTTAAAACCAGGCCCAAGGTTCCCAATGAAAACCGAAACATAGACTACACTCGTTTCTGACATCATGCTACATCTTAATATGTTATTAATATTTTGCTACCGTCTGTTGTGACCTTTAGTAATATTTTGCGCTGTTTTTGAGTAGGTATGACTTTTTATTCTCAATCTCTTTATTATACAAGCAACTATAAAAACTAATTTAATAAGTACGACCTGAAGAAGAGCTTAGCATAACTTCCTGGAGAAAATAAAACAGAAACCTCATGTTCTTCATTGCGTTCCAGCGCCGGCGCCCATAACGGAGGCTCCCACCGACTTAGCTACCAAATGCGATACGGCCGAGTGCCAGCTGCCATACTGCTTCTGCTCTAAAGACGGCACGCTCATTCCCGGCGGGCTAGACCCAGAAGAAGTGAGTATCAAAACCCTATTGCTTTGAATTTGGACGACTCAGATAAGCGACTGGGTATTTTTGATACAACGATTGACACAAATATTTTAATTTGGTTTATACGGGTATAATTTTTCAACGTAAAGGTTTATAAAGTAAACAGCTACATCGAACTGAATCGCATTTATTTTACAGTATTTTTATCATGTCGTTTGAAACACTTTATATTGATCTCGTCACGTTCACAAATAGACTAAGTATGACAGTTGTATTTTGAATATGTATTCCGTTAGAATAGTTTTATTTCTATGTGCAATAAAAGCTTAATCATGCATACCGAAGTATATCGTTATTTATGTATGAGCTTGAAACTCAGCTACTATAGTAGCAAACAGCTTATAAGGTGTTTGTTTAAAAAAAAACACTTTTACTCTTAAGAGTGAACTGGCCGGCCTATTTTCCATACAAACGCCTTAGGGTGATCACTCCCTTAATTGAGGATTTAGGTCCAAAATAAAGCCTAACACCGATTGATCTCGTCATTATCTAGGCTTGTATGATGCCAAAATTTCAATAAAATAATTAACTTGAGAATTATGAGCCTCGAAACATTTTCATATAAAGTTTTCGAGACTCATAACTTACAACTTAAATATCTTTTCAAAATTTTGGCATCATACAAGCCTAGATAATGACGATATCAATCGGTATTATGCTTAAGTCTGAACTTAAAATCTCAAATAAGCGAGTAGTCACCCTACGACGTTTGTATGGAGGAGTGACCGGCCAGTTCAACCTTAAGATTTGAATATTGTTTTGAGCCTAATTTGTGCAAATCTATGTATAGCTCCCTACCGTTTATACATATATGTTTTTAATTTCTGAAACGGGTGTCTATATTGTAAATAAATGAAATCCTTCTTAGATAATTGTGTACGGTTTTATAATAAAGTTCCCAAACATATTACAACGGTCACAGAAGGGAAATTCAAGTTGCCGGTGAAAAACATATTGATTTAGAAATACTACTACACAGATTAACAGCGACAAAAATGCCTGGACAATTCCGCCTCTGCCAAGCTATCGCTTGTCACCTACGTAATTAAACCCATATTGTAATAACTTTATTACATAGTAAGTATGTAACACATTGTTAAAAGTCGTTTAAAATGTCTCCAAGTTACTTGTTCTTTCTTCTCGCAGTGGCTCTATACAATTTTTTTTTTGCTGAACGTGGCAGTACAATGTAGAATATTTTAATACTAAAATTTGTAATTGACCTTCATAAGAGCGTCATAGACTTAAATTGAATAAATGATTTTGACAAAAAAAGATTAATATCTATAATCGAAACATTACTTAGCCATGATTAGATTCATGTTTAACGTGAAGGAAATATTCCGGACTCTCGACTGAGCATTACAATTTATAAAAAAAGTCGGACATTTCCCAGATTATTTAACTCTCCAAACAACGTTACAAAGGGAGAATAAACGCGGGGATCCTTTCTGAATTTTTATGATGATATTTTTTAGGTCCACACATTTGTGGAGTTAATAAAGTTTCCGTGTACGTACTCCACAGACGCCGCAGATGATAATGCTTACATTTGACGGTGCCGTCAATCTCAACAACTACGATTTGTACAAGAAAGTGTTCAATGGGAAGATCAAAAATCCCAATGGATGCCCGATTCGAGGAACTTTCTTCTTGTCTCATGAGTACAGGTACCATAACGTTTATTGTTCTTTAAGATAATCATATTGGGTCATTAGGTAGCTATACTATCGCACAAGGACCTGTTTTGAAGCAGTGAATGCTCAGTGGTATTAGCTATGGAATGCCGCGCAGCAGGTCCATGGTTCGAATCCCGCCACGGGCTTGAGCTTCACCATGGTGGAAGAGCATTTTCAAAATTCCCGCTTGGATAGCGACCCTCAAGTAGAAAATCTGTCGCCAAGCACCTAACGGTGTGTTCCGGCAGCTGTCCTTGAGAGCCAGTCATTCTAGGTTAAGCCTCTTAACACCTTCGATTACATCATGCCTTACGGTGAAATTATGGTCAAAGGCTTACTTACCAGCAATAAAAAAAAGTTGAAAAAAATAATCTATTCAATCAAACTTAATAATATACAGACATACATAAAAAAACAGTAATTCTACGTTACAGAATCAAATAAAATTGATAATTAATTTAAGTTTCATGCCTACAATGTCTGTTCCCTCAGGCTAAACTTCTCCCATTTACGAGTACTGAGAAATATTTAAACTGTTATTATCTTTTACGTATTTCAGCTATTGCTACATGTTTTATTTTTTAAGGTTTGAAAAAAGAATTCAATGTATTCTAAAGCAAATTGTGCGAACAATCCCTTTTATCGTAATCATAAAAGCATTAGAAAACAAATATGAAGAGTTCTTTGTTCGTATGGCGCGCACGTCCAGCCAATTATGTGAGGGTTATCCCTCCGAAGCCTTGGTCTAGAATGGTTAGCTCGTTTTACGATCCAAATCGAATATTCTAGAGTTTGTTTCTGCAGAACCTTTTGAATGAAATATGAGTTAAATATTGGACCAGATGCGAACTGCTTGTTATTATGGTTTTGTCTTGCCTTCTTTTATAAATGTGTGTAGGTTCTGAATTGATGATATATTACGCAACTGTACCAAATACTGATTCAAGATTTCACATATAATAAGATACTTGGAGGAAGCCCAGATATAGTTGAGAGAGACATTCGTTCCCTTTTCCCAGCTTTGAAAGAGCTAGGGTTGGAGGTCAACACCGCGAAATGTGAACTTTTTGCTTGTAACTCAGCGGCGGCGGCAACATTTCCAAAACTCATGTCCCTCATTCCCGGTTTAAAAGTTATGCACAAAGATACCTTTGATCTTTTGGGTGCACCTATTTTCGTAGAGGGTGTCAACAAGAGCATACAGACAAAAACGCAGATCTTAGCATCTCTTGCTGACCATCTTAAATACTTACCGGCGCATGTTTCTTTGACTCTTTTGAGAAATCGTTATGCGATGCCCAAGATGGCGTATTTGGTCAGAACTGCTCCCACTTGGAAGTTTCCGGAAGAGGTACTACAATTTGACGAAACTCTTCGACGAACACTCGAGGAAACACTTAATGTTCACTTGAGTGAAACGCAATGGTGTCAGGCCAGCTTACCTGTTCGACACGGTGGGCTGGGTGTGCGTCGGCTACAAGAATCAGGACCTATCGCTTTTCTCGCTTCCTCTTATGGGGTTGCGCAGCTTGTCACTAAAATTCTTTCTATTCAAGATGAAATGCTGCGGATCCCATTTGTTCCAGGAGCCTTAAGTGCGTGGTCTGTTCTGTGCCCTGATAGCGACCAGCCTGCAAAATTAGAAAAACAGAAGGACTGGGAAGACACTACCTCGAGACAACTCTTTTTAAATCTTCTGGATGAATGTTCGGGTGCTGAGTTGGCCAGACTTAAAGCTGCTGCTAAACCAGAATCTGGTGCTTGGCTCCATGCCTTACCATCTCCACATATGGGCACGTTGTTAGACAATGATTCCTTAAGAGTGGCCACGGCACTTCGTTTGGGCAGTACAGTTTGTGAACCTCACACATGTATATGCGGTACAGAAGTTGATGCAAACGGGCATCACGGGCTTTTTCTTAAGCCAGCACATATCTCTTGCCATACAAAGAGGCAATGCGGCGAGTATAATGGGTACCTTTGGCCAAAGGCCATTGCGCGGGGGTTTATTTGACTGAGTTACATTAAGTAACTATATTTTATTTTTAGGTATTATAATTATATTTGACTCTGTTTTGACTAATAATAATATATAAACATAATTTTTGTAACTGTATTTGCCAATAAATTACCTACATAAGATACTAGGTTTGATACTAGGTTTCTGAATCTGTTTAATTGTTTCTTATTTTTTTTTTCAGTAATTACGTCCAAATACAGGCCCTCGCACACGACGGACATGAAGTAAGTTCTAGTAATATATTAGTACTAACATAATTTGTTACACGACTGCCCAACATATTAGTTATGTTTTCAGGGTTCATGTATGTATGTTTGTGAGTTTCTTAATTCCACCATAACTTCTTAATGGCTTTTTTAACCGATTTTAATGTATGAGATGTCGTTGGACTTGTCTTTATAGCGCAAGTAACACTGGATACATAAATAAAATATAAAAAACAAACCGGCGGCTTTTAGACGCCATATTGTGAGGTAAAATAATTATTATTTCGTCCAAACCCAGCGGCGGGGTATCAAAATGAAGAATCTCAAAAGACGATTCCATAAATATATATAACTTGCAGTTTTCATTTGAATGGAGCGATAAAACGTTTATCGAAAATAAATAAATTAGTTTTATACTTTTCAAAATAATTTATACTTGTTAATATTATATCTTGTGTGAATTACTTAATTTTTTTCTAAGAAATTTGAGTTACCGTGTAAATTTACGCAAGTACCATTGTTAACTTGATTGAATTAGTAGATAAGTAGTATATATGCTAATAGTACATTATGCAACAACTGCGCGAAGTTGTTTATTACAATCTAGACGGGTTTTATGTCTGAGATCGAAGATCGAAGGACTAAGTGAAGTAGAGATTGTAATAAACAACGCGCACGAGTTTCATACGACGTTTTTGAACACACTTGCGAGGAACGAATACGAAAATTTCGATACGAAAACATTTTCTTGATCTTTTTGATACCAATAATAATCTAATTAAGAAAGTTTATAATTAAATCTTCTAAAGTTCTACTTCAGTAGGTAAAAACTCTTTGCTTTGTTTTTATATGAAAAACTAACGAAACAAACTACAATCTCCTTGGTGAGAAGTGTGGAAACGTTGTTTTTTTTTCTATTTAAACACTAGTGCGGTAAAGTATATTATGACACTGAAATCGGTAAAATCGGATTTAAAGGCCTGTTACGAGCGAGCGTTTTGAAATAGTAGATTATGATACAAGTGAGCTAAGTTGCTTATTATATACGAGGCTCTGCGTTGCAGCCCGAGCCGTAGGCGAGGGCGTATATCAGTCGAGTGTATATTGAGCAAGTTGCTCACAAGTTTCATACGCACTTTTTCAACACTCTTGCGAGGAAAAAAATATATTGCACAAATGCGATACAAACAACATACACAAATTATGGAAAATAGCGCGCAAGTTTTGTTTTTTTGCGCGCGGCTAATGTGTGATGATTGATTACATATATAAACCTCTTTGATGTTACAAATCTGTATTACCCGGTTAAATTGAAAATGCTCTGTTTACTCGCATATAATTTGCAGTTAGGTACTAACTTAACTTTGTAGGGATAATTCTATTACGCACTAGTGTATAATATTATTATGCACAAGGGTGTTATAGTTCGGTTTATGGCCCTAAGAAAGATATAATAAAGCTAACTTTACGAGCAAGGGTGTTGAAAATTAGTATATTCATGTTGCTTTTAGTAGGGTACAATCACAAAGCGTTCTATGGTGGGATTCACGTCCATTGCTTACCGCTTGCGCTTGTGAGCGTGTCTATGCTCATCTAACCATTTTTCAAATAGGTATAATTATTATTCTAGATGGCAACAGGCACTGTATCACAGCAGCAAGGTCTGCAAGACAAGGGCTATGAAGAGTGGGCGGGAGAAATGATCGGTATGCGAGAGATCCTCAAAAAATTCGCAAATATTTCCCGCGCGGAAATTGTCGGCACGCGAGCACCTTTCCTCAAACCTGGAAGAAATACTCAGTTTAAGGTGAGTGACACAATAACTACTTTAATCAAATCGTCTGTAGGCCTCTTTGTTATTTCTTAAAGTCTTAATGCAATACATTTTCATGAAATTCTGATAAAACAGAGCCACGCTGGATAAAGAGAGATCCTTAAATCGTCTCTTGATTCAAGATCAAAATAATATAAATATTTTATAAGCACTGTAGTCCAATATTATATTCGTAAATATCGATAAAATATATCATAATACGAGTTATATCCACGATTTATGTTTTTAGGTATGTTGTCAATGTGGTTTTGAAGGAGAAACGAACTTTGTTTTAACTTTTGGGCTTACATATTTATTTGTAACTCAAAAGAAGATTATAATCTCTTTATGACAGAATAGAATTTACCAAAATTTTCCATTAAAAGCACGCGCGGGCCGTAGAAGCGCTAACAACAAAACATATTTTTAAAGAAGGAATCATTTACATTTTTTTTTTTTTTTTTCATTTATTTATACAGAATCTACAGCTCTTGTTATACATAGATACAACTTATATATATATCTTACAGCCAATAACAGATTCAATTTTTGTAGTCTTAACTTATATAATACGACAGTCACCAAGTGGGCCACATCATTACACATTATAATAATAGAAAAATAAAGTAAACTAAACATGGCAATATATATAAAAGGCTAAAAACAGATACAATTAAACAATCAAATAAAAATATATCAATTGTTGTGAAAGAGTAAAAATAAGATAGATTTCAAATACTGCATATAAAAGTTTGTAGTGTAAGTGAAAGGTGCGTGCGCGCGCGCGCTTGTGTGTGTGTGTGTGTGTGTGTGTGTGTGTGTGTGTGTGTGTGTGTGTTTGTGTGTGTGGTGAGAGAGTGCCAGTTATTTTCTAACAGTTTTCGTGAAGCATTTTGAGAACTTCACGTCTAAATGCTTCCCTGCCATCATTGAAAATATCTGTGGATCCAAATCTTTTATTATAGCTATTGTGCAACCGACTGATGATAGAGTTTTGCGCATAATTGGTGCTTGTATGTGGAGCAGCAAATAGGTTAGTCTGTCTCGTTCGTATTTTCGGAACACAAAAACACAACATTTTAGATGATAGCTCACCGCAATCCACGTAGCCATTACAGATACCATGTAGAAAAGACATGTCAGCGAGAATTCTGCGATTTTGAAGAGACGTAAGGTGATGATGGTTGCATGCTTCATTATAATCAACAAAAGTGCAATTGGATCGAAAATTTAGATGTTTTATAAACTTACTTTGTATGCTCTCAATAGCCTGAGTGTAGGTTACATAGCTAGGGTTCCATATAGAGCTACAGTATTCCAATATGCTTCTTACGTAAGCATAATACAGAACCTTCAGACAGCCCATATCGGAAAAGGAGCGACTTACTCGCAAAATAAAGCCTAGGCTTTTATATGCTTTATTGACAATTACATCTACATGGTCAGAAAATGTTAATTTTGAGTCTAAATGTACACCAAGGTCCCTAACAGAAAATAATTTGGTTATTTTTACATTGTCAATATGGTAATGAAATAGAGTAGGATGTTTCTTTCTGGTAAATGAAACAAATGAACATTTACTTGTATTAATATTAATTCGATTAGCAGTATAATAAAGTCCCAGTCTATTTAGATCTGCCTGAAGTTTCATACAGTCCTCGAGATTGCCTATTTTCATGTAAATTTTTGTGTCATCGGCGTACATAAGAAAACGGGCATGTTCGAAACACTGACCTACATCATAAAGATAAGAAGCATATAGGAGGGGTCCCAAAATAGAGCCTTGTGGTACTCCAGAAGGAACCTCAACAAAGTTAGAACAGAAGCCCCCTACAACAACTGCCTGAGAACGATTACGCAGGTATGACTCTACCCATCTGAGTAAGTTACCACGGATACCGAGATGGTAAAGCTTACGCAGGAGTATGATGTGGTCTACACGGTCGAATGCTTTTTCAAAATCCGTGTATACCACATCAACCTGCGAGCCACCATCCATGCTGCTCGTAATGTGGTCAAGAAAAACTCCAAGATTAGTAGTAGTAGATCGCCCTTTCATAAACCCATGTTGTTCTGAAGGAATCGAAAGTGCAATAACTGGGAAAATATGGTTGTGAACTACTCTCTCAAAGACCTTGCCTAAAACATTCAAAATCGATATAGGGCGATAATTTTCAATAGATGTTTTGAGACCTTTTTTGTGAATAGGTACTATAAGAGCTTTTTTCCAAACATTAGGAAAGTACCCTTCTTGAAGACATCTATTGAAAATTAATGCTATAGGGGCAGATAAAGACTCGGCACACTTAACAAAGAATATCGGTGGGATTTTATCACAACCAGCTCCCTTATTTATGTCAACGCCTTTAAACATTTTTGTAATAACTTCTTTGCTTATTTCGATCTTGTGCATTAAGTCAGCATTAGTGGTACTGTCTAAGACACTAAAAGAGTAATGATCAGCTGGCTTACTAAAATTTCTCTCAAAGAAGTTGTTAAATGCGGTACATATATCCAACTGTGAGTTTAATGATGTATTGTTATAGGTCATGTGTTGAGGGTAGTTGCTTATATTTTTCCTTTTGGATTTTATGTAAGACCAAAAATATTTTGGGTGACATTTGATTTTTTTCTGAGATAGGTTTATGTATGAACTATGGCATTTATCCTGCAGCATTTTTTGCTTTTCTCTAAGTTCAGCAAAATCTGCATAGTCATTAGGGTTACTAAAACGCTTCCATAATTTGTGCATCTTAAATTTTTCTTTTATAACTTTTATGAGAGCTTTGCTGTACCACACAGGATATACATAAGTGCTAGAACAACGTACTTGTGGAACATAAGTATGTATTAATTTATTTAAGATTGAGTACAAATGATTTATACTATCTTCAATATTGGTTTCTTGTGTAATGAATGACCAATCATGATTTGTTAATGAATAATTTATGCTGTCAAAGTCAGCACGTTTAAATTGATATTTTATACGGGGCTGAGGCTTAAGGGCAGGGATCACAATATCAGTCGCTACAATACTAAAAGATGGATGTGCAGAATCCTCCTTTACAAGAGGTAAATCAGGTTTTTTGATTATGATGGGAAAGTTTGCAAAAACAAGGTCCAAAGTGTTGTTACTTTTATTAAGAAATTGATTATGCTGAGAAAAACCCAAAAAGGATGTTTGTGCAATGAGACTGGACGCTGCAATCCGAGATTCAATGAGTCCTTTCTTTAATATTATTGGATCACTGAGTCTCCAGTCTATGCACGATAGATTGAAATCGCCAGCAATTAAAAAATGGTCATCAGAGTGTGCATGGTGAAATTTGGTAATTATATCTATGAATGAGTGAATTCTTGATGGAAGAAGTGAGTTTGGGGGTACATAAACGAGTGCAATGTGCAAATCACGTGTAGAACCCAGCGCTTTAGAAGGAATTGTTACCCACATACATTCGGGGTCATAGCATTGCCAATCCAATCTCACACGAGCTTGTAACCGTGGTGCACACAGAAGCATTATTCCTCCTCCCAGTGATTTCCTATCATTACGAAATACGATAAACCTACTGTCACAGAGCTCAGAATCCAGTATCCCATCGCAAAGCCATGATTCTGTAATCATCACAATATCTGCGTCTAGCATTAGCAAGTTATTGTAAAATATGGTTGTCTTTGTCCGTAGTCCCCTGACATTCTGGTAAAAGAGTTTTAACTGTTTAATGGTATCATCCATTTTTATAAAAGAAGTATCCACACTTACAAACAATGCAGGCAAAACGATTAGTTAGACATGAAGGTAGGTAATAATATGGCACGCTCAAATTATTCCTGGTACCTCGGGAGCATAAGCAAGGATTATTATTATTGCATACTGGCAAGGCGTATATTATACGTATAAAGAGTGCAAAGTGTTTATGTGATTGTGGTTTAGAAATTGTGTTGTTAATAGAAATTGTGTGTTTGTTATGTGAACATAATATACGGAAAAACTGTTTTAAATATAGTGGTACAATATTAAGATATTGAACACGAGAGGGTTCGGTTCTAAAAAGATTATTTACATGAATGTATTTAGTGCAAGATATGGAATGAACACAAATCATGAGACCGGTACAAATCAACATATTTTGACAAGGTCGGACGTGCAGTTTATGGGAATCGGGGGCGAAGTTTCGTTTTTTCGTACAAAGATTCGACAGTTTTTTGTCCAAATGTATTGAAAATTTGCTTCTTTAGCCTTTTGTTTGCACGAATTAAGCAATAACTTGTTGTCCCTAGTTAGGTGTTCATTCACAAAAATTTTCAATGATTCGCTTCCGATTCCCACCTCTCTGGCAGTCAAATTACGGTGTTTACGCGCGGCAGCAATTATTTTATCTTTTACGGCACGCTCTCTCAAGCGGACTATTATAGGACGGGCACGTGCTGCACTCTCGGCACGTCGCGGCTGTACTCGGTGAGCAAACTCCAAATCCGTGGGCTCGATGGCGACGCCAATGTGGTGTGTAACCTTCAACACTAAGTCAGTAGTGCTTTCATTTCTTTCCTCAGGTATACCAATCAGCTCAATATTCTGTAATCTAACCCATTGTTGATGTTTCAAATTTTCAATTTCTAGGGCTTTAACGCGAGTCAAACAGTCGCCCAAGTCCTCCTTTAAGCTTTTATTTTCAGCCTTGATACAATTTAGCTCCGATGACGTTGAACTCAACATTTTTTTAAGGTCTGTAATTTCCTTCCTAAGGTCTTCATATTGCGTACTGACATACGTAATTGAGTCCTGAAATCCTGCACATTGAACATTAATAGCCTTAAGTTCACCAGATACTGTCCTCTTAATGGTGTTCTCAAGCATAACTTCCATCTCCCGCTTCATCATGCCCACCCAAATCTCACGTAATTTATCTTCCGTGATGTACTCAGTTGAACAAACCTGTTCAACAGAACGCGAAGACTGAGTAGAACCAGGCAATTCAACGGGATGCGAAGATTCAGTAGGGCTTGACAACTGTGCCGTACGGGAGAGTTCCGTAGTACGTGCTGACCCAGCAAGACGCGATGAATCTGCAGGGCGTGACAATTCTGCCTTTTTTCGTGTCGTTACATTACTGCTGCCAGACGTCACACTAACAGCCTCCTCATTTATTTTATGCTGAACGGGGCGCAAAGGTGTGTTGGTATTATCAAATTTAGGCAGCTTGCTTTTACACTCATAGCATCTCCATTTAAGTTTTCCCTCATGACTCAGCTTTTTAAAGCGCTTAGGCGAGAGGTTAGCGCATTGTAAGTCATATTTTTTATTGCATCCCGGACAGTTCATGAAGTCTTTAGAGACAATCGGAGATCTGCAGCCAACACACGTATTTATTTCCCCGGCCATTAGTAGTGGTATTGATTTATTTTAGTTCGACTAATAGGCAGGTGTAACACAAATATTATTCTATAGGTATAACGTTAAACAATAATAGTAAGTCCGTTTTTACTACGCCAGGGTATTGCAGTTAAAACGTCGTAAGGCGCTATATGCAGGCAATTGTTATATTGCACTGAGGCGGGATGTCAGTGAGCGGCTACCTACGTCACAGCGAGCGAGCCGCGAGTTGTCCTAGGTCAAGGTTAACCGGAATGCAGCGAAGATTAATAATGTTTTTGTTAATAACTCACTAAATACCAGGTCCTTTTTCTTGCATTAAACACAACGTAGAAGAGCACACAATCAGCTTCACAACAATATATATCACTTATGATAAATGCTATTTTTAACACAGTTTTAAGAATATTTTTATAATGATTCAATCGAGATGTGGTGTACTTTAGTGACGGTCGCGGTCGGAATCTCATTTATTTTACATTTATTATAATAATTATTTATATTTATTATGTGCCTGAAAATCATACTTATCTAGATAAGTTTAAAATGGCCAATTAAATAATGTGGTGATGGCTCAGTGGCATTGGCTATAGCCTGCTGCGCAGCAGGTCCATGGTGCATTTTGCAAATGCCCGCCTGGCTAGAAAGATCAAGTAGAAAATCTGTAGCCAAGCACTTAACGGTGTGTTCCGGCAGTTGACCTTGAGAGCCAGTAATTCTAAGTTAAGCCTGTTAACACCTTCGACCACATCATCAGTCACCATCAGCAATACAAAAAAGTCATCAACCGGAACGTCCATTGTCGTACAAGGTCTCCCCCGTTGAAGGGATTTGCCGTAATCCCCACCATTGGCCTCTTGGGGATCGCAGTAGAAGTTGTCTGTTCTTCAGAAGGCGCTGCTTTTCCTTCTGGCTTTTTTTCCCTTATTCGCCTCTTACGACACCCACGGGAAGAAATGGGGGGTGGCATTTTAACCCGGCACCCCACGGTATATTGTATAATTTATATATATTTGCAGTATTTTTCAAGACCCTTTTGGCGAGTATGTATTCACTTTCAATTCGCACTGTTACATAGAGCTAAATGCTTTATATAGGTACCATTAATTTGTTTTAGGTAAGTACTTGAAAGATATAGAATGGCCTTTGTGTGACATCTCCCGGCAACACTTTTACTACGATACTGTAGAAAACTCAATTATTCTAATACTAGTTTTTATAAATATTATTATATTGAATACGTGATGAACTATTTCTGTCAGCTGTCATGTAATCCACAAAAATATAAAGCAAAATTGCCTCTCCGTTTCACTAATTGTTAGGTATATAATGTCAGGGATTCAGAACTAAATAGTTTGACGTGAAATTTCAACAGACGGATGCTCTGTCCATTATTTATCGCATAAACGAGGGCCGAAATTCGAACTACACTGCCTCCCTCGTCTGCTTTGTTATTCAATGTTTTATTCAACAAAAATCGAATTTAAATTAGATGCGTCCGTTCTGTAGAGACAGGAGCGGTGTATTTGCGTGAAATCTATTGTCTGTCCATCTGACAATTTGTTGTTCGATCTGACAAAATGATCTAATAAAGGCTACGAATAAATATGAATTTATTCGTGGACTAAAGGTTAAAAGCAGAACTTAATGTTATTTTTGGTTATTTGAATAATGGAACGTTGAATATCTGTTTATAACTAATAAAAACCGTTACTGTTATAAATCGGTTCTTGAAAAGAATAATATAAAGTTACCAGTGGACTCACGAACTGTTATTGCAGATTTTATGATATGGATTTTATAATCTAAATCCATGCGTTTGATTGACACATTCATGTGTAACAACGCTCAAATTAAAATAGAAATAAAGTTGCCACTAAAAGTCGTTGTTTCGATTAATCTGAGGTATAATATTATTTTAACATTTTGGCCCTAAAGGTTTCGTAATAACAAGTATTTTACATTTACAAATTATTGGAGTACATTTTTGTTTGTTCCGGAAGGTAATCGAACTCGCGGTCTCCAATTTCGCGCCGGATGCCTATTTCATTCGGCCACCGGAACCTTACTCTTACAAGTCGAAAATTTGTACTCTACGCGTTTTCCTATTATTAAAGAAGTGTAGATTGCTGTATTTGACAGGTACCAATTAATTTATGAACTGAGATGTCTAGGACGAATAGTTTCCACGATAAAGTATTTTTAAGCTTGTCACCTGCTATCTGGAAATTTGATCTTAATTAGATTTAACACTTTTGTGAAAAAATTAACAGTCCATGATCAATAGTTTTTTTTTATGTTATTGTGACGGAACAAGCTCAAAGTCCAAATTATGTTAAGCGGACTAACCTCTGCCAATAACAAATGAATTTCGTCACAATTCACTGCGCCCGTCACCTTGAGACATAGTTGTTAAGTCTCATGTGCTTGTAATTTCGTTTTACGAGCCTTTTTATATTCAACAGCTGTCATCTGAAATTTAGATCTCTACTACTTAGATATGTCATTTTTGTAATGAAACTAGTGGTAAGGAGCAATTAGATATTTGGTCTTTCCCTAACCTTCCAATAGCAGTCTTCGACTGAAACATGCATTACCAGTGGAAAACATATATGTATAATAGCGAAGTATTATCAATGTATCTTCGGTGTTATTCTCATTTTTAACAAAAATCTTCTCAGATTTACGTAAGTAATCTGAGAAGATTTTTGTTTTACTTTGTTGAACAACAATCTCTTTTATAGAAAGGTGCACAATTATTTAAAACTAAAGAATTCAACTGTGATTATTAGTACAACCAGGAAAATAGCAAAGACTATTTACAATATCTTTTAGATCGTTCGCGCGGTTCATTCATAACTAGGTGCAGCGGCAATCAGAGAAAATTCAAGCGCTACAAAGGGCGATCTTGTTTCCCTTACATTATTTACTGTCTTGATGTATCATTATTATTTACTATATCGATGTTTAAATCTAGTTCAATCTGTACTCGTGCCATTTCCAGTAAAATCGCTAATACGATACGCACCTTACATATTGAATCGGTAAATGGGGCAGGTCCTTAGGGCTTTTATTTAATGCTGTCTTACAAAAAGGCCTATAATGGATTCGGCGAAATGGGAAATAGAAGTAAAGAACGAAAGGACCTACGTCAAAAAGCTATTTAGCGAGAGGGCAACGGTTTCTGTGACAGAAATCAATTTTTCATTTTTATTCTGGAAAAGAGCAACTATAAGGATAGCTAAGTACTAAAATGGTGTAGCACAACGTGAAATATTATTTAGGTTTCGGAATTAATACTCACCAACATTTCAAAAATTTGGTTTCTTATGCGTAATGTTTAACTGCGATTCAATTGTGTTTTATTAATTTTGTCGTATATTGTGTTAAATTTTCACAATATAGGACAGCAAATCACAACTTATTTGGTTAGATCAATCGATTATTGTTGTCCTATTTTAAATTTAGCCTGGCGACATCCTTGACCACACCTTCTTATCAACAGATAAAATAGTTTTTAAAGATCAAAAAGATAACTTTGTATAGATTATGGTACTAGTGGCTCACCTGAAGTCCTCGCGACTTCATTTTTACGTTTTCACTGCCATATTACCTCTGTTCTGAAAATTATAGGCCTATGAATATTATAGGCTATATTACTTTTCTGTTATTTGTTGTATTCATCAAACACATACTGTAATTATATGTATTATAAAAAAAATGCTTTTATTAAAATTATTTTCAGTAAAACTCATTTCCCCAGTGATTACGATTTTAATAACCTGTGCAAAAGCAGTCTATTTTCGATGTTGGCATTTCGTAATAATCGACATACTGTCCACAATTCACGATCGTAAGCCGTCGATAAGAGTTATCTACAACAGCTCCATATATGCAATGGGCCATATGATTCCTTAAAATTTATCGATCATAGCGATTGGATAATTTAACGAGCCATACCACGGTACTTGCAATGCAGGTATAGAATAAACGTATCTTTTATTGAGTGGTATCGGGGTCTTTATTCTTTTTACAACATCTTCACAGTCGTACGTTAGGATATCATCATTTTCTGGCCATCGCCAAGTTATATGTTTTTTATCTATATATTTATTGCACACAAGTAATACACGAACTTGGAAAAAAGTAATAAAATAGAGAATATTATTTGTGTTTTATATATTTTTCGAAATTTCCGCACTCAAACGGACTTTACCTTTGCCTTTCCACAAGCTTAGGAAGTACGAGCACCAACCTTACGGTTTCAAGGAACACCCGCCCACAGGACTGATGTTCGTGACCGACTGAGTGTTTTCAGCGTCCTATAGCTTACAGTTTAGTCACCTAAATGTTTGGTACTTGATTTCTTAGCCGGTTTAAAAGATACACACTCACACCGCTGGCTTGAGTTTCACCACATGGTGAAAAGGCATTTTGCGAATGATCAAATTTTTACATTTGCTACCACCCCAAAACTAGAAAATCTGTTGCCAAGCATCTAACGGGTGTTCTGGCAGTCTTTGAGAGCCAATAAATTACAGACGTTCCCAAGCCGCCTGCCAAGCGTGAGGATTATGGCAAACTCCTCTTTATGGGGGAGGCTGTGTTCAGCAGTGGACAATCCGGTTGATACAAAACATGAAATAAAAAGCACTTCTTTCCATCAGATGAAGTCTAGTAGTCTGGTACCGGGAATTGCCGTTACTACATAATTTATTATTTACTGTAAGAAAAACGAATAACGCTGGTCCAAACTGGAGTCGAATAGTAAACTATACCGTAATGTCCTACCACTGCATAATGTAGATATATTTATAACAGTTGAAATCACCAGGTTTTGGAAGACTTCGGCTACATCTACGACAGCTCAGTGGGCGTTCCTCCGCTACCCATCCCAGTATGGCCATATACCCTGGACTACAAGATCGCACATGAGTGCAAATCCGGCACTTGTCCTACTAAATCTTTCCCAGGTAAGATTTTTTAACTAGATTTTGAGCACATTCTTACGAGATGGTAAGTGATGATGTGGTCAAAGATGGCACAGGCTTAATCTAAAAAGGGAACTGACATTCTTAGAGAGATTTTATTTTATTTTATTTTTGATAGGTTTGTCTTTGACCATCTATCTCATCTGATGTTAAGTGATGATGTGGTTGAGGATATTGTTTAGGCTAACCTAGAATTACTGGCTCTCAAGGGGAGCTGCCGGAACACACCGTTTGGTGCTTGGCGACGGATTTTCTACTTGAGGATGGTAGCGGGCATTCGCAAAATGCCCTATCACCATGCTATAACGACTGCCATCCTAAGAGGACAACCGGGACCGAAGGACCTTAACGTGCCCTCTGAAGCACGGAAGCGCTCAGTAATAATGTCACCAACGGTCACCTATCCAACTCATAACCGCGGCGGACGTTGCTTAACTTTCCTGATCGGTTAAGAACAGCTAAGCAAATCAAAGCTGTCCACGCCCACCCGATGTTAAGCGGACTAACCTCTGCCAATAACTGTGGAATTTCATTAAAAGTCACGAATTGCACTGCGCCCGTCACTTTGAGACATAGTCGTTAAGTCTCATGTGACTTTAATTTCACTGGCTCTCAAGGACAGCTGCCGGAACACAGCGTTAGGGGCTTGGCGACAGATTTTCTACTTGAGGGTGGTCGCTAGCCAGGCGGGCATTCGCAAAATGCCCTTCCACCATGCGGTGAAGCTCAAACCCGCGGCGGGATTCGAACCGTGCTCTGCTGCGCGGCAGTCCATAGCCAATGCCACTGAGCCATCACTGCTTCAGAATAGTACTTGAATGCTAAAAATTTTTCATACTATTTTTCAGTACAGAAAAAAACAAACTTTGCCGTATTCCGTAAGATCTTAATTAATGTTCGCTTCATTTTTATAGCTCTTTTCATTTCGGAATTGCAGCGTCCCTTTGGCAGCTTCTTTTTACTTATATTTCTTGACGCTTAGCTAATTAAGGCACTGGATTTTATAGTTTGTTGATTAACACGAAAAGCAAATGCGTGAAATAAAAAAATAGCAAATACTATTGCAGTAACTAAGTTATTCACCCTCCTCTATTTTAACTAGCACCTACGTGTGTAAGTGTATAAGTTAAAGAGTTTACGGTATTATTTAATATTTGTAAACATGAACAACATATTTTAATATTGTTATGTTTGCAATAACGCCTGCTTGGCGAATTACTATACAAAATTACAGATTTACGAGAGAAAAAATTATAGTCATGTGCGGGATTCGAACCCGCGTCCATCAACCTCTTTAGCCACCACTTTAAATTAGAGTTATGATACAATTTGTCATGTTAGCTCAATTGGTTAGCAGAGCATCCCCCGGCTAAATGGCTGGATGGAAGCGGGTTCGAATCCCACACATGACTATATTTTTTTCCCTCGTAAATTTGTAATTTTGTAATATGAACAACATATTATCATCACGCCTGGTTATTCTCGAAGGACTAGGAAAGCTGTCTAAGCTACCGTCTAATTTGTTTCGATACCATGTAGGGGGCGAGCCTGTTGCTGTCAAACAATCACAGATCCATACTGAAAATACATAGAAAAATTTAGCTACTGGAAATGACTTTGTCAGAAAATTCGAATGGTTGTTCCGACTCGGATATCGAACTCAGGACATCAGGATTACAAAGCAAAGTTAAATGTAATTCGACGAACATCGATCATTTATTTCATAATATGGTATAAGCTTATATAGTAAGCTAAGTAACTTATTAAGGTGAAAATTAAGTAAAAAAGACACAAAATACAGTACAAAAAATAAAACTTATATGACATATCGGGGTGAAGGCGGTATCAGGCCCCAACTACCATATTCAACTTACTATTTATAATCAGTTCCCAAATGTTCCATGAAAACTTCATTTTGACTTAATCTAGTGTTTATAATGATATAGCTGTTTATTGTCATGTTATAAAACCTCCATCAAATTAGTTCGTTAAAACGTCATGCTTTTTAAAAACAACCTCGAGGCCGGTTCCCCTTCAGACACAGTTTCAAAATAAATTATAAATAATAATAATAGTCATCCAGGTCGATTTCGGCTAAGGCGACTTTGCTTCTGCTATGGTGATGAGCTTGGATGTTTAGCTCTAAGGTGACTTATGTACCCTATTTTGGCACTAAATTTTTTTTTATGCCTTATAGGTTAGCCTTTGATCACTATCTCACCTGATGGTAAGTGATGATGTGGTCGAAGATGTTGTTCAGTCTAACCTAGAAGTACTGGTTCTCAAGGACAGCTGCCGGAACACACCGTTAGGTTCTTGGCGACAGACTTTCTACTTGAGGGTGGTAGCTAGCCAGGTGGGCATTCGCAAAATGCCCCACCACCATGCTATAACGACTGCCATCCTAAGACGAAAATCGGGACCGACGGCTTAACGTGCCCTCCGAAGCACGGAAACGCTCAGTAGTAATGTCACTAGCGGTCACCCATCCAACTCCTGACCGCGCGCGACGTTGCTTAACTTTGCTGATCGGTTGAGAACAGCTAAGTAAACTTTGCTACGAGCGCTTCAGATATATGTGCACAATGTGTACAAGTTAGAGTGCGATTGATGTAATTATAAGTGATGTTTGAAGGAGGTCTCAATTAGAGTTGATCGTGTTTCGAGTCAAGTTCATACCTGTGGTTTTCAAATTCGTATACACTGCGTTTTACGGTCTGTCGCTACTCCGAACGGTTTGCAGCTAATGACTCCCAGCAAGTGGGTTCGATGTTGCATTTTTTCATGTGTCTTTTAAAATTATAAATACGTATGTTTTAAGCTCAGATTGGCAACGCGCTTTAAATAAAGCTCGGCATGAATCTTAGTGACCCATAGGATTGTTAATATTAAATTTGACGCTCGTAAGATTAACACTTATGTGCAAATACCTAGCTAACATTTCCTTATTGTTGCTTGTTTAGTCTTTTTTATTGAAAAAATATTATATTCACGCTGATTTCTTCTACAGGTTTATGGGAGGTTCCGTTCAACGCGCATTATGTGGAGACCTTCGAAGGCGGACACTGCCCTTACCTGGACCAGTGCGTTCTACACAACCACGATTCAAATGAGGTTGGTTTTCTTTTTATTCAGATACCCATCTTATTTTTTGTTGTACCACAGGGTGTAGCGAGTGTTGTGAAGTAAAATAATTCGGACTAAGCAATCAATTAGGTGCGATTATTTTTATTTTATCATTTAAATAAAATTGAATCTCAACTTTCCAAGTAACCTAACAATTGTTTTCTTAAATTATACAGGGTTATTGGTAAAATGCTAACAACCTCTTAGGGTTGACTTCTGCTAGTCTTGTTTTGAATTTTACAATTTTTTTTTAACTTTTTTGTTTTTTTTTTATATGTTTTTGCAAAAAAGTATGAAATGTAATGTATTATTTCATACTTTTATTACCTTGCTCGATGTAAATATTCAAAACTCTATTCAAAGGGACCACGGCGCGGTCCAGTGTTGACTAGGTATTAATAATGTTCAATTTTAAAAATTTTAATAAAATAAAAAAATAAAAATGTACATAGTTTTTTTTTTCAAAAAAAAAAAAAAAAAATCTACTCAAAATGTTTCATAGGACTAGCAGAAGTCAACTCTAAGAGGTTGTTAGCATTTTACCAATAACCCTGTATAATCCTTTTTAACTGCAATAGGTAGCATGTTGAAACTTTTCCAGAATGTATGTTATTACAGTGTTCTAAGTGCTAACTTATAATAAATGAACAAATAGTTCAAAAATTAAGAGGGATACAGAAGAAATGTGCTTTTCTCGATAATATTAGATTTTATCGTAAGATAGATTTAAAATACACATAAGTGTCAAAACAGGTAACAAAGTAAGGCAAAAGTAATACGATGTGAATTGGCTGCCAAGAAATTGTTATCACGGCTACATTGTATTTTAAAAGTGTAAAACTGATGCTTTAATGTTTGAAAGAATTGACCACGTGTGAGTCGATCTTTTAAGTATCTGCATCGCAACAACCCGTGAAATAAAAAACTTTTATTTGTTTTGATCGCAGCTTACAAAAATATATACATCGACGTTTCCAGTATTCATTGTTAGTTAATTAAGGATATGGTACAAACTATACATACTGAAATTATAAATTCCTATCTAGTTTAGTATAGTTGAATTTTTGAGATAGATCCCTTCACAAAAATTATTTTAAAGTTACACCTTTGACGGCCTCTATTTATTTACTACTTTAGAGAAAAAAATAATTATTGTACCATACTCAATGTGATTATTTATGTCTCATTACGATGAATACAATTTTTTTTTCTTTCTTGGAGACAAAAAGGTTTTATATTCTGAAAATAGTCAAAAATCTACATCTGTGTCGGTCTCAATTTATATATGTTTTAAAAAAAATACAAAGTATATTTGTGCTCTGCCTAAAATACCTCCGTGCTATGGAGCAAAAATAAATCGGTTACATTCTTATTTATTGGAGCCCCCAACAAAATAATTTAATTTAATTTCTAGTCCAATATTTATTTTTTGGTCAACGTTTTACACAAAGCAGAATCTGAGGTTTTGAAAATCATTCTACTTACAAGCAAGAGAACCGAGATATTTTCGGATAGACAGAGAGACTGACAAGTCCCCATGGGGTGCCGGGCTAGAATGTTAGCCCCAGTGCTACCTGTGGGTGTCGTAAAGTGGGCATCAGCGCCTTCTGAGGAACTGATATCTTAAACTGCGATCCCCAAGATGCCTGCCAAGCTTGGTGATTATGGCAAACCCCCTCCTAAATGGGGGAGGCTGTGTTCAGCAGTGAACAATCCGGCTGATACAGTTACAGTTACAGTACTGCCAAGTCAGTCAGTCTCATTATTAGGGCTCCGTTTGTCCTTGGGTTACGGAACCCCTTAAAACGATATCGGCCGAATTGCCACCGATTTGATCCGATATGAGAAGCTGATAGTAGTTGGCCAAGTCGACGGGAAAACCTTAGACGGTCGCTCACCTACCCGTTGGTCAGACCTAATAACTGCTCACTGGCCTGTCAACCAAAAGCTATTAAGACCGCCGAAGACAGAAGCACATTGAAGAACATTGAAGAAGACAGAACACGGTGTACTATGATCTTTTGATCGTAGTACACCGAGCTATCAACACTATTTCAGACAAGACACGATCTTCGGCAATGAAGATGCTCACTAAGAAGCATTGATGCGCGTTTGTCCTCATAAATAGTTGCTCTCAAAACATCTCACAAATTGGTAATTTCTGTCTTTTAGGTTTTCGCGATTATTACGGTTAAAATCGCGTATATTTATCATTATTTTTGTCCCGACGTTTCAAACACTTTGCAGTGATCGTGGTAACGGGGTGACTCTACGGCAAAAATAATGATAAATATACGCGATTTAAACCGTTTAAAGTTGTTTAATTACTATTGGTAATTTGCTTAATGTTTGCTTTCAAGACTTCTTAGGGTGTGGTTTTTTGTGGTAAATGCGATATTTCAAAAATTATTCTAGTAAGATGTTCCCAACTCTAAACAAGAAGCTGCGAAATAACGTACTGAAAATAAAGCGTGAGGAACTGCGCATTGTAGAGGGCCTTATTACAGGTCACTGTAACATGAATTACTTCCTGCATAAAACAGGAGCAACAGACGAAAGCAGTGATGGCTCAGTGGCATTGGCTATGGACTGCCGTGCAGCAGGTCCATGGTTCGAATCCCGCCGTGGGTTTGAGCTTCACCGCATGGTGGAAGGGCATTTTGTGCATGCCCGCCTGGCTAGCGACCACCCTCAAGTAGAAAATCTGTCGCCAAGCACCTAACAGTATGTTCCGGCAGCAGTCCTTGAGAGCCAGAAAAATTACAGGCTAATGAGACCTAACAACTGGACGTCTCAGTGTGACGGGCACAATGCAATTCGTCGTTGACGAAATGCGTCTGTTATAGGCAGAGGTTAGTCCACTTAACATCAGGTGGGCCTCGGGCTAGTTCCGTCACAATAACATTAAAAAAAAATAAAAAAAAAACAGACAGTCCTCTATGTAGAGGCTGTATGCGAAAAGATGAGACCGTGGAGCATGTACTATTGCACTGTGAAGACACGGAATAAATAAGAATTACAACCGGACTACAAGAGTCGTTCTCATCGACGACATCCTCACCACCATCACACACGTTACTGGAGCAGCTATGCTAGCGATCCGAGGTCCTTCTCCGCTACATCAGGGAGTTGGGATGGCTTGGGTAGAAGCTGGCGGGGGAAATGCACAAAACACCCCAAGCAAGCAAGGGACGTCAGTGCAGGACATATCGCCCCCAAATAGAATAACAATTAGAAGATGTTGTCACAAATGCTTGATTTAACTGGCCCGATAAAATGGCCAAAACGAGATCACACGTTCAAACTATACACTGGAAATTGGTACCCAACAATAATTCCGAGGTCCTCAGGTGCGTATCGCTTCGTTGCTTGTTGTCAATTAATTCTCTGTCTATAACATAAACAATCTCATCATCTCATTACTTTTGGCCCACCCGAAGGGTTCGTTTAGCGTCTTAGTGTGTGGTTGTTTGGTTGTTTTTGGGGTTACTAAAAAATGTTTCCATATCTGTACGTACCTTTATTTTTTGTTACCGCCGAATAAGAACCGTCTTCTAGTCCGACAGAAGACGGTTCTTATTCGGCGGATCAGTAACAAAAAATAAAGGTACGTACAGATATGTAAACATTTTTGGCACCTACGTATTGGTAGGTTAACAGTGGTAGTCATTGAAATACTTTATAACACGTACTATAAAGTATTGTGAGGGAGGGACGCGCGGGGCTGTCTCGTGAACTGGTTTGTGTATAAGTCTTGCAAATACAGGCATGCAAGGACGCAAATTACATGCAAGTTTGACTTGCAAATCTATCCACATTGTGCCAGTAACTTCTATATTATGCCGTTAACAAGCATGCAAGCTAATGTTCTATTCTACAGGCATTGTATCCTTAGGGTAAAAAAATCAATAACGTATAATATACAATATCAATAACATATCGCATCGTAACAAACCCGAAAAGGAAAATAATATATTTATCGAGAACTTTGTCTCATGTTCCGGATTAACCGTACCACACAATACCAGTCAATTTATTTTACAGTCGAAAATCATTGATGTGAGTCTTTTATCATGGTAATTTACCGATCTACACAACATATACTTCAAAAACAAAAGATGCAAAGTTGAAACAACAAAATTTTCTTTCGTTTAAATCCTATCGGAAAGCCATAAATCTTGCTCATCCACGTTAATAAATTATAAACTTGCGACCGATGTCGAATATTACCTCACGAAGTTAAGGCTCAATCAATCAATATTGCCAAATTTTTCAATGAACCAGCTTATCTGCTCTTCAAGGGATATTGAAAAGATTTACGTTAAGGTAAAAATTATACCTTATTTTATTTTATAAATCTTAAAGTTCAGATTTGCAGTGATTTTATCTGAATAAAGATTAGGGGCATTTTGTTTTGGGTGATTAAACTGTTTTCTTGGAGAGTGGATGGGTAATACAGAAAGATTTCAAGGGTCTAATGTATTCTTTTCTTTTGTAAGAGTTAGAAAGATTTTCTCTTTGTCAACGAGGCTTAGTTTGAAGAATAAGAAATAAATTTCATGTTTTCTTTGATTTTCGCGATAATTACACATAATTCGTAAGCAACGAAACAATTTAAAACTGTTCAAATCGCAAAAGTAATTATATTTCTAAATATGATTACAAGCACTATCGCTCCATATACAAATGAGTGGAGTTTTTTTTTTGTTCCGGTCGAAATAAAATCGAACACCTATAATTTGTAAAAGTATTTATTTTAAAATACTTATACGATAAAACATTTCATTCGACGATAAGTTTTTTTTTGCTTACTATAACATCCTAAGGCGACATATTTTGCAATGGTTGTGGTCACAGGGTGACTGAAAATAATAATTATTATTACGCGATTTAGACAATTTAAGGAAGTTTAATGATAAATTGAATTTAATTTTTACACTAAACCTCAAATTTAACAACGCTCACGTTGGTCTCAATCAGTTATTTTTCCCGAATCAGGGGACACATTCAGGGTTCCGTATCCAAAGGGTGAAATAAAGTTCTACTATTATTGAGGCTTGGCTGTGCCCGTCCGTACGTATGTCATGGATATCTAGCTCGTAAACGGAATGAGGCACACACTTATTAATATCTTTTGAATAAAAAAGAAAGAATAAGCATTGCAATTCAACGGGGCAATGCTGCCAGCATGCTGGGCACGCTGCCAACTGGTAGTGGGCTAGAGCATTTGGACTGCCTATGAGTCTGCAATGGCTTATAGGGATCTAAATGCTTTTATTGTAGTAACTGTAGTGTTGTATAATATAGTTCGTAGTTTGTTGTATAAAATGTATTAAAATATAATTATCTTTTGTATAAAATGTTTCACTAAATATGTTTTTCGTTAAAGATATTATTATAATAAAGATGTCTAGACTTCTTTTTAAAGTAAGTATATAAAGCGCCTTCTGAGGAACTGATATCTTAATCTGTGATCCCCAAGACATCTGCCAAGCGTGGGGATTATTGCAAACCCTCCCTTAGGGGAGGCTGTGTTCAGCAGTGAACAATCCGGCTGATACAGTACAGATGTACAGATATATTTATTACATTTTTATCTAAGAAAATAAATAAATGAGGTCGTCAAAATTGTCGTCAAATTTTAGACCAATTTTATAACGGTTCTAGCTCTATTCTAGATCATATACTATATATTCTATACTAGTCAGGAATTTGTTAATTCCGTCAATTATGTATCATATATCAATTGTAACCAACAAATACTGAAAACCTAAATTTATTATCTAGTTTTGAAACTGTGATAAAACCTAGAAAAACCTTTTTTTATGTTACTGTGACGGTACAAGCTCCAGGCCCACTTGATGTTAAGCGGTATCCTCTGCCTATAACAGATGCATTTCATCACAATTCGCGAATTGCACTGCGCCCATCACTTTGAGACATAGTTGTTAAGTCTCATGTGCCTGTAATTTCACTGGCTCTCAAGGACAGCTGCCTGAACTCACCGTTAGATGCTTGGTGGCAGATTTTCTACTTGAGGGCGGTCGCTAGCCAGGCGGGCATTCTCAAAATGCATGGTGGAAGGGCATTTTGAACCATGGATCTACTGCGTGGCAGTCCATAGCCAATGCCACTGAGCCATCACTGCTAAAAATGAGGATGAGGATGACAAAGTATATACATAGATAATAATAATTTAAAAATATTCAGGAATAATATTAATATATATATTATGTTTTATGAATAAACTTACTATGTATAAAAATATATCTAGTGACCATTCCGCCAAATTTTGTTGCCGACGTGACGTCATAAGCGTGACGTAGCTCAACTGCAAGAATTTTCAACGCGTTTTGCTTCTATACGAAACATCATTAGGAGGTCTTGACTCTTCGAGCGTACGATCGAGATCCGGTTGGGCAACGTAGCGTTTATGACGTCACGTCGGCTTAGGAGGAATATAAGGCTGAATGGTCGGTCACTATAAAAAAAATAATATTTATAAGTACTTTTCTGACACATTAATTTATTATGTTTTGTTAAAAAAAAATCGTAATATTTGTGATTTTTATATATTGATTTTCACAAAGTAACGCCTGAGTCTAATTAGAGTCCAAATTGTTCCAAGCTAGGGTTAAATTGAAAATCTTGAACTCCCGGGCTTTTTATAAAGTTCTTATGAGACATTTGCATTATACATATTAAAAACATAAAATAATATACATACTATACTATATATACTATATACTATATATACTATATATATATAGATACTGTATGCTTATTCGATTTTGTATTGTACTCGTGCCTAAAGAAATTTTCTAATTCCGTGGAGTGTCGAGCTGGAAAGTCACCCCTCATCTTTACCCGAGGGTGTCGTATGAGGTGACTAGGGGTAAAGTACCACAAGGTTGGCATCAGCTCCTTCTGAGGAACTGTTATCTTACATTGCGATCCACAAATCACCTGCCAAGCGTGGCGAATATAGAAATCGTCCACCTTGATGGAGGAGTCTGCATGTATTTAGTAGTGGACAATCTGGTTGATACAGTTGATGACATTACAGTGTACAGCAATATTAAGCGTAGCGTAGTTGGCTTAGTCATTCTTGACGGATCTACTACGTTATGCAATGTCCGCTGCGGTCATGTCTTGGATTGGTAACTGCTAGTGTCATTACTACTGAGTGCTTCCGTGCTTCGGAGGGCACATTATGTGGTCAGTCTCGGTCTTAGGGCAGTCATTACAGTATTGTAGTCTAACCACCTGGCTAGCTGGTCAAAGGTTAGCCCCTATCAGCTATAAATAGAAAATGTTTACTTTCTGCATCATTCTCCCTGTACCCTTATCCTACGTATGTAGATAAATAATAATAAATATTTATATCGGTTTAAATCCGTTGATTTTTTAATAATTAAAATTTTCTTAAACATCAACAATTAGTAATATACGTAGTATTTCAGTTTATTGATAGTTTATTGACCTGTAACAACAATAAACTATACAGTTCTTCTGGATAGGACAAAAGCGAGATGTGCTTACATTCAGTACACTGTAGTGTCACCATAAAATGTATTCCCTTCGATCTAAGGACACATTATAAGCGTTTTGATCAGCTTTAATTTTGTTCCCGATCCTACACTACTTAGAAATGTTATTGTTGGAAACATATTTGCTAGTAAAGTTGTTAAAGAGCATCAAAACACCCTACTGCCGGTGACAATATGATTAATTCTGCTCATTCGGCGCATCCTTTGCATTTGTCGTCTTTTACAGCATCGAACAGAAAGTCAATACTTCATCCTTATGCCGGGAAATTTACTATATTTTATAATCATTAATTAAACATAAGTACTTCATTATTTATTTATTTTTTTCTTTACTCCTCATTTAATGAAAATAAAAATAATTATGCAGTCTACACATCCGGACTTAAAATGACCACTACAAATTACATATTCATGGTTTAGATCGCATTTACAAAATTTAAAACACATCATTTCTCACCTCGAGTGGGAATCGAACCCACGTTCGGTTTTACGCACCGGAATCCATAACGTAACACTGGGGGACGTGGGTTCCATTCACAGTAAGAAATTATGTGCTCTTAATGTGTACATGTGATTTTCGTTTAGAACGCGATAGCACAGCGATAGTGAGTAGCAATTACATAAAGAAACAAACTAGGATTACTAACTTTTTTTTTATGCTTGATAGGTTAGCCTTTGACCATTATCTCACCTGATGGTAAGTGATGATGTGGTCGAAAATGTTATTCAGGCTAACCTAGAATTACTGGCTCTCAAGGATAGCTGCCGGAACACACCGTTAGGTGCTTGGCGACAGATTTTCTTCTGGAGGGTGGAAGCTAGCCAGGCGGGCATTCACTAAATGCCCTACCACCATGCTGTAACGACTGCCATCCTAAGACAACAACCGAGACCGACGGCTTAACGTGCCCTCCGAAGCACGGAAGCGCTCAGTAGTAATGTCACTAGCGGTCACCCATCCAAGACCGCGGCGGACCTGATCGATTCAGAACGGCTAAGCAAACTTCGCTACTAAACCTTCAGCTGATGTCTACTTAGCCTGGAATATATTTATACCACTGCTAATCCAACTTTACAGGATATTGTATGAACGAAGTGACTAATAAGTAACAAGTACTATAGAAGCAAGCCTAGATAATATAGAAGCAGGCTCTGTTAAGTTATATATCCTATTGTATATTTTCATTTTACTTGGAGAGGATCGGAAGAGATTAAAATACCTATTATTTTACATCCCCATTTAATTTCATTTCGTTCATAAATGTGCTTATATGGAACCGAAGAGAATATTAATTTAAAACTCCACTTCCTGACTCGCGTTGCGGTCGATTGTGAGCTTTTTATTTAAACTAAAAGCTCTTACAGATCGTATGTAGGATAACATTGCGAATAAAATTTCATTTCCGATATTTTACGGATTATAATACACATGCCTGGAGATATTGAGTTTGGAATCCAATGACATATCAAAAAAATTATGGACATCGCTTGATTCATGCAAAAGCATTGATATTACTGTCCACAAATACAGTCTCGTATTGCCGTATTTTCCGTTTATTTTGTATTTGGAATTAAAATATTAAACACATTTTCAACCAGTTGCTCGTAAAGTGGCTCTTATTTGCTTATAGGTCCATATTGCTGCTTATAAAATACGCGTGCATTTTATTTCACGTTACCATACTAGTGCATACTATTTAGCTCCCAGCAAAGTTCTATAATGATTTTTCTTCCTGGCACGTGTGTTAAAAAACGTCTTATATTATACATACATGTGATATATCTAGGCTTCATTGCATCCTCGTCTTCGGCTCGGAGTACAGTCAAGTCTTGGATGTTATTATCAACATTGCTTACCTAATATACTTTAATTTAGATAATTTATATGAATGAATTTGTATTAATTCGTGAGGCCATTATTACCTTATATCATAAGCTAAGCAGGGATTGAGGACGATATTGCTATACATATTATTTTAGGAGGTTCCGAGTTCAAACCCCGTTTTGCCGTGCTGTATTGGACTAACACATGGCCAAACGGGCTTTGAACCCTCAAACTCGTTAAAGAATATGTATAGCAATATACTCCTCATTTACAACGAAATACATCCGTCAAAACATTTTCATTAACACTCCGGCCAGAATCACGATAGCCTCCACAAAGTGTAATGGGCAGGTGTTGCGACGACGTGTTAAAATTTATGAGAGGATATGAAGCGGTGATAGCTGAGCGATAACAGCTATGGACTGCCGTACCGCAGGGTTATGGTTCGATCCTCACCGCCGGCTTGAGCTTCACCACATAGTAGAATGGCATTTGGTGAATGCTCGCCTGGCTAGGGCTTCTACTCCCAGGTAGAAAACCTTTAGTAAAGCACCTTACAATATGTTCCGGCAGCAATCCTTGAGAGCCAGTAATTCTTCCACTAGTAGGTGAGATAGTAGCAAGGGATAGACTGCAGTTAAAAAATATAGGCATTGATAGCTAGGTGGCACAATGACATTCAATGTCATTGCTAGCACATATAAAAGCGTATCTCCATTTGATTTTCCCAGAATTTAGCTCGATGAAAATAATATTATTCTTATTACTAAAAATGTACAAAACGAAAAAGTCGTTCACGCGGAGGTTGATACTGAAGCTGTCTGGATCATTTAGTGTTATTACGACGAAGTTAAGTCTGTTGCCTTTCAGACGTCCAGACATTAGGTGTGGGTAGATAATGTGTTATTATCAACGAGATTCATTACACCTTCAAGGTAATAAATCTATATTTACATTTAATTAAACTGTAAAGCACGGTCATGTTAATACATGGAACAAGATTATTATACTCTAAGTATGTATATGAAAGAAGCAGAAGCCAAGAATAACGTTATTAAATTTTGTCTGTGTTAATCATAGGCTTAGGATGTACTAGCGAAAAAATCCTAGGCCTGTGGTGTTAATTTACATCGTCTGTAGGTGCCTTTGTAATTATTCGTACGTGAAGAAAAACCGACTAGATAGAAATGGCAAGTTGCTGTAATATATTCTCTAGGATACTGGAACGTTATAAATGTATAAGAATATGTGTTTAAATATGTAAGGAGTTGATCATTCATAAACCATACTTATACATTACAAAATTACAAATTTAGGAGTGGAAAATTTTAAACCATGTGCGGGATTCGAACCCGCGTCCGTCCACCCCTTTAGCCGGGGTATGCTCTAACCCATTTATCTAACATGACAATGAGTCATAACTCAAATTTTTCCTATCGTTCTTTAACCATCGTATTGGGATATTTATACATATTTTCATAGTAATAACAAAAGAAAATTAACCACGAGCGGGATACGAACCCACGACCTTTCTTCCCTTGATCCGAGGTATGCTCTGCCAATTGGGCTATCGTGGTGAGTGATTTGTAGGTCGAATTTATCCTTTCGTTCCTATTGTTTAACATGTTAAGACACGGACAGATTTAGTTATACTTCAAATGTTGCTAGGTTCCATAGACGCAAGTGTAGGGGTAAAAATTGAGGTAAGTGTGGGGTAAGTACCCGCCCTTTAGTACTTAAGGGGAGTAAGTTTGAGGCAAGGTTGCCATGAAGAATGTGGGGGTGTTTATGTTAGAATCGGGTAAGGGTATGAGATGATTTGAGTAAAGTTGGGGTAAGAATAATAGTGCAGTAAGGTAAGGGTAACTAAGAAGTAAGTTAGTAATACTATCTAAGGCTGACCAAAAAACTCCGGCTGAAACCTTGACAATAGGGATAGGAAGATGACAAAAGCCATTTCAAAGACAACTTTAGGAGTATTCTGCCTATTGGAATTCGTCTGGAGAATATGACCTGCCTATTGGCCTTCAAAGAACATTAATTAAGTAAAATGATTACAACTTTCATGGTATTTTTTAGTTGCAGCAGTCGCAACACACCATTGTGTTTTTGGCAACAAATTTTCCACTTGAATGTGGTAGTTACTCAAGTGAGTTATCAATATTTATTGTTGTTAAGAGTTTATAACATACATTTTAATATATCAATAGCCCTAATGTCCACCGTTGAACAAAGACCCAGTGAAGCGGAAGGGGATGGGCAGTTCTTTAGAAGGCGCTAGTGCTCACTTTCTATTTTTTTCCTTCGTCACCAGTTTCTACTCCCACAGGAATGAGGAGTAGAAACTGGTGGTAAAAATGATATGGGGGTGCATTTGCCTAGCACCCCACTGGGTAGTTAGGTATCTGGTATTACGAAATTGTAAGAGGTTATTACAATTTCGTTATTTAATACTTTGACGAGCCTTTTTTATTTTAATTGATGAAATAAAAACAGCCAAGTGGGGGTCGCATACCGAGGGTTTCGTACCACAATATCTTTTGTAACAAAACGTGATGTACGTATTTGCCTTTTTTAATTTCATACAGGATCCTTATCGTAAGAGTGTTTAGATATTTGTTTATTTAATTTAGAATTTGTACAACAATCATACCAGGCCTGGCTCACTCCGCAATTGAGGTACAATATTGGAATGGCTTTGTTGAGTGATAGTTCCGGTCTTTTTATTTCTGTGATCATAAAAAACTTTGTTATGCAAGCTGCTACAGAACACATATTCTGTCAGAAAAAAAATACTCAACAATTACGATTCAGAATATAAAATACAACAAAATGTTTGAAGGACGTCGATGCGACGACGGTCATTTGTATAAGGATACAACTGACCGCCACGCCGCCTTTTCCTCAGAACCTAAAAGAATAAAATACAATACAATACAAAATACTTGATTGATTAACAATATCAAAATCATTACAAACAATGATAAATTAGATTGAACCATGGGCGGCCTTATCGCTTAAGCAATTTCTTACAGGCAACTTTGCATGGACAGGATTTACACAATATTGCGGTTTAGGGTGTACAAAAAAAGGTAAAAACATAGGTATTATAAATCTTAATATTCACAGCACACATAATTTTCATAAAATATACTAATACAATAAATACAAATACCTTCCTATAATGTTATGTATGACCTAATAGGCTTAACGTATATGGATTTTTAAGCTTCTTCTAAAGGAATTTTATGTTTTCATCAAGGTTTTGGAGTGGCTGCAAGAGGACTTCAACCGCAGCTATAAACAGAACCGTGCTCCATACATGATGCCTTTCCACACAAACTGGTTCCAAATTAAAGCGTTGGAACAAGGCCTCCACAAGTTCTTGAAATGGGCATCAGGATTGTAAGTATACACTTCGTAGTTCTCACAAGTTCTATATACGTATCTTTGAGAAACCTTAATCAAAAATTTAATTTATTTATCAATGATAGATTTGAGGTTATGAAAACCTTGCATACTTCATGCATAGCAACTTTTTATATATACAAATGTACAAATATCCTTGTTGTGCGAGCATTAGCTACAATTTTGATCTGGAAACCTTCTTTATAACTTAAATTATTCTATAACTATGATAATGCATACTCGTGCATAGGTACATCTTTTAATTTCAGCTATTTGAGTAAGCATTAAAGAGGTTTTTTGCATGTTTTCCTCTATCACCGGTAATCAACGCTAATCAAAAAACTCTAAAAGATATCCTCTACCCCAAACCTAACCAAACTCAACCTCCGTGTTGAGTCTGGCCGTCCCAAACACGTCCCAGGTCCGATACATTTCATTGTTTTTAATTGCTTTTTGTTCTGTGTGAAATAAATTAAAAAAAAACATTCTCAATTAAGTTAGTTAAACCAATACGGACAAATAAATACTTTAAACGGTGTACATTTACACTCATAATTGTTTTCAATATTTAAAATTTAAGGTAAACAATCAAAAACAATATAGGACCCAAAATACAAAACTACATAAAACTTTTCGATTGATCAAACATTGCATACCCAATGCACAACTCGTGCAAATGTCTATGCTGTCAATCGCAGCTGCTGTTAAAAATATTTTAAAATTATAGACATGAAAATATGACAGTTATATTAATTACTAGCTGTTATCCGTGGCTTCGCTTGCGTGCCAAAATATTCGCATAAAATCATGTTATATAGTTACATACGTCTAAAGCTAGGTAATTTTTCCAGTGCAGATGCCACCACAGCACAGTTTCAAGAGATATTATTCAATTGCACTACTGTGTTTAGGTTTAAAGGGCATTGTAGCAAGTGAAATTACCGGGAAATCCAGCCTTAAAAACGAATATCTCGGAGTGTCGAACGCAGTGCATTATCTCACAAAATGGCGACATTGTAACTGTAATAGACAGACTTGAACTTTACTAAAGCTGCGCAAGCGCTAGAGAATTCCTCTTCGTGCGTCCACCCCCAGGACCATACCTCAAGATGGATGACCGGGTTGCCCTGCATATTCTGGTGGGAAAAAACTGTGGTCAATTCTCCATCAGCTGCTTGGGGAAAACGAGGCGAGATGTTGAACGTTAATGTTTAAATCGAAACGCTCGTAGCGAAGTTTGCTTCGCAGTTCTTAACCAACCAGCAAAGTTAAGATAATGAATAGATTCAGGCGTTACTTTGCGGAAATCCATTTTTAATAATAACAAATACTTTTAAAATATTTTAAGAAAACATCAAATTAATATTTTAATAAAACACTTAAAAATATTAAATAAAAAAAAAATTCTCGATCGTGCGCTCGAAGAGTCAAGACCTCCTGAAGATGCTTCGTGTAGAAGCGAAACGCGTCGAAAATTCTTCCGGTTTGGCTGCGTGGCGTTTGTGACGTCACGTCGGCTTAGCAGGAAAATTAAGCGGAATTGCCACTAGATATATTTTTATATTTTTAAATGTTTTATTAAAATATTAATTTGATGTTTTCTTAAAATATTTTAAAAGTATTTGTTATTAGCAAAGTTAAGCTTCGTCCGCCGCGGTCATGAGTTGGATGGGTGACCGCTAGTGATATTACTACTGAGTGCTTTCGTGCTTCGGAGGGCACGTTAAGCCGTCGGTTCCGGTTGTTGTCTTAGGGTGGCAGTCGTTATGGCATGTTGGTAGTATATTTTTTGCGAATGCCCCCTAGCTAGCTACCACCCTCAAGTAGAAAATCTGTCGCCAAGCACCTAACGGTGTGTTCCGGCGTTTATACTTGAGAGCCAGTAATTCTAGATTAGACTGAACTACATCTTCTACCACATCATCACTTACCATCAGGTGAGATAGTGATCAAAGGATAAGCTAACGAGTATAAAAAATATAAAAACAGAATATAATAATTGTTAACATACTATTTTATAGAATTTGTGGGAAATCGATAATCGGTATACATCACATTTTGAAGTAAAACGTTGATTTGGTATTAAGCATTGTTATGATTGGCTGTACCGGTCAGTAAGCCAATAACTATAGACTTCTTTACATTGAAAATTATTCGTGTATATAAAATGTGTACATGTGTATGGACTTTATGCTGAGTTTTCTTCTTTTGCCCACATTATTTATTTATATAATATCATCTTTTTCTTTTCCCTCTATGTTAGTTACGAATTATTTTTAAGTTTTTCTTGTGTATTGGTTGTCATTAGTATGTATTTTTTTGTGTGGCAATAAACTAATTTTGATTTGATTTGATTTGATTTGATTTAAAATAACTTTTCTCTTTCAAAAGGCCGGATGTGTACTTCGTGACTGTGACACAAGCTTTGACCTGGATCACTGATCCGCGTCCAGCAAATTCCCTCGCAAACTACGAACCGTGGAGATGTGATAGGAAGGATCTTCCAGAAGCACCATGCAATCTATCGAACAAATGCGCTCTGTCCTTCAAACACCCAGAAACCAACTTCACTGATACAAGATATATGGAAACCTGCAGCGAATGCCCTAACCAGTAAGTTTCTGTATAATATTATGAGTAAAATGTTTTATTTTTGCTTTAACGCATGATCTACGAATTATATTACAAAATTACAATGAGAAGCAAATCATACTCATGTGCGGTATTCGAACCTGCGCCATCCACCCCATTGAGAAATATAATTTTCTTTTCTGTGATCCACCTCTACTGCCGGGGAATGCTCTGACCGCTAAGCCAACATGACATATGACTCATAACTCTCGGTTTCCTTTTGTTCTTAACCATCGTATGGGGACGGAGCGACACCAAAAATCGACACCAGTTCAACTTACGTTTAACTACAAACAAGACTAATTTTGCAATTAGCTTTAAACTAATTAACGATGACGCAACTACTTTCACGGATGTATCCGTGCCGATAAGTAACCATCTCGAGCTTCTTAGCATTTTATTAACACTAACACTCAATTTCGGCTCATATATTCAGTCTAAAGTCTAGCTAGCCTCAAAAAAGCTTGGTGTTTTGGCTAAGGTGAGACAATACTTCACAGTGGGACAGATACTTAATCTTTATCAAGCGCAAGTCCGGACGTGTATGGAGATTGGAGTACTGTTCTCACCCCTAGGATGGTTCTGCCAAATACCAGCTGGAGACACTGGAAGCTTTTGAGAGGAAAGCCAAGAGGCTCATAAACGCTACCAACTTGTAAGCAAGAGACTCCAAAGTCTCGAGCATCACCGCAAAGTCGCTTGTTTATCGGTTTTTTATCGGATGCATTTCGAGGAGTGTGCCACGGAGCTGTATTATTTGATTCCGCTATCCTCATTCTGTAATCGGACATCCAGAGATACTCAGAAGCACCACGGCTATATGGTTGATATGTTGATATGCTACCCAGTTCAGTATAAAAAAAAATGGTAATAGCTCATGAATTCATCATAAATTACAAAATTACAATGAGAGTAAAAAATATAGTCAGGTGCGGAATTCGAACCCACGCCATCCACCTCTATAGCCGGGGTATGCTCTGACCGCTAAGCCAACATGATGTACATAACTCTAATTCGTACTTTCGTTTTATGAGGATAGAGCATTACCTATAGTTCAACTTACGTTGTACTACAAATTAGAGTCTGGCGTTAAATTTATAAGAAGTTAAATCAATATGTTAATTAACTTTCGGATCAGATGTTTCCTTTAGTTGGGCTAAATTTTTTGTTGGAGCTCTTTCTTTAAATGTTAGTATTTCCTAAAATACTATTTGGTAAGGTATAAATTCCACATTTTTGGTTTATCACCTTTGGTTTATCAGGTTGAACACTTGTATTATGCATTGTTATAGTATTAAAAATTATATGTTTCTAAAATCGATTAAGCTACATGATCTTTCTTTGTACCAATCAAATCTTTCGTTGTAACATTCTGTTGTAATAGTGCCGTAATTTGGATTCTTCTTGAGTTCCGCCCATAGAGTTTTACGTTTAACATAATTTTTTATTACAAAATCATAAATATACGATAAGAAACATTTAAGTCATGTGTGGGATCAATTTAAAATTGGTCTTGTACAACGCAAGTGGTACTATAGATGTCGCTCCATCCCAATACGATGGTTAAAGAACGATAGGAAAGATTTGAGTTATGGCGTCATGTCATGTTAGGTCCATTGGTAAGAGCATACCCCGGCTCAAGGGGTGGATGGACGCGGGTTCGAATCCCGCACATGACTTAAATTTTTCTTATCGTATATTTGTGATTTTGTAATGTAACCCGCATAGCAGGCGTTATTGCAAACCTAAGAATATTAAAATTATAAGGTTGCGTCATCATTTACAAGTATAAAACCAATTGCAAAATTGGTCTTGTTTGTAGTACAACGCAAGTGGTACTATAGATGTCGCTCCATCCCAATACGACGGTTAAAGAACGATAGGAAAGATATGAGTTATGACGTCATGCCATGTTAGCTCAATTGGTTAGGGCATACCCCGGCTCAAGGGGTGGATGGACGCGGTTTCGAATCCCGCACTTGACTTAAATTTTTCTTATCGTATATTTGTGATTTTGTAATGTAATCCGCATAGCAGGCGTTATTGTAAACAATATTTTAAAAAAATTATCCTCAAACTAAGCCATTACTAATGTGTGCCTATAATATGAGAATGTTATGCATATTATTGTTTTTTCAGGTACCCCTGGTTAGGAGATTCTGGAGGCACCGGCATTCCTGGAAAGGACAACTATATACCCGATAACCTTAGGAAAAAGTAGTCATAGCAGTTTACGTAGTTATGGAAACGAGTATAATCTATTCAGCATATTGCCATTCATGTCTATTTTAGTCTAATAGAAAAATATACTGACTTACTAATGAGTGTGTAGTTACTTGTTTGTTTCTGAGATAACAATGATAACCTTAAGATTTTTATAGAGCAAGTAAACCTTGAATTCGTCGAATAAATATATGAACAAAACATATTTGGTAAATTAAATAATAAGCTTTAAACATGGCAATAAAAATAAATAACAGCGCCCCTTACGCAATATGCCAATTTGTGTACAAACGAATACTCATTTTTCTATTGTAAACTGATATTCTGAATAGATTAAGGAATTATTTTTTGTATATATTATTTTATTATAGCCTAGTAAGTAAGAGTGACTAGTCGTCGCAATTTGGAATGATAATGTCAGAATATTGCAGTATATTTGATTTAATATCCAGATAATTTTTAGAGTCATGATAAAGAAATTCTCCATTTCAACTGTAACAAATTACCTGTTGTTTGGTTTTTGTACCACTAAAAAATCATTAAAACTAATTAAAAAATGCATCACGATTTCAAAGAAGATTGTTTTTTTCTTCTGGTTTGGTATGCCGGTTGTTTGTTAGGGAATAAATACCTCATACTTCCTTATGTAATTTTCATAACGATACAATACACTCGAAAACGAGTTTGGTGCTTTTCGTTATAATACAATGTATTATGAGATACCTTACCTTACGTTGTTAGCGAATAAACTTTTATTTCAATATTATTTGTTATTATTCTGAAACATGGAAAAAACCCTCGTTAAGATACATAACATTATCTTACCGTAACTATTGTTAACTTTTCTCAGTACACAAATATTCGGAACAAAAGTAGTTATAAGTTCATAGTAAAATAAAACATAGAACAACTGTATCCGTGTGTAAAATAAATGTTCATCGATTAGATGAAGAATCTATGCAGCCTTAGAAGTTCGTTCTTTCTTGATTAACTTAATATTACCTCTGTTCTATTGGACTTGGAATTGTGTTTAAATCAGTTTGCAAACACCACAATCAATCAATGCAGACGTAATTATATTAGCAATGTTAACCAAGTGATTCATCTGTCTTCGCTTATGGATGATGTCATAGAACTAGGAATGGAATGCATCAATTATCTTCCAATTACCTGAATAATTGCTTGTTTCGATCAATTTCTATCCATCATTAGCTCACTAAACCATTCATTACCCTCCATTATATGATTCATCAGCAAATGGGTATATGTGGGACATAAACCTCAGATTACCTCCCAACTTAAATCCTCTCCACAATCCTGTTTTACACAAACGCGCTATTAAAAGTTTTGTTTCCCTACTAAGTGTAAACTGATTAATTATTCGGCTTTCCATTAGAGTGCCAAAGTTGTTTCAAAAAGGTGGCTCGTGGTGTGTTACCTAATAAAAGTCCCGAAAAAAGACTATTGTGTACATATTTTATAACCGGTGGCAGGCGCGCTGAGACCCGACGGCGGAGATTTAATTTGAGATTGCGCCCAGAACGGCTCTTCGAAAACTTTCTCCATATTCACATGCATTAGTCGCTATTACTGAGAGTTTTTGTTATACACATATTCTGAATTGCTTTCACCCCATTCTAGAGTCGACTCTCAAGATTCTATATTATTAAAGTTTACAGCTTAACGTGCGTGCAGACGTACATATACATTTTACGTAACTCTCGCTCCTTCGATATCGACTTTAAGTATCTTATAAAAAGTAATATCGTGAAAATTGCAGGGATTCCACTGATATTGAATCAATTTTTGCATGGTATTGAGAATGCCCGTCTGTGGTGGAGGGTGGCTACCTACCACCCTCATGTAGAAAATCTGTCGCCAAGCACCTATCGGTGTGTTTCGGCAGCTATCATTGAGAGCCAGTATTTTTAGTTAGCTTGAACAACATCTTCGACCACGTCATCACTTACCATCACATGAGATAGTGGTCAAAAGCTAACCTAACAACCATAAAAACATTAAAAATTTATATCTACTAGGTAAGAAATATATTATCTCCATTTAAGACAGTTCGGTTCGGTTAGAGCATTAGATCCCCGAAATATTTTGTTTAAATATTCTGTATTCTCAAGAGATTTTGCATTAATTTTATTTATAGCTGATAGGCTACCCTTTGACTACTTTCTCACCAGATGGTAAGTGATGATGTGGTTGAAAGTGTCGAATTACTGGCACTGAGGACAGCTGACGAAAGACGCCGTAATAAAAATTTCATTAGTAATATTGACATTCTGTCGACAAGTCTTCAGTAATGAGTGACCTCATAGAGAAACAATATCATAAGACCTCTTTTAGGGTTCCGTGTACTGTATACGGATAACGGGAATCTATTACTAAGCTTGGCTGTCCATTCTCTCCGTGCTCCCGTTAATCTGTCTGTCCATCTCAGGGGGTGATTTCCCGATTTTAGGTAACTATGAAGGTGTACCTCTTCAAAAAATATGTACGGATGTTATAGAAGTAATTTTAACAACTGCTCGATTAAGAGATTTTACGCCTTGGCAGCGCAAAATATATCTGAATGGGAACTGTTTTATTATTACTTTTTGGATCTCATTCATGAAAACTCATTTTTAAATCTAACCTCCGTTAAAATGTGACCAATTATATCTTTAACAAATTTGTATTACATATTTTAAGTTCAACTAGAATCCAAGTAAAAACTACTAGAGAAAACTCTAATGTTCGCGCATTTCGGACCAACAAAAGGTCTTAGCCGCCACGCAGCGTGCATTGAGATTGAACTTTGTTACATTATATACTAGTTCCTTATTGATTTTAATCGCCCTTATAAAGGGAGTTTAGCTGTTGTAAACTATAATAGGTTTTAGTTTTCTCAGTATATATTACGTTATTATTGCGCATATCTGTAATATTACAAAAACAAACTAACATATTAAGGGAGGTCTCTCAAGGATGAAACGGGTTTTTTTTCTACGTTTATTTCTATCATAGACTGGTAATGCAATCAACAGTCCAACTAGGTACAAGTACAGCAATAGCTTTAGAGTATAACATTATATGCAAGCGGAACTCGCTTTAAAGAACCGCACGGAATGAAAAAGGAATGCTTTTGGCGAAAATACTATTTTGTGTATTGACACGGAACGCAGGCTGCACAAATCTGACTTACAATCGGCTTGATTTTGTTAAAACTAAGTATTATTAAACAAGATACAATAACAGTAGCGAAAAACATTAGGCAAAATTTACATGAAGCTGACCACTTAACAAATAGTTGACCATCATAAGCGTAAACCCAAATGGAATGACAGCGACCGGCAGACGTCAAATTACGCGCCGTAAGATACGATATGTCCACAAATATGTGTAATACTAAACTACGTAAATATCAACAAGAAGCCGTTATGTAGAAGGTGGTAATAAGATCCGGAGGCATTTCCACCGAGTGTTGAACATTACAGGGACCTCAGGCATGCCAGAGCTTCATAAAATATAATAAGACTGCCGCGCCACCCGTGATATAAACAGGTCAGCCTTGTAACGAAATATGCATGGAATCTTTATGATATACAACTATTTTTGCACGACAAACAAAATTGCTGTTTATAACCCACCCGGATTCTAAATTATTACAACTTTTAGTTTAAACACGAGCTTTAATTTACTAGCACTAGTTTTATTGCGATTTCATTGACACTGAAAGTTACTGAAAGCGCAGCATTCAATTTACTATACCATCAAATACGTTTAATAGAACTGGTCATAAGCTAGTCAGGCCTCCCCATTGCAACATCCCATAAAAGAAAAATAGTTTATTGCTTTTGATCACAGCTTCAAAACTACATTAAGGCAAACGCTGAACTATTGCGGTAAATTCATAATTTTATTATTATTTTGGTTTTGTAGCTAGATGGTCTAACTATTGTACTTGATCATGTAAAACGCGAGATTCGGAGAAGAGTTATTGGAGTATCTTGAAGCACTCGTAGCGAAGTTTGCTTAGCCGTTCTTAACCGATCAGCTAAGTTAAGCAACGTCCGCCGTGGTTTTGACTTGATGGTTGACCGCTAGTGACTTTACTACTGAGCGCTTCCGTGCTTCGGGCGGCACGTTAAACCGTCGGTGCCGGTTGTTGTCTTAGGATGGCAGCCGTTACAGCATGGTGGCAGGGCATTTTGCGAATGCCCGCCTGTATAGCTACCACCCTCAAGTAGAAAATCTTTCACCAAGCTCCAAACTGTGTGTTCTGGCAGCTGTAATTGAGAGCCAGTAATTCTAGGTAATAGTAATTCCAATCCATCATAATCATAAAAATAATAAAATAAGAGTATTCACAAAATCTGTACAAGTAAATAAAAAAAAAAAATTAAATACTTATTGAATAATTAAAATTTGTTACCGATAAACGTCTTTATAAATATTTTGTCAGTTTCAGGGGAAATCATATGCATTGGTGTCCAATAAACTACTTATTAAAGATACTACTTGCAATATGACTTTATACTCGCAAATGTCAATGTTATGCAGAATGGTTACGAAACCTACCTAAGAGTGAAAAAACTCATAAAACTTTGCATTTCCCGCTATAGAGTCAGTTTCCACCAACAACGTTTTCAGTACCTATATACTTGTTGTTAAATAGAGAATAGTGTACTGTATGCCAGTATTTGAGATTGATGACTTGTATATTTTTGAGATAGTAGCCGTAACAAAAATGGTCTAGAATTTTCTACTGACAGCCCCCTTATGTGTTTATTATTTCAAATATGTATATCGCAATCGAGCCGTATCCAGCCCGGCTAGCATGCGCGCCACGAGTAAATTTTGTCTACACTTTATCTCGTGTAAAATATACATATCGCACTATGTCTACGAGTGCTAACATGGCAGGGCAAAGAACTCTTACTTGTTTACCTGTATTTAGGCTACCCGTAGCTATTGTACTTGTCGACCAACACTAACATGCGCGCCTCAGTTTAATCGATTTTTGACACTTATCTGCGAGTATTTGCGTGAATTTTCTCGTCCTACTTTTTGAGAACGAGATAAATCTGTGTCTATCTCGCGCGTACCAGTATAATGGGGGCGATCGACGATTTAGTACAAATTTACTTTCCATCCAGTGTTAGCAGACCAGTAATATTTGTGTGTGTAATCAATACAATAACGAAATTTGAATATGAACACAACTCACGAACTCTTGTGCGTAGCTCAAATTCAATATCTTTGAATAAAGCGATAGGTAGTGTTTTCGACTATTTTTAATTATTATGTACTTACTATATGTTGCTGATTACTTAAATAAAACAGTTATAATGTAAGTAAATCAGTAGGTATAAAAAAAAAATTAAAATTTTAATGAAATTCGCAGTCAATATTTAAAGTAATCTAAATGAATAACTACTTTTAGGGTTCCGTACCCAATATGTTGCTATAAAATATTCTTCTGCTGATCGTACTTATTAGAGTGAATATGAGTGAAGTTAGCCAAGAGCCCGTCCTATTCTTATTTTAATCGCTTTGGACATACTGTGTTGTAATAGTACATTATGAAATAAGTGCGGTAAGTTAAAAAGTACAGCTGAGGCAATATTGCTAGACCAGGGCTACAAGAAAGCAGAGGCTGTAATTATCAAAGCGCACGTATGTCATACGACGTTCAACACACTTGGGAGGAACAAATACAAAAATTTCGATACGAAAATATTTACTTTATCTTTTTGATAGCAATAATAATCTGATTAAGAAGGTATATAATAAAATCTTCTAAAGTTCTACTTCAGGAGGTAAAAAAAACTCTTTGGTTTGTTTGTTGTATATGAAAAACGAATGCAACAAACTACAATCTACTTTGTGAGAAGTGTGGAAAAGTTGTTTTTTTCTATGTGCGGTAAAGTAAAAAAAAGCACGAGTGCGTCATATACTACATAATGACACTAAAATCGGGGCATTTAAAGGCCCGTTACGAGCTCGTGTGTTGTTAAATAATAATCTGATTGAGTTTACGAGCCTGTTTTCTTCATCCACGACTACCCACCGGCGACGCCCAAAATACTTACAAGGATTTATGATGAGTGCTAATGATGATGATGGTGGGGGGATACCCCCGTCATGTACATACATTTATACTCTAATACATTTAATGAGTTCTAGACGATGACACCCTACTGATGATGCCCCACTTTTATACCCCAGCATGTGGAGTGTCATTATTGAGAGCTCATTGAGGAAAATACAAATATACTTCAGTACCGTAGAATCGGAGCTGCAGCACTCTATGGAGTAAGTTGTAGGACCTCAGTATAAGCTGGTATAAGTCCCATAACAACTAGCACAATACGATCTCACCCATGCACGTAACCGCGGCGGAGGATAGCGCGCTGCTTTCGTTGCTCTGTGGCCTTATGTACACATAATAAAACATTAATAATAAATATGTATGAAAATTTTTCGGGTCTAAACATGTAAGAAAATAATAGAGAGAGAGCGTTTCAGGGGGAAACCCAATTGCCATCTGTCGTCAAGTATAGTTCCAGACTCCGTATTGCTACTGAAAACTTCTTTGCCGAAGTACAACCTCGGGAGCGAACCCAGGGCCTTGAGATTCCCAAGTGATACTTTTACACACACACCAACGACGCAGTCTATCGTTACTAGTCTTTTTTAATGTTACGAAGTGATGAGACGGAGAAGTCACCCATCGATGGTAAGCAACATGCCAAGCAATACGTCTGTCCATTACAGTTGCAGTGCCATCGTACTCGTTCTACTTGACACTGCACTACACACTGCACTCGCCACTCCGAGACTTTATATAATTGCCCTTCGAGGATAACACGTATAGTGTTTGCATACTACTGCTTCGAAGCACAATATATAGTACTGCAGTAGTACCCCACGAGATAGAATTTTGCTGAAGAGTACTTACCTGGTAAAAATGCTTGTAAAATTTACCGTTCTACAATAACAGACAAATAGTACCTTAAAAAAATCTTTAGCTGACTTCTTAACCCATACTGAACCTTATGATGGTACGATAAAACATCCCTCGTTACTATATTATTTGTTGTGTTGAGTCAAAGTCAAAGTCAAAATAATTTATTCAATTTAGGCGTCTACGACGCACTTATGAAGGTCAATTACAAATGTAAGTTTTGAAATATTCTACACAACTTGATAAATAGTTATATTTCGTTTACCAATGTGTCATAGCAATCCGCATTTCTTAACTTATTTACTGTAACTTGGGTTGCCAAAAGAAACATAATTTCTAACAAGTTATTAAAGTTGGTAAGTAGTTTGCATCCACTGGCTTATTCAAGGACTGCCTAGACGAGACGTAAACTCTTTGACGTCTCTGAACTCCTGGTACTCATTAGGAACGAACTTGGTTTGTTTATGCTCCAATGCAGGCAGATGTTTGATATAGTACTGCATAACCCAGTAAGTAAGCCTTCCTGGCCAAGTATGAGTTAACCGGTTATATACGAGGCCAGGATGGCTTTCTTACTAGTTGAGGCTTATACAGGATTTTCTCAAAAATTAAAGAAAGTGTAACAACAAACAATTATAAATAAAACACACACACAATTATCGCAATTGAGTGTGAAATCCCGCCAGTCGTTCTTTTTTTGCGTTTAGTTCTGAACCTTATTCTATTTTTACATTACATGATTGTTTTAGTAAAAATTATGTAAAATTAAGTTTTTGATACTTTGTCATGTTACTTGTCTACTGTTACTCTGTAAATGTTAATTTTAATCCAACATGATTTATACACTGAAATGTTTAAATAAAAACTTAAAATCCCACACTATTCTTCTACAAAATTATTTAGTACAAAACGCAACGTGCATATTTTTTCTGCGTTGCGTTAAGTGTCACAGACTATAAAATGGCTGTTAAAAGGCTCCAAAAATATATCTACCTCATAAAATGTCATTCCAAAAACAGAGATGGATATATATTTGGAGCCTCCCTCCTATAACCATGTTATAATGGCTAAACTCTAATCTGTGCCCGGTACTAAGTTTTTTTTCTAAGCAGATCTAAAGAGGATGACCTACTGTCCAGTAAGCAAATTACATACTTACTTGCTGGACAGTTGGATATTCCAAATTTAAATTCTCGCTTCTTACTGGACAGTTGTGATTAAGTTAGGAGATGTTACAAAATTACATACCATTTTTGAGAAAGTTAATATTACCTAATAACCTAATACGAATAGCTTAATGTAAATTGGATTGATTCAGATACCGGAATTGTATCCCTCCATGTCTTTCTGTGAGAGTCATATGGGGCGACAAAAGGATATATACCAGAATGTGGACAGCAGCTCCTTCTGAAGAACTATCATAAGAAAAGTAGAACACCGCAAATAATATACATAGCTACACAAAGGGATAATACGTGCAGCACTGGAAGTGTAATTATAAAACTAATTATGTTTAAACGAATTTGTATAAACTAAATCAAGTGCTGGGATCCAAAGTCTGCTTGAATTTGTTACATCGCGGTTATCCAAAGTTAAGCAAAAAAGAATAAAAAATAAGATATGCTATGGAAATAATTTATTATGAATTTGTCACTTTAAGTAAATGTTAATTTATTGAATTCTGACTAAAATATTTCTGATTATATAATGAAAACTTTATTGTTTCGCATAATATATTTGGTGATTCCATACGATGAACAGTAGGAGACATTATAGATTTTGGATATCTTATATGTTATCTTCTTTTATGATATTTCTACGTGAAAAGTGCACTGAATTTATCGACTTACCTGTACAATAAACGCATATCATCAAGACTAGAGAGACCTACTTATAGGAGAACGTCCTAATCAAAAGTAGAACTAAAGTAAAATATATTATATTGAGATCGATGCTAAGCTTCTACATTCGTCGCAAATTGTCTTTCCTAAGAAGCTCATGCAGCTTTATGACTAGTATGTCGAAAGCTGAAATGAACTTGTGACGTGTTCAGCGCATAAGAAAGAGCCAGCATCTTTACATACGTACACATGAGTAGGTATGTATATCTATTGTCTGTTTTCGTGGACGCATTACTTCGTAGAGAGAGCAGACTCTTATCTCAAAGGCTATGGCTTGTTTATCGTCCAACTCCCATTTATGACTTCGTTATTTCCCTATTCTGACGACATAAAAACGTCGTCTATAAGAATAACTCCGGGCTTTTATCTCTATGAGTACATTGATAAGGGAAAAATAATGAGACGACTTATGCGGATCGATTCCGATTAGGTTGTTATTGTGGTAGAGTTAACGAAGTCAGCGAGAGCACTTAGAGGTGATTTACTGACTCAATATTTCCAGTTCCGAGTCTTGATTTGAGTGTTACATCTTTGTACGTCATATGTCGTAAAACCGCCTCTGTTTCCAATGTTTCCATTTACATATTCCGAGATGATTCACGGCCGAGTTTATAGTCGACAGATGAAACTCCGGATAATTTTCGCATGAAATATTTCCTTTCGAGTTATATCGGGCGACTAGCAAAATTAGACCCAGTGAGACATTGTTTGGAGAAGACAATAGTAGAAATTTCAATTATCTTCTTAATGAGAACAGTATTTCAGGGTAAGTGTATTCCATGCCGGTAAATATAGAAAGTAAAATATTTTATACGATACCAATTTGGGCCACAGAAAAGGAATCGTCAGTGTTGTCAGCGACATATATAATAAGGCATTCTAAATTAAAATAAGACATCAGAACAACTTCTTTGTTAAAAATTCGAGGAAAAACACGGGCAATTGTATTTGTATGTGATTAAGGTCATTTGCCTGTCCTGTGTGTTGTAGATAAGTACTTAGATGCTATTAAAGGGCCTTTTATAGGTCAACAGTAAAACTAAGAGCTTCGAATCACATTTCACATTTTCCTATTCTATGCGCGTTTATAAAACTACTCTATCTCCATTGCGAGCAATGTTTACATTAAGTGGCTTTTGGCTTGCATTTATGTTCAATTCGAGAGAAGGCATCTTGTATTCCTAAACTGTTCGCCCGCTTTGAGCTGTCCGAGCCAAGGCATTTGGCTGGCTTTTGTATTTTTGTCGAGACAAATAGCATGTACCATCTGATAAGAGGCTGTCGTCGGCTCGTCTACAACCAATCGCTTTGCGGACATGCCTCGCTTTTCCATTTTGTTTTTATTACGCAATTCTGCCACGTTTATTTTAGAGTCCATAAATGTTTGCTCGAGAGATGACGGTATTTTTAGTGGACATCTTTGTGATGACTAAACTCTAAGGAAATATGTTGCAGGAGTATTGTATTTTGTATGTTTAGCTCACCTAGTTTTGGGTGCTCGCGGGCTGCAGTAATAACAACGTAGATATTTCGTTGTATGTTTTTGGCTTATACATAAATACTAGGAGATATACGCGTAGGTATGTATTGTAAAGTATGCGTAGGTATAGTTATTATTTTGTAGTTTGGAAGTATAATTCGGAGAACGAAGAAATGGACGTAATCGTCGCGAAAACGGTTGCGGCTGCATTATGAATTTGTACTCTTTTGTCCGCAATTTTTAATTCTACCGGTGAAATGTATTGTTCATGGAACAAAAGTCTCTAGTGTCATTGTTGTTGGCCAAAGTTCATTTAAATTCCGTGGCCGCGAGAGGGAACAGTAGCAAATATGAATTCCTTTACTCCTATTGTCAAACTGCTTTTGCTCGTTTTGGTATAATACTCCTGAAAGCCACATTGTGTGTTATGTGCCTCTGCTCGCCTCAGTAAATCTTTTCTGAATATAAGCAATATTGGACTGTGGTCTTTCATTTTCGGGCGAAGAGAATATTAAAAGTTTTTGTATAGGTATGGTATTGTATTTAGAGGTATTGTGAATCAAATATTGTTTCTTCGATATATTGTTTCTTCGGAATATTGTTTTGTGAGGCTTACACAGGCTTACGGCTTCCTTTTCAAAACTTTTTCATTGTTGATCACGAACAATAAATAACACAGAAAAATATTTGCGAGGATGTCACGATGTCACGTTCTTAGTAAGTCACAGAAAGTAAAATATGCAATATAATGCTAGACAAATATCAAGTTATGCTTGTTTGCAGTTTTGCATCTAAACCACACCCTGGACACTCGACTCATTCTCTATACAAAAGCCGCGTTCTAACTACCTATTACGCAGAGACTACACAAATGTTGTTTTTGTACACGCGTAATAGTGTGCCTGAAGTCTAAGGTTGTCACCGTATGAATAATTAATAATTATGTATATACCTGCAGAAACACTTAACAGCACAACAATCCAACTGCATGTACGACGTAGGAATATGCAACACAACCGAGTAGGTAACATTACTTCACATTTCCCTCCATTACTTATACAATAATAAATACCTATACTACAGAAAGTATCATTCCAAGTTCACATTTTATACAAGTAATGATAATAATTACAATCACAATATGTACCTAATAATTTATGTTCTTCTCGTATAATAAACACTCATTATTCACAACAAACAATCCTTTTCTTGTTTAGGTGATAAGCAGCCGTAAACAGCACAAGAGTATCCAATTCTCAACTTTTAAGGTTGAACTGGCCGGTCACTTCTCCATACAAACGTCATAGGGTGATCACTCCCGTATTTGAGATTTTAGATCCAGAATTAGGCATAATATCGATTGAACACGTCATTACCTAGGCTTGTGATTTAACGAAATTTTAAAAAGTTATGAGCCTCGAATATGTTATATGAAAATGTTTCGAGTCTCATATCTCTCAAGTTAGTTATATTATAAAAAAAATGTTACGATACAAGCCTGGATAATAAAGAGATGAATTGATATGATGCTTTGTTTTGGACCTATATCCTCAAATAAGGGAGTGTTCACCCTACGACGTTCGTATGGAGAACTGACCAGACCCTTAAAATACTGGTACGATCGTCACGCCATCGTGCGCGAGTTGCGTGTCCCGTACTCAAGTCAGCTCAGCGACAGCTCAGAATCATCGGGGGCGGGGTGAGGAAAGCTCGTTTGGAGGGGGGAGTGGAGTGTCCATTCTATACGCAGTATTATTATATGTTCTATGCCTAAACTGCAGCCAACAAAAGTAGCTTCAATTAAATCTTGTAAAAGAGTACAGACATATAAAAAGAAAATGGCCCCGAGTTTATTGCCTGTTCTTCTCGAAGTGGCTCTTACAATTTTTACTGAACGCGGGAATAGAATATTTTAATAGTACTTTATGTAATTGTCGTTCATATGAGCGTCGTAGACTCCAAAATTAAATAAATGATTTTGACTTTGACTTTCAATTTTCTTTGTGCATGTTGGTGGGTCATTTTGCGGTTACCCGGATGGCTAGCTACCGTGCTGAAGTAGAAAATTTGTCAAATGTCTGCCAAGCACTTAATAGCGTAGTCCAGTAGCTGTCTTCAAGAGGCAGTAATTCTAGGTTAGACTGAACCACACTTTTGACCTCATCATCATATGCCAGGTGAGTTAGAATTTTTTATATCAACAAACTCATTAAAGCCAATTTATTCGTATATCACATGAGCGTAGGGCATTTTACAAATGCTCGCTTGGCAGACTTCAAGTAGAAAATCTGTCATCAACCATCAAGTTAAGTGTATTCCATGACAGCAGCAGCTTGATTTTCAAGGTTAAGCCTGTTTACCAGCCTCGGCCACATGATCAGTTACCTAGATGAGATAGTGGTCAAACGCTAGCCTGTCAGGTACAAAAAAATGTAACAAAATCGTAGATACAAGCGCGTTTGCGTTGTCTATTTTTTGTCTATATTGACTGGTCTAGAATCAATTGACGTTAAGATATATCGTAAAGAAGACGTGTATGAGAGATGTGAGTACTGCGATGACATGTAATAGAACAATGTGTAATAATATATAAATTTTGTGCCCACACCAATTAGCTTGGGATAACGTTAATAAGAAGAAGATCAGTGTTATTTTCTAATGATTAGAATGATGTGCTTAAATACAATCGAGATCAGTATACTACAAATAAAAATGTTCTCAATATCCGACGTTGTTAACTTTTCGAAGTTTCCAGAACGTTAAAATCGATTGTGATTCTGGCGACATGCCTGTCACCAGTTGTATATAATATAAGCCGCCAAGTTTCAATAGTTGCAAAGGAGAGGTGACCACTCTGGCTGCGGTCCAAGCCCGTCAGTTTTCATCAGATTCAAAGCACCGCGCCGGGTCGCAACAAGTTATGGAAACATTTTAAAAGTGTTAAGAATATTTTATATTTTTTTTATATTATTGTGACGAAACAAGCTCGTGGCGTGATGTTAACCGGACTAATCTCTGCCTATAACAGATACATTTCGTCTGACTCGAATTGCACTGCGCCCTCTCTTCACCTTGAGACAAAGTTGTTTAGTCTCATATGCATGTAATTTCACTGGTTCTCATGGACTACTGCCGGAACACCCGTTAGGTGCTTGGCGATAGATTTTCCACTTGAGGGTGTTTGCCAGGCGGGCATTCGCAAAATGCCCTTCCACCATGCGATGAAGCTCAAGCCCGCGGCGTGATACGAACCATAGACCTGCTGCACGGCAGTGCATAGCCAATGCCACTGAGCCATCATTGCTTCAAATTTGACAACGGTCTCAGGATTAAGTATATTTAAAAGGTAATTTATTGGTTATGTAAGGTTTAGTTGAAATATATGAATATAGGTAGGCAATCTGCTGAGCATTAATTATAGTTTTTATGACATAATTAATGTTTTATATAGGTATTCTTACCCTTTGAGCCCAAAGAAAAGATCCTTTCTCCTAATCCTGTCGTTTAGTTATGGGCCCTTAGGGCAACATAACATATTAAAAAATATTTAGGAATAATACATAACATATTGCAATACATGGATAATGTCATGAGTAAGGTACATGCTAATTTAGTAGAAATGCTAAAAGTTAATAACTACCTACCTAAGGTAAAAACGCCATACTTGTAGGCATAGATAACAATTTCGTCGACTTGCAAATAAAGCTTTAGTTATAACGAAACCAAAAAGAAATCAGTTGTCCCTTTTTTAACCCCGATGCAAAAAAAGAGCGTGTGCTCATAAATGTATGGACCAATTTTGTTGAGTTTTTTTAAAGCTGTTGTCGTCGATATAAATCTTAGCTACAAATATTTACGCAGGTCTGTGTCAGGAGTCACTTAAAATGTCATTGCTATACGTGTTATTATTGCAGTAAAAATATGTAATGATTAACTGAATGTGATGTAAGTATGTGTGTGTAAAAAAAACATTAATTACCTACTGATGGACAGGCCTTTGGCTTCTATTTTTCTTGATGTTTAAGTGATGATAAAGTAGAGGTTCAATAAACTAAACATAAAATGGGAACTGTGTCAGAAAATCAGCTCAACTTTTCATCCAGCATTCAGTGGGAGCCCGCCTTTTAGCAGGCTTTAACTTGTGGTAGTACTTCATTATAGCAGCATTTTTGTTGGTCTCGTGCCAATCTCATCGGGCGGCCTATGCGCAATATTGCACGCCCGCTGGCCGCCTCTTCATATTTCCGGGAATTATAGGAATCCGTCGAAATTTAGCCTAGGTACTGTACGTAAAGAAGCACTAAGAATATCGTTGAAGCATTGTTATTTTATTTCTCTATTTTAGTGAATAATAAGTAGGTAGTACCTATATATATATATATATATATATATATAGGTACTACCTACTAATTTCGACGGATTCCTATATATATATATATATATATATATATAAAATTCCCTTTCATCGTAAGAGACGAAGAAAGGAAATATACCGAGATTGTATGGAAGACATCGCTCTCAGCGATAAGTTTGTCACATTTAGTCTTGGTTAATATAATTTGTAAGTTACATAAAATTTTAAATTTGTAATGTTCCGATAACGTGTTCAATTTTTACGATACCCACAGAAAGCTGTATACTTATCGTACTAATATCTAGTATTGAAATAAATTTGAAATTCTACTACCACTACTATTTTTATATTCGTGAAACATGAAGCTTGTATAACTGGTCAATAATATGGAAAAATTATATGCAAACGACTAAGCCATAAACAAACAATCTCAGAACACGAAATTAGTCAGCACAGTGAATCAGTGAAACAATTTAACAATCCATAAATAATGTCATAGTCAAGCTTATCAGAACAGTTCCAAAATATTATACGAAACCTGACATCCAATATAAAGATCCATGCTTCGAACTATTGGACGTCGTTAAAATACGTATTAAAAATGGTACACTAAAAATTAATTTTAAATTTGTCATGACGTAATGAAAGCTTGTAAAAAAGCTGTTTTTACGCTACCCAATGTTTTTCTCGCTTTAGTGAGGAGAAATTGTGAGTTTAGCTCGGCAGCAAAGTTATTCTATGTCTCGTACTCGCGAAACCCTCACCATGCTCAGGTATAGGTATTTATAGGTTTCAATAAAAGTACCTACTCGTGTAAAACGCTAGGTAGCGTAAAAACAACTTTTTATAGTAAATGTTATTAAAAATACGAATAAAATTTACCGAGGGATCATTATTACACTATAATAATACTAGCTTTTATAAAGCATATTATTATATTAATTATAATAATATGCTTTATAGATTAGCCTTTGACCTCTATCTCACCTGATGGTAAGTGATGATGTCGTCGAAGATGTTGTTCAGGCTAACCTAGAAGTACTGGCTCTCATGGACAGCTGCCGGAACACACCGTTAAGTGCTTGGCGACAGATTTTCTACTTGAGGGTGGTAGCTAGCCAGGCGGGCATTCGCAAAATGCCCTACCACCGTGCAAATGATTTTATTGTCGTAGCTGCAGTGTTGTATATAGTTCGTAGTAATTTGTTAATATATGTAAATTGATACTAGTTAATCCTTTTTAATCTTATTAATTTGGCCTCGTAGGTAAATAGTCCAAATTTTCCATAAAGTTTTCCATTCTGGTACACTTTGAAAACATAGGTACTTATATATGTGCCCCGTGGCTACGGCTAAGTCCAACGTAGTGCCCTATGTCGAATGTTGTAAAATATCGATAAAGTACTCAGCCGCAGTCGTGAAATTGTCTCTGTTACACTTAGCATCATAAGACATTATCGCAAATTCTTGCCAATTAGCCACTACATGTCTAACAACCTTTTTACGCACATCCGTTGCCCTATCCTGAGTCCCATAGAATAAATAGGACATGGATTGAACGTGGCTGATGATGAAATTGAAGTGCGCCAATCGTTTAAGTAACCTCGGTCAGAGCTCAGTGGTGAGGCACCACATGATGAATCGCAACACCATACTCGAGTTGCCTGTCATGCTCGCTGCTCGACGGACGTCTCATCCAAATTAAATATCTTAATTGTACAAAGATACAATAATATTATTAACTTTTTAAATAAAGTTATATATATGTAAGCTAGTTTTTTTTCTTTTTCTTATATCAATTGTTTGTCTGCATATTACGGTTCAAAAGATACATCAATATGACATATGGACGAACAGGCCCAGCGTCAGCGATATAGGTTCAGGTGACCAACTTTCCTCCCCTTTTACACCCTCATTAATCAACCCTAGCAAAAAATATTATTCTGGCATGTTTATGTTATAAAAATCTATCCAGATACCAATTTTCACCACTATAACTTCAAAAACAGTGACCTTTCCATAAAAAGTTTTATCCCCAATTTTATCCCGTTATGTCATCCCTGTCAAAAAAATGTTAACACGTCATTTTTTATTTTGAATGATCTATCTGAAAACAAATTTTCAGCACTGTATATTAAAAAACAAAGGCCTTTAATACGCACATTTTCACCCATTTTTATCCCTTTGAAGGTTTAGCACACCCCTAGGCATTAGACAAATACACCCTCCAAATTTCAAGTCTTTACGACCAGCGGTACTGGGCTCTGCGTTTTCTGTCAGTCAGTGAGTCAGGACTTAGTTAGATTCTTATATATATAGAGACTCTAATGATGAACCGACTTTCTAAACGTATCATTGGTTTTTATAGAGGGGATCGAATTGTAAAAACCTCGTCCATGCCAGAGAGTAAAAGGCACTTTTCACGCAGATTTCGAATGATAAACTAAACCTTTCCGAACTTGTAAGGTGAAAATATGATTGTATTACTCGTAGCCTAGAGCTTCACTTCTCGCATAATATCATGGAATTTCAAAACTTTGCTGTAAATAAGTACCTACAGTAATTTCGAGGCTCTATTGTTTCGTACTAGTCCCATGAATAATTTGATTCATGTAATTATTAAAGTCTGTTTTCATCAGTCCTCCCTTAAATGGCGGGTTGCGAGGGCGAAGTAATTTTGTCCGGACCGACTGAAACTTGAAAAAGGAAAATTACACAATTTGCTAATGGCTACGGCAGGGATAATAATAATTTGTAACTGGGTTTTATAACCAAAGAATATAATATTGAATCGAATTACGGCCTCAGGGCATTTCTATTGACGTTAGAAGAATGCCGGATAGCTGTATAATTTCGATAGATTTCCACTTAGAGAATTATTACGGTAGTAGAAAGAAGTGCGGTAAAGGTACTGAAGGTTAAGTGGCAGTAAAAATCTAATTCAGAGCACTTTTAAATTAAAAATTCTCAAGTTTATCACCCTAAGCTTTCGTTTTACTTTACCGTCTTCAATTTAAAATAGAAGACGTCGACGGAATTCGCTCTCGGATTTTATTGGAGGGAGATACAGTTAGCACATCCTCACTGCGCTCAGCAGAAACTTGAGTAGGCGCATCAGGCACGCGAGACTTTATTAAAACTACCTCCCGGTCCATAACCAGGTGAGTTCAATTCTCGACGGGTCGGATTACGGCGCGGAGTAAAGGCGCTTGAGGTCACTCGGGCTGTATAAACGCGCGATTTGGTGGTAAATTTACAACTTTTTCTCGGCTCCCGGTCTCTGACAGAGGCAGTAAACTGCGAAGCAATCTCGCCGCACCGCTACAGAGTTATTTTGCAGAATATTGCGGCCACGACTAATAAAATGACAAATAGCTGACGGCCCCGCGCGGACATACGGACGAAATGTATAGCAAGTACTGGAATTAGACGAGGGGACGATACAAAATGAAAAATTTCGTTTAGGGTCCCGCTATGTAGCTACGTTTGTATGGAGATTTATGTTTCACGAAATTAGTTTAGGAAGCTTTATCCGGTTTCGGTGAAAGTAAATACGGACAAGGTAAAACTATAGTATATCTTGGTTTTTTAGTTACTATGAATTAAACGTTTTTGTGATATGAACTCGTCCATATTTGATAGACACATTTTTAATGTACCTAAGTATTATTTTTAATTTAATTATTTTTAATTATAATAAAGGGTAAAAAAAAAGTTTCACCAATATGTATAAAATGATGCGTGCGTTCTCTCTTCAATATTGCCACACCCTATCAGGAAAATGTCCTCACCATTTCCATAGATTTAGTATTATAATAAATACATTGTGCAGCTGTTAGTTCGTGATTACCAGCAAATAAAACGACATTTCTGACCATTGACTTATAGGTATGTTACTTCGCGTTAAACATGTTTTATTATTATTGTACGACCTTTGACCACTATTTATCTTCTGTTGTGATAATATTTTAGGGTATTTAATAAGCAGACAAACAAACAATGAGGAAATTTATCTTAAGGAGAGCTGCCGATATACCTACATAGTTAGGTTCTAGTAACAGATTTAATCCTTGAAATCTTCAATTGCAAAATGTTCTGAATCTGAAGTTTCTCAGTGTCACGCTGATCAGTGAAACAGCAACTGTACATGCGTGACGCCTACCGACAAGAGGACGAAATATCCGTTTTGTGAATTCATATCTTAAAAAAAGGATTTGAATCTTGCAGTCGACACACACTACCGCTGGGCCCTGCGCTTCAAGACGCAATGAACAAAGCCCTTTGTAAGTAATTACTACAAGTCAAGCGCCCTTAGGAGAAATTCCTTTAGATCCCGATACCTCCCGAGCGGAAGAGTCGGCTTCCGTATAAAGCGGAGGTCGGGTTATGTTCAAATTTCATCTGGAGAGCACTTACTGAACAATATCGCAGAGCCGGCCACCGGCGTCTCGATATCCTACAGAGCTGTTTGCACATTCTTGCTACCTGTGGAACTCTAATCCAATCTATTCCAGCCTGTGTGTTCCTTTACGGTATAATAACTCGATAGGTCAGTACCATACGATATTGGAAAGCCAAGATTGTATCAGTTTTACTTTTGGAGGGGAAATTCAGTTTGCGGGCTTTACGCTGGGATTACAAAACGAAGAAAAAGTTGATGCAAAAATTTGCAGCTAAAAACGGTTCAGGTGCCATTACAGACATATATAAGCATAAAGAGTATTTCAGTGCAATAGTACATTGAAATTTTTATCGCGTGTACAGATGTGAAACCATTTCCAATATGTTATTAAGAACAAAGTTTTAGATATTGCAATCTAATTGGCACTAAATTGATAACATTAGAATCATGTAAGTATACTGTTTCGAGTAAGAATTTGATCGATTATCAACGAGGTTGCACTCATGTAGTTTTTACTTTAAGGTTAGTGTCTTTGTAGCTCTTTCCATACAAACGTAGTTTCGTCATATTTTAGGTAAATACCAAGTGTTCAAACTTAGTGAAATTGAGCATAAATATCCTTAAGTCTATATCTATGCTTCTGGTTTGCCAGTTAACCGTCCAATTAAGTATTTTAATTCGGAAAAATTGTTTTGTATGGGAATTCTTATATCAAATTTAGGGATAAAATAATTATTATAAATCGAAAACTGGCAAACCAGAAGCATAGATAGGCTAAGTGGCAGTAAAAATCGTTTTTTTTTTTTGTTTTTCCCTGCATATTTCCACAGAGTATGAACACTTGGTATTTCAAATATGACGAAACTACATTTGTAAGGAAGGTGCTACGTAGACTCTAGCCTTAGTACACAAGAGATGGGAATCATACTTTCTTCTGAATGATATCTATTGCATTTAATGTATTATAAAATCAGCGTAACTGCAAGCAATCAGATTATTTTGGTATAAACCTTAATTGTGGAAATTTATACAATTGTTTCAGCTAACTGGTACATGAGTTCAATATTATAAATGCGAAAGTTTGTATGTACGTGTGGATGTTTTCTTTCCAAGCCGCAACGACTGTATTGTTTTGGACGAATTTTGCAGATGGCTCAAACAGGCTTTAACAAATAGTTTACTTTTTCCTACAAAAATAATATGTCTGTAGATTATCGTTACCTAACTTGGTTTTTCTTCAGATTGTTAAGGCTGAAATATTTTGGTTGAATTAAATTTAGTTTAAAACTAGAATAAAGGCATAGGTTCGTTTAATTCCAAAGAGAGCCAATGTTGTTATTTGATTCGGGTTGACTTCTTTAGCTAATGGGTACTTAATGTTATTAAGGCTCGTACATCTCAAAAGTTTAGACCGATATTAAATGTGGTGATTTTCAAAAGAGCATTAAACAAATTGTTAATTGAGAAAGCTAAATACAATATTGGCGATTTTTTAAAGGATAAACTATAAGTACTATAATAAGTATACTTTTTTTGGTCTCTGGGGGTAGGCGTAAGCACACGCATTTGTGTTTGTCTTACGTATTTATTTAGTTTTTTAATATTTTAATAAGTTATTAGACATTATCAATGCATAAAAGTATGTATTAGCTACTTTACTTTACCTGCCTGACATAGTTTCCTTTTAAAACACTGCAATCCAAACAATTTGAAGAGATTCATCACTGGTGCAATTTTGTTAAATTTCAACAATGGATCCTGTATCACAATCTTTTTATGATATTGTGGAAGCTTTCAACTTGAGGATGACCACATTTGAGAGTGAGCTGAAGTCTTCTTCTCCTAGTTCCAACATTGAAACACTCAGTGCTGACTTCCAGTCATTCAAGTCATTTGCCATTAAAGCACTCCAGGCTCTCCAATCGCAAATCAACATTTTATCCAGTGATGCTGACCACAGAGAAATGCGCAGCCGCAGCAAGATTTTGCTAGTACATGGAGTCCCAGAGCAAAAGAATGAAGATACTGCTGCTGTGGTTGTGAAAACTTTGTCTGGCAAACTAAAATTGTCAGAGTTTGCAGTGACTTGCATTAGCCGATGTCACAGGATGGGACGTAATGTGAGTGTTGATAAGCCCCGGCCTATTCTGCTTAAATAACGCGAATTAACTCTCCGCGACAAACTGTGGTTTGCTAAAGTTAACTTAAAAGGTACGGGTATCACTCTGTCAGAGTTTTTAACGAAGCCCAGACACGAAACTTTCATGTCGGCAAGGCAGCGTTTTGGCGTAACAAAATGCTGGACCAGAAACGGCTTCGTCCACATCCTTGGGCCCGACGGTAAGCGGTATCGCATCAGCAGCGTCAAGGAGCTACAAAACATTGCAGCTCCGCCCGTATCGAAGTCTGATGTCAGTAAACCAGAACCGGCCCAAACCTCGGCCGCTTGCGCTGCGAAGGACGCTAGAGCATCGCATAAACAAGCCGCAAGCGCACGTAGAACAAAAAAGTAGATAAGGTACGTTTTTTTTTGTAACTTTTCTGAAGTCGTGCAGGTACATAAAAATTATAAAGTTTTCGAGTATGTACAGTACCCACTTGTTTGTATATTTTTGTTTTGAAACTCAAAATTGACACAAGTAGATGACGTTATAAATTGTAAACTGTCAAATGTGTCATGTCAGGTGCGTTCGTTTTGGCTCGATTGCGTTTGTAGCAGTTTCAAAAGTGGCATTTGTGTATTAGCGTTCGGATAGAAGCTTTTGCTATTTTTGACCACCAATTACTGCATGCTATCCGAACGGCTTAAAACGTACTTTGACAACCGACAATGTTTTAACAATTTTGCACAGTACGAAACATGGAATCAATCTCTAAAATTAACAAAAAAGTAGGTACCTATATTATTATTATTTCATTGTTAATGGCTTCTGATAGTTACTTAAATAAAAAACTTATCTTCACTTCAATCGCGCCAAATACAACTGTCAAACCAGCAGTTGTCAAAAAACGATCACAACGATCCCACGGTAAGACATGGGTCAAAAATATCACTTTTCTCTGTCATTTGTAGCGTTTTCAAAGCTATCCGAACGGTGAGCGAAAACGATATTTATGCTCACGAAGTCCCAAAACGAACGGCCCGTGTGATCATTTTTAGCGTTTGTGAGTGTTATTTTTGGCACCGATAGGCTATCCGAACGCCCTAGTCACATGTCACTGTCTCAAAGTAAATGTCTATGGTGTTATGGGTGCGTTCACGGTTCCTCACTTTTATTTTTACTAACTAGTCTTTGACATAAAATCTCTCGGGAAGGTTACAAAGAAAATATTAACTTCTAATTTGTAATGCTGTATTTTTGTTTTCTCAGAAGCACTGAGCAAGTTCTACGTACTTAGATGTATAGTTAAAAAACATATTTTTGTGTAATTGTTTTAAATATTATTTACTTAGTGAAATTATCTTCTTGTTCGTAACTGTTTTTATGTGCATTTAATATATTATTTTCAAAAAAGTGTTTTGGCGGGTTGAGTATAGGTATTAAATAGTTTAGTTATACTTATTATATAATTATGTTATATGTCTATTGTATATAATTATTTATTTTATTTTCTACATATACTACATATTCTTATTTAGTTGTTAAATGTCGACTGTTGATGAAGATGGTGAAAGTGATGAATATTTTTCAGTAAGTTCCGATGATGACTCTTGTAGTAGTACCCTAAGTTTTAGTAGTATTCCTTCATTAAATGAAACTTTAGTGAGTACCTTTTTAGATGTGCCTAAAAACTTTAATATTGTGCACATTAATGCCCAAAGTATTCCGGCTCATTTTATTGATATGCAGGCATCTTTCAACGACATAAACACGCACGCTATCCTTGTCTCCGAGTCTTGGTTAAGACCATGCCTTCCATCTGTTCAATACTCGCTCCCGGGTTTTCACTTAATACGCAATGATCGCGCAGAGAGCCGTGGTGGTGGTGTAGCCATCTACCTTCGGTCTCATATTCCCTACTCCATTCTTAGCATGTCTGCACAACCTCCACCATCGAATGCTGGCGAACATCTGCTGATTGAAGTTGTACTTTCTCATACCAAGATTCTTCTTGGAATCTATTACAGCCATTCTTCCCAAGTAAATTACTTTTCCTCCTTTGAAAGTGTCGTAGAAATTTTTTCTCCTTTATACAGTCACACCATAATTATGGGAGACTTTAATACTTGTCTCCTTAAAAACGATTCTAGGACCTTAGCTCTAAAATCCATCGTCAACGCGAACAATATGCATATTCTCCCCCTTAACGCCACTCATAATTTTCCTAATTGCACTCCCTCTCTTCTCGACCTCATGATTGTGTCTTCTTTGCAGCATGTTGCTAAGCATGGTCAATGTAATGCCGATGCGTTTTCTTACCATGACCTTATTTATCTCAGTTATAAAATTCGTCCTCCAAAACCTAAACCAAAAATTCTTCTGCAACGTAACTTTAGTGGCATAGACCTGGATAAACTTCGTAATGATGCACGGGATCTTGATTGGGCTCAAGTGAAGAATGCCACAACTATCGATGATAAAGTCAATATTTTTAATTGCTTGCTAACACAACTATACGACACACATGCACCTGTAAAAGCGGTAAAGATGAAGCACGTACCGGCTCCATGGCTAACTAATGATATTAAAACTATTATACACAAAAAAGTTGTAGCCAAAACCAAAATGAAACGGAATCCGTCTGATTCCAATAAAGAAATATATACAGGTATAAGGAATCGCTGCAATAGAGTGTGTAGGGATGCATTTCGCCGCCATATCCACGCATCTGTAGAAAACGATGATCCAGCGAAAGTATGGAAATTTCTGAAATCGCTGGGAGTTGGAAAGTCACGCCAAGATACAATACCAAAAGATCTGGACATTGATTCTCTCAATACACATTTTTCATCTTCATGTAGCATGGACCCTATTGATAAAATCACCACCTTAAATGTTCTTTCTAGTCATCCAACTCCAGATTACTCTGCTTTTCTTTTTAGTCAGTTCACCGCAAGTGATGTTAGTAAAGCCATCTCTTCAATTCAGTCTAATGCAATGGGTTGCGACAACATCAGTCGCAAGATGATTGTATTAATTTTAAATGAAATTTTGCATATAATTTGTCACATTATTAATTTCTCCATCACTAATGGTGTTTTTCCTGCATCCTGGAAAGAAGCACAAATAATTCCTTTGCCCAAAAAATCAAACCCAGTCTCATTTTCTGAATATCGGCCTATTTCTATTTTACCTTTCTTGTCCAAAGTCATTGAGCGAATGGTCCATAATCAAATAAGTAATTATCTTTCGAAGCACAACCTTTTGAATAACTTGCAGTCTGGTTTCCGTCCTGGTCATAGCACTGTAACGACCCTCGTTAAAATCACAGATGATATTAGACTAGGTATGGAAACTAACCAGCTTACAATCCTTACACTTCTAGATTTTAGTAATGCATTCAATAACGTTGACTATGACATCCTTTTAGCGACGCTCAGCTCTATTAACATATCTCCTTCGGTGACTGACTGGTTTCACAGCTATCTGTATGGACGCCGGCAACGAGTTCGCATTGAGGATTCTTACTCCTCGTGGTGTAACGCGATTGCTGGTGTTCCTCAAGGCGGTGTGCTATCTCCTCTTCTATTTGCTATATTTATCAACTCCATTTCTAATTCTTTAACTTCTTCTTATCACCTCTATGCAGACGATCTCCAAATTTATACACAGGCTCCAGTTGACAAGCTGGCCGAAGTCATTCACAACACTAACAGTGATTTATGTCGTATAGCTGCTTGGAGCAAGCGTTTTGGCCTAAAAGTCAACCCAACAAAGACACAGGCAATTATAATAGGAAGTTCCAGAATGCTACCGAAGGTGGATTTATCGACACTTCCGCAAATTGTATTTGAAGGGATTGTCGTTCCATACAGCCAGGAAGTTAAGAACCTTGGGGTTATACTTGACAATAATCTCTCATGGAAACCTCACTTAGCATCTATAAGCCGTAAAATCTTTGCATCCGGTAGCTCTCTTAGAAGGCTACGTAATTTTCTTCCTACTGCCACTAAAGTTACGCTCGCACAATCTCTACTTCTGCCCATTCTTGACTATGCCGATGCCTGCTACCTCGATCTTACGGAGGAACAGCTAAATAAGCTTGAGCGTCTCCAGAATTACTGTATAAGATTTATTTTCGGTCTTCGAAAATATGATCACATATCTCAATTTCGTACAAGACTCAAGTGGCTGCCTATTCGTCTTCGCCGGGATACACACATACTGTCTCTTCTTTACAACATTTTATTTAATCCCTTTGCCCCACTCTATTTGAAGGAACGTTTTAAGTTCCTGCATTGCTCCCACTCGTGTGACCTCAGATCATCTGAAAATCTTACGCTGAGTTTGCCGAGCCATCGAAGTGACTTTTATGGCAGCTCGTTTACCGTTCAGGCTGCCCGACTTTGGAATAAACTTCCGGTTAATATAAGGCAAGCTCAGTCTATTGCTGTATTCAAAAGTCAAATTAAAGATCATTTTTTATCCACTTTGCCATCTCATTGAAATTTTAGTCTGTATCCATTATGTGTACCAGTATGTAGTATTTAGTATTAAGTAGTATAAGTAATTGGTTTAATAGTATGTAGTATGTTTATGTATTGTATATAGTAGTATATGGTATGTGTATGTAGTTTATTATATTGTACTTATAATATTACCTAATTAGTATTCTTTTGAAAGTAAGCATTTGATTTATGTAAGTAGATATGTATAATTAATTTATTGTGTTCGCCAACCTCTCTGACTCCTTAAACGATCTCCATCCAAAGGTTGACTGGAAGAGATCGCTTTAAGCGATAAGTCCGCCCTTTGTACTTTAGTTTTAAGAATTTCTTGTTTATTGTATTTTTTATATTGGTGTACAATAAAGTGTTTTGTATTGTATTGTATTGTATAAGTAAATGTGTTCTTATTACGATAAAGTGTAATGTAAATGTTTTTATTTGTTTAAGTACAGGTAATTTTATTGTTGTGCCTTTCTAATATAATATCGATACGACATTTTATATATTTAATAAACTATACGTTTCAATTTGATATGTATAATGTAGTAATAATAATTGTATGTTCTTTTTAATGTTTTTATATAAATATCTTGGATGCAATTATAGCAGAGATAGCGGATAGTACCTTTTCTCGCAAGACTATGAAAAATAAATAAATAAATTAAGATGCAGTTTTGAAAGTTTATTGTATGGAATATCTATCAAAAACTGCATCTAAGATCGATATCGTTCTTGAGATGCAATTATGAACCTTAGTGTTCACGTTCGGTGAGATTCGAGTGAGAAGAGTTTAGTCCGCTTCTTTTATTGCTACACCTGAAGCAATGATGGCTCAGTGGCATTGCCTATAGACTGCCGAGCAGCAGGTCCATAGTTCGAATCCCGGTTTGAGTTTCACCGCACGGTGGAAAGGCTTTTTGCGAATGCCCGCCTGGCTAGCGACCACCCTCAAGTAGAAAGTGTGTCACCAAGCACCTAACAGTGTGTTCCGGCAACAGTCCTTGAGAGCCAGACAAATTACAGGCACATGAGCCCTAGCAACTGTACGTCTCAGTGTGACGGGCACAGTGCAATTCGTCGATGAAATGCATCTATTATAGGCAGAGGTTAGTCCACTTAACATCAAGTGGGCCTCAGGCTTGTTCCGTCACAATAACACATAGATATAAAAAAAACATGCCGTTTTTGTTTCAAAGTTGCGTTGTTTGCTGGATCGCAAGTCATCAGTAGGAGTGGCTTCCTAGCAATATAAGTTTCGTCAGCCTTCACCAACGCATTGGCCCTAATTTCGTGTCTTTTCCATTGTCCTAATACAAATTGGTTCCATGTTTTCGAAGGATTCAAGGTACAGTCGCCTGCAATAATAAGTATACACATTGCGATTTCTAAATTATGGCAAAGACTTATGTGTCTCTCTATGTACACAGAAGTATCTTAAAATCAAAGAATATTTAGAATTGTTTCATTCATGTGTAAAATTGACTTCAATAACTAAGAATTAAGTTACATCACATTATTATGAAAATTACGAAGTGTATTCTTATTATTGCGGGTGACTGTACAACTTGCAGTAAATTTTCGTAGACTACTACGGATAGATATATTAATAACCAAACATTTTCACACGACAGTACACACAAATATGAAGTAATCTGTGATCATGCTAAATATTAAGAGCTAATAAGCACTCCTTACCCAGTACGATGAGCAACATATTTATAAATTATTTTATTTTATAAACTACATTTTTTTTCATACCTAGTCATTGAAATTTTATCACATTTTATTCGTCAATGAAATCACGAAGAGCAAAAAAACTTGATTAAAAATGAACTAGTTATATTTCAATTCTAGTAAATTATAAAGTTTAATGTTTATAAAAAATCTGAAGAATTTACACAGAAGAGCTGGACATCCGCAAATATTATAATTTTTAAGGCGTAAGTAGGTAGGTACTTAATTGAAATAAAATACATATCTATCAGCATGCGTTTATTTATTTAAAGGGGAAGGTAATGTTTGTCTTCCAAATGGTGTCTAAACTCCAATATTTAATCAGCTACGAGTATTTTATTAAATTGTAAAATAAACTCATTAAAACTGAAAATTTACTTAATACCAGCGTTAAACACGAAAAAATGAATGGTGGTAGGGAATTTTGTCAATGCTTACCTGGCTAGCTACCACTCTCAAATGGAAAACCTGTCGCCACGCACCTAACGGTATGTTCCAGCAGCAGTCCTTAACAGCCAGTGAAATTAGAGGCACATGAGACTAACCAACTGCGTCTTGAAGTGACGGGCGCAGTTCAATTCATTACCTGTGATGAAATGCATCTGTTATAGGCAGAGGTTAGTCCACTTAACATCGGGTGGGCCTCGAGTTTGTTCCGTCACAATAACATATATATCCTTGATAGCCAGTAATTCTAGATTAACCTTAACAACATATTATTAATAATGATAACATATTATTATTTGACATCACCTACCACCATCAGGTGAGACAGTAGTCAAAGGCTTCAGCTATAAATAAAAAAGAACACTTTCTGTAATGATTATATTATCTTATTGAGACAAATGTATAGTACAGCTGTACTCCCCACAACGATTAAAAGAAAGTGATTAATATTATTTATATCTAATTATTGTAGCTGAATTAGAAATAAGTAAAAATAAAAAGAAAGTGAACAACAATATATGTAACAAAAATAAAAGAACACAAAACCAGCACACAAAATAACTATTATTCATAGTTAGTATAAAAATATTATAAAATGAAAGCTGAACATGTTTTTATACCCACAAAAGTATGGTCAGTTAGAAATGGTTTCCTTATTGAATAAGAATGGTTAAAAAGATTCCTTTGATGTCAACACACCCATTAATATTTTCGTCCTTGTGTGCGTCGGCGAAATAAAACTCGCCTAACCAATAAAACGAAACAACGAGGCTATCAGAAACAGACGCAGCCGTCACTGTTGCCCTGACATTGACAAATAAGCCATTCTGAAAAAGATCCCATTTTCCCCGAAACCCCTACCACGTAGACTATTAATAACAATTAATAAAACGTGAGAATGAATATCACGAATGTAAATTAGAATGAATGGCTTAAACCCGAATGCTATTAACATGATTTGATTTAACAAAACAAAAGACTGTACGAAATTTGAATTTTTAAAATGGTTCTTTATGCGATATTCAAGCTAATAATTGCAATGCCTATCCAATTGATTCAGCGTTTCTACGGCAACAAAATAGCAGCACTGAAAAACCGTTTGAGCGCCAAAATCGATTCAACGAATTCATTGATCGGACGGGCAGCGAACGGGCTCAAGTTTCGGCGTCTCGATTTCTGACAATGTTTACGCAAATACCCACACTCGTAGTAGGCGCAGTGAATACGGAACCGAGCCAAACGGAAGCCGTATTACGAATTTAATCTCGCAGAAATGTGGTATCCTGGAAATTGCAGCAACAAAGCCTCTGTTTACGACAAACGTCTAGAGGCGATATTACCTACGGGAAAAATTTAGAACAACTGGATAATAATATTTTCTACATGTAATCCCAGTTTTGAGTGAACAAACGACGTTTTCATGAGAAACGTACCTAACGAGATTTTCTTATTACATGCGTAATTTGTACAGTTTACTGTCTTTGTGCAGGATAAGCATATTTTTTAAATTGAGTTTCATGTTCATTTTCAAAATGAAGAGAAAAACGCCTAATCGTAATCCGCAGGGCCTCAAAGTGAAGTCAGCGAGCTGTAATAGGGTGGCCAGAGGCGTGTGGGGTCATTATTTAATCATTAATCAACTTTTTGGCCGAAAATTACACACAAAGTGTGTTATAATTCAAAACGAAGTGCCCAAAACGTTTAATCTAAAATTAGATTTAACGCGGGGCAAAACAAACATTGCTATTGTATATATAAGACGCTACTAACAGAAGAGCGTAATATACCTATTACGAGTGCGGTGTTAATATTTAACAAGTAGATATAACTTGTAACGGTTATAGCAGTATTGGAATGGAACTACAGAGCAATAGCACGTTGCAGTATGAGAAGTTTTCCAATCTAACTTCATGGTACATCAGGAATTGCTCGCTTCTTACGTGCCGTTCTAAATGTAATTTGTGTTTATACTTACGCTGCGGTTACGCTTCAGTAGACGTGCTTCTTGCATGTTACCGTCCAACCATCGCGGTATATTTTCGGTAATGAAGCCATTCAGAAGCTTTTATCGTTAAACTTTCCGCTAAAGAAACATCTTTTGTTTAGAAGAGCAAAACAACCGTGATTTAGGAAACATTTTGTTTTCAATAGCTTAATGCGAGCGTGATGCCAGATAGGTGACCGCCTATTACAAATGCGGAGATTAAAGGATGGCGTTATTCAGTGTGTCAAGCTGGCAAACGAAATGTGCTGTATAAATAATCTGGAATAAAGCCTTCACACAAAATGGGCGACACAAGCGGGAGGAGGGAGAGATTTATCCTCTTGAATCTAATCTTGCGGATGGCGAAAAGAGCAGTTTCTACAAAAAATTTCGTCTCAATTCTCGCGACGGGTCGCAATTGTAGCTACCTAGTACATACTTTAAGACAATTCCCTGCTGTCTGCTTGGAACTCATTTGGCTGTGATGAAGAGATCTGTAAGATGTCGCGGACCTACTTACTAAATTTTAATGAAAATTATAACTTTAAAGGTGATGATATTATGTACCTCCAAGCTTGAAATAACGAAATGAAACAGTTGAGCTTGCGAACAATCGTCACAGAGGCGAGATATCTTGGCGATTTGTATTTCGAATGAATCCTTTGGGTCATATATTTAACCGTCAAAAAACAAACGTTCGACTGTACCTACAGTTAATGTTGATGAAACAGCAAACATGACTTAAAATTCTACGACGCCGCGCCCCATAATTTAAATTATATATTATTTGCATTAACGCCTCCAAAGCGAATTTACGAATTTATTTCCTAACCTTCCTGTCACTTCATTACGTATTAAATTATAACCTCTTCTGTCCAGAAGGGCTTGAAAGTAACGTATAAGATTCATGCATGTTTGAATAAATACAACATACTTTATTCATGAGCTTCTTTTTCGTTTAGCTATTCTTTTTTAAGTACATACAAATCAATGGTAACTCAAGTTAGATAGACACTCCGTGGATAATTCAGTCGATTCACCGTATCCGTACAGATAAAACTCAAAATACGGTAAAGGTAGGTTTCGGAACATTCGTAATGTACCACGCAAAAAACCAGTGTATATGAAAAAGTATAACTTCGTAAAATGCGTTTCTTATAAATATTGTTTCTTCTTTTAAAGTAAATTTTTAGGTAACCCTATTAGCGAAACACGGCTGTCTGTCTGTATGACGGGACGGCCTAGCGGATCTCTAGCTCATAAACGGAATGAGATACAAATCCGAAATTAAAACATTTTGACTAAACCCCTACGTTGACCCAAAGATGAGTTTTTGGGTACCTTCCATTAGTACAACTAACTATTTCAACCGTTGAACTAGAAAATCAATTAAACCAGTTTTCAAGGGGACTTAATACATAATAAGTAAGACGAGTTTTTTTTTGTACCTTGGTATATAGGGCGTCGTCATCTAGAACTATGAAGTAGAAAACAAATATGTTTAAAAAATAATCAAGTGGAGTGGTTGACAAAATTATAAATTTTAGGTGAATTTTATATCTCAAAAATTAATCTAGTTAGGAATCTGAAATTTTAGTATATTCTGTACCGTAATATCTATTTAACTAACAAACACTGAAAACGCTGATCTACATTTTTTTTAAAGCTGTGATCAAAACCTATTTTTTTTTTACATATATACGGAATCCTAAAAAGAGCGAGGTCCGACTCACACTTGGTCAGTATTTAATTCGTTTCCAGCAGTATCGCATGTTTATTGACTGTGGCGTCATACATTTTTATGGCGAAAATTTCATTCCGTTAAATAAATGAGAGAGCAAAATTTACCACCGTTCGTCTGTTGGCTAACTCATCAAGGCACCCAATGTTGTAACTAAATTTGTAAATTAAAATTACATATAGTCCATGCTATAGCTAATGTAATACACCCTTGTACGGCTATATACTGTAGATAGATAGTATATATATATATATATATATACATATACTCTCTATCTTATACATATATATATATTATTGCAGATAGGTAAGCTTTTGACCACAATCTCACCAGGTAAGTGATTATGTGGTCGGAGGTGTTAACAGGCTTAACTTAGAATAACTGGCTCTCAAGGACAACTGCTGCAACACACCGTTAGGTGCTTGGCAACAGATTTACTACTTGAGGGTGGTCGCTAGTCAGGCGGGCATTCGGAAAACGCCCTTCCACATTGCGGCGAAGCTCAAGCCCGTGGCGGGATTCAAACCACGGACCTGCTCGTGGCAGTTAATGCCACTGAGCTATCACTGTCTCAATATATAGTGAAAATATAGTGTATAGGGTGGCTTTAGGCGGATGGCCATCCGTCTGAAGTCGAAACCTTTACAAATTTCATGTGTTCTATTGTTAGAGTACCTGCGTCATATTATACCGACTCCATATACGTGAGATAGGTCAAGATCCTGACGATGATTATGTGATGATAGTCAAAATGTGTTAACTTTGAAGCGCTCGTAGCGAAGTTTTTTTTTAAGCGCTCGTAGCGAAGTTTTTTTTTAAGCGCTCGTAGCGAAGTTTACTTAGCCGTTCTTAATCGATCAGCTAATTTAAGAAACGTTGCGCGCGGTCATGAGTTGTATGGGTGACCGCTAGTGACATTACTACTGAGCGTTTCCGTGCTTCGGAGGGCACGTTAAGCCGTCGGTCCCGGTTGTTGTCTTAGGATGGCAGTCATTTTAGCATGGTGGTAGGGCTTTTTGCGAATGCCCGCCTGGCTAGCTACCACCCTCAAGTAGAAAATCTGTCGCCAAGCACCTAACGGCGTGTTCCGGCAGCTGTCCTTGAGAGCCAGTACTTCTAGGTTAGCCTGAACAACATCTTCGACCACATCATCACTTACCATCAGGTGAGGTAGTGGTCAAAGGCTTACCTATCAGGCATAAAAAAAAACTTATACCAAAAACCAGGCACATTACATTACCCTTGGTTTCTTTTTCAATATATTGTTCCACCAGCACAAAGTTTCCTTAATATAACCCATGAGCTCGCATGTGACTACGCTTTTATATTTTAAAACTTTACCTAAAAACAAAACATATAGAAGTGACATGCCTTCATCCTCCAAATGATCAGCTAATGAAAAAACTTCTGATATGAATATTCTGATTCGCTTTACCTTTTAGAAAACACCCGAACGAAATATTCGCCTTTTGTTTGTCCAATGTTTGTATGACTTCGTTTAGTCGCTCCATTTCTACATATTCATTCTATTTGAAGTAAATTAATTAAAAGTTTAAAGCCTTTGATGTTTGCTTACGGTTGATTAACTGTTTTTTTAATAACGCTGGTATTAAATAAAATCTTGGAAGTTTGGGTACTTCATAGCACGCTCTTTACATATACACCGTGTCCCAAAATTCAATGATAAGCTGGCATCGGTGCATGGACCTACTCATGACTCCTCGGAAAAAAAAAAAAAATTATAACTGTTTTTTTTATTAATTACAGAGACTTTTATAAATTTCATCGATATTCGATACCCATTATGCTATTTTCAACTACCATGACCACAATTTTTGACATATTTTTGATATTTTTTGTGCATTAGCAACCTAAGAAGGACGGCTATCTACCACAATCCTTTAAAATTACAGAAAGTCTGTAGTTATTTTACAAAAATCAGTAAAAAAAAAATTTTTTCTTATAATTTTCATAGATTTTAACATTCTATGCACTTTCTATAGTCTGGGTTAAAAAAAAAAGTATGGACACTACCATGGCAAGTTTTATTATAAGTTGGCGCAACTTTATAAAAGTCTCAGTAATTAAAAAAAAAAAGAGTTATAATTTTTTTTTTATTTTTTCCCGAGTAGTCATGAGTCGGTCCATGCACCGATGCCGGCTTATCGTTGAATTTTGGGACACGGTGTATAAATACAAATGATTACTAATACTTTTAATTTATTAATAATACCCATTTTTAATAGAATACATTTTAAAAATAATGCTTATTGTTAAAACTCATTCTTTTTGTAATGCTATCCTTGATCATGGTATTTGCAAGTAAAGAATAATATTTCTTGTATTATCTTGCAAAGGAATTGAATAGCAATGCATTATAGTACCATAAATTATATCAAAAATATATTAAAATTAAGTTGATCCTTTATAAACGTCATCAATTCAATAAAAAAAACCTGTAGGATATCATATATATATATATATATATTTTAATTATTTTTTATGCCTGATAGGTTAGCCTTTGACCACTATCTCACCTGATGGAAAGTGATGATGTGGTCGAAGATGTTATTCAGGCTAACCTAGAACTAATGGCTTCTCCAAATTTCGCGTATTACGTGATCAAATAATTTTGACGTAATAATGTGTATTTTATTTTAGGTAACGTAGTTTTAATGGGTTTTACGTTGTGTTTATAATAATAATTCTTTATAACTCGGTATAAACTTTCAATTGAATGTAACTTATAATTAATTACTCAAAAAAGATCAAAAGACTAGACCAGACAGTATTAGGTTTGTGTTTTGTTATCTTTGAATCTCCTTGGTGTCAATTTGCAAGCAGCTTATTAAAATTAAACTAAAGAAAAAAACACGTGTACCAGAACCACGCCGCGGATTTTTATTTTATTTTTGTATAATTTAAAAATCGTTGTTTTATTATGTGTATAAATCGTGAAAACTTAAGAAAATATTATTTTAGTTTTTTTGTTTCTTTTTTTAATGCTGATAGACCATAATCTCACCTGATGGTAAGTGATGATGTGGTAGAAGGTGTTAACAGGCTTAATTAGCCTAGAATTACTAGCTCTCAAGTCACCGTTAGGTGCTTGGCGACAAATTTTCTACTTGAGGGTGGTATCTAGCAAGGTGGGCATTCGTAAAATGCCCTTCCATCATGCGTGAAGCTCAAGCCCTCGGCGGGATTCGAACTATAGACCCGCTGCGCGGCAGTCCATAGCCAATGCCATTGACCCATCACTGCTTCAGGTCGTCTAACTATTGTACTTGACCGCATTAGATTTTTAAAATATTTATAATCATCTGGTATATTATTATTATTAGCATTATATTACTTTCAATATAATGATTAAGTTAAGGGCAATGTAGCGTTTTTGTAAATTCTTAAATTCTAAAAGCTCTAAATATGTTAGGAGTTTAGACACTAAATATAAAATTTGAGGCCGATCTAAGCAAATAAGTATACACTTAACTTAAGTAGACTAAGGGTACGGCAGTGATAAATAGAAGTTCAGCCTACAGATTTCAGACCAAGCAATCTTGATTTATGTAGAGGGTTAAATTATTATATTTTATGATAGATCATTCATCGTCTATATTCTGAACTCAATGTAAAAAAAATACAAGCTTAAGATAACAAAAAATTGTTGCCGTTCAGACAGAAGTCAGTTAACTTTTCAGCATTATTCCTATCATAAAAATATTTTCTCTATTAGCACAAAGTCCAACACTAGAATATATTGTAAACAGTTTTGGATAAGTTTAAGGTCAAGCCGCCAACACCAACCCTCAAAGTCTGGAATTACCGTTTGCGGGCCACGCTAACTCTAAATGAATTATAAAGAGCAGACCCCACACCACTGGATCGATTGGGTAAAAGCATTCAATTATCTCCCTTCACAGTCGAATGAGCCACTGGATAAAATTGATGAGCAGGAATTGGTTCAAGAATGTTGATTTCAACAATAAATATACAAATTAATTTGTGCTCGGCTTTTGTTAACCGATTCACAATTATAATTGGGATGTTATTAATGATGAGTTTGAAATGTTTCGTTTTGATTGAATTGGTTTAAAATTAAGAAGTGTTAAATTGCCTAAACCGAGATAGACAATTATATTATATTGTTTTTATACCTATAGCTAAAAAGGAATGATCACTCACTTTCAATCACATTTTGAGGATACCAATCAGTGCAGTGAGTAGGACTACCGTACTGGGTTGTCATGAATCCAACCATGCCGTCGCGGGTTTTAACTTCTCCGCATGGTAGTAGATGGTATTTTGCTAAAGCTTGCTGTTCGTCTGGCTCAAGACCAACCACAAAGAAATATTGAGAATCACTTCTAAGTTTAGTCACATGCCTTGGTGTCACAAGAAGCCACTTGAATGCCAGCTTCAGCCCAAAGTGCAGCAATAACGTGGACGAGGCGGTTGTGTTGTTTCGAGTTTCACCCTACCATGTTACTTAATGTAGGTACATCTACACTAATGTTATAGAGAGGAATGATATGTATTTTTGTATCTTTTATGCGACGAATAAACTTAAAAACAAATGGACTTATTTGGCTGAAATTTAGTATGGAAATAGTTTGAGACCCGGGGAAGGACATAGGATAGTTTTTATCCAACTGCGCAAAACGAGGTTAATAGTTTTGCGCGATAACATACACGCGCGGACGAAGCCGCGGCCGGAAAGCTACGAGTAGTTAAATACTAACACATTATCTCGAGGAAAATCACGTTATCGTATTAACATACAACCCTAATTTTGAGAGAGTTTCAGTAATTTTAAATTTAGTTTTAATTAGTTTATTTTTAGAATAACATATATTCTTTGAAAATTTCGTGTCGGGATATATATTGTTAGCATAATCTTTAACGGTTTGCTGCACATTGTAGCGCCACCCAACCATAGACTGCAGATACGGCTCCCACCACGTGGTTCAGTCATTTTGACGGTGAGATTTCAGATTTCATAGAGTGAGGTTTTTGGAATGATGCTCGGTGCGATTCGCTGTAAGTTCTTTGTTATTTTGGAGACTTATCGAGATATTTTGAATTGATGGATGTTTGATTAATGTAAGTTCTATTGTAAATCCAAATACTAAATAATTACATGTAAACTTTTCTTAGGTTATAAAATTTATGTTTTTTATTTCAATCTCAACATTTCTGATGCTAAATATATATATAAATAGCTACATAAATAAAACAATCTTTTACAACATAGTAACTCTATCTGGTATCTATTTATATCTTTAAATATCCTTTTTAAAGAAAGTGGTTTTACAAAGAGCACTATACACTATACAACACTATCTATACTTATAATATAACTGTAACAGGTCCAATTCTGTACATTCCAAATATTTTGAAAATCATATTTGAGAGCACTTTGTAGCTGACACCGATGCCAATTTTTTTTTTTTTAATATTGTTATGTTTGCAATAACGCCTGCTATGCGGATTACATTCACAGTCTTGTTTGTAGTACAACGTAGCTGGTACTATAGATATCGCTCCATCCCAATACGATGGTTAAAGAACGGTAGGAAAGATTTGAGTTATGACGTCATGTCATGTTAGTTCAATTGGTTAGAGCATGACCCGGCTAAAGGGGTGGATGGACGCGGGTTCAAATCCCGCACATAACTTAAATTTTTTCTATCGTATATCTGTATTTTTTTATTATTTTTGTCTGTCTGTATCATGGCCGCCCATCACGCCACAACTACTGAATGAATTGCAATGAAACTCAGCACGATTTGAGTTCATAATACGAAGAAGGACTTTGTATACTTTTTACACCGAAATTCAGCACGGTTCCGTCGTGAAAGGGGATGAAAGTCAAAATGTACACTTTGTTGTAATTTATTAACGCGTAGTCCGATTTCAATAATTCTTTTTTTGTCCCCATAGTGACCCCACAGCCCAGCAGCAAGTAAAAACTCCTTTCCGAGTTTTACTAAGAGTGCTTCACTGCAGACCACAGCGTTGCTTAATATGAGATAAACAGTGCTCAAGTGTGAATAATTAGTCTGCAGGTACGGCAATCGCGAACGAAGTCGCAGGTGCAAGGGTCAAGGTCTTGCATGGTGGAAGGGCATTTTGCGAATGCCCGCCTGGCTAGCTACCACCCTCAAGTAGAAAATCTGTCGCTGAGCACCTAACGGTGTGTTCTGGCAGCAGTCCTTGAGAGCCAGTGAAATTACAGGCACATGAGACTTAACAACTATATTTCAAGGTGACAGGCGCAGTGCAATTCGTGACTTGTGACAAAATTCATCTGTTATAGGCAAAGGTTAGTCCGCTTAACATCAGGTGGGCCTTGAGCTTGTTCCGTCACAATACAAAAAAAAAATGGTACAGCTAGTACTGCATAAAATCGTGTCATTAGACAAGATTGGTTTCAAACCAAATAGGGTTATGTTTTTGTTTAAGAGGAACAAAATCGATTGCAGTTGCACTAAATACATATACATAAAAATCACCCCATATAAATATTCTGAAATGAATTATATTTTGTTCAACTTGACCAAACTAGCTTATCTCCAGTGTAGTTTATCTTCACAAGTTGGTTCCTTGTTCTGTTCAATAAGCAAGTAGGTACACATCAGCAGATCAGCTTCGAGCGCCAGATTTATTTGGTCACGTAAATCCGCAGTCCGAACTTCTTCCCCGTAGTTTCTAATCTGCTATCAAACTAACTTTTTTATTACTTGGTAACTAGTAAACAACGCACTGGGAGAATTTGTTCCACGTACACGGTCTGAATGTGTAAGGGGATTACACGGAATTGCCTTTTGTTTTGGTGGAAAGCCATATTTTTGTAGGGAAACATGTACGAAAGTGAAATGAGCTTAGTTTGATTATTTGATACTTTTATCAGTCTAATATATAATTCGATTGGACACTTTCTTGTTGACATACATTTTGACATTGCCTGCCCTTATCCCATGCTAGGTGAGGTTGTACAAGACGTATTACTATTACACTATGTTGTTTTTTCTGTTCTTATATTAATTGGTATCTTAATACACATATAATTATTCAAGCATTCCATTCGTACTTTCTTCGGTCTAAGTATTGAATCCACGTTTAAACTCAAAACACTTTTAATTAAGTATATGTTTTCGATCATTAACTACCTTTTCAAAATGTATCTTATTTTTTTCTGTCACTGGAAGTTATTTTCATTTTTCATTAATTGCGTGTATAGGGCCGCCATTCACGAACATTTTACGTGTATAAACGTTATTCACGTGTTTTTAAGCGTCAAACGTGATATGCATATTATCTTATATATAATACAGCAAATAATAATAAAACCAGTCAAAAGCGAGTCAGTTTTTGGTTGGGTTTTTGTACGGAATCCTCGGTGTGGTAGTCCAACACGCACTTGGCCGTTTTTATTGTTGCTCACAATCAAAACCATCCAGCACTAATAGCTTTTATAATATATTTTCGAGTTTCTTTCGCAAAGAGCAAAAAGATATCCTTGCTGTCTGTTTGTCAGTTGTCCATAATAGGTATGTCACGCATGGGTGTCTAGATCAAAGAAAATAGTTATATTTACATATTTTATGAAAAATCCTGCCCTGAAACCAAATATTACATTAGGGATTAATTTTAATAGTTTATTTTATGGATTCATAAAATCGTTTTCTTATCGTTATTATTATTATAATTGTTATTTACCGAAAGATTCCGACCAGTTTCGGACTGTTTTGAAGTCCTTCGTCTGAGAGTCACGATTGCGTGAAGCGACCAGCACGGGCCTCAGCGCGTAATTGACGTTGCGACGGCGCTGTCTGCCCCGGCTCAGCTGCATTTGTCAAGTCATCATCAGAACTGTTATTTGTCTCACTGTCACTGTCACTGTTATTGGTAAAATAGGGTTGATAATAAAATAGAGTGTGGTGTGTCACACTAACTGTATCAGTCTCACGATCCAGGCGCACAATTTTGGAGTCCCAGATGTTCAACACAGTTTTCCATGCCGGTGGTATGTTCCACCTACCACCCCGGTTGAAGTTGGGATGACGACATATTTCGATAGCTTCTCGTATCTTACGCCAGACGAAAAACTTTTCCCGCGCAAGAACGGACGCTTTATCGAGACGCACAAAATAACAGGAACCCGGGATGTTAGCGTGTTGTGCAACTGCCGATGTTACGGTGTCTGTTTTTCACTCTCCTTATATGTTCAGTGAGCCTAGTTGCTATATTTCGTTGCGTCTCGTCACAAGGAATTCTATACACTACCGGGCCGCTAAAGGGTTCTCTGTCCTTTGATGAGCGAAGGAACCGTCGTAGTTGTCCAGGCGGTCGGAATATTGTTCTCATGTCATACTTTCACTTCAGGTAAATACCAATTTTGTCGGTCACCCCTTTGGCAAAAGGAAGATATATCGGAGAACGCTGCACTGTGAGAGGACGCTTACGTTTGCTTGTGCTCGCTCACCGATTACATTGACTCCAGTTACAGCCATTGCTTTCAAGGACGTGTTTTACATGCTCTAACTCAGCATTGACGTGTTGAGGATCACATATGTGTAGAGCTCTGTTGATAAAGACTTTTGACACAGATGCCAGGTGTAATGGATGATGGTGCGACTCTGCCTTCAAGGATCGATACGTGCGTGTTGGCTTCCAATATACTGTGTGGGCCAACAAACCATCTGGCTTTCTAATACCACGGACGTCCAAAAAAGGCAGACTGTCGTCCTTTTCTTCCTGAACAGTATATTTGATTTTTGCATGGAGTGTGTTTATGTACTGAGCAAAGATGTTTAACTTGTCAATTTTTATAATGGAAAACACGTCACATAATATCTCCACCAGTACCGTGGCTTTGCGGGAGCGTCCATTGCACGAGCTTAAAAATGCTCCATGAATATGTTAGCCACCACAGGAGCCAACGGTGAACCCATGGCTAAACCATTCAACTGTAAGTAGTACTCACCACGCCAAGCAAAATAGCCGCTTTTGAGAGAGTATTCGGTCCATTGGATGTACTCAGTAGTACAGTCATTTATTAAATCAGTGATATTTTTTGGTGAGACTGGATTTTTCGGACGAACTTAATGGCACTCGCTCGTCCGAAAAATCCAGTCTCACCAAAGATCTACGGTCTGCATATACTCCTCAAAAAGGTATTCTGTATTATAAATACATGAATTTGTTATTTATATATTACCTCCATATTTTCTATACTGATATCAGTGAATTAACTTTGATATTTATGAGATTCATACACACAACCTGACAAATATCCCCGTAGCTGTTGACGTGAGCGATAAGCCGGAAAAATATTTCGCTTTTATTGCTTTTTCATCTTTGTCGGAGCGTAAAGATAGACATTGAGTGAAAATGAAACAGAAAGGGAGTCCGATAAAAATTTAGGTAGCAAATATAGACAAAATGTAACAAGTAAGGAACGTGATTTCTGTGGAATCATAACAGATTTTTATTATATCCGATAAGTAAATAAAAACTCGTAGGCATCGAATAGCCCAGATTTTTTCCATCGGAGATTGAAAGTCGTGGTCGGAGAAATGGCCGCGATTGAAAATAATAACGGTTTTCGTTTTAATCATCATTCTCCCAAGGGGAGCGATGAAAAATTGTAAAAACGAATCACGATTGTGGACGTGAGAAAGTAATCAAAATTGATTATTCTTTTATTCAATCCTAACGACATTAGAATAGACCATTACATTGATTGCTTTTTGTCAAAATTTGCGTACATTTAGCGCTTAGAATCCTTTTGTACGGACGGTCGAAAAAAAACCTGAGTCCTAACCGGTCCCTAATAAGTTAATACGGATAAAACTCGACAATTTGAGATTAATTCTCAAAATGAGTTTACGTTCAAAGAACTTTAACTTTAATTTTATTTATGTTAATAATTGGTGGTAGCACTTGTCTTGTAGTTTTTGATTTTGACACTGGAACTCAGTAGAATTAGCGAGTGATTAGCCCACCTTCCTTCAAGAACACATACATTCTGGCTTTCTGGTTATTATTTTGCATTATTATAGATTGTAAACCAGATTCCTTATGGCGTAAATTAGCTTGAGCTTTCCTGACGGTAATTACCTAATGGCGTAAGGTAACAAAAGCTTTACCTAGAATGAGAGCTGGCTCTTATGCACTGTTGCCGGAACACTCCGGTATTTAGAAACTAATATTCAATTTGAAGGTGATTGCTTATCAGGCAGTAATTTGAAAAATACCATATAAAAGTGCAAAATTGGCTCCTGACTAGTTTAATATTTGCGGTAAGCTCCGCAACAAAATTGCTCTAAAATTGACAAATCTGACGGCTGATCTATTGTTTTATATTATGGATAGAAAATTATAAAAAAAAACATGTTTGCACTCTACTTAATGACTTCAGACGAGGACACCTCCATGCAAGGATGCAAAGAAATATTATTTCTAGTTGGTTACCTTTTCATGAATTGGAGCTCGCCTGAATAATAAAATAAAATTAACTTCGAGTCCAATTTTATAAATGTATTTATTGAGAGAGATTATTTAGCTATCAGCTATCCTTTGGCTATCTTTGAATGTTTTAAACGAATTGTGATTTGAAATAACTAATGTTTTTAAAAAATGTTAGTAGTTATGCATAATGTTAGCGGGTATGCTTCCGGAATTCTCATTGAGGTAAGACCCGTTAAATGCTCTTATCTTTGTGTTATTAAATCGCGAACGTACCTACTACAGTTACTTTCCCACTGAAGGTTGGCGTCAGAAAGGCAACCGGTTTAAAACCGAAGCTAAATCTTTTCCAGTGTTTTCAATACACACATTTCAAACAGTTTTTTATATAAAGTTTGAAATGTGATGACGTAAGTTTTCTTTTATAGTTGTAATAAGTTAGCGAATTTTTTTTTTATAATTTATTATGATATATCTTTTTTGAGAGAAAACATCTTGTTCTGACCCCATGCAAAATATAACAAGGGTAAGATGATGACGCAGTAAAATATCACTGTTAAATTATTGTCGACATGTTTCACTATTATGATACAAAAGATAACAATGAACCGATCGTCGATTGACATTGCAAAAGTTCCATCGAAGACTATTGTAAACGGGAACAATGGAAAAATATGAGATGTGCATGTTCACTACTATTCTTTATTCTGTGACATTTATCACATTATGGTGAGTACCCACCAAACCTTCGATTCGCCGATTTACCTTACTCATAATCTATTCTCTATATTAATAACTAGCTGTACCTGCGACTTCGTTCGCGATTGACGTACCTGCAAACGAATTATTCACATTTGAGCACTGTTTATCTCATATTAAGCAACGCTGTAGTCTGTGGTGAAGCATAGCTCAGAAAGGAGCTTTTTACTTTGGGTTTGATTACTCCCAGCTTGTTTTTCCAGAAGACAGTAGTTAAGTAACTCAGAGAGTTCCTTGGCGGTGCGCACAATAAAGTTGTGCAAAGTAGGTACTTTGTGCGTTTCTTTGGAATTTCGATTATAAAGCGGTATCTTTTTGTCGAGGTTCTCCATGTTTGGCGGTAGAACAAAAATATATTAGATTGTACATTTCCATTGCGCAGTCTCCAAAAGGAATTCACCAAAAGATAGGTAGTTAAAAAAAATATTTGTGGCGAATGTTCCAGATTTTAGAGTTTTATCTTAGCAAGCTGGCAAATCTAAATAAGGATGCCGAGATGCGCGTGGGGTGCCGAGCCACCCATGGGGTGCTAGACTGCCCGTGGGGTGCCAGGCTGCCCGTGGGGTGCCGGGATGCCCATGGGATGCTAGAATGACCGTGGGGTGCCGGGCTGCCCTTGGGGTGCTGGGTGGCCCGTGGGGTGCCGGGCTGCCCGCGGGGTTCCGAACTTACTCGTCACTATTCTAACAAAAAAGAATAATTGAAATCGGACTACGCGTTCATAAATTACAACTAAGTAACATTTTGACTTTCATCCCCTTTCCCGAGGGAACCGTGCTGAATTTCGGGATAAAAAGTATACAATAAAGTTCTGCGTGGTATGAACTCAAATCCTGTTAAGGTTCATTGAATTGCATTTAGTAGCCCATGGGGTGCTGGGCTAACCGTGGGGTGCCGGGCTGCCCGTTGGGTTCCGAGCTCACTCGTCACTATTCTAAAATAAAAAGAATAATTGAAATCGGACTACGCGTTAATAAATTACAACTAAGTGTGCATTTTGACTTTCATCCCCTTTCCCGAGGGAACCGTGCTGAATTTCGGGATAAAAAGTATACAATAACCTTCTTCGTAGTATGAACTCAAATCGTGTTAAGTTTCATTGAATTCCATTCAGTAGTTTTGGAGTGATGCGCGGCCGGGATACAGACAGACAGACAGACAGACAAAAATAAAATAAAATACTGTTTTGGCATCAGTATCAGCTACAGAGTGCTCTCAAATTTTTTTTTGCAAAATATCTTCTATGTACAGAATTGGACCTGTTACAGTTTTATTATAAGTATAGATAAAGATATGTATTTTTGTATGCAAAGAATACACTTAAAACTACTGAACCAATTTGGATGAAATTTAATACGGAAATAGTTTGAGACCCGGTCCTTCACCTGGGATAGTTTTTATCCAACTGCGTAAAAAGAGTTTAATGGTTTTGCGCGTTAACCGACATACGCACGAGCGGGGCCGCGGCTGAAAAGCTAGAGTACTGTATTTCAAATCTTGTTAACTTCAAAACGGCTGAATACAATTAGTAGTATCCATACTATTTACCGTTGTAATTTTCTTAGACATAGCTTTGGTATTGCCACTTAAGAGTTCCACGTTTTAAAACTAGTGGTTTTAAACTAACTTTTAGGTTTGTCTAGAGGCTTAGGCCACCCTCAAGTAGAAAATCTGTTGCTTAACGGTATGTTCCGGAAGCTGTCCTTTAAAACAAGCAATTCTAGATTAGCCTGAACTACATCTTCGACCAAATCATCACTTACCGTCAGGTGTGATAGTGGTCAAAGGCTAACCTACGAGAAAAAAAAACCTATTAGAGAGGGCTTGAGCTTCGCCACATGGTCGTATAGTATGTTCGTGCAATTTCCTAATGCTCTCCTGGTCTATCACCATCAAGTAGAAAATCTGATAACAAACAGCTTACGGTTATGCAGCAGGTTGTCCTTGAGGGCTAGTTTCCATTCTAAAAGCTTAATATGAACAACATCTTCGACCATCACTTACGTCTTCCAGATAATATGAAGAAATAATTGATTTGAGACTTGTTTCAAATAATATACACAAAAAAACAAGAAATATTTCATACCATTATTGCCTTCTGTTCTCATTACACAGCGTCTCTCACTCCAAGATATAAGTTCTTGTGTCTTGTTTGCCCAATCATTTCACTTGCTAACGTGCCCTTCAAAGATAAGCACAGGAGTGTTTTACACTACTTCTTTGATGCTGAAGCAATGATGGCCGAGCGGTAATAGCTATGGACTGCCGTGCCGCAGGTCCCTGGTTCGATCCCCACCTTGAGCTTCACCGCGTGGTAAAAGAGCATTTTGCGATTGCCCAGGCTAGCTACCACCCTCAAGTAGAAAATCTATCGCCAAGCACCTAACGGTGTGAAATTATAGACACATGAAACAACTATGTCTCAAAGTGACGGGCGCAGTGCAATTCGTGACTTGTGATGAAATGCATCTGTTATAGGCAGAGGTTAGTCCGCTTAACTTCAGGTGGGCCTCGAGCTTGTTCCGTCACAATAAAACAAAAAAAATGCATTATATCTGCCACGCCAGTGCTACCTACTGGCAAAGCATTGACACAACTCAGATGATGTGATTTTTGCTTAAGAGGATATAATATATTTTTTGTAACGGCTTTTGAACCTTCCTGGTCAGTTCAGAACCTCGCGGTAATGTTTGTATCGCAATCGTAGGCTTTTGTTGATCTCATGAATAAAATTACAAGAGTTGTCGAAATATCCAGCAATATCAGACCTCGGTCGGCATGGGTCTGTTGGGTGTACTTACTTTCATTTTAACTTCCAACAACGATGTGAAAATATTTCTCAGAACGTTTATTGCCAACGGGAGAGCTGCTTCAACTGGAACTTGACTGGAATACGTCTGGATATTTATTCCCAATAATATTGTTTTCAAGTTCCAAACTATTGACAAAGATTTCAGTGACTTTATCAAGAGTAATCTGACCATAATATAATCTTAAGCCAAACTCGCAAAGTTTGAAGCAGTGATGGCTCAGTGGCTTTGGCTATGGACTGCCATGCAGCAGGTCCTTGGTTCGAATCCTGCCGCGGGCTTGAGCTTCACCACATGGTGGAAGTTTTTTTTTTCGTATGCCCGCCTGGCTAGCGACCAGGGTGGTCGCTAGCAAGCAGAAAATCTGTTGTCAAGCACCTTGTGTTTATAGACAACTGTCCTTGAGAGCCAGTAATTCAAGGTTAAGCCTGTTAACACTTAACCACATTATCACTTACCATCAGGTGAGATTGTGGTCATAGGCTTACCTACCAACAATAAAAAAAAGTAGTTTATTACACGATGACGGCCCAAAAAAAAGGAGTATTATGTCTTCAGGGTTCATGTTATGTATGTTTGTGAGTTTCTTTATTCCACTATCACTTCTAAACGGCTTAACCGATTTTTATGTATGAGGCATCATTAAATTAATCTCGATAGCCCAAGTGACACTAGTTACATAAAAATGGCGGACAATGAACGCCATATTAAGAGAAAACTTATTTTTCTTTCAAACCCGAGTCGAGTGGTTCAAAAATGAAGGGCTTTAAAAACCGATTCAATAAATATACATAACATGAATTTTTAATTTCAATTGAACGATAAAGCGCTTAATGAAAATAAGTAATTTGCAGTGGGGTTTATTGATTTTTTAATTAATTTTTACTTGTTTATCTTGTAGTTTTTAATTCTATGTGCATATTTAGCACAGATTTTAGCTAATGAATACTATATAAAATATATTTAATATAAAAATAATATTTAATATTTAATTATTTATACAGTACAGAAAAAATAACAATAAAAATAATATTATTTTTATAGTATACAGGGTGTCCCAAGAAGTAGCAATATACTGAAGCTGGGAGGTAGAGGACCTAAATGGCTATCTGAATCACCTCATGTATGTTCCACGATTTTTCGTATTTTCGGAGTTATGATTTTTTTTTAATTTTTACCTATCGCCGAGTACGATGAGATTTTTATTACTGGTGACGTGAATTATTGCGGTAGATGCTTGATTTTTTTTGTGTGCTAAGATAATATATAGGCCAATTCAGTATGGTAACATTTACTCGATAGTAAACTAACGATTTAGATCTTTGAATGGAATAAAAAAAATTAAATGCCAAGAAAGATAAAATTACCCAGTATGTTCACAACTACAAGAGCTCTTAAAAAATAAAATCACATAAAAATATACCGTTAAGCTTTTGAAAACTTGCTCTATCTATCAGGTACCTCCCAGCTTCAGTATATCACTACTTCTTGGGACAACCTGTATATTATAATTACTGTAGCCATTTCATTGGCAGGGTAACGCTTTGCAATCTCTAGATCTTGGTTGTTATCCCTAAATGGATATTGATTGGACTTTTCTGATACTGTAATTTTTATTGCTAGTTGCCAGTTACATTATACTATAATCATATTCGGCGTTACGTGCATATATAGTCGCCTACCTTTTCGGAAATATAAAGGCGTTTTGGTATGTATGTACCTATGTTTGTGTTATACAAACTTCATATATTTTTACCAAAGAAGAAAAAACAAGATTATATTTGGTATGATCCTAACGAGGAATGGATACAGCATAGGTGAAATTATGTAATATAATTTTTAATTTGAGACATGATTATGTTTATCCAAAATCTTATTATTTTTATATTATTATTTCACTTTTTTTCATAACTTTGACTAAATTGTGCAATTTTTAATTTTAGTTTATGATATTTTAATTTTGTGTATGTATGTATGTATTATAATAACTTATAATATTAAAATTATAATAAGTGTTAGGTTATGCCGTGCTTATTATAGTAAATTAATAAATAAATATGGCTCTTAATAGGAGTTCATGTTCATGTCGCCTAACGTTCAGGCAGAAGAAGGCATGTTACGCTTTTGATCATTATTTCACCTGTTGATAAGTGAAGTCGTTGATCGGGTTAAACTTTGAACAGAAAAGGCAGGGCATTTGGCACGGTGGTAGGGCATTTTTGGGATGCCCGCTTGTCTAGCTACCACTTCAAGTAGAAAATCTGACGCCAAGCACGTAGCGGTGTGTTCCCCCATCTGTCCTTGAGAGCCATTAATTCTAGGTTAGCCTGAACAACACCCTCGACCACACCATCAATCAGCATCAGGTGAGATAGACTATCAGCTATAAACAATTACAGGCGCATGAGACTTAACAAATATGTCTCAAGGTGACGGGCGCAGTGCAATTCGTCACTTATTTTAGTTAATTAAGTTACATTTTAGTAGTAATGAAGTGTTGTTGAAAAAAAACAATCTAATTACGTTAAAATGTGACCAATTTTAAAACGGACATCCGTATTTGTTTTTTGTTTTTTGGACAAATAAAAGGTTGTAGCGGCCACGCGCAGGGCGCATTGAGATTGTACATTATGTAACTAATATTTTGTTTTAATTTCCTAATTATCGACCTATATCGTCTCTTTCGCCAGCTTGGCTCAGCGGTGTATTTACATAAAAATAAATATATAAATAAATTCTTTATTTCCAAAAATGCTTTGTTAACTAACACATAATACTACTAAACTTCACGTTACAATAAACAAACTAATAATGACATAATGTCATTTGTCATTGTGTCAATGTTTTTCGATTTAAAAGGATGTCAGGATGATATATTTTTAAAGTAACTAAATCTCACTAAGGTTTGTCTTTCATTTATAATATCTAAGTTTATTTTGATGTATGTTCTATTATGTTTGAATGTTATTTTATTATAAAGAATAAAACTTGTTGCAATGTGTTCATAACATTTGAATAGCCCTGGAAGTTTTACCCGGAAAGCTTTATTAACGAAAAAGTAAAACACAGCTGCGCTTTCTGTTCACACAAAAGAAATGCCCAGTTTTTAAATGAAAAAGTGCTTTTGTGTTGGACTATTGCACTACCCTACCTACTCTACTATTTATCTACTACTCCATTATGAGCAGAGGTTTGTAGGAATTAAGCAAATATGAGGTACATTCATGAACAATTATTTGAGAATGCTGAACAGGCACTCTCTGGAAATAAATTCGTCATCATTATAAGAGTTCTGTGGACGTGGTTTTAAAGAACCTTTACGTGCTAATTTATATTGTTAAACTTTTTGGTCTCATAATTTAAAATAAATTGCTTTTGAAAACTTTTTATGGCTTCTGAAAGCTTTTAACACCCGAACGTTGTATCAGAGTCATAAAATATTGTCATTTTTCAAGTACTTAATGTTGGTATAAAATGGAACAGCCTTTTTAAAAGATTATGTGTTAATTAATGGCTTCTATTGCAACTGTATTCATCTTTAAATATTGACATGAATATCAAGGTTACTGGCAAATACGAGTTTCCCGTTAGAAGACAGTAGTCCTTGAGAGCTAGTGAAATTACAGGCACGTGAGACTTAACAACTATGTCTCAATGATGGACGCAGTGCAATTCGTCACTTATGATGAAATGCATGTGTTCTAGGCAGAGGTTAGTTCACTTAACATCAGTTGGGCATCGAGCTAGTTCCGTCACAATAACATAAAAAAAGGCTTAATTGAATCCTATACAAACGTTAGAATCTTGGAAAATTTATATTTAAATTTGATGGTAATTTGAGTTATCAAAATCTTGATTCATGAAGCATGAAGATAAAGAATATACCTAACGTTATATACCTCACTGAAAACCAATTCATTATAAAACATCGAGAAAATTTTATGATATCTGAGTTTGGCTTTATGTGGAAGAGTTAATTTTAGATGGTATCTACTATCAATGGTAGATACAAGCAATTAAATAGGCTCTTCGATTTTACGGCTATCAAGTAGTATTAAATATAGATATGCCTACGTATATCTACACTAATATTATAAAGAGGAAACATTTGTATTTTTATGTGACACGAATAAAATTAAAAACTACTAGACCGATTTGGATGAAATTTGGTATGGACATAAATTGAGACCCGGGAAGGACATGGGATACTTTTTATTCAACTGCGCATAATTAGCGCATTAACTGCGGTTAATGGTTTTGCGTGATAACCGAAATAAACGCATGCGGAGCCGCGGCCGAAAAGCTAGTGTAAAATAAAGCAACTGTAATTAATGGAACAGAGCTTATACATGTTGATATACTTAGATCGAGCTAATATACATTCCCTCTTTTATGGTCAGAGTAATTGAGTTGAAGTAGTGATGGCTCAGTGGCTTTGGCTATGTACTGCCACGCAGTTCGAATCCCGCCGCGGGCTTGAGCTTCGCCGTATGGTGGTTGGCCGGGCGCTGGCGGGCATTTTGCGAATACCCGCCAGCGCCCGGCTAGCGACCACCTAACGGTGTGTTCCGGCACCTGTCCTTGTAAGCCAGGTTAAGCTTCTTAACACCTTCGACCACATCATTACTTACCATCAGGTGAGTTTGTGGTCAAAGGCTTACCTATCAACAAAAAAAAGAAGCGGCTCTGTCAAACATGCATCGACCTAATTAAAGCACAAATTTTTCATCTCGAGCTGAAATGAGCGCATTACTCCCTGTTTTACGCACCGGGTGACTTAACCTTTTGGCTATCGCGACGCTTACGGTGGAATGAGATCCGAATTTACCACTACGATTTATTATTTTTTAATCGATATATAAGGGAGGTAGCGGGCATTAAAAGACAATAAAGCCTGGAGACGCGTGTCCAACTCCATTGTAAATGTGAAAATTGCTTTAAATTTGAAGATAAATAATAATATGTTTCGAAATAATGACGACACGACGTCCAAAACCGATACCAGAATTGGACTAATACAAAGAGTAGGAAGTTGGTACGAATCACAAAGTACTTAACATACCTATGGACAAAAGACCACATCTGCAAAATCAGCAACACTCCTTGCTTTTATTGTTGTTCTTTATTTCCACTTAGAACTCACTATTTTATTGTTGGGTACTCCGTTATTATCCCGCTTCACTGGGCACCAAGTACAGAGCGAGGCGCACAGTAGTTAAAGTACTAAATTTGCGACAAAAATAAAAGTCAGGCTGTTTCATTCAAAGCGACGACAACGCGGCGGTGATTGCTGGAATTCTCTCGTAGAGAAAAAATCTGACGCAGCATGATGAAATTATATTATGAACCTGGTTAAGCTGAGAATGTAAAAATCTACTAGACTGTTATTAAGGACAAACGAGGGAACAAACGAGAAAAAGGACAAACATCTTGCTCAGGGTATTTAAGATTATTTAGAATATGTATCATTTTATTACTTTTCTTTATTAATTCTAGGTTAAGCCTGTTAAGACCTTCGACCACATAATCACTTACCATCAGGTGAGATTAAGGTCAAAGTTTACCGGTTAACACCAGATGGGCTGCGTGCTTGTTCCATCACGATATCATATTATTGTTATATCAAAACCTACTTTTACACGACTGTTAAAAAAAGGAGTGTTATGCTTCTAGGTTTCATGTAGGTGTGTATGTATGTTAGTGAGTTTCTTTATTGCACCATAACTTCTAAACGGCGTAACCGATTTTAATTTATGATATATCATTAGATTCGTCTTGTTAATGCAGGTGACACTAGGTACATAATAAAGTAAAAAACATAAACTGGTGGATTTTAGACGCCATATTGACAGTTTTTTTTCTCACCAGCTCATCGAGTGTGCTATCAAAATAAAGAGCTTTAAGAATCGATTCCAAAAGTATATCTCACTTGCAGTTTTACTTTCAATGGAATGATAAAACGCTTAACGAAAATAAATAATTAGCAGTCGGATTTTTTACTTTTTAATTGATTTAAACATGTTCAATATGACACACTTTAAAGTAGTTGTCTGACCGAACCCAGAACATCGAGATTTGAAGAACATAAACAATATTTTATGTCTCTCTACCAATGAGCCAGTTGAAACATTTATCCTTGTACTAGTATAAGTCATTATTTAATGTACCACGCAAACATTGTATAAAAAACTTTGTATTTTGAACTGCGAATATTTTTTTGTGATTGGAATAGAATGGATACTTCACAAAAAGAAAGGTTAACACTCAAATTTTTACAGAAGCAAAGTCGGTCGAGTCATTGACGTAGTAAAATAGTATTAGTTATGATGTAAAAGTTCCGCCACGTTGCTTAGCTACAGATTTGGAATTAAATTAAAATATAACTCAATCTTTCATACAAAAACTTAAATCATCTACAGTATGCTTCATTTCTGAAGTTTAAAGCTGAAGAAAACTTGAACAATTCGTGCTGAAATAACAGCTGATTTTAAGTCTTCTAATAGATTTAAGCATCTCTCAAGTTGCGCAAAGTACTGAAACAGATTCGAAGCGACTTCGCTTTAATTCCCGCCGCGTGCAAAGTTACCTACGTCCTAATTTATTGGCAAAGCGGAACAGGGAAGAGTTCGATCGCTACAATAAATTTCAAATTTCATTATTTGAAGAGGAAGTCGCGAGTTGCCAATTGCGATTCGGTTTTCCGATCACGTCTCCATACTATTGGTGAGGATATTCGAGCCACCTGTGCCCGTACTCTATGAGGCTTTAAACGCGTCTGCCTTTCGATAAACCGAGTGCGAAATATTCGCGGTGCACGTCTGGAGCCGCATTTCCTTATGAATGATACATGCCGTGGTCGCATTGCCTTCCGGCAGACGGCGCACCATCGAGCCACTTGTCTCGCTCGATGCATATTTCAAACCTCTAAGTTTGACTTATGCTCTGTTTTCATATTAACTTGAATTTGCCTAGCTATTTGCAGTTCAAGTAACTTATCTAGAAAGCATAGTTGGAGCGCATTGTACAAATTGACGACTATTCCAGGAAGTTTTAGCTTTCAAAGACGCTTCGAGTAATTTTTTTCTGTTTTTAGCTTCTACAATTTACTTGAAGTTTAAACAGCAAACAAATTACAAATATACGATAGGAAATACGTAAGTCATGTGCAGAAAAAGAAATACTATCGTATAATTGTAATTTTGTAATGTAATCTGCATAGCAGGCGTTATTGCAAACATAACAATATTTAAAGCAAATTATTCTATAAAAAAAGTATACTCATACTACAAAGTACCCTCCGCTCAAAAAGTCACATAATTCAATATTCATTACAACTTGATAGTTCACCAAATTTTCAGCTTGATCCAAGACGTGTAAGCGGCCGGAAAATCAATTACTAACAAATTTTTTTTCAATAAGACCCAAAAGAATTTATTTGCTTTTTTTTTCTTTATATAAAGCTTTAACATATAATATATACCAAAATGCAGAATGGTGTACCGGAATAACGTCAATTATTAAATATGATTTCAAGCATTATGACATACCTTTCGCAGGGAAAAACATGTAACTGTAACTTGTTAGGGCACTTGTCCTTCTACCGGCGAGAAAGCGACTAGCTATAGATTTCTTCCTACTCAAGAAATGGGTGGCAAATCTAAAGGGATACTTAGGGATATGTAGTGTCACGGAATAATTCAAATTTGTTTTATATATATATATATATATATATATATATATATATAAGGTATTTATGTTCTATGGGTCCGTACATTTATAAATTTATTTATTGTGTCTGTTACCTGAAATAAAGATTTATTATTATTATTATTAGGGATAAATAATTGTTGATCGCTGAATGCACATGACCAGTTCCACTATCGAGGACTCTCTCCACTAGTTTGTAGCAGCAACAAGTACTGTCAGAGATAAAACCCGCTCAGCTAAGCTTGCTTGGCGGTCAGAACTCTCGCCGAGAGACTCTCGCTTAGGTAATATGCTTAATGCTGGCACCACAAATGTCATTTGTATACTTGGAACTTGACAGTTCACGCGCTTGTGTTTAGATGTGAGGCAGGTAAATTGCGTGTTTACTTATTTATCTTAATCTTAGATGGGCCTTGAAACACCGACAGACGTGTGGTAAAGCGTGTTTGTTAGTTACTATATATATATTTTTTTTTTTTTATGTTATTGTGGCGGAACAAGCCCGAGGCCCACCTGATGTTAAGTGGACTAACCTCTGCCTATAACAGACGCATTTCGTCAGCGACGAATTGCACTGTGCCCCTCACACTGAGACGTCCAGTTGTTAGGTCTCATTAGCCTGTAATTTTTCTGGCTCTCAAGGACTGCTGCCGGAACACACTGTTAGGTACTTGGCGACAGATTTTCTACTTGAGGGTGGTCGCTAGCCAGGCGGGCATTCACAAAATGCCCTTCCACCATGCGGTGAAGCTCAAGCTCTGGGCGGGATACGAACCATGGACTTGCTGCACGGCAGTCCATAGCCAATGCCACTGAGCCATCACTACTTCAAAAATATATTTGCCAAATATAACAAATTTGGCAAATACAGCCTCCTCACGTGGAAGTTATTTGTAATAATATATGTATATATAAATAATAAAGCAAATACACAACCACGAATAGCCATGTGTGGTAACAGCATATCAGTGGTCATTGGAGACAGTAATCACACGCGATATAACTATGGGAACTACACACTCGCTCTTCGCTGCTCGCCAACTCGTTTCTAGCTATACTTACTTCTCGTTCATCGTTAGCGGTGGGGTAAGTGCCTTAGATGTTCTTGCGTCCATAATCATACTAAAGTAGTAGTAGATAAATTTACCTACATAAGTAGACTAGTCCGTAGACTAAGTCTTAAAAATTAAGTAACACTCTTGAACACCTTGATCCATTCCATTCGAAAATGAAGTGGAAATAGCATCCGAGTACAATAGCGGCTAATTCTGGGTGTAGTTACGTAAAAAGTTGGCGACGGCGGGCGCGTGGTCGTGACCGTATCTCAAATTAAATCTCGACTACAAATCTTCGCGGGGGATGAACCGCGACTCCACTACCACTGGTAATTTCTTATTTTGTTACTTTGTTGGTTAAGTTCAAGCTTCTGAATAAGCGAGACCTTTGAAGACTTGACAGTAGGTATTACGTGACACCAAGTTTGCATCCAAATGTTGCAAACAACTTTATCTACTAGGTACTTACTCCCTATATAGCCTATGTCAAACTATTTGTTTTTTTTTATTGTTTGTGCAAGTTATAACAATAAGGACATAAAACCGGAGACTTTCAGGTGAAATGTGGGAATATGCCTACCCCATCTGGGATATAAGGGCATAATGATTTGGAGGATTAGTGCAGCTTTAGACAGTTTATTTTTCAAATGTTGTTATTTAGTAACAAAATACATGAAACGGCCATACAATCGTTAGTAACATGAACACATAACATTACCTTTAAAGATGTAGATAAATATCAGGTCCTATATTCCTCAACATAGGTACTACATAGGCTATGTACATATAAAGATCAACTTAAACAAATAAAAAGCGGGTAGTTGGAGAAATTAACCGCTCTTCATGACGTTCACCCGCCTCTTGAGTCCGCTCGTAACCACGATCAATGTACTCGTAACATGGAAGAAACGTCGGGGGTAATCATCATCAGCCGGAAGACGTACACTGTTGAACAAAGTCCTCCCCCATAGAACGCCACAAAGAACGGCTATTAGCCGCTTGTAACCATTGGCTACCCGCGACTTTAACGATGTCGTCAGTCCACCTAGTGGGGGGCCTACCAACTCTACGTCTTCCGGTGTAGTGTGGTAACCACTCGAGGCTAATAATATACATGTTTTACTTAGAATTACTTAGAATTATAAAATCGCCCGTAGTCCGCCTCTGTCACCGTTTCACCAACATCGTTTACACAATCGTGTCATTTTGACTCTTATTTTTTACGTCATCAAGATATAAAAGTACAACAAAACGTAACATAAAAAAAATTTAAACGTCGCACTAACGTTTATTTTTCCCGGTATTAGCCTGTGGTAGGGGTGCCGCCGTCATCTCCTGGCTACGAGCAGAGACTCGCAATTTGTTCCCGCACAGCCTTAAAAATCCGCATTTTATTGTCGTTCTACCATTTTTGCTTGAAATGCGCCCTGCCAGGGCTCAGTTCATCCATGTGAAACTTTCCCGTTGTTTTAACTTGACTACTGACTCCACAAACGACAGCCCACAAAGATATTTTATTATATTAACTGGTACTTACTACTTTTTGTGAAGGACGAAAAGTGCGATGATGGGACATTTTTATGTTAGTAAATCAAGTGGCCTCGTTGTTATTAAACTATTGTTTCTGCCTATTGCAAATACAGGTGGTTCAGACCGTAAGTAAGTACGAACTTACCTGAGCCCAGAACGTTAAATTTATATTAAGTTTAAATTCGTTCAATAATAAAAATATTTATAAATATTTTATGAAAACATCAAATTAATATTTTAATAAAACACTTAAAAACTAAAAAAATATATCTAGTGAAAATTCCGCCTAATTTTCCTGTTAAGCCGACGTGACGTCACAAACGCCACGCCGCCAGCGCTACACGAAGCATCCTCAGGAGGTCTTGACTCACGATCGAGAAAAATCTTTCGATCGTGCGATCGTAGAGTCAAGACCTCCTGAGGATGCTTCGTGTAGAAGCGACACGCGTCGAAAATTCTTCGGGTTTGGCTGCGTGGCGTTTGTGACGTCACGTGGGCTTAACAGGAAAATTAGGTATTAAAATATTAATTTGATGTTTTCATAAAATATTTTAAAAATATTTGTTATTATTAAATATGTATTTCCGCAAAGTAACGCCTGAATCTATTTATTATCTTAAATTTGTTCGGAGAGTCAATCATTATTTTCTTACCTTATCCCACATTTGTAGGGTGGGTACAATTTGTCTTCTATAAACAACACAATAATTGTAAAAAGTATTCGACTTTATGGCGCGACGGCTACTCTTCAACTTTTACATGCTTTCGTTGGTAGTACTAGAGTCTATTGCGCGTTAAGATTGTTTATGTTATTAATAATAATAATAATCATGAATCCATTTTTAATTAATATACTTTGCGAGTAGGCACTCGTTACATTCTTGGACCCATTTACTATTTTTTTTCCACTATCTCACCTGATGGTAAGTGATGATGTGGTCGAAGCTGTTGTTCAGGCTAACCTAGAATTACTGGCTCTCAAGGACAGCTGCCGGAACACACCGTCAGGTGCATGGCGACAGATTTTCTACTTGAGGGTGGTAGCTAGCCAGGCGGGCATTGGAAAAATGCCCTACCACCCATGCAAAAATTCCATTTAAGAAGCCGTTAGTACTAAGGCTTGGATTTCATTCATCAGATACAAATCCCTATTCGCCTGATAAAACCGACATTCTAAAAAAAGAGGTTTTATGTTCAATTGTATGTTTTTATTTTATGTATGCTCACCGATTACTCACCCGTTTTTCAGAATCCATTTTTAATAGAAATGGTATTCCGTCGTGTTTGTTTCAGGACTTGGGCATTAGAAGCACAAATAACTAAGCCAAATCTTTGGCAAGATCGACGTAGTGATTCTACGTAATTTTGGAGTAGTATCTGACAAAAGGCATACATCATCAGCGTATAATATGTGGTTAATGGAGATTCCTGGTACTTTAGACTTCGCTCTAAATCTTGAGTAACGTGAAATATGCCTTTTTTAAGTTCTTAAAAAAATAAAAAATAAAAAATAAAAAAGCCTTTTATTTCTTGCTTATTCGACTTACAGTTTCAATAGCAATCTGCATGCAAAATTATTCACATATTCAAATTTTTAAAAATAAAAATATTAAAATCTAGACTAAGATATAAAATAAAGATATATAATGATTTACTTAATTTGCTAACAAGAACCCTCTCAATGAAAGGTAAAGGCCTCCTCCAGAGATGACCAGTACTCTCTATTCTCTGCCGCTCGCAGCCATTGAATACCTGCTACTTTTATGATGTCGTCTACCCAGCGTGCGTTTGGTCTTCCTCTTTTTCTCTGTCCTAGTGGACCTGCCCACGTTGTTGTCTTTTTAGTCCAGCGATTATCGCTAACTCTCGCAACTAAGTTCTTACATGCACTTAAATATAATAATAGACATCACCTTTCCCTTTGGTACAGCTTACAGATAACCAAATCTCTCCAATCTTGAGGAATGTCCTCATATTGGCACACTCTTAGAATAAGATGGTAAAGCCTATTTAGAATACTATTTCCGGTGTACTTGTACACTTCTGAAGGTAATTGATCCCTTTTGGAGTTTGCAATTTTTCAAAGGATTTACTGCGCTCACAAACTCATCAAAAGTTTGTGGATCATCTAGCTTCCCAGAAACTGTTAGTTAATCAAGCGAATCAATATAGGAAAGGTCAACATTTTGCTCTCTAGGATTCAGAACATTACTAAAATGCTCTGCCCATTGCAACAAAACGTCGCCTTTACTTGTGACACAATGTTGCTTGTCTTAGGAATACATTGGGACAGTTTTTCGCCCATGAGGGCCAAATATCGATTGTGTACCTTCAAAGAACTTGCCAGTTTGTTGAGACCTGTAATTCAGTGGCCTTATTACTCCACCATTTGTCTTTGAGTTCGCGAACTTTAGATCGCACTTAAGTTGCACGTCGTTTTTCTCCTCTCTTGAAGACTTATCATTCAGATTAGATCATTGCCTTTCAACTGCCTTGCAAATCTCCTCATCCGATGCATCAAACCAGTCTTATTCAAGAATTTCCAAGGCACAGGTAAAGAGCTGCTTAGAAAAGATTTTCATTCATCATTACTAGTGGAAAATTTAGTCTCCAATAAAGCAGTGGCAAATTTCACACCCAGTTGTTTACCCATTTCCGAAGACCGGATCAAATTCGAAAAGGCAAGCCTAGATGGGATTTTGTGGGGAGCTCTACGTGGTGTTTTAAGCATAAGACATATCTTGGATCTTATAAGATGGTGATCAGTCCAACCAATTGCTCCCCGCATTGCCCTCGTTATCAAGATATCACGAAGGTCACCCCGGCGGACACTGACATAGTCCAAGCCAGTGCATAAGTCAACCCTAAGAGGTTGTTAGCATTTTAGCAATAACCCTGTATATATATTTATATGCGTCAACTTGATAACCTTCCACTTTTTCCAAAGTCGTTATAATGCTAAACGAATACCATCATGGGATGTAGATATTTTTCCGTGTCAACCAGAGATATGTGCGGCAACGCGCAAACGCAGCACGCCGGTGCCTGAGAGAAATGGAAAAGAGTTGTTGCCTCAAAGTGTAACGAAGCTGCAATTTAATAACGATGGAAGTGGAAGAGTTTGGCCTGGTTTTATATAAAGAAGTATAATATTAAGGGCATGCCATAAGAATAAGTGGATTTAACTTAGAGCTAAAGCAATTACTGACGGATATATTTTTTTACTCGAGAGTTTGATCAGGAGAAATAGAGTAGGAGAAGACATGGATAGACCGTTGAAAGAATATCTGACCTAATACAATCATCAAATACAAAGAAAAAGAAAGCTATGAAGACACGACCTTAAACTTCAGTAGACTAAAGAAGTAAGATATAAGCTAAGTAGAAAATGGAAAATGAAACAGCGTCTTATTGATAGAAGATTTTAATTGATGGCAAAGTTTTACGAAATGGAAACAAAAATACTATCTTGTCCGAAAAAATTTAGTTTTGTAATTTTTCCTGTTCCAAAAAATAATGTTTGTTCTTGTTTCCATTTACACGTGCGCACCCGAATCATATTTTATTAATCAGATTATCAAAAACAGAAGGTCTGAAGGACAGTGGTTGTGCAGGGGTTCACGCAGCATGTTTGATAGACGTTTCTATCTCTACTTTGGCCTGGCGACACCAAAAATCTTCCGTCGCCGCAGAGTTCAGTCAACTTATTTGCTAGTTTTTCACCGCAGTAATGTTCTTTTTGAGCAGACGAGTATGCGATAAGAGTTAGAACTAAACTCAGAAACAGCAGAATCTTCATGATAATTTCTTTTCTTGATGTGATAATACACTCGAGAGCAATGAATCCGGGTCACTTAAAGAATCCTAAAAATCTCGGAAACTAAAAATGCTAGGTTAATGCAATAAATTGTATTTAATAGACAATGTAATACTCCTTAAATGAAGGTATTAAAACTTCTTAGTTATTGTAAAGTTATATCATAAAAAAATCAAATTTGAAAAAGGGCCACTTTCGAAGATGGAACTACGAAATTACAGCATTTGGTTTTGCTTTTGTTTGTAATCTGTCATTTATGTGGGTACATAAACCATGTTGATAGTGCTCTATATTCATTATTCAAGCTGAAATTATGTCGCTTACGCCTGAAGAATGCACCAGAATACTTACAATGCTGGAAACCGGCCGGAGTCAGCGCGATACAGCCAGGACTGTCGGTGTGTCGCTGTCAACAGTACAAAGAGTTCTCCGACGTTACGAAGAAACTGGTTCTAACCTACGCAGACCAGGAACGGGCAGAACCAGGTGTACCACAGCACGAGAAGACCGATACTTGGTGAACACCATGCTTCGAAATCGCTTTCTCACAGGAACTGAACTCACCAATCAGTTTCGACGCCTCGGAGGAAGTAACCCAAGTGCATGGACAGTAAGACGTCGGCTTGCTGAATCTAACTTAAAACCCCTTAGACCTGCAAACGGCCCTAAACTGGAGCGTGGGCATCGTATTTCGAGACTAAGATATGCCCAGAGCCACGTAAATTGGAGTATTGAAGATTGGTCAAAAGTTATGTTCTCCGACGAATCAAAATTTATGCTCTACAAGCACGATGGAAGACACAGAGTGTATCGAAGACCAGGGGAAAGATTCAAGCAAGCATGCATCGAAGAAAAAGTAGCCTACGATGGTGGGTCTGTACTTGTGTGGGCCGGAATTTCTTCTGAAAGTCGCACAGAGCTGGTGATCATAGAAAACGGCTCTTTAACTAGCGTAAGATATGTGGAAGAAATCCTCAATGATCACGTTGGTCCATTTATGGTCAATTTAGGTGAGGATGCTATATTTATGCATGACAATGCCCGACCTCATACAGGTAGGATTGTGAATGACTACCTTCAAGAGATGAACATTACTCGTATGGAGTGGCCAGCGCGCAGCCCGGATATCAACCCGATCGAGCATGCTTGGGACGAGCTAGGCAGATGCGTAAAACAACGAAACCCTCCCCCAATCACGCTTCGTGAGCTCAAAATTGCTCTCACAGAGGAATGGGAGAATATTCCCCAAAATCGTATAAGGAACTTGGTGTACAGCATGCCAAACCGCGTAAACGCAGTAATGGAAGCACGAGGAGGCAATACGAAGTATTAAAATTCAAGAAAATCGTAATAAAGTTCAAAAATTTCATGTTTCCTATTTTTGTTTTAAGGAGAGATCAGCAGTTTTTTTCTTTATGTAATTTTGTGTTAATAAAATGTATGGTGACTCATATTTTTTTTACTTTCATTTAAGGAGTATTACATTGTCTATTAAATACAATTTATTGCATTAACCTATCATTTTTAGTTTCCGAGATTTTTAACATTCTTTAAGTGACCCGGATTCATTGCTCTCGAGTGTAGATGAAAACTTTGATGCTGTGCCTTTGAGAGCGGGTGTTGGAATGTACGTGGAAAGAAATGAGTGACTTTTTATACCGGTATTCTTATCAATATAATCGAATAAGTCAACAGGTGACCTGTATGATATAATATGAGTGATTTTATTGTTTTGTTGTGAGCAAAATGTATAAACACTGCTGATGATTAAAGGTATTAATTTAAAGCATGTAGCTGCATATATAGCGTAGTAGGCGTTAATACAAAAATTACAAAATTAGAATTATGGGGTTACCTTTTCGGAAGATTAGTCTAATTTGTAGACCAAACTACACTATTAGGGCGTTTTTATACCCTGCTAGTAATAAAAAGAACACTCACAAACGCAAACGCTATCAATTTGGGCTTGCGTTATGGTTCTAGGCAAAAATAGCGTTTAAAATGTTTTCTTACGCCCGCGCCGTTCAGAAAGGTTTGAAAAAGCTACAAATGACATCGAGAAATATTATTTATGACCTTTGTCCGACGATAGGTTTTTAGTAATATTTTTTGACAAATGCGTTTATGACAGTTGAAATTCGTAATAATGAAGAAGTTTTATCACTTAGCATGTGTACTCTTAAAATAACTAATCTTGTACGTCGCATAGTATTAATTTATATTCGCTTTGTTTGCGTAGAAGACTGCATTATAATATTTTTTATTCAAGAAGTGACTCTCTTGGGTCAGTTAACTTGACAATAGGTACATCTATCAACATTAATACTAATGGATACATATAATAAATACAATAATTGGTGTCCAAGAAGTGTTGCACTATCTGAGGTCAAATGTCATGATAAAACATCCGTCGACATAAATATGCTGCTATACAGGGTTAATGGAAAAATGCTAACAACCTCTTAGAGTTGACTTCTGTTAGTCTTATAAAACATTTTTCGATGAATGTGTTTTTTTATTTTTTTTTGTCATGGAATAAGCACTAGACCCACCTGATGTTATCTATTGTGCATGTAATTTATTATTTCATATTTTGTATTACTTCCTCGAAGTAAATATTCAAAGATCTATTCAATGGGAGCTTGTGGACTACCTCCGTTCAACAAGACAGACAACATTAGGTGACTTTACGCAATACCAAAAATATCGGTCAGAAAAAAAAAATATAGTTTTTCTAGTACTGTTTGACATTTTCAAGTTCTTTGTCTCGTAGAACTTAAAAATGTCTATGTCTATTCCGAGCTAAAAGCACCCGTCGCTGCAACACTGGACCGCGCTGCACTCCCTTTGAATAGAGTTCGAATGTTTACATATATAAAAAATATGAAGTAATAATTACAGGCACAAGAGACTTTTAACATCAGGTGGGCCTTGTGCTTATTCCGTCACAAAAATATTTAAAGAACAATATAAAGGAAAAAAAACCATTCATCTAAAAATGTTTGTTCGGACTAACAGAAGTCAACTCTAAGGTGTTGTTAGCATTATTCCAATAACCCTGTATAATAAGGAAAGTAGAGGTTTTATGAGAGAGATTGTATGTGCACTCATATGTTTTTTTTAGGGTTCCGTATCCAAAGGGTAAAAACGGGACCCTATTACTTTGACTTCGCTTTCCGTCCGTCCGTCCATCCGTCCGTCCGGACGGACTGTTACCAGGCTGTATCTCAAGAACGGTGATAGCTAGACAGTTGAAATTTTCACAGATGATGTATTTCTATTGCTGCTATAACAACAAATACTAAAAATATAATAAATATTTAAGGGGGGCTTCCACAAACAAACTTGTTTTTTTACCATTTTTTGCTCGATACTAATAACGGTGACAGGTAGACGGAACCCTTCGTGCGCGAGTCCCACTCGCACTTGGCTGGTTTACACACGTCCCTGATGTAACAACCCACGTCCATTTATCTTTGCATCTCCTTATTGAAAAATTTGACTAAGCCACTTCCATCCATCTGCTTTCAACCAGGTTCCATATGTCAACGACGATACGATGATGTCGACGCCGTGACGACATCGTCTGCCATGGCGTGACGAAGAAATATGATCATACATCATAATTATATTGAAGCAGTGATTGCTCAGTGGTATTGGCTATGGACTGCCGCGCAGCAGGTCCATGGTTCGAATCCCGACGTGGGCTTGAGCTTGTTAAGCCTGTTAACACCTTCGACCACATCATCCCTTACCATCAGGTGAGATTGTCGTCAAATGCTTAAAAAAACGAACAAATACAGGTTTTTTATGTTATGTATCTATACTTTATTATTATTATTATACTTTATAAAAATTGCTGATTGTTTTCGGGGAACAATTTGGAGATATACTCTATCTACGCAACAAAAAAGCTTAGTAAAATTAGATGATCCACCAAAAAGTAATGGTCATACATGATCAAATTATCATAGACGGTATGAAAGGAGACACAACATCGAGAATCACGGCGTTACGATTACGCGGCATGCCGATAATAACTTTTAAGAAATAAAACCATGGAATTGTCAATATACATAGATATCACAATTTACTATCAACAATTATGCTATATCAATATAATTCCATTTTAACTGCACATATAAAATTTATAACCTTATAAATCAATGCTTTAAGCTTTTCAAGTTGTAAACTGCAATAGAGGTTTCCATAGTATACTTCAATAAAGGTTTCTATAGTAAACGATAGTCGACGTTGTAAAAAGTTCTATTACATCGAAATAGTTTCAGTTCCGTACCCATCTACCGGTAAATTCCAAATTTTATTGCACTGTCCCTATTTGTTCCTGAACTGGTTCCATTTTCCTGTTGTTTCGAATTCAAGTTGGATAAGAAATTCTTAAACTAGTACGATTGCAAAATAGGGCTTTGTAAGCGTAATTATAAAGAAAAACATATCAGGGATCTAACATACATCTCGGATTGGGTATGAAGAGTCATCTATTTACCCACGTTTAATGTAATTAACACAAATAATTGTACTAAGTCAGTATATTGACATTTACAAAAAGGCGCAAGCTAATCGAAGGAAATCTCTATTGGTTAGGTTGAATTTTTTCAAGAGAGAAATGAAAGTGGATCTAGAAAGGATTAATGCGCCGTTTGAGCAGCATGTCACCACTTACGTCAACCTGAGTGGGATGTTGCTGCGGATCGGGCAAACTATGGGGCTCAATCCATCTTAATGATATTATTACGCAAATATTGGTTAGCGGGTACACTATCAAAAAAAATTGGCGTCAGGAAAGTCATAAAACTGAAGATATAACATTTGACAATTATTTCTTTGCGGATGCTGTTTGTTTCCTTTGTTATTGAATTTATATTTTGATATGTTAAAGCAGGTTGTGTCTTACGGAATTTTGGGAAATGTGCGGAAAGCTGACAAAAACAGACACGAGTAAAAATAATACCTTTTGATCCCAGATTTAAAGACAACAGCTAGTGTTATTACATAAAATTGTCTTTTATTCATATATCTCCATAAGCTGTTTTAGATTAAAGAAAAAATTGGGGTATGATCAGAGCATGCATATTATTTTTGAACTACAACAAGGCCTATAACATCATCAACTGAGAATCGCTATACGCCATACTCAACAGCTTAGGCATCCCACAAAAAAGCATTGCCTATATTGTTTATTTTCACACTAAAAGTCAATTAAAAAGTCAAATACTTGACTGCTGGGTATATATATATAACATAGGGTATGTTATAGAGTACGCTGTCGATCTGGTTTTGTTAGGGCAGAGTAGGAAAGGGATGGAGAAATCAGTGCGATAGCTGCGAAAGTTAAGCTTAAACTACCCAGGATAAAAAGGAACATCTTCAAATAGATCTTAAAATAATTCGGGTACCCTATATATATGGATTCACTATAACGGACACAAAGGAAGGCAAAATTAATACCCAAATCCACAGCTCCCTCCGTTGTAGTGCACGTTCAACAAGGTGTTGAGGCTAGACTACCAAGTATGAAAACCAAGATCCAAATGTACAAAACTGTCATGAGGCTAATCAAAAGACGTATGCGAAGCCTATACACTGACACTCTTAAGAAGAGAATACAATATATTCTTGTAATGGAGAGGATGATTATGCGTGAGATTTCCGCATGGTGGAAGGGCGTTTTGCGATTGCCCGCCTGGCTAGCTAACACCCTCAAGTAGAAAATCTGTCGCCAAGCACCTAACGGTGTGTTCCGGCAGCAGTTCTTGAGAGCCAGTGAAATTACAGGCATATGAGACTCAACAATAATGTCTCCAGGTGACGGGTGCAGTGCAATTCATCACTTGTGCCGAAATTCATCTGTTCTAGGCAGAGGTTCGTCCGCCTAACATCAGGTAGGCCTCGAGCTTGTTCTGTCACAATAACGTAAAAAAAACAAAATTAACCCGGCCAACAAGAGGATGGCAGCTGGCGGTTCCAAAAGAACCGGAAGATTGAAACCTGATCGCCGAGCCTAGGAACCCACATATTCCATTAGATGGGCCTCGTACAGAGAATTTCGAAACAGTGTTTTTTTATTGCCGACTAGCCCTTGACCACTAAATATTTTGCACTATCTCTCCTGATGGTAAGTGATGATGTTGTTCAGACTAACTTGGAATTACGGGCTCTCAAGAACTTTTGCCGGAACACACCGTTACGTGCTTGGCGACAGAGTTTTCTACTTGAAGGTGGTAGCTAAACAGGCGAGCACTCGCAAAATGCTCTACCACCATTAAAAATCTTAGGATTCCAAGTGCCCACCACCTAACATTTATACATAGCTGTGTTTTTATACACCTGACAGGTAAGCCTTTAAAATACTCATAAAATTAAAAACAAAACAAAAAATCATCTTCAGTGATTTTTTTTCCCGAAATCAAGGAGATTTCGGCAAAAAAATCACTTGATGCTCATTTCTGGTTGCGTGGACTTGTTAACAAACTAAATTGCCGGTTTTGGACGAAAATCCACAGGAGATTCATCAGGTGCCCCTGATAAAGTCACAGTTTGGTGTGGATTTTGGTTCGGCAGTATCATCGTACTTATTTCTTCGAAGATGCGCAAGGAGCTGCGTTCACTGTCGATGGCGACCGATTTCGGACGATGATAATAAACTTTTTATGGCCTAGTTTAGATGGTATGGATCTCACAAACATGTGAACAGGATGACGCCACTTGCCATACATCACGGGAAAGATAAAATTTATTGGATGAGAAATTCGACGGCTTCGTCATCTCGCGTGGTGGCGACATCAATTGGCCACCAAGATCGTGTTACGACTACTTTCTGTGGGGTTACGTGAAGTCTCTAGTCTATGCAGACAAACCACAGTCAATTGCCACTCTGAACGCCAACATAACTCACGCTCTTCGTGAAATTGAACACCATTTATGCGAAATCGTCATTCAAAATTGTTCCACCAGGATACACCACCTACAGCGGAGTCAGGGCGGCCATTTGGCTGAAATTATATTCCATACAAAATGTCAGCGAATATACTTTAAAATAAAATTAATATTGTGGCAGTATCACTTAAACAGGTTCTTTGTTTTATTTTTAAGTTCGAGTGCTCTTAATGGAAAACCCTGTAGTAATCAAAGGCCAAAGCCATACAAGGTAAAGAAGAACTTATAACTTATACATGTTTACATAAATACAAATAACAAAAACAATACACCATAATGCATAATGGTTAAGTTTATATATTAATACACGCCATTTTCGGTTAGCACCGATCGGCCTGTGACAAATGCTATTTGTAAGGGGCGCAACGTTGATAAATATCATATGTTATGGATTACGTTTCATCGTGCATATTTATTACAATATTAATACAGATGGATTAAGGGCATTTATTATTAATGTTACGTAAATAACCCTATGAGTAATTAATCACAGCAATAATACCATGTACAAATTTGAACTATTATGTTTTAACTTTAAACTTTTTTTTGTCTGTTGTAATTACATGACTTGTGTGCTATATGCTCTACTAAGTTGGTTCTATGTATCGAATCTGATTTATAAATATTTAAAAAAGTTAGGGCCTGTTCGAGTAAGTTCCGGTTATACTACCCAGAACATAAAATAACTGAATGATAAAAACGTCAGTTAACATACAGCGCGTTTCAAGGATATTGGATAGACTAAATAGATGACTGTGAAACGCAAAGATAGTGTTTTATTTATTAAATATGTTTTGGATAGTATAACCAGAACTTACTCGAACATTCTGAAACATGCCCTTAAAGTTCGTGTGTTGTGTAGTAGTTAATTTGTGCTTGTGTAGGTTTTGTATGAAAAGTATGGTTACGAACTGCATTTTAAACTGATTTAGAAAATATACTTACTTTTATTTGAAAGGATATATGTAGGTATATATCACTGTTCCATTGCATATAAAATTTATTGTGTAAAGACGTGCCTTTGTGAGTACTTTCACACTGGTCCCTTATACATTTTATCAAAATCGGTTCAGTGGTTTGGTTATCGAATCAAATAAATGAAAAAAAAACTTCCAAGTTAACAAAATTGCTTTCAAAAGTTTCAGTGGTGGATGTCGGATCTTTTCTGTCTATTTTCGATCGCGGGTACCACGTGAAGATTTCAGAATTTACTTCAAAATCTTTGTAAACAGAAGACAGCGTTCATGCGTCGCATTTATAGGAATGGGGCCTAACAGTCCCCAAATTAGAGGCTCAGTACCGGCCAGTAATCAAACAAACCAATGTCGAAGAGAAATAGGGCTCAGATCAGGGCGCATTGCAACGTGACAGTTATGGTAATTGCTCAGTATATAATTACATTGCTCAGTCTGAAATGTAAGAAAATTTGAGATATACGATCCGTTCGCCGTACTTCGATTTCAAAACTGTATGTACCGATAAACAAAAATAAACAGCGATCGCCAATGACGATTGCCAGGAGATACGAAATTATGATTTTATTTTCTTATCGTCTAATAAGTGAGAAGATCAATTTTAAAATAATGTTTGATTCTAATTTCAGGACTTGAAGGGAATTAATTATTTTAATTATTTATTTTAATTTTAATTATTTTTTATTGCGGAGTGTCTATCAGTCAATTATTTATTATATATATAGATACTACGCGGTCAAAGCATAAATATGTATTATTCGTAGATCGCCGTTGTCGCTATAATTCTCTAAACCAACGTGCCACAGCTCAGGTAATAGTTAGTAATGATTGTATGTATGTGGAAATACAATATAAGTGGAACACATTCAGTTTCGGCGATCTACGAATAATACATATTTATGCTTTGACCGCGTAGTATCTATTCCGTTGACACACACACACGTGCGATTGTTAACAACAGCTATAGGTACTAGTCACGACCAAATAGCACTCCTGGACGATATATACGGGCTTGCAACGCGCAACGCGGGGTATCTGCAACTCATTACACAGTATCACATATATACATTAGGTACCTACGTCAATTTGAAATTAAAAATAATGTTGGTACATAACATTATATATCGTTTAGACACGTTTAATAATTTTGCAATAGGCAGCTTGAAGTAGGCAAATGGAGGGAAAGAGATAGGTACCTATAACTTATGAGGGTAGGCAATAAATACTATTACATATTATAATTGATTAAAACTAACGTAAGTTTGACACATATTAAATGACATTTTTATCCGATTTAACTTACGGTTTTTTACGTCGAGAAGGCGTCTCGACCGGTTTCGCGACTTTCAGAGTCGCTTCATCACGGAGTGCGTGCACTTACGATCGCGCCCGCGCATGCACTGGTGGTGGCGCCGGCGGCGGCGGTGGAGCGAGCCGCGCGCGCTGCCGCCCTCCTTGCGCGCTCTGACGTCACCGGCGGCGCCGGCGCAGGTGCATCATTGTTTTCCTGGTCACTGTCGTTCCATACTACCAGACTTGTGCACGCCGCACTGACTGTATCTTGCGGCAAGCTGACGGGTGCATTATTCCAAGTGGCAGTGTTAAGAACTGGCTTCCACGCTGGTGGCAAATTCCATCCCCGGTCGACGTAAAAAACCGTAAGTTAAATCGGATAAAAATGTCATTTAATTACATATTATATTAGGTAGGATTATTCATTGAAGTTTGTAGCTCTCTACTTATTGCACAAGGGTACGTATATAGGATACGTAGGATAATCGAATGGCGTTCAAGCAAGGCATTGATGATTCGGCAGGCTAGCTAAATTGGCCGGTAACCTAATACAATCTTGGCCTGTGTCGCGTTGCTGCCACCGCCGCCGGCTCCACGTGCGTCAGAATAGGTACGCGAAACAGCTGTTTTGTCCCAGTGATAGTAAATAATAGTTAGTATAGATTTTGTGTATGTGAAAATTAGACATAAGTGGAGCACATTCAGTTATCGATTCAACACCACACCCCGCAGTATTGTTGATATATTAATATCCTCCTTACACATATGATTATTAACTTGATTTTATTATTTGTTTTACTGTAATGTACCAATAGTGAACCATGATATAGCAGAAGATAAGCAAGAAATGGTGGCCGAGCGGTAATAGCTATGGACTGCCGCGTCGTAGGTTCATTGATCGATCCCCACCGCCGGATTGAGCTGCAACGCATGGTGGAAGGGCAGGTGAAAGACAGTCCCAAACTCAAATCCCAAGTCAACTCTCATTATGAACAGACTTTATTATCTTTCGTTAATCAAAGAATACATATCATAAATGCATGCGATGGTTTTAAGTAAATTTATTAACTTTTGCCTTTAATTACTGGCTATAATTTCTGCTTGTTTAGTAGAGTAGTAGTTATAGGCAAAAACTGAAAGCGATAGTAGCCACCAGTGAAGAACCAAGGCGAAGAATATGGCGAAAGGCGAGCATAAAACTTGCGTCAAATAATCTTGCGCTCATTGTTAAATCTTTTTGATATGTATATTTGGATTTATGTATGTGTCACCGTTTTATTGTACTAACCGTTAGTTTATAATAAATCTAGTTAGATTATAAACTGACGATAGATTGTGAATGGAAACTAAAATTTACAATCTAACGTTTAAATTTTCGTAAGATTATAAACTGACCATGTCCAGCCGTCAAATTGTAATTATGTGGATCAACAACAATTTACCATAGATCTACGAAAGTATTACAGTGGCCATAAGCAAAATACGTAGGTACAGGTTTTTAAAGGTATTATTTTTTGGCTTATGTTTAACTCACCACCAGATATAGTAGTATAACATAATTATAACAGACAAAAATAGTATATGATCACCAAATTTAAACCCGCATTTTAATGTAATCTTATAACCTAAATTTTAACTCCTCGCTATCCTATTTAAGCAAAATTACTCAAAATAAACCATTGTTAACCCAAAAGTAGTAAATGATCACCATAAGTAGTATATCATCACCAAAATTAAATTCTTGTGGCGCATCGCCGGCCGCTGCCGCGGCACGCTCGCTTCGCTCGCTCGGCTCGCGCGTTGTTGTAGTCACAAGTAACCTAACGCTCCTCCTCGCTTCGCTCGTCGTCGCACCTAAATATGACTTTGCCCTAGACTAAATGATATTTAACCCCTCGCTAAAATATAGTGCACATTTGGTGTCCCATTAAAATTTTTGGTAAAAGAACTAAGGGTATCAAAGCATTTTATGGTGGTCATTATTTTAAATCCCTTAGTTTATTTAATGTACAAACTCGAAATGAATATGTTTTTTTTGTCTGACTATTATTACTGTTCTGAACTCTATGAAATGAACTCATGGCACCTATAACTGCGACCAATAAGAGGACGGTTCACAATTTCGCGGGCGATTATGGATCGTTAGATTATAAACTGCCAGCTAGACATCGTCAGTTTATAATCTGACGAAAATGTAAGCGTTAGATTGTACATTTTAATTTTCGTTCACAATATATCGACAGTTTATAATCCCACTAGATTTTTTATAAACTAACGTATCGTACAATTATCCGGTGACATATGCAATGAATAAACTTAAAAAGTAATAGACCGTTTGGATGAAATAGTTTGAGACCCGGAGAAGGACAAGGGATAGCTTTTATCCAACTGCGCAAAAAGAGGTTAATAGTTTTGCGCGATAAACGATGTACGCGCGGGTGAAAGCTTGTGAAGTATATTATAACATATATATATTACAAACAATATAAAAAATAACTTTTGCACAATTCAGACTTGTACAATAATTATTTGTACAAGTCTCATAATTGATGCTTTTGAATAAGGCAAGTTTAATAAGTTATTACAAACTAGTTTTAGTTTTCGACGTTTGCTAGTCCGAGACGAAGGCGAGGGAATTGCATTGTTACGACTTTATGAAGGCAGGCAGATCAAGATTTGTACAGCTGTTATATTTTTGTTTTGACAGTTCATCTGCGACTATTGCACCCTTGTAGTTGCAACCAATTTTCCGCATCAAAGTTACGCCACTGGCACCTTCGCATTTAATGCTTTTATTTAAAAGTTGCCGTTTTAATCAACAGACACACAAATAAACTTTTCAATTTGGACTCTGCCTTTTTCCAACAGTCTAATTTGATTTAAAAAATCTTATTTCCAAGTAAATGTCGCAAGAGTTCGTTTTAATTCCATTAGGGCAGAAAAAACGAAATGAATCTGTGTAGTTTCGTTAAAAAGGCAGACAGTTGTTTATGCCGAGGCCATTGGTCGGATCCCATTGAGTTCGGTCTCGTCGACTACATTAAACTGATTGCAGCAATTAGCGAATGGTGTAATTCTCGTTTTTCAGTCTCCCATCACGGGAGCATCTCGCCCCTTCTCCACTCCTCGCAACACCCTCTTCACCCCGCGGACACCCCGTCAGGAAATTACTCGAGTCCCGCAGGTCGCAGCGATTTTCTTAGGATTAAATAAAATTGAAGAACTCAAATGAAATTGTTTTAGAATTTTCATCTTGATCGGTTCGGGTTGTCAACGATTACCTCGGGATTGTGGCCTTAATTATTGTAAGTGGATAGCTAATCAGGTTTGTTGGGAGATTTGAATTTAATTTTGTGGGAATGAAGTAAGCTAGCAATCATTTAAGAAATGAGCAGCAAAAGGAGATAAAGGCAGAGTTAACGAGGTTATGGTCAACAGTCGAGAGTGTCAGCAGTAAAAAATAGTAATACAGTAAATAAATCAGTTATTTATCAGCTAGTCAAAATATAAAACGTTGAAAATACTTTTTTTATACATCCCTGATAGGTTAGCCCTTGACCACTATCTCACCTGATGGAAGTGAAGTATTATTAAATTTATTTGAAGCAATGATGGCCGAGCGGTAATAGCTATGGACTGCCGTGCCCGCGGTGGGGATCGACCCATGTACCTACATGGTTCGATCCCCACCGCCAGCTTGAACTTCACCGCATGGTAGAAGACCATTTTGCGAATGCTCGTCTGACTAGTTAATACCCTCAAGTAGAAAATCTGTCGCCAAGCACTTAACAGTGTATTCCAGCAGCAGTCCTTGAGAGCCAGTAAAATTACCGAAACATGATACTTAACAACGTCTCAGTGTGATGGGCGTTCAAGCAAGGCATTGATGATTCGGCAGGCTAGCTAAATTGGCCGGTAACCTAATACAATCTTGGCCTGTGTCGCGTTGCTGCCACCGCCGCCGGCTCCACGTGCGTCAGAATAGGTACGCGAAACAGCTGTTTTGTCCCAGTGATAGAGTTCTATTGACTTCGCGTAGCGTTCATACATGTGTGAATAGAGTAAACCGCGGTTGTCGTCGCTATCATGCTCGAAGGCAACGCGCCGCTGCTTAAATAATAGTTAGTATAGATTTTGTGTATGTGAAAATTAGACATAAGTGGAGCACATTCAGTTATCGATTCAACACCACACCCCGCAGTATTGTTGATATATTAATATCCTCCTTACACATATGATTATTAACTTGATTTTATTATTTGTTTTACTGTAATGTACCAATAGTGAACCATGATATAGCAGAAGATAAGCAAGAAATGGTGGCCGAGCGGTAATAGCTATGGACTGCCGCGTCGTAGGTTCATTGATCGATCCCCACCGCCGGATTGAGCTGCAACGCATGGTGGAAGGGCATTTTGCGAATGCTCGCCTGGCTAGCTACCTTCCTCAAGTAGAAAATCTGTCTGGGACCGACAGCTTAACGTGCCCTCCGAAGCACAGAAGCACTCAGTAGTAATGCCACTAGCGGTCACCCATCCAAGTCATGACCGCAGCGGACGTTGTTTAAGATGGTTGATCAGTTAAGAAAGGCTAAGCAAACTACGCTACGAGCGCTGCAAATTACTATACAATGTAATACTTATCTCTTCGGAACAATGTTTGTATATTTCATTAAAAAAACTCTCTTGACTCCTATAAATATTATTTATTTGGCAAGGAACAAAATAATTTAATGCTGAAAGTACCTAAAAGGGATCCATTTCCTGTATATAATCCTTCCCAAAGTAACTTCGAACGGAAATTGGAATGTGGTGGCCGATATGAACGCTCGTCAAAGAACATCCGGCGTAAATGGACCGTCGACCTAATCTATTTAAAAATACTTTCAAGAGGGTGGAGAATTTTTATTTAGAATCCAAGCTTTGATTGTATATTTTATACAAAATTATTATCTAAAAATATATGAAACAATAAAAAGTGTTATAATTATATCTCTTCTATAATACTCATCATTATTTGAACGCTTGAAAGATAATATATTGAAATTAATAAAGAGTCCAGGAACTTTAACTGTGTACTTTATTTCTAGTAATAACTTAGGTATATGGCAAACAATGTACAAGTCTGTTTTTTCTTACTTGTCTTAAAATGTAAACAAACATACCTCTGCTACAAAATCACAAGTTGCCGTCATAATCACTTATATTTGGCCATTCACAACTGAGTAGACCTAATAAAAGAAACATCACGCTTCGAAAAACATACAAATATCATTGAAATTTATAGATATTTACAAAATATAAATCAATTAACGTAATGATCACAAAAACTGTTGACAGTAATGACAGTGTTTTGACATTAAGTAATCTATCTTATCTATGAATTTTAGTGATGGGAACATGGGTATCAAAATAATGAATAATTGAAGTGAACAACTGAACATATTTCGTTCATCTCATTATACTAACTGGTTGTATAGTTAAAACAAGTAGATAAGTATAATTTAGCTTAATTTTTAGGGTTCAGTTATAGAAAGTGGACCCTATTATATAGCCGCGAATGTCCTTCAGTCCGTCTGACCTTTAAAGGACTGTATCTTTGGAACGGTAATAGGTAGCCCGTTTAAATGTTCACGGAATATGGGTTAAAATAGTATATTGCCTAACAAATAATAATACATAATAACAATATGTTTAAAATAAAGGGGATATTCATACAAGAAACCTGCTTTATTTACCGATTTTTATATTTGCTCTATAGTAAAAACGTTAATACGTACAAGCGTCAAACTTGATTTGATTTTAGTCCAATATCTACCAATAATAAAAACTTGCCAAGTACGGGTAAGGCTCTCGCACTGTATAAAAACATAACGATTTTATGGTAAATTCTGTGTTGATACGGAACTCATAATACGGATACTGTTCCACATAATCTCAAAATACACGATTTTTTTTTATTGCTGATTGCCTTTGACCACAAAAAATATTTATTAATTGACATATATTTTTTAATAGATAATTTAATTTGTATAATCCATTTAAGTCTGATTCAATTTTGGCGGAATGGAATAAGGCAAAAACTAAGGGATGCTTTTTGCTAATTTTATTTTTTAATTTGAATGCGATAATTTTATTTATTATACAGCTGGCAACACTAAATGACTGAACGTCAAGATACGACATTCGTTCTGTTGCTTCGCTTGATGTTGTAAATTTCGGGTGCTATCCTAACATTGATTCTCGACGACCTGGCTTTCTTGTGGAGTTGTGTGTGCTTTGTGATTGGACCCTGTTATTATCTGGACCGACGACTAGCTGCTACTCTTCAAGGATTCTGATTTAATCGTGTGATTGAGTTTTACCGGATTATGCACTGACGACCTGGCTATCATGTGGACTTGTGTGTGCTTTGTGAATTGGACGGTGTTATTAGACGGTGCTACTTTTCAAGGACTGAGTTTTCGTGTAATTGTGATTTTCCTGGAGTGTTCACAAAAGTAAGTACCATATAAAGCTTACATTTTATCTTTACCATGTACTTACTATCTTGTCTCTCCAGTTCAAAATTTGCTATTGGTTTTAGACTTATTTCGACAGTATTTTGTCACATACTGTTGCACGAACTGTATTTACCTCGATAGCGTCACCTTCTACCGACATTGAAATAAGTAAGAAAATATTATAGACAGCTATTTTAGTCATCGCCACAATTGGCATCAGATACGCACTGCCAATTAGCGTAATGGTCAATAGACTTACTAAAGATTCATGAAATGTGTTCTTTTGTTTTTCCAGCAATCAAGGTTAGTGCGTGCTAGGCAATAAATCAACAAACAAAGCAATATACGCAGCTGCAGTTCCTAGCGATTTCGAATTTTGTAATTAAGAAGCTGGCAAACGATATGTGTAAATTGATTGCTCAAACTTTGTATTCATGATTTTTCGAACCTTTAATGAACTTTCGAACCGAACCGTGCTCATGCCATGGAGCTTGCGGCGTACACACGGCGTCGCCGTCGTCTCAAAACAGCATAAAGCTCCTCCTCACTACGCTCGTCGTCGCATCAATATCGAATATAAGTAAATAAACAATTCTATTACAAAAATCGATTATTTCCAAGTTACGATATTAAAAAGAAAATGTGCTAAATGAATAAAGAGCAAACGAAACTATGTATTTATATTACGTTTTAATCAAATCACTCAGTTTCATAGTATTGTTCAGTACGACTCGTCGTTCATTCGATGGGACCCCATCACTAATCTTGTCATTGGATGATCAACCGCCATGTTTGTTTACATAATAAGACAGGTAAGAAAAAACAGACTTTATGTATACCAGCTTTCTGACCGTATGTCGGTTATCGCACAAAACTATTAACCTCTTTTTGCACAGATGGATAAAAACTATCCTATGTCCTTTTCCGGGTCTCAAACTATTTCCATAGCAAATATCATCTTAATCAGTCGAGTAGTTTTTAAGTTTATTCGTTACAAGATTTGTAAAAATATAAATCTTGCCTCATAATAATATTAGTAAAGATATAGATATACATAGTTATTAAACAACTTCAACTTCTGGTTTAAATCGCGTATATTGGTCACGGGGCCGTGACCACGATCACTGCAAAGTGTTTGAAACGTCGGGACAAAAATAATGATTAATTTACGCGATTTAAACCGTTTATAGCAGTTTAATTACTATGCGTAATAATCGTGGAAACCAAAGACAACTCTAAGTTGATATGTGTTTTATATACGTCAGCTCATTATGTAAACGCTTGAAAGAAAATAGATTGAATCTCATGTAGAGACTGGAGTAGAGGTATTTGTATTTTATACACAGAAATGATCTACCTCTATGACAAAAAATGAGAAATAATGTTTTTTTTAATATTGTTAGGTTTGCAATAACGCTTGCTATGCGGATTACATTACAAAATCACAAATATACGATAGGTTTTTTTTTAAAGTCATGTACGTGATTCGAACCCTTGTCCATCCACCCATTGAGCCGGGGTATGCCCTTACCAATTGAGCTAACATGACATGACGTCATAACTCAAATCTTTCCTATCGTTCTTTAACCATCGTATTGAGATGGAGCGACATCTATAGTACCACTTGCGTTGTACTACAAACAAGACCAAATTTTTCCTATCGTAGATTTGAGGATTTGTAATGAGAGATAATGTATTTACATAAAAAAGAATGAGTGTTTAATAACTGTGGGCTCAACAAGTAAACGGTTGAAATAAACTACATTTAAACTTTTGTAGACGCATCTACAATAGAGATCTATCAAAAAGTTTGCATATGTAAGTGGGTAGTTAGTTTGAAGATGGCAGTGACTTCGAACGGTGCATGTATAATGCTGCAGGCTATATTATATATAAAGTAGTTATCTTCGTAGCTTATAGCAAGTAATCTTTTAGACTGCCAATTTTGTAAGTGTTTAAATATTATCTTTGAGCCTTATTCATAACGCATCTCTTTACACTAACGGTTTTAAGTATAGATCCCTTCACGTTTTCGTTATAAATAGGTATAATATAATTGAGTATGTTCAGAATTAGAGTGGATTACAGATTTATAATTATAACTATATCTATTTACCCGCTATCATTGACATATAAACAATATTGATATATAACTTAAATATGAAATTATTATATATATTTTGTATCATTATTGTCAATGCGAATGCATTACAGTCCCAAACTCAAATCCCAAGTCAACTCTCATTATGAACAGACTTTATTATCTTTCGTTAATCAAAGAATACATATCATAAATGCATGCGATGGTTTTAAGTAAATTTATTAACTTTTGCCTTTAATTACTGGCTATAATTTCTGCTTGTTTAGTAGAGTAGTAGTTATAGGCAAAAACTGAAAGCGATAGTAGCCACCAGTGAAGAACCAAGGCGAAGAATATGGCGAAAGGCGAGCATAAAACTTGCGTCAAATAATCTTGCGCTCATTGTTAAATCTTTTTGATATGTATATTTGGATTTATGTATGTGTCACCGTTTTATTGTACTAACCGTTAGTTTATAATAAATCTAGTTAGATTATAAACTGACGATAGATTGTGAATGGAAACTAAAATTTACAATCTAACGTTTAAATTTTCGTAAGATTATAAACTGACCATGTCCAGCCGTCAAATTGTAATTATGTGGATCAACAACAATTTACCATAGATCTACGAAAGTATTACAGTGGCCATAAGCAAAATACGTAGGTACAGGTTTTTAAAGGTATTATTTTTTGGCTTATGTTTAACTCACCACCAGATATAGTAGTATAACATAATTATAACAGACAAAAATAGTATATGATCACCAAATTTAAACCCGCATTTTAATGTAATCTTATAACCAAAATTTTAACTCCTCGCTATCCTATTTAAGCAAAATTACTCAAAATAAACCATTGTTAACCCAAAAGTAGTAAATGATCACCATAAGTAGTATATCATCACCAAAATTAAATTCTTGTGGCGCATCGCCGGCCGCTGCCGCGGCACGCTCGCTTCGCTCGCTCGGCTCGCGCGTTGTTGTAGTCACAAGTAACCTAACGCTCCTCCTCGCTTTGCTCGTCGTCGCACCTAAATATGACTTTGCCCTAGACTAAATGATATTTAACCCCTCGCTAAAATATAGTGCACATTTGGTGTCCCATTAAAATTTTTGGTAAAAGAACTAAGGGTATCAAAGCATTTTATGGTGGTCATTATTTTAAATCCCTTAGTTTATTTAATGTACAAACTCGAAATGAATATGTTTTTTTTGTCTGACTATTATTACTGTTCTGAACTCTATGAAATGAACTCATGGCACCTATAACTGCGACCAATAAGAGGACGGTTCACAATTTCGCGGGCGATTATGGATCGTTAGATTATAAACTGCCAGCTAGACATCGTCAGTTTATAATCTGACGAAAATGTAAGCGTTAGATTGTACATTTTAATTTTCGTTCACAATATATCGACAGTTTATAATCCCACTAGATTTTTATAAACTAACGTATCGTACAATTATCCGGTGACATATGCAATGAATAAACTTAAAAAGTAATAGACCGTTTGGATGAAATAGTTTGAGACCCGGAGAAGGACAAGGGATAGCTTTTATCCAACTGCGCAAAAAGAGGTTAATAGTTTTGCGCGATAAACGATGTACGCGCGGGTGAAAGCTTGTGAAGTATATTATAACATATATATATTACAAACAATATAAAAAATAACTTTTGCACAATTCAGACTTGTACAATAATTATTTGTACAAGTCTCATAATTGATGCTTTTGAATAAGGCAAGTTTAATAAGTTATTACAAACTAGTTTTAGTTTTCGACGTTTGCTAGTCCGAGACGAAGGCGAGGGAATTGCATTGTTACGACTTTATGAAGGCAGGCAGATCAAGATTTGTACAGCTGTTATATTTTTGTTTTGACAGTTCATCTGCGACTATTGCACCCTTGTAGTTGCAACCAATTTTCCGCATCAAAGTTACGCCACTGGCACCTTCGCATTTAATGCTTTTATTTAAAAGTTACCGTTTTAATCAACGGACACACAAATAAACTTTTCAGTTTGGACTCTGCCTTTTTCCAACAGTCTAATTTGATTTAAAAAATCTTATTTCCAAGTAAATGTCGCAAGAGTTCGTTTTAATTCCATTAGGGAAGAAAAAACGAAATGAATCTGTGTAGTTTCGTTAAAAAGGCAGACAGTTGTTTATGCCGAGGCCATTGGTCGGATCCCATTGAGTTCGGTCTCGTCGACTACATTAAACTGATTGCAGCAATTAGCGAATGGTGTAATTCTCGTTTTTCAGTCTCCCATCACGGGAGCATCTCGCCCCTTCTCCACTCCTCGCAACACCCTCTTCACCCCGCGGACACCCCGTCAGGAAATTACTCGAGTCCCGCAGGTCGCAGCGATTTTCTTAGGATTAAATAAAATTGAAGAACTCAAATGAAATTGTTTTAGAATTTTCATCTTGATCGGTTCGGGTTGTCAACGATTACCTCGGGATTGTGGCCTTAATTATTGTAAGTGGATAGCTAATCAGGTTTGTTGGGAGATTTGAATTTAATTTTGTGGGAATGAAGTAAGCTAGCAATCATTTAAGAAATGAGCAGCAAAAGGAGATAAAGGCAGAGTTAACGAGGTTATGGTCAACAGTCGAGAGTGTCAGCAGTAAAAAATAGTAATACAGTAAATAAATCAGTTATTTATCAGCTAGTCAAAATATAAAACGTTGAAAATACTTTTTTTATACATCCCTGATAGGTTAGCCCTTGACCACTATCTCACCTGATGGAAGTGAAGTATTATTAAATTTATTTGAAGCAATGATGGCCGAGCGGTAATAGCTATGGACTGCCGTGCCCGCGGTGGGGATCGACCCATGTACCTACATGGTTCGATCCCCACCGCCAGCTTGAACTTCACCGCATGGTAGAAGACCATTTTGCGAATGCTCGTCTGACTAGTTAATACCCTCAAGTAGAAAATCTGTCGCCAAGCACTTAACAGTGTATTCCAGCAGCAGTCCTTGAGAGCCAGTAAAATTACCGAAACATGATACTTAACAACGTCTCAGTGTGATGGGCGCAGTTCAATTGGTCACTTGTAACGAAATGCATCTGTTATAGGCAGTGGTTATTCCGCTCAAAATCATGTGGGCCTTGCGCTTGTTCCGTCACAATCCCATGAAAAATAAATAAAACAAACGTACTTTTTATATTATGATGTGAAGTGACGTTAAGAACAAGTCGCCCGCCTGATGGCTGCCCATCAGCGTTGGTATAGGTACTTTTCTGCATGACGCTGCGCTGGGCTCTTCACTCACAGACATTATAGTATTTTTCGTTTATCCAGTTATTTTATGTGCAAGAGTGCCTCTCATGCCTAAACACATATTGTATGGATACTACTGATAGTGCAGAATATTATGACGCTGTGATAGTACCAATCAAGGCAGGCACTTGCTGACCTGGTAACACGTTCTATTTTATTTTTCATACATTTAAATATTAAAAAAGCAGATATAACGAGTAGATTGAAATATTATTGTCTATATCTATAATACTTGTATAAGTTTCCTTTTGGATGCTAACAGAAACTATAATCAGAGTGTGAAGATAGCTTTGTTTACTTCACCGGCCCACATAGTTCGCGTAGTACTAACGTAGCTTCACCTACGAAGCCGACGCCCTGCTTAGATCGCGTAGTACAAACGTTGCTTCTACGAAACCTACGACTGCTAGCTTCGTAATAATGCTACAATATTATCTTCAGGCAGGCTGAATGTATTCCAAATACGTATGGTTTATAAAAAGCAAATATAAAACCATTCTAGTGACACTGACTCGAAGATTGGGTGCGAGTTAGTTTGTAGGGTTACGAAGCTTTGAAACATGATGAAACGCAAGTTAATTGAAAAATTATTCTTGTATGTAGTTCAACTCAGTTAGGTTTCACATGTCGCTCCACCCCTAAACAGAAACTAAAGAATAATTTCAGATAAAAGTATGATCACCACGATAGTTCAATTGACAGAGCATGTACCGGCCTGAGTGACGAATGGTCGAGGGGTCGTGTTCCGCTCGTGGTACAAAACCTTTACTTATAATTTATAAATTAAACAATTTTAGAGGTACGAGTATTGTAAATACTTACTAAACAGATAAGACGTATTGATTAATGTTTTATCTTCTGACTAAATAAAACTTATAATTGACTATTATAAAATACTACGAACTATATACAACACTACAGCTACTACAATAAAAGCATTTAGATCCCTATAAGCCATTGCAGACTCATAGGCAGTCCAAATTCTTTAGCCCACTACCAGTTGGCATTGATTATTGAATAATAACCTTTTCCAGCAAGATTATTATTGGCGACATGTATCGAGAAGTAGATGCATAAATGAAATGAGACTTGCAAGTAAATAAAATTACTGAGTAAAAATATATTTCTGTCTGAAGGAAACGAGCGTAGTACGGCGTCACGTTACCTAATTATACTCGTACATTTTGATAAAACCTGTCACTATTGTTATTGCCATAAATATTAAGTTATGGGCAGGTATGGAACTAAGTACCGTGGGGTTTATGACCTGTTTGTAGACACATAGAAAATAATTTAACAACGTAAGTTCTGGTTAATGTTCTTAAAATACTTTATAATGTACCTTATCAGCCGGATTTTCAACTGCCGAACACAGCCTCCCCTACCTAGGAAGGGGGTTTGCCATAATCTTCACACTTGGCAGGCGTCTTCTGAGGAACTACTGCAATCTCAGTGTAAGATAGCAGTTACTCAGAAGTTACTCCACCGTGGGGTGCCAGGTTAGAATTGCACCTCCCCATATCATCCCGTGGGTGTCGTAAGAGGCGACTAAGGGAAAAATACTGGTAGGTGGGCAGCAGCACCTTCTAAAGAACTGTCATCTTTCACTGCGATCCCCAAGCCGCCTGCCAAGCGTGGGGATTATGGCAAATACCCCCTTAATAGGGGAGGCTGTGTTCAGCAGTGGACGAATCGGCTGTTACAGTACAGTACAGTACAGTTATTATTATTTATGGATCTCTGCAAAGTAACGCCTGTATCTATAAATTATTTAAGTCCTTTGTATTCATAAACCGGGAGCTATACGATCTTCAGCAGTTCGCACTGTCCTCCATCTATCATAACTCAGTGCTGCCACCTATTTTGAGAATGCAATCCATCCCATCTATGGGAATCTCAGTCCTCTTTCTACGATGTAAATGTTATATGACTTCAAATAAGATTGGACTATGGCCAGACGAAGTTGTATTGTCTATGACTGTGGCCAAAAATACTGGTGTGACCTACGAATAAAGAGACTTATTATTTCTTCGTAGGGTGGGACCAAAATGTTTATACCAAAATGGAGATTTCGTTGTGAGGATTCCGTGAAATGCAAAAAAGTGACTTGAATGATGTTATTGCTTTTTGCCATCTCTTTCGAGATGGTTAAGATTGATAATGCCTCTCAACTTAAATAAATAGATAATAATATTATTTTGTTCATACAAAACTAAATTTAAGTGATTTTATCATAAAACAATGCAGTGATTTTTCCTCACTGCTCACATGGTTCGAATCTTTGAGAGCCAGGAAATTTCAGACACATGAGTTAAACTTGACGAAATGTGACCAAAGATACCAAATATAAAAAAGTGTATGTTACTTTCTTCCAAAGACAAGCTCTGGCACGAAAATATTTTTTTTCCTATTTATTTTAATGCTTATAGGTTAGCCTTTGACCACTATCTCACCTGATGGTAAGTGATGATGTGGTCAAAGATGTAGTTGGAATTAATAGAATTACATTTGATAAGGTATTACAGTTTTCCCCTTAAAATTACCCTGGCCCAGCTACGGACATCGATTACTCTCTTGAAGATGAGACAGACATTGATACTCACCTCACAACGATTATTTATTTGAAAAATATCTCTACAGCATAAGTTGAAGATGTATTTAAATAGTGGATATCCTGTTACAAAATAATTATATTACGCTCTTTCTATTCTGTCGCCAAGCACCTAACGGTGTGTTCGGGCAGCAGTCCCTGAGAGCCAGTGAAATTACAGGCACATGAGACTTAACAACTATGTCTCAAGTCACGGGCGCATTGCAATTCGTCACTTGTGATGAAATGCATCTGTTCTAGGCAGAGGTTAGTCCGCTTAATATCGAGTGGGCCTCGAGCTAGTTCCGACAAAATAACATAAAAAAGGTAAACGCTATTAAACTTATGTCATATTAACTACCACTAAAAGTATAAACTTTTAGCGGTTGTCCATGGCAAGCTTAAAGGCCCACACAAGTGGACATAATCCTTTGCAATATAAGTTTTACAGGTATAATATTTACGCAATATAGGTAGATAAATCGAAAATAACTCTTACGTTTCAATTTACTACCCGCATTTACGAGCGAAGCACGCCCTATGTGGAATATTGCAAATCACAACAACACAATTCGTGCCAAGTAATATATCCAAGATGCAATCCAAGTCAACGGTTTTGTAGCAAAAGAGGCGTTATGGATCCAAAGGCGACGGTAAAGTGGTGGAATGATACATTCATGACAGGACAATAGCGAATTGTGCTGTGTTTCATAGTTTTGTGTTATGGGAGGGGAGGGTAGTAAACGGACGATTGCTTGGCCCTCGTTTGCTCCAAATGGTCAACTTTAACAGATTAATTCTGTAGAATGAAATATGTACAACCAACATTTTGGAACGATTTCCATAGACTTTTAAGTTATTAGAGCGAAGTTTGCTTAGCTGTTCTTAACTGATTAGCAAAGTTAAGTAACGTCCGCCGCGGTCATGAGTTGGATGGGTGACCGCTAGTGACATTACTACTGAGCGCTTCCGTGTTTCGGAGGCACGCTAAGCCGTTAGTCCCGGTTATCGTGTTAGGATGCAGTTGTTTTAGCATGGTGGTAGGGTATTTTGCGAATGCCCGCCTGGCTAGCTAACTACCCTCAAGTGTAAAATCTGTCACCAAGCACCTAACGTTTTGTTCCGGCAGCTGTCCTTGAGAGCCAGTAATTCTAGGTTAACCTTAACAACATCTTCGACCATCATCGCTTACCGTCAGGTGAAATAGCGGTCAAAGGCTAAACTATCAAGCACAAAAAAAATGTAGTCGTAAACTTCACATTTGAGACAATATCTTTCTCTTATAATTTTTTTCAGCAGCCAATTCTAGGTTGAACTAGAGTTAGTTCCCATTCTATTTAGCATGTTGCGACCTTCATCAATACTTCCAACAAATTTTACAAACATATAAGATATCGTTAAAATTCTATTGTAAAACACCTTATCGTGTGTTCCAGCAGAGCCTGTCCTTAAGAGCCAGTTCATAATAATTATGAGATATTTTTATTTCATAGGTTGTACTCCACGTACTGAATTGGTGAAATTGTGGTAACAATGGCAGAAATTAAATGAAAATTGGCCCAAAGAAAGTAAACATTTACGTAATCATTTTATGTATGAAATAAACTCAAGATATTGCCATTTTCTGAAATATTAGTGTTATCAGGTTCAAAGTTGTTACATTTTGAAGGTCGAAACAACACAAGTTATTCTTTCTTTGTTAGAATCTTAATTGATAATTTTAAAACAAATAAGAAATACTATCGTTTATTCAATTGAAAAGGGGCTAGCGGCGATTCAAGGATTCGGTAAAAAATATTCACTAAGAAGTCCATAAACATTAAGGTACTTTGAAGATAAAGTTTGAAGCCAGTTCTTGTGGTTAGTTTTTAAGCCGATAAGCGAAAGTCTTGGGCTGCTGTGCACTCGTTAGATATATTTTGGTGTAGTCTTTTTAAGTAATGTTCTGCAAAATATAGTGTTATAATATGTCGAAACTTTTTTTTTATTTGATAAAAGCTTTCGTAAGTAGTACACATCTAAACTAATATAATAAAGAGGAAAGATTTGATTGTTTGTTTGTTTGCATTGAATAGGCTCTGAAACTACTAGACTGATTGGGATGAAATTTGGTATGGAAATAGTTTGAGACACGGGGATGAACATAGGATAGTTTTTACCCAACTGAGCAAAAAAGAGGTTAATGGTTTTGCGCGATAACCGATCTACTGGACCGATTAGGATGAAATTTAGTGTGGAAATAGTTTGAGACACGGGGATGGTCATAGGATAGTTTTTAACCAACTGAGAAAAAAGGGGTTAATGGTTTTGCGCGATAACCGATATCTACTGGACCGATTAGGATAAAATTTGGTGTGGAAATAGTATGAGACAGGGGGATGGTCATAGTATAGTTTTTATCCAACTGCGCAAAAAGAGTTTAATGATTTTGCGCGATAACTGATCTACTCAACCGATTAGGATGAAATTTGGTATGGAATTAGTTTGAGATACGAGGAAGGACATTAAATTATTTTTTATCCAACTGCGCAAAAAAGAGGTTAATGGTTCTGCGCGATAACCGATCTACTCAACCGATTAGGATGAAATTTGGTAGGGAAATAGTTTGAGACAAGGGGATGGACATAGGATAGTTTTTATCCAACTGCGCAAAAAAGAGGTTATTGGTTTTGCGCCATAACCGATCTACTGGACAGATTAGGGTGAAATTTGGTATGGAAATGGTTTGAGACACCGGGGAGGACATAGGGAAGTTTTTATCCAACAACGCATACAGAGGTTAATGATTTTGCGCGATAAATAAACATTATAACAAAAAACAAATAAAAATAAAAGTTCATAAAAAAATATCTATTAAACTTTCTTTATTATTTTCTTTTCTTAGTAACCTGACTTAATAAATAGAAGGGTTTATGTGTTTGTGTAAAAAATATTATAATTATTTTTTTAATACTGGTGCGTAGCCGGGGCGGGCTGCTAGTATTTAAATAATTTATAAAAACCGATTTCACTTACGTTAGAACAGCCGAGTAGTTCGATCTCGACCGGTTTCGCGACTGTCAGAGTCGCTTCATCATGGAGTACGTACGCTCCCGACCGCGTCCGCGCAAGTACTGTTGTTTGTTTGGGCGGCGGCGGCGGCGGTGGCGGCAGAGCGGCGGCGGTGGCGGCAGAGCGGCGGCGGTGGCGGCAGAGCGGGCCGCGCGCGCTGCAGCTCGCCTCGCACGCTCCGACGGAACCGCCGGCGGCGCCGGCACAGGTGCACTATCTTCGTTTGTTTCGTCGTCGTCACTGCTGTCGTTTATAACCAAACTTCCGGTACATGCCGTACTAATTGTGTCTTGCGACAAGGTTTTAATCGACTATACTGTGTGGTACTGTTCAGCACTGGTTTCCACGCTCGTGCCAGCATCCATCCAGTTAAAATTGGGATGGCGGCTAATTTCTATGGCTTCCCGTACTTTCCGGGGTATTAGAAATGCCGCAATCACAGGGTATCCTGTACACTCCTGGCACGTTTAATAGCTCCTTGTCCTTTGGCGTTCGTAACAACTGCCGCAATTTTTTTTTTATTGCTGATAGGCTAGTCTTTGACCACTCTTTCACCTGATGGTAAGTGATGATGTGGTCAAAAATGTTGTTCAGGCTAACCTAGAATTACTGGCTCTCAAGGCCCGCTGCCGGAACACACCGTTAGGTGCTTGGCGACAGATTTTCTACTTGAGGGTGGACGCTAACCAGACGGGCATTCGCAAAATGCCCTACTACCATGCCGTAACGACTGCATTCTTAGCTAACAACCGGGACCGAAGGCTTAACGTGCCTTCCGAAGCACGGAAGCGCTCTGAAGTAAAGTCACTAGCGGTCACCCATCCAACTCATGACCGCGGCGGACGTTGCTTAACTTTGCTGATCGGTTAAGATTGGCTAAGCAAACTTCGCTACGAGCGCTTCCAAAATTCTTCAAAAATTAACAATTTCAACAATCGTGCCAAATAACGTAAATATATCAATTGACAGTGTAAACCACCCAAAAGCGAGTTGGGTCTTGCTCTGATAGAAAAAATGTTTGTTGGTTTTGATCACAGCTTCAAAATTACAATAACATCGGCGTCTTCAGGATTTATTGATTAAATATAATATATGATATATAATACCGAATCAATATTAATAGTCGTCACAAGTGACGAACTGCACTCCACCCGTCACCTTGAGACATACAATTGTTGAGCCTCATGTCCCTGCAATTTAACTAGATGTCTGGACTGCTGCCGGAACACACTGTGAGGTGTTTGGCGACATATTCTCCATATGAGGATGTTGGCAAGCCAGGTGATTGCCCTCTCATCGTGTGGTTAAGCTCAAGCTGGTGATGGGGATTGAACCATGGGCCTTCGGTACCACAGTCCATTGCTATAACGGCTTTCATTGCGTCAAACTTCACCTGCGCGGCTTTCATGAATTCAACCAGCACCTTGTATATTCAACCTGTACATATCTATTGTAATTATATTTGTAGTAACATCTAAAACTTTTTTTTTATGTTGTGGTGACGGAACAAATATGTGGCCACCTGATGTTAAGTGAACCAATCTCTGCCTATAACAGAAGCATTTCGTCAAATACAAATTGCACTGAGCCCGTCACACTGAGACGTACAGTTGTTAAGTCCCATGTGCCTGTTATTTTACTGGCTCTCAAAGACAGCTGCCGGAACACACCGTTAGGTGCTTGGCGTCAGATTTTCTACTTGAGGGTGGTCGCTAGTCAGGCGGGCATTCACAAAACGCCCTTTCACCATGCGGTGAAGACAAGCCCGCGGCGGGATTCGAACCATGGATCTGCACGGCAGTCCATAGCCAATGCCACTGAGCCTACTTCTTCCATTTCAACTTTACTTTTTTTTTCTCACAACCAAAGGCACTGACCCTACATAGCAAAAGGGCGGGTTTTAAAAATGTACTTATACATTTTTGTCGATGTGTAAGTGTGTAATTACTGTACATTTACATACATTACTGTAAATTTTTTTTATTTTTTTTTTATTCCTGATAGGATAGCCTTTGACCACTATCTCACCTGATAGTAAGTGATGATGTGGTCGAAGATATTGTTCAGGCTAACCTAGATTGGCTAACATTTTTATGTATGTCGAAAAAAAAGTCGCCATTCGGAAGAATATCACACCTATATGTTAAAAAATGGTACTGCCCCCATATACAGTTGTGTCCCTACGTCCTATATTTATAAAGTCACCTATTTGTATGTTATACAATATACATAGATTGCTTCCAACTTTTGTCACCACCTAACGACGTTACACATTGTACAGTTGGCGAAAAACATTTGGCCTTTTTTCCTCTTCAAAAGTTTGTTGCGTTTCTACTTTGTTTAGTTTGGGTCTAAACAAGATTGTATGTAGTAAGCATGTGTTTCTTTTGCTGGATATTGGCTTAGTTTGTTATATATAAATATAAGGAAGGTAGGTAACTTAGAAGTTGTCAGTAGATACCTTATAAAGAGCCTTCTTGGTGATAAGTTCTTACAGAATACGTGACGATTAGCAAAGTAAAAACAATAGATTGTCTCGCACATGACTTAAATTTTTCCTATCGTATTTTTGTAATTTTGTAATAGATTGTTTTTTTTATTGCCGATAGACTTATGGCTACAATCTCACCTGATGGTAAGTTATGATGTAGCTGAAGCAGGTACACAGGCTAAACCTAGAATGGGAACTGGTTCTCAAGAACTGCTGCTGGAACACCGTTAGGCATTCGGCGACAGATTTTCGCTTCAAAATACATATGAATAAATATATATTACACTAGTGCTCATATCAAGAGTAAACTTTTTAGTTTATTTTGTAATTTAACGTAACAAAAATAATATGTAAGGACAAATTATTTCGGATGGAAAAACATAACTTCCAGCAGGAGTTACTTCCGCAACCCCAGAATACCTTTCTGGTTTATTTCCAATTATGCTATGGAAGCGGGTGCTTTGGTCAAATTTTTAGCATCCTTCTGAATGCACGACTTTTTGTCTTATCGAAGTTAGCGACATCTACCTAAATATCAGAATACTATTTACGTAGACTGGTACTTTAAAGTTATTGGATATAGATGTCACCAACGTCAAAAAGACGTGCATTCAAACGGATGGAATAAAAATCAACCGAAGCACCTGCTTCGATAGCATAATTAGAAATACACGAGGACGGTATTGGGTTGGGGGTTCAAGACTTGCTGGAGGTTAGATAGCTCTCGTCGCTGCGGTAAACTAGTGGAGATTAACATTCAGAGTTTTTTTTTTTTTTTTTATGTTATTGTCACGAACCAGGCCCGAGGCCCACCTGATGTTAAGTGGACTAACCTCTGCCTATAACAGACGCATTTCGTCAACGACGAATTGCACTGTGTCCGTCACACTGAGACGTACAGTTGTTAGGTCTCATGTGCTTGTAATTTTACTGGCTCTCAAGGACTGCTGCCTGAACACACTGTTAGGTGCTTGGTAACAGATTTTCTACTTGAGGGTGGTCGCTAGCCAGGCAGGCATTCGCAAAATGCCCTTCCATCATGCGGTGAAGCTCAAGCCGGGGCGGGATTCGAACCATGGACCTGCTGCGTGGCAGTCCATAGCCAATGCCACTGAGCCATCACTGCTTCAAAATATGTCCAACATACATCCAATGTAATGCATACATTAGAATGCTACCAAATGGAAGTGTGCACTTTATGCTAGCAGATATATCTCGTTGGATTGAAATCCTTATTCGTTAAGCCAAATAAGTACTAGCATTTCGATCATCGACCAAACGCTCTGACAAGTTTTGAAAAATACAAAGTTCTAAGGGAAAATATCCACCACCAAAGCGGAATTATGGAAAATAACGCGCAAATGAACATAATGTTACCGCACAGGCGTCGATCAAGTGTTGCTAGTGAATAGGCGTGCAAAAAGGTTCAATATCATTGGTTTGCTCAATTATACCGGAATAAATACGATGTCTTACCAAAAAAAGAGACGGCAGCCTAGGCCCTGCCATTATACAATAGCAAAATATTATATTTGAGTGTGGTGTTGTTTGAATGATATTTTTAATTAAAGCTATGTATTTAGACAAAATTTAGTAGGTAATTCAAAATCGACGAAATGTTTTGCTTTGTAATATACATTTCAAAAGCCAACATAATACCTTTCCCAACTCACAAGATAGAAATTATCGTGTCGAGTTCGCAATATGTTCGGAGCCTGTCCATTTCTCACTCCGCCCCTGCAGCGTGGGGCCTTGTAACGCTTAGTGTTACCGGTGAGTTAAGGATCTAGGTGTGGTACATCAATTTGCAGGGATATGTTGTTACTGTGCCGAGTAAATTACACATTTACTTACTTTTTTATGAAATAGAAGAATAGAGCGACGAAAAGCGGCCCACTGCATGTAATGATATGTATTACCCCAGTCCAGCCCATAACAAGTTGTGCTAATAAGCTGGTCTTCTTTTACTTACGGTGGTAAGTTTTGGAGAAATGTGGATATTTATATACCTCAGTTACTTCCTCAAGATATACAGACCTGATTTATTAACAGCACACTCAGCTGCATTATTTTCGAAAAGGCTGTCCCAGAAAACACCTATTTTCGTTCCTATTTCATCATTTATTACTTGACTATCTGCTTTTCAGAAAAGATTTTTTTTATTAGCCGCTTATGTTGCATATGCTTACAGTCACGTTCAGTTGGTACTGTTACGTTGAAAAGCGGATGATATCCATCTATTCGCACTGATGACACTGGAGTTTGTACCACATCTCTTTTGGTTTTATTAGAAATAAATATGGTGAACAGCCTACCATTCTTGTTTCTAATCTTTAACTGATCAGTGATTACTGTTAGATAATGTCAAAAAGTTGATTAAAATAATAATAATCGAGAGGGAATGGGGGACGATTGCTGGTTGCAGAGCAATTTATTATTGTTTTAAACAAGATTTTCGGGATCTCTTATGGGACTTTACTTAGCTGTTCTTAACCGATCAGCAAAGTTAAGCAACGTCGCCCGAGGTCATGAGTAGGATGAGTGACTCACTAGTGACATCGACTACTGATCGTTTCCGTGCTTCGGAGGACACGTTAAGCCGTCGGTCCCGGTTTTTATATAAGGATGGCAGTCGTTATAGCATGGTGGTAGGGCATTTTGCGAATGTCCGCCTTAAGTAGAAAATATGTTGCCAAGCACCTAACGGTGTGTTCCGGCAGCTGTCCTTGAGAGCCAGTACTGCTAGGTTAGCCTGAACAACATCTTCGACAACATCATCACTTACCATCAAGTGAGATAGCGGTCAAAGGCTAACCTATCAGGAATATAAAAAAATGATTATTTATGTATTATAAAAAATCTGTTTTTTCATTTATTTACGCTATAGTTTCCAATGTGAGTCTTTACCAATTATAAACAAGCAACTACTTCATCTTAGTCACTTTAAAGGAATTATTCTAAGGAGTTTGTATTTGGTACAAATTTATCCAATACCCAAGTTCAACGACTACTACTACTACTAAACTAATAAAGTTATCTTAACCGCTATAATTTTCCTTTAAAGTTCATGAGCTGTACTATCATCACGAATTTCTCTAGGTTTTTAAACCAGCAATTTAGCTTTTAGAGGGGGGGGGGGGGACGCCATACGGGAACAAAAATTGGCACTTTAAAGTTTAATATTTCGTAAATGGGGCATTAAATCGAAAAATAGTATTAGCAACTCTGAAATAATTTTAAAATACCTATTTAAGGAGACTACAAAAGACGGGGTAGACGACAAAAAAAAATTCTCTTGTATGGGAGCTACCCAAAAAAAAAGTTACAAAATTTACTTTACCACTTTGTCGGCATGATGCATATACATACCCCTACCAAATTACAGCTTTCTAGTGCTAACGGTCTCTTAGCATAACCTCAGACAGAGGGACTGACAGACGGACATGACGAAACTATAAGGGTTCCGTAGTCCTGACAAGGAACCCTTATAGTTTCGTCATGGTATATGTATGATGATAATTATAATCATATGATTTTGATATCTGTACTTTCGGTCGGAGAATAAAGATATTTATGCTCTCATTCTCTTTGGTCAGCTGTCAAAATAAAAAATAATTTTTAAGAGCTAATCTAATATTTTTTTTCAAAGAGTTAATATTGTGGCTTTCAAAGGGATACTTCTCCACCAATTCTAGTATATTATTGTCTGTAATTTACAACCGCTATAAAATGTAGACAAGGCGTAGAGTCATCTAGTAATCCACGCCGACCCATGTAATGTTCACAACAAGTTTATAGAGAAACGGTCACGCGTGGACAAACCAAACTGCTATTAAATCTGCGGACTGACTGCGATGACGTAACGAAGTTTGGACCGCGCAGTATATTGACGCTAAAATGTAGCATCGTGTGTGCGGTTTCAAGCGGGTGCTTTTCATTTTCGGACGCGAGCAGGGAGATATTTAACTGTCATTATCACGTTTTAGCACGAATTTGACTTCGAAGCGATGTTATAAGTTTTGGACATATTTTCCGTGGAGTGCTTATTATCTATCGTTCCGTATATTTGTGCCAACCGCATTTTATGTGGGAAATGGAAGAAGTAAAAGAAACGCTAATATCACAATTATTGAATGTATAAATCTCACTTCTGATGTTGGCAGTTTTTATGGAGTCACGTCTAACACTAATTTCCCTTGCGTAAAAGAGCGGTACAAGAAAGTAAAAATAATTTTATCACAACCATCGCAGGATATTGTGTACGTTACCGGATCGTAAATATAGCAGTATTGCCAGTATTGCCTCTGTGTTGTGGCAGCCCTGCTAGGGACTGCTAGGGACTAACATTAATATATTTTATTGCCCTAGGTGAATGTTATTAGCTTTCATATATCTATGTTTATGGTAAGAGGGTAAACCGACGCTGCGTAGTGCCACAGGTTATGTAATAGTAGCACAAGAAATAGGTATTGTTAGCTGTGTAATGCCAAGCACTAAATAACGTCTAGACTAGACCTATTTCAACGCTGAACTTAATTTGTAGTAATTATGGAATACTAGCATTTGCCATCTGCTGTAGGTAACAAGTAGTGAATGATGTAAATAATTAAATAATGCACAAGAAACAGTACCCTTTCTTTATTCAAAGTTTAATATCATTATTTTACAGTCTTCTAATATTTGTCATCTAAATACTGTAATATGTGATACAAGGTGTAGATAATTGTAATTGAAAATGCACCCCTGTGGTGAAAGGGACATACGTGGGCGTAGTATGTCTATACTGTACTTTACTGTATCAGCTAGATCGTCTACTGCTGAACTCAGCCTCTCCCATTAGGCGGAGCTTGCCATAATCCCCACACTTTGCAAGCGGCTTAGGGATCACAGTGTAAGGAAGTAGTTCTCACTAGGGACTGCTGCCCCCCTTCTGGTATTTTTCCTTTAGTCGCCTCTTACGACACCCACAGTGAATGCAAGCTAGCCCGGCACCACACGGGTTCTACTACCCACGGGTGGTACGTCTAATCTGTATTTAACCACAAACAATGATATAACACATAGAAGATAAACTGCGTTATATAGCAGTTTATTAGTAATTTTTAATGTTAAGTCGACAACCCTATGATTGGGTGTACTTTATGGTACAATAAGGAAAATAGAACTTAGACATGAATAGTTCGAAATGAAGTGAGTGTCTAGGGCAAAGTCATATTTAGGTGGGGTGACGAGCGAAGCGAGGAGGAGCGTATCAAATTTCTGGTGACCACAAAAATGCGCGAGCCGAACGAACGAAGCGAGCGTGCCACGGCAGGGGCCGGTGATGCCCAGAAAATATTTTATTTTCAATTCAGTATAAGTTCTTTGATCCGAGGTCAAAGGACTAGGTCAATGACCCCGTAGTGCCATATGGTCGTTCCTAATCCTAGTAACCCGATTAACAATTTTTTTAAGACTTTTGCCCTTAGCGTCCCTTAAGCACATACTGATTACATGAAACAACGCGGCTGTAATAATAGACGAACTCAAGTATAGCATACATTCTAAGTATCGGGGGCAGTTGTTGGACCTTCACTTTTTTTTTTGTATATCGGGCTCCGGATACCTATTTAGTAGTATAATAGTCCCATTTTAGTAAATCGGCACAAAAAGTATCTAATGCTATATTTTAATACATATTTTAATGCTATTCATAAATTATGTTAACTATACACACATAGTATTACAGGTACATAAAGCTTTAAATCCTCTTAAGCCTGTTAAAAATCTGTTCACATAACTTCACGCTGTAAGATAAAATATTCGGGTGAATTTGTGCCGTTTTAGGTAGTTATCTCAAAAATGCATGTTGCTATTTCGTTGCGCATTGCAGTGGGTGCAATTTTTACCCAAATACGAAAGTGGGTGAATCGTGGGAATTCTTTAATGTGTAAAATTCAGTACCTAGCTCAACAGCTGATTTTTATGTTCACAAGGTAAGTACCTAGTTTTATAAGTTGAATTAATTAACATTTGCTAATTTCTATACTTTATTTATAGCTGATAGGATAGCGTTTGACCTTTTTACCAGTCATCACTATCATCATGTTGGTAAGTTTTTATGTATTCAAAGATATTGTTAAGGCTAAACTATAATTACTGACTATCAAGGACGCCTACTGGAACACACCCTAAGTGCTTGGCGATAGGTTTTCTAATCAAGGGTAGTAGCTACCCAGGCGGACACTCGCAAAATTCCCTACCACTATGCTCTAACAACTGCCATAATAAGACAGCAACTGGGACCGACGGCGTAAAGTGCCCTCAACAACAACTAAGCAAGCTACGCTACGATTGCTTCGTATAATTGTCAGTACCGTGAGGTGCCCGGGTAGGTGCATATCTTCCTGTAGGAGTCGTACGAGGCTATGATGTGAAAAATACTTGAAGGTGGGCCGCAATGCCTTCCTTAGAACGGCCATTTTACACTGCGATCCCCAAAATGACTGCCAAGCGTGGGGATTACGGCAAACCTCCTAATCGGGAAGTATTAATTCAACGGTAGTTCTCTTAAAACTGTTGATGATGATGATGAATCGTTTCTAGCTAATAATAATAAACTATTCGTAGTTGGTATTTTAGCACCTAACATATTATGCCACGTATACACACATGTGTCTCTACAACATACAAAATAGGTACATACTTATTTTGTATGTTTTAGAGCTGCCGCAGATTCGCCCGCGTCTTTGTCTATGTGATGATCGATTATATCGTATTAAACAACTCAATAAATCAGAATAGGTATAGAGAATTCTTCGTACTTAGTTTTATTATATCATACCAGCTGATTTGGAGGTTTGGCAATACAATATTAAGTGTATTAATACTCGTAATAACCAATATATATTTTCATACCTACAGATTTTAGATCAGTATGATCATAATTATATCGATATGAATTTTCTTAGGTAACCTGGTTAGTAACCATCTATTACTCTCATCTTACCATCATCCCTAAAATTCCAGTGGTTACTCGCTTTTGCCACAGAATATGCTTTAGCGACCATTAATTACATCGATAAGCAATCACGGGATAGAATTTTATTACTTCTTCCACACTAGTACTAAAATTCGGACGACCATGAAAATCGTTATCTTTTTTTTTTATGCTTGATAGGTTAGCCTTTGACCACTATCTCACCTGATGGTAAGTGATGATGTGGTCGAAGATGTTGTTCAGGCTAACCTAGAAGTACTGGATCTCAACGACAGCTGCCGGAACACACCGTTAGGTGCTTGGTGACAGATTTTCTACTTGAGGGTGGTAGCTAGCCAGGCGGGCATTTGCAAAATGTCCTACCACCATGCTATAACGACTGTCATCCTAAGACGACAACCGGGACCGACGGCTTAACGTGCCCTCCGAAGCACGGAAGCGCTCAGTAGTAATGTCCCTTAGGTCACCCATCCAACTCATGACCGCGGCGGACGTTGGTTAACTTTGCTAATCGGTTAAGAACAGCTAAGCAAACTTCGCTACGGGCGCTTCAAGAGTTAGTCCACTCAGATTAGGCAAGTGTCGAGGAGATTCTGTATAATTCTCCGGCGTAATAAACTCTCCAAAACGGATCGACAGAACTAATGTGGTTCTCTACAATCTCCGAGCTACTGACGCAAGTAAAACTACGATGATCACACATTGCTTTATATAATTTTAACAGATTTTATGAACCTACCAACATGTTACACGAATAAATAGACTGGTTTATTTACTTTACTCCCTCACCTTCCTATCTAAGTTTTCCACGGATTACGCTAAAATGGAATAGGTGTGATAAAATAAACATTTTTACGACATCGCAAGGGTAAATTGCTTCATAAAACGCAATTATCTAGAGAATAAGGTCGTATCTGCGATATAGGTCATTTTGTTATGGTTTAGGGTAGTAAAGACTTTTATGGAAACAATTACATAGACGAAAGTTGGGTTAGTACTTTTCGCATCGATGGACGAGGGAATTACTTACTCCATACCCAACGTATCACCCTTGATGCCTCTATGATTTTAATGGTTTGTTTTATGGAGTTGGAAGTACACGTAGTTTTGTGATGGTGGAATCTATTTTTGTATATTATTCCAACCAGTTGATGACCTTAGAGTTTCATTTAGAGAGGATGTAATTTATTCCAATAAAGCTAACAAAGTAACTTTACTGCTGCCCCTTAGGACAAGTTTCAGCCTGTATGAACACATCAACACTTACCATAAGATGAGATTATGGTCAAAGTTTAGTCTATCAGCACAACAATAAAAGATGATATTGCGATCCCTCGAGAACAACTCAGAAAATGGTGACGTAAATATCACGTGAAAGAAAAAAAGACAAGCAGCAACACATTTAAAACAAAATTAAGTTATGTTTTGGATTGCCGAAAGCATAATTTTTAAGCAACATTTAAAACACAGAGAAAAGCCAAACAGAAACATCGATCGATCACTGGCAAACACACTTGTCTTCAATTACACAAACAGCACATAGTATACAGACAGGGTGCATAAAAAAAAAGCACATACACATGCACCCTCTCACACACTTATACGATTACGGTTGAAGAGTAAGTACTCTTCAACCGAATCCAGTGTAATATATGTGTACTTGATAATATATTGTAGACAAAGTTAGATCATTACGACTATTACATTTTTATTATATTATAAATGACCACAAATTTATAGAATTTTTTATCTTTGATAGTATGTTGTTTCATCAACAACTTTTCTTTAGTTAATTTGTGAACTGCTTTTATTACCTGATATATCTCTCGGCAAGCATCAGCTCGAGTGGGGATATGCTGAACAACAGCGCAGCGCACGCTCATGTAAGTGAAGTAGCGCTTTATAATGCTGAGCATAGCTCTTTTGCCTTATGACTGTCATTCATTTTTATGAATTGTATTATTTAATAAATATCTTCATTTTGTAATAGGGCATTAAATGGATATATTATTTATTTATTTATGCCATAATTCAGGACCTAATAAATCGAAAAACTTATATTCCACTAGCTATTACATACAGGGCTTCAACTTAATTACGTTCAAGTCTTGTTCTAATTATTACAAAGTTACACGATTACTTACATCAAAGGCAACCAGCGACCCGCTTTTAATTTAAATACAAACAGCTTTCAGAGAATATTGTCTTAAGTAACAGTACCTACCATTACGTCTACTAAAAAGATGGACGCCTGGAAACTGGGTTACATTTTCAGACTGACTTTCTAGGTGCATTATTAATTGTTGCAGAGAGTCTTTCATGACCAACTAATCCCTATAGGTAATAGTAAGTCTATTTTCCATTATTTCATACCAACTATCCGCTCGCATCTTTTTCCTTGTGAGATATGGCCATATTGCGTTATTTTGGTATCTGAAAGATCACGTAAAAAAATAAGGTGCGATTTTATCAGCGTGGCAACACTTTATAGGAAACTCCATTGTTCATGGTTAGTTTCTATTTGTCCCGCACCCCTTTTTGCGACCCCCTTTTTTGTACGCACTCTAAGTGATAAATCGGGATAAAATGTGTGCTATTCTATGCTCCTTCTTTGCCCGTCTTCGAGTTGTTCGCTATCCTGTTCTAAATTTCATCGTTATCGGCTTTGAAGAGTACCTAACAAACAACCTGGATTATGGGTTGGAACGGAGTGTTTACATTAAAATTCTCTTTTGAGTTCCCATTTTCAGGTTCATATATAACCAAACCATGAGTAATCAATCATGTAGATTGAAGCCCATACATATATACCAATATATATATATATATAAACAGATTGTGTTTCATTATATAAACTTCATTGTATTAATTTCACACTAATCTCATAAATGCGCAAGTTTGTGAGTGGTGTGTATGTTCTCTTTCGCGTTTTATAGATTAAATACCGTATATAGTTTCGGTCCTAGATTAAAACATATAATACATTTATCAGGCAATGATAGCCGATTGGTAAAAGTTACTGACTGCCCTACCGCAGGTCTATGGTTTGATCCCCACCACCGGCATGTAGTTCACAGCATGGTGGTAGGGCATTTTGCGAATGCTCGCGTGGCTAGGTACGACCCTAAATTAGTAAATCTGTCACCAAAGCAATTAATAGTTCCGGCTGCTGTCCTTGAGAGCCAGTAAAATTACAGGCATGTGTCTGAGACTTAACAACTGTATGTCTCAGGGTGACGGAAACACTGAAGACCGTCACTTGTGGCGAAATGCATCTTTTATAGGCAGATTTCACCGCGAAACATCAGGTCAGCGTTGTGCTAGTTCCGTCGTAATCTCATAAAGAAAAAAACATCGTGATGTTTTAGCTAACAACGCTCTTAATACATCGTTTTTTAGGCTCGGAATCTAAAATCTCGGGTAAAAAAAGTTTCGCGTAATTTTTTACAAATATCAGCTAACGTATTTGATTTATCAAAAATTTCGACTTATAGTACGAGTAGTAGAAGAAGAGCAATACAAAGGTTTAACCCCAACAAAAATAATAATTGAGGCACAAAACGCGAGTTGAAACCGCGAGCCTGTTGCCACCAAAATCTACAAAATACCTAGCGGCCTACGATATTTTCATGATGTGGAAAAACAGCAAAAATGCTCAATCTTTTTCTGAGAACGTATTTTTCGCATACTTTAATGAAATTGCAAATAAATATAAATCCAACTCGCTTGGTGTATCTATCCTATGTTGAAAATCACTGTAGACTAAAAATAATATTGACATCAAAGCTTAATGTAACTTGACAGCATTTCTAAAGAGACGCTCACATGGATATATTTGTCGAAAATCATAAGTTTTGTCACCGACCGACGTAAACTTTTAAAAGAAGTCCCGGTTAATCAATACCTGGCAACAAAGGTCAGTTTAACTATATGAATCTAAATGTACCATCTTTTTATTAGTTTTTTTTTATGTTATTTTGACGGAACAAGCTCGAGGCCCACCTGATGTTAAGTGGACTAACCTCTGCCTATAACAGGTGCATTTCGCACACGTTTCGAATTGCACTGCGCCCGTCACCTATAGACATAGTTGTTAAGTCTCATGTGCCTGTAATTTCACTGGCTCCCAAAGACTGCTGCCGGAACACACCGTTCAGTGCTTGGCTACAGATTTTCTACTTGAGGGTGGTCACTAACCAGGCGGGCATTCGCAAAATGGCCTTCCACCATGCGGTGAAGGTCAAGCTCGCGGTGGGATTCGAACCATGGACCTGCTGCGTGGCAGTCCATAGCCAATGCCACTGAGCCATCACTGCTCCAAAGTGTTATAACTATTAGTAATTACTAATGTAACTATTTGATTTCGTTGCAGGTTGCGTTCATTTTCGGTGTAACTGAGGCATATAGACGTCAAGAACATAATGATATTACAATTAAAGATGTAGAAACCCACAGAGACATGCTCCTCGTAAAAAACGCTAACACTAAAACAAGATTCTACGATCATTTACAATCCACGGTCGAAATAATAAAAAAATCAAGCTTTCCGTTCAACAAATGCTAAAAACAAAGACTGAAGCTAAAATTTACCGATTTTAACTCTTTGGTTTTCTTACAGATGGCGTCAGTAGTACAATAACATTGTACCCAATTAATACAAAATTGTTAATGTTATTTTTTTATAATGGTTATAATATTATATTTTGACAGGTAACACAACTAGATATGAAGTTAAATTACTACGTTAAAACACATATTTATAGGCGTGATAGTTTTTCAGTAAAGTGTGCCACAAAATTTTCAAGTTGTGGGATAGTGATTATAATAATGTACTATTATCAACCACCAAGTTATTTAAATTCTGTTTTGAATAAGTTAAAATTTATCTCAACAATTTTGGGATTTTGTATATAGGTATTCGTGGTGCCATACAGATTGCACTCTGTCCCAGAAGATCAATGTTGCCGGATTACTGCCATATTATATTATTTGTTATATAAAGGGTCCGCCAAATACTTTTTTTAAAAGCTATAAAAAAAGTAATGAATATTTTCTTAAATTTCTTTTTTATTTGAAAGTCCTTCCGGTTAATAATAGAAAATAATTTCATTCAAATGGCTGCCTCGGCTGGCCATGCAGTAGCCTACACGATCGGTCCAATTTTTAAGCACATTATCGATTGTGTGCAGCTATCATTATCGGGCCATGTTGAACCAATTTTTGTTCACAAAAATTGAAGAGGAGCATATTGGCAACATTTGGTTTCAACAGGACGGTGCTACGTCCCACACAGCCGAAGCTACACTCGATGTTTTGCGCCCTGTTTTTGAACATTGCTTTATCAGCCGCAAAGCTGATGTCGTTTGGTCACCTCGGAGCTGCGATTTGACACAGTTGGACTATTATTTGTGGGGTGCCGTCAAAGATAAGTGTTACGCCGATAAGCCAGAGACAATTGACGCTTTAAAAGACAATATTCGTGAAGCCATTGGTGAAATACAGCTGCACACAATCGATAATGTGCTTAAAAATTGGACCGATCGTGTAGGCTACTGCATGGCCAGCCGAGGCAGACATTTCAATGAAATTATTTTCCATTATTAACCGGAAGGATTGTACTTTTCAATAAAAAAAGAAATTTGAGAAAATATTCATTGGTTTTTTCTATAGCATTTAAAAAAAAGTTATTTGGCGGACCCTTTATAGGATATAATCAAATTACACGCGGGAAATACCGAGGCCATACTTTCGTGTGTAATAATAACAAAAACTAAGGTTTCACCTGTGGGTTTCACTGTGTCACTTATGTTGTTTTTTATTGCTAATATGCTTGCCTCTGACCACTATCTCACCTGATGGTAGTGTTAATGCGGTTGAAGATGTTCTTGAGACTAACATAGAATTACTGTTTATATTCATTGAATTACTCTCAATTTCTCAACTTTTTAAGTGAAAATGTACCGGCAACACTTAAATATCGCGTATCTTTGCTATTGTTAGTCTCAACAAAAGGTAACTGGGCCAGTTTGGATGCTGAAAGAGAAACAATGGAATTCAATAATGCATTCTGGAAATGAATCACGTCATTCTTTCTTACATAAGGAACTCAGTTGGGAAAGAAGAACAACAGCTCGTCAGTAAAAGCTCTTATACATAAGAGTGTAAGCAATTGTGAGTTCTGATGAAGGAATTATAACTCCAGAATTATAAGTTGGTTGAGACAAGCTCAAATACGAACTCGGTCTACGCATCCTGTCTATCACTCGTGTAAGTGAAAACGCGTGGAAAAAATATTTCTAATACTCGGCAAATAGTGTTTGTTTGATTTGAGCAGTGAGTGAAAGATCCACGCGCTGGGCGGAAAAGATTAATATTAATTGCTTCTCTCTCTAGGGCGGGAATGTGTTGAAGGTTGGTTACGAAGTTTTTTTGTTGTAACATACTCTTTTGTAATATATAAATAATAACAACTAGGTAAGTTTGTATTCATTACTATCAATTAAGATAACTATAATTATCAGAATGAATGTGCCTTTCTCAAGTTAGTTTATATATGAACAATTTAGGCTTGTCATTAATATTTGTATAAGCTAGAGAGCCAATGTGAATAAAAATATTCCTACCTATTATGCGGAATGGCTAGGGGAGCTGATGCGGTGTGTTCCATAATTAAAAATTTAAAAAGACTATTTAAGAGTAGAGCTCATTCTATACAAACGTAGTTTCATCATATTTTAAATACTAAGTGTTCAAACTCGGTGACTCTTTGCATGTATATCCTTGGGCCTAATATTATAAGCTTTAGGTTGATCAGGTCTTTTTTTTTAAGTTATTGTGACGGAACCACCTCGAGGTCCACCTGATGTTAAGCGGATTAACCTCTGCCTATAACAGATGCATTTCGTCACAAATCACGAATTGCACTGCGCCCGTCACCTTGAGACACGGTTATTAAGTCTCATCTGCCTGTAATTTCATTGGCTCTCAAGAACTGCTGCCGGAACACACCGTTAGCTGCTTGGCGACAGATTTTCTACTTGAGTGTGGTCGCTAGCCAGGCGGGCATTCGCAAAATGCCCTTTCACCATGCGATGAAGCTCAAGCCCGCGGCGCGATTCGAACCATGGACCTGCTGCGTAGCGGTCCATAGCCAATACAACTGAGCCATAGTTATATGACAATGGTTTATTCATGAAAACAAGGTATTAGACTAAACAGTAAATATATTTCTGATACCGCAATTAGTTTCGAATTGCCATTCGTATAACAACTCTTTAAAAAGTCCACGTCAAAATCGCGTACCTCAGCCTATTGTTAGTCTCAACAATAGGTAACTGAGCCAGTTTGGTTGCTGAAAAAGAAACAATGGAATACAAATTTATAATGCAGTCTGGAAATGAATCACGTCATGCCTTACTCCTATGGGACTCGCTCTGAATGAAAATGAACAACAACAATGAAAAGCTCCAGTGAGTACGTCTACTTGTGCGTTTTTGATGGATGAATATTAACACAACTCTTGGATTTAGAACAAATAGATTGTTGAGGAAGTTTCTACATGCAAAATTTTCCATATAAATTCTTTTCTAAATTATATTTATTCTGTCTATCAACTGGCTTACATATAATTAAGCTATTATGGCCCATGATCAGAAACTAAGTCCTTATTTTGAGTAGAAAAAGTGTTTTAGTTGTCGTCATATGTAGGCTTAGAGTGAAAAAAAAACTAAGTCTATGGTTGTCGTCCACGTAAACGTCAGTAAAACTTTAAGGTGCACCTCCTGCCAATGTTTTTCGAAACATTGAAACCGACAACATAAGATTTTGTCTATGGTCGAAGCAAAATCCAAGTTTTCATGCTTTTGTGTACAGGCCGGTTCTTGCGCGGACGACGCGAAATAAAGTTTTATGCGCAAGTTTTTGCATAGGAAACGCACCGATAATCGAACGTGCGAATGTGCACATTCATTACCCGTACACCTAGATCTGCTGTGCGGATTCGCACACGCTCGAAAGGGCACCAGCGAGAGCCAGTTCGGATGCTGAATGAAATATTTGGCAATGGCAGATTTTTGTTTTTCGATCCAGGTTGCATGTACTTGTTATAATTTTGCACAATATGTTATTATTATCGTTAGAGTAGAAATATAAAAGTAAAAGTAAAAAAAAGTAGTAAAATATATCGCAGATTCTGGTTTGGGCATGTATAATAACATACATAGTAAAACACGCTTTTACACAAAAGACTTTTAAAAAATAAGCTTTTATTATGTTCTTGATAATAAAAAGAACTAAAAATTAATAAAATGTCGTCAAGACGGTTCAAATGAGCCTAAACTCCATGAGGTTGTGTCGTTTCATTGCAAAATTCCTTTGACCACCTTCCAGCTCCATCATCAGATCAGCACCATATCATGCGATTTACACATGTATGCAACATTTCAGCTCAATCGGTAACCGTGAAGTGCACCAAATTAAATTTTATGACAAACATCGGGACCGCTGAAACTAAAAAAAAGCTTGTAATTAGACAAGTGGGTAGTTTTGATTTAAATATTGTTATGTTTGCAATAACATCATCATGTGCGGGATTCGAACCCACGTCTATCCACTCCTTTAGCCGGGGTATGCTCTAACCAATCGAGCTAACATGACATGACGTCATAAATCAAATCTTTCTTATCGTTCTTTAACCATCGTATTGGGATGGAGCGACATCTATAGTACCTCTTACGTTGTACTACAAACAAGACTAATTTTGCAATTGGTTTTACACTTGTAAATGATGACGCAACCTTATAATTTTAATAATGTTATGTTCGAAATAACGCCTGCTATGCGGATTATATTACAAAATTACAAATATACGAGAAGTAAAATTTAAGTCATGTGCGGGATTCGAACCCACGTCCATCCACCCCTTTAGCCGGGGTATGCTCTAACCAATTGAGCTAACATGACATGACGTCACAACTCAAATCTTTCCTATCGTTCTTTAACCATCGTATTGGGATGGAGGGTTCCAATCCCATACATGACTTAAATTTTTCCTCTCGTATATTTGTAATTTTTTTAGGTAGTTTTGACTTCATAGAGCGGTACCGAACGGTACCAAACGTGGCTTGTACAGAGCAACCGTGCGCAAGCGCCACAGCATTTGCACTATGGGAAATATAGGTTTCCGAGTGCGTTGTTTTTTTTAATGAAAATATAATTATTACCCACCATAAAAGTCGTATCTATATGTAACTAAAATAGATTTGCTAACGTATACTAACCTTTATACATACATACATAAAAATCACGCCTCCTTCCCGTTGTGTAGGCAGAGACCACAGACTTACACCTATACTACGATCCTGATATATCTCTTTCGCTGCTTCTACACTTATCAATCCTGTCATACATGAGCGTCGGTTTAGGGTACTCTTGGCCTGGCCTTTTTTCAGAATTGCTTCAATCTGATTTCGGAACGTTCGCCTAGGTCTTTCCCTTCTAACACTTCAATTCACTTGTCCCATGTATACCTGTTTAGTCATAACCTTTATATATAAAATTGATACATAGATACTAAACACATAAACATAAACTTTTTTTTTACCGGCGGTATGCCTTTATTAACAAAATACTATAAACTATATACAACACTACAGCTACTACAATAAAAGCATTTGGACTCATAGGCAGTCCAAATGCTCTAGCCCACTATCAGTTGGCAGCGTGCCCAGCATGCTGGCAGCATTGCCCCGTTGAATTGCAATTGTTAAACTTAGATATATAAACAACTTGCGTCTCCAAACTAGAGTAGGCATTTCAATCTCCTACGGTCCTCCAGTCAGGCTACTTTCCTGGTTTAACTATGATAATAATAGATAATGCGTATATATAATTTAAAATTACATATCCCACTTACTATTAATATATAACTTACTATTGAACAAAACATCTTGTTTTAGTATTAAATATGTACTTTATTTCAAGTTATTTCTGTTACAATAATTGATAAAAAGAAAATGCATTATCTGAAAACAAAACAAAATATTTGTATGTATTCTTATAGCTCGTTCTATGGGCTTTCTGCATCAGGAATTTGATTCTAAATTCACGTACTATTACGCCGCTATACTTAAGCCACGTAAGCCGCGTTAAGTGACGGACTAGTTTTACGGCCAAGAACATGTCACCACATATCAGATGTGAGAATTCTCACGCTCGTTCTTGAAGAGTAAACCACTTGAAATCCGTGACACCGCTACAGATGAGAGATATTACAATTAAATTCCATATGTTCCTGAGGGAAGTCATGAAATGTGCCTGCGATTCCCAAGTTGCCTGTCCAGTATGAGGATTATGGCAATTCCCCTCCCACCTCCTAATGGTATAGGCATGACTATTTATGTGAAATTACTAAGAAAACGCAACACAAATGCTTTTAACAATGTGACATAATAAGTGATTTTGTCGTGCAGAGTAATCTTTTTGGGGTTTACTAGAAACCGGGACTGGAACTGAAAAAAAATTGCGCATAACTACAAACCACTTAACAACATTTGTGTATTTTTCGAACTTTGTACACTTACATTATGTAACTATGGCCGTCGAACCGGAAGCAATATTTTTGCTGTATGCGGTTTGTACAGCATACATTTAAATCTTATATAATTATAAGAATCTACTTTTTTGCATAGCTAACATAGCTTTTTGTATTCAATGTCTACCATATATACTGCTCCGGTCAAATCATCCTCATTTAATTGAGCTCAGGCACGCTCGAGCGCGCTCTCACCCGTTACAACACTGATTCAACGTGGACATGAATATAAAATATCTTCAAATAAACCATTTCAGCGTTTTCTTTCTCATTTTCACGGTTCCGCTGTCGCAGCAAATTCTTAATCTTTATGGGACCCTCTTAAATAAATCGGGCAGCGAATGAATTTCCGCTTCAATCTCAGGAATTGTTGAATGTGCGAGCCGATGGGTATCAATCGATAGGTACTCATCTAAAATCGAACGCAAAGCCGTGTTGTGGATATTTGCTGATCTTTCACGAAAACTTTGATGGACTTTTTTGGGGAAATGAGGAGAGATTGTTGGGAGAGTTTTTGTTTATACTGTTCTTAAACATTTATCACACATTATTAAATGGGATCAAACATATCTAACATATCTTTATCATAGTGGCAATATGTTCCTCCATCAAACATATTGATATCAAATATATATGTACATATGTTATATATGTTATATACTCGTTTATATGATAACCAGGAACATATTCAGTTTCAAGACTACTACAGAAAACATCTTTGTTAGCTCTGACCCTAATGATCGACCCAAAAATCGAACCCACGAAAATAGTAGTGAATCTCCAATTGAATTTGATAGATTTATACTGATAAATAACAAATATCCAAATCTCGTCTCATTTAAAAATAATGTTTTGGTGATTATGTTCGAAGTTTTATCACATATCTAATGGTTTGTTTTCAAACATTTTTACATTATTTTTCTTACAAGCACTATCGCGTGCTGAGCGAAAATCACATTTACAAATTATTGGAATAAAATTGTGTGCTTTAATAATTTGAACACGTGATTTTATAAATTAACTTCGATAGGTACTCAACTAGATTTTCAAGAACATTAAGCTCATTGATTAATGCTCTTCAGAAAGCTGGTGGTAAACAGGATAGATCTCCATTTTGAACGTAAAAAAAATATTTTGCAAGATTTACCTCTAAACACCAATCGCTGCGTCACGCCAAATTTGCAATTATTAGAAGCATTAATTGTATAAAAGTTTTCAAATCAAGCCTCTTCTTTGTTTGGCTTTCACAGAAACGGTAATTATAAGTGAGGTCGCCTATAGAACGTATATTTTTACCTCTGTACCGTGAGATAATTTTATTCGAAGCTGGTCATTCCACACTGCCATTATTTAAACCCAGGAATTCACGATTGACCAACACATCCGCACAAGTCACAAAAAGAAAATAGCTACTAAAATTTATGTAACGTTAATTTCCGGACATAACTGCACATTGTCGTGTTATAAATGTGCAACTCATGAATAACATGTGCCGTTTCGCCTGATTCCGTCGGCAAATGGGCCAAATGGGCCATACATCTGGCTTAGCGACCCAAACGCCCAAAATAATAACATGACAATACGTATTGCTGTCCCCGAGCGCCCGCGGCTGGGAATGCCAAAAATTAACTAGCAATTTCTCGGTCATCGCGCTACGTAATTAATAACGGATTGCGTGGTATTACTGTTTGTTTATAGGTTTCAACGGAGTCATATATGGTGAAAATACCAATTACACTAATATTGTAAATTCTAAAGTTTGTGTGCGCTTACTCACCTCCGACACGGCTGAATGACGATGCAATTTGTATAGAAACAATCCTTAGGTCCTGGACTAGGATAAATAATACTTTTTATTCTGATTTAATTAAAGCTCCAGAAGGAATGCGTTATATAAACCATTTGAATGCAGGCAAAGCCGCTGGCGGAAGCTAGCATATCTTAAATATAAAATCAAATAAGTTACTAATAAACAACTAATATTTGTCCTCACCAGTATAAACTAGATTCTATGTTCTCCTTTAATTTTTGTAATTATTTTCAATAAAGTATTTATCCACCCATACCAGATGCATTAGGCTCATTTTTTTCTTTTTGTTTTCATTTGCTTGTCCGCTTAGCTATGTGTGCCAAAAAAGTATAAAAGCTACAAGTGCATGATTACAAATAAAATAATAAGCCATACTCATTTTATATTTTGTCAGCCTAATTCAGTGCAGCAGACCACAGAATCACTCCAGATGTCTCCTTTAGGTACCAATGCGTCAATAGATGTAATGTGCTGATGCTCATTAGGCGCATATTTTTCTGTTCATCTATGCGGTTCTAGTTTATACCATTGGTAAAAAAAAACAGAATATAAAGGAAATTACTACACAAGTACGAGAGTAAAAAATAAAAACGTGTAGCATGATGATTGCTTTAATTAAGTTCACCAACGGTGCCATTTAACCGAAAGCTCAAAAGATTTCACAAAACCGATAAAGGCCGATAAAGCTGCGGAAAAATCCGGTGTATCACTAAATTGAGGTGGCTGTGGCTGCGAGGGCAGGAGGCGGCCACAATTTAGTGGTAATCGGTCACCACAAGGGGTTCAGTTTGCGGTTGATTCGGAGTTAGTATCGTTAGAAAATATAATTTAAATGTTCTAATTTTTTTGCGTCAAAGTGAGCAGAAATCTATATTATGTATAATGGCGAGCTTTCAGTTTTAAGGGCTAAAATATAGCAGAAGTCAACCCCAAGAGGTTGTTAGCATATTACCAATAACCCTGATTGGTAGTTAGGTAGGTTAAAATGCTAACAACCTGTTAGGGTTGACTTCTGCTAGTCCTAAGAAATATTTTGAGATGATTTTTTATATATTTTTTTGTGTTGTAATGCCTACTCCGAGCCAAGAGCGCCCGCCGCGGCAACACTGGACCGCACCATGGTCCCTTTGAATAGAGTTTTGAAAAAAAAAGCAAAAAAAAAAATTATCTTGATAATATGTTTCTTAAGTCAACCTTAAGAGGTAACAACCTCTTGACTGGACAAAATCTGCCAATTTGAGCTACCGTGGTGAAGGAGAGTTATACAAGGTGTCCTAAGAAGTAGTGATATACTGAAGCTGGGAGGTAGAGGACCTAGAGGGCTATCTGAATCACCCCATGTATGTTCCGCGATTTTTCGTATTTTCAGAGTTATGGCTTTTTTTTTTAATTTTTCACCTATCGCCGAGTACGATGAGATTTTAATTTATGGTGACGTGAATGTTTGCGGTAGATGCTTGTTTTTTTGGGTGCTAAGCTGATAGATAGGCCAATTCAGTATGATAACATTTACTATCATTAGATCTTTGAATGGAATAAAAAAATATTTAATCCCAAGACAGATAATTACCCAGTAGGTTCACAACTTAAAGGGCGTTTAAAAAATAAAATCACATTAAAAAAAATATAGCGTTTGGCTTTTAAAAACTTGCTCTATCCATCAGGTAGCTACCCTGAAAATGTCATTTTATTATTTATAACGCTTCAATAAAAACACTGAAATCTAAATGTGGTAAGTGCAAAATTTTTACTAACGTTATGATTAATGCCAGCAAAGTAAAATAATTACAAGGTTTTTAATTACAATAAAATTTCAATATGGCCCCCTTGTTGCTCAATGTAAGTGCGACATCGCCGGAAAAAGTAGTCTTTTAAACGTCTGAATGCACTTCTGTTATTTTTAATGGTTTCTTCTACTACTCTCAATTTCCGGGTTAACTCGTCCAAATTGCGGCATTCTCTCGAGTAGACGAGGTCTTTGTAGTATCCTCATACTGCTTTTAAAGCAATGATAGCTCAGTGGCATTGGCTATGGACTGCCGTGCAGCAGGTCCATGGTTCGAATCTTGCCGCGGGCTTGAGATTCACCGCATGGTGGAAGGGCATTTTGCGAATGCCCGTCTGGCTAGCGACCACCCTCAAGTAGAAAATCTGTCGCCAAGCACCTAACGGTGTGTTCCGGCAGCAGTCCTTGAGAGCCAGTGAAATTACAGGCACATGAGACTTAACAACTATGTCTAAATGTGACGGGCGCAGTGTAATTCGTGACTTGTGACGAAATGCATCTTTTATAGGCAGAGGTTAGTCCGCTTAACATCAGGTGGGCCTCGAGCTTGCCTTGTCACAATAACCAACAAAAAAAAGAAAAAAATAATGGGGTTTAGGTCGTGTAACATACTGGGTAATTTTGTGTTTCTTGGCATTTTTATTCCATTCAAAGATCTTACGATAGTAAATGTTACCATACTGAATTGGCCTATCTATCAGCTAAGCACACAAAAAAAAACAAGCATCTACCGCAATAATTCACGTCACCATAAATCAAAATCTCATCGTACTCGGCGATAGGTGAAAAAATTTTAAAAAGTCATAACTCCGAAAATACCAAAAATCGCGGAATATACATAGGGGTGATTCAGATAGCCCTGTAGGTCCTCTACCTCCCAGTCTCAGTATATCCCTACTTCTTGGGACACCTTGTATATCGAGTTAAACCTTTTTGTTCTTGTTGTTTAACCGCCTTAAACGCTTAAGATTGGCTGCACAAATTCGCACACCTATTACACATGCATCTAATACCGCACTTACCTTCCAAGGTCGATGTTTAGAGGTTAAGCAGACAGAGTGACATGGTGACATCTATACTGAAAGTGAATAAACTACACATACTGATTACTAAACAAGGCTAATTCTACAATTAGCTTTAAACTTGTTTACGATGACTGAATCACATAATTCTAACATTGTAATTATTGCATCAAAGTATGATAACCAAATAAGCTTACAAAATTATAAGGAACAGAAAAAAAATGTGTTCGAATCGTGGGTAAAGTTTTTCTTTTCGTTGTAATTTTGTAAGCATCGGGCGTTAATACTAAAAATACAACATTTTAAATGAATTGTTGAAAAAAAAGTAATTAACCTTCGTCCCCTTTTGGCCGAACCCAAAATCTCTTTTTCATTCTTCTTGTAATTTTAACTCTTTGTGTAGTTGGTACAGTGTTTATTTCAGCTTCCGCCCAGCGTTGTCAACTGTAATCTACTACTTACGCGTTTCATACTTTACTAAGTCACTCAAACCTTCTTTGGCTTCAGCTCATATCATTCCATATTCAATACTAAGTCCTACTGACAATTGACTATCACGCTTATATACAACTTCATTTTGCTTTCTTTCATATCATCATCATATCATCGCTTGACAGGCGTTTCAGTGTAAGATGCCATTTCTTCAAAAAGTGCTACTGTCCACCTAACGGTATTTTGCCACTCATCGCCTCTTTCAACTCCCGCAGAAAGATATGGGGGATGCAATCCTAGCCCGTCGACTCACGGGGTTTCTATCATATCAATTAATTTGTATACTCCATGCATTCCTACACAGAGAAAAATCTAAAGTCAAAAGCGCCCTAATGACGGCCAATTTATATGGTATGAAGGCAAAAAACCGACCAAACGTAATTACGTACAAAAACGCCTTCCAACTAGAAGGCGTTAAACGAGGTCAGTGAAGGCGAATGTTTCTTTTCGTCTTCATTTTAGGTGTATTTTGTGGTCTGTCTTAAATATTGATTTTTGATGAGGCTGATTAAGTCGTACGTTATAGTGATAATCACCGTTTATAAACCGCCGTAAAAGTAAGGTATATATTTTATGGTCAATACTGCAATTATTATCGTAGAACAAGTTCAATTCTGAAAATACTATACGGAAGGCGTCTTTTGACGGTTTTGTTTATTATAAAACATGGTACATTTTTATTGATTGGTGAAAATCATCTTAAGAGTTGTGAATTCACCTTGCGTAGTTACAATTCAACGGTAAAAGGTCAAATTTGATTTAAGCTCCAAAGTAGTTTTTCTCAGTGTAGGTATATCATAACATAGACAAAAGTATAAATAGTATATCTTAACAACAAACCGCAAGCATTTAATAATTATGAAAGTACGTAACTGCACTGAACTATTTTATGAGCATGTTACAAAACAATTTTGGTAGTATTTAGGAACAGGCAGAAGTAAAAGTATAGGTTAAAATTCAGTTGATTTACTGGTTTAAGGTTACTATGTATGGTGCGTCAACGCGCGGTTTGTTTAAAAATTGGATTTTTCAATCCTTATCGTCTCGAAGTTTGTGATGCTTTTCTACTGAATAAGAATTCATATAAGGATTAAAAATTAAGCTCGTTAAAGTATTCTGTTCATATTTTCGTTAATGAAATTTCATGGAGCGCTAAGCTTCTTAAGTCAAGCAAAGTTCCCTACAAGTTTAGGTGAAAGATTGAATACTTAATTATTTGCAAAAGCTTTAGGAGTACCTTTTTGGATCAGCCGAAGCCAAACTATTCACTTTGGGTCTTTTGGGTTTTTACTGCGAAAACTTAGATGAAAAGGGCGTTATTATAATATTCATTGGGATACAAATTAACGAAACTTTGATAATTAAAATCCAGGAATTTAGCTACAGTGTTGACATGAGCCAGTCCTGCAATAGTACCTTCTAATTAGAATGACAAAGTTATTTCTTATTTATATAGAAGCTATAGTAGTAGCTTTTACCTGCATTTTCACTTGCAGTGTGCCCGCGGTAATTAAAAATATATTCTAAATAAAACCATTGTCCTAGAAAACACAGATAACACATTGGTGTTACAGGATTGTAATGACATTGTATGCCAAGTTTATATCCATAGTTCGTAGTCGTTAAGTCCTGCATCCTTCAAACTCAGCTTTAGTTCAATCGCTTTTTAATGTCCATGTTAAAATCTTCATCTAAGTATAAAGTTTATATTATTTTAATATTCTCAAATTCCAGGAGCTTTGTTTAAAAGACACTTTTCTATCTATTACTATACTCAACTAATAGACCCTAATGAAATCCTCAACCCTAAAGTTGAGGATGGTTAAAATATTATTTCGATTTTAATTTGTGAATAGATCAGAACTGAAAGTATCATATAAACATGAATAGTCGTCTCTGATGGTAAAACTTGGCGACAAAGTTTTTAAAATCTGTGATATTTTGCGTTCATATCCTAGCACAATATCTATGTTTTGTGTTGCCAGTTTTATTATTTCTCATTGAAGCAATGATGGCGCAGTGGAATTGGGTATGGACTGCCACGCAGTAGGTCCATGGTTCGAATCCCACCGCTGGCTTGAACTTCACCACATGGTGGAAGGGCATTTTGTGAAAAAACCAAACTTCCGGTTTTATTTTACCTTTCGCCTTTTAGAAAACCCACGGGGTGACATTCTAGACCGGCAGGCCACAGCACGGGCTCTTTCACGTAGTTGTTAAACATTTTCTGTAGCAGGCCAGAGTACAGGCTCTTATGCTGGGACAAAGACAAACCTAGCAAAACGGGGGTTTATTTACAGTGCTACCTACTCATGCATAAGGGCATGATGATGTATAATGGTACAAATTCATGCTTCTGTACAGTGTTTTGATTTTGTCGCGATGTTCATATAAACACTGGAAGGGTGGGAGAGGCTGTGTTCAGCAGTGGACTATCCTGCTAATTCTACACAATTCTACTACAATACAGTATGTAAAAAACGGATCGAACCTAGGATCTCTATTCCATAGCGACGTTGTACGCCATTTGACCAACGAAGCAGTTACGGTTCGGTAATTATTTTTACAACTATAATAATTATTAATATACAATTTATTCCGTTATTATAATTCATTTGCAAAACCTTATCAGGTGATGTACTTTAGCTAGTGTCAAGTTTAACAATTTCATAACTGACGGATAAACAAAAGCTGTGTTATTCGAAGCCTGAATTTAATGTTATATTCAATACCCCTGACACTCACCGCCATAATATTTTACGTATATTTTTACGCACGCTTTCGTAATAACACCTCCACATCCGAATTTATGTAGGCGTGAGCATTTACACGTTAACTGCAGTTATGTGTAAAATGGGTCGTTATATTCGTTTGGAGTGGTACTGGAGGCCGCATCCGCAACTAACAGGCTCCGAGGGCTGTAAACGTCTCGAACGGGTGACTTCCAGTGATTTACTCCAGTTTTATGTGTCGCCTCTCCTCTAGATTTATATTAAATTTATTTTATGGCACAATTTTACAACCCCAAAACATGTTACGATGGTCATTCAACATGTCTCGCTTTAATATGTGTTGAGCGCGCGCAAACAATTTGTGCCGTTTTATTGACGGCTAGTCCTTAATCTTGACACGAGGAAAACTATTTTGTAGATTGAAGTTTTTGTTTATGACTTTGATATGTTTTATTGTTACTAATACTCCCGTAAATTTTGTAAGCCTTGACTGAAATAACGTGCCCTGCGCAGTATACAGTTGAATGGATTTTTATATCAGCGCATATCACGTGATACACTTAATGGTGGTAGGGCATTTTGCGAATGTCCGCCTACCTAGAAAATCTGTCGACAAGCACTTAACAGTGTGTTCCGGCAGCTGTCCTTGAGAGCCATTAATTCTAGGTTAGCCTGAACAACCTCTTCGACCACATCATTACTTACCAACAGGTGAGATAGTGACCAAGGGCTAGCATATCAGCTGTAAAAAAGAACACGTCCTCTCCTACTATTAGATACTTGAGACTATATATATGTACCTTAAGCGAAAATATTTTTAATTAAAACTTTTTTGTTTTTTATGTTATTGTGATTGAACAAGCGCCAGTCCACCTGATGCTAAGCGGTATCCTCTGCCTATAACAGATGCATTTCATCACAAGTGACGAACTGCACTGCGCCCATGACCTTGAGACATACCCGTTAAGTATCATTTTGCCTGTTATTTCTTAACCGTGTATGTATATTTAACTTACGTATTAACGCTTGACGATGGTAAACACCTGACAGAATGATTCTTATTCCGTGCAAGTTAAGGCTTACTTCAGCGGAGCAACTCAAGCGTCGCAAATAATCTCGGTATTGGTAAGGTACATATTTGACTCGGATTAAAAAAAAACCGGCCTCGGTCTTTTGGGGTTCTGCACTCGGACATTGTATTTTTTTTAAGTTTTATTGTTAAATCCTTTTTTGCATGCGCACTTACATAAAATCACGCCTCTTTCTAGTTGGGGTAGGCAGAGACCACAGATTTCTACTTACTACGATCCTTACATATCTCTTTCGCTTCATCTATACTCATGAATCCTTTCATACATGAGCGTCGGTCTAGGGTACTCCTGACCTGGCTTTTTTTCAGAACGTCTTCAATCTGATTTCGGAACGTTCGCCTAGGTCTTCCCCTCCCAACACTTCCGTTGACTTGTCCCGTGTATGCTGTTTTGTCATTCTCATTTCATTAATTCTCTCCACATTTCCAAACCATCTTAACATACCTATGTCGATTTTGGTCACTACATCCTCATTCACCACATTATTCCCTTATCACAACTATTCCTTATCCTTACTCCGTTTGACTCCAATCATGCTTCTCAATGCTCTCATGTCCACCGCATTTATTCTACTTTCATGCTTTTTCTGCCATACCCAACTTTCACTACGATTCACACAGACATTAGTGTCGGAACCTAGGATTTTATGGGGTAAAAAATGTAGCAGCTACGGTTGGGAATGCTTCCATTGACATGTTATAAGACAACCCTGTTTTTTCTGGACTGCTGCACCGTGGCATTCAAGTGGAAAAATAAGGGAGTGTTCCCGGTATTCCGAGGCAAACATCACTTAATAAAGTTAATAACCCCTTTTGTACAGGCAGGGCTTGGTCTTGTGAAAACAATAGAAATACTAAGAACTACTCGTGTTTTAATTAAAATACTTTTATTAAATTCTTGTTGATGTTGCTTGAAACTTTTTATAATATGAATGTAATATAAATACCTTAAATAGGTTTCGCTTCAGTAGGTTTTATTGTGAAATGAAATTAACAAGTGTTTTAATTCTTTCAGTTGGTTTACTATACGATAATTTTGTCTGAAGTCTTGTAAAAAATAGGTATTAAATTACTTAGAAAAACTCAAATCTAATTAAAAATGTTTGTCATAGGTTTGGCTTTTCCACAGTTTTACAACATGTTGTAATATTATGGCTGTACTAATAGGTATATGTTCTCGTATTTATTTAAGTATATATTAATATTACATTAAGGGTAAAATGGTTCTGGAGTGGTTACCACAATACACCGGAAGACGTAGAGTTGGTAGGCCCTGCACTAGGTGGACTGACGACATCGTTAAAGTCGCGGGTAGCCAATGGTTACAAGCGGCTAGTAGCCGTTCTTTGTGGCGTTCTATGGGGGAGGCCTTTGTTCAACAGTGGACGTCTTCCAGCTGATGATGACGATGATGATGAAGTTTAAAATTAACACAAATATTTTTTATTTATGTACAGCTCATAGGCTAGCCTTTGACCACTATCACACCAGACGGTGAGTAATGATGTGGTGGAAGATGTTGCTCAGGCTAACCAATAATTACTGGCTCTTAAGGACTGGTGCCAGAACATACTATTAGGTGCTTGGCGACATATTTTTTACTTGAGAGTGGTAGTTGGCCACGCTGGCATTCCCGAAATGCCCTACTACCATGCTATAACGACTGCAATCCTAAGAAAAAATCCGGAGCCGACAGATTAGTGCCCTCTGAAGCACGGAAGCGCTCAGTAGTAATGTCACTAGCCATATAAATAGTTCACCCATCCGAGTCATGACATGACCGCGGCGGACGTTGCTTAACTTAGCGGAACGGCTAAGCTAGGGCTAAGCAAACTACGCTACGAACGCTTTAACTTTTTTTGATACAAAAATACTGACAATAGTTTTTCAGTTGTCAGAGTACAAAACTCATACATACCTACGTAAAGTACTGCCAAAAAATGCTCTGTTTGCTAGTCTGATGTCTATCTGTCCCTCCGTCATTCCATATCTATAGCTCATAAATGAAATGAACAGATCTGAAATTTAGATATTTTGTGTAAATATATGGAGATTCTTTTCAATTAACAAGAAATTGAAATCTAGCCTAAGAATTCGGCTGTCATTGTGAGAACTAATATAGCATTTCACCTTAAAAATTAAAGAAATTTCGAACGGTTAAATAATTATTTTTAAAACTAAATGTGCTAGTAATTAGATAGATAGATATAAACCACATAAAAGAGGCACATTGATTGCAATTAAAATAATACATAAATATTGGTACCAAACCATTGTTATTTGAATCCGACTCGTACATGTTTGCTTAAGTTTATGTCAGTGCTCTTAATCTCAAATATCTGACAAGAATAGTGTGGTGTCATATGACAATTTAATAATAGATGCTTGGCGTAAGGAAGGACATGAGCCAAAATGTTTTTAGAATATTTTGTTCTTGTATCGTTATTTTGTTGGTGAAGAAAATATAGTTTATTTTCATGTCTGATAGTTTATTAGCCATTGGCCACTATCTCACCTGATGGTAAGTCATGATGTAGTCGAAGATGTTGTTAAGTTCGTGACAGATTTTCTACTTTAGGGTGGTAGCTAAGCAGGCGGGCATTCAAAAAATGCCCTACCATGCGATATAGCGGCTGCCTAAGACGGAAACCGAGACCGATGGCTTAACGTGACCTCCGAAGCACGGAAGCGCTCAATAGTAATGTCACTAGCGGTCAACCATGCAACTCATGACCGCGGCGGACGTTGCTTAACTTTGCTGAAGAACAGCGAAGCAAACTTCGCTACGAGTGCTTTAAAAAATATGGTAGGTATATTACAGACCCAATATAGGCGGCAAAGGATGTATATGATGATGATAGATTTATACAATAAAGATATTTGTATTTGTATTATATTTGTATTTGTATTGTATTTGATATAAACATAAAATAAATAGCCGAGAACCCCACTAAAACCATGTTGTCTTTAGTACATAACAAAATTATTCCGACCATCAAACTACGAAAACTTATCACCTCAATTAACTTTAGCAATCAACGTCAGAACCGTAAGGTCATCAGGAGAAGCGCGAAGCAATAACGAATAATACGACAGTCGGCCGACTTACCGGCGATTAACTTCGGCAGAAAATTAAAAGCGACGACGGACGAGATAATAAAAGCAGTTGGTGGAAATACGTGACCAATATGTCCTGGGAGGGTTCGGATCTAAGTTTATGTACATCACGTACAGCGAGTTTGCTGTGCCAACGTGCTACGGCTAGCTTACTTCTGCACGAATCGCCTAGATATCGAATCCAACTGATCTGCGAATGCATACTTACTGTCATCGGGCTTCAGTGCCGTGCTTTAATACTTGTAAAAACTGAATGAGGTAAAACAATAAGTGCGCGATTCTGCCGTGCGATTAGCCATAATAGTTTATTTTATATGTTTAATTACCCAAACTACGTTAACAATGTTCGCATAGTGCAAACAATGGTGTAACCAATATTTGCATGGCAACATTTGTATGGTGGCAAGGCATGTTACTAATGTCCTGGCTAGCTACCATCTTCGAGTAAAAAATCTGTCACCAAGCAGCTAACGGTGTGTTCAGTCAGTAATTCTAGGTTAGCCTGAACAATATCTACGACCACATCATAACTTACCATCAGGTTAGATAGTGGCCAAAGGCTAACCTGTCAGCTATTAAAAAAAAGTTTAACAATGACCTATAAAGCTGTGAAAGCAATTTGATTACGAAATCCAACATTACCAATTTACGAGTGAAAAAATTATAGTCATGTGCGGGATTCGAACCCGCGTCCATCCACCCCTGCTGTCCATCCACCAAATGACGTGGGTTCGAATCCCGCACATGACTTTATTTTTTTCTCTCGTAAATTTGTAATTTTGTAATGTAATTCGCCAAGCAGGCGTTATTGTAAACATATTAAAAATCCTACATTGTTTGTTATTACACTGATTACTCCAACGTCAAAAATGCTGGGGCAATTCCGCCTCTGCCAAGCTATCGCCTGTCACCTATGTGAATCAAACAAATATTATAATAATTGTATTATATGGTATGTAACACATTTTGGCCCCGAGTTTATTGCCCGTTATACTCGCAGTGGCTTTATACATTTTTGCTGAATGTGTACATTGTACAATATTTCAATATTAAATTATGTTTTTGATTAATGATTTTGACTTAATTTATGCCGACTACGTTATCGTCGAGTGGATATACAAACTAAGATACTTTTACGGAGAAGCAAGCTGTCGGATGACGGACTAGAAAGAGCCCGCACAAGAAGAACCAAAGAAACCAAAGTGGCACCATTTAATTTATAGTAAACTACAATAAAAAGCATATCGATCGCTTGAATATTGGGTTATGCCCCACATAAGGTTTGAAGCAATATTTTAGTAACATATGTTTTAATTAAGGCACTACTTAGTTGATTAGAAACGAAATATATAATTTAGTATTATATGTAAATAAAAAGGGCGCAAGTCCATATCAAAAGTAATTAAATTGTGAGAGCACACACGTACACATTGTAAGTAATTAAGGATCATATCAAACCCAGCGATACAACAAACAAGTCTGTCCATCGGGTTTGAAACTATGTTTTAATTAAGGTCTTTTACATTGTGGGGTCAGGATCTGGGATCCCTGTATGGCGAGAGGGGCCCTCAATGAAAAGGGAGATGCCTATCGGGACGGTTTCAATCGCGTCGCAACTTCGCTCGTTAGTCCCTCACATGTCAACAAAATTCCCATTGAAAACATTTCATATATACACGAGCCTTTCATGTTGGCGCGGCAGAGTCAAACTTCCTTATCATTATGAGCCTTCTGATGAATACGAATTTGTGTTCACTGAGATGTGACCCGAGTCAAAACATTCTTATCAGATTTTTAACGATGTTTCTGCTAGAATTATTATAAACCAAGTTTACCCTAACATTTTTATACAAAAGACACGAAGCTGATATTTCAAAATAATGTACAGTTTCCTTTTCAGAATTGAATACAAAATAAAAGATACAAATTTTCCGGGGAAATCAATATCGCTTATTAGTAGTCGAATGTTTTTCTCGTCTTCAGAATTAATTTCTCATTTGCTAACAGTGCTTGTGTAAATAAGTAATGTAAAGCTTAGGGGATAGTTAACGATAAGAGTTTCTTATTTGTTAACGTTGGTTCGCATTAAAAAGACGAATGTGGGTTCGGCGCAAACGATTTAATGGCCATATTTAAGGTTACCCTCTTGATCCGCTTACAAAACGAATTGGTTGCGAAATTGCTATCTAAATTGGACTAGTTCGGCGGTAGACAATTTGGCAAGGCATTTGTATTCTTGAGGAGAAAAATAGCATGTACCTCGAGCATCTGATAGGGAACGTCGGAGGTCTGTCGGCATCCGGCGCGTCATTGTTGGGCCCGAGCCAATCATTCGATCCAAAATGAAATATTTCGTACCAATCTACAGACTTAATGAAAATCCTCCCCATTTTCTCATTCAGTATGTTCCTATACGAGACTGACGCAATATAATCTGGTAAGTATTTTATTGCTTTTTTCAATTCGCGAAATATAAATTGGAATCCTGCTTTGAATAGTAAGGAGATATAAATATCGACTCGTTGTTAATCTAGTCTGTCTACGTGCTGAACGAGCTCGGTCTACATAGAATATGAACCATTCGTAACCGCGGTTCATAATGGGAATAGCAATGTTAACAGTTCTCCCATTGTCTATAAATTGGATGCTGCGCCAATTTGCTCGTCGTACTGTTTTTAAAATGAGTATTTTTATTGTTCCCTCTTTTATTTAAAGTGAAATTACTCCTCATTCATTAGGACGCAGCGCATTCCACTCCATTTTTATTTTCCATTGTTGGTTTTCAAAATTAAGCTCCAGAAACAATTGCTTTGTTAATAAGGGTCTCACGATTAATTTGTTTTATTTTTTTGCGTCTCGCGAGACTTGTATACTTCAGGTTGCTTAAGTGTTTTCTCAGTTGCTGTAAATAAATCAGTTTAGTTGCTGTCTCTATTTTATAAAGCCTCTACTAATTATGTTGTTGTTGTGAATCTTATCTATAAATCTCTTGTCCTGTCTTATAACTTTCAGTTAAAACCAAGGAAGACGTTGACATTATTATGCGGCTCATAACAAATAGCTTGTTTTAAACTATGTCCCTGATAAAAATGAATATCTAAATAAATTCAATTTTAAACTTTAAGTGCAGGGAATCCAATGAGTTTTAGGTAAAATTAATATAAAGCATGACAAAGTAAGGCAAACGTAAGTTTGCCTTAGTTTGAGGTTAAAACATGTTTACAACATTGGGCACAACAGTCAAGCTCTATTGGACACCCAATGTACAGCGACGCCCTCCTCCAGCTAACATGAGCTGTAGTTTTCAGCTGTAAATAAAAGCATAATTTCACCGTTACCTTAGTAATGATTCAAAAAGGTTTTAACGAATCGGCATCACGATAATGGGCAAAAAGCTTCTATTAATTTTAAACGTTTCGATCGGAAATGCGGGGCTTCGTTTCCCTCCCGAGATCACGATTAATACGCAAAGGTAAGCTTGAGAGGTGCTTAGCGCCCCCTGGAGAGTCATTAGGGAAGATTCCGAGCGCAACATTGTTTTATTATTGCTGTTTTCACTTTTAAGTAAATGCGTTCGCTGATATATACTCGCTGTCTTGTGAGTGTTGCCTGGTAGTGAATAAAGAAGTTTTGCTTTATTTTGTTACAATTAAAAAAGTAATGTTAAATGACTTTTGAATATCAATTAAGGCCCTTTTGGATCCTGTAGGGATATGTTGTAAATGCTTTTTATGGCTAGTTTGGCTTCTATTTATAATGTTTTGAAGCGCTCGTAGCGGACCCAGGTTATCGTCCTTTGCGGTCACTACTTGGAAGGGTGACCGCTAGTGTATTTATTACTGATCGCTTCCGTGTGGAACCGGCAATGGCTTTACTTGCCCTCTGTAGGCAAGTAAAGCCATTGCCGGTTCCGCTTATTTTCTCATAAGATGGTAATCGTTAGGTTATGTGAGAGGGTTCTATACCCGGTTGAGGTGTTAAATTTAATGCACTAAACATTTTTATAAGTGATTTTGGATAGCACGCGATAGTGCTTGTAAACATGAAAAATAGCGGCCCGCCCCGGCTTCGCACGGGTATTTAAAAAAAAACATATTTTTATAATATTCTATAGCCTATGTTCATCAAGGATAATGTAGGATTCTAAATGACAGAATTCTTCAAATCGGTCCAGTAGTTTTTATGTTTATTAGTTACATACAAAAATACAAAACTTTCCTCTTTATAATATTAGTATAGAATAGAATATAGATATGGATATAGAAGAGCAGAGCGCCATTATTACAAGAGTTGTTTTTTTAAGTGACTATGACAAGCACCAGCCCCACGTGATGTTAAGAGGTAACAGGAGATGCATTTCAGCATGATGGGCACGCTGCCAACTGGTAGTGGGCTGGAGCATTAGGACTGCCTGTGTTAATAAAGGCATACCGCTGATTAAATAAAAAAATAAGTAAAGGGAGTATTAAATGGTGCGTTTGCAGTATCTCCTCTAAAAAATAAAAATAAAATAATCAAGACGGAGCAATGTCGATTTCTTATTTTTTCCGATACGATAGTTAATGACCATAATATCATACATTTGACGGTAGGTGATGAAGTCGAAAATGGTAGGGTTGTTTGACCTAGAATTAGAACTGGCTTTCAAAAACAGCTGCAACACACTGTTTTGTGCTTGGTGATAGACTTTCTACTTGAGGGTAGTAAGCTAGTAAGTAAGGAAGCTGGTAGGGGTGGTAGCTAGCCATCTAGTGTTAGGACATTAACAAAATGCCCAACCACCATGCAGAATATGTTCGTATGGGTTGTATATGGTGAACTTATGACCACAAATGAGACCGGCTAGAGCAATTTGTTGAGTTCTAAATCCGACAAATATATAAAAAGGTAATCCAAATGTACGTTAGTACACTTAACGTAAGTATTTTGTGTTTAACCTTGTTTATACTTTTATACGTAGACAATGCGGTAATTTGTTAGAGGATAATATTTGAGCTCGTTTATGGGAGCGTGACGTAGCCATATTTGTTTGTTGCCGTGCTGACAACACGGCACTCTCATCTGTCAAGCTCAACTGGGAACAATATACAAACGGACTATGAATAAATTGCCCATCATTTGTATTGATAAGTGGCTAAAAACATTTTGTCGCACGTGCAAGTGGTTGTTTTGTTACTTTTAAAAATATATTACTGTATCAGCTGGATTGAAACAGCCTCCCCTATTATGGTTTTACCATAACCCCCCCGCTTGGCAGGCATCTTGGAGATCGCAATTTAAGATTTCTGTTCCTCCGAAAGCACTGCTGCCCACCTTCCGATATTTTACCTTCAGTCACCTCTTACGACACCCACAGGTTAAAATGGGGGGTGATGTTCTAACACGGGATCCCAGGGGTTTAATATTGTAAAATATATTAAACAATTTTAAAATACATTCATGAATATTTTTTTATATAGCTGATAGGCTAGCCTTTGACTACTATCGCACCTGCTGATAAGCGATTATGTTGTTAGGCAAACCTAGAATAACTGGCTTTCAAGGACAGCTGCCGAAACACATCATTAGGTGCATGGCGACAGATTTTATACTTGAGGGTGGTAGCGAGCCAGACGGGCATTCGCAAAATGCCCTACCACCAAGCTATAACGACTGATATCCAACAACAGGGACCGACGGTTTAACGTAATGAGCCCTCCGAAGCACGGAAGCGCTCAATAGTATTGTCACAAGCGGTCATCCAAGTCATTACTGCGGCGGACGTTGCTTACTTAGAGAACGGCTAATCAAAGTTCGCTACGACCTCTTCAAATAATCTATATCTACTTGTTAGATGTCGTAAAAGGATCTAATGAAAAAAACGCGACGAATGAGTAGCATTCCATCACTCACGTCAATGGTAGAAGCATAGTAGAAAGAGAGGAAGTTAAGTGTGCGTGCGGGACGCATAGATACTATGGCGCACACAAACAAGCCGCGTGCGGTACGTTTGTATGAAGATAACTTACTTCCCACTCTTTCTACTATGGTAGAATCTAAAGAAGGGTTCAGAATATCACCTAGGTAAAGTTAGGTGGTAAACTAAGGCCAATAAGATACGAGTAGTCCCAAGAAGAGTTTGTGTCTCGCACGCGGATGCCACAAAACCAAACCAATATTGTTTAATTTTGTTCTTATGTTTTATTGTGTGTAGTTAGCGATATAGTAGATTGAACCACGAGTGTATTAAAAAAAGCCATTATAGCCGGATGTTTAATAGTTGGAGCCAAAGGCGAGGGTTCATATTTAACTTTTTTTCAAACAGCACCACTTATTAACTATTCCATTATTATACAATCATGAAGCAATGATGGTCGAGCGGTAATAGCTATGGACTGCCGTGCCGCAGTACCCTGATTCGATCCCCGCCGCCGGCTTGAGCTTCCCCGCATGGCAGAAGGGCATTTTGAGATTGCCCGCCGGGCTAGCTACCACCCTCAAGTAATAAATCTGTCGCCAAGCACCCAAAGGGAGTGTTCCGGTCGCAGTCCTTGAGAGCCAGTGAAATTGCAGGCACATTAGACTTAACAACTTTGTCTCAGGGTGACGGACAGTGCAGTCGTAACTTGTGACGAAATGCATATTTTATAGGCAGAGGTTACAGCTTATCATCTGGTGGCCCTCGTGATTGTTCTGTTTTGTAACGGAACAATCACCCATAAAAAAGAACCTATATGAGTAGAATATAAGTACGATGATTATAATGGAAAAAACTAAGCAAATAATACACTGCTATGCCAAAATACTGCTTTGTTTTCACTGCATGCGATGTCATCTGTTTCTTATAGATGGAAGTTGTTCTTATTATATTAAATCAAAAGGGCAATGCTGCCAACATCATGGCACTCTGCCAACTGGTAGTGAGCTGGAGCATTTGGACTGCCTGTGAGTCTGCAGTGACTTGTAGGTTGTCTAAATGCTTTCATTGTAGTAGCTGTAGTGTTGCATATAGTTCGTAGTATTTTGTTAATAAAGGCATAACACCGGTAAAAAACCTATAAATTTCATATAATAATTGAATTATTCAACAGCGTAACTAGAGCAACGCTTTACGTTATTTTTACGTTAACTAGAGTGTGTATTTATGCAATTAAATACATACAATGAGGTTGGTCTGGGAAGATCTTATAATAAACGTTGTCAAGCCAGTGTACATATTACGGTGTAGTTTATACATAAAAAACATTATACATAATAACAGCAAGCGTCCTTAGCTTAATACTAGCTTTGTTCGTGGAATAAGTAAGACCTATTGACACCTACACTTTTACGTAATTGTTAATTAAATCAATCTCATGTATATGTGAAGTAACGACACACACACACGTAAATGGGAAAACTATAGTAAATATAGTTGTAAATACCAAATAGCGCAATTGTACACAACAGTAGCAGACTTGTGAAGTGTAATGCTTGAGTTCAAATCTCGTAAACTGCATGTAATTTTTGCAAGAGAATATTTTTCGACATTATTGCGTTGCACCTAAAAATAACCAGTATAAAACAATTATATAATGACCTACGCTTTTTTATCGCTGATAGGTAAGCTTTTGACCACAATCTCACCTCATCAGGTGAGCCAGTAATTCTAGATTATAAGCCTACACTGAAAAACAATAATTGATCCTTAATCATTAGCAGGAAACTTATTAGGAATACAACTTTTATCAAGACGCTTGTAATTTTGCTAGTGGGGCACATATGTATGGAAAATGGGCCATCTCCTTTCATACAACAATGCATAGTATAATAAACAATGATATAAAGTCATGTGAACATTTTATAGCAATCCACAGACATGGAAGCAGCATTTCACAATATTGAATAACTTTTACTGTGTTTACAGTAAAGTTTCCACAGTATATTTGCATTAAGGCGCAAACAAAGTTCTGTAGTGGAAATTCAAAATTTAAACAGTTCAACCGCACCTGCTGCTGGAACTATATGATCATTAAAATAATCAAGCTAAAGATAATATAACTTGTTTTATCTTGAACAGATATTGAAGGCATGATTCCATAAGTTACCGCTAACACCGAGAAAATACTTACCCGCAACAAATATAATAGATTCGCCCATTGCCATCGGCGATAATGATAACAATAGAATTTCATTCATAACTAACTAAAAAAGTAAAAAACTGCAAATTATTTATTTTCGTTCAACGTTATATCGTCCACATAAAAATGCAAGTAATATTAATATGGAATCGTGTTTTGAATCCTTTCATTTTGATACCCTACTCGACAGGTTTGCAAGCATATTTTTTTATCTAACATAATAGCGCCTTATCTCCGCCAGTTTGTTTTTTTTATTTATTTGTATGTACCTAGTGTCACTTGCGCTGTCATACAAATCTAACAATATATCTTATATTGAAATCGGTTTGACCGTTTAGAAGTAATGGTGGAATAAAGAAACTCACATACATACATACATGAACCCTGAAAACATATCTCTATTTTTTTGGGCTGTCGTGTGAAAATAGTCCCAAAAGTATGTATTCCCTGCGTATGGAAAATTAGTTATCTAGTTTTAACCTTGATATTATGAGCGGTTGTGTACACCTTTTAGTATTTCTATACCTGTCACTATATTTTAATATATTATATATTATTTTGTTCTATAAGTGTTCTACTACTTGTAGAATATTAATGTTATAAATTTAATATTATATTTAGCTAAAGCTAGACGCTGTATTATAAAAACAATGTAGTGACAAAAATAAGTAAAGGCATTTGAAAATCTCGTACACATTTAGGTACCTCGTAATAAATCACATATTTCTGTAAAACCCATTTTCTCATATACACAAGTCTGAGCTGTCTGACTAAAGTAATATTGTAACTATTGCGAAATTAAATACCATATTGCTTGGAAAACCTAATATTGAAAGTTCTCGAACAATTACAAGTATTGCGTCGAAGCCAAACTCGTTCAGGAGAGGGTATCTGCAATCAACTCGCGGTGCTCAGTAATTTGTTCATTCGAGTTACATAGCGTTGTTTAGGTATTTACTATCTAGTCTTATTAACTTTGAAGGTCTTTGGAGGTCTTGAGAGGGTGGTTGTCATCCTGTCTGATTATTTGATGTGTGATAAATAATTTAAAGTAATGTTTTACTTTTTCTTATGTTATTCCATCGGAATAGATAAGTATAAATTTTTAGCTATTATGATAACTAACACAATAGTTTATGTTAGTAATTCGTTGCCTATTTACATAAAAAGTAATAATATCACATTTATAGTGTTTTTTCATCACGTAGTTTTGTAATTATCGATATCTTTTTGCAGTCGCCGTGATCGTACAATATGAAATTTAAAACTATAAATTTTAAAGGAGGAACGCAAACAAGTTGGCTAGTGACCTGGTGGTAAGTGATCACCGTCACCCACGAACATCCGCAACACCAGAGGTCTCGAAGATGCGTTGCCGGCCCTTGAGGAGGAAATATGCTCTCTTATGCATGCCGTAATGCTCCTAACTTGTATCGGTTAGGAAATACTACGCACGTCAGGTGGTTCCGCATTGTGGCAATTCGAAGCAGAAAATGCCATGAAAATCGCATATTAGTGGACTTCCAGACGTCAACATGAAATTGATAAAAGATAATGCTTTGTCGGGATGTCCGATGGTGAAATCGATCCTGGTATTAAAATCGAACAGTTCCTCAGAACACTGCCATTGATAGTGCGGTAAAAGATGTATGCATGTATATTCAGACACTAACTAACATTTCAAATATCGTAAACACAAAATAATTTATAAAATAATAGTACCAATAACGTTGATCCGCGGACGAATAGGAACTTTACTGCATTACCAATATTGTATTCTATATTATAATTATAAATATTTAAAGTTGTAAAGTCTGCCGTAGATTTCTCAATTGAAAATAAGATTTCAATATTGCCAATATTAGGTACGTTCAGGATTAGGATCAATATATAAAAGCTATTATGTTAACATAGTCTATGACAAAGCTTTGTGGCAGAGTAATCAAGTTGATTTGCGAATCTGGAGTAATGAGCTTTGACGTCAATAAGTTACAAATTGAAACGTCTCGATCGTTACTATCATCACATCGGCATGCAAATTAAATCAATGTCTGTATAAAGGCCGATGGCAAACCCCTGATTGCAGACCTTCGCACGCAATCTACCCATAAACTTGCAACTACGGAACTGAAATTTCAACGCAACTTTATTTTTATCAGAGGAAGTCGTTAGACGGTATCTTAGCCACCTCGCGCGTATTAACATACATAATTATAGGTAGTTTAACAATTGGAGCATTGCCAACTCGATCTGGCTGAAATTATACACGACTATTACAGTTTTTCGGTTTCCGTTGGTAGGGGAAACAATATATTTTCGGCGAATATTCTTCATTTCAAAGGAGGCGTTATGTGGAACAAATTTATTGGTAGAAAGGAAATATACATATTTACTGAGATATAATGTTAATGTTAAGCGTCACAAGAAAACCTGTGTAAGCTCTATCGATATAGTCTACAACCGTATTATAATGATTCATCACATTGATTAATGAAATTATTTACTCGTAAATAATGCTTCCGTTGTCAGCAGTTTAGATTATTTACTAGCAAATAATTAATCTAAACTGCTGACAACGGAAGCATTTTGACAATACTCAACAAGTTGGGTATCTATTTATAAGACAAATATAATATCATACATGATACTGTCTTCAATTTGAATGTAAAAGATACTTAGAGAAAGATCACGTGATCAAGTGAACTCAACATTTTAAAATGTACCATATAACGTTATGCGTATACGTACTTCATATACTAATACGCTTGAAACTTTTAAGTATTTTATGAAAATTTCCTATATATTAATGGAAAACCACAATCATTCAAGGTTAATATTTATTTCAAACTGGCTTATGAACAATTATCTCAGTAATCACTCTCAATCAAGTCTCAAAATCACACTTTACACAGAATTGATTACTTTTACTTATGGATGGAAAAGTATAGTTAGTATTAGTAATTATTCATTTTTAATAGACTTCAAAAAAGGAGGAGGTTCTCAATTTGTCTATTTTTTATGTTTGTTACCTCAGAACTTTTTACTGGGTGAACCGATTTTGGTGTTTATTTTTTTTATTTGAAAGCTGATGCTTTCCGTGTGGTCTCGTTTAAATTTCATCAAAATCGGTCAAGCCGTTTTTGAGTTACACTCCAACAACTGTTTTATGTTCCTTTATTATATATTAGTATTGGCAGTGAATGACAATCGATCCAGAAAGTTTTTTCGTTTCTTCTTTATCTTTACTCGTTATAGTGTCTATTTGAATACATAGTATTGAAATAAGAAACTAATAACGGTTTAAACAAAAAAAACTTATTTGCTAAAAGTAAAGTATTATGTTTTTTCCTAAACTTTGGCTATTAAGACTAGTGAGTGTTATATTACTAATTGAGCAAATCTTGAAATCTTAGCTACGCTGTACTGTAACTGTATATTATCAAACTTGTATAGTCATAACTAATAAAATGTAACGTTCACGCGCCTCGGTTTACTTACCGGGTCCGGTGACCGGATTTTTAATTCCGACCGAATTAAAAATCCGGTCCGAATTTGGTAAGAATGGCCGGGCCCGGTGGGTACCAAAAAGGGCACCGGGCCCGGGCGGGCCGGGCCCTACCGGGCCCGGTTTGCAATCTCTATTCGAGGTATACTGTGATCTGGGTACAATTTTGCACAATACTACCTCCATCAATAAGCAGCCTTATAAAAAAAATATTTTCTATTCCTTAACGGTCATGTATCACGCCAAAGGATGGTTTTAAGTTCTCTAATGTCTCTTATCTTATTGAAAAGTTCCATAATAAGGTCCACGTAGTTATAAGAGTAGTATTGCTATCTCTCCACATTGCAGTATGATTTTCGTCATCTCTGCAGATGGATGAATGGCAGGAAAAATTTACTTCTTTGTTTGTATAAATGTTATGGCTTATATTTTTGTCATCCTTTTCCTTTAATGTTTAGAGAGATTTTTACGGTATTCGTAAGCCAACTTCTAGCGACTGGTGGTTGCTGTCACAATTAGGCCTCGAACGGTACTTGCAATTGTTATAACTGATTTCAATCGTTAGTATGTGTAATAAAATCTTATAATTTGGATCTGATATTTGTCACCAGAAGAAATCTACGACACGGCATTTAGTCTTAGAAATGTGGGTTGGTTGAATTTCCTTAAATCGAAATATTGATAAAAAAATTAGGGAGGGTACTATTAATAAAATAAGTTATATACTATTGAACTTATAGCACTTTCCATACAAATATAGTTTTCTCATATTTTTAATACCAAGTGTTCAAACTGGGTGAGCTTAAAATCTATGCTTCTAGTTTGACAGGTTTTCCATAAAATATGATATTCAAAATTATTAGAATTAAGTATCGAAAAAACCTTTTGTATGGGAAGACTTATTTACATTTGGAGATAGAAGAAATAATATAACGTAAAACTGGCACAACGAGAAGCATTTATATTAGGCTCAAGGACATGAATGCAAAAAATTTAACGATTTTGAAACCTAGTTTTTTTCATAATATGACGAAACTACGGTTGTATGGAAAGAGCTACGAAGGCATTAACCTTTAACCTTCCTTCGGAGTGATACATGACAGTGACGAAACACCAAATAAAATTTTTGTACCAGTTATCCACGAGGTCAGAAACATCCTTAAAACAGCAGGCATTTACGATTACCTACTGTAATCCGTCTGACACCCGGTGTTTATTGATACAGTCAACAAATGTGAAATTTTACTGCTCAGGGGTGAGATAGCAGGCGCTCGATACGGTAGTTATAATGTTATTGAGAATATTAAAGAAACTACCCATTAGCCTAGAATATCAAAGTGGTGTGTAGAACATTCGAGGTCTACTAAATCCAGCCACAAAAGTGATAACCGCTTTTGTTAGATTAAAATGATCACATAACAACAACTTCAAAATTAATTTTAAAGGCACAGGAAACTAAAATACACCAAACTATAGAATGATATTACCACTAAAAGAAAATTAGACTTTCTGCAATGCTTCCAAAGCATTGTCAATCGCATTTCCAAGCGAAAGCTCTTTTTGGAACAGGGTGATTGCAATGCTAAGACAGAACACACTATAAATGTGACCATATCCGCTTTTATAATAATTGGGTATACACCCAATTGTTTCAAGGATGTTTCTGAACTCGTGGTCCTCTTCAGAACCATTACAGTTGCTTGTGTGGACAGGAATATTGACTGCCTGACTCTTGAAAATTGCATTGCGACTCTTTTGGGAATCACATGTCTCAACGGTCTGACCTACGTAGGCGAGCAGATCCAACCTCCATCATAGTTGGTATCCAACAAAAACCTGTAGAATGGGTAGTTTAGATACATCTGCCTATACCTTCAGGCGTATATGAAGAGCGATGGGTTGATACGTAGCTTTTATCTTATTTTAAATTCAAGTGACACTGATGTGTTTTAATGTTTTTACCTAATTAATAATATTATGTTGGAGTTCGTTGAGAACCCACCCATGGTTTAAGTATGACAAAATAATGAGCATTTTATTATTTTTATCCATCAAGAGCTAGTGCTGTGTAATAAATATAAATAGAATTAACTAAAACTAAAAGTTATAGGTAGTATACCAAAGATAGTAAATTGCAAATTTTCAATAATTTCATTATAAAATTATCTGCTTGCTTGCGCTAAAATTACATTACAGCAAAATGTTAGCCTATTCAGTATTAAAAATTAAAAACTTTTTGCCAGTTTTGGGTAGCCTTATTCTATTACCTAAATATGTTCCAAAACAGGGTTTAAAAACAGCATAACTACGATAAACTTTGTCACAATTATGTTTTTTTTATGACGCAACGTAAACCTTCTGGGAAAAACAAAGAGACTGTATATTTCCCTTTATTGTCAAGTACAAGGGCGCTGCCGGTGACACTTCGATTTAGTACCGACCCTTGGTTTGATAAAAGTCCTTTCACCGGTCCTCCCATTATTTAGGCACAGTGAGGCCGTATTGAGAAGTAACAACTGCTCAGTGCTGGCTGATTATAGTTTTAGAAATGGGACTTTACACTTAGTTTTTAGGGTACTGTGAGATAATGGACCTCCTAATGCAAAAAAGAAAATATGACAATGCAAAAATAGGAATCATAGCTAATAATATACCTAATATATATATATATATATATATATATATATATATATATATATGTAGATATTAGGCATATTAGGGTGGTTACCCAAATAAACGTTTTAAGATTTAAATGTTCTTGATGTGACCAATAAAAAACGTTATATTGAAATAAGCATGACATAGACAATATAGTTAGATAATCCTATGGACCTTAATCAAATTTAAATATGCTATGTAGCTTAAAGAACAAATTAAGTAAAAGGTAATTTATTTCCTTATATTATGTAATTCTAATATTGAAATAAATTTTAAAGTGCATGGTATCTTCCTTTATTTCATTTAGTCAATCATAGCTTGTATCTGCCCTAGTGCGGATGAAGTTAAGTAATTTCCCTTTATTATTATATATATAAAGGTGTTATGGATTTACTTTAAACTACAGTTCACAAGTTCTCGATATGTAAATTATCCACCAAAAAACGCCAATTATACATGTCTACAATTTGCTTGTAAAAGTGTTTATTTAGGTATACGTAGAGACAAAATTATGGTAATAATTTTATAGAATATAAATAATGTTTCTTCTAAATGACAATGTGTACTATTTCTAAAACAAATCACAGCGTCTCTGTGTAAAGTTTATTTTATCTTAATTATTATTATTTACTAATTATTATATAGGTACAGAAGATAGAGTTTTACAAAATCATTGCTATACTAATGGCCAAACACTTGGTTTATTGGCACTTCCAATTGAGATTCTGATATAGTGAAAGCATGCTGTAAAAATAATATTTCAAAACAAAAAGTTACAAGTAATAAGCGACTTTAAAGACAGTATCTTCAATAATTTTGAATTATATAATATTATTCAATTCAATTGTAGAAAATGGCAAAATATGAACTTTTAAAAAACGTTTATAATTTACAATTTACATTTTAAATTATGAACGTAGTCGTACTGTACCTGCTTTTACAACGCCAGTGGCTAAGCGACTCATTTAGCATGAGAGTTGTACAACACTAATTAATTTAGGCCCAAGGAGGTGTCTGTTAATTAGGCAGAATAAATTAAACGACTACGGTTCCATTTTTATACAAAGAGCTTTTGTAAATTCAATGAAATTAATTTGTAATTAGATTTCAAACATAAATATGCTTCAACAAAGGATGAGAGTTCAAAACTTTTACAAAGCTCTCAAAAGATTGTAAGATTTTAGATTACTTTAATGAAAGACAAAAGAACACCAAAATTTTTAGACGTAAATGGATAAAATTTTATTAATTATTTTTATTTCGTTTTTTGGTATTTTTTATCCTTATTTTATTTTTCATTAACATTACTGGCTGTCGTTTCTCAAAATACAGTATGAAACCACTTAGCTGGGTCACGTCGCACGTCAATCCTTACTCGGACCCTCATTTGAGCTGACATTATTTTACTTTTTACCCTGAGAGCCTTCAGATTTAATATTTCTTTCTATTTTAAATCATTGGAGAAAGGAAAAAATAATTCACCTTCGAACATTTACGTTTTTGTACTGTGTTAGTAAAAAGTTATATTTGTTTTGTTATAAAATAAGCTTCAATGTTATTTTATACTTTGTATTTCGTCAGTATTGCAACTAAGATGGGTGTCCAATTTTCAAAGTTGCAGTTTGGTAGTTGACCCTGGTATGTAGTAAATAAACATAGACCAACGCTTTATTTTTAGCATATAAGCATTGGCGATCCTGGCCAGAAAACGCCTTACAAGAATTAACTTTTCTCCAAGAAAAATCTTAATTATTGAATTGAAAAAAATATATATAATTTTTAAGCATTTGCTTTAGTTTAATCATAAATCGGATACACATAATAAGAAACTTCACTCGATCGAAAAAAATCCCAAAGTCACCTCTATTGTGAATTTAAAACCGATTTTTTTCTTCCTTATTACCAATATTTAATTTTAAATTAATTTTTAATGCATTACTTAGTAATTAAATCAATTAATTCATAAATAAAACAATTAGAAAGTTATCATGTTAATTTTATATTATTTTTAACATGAATTCATGGTATCAGAGCTCGCTCACTTGACCGCCAGTGCGCTCGCAGAGCTTGTCAACGTAGGACGTGTGTCAATTTTTGCGATCTACGCTATTCCACACAGAACAAGACCAAAATGGGTACCAAATACAACAAAATAAAAAATGCTCTAGTCTGGCTTTTAGAAATCGTACGAGTCCAGGAGCAAACGGCGGTAAGTATGTAGATACTTAACGCCGCCGTGCCGTTTGCTTTCTTTACGCTCAACTCGTTACGCCTATCTTGATGAATTACTGATTGACGGTGAATGACAATCGATTTCGTAAGTAGCAATGATCACTGATAAGGAAGTAATAATAAAACTAATAATAAAACTAATAATAACCATGTAAGTTTAATTATGATTAATTATTGTAAATGGTATGTCCGTTATAATTAATTAATAAATAAAAATAATAATAAGGGTGTTATTCTTACAAATAAATGGAACAAATGTCAACACTGAAAACTGTGAAACAACTTGTTGAAGTCGGTACCGTGCGCACAATATTGTGTCATGTGACAATAACATATTCTACTTTTTATTGCGATTTTCCAAACAGTTCCTGATGGATCAGGTAAACAAAATTAATTGCAGGCGAAGCCACTGAATCTAGTTATTATGTAATTGATTGTTCAAAAATATTTATCTAACTCGTGTAGTTTTTCAACTTGTGGCATTTTACGAACCATATAACATTAAAACGTACATAATTGTCAATTAAGGTAATTAAAATTGTTATCGCTATTGTTATATGTCCAATGCCAATTATAGCAAAAAATATTAATAAAATTAATTCTGTTGTATATCTTTGTATTCGTTATCTGAGTAATTCTCAACTCTCATGTAATAAAAATAGATTACCATATTTTTATGTATATTAGTATCACACATAAAAAAAATAATTTCTCTCCATTTTAGCAAGATTTATGAACCTAGGAGGTTATTAAAAAAATAATTAAAAATCACGGGTGTGACATCGAGTAACATGGTTGTGACGTGGCATGAGTTTCCATATAGCCAGATTTATCAAATCAAATCAAATCATTTATTTGTTAAAATACATGTAACATCAGATCGTATAATAATGGTTAAGGATACAATGTATTTAGTCTGTAAGCAGAAGTGCAAATTTTTGTGTAGTCACTATCACTTATCACTTACATAGTATAAAACAAAGTCGCTTTCTCTGTCCCTATATCCCTATGTATGCTTAAATCTTTTAAACTACGCAACGGATTTTGATGCGGTTTTTTTAATAGATAGAGTGATTCAAGAGAAAGGTTTATATGTATAATAACATCCATTAAATAGTGGAGAAACACTGTTATTTTAGAGGTTTCTATATGATTTCGTAAATAATTACATTTTGTCCGCTTACATTGCAAACGCAGGCTGAACCCTACGAGATTTATCAAAATAATGTACTAAGAATTGTACACATTGAAAAGGTCTACAGAAAACTCCGATATGGTATATGTCTATCTGTTATGGATATCCCATAAGAGATAGACATATACCAGAGAGAGAGAAAGACATATAGCATTAATCCTTATATAAATTTAAAAACCTTAAATACATTGTTGATTTCATATAGATCTATATGGCCCTTTACAGCATATGATTTAAATGAATATTTTTGAAGATATTATCGATTTAAAAATTGCGGGACGTAGCATTTGCGGCGATTCCGCCCGGTGCGCGGCGTACCGGAGAAGATGTATTGATTTCCAGAATCCCTCTGATACCATCGGATTTACCCTTCCAATTTTACGTTTACAGTTTCCGGTAAAGACATCTTTTGCAATGACTATTAATAAATCGCAGGGTCAATCCTTCAACGTTGCAGGCTTAGATTTGAGCGTTGACTGTTTTTCACATGGCCAACTGTATGTCGCTCTTTCAAGAGTAACCTCTAGAGAAAACATGTTTGTATTATCTAATGACAAGAAAGCTGTGAACGTTGTATACAAAGACATTCTGTAATATATTAATTGTTGTACAAATAAAATAAATAGGTAAAAATGTAAAAAGTTAATAAGTAAAATGTAGTGTATGAATTTAGATATTCCAAAGATAGCAGGAAATCTTCATGGTTTAGGGAAAGAAGAATTGTTTTACTCTTAATTTAACGAGTGCGGGCCACGGGCAGTAATGAATAAATCAAAACTACTGGATCGATTTTAATAATTTTTCAGTGAATGACATAGGCTATATATTTTATACCCGTGCGAAGCCGGAGCGGGCCGCTAGTATTTATTTAATACTTTAAATTGATGTTTTACAAAATTTTTTCATTTTTTACAGTGTAAAAACAGTTGAGTTAAAGAGCTTTTAAATTTGTTATCATCCAATATTTTGATGTCGTTTGGTATACAGTTATAAATGGTTAGACATATATTGTAAATATTTTTTTATATAAGTCCTTCTTAGCACGAGGTTCATACAATAGATTGGTGAACTTTGCCCTTTTTTGACGTGTAAAAACATCACCACGTTTCTTAAAAAAATCAGGGTGTTGTTTAGTGAAGACACAAATGTCTATTATGTATATGCACGGTAGAGGAAGTATGTTACATGTTTTAAAAAGGGGTTTACAGCTGTCTAAAAACCACGCCTTATTGATAACCCTAATACATCGTTTTTGGATCATGAATACTCTATGTATGTCGACTATCTATGTTTATGTATTTTACTTATAATTTAATTTATATATAACAGTTTCAATAATCTACCAGTCTCATAAAGTAATAGGACCCGTCGATTTGTATTCTTAAGTTTAAATGTAGTCCATTTGCCAAGCATATAATATTTTGATTTCGATAATCGATATCAAAAAGAAGTCCATCTAGCATTAACGATCACTTAATGTTACTTAATATTTCTATAATAATAATAAAAAAAGCTAATCAAATTAACCTACTAACCAATCCAATACTAAAGTAATGTCTCAATATACAAAAGAGTTGCCATTATGTACTTAAATAAATAGAAATATGGTAAAGAACATACCTTGCAATTATTATAAACTACTTACCAATTTTTAATTCCAAAAATCGAAATGAAAAATAAAATTAACAACCATTTAACAAAAGTAACGTCCATGTTAGTCAAACTAACCTTTTGATTTTTAATAGTGCGCGTATAGACTCATTGTTTATACAAAACAAAAATGTGAATAGTACAAATTGTTAAGTCCTTATATGATTATGGTAATCGCCAAAGCCAAATCAACTTCAAAATTTAGTTCACCTCTTCTAGTTGGTGTCAGTTAATTATATAAATAATTAAATCGAATGTAATATTTTTTTATTAATATATGACACTACTTCCGGCTCTTTCCAAGCAAATATTACATTTGATGCCATATTTTAGGACTTAATTTTTGTTAATTGTTCCAGATATGGTTCTACTGTATCTTCAATAATAGACACCATCTGGCAAATTGTATTTATATTTCTGGCCAATTTTTCTAGATCACGCACACCTGCCTGAAAAGAAAATGGTTGCCTTGATCAGAGATTGCTGCATTGTCAATCGACAACTCAATACAATCTCAAACGTCATCGATTGATTACTGTCTACCTTGGCAAAATTGAATTCTTTGATGGAAGGATTACGTACCTAATTTTTTTGATTACGTACGATTTGGTACCTACCACCCATATGTACCCATTGATTTTGAATTAATCGCTCTGTGCAGGACAGCTTTATGAAATTGATTATAATGTGGCTCTTGTCAAAACCAAGACTATTGATACATATTTTTAGTTTGAAAATCTCTCACTCTAGGCTAGCTCTCTCTAGGCGCTCAACTTAACAAGTTATCGGCTTGGATATCTTGGCTTCTTTATTTAACTTGCACAACAGTACATTGGAATGAGATTATATTATGTCAAAAATGTTGTGAAATTTGTTTTCTATTTTTAGGTGGCATACTTACTGAACTAACGATATAATTCTATGAGATTTGTAACATTTGGTCTGCAAATAATAATCTAAAAAACCTAAACTACTACTTAACGATTCTGAAAGTCACGACCATGGGCCACTTGTCACAACCGTGGATCTATGAAAACCACGGTTATGATGACCATGGACTTGAAATTTTCCCACCATGTCAGCTATAACCACAAAGAATAAACGAAAATAGCCGTGCTAAAACAATCACTTTTTATATATGTATAATAATTTTTAAAATACTAATTAACAATTTGTGTATAGGTGCATTAAATATCTTTCCCTATGATAAAAATATAATAGAAATTTAATATATTAATTGAATATAGTTCTCTCAAATAAACATATTTTTCTTAAGAATGAGAATTACCGATCTAATAAAATAACGGTAGGCGATTGTGTACCTAACATCATGTATTAATATAAACTACTGACTGAACCCCCAACAGGACCCGATTTTTTCTGGCGTATGTACCAATACACGACAAAACCTAATTCCATTATAAAATTTCATACTGACTTGATCTCCGTTACAGATGTAGGTAGGTACACAACCTGGCTGCGAGCGAAAGACGTGCGGGCGGCGCATCGCACACAACTTTGTGTCGCGTAAATGAATACGTCGAGCTCCCAAATAGTGCGGCCTGAGGTAGCGTAAAATACCTAAAGTCCAGGGAAAGCCTCGCCTTAACACCAACGCTTTATTACATACTACTTGCATGTAAGAATAAATGTAAGACAATATGCGTGACAATACTTATCTGTCTTTTCTTTCTCTTTTACGTATCTTAAAGTGCTTAGTTCGTTTTTCTATAACACTTAACACCGTCAAGATAAGGTAAAACGAAACGTAAATATCACATTGCAATGTTCTAAAAGCCGATCCAAGAAAGATACCTGATACTAAATATCCCTTTTGTAACGTAACAAAGAGCTTGAAAAATTGCACGTCTGAGGAAAGGAAGGCGAGTAAATTCAACAATTTATTACTGAGACTCGAGCCCTATATTTGTTGCAAATGAAGACGCGGCGAGGTGACAATTCTCAGATGCTGGGACGAAATGACCGTCCGGGGACGACCGGCGACAACTACCGCGGTTCTCAACTTTTATTCACCCTCATAAAATACGCCCTTCACTCGCCCTCAATCTACTTTTTTAACATTCATAAGGCAGAATATAAAAAAGTGGAAAGTAAACCGTAACCTCATATTACTCACATGAAAAAATATTTACATTAAGGTAGAAATGGGAAAACACAAATGGAATACAAAAAACGTTTTATCTCTTCGCACGCTAAATGATTTTGCTTATCGTTCGTAAGCCCCGTTTATCCGCTCTCGTTACATTTTTTATGGTTTAACAGTGTAATTTTATGGGTTTGAATATATTGGTTTTATTTTCATATACGTCCGTTATTATATGCGGAAATATGGTCTCATTCAGTTTTCTGATATTGCTACTATTTATTTGCCTAAGGGTTAAAAATTGTAATAGGTATAACCTAATATTTTAAAGTGATCTTCTTGTTTCGATGAGTGGATAATGTTCTTGATTAAACAGTCAATCAAGAACATTCCACTCATATAATAAAACTATTAAAACAATATCGATAGTTGAGTAAGTAGGTAGGAGTAACTCATTATCCAAAGTGACGGATAATAGGATAATAAGCTGGATTTTCGGAAGACGTATCCAAAGTTAAAAACAGTGACACTCCGCAGCCTTTCTATCTATTCTGTCCTGTCCGTCCTTATGCCACGGGTCTTTTACACGTAGCAAAATAATATTCAAACCCGGTTGTTTATATTTTGTGCAGAATTTTAACCAACTATTGAATTTGAAATTTAATTAAGTTATTTACTGTATCAGCCGAATCGTCCACTGCTGAACACAGCCTCCCCTATTAAGGGGGTATTTGCCATAATCCCCACGCTTGGCAGGCGGCTTGGGGATCGCAGTGTATGATTATAGTTCTTTAGAAGGCGCCACCTTCCAGTATTTTTCCCTTAGTCGCCTTTTACGACACCCACGGGATGATATGGGGAGGTGCAATTCTAACCCGGCACCCCACGGGGGTGCCGTATTATTGTCGTCGTAATTAAGTTATTACGATGACAATAATAAAGGGGGTTCAATACATACAAGGTGGCCGCTGTCCTTGATTTCTAATTGTTATTCATATAACTGTCCAAATCTTTGACAAAACCATCACTTAAGTTCCACTGCGGTCTTAGCAGCTAGCTGTACAGTACTGAACGTCTTGTGCCTTCCATTGTGATATTATATAAATCAGTTATAAGTAGTCTTTGTGTTATTATAGAAAATAATAATTGTAAAAACCACACATATCATAAATAAATTGTCGTACCGATAAGACGCCTGCCATGTAATGGGATTATGGCATATGGCAATCCCTCCTTAACGGGAGAGGCTGTGTTCAGCAGTGAACAATTCAGCTGATACGGTAAAGTACTCTAACATATTTTGGAGAATCATGAGCCTAGTACTTTTTAAGTAGTCTTTAAGATATTGATATACATTCATCTGAAAAATACAAGGAAACAAAAATCTGCATGTCGCCAATTTTTGTCTTTTTTTATTTTATGCCTGATAGGTTTGTTGTTGATCACTATCTCACTAGTACTCTTTAAGTAGAGTCTTTGAGCATATTGATTTGAAATAAATTCATCTGAGAAAATACAAGGAAATAAAAATCTAAATGTCGCCAATTTTTGTTATTTTTAATTTTATTTTTATGCCTGATAATTATGCCATTGACCACTATCTCACCTCATGGTAAGTGATGATGTGGTCGAAGATGTTGTACAGGCTAACCTAGAAGTACTGGCTCTCAAGGACAGGTGCCGGAATACACCGTTAGGTGCTTTGCGACAGATTTTCTACTTAGGGTGGTAGCTAGCCAGGCGGGCATTCGCAAAATGCCCTACCACCATGCTGTATCGACTGCCATCCTAAGACAACAACCGGGACCGACAGTTTAACGTGCCCTCCGAAGCACGGAAGCGCTCAGTAGTAATGTCACTAGCGGTCACCCATCCAACTCATGACCGCGGGCGACGTTGCTTAACTTTGCTGATCGGTTAAGAACAGCTTAGTAAACTTCGCTACGAGCGCTTCAAACTTTACCTATTTCAATTTGTCTGCTTTAGTTTCAGTCGTTTCTTTGCTCAAAAACAGATAAAGGCCATGTCAAAACAGATATTTATAATATACTACCTAAGTGCCATTAGTAATTTAAAAAGTACCCACCTGTTGCATTCATATCTAATACTCAGGTCTAATGTCCCTTGAATCTTCACTTGTACTGTCTAAACTTAATTATGCTGACACTGTTTATGGTCCATGTCTCCTAGCTGACTAGGACTGAACAACTCCTTCAAAGAGTTCAAAATGCTTGCGCCAGATTCTGTTTTAATATCCCTGCACGTAACCATGTCACTCCTTTTATCAATGATGCTAATCTTATGAAGATGAATGCTAGGAGGCAGCTTCATCTTGCAACTCTGCTCTTTGGCATTATCAAAGAAAAAAAGCCAGAATATCTCTGGCAGAAACTTACTTGGGAAAATGCTTACTGTGCTCGCAGACCCTCTAGGCGACTGTTAATACAACACCATAAGTCGCAAGCATTCAGGGGCAGTTTTCGGTTTGCTGCTAGTCGTTGTTGGAACGACATCCCTCCCCCTTTACAAGCACTGAAAACAGTGAAAACTTTTAATAGACATCTTAAAGTTCACCTGTTAAGGACTCAGCAAACTGCAAATGTGTACCACTAAGGCTCTACTTGTACACCTTTATGGTGTACCTACTTCCTTAATAAAATAAGATGAATTTAATGTTTTAAATTAACCCAGTGTTTTCTGTATGTTAATGTTTAAAAGTAGAAAAAAGCTTTCTTTGGTTTTGCATGTAATTTCGGCTGTATGGATTAATTATGATAAATATATTAATATTGATTACCTATTGTTGAACACTTTTGAAAGTTGTGCTTGGTATCAAAATTCTAAGCACTAGTTTAGGCATTAGAAACTAAACAGGCTTGTTCAAAATTAGTGTCTAAGCATATGATCTTGATGGTTCACTTACCACATTTTATTGCTCGATGTACTAAGGGACGGATATCAATGCCGTAACACTACACTTTTACTAAGCACATTGCTTCTCCATTTTAAAAGTGAACTGTTCTGAGTAAATGTTAGGGAAACACGAGTAAATCTATTTTCACATAAGTGACATAACCTATTTTCTTGTACGAATAAATGAATACGTGGCTGATGGCATGGTATGTCAAACAATAACCACGTGACGACACGTAGGCATACGTATATTTTTTTTTTTTTATTTGTTTTTTTGTCTGTGGCAGCTAGTGATGCCACGTCCGCATAGATTATGTAGCGAGGTATTCTGTACATTCTATATCTTGTACATTCTAGTATTTGTGTAGTGGTATATTACTGTATACTATAAATTTATATTTTTGGATTTGTCATCTTTGGACACAGTTTTTGACTATGATCAATTATAATTTTATATATACTAGATAGAGTAATACAGTTCGACCAACTTATCTGTTCAGGCGGCAGAAAAAAGAACTACAAAATTCCCTCAAATTGTGACAGTTTGTAGTTGATTTCCTTGACCAATAGCGCCCTCGAGAACTGCACAGTTAGGTTGGTGGCACTATAAACGCGTTATTCGCTGCATCGCCACAGATAAATCACAAATATATGTTAAATACGTTCTAAATGATAGTAAAGGTCACAATGTCTTATTTATTATTTAAATATTTTATAATTTTTATTTATAGTTCTGTTTCTCTTATTTAATTGTTTTGTTAGTTAATGTCATGCACGTTCGTGATGTTGGTCGGGAGTGCCGTCTGAAAACCAGCGCTTAGGTTCAGTTTTGAACCTGGCACATGCTGAGACGGGACTCGTTCCTAGCATCGCGCAACATTGCAATTGCTGTATTATTAGTTGTATTACATATTATGTATTTAATTGTGCTTCAGTAGAAGCTATTGTAATGTTGTGTAGTGCTGGAATAAACTTCATTTCATTTCATTTCATTTCATTTCAATCTGTGAAAAAAAATCAAACTTCTAAACCGACGCAATCAAAAGATACAATGTTCCCCATAGTAATATAATTGTTTAATAAATACCTTTGTTAACTTCAAAAATGGCACGGACCCTGGAGTCTGTGGAAAATAAATGAATTCTTATAAAAAAAAAACAAAAGGTACAATGGTTTATGCCGCAAATTTTCGACACTCGCAAGGGAATCAAAATCTACAGGGTACTTCTCGTGAACTCAGAATCTTGAAATTTAGTACGAAGCCACGTGTTATAGCAGATATAGGAAAAATTGTGAAAAGCATACATTTTAGTTATTTATTATTCATTAGTCATTATTTATAATAAAAATATACCTAATATTTTTAAAATGTCATGGATTTCATTTAGCAATAAAAATACCATAACTTTCTTACTTACAGGTTTGTACGGAACCCTCGGTACGTGAGCCCGACTCACACTTGGCCGGTTTTTTTTTATTCTACACGATTACATCTATTAGTATAGACGTTAAAAGGCAACGCTATAGCTCCCATTATTTTAATTCAAGAAAATAATATTTAAAACATTACGAAATTTAATTGGAGTACTCCTCGACACATTTCAATTTGTTGCAAATGAAAATCAAGACCACTAGATAAAAAAACGAAATGAATGATTTAGCTCAATATTAAAACCACAAACCTAATGATATCGGTTGTCTAGCATAAACGCCTTCAATATGATGACGTGTTATATTTTTTAATTCGTTGAAAGAAAACAAGTTAGAACGGGCTTGTACTTTCGGAGCCAGCCCGATTCTTATTGAGAATCAGGCTACCTGGAGGCCAGAAAACAATGAAAAATTCACTGCGCCTCACACACGTCGGATTTGGGCTGGTTAGCAAGACCCGTAAGCAAGCTAGCAACCTACGAACTGGTGAGCAAGAGACGCCCGCTACGTACTAATGGTATCCATTGCCGCATACAGTCCAGTCGCGTCTCAGTCCGACAATTCTGGCTCGGTGGAACACCCATTGCATTCTCAACTCTGTGTTTTCTAATTTGAGAATAGTAACTAAATAACTTTTTTAAAGCAGTGATGGCTCAGCGGCGTATGCTATGAACTGCCATGCAGCAGGTCCATTGTTCGAATCCCGCCGCGGGCTTGAGCTTCACGGTACCATACCGTGGAAGGGCATTTGGCGAATGCCCGCCTGGCTAGCTACCACCCTCAAGTAGAAAGTCACTTAACGGTGTGTTCCGGTAGCCTTGAGAGCCAGTAATCTAGGTTAAGTTAACACCTTCGACCACATCATCATTTACCATCAAGTGAGATTGTGGTCAAAGGTCAAACCTATCAGCAATTCAAAAAAAATTAAATAACTCTGTTCATATCGTTTGACTTCTAACCGCGACGGTTGGTTCACAACTAGAACAAAATAAAGAATTGGGCACCCATCGAGTGTAAGGGTCCACCCTGTTCCAATTGTAGCTAGTAATAATAAGAATCGGACAAAGCTTGCGCTTATTTGTCTGCCAAAGCAAATATGATACATCGTCCCCGCTCTTTTGCCCATCGCATGATTACATGTTATTACAAACACAACAACATTTTACTTTAATGTTAGACATCAAGGTATCCCAAACAGCACCTTCTGCATTTGCAGTCTTGTTTGTAGTTCAATTCAGTTTGGCTTCCGATATCACTCTGTCCCATTCAGATATTTAAACAATAGGAACGAAGTACTTTATTGTTATTACTCACTCACCACGATACCTCAATTAGCAGATCATGTCTCGGCTCAAAATTTATTCTATTCTTAGAATCATTGAGTTGTGTCATTGTAAAAAAAAATATTAAAGCTAATTAAAGTCTTGTTAGTAGTTCAGTTTGGCTGATGTTGCTCTGTCCCATTCAGACGGTTGAACAATTGGCTCTAAGGAGGGCTAGTCAAGGGTTCTACTTCTTAAAATAAATTAAAAATAATGAACTTAAAATATTAAATAAAAATAAACTTAGTAAAAAAAACCATTGCTTGTAATTTCGTTAACTAAATAAATTAACATATAAATAAAATCTAGTTAGTAACATTTAGTTAGATTGTGACTTGCACGTTTGAAAGAGAAATGTAGCCATGTTATCAGACACTACATAGGTACGAGCTCTTGTTATTCTGGAAACTTCTAAAGAACGACGACGTATGTATACTAATTAAAATAAACAGAGGAGTTTATCTCACCTTAGTCTCCCTTATTTCACGTGTACCAGTATTTTCTTTAAATTAGTATGTAGATGACGTTCGTTATTACATACCCTTTCTAGCGTTTTTGCCCGCATTAATTACTTATGTAGCACTGTAAAGGAGTTATCTCGTTTTATGTAGATACATACATATAAAAACTGAGTTGGTAAAGTGAATAGATATGTGAGTAACTAGCCCAGAGTGTGGTTGGTGAAGCGTCTAATTTATGGCATATCTACAAGAGCACAAAGCGTTTGAGACCTCAGAGAGGCAAAACGCTTTCAACTGAATAAAGCTTTGTAACTTTCAACTCAGTTTGTCGATGAAATCTCGGAACTGAACTTCTGAATTTAATATTTGCGAAAAAAAGGATTGCATGGTTTGCAAAGTTTCGAATGGATACTTCAATAATTTGGTGTTATATTTTTTAACAATGTTAGTTACATAGGTAGTTTTACGATAATTGCCTGTAAAAATTTGTTTAATTGTTTTTAAAAGGTTCGATTGAAGAACTATGGAATTCATTATGAATACAATTTTAATTATAATTTTATAAAATTTGTTTTATATGTTTCATGCAACTTTCTAAACAGATAGAAAATAATAGCCTTCTTTGAAATATTAATAAAACTACACTAGAAAAGTATTTAAAACGAGCAAGGGTCTTGTTTATTTAATTGGGTTTGTTTACTTCATCATATTTTTGAACCCAGACGCTCCATGACTTACAGTTAAGTAGGCACACAACATTAAACTTTGCGGAAATTTCTGACCCAGTTGTCAAAGTTGTGCAATCAGAATCAAGTTTTATGTTCAAAATTACGCAACACTCATAAATGGTAAAAGTTCATTCCGCTCTGAACTCTCTTCAAAGCTGTATATCTTTTGAACGCAGTGAATGGCCGTTGATGAAGTGTCCCTAGCTTTGAGCACGTATTCACAACTAATATGAATTAGCACGGGGCAGCTAGTAACCCCTGGTGTCGCCACTGTTGTACAGGATTCTGATGACAAGTTTTTAAAGAAATACTGCATAGTAACAACATTGCATCTGTCTACAAAGTAGTGCAATGTAGTATATATCTGAAAAGGTTATATTCAACAACGCTCTAATGTGAAGTCTCAGAGACGTAAAAAAACATCTAGAAGACTAGGTATGGACCAGATTTTTGTAAACTTTTATTCACGTTATTGTGACGGAATACGCACGAGGCCCACGTGATATTTAACTGCATTTTTTTTTATGTTATTGTGACTGAGCAAGCGGACTATAACCTCTGTCTATAACTGATGCATTTCGTCACAAGTCACGAATTTCACTGGCTCTTAAGGACTGCTGCCGGAACACACCATTAGGTGCTTGGCGACAGATTTTCTACTTGAGGGTGTTCGTTGGCCAGGTGGGCATTCGCAAAATTCCCTTCCACCATGTGGTGAAACTCAAGCCCGCGGCGGGATTCGAACCATGGACCTGCTGCGCGGCAGTCCATAGCCAATGCCACTGAGCCATCACTGCTGCAAACAATCAAAATAACAGATGCATTTCGTCACAAGTAACGGCCAGGACTTGGAGACTTAAGAGAGAGTCGACGACGGTTTCCTTAAGTTCGATAGAATTGTGATAGCTCAGCCAGTCCTATTGGCCTTTGTCGTCAGATGTACAGGTAACTTGATTTCTTATCGAAGAGTTTCGGTATATGAAGTTATTTTTAACTGTAAGGTTAGAGCGTAGCGCTTTCCATCCAAAGGTAACTTCGTCATATTTTAAATACCAAGTGTTCAAACTATGTAAAAAAATTAACGCGTAACCCTGGGCGTAGTTAATATATGGTCCTTGTTTTAAATGTATCATTATACATATGTATCATTATATATTATATATTATTTACATAAATATAAAAATATGAAAACCCATTCAAAACGATTTTTTTAGAATTAATGAAAACATTAAGCATAGCTATATGAAAACAATACGTACGATTAAATGAAAAGGTACTACTTACACACTTCCCTTAAGTTTTAGTGATCTAGTAATTTCCAACTAATTTTCACGATCTACCACGATAACCTTTGTTTTGGTTCTGGTTATAAAAGTCCTTTATTGTTAATCATGGAGCCAAAAGATTAGTAGTGCAGCCTAAATATCATCATCATCAGCCGGAAGACGTCCACTGTTGAACAAAGGTCTCCCTCATAGAACGCCCCAAAGAACGGCTACTAGCCGCTTGTAGCCATTGGCTACCCGCGACTTTAGCATTGTCTTCAGTCCACCTGGTGGGGTGCCTACCAACTCTACATCTTCCGGTGTAGTGTGGTAACCACTCGAGAAATATGCACAATAACAAATCTAGTAAAATAAGGCTGACCTACCATTACAATTATAATCTCTTTGCAATTTCTACATCATAATTAATTACGTTGCTATATTTGTTATCCCGAGGTAGGTAATTTTTGAAATTAGTTAAACGATATATTGAAAATATAATATTATTAAAAACCTGACGCTTACATCCTGAAGGATCAGTGCACGTGGAGTCTCTACTCCCTGTCCGGCTCAGTGGCTAACATTCAGTATGCAACACACATTCTATTTGCGAGACATCCTGTTAGGTTTCCAATACATCTGCCGGCGCGGGCGAGCAGACCGATGACTCGGTACGTGCACGAGTTGACAATGCTTTCCGCACATGCCGGGGGCTTGCTCGTTTGCAGTAAAGCTTGATGATATTTATCAGGCAATTACATTAAGCTTTTCTATCGAGTAGATAGAAAATTCAAGTCTTACCTCATTCTAGATTGTTTCTTTTTTAAGGATTGTGCACTTAAGCAGCTACACCTCGCTGTATGTTTGTCCGTCCGTAAATAATGGGTATCTAATTCGTTAACTCGAAAAAGTTACAAACCTGAAATATAGATATTTTGTGTATAATTTTGATCCAAAAGGTATTATGGGTTTAAATTTCTGTTGTTATATAAGATATTCATTAGGAGAGGGGGTAAATATAACATATATGACAAGGGAACCATTTTTACAAATATATACCTAAAGCTTATTGCAAAATTAGTCTTGTTTGTAGTACAACGTAAGTTGAACTATAGGTGTCGCTCTATTCCAATACGATGGTTAAATAAAGAACGAAGAATCAACATAAATAGAGCCCCCCTTAAATATTTATTTTATTTTTAGTATTTGTTGTTATAGCGGCAATAGAAATACATGATCTGTGAAATTTTCAACTGTCTAGCCATCACCGTTCTTGAGATACAGCCTGGTGAACTCTCATAAATAAATGGCTACCCGGCTGGGACTCGCGTTATATTTACCGGAAAGATAAACTAATATAACTAAATATAACGCGAGTCCCAGTCGGGTACCTATTTATTTATGATGGACAAAACTCGCGATAGTTTTCTAAGCGAACTCTATGTAATAGGGTCCCGTATTAACCCTTTGGGTACGGAACCCTAAAAACAACCTGGCAGATTTTAGACGCCATATCGTGTGATATAAATTTTATTTCTTCTTCCAAACCCATCGAGTGAGTTATCAAAATGGTAATCGCTTTCCATAAATATATATAACTTGCTGTTTTAATTACAATTGAACAATAAAACGTTTAAAGAAAATAAATAATTTGCAGTAGAGTTTTTATTTTATTAAGATATCATGTACTCGTATAATTGCCTAATTAAAAACTACTAAGTAATAGAGGTAACTATCACTCCGCGCCGAGTGTAATGTCATGTAATTTGACACACGTGCCTTCACCTAACTTCGAGTTCACGGAGCGCATGCCATAGAAACGTAGTTTCGTCTTATTTTAAATACTAAGTGTTCTAATTCGGTGAAACTTTGCATATAATATATCCTTGAGCTTTCTGGTTACCCAGATTTCCGTAAAAGTAAATATTTTCAAAAATAATACGATTTGAAAAATTGTTTTATTTGGGAATTGTTATTTTAATGGATATAATAAATAATAAATCGTAAATAATTAAATCGATATACGTTCAAAATTTCGCCGAGTTTGAACACTTGGTATTTAAAATATGACAAAACTACGTTTTGTATGGAAAGTGCTTCATGCACGCAGACCATTGCCACAAGAGTGGGCTGTGGCACGAAGAAGGACTCCCCACGGTTTTACTTACCCCTTTGGGGTATAATAGTGGGATTGCTAATAGTCTCACGATGTTTTTCATAGGGATAAGTCGTTGCAAAGTAGATAAGTTTAGAGATAAATGTGAGAGTCAGAAGACTATATCTGTTTGACACATCTAAGCTTAATTTAGAAAAAATAAGATTACGAGATTGCACTCTGGAACATCATTATGCACTTATTTAACTTTAATACACATTTTTTTTACAGTACATTGAACCAAACTTTTATCTACTATAAATTATCCACTACAGCCCCAGTTACATTTGATTGCTGTAAGGGGTTAAAGAACTATACACCTCTACATAACAACTTCACTAAAACTGCATACGTATGAAGGTACATTTGCGTATTTGAGGCTTGGATGTCCCCTCGCATAGAGCGCTCGGAGCAAATTGAAAATCAATGAACCGCGGCATTCAATTTAATATGAAAAGCTATTCATCTTTATGTCTCTCTATCTATACTAACTTATCATATGCACATGGCGAAACCCCCCATGTCCATATTAAACTCCGTAATAGCTTTTTTGTTCTCTTTTCCGTCGAAATTGCATAATATCGTGAACTCGTAGACGTCCATTTTCAGAATGGCAGTAGATTTAAAAGATAACCAACACGAAAATGCCTATTTATTTGAATTTCGGACCGCCCTTTAACGCATTTATCATTTTATTTGGGGACTTCCCGTTTCGAACATGAAATAAGAGAATTTTAATTATGTTCTTGATGGGAATGGTGGGAAGCGGCCAGCGGTGGTTAAACCGCAGTTTTACGATTGAGGTCACATAAATTGAAGTTTGAATATTTAGACAGAAATGGCGATTTCTGATAATAAAACTAGTAATGACTTTTGTTTTATGACAGAAGCGGTAACCTTTCAAGCAAAGTAGCCGAGTCAATTTCCTATTTTATCATATCACAATTTACGGCCGTTTTCTCGTGTAACCTAACTACTAAGTTGTTTCACATTTCTCATTCAAGAACGAATTACACAAATATTGAATATAAGGTACAAATTACGTCAAAAACAATTGCTGAAAATATTTGCGAAGATATCCTATAACGACAAAATACAAAACATACAATCTGTTGTAGCTGTTTCAATATGATTAAGGTTACTTATTAATTTTGATAGGTATTATGTCAAACGGCTCGTCTGACTTCTTGTTAAATTAATAACGTTGTTATTAAAAACAAGATTAAATTTATCTGACGTTAACAATAATTAATCACGGATGTCACAAAAGGTTTTATATTCAAGGCATTGATGCTACTTAATTAAATGTCATAATATTGTCACAGGGAGGAGAGAGCTCGATGACAATAATATAACGAAGTAGTCTATATATTTGGGATAATTATACGAAATGTACGTACTTATATTCAAACATAGCATTACATATTGTATAGAGTGCGTGTGTGTGTTTATATATGTAATATAGTATTGTTGTATGTTATTTTGTAAAGGTATATTGCTAGTATTTAAGTCATTTCTGTTTGTTTTTGTATAGGAAATTATTTCTGTTTAAATTTTAAGTTAGCAGTCTGTTCAAATGGACTGTTAATATTAATTTAATGCACCCCCGTCTTATTACTCCTCTATTTCCTGTCCATTCAAAGTTTGCTTGTAAGTGATCGCTGTTAGTGATAAGGTCGCCCATTGTAACACTTGACTGTAATCCTTCGTATTTTGTTTTATTGTAATGTAGTAGTGTGTACAATAAAGAGTTATCTATCTATCTCTATCTATCTATATTGGATGATAATTTCTTTTTTGTGGGTAAATCTGATATTTATTTAGTTGTTTGAAATATGCTATTAGCTACCAATGTACAGAAATTTAATTCAAACTTAAAAACAGCAAAACGTAAACCTTACCGCGCCGGGCGTAGTGTAAAAAGTGTACCGTGCGGCGCAAAAACATTACCTTGACGCAACCAATTGGATGCGATCATTTCCACGCGTCAACTCAATGAACCAATCAAATTGAATTAGGAAGATTGTGCGTGTTTTGTTAAACTGTGAACTTGATGTCCGGAATCAAAGCGGGCTGTATGTGAGTAACATTTCTTTATTCGTTGGCCACTAGCCTTTACAATTTTCAAGGATAGAGGTTCACAATGCGACGCATCTCTATGATATGTTATCTGATTATTGTTACTTAGCTCGATCTAACGAGTAGGTATATGTAAATTTTGTACATTGTTAATAGTGTGGAGTTTTTTTTTCAGGCTATTTTCTTTATTAACTTTAGTCTGTATTGGTACAAATACTAAATACTAATATGTTTCCCAACAGAAAGGAACAATAAGGTACAACTGTATACTACCCCTGAACCATCCCTAAAGTGTAATAATAAAAAAATATATTAAAATACTTAATTAAGTAATTTATTTATTAACTAAAATGATGTCTCTGTACGAATCGTATTATTTAGGGGACCACACTAGACACAATCGAACAAAGAAATAACTATTAAAATCAGTTTACAACTTCATTAATAATATCCAGATATTTAAAAATACGCCTAGACCTTGGTATCTCTGGGTTTCACCTTTTTGGAAGTCTTTTTTATATGAAACATTATAAATTCAAGCATTGATGGTATGATATGACCAAGATTTAAAAAAACCTTCAGTTGTACCTTAAAGTCTGTGCTGTCAACGTGAATTGGAGCAATCAACATTTGACACCAACTACAAGGACTCATAGGAGTTGATTACTTGTTTTGAATTCTTACAACTGCTTCTTCATATCAGGCATTACCTTTTCCTTATTAATATTAAGGAATTGAAATCAATAGCAAAAAGCAATAACCGGAATCTTTAAACGGAATTAGTAGCCCCGTGGGGTGCAGGGCTAGAATATCACACGCCAATGCTACCTGTGGTGTCGTAAGAGGCGACTATGGGTAAAATACCGGGAAGCGGTGCCTTGCTATCTTAAACTGTTATCCCAGCGACGCCTGCCAAACATGGGGATTACGGCAAACCCCCCCTTGAAGCTGTGTTCAGCAGTGGACAATCCGGCTGATACAATACAGTTCAACAGTATTAACAATAGTGATCAACATCTCTAGCACAAAACTGCACAAGCGAACAAACTGGATACTATGTAGGTGCAAAACTTTTAATATTTTCTTAGAAACTCATCAACTGACTTTTATTTATACCTCGGTTCAAGGCAGGACTCGCTCCCAAGTCCTGTCACGCTCGTTTGATACTCAAGGCATGAACAGTGAGGCAATTAGACGCCTATAATTACTATGTTAATTACAGACACTGTTCTTGTTTCTCATCTTGCTATTCCGACCGTTCGCCGTAATATAAACATAAATTCGTACCAACTTCTAATTAAAGCGCGAAGATGATTAAAGAGTAACTATTTACTTTGAAATTTTAAATTATATGCTTTGTATGGTCTTGGCATCAATTTATTTGTAAGTAATTAACTCTGAATTTTGCCTACAGTTACAAGGATGATAACTAAGTTGAGTTTTGTTTATTGTGTCTGTGTTAACACTTTATGGGAGATTGCGAAGTGCTTGTAATTCAGTTACAAATTGTTGCCTTCAAAGGCCTGTGAAAGTTGGTGTTAATGTGTTTCATGTCGGTAGTTTCCGATTAGTTGAATGAATAATTCATTTGTGTAATTATATGAATTGGATTTCATTAATGTACAAAAACGTTATTGTACTTTTATTTATTAGGAATATAACCACTCATTTCTATTCAAATTGATACTTATATACATCCATAGGGTATTGAATTAAGCCAAACCCTGAGTCACTTATGTATATCATTTAATGTTGGTTAAAATTAGGGAACATGTCTCCTCAAACGATACAAAAAAGGATATAAGGACATATGTGTAAAAAGTTATGGATATGGTTTTTTGGCTGGCATTATGCCCGGTTCTAATTCTTCTATGGAAATGCTTTCCTTGGTAGTATACCCGCTACTTATCATGTTATTACTTTTCAAGTAATCAAGGCATTAAGAAAATAATCTGATTGTTTGCCTAATATCCTATATAATATCCCATCATATCCGTTGCAATTGCAGTGTCAGCATCCTCCTTCTGCTTGAACCTGCACTGCGCTCGTTATTCCGAGATGCTTACAACTGTAACCAACTTATGTCAACACAGTTGTGTTTGAATATTGTACACTAGAACTCTGACGCTATTCGGTATCCACGGTATCCACCAAGACGAAATCTTGCTGAATATATGTAGAACCTGGCTGGATAAATAAGTGTGTCCGATTTTGCCCTATTTTTTAGGGTTCCGTACCCAAAGGGCAAAAACGGGACCTGCTATCACTGAGACTGCGCTGTCCGTCCGTCTGTCACCAGGCTGTATCTCAAGAACGGTGATAGCTAGACAGTTGAAATTTTCACAGATGATGTATTTCTATTGCTATAATAAAAAATACTAAAAATAAAATAAAATTAATATTTAAGGGGGCCTCCCATACAACAAACTTGATTTTGTAACCGTTTCTTGCTCGATACTAACACAGATAATGGTACGGAATCCTTCGTGCGCGAGTCCCACTCGCGCTTGGCCGGTTTTTTATTATTTTTTTAAGCCATATGTTATAGTCTCGGTCTTGATTAAACGTTTTTCAATTTGTTATTACCATGATTAACGTTATGAGTTCAACCATATACTCTCAACTCTCAGTACTTCAACTCCTAGAAGAATTTATACGTAGTTGAACTACTGAGTACTAGTGAGAACGACGACGGAAGAAATTATTGTTCGATGTTATTAGATTTATTGTCATGTGTGAACACAAATAGGCCAAAATATTTAGTGTTAAAAATGTCTTTGCTGTCAACGTTTTCATAATGACAACATTTTGTCATATCATACCTTCGTTATTTATTTTTTATATTTATTCACATTGCTAGCTGCGTGGAATACAATCATAAGCCACAGAAGCCTTAAAAACGTAGCAAACTTGAGCGAAGTTATTGTGAATTGCGGAGACTTCTTCCAAACTCTGATACTACTGTATTTCCAAGGAGCAATATTAAAACTTGCAGAGATACCGAAACTTGGTAGAAATAAAATATTCATACTTGGTATCTGTACTTTGCGAGGCTTCTGCACGTATTTCATGAGGTATCTGATCTCGAAAGTCTATTCTGCACCTCCATTGTACTATTTCCCAGTCGAGTTCGAACACTTAACATAGCTATTCACACAACTAAATAAATAAGGACAGAGAAATAAAACGGGGAAATAAACCTTTCTGTTCACAAAAGTACTTTTACCTCGGGAAAAGGAAATGGTGCTGTATGACTTTTTAATTTCCTTTGGGTGTATCGAAGTTACCTTACTTCGATTGAGAATTGTGAAACACTTTTAAGTGCAAGGGGCAGCATTTTTTTCTGAGGAAAGAGAAAAGTATTTTAATTCAGTTAGTTTACTGATGCCGTATTAAAAATTATAATGGAATAAATTATTATAAACTAAGGACCATAAAATTACCAACTTGTCACTATACCACGCGCCATTGTACTCGTAATAAGCTTTTGTACGTTAAAACGCATGCGCTTAGCGTAATGTGCCGGCTACGTGCAACATGCCAGCTACGTGCAACTTACTACGTGCTGGCTACGTGCAACGTGCCGGCTATGATAATCAATCGAAAATGCGGGAAAATAATACAGTTCACATGGACGCCATTGTTTTGTTCCAAAATTGTTTTTATTGATTCTGTATACATATATATTTACAATAAAAATGTGTTCATTGAAATAAAAATCGTATAAGTTATGACAGTTTCAAATTATCAAACATTAAAAATTAAATAAATTCAAATCAAGCTCTCGATTTGAGCTATTGAATATGTTTTGAAGCGCTCTTATCAAAGTTTGCTTATTCGTTCTTAACCGATCAGCTAAAGTAGGTTTGTAACGTCCGCCGCGGTCATGACTTGTTTGGGTGACCGCTAGTGACATTATACTGAGCACTTCCGTGCTTCGGAGGGCACGTTAAGCCGTCGGTCCCGGTTGTCGTCTTAGGATGTTAGTCTTTATAGCATGGTGGTAGGGCACTTTGCGAATTACCAATTTAAGTAGAAAATCTGTTGTCTAAAGGTATGTTCTAGAAGCTGTCCTTGAGCGCCAGCAATTCTAGATTAGCCTGAACAACATCGTCACACACATCATCACTTACCATCAGGTGAGATAGTGGTAAAAAAATACCTACGCCAAGATAATCAAATAAATAGTATTGAATAATAATTCAAATGTAATGAAATAACGAAATATTTAAACTATTAATACCCAATAATAATCATCTATCCAATATTTAGACAGAGATGACCATTTAGAAGAAAGAACGAAATTTGTCGCATAGTTAAGCAAAATTGATTTCACCAAATACTGTATTTATTGTTGGCAAATTTTGGTGGTACACATGTTTATTTGTAGCACCAAATCGATCTTTGTATGAAGTCCCTTTCTTTATTGCCTATCAGCTTTCTGTTTGACCACAATAAACCTGGTGGTCAGTGATGATTTGGAATATATGGTTAGGTTAGCTTGGTAACAGATCTTCAAATTGAAAGTAGCCAAGTCGGTGAAATACCCAACCACCATGCAGTTTTCAGGTGATCTCCTCTTAGTAACTAACACATTTACACTATAATAGTATTATATATAGGCTACAGTACCCACGTCCGCCCGTATCTAATCATCAAATCTCGCCACCAGCTCGTACTAACGCGCCGCCACGCCGAGCGACAATGTTAAGGCGTAGGACCACGCCAATAACCTTGAGGCTTTGATTGTATGGGCGAGCGCAGGATGCTATAGATCAGATATATCTAGATTAAAAAATATAATTTTAAAGATGCGACATATACAATTATGGTGTTATGCTTTATCGAGAAGTAAATATATTTGTGTCCTTACGGTAAGAATCAAAGCGTCTGCATGGTTCTAACTGCATACATTAGACGTATTTTTATGGTTTTGGTTCTATTTATCTAATAAAAATAAAATTATTAGAATAAAAAGCAAATTACTTTCACATACTATTGTAGATGTAGAATATTTTTTTAGAATTTTATTACTCAAAAGTATTAACTAACGTTGCTTGAATGTCATGCTTATTAAAACGTTTCATAGAGAAATAGTATTTATTTGTCTATGACCATTTATTGCATTACATACACAGCGGCGAGAGCTCATTCTTCAGCTCTGAAACAGTAAATGTTATCGACATTGTTGCAATGGTTTACGAGAATGCGTTTATAAATTATATCAACAGAAATTGCTTGTTTATCAGCTTAACGCAAGCTTAAAGTTTAATACAGAATTATAAAAACACAGAAGAGATTGACACAGCGTACTTTGAGCCACACTGTCTGTATACAACGACTGCACACGTAGCTAGCTTTTACAAGCACCCTAGCGTAGATGATATATCGTCCAACTAACTAAATGACCAAGAACAGTTTACACCCATATCTTTAATCTACACCTCCACAACACTTCGCAGGCTTGCAGCGATAAGCCTTGACACATACATTGTGTTTCATGATTCATAATAAAGTTAGGCGGAACCGACTGTGTAGAGGCGACATAGTGCATGGTATAAATCAACGCTGGGATTGTAGAGACTTAATCTCACCTTACCTGCAATGTTGGTGTCGCGTTAATACATCATGATATATTACATCATTTATTAGCCCCTACACGAGCTGTTCTATTAATTTGAGATGATTTATGCAGTGGAGTCGTTACCTTTGTTGTAGTGCTGATGGAAATTTTAATGCTAATTAATTGTTGTGTACAGAATTTGTTGTCAGATGTGATTTATATGAGGATGTTGTTTTGTATTGCATCATCACAAGTATTAAGAATTGGTTTAGTTCTAATTATATTTTTTAAATTCGATGTGAAATAAAATAAAAATGATGACCCTAAGTTAGGTATACATTTCAACACGGAACAGTTTCCAATACTGAAAAGTATGAAATAACTTGTGAGGGTTGGACCATGATAATGTGAGGTCAGAGTTTTGAATCAACGTTTTGATTTGAGTCAGTGTTTTAATAGTATCGACTTCAACAAGTTATTTCAGACTTTTCAGTGCTTAAAGTCGGTTCCGTTTTTTCTAATAATATGTTTTTTATTTCTATATTAAACAATCGCGAAAGATTGAAAAGATATTCTGCCTCAATTACATATTTCCAGAGGAAAGGACACCTCTGTCTCATACTTACGTTTTGTCAGTTTTATTTTAACTGGCCACAGTGCCAGACTCTATACCGCTGAAGAAAATTCCTTTCACACAATAAAAACAAGCTTTTCTCTATTAAAATAAACTTTTTAAAAACAAGTTTTTATTATGTTCATAAAAAGAACTTAAAATTTTAAATTATACTCGTCAAGGCGATCCATATCGCTCTAACTCGATGAGTTTGTGTCGTTTAATTGCGAAATTCCTTTGGACACCTTCCACCTCCATCATCAGATCAGCACCATGTCATCATAATATTGCACTGTCACGCGATTTACACATGTTTGCAAAATTTCAGCTCAATCGGTAATCCAGAAGTCGATCAAATGTAATTTGCAGAATTTGATGACAAACATCGGGATAAAACTAAATAAAAGCTTGTAAAAATAACTACAATTGGCCTTCGACTACACTCTTATCTGACGGTAAGTTATGATGTGGTCGGAGATGTTGTTCAGGATAAACTTGAATTACTCTTAAGGAAAGCAGGTGGAACAGATCATTAGGTGCTTGATGACAGATCTTCTATTTAAGGATTGTAGCTAGCCAGGCGGGCATTTGCAAAATGCCCTTTCACCATGGTATAACGACTGCCATCCTGAGATGACAGGTAAAAGTACCCTCCGAAGCACGGAAGCCCTCAGTTGTACTGTCATCCAACTCGGACTTGTGCTCGTAGTGTTTTCCATACAAACGTAGTGTTGTCATATTTTAAACTCAATATGTGAAAATTTATACTCTGTGAAATTTGCATTCACATCCCTCAGCCTTGGGTTTGCTTGTTTTTTTTTGTATTTAATTTTATTTATCCCTAAATTTGAAAATAAATATTCATATATACCGATTTTTTTCCCGAAAAACTAGAATCATTATATTGTGCTCAAGACATGCAAGCTTGATTTCACCGGGATTGAGCACTTCGTATTTAAAATATGATATACTGATTTTGAGCGATTCATATGCATGACGCATTAAGCCACTCTACCGACAAGACACTATACTTTTTATAAAGTGCATGTTTGTCTTGATAGAACATTCCATGCCAAAGCAATCCTGAAAGGCGTCTAATAAGCCCATAAACTGAACAAAGAATGTTATTGTATTATCCTATGGACCTAGGTAATCTCGACACCTCTTTTATATTTTGTTGCCTTTATAAACTCATCTCATGTTAATTACGTACCGTAGCTGTTCCTCCATGACATAGATGAGAGCATAGTTACTATAGAAGCGAGCGCATGTGATTATGCCTTAATCGTGCACGGATTACTGCCAGCTGTGGTGTCTCACGATATTTATAACTTTAATTTCGCGCTACGATGAACAAGAACATTAAAAATACTAGTAGGTTTAAATTACGCCCATAAAGAAAATGCAGTTTTTGCAATTGGGCGTAGGTGTTTTTTTTTGCTACGAAAGCTTCTTACTCCCCAATAAAATACAATTATTTAATAATGTAAATCATATTTAAACACGTATTTGGTGTAAAATATAAGCAGAATTTATTAAGCACAAGACATGACATAAAAACATTTTTATAAACAAGCAACCGAACACAATGTCAGTCATTTCAATAAATTGGAGTCGGCCAGGATTAGCAATAAGGTTTTAACCCTCCAACACGCCCTCTTAATCCTGGAGGACTTCAAGCATATCTCGTACAAACGACAAGTGCTTACAGCTAGGCAGTGCCTTCGTGAGCACATCAGCAGTCATCTGCTCTGTTGGCATGTACATCAGTTCTAGCACCCTATTCTCAACAGCTTCACGAATATAGTGATATCTAATGTCCACATGTTTTGTTCGCTTATGGAACACTGGGTTACTAGCCAGCTTCGCCGCAGACTGATTATCACTATACAGGGTTACAGTGTGACATTGACCTATCAACTCAGCAAGAACCGCACGGACGTATACCGCCTCTTTGGCAGCTTCAGACAAAGCTATATACTCCGCCTCGGTAGACGAAAGTGCGATACACGATTGCTTATAACAACCCCAGGAAATAACATTCCTACCTAGCTTATAAATATACCCCGTGTAAGATTTACGATCCGCCCCGTTAGCCCAATCAGCGTCAGTAAATCCATAAACATGAAATTTATCATGTTCATCACTTTTTCTGTACACAAGACCTAAATTCATTGTGCCTTTTAAATACCGCAATACACGTTTGGCCGCTGCAAAGTGTTCCGCTGTGTAGCAAGTTTTAAACTGACTTAAGAAACATGCAGCAAATGAAATGTCAGGTCTTGAGATCACAGCTATATACAATAAACATCCTATCAGCTCCTGATACGGTAGTCTACTCTCGTGGGTGGCGCTATCAGAAAACTTCAGACCTACATCTACTCATACCGAAACGTTCAAGAAGCTTTTCAATATAGGTTTTCTGACTCAGCTTCAACTCACGACTAGTGCGCTGTACTTTGATGCCTAGCATATGTTTAACCTCACCTAAATCTTTAATTGTGAAGTGAGACTTCAGTGACGTTTTTAGCTTATCAGCAAGCTCGTCACAGTCGTAAAAAACGAAAAAATCGTCTACATAGAGAGCAATAATAATGGTTCGCTTACCCACTCGGCGACTGAAGATACAGCTCTCATACTTGCTCTGCGTGAAATTCTCTGCGAGTAAAACTTCCTTTACCTTATCGTACCAGGCACGTGACGCCTGCTTTAACCCGTACACGGCTTTCTTGAGTCTGTAGACCATATGCTCATTGCCTTGCTTGACGAAACCTTCAGGCTGTGACATATAAATTTCTTCACTCAAATTGCCATTCAGAAAAGCAGTCTTGACGTCAAGGTGATCAATCTTCAGATTTAATTCAACCGCAAGAGACAACAGCATTCTCAACGAACTATGTCGCACAACCGGAGAAAAAGTATCCATGTAGTCAATTCCGAACTTTTGGGTAAAACCCTTTGCAACCAATCGCGCTCTATAACACGCCACTTTGCCATTGGCGTCACGTTTGATTTTAAACAACCATCGATTCTTGACAATATTCTTGTCTGCCGGTCTGTCAACTAGCTCCCAAGCCTCATGCTTATTGAACGAATCAATCTCATCTTGCATAGCTTGCCGCCAAAGCTTACTATCACTCGATTGCAAAGCTTCCTTGACATTCGTCGGCTCACTCAACTCTGTCTCGAGCGCAGACATCGTCCTCGGTACTCTCGGCCGTAAATTATAGGCTGGTCCGTCAGATGGTGGCTTCCGTGGCATTCTGGTTGTATCAGTAGATGAACTCGGCACCTGCTCGTCAGCCTCAAACCACACTTCAGGCTCTACCTGTCTCTCCGCCTCAACCTCAGCCTCTACAGTTTGTAGTGATGGCATCTCCACCTCAAGCTCAGTCCCAGACTGATCAAGAACATCCGCATCTTCAACGGTATCTCCGTCATCACTAGTCGGAAAGAAGATCTCCACGGGCCGTTTACTCTTGACACCTGGAAAAATTGTTTCGTTAAAAACAACATCACGACTACGAAAAACTATATTTTTCGCCGAATCGTAGAGCCTATATCCATTACCGTCATAGCCAAGAAATATATGTTATATATAACGCTTGCTTTTTGGTTCAAGCTTATTCCGCTTCACTTTATCAACGTGAGCATAAGCTTCGCAGCCAAACACACGTAAGTGTTTCAAGCTAACCTTCTTACCTGTCCAGGCTTCCTCAGGAGTTTGCCCTGAGAGCCTTTTCGAAGGTGACACATTTATTAAATATGCAGCAGTACAAGCAGCTTCTGCCCAAAACTTGTGGTCTAGGTTCGAAGTATACAAGAGGCACCTTACTTTTTCTAGGAGGGTCCTGTTTAGCCTTTCCGCACAACCGTTCTGTTGAGGACTGTAAGGCACAGTTACCTGATGGACTATCCCCTTACCTTTCAAAAAACCTTCAAGGTCTCTGTTTACATACTCGGTCCCATTGTCCGACCTCAAAACTTTAACTTTGTCACCAGTCTGAGTTTCGACTAGCTTAATAAAGTTTTTCGTGTATTCACTCACCTCGCTCTTACGCTTCAGGGAATACACGAACACCTTCCTCGAATGATCATCCAAGAATGTCAGGATATACCTCTTGCCTCCAAGCGAATTCACCGGCAACGGACCACACAAATCGGTATGGATTAAATCCAACCGTTTTACAGCCACAGACTTCTCAGGATTGCTAGGAAAAGGAAACCGAGCTTGCTTTCCCTTTAAACAAACTTCACAGGCAACGTCTTTACAAGGGTCGTCCTGAAAACTAATATCATTAGCAAGTCCCTGCCTCAAAAGCTTCATATTGTTGGCGCTTAAATGGCCAAGTCTTTGATGCCAAGTTGCAGTGCTAGTAGTAAGATTCGCCCTTAGACTGCAGGTCTGAAGTCTGTAAGCCCCTCCAACGTCATTTGCCTTAATCAAAACATCGCCCAGCTTAGAAATTGTACAACCAGTAGTATCAAAATTAACAATACAACCATTCTTAATCAATTGCGAAACAGATATGAGATTTACAGACAGCTTAGGTATATACAACACATCAGTTAACGTCGCGCTATCCGACAACTTAACAGTACCTATACCTGAACACCGCAGTTTATCTCCACTAGCAATGGTGACGTGACCATCTCGCGATTTAAAGTCTGTCATCAAATCACGCCTGCCAGTCATGTTATTTGTAGCCCCCGAGTCTATGTACCACGAAGATTCCGAGTCAGTTCCAGTACTATATGCTGATAAGACACAGTTTCCTGAAGAATCCTTCGCGTTCCGGCAATCTTTCTTCAGATGTCCTTTCTGTCTGCACTTCCAGCACCACGGTTCTCTCTTTCTAGCGGAATTATCCTTCGCTTTTGACTCATCCTTGTGCTGCTGCGCTTTTCTCGTCCAGGAGTCACTCGTACTAGCGCCTTTTCTTTTAGAATACAAGCACTCACTCGAATCTCCACGAGTAGTCCAACGTTGATCCTGTAGCAGTTTCGATTTGATTAGATCAGCAGTAATGACAGCTCCCGAATGCTCTAGTGCCATGATCATGGGCTCGTACTCTGTCGGTAAACCTTTGAGCATCAACGCACCAAGAAACTCGTCATCAACAGGTTTGTTCATATTCGCCAATTGCTGCGCTAATGACAATATTTCATTGACGTAAGCTTCCATGCTAGAATAGTTCTCCAGTTTGACAGCGCACAAGTTCTGAAGAGTTCTCACTCTTGAACCGAGTCCTTTATCATCATATGCACGTTCCAGGGCATTCCAGGCGTCTTTCGCCGTATCAGCTGACATCAAATGTGAAAAACATGACTTTTCAACGCCCAAGCAAATTTTAGATTTTGCAATTTCGTCACGTCGATTTTTCACTTCGGACGTTGTTTTGTCATCCTTACCGTAACCGCTTATACAGATCCATAAATTGTCGTGAATCAATGCATTTTTCATAACAAATTTCCACTCGACGTAATTTTCACGTCCGCGTAATTTTTCATGTGAAAAACTATGATTTTTCGTTTCCGACATATTTACAATAACGTTGCACTATTTTTGCTGAACCATAACCTAATGTAAATCATATTTAAACACGTATTTGGTGTAAAATATAAGCAGAATTTATTAAGCACAAGACATGACATAAAAACATTTTTATAAACAAGCAACCGAACACAATGTCAGTCATTTCAAAAAATTGGAGTCGGCCAGGATTAGCAATAAGGTTTTAACCCTCCAACATTTAATAAATATTAATTATTCGATAAACCTGAGTTTTGATGTTAGTTGAAGAGAAAATTAGGGCTGTTTTCGCTTAGCACGAGATAGTAAAGGGTTTGTCAATAGGGACGCGCGAACTTTGACAGCGCATAGCGGCCATCTTGATAAAGCGATAGCTGTCAAGTTCGGCATGAACACATATTTAGTCATGAAATTTCATCATGGAACGCTACACGCTTGAACAACGCTTAGAAATTCTTTTAATTTATTATAAAAACAGTGCTCTATTTGCCTACCGTTCCGTGCATTGCGTCCAATTTATGGCGTTCATGGCCGTCCTGTAGAGTCCACAATCCGTCGTTTAATGAAGAAATTTGAGACAACCGGGTCGGTGATCGATAAAGCAGTGCCTGTACGTCAAAGAAACGCAAGATCGTTGGAGAATATTGTTGCTGTGCGGGACAGTGTGCGCGAAAACCCCAGACAGTCCATACCGCGTCGTACACAAGAGCTGGGTCTTTCTGCGATATCAACTTAGCGGATTTTCCATCGAGATTTGGGTTTTCATCCATACACAGTTCCAATAACTCAAGAGCTAAAACTTAACAACCACAGACAGCGCCGTGTATTCGCTGATTGGGCTTTAGAGCGGTTGGCGGCTGACCGTGCTTTCGGAAAAAAATCATCTCATTCCTCATTCTGGCTCATTTCTGGTTGAGTGGATTTGTTAACAAACCAAATTAAAAAAAATGGACCGACGAAGATCCACGGCATTTTTATAAGGTGCCTTTATGCTCTGAAAAAGTCACTGTTTGGTGTGGATTTTTGCTTGGCGGTATCATCGGTCCTTATTTCTTCGAAGATGCGCAAGGAGCCGCGCTCACTGTCAATGGCAACCGATATCGGACGATGATAACATTTTTTTATGGCCTCGGTTAGATCGTATGGATCTCACAACTATGTGGTTTCAACAGGATGGCACCACTTGCCATACAGCACGGGAAACATTAAATTTATTGGATGAGAAATTCAAAGGCTTCGTCATTTCGCGTGGTGGGGACATCAACTGGCCACCAAGATCGTGTGACTTAACACCGCTCGACCACTTTCTGTGGGGTTACGTGAAGTCTTTAGTCTATGCAGAACGACCACAGTCAATTGCCGCCCTTAAGGTCAACATAACTCGCGCTCTTCCTGATATTGAGCCCCATGTATGCGAAAATGTCATCCAAAATTGGTCCACCAGGAAACACCACCTACAGCGGAGTCGCGGCGGTCTTTTGGCTGAAATTATATTCCATACATAATTTCAGCGAATCCTTCAATCTTATATCCTTTAAAATAAAATAAAAATTGTGGCAATATCACTTAAACAGGTTTTTTATTTTATTTTTAAGTTCGAGCGCTCTTAATAAAAAACCATTTACTTGTAATAATATTTAAAAATAAAGAAGGGTAGTGAGTGAGATCATTTCGAGAGCTAAGAGTTTGAAAGAGCACTTCTTTTGACCATATTGCATCATACAATAGGTAACTCATAATATACCCCGTGGGGTGCCGGGTTAGAATTGCACCTCCCCATATCATCCCGTGGGTGTCGTAAGAGGCGATTAAGGGAAAAATACTGGAAGGTGGGCAGCAGCGCCTTCTAAAGAACTACTATCTTACACTGCGATCCCCAAGCCGTCTGCCAAGCGTGGGGATTATGGCAAATACCCCCTAAATAGGGGAGGCTGTGTTCAGCAGTGGACGATCCAGCTGAAACAGTAATATACCTCAACCTACGTCTATTCTAAATCCACGGAAGCACAAAAATCACCAAAGCGTATCTTTTGTCTAAGACTCTTTCGGAAATCTACTATCACATATTTTTTTCGGTTTATTATACAAATCTTTATGTAGCAATTTCGGTTAAAATTTTCCGTCGATGCTGAATATACTGGTCCTTCTTTATTACAATAATATCTGAAGCTTTTCCTTTTAATAAACGGAATGATCACAGCCCTGCACCAAATACTTTGTATGTGCAGGTCTGGTGTTGCTGCAAAGTTTAAGAATACACGTGACACTTGGCGCTGTACACCCGATTCAGCATCTCTACCGATTTTCTGTGATATCCTGCTGCTTGTCCGAATTGTATTCCATTAAATGATACATAATTTCTTCCATCGATACTAACATAACTCTTTCCGTTCATATATATATATATATATAACAGGAGTTGCTGCATCCCCCATTGAAACATATTTTCGAAATAATTCTTCAATCAAATTTAAATATTCTGCATACTAGACTTTCGTTCAGGGATTGTAATTTGGCAATAACAAACAAAATTTGCAAGTTACGTGTCTGTATCTAACAGATTACAGATTTTTTTTAACAAAAGCATGTAAAATAGCATAGTGCACCAGTGACGGCAGTCATCATATACTATACTATATCAGCTGGTTTGTCCACTAATGAACATAGCCTCCCAGATTTAGGGGGGGTATGCCATAATCCCCACGCATGGCAGGCGTCTTGAAGATCACAGTATTAGAGTTTCTCAGAAGGCGCTCCTGCCTTTCTTTCCGGTATTTCACCTTTAGTCGCCTTTTACGATGTATATAAGAATAAGAACAATTTATTTGCAAGATTACATTACACAGTTGTACAAATATTCGTGGAATGGTCTTACAGAGTACATTAGTCATTGTAATCAGTCTGCATGCAGACGTGCAAATATTTATACATGTTTGTCACAATAAACTACAAACTCCTTAATGTCATAAAAACAAGTATGCATGAGCCAGTCACTTATGCATTTCTTAAATTGATGTCCTTCTAATAATAAAAACTCACTTGGTAGCTTGTTATACAAATATATACACATATTATACGCATTTCTTTTATAAATATCTTTACTACAGCGAGGTTGATACATCAGGTTCACAAACTTTTCTCTTTTCTGTCTAGCCATTACTTCACTGCGCTTCTTAAAATATACAAGTAGCAATGGCGTGATGACATTCTAGCCCAACACCCCTCGGAGAATAACATCATATACTAGTCGACCTATATAATTATTTTTTAAATAATTATTTGTATGTATGTTAACACTCCACAGTAAATATATTTACTTAAATTATTATTACTTGTGCCAATCTCCAAAGCATCTTCATTTCTTTTCGATGTTGTCAAGATTATATACCAAAAATTGGCGTTATTAAATGCAAGTGCTTGATATATTACGTTTCCGTGATCAAATTACGACTTTCTTACCCATAACTCCTTTTTATAACGTTTGATATTTTATGTGGAATAAAAATTGGATCGTTTAGGTTGATTATGTTGACGCGATGTCTACCTTGGGGATTGATAGGCTCGCGTATAGTCTATTCAAACAAAAAATAAGAGTTTATATGCGTTTATGGCGTTGCTGTTCGCTAGGCTAACAGACGTGGGGCTAAACTTATTTTTACCACACACTAAAGTGTTTGTGATTGCACCTCTTCTAATTTAATTATTATAAACGGAATCAGTGTAATGTAATTACAATTTTGTTTTATGTTGCAGGAAAGACTACTCATGCAATTTAGTTGACACGATTGTCGTACAAAAAAACGTCGTATGAAATGCATGAGCATTAGTCGTTACACGCTAGGCGTAATTACGTTCCACTACGGGTGCTTACATCTAACTTAATCTCATAAGAAGTAATAATCAAAAAACAACTTTTTAGGCGCCATATATACTCACTAACTTATTATGTTTCAGATATATAAAGCAAAAACTGCTAAGATTACAAAACTGAGATTTAGAAAGAAAGTGCTTATTGTTTTATCATATCATGGATTTTTATCCCATATGTAGTTGAATTACTTTATATACAGAGTTACTTAAATAACAAAGAAACATCAAACAATATAACAGTACCGTTACAAAAATCTTAAATTAAGAGCGCACGTTAAATTAAAGGGGTTTATTTAAATTTATAACGAGAGTTACTGAAATAACAGAGAAGCAAAATACATAATATTTCACGCTCTGAAATGATAAGCAAATAATGAAACAGCAGAATTTTAGTTTAAAATATAATGGAAATCCCTAATTTATGGCCGTGCCGTGTCTTTTAAGCGTCAGTAAATAACAAAGTTTCAAATTTCAGCACGTTTGTTTATGAAAGCACACCAATTCATTACTTTATTTGTTTAATAAAGCTCGAACAGGCACCGTCTGTGTACACTGGGATATAAATTACCTTTAATTTAGGTGAACGATCCAGAAAATATGATGATGTAAAGTTTTCATCAAGCCTTAATAAAACAAGCAGCCGTGGCCCGTGCCGCTTTGATATAGCTACGGTACCAAGCACCTACTTGTTATAAAATTTGATGTGCTGGAATTCGTAAGACGTTAAGAGTTTATTGCGCGAACTTTTGGTACACTGTTTTGCATTTTAATATTTCTCAAGTACTACATAATACCATCTTGAAAATATATGAGTAAGAAGATATTTTTATGTGCAGCTTGGTTAGGAAAATAACGATCGGCTATCGTTCAAGGTTGGAAGCTTCTCGACATCAGGATTAATGGTGGAGCTCTCATAACGTGGGCGTACGTGTGGGTATGAGAATTTTCATTTGCACGATACCCACACTCTCACTTATAACTTGAATACTCTCGGTTTATTCTGACTATCCACAGTTGACCCCTAAAATGACCTCTGGAATGGCTATAAGGAGAGGACTCCTTATAGCCATTCCAATCTTAGTCTTGCCGACCACTCTTTTCAAAATTTCACTTTGTTCATTTCTGGTCACAACTTATCAATACTGTGACGTGTCTGCCAATGTCGTCTTCAAAGTCTAGTGCTGCAGGAACTGCTGTCATCTTTCATCACTGATGGAATCTGATCACGGTCTTCACTGTCAATGCTTAACTGTTACAAGTTTCACTTCCTAGTGAGGAGGGTTTGCCTTTTCAGTGGCTGGTACTACGATGGTACAAGACTGCTGAGTCAACTCTAGTTTCTTGTCTCTTAAATTACGACTGCAGATTAGCAGCGATCATAGACTAAAATAACGTTGCTAAACCACTTTGGTTTTGCCAGTATCATAGCAAACTCACACCTGTTACCCACTTGATGTTTCTGAACGTTACTTGCTTGATGGATGAACCCTGAGATTTGCTGAGAGTTTCGACAAGTGAAGAAATATCTCCGATCAAGAATTAAACTCTTGTTTATATTTATTTTATGCACATATAAAGAGTTTATATCTATATGTGTCAACTAGTAATTATTCTGTGGTTGTATACACATACGTATAAACTTGATTCAATGTCTAAAATTTTTACTTTTAAAGATTTTCTAAGCTCTTTTAGCAAATGGTTGCTAAGTATTAATATTGCCCGTATATTTGCTAACATAGTACTACTACAACATTACCAAATTATTATTTTTATTCCAGGCTATTTTGATAACTCGTTATCTTTAAGGTATCTTATCCATATTTCATGTCGCATCTTTTGTGGTTTCGCTGTGATTTGAGTTGATGAGTGGATGGGTACTGTAGTTAATGACTAAAGTTACTGAGTGACAGAGGAGATTTAGGACTAAACCCCTGGTGGCGACGAACACTAGGAGTGCACTTTCGCTCCACAACTTTGCAAAGCTTAGAGTTGAGTCTAGCTTTGCGGACGACACTAGCTGTTTAGCACGCAGCAATAATGGTTTTATTTTATTCAATGCTTTTACCGTTTAGTACAATACGGTAAAAAAGTACTTTGCACTGTCCTGCATAGGGTTTGCCCCTGAAATAATTTTTGATGTTACGTGCCGGTAATTTAACCTGCTACCTTGACCTCTAATCCGGAACACCACATTGATGAAAAATACTGTCATTTAGTGATCAATCAATGTAATGGGACTAGTAAACCAAACACTTCACCATATGAATAACTCATCTGTATAATGTAAAAGTGAAAATCTCGTAACTGTGATGCTACGGCGTAGTGCAGTTCTACTATGACGTAGCAATATTTGCTACGAGTAAGTACTTGTACAATTTCAGCAAAGCTGCTTGCAGCTTACATTTTTTTTTACTTAGAAATGGAACCGACTTTAACACTCAGAAGTGTGAAATAACTTGTTGAAGTCGGTACCATGTAAGTTCAAAACTAAATAGTTCAAAAGTACCTATTATCACAATACTTTGCGCATGGTACCGACTTCGACAAGTTATTTCATACTTTTGAGTGTTGAAGTTGGTTCTATTTTTAAGTAAAATAAAGTCACATTTTTAGTGACCCTTGCTACCGACGGCATCAAATGCATTTTTTCAGTTATTGGAGTGTAACTCAAAAACGGCTTAGCCGATTTTGATGAGAATTTTGAAGAATCATCAAAATTAGCTTACCCAGTCAAAAGTTCTGAGGTAATAAACACAACAAAAATACAGACGAGTTGAATACCTCCTCCTTTCTTTAAAGTCAGTTAAAAAGACAGTTTTCAGTAGAAATAGGACGAGTTATTTTAGTTTCGAACAGTAACTGTTGAATTTTTTCGTAAGAGCTTAACATTGAAATGATTATATAATCATAGTCAATATACATAAATATACATTTTCATTTTCTACCCTTATCCCACACATATTGAGTACTTTTTATTCTGTGGCACTATATTATGTTTTTTTATTACTGTATAAAGATATAAAAATCCGGAAAAAATGCCGCCAAGGAGGTGCTTTGTATTTCAGCCGCTGTCCTTGAAAGGTTCCCATTTAAGGTTAATCCTGTTTTCCATCTTCGAACACATCTCTCTCTGAGGACAAAAAGTGGTCAAAGGCTAACATATCAGTAAATAAATAAAATGTACTAACTAACATTTGAGCTAAAAAGGGCACAAGAAAGAATGGTAAACGAACTACAATAAATACAATTAATACCTACGACTAGTATTTATAGTATTAACAGTAGGATTATCGATATTTGTGTTTTCTTTGTTTGTTTTCAAAATGTATGAGTCTTTTTTGTTTTGTTAATTGCGGTCACCAATAGCGGACTGTTCTACGTTAGTTTCACGTCAATAGTTTCGATGGATGAAAGTTATTAACATATGTTTGTAATTTCATTATTTAAAATTTAATCATTAATGGTAAAAATAAATTCATTTCTAATTTTTTTTTGTATTATTTTTATTATAATATACACTGGCTACAATCTTCAAACGTATCCCGTTTGTTTGAGCGCAAACGGAGCCATACTTTTTAAAATACAAGCAAAATATTGGATTTTCACACACAAAAATTCACCTTGTGTACCCCCCCCAGTCCCCAGTCCCCATACATTTGGAAAATAAGTACCAAATATTAATAAAAGGTAAATCCACGACATGTCAGTGTGTAACACACAAAAATTTGCGACTCCGGTACCATGGCTAAACAATAAAATTACACTAGCTTAGTACAAAAGTTTTACACCCGTCACCAAAAAAACTGTTTATGCTTCAAATTTAGAGTAGATTTTATTTACTGCAGGAAGTTTTCTTATTGTCGCCTCTATCTCAGGCTTTAAAACGGGACAGTGTATATTATTTTACATTAATGATTCAAATTATTTATTATTTCATACATATACATATACATATACGAAGATAAATAACTACTAACTTTCCCATATCTCATATCAGTACTGTATGCTTTTCATTCTCATAATTCTTCAACTCTGAATTAATTCCTCATTTGCGCATATCATCTTTTACAGAGTAAAAATAACTGTTGTAAAGTTATTTACATACAAATTCAACGTTTATTTTAATGAAATATAAACTTTGTACAAAATAAAGCATTGAAACGGAAGATAATTTAATGCAGTTTGCTCTGTATCAACAACGAAACCCATTAAGTACAGGTATTTTTAAACAAAAACATTGATTGCGGCAAGAACAGAGTAAATACAGACGGCGATAGAAAACTCTTTGATTTTTCCTTTTAATGGTTATTGAGTTTGATGTTTTCTAGTGCCAGTTGGTGAGATTTTGCGTGAAAAATGAGTCTTACTAGTCTTTTTACTGTTGATAAATTCGCCTGAGCCCACAATCTCAACTTAACGGTAAGTGATGATGTGGTCAAATATATTGAATGGCTTAATCTAGAATGGGAACTGACATTGTAGTCTGACATGAACACCTACCGAACATACCGTTGGGTGATTAGCGTCAGATTTTCTACTTGATGGCAACCATTCGCAAAATCTACACGTAACGAGGTCGTGTTGTTTCAGTTAAGTCAGTTTCTTCTACTTAGACATAACAAGATAGTCAAATAACAAATGCTACATTGTCAATGACTAAAGCTAGATTCAATACACAACTTGAACATTTTGTGGCACAATTTACTGAAAAACTTTCACGCTTATAGATTTGTGCTTTAACATAGTTATATAACTTCATAACTGGATGTGTTATCAGTAAAAAAATATATAACCATTAAAAAAGTAAGCATTATCAATGTTGTATTCATTGGATAGGATGTTATTGTACTACTAACTCCATCTGTTAGAAAATCAAAGAGTTATCATAGCTGCAACAGAACCAAACTCGATACTCAAATATATCGTCTTTAATCTATATTTTTTATCGGCGGTATAACTACGAACTATAAACAACACTACAAAATCACAAATATACGATAGGACATTTTTTTTAAAGCCATGTGCGGGGTTATGTAATCCGCATAGTAGGCGTTACTGCAAACCTAACAATATTAAAATATAAACAACACTACAGCTACTGCAATGAAAGCATTTAGCCTACAAGCCATTGCAGACTCTTAGGCAGTCCAAACGCCTGGAGCTTTTGGACTGCCTAAGAGTACCACCACCAGTTCGCAGCGTGCCCAGCATGCTGGCAGCATTGCTTTTTGGATTGTAATGTTTAGTCGATGACCCAAATTGGTGCCAGCATTTTGAACAAGAATCCATCGACCAAGCGTTCTGATAAGTTTTGAAAAATACGATGCGCTCTAGGACTCCACGGACCCAATGTCTCCACACCAAACGGCTTAAATATGTGACCGCTACCGAGATTAGCATGTTTGCACGTTGGTTTCAGAAAGATGGCACTAAAGTGTCCATGTATCATCCCATACTTCAGGCCGCCCTAACACCTACGGATCAAAGTCATGCCGTCAGGTCTTTTAGCATCGCCATGCATTACACCATTTGGTTTGAGAATAGCTGCATCACTGGCGCTGGTAGAAACCCGGCGTATGATATCGCTAAGGTTGTCGAGGTGGGAAAATTGACTACTACTTTGAGAGCAGGTGGCCATGCGGTTGATAATTTACTAAACTATTGACTGACTAAAACTATTGTTTTTTTTCTTAGGCACATATTATAATAGCAATAGGCTTGTGATCCATTACCTGTTAACAAAACTGCTCTGCTTAAACGTGGGTGCTTAGAGACTCTTGTGCCTACCCATTCGTGGAAAATAGGAATAAAAATTCATGTTGCCAGCTGTTGCGCTTGTTGCGATGCGTTTAGGGCAAAATAAAAAATCAATGCATTTCTAGCCCTACTGCCACATAATTTATGCTATTTAACTCATGTTTGCCTCACTTGTCTGATTTTAATATGAAGATTTGTTAAACGGATATAAAATATTCTATAGATTATATACTTAGATGTCCTATACCAGTCTCTTTAAAAAATAACTGCGTCGAGATGTACAGTCATAAAAGTCTCAACGGAGTTAACATTCCGTCACATTAACATGCAATAAAAATTTGTTAGGCGTAAGGAACAATTGTGAATTTGGTACTCGACACGAGCGTTCCGAGGATCGTACATCGGGCACTTTATTTCGAGTCATATTTCCGCCCTGCGCGGTCCTACAAAACATAATGATTCGTATGTATCTCTGTCGTGAAACTGTACCTCGGGGAGCTGCGGGTAATAAAAATTCTGGCACGCCGTTACAAGTGTGCTTCCGAGAAAGTAATCCGCGAAGAAATACAGCCTCTACCTACTGCTTCCACATTTGTAACAGCGAAATCTCCATTTCTCTTTGACTAGCAGTCGTTTCAGAAGCCGCGAGTCCCTGGTGTGTCGTGGGGGCGACACTCATAAAAATTCAGCGTGCCGAAGTTTGCGCCAACGTGTCCTGAGCTCACAGTCACGCGCTCTCTCGAACCTGCTAAAGCGGATTTCGGAGTATTATTATATAATTTTATAAGCTTACTTTACAGTGTGTAGGCAATTTCGTTCCATGAGTTCGAACCATTAACACGTTTATTGTATTCAACATTTTGAAGTCCTTCCCTTTGAATCGCAAGGATATTAGGTAATGAACTTAATATTATTAGAAGTTTAATGTTTACAATTTAATCCGTAATGTGACTTCGTTCTGCGTCTTTGTTCATAAACGCTTACAAATGCTTGTTTAGGCTCACAATGACTGCCGAGAATGAAATAATAATATACCTAGCATTTAAAGAGGGTAATATTAAAATAATACTCGGCCAGTCACTCGCAATATTTTGTTTACTTTTATTAATTTAACTTATTTAAAAACTTATTTATTTGATATTATCAAAAACCCTTTAACTTATACCCATTGGAAATCTACCTTAAGCGGCAACTCTTAAACAATGCCTGATCACATTGCGGTATGACTAGACGAAATAACATCTTGAAGTTCGGATGATATAAATTATTTTTATATAAACTACGCACATACGCATCCTTACATATAAATAAGTACACTCTACACATTACGTATTATAAAAAGAATGCATTATTATAAATAAAATACCCTATTTTGTGTGATTGGTTTTAATAATATAAAAAATCCTAGTTTTGATTACAAACTATTTTGTTAAAAATGTAAGTATCAACAAATTTAACCCTAAGCTCCCTGTTTTCTGAGGAGGGCGTTGACATGCTATATCACAAGCCCTAGTTTTAGCGCCAATGATATCTCTAGGAGAGCATATTAATTATGTTAAACTTATACTAGGTCTTTTTAGTAAATAATACGGGATAACTCACGTAAATAAGTCAGATAGCTCCGACTATAGTTTTTATAACAAAATTATACTAGGTCTATTTAGTAGCATGTTATTAATATATACATAGTAATTTATAGGTAATTTTACTTCATCTTTCACTGTAAACTATACACTGTAATCTTGGGGCTGGTAATAAAAAATATAAATATTTAAGACAACGCCAAATACTCGTAGAACGACAAACATTGCTTGTAGACCAAAGCTCCCTAAGATTACCGCAAAACAGGTCATAAGCGTGAGGGTAACACATTGGTCTCAAATTGGTTATGAAGCATTGCAATATCCTGAGACTTTCTTGTAACATTGGTATCATTGCAGTATAATTATAGCAGAAACGGCTATTAAAACTAACTTCACTCTATTTAATTAAAACTAGCCCGCTACCAGATCATCACTCATTTTAACCTACATTCTGGCTACTATCTTGCCTGGCCTATATATATATTTTTATGTATATATTTACTTTGGTTACAGTACTGGTACATATTCATAACTCTCCTAGTTTAAAAAAAATCTATTATTTCTATTATTTTTCTATTTGTATATCTAATATTTTTTTTGGTATTTCTTCGCAGACGTAATTTGTTGTTGTATCATGATATAGGATTTAATAAATATCTATATCATTTCATATAAGTTTTTACTAAAGATATATTTTATATAGTAATGCTTTCATATAGAATTAAAGTTGGTAAAATGACGATAAGTATACTATTCGGGAGCTGTGTCGAGAAATCAGCTTTAATCGTTTATTATATATAAAATAAATAAACAATACAAATAAAAATTATTACTTATATTAGCAAAAATTAATACTTTGTATCATATTTACAGCTCTTGTTTACTGCCTTGCATCGGCATTGACTCAATCGACTTAGTTACTTTTCAAGAGAACCCAATTTTTTTTCTTATGAGTATGCGTTGCAAAGTTCTCTTACACAGACACAATGTCTACTTGACACACTTTTTATTATCTCTCACCAAAACTGTTCAATCGGACTTAAATCCGGGCAATAAGTTAGCCAGTCCAAGACAGTAACAGATTGTGCTATGCTTAGGGTCTTTGTCACCGATGTCCCTAAGCACACTTAAAACAATGAATGTTGATATCATAATCGGAAAATATTCTTCTACATGAGGTAGAATGTCCAGTAAGTTCTTGTATTGGGATTGTTATTACATTTTCAATAAGCCAAATAGGTCTGACTCAATGACTACAAAACACCCCCAGATTTTCACTTTTCCATTGTCATGCTTTATTCTTGGTTTCGTGTAGTTGGTATAGAAAGCTTTCTTTTTTGGTGGGCGTCATACTAATCGTTTTTTGTCCGGGTTCGCCCTATCTATTATAATTGCTTTAGAAATAGTTGTAAGCTTTTCCAGTCCTGGCTCTATTTTAGTTTGAGTAATTTTTAGCAAAAGCAATATGGGTTAGCCGTTTTAACGTAGGCTCTGTTCTTGCCCTCCTTCCGTACAACTTTTAATCTGCAATATGTCTTTAAACGGTGCGCACCGCAATTGCTGAAGGGTCATTTTCGCACCTATCCGCCAGGGATAGGTTTTATCTGTATTTCAATGTAAATAAACAAACACCTATATCTACACACCTTATGTAACAGATGCTACATATAGAATAAAATGCAAATTTCTAAATAACAAAACTTTACGATGGATGGTATAAAAAAAAGTGATGCCATTATCAAAAAGTATAAATACTAGTTTAGTAATTAAATTGTACTAAACAGTACAAAGTTAATACAACTCTGCTTATTTATAAAATAAAACAATAACATGATAGGTATTAGGTATTACATAGGTATTATAAAACAAATGTCGAACAAATAAGAGCAATCAGTCGAGTGCGAGTTCCAGTGGTACGCGTAGCAAAAGACAAAGAAAGAGGGTAGACCGTTTCGTCTGCTCTTGATTTTGTCAACCGCTCGTTACTCCAGTCACCCCGCGATCATGATGCATGCAACTGCGTCGAAATAGCGGGAGCTCAAAAATAAAAATGACGACGGTACAAATCCCGTAAGTAATAATATTAGTTATTAAATAAGAGCAAGTTTAACCCCAAAACAACCGCCTAACTTCAACCCTGCAATTGTCCTGTTCTGTTTATTAATGAAACAAAGGTTTGAAGATATCTCTGATTTACAGCCTTATTACCCACATAAAATAAGGCCTTATTGAAGCAATATTTGTGTTGCTAGATGTTGCGCTAACGAGTTTACAAGCGTACATAAATTAATGGGATAATAATGCTTTATTGTGTTATTCATCATTTCCATACAATTATGGGATTTCAGAAATGTTCATTAAATCATGATATTTTTATAAAATACCTGCTTCTGCTAACAATTTTAAGTACCGATTAAAATATCGTTTTTATTATTCCGGGACGACAAGAAATTTATATACTAACCTAATTTCATCAAAATCAATTGAAAAACACACATAAGTTTGAGTCTTACCTTTAAATTATATTTTATTATAATACAAACGTGGTTTTCACTAATTTTAGTATAAACGTATACATTATATATACGGGATAACTCACGTGAATAAGTCGGATAGCTCCGACTATAGTTTCAGCCACATTCGGTGGTATTTTTCAAGGAGAGCTCGGGAAGTATTGAACACGTCAACCCGGAGTCCAGAGCTCTCCATGAAAAAGACCACTAGATGTGGTTGAAACTAAATTCGGAGTTATCTGACTTACTCACGTGATTAACTTTTATATAAGTTACCTATATGTATAATTTGGGAAACGTTATTTAGTTTAGCATTATAATAATACATTTTAAACATTACTTTTAACCGCACCGAGATGTTTATATAATTTATTTCTAGTCCTCCCCAAACATGGACACCTGGAAGAAATTGCTACAAGTGATAATACCGCGAACTGTAACAATAATTCAAGATTTTATTTATTTCATTAATCATATATTATATGTTTCTAAATATGATTACAAGCACTATTGCGTAATAAGTGAAAATCATATATTACAAATGATTGAAGCACAAAATTTTATGCCCCGAGCGGCAATCGACCCCGCGTTCTCCAATTTCGCACCGGATGCCTAAACAACTCGGTCATCATTCACATTTCCAGGCGTCGGGGAATAAGCAGTGGCTCATGGCCGCATTGGAGATGCTAATTCAATTCCCGCCCGGGGCATAAAATTTTGTGCTCCAATAATTTGTAAAATATATATTATAAACAAAATAATATACATAAAAAAAAGTGCTATATATCTTTATGTATATTAGAAAGTTTGTATATGTTTGTTAATCATTTAGTAGCTACTCTAACCTCTACAACGCTTATTGACAAATAATCAAAGTAGAACGGATTTTAGCTTAATTTTGCAATCCTAGAAAATCTATCACATTTATATCATTGAAGGCAAAGTTTCTTAGCATCCTTGTTATGTTAGAGGTACTGATCTTATATATATATATATATATATATTGTATCATCATCAGCAGCTGGAAGACGTCCACCATTGAACAAATGCTATCCGCATTAGGATTCTTGAATATATGTAAGAAGTGCGGGAGCCAGAGGGTCGATGAAGGTCTTAGGTCTGTACAATCTTAAGGTGGGACCCCACTTTAAATTCGACACGAAGTACCTTCACTTGATAAAATCACACAAAAACTTCAATAATAATAATAGTCATAGATGCTCTTTGTTATTTGTTTAACGTTTATCATGTTTCAATATGTAATAACATCTATTCAATGACAACTCAAAATCAATATAACAAAAACTTTGTATTATATTCTATTTTGGAATTATTTTCAGTTGTGCAATTAGTTGTAACTTCATATTATTGGGATATTTTTTTAATATAACTTTGCCTGTGTAGAAGATGTCTATCAACTCTGTCAAAGACAAAAGTCAAAATATTTTATTAAATTTAGACGTCTACGACACTTATAAGGATCACTTACAAATTTTAATATCGAAATATTCTACATTGTTCAGAAAAAACACTTAGGCGCTGGCATCTTGAGAATCAGGGTAATATGGCTCAAGAATAATTCTTAGAAGAGGGCAGTGATTTAGATAGCACCTCTGCCCAGACTCAGGTATTTTCCCCCTTTTAATGCGATTGTGACGGTTACAGCACTAGGCCCACCAGCAGATTAAGCGGACTCACCTCTGCTTATAACATATGAATTTCCTCACTGCTGCCGGTACACACTTGGTGCTTGGCGGCAGATTTTCTACTCCAGATGCGAATGCTCGCCTGGCTAGGCATTCGCAATTTGCCCTTTCACCATGCGGTGAACCTCAAGCCAGCAGTAGGGAAACATGGACCTGCAGCACGGCAGTCCATAGCTACTACCACTCGGTCACTATTGCTTCAAAATCTTCAATCTTTAACAACTTCCCTTCTTTCTTTAACAGTTTGTCTACAACTCTCACAGGAAGATATGAGGAGATGCAGTTCTGACCCGTGTCCAGTCTCGAACCATATTACCGCGTTGCGTTAAAGAAATGAACACAAAATATATGATAAATGAAATAGCTTGTATTTGTTCACTATCAACAAAATATCTATATTCATAATTGTATGCCACATTTACTCATACCTAATTAATTTGAGGCGATTAACGTAAAGCTCGCTGTTATTCATGACCTAAATTAATATCTCTGTCACTACTGAGATATTATATGAATAATGTAGTTCATATTAATAATTTTATTGCAAGACGATTATACTTGTGATATAAGCTGTCGTATTCATGATTAATATATAATAACGCCGCTTCTATTCCTATTTATGTAAGTATCTCCAAGTCGAATATCTGTGACAAGAATGAGACACGTTTTACTGAAACATCGGTTTCACTACAATAGTTGTCTTTGAATCATAGTTTTCAGATGAACTTTAAAGCCACAAGCTAGTTGTCCTAAAAGAAACGTAAATCTATGACAGAGAGTTACATACAAAACCAAATCATGCACAATATTATAATTGTATATTAGGTTTTTAGTTTTTTTTTTTATGCCTGACAGGTTAGCCTTTGACCAATATCTCACCTGATGGTAAGTGATGATGTGGTCGAAGATGTTGTTCAGGCTAACCTAGAAATACTGGCAACAAGTCAAGGACAGCTGCTGGAACACACCGTTGGGTGCTTGGCGACAGATTTTCTAGTTGAGGGTGGTAGCTAGCCAGGCGGGCATTCGCAAAATGCCCTACCACCATGCAGTAACGACTGCCATCCTAAGACATCAACCGGGACCGGCGGCTTAACGTGCCCTCCGAAGCATGGAAGCGTTCAGTAGTAACGTCACTAGCGGTCACCCATCCAACTCATGACCGCGGGCAATGTTGCTTAACTTTGCTGATCGGTTAAGAAAAGCTAACTTCGCTACGAGCGCTTCAGGTGTTTATATTACTAATGTAGATTATGTAAATGGCGCAATTTGTTATATGGTTAATGTTAATATGAATTATGCTATGTTGTATTTAGTTTATGTTTGTACTTATCTAATTTAAGACGTTGAGTTGGTTGTCCTCCCTTCAGGTGGACTGACGACATCGTTAAAGTCGCGGGTAGCCAATGGTTACAAGCGGCTAATAACTGTTATTTTTGGCATTCTAGGAGAGAGGCCTTTGTTCAACAGTGGACGTTTTCCGGCTGATGATGATGATGATGATGATGATATAATTATATTTATATATGAATCGTATTGGAGTTCCTAAAAGCTAACTAGGTCGCTTTCAGCTAATTTAAGTAAGTAGGTACTACAACTATATGCTGCGAAGAATCCACGATGTAACGATGAAAACATCCAGACTATGGGTTTGAATCCCGCACATTACTATATTTTTTTCTCTCGTAAATTTTTAATTTTGTAATCCAGACTATGACTTGAAAGTTTTGTTTATAATGATACTACTAATAATAATAGCATAAGGAGTAAAACGTTCAAGTATTTCTATTACATTTTATAGAAGTATTGAAAATTGTATTATAGAACAACGAAAAAACTATATTAATTTGCATTTTTATTGCTAACTTTACTTCGTCAAAACTTGAGAAAACTTGGTGACATACATTTTTTTGAATCGGGGCAATAACCACGGGAACAAACAAAACCGGGAGAGTAAGCCTCGTGGCTTACTCTCTGGGTTCGTACCTACCCATCTTACGAGTTACATACATGTAAAGAAGAATATTCTCTAACCGACCTTATCCACAAAAAATAACAACAATATTCTTTGTTCGGTATTTTGTTTGTGTTACCTAATTCATCTGGCAACAGTTACTTCTATACCTTATACAGGAGCGCGCCCACCTCGCTTTGGCGCTCGCTTTAATGATAATGAAGCCTATCAGCTAAAGTAATTTACAAGCAATGTCTTACCCATCAAGAAAATGAATTAAAATTTCCTTCCAATCGGCATTTCATCCATCAAGCCACTGGCGCGAGCGACAGGCACCATGTGTTCAATTTTAACTCTGCAGCGCTGAGAAAGCTATGGATATGAGCACAGTATCACAGCTTCATTATTTCAGAGATTTAAGATTCAACCAATTGTAAAAAACACTGCACATTATACCAAAGCCAATATAGTATCTTAACTCATGTCACCTTCCTACCTAACTAGGGTAGTTGTGAGCATTAATTAAAACAGAGAAGGACAGATACAGCTGTATAATGAAGAAGGTTCGTGGATCACAGACAGGTGCTGCAATGGTACGCTTCCGTATTGAAAAACATCTCCTAGTCCGCTAGTGTTGAGGAGATGCTCAGCAGCAGATGCCGGAGATGTTCAGGCCTTGAAGTGCTCTGCATACAGGAACCTTGCTCGTAGAAAGTCCCATTCTTAGCCGTAGAGACTTGGACGCAGATACCGACCGTTGAGGAAGCAGAGGTCTGGTGCAGGTGTAGGTAGAGTTAGAAGAAGCTGGTTCCGGAAGTCAGACAGAGTAGCCTGATACTGGAACCCGGAAGGATATTAGGAAGGAATTGAGATTATTATTGGTTAAGATTGTTCCAGTTGCATGAGCTGGTTGGTCCACTGTCCATCTGCTACCGAGCATGAAAGGACTAGCAGAGGGCCTTGGATGATCTGGCCCGCCAGCAAACATTAAGTATGCCTGAAGGGATAAGATCATAAAAGGAAATTTAAGGTTATAAGGGACTAGTCTAGGGCCCTCGTGAATTGTGAAACATTGTAAAACACCAGCAACACCTTGTAGTCAGAAGAACTCACTCTTTCAACCTGAAGGGCGTATAAATCCAAAGGATGTTCACAAGTTGAAGTTAAAGTTTAGGTAGATAGCAAGTTACATTATGCTTTTAGCTTGAAGAGCTAAGTAGCATATAAAAACGTTGTTTAAAATACACATGTAAGAAGTTAGATGGTTACATACCAACAGTAAATACTATTGGTATGTTTTACTGTATTTAATTGCATAGAATTAAACACTATATCACATAACTAATATAGAAAGGTTAGGTTTTGTTCACAGAATAAATCACTCATCCTATAATGGGGTTAAAAGAATGCACATGCGAATTGAAGTTAAGACTTTAAGTTGAGATCAATCAGATATTTTCTCACTGAGAGGTGGCTGAGGAATGATTATGACTTTTTGTTCATCAAACGTGAAGCCTCCCTCCATGTGCACTGCAGACTCATAGCGCTCGTTATATGGTGCGCCACGAGGTTTCTCTGCAAGTCACCATATAAGGTAACGAAGAATCCGTTTTTCAACCCAATGAGAGCTTTGCATTCTTTTACATTTTGAATCTCCATATCAACGTTTTCAAAGAATGCAACGACCCGACATTACTGACGGTTGATTTGTAACCGTTGAAGACATTGAAAGTCTGACAGCGACATGACAGAAAATATTTTTAGAATCGAATCGTAATAAATAATAACGACAGGTTAACGTAGTGCTCAGGTGGTGGATAAGTCTTTGATTTATTGATAAACAAGAAATGAGCAGATGGCGCCATTGGTGTAAATTAAGAACTTTCCTATTAATAAATCAAAATTATTTGCACCCAGACTTTCCACGGGGTGACATCAACTATAAATATGTGCTTGTGTGGGCGTAAAGACCATCAATAAAATAAAATCCCGTTTTTATTTTATTAACTATGGACACATGAATAAACCAAAATATTACCTAAAAACAATTGTATGAATCTGATTATTGTTGTTCAAAATCAGCGCTAAGAGCCAAGAGTGACGAAGGAGGGGCCTATATTAATTTCGTGGTAGACTGTCAACAAAGTCAAACCAGAGCTAAGAAAACATGCGAATGTATCATAGGCTAGAAAAAAATTTTTAAAGAGCTTAGAGCAATTAAGTTTGTCAGAGGTAAAGAGATATACATTATTATTATATTAGACGTTTGGATAGAAAGAAGATGACTCACAGCTGGCTTCAACCCGTACCTACCCAGAATGAAGTTCTATCGCATTACAAAATAGTGCTTTGCGTATTGAAGCGTCCGCTCATTAAGATTTCTTCCCATTATTTGAATACACATTCTTTTGAACTCAGTACGCACAAAATCTACTTAATGAATTAACATTGTCTTAGAGTGTGAGTTTCAAAAGAGCGCAAATTTAAGTGTGGATCCAATGGTAGAAGCTGTATCACTGTATTACGTGAAAGGTCTGTGCTGGTAGAAAACAAAACCTTTTACCCAGTATACCATAAAAAACAACCTTATCACAACAACGTAAAGATTATTTTGTATAATGGCGCGTGCAAATATTGTACCCCAAGCTTGGAATTGCAATTAAGTGTTTCCTTCACGTTTGTGCGGTGAAGAAGGTTAGTCAACTAATTATGACGCACTTTTCTGTTCATTTACATTCGTGTGGGTTTCGATTAGCATTAGAGATGTTTGGTAATGGGAGCCTTCATGGTTTTATTATGCTTTTCCTAGTGGAGTCAGTTTTCTCAACTAAGAAAGATCGTAATAAGAACCAACTTTACTGTGGAGTTGGTGTAGCAAAAAACTAATAATAGTACAGATTTGTGTAAATTGCTATTTTTAACTAGAAAAATAAAGACATTTACTAATTAAGAAAACATTGAAAGTTAACTGCCTTGGTGCTATTTTTTACGCTTTAGTGTGTGATATACTTATCGATATTTTACTTAAAAAAATATGAAAATAATTTAAATAGGAAAGGTAGTAAGGTTTAGAAGAAAATAGTTTGGGACAGATAGATATGGCGGTATTGCTATAAGGGTTCCCTTTTTAACAGAACCCTAAAAATGTTAAACCTCTAAACATGAAATGCTCATTTTTAGTTTAAACCGTTAAAATATAAAAAAATACTGTATTATCCACGAATGATACATATTGTTTTTCGTAGGTAATAGCCGAATATTTTATGCAAGGTATATGAGTATGAATTACTTTACAACTTAAATATTTTGGTGGGTACCCTATCGCGTTTCCGATTTAGACTAAGTTCTGTTGAGCCTAGCTTTGCCCAATAGAATATGCCCTCCTCTATTACAAAAACTTTCTGAAGAAACGTGGGAACTAAGAGATGCCTACTACTTCTGGGTGTATAGGTGGGACTATATGTCATTATGTGACAGTTTTAACCGACTTCAAAAAAAGGAGGCGGTTCTAATTTGACTTTATTTTTGTTCTTTTCTTTTGTTTTTGTTAGCTCTGTGTTTTTGTTATACTTTTGGTGTTTGTTAGACAAGCATATTGTACCGAACGAGGGATAAGGGCAAGAAGATGATGAATAATTAACACAAAGTCATGAACTGTAACTTAGGAAAACATTCTAAAAAAAAGATATTTACAACTCCAATAATTGTGGAATGCTGAAAGCATCAAAAATGTATTCGATAAAAATTTTACAATTACAAAGGTCTGTTTTTTTCTAATTCAAAGTTAACACCCTCCATTCCGTCCACCGTACATTGCGAAACTTTTTTATTTCCTGAGAACCTTTTAACTCTACGACCGGAGGCTATTGGAATCGATTGTCAAAGTTTGAAATTTTACATGTGTTTCTACATTTTACAAACAAAGTAAATTAACATAAAAAATGGGCATTTGCCTGGGACATTGCCCATTTTTTATGTCAATTTACGAGTAGAATTAACACATATCTGTATTAAAAATGTCACATCTGTATTCCCCGAAGGGCTAGGCACATTAACAAGCCAGTAAGTGCTATGGTTCCATGTAATAGAGCGTGAGCCTACTGCCATTTATAGTGCAAATTTCAGGACTCTGTACAGGTGGTAAACTCGAAAAAATTATGAAGCAAAATTAAAAGCTGGAGTGGGTTTTAGCGTAATACTGTGCCAATATATTTTACCGCAGTGCATGGAATCCATCCATAGGAAAAATCCTATTATACTTTATACTATTTCATCACCTTGAGGAGACGGTGGAACCTTTTTAAACTTGTTGCGTACTTTATTTATGAAGAATGTTTTATTGAACTATAAAATTGTAATTTGGACTATTTTAATTACTTATTTTGTTTACGGTGACGCAATCCCAAAATTTTATCACTCTGATTTTTGATGGTAACAAGTCTGCTAAGCGCATCTTCACCTAAAAAAATAAATGATAGTATATTTTTATATTCTGTCTATATTGTACGTTATTTTAAATAATTGCTTGAAAAACAGTATCATGATATTTAAAAATAATATATCCAATTAAATTGTGAAGTAATGAAACACACTTGTTATTTATAACAATGTTTACAAAGAACGTTGCTCTTTCCTCGAAAATGAAAACGTTGCATTATTGTGATGTTAAATATGAGAAAGATTTTGCATGTCTTCTTTATATTATTCAGTCCATCTGCAGTGCTACAATCTGACAGCACTGTTTTATATCTTTATTTTATGTCGCCGTCGTTTTTCTTTCATGCTCGGAACCGATCCCCTTACATTTGTTATGAAGCCGACGTGAAGCCGTGATGTATTTGTAAAGCACAGTCTTGTTTAGTGAACCTTTTGGGAGGCCTAAATCACATTATACTTAGAAGCAGATCAACTTATTTTTTTTTAACACCTGATAGGTTAGCCTTTGACCATTATCTCACCTGATGGTAAGTGATGATGTGGTAGAAGATGTTGTTCAGGCCAACCTAGAATTACTGGCTCTCAAGGACAGCTGTTGGAACACACCGTTAGGTGCTTGGCGACAGATGTTCCACTTGAAGGTGGTAGCTAACCAGGCGGGCATTCACAAAATGCCCTACCTCCATGCTCTAACGACTGCTATCCTAAGACGATAACCGGGACCGATGGCTTAAGACTGGAAGGAAGTCTCGAATTTTCATACAAAAAGAGAAAACGTTTCTACCCCCCTAAACGATCACCGATTTTGATGTTTTTTGGAAATGTTATAGATGTTATCAATATCCAGGTTTAAAGTGTTTGACTTTTATCATTATATCAAAGGAATTTAAATTAATGGGTATTTAAATACCGATATTTTCTCAAAATATGTATCTCTTGTTTGTGAATTATTTATAGAAAAAATAATGATAAATAAAGAAAAAAGGTAACATATAAACCTAGTTTATTCTGTCAGTTATAAACTAAGATAAAATTTTAATTTTTTGATTAATGTTTACTATAGGAGAAATGTTTTCTCTCAGAACGCAAATTATGCGCAAATTCTAAGTCAAAACTTGAAGAAGCTGCAATTGTCCTTATCGCATTATTCTCTTCGGTCGTTTAGCGGCGAACCAGCATGACTTTGTTAAAATACCTATATTTCTGTAGGAGATTCTCTTCCCGTTCCTCTTAACGTGCCCCCTGAAGCACGGATCATCAATACGCTCAGTAATCATGTAACTAGCGGTCACCCATCCAACTCATGACCGCGGCGGACGTAGCTTAACTTTGCTGATCGGTTAAGACAGCTAAGCAAACTTCGTTACGAGCGCTTTAAAACTGTACCATATTTTACCAACTCTTTTTTTTATCGGATATAACATGTTAAATTATTGGGTATAGGGACACTTCATAACATTGGTGGTTCGCACCGCGGTATGAAACGCCCAACAGCTCTTTTCAAATGGGGCATTTCGCACCGTGCAGTAAGTTACCACGGTGCGAAAGACCTTATAGGCGTTAAATTCTGATTAAGGAGTTATTTTTGTAATTAGTGATATTTTTATCATATTGACATTACAGCTACTAAATATGAATATTGTAAAATGTCTTTCTGAAGCTTTGAATGGTCATAGATGATTGTGTTTTAAACGAAATAAAATCTGAAATATTTTTGTGTTTTGATAATATTCAAGTTGAACAACGTATAATTATTTTGAAAAGCTTGCACGCGGAGTTTACAAACAGCAGTGTCGCCTCGGGGAAGTCTGTTAATAAATTCATAGTGCGGTTACATTTAATAATTGTTGGACTGAATTTTAGGCAAGTGCAGTGTACAAACAAAAGTTGTTTAGTTTGTGAATTTCACGCGTTTGAGCCGCGCCGCTGCTGGCGCAATGTGCTACATCGAAGCTATTGCAGCTTTAATGCCTTGTGGTTTGGAGCCAGTCCACGTACACAGGTCACTATAAAAGTGGTCGAGCCTTGGCGAAGTCATAATTGTTTTCGTTCCACAAACTCACACAGTACAGTTAACACTCAAATAAGTGCGACATTTTTACCTTACACTATAAGTTTCTTACACAAATAGAGATTGGTTGGAAAAAATGTGTTGATAGTGATATCAATACGCTGCAATATCAGTGTTTTAATTATAAAATAGAGCTTGCATTTCCATAAAATATTATACAATATAAATATTGGAAAAGCATACATACCAATCATCCAATATATATTTAGATGGGACAGTATGGGCAAGTCTGAAACTATAAGACATACAAAATCTCTTCTTAAGAATCATGTACTCAATAATAGTGAGAGAGAACTGCATTCTTAGATTTAAACAAACTTTGTACTCATTTCTGTAATTGAATCCGCTCGTATTGAAGAAAAATCTCATAAAAATATTTCTATTTCGATATGTAGGTCAAAGAAAATAGTATCTCTGTGTAGGTTATAAGCACTAGATATCAGCATGAAACACGATACATAAAATTTGTAAAAATGATTTGTATTTCGTATCTTTTAAATGATTACTTCCCCTAAAAATTATATCCTTGGATTGGAACAAACGGCTCTATCAAATGGCCCGATTTAACCCCATTAGACTTTCTAGATAGATTTCTTGTGTTAAGGATAAGGTGTTCAAAACAAATTACGACACTATTGAAGACCTAAAAGCAGCTATAGAGACTAGTGATTTGTTGGAACAAATATGCCAATATGATATCTACACCCTATCAATACGCAGCAATATCAGTGTTTTAATTATGAAATAGAGCTTTCGTTTCCATAAAACATTTCACAGTATAAATATTGGAAAAGCATACATACCAATCATCGAATATACATTTAGATGGGTCAGTATGGGCAAGTCTGAAACTATAAGACAAAAAAATCTCTTCTTATAGGAACCATGTCCTCAATTTTAATGACAAAACAACTGCATTCTTAGATAAAAAAAAAACTATATACATAATTCTGGTATTAAAACTTGAAATATTAAAGAGTAAAATTGCATTTTTCATATATATTTCGATATCGATTGTGTAGGTCATAAGCAAATATTAAGAGCCGAAAATTGAGAGCTGGGAACTCATCTAATTTTTGAAAACTTATCAGAATACTTGGCCCACGCGACGCGTGATCAAAATGCTGGTGCTAGGTTTCCTAAATGCTGTCGTTGTAGTAGCTGTAGTGTTTTATATACTTTGTATTATTTTATTTCAGAAATACATTAATACAATTTTAAAGGATTTTGAAAAAAAAATTAAAGCCTTTTTCATATATATCCAATACAGAATTCCTCAAGGGAGCATAATGCATTATTAATTTTACTTCTACTTCTAGGACTTTAAACGACTACGTAATGTACATATGCGTTTTGTATGCAGGTAATACTATAATGTCTGTCATACATTGCTGAAAACATATGTGTAATACAACACGTATTTAGTTTGTAGTGTGTTGTTATGAAAGGAAAAATAATATATATCTGAGTATCTCAATAAATTTTGCCGTAATTTGTTACTTTTATGTTCATCAACTAGCACGAATTTAGGCATTCACACTGTATTTTATAGGGTGCTTACCATTTGAAGTTAGATTCGCTAAAAACGCTAAAAACGATCACACTCCTAAAAAGTTGTTCCACATGGGTCTTGGCGTAATTTTCGCCATAAATGCTACATCTAATGTCAAAAGTGACAGAAGTGGCACATTTTAGTGGCATTCTTAGCGTTCTTATCCTAAATGGAACAGGGGATGACAGTTACAAACGATCACAGTGATCACAACCGTAGACGCAGAATGTGATCAAAACTATCGAAAATAACGTTCTTAGCGACAAATGGAATATACCCATAATAAGCATGGCTTTTTTATACAGACTAATTTCTTGACACTACTTTTTCTATTGCATCGCGATAATTTAGTTTATAAAATGTGGTTGCGTGGACAAAGTAAACAAAGCAAAGTAGAATTAAGGTATATAATTTTATGATCGCGTTTTCAAAGAGGGTAGACGACCGATAGGTTTAGTAAAAAATGATTTCAAAGCAACAGTTACATAAAGAACTCTGATATGATTGGATACAGCAATTATGCTAGGGCGTGTCCACGAACTTACAATCAAAATCAGCACCCAGCACCTGTGACTTGTGAGTCTTGAGACCAATTAATGTGGCTTGTTGCATGGATGCATGTAACGAGAGGCACAAAGAAGAAAGGCATGCTGGTGTTTATAAACATAATCATACAATGGGAGGAGATTTGTTTCATCCAACTGTGCCGTTCACACTTGCCTTGTATATTTGCAGTATTCTTTTGTTCATTTTTCTACATGTTCATCTAAGTTTCGTGTGTAAATGTTTGATTTCTTCTGGATAGCAGTTTTGCAGAAGGCCCTGCTGCCCACTTTCTGGTATTTTCCTTTCCGTCAAGCTGGTAGTGGGGATCAAACAATGGACTTGCAGTTAATAAATTATGTATATACAGGTGCATGGCTAGAAAGCTAAGGGGTAATTTCTCCTAAGAAAGAAATGCGAGATGCAGCAATGGTTTACCATTTGAATTACGTATGGAAGTATGAAGAATGTGCGTGGACAGTTGCAAAATATGAAAAAAGGTATAAATGTGATGACTGATGAAAGATGATGATTTCGTTCCAAAGTCAAAGTCAAATTATTTTATTTAACTAAGGCGTCTTATGTTTTTTCCAAATTTAAATATTATAATATAGTCATTTCTCTTACCACGTTTAAAAAAAAAAAATTATAAATCCACTGCGAGAAGAACGGGTAAGCAACTCTGGGTATTTTTTTAAATTGTCTCTTAACAAGTAACAAAGTTTTGCTCAATAACTTTTTAGGGTGCCTCATTCACTTGACATCTAGGATTCTTCGAGTAAAGTGAGTATCTTCGAGTAAATAAAGCTTACATTCTAATGTAAGTTTTATTTACTAGATAAAAGCACGAGTATGGTGTTGAAAGAAGAGTGAATCCTATATGTCAAGTGAATGAGGAACGCTAAAAATGTTAAGTCAATAACTTTTTTAAGAGCTTAGCTTTTTAATATATTATCTTATCTTAGCTTATTAAAGCTTATATTAGACACATATCTCTATAAACAGTTCTGATTTTATAATATAAGCTTATTTACAAACGTCACGAATAACAAAAAGCTAAAAATAGTCTGAACCACTAGGATAAGTTGTGGAGTTTACACTTCACCGGGTTTACCTAATTGTCAGTGTGATGGGCATCAATATTGCTATTCAAAAATCTCACCAAAATAAAAATTCATATTTTATTTGACGCCAGCGTCGATGTTAAAATATTCAAATATTCTGACAGAACACTTGAGCCTCTGCGCGCCGACTTTTCAAAATGGAAATAGAGCGTTGTGCTTACAACAATCGTTTTTGACATTCCCTGAAAAATGACGTATCATATTCTGCCTAGATGCCGAAGTTAACACTACTTCGACGCATGAGTCCAGAACATGATTAAAAAAAAATTTCAGTAGTTTTTATTTCAATACTCGGAAAAGTTTATATATACCTGACATGGGCTTTTTCTGGCAAAGAAGATGAATAGATACTCACTGACTTCTAAAAAAAGAGGAGGTACTCAATTCGCTGTACTTTTGTTTTTTGTTTTTTACCTCACACTTGCGCTTAGTAAACCGATTTTGATGATTCTTTTTTATTTGAAAGCTGATGCTTGCCGTGTGGTCCCAGGTCATCAAAATCGGTCAAGCCGTTTTTGAGTTACACTCCAATAACTCAATAAATTTTCCTATCTTGATGAAATCATCATTGACAGTGAATGGCAATCGATCCCATAAGTAGCAAAGGTCACTAACATGGGTGAAAAAAATTAAAATTACCATAAAAATGTAACTGTCTTCAACACTCAATTTGTGAAATAACTTGTCGAAATCAGTACCAGGTGCACAATATTGTGACTAATATAATACTATTTTGCTCCGTTTCAATACAATCTACTATTTCACTTCCTATTTGATTACCGTGTACTTTACTACTTGTACGTGAATCTCCTCTTGCATAGCGGTTTGAGAAATATACGAAACCCAGTGCAGCCACTGTAGGTAACTAAACGAGTTTGTAACGACTTACTTGAGGTGCATGCATCTCTCTGGATTTGAATTTCATATTTTGGCAGAGACAGTAATTTAAATATAGTTTGCCAAAAGGATTACCTGCAGAAAATGTTCAAGCAGCCGTAAACTTACTTAAATTTTAAATTGCCATTTTTGTTTTAAAGTTTCTTTATAGCTAACATTATGCCTGAATAATAACCCACTAAAGTGGCTAGAAAAGTCGCTTAGGAATGAAAGTAAACAAAAGATTGTTACTCAGTATTTTATTCATTCAGAAACTTGACAAGTTTCCTTTCAATGAGGAAAATGACGTCTTATTTGTTGTTACACGAGAACTAAGTCTTTTGAGAACTAAAATGTAAGCAGAGAGAAACAGTGGCACGTAAACCTGCCGAGACAAGGTAAGACAATGGTTTGGTGGAGACAAACTTGTACTCACAATTCCGTGCCGTTGTACACGGTGTTCTATTACTTAGTTATATGTTCTCATCTCTTGTTAGAACTTGCGTGTGAATTGTTAAATTTCATTCCTGAGAGCTATACAGTGCCCCAGTTTGTAACTAGATTTTAATTATGGATATACCTAGGGATTGCGGACTCTCAGTTGCGGTGCATTAATTTGCCTACCTTGGTCACTAGACGGAATAATAACTCTTGGTTGGTTCTTGTTACTAACTGGGAGATATAGGAATTAATAATGACAACGGAATACACAATACGAAATAACTGAATGTGTTGTACGGTGTAGCGTGTTTACTTAACACTGTAATTGGCCGAGAGGCATAGCCCAAAGTTTTACGATTCTAGGCATTACATCACAATATAAATATATTAGGTACATTATTATCGTCCTACCCTATCTTCGTTGGATGTTATAATAGTCGCCTTTTATAACATCCAGCAGGAGGATATTGTGCAGTCCATAACTGTACGGCATGAATACAATGCAACGATATATAATCAGTGATAAAAATATAGTGCACAGACTTTGCGTTGGACGGGATGAACGGCATCCACGGCGACTGTCCTGCATTTTGTTCTGCAAGTGACATTTATTTGCGTCATTTAACAGAGAACGTTGGTGACATCTTGCTCTATTTACTGAAGTATCTAGTAAGTTGCTCCTTTTATTATTTTCTAAAGACTAAAGACCAACAATATTACATCGCTAGCTGTTTTTATCACCTTTTGTAAGTAGTGTCTATTTAAATAGAACATGAAAAGATATTTTTCAAAACGAATACCTTAACGATGTAACATGAAAAAGATCGAGCAATTCAATGAGCTTAGTTCCCGGGGCCAGTCACGCGTCTCATCTTTTTCTCACGGGTATTAATAGCGATTTGAAACAGAGTTGGGTGATTTTGCATAATTTTAGAAATGATTTATCTGTTTGCCTAATGGAATTATCAAGTAGGAACCATCGACCCGTTTCACAGCACAAATTTGCAAATAGCGAGTAATTTAAATCGACGTTTGATTTAAGTGAGCTCCGTCCATATCCGAATTTCTTTTTTTGGCTCTCTGAACATTGAAACATCGCTTTTGTGAATAAGTAAATATGATCTGATGTGTGATAAATGTTTCTGTTTTAAGTTTAAAGTGAATGTTTAAGGCTGGAGTGCACATAGCGCTTTCTATGTAAACATAATTTTATCATGTTTCAAATAGCAAGTGTTCAAACTCGGTGAAATTTTGCGTGCATATATCTGAGTTTATTATCTATTTCAGGTGTACCCTTTTTCGTAAATTTAAGTTTTTCAAAAATATTTAAAACAATCGCGTGCAGTGATGGCTCAGTGGCATTGGCTATGGACTGCCACGCAGCAGGTCCATGGTTCGAATCCCGCCACGGGCCTGAGCTTCACCGCATGGTGGAAGGGCATTTTGCGAATGCCTGCATGGCTAGCGACCACCCTCAAGTAGAAAATCTGTAGCCAAGCACCTAACGGTTCCGGCAGCAGCCTTTGAAAGCCAGTGAAATTACAGGCAAAATGAGACTTAACAAGTATGTCTCAAGGTGATGGGCGCAGTGCAGTTTGTCGCTTGTGATGCAATGCATAATGTTATAGGCAGAGGATACCGCTTAACATCATGTGGGCCTCGGGCTTGTTCTGTAACAATAACATTAAAACGATATTTAAAATATTTTGTGATACTACAACAACGTTAATTGAAATAAAGTAATCCTATATCGTAATTAATTATTAGATCTAAGGAATAAAAGACTGTCAGTTCCGGAGGTGTGTGAGCAACAAACGCACACACATGCTTACATTCGCATTTATAATATAAATATGATGTGATTAAGGCAAGGCATCGGATATTGTGTAAATAATCAACTGCAGCAAGTTGAAAGCACTAACTTTCCTAGAAGTCCTAATCCCGGACGAGTTCATACGTTACAAATGTTGCAAACAGAAGTTGGGAAGTCCATCGGCGACTGCTGAGTAAATCCACCGAACAATGTTCGCTAGAGGATTTCAAAAGCGATCAAACATCGTAGTAGGTGTCGTTTGACTTCGTTTTAGTCCACGACTTTAACTATATTTCACTTGTAACGAACTGAAACGAATTTGGACGTTTGGAGTCGAAGATAACCGTGAGGGTAAACGACATTTTATTCGGGTCGAACGCCGATCTCAACTTACTTAAGAGGGTATCAAACTGGTACGTGCATATATATGGCTGTCTCAACTAGTTTGGCGTGAAGACGTGACATCGACAATGCTACTGTGTCTATTTCAATTGCCACTGAAAAACGGACAAAAGCTGACAATAACGCTAATATAGTAACGGCAAATATTGTCAGTCAAACTTGGTGTTTTATAAGTATTATTAGTAATGATATTTAGTTTTTTTCTCGAATACCTTTAGTGGGCCAGTATCTAAACTTCAACACTCCATTCGTTTCTTTAGTTATACGCAAACTTTTTACTAAAGTAAATGACCATATGATATAAATGTCATTCAGGTCACTGTAGAAAAACAGGTAACCACAAGCTTTGCTCCTATTTGGTACTGAATATTTCTTGCCGGCTGTTCGTTAATGGCCTATATTCAATTCAAGAAAACCACTATGTATCTTTGTTTCCATCCAATTTCATCGCTACGCTTTCGTGATCAGATCTAACACTCTTCATTGTTTTCTTACAGTTTAAGTTTACATTGTCTATACATCTGAAGTGTTTGGTATTCTAGTGGGATCATAGAATATAAATTTTAAATAAATTGACTTAAACGATGAATGAAGATCAACTACAATATTAAATATTTAGTAAAATATTCTACGTTCTACTGTTACCTTTAGCCATAAAGTATAAGCCACTGCGACAAGAAACCTGCAACAAGGACTTGTAAATATTCACGCTAACGCTTTAACTCTCTTGTACTAGGTCAGTTGAGTCAGATCCTCCAAATAATATGGAATAATAATATGTCAAGTCGAGGTTCGTGTCAAAGTGGTGCCCTTACGCTACAAACCCGTCGTCAACTCCTATATTTGTAAGTTTGTTTTATGCGCCCGTACATGCCGGGGGTGGGCGCTTCACACCATCTGCTCATGACTCAGATAGGACTCACCCACTAGGGCTACTGAGGCAACCCCTCGCCCAACCTGTGGTGGGGCTAAAACTACCAACAAAAGCAAATAAAACACAAGACCTAACAATGAATATATAATTATAAAGCTTATAAGATTGCTTAGTTTTAATATACAATTACTAACTCGATAAGGAGACCGTTTAATAACATTAAATACAAAATAAATCAGAAGGAAAACCTCCCTCCTTTTTCGTTCCATCCATTGTGCCGGGACATGCTCATTTAAAAAGAACTATATACATACTGTTAATGGGGCGTAGATAATAGATAAAATTAATGATAGTGAATTTTAATGCTAGTATCTTATTGTCAATCATTGGATCTTTTTTCAAACGTTAACGTGCTAGTATAATACTTTTAAGACGACTGGCATTAATGTTATGATAGGTATTTTGTTAATAATATAATTTATACAAAAAAATTATGTAGCACCAGTACTTAGTATAACACGTATAAATTAATTCAATAGGTAAAAAATCTGATTGTATTTATTTTCATAAAGCGTTATATTGTTCCATTAAAACTAAAACTGCAAGTTATATTATATTTCTTAAATCGTTTTTTAAACCTTTCATTTTGAGACCGTACTCGATGGGTGAGAAGAACAAAATGCCTGTCACAATATGGCGTATAAAATTCGCCATTTTTTTTTTCTTAACGTACCTGGTGTAACTTGGGTTATTACGATGAACCTAATGTTATCTCATACAATAAAATCAGTTAAGCCGTTTGGAAATTATGATGGAATAAAGAAACTCTCCAACATACATAAACCTTGAAAACATAACACTCCTTTTTTGGAGATTCGTATATCGTGAATATATTACACATATACAATATTTCCTGATGAATATAATTGTAACTCTAGAGCAATCTTTTTAACTACTTGCTCAGAAAAATACATTATACTCGTAAATATGAACAAATGATCAATCTCAACACCTCAGTCATACAAAAATACCTTACATCGCTGAAGATGTACGTAAACGGCATGTGGAACGTGGAAGTTATGTTTTAATTGGCATGGTACTTACTGGCTTCAAATATTATTAAATTAATACTATAATTTCCCTGTCTTTGTTCGCAGTAGGTTAGGTACATGGGAATCTGGCGGGAACTACTTAACGAATTTAATAAATAATAGCATAGCATTTGGAGTGTTATTTACAAAACTTTCATCTCACGGGGTAATCGAATCGCGTTTTTCGATTTTACTGTCTTTCAACCAATGGGCTACCAAGACTGACTCGATTAAGTTGAAATTGTGTGCTTGTATTATTTTACCCTTCATAGGGTACGGTGTGGCCACTGACCAACCTGCTAGACATAATCTGATCGAAAGATATGCTTTTTCAAACATTTGATGTCACTACCCTGTATTTCTAAATATAAGCTACTGCTTACTTGGGTACTCCCAAGTGTACAAGCTGTATCGAGTTCTGAGCGAAAATGACATTCACAAATTTTTAGATCACAGCATTTTGCATTTCGAAGAGGAATCTACCCGCTTTCCTTTCCGCTTTTACGCACCTGATAACTTGACCCGGTTAGCACACGATAGTGCTTGTAATCGTATATGAAGTAAAATGGAGTTATATTATTTAGATCTTATTCGTTTTGAAGCAGTGCTGGCTCAGTGGTATTGGCTATGGACTGCCGTGCCGCAGGTCCAGGTTCGGTGCCATGGTTCGAATCCCGTCGCCGCCTGAGCTTCACCGCATGGTGGAAGGGCATTTTGTGAATGCCCGCATGGCTAGCTACCACTCTCAAGTAGAAAATCTTTCGCCAAGCACCTAGCGGTGTGTTCCGGCAGCAGTCCTTGAGAGCCAGTGAAATTACAGGCACATGAGACTTAACAAACATGTCTCAAGGTACGGGTGCAGTGCAATTTGTGACTTGTGACGAAATGCATCTGTTATAGGCAGAAGTTAGTCTGCTTAACATCAGGTGGGCCACGTGCTTGATCCGTCACTATAACATAAAATAATATATATATATATATATATATATATATTTATCCTAAAAAAAAAGTAAATGGCAGTCTATCAAAGTTGATCATTATTGTTACGAGGTCTATATCAAAAATTAATCATTTTAGGAATGTACAATTTCAGCCTTTATTTAGCCAACAAGTTGTGTAAACGCTTATTTATAATGTAGTTTTGAAGCTTAGATAAAAACAAACAAACTTTTTTTACGGACTGCAGTGATGCGGAACCCTAAAAGATTGAGGGCCAAGTCGCACATGGCCAGTTTTTTTTATTATTTTATTCAAAAGCGTTAAGGTATCGTAACTTTCATTGTCTCGTTTTTCTCCCTGAAATAAGAGTATTTCAACGTCGTCATTCTTTTATTAATATCAGATGTACCAGAAAAGCAGAATTGAGGACCTACTTACCCACCAGAAAGCTTTAATGCAAAATTGGATTTCGCGGTCCATTAATTTTCAATTTGCGTGATTGCAATTTTGGAGGTTTGCTCCTTCGAAAGACGCCTGGATTGGGGACAGACAATAACAAAAAGTCTTTAGGACGAGATTGGCGGATCTCACCGTCTCGATTTCCCTACAAACTTTATTTATGTTAAGTACATAGCTTTTATTTTACGGTTATCCACAGGATCACAAAATGAACACAAGATTTGACTAGTTATGATTTAGTATGGTGTACCAAAAGTGTTTTAGCTTAGTTAGCTTGAAAATAAGAAAATGTGTGACTAGTTTGTAAAAAATTGGATAACAGGAGCAAAAAATCCATCTTATGTTAAATGTAGCCCATGCCTAATAATAGGAATTAAAAGACCTATCACGAATATAGCTCTATTGGTGAAGCATTTCCCGAACCAAGAAAAAAATCCGTCGGCTAACTCCTATTTTTGTGATTTTGTATTGCTATTCTGGTAATTTAAAAAAATCGTGAAAGCTGTTAGCGAATTAAATTTTTTATTCATGTATTATGTACCTCACGAATAAATAATATTTATTCGTATAAAGTATAAATATAACAATAAAATAAAATAAGGCCGCAATAACAAAAGCATGTTTTTTTTCAAACTGTCTTTTATTTGTTCTATTTTAAAAACGGTAATACAATCATCAAAATTAGTGTGTTTAATGTACAATCTTAATAGTAAAGCTTTTAGTGATAAAACCGGGCAAGTGCCAGTCAAACTCATGCAAAGTATCATGAATTGAATGAAAAAGTAACGATTTCTTCAACAACAAATTAAATTGTGTTTGCCCTACTAACAAACAGGCGATAAGCGAGAAGCACTTGGCTTGCTTTGTTACACGATTGCCCAAATATAGGAGAGTTATGGTTTCAGGGTTCATGTATGTATGTTTATGAGTTTCTTTATTCCATCAAAACTTCTGAACGGCTTTATCAATTTAAATGTAAGAGATATCGTTAAATTCGTCTTGATAGCGCAAATGACACTATGTGCATAAAAAATAATAAAAATAACAAATTGGCTGACGTTAGACGCCATATTGTAAGATAAAAAAAATATTTTTCTTCCAAACTCATCGATTGGAGTATAAAAATTAAGGGCTGTAAAAAGCAATTTCACACCTTGCAGTTCAAGTTTCATTGGAACGATATAACGTTTAACGAAAATAATTAATTAGCAGTCGGGTTTTTACTTTTTTAATTAACTTATACTTGTTTAGTTCTGCATACCAAGTTAGACAAAGTACCAAACAGAACTGTTTTAGTACGATTGTCTTCTCAGTACGACAGAATGTCCAAAAATATACGACGTGTTTTTTTAAACAAGGGAACAATGATGGCCGAGCGGTAATAGTTATGGACTGCCATGCTGCAGGTCCACGGTTCGATCCCCGCCGCCGGCTTGGGCTTTATCTCATAGTTGAAGGGCATTTTGCAAATGCTCGCCTGGGTAGCTAACACCTGCAATTAGAAATTTATCGCCAAGCACCTAACAATGGGTTCCAGCAGTGGTCCTTGAGAGCCAGTAAAATTACAGGCAAATGAGACTTAACAACTTTTTGTCATAGTGTGACGGGCGCAGTACAATTTAAATAACGAAATGCAAATTATAGGCAGAGGTTAGTCCACTTAACATCCGGTGGGCCTCGCGCTTGTTCCGTCACAATCACATAAAAAAGTTCTGTGATCGATTCATGGTTTAGATGATGGTTTTTTGGTTTACTGACAAATATATTATTATAATTTTTAAGTATTAGTTTGGGGTTTGGAGCTGTCTCTGATATGGGGTAGTACGTTTATCACTATTTCATGGAACCAAAATAATTTTGGTGTGACATGGGCGTTACAGTTAAAGCGTTTTGGCTATAAAATATATTTATTTTCTAGTATTTACAGGTGTGGTGGAATGTTTATGGAATGGAATGGAATGTTTTTCAATGAAAGTGATTCTAATTGTCTTGAATTGAATCACGTTTCGTTGAACTAAATGGCTTTATTACTTACTTTGGAACAACTTTAAATTAGTTTCTTAATAAATTAAGTAACTGTATTATTCATCGAGTCTGCCAACTTCATTTAGCTATAATATCGTCATAACATTTAGTCAATATCTTTTAAAATCACCTTCAGTCGATGTTATTACTACACAAAGTTATTGTTAAATAAATTAATGTAAAATGTAGATTCAGAAATTGTAAGACGAAGTTTAGTAGACGTTATTTACAAAATTAGGAATAATAATTTATGCAAGACTATTCGACTATTTATATGATATTGGTATTTTCGAAGATATTGCGTTTATAATTAAAAGCAGCTTGTAGAATAGTCTAGACTAATTCACAATTTTAATTTATAAAATTCTAACTGTCATTGTTCCCTAGGTATAGATTCTGATTAGAAAAATAGGTACTATTTTGCGTTTCAAAAACTGTAAAAGTACTAGTATTACTTTAACACCGAAGGTTCCATTTCAACACAAAAAGTTGTAAGTATTTATTTACTTACCAGAACTTGTTATTCTTTAAGAGGCATTTCACATTTTAATGCGGTATACGAAGATTTTAAGCGCTTAATTTACTATCATAGGAAATATCTACAAGTTGTTTAATAATTGATAAAAATAGAATAATCTGTTCTCTTTTCAGTTAATGTACCAGATTTACAAACATAACATTAATTATTTTGTAGTGACCAATCTCCCGCACCTTGTTTTACGAATTAAAGAACACATGGCCAACTTCAGAGTTATATCTCTTGTATAAAGATTCATCAAATTAACTAAAAAAAACAACTGTGCATCAGGCATATAATCTTGTTGACACATAGTGTACTAGAATATCGCTAATTAATCGTCATTGTAGAAAAAAAAATAAAGATCTTGCGCCAATTTCCACGAATTATATCAGCAGTTTACCACCATATATTGCGTTTAATAAAGTGTAATTCCAAACAGATATTATATAAAAAGAAAGTTCATTCTTTAATTAATCTGATCTTTAATAAATTGTGATATTAACTCTGTTTTGTTAGACAAGAAAAAATATTTAACATAGCTCGAAATGCACATAAATTGAAATGTACAAGCGCGAGGCGATCAGTACCGCGCGAGCGCCCATCGAGGTAGGACCTGTGTTCGTTTTCCTTGCTCTGACGTCTCGTACGCGGAACGCTTAGATGCAAGTTTATAGTGCGACCACAGTGTTTTGATCATGTCGATATTTTTTTTAAGTAACAAACTATATTTTATTTTTGTTGTCCATAATATAAGTATTGTTGTCTTGTTAAGTAACTACATCTTTAGTTTCTGTTCATCCATTGTGTTAAAAAAAGGAAACGTCACAATTATGCAGCCTTATACAGCGTTATTGGAAAAATGCTAACAACCTCACAGGGTTGACTTCTTCTTTTTGGTCTGCTAGTTTTTATATTATTCTAATTTAAATTAGTAACTCACTAACTTTTGTTTTAGGAGGATTAGATGACAGGCGAATAATTGATTTCCAATATTTTTGGATTCAGTTAATGTCTATGTGTGAACACAGCGATAACTTCAGCTGGAAATTAAACTACCTTCTAATGAAAATTTGTACAAACCGGCCTCCCGGCTTTTCCATCATTTGTACAAACCGGGATACCAGTTAGCGGTCGATAGTCGTATTTACAAATTTACCATTAATCTGCGTAAGTCCGACTTTCATAATCCAAATGGTTTTCAAAAGGATGCATCCTTGCCCATACAAAAAAAAATCCACATTTAGCTGAGATAACGTATGAAATAGGAAGTATTTTGAATATTTTGATGAAATCTGAAACCAGCACAAATTACATTTTGGCCCCAAAATATTACGTCATTTCATATTAATATCGTAACTACTTCAACAGTTATAAATCTAGAAAACCGCAATTTTGCATATGTATAAGACATTTTTCACTCGATATATTTTGCAACGCAAACACTTACCGATGCAAATTTGCGTATTCATTTCAAACTTCTAAACCAAAAAATCTGAAATAATACAGGTATATAAATTACATGTAAATAATAATATCAAAGAAGGACCAAAGCCGTAGGTGGTATAGTTTTTCAGAAAAAATAATTGCTCTCCAATACAGTTTTCCCGCCTGTTGCGGATCCAAGCGCGCATCTACACGTATCCAATAGAAAACAAAAAAAAAACAAAACTACTTCGCCATCTTGCGACCCTCTAAGCACTACGCATCTACTTACCAACCATTGTACTGTTTTTTAAATTATTATATACGCATTTGTTAACATCTTGTTGCAAGTTATTTATCTCACACCACATGAGAAACTTCTCAGCATCAGCGCTAACACCGCCAAAGTTCTTAAAACAATTGGGTTGTTTTACTTTTGTTACTTTAAAATATTTGGCGTAAAAATCTGTAACAATTCATGGCTAAAGAACAATAGTAAATTATCATATTAAAAGAAGATCGAAGTTCTAGGTGAGTTACGAAAAAAATAGAAATAGCAATTAAATTACTATTTCCCACCATTTTTGTCGTGTGTTCAAACCCCATTTCCAGTATTAATTTATATAAAAAGGTGTATTATCATTTATAGAGATTTATTCTATAGAGGAAATAGTGAGCATAAGAGTATATAGTGAGGATTGCATTGGTACCAAGAAGTATATACATACATACATAAAATCACGCCTCTTTCCCGTATGGGTAGGCAGAGACCACGGATTTCCACTTACTACGATCCTGACATATCTATTTTGCTTCATCTATACTCATCAATCCTTTCATACATAAGCGTCGGTTTAGGGTACTTTTGACCTGGCCTTTTTTCAGAACGTCTTCAATCTGATTTCGAAAGTATATATATGTTGATTATAGATTGCATCAAAGATATTCGATTTAAAAACAAAAAAAACCTCAAAATCTGTAAATATATATTTACATCTCGCTGTTTGGTCTACTCAAACTAAATGGATGAAAATGTTATTTTTTTAATGGTGTAGGTGATATATTATGGTATGGGAATATGAGGGTGACATGTTAAAGTAATGGAAAACCAAAAACGTCATGGGACGTTTGTGGTTGGTCCTATGCATGGTCATTATGACAGACAGTGTTAACGACTGGATATAGATACTGAAGAGTGTGAACGAGGAAAACAGCAATTATTAGAAAATTTAAAAGAAAGAGCTTTTAGTCCGCAGCTTTTAATCAATGCCGTTACATCAAATATTTATATAATTTTACGCCGTATAATTTTTTAATTATTTAAGTTTTTTGTTACAATAAATGATTCAAACATATCAATTTTTTATTCATCAAGGATGAAATTTAAATAAAAGATTCACGATGCAGGTTGACTATTTAATGTACATGCCTACTTCTTTTCTATAACATTAGCAAGTAATCGACAACAAATTGATTATTTACTCATGCCAATCACACAATTTTTAAATTCGCAACTTAGATTTCTTTATTAATGAGTGCTAGTATCAAAATATGTTACTCACAGTCACGCTATTCCGTCGTCACTTCTTTCGCTTGTGTAAGCGATGCGCTGGCATTTACCTAAACTTCAGTTGCGTGATTTTGTGAAATGGCTCTTAATGCAATTCGGGATCATTAGCACAAGTCTGACTGACGCTTGGTCCATTTTATAATAACTCGTTTTAATTTAGAGTTGTATATATATATTCTATAGAGTTCTATATCTATGGAATTCTATATGTTAATTCTTATTTGCAAAGGATCAAACACATACAACGGTAGAAAAACACGCTTAATGTATGAAGCGCTCGCAGCAAAGTTTGCTTTGCCGTTCTGAACCGATCAGCAAAGTCAAGCAACGTCCGCCGCGGCCATGACTTGGATGGGTAACCGCTGGTGACATTACTACTGAGCGCTTCCGTGCTTCGGAGGGCACGCTAAGCCGTCTGGCAGTCGTTATATGGTAGTATGGCATTTTGCGAATTCCCGCCTGGCTAATTACCACCCTCAAGTAAAGTCGTCAAACACCTAACGGTGTGTTCCGGCAGGTGACCTTGAGAGCCAGCAATTCTAGGTTAGCCTGACCAACATCTTATCACCACATCATCACTTACCATCAGGTGATATAATATAGTGGTCAAAGGCTAAACTATCAGGCATAAACTTTTTGTTTTGGCAATCCGCAATAGTAATACATTTTCTGTGAAGCTGTAATAACGACACTACTAGGAGCCTACGTCACATCTGTGCATTATAGATACTGCTACAACATTGACCTTAATAATTGTATAGAACTTTAATCGCATTTTTGGAAATGTATGCATCTTCGTTGTAATTTATAGAATATTATTTAATTTTGATAAGTAACATTTATAGCATCTGTGACTGGCGCTGCCTTACAGTTATTAACTGAACGGGTTGAAATACGTTATTAAAATTCCTCTCAATAATTATGTGCTTCAAGGTGACACTACAGACAGATACCAATTGCCGAAGGTCTAGCTTAAGTAAGTGAAACTGTAATCAAAGTGCATTTTCAATAAGATTAACCACGTTAGAATTTCTTTTTGGTTTCTTCTCAACAAGCGTAATCGCAACCGAATTGTGAATGTCTTATTTTGAAGTCTTTCCCCATGATCAGCAAAAAAAGCTTAAATTTGATAACAAACACAAAAAAATGAAAGCGTGATTATAACATAGCAAGACAATTGACAGGACAAAGTAATAAAAAAAAATATTTTCACCTCACTAGCTCGGAAAGGTGTTGTTAATCATCACAGGATCACAGTGTGAGATATCAGTCCCTCAGAAAGCACTGCTGCTCACCTTCTGTTACCCTCAATCGCCACTTATGTTATGACACTCACGGGTAGATATGAGGAGTTCACTATCTAGCCCTGCACCCCCCGGGCAATGTTACCGAATTTAATAAAAACACTTTAAATTTTTACTTTATACTAACGCAAATTTACATTTACATCATCTAAGTTGTTTTTCACATTATGCACTTAGCGTTTGCCTCGGTGAAAAATTGCGGGTTTTGCTTGGCAGAAAAATTGTTTTGCGTCTCGTACCTACCTTTCCGTCGGTACGTTCAGGATTCAATATTTTATAATTACAATCTTAGAATCCTTTGCTTGCTCAGGTTTTAATAAAAGTACTCGCGCCAAATAACAACCTTGCAACTTTGCATAGCATATAACTATTGTTATGCAAGGCTGCAGATTTAACAACTCTATGTTCCAGGATGAGAGGCGCAGTGCAGTTCGTCACTTATGTTGGAATTCATCTATAGGCAGAGGTTACCGCTATACAACAAGTGGACAGGATTCTTTCTCAGTCGTAATCGAATAAAAAAACATAAATTATTAAAAAAAAATAACTTTGGTAACAAGCAAAATACATAATTATTCACGTTACTGCAGCGCGGAAAATACTAGGTGCTTTGATACCAGCTTTCATAATATAAGAAATAAGTGTATGTTGATATTCAAAATTTTATTCAAACATACTTCTAGGTTAGCCTGAACAACATCTTCGACCACATCATCACTTACCATCATGTGAAATAGTGGTCAAAGACTAACCTATCAGGCATAAAAAATACTGCGATTGATAATTAGTTAGTAATTATTATATTTGGAATCGTTATTAAGGCTCGAGTTATAAAAACCATTTCCGCGCTAGCTCATAAAATCAAAATTGTTATACAAGGGCGAAATGAATCAATTCCCATATGAGGCATTTAGGTTATTAGCTATAGTCCGAGTAGGAATTGATGACTTTGACCCGTCGTAGCCCATATTAAACACAAACGAAGTTGCTATTATTTGTTTTATTACAGCAGATTATGTTTAAACGAAATAACTTAGATATTCTATTTTGTTAATATACCATGCATACCATGGTTACGATTACCATAGATATTGTGCCAGTAAGTACTTGATAACATCCCAACCTCCGACACATTCCTGCCCTAGAGAAGGAAGCAATTAACATAAGTTTTGGGGAACACCGTCTTCCACCCGCTACTATGGATCACACAAACGCTATATTCCGAATCTGAGAAGTGAAAAGTCATTTTGCATGCCTGTTTCGAATCACAAATAAAACGTTTTTAAGCTTACGAGGTGAAAAAATATGTATAAAACAAAAAATATGTTGGCCCACACTATTTTAGCAATAATTATTTTTAATCCTCAGTTAAAGACTCAACAGTTAAATAAATTAATTGTTTGTTATACTGTAGGTATTTTTTATGTAAAAACATCCTCTTAAATTATTTATTATACACTCATAAAACACGAAAATGTTTTCGTTGATAAGTACAAGCTAGAGGAATAGAATTTTAAAACTTGTACCTACATTTTATCTCTATTTTTATTTCTTGTATTAGGTATACGACTGTGTCGATGTAGTTATGTTCCGAGCCATTTGTTGGAGGGACGTTTAAACGACGAAAAAACGTGACGAGAAAACAGAAATGTCACATTAAGCTTTCTTTATTGTGCTCGGAACGTTCCCGTTTTGTTCTGTGTGCAGATTAAAACGTGATATTTACTATCAGCATAGCACCGATTCCGCCTATTAGAGAACATTCTATAGTTAATTAAATTTGTTAAGGATTTAACGTTGGAATTTTTATATATTAGAGTTAGAACTTCATTCTAGCCTCTGAAACGGTAAGGTGAATTCTTTTTATCGCCAAATTTTGGTATAAATAAACGAAATTAGCGACTTTTATCAAAATAACTTGTTGATGTTGCTTGAGTTCGGCTTGGTCAATCTATTGATTGATTAATCTAAATAAGGATTAAATAATCGATATAATTATTTAGATAGCTAATTATAACCCCGTAGGATGCTGGGTTGAAATTGCACCTCCCCATATCTTCCCGTGGAAGTCTTAAGAGGCGACGAACTCTGTCTGGAGCATAAACTATACATTCTGGAGCGATCACTACTTCGCTTCAGAAAAGGGCAACTGAGGCTCTTCACCCCACGTAAGGTAGTTTTCCAGTTTTATGTTTAAAATTTGGTTTAATTTTATTTTTATACGCTACTTCCTTATTAATTACAAAGTTCGGAGCGTAGTGGTAGACTAAATCATTTAATGTATCATATTCCAGCTGTGTTAACCTTTAATTGGATTGTTACATATGACACTTAACCACTTTATCTTGTTTAGTAAGTTATTGATAAACCGTACGAGGCTGTCGGAGTACCAATAAAAAAAAACATGGACCAATACCAGAAGGTGGGCAGCAGCGCCTTCTGTAGAACTTCCATCTTACACTGCGATCCCATGACGCCTGCCCAGCGTTGGGATTATAGTAAACCCATCCTAATGCGGTGGCCTATGTAGAACCAAACAGTTACCTAAAAAAAAATATATGTATTATTTAATCCCTTTAACACAGCTTCCACTAAAGCAACAAAAAGTCACGAGGGGGTAATTCCCACTTGTCATCGGTGAAATAAAATGAAATTATTAGCTACCAAGGATATATAGATACTTATCGGATATGACGAGCGTGTGTACATGAACTATTGCAGAACAATTTGTGTGAAAGCTGCTGAAATAAGATTTATTGCAGGTTAGAGTGGAAGAAGCATACACATGTTCCAACCCCAATAGTTCGAAAAACGGAAAGAAAGAAAACGAAATACCTAAAAAGTTTAAACGTAATAGATCTCATCGAGATGTACTTTTAGAATGACAGCTGTCAAAGTAAAATTCTATATTTTGAAAACTATTGAACCTCGAGATCGAGTTGTAGATTAAAAACACAGTAGTCTTAAAAAGCATGCAAATAACACAATTGATTGTTATTTAATAGATATTTATTTAGAAGTATCCGACGGAGTCCACGGTGTTCAACAGCGAACATTGTATTATAATTAATAAATTGTTGATATTAATATTAAATAATGAATTGTGGACAGCTTTTGCCACTTACATCAACCAGGTAATTAAGATTTGATATTTCATTTTCTTATATTATTAGAGCTAGTTTTCTTGTATTAAAGAGACCTGTAGAATAAAATCGCATTGAATCCACAAATAACAACATTCTGCATTGCAAAACAGCGTCAAAGCCTTCCGTGCACACGATCGTGTACACAGATTAGATCGTCAGTATGCAACAAGTAAGTTCATAAACAAAACTGAATTTACAATCAAAAGAAAGAGGAGCCAGCGGCGGCCGAACACCGTGTCACAGGTCATTAATATTAATCGCCGAGGGTGGAACGGCGGCTAGTGCTCTCACTTCATGCATAATTTCAGCTCTGACTCCTCTACAAATTTTAATTGCTGGAGTTGTTACACTGCAACTTTGTTCGGAATTACTATGACCTACGCTTGTTTTTAAGTAAGCACAAAAATTGTTTATGATGCACGCGAGCTATTGTGAGTGTGCTCTACAGTTTTGCGTTCGACTGAACTTTTTCGAGTGTGCAGCGTGCCATGTTCGTGTGGGTTTTATTCGACGTGCCGTTTCAATTTATCCCACTTTGGAACTATAACTTTTTACCCCCGATCGAAAAACTTCTTTTATTTATTTGGAAAAATGTAGCGGGAGTAATGTACCTAAAATTTTTGAATGTACACTAGCGAGCTTAAATAATTAAGGTTACTCGTATTGGCGGATATTTTCATATATCATGGTAGACTTTGTATAAGAGATAGTCCGACTTCACGGTAACTTGTTCAACTAAAAATGCGTATATGTCTGCGGCGCATCCATACTGTAATCGATAAAAGATTTTTTTGATGCTTCTATAGTCTGTCTTTTAAATATTATAGTTTTCCTACTTGATATGATACAATACTTTACTGTAATGATATATGGTGCAATAGTGATACAGAAAAAAGTTCCCGTATTTTTTCAACATTAACCATTTCTGGCAATCAATTTTACATAAAATGTTGTTTGGAATCTTCAGGAATTTTTATTGATTATGATTACTTATTATTACATAATGCTACTGTAAATCTATGATGAAAATATTTTCATATAATTATAGTCATTCAGTGTCAAAAATTATTTTACAAACTTCTGCTTAATAGTTATGTCAAAGTTAATATAAAGATTATAATTAAGATGTAAATTTAAAATATGAATCATCCAATGCAAAATTAATAACAACTTCAATTATATTTTTGGTAAGCTGTATTAATTTTTATATTATCATTTAAGTACTCTTGCGTGGTGGCGTATTTAACAGCCAATTTTGTTGTTATTTTTAATTGTTCAGAAATGTATTTCATTATCAATAAATTATATAAATGACGGAGATTGTATCGTAATTTTCGGAACTCAGTAGTATATGTCATAAACGGTCACCCATCCAACTCATGACCGCGGTGGACGTTGATTAATATTGCTGATCTATCAAGAACAGTGAAGCATACTTAGCTACGAGCGCATAAAATTCTCGATATCATGTTTAATGACAAAGCTCCCATGACTTAACGAAGACGTAGATGTGTGTATCAATGAGAAGAAGCAAATCACTAGAATACTCTTGGTTTATTTTAGGCAGAGGTTAGTCCGCTTAACATCAGGTGGGCCATGTGCTTGTACCGTCACAATCCCATAAAAAAAACATTTGAAAACAAATACAAAGTAGAAAAAAAAACAGCCAAAAATAATATGTAAGTAATGTTTTCAAGTATCTTGTTTATTATCAGAATCAAACGAAAAGAAAACAAAACACTAAAAATTACAATGAAGCACTCGTAGCGAAGTTTGCTTACCTATTTTAAGCCTATCAGATAAGTAAACAAAGCGCAACAATAAGGCCGCCGTGGTCATGAATTGGATGGGTGATCGCTAGTAACACTACTACTGAGAGCTTTCGTGCTTCGAAGGGCACGTTAAGCCATCGGTCCCGGTTGTATTCTTAGGATGGCAGTCGTTATAGCATGGTGGTAGTGCATTTTGCGAATGTCCGCCTGGCTAGCTACCACCCTCAAGTAGAAAATCTGTTGCCAAGCATCTAACAGCGTGTTCCGGCAGCTGTCCTTGAGCCAGTCATTCTAGGTTAGCCTGAACAAATCTTGGACCACATCATCACTTACCATCTGGATATATTGGTCAAGTCTAGCCAATCATATATAAAAAAAAATATGTAAAAAATATATAACTTCTATTTTTCTAGCACAGAAAATTATTTATAGCTGGAGAACGGAGCTTCAGGTCTGATAATCTTTAATCATACATTATAAGTCAAAGAAAAATTAGGCACTAATTTGGTACTAATCCTATCTCTTCTCACAAACACTTATTTTCATTACATAAAGACGATTAGTATTCTCCCCCAAATATCATGAAACTTAAAGGTTTTGACACGAGCATACAAATTTGAAAACCCCTCAAGTTTATTTATAAGGGATCAAATAAGTTATGTATTCCGAGAATGACGTGCGCCGCAAAAGCCCCGAGCTTATTAAGAACAGTCACAAAAAGCTTGTTGCAGCTAGTACTGTGGCACAAAATGTTTTAGCTATCAGAAGCGCAACTTACCTCGTAACGTAGCTCAATAAAGGCTATGAATAAAAAAAAATGATTACAATCACTCCTCATCCCTACCGGAGGGTGTCGTAAGAGCCGACTAAGGTTAACATACCAGAAGGTGGGCAGCAGCACTTTCTTAGGAACTGATATCTCGCACTGCGATCCCTAAGCCGCCTGCCTAGCTTGGGCATTATGGTATTTGTTATTATATTTTCTTGATAAATGACTATACTTTTCGTCGTTCTTAGTCATTCTTAGCCGATCAACTTTGCTAAACACTGTCCGCTGCGATCATCTCTTGGATGGGTGACCGCTTGAAGCATATACTACTGATAAGCCTGATGAGCCTTAGTACGGTTACCTGCTTCGGAGGCCACGTTGTTCCGGTAGTGGTCTTAGGATGACAGTTGGTATATCATGTTGATAGGGCCTATTTGCCTACGTACCCCCAGCGTTTCTTAAGCGAATGCTCACCTGGCTACCACCGTAGACTAAAGTACACAAAAGTTAGGTATTAATAATTGTTCCTTAGTATAAATACTTATGAACCATCAAGGGCATATACCTTCCTCAAAGGACGGCAACGTATCCTTGATACGTCTGGTGTTGCGGATGTGGATAAGCGACGGTGATCAGTTGATCACTTACACTTACAATGTGTAGCCTAGCATCTAATGGCTAAATCCGGCAGCCAGTAATCTTATATTCATTATATCCTCTTTTTTTATTATTGCTGATATGTAAGCCTTTGACCACAATCTCACCTGATGGCAAGTGATGATGTGGTCGAAAGGCTTAAAAGGCTTAACTTAGAATTACTGGCTCTCAAGGACAGCTGCCGGAACACATCGTTAGGTGCTAAGCGACAGATTTTCTACTTGAGGATGGTTGCTAAGCAGGCGGGTATTCGCAAAATGCCCTTCCACCATGCGGTGAAGCTTAAGCCCGTGGCGGGATTCGACCCATGGACCTGCTGTATGGCAGTCCATAGCCAATGCGACTAAGCCATCACTGCTTCAACTTTATTATATTACTTGTACAGTCCAGTGCGTGGTGGTATCATGGGTAATAGTGATATTGCCAATAACAAAGATAAGATACTGGTTTTGTTTATACTGTTTTTCCCCTATGACTTTACCCAGTCACAGCTGCTAATGTAAAATTAAATTAGCAATAACAGGATGCCGGAGCGATTTATGGTTCAGTGGAGGTTCCAGATTGTATACAGACATTGGAATTTTTATGCAAATTGTTCGACTATGTTGTACCTACGACGGCTTCTATAGCAAAATTCAAAAAACGTTGGCATGTTATTTAAAAACAACTAATTCCTACCTTTATTCCAGTAATTTGGGGTCAGTATTTCATAACACAATAAAATACTAGTGGCTCTTGGAGCTGTAAACCTCGTGAGTCTTTCCTAGCGTAGCTTACAATTGAATAAAAGTTGCTTGCGCACTTTAATGGGGGGGAATGGGTCACAAATTCCAAAAATCATAGTTATATTCTGAAAACTGATGATATGAATTTGATGTGACACATGTGATTTACGTTTCTTCATTAATATGAGTGCGCCGCGCCCCTCCGTCGCACCCCTCCCCACTCTGATCGCATTTATTATGGTCAACGATCAAGCAGCGTATGATATTAATTTGTCTCTTCTTCATAAGGGTAACAACAAGTTATAAAAAACAAAAACATTACTTTTTTTTCATATGGCAGGTATAATATTTAAAATCACTTATTATCATTGTTTAAAACGTCTCCAAAAACTGAATCAACAAAAAAAAATGGATTATCATTATATATCTTTTGTGTTAGCTGAAGCAGAGACGCTTGTTTTCGGAACAACGCAAGGACGTAGGACAAATTTTGGGACGAATGCACTTTATGATTAATCAACTACCAAAAGAAGGATATGGGTATTTTTTATATGATGAATAGATTTAGCCGTTAATTTGCGGAAATCCACAAATACTTTTAAAATATTTTAAGAAAACATTAAATTCATATTGTAATAAAACACTTAAAATATATATCTAATGACAATTTTTATATGTTTTTTAAAGACAATTTTAATGCTTCCCGCTGTCGCCAATACAACTCCACCGGACTTTGGACGAGGGAAAGCCCTCTACATAAGCTGGGAACAATTTATAAAAAAACTAATATATATTGGCACCACTAATAGTTACCTATAGATGTCTATCGTGTGCGAGTGCGAGGTAATGATTAGCAGTCATAGTCATTTAAGTATTATTTTTTATATTCTATAATAATAACCTTCAAACAATTTCATTAATCGTTTTTTTCTCATAACTTTTTAAACAAAATCACCGTTTGTATTCAATCACTTATTTGCTCTAAGTACCTACTGTCCATCTGACCATCCAAAGTTTCGTTATAATTTCTTTAAATCTGTTATGAATTTATGAATGTTAATAATTTGTTGTCTTTCATTATTTGCGGTATATTGAGTTTCTCTTCCTGTTTAATATTGGTTCCGTCATTTTAACTCGCAAGCCTCGGGGTCTTTTCGTTTCAAACTTTTCGAGCAATTACCAAAGTAGTTGCAAAGTTCCTCATCGGCCCCTCAAGATTTTCATTTGCAAGAATGAATTTTCAAATTACAAGCTGTAGGTTTGCGTACCTCTGAATATTTTATTTATCCTGCGGTTATTACCTGCTTTGTTCATTTTGGAGTAATTCAGGGAACTCGTTGTTTTTGATTAATATCAGGTCAAAGTACAGTCAAATGAAAAGCATTTTTTTAAACTTGGGAATGTTGAGATCAATTACTTGAACGTACTGCTTGTTTTTTTTTAAACTGCTAATGTTGTTTTCGTATGTTTGGTTTTAAATACGCTACTTTTCTTAATAAGATTTAGTTATCACACAGTTTATGGAAACGTTTTCATATAAGAATTAATATTTATATTAGTTTAAGGGGCTTTGCATGAAAGAAACGGAACCATTTACACATATTTTTTTAACTTTTAATAGGCTTTTGATCAGAATCTCACGTGATGACAAGCATTGATGAGGTCGAAGTTGGTAAACAAGCTTAACCCAGAATGGGATTTGTCTCTAAAAGACAGCTACTGAAGCACACCGTTAGTTGTTTGCAGACAGATTACCTACTTGAGGCTTGAGTGTGACAGCTAACCAGGCGAACATTCGCAAAATAAACTAACCACCTAAGGACTACCATGCTTAGGCAACAACCGAGACCAACAGCTTAACGTGCTCTCTGAATCACCTAAGCGCCCATCCAAGTGATTACCGCAGCAGATATTGCTTAACCAGTTTAATCAGTGAAGAACGGCTAAGCAAGCTCTAGGCTTCAATGGTATCAGCTCACATGCTAAGATTCAAAAGTTAATGTTCTTGAATGTATCTCATGTATTAAATTCCACTCTTCTCCTGATAATTAAATTTATAATTCAATATTTGCTCTTGTGTCAACATTTTACACAAAAGTAAAGTACATGTGTGTGTTGCTCATCCCTTTTACAAGCTTGCCGTTTGGGTGCCTGGTGGATAGAAAGCAAGCGGCGTGCCTGTTGGGTCTAATGAACCCCTACTTGTTTTTTTCATATAATTAATGTGCTGGGAATGCAATGTTATCTCTAAAGGATATAAGTGAAAAATCAATGAAGGATATATTAAAAATCATAATCAATAAACTAAAAATACCTCTTATTTTAGATCCACAATTTGGAACCAGCTGCCTGGCGAAGTATTTCCGAACAGATACGACTTAGTGGCCTTCAAGATGAGAGCATATTCCTTTCTCAAAGGCCGGCAACGCATCCTCGAAACCTCTGCTGTTGCGGATGTTCGTGGTGAACTATTAAGCCAGCTGGTCAATCTTTAACTGAAAAATAATATTTTCTACGCTTTAAACCCACATCACTAATATGTTATAAAATTAATCATAATGACTTACCGACAAATATTTACGCAGTGGGCCTGGTCTGGTCCCTGAGACCCGTTGATGATTTCTTTACTGATGAGTCTGACAGACCAGGCATCCTAAAAGGCCCATGATACAGATACAGATGGACAGACAGAAGACAGACCACACATATATTCAGACAACCACATCAATAACATGATGATTATAATTGTATTTTTTTACAAACTTCTTTTAACCGGCGCTATGCCTTTATTACCAAAATACTACGAACTATATACTGCTTGTGAGTCTGCAATGACTTATAGGTTGTCTACATGCAGCTTTGACATGACAGCATGCGTTTTGACTTCTGGTTTAAGATATTTATTTCTCATAAGAATTATTTCCCTTACATAACATTACATTAAGTTTAAACATTTTTGTTAGGCTTCGTACAGTACACTACAATAGCACAATACTTGACTTGAGAATACAATTTAGAAAACCCTTCAAGTTTATTAAGGGATCAAATAAGTAATGTATTCCGAGAAAGACGTGCGCCGCAAAAGCCAAAGCTTATTAAAAGCCTTCACAAAAAGCTTTAGTAAATAGTTTAGTAATGCAATACAATATTTGCTCATTCCGTTTACAAGGTAGATAGATGCCTATGATATACAAACGGACAGACAGACGGATCACACATATAGGCAGACAGCGAGTCATATTGATAAGGCTAACTATTACTTTTTGGCTAGGGAATCCAAAAAGTACAGACAGGAAAGCCCCGCGGTCATGACTTAGATGGGTGACCGCTAGTGACATTACTACTGAGCTCTTCCGTGCTTCGGAGGGCACGTTAAGCCGTTTGTCCCGGTTGTCGTCTTATGATGGCAGTCGTTATAGCATGGTAGGGCATTTTGCAAATGCTCGCCTGGATAGCTACCACCTTCAAGTAGAAAATCTGTCGCCAAGCACCTAACAGTGTGTTCTGGCAGCTGCCAGTTTATTTATAGCTGATAGGTTAGCCTTTGATCACTATCTATCTCACATGATGGTAACCAGAATTACTGGCATCAATGACAGCTGTCCTTGAGAGCCAGTAATTCTAGGTTAGCCTGAAGAACATCTTCTCCCACATCATCACTTACCATCAGGTGAGATCGATAGTGATCAAAGGCTAGCCTATAAGCTATAAATAAAAATACCGAAAAATAATATTCATCCAAAAGCAGTTACCACTTATGATTAGTAGATATTATCTTGATTAAAAAAATGTATGCTTCATAATCATTACTGTCATCAGCTGGAAGACATCCACTATTGAACAAAGCCTCCCCTTAGAACGCCACAACGACGACTATTAGAAACGCAAAACATCAAACAATACCGTAAATTGAAGGTTTGTGCATACTGATTGTATGAGAACAATGTTCTAACAACGCAACGCATTGCAAATATGAATGAATATGGATCGTAATGTCAGTCACTCTATTTGGGATTCAATAACAGCGGTCATTTTGGTACGCAGTCGAGTATTTTTTGATAATATGTTATTTCAAAAGCTCTATTGTATTATGTAAGTTTTTTCATTACCTGCACATGTTAATTACCACTAAAGAATAAAAAAGCACGTTACTTGGTAACTTTAAGACGTTCGCGTCTTGAATACAGTTATCAATATTTAAGGCTTGGGATCTCGCCAACGACCTTGAAGATCTAGACGGGGCAGGCTAATTATCATCGCGCTAGCATGCACCAAACATCGCAGGTGCGCTGCGGCACGGGCATGTATTAGACTAGCAAAGTCATCGCACTCCAATCGTCACAGAATAGCAATCAGAGAACATCAGGATCAACGTTTTTAATATTGCCTACCTAAAAAGTACTTTATAATAACTTTACATGAAGAAATTATAGGTAGATCAACCAGGGGCGAGTAGGTACATTAGCAGGGATAACATAAAGTATTCGAAATCAAAGTCAAAATTATTTTTTATAAGATATTCGGGTTTATAATTTATTTATTTGCATAACATTTGACTTGTTTTTATTAGGTAATTAGCTTATGCATGAAATTGATAATAATTAATACTACCAATATTATGTGGATGTCTGTGTGTATGTTGGATACCGCGTAGCTCTACAAAAGCTTTTGTTTATGTTATTGTGAAGGAACAAGCTCGAGGCTCATCTGATGTTAAGCGGACTAACCCCTGCCTATAACTGCATTTCATCACAAGTCACGAATAATTGCACTGCGCTCTTCAACTTGAGACATAGTTGTTAAGTAATTTCACAGGCTCTCAAGGATTGCTGCTGAAACACTCCATTAGGTGCTCGGCAACAGATTTTCTACTTAAGGGTGGTCGATAGCTAGGCAGGCATTTGCAAAGTAGCAGTCTATAGCTAATGCCACTCAGCCATCACTGCTTCAATAGCTTAAAAAATTTTGATGAGATTTAGTATTTCAGATACAGTAGGTACATTACTCTGCAGTATTTATTACTGCTTATTGAGAATGACTTATATAAAATTGTCTTCGGTTATGTGGATGACATGGTTGTATTCGCCGAGAGTTATAAGGTGTTATTGTTGGGTAGCTACAGAGTCACACCATCATGTAGAATGTTATAGACATTATTATAAAGCGTTAAATCTGCTGTATCTGTACAACATTCTTGTGAATTAATTATCTGAATTTGAATATGAATTCATCGAAGAATAAATGCCAAATTCGGAATAACGACCTCCAGAACAACTTAGGTATCGATTTTAATCCAAATCGGAGTAACTTTTTTCAGTCGGCAGACGACATTGGTATGCAGTATTAAACTATATCATTTTTCTTATATAGTGTTATGTTTGCAATAACGCTGGCTTGGCGATTTTCATTTTTTTTTTTTATTTTTTTTTTTTTGTGCATGATAGGTTAGCCTTTGACCACTATCCCACCTGATGGTAAGTGATGATGTGGTCGAAGATGTTGTTCAGGCTAACCTAGAAGTACTGGCTCTCAAGGACAGCTGCCGGAACACACCGTTAGGTGCTTGGCGACAGTTTTTCTACTTGAGGGTGGTAGCTAGCCAGGCGGGCATTCGCAAAATGCCCTACCACCATGCTATAACGACTGCCATCCTAAGACAACAACCGGGACCGACGGCTTAACGTGCCCTCCGAAGCACGGAAACGCTCAGTAGTAATGTCACTAGCGGTCACCCATCCAACTCCTGACCGCGCGCGACGTTGCTTAACTTTGCTGATCGGTTGAGAACAGCTAAGTAAACTTCGCTACGAGCGCTTCAGATTACAAAATTACAAATTTACGACAGAAAAAATCCCGCACATGACTATATTTTTTTCTCTCGTAAATTTGTAATTTTGTAATGAAAATCTCCAAGCCATAATACAGTAGAAAACCATACTGTAGCCGAATAAGCATTTTACTCTGTGGCACAGTGCGTCCGTCAATGACATCGATTGGATGACTTACTTTATAAAAACAAGTCATATGTATTTGCTATGCTCTCTTTCTTGGAATGGTATTAATCACTAGCGCTATAAAAATACCATAATATTTTATGTCACAAAATATGATAGGTTGTACGATCACGAAGTAGCATAGGTCCGGCGTCTAGTAATGCATGAGCGGCACTGACGGCTCGTCCCTCGCACCGCGCAAGAGCCCCGCAGTTGCTTGGAAGTAAATATCGTAATCGCCAAAAAGATATCTTTTAATTTAGAGAGTACCGTTCCAGTAACGCCTTTTTTGTCTTAGCGAAATTGTAACACAACCTTTGTTATATTTTTTAAATTAAGGATCAAGTGAATAAGTCAAATTGGTTCAGAGTAGAAGGGAAATGTGTCAAAATTGAGATATTTTTGTTATTTTATTCATCGTACAAATTTAACAAATCATAAAACTGTCGGGGCGCTTTTGTACATTATGAAATGAAATAAATACATCTGCAAGTATATGAATCCTAGCTACAATATTTTGAAAGGCAGTAAAAGCTCAAAAATCTCGGTAATGTTGATATTTATGAGAGAACAGCCTTAACGGGAGTTACTAGCGATAAAACATGAATATATTTACCTCGATGTTTCGACCAAGTTGCATTGGTCGTGGTCCCGAGCGGACTGAAGAGGCGGGTGTCAATGTTTTAAAGGGCAGGATTTTCTCCAACTACCCGCATTTGATTTAGAAATGTATCGTCTCAACACACAACACTGACAATATCCACAGGTCTTAATAAAGATAAAACGCGTATGGTACATTTCCTTAGCATTGGATTTTAGGATTCAGCTAATTGAATTCATCTTGTCTATTGCAATTATGATATTTCTTTATTTCAATAGCTTCTTGTACTAGTCTATAATGGTAGTGACGCTCCATTGAGAGGACTTTCGGGTTGACTGGATTGAGCTCCACTACCCGAAAGTTCTCTCAACGGAACGTCACCACCAATATGTAAGTTACTACGATTAAATTCAAACACTACTTAAATTAGACAAGAGTATTTATAATGGTATTCCTTTTGGGATGTCAGTCTAGAATATCACCCCCTCATCTCAGTAAAAGGCGACTAAGGGTAACACACCAGAAGGTGGGCAGCAGCGTTTCTGAGGAACTGATATCTTACACTGCGATCTCCAAGACGCCTGCCAAGCGTGTGGGTTATGGCTAACCCCCCATAATGGGGAAGGCAGCGTTGAGCACTGGAAAACCCGGCTGATACAGTACAGTATGTATATGAATTTATAATGAATCCAAATTATAATTAAGAAAATAATATCGGAGAGAGAAAGCTCACTAAGAAATCCCAAACACATATCCATAAATCTCACTTCGGTAGACTCCAAGCCGTAGTTTTCATTAAAGCAAAATCTATTTTGACTGAATACGGCTCTGTGGACATGAAAACTATGGCTTTGAGTCTAACGAAGTCAGATTTATGGATATGTGTTTGGGATTTCTTAGTGAGCTTTCTCTCTCCGATATCATTTTAATCGTCGAATTTATGCGAATTATTTGGGTCAATTACTAAATCGCCTAAAGTAAAAATGCTAATCACCAACCGACCCTAATTGTTAGTATTATAATCTTGTGTATAGCATTGTGTACTATTTTTTATGGTGTACTTTGTCTATGGTATTCCTCAGGGCAGCGATTTATCCCAATTACTTTTTGCAATATATTCATATTAGCTACGCTCCGCGGTTTAACCCGCGTAGACAATGATGTTTAAGTCATGATGCGATGAAAAGTATTCTATATATTGATGCAAGACCTGATCTTTCTGCATCCCAAGTTCAGCTTTAATCGGTTCAGCTGTTCCAACGTAAAGGAGTAACATACATACACTCATATCCTCTCACATTCACTCACAAACTATCGTATTTACATTTTTAGTGTGATAAACACGGAACAATTTCAGCGAGATTAATATTTTTTTATTCAAGGCACCTAATATGAGTAATTTAATACTCAAATGGCTTAGGGATTCGTATCCGAAAAACTGTTTTATTACATTCATTTTCTTCCAACCAAACAACAGTCAGTAAAAGTATTACTAATATATTACTCACCAACTATCTCTTCTTCCTATATCTCAGTTTCGTAGAATTTATTACATAGAATATAATGTACCAATAATTGCATTTACTTAACTCTTTTAGGATCTACAAGTCCCTAAACTCCATACAAATATTCCACTATAGGGAAACAAAACGAATCCAAATAAAATTGAGTCTAATAAGGAAAAATTACTACTAATTGCGTTGTTACAATACCTTTAATTTTGTGACTGCATCCCCTCTTTAATACTTCATAATTGTTCAAAGTTTGTATTAATAGTGTTATATTTTTAATTTGATTTTTTTTATAATTATGCATCGTTAACAAAGGTAAAAACATCCTAAATATTTTGTAACGTTATACTGATACAAGAAAATAAACCAATAAACGCTAGCCGATATCTAAATATCATTTTCCTTCCTTGGAGTAAGTCAATGCCTAATATCAGATAGCCATTCGTGTAGGTGTCAATTACGATTAAGTACCAATCTTGGCTTCTGCACGTTCCTGATATTGTGTCTCTAGCGTCGAGCCGGCTTCCAAAGTCTGTTTAGCACTTTTACATCGGACGATAACGATATATCCTGTATTTAAGCAAAACAATTTTTAATACATACAAAATGCTCAGAATGTAATGTACTCACGAAGCTTAAAGACGGTTTTTTTATATATATTGGTGACAAACCAGCAGACGGCCCGCCTGATGGTAAACGGTGACTGCCGCCTATGGACATCTGGAACAGCGCTGCCAATGCGTTGCCTGCTCAGAGAGGAATTTGTAGATGCCCCTTTTGAAAAGGTACATGCAGTAGCTTCGCAAAAAGACCTCCGGAGGAAGGTCATTCCACATCCTACAAGTATGCGGAAGAAAGGAGCGACCAAAGCGAACAGTGTGGGATGTCCATACTTGCTGGATGTGGGGGTGGGTCTTTTGACGGTGTCGAGATGTGCGGTGGTAAAATTTGACGCAGGAATAAGGTCAAAAAGCTCGTCGGAACATTACCCGAATTATCACATCATGCAGAGCTGTTTGTTCTAAATACACAGACCAGGGGTTCAGTGTCACGTTACAGATGCAGCTGTACGTAACCAATTACAACAATGTCAGGAAGAAAACGATAGCAAAAAAAATCGTGAGTCGTGAAATATCTACGGAAATTGAACATTGTAGTGGTAAAAGTATTTTCAAATACAATTTATTAACATTCATATTATAATTAACAAAGCACATATTGATAAAAATTGCAAGAAAATGGCGAGAAGTAATTACGCTATCTTTAAACTAAAACCATTGTTAGATAAGAAATCGCTAATATCAGTAAAGGTACTATGTATATATACATTCAATAATAAGATATTCCATTACTGTTTGGGGTAATGCTACAGAGGTAACAAGAGTTCTCAAATGTCAAAAACGGTCAATAAGAACAATTAATGGGCTGGAAAAGCGTAGCCCCGCAAGGGAGCACTTTAAGAAAGACAAAATTATGACAGTTGTTTCTCTTTACATCTTTAATTGTTTATTAGAAATTCGTGAGGATAGGGATATTCCAGAAAAACAGGAAAAAGTTTTACCTTACAATCTGCGTAATAATAAAAAGCGCATTATAAAACAATAAAATTCGGGTTGTACCAAAAATCAGAGTAGCTAAAGTACAGAAACAAGGTCATTATTCGAAAATACATGTATAATCTATTACCAAAAAGCTTGACCACCTTAAAATATAGTATGTTCAAATTGAAACTTATGAAGTTTTTTGAAAACAATCCCTTCTACGCATTAAAAGAATTCATCTCAATGCAGCTTTTAGAATCTTTGTTCTTAGGACAAGTGCAAACGTGACAACTGAAAAATAAAACTTCTTCATATCTTTATTAAAAAAACGATTACCTTATCAATGAAAAAAATTTTAACTTTTTCACCTTTTGCGGGAATCACTTCTTTTGGTGAGACGAGGTTTAGTAGTCTGGTTTATGGCCATACTTTATGGCCAACTTTTATGACAGCTAAGAATAATGACATAATATAACGACTGCCAGTTATAACTTCTATTTGCCTAGTTGGTCGTTTTGTTTAGCAGTCGTTTATATACGGATAGGTTGAAACATCGTAATGCAAAATTAAGTCATAGTGTAATTGCGATACGATTCAAATGCAGATACGTTATTTTTACTTATTTGTTTAGCTAAGAATTATGAGTGTCTATGCAATATATTATTTTTATACAGGTTTGTTTATGATGACTTGTTTTTTATGGGATAGGAGGGCAAACGAGCATATAAAACACCTGGTTGTAAGTTTTTGCATGGTGGTAGGGCATTTTGCGAATGCCCGCCTGGCTAGCTACCACCCTCAAGTAGAAAATCTATCGACAAGCACCTAACGGTGTGTTCCAGCAGCTGTCTTTGAGAGCCAGTAATTCTAGGTTAGCCTGTACAACATCTTCGCCCACATCATCACTTAGCATCAGGTGAGATTGTGGTCAAAGGATAACCGATTAGGCTGAAAAAAAGAAGTTATAACCATTGCCGACGAACATCCTCAATACCTCTCGTCCTCATATCCTCAATAGTCTCGAGGATGCGTTGCCGGCCTTTAGGAGGGACTATGCTCTCATCTTGAAGGTTCTTAAGTCGTATTGGTTCGGCAATACCTCACATGGTAGCTGGTTCATTTGGTACTTACAGTAAATGATGGAAGCTTTGGTAGGTGAGCTGTCGTCTATTTTGTAATGTCTTTGGTTAAGAATAATTAATAGAATATTTGCAGATTCTTTTACTGTCTTGGTTAACAAATGGTTAAGGTAATCGGAAGACTAGTTCATCGCACAGGAAGAAATTCACCTCAGAAGCTCGGAAAGATTCGAAATCTACGTGGAAAAGACCATTGAATTTCAAACCACTTTGAAAGTTTTAATATTGTTTTTATTTATGTTTGCAATAACGCCTGCTCGGCGGATTACATTACAAATTTACGAGAGAAAAAATAGTCGGTGCTGTTCCAGAAAAATGAATTGTCTTTATATGTTATCAATTTTATTTATTTAACTTTTAATTTTGACTATTAATGAAATCAATTTTACCATATTATTTAATCTGTTTTTCTTGCACTTAGCTTTTTCCTCGCTGTATTGAGGTGAGTAATTTTGTGTTACACTCGGCAGAAAAGTAATTTTGCGTATCGTTCTTTCGAAACCTTCGGTATGCTTAAGATTTTATATTTTGAACCGCTCGCTTTTCTCTTGGTTAATCTAATATTAATAATAATTATATAATTAATACTACACACAGTAATAATTATATAGTATGCGAAGTTGTTATCCTTTGAAGTTGAATCAGTACAGGAAACCAGGACCATGTTATAACACTGTCCGTGTGATCATCCGTCGGTAATACATTTGTTAATTAACCTTTAAATAATCTAAGTACAAGTAGAGCAAAGTAAATAAGAAAATTATCGTTGCCAAGAGAACAATACTTATACGTATATACACAGTGAAACATCAAGCTTTTGGCAAACAAAGTCCTGCTCAGTGTCTCCCTATTTGATAAGAGAGTTCATATCCGTGGGACGTGAGTGTTCATATCCACATATGTTGGAGATAATTCCGATTTGCACATATCCTGGCAATGATCCAAGCCAAGGTTTGTACCACATGGTGTTGTCCTTGGGCCAGTCGCCAACTAATATCATAAGGTGTTTTCAGTGCTTGCAAGAAGCGGTACGGTTTTTGCGTCCCTTTCAAATAACATGTAATCTTTCAAAAAGCATCTTGCTCTTCAAACAATCGGAACATATCCATTTTTTAAAACTGTTTTATAAGTAATTACAATTGTAGTAATTAAACAATAGTCATTCTAGCCCGGACCCCACGGGCCATTTAAAGTTGTTGAATTACTATGTATAATAATCGCGAATATCTCAGACAACATTATATTCAATTTATCTTTGAATTATGGGGGCTTAAGTTTGGCATGGCTTGGATCAAGTTGATATCGTAATCGTCTTTTGTAAAAGCACCAAATCTCATATGTCGACGAAACGGGACCTTAATTCATATTAACCTTGCTTTTATAACAAGCTTTTACATAAATAGGGAAAAGACGAAGGATAATTACCTATGTAGTCAAGAAAAATAATACCTTTGTTCATATATTTTTGTGCGAGGTCATATTATGTTTCCTTACAATAAGTGTATTTACTCGTAATGTGCTTAACAAATACTTTGAAATCTCTTTGTGCTCAAAGCGCAATTTCTCAGACGACATTTCTGATTACTGTATCAGCCAGGGGATGTTGTGTTCAGCAGTATACAATCCGGGTGATACAGCGTATCAGCAGGATCAAACCGTAATGTCCAGCGTTGAACATAGCCTCCCCCATTTAGAGGGAGTTTGCCATAGTCCCCACGCTTGGCAGGCGTTTTGGGGATCGCAGTTTAAGATCCACATAAGTTCCACAGAAGTCGCTGCCTACTTTCCGGTATTTTATCTATAGTCGCCTCTTACGACACCCACAGGTAGCAATAGTGGGGTGACATACTAGGTCGGCATCCCACAGGGGCTTTGCTGTCTTGGTACTTAAGGTAAAGTAAGGATAATTAAGTATAATTAATTAATATAGAGGAAACTAATTAGTACGTTTTTACCTTCATGGTAATTAAGCCAAAAACTAGCTTTCTTATAAAAAAAACTCTTCTATTCTAAATATTTCAGACATAAATAAATGGTGCAAAAAAAAGGTGCTATGGTCCAAGATGTTAAAAGAGCAGGCCATGAGACAAATTACTTAGCATTCCATGGATTCACCGTGCGGCGACTCCATGAAATGCTAAGGGCTGACGGGTCCATAGCGTTGCAGAAGAAGAGGCCCAAGTCACAGGACCCAGGGAGTAGGGTTAGGGGCTCCCTTTACGATACATCAATGCTCCCCTTCACCGCTCGAGTCTCCTCCCCTGCCTTACAAAATTTGTTAGGATCCTACTTATGCCGCCTGAGATGCACGTTCTAGCATGGAAGTTACGATTTAACAAATGAATTAACCAAAAACGGTTATGTGGTTAATCTATATGGTGTAGAAATTGAAGGGGTTTACCAGCGAAATCCCTGTATAACCTACTTAAAGACCTTGGCCTGTCAAGAACAACCGTAACTGCCATCCTAGAACGTGTATCCAAGGCGGCATTAGTAGGAACTTGCCAAATTAGGTTGGGCAGGGGAGGAGGCTCGAGCGGTGAAAGGGAGCATTGATGCATCATAAAAGGGCCCCTTAACCTTACTCACTGGGTTGCAAGTCCCAGGCATCTTGACTTGGGCCTCTTCCTCTGCTACGCTATGGATCCGGCACCCGCACAATGAATTTGTGGAATGTTACATAAATTTGTCTCGTCTGTTCTTGACAGGCCAAGGTCTTTAAGTAGGTTATATAGGGAATTTGCTGGCATACCCCTTGCTGCAACTTCTACTGCATATAAATGAACCCCAATACAGTCTCTCTGAATGTTATTTCATTAAGGAATTCCTGTTTGAAATGTTACTGTTAATTTGGTTTTGCAAATAAAATCAATCGTGCGTGGAATCGATTTCTTGTACAGGAAGTCTAATATCGATATGTATAAAATCTACATATAGGACTCCCATGGTAGACTGTCTTCTAATAGATAAAAATGTTTAGAGAAACGGCAATTAATATTGAATTTTACATCGTTTTAGCAGGACTGAGAAATGGAGGTAGGTGGAGGGGGTTTTACAGTTATTAGTTCGTTTTGCATCAGGGCGGTACCCGGGCATAACCGAAAGCCGGTTGTGGGATTTAATAAATAAATTAAATTCGATAAGCAAAGAATAGCAAACTTAAGTATTTCAAAATAAATACGCATGTTGCGCCGTGCCTAGAAACGGGTTGTGGAAAAGGCAGAAAATTAAGATGGTTTAAAAAAACACTAGCTTAAACCACCACAAACATATTAACAGTTCACTCCACAATCCAATTCCGGCAACAAGTTAGTCAACTTTATCATAGCTTTAAAACATTGTTTCATCAGAAATATCACTTGATATGACAGGTGTCAACCTCCTGTCATATTACATTGCCTGTGATGTGGTGACGTTGTGAAATGAGAAAAGTCCCTAAGTTATACAGTTTTAGACCGAAGCGTTGATGTTACTAGTAGAAATTCCATTTAACTGTCGTTGAGTAGGGATGTTCCTTAATCAACCGCACAGTGACATCGCAATTTGTTGATGTGATAATTCAGGGTGCTTATTCAGTTTCCTTACAATAACTACTAGATATTTTTGACCAATTCAAAAAATATAAGATATTAATGACTTTTAGTGCATTATTGATGGTAATGCACGAAACATATATTAAAGAGGATGTCTTTTACCATGATCATTGACTAGATCATTCACCAAGTAGTTATAAATTAAATTATGTTACCTGATGTACGATAACGACAAATTTGAATATCCATGTACAACTGTCGCATTTTTTATGAACATATACATATTTTTTAAGCATACGAATACAAGAACCGATGCAAAATATTTTGTAAATTCAAGTTAAAATCGCGAAATATGTTTACAAGAACTGTATGTAAATAACATTTTCGAAGCTCTGTGTGGACATATCATAAATAAATATTTACATATGCTGTGTACATTAATGATGTTTTAGGAATGTGGTGCGTTGTTAGCTGGGAATGGTTCATGATTGTTTACTTAAAACATGCATGTGTTATTTTGTATATATACACGGTTTGATGTCTTTACTCGTAAAATTGTAATGTAAAGTACAACCTTAATACCAAAATGAGATGTAAAGTATTGAAATACAATGTATTACACTGTCATATACTTTATCGTAAAAGCTCTATAACCTTGGGGTTAACTTTATCGAAATGTAGTTCTTTCCCGCTGTCCCCGTCCCCGAATTGACGTTATGGGGACAACGGGAAAGAAATTTGATCACGCTGTCCCCGTAACGGGGATCTCACATTGCATAGGAAAATGAGTTATGGAGTAATGAAATAAAATTTATTACCCTGTCATACACTATATCGTAAAAGGTGTATAACGTAGGGGTTAACTGTATCGGAAAGTACTTCTTTCCCGCTGTCCCCGTCCCCGAATCTACATCACAGGGACAACGGAAAATAAAATTAATCACGCTGTTCCCGTGACGGGGATATGGTGTACGGGAATAACGGTAATAGACGTTTTTGCACACGTTCATTCTAGTTTCCTATTTCGTTTCAATAAATTACCAGATAGAAATAAAAAATAAAAATAAAATAAATTTATTATAATGAGATATAGATTATAATATTAGATACCTCAAGAAGATAGTTGTATTTATTGACCAAATAAAAATAAACCAAGGAATTTCTTGTTATCGTAGTATGATACTCGTGCTACATTAATTATTCAAATCTTGACTTTATATCTCTTTATGCCTTGCCTACGGCTTGAGTATGAAAGCCTTGTTATTGCTCGCCTATGACTTTGGTTGACAATATTGTAGTCTTGATTGGAATAATTAACTGTCGACACTCGTATCATAATTAATTAGTTTTTATTTTCCAATAATGTTTTGAAGCAGTGATAGTCGAGTGGTAATAGGTATGGACTGCCATGCGGCAGTTTCAAGGTTCGATCCCCACCGCCTGAGCTTCGTCGCATGATGAAAGGGCATTTTGCGAATGCTCATCTGACTTAGCAACTGTATGTGTCAGGGTGATGGGCGCAGTGCAGATGAAATGCATCTGATATAGGTAAAATTTACTGATTAACAAAAGGTAAACCTACCATGTATGTGCATATTGAAAAAAAAAATGTTTCTTCGGAATACGTTGCTAAGGTTTAGTATAATTACTTCTACATTTTTTATTATATGACATGGAAAGATCTCAAGTTAGAATTTGAGCACTATGTCATCTGTGATAAGAGATGATGTCGCGAAAGTAGGTAAACAAGCGTGACCTACAAGATACTAGCTTTTAACTACTGTGATTCAGCTTCTAAATCTAGGTTTAGGAAATTAAAGGTTTGTATTGCCACAGTAAGAAAAGCTCTTATTGCTGTTTTGAGTTTAAAATTCTATCAATAGCGGAAATGTTAAAAAAAATCTCATCAAAGTCCTGTCCCATAACATTTACTTCGGAATACTTAACCACATTTTTTATTTTATTTTTGTAGTTCCGCAAAAATCTGTCCATTTTTCTATATCGTATTTTACATTAGTATCTTTATAACCGCCCTCACGTCTCCCTATGTGCAAATGTATTCGATACAAGTATATTCCAACACTGCTTTGATCTCGAGACACATAAAAGATTTTTAGATATTCATTCTTCAAATGTGCGCACTTGAACTCATTTCTTTATACAGGAAAAGTGTATTATTAAGCTTTCCTTTGTGAATTATATTCGAGTGGGCGCGGATGGGCCGGCTGGACCACGATTGTTTAAGTTCCTGTTGTCGTTTGTTATGTAGGATATTAAAATAATGTAACGCCAAGACTGTATATCTCTAAATTGATAGTGAAGCCATACTTTTTTCAAAGTAAACATGAAAAATTATATAAAAAATTAAATTAACCCGACTGAAAACTATTTTTCCTTATACGTTTTATCATGTCTTATCCACCTTCATTAACATTAAAACTGCTAGTATATATATTTGTGGAATTGTTTTTTAAAGCCCTTCATATTGATATCCAACTTGATGGGTTTGGAAGAACAAAATGTATCTCACAATATGGCGTCTAAAATCCGCCAGTTTTTATTTTTCTTTGTACTTAGTGTCACTTGCGCTATCAGGACCAATCTTACAAAATCTCATTCATTAAGATTGGTTAAGCCGTTTAGAAGTTATGGTGGAATAAAGAAACTTACAAACATACATGTATACATACATACATAAACCCTGAAAACGTAACACTCCTGTTTTTGGGCAGTCGTGTAAAAAGGCGTACATATTATGTCAATAATATACCAGGTACAGTGCCATATTCCAGACTGTAGGAATAATTCAAACCACCTAGGGTAACCCAGGGGATGAACCGAGTACTTCTTGGTTAGACCGTGATGATTATCACATATACACAATTAGTATAGGTAACTTGTACCGACTTGAATTAGTCCGATTTCAAGGCAAGCAATCTTGAACTCGGGGGTATGGAAAATCTGGTCAAATACGAGGCAATTAAAATTGAATTGATATAGGTATGAACAATGAACATTGTTGACACTGTCATTGATAAAAAAAAATGTGTATCTGGTTCTTTAATAATACCACCAATGTATTGGTATTATGAACGACCTAAGCCAATTTTCTACATACATACATATTACAATCCTTACCTCTCTGAAAAATTTTAAGTAACATTTTTTTTTTGCAGTTTTGCTTAAAAAGCAGACTTTAACATAAAAAAGAACTTTACGAGCATGAGTAGTAAAAAATATAGTTGTATAGTACCACCAACTTAACTGTGCAGTTTGCGAGGGCGCTGCTGGTCAAGGAAATCAACTACAAACTGTCACAATTTGAAGGAATGTTGTAGTTCTTTTTTCTGCCGCCTGAACAGATAAGTTGGTGGGACTGTACCCAAATCAATTAGTTTTTGACGATCGTGCCCCGAATTTAAAGGTGCTAATTTTTTTTTTTCATCTACCAATTGAATTATTGGACCCTCTTATTTTGTTTTCAGTGTTAATACATTATTTCTATATAAAATTATATATTTCAGGCCAGACAAACATACGGCAGAGTTTCGATATTGTCTTTTGCTCCTTAAATCAACCGTGTAACCTTTAAAATTTTCTACCATGAATATTTTTCTATTCCGAGATCGGTCACACAATTTTATTATTAATATTTTGTTTTTAAAAGGGTTCCAAGTATGTACTACAAATGTTTGAAGTGATCAGATTTGCAACGCGTTAGTTCATCATATCAACATAGTTTCTCATAAGTAACAATTTCACATTGAAACTTGCGATATACTTAGGTACTTGCGCCATTTTAGTGTCGAGATAGTTCTCTTATTTTATTTTTCCCTAATTTTTTATTTTTACCGGCGGTATGCCTTTATTAAAAAAAATACTACGAACTATATACAACACTACTACAATAAAAGCATTTGGACTCATAGGCAGTCATAATGCTCTAGCCCACTACCAGTTGGCAGCGTGCCCAGCAAGCTGGCAGCATTGCCCCGTTGAATTGCAAATAATAATAATGAAAATCTGTTTAGAAAGATACTGGACTTGGGGTTTGACTTTGGGACTTTGTTACCTTGATAATAATAATAATAATAATAGAAAATATATACAATTTTCATACGTAAATTATAAATGAATACATGACAATAGGAACGGGAAATCAGCTATAGTTATAGTTTATTAAAATTTTAATTATAAGTCCCAAGTCCACTCTCTTTCTATACATACTCTAGCTGTTTGTTCAAAGACAAAGTACTTTTCGTCAGTAAACTGTTACCGGACCTTACACCACAACGAGACAGTGTTAATTTAAATCATGGTCCGTGACGTAGCCATTTTGAAACATTAATAATTCAACAGTCTACATTGTACAGAAATTGTGTCTTTGTTCAGCCTCTACTTGGCTTTGCTAAATAGGCATGACTCTGTTTATATGTGAACGTAACTACACTACTGTTAGTATTATTATTACTGTAATACTACTACTACTGTTAGTTGAGTGACTGCATTTTAGCGAATGATATGACATGAGTCTCATGAGTGGCTAGCAACTATATGGAAGAAAAGAAACAGTGATGGTAGTTTTGTTCTAACCGTATCGTAGTTGGTAGATATTTATTTAAATGTAATTACAAACTATAGATTTCATACAATATTATTTTTCACTTTTTTTTTTCTTGTATATAGGTAAGCCTATGACTACAATCTAATGGAAAGCGATGATGTGGTTGAAGGTGTTAACCTAGAATTAACTTACTTGATAACTTTCTTCTTTAGGCCAGATTTAATGTTTTATATTTTTATTCGACTTTGGTGTTAAGATACAAGTTTAATAACCTGGGTGTATTTTATTCAGTGACAAAAAGAGGTCAATCAATATCACAATTTTTGCGCTTTTTTTTGTTTAAGCCTTTATAGCTTTAATATTATTTTTCTGCCGATAAAAACGACTTATTTTGGGTTTTCGAAGACGTGCATTCAAACAGCAGGAGAAATTCTACTGTACAGCACCCATTTCCAAACCATAATTAGCTATGTGATAGAACAATATTCTGGGTTTGTGGTCTTAAGTATCACTGACTGATAGTCATATTTTTCTCATCCAAAATCTTCTAAGCATTTGTGGCTAAAAAAATATTCGATGGTCAAATTTTACATATTATGTTAAGGTTTTAAACGTTGGGCAACATGTATCTTGCTAAACGTATATATTTTCTGTATTACGAACGCTTTTTCTATTCCTATTGAATTCCTTTACATGACTTATCCATATCGCAATAATGGACTTATGTACTCATTTTTTTTATAATGTTACCGTCCGAAACAAAAAAACATGTGCTCCAATAATTTGTATACATTAAATTATATTTTATGGGCATAAAATATGATAATTTTTAATTTACTGCATTGATCCAATAAGGATTGTATCACTTATCAAAAATATACCAGCAAATAAAAAAAAAAAAAAGCATACCACATGTAATGGTTACTTATCATTTATATATAAATAATCGTTTACTGTCATGGACATCTTGATACTATTTTTTTAGAATCTGAACCCCTCTGAAATTTGTTATATAAAGATAGATTATTTCATTAGGGTAAATTAAATGTTAAATATTCTTATCCAACCTTTCATGGTTATTTTATGGACATAACTTATTCATATAAATAGAATTCAAAGTGATTCAACGCCTCATTTGCCCTTGTAAATAAATAATGTTTGAATCATTCTCTCATAATATTATGAAATGGAATGTTTATCTATTACAGTGTTTGTTTATGCCTACACCTATTAAACCCTGACAATTAAACTTGATCGAGTGACATAATCTTATATCTAGAGATATAGACATTCAATATATTTTCAGAGCGCTTTTACTCCTAGTTGCAGAAAAAGCGATCTAACATTTTTTATTCAAACAAACTTTTATTACCCTAATACGAATACACTTAATAACTAACAAAAATAAAACAATTTTTTTTTAAATTACTGAATGCTATAAAATAATTTAAATAAAATATGTCTAGTGACAATTCTGCTGAAATCAGTTGCTAAGCCGATGCAATGTATAAACGCCACCCAGCCTAGCTGAAAGAGTTTTCGGCGTATTTTGACTCTAAATTAATTATTATTTTCCTCAAAGTAACGCCTGAATAATTTGCTGAACGTCCATTTGCGCAACCTGCATAGTGCACAATAATTAGGTCAAGCACAGAGTAATAAAAAACTCAAGTAGAAAATTTGTTACCAAGCACGTAAGCATGCTTGGCAATAAATGTTGTTCGTGTGTTTCTGCAGCTATCCTTAAGATCTAGTAATTCTTTTACCACATCTTCGACCATTATAATTATGCATCATTAATTACCATCAGGTCTAGCCTATTAGCAAAATGATGTCATGTTAAATTCATTTGCTTATGTTAGGAAACCATGTAGCAATTTTAATAGACGAATAGAAATCCCTTATATGTAGTTTGTCTTGACGACAAAATAAATCATTTGAACCATGACAAATTATACTTACAATCTTAGTTTTAGAAGGTACAAATTTAGAGAAACATGCACTGAATCAACAAATCACATTTTGTTATATATAATATTTGTAAAATATATATTTATAAATTTCTGTGGGAGTCTAAAAGGTGACGGAGGGAAATGGTGGGTTATCCCATTAAGAGAATTTTCCTTGGGATAAGGGCTGGTTAGAAAGTCGTTTATAGGTATTATTGTAGGTAATTTGAAGCCTTGAGTAGGGGTCTTACACAAAATAGTTACTGAACACAAAGAGGTTCTTGAGGCTACTAAAATGTATGTGTACATAGCATAACTTTATCCAATACCTCGCGTAGTCAAAGTGCCACCCTTAGAGGGCGAAGTATGGTCACCTCACAAATCTCACGTAGTAAAAAACAGTAGTATAGTCCGAAATTCTACAATTCGAGGAAAATATGATATTGAACTTATTAACCTATTATAGAGAACACGGTGCATTGAGAAGACAATATATGTACTTATTTCAATAAGCAATGCGACACCATCATGGTGTATGGCGCGGGGCGCAGTCAAACAACGACTCCCGATGGTACTGGTTTGCCGCGGTGAAGCGAAACATTAATCGCAGCACGCAAAAAGCTATGCATGCTTTGACATACACATAGCTAGCAAAAAATGAACCAGGAAATATATCAGAAGGCGGGCAGCACCTGTTGAAGAACAACATTTATGTATTATGTTATTATTATTTATATGGCGGAAAATTACTAATTTTATCATTTCTTTCAGCGCTTGTGCCTAGGTTTGGTAACTGGCCGCGCCGGCTTCGAAAATCCCAATTTTTTTGATAATATTTTATAGCTTATGTTCATAATGTATAATCTAGAATTCTAATAGTGAAATAGTTTTTGAAGCGCTCGTAGCAACTTTGGATTAGCCGTTCTGAGCTGATAAGCAAAGTTAAGCAACGTCCACCGCGGTCATGAGTTGGATGGGTGACCGCTGGTGACAATACTACATACTATATGTGTAGATAGTGTAGATAATCATGGTATTCGCGAGTTTTAAATAATATTGCTCGTATTATCTTGAACAGTTACTGAAATCTAATGCACATAACTACATAATTTACCCCTAAAATCGTAAAAACTATGCAAGAAAACATGTACATAACCTATAAATTAAACGTTACATCGATATATTAAAAAGGTATCTTAAAAAATCTTCGCTTCATATGTGATTGTAAAACTTTATTTGCCCCGAAACAAATGTCAGCGTTCGCCTTAAAATAAAATAGGTAACGGGTCTATTGGATTAGTACAAGTGAGTTCAATTGAGGTAAGCGTTTTTTACATATGGAATCCTAAAAGAGCGAAGCTTATCGTGAAATAACTGTATCAGCCGGGTTGTCCACTGCAGAACACAGTCTCCCACATTAAATTGAAGCGCTCGTAGCGAAGTTTACTATATAGGCTGTTCTTAACCGATCAGCAAAGTTGAGCAAAGTCGCGCGCGGTCATGAGTTGGATGGGTGACCGCTAGTGACATTACTACTGAGCGCTTCCGTGCTTCGGAGGGCGCGTAAAGCCGTCGGTCCCGGTTGTCGTCGTTGGATGGCCGTCGTTATAGCATGGTGGTAGGGCATTTTGCGACTGCCCGCCTGGCTAGCTACCACCCTCAAGTAGAAAATCTGTCGCCAAGCATCTAACGGTGTGTTCCGGCAGCTGTCCTTGAGAGCCAGTAATTCTAGGTTAGCCTGAACAACATCTTCGACCACATCATCACTTACCATCAGGTGAGATAGTGGGCAAAGGCTAAACTATCATGCATAAAAAAAAAAATTGGGAGTTTGCCTTAATCCCCACGCATGGCAGGCGTCTTGGGGATCGCAGTTTAAGAAATCAGTTTCTCAGAAGGCGCTGTAGCCCACTTGCATGAACATCTTAAAGTAAGGTCGGACAGATAGGCAGCAGAATGACATAAAGCAGCTTTGCTTTTCTGTACGGAACCCTGAAAAATGCTCTACTTGTAGGTATTGAAAAATATAATAAAAGTAATGCTAAGAACAACAATTCAAAATTAATGTCCGAAATATTTACGAGGACGATTAATATTTAAACACACGTAAGGTAAAAACACTGAACAAATAAATAGGACATTTTTAATTTCATGCAATGTAAGTTTTTATGCAAGTGTTGATGGAAGGTATTCCCTCAGTCCTTCCCCGTGCGGTGCTGGGTTAGAATGTGCTCCGATTACTAAACGATTACTAAAGTTAAAATACCAAAAGGTGGGCAGCAGCGCCTTCCGAGGAACTTTTATCTTACATTGTGAACCCCAAGACGCCGGCCAAACGTGGGGATTATAAGCCCCCTGCTGTGTTCAGTAGTGGACAATTTGGCTGATAGTAATCCCTCAAAAGTAGCTTCACCCGTCTTCCCACAAAAAGTTATTAAAATATTTCTTCCACTTTGTCGAAGTCATATGAATTGTCTCATGGCGTGAAGCATTGGTGCTTTACAATCCTAAATCTGCACTAGGTGATCTATATTCTAATATTATTAAATACTAATTCATTACGATACGTAGGTTGCCCGCTGCACTGGAGACTCCTCTGCTAAAAAGAAATAGTGGTTCCTTCGCGGCTCAATTTTACTCTTATGAACTTCTGTTATAATTCTTAAAGCAAAGCCATGTTTATATATGTATTGTTGTTCGTTTAATAGTGTTTGAGATTAATATATAAATTATTTATTTCTTTTTCAACGCCTTGCTTTAATATTAGATAATACTGTGTTTCAGCTGGCAGTGTCTTCAACAAATAATGAGTACCTATACGTTACATAACTAATATTTAAACAATTTCAATTACATAATTAACAATATAAAATTTGGCAACTCATCCTATTGCTTGCGTACGCGCGCCTTTGTTCTCAAAATATTATATTCGCAAAACATTATATTCGCAAAAAAATATATTCGCAAGATATTACATTCTCAAATGATAACATTTTAAACAATCGTAAATGTGGTGTATGTCACGTCATAACACGCTACAAACTAACCAAATCAAACCTTGGAGTACCAGGAGATAAGAATCATAAAGAAGGTATTAGCGTAACCATAGATTCGAAAATAACATAGAGCTCAGTGCATAGCCCATAGATAGAGCTAGATAAACAACCCGCAATACCATACTTCTACGTACAAACAATGCAAATGTATTATTTGTCTAAAGGAGTATGGCAACCTTCTCTAAGTTTCTTATCTCCTGGTACTTCAGGTTTAATTTGGTTAGTTTGTAGCGTGTTGTATGCTGTGAACAAAGTCCACCAAGCAATTTATAAAGTCGTCTCTGTGCACCTGGGTGATATATACGTAACTTTGTCTGGACAGGTCCACTCAAACCTGTATGGTGCTCTCCTCTAGAGCAGGCGCCTAGGGCAGAACCCTATTGCAGATGAACTCTTAAGTCTACTTGGAACAAATTATTATAAATATTTTCACTCAATTTATCTGGGTATATAAACCAACGAAACAACTTCAATTTATTTTTTTATTGTGCTCAATTGTACATCTAGTATTTTGAGAATATTTAGCGAATGTAATGTTATGTACTGACTGCACGTTCTCGACTCTACTGAACGTTCTCGTAGTTTTTGGCTCTAAATGTATTATTGACTTATTTTAGCATAAAACGTACCTACTGTCTGCATTTCTCACTGAATGAATATTGGGGCCACATATTTCAACATATATATCATTACGCTTGTATTTTCTTATAGGGACACTTTTCGCCATATAATGCCTGCGTACTCAACTTTCTTCTTAACATTTTGTGTAGTAAAAGTCTTGTTGTTTGTACGTCACAAGATTTTATCGTCATGGTAACAATTTTTTTTTTTTTTTATACCTGATAGGTTAGCCTTTGACCACTATCTCACCTGATGGTAAGTGATATAAATATATGATAATTAGAATATCAACAGTACTATTAAGTGGTAACTGTAACATTTTTTTTATTTACTGAACGTTCTCGTAGTATTTGGCACTAAATTTAGCATTGACTTTTTCTGCATTAAACCTATTTTCATTGCTCACTGAATAAATATGGGGTCGAATATTTCAACATATATATCGTTACGTTTGTATTCGCTAAAGGGGTGTGCAGAATTGTCTATACACCTATTTTTTGACATATTTCGTATAAGAACCTCAGTGTCGTATACATAGATAATCAATTCATTCAAGTCAATTGGTACGTATCAAATTATAGCGTAAGTTTCCTGGAGTACTGGCACTTTATTCAATATAAACTCGCCATTCTTTACAGCCGTGTGTCTCGCCGCAGTCTCCCGTCGTCGCCGCTTGTCACTGCTAATTTGCACACAATTGTTCATCTCCACTGAAAATATATAAATGAGACGAGAAATGTACTCCCGTTTCTATGTAACTCTCTAATTGGACCCACAAAATTGTACCCATCCCGGGCCGTAACGATGGATGTTCGTTAAAACTTCATGTCGAATCGAAATGTAAATTCAGATACTTTGCAAGTGACTTTGTTAATCAAGGACGATCAAACGGATGGATTCGGAAGATACTTCGGTCAAAAGAGGGATTTAAAAGTTGTTTTTAATTTAGCTACAAATGACTACTCACTGTTGCTTACTTACATAGGTAGATATATTGATTGCTGCCATACAACCAAGGTCGAACCACCAACTTTTCATTTATTTTACTAAATATGAATAAATATATAGCGTGTTAAGTGAAAATCACATTTACAAATTATAAGATCACAACATTTTAAGCGTTCGTAGCGAAGTTTACTTAGCTGTTCTTAACCGATCAGCAAAGTTAAGCAACGTCGCCCGCGGTCATGAGTTGGATGGGTGACCGCTAGTGACATTACTACTGAGCGCTTCCGTGCTTCGGAGGGCACGTTAAGCAGTCGGTCCCGGTTGTTGTCTTAGGATAACAGTCGTTATAGCATGGTGGTAGGGCAATTTGCGAATGCCCACCTGGCTAGCTACCACCCTCAAGTAGAAAATCTGTCGCCAAACACCTAACGGTGTGTTCCGGCAGCTGTCCTTGAGAGCCAGTAATTCTAGGTTAGTCTGAACAACATCTTCGACCACATCATCACTTACCATCAGGTGAGATAGTGGTCAAAGGCTAACCTATGAGGCATAAAAAAAAAAAATATATTGGTTTAGGCATCCAGCGCAAAATCTGGGGAAAATCGGGCGACGCGGGTTAGATTCTAGCCCGAGACAAAAATGTTGTGCTCTAATAATTTGTCAATGTTTTTATTTTATTCGCTACTTGTGGCGTCTCTACAACCACTGATGTTATACTGCCAAAAGGCATTTATTTTGTTTACTATCAAAAGTGTAATATGTAGTTTTTAATCATGATCTTACAAACGGCTCTTATGAATTTGTAGGAAAGATAGAGATCATAGGGGGTATTTTCACACCTATTTATATAGATGCGAAAGTGTATTTGTCGGTTTGTTAAGTTTTCCTTTTTTCACGCTACGGGAGACCATCGGATCTATGAGATTTTTCGCAAAGAGACAGGTGACATGCTGCTTATTATCTCGAAAAATACTGATCATCTTGACATTTTTCTATTAATATTATAAACATTAACTTTGTTAAATTCTTTCAAATAAAATCTTTGATATCATTGTGAAATAAATATGATAATATCTTATGTTGACATTTATGACTCTCATTTTAAAATAGTGATGGCCCAGTGGCAATAGCTACAGACTGCCGTGCAAGCGGTCCATGGTTAATTTGTTTAATTCTGGCACACAAAACAGAATAAAATCAAAACATTACTAAATAACGGAGTTACAATTATCAATCTAGATCGTATTCCAAAATATTTCCACACAACATGAACAAAATAATACATAACTGAAATTTAAGGTAAATTAGGTGAATATAATAATTCAGGTTCAAAGTCAAATTCAAAATCATTTATTTAATTTAGGCATCTACAACGCTCTTCTGAAGGTCAATTCTTAATTTTAGTATTGAAATATTCTACATTGTACTGCCACGTTCAGCAAAAAAAAAAATATAGTGCCACTGCGAGAAGAATGGCAAGAAACTCGGGGCCATTCTTTTAAACGTCTTTTAACAATGTGTTACATACTTACTATATAATAAAGTTGTTACAATATTTGTTTAAATTATGTGGGTGACTGGCGATAGCTTGGCAGAGGCGGAATTGTCCAGGCATTTATGTCGTTTAAGTTATCACAAACTGTGTAGTAGGATTTCTTAAGGTTACAAATTAATTTACCTAGTTGCACTGTAACTATACTAGCCAATATCTAATTCTGGCGACAAATCTGTTTGACTTTTATAGCTCGAGAGCATTGTTTCATTAGAAACTTTGCTGAATATGGAATGTGTCAACCGTTTGTCAAATATATGTTAAGTATATTCCTGTGATGTGTTGACATTGTGACATGAGAATAGTCCTTAATTCATACAGTTATCTGAAGTTTGACAGTTTTCTTTAGTCTGAAGTGTTAAATGTTACTGGCACTGTTGAAATTCTATTTTAACTGTTGTCGAGTAGGAATAATTAAGGATGTGTATATGTGTGTATTCGGTTCGCTTAAAATACTAAATGATTCTAAAGATTCACGAAATATAATGGCAAAGGTATTTTGGTTGGTAAGATGGTTTTTCTCTTCACTAAGTTGCTTGTATTTTGAAGGAGCGGTAAGAAGAAAAAAGGACATTTTACATAGTTAATCGATACAATATGTACACGCGCGATTACTTAAAGAATCAGAGCTCAAGTGTATTTGATACTCTTATTTGTAAATTTGTAGAATTATTTCAATTTCATATGGAAATCCAATTTCCTATATATTTCCATAATTACCTGGGGTGACCTGAC